>OU342675.1:25007500-30007500 GCA_910589285.2 Mythimna ferrago | reverse complement strand
TCCGGCGAGTCGAATGTTGTTGAAATATTGATTAATATTGTCGCGGCGCCGCCATCTTGGATCGCTCTCAGCGCGGGACGACAGAGTGCGGAAGCCGGCCTCTTCGGTAACGTTCCGGTTCCAATAGATACTTCCCTACCTTTGTTAGACACAAGCACTCTTCAAAAATACTCCCTTTATTTTTAAAATATTTTATAGCATTTATTTTTATAAAGAAATGTTGTTAAGGACGCTCAATTGAGCAACTATTAAAACAATAGTGGAGAACTTTTATGGAAAATAATTGTGGTATTGTTTCCTGTTACGGGTACTGATTAATAAAGAGGTTTTATTCCTTTTTAAGAACAAATGAGCATGTAAGTACTATTGGCGTAAACAGTTTTAAACTTTAATATAAAGGTGCAGGGTTTATGTTCCTCAGTTATGATTATATTTCTATAAGTTCGAAACTCAAGTAGGTTTTTAAATAACTGAAGTGGGCAACACCTGGACCAGAAAGAGCACTGCGCCACGTATTCCAAAATGTACGTACACTTTAGTAAACAAGCCATACATTCAGGCCCTGATTAACCCTTAGGCTAATTAGGCTGCAGCCTAGGGCGCGAGGATCGGGGGGGCGCGCTAAAATTGTGTCTTTGCATGCACTAATCTAGCATCATTGCATCTACCCTACATAATTATTTCAACTAGACCGAGATAAAACACTAAAACTAAATGCGCTTGAGTGTCCCTGATATTAAAACAACAAATTTTAAAAGGCGCGCGTAAGACAAACACTGACTTGTTACTCGAATCGAGCGAGTGGGTGAGCTGGCAACAGAGTGCCTAGCCCTAAAAACAGCGTGTATTTTCCATGCACCGTACAACTTACGCACACATAATATAAATGTCGATGTGCTATGCAAAAGTAATTTATTTTACATTTACGCTAGTGATTGACTAAATAGAAAAGTTATCGATTTTTCCATTTCTTGTTGTGCTATTTCTTTTGGGTCCCAAAAACAAAATCAATATGTCCAGAAAATAAAATATTAATAATAAAAATTGTTTCCATAAAACCCAAAAACTCTAACAATTTACCCGCCGGCATTAGGCCATTACTACGGCATTTTAGAACCTCAATATCAAATACTAAAAATCGGCCAAGTGCGTGTCCCGGTTCTCTAAAATCCTGAAAATTTAATTAATAACTTATATTATGAATTGTTTACATGAAAAAGCTTTCAGTTACTAAAAAAACTTTAACTCACTTCTACAAAAATAAGGTCTAGTCTTAATTTAGGGATTGCCCATTCAAAAAGACTGCGTTATTTTTTTAGAGGCCAAAGCATTTCTGGTTTAAAGTGAATTGAGCATATGATACTATATTTTTTTAGGGAACCAATTAGGTGGCCTTCCAGTGGCATCAATCCATTGCTTTTTTAAAATTGCGTCTTTCGGGAAACTGAAAACATAAAATAACATTTTAGTTATCATTTTACTTAAATTACTGCTAAACCTCACCATGTACCTAAGGCTTTTGTTAGAAAAACACATAGTACAGAACTTGTTAAATAAAGAGAACAAATAAAGAGCTAGAACATGATGCCTTTTTTTAAGCAAAAGTCGTTAATATATTCTGAATCATGCCCATTATTGTAGCGTTTAAGAAAGAAGTGAAAATATCAAAATCGGAAAAAAAGTAAGGAAATAACACGAAGATAAGGCATAACATACGATATCCGAAACCAAAAAATAGTCCTCCGACAATTAACTTACAATTTAATCAACTTACTTTACGACAGTTGTTTGCGTAATTCTTTACTAAGTACTCTGTAAAATAATCAAAATAAATAAAAATATTTACATTATTTCACTTCGGATATCCAACCAATCGATATTATGGTCGATAGTCTACATTTACAAAGGGTTTGTTGCAGTTAATAAAAAGTTTTAATATTTCATGCATGTTCCCGAATGTGGAAATAATATTAAGAATTTTTTTGACAATGAGTGTTACCAACTGCAGCGGCGAAAGGTCTTTTTCAGCACTTAAAAGAGTAAAAAATTACTTGCGCTCCACACTCCGCCAGCAAAAACTTGCAGCGCTCTCGCTAATGTATATAGAAAGTGATTTTTTACAAACTATTAAATTTGAAAAAATTGTTGAAAGATTTGCAAACGCTAAAGCACGAAAAAGGACTTTTGTATAATCTAATAATAATTACTTAATTACTATAATTTTCAAATAAATCATTAATCAGTTGCAAAAATGTTTCACTTATATGATGCCTCTCCTCTTTTTTTAACAATAACAGACGTGTAAATATTTAAAAAATAAAAAATGTCAGGTTAAAAAATGGTTTGCCACCCTTTCTAGCGGGGGCGCGTCCTCATAATTAGCCTAGGGCGGTCAGAACTCTTGATCAGTCGCTGCATACATTATTATTTATGATGTATGTTTGAGCAGAATGTTATATAGAAGATTGAAAGGGTTAGTTCCTGAAGAGTGCATTAGTTAATTGTCGAATAAAAAATAGATTTATAAAACTTTTAAAAATGTTAGCTTGCTGTTTTGGGAACTCGGCTGAACTAACAAAAAAAATTGAGAATGACAAAAAAGCACAATGTGTAAATACTAAACATGCAGCTATGTAGATGTAAGTTCAAAAGCTATAAATCAACTGTTTCTATATTTTTTAACCAGCAGTTAAAAATCTTATGCGCTATTATATACCTAGATACTTTACTAAAAGTAACTTTCGAGCTTTTCAGAAATTATTGAATAAAAGACGATTCAGTTGGATGTTTTGTTGTTACACCAGCAAATTGTATAACAATGTCATCTATACCAACTCACAGACAAAGTTTTTATAAAGTCAAACGTCATGGGGCGTGCAACATTTAATGTCGGCCATTTTTTTTCTATTCGTGGCACGTGCACAGGTGTTAATGTCGGTGTCTTGACCACGAAGGCGCCATTGGAAAACCGGTAACATATAGAAAAAACAATATTCTGGGTTTACGAGCAGATGCTGAGCCAGATATTTCATTATTAAATACTCTTTAAGTTGTCACCTTTTTGTAAATGCCCACTGATTATTTCATACAATGGCGTTGCACTGTTGCAGTAAGCAAAGCTGCAAGTTTTCTCTGAAGGTTGGCATTACTGGATCCATAAAATAACAATTGACATGGCGCGCCCACTTTATGTTATCTTTGACGTCGTACAAATCTGTCAACATATTCATGATAGAAGAAAGATATTCATAACAAGACCCAACTTGTAGACAGTTGACTTACAAATAGCTTTTCTCATCCAAAGCATCTTAAACTGAAACTTCTTCGCTAAGCTAATGAAATGATTTTTTTTAATGATAATTATAAATTGGCGCTTGATTGTGATTCCACTGTTGATCGTTAATTCAAATGTAAATAGATACGATTTATTCAAATTGCACTAGTTGATAATTCGATCTTAGATTGGCTTGTTGATATGGCTACTCGATCAAGAACGAAAAATAATCCCTTTGATTTGTAAAGGTTTAATTGTATATTGTATCTAGTATATCTGTACACCTCACTCCTTCAAAACTTACGTCTGAAAGGATTTGGGCGTTTGACACACAGGTTAAATATGTCCTGTAGCACCATATGATAGGTACTTTTTATCCCTGAAATATGTTCTTAGGATATCATCCTACATTAATGTGGGCAATAGCCCCGGGGAATATTTAACTTTTAATTTATTTAACTTAAAATTATTAAAAATTACGCTATAGAGATTATTCGCGTACTTAACAAACAGAAAATCATGTAGTATTTTCGGATCAAATATAAGGTTAAAAATCCCGTGACAGCAGTTGAGAAAAACATTTTTACATCGCCCGTTATGTTGGTCAACATGGCAGCGAATGTAATTGCTTTAGTTTGCACAAAACACGAACAGTTCTAACGATACTTTTACACGATGTGTCGGCCATTTACTTTGACATTATACTCACAATTTATTTATGTATTTACTTTACAAACAGAGATTTTTAAACAAGCCTTTGTGAGCATTTGTAATGAGACGCAATTTCATTTATTTCCAAATAGGTAGGTACTTCACAGTAAAACTAGGTAAGTTACGTTATAAATTACTAGTACTCCATCTGTTTAGAAAGTTAACTAAACGTAAACAATCTTGATATGTCTTTTTATTTAAAATAAATTGTATAAAAGACATACAAAGATTATTTAAATTTAGTTAGTTACCTAACCTCGGTTTAGGTAAATACATAATTGTAAACATTTTTAAATAAAATTTTTAGACATATTTTTAGATAAAAGACATGTTAAGATTGTTTACGTTTAGTTAACTACCTAAACAGATGGAGAAAAGGTAGAGAAACTCGAATAGGTAGCATTGATTTTTCTTCCTCGGAAATAAACTGCGTACAAATCAATACAGTAAACCTACAACAAACCGACAAGTAAGGGTAAATTAACCCTCTAAGCGCACTTAATGGCCATAATTCCACCCTTCACCGCTCGATTTCTTCCAATTTGCAAAACAAGCCCTCAATCCGCCATAAACAAGATTGCTACAAAACTGTATTCAACATCTGTCGTAGCATAGCCTCGTGTCCTGTCAATGTTTTTTTTTATTATTTTTTTTTACCGCGCTCCTTTTGCAGTTTCGATCGGATTTGTCTCCGGGGGGTCGGGTTCGTATCGGACCGCTAACGATTGCTTACGAGGACTGTTCAGGCTGTTGCACGTTTTTACTCTTTGATTGTCCGAATGTGACGGATTTGCGATTTTAACGCTATTCAGGATATAGTATTTGAGCAAAGCGGATTAGAGAAAGGACCCACCGACAATGGTCGGTGTGGATTACTAATTGTGAACAAATATTGTTGAAAACGTTGCTAAGTTTGGACATCGTTCAAGATGGGATTTCGTAGTTTTTCGTTTATTATTTATTACTCATTTTTCTGTCTAGGTCACGCACAACATGTTTTAGTATGGCGCATTGAGTTTTCCTTTTGATTTATCAACACTAATTTATTAAACAGAGGTAAATATTTGTAGGAAGTAATGATCTGAAAGTACTGGTCCGATTGCTAAACTTTTTTCACTGATAGAAAGCTGCTTCATTGCTGAGTAACGTTGGCTATATAATTTAAGTATGCGGGCGAAGCCGCGGGCAAAAGCTAGTACAAAATAATTATGAAAACAATGATTAAAAGCTTTTTGCTATTAGATACTTTATTTTACCAGCTAGCGTTTGACCACCTGATGGTAAGCGATGATGTGATATGATGATGATGTTGGCTCATATCCCAAAGGAATAATATCTCTAAAGAGTGCAACAATAAAATTCTTATTATGGCCTATTTCTATAAAAGTCAACACGTCGTGAGAATAATATTTGGAAGCCTTCTCAAGAGTAAGCAAAACAAGCCTCCAGAGAGTACAGACGCTTCAATTGTTACATAAATCATCTGCCCACATTCGTATCCTATCCGATTTAATTAAGTCGTTTGCGACACGTGAGGCTGAATGGGAGCGCGCCTTTGCTTTATGCGCGACTAGTGTCGCATTGTTGCCAAGCGGTGGGAGGTTGGCCCGGTTTCCGAACGCACCTGTCGACGTCACAAAGGATTCTAAATTCAAATTTAAAACTGGAATGCTAAAGTTGAAATTGGTTTAGTGCAGAAGTGTGAAGCGTGGGTCTTTAGAAGAAAGAGGGAAACATGTTTAGCTTATGTTACGAAGTGTGACGGTGATTCTATACCATTAAAGGACTATGCTGTTACTATCATAATAGTAAATAAATATATCAAATAAATTGATTCTGTAATATACCTACATTTTCATATAATTAATACAATACTTAATGAAAATGCAACTGGTATCTAATAATATAGACCAAAGTATGTCTGAAATAAAAAGTTTTTTTTAAAAAGGCAAAATTCTTTTGCCTAAGGTAGGTAATGCTTAACGCATCAACAACATGTACTATTATTGAAGAATTTATCTACGTAGTACATATTTAGTGGAAATTCACGCAGATAGATATTCAAATAAGAAAAACATTAAGGGGCCGGCGACGGATGAATTTCCATACAAACGTAATACCACGCTCATTTGCAGTTGGAGCATATTTCCAACATATTATGATGATATTCGGTTATAGACAATATTTAGCTAGGTTCCTACGTCGAGAATATTAGAAATATTGTTATTTTTAATACAGGAAAAGCCAAATGGCATGTTTTGCCATTTACGCTCTAAAAAAGTGAGAAATACAATTCGCTTAAATTTATTTTTGTTTTTTTTTTTTAAAAAAAAGACGTAGGAACCTAGATAAATCCGAACCAAAGCATTCCTAATCCACTAGTATACCTATTATTCAGGCAAGCCTTTTCTATTTTCCTTTATTGGCCAACATAAAGGAAAATAAAAGCTCTTATCAGAACTCCATGCTTCCGCTTGCAAAACCCTCGAACCTATCCACAAACTAGTGCGCCTCATCATCAACTATTGTATTACTGCTTACCATCAGGTGGGATCGCAAACAAACTCTAGTTTATATTATTAAAAAAAAAACATAAATCCCATGACGTCACATTCCATAACGTATACTAAATTCATCCCGCACACAAACGTCTCAATACGGCGCGTCGACGTGTTAAAGTTATTGTAAAACTGTAACAATAGCGATAATTGATCGAGTCGTCTCATGCAGATGGCGGCGCACCCTTTATTTGTAACACATAAGACAAGTTTATTATCTCCCAGTGTATAACAAGCGACAACTAACAACTTAACGAGAGTAACAAGATGCCAGTCAATCTTTTGATGTTCTGTTTGTTCAGAGTTCGGAGAATGAAGGTGTAGGTAATTAAAATTGTGGTAACTACAGATGGATTATGGTTTATTTTTAACGGTCCAAATTTTGGGTTAATAGAAGTAATGAGCAGCATAGGTAGGCAGTCAATATCAGTCTCAGCATGTAATCGATAATGTTCAGTATTTTCTGTTCAAAGAGTCACACAGGCCATTCATCCACACAAAGTCACACACCCACTTGGTTACCTGACTACGGAAAAATCAATTAAATTCAGTTAAGTAGAAGTCTAACTAGATTTATACTCATATTTAAATTAAAACAAAGATGGGGCGATTTAGACTTTTACACAAAAATGCAATTAGTATTTTTTTTATAATTATTGATAGGGTCGCGTTTGACCACCAATGAGCTACTAGGGAAGCCACATGTGAAAAAGTAGACATTACCAAACAAGCGTGTCTTCAACGTAGTCTTTAACGTTGTAATATTTCATGCTTGATTTGGGTTTTGAACTCAAGCCAAAATGAACGTTAATGCATGTGCCTGTATAACCTTTCTGATATACTAACAACTCTTGCATATAGGTGCCCTATCTACAAAATATTTTGTATTCAAACAAACATCCTACATAAGAAAGGTCTGGTAACTCGCCTGTGATCAAATAAAAGATAAAAACATCATCAAAGTAAACTTATCGATCATAATTCATAACCTTTATAAAAAGTTGTACATTCTTTCCACAACATGCCAACATCCTGATATTGAGTGGTATCTTACAACAGTTTACATCACAATCGGACTAAACACAAAAGTTGAAGTAACGGTAGCGTTCCCGCCGAGCCATTGACAGGCGCGGCCATGTTGATGGATTGTTTTGGGTCTATGGTCCATGCTCTATAGTACAATAGTAGTCAGCAAGTCTTCATGCCTTACCGTAGTTGGATAGTACTTTACATGTGAATTGAATATTTTGGTTTTAGCATTAAGTTTTGGTAAGGAATGTGGGTAATTGACTGACTGACATTTTGGGCAGTGTTTAAATGTTTTGGTAGGCAACAATTTTTAACGGTGTTGTTGCACCATGGCGTAACAACATTGCCGGAGAATTCAGATCACATTTCTGATAAAAATAATTGAAATAATATGAAAATTAATGAAATTAAACGTGATTATTGCTGAAGACAATCTGCATTCTCTGCATTTCGCCAGAAAATAAATAAATATGAAAAGAAAATGCTATCAGGATCCGTTTAAATCTATCTAACTATAGGTGCTACCGACCGATCACAAGTTATAATACCGTTATCTAACTTAACTACCTCTTTAGTTACGCACAACAACTTTTCTGAGCGCATCAGTCTGTTTGTATGTCCACGACAAACTCAAAAACTATTAAAGGATTCTCATACAGTTTTCACCTATAGATAAAAATAAATATTATTTTTTTTTTTTTTGGAAAATAAATTCAGTTCTATTGGCCTACAACTTAATCTTTCAAAATGCGAAATTAACCTTCCTCAAACGACTGACAGACAGACGACTTTAGCAAAATTTAATACAATAGCACCAAATATTCAAATTACTGATAAGAATTCTCTTCACCTCCTGGGCTCTCCAATTTTCGATGAATCCTTTCCAAAATTTATTGAGCAGAAAATAAAAAAATTTAATGACGTCTCGGATAGACTTTTCAAAATTAATATGCATTCGGCTTTTACACTTATTCGATACTGTTGTTCTGGGCCAAAATTTACATATAGCCTTCGCTCCTCCCATCTTTGGAAGTACCCACAACTTTTGGAAAAAGCCGATCAAATTATTAGGAACACTCTTTCTTCTATTTTAAATGTGGCTTTGGACGACCGAGCGTGGCAGCAAGCTACGCTTCCCATCCGAATGGGGGGCCTCGGCGTCCGCAAAATTGCAAGTATAAGTTTACCAGCATTCCTCTCCTCGGTGCACGGTACTGATACATTAACCAGGAATATTTTATCTTCCTCACTGGTTGATGTTGAGGTACCGTGTTTGTCCGATGCGTTGAATGCTTGGAAAATGGCTTGTCCAAACACGGATTTGCCCGACAACCTGGCCTCGCAGAGACGGTGGGATGTGCCGCTCTGCAGTATTATACGTAACAATCTAATTAATACGTCTTCAAATACTGCTGAGCGTGCGCGTCTGCTGGCTGTGGGGGCATGGGAGTCGGGCTTATGGCTTCAGGCACTCCCGTCCCGTCGTGGTGGATACCATAGGCACTATGATGGATGACGCCTCGTTTCGGCTCGCAACCTGTCTACGCTTAGGCGCACCTTGTGTTGCTCCACATCGGTGCCACTGCGGCGAAGCTGTCGACAGTCTCGGACACCATGGCCTGTCCTGCTGCAGGAGCGCAGGCCGCATAGCTCGACACGCTAGCATCAACGATATTATTCGTCGAGCTCTTGTCACCACCGGCGTACCCGCTGTATTAGAACCAAATGGCTTGGTACGTGACGATGGAAAGAGACCAGATGGTATGACGTTGGTACCGTGGAAGGTGGGTAGGTCTCTGGTGTGGGACGCAACCTGTGTCGACACCCTTGCGCCATTCCACATTCCATGTACGGCGGGCTGTGCTGGCGCTGCCGCTGCGGCTGCTGAGACCCTTAAACGGCGCAAATACTGTAACCTTATTGGTAATTACAGTTTTAATAATAATATAATATAATATAATTGCCATTCAACGTGGTAATGCTGCCAGTCTTCTGGGCACATTCCCGGATGACAGCGATGTGGAGGAGTACTTCGACGCCTGAGTACACTTTGTGTTTTTGTGTTTTATTTATATACGTTAGGTATTTATTTAGGTTTTAGTATAAATAGTTTAAGTTTGTTTGTTTATGTAGAATCTTTTGATTGATTATGTTTAATAAATATTTAATTTAGGAGGTAAAAAAAAAATAGATAAAATAATTCATGAATAAGATTTAAGTGTACCTATAATACATGCATATTACAGTAAAGTTGAGAATTTCCAAAATTTCTAACAGCCTCGCATGGCTGAAGCGGGTCGCTGAGTAATGTAAAAAATATTTATGTGCTCAAATTTTTTGAAACTTGATTTTATTTAATGCTTTTTATAGATTGAAAAGAAAACGTAGATTTCAGAAGCGAGGGAAGCTGCTGATAAAAGGTACTGTTTGATAACCATAGTTAGTACAGCACAGGTCAAAAGTAAATATCTCATGAATTTAATTCAGCAGCACTTCATACAAAATGTCGACAGCAAATAACAATATTTGTATCCATTCCCTATTTATACAACAAGCGGACACCGCCGTCGTCGTTCAAAAAATATACAAATCTGTTAACAAAAACAGAATCCGCTCAGACAATGGTACTCATCATTATGAAAACATTAACGCACGTCGGCCTGCGGGGCGCCAATTATTTTTACTTGCAACCCCATCACGCGGTGATTATTCGCACTGGCAACACTTACACTCGTTCATCATCGGTCAGTCGCGTGCGTGCCGGGCGGCACGCGACTCCCTGGGAGCTAAGCTTTTTAAAAACACTACATGTTTTATATTGAATTTTGTCTCATTTATTTGTTTTTTATTGAGAGCTTTGTAATAACAAGGTCGTTTCGTAATTGAAGGAGGCTCTTATCCCCGATCACTACACTGCGTTTCGATTATTCTAATGGATGAATATCATTTCTGTCAATTTTGGTGGCGAAACCGTTACTTTAGCTTACGAAAACTGAGGAAAAAGTTTCTTCTCCTCGGTTTTCGCGAGAATTAGAGTCCTGGGTCCCTAATTTTCACGAAAACCGAAGAAAAAGTTTCACCACCAAAAGTGAAAAATTTGAAAAATGTGTATGTACACCGTAATATGAAATGTCCGTGTGTATATTAAATATACATAAAATGAAATATTGTATTGTTCGGACTTTTCTCCCGTCTGAGAACGGCCACTGCTTTCCATTGTCACTGAAGTAAGGTAAATTAAAACTTGTAACGCTCTTTTTCTCTTACTTTAGTCAACATTCCTTATTCATAGATCCCTTAATTTTCAATAAAATTCTCACTCATTCAATAGGTACTCAGTAGTTAATTCTTAAGTTGGTATTCTTCAAGCACCTATTGCTTAATGATTCTGAAACACGAAACACATCTCGCCCTAAGCAACTAAGACTAACATACGTTAGAGCAATGAAATACAATTCCCACTGCATATTTAAGATCTTGAAACGACTTTCTCATACTTATTAGGCGGACTGCACTCAAAAATCAGTGAACTTACAAAAACTTGAGCAATTAATTCGCGACGGATCACCGAAGCGCGCGAACTCGCACAAAGGCCGCCATGTTTAACAAATAACCTTAATCTGGAATTCGCGCCATTGTCACACCCTGTTTACGGCGTCCGGCCGATTAAGCACCCAATATTCCCGCCCATTGTGTGCTCGCCAGATTCGCCACTCAATCATAATAAAATTGTGGGAATAAAGTCGTTTTCTGCGTTTTTTCTAATTGTGAGAACGTATTTTTTTACTCTTAATTGGTTTTCGACAGATGTAAATGAATTCAATTTTCGAATGTTAATTGATATTGCGTTGGTAGCATTGTTCTAGGTTGAGTGTTGCAATTACTTGAGAAACTTTCGCTTTAACAACGGTACACGCCATTATATTAAATTGTTGCATGCTTGTTATAATAAAAAAAATACAAATTGAAACAGACAGAATTATGACATGTCATGAGAGATTTTCTAACAGGTTTGAATAGTTCGCGGACGATTTCATCTCTAATTTTACGCTAACGAATGTTATTATTTCTTTATGCCAATTTGTATTGCAAATCTACGTTACATACATTCTACAAAATATTTTATACAATATTATCTGACCGCGTCAATTCAACATGTAGGTCTACATAAACTGGAAGAATACACATCTTTAGGTATACAATATATACCTACATAACTATATCAATATGTAAAAGGAGAAACTAACAGACAAAACATCATCATCACACAGCAGAAAATACTACAACTTACAAGTTACAACATGAAATTCATAAGACTTCCTTTTGTGTCGTAGGCAAGCAATAAAAAAGAGGATTCAAATTCTTATTCCGAGTAACAATACTTGAAAGTTAGCACAAATGGTAACATAGTTAAATATTGTCATTATTTCAGAACTACTTTCAAAATACCCTTTAAGGGACGCTAAAGTTTTTATGAAAACATTCTGGCGACTAAAGTCACTGGCAAAGTGCTGTACTTAATAGATGTAGATTCAAACGTTAACTCTTTCTTTGCTATGGACAAATATTCAAGGCAAATTATGTTCGGTATCCCTATTCTTCTTTGAAAGCTCCTCAACCCTTTTAGCCAACACCACCTTTCAGCGTTACAAAATTAACGTTAAAATCCTAAAATAAACATCAATTGTTCAGAAAATCACTAATCCCTGCATAATACAAAAATAAACTATAGCAAAATACAAAAACATTGCGATCAAATTAACTTTGTTTGTGCAACGGTATCGCTTACTGAACGCAGCACCGCCCGAGGGCAGTGCTGCCAACCTCTCGCCGAAAACAATTAAAACTATAAAAGAAAAATGGCGGGTGCCCGCGGCGTGGCTGTGGGAATGCACCCATTGTTTCTGATCTTATTGATGTTCACACGCGGGGCTCAGACAGCCGGTGTCGAGCCAAAACAATGCGATGTTGATTCGCGACTCACTCGGCCTCCACATATGGCGCTTTGTTCCATTTATGGTAGATGCCCAGTGAACTGAAAGTTTTCCACCTCTGGGAGTACGCGTCGCTAATCAGTCGTGGCACAGAACAATAACACAAAGACATGTGTTCCCGTGATACAATTAAACGACCAGTAAATCCCGACCGATAAATTGACTAGTTTGTTAATGTACTCGAAGTATATTATATACCTAATAAAATAAAGGTTTTAGACCGACAGCTTTCTCTTTTGATTTTCAGATTATTCGCACGACTACCGTCGCAATTGACGATGGCGTCGCCGCCGCGCCGATGCGCCACGCCGCGCTACGTCACTTATTCCTCTGGCTACGAAGCGCTACGAGTCGCGTAGCACTCTCGTAGTACAATGTAATAATGTTTTCTAAAATTATTTAAAATCCATTACAGCAGAGGTCGGCAAAGTACTCATTAGGGTTGCCGGAACGTTTGTAAGAGTTGGCGTGGCCCTGAAATACAAAAGGCAACTGAAGGACAGGTGATTTCGTAAAAGTCTGTTACGCTAGAGCGAAAGAAGTCATTAAAATTTGATGAATTTCCACCATAAACAAAAAAGGTCTGCAAAGTAATTAGTTTACAGATTTCGATAACCAGAATAATATAAAAATAATAAATATGATCACCATTTTGTAAGCCCGTACTCGCACAATCAATTAAATAAACAAAATTTAAAAAAGTCTAGTAAAACAAACAAATGCCTCTTCTCTCCACATCATCTGCTACAGGAAATACCTGAACTTATCCTTACACAGGAAACAATTCTCCATTTCCCTCCGCCCTCAAGAAAAGACACCCTCTCAATTAAACCCACTAAAACATTTATCAACTTGCATCAACAGCCCTCGAACTATGAGCTTGATTTGCGTCCAACTGTGGCGTCGAGCGGCGAGCCTGATCGCGCGTATCGCACGTCCGCGCGCTCGAGAGGGCGGGCGCGTGCCGAATCGCGCGCAAGCCGCACTCCAACCTTCATCTGAGAGGTTAATTGACGCACGTGTTTAAAAGTCTATTGTTTAAAAGATAAACGTGAAAATAGTGTTGAAGTACTTCGATAGTCCTCTGAACTGTCAATCTGTTAGATTCTGCTTTTTATGGGCTTTTTCTATTCTTATATTTGGGTTTGTCACCCCTGTGAGGTCGATGAACTTTGTCACTGTTTTGTTACGATTTTGTTTATGATACGTGTATGTTTTTTTTATTAGACTGTCTCCATAATGAATTAAGCAGTATAAACGTAGCTACCTTTTTTTAAGCGAGAAATCATCCAATGACTTCTCTCGCCCTTGGGCGGAGCGGGAGGGCGTGTCAGACTTTTACTGATTAAAACCCACTCCTATTTACTGCTTTCCGGGGCCCCGGACTTTCATTTCAGAAGTGAACCCATAGCTCCAATAGGCTTTGACCCTGCTGGGCCCCCACGATTTACTGACATGTCCTTAAAGCGCGCGTGGAATACTACATGTAGGTACTATATATATTGAAATCCGAATACAGTTGATTATTTCATTGAATATGTTAGTCAATTTCTTTGATTTCCCTCATTACGGAAAGGCGTGCGAAGAGGCTAATTGGTGATCCAGATTCGGTTAAGTCCAACCTTCAAAGCCTTGAGCACAGACGTAGTGCAGCCAGCCTTTCGGTCTTTTACAGAATGCATTTTGGAGAGTGTGCGCAGGAATTGCATGACTTGATTCCGCCATCTCAATTCTACCATCGGACAACCCGACGTACGGCGGATTAAGCGTTTCGCCTCGTCGTTTATACCGCGTACGTCGAAGGACTGGAACAGTTTGCCTGCTGCAGTCTTCCCGTACGATTATAATTTGGGTGTCTTCAAGGCTAGAGTGAATAGGCTCTTAATAAACAAATGCGCCTCACCATCAGAGATTGCATCACTGCTTACCATCAGATGGGATCTCAGTCAAGCACTAGTTTATACCAATAAAAAAAAAAATATCGTACTTTCTCGCTCAAACTTAAAAACCACGGAGTTATTTGTGTATAATAGGTCTACACAGGGGGCCCTGTGTTGATCAAATTAGCTATAGATCCCGGGCTGGCTTAATCCGCCACTGACTGAGATGCCATAGTGATGCTCCCAATTCCCGCAGCCAAGAAATTGGATGCAGCTCTATGCTATATGTAGCTTTCCAATGGTGAAAGAATTTTTGAAATCGGCACAGTAGTTTTTGAATTTATTCATTACAAATATACACACAAAAATACAAATTTTCGGATTTAATATCTACACTAATATTATAAAGGGGTAAAGTTTGTTTTATGTTTTTTTGTTTGTAGGAGGTGTTAATCACTGAAAGTACTGGTCCGATTGCTATATTCCTAAGTGCATAGGCTATATTTTAGTTGGGTGTAAAGCAGGCTGTTTGTTTGTTTGCTTGAACGCGCTAATCTCAGGAACTACTTGGTTTGAATTGAAAAAAAAAACTATTATTATATTATTTAAGTATCCATTTATCGAGGAAGCCTATCTAGGCTATGATGACATCACGCTAGGTACGATCCACGAGAGCAGAGTAGTTACCAAAGAAGACGCAGGTGAAAACGCGAGAGGCTGCTAGTTATGAAATAAATTCTGCTTCAAAACTTATTATATTTATTTATTAAAAAGAGGTAACTTGAACCTTTCCCTGAAAAAATATAATACACAACATAAATTAATCCGGACAAAATACCTACTATCTATTTTATTTCATTCCGATTCACTAACGCCACCTAGCGTCGAGTAGCAAAACTAAAATAGATTTATTTTAAAAGTGACGCTTAAATTAATCTGTACTGACGTGTATCCAATTTGACACAAAATAATTAGTTTGTTATTTTTCCCTCCTATCAGACTGAAAAGCGCATTTTTGTCATTTCAACGCCATCTATATTTATGACTCATAATTAAAAATACTAATAGAAAAAAATTGGCAGCTAGTATCAATAAATCACCATTTTATTTGGCTCTCGCAATATTTTCTTGGAAATATCACCCGTGAGTCTACAAACAAGCAACATGATCACTCGTAATCTGCAAAAGCAAAAAGATTTCGCCACTATATAACTTGACCTTACATTACCAACATAATGTTTGATTAGAGAGCTCTCTTTACAGCGGGACTTGTTGCGGTCAAGTTACATATTACGACCGACAGAGGGCCAGCAAATATTTGATGTCGGTAATTGTCATACGAGAAGAAAATATCCTTTTACTGTGTCCCTTGCGAGTAAAAGTTTACTAGCAGTGAAAAAAGATCTGCTACGGTTGTTTTTATATTAGGTGGCGTATTTATGACGTAGTACTGAAAGGGAGAGAGTGATTTCGGGGGTTGGGGTGTGATTTTCTTGATGTTTTACCACCAGGTTTTGACTGGCACAAATTATTGAATAATTCACAAACAAATACGAAAGGACCAGGACCTCAATCAACATAAAAAATAACTAAGAGACCGCAAAACTCGTGTCAGTTTCTTATTCATTAGCACAGTCAAATTGTAGGTATGTCAGTTTTGACTGATGCTGTGGGACAGTGTTGGGCAATTCGTAATCTAACTACTGATTAAAAACTGCAACTACATTTTGTAGTTAGTAATCAGATCACACTACTAACTACAAAAGGTAATCGTAAAATGTAGTTAGAAATTTTGATTAGGTACTAACTACAAATTGTAGTTGCAATCACGATTACTTAGCTACTTTTTCTAACTAGGTACACATCTAAAATAATGTTGCGTTTTAAAAAAAAAGTAAACGCACGTGTTCATGTATCGACTTGTCGTTTGCTAGTTAGAGCGTAGTGTTGCGGCTGTTCGAAAGGTTTTTTTTTTCAGTGGGCAAAAATCACTCTAAAATAATAATCTAAATGACTTCCCCCGCCGCCGCCGGGGAGATAGTGTCAGACTTTTACAGAGTAAAACCCACCCTGTTCTTCGTTGCCTTTCATACCGGGGCCGTGTTTTCCTTTTCAGAAAACTGTTCGAAAGGTAATGAATTAAGTATTTCTATAACGCGTTATTATATTCTATATGTTATGTTATAGGTCTATGTCCAACAGTGGACATAGGTCATTATGGCGAGGAGGAGATCTATGTCCAACTGTGGACATCGGTCATCTTATCGAGGGGGAGGCCTATGTCCAACAGTGGGCATCAGTCATTATAGCGCCTAAATGGCGACACTTGGGGGATGATTATATCCAGAAGTGGGCACCAGTCATTATGGCGACACTTGCGGGGAGGCCGTATCCACTGACCGAGTACTTTGTAATATACAATTCACGGACGGCGCGCGGTCCACTCCGGACCCGCGCGTTGGCAACACGCGGTCAACGCAAGGCAACCATGCGAGCAGCGAGTTGTCACCGAGTGGTCCACCCGCCGTCCACGCGTGGAGGGCATACGTCCGAGGCGAGCCCATTATAATATATTTTTCAATTTCAATAAAACTTTTTTTTTTTTTCAAACCCTGATTATTCATGAAAATAAACATATTTTATGTAAAACATACTGATTTTTTTTTATACACTTAGATACCATTTTAATTTATAATTAAATTTTAGAGCCCCATTCAGTTTTGATAAATTAATGTTTATTTAACCTTTCGAATGTCTTAAGTTACACAGTCCGACATAAGGTAATTGTCTTTCTATTGTGTCTCTAATTACGACATTCAAAGAGTTAATTGCAAAATAAAAGTTCTTAGATCTCAAGTAATCAGTAGTTATAACTACTTGATTACAGTAATCAAACTAACAACTACTTCATGTAGTTACGATTACATGTAACTGTGTTAACTGCGCCCAACACTGCTGTGGGACTTGTAACAAATAAAAACTTTTCTAGGGACATACCTTGCCACACTGATTTTTAAAATAAAATATTTAACTGTCAAATAAATAAACGTCACATAAACACATTATAAGTTTTTATCAAAACATTTTAAAAATGAATGTCCACAAGCTGTGGGAGTACCAAGAATACATAAACGTGAACGGTGTGATGATGACTAGCGAATTAATATCTGTCCTCCAAAATTCGTTGACGTTGTTGCAGGTCGAAAATCACTTCACCCACATACAATACTGGGGGCAGATATACGCCGTCGACGCTGACTACCACATCGCTGTCGGCATCAACAACGACGCTATATATGACCGAAAATATTTCTACACCACCGACTTCACGTACTGGGGCCTACTACCTAAACCGAAAAAGAAATATAAACAGCTGGCCTTTCTGACAACATTCCCATTCAGAGGCGACCCATCTCTAAAAATAAAGGTGTTAGATGAAGCTTTAGAGGAAACCCATCCAGAAAGGTGCAAGATCATCAAAGAGGAAAGTCGCTTGGCTGCCACCATCAGCAACATTTGTGACGAAGCTGAAGTATGCGCTCGAGGACAGTTGATCAAGCAGCCGTCCGGTAACGTCGTTATAAACCCTAATTATTACGGGTTGACTGCTTCTGAAGCGAAGTTATTGCACTCGTACCTCCACATCAGACCAGCCCAACACCGCTGGAATACCAATCTCCTAACGAGACAAGACTACAACTACAGTATGGACTTTCTAGACACAATTGATCAGGACATTCCAAGTGGCTGCTGGAACCTCTCGCTGGAACAGAACGGGTCACTGGCGTATGTGAAGAGCCTGTACTGGCCCGGAATGATGTTCTTCCACAAAGTGAGAACACCTGAAGCTGGCTTTCTGTACGTGGGTAATGGCCGTAAGAATTTAGATGTGCCTTTTCTGCTTTAATTTGAATGTGACTTATAATTATGTTTGTTTTTTAACTGCTTAATTATGGTCAAAATGCTTAGACATTAAAGTAGTTACTTATTTTATTGAATAAATTAATATTGCTGTTTTATTTGTCCATCTCATTGGTCGACTATTATTTCATCATCATCATTTCAGCCAATAGACGTCCACTGTTCGACATAGGCCTCCCCCAAATGCCGCCACAACGAACGGTCCTGTTGCGTTTCGCATCTATCGGATTTCCGCAACCGCACACGGGCCTCAAAAAAAAGCCGCCACAAAGGAGCACCACCACAAAAAAATGCTATAAGCGGCCACAAAAAAAAAGCTGAAGCGCGCGACAGCTTCTGGCCGGACGCTGCTACATTTTTCAATCCATGCATGCATTATCATAATGGACTCTGACGAAGAAGAATTACGCTGACCATCGGCGCTGATAGCTCAGCGCGTAGGTTGACACGCTGAGGTTCAGCGCGAGACGTTTCAGCGTTTCAGTATCGTGCTGATCACTGTGGAGTCCAGACGCACAAAAATGCGGAGGGCATTATTAATTGCTGCTTTTTACTACCTAATAAAAAAAGAAAGACAAATCTACGACCTTTCTACGACGAAGACTTCATGTTCATCCATTGATTGATTGTTGTTTTTCTTCTTCTGACACATTTTCGAATAGCGCAAAAACAATATCGTCCCAGGGTTTGTTTCTAGCATCTTTATTTTTACATATATAGTGGATCCAAAGTGGATCGGATGCATCCCACAATTGTTTTCTTAGGCGTACCTACTTCGTCGATTCGACTTGTGTCCACATCGCAATTCATCATGACTGTTCACGCTGACGGCGTCCGCTCGGCTCGACACTGGGACGCTCCCTAGAATAGCTATGCGTTATTCTAAAAGGCTTCCTTGAAGTTCATAAGTTTCGGCTGCCAGCGCCGACGGTCAGCGTGTGTTCAACGCCACTTTATAACCTGTCTAAATGCGCAAATAGCTTGCGGCGGCGTATGCTATAGTCGTTATTATAAAAAAACGCCGTCACAAAAAAGCGCCTCCACAAAAGAAGCTAATAGAAGCGAATGGACAGACACACACAATTTGTCCACACTGATACTCTACACACACTGCGCGCCCCTTTGTGTTCAGTGAAATTAGTGAAAACAAATAATAATATTAATAATATATTTTTTTATAATAATATTTTATTCAGAGTTAAAATTTGGTAAAGTAGTTACATAAAATCTTAGAATAATTACAAAGGTATGACTATGTGCCTGTACTAGGATAAACCTGTATCACGGCGTAGAAGTTCTTACACTATGGTTTTTGTAGAACAGTAAAAGATAACAATATTTAATTAATACACTTTAAATCAATTTAACTTATTACATACACAACTAAAAACTATAATTAAGTACAGTAAATTAAAAAAATAATAATAATAAAACCCTACGCTAATTACAACTAACTAAAATCAAACTAAAATATGGCGTCAAAAAACTCTTCCACATCGCTGTCGACTAGTAATGTGCCCAAAAGGCTGGCGGCATTGCCACGCTGTATGGCAATGCTTATCCTCTGTCCGAGGTAAAAGCCAGCCCTTGGGTCACGCGAAGTATCAACTAGACGTTTCGATAGATCTTTAAACAACTTGTGAGTACTCGGACCCCACGATCCAAGAGTTTCAACCCCAAACGGTTCGAAAATATAACAATATTTAACATTTAAATTCATTTAACAATGGAAAAAAATGATTAATTACTATGTTACTTATATTAGCGCAGGGTGTTTTATACAGAGATACACATTAGATAATGTTAACGGCATTTAATAAAAGAGCTGACATTGTTAATACGATAAAACATCAGACATGTAAAAACAGTTCAATTGGTAGCATAGCAACCTCTCAAAGGAGTATTTTCACTGATGTGCTATACAAACTTAACACTTTCCCTCATCAGTTGAAAAAACTATGCAGCCCTAATTTAGCTCCCATCTTGATTAGCGTCGGCTTTGGAACTGCCTTGGTCATAAGGTCAGCTAATTGGTCAGTAGAACTGGTTTTTTGTACATCTACTAAACCTTCTTGAACAGTCTCACGAACGAAGAAATGTCTCACTCTTATATGTTTCGTTCGCTTGTGAAATTCCGGATTGTGTGCGAGACGTATGGCTGCTTCGTTATCTACCTTCAATATTGGTACACCCTCTAATATTGTGAGTTGGTTATATAACCTCTGAAGCCATACAAGCTCACGTGCGCCTTCGCTCGCTGCAACGATCTCAGCTTCAGTTGTTGAAATTGCAACAGATGCTTGACGTTGGCTTAACCAGGAAACAACTCCTCCGGCGAACAAACATGCTACTCCTGTAGTAGAACGTCCAGTTTGTTCATCTCCAGCATGGTCAGCATCACTATAGCCTTCAATAATGGCTTTCGTTGAGTCACATGTGTATTTGATGCCGTAACTAGCTGTTCCCTTCAAGTAGCGGAATATTCTTTTCACTTTCAACCAGTCTGCTTGTGTCGGATTCTCCAATTTTCTTGATACGACCCCGACAGCATAAGCAATATCCGGACGCGTACCTGTCATGAGATACGCCAATGCTCCTACAGCTTCTCTATAGGGAAATTTTTCTCCAGATTCTTTCTCCTCAACTTTCCCTGTTTCTGAAGTCCTCTCTATTGGTGTCGAAATAGGATTGCATTCGGACATTCCGAATCGTTCGAGAATTTTCCTGACGTAAGATTGCTGCGTTATTGTTACAGAGCCATCTGCTAATCTAGCAATCTCTAGTCCTAAGTATTAGGATGCTGGCTTGACAGTTATTTTAAGCGTATCCCCTAATTCCTTTAAGAATTGGCTCGCTAAAGCTTCATTTGATGTGGCTACAAGCCCGTCATCTACGTATAAAGCTATTATAATTTTCTTGTCTCCTATCTTTCTCATAAAGAGACAGCAGTCAGCTTCATTCTGTGTAAAACCTTTCTCTAGCAATATTGCCTCGAAGCAAGAATTCCAGCAACGAGGTGCTTGCTTTAAACCATACAGACTCCTTTGAAGTCGACATACTTTTGAAGTACCATCGCTGAATCCATCTGGCTGCTCCATGTAAATTTCTTCATTTAATTTACCGTTTAAAAAGGCTGTCGAAACATCAAATTGAGTCAGGTGCAGCTTTTCCTTTGCACTCACACTCAGTAAGGCTCTTATTGTAGCCATTCGAGCAACTGGACTAAAAGTTTGTTCAAAGTCGATCCCTTTCCGTTGCTTGAACCCCTTGACTACAAGTCTTGCTTTATATTTGTCAACGGTACCATCTGGGTTTCGTTTAACCCTGAAAACCCACTTGCATGGCAGCGCTTTTTTGTTGGGTGGTAAGTCGCACAATGTCCATACTTTGTTGTCAGCTAGGGATTTTATTTCGCTCACCATGGCTTTTTGCCATTCGGCACTGTCCTCCCTCTTAATTGCGTCATTATAAGTTTCTGGGAAGTATTCTAAACCCACAAAGCAAACATAGTCTTCAAGTTTCTTTGGTCGGTTAATCGTTGCTCGGTTTCTAAGGTTGTATCGAGTCTCCGTGAAGGGCTCAACTACTTCTAATTGTTCCTGAGCATCTCTGAAAACTTCCTCATCCTCTGTTAGTATAGGAAAATTGCCTTGAACTTGGTCCTCTGTAGGTGTAAGAAAGTCCTCTTGAACTTGATCTTCAGTGATATCTCCCTCTAGATTAAGTTCTTCACTTTCTCTTATATTTTCAGAAGCTTGCTCTTGTATGAGACCATGTTTATCGCTGTCATCTCCCTCTAACTTAATAGGGATACTGGTAGAAATCCTGAACTCGACATCAGACTGAAACGTAATGTCTCTAGACCTCAGAGTCTTTTTTCCGTCCCAGATGCGATAACCATCATCGTTCTCATAGCCTATCAGCAGTCCTTTAATGGCTTTCTTATCCATCTTCTTACGATTTTGTTTTGGAACGTGAGCAAAACATTCACTTCCAATAATTTTCAAGTGACTTATTTTGGGTTTCCTACCGTGCCACAACTCAAAAGGTACTTTTCCATCTACTCTGGTGGGTCCTGTCCTATTCAGAACGTATGCAGCAGTGTTTATGAGCTCTGCCCAGAGCACTTGTGGCATCTCTTCTCTCGCGTGTAGCATCGATCTTGCAGCTTCTACAAGCGTGCGGTTTTCTCGCTCACTACAGCCATTTTGCTCTGGCGTGTAAGGCATTGTCAGTCTATGCTGAATTCCGAACTTTTGTAGAATCCTTTGGATAGCTCCATTATCAAATTCGCCACCATTGTCGCTCAGTAATGTTTTCACTATATGACCTGCTGTCTTAACTTCTTGCAACATTTGTAACAACTTATCCTTAACTTCGGACTTGTGCCTTATAAAGTACACAAAGCGGTAATTTGAAAAGTCATCCTTAAATAAGACGAAATATTTGTATTTTGAGATGCTATCAGCAAAAGGCCCGCACACATCGGTGTGAATCAGTTCACCTGGCACTGTAGCTCTTTCCCTTGTTCCAAACTTTTTCCGTTGGGATTTGCCATAAACGCAACCTTCGCACTTTGTATTGTCTAGTTTTAAATCGATTCCAAGCTCCCTGTTAACAATATCGCGAACATGTCGTTTGTTTTGATGTGCGAAACGCTCATGGTAAACTTGTAGTAGATTATAACCAGTGATTGAGTTTACCACAATGGATTTTTGTTTTGTTGGTATGATGGTCTTCATATCCAACTTGTAGAGTCCTCCGTGAGGTACCCTCTTGCCGACAACTTTAGTTAAGCCTTCTATGTCAAGCTTACATTCTCTAGTGGTCGACGTAAATACGCTGTTCGGCATTCTGTCTTGTGCCGCTAGCGTTGAAAAAAGATTTTTCGTTAGTGCTGGCACCAACCACACATCTCTAAGTGTTATTTTTTCCTGTTTATCGTCGACATACGCATTGACCTCTACAGTTCCCTTTCCCAATGCTGGAATTACAGTCCCGTCGGCGGTGGTTACTGAGTGGTCTATCTGAAAATCATGAAATTCAAGGAAAAAGTCGCTTCGGACCGCAATATGTGTCGTTGCGCCATTGTCCACATACCAATTATCTCTATCTTGGATATGTTCTTGTGAGCATACATTCACCATTAATGAAATTTGTTGCACTTGCTTGGACTTTGAGTTAGGGGCTGATATGCCTGAAGATGGCTTAGGTGGCCTCCCATCTTTAATCCACTTCTTGCACTTGCGAACTCTATGTCCTTTTCCCGAACAATAGTTGCAAATCAGCTGTTCGTCCATGCTTTGCTTTAACTCTCTTTTAATTGGTGTAGTCACTAATGCCTCCTGTTTAGAGTTCTCTTGACTGCCTAGCTCTCGTTCGAACGTGCAGAGGTGACTTGTTAAACAATCAATAGTCCTTTCAGTCTGCTTTAGCATCAGCCAGCTTGACTTGAAGTTGAAATATCTATCATCCAGCGTGTCCAAGACTTTACATATGAGGAACATCTCAGGAAGTTTGGCATTTGTGTCAATTTTAGAAACCTCGATCTTTAAATCATTCCAAACATTCTTCAGCTTTGATATGTGTGTAGGAATATCGTCTGCCTTACTTTGTTTAAGTCCGAAGAATTCTAGACACAAGTTGTAAGCTCTGTCCTCTTCCTGTCCATCAAATAGTCTGTGTAACTCCTGCCAGACATCACATGCAGTTCTATACCTCATTACCTTTTTTAATGTATCTTCTGACATGTTAGTAGTTAGCATGAGCAAAGCGCTCGTTTCAGCCTTCCTATAACTAGCCAACGCTTTATTATAGCTGCTTACTTCAGCATCACATGCTCCTTCGGCAAGGATTGGTTTTTGGAGTTTACCTTCCACAGCATCTGTAGCACCTTCCGTGCCCTCAAGCATTATAGAAATCTTATACTTCCAAGTTGACCAATTTTCTTTGCCATGTAACTTTCCTATGTCAATTTTTGTACTATAATCCATTTTTATTTACGTACGTACCTACGCTTTTTTTTTCTTTTCGTGCTTGGGCCCATAACCTATTAGCGCAGGGTGTTTTATACTGAGATACACATTAGATAATGTTAACGGCATTTAATAAAAGAGCTGACATTGTTAATACGATAAAACATCAGACATGTAAAAACAGTTCAATTGGTAGCATAGCAACCTCTCAAAGGAGTATTTTCACTGATGTGCTATACAAACTTAACAACTTAAACACTAAAGTCACAATGATATATTTCGTATTTCAAATCTGTTTCTTGCACTTAGTATTTAGTCTAGTTACACACACATGATTTTGCGTCAGCAGAATTTATAATTATAGTAGAGGATACGGTTAAGAACGACCTTCACCGGTTTGTTTAATGGATAAAACGTATTTTATGATAAAATTAGTATATTAAATAATATAACGCGGGTGGGTTGCCTGAGAAATTCCTGGCCAAACAATTTTTTTTTTTTTTTTTTGTAAAATGCACCTGTGTGTTTAACGAATAAATTTAATACTAATAAGAGTGAAGCCTTTAGAACATAAAAATGTTGGGTTGCCTATTTGTTTCCTGGCATAACTATGGGTTGCCAGGTATAAACCGGTATGTATAAACAGCTGTGTTTATTTTGATATACAACGAATTCTATATCAAAATAAACGCTGTTTCATTACGAATACGATGTTATAGTGTTGTCTGCAAAAAAATCTGGTATGAATAGCGGTTGTGCATTTTTCTAAAAGAAAAGTAAATTTTCAATTTTTAATTAATAATAGTCTGGCCAGGAATTTCTTAGGCAACCCACCCGCGTTATATTATTTAATACACTAAATTTATCATAAAATACGTTTCATCCATTAAACAGACCGGTGAAGGTCGTTCTTAATCGGGTCTTAGACTATTAGGTTATATCGAGGTTGCATCAATGTTGAAGAGTTATGATTGTTTACATTGGACACTTTTACCAGTCAACTAATAGGCTTAAATATTAAGAAAAACAATGGTTTTTAGATCAGCACACAAAAATTTTGAGTCAGCGGTATGCGTTATACGGAAGTCTGCGCTCTTAGGCGCCTTCGTAATCTATCGAATTTATATACCTATGTTCAGCAGCTTTTTTAGCAGGGCACTCTGGATCTCCCGTCTTGTGGTTGGCAAGATTTTTGAAGCGCAAACAAGTTGCGCATTTAGGCGGCTCGCCTTTTTTTGTGCAATCTTGCATGGTGTGCCCTTCTTCGCCGCAGTGGCCGCATGATGGGGTAGCAACTTTGCACGTCTTAGCAGCGTGACCGTACTGCTGGCACTTGTAACATCTTGTTACCAGTGTGAAGTCTCGCACGGGGCACGATGTCCAATTAATGAATAATCGGTCCTGTGTGATGAGAGCCTTACGGATTTGGGCGGTAACTTCTAAGATGTAATTACAATCCTCAGAATCTTTTCTGCCAGATTTGTGACTAAGTTTTATTGAGGTCAAAAATGTATCCTTAGACATTGTCGGAAGTTTGTCGGCCAAATTTTGTTCGAAAATACATTTGTAAACCTCATTTTCAGTCATTGAAGCAGGAATCCCAAGCACTATTATGTGCGGTTTGCGTTTTTGAGGTTCGTCGATGCTAAGAGATGGCAAAGCGAGTTGGACCGATTGCTTGAGTTTATCCAGGTCCTCCTTGGTCTCCGTGCTGATGATGAGACTTCCTTTTCCAATTTTGCGTACGCCTCGGACTTTTAACTTCATTTCACCAGGGCAAATGATTTTTTGGACAATGTTTTTAGTTTCATCACTGGTCTTTGAGTGGTCCCGAGGGTAAATCGCCACGAAGCTAAAGGAGTTAGGACGAACAAAACTATTGGACCCTTTCTTCACCATATCTGCAAAAGATGTTGGTGCAGTTGGCGCCTGCAGGCACAAGATTTGTTGATCGCATCTTTCATCTCCATAATACAGTCCATTAAATTGCGTTCCTCAGTCAAAAGGTTTAGGGAGTTATGGGTCCTGTAGGCAGACTGGTATTGAACAGCCATTTGCGAGACTCCATGTCCAACTTTGCGGCAAAGTGAATTTATTTTGAGTTTCTGCTCAGAGTTAAGCTTACCATCGGCCGCAATACTGCATACTTCTTGTAGGCACTGGTCAATGGAGCTCATCCAGTTCTGGATCTCGGGGGTCGGTGTTACCTCCATTTTCTCGTCTTCCTTGGCTTGGTCACGTCTTGGTAGTTGGAGCTGCGTCGGCGCAGGTGTTGATGGAGGGCTGCGTCGCGTCAACCCGCTGCGATTGAAGGGGCTGCCTTCCATTTTTTGTTTTTATTAAACGGTTTTATTAGTAAATAATTACACAATCATTATTTTAACTTATCAGCACTTATTTTTATATAACTACAACTAACTTAACTTAATAACTTTTATAACACTTATTTTGTATATTTATATATTTATATTTAACTAGCTAATACGTAGGTAAACAAAAAGTAGGTAATTAATTATGCAGTGGCGTTAATTAATTTATTTTTAATTGTAATCATGAGCACGTCTGTATGCCTCGAGTGCGAAAAGACAATCAAAAATCAATCAAAATGACGGATCGCGCGGGGTTTACGCGCGTAGTGGTTCGTACGCGGAACGCGTTCATCACACTATGGGAATCCCGTTACATTGAATATATTGTTTTATAGAATAACTTTTTTTTTTATTGCACGAGGCCCTTAGAAGAGTGAGACCCCTACCGCCAATGGGTGAGTACGTAGGTACTACACCCATTGGCGGCCTTAGCAGGGCCGAGCCGCCCTTATGTGCGAAGCGTGCGGCGCACACAGGCGCCAACGCCCTAGGGGGCGCAGGATGAGATGCAGGCGTCAATTTTTGAAAAGATTTTTTGCTAAACGACATCAAATTCTTTGAGAACCTAAGTACTTCGGTCAAATTCTCCTTACACAATATTTATGCCCGTTGTTTAATTTTACACTATTAGAATTGACCCAATGTTTTCATCTGAGCATGCCACAATTATGGCGATAAGTCCCCTCTTTGAGGCGTGGCTGGAAAGATCTCATGGCATCCTCATCTTCCGCATGTCGCTGGTTCTCAACCGAACATGGTAACTTCGGGAGGTTCCTGCACCGGATTCATGCGGAAGTGACTCCCGGGTGTCGCCACTGTGCGGAACACCCAGAGGACACGGTGGAGCACACAGTGGAGGTGTGCCCCGCTTGGGCAGAGCATTGCCGTGCCCTCGTGGGGGCGATCGGTGGCGGCGATCTCTCGCGCCGGGCCTTGGCACAGGTCATGGTCCGGAGCGAGGAGGAGTGGCAGGCAGTCGCCTCCTTCTGCGAAGCAGCAATGCTAGCAAAGGAGGAGGCCGACAGCATCAGGCAACGGCGCTCACAGCGCCCCAGCCGCCGCCGGGATTCCGATCCTGATTTCCGGCCACCGTTGGCGCGGGCTTTGCGGACGCCGAGCAATGGGTAGCTCGCTGTCCGACTGTTCGGTAACTGACCGGACCGAACCCAAGTCGTCGACGGCGCACACTGTTCTCACGCGCCTCAAGGAGTTGTCAGCAGCTGCAGGGGCCCAGCCGGATTGAAGCCCACTGGGGCCAGGGTTATTTAAAAGGGAAGCTTGGTCCCGGTGCGAAAGACAAGAAGGAACGGGGTGGGTTTATTAGTCAGTAAGAGTCTGACAATATCTCCCGCTCCGCCCATGGGCAGGGGATATCATTTGGATGATTTTTACACATAAAAAAAAAGCCATGTTTACGTGTTGGGTTTTAATTTACATGAATTACGAGCTCTGTATTAAAATAAAAAAAAACCGCTAAAATCACTACAGTAGGTAAATACAATAGGTGAAATTATGAAAGCAACTCGATGCGTTAAGGACCTATTACACTGCGTTATTACATTGTACGAGTCGTCGGAATATCGCACGCGATATTCCGACTCGTACTATTTTTCATTCATAGAAAGACAGTCTAACCCATTGAGAGTCTAACCCTTATTACACTACGCGATACGTCAAACCATAGACTAGACTGTCTTTCTATGAATGAAAAATAGTACGATCGCACGCGATATTCAGCGCAGTGTAATAGGTCCTTTACGATGAAAACTCAGCAGTGGTGCCAACTTAGCACTTTCAGTGCTAGATTTGGCACTATTTTCACAAGGCCAGCACTGAAATCGAACATACAGCACCTAGCACTCAATCTAGCACTATTTAATAGTCAAGCGAAATTTTCAGATTCTAATAAAACGCACACACGCACAGAATGCGTGCAGTGTAACAAACACATTCGTATTATTTCGTATTACTCACATAGATCTATTATCTATGGAATTACACATAGACAATAAGTTTATAAGTTTTTGGTGGGATTTCTTCGTGTGATGTTCAGTGACTGTTATTTAAATTAATTCAAATTTTAATTGGTTTAAATTGATTCCTAGTGCATATTTAGAAATCCTCGTCTGGCGGCGCTAGCTCGCTCAGTAGCTGAAGGCAGGAGCGTGTGAGACCGGATAGTGGTGTGATTAGTGTGGTGCGAGGCTGGCGAGGCACTGGCCAGGATATTCTTCTCCAAGCTTTTTTTTTTTGTTTGTTTGTATATATTGTTACGTACGTGGGTAATTAAATGCCGATTTACTAACAGACAACTTTATTCACCACAAACAATAACAAATTAGTCCAGTCAACAATAATCCGAATCGCAATTAACACTATAGTTCCGTTACAATATCGCTTAGGTCGTTAGATAAAATCACTTCACACACTTAGGTAGTTCGCTCTTGATCGCAGTCGTAATCACAACTGACTCGCTTCCGGTCGGGGGCTCGTATTTATATGCGGAGCGAAGAAAATTCTAGATACCGACATCTCAAGATCGATGCAAAACAATAGGGTCGCTTCGCGGAGCCATAAATCATTTTTATTGCACGATATACTAAGAGTCACTTTCATGCGAATTTCGACTCTATTGTTAATGGCGGAGAGTACCATTTCCCGTATCGGTAGATACATACCTACCTACTAGTTGTATGTACTTTGTTGATGTTTCGAGATTTTTCTAAGCCTGGCTACGTACAACCATTCTAGATCTTTCGAACAGCAATGCGTTTTAATTATTGCGTGCTACTCATTATTTTCTTGGACATATAAAAATAACAATTTTAACAGTTTTTATGTAAAAAAAGGCAAATAATTTTACTCGTGTGATTTTATTTCATATAGCACTATTTTTGGAAATCCGTAGCAATCTAGCACTATTTGAGAAGATTTTTAGCACTCATTGGTGGTATAGAGCTGGCAACACTGAAACTCAGTGATATAGACAGCCTCGACGAGGCGAGTGGCGAACTAGAGGTTTGCACCGGAGCGAGATTTCAAGAACCGATTGAATTCACCGGTGATTGACCAATCTCCGGAGAAAAACCGGGAGTCACCGGAGAATAATGAAATTCTGTTTCTTTTTTAATTTATACATTTAAAATGAAGAAAAAAGAATAATTATTTATTAAATTTATATAATCATTTAATTTAAAAAAAAAAACATTTTATAAAGACAATAAATGCTGATTTTGGTTTAAAAAACACAACATGTCAACAGCGTCATAGCGTAACATGTTTCTTCTATCATTACTCATATTTGTCAGTACTCTTAATTGTCCTGTCGTCGAAAATACTCTTTAAGACCTTACAGAAGTGGCAGGCACAGTTAGGTATTTGAAGGCTATTTCGTATAATGGCTCTAAATGTTTATTGAATATCCAGAATTGCACCACTTTATCCCAATTGTGGCTTTTTTCAGGATACTGTGTTTCCGTATTCATTTTGAATAAATTCATTTCCGAAGCGGATGTCATATCTGCATTACTGGTGTTTCTTTTTACAAATCCAAGCAAATCCGGGCGACCAGTTTCTCTTGTACTATTTTCACTTGACGTGGCTATTTCTTCTGCGCTTTGAGATATGCTTCGGAACCGGAAAATATTATTTATTTCTGCCTTTACAGCATCTTTAGCAGCCAATTTATTTATTTAATTGATTGTTGAATGTGTCTTTTATTTTGTGTAAATTTATTATATAAAAAAATAAGATGCGACGATCACCGGAGATCAATCGGTGAATTACCGATTATTTCAATCGAGTGCTTTTACCGGTAAATCTCCGGTGATTCTCCGGTACTCACTGCTCCGGTGCAAACCTCTATGGCGAACACGAATGTGTAAATGCGATATAAGACTCAGTATCTTTTACCTAGTCGCACGACGCAAAGATGTCTCTTAATGTATGTGTTTATTTTATCAGATTCATATTTTTTTATTTCTCTTGAATGCTTAGGCTGATTTTTTTTATCTGTTTATCGACAAACTAGCAACATTGACGTACGTCACTCAGCCAGCGTTCCGCTTTCCGTTCGCCAATCGTTCGTGGTTCGGTCGGTACCTGTCGCTAAAAAATCCTTGGCGCCTAATATAACCGGCTTTTTTGGTAGTTCTTTAGTATTCTTTTACCACATTTAAACAATTCTCAGTTATCATCTTGAAGTCCAACCATGGCTACAGACGACGTTAATATCGCCGAAGACGCCGAAATGGCGGAATGTGATGGGGACAAAGTTGTAACGATGGTGGATGTTTTGCAAGAGCAACAAGAATTCGAAGAAGATGCCAACGCTGTTCTAGGAGCATCTGACGACAAAAACTGCACTTATCCCAAGGTAAACAAATCTTCCTTTTGTCCTAAAGCCATCATCTATTCGTAGAATTTTACAAACATGGCGTAGGGACATTGACGTTGCAACGGAATTATTTCTCGTTATTACGCCTTAGATCTTGTTAAATCACATCTTGAGCAGATTGTAAACTTAAAATATTTACTGTACTGACTATGGAAACCGTACCTTTGTAATAAACCCAAGGAAACAGCTCCATTAGGGGACCAACAATCTGCTCAATGAATACAAAGGAACTCATATGTTTGATTTACATATATTTATCACCCAAATTGGTGTAGAAAGCAATAGATATGTTTACTATTTGATCCAAAAAGGCATTTCCGAAATCTAAACACTTATTGGTCAGGACTTAGTCATGTAATTTAACTTTTAATTGGAAAATCATAAATCACTCCATTATATTCAATCAAGTTTTCCATCGTTTGTCATATACATCTGAATATTTTCTAGGGTGCCTTTGTCAGTCAGGTCAAGATGATGATGCTAAAAATAAAAGAGTTACAACATACTGTAAATTTACTATTATGGGTCAGTCTATAACTGCTTTCTCCTTGTATTTGAAGAGGTTATATCAACAATTTTGAAAAGCTTGATGTTAGCGTTCTAACATGAATATTAGAATCTTGTAAACAAACTTAATCAAGATATTGTAGCTGTAGTCTTTATTATTTGGTTGTTTTATTTATGAAGGCTTTGGTTAAGTAGGTCATATGAAAATATATTTTGAATTTCACTTTGGAAATAACATTATTATTGAACTGACACACTTCATTTTAATCTCTTTGACCATGATGTACATATATTTGCTATTCTTGTGCATAGTTATTAAAATGGCAACCTTGTAACCATGTCTTATCAAATAAGATTGTTTTTTAGATTTAAATATCATCATCCAAAAAATAGTCACCATGTGTTCTATCTACCCATCCCATTATTTGAAGCAGAACTGATAGCAAGTTACTTGCATACAGACTAATTTATTAACTTTATTTGCAGGGTTATATTAAGAGACAGGCCCTGTATGCTTGTCTCACATGCTGCACTGAAGCTAAGGTGGACCCTTCAAAGAGAGCTGGAGTGTGCCTCGCGTGCAGTTTAACATGCCATGAAAACCATGAACTGATTGAGCTGTACACCAAGAGAAACTTTAGATGTGACTGTGGAAACCCAAAGTTCAACTCGCACCCCTGCCAATTTACCTCAGATAAAACTGAACTCAATGATGACAATATTTACAACCAGAACTTTAGTGGGCTGTACTGCACTTGCCAGCGGCCTTACCCAGACCCAGAGTCAACAATCGAAGATGACATGATCCAATGCATTATCTGTGAGGATTGGCTCCATGCATCACATCTAGAAGCTGTTGTACCTGCCAATGATCAATACTCAGAAATGATCTGTAAGAGTTGTATGGAGAAGAATGAGTTCCTTCATGATTACAGTATGTTTGCAGTGACTGCTGAGGCAGGAGATGTGGATATTGTCACTGTTAATGGTGATGCTAAATCTGCTGATAATAGATTTTGCAATGGTGGTTTGGAGGAGAAGTTGGTCAATGGTGCAGAAGTAAATCAAGCTGGAACTACTATTGGAGATGATGTTACTGTTAATGGTGATGTTGAAATGGATGAGGACAAGGAAAAAAGTGAAGAAAAAGTCAAAGATGATGCAGATAATGATGTTGCTATAGAAACAAAGCAGGATCACTCAAGTCAAAAGCCCAACACTGATGAGAGTAACATTAATTCAGATAATGATAGTAAAATGTCAGAGCTAGAAGAACAACCTGTGGAGGCCACTGAAAGTCAAGTGCAAAAAGAAACAAGTGAAAATATATTAGAGAAATCTGATGATAAGTCAGATGCAGTTGAAAATACTCCTAAAGCTGATGAAAAAACAGATATAACAGATGATAAAATGGAAAGCATTGACAATGAGCAGAAGACAGATGAAACAATAAAAGAACAGACTGAAACTGAAGAACAAACTAGTAAACAATCAACAAATGAAGATGGTGACAGTAACAATTCACAACAAAACAAAACTGATACCAATGACAGAACAGAGCAACAACTTTTAGATGACCTTACTGAACTAACGGCTGACAACACAACTTCTGATACAACAAAACCAGATACAGCTGCTGAAGAAAAAGCAGATACAATTGCTGAAGAAAAATCAAATACAGCTGCTGAAGAAACAGGTGAAATAAATGCTGGAGAAAAAGCAGATACAGCTACTGAAGAAAAAGTAGATACAGTTGCTGAAGAAAAGGCAGATACAGTTGCTGAAGAAAATACAGATACAGCTTCTCAAGAAAAGGTAGATACGGAAAATGAATCTGTGGAAAATATGGAACAATCTGAAAAAGATGAGATTGAAACCAATAAGGAAGCAATATCTCAAGAAATGGCTAATGAAAGTGAAGGTAAATCAGAACAAAACCCAATTGTTGAGAACGAAATTGATACTGGTAACATTGAAGTGCCAGACACATCTCAAACTGAAATCGTTGAGAAGCAAAATGCCGAAGAGAAGGCCGATTTGGTGATGGATGCTATTGACGAACTATTACAAACAGCTAATGAAGCAAAAGAAAAGGAATCTACAGAAGAAACTAAAAATCCAACCAGTGAATCACCAGAAAATAAGGAAACTACTGATAACATTGAAACAAAAACGCCTGAGGATATTGAAATGAGTGATAGTAAAACAAAAGTAGAAAGTAAAGTACCTGAGAAGACAGAAGACACTGATGACTCTATTGATAAAGCTAGTACTTATGAAGATGTTGAAATGAGCGACACTCAAAATGAGCCTTCTACTGATAGTAAAGTTGATGAACCTGCTGCCAATTCTGAACAAACTGAAGAAGTTAATGACAGTATTAGTCAAGAGAATGTAGCTTTAAATGAAACTGACCATAAGTTAAAAACTTTGAATGACACTGACAGTGAATTAAAAACTAACAAAGATAATGATAGCACAAACAACACTGAACCCTCTAATGATAAGAATGGAGTGCCTAATGTCACAGAAAATGCAAAAGAACATAAACGGAAACTTAGCACAGATTTAACAAGTGATATTTCTTCAAAGAAAGTGAAGTTGGAATGTGTGAGACCTAAAAATGTGGCAAGAGTTCACAAGGGAGCTACATTCTGGCCTTCCAACTTCCGCCAAAAACTGTGCACATGTGGTGAATGTATTTCAATGTACAAAGATTTAAAAGTACTGTTTCTTACTGACTTGGAGGACACTGTATTTGCCTATGAAAGCTTGGGCAAGGAGAACGTCGCCGGTGGAGCGTCACAGTATGAGAAAGGCATGCTGGCACTCTCATCCTTAGACCGAATACAGCAGATAAATGCCCTTACAGAGTACAATAGAATGAGGGACAAATTACTTGACTTTCTCAAGAGCTTTAAAGACAGGAAAGAAATTGTCAAGGAGGAAGACATAAAAGCATTTTTCGCGGGAATGAAACCTCGGCGAGAACCCGACGGTGTTTATTTCTGCAGATAAAAGTAGAATTTTAAGTATTATTTTATATGTTTTTAATTATTCATTGGTGATTCTATGACCGCATTCCCTGTTTAGTACCATATGCGAGATTGATGGTTATTGAATTCTCAATACATTCAATTTTGTGATATTTTGTCTTTTATTTTATAGTTGACATAAAACTTCCTGAAGCAGGCGCAACTTTCGTCACAGCTTTATACAATGCATTGCTCCTGAAAGGACACACATTCCCTCGCAATGGAATCATTAGCCCAAAAATAATCGTAATTGCTAAACCTGCGAAGCGCCCTGAAGACGAAATCTTTCCGGCCTATTAGGTTATCTATTCCTTAAAAACAACTGGCGGAAAATTGTTCATCCAAACTTCACTCTCACCTAATCACAATTCGGGTTTAGACAGTCATAGGTGCAGAGCTAGTTAAATCGGCGTGTTGTAAAGGTTCATGCAACTTACGAAGAATAAATATTGTGCCGCTGCCTGTCTCGACATTTCTGCTTTCGATATGAAAAAGGAATTTCTTTGTGAAAGACTGTACTGCAAGAAATTCGATCTGGAGTTCCTCAAGGTAGTGTGATAAGCCCCACTGCGAAGAATGCGTTAGAATTAATTCTGCCACACCCGTTCCATCGCTGGACCAAAGACGTACACTGTACAGCCTACACGCCACTGGCACCTGACCCTTAGCTCGATTTATGCCTGCTTCGATATTTACATCTTTTTCTGCTGTTGGCTTTTCATCCTTTCTATTCATCTCATTTTTCACACAACGGATAGATTGTGTGAAAAATGAGATGAATAGAAAGATCGCCGGTCACGGGATGATAACGCTCAAAACGTTCCTCATAATTACAGGGACAGGGACGTTGGCCCCTCTGTGGGAAGATAAGGCCGTCTTTACACGAGTCAAAATTTTTTTTAAGCATACTACGTGTATGGTCTGGATCTCATCGTCTTAAAGATCTATGGTCTAGCCATTGGTTAAGTTATTAAATAAAACAGATTTTACGTAAGATAATTAACTTTATTATCGTAAGAGGTTATGAGGAGTCACGATCACGCGTATAGGATGTCGTAGTGTCCGGGCCGGTACAGCAGGTGCACCAGCGGCTTCGAGCCCTCGGGGAAGTCGTGCGCTATCACCTGCAATACAAACAACATGTTATTTGGTGCCTGCAATACTGGAGGTGTTAAGTTACGTCGACGTTCGGCCTGTGGTAAGGCTGCTGAATCAAAGGTACTTGAGGATTAAGTAGTAAAATACATAACATCATGATCATGAAATGTATAACATTACCGTTTCTAGTAGGTAATAACAGGGTCTGTGTTAATGTCCAGCCAAGAGGATCATAGGTGATGATGCACTTGTCGAGTCAAAGCTAACAACATCATCATTAAGTTGCTAGCCTGTCGGTTTCGTAACGGTTGCATTTCGGGACGTTTACGTCGGAATTGCTTATGTAAATTTTGCCAAGCCCGTTTGATCATCGGATCATTAGTACGGCGATGCACCTGGGTGGAACTCTGAGAGACAGCTAGTCAATAGTGGAAAAGACACGAAGTCTTTCGAGTATTGAGATAATAATGAGAGTAATGATTGCAAAAAATACTTCATACATAGGATTATCATTGTACAGATTACTATACATATACCTAGTAGTCTTCTTTTACAAGTGAGGTGAAAAAATGCCATGCTTGCAGTATTTTTTTTTATGAGAGAAATCATCAAATGACTTCTCCCGCACTAGGGTGGAACGAGAGGGTGTATTAGACTTTTACTGATTAAAACCAACCGGTGCCCTTCAGTTGCCCTTTGCGTTTTAGGATCAATTTTTCAAACGTCAAAAAGTTACCAGTCGTTTCTTCCGCCTGAATCTGAAACAGGAACCACCCGAACCGACCATGTCTGGTGAGAACCCGCGTCAAAGCGAGGACGCAGTGGCGTCTTTCAAGACTCCTTAAAGAAGGGATTTTATGGCGAGCACAGCATTGGGTGGCGAGTCGATGTCTCCATACCATACCACCACGGGATCCCGCCGCTACTCTGTCCTATCCACCTATTCACTGTTGTATCATGCCGCAATGCCGAATATTATAAGATGACTAGCTGATCCAGCAAACATTGTACTGCCATATAAATTATCAAAGAAAAAGTTGGAGGTTGGACCTATTCTCAAACCTAGCAAATATACATAAAAAATCGGTCAAGAAATTTCCGAAGACTCCGATAACACTAACACGAGTGCATCATGCCGAGTGCCGAGCCCTTGTGTGTAGCAACAACACTAAATAAATACAAAAATAATTATAATAATACAGTTCCTTCACACTCAGGGCTGTCCTCTGCGTCATGCTTGCCACTACTCTACTACTTCCTAGCATAAACTATCTGATGTTAATGAAACCTGCCCCAATTTTTAATTACCTAGTTACGAGAGTTAGCTATAATAAGGCTGATTCTACGAAAGAAAAGGTGTGACTCAGCATAATATTCAGGACGGAATGAAAGAACAAAAAAAAGTGTTGCGTCGACCCGACGTAAGATAGTACAACGGCAAGAATATGATAATGAAAGGCTGGCCCTGTAAATAGGAGGTTATAAAGGAATAAAGAGTATTGTGATCTGGAGACCCCTGAAAGAAAATAATGTTTTGATTTACCTGTTGTAGAAATGTCAGATGGGGGTGATGATAGCTAGGATAAAAGAGTAAATATGCAGTTTCGATAAATACCTTACTCACCTGGCTTCCCTCGCCGCGGTCCATGTATTTCACTCTGACGCCGACGTTCAGCGCATTGCTCAGGGCTATTATGTGAATATGATCAGACTCCTTGTACATTGGTTCCACTTCCTGGAAACAGACAATCACAAATCAATTAAATCATTAAAACCCCAAGCGAAATGCCAGCGGCGAGTGAGAAAAAATGCAAGCAGAGAGTGAATCTCTCATTGCCTTCCTATTGTGTCTCTAATTACGGTACTCGAAAGCTTAATATCTTGAAAGGAAATTTCCTATTCCAGAGGCGTGTTTGAACCAACAAACACACTAAATGCCATTGTTATTTGTGTAAATTTGTCATGGTCATGCAAATTTATTAACCAAACATTAAAAAAAAAAAATGGTTCCAGAATAAATTCATGTCTCTATTTTTACAAACTGTTACCATAAAAGTAGACAAGGAGACAATAATTATATGTTTACTTGAGATAGTAGTCTTTTTCCAGGTAAGCCAAAGCAAAGAACTCACAAAACCAACATAGAAGACCTGTAGGGGATCAGTTTCTACAAAGAACTGTTTTAAAGAAAGTTGTGTATTTCAAACAAACACAAGGTTACGTAAATGTGTATTTGTGCTAGCTTATATTATAAGATTAAATTAAATATAATTATAAGATTAATTTAAATTTACAGCATATTATGCTGCAAAGCAGTGTTTGACTTATATCCAGAAGTCATAGATAGTGTTTCAAAGAGAATACTGCACTCCAAAATAAAGATGCCATACAATAAAAAACGGCTGGGTAGAACATGCCTTGCATAGTCAGGTAAACTGTGGGCTAATAATAAAAAAGTGGTTCTTAGAGACCACCCATGATTGTGAAGGAAGGAGATAGCAGGACCAACTGGACAGGTTCAATCCAAACCGGCAGGAGACCGTGCTGTCTTCTAAAATTTAGTAGAACTTTCTTGCCAGGAGTGGCAATACTGATGCAAGGAAAACAAGAACTTCCCATCACTCACCTGTCTACAGAACTCGGTCACAGTGCGTGGTCCTTCAATGAAGTTCTGGTAGAAATCATTCTCAGTCTGTAGCTGTCCCGAGGTGACGAGACGCAGGTACACCACTATGTAGTCAGAGTAGCCCTGTTTGTTGAACTTGTCGTGCAGCTCCACTCTGACTGAGTCTAGTGAGGCTGCCGAGCCCCCTGCTTGCTCACCAACCCGTTGCACCACTTCCATAAACTGAAATTTATAAAATCATTTTGTTACAATGCCTGTTTACTAAAAATATGTGATTGCATATTATATAACTAGCTTATGCTCGCGGTTTCGCCTGCGTACATAAAATTATGTCACTCAAGAATGAAGCAGCTTTCCATTGGTAAAAAAATTTAAATAATCAGACCAGTAGTTTCAGAGTTTTTCTCTTAATAATATTAGTGTGCCTTGAAAATATTACAAAACTTTCACCCAATGCCATTCAGTCTCAAACTAAGCAGTTTGTGGTATGAATACTAGACAACTGATAAACATACATAGATTTATCTAAATTCATACACAATATAGATAAATTACACCCAGACAAAGAACAAATGATCAAGGTCATCATAAAAACATTTGTTCTGAGTGGGAATCGAACCTACAACCTCCAGCGTAGCAGTCAGGGCCACTGACCACTAGACCAACAGGCCTGTCATTATTGCTGTGGTTATTGAGATGGCAGTCATTCAGAAGACTTTTTGAAGAAAATCACCTTGAAAAGGTAAAATAGAGGTGACAGATAGGAATAAGATAATAGTGCAATGTTCACTATGAAAGCCGAACTGTATCATTGATTATGTGTCATAGCAAATACTTATGCACAACAGTGTTTTATTGTAAATAATATGAACTTATGCACAACAGTGTTTTATTGTAAATAATAAAGGTTTAAAATACTGATATTAAATTTAATATATTGATTGAATAATAAGTAAATACAAATCAGATACCAAAAATTAAATCACAATTCATAAGACAACACTCAGGCTATTGTAGTACTCTTCCAGCTCAGACATTGTTATTGATTAGGTACCTTCTTTTAATGTTAAACATTAACATGATGTAGGTAATTAGAAATACCATACCAAAAGTATAAACACAGTATCAGATGGTAAGACAGCAGTCTTTAAATATTGATGTTTCAGTGTTTTGATACAGATACAAAGATTTGATGTAGGCGTAAGAAAACAACAACATTAAAACTATCTAACCTCGAAAAATAATGAAAAAAAAACTCACCGTCTCATAAAAGTCTTCCACTGTGAACTGTGAGAAGCCTAAGGCGACAAGAATCTCCTTTGAATTCTTCGCTATTTCATAAAACTTATCGAATTCACTCTTATCCGTCAGGAGGTGTTCTAAATACGCGTAAGAGAACGCACGGAAGAAACAGTTGCCGTCCGGCCGCGTTCTCCTAATATACTTATATTTAGAGGACAAATCTTTTACTTTTAACAGGTACACAGGATCCTCGTTATATTCCTTTTCTAGTGACGACAATGGTTCAAGTTCACCCACTAGCGGTATCGTTTCCGATATCTGCAAAACAAACACAACACAATGTCAAAGTTGCAGAATATTTGTAAGAAAAATAAAGGTAATCTCGGACTAAGTTGGATCATTTTAAAGCTCTTACCTCTTTCTCTATCTCACGCTGTTGTTTCATAATCAACTCATCCTGATTTATTGAGTTATCTATTAAATTGCCGGCGCAACCGCTACTGCTCGACGCATCGTCCGCCATTTTTAAATAAAATAAAAACTAATTTGACAGATCACGACAAATGACAATCGAACGCAAAAAAGCAATGCGTTCCCAGTAAACACTGGAAAAACGAACTTTTATGAATACGTTCACGATTTCACGATCATTTTTAGTGGTGAATTGGCTTCAACCATACAAGCGAACACCAGTGATTCACTTTAGAAAAGGCCTAGACTGTATTTAATTTTAATATTTTTTTAATGTTTCGGACGGTCGAAAGGTTAATAAAAAAAAATTATGAAAAATTCAGTTAATTACAGAATTTATTGTCATCATCATCATCATCACTTCAGCCGATACACGTCCAATGGAAATTATTAGTTGGAATTTATTGTAATGAAAACTAAATACTTTATTGTGATAAAAACACTTTTTTCAATCAAGTCTGTAGAAAATTTTATTTAGTTCATTCAGAAACAGTCATACTTTATTCTACCTATAATAAATCTTAAAACTAATCAGCAAACATGTCCTCAATCTTCTTTTGTACTTCTTTCTCTGTTTCAGAGTTAAGTTTGTCCGGTAAGTTCTTGACAGCTTCCAAATCTGCTGGCTCACTGTCGTCGGCAGTTGCTTCTCCTTTCGCCTGTAAACACAATAGTAGTTTTAATATTTGACTACTGTATTTTTTTTTTATTGTTTTAATGTCTTTAAAGCCTCCATAGTGGGAGACAATTCCAAAAACTACAGTTTGGTGTTTTGAATCTGATTATAGGCATGCGTTCTTAGTACATATTAACAGTACTCAATCGTCCACATTTCGTTCGTCAGAAAATACGTGATGTCTGGCGGTCCTGGGATCTTACTCTATAGTTTTCATGGGGGAGGGAGGTTCCCCGCGTGACAAGTATAAAGGTAGAACTACACTGCTCACACGTGTGGCACACACGCCGATCTGGGCGCATCGGTCTCCAGACATTTTATATGGAAACTAGACTTGTAGAGCTACACTAGATCCACGCCACGCGACGTCGTTCTACGTACAAAATTAAATCAGGCGTGGACCTCGTGTGAGTCGGTGTAATGAAGCTTGTTTTAACTCCGATATAACTCCAGATTAAAAATCGGAACTGAAATCGGAATCGAAGGTGCAAAATCAATCGGAAGTTTCAGAATCAAAATCGAACTTACGTTACATCTCTGCTATATACACCGCTAAATTTTAATCGATTTAATCCCGTTGAGGGTCGATCCGGTACGTGAAACACTATCGATTTATAAAGATAAAATTAAAAAATAAAGTACCTCTTTTTCAAAACTCGTATTAATTTACGCATGTACGAAATTAATTTCTTTAAGAAAACATCAGCTGAGCGAGTTCAATGACCTGTAGTTAATAGTTGGCGTTGCGTACAAAGTACCTACAGGTCATTGAACTTGCTCAGCTTGTAAGTCGGTGACGTAACCTAGTTTTGTTACTTTTTGGTATCATCATCATCATTTCAGCCTAAAAACGTCCACTGTTGGACATAGGCCTCCCCCAAGTGTCGCCACAATGAACGGTCCTGTGCGTCTCGCATCGATCGGATTCCCGCGACCCTCACCAGCTTATCGGTCCACCTTATGAGAGGCCTTCCAACGCTGCGTCTTCCGGTACGTGGTCTTTTTATTCTACTCTATGTAGGTACATTACCTTCTGCATCTGTATCTCGAGCTGCATGATGGCGCGCTCGAGCCGATAGTTGTCCGACACGAGCTGCGCCCAGCGCCGCCGCAGCGCTCGTAGTCGCGCGCCACTCGCCGTTTGTGACCGTTTGCGTTCCCAGTTCACTGATGCTATTTGTTTTCTGTTAAATGGGAAAAGAATATAAATCATTTAAATTATACATTTTTTTTTCCGATGGGAAAAATCATCCTATGACAACACCCGCTCTTGGGCGGAGCGGGAGATAGTGTCAGACTCTTACTGACTAAAAAACCCATCCCGTTCTTTCAAGCCTTCATACCGGGGTTCGAGCGCCCTTTCGGATAACCCTGGCCCCAGTAGGCTTCGACCCGGCTGGGCCCCTGCTGTTGCTGACAACTCATTGAGGCGCACGGGAACAGTGCGCGCCGTCAAATTATGCATAAATTTGCATTGTTAGAGGTCATACATAGAGCGGCATTTTGCCAATGGCAGAGGTAACTGCTTCCATCGACTCGTGCATCGGCCGTCGACATTCCAGCTTTGCAGATCAGCAGCAGCCGTCGTCGTCATCAATAAAAAATACACACGGTAAAAAAACCGCGTTTGTTGTCTGTGAGCCCTCTTAAATATTTATTTTATTATATTTTTTAGTATTTGTTGTTATAGCAGAAACAGAGGTTTACATTATCTGTATAAAGCTCAACTGTCTTAACTATCATGGTTCATGAGATACAGATGGTAGAGTCTTAGTGGTCCCGTTTTACCTTTTGGGTACAGAACCTTAGGTAAAACGGGCTGTTATCAGTAACTCCACGAGTAAAGCACGTATTTTGCGTACTAAAAACGTACAGAACCTAAAAAGAACCTCATTATTTAAAGCAACATGAAATTAAAAGAAAACATAGCAATAAATTAATGCCTGAAATAAACGATAAATAAATAATAAAGATATAGCCTACAAACCTTAACTGACTATGTACATTTTGTGAACGTGTGACTAACGCCTGCAACGTGTTGAGGTACGATCTCCATGCTTCTGTTCCGTACTGTAGCTGTAGCTCTAAGTTTAGCACTCTGATGGCCTGGTGTGACAGCTGTGCGTGGGAGTTGTCAACCGACTCTGCCCAGGCTGTCGGCTCACCGAGGCGGCCGGCTGGAGGTGGAGGTAGCTCATATCTGTAAGAGATGAGGTAGTTTTAATATAAAATATATTATTGAGTAATTTAATTTTATTCTATTTTTAAATGTGATTGTGGACTCTAACTGATAATAAATTATTTTCATTTTATTATCATTATGTCAAATCAAATCAAATCAAAAGCATTTTATTTCAAATAGACCACTTACAGTCACTTTTAAATAGTATAGTAAGTCAAACAAATAAAATCAAGATCATTTTATTTCAAATAGACCATTTACAGTCACTTTTAAATAGTAAAGTAACATTCAAATATTAAAGCAATATTTTCAAATAATATAATCTTTGGCAAAAAGACAAGATATTTGTTGTTAAACAATATAATAGCATAATTTTCCAATATCCTGCTTTCTGATTAAACCATGCAATAGTTTGTAAGTGCATATTGTTATGATTTGTATTTTTTCTTACCGCTTCATAGACAGAGGCTCCATAGGCAATCGTTGCTGTACCCTCTCCATCTCTCTCTGTAGAGCTACTGTCTCAAACGCTGTGCTGGGCTCAGGGCCGGCATTTTCTAGGTAGTTCTTAGTTGGTCTGTATCGTCGACATTCTTCCTCTACCATAGCCAGGGCCTGAAAGAGATGGTAAAGGCCCTCATCATATAAACATATTCAATGAAGAGTGAGTAGAGTACTGGAAGTTCACGAAAGTAAAAATAACAGGTAGTGAACATAATGTGAGTCATATACAAATGAGGCTTTAATTATGATAAAACTGTACGAAGTAAGAGACAAGACTTCAAACGGTGAGGTTATATCTAATTACTTACGGCTTCCCGAACTCCTGGGTCATCGTAACCTTGGTCGATGTACGGTAACGCGTCTACCACAACTTCCCCAGACATTTTTGTAAAAATGTAATTGAATTATTAGAAATAAAAAGTGAGTGATTACTAGTCGAGATGAGAATGTTGACAAATAATTTTGTTTTTTTTTTTAAATCTTTTTTAATTTTTTTTTAGGTATGGACATTTGCTAATTTAGCCAACGATTTAGTAAATAATTATGGAACGAAGTAGTTTGAGGACTAGAAGAAACAATAGAAAACGTAAGAAATGGATGAGGTTTAAAGAAATAAGGCGTGAAAGGCGTGAATAAGTCAAAGTCAGTCTGTCGGACAGAGTTCAGTCAATATTCTCTTTGTCCTTTGTCAGACAGATGCATCAAATAAGTTAAAAAATGTAGGTAACAATATTTCATAATTGACTCAATTCAATAGCCGTTCCTCAGAATATTGTGGTGGTGATTTAGAAAAGCAAAACTATGGGTGAATTGGAGAAAACCCTAACATTAGCAGAACCATTTAAATATTATGCAGAATTAGTTTTCACATTTTTGTTTTGGTCTCTATATTGCCTGATGTCTGAGCTGCTGTCAGATTTCTTGACATGTATCATGTCAAGTTGACATGTTGATGATTTTTTACGAAAAAAAAAAAACAGAATTTCAGATGAAAATGTGAAAGAATTGCATTTTCAAGTGGAAATGTTTTTATTACTGTGAGCCTTGATACTTAACGCTTGTGGAGAAGACTTAACTTTCTACAGTTGCTGAATTGTTGTCGAATTTATGCACAAGAGCACCTATCGATCCAAAGCTACAGGTTTTTGAATTTCCGAAGATACAAAGTTCGACTAAACTAGACTTAACAATGACTCTGGAAGAAACTATGATGAGCCAGGAGCTCGCAAACGTAGATTTAACAAAGGTAAATCGTTCACTGCATAATAGCCTCAAACAACTAAACATGTCACTACCTAAAACAATCATTTATAGCCACTCTTAACATATTCTACAATTAAAATAGTTTTCTTCTTAGACTTATAAACGTAGGTCAAGTCATCTCAGCATACCTACTACTTTACGAAACCCTGTACAATCATGAACCACAAAAAAAATGACAATATTAGAAACCGCTGAGTCTAAAGCCAAACATGTACCATTACAGGTAGCAGCATTACAACAGAAGCGCACAATAGCATTTGTGAACCACTTTGTGCTGACAAATGTGCAGTTCCTGAACAACTTCATGAAGAGATGTGAACAGAAACTGATGGAGTTTGACAAGAAACTGGAGAAAGTTAATGCTGCCATGGTTTTGTTGGAGACAAGGGTAAGTGAAACAAAAGGCAAAGTGAAAGCATGTCAGTAATTCTGATAGCTTTGATTAGAACACAGAAATAAAGTTGAACTATGTAGGTAACAAAACATTATGGATGTAGTATTTAACCTTTCAATCGTGGAAATTACAGACACAATAGAAAGACCAAAGGTGCGTGAACGCCGGCGTTCGCTTGGGGTTTAATGAATTAATGAACTACACATGAATTTTTAAATGAATAAAATAATAACTAAACTGAAAACTCAGAAACTGGGTAACTGGGTTGGTACTGGGTGGAAACTTGTAATTGCAACATTCTTCTACATAGAACATCTTTTACTCAAATACATATATTACTTAGCTGTAAGTTTTCTTAAAACTAATAAAATGAAATAAACAAACATTGAAATCAAACGTGTAATCTTTATTTCACAGCTCTCATCAATACCAGAACTAAACACCACAACAGCTACACCAGCTGAAGAAAAGCCATCACAACCCACAGAAGTTTCTCCGGCTAAACCTGTAGAAGAAACGCCTGCACCCGCCACAGAAACTACCAAAGATACAAAGGAACCAGATGCACCCAGTCAAGCAGCTGATGTTGTAGAAGGCAAGCCAGCACGGCCCGAGTATGACCGGTTTGTCAAGATGGTGCAAGTTGGAGTGCCTGTACAAGCTGTCAAGTTAAAATTACAACTGGAAGGCTTGGACCCCAATGTGTTAGATGAGGTTATGGGGAAATAACCTTTGTGCCTTTTGTAGAAGACGGATTTTTGACAAGCCAAGATGATCCAAATATGCTAAAACTGTTTGGCCTCTAGAGTTATACTGTTATGGAATAATATTTAGTGTAATGCTGATATATCTGAATTTAGTCTCATTATTTTTATTTAAAATCTAAGATTTTTTTTTATGTAGAAGAATATAAAGAAGACAAGTGCAGGTTTACATAGCTTTAACTCTTGTAATCAAGTATAATGAAATTATTTCAAAATTGCTCATGTATTTTAATAAAATGTTACCTCGATAAATTGTTTTACAAGTACCCCTACTTCCCTACCATTTAGGTATAATCCAGAGAAAATAAGACTATTTTGGCTAGCACTTCTCTATGTTGGATTGGCCTACCAATCAACTAGTACCAAGATAAGCTTGGAGAGGTCGCCAGTATACTATAGTAGTTTGGGGAGGTCATAGGGCTGAAACTGCGTAAAGCTTAGCGTCCACCGCGTCGGAATCGATGCATATGCAGTGTCGGTATTTACTAAATGCTGATAGAGTGTCTACTGCATTCGGATGTTGCATCGGCAATTTCCAATCCAGTGTACGCGGCACCATACAAAGCAACGAAACCGTCCGCTCCGATCCCGAAGCAGTGGACGCTTGCAGACCAAGAGCTAAGCTAAATTAATTTAACTTAGCTCGCATAGCTGACGCAGTTTTTCAAGCTACGCATACACAACTAACTTAGCTTCGCATATTTTAGTTAGCTCACATAGCTTAGCTTAGCTCGCATAGTTTGCGGTCTGAACACAAGTACCTATGCAAAACAGCGTCGACTATGCGAGCTAATCAGCTAAGCTAAATTAACTTACAAAAAACTTATAGCTTAGTTTTCGGCATAGATGAGAATAAGTACTAACGTAGTTTTCGGTTTGCAACTGGCATTTAGCCGCGCCTGCGCAGTTCCATAAAAAAGTGCCGGCGCGGGTCGCAATGGAGTACTTTTGTAGGGAACCGCGAGGGCGTCCACTTTACGCAGTTTCATCCCTTGGGCCCTCTTTACTAGGAGAGACATCCCTTTATTATTATACTAGCATTTACCCGCGGCTTCGCTCCCGTCAACTGACTACCTTTCTATTTTTGAACAAAAGAAAAAAAACTGGGCAAGTGCGACGCGAAGTCTGACACACGCACGCGGGCTTCCGTACCGACCGTAGAAAAAAACGGCAAAAAAATCGCGTTTGTTGTATGCGAGCCTTTTTTTTTTGGTGGGGAAAATCATCCAATGACAACCCCCGCTCTTGGGCGGAGCGGGAGACAGTGTCAGACTCTTACTGACTAAAAAACCCACCCCGTTCCTTCAAGCCTTCATACCGGACCGGGGCTCGAGTTCCCTTTCGGATTCCCAGTAGGCTTCGACCCGGCTGGGCCCCTGCTGTTGCTGAAAACTCCTTGAGGCGCGCGGGAACAGTGCGCGCCGTCAACGACTTGGGCTTGGTATGGGAGCCTCCCTCTTCATTTGCCTTGACCCTAGTTATGGAACAGCATTGTTGGTGGGAAGTTTGATATGGCTACTATGTGGTAGCATCTATGAAATGACTGCTTTCAGTTACTACAATAAGCAACCATAATTCTTCTTCTTTACAGGCAATTACATTTTCAGTGGCAAGTGTATATGTACTACTTTTACGGCATGTATTTGTATAATGAGAATAAAAATCAAACTGGTGCAGTCATAATGCAATCAAACAAATGATTAAAACACAACTGCTTTATTTTTTCATGTTTTTAGTATGTACTTCTTGTGACATTTCATTTAAATTACTATAAAAATATTAACTTTGATCTCACAGATAGTTTCATAATTACTTGTATATTAGGGGTGCGTGCTCACTTACACAAGATACCTAGGCCTTGAATAAGTCTTCGGTCATACAAATACTTTTCCCAAACAGGAATTGAAACAACACAACAAATCAGTCAAACCATGCTGTCAGTAGTACTTTCCTCCTTTATAATTAGGAGGAAAGTACTACTGATATTGAGTGCAGAAGTACCTAACAAACATGTAGAAACTTTGGTCTTTAGTTAGAATATTAGTGTTATCTTGTTCATCTAGGTTGGGGCTGTAAATAAAATTCCAAAAGATTATATAAACTTATTTATTATCCAGCCTAGAACTGAATCATCTGTCCCTTCCTCTTCTTGTCTCCTCCCAGCTCGAAGTGCTTGCAGCGCTTGAGGGCCACCTGTGACCTCACCTTGCAGTCGGCGCACTCAAGACGGAGTACAATTTTCTTTGTGGTTTTCGCCTGGAAGAGAATTTTGTAGGTTAGTGACTGTTGTTGAAAAGCAATAATGATTTATGGATATTCCATATATTAATAAATTCTACCTTAAAAGTAATTAGTTTGAAACCTTGTACAAGAATTACTTTGTATTTATAAATAATGGTTATTTATTTATTTATTTATTTATTTATTTATTTATTATATATTTTATTTATACAAAGTATACCTAAAAATAAAGACTTAATAAGGTTTTCAAGATATAATTTTAATGTATGACAACTACTAAATTGAATAGTTTCTGATACATAAAGGTTTACATTCCAAATGAAGAAGCTTATGGCAATAGTAGTAAATAAGGAGTTAAAAAAACTATCACTGCAAAACTTATTGATATTCTATCAAAATAAAACTTGGTTTATGATTATAATGAGTTAATTCCTAACAACGGCTGTATCACCCAGCAATATAAACAATACGATATTTTTTTAGGTTATACACAGAAGACGTTTCGTTTAATTGAATAGTAATATATCAAAAAACATATTCTCAGACTAGGACCTCTGAATACCGATTTCGTAGTAACTGATAACAACCCGGTTCATAGGTTATGATCGCTTACCTTCTTCTTGAAGATGGGCTTGGACTGACCACCGTAACCCTGCTGTTTACGATCATAACGCCTTCTGCCCTGGGCAGCGTGCCTTTCCTTGGACTTTTTGTACTGTGACACCTTGTGGGTCTTGTGGCATTTGCATTTTTTGCAGTAAGTCCTGCGCTGTTTGGGTACGTTCACCTGAAATTTTTAAAGGTCTCCATGAAATACATCCTCAGTTCACAACTTGAACACATTGCTTGAGATTTGCACTATAATTTGATTCGATTTCGTAAGCGTATTTCAAGATTCAAAAGGATAAAATTTGATAAAACACAAACCATTTTGGCGTTCGTTTAGCACGGTATCAACAAACGTCAAAGAAAGAAAGAGCAGCTGTCAATTTTGATTTGACAATGTGAAAAACATTGCCAGCAAAGGAAATTTTACAGAATCGTTCAGAAATCAAATCACAAAATTTTGTCAGTACGAAAGATTACTGTTGGAAAATGATTGTTTGTGTGGATTCGTGTAATAATAGAGTCTGTGCGGAAAGTAAACCGTCGTGGGATTTGAGGGCGCTGCTGTAGATAAATATCTATTCTATTCTATTTTTTGTTAATGGCAAGTAGAGCCGATGTCGACTATTCTGCCAATGTCTAAAGTGAATTGGAAAAGCAAGCGTGTATATTATTTCAGAAAATGGAAATGGACGGTAACTGTAGACCAAAATTCTTCGATTGATACAGTTGAACTCGATGGGTTAGTATTGGACTGAAACAAACAAAAAAATAAAAATACATAAATATTATACTTGTTAAAACATTAAACATATACGTAAACCACAACTATACAGACAGAATACTTGGAGCTATGACTCATAATTTTATATTATTGTGGCGGATGAAAATCATCATCGCCACAAGAAGTTCTGGAGAGGGATATGTTAAGAGGGCGGAGACATTGATTGGAAGAGGAATTTTAAATTTAGGGAGGCGGCTGTATAGGTCTAGAGGTGGAACGTTGTTTGAGCATTCAAAAAATATGTGCTCCAGTGTGCCTTCCTCCAAGCCGCACTCGCATAGAGAGGAGTCGCGAACACGGATTTTTTCCAAAAAAACGGGTGTGCAACAGAAACCTAAGCGTATTCTACAAAGGACAGAGATCACACATTTGGACATTTTCTTGTAGGTGAAGAACCAAGGTTTTGGTTTTATGGTTGGCTGTACTGCAAAGTAAAATTTACCTTTCTTTTTGCCAGTGGTATTCCACTGTTCCTGCCATGCACATTGAAGACTTGCTTTTGGCAGGTTCAGCAAGTCATACCCCTGGATAAAATAGTGTGAGAGATCAGCTGTTGTTGATGAACAAGCATCTTTGGCCAGGGCATCAGCACATTCATTGCCCTTGATGCCACAATGACTGGGTATCCAAACTAACTGAACGTCTCTTTGACTGTTGGTACATGACAATAAAGATTTTTTAATTTTTAAGAGAATCGCGCTCTGCAATCTACTTTTGAAGGGATTCTGGACTAAGGCTTGTAGACAGCTAAGAGAGTCTGTGAAGATTACAGCTTTGTCGATATTATAGTGTGACTCTATAAAAAGACAAGCTTCTAATAAAGCCACACATTCGCCTGTGAACACAGAGGACTCTTTGGGACATTTAAATTGAAGGATGATACTGGAGCTTTGGTAATATACCGCCGCTCCAGTATGACTGGAGTCATTGAATTTGGAAGCATCGGTGAAAAACATTTGAAACCCGTTCCAACGCTCGTCTACCACCGCATTGAAAGTCGAATTCGCTGAGGGGGAATTTTTGGATATACCGATATTAAATACAATTTTTGGAGTGAAACATAGAGCTTCATATTCAAAATTAAAAAGGGGTAATTTGGGGTACTGGACGATTGCACATTCTAAATTTTGTGTTGTACGAAAATATTTTAAAATTAGGGGAATTTCTTTATGTTTCCAGTAATTTGAATTTCGGCATATGATATCCAGCTCGTTCAATTTTGCATTGAGAGGATGTGAGGATCTACACATTACCCTAGACAGAAAACGAGAAGCTAAATATTGTCGCCTCAGAGCTAGAGGAGGTTCAGCGCACTCGACCTGCAAAGCGTTGACAGGAGTGGATTTCATACATCCGGAGATGATCCGAAGACACTTAGACTGGAGCCTATCCATTCCGGCCAATGCGCCTCTGTTACATGGAATTAGATGGAACATACCATAATCTAGTATACTACGGACTAAAGCATTATAAACTAATTTCATGGTGTACGGGTGGGCTCCCCACCACACGCCCGTCAAGACCTTTAAAATGGAGATAACGCGTTCGCATTTTTGTATTAAGAAATTAATATGATACTTACCTGTTAATTTTGAGTCTACAATAACGCCTAAAAATTTCGCCTTATTTGACAACGGAATATTATTTCCTGAAATAGCCACTGTGACGGGAGGGATTGTTCTTTTGCGGGAAAAGATTACTGCCGAACTTTTTGGTGCAGATAGCGATAGACCGTGGTTTAACAGCCAATGATTCAAAGAGTCCAGAGAGAGGCATAAAGATGATGCAGCGTCAGCGATGGAGGAGTCTGACACATAAAGGACTATGTCATCAGCGTACTGTAGGATGTGACAATTATTATTTAGGCAGGAGCCGATTTCGATTGTATACAGGTTGTACAGTAGGGGACTGAGGACAAAGCCCTGAGGGAGTCCTCTCCAGGTCTGCCTTTTGTCAAAATCCTCGCCCGGGACTCTCAGAACCAATGAGCGACAACAAAGCAATCCACATATGCATTCGATCATCTTCACCGGAATGCTCAGCTGGTGCAGTTTCTGCCTGAGAACGGGAAGGAGAACGTTGTCGTATGCGGAGGAGATGTCTAAGAAGGCAGCAACCACGGACTCGTTTTTAGACAACGCTAAGCGGATATCCGTAACTAGGATCCCCACACTGTCCATTGTGCCGAGCCCTTTTCTGAAGCCAAATTGATAGTTCGGAAGTAAACTCCGCGATTCGACTATCCACTCCAGACGATTTTTGATGAGATGTTCCATCAATTTGGTTAAGACTGAGGACAAAGCAATAGGTCTAAGGCCGTTCGGATCATCCACATGTTTGCCGGGTTTCAATAGGGGGATAACAATTTGAAGTTTCCATTGATCGGGGACCCAACCATGAGAGTAACAAAAATTGATAATGTCCAAAAAGTATTGTTTGGCTTTATTCCCAGAATGAGTTATGAAGGAGTATGGTACTCCGTCAATGCCGGGAGCCGAGTCCCGGACATGTCCAAGCACCAAGTTCAACTCCTTCAAAGTAAATGGTTCATCATGAGGATCATTTGGTGTTGAATTTGAAGGAGAATTAGCTGGTAAACATTCAGAAGGAAGTGGGACATAAGGTGGAGCTATTTTGTCAAAGAAAAGTTCAGCTGTTTCCCTAGTGATTGGCGAAGTCGTTGATGGAGAGCAACCACGTCTAAATCTGTTGATGGTCTTCCATACAACTGAGATTGGGGTGGAGGGGGAAAGTGAAGTGCAGAACTTAACCCAACCTGCACGTTTCTTCCTGCGGAGGAGACGTTTCGATTGTGCGTTGATTTGCAAATAGGCCAACAAATTCTGGTTGGTCATATCCCTATTATATTGCATCTCAGCCATGTTTCTCGACTTGATCGCAGAAGTGCATTCCTGGTCCCACCACGGAGGTGAGGGGATTTTGTTTCTAGCACTGTTTTTTAGAGGGAAACAAGCGTCTGCACTAGAGGTAATAGCTTCAACGAAGCCTTCATAGCAGCTCTTGGCATGGTGGTGATCAGAAGGGATGGATAAACTTGAATTTAAATTTGGAAGAGTATCAATTTTCTGATCCAGTAATGAAGAAAATTTAGACCAATCTGGTTTAGATAAATTGTACTTCAGAAGTGGAGGAGAAGTTTTTTCTAAATAGGTCTTGTTAGTCAAAGAAATAACAATGGGGTAATGATCACTACCATGCGACAAGGATGTGCATTCCCACTGGGTTGAAGAAGCTAATTCAGCAGAGCAAAACGTTAAATCGACACAGCTCCTCTGTTGACCGGGAGGCGACCTACGTGTTGGGCAACCATTATTTAATATGCACAGGTTCAGGTCATCCAAAATTTCAACCAAGGCTATACCAAATGTATCACAACGCTCAGACCCCCACCTGTAATGGTGACAGTTAAAGTCGCCCATGACAAGTATGGGACCCTGAACATTGGAGAGAATGTTATTTAGGATTCCTAGAAAGTTATGAGTAGGGTGAGCAATATATACCGAGAATACAGTAATACCTTCCATCCTACCAGATGCAATGCTCATGTCATCCGTGAGAGAAGGCAAAGTTAAGGGTGAGAGTGGGACCCGATTGTTAACAAGAAGAGCCGACCCTCCATAGCCGTCAGATCTGTCACAACGGAGAATGTTATAGTGTGGGATACGGAAGCTAAGACTTGGGGTGAGCCAAGTCTCAGCTATTGAGCAAGCTAAAGGTTTAAATTTATTAAGGAGGAATATGAGGTCGTGCTTTTTATGCCACACGCTCCTCACATTCCACTGTAAGAATGTTTGGCTGGACGCCATTTTTAATTTCTAAAAGGGTTTTAATAAGTTTATCGGCAACGTTGGACGGTAATTGTGAGTTAGAAGAATGAGTAGAGATGATAGAAGGAAGAAGTTTGATGAGAAGTTCTATAATTGAAACAGTGTTGGTGTGTTGAGTAATATTATCGGAATTAAGAGCACAGCCATTAGGTTGTGAGGGTTGGGGGGAGCGAACAAGTTGGTGGTGAGCAGATTTGTCAAAGGATGGGGAAAGAGGGGCATGGGTCTTGGGCTTTAGCGTAACGGTTTTTCGGTACGACTGTGTTTTGGCTGCATTGGCGTAATTACGGGAAGGAATAGGAATCAGCTTGCTGGCCTCAACATAAGGGATGGACTTTTCAGCCATAACCGTTTTGATGGCCTTCTGTCTACCATGCTCAGGGCATGACCTGCTGTTGGCGAAGTGATTCCCCGAGCAGAGCACACAAAAAGCCTCGCTTTCAGTAATGTTGCAACCATCACCGGGGTGATCATGGCCACATTTACTGCAGCGTGGTTTCGATCTGCACAAGTTAGCCACATGTCCAAATCTACAACACTTACGGCATTGTATAGTAGGGTAAATATACTGTTCTACAGGAAGGGATGTGTAACAGCAAAAGACCCGTTGTGGTAGCACTTGGCCATCAAAGGTAATGACACAGGTTTCAGTTGGTTTCCACTCATTCACACCGTCTGTTTGTACTTTTCTGTTTATACGGCGGACTTTGAGGATTTTCCCACATCCAGAGGGCACCGACAGAAAGGTTAGGGCTTCTTCTTCCGATATATCAGTAGGTACACCTGTAATCACACCCATCCTTGTAATATTAAAAGTGGGAATTGAGGCGGTATAGCTGGATTTCGGAAGAAGATTATTGACTAAAAATGCATTTGCATCCTGGGGGGAGGTAAACTCTACTGATACGCGGTTTCGGCCTACTCTTTTAACACCATCTCGAAGGATATTCGCTATGTTGTTTGATATTAAAAATTTACCAAAATTAACAGGGTGTAGTGTGGTGCCTGTGCTTGGTGAAGCCTCGATTCTAGAGACATGAACAACATAGGGGCCCTTGTCCAAAGCTGAATACTTTATCCGGCCGATTTGGCTCTTGGGTTGTTTAATTGGTGGAGTGGGAGCAGGCGTTTGTATATCACTGGCGCGTTTACGTGAGCTTAGGCTCACATCCATTTCCGATATGTTACATACAACGTCGGCAAATTGAGAAAGTGGGTTCTGGGATAAAAGGTTTGGGGAAGCTGGGATGTCGGGAGGGTCAGGGTCTGGGGGTTTATTTTTATCCATCTTGGGAGTTTCTAATATAAGTAAGATAGTACAGACTTGTACTAACTACTTAAGACAAACACAATACAAACCTGTTTACAAACACAAGGACAACACAATTATGTAAAAACACTACACAAAAGTCACAACAATCACTCAAGAGCGGTCAAAATTCTCAAAACACACGTGCTAACCGAGACACCCGTGGCGAGAATCAAGATAAATATCGTTTTTGTTAAGCAACATTGTGACGTCATTATAGTGCGACTGTTAAATCTTGATATTTTGAAACTATGTTAGACTAACTTCTTCCTGCGGCTTCACCCTATAATAAAAATTATCCTATTGGCGGTATTTGCTCACCTAATGAAACTGCAAAGTAATAGCTTATGTGCTATATTATTGCAATGTTTATGATTAAGTTCATCTGTCTAGTAGTTCCATCCATCTTCACAAACTTTCGCATTTATAATATTAGTAGCCTATTTATTGAACTTGCTCACGTGATGAAACTTAGCAAAAATATAGGTTATATAGGTTAGGGTTTGACTGGCCTGTGTTGGTCTAGTGGTTAGTGACCCTGACTGCTATGCCGGAGGCTGTGGGTTCGATTCCCACCCAGGACAAATGTTTGTGTGATGAGCATGATCATTTGTTCTGTGTCTGGGTGTAATTTATCTATAGTATGTATGTATTTCGAAATATATAAGTATGTTTATCGGTTGTCTAGTACTCATAACACAAGCTCTGCTTAGTTTGAGGCTAGACGTCTTTGTGTGATAGTTGTGAAATATGTTATTATGTTATGTTGTTATAAGCTATATTATTGCAACGTTTATCATTAAATTCATCCGTTTATAAGTTTTTGCGTAATCAGTAACAAACCGTTAATTGTGGCGACATCTGGGGGAGGCCTATGTCGAACAGTGGACATCTTTCGATTGTAATGATGATGAACATTTTAATGCAAACACGAACCGGTAAAGGAAAATAGTGTTACGCCATTAAACGTGAACCCGCCATATCTCCGAGAAAATAAAGAGTAGCACGTAATAATTAAAACGCATTGCTGTTCGAAAGGTCTAGAATGGTTGTGCGTAGACAAACTTAGAAAAATCTCGAAACATCCACAAAGTACTTACAAGTAGTAGTTAGGTATTTATAGGAAATGGTACTCTCCGACGTTAACAATAGAGTCGAAATTCGCATGAAAGTGACTCTTATTACCACGAGTAATAAAAATAATTTATGACTTCGAGAAGCGATTCAATTGTTCTGGAATTCTGGATCGTTCGTGGGAAGTCGGTATCTAGAATTTTCTTGGCTCCGCATATAAATACGAGCCCCCGGCCGGAAGCGAGTCAGTTGTGATTTCGACTGCGATCAAGAGCGAACTACCCTAGTACTTGAAGTGATTTTACATAACGACCTAAGCGATAGTGTAACGGTACTCTAGTGTTAATTGCGATTCGGATTATTGTTGACTGGACTAATTTGTTATTGTTTGTGGTGAATAAAGTTCTCTCGTCAGTAAATCGGCATTTGATTACCCACGTACGTAACAACTGGTGTCAGAAGTGAAATGCCACTAACACCGAGAGACGACGAACAGCGACCACGAACAAGAAGGCAAATGGAGATGGATGCTGCGCGTCATCATATGGAGGAGGAAGATCAGGCTGGTATGGTAGCAACAGAAGCTGCTGAGGCGCCAACACGACCATCCTCGGAATTGAACCTCGCTGCGGTGTTGGCCGCCATGCAAGCTAGTATGGAAGCTGTCCGCCGCGACCAGGAAGCCGCTCGCCGCGAACAAGAGGCCAACCAGCGTAAGCTTCAGGACCTAATCGCAGCAAACCAGGAAGAAGCTCGCCGCGAACAGGAAGCCGCTCGCCGCGATCAGGAGGCCAACCAGCGTAAGCTTCAGGACCTAATCGCAGCGAACCAGGAAGAAGCTCGCCGCGAACAGGAAGCCGCTCGCCGCGAACAGGAAGCCGCTCGCCGCGAACAGGAAGCCGCTCGCCGCGATCAGGAGGCTAAGCAGAACCTGATCCTCGATAAAATCGACCACGGCCTCGTCACGTTGGGCGAGAAAGTAAAGAATCTCACCTTAGAGGTCAAGGAGGTTTCCGCCCGAGCTGATAGCCTCGAAACAAGGATTGATGGCCACGAAGATCGCCTGCTGGACATCAAGAAAAAAATTGTCAAGCTCGAAGCACGCGAACCCGTTGCTGTTGGCTCACCATCGCACACCCACTGTGCATCCGCCGCAAAATTTGATGTGCCACGTTTTGATGGCACGTCTTCCTGGACGGCATTTAAGTACCAATTCGAGACATTGGTCGAAACAAACCGCTGGGATGATAAGCAGTCTTTTGCGGCATTAACTTTGGCTCTACGAGGAGACGCCCTGCTGGTCCTAGAGAACCTCCCTGCGGACGGCAGGACATTGGAGCGTCTCATGGAGGGACTGGACACTCGTTATGGAGACAAGCACCTCGAGCACGTTTTCCGCGCGCAGTTACGCGAGAGAACGCAGAGGTCGAACGAGAGCCTCCAGCAATGGGGAGTCGAGGTTGAACGGCTAGTCCGGCGTGCGTACATGTCAATGACACCAGAGACGGTGGAAGTAAATCTGGTGCAAGCATTCATCGACGGTCTACGGGATACTGAAGTCAGAGCTACGGTGCGACTCGGACACCACCAAACTTTGAAGAGTGCGATGGCTCACGCTCTGGAAGTAGAAGCCGTACGACAAGATTCACGTACGCATAGAGTTAGGGAAGTGGTGGTCTCGCCTTCAGCGCAACCACGTCAACGAGAAATGCTGACTTCTTCTTCGGCAAAGTCCCGCTATATTCCGACGTGTTACGGGTGCGGGGAAAAAGGGCACATTCGTACCGATTGCCCCAAGAGGAAGAGGGGAAGTGTGGACTCCGGAACTCAAGTTAACGAGGAGTCGTTAAACTAAATGTCGCCAGGGCCGCGGGGCGGGTGCTGGCTGGTCAACTGAAAGCCCCAACCATCACCATCAATCAAGTTCACAACGGAAATAATTTGATCATCGAAGGGACGCTGAATCATCGTGCTTGCAATTTCACCGTTGACACGGGGGCGTCACGGACTGTTATAAGACCTGAGTTGCTGAAACGCACCATCTTGTGGCAAAGAGAGTCTCCATCCTGCCGACTTCAGACAGCAACCGGCCAGCCAGTCTCCGTCCTCGGTGATACAGAAATTGAGTTCAAAATCGGTGATCAAGTGTATATCCATCCTGCGTTAATTGCGAATATTACCGACGATTGCATACTGGGTCTCGACTTCTTGCGGAATAACCGATGTATTTTAGATATCGACAGGGGAGTATTGAAATTCCCAGATCAAGAAGTCTTCCTGCGAGGAATTAAGTCATGCAACCTCTATTGTTTAAAGAATACCACACTGGCTCCGAGAACAGAAACCTTAGTCGAAGTAAAGTTTCCCAAGAAAATCAGGCAAACAAGATGTGTTTTGGTTGAAGATACTGGCCGGCACCCGGAGCTCATCACCGCGAGGACATTAGTTATGACAAAAGGGAAATCCAAAGTAAGGATTGTGAACCTTGGGAAAGAAGAGGTCCAACTGAAGAAAAACAGTGTTGTTGGGAGATGTGAAGAAGTTCAGTATCTCCGTCAAATCAATAAATCTCCAGCAAAGCAAGACACGACCAAAGTCGAAACTGATTACATCCAGCAACTTCTGGAAAATTCTAAGAGCAATTTATCGACTTCGGAACTACAGCAAGCCAGGGAATTTCTGCTACGGTTTCGAGATATCTTTGCAACGGGAAAAGACTGCGGGAGAACAGGTCTCGTCAAGCATGAGATAGATACAGGTGATGCTAGACCAATTAAACAGAGACCGCGTCGCATACCCTGGGCTAAGGAAAATGAGGTAGCAGAAATGGTAAAGGACATGGCTGATAGCGGAATAATTGAGCCTTCTACGAGCCCATGGTCTTCCCCCGTCGTTCTGGTGAAGAAGAAGGACGGCAGCACAAGATTTTGTGTGGACTACAGAATGCTGAACAATGTGACGAAGAAGGACAGTTATCCCTTACCAAGGATAGACGATACGCTGGATATGCTCAGTGGCATGAAGTGGTTTTCGACCATTGATTTGAAAAGTGGCTACTGGCAAGTGGAAATCAGCGAGAAAGATAAAGAAAAGACAGCGTTCAGTACGGGTATTGGCAGCGGCCTGTGGCAATTTAACGTCATGCCTTTTGGGTTATGCAACGCTCCAGCGACGTTTGAACGCCTCATGGAGAGAGTCATGGTGGGCCTTCTTGGTGACGTCTGTCTGGTATATTTGGATGACGTCATTATAATGGGTCGCACCTTTAAGGAAAACCTGAGGAATATGGAGAAAGTGTTCACCAGGATCCGAGGGGCTAACCTAAAACTAAGCCCTAAGAAGTGCGCCCTGTTCAAGAAGGAGGTCAGCTACCTAGGACATGTTATTTCCGCTGACGGGGTGAGAACCGACCCTGAGAAGATAAAGGCAGTCCAACAGTGGCCGGTTCCAAGGAACAAAACGGAAGTACGTGCATTTCTAGGGTTGTGCACATACTACAGGCGTTTTGTCAAGAATTTTTCGGACATTGCAAAACCTTTACATCAGCTGACTGAGGATAAACGAGATTTTATCTGGGACGAGGACTGTGAGTCAGCATTCGACGAGCTAAAGCAACGGCTATGTGAAGCGCCCATACTGGGGTATCCGAGCAGAGACGGAAGATTTGTTGTTGATACCGATGCCAGCAACACGGGAATTGGAGGAGTGTTGTCACAGGTGCAGGGTGACAGACAGGTCGTAATCGCTTACTTCAGTAAGGCACTTTCAAAGCCAGAAAGAAACTACTGCGTGACTCGACGAGAACTGCTGGCTGTGGTAAAAACCTTGCAACATTTCCACAAGTACCTTATAGGAAGACAATTTACATTGAGGACGGATCACGCTGCATTGAAATGGCTTCTACAATTTAAAAACCCTGAGGGCCAAGTTGCAAGATGGCTCGAGCAGCTGCAGGAATTTAACTTTGTGACAGAACATCGTAGTGGAAAAGGGCATAACAATGCTGACGCCCTGTCACGACGTCCATGTAATGAGGACTGCAGACACTGCCAGCAGAATGAAGCCCGAGAACACGTTAATTTAATTAGGGCTGAAGGCAACTTCAAGAAGTCCCAGGAAGAAGATGACGATATTCGACCTATACTGGACTGGAAGCGTAGCGGAACTAGGCCCCAGTGGAGTGAAGTATCGTCACATAGTCCCGTCACTAAGAGCTACTGGGCACAGTGGGACAGTTTAGTCCTAGAAGATGATGTGCTTTGTAGGAAATGGGAATCGAACGATGGCAAGGAGGTGACCACACAAGTGATAGTACCACGATGTGAAGTGGGCCCCCTGCTACAGGAAATACATGATGGTGCTTCTGGAGGACACCTGGGCATCAAGAAAACTCTACTGAAAGTGAGACAGCGATATTACTGGCTCAATTGTAGAGATGACATAAAGCAATGGTGTCGGAAATGTACAGCGTGCGCATCGGTGAAAGGACCACAGACTAGGAGCAGGGGCAGGCTTCAGCTGTACAATGTGGGAGCCCCATGGGAACGCATTGCCATTGACGTTGCTGGACCTTTTCCAGTTACAAATGACGGAAACAAGTACATAGTGGTGATCCAGGACTATTTCACAAAGTGGCCCGAAGTCTTCGCCATACCCAATCAGGAAGCGACGACAGTGGCGAAGAAGGTGGTCGAAGAAGTAGTATGTCGGTATGGCGCACCTTTGGAAATCCATTCCGATCAAGGCCGTAACTTCGAATCTGCGCTGTTCCAGGAAATGTGTACTCTTCTGGGAATTTATAAGACACGCACAACACCTGCGCATCCTCAGTCGGACGGAATGGTGGAAAGGTTTAACCAAACCCTGGAGAATCACCTGGCTAAGGTTGTCGATGACCATCAGAAGGACTGGGACCGGTATATTCCACTATTTCTGATGTCTTACCGATCGGCAGTGCATGATAGCACGGGACATACCCCAGCAAGAGTGAATTTCGGCAGGGAGATGAGACTTCCAGTCGATGCCATAACTGGCGTGCCACCTGACAAGACTAAGCCAGTTACGGACTACGTAAGTGACCTTCAAGATCAATTGGACGAAGTGCATAAACGAGTTCGTGAGAATAGCATGAACACCAGCGTAAAAATGAAAACTAGATACGACCGTAATGCCAATGCCAAGGGATTTGAGGAAGGTAAACTGGTCTGGCTTCACAACCCGCTTCGACGGAAAGGGAAGTCGCCGAAACTCCAAGCTCGATGGGAGGGACCTTACACCGTGTTAAAAAGGATTAATGACGTGACCTACCGCATCAAGAAAGGGCTAAGAGGGAAACCCAAGGTTGTCCATGTGGATAGATTGGCGCCGTATCACGGATCTAATAATGCTCGGGACGAGCATGACTAAGAGGGGGGCACTGTTACGCCATTAAACGTGAACCCGCCATATCTCCGAGAAAATAAAGAGTAGCACGTAATAATTAAAACGCATTGCTGTTCGAAAGATCTAGAATGGTTGTGCGTAGACAAACTTAGAAAAATCTCGAAACATCCACAAAGTACTTACAAGTAGTAGTTAGGTATTTATAGGAAATGGTACTCTCCGACGTTAACAATAGAGTCGAAATTCGCATGAAAGTGACTCTTATTACCACGAGTAATAAAAATAATTTATGACTTCGAGAAGCGATTCAATTGTTCTGGAATTCTGGATCGTTCGTGGGAAGTCGGTATCTAGAATTTTCTTGGCTCCGCATATAAATACGAGCCCCCGGCCGGAAGCGAGTCAGTTGTGATTTCGACTGCGATCAAGAGCGAACTACCCTAGTACTTGAAGTGATTTTACATAACGACCTAAGCGATAGTGTAACGGTACTCTAGTGTTAATTGCGATTCGGATTATTGTTGACTGGACTAATTTGTTATTGTTTGTGGTGAATAAAGTTCTCTCGTCAGTAAATCGGCATTTGATTACCCACGTACGTAACAATAGCGTGAAGAAACTGCTGTACTGCCTATCTAGGTAGGTTCCACCAACGACCACTTACCCAGTTCCAACGAAAATGGTTTATTATCACTGACTGGAATATTGTAGCTAACAGCAAGTTTATGTTTACCCTAGTTTAATATAAAGGTAAAAGTAGGACACACTACCACTTTCTCGTTGTCTTCCTCAGTACATTTTTCCCTTTTGCTAATCAATTAAAAATATGAACTTAATGACTATGAAAATAAAGTACACTTCAGAATTTGTAATGTTGCTTCGTAAAAAATCTATTTAGCCTGTATGGGACCATCTCATATACAAGATCCTTGGGATGACTTGGTTGTCCGTCTGTTTATCTGTTAAGACCCTTTAACTCAAGAACACTTGGAGGTATCAAGTTAAAATTAAAACCATACACTCAAGTCTGCGGTCCTTTCAAGTTGTGAAAAAATCAGACTTCTGAGTTAACGAAAAAAAAACATACGGCCATTTATGTCGCAAAAAAACGTATATTTCGATACTCAAGGGAATCAAAGTTCATAGGGTGAATCCCGTTGACCTAGAATCCTGAAATTTGGCATAAGTCAAGGTCTCATAGAACAAGTACAGGGAAAAATCTGAAAATTGTAAATTTGTAGATCCGCCACAAAAAAAAAATTGTTTGCAATTCGGAAAAATCTTCGTAACTGAATTCGGGAATTGATTTCATAGGCAAAGTACAGAATCCTCAGTGCGCGAGTCCGACTCGCACTTGCCCTTTTTTATTTTAGTTACTGTATCCTTACTCAAGCCTGAAAAGAAATATTCTAAGTTAGTCGAAACGCATTATAAATTTAAAGTATCAATACTCTTTATACTAGTCATCGAAAATATTGACCAAAACAAAATAAACAAATATCGTCATGTTTAAATGAATTTCCGTTTAATTTATATATATTTGGAGATAACAGGGACAGGAGTTTACCTGGGAAGTCTAAAAACATTAAAATAATAGTGTTACGTACCAAAAAAACAGCATATCAATGTTTCCCAAGTTCGTGACTTTGTTTTGATCAATAATGGTGTGATTTGCCATTTGTTATGTATCTTTGGCAAAACTGTAATATATTAAATATTATTTCCCTTGCAGCTCAGTGAAATTTTTTATCACATTTCTGAAGATTTCAATTAAAAATCACAATAAAATAACATAATAAGCAAACCGGTTTAAACATGATATGACGTTTGGCATTTGACGGATGGCTGGGTTGGGTTGCTACTTAAAATCTTTAATGTTGTTTTCACTTTACGCCACGACGGTTCTTTTATCGCACAGACAATATCAATTTATTCAAAGATACGTAGAAGTTAAGATGCCATTGTCTTAGATAAATCATGAGATAATTAATATTGTCTGTGCGATAAAAGAACCGTCGTGGCGTAAAGTGAAAACAACATTAAAGATTTTAAGTAGCAACCCAACCCAGCCATCCGTCAAATGCCAAACGTCATGTAATATTGGCACCGGTTTGTTTATCATGTTATTTTATTGTGATTTTTAATTGTAATCTTCAGAAATGTGATAAAAAATTTCACTGAACTGCAAGGGAAATAATATTTAATATATTACAGTTTTTCCAAAGATAACAAATGGCAAATCACACCATTATTGATCAAAACAAAGTCACGAATTTGGGAAACATTGGTATGCTGTTTTTTTGGTACGTAACACTTTTATTTTAATGTTTTTAGACTTCCTAGATAAACTTCTGTCCCTGTTATCTCCAAATATATATATATTAAACGAAAATTCATTTACACATGACGATATTTATTTATTTTGTTTTGGTCAATATTTTCTATGGCTAGTATAAAGAGTATTGATACTTTTTTATAATGCGTTTCGACTAACTTAGAATAATTCTTTTCAGGCTTGAGTAAGGATACAGTAACTAAAATAAAAAAGGGCAAGTGCGAGTCGGACTCGCGTTATGATGATTCTGTACAAATTTACCTATGAAATCAATTCCCGAATTGAGTTACGAAGATTTTTCCGAATTGCAAACAATTTTTTTTTTGTGGTGGATCTACAAATTTACAATTTTCAGATTTTTCCCTGTACTTGTTCTAAGAGACCTTGATTTATGCCAAATTTCGGGATTCTAGGTCAACGAGATTCACCCTATGAACTTTGATTCCCTTGAGTATCGAAATATATGTTTTTTGCGACATAAACGGCCGTATCTTTTTTTTTCGATAACTCAGAAGTCTGATCTTTTCACAACTTCAAAAAACCGCAGACTTGAGTATATGGTTTTAATTTTAACTCGATACCTCCAAGCGTTCTCGAGTTCGACTTGGTTGTCCGTCTGTTTATCTGTTAAGACCCTTTATTCATAACAGATAAACAGACGGACAACCAAGTGATACCAAGGATCTTACGTGCGAGATGGTCTCTTACAGGCTAAATAGATTTTTTACGAAGCAACATTACAAATTCTGAAGTGTACTTCATTTTCATAGTCATTAAGTTCATATTTTTCATTGATTAGCAAAAGGGAAAAATGGACTGAGGACGACAACGAGAAAGTGGTAGTGTGACCCATTTTTACCTTTATATTTAACTAGGTTAAACATAAACTTGCTGTTAGCTACAATATTCCAGTCAGTGATAATAGACCGATCCCATTCAAAGTGATGGAACTATTTTCGTTGGAACTGGGTAAGTGGTCGATGGTGGAACCTACCTCGACAGGCAGTAGGTACAGCAGTTTCTTCACGCTATTTTCCTTTACCGGTTCGTGTTTGCATTTAAATGTTCATCATCATTACAATCGAAAGACGTCCACTGTTCGACACAGGCCTCCCCCAGGTGTCGCCACAATTAACGGTTTGTTACTCATTACGCAAAAACTTATAAACGGATGAATTTAATGATAAACGTTGCAATAATATAGCTTATAACCTATATTTTTGCTAAGTTTCGTGACGTGAGCAACTTCAATAAATAGGCTACTAATATTATAAATGCGAAAGTTTGTGAAGATGGATGGAGGTAGTCGTATGTATGGATGTGTCGCGCAAAAACTACTAGACAGATGAACTTAATTAACCATAAACATTACAATAATATAGCACATAAGCTATAACTTTGCAGTTTCATTAGGTGAGCAAATTCAGCCAATCGGATAATTTTTATTATAGGTTGAAGCCGCTGGAAGAAGCTAGTCTAACATAGTTTTAAAATATCAAGATTTAACAGTCGCACTATAATGACGTCACAATGTTGCTTACATAACAAAAACGATATTTATCTACAGCAGCGCCCTCAAATCCCACGATGGTTTACTTTCCGCACAGACTCTACAAATTATAAGTTTGCTCAAGTATAGCCACTAGCCTAGCCAATACAATAAGTTAGTCTATGCTATATGTCAAATAATTTAAAACAAGACGATCATAAAGAAAAGATGGAAAGAGAAAAGGAAAAGTTTTAGCGCCAAAAGTGACAGGCGCTCGGAATCAGACTAGAATTAAAATATTTGTTAAAAAGTGGATAATTGAAGTGAAAAGATGAAGTTCGCTATCCCAGAAATATCGTGGCATAACAGAGATCCCGTATTAAGTGTAGACTTTCAGCCAAAAGCTGATTCAGGTGAACCATTACGACTCGCTACAGGAGGCACTGATTCTCATGTTTTGGTATGATTCTTTGATACTTTAAATATAATACCTTAGCTAACATTTCTACTTAATGTGTAGAAAGAAACTGAATAAAATCAATTTCAAGTGCTTGTGCTGAACAGTATTTTCGCCACATATATTGAAATAACTTACGTTAATTGTTATTGTAACTCTAAAACGAATAAACTCGTAAACTCCATGGGTCTATCTCAAATATTTAACTGAACATGGATATATCTCAAATATTTAATACACTTTTTCACAAAAATTACCTATCTGATGTTCCAGATCTGGTATCTTTCCACAACAGAAACAGGGTCAGTAAACCTCGAGGTAGCAGCAGACCTCACTCGTCACCAGAAAGCCGTCAATGTGGTGCGGTGGTCCCCAAATGGGCAGTACTTAGCTTCAGGAGATGATGAGTCCATTATATTTATTTGGAAGAAGACTGACAAGGAGCCGGCACCTGCCTTGGAACAGATGGAAGAGCAGTATAAGGAGTCTTGGGTTATTCACAAGGTGAAGTATTTACAAACACACTTACAAATTGCTCTCTAACTTAGTTTTGTCATGAATAATAAATGAAAAACTCAGAAGAATTGTGAGAAGACTTGCTTACTTTATACTTACACAATAGGAAGACAATGGCTTGGGGTTTATTGAATTAACTCATTAACCTTTCTATCGTGTCAATTAGAGATACAATAGAAGGACAATGAGAGAGTGAATGCCGGCGTACACTCTATCATTGTGTTTCTATTGTCTCTAATTACAGTGTTCGAATGGTTAAACAATGTCTTGTGGTTTATAAAAAATAATGACACCACTGAGTGATTTTTGTCTTACTTAAAAGTAACCATAAATCATACTTTCAATTTTCTTCAACCTATCCTAAAACACCACATTTAATGCAGACTCTTCGAGGCCACATGGAAGATGTCTTGGACATAACCTGGAGCGCCAACTCCTTGCATCTGGCCTCAGGGTCTGTGGACAACAAGTTGCTCATATGGGACCTGAACAAGGGCAAGTACAGCAGTATCCTGACTGACCACAAGGGGTTTGTGCAAGGAGTGTCCTGGGACCCTAGAGGACAAATGATTGCTTCTGTTAGTACTGATAGGTGAGGTTGTTATTATTTTTTTACAGCAAGAGAATGGTTGCATTCCGTCCTGCATCACATGCCCTGTTATTTGCTCACATAGGGACCTAATGACAGCATCAGCGGATGGCATTGCTGTAGCCGAATTCTGGGCCAGGCAAGGAATCTAACTAGTTTTGCCATCAATATGCTAAGATGAAGAAGCAAGAGAATGCAGCAGCAGTAGTTTCTTTCTCATCAGCCAAAATACACTACTCATAAATTAGGATAATCCTAATTTATCAGTAGGATATTCTGACTTGCTTAGAAAAACTGCTTTTGCTAATATAAATCTCATCATAAAAACTTATATAGTAATATGTATACCTCTTGAAGGTATACTTAAAAAAACACATGAGTATCTGTGTGATATTGAATTCTTTATCTTGTAATCATTAAATACACTGTCCCAAGTTAATTCTTAATTGAAAGTAACACTTAAACTACTGTTACAGGGTATTCCGCACATTTGATGTAACAACAAAGAAGGTGTTATCTCGCAGCAGTAAGGCCATCCTGCCATTCCCTGCTGAGCACCCATTCCATGACGTCAAAGTGAGACTGTACCATGATGATACCCTGCAAACTTATTACAGGTTAGCTTGCTAACTCTATATACTTTAAGCTATGGTACATCCTTTTGGACCCCACCCACTAAATTATAGTGTAAGGGATAGCTGTTTGATTCTGTTTTTGTTTTATCTTGGTTGAAACTTTAACTAACTTTAAAAAACTTTTTATTCATTTTTATTCCCAACAATATTCTTACAGACTAGTCCAAATCGATATTGAGGATTCTTATTACTAAACTTACAAATTAGATTCCGTAACAAATTATTGTTATGTTATGTCACAGCATTGGTTTTATTTTTATAAAAAATGTGAAGATATTCAAATGGAAATTTTATCTATAGGAGACTTCAGTTCAGTCCAGATGGTCTGCTGCTGGCTGTGCCGGCGGGCCGCATCGAACCTGAGCAGGGCAAGGTGGACATCAAGCCCATCAATGCAGTTTATATCTACACTAGATACTCTTTGAAAGTGTGAGTATATTATCATTTTGACTTGTGTTCTAAAATATGGATTTACATATGGTGTATCTTGTTCACTCTGGATTTAAAGACTCCCTAGTTTGTAGCTAGCAGGAAACATATACTCTGGGAGGGATTTCTAGTCCTTAGCTATGTGCTTAACGAGTGTTCCCAAAATGTTGTGTGCATATGGGTGGGATGTCCAGCATGTACCGGTGGCGTGACGCCAACAATGTATTGTTTGTTACTGTTTAGTCCCTTGTGCGTGCTGCCATGCGGCGAGGCGGCGCTGGTGGCGCGCTGGTCGCCGCGCCGGTACCTGTCGCGCGCCGCCGGGCCGCGCGCCGCGCTGCCCACGCCGCGCATGCTGCTGGCCGTGGCCACGAAGCGCTCCGTCTTACTGTACGACACGCAACAAAAGACGCCCATAGCACTCATCAACAATATACATTATACTAGGTCAGTATACTCGTATCGCCAAATGTGCTTATCAGCTTTTTAAATATAAACAACCTACCTACCTTCAATCTCACCATAGAACTTCTAAGATGTTACCAACATAATTATGACAAAATTTATACTTTAAAAAAAAAAGCTTAAGACATAGCATTTTTTTCCAAAAAAAGTCCAAAGAAATTTCATTACAAACCATATTTTTAGAACTTTTCTAGTACAAATGACCCACAAGCAGAAGACAGGTCCATGAACTCATATTTAAGCAGTTTTATAATAAGCCATCTCTATCCAGACTGACAGACTTAACCTGGTCTCCCGACGGCCGCACGCTGGTAGCTTCCAGCACGGATGGCTACTGCTCCGTCATCACTTTCGCGGAAGGCGAGCTAGGAGAGGTGCTGCCTGATGAAGTGGCGCCGGAACCTACTGCAGCGGCAGCAGCACCAGGTAATATCTGGTTATAAAAATTTCTAACCAGAAAAATTGTCATCAATTATTTCAGAAGCGTCTTTAAAATGGTGATTGATATTGTACTGCACTGCTTTTCTATTACATAATATGTCTTCTACTAATTTATTTCAAAAGTTGTGATAACTTTTTTTTAATATTTTTGACTTCAAGAAATGTAAATAGATTTCCCTACTGAAATTTTAAACCCAGCATAATTATCTTTTCACAGAACCTATGGATGTTGAACAAGTAGAAATGCCAAAAGAAGAAACACTGAAACCTAAGGAAGTCAAAGAGGCAGTAACACCCAAAGAAATTAAAGAGACAAAAAAATCTAAAGAAGTAAAAGAGGCATCAAAACCTAAAGAAGCGAAAGACGCCAAAATAGTTGGCAAGATGGACTCCTTCATCACATTCAAGGCACCAGAGAAATCCCCAAAGAAACAGAAAATCGAACCACAACAGAAAACGCCAATTAAAATAGATGTTTTAGAAGAAGTGGCGATGCCGTCATGGTCAGACAACAGTAACACTGAGATTATAAAGCCTAAGGTAGCTGAATCTACGAAAGATTCCGAGATTATGATCATTGATGACAGTGAAGACATCAAGTTAGTTTATGACGAAACTCAAGGAACCAAGTCTACATCAACTTCTCCCGATTCACCAAAAAGTAACACAGTAAAGACAGTGCCTGAGAAAAGTGAACAGGTATCTCCAAAATCTGATAAGACTGAAGAAAAACCTGTACCAGCAGTTGATACTCCTAAAAGTACTAATACTAAAGTTGTCAGTCAGCCAAGTACTCCAAAAAGCAGTTCAAACAACGAACACAACTTCTTCAAGCAAGCTAAAGTGACAGACGTGAAGGACCAGGCCGTCAAGTCCGCGCCGAGCCCGAAGGCACCCAGGCGAGTCAGTTTCGTCACTTTGTCTAGCCCTAAGAATACTAAGAAGAAATAGTTTTGTAAATACTGGAGCTCACGTATTTTGTTTGGAGATTTGGTGTAACTTCTGATTTTACGATAATTTTAGTAGCGCCAAATGTCTTGTGCATATTTCATAACAATCATGACTTATAAAAAGTATCTATCACTTTGAAAATTTAATCAATTTTAAAAATAAATCAGATCTGTCATTATTTTGCATGTTTTAAAATTTTATTGAAATATCTGCTATCTGGAATAGCACTGCTCATCAGAAGTTCCTCCATGCCACGTTATTAGGATCAATTGTTAATTCTGCTGTATTAATCTCCATTTTAAAACATTTATATAGCTTTAAGGATTAATGTAATGTTTTAATTTGTAAATAAAAGACTTATGTAAAAGTAAACATTTATAATAAATATTTACAATTCAATGCGTAGTATCACATTCAAAATAAAAGTGAGTATAATATAACAAAATATATCTGCATCAATCGAAAGTATTGGTACTTACCTACGGACGTGACGGCTCGTCGTGTTTTATCATAAATCAAGTTAGTGCTAACGTTATGTTGCATTCTCTTGTATTCAGGAATAGTTCGCATATTAATATTAAAAAAAAAAAACAAGAATAAACACTTGTAGATTACCTACCACATTCATCTCGAGAACTGACCGATAATAAAAGTACAAAATAAAATTTAATGTTAACCATGATACCTAAGTTGGTAAGTCATTTTTTTCTGTAGCATTGACTAGGTCAGGATACCAAAAGTTTGCAAATAAAAAACATAATAATCGTTATTTTAGCCTCCATGCATAACTTTACCCTCACAAAATTAAGATTGTAATAAAATAAGATACTAGAATCAATATCAACAACCAATGTCATGACAATGACTTCAATTTGATCATAAATACTATCATCTATAGCTTAAAATATTCAATGTTCTGAAACCACAAGATAATGCAACATGGAATTGAGTCAAATCAGAAGAAATGCGACTGACAAAAAGAGATTGTCTATGTATAAAGTGGAACTCAATGTTATGTATGTATTATTACTGGCACGTGCCACCGCACCTACTAACTACACGTTCAGACAACGCGTGTAAGAACTAGCCTTAGGTCTTGTGACGACTCTAGTGGACACTAGAAATAGTACAACATTCTCCTACACTTCCTAGGTTATTAAATTTGTTGTTATAATCGTTGAAATTGAGGATTCAAATTCACACATAGCTACAGTACCAAGACATGGATGGGACACATTGATTTTAATAAGACATCTGTACAAGTGACGGAGACAACTCTACTGTGCTGGACTTTTCTACCTTTATGCTGAAAATGACACAAAAGGATGAGATTTAAATAATTTATAAAATTGAAACCAAATAACTGAAGCTACACATTGAAATGGAACATAATATTGGCTAGTGTTATGTATATAGTAACATTATATACGATATAATTCAGCTACACGGCTGTCTACCTACATTACCTATCTATTTTATTTATTAGATCCACTGATCCACCTACATTGAATTATTCCTATATAAGGAAAATATATATCCTCCAATTTCGCATAGACCTTTTCACCATCGGTCGGGGAACTAGAGTTAAAAACTCGAGTCGATAATTTTCCGGAATCACAGGCGCATTAGTCAAATCGTATAAATCTAATTTGTCCATATTAGTACACAACAAAACTAAACACATAACTTGTCTTTTTAGTAACTAAATAAATTGCCTGTGATTATTTGTAAAGAATGATTGCCCATTGGCAAATATATCTCACGTTTTGAAATTAATGTATATGTATTTTTCATCACTAGTCGCCACAGACCCAAGGCTTTACAAATTGCTAAACTTTTAACAGTTATACATAGTTTCGTTTGTCCAATTAGTTTCACTTCACTAATATAGCTTAGTCTCCGTATTTGATAAAACTCAATCGAAATTCATGTTTATTACACTGAACTAAGGTCTTATGTTGAGTCACTCAGTCTCGGCCCTGTGTGTCGTTTGGTTTATAATTTGTTTAGTATATAATCTGTCGTATCTTATCGGTACAGTCTCGCGAAGTCGCGGAGTAGCCGAGTCATTTCCTTGCATTTTTCTGCCCTGAGAACAAGAAAAAGGAATATTAGGTTGTAAGTTTAATCAACTAAAAGATAAGCATCCGATTTAATCATGTATCGCTAATAGAGCATTGTAACAGATTCCCCAACATATTAAAAACACAGTTCTTAAAGTACACACTGCATGTTTGCTAACAGAAAGTATAAAAAAACATCACCACATCTAATTAGATGTGGTGATGTTTTATTGATTAATTATAATTATTGGAAATTATAATTGATCATGATAACTATGACTTATACCTCTGTGAGTTTTAAGATCTAATGATGGAAATGTTAGAAACTGGGGCCCAACAAGGTTACAGTTAACAGCTGGTAAGGGCACTTTTTGTCCAATATTTATCTGCTGGAAGAGTGTTAGGGAACCCTACTAGAATACTAGTGTATACCCACCTCATAGCGTACTGGTGGAACTGCCAGCACTGCTGCTCCGTGGCCACGGCCGCGCGGTCCCTTGGCAGGCGCTGCACGGCGCTCTGCAGCCAGTCCACGCCCGCCGCCTTCTGCCACTCCAGCAGCTCCATCAGCACCTCGGCCACCTCGGCCAGCATGTACGAGTGCAGGTGCAGCACGCTGGCTTCGATGAGCCGGTACGTCAGGTCCTCGCCGTACGTGGACAGAGCGTTGTCAGCGAGAGCTGGGGATGGGAATGGGTACTTAGTTCGACAGTTGCGTGCTTAATTGCTTATATGAGTAGATTCATGATCAGAAACGAAGCAAGTCTTTTTACCTACCCTCATGGGGGAAAAAGCGTGAATTTATGAAACAGGAGATTAGAATATTATTCCCAATGCAGTCTTCTGCCATCTTTCTTAACCTTCCCACCGTCTATGTCAGATATATCATATCCGACAAACACTCACGCATTTATTCCGCTAGAGTCGCACATCGACGACTAAGGCCCGTATTAATAAACGTCACTCAATACTCAAGCATTACTTAAAACTAGATTCAAGCCATTTGATTGGTTGAAACTAGTTTTAAGTAACGCTTGAGTTTTGAGTGAGCCCCTCGAGCGCCATTCAAGTCATTGACCCGGAAAATTGCACTGATTACGTAAATCACCAAAAAAAAACAAAAAATTTAAAAAAAAAACTTTTTTTGGATTTTTCTAGGAAAAGCAAATAATATAATAATATATATAGAAGAATATGTAAAGAAACCAAAATTTTCAACCAAATAACTTTCGTACAAACTTGGGGAAAACACGAAAATTAAGCATTTTTCAAGGACATCCAAGTTGTACAGACGTATGTACAATCGGCGCTCGAGGGGCCTAAATACTCCATCTCGTCAACTCATCTGTCACCTAGGGACATTGAAGAGCTGAACGAGACGAGTCCCCAGTCGCACACGACCCTGGCAAACAGTACACGAACACACTCGTCGATTAAGAACCAAACGATGTCAATATAAAAATATTAGTTACATGCACTTCAAGCAGAAGTCCCATACTGTAGGCTACACTGTAATGATTATAGTGTTACATTTGATCTGCTGCTTATCTGCGCGCGACGTGTTGGCGACCTTGGCGAAGTCGTAGAGGAACTTCATGACGGAGGAGTTCGCCTCCCGGTGGTCCAGGCTGCAGGCCAGCGCCGCGCACTGCATCACCGTGGCCAGCGCGCCCGACGACAGGAACTCCAGCGGGATGCGTTGTAAGAACCTGCAGCCAAATCATTACTTACAAAATAACTGCTGACGTAATGAACAAATACTACTAAAAGATTACTTTGGCCTGTTGGTCTAGTGGTTAGTGGACCTGACCTGCTATGCCGAAGGTTGTGGGTTTGATTCCCACCCAGGACAAATGTTTATGTGATGAGCATGATCATTTATCCTGTGTCTGGCTGTAATTTATATATTTAAAAATATATAAGTATGTTTATCAGTTGTCTAGTACTCGTAACACAAGCTCTGCTTAGCTTGGGCCTAGACGGTGTTGTGTAAAATGCGAACAAAAAAAAAAGTGCCACTTAGTTCAAATAAAAGAAGATAATGATGGATAATTTTACATTTGGCTCCTCAAAGACTAAAATATATAAGTGTCAATGTATAACAAAAGAAGGTAAATCGATATATTTCTAGAATTAAATTAGATATTATTTTAAAAACCATCTATGCTAGAATTACAAAAAAATATTCGTCACCTTATACAGAGCCTGAAGAGATCGTCGACGGTGTCGGGGTTCTCCTTGAGCCCGTCGGTCTGTTGCAGCAGATGGAAGGCCCTGGGCATGACGTCCTGCAGCAGAGCCACCAGCGGCGCCACGGCGCCCGGCTCGCCCGACAGCTCGTCCAGCAGCACCGACGCCAGGTACAGCACGCACGAGTGCGGACGCACGCGGTACAGCTGCCAGGAGAACGGCAAGGCATAACTTACATATATGTCGTGGCCAGTTCTTACAAATTGATCACTATGATAATCATAATAAAGATCTTCATGATAAGGCTTAGTAAAACTGGCCAGATCATTTGAAACATTAAAGTTTGATGATATTTCAATCTTCGTTTGGCCTACTTTTTTTGGACTTTAGAATGATATAACCAAACCAAACGAGTATTGACATTTCATCAAATGTTAACATATAAACGATTTGGCTATGACATATACATAATAACACTAGTTCTGTGTAGTTCAACCGAACATAGAACCTCCTTCTTTTTTTTTTTTTTTTTTTTATTAGTGATAGGCTTGCGTTTGACCACTATCTCACCTGATGGTAAGCGATGATGTGGTCGACGATGAAGCACGCTTGCCTAGAAGAAACCTATTCACTCTCGACTTAAAGACTCCTAAGTTGTAGCTATCAGGAAACAGATTCCGGCAGGGAATTCCACTCCTTGGCTGTACGCACAATAAATGTGTTCGCAAAACGTTTTGTGCGTATGGGTGGGATGTCTACCATGTACCGGTGGCGCAACGCTGTACGTCGTGTCGCCTTCTTTTTGAAGTTGGTTAAAAAAATGTATTTTTCCTAAATTTTTCGGAACTTATCCGTCGTTACGTTACAAATCTTATTTGGACTGAACTTTTAAAAAAAAATTCCGGGTCTCGCCAGAAGTAGTTTGAATTTTCGAGTTCACTTTGGTTAGATTTTGACAATACTTGGACATGTTTTTTGCTATGAGGAGGTGTGTGTTGTGATATATTACCTGTTGCAATCGTTCCGCCAGCGCGGGCGCGAGGGCGGAGGCCCGCTTGCCGCCGCAGCGCACCCCGAAGCGCACGCAGCGGCACCAGCGCTCCATCACGCGCCCGTCCGTCGCGTACCTGTCACGTCACGCACTCTTAAACACGCTCCTATTTCAAGTGCAGCTAATGATCGGCCTTGTGAGCTTGGCGTGTACATACTTGTCGAGCGCGTCCTGCAGCACGGGCCAGGCGTCGCTGAGCGCGGGCACGCAGGGGTGTGAGTCAGCGAGCTGCGCGCTGTGCACGTCCACGTCGCGGAACAGCGCGGCCACGCGGTCGAGCCACACGGCGGGGTCGCTGGAGGTGCCCTTGCGCACTTCGGCGTCAGACTTCACCACTTCCGACAACCCCCCGATCTGAACGCCCACGGCTTCGCGCATGGCGATAGTTAGCTAGAAGTAGATATGTTATGTAGACGGTTTAGCTATGGGAACAAAACAAATTAACCAGTCAATTTTTGTTATTAGGATTTTGTGTGCGACGTTCGGGTTTATCGAGCCATACTGATCGTTTTCAAAAACCATTACGAAACAAAGGTTTTCATCAGACCTGTTAGGTTACTTGTTCTATTTCATACAAATTGCATCACATCTTAGATACCAGTATGACTTGACTTTAAATTACTTAATCATAAAGAATATCTATCACAAAATAGAGCAATTTATATCATTGTATGAAAAAATTATGAATTAAAGGGTTTTTAAATCATATTGTTTCATAAAAATACCCATTTTTTATTTTCACAGAATGAGTAATAAATCAAAAGTTTAAATATATAAACAAACAGTGCATACATCGTAAAGAGAAATTAATGTCTATTTGATTTCCATACTGAGATAACTAAAGTCAAAACCATCTTTCAAGATCACTCAACTAAAATTATTAAAGGATAGAAAATCTATTTTCAACGAGGTAAATATTACCAGCCCTATTACTTGTGTGCTACACAAATACTTGTTCTCATAAAGAAAGGGCTAGAGGAAATAATTACAAAGTTTATCGGATTAACTCTTAGACAGACTTTCAGGAAGATATTAGAAGATGTATTTAACTTACCTGATCATTGGGCAAGCGGCCTATAGCCGAGGCGAGGGCCCTCATGACGGCGGCGGAGGCGTGCGGCGTCAGCGCCAGCTGGTCGGACGCGGCGGCGGCGCGCAGCAGGGTGGACACGTGGCTCGACGCCTGCGCGCGGCACGCGCGGCAGATGTTCTACACGACAATACATTCATACATCAAACAATTGTTTTAAAATCTTGTGTGCTTGAACTGTCTCTGATCGTGACACGCCTATTTTGCTTTTCGTTTGAGGCCAGAAAACTGCCGATAGCTAGAAAGCAAGCCAACGTACAGTCCTTGCCCAAGAAAGGTAGTCGGGCTGACCCGGCCAACTACAGACCTATTTCGGTTACGTCCATCGTCTGTAAAAATATGGAACGATCCGAACAAGTGACCAATAGTAAACTCCTGGTATACCTAGAAGCTAATGATATACTCAGTGATCGTCAAAACAATCAACTGGAGGTCTTCTAGCGCCAGTTTTGCCATTTAAATCTGGAGCGAGGCCATCGAGAAGCCTTTCGACAGGGTCTGGCACGAAAAACTTATTACTAAGCTTCCTTCTCTCGGTCTACACACTGATCTGTGTGATTGGCTCACAGATTTCTTGAAGGGTCGATCCTTACGGATAGTTATTGATGACTGCTCGTCCGGTTAAATGGATAGTAACGCCGGGGTCCCCAGGGGTCGGTACTCTCGGCAACACTGTTCTTAGTGCACATAAATGACCTATTTAAACTTGGTACCTGGTAGGGCATGCAGACGACAGCAATGTTGCTATGAGATACCTACGTGTCCAACGCACAAGCTAGTAGGTCAATGATTCAGTCTTTCCGAGAGGCTAAGGTTAAACTATCTGTATCTGTGTCCTTATCTACGCAGTAAGCTAGCTCTCAAGGAGCTGGTCTGAATTCCTTGCCGCCTAATGAACCTATACGACAGCCCGAAATCATCTACGGGGCAGTAGCCCACCAGACTATAACACCTGTCTGGTCGGAGGATCCTCCCTTTTCAACGGAGGTTTGCGGGACTTTACTCTCTGTTCCGCATACCTCCAAATATCGAACTTATACTTGAAGGCCGCCAATGCTGCTAAAACCCAGGTGTGTATTTTTTCTTCTAAACGGAGCCAATTCCACCCGGCTCCATCTTTCCGGGGTTTAACAGTGCCGATTACTAACCACCTTAAGCTTGTAGGGGTAACGTTGCCGTCAACCCACAATTTCGGCTCCTTACATCGAGGCAAATATCAACCGGCTGCCAAAAAATTGGGGATCTTAGTAAAGATGAGACGGTACTTCACGCCGGAACAGCTGCTAACCCTTCATCAAGCGCAATTTAATCGTGTATGGAGTAATCCGAGTGAAGAAATGGAAAATAATCTGAGTCTGCGGAGTGTAGTGTTCTCTGCACATTATAAATAAGAAGCTATAATCTGACCTGCAGTGCCGTAGCGGCGGCATAGGCCAGCTGTTTATCGTGCAGGGCTCTGATGAGGAACTGCAGACAGGGCTCCAAGCACTCGGAGTGCCGCTCGATCCACTCGCACAGCTCCCCCAGCAGCAGGATGCAGGTCTTCCTCACCGCCAGGTGCGCGCCTTCAGGCATGGATAGGATCGCTTCCACCACTTTCGGCACGTACTCGTATTCTTCACTGTGGAAGAAATCGTGACGTTATTAAGCTATCGCAAATGACGAAGTAGGGCTTAGTTTCGATTTATTTAGTATTGACATAAAGTAGATGTTTCCCATAAGATCACACATTAGTCTATTAAAAGTTTCCTATTTACTAGTTTTTTTTTGAACGAGAGCTATGCATTCTGGGTGTAAAAAGAATAGACCGAATACGGAATAATACGTTGCGCTTTTATATAGCACTAGCGGCCCGTCCCGGCTTTGCACGGGCAATAAATATAGCCTATGTTACTCAGGGTAAATGTAGCTTTCCAATGGTGTAAGAATTTTTGAAATCGGCACAGAAGTTTTTGAGTTTATTCATTACATACAAAAATACAAATCTTTCCTCTTTATAATATTAGTATAGATAGACGTGGGCAACAATGTCTGCCATCCCATTTGAATCACAAATGGCATAAATATGTCACCATTCAGTGTGTAAAGGGAAATCGCCCTCAAGTCCCAGAAAAAAGTGGCGAAATGTTTTAGATGCGTACCACGAGGACTGGCCAAAAGGGGCGCAGGAAAAGAATGTCAATAAGGACTTCGGGGAAGCCTTTGCCCAGTAGTGGGATTGAAATTACTAGGAAAAAAAACCTATTTATAGACTGTCTACATCTCTCATTCAGTTAAATAAGATATTTAGAAGATTTTTTTCTTGAGATATGCGACAGGAAAGTTCTCCTGTTACATGTCTGTTGGATAAAATATCTTCTGAAATTATTACGTAGTTATTAATTTTAAGAGTATACTACTGTGTGTAGTGTTTATGAAAGTCACTCGGCTGAGTCATATCTGTTTTAACAAGCAATTTAGATTAAAATTTTTGAACTCCCAGTTTGAACTTTATGCTTAGAATGGTTTTAAAGGGTAAGTTGATAACGCAGATATTTTTTATGTATGTTTTCTGTATGAATGACGTTCAAAATAATCAGTTATCATTGAGATCTTACATCTCATTAAAATACAACAATATTAATGAAATGAATAAATATTCTTAGACATTATTATGTGTTCATCGCGTTGATTTATTATAGCTGACGACGTGGATGTATTTTATTGTACTCCGAGTGAATCTGCTAAGATAACAATTAACAGTTAATAAAATTTGCTACGGTTAAATTGATATAGTTTGTAGTTTAATAAAAAGAAATCGCAATAGTCAATCGTCAATCGATTTGCAATAGTCTGTAAGGATATTTAAATTATTCCCAAATAAAAATAAATAATTGATTTTGTAAGGCAAAAGACTAAACCACGTCGTCGCTTAGAAGCCCATGGCGTGTCGATGGCGAATTTTCATATTTTTAATGTTGATTTCTGTTTGGCCTCAATACTGTCAACGATAGGTGTGTACGCCATCTGCTAGGCGCTAGCAGTCATTCTCTCGCTCAGTTTAATTGCTAATCATTTTATCTGGTATAAACTAGTGCTTGACTGCGATCCCACCTGATGGTAAGCAGTGATGCAATCGTTGTTGAATTAATTAGTTTGAATCTTGGCGAATGGTGAATTAATTAGTTTGAAATTAGTCTCACTCACGGCAATATATTCTTAGCGACCGACTGCATGACAAAGAGAGCGGCCTCCGTCTGCTCCCAGCTGATGTCGGCGTGCAACACCGCGAACATCTGGCGGAACACCGAGCTGGAGCCCACGATGAACACCACGTCCTTGATGAGACCCATCACCTTGCTGCGGAACTCCTGGGGACACATGGTGGATATTTACAAGTGGTTTTACTTAATAAGTTGGGAATTTTTGTGTGCCTGAATCGGCTTCTGTCTCATGTCAATATGTTAAGTATATTATTTGGAAAATACTGAGAGGAATACCAAATTAACTGTATTAGACTCTGTGTTTTTAACCTAACATGTTGGTTTCTTCTTTTTTTTTTTATCTGTCATAAACTAGTACTTGACTGCGATCCCGCCTGATGCTTTAAGATTTTGTACTAATGTCTCTTATGTATTATCTTTTTCCGTTATTTTTGTGTGTACATAAATTGTAAAATAAATAATAAACATTTCAGTAAAATTATGAAAACAAATCTAGGTAGACATATTTAATTATTTATTAAATTTATCAGGGGTTCCAGACTCTGGGTATTTTCCAATTCTATCGGAAAGAACACCAGTGAAAAGCTATTGTGCTTGTCTATTATTATTCCGATACTCATAAAAAAGTCAGTCATGATTTGAAACATAATAGGGAATGGAGAACTCCTACTGATGTATTAAGTTTCTTGTTTACTTACATAGAACTCATCACCCTCATCAGGTAGGGAAGTATGATCAGGTTCACACTGGCAGTGTCTGGCTAGCGCCTCGATGAGCCGTTCTATGTGAGGCTTGAAGGCATCCGTGAGAGGCTGGTAGTCTCGCTGGTACACCTCTTCTGATAGCCGGTACCAGAGGTTGAAGGTTATCTCCGCTACCTGGTGGTGGATGATTTCAAATTTTAGAAAGTATAGATGCATAATGTACACTTTTGATGAAGGTACCTTTTATGACTAGAGTACTTTCTGTATGTACGTGTTTATCATACCTGACTATGTAGGGTAAAACAAAGCCAAAGCTAAACATGAAATAAAGTTGTTGCATTAACATAGAGAGACAGTGATTACTACAACAGTCTATATCTATACTCTATACATATAAATAAAATTGGAGTGTCTGTTTGTAATATTGAAATAACCGCTTTTTACTACATGCATATGAATACATATATATACGGTACATACACTAAAATAACATTTTTTACAATTATTGTCTGTCTGTCTGTTTGTCCCCTTAGGCTACTCCTTTTTAGGAAAAATAAATTCAAAATCCTGTAGTCCACGCGAACGAAGTCGCGGGCACAGCTAGTGGACTTTTATACATAAACATACATTAACTGACCTATCAGCTATAAGACCATGATTATACCTATAGATTTAAGTTAATATATAAGAGCTGCTTATAGATGAAAAAGTTATGTTCCTAAACAGAGAAAGAAAATAAAGCTAATAAACTTATAATGCAAGCCAAAAATTAATTCATACAGAAAGATTAAAAAAACAAATGGCCTACATGCTATGGAGGGAAGTGTATACCAGATACCAGGACAAAAGATGGATATATCTAAGGACAGCGAAAAGACCCAATGTGAGAGGAGCATAAGTCAAAAAAGAAAAAAATGGGACAAAAATATTATGAACAGAGCAGGAGATAAATGAAAGTTGCCACAGACCGTGAAAGGTATTCAAATTGGAGGAAACTTTTTAAACTGAGAGAGACTATAGTCTAGGAACAAACAATGTTTACTTGTTTTATTATTTAATTACATTTTTTTCTATCTAGCTATCTGAGCTTTGATGGATAAGGAGTTTGCACTAATGGACCAACAACCAATGATGTAAGGCTAAGCTAAGGTTTCATTATGCATGCAATTCAAAATTTCTATTGAACAGCATTCAGATCTGATTCCAGATTGCACTGGTAAGTGAAGTAGAAACTATTGTAATAACCCCTCTATTTTATCATCAATTGGAATTTATTTTCAGCATTATAAAGTCACATCCATTTTGTATTTTAGAGAAATTTAATTGGTCATTAAGTAAACATTGAGCATAAAATTTGATAATTAGTGCATGCAATAATAACACATTAATTATTTGACAGTAAATTAAAATCGCTTAGATTAGATGAACTATTATTTTCCTCTGCAACTTAACGATTATATGAAAGTTTTGAAAATGTTTATTATTTATCTTTTTGTCTGTGTGCAGACCTGCTCCGGCTCCCTATAAAAATGTCCGACTGTGGAAGGACCGCTGCGGCCCCTTGAGGCTTACGTCATTAGGTCAAAATATAAGAAAGAGGAAAGGTCCTCCCACAGACCAATGCACCCAGAGCGGGTATGACTGTTGAGTTATTATCAAAATTTAAGCAGTATTAATCATTGACGAAAATAAGCAGCAGGAAATTTAAAATTAATATTCTAAAGTTAATCCTGTAGATGTCACACAGTCAGAAATAATTACCATTCCCTTATTTAACGATTGTTTAACTTATACAGCTATCTTCAGTCATTACCAAGTTCTTTACTACGAAATTGGTAATGACTTAGCCTAATAGCTTAAAGAGAAATAATAATTACTAATGACATTCTATGTCTAGGAAAAATACCACATGATATTTTGGTCTTGTTTAGATGAATTAAAATATTATGTAAATAAACTAGCTCAATCTAATGTCAAAGTTGCAATGGCTAGTTTTTAAATAAAAAATAAATAATATATTTGCAGTCATCACTGACTGACATACAATACAATGACCAAATCTATATCTAAAACAACTGGGTACAGAAATAGTTTTGGTTATATTTTCCTGTTACATTGTGTTTATTATGGTAGCTCTGCTTACCTCATAATCATGATGGCCAACACACACTAAAGCCAACTCCAAGGACCTCATGGCAAAGTGAGAGGTCCCGCCAGACATTGCTACGATTATCTTCTCTAGAAATGTCTCGGCCAACTCCGTGAACACTCTGGCATAATTCGTAGCCTTCTCATCTTCCTCGTGAGCCACTGCCATGTGGTAGCTCTCCTCCAAAGCTGACACACTCTCAAATAACAGTCTCTCTATATTGTCATTATTATTATTTTCTTCTAAACAATGCAACAAAGCAGTGATACAATCCGATGCTGCATCATGCAGAGTATTTATTGAATTGTGATCCCTTAACACCTGTAAACTGAACCCTATGACTGCATTCTGTGGAACTTCCTGTATATTGATAGCTCTGACCTGTATCCAAGACGTCATACATTTTATAATTTTTAATGCAACATGTGAATTTTGAGAATTAGTGATACTTTCTTTTAGAAATAATGTAACTATATGAGCATTTGACCTTAATTCAGACTTTATGTCTTCCCTCCTATTTTCACCAAGTTTCAAGCTAGAAGAATCTATTTCCTGAGGTAACACTGTCAATACTTCTAGAAGAGCAAAATCATTTTTATTCGAAAATGATTTAATTAGGTCACCAATACAGTTCTGCCATGAAGGCATTTGAAGAGCTAGGTCTGCCAGTGCTAGGGACAGTTGTGTGAGCACAGAGGCACTCGTCTCCGGTGAGGTCTGCTCCAAGTGTGCCACTAGAGAATCTCTGAGGGATATAAGGGCCTCAGGGGGCAGCTCAGACAGGCTGTGCTGCACCTTCGACCTCATCGTCTGAGCAGCAAAGTAGCATGAGTTCATGTCTTTTTTCTGCTGTAATAGTTCGTCGGCTATCTTCCACGAATGTATCTGTAAATAAGGTTATAGTATTGAACATCTGTTTGTATTTTAATAGGTTGAATGATTGTAGAACCGGATTTATTAGCATACTTACGGATTTTTGCATATCTCCCAGCCATAGCGAGGCCTTTTCTTTTTCGCTTGCATTGGGGTTATCATATAAGGCGCTTATGGCCTGGTAAATAGTGTCCATTGTTGGGGTATCCATGTTGACAGATTGGTAGTACACTTATTAATATCAGCGCCACTCTATCGTAACACTTATATCACACACTGTCATATCTAAAAACGTGGAAAACGACCTAAAAAACTCAAATAATTAACAAACAAGCAAAAGTCGCAGGAATGCTTGACTGAAAGCGAACCATAAATAATTAATGTTGCTACGTCATTATTAACTGTTCCCTGTAACAAATAAACGAGTCTTACAACGTCATTATGATTATCTGCATCGATGACGTGTCAGGAGTCAGGCATAGTGTTTTTGTTGTTATTAATGTCAATATTTTGCCTCTAAATTCTCTGAATAGGTATTTTTGTAGAAAAACCATAAAAGGGCATTGTATTTTACAGTTGATATTAATTTTCCATTTCTTTTAGCAATCGATCTATGCTGGCAACATTTTCTAAAATGTCTACGTCAAACCATAGACACTAGACGAATACGATATACGTTCGGAAACCAAGACTGTGACCTGGTTTTTGTATTTATTAATTTCCTAAAATGTTTTGTCAAGATAAATATTTGATCAGTTATTTCATATACTTTCAAACATTTGAACGTTAAAGAAAAAACTTTTTACATTACTATTTTATAATGGTTATAGACACCACAGTGAAAGAAAGAAAGACTAAAGATTTAACGAACGAAAATAAACTGTCAAAGTCAAAGTCACATTCGCGCAGAGGTCAGGGATTTTATCATCTGTTGACTGAAAGGATCGATAAAACAAAGATAATAAAAAATACATAACCCACTACAAATGTTTCTCACCGGGTCGTCAATTGTTCGTATAACTTCATCGACAAGGCGAGCGTGCGGTCGAGCGCTACACACTTCGTACTTAGCCATGGCACCCATTAAGGTAAATTATTTTGTTCGAAATGTTTTGAAATTATATAATAGCCGGCTTTTGTGAGTGATGTGTCTTCCTGGGTCCTCAGGTTGGTGATTCTCTGCCGGCAACTGATCTGTTTGAAGATTCTCCGGCTAACAAAGTTAATGTATGCGAATTGACGGCGGGGAAGACTGTGGTGCTGTTCGCGGTTCCTGGAGCTTTCACTCCTGGCTGCTCGAAGACCCATCTGCCGGGGTACGTGCAGAGTGCGGACAAGCTGAAGGCTGACGGGGTGCAAGAGATCGTGTGCGTGTCCGTCAACGACCCCTATGTGATGGCAGCCTGGGGGGCCCAGCACAACACTAAGGGAAAGGTAAGAAATATCAATTGTTCTTTTTATTGTTTTGTATAGTTAGGCATTTTAAATTAGGTCAGTTTCCTGAGTTTGTTTCGGTGTTTCTCCTCAGGGTAGTCAGTTAGGAAACACCGGCCTTATCTCAGCTTTAATTCACGAAAAAAAAATTACGTGTAAAAGTGTTTTTATAAAACCTACTTGCAAAATAAAGATCATTTATCATTTATTTATCATTTCGGAATTTCAAATTGAAAAAAATCTCTATTTAGATAAATATGTTTACTAAAATATCATGGCAATATAGATTATTTTTTCAAATGCATTAACAATTGAGCTTTGGAATACTGAATAATTTATAAAACAATTACTCTCATTTTTAACCAACATTCAAGAGAAAGACGAGTAAAAAAAAAAACAAAAGCATTTATTTCAAATAGACCATTTGTAGGCACTTTTGAATAGTCAAATGTCAGTCAGTAAATAAAAAAAAAGTCAGTCCAAAAAAATTGAAGAGAAATTGCATGTTCCAAGGTGTAGATCTCTATGGAGAAGAACGTGCAAGAAACTCGACAATTTAATGAAATTGTAATACCCCTAGATACTTTGTAGGATTAAAAGGAGATTTGTAAACTTTTGAGTGGAAGCTACCTTCCAGAACAGAATGCTGTTGTCATTTTAATTCATTAAACCCCGCGCGAACGCCGGCGTTCGCGCACCTATTGTCTTTCTATTGTGTCTGCAATTCTCACGATTGAAAGGTTAACCTTATGTTGTTTAAAGTATACATGTTATGTATTATACTTAGATAATTGTAAGCATAATGTCAGGGGTCAAGTCAGTAGTTGCTAACAGTAACTGTTTATTGATAGTAGAATTATTTATTTATAGTATGAAGGTGTTTCTTTTTTAAATCAAAGTAGAATATTCTTGTAGGGACTTGCGCAAGTTCTTTGCCCACCGGTGGGGTAGAACAGGCTAGTAAACTAGTTTTGCTTGCATTTGTTACTAAAAATATGATGAAAATGAATAAGGGTCTAAACAGACGGACTGCATTTCAACTACAATCCAACTGCAAATTGCAGTTTGAGTGCAGTTTGAATTCAGTTGACACGACTGCAATAGAACTGCAAACCCGACTGCATCCGAACTGCATCATACCCACCCGCCCGCACGCTCCGCCCTCTCGCGCATGGTGCAGTTTAGATGCAGTCGGTGTGCAGTTCCATTGCAGTCGTGTCAACTGCATTCAAACTGCACTTTAACTGCAATTTGCAGTTGGATTGCAGTTGAAATGCGGTCCGTCTGTTTAGACCCTTAGACAGTTCAATGTCAGTGCATTTTTATAGTAGAAAAATATTTTTGCACACTAACACACGTACAATGGGCGGCCTTATCGTGTTCCGCGATCTCTTCCAGGCAACCTAGAATAGACAGTAATTGTCAGAACATAATATGGGGCTGTTATAAGTTCAACAATAAGCATCTCAACAACAACAACAATTCATTCATTTCTAACAATTGTTGGTCATATAAAAATCTTCATTAACATTTTCGATAATAACACACTAGTCAATTTATCAGATAGATACACTTTTTACATGATTATTCCTTATGTCATCATCAAGGCTTAGTTCAAATGTTGTCCTCAACTTCAGAAGTGAAGTATCTCTCAAACTCTCAACTCAAGTGTTCACTAGAGACAGTCATTGGAAGTCAGCCAATAAGATTCTTACTGAAATCTTCATCAAGTATGAGATACTAACTGTTGCCTCACTCCCATGGCCTTATCCTTGAGGAATCATGCATTTTTCCATGGAATAGAACCAGGGTTACTGATATAGGTGTCCTGAAGAAAGGCCAAACTTAAGTGGAAGTGGGCAGGGCAGATTGCTCCCAGGTCAGAGGCCCTATCACAAGCTTTGCCAATTTAAACTGAACTATTCAAGGGACGGAGGTGCCATGATAGGGTGTGTAGCTAAATCGCTTTCTCGCTCGCACACCTAACATTTTAGTTAGGCGAACATTACACGTAGTTTTTGTAATCAGTTTTGCCATCAGTCAAAACCTTGATTGACGAAAAACGTATCGTCTAATGCGTTGCGTGACGGTTTTTAGTACTGATTGACGAAAACCATCATTTAACATTGATGGAATTGATTGACGCTTGCCGTGTAATAGTCGCCTTACACATCATAGTAAGGCCCCAGAGGCCGAAAGGTGCTACAGAAGCAGTCGCGTAACCTAAAACCGCATTAAAAAGCCTCTTATAAGGTGTACTGGACATCCAATGGATGCAAGACACACAGGGTAATTCGCGTAGGTCAATTGTCAGCTGAAAAGGAGTATCTACTTGAAGTGTACTGACTACAAACACAAAAACCCAATATAATTATTCTGTGTATTATTAATATTTATGTTCACATTGAAACTGACAGAATACTTAGGCAAATGAAAATAAAACCTGCAATATATTATTGAGGTCATTGTGTCAATGAAGAATCATTCAGCAAGGTCAGCTCTGGCTTTCTCACGGTAGAATTGACAATTTAGGTTATATTACACTTAATATATTATGTAGGCCACCCCTAGAATAAGTAACCAGTTAACCACTTATCCCTTTTAAAAGAAGTCGGATAGTGGGACAGGGACTGACAAGGTCATATACTGTCTTTAATGCCTTGGTCACACGTACCAAGTAAAAGGGCGAGACAGTAAAATGTTGCTCGGCCGAGACAGTGATGTAAACGAGTTGTAGAGATAAGCGCTCGGCCGAGCACTCGGCGCTTTGTTTATACGTATCGAGTATTCGGCCGAGACTGCCGAGAGCACTGTCTCGCCTGTTTACTCGGTACGTGTGATCATGTGGCATTACTCTGTGTGCAATAAAGAATATTTGCAATTAAAACCTTAGCCCTGTTGGGTAGGTCACACTGGCCTTGTTGATAACAGTGTCAAGATAAATCTTGTGTAAAAAGTTTTATTATATTTTGAATTGACCTAATGGCAGCAGCAATAAACGTCGCGTGTGAGCACAGAAATCTTAATAATAAGGCAAGATTTCTGTGCGTGTGAGCTATGGTTTGCGTGCCGTGGGTTTGTTAACCCTGCTAGTAATTTTACTTAACTACATTGCAACTGCTATTATGCAATCTATTTTGATTCTAAACTGTAAATAAAAGTTATTCACAATTTTCCCTCCCTTAATTAATTTACTAGTGAGAAAAACTGACTAAAGGCTACTAAGACTAACTCACACCAGATAATATCGGTCTTTAGATCACGAAACATTTATTCAATGGCGATTTAGATTGTTAATGTGCACACTTCCCATTACGCAAAAAAGGCTGGTCATCATGAATGGAATCGGTCATTTCCACTCCCCTGATTATAACTTCAAACAATGCTGACATTAGGTGCCTTGAATGCCCTCAAAACGGGAGCAAATTTAATTAAACGTCCTCGCAAACAGTTCACTGTTTACACTCAATTTGTCAATAAACCTAATGGCCGGGAAAATGGTAAAAAATGTAGATATTTAGTTATAATGGCCGGTAAACGCGGCCCGGGCGACAGAACTCATTATGAAATCAATACGCCCCACTTGTCACGACCTCCGGCCTTTTGATTACTAAATTATTCACGTTGATGTGCGGTTTGAGCGGGGAGTTTGCTGGACGGACTTGCTTGCCTGCAGGCTACGTCCGTTGAACCCCGCTATTATGGATTTGCAGTGCAAATCTATGTATAGTAGCGACGTTCAGTGGATTTAAAATTTTGCACTAGTTAGGTATATCTTTTTAGAGCTTGACCGTTGCAAACCTACAGACATATGGTAGATAGCGATGTCTGCGATGAATCTCCCGCTAGTGCGTAGTACTGCATTTTCCAATTCAAATAGTTGCTTTTTAACTGTGAAAGAACTGACGTAAACTATAGGAGTACCAAGGTAATTTTAGAGACTATGTACTCATAACAAACAGAATTTTACTCCTTTATTATATTCTTTTGAGACTGCTACTGCACTACATATGGTATCCAACTATGGAGTACAGCCAGTAGATCCAGTTTACTTATTATCCGGTGTGCCCAAAACAAAAAAGATAAGGATTCTAGCCAATGCATCATGGTATACAACCAATACTGAAATTCACCAGTACTTCGAGATCCCCACTGTGGATAAGAAGAGGAAAATTAGGGAAAACGTCGAGGTACTGAATCGACTGAGATGTCACATCAATCTACTTGCACGTAGCTTTATTCAGGAACTGAAATAGCTCAACAAAAAAGATAAAATGGCGCCACAATCTTGATATCCTGGCCTTACGTCAATATACCAAGGATGTGTGGCAGGCACCGAAGGGAATCGAATCAAAGATTTTAGACCTCAATCGCCGACAACCATCCACCCAGCTGCTTATAGTCAACAGACTGATTACTGGCGAAACACAGAAAAAAAAAGAAATCTTTGAGACTGATGTGTCTATTGAAAAGACGATAAACGATTTGAATAAACTTTATTCTATCGATCCTGAAACGACGCTAAAGCTATGTATATTAACTTCGTAGTTCGATCCATATCCGTTACCTTGTCTTGAAATACATATTCATCGACAAATGGGCAATATTTATGATTATTGATTCTGCCGTATTCGCCTGTTGTTTCACGTTACTGTCAGATACATGAAGGTGGAAGTTATTTTAGAATGGCGCCAAGGTTTTGGCTTGGTCTTGAAGGAAAATCAATGCTATTGCTTGCTTTCAGTCCTTTATTATTTGTAGGAGGCCCGTAAATGCTCAAGTTTACCTTGTTTGAACTTATCGACAAAATCCCTAGAAGGAAGGACCCTCCTTTTTGCTGGAAAAAGGTTCTTTTTCTGTCAGAAGGAACGTCCTCGTGTGTTTAATAACTTTTTATAAAGGCTTGTATTGATTAATATCTATTGAAATAAATCAGACTGTACCTACAATGAATTGTATTTAGTGTTGCATATAATGTAGGTGTATAACTATACTACCAGTAACCTTGATTCGAATATTGCTTTATAATGATGACTGACCAACTTGGAAGGTGTTAAGAATAATTATTATATGTATAAGACTATCGTAAAAACAATTATAAGACGTTATACCTAAGTTTAGATTCGAAAACGGGTTTCTTCGTTTTTTGACTTCGACTTTCGAAATATTCAAGTTATTTCGCACTTGTCAGTAAAATCTGTTTTACTTAAACTTGTATTTTTGTTTGTAATTTCAATTAATAAAGTAAAATTACAGAGCTGATTTTAAAAATTATGGGCGAAATCATTTTTAAAATCAGCTCTGTAAATGCTATTTTATCACCGAAATAGCTGTGCCCGCGACTTCGTTCGCGTGGACTACAGGATTTTGAATTTATTTTTTCTAAAATAAAAATAAAAAAAGTAGCCTATGTTACTCCTTATTACATCAGCTACCTGCCAAAAAAAGTCCCGTCAAAATCGGTCTAGCCATTTCAGAGATCAGCCCGGACAAACAGACAGACAGACAAAAATTTAAAAAAATGTTATTTTGGTGTATGTACTATATACAGGGTGTAAGGGACAACCCTCCACAAACTTTAAAGGCTCACTCAGTAGACAAAACTGAAGATCTACTAGGGAAGTAGGAATGGTAAAATAAGCATGACTTTGACATGACTAATCTACCCATTGCTTTGAGATTGGCACGAACATAACAACATATTAGTCATTGCATAAGTATATTTACCACGGATATCTATGATATTTACTATTTATGTTGAATTTAAGGAGTAAACTTGTGTATCCTCGACGTTCGAGGTCCAATGCTATAACTCCGTGAAGGTGTTTTTTATATCGTGTGCAGAAAAATTCAAAATACAAAAAAACCGGCCAAGAGCGGCCACGCTCAGTGTAGGGGTCCGTAGTTTGCCGTCCATCACAATAAGGGTTCCCACTTATGAGTTTAAAAAAAGGCTATTTGTTACGTTAACATACTAAGTACGGAACTCTAATAAATACGGAACCCTAAAAACGGGCCCACAAAGGACGGTGATAACTAAAACAGTATGCAAGTAGTAGAAATTTCAGCGATTGTGCGCTCGTAAAATTACGAATATATTTAAGAAGCAACAATTTTTTACCACGGTAGGTCATAAAAGCACGGAAAATCTTAACATCGACTTTTAATTTTGTTCTAAATTGCCTTAGCATGTTTCTGATAGAAGTTTTATGTAGATAAAAGATAACACCGCCAATGCCAAGGAGAGACCAACCGAACAATTCGATAATACCCGACCCCATCAACTCAGGAAAAATCCTAACAGTGCGAACGCAAAATAGCCCAAAGTATAGTGCCATCTCTCGGGGAATTGGGTTACTAATTAATACATAGGTACCAGAAGAAGTTTTCGGTGGTAATTTTGGATTGCAAGAACCGATTTTAGTCATTCTTTTTTTTGTTTGAAAGAAGATACGTTCAGGATAATAAAATATGTAAACGAAGTTAAGAAAAATGCTTGCATATACGATTATACTACAAACGTAGTCCAGAAATTATTTTGTACAACCTTTTTGTCTTTTTTGTACAAAAACTGTTCTTTCCATCAAGTTCAAAATGATTTTCCTAGAAAGTCCTTATAAAGTTCTACTTTTCAGATTTTTTTCATATTTTCTAAACTTATGGTTCAAAAGTTAGGGGGCGGGACACATTGTTTTTTACTTTTGGATCGATTATTTCCGAAATTATTGACATTATCAAAAAATGATTTTAGTAAACACCTATTCATTTTTAAATACCTATCCAACAATATATCACACGTTACGGTTGAAATTAAAAAAAAATCACATCCCACTTTACATATAGGGAGGCTACCCTAATAAAACATTTTTTTCCAATTTTTATTTTACCACTTTGTCGGCGTGATTGATATACATATTGGTACCAAATTTCAGCTTTCTAGTGCTAACGGTCACAGAGATTAAGCGAGGACAGACAGACAGACAGACAGACATGGCGGAACTATAAGGGTTCCTAGTTGACTACGGACCCCTAAAAAAACGCGTCCCGCGTGCGTTTTCTGCGCATTATAATAAATACTTGTATTGTTACGCCATTAAACGTGAACATGTCATATCTCCGAGAAAATAACGAGTAGCACTTAATAATTAAAACGCATTGCTGTTCGAAAGATCTAGAATGGTTGTGCGTAGCCAGGCTTAGAAAAATCTCGAAACATCCACAAAGTACCTACAACTGGTAGTTAGATATTTATGTACCGATAAGGGAAATGGTACTTTCCGACTTTAACAATAGAGTCGAAATTCGCATGAAAGTGACTCTTATTACCACGAGCAATAAAAATGATTTATGACTATAGTTGCAAAACTTCTGAAATATTCGGAATAATTCCGGAATACTTCTGGGAAAGTTTCTTTAAATCGGAATTATTCAAAATGAATTTAATTAAGATTTTTTTTTTTTTTGCTGAAAATTTGTATTTTGCATCGATCGTCGATCGCCGCCGCCGCTGCTGCAGCGCTGGCCACAGAGTACTTTGTACGCTGGCGCTGCGACGCGCGCGCGGGCCCGACTGCCACGCAGCCACGAGTCGTGCGAGCAGGCGATGGCGGTGCGGGGTGCGGTAAGAGGGGATATGCTCCCGGAGAAGTTTCCCCCCCCCCGCGAGAAAGATTCGTACCCCGCAATCGAATGTTTCCGAATGTTTCCGAATATTTCGCCCGAATATTTCGCCGGATTGCCGGAATAATTCAATCGGAATAAACGTGTTTGTAAGTTAATAATTGTTCAGTGGCACATACGTAAGTAAAATATAAATGTTTATTTTAATATAAATGGGATTGATTAATGTTAGCCTGCGATTAACAGGATTTTTATTCTTTTGTTTTTAGGTAGGTACCTACTTATTTCGAAATCGAATGCTATTTTTATAAATGTCAGTTGTGAATTAAAAAACCAGGTCTAGCATTATTTGATTTGTTTTTTGAAAAAGGGCAGAGTCTGTCTAATAAGTTAAACGACTTGGGTAATTATTAGGATATAGTGAAATCTGATGTAGTCAACACGGATTCAATAATCAAGGTTGATTAAGAGATAGAGATCATTGTTTAATAACAGAAGAACCCAATGATAGAAGAACCTTATAAAAAGTACTGAATGTTTGTATTTTTTAAATGATTAAATATTATACAAAATTCCCAAGTCGGTTGAGAGAGATCTCTGATTCGCGAGTCGCATAGCCCACCAAGTCAATAAAAACATTACGCGTAAATAGCCCAGTCAATAAATACATTGAATTTGTTGTTTGTGTTTGTTGTTGTTTGTTCTATGTTTGTTTTGTTTGTGTGTTTGAACGAAAAATATTAATATTATATTGTAAAAAGGGTGGGGCGCTTTGTGCCATATGTTTCGTAAGAGTCGAATCGAGCACCCCACGCTTTTCCTAAAGTCAATGACCATGACCCCTAAGTATTTGACCTAAAATGTTATCGAAAAAAAATTGATCTGTGTTATTTAGAGAAGTAGCGTTCGCCGGCGCGGTCAAAGCAGCCCTTTGGTGTCCCGGGCGTTTCCCAACATTTTTGCATTTGACCTTGAGTTCAAGGTGATTGACTTTGGTGTCAAGGTCATGCCCTATGGTGTCCCAGGTGTTTTCCAACTTTTTATACATTTGACCTTGGGGTCAAACTCATTGACCTTGAGGTCAAGGTCTGGCCCTTGGGGTCAAAGTCATTGCCTTTGGGTGTCACAGGTGATTCCCAACATTTTAATGAAGTAAAGGTTTAAGTAAAGGTCATTGCCCTTGAGATCAAGGTCATAGAATAAAGGATCATTGTGTTGTCATCAGTCTTTGATGGGTGTGCAAAGTTTTAAAAAAATCTGATCGCCCTAAGCTGGTCAAAATCGAGCTCAAAGGCGTTGATTACCAACAAATATATAGGTGAAGCTAATAAAAGCGTGTTAAAAAAGGAGGTTATGAGTTTGAACCGTATGTATGTATGTTTGTCCGCGATCATCTCGCATTTGGCTGAACCGAATTTGATGCAGTTTTCAGAACAGTATTATTAGTCACTATATGTATATACGTGACATAAAAAAATGTTGAAACAAAAATGTTTAAGTAAAAAGATAGAACTGACTTCAATGAAGCCGGAGCACTTCAAACCACCACCAAGCGAAGACTTTATTGAAGAGGTGCACTCACAACTATAAACTTAATAAATTCCTACCGCTCACAATACAACTAAAGATAATATTTTACAACTTCCAAGCGCGAAATAGGTAGTAAGGTCGATTTTCTTGGTTTTTTTTGACAGTTGAAATATTCCGAAAGTTTCGGAATATTTCGGAATACTTCCGAAGTATTCGACGGGAATGATTCGGAATTTTTCCCGCCAGCATCTATATTTATGACTTCGAGAAGCGATTCAATGGTTCTGGAATTCTGGATCGATCGCGGGACGTCGGTATCTAGAATTTTCTTGGCTCCGCATATAAATACGAGCCCCCGGCCGGAAGCGAGTCAGTTGTGATTTCGACTGCGATCAAGAGCGAACTACCCTAGTACTTGAAGTGATTTTACTTAACGACCTAAGCGATAGTGTAACGGTACTCTAGTGTTAATTGCGATTCGGATTACTGTTGACTGGACTCATTTGTTATTGTTTGTGGTGAATAAAGTTGTCTGTTAGTAAATCGGCATTTGATTACCCACGTACGTAACAGTATGAAATGGTCATTTGCGGGGTTACGCCACAAAATAGATAGGTACAGAAGACAATCTCATGTATGTACTTCACTTTTTATACCTACGCTCGGTGGACGCACACTAATGAGCGTTTGAGCCGGAACTGTTCGACGAATGGTCCGAGAGACCGAGACGCTCCGAGATATCGTATCCGTGAGCGGTGTCTATGTGTGCTTTGCTCGAGCGTGCTTTGTATGTAGATTGACTTCTGTACCTATCTATTTTGTGGTTACGCGTGCGGAGCAATCCCGGATGCGTGATATTAAAAACACCCTGGTAGTCCCATTACTTATATTTCACTTACCCATATAGGCAATATGTGACTATCTCGGAGTTTTAACTTGACACGACACAGAAATAATCTTCAAGATTGGTCCATGAGCAAAAAGCTGTACCCAATTTGATGTTGATTTCCTCATACGAGCGAAGTGTAAAATCAGATCAGAGTACTGCGTACCTCACGCGCGGGCTCGTTAATTTGTGAGATCAAAGGCTTTTTGTATATTTGGAAGGTAGCCGCGCGGAAGCCCGTCTTTATTATGAAGCGTTTGAGCTTGGAATTTCAATGTCACGGAATTACGGAATAAGGTCCCCTTTCTGTTGTGCCTTGCTTTATTAGCTTTGCCTACAAAAGCTCACGTCTTTTAGTTTTTATTTCTTTTGCGTTTTTGGCATTAAACGAAACTTGACTCGTCATATCCGGCGCGAAGGTTTTGTACTTGGTTTCTTTTCCCGGTGTTCGTGCTTTCTGCCATACATATTTTTTGTTATTAAAATAAACCACTTACCTACCTACTTTAACGGTAGCATTGCTCCGAATACCTACTGCCGCCATATGTCGGTTGTAGACTTATAATATTATAGTAAGTACTTATAACAACAACGACAAGACAAGATTACTCGTAACGATCAATATTTTGGAAATCCGAATGGCGAAAATTAGTCCAAAAGCAACGAAAAATGTTTTGAAAATCCGAATGGCGATTTGTCCAAAAGCAAATGGAGTTCAAAGTCAATAAAATGACAACCTCGCGATTGGTCTCTCAGCCAGTCCTATAAACACAAATCATGAATTCTGTAGAAATGTGTTTAGCCCAACAATAGTTAGGCGGAGAGCTTTGAACAGGGCAGGCTATTGTGCTGCGAATGTGTGACTTGACCTGTATCGATCGAACACAGTGCGGAATTCATTTAGCCCTCTCTCGTAGCTGCACTATGTATTGTGATCTACATTATTATTAATATTATACACAGGTAGGTACAGTTTGCTTTTTTGTTTGTAGGAGGTAATCTTTGAAAGTACTAGCACACTATTTTGTGGTACTAGACCGATTGCGAAAATTTTTACCGATAAAAAGGTGCTTTATATACCGGGGTGACATATGCTATTTTCTATGTATGCGGGCGAAGCCGTGGGCAAAGGCTAGTATGTTACGTGTTTGTTACTCAATCTTTTAGATTAGGTACTCAGTGGAGTAACTATAGGGTGGCAAGGCTGGCAAAATGCCACGGGCCCCAGGTCTGATGGGGCCCCCGGTTTTAGAAGCCACGAGCTCAGAAGAAGTAACCCAAAATATATATAAAAAAATATTAAAATGAAATCACAACGTAACGTAATTTATCGGGGGCCCCATCTAATGAATTTGCCACGGGCCTCAGATGATATAGTTACGACACTGTAGGTACTAATCAGTTTAGGTTCCTATCCAAAAGAGAGAAAGAAATAATGGTACAACACAGCCAGTTCAAAAGTAAACACGAAAAGAAAAAGAGTTAGAGAGTAAAAAAAATAAAAACATTTTTCTTTACCTGACGCTGGTTTTCAAATGGAGAGCTGAGGCTGTGAAATTTTGTATAGATAATTAAATAAAGTGATAGAGTTAATGTATGCATAATGGCTGTATTATTCTGTGCAACCATAGAAAATAAAGTAACAAAATATAACAAGAAACGATAGAATAAAGAAGAAAAAAAACCAGGTATTTCTCGAACAAGTTATGATTAGATAAACTTGTTTCGAAAAGACCACTGACCACAAAAGTTTTTACCTAGAAATCAGATGTGAGTTATAAAAAATCTAGCCGTAGGTATAGCTAGACTTTTTAGTCAATTCTATGTCTAAACTCATATTATGAAGAAGTAAAATAGATTTTAAAGGTTATTATAGTAAAACTCTGTGATAAATGTTGATTTTGTTAACGAAAATTCTTTTACCGCCAAACACTACACGAACAAGAGGTATACTTCTTGAAGGATACATGGGAGCGACCATAGATATAAGAAATGGGAGCGTCAATAATTTTATATTGACCCAATACTGAGTAAAGGTATCCATTTTCTTCACTATTTTCTTTTCTGTACACCGGTAAAATCGAGTCAGTGATTATATGCACAAGCTGGATGAGATGGAAACCTAATTGTTCAATCTTCTAAATCTATATAAGTATACAAGATGTAAGGGACAGCCCTCCACAAACTTTAAGGGCTTGCTCAGTAGACGAAACTGAACAACCTTCCACAAAATTTTCTATGGTGAGGCGGATTTTTTTTTTACGAAACTCCACCCCTAAGGGGTTAAAAAGGGGATTGGAAGTTTGTATGAAAGTCCTATTTTTTCACGCGAGCGCGCGTAGCTGCTGGCAGAAGCTAGTATCAGATAAGCATATTACTAGGTACTCGTATGTCCGTTTTTTTTACATTGTTTGCTGTATACACGGTCCTTAGTACTTCTTCTTTTTGTGTCGATGTACTATTAAACTCATTTTTTTTTTGACCACTGATCATTAGTGCGTGTGGATTTCAATGCCGCCCAGTCAAAACCATTTTTATTAAAACAGTACAAAACGAACACTTTGAAAGGCGGAAACTTGATTAAGTTCGCGTCGTCACGTAACTAATTAAACATTGAAGCGAATGGTGAAAACCTTCAGCTGCGAGTTTGTGAGTTAACCTCCCTTTCGGTCGTATACAGAATGCTATTTAATTTTTATACTCTAACTACGGCTTGGTTTATTTCTAAGATTTTTCTTTTGATTTAATACTTGGTTTACAACAGAAAAAACAGCAAACTCGCATACAAACTGTAATATCTAACTAATTGTGTGTATTACAGCGTACATTTAACAAAAAATAGTTACTCAAATTAGATATAATATGTTCTATACTTATTGGCCTCGTATAGATCCTGAAAAGTGCAGGTGATTATACAGGATGGGCACTAATTAATGAATCTACAATTAGTAGTTGATATCACGTTCCCTAAAAAGCTTTCAAGAGGTCTCTACGGGTTGGCTTCTGCCCCTCATACTTCTTCCAAAGGTCCAGAACCCCTGGATCCCGAGATATGTAATGACGCAAAACTAATTAACTCTTAGAAAACTAAGCAAATATTTTCTTTTAACTGGTAACGGGAACTTTGAATACCAAGGAACACTTCTTTTAAACTAGGGCAGACGTGATTCGAACTGATCAATACAGTAAAAGTGCATTGCTAATGACAGCTGCTCTAAAATACCCTTAACTTAATTCACAGATCCGCATGCTGGCTGATCCCACCGGCGCATTTATCAAGGCCCTGGACCTCGGCGTGAACCTGCCGCCTCTCGGAGGATACCGCTCCAAACGCTTCTCCATGGTCATCAAGGACAGCAAGGTGGACAAACTGAACGTGGAGCCAGACGGCACGGGCTTGTCATGCTCCCTTGCTGATAAACTTAAAATCAAGAATTAAAAGTCCTTGTGCCAAGGTGGAGATCCATTCCAAACATAGGAGTGACGTAAATTTTGACAAATGGATGCCACACATATCTCAATAAGTCCTGCTAGTGGGGTCCTTGCATTTAAGCGTGTTAGGAATGGTCTTTTATCTTGTAATGTTGTAAGGCGCCTTACGCACCATCACGTTTGCCTAGGCTAGTAACACAGGAGTACAATTTGTTGCATGATTCTTTCTGTTATCTTTACTTACAATTTCTTTGCACATGTTGTGGATCTGGTGCGTACGATGTTGTGTAAGCTTGTTCTCGATCAGAATTAAATGTTCGAGCATTAATATTCCTATTTTAGAACCAAAATAGCCATTTTTCCAAACTTAAAGCTACTTTTTCCTATTTTATCGATCCTTTGTAAGCGATGTAATTATTTTAGATTTCTTTTTATGATTTTTATAATTGTTTTTTTTTATGGTACTTTTTGTAGGTACGGTTTCATTGCTTCTCAATTTGTGAAGTTGTAATCCAGATTCTCACTAAATGTTAGCTCGATGGGTATTCATGACGATGTCATACAAGAGACGTGCACTATGGTGTGCAAGGCCCTTTTACTCTGATGTTAGTATTAAGCTCCCTTTCGTAATTTGTGATCTAATACACCTAGCTTTATGCAGCTCATAGACTGTACGAGCACTCCTTGTGATATTGAAAACAAATCAATTTATATAAAATAGATTAATACTAGTACCTAATGTGTTGTGTTATTTGTACGCTATTCTTCCTATAATGTCCCTAGTCTTACTTTAAAAAAAAAACACTGCAGCGCTCGCTCCTGCACAAATGAAAGAAGAAAGAACGAGGACCTTTGCCAAAGTCCATCACTCCTGAATCAGAAAGAAGAATGTATAAATCCACACCCCACATTTCCAGTCGGGTGCCGTGTTACGTAGGTACTATCGCAAAATATTATTTTTTGTTTTGGGTTCGATTCCCATGTCAAATGGCCTACTTAGAAGCAGTGGGAGGTTTTAATCTGTAAAATCTGCCCTAAAATAAAATAAACCTGTGTGGAGTTCGAACGTGGGGAAATTTAATATACTCCTCCCAGACCCGTACCAGACTCCTTTCGGTCGTATGGTAGGTGTAGTACACTGAGTCCTCCATTACTGGAGGACTCGATGGAGCATCCAAAGGAAGTCAGCCTCTTGGGCGGCGCACCGCGTGTCCTCACGAGCCTTATGCGGCGCTGGCGAACTCCCGCGTCAGGCCATAGTCAGAGGGAATGGAAAGCGATTGCCCACAGATAAAACTAAACTATATGCGAGTTGTGTAGTGAGCAAGTTTTCTGCAATGTCTAAGGTATAGAAATGACAAAATACCTATAATTATTCAATTTGAACATTGCTTTGACATTGGTAAATAAAATATACAAACAAGACTAGTACCTAATCCCATTGCCTATCTACTAAAGTAGGTAATGGGATAACTATAGTCATAACCGAACCTGTAGCGACATCTATGTTACCACACTCGCCACATAGGAACTGAACTTCAAAATTCTGCACCACGATATCAGAGTTCACGGTTTTAATATTGAATAGTCTGAAATCAACTATCAGGGTAGTTGCTCGGACCTGACACTACACATACATCTTCGGTACCCGGAGCGTACTAGCGTGATGTTATGTTATGGAACAATAAACAGACATGCAGCAATAAACCCTTTAACCTTTCGAATGTCTTAAGTTACACAGTCCGACATAAGGTATTTATTTGTCTTTCTATTGTGTCTCTAATTACGACATTCAAAGAGTTAATTGGTAAATGAACATTATTTCACGTGATCTACAAAAATGTTCTAGATATCCTTCTGCCTGCTATTGGTAGGTACGGTACCTACCATAATTGTGAACGTTGAACCTAGAAACAGTTACGAAAACAAACTCCTCGGAAATAGCCAATATGCATAATTATATGATTGGTTTGACAATATTTGCCATGCATACGAAAATTAAAATTTTTGTAAGCAAGCACTGGCAAGCACGAAAATTCAATAACTCAAACGTTCCAGATTACCTGAGAAGCGAAAAGAAAAGCATGTCAATTATTTTTTCTTTAAATGTTGACTGTTGTTGGAATCCTTGGAATCTAACGTTTATTTTAATTCAATGCTAATTATTTTACCATTATGTGTCGATTGTATTAAGCTGAAATTATCATGTCTTTATAAGCATTAATCCGTAATAACACTAGAAGTCTGTCTAATAAGTTAAACGACTTGGGTAATTATTAGGATTTAATGAAATCTGATGTAGTCAACACGGGTTCAATAATCAAGGTTGATTAAGAGATAGAGATCATTATTTACTAACAGAAGAACCTTATAAAAAGTACCGATTATTTGTATTTTTTAAATGATTAAATATTATACAAAATTCCCAAGTTGGTTGACTTATTAGGCAGACTTATAATAAACTGATCTTAAAATAGTAGTCATGCTCAAAATTCTATCACAACGTTTCATGGAATGCATCAGTAAACAGCAACGCTGAACTGTCAAACTCAAAAGTTGACATTGACAATCAAAACAAAATTGTGGGGCCGTCCTCATTTTACTAATGTTTATTTTTGTAAGTAAATATAACTTAAAATGTCATTATGACCAAGAACTGTAAACATGTATAAACGGGTACATTACTGCGGCACAATATTGTTTATGTGTTCGCTTATTTATTTAGTTAGAGTTGTATTTACCGAGATTTTTGATGATGAAAGTGCATTAGTTGACGAATGGTTGGATCAAAACGATTTTAGTGAATATAAGAAACTCTTCAGAGAATATGGTGAGTACTTCTATGTAGATTCAGTATTCTTCTTCATTCATAATTATGTCATATAATAAATTTTAAATAATAGTAGAAATGTTATGGTCAGAATGGTATGGGTGCGTTCCAACCCTCGCTCGCCTTTATTTTCATTCATTGAACCGATATCGTTGATTCTATGATAGTCTCAATGCCCGTCAAATCTGAAACAATTCAAGGCGGTTGCTTGAACTTCCTTGTTTTCACGAAAATAAGATTACTTAGACATTTTCATCAAATCTTATACCAGAAATGTCACACCTTGATAGTCACAGTTATGCATAATGATTTTATTCATTCAGTTCCTTCTAACTAAGAGGTTCTATTCTCATTTATTTACTTTATAAAAGTTATTAAAGACATGTGTGTAGTATAATATAAGCAATCAACTGAATATTTAAAAAGAAATTATGTGTTTAACCACACTTTATTGATTCCTTTTAAGATATTTATTATTTTCAGGACAATTTTTTGGCTCTCCCATTTCTAGTATCTAACACTCTGTATCAATTATTATTACTGCTCTCAAGTCAGGAAGAGGACTAATAAGTATCTTGGGTGCCTCTCTTTATTATTGTATATAATCTTATTATTTAGTATTAGATCTCTCCATCATCTGAAGTGTCTGTGCTAGGTATAAGGCTTGTAGCGATCAATATGAATGTGTTTCAGTCATTATTTATGTTAGATCTGAGGCTGACTTTATGATGATAATAGTTTATAATAAATTAGCTTCTTCCAGCAATTACGCCCATGTGAAAGTAAGTTTCTTCTTCATACAAACTTTGGGACACCCGTCCCGTTTCATCTCTTTACCGGGTGATTAGTGCTCGCCTACATGGTGAAACAAAGCCTTGTGAAAAATTCACAATCCTAGTTCTAGTTATTTCGGTTGTGCATTGATATGTATGTAAGTCAATGAGTTTCTCCTTTTGTATTTATAGTTGACCATAAAAATAGGTTACTAACTATTCTTATTCTAAATGGCAGGACAAAGCCTCAAAATACTTACTCTTTTTCACATTAGCGCTGAATCTTATCTGGGTTACCCATACATAAAATTAGTTTTATATGTTACCATCATACTGCAGTGTTTAAATTAAGATAAACTTCATTCAATTATGCAATTTCAATATCATATGAATTTTGATGAGAATACCATGTAAATTTATTACATGGTATTTAATTCTCATCTGAGTTTATTTATTGGTGTTACATAGGCAGATTTGATGCTTCAAGGTAGTTGCTATCAGTCAACCTTTGCGTTAAAAAACACTACACTGGCCACAAAAAGTCAAAAGGAAATTCTGTCTTGAACTTTAGGTTTTATTGTGATGCATTGTATATCTAGATGTGAGGTCTTTCCAATAGGATTACCAATTTGTTAGGAACATTATTATTATCAGGCAATCAGGTGAATTTAAGGAACCATTTATTTATTTATTTACTGTTTGTCTGCATAAAATTAGATTTTTTCATATAAACTTTGGATCCCCATTTCAACCCCGTAGGGGGTGAATTTTATAAAATTCTCTCTCAGTGCTTGCCCATTTCATAAAACGGCATACAATTTTGCACTCCTAGTGCCAGTAGTTTCGGCTGTACGTTGGTACCTATGTCAGTCAGTCAGTTTCTCCTGTTATATACAAGGTTATTTGTAAAATACTAGCAATCTATATATCTATTCTATGGTCTATTAGTATATCAATTCTTGTATTTGCCTTTTTCTCACTCTTTTATTGCACCTACCACTACTTTTTCTTAAAAAGGCATTAAGTCCGCCTCTGTACCCATGTGCATAAAGTGTTAAAATTTTTTTTTTTTTAAACACTATATTATACTTAATCATTATTTACAGTTTAATTACTACACTAGGTATATAAATATACAAATAATTCTCTCAGGACAATGTTACTTACATTACAAACAACAACTTTTGTTCTACGGCTTTGAAAAAATTATCTTAATTTTGTTCGTCAGATTTTCATATACAAATAAAAATATTTAAATTGAATGTTTTAAATATAACGAAGTCTATGTGAAGCAAGGGATAGTACAATAGTGGAGGCGAGTGGGGATCGGGCGACGGGGGTGCTTGATGCGCTTGCGTCACGTCACAAACGTAGGTAGGTATAGCAAGATACAGACTTGAAATGTGTTAGATAGAACACCGAAATCTTGAAGGTTGATTTTTGGTAAATGAATTATGTTTTGTAAAAAGTTTTTGTGTATGATGGTAGTAATACAGTTACACACATTAAGGTACAGAGGCAGATATCTACCAGTCAAACTTTTCTTTCAATTAAAATGTCAGGCAATAATGATTGCCCACATTGAAAAACAAGGATGGAGGTTCAAGTACTCAACACAACCAACTCAGAGATTTCACATCATAGTGTCCAACTTTCTGCATATTATAAAAGACTAATTAAAATGAATGCTTGTTATCTGTCATAGCTAACTAAAATCATTACTTAGTCAAAGTTCAATGATCTCTTTACGTAAAATCGTTTAAGTACATTTTCGCAACTCAAAAAATCTTGTTACAAAAATTACATTTATTATTTGTGTTGTAAGATTAAAATCATAATCCTATTAACGAGATGAAAGCGAGAATGCCGCGGTAGAAAAATAATAGCAGTATCTGTAGAGATCCCGCGGGCGAGTGGGGCGGCTGTGACGTCGCCACCCGCACCCCATTGGCCACCCCCCACCCTGCCGGCAAACAAATACAAAGACCGCTCGCCCGCTCAGTCGCGTCGCACCCTCCGTGCCGTGCGGACGCCGCAATACTCATGCATATCACCACACATCAGCTTATTATGATCGTTTTAATTAAAATTGTGATAAAAAACACAGTCGGTATCAATTAAAAAATATTTATATATCAATCTTTTTGGTCTCGATTTAATTTCTCAGTCGGAGTGATTTTCCTTTGTTCGAGGTTTGTCTGTGGTGGCGGGTATTTCGGTTTAGAGATAATTAATGTCAATTGTAATCTAAAATAAACCATGTGGCAATTCGAGGATTCGGAGATATACTCAATAGGGATGATCCATCCTTCCCACAGCCGGCACTCGGGGCTATCTATGCTGTCTGGAGTTTCTCAGTTCTCAGGTAGGTTTCGCAAGCGTGTTGATGTTTTTTTGCAAGCTGGTACTTTCGCTTTAGCGCATGACTAAGTGATGCATGAACTCAAACCCAGGATTACTTTTAGGACTTACTTATGACTTTAATTAAACAGTTTTTCTTCAGCTTAATCAAATGAGGGACGAACCGAAAAAAAAAATGCATTCTATCATCGTAATCATTAAAATAAATCCTAATCAAATTCATTTTGGAGACAGTATTCATGACAACAACACTAATAACTTCACCGGGTCCCCAGCAGTAACATTAATAGCATGTAACAAACAAATAATCCTGTTATCTAAGATAAGATCTTATTACGTTTCCTTAGAGTTGTAGTTTGCCTGACAGGTTGTCTGTAACAAGGTTTCGCAGTACCATTGTCTGGCTAATTCCTTCAGCGCTTCAGCGCTGGATTGTATCGTGCATTGCGTTATCTACCGTGGAGGATTTGGATTTCAGAGCACGTATATCCATTTACTTTTGCGTGGATTTGAGAATGAAATGAAAAAGGTAGATGATATCGACTCCTTGTTATTTCAGCGGAAGTTAATGTTGACTGAGGTAAATTGTTTTAGTGCATTAACCTTTTTAACCTCTCCCGACGATGTAGCTGCGATAAGTTAGGTGATAGATAACCAATGTCCATAGGTAACTGTAACTAGGTGGTCATCGGCGTTTAAAATATGTATACAACAACCTATGACATTTAAACCGGACCCTCCCACTGGTAAAATATGTCTACCGGCAAAAATGTTTTTCACTCCATTTCTCCCCAAGGGTGTAGTAAAGGTGACGGAGGACTTAATTCAAGAGGATAGCTAGCTGAGTCCTCTTTCGCGCTGTGGACATTTATAATGCCGTCACTAACTATTTGGAGAAGTTGATGGCAAGTTTTCTTCATCGAAGTTCTTAGTGACGATTACAAGCTGATATGAGTGCTTTTAGTAGTTGGTCTCGTCTCTTTAAAGCTAACTGAGATAGAACATTGATACTGCAATAATGAATTCTATAAAACTCTTTGAAAATAAACCTTATTATTACTTAAGCAAAGGGTTTATTTTAATTGGACATACAACTCTAAAGACACCTTAAATCATATGTTGGGTTCTTGCAGCCGTAATTGGACGCTTAGACCGTCTGTGCACTCCTTAATTGGTGCTTAAAACATTTATGATACCTAAAATTGCGATATTTAGTTGAAATACTGTATTAACTCAGTTCAAAAAGCTCTCAGGAGGGTCGTCTTATTGGTCACATGCTGTCGTAAAGACTGAGATTGCTCTTGGGATTAAAAACTGTTGAGTAAGTAGCCGTAAAAGCTGTTATCATAAATTAATAGAAGAAATAAGTTGGAACCGTGAAATGTAGACATGAGGATAGGTGGTAGATGGAAACAACTGTTCGTTGTAAAGTCAATTTTATTTTCCTCAATTATAAAATACAAATCATACTGCTAACTTATATTACTTAGTTACTAGAATATTAATGCTTTGCTTGCGAAATGTGACATGTTATTATACCGACGACTGTCATAATGGGGATCAGCTAGGCATATCCTTACAACCGTTTAAGAAAGGCCTCGATCAGAACCAAATTGAAAAAAAAAACAAATCTTAATCATTTTACTGATGAGCTTGTTACTAAAGTACAATAGCCTACAGAGACAATATCATTTAAACATTTAAAAATGTTGAAACAACTTCGGCCATTGCATAACACGAAACGGCCCTGCGTGCCGACGGGAATTAAGTTAAACAAGCTGGGATTAATTTCATTTTTGTAGGCACAATGTTTTTATTGCGCGGACATTAAAAAAATATGCAAAAGTATCAAGCCAGCGACTGCAACTAATTGCCAACTGTGTAATGAGTGGTCCAAGTTGTGGGGGAGCTACAATTTCTGAATATCTGGACTTCTGGAGTAGCTTACCGTCAATATCGAAAAGTTTAATTATTGGTGTGCTATAGCTAGAAGGTTTAATGAACACATACTGTCACTATATTTTACTTACTCGCGATTCCATTCACCAATATGGCGATCCGTTTGTAGGCCCTTGATGACTTGCAAACAGCAGGGGATCCCCCTGTAATGGCGCTTCTTAATCGTATTCCACAACCCTGCTTGAATTCCGTTATCTTTTTCTCATTCAGTGATATTATAGCCATAATTTTATAGCTGTTCGTGATTTTCGAGGAAGATTGGGGACCCTTTTTTTATTAAGTTACGTAATTGACTATAAAATCTAGTCCCGCTCTGAAAAAAAAAACCATAAAAGTTACTTTGAAGTAAATAGAGTTTGACCTCAATTACAAATAACGTGGTTCGTTAGCCGGTGTCGTATAATTATCGTGTTTTTAATTAGATTGCAAACTTTCTAGTAGGACTGAAGTTTACGGACCGAGTTGATTAGAGTTTAGTAGCTCGGATGGGCGGCGGTCGGTGTGCGCTGCGGATCAAAGGGTCCAGTTGCTTAAACAGACGCTTACGTGAGCTGGGAGCTGCTCTAATTTCTATAAAAACACATCCTTGCATTTTGGGCTTCTTTGTACATATATAGCCGATTTCTCGATTTTGACGACCGACAGTTTTGATTAACCAAAAGACCTCACAGTATTTGATCTGGAAAATTCAGATCAATCCGAGTAGAGGTTGTGAAAACCAAAACACTGAGCAGTTTATTCAAAATGAGAGTCTTGGCAAGACAAGCCAGTCAAGAACACTTGAACAGCGTAGCTGTATGCAGAACGAACAGAATATTGACAGAAAGAATACATCGTAAGACCGCCATTGGACCCATAGATTTAAGTGTTACTTTTTTAGTGTACAATAAAGTTTATTCTATTTTATCGTACGATGTAAGGGGCAACAGTATGGATCAGGTAAACCCGCTCTGCTTATCACCTGCACCACTTAAATGCACTCTGCAAGCACCACTTGGAACTAATTCAAAAAGGCCCCTCGCCCACCGGACCTCAACTTATGGGAACCTTGTCTGGCATTGCGCGCGTTTTGTTTGGGGCTTTAGTTCCGTGGTCATTATGCTATTGTACTTTAGTGCTAGCAGCCTGCCAAGTGCCAAGCTTTCGTGTGGAGTTACTGCTGACCTTAACCTTTTCAGAACATTTAGTGGCATTGATAATATTGGTGCAGTTGTAGAATTGATATTGAGCGGAAACCAAAATTATACGAATGTGTCAATGGGTGATGGAAGAAAGTAAAGGTGCTTGCTTTTGTGGACGAACGTGATCACATTCATATTATAAGGGCGAAAGTTTGTGAGCGTGTGTTTGTTACTTCTTCACGCTCGAAAGGCTGAAAAGATTCCTGTGGGGTTTCGTACTTGGGTAGACCATGTCGTAGAACAGCACGCAGGATATCTTTTATCCCGGGAGTATGTTCTCTTGGGATAGTTTTCTATTATCACATGGGCGAAGCTGCTATAAGCAGCTAGTAATACCTAAAAGCTAACGAACCAATCATTTATTTCGGAGAGACAAGAAAATACTGCAGCAAAATGATCAATCAGGTTCAGAGGATAGATTTTTTTTTTTTTTTTTTTTTTTATTGTTGATAGGTTCGCGCTTGACCGCTATCTCACCTGAGATTCAATATTTTCCTTCCATTTCTTTCACAACAGAAAACAGCTATGACGTAACGCAAAAACTAAAAAGAAAAACAATGGTCTTTTTGTGGTGCACAAAAAGCAGTGTGGTCGCGAAAAGCGTGCGCTGCAGTGACCCACTTTTCCAGTTTGTTTTTAATACTAGCAGCGACGTGCATATAAATAAAATTTATGAATATTCGATACATAAATTGTTTTATGAACTGAGATAAAACCTTCTCGCTGGATTAACGAATGCAATTAAAAAGTCCATTTAAGTTTTCAATTCGACGCAGTGTCGTCATTAGTTACAAAGAGTATTTTTATCCGTAGCATTCAACTCTCTGAAAGTCTTTTCAACAGTTTGTTAGTATTTTTGCTCTGTGTTACTTGAATTTTCATTTCTCTAAAGAATATATACTGCTAGTGATGCTGTCTATTTAAGATCTCACTTTCTTTGATACAAAGGATGAATGAAAACACTAAAGTGCGGTCACTCATAATGAATGAGAATGATATGAGGCAGTTGAAAATAATGGCAGTTCAGTACAATGCGAATAAAACAGTTGAGCAAAAATATAGATCTATTGTAGTAAAATACGGTGGCAGTGACTTCTCGCGCCGGGCCCTGGTACAGACAGATCATAGTCTGGAGCAAGAAGAAATGGCAAGCGACCTCTTCCTTCTGCGAAGCAGTATTGCTAGCGAAGGAGGCGGCCGAACGCGTTAGGGAACGAACGTCCTCACGCCCCAAGCCGCTCAACCCAGAACCCTTCCCAGTTTTCCAGACACCGGAGGCGTAGGCTTGTGGATGATGACAATAAAAGGAGGCTCGCTGTCTGGCAACCCTGTCCGGTTAAGAATCGAGCCCGAGTCGACGGTGCTGAATGTTCCACGCGCGCCTTACAGCCAAACCGTAGGGGCACAGGGCTGACTGAAGCCTACTGGGGCCACAGCAGGGTCGAAGGCTACTGGGGCCACAGGTTGACTTCGGAACGGGAAACCCGGAATCCTGGCACACCAGGTTAAAAAGTAACATAGGTTTGGTTTTAGTCAGTAAAAGTCTGACTCGGTCTCCCGCTCCGCCCCAGATCGGGAAAAGTCATTGGATGATTTCTCTTAAAAAAAAGAAAAGCATAGAATATTTTTTAACCGGCTCCAAAATGGAGGAGGTTCTCAAATGGTCGTAATCTTTTTGTGGTAGAAAAATATTAAATGATTTCTTTCTCTCTAGGGTGGCCCGAGAGAGTCAGACTTTTACTGACTAAACCCCACCTATGTTTCTTCAGTAATGGTATTACTACAGAGTTAAAACTTAACTGAACACCAAAAGAATCATCAAGATCGGTCCATAAAGTTATGCACGAATTAATAATCCCAATAACATGGAATTTGAACATAATCGGCGAAAGAAATATAAGGGTGAAGTTTACACATGTGCATGTACCCCTTCAGAGCGTACTAGCGGGATACTGTGTTATGAAATTGTGTTAACAAAACCAGATAAGAGATTGCAGTAATCCCGAAAGATTTGCTTGATCATTTATTGAAGTGTTCCGTGGTGTATCTCCGAAGATCTTCATCAGATCATTTCCAAACAAACTGATTCTACAAAGTGAGACTTGGAAACAAAAAATAATCATCAAAATCGGTTCACACTTAGCGTACGTTAAAAAACAAAATCAGACGACTTGAAGACCATAGAATCGAATAAACTTTATAGTACACCAAAGTAGTAACAATTGCACAGAAACTTAAATCTGATACTGATGATGTACCAGACAACCTTAAAATGGACTATAAGAACTCCTTTTCTTTCTCTTTTTTTTTGAATAGAAACATCGACTCGGCTGTATTATTTCATAAAAAGTTTTAACCCAATGTGTTACCTAATGGTGCATACTTGATTCACAAGTGTTACTCACTGACCTAGGCCTAAGTTTAAAAGCTCCTTTGATGCAAAAGATATCCAAGATCTGATGATAAGATACATAAATAGCAAGTTCAAAACTGCTAAGATATAAACTCGGCAGCTCTGCAGTATGGCGACTTGTTTTACGAGCGATATTTTCTGTTCGCAATCTTTTTAGTATTCTGCTGTTGTGCTGTCCGGATCTAAAATGTAGTGTATTGGATGCATTATGTATGGAGCCAGTAGCAAGATCTGATTCAATTTTTTTAACACAAAATATTATATTTCGGTCCCTTCACTTTGGACATGGTGTGTAAAAAAATCTCTTTGTGAAATTCTTATTCTAATATTTAAGTTATTACTGTTTCATAAGGTTTTATGAACGAGGTTTCGGAATGAATTAAAACACTTTGAAAATGAAATGAGTGTGAAATTTCCAAGCATTTTACTTTGAACATCCCACGATGTAATTATTTCTTCATGATTAAAGGTTTATTTTTTACAACACATTCTTTTTATCTTTTATAATATAATCCCTCCTTCGTTTCATCTACATATACTATTGAACAACGAAGTTAATCCTTACTTTATGATATTGCGAAAAATTAAGTCTGGTTTAAACTTGGTACAAACTTGACATCTAGGGTAAGTCCGTTGACATTCAGTACTCTACCGAAGCCTGTCACAGCTGTATCAAGACCTGAGAAGTGTCATTAATTTAGTATTTAAGTTGATTTACTACAGAATGATGTAATTGTTCAGCGACAAACACCCTCGTGAGATCTTAATCATACTGGCCAATTTTTGGCTGTGAGAGTGCAAGTTTACTTAAAATGTCCATCTGCAATAGCGCGTTGGAAACATGCCAAACGCGTCCTGTCGTTCAGCAATATGTAACAAAATGCTCAAAATAAAATGAAAAATCCACTCTCACGTCAAATTGCTATGAAAAATGCGTCGAACTCTACGTTTAACACTGATCTGGCGCTAATTGACAATGCAGCGGTAGGTCCTGCATAAACTCGGTTACTAATCGATTTGTACTCTGCCCTGCTCCAGCAGCCTGCCACTGAAGCTGCTTCATTTAGATAATCTCGTTTCGTATCTCTCGAGTAATGTTATTACATTATGGTAATGTCTAAAGCGCGCCTTTGTGTTGTTTGAGTCTGACGAAAATATTCGGATTCAAAAGTCAAATTATATTAGAGTTATAAAAACGAGTAAATTTCTTAAATTATACTAGAGACCCGTCCCAGCTTCGCTTGTACGAAAATGGGGCGGGTGCAGGGGTTTTTTTTATTTAAATATTGTTTTGACATTCACTACATCATGCAGTAAAAATAGAATTAGCCAATAGTCGCAGCCGTTCTGAAGTGATACACTTACATATATTAGGAAATTGATTTTAATTTATGTATGTCAGTTTATTCAGCCACAGCTGGTTAGACTTTGAAGATACTTTTATTATATTAATATTTATGCAAGTTATTCCGTAAACACCGATGTGATGATTCTTCTGGTATTTTTTTTTAAATGCCAAAGTCATTTGATACTAAAGACTTTTGTGTTTTATACATTATATAAAAAGCAAAATATCAATAAAGTTGGTGTATTCTATAGAATTTTCAACTAATTAAAATATCGTCAACGTCCATCGACCACACCCAAGCGTCCGACCAGATACCAGTGCATTGCCCTTATGGGATGCATCTGTATTTACAAGTCCACCTGTAGCCCGGGATGGCCCAGTCGCGGGTCACCGGCCCAGTTCCGCGCCCTACTTCCCCTCAGCCCGGCTGCCCGGCTGCGCAACAAGTGATGTGTCATTATGTAATGTCGAATTGTGTACTTAGATGATGTCGTCGCCGTTACCGATGTTGATGGCTCTCAATCAATGTGGTAGCTGATTAAGACAATGGCTATTGAATATTGATTTGGATTTGATGACATGGTGTATTTGTGCGTTTGGGGTAGAAATGGTATTGGTTTATGAGGATAATTTTCTATCTCTCACAGCTTTAAGAAAAAAACTGCTTCTTGAGAGTGTTTTAAATAACGGTTCGGCCCTGTATTGTACATATTCTGAGTTCTGACACTCTAAGTTTCTTTTTTGTATTTCAGCAGTCAAAACAGACTAGCTATGATGTGGGTTGGTTACACATATTCAAAAAGCCTTAATTTTTACGCTTTACTGAATCTTTTTTGTTTCACAAAGTGTGACATGGGTCACGCGCTCCACGGAGCAATCTTTTGAAAGGAGATTGTAACAAAAGAGCGTTTTTGGTGGATTATCGCGCTCTATTTATTTAACGTAATTAGGGCTATCGCTGTGAGATTATCTTTGTGAATAAAGCGCTGAAAATGAAGTTACGCGACCATTCAATGTCATTATTAACCTAAGTGAGTGTTCAGAATGTATTCGATAGCTAAAGTGTGTGTTTAAGAATATTTTGCACGTACTGTTGAGCTATTACAACGATAGACGTATAGGCTTCTATCGATTCATCGAAGCGTTGCGCGAATCGTTTAGTAAAAGTATATGTGCCTATATTGCCAGTGTATCGACAGCCTTTTGAAAGAAATAGCTTATACATTTCAGCATTTTCAGTCGCTACACCATTACCTCGACTACATTAACTAATCGACACCTGAGTCAGCGAAAACAATTGATGGCCCGAAAGTCAGGGTCAAAGCTTTTAAACTCCATGATATCGAAGGTCATAAAGGGCTACCCTACTTAGTGGATAGGGTGCGATCAGGCCGATGATGGCGGGCCCTGAAACAATTTAAAGGGCTATGGACGGTAACCAATATTTGTTCTACGAGATTGGTAGATTTGCCGCGTTTGATATTTGCTGGAAATAAACTTGGTGTGAAATTGTCTGGTTTGGGTTTTTGCAATTTTTTACTTTTTTGCGCTTTTTGCCATCTTTTCTTTTTCACGTCCGAAATATTTTTAACAATTAACTAGTTTGCCATCCAGTATAATAACAGGCGAGCCGATCAAAATCTTGGATCTTGAGGCCCTTGTGAAAAAATATAAGTAGGTACGCAATTTCACAGTCATATTCTTTGAATATAATAACATTATGTATCGTGTGAAATCATTTCCAAGAATAACAGGGATAAATGGAAGCTGTTGTTACTTACCAGTTTGCCTGTAGGGCTGAGATATTAACTTAATGGTAATAATGTACATTGGAACTTCAATGTTGGCACAGGATCTTAATGTTCTTATGTAGATAGAGCCTGCCATCTGGAGCGAGAATCAAGTTTGGGTAACAACAACATCTCGTCAGCATAAACTTGTGTAGCTAAATCAGAATTCCCTTCTTCAAAACAAAATCGTATTAGTTGTTTTCTTTGCACAGAAGTAATTCTTGCGACCTTCGCCTCTTGCTCAGAAAGTGGTAATAAAAGTGCGGTAGTCGTAAAAAACTTTGTTATCGTATATTAAAAGGATGTCGGTTTTACTGTAAGTCAAGTTCGTGACTCAGTTTTCTGATCAAGGTTTAGGTTGCCTTGAAGGTTATTTGCGTAATTTTTCAACACCTAAATCATTATTTTCCGCTCTATTTTGGATTATGTATAAAATTTATCTTGTGGCGCCTTTTTTTTCAAGTAAAAAGACGCTGTCTATAAACTTAAGTTTAGGTACCATAACATATAAACGACAACTCAGTTTACTACCACAATGCTGACAGAAGTAGCCTTTTTAATACACTTATGATTAATTAAAACTTTTCCAAATGGTGCCCCTTCAAGTCGATACTCCATTGTAGGTGATAAGAGAAAACGGCAACAAGGGTCAAGGGTGAGACTGAATTGAAGAGCCACCGTGAGAGCCTGGTACAGAGCAGTACGACTAAATACACATGTATCCTAACTGTAGTACTGTATCGATCCTTCTAACTTAAGTGCCATTCAAGCACAAGTTACCAAAAGCACTCACAATAATTTTAGAATTGGGTCCAAGCGAAGAAACTTCTGTTGTTTGTTCATTAATCAGGTGCTGTTTAAGTTAGGACTGATCTCTCCTCTTATTTGAACTGAATAATTCATTGCTGGTAGGAACATTTTGTGTATTTGTTTGTTTTAGGTACATTTGGAAAATATTAAACATCAGAACGAAAAATGTTTCAGCTTTCGGTTTTTTCCATTCAATCTTCTTCGGACAAATTGATCCACTTTATTGTCTTATGTAAGAAAAAAGTTATAAATCATGTTACCTTTATTGACGAGGTCAGAAACGAAACTTGACGTACGCCCTTATTGATTCCTGTCTTGATTTACGCCACTAAGTAACAAGCGACGTACTTAGAAAACAACCAATTTCTAAGTTATTTGTCGTTTGCAAAGTACAAAAACTTTTTGACTATTTTGAGGAAACATTCCGAAGCTTTATTCAATAGATAGACTGTGATATTTATTTACATTTAAACCTTGAACATAATGATAAATTGTTGTAATGAATTATTATTTCTTCCTATTCTTGGCGAGCTCATTTTTAGTGTGGTAGGAAAAGCGCGTGCAATTTAAGCGGGCGGAAAGAGAGGCGAAAAATTCCACCGAGTAACGAGCGTTTTGAATGAGTTCATTGATGCTATTGTACGTTCTGCATTAACGATGATATCGTATAGACACGTATAAATACCTATAATTTATCCGTGCTGTGTGTCCTCAGTAACGAGGTTCTGATAACTGACAGATATTATAGATCCAATTATCCAGTCATGGACGGATATCGTTCTGACCTTAACTTTGTTCATTCACTCATATATCACCAGTAATCGGCTATTCCACATTAAAATAACTGCTATGAAGCTGCTTTGAGGAGCGCGTGGATCACTACGCGCTGTTGGCGACTGGGTTCGGTCCGGTTAAGTACTGGACGGCCGGACAGCGATCTACCCATTGCTCGACGTCCGCAAGCCCGCGTCTACCTTGGCTCTGGCTGGTAGTCGAGGTCGGATTCTCGGTGGCTGTGGTATTTGGACGTTCGTTCCCTCACGCGTGCGTCCTCCTTGTTTGCTAGCATTACTGCTTCTCAGAAAGAGGCGATCACCTGCCATTCCTCCTCACTCCAGACCAGGGCGCTTTGCAAGAAGTCGCTGCCACCGTTTGCCTCCACGATGGGCTGAGCACACCTTCACTGTATGCTCCACCGTGTCCTCCGGGTGGTCCACACAATGGTGACACCCGGAAGTTCCTTCCGCCTAAATCCGATGCAGTATCCCGAACTTGTCATGTCTGGTGAGGATCTGCGTCATACGGAAGGTAAGGTCTCCATGTTGCCGCTCCAGCCACTTCTCAAAAAGGGGACTTACGCCGTGATTATGGCGTGCCCAAAGTTAAATACTACTTAGTAACAATTTTTCTTATCGCAAAACAACTGGCATAGCGTGTTAGGTACCTGCTTTTCGTGTTTAATCTTCAAATACTATCTAGGCTAGTCTGCTCCACAACTTAGATTAAAACCTCGCGTGACTCATGTAAGCTGGCAGTTTAAAGTTTACCCGCCCTTTTATCAAGTTTTTGAATGGAGCATTCTGGGTGTTGCGTTCTTTGTTTGAAAATAGAATTTATGGCTGGGGAAGAATCCATGGGGTTCAGTGTCGACAAAGTTTTAGTTTTGTGTGTAGGAGGCGTTAAGTATCAGCCGAGTTTAATGTGGTTTGGTTATAAAGGTTAATTACTTCGTTTAACATTTTTATGTTACTGTTTGTTTGGCTTACTGGTTTACAGAAAATGTTCTTTCTTTGTATCCATTTCTTTTCTTTTTTTTTCCACTAAATTCTAGTCGTTTCTTCATTGAAACCTAATCTAATAGAAATATTTTTCAGAAGCTACATGGGTATACTGGGTTACCATGTCGTTTTTGTCTTCTTTCCCTGAAAGTAGCGTGACTCATGCTTTAAAGGTCATGGCCGAAACTGTCTAGATATTCTTCGTTGTAACTCTCTTAATATTACTAGACTTTGTCGAAAATATTATAATCTTTTATGGAAGTTCCTAAACCGTTTTGATGTCAGATGTTGGCTACGAAAATGATCAGTGTTTCCATTCTTTTGAAATAGACTTATTTGTTTAATTTCTGCGACAGCGCTATGATACGTCTTTAATAATATCCCGCAACGTCACTCGAGGGAGCCACTAGTTAGAATACAAATTATGAATCCATATTTAAGTGACATCTACTTTATCACACTGCGGATTTCTATTAAGTTATAGCTAATATCGTGAACGATCAATCCATTATTGTGTAATTGGCAATTGTCAAGACATGGTGATGAGCGGTGGTGGTCATGAGCGTCCAGACAGTTGGACGCTCATTAGCAATTACGCAAGACTATGTAATTTTTGCGTTGTATGTTGTATATATTATGTCAGAAAATTATAGCACAAACATACTTTTGAACATAATACCAACCTAGCTAGCACCAACTTTCTTGTCGTGAAACAAGTTACCATTAGTCCCAAGGTCAAGGTCGCGCTGTTTCCAGGCAACGTACTGACAACAAAGCTTTTCTCACTGTAATTTAATATTATTAATGGTTGTTGAACATGGATTTTGCATTAAAATGTTATTAGCTGTAATAATCGCTCGTTTAATGAAAATAACCGTGAAAAAGGGATATTATTAGATGTACCGCGCTGGGCGCCATTAAAGCTACTACAAATTCTGTTTTCTACATGTCCATGTCAGAATTTTTCGATTGGAGCTTTTTCGCGTAATTGATGAGTAATGGATGTTATTGGTGTATATATCAGCGCATAAAGTGAGATTTTCCATGATAAATCGGAGTTGTTAAAAGTCCCACGGCGGGCGCCATTAGGCGTTTACACAGTTATTGTTTCTGAAAACGTCTAAATGAATTATTCATCGGCTCGGCGCAGATTTAGACTAATTTACATGTTGGAATTTTATTAAGGTTTATTTTGTTTTCTAACTATCTAATGGAAAATAAAGTGTTGACCTTATTACAATTACATTTATCATTACTTCAACTCTTAATCGATCTTGATCATTATATAAACAAACTTCTTCTTTTCAGGAATCTCTACGCTTTCCGGGTGCGGTTCCCCAGACCAACTGGACCGGCTGCCCGAGCTGCCGGCGGCGGAGGAGAAGAGGTTGCGTCGTGCAGCCCAGGTCCTACAGCAGCGGCTGGTGCTGCGTCAGTGGCTGGCAACGCATAGGCTGCAGCATACCTATACCAAGTATGTAACAATAATTTAGACTATCTATTTATAGAAAATGTGAACAATACTGGCCATTTGCAAGAATTTAAGAGAGCGGCTCTCTACATGATAGAGTGAGGCTATAGTAAGGTGTAATCTGTGAAAATTACAAATGTTGTCATGAAGATAGAGTCAGCCAGAAGGTGTGCCGTAGTTGTTACCAAAACTACGTGTCTTTTGGCATCCTTTGACATGTCACCGGATGATTGCAAATATTATAAGATTGTAATAAATCTCGGAGTATGTCACATAAACTAGATATCAATTTAAAAAAAAATTACGATTTATCCGGGATTTATTGCAAATAAAGAGCTTCACGTTACAATTTCACGTAACTTAACATAAACTAACGGTGTTCAAAATTATTCAGTGATAATAATTATAGAAACTTAAAAACAGTCGCATTCAAAATTCTACAGACAATTGAAATTCCCAGAAACTGAGAAATAAATCAGCGATAAAGAAAAGCACGTAATTAAATCACTGTCTTACAGCAAAAGTCATTAAACTTCGTAGTTTCACGAATTCTATCAAACAAGTTCTATTTCAAAGGAAATTAACTTTTCGACTAGTCGCACCTTCCGTAGAACGTTTAGGAAATTGGCTCTCCAAAGGGGTGCGGCGTAAAACCCTAGAATATCATAAATATTCGCAGCTATTTGGATCAGTATAAGCCGAGTATTAGAAATACGAAATTTTGGATCTGAGTATTTAAATTAGCGTAGATGGTAGAGCCTCTAAATTCAACAAAGTTTCGAATAACCGTAACATTGGCTCAATTACTCCTTATAATAATTCATGTACCTAACTTCTTGGTTACTCTAAAATATCTTACACGTGTAAAATGGAAAATGAAGGTGTGGGTCTCAAGTTAAAGGTGGAGCCGGGAACTAGATACGGTGGGATAATAGTGACACTAAGCTCAGGCAGGTCAGGTTTATATACCACGGACCTATGTACACAAAAATCCTATTTAACCGATTTTTTCCAAATCATTCAAACAGTCTTTGAATTTTTATGTATATTCCCCGATTACGCGAAGACGTCGACCGATTTGGAAAATTTCTTTATGTTTTAAAGTGAATACTTTTCAGGTGGTCCCGTCGGTTTGAGGTCAGGATCTGATGATGGAATTTTGGAAAAATTGAGGAAACTACAAGACAGTTTTGTAGACACGTTTGTAACGGTTATATTCTAAAAGAAAGTTACAATTAAACTTGTTAATTTTTTGGGTTTAGCTGAGGGATATTATAACTTATAATTGTAAAATAAAAAAAAAACATCTTTAGGCAATTATGTTGAAGTCCCATGTATTGGCGGGTGTGCCTATTGCCCATTTGGTTATACTAAAAAGCAATGCAGCAATTTAGGAAAACTGCATTATCTGCAGCAAAACAAGTAACTATTTGGTCCATTTTCGCTAATCTTTATCGCAATAAATCTGTAAGAAAGCACGTGTCGGACATGTGCCAAAAATCCCAACCGGGTAGCTCGTGGCCTTGGCATTTCCTCTCGACAAGTTAAGGAAAAAGGGGCGAGTTCGAACAAAGACTATGCGTGCGGTTTGCGGGACTTCACTCATTCTTGTATTAGGGACACTTTATTTTGGGAGCACTTATATCGTGAGTTTCAGTTTTGCTTCTGAGATTATTCTTGAGTCGAGCATATATTAATATATATTAAATACATTATAATGTATTTTCTAGTAGTCATCAGCTTTTTCCAGATTAGGTAAGTATTCCTTGCAATTCTCTGTGATCAAAGGTAACCTATGACACTGAGCTATTTTTGGCTCTATCAGTAAAAGATTTCTTGTAATCTGATCAGCACAGCACTTCTTCAGATTACCTTTCATGAAGCTTCAAATTTGGCAATTTTTACTATGTGCGGATTTTCCTATCCAGGTCAAATAGAAAATTCAATAACCCCCAACATTATCTGCATAGTGAATATTCACAACAAGCTTGCATATCTCAATTCAGTGCCGGCGGGCCGTCAGCCCACCTTTTGTTAAAAGTGTGTCAATTTTGATACAAGCGGGCTTTTGTTCGGAGCTGTCGGCGGTGGTGACAATACCTCCGTCGACTCATTCAGCCAAGCTTCCACGGGGACAGAGGACAGAGGCACTTTGGAAACTCTAAATTGATGTTTCAGAAAGCTATTTTTGGTTTTGCCGCTGGAATGTGTGAAGGGGGTTGGATTGGCACATACAAAGCTTACAATAAATATGGATAAAGGATAATTTGATGCGATGATATCGCAATAACAAAAAAGCAGAGGAGCTGCTTACAAATTGATTGTTTGTCCATACATACAGAAATAGCACAACACTGCAATGTTCTCTTAGATGGGAATCGGAACATAACTCCAAGCAAAGAAACCGTTAAAATTATAATAAGAGGCACTTATGCACAACCCTGCGCTAAAACCAAGCCGGCTTACTCGCAGCTTTCCACCACATTTTGCTGCGAGCTGAGGTTTTGCAAAAATTTGAATTCATTCCGCATTCAGCTTCTTAGCTTGCATTTTGCGGAAACTCCGGTCCATGTTCTACAGCATATGTGGTGCATCTGTGCGCGTTGTTCTTACCCTCGGGGGAAATGCGGCAATTCGCTTAAAAGTTCGACTGTAAAGTTCGAACAAAAGAGTCGCAGAAGAATAATGCTAAATTCCTGTCGTGTTTTGTTTGACCTTGCGAAATTGAGTTTGGGACCCTCCTTAAATACAGTTCGCCTATAAAATGCGCGTCACTGAGCTACGGATCATGACTGCTTTATTTGGACCCAGAATGGTGTCATTTAGAACCAGGAAAAAGAACGTTTTTATGAAAATTAAAAAGGGCAATCCAAACAGCTGATTGGCGCTTCGGTTTATTACATTTAAAATGTATAGTACTTGAATCTGGTCCCGATGCTCTTTAACGATCCAACGCGTTTTCATATTCATTGCTCGCGCCGTCCTCTCTCCTACTACAAAAGGGTATTGAAATTTTTATCTTCGGGACCCAGTCACTTAATATTGGAGGAAAATTCTTACATTCTCTGAGAGAACTCAGTTCTTTTGCGTTTGTAGGGAACAGAGCTAGATTATGCACAAGCGAACTGGAATCTTCTTACAGATTGAATGTAAGGCTTCGAAGCTGCACGCGAGTTAATTGGACGCGATGGCAACTATCAATAAATTCCCACCTGTCTTTTCCCGGGCATTGTTCGCTGCAAGTAGGTCAACAGCTGCGTATTTTTATAAGTCCACTTAAAGTCTATTCTGTCTACACTAACAAGCATCTACAATAGTCTAAGATTCGATTAAGAACGACCTTCACCGGTCTGTTTAATGGATGAAACGTAATTTATTATAAATTTAGTGTATTAAATAATATAACGCGGGTGGGTTGCCTAAGAAATTCCTGGCCAGACTATTATTAATTAAAAATTGAAAATTTATTTTATTTTTTAGAAAAATGCACAACCGTTATCCATACCAGATTTTTTTGCAGACAACACTATAACATCGTATTCGTAATGAAACAGCGTTTATTTTGATATAGAATTTGTTGTATATAAAAAAAACACACCTGTTTATGCATACCTGTTTATACCCGGCAACCCATAGCTAGGCCAGGAAACAAATAGGCAACCCAACATTTTTATGTTCTAAAGGCTTCACTCTTTCGGTTAGTATTAAATTTATTCGTTAAACACACCGGTGCATTTTACAAAAAAAAAAAAAAATTGTTTGGCCAGGAATTTCTCAGGCAACCCACCCGCGTTATATTGTTTAATATACTAAATTTATCATAAAATAGGTTTCATCCATTAAACAAACCGGTGAAGGTCGTTCTTAACCGTATCCTGTACTACAACATTTCTTTAGTATAAAATTTTTGACTTTCATCTCGCTTCTGCAGTAATTCCTCCGTTTATGAATGAAACTCGTTTGCGTTACCGTCCTAGAGATGAATTGCCTCTTTACAGTTTTCCAAGTTCTTACAAAGTTAATCTTGGCGCTTTTCACGAAGTTTTTCACAAAATTAGTATACTGAGGTTCTGAGGTTGAGGAAGGTAGTAATTTGCCGTTATTTAACAAAACCTTACAGTACAGTTTACAAAACAGTACCTAGTTATGTTTAAAAATGCTACTTCGTGCAATTTTTTTTGTATCCTACTCAGATTCTGTCCGACAAAAATGTAGCCACCTAGATAGTTCTGTGGTTGGCTTCACTCAAGTTGTAGAAGGTGCAGGTGGTTGTGCATGCTGAGCAGTAGAGGAGGTGATTCGACTTTTCCGAGGTAGGACTTAAAGTTTTAGTTTACATATGGAACATCAGATTTCGTTAATTTTCTATACACCAGGTTTTTTTATTTTGATTCACTTTAATATGGACAACATAAACAACATAGATATGTTGTTGGGATGAAGTGGCTTCATTTTTTCCTAACTTCCAATGCATTCATATCAATATCATACAATTCTTTCCAATCTGGGAACAGCAGAAAATAGTTGCATTGACTAGCATCCACAACTTCTAATTTCAGACAACTTGAATAACAGATAGCGAATGAAACGAGATTATATATTCTGGGACTTCGGAGTTCGAGACTGTATCTACCTCTAGAACTGAAATCTTCAGCACGTCAGTTTCGAACGAATTCAATTTTTAAAATATTCTGAGTTACTTTGAGAAGAGCCAGACATAAAACTGATGTTGGAAATTGGCTGCTTTGACTACTCGATTTTATGCAATGTTCCAAATGTACATTTACTTGCGCCCTTGATGATCTGTATACAACGCTTACCTACCTTTGGGATCCAAGAAGCACAAAAAGAAGACTTATAGCGTTAAAGCAAGCGTGAAGATTAAGCATTAACCCCAAATCAAATCGTAAAGGCCAAGGACAAATAAAACCTCAACGCATCCTGATATCATGAGGGTATTATGAAAAAAGGTCCAAGATTTATCCTCATTTTTTCACTTAGGCCTCCTCCGGTCGGGATCCTATCGGCTCACGTCCTTTCCATGATGTATGACAATCTTTCGCGCTTCATTGAATTCCTGCCAACTGCAAAAGGCGGTTTTCACATGTGAAGTATTTTGATTCACTCGGGTGATATATTTTTCGGTCCCGTCAGTGAAATGTACTTGTAGGACTATTTTTGGCGCGAACTCGTCGAGTTTGGTGCTCATTTTGGTTCGTGGATTTTGTTCCTGAATTCCGAAATGGTGTATTTTTGAGCAAAATTAACAAACTTGTGGTTGACGCTATTAATCAAGCACATAGCTGTACTTCTTGCAGACTAGACTAGCATTACATGTGCTCGGAGAACACACTGAAGTGTCATCCGCAAAATGTTGATAAAGACAACGTTAAGTATGCACACAATATATAATATTGTGAAATGAACAAAGACATAACGTGTACAAATGCGGCTGCTGTTCGAACTATAACCATTAACCACCTATGGCTATTACCACAATTTTCCTAACCGGAGCGCATTAAGTCCAGCTAAACCGATTAACTGGAACATTATTAAACCACTTACGACCGTGATATACATTCATTGGTGATTCGGCATTACTTAGGTGTTTTGTAAATCAACACGTAGTATTATTGTAATACTATAATATTCTAGTAGGGGTTGTCGATTGATTTGGTGTGACCTATCACGCAACCGTCAATATTGTTACGCCATTAAACGTGAACACGCCATATCTCCGAGAAAATAAAGAGTAGCTCGTAATAATTAAAACGCATTGCTGTTCGAAAGGTCTAGAATGGTCGTACGTAGCCAGCCTTAGAAAAATCTCGAAACATCCACAAAGTACTTACAAGTAGTAGTTAGGTATTTATGGGAAATGGTACTCTCCGACGTTAACAATAGAGTCGAAATTCGCATGAAAGTGACTGTTATTACCACGAGTAATAAAAATGATTTATGACTTCGAGAAGCGATTCAATTGTTCTGGAATTCTGGATCGTTCGTGGGAAGTCGGTATCTAGAATTTTCTTGGCTCCGCATATAAATACGAGCCCCCGGCCGGAAGCGAGTCAGTTGTGATTTCGACTGCGATCAAGAGCGAACTACCCTAGTACTTGAAGTGATTTTATCTAACGACCTAAGCGATAGTGTAACGGTACTCTAGTGTTAATTGCGATTCGGATTATTGTTGACTGGACTATTTTGTTATTGTTAGTGGTGAATAAAGTTGTCTCTTAGTAAATCGGCATTTGATTACCCACGTACGTAACAACTGGTGTCAGAAGCGAAATGCCATTAACACCGAGGGACGACGAACAGCGACCACGAACAAGGAGGCAAATGGAGATGGATGCTGCGCGTCATCGTATGGAGGAGGAAGATCAGGCTGATATGGGAGCAACAGCAGCTGCTGAGGCGCCAACGGAATCATCCTCGGAAATGAGCCTCGCTACGGTGTTGGCCGCCATGCAAGCTAGTATGGAGGCCAACCAGCGCAAGCTCCAGGACCTCATCGCGGCTAACCAAGAAGAAGCCCGTCGCGAACTGGAAGCCACTCGCCGCGAGCAGGAAGCCGCTCGCCGCGATCAGGAAGCCGCTCGCCGCGAACAGGAAGAAGCTCGCCGAGATCAAGAGGCTAAGCAGAACCTGATCCTCGAAAAAATTGATCACGGCCTCGTCACGTTGGGTGAGAAAGTAAAGAATCTCACCTTAGAGGTCAAGGAGGTTTCCGCCCGAGCTGATAGCCTCGAAACAAGAATTGATGGCCACGAAGATCGGCTGCTGGACATCAACAAAAAAATCGTCAAGCTCGAAGCGCGCGAACCCGTTGCTGTTGGCTCACCATCGCACACTCCCTGTGCAACCGCCGCAAAATTTGATGTGCCATGTTTTGATGGCACGTCTTCCTGGACGGCATTTAAATACCAATTCGAGACATTGGTCGAAACAAATCGCTGGGATGATAAGCAGTCTTTTGCGGCATTAACTTTGGCTCTACGAGGGGACGCTCTGCTGGTCCTAGAGAACCTCCCTGCGGACGGCAGGACATTGGAGCGTCTCATGGAGGGACTGGACACTCGTTATGGAGACAAACACCTCGAGCACGTTTTCCGCGCGCAGTTACGCGAGAGAACGCAGAGGTCGAACGAGAGCCTCCAGCAGTGGGGAGTCGAGGTTGAACGGCTGGTCCGGCGTGCATACATGTCGATGACACCAGAGATGGTGGAAGTGAATCTGGTGCAAGCATTCATCGACGGTCTACGGGATCCTGAAGTCAGGGCTACAGTGCGACTCGGACACCACCAATCTTTAAAGAGTGCGATGGCACACGCTTTGGAAGTGGAAGCAGTACGACACGATTCTCGTACGCATAGGGTTCGGGAAGTGGTGGTCTCGCCTACAACGCAACCACGTCACCGAGAAGTGGTGGCTTCTTCTTCAGCAAAGTCCCGCTATATCCCGACGTGTTACGGGTGCGGAGAAAAAGGGCACATTCGTACCGATTGCCCCAAGTTGCAAGATGGCTCGAGCAGCTGCAGGAGTTTAACTTTGTGACGGAACATCGTAGTGGAAAAGGGCATAACAATGCTGACGCCCTGTCGCGACGTCCATGTAATGATGACTGCAGACACTGCCAGCAGAATGAAGCCCGAGAACGCGTTAATTTAATTAGGGCTGAAGGCGACTTCAAGAAGTCCCAGGAAGAAGATGACGATATTCGACCTATACTGGACTGGAAGCGTAGCGGAACTAGGCCCCAGTGGAGTGAAGTATCGTCACACAGTCCCGTAACTAAGAGCTACTGGGCACAGTGGGACAGTTTAGTCCTAGAAAATGATGTGCTTTGTAGGAAATGGGAATCGAACGATGGCAAAGAGGTGACCACACAAGTGATAGTACCACGATGTGAAGTAGTCCCCCTGCTACAGGAAATACACGATGGTGCTTCTGGAGGACACCTGGGCATCAAGAAAACTCTACTGAAAGTGAGACAGCGGTATTACTGGCTCAATTGTAGAGATGACATAGAGCAATGGTGTCGGAAATGTACAGCGTGCGCATCTGTGAAAGGACCACAGACTAGGAGCAGGGGCAGGCTTCAGCTGTACAATGTGGGAGCCCCATGGGAACGCATCGCTATCGACGTCGCTGGACCTTTTCCAGTTACAAATGACGGAAACAAGTACATAGTGGTGATCCAGGACTATTTCACAAAGTGGCCCGAAGTCTTCGCCATACCCAATCAGGAAGCGACGACAGTGGCGAAGAAGGTGGTCGAAGAAGTAGTATGTCGGTATGGCGCACCTTTGGAAATCCATTCCGATCAAGGCCGTAACTTCGAATCTGCGCTGTTCCAGGAAATGTGTACTCTTCTGGGAATTTATAAGACACGTACAACACCTGCGCACCCTCAGTCGGACGGAATGGTGGAAAGGTTTAACCAAACCCTGGAGAACCACCTGGCTAAGGTTGTCGATGACCATCAGAAGGACTGGGACCGGTATATTCCACTATTTCTGATGTCTTACCGATCGGCAGTGCATGATAGCACGGGACATACCCCAGCAAGAGTGAATTTCGGCAGGGAGATGAGACTTCCAGTCGATACCATAACTGGCGTGCCACCTGACAAGACTAAGCCAGTTACGGACTACGTAAGTGACCTTCAAGATCAATTGGACGAAGTGCATAAACGAGTTCGTGAGAATAGCATGAACACCAGCGTAAAAATGAAAACTAGATACGACCGTAATGCCAATGCCAAGGGATTTGAGGAAGGTACACTGGTCTGGCTTCACAACCCGCTTCGACGGAAAGGGAAGTCGCCGAAACTCCAAGCTCGATGGGAGGGACCTTACACCGTGTTAAAAAGGATTAATGACGTGACCTACCGCATCAAGAAAGGGCTAAGAGGGAAACCCAAGGTTGTCCATGTGGATAGATTGGCGCCGTATCACGGATCTAATAATGCTCGGGACGAGCATGACTAAGAGGGGGGCACTGTTACGCCATTAAACGTGAACACGCCATATCTCCGAGAAAATAAAGAGTAGCTCGTAATAATTAAAACGCATTGCTGTTCGAAAGGTCTAGAATGGTCGTACGTAGCCAGCCTTAGAAAAATCTCGAAACATCCACAAAGTACTTACAAGTAGTAGTTAGGTATTTATGGGAAATGGTACTCTCCGACGTTAACAATAGAGTCGAAATTCGCATGAAAGTGACTGTTATTACCACGAGTAATAAAAATGATTTATGACTTCGAGAAGCGATTCAATTGTTCTGGAATTCTGGATCGTTCGTGGGAAGTCGGTATCTAGAATTTTCTTGGCTCCGCATATAAATACGAGCCCCCGGCCGGAAGCGAGTCAGTTGTGATTTCGACTGCGATCAAGAGCGAACTACCCTAGTACTTGAAGTGATTTTATCTAACGACCTAAGCGATAGTGTAACGGTACTCTAGTGTTAATTGCGATTCGGATTATTGTTGACTGGACTATTTTGTTATTGTTAGTGGTGAATAAAGTTGTCTCTTAGTAAATCGGCATTTGATTACCCACGTACGTAACAATATCATGAAGTTCTAGCTAGAGAGTTGGACTGTGTACAAGATGATATTAAATTCATTGGTAAACCTTCAGAGGGTGGACTCAAAAATTACTTATGTCGGTTCAACGGTTAAAGATAAAAAATGATCAGTATCTGCAGTAAAGTTGTATACAACGCAAATGCTAACGATGCTCAACGGGCTCGTGGAAACCAACCCTAGATTGGATTGGTTTGTTGATGAATGGAAGACGATATTATTAGAAAGTTGGCAATTCTGTGAGAAGAAGAAGAAGATAGTGGTGAAACGCGAGTCTATCAATAATAATAATAATATAAAAAAGGGTGAAAGGTTTTAACATAATTTAGTGTTAATCGCTATTTTGCTGTACTAAATAAAATAAATAACTAACCAAAGTAGAAGCTGTTAATATACTAGAGAATTTGCACCCCAATAAGATTGCCTACGAATTCAGTCACTTTAAATAAGTTCTTCAATAACTTGGTCATAAGGTACAGGTTACATAACACTACACTGATTTCTTTTTGCAGCTCCAAAACTTGGCATCCCTTCATACCCTCCAGTAGTGCCAAAGCACCTGATATTTGCTCAATTTGCACGGGAATATAGTCAGCTGATACCAGTAATTTGGTCCCAAATCACCGAAGATTTACCGAAGGTTTGGATGCTACTCTCCAGCAGTTTCGCACTTGGTCCCAAGATTCAAATGTTCGTTGAAATTGTCATGTGTTTGTTTGGAATCCTGCTTGTTTAGAACCCTTGTTCATGGGTCTCCAGAGAATTCTAATACCGATTGTATTGTATCGGTTCAATTTCAAAGGATTCAGGATATATTGGTGATTCGGAGATAGCTGTTGGAATTGGAATTTAAGTGCGAATGTGTTGGATTGTGGAGTTAATTACTTTATGGACGTATAATCATCTGTGACTCAAGGGATATATAACATAAGGATTAGCAGTAGTTTAATTATAACATTATATCTCTTAGGTTATAATGTGACTTATTATAGAACAAATTCTCTATCATGAATTTGTAATAGCAGACGTTGTCCTGCCCGAAAGCTGGAAAACCATCCAGAGACTCTCTCAAACACAATACACAAAATTTTATCCAAATCGATCAAGTTGTTTAGGAGAACACACGTACCGAAGAATTATACAGGATCTCTATGACATCGACGCGACGCACAAATGAATACCATGGATCCAGTACATGATTCTGAACACAGTAGTGGATTTTTTTGGCGGTTTTTTTCCTAATATTCATATATGAAGATAAAGGAACGTAAGCAGGCTCATAATTATCGTGACAACAGCGGTAGAAAGTAACAGTTTTCAGTTTGCCTGACCTTGAACAGCAATCAATATGATACGACATTGAAAATCAATCAATCTTCAAAGGTCTGACGGCTATTTAGCTGATTGCTATTAAGTACTTAGATATATGTACTATTTTTTTATCTGAGATAAACTAGTGCTTGACTGCGATCCCACCTGATAGTAAGCAGTGATGCAATCTTTGACGGTAAGGCGCACTAGTTTATTTAGAGCCTATTACATACACTCTAGCCTTGAAGAGACCCAAATTATAATCGGATAGGAAGACCGCAGCAGGCAAATTGTATATAATAATAGATAATATCTAGGCTAATAGGAATCTATTAGCTTCCTATTAGCCCAGATATAATTATGCATGTACTTATATCTGGGCTAATAGGAATCTAATAGTTTTATTCGAAACGTTCTATAAATATATTCTTATTCTTTATTGTACACGAAAATTTTAACAGACAACAAAAAATAGAACATTTGATGTACATAGGCGAGCTTAACCCACAACTGGGTTTTCTTACAGCAAACCAGCAAACCATGTACATGAAAATGAAATTTTTATAAATAAATGATAAATGATCTTTATTTTGCAAGTAGGTTTTATAAAAACACTTTTACACGTCAATTTTTTTTTTTCGTCACCTAATGCTAGTTGAGGCCGGTGTTTCCTAGCTGACTACCCTGAGAAGAAACACCGAAACAAACTCAGGGGTCAAATTTATTTGAGGAACCCTCAATGTAAGTACAACAAAAGAAAAAAAAATCACATTTCCTTCTGTAATAATTTCACACGTAAATACTTGTCCAAATATTTTATTACTATACAAGTACACTTCTGGACACATCTATTGGCCCACCTTAGAGTTTAGGTTTCGATGGCCCCTACCGAAATATGATTGCTAGATTGAACAAAAACTGTTGATGCAGTTTTAAACCTGATACATTTTACCATCTTTTTCGATCGTATTGTTTTAAATTTGAATTCAGAATACCATACGACATGGAGCTACGCCTAACAAGTCGGATATGCGCCTTGTTAAAGGCAATTGATTTTTGAATAAAAAACGTGTTTTATCAAATAAAGGTTTAATTTAATAACGCGTGTTGCCTCCATGGGCATCTACCACAGCTCTCATACGATTAGGCATAGAGTTTATCAACCGCTCTATGAAATTTTGAGGGATCATCTCCCATTCCTCTTCTATGGCAGTTTTCAACTCCTGCATCGTCTGGGCAACTGGCTGACGAGCCCTAACACGTCTTTTTACCTCGTCCCACATGTGCTCAATGGGGTTCATGTCTGGGCTTCTGGCTGGCCAGTCCATAACTGTGATGTTCACATCCCGAAGATATTCCCTGACGATGCCGGCCGCATGGGCTCTTGCATTATCATGCATAAAAAGGAAATTTGGGCCCACATAGTCCGCGTATGGTATCACGTGAGGTTCTAAGCACTCACGAATGTACCTTTCAGCATTTAATGTTGGCAGCCGTGGTCCTGTAACAACCTCAAGTTGAGTTTTGCCGCTCGCGGATATACCGCCCCAGACAGTCCATGAGCCACCGCCATAAGTAACCCTCTCTTCAAAGCAGCATTGTGCGAAACGCTCTCCCTTACTTCGGTAGACCTTCTTCCTTCCATCATTGCCATGTAACACAATTTTAGACTCATCAGAAAAGAGTACACGGCTCCAATCTTGCTGTGTCCAATTTAAATGACTGCGTGCGAAATGAAGGCGCGCTGTTCGGTGGGCTCGCGTTAGTTTGGGCCCATTAGCTGGCTTGTGTGGTACCATATCGCGTTCTTTTAACCTTCTCCGAACAGTTCGAGCGCTCACAGATACTCCGTGAAAATCGCGAAGTTGGTTTTGTATCTCAATGGAGGTAAGGTGACGATTTCTCAAGCTGGTCGTCACGATGAATCCATCCTGCCTTTCAGTTGTGACCCGAGATCGTGGCCTTCCTTGGCGACGAACAAAGCCGCCAGTCTCTAGGTACCTCCGATAAACATTTCGGACCGCAGATCGACTTAAATTAAGTTGAGCACTCACGTTTCTTTGGCTGTGTCCGGCCTGAATAAGTGCCACAGCTTGGGCGGCGACTTCAGGTGAAGTATCCATAGATTATTGATAGAACCTCACCTTAATGTTAAGAATAAGTAATGTTTGTTGCAAAACCAAAGATATCAATCACTTTTTCAAGAATTAAATCCAAGTAAACCAATAAAACCAAGTTTTCTTAGTATTCGATTGTTTGATATCAACAAACAGGCTCCAAATTGTCTTTTGTTTCTTTAAATTCTGTGTTCGAAATTCAAAAAAAGACTATTGAATGAAATTGTGAATGTGCCAGGTTCAAAACTGCATACAAACTTTTTGCTCGACCTAATATAAAATTTTAGCTAGGACCAAACGAAACTGAAAATACAAGGTGGGCCAATAGATGTGTCCAGAAGTGTATAATATAAGAATATAAAATAAGACTCGAGTTATCTCGATTTATCGACTGTAGCTGAGTTTGGAAATAGAAGGACTCTAAATAAATCGCGCCATTTTATGTTAAAAAAACTTTTACAAAAAAATTTAACCGATTTCACTAAAAAAAAAAACCTGCCAAAAACGTATCAGGCCACGCTCAGTGTAGGCTTCCGTAGTTTCCAGTCCGTCACAATAAGTGTCCCCACTTGAGTTACTTACTTTAACACAATTTCCCACTATACCAAATAATTATTCTTATTAATAACATAATAACAATGAATGACAGACAACGGGCATGAACAAATACCACCAATGCCAACGAGAGACTAACCGAACAATTCGACAATATAATATCTCATACCCGTCCCGACCCCATCAACTCAGGAAAAATCTTAAAACAGCGCGAAGTAGCCCAAAGTACAGCGCCATCTCTTGGGAAATTGGGTTACTAATTTATACAAACTAGACGAGTTATTTAGGTTGGGTTTTCGGTGGTGATTTTGGATTGCGTGAACCGATTTTAATAATTCTTTTTTGTTTGAAAAAGGAGGAAAGTTAAAAAAATGCTTGCATATACGGTTAAAGTACAAACTAAGTTCAGGAATTATTTGGTACAACTTTTCAAAACCTGTTCATCGCATCAAGTACTTACAAAATAATTTTCCCAGAAAGTCTTTATAAAGTTCTACTTTTGAGATTTATTTCAAGTTAGAGGGGACACACACTGATTGTTTTATACTTTTGGAGCGATTATTTCAGAAAATATTGACATTATCAAAAAATTATTTGAGTAAACCCGTATTTATTTTGTAATACCTATCCAACAATATAACACACGTTAAGGTTGAATTGAAAAAAAAAAATCACTTCCCACTTTACGTGTGGGGCCTTAATAAAACATTTTTTTTCCAATTTTTTTTTTACTATTTTGTCGGCGTGATTGATATACATATTGGTACCAAACAGCTTTCTAGTGCTAACGGTCACAGAGATTATCCGCGTACGGACGGATCTCGACAGACAGACATGGCGAAACTATAAGGGTTCCTTGACTACGGAACCCTAAAAAAACATTAAAACAATAAAAATAACTTTAATTTCGGAAGTCGGCATTTCTCGATATTTTTTGTTTCTTATTTAACATCGACTTCCGAAATTAAAGTTATTTTGATTGTTTTAGTGAAGTCGGTGATTGTTTTCTTTTTAAGTTTTTTATTTCACACTTATTAGTTGCGATACACTTATAGCCAAAGTGGCTATATCTCATAACAATTCCAATTAACCCAAACACTGTTAGGATACCTACATTGTTTTAATAGGAAGTTCCCGTGTCCATTTTCTGGCTCCATTATCAGATCACTTCGATGCTACCATTTTCAGCATAACTATTCAGAAATATTTATTTATTTATATGGTCATAGTCGCGTAGCATGAAGTTCCGTTGGCCATTTCTGGTCTTCATCATCAGTTCCACTTCATCAATTGTTAATTTTTGATTATAAATGCTTAAGTCCTCGATGAAAATGCCAAATCACTATATAGTTGCCTATAATACCTATTTGAGGAGTTCTTTCGATTCCCCATCATCAGAACTGGATTTTGAAAAAAATGGGACCGGCTCTGAAACGCAAAGGGCAATTGAAGAAACACGGGCAGGTTGTAGTCAGTAACAATCTGAGACTCCCTCTCGCTCCACCCAGAACGGGAGAAGTTATTTGATGATTTCCCACCACAAAAAAAGGTTGCCCCGAAAAGTGTATGGTAGCGTTACCCTAAAAAACAAGCATTAGGTACTCTCTGTGGTTAGTAAAACAATAACACGCTCTCCGACGAGGGACAACAATGCCTCTCACGAAGTTGGGGCCAGCTCAAACACCATGACAGCCACGTGATTAATATTTCGTGCATCTGACTTATTTGCTTTTTTTCCGGTGGATAAAAATCATCCAAATGACATCCTCCGCACTTGGGCTGCGCGGGAGATAGTGTCAGACTCGTACTGACTAAAAAATGCACCCCGCTCCTTCGTTACCTTTCATATCGGGGCCGAGCGTCCCTTTTGGAACTAGACCCTAGAACCCAGTAGGCTTCGACCCTGCTGGGCCTCTACAGTTGCTTACAATTACCATCACGGATCTTGAGCGCTGGCTTCAAGTTGAGCAGAAGTCAAATATTCGGTTTCTTTAGTGGTGCGAAGTGAGACGCAGGCGGGGGCGGGGAGTGTCAGTGATTGGTTCGCCGCGCCATCGTGGCATAGACGTCACTCCTGATTCGTTCCCTGCGTTCAAAGATCTGTTTCGGCAATTGTATAACTCCTTGAGGCGCGCGGGAACAGTGCGCGCTGTCGACGACTTGTGCTCGGTCTGCACGGTTACCGGACGGTCGGACAGCAAGCTACCCATTGCTCGCCAGCCGCAAGCCCGCGCCTACGGTGGCCGGAAATCGGGATCAGAATCTCGGCGGCGGCTGAAGCGTGAGTGCCGTTGCTGATGCGGTCGGCCTCCTCCTTTTCTAGACATACATAGATAGTGAAACTAAAGACTTTATATATATACAATGACAGTAAATTTTTAAATCATTACGTAACTATATCCACATACATATAAAACAATAAGAATAGTGTTACCAGAATTCACTAATTTTAATAGCGAAAGTTTGTATGTTTGTTCATTGATTTTGTTGGAAATTGGCACTAGAATAGACCGTGGCCTAGAACAGGATACTTATTATCCTCGTAATATGTTTCCTTGTGATTATTTTCTACTTTCGTTCGTGTGGAACCGCTGGCAGAAGCTAGTTTTGTATCAATTCAAGCAATGACTTTGAAAATTTGGTCTTTCTACTCCGTAGAGGTTTTAGACCGCACGAGTAGCTACAAGTTTCTAACTTTGCCCGACTCTTTGACAATCCAACAGTGTTTGTTTAACCCCTGAGACCCCAAGCATTTAAATAGGTATAAATACGGAAAAATGAAAAGGGTTGCTTATTTTCGTTTACAGACTACTTTATGAAGAATTTCTTATTTACATTCTTACATACATAACCAATAAATAAAGCGCTCAAAATTTTAATAATCTACGCGGACTTTTAATAATCTTAGTGTTCAACCGAATGGCGCGAAATCACGCGCGAACGTCGCCGGTGTTCGCTTGGAGTTAGAGGGGTCTTTTCTAAATGATATATAAATTAGTGCTTGACTACAATCCCAACTGATAGTAAGCAGTGTCAAAGTGGTTGATGGTGAATCGCACTAGTTTATTAAGAGCCTATTAACTCTTTCCTCGCAGACACCTAATTGTTCCAATCCTTCGATGTACGCACTATAAACATCGAGGCGAAACGCTTAGTCCGGATCGTAGAGGTGTCAAAAACTTTTTGGTTGTTTTGATTTGAATTAAAAACAATGAACGAAAGTTACTTGAGTAGCCGATCATGAAGCAGGGGCGGGGGTGAAGACTCTATAAATAACGTAACACATGATATTTTATAAAAATGAACATGAAATCACAGGTGATATTGAAATCAAGACGTTTCGATTTTCCAGGGACGCTCCAAAAATCTGTCAGCGCAGTTCTGAAGCGTATAAATAAATAACGATGGCGTACAATCTAAACGACATGAACATCCCCTAACATTCGCTCGTAAACGAACCCCGTGCCTAACCTGTGCCGGGGGACTTGCGCCCGTTTAAGTGCTGAAGTTGCCTTATATTACTGCTTGTTTATGTCGTGATTTTTTTGGCAGTGTTGGTAAGCATCTAGAAGCAGATTAGTTCGTTATTAGGGCAGATTATTAGGGTATTTATAAATGGGCCACTCTGTAGAATCATCATCACCATCATCATTTCAGACGAAAGACGTCCACTGCTCCTCAAGTGCCGTCATAATGAATGGTCCTGTATATCTCGCATCCACCGCATTCCCGCGACTCTCACCAGGTCATCGGTCCACCTTGTGGGAGGCCTTCCAATGTTGCGTCTTCCGGTACGCGGTCGCCACTCCAGAACCTTTCGGCCCCATCGACCATCTGTTCTACTAGGAAAAAGAAAATGTACCCTGCCCACTGCTACTTAAGTTTGGCGATTCTCCGGTCTATATTGGCGACTCTCTTACGGATATCTGTAGAATCCTTGACCTGAAATGATATTTATTTTGTAAAACGGTTTTAAAAAAACACTTTTACACGTCAATTTTATCGTCATCTGGATTAGGTGTGTCCTAGCTGACTAACTAAAGAGAAAACACCGAAACAAACTCAGAGGTTAAAGTACAGCAAACATATTGGTCAAATCATGTGAGAATCACGCTAGTGTCCTAGATGGTCTTTTGAGTAAAGAACCACAAAGACTAGTGGACCTGTCCAGTCAATGCAAGCATTTGTCAGTGTTCGTATAACTCAACTTAGGACATTTGGGTAGGCCGTAGAAAGTATTCAAACTGCCAAACATTTTAAAAATACTGAAAAAAAAAAACCACATCACATTAACAGTAATAAAAGCAAATATAAAATAAAATTTACTAAAATGTAATACCAAATAGAGTAAATGTTTGTCTCACATTACTTAATTTAAAAAATGTAAAATTTTAATATAAAATTGCACAATTAAAAAAAAGGAATACAAAAGAAAAAATGATAACAATTATAGTGCTTACTAGAGCACGCCAATCCTAGCCTTTGGCCGTTTTTGTGGGCCTTGGAAGCGGAAGCGGGCCATGATGGTTCCAATAGGCATTTGAATACATTAGCAGTTTCTATAAGCTGGGTCCTTACTCCTATAATCTAGAGACCAAAATTCGAAGAATACCCTCAACCTTAATAAACCATAAACTTATGTCATATCCGGATTCGCCATTTTATGACTGCTTAACTGTTGTCGTATCACTGAGACCCTTCGTAAATCCGATGCTGATATTTATGGATAAACATAAAACCTATGGGTTATGGTACGGTATCGGCGTATAACGGTCCAAATGCATCGGGTAACGAAATAAAGAACAAAAATAAGGAAATAAATTGTAATCTGAAGCAGGGTTTATTGCACTCTCGTAAATATGCGATATGATTAGACTGGTAGTTACATACCAGTTCGGTTTCCTGTAACATACGGTCGAGTGTTATGTGTGGATTTGTCTAAAAATTTATACTATAATCTACACTAATATTATAAAGCGGTAAAGTTTGTTTTTTTTTGGTAGGAGGTAATCTCTGAAGTACTGGTCCGATTGCTAACATTTTTTCTAAGATAGAAAACTGCTTTATTTCTGAGTGACATAGGTTATGTTTTATGTAAGCGGGCGAAGCTACGAGCAAAAGCTAGTCTATTATATTCCACAACTCTCATACAACGCTATCCAGTCCCAAACTAAGTAGAGCTTGTACTACGAGCACTAAGTAACTGATAGACATACTTATATACCTATTTCTAAAAAGTAGAAGAAGCTCGGGAGGTCTATGCTTGATCTATGCTTGCTAGATTATGGATAAATTACACCCAGACATAGAACAAATGATCGTGCTCATCACACAAACATTTATCCTGCATGGGAATCGAACCCACGACCTGCGGCATAGCAGTCAGGGCCACTAACCACTAGACCAATAGGTCAGTCAGTAATGATTATAATTACGTAAATAAATACGTGTTACGCCAGTCATATTTTAATCAAAATACAAATTGACCCTGATCTGTAAAATACTTAAGGGGCCGGCGGAGGATGAATTTCCATACAAACGTAATACCACGCTCATTTGCAGTTGGAGCATATATCCAACATATTATGATGATATTCGGTTAAAGACAATATTTATCTAGGTTCCTACGTCGAGAATATTAGAAATATTGTTATTTTTAATACAAGAAAAGCCAAATGGCATGTTTTGCCATTTACGCTATAAAAAAGTGCGAAATACAATTTGCTTAAATTTCTTTTTGTTTTTTTTAAAAAGAAAGACGTAGGAACCTAGATAAATATTGTCTATAACCAAATATCATCATAATATGTTGGAAATATGCTCCAACTGCAAATGAGCGTGGTATTACGTTTGTATGGAAATTCATCCTCCGCCGGCCCCTTAAGAAAATTTGAATTTGGCGAGCTACCCTGGCGCATGGCGCTTTCACGTTATGTAAATCTATCAAAAACTTTCGCTATCAGAAGTTTATTATGTTACTAGAAATATTATCTGCCAAATTCTGATAAAGTAAAAACTCAGTAATGTGGTAACGAATATATATTAGGTTTTTAGCTGGGACTAATATAAATTAAACGCTTTTATAGTGAGCTTTTATAAAGACGAGTAAACATTAATCGTGCCAGAATTCTGTTTTAAAATAATAACGAAGCTAAGCCCCAAACTACTACCAGGACTAAGCGTTTCGCCTCGTCGTTTATACCACGTACATTTTGCCTGCTGCGATCTTCCCGTCCGATTATAATTTAGGTGTTTTCAAGGCTAGAGCGAGTTGGTTTTTATTAAACTATTACGCCTCACCATCAACGATCGCATCACCGCTTACCATCAGGAGGAATCGCGGTCAAGCACTAACTAGTTTTTTTTTTTGGGTAAAAATCATCCAAATGACATCCCCCGCCCTTGGGCGAAGCGTGAGATAGTGTCAGACTCTTACTGACTAAAAAACCCACCCTGTTCCTTCTTGACTTTCATACCTGGGCCGAGCCTTCCTTTCAGAAGCGGACCCTTAGCCCCAGTAGGCTTCGACCCTGCTGGGCCCCTGCTGTTGCTGACAACTCCTTGAGGCGCGCGGGAACAGTGCGCTCCATCGACGACTTGGGCTCGGTCCGGACAGCGAGCTACTCATTGCTCGCCGTCCTCAAGCCTGTGCATACAATTGCCGGAAATCGGGATCGGAATTCCGGCGGCGGCTGGGACGCTGTGGGCGCCGCTGCCTGATGCGGTCGGCCTCTTCCTTTGCTAGCATTACTGCTTCGCAGAAGGAGCCGACCGCATCAGGCAGCGACGCTCCTCGAGTACTAAGTAGTTTATAATTTTCACCATCAAGGCTGATAAGCACATACGAAAAAAATTTGAAGCAAAATCGTGCTTCGGACGATAATGTGAATGCAATCTAAGGGCAGGTTGCATTTCACGCAAGGCCGGAGGGGAGGAAACTCGGCTTATGATTTATGACGTATTTCCTCGCGCGGAAAATTGCGAACTCACTGAGGTTTGATTGAGTAACTAAGAATAATGGTATTCATTTTATATCCTCGCCGCTTTCGTTTGTTGTTTGATTGTAACGATGTGATATATTTCTTTGTAATTATGATTAATCTGTGTTCCAAAGAATTTGGAAACGCTGTTAGGCTTTTATTTATTGGCCTATCTATAATTGTTACACTTTACAACCAAAAGATACATGCTACGCTATTTTAAAAACTAAGTGTACAATATTAAGCATGCAGTCTTATCGCTTTCTGTACATTTCGGGAAACTACAGTTTACCTATGTAGGTTCCACCGAATTAATTTTTGTCTAAATACTAGTCAGAGGTAATTTCGGGAGATTGACTGGAGAAGACAAAACACCACGACGATTGTAGGATACAGGACCTTTGCCCAGAAGGTGGACAACAGAAAACAACAGGGTTTGAAGTGAAATATATACATATACTTAGCTATCATAGAAAAACCTCCATTCTCAGTCCCTGCGGCTTTTTTGGCGCATCTATGCGGTCAATCCTCCACCCCTTCCCCTCCACCACTTCCCTCAGCACCCAGCACGTCCGGACGGCGCGAACCAGCATGACTAATGTCCCTCCAGCTCTTTATTCACGTTCAGGCCGCTAATCTGCCCAACAGTGTGGAATCCGGCGATATCACGCTAACTGTAGCCAACACACTCAACCGCAGATACATTGCAACAATTCGACCTTTACAGCGACTTAACTTCTTGGCATTAAAGGCCATTTTCGTAGTGCAAGTGATACTTAATTGTATGGTTGACTGTACTATGTTATACCAGTACAGTTTCCTGTAGGCCAGGTGATTGCATGTCTGATAGTGATATGGATTAACTTCTATCGTGCCTTGTACAGGTTTATTTTAATTTGTAGTTACTTGAATAACACTGCCTCGCCCACGTTTTTTTCAGGACTTTGGTAGGCGTTATATGGTGGTTTTACTGCTCAGAAATATAAAAATTATTTAGTGTGGAGTAAAATTTATAGGATCATAAAACGGGATATAAGCATTGGCTCCTAAACTACACAGCTGATCCTGGACTGCTAGGATCTGCATTGAACCTCCAATTATTATTTTCTAAAATTATTATTTTTATATGAATAAGTATATCTCAGAACCCTGAAGTCCTGGATATTATTATTACAATTAACTGCTTCATCCGGTGCGTTGTGATCTGATATGGTTTGTGGTAGTTGGATATCTATATCTATAAAAGGAGAAACTGACTGACTGACTTACTAATAATAATAATAATAATCATTTATTTGCAAACAAGTGTCACGTTTACATAAATGCTCTGGCTCCTGAACTAGGTAGTGAACCTGTATCTCAGGAGACAGTAATTAACGCACAGCCGAATGTACTGGGACTAGGAGCGTAAAATTTTGCACAAGGTTTCTTTTTATGACGAATGTGAGCACTAAGGGAGATTTTTTCAAAATTCACCCCTAAGGTGATGAAACAGGATCCAAAGTTTGTATGGAAACTTTCACGCGGGCGAAGTCGCTGGCAAGCAACTTAACTATATTTATTCCCCAAAAAATCAAGGTCGAGGGGTCCATAATTATCAAAGGCACTGTACATGACAGCAGATAAGTTATTCTGGCTATATCAGTAAAGAACTGAACGAAGTCTGACGTCACAGCAGAACCACTAAATAGATAGGTACAGAAGACAATCTACATACAAAGCGCGTTCGAGCAACGCACACATAGACACCACTTACGGACACGATATCTCGGCTCAATCACCCGGTCGCACTCGTACAGTTCGGCGCAACACGCTAGGCGATTACGCTAGGGTCAGCACCCTAGCGTAATCGCCTAGCGTAGGTATAAAAAGTGGAGTACATACATGAGATTGACTTCTGTACCTATCTATTTTGTGGCAGGACCCTGAACCCGCGGTCTGGTCTAAAAACGTTGAACATTGTTAGGTTCTCCGTTGCCCAGCGACGTCCAATTATGCATAATCATATGAATATTGTATGCACACCAGTGTTCTCTTTAGTGAAGGTTATTACATTTTTTACTTAAGGCTTTGTTAAATACGAGTTTAGTAGAAATAGAAATTATTTATTTGCTAGTAATTTATGTATACAGATAAAGTACCGTCAAACGGGGTGAATAGGAACGCAGGGCTGAATAGAAACAAAACTTTGATTAGGACTTTCACTAATTTCTCCTAATATTTGTTTCTAGCAAAGCTTATATTATCCTTGTATAACAATGCAAGAAATAATTCTGTGCCTGTGAAAAGTGATATAATTCGACTTAATATATTTTTTGAGATTTTTACATAGAACTTAACAACTCACGTTCTTCTATCTCTCATCTCGGAGACAATTTTGTGCAAAGCGATATAAACTACGGACTTTGACAAAAAAAACGGAAATATTGATATATTTAGAATTGCTCCACACATTTTTTTTGGTGCTTCGTGGTATAAGTACAAATTGCAATACTTAAATGCTGCAAAAAAAATCTTAATAACGTGAAACAACCCCTTTGAAGCTTGGCTCCTATTTACCCTTGCCTTTCTATTCGCCCCGTTCGACTGTAGTTATTTTGAGGAGTGTTCTGTGATATTTAAGTACATTCACGAAATTACTAATATCATTTCTTGACAGAATTTGCATACAGTCTATGCAACTTAGTCTTCATTATTGCATAATTCTATGAACATATGGCCTCATACTGTGTCCCAGTGTCTCTGTTTGACTAGATAGGTACTCTATCCACGTACAATTTTATGACACGGTTGGCACAATGGTTAAGCGATATGCTGTGCTGTGTCGTCGGTTTGATTCCTGCACGGAACGATAATTTCTTCTTATAGTCTTGTGCTGCGTCAGGGTGTCTTGTTTTACATGTTTGTGAACGCACTCATGATGCAGGAGTAATTCAGGTAAGGTAAGTAAAAGAAAAAAAAAAATGCGGTTCTACTGCTTCGTCTTCAAGCCGACGCTTATACAGGGTTACTTGTAAAACTATATATATATTGCTAACATCATAAACAACTTTTGTGCTATGGCTTTTTACAAAACATAATTCGTTCACCAAAAACTTTAAGATTTCGTTGTTCTATCTAAAACATTTCAACTCTGTATTTTGCTATACCTATCCACATCTGTATGATGCGACGCAAGCGCATCAAGCACCCCCGTCGCCTGCTCCCCACTCCCCTCCGTTATTGTACTATCGCTTGCTTCGCATAGACTTCGTAATATTTAGAACGTTCAATTTAAATATTTTTATTTTTGTGTGAAAATCAGATGAACTAAAATATGATAAATTTTTTAAAGTCAAAGAACAAAAGTTGAACAGAAATTGACCTTAGACAGTGTCTTTATGATACGAAAATAACTCGTCTTTCTCTAGAGAATACAGCCGTAATTTTATTATAACAATACATTACTTCTTTATTTCTCTTTCCTCGTTAAACTCAGCTCTCAACGAGTCTCGCAAGCCGTTTCTTTAACATCCCTGGAGCAAAGCAAAATGTGTCCAGAATTGGCGCACGGAAAAACTTCGTCAAAAGTGAAGTCTTTTTATAGAAACGTGGGATCGTTGAAATGGGCTAACGAAGTAACATGTGACCGTGGAGCCTCCCCAGTTGGATCTGACTGCGGATTGACGGGATTAGGGCTACCATCAGTCCGGATTTGTTCGGACATGTCATTTAAATATGTAAATATAGTTAAAACTGAAAAAATAAGCAAACAAAATCTGATATTATATTAACAACGTTACAAAAGGCGCTGCGGCGTCCTCGCCTTCGCCAGCTCAGGACCTGAAGTTCCAGTGTCGGATTCGACGGGAACAAACGCTCAGGCGTCAACTTTGTACAAATCGCTCGCAGGACGCGACGGATTATAGGGTGGAGGTCTACCCTTTGGTGGAGCACCGCCGTGACCTTGCGGAGGCAATCAGCAGCGGCAACCTCTCGCGTTCTTCGGCTCTTGGTCGGGTTATGGTAGCAAGAGGGAATAAGACACGGTCACCTCCTGCGAAGCAGTAATCCGAGTAAAGGAGGTGATCGATTGCATGAGACTGCCCAAGCCTCACCGTTTCCCACGTAAAATAAAGAGATGGGTCTCTGGTGTGTAGGGAAACTCCAGACATATTTTGATACTTATATGTATATAAAGTTTATTATTGAGGATTTTCGAAATAAACCACAAATTGTTTCTCTGAAAACAAAGATTTGTTTTATTCAACATGCTTTTACAGTATTATGTAATAAATTATCGTTTAACTAAAATTACACTTTTATCTCACCTGAAAACAAAGAAACGACATTAAAGTTCACTAATATCGCCTCCTCAATTATATCCCTTTAATTATCTCTCTACAAGTTTTTATGACAATAAAATGCACAAAATAATCTAAAAATCATCTGTCATTGAATGATACGTCACCCCGTATCCACAGCTTAAAAATTAAAAAAATGAAATGTCATTTCCAAGGAGGTCATTTCATTACATGTATATTTTCGGGCTTGCGAGTATTACCCATAAACTGATTGACTAAACGATTCTATTATCAACACTGGACTCAGCGGTACAAAATTGAGCTTACTTCTTTCGAAATGGAAACCCTAACGTGATTGAATTAAAGCTCCCCACTCACGGCGCGGTAATCCGCTAATGTGATCACCTGGAAGCCTGTTCATGTTGCGACACTTGACGGATTTACAAGGGGGATATTGTTGTCACGATTATGAGGATTGACATAACCAGAGTAGGTTTTGATCAAAGTGCAGGTGTAAATGTGGAGGTAGGAACTTTCCCTAAGTTTCTGCATACCTCTTCAATCATTCTAAATGCCGTAAGTACTGCGAAGTGCCAATATCATCGTGATTCCTTCGTTAGAGAGGGATAGAGCTATTAATCTTGTATAGTTTTGTTTGTCTTCTTCTCACATCGGAATTGTAATCATTTTAAGTCGTCATTGTAAGTAGAATATACTTTAATTTGTAGTGTGGTATTAGTTGTATAGAGGGTATACTTCTGTTGATTTTATTTTGGTCAACCTATCTTTAGCTATTATTGGATGTGGTTTACATCTCTACTCCCAAAGTCCATAATTTCCTTCTGATGCGAATGTAAATCTGAATGTCTATTTGTTACATTTTTACGTCTGAAAGGAATATAGGTTACTTTTATCAATATACCACGCTGGTGAATTCGCGGACTGAAGCTATTAATCTATATATTAGAAAGAAAGAAAAGGAAAATAATTTATTTACGCGAAATGACGCAAAAAACGATTATAAAATGTATTCTGTAATCACAACAAACAGTTTATAATATTATCCCTTCCCCAAATCAACTTACCATAAACAAATACAAGCGCGCACAATCCACAAAAAATCGTAACAAAAACACGCCTATCAAAACAAAACCAAAGAGTTGTTTACAATTCTTTCAACAACACACTAGTCGCGTCAGTAACCCTTTATCTTGCTGTTGTCAGGTAGTTTATCACACACATCGGGTCCCTGACCCCCGAGGGGCCCGGGGCCCGATCTAACGCGATCAGAAGCACCCCTATAGAGCCCCATACGCTTCCGGCAAGGGGTAATGTACCGGTTGAACGAAAACGGGGTTTATAAAATTGATTGCAGTTTTCCGAAAGTTTAGATAGAGATAATGTGGGTTTGGAAATTGATAGTTCAGTTTATTGGGTGAATATTTCTAATGTCGACGGCAGATACTACGTAGAATTAGTTCTTTTATTGTGGCTCAATGTCTATAGCGTATTATGTGGGTGTGGAGCGAGAGTGTTTTACGCACGGATGAATGTATGCACGTGTCTGCAAGTGCAAACGCTTTAACAAGATCTGAGATAAAATACACTTTAGCAACACTGCTATATAAAATAAACTATGTAACTGTTCGGGTTTGGGGTGAGATAGAGATAAAGGATGATATAAGAGATGAAAGTCAGTTTAGAAATATAAGATTAAGATTAATTTATACTAGGATGTGCACGGTGTGTCGCCGAATTACGTACTGAACTATTGCGGTGTAAGTGCAATAATATAAATGATGGAACCATACTAAGCGGGTGGCGCAATAATGATGACCTCGGTAAACGTACTGTACGGTGGTTGACCCATACAGTAACTATGTACGCATCATGTCTTCACGAGTTAATAAAAATCTTTTCCAACTATTTGGAAGTCGCCTTTTTTTAATTGATATAAACTGGTGCTAGATAGTGATCCCACCTGGTGGTAAGCAGCGATGCAATCGTTGATGGTGAGGCGCATTAGTTTATTAAGAGCCTATTCACTCTAGTCTGGAAGACACCTAAATTATAATCGGACGGCCTTCTAGTCTAACCTGATGCAGCGGAGTTCCAGTACTTTGTTTTTCTGGCTTCTGAATATCCGTAAGGGCTGTCGAAGATGTTAATAAACAGCCGGGAAAACGGCTTAACGTGCTTTCCGAGGCACGGAGGTAACTCGGTGTGGAATGGATGGTCATCGGACAGACTTCAATAAGCGTAGCTTAACCAGCTTAACCTCAAAGTTTGACCTACAGGGCACAATGTCCCACATTACCGGGAAAATGCGTACTTCCTTATCACGGTTGTTTGTCGTTGTGACACAATTTCTCGTGAAGGACTCTAATTCGTCTTGCCAGCTTAGCCTGGCTCTTCCAAGGCTTGTTCGCCTTTGAATTTCCTAATTATACCTAAATGTTTGTTTGCTTATAATTATTTTGTCTCCGTGTCTTTCCAGCGACATCTACAACTTGCGTCTACAACGATCCAAACATAATAATTATGACGACACGTTTACTGTCACGATGAGGTTCTCATGAATACTTCTTACCTAAACAAGAGTCTTCGATAAATGCACCTTACTAAATACTTCACAAATAATGCGTCTATACTCCGACATAACTATCTACATATATGAAAGATAGTCCAGTGTTCATTACGAAACAATCCTTGTGTCATTGAGGTACAGTTTAATTTTCTTACAAACTCATAAACTCAGACGTCGCAAGAAAGTCTGACCTTCAGTCTATCCAAGGAATATCATGATGCCTAGTAACTGGGTAAAGGTCAGATAGGCAGTCGCTCCATGGGAAACACGAATATTCAGCCACATCCATCCGGTTAGACTGGAAGCCGAACCTAAGCTACTGGGGAAAAGTTTAAGGAGATGATAACATTGACTCCGAAGTAGGGCTTGTTCATAGAACGCTTCATTTCCTTTGCCCTCAGACTTCTCAGTCTCGATGTCTCCTCACTGGAGGACGTGTACTGGCTGGAGGACAGCACAGCTCGCCACGTGCTGGACCCCAAGGACTTCGGCGCGTGGTCTGCAGCCCGCCAGAGTCTTCCCACCGGCAAGGATGCGCTGCAGACCCTGAAAGCAGACCTCTGGAGCGCTGTGGTTAAGAACAGCAAACATCAAGACGCTTGGACTTGGGGTATGTTGAAACTGACTTACTTATTGTGTGAGCAGGTGTTTATCTAACGATAGTCGATACACCATGATCCTCTGGAATAATAGAACCGTGAGCAGCACGTGCACTTACCGCACGTGCTTTTTACTACTCTTGCACAGGATCAAATACTAAAGCTGGCAAAACCCACACTGAAGTGATGGATATCGATATTTTGTGATGCTATCATGATCGTTGACTTGTTACAGGTGTAGTTAGTGGAATGTGTTATGCAAATAAATGTCGATATCCATCTTGTTAGCTCATCACTGTAACAAAACTAAAAAACCGTGGTACAGCTACATTGGTAGGTACTGGATGGAATTGCATGAAGTCTTGGGATTGTTATGAGGGTTCTCATTAGGAGGTTAGGTACTATAGCACCTACATTTACTAAAACTTTATCTTTGGGCTCTCTAAAACCAGTCTCCAAGGGAATATAACCAATATCGCAGTAAGACTAGAACGACATGACGTAACCCAGGTGGCATGCTGGTGGTGTCGGTGTCGGTGTGCGGCCTGGTGACGCTGGCGGCCATGACGCAGCCATCGCTGGCGCCGGAAGCCAAGCACTCCCTGCTACAGTACGTCACCGGGAAGTATCTGCATCCGCCTAGTTGTAAGGTATGTTTGTGTTTTATCATGCATGCTTTTGGTTTCTAAAAGGGATCAGGGCATTGTGTCTGGGGGCTCCAGGATTGTTTGAATTAGATACCGCGGTCCTGGGTAGCAAAGGACAATTTTGAAGGTACACAGGTAAGTTTAACAATAATAATCATTAATTTATTTTTTCACATAAGTTAATTTCTAGGGTTACTGCAGAGCAGGAACATGGAAATAACGTCAGTAAGAGCCTGGTGCCTGTGATAGGTCTCTATAAGACCTTTTGATTGCAAGTCACCAGGGCTCTCTCATAGCTATTAGCCTGCTATGTCCTCCTGTTTCAGTTGGTAAAAGTCTGACATTTTCTCTCACTACACCCAGAGCGGGAGAAGTTATGTTATTCGGACAAGGCACACATTATATAATTTGAACTTTTTAAAACTTCTCCAATTATATGTCAGTAATTATCCCACGGAAACGTAATCCCACAAGGTTAAAATTGACATCTTAGGAGTAATAATTTCGCCCCTGCAACCTAGATCTATTATGACGCGTTTAGTGCGTAACGCAAGCTCAAGCCACTTTAATGTAGGCTCTTTCTCTGACCTCCAGGTGGAATGGGGCTGGACTGAGCCTCAGGCGGTGGGGGAGACGATGTGCTTCACCGTGCACTGCTACCAACGCAACGGACATCCCTACCCTATCTGCGACACTGATGAGCTCTCCGTCTCCATATCGCACGGGACTAGGAAGGTAAGCATAATCAGCCTTTTAATGTTCCCACTGCTGGGACTCTTGCCTCCTGTCCGTAGGAGGGGAAGGCCATAATTCACCACGCGGGTCCAGTGCGGGTTGGCGAATGTCACTTGTCTTCGAATTTTGGTTTATAGGACATGCTGGTTTCCTTCACCGTTTTGAGAGCAGTGGTGATAAAATAAGTTACACAAAGTAATGCGCCTGGCTGGGTTTAAACCCGCGACCTACAGCTCGTAAGTCGGGGCCGTTAGCCACTCAGCCGCCACTTCTCTCAGGAAGGTAAGCGCAGTAGGGCAGAGAGGTTAGGAAAAGTATCTTACTGTAGTGATCCATCATTGTCATTTTAAGGTAAGACGAATGACAGCTGCCAAGCGTCGTAAATGAATCGGTCCGTTGCTATGCTAGAATTGTGATTGGCATACGAGTATATGTAGCTTGACATCTGAATCAGGGGTCTTCGGTTAGATAAAGTAATTGTTTTTCCATAAGGAATTTCAAATAATAGTTCGCTTACTACAACTGACCTAAAGAAATGTGGCAACAGTATATCTTATCGCCTGTCACATCACCCTTTTCACATTTGCTTACCTTCATCTTTCTTTTGGGAACTAAAATCGTATTTGTATGGCTCAGAGGTAGCCAGCTACTTCCAGTTGCTTGCAGTTGTTGCTGTTTATGTAGCCTTAAAAAACCTGAGTGTTGTAACTTGCATCTGTCTATAAATACAGGTGTGAGAGCTTCGTGCTATGTCCTTTATTGCAGGTGACGGCAGTGATAGAGCTGGGCTCGGGCGACCCCGCGCAGGCCAACACCGCGCGCGTCAAGTTCACGGTGCGCACCGCCGGCGTCTACATCGTGTCCATCATGATAGGTGAGTACGCCAGCATTGCGTGCGTCTATCCTGTGCTTTGCGCGCATCTATGCTACGGTTTGTACGCGAATCAAAGTTGCACATGACGGGTGTTTACTGTGTAAACCAGTACTTGCTTGCTGGGTATTGGACTAGCTGATGGGTATTACATAGTTAATTTACCACAGAAGATTCCAACATCTCGAATGTTGTGTGGTCTAAATAAAGTTGTTTCGTCCCAGGGCTGGTGCATATCAGCGGTAGTCCGTATCGCAAATGGTTCACAGCGGGGCGCGTCGAGGCACGACGCTCGCGCGTGGGGCGCGCGCACCACGCGCTCGTGTGGGCGGCCGGGCACGCGCGCCACCTGCACGTGCACCCGCGCGACCAGTACGACAACCCCGCGCCGCTCACCGACCAGGAGCCGCCCGCTGTAAGTTACTACACACGCGCTGGTGTGGGCGGCCGGGCACGCGCGCCACCTGCACGTGCACCCGCGCGACCAGTACGACAACCCCGCGCCGCTCACCGACCAGGAGCCGCCCGCTGTAAGTTACTACACACGCGCTGGTGTGGGCGGCCGGGCACGCGCGCCACCTGCACGTGCACCCGCGCGACCAGTACGACAACCCCGCGCCGCTCACCGACCAGGAGCCGCCCGCTGTAAGTTACTACACACGCGCTGGTGTGGGCGGCCGGGCACGCGCGCCACCTGCACGTGCACCCGCGCGACCAGTACGACAACCCCGCGCCGCTCACCGACCAGGAGCCGCCCGCTGTAAGTTACTACACACGCGCTGGTGTGGGCGGCCGGGCACGCGCGCCACCTGCACGTGCACCCGCGCGACCAGTACGACAACCCCGCGCCGCTCACCGACCAGGAGCCGCCCGCTGTAAGTTACTACACACGCGCTGGTGTGGGCGGCCGGGCACGCGCGCCACCTGCACGTGCACCCGCGCGACCAGTACGACAACCCCGCGCCGCTCACCGACCAGGAGCCGCCCGCTGTAAGTTACTACACACGCGCTGGTGTGGGCGGCCGGGCACGCGCGCCACCTGCACGTGCACCCGCGCGACCAGTACGACAACCCCGCGCCGCTCACCGACCAGGAGCCGCCCGCTGTAAGTTACTACACACGCGCTGGTGTGGGCCGGGCACGCGCGCCACCTGCACGTGCACCCGCGCGACCAGTACGACAACCCCGCGCCGCTCACCGACCAGGAGCCGCCCGCTGTAAGTTACTACACACGCGCTGGTGTGGGCGGCCGGGCACGCGCGCCACCTGCACGTGCACCCGCGCGACCAGTACGACAACCCCGCGCCGCTCACCGACCAGGAGCCGCCCGCTGTAAGTTACTACACACGCGCTGGTGTGGGCGGCCGGGCACGCGCGCCACCTGCACGTGCACCCGCGCGACCAGTACGACAACCCCGCGCCGCTCACCGACCAGGAGCCGCCCGCTGTAAGTTACTACACACGCGCTGGTGTGGGCGGCCGGGCACGCGCGCCACCTGCACGTGCACCCGCGCGACCAGTACGACAACCCCGCGCCGCTCACCGACCAGGAGCCGCCCGCTGTAAGTTACTACACACGCGCTGGTGTGGGCGGCCGGGCACGCGCGCCACCTGCACGTGCACCCGCGCGACCAGTACGACAACCCCGCGCCGCTCACCGACCAGGAGCCGCCCGCTGTAAGTTACTACACACGCGCTGGTGTGGGCGGCCGGGCACGCGCGCCACCTGCACGTGCACCCGCGCGCCACCTGCACGTGCACTGCGACCAGAATGAAAATGATATTCCAATTTGCCATTAGCGTTACGTTAACATCAACTTCACCTATACGCCAAAGTACTCTTTAACAAGACGTGAACTAGCTTACATTTTATCCAAGCAGGATATGACGTCTGCTAGTTAGTCTACATCACATAGCGACGGTTACTACGTAATAAAGACAAGTCCAAAATATCATTTTTTGTTTATTATGTAATAAACTTCATAAATAATGTAATACACTTTGTTTAATTGATACTATCAATTAAACAAAGTAAATAATAAAATAAAATATATATATATATATATATATATTGGACATGTCTTTATACAGCAAGTAATGTATACGTTGGGGCCGTCGATAGGTTATTTTTAACGTATCTGACTACAATATAACCTCAAGTCAAGCAAAACTCCCAGTAAAACTAATTTAAGTCTGTTTTGCGTTAAATAGAGTAAGTCATTGATAAGAATTAAAAATAAGATTAAACCTAAAGTAGAGCCTTGGGGTACCCCCATTTGCGTGTTTAATCCCGATGAATCGACATTGTTTGTCTGAACTAAATGTTGCATATCATTCAAATGTGACTTTGCAAAGCTTAACGCTGTTTTACCTAAGCTGTAATAGTCAAGTTTTGGGAGTTATATTTCATGATTTACGTAATCAAACGCCTTAGCCAGGTCGCAGAATGTCTGTAGTACCTCGTGCCTCTTTCTACGCACAAGAAACAAATCAGGTGGGATCGTAGTCCAGCACTAGTTTATATCTTTTTTTTATTTATTAGGAGACACATGCTTCAGCTGTACAACCTCTTTTAATGAAATCTTACACTTTATCGTGCGATATGTCATTCGTGTTAAAATGATTACCTTTTCAATTGTCTTGTTGAAAATTGGTCTTTAATTTCACACGTATATAATTTTATTTGTTATAAAAATGCTTATATACATGTCTTCCCCAGGGTTTCTCCATAAAGATCAACCCGCTAGGCGGCGAGGTGGACGAGCAGCTGTCGTCGTCGGCGACGTTCGCGTACGACGCCGTGAACCAGCGCGTGAGCATGACGCTGTGCTTCGAGCGCGCCGGCGTGTACCGCGCGCAGGTGCTGTACGAGGGCGTGCTGCTGCACAACGGAGAGTTCGACTGCATCGTGCTCACTGGTAACCTATTGCATAAACATCAACCCGCTAGGTGGCGACCGTTACGCTGTGAGCGGGAGCTAAGCGCGGGGCGGCGAGCGTAACCACAAAAATATAAAATGTTTGGAGCACGCCACGAAACGCCGTTCATATCGCCGCGCGTCCGCTTGCCAATGCCGCCCCGCTTGTTGCTAAGACCAAAGTTATGAACAGGCCGTTAAAGTTGAACTAGCGCCACTGCTTAGGTTATAATCCAGTTTCCGCGACGGGGACCGTACGAGTGAACATACGCGTTTTGTCACGTGCCGGCTGCCCGTCGCGGGCGTCCACTTTTGTGTTAACACGCCCTCAGTTTCGGCCCTAACTTTGATTCTAACCATATCGAATAGATTAATCCTTCATGTTGTATCAGGGTTCATCAAATTATACTTTATACCAGTAGGTGACCACGTCTATTGTTGTGCTGGTGGTGTTTAAAGTTAAAATAAAATGACTTGAAAAACGTGTTTTTCTCCGTTATACAGTTGTACTGTATAACAGTGTAAAGATCACCCATTATACACTCTCAAGAATCGTCTTATTCGTCACTACAGCTACATGAGAGCCTTTGACTCTAATGTAACTTGTTTATGGGATGTGATTTCCGCTAATGTGCTGCAGATAACCCTTGTGAAAATAACTGAACATATTGATGTTACTCAAAATACTGTTATAGTAGGAATGTCGGGTTATGAGAGGTGCCAGTTAAGACAGGTGCGTGAATACCACAGTTGAACTGTAATGCTGACTACACAATAAGTTGTAACAAGCCGTGTGCATCCATTCCAGCGAGCGACACAGCGACCGTGCAGCGCAACATCTCGTCGAAGCGGCACAACATCAGCTACGAGGCGCGGCTGCTGAGCGGCAAGCAGCGCCGCGTGCTGTGCTGCATCTCGCCCAAGCAGCTCACGCTCAAGGACTACATCCTCAAGTTCATCCCTAAGAGGATCACCAGCTTCCGCCTGTGCCCCTCCACTAAGGTGAGACTGCCTAGCGCTTTACAACGATACTGTACTGTGTGTAGTATATTTTATATTTATTAGTTTATTAATTGGCTTTTTATTTATGTATTATATTATTTTTTTTATTTGTTATTTATTTTTACATTGTTTCTATAAGTTGTTGTACACTTTCAGCCCGAAATCTTGTTCCTTTCGTTTCAGTCCATCCAAAGGTTGTCTGGCAGAAATTGCCCTGTGCAATAAGACCGCCTATTGTACACTTATTTTTTGTTAAATATTATTCTTTAGTAAGTTAAGGTGTGCAATAAAGATGTATAATAATAATAATAATAATAATACTGAGTTCAACTTCGAGTAAAACCGGTTGCATTGATATGCAGCTGCTTAGCAATACTAGATCAAACCTCCTGAACTCAGTGCTTGGATAACATGCTGCCCTTTGGCAATACATATGCCTTATTTTGTAGCTCCCGTAATGTCTGCCAAGTTATAAATAATTGCAAATTGTATATCGGGACCTAGTTGATTATAATTGATAATAACGTGATTTTACTTATAGCCTATTAGCTTTTAGAAAATAGTGACATCATCGTTGTCACTCAGCTAAGCTACGTCAAAAATGAATATATCAACTCAACATTAAAACTTAAAGATGTAGAAAAGCTGTTTTATGACGCAATAGCAACAATAGATTCAAACAAAAGAAAGAAATGCTGTGACCACGTCATTAATGAAGAAAAAATCATGCGGGACTTACATAATGTTATGGAACTTGCGGAACAGAATTCTATTATTATAAAATGTAAACGAAAATTTTGACGATTTGGATAAGATTTGCTTTAATTTTTACCCCAGTGTAGATACGCTTTTATTTTGTAGTAGCACTGATGAGTCACTATTTTCTTACCAGGAATGGGTGTATAGCCATAGATGTGTACATCCACGCATAAAATTGAGCGGTTTGTAATTCAAATGAGTGATTACAGGATTGACATTTATGTTGGAAATGTAATATTTTGATCGAAATGAAAGTGCTTTTCTCGTCTCAGTTAATTCTGAAGCCAACGCCAGTCGGGTCAGGTCCGGGTGGAGAGTTCACGCTGGAGGACGGCGTGCAGCCGCAGTTGGAGCTGGTGTCGGCTGAGCGGGATCTCATCGCCGCCACCTTCACGCAGCTGCTCATCGCCAACTGCGGCGGAGAGGACACCTTCAAGGTAACTGTGTACGACGCAGACTAGTTCACGCTGGAGGACGGCGTGCAGCCGCAGTTGGAGCTGGTGTCGGCTGAGCGGGATCTCATCGCCGCCACCTTCACGCAGCTGCTCATCGCCAACTGCGGCGGAGAGGACACCTTCAAGGTAACTGTGTACGACGCAGACTAGTTCACGCTGGAGGACGGCGTGCAGCCGCAGTTGGAGCTGGTGTCGGCTGAGCGGGATCTCATCGCCGCCACCTTCACGCAGCTGCTCATCGCCAACTGCGGCGGAGAGGACACCTTCAAGGTAACTGTGTACGACGCAGACTAGTTCACGCTGGAGGACGGCGTGCAGCCGCAGTTGGAGCTGGTGTCGGCTGAGCGGGATCTCATCGCCGCCACCTTCACGCAGCTGCTCATCGCCAACTGCGGCGGAGAGGACACCTTCAAGGTAACTGTGTACGACGCAGACTAGTTCACGCTGGAGGACGGCGTGCAGCCGCAGTTGGAGCTGGTGTCGGCTGAGCGGGATCTCATCGCCGCCACCTTCACGCAGCTGCTCATCGCCAACTGCGGCGGAGAGGACACCTTCAAGGTAACTGTGTACGACGCAGACTAGTTCACGCTGGAGGACGGCGTGCAGCCGCAGTTGGAGCTGGTGTCGGCTGAGCGGGATCTCATCGCCGCCACCTTCACGCAGCTGCTCATCGCCAACTGCGGCGGAGAGGACACCTTCAAGGTAACTGTGTACGACGCAGACTAGTTCACGCTGGAGGACGGCGTGCAGCCGCAGTTGGAGCTGGTGTCGGCTGAGCGGGATCTCATCGCCGCCACCTTCACGCAGCTGCTCATCGCCAACTGCGGCGGAGAGGACACCTTCAAGGTAACTGTGTACGACGCAGACTAGTTCACGCTGGAGGACGGCGTGCAGCCGCAGTTGGAGCTGGTGTCGGCTGAGCGGGATCTCATCGCCGCCACCTTCACGCAGCTGCTCATCGCCAACTGCGGCGGAGAGGACACCTTCAAGGTAACTGTGTACGACGCAGACTAGTTCACGCTGGAGGACGGCGTGCAGCCGCAGTTGGAGCTGGTGTCGGCTGAGCGGGATCTCATCGCCGCCACCTTCACGCAGCTGCTCATCGCCAACTGCGGCGGAGAGGACACCTTCAAGGTAACTGTGTACGACGCAGACTAGTTCACGCTGGAGGACGGCGTGCAGCCGCAGTTGGAGCTGGTGTCGGCTGAGCGGGATCTCATCGCCGCCACCTTCACGCAGCTGCTCATCGCCAACTGCGCCGGAGAGGACACCTTCAAGGTAACTGTGTACGACGCAGACTAGTTCACGCTGGAGGACGGCGTGCAGCCGCAGTTGGAGCTGGTGTCGCTGGTGGAGGACACCTTCAAGGTAACTGTACGATGCAGACTAGTTTTATAACAGACGGCGCGGCTTCGTCTGTGTACATAAAATATAGCTTATGTCACTCAGAGATAAAGCAGCTGTCTATCAGTGAAACGATTTTAGCAACTGGACCAGATTACCTCCTACAAACAAAAAAAAAACATAAAAACAAACTACCATCAAATAAGCAATTTATAATAAAACGAAATATCAAATTTATTCGAATACCGAATAATATAATATACGAATATCATAAGAACTGTTATGTATTAATCATATTTGCAAAATTATATTCTATTCAAAAAGACCAAAATAGTATTTTATTTTTCAACGTATAGCATAATATTATATCTATCGATAGTGATCAACATCAGTAGTGATTCACTACTAGTGAATGAATATAAAAAAAAAAGCGTAAAATTTTAAAAACTCTTAGAAATACACTAATTCTATTTCTAAACTATATATTTCTTCTCCCACAGAACAAACAAGACTTCTTCTACAGCGAGATCCGCAAGGCCCACTCGCGCCACCCTCACGAGAAGCTGGCCATCCGCGTGCTCCGCTCCGAGCTGCTGCGGACCAGCCTCAAGGCCACCAGACACTTCACCGTGCAGGACTGGTGCAAGAACTTCGACGTCACGTTCCAGGGCGAGCAGGGTATGGAACTACTAGTTTATACATTAACCTTACGTATTGTATTAGCAGCCTGGATGATGATGATGGATGGATTGTGCGAGAGTGCCGAGTAACAGGACAGGGAAAAAAAAAAGTGTTGCGCCGACCCCAATTAATGTGAGATGAGGGTAGAAAGAAAAATACTGTATTAGCGTAAGAAAAATAACGAGTAATACGTTTTTCAGGCGTGGACTGGGGCGGCGTGCGGCGCGAGTGGTTCTCTCTGCTGTGCGGGCAGCTGTTCGACTCCAAGTTCGGGCTCTTCGTGTCGTTCCACGACTCGCCCACTGGCCTCGTGCACCCCAACCCCGACCGGCCGCCGCACCTCAAGGTGAGCCTCACCTGCCTCGTGCACCCCAACCCCGACCGGCCGCCGCACCTCAAGGTGAGCCTCACCTGCCTCGTGCACCCCAACCCCGACCGGCCGCCGCACCTCAAGGTGAGCCTCACCTGCCTCGTGCACCCCAACCCCGACCGGCCGCCGCACCTCAAGGTGAGCCTCACCTGCCTCGTGCACCCCAACCCCGACCGGCCGCCGCACCTCAAGGTGAGCCTCACCTGCCTCGTGCACCCCAACCCCGACCGGCCGCCGCACCTCAAGGTGAGCCTCACCTGCCTCGTGCACCCCAACCCCGACCGGCCGCCGCACCTCAAGGTGAGCCTCACCTGCCTCGTGCACCCCAACCCCGACCGGCCGCCGCACCTCAAGGTGAGCCTCACCTGCCTCGTGCACCCCAACCCCGACCGGCCGCCGCACCTCAAGGTGAGCCTCACCTGCCTCGTGCACCCCAACCCCGACCGGCCGCCGCACCTCAAGGTGAGCCTCACCTGCCTCGTGCACCCCAACCCCGACCGGCCGCCGCACCTCAAGGTGAGCCTCACCTGCCTCGTGCACCCCAACCCCGACCGGCCGCCGCACCTCAAGGTGAGCCTCACCTGCCTCGTGCACCCCAACCCCGACCGGCCGCCGCACCTCAAGGTGAGCCTCACCTGCCTCGTGCACCCCAACCCCGACCGGCCGCCGCACCTCAAGGTGAGCCTCACCTGCCTCGTGCACCCCAACCCCGACCGGCCGCCGCACCTCAAGGTGAGCCTCACCTGCCTCGTGCACCCCAACCCCGACCGGCCGCCGCACCTCAAGGTGAGCCTCACCTGCCTCGTGCACCCCAACCCCGACCGGCCGCCGCACCTCAAGGTGAGCCTCACCTGCCTCGTGCACCCCAACCCCGACCGGCCGCCGCACCTCAAGGTGAGCCTCACCTGCCTCGTGCACCCCAACCCCGACCGGCCGCCGCACCTCAAGGTGAGCCTCACCTGCTGAGTGCACCCCAACCCCGACCGGCCGCCGCACCTCAAGGTGAGCCTCACCTGCCTCGTGCACCCCAACCCCGACCGGCCGCCGCACCTCAAGGTGAGCCTCACCTGCTGAGTGCACCCCCACCCCGACCGGCCGCCGCACCTCAAGGTGAGCCTCACCTGCTGAGTGCACCCCAACCCCGACCGGCCGCCGCACCTCAAGGTGAGCCTCACCTGCTGAGTGCACCCCAACCCCGACCGGCCGCCGCACCTCAAGGTGAGCCTCACCTGCTGCGTGCACCCCAACCCCGACCGGCCGCCGCACCTCAAGGTGAGCCTCACCTGCCTCGTGCACCCCAACCCCGACCGGCCGCCGCACCTCAAGGTGAGCCTCACCTGCTGAGTGCACCCCAACCCCGACCGGCCGCCGCACCTCAAGGTGAGCCTCACCTGCTGAGTGCACCCCAACCCCGACCGGCCGCCGCACCTCAAGGTGAGCCTCACCTGCTGAGTGCACCCCAACCCCGACCGGCCGCCGCACCTCAAGGTGAGCCTCACCTGCCTCGTGCACCCCAACCCCGACCGGCCGCCGCACCTCAAGGTGAGCCTCACCTGCTGAGTGCACCCCAACCCCGACCGGCCGCCGCACCTCAAGGTGAGCCTCACCTGCCTCGTGCACCCCAACCCCGACCGGCCGCCGCACCTCAAGGTGAGCCTCACCTGCCTCGTGCACCCCAACCCCGACCGGCCGCCGCACCTCAAGGTGAGCCTCACCTGCCTCGTGCACCCCAACCCCGACCGGCCGCCGCACCTCAAGGTGAGCCTCACCTGCCTCGTGCACCCCAACCCCGACCGGCCGCCGCACCTCAAGGTGAGCCTCACCTGCCTCGTGCACCCCAACCCCGACCGGCCGCCGCACCTCAAGGTGAGCCTCACCTGCCTCGTGCACCCCAACCCCGACCGGCCGCCGCACCTCAAGGTGAGCCTCACCTGCTGAGTGCACCCCAACCCCGACCGGCCGCCGCACCTCAAGGTGAGCCTCACCTGCCTCGTGCACCCCAACCCCGACCGGCCGCCGCACCTCAAGGTGAGCCTCACCTGCCTCGTGCACCCCAACCCCGACCGGCCGCCGCACCTCAAGGTGAGCCTCACCTGCCTCGTGCACCCCAACCCCGACCGGCCGCCGCACCTCAAGGTGAGCCTCACCTGCCTCGTGCACCCCAACCCCGACCGGCCGCCGCACCTCAAGGTGAGCCTCACCTGCCTCGTGCACCCCAACCCCGACCGGCCGCCGCACCTCAAGGTGAGCCTCACCTGCGTAGTGCACCCCAACCCCGACCGGCCGCCGCACCTCAAGGTGAGCCTCACCTGCTGAGTGCACCCCAACCCCGACCGGCCGCCGCACCTCAAGGTGAGCCTCACCTGCCTCGTGCACCCCAACCCCGACCGGCCGCCGCACCTCAAGGTGAGCCTCACCTGCTGAGTGCACCCCAACCCCGACCGGCCGCCGCACCTCAAGGTGAGCCTCACCTGCCTCGTGCACCCCAACCCCGACCGGCCGCCGCACCTCAAGGTGAGCCTCACCTGCTGAGTGCACCCCAACCCCGACCGGCCGCCGCACCTCAAGGTGAGCCTCACCTGCTGAGTGCACCCCAACCCCGACCGGCCGCCGCACCTCAAGGTGAGCCTCACCTGCTGAGTGCACCCCAACCCCGACCGGCCGCCGCACCTCAAGGTGAGCCTCACCTGCTGAGTGCACCCAAACCCCGACCGGCCGCCGCACCTCAAGGTGAGCCTCACCTGCCTCGTGCACCCCAACCCCGACCGGCCGCCGCACCTCAAGGTGAGCCTCACCTGCCTCGTGCACCCCAACCCCGACCGGCCGCCGCACCTCAAGGTGAGCCTCACCTGCTGAGTGCACCCCAACCCCGACCGGCCGCCGCACCTCAAGGTGAGCCTCACCTGCCTCGTGCACCCCAACCCCGACCGGCCGCCGCACCTCAAGGTGAGCCTCACCTGCCTCGTGCACCCCAACCCCGACCGGCCGCCGCACCTCAAGGTGAGCCTCACCTGCTGAGTGCACCCCAACCCCGACCGGCCGCCGCACCTCAAGGTGAGCCTCACCTGCCTCGTGCACCCCAACCCCGACCGGCCGCCGCATCTAAAGGTGAGCCTCACCCGCCGAGTGCACTCTAACGTCCAGGTCATGACTTCGATCTCAGCCGCGCGCGGTGCGGCGAGCGGGGCAGCATCAGTAAGCGGAACGTTTTCGCTATGAGTGGCGTCTCGTGGCGTGCTTCAAACATTTTCATACTTTTGTTCTTGACGCTCGCCGCGCCGCGCTTAGCTACCGCTCACAACGATAAGGTCGTGAACGGGCCGTAACCCGACCGCCCGTTGCAATACTCGCGAAGGGTTTTGGGTATTAGTTCAACAATAACTTTAATTTTCTTTTTCATAGAGAAACATGCAAATTCTATAAAACCTACAAAATTCCTCAACTAAAGATACTTTGTATTCCAGCTAAAACACTTCGAGCTAGCGGGCAAGTTGGTAGGCAAGTGCTTGTACGAGAGTGCGCTGGGAGGCTCCTACCGGCAGCTGGTGAGGGCGCGCCTCACAAGGTCCTTCCTCGCGCAGATCATCGGCCTCCGAGTGCATTATAAGGTACACTTGTACTATGAAATAATTGTTTTTTTTTTTTTAAACTGAAACAGTAGCTATGATTTTTTGAAAATCAAATTTTCTTAGATAGGAATCGACATCGTAATATTGAAAAAAGTTTAACTGGCGTTCAACCTAGGCTAAGGCCGAATGCTGCATTACGCAGTCGCCCGCGCAGTCCCATACAAAAGTGCTCCATCAGCACCCCGCATTTGTTTTGCTACGTAATAACACATTAAAGTTCTCCATCGACACGACTACATGCACACCGTTAAAGTTCAACTAGTGAAACCGCGCAGGTATCCGTTTTCCACTACAGGGAGCGCCGTACACGACTCACGCGACGTGTGCACGCGCGGGCTCTCACTTAACGCAGCGTTGCCCTTAAAAAAGAACTTTGGATCTCTAAAATAATTTTTTTTTGGCAGTACTTCGAGCAAGACGACCCCGAGCTGTACCTGTCGAAGATCAAGTACGTGCTGGAGACGGACCTGGACGCCGGCGACTCCGTGCCCGAGCTGTACTTCTGCGACGACGTGTACGACGCGCAGGGCCGGCTTGTGGAGACGCACGACCTGCTGCCCAACGGCTCCACCATACGGGTATGTAGCTCAATAAAAATATGGTAGAATTATCATAATATGCCATTATCATCATTTCAGTCGAAAGACGTCCACTGTTGGACATGCTCGTAGGCCTCCCCAAAGTGTCGCCACAATGAACGGTCCTGTGCGTCTCGCATCTTCCGGATTCTCACAACCCTGATGACCTGGCAGACATCGGTCCACTTTGTGGGAGGCCTTCCGACGCAGGGTTTTCCGGCGGTCGCCACTCCAGAACTTTTCTGCTCCAACAATCACAATTATTATAATATGTAATCTGAATTAATGAAAATTGTTGTCAACATAATATTGTTACGCCGTGAAACTTGAATAAATTGTATGAAATTAATAGTAGCGTTAAATAATTAAAACGTATTGCTAAGTGAAATTTCAAGACTCGAAATCTATATCAAGCTCTGGAAAACTTGATGAAAGTTCTACGAAGGTGTTTTTATTGTTTATCGATTGATAAGGGACTTTGTACCTTTCGTCGTCGACAATAGCGTCGAAATTCGAATGATGTCACGAACTACTACAAAATTACATTTTTTAATGTATAACTCGCGAAAAACAATACAGTCGAATTGTTCTAGTGTGGCCTTGAAACGTATTTTCCTAAAATATTTCTGGCTCACCCTGTAAAACCGATCTTAACCGGTGAGTCTTCGCCTCTGTACACAATCATGTTAGACTCACGCATTGAATAGAGAGCGCGACCTTAATGTCACTGAGCGATGTTACACAATACATGCCGCTCACACACATACACTTGTCGTCCCTGCGGTGTGAACCGCTGTAGGCCCGCTGTGCGCGCGCTAGCCGGGCTCACAGTGCGTGCTGCAGCTCCGTAACGCGGCGCCACACGTCGCGGCTCACACACATACACTTGTCGTCCCTGCGGTGTGAACCGCTGTAGGCCCGCTGTGCGCGCGCTAGCCGGGCTCACAGTGCGTGCTGCAGCTCCGTAACGCGGCGCCACACGTCGCGGCTCACACACATACACTTGTCGTCCCTGCGGTGTGAACCGCTGTAGGCCCGCTGTGCGCGCGCTAGCCGGGCTCACAGTGCGTGCTGCAGCTCCGTAACGCGGCGCCACACGTCGCGGCTCACACACATACACTTGTCGTCCCTGCGGTGTGAACCGCTGTAGGCCCGCTGTGCGCGCGCTAGCCGGGCTCACAGTGCGTGCTGCAGCTCCGTAACGCGGCGCCACACGTCGCGGCTCACACACATACACTTGTCGTCCCTGCGGTGTGAACCGCTGTAGGCCCGCTGTGCGCGCGCTAGCCGGGCTCACAGTGCGTGCTGCAGCTCCGTAACGCGGCGCCACACGTCGCGGCTCACACACATACACTTGTCGTCCCTGCGGTGTGAACCGCTGTAGGCCCGCTGTGCGCGCGCTAGCCGGGCTCACAGTGCGTGCTGCAGCTCCGTAACGCGGCGCCACACGTCGCGGCTCACACACATACACTTGTCGTCCCTGCGGTGTGAACCGCTGTAGGCCCGCTGTGCGCGCGCTAGCCGGGCTCACAGTGCGTGCTGCAGCTCCGTAACGCGGCGCCACACATCGCGGCTCACACACATACACTTGTCGTCCCTGCGGTGTGAACCGCTGTAGGCCCGCTGTGCGCGCGCTAGCCGGGCTCACAGTGCGTGCTGCAGCTCCGTAACGCGGCGCCACACGTCGCGGCTCACACACATACACTTGTCGTCCCTGCGGTGTGAACCGCTGTAGGCCCGCTGTGCGCGCGCTAGCCGGGCTCACAGTGCGTGCTGCAGCTCCGTAACGCGGCGCCACACGTCGCGGCTCACACACATACACTTGTCGTCCCTGCGGTGTGAACCGCTGTAGGCCCGCTGTGCGCGCGCTAGCCGGGCTCACAGTGCGTGCTGCAGCTCCGTAACGCGGCGCCACACGTCGCGGCTCACACACATACACTTGTCGTCCCTGCGGTGTGAACCGCTGTAGGCCCGCTGTGCGCGCGCTAGCCGGGCTCACAGTGCGTGCTGCAGCTCCGTAACGCGGCGCCACACGTCGCGGCTCACACACATACACTTGTCGTCCCTGCGGTGTGAACCGCTGTAGGCCCGCTGTGCGCGCGCTAGCCGGGCTCACAGTGCGTGCTGCAGCTCCGTAACGCGGCGCCACACGTCGCGGCTCACACACATACACTTGTCGTCCCTGCGGTGTGAACCGCTGTAGGCCCGCTGTGCGCGTGCTAGCCGGGCTCACAGTGCGTGCTGCAGCTCCGTAACGCGGCGCCACACGTCGCGGCTCACACACATACACTTGTCGTCCCTGCGGTGTGAACCGCTGTAGGCCCGCTGTGCGCGCGCTAGCCGGGCTCACAGTGCGTGCTGCAGCTCCGTAACGCGGCGCCACACGTCGCGGCTCACACACATACACTTGTCGTCCCTGCGGTGTGAACCGCTGTAGGCCCGCTGTGCGCGCGCTAGCCGGGCTCACAGTGCGTGCTGCAGCTCCGTAACGCGGCGCCACACGTCGCGGCTCACACACATACACTTGTCGTCCCTGCGGTGTGAACCGCTGTAGGCCCGCTGTGCGCGCGCTAGCCGGGCTCACAGTGCGTGCTGCAGCTCCGTAACGCGGCGCCACACGTCGCGGCTCACACACATACACTTGTCGTCCCTGCGGTGTGAACCGCTGTAGGCCCGCTGTGCGCGCGCTAGCCGGGCTCACAGTGCGTGCTGCAGCTCCGTAACGCGGCGCCACACGTCGCGGCTCACACACATACACTTGTCGTCCCTGCGGTGTGAACCGCTGTAGGCCCGCTGTGCGCGCGCTAGCCGGGCTCACAGTGCGTGCTGCAGCTCCGTAACGCGGCGCCACACGTCGCGGCTCACACACATACACTTGTCGTCCCTGCGGTGTGAACCGCTGTAGGCCCGCTGTGCGCGCGCTAGCCGGGCTCACAGTGCGTGCTGCAGCTCCGTAACGCGGCGCCACACGTCGCGGCTCACACACATACACTTGTCGTCCCTGCGGTGTGAACCGCTGTAGGCCCGCTGTGCGCGCGCTAGCCGGGCTCACAGTGCGTGCTGCAGCTCCGTAACGCGGCGCCACACGTCGCGGCTCACACACATACACTTGTCGTCCCTGCGGTGTGAACCGCTGTAGGCCCGCTGTGCGCGCGCTAGCCGGGCTCACAGTGCGTGCTGCAGCTCCGTAACGCGGCGCCACACGTCGCGGCTCACACACATACACTTGTCGTCCCTGCGGTGTGAACCGCTGTAGGCCCGCTGTGCGCGCGCTAGCCGGGCTCACAGTGCGTGCTGCAGCTCCGTAACGCGGCGCCACACGTCGCGGCTCACACACATACACTTGTCGTCCCTGCGGTGTGAACCGCTGTAGGCCCGCTGTGCGCGCGCTAGCCGGGCTCACAGTGCGTGCTGCAGCTCCGTAACGCGGCGCCACACGTCGCGGCTCACACACATACACTTGTCGTCCCTGCGGTGTGAACCGCTGTAGGCCCGCTGTGCGCGCGCTAGCCGGGCTCACAGTGCGTGCTGCAGCTCCGTAACGCGGCGCCACACGTCGCGGCTCACACACATACACTTGTCGTCCCTGCGGTGTGAACCGCTGTAGGCCCGCTGTGCGCGCGCTAGCCGGGCTCACAGTGCGTGCTGCAGCTCCGTAACGCGGCGCCACACGTCGCGGCTCACACACATACACTTGTCGTCCCTGCGGTGTGAACCGCTGTAGGCCCGCTGTGCGCGCGCTAGCCGGGCTCACAGTGCGTGCTGCAGCTCCGTAACGCGGCGCCACACGTCGCGGCTCACACACATACACTTGTCGTCCCTGCGGTGTGAACCGCTGTAGGCCCGCTGTGCGCGCGCTAGCCGGGCTCACAGTGCGTGCTGCAGCTCCGTAACGCGGCGCCACACGTCGCGGCTCACACACATACACTTGTCGTCCCTGCGGTGTGAACCGCTGTAGGCCCGCTGTGCGCGCGCTAGCCGGGCTCACAGTGCGTGCTGCAGCTCCGTAACGCGGCGCCACACATCGCGGCTCACACACATACACTTGTCGTCCCTGCGGTGTGAACCGCTGTAGGCCCGCTGTGCGCGCGCTAGCCGGGCTCACAGTGCGTGCTGCAGCTCCGTAACGCGGCGCCACACGTCGCGGCTCACACACATACACTTGTCGTCCCTGCGGTGTGAACCGCTGTAGGCCCGCTGTGCGCGCGCTAGCCGGGCTCACAGTGCGTGCTGCAGCTCCGTAACGCGGCGCCACACGTCGCGGCTCACACACATACACTTGTCGTCCCTGCGGTGTGAACCGCTGTAGGCCCGCTGTGCGCGCGCTAGCCGGGCTCACAGTGCGTGCTGCAGCTCCGTAACGCGGCGCCACACGTCGCGGCTCACACACATACACTTGTCGTCCCTGCGGTGTGAACCGCTGTAGGCCCGCTGTGCGCGCGCTAGCCGGGCTCACAGTGCGTGCTGCAGCTCCGTAACGCGGCGCCACACGTCGCGGCTCACACACATACACTTGTCGTCCCTGCGGTGTGAACCGCTGTAGGCCCGCTGTGCGCGCGCTAGCCGGGCTCACAGTGCGTGCTGCAGCTCCGTAACGCGGCGCCACACGTCGCGGCTCACACACATACACTTGTCGTCCCTGCGGTGTGAACCGCTGTAGGCCCGCTGTGCGCGTGCTAGCCGGGCTCACAGTGCGTGCTGCAGCTCCGTAACGCGGCGCCACACGTCGCGGCTCACACACATACACTTGTCGTCCCTGCGGTGTGAACCGCTGTAGGCCCGCTGTGCGCGCGCTAGCCGGGCTCACAGTGCGTGCTGCAGCTCCGTAACGCGGCGCCACACGTCGCGGCTCACACACATACACTTGTCGTCCCTGCGGTGTGAACCGCTGTAGGCCCGCTGTGCGCGCGCTAGCCGGGCTCACAGTGCGTGCTGCAGCTCCGTAACGCGGCGCCACACGTCGCGGCTCACACACATACACTTGTCGTCCCTGCGGTGTGAACCGCTGTAGGCCCGCTGTGCGCGCGCTAGCCGGGCTCACAGTGCGTGCTGCAGCTCCGTAACGCGGCGCCACACGTCGCGGCTCACACACATACACTTGTCGTCCCTGCGGTGTGAACCGCTGTAGGCCCGCTGTGCGCGCGCTAGCCGGGCTCACAGTGCGTGCTGCAGCTCCGTAACGCGGCGCCACACGTCGCGGCTCACACACATACACTTGTCGTCCCTGCGGTGTGAACCGCTGTAGGCCCGCTGTGCGCGCGCTAGCCGGGCTCACAGTGCGTGCTGCAGCTCCGTAACGCGGCGCCACACGTCGCGGCTCACACACATACACTTGTCGTCCCTGCGGTGTGAACCGCTGTAGGCCCGCTGTGCGCGCGCTAGCCGGGCTCACAGTGCGTGCTGCAGCTCCGTAACGCGGCGCCACACGTCGCGGCTCACACACATACACTTGTCGTCCCTGCGGTGTGAACCGCTGTAGGCCCGCTGTGCGCGCGCTAGCCGGGCTCACAGTGCGTGCTGCAGCTCCGTAACGCGGCGCCACACGTCGCGGCTCACACACATACACTTGTCGTCCCTGCGGTGTGAACCGCTGTAGGCCCGCTGTGCGCGCGCTAGCCGGGCTCACAGTGCGTGCTGCAGCTCCGTAACGCGGCGCCACACGTCGCGGCTCACACACATACACTTGTCGTCCCTGCGGTGTGAACCGCTGTAGGCCCGCTGTGCGCGCGCTAGCCGGGCTCACAGTGCGTGCTGCAGCTCCGTAACGCGGCGCCACACGTCGCGGCTCACACACATACACTTGTCGTCCCTGCGGTGTGAACCGCTGTAGGCCCGCTGTGCGCGCGCTAGCCGGGCTCACAGTGCGTGCTGCAGCTCCGTAACGCGGCGCCACACGTCGCGGCTCACACACATACACTTGTCGTCCCTGCGGTGTGAACCGCTGTAGGCCCGCTGTGCGCGCGCTAGCCGGGCTCACAGTGCGTGCTGCAGCTCCGTAACGCGGCGCCACACGTCGCGGCTCACACACATACACTTGTCGTCCCTGCGGTGTGAACCGCTGTAGGCCCGCTGTGCGCGCGCTAGCCGGGCTCACAGTGCGTGCTGCAGCTCCGTAACGCGGCGCCACACGTCGCGGCTCACACACATACACTTGTCGTCCCTGCGGTGTGAACCGCTGTAGGCCCGCTGTGCGCGCGCTAGCCGGGCTCACAGTGCGTGCTGCAGCTCCGTAACGCGGCGCCACACGTCGCGGCTCCTGCCCCGCCGGCCTTCCCCTACCCTGTGATTCTAATTTGAGTTTAGAGTTAACTCTAATGACGTCATCGGGTAAATTACTCTACACTGGCATTTTTGAACGCGAACGAGTTCAACTGTCAATGTCAAGCATGTGGTCGCTTACTCCAACCTACCCTGCTCAGAGTGAAAGTGAAATGAGTTAACTCTAGTTACTTAGTAGCTAGAGTTACTCGAGTTATAAAAGAACGACCCTGGATTGCAATTACATAACATTACTCTGGTTATTTTTCAACGCAGGGCTAGGGGTATTACGTAGACATTTTGCGACCGGTTGACATTTTGAGAAGTGGACTAAACGAGACGATACGACCTGGCGGGCACTGATCGCCGGTGTGTCGTGAAGAGTCGGTGCTGTGTGCAGCAGCGCCGTGCGTGCATAGAATGCACACTTACATATATGTATTAACACATAGAACCGGTCCGCTCTAGTGCCGCTAAGCCTAGATAGGCACCCCAACGACGGATCCGTTGGTTGTAACAGACCCCGCCTCCGCAGTCAAAGGGCGCAATCCTGGCACCACTTACCACGCCCCCTAGCGGGGGCATCGCAACTTTCAACAAAGAAACGCGTCAGCAATAGAAATAAGGCAATATTTTAATTTATTGGTGTATAAATAAATTGTTTTTTCATTACTCATACTCTGAAAGTAGGTCTGAAGTTGCCTGAGGAGCGGGCTGAAAGTGATACTTTTCATCCCTAGGGAGTTTTACTTTACAACTGACAGCTGTCAAATTATTAAAAAAAAAAAACTAGTTCTATCTTCACATTTCTATTGAACCATATTCCAATTTTCCATACAGCCAGTCAATCACAGCGCGATATAAAATTGAAATAACTTAGACTAGTATTAATTAAATATTTTTATATTTTAAGTGATTTATTTGTTCAACTATTTCTTTAAAATACTTTATTTTTAAAAGATTACAATTAATTTCTAATTTTTCATTAATGAGGCTGAATAGTTGGCCGGCCGCAGAAAAAAAAAAACAAAATGGCGGGAAAGTGGCAATCAGTTGTTGTTTTTTTCGAGTTTTGTTTACATTTCCGTACAACAGAGATTTGTATTAACACGTTATGTTTATCAGATTAAAATAGTGATTTAACGCCTAATTTCATAAGAGAAGAGGCTAAAGCAGTAGTGGAATACCTTTTACCGCCTAAATCAGACGAAAAATACCTACTTAAAATCGACGACTCAGGTTTTACAAACATTTATTTTATTTTTAGTTTCCTCGTATTCGTAATGAAAAGCACAGTGTTTACCTCGGGGTGAAAGTAACCCATTTAACCCCTCGAATTAGCGACCTCGCTGCGCTCGGCCGCCAACTCCTTCTCGGGACGAAATGAGTTACTTTCACCTCTAGTGTAACAATGTACTATTGTTTTATTTGTGTTTAATAAAGACATTACTTTTAAACCGGCAATTGATTACCCACGTTCGTAACAAAACTTTGCTCCACTCTTATTCTCTCTAATTTATTAAACATGTATTACTGGGATGTTTGTTGCGTAATTTCTACTCAGCACTAGAAAATTACGATGGATGAACGTTTTAGGGGCCGTCCGAATTTTAATAAATTGCTTTGAATTGAAATGGTATGTGCAGGTGCGCAACAGCAGCAAGATAGCGTACCTGGACGCGCTGGCGCAGTGGCGGCTGGCGGCGCGCGTGCGCACGGAGACCGACGCCTTCCTGCGCGGCCTCACGCTGCTCGTGCCCGACAACCTGCTCGCCATCTTCGACGAGAACGAGCTGGAGGTACGTCGGATGAGTGGCGGCGACTGTAGTATGTATGGACAGGTAACAACACCTGGACGCGCTGGCGCAGTGGCGGCGGAGACCGACGCCTTCCTGCGCGGCCTCACGCTGCTCGTGCCCGACAACCTGCTCGCCATCTTCGACGAGAACGAGCTGGAGGTACGTCGGATGAGTGGCGGCGACTGTAGTATGTATGGACAGGTAACAACACCTGGACGCGCTGGCGCAGTGGCGGCGGAGACCGACGCCTTCCTGCGCGGCCTCACGCTGCTCGTGCCCGACAACCTGCTCGCCATCTTCGACGAGAACGAGCTGGAGGTACGTCGGATGAGTGGCGGCGACTGTAGTATGTATGGACAGGTAACAACACCTGGACGCGCTGGCGCAGTGGCGGCGGAGACCGACGCCTTCCTGCGCGGCCTCACGCTGCTCGTGCCCGACAACCTGCTCGCCATCTTCGACGAGAACGAGCTGGAGGTACGTCGGATGAGTGGCGGCGACTGTAGTATGTATGGACAGGTAACAACACCTGGACGCGCTGGCGCAGTGGCGGCGGAGACCGACGCCTTCCTGCGCGGCCTCACGCTGCTCGTGCCCGACAACCTGCTCGCCATCTTCGACGAGAACGAGCTGGAGGTACGTCGGATGAGTGGCGGCGACTGTAGTATGTATGGACAGGTAACAACACCTGGACGCGCTGGCGCAGTGGCGGCGGAGACCGACGCCTTCCTGCGCGGCCTCACGCTGCTCGTGCCCGACAACCTGCTCGCCATCTTCGACGAGAACGAGCTGGAGGTACGTCGGATGAGTGGCGGCGACTGTAGTATGTATGGACAGGTAACAACACCTGGACGCGCTGGCGCAGTGGCGGCGGAGACCGACGCCTTCCTGCGCGGCCTCACGCTGCTCGTGCCCGACAACCTGCTCGCCATCTTCGACGAGAACGAGCTGGAGGTACGTCGGATGAGTGGCGGCGACTGTAGTATGTATGGACAGGTAACAACACCTGGACGCGCTGGCGCAGTGGCGGCGGAGACCGACGCCTTCCTGCGCGGCCTCACGCTGCTCGTGCCCGACAACCTGCTCGCCATCTTCGACGAGAACGAGCTGGAGGTACGTCGGATGAGTGGCGGCGACTGTAGTATGTATGGACAGGTAACAACACCTGGACGCGCTGGCGCAGTGGCGGCGGAGACCGACGCCTTCCTGCGCGGCCTCACGCTGCTCGTGCCCGACAACCTGCTCGCCATCTTCGACGAGAACGAGCTGGAGGTACGTCGGATGAGTGGCGGCGACTGTAGTATGTATGGACAGGTAACAACACCTGGACGCGCTGGCGCAGTGGCGGCGGAGACCGACGCCTTCCTGCGCGGCCTCACGCTGCTCGTGCCCGACAACCTGCTCGCCATCTTCGACGAGAACGAGCTGGAGGTACGTCGGATGAGTGGCGGCGACTGTAGTATGTATGGACAGGTAACAACACCTGGACGCGCTGGCGCAGTGGCGGCGGAGACCGACGCCTTCCTGCGCGGCCTCACGCTGCTCGTGCCCGACAACCTGCTCGCCATCTTCGACGAGAACGAGCTGGAGGTACGTCGGATGAGTGGCGGCGACTGTAGTATGTATGGACAGGTAACAACACCTGGACGCGCTGGCGCAGTGGCGGCGGAGACCGACGCCTTCCTGCGCGGCCTCACGCTGCTCGTGCCCGACAACCTGCTCGCCATCTTCGACGAGAACGAGCTGGAGGTACGTCGCCTGTATCGTGGGGACATCGCGCCTGTATCGTGGGGACATCGCGCCTGTATCGTGAGGACATCGCGCCTGTATCGTGGGGACATCGTGCCTGTATCGTGGGGACATCGCGCCTGTATCGTGGGGATATCGCGCCTGTATCGTGGGGACATCGCGCCTGTATCGTGGGGACATCGCGCCTGTATCGTGGGGACATCGCGCCTGTATCGTGGGGACATCGCGCCTGTATCGTGGGGACATCGCGCCTGTATCGTGGGGACATCGCGCCTGTATCGTGGGGACATCGCGCCTGTATCGTGGGGACGTCGTGCCTGTATCGTGGGGACATCGCGCCTGTATCGTGGGGACATCGCGCCTGTATCGTGGGGACATCGCGCCTGTATCGTGGGGACGTCGTGCCTGTATCGTGGGGACATCGCGCCTGTATCGTGGGGATATCGCGCCTGTATCGTGGGGACATCGCGCCTGTATCGTGGGGACATCGCGCCTGTATCGTGGGGACATTGCGCCTGTATCGTGATTTTCCCAATTCGGAACTGGGTTGTAATTGAAGAACTTCAACTAGAAGTTTACATTTTTCAACAAATTGTTCGGGTGCCGCCTGTTTGTAATAAAATGGTGGTGTGGTGTCCAGCTGCTGGTGTGCGGCACGGGCGAGGTGTCGGTGACAGACTGGCGCGCCCACGCGCTGGTGTCGGGCTCGGGGCGCGACTGGGAGCGCCTGCTGAGCTGGTTCTGGGCGGCGCTGGCCAACTTCAGCACCGAGGAGAGAGCCAGGCTGCTGCAGTTCACCACGGGCTGCTCGCAGCTACCTTCCGGAGGCTTCCAGGTGGGTTACACACGCTCAGAGCAAGGAACAATGGAAGAAATGGATCCCTCCAGCCTTTACCCAGCAGTGAGACCGTACAGGCTAAATATAATATATCAGTATAAAGATATAATAATTCAACCATTAACGACATACAAAACCTAACCAGCACGTTTCCATTCCAGGAGCTAAACCCCCGTTTCCAGATCACAGCGGCGCCTAACTTCGGCGCGCTGCCGACCGCGCACACGTGCTTCAACCAGCTGTGCCTGCCCGACTACGACAGCTACGAGCAGCTCGTGCACGCGCTGCTGTGGGCCATCAACGAGGGCGGCGAGGGCTTCGGCATGATCTAGACCTGGCGTGCCAGGAGACGGCTTGAGAGGCAAGCTTGTCGGCTCATGGCACATCTCTGGTTGGAGACTTGCTTGATTTGTTGGATTCAATGATAATTATTTGGTTCTAATATATCCGAAAATATGCATCCTTATTTTTAGTTTAAGCGAAACCAGAGACACCTCTCTAGTATTTTTATGTAAAGACTATGTACAAAATTTCAAAACCGTATCATGAAAAATCACAAAGTCACAAGCTTGTTATGTTACCCGGTTATTCGCTCAAATACATGGTCACCGAGCCATGCGGGTGATTGAAGGGTAGTTTTGCTCCTGAAAAACAGCTGTGCGCTTTGACCTGACGTGACTTATGTTGTACTCAGTGTCGATGGTGTCCAACTTGTGACCTTTTTGAATATTTTTGGCAAAAAATATAACTTAGTGTAAAAATTATTGGAATCTGAACAAATTATATTCAGGTTTCATATATACTAAAAATAAAGTTGTATATTAACACAAACTCTCCACAAATTTTATAGACGGGGTGTAGTCAGAATATTGTAAATCTCCTTTCGTAAAATTTGAAGGCTGTATTTATTATGTGACAACTTCATTTTTACCTGTTTGTTAACGAACTTACAGGTAAAAAATATAACTAACAATGTCGAGCAAGTTTCTTGATCACTGTGTTATTATATTTCCGCGTTAATAATTTCAATTTAAACCTTATGTCTTTGGCATAATTGAGAAAATTCAATGTGTTATCGTAACAAAAAAAAAGTTATAAGTGTATTATCAACAGAGAAACTGTTTCCAATTTATTTAAAGCCTTATTTATCCCAATGCTGGACAGAGGCCTATTTTAACTATTACGTAGTATATAATCGCGGGATCGCCGTCGAGTAATTGGAATGTAAATGAACGTAAGCGAGGGGATCAGTCTCAACTAGTCATAACTCTACGTCAGCTTGTTGTGCGCACGTGGCGTGTTGCGGCTCCCAGTGGCCCATGTTCGCCCACACACGTCCATTGTACAGGGAGACAGGCAACGGAAAGATGGCTGCCTTCTTGGTATTCTCTTGCTTGATACATAAACACCTGGTTTCTAAAAGTCAGAAAAAATATTGCTCTAAGATTTGTTGGCTGTTGATATTTCACTCAGCCAATCATAGCGTTTAGTAAAGTCTGTGACCCAATCGTGTTGTGGTAAAGTGGTAAAGAACCTTTAAGAAACCCGGTGTGATAAATGTGTTCTGAGTCTCCGAAGTATATTCTTCATAAATATGAGTAATATGGGTCCATGAGCCTTTAAATTTTAATAGAATCCTGCCAAAGACGAAGTCCATCTACATGGAATTGATAAACGTATGACAATAACGAATTAAGGAAACATCTATGTTTATTGTCATTGTTATTATTAAGTGATCGCTTACACAAGAAAACTAAATTAATAAAACAATTATAATATAAACTTGACAAAAATATTAAAATTTTGAAAGTTATGGCATTTTGGGAAGAATGAGAAAAGATAATGTAAAAACAATTATTTATAAAATTTAAATCTGATCTTGAATTTAGAGCAAAAACATTGCTCTTGTAAAAAAAAAAAAACTATTGCACATTACAGAAAGTACTTGTAAAATAAATTAAAAGAAAGTTAGTTACAAAGGCGTCTAATTAGCATTGTGATCATTACTTTACACAAAGATGCCTGCACTTTATTTGTAGATGTTTAACTGAGAAATAGAAAAATCTTCATTAGCAAGATCAGGAGTCTCAAAAATGAATTCAGAATGTTTAGCCCGATCCCTTAGACTTAAAATAACTAAATAACTATAGAATTTTTCTACAAAGTGAAGCATAAAACGTTAGTGGCGGTAACCGAGGCTATTAATTTACGAAATATATTATTATTAATGTCGTTGACTTTGAAAAGTACGGCCAACAAAAGAGATGAGTTTCAGGTTTAGAAGGTTGCATATTAACATTGGAAATATAAAGAAGGGTTAAAATAAAAAGAATCAGGTCTGCTTGGGAACTTATTTTCTTTAAATTTTACTATGGATAAATCAACGTAAATATTTATCCTTATTCACACAAAAATAATTTGATCAAGTGGGGTTAGCAATTTGCATTCGCTTGTTTAGTCTATTTGATCCGACTTTAGGCGCACTCGGAGGCCACATGCTATTTGACAGAACTAGCAATATGATTTGCAAAGCAAGTGTAGGTTGCAGCCACCTGGTCGCCTGTTACACTATCTCTTTTGTTGACTGTACCTACAAGAGGCATATATTTTTAACCTTTGCTCAGTGAGGCAGCTTAAATAGGTTACTTTTTTTTAAACAATCCTTAAGTAGGAGATTTATTTAGATCTGAGCGAATTTTAATTTAATTATAGAGAAAATAGTAGATTTATTTCGCAATAAAAAATATAACTATCAACATTACTTATAAAGAAAAGTATTTTGCGGTATTGTTCTTAAATACTTAATTATTGATATTTATTTGTTTCAATAATTAGTTAATTTTGTGAGATCTAGAGTATTTATAACATTTTCTGTGAATGTAAAACTATTAAAAATATTGAATTAGATTTCAAGTTCTAATATTTTACTATCCAATAATAAGAACCTGGTGTTCTGTTCACATACTTAAATAATTTAAACAATATTCTTCTTGTTCTTAAAACTATATTACGTATACGTATATTTTCTATGCGATATTTAAGCATTTTATAATATTTAAACCTGAAATCGATTTCAAAAACTATCTTAATTTTAGTGCAAAGTATTATGTTTTGGCCTAAACTGTTCTATAACTCCAATCTAAACTCCAAAGTTGCATTTAATATGAATAATTACAATTAATAAATAATATATGATAATTATTGATAATGTATGTATGTAATAGTAATAAATCCAGTGGATGTATACTTCTGTGTGAGATCGTCTTTGAATGTATACGGTGTTACGGTAAAGTTTTAACTTGTTTAATTTTGGGAACTGTCTAACACTATGCCGCTTTCTGGTATCGATATTTTGAAACTTTAATTTTAAACAGTATGGTGTATTTATTAGTCACTCTATGATGTATTACATTACGGCTACATGAGCGTGGGGTATATATTGAGTATAGATTGAATAAGGGTGTTTTGATCACGCATGCTGGATTGCCCCGCACGCCTAACCCTCGCAAATGTCCATTTCATACTAGTATTTATTGTAATGCGTGGAATAATCACGCGGGGCGCGTTTTTTTTGTATTTTAAAATTTTCTGCATGCGGGGCAATCCTGCACGCGTGATGAAATCCGTACTATATTAAAAACACCCTAAGTAGCTAGATACAGCATATTTTCAAAGCACCTCCAAATGACCAAATGTATCTGGAGGTAATATGATTTTATTCCCATTTTAAATCTTTGTACCAATTTTGAACAGTTTCCCTAAATTATACTAGTTAAAATTGTCGTAAGATAAGCTGTTCTTAACTTAGGATAAAAGCAATGTTGTTAGTGTTCAGTCAAACTTATTAATTAATTATAATTTAGCGACTTAGGTTTCAACATGTTTATTATGGTTCTAGTCATAATATTATTATGATACACTCACATTTCGCAATATGATTGCATTTTATTGTTTTGGAGAGAAGACACTTTTCATATTTTAATAGGTATCTATTTTTTATGTTCTGTCATTTAGATATTATGTGGAATTTGTGGAGAAATCTTTACCAGTGTATAAATGCACCTTTGGTGAACTTAATTTTTAAGCCAGGTTGTAACCGTCAATAAACTCTATTATCACTTACCTACTTACTTTTTTTTTCAAATTAATCGTGTGAAGTGTCCACTCTCCGAACATATCCGCACAGTTTCAAAACTAGCAATTAGCTATTTATTTTTTATTTCATTAGTATATTTTTATTAACGTCATATTTGCTCTTGCGTCTTATTTGCTGAGGTATCAAAAATGGCGTTAATACCGTATTATTAATTATATGGAAGAGTAATCATACTTATTGATACAAAATACAGATAGCTGCCATCTTGTAAATATCTATGTCGAAATTAACAGTTTGGGCTAGTGGATCGGAGAAAAGTAGCGTGATAAAAAAAAACCAGATCCTCTTTAGATATAGGAAATTGGTTAAAATTAAAAAAGTTTGCTTACATTAATATCTCCGCATGGTATTAAAAAAAACTGCTTCTCGCGTTTGTCGTTCTGCCTTTTCTTACTCTAACTCCTAAACCATGCGGATATACGAAGAAGGATCTTGTATTGCACTGGGCGAAGCCGGGGCGGGTTGCTAGTAAATATTATGTGTCGTGGCCAGATCTTAGAAATTGATCACTTCATGATATGGCCAACTAAAATGTTTAAATCGATCTGCGGTGCTATTCTCTAAGGAAACAGCCTTGAGCGCAGCGCTGGCCGCCACGATGAGTTGAGAGCGCAGTACATTGAATTAACAATCCAATGTATAGGGCTATTGGATTGTTAATCCTATGTACCTATTTGAATTTCGTCGTGGCGGCCAGCGCTGCGCTCAAGGCTGTTTTCTTAAGAGAATAGCACGGCTGTCCTGTTTTATTTGGCCATATCATAAAGTGAACAATTTCTAAGAAGTAGCCACGACATATGAAAATATTAAAAAAAAGGAATAGATTGTGTTAAGAATCGGCGAGCAATATCACGGCCCATCAATGCAAGTTACTTTTTCATTCGTAATGTATCTTATAACAGCTACTTATCTCTTGCCACCAGCTCAAAAGCCTTCATCTTAATGTTTACGTAGCAAGGGGGTGAGCAGAGCTGTAGGCCTAATCAGTGTAGTTCAACGGTAGCTGTCGATACGACTAGCGATCATTTTCAAAATTATTATAATTAAGAAATTAATTTTTCGACTTCTCAGGCACCAGTGAACCGAATTCGAAACCTCGGTACCATCTTAAGCCTTATTTTTACGTGATAAGGTTTAAGTTAGCTGGTATGAGGTGTACCATATTCGGTACCCTGGTGCCTGATAAATTAAACTTAACATCCGGTTTTGGAATTGAGAATTTGTAAGTTAGGAACGTGTCAAATTCAGACTAATGCTGAAAGAAAGATTTTATGTGTGTTTCGCAAATACTTAACTTTAAATTTATTATTAAAAAACTGGGATTTAGACTGTGTACTTACTTATATTTAATTTGTATTAAGATTACACACGCATACGCGTAAATTTGTGTTGGTTTTGTATTTCTAGTCGACCGCGATCAGTTTATTTCAATGGGTTTATACAGGGTGTAAGCGACAGCCCCCTCCACAAACTTGGCTTGCTCAGTAGACGAAATTCAACAACCTTCCACAAGACTTTCAGGAAACGAAATTAAAATCAGCCTCACCAAACAAAATTAAAAACTTGATTGGACAGTTTGTACGAAGAGGCCGATTTTTTTTTTCGTTTCATAAAAAAAAATCTTGTGTAAGGTTGTTCAGTTTTGTCTACTGAGCAAGCCCTTAAAGTTTGTGGAGGGCTGTCCCTTACACCCTGTATATTATTTATATTTATGTAGTGCCACTATTTATAATGACTGTGTATTAAAGTTTTATTTTGGCAAAATAATGTAAAATTTCAAAATATGAATATTATTTCCAATCGTTATTCGTAGCATTAACATATTTAAGTGCGTAGCTCGCCCCCAGTGATAGGAACCATTCCAAATGTTGATATTTTGTAGTTGAAACATTGTTGATTAGAAATGTAAGACTGAAATAAATTGATGACGTCAACTTTTTGTGTTTTATTGATGACTAGCTTCTACCATACAAATAAATAGCCTATGTTACTCAGTAAAGAAGTAGATTTCTATTGGTGAAACAATTATTGAAATCAGACAAGTAGTTTTTGAGTTAAATCGTAACATACAACAAACAAACAGAGTCTTTCTTTATTAGTTTAGTCGATTGATGTCTAATTATGTATCTTTCACCCAGACTATACTTGATCCACCCAATTCGGATGGGCAGCGATGAAAGTCTATGACCAGTGCGTGTTGCCAGTGATCTGAAACGTGGTCGCTCACAATGACCCTCATCAGAAGTCTTACCCCTTTAAAGTCACCCATAGGTCAATGGAAAGGATTACGGACCCTAAATTACTTTCACCACCACTGCTCTCAAAACGGCAAAGGAAAATATCGTCAGGAAAATGACGTGTCTTAGAAAAAAAAAACGAAGATCGTGTGATATCCTTCATCCCGCGCTGGGTCTCAGTGGTAGATTAAGGATCATTTGCCTCTCGTTAAGGCGCGGGCCCACCGCGGCGCATGCTGTGCACGGGCACGCGGCGCATTTTAGCAGTGTGTATTAATTTAATTGACAACGGGTCTACGTTTCCACTGGAGTAGGTACACGAAGACCCACGACTATGTATAGCGTGGCACGGCGCACGGAGAGGCAAGCCTCGTGCCACTGCAATCCACGGACACGGGCTTCACTGCGGGAGGTGTATAACTGAAAACTACATAGTGGTGCGTCATATTCGTGTACCCCAGTGGAAACGTAGACCCACGTCGACAGCGTTGAGCTATGTAACCGCCTATTCGAGCAAGCCACGCATGTATCAATGACGTCAGTCCATGCGTAGTCTCTCTGTGGGTTGCAGTCGACACAACCACATACATTTTCTTACAAAGCGAATCTTAACAAACGTGCGTAGCCTCTCCGTGCGCCGCGGTGGGCCCGTGCCTTTAGATGAGACGATGTAATCGTTTGTCTTGGTATGGTCATGTAAAGAGGAGGGATAAAACGCAAACGTTACTAAAAGAGTTTTGAGTACACATGTAGATGGATGGAGAGAGGGCAAAGAAAAAATGGATAGATTGTGTGAGGAGTGATATGAAAGAAAAGGGAGTTAGTGATAGTTTGACGAGTGACAGGACAGAATGGAAGAAAAAAACGTGTTGCACCGACCGATAAGGGCAGGAAGAAGAAGGACAAGAGAGAGGAGGCCCGAGGCCCAGCATCTGGAATATTATAAAGCTCTATGCTTATGCTTAGGCCTTGTGATCAATGTTAATAAAAAAAACTATTTGAATATTGTTTCCAATTTTATTATCTGAAACTAAACAACAATAATCACTTAAAAATAAATTCGAGAAACAAGTACATTATAATGAAATAACATCTAGAATATTGACATCCTTATAAAAATAAAATACTTACCAAACTTACCTTGTAAACTGTTATAATAAACAATAGCTTTTTAAAACCTTTCTTAAAATATTGTAGTTTTTATCGTTGGCAACACATTATCGTACTAAATATTACACTAGTGTTTCTAAATGTTTTAGATTAGTCTATGGAATGCCGTGTCTCGCTGGTATGAGAGTCCACATGATGGCGTCAGGAACTGACTTCGGGTTGCGGAACCATGACCGTGCTGCTCCCAACATTCTGTCAACAGACACAAAGAAACTTAAATAAATAAAACAAAAAAGCCTTTTACTCATTACTATAACGTTTGAAGGCCTCCTCCAATGATTCCCATTTATCTTGATGAATACGCTAATTATTGTCCTACCGATACCTCTTAATACGATCAATTTTACAACCTAGACTGAACTGTTAAAGGAGGCTACATATCTACAATCCCTCTTTTCGCCGCTCGCACGACTGACATTTTAACACGTCATGGTAAGGCCATAACTTTTTCTCGTGTCAGTGGTGTGTCCCCGCACACGGGAAAAAAAAGGCGCTACAAAAAAAGCTAGAAACGGCCACAAAAAAGCTGAAGCGTGCTACAGCTTGTGGCAGGAACCGCTAGAAGCGGCTTCTAACTTTTTTTGTGGCGGCACCGCCGCACACGGACCACAAAAAAAGGTCGCTTCAAAAAGAAGCTAGAAGCGGCTTTTTCTGTGGCCTGTGTGCGGGGACACTTTAGCCTCTTTTACCTGGTGGGCCACTCTACGTGGTTACTTTTACGTTCCATGTCTGGTCTGTAAGCCTCGAATATGTGACCTGCCTATTTCCACTATTCCACCTAAGTGTAGGCACATGCCTAGGTCACAAGTGTTATATTATGTTATATATATACAATAACAAAGGACATCAATTCATGTTGGGCTTATTAAAAAGACAAAAAAAAAAGACGTGTGGCACTCGGGGACTGCCGCGGTAAAGCTATTGCATAGCATTTTTATCAACTTATGCAATTATAATTATTTATTTATTTTATTTATGCAGTATTTTTTTTCTTTGATATTAATTGAAGTTACACTTTCACACATTGAATTGAATTTTGATTGATTGTTCACTCATTTGTTTTCTTATCGGTCACCACGCTCAAAAAACAAATGAGTGGGGGGTGTTAGGTTATTTTCGTTACGGAATTTCTGGATTCAGTCTCCACGCTCAAGGCCCGCGGTAGAAGCTATGCAATAGCTTAAAAACAATGGCACTTTCATATTGTACAGCAAATTTACTTGGTGAGTGGTCTTGGCCACCAATCCAGCTGTTCCCTGGTGAGCTTCAGCTCGTGCTGCATGCGCGTGAGTTCCTCGCGCATGTCGTCCAGCTCCTCACGCAGGGCGCTAGTCTCGCTGGCGGCTGCAGACACGCGGCTGTTCAGGGCGGCGCATTCGCGGGAACAACGGGAGCGAGCCCTGACGGGAAGGTCACCGAAGATGGTAAAATGTTTATAATGCAAAGCTTTTCGGAAAAATAGCCTTATATTTTTTTCTTACAAAGCAAAGCTACTCGTAATTCTTCGACATCTGCGTGAAATTAAAAAAAAATCCCAAGGGATGCAAAAGTATATCCAATTGCCTATTCCATGACTTTGCCACGGGATTCCAATCCATACTAAATATTAGTAATACTAAATATTAGTATGGATTAAAATCCCGTGGCAATACTGAGAACAGACGATACTGAGAACCCAAGGTTTCATCCGTGTGAAAATAAGTTATGTCAGATCGCTCTGGGATCTTGGAATGTTGTATTGTGATAATTCAGCGCAGTTCTAAAGAAATAGGGAACCATTTTCTCTTCGTTAACTTTTGAAATGATTTGGATTATTGTGAACAAGAGATGCATAATATAATTGTTATAGTTGATCTACAGAAACAACACACACACATACACATTGCTCGCAGAACACATGGCCCTACCGTTGGGGCCGAAATGTTCTGGAGTGGCAACCGCGTACCGGAAAACGCAGCGTCGGCAGGCCTCCTACAAGGTGGACCGATGACCTGGTGAAAGTTGCGGTAATCCGATGGATGCGGGACGCAGAGGATCGTTCATTGTATTGGAGGAGGCCTATGTCCAACAGTGGACGTCTATCGGCTGAAATGATGATGATGATGATGATGACCATTATTGCCGGGGCACAACCCAGATGACGATGCTGTTAAAGATCTAGAAACAAATCAAATGGGCTCACTCTTCCTCCTGGCAGAGCCGTGCGCTGGTGAGCTCCAGCTCCCTCTGCTTCTCGTCCGTGTGGCGCCGCAGCGCCGCCACCTCGGCCTCCGCGGACGACAGCAGCTCCTCGTGCTGCGCCAGGTCTTCTTCCAACATAGCTAGCTGAACAGACCACGTTCAAATTCATAAGACATCCCAGTGTCATTACAGTGGCCCTACCACAAGCTCTAACGCGATCCTTAACTGAACTGTTAAGGCCCAAGCGCCCGAACATAATGCCATAAAACAGTGACTTTATAGGTCTACCGGTCAGGTTAATAGGTTTGAAAAAAATAAACGTCATGTACAACATTATAAACTATTGATTTTTTCGCTCGATTATGTTTTGTCTAAAAAAATATTTAGCAATTTCTTTTACTCATAAAAATTGGTGGATAAATATTTTTCAAAGTGAACTTAGCATATGCAAATCAATCAATATTTCACAAAGAAAATGGATTTAAAGGTCAGCGGGGCTCTATCCAGGCGCAGATGGATGCACACGCAATTAAATGCACAGACACTCATACTGTGTTGTGTCCTTGAATTCCGGCCAGATGTTCTAGGGACTATAAGCCTTAAAGGGATGTAGCGAGGATACAACTCCAATCCATCTTTCTCACTCGCCTGACATTTTAACACGTCATGTTAAGTCCCCTGGTACAGCTATTTTGACAACTATATGCTGCTACTGGATTGAGGAGCGCTTTGGCGCCCAGGGCCAAATAATTCACAAATTACAATGATTATTCCACCCGGGGCGCCAAATTATAAAATTATACACTACTGTCGAGTCCATGATCAAATTCGCATTCGCTCAATTTTAGGATGACCGTGACCACAACATCACTAACGAGTACATTTTGTATACACCATCTGTCAGAGTTTCATCGCGCGCTTTTATACTGAAATACCATGCGCTTTGTCTAATTGCAACCCGTACTCATCACCAGGGGTGAGGCAAGATCTTTATTTGATTTATTTCATTTCCAATATTAGTATTTGTGTCCGCTATTTACTTTGATTGGTTTTTAACTATTGGAAAGCGTATAAAGACAAACAATTAGATAGCGATGCAGATAATATGAAAGAGCGAACCAATACGAGGCTGAAAATGATAAATAGTACTCCGCTAATAAATTACCATACGATTCGACACTAAGTACGTAATAACAGTAATTTTTCGACAGAGTATTAAAGGAGGCAATTGCACACGAAATTTTTGTACCGCGACTCGGTAAGGTTTTTTTTGTCTATTAACACAGAATAGAAGTAACATTTTCATCCCATGCAGACAAGATTAAAAACAATGAAGAACCGAGGCTGTGAGAAGTTAAATTTTTTTATCGAGTTCTCAGCGTTCGGAATTGCATTTCAAGAGCCTCCCGGAGCTCGGGAGCGTGTGGCGCGTGTGCTCACCCTGTCGTAGGCGTCGTCGCGTGCGTTGCGCGTGTCGTGGTGCGCCGCCTTCTCCAGCGCCAGCGCGTGCTCGCCCAGCGCGCACGCCGCGCGCACGCCGTCCAGCTCGTTGCGGCAGTTACGCCAGCCTGGGGAGACGTGTTTTCCACTCAACATTTGAATAGTAAAAACTTGGCTAAATGCGAGGACGCCTCCTTTAATTTTATTTTTTCTTATTAAAACGACAATAGCACACACCCTGTGAAAATTTTAACTGTCTCTCTATTAACGTTTATGAGATTCAGCTCGCTGGCAGACAGTGCTCGACCAGACTGATAGCTCGATTCGGGGAGCGGCGCGTGTGTGGGAACGCGCGGGTTGTGCCTGTCCGCAGTCGAGCCATCATAACAACGCACGCGGCGGTAGCTCGAACTCGTTTGAGATGCCCACTCCTGCGCACTCACTGCGGCCACGCGGTAAGAACAATCTATGGCGCATGGCGTGAATTGCCCGCGCGCGTCTCGCGTCGAACAGCCCGCACCACTTCACGCGCTCGTGTCCACTATGGACACTTCAAAGAAGTTCTTACGTTTGAGACAACCGCGCCACGCCCGCCCCGCGCCCGTGTTTGTGTAATTTCTTTATGTAATTTATTTCATCACCACTGCTCTTAAAACGGTGAAAACATCGTGAGGAAACCGACATGTGCTACTAGAACCAAATACTCGAAGACGTGTGACATCCACCAACCCGCACTGAACCCGCGTGGTGGATTACGGAGCATTACTTCTCCTATAAAGGAGGCCTGAGTCCCAACAGTGGGAGCATTGGAACATTATAAGGCCAACTATGCTATGGAGGCTATGTGGGGGCTTGAGCTTAGTAATAGAGACGAAGAGTTTAAAGTTGTTGATTCATTACCTAGATGAAAAAAGGAACTCACCAATACTCATTTCCGAAGCACGATCTTCAGCGGCACAAACATCATCTTCTAAAGCCAGTTTCTCCTAAATAATAATGTAGCTGTTTAAAAAACTGTCCTGAGAGTCAAGTCTGATAAACTTAATTGGATAATTTTCTGTTTTATCTTTTATCTACGTGTTTTTGACCATTTCCTTCATTGTTATAGACTCGTCTTCCCTCAAGGTCAAAATATTTAACTATAATAGGTATATTTACAGCCTAATAGCTTAATTCGCCATTCAGCTAACAGCCTAACGGCGCCATTAAGTTATTAGGCTAGGCCCTAGCCTAATAACTTAACGGCGCCGTTCAACTAACAGCTTCATTGATTTTTAGAATACGACACGGACAGGACAGGTTTAAAGGGGATGATTATGGCTACAACTAGCAAGCAAACAGAGGCGAATGGTGCCGTTTAGTAAAAAGTCAGTTAATTTAAAGGCGGAATTAACCTAGATTGTTTTTATTCAAACGTTGCTTCACACTAGGAGTGTCTCCTGTGTCGATGGGTGCGATCACTAACATGTAAACTGGCTTACACAATACACACGGACCAGGAACAACTATCTGTAACTGTAGGCCATACAAATGTTTGTTCCGAGAGGGTATTGAACCCGCGACACGCAACAATTGCTCAACTACTTCCATAAATGTTAAATGATCTTTATTTTGCAAGTAGGTTTTATAAAAACACTTTTACATGTAAATTTTTTTTTTCGTCAATTAAAGCTAGATGAGGCCGGTGTTTCCTAACTGACTACCCTGAGAAGAAACACCGAAACAAACTCAGGGGTCAAAGTCTCTTTTAAAGTCCATACAGTTCTGCCAACCCTGATTTGACTGCGACATATACAATCTATATGGTATCTACTATCATATGGTAAAAGCCCATGCTTAATCCTCATCAATGTTTTAAACTCACTCGTTCCAGCACAGTCTTCTCCAACTCCTTCTCTTTGAGCAGCTGCTTCAGTCGCTCCAGTTCCTTCATCGCCATCCGGACCTTCGAGTTATCAGAGTCCAACAGGGACTTCAGTGCACAGATCTGTATGCGCAGGCGCTCCGAGTACGACACCTGTATGAGGTAATGGTTAATGTGTAAGGACTGTAAAATAAATCTAATTGGTGCCTAGCAAAACTTATCAAAATACTGAAAAAAAGAACGAAGATGAGTGAAACAACAAACAACCAGTAATGTATTTTTTTCAATAAATTAAAAAGACAATACTTAGAAATATTTGCAGCCATATTTTGGTATAAACAAGTAAAAGTAACGATTTGTATTTTATAGTTAAGAAATTGCTTAAACTTAGAACTGCCAACAAACAACAATAACAACCACCTAGCGTCGAGTGTTAGGTACTTAAGCATTTTCACAATAAGTAACGTGTGTTACTCCACTAAGTAATTAGGTACTTCTTTTTATAAAAGAGTAACCATGGAGTTCCTTGGCGGTTCTTCTCCATAGGAAACGACCAATTTGGAACCGTGCACTAGCATCTGACGTTTTATAAGTGCCTATTATAACTGTAGGCCTATTAGTCTAAGATCCGATTAAGAACGACCTTCACCGGTCTGTTTAATGGATGAAACGTATTTTATTATAAATTTAGTGTATTAAATAATATAACGCGGGTGGGTTGCCTAAGAAATTCCTGGCCAGACTATTATTAATTAAAAATTGAAAATTTATTTTATTTTTAGAAAACTGCACAACCGTTATCCATACCAGATTTTTTTGCAGACAACACTATAACATCGTATTCGTAATGAAACAGCGTTTATTTTGATATAGAATTTGTTGTATATAAAAAAAAAACACACCTGTTTATGCATACCTGTTTATACCTGGCAACCCATAGCTATGCCAGGAAATAAATAGGCAACCCAACATTTTTATGTTCTAAAGGCTTCACTCTTTCGGTTAGTATTAAATTTATTCGTTAAACACACCGGTGCATTTTACAAAAAAAAAAAAAATTGTTTGGCCAGGAATTTCTCAGGCCCGCGTTATATTATTTAATATACTAAATTTATCATAAAATAGGTTTCATCCATTAAACAAACCGGTGAAGGTCGTTCTTAACCGTATCCTGTACTATATGAGAAATTTTGTATGAAACTTCTTTGGAAATACGGGTGTAAAAGTACTACCAGTCATTTATCTACTTGTCGTGTGATCGATAACCAAACTCTGAGTGTACAATATTACGGAAAATAGTTTTTAAAGCCTAACTAGCGTAGGTCTAGGTGTGAAGTATACTTTTACATTAATTTAATTATTACAATATTTGGTCGTTTCAACATCATACCACCTGAAGGTAAGTGAAGATGTGTTCGACGATATAGCATACATGCTTACTATATAGTAGTAGTAACCCACCAGACTACGTAGAAAAAATATTAGAATATCTGTTACTGGTTTCGAATCTTTGAATTACCTGAGTCTCCAAAGTTTTCCGCAGACATCGGACGTCCTCACGGCGCCGTCTCCAGGCGGCGATGACCATGAAGCGGCAGATCTTGCTGGCTGCCAACTCCTCTGCTGAACCGAGTGGCCCTGGAGACGCTAGCATGGGGAGGCCGTTCTTCCTAGGGACATTTCAGAGTTTTGAAATAGCGTCTGGCGACGTGAATGTGAAAAGTAGAAAAAAAATTCCATTTCAATTTTCTCATTTCTATAAAAATGCTTGATGCACTGGATGCACAACTTCCTCAAATTATAAATCTAGCTTTCGCATTGAATATTTGCAGTTGCAAGGTGTTTTTTTATTTTTATTTTTAATAAGCTCGCGCTTAACTACTACCTCACCTAAATGGTAAGCGATGATGTGGTGGACGATGGAGCACGCTTGCCTAGAAGTAAGTCACCTATTCACGTTTGATCTAAAGACCCCAGTACCCCTAGCCAAATTGACAATCTGCAATCGTTAACGCTAGTAGAAAAGTTCAAATGTACGGGAATGACGTCATCTCAACGCTCTGTCACGTCAGAACAAAAGAATCGGGGGCGTGGCGAACTTGAAGCTTTCGACGCAAGAGAAACGGTTGTAACTTGGCTAGGGGGGCAGGTTGTAGCTATCAGGAAACATCGATTCCCACTCCTTAGCTGAACACACAATAGCGCATTGCCATACTACGGTGATGCGATGTCGGAACAAGCTTAGTTATGCAGTTTTTAAGCACATCTGACTGGACCGAACCACATGGTTTCTTGTATTTTTAATCATGTTCTAATCGTTCGAATTGGATAGTTGTGGTTGAGGATCAGAGAGCTTCTTTGCTGAGGCATCTTCTCATTGAATGCGGAATCATTGTCCGCCTGAAAGCCATTGATTTTTGTTCCAGAAATTGGAAGTTGGTATGACCTTAGTACATATTTTATGTAGTACATAATTTTTTTCTTCGTGTTTATGATTATGAAAGAAGTAGTTTTGAGCTTTGACCAGCATTTAGCCATAATGAAAGCTTTAGTATTGGCCTCACAAAGGTCAGGTAATCTACTAGTTTAGAATTCATATGGTAAACCTGTCAATCCTAATCCGCTTCGTAGGCGTGAGGTCTTCCATCGAAGCTGCCTTGGTCTTGGCAACTGGCCTGCTGATCGGGGTGTCCTGGCTGGCGTACGCGTCCAGGCAGGAGCGGATCCTGGCCAAGTTGGGGCTGGGGGCGCACCACTTGGCTGTGAACTTGTTGACGGGGGGCGCAGAAAACAGCTGCTTCTTCGGATGAGCTGGTTGCACGCGACTGTGGGTAAGGAAGGTTCAGATTAGGCCTTTTGGAATAGAATATAAAGAATTTATTCGACACAGACAAAAAACAGCTGAATATACACCAGGTACCTGAAGGAGACTGAATGTTTAAAAATAATAATCTTTTCAATATACTTGCTCAGAAAGTGACTCTTATTGCACTGCACTTAGGTACATAATGGCCCTTGTTACCAAACTGTGACATTTTGATTACCATTACGCACTAGTGCTATAATGTAGTTAAAACCTTATTGTTCAACCTCTCCCCCGCCATAATGTTATTACATGTATCGTATCAGGATGGGCGCAGGTCGTTCCTCACGAGTTGCCGGTCAACCCCCGTTTATTCATTTCAGTGAGTGTTTTGAAAGGTAAATAAAAAAAAAATATGGGCGCGCATATAAAAACAGACTACTAGTTTTATAGTTATTTTCTTCACAAGTGTATTAAAAAACGTCGTATGATACACGTGAGTAATTAATAAGTATCGTTCTCGGCTCTCGTTAAGACCCTCGCCACGGCTCGGGTCTAAATACCGCCTCGTCGGTAATCACTAACATTACACACTTATATCATAATGTACTATTTTATTTCAGAAATAAATTCCATAAATCATAAAATCAAAAAAGAAATTTTGTTAGAAACAAAATAACTTACAAAACTATGTTAGTAAACAAATACAAATACACAGATGTAGTAATAAAAACTTAACAAATATGTTAGCTCTATGTTTAACCCTTTAACAGCTTGCGTCGTATTGGTTCGACGAGTGTTTTCGTATCTATTCACCAGGGTCGTGTCTGCGACTGGAGACTATCTCGTTTAGCTCTTGACAGAAGAACTGACTAGATGGAGTATAATAATATGGTCGTGGCGCGCGAACATGGCGGAATGAATGCGTGAATGTTTGTCAGATATTATATGCGACGAACATTCACGCGTTTATTCCGCGAGACAAACCACTTGATATAGAAAAATGTCAAAGTTGTTGATGTTTATATGTTTTTTTTTCACCAAAGCTCCTTTATTCCTGAGTGACCTATGCTACATTTTGTGTACCTACGCGGGCGAAACCGTGAACAAAAACTAGTCATGAGTATACAACTGAATGTAGTGAATTAACAATTTTGTATTTGATTGATAGCTTGTTGATCCCAATACCTACATAAATCGTGTTTTCTAGACCGAGCAGTGACCTTCACATTAGCTATTTTTCAGAGCCAGACAGATCAAACATAAGACAACGTTACATTATAATGTTGTCTGTTGCTTTATTAATGTCAAACAAACCTTGGAATTTTTCACACGTCACGACGCGTCATACAGTTTTACAGTTTTCCAAAATGACTAACAGTAACTATTTTAAGGAAAACGTGCCTATTATTTACATTTTACATAATGTTGCGTGTTCTCCCACTTTCAATAACGTATTGTGATGTAAAGAGCAAATAAACTGATGAAGGACGTCATCGTTTGTCATTAGAAGGAAATAGCACATAATAATTGGCAAATAGGCCATCAACCAGGGTAGGTATACCTAGATGATCTAACCGCAAAAGCCACCTTCCTTCCAATGTTTTTTGTTATACATAGTTAATAATTCCTTCCATCTTTCCGTAGGTGTATTTATTTCCTCTTCTTGAGTCATTCTGACCCACTTACCAGTAAGTCAAATGTCATCATCATATCTGGGGGTTAAGATTTTCCTAAGGAAGGTATGGGAGGTATGAACTGGACTCGTCGAGTCTGAAATAGTACATTTTGATACACGTGCAGAACTTTTTTCAATACATTATCTGAAATGAATAAACGGGGGTTGACCGGTGACTCGTGGGGGACGACGCGCGCCTAGCCTGATACAATAAATGTAATAAAACTATGGCGGGGGAGAGTACGCGCACATTTTTGCACTTGTACGGGTAATAGTTTATTGCATGCCTGTATGCGGTGGGATATGAGCGGGTTTTCGAATGAGTGTGTTGAAAGTTTGTCCTTGGTTGCAGTCCAAAGACTAAGCCAATTTCGCTGATGCTACTTACTGCTAGCTGCTGTTAATCGTTGTTATTTGCGGTCATGTGAGCGACCACAAATAACAATACTAAGGGTGAGTTGCACCATTTAACTATAACGATAACCAAACCTCAACCAGCCGTGAAACGGCCGCCTATTGGTCAATTCGACGATTTGACAACTGTTAACGGCTTTGTTATCGTTATAGTTAACTTAGGTGCAACTCACCCTAAACAGCTTTAAGTATAAAAGATAAATAACTCGTAGCTTAGCTTTTAAATTTTTTCTGTTCGGATATGGTTCGGATACTGGCTGCTAGCAGTTGCATTGTTTGAAAACAGAAAATGAAAGGCCAAGCGTGCCGAGCAAACTTAGTACTAGCGAAGTTCTTGGTCTGGAATCGACTTAGTTAAAGATATAACTAGTCAATGCAAGTAAATAGGTAGATATTAGATAACTAAACAGCGTAGGTACTGACTTCATTTCCGTCAGGCCTCTGGAGACTATACTTACGCGGGTTTATTAAAATTTGCACATATGCATCATGTTAGTCCATTCTTAGAGTCATGTACCTAATTAGGTACACGAGGCTACTCACGTTCGCTATTAGTGACTCATGGGCATGTTACTTTTCAGCTGTCTTCGATCAAAATGAGGCCATTGCCAATATCGCACATATTATTGTGCACACTTTGAATGAATCGGTAAGTACAAAATTAAAAACTTCTCGAGATATACGTTTTGGTAATAATAATTTAGACGCGCATTGTGACGTAAATTACAATTAAGTACCTAAATAGTAAGTGATATATATATTTTTATAAAGAGAACGAAACAATTGCAAACATACACTGATAACAAATCATTTTTATGAAGCGGGAATCTTCTTGTAAAATCGTATTTTATTATAATTTAGAACGGCTGTAATTTTAGGGCCGACGCTGCGGTAAGCGAGCGCCCGTGCGTTCCCATATTGCAGTGCTCCGTCGCGGTAGCCCGTGTGGGACCCGTCGTGGGGAGCCGAGCTCCGCGCCCGTTTTGCTACGTAATAATACATTAAAGTTCTCCATCGACACGACTACGTGCACACACACACGTTTAAAGTTGAATTAGCGACACTGCGTAGGCAATAATCCAGTTTTCGCTACGGGGACCGTTGCAAACTAAACACGCGCGCCGTCACGCGACGGATGGCCGCGCGGGCGCCCACTTCACGCAGCGTTGGCCCTTAGGAATAGCAATACATGCGAGCGAGTGTACGATTGGCTGCAATAGTGGTTGGATAGTACAGAAAAAAAATCGTGTGAAGCGAGAAATGACGCCATCTAGCGTAAAATCAGATTGAAATGTTGTTATCGACAACTTTATATTATACTGCTACTAGGTGGCGTTGCTGCGCTTCAAATGCTTTTTTTTTTTGTAGTTCCTTTTTGTTTCTTTAAACATTGAAATAATTTATATTTTTTTATAAAGAGATGAAAATATTAAAATTTAATATCAATTTATAAATATCTGATTGTCTATGTATCAATTTCAAAACTTGAGAGGGTAGGTTGAATATGGATTTATAAATAATAATTCGTAGGTAGTATAAATAATACTTCGACCACAAAATTGTGACTAAGCTTAATTGATTGTTCGCTAAGTTCATTTCGATTACTTCGTTCGAGCTCCTTTCGTTCAATTTTATTTTGAATCAGGTGAATTTATCACAATGAGTATGAATTGTAATATAGACTTAGTGACAAGAGCTCAAATAATTGCTTTGCATAATCAAGGTAAAAATTTGTCAGAAATAGCCAGAGACACCGGTGTAAACGTAAGTAATCTTATTTTACACTTTTTATATAACAAAAAAACTCCTTTATAATAATCATTATTTGGTATTATATATTTCTGTTTTATTGTTGCAGAGAAAAACAGTTGTTCTATGGGTACGACGATTTGAAGAAGAGTGTTCTTTGAAACACTGTCAAAGAACTGGTAGACAAAAACTTATAAACATGTTGCATCGTCAAACCATGGTAAGGGAGTACGAAGAAAATGGATTTTTGCCGACGAACTACTATGCTGGTTTATTTGATACAAGCGTCGATACTGTCCGTCGTGCTCTTCATAGTGAAGGGCTGCATTATCGGAGGCATGCTTTGAAACCTTTGCTTACGGAAAACCATAAAAGAGCAAGATTGCAGTTTGTTATGGATCACTTAAATTTTGATTGGAGTAATGTCATCTTTACTGATGAAAAAGCTTTTAAGTCCAGTGAACACGGTCGATTATGTTTGTGGCGTCGAGATAATACGCGATACACAAGTGATCACCTAGTGCCCAATAGGCAATCTGGCCATATAACGGTGAACATGTGGGGATGGATGAATGCAGCCGATCCTGGAGAACTAGTGAGAATACCAAACCGAGCAAATAGTGCAAATTATATAGAAGTGCTGGAGGAGACAATGTTGCCCACAGTTCGAACTGGTTTGACCTGTGTATCCAAGCGAAGAATTGCAACAGATAACATTTGTGCAGGATAATTGTCCAATACCTACACCGTTCGCACAGTGTGCAGGCTTGGTTTCGTCAGCATAATGACATTTGCGCTATTCCTTGGCCTGCTAGATCACCGGATTTAAATCCAATTGAAAATTTGTGGGGTGTTATTTTCAATATTCAACGGTGGAATAATCAAAACGAGCGTACTCCAGATGCGTTAGAGGCTCATTGTTTACAAATATGGGAGAGTATTCGTGGATCAGATTTGTGTAAAAATTTGATTAATTCAATGCGTTCCCAAATGCAAGCTGTTATTTACCAAAATGGTGATTACACGAGATATTGATAAATGATTACTTAATTAATATTACATATTTACTCAGTGCGTACTGGAGACCTCGTTATGTGTGTTTTACTTAATACATGTATTTGAAATAATTTAAAAAAGTTATGAACACTTAAAGTTAAAACACAACATAATTTTGTTTTTTATGTTACCTACTAAATATTTGATATGTTGTTGTGCAAATTGGTAGGTTTTTTTTAATATCTTGCCTCTTGTTTGTTTTTGTTAAGGTTACATAAGCTTCAATCCTCTTTCCAATTTGGGAAACGAATATTTAAGCTATGGCCTCAATAAAAAAATACAAGTAATATTATAATCTTATTCGATGATTAATAAACTGACTGTTGAATAGTAAACTGTAAGAAATAAACATCTATATTATTTTATTATTGCCTTTTTGTTTGATGAGCCTGTTTACCTGCTTTTATTCCTATTGTTGAGTAACTACCGACTTGAATATTAATAATAATATTCCACGACGGCGCCTAGTCCCAAGCTAAGCAAAGCTTGTGTTACGAGTCCTAAACAACTGATAAACATACTTATATATTTCTAAAAACATAAATATTGCAGATAAATTACACCCAGATTCAGCAAATGATCGTGCTCAACACACAAACATTGTCCTGGTTGGGAATCGAACCCACGACCCTGACATTGCAGTCTGGGCCACTAACCAATAGACCAACAGGCCAGTCATATTATATTACAATTAAATATCCACTTGTTAGCTTCGATATAAATCCTACCGATTTTTTTTTGTTATTCATAACTTACAAAAAGCACAGAGGAACCAGAAATCTGACCCACCTGGCAGTAGAAGGTAGATAATATAAGACATCCTAAAAGTTAGACGAATTTGAACCTTCTGCAATTAGCAGAAGATAAGTGGTATTCAATTCGGGGCTAATTCAAATGAGTTTATCAAGGTGGTCAATTATTATTGAATACTATTATGACAATTTGATCTTTAAGACGTAACTTTGAAGTAAGGTTGTGAATACGGTCCTGTTACGTAATGCACTTGTTAATTTCAACATTATTCCATAAGTCGAAATAGTCTAATGGTTGTAACTGGAGACTTATGTGGACGTGGTCGTAAGTTCAATCCCGTCACGCTACTTTTAGTAGGTTTGTGTTTAGAATACTGAATTGTTTTTTTTAAATCAAATTAAAATTGAATTAAATTAAATTAATCAATTTAAATTAAAATTTTAAAAATAAATAACCACATTAATGAAAAACAACTAAATATTACTTATATGTAATATTTACAATTTTACATACAAAGATAATTTAAGTATTCGTCTAATAGACGTAATTTAAATAACTATATATAAAGGTAAAACACATAAAAGAAGTGAAGATATTAAATTGCTGACAGGATAGAATTATTTGAAGGTAATATACAATTTTGAACATGACAAAAACACTTTATTTATTTCAATAGTGCCAGTGGCGGATTAACCACGCAGCAAATGCTACGGGCTAAAAATTGTTTACACGACGTCACTGCAATTAGTGTCGACTGGTTTTTGCGATATTAGAACGGTTCATTTTTATTTCTGTACCCTTAAATAAGTAACAATTGAATACCAGTTTTATGATGAATATGCCTAATTCTCTTGACTACCCACTTAATACAAGTCAAGCGAAATTATTCCAGATATGTTTGAAGAATGTCTAGTTAGTTGATTGTAGCTTACAATAACGTTTTGAAAATGTTTTAAATGGAAAGCAAAAAAATATACAAGATTTGCGATTTAATCTCGTGCCTTACTGCGTCAAAGTCTTTACATAGACCACTAAGCCAACTTGTATAAAAATATCACATTAAGCTATCAGTAGTCTTACTGCAAAAGAAACAAAATTGCTTAATAAGTAGTTTTTTATACCATTATTATATCCTTTTCAAAATGTTTATAAATAATACCTAACTAAAACACAAAAGCTGGAAAACAAAAATAAAAGATTCGTAGTATATGAGATTTGAACCAGCTACACATTCTTTATAAGTCGCTGTTGTTATTATTGAACCAAATGGACTCTAATGAACTGACTCGAAATTTAACGTTACTTGTTACGCTAGACGCAATGTTCGTGCCCGCTTACAAACATTTGATAAGAATCACGAAATTAGTTATGCTTGTGTCTCATATTTTTTTATCAATCTACCCTCACACTCAGTTGTTGACGATAATGATGACGCATGTGTATATTTTCTGTCAAACTAAAAGTCAAGTTTATGGTTTGTGAGATTGCCTTGGTCGCCATTTAGCTGGGAAGAAACCAACGCCATCTAGTTACATTTTCGAAAACCTGAATTCTAACGTGCAAGGGAAAATAGACACTAAGGTACCCAGGCAATTTCACAGCTGTCTGTACATGCCTAAGCGCAAATTCCGATGTATCGGAATTTGGTGCGTATACGAAATTTTTCGTGATGATTGCTAACGCAGTCTTGTCCTAAAGTCTAGATTACCCAAACCATGTATTAAAATTAATTATGTGTTCTGAACTAAAAGTCCCCTCTTTGAGGCGTGGCTGGAAAGATCTCACGGCGTCCTTACCTTCCGCATGACGCAAGTCCTCACCGGACATGGTTCGTTCGGGAGTTTCCTGCACCGGATTCGTTCGGAAGTGACGCCCGGGTGTCGCCACTGTGCGGAATGCCCGGAGGACACGGTGGAGCACACAGTCGAGGTGTGCCCGGTGCTTGGCCGGAGCATCGCTGTGCCCTCGTGGGGGCGATCAGCGGCGGAGACCTCTCGCGCCGGGCCTTGGTTGAGGCCATGGTCCGGAGCGAGGAGGAGTGGCAGGCGGTCGCCGACTTCTGCGAAGCAGTAATGCTCACAAAGGAGGAGGCCGAACGCATCAGGCAATGGCGTTATCGCCGCCGCCGCCGGCGCCGGCATACCGATCCCGATTTTCGGCCACCGTAGGCGCGGGCTTGCGCACAGTGAGCAATGGGTAGCTCGCTGTCCGGCCGTCCGGTAACTGTCCGGACCAAGCCCAAGTCGTCGACGGCGCGCACTGTTCCCGCGCGCCTCAAGGAGTTGTCAGCAACAGCAGGGGCCCAGCCAGGTCGAAGCCTACTGGGGTCAGGGTTATCTGAAAGGCCGCTCGAGCCCCGGTATGAAGGCTTGAAGGAACGGGATGGGTTTTTTAGTCAGTAAGAGTCTGACACTATCTCCCGCTCCGCCCAAGAGCGGGGGTTGTCATAGGATGATTTTTCCCATCGGAAAAAAAAGACAACACGCCGTGAAGCAGTTTTTAAAATCGACTTTATAAAAGTAATTAAACAGAAACGATAGGATGCCCCTAAGAACATTTCCTCGCCTTTAAAAAAGGACTAGCTTCACAATGCCATTGTATTTTATGATTGTACCCTCAGAACTGCATCATTTATGAAGAGATTTGAAAATACCTCTTTTTATTCGAAACCTGAGGACCCTTGGACCCTTGACCCATTTAGAAATATATCCATATTTCCAAATGGGTTAAAGGTCCAAGGGTCCCATTGGTGTCGTAAATCCAGTTCTGGGGCCTTACATGTTAAAATATCAGTAGTGCGAGCGAGACAGATAAAGATAGATACATTTACAACCAAAGCCGGAGAATTTATTCTATGATTTCCCAACCTAAAAAAAATATCTGATCATAGGATCTATAAAGAACTGAGGGAACTCCTGATATATTTATTATAGCCACATAATAATTGTATAGCATTTTTGTTATTTTCTTATAGAAGTTAAGCACTTTTATGAGTAGAAACATTTCTTGCTCTCATTGTTTATGGCTCTACCTACCTTTATTCTTTGAAAATAGCTGCCTACATGCATAAAAAAAAACAACAAAAATAACGGTTACTCAACATCGAGACATAGATAATAAGTCAAATCACACTATTAATAAACTTATTTTCTTAGAACCGGAATGCTGTAATAATGATCAGTGCCGTAACTTAGCCTTTTAAACGCCCGGTGCAAGCTCCGATAACTGCCCCCTGATCTTAGCCGGAGCGAACATTAAAAAGCAAAATGATTTGATACGCGTGCCGTGATGTTGCAAACACATCACGGCACACATTTTTTATTGCCCTTGCCAACCACTTTTAAAAAAGAAAATAGGTTTATTTTCGCCAAACATAGCGGCTACTTAAAAAAATAAATAACTTTATTTAAGCGTAAAACGGCCAGCGCTTAGCAAAATGCTGAGGCTCATGTGCACAGAACCACAGCGCCAAGTTTCAGCGCCAGTCGTCGTCGACGTTACTTGACGTTGGATCAACTAGCAAGGAACTAGCGGAATTTTTATTTATTTACCTCGTTAGGGGTGCATCTACGACCGTACACGATAATAATAGGTAGGTATTGTATGTAAGCCTACTAACTACGAACCATATTCCAAAACTTGCGTTAATTTCTGCGCCCCTCTATGGCCTGCTCTGAGTCGGAGCACCGCTGCCATTGCCCTACTTACGGCACTGGAGTCCCGTACGGTATATCGAATTACCCTTGAACGATATAACTGTCTACAGAAAGCATGGTTCACCGACGAACGGTAATACGAGAAAACTATAAGTCGATACCATTATTTAGCGACAGCACGTTTCGCCGAATAACGCAACATCGAATGAATGGTTGGCCGATACCAAGATTTGCCGATGTCATGGTTCGCCGGAACACGCTTGAACTAAATAATCTTTTATCGATAGCAATTTGCATCGAAAGCACCTTTTCTTACACCGCCGATCCAAAATAATTGTCTTTACTTTCTCGCTCATACAATTTTGGCAGACATCGATTCAATTGCATTAGTGCTATTTCCATGCGTTCATCTTAGTAATTCAATAAAAATTAATGTAAAGAAAATAATTAAACAGTAAATTTGATTATATTTATAATTAAATGGCATAGCATTGCTCTATGTGTGAAATAAAGAAGCACTTACAACATTCTAGAACTACCCGTCTTAATTTATTATTTCGAAGTTCACTTTACCTTAAACAAAGAAACATTATTGAGTATTACATTAGCATTTAAATTATGATAGCATTTTTATTTAACGTGCCGTAAAAAAACATTTGATTTGTTTTCAAACAAAGATATAGCTTCCAGTAACAAAAAATATTAAAAATGTTCGGAGAGAAAATGAAGCCTCCGTCATGTAATTTGGATTTACGTGGGGAAAAACCGAAGCCAATAAACTGCTATGCAATTTGTCAGATGTTACATTAAGACTTGATTTATATCTGTGGATTGACTTTTTTTATGGTAGGGAAAATCATCTAATAACAACCCAGCGGGGGTTGTTATTAGATGATTTTGGGCGGAGTGGGAGATGGAGATAGTGTCAGACATTTACTGAGTAAAAACCCATCCCCTTCCTTCGTGCCTTTCGTACCGGGACCGAGCTTGTCAGCAACAGTAGGGGCCCAGCCGGGTCGAAGCCTACTGGGGCCAGGGTTATCAGAAATGGAAGCTACGGTACGAAGGAAGGGGATGGGTTTTTACTCAGTAAGGGTCTGACACTATCTCCATCTCTCACTCCGCCCATAATCATCTAATAACAACCCCCGCTGGGTTGTTATTAGATGATTTTCCCTACCATAAAAAAAGTCAATCCACATATTTAAATCAAGTCTTAATATAACATCTGACAAATTGCATAGCAGTTTATTGGCTTCGGTTTTTCCCCACGTAAATCCAAATTACATGACGGAGGCTTCATTTTCTCTCCGAACATTTTTAATATTTTTTGTTACTGGAAGCTATATCTATATCTTTGTTTGAAAGCAAATCAAATGTTTTTTACGGCACGTTAAATAAAAATGCTATCATAATTTAAATGCTAATGTAATACTCAATAATATGTTTCTTTGTTTAAGGTAAAGTGAACTTCGAAATAATAAATTAAGACGGGTAGTTCTAGAATGTTGTAAGTGCTTCTTTATTTCACACATAGAGAAATGCTATGCCATTTAATTATAAATATAATCAAATTTACTGTTTAATTATTTTCTTTACATTAATTTTTATTGAATTACTAAGATGAACGCATGGAAATAGCACTAATGCAATTAAATCGATGTCTGTCAAAATTGTATGAGCGAGAAAGTAAAGACAATTATTTTGGATCGGCGGTGTAAGAAAAGGTGCTTTCGATGCAAATTGCTATCGATAAAAGATTATTTAGTTCAAGCGTGTTCCGGCGAACCATGACATCGGCAAATCTTGGTATCGGCCAACCATTCATTCGATGTTGCGTTATTCGGCGAAACGTGCTGTCGCTAAATAATGGTATCGACTTATAGTTTTCTCGTATTACCGTTCGTCGGTGAACCATGCTTTCTGTAGACAGTTATATCGTTCAAGGGTAATTCGATATACCGTACGGGACTCACGGCACTGATAATGAATGGGCTTTACCCAAGCATACGGAAGCTAGGGCCGTCTGTGTAGTCTCCAGTTGACTAGTTGAGTCATGTTTGTTTAGATGAGCTAATATATCGAGTAGACAGCGCGGCAGCCGTTTATCTACTGTTACTGACATCATAGATATAACTCACAATCTGTCATGGGTTGAACTTTGAAGGGCCTTGAGCTGAGTTTATTTGACTAGGTTTACAGCTACTGGTTTTGTTGTTTTATCTCTTGTTGAGAAACAGATTATTACGTACTCTGTTATAAATTGCGGAAAGCTAGTAGCTTAACGTATAGATTTCAACGTTATTAATATTTACTGATTATTCAAAACAATCTGTAAAAGAATTTTGTAACTAGCAATTGCTCAAGAGTTTTGCAGTTGGTAACATCGTGTTTGAAAAAGTTGGGATTTTTTAATTATATAGGTATTCGCAAATAGATTCTTCTGGAATGTAGAATTGGTTTAGTATTGTGACACTCGCGTACACACTTGTGTATCAAGTGTCTATAGACACACCTGGACAAAATGCGAAATCATTATAACAGGTGCGATCTCGGAGGTAAGAACGTTACAGAATTGACTTCTTTAGCGAAGATTGCCAAGGCTTACTTGAGAGCACTGGTGGCTGAGTGATAACAGCCCCGACTTACGAGTTGTAGGTCGCGGGTTCAACCCAACCAGGTGCATTACTTTGTGTAATTTATTTTATCGCCACTGCTCTCAAAACGGTGAAGGAAAACATCGTGAGAAAACCAGCATGTCCTAGAACCAAAAATACGAAGACATGTGACATCCATCAACCCGCACTGGGCCCTCGTGGAGGATTACGGCTCATTCCCACTCCTAGAGAGGAGGCCTGAGTCCCACCAGTGGGAACATTATAAGGCCGACTATGCTATGACTATGCCAAGGCTTACACGATCTATTTGCTCTTAAATATCTATTACAAAACTCAAACCGTAAAAAATGCACAAACCTTAGGAAGAAAAAAAAAAAAACTAGACTAATAGTTGTGTAGTCATAGCTCGTAGACTCGTAGCAGTTGCGTAGTCCGTAGCCGCCTTGTAGCGGAGGCTGCTACGCAAGCTACTTTCGTTGTGACTTGTAATACAGCCGAATGACTTCCTATTGGCTCACCTAGTATAAGTAGGGAATTTGTATGGGTACCTACCTAATTAAAGTTTTCAAGATTTTTAGGTGTAAGTTCGATATCTTCGGTCTAGTTGTGGATTATAAGCAAAAAACTAGTAAACTTCAGAAAGCCCTACCCAGTTCGACTACCTTCAATCTGAGCATGGTTTAAAAGCTTGTTGTTTCAAAGTAACAATTGAAAAAAAAATTGATAAAGCCTGAACGCTCTGTTGAAATTCAGTAACTACACACGTGTTTTCTTTAAAAACCTAAATAAAATGCGTTATTTAGAATCTCGATTAAATGTGCATAATTTCTATAAATATATCTTCTTTACTTTTATAATTTATGAGTACATTATGCAGGATCAAAGTTCACGTAATTGTGCAACGTCATAATCACGTAAGAGCGGTTGTTTGAGAACAGTATCACGGGTTGAATTTAGTTTTCTACTTTTCCCAGATAATGGTGACTGATGACGTCACACAACCCGCTGACGCAGCAACTGCCGGTGCTAGAGGCGACATAGTCAAAAATTTGGATAGAAACTAAGCATGTCAGGGAGTGTCACACACAGAAACTGAAAACCCTTGAAAGTATTTTTTTATATTAATATGACTTTGACAGTCGAGACTTCGATTCAGCACAATTGCGTGGACACGACTGGTTTCTTTAGATATTTGCGGCGCGATGATTACGTAATCTAGTCACCATCACCACTCAAGCTAAAAAGCTTCCTTCCTTATACTACAAATAACGTTATGATAAAATCAGCAAAGATAGACTCACGCAGGGGGAGTGGTCTGCAAATTATGCCGTTCCCGGGACAATTCTCGTTCCGATATATCTCCGGCGCCGGCCCGGGCGACCGGGGAAACGCTTCGGGGCACCTTAATTGGTTGAATCGGTTGTTCCGGCATTTTACTCTCGGTAATATTCCCCTTTTGCAGTAATTTCTTAGTATTTATGGTTTTTATACGCAATGTTGTAAAGCGAGGTTTAGGTTGAAAAGCGATTCTGATCATAGTGACAGTTCGCCGACATAGATTCGAAAATGTTTTTGAATATTTCTTTCGCTTTTTCTTTGTGCGAGTTTATGGCTTTTCTAAGTTCGGAAAAAGTTTTCAATGAAAATATTTTTCTAGTTTTTATTTAACGATAGAAATAATAGCGATACAGATGAATAGATACCTATTGATGGATAAACTTATCTCAATAGTTCCCACGGCCACTATGCGACTCCATCATCAGACCAGCTCCATACCTAATAAATCATACCGAATAAATAAATAAATGAATAAACAAATGCAAAAAAAACAATATGCAAAAGTGTCTAGAATCTAAGTTACACTTCGAATTCTTCAAATCAAATTAAACTTTAAAAGAAAATATAGGTAACCGTTAACTTTTTCTAAATCCATCTGTAAAATTTGCTCTAAACAAAATTATATACCTACATACATTGTAAGTTAAACAAAAGCCTGTATAAACAGTAAATCAGAACTAAAATGCTTTGCCTACGTTACTAACGTGCTACGAGGTTTGGGCTGGCTCTACGAAGTTTTAATTCCGCCCGAAGTTTGCTACGCAGCTTATAAATTATTCTCCAATGTTTTACTCTGTATGAAGCATATTTTAATAGTTTGCGTGACAGCAACTTAATATTGTTATCTTGTTATGTACCGTATATTCGTTACGTTAATACTCGTAATATGGATTAGTCGTATGGCATATTACAATGTATTACAAACTGCACTAGTCCGCCCTATAATTTCCTAATTACCAGCACTTGATGTATGACAACACAACACACAATTAGTACCTCTGTAATTGAACCTACCTTGTCCAGTAACAGCTTTTACAAGGTTATTAAAAAGAAAAATTACGGAGTACCTACATGTGGTGTAATACAGTCGAGGACAAAAATACGTAGGGATTTATAATTTAGCAAAATTCAAAAGCGAAGTTACTATGGTTAGTTGTTTATGTACGGATTGTACCTGGGTACCTAAACTTATTATTGAAATTCATAATTTTTGACATATTTTTGCCCATATTTCGGTATGAATGTCAAAGAATAACAGCTGGGAACAATAGGTTGTCTACTCTCCTACCATCTAAGTATATTTGGGATTTGTGCAGCGTGTTTTCTTAAATAAAACGCAATTCTTTAGTCTTCATAATTTTCACAATCCATGCAGCGTTTCTGCCTGTCCCTTCTCATAGGCGATATTAAAATAAATGTTTTTGAGGATTATATGAAAACGAATTTATAAGTAAAAAAAACTTTTACAAACAATAAAATTTAACAAATTAAAAAGTTATTAGAATACCAATTTCATACAATTCGGAGAAGAAGAAGAAGAAAACATTTATTTGAGACTCGCAGGACAAACAAGTATAAAATAAAAAGTAATACTTAATCTATAAATACTTAACTTAAAATAAAAATAAAATATTATATTAAAAAAAAATAAAAGAAAACAATATAAAGTAAGCAGCTCTTTTTTCTTTTATTTTTCTTTTTTGGTTTTTAGAAACTGAAAAATCTTTGAAATCCCTGCTTTGAAGGTTTGGCCACAGAAAAAATGCGATTCATTTTTTTACGATCAGGGAAAACTACAGGCACCTTTTTTACTCTTTAATAAACGTTAAAAAATTACAAGCACAATATAAATATGTAGGTATATTTTATTCACTGTCAGTATTCCGAATTACCAACATGGCACCCTAACTTAAAACTCCATTACCAAATGTTTTATTAGTCATCGGAATCGTGGGTATTGTTTCCTCGTGGCTAAAATAATAAGTCACACGGGTCGACCTTCCAAGTTAAGTAAAGGCTTGTCGAGGTTGGTCCGTGGATGGGTTGGTGTATGGGATCTTCTGTGGCTCGGAAAGCATGTCAAGCCGTTGGTCCAGGCTGGAATTCGCTGATCTTTAACAGTCATTACGGATAGTCAGAAGCCAGGAAATGTAACACCTATCTTACTAAGGGGTATTCTGTTACCCCATTACTATTGATGTTATCATATAGGCAGTCGCTACTTATTATGTGTAGTAAAATACAGGTACTCAGCTGCATTATACACTTAAACTCGATTAGGACAACCCCAACATAGATGAGAAAAGGCTAAGTGACTCATCGAGATGTTCGAGTATTCCAAATTACTTGCAGTGTCCAAATATGCTACATTTTCTTTGTATTTTCAGCGTTGACTGTACTGCTAGCTCAACATAGCGTGTGGCGACGTTCGTCCACTATCGGAGCGCCGTGTATCGTCGTGGTTCGTCGCGGCGCGGTATGGCGCGGCGTGGCGCGGCGCGGCGCCAGGCCACTTGTCGCCGGCTGCGTGACGCATGCCAGGGCAAGGAACTACAGGTGCCAGCGGCGCTATGACTCTTTTTTATAGAATATCAGGTAGCTTATTAACTTTGCCTACAAGTAATCAAGAAATGAGTGCAGGGTAGAAATAATTTGACTTGCCGTTGCTGAGAACTGCATATAAGCAGTTTTAATGTTTAACAACTTTTGGTTTACCCCAAACATATTTCTTCTTACAAAGGACGGAAGAAATATTCTGACGGCGCGGCTGCTAAATTTTGTCGTGCCATTTCTTCGGCATTTCACGGCGTAGAAATACCTTATCCCTAAATCTGTGAATTTATTGCTTTGTGAAATTTTTCAGGCTTACTTCATTCCATCGTTCTTTACTTTTGCCATTGACCAACGCATTCACAAGATGCAAGTATGGTAACAACCTGTTTGATTTTTAAGCCATTATTTTAGCACTAGGTAAAATCTATCTTATTAAATGATTTTTCATAGTTTATTTTTATCATTTTAGTTAGTTAAGAATATTAAATTATGGAACTTTTTGTTGGCTTAGATACAAAAAACAAAAAATTCAACATACACGCTCGTTGCAGTTTATACAACAAAAAAGTTATACTTTAATTGAGCGGCTACGTCATCGAATTGCGTAAATATTAAATAATACAAGCTACAGGGGTTACATATGGAGGGTCGGTCTAATTTAGCGTTTGGAAGGCTGAGCTGCGTCGGGCGGCGTCGGTAGAGGCGCCGCACGCAACGTTGCCAGGCGCGTCAGCCCGCCGCCGCCGCTGACTCATAACTGAATGTTTTTGAATAACTTACTCGTATAGGGTTGGGGTAGGATGTAGGCGGCAGGACGAAAATAGAACGCCTGGGGGTGTTTTGTAATTTATCTGGGAATGGAGCCTCGTGGCAGCTGTTGGAAATCTTCCATGATGAAATGGGTCTATTTGGAGATAAAGACATGCTGGTATTTTGAAGCTTTCATTTCTTAGTGTATTATCAAATAGAGATTCTCTCTTAAAATTCTCGACCTAGATATATGTATTACAAAATATATTTGTCATATCAATGTACCAGAGGGTTGAGAAACATAATTAGTATGCGCGTAGCCCGGCAGCTCAAGTGTGAGCTACGACGTAACCGCGCTACGACCGCGTAGGCGCGGAGCTTTTGAAAAGCACGCAGTAGTACTAATGTTTCTCTTCCTTCTTGACTGCCAGTAGAAGTATTGTGATTTTTTTCCATGGTATTTTGAGTTATATCGATTAATCAAAGGGAACACTGTTCAATGTTAATTTAATTTAATAATAATTATAAATTCTAAGCTAGTAAATTTATTTAAATAAGTCGCATACTTATCAATATACTTATTAGTTAGATGCCGTAATAAATACAATTTGTCTAATATTTGTTCTCAATCATTACAATTACTCTAAAAAAAAAATTATATTATTCAATAAGCTCGATTCACCTCCCCTATTGTGTGGGATATAGGGATCGTATCTCACTTTAAGTAATATATATATAATATATGGTATAATTAGCAATTAAAGAAATAAATGAAATGTCAAACGACATTAACCCTTTAACCACCTAACCCTGTGCCCATACCTCTCGCCGCATTACCTCGCTAAATAGCGATGGTCAAGCTTTTGCACCAGGAACGACTTGGACCGGGAGTCACTCGTCCTCCCCGAGCTTACGGCCCAAATCCCCCACAAAACACTTTGCTTCCGTACTGTAACTGCGCAGTTTCCTCAGCTACCAGCAAAAAAAAAATAGTTTTCTTTTGTTTCTTTTTTTCTTTCTAACAAAAAATGGTAAAGAGCAAGAGTCTTCAGCGGCGGCAGAGGCAGTGTGTAAGTGTGTATGATGTGAGTCAGATGACTGGCAGCGACAGTGCTGACGCAAGTTGCATCCCGGACCAGGCACTCCCGAATTTTTCTATGGCACCAGAGTCAGCCAGTACTGTCTTACCATAAGATCTGGACGTTTGCCGATATAAGGGGTCTACGGACTATTTTAAGTGTTAATTATAGCATTGCCTTAGGCGCCTCTGTAGGGGCGCTATGATATAATTCGAGGGAGTGCAACAATTTGTCTGCTGCGGTCTTCCCGTCCAATTATAATAATGTAAGTGTCTTCAAGGCTGGAGTGAATAGGCTCTTCATAAACTAGTGCGCCTCACCACCAACGATTGCATCACTGCTTACCATCAGGTGGGATCGCAGTCAAGCACTAGTTTATATCATCATCATCATATCAGCCATCCATCGGATTCCCACAAACTTCACCTAGTTTATATCAATAAAATATAATAATAAATAAATCATCTGCAGTCTCTGTAGACTTCTATAGAGCGCCTTTCGTCATTGTTTTTAGGCTTCAGTAAGTTTATTATATTATATTCACTTCGTATCTTGTAAAGTGATTCTATTTTTTTTTTTGTAAAAGTACAAAAACCATGCAAACATAGCTTCATATACACAAACAGAATATAAAATAAGTAACTTTACTTTACATATCAATAGTGCGTGTTAACAACACAACCCCTACTTAGAAGAAAACCCAAGCTAAAGTTAGGCACCATCCACAAAATCCATATGAATGAAACAACTTCATTCAACATTTACGAGAGTAGCGAGTAGGTACCCCCCAAAAGTCGTTATTCTTGACTAGAATGCGTAACGCACGCTCCCCGCGAGCGGTGAGCCGGTGACTCACCGGCCGATTTTACTGAAACATCCTGAAATTGAGACGCATTACCCCACCTCCTCTATGTTATTCAGACCTTCGGTGACTCATACTGTGCTCTGAAGAAAATTGGACTCATAGCATTTTAAAATTCGTGACTGACTCATCTTTTCAGTGTTTGACTTCTTTAGTATATTCTAGCTTTTGCCTGCGGCATCGCCCGCGTACATAAAAAAGCAAATAGCCAATGTCACTCAGGAATAAAACAGCTTTCTATCGATGAAAAAATTTTCGCTATTGGATAAGTACCTACTTCAACAAAAAAACAAACTTTACTTCTTACCTTTCAATCGTGGAAATTATAGACACAATAGAAAGACAATAGTTGCGCGAACGCCGGCGTTCGCTTGGGGATAGATAAGTGTAGATTTATGTTCACAAGTACCTATTGATTAAATATACGACTACGGCTTTTCTTTTTGTTCTGTTCTTATTTTTCCAGTTACCTTGTTTATTTCAGCTTCCTGAAAATCTTGAATCATGAAGTCGGTTGTTTTTTTTGTCATCGATATCGCATGACATGTGTTCTTTACATGCGATATCGATGTTCATTGTAACATAATTATCTCAAACTGCTTTCATACAAGAAAAACATTTCAGAAATGCTTAGCATTTCTTTCAATTTAACCAGAAAGATGATGTTTGCGTAAAGGATATCTGACTACACTGACTACTGACTTAGAAGTAACATAACCCCCTATAAGTCAAGAGACGTTTGAACTTCGCTTGCCGACAGGCAAGTGTATAAATAGATCGTTTTTGCACCTACTACAACCTATAGATTGAAATCGGGCGTCTTTCAAAAATATAGGTACTTAACCATAGGGTGGTTCTCTTAATAGTGGTGATCTTAATAAATTTTGTCCTTAATAAACATGAGACGTCCCATCAACAGTAACGTTGACAAAGACAGCTATTTCTGCTTCGCCTGAAAAGCAGCACCAGCACGCATAATATGTGAAGCTGTTAATTATGTAGGTACTATTTTAGTCGCTACTCGCTATCATGAAAACACATTCAACTTTTCCAGTTGTGTAGACAAGACAAGACACAGGTACAAATCTACATCAATTACGCATTTTATTACAGTATCCACTACCTATCTTAATGATAGACTAGGAACTTTTATTAAATAGTTTCACTAAGAATTGATTTGCAAATAATTATAACAGCCAGAGCACTTTACTCAAAAACATCCCGCCAAAAACTCATACTACTATCCGCTTCTCAAGTTTTCCACTAAAACTGCTCATTTAATTTTGGCGGGAAAAATCTGTCAGTCGAGAATGAATGGCACGAACGCAGACCGCTATTTCTTTCTCGCTCGCACTCGCGAAATAAAGTTTGTAATTCAGAATACGCATGCGCCATGTCCGCGTACGTCACACGGCCGCCATGTGACAGTTTGCGGCCAATCGCCGGCAGTCGTTCGTAGTGTGATGTCGGGTCCTCACGCACACTAATAAGATTTATCATTGGAGTTTTTGACGTTCACTAACCGGAGTAGTGTTACTTCACTACGATACGTTTGTTACCTGAATATTTTTTATTTAATTAATTAACCGTAGTTATCAAAATTAGTGCCGCGCGTTAAAAATACAGTGTTAAAGTTCGCGACATAATCTGTGACAATTCTTGGAAGTACTCAACGTCGAGACGAGAGACCTTGATAACTAGTTCCTTGGCCGAGCGAGAGCGAAGAAACAGTTCACAGTTATTATTATAGGATCATTCATGCTGGAGGTACGTCTATAGTTTACAATTTGTGAAGTACATCGTGTGTTTGCGAATCAGTTGATCGGTATTCAGTTAAAAAGTGAGGTTTAGTGCGTTCAAAGTTCATGAAAGTACACTCTGAAAGTGGGAAGTGTTATGTTATAAAACGAAACGAGTTATGACGAAGTTAATATAAATGTGCGTTTTGATATTGTCGCGTGCGGAAGGACCGCTGTGAGGTGTCCGCGGCCGCGGCCTATTCGTACCGTGCGATGGACATCGGCGGAGGTAAACTGTACGACATGCATGTAATATGCCATACCATTTTTGTTTTTGGCGATCCGTCATTGCACCTTGTTGTTTGCACTTATAAGTTTTAAAAGCAAAGGGAACAGATCATTCAGCCTTGTCTGGTTAATTTTGGTGCATTTTCAGCCAGTACTTGTGTAGCTTCTCAATGTTCTAGTTAGCTGGGTGGTTGAGTGTAATGTTCTATTTATATCTTAAATGCTGGCCGCACACTGTGGAAATTTATAAAATCTGCTTTCGATGTACGTTTAGTTATTTCCATTAGGTAGTTTCAATTTGTTCATTTACACAGTCTAATCTTTTCCTTGCCTCTTTACACTGCCTTTCAATCTTTTGTCAATACTTTTTCTGTTCCTTGTATCTATTTTTAGCTCCTTGTTCCGTTGACTCGTACAAAGATACTCACTGTGCACATATTTATTTACATTTGTCTATTACTTATCTGTGGTCATAATCTCAGAAACATAATATAGACAGACACTTAATACCTACCTACCCACTCTATCAGAAGTAATTTCATTTGCGAATGTGTTCTCTTTTTCTATAAGCAAATTACGAAAATCACACAAACTAATTAGACCCACTATGCACCTTGTAATTATTAATGTCAAAGTTTGACAGATTTGAGTTTTGACAGATAATTTTTTAATCTGTGTTGGAATTCAAAACACTTAGGGTGAGTTGCACCATTTGACTATAACGATAACCAAACCATAACCAGCCGTGAAAAGGCTGCCTATTGGTCAATTCGACGATTTGACAACTGTTAACAGCTTTGTTATCGTTATAGTTAAATTGCACCATTTAACTATAACGATTAACTATAACTCACCCTTAAAAATAACATTTTTTTTTTAGTTAACCCATATTGTTCTACTGCCCAGCATTCAAATTCGAATTTAGAGTTAAGTCTAATGACATCATTGGGTAATTACTCTACCCTGGCATTTTTTAACGCGAACGGAGTTCAACTGTCAATGTCAAGCATATTGCCGCTTACTCCAACCTACCCTGCTCAGAGTTAGAGTTAGTTGGGTTAACTCTAGGGTAGCTACTCGAGTTATAAAAGAATGACCCTGGGTTGCAACTCTACTCAACACTGGTTATTTTTGAACGCAGCCCTGCTGGGCAAAGGCCTCCCTCCACTTCTATAACTCTGAAATAACACTTATTTTACCTTATTTTAAATCTACCAACTTCTCATTCTTAATTCTATTTGCATGGCTGGTAGCTTAAAAAAAAACTATAACCAAATCATTTATAAAGTAACTCATAAAATAGTAGTTTGTTATGGAATAACAAGTTGATGACCGATTGCTAAAAGTATGTTCCTATTTATCTTTGAGATGTTTACAACTCAATTTATGATGGGAATAAAAAAAAAATAGAATTAAAAGACTACTTTAGTTTTCAATTCCTAAAAGCTAGATGTTATTAACCTATTGAAAACTGTAATGAGAGACAACAGAAAGACAACGAGAGAGCGAGCGCCAGCATTCGCTTAGGGCTTAATTAATATACATTTCTGTAAAATATTTAAGTTAAATCAAAAAAGCTTACAAAATATGAAAGCTATGCACCACACTAGATGCATGACCTCATTCATCAGAAATGACGTACATTTTATGCATAATTCTGCAAATATGTACCGTACATTATAGAAATGTATCAGTGACATGAAGCCGGTCTATCACCGATGTTTGCAATGAATTCTGCTTTCTCTTTTTGTTTCGAACTACACAACGCGTAAATATTTTAAATATGTAATCTACATTTTGAAAATATGTTCCAATATTTTTCACCACCTAGTAGGTAGGTGCTATTTTAGTTAAAATATAAAAAAATTGTTGGTGTCCTTTTATTGTTTTCTAAGTTAAATAGTAAAGAAAATACGCCGGCGTTCGCGCACCTATTGTCTTTCTATTGTGTCTGTAATTTCCACGATTGAAAGATTAATGATTATAACTTAACCAACAAATATTTATTTATTTATTTATTTATTCATTGCATTCATGTCGTTTACAAGGTGTTATTACATAATATAAGTTTCGTACATGAACCCTGCTAGGGCACCGCAACATAAATCATCATCATCATCATCATATCAGCCGAAAGACGTCCACTATTGGACATAGGCCTCCTCCAAGCGTCGCCACGACGACCGGTCCTGTGCGTCACGAATCCATCGGATTCCCGCGACCCTGACCAGGTCATCGGTCCACCTTGTTGGAGGGACAAATGCAAGAAAATAAAACACAAAACTAGAGCACCCTAGCACCCGCACTGAGGCACTGCACAAAGGCAAAAAGAAGACGATTAATTAAAATGAGTAAAAAAGTATAATAAAAAAAACAATATTCATTATAAAACATAATGAGACGGTTGAGGCTGGTGGAATTTTAACAATTTGCTGATGTTGGGTTTCAAGTAAATCACCACGTTCAGTGATCTGAAGTCTGTTCTTTTCTTAGACAGTACTTATATTAGCTACTGTACTAAATACACGCCGCGACCGCCCCCCACAAAAGCACCGGCGCCCACTAGGGGGTGGTATCGCCCCCATTGGGAATCTATGCAAATGAGATAGCCATTCAAAGTGATGTATGAAAATTTGAATTTCGTGAGCTACCTTGGAGCTTTCAGCTTAATGATTTTCAAATGTTTTTTTTTACCTTAACCTTTCAATCACAAAAGAGAATTACAGACACAATAGAAAGACAATGGGTGCGCGAACGTTCGCGAGGCGTTCGCTTGGGGTTTAATGAATTAATATTAAATAATAATCCAAATTTTTTTTTTTTTAAGACGTATCTCATAAAAAATATATGTATACTTAATATTTTTTTTCTGCAGTTATATAACCCGTAAAAAACGTAAAAATGCTGTTTATTAAATGATCTTGCGACAAAAGGATGATTTGCAAAACTGTAGACCAATCAACATGGCTGTTTTTTTTTCCGGTGGATAAAATCGTCCAAATGACATCCCCCGCCCTTAGGCGGAGCGGTAGATTGTGTCAGACTTTTACTCAAAAGTCAAAAGTTTTTTATTTCACATAGGCCTACATGGGCACTTATAAAACGTCAGAAGCTAGTGCACTGACTAAAAAAACCACCCCATTCCTTCGTTGCCTTTTATACTGGGGTCGAGTCTTCCTTTCTGAAGCAGACCCTTGGCCCCAGTAGGCTTCAACCCTGCGGGGCCCCTACGGTTGCTGACAACTTTTTGAGGCGCGCGGGAACAGTACGCGCCGTCGACTTGGGTACGGTCCGGACGGTTATCGAACGGTCGGACAGCAAGCTACCCATTGCTCGCCGTCCGCAAGCCCGCGCCTACGGTGGCAAAGGCGTGAGCGCCGTTGCCTGATGCGGTCGGCCTCCTCCTTTGCTAGCATTACTGCTTCGCAGAAGGAGGCGACCGCCTGCCACTCCTTGTTCCGGACCATGGCCTGTACCAAGGCCCGGCGCGAGAGATCACCATCGCCGATCGCCCCCACAAGGACACAGCGATGCTCTGCTCAAGCGGGGCACACCTCAACTGTGTGCTCCACCGTGTCCTCCGGGCGGTCCACACAGTGGCCGGGCGTCACCTCTGCACAAATCCGGTGCAAGTACCTGCCGAACTTACCATGTCCGGTGAGAACCTGCGTAATGCGGAAGGTGAGGACACCGTGAGGTCTTTCTAACCACTCCTAGAAGAGGGGACTCGCTGCCTTAATTGTGGCGTGCCCAGCACTGGGTTGCGATAGTCGCAGTCGCTATTTCACCATGAAATACTGCCGGAACTCTGTCCGCCATACCGCGACCTGTCGCGACAGCGCACCATCAACATGGCATTAAATACTCGCACATCAATAACTACTTGTGTGGTTTCGGTATTTTCTCATGGGTTGTTTAAACGAGTAACTACAAATTATAGTTTGACAAATTAAATTAGAATTAGTAAGTGAGCGACTGACTGAGAGCGACGAGAAGTCAACAGAACAACGACTTACAAACATTAATTTGAGTTACATAAGGCCCAAACGCCCGAAAAGTGTCATAAAACGGTGACTTTCTGAAGCCTACTCAGGCAGGTTAATAGGTTTGAAAAAAATGTATGTTTATAGATTCTTGAATTAGAAATTTCGCAACTTTTCCCTACTCCTTAGCATATTATGTAAATCAATCAATATTTCGCAAAGAAAATGGATTTTAAGGTCAGCCGCGCACTATCCGGGCATAGCTATTATATTATATTATTATTATATATTATTATATTATCTTAAATGAAGTGTTTTGAACGTCCTAAATATCGAAGTACACAGTATCGAATGTCCTAAATAACGATATGTATGTATGTGTTATGTATGTCACAAGTTAATTTGATAATTCGAATAATGCGAAAACCCAAATAATTAAGCAAATGGTGAAATAAAATCTGCGAGCAACTTGGACGTAGCGTTCGCCGGCCTCTGTTCGCGGCACCGCTCTCTTCGCTCGCTTGGCTCACGCGCGGTTGTGAGCCGAGTGAGCGAAGAGAGCGGTACCGCGAACAGAGGTCGGCTGCGGTTCACATCGGTCGGTGCGGTCACAATTCTAACCTAACCTAACCTGTTTCACCTAGTTCAAAATAACGAATCTAACTGCGACTAGATAATTAGACAATGGTGAAAACATTTGTTAAAGTTAACTTTTTAGTAGTTTGTTATGTTAATCTTAATTTTATTTCTAGTCGCTCACTTATTAATTTAGTCGCTCACTTCCTAATTTAGCTGTTGAACTAGGATTTTAATAACCCACTTTTAGTAAGCTTCTTCTGGATTTTATTATTGATCAATATTTGTCGTTAGTATATTAATTTGTCGCTTACTCAAATTTATACTGCTCAAGTTAAACAGTATCTCTTCATCAGTCGCAAAGTTTTGTTTTTATTGTTTTGTAATTCCCGTTTTCCCATTTTTTTTGCTTGATAGTGTTATCTTATGTCACTTGATAAGTCATCTGGCCTAACTATTTACTGAAAGAAGCTTTGGCAGTTAGTATCCAGCTGCAAACTGGTGAACACAGTGCTCCAAACCAAACTAAAAATAAACGGGAGATAAACATATTGTTGAAGATGGATTTGGACCATTTTAATGAAACGATAAGAAAAATTATACTGTATTTTGGTATGTTTTTTGCTTAACATTATCTATACAATTAAAATAGCCATTTATATGACACCACTGTGATAAAAGATTTGAAATTATTTTGTGAGTTCATTTAGAGAAGAATTAGTTTTAATAATTTGAATTTTATTATTTTACGGGTAAAATAATAAAATTCAATATGTTATGTAAGCTGGTTCTTATTAAGATTTTTTAAATAGTAATAATATTTGGTAAAATTTAATTATTTAAATAATTTTTGTGCATTTTTTTAATCCAAATAAAAAGGCATTAATAGGATTACATATTAAAATAATTTTAGTCTACTCTAAACCACTAATTATTTAATTCATTTAGTGCTTATCTTATTTAAAACATTAATCAGTGTCTGTCAACAGTGTCAACTTACTTAGTTTTTTCTCAACTATGGCAAAGCTAAAGGGGGGATATGATTTTCCTAGTCTGCACATGAATTGAAGTTAACGAAAGCTACGTAGAACAATGACTCGAGAGGTAGGTTGTGGGCACACAACCAAATTATTGTATATTATTAGCATCGAAAGTTTTAAATTATTTTAGTGAATAAAATATATTGGTTTTTATTATCAATTCCTCTTTCAAAAATAACTACGCTGACATCGCACTTATTCTAAAGTATCAATAAATAATCTTTAGATAGGAAATAATTTATTAGTTGTTACGGGGTGTCACAATAATTATGCTTACTGTCGTTTCGGACACGTCATTTTGGGACACAGTGTCCGAATTGACACTTTTTAATTTCAATATTTTTTTTCGTGACGATTCGGACACTATCAAACTTAATGAAGCTGTTTAGTACAGTCAGATACAAAAGTTTTAAAATATAAAATGAAGTAAAAAAGCATTACTTAGCTGAACTATTTTAAGGTGGCTTTATGCCGTCTTAAAGCCAGAGAAAAATGTCGCTATCTTTTGGCAATAAATGGCTTTGTGAACGTATATTACCTACTGTTAGTCACCAAAGTATTTAAAAAAAGCAAAAATCATTCAAAATATTTAGAACAAAAATCACCAATCATCATCAGAATTAGCGCTTTTGCGCTCCGTATTGTACTTGAGCAAATTTTTAAAACTCGACTGCTAAAGCATTTGTAATATTACTTATTAAAAACAGCTGCTAGCTATTATTATATATTATTTTTATTTTGTTATAAAAATATCACAAAAGCGCGTTATTTTGCAATACACTCATAATATAGTAATTAAAATTAGTTGTTTTCTACTACCTACATAAAACTGCAACGTTTGTTCGTCTTTGGTCTTTGTTCGTCAAGCGATTACACTAGTTTACAGTGCATCTGTTGCTTATTTTTTTTTTGCTGTTGCCGATCACTGGTTACAAATATATAAGTAGAATTGTTTTCATCAGCTCTAGTTTATGAGTTTCAGGTACAAATTAAAAATATGTACAAATATTTACCAAGAAAAAATGTATTAGTTTATTTTATCAATCATTGTGTTAAAAAAAAACTTCTTTTTAAGGCTCTTCTTTTATGTGTCGACTTAGAGGAATGGCGTATAAAGCTCCAGAAATATTCAGACATCATATTTCTATCCCAGAAACCCTGATAACGCTCCTCTATAACGCGTAAATTTTGATGCGTACGCTCTCCCTGTTCTTCGCTCATGTCTCCTAAATTTAAAGACTTCCTAATCGTAAGAGAAGGTCTTTTGCAAGTTCTGTATAATTTTCTGACTTTCTGTTTCCGAGGAAGTTTTGCATCACCGATACGAAAGCTGTCCATACTTTTAATTCAAGCTCTGTCATAATATTTCTAAATTCAGTATCTTTTGTAAGTTCTCTTATTTGGGATCCGGCAAAATATATTGGCTTTAATGTTTTCCATTGTGAGCTGAGGAAACTTTTGGCAAATGTAGGAAAAGCAATTACCGTTTCTATCGAGTGCTTTAACAAACTTCCATGATTCCTAGTTTTATAATTATGTAGTGGCATCAAAATAATTCTATCACGAGCTACTAGCAAATTCTGGATTATATTTTGCTGTCTAGGAGTTATATTTTCTCTCAAAGGCCAGTCTTTTCTTACCCAGTGCTCTTGATTTAACTGTCAAAAAAAAAACAGGGAAACTTAGTCTAATCACTTTGTTGACCGAGCAGAATGTTCACTATTTTTAAATCAATACAAATGCTCTATTCATCATATTCATTATGTGATCATTGTATTTTATTTATTCAAGGCTAACGAGAGTACAGTAAATAGGTGTTTTTTACACACTCTAATATAGCTTTTCTATACTGTTTTAATACATATTCTTCTCATATGTAGATGTAATGGTTAGGGATTATTTAAACAACTTCTTCTTGAATCATTCGTGTCGCAAAAACTTATGAAATTTAACTTAACACACTGAAATACCCACGCTACTAATGAATAAATACGAAAATTTATGAAGGCAAAAACAAAAAAACTCGAGCTGAACCAAAACTTTTAAGGGTAGATTAGTTAAGATCATGTCATAAGCAAACAATATCACCCACCAAATTCACAGTAACAGACAAAAACTTGAATTTTGTAAACTAGTGTTTTATAAATATTTGTTAATCTTTGAGAAATAAATGATACTCGTATGTTGATAAACCTTTATGTTCATAATATATCGAATACCGAATCCGTGTTTCCCTTGGTTATGTCTGATGACATTAATTTATATATTTATAGATAGGTAAATTAGTTAAAAAAAAATTAAGTAAATTAAAATAAATTAAGTAAATAAAAATAAAAAAATAATTATCACACTGTAAAAAGCAGTTATTTTTTTATCGGTGTTCGAATCGTCACCAAAAAAAAAGTGTCAATTTTGACACTGTTCGAACATAACGTGTCCGAAACGACAGTAAGCCTAATCTTATTGTAATAAATGAACGCACTATAAAAGGACGACTTGCATTTTTTTAATGAAAATTATTTGTTTTCTGTGTATATATTTGTGGTCTAATAAGATTACTTCAAAAAAGCAGTTCAATGACCTGTAGGTAGTTAGTACGCAACGCCGATTACAACCTATAGGTTTATTGGACTCGTTCAGCTGACGTTTTCTTAAAGAAATTAATTTCGTACATGCGTAAATTAATACGAGTTTTGAAAAAAAGGTACTTTATTTTTTAATTTTTTATCTTTACAAATCGATAGTGTTTCATGTAACGGATCGACCCTTCACGGGATTAAAACGATTAAAATTTAGCGGTGTATATTAAGTATTTACTTTGCTTGTTATTGTCGTTGTATACTATTTCAGTATCAATTTTGAATGAGTAAGATAATATATTGCCTATTTAGGTACAAAACAATATTATAAATATGTAGAAACTTATAATCCAAGTGCATTGGTTGTGAACGCACGATGCTTACTCTCCCCCCAAGTTCATGCTCAAAGTTTTTAACTGTAGACCAATCAACGTGGCTTAAAATACTCGCACATCAATAACAACTTGTGATTTCGGGTTTTTCCCATTTTGTTTTGTTTTGATAGTGTTATCTTTTACTGGATTGGTCATCTGGCCTAACTGTTTACTAGGAAACTTTGGCAGTTAGTATCCAGCTGCAATCTGGTGAACACAGCTCACCAAACTTGAAGTTCAACGTTAACTGTTTGCCAAAATAAACGGGAGATAAACATATTGTTGAAGATGGATTTAGACGAGGTTAAGGAAATGATAAAAATCATAATACTGTATTTAGGTACGTTTTTTAACTTTATCTATTATTTAAAAAAGCTAATTTTAGGGTAGGTTGTGGGCACACAACTAACTTATTGCATGTTCTTAGCATCGAAAGTTTTAAATTATTTTAGTGAATATTTGTCCTTGAACTTTAATTTTCAATTATATTGGTTTTTTATTATCAACATCTCTTTCAAAAATAACTACGCTGACATCGCACTTATTCTAAAGAATCAATAAATCATCTATAAATAGTAAATCATTTATTATTTGTTACGGGGTGTCACAATAATCTTATTGTAATAAATGACTTGCTATTAGTTACTTACGCTATGTCGTAATACTTTTTTTATGTAAATTGTTGATTAATACAAGAACATGATAACTTGTGTTGGATTTATATTGAACACTGGCAACATTTTATATTTTGAAGAAAAAATTTTTTTTATTGCAAAATATGAAAATTTTGTTACCCTATTCAATATTTTCCTGAACTCGTAATTCTTACTCATTTAAAAATAGAAAAAAGGGGCTACAACTGCTACAAGCCCTGGCAGTAAAAGTAATTTATTTTTAATAGTCTGAACATGCAACCAGAATATTTCCACGCTTCCACTACCAACCTAAAAAAATATTTCAAGGGTGTTTTAAATTATGTGAAGGGAGCAACCCTAAGTTTCATTTAAACCCTAAAGTACTGACTAATTTCACCCTAAGTATACTTGTACCTTGCTAAAAATATGTTTTGTTTTGAATTTAGTTTGCCGTTCATATTTAGCGACTGTTGACCATTGGCCTTACCATGTACGTTAAGGCGACCATTACACGAAGCGTCAATCAATTCCATCAATCACGAATGATGGTTTTCGTCAATCAGTACTAAAAAACGTCAATCACCGCATTAGACGGTAGGATTTTCGTCAATCAAAACTTTGACTGTGTCAAAAGTCAAAACTGACAGCAAAACCTACCGTGTAACCTTTAACAGTTCATTTAAGGCCGTAAAAGGGATTGTGTTAAGAGCTTGTGGTAGGCAGGGGTGGTACGTTTATTTTACCAGTAATTTGTACCTGTACCTTGTTATTTACTCTATCTCTTTTGTTACTGAATGTGACTAATTCATTCCTATATGTATTTTCCTCGTCATATGTTTTGTGATTGATCTCAGGTCAATGTCTTGAGAGTTGGATCCGCCTTGCGTTCATTTAAATCCACATTTAAATGTTTACTGTCCATCTCGACACCAATTCCATAATCCCTATTTCATTCACTATGATTTGACTTCATTGACGTCAGATTGAGTCATCTTTGTAATTGGCTCAGGTCAAGTACAATACCTTATCAGCGGTTGCTCCGAAAACTTTGGAACACGATCTGCTGTAGCGCAGTTTGATAACGTCTTTCCGTGAATTCTGTATCTGCTTTCTTACTGATGTACTATCACTTGCAAAAGTCCATAAGAATTCTTAAAACTTATTCGTTTGACGTTTAGTTTGACTTACGACCTTTTATTTTCAAGTTTCGCCAACAAATGATTGAAATTCACAATTTCATCAACTTATCATAAGTCAAGATGGCCCAGTGGTATAGGCACACAGATTGAAGCGCAAATCAGCGTGCCGCAAGTTCAAATCCCACGCAATTATTGACTTTTTGTAAGTTCTTACCCGATTGGAAGTTATGTATTTGCATTACATATATTAAATTATTCTTTAACTTGTTCACACATTTCTTAGAGTTAGAAAGGTAGATCACAAAAAAAACTAAATAAAGAATTAGATTTCTGCGAGGTAGACACGAGTTTTAACTTAACCGAAATGAACTGTCGTTTGGTTGTAGTTGTTGGTTAGTGACGTGAGGTTGACAGTATTGTAATATTCGCAAAATGCAGGCTAATATTAGTATTGAAGTGAGGGCGACTATCATTGGGCTGCATAAAAGTGGTCTTAATAAAACACAAATATCTGAAGAAACCGGACTGAATGTGAGTATAATAGCTATTAATGAATTGTAACTTTATTACAAATTAATCTTCTAATTAAAACGTATGCCATTTATGAATCCATTCATCGTATCTTTATGAGGTTTAAAAGAGAAATACGTAAATCGTTGGGTTTATTGGATTGGTTATTGGATTAATAAATGCAGTTTTATTTTAAAATTATATTCAATAATTATGATTATTAACATTTTATATAATGAAAATGAAGTGAAGTAGGTATAGCTGCCTAATATATATATTTTTTTTATTTTAGAAAAATACTGTAAATCTTTGGCTAAAAAGATATGAGGAAGAAGGTAGCCTTGCTAGTCGAAAGAGAAGTGGGAGATCGAAGCTTATTAGCGAGGCGCAGCGACGACATATGGTGGACGTATACGAAACGAATGGTTTCGCACCAACGAGACATTTTGCGGAATTATATGACACCTCGATGGATACTGTTCGCCGTGCACTTCACGCTGAAGGCGTGCATCACAGAAAACCTGCTAAAAAGCCGTACTTGACAGAGAGGCACAAACAAGAACGATTACGTTTCGCACTAAATATTTAATGTTAACTAAACTAAATGGCCTACCATTTTATTTTAACATATCTGTGATTATTCGTTAACAAACACTGTATTATATTGTGTTTACTTTCGTTTAAAACAGCTATATCTTTTAACTTGTGCCATCGCCTCATCTTAAGAATGCAGTGAACTCGCTATCAATTTTGTTGACAATAATCATGAGTCTATTTCGTTTTTTATTCTTCTACCCGCACTGTTTTAACATAATACTATAGTTCAATTTAATTTTCTCATCTAATTGACGATTATCTTGTGAGAACTAAAGTTCTTTTAACAGAAATTGAGGTTTGGTTTCAATCTTCTTTTCGTCAAGAAAATGAACAATTAAGCTATGACCTCAATACATTCATTGTGACGTTACACAAAAATAAAATGTTTACAAAGTCCAAATCATATATCACTTTTCAATAAATAACTGGATATAAACAATTACCTATATTTTATTTTATTAAAATTTGAATATCCGTTCATTGTTACGTTATTCATATTATGAATGGTCTAAGTGGGTATACTTCCAACAAACAATCTTAGGCGTAACATAGATAACGGTTACAAGATAACTTTTTGTCTAGGTAATAATTCGACGTCACAATTCTCATATATGTTTAATTTGTAAATATAAAGAATAAACATTTTTATTAAACACGTCTTTTTATTTCCACCTTATAACATCGAAAAGATGTAACAACTAAATAATTGCAAATTACGAATGTGATTCTTCTTGTGGTTAATAGATCACATTCGTAATTTGCAACTATTTAGTGCAAAAAATGCAATAGTATTTTTCATAGAAATAAAAAAAAACAACTATATCAATATAGATTGGGAATTTTCAAAGTAAGAAATAACTGCAACGGACCGACCATGATTTGAACTCGGGTTACGTGATTTGCGAATCCAACACTTAGTTCACACGGCTACCAGCACATGACGTATTTGCGTGAATTTTAACAATGCTATGGTAAGCTCAGTGCGACGACAGTTCCTTAGTGTGTGTTATCTGTGGAATGTGGATACTCATACATGCGCACACATACGCACGGAAATATCGCGCTCGCTCGGTTCGTAGCAATGTAATCATTAGCGTTCCTATGGACTTTTGCGGCCTTACTGTACCACAAACTGCACATAAATAAATGTGTTGGCAAGTTCATCATGCTATAAATCCTTGTTGCATTCAACAAAGTATACTTAGTGGTTGGTTTAAATTATAACTGATCATACAAGCGTACAATGTGCTCGCTTATAAAATCAGAATTGTGAATAAAACTAATAAGGGGTCATTTGTATGCAGCAGGAGTAAGACGTCCACTGCAGCATTGTAATAAGGGCAATCGCTTGTTCATATACTGCTATCTTTTATTGCCTCCACTTAAGAGAACCGTTTATTATGTCGCTATTGTAATTTTCATGCTTGAGTCATTCCTCCGTTCGATCTCCGGGCTGAGAATTGGGACTTGTAAGTTCTAACGTCAAAAGTTATAAAATGCAGGTCCCAAAACGCCAGAGGTGAAATTAAATCTTAAAGCGCACAAAAATCCCCAGCGTCATGTCCCAGTTAGTTAAGTTTAGTAACTTGATCCATTTTTCCTTTGTTTAAATTATCTAAGTGTCCCCACATACGGGTCACAAAAAAAAAAGCTAGAAGTGGCCACAAAAAAAAGCTGAAGCGCGCGACAGCTTGTGGCTGGAGAAGCTAGAAGTGGCTTCTAGTTTTTTTTTGTGGCAGCATCGCCGCATACGGGCCAGAAAAAAAGCTAGAAGCGGCTTTTTTGTGGCCCGTGTGCGGGGGCAGTAAGCTCTAGTAATTAAAACTTTATTTTTTCATGGCATCTGCCTGTTCTTCTCCCATTTTATTTGGAGTCGGCGTAATACGTTTTTTCTTCTATTCTGTTCTGTCACCCGTCACCACGGATATCTATGCCCGTCACGCTGTCAATATAATTTCTCACACAAACCATCTGTCTTTTCTTTGGCCTCGCTCTCCATTCATCTACATGGAGACTCACAACTCAATACTTGAGGAAAATATTAAACATTTTAATTTTTTCCCGGATGAGGAAAATATTAAACATTTTAATTTTTTCCCGGATTACATTTAATTTTGGTCGCTTGTTGTAATTATTTGTTCTATTTATCTAAACTATGGCACTGTTTTTGGTTATGAGCTCTGAACTGTAGGTGGAGCACGTTATCCTGTTTCCGTGCCCCGTTCATACTCACCTTTGAACTTATTTTTTTAGATTGAATATTATTTAAACAGTTTATTTTTCTCGTTTCTTATCTGTAGGTACCTACCCAATCGAGCGCATCATCGCATTGTAATGTTTGTCTCCCTTATATAGTCACTCGTAATTAGTGATGTAAAGAATATTCGCATTCCCATTCGCGAATATTCGCACATTTTTTGACATTCGTATTCGCAAGAAACATGCGAATGTTTGGCGAATGTTTCTGACAAACAAAAAGGATATTTTGATTTAATGGATTAATGAAAATAACAATAAAACTGATATGATTTTATAATTTTATAATTACTTTAATATTTTTCTATCACACAACTTGTATTTCACATTTGCAGTATCACAAATTGGGAAACAACATGTTATCTCAAATAATAACAAATCTTTTCGAATGAATTTAACTGAATTTCGGTGACGCCCGGCCCCCTGTTTCTCCAGATGGGTGCGCGACGAATGTGTCGGATATTCGCATCCATCAGAAGGACCTTCATAGGATTCTGCGTAACCTTGACGTGAATAAAGCCAGTAGTCGCTTGCGCACCTGGATTGTCTCCAGTCTTACCCCGCCTATTTTGCCTCTCATGTAAGACTGGAAAAGTGCCGATGGTTTGGAAGCAAGCTAACGTTCAGCCTGTGCCCAAGAAGGTCGAACCGACCTGGCAAACTACCGACCCATCTCCGTTACGTCCATCCTCTGTAAGAGTGGAACGGGTGTTTAACAGAAAGTTCTGGCATAACTAGAAGCTAACGGCATCCCCAGTGACCGGTAATACGATTTTCACTGAAAGCGGTCTACTAGGGACCTTCTAATGATGATGATTCACATCTGGAGCGATCGTCCTTACGCAGTACGACTAACGCACCGCATCCGCACGCAAAACGCACCGCATCCGCACGCAAAACGCACATATTAAAAGCGCTTTTATACTGCACTGACAGTACAATTTTTCAAAATGATTGTTTTCACGATCAATTTAATAATTCAATCGTTAAAAATTACGCCTAATTAAACAAATAACACATTATACCCGTTCTGGTTTGATTTGGTTTTACATACGAATACAATTTGTTTTTAATTTCAAATACCAAATCAAGTGCGTTTTCCCTAATTTAATAGGTTGGTTAGCAACTGTAATCAGGTAATAGATATTTCTGTGTTATTGTTTAAATACTAAAATTGAATAGGCCTACAAAATCTAGCATTTTCTACACATATTTTGTAATAAATAACCAACCTATGCCCGCGATTTCCTCCGCGACAGACGTAAAACAGCACTGCACTATCATTATTTGGTCACAATTTTCAGGTTTTTTTTTGCTCGGCCCCTAATTCTTTTTCTAAAATGAACGTAGCCGAAGTTACTCCTTTAACATCAGCTACGAGTACTTGGGGTGCCACGACAGAAAACCTCCACGAGTGCCCGCAGGCTGTAGTTCCCTTGCGGATACGTCCGAAGCTAAGGCCAGTCTGCGGGACGGTGCACCCTGGGAGGCGGCCAATGACCCCCTTGGGTATTGCTGCCTAAGGGGCCTCGATGGCCGTCTGCGAATGTTCTGTCTGTAGGAACGCTTCAACGCGTGTCCCTCTGCTAAAGCAGAGGGCACAGTGGCGAAGTAAGAGCGGGCTCGGTGCGCACTCACACTGCCGCCGGGCAGGCAGGAGGAAGGCTTGCTCCTCCTTCTGCCACCGTTGGTCTCGTAGCCCCAGAGATTGTCCAAGGTCATGTTTCTGACTTTTGATGGGGGACGAGGGTCTTGGCTTAACCGCCCGGGCCGCGAGGAAGACAACCTCTATAAAAAATTACCCCAAACCTCCAAGCGGCGGCGCACCGTGAGGGAGGTTGTTAGCTTGACTAATGGGTAGCTAAATTAGTCTCTAGTGCGAACCACGTATTTGAGCCAGTAAAACAATATACTTACTCGTGGGAACAGAAATGGAAACTCATAATTCAAAATTTTTAAAAAATCCAGGGAGTGATGCGCGGTCGGAGTCCGACGCGGCATCCAGAAGGAGCTCGGAGGGCTCGGAGAGGGAAGAGGCTGGGGGAGACCCCAGTAGAGGTTCGGAGGCAGAGGCTGTGGGAGACCCCAGTAGAGGTTCGGAGGCAGAGGCTGTGGGAGACCCCGGAGGAGGCCCCGGTGGAGACCCAGGTGGAGACCCCGGCAGAGAATATCGTCTCTCTTTAAAGCGCCCTGTGTCGAGGGACAGACCGTCCTCCGACACAGAGGGGGAGAACCCGTCGGCGAGGAAAATTGCCACCAGCAGCCGCGGCGCGGGCCGAGCCCGTGGAAAAGGGCGGGTGCTTAAGGCCAAAGGCGCTGCCCAGCAAGTCGACAGGCTGACCGTGGAGGGGCGTCACCCTGGAGCGACCGGCGCCCGGATGGAGCCACCCGGCAGTGAGAGGCATGCCGGGGAGGACTCGGAGGGGGAGTCGCTCCAAAGGCTGGCCGTCACCCTTTTGCGGGATGTGAGCCGCAAAAGGGAGAAGACCTCCAAAGAGAGGACGGTGCAGCGCCATGCCGTGTCCCTCAGGGAGGCATTTGACGCCTCCCTCAAAAAGAGGGTGGCAAAGCTCCGGAGTGAGCTCCAGGCCGAGCTCCGGACGGAGATCCAGACGGAGCTCGCGAAAGCAGGCCATCAGAAGCCGACGAAGGGGGGGCGCAAGCAGGGGAACGGGCAAAGCCAGCCCCAGGCCCAGCCCGAGCCGGAGAGCCAGCTGCTGACGCTGGTGCGGCAGGAACTAGCTGCTTTCCAGCAGCAGCTGCAACAGCAGCAGCAGCAGTTCCAGCTGCGCATGAAGCAGCAGCTGTCCCTGCTGGAGGGTATAGTGCTGCGCCCTCCGCTGGCGGCCTCAGGTCAGCGAACGATGGCGTCTTATGCCGCCGCCGGCGCCGCCGCAACAACCACGGCAGTTGTGCCCAGGTCGGGCCCGTCAGGGCAGGCCAGACTGGCCAGAAAACAGCAACAGGGGAAGCCAGCCCCTGCTGCCGCCCCTCCCAAGAAGGGCAAAGCGGCGCCGGCCACCAAAGTGGCGGGAGCCCCCTCCGTAGCGTCAAGCAGGCGGCCTATGCCGGCTCCCCTGCCTACGGAATCTCCGGTCGAAGCCGAATGGCAAGTGGCCGGAGCCAAGAAACGAGCGGGCAAGGCGGCACGGGCCGCCAAGAAACGCGAGCGGCGACGGCAGCGCAAAAAGAGGGCCATCGAGGCTAGGCTTAGCTCCCCGGATTCTTCGGCTGTAGTGATCACACTGCAGCCGGCGGCGGAGAAAAAGGGCGCGACCTACGGGGAGGTCATCCGGAAGGCGAGGCGGGAGGTGAACCTCTCCGAACTCGGAATCACCGGGGGCTTTCGGATGCGGCACACCGCGACCGGTGCCCTTATGCTGGAGGTCCCCGGAGCGAACAGCGGCACCACCGCGGACGCCTTGGCCGAGAAACTCCGGACATCCTTGGACGCGGAGGAGGCCCGAGTGTCCAGGCCCACAAAATGCGTTGACATGCGCATTATGGGCCTGGACGACTCAGTGACGGTGGACGAGGTCGTGGCCGCCGTCGTCGGGGCGGGTGGTTGCCTTGCCGACCAAGTCCGAGCAGGTGCCATCCGTGCTGACGGCACGGGCATGGGGGCAGTAACGGTGAGCTGCCCCGTGTCAGCGGCCAAGAGCATCACCGGGGAGGGCCGACGGCTTCTGGTGGGCTGGGTTTCTGCGCGGGTAAAACTGCTGGAGCCCAGACCTCTGCGGTGCTACCGATGCCACGTGGGGCACCACGTTGGCGCCCGCTGCGCCGCGGAGGAGGACCGCAGTGACCGCTGCTATCAGTGTGGCCAGCCCGGTCACAAGGCCGCAGAATGCCGTGCTCCGCCGCACTGCTACGCATGTGCGGCGGCAGGCAAGCCGGCCGACCACCGGGCTGGGGGCCGGTCCTGCGACCCTCCCGCCAAGGCCAAAGGCAAGGCCCGTAGGCCCATCCCCGCCGACGTCCTCACCGCCGCGGCCGCCTCCTTGGCCGCCGCCGCTGTCGCCGCCGCACCCGCCACGGCAGTGCCCTCAAGAAGGGCTCGGGAGGAGACAATGGACTGCCAATAACGGCCCCATTCCGTCTCCTCCAGGCGAACATCAACCACTGCGCCCCCGCTCAGGATCTGTTGCTCCAGAGCATGGCGCAGTGGTCGATAAATGTCGCCGTCGTCTCCGAGCCGTACTACGTCCATCCCCGTGGAGACTGGGTTCAGGACCTAGACGGCTCGGTGACGTTAATCTCGTCGGCCGCCGCCAGTACCCCGCCCCTCGAGGCTGTTGCGAGGGGACGGGGTTGCGTGGCAGCACGGTTCGGGGACATTGCAGTGGTAGGCGTCTACCTGTCCCCGAACAGATCTCTCGACGAACTCCAAGTCTCCCTTATGGAGCTAAATGTCGTCGTCGCTGGGTTTGGTACCCTCCCCGTGATCGTTTGCGGGGACTTCAACGCCTGGAACACGGCTTGGGGTTCCCGGTACACGAACCCACGGGGTCGGATGGTGGAGGACTGGGCTTTGGAGCTGGGCCTGGTCGTCCTGAACCGGGGTTCTGTCCCCACGTTGGTGCGGATGCGGGGTGAATCAGTGGTGGACATCTCGTTCGCCAGCCCCGCCCTGTCACCACGTGTCGTCGACTGGCGCGTTATGGAGGAGGTGGAGACGTACTCCGACCACCGGTACATCCGGTTGGACGTCTCCGCCGAAACCTCGGCCGCGCCGGTCCGACAGAGCCCTTGCGGTCCGCAGTGGGCGCTTAAGCAGATGGACCGGGAGCTCCTCCTGGAAGCCGCGACGGTACAGGCCTGGGTGCAAGCACCGGACAGGCCTGTCGACATAGACGTCGAGGCGGAGTGGTTCCGGGAGGCCATGTCGCAAATCTGCGACGCGGCAATGCCCCGAGTCCGTCCAGGGCGAGCTAAGCGCCAGGTGTGCTGGTGGTCGCCGGAGATTGCTGCACTGCGCAACGCATGCAGTCACGCGCGGCGCCGGTACGCCAGACACTGCAGGCGCCGCATCCGCCCGCCGGATGCGGAGGCCAGAGAGGCGGAGCTGTATGAGGGATACAGAGCGGCAAAACGCACCCTCCGAGCGGAAATCAAGCGGGCCAAACTGGAGGCCCGCAACGTGTGGCTGGGGTCTCTGAACGCGGACCCGTGGGGGCGCCCGTACAAAACAGTACGGGAAAAACTGCGCCCCTGGGCTCCCCCGCTGACTCAGAGTCTCCGGCCCCAGATCGTGGAGGGTGCGGTGAACGCTTTGTTCCCTGCGCGGGGGGAACACTCCCCCCCGCCCATGGCTCCGCCTTCGCCAGCGGTGTCTAACGCGGACCGCAATAGCGACGACGACGACGATGCTCCAAAGGTGACCGAGGTAGAGATGAGAGTGGCGGTGCGAAGGCTGAGTGCCAAAAACACCGCCCCAGGACCCGATGGCTTGCCTGGAAAGGCCTGGGTCCTGGCCATGGAGGCTCTCGGGCCTCGACTGAGAGGGCTCTTCAGCGCATGCCTGGAGAGGGGCCAGTTCCCACTTTGCTGGAAGACGGGGAAACTGGTCCTCATAGCGAAGCCAGGGCGCCCTGCGGACTCTCCGTCCGCGTACCGGCCCATTGTGCTGCTCGACGAGGTGGGCAAGCTCTTTGAGAGAGTCATTGCAAACCGCCTCGTCGGGCGCCTAACACGGGTGGGGCCGGACCTTTCGGACGGTCAGTTCGGCTTTCGCAGGATGCGCTCCACGGTGGACGCCATCATGCGCGTGCGAGCCCTCACGACGGGGGCTGCGGTGTCCCGGGGCAGGTGTGTCGTGGCAGTGTCCTTGGACATTGCCAACGCGTTCAATTCCCTGCCCTGGAGTACGATCCGGAGGGCACTCCGGTACCACCGGGTGCCCGAATACCTCTGTCGAGTGGTCGAGGCCTATCTGTCGGAAAGATTTATAGTCTACCCCGGTCACCAGGGAGACTGGAAACGTCGAGAGATGTCGTGCGGTGTTCCGCAGGGGTCGGTACTAGGGCCACCCTTGTGGAACATCGGGTACGACTACGTGCTGCGCGGCGACTTCCCTGACGGGGTCAGCGTGGTTTGCTACGCAGACGACACGCTGGTCCTAGCGCAGGGAGAGTCGTACCAGGCGGCGGTCGCTCTAGCGACACGCGGGGTTGCGATGGTCGTTGATAGGATCCAGGAGTTGGGACTCGAGGTGGCGCTTCACAAATCCGAGGCGATGTGCTTTCACGGTCACCGCTCTCGGAATGCGCCGCCATTGAGTTCCCAACTAACGGTAGGAGGAGTTCACATCGGTGTCGGGTCGACGATGAAGTACCTGGGACTCGTCCTCGACAGCCGGTGGAATTTCGTGGAGCATTTCCGACGTCTGGCTCCCAAACTCAACCGGGCTGGGGCTGCGCTCAAGCGGCTCCTGCCCAACCTTGGGGATCCAGACGCCTCCTGCCGGAGGCTCTACGCGGGGATCGTTCGGTCCATGGCCCTCTACGGGGCGCCGGTGTGGGCGCCGTCGCTGAAAAAGCAACCGGCGGCCATACTGAACGCCTGCCAGAGGGTCATGGCAATAAGGATGGTGCGGGGATACTGCACGGTCTCCCGCGAAGCGGCGAGCCTTCTGGCTGGCTTACCACCGTGGGATCTGGAGGCAACAGTCCTTGCACACATGCACGATATGCGCGTGGAGATGCAACGCCGGGGTGAAAGTCCGCTGCCGCGACAGGTCACGGCATGGCGGACAGAGCTCCGGCGGGATCTCATGGTGAAGTGGCGTCAACGACTATCGCAACCCAGTGCTGGGCACGCCACAATCTTGGCGGTAAGTCCCCTCTTTGAGGCGTGGCTGGAAAGACCTCACGGCGTCCTTACCTTCCGCATGACTCAGGTACTCACCGGACATGGTTCGTTCGGGAGTTTCCTGCACCGGATTCATGCGGAAGTGACGCCCGGGTGTCGCCACTGTGCGGAACGCCCGGAGGACACGGTGGAGCACACAGTCGAGGTGTGCCCTGCTTGGGCGGAGCATCGCCGTGCCCTCGTGGGGGCGATCGGCGGCGGAGACCTCTCGCGTCGGGCCTTGGTTGAGGCCATGATCCGGAGCGAGGAGGAGTGGCAGGCGGTCGCCGACTTCTGCGAAGCAGTAATGCTCGCAAAGGAGGAGGCCGAACGCATCAGGCAACGGTGTTATCGCCGCCGCCGCCGCCGCCGCCGCCGGGATTCTGATCCCGATTTCCGGCCACCGTAGGCGCTTGCTTGCGGACAGTGAGCAATGGGTAGCTCGCTGTCCGGCCGTCCGGTAACTGTCCGGACCAAGCCCAAGTCGTCGACGGCGCGCACTGTTCCCGCGCGCCTCAAGGAGTTGTCAGCAACAGCAGGGACCCAGCCGGGTCGAAGCCTACTGGGGCCAGGGTTATCCGAAAGGGCGCTCGAGCCCCGGTATGAAGGCTAGAAGGAACGGGGTGGGTCTTTTAGTCAGTAAGAGTCTGACACTATCTCCCGCTCCGCCCAAGGGCGGGGGATGTCAATGCATGATTTTTTCCCACCATAAAAAAAAAAAAAAAAAAAAAAAAAAAGCTACGAGTACTTTTAAATCGGTTCAATCGTTTCGGAGATTATTAGCCTGAACAAAGACAAAAATTTTGATAATTGCGTTTTTGTTATATGTTAGTAGGTATTAGTGATGTAACGAATGTTAGATTTCTCACTTGCGAATATTCAAATTCTTTTTGTTTTTCAAAAACATTCGCCAAACATTCGCATATTTCTTGCGAATGCGAATGTCAAAAAAAGTGCGAAATATTCGCGAATGCGAATAGGTAGGTACTCGTTATATCACTATTAGGTATCAAATATACTTTCATAGCAATTATTAAAAACAAAAAACGTTTTGATAGATAACAAATTCACACCGATAATATTGTGTCTGGTATCAAATCCAAATTCCTAGAACCTGTTGATGTGATCATCCGGAGACAGGTATTCTTCCTTACGTACGTAGAAGGTTGAACTACCAATAATTATACACATGACAGTGTAACATCATGGGACCACGGATCATTCACGAAACGTACTTAGGTTTCATACATCTATACATATAAATAAAATTGGAGTGTCTGTTTGTAATATTGAAATAATGCATAAAAAAAAATACTTGCAGAATATATATACGGTACATACACCAAAATAACATTTTTTACAATTTTTGTCAGTCTGTTTGTCCGGGCTAATCTCTGAAATGGCTGGACCGATTTTGGCGAGACTTTTTTTGGCAGTTAGCTGATGTAATAAGGAGTAACATAGGCTACGTTTATTTTAGAAAAAATAAATTCAAAATCCTGTAGTCCACGCGAACGAAGTCGCGGGCACGCACATGGTTGAGGCCGGTAGCCGCCACACGCTACAAAAAATCGCCACTGCTCGATTCTTGTGGCCCGAACCGGCCACTAAACACCGATACAAAACGCCGTCACGCGCCACTCGCGCATTTAAACCTTCGACAGAGTCCATTATGATACTGCGCGAATGGGTTAAAAAAAGTAGCAGCCACTGGCCACAACTGGCTTGTGGCCGCTTCTAGCTGCTCGTGGCGGCGTTTGTGGCTGTGGCATGTGGCCACTTAAGATTTGCAGAAACTCGTTACTAAATCCAACTTGAACTTGGTTGGAACCTTTACAATTTCCTATAAATAGCTGAACTTTATTTTTATTCATCAATTTAATATCAAGCTGAGTTTTATTACAACCGGTTTTAAAGAATCGCCGATAAATAAGTCTGCACTTGTAGAAGCAGACGTCTAAAGATTTCTTTCATTGTTCTCTGATTTTGACCTATGACATTCCCGCTCTTACTATTCCTTGCTATTCGATCTATTTTCGTTCGCTTATATCGTCCTACACGATATTTTCTGCTATTTGTAGGGTTTTTCTTGGAAAGTCTATCTCTAGCATCGTCTTTATTATGTCCTCTTTATCTTTAGGGTTCTGGTGCCAACGGGACCCTATTCCTAAGCTTCGGCTGTTCATCCGTCCGTCTATCAGTCTGTCCATTTGCCAGAGGGCTGTATCTCATAAACCGTAAGGAGTTGAAATTTTCACAAAGTACTTAGTTATGTTTTTCTATTGCAGCAACAACAGCAAATAATAAAATTAAAATAAAGTTAAAAATCAAAAGTGGTTTCCATACAAGAAACTTTATTTTGTCGGCGTTTTTTTGTTCGATTTGAATATTGTAGGGGTACATTGGAAGCCTTGTGCGAGTGCAGAATGCGCCTCGCACTTGGCTAGTTTGTATAGTCAGTCTGTTTGTGTTAAAGAGTATTGGTAGCCATCCTCCTAACGTTAGTTTAATTCTTCTTTGGATTGAGGTCCAACGTTTAATAATAATAATAATATTCCACAACTATCACACAACGCCGTCTAGTCCCAAGCTAAGCAGAGCTTGTGTTATGGGTACTAGACAACTGATAAACATACTTAAATATTTCTAAATACATACATATTATAGATAAATTACACCCAGACACAGAACAAATGATTATGCTCATCACACAAACATTTGTCCTGGGTGGGAATCGAACCCACGACCTCCGGCATAGCAGTCAGGGTCACTAACCACTAGACCAACAGGCCAGTCCAGTTGAAGGTTACCTACGTAATTCTACTATACCCTATTCGCGTTAAGATTAGACATTTAAAGAAACCTTTTTTACTGCCTGTTCAACCGATTTTAACTTCTATTTCGTATGCATAAGGATTGTATTAAAAGCAAAAAAGTGGTTACAATACCAACTATTTACTGCAGCCGCCATGTGTCATGCCACTAACGTAATAAAAGTCAAAATCGGTTGACCGGACAGTAATAAAAGGTTTTCATAAATGTGTACTATGCTTTCTAAATGAGAATAGGATCGATTGCCATGTTGAGACGTCACGTCGTACTGTCAAATCGAAAAAAAATCGGAAAATTTTAAGAACTCAGAGATGAGTAAAATTGAAGAACTGGATTCTAAATAAACTTTTTTTGTTCACAGTTCGTAAATAAATTATAATATTTTCGTAAATAAATAAATTTTAAAATTACTTTCCTCGATTTGACAGTAAATCGTGACGTCATAACATGGCAATTGATCCTATTCTCATTTGCAACGCATTGTAATGTCATTTTGAACAAAGTATAGAGAGTAATTTGTCCGAGTGCCCCTCCCCCAGTCTTGCGTAAGATATTATGTACATATTATAATTTGCTATCGCTGCTTGTATAATCTCAAAGCCACGGCCATTGAGGAAGTATCGTTGTTAACAGAAAACGCTAAAGGATTTAATCAGTCTGTATGTCGCTCGATGCGAAGTAAACAAGTGTTTACCTTGTCATTAATTCATTTATTTAATATTCGAGGATTAAATTGTATTTAATTAATTGACTATTTAGACTTAATCGTCATAATAATGTGGTTTGTGCGCTTTTGTCATTTTGATGACCTGTTTACATGGAGACCAGTGGTGGACTCTAAACGGTGATGGAAAACATCGTGAGGAAACCGGCATGTCCTAGAACCATAAATTCGAAGACATGTGACATCCATCAACCCGCTGGGCCCTCAAAGTCAAAGTCAAAGTCAAAGTCAAAGATTTATTTGCAGACAAATATGGTTATAAAAGTTCTTACAATGGTTATAATACAATGGTAGCTTAACATATTTGATCATAACATAATGACATGCAAATTTTTGTTAATTATAGGTAGGTTAATTAAAACTAATTAGATATTTATTATTTCAATAAGTCAAATTATCATTAGTATTAATTAAATTTGAATTGGAGGAATTCTTTTATAGTATAGAAGGGATTCTCAATCAAAAACCTGCGTAAAGCCCTTTTGAAGCGGACCATTGGGAGTTTCTTCATTCCTCGTGATGGATTACAGCCCATTTCCTCTCCTAGAGAGGAGGCCTGAGTACCAACAGTGGGAACATTATAAGGCCAACTGTGCTGTTTATATGGTATTTTATAGTTCAAAGCATTTTAGTAGTCTATCAAAGGAAAGCTTCCTCATTCTTTTACTTCTAGTGATCAATATGTGTCAATATAATATTGTATTGTGTTGTTTGCCTAAACACACCGTGGCCAAATCTAATGCATGCAAGTCTTTTTTGCAACTATTACGATATGAAACCTATTTTTACTGTTGTTTGATATCCGTTTATATCTTAGGAAATTGCAATTTTTATTCAAATAGATTTTAAGATTTTAACCACAATATTGACATAGAAAATATATTTCTGAATTTAAAAACAACCAAATTATTAACAACAATTAGTTTTATGTAGATATTTCTTTGATAGTTTGCGAAAGTTAGATGAAATACGCGACAAAAGCTAATGCATTTTAGCTAGCAAACATGTAGATGTTGTTATCCATACAAAATGTGAAGAATAAGTACAATTTAAAAGAGGCGCCACCCAAGTTATCTGACGATATTCTGCAGTTAAGTGTATGAAAAAAAACTCTTTTTTCTGTTAACTCCAATATCAATAGTATTTTCAGATGGGAAATAATAATGGTTCCGAAAAACAATTTAATCTCCAGCGATCTGTGACCGACTATTATTCTAATTAACTAGCGTTATAATGAATTACCGACAAAAAACCCAAAACATAAACGAAAAAAAATATCCAATTTAACAACAAATAAGAGCATGTTCAAATTACATTTTCTCCTAAAAAAAAATGGATCTTCGAATAAAAAAACTAAACTTCCGAATAGAATACTGAACCTCCGACAAAATTACTAAGTTACCGACAACAGAGGTTTGGTCAAAATAATCATATTTTTACAACTTCATGAACTGTTTTAATTTCTATTGTTGGTTATCAAAATTATTTTTTAGCTCTCAATAATGATGAAAATACCTCAACTGTTCGGCCCGCGCAATGGAGTTCGGATCTACTACGTAACTACATTTTCATAATAAACTGAGTTTTGTTTTATTTTTATCTTTGTTCTTGCTGACATTATAAAAGTTAGGAAATTTGTCGATTAATAATACAATATAATATTCTAGGAAACCAAAGTCTACTTGGTTTTCGATTAAGGCATGAATAGGGGTACGTATCAAAATCCCGAAAGTTCATTATACCTATGGCTGAAATACCGACGTGCAAAACACCGAAATTCAAAATACCGAAAGGTTTAAATGCCGATAGTCGTTATATCGAAACAAAAAATACCGATGTTCAAATGCCCGAAAGGACGAAATCCCGAATAGACGAAACAACTTGAACGTAGCGGTTGGTCACAGATCTAACGTTACCTAACCTATTTCACCCAGTTCAAAGTGCAATCAAAATACAATCTACCTGTGACTAGATTATTAGACAATGATAAACACATTTTTACGAGAGATTGTGGCTGAAATAGGTTAGGTTAGGTTAGAATTGTGACCAAAAGCGCGCGAGCCGAGCGAGCGAAGCGAGCGGCGCCGCGGCAGCGGCCGGCGAGTGCTACTTCTCAAAATAAAACAAATCGGGACCTTAGGGCACCCCGACACGGATGAGTCGGGATTATGAACTTCGGGATTTTAAACATTCGAACAAATGAACTTTCGGGATTTTAAACTTTCGACCATAAGACCATTTGGCGTTTCAATTTTCGGGATTTTTATACGTACCCATGAATACGACTGTTTTAACTTTTTAACGCCTGAAATAGGTACCGATATCGAAGCATACCCGTGGTAAGTAAAATTCATGATATATGATGCAATTAAAAGTTATTGTTACAAGTACATATTTATAATTTTTATAAGTTTCTGTATATCCACTCAGAATAATATTTTCAGTATAATGTGACAGTTAAAATAGCACCACAATCTATGAAATATGAAAGGTAATTTATGAATTAATAGTAGGCAAGTAAAGATAAAAATTACAAAGCAAAGTTTTCAGTAGAACGTAATTTATGCTGGTAGAAAAGTATTATAGCAATAGACAGTCATGTTTATTTTTCGAAGATTTCAGTATCTCATTCGGTCGTTTCGTCATTTTTATTCGGACAAAAGTAGTCGGAAAGTTAGTATTTTAGGCAGTAGATTTAATATTTTGAGTAAGGACAATTCTTCTTTTTTTGTCGGAGCTTTTATTACTACCCTTTTCAGATTCTGCTGTAGTTTAATTTAATTACAGACATTCAGATCGCCGTAATCTTGTACCAATAAGGGATCTATAACAAGCTCCTTTGACGTCATCGGGAGCGCGTGACGTACATGGATTTGTCTGAAGCTCTTTTTAGTGACGTCATTCCGTAGACGACCGTAGGCGTCTTAGGCCGCTTGTACACGTGAAGAAAAGTCGCCAGGCCTATACATGCAAGAATTCGTGTCGTTTCTACACACGCACTGTGTAGACTGCTTTGGCGCTGACCAAGAAAAAAATCTTGTCTCCGCTAGACATGACGCGTGAAGTTGCTGTGGTACGGTATGGGGATAGGGTAGATGAGGGGCTTTTTATCCTCGGTGGGTAAAAGTCATCCAGACGACATCCCCCGCCCTTGGGCGGAGCGGGAGATTGTGTCATACTTTTACTTACTAAATAACCCACCCCGTTCCTTCGTTGCCTTTAATGCCGGGGCCGAGCCTTCCTTTCAGCAATAGACTAGGTGAGGGTGTGCCGACGATAAATTTTCGTGCCTAGATCAGACAAAATTCTTATGTACATGATGAATTGGTCTTATCGGCCGCAGATACTGAAATTTCTCAAGGTGTACAAGCGGCCTTATTCCCCAGCGCTTTTACTCGTCGACGTATCTTTGGTAAGATTCTTTGTTCAATAAAGAGTCTTTCAATACTTACATTTTATTGATATTTTACCTGATCTACTGATCTAGTCGAACTGAGATGGTAATCTGTGGTGCCGGTGAGATGCTTGCATTCGCAAATCTATCAGGTATATCCTAGCGTGTATGGCTACCTTTACTTCCAGCGAAAGAATCATTAAAAACTATTAAATAAAGCTTCAATTGTATAGAAAAATGTAACCATTTTAATTATCATCAGGAGTTATGTCCACATCGTATATAAAACAGCGATAAGACCCATATAAAGGTCAGGACGTATAAATAGCGACAGATTGGCACGTCCGTCTGAGAGCTGCAAGTAATTGAATCGACCATAAACCAGATAGTGTCGTCTTCAATCATCCAGTAATTGAGTCATTTTACATTATTGACAGCTTCTTCGAGATGTGCATTGAATGGGTTAAGGCTCTTCATTTCTGACATTGATTTCGCTTATTTGGGCGTTTCTTTGCTCAGTCGTTATCAGTTTGGTACTATTGGTGACTGACAATGCTATTATTAATATGTATTCCCCTTTTTCTTCTGTAATCTCTACATATCCAACGTTGAGTGAAGGTCTCCTTCTTGGCAAACCTCTTTTACCTAACTTCATCCATCTGCTTAGGGAAACGCCTACGGCGACTTTTTGTAGCGATGCAGTCGCGCGTTTTGTAATCGCGTGAAAGCATCGCTACTAACGTGCGTTAATTGCATTTACAAGTGCTATAGAAAAGATGCCGACGCGCTACAGCATCGCGACTGTATCGATGCGAACGCGCGACAGCTTCGCGACTGCATCGCTACTAAAAGTCGTCGTTTGCGAGGGCCCTTATAGTCATAGTCATCTTGCATAGTCATATTCGTATATTGGTAAGAGATTGTTACAAATCATATGCATGGTGATAAGTTGTAAAATCTGTGCTGTAAAAATGCTGAGTTAGTAAATTACGTGGCATTTTATAAATCAGGAAGACAACTAAAAATTACTTATGATCTTTACTTGTCGCTTTCTTTAAAATATTTAGTAGGCGTTGTAAAAAAGACAAATTAGTATATTAGAGGCTAAAGCATTTCTTCGTTGCTTAGTTGGAAAAAAAGAAGGTTGATGACGGGGCCAAATAAAAATTCTGTGACTGGACTTATTATTTCTCTAAAATATTTGGATGCGCTGTGGTGTATGTTAGAGATATCTTTTACCTTAAAATGATAGTCTTATTTGGCTTTTATGCAAAACCTTAGTAGATCTGATAGTTACAAGTATGTGTTGAAGATTATTATTATCGTCGGAGTAAATTACGTTCTTGAGGAAGCACTGGCACTCGTCCGCAGACGACAAACGTCGATGTCGTCTCTGTAATGATAACCTATCGTTTTTAGGGTTCCGTAAATCAAAAGGAAAAAACGGAACCCTTATAGGATCACTTTGTTGTCCGTCCGTCTGTCTGTCTGTCTGTCAAGACCTTTTATCTCGAGTACGCGTGGAGGTATCAAGTTGAAATTAAAACCATATACTCAGGTCTACGGTCCCTTCAAGCTGTGAAAAAAATCAAGCTTCTAAGTTAACGAATAAAAAAGGTACGGCCGTTTATGTATGTCGCGAAAAAACGTATATTTTGATACTCTCAAAGATCGAAATTCTTAGTGATAGGACAGTTAGGATTTTTTTTACACATTGAGCGAATTTTATAAATGTAGGTATGTAGTCTTTTTGATAGATATTCTGATGATTACAAAAATGATAATGATACCAAGAACGCATCAGTTTCCTTTTGTTTTGTTTTTACGTGATTAATAGGATTAATAAGATAAATGTTTGAAAGATATAATTGCACTGTCTTGTCTGCTGATTGTATCTAATCAGTGTGGCTCCTGTTTGATATTTTGATATAATTGTTGTTAAAATGTTTCTTCGACATAGCTCGAAGAATCGCCAAATTTAAGTGGCAATGGGCAGGGCACATTGCACCAGAACAGTTGGTCGGTGGAGACGAAAGGTTCTGGAGTGGCGACCATATACAGGAAAACGCAGCGTTAGAAGACCTCCTACAAGGTGGACCGATGACCTGGTCAGGGTCGCGGGAATCCGATGGATGCGTAACACACTGGACCGGTCGTTGTGGCGACGCTTGGAGGAGGCCTATGTCCAACAGTGGACATCTTTCGGCTGATATGATGATGATTTTGATGATGTTTCTTCGCACCATATTTATCTATTAACACATACAATTGTTTTAACAGTAACCCAAAGTAATTAATGTAGCAAAGATCAGATCAGAGACGCCACCCACAAACTGATCAAATATCCATTAGTGTAGGCAACATACATCTAATATTAAAAAGAGGAAAAGTTTGTTTTTTTGTTTGTAGGAGGTAATCTCAGAAATTACTGGTCCGATTGCTAAAGTTTTTTCACCGATAGAAAGCTGCTTTATTTCTGAGTGACATATATGGCTATATTTTACGTACGTGGGCGAAGCCGCAGGCAAAATCTAGTACATATTACTACATATCTAATAAATCGATGGTCAATCTCAAGCAGCGCCTTGGAGAACCGGCACTAGTTACATAGAGGACAACACACTTAGTGTCCCCCCTCGAATTCCACCAATGTGCAGGGAACAATATCTTATCGAAGAGAGACGCACGGTGAATTTTTTTATCCTACCCAATACTGTCTTCTGTCCCTCCCCAAAGTCCTTGCAGATATTCATCTCCCGCACATTGAATAAGTGATTTGTTTTATTAAAACACTAGCTTCTGCAAACGGCTTCGCCCGCATGGAAGTGGACTCCTCCATACATACTATGCAGCCCCATTTGCGGGGCAACTTTCCAGCCATTCGACCATTGATATCCAATCACTACCTGGCTTCTCCCAGGTTATTTTAGTTTAGTAAGCACCTGAATTCCGTAGAAAAGGGAAAAAAGTGAATAGTGTCCGTTCTCCGCTTACCGCATGTTTTTTTTTTGTCTATAAACTATAGAAATCAAAGTTAGGTGTACGGAATGGACAAATCGTCTTAGTAGTCATTAATCAAAATAATTAAATAATTGAGATTACGCAGTTCACATGTTTCTTTTATGACGCATTTTGTATGTAATCTAGAACAGCTGTCAAAAAGCGAATAATTTGGTGGTGGACAAAATATAAGCGGACGAAATTACGATATTATTTTATTTTATATTAAAAAAAAAACTTGATCCACTCTAGGAATAACTCCTGTATCGTCAGTGCGTTTACAAACACGTAAACTCACATACACAAGAATCCCAGACCCGAAACAAGTATCTGTAGGCCATACAAATATTTCTTAGTTCCAATAAACCTTTAAAAATTCCGCTTCCTAATTCAGTTCCGATATAACCACTTCCGTTACTTCCCTAGCGCGAAACACTCCGTCACAAGTTAAAAATAAGTAAATGGGTAACTGTATCGTGTATGGTATTAATAACACTTTTTAATATATATCACACGATGAGGTCTGCTACGCATTTTATCGCAACTCCCGCGCACATTCCAAGTGCAACTCAATGCAACTACACTGACTGCACATTATTGGCGCCACACTTTAGTCCGAACATGTTAAGTCATCGTTTTTATAAAACCAACCGATTATAAGTAACCGATAATTACTGTCCCAAATAAAATCATCCGATAAATATAAAAAGGAATCGGCGGCGGAGACCTCTCGCGCCGGGCCTTGGTTGAGGCCATGGTCCGGAGCGAGGAGGAGTGGCAGGCGGTCGCCGACTTCTGCAAAGCAGTAATGCTCGCAAAGGAGGAGGCCGAACGCATCAGGCAACGGCGTCCTCGCCGCCGCCGCCGGGATTCTGATCCCGAATTCCGGCCACCGCAGGCGCGGGCTTGCGGACAGTGAGCAATGGTTAGCTCGCTGTCCGGCCGTCCGGTAACTGTCCGGACCAAGCCCAAGTAGTCGACGGCGCGCACTGCTTCCGCGCGCCTCAAGGAGTTGTCAGCAACAGCAGGGACCCAGCCGGGTCGAAGCCTACTGGGGCCAGGATTATCCGAAAGGGCGCTCGAGCCCCGGTATGAAGGCTAGAAGGAACGGGGTGGGTCTTTTAGTCAGTAAGAGTCTGACACTATCTCCCGCTCCGCCCAAGAGCGGGGGATGTCATTGGATGATTTTTTCCCACCATAAAAAAAATATATATATTTATAAAGGAACGATGTTAATTATTTGTTATTTAATCCCCGATAATTGTTAAATTAATACATATAATCCCTAATGATTTTGTTTTTAAGTTTTTTTTTACATAATTTGCGATACGTTAGCTTTGCTATTGCCTGTGTTTACCGACAAACACAGTAAATACTGAAAAAAGAGGACCCCAAATTGTAATTGTCCCGACTGGGCCTTGGGGATTTATGGCAACCCTAATTTTGTGGTATCATTAACCCTTTGTGTGTCCGGAACGTGGATCCACGCGAGACACAATAACTTTTTAGTTGTGTCTCTAATACGAAAGGTTAATTCATAATACGACCCGACTGTTCGAAGACTGATTGAACTTACGGCTAATGTTTCTGTCCCTTAGCTTATAAGGCAAATTTCAATTCTGCACCAAAATATCAATAATCTAAATGAACCTTGACTTAACATGCTTGAAACGAGTTCGAAGTAACCGTAAGTTATCCTTGTTACGTATATATGAGGAAAATGTGATCCCGTAACCCAGTCACAGTGTTTTGTTAAGTTCTGAACTGCTTCCCAGGCCGATAGTATCGTGTACGATATATGTTGAAAGCTGGTATCATTAAGGCATAGGTTTGAAGGTTAAATACGATCTTTGTAAGGCTTCGTTCATTCTGATTCGCGCGTTTTTAACCGATGAGAAAAAATACGAGTAAGTCCTTAATGCAAGCAGATTTCAAAATCTGGATATTTCGTTTTTTATTTGAAAGGTTATTCTTCCAGATTGATTCCATTTTAATCAAAATACAGTTCTGATTGTTCCATGAGGAATTAAGTGAACTCTTTAAATATTAGATGCATATATAGGTATTATGTGTATACAGGGATTTTCGCATTATCTTCAACAAATCAAGTATTCAGATAGTATCATTTGGAGAAGTGACTGATAAAGACCACAGATGGTAACGGAACTCCTCAATGAATTTTTCACGAGTGCCAATAACATTATCTCGTATAGATAGTTAACAGACTATGACAAAGCAACTTTACGGTTCTGATGAGTGTTATGAGACCATTAAAATCTGTTGAAGAAGCTGAAAGGAGCCACAGGAACTCCGTAATAAAATATTGTTTTGTAGCCGTGTTTGGGCTTCGAATTGTCTTGAGAGGCTCTCGGGCTATTCATTTTAAAGATGGTATGGGAGTGGTGTCTCATTAGTATGGGGGTTGTGGCGCAGGGTGTATAGCAGTCCCAATCCCAACAGTGTGCTGATGATGATAGCAGACAGACTCGACTGTCCTTATAATTATAAGGCGCTGCAGTGACTTGCATGTTACCTGCAGTCGTGAGGTATGGTTGCAAATTGTAACTGTGTGCGTTTGGTTGTTTGTTGGTGTAACGTTTTGTGTTATGTTCTGTAATAAGTCCTACAACCCGTGCGCATTAACATGGCACCTGGCTCAAAAACTGTTGCCACATTGAATACTCGAAAATTAGCTTGTATTGTCACGTTTAAAGCATCGTAAATTCGTAAATTATGTATTATGTTATATGAAAAACTACTCAGCGCAAAATAAATGTTGATATTTAAAAAAAAAACTGAAATAAAATTCATTGCACTCAATACTTAAAACGTCTTTCATCAGTTGCCATGTTACATGCACGGTTTATAGAACAGTTAAATGTTTAAATAATATTAGTGCCGTATTCTGACTATATTTCTGGTAGGTATTAAAACTTGCACACTGTTTGGGATTAGCTGTAATCGTGATTGAATTCTAAAATTGTTATTCAGAAAGTTTTCCTTATAACAGTCCGATTCAGTGCAATTTTGTCGTGTACGTCCTTGAGACGCGAATCGTAATGCATTTGAAGCATCGAAACACGCGTTTTTAATACCAATTTTAACATGATCGTATATCATCTGTATTTGTTACCTCTCCTAAAATTAGTTTACATTATAATTTGTATAGTTCCAGCGCCATAACCGCCTAAAATAAGTAGCCCAAACAAACAGACAAAGCAGTAAACTTGTTTATGTAATACATAGATGTGTTATATCAGGTTCTTGACCTTCGGTCTACGCGTGGCGTAAAGTTTTTGCGCGGCCAACTGGCCCAAAACATGATCTTAAAAGTCAGACTTTGCATTATTAGAAATTGATGATACAACTAAAGTTCCGGATTGATCTGGTTTCTTTTTTATCTTTTGGCTTTAGGTAATAGATAAAAACCGTTTTTCTGCAATGGATAAATTAAATTGCTATGTTCACGTTAGGGCAAAGTCAATAGTATTATAAAATAATTTTATCTGAACAACCAATATGATTGTGTCACATGTTTTTTTTTTATGCAAAAGCTGTAAAACCGCCATTTTTATAGGCCTACTCTCCATTATCCCGTTATTTAATACAAAACATACGTTTGATTAATGTGGTTTTCCAACCTACGCACTGCGTGCGTACTACCACTTCCGGCTGACGTAGTCAAGCTATGTTTTCCCACTTTTGCACAAAGTTCTCCTCCATAATCTTTTTTTTTAATATTTGACAACTATCACACAACGCCGTCTAGTCCCAAGCTAAGCAGAGCTTGTATTATGAGTACTAGACAACTGATAAACATACTTATATGTTTCTAAATACTTACAAACATTTATAGATAAATTACTCCCAGATACAGAACAAAATTATCATGCTTATCACACAAACATTTGTCTCGGGTGGGAATCGAACCCACGACATCCGGCATAGCAGTCAGGGCCACTAACCACTAGACCAACAGGCCAGTCAAAGTCAGTTATTGTCGGTATGCTTCTGTCTTCTTCAGTCAATCTGCCATTCAGCATTTCCTCCAACTGCATGGTGCTATAGTATAGTCACTAAGTAATGTCATCATCATCATCTTCCTGCCCTTGTCCTATATTACTTGGAGTCAGCGCAACGCGTTTTTTTCTACCATTCTGTCCTGTCACCCGTCTAGCTGTTACCAACGCCCTTTTCTTTCAAGTCACTCCTCACACAATGCATCCATCTTTTCTTTGACCTCCCTCTTCATCCGTCCACATGTATACTCATAACTCTTTTAAAAACATGCGTTTAATCCCTTCTCTTCCCTTGACCATACCAAGACAAACGATACCCTTTTAACTTTTTAGCCACTGTCTCACTGGCGCCACTTTCCAACTTCCTCTTATATGTAATACTCATTTCTCACTGAATTATCCATTCTCGCCACACTACACGCTTAGTCATTCATAATGCTAGCTATTAAAACTTATGAAACCCAAGAGTATCACTACTACTCGTATAACGATTACGTTATATAATGGATTAAGGAAAAATTTGAAATTGTGATATAGGTAATTCTCAAAATATCCCAATGTTGAACTGAATTTGTACCTGAACCAGCGCTATTTATGAAAGCCAGTAGGAATTATGTTCGTAACGATGGCGATGTTCGGATTGTGATTGTTTGGAGATAAAAATGTAATACGAGATCCGTAGAAGAAATCTCTCCCTCATCTGTTATTCGATTATGATAAACATTCCGAACAGGTAGCCTAGCTAAATGTGGTGCCAATGATGTTAACGTTTTTTTCTTCCATTCTGTCCTGTCACCTGTCACACTATCACGAACTCCTTTATCTTTCAGGTCACTCCTCACACAATCCATCCATTTACATGTATAGGTACTCAAGACTTTTTTAGTATTCTACCTCCTCTTTACTTAACCATACCAAGACAAACGATTGCCTTTCAACTTTTCAGTCACTGGTGCCACTTTCAAACTTCCTGTAATGTACTCATTTCTCACTTTATCCATTCTCGTCACACCACACATCCATTTACCCCTATTATTAATGATGATGAGAAAAGTCATTAGAATTATCAGATTATGTAATGACCTTGTAACTTATTAAAATCCTATCAAAATTCTTATCGGCAGGAGTGTTGTGTAGATAACGCATTATCTTTATCTCCTGTCCTATTGAAGAAATTCTTTTAATATTGTAAATGTGCGAGTCTGTGTGTTTATATGTTTGTCACAATCAGTGACGGCTTGGCCACTAAACGGATCGTGGAGAAATTAGCCCACAGGTCGGAGAGCACGGTTACTGTCCCACTGCTGGGCAACGGCCTTCCCCAAGTCCTCCCAAACATTCTTCTTCCGCACCGTCTCGAACCAGTCCTCGTGGTACGCATCCAGATCATTTCGGCACATCTTTCTAGGGCGGCCTAGACCGCACTTTCCCTCTGCAGGAACCCACAACGTGGCGACACTTGCCGTCGTCTTTACGTCAGCCGCATGAATATTGACCGCTGGGCTTTGGACATAAGATACATTAATATCCGCTTTTCAGACAGGCGACACCACTAGCAGAGTCTAGTACTTCATAAATCCACCTGTGCCAAAGATCACTCGACAGAGCCTCACAATTAGTGTCGCGGCTACTAAAAATATGAATAGCTAATGATATCAGCGTAAGATATGCGCAGGCGCACACGTCGACGCCTAGACTGCGTCTGATCGTGACGGCGCGTGGGCAGGTGATGTGGCACAACGAAGACTACAGAAGTACAACTCTTTAGAAACCTTCGTCATATTCATAGGGAACGTATACCTATGTCAGTAGAGAACAACCATAGACACGATAACTGGATTGTGTGAGAAATGATAATAATTTGACTAGAAAAGAGGTGACTAAAGGTAGAATTACACTGCTCACACGTGTGGCACACACGCCGATCTGGGTGCGTCGGTCTCCATACATTTCATATCGAAGCTAAACTTGGACGTCGTTCTACGTAAGTACAAATCAGGCGTGGTCCACGTGGGCGTCGATCTAATGATGGAACAAAAAGACATACTGCATTGACTCTTTTTTTGGAATTGGCGCATATAAAGGCAGCAGAAGCTATCTTGTTATCAGGGTTGGATCTTATGGCGCTTGAATGACATCTTCCGAAGGGCGCCGTTTTTGTGGCTGCGTTAGTGTGTGTGTTTTTTAAGGTGGAATGTCATCCAATGACGAAAGGGGGGGTTTCAGACTTACTGACTTAAACCACGCCTATTGCGTTCCAGGACTCCGGGTTTCTCCTTCGGAAGTAAGCCCGTGGTGCATCAGCTCTTTGTCAGGTTCTGGAACTTCTGCATATTATATTTTCAGTTAGCATTGAATGTACACTTTTCATTTCACATAGATAATGCGGACAGTGGACTGTTATATTTATTGTTGTCTTTTATAGTCTCTCTGACGTACGAATAGCTGTTCTCTTTATATTTTGTCGATTTATAACAATATTTTTATTAGGTGCGGCCACGGGTAATTTACTTGTCCTGTTTCTATATTACGGTACCGGAAACCATTATTTATCTAGCAACGTTTCGATTTAAGAGCGTTCAACTGGAGAAACATTCTCATACAAGATAGAGATACATGCTCTATATGACGATAATACACATCTTTTTCGAGATATTTTGGAACCAAAAATATCTTGTGATTAATATGATGACGAAATGGGTTTCTATTGAAATCAAATCATCAACTTGTGTAAAACTAATACATTAAAGACCTTTGAAAATCTGCTATTTTGCGTGAACTTTGGCCATTTATAACGCTCGACTCATAAAAAAAGTAAAAAAAATAAATAACTAAAAACCTTGCACAGTTGCACATTAAGTCGGTTAATGAATGACCAAATGTTTTTTCAAAAACGTAGTTTTAAAAAAAAAACTCATATTTCCCGGAAAAGTTATATTCGAGTTAATGATGGAATTGTCGAATACCAACAGGGCGTTCAGATGTTCTCTCCTTTTTGCGTTAACTCTTTTTATAAACATTGCGTTAAGTGAACCAACAAGCTTTTAAACCATGCTCAGGTTGCAGATACACGGGTCATCGGGCCCTCTTAATCTCATCTTTTTACTTTAATTTTATCCGGAACTAGCCAACGTGTTGGCCCCTTGTGAGAATCAGGAATTAACCAAAAATATGTGATAATATTGTCCTATGCCGTGTTTCCTCGTTCAGCCGTGATTGCTTAACTTCCCATTATAATCCTTACACGTGCCCTACATTATCATTCTTCTTCTTCTTCCTCTTCCTGCCCTTATCCCATATTACTTGGGATCGGCGCAACACGTCTTTTTCTTCCAATCTATCCTGTCACCCGTCGCACTATCACTAACGCCCTTTTCTTTCATATCGCTCCTCACGCAATCCATCCATCTTTTCTTTGACCTCCCTCTCCCTCTCCATCCATCTACATATTGTATACTCAGAACTCTTTTAGTAACATGCGTTTCATCCCTCCTCTTCACCTGACCGTACCAAGACAAACGATTTCCCTATACATTAATATTCTTCTTTTAATTTAGTATTATTATTTATGTTATAAAACATAATACCTACCGCGTGTTTGTCTGTATGACCACGATAAATTCAAAAACTACAAAACGGATTGTCATGCGGTTTCTACTATAGACTTTTTGACTCATGAGGAAGGTTTAGGCGTAGGTATAATACATACATGTTATAATGGAGAAATGCCGATGATTTCAAACAATTTTAACAAGCGACCGAAGCGATAGTCATTTAATATTATTGAGTAGGATCTTCCTGTAATCGACAAGGAAAAGGAAAAACATAGATTTTGTATTGTTTACTTTCTGAATAGAGATCAATATAGTATCTGCACAGTTCTGCCCACATATTTTGTTTGTGTCCACTCGGTGGCTATTTACCTCAATTGTAGAATCGTGCAAATGACCGTAATAAAATATTTTCTGCGCACTTATTGCCTTTATTGCTATGACAATGTTGTTCACGCTTTTATTATTTCATTATTAGCTTCTGCCCACAGCTGCTTTGCCTGCGTGAAAAGAAAGCGTAGGTATTACCTATCCGGAAAAATGTAGATTGTACAGTATCGAGCACGGATATTCAAAAGAGGGTTGCCAACTGTTTTTGTAGAAAAATAATGTATCACAATATTTTAGTAGGCCAAAAAAAGTATTTAAAAGAAAAAAAAATATTTATCGAAATTTTATTTAAGTGTTTTTTATTTTATTTTTTATTATAGATAGGCTCGCGTTTGACAACTGTCTCACCTGATGGTATGCGATCATGATTATTCGTTTTTTCTCTTTAGGACAACTTTTTTGCTTCTAGCACACACTAACAGTTTTTCATTAGTTACGAGTAAGTACTTTTAAATTTTTAAAAACGTCTTCATGTTTCAACGAAGATGTAGAACCATCGATAAATAAATGGTGCAGTTAATATTCATATGCAGGTAATTATTCGTTTATACATATATCGATGCGTAGGTACCTATTAGTGGTTCATTTTACGTACTTTTCACAGTAAAGATTGAAAATAGAGTATTTTCATATAAGTACTTTATTTTTTATGCAAAAGTATTAAGTATATTTACCAAAAATGAAGTGAAATGTTATTAAAAAGTATGAACTACTTTAGACCGACGCGACGCACACGTGAGCCATGCCTGATTTGTACGTAGAGATGCGTCGCACACATGGCGTGGATCTTAGGTAGCTCTACAAGCCTAGTTGCCATATCTATTTATGTGGTCAGTGGTGGTCACCAACACGTGTATTGATTACCTATTGCTTTGCTTGATAAATGTTGTTCGTTTTATTTGTATTATGTCTTGTACCTGTAAACGATATTTAAATCAATTTACAAACCTGTCAACCACGTGATAAATTTGAAATGAAATAATCCAATATTTTTATCCATGCATGCACTTACGCACATAAGTACAGTTGGTAAAAGAGTTCGGTGTGCAGGCATGACATTGACATAATATTTGCACCAGATTCTATTGATTTGTGCATGCTGTTATTTATTATTTCGAAGCTGAAACTGTTAAGAGGGAACTAAATTAGACCGACGCACACATGGGCCACGCCTGATTTTTACGTGGATCTAATGTAGCTCTACAAGTCTAGTTGCATCAGCGTACGTAGCCCACGTGTGCCCGAGTAGTTCTAACTTTACAGTTAGCTGCCTGCATATTTACCTCTTTTATACAACTACAAGTTATTGTAACATTTAACACAATAATTAATTTCTTGGTACACTTTTTATTGTTATTTAGTTACTAACTTTGCATTATGTGTAGGCAATTTTTTGTTGTAAATATTCTTATTTTATTAACATTATTCAACATATAACCTAATGAGAAAAGTTTAAAAATATAATGTTCGCAACCGGTTCATGGTTAAATAAAACTAACTGCTGTATTAGGTAATATGTTAAGTACGTTAATGTTATGATAATTATTAAAATAGCCTTTAATAACATGTAGCGTTATCTTGGGATAGTTCAGTTGAATATAATTAATATTTCTGTTTGGTCTTAGCGATAAAGCTGAAATTAGTCAAATATCCTGTTGAATTTTAATGTACTTTTATTAATTAATTTAAAAAAAAAAAACTATAACATTCCAAATAGACTTACTATTTCACATGTTTGTTAGTTATGTGACCTTTCGGATTTTTTTAGCAGTAGTGTTTTATTTTCTGTACAATTTTCTTGACTCCTGATATAACTGTACTGTACTTACTGTAAAAGGGAATCATACAAATAATTAAATATTATTCGTGGATGTTATTGTCTTTGTATGATAAAATAAACTGATTAATGTGATAACTTTGTATTAGTAAAAACATTTTTTTTCTATAGTGCTATCCGTGATTGCGCTCAGTAGTTTTGAATGCACATTTCTGTCTTGGATAGCAATGTTTTCACTACTTATGTATAATTTTCGTTAATGGTAGTTAAGTTATTTTGCGTAATTACATCAGACACGTTTTATTAAATTTATTTTCTCTTTTTTTGCAGAAAACGCCATATGTATAGGCGCTCCCCACAATGAGGAACAGCTAAATATTAGTGATGTTTGTAAGTATCATTGTATCTATTTATAATCATAGTCATCTAACAAGGTCCCACTCATAGACGTTCACCCAATGTTATTGACCCAATGAATGTTAATAAGGTAAGGGAATACTGTCCACAGCTCATGAGATTTTTTTTTAATATAGATAGGCTCGCGTTTGACGACTATATCACCTGTGGTCGGCGATGGAGCACGCTTGCCTAGAAGTATCCTATTCATTCTTGATTGGACCCCTCAGTTGTAGCAGCCAGGAAACACACACCGGCAAGGAATTTTACAACTAGCTGTGCGCACAATAAATACATTCGCTTGTACCCTTTGTTCATTTACCTTAGTAAGATATTACAACCAACAGACGGCAACACTATTACAAATTGTATAAAAACCCATCAGTTCATTAGAATTAATTTATTCAGCTGTCAATTCTTGAAGAGTTAAGTAGTCCACGATCTGTAACAATGGACTGAGCCAGAACTAGTTTATTTTAATTTAAGTAGCAGAGACGTAAGTTCTCTGCAATAAATATTATTAATATATGTAATTTAATATGTTAAACTGTTCCGACTCATATGCGACCTTCGCTGTAAATGTTTTGTTTTTAATTCAACTTGTAGGTATTGTTTGCGGTTTTCTCCCTAAAACCTGCTATGGTAATTTTTATTAAGTACTATGTAAATTGTTTGTTAAATTGTCTAGTGACTTTCCATTGTAACATTATTTCCGTGATTATTTAATCTTAAATATAGTGTTATGAAAAACTGCAAAGGTAGAGTAAAGTATTTTAAAAAGTTGCAATAAAGATAGCTTATATCAATAAATATACAAAAATATAATACTAATTGTAAAAACAATATCAAAATTGGTAGAAAAGCAAAAGAGCAATAAATCATGACAATTTAAACTAATGCACTGTCTCTCTCTCTTGCTAAGAAGTCATTTTCTATGGTGGCTCTACGGGTGTCAATCCGTCAAAGACCATGGGTGCAATTCTCTAAGAAAACAGCCTTGAGCGCAGCGACGAGTCGAGAGCGCAGTACATTGGATTAACAATCCAATGTAAAGGTGCGTTAGATTGTTAATCCAATGTACTGCGCTCTCGACTCGTCGCTACGGCCAGCGCTGCGCTCAAGGCTGTTTTCTTAGAGAATTGCACTCCAGGTCGGTCTTCTCTTTCTTATTATCAACTTTATAGCGTCACTATTGGTGAAGATTTATTTTCATAATAATTGTTTACCAGACCTAAGAAGAATTTAACTTTACAAATTAAAAAAATGTAGGGAATATTTCCTATTATCTTTCAATGCTATTAGCCAGAAAATCCGCCACTAGCCCCTCGAGAGGTATCATCTAGTCATTGTGTTGTGGAGATCAGATAGGCAGCCGCTCCATGTAAAACACTGGTATCCAACTGCATCTGCTTCGACTGGAAACCAACTTCAAGTTAGTTAGGAAACAGCTGGGCTGACTACAAGTAATATTAATGACTCTTAAAACTAAAAACATCTAATATAACATAAAACAAACACATCAAAACAACAAAAAAAAAAACGAACAACATAAAATATAATATGAAATATGTTATTATTATAAAAAACAATAACATATTATGTTAAGTGTAGTCTTTATTTTTTATTGTTTGTTATAACTTTTATAAAACAATAAAAATAGGACATGTACCTTATATGTATAAATGAGAAAAAAAAATGCATATGAGAATAATTATAAACACACAACAAAACTTAAGTACACCAATTAAAACATACTTTAAAGTAAAAACATACTAAACAAAATATATGTGTACAGCACACAATACTTATCATATTTATGGGTCATGTTGACTGGAAAAGTTTCCTAATTCTTCCCCTGAAAACCTCTAGTGAAGGGCTAGTTCTTACTCTTAATACCTATAAAGCTGTGAAAATTTCCAAATAGCGTAGGCGTAGTCGTCAAACCACGTGGATAAGGAAGAATATAAAGTGCATCTGAGAGCTGTAATCTGGGGTAGAATTGCACACACATTTCTATCTTCTATCACATACGCATGAAACAAGGCGTTTTAATGAGTCATTTTTGCTATAGTATAGATAGGGTATTTAAATTGATTGGATGTTACAATTGTTGCTTTCCTACTTTTCAGCTATCAACTGTAATATTTCGACTAATTTAACTTATGTCTATTCCAATTTTAACATCTTTTTACAACCATAGTACCCTACTATAGCGTACTGCGGTTTCTGTTGCCTTCTCAACTTGTAATTACTTTATTTATTGACACGCTAAGAAGAAAGATGAAATTGATCCTGCATTTTTGAATTCTGCATTTATTGATCTTCACTGGAAGTTTGTGGGTTGACTGAGCATACAATACTCTGCAGGTCCATTTAATAATCGCGTTCATGGCATTGTTGCGGGTTCCACGTTTCTATAGAGCATTAGCATGTTTCCTGAAGCACACAGATAACTTCGCAGCTATCTGGTGCAAACAGACCGCATCATTCATCAGTCGGCTGCGTGGAAGTCGCCACAGCATCTTGAGTGCCATAGCTGATAGACACGGTTGTGCTCTCATGTGGAAATCAGAGTTCCACGCGCGTCTCAAGGAGTTGTCAGCAACCGTAGGGGCCCAGCAGGGTCGAAGCCAACTGGGGCCATAGTTGATGTGAAAGAGATCCACGGGGCCCTGGAACAATGGCAAAGAAGGAACAGTAGTGGGTTTTTAGTCAATAAAAGTCTGACACGCCCTCCCGCTCCACCTGAGGGCGGGAGACGTCATTTAGATGACATACTCACCTAAAAAAATGTGGAAATTCGAACAGTGAACAAAGTCCTTTCTTACTATTATTTATTAGTTGTACCTACTTATTTATATGAAGTATGGTTCTCAGTCATCTGAATAAATAATTTCTTAATATATTCATATTTCTCAAAAACCCAGTATATAGGAACGTGTTGTTAAACTAGTAATAATAATTAATATTGAATTGTCCGTCATCAGTTGAGGCGATCACATTGGCGGACCCGTCGTTCGACGTGGGCGCAGGCGCCGTAGACGAGAGCATGGCGCGCCGCGACCAGCCCTACGTGGAGATCGTCGAGCAGCCGGCCAGTAAGGCGCTCAGGTGAGTCCAGAAAATTTACGATTTTCTAATTTTTTGTCTATTATGAGACACTAAAGAACACAGGAGGCATAAAAGTCAAAGCAACAGTGTTGTGATCCTCAAAATTGTGAAAATGAAATGAGTCTGAAATGAGCAGAAAAAAATCTGTACATATTGCCACAAAATTGGGAGAATTTAGCCACAGATTTTGACTCAAATCAGGAAACGGCGTCCCGAGTGCCTATTAGGTAGATGACGAGACAAGTTGAACCTCCAGAATTGGGTTCACTAAAGAAGGAAGGAAGGGCCTTGAACTGCAGTCGGACACCACTGACCCATAATTAATATATCTTTACTAATATTATAAACGCGACAGTAACTTTTTCCGTCTGTCTGTTATTTTTTGTTACCTTTTCACTTAGCACACAGTTAGAATAACTTTTTGTGCCGGATGTATTTTTTCCTGGAATGCTTTTTGACTTTTACGCGGGCGAGTAAAAGCTAGTAAATATTAAATGTTCTTCTAGGAAATTCATTCATACTTCTTAACATTGTAAACAATGTTGTTGCTACTGTTATTTACAATACAACTCTGATTTGTAAAAAGGGCTAAGTTTGTTTAATTGATTTTGGTTGACCGCAGACATCGAATGCATGCATTCCTCTATATTTTTTTCCTTAAACCGTCCTCAGAAAACTTCGTCATATGGTTATAATCAATTTATTACAATATGTAAAAGACTGTGGCCTAATGAGGTTCATTTTTAAAATGAAAACCAATTGTTTATTCATTCCATAACTAATTTTGAGGGAATTCCCTTTAAATATAAAAGAGACCAATTCACGGCACAGATTCCAATAAAAATCTGATTGATAACGAGCGTAGCCAACATTATTTTGTTGCTTAGGCTTATTATTTTAATATTAACATAATCATTTGTGTTATCAAAGGTTTAAAACTAATAACATTTAAAACTAACCACAAAAACAGAGTCTGAAGTTGTTATCAAAATCTTCTCATAAGGTAAAGACCCGAAGGCAAGCAAGCATATGCATTAAGATACCTCGGCCAAACAGTCTCTTTCCAGGCGAGGCAGGATAAAGAATTTGCTATTAGCTTTTGGTCGATGAAATACACCTGATGAAAGGTTCACTAACACTTTCCTTTAAAAATAAAAATAATAATAATTTATTTAAAAAGACAACTTTTGGTCCACTTTGTATGTTAGTAACACTTAAAAACAACTCAAAAACTAAAAGGAAACACGTGCATCATTCCCACCCTCACCTACGGAGCGCAAACGTGGTCAATAATAAACTGTCGGTCTGCCAGCTAGGAAACGAAGTATTCTCGTGGTCCAAAGAACAGACCTTAAGGACGCTTAAGGAACAGTACGTAATTAGATCCAAAACACTAATCGGAGACATAGGCAATTCAGCCTGCAAACTAAAATAGAACTGGGCAGGGCATATCTCCTGTATGTCGCCTGGGGTGAAGGCAACCACTGGCTAGAGGGATTGGCAGGAAGTGGCTAAGGTCAGAGAAGTGTCGAAGAAAGGAAGAGCAGGACACACTAGGCTCATAATAATAACAAATAATATGCAGGACGTAAAGTTGAAGACTTTTATGCAAGCTCCGCTCTGACTTACAACAAGGGCAAAAACAAAGCATAAACGTAACATAGAAACATAAATCTGTAATGTTATGTTCTTAATCGGGTAATTCAACTGCTCCTGTTTTGATATCGTGTTTGTCAAGTCAAAGTTTACATTTTTAAATGAGACTTTTAAATTAAATAAATCTTACCCGCTCAATGAGTTTTAGTAGCAATCATAGACCACATAGGTTCAGACAGTTACAATACATTGTGTTAAGCACTTCTTGAAAATCTTTTCACACACAAGGCAAATAAAGATTTTAAATTGATAAATGATATTTATTTTGTAAATAGGTTTAAAAAACACTTTTTCACGTCAATTTTTTTATTTCGCCAGTTTATGCTAGATGAGGCCGGTGTTTCCTATCTGACTACCCTGAGAAAAAACACCGAAACAAACTCAGGGGTCAAAGTCTCTTTTAAAGTCCATACAGTAAATATGTAATGGTCAAATCACATGAGTACCATGCAGATTTGTCTGAGATGGTCTTTTGAAGAAAGAACCATACAGATTTGAGAATCTATTCAAATCAGAAAAAAATATTGCTGATCCACAAAAAATACACTCTCTAGGACCTTGCTTAGACTCAAAACGAACGACAAGACTCCTAACGATGAACGCAAGACTCCCTAAAACACTAAAACTTCGAACGATGAAGATAGAGACATAGTTTATAAATTAGACAGTTACATTGTGTTAAGCAGTTTTCGAAAATTTTTCACACACAAGGCAAATTAAATTTTAAATTCCTGAGAATCTATTCAAATTAGAAAAAAATATAGCAGCTCTATAAAAAAATACACCCTCTAGGATCGGAACGACAAGACTCCTAACGATGTATAAAATGATACGAATGCAAATTCTCAAAACAGAAATAATAAAATTAACTATATTGTATTTCTTTTGGTTCATAATAATATGCGTGTGTGCAGCATACATAATAAATATATTAAAATCTGTCTAGATATGTCACTTAACGAGTATTTAAATCAAGTTGGCAGCGTATAACCGGGAGCGTTTTCGCACTAGTGCTAATTTTGCACGAATTTCATTAGGTCATCCACCTCTCTACTATCTACTATTGAGGTAATGTCGCTTCTTCATATTTACATCTCAGTGGTCACTTTTAATTAAACTGTTAAAATTCCATAGGCTTCTTTAGGAATGTAATCTAGTGACATTCATCAACCCGCACTGGGCCCGCGTGGTGGCTCATTTTTTTTTACGGCCTATTCCCTCTCCTAGCGAGGAGGCCTGAGTCCCAGCAGTGGGAACATTAAAAAGGCTGATGATGATGAAAATTTATTGTACTCCAAAATAGTATCAAAACTATTATAATAATGGCGGTCTTATCGAAAATAGCGATATCTAGTATCTTGTTATATCCCGTTGTTGAGCAGTCGGCGGCAACCGGACATGGGAGTGGGAAGGCTTATCCTTCCTCTCCTATGTCCGGTTTTATCATTTGGTGTGACTTCATCAATATGTCGGATAAGATTTGATCATTATATAGATTAGATAGCGCGTGTATTACCCTTTAATAGACCTATGATAACATTCGTGACCCTGATTATCGTAATGTCTGCATAATTACTGTCTCATTTCGGCCTTGCTATTGGAGTTATGAGAAAATATTTTTAAGTCAAAGAACACATGGTCGATGGGGACGAAAGGTTCTGGAGTAGCGATCGCGTACCGGAAGACGCAACGTTGCAAGGCCTCCCACAACGTGGACCGATAACCTGGTTAAGATCGCAGGAATCCGATGGATGCGAGACGCACAGGACCGGTCGTTGTGGCGACGCTTGGGGGAGGCTTATTTCCAATTATGGACGTCTTTCAGCTAAAATGATGAGAATGGTGATGATGATTTTTAACACAATAGTAAGACAATAGATGCGCGAACGCCGGCATTCGCTTGTGGTTTAATGAATTACGTTTAAGATGAGGATGGTAAGAAATATTTAAACCTAGATGTAAAAACGGCCTTTTACGGAAGATAAGGCAGAAGAAAGCCTAAATATTAAAAAACAAATACTTGTAGAGAAACATACTTACAAACTGTGGAAAACGTTTTGACTAGAGAGTGTCATTAATAGATACTAAATTACTGCAATGACGGCTTATAGAGATGTAGGCTATAGAAGACATGTTTCGCTAACCACAAATGAATTGTCAAGAGTTGTTTTTAATCTATTCATGTTCTTCGAAGCTTTTGTCTATTGTTATTCAATCAATACATAACCTCACATTACTCATTTTTCTTCTGAAAAACCCCACCACACATTTTCATATCCTAAATCTACAGTCACGTATTAGTATTGTCAATATTACAATAAATTGTTACTCTTCTTAATACCAAAGCAAAAAAATAACTTGTTACTACGCAAGTGTAAAGGAAAACTGAATTAAAACTCCATTCAACTATTTTTAGCAAACCGTTGTGATGAATCACTGGAATATTTACTTTTACGCACGCGTGGATTTCGAATCAATATTAGCCGAAGTCGGGGCTGCCTAGACAAATAACGGGTAAAAATATGCGGGATGCCAGCCTCCGATAATGGCTTTCTATATATAGGTGCTGTGTGATTGTGATGCTAATAACAGACAGACCAGGATAAAGTGACATCCCATCAGCGCTATAAACTGCTAAGAAATCCAAATAGTCACATACTGCCCGGAGGATACTGTTGAGCACACTTGTGGGGGCGATCGGCGGCGACGATCTCTCGCGCCAGGCCTTTGTACAGGCCATGGTCCGGTGCGAGGAGAATGCTAGTAAAGGAGGAGGCCGACCGCATCGAGCAACGGCGCTCACGCCCCAGCCGCCGCCGAGATTCCAATCCTGATTTCCGGCCACCGTAGGCGCGAGCTTGCAGACGGCGAGCAATGGGGTAGCTCGCTATCCGACCATCGGGTAACCGTCCGGACCGAGCCCAAGTCGTAGACGGCGCGTACTGTTCCCGCGCGCCTCAATGAGTTGTCAGCAACCGTAGGGGCCCAGTAGGGTCGAAGCCTACTGGTGCCAATGGTCTGCTTCTGAAAGGAAGGCTCGGCCGCGGTATGAAATGCAACGAAAGAACGGGTGGGGTTTTTTAGTTAGTAAAAGTCTGACACTATCTCCCGCTCCGCCCAAGGGCGGGGATGTAATTTTGCCCAACCGGACGCATTATCAGAATTAGTCCTGTTTCATTAAACCATGATTGTCTCAAAGCATTTCCTTACTATTCTCAGCTTTTCATTGACGTCAGAGATTTCCTGCGCGTGGCCTATTTTTAGTAACCTTATCAATACACTTTTCCTTAACGGGATGAGGATAAACCCAAGCTGATCAGGCCACCGATGGGATTTACAATCGTGAGATTATTTCTGTAGATTGTACCTTATTTATTTCTTGGCAATTAGCGCTTAATGGTCTCCTAAGTGACAATAGCTAACTTCAGTCAACCATTTATTAAGTAATTTGTAACCTAACCAGCAGAGCTTTTTTAATGGTTACAAAAACCGATAAATAAACTGTGTGATAAATGATTGTTTGATCTGTGTCTTTGTCCAACTTAATCCCATTATTAGAGGTCGGATCTCCTCGTCATTCTTCATCAATTGTGTCTGTGTTGGATACATCCAAAATTTCTGCTTTCTAGTCGCTGTTTACGATGGTCATCCAGAGCAAGGGTCAAGCCAAAGAAATATTCAAACCGAATTCTAAAGATACGAGTATCAATATCTGTGCGATTTCTAATGTAGTACAAAAAAAGGGTGCGACAACACGTGCTCGCCAGACATATCGCGGAGCGGGTTTGCAACTTTTTTCGAACCGGAGTCGATATTCAGAACTCGTTTTTCATGTGTTAATCTTCAGGGCTTTAGATTTGGGTCTTGGAAAATAAAGAATCGACGATGGCTAATAAAAATAAGAGGAACCGGTGATGATTGATTGATGGAACAAGGATCACGACAATTAACTTACTAATATATCTAACGACGATGACGCTACATAGGATCTAAAATTCAAACTTAGAGTTCTCAGCGCGATTAGAACATATACATCAGCCGGAAAATAACTATCGGTCAGTTGTCCCGACAAAATCCAACGTCCGTCCGGTCGGAGAATCCTCCCTGTCCCGCATACTTCTAAAGATGTAACGAAGATAATATGTTCATTTCCGTCTTGTCTGATATAAATCTAATGACAGATCCTCACCAGTCTAATAAAAGACATCTCAAAGGTCAAACAATGAAAGGGCCTAAGATAGAAACAGTAGAACCATATCAGTAAATACCGATACTAAACATGACGTGAATCATGCGCCAAGATGTAATATTTACATACATAGCAATGTAAACATCGGTATTCTAAGAACTCATTAACTCTATTACCGCAGATGGAAACATTGCTAACTAGTTAAGGTAAATGTAAATAGTAAATCAATAATTCAAAGTTCTTATTGCTTGTTTCCAAGGAGTTTCGGTTTTGCGGTATCTTTTAATAGTTACCGCTGCTCTGGAACGTAAAGGGCAACTGAAGAAACACAGGTGAGTCAGTAAAGGTCTGAAACGCCGAGCGAGAGCTCCACCCAGAGGGCGAGGAGTCATTTTATGTTTTTTTTTAACTAGCCTATACTGTCCCACTGCTGGACAAAGGCCCCTCTCCATTTCTTCCATTGTTCCCGAATTTGAGCCATTCTTGCCAATTCCCAAAGAAGACATCTCAGTCGTCCCGCCATCTCTTTGGTCTGCCAAGACCCCGTCGTCCGATTTCACCAACTTTGGGGTTTACTGGCCCATATGCGGCAGACATATCCAGCCCAGTCATTCTACGATTACCCATTGAAAAAAAAAGATCTTAAATTGTGCAATTTCTGAGAAAATCGATGGTGATATATTATGTAGATTCCGTAGAAGCGGTAATTTCTTCCCATACTCATATTATTCAATACCATATATATTCCCGATTCAATACCATAATCCTTTAGCCCTTGTCCAAAGTTGTTAGTGATCGGTTTTCCATGTCTTATTCACTCATGCCTCTGTATCAGATCAGCGGACAGCTGCAGGATATGAGTCGCCTCCTTTCTTGCTCGGCATTCACAACCACCTGCACGTACAAGAATTTGAGCAAAGCCAGCGACAGAGGCATCCATTCATCCAAAATTTGAGTTAAATCGACACAAAAGAAGAAGACAGCTCAGGATTCTCTTTTTCCGGCCACTTCATCTTCCACGCAATCAAACCATTGTATGTAGTATCATCAACGATTTCGCTACTTACCATCAGGTGGAATCGCAGTCAAGCAATAGTTTATTTTATTCAAAAAAATATCTTTTGTTATGGTCACAAAAATAACCTTTCATAACAAAAAGTCTATGGGTGATTAATGTAATTACCATGATATAGTAATCTTGACCTTTCACAATCAATTAATATCCTTAAACCTTCACACAATCTTTCTTGAGCTATTGTGCTCCAGTAAGAATTTTGAAGGGTTTTTGGGAATAATTCATTAATTCTAACTAACTAGATACTACAACTGACCTTCCATGTCAAGCTAAGAATATGATGCATTTAACAATATTATTTATTTATCTGTTAAATTCAATATTTATCTACTGGGTCAGTTTAGTTGAAACGACCGAATCGATTTGGACAAATGCCATGTTATAGATAGCTAATGTAATGTGCAATTCCAAATTGAATATGCCTGATTTAAAATCAATATTTAGGTTGTTAAGATTAAGACCAATTTAACAGAAGAGCTGTATAAGAAATTGTCTAAATTTATTTTATTCTTTATTTTATTTCCATCATCATCCTTATCCCAATTTATCAACAATTCGTGCAACATATTTCTTCCACACATTTCCATTTACCGTCGTTTCCTTTTTAGTAATTTCCAACAATATTATCTCCCATAACATCTATTCATCGTGTGACTTCTAACACATGAAGAACACCACCTCCATGCATACTTATACACATTAAACACAACTATGCACATTAACATTTCACTGATTGTATGCTATCCCTCGTTTTGTTCTCTGCTAGATTCGCATAGTTTTTTTTATTTTATTGATAGGCTTGCGCTTGACCTTGTTTGTGGTCAACCGTGCCCACCTCGTGGTCGATGATGAAGCACGCTTGCCTAGAAGTAGTAACCTATTCACTCTTGTACTACTGTGGCTTGAAAATTTACCTAACCTTACCCTAATTTAAAAAAATAATACTTACCACGGATATCGAGAGATATTAAGGTTTGCTGTAAGAAAACCCAATTTTGGGTTAAGCTCGCCTGTGTACATCGGCTTTCTTACTATGTATAATGTGTAAAGTTATGTACAATAAAGAATATAAAGATATTCATAGATATCTAGTTAAGTTTTTGCAGATTATCAAATGTTTTCTAAACCTGACGTCAAATCATGTGTTTCATCGGCAATATCTTGTCTATTTGTTCCACCTACGTCACTCCACATAGTAGAATTGATGATCAGTCATTACAGTACAAATCCGCTCGCCTTTTGTTCCGTTAGTCCGTCGCTAATTCTGATGGTGACGCGCCCACCACTGAGCTATTTCAGGGTTCAAGTATGTGCCGAGGAAACTGGTGTTGTTCTAATATGTTGCAAAATTAAACGGTTGGGTTGGTATGGAAATTAAAAGATAATAGAGCGTGGTCAGAATCTTCTTCGGAGAAACAAATAATTAATGTAAATTAGGTTTGGCGAGGCATTTTGTATGATTAGTAAAGTCATAGAAAACATCAAAAGGTTTGCTTTTAACTTGGTGCATCTATTAGTTTTCATTTCCGAGATTCTTTTTAAATACTGAACTCAAAAAGTCTCAGATTGTGGATCAAATAGAGTTGTATGTTACTAGGCAGTTTGCTCCCCACAGGAACTGTGCAATTTTTTAAAATTCATCAATGAAAGAATTTTCGTAATTGGATTAGGACTGTGACATCTACGAACTAGTAAGGCGCAGATTATGGCCCATTTCCTCTCCTAGAGAGGAACGCCTGAATCCTACTAGTGAGACTATTATAAAGCTGGTTATGTTATTATATGTAAGTATTGATAAGAACTTCCAGAGAGGAAGTATTCTACAAAGAAACAACTTGACCTTTAACTGTGGGTGTTACAACTGTAGATAAAAGAGGTGTCAGTAATTTGCCATTTCATCTGAATGTTTCGCGAATCATCCACAACGACGCGTGAACAGTTTTTGCTATACAGCCGGCTCAGCAACACAAGAGGAAGTGGCATAATTAAATAGTTGTGCGCCGGGGATTTACCTCCGGAGCTCAGGTGGTACCGAAAACGAGAACCGCGACTGTGACGCATTCCGGCGCCCACGCTTATATTGTTACTTGTTTTTTTTTTGTTTATATTGCGCGGCGTGCTTGAGATTTTTGGACGAAAATTCTTACTATGACGATCACTGAGACAACACAAGCAACAACATTGAAGTTTTGAGATTGTAAAATCTTTGTTCTGATGTTGTTAAAATTTATTGAGAGACTACAGATGAAAGATTCGTAGAGGACACAGCAAAAGTATCAAAGTGACGGCAACGTCATGTCATGCTTCGATGAGATCTTGATTTAACTAATTAAGTTTGTTCTGTTTCTTATACTGGTGATAACTGTGCCCGGTTTATACTATTGTTTAGGGCTTAATTTTTATATTCTGTATAATCTTCTACACTTGGCTAGAGATCGCCTTAGGCAGAGAATTTTGAAAGGAGAAAGAGAAGGCCTTTGCCCAGCAGTGGGACACAAAATATGCTAATAAAAAAAATATTTTTAGAATCCTTTCATCATCATCATCAGCCTTTTTAATGTTCCCACTGCTGGGACTCAGGCCTCCTCTCTAAGACAGGGAATGGGCTGTAATTCACCACGCGGGCACAGTGCGGGTTGGTGAATGTAACATGTCTTCGAATGTTTGGTTCTAGGACATGCCGGTTTCCTCACGATGTTTTCCTTCACCGTTTTGAGAGCAGTGGTAATGAAATAAATCACACAAAGGAATGCGCCTGGCAGGGTTTGAACCCGCGACCTACAACTCATAAGTCAGAGCCATTACCACTCGGCAACCACTGCTCTTCCATTACCTTAGAATCCTTTCGTTATTAAGTAAAAAAGTTTAAGGTTTACGGAAGAGCTCTGTTGTTTTCCAAGTTGTATACTACTTAGCCTTCTGAATTCTTCTTCTTATTATGAGTCCACTATGTTAGAGATGACTAGTCATAGACTCATAGTATGTTATACTGTATGAGTTGCGTAAACTTCTAGGCGTGCTTACATCAGTTATATAACAGTTTTCCTTAGTATTCGCACATGGTCAAGAAAGTCTGCGCTACAATCTACATTACAAAATTATTATTGAACAAGGAAAATATTGATTTTTCTCTTATTTTCCGTATCGAATTGTGGTTTATTATTTAGCTATAGGTTTCATTTTGGATAATCTATTTATAAGAGCTCTATAGTCACCGTTTAGAATATTAGAGTCTAGGATGAGTAATCCGCAGGAAAACCAAGGTTACTGACATAAACCGTCGAATCTATTTATTCTGTTATATGGAAATATAACAACCACTTTTTTTTTAAATGTAACCATGGAGTTTCTTGCCGGTTCTTCTCCTTATGAATCGTGCACTAGCTTCTGACGTTTTATAAGCGTCCATGTAAGTCTATGCGAAGTAAAAACATTTTAAATTTTTTGAATCTCCAAACTTAAATGACAGAGGACGGCACGTTGCTCACAGAACAGATGGTTGATGGGGCTAAAGGTTCTGATCTTCCACAAGGTTTATCGGTGACTTGGTGAGGGTCGCGAGGATCCCTGATGGGTGTGAGACGCATAGGACTGGTCTCTGAGGCTACAATTGGGGGAGGCCTATATCCAAGGAGGCTTTCGGCTGAAATGTTGATGATGGTGATGAGCTTTTGGTAAAATATTTTGAATAAGTAATGATATTTTAAAATAAGTAATGTACGCCCATTTACAACTTAAAAGTTTTTATCGTTTTCCAAATAAAAAAATTTTGCACAATTATAATAAGTCCTTGACCATCATTTGATTTGTAATTTAAAACTGTGTTTATATTTTTAAAATAATAGTCCAAGGGCATGAACGCGACTATTTTTAGTCTATAGTTAAAAAAGAATAGACTACAATGTGTTTTGCGTAGACGACATTACATCATCCATTATTTAAAATTAGAACATCATTGAAAACTGTTTTTTTGAGCGCAGACTTGAGTCTGCGGTGTAGCGACTGGCACACTTGCTAGAGATTGATCACCATCACCACTTTAGCTGAAAGACGTCCATCCTGCAGTGCTATTCTCTAAAAACCAGCCTTGAGTGCAGCTAGGGTTGCTAGGTCCTGAAACTGAAAATCCGGATAGACTATCCTATTTAGCCCGACATTTGGCCAAAAAAGTCGATATTTAAAAAAAAAAAGTCTAGCACGAGTTTTTAATATCAATCATCATCTTCCTGCCCTTGTCCCGTTATTTAGGGTGGGCGCAACACGTTTTTTTCTCCTATTCTGCCCTATCACTCGTCATGCTATCACTATCTTCCTTTTCTTTTTGAGTTTTTAATAAAATCATTTTAAATTCTAATGAAAAAAACAATAAAATTAGGTGATATAATTGCTAGACTGATTGCATTGACCCTCTGCTCGTGCTAGCGATACGAGGTAAGGCAAAACACAAATGACAATTTTAAAGAAATTGGTCAAATTTAAAAAGCCATAAATAGTCAAAGGCCGGACTTGAAACTAAAAAGCCTGACTATGTCCGGCTTTATTCGGACGCCTGGCAAAGCTAAGCGCATCGCTGGCCGCAGCGACAAAGGCCAAATACGTACATAGGATTAACAATCCAATGGACCTATGCATTGGATTGTTAATCCAATGTACCTATTTGGATTTCGTCGCTGCAGACAGCTCTGCGCTCAAGACTGTTTTCTTAGAGAATAGCACTGCAGTTGGGCATAGACGGGAGGATTCGTTTCGACACTGGAATTTATAAAACTTAAAAGTTTTTTTACTGACTGTAGTCAGTAAAAAAACCGCAGAATTTCCTTGTTTTTTTTTTCGATTACAAAACCAATTCTAGAAACTACACTGGATAGATTTAGCATAGAGCAATAACAATGGTGCCCTGTCGTGTCTTCTGCCCACAAATCACCACACGAAAACAATAACTGCCGACAGCAGTACACTCAACTGCACGACTGTGCTAACCATTTGATCGAACTGCACCTTTTTTTTTCTAACGGCAACGTTGTTTTTAGGGTTCCGTACCTCAAAAAGAAAAACCAGAACCCTTATAGGATCACTTTGTTGTCCGTCTGTCTGTCTGTCAAGACCCTTTATCTCGGGAACGCGTGGAGGTATCGAGTTGATATTAAAACCATACACACAGGCCGGGTCCCTTGAAGCTGTGAAAAAAGCAAACTTCTAAGTTAATGAAAAAAGAGAAACGGCCCTTTATGTCGCAAAAAACGTAAATTTCGACACTCAAGGGAATCAAAAATCTGAAAACAGTAAGTTTGAGGTGACGTCACAAAAAAAATCGATTTTCCGAATCGAAAGGTTTTTTTTTAATCTTCGAAACTATTCGAGAATTACAAGTACCTACATAGGTAGTAGTAGTAGTAGTATCTTTATTCATAATAACAGATTGATAATTATAAATATGTCATAAAAACTAGATTAAATTAAATTCTAAAATAAATAAAAAGGGTGACTGTACGGATCCCTAAGGGTGCGAGTCCGACTCGCACTTGCCCAGTTTTTCTGAGTAAAATGCGGTTGAGCGTACCTAACGTGCCTACATACAATCGCAATGTAAATTGCACCTACCTATTAAACCAACGTTTTTTCTATACATTTTGTTTGTTTGTTGATATTCATTAACGTCTATATTCCTGTAGCAGAATGCACTGCAATCAAATGCTTTGTCAGAATACATAATTAGGTACTATTACATATGTATCTGCTTGATGCTATCTGTTTGATTATTGTTACAAAGAGTTCGTTGCTGTTTTGTTTCATTTCCAGTTATGACTATGGCCAAGAGCCTGGCTTTTTTTTTTAAATGATATAAACTAGTGTTTGACTGCGATGCCACCTGTGCGCAATCGTTGATGGTGAACCGCACTAGTTTATGAAGAGCCTATCACTCTAGCCTTGAAGGCACCTAAGTTATAATCGGATGGAAAGACCGCTGCAGGTAAATTGTTCCAATCAAACTGTAAGTAAAGAAAAGCCGAGAATTCCAAACATTTGTAATGTAACACCCGTGGGAAAATAGGACAGGTGGATTAGTTTACAAGTATTGAATAATAGGTATGTAATAAAATACTACTACTAATGATTGTACAAATAAACCCCACACACGATCTCTATGTTAAATACCCAAGCTACGAGGTAAACGTAGACCCCGCAAATAGCATTAGGATATCCCACTGACCACTCAAACATTTGACTGATAGCAACAAAAAACCCATACACCATAAATAAGTGTACATAATAAAATCAAGGTTCTCAGGACTCAAATGCCCTTATTACAAAACATTGTTAAATGACGGTGTAATACCAGGAAAAATGTTCGAAACTTAATTTCATGCGTTATTAGTCAATTTAGGAAGGATAACACTGTCCTCTTAGTTAATGAGGGCATTGTATGCATTAATATGAATTGGAGTTCAACAGAGACCCATAATTAAATTGATAACTTAGATAAGACCATTCCTACAATTATATTTTTATCAGTCACTAGCTTTTGCCCGCGGTTTCGGTAATCGCTCAGAAATAAAGCAACTTTCTATCGTTGTAAAAAATTTCGCAATCGGACCAGTACTTTCGATGATTGTCTCCTTCCTCAAACAAAAAAAAAATACCTCTTTATAATATTAGTGTAGATCATTTAGAGAGGTATGCGGAACAGGGTGTAAAGTTCCGCAAACCTATGATGAAAAAGGATCCTCCCTTTAGTCCTCCAACCACAAGGACGTTAGGTCTGGTCATTGCAACTGGCCAATAGTTGATTTCAGGCTGTCGTATAAAAATGTTCTAATAGAACTCTAAAACCGCAACGTAGGATTTTGAATTTTAGTACATATGTCGCTTTATCGATATCGCAATGTCACTAGTCTTTACCCGCTTCCTAGCCAATTCATCTTTCACAAATTCATTGATTCTTTGATCTCATTCTCAAAACGCTATTTATGTCTACCTAGATGAATCTCAGCAATTTTCTTTCTGCATTGCTCTATAGTCGGGGCGCCTAATATAGCGCGTTCAATCGCATCGAATGCTTAGCGTTCCAATACACATAGCTGGGGCTGTAAGCGGCCCAAACACTAAACAGACGCACAAAGCGCCACAGAAGGTTCGCTCTACGCAACGAGCGCAATTACTTGCAGGCTTTGCTTGTGTGTGCAAGTTTAAGCATCATCTTGTTATATCGTGGTTAGGCGCAGCAAAGACAATCTCCACAGATGGGGGTTCCTGGACGGTTCCTATCTTCAGTGTTTGAGCGGCGCCTCTCTGCAGACCATGTCCCACCTTCCATCCTGCATAACGTGCCCTATCACCAGCCCACCTAGCCAAGTTACAACTGTTTCTCTTGCGTCGACTGCCTCGAGTTGGCCTGCCCCTAATTCTTTTGTTGACTGAGCGTTGAGATGACGCCATTTCCGTATATTTCAAGTTTTCTACTAGCGTTAACGATTGCAGGTTATCAACTTGGCTAGGGGTACTGTTCACGTAGGAATCTAATGACAGCATCAGAGGATGGCATTTCAATAGCCGAATGCTGGGACAGGCATGGTAATTTAATTAGTTTTACCATCGACACGCTAAGAAGAAAATTGTGTCGTACTTTGGAAAGCATGACAAGCAGTCAATATCGGCTGTCATAGATCTTTGACAGATGTCAGGCCTTGACAATGTGTCTTGTCCAGGTCAGATAGGCAGTTGCGCCATTCCATCCGATATTTGGCAAAAGACCAAGCAGATGATTAAGAAGTTTGGACCTGGTGCTCAAGGGTCTAATCGGCACGAGACATTCTGGTAACATATGCCTATTACTCGTAAATTACCATACCTTCTTTTTAGGGTGGTTATCATCAAATAACTCCTCTATCTCTGGGTGGAGCGAGAGGAGTGTCCAGACCTTTAATGACCAAAACACACACGTTTTCGAGCCATGGGACTCTTGAGCCTACCGCACAAGCTTCACCACAGTTTTGTCTTGCCTTGTACGGAACACCGTGTTAATCTGTATGTTTTACCAACTTAGGGGTCTTTAAGTCAAGAATGAATAGGTTACTTTTAGACAAGCGTGCTCCATCGTCGACCACATCATCGCTTACCATCAGGTGAGATGGTGGTCAAACGCGAGCCTATCAATAATAATAAAAAAAACACGTACGGCGTTACTTGTACCATCAAAGACACTTCCGCCTGACCACCGCTAAGTTCATTTTGCTTGCACTTGAAACGAAAATATACAAGGGTTTAGTTTGGCACCGCGCCGCAGGGTTCAAGCAAAAATTTTTTTAAGTGATCAGGTAGAAATGACCGCGATGCTACCTGCGTAGGTAAAACTGTGGTGAAACTGGTGCGTCTGGTGGACCCATTCCTAACTATCCCGCATCGTACTTGTTGACTTTTCGACGATCATTAAAGATTATGTTTAAAATGTCACTTAATCCAGATGCTCCGGGCCTTCTGTATGTATCTGTGCTATGGTCTCGTCAGTTCAAGAGCCAGGTCGTAATATGTTAGTATGTAGGGGGCGCTCACGTTGCATTGTTATGTCAGAGCCGTCGTGGCGGCGCACGTGACCGACTCAGAAGCTATGATCGCGGGAAATCATTATCACTTACTAATAGAAACAAGACTGCAATAAAGGTGTTATTAGCGTTATTGTTTCTAAGATTGTCCTTATTCTCGTGCCCTATACTTTGTTTTCTTTTGATTGTAAAGATTTTATAGGGATAACAAACAGCAGTCTTCTCTTCTTCTTCTTCTTCTTCTTCCTGCCCTTATCCCATATTACTTGGGATCGACGCAACACGTTTTTTTCTTCCATTCTGTCCCGTCACTCGTCAAACTATCACTAACTCCCTTTTCTTTCGTATCACTCCTTTTTTTTTTTTTTTTTTTTTTTCGATGGGAAAAATCATCTTATGACAACCCCCGCTCTTGGGCGGAGCGGGAGATAGTGTCAGACTCTTACTGACTAAAAAGCCCATCCCGTTCCTTCAAGCCTTCATACCGGGGCTCGAGCGCCCTTTCGGATTACCCTGGCCCCAGTAGGCTTCGACCCGGCTGGGCCCCTGCTGTTGCTGACAACTCCTTGAGGCGCGCGGGAACAGCGCGCGCCGTCGACGACTTGGGCTTGGTCCGGACGGTTACCGGACGGCCGGACAGCGAGCTACCCATTGCTCACTGTCCGCAAGCCCGCGCCTACGGTGGCTGGAAATCGGGATCGGAATCCCGGCGGCGGCGGCGGTGAGAGCGCCGTTGCCTGATGCGGTCGGCCTCCTCCTTAGCGAGCATTACTGCTTCGCAGAAGTCGGCGACCGCCTGCCACTCCTCCTCGCTCCGGACCATGGCCTCGACCAAGGCCCGGCGCGAGAGGTCTCCGCCGCCGATCACCCCCACGAGGGCACGGCGATGCTCCGCCCAAGCAGGGCACACTGCGATTGTGTGCTCCACCGTGTCCTCCGGGCGTCCCGCACAGTGGCGACACCCGGGCGTCACTTCCGCTTTAATTCGGAACAGGAACCTCCCGAACTTGCCATTTCCGGTGAGGACCTGTGTCATGCGGAAGGTAAGGACGCCGTGAGGTCTTTCCAGCCACGCCTCAAAGAGGGGACTTATCGCCATAATTGTGGCGTGCCCATGACGGGGTTGCGATAGTCGCTGACGCCATTCCACCATGAGATCCCGCCGGAACTCTGTCCGCCATGCCGTGACCTGTCGCGGCAGAGGACTTTCACCCCGGCGTTGCATCTCCACGCGCATGTCGTGCATTTCGTATCACTCCTCACACAATGCATCCATCTACATGTATACTCAGAACTCTTTTAGTAATATGCGCTTTATCTCTCCTCTTCACATGATCATACCAAGACAACCGATTTCCTTTCAACTTTTCAGTCACTGGCGCCACTTTCAAACTTCCTCTAATATACTCTTTTCATATTCTCTATTAAAGACCTTATCCACAGATTAAAAGATAAATGGCTAATAAAAGACGAAATTGATTTTTATTATTAGGAAGAAAGAAAAGGTTAAATATTAAAAAAAAAAATCCAGCCCTACATGAATTCTGTAAGCAGTTAAACCACTCACAGAGTCAACATGCATATTCTCATTGACTGCTATTGGTCTTTTAAGATGTTATAGGTTTCTTTTTTAAACGATGACTTGCTGAGGAACAATTATATCTTCTGAACTAAATCTTACCTACATGGTGATTGGCATCTGTGTATGAATTAGCTAAGATGTGTCAATAGGTACAAGAACTTCCTTCAATCGGCATGAATACTTAGGTTATGTTGATCACATCAAGTTGAGGAAGAGCTACAAATCAACGCTTGACAAAGATAAGTCTTTCTACAAGAACTGACTCACACACCTCTGAGTCCGCCTCCATTTATCTCAATTAATTCGAAGTCGATACACGTCTCCTTCTTTGCATTTCTATTTGTGCTATATAAACAGTCATCTCCTCTCTCACCAATTCACATAATATCACAGTCCATACATCGTTTCCTCAGTCTACTATCTCTGACAGACCTAGCTATAAAGACATAGAAATTTTCTTATCTATGTATAAAGATCATCCAAACGGTCAAAAGATTGGCCGTACCTGTATGTTTATAGATGCCTTCCAAAATACAGGAAGAGATACAAAAGTCTTAAACTAAAGACTTCATAAACTAAATTAATTTATTATGTTTATACTAAAGCCCCCCGGTTCCGCTTGGCAATGCGCAGGCGCCTACAAACTAACCGTCGATTGCTGTCCGTGCCTAGAATGCATTGTTAAATAGGTCGCTACACTTATACGATTATTTTTAGAAAATGGCAGTTCTGCTGTGGATAAATACAATGTTAGATTTATTTATCAATCTCAGGTCTAATATTAGTGGGGAATGCTTGTGTATGTTTGTACAAACACGCGTTAATTAGCTACACATCATGGCTGAAAATATGTCTGTGTTACTAGTTACAGGCGTCAGAATATTCTTCTACTTTTATTAAAGCTAAGATTGAATGGCCGGTCTCCTGCATTGCACCAAATTTAGGTTAGGAGGTAGAATAAACTTTTTGATCCTTCCTTTTGCGAAGCAGTTATGTAAGCGAAGGAGCTGGTTGAAAGTTGAAACCATGAGGAAGAGGATCCTCGCATTACAGGCGGAGAGTCGCTGGGCGATACCAGGTCACCGTAGGCTAGGGATATATACAGGATCTAAACAAACATTTTAACCGCACTAACGATTTCCAAGTAATCCAAAATGTATGAGATAGACATTGTTAGCGTTGGTAGTGTTTTTTTTTTTTTGAGGGTGAAGAATTATCAAATTTCTTCTCTTGCTTGGAGTAGAGCGAGAGGCAGTAGCAGACTTTTACTGACTAAAACCCACCCTGTGTTCCTTCAATAGCTCTTTGCGTTTAAGGGGTGCGGTGACTCTTGACCAATCTCGCTATCCTGGCCCTTGGTTTGCCAACTAGTTCTAAGCTGTCCGGTTCTGGACAAGGTCTTGTCTAATCTCGATGCTCAGCAACCTTTCTCCAGCTAGCGCCAGCCACCTTGCGAAGATCGTCATTCCACCAAGCCTGAGGACGACTCCCCCAAGAAGTCCATAAGACCTATAAATATAAATTCATGAGAATAATTCTGTGTTGTTTGTCAACAGATTTCGTTATGAATGTGAAGGGCGGTCAGCGGGTTCAATTCCCGGCGTGAACAGCACTTCGGATAACAAGACTTACCCTACCATTAAGATATGCAACTACACGGGACAGGTCGTCATCGTCGTGTCGTGTGTCACCAAAGATGAGCCTTATAGGTAAGAACTGATCATACTCATTCTTTTTAGCTTACCTATTGATCAGCTCAACAGGTAAGTAACTCATTATCATCATTATCATCATCATTTCAGCCAATATACGTCCACTGTTGGACATATTATGCCTCCCCTAAGTGTCGACAATGAACGGTCCTGTGCGTCTCGCATCTATCGGCCTCCCGCAACCCTCACCAGGTCATCTGTCCACGTTGTAGGAGGCCTTCCGGCGCTGCGTCTTCCGGTGCTACGTCTTCCGATACGTAGTCGCTGATCCAGAACCATTCGGCCCCAACGGCTATCTGTTCTGCGAGCAAAGTGCCCTGCTCATGGCCACTTAAGTTTGGCAATTCTTCGTGCTATGTCGACAAACTTAGTTCTCCTGCGAATATCTTCATTTTTGATTCGATCACGCAAGGAAACCCCGAGCATAGCCCTTTCTGTTGCCCTTTGGGAGGCTTTAAACCTTCTGATGAGGTCCATTGTGAGCGAACACGTTTCGGAGCCATATGTCAATACTGGCAACAAGCACTGGTCATAGACTTTCGTCTTGAAATAATCTGGTATGTTGGTCGAGAAGATACCGCGATAAGTTACTACTGCTCACTATTAACTGATGGTGACTTAATTGTGTCAAATTCTTCTTCGTCAGAGGCTTTATAATAAGCTCGCCAACGTTCCTAAAGCCTCCGCTATCCTTCCGTCTATCTAGTAAGAAGGAAGGAAACAAGATTATTCTTCCCGAATAGACGCACTTCTGATATCTGTCTGTCAGCGGGCTGGATCTCACAACCCATAAGAAAATTTTCATAGAATGTGTATTTCTGTTACCGCTACAATAACAAATAAAGTTAACAAAGTCATAATCCTCCTTTGGCTTTGCCGTAGTCGGGTAAAAATTAAAGGGTTTCCGACACAAGAAACGTTCGCGGAACCTTTCGTATGCGAGTCCGACTTTCACTTGGCCAATTTTTCCTACAAGAACACCCGTGAAACAGAGGAAATCGATCACTGAATTTTAAAAACTTAACTTCAACATCACTCCAGCAGTGTTTGTTTGCAATGTGTCAAGTTATAGGGGCGGCTGCTCCATGCCTAATTACCTCGCATGTTTATTCATGACCAGCTGTTTGCGGTGCCAGCAGTGTTCACCAGCATTGTGTTGACTTAACGGTCTCCACCATAAAACTGTCGCAGACGTTGTACAGACATTGTTTGACTTGTTTTACGTAATGATAATTAAATGCGGATTTAAATAAACAAAGCATCTAACGACTCTATAAAGGCCTAAGGTCCGGCGCCCATCATTGGCCTCGGCAAAAAAAAGGATCCTTTGGCATCCTTACATGCAAGCGAACACAGTCGGAAACTATGCCTTGGTAGGCATGTAGGGATGCCGAAGGATCCTTTTCCTTGCTGATGCTTATAATGGGCGCCGGGCCTAACTCAAGTCTACAATGACTATATACCAGAGAAGAATATTTGATTTCTTTGGACACATTGCCAGAAAGAAAAAACAAGGCATGGAAAAGTTACTGCTGTTAGGATAATAGATGGGAAAAGACCTAGAGGCAGGAGGTCAGACCAAATCCGTTCTACACTGGAGACCACAGTCTGTGGCGTCATCCACATCGCCGAAGTTAGGACAACACAGCAAAATATAATCCTCAAGAAAGTCATTCGTCGAGGTCACGGCATTGAGGATAAACGACGCAAGGAGGAAGGGGAAATATACTGGCGCTGGTCTGCTGTTGCCATGGGGAATGGAGATTCATTAGATTTAGCTTCGTAATCATTATGTTTGTTATATTTTGCCGTGCCACCCTTATTGCAGACTGCTCTCTGACCGTGGACAACACTTAAATTCTTAATTTAGTGATCAAGGACTCGATTAATGTGCATACGTTTTTTTGTTAAACATTACGAGTACTGTCCTGCATGAAGTATCATGAAGTTCAAGTTTCTTAAAAATAAATAAATAATAATTGTACTCATTTTCATCCGTGATCTTAATATGGAAAAAGAACTCCACAAGGAAAGCCTAGGCTAACATAGCTTGAAAATTAACATTACCATTACCACCACCATCATTAATCACCATTTTCCATCCCCAGAGCTCACCCCCACAACCTGGTGGGTAGAGAACGCTGCGAAAGGGGGGTGTGCACTATCCCCCTGCGCGTTACGGAGGAAACCCGGGAGTACCAGTTCAAAAACCTTGGCATCCAGTGCGTGAAGCGCCGCGACATCGCCGAGGCGCTCACTGTCAGGGAAAAGATAAGGGTCGACCCCTTCAGAAGTAAGTGTATTACTTATAAGATAAAAAATAAAATAAACTTTACCATACACCATTTAAGTAACACAACTTATAGACAAAGTTAGATTTTTGGTTCAATAGGGTCTTATCGCTAACAGCGATATCTAGAGCTTGTCTAATAAGTTAAACGACTTGGGTAATTATTATACACCATGTAAGTAACACAACTTATAGACAAAGTTAGATTTTTGGTTCAATAGGGTCTTATCGCTAACAGCGATATCTAGAGCTTGTCTAATAAGTTAAACGACTTGGGTAATTATTATACACCATGTAAGTAACACAACTTATAGACAAAGTTAGATCTTTGGTTACAATAGGGTCTTATCGCTAACAGCGATATCTAGAGCTTGTCTAATAAGTTAAACGACTTGGGTAATTATTATACACCATGTAAGTAACACAACTTATAGACAAAGTTAGATCTTTGGTTACAATAGGGTCTTATCGCTAACAGCGATATCTAGAGCTTGTCTAATAAGTTAAACAACTTGGGTAATTATTATACACCATGTAAGTAACACAACTTATAGACAAAGTTATATCTTTGGTTACAATAGGGTCTTATCGCTAACAGCGATATCTAGAGTCTGTCTAATAAGTTAAACGACTTGGGTAATTATTACGATTTAATGAAATCTGATGCAGTCAACATGGGTTCAATAATCAAGGTTGATTAAGAGATAGAGATCATTGTTTACTAACAGAAGAACCTTATAAAAAGTATCGAATATAAGTATTTTTTAAATGATTAAATATCATACAAAATTCCCAAGTTGGTTGACTTATTAGACAGACTTTAACAGACAACCTCGGTATGAATGTTAAGAACTTAAAATAATACTTGGGGGTAGTTTGTAAACTAATAAGGGAAACATTACGTATTAAATAAGCAAGGTAAACTGGAGAAGTAAAAAGAAAGGTATACTTCGAGGGGAGTGCCTCTGTGCTTCACGAAGAGAACAAGAAATATATTTAAGCAGTCATGGGCAACAAATCTGGTACTAATCCTGATGAAAGCTCATGAATCCGCCATTGAATACTTTAGAAACAACGTATCACTGCGAACTCTTGTTCCCCATCATTCTAACATTAAGTTATCGTTTGATCTGGCCATTCAACTACGTGACATGCTAAGCGCAGGTACATAATGCGCACACGTGCAGCCAGAGACAATACAACTCCAAATAAAGTAAGGGAACGGATTGTAAACATTCCATAAGCTTTGGTAGTCCACGTTCTTTTCAATCTGGATAACTAGTCTGTAATCATCCCATTGCAGGGTCTTCTTTCTCACAGCTTAGCCATTTCTGACTTTCTTTCCAGTTATCATTTATCATCATTTCAGCCGAAAGACTTCCACTGATGGACATAGGCCTCCCCCAAGTGTCACCACAACAACCGATCCTGTGTTTTTTGTATCCATTGGTTTCCCACAACCCGTGCCATGTCAGCATCCCACCTTGTAGGAGGCCTTCCAATGCTGAATCTTCCGATACACAGTCGACATTCCAGAACCATTCGACCTCACCATCTGTTCTGCCAGCATTCCCACTGCCACTTAAGTTTGAAGATTCCTCAGGCTATATCGGTAACCGTGGTTCTCGTGCGGATATCTTCATTCCGGATTCGCTCACTTTAGGAAACTCCGAGCCTAGTTCTCTCCATTGCCCTTTCAGTGACTTTAAGTCTTCTGATGACGCCCATCGTTCCAGTAAATGAGAGGAATTAATAATTGGGTTATAATTACATCAGTGAATAAGAAGTTTCACTTGAATGGTATGCGCCAATGTCAATCCATGACGTGATCGCTTTCGACATCCGAGCGAGTTGACGTCATTCGGTAACCAATAAAACTCACTTCCACTGAAATTGCACTAAAATGTCTAGTAAAAGGGTCCATTAAAATATGGCGGCTGAATAGGTTTTGCAATTAATGTAAAACATTTCACGCATCTAGACCATAGCATTGCTCTTCTCTGTAAAGCTTTGGTATCATGCCAAAGATATTTTGGCCTCTGCCAGGCCTACACGAGTTATAAGTTCTTTGCTACGGATAAGTTACCATTTATCGCCATCACTACAGGCACTTTTAGACATAAGACCTTTAATATTGTACAACTCAGTTTCGATCAACTTCCCCCAGCTACTTTGTGGAGATCGTTGCTCCTCCTATTTTAAGAGCTTACCTGAAGCTACCATTAGTGTATTCTATTCTTCTTTAGTTCTTGATAGATTCGTCTCATGATTACCCTGTTTATCTTCCGAGAATGGGGCCCTAAGATCGATTCCTCGGGAAAAATGGCTATTGAGTTTTTCTATTAGACATTACTCAGTAGCAGCCTAGAAGTCGGAAGTTTGTGGTGTTACACTCCGTGCTGCGGAAAGCACGTAAAGTCGTTGGTCTTGCGCATGGTCTTTATGTTTCTTTTTTGTTCGTCTTTCTCCGGTTGTGTTAGATTGCCGTCCTATCGGACGATAGAGCATAAGGAACAATGAGTGCCAAATGTTTACGCACACGCCTGAGCAGTATGATATCTCCTAATTACAGTGTAAACAATTTTTGGTGAACCAATAAATATGTAAACAAATAAATTACCAATATAATCGAAATTCGGTTGGAAGGATTATTATTAGGTACTCCATCTGAACTTTGGCTCCAAAATCCCCTTTTCTGTCTTCTTTATAGGCTCGCCAAGCCTACTTTACATGTCTTGATCTTGATCCCCAACCGTCATTCATCACAACACAGTATTGAGCTCAAATGTCGCATAATGACCAGTAAAACCAGTCGCCAAGGTCGGTCGGCGACCCCTCCTTTGTCTCAGACCTTTACTATTCACATGGCTGTTGAGGCGTGTGCTAGTTCCTTTGTTTTGTTGAAGAAAGCTGTTCCCTTGAACTTAATACTTAGCAATTTTTGCATGTAAGCCGACCGCGATTTGAGTTCCGGTTGGAGGTGGTGATGTTACAGGCTTGTGTTACTTTAATTCTTGGAAGGTTGTTTGACCATTTACTTTTTCAGGTGTTGATTTTTCTTCTATTGATGCCCAGCCACTCTTTTATTCTGGTGCAATTAGCTTAGTCCTCTTAAGTACGATATTCTGTGCCCGTATATCCTTTGTAGAAATGTGCAGCGTTATCGATTCCTTTTAATTTTCTTCAACTAAGACTTCCTTATTTTCTCAATCTGTTATTTTTAGGAAATGTACTTTTGTCAAAGCTTTGCGCAGTCTGTAAGTTCTAATCAACTGCTGTTAATGTTACGTAGCTTAGCCTCGTAGACCGAACGGTGGTGATACGTTTCCAAATACGACTGGTCATTTAAATAAAGCGGATATCAGTTGCGTAATCGAAAGATTGAGGAAAATATAGTGAAACTAAACTATTTTTAGTTAGCTGCTGAGTTACTGACTCAAATCTACGTGCTCGAGTAAATATTAATAAAAATGCAGTGAAGTGTTTATTCGTCAATTTTTAGTAGCAAACATTGGGCTAAAAACCCAAAACTTCTTCTCAAATAAAATAGTATAATTTAACAATCTCGCTTAACGAAATAAATGTTGGTCCACATGTTATGTAAATGTACTTACCTTATTATCATCTGACGAGATAGCCTATCATATCAGTGCTATCTCCGCTAAGATAGCCGGCATTATCACGATCATTGACATTAGCTTCATTGATGAGGAAAATACGTAAATTAATCCCTGATGCAGGCATTATGTATGATATATTATAGGCGTAGGATAACTCGTACATTGTCATACTTTATGGGACCTATCTTCAGCATTGTTTGCAGCAGAACTTGGGACTAGGCGATGATAACAGAAAGTCGATCTGATAACCTAGCGTGGGAATACCCACTAGCATGAATCAGAAAAGATTTGGGCTCATGATAATGGGATTATAATGAGTGATGCCACGATGACGGTCGGTCTACGTTTACACGGATACTTTTAGAACGTATCCGTCTTTTGCTGATTGCCGATAGGGATCCAAGTAGAATCAAACGAACCAGGATATACCCGGATACGTATGATACGATACTACTTTGTACGAGTAATAGATTCTCATGGATAGGCCTTTTTTACATTACGCGATAACGATAACGAATTAACTAAGTTGCTCGTACGACTATGTACTCAAGACGGGTCGGTGGCATAACGCATACAAGCTATTGACCAACTCTTCATCGTCAGATAAATTAAACTACCAGCCTCACGATATCGTGTTGTTATCGTTATCACCTACTGTGCAAAAGGCCTTAGGTTATTAGGACCAATGTTTGATTGAGTTAATCGAAGGTCAATGAATCGGTGGCCAGTGACCATTGATAAAGTAAGGAAGCCGTCCTTGTCTCGGGAAGTTCGTTTAGCCATTACTCCTGGCTGTCATTCGTAAATCTTTTCGATTGCCAAAGCTCGAGTCTTTTTTATCTGATAGAAACTAGTGCTTGACTGCGATCCCACCTAATGGTAAGCAGCCGACGTCGCGTGGAGTATATCAAGTGTAACTCTACAAGTCTAGTTTCCATATAAAATGTATGGAGACCGACGCGCCCAGATCGGGGTGTATGGCACACGTGTGAGCAGTGTAGTTCTACTTTTATTTAATTGCGTCCGATTAAACTGGGAGGCGATCCTATAAAAAGTCGGTAAAAGCTATGCAGATGCTGTCAAGATTGATGCTCGAAGTTTACTCACAATAAGCACATAGACTGCTGATTCTCAAACATACAATGTGTTCTGTTCAAGTAATGAAAGCTATTCATAGCACATTATTTAATATTGCTCGTTAACTCGCTAATAAACATAAAGCGCGTGTTCCTTGCGCCAAGTTTACGAGCACAATAAAATAACGCGAGAAAATACATCGAATAAACTAGATTTATTTACTTCCTGTCATTGAGTGCATAATATTGTGACTAGAGGGCCTCTTACACCACTCGATATTCAGACAGTCAGTCGATGTCGCGTCGTGTCGCGTAGTGTAATAATAGAATAGAATAGAATCGTTTATTTCTGAGTACATGAAGATCTTAATATTAAACGGAATCACTTAAAGTACCTCTAACTAATTATGTCTAACTACCTTGTCACATCCAAAAAAAATTACCTAGTTTAAATCACACGACTACTAGTCAAGACAAGCTCAGAATCATTCACCAAATAGGTCACCATATCATTACTACACAAAACAGATCCCAACTGCTTACCAAACCAGTCGTGTACTAAGTAATTACACTAATGATCGCCATACGCGTCTCGTTGGAAATTGCGCCTATATTTGGAACAGCCGACAGCTATGAACTCGAGCCGGAACTTGCTGTGTCACAGACTAGCTCGAGTCTTACCTAACCGCTTTCTTATGTGACTATTGCTTGCTACCTGTATCAGATATTAGACTATACGTTTTGACGACTTAGATGTCTTCTTTGACGAACATCGTCACACATTTAAAAGTTTTTTTGACACCACCCTTCCTTCCTCTTGTCACAGCTGGTCACAATTGTGAGACTCCCCCAGTTTTCTTCTTCTTAGTGTGTCGATGGCAAAACTTATTAAATTCCATGCCTGCCTCAGTATTCAGCCACGGCAATGCCGTCCACTGATGCTGTCATTAGATCCCTACGTGAAGGTAATAGGTCACGTTATGCAGGATGGAAGGTGGGACATGGTATTCGGAACCGTCCAAGAACCCCCGTCTGTGGAGATTGTCTTAGCTGCGTCCTGTGTTTCGTCATATTTTACATCTAAAAATGATGAAATTAACACAGCACTTAGTCCAAGTAACCCAAAGTTTGAAAGTTGATAGTGTGGCACTCTTGCACGTAGGAATAGGGTTAATCTTTTCTTTTTTTTTATGCATTTGCCATGTTTTCTCTTCACCACCCTTGGTTGACTGGTATAGGAACCTAAGGCATTAAGTCCGCCTTTGTACCTTTGTGTTGCATAAAGTTTTAATAAATAGCATGTGAAGCCGTTATTGGATCTACACCTGATCTCTCCGGTCGTGTCGGATTATCATCCTATTGGACTATTACAGTAAAGGAACAATGACTGCACCTGTGTTTGCATACACACTTGTGCACTATAACGTCTTCTACGCACTAGGCTAATTTTCGTCAATATTGACCACAGTGCCAGATATTCCCTCGGGAGATCCTATTGTTACAATGGACTTGTATGACGATCCTACTTTTTGAATAGTATAATATAATAGCCATAGTAAATTAAATATTGGACTGGAATAATATGTTCTCGCGTTTTCCTGTTCTGATTTGTCCCTAGCCTTTGATTATAGTATCTTGAGCATGAATTGTTAATAAGTCCTTCTCTCCTTGCGTCGTATTCCTCAATACTGAAGGTACCTACCTGTTTCATCACTTTCACTCGTATGATATTCCTCTATCTGCTTCTGTGTCTTGTCAGTAATACTCGTAAGTTCTTAAAATTCACAAAAGATTTCTCATTATTGATAAACTGTAACTGTCCGGACCAAGCCCAAGTCGTAGACGGCGCGCACTGTTCCCGCGCGCCTCAAGGAGTTGTCAGCAACAGCAGGGACCCAGCCGGGTCGAAGCCTACTGGGGCCAGGGTTATCCGAAAGGGAGCTCGAGCCCCGGTATGAAGGCTAGAAGGAACGGGGTGGGTCTTTTAGTCAGTAAGAGTCTGACACTATCTCCCGCTCCGCCCAAGAGCGGGGTTTGTCATTGGATGATTTTTCCCACCATAAAAAAAAAAAATATTGATAAACTCGCGTTTGGTTACTATCTCACCTGATGGAAAGTGACGATGGAGCATGTTTGCCTAGAAGTAGCCTATTTACTCTTGACTTAAAGTGCCCCAGGTTGTAACTATCAGGAAATGCAGACTCCAGCAAGAAATTCCACTCCATTGCTGTGTACACACAATGAATGTGTTCCTGGAGGTTTTTTTTAATATCGTGCGGTTTTGATCACGCAAGCGGGATTGCTCCGTATGCGCAAATGTCCATTTCATACAAGTATCTATCTATCTATATTGACTGAGACATATATATTTCATATGTATGTTTATCAGTTACATAACACAAGCTGTGCTTAGCTTGGGACTAAATGTCGTTGTGTGAAATTAGTAAAAAAGAATAAAAAGGCGTGGAAACGTACGTATGTGATGAAAACCACCCTGGTGGTTGGACCGGTCGCGGGCGAAATACGTTCATCGTTAACGTTGAATGCGTTCATTGTGAATTCGCCGTGCGTGAAGTAGTAAATATGAATAAGAAAGTACTAACGAGATGTAAGGATAGCGTTAAGTTTATTTCTTTTAGTTCTAGTTACAACACTATGGCGTGAATGATTGTGATTTAGTTCTTTGGCAAATGGTTCGACGGTCTATGTGATAGAAAGTGCACAGCGACACTTACATTATGTTTTTTTTTTTACTTTTGCTTTTGTAACCTGTCTTATCTAAGAGAATGTGATAGGTTACTTCTAAGCGTGCTCCAACGTCGGCCACATCATCGCTTACCATCAGATAATACAGTAGTCAAACGTGAGCCTATCAATAAATAAAGAACGAGCTTTTGCTCGCGGCATCGGGAACATTGTCCAAGCTACCGTTGGTCAGGGCTCTTGAGGGAGGTATCTCCGAAGAATACGCGCCATGTCCAGGAGTACTGCCTTCTGGATCAAACTCTTAATCCAACTGCCCAACGCGAGCCTCCTTAGGTGTTGATCGAAATTATATATTAAATATTGTTATAAGTATAGATAGAAAATGTCGGCTAAACGTATCACTTCAAACCGGATGGTATTGTTTTTTTTGTTAAACTTTAATTATATTGTACTTCTCTGTATTAAATCTTTGATATATTAGGGGACAATATGTCCCCAACATGACGCGCAACGTTCAATCTACGTGACGCTGCAACGTTGCCCAGTGTCCCGCAACTTGTCCCCTAACATTTTGCGATGCGTTCACGTGACGCGAAACATGTTGCTGGACAATTTGACAACGTTGCGCGTCATGTTAGGACATTTTGTGCCGTAATGTATCTCAAGAATTTAATTGTTTCAAAAGAAGCTGCGACTCCGATTAAATAAATACATAGAGGAGGTATTATCACAGGTATTATGTGGAAGGAAAAAGTATACACTTCCCATCAAAGTCTTCGTTGGCTATGAGGAAAAGATCCGAAGTAGCAGTCTGCATATCTGTATGACTAATCCAGAAATTGCATCATAGGTATTGGGTATGTGGTAGGAAAAAGTATAACACTCTCCCTCAAAGTCTACGTTTTATACCAAACTATACATTTCTGTATGACTAACACAAAAATTGCATAAATAGTTGTTTTTATTCAGTTTTATAAATTTAATTTGTAGATTCCGTTTTTTTTTTCTGTAAATCCAATTCCCGTGAGTAAACTTTCCATTATTCATCAGAAAGTGAATGACTGATGATATGGGTTTATAGAATATTTGTGACAAATTTTTGACTGAAGTATGTAAATGTAACACCGGCTACAGCTAAGGCCTGTACGTATTCGAATTCATCAATATTTTTTGTTACATCCCGTTCCGTTTATTTATTTACTCTACCAATGTCTGTGGTCATGGTCAAATAAATGCATATAACTGTAAGCATAATCACACATTGTAATGTTCCTACTGCTGGGATTCAGACCTCTCTATGTTCGGCTATGGGCCATAATCCATCTCGCAGGAAATCATCCAGTGACTTTTCTTGGATGGAGCTAGAAAGTGTGTTCTGAATAACTTTTACTAATATTAAATAACCCATCTGTGTTTTTCAGTTGTATTTTTTTCGTTTTGCGTTCCAGGACCAAAGTATCTCTTTCAGAAATTCCGTGTGAAGTACGGGTTGATGTCACATGTCTTCGATTTTTGTTTCTCTTGCTAAAATACGATGTTAACTTTCTTCACGATCGCCGTTTATGAAACCCACCTAAACGAATCGTTATCCTCATCGCCTTACACAGTTTACTTGGTGTCAGAACTGCACTTTCTTCTTCTATTTGCGATATCTATAGCTGCCTACTTTTTATCCACGACAACAATAGTCCACAAATTCTCTGCTAGACAGCGATCATTACGGAAACATTCAACAATAAAACGTGTTCAGGTGGCCAGCCAGCCACATCTATCGGATCGTATTATGCGATTGACTGGAACAGCTGCACACAATACAAACAAGACTTTAACTCTTTGACTTACGGTTGAAACTCGGTGAAACGTTCTCCTAGCCGTGGTTTCAGAAATAGCCGAGCGACCAGAAATATTCATAAACCACGGCCGGCCTCTTTCAGCGACCTATTAACCCGCTAAACATTTTCTTGTTGACTGCTATAACAGTATAAACTGTCTCATTAGGAAGTTTGAGAGCTATTTTTGAGTGACGAAAATGTTTGGAAAAATTTGGATCGCGTATTTGTTTGGTCCGGAGTGTAAGAAAATTGAGAATAGTATCAAGATCTTTCATTGGAGTATGCTGTTTGGTAAGACACTTTAGTTGGTAAAAGCAAAACAATAGGAAAATCGGGTTCATAATTTTTAAATTCATAAAAACAAAACCGCTAAGTCGTAACGCAACTATAAGATAATATTTATCGATAGTCAGTAAATGTCTACATTTTATTATACCATAAAGTATCAAATTTTTGTATGCAACAGGAAAAACCGACACAAAATACGGTAAAAATTACAAGATGGAAAGCGTTGTCCTTTACAATGCGGCGCATGCGCGCTGCCGAACCGGTTTCGTTACGATTTACGATTCTTGATCACTATTGTCGACGCCAAACTTATCGATGCAATTATTAATTTATGGCATTAATTAGTAATTAGTAGTCTCTCGTGGCAAATATGACAATGCTAACCGAGGCTAGTATTAGCGTAGATTGTTCTCCGTCCTCGGAACTATTAAGAAACAGAATTTCCATAACACACTTTGATAGAATTTATTTATTTCGAACTTAAATTATTTACCAATTTTCCTTATTACTAATCTTTAATATCAAGTAGCAAGCCATATCACCTCTTTCATTAGCATGTAATAAATCTGATTCACACGTTATGTTTGACAGCACATAGATATATTTCCTCTAACATGGTCATGGCAAATAGTGCTAGTCACAATAACGATTGAGCTCTCAATAGCGAATATAAACAAAATAAGAAAGGTGGGCGCTTCGCCAAATGTACCGACGGCCTAACTAAGGTAGCTAGGTTAAGGGCCCAAGCGCCCGAGAAACGCCATAAAACAGGGTAACGGCCAAGTTAATAGGTTTGAAAAAAATATATGTTTATTGTAGATTCATGAACAACAATATCAGCTATAGATTTTTTCTTGCGATTAATACTTTTGTCTAAAAAAATATTTAGCAATTTCGCAACTTTTCCTTACTCCTTCGAAACGGCTTGGATCTTTAAAAACATTTTTACACATAAAAATTGGTGATTTCTTCAAAGCGAACACAGCATATGGAAATTATTATTTTGCAAAGAAAATGGATTTAAAGGTCAACGGGGGGATAGAATAGGGCGCAGCTGGCCGCAATTAAGTGTACAGATACGCGTGATGCCGGCTAGGCGGGTACGAGTGTTGTGTCCGTTTAATTCCGGCCAGATGTTCAAGGGACTATAAGCCTTAACATTCTAAATGCGGAAAACCGATCGGGAGCTGTTGCCAACTGCCAACAAGTCCAAGTATTGTATCCCACGGACCACGGTGATTATCCTCCCACTTGCAATCATAGACATACCTAATACAATTATCATTATGTCTTCTTTTATTGTTATTAATGGGTGGTGATAGGCGCCAGCATATGTCACCTGACCACTATCTTACCTGATGGTAACCAATGATATGGTCGACGATGGAGCACGATTGCCTAGATGATATCACTCACCCTCGGGCGGAACAAGAGGACGCGTCAGACTTTTACTTTTATTTATTTTCCCTTCACACAGTTATCTTATGCTAGCTTTTAACATTGCTTATATCTTAGAGCTAACTTTATGAGGGACTGGTGCCTGATGTAGGTGACTGGTTACTGACTAAAACCCACTCCTATATTCCTTCGTTGCCTTTCATTCCAGGACCGGGTTTTCCTTTCATAAGCGATCCCATGGCCTAATAGGCTTTGACCCTACTGGGCCCCTACGGTTTGTTGACATGTTGAGGTGCGCGTGGAACAGTACGCGCCGTCGACGACTTGGGCTCGGTCCGGTCAGATACTACTAGCTACTAATTGCTCGCCGTCCGCAAGAAATAGAATGGAAATCGGAATCGATATCCCGGTGGCTGGGGCGTAAGGGCTGTTCCCTCGCGCGTGCAGCCGCCTCATTTGCTAACATTACTACTTCGCACTAGGAGGCGACCGCCAGCCACTCCTCCTCGCTATCTCCACTCTTGACTTAAAAATCCCCAGGATTTAGCTATCAGGAAACATACCCCGGCAGGGAATTCCACACCTTAAATGTATTATCAAAGACACTTCCGCCTGACCACCGCTAACTTCATTTTTGCTTGCATTCGAAACGAAAATTTCAAAGGGTTTGGTTTGGCGCCGCGCCGCAGGATTCAAGCGAAATTTTTTTTAAGTGATCAGGCCAAATTGACTGTGATGTTACGCACAGCACAATGAATTTTTTCCCAAAACGTATCTCACTTAGTTTTACGTTTGGCGATCACAGGATATTGTTTTGATGCATTAGAATAGAACGGACATATCGTGACAGCAAAGAGAAAGAAAAATGGGTGACAAAGCAGGAGGCTTTTGAATTAAGATTTATCCGTCGAAACTAGTTTATGCCAGACCACACCGGACATGACTGCTTGTACTTTCGCTTAGACTTTAGACTAGACCTGGGTGTGGACCTAATAGAACACAGGAAATACGAATAGGTAACAAGTCTTTACACAGTGTAAAGGCAATAAATAGAAATAGTACATTTTGATACAATTGGAAAAAGTTTGACATGGCGACCGAGATTGAATTCGCCCGAGCCTCATCAGAGGGTGTTATAAGAGCCGTTTACTGCAGTGACAAATTGCCACGTTTTTTAATATACTTACGAAGAAAACGCATGCCCGTTAACGCATTTTTCTGCACTAGTACGAAAAAATACAAAAAGCAATTAACTACTAACGCACTGGTGAAGAAAACAGTAATTTATGTGCCTAAAAGTGGTAGGGATAGGACCTGGTCTCAAAGTAAGTGTATTTAAAAAAAAATCTGTAATGTTTAGCTCGTTGGGTCCACAGCTATACAACAATAATATTGTAGAGGTAGTTTGTTTTTTTGTTTGTATTGGTTCGATTGTTAAAATTTTTTCACCGATAGAAAGCTGCTTTATTCCTGAGTGACAGGCTATATTATGTACGCGTGAAGCCGCGGACAAAAGCTAGTATTAATTAAAGACGCGATATGTTAACCAATGGCTTCACTTTTCACGTCTCGTTTGTTTGTGTCCGAGTACCAAATAACCTCGTGCGGTTTCTGACGGCGGTGTAGTGTTTGTGGTGGCGAGTTGGACTTCCGCATCAGCACAAATATTAGCATATGCCGCTAAATATTTATTCGGCAATGTATTATGTGTGTGAGATTATCGTGGTATTAACATGTAGATTTTTAGCTACTGAGAGAGAAACATATTAGTTAACTAGCTGTTCCTTCGGTTTTGCTTCTAGTGAAATATTTTTGACGACAAGAAAAGTGCAGTATGTATTTACACAATAACTCATTAAAACCAGCTAAATTTTAATATTTGAATAAAAATTTGATGTTTTAATGTTGGTTTTAATAAGTATATTATTGTGTAAATACTCGACTTTACCGCAAATATAATTTTGTTACCATATTATCCAATATTGAGCTGCAAATTACAGAAAACTTTGAAAATTTAAAATTAATAAATTACCCTGGAGCATCAATTATTAGTTAAAATCGGATTATTGCTTCCAGAGACCACATTCACCCACCGTAAGGGTTTCGTTAGAATTACTTGCACCAACCGTTATCAATGTTAGACCTACGTCAGACTTCTCCCAAGTTCTTGGGAATTAGAAAGTGCAAACGTCATATCTTGGGTTTTCCTGCAATTGCGGATCCATTACTACTTTAACATTCACCAAAAGGTCTCTCATTACAACCACATATATTATCTAAACCATTTGAAAACAAGCTGCTAATCAAAATTCGATTAGCGTCACTTTGACGTCAGAGCGGGGATCCCCGGGTCACTTTCACTCGGCACCAATTGCCGCCATAACTGTACCAATGACCGATGAATTAACTAGCCTATACCACAGACCACGGAACCATTGTGGTGGCAGCGACCACAGGAAGATTCAAATCGGTGGCTCGGCACGAAGCGAGTCGCTGCGCAGTAGCAAAATCGAATGCCAGTCGGGGAGGGAGAACTTTAGAACCGATATTCAATTTGAATTTACCTCTACCATCTATGTATGACTCGTTAGATTAAATAAGAATAATCTGGGTTCGCTCGCTATAGATCTCATCCATCCCTTACCATCAGGCGAGATCGAGCCGCCATAGTTTTTTTGTTTGTCCTATGTATATTGTTCTACTGCTGGGAAAAGGTACCCATAGATTTCCAACGTTCTTTGTATTTTGTCTTCTCGGACCAATCCGTCAGGAACTAGTTTAAATCGTCGTCTGATAGTCATAGCCAGAATTGTCATTACCATCGTCTGCGCATCGTCAATTTTGTTTGCGTAAACGGTGACACTTACAAGTTATGACAATCGCTAACAGTATCCTTGAATTTATAATTCGAGATAATTTGAATCCGTCACCACCAACTCAATAGACTTTAGCGTTGTGTATTTTTAGTTATTTTTTTTAGTGGTCATTTGTAATAATGCCCTTTAATAAAAGTATGTGTAACAATGAAATTTGAACTTTGTTAACTGTGACGTAGAGTTTGTTATTCCAGAATATTTTGTTTGATTATTGTTTTTTCGAATTCTGAATTTAAATATATCTGCTGAGGCGTCTGAGTCGTCGGTGCTCTATGGTTATACACAGTCACCTGTCAGTTCACAGTCGCGCAGTTATAAAATAAACAAATAAACTCGTTGTCGTGACGTAGGTTGCCGAGCTCGCGACGTTCACAACTTTTGGAATGTCATCTTTACTTGCTTAAGAAATATTACTGGTATTTCTTAACTGCGAAAGATGACAACGTATCAAAAGTAAGATCCATATTTGGGTAGTGGGAAAATGGAAATACAACGCACGGAAAGAAAGATGGACAATTTGTTAGAAAATATGTTGAGAAAGGGGATTAATTAATATTATAATAAAAATTGATTATCGGAATACTTAAATTCCGATTACTAACTGATATATGAACAAAACTTTTAGACCTCTGTAATTCAATTCATTCCAATTTCTTTTATTTCAGACTTAAGTGCCCATAAAGTGTTAAGGAACTTAAGAAAACAAGGACTTACTTTATACATGAGTAACAACTATTTAACATGGATTCGTATCCATTGCCTCCATAGACAAGAATTCAGAATTTAGATAGCTGTTGCAACTGTCCCCCTCCCTGCACAAATAAAGAATGTATAAAAAAAAACAAATAAAGAACAATTAATGACTAAAAATGAGACGCTTTCAATTCTAATGCTCAATAATTTCCTTTTGTTATTTTTCTGATATATAGATATATTATAAATCATATTTTTTACCTGTAATTATGGTTTTATGGACTAGACTGGACTAGCGTAGGTAAGTAGCCAATACCAGGAAAATGTACGATCAATATTTATCAGGTATATTTTTATTATTATTATTCTTTAAGGTTTTGTTTATCCTCAATTAGATGATGACACATTAGGTGTTCAGAAAAAAGCAACATTAATGAAATAGTTCAAACATCCCTGTATTGCTTTGTCGAAGAGCATCGGTATTATGTTATATATGTAGTCCGAATGTATTTTATGATGTTTCGCACCTTTTGTTCTTTTTATTTATTAATTTTGCTGTAAATTCTGAGATGAGTGTTAAGTCTGTTCAGAATACACAATTTTTCTTTCTGTTTATCTTTCGTTGGTGCTTCAATTTTATAATTATTATTAATATCAATGTTTTCCTTTTCCCCAGAAAACTTCGACCACAAGAACCACCCTCAGAGCATAGACCTAAACGCAGTGCGACTATGCTTCCAAGTGTTCCTCCCCGACGAGTCGGGGCGAATGCGGCGCCCGCTGACGCCCGTCGTTTCCGACGTCATCTACGACAAGAAGGCAATGAGCGACCTGCTCATCATGCGCTCCAGCCACTGCTCCGGCACCGCTAGGGGCGGCACGCAAGTCATCCTGCTGTGCGAGAAGGTGAGACTTCTTGTAGTACAGACATAGTGTCGTATCGTCTACGACAAGAAGGCCATGAGCGACCTGCTCATCATGCGCTCCAGCCACTGCTCCGGCACCGCTAGGGGTGGCACGCAAGTCATCCTGCTGTGCGAGAAGGTGAGACTTCTTGTAGTACAGACATAGTGTCGTATCGTCTACGACAAGAAGGCCATGAGCGACCTGCTCATCATGCGCTCCAGCCACTGCTCCGGCACCGCTAGGGGTGGCACGCAAGTCATCCTGCTGTGCGAGAAGGTGAGACTTCTTGTAGTACAAACATAGTGTCGTATCTTCTACGACAAGAAGGCCATGAGCGACCTGCTCGTCATACGCTCTAGACACTGCTTCGGCACCGCTAGGGGCGGCACGCAAGTCATCCTGCTTTGCGAGAAGGTGAGATATCTTGTAGTTCAGACATAGTGTAGTATCATCTACGACAAGAACGCCATTTGCAGTTTTATTAGTACGGACTAGTTTGTGTTCATGTATACTGTATTATTCAGATTATTTCATACCTAAAATATTCGTATCCTCATTCCAGGTGACTCGCGAAGACATAGAGGTGGTGTTCTACCAGGAGGAGAATGGCAATTTGCTGTGGGAAGAGACGGCCATCCGAATCCTCGTGCACAAGCAGGTGGCCATCGCTTTCGAGACGCCGGCTTACAAGTTCCCGCACACTACTGAACATGTCCAAGTAAGTATACATATCTGTACCCCTATCCAAGTTTCTAATCTGCAATAGTTAACGCTTGTAGAAAGCTTCAAATGTACGGGAATGACGTCGTCTCAACGCTCAGTCACGTGGTCAGAACAAAAGAATTGGCGGCAAGGTCAACTCGAAGCTTTCGACGCAAGCGAAACGGTTGTAACTTGGTTAGGGGGGCTGGTTACGACCGTTTCGTTTCGAATCTCTACAGTCGGTAACGTCTCTGATTCCTTTGTTCTGACCACGTGACTGAACGTTGAGATTATGTCATTCCCATAGATTAGGCGTGCAGAAGACTCACCTCAGTCGACTCAGGTGTAAAGTAGACTGTAAACCTTGAACGTTACACTATGTTGAACGCGTCAGTGCCACGAAATTCATGGCGCTTAAGGACGTATTCACCTATTTTGACAAATATCACGGTTTTTCGGGAACCATTATGATGCTCTAGGAATCATAATTATGAGTATATCTTGGTATCAAATAAAAGACAATATATTTATCTCCAGGATGGCATAAAAAAAATATTACGGTCTCATATAAAATTTTCATGTAAATACGATTTTACCAACGCACTAATACAAGAAAATTACGAAACACAGAGTCTGAGTAGGAACCCGTAACTTAAATCCAGTAAACATTTTTACTTTAAAAAACATAAAATAATACAGCTTATATAGTCTTCAACACCTATAGCTAATTATTTTGAACCTACATAAATAACTTTATGATTTATGACCAAAATAAAACCACTCTCAATATTTCTTCATACATTTTTCATTGAACGCGCGATGTCTAGCGTCAGTCCGCGCTCAGAAGCGCTTGTGAACGGGTGTCCGTATCGCTCTCTTACAAAAAATAAATACGTCTAAAATGTGTGCCGACTTGTATACTGCGACTGCAAAGACGTGCTACTTTTTCGGACCGAAATAAAAGTACAAATATCATACTCATTTTTTTTTTAATTGTTATTATGGACTAATAATGGACTTACTGATACAGAATGAGTTTTATTCTAAAACAAAAACCAGAAATGGCCAACGGAACTTCATACTTACATAGATATCACAACGTAGATAGATAGGCGACTATGACAATAAAAATAAATAAATGTTTTTTTTTTTTTGGAACGAAGTTCCTTATCGAGCGTTGTGAAAGGCTAGACGGAAAAAATTCTCACGAAAAGTAGTACCGACACTTTTTTCTTTTTTTTTTCTTTTTTTTTTCCTTCTTTAATATTCCTTCACAATTTTTTTTTAATGTTTTTGGCTTAGAAACTAAATCTTTATCTATTAATGGAAATTCAAGATGGCGGCTGCAATAGATTATCAACTTTTTCGATATGGGTGTCTTTTTCATGTTTTTCGAGGGCTTTGAAGCCGACAGTAATGTCAAAATTTGAATCCAAGATGGCGGCTGCAATAAATTATCAACTTTTTCGATATGGGTGTAGTTTTCGTGGTTTTCGAGGGTGTTGAAACCGATAGTACTGTCAAAATATAAATCCAAGATGGCGGCTGCAAGAAATTATAAAATTTTTCGTCATGGGTGTCGTTTTCATGGTTTTCGAGGGTGCTGAAACCGATAGTACTGTCAAAATATAAATCAAAGATGGCGGCTGCAAGAAATTATCAAATTTTCCGTCATGGGTGTCATTTTCATGGTTTTCGAGGGTGTTGAAACCGATAGTACTGTCAAAATATAAATCCAAGATGGCGGCTGCAAGAAATTATCAAATTTTCCGTCATGGTTGTCGTTTTCATGGTTTTCGAGGGTGTTGAAACCGATAGTACTGTCAAAATATAAATCCAAGATGGCGGATGCAAAAAATTATTAAATATTTCGTCATGGGTGTCGTTTTCATGGTTTTCAAGGGTGTTGAAACCGATTGTATTGTCAAAATGTAAATCCAAGATGGCGGCTGCAAGAAATTATCAACTTTTTCGTCATGGGTGTCGTTTTCGTGGTTTTCGAGGGTGTTGAAACCGATTGTACTGTCAAAATGTAAATCCAAGATGGCGGCTGCAATAAATTATCAACTTTTTCGATATGGGTGTCTTTTTCATGGTTTTCGAGGTTGTTGAAGCCGATAGTGCTGTCAAAATGTAAATTTAAAATGGCGGCTGTCAGAAATTATCAACTTTTTCGTCATGAGTGTCGTTTTCATGGTTTCGAAGATGTTGAAATAGTGCTGTCAAAATGAACATAAAATAGGATAGTATTTTTTAGTTATATTGTATTGGCTAGACGGAAAAAATTCTCACGAAAAGTTGTAACGACACTTTTTGCTATAGTAAGCTATTGTAAGCCGTGCGGCGTGCGAATGTTTCTCTGTCTGTCTCTCTCTCTCTCTTATAGAAAGCAAGCCAGAACGGAACTTCGTTCCATCCGGGTGTCCCTTGACACCTCAGTAGTTTTTTTTATTATTATTATTGATAGGCTCGCGTTTGACCACTATCTCACCTGATGGTAAGTGATGATGTGGCCGACGATGGAGCACGCTTGCCTAGAAGTAACCTATTCACTCTCGGTTCTGAATAGTTATGTTAAAAATGGTACCGTCGAAGTGACCTGATGATGACGATGATGGAGCCGGAAGATAGGCACCGGAACTCCGTAATTAATCAATGAGTCCTAGCCATGTTTGGGCTTATTAGAATTGTCATGAGATGCACTTTGGCTGTAAGGTACTATCAAACTGATTTGATGATGATGATGGAACCGGAAGTTAGGCACCGGAACTCCGTAATTAATCAATGTATACTAGCCTTGTTTGGGCTTATTAGAATTGTCATGAAATGCACTTTGGCTATAAGGTACTATCGAAGCGACCTGATGATGATGGAGCCGGAAGATAGGCACCGGAACTCCGTAGTTAATCAATGTATCCTAGCCGTGTTTGGGCTTATTAGAATTGTCATGAGATGCACTTTGGCTATAAGGTACTATCAAACTGATCTGATGATGATGGATAACCCTATAGTAATCCAATCGGGCGTTGAATTTTGTCATGAATCTTGAAACTCGATAAAAATAATTTGTTCGAGCTTAGAATATAGGTTATAATGACACGTATGACATCGTAGTGCAATTCGAGTATAGTACAAAATAAAACAATATCTTCCAGTACCAAGATAAATTAGGACACTTTTCACTACATATTATAAAACAAAGTCCCCCGCCGCGTCTGTCTGTCTGTTCGCGATAAACTCAAAATTTACTGCACCGATTTTCAAGCAGTTTTCACCACTCGTTAGCGTGATTCTTGAGGAAGCTTTAAGTATATGATTTGTTAAGTTTTTGCATGTATTTTTGTGTACATTAACGATATTTGTTGAAGAGGTCGGGAAAAAATAAGCCGTCTGGGAGCTTATAACGAAAACGCTGCCTAAACCCTTTGAGATATAACAAAATAATGTTTCGTGGAATTGTGTATCTTATATAGGTCTACAGGAAAGTCCGCGGTGGCATGTGTCTATCTCTTAAGGTTAACATAATATATCCATTTTACTACTTTTAAAAATTGGCATTCATGAAGTGTTTATTGGAAAGCTATTTACATAGTTACGGTATTAATTCTTATCAAAATAAGTTACTTCGCGTTCAAGACTATATTAGTATCTCTAAATTACTTTTTGAATCATTTAAATCGGAGGTACCATTAGAAAGCTTTCATAAATTTAATAATTCTCAAAATTAAATTCACGAGTTCCGCTCTTCAGTAGCTACGCATGACGCGGTCGCTGATCGTTCCCCCGCACCTTTTTGCCTACTGTTTCTTTAGCTAATAAGCCGAACGACAGTAACGCACGACTGATGACTGTGTGTTGTGTTTTCTTTTGGATGTTGTTGAAAAGTTATAATTGCGTTTTTGTTTTGTGTTTGTTTTCTTAACTAACACAAAACCAACAATGGTAGTATATGTGAATTAAGGTAGTAAGAACTACGCTGCTCACGCTTATAAAATGGAGGTCCAAAATTTATGGGAAATAACATTAGGTTACGCCACGTGGGCGAAGCCGCGGGCAAAAGCTAGAGTATTTATAAATCAATTTTTCCTGTTGCCATTTTGATATACAAGGAATTAAAGTTGCCACAATATCATGATATTAAATTAACGATGATTTATTCATCTCCCAGTAACATGCTTTATTCAGTCCCATACAATCTTTTCACACAAATACAATACAGAAATTGGCTATGCTACAAATAGGGTCTGGATAGTACACATAACGGCTAAATCCGTTGTATATTTTACCTTATAATTATAAAAAAAAAACTTTTTCCAAAAAATATAACCGACTTCACAAAAAAAAAACACTAAAACCATCAAAATAATTTTAATTTCGGAAGTCGGTGTTTCTCGATATTGTTTGTTCCTTATTTAACACTTACTTACAGCCAGAGTACCTTTTTCTCATGACAATTCCAATTAACTCAAACCCTGCTAGGATAAATTCATTGTTTTATTATCAAGCTTCCGTGTTTACCCTGCGGCTCCATCATTATCATCAGATCAGTTTGATAGTACCTTATAGCCAAAGTGCGGCGCATCTCATGATAATTCTAAATAGCCCAAACACGGGTAGGATACATTGATTAATTACGGAGTCCCGATGTCTATCTTCTAGCTTCATCATCATTAGATCAGTTTGATAGTACCTTATTGCCAAAGTGCATCTCATGACAATTCTAATAAACCCAAACACGGCTAGGATACATTGATTAATTACGGCGTTCCGGTGCCTAACTTCCGGCTCCATCATCATCAGGTCACTTCGATGATACCATTTTCAACATACCTATCCAGAAACATTCATTTATTTGTATTATGGTAGTCGCATAACTATGTTCATTGTGATATCTGTGTGAGTATGAACTTTCACTGGCCATTTCTGGTCTTCTTCACCAGTTTCACTTCATCAAATGTAATTTTTTGAGTGTAAATGCTTAAGTCTTTGATGAAAATACCAAAAGAACTATACGGTTGCTTATGACATTTGAGGAGTTCCCTCGATTTCGCCAAGATTCCGTCATCAGATCTCGACTTGGTGACTATGGGACCATTTGGGAAGTATACCCTTTCCAACAAAAAAATAATTTTTCAAATCGGTCGTTAAGCAACGAAGTTATGCGCGTACATACATAAAAAAAAATTCAAACGTCCGAATTGAGAACCTCCTCCTTTTTTAGAAGTCGGTTAAAAATACATAATTTTTCATAGTTTTAACTGTATTTTACGATTAGATCGAATATTAAATTGGAAATACCTACTTGCTTCAGACATCGTACGAGTATTTATTGAGTTTGAAGATTTAATTCATGTCGGAGAGGGGTTGTGCGTTGTACCTAATTGTCTGATAAAATTAATCTCAAATACCCATTTGATTTTGTTAAATATAATATTTTTAAAGAAATAAGCCTGGGAAATAATCGTAGGTTACAAAGAAATTGGTCGTTATTACCCGTAACGATATGGCAACTACTTATTTTTGCTATACGAGTAGTACTCGAAACTGGATAAGCAGGCAATTACATATTGCCATATAGTAATACTGATACTAAAAATCAAACAAGCTTGACACAATTACTATTTACTAAGAAAAATAAAATAATACCTCAAATATCAAGACATGTTCGGTTAAAGTATAAAATTGAGCGAACAATGGGCTCTATGTGTGCGTGCGCGTAAGGTCGATGTATTGCGACCAAGATACCTAAATTCGAGCGAGTGAATTTTGCTCACGCGTCCTTAAGTATCGCGCGTAAGTTGGTCGCGAAAAAAGTATCCTCTAAAAGCTATCTTAGCGCTGCATGTTTTAATAGTTCTGTTACACGACATAATGCCAATGTAGCGCTGCAGCGAAGTTTTGTTTTAACTTAACAATATTTTGACAAATAATTTCCATGAAAGGGCTCGTCTATTCCCATATATTTGAATTTTTCTACTAGCGTTAACAATTGTAGATTATTATCAACTTGGCTAAGCTTTCTGTTGTTGATCTAAGCCTATAACCTATTCATATTTAACGCGAACTGATGCGAAAGTAAGTCAGTTTGATACCTAGATTTTCATTGCTCACCTTCCGGTGGGATGGCAGTCAAGTACTAGTTTTTATATCAATAAAAAAGATTTCAATGAAAATTAACACATGGGCAGACTATATTCTCATTAGGATATTGGATACTTTAATTGATATATCTCTCGAGAGTATGTTCGCCGGGGATGATTTTCGACACGCGTGCAAAGTCATTGGCAAGAGCTACTTAAATAATTCACCAGACTTTTCAATTCGCAATAAGTGTAACAGAGGTAGATCCATGGCCATTTCTCAGATTTTTCTTCTGATTTACGTCTTTTCCACTTCATAACCTCAGACCTGGTTGAAGACCAGCTTCAGGCAGTCATGTAGCACTCAATTAAAAAATGGAGAAAAATATTGTATGCCTTCTAGTCTGTGCGCTAAATAAAAAAAGCGTTCATTTTTTCTTAAAACTTGCCGATTTTTTATTAGTATGGTTATGGTCTATTTACTATGTCCAAATGTTGTAAAATAAACTCCAAGTTATCAGTCTCCTCAAGTATGCTCATGTTCAAATATCGTTATCTATTTCTAGGTCCACTTCCAACTGAAGAGAACATCAGACAACGCGCGCAGCAACTCCCTGCCGTTCGAGTACATCCCCGAGTTCACAGGTACCTCCCGCAAGCCTCTCCCCGACCTCTCTCTGTTCTCCCTGCTCCTCGACAAGAGGACCGACACCAACAACAACAAGCAGGACAAACCAGAGCTCGTCAGCTCCACTACCGACTCCGTCAGCGTTAACGTTTCCGATGAAACCGATTCCGCTACAGTTACCGACGTAAACGGAAACCTGGAAGTCGCGGACGTAGAAATCATAGACACTAACGAAAAGAGTCTTAACGAACTGCTTGACCAGGTCGCTGAACTAGACGAGATTTACTCAGAAAATCGCACGCGTTTAGAAAATATTTCCTCCACTCTTACCAACGATAATGAGGACATAGAAGATTTTAACGACGCCGGAACCTATACGAGCTTGCAACTTGCCTTTAGAAATCCGGTCGAAATCTCCGAACCGGATCCTATGTCTTACGAAGACGTCCAAGTCCAGACGTACCGCGGTCCTATTATAGAATTCAGTCCCCTAAAACGAGACACAGATGACGAACGCGCCCCTCCCTTGCCACCCAAGCGCGTTCGCAAAGCAGCATCTACTGAACCGTTCAAGTCCAGTCAGACTTCTGTAGATAGCATCTTGAAACCTGGCCGTCAGATCCCGGTCACCAGGAACCCAGATAACTTGAAAATTAACACAGAAATGACGGTAGCTAAAAGCGAGCCAGCGTTGCCCCCAGTGAAGAAACGTTCGTTCTTTTCGCGCCTGTTCAGACGAAAGGAGAAGTCCCCCGCTCCTAGTGTCAAGTCTGAAGGAAGGAAAGAGGCTAAGAGCAAGCCTGTGGGCCGATCTGTGAGCAGCATTTCTGGCATGCGACCTTCAAAGTTCAAATCGTCCGTATCCCACACTTCATTGAAAGATAATGCGTCCGGTACAGGCCTGAGCTACGCCGATAGTATCACTCACATATCTCTACATGGCGATGATAATGAGAAGACAGCTTCCCAGTCTTCTCTGCGCCGTCCTGCCAGCTTAGCTCCCTTACCACCAACAGATGGCACTATCCTCGTCGCTGAGAGCGTACTTGCTTTAGACGCTTCTCAGTTCAAGAAGTTACAGGACGATTTAGATCTGACTGACGCAGAACATTATGCATTATATATGGCGGTCGCCCCACACGCCACTGTGTCGGAGTTTGACGAAACCAGTTGCTATTACTCACCAATAGATGGCAGCAAGTTTCAGAATAATCAATAATCAGGACTTACGAGTTGATAGATTTTGATTTTGATTTTATCGTCCATTGCGCGTTTTTGAAGGCAGCTAAAATAAAAAGCAATGGACTTTACATCATTAAAATGGTTTAATGTACATCAAACCAGAACTTAAATTCAAATTTTCAAGTTAAAAAATTAGTAAGTTGTATGTTGATTAAATGATTTAATTTATGATTGCGTCTCGTCTCGTTATCGTATCCGTTCATCTAGACGTTCTCGTACCCAATAGAAGGAATAAAAAGTCATTCAATACAGCAAGACAAACTAATAGGGTTGTGTTGATGGCTGCCAATCATATTTTATTAAACGTTTAATTGAAAAAACTTAAGAAAATTTGAGTTTCGCGGGTGTTCTTTGAACCCTTAGAATACTACCGTGAAAAATCTTATCTTTTTAATTAGTACTGTATTAATAACATACACTGCGACGGTAAAGCTCTCTCTAAGCTCTCTGTTTCCGCCCATGATGCCAAATTTACTCATTTTTTACAGGTTTTCGACGTGTTTACATTTTTTACTGTAATTGTATTTGTTTCCTAAATAATTATTTGACTGAAAATATAACAACTTAGCTAGAAAAATATGTGCCAGCGTTTCGTACAAAGAATTGAGTAGACGATCTATCTGAAGTATTGTGCGATTAATTTTTGTCTACAATTGTTGTATCATATATTCTTTGTTTTAAGGTTTTTTTTCTCAAATCTAGCGTTGTTAATATCGTAAGTCATAATTTAAATAATGTGTAATAACAATATCAACTTGAATGTTCTAGATAATATGAGTAGTAAGCGGCGGAAGGTCGTAAGCGACATGTTACGAAACTACGAACTTGAAAGTAAGTTCAGGTTTATTTTACTTATGTTAGTATACAGGGTGTATTTGAACCTTGCCTTACAATATTTTGATCGTGTGAAATGGTTTTATTACAACAAAAATCGATGTATTTCTCAGTCACAGAAAATAATTTTGCCGGTCAAATACATCGTAGCCACCTAAAAAGTATTTACTTCATAAATCAAGGTTCTAAAATGGTTTAGGTACACTCTGTGTACTATTATTTCTAGGATGATTACAAGGATTGGTGATGGGTAAATTCCTAATATGGTGTCCATCAATCAAATGGGATGCCCCATGTCGTGTATGGACAAACCATAGACCTATCGTGTCTATTATTTATGTTTATGGTGGATTACTTAGTTAATGTTGTGGAACAATAAAGAAATATTTGTTTTGATAATGTCCGTAGTTCAGATCTGATTTAGACGAAAATTGGTGGTTTTACTAATAATTTAGTTATTAAGTAGGTAGTAAAAGTATTATTAACATCTACATTATTTATTTATGATCGTATAATAAGTACCTACGATATTAATATGGACATTTGATTGTAGCGATCGTTGCGTTGAATAATAACATGATTAATTAATAAATATGTATTTATTTGTATTTAAATAATTTAATATTAATTACTAACTTGGTAACATGATCTAAGTTTATATATGTGTAAGGTTGGAAGGATCAGGCAGTCTAGTTCTAAAAAGTCTATTGTATTATGGCAATTACTTAAAAATAAGCGTTATTTTGCCTCCTACAAATGTCTAGTCCTCTATTTATTGTTTTTGAAGTTTTTGTTTACTTATATTTCAGTTATTTATTACTTTGTTAAACTTTTGAATATCTATTAGACGTTTTGTTAATTTAATTAAAGTTTTTTTTAGATAAATACAGGGTTAAAAAATGATTTATTTATCAGAAAAAAATTGGCAGTAATTATATCCGGTCCTTTGTAGAAAAAACATCGGGGCAAATATTATTGAATGGAAATGAAAATGCAGCTATGGTCATAATAGCATGCAACTTTCAACCAAAGTGCTAACAGTACAAAGTTGATTCTCACATAACAGCGAGCTAATGTGGATATGTGTGTAAGGGACACTCTAATAGTATTAATAACAAGCTAAATTTTGTCTTAACTCCATTTTCTTGAAGAAATGACATTCGAACCAAATTGTTTGCGAGATTAAAATTATGTGGTCACCTTAGAAAATATTTTTGTGTACTTAATGATGGAGAAAGGTTTATTTTTTATTGTTATTTCGACTAAATTGGTTATGTAATTTTATAATACTATACTATTTTACAGGATGTTTTCGTCACAACTTTAAAATCAACTCATGTAAAGCTTTTTTAGTTCAATTTTGAATCAGTTGTAGATGAAAACACCCTGTAAACATGATTTTTGGTACATGCTTTGAGTAATATAAGGTACAAACATATCTTTGAAGATTTATGTCAGATATTAGATAAAGTTTTAGATGAATTTACAAATTAATAACAGTGTTGTCGTTTGGTACGGAGCGGCTCAGCCGAAAGCGTTGTCAAAATTGTCTGTTTTAGTTGTGAGAGGCCTAAATTTTTTTTATGCAGCCAAGCTGTTGGGCGCGACCCCCATAGTGTATGTAACTTTCGATATTTTTTGCATTTGTATTAATTTAAAATCAATTTATAAAAAAAAAAATCTGTTTTTTTTTTTAACGTGTTTTGTAAATGATAAGAGTTGAATAGCGAAGCTTGATTGATGCGAAATTCTATATTAATATGCTAATAAAATACGTGGGTTTTATTTACTGTTCGCGGAACCCTAAACCCCGAATGACGTCAGAGGTACGGATAATTTCATGTGGCATGGTTTTGATGTTTTCCTTTTTCGTTATTTTTTAAGCTTGTTCTTTTGTTTATTATTATTTTATTTTCACACATATTCATGTTAGCTTCACGTCGGTGTAGTGTAGGCAGATTTTAAACGCATGTTTGTTTTATATCATTTTCAAAGGTGTATTAAGAGGACTATAGGATCTAAAGCGAAGTCACTCTCGATAGTAGCGTAGCTAAGCGTGGGCAAAGTGGGCTCTCCCACGGGCTCGCTCCCAAAGAGGCCTCTTTAAGAATGAGGGTTTTTTTATAATTGACTAGCTTTTGCCCGCGCGGCTTCGCTCCCGCTCTTCCCTACTTCACCCTACTATACTCTACACTACTCTACCCTACTATACCCTACTCTACTCTACTCTACACTACTCTACCCTACTATACCCTACACTACTCTACCCTACTATACCCTACACTTCTCTACACTACTATACCCTTCTCTACCCTACCAAACTTCACATAAACCATCTACTAAATAGTCCGAACAAAGCCTAAACATTTGGTTTGGATAGGTGAGCCCGTTCTTGAGTTATAAAATTACAACGAAAAGTGGCATTGATTTTTATATATTAGATAGGTTCGCGTTTAACCACCATTTCACCTGATGTTACCATCAGGTGAAGATGATGTGGTCGAAAACTGGGTTGCGACAGTCGATGTCTCGTTTTAGAATTTATGAAAAAAAAAGGCCTCGCTGACGCGCCTTCGCCCTCGTCTAAATTAGTCCACACTGAGTCTCTGACTGCATACAAAAGAAAGAGATGCACAAAGACACAATACTTGCAAAATATAAAGCATTTTAGCATTTTACTAAAAATCTACAGATTTGATTATACAAAACAATATTACAGAATTAAAAAGACTACAGAATTATCTGACGAACAATCAGAGATTTAGAGGCATCGTCATATTTTTTTTCTATCGTACTAAATCAATCATAATAAAACACGACATAATATAGCTAGTATTATGTCTTCAACACACTATCTATCTAACATTTATCTTGAAGAATGATATATAATTTTCAATACACTCCTCGAAAACCCGCTCTTATCCCACAGCTTACAGACACGCAATAGGCTATTTCCCGCACTAGTACAAAAATGTGCTAGTGCTCTCCCCCGCCATAATGTTATGACATGTATCGTATCAGGCGCGCGGCGTCCTCCACGAGTCGCCGGTCAGCCCCCGTTTAGTCGTTTCAGTGAGTGTTTCGAAAAAAGTTGTTTGAAACACGTGCACGTCTCGGCTCCATAACACGCTCGCCTACGGCTCGTGCGGATTCCGCCTCGGTTGCAATGGCAAACTTTCTACACTTTTATCAAAATGTACTTTATCTGTTTACTTTTACTGCAGTCGATCATATACTTTTGCTCCTGTAGTCCTCTTAATATTTTGCATACAGGAACTAATTTATAAAATTAGTTTGTATTGTTGTTCGAAGTGTTGTATCGGCAAAGATATAATATAACATATTCGAAAGAAACTTGGATTCTATTTTTTTTTTGTGGGTAGTTTGACATTTCAAAGTTCTAATTTAAGAATAAAATATTTTCTAAAGCTTACTTTTGTAAATTCCAGTTTGATGGAATAATATATTAAATGTTTTAACGAGAAATGTTCATATTCGGGACGAAATCGGTTGGTGTTTAACCTCTCAGGTACTAGTTAACTTAAACTTTATTTTAGGTAAAAGGTTTAAGTTAGCTGGTATGTGTGTCGTATTCCGTACACTGGTGCCTAAGAGGTTAAAAGCTTTTTCTAAGAAATGCACCAAAAAAATCTAACCTTTACAAAACTAAGAAGTGTGGTTTAAAAGTCTCCTTCTAGAATTAATTATTTTATTTAGCCTTAATTCTGCATGTTTTGTGTTGGTGTTATTTGTTGAATAGTAGTATATATAATTCTCTTACAAGCCGATCACAAAAACTAATGATTTCGACCGTTTTCAGGGATCTACTCTCCAGAGGCACCAATCAAGTCGGAGCCTAGAGGTGAGAAAATACTTTTTTTTTAATAACTCGAACCAATTCTCGCATGAGTGAATAAATAATGCAAACCATTAGTAGGCACAATTCCACAATAACAATAATGATGCGTTCGCCTAGTCAACGTGGACTCACAAAAAATAGGCAATCTTAGATCAAACTCCGCCCCCAAACCCTATTTGATTGGCCGTGCGACGCGGCGCGCGCCCCGCACACCCCGCGCGCTAAAGAGCGCAGGAGTCAACACGTCATGGAATAATTCATTTTCTCTTAAGACGTCATTGTTGTATCGTCGCGCGAAAATAATGGCGTCTCGGAATTACATGTGCAATGTGATCGCGGGTCTTGATGCGCAGGCGACTCGATGTCTCTTTACAGTGCCACTTGTAATCTTTGCGTTAAACGTGCAAGATTATGTATTCAAAGGAATGGTATGCTCTTGTGAAGTCTAACCAATGATGATTCAGAGGTGATTAGTTATTAGTTTTATAACAGAACTCTTATTAATCGTTGTAAATAATTTTGATTAGGTACCTACTTATGAACAATTTTAACGTGTCGCTAAATGTTAAATAAATAAAACTACAAAGGCGATTTAGGTATGTAACAGAACTTTTTTTAAATCATTATTCATAATTTTGATTCTGGCCTGTAGAGATTTACTTTTACATGTAATTACCTACCACTTTAAGCATAAGTAATTATTTTATTAGGTATGTCTAAGGCACAAAGCAGTTAAGTCCGTTCTAAGTCTGTAAAAGTATGAAGGAAAATTTGAAATCATTTTATTTATTTTCGTGAACATCAGTGGAGCGAGTTCAATAACCTCTAACGACTGACGTCGACGCGCGACGTAGGTAACTACCTACTCACAGCGTTACTACTTATTTGATGCATTTTGCGAGTATTCCTTATCATTCGCTGTTTTTTTTTTTTTTAAAGTTACATCGCATGGCTATTGGAAAAGAATTTCTACTCAGTGAACGACATATTTAATAAAAGGTTAAAAAATAATAACTAATTATATAGATATCTATTATACCAAATGTTTGCATGTCACATTTTATGACTAAGTGTTATGGATCTGTAATCACTTTTATAATAAGATCAAAATTGTACCAACACTTATAAATTGAATTGAATCGGAATTGAATTGCTCGGCAAACTTTGGATAATTAGTATTTTATAAATGAAACCACCGGTTCAAAGGATTAAAACGATCAACATTTAACGGTGTATAATACTCAAGCAAGTAGTCGAATGTTAGTTAAATTATTATGGCCAAATTACGTGGATATTGAGGCAGTCTGAGTCTTGTATTAATGTAAATGTGCGCTTTTGTGTAATGCGGCTTATTGTGCTAATATAATAAATGTGTCGTTACAGACCGGACTCCGCCCCACCATAACATTAGCAGTCCGCCGCTTCACGCCTACGCCCCTCAGTATGAACAGGTACAATCATCTTAATATGCCTTAAGGGTCAAGGCTGCGTTAAGTGGGTGCCCGCGCGGGCGCCCGCGTAATGCAACGTTCGACCTTAGACAAGGCTACGCAATCTTCAATACTGATGATGATTTTGGTCTCTAAGCGACTACCGCAATACAAATTCATAGAAGCTCGTAGACATGGCGTCTCCGACATTTTGTTCATTCGTCGCCGACATTAGTCGCGCACTACTTGCCTGTTATAATTGTCGCAAATAATATACTTTCAATATGGCGGAGCAATTACTCGTGTGGACCGTGTAACCGCTGCGCCCGCAGTGTTAGAAAGGACGCCTCGCGTCTTGCGATTCAATGTCGTGTGTGTGCCGTGCGCTCTTGTGAACTTTCGACAATCTAACAAAAGAATCTTTATTTTCAGAACTGGGGTGGTCTAGAGAACATGGGTGGGCTGGGAGCCCCCGGGCCCAGCCACGTCAACCCTGTGGCAGCCGGACACGGCAACCCGTTCGCCGTGCAAGAGATGTGGCAGAACCAGCCCTACGGACAGGTCTCTCCCGTCCACATGCAGGCCCAAAACCTGCAGGTGCTGCCCAACATGCCGGGCATGGCCTCCAATATGCAGGCTTTGTCTCCCAACGTGCAGCCCATGTCCCCCAACATGCAGCCGCTGTCGCCCAACATGGCGCCGCAGTACGGCGCGCCGGAGCGCATGTCCCCCAACGTGAACATGAGCGTGTTGTCTCCGCACGCGCAGAGCTTGTCGCCGGGCATGCACGGCGTGGCGCCCATGGGCCGCGTGTCGCCCAACATGCAGCCCAACATGGGGCATATATCCCCCAACCTGGTGCAGCACCAGCAGCCTGTGTATACTCAGCAGGTCAGTTCACCACACTTAACTCACGTTTTATAATATACTAACTTTTTTTTCTCAAAAAAAATAAAAAAAAACTACTCTACGAGACTGGTGTGTAGTGCTTTTAAGAAAGGAGAGGTCAAAAATGAGCCTATATTCCGAAGAAATTTGAATACCAATGTGATATGCCCTAGTAGAAAGCTTATTATTTATTATGCTACTCGATCATGATTAAACATGAATTTTTCAGGCCTCTATTTTTGTAAACAGCTGAAATCTTAGGAAAGGTGAGACGGTACTTCACGCCGGAACAGCTGCTCAATCTTTGTCAAGCCCAAGTTCGATCGTGTATGGAGTACTGTTCTCATCTTTGGGATGGATCTGCCAAATACCAGCTTGATGCGCTGGAGTCGATTGAGAGGCGAGCCAAGAGAATCATCGGCAATGATGCACTTGTAGAGTCGAAGCTCCAAAGCCTTGAGCATCGCCGCCGAGTTGCTAGTATGTCGGTTTTCTATCGTTTACATTTCGGGGTGTGTGTACTGGAATTGCACAATCTAATTCCGCCAAGTCCGTTCCATCATCAGACCACACGACGTACAGCGTTGCGCCACCGGTACATGGTAGACATCCCACCCATACGCACAAAACGTTTTGCGAACACATTTATTGTGCGTACAGCCAAGGAGTGGAATTCCCCGCCGGAATCTGTTTCCTGATAGCTACAACTTAGGAGTCTTTAAGTCGAGAGTGAATAGGTTTCTTCTCGGCAAGCGTGCTTCATCGTCGACCACATCATCTCTTACCATCAGGTGAGATAGTGGTCAAACGCAAGCCTAATTAATAAATAAATAATTAATAAAAAAAAAAAAAAAAAAATATTCATAAAAAACACAACTTATATTGTTTTTATTTAGGAAGAACGCGTGTGTACCACACAATATCATACAAAATTCTTTATGTGCAGGTGCAGCAGCAGCAACAACAGCAGAACTTAATGGAGACTGAGGGTCACAGCGCCGCGTCGCTCACCAACCTGCTGCTGGACCGCGGCAACGACTCGCTGCTGCTCAACTCGTCCGAGCTGTCCGGCCTGTCCGCGCTGCTGGGCGAGCGCTCGCACGAGCCGCAGCCGCTCGACTACTGAGCATGTGGCGTGAACAACTAACACAGAATCATACGCCCGGGCTATACTGGAAACACAACAGCTTAATGTACCCATACACGCCGGGGTATACCTGATAGGTGTGCAGGAGCGTGTGTGTTGCACAACTGTGCAGGTTTCCACACAAGCTTACTTGATAGGTATAACTGTGCAGGTAAACCTGTCAGGTACACCCTAGCGTGTATCTACCTTTAGGCGAAGTAAACAGGGTTTGACAGTTCTTTTCAACTAAGTTTGCACGGTGATATTTTTACACAACTATGTGACAAAAAAACGAACGAATCCAGGCCTTCTGATGTGCATGGCGCGATATTGTTGTAGTAAGACATTTTACTAGTACACAGTCAATTCTAGCCTACTTCAGAGCGGACTAATAAATGCCAGCGGCAAGTGCGCGTGCACTTGCTATACGTGAAACGTGTCTGTGTGTACTATTCTGTAACGCAGATAACTCGTGTTGATCAATCACCATATTATTAGAATTATACAATAACTAGTTCTTGCTATGAAAATGTTTGACATTACGTGTTTGTTTTAAGAGATTAATTTTATTTAATGTAATAATTAAGTTTCCTGAGACAAGCAACAGTGGCGCACTCTACGTTTACTTATGAATTTAATTCACGGACTTGCAAAGTTACGGGCGAGTGATTGGATCCCGGGGTCGATGTGAATCCCGTCACCGATGATCGGGATTACTTTGTGTGTAATCTATGACTTCTTCTTTAGTTTGTAATTACGTTAAATAGTTGTATTTTTTACCGATCTGGGATTTTATAATAATTGATTCTGTGCGAGAGTGAATGTTAAAATGTTTCAAATCTTAAGACGCAGCTTCATCAGAATTGTCTATATCTACACTAGTTAGTGTAGTTTTCCAGATTATATAACCGACGGTTAGTGTTAAAGCAATTTACTGTGACTCTTAACATCACATATACTTTGTCTATTTTCTTTTATTTTTTATGCTGTTGTGTTTTTTATTTTTATTTTCAATGCTTTATGTTAATAAGGCTCCTCTCACAAATGACACTGAATAGTCTTCCAGATTACTTAACATTGTTGTTTATTTTTAAATATGGTTGATCTCCAAAAGAAGTAGCACTGCAAATATTTTTTACTTGATGCTTTTATTAAACTTATGTTTCTTTTTTTTATATTTCAAATACTAACAGTCATTATTGAACCAGAAAAAATATGATAAGAAAATAATTCTAATTTATTTAAATCATCAAATTAGAAAGAAAAAAACAAAGTAAATATCAGAGTATCTTTAAATTGAATTCACAATATTTTTTTCTGCGTTAAATATTATGAAATATGTTAACTTTTAAGAGATTATGTACTTTGATATTAATGTTGAGTTTAAACCCAATACCGTTTCTACTAGATAGAAATGACTATCTGGGAATCTGATTGTTAGTTGTTCTTGGAGCATGTGAATTAGCATCAGCATGAGTTTCTGAAAGGCCGATCAATATTATTTTTATTAACCGTCCGCGTCGGATTGTTCCGATACGTGTGTTTACGTGTCAGGACAGAATGGAAGAAAAAACATGTTGCGCCGACCCCAAGTAATTTATGGGCAGAAAGAAGAAGAAGAAGACCGTGTGTAAACGTCCTATTCGCCAGGGTCGTGTTTTTACTCGCATCTTGTTTAGCTCTACAATCCCCATAAGGGACAGAAGAGCTGACGAGATATTAGGTCGGATATTAATAATAATAATATTCCACAACATCACACAACGCCGTCTAGTCCCAAGCTAAGCAGAGCTTGTGTTATGGGTACTAGACAACTGATAAACATACTTATATATTTCTAAATACATACATATTATAGGTAAATTACTCTCTATATATAGTGTTCTGAAACCGTACTTATTCAAAAGGATCGACCAACTATTTAGTACTTAAGTGATTTAAGTAAAAAAAAAAAACTTTGTTCAGTTTTGTACTCCGTGTACTGATGACATGCTCTAAGAACACATTGTAAGTTGCACATTATTGTACATATATGTAACTCAATGTAATATGACGAAGGGTCCGAAATATTTCGCCGATTTTTCGAAAATTGTATTGATCGTGATATGGAGGGTAAGTTAGTAAATATGTCTAGAAGACATTGATTGAGATTGTAAATTGTGTGCTGAGATTGAAATTGTAAACGACCTTACAGCCACTAGACGTCTAATAGCAGGCGACGAATGTCAGTCAACACTTATGCCTTATAGATCTGATGTAGGTCGCCCCAGACACGGTACATATTATTATCTATACAGTATTCCAACTTCATACAAACGGACGAAGCGCGAGCTATGCCTACGCGTCTCGATCTCGGCATGCGCTCGGCATGCACACCGTCGCGACTGTGCCGCAGTGACAAACGGACGATGTGTTGTTTTTTTAACAATAATCGCGCGATTTTTTCACTAAAAATAAGTTCAAGTACATATGTAATATGACGAGTAGGATATATCTGTTTTTGGTTGCATAAATTCGTCAACAACGCATCCAGACATAACTTTTTTTAGATAGGAAACTCTGAAAGGTAAGACTATAAAATAATTTTACTTACTAGTAGGTAGGTACCTACCTAATGTGTATCTTTTTAATGGATAAATATTTCCTTTTATCTCCCAAAAAAAAATGCTGTAGGCGGGCAGCCCTATCGCTTGTTTACGTACCGCGCGGCAGTAGGCATTTATTTCAAAGATACGGCCGAGTTACAATACTGTATAGTTAATATTACCGTGCCACAGTATAATTTTCAAATAGTCTCGACCAATCAGAACGCAGTACCCCGCTCTCCCGTACCTCGGCTAGTTGACAGAATTGTTTGAGAGCGCCAGTTCGAGAGCGCCAGTTCGAGAGGTGTCTAATAGCTATAAGGTCGTTGGATATTAGTGAAGTGAACACTAAGTCTAAACAGAGAAAGTTTCTATTAAACGTTCTGTTAAGGTAGTTTTCTTGAAAAACCACAAATGATTTATTTTATTTTATTATTTCAAGTATCTTCCATTATTTTTATCTGAAATATCATTTGAAAAGCATGAGATATGTTGAAAACAATTTATAATATAGATTTTATAAATCCTGATTGTAATGAAATTAGTTTTATTTAAAGTTTTCTTCTCATTTAAGATTTAGTTTTTATTATTAAATTCTTATTTTTATTATGATTTGTTACCAAATAGTTTGTAAATATTTTCTAAAAGAAAAGAAAAAAATACATTATGAATTGATTGTATTTGTAAACGGAAACATTTAAAAATAACCGGCAACGGCGGCAACTCGCTTCTACCCGTGTCAACTGAAGTCAGTGACAACAATCGTGTTAGTGTTCATTAATATTTAAAATGTCAACGTATTTATAATACGTTTGATGTGAGAGCCGAAATTGCGTGTCGCGGATGCCCGCGCGGTCCCATACTGCAGTGCTCCGCCGCGGGGACCCGCGCGGACATCCGTCGCGGGGAGCCGCACCTCGCGCCCTCTTTTTGTTACGTGTGTGACATCGACACGACTACATGCACACCATTAAAGTTGAACTAGCGATACTGCACAGGTAATAATCCGGTTTTCGCTACGGGGATCTCCGCGTAAACACACGTGCGATGTCACGCGACGGATGCCCGTCGCAATCGTCCGCTTTACGCAGTTTTGGGCCTAAAAGTACAGTCAGGGAAATTGTCATAATCACTGTTATAACAAACTGTCAAAGAATAACACTTCTAATGGTAAACAAATTAACTATTCATACAAAGACATTGTTTAAAGGACTTGGCATCCAAGCCAAAAAACATTAACAAAAAAAAAATCAAAGAATTACAGTTCTATTTGAATCCACGGACAAAAAATATCGACAACACAAAAAACGGCGAACTTTTCGTCGCCAATTCATTTCCCTGACTCGACACACTGAAGTTAAATAATATACAATATCTGCAACTGAGCTCACAAGAGCAAATAAAACAGCGCTATTCTTATCAATTTCTGTACAATCGTGGAGTTGTTGACTCGGCGTTACTGAGACACCATTATTGTCTGTGTAATCTCAACATTAAACTGATCAAGAGACACCCTCACCCTCGGTTTCTGAAAAAGAACTATCACTCGCAAAAGTGAAACTCAAGGCAAGTTATTCGATTTACTCTTGACAGTTCATCACAACAACATATCACATTCAATTTAGGATAATGTTCGTTGCAGAAGCTGGGCCTTAGTTTCCCTATAGTGAAAAACTTTGAACAAATACTGTTTCAAGCTAATTTTAGAAGTTATGTCTATTATAATCATTACAACCTCCTCGTTTTAGGTATCCTAGTGTAAGACCAGACATCACACGTTATACAGTAATGATGGAATGTGCAATGAGATGAACGCATTGAAAATGCCAGTTTTGTTATATTTTTGAGAAAAAAAAATACAATAAAAGTATATCATATGAAAATCGCAGTTTTTTTTAGCTTGCTCCTTTATCCTTATATTCTAACCGGTCGCCCCTTGCAGTGTTACCAGATATAAATGTACTTATACTAGTATTTTGCTTTTTGAAGCGATTGCATATCTGACCTTCACAAATTAATCAGTAACTGGGTAATACGATGCTCATGACTTTGACAATCCTTCAAATGATTATTAGCTAGCTCATTGGAAACTCTATAACACTATCCGACCTGGGGGTAACACTAACCACCACTCGCATCAGTCGCACCTGACGACCTAGGAATAGCAACGAAGATCCCACGCTCTCCTCAGTCCCTCTGGTGACGCAATAATACTACTCGTACTCGAGTTTGGATCAAATCCTGGTATCCTGCGAACGAAATATCTGGCAGAAGCCGTGAGGGAAAGGACTTCTCACGGCCTAGCCGCCGCCATAGGAGGCGCGTTAGGAGCCAAAGGGCGATTCGTTACAAAGTACTCTGTGATTCGTGGGCAAGTAATGAGTAGCACGACGTTTAGCCTTTCCTTCAGTTAGGGTCCAAGCACAGACCAGTGGTCCAAGCCCGAATAAGGGGCGCGTTATGTTACACGCGCGTTTCAGATGTTAGCAAAATGATCGGGACCTAAGTACTAGAAACGATACCTGCCAGGGTTTTGGGATTGTTCGGAAGATTTACCACAGTCAATCACGGTCACGCACGACATAGGTGGATGGTAATAGTATAACACTTCCTCTGAGCGGGAAATGTTAGTTAAGAAAAATAAAAGGTATTGGAGGTAATATGTAACCAAGATCTATGCAACTCTTAATATGATTTAAAAAGAGTGTCCATGGAGTTTCTTGCACGTTCTTCTCCATAGAGATCTAGGTACGCTTTGGAAAGTGCAATTTAGCTTCACTTTTCTTGGACTGACCGATATTTGACTATTCAAAGTGCCTACAAATGGTCTATTTGAAATAAATGTATTTGATTTGTTTTGGAGGAGATAATAATAATAATTGCGGATGTGGCAGGTTCCTTGGTTGCCTTGCCATTGCAATCATGTGCCAAACTAAACTGGTTGTCTGGCTGGTGATCCCCTTAATTTCCTTCTGCCCCCTTTGAGATTGCCACCGGAGTGTTAGTTGGCAGTGTTGGTACTAATAGGTTGCATTTACCGCCCCGGTGGTCCTATATATTTTCATCTGCACCCTTCGTGGTTATGGTACAATCATCATCATCATCATTAATCCGACAGTAACGATAGCTTTTTGAAAAACAATCGATTAACTAATTGATAGTTTTCGAGACTTAGGGTGAGTTGCACCATTTAACTATAACGATAACAAAGCCGTTAACAGTTGTCAAATCGTCGAATTGACCAATAGGCGGCCGTTTCACGGCTGGTTATGGTTTGATTATCGTTATAGTTAAATGGTGCAACTCACCCTTAATCTATAATATAAAAATGAATCGCTAAATGTGTTGCTAAGCGCAAATCTCGAGAACAGCTGAACCGATTTCGCTAATTCTTTTTTTTGTTGGGTTTGAAAAAATGAAAATTCGGGTAGAATAGGGTAGTGTAGGGTAGAGTAGGAGGAACTTCACGCGGACAAATCCGCGGGGGTACAGCTAGTAAGTATGGTATAAAATAAAATATTATGCGTTCCAAATAAGAATAGGATCTATTGCCATGTTGTGACGTCACGTCATACTGTCAAATCGAAGAAATTGGGTAGGGTGAACAAACAATATTTAAAAAAATAATTAATTTATTTATAAATCCTGAACGAAAAAAAGTTTAACAAAATCCAATTCTTCAATTTCGCTCAACTCTGCCTCATTGTGTTAAGTCTGTCTGAGTAGTGGCAAATGGAAAAAGAAGGCGAATTGTTCCTGAAATTATGAAAGAAAATAGTTTTTTTTTTAACTAATTATTAAAACAATAATAATTTATTTAGCTGATTAACGTTTTAACTTCACCTTGGTTTAACTAAGACTCAGTAATACAAAGCAAAAAAACCGTAATTGATACAGTACGCAACTATGTAAGTACTTTTTACTCAATATTTGACAGATCGAGGTTATTGGCTTTCCTATTCTTATTTGGAACGCATTAGGAAAACTTCCGGACAGGTGATTTCTTTTTCTATTTATTTTAAAAGGTAAAAGGATGGGTAAAAGTAAAATAATAACTTATTTTATAATTTTGTTTACTATTCTTCAAAGAAATGAACTTTTTTCTTTGTACACATGTAATGCTCAACATAGGTACCTACGCACATTTTCGTAACTGGAACGTTTGCAAAAAATGTAAACAAAAATAAAAAGTCAAACAACAAACGTCAACAAAAATCAATGGAGCCACAACACAAACGGCTTGTTAACGTTTTTATTGAAATGCAATAGGTTCTGATTAACTTCTTTCAGTTCTTTCAAAATGAATGACACGAATACAAGTGTGCCGGAGCCTAAGAAAGTTGGAGTGTGGGCTGAAGGCACACACATCGAAGCGAAGTAAGTGTCCTCTTTTTTGAATAAAGTTCGAGCAACTTTTGCAGTGTCGTAGTAGGTATCAACAAATTTATTGATTCTAACTACTTAACTACTACTCGTAAACCTTCTCTAAAAGAAATCACGATGTTTTAATTCTTCATTTTGCATGGTTTTTCAGGGAATTTGTGATACCCAAGAAATCGCCAGATTCTGGCGATGATATACCTACTATACCGGATCTAGACGACCTACAAGATATATTGGAGAAAGAAATATCTATGCCACCAGCGTAAGTCGACAGATAGTGTCCACAAGCTTTGATTTAGTTATTGGAAACCTCTATTTTGTGTGTAACATACGTCTGTGTCCCGGCTTACCCCTAAGCTCCTTTATAAAGATCTATTCTTCCACTCCCTTAACCTATAACAAGATTTAAATCAATTGCATGTATGCCATGGATTATTACAAAGGCTGAGATACACGAGAACCTACGAATCAGTACCCCGAAAAAAGTGATCCATTACTATGGACACATAGCGTATTGATGGCAACATTAGTTAAATTCTAATTAATAAATATAGTACTGAAACTTACAAGAAGAGGCTAGTAAATCATCTTGATGATTTTGCAGACCAGCTAATATGTACCAGGCATGAAACCTGCTTGAAACAATTCTTACCAGACTAGGATTACCATTTGTATTGAGGAGCTGTCACGGGAGACATACTTGGCATGATACAACCCCCTTCACAAATTTGCTGCAAAGACAACAACTGATTTCAAATGAACACAGAGAAGGAAAACAAATACAATCCACACAAACTTTTCTTTGATCTTCTTTTATCATGAACTTTATGTTCTATTTCCTGTTTCAGCTCTGATCACAAGGACACAGAAACAGTGAATGCTCTCTCAGAGGTTGGGGGAGGCATATCAGGTACCGCAGACAGCATCGAGGCAGTTCTAGAAGTTCTGAACTCTTACATACCTCAGGAGGAGATGGACTCTGCTGACAGTGTGTGGACCGTGGACTCTTTGTTGCAGGAACTGGCTGAAGAGAGCCAGGAATGAGACTTGAAGAATTTGAAAGAAGATGAAGCTGCCAGATTTCTATCTGAACTGGAAGATTGTGACTTGTGGTAGAAGACAATTGAACTGTGCACATGGATGACCAACACTTGAGGAATTGGGTATTTCTCCTAGCACAAAGGAGTTTAGTTTATTTAAAAAACATCAACTATGTACCAGTATTTTCTTTTGAATTTTGATTAGTTTCAATTCTTTTGAATGAAACTGAATAGAATAGTATTTTACATAAAGCAACTAACTAATTGACCTCTTTAGCCCAAATTGGCAGCACAAAACTTCTTGTTAAGTTCGATTATCAGTCCTTCGATTTCTAAGCAGAGCTGCAATAACCACCAAAGATGTATGGCAGAACCAACTTATCAAACAGGCTTACCATGTTTTCCAAAATATCGAAGGTATCATACATTTGTAGCGACATCTATGGCGCCACACAGGAACTAAACAACGAAATCTCCGTGTGATTAGAACATACAAATGACCGAAATTAACTATCGGGCAGTTGCCCGGACCAGACAGCTCTCGTCTGGTCGGAAGATCCTTCTTCATAAAAGTTTCTGGGATTTTACTCTGTTCTATATAACCATAACAGACCAACATTATCATAGCCAGAAAGAAGAGACAAAAGACAGCTTGGATATAACTGTGTGGCTGTTTTGTTTTAGGTACAAAAGAGGGGTCTTGTGCTTTTTACTTCACTGCAATCTTTTTTAAAGGAGGGGAGTGCGCGGAACCCATCTTTCCTGGCTCTCTATCGTCCGTTAGCCGTTAACTATGAAACCTTAAAAGGAATATTAACATATCGATGTAATGTAATAAGTAACGCTAGGGCCATGGGGAATATCTGATAAGAAAACCCGTTTTCCTAAAAAGCAAAGGGCAACTCAAGGAATACAGGTGGGTTTTAGTCAGTAAAGTGGCACACCATATTTATCCTCTTATTCCACCCTAGAGCGGGAGAAGTAATTAGGGGGCCGGCGACGGATGAATTTCCATACAAACATAATACCATGCTCATTTGCAGTTGGAGCATATTTCCAACATATTATGATGATAATCGGTTATAGACAATATTAATCTAGGTTCCTACGTCGAGAATATTAGAAATATTCTTATTACAGAAAAAGCCAAATGGCAAGTTTTGCCATTTACGCTGTAAAAAAGTGCGAAATACAATCGCTTAAATTTCTTTTTGTTTTTTTTTTAAAAAGAAAGACGTAGGAACCTAGATAAATATAGTCTATAACCGAATATCATCATAATATGTTGGAAATATGCTCCAACTGCAAATGAGCGTGGTATTACGTTTGCATGGAAATTCATCCGTCGCCGGCCCCTTAAGTACTTTGATGATTTCCCACCTTGCAAAAAAAAAAAGAATAAATATGTTCTAAGTAAAAATACATAAGTTGTCCATCATTATTTTATTTGTAAAAAACTTTTATTTATTTTTATATACTGTGCTATAACAGTTAGTTATTGTAACAAATTCTCCGTCCAATTTATAAATACACTAAGGAATGATTGTTCTCACTTATAATAAATTAGTTTTATTTTGAAATCTTTGTTGTTATTGTACCTAAGTATAGTTAATTCGTTTTAATTTTTTTATGAGTAGTTTTTATTTTGCATTGACAACTTACTGTTTAGATACAGGGTGTAAGGGACAGCCCTCCACAAACTTGAAGTGCATGTTCAGTAGACAAAACTGAACAACCTTACACAAGATTTTTTTTCAGGAAACGAAAAAAGAATCGGTCTCTCCATACAAACTGTCCAATCAAGTTTTTAATTTTGTATGGTGAGACTGATTATTTTTTTCGTTTCCTGAAATAAAGTCTTGTGGAAGGTTGTTAAGTTTCGTCTACTGAACAAACCCATAAAGTTTGTGGAGGGCTGTCCCTTACACCCTGTATAATATCGACAGTGGATAGGCAAAATCACTTAACTACCATTTTGGTCGAAAACAAGTTCTATAACTATCAACTATTTCACATAACTTATTTTATGTAAAGTCGATTTTAATATATTTTATTTTCGACCAAAATGGCGGTTAAGTTATTTTACCTTTAACAACATAACTTATTTATGTGAAATAAATTCTAGGTACTTATAACTTTCGACCAAAATGGTAGATAAGTTATTTTACACTGTCGATATATTCTGAGCTTTAATAACAATAGGATAAGAGCGAAAATTCATTTTTCTATTATATTACTGATAAATACATTAAAATTGTTTATATCGTTCTAATTATCGATTACAATCGATTATGAGTTTTGGGTATAATGTGGATGGATGCAGACAAAGAAAATACGGAGAAAATATGGACCGTGTAAGGAGTGATATGAAAGAAATGAGGGTCAGTGATAGCGTGACGATTGACAGAATAGAATGGAAGAAAACCGCCGACCCAAAGTAACGCGGGATAAGGTCAGGAAGATGATGATAATGATGATCAATATTGAAAATCCCATGTGGAAACAATACATCGCTTATATCAGTCAAACGATACGAGTATATCAGTCAGGTATGCTGTACTAACGACATAACAAGCTGGACTTTTAACTTGTATCTTAATACAGCACGACTTTTCGACAACACAGGTGACGGTATTAACATAATGAATAGCTAAGATGTCAGTCCAGAATACCATCAACTTGTTCATACTTAGTTTCTCACCCAATCAATCGTATCTAATCAGCTAATCGTGAACACCTATTTGAGGGCCAACGCTACATAAGCGGGTGCCCGCGCGTGTTCCCGTCCATCGCGAGAATGCTCACAGTGTCGCTAGTTCAACTTTAACGGTGTGCATGTAGTCGTGTCGATGGAGAACTTTTAATGTATTATTAAGTAGCAAAACGAGCGCCCTGGAGCCATACACTTAAAAAAATTGAATTGAATTGAGCGCCCAGTGCGGGTTGGAGAATGTCACATGTTTTCGAATTTTTGGTTTTAGGACATTCCGGTTTCCTCACAATATTTCCCTGATGCACCGTTTTGAGAGCAGTGGTAATGAAATAAATTACACAAAGTAATGCGCCTGGCAGGGTTAGAACCCGCGACCTACAACTCGTAAGTCGAAGCCATTACCACTCGGCCACCACTGCTCTCCTTTAATCTATTATTACGTAGCAAAACGAACGCGGGGCGCGGCTGCCCGTGACGGGTGCCTGCGCGGGGAATCGCTCCTCCCCATTTTTGTATGGGGCCACGCGGGCGCCCGATTAACGCGGCGTCGGTCCTAAGAGACACAAGGTTAGTAATTTAGGTTTTGTAAATAGAAATCTACAAAACCTAAATTACTAATCTTGAGGATGGCTTAACAAGAACGGAATACAACTGCAGACTGGCGCTTGTGATACACACCCACATTATTTTACGAGTATATCTCTGTGCACTAACAAAACCTTATCTATTGGCAATTAAACAATGCTAATTTAATTTTCAGGCTTAACCTACAATTTAATCACGGCAACATGTAATATTTCAGTAATAAATTATAAACATTCTGCACTTAGGCTCAGGAATTTATATAAACAAGTTTCTATGCAATACAGCTCTTGCTAGGTCAGAAAACTAAAATGTGAGCTATTTTCAATTACTAGTTATTGTTTTACAAACCTCTAGAGCCTACTCTAGTCTTACATTTCTCTAGCTATAGTGGTAAAACTTGAAATAATTTTCCTAACTAGAAAAGGAATTGGTTTCTATTTCAATACTATTCTAATTGAACTCGGGAGGAACAACAAGTTAACTAGGCATACTGTTTGCTTTGCGCTTGTAAAACCAATTAATTGTATTATATCCATTTGTTAAAGAAAACAGTCCCTGTATTGCATTTAAAAAAATCAGCGCAAAGTTTAGTAAATTCTTCAAGATTTTTTCCAATCCAATAACTTATTTCTATGACCTAGAAGAGATACTCTGAATTAGGCTCCTAGTAGACCCCCCAGCTGTTCTGAAGGCAATATATGCTGTGATTCCTAATACAATATATGAGGGCAAGATCGTTGCTGCATACAATTCTTTGCTGTTTAACAAACTGAGTCCGGACACAAAGAAATGGGAGACAATGACCCAACCAACTTTGATGTAGTTCTTGTCGTCGAATCCGCTGAAGAAAATGACACTCCAGAATGTGTTAAGGAGTATCATGCACAGAGTCATGGCTGCGCTTGTCACGAAGAAGTACTCTGTACCCGTGTAGAGCCCTAGTGTGCCTGGACCAACCTGTAAAATGTAAATGGAAATTGTTAGTAAAACATCTACTACAATATGAAAGAGTTTTTAGTATATATCCTAGTGAATATATATTTAATTTATTATATAAAAATTGTTGTTTGTTACTGTTACTAAAACAAAAAAAATTTTGAAAGATTCAATTTCTGTTATGTTTTCTTTGCTGCTAGGAAAAATCCATTAACCTTTCGAATACCATAATTAGAGACTCAATAGAAAGACAATGTGAGAGCGAAGACAGAGTTCGCTTGGGGTTTAATGAATTACAAGTGAAAACAAAATCACAATTAGCAATTTTGTATAATGACTAATATTAGTCTCTTAAAGGTGGGAAGTACTAATTTAATAAAAGCAAATCTGGGAGTGCCCGCTAGGTATTTTTTATAAACATTTTAACCTTTATTAATTTTTACTTAAATAATATTTACTGTACTTTTTTACAGTATAACTGATATTATCAGTGCTCTACTTCCTGTAACTGAATTTGTTAGTTTTCCTCCTGCATTGAAGTAATGTTATAAAATAGCCCAAATTACATAGCAGGGTGCATGGTTTTTTGGGATTGGCTATGGGAGTGAAGCAAAGGTCATTTGGTTCTGGAGTCAAATGGCACAAAGAGAGAAAGAAGAATGCATTAAGATTTCTCCCCGAAGACTATGCACCTTTTATATAAAAACTAATTTGCTTATAGTCTGACCATAATTATGATGATGATGATGATGATGCAAATGGAAGTAGTCAAAAAAGAAAATGACTGTAGGTATAAACTTAAAATTCTGACCTGCTGTGTTCCTTACATGAATAAATAGCAAATGGAAGTCATATCTTTCCCAGCACAGGTGCAACAATAATAAACAAAAGGACAACTGATGTTGATATAATACTTACTGAATCTGCCAGTACATTGATAAGGGCGAAGGCTCCGCTCATAGTTCCAAATCCAAGTCCTGACACATAAGCCATCTCTAATTTATTGCTGCCTATGTTATGATTCTCTGATATCTCTTTAAGTCCTGCCTCCGTCTTCCGTAGTAAAACATACATGCCATACCGGAAAACTTCCTGAAAATAAATGAAGTAGCTATATTTCAAATGGTACTTAGACAAATAAAGAATGTGGTTGTGAATATCAAAGATAATGTTATTGAGGCATTTCAGCAATGAAATATTATTATGCTGCTGTTCTAGAGCAAAACCTGACAATCATTACTATGATGCATGTTATATTGCATTCCATGCCTACAATGACATCACAACAAGCGATAGCAAAGTACCTACTTATATAGCTTTTAAACTTTCAGACCAAAATAGAACAATTAAGTTTTACTGCTTAAATGAACACCTATCAGCAAAATGAACAACCGGAAAGGCTCATTTTTAACATTACTGAAGAAATTATATCAATTACTGACCTGGAATATGATGGCAAAGAACATCCCAAACGCTAAATACGACCGTAACGGTACCACTGCATACCACACAACAGATGATACTAAAAACGATAGTAACCATCCAAATGCCGCTGCTATCATGATGATGATCCGTACAGGGTCGTTGGCCACTGTGAACGCGAACATGACGAACGGAGCCCCGAAGGCAAGGAGGGAACAGCTGAAGAACTCTGCGAGAGTCATCCTTCACGATTTCTTTAATAATATGGACAGTAAACCTAACTTACACAAGCTAGAAGTTGACTAGCGCAAAGAACTAATAAATTAAACACGGATAACTAAATTATGAACATTTGAGGACGAATAAATTAATGTTTTGGTAAAAAAGAAATGAATCATGAATGCAATCGCAGTTTTTTGATAAATGTCACAGTTGTCAGTCTGACATTTGCCCTTAGTTCTGAATTACGTCAAAAGCGATTACCATATATCGCGAATTCGACCAAATTTAATAGTGACAAAATATAAGGACTATTGAGGACTATTTATGACGTTGCGCGTTGGTCGGATTCGCAATTTAATCGATTTTGACGCAATTCGGAACGCGGGTTAGTGAATCGTTCAAAGAAATTATTTTAAGTACTTGATTTACTCAATGGCAATAAATTGTTTTACTAAAAACTAAATAAAATTAATAAAATTCCACAATAGCTTAGTATCAATTTGTATTAGATTGTTTATAACTTTGTAAGAAATAAAATTATGCGGAGTTTCAACTTAGTAAACAAAACGTACATTATGACAAAATGTCAGTTTGTTTTGTAATAAAATAACCTCACTTTTTCTTGTGGTGTGATCAAAATAATAATCGAATAAGAAACAACAGAGCCTTTTTTTTAATTTAAAAGTAGCCATGTCACCAAAAGGTCCAAAGAAGACGTTGTGGGTGGACTGCGAACGATGCGGTTGCAGTATAACTTCAAACGATAAAAATATTCACATCGAATTGAACTGCGAGAAAGATCAGCTGAAATGTCCGTATGTTGACGATGGGAAGTTGTTTACTTGGCTGCAGAGGGTGGGAGCGGTGCCCGATGGAGCTCCACGAGACGCTGTCATTGTACACCCTACTGCTGGATCGCTTATAGGAGCGGTGTTCGGCAGTCCCTTGCAGTTGAGCAGAGAAGGCGCTCCTACGATGGTAAAGCGGATGTGGCCGTTCAAAGCGTCAGCGCCGGCAGCTGTCATTTTACCTGCAGCTGGTTAGTATAAAATAGTATTTAAAATATTTACTAACTACCATGTAAAAATTATTTGAGGATAGACATTTTTATGTTTTTCTGTAAATAAAACTTAAAAAAAAATAATTAGAGTTGTTTCGTCTAACACAAATAAATAACTGATTTCTATTAAGAAGTGTTTTACCTGAAAATACAAATATTATGTTTGGAAATAATTTCTTTCTGAGACTATTTCATAGACAACTCTTTTAACAATTTAAAATTTTAATATTTCTCTAATAAATCAATTTACTATTAAACCTGACTTGCCTTTCTTTACAGATTTATGCGGTGCATGGAGTAATGACAGTAAAAAAGTGACTGTCACGGTGATCAAAGAGGAAGTCCCGAAGGCATCTCGGCTCACCATCAGAATCAATAACCATAAAACAAAATCAGATATTTGTGATATTTTACAACAACATTTTTACAATAATTTTGTTAGTATTGGTACCATTTTAGTTTATTATTACTTTGGAAGAAAACTAGAAATTGAGGTAATTGATATAAAATGTGATAAATTAGATTATACAGGTTGGTATGTTTTGACTGAAAAAACTATTTGGACTATGGAACAGGAAGCAGTTGTCAAAACTAAGAAAAAGCTCCAGATTTTGGGTGGGGTTGATGATATTTTAGAGGAAATACAGACTTATATCAAGATATCATTCAATACAGATGGTCTGACTGCTAACTTTCAACCTACAAGGGGCTTGCTACTTTATGGGCACTCAGGAATAGGAAAGACAGCAATTTGTAAGTATCTTGTTGAAAATATTAACTGCTTTCACATAGAAATCAATGGCCCAGCTATCTTTAGCAAATACTTTGGTGAAACTGAAGGAACTATGAGAGGTCTATTTGAAAAAGCCATCCAGAACCAACCGAGCATCATACTGGTGGATGAAATAGAAACCATATGTCCGAGGAGATCTTCAGGCAGTACAGAGCAAGAAAGAAGAATAACTTCAGCTTTTGTGAATATGCTGGACAATCTACATGCTGAAGAGAGCAAAGTGTTTGTCTTAGCAACAACAAGGAAACCAGAAAACATAGATCCTATGCTCAGACGTTTTGGCAGGCTGGATAAGGAAATAGAAATTCCTGTACCGGATAGAATAAGGAGGAAAGAGATAGTATACAGTTTGCTCAAGAACCTGCCAAATAAGATATCTTCAGAAGACATAGAGAAAATTTCGGACTTGGCACATGGTTACGTCGCCGCCGATCTGGTCAATCTCTGTTCCCAAGCTACCATGAAATGTATAAAACGGTCCAGTGACTGCATCGAGCGTGATGATCTAATTGCAGCACTGACCATAGTCAGGCCCAGTGCTATGAGGGAGCTTCTCATAGAAATACCCAATGTAAGATGGTCTGATATAGGAGGACAAGACGACTTGAAGTTAAAATTGCGTCAAGCTGTTGAATGGCCTTTGAAGCACGCAGAAAGTTTCCGAAGACTTGGAGTCAGTCCTCCAGGAGGCGTCTTGCTTTACGGACCTCCCGGTTGCTCCAAAACCATGATAGCTAAAGCGCTAGCTACCGAAAGCGGTCTAAACTTCCTTTCCATTAAAGGTCCAGAGTTATTTTCGAAATGGGTCGGCGAATCGGAGAGGGCCGTTAGGGACTTGTTCACGAAAGCTCGTCAGGTCGCCCCATCCATAATTTTCTTTGATGAAATGGATGCTATCGGTGGGGAACGAGGGGCTGGCGAAGCTGGTGTGCACGAAAGAGTTCTAGCTCAATTACTGACAGAGTTAGATGGAGTAGTGCCATTGAACTCAGTAACTATATTAGCGGCAACTAACCGCCCGGATAGGATGGACAGGGCACTGTTACGACCGGGTCGTTTAGACCGCTTGATTTACGTCCCATTGCCTGACTTCGAGACAAGGTTGCAGATAATAGAGTTAAAACTGGGTAAAATGAGCATATCTGATGATGTGAACTCTCATAACCTAGCAACAAGGAGTGAAGGCTTTTCAGGAGCTGAATTGCAGGCTCTGTGCCATGAAGCTGCGTTACGGGCTTTAGAAAAAGATTTAGACTGCAAAGAAGTGACTATGGAGCACTTTGAACATGTTTTGAAAGATTTTAAACCAAGAACTCCCGAGTCTCTGCTGAAGGTCTATCAAGAATTCGCTTTGGGACAGAAATCTGGATAATTACGATACAAATGTCCTGTATTTACGATCTACAAATACTGGCATTGATCTTGAGCGCTCGGCGTCAGAGTAGGGATAGCTTTGCGCATTCCATACATTGGCGAGCCAATCGTCGTCGTCGGGAGGTAAGTGCTGCAAGCGCAATGAACGAATCACGAGTGGCGTCTATGACGCTCCCCGCCCCCGCGTCTCCTCACGTCGCACCACTAAAGAGACCCGATATTTGACTTCTGCGCAACTTGAAGCCAGTGCTCAATATCGTGCCCGTATTTGTACTTTAAAGTTAGAAGCTCAAATGTGTCTATAGTAGGTTTATAACCATAGATTGATTCGCTCAACTATTTTGCCCCATCGCTGCTTTTAAGAGATGTTGTTTGATGCAATGTTGCATTTGTTTATTTATTAAATGTAAAGTCGGCTCATACTGGAAACGCGACAAGGCATTTTTTTTAAAAATAGATGTACAATGTGGAGCTTAATTTACTGCATTAAAAGAAGCTTCGCATTGCGTCTCGCAGCGTTGCGATAGTCATGGGGAACAAGTGCTTTCTCAAAGTACCGTCCCATCATGTCGCGTTTCGGTGAGAGCCGACCTTTACACAGTTATTTAATACAGAGGGTTAGTTTGATCTGAAGAAATTAATATAAAATAGGTATTTATGACTATATAATAGTTATCCTTTGCATACTTCCATTCTTCTGGCTACCAGAAGAATTATGAATTAACTGCAGGGTGATTTGTGCATTTTTTACGTTTGTGTAACTATAAGTAAAAGTATTTTACTTTCTAAATCATTTATTTAATAAGAATCCTTACAGCTATTTGTATATAAATTAATATTAAATCTAGTCCTTATATTAATCACATCAATTTTAATAATACATGTTTATCGACAAGTATAACATTGCTAATTTGCTGGCGAATAATGAAAAAACATGGATGTCTTATTAAACATATGAAACAAACATTTGATTTTAATTTTGCTATTCAGTTTTTGTGAACCATTTTTAAATATGTCGAATTTTAATACTATGATGAATTGGTGACCCAAAGCTTGATTTTGCTCAGCAAATTGGGTGTTGGAAGTCTACAGGCACACGTAAGGGGCGGCCAGAAGGATTTAAACTAACGTCCCAACCAAGGTGACCTTGGTTTGTGTTGCGGCTAAATAGATCGCCTCCCAACCAAGGGCGTTGAAGGTCATAGATTACAACTGCTGTCTACACGGATTGAAACTAGCAAGGTCACTTTGGTTGGAGCGTTGGTTTACATCCATCTGGCCGCCCCTTTATATTCGAATAAGTTATGCATTGAGTAATTATGAATATATATAAATACACGAACAATCCTACACACCCGGGATTATACAACACAACAGTTTTTTGTCAGTTCGCGAACACTGGCGTTACTAAAGATTTTATTTTTTGGGTTGTAGAACCGAAAAGCTGTTTTTCCTTTGTACTTAACTTGGTCTGAATATAATAAGTAGGTACATTTGTTTGAATTTATTCATTTCTTTTGTCATTGGAGAAGTTAATATTTATTTACACAAGACCGAAAAAAAATGTAAGGTGGGAAATCATCCAATGACTTCTATTGCTCTGATTGGAGAGGGAGGGCGTGTCAGACTTCTAATGACTGAAAACCAGACTTGTGTCTTTCGGTTGTCCTTTGCGTTCTAGGACGGTTTTCGTGAAAATTAATGACCCAGGTCCCTAATTTTCACGAAAGCTGAAGTAACGGTTTCGCCCCCAAAATTTATAAAAATGATATTCACCCACTTGTGAAGATCGTCACCAAGGTTCGATAGTACGCCAATGTTGCACAAATAATCACATTATTTAAATGCAAGTTTACACACTATGGTATCTAATAACTAATCCACGTATTGTATTTACAGAGAAGTCAGACTCGTATCAAAACGCGGGCGTATTGCGTAGCATTGTTTTTTAATACGCCGTTAACTACAAAAAAACTTAGGAATATTACAATTGCAACAGACAAAAAGAGGACTTATTATTACTATTTAGAAACGTTATTTTTACATAATTTTATTAAGTTTTACTTGTTTACAATGTCAAGGTAAAACTGAATAAAAATGGGCGTCGGCTAGGAGTTTAGGTCTGTATCGCCTGCACAGCAGAGCACAGTAATGTTTCCTGGTAAGGTAGAAATAGATGAAGAAAACTCTCAATTTAAGGGCCGACGCTGCGTTAAGCGGGCGCCCGCGCGTTCCCATACAAAAGTGCGGCTCGCCGCGTGGGCAACCGCGCTCCGCGCTCGTTTTGCTACGTAATAATACATTAAAGTTCTCCATCGACACGACTACATGCACACCGTTAACGTTGGAATAGCGACACTGCACAGTTAATAATCCGGTTTCCGCGACGGAGACCGTCGCACAGGACACACGCGCATAGTCACACGACGGTAGACCGCGCGGGCGCCCGCTTAACGCAGCGTTGGCCCTTAAATCCATTATTCTTTTGGTGTTCATGAGAGAAGGAACAATTGAAGACGCATATTTCTATCCTTTTTTCACCAAGGTTCAAGGAGGCTTTTTTTAGTACGGTCCGAAATCTTGTTTCGAAGATTTACAAATTCCTATCTTTCAAATCTAGCTACGACAGACATTCACATGATAGCATATAAAAATCTTAAGGTATATATTTTTTTTTTCAATTTCATAATAGTCTCAAGAAATTCGTTATGAAACCTCAAATTTTAGAAATGTTAATTTTTCCATCAGTCTTTTGATAAAGAGATATCATATAACATTCAATTAAGTTTTTTTTTATTAACGATCTTTTTATTTGACAGTCGTTTTGGCAAACGGTTGTCGTTGTTTCCAATTTAAAAGTTAATAATGCAAGTATTGCACGTTTTCGAAAACCTGATTAACCTTTTAACCGCTTGCGTTAAATTGGTCCGACGAGTGTTTTCGTGAACTATTCGCCCAGTGTCATTAAACCCAAAGCGAACGCCGTCGTTCGCGCATCTATTGTATATATGTCTTACTATTGTGTCTCGAATTGACGGTGCGTGTCTGAAAGGTCAAGACGCGCACAGACATCGCGAGGCGTGCGTCGCGAATGGCATGCCTTAACCTGAGGCATACGACGGTACGTTTATGCGTGCGTCCCGAACGACACATGCTCAAGCTGAGCACGCAAACCACCACGCATGGTGTTCGTCAGTAGAAAACGCAAACAAAACCTGTCCGTCCACACGGAGCGCACGGCTCGTACTGAGGTGGCATTCGCAACGATCGTATGACGCGGATGCTCACTGTGAGCACACACGTCCACAGCCCGAGGCATGCGAGACGAACCATTCGCAACGCACGCCTCGCTATGTCTGTATGCGGCTCTAGCTCTTCAATGGAGTATTTGATCGTAGAGGAATAAAGGCGAGAGTGTTTGTCGAATATATCTAACGGAGGCAGTTAAAATGTTAAGGTATTTCGATCCATAATTTGAGTACCTACCTACAAAGGCGGCTCCAAAAGGTTCATAATTTTTAGGGCCTTGTCTATGGACCACGTCCAGGACCCTCGTCCTTGATAAATTTTTAATTTCCAAATTGGTAAAGGTATGTTCACAACTACGCACGCACTGAATACACTGTTAATCCCTTTTCACACGCTCTGGTTTGGCAGTCTTTTTTTTTGGTGGGTAAAAATCATCCAAATGACATCCCCCGCCCTTGGGCGAAGCGGGAGATAGTGTCAGACTCTTACTGACTAAAAAACCCACCCCGTTCCTTCGTTGCCTTTCATACCGGGGCCGACCCTCCCTTTCGGAAGCAGATTCTTGGCCCCAGTAGGCTTCGACCCTGCTGAGCCCCTACGGTTGCTGACAACTCCTTGTGGCGCGCGGGAAATACGCACCTAGGTTACTATTGTAGGCCCTTAGCATAATTGGCTCGCAAACATCAAACGTGCATGTTAGGCGTACGTGCGTAGATGTGCACGCATCCTAAGAGTTGAGAACATCGCTCAAATACGTATTTTTCCATAACTCTATCTTTTTCTTTTCTTGATGGGAAAGAATTACGAGAAAATCAGAATCCGGGCGGATAGACCTGACTCCGTAATAGGAATCATACATTTTTAAGAGTACCTTTTTGGTACAAGCTGATGTAACTACTAAGTTAATCAGATCATACTGCTTTCTGGCATAAGGAACACGTTTAGGGAATGAACTAGCTTTATGGATTGAGTTTGTGAACTCTTTGGAGCATGTTATAGTAGTGAATCCTCTGAAGGTTTTAATCAGCCTCATATAATTTAAATTGACTGATCGCTGTGTCTCTCTGTGCGTGTGCTCTGCATCTTAACTCTTAAACCCGTGAATTGATTTGGAAGCGTTTTAGTTTATGAGTAGTCCAACAAATTTGATCCTAGAAGAGAATCTTATAATAAGTTAAAACAACAGAAATGAAACAAAACAGCAATTAGTCGTGGCAATACGATGAATGCAAGACGCACATGACCGTTCGTTGTGGCGACACTTGGGAGAGGCTTTTGTCTAACACTGGACGTCCTTCCGCTGAAATGATGATGTTGACAAAGAAAAAAGGCCCAACCACTCCAAAAAATCCACAAAAAAACTCCAGTTTCCCTATGAATCCTTATCAGCCAGAAAGCAATACGCAATCAGTTGATTCTTATACGCGCAGGATCTCAGTGTGGCGGTTGTAGCAGATGGCGATCCAGTCGGGCTGCGTGGCGCCCCACTGGATCTGGTTGACCTCCCCCTCGGCGGCCGTGTAGGCCAGGATGGGGTCCTCGATGGCGCGCGGCATCTGCTGGATGTCCCAGATCAGCGCCTGGTGGTCGTCGCCCGCCGTGCAGATGTGGCACGAACTGCGGGGAAAAAGGGGGGTACATTATGACTAGGTGATCAATTTTAGAAAGAACATTTAGGAATACTTCCTGTATCGTCCATTTGAAATAACATAAACTCAATTCGGAATAAGATGAGTCATTTAAACAAATGGTTTACTGTCCGTTCAACCGATTTTGACTTTTATTGCGTTGGTGGCATGACAAATGGCAACTGCAGTAAATAGTTGCTATTGTAACCACTTTTTTGATTTTAATGCCATCCTTATGCCTTTGGAATAGAAGTCAAAATCGGTTGAACAGACAGTAAAAAAGGTTTGTATAAATGTCTAATCTTATTAAAAATGGCGTACCATACAATATTTTTAGCTAAGGAGGAACACGACGATTTGTGGCTTCCATGGTGGCAACATTTTAGGATGTGGCAACAGATTTTCATTATTATTGTTAGGCTTATACTTGACCACTATTTTACCTCATGGAACGCGACGATAGAGGATGCTTGCCTAGGATGATCCTGATCACCTTAATAAAGCCCTCAAAGCCTCATGCGACTAGACAGAGGCAACCTGCGCTTAGTGGCAGGGACCATCACTGGACACTGCACACTAAGCTCTCTCCACACAATAGACATCACAGACAGTCCCCTGTACAGAGCATGCTTGGAGAAAGAGGAGACACGCACGTCCAGGATGATGAGCTCGCACGCGTCCACGGCCACCATGGCCAGGCAGTTGTAGTATGACGTATGTGGTACCTGTGCGGCGCCCAAGCGATGCCGTTGACGCAGGCGCGGTGGTTGTTGAGGCGCGCGACGGGCGTGCACGGCACGCGCACGTCCAGGATGATGACCTCGCACGCGTCCATGGCCACCGTGGCCAGGTAGTTGGGGTCCTGCTTGTTCCACGCCAGGCGGAGCAGAGGGGTGTGTTGAGGGTCCTACACACAATTTATTACTTAGTTATGATCAGACCAGCTGTTTCGCTAGTACATAATCCCCGAGTTCCGAGTCACGATAACATCGCTGTTAGCGCGTCAAATTTTTTATTTTTTCGACCTAATTATTAAAAAAAAATGCACTAACCCAGAAGACATATGCTTCAACAGAATAGGATAATACATTCTTTATCAGACTGTACTAATAAAACGGTGGACCGCCGACTACCTAAGATACGGGCAGTGCTCAGTTTGGGAGTCATTGACTCACTTTTTGGAACTTACCAGTTGTGATGTTATCTTGTAGTTGTGTTTTGCGTATTTTTTAGAAGAAATAAAGAAATTATAAAGAATCTTTGATAAACGCACGATGGACACGCTTACGGACTCTCCGAAAGTCCGTAAGCATTGATGACTGTTTTCGTGCTAACATCGATATAATTGTGACTCGAAATGCTGGGTGTATGGTGTTGGAATGTGTCTGCCGTTTAGGTTTATCCTACTGACCTCATAGATGATGGTAGAGTGCTCGAGGTGCCTGAGGTCGAACATGCGCACGGAGCCGTCGGCGCCCACCGACGCGAACATGTCGCGGCCGCCGCCCGCGCGGCTGAACGCTATGTCGTACACCTCCTGTTACGTACATTACTACTTTATGACGAGAGTTCAGTGGCTACATATACAGACAGATAGATGGACGGAAAGCGGAGTCTTAGTAATAGGGTCCCGTTTTACCCTTTGGATACGGAACCCTAAAACTGTTTTAGGGTTTCGTACCCTAAAAAAGTTCGAGTAAAATTATCTTACTCGAACTCTTTTAGGATTCCGTAAGCCAACATAAACACATAAAGAGTGCAAAATTAAAAAGAAAAATTATCCAGAAGTGTTTTTCTGCTACGAAAGCAGTTGCATATCGCTTGACGAATTTATCTCTTGTCCAAAATAATAAGTCAGTACCTTCGTAAAAGGAATCTGTTAGAAAACACCCAGTCGTCATCGTGAGGAAGTGCTGAGTCTGAAAGTTCTCTCCTTACCAAGCTCCGCACCACATCATCACGCGTCGAGTTTTAGGGGCTTTATCACAATAGCGGTTTGCGAATGGCTGTGGGGCGGGGCGGGTGCGCAGCGAATGCGTCGCGAACACGCCGCGGCTGCTCAGCGAACGTCGCGGGCGCGTGGCAAATTCGCAACGTTTTCAACGCGTGTTTGTAGCACGTTAACGACGTACAATACACTCAGTAACAAAATGGATTCTGACGAGGAGACACTGCTGTTGGCTTTGTTACTTCGAAGACACCGGAGACCCGCATCTCGTTGAAGGATCTCGTTGCACGTTCGCAAGAATTTCGCTGCGCATGCGCGGCGTGTTCATTGCGCCCCCGTAACGTATTCGTTGCGCACCCACTAGTATGATAAGGCCCTTACTAATGACCATACGACTATGGGAAGACTATCTTTCGATTTATTATAATTTGATTTAATTTAGATTTTGTATGGAACAAACATGGTATACTGTTTTGAAATCTACTTAGTAAGTTAACTTACCTTGTCATGAGCAATAAGCTGCGTCTTCACATGTCCGGACACCTCATTGACTCTGCCCAGCACCTGTCCCGTCTCCAGCCCCCAGATGGTACAGGTGGTGTCAATGCTGCTGGTGCCGATGAGGTTGGGGTCCACCTCGTTCCAGTCAAAGGACGTGAGGGGGGCACAGAAGTCAGAGTTTTTGTTGTTGTTCAGCACACACTCAAAGAGGGTGTAGGGTTCACCGGCACGCCAGATGCGGAGGTAGTCGCCTGTAAGGGACATTTACTATATATTTAATATATAGCAATGGGCGATCGATAGCTTTAGCAGCATTATTAAGATGTATTGATTTGCTTTTGCAAGTTCTTGTAATTTATATTCTTCAAAAAAAAAAAAACTGTTTTAGGTTAGGATAGGTTAATGTGTCCACAATTTGAGGGCTGTGCTGGCTATCCCATATTGGCAACCGGTTTGAAACTCTATGATCGACATCAAAATACCATTTCACACGAAAATCAAGCATGTCAGGGGCCAGACCATCCCCCCTCCCCTTCCCTGTAACAGACTTAGTGTCCCTCCGCACATGGGCCACAAAAAAGCCGCTTCTAGCTTCTTTTTGTGGCCCGTGTGCAGCGGTGCCGCCACAAAAAAAAGCTAGAAGCGGCTTCTAGCTTCTCTGGTCACAAGCTGTCGCATGCTTCAGTTTTTTTTTGCGGCCGCTTCTAGCTTTTTTTTGTAGTCACTTCTAGCTTTTTTTTTGTGGCCGCTTCTAGCTTTTTTCTTATGGCCTGTGTGCGGGGACTTTTATTAGCAAAACTACATATTACTAACTATACCACACACACATTGAGCAGCATGCTTTTCCTACTTACCACTGGTAGCCAGCAGGTCAGGGTAGACTCCCTTGCTGTCAGGGATCCACATGATCTTGGTGGTGGGGTATGGGTGGTCAAAGGTGCTCTTAGCACTAAACTCACTTGTCTCCTCATCTAAGGATATGATTTGTACCTGGGGGGAGAAACAGTCTAACATTACTACATATAAAACTACACTAACTTTTGAAAACCTTATGGCTTGGTATAAGGCTTTCAAAAATTAGTGTACAAAATAGTGTAGCTTTTTAAAAGGTTAACTTATTTATTTCAAATAGTACATGTGTAGTGAGTAAGTGTGCAGTACAAATATGGTACTACCTTGGGCAATGCAAAATTATTGTTTACTATTGCTTCCACAATTCTGTCTACCATATCAAATTAATTCATTAAACCCCATGCGAACGCCGGCGTTGACTCTATCATTGTCTTTCTATTGTGTCTCTAATTATGGTATTTAAAAGGTTAATCAAATAACTTAACAGTGACAGATTTGGTGTCCAGTAGGCCTATGGGAGTGATTTAAATGGCTTAGTTCCTTTTGAACTACATAAGACTATTCCTGACCATAAAGTCGAAGCATGGAAATTGAAAAAAGTTTTTAGGTAAATATAATTTAGTCTTTTTATTTTATATAAAGTGAGAGAACCTTTCTTACCTTGTTATTGTACTCTTCAACAAAGCTACCGAGCGCGAGGCGAAAACGTTTGTCTGGTCTCACGGACCAGTTCATTGAGTACAGAGGCCATGGGGCTTGATATCTGTGGATGTCAAACAGTTAAGTGATGTTTTCTATAGCTTTACATAGTTACGTTAAGTTTAACAAGAAGCAAAGAAATAAAATCATTACATTAGGAGACTGTTTCTCAGTCTTTTCATTTTAATATGAAACTCCAGGCAAGATCGTTTAGAAAAACTAAGAAAGAATCTAATTGGAAAGTTTATTGTCAACTTAAATCATACACAGTTTGGACTTTGGTTTGTTGATCATCAATACTACAAAAGTCTTGCACATAGGGGCAGTTATGGGTGACTGCACACTCACTTGTATATTTCCTTGCGTTTTGTGCTGGAACTTGTGGTGCTTGAGCTGCTATGTGGCATCGACATCCTAACTGCTTGGTTTTAACCCTGTGAAAAATTAACTTTATTAATACGGTATATTTTGCTAAGGAACTTGTTAATAACTACTAATCACTAAAAACTGCATTAATTGTAATGTTTACATAAAACATTACACTATATGGATAAAATATAAACAAATATTTCACAAAAAAAATATGCGAAATGAGAACACAATATTGTCACAAACAAACCTCGATCTTCAATGAAATTAGCACTACCTTTATGGATTTAACACATGTGTCGTATTACACGGAAAATTATAGATGTTTAATTAGGACAAAGCCTAGTTTAAAACTTTATTTATAAACTAAATTCCATGTGAAACGAATGAAAGCAATATTTTTACAATTTTGACATTACCGATGACATTATTGCTTAATGTTGCTATTCGTGTAAATGTTAATGTCGATTATTGATTTTACAAAGGTGCTGCCATTGGCATGAGTGTCTTTTTCTATAAAATAAATTAAATAAATTAGAACATTCTGCAGGCGGGAATCAGAGCCAGATTTCATAATTATTTATTTGTAGTTTCGATTGAATTATGGATCAGTGTAAGGAAATGCTTATCTAGTTGTCATGTTTATAAATATTATGGTAATTCTTTTTCTTAATTTTGAAAAGCAAAGAAACGTCGGGAAAAATTTCAGATATTTTCATAAATTGGAGTGTCCAGTTTCAAAAAACGGCAATTAAGTTTGTGAATGTAGGTATTTTTTAAGGTTTGTTTGTTTGTTTTTCTATCTATTTCCTGACACTTGGACGGCTGAATGGATTTACAATAGGCACACACCGCACACAGGTAGACCACGCCCTGGAATGCATATTATTTTTATCTTGGGTGAAAGCGCTTGCAGCAGCTTAAGCAGCTGTTCTACACTTCTACTACTACTACACACTAATATAATAAAATAAAGAGGTAGTTTTTTTTTGTTTGTAGGCGGTAATCTCTGAAAGTACAAGTCCGGTATTGTCTGTGCGATAAAAGAACCGTCGTGGCGTAAAGTGAAAACAACATTAAAGATTTTAAGTAGCAACCCAACCCAGCCATCCGTCAAATGCCAAACGTCATATAATATTGGCACCGGTTTGTTTATTATGTTATTTTATTGTGATTTTTAATTGAAATCTTCAGAAATGTAATAAAAAATTTCACTGAGCTGCAAGGGAAATAATATTTAATATATTACAGTTTTTCCAAAGATAACAAATGGCAAATCACACCATTATTGATCAAAACAAAGTCACGAATTTGGGAAACATTGGTATGCTGTTTTTTTGGTACGTAACACTTTTATTTTAATGTTTTTAGACTTCCTAGATAAACTCCTGTCCCTGTTATCTCCAAATATATATAAATTAAACGGAAATTCATTTAAACATGACGATATTTGTTTATTTTATTTTGGTCATTATTTTCTATGGCTAGTATAAAGAGTATTGATACTTTAAATTTATAATGCGTTTCGACTAACTTAGAATATTTCTTTTCAGGCTTGAGTACGGATACAGTAACTAAAATAAAAAAGGGCAAGTGCGAGTCGGACTCGCGCACTGAGGATTCTGTACAAATTTACCTATGAAATCAATTCCCGAATTGAGTTACGAAGATTTTTCCGAATTATAAACAATATTTTTTTGTGGCGTATCTACAAATTTACAATTTTCAGATTTTTCTCTGTACTTGTTCTATGAGACCTTGATTTATGCCAAATTTCAGGATTTAAGGTCAACGGGATTCACCCTATGAACTTTGATTCGCTTGATTATAGAAATATACGTTTTTTTGCGACTTAAACGGCCGTGTCTTTTTTTTCGTTAACTCAGAAGTCTGATTTTTTCACAACTTCAAAAGACCGCAGACTTGAGCGTATGGTTTTATCTCGATATTTTAACTCGATACCTCCAAGCGTTAAAAGGTCTTAACAGATACAGACGGACAACCAAGTGATCCCAAAGATCTTATATACGAGATGGTCCCTTACAGGCTAAATAGATTTTTTACGAAGCAACATTACAAATTCTGAAGTGTACTTTATTTTCATAGTCATAAGTTCATATTTTTCATAGATTAGCAAAAGGGAAAAATGTACTGAGGAAGACAACGAGAAAGTGGTAGCGTGTTCCATTTTTACCTTTATATTTAACTAGGGTAAACATAAACTTGCTGTTAGCTACAATATTCCAGTCAGTGATAATAGACCGATCCCAGTCAAAGTGATAGAACCATTTTCATTGGCACTGGGTAAGTGGTCGCTGATGGAATCTACCTAGATAGGCAGTACAGCAGTTTCTTCACGCTATTTTCCTTTACCGGTTCGTGTTTGCATTTAAATGTTCATCATCATTACAATCGAAAGACGTCCACTGTTCGACATAGGCCTCCCCGTGGTGTCGCCACAATTAACGGTTTGTTACTCATTACGCAAAAACTTATAAACGGATGAATTTAATGAGAAACGTTGCAATAAAATAGCTTATAACCTATATTTTTGCTAAGTTTCATCACGTGAGCAAGTTCAATAAATAGGCTACTAATATATAAATGCGAAAGTTTGTGAAGATGGATGGAAGTACTCGTAAAAACTACTAGACAGATGAACTTAATCATAAACATTGCAATAATACACCACATAAGCTATAACTTTGCAGTTTCATTGGGTGAGCAAATTCAGCCAATCGGATAATTTTTATTATAGGGTGAAGCCGCTGGAAGAAGCTAGTCTAACATAGTTTCAAAATATCAAGATTTAACAGTCGCACTATAATGACGTCACAATGTTGCTTACATAACAAAAACGATATTTATCTACAGCAGCGCCCTCAAATCCCACGATGGTTTACTTTCCGCACAGACTCTAGCTAAAATTTTTTCACTGACAGAATGCTGATTTATTCCTGAGTCACATATGGTTTTATTTTATGTACGCGGGTGAAGCCGCGGGCAAAAGCTAGTTTAGGCGTTTTGCCTTTTCTGCACCTTATTGTTACGACACTGGTATAGATTACAAAATATCTAAAAGTTAAAGGAACGGTGGCGGCGGCACTTTGTGGTCTGATTCATATAAGCTAGACGGAAATCTTAAGAAACACGCAATAATGTACCTGATTTTCGACACAACACAACACTCACACTTTTAACTTTGCCCTCTCACCTCTGCGCCGGTTCCAGTCAGACTGCCGATGCCGTCCTGCAAAGTCCAGCTGTAGCAAGAAGCGTCCTCGGGCAGCGTATGCGTCAAAACGACTATGACTTTATCTTTCTCAAAATCCATTACCTAATTATGCTCTTTTTGTTAAGTATCCCTAATGATTTTCAGATAACTGCTGACCTCAAAATCACATGTATTAACGACCTTATTATCGTAATAATGAATGAGGATAGAAGCCTAAATGAGGTTTGAGGTAGATTTATTCTCATTAAAATTGCATTATTCACTTGTTAAGATATTGAAGATATTTAAAACCCTTAGACATCGTTTGTTTTGAGAGTAGATGGTAGTAGATCCACAATCGGGTGGGATAGCAGTGAAGCACTGGTTAAAATCATAAAAAAAAAGATAAAAAATATGGACATAAGTTTGTTCGTTATAATCGAAGAGTAGGATACGATACAGAGGTTTAACTGTCAAGTTATATAAACCGCAACTCGGCGCAGAGCACGCACTATCTCGGTGGTAGATACCTAATTCCCCTCTTTGAGAAATGGCTGGGGAAGCGCTACAATTCCTGTTTGGGATTTAGGCGGAAGAAACGCCCGGTGACTTTAGCATTATTCTTGTAAATAAACCTATATTTAAAATTCTACTCTAGTTTAGTTATAACGATAGGTATTCTATTTTTGAAGTTTTTCTAGTTCATTATTTTATGCCATATTTGCTAACTTTACTATAATAGTTAACAATAAAGTAAACAAAGTTTACATAAACTTACATATAATTAAAAAAAATCGTATTGCCAAAGAAATAAGTTAATTAATGAGATTTGACAGTCATATTTAGTTAATGAATAAGTATTGTTAGCAATCACTTAAAATCACATACTTTACTTAATTACATAGATAGATCACAAGATAAAGGATGTTATAATGGAAATTTTGTTCATCTAGCTTGTTTGTCAAGTTAGAGGAAGAAAATAATTAGGTAAATGAAACGGGCGTTTCTGGCGCCCATGGGCAGTCGCCACACTGCTCCCTGACTCCTGCCCCTATCCCAACGCTGCTACTGCTAAAGGGTCACTGCAAGTTGGCTTCATACTCTTGTACAGCGTTCAAACGTCTGGTACATCTGGGTTCCGAGAATGACACAGACAAGGATACAAATAATCTATACAACACATTTATTTTGCGATGTCGATTTATCTCCTAAAGCTCAGAATATGGAAACGCATCAGGCGTCGAGAGTAGTCGCATGGCAATTCCCGGCCAGCGTCGGTGCGGCTTGCGGACGGCGAAACTGTCATCGACGTCCGGTAAGGATGAAACCTGGGTTGACAGCACTTAAAGACTACGCATGCATAAAAGGACCTGTGACCAAAACGGATCAGGCCCACTAGGATCTGCCAGCCATAGCATTGGGCTGGGTTGTTCGAAATACTTACTGCAGCAGTGCGGCTCTGTAACACAAAGGGCAAAAAACGAGCCTAAAAGACCACCGGTGAAAATGCAGTCGTCGAGTCAAAACTCCCAAGTGTCAAACATCGACGCCGAGTTGCTAGAGTCTGTCTAAAAAGTCAGACGACTTGGGTAATTACTAGTATTAGGGTAAAATGAAATCTGATGTAGTCAACACTGGATCAAGGTGGATTAAGAGATCTTGATCATTGTTTACTAATAGAAAAACCTTATAAAAAGTTTCGAATAAAAGTATGTTTTAAATTAGATATTACCTAAATACCTATTTTACAAAATTCTTAAGTCGTTTGACTTTTACAGTATAAAGCCTGTCGTTGTCTTTCGCTAACAAGCGCTGCTGAGATGTGTGTCATGTCATCTCGTACAGAATGTCAAATGCCGGTCATCATAAATTAGTAAAACAAAATAAAAACTAACCAATGACACATAGATACACATGAGCCAAGCAATTGCAATAAACATTAATATGATGCAGGAAGTTAATTATGAGATAACTTTATTTTATCCACAATTTATGACTAGACATAATCCAATGAATTCTATTTTATATTTCTTCAACAAAAATCACGAGTACTTCATACGAGTGTTAGCACTAGCTTCCCGGATATTACGTATCTCGTGTCTTATTGTGAGAAATAATGTTTATTATAGGCAATAAACTAAGAAACTAGTTGTGTTAAATGTTAGAACGTCTACTGTAACCTATTTTCACCCACAGCTGGTTGTATTTTATTTACTTTGTTTTGAATGCCTACCGCAAAGCAAAGCACCGCCGTTAGTAGCGCCTGCCCGAAACATCATATTTTCACTTGACTGCAACCTATATACGTGACCTAAAGCGTAGGCGTAAGCCCACTCTCATCAGTCAACAGAGTAGGTACACAGAGAACAGAACAGAATGGAAAAACAGGACCATAATGGTACCTAAATTGGATCCATAAATCAAATCCATCTGGCCTGAAGCTGCGGAAGCGAGCGTACGTGACCCACCGCCGCGCTGGTCCTGTGAGGACTACCACTTCACTGCGCACATTATGTTAAAAGTAGCCGATTCTGAATTAATTGTGCTCCATTGGCGTAATTGCTGCAAGGCATTCCGATGCGAGGATAAATAAATAAGTTTTGTGACTTGAAGTCCTGCGGTGCTGTTCTCTAAGAAAACAGCCTTGAGCGCAGCGCTGACCGCAGCGACGAGTCGAGAGTGCAGTACAATGAAAGGTCCATTGGATAGTTAGTCCAATGTACAGGTCGCGCGGTGAATCAAGATCGCTCGGTGAAAGTAGTGGGGGCAATCGGCGCATGTGTACAATTGCGCACAGAAATTCTTAGTATGTTAGGATTTTATTTTTAATTTCGTATGTTTGAACCTTAGTAACATAACTTATAATAACACTAGTTTTTGCTTGTAATTTATTTTGTAAGTAGGTAAATTCAGAAAAATTAAAATTTTTAAAATTAACGTTAAAAAAAAATAATAATTTCGTTAGTTTCTTTCTTAACGTAACAATTCACGTCGTAAACCATTTTTCTGGCTTACGACTACTTATTACTAATACGATAACACAAGCTGTACGCAACAGTACCCAAGTACAATAGTATCCAATGAGACGCAAGAACGCAACGCGGGAATTGAAGAGCGACTCTATCTACCAATGACGTGTCGCCGTCGGCGCACACCCGCCCGCACATCGCCAAATAGACCTTAGAATTGAATACTGCGCATGCCCCTTCCACTTTTGCCGAGCGATCTTAATTCACCGCGTGACCTGTATCTATTTGGATTTCGTCGCTGCGGCCAGCGCTGCGCTCAAGGCTGTTTTCTTAGATAATAGCTCGCCATCGATTTTCAATTCGTTCGATTTGTTATAGTAGCACCAACATACCCTTGCAAAATCAGTTGATCTCTACATACCTAATATATTCAATACAAAAGCAAATCAATAGCAAAATATTAGATCAACATACAATCATTGTTTGATATTGTGGCTTGGTAAATGGAATATAGAGAATCGACGTTATTTTTTTTGAATGAATGTGACTTAAGATATGGTGTACATCTACATAATTAGACCTGGTACTAATACAATATTTAATATAGGTAGGTAACTATTAAAAGTTTTAATTAATTTGAAATTGAAGGAAAAGTTGCTAACTAAACTTGCCAAAGGTCATCAAGAAAATAAATCAGAACAGAGAAATAGACTAAATAAAAATATCAATGTAAATTGTTATTTCTCTCCTTCTGATACACGAGTAGCTAATTTTATGTCTATTGCACACGTACGTAATAAATATGGTTTGAATAGTTATTGTATTAGTCACCTTAATCCGAATTTCGACCTACATTCAAATAATTCGGACGTGCGCCTTGCATTCCTGAGGTGCGCACGCAATGACAGTGTTGCTAGCCTGAAAGCTGCCCCACAAAACTGGGTAAATAGAGAGCTTCACGCCTCCCTATCTCCCCAGTTATGTGCAATTTGCTTGTCATAGATACCATTTTCAACTTTATGAGTAGATGTTTATAACTTTATATTATGACTAGCTGTCTCTCGCAGTTCCAGTTGCGCCTTTAGTTATTACTTTGTTCCTATTGGTCGTAGCGTGATGTTATATAGCCTCTAACCTTCCTCAATATATGGGCTACCAACATGAAAAAATCCGACCAAGAAGCTGAACCAGCAGTTCCTGAGATTAAAGAGAAACTAGCTTCTCAGATTTATACTAAATCTTGGTGGCAACAGATACGAGAAGTATAGTTTTTTTATGTGTGAAAGAATCGCTCGCTCTGGGTGGAGTAAGAGCGCGTGAGAGATTTTTTTTTTTTTTTTACTGACTAAAACTCACCTGTGTTCTTATAGTTACCCCATGTCTAGAGTCCCATCGCCGCGGCAAGCCATAGATACTCTCTGAGGCGAAAATCATCTTATGACATTTTCCTCGCTCTAGGGACGAGTAGGAAGGCGTGGACTAAAACTACACCTATGTTTCTTCAGTTACCCTTTTCTTTTCAGCGGCCATGAGTATATCCTTTTCAGAACCAATCCCATGGCCCAAGCAGACATCGACCCTGCTGGCCCCCTACGGTTTGCGACGCTGAACTGTCTGTTTGATCTGTTTGAGACGCTCGTACTACGCGCCGTCTATGACCCGGGCTCGGTCTTTATAGGACGAGCCATAGAGACCTTGTCATAAGAATAGGATGATGATCACAGTTCTGTTAAAATCTCTAATAATTAATGACAAGGATTCTTAACCAGTTTCTTTTTAGACGCTGTTATTGGTGCTAGATCAATCAATCGTCTTATCTACTAAACTGAACTACTACTACTGTACTTCTCTTGAAGATCTGGACCATCAAAAACAAATGTAAAATAGGTACCTACAGGCGGCTTTTACAGCTGGAGTGGAAAAAACTGTTCTTGCTAATTTGTTTATGGTTTTTTGATCAAGTACATTCAGAAATTAGAAACGTTTATTTCAACTAGACCATTGACTGTTTTGAATCAAAATGTCAGCCAAAAAAAATTGAAGCTAAATTATGGAGAAGAACGTGCAAGAAACTCCATGGACACTCTTTTCAATCATATTATGAGTTACATTGGGGTAATTTCGTCTTCCACACATGGCAACCCACGGCACAGCCGACCTTATCAATTCAGTGCGCATACTTCTAGCTCCGGTTAAGGACATCACTTTCTTTCTTACGTCAAGATTTAGGGACTCGTGATATAATTAGTTGCGCAAGAGTTGCCCGCCCAAGTGTTTCAAATGGACGCATACATCATAATAATATTGAAGTTATGATTCAACTGTTTTGCACCTTTGCTTAATAGCTGGTACTGAATGCCAACCCACACATGTAGGTATGTTCTTATTGTACCTATAGTTCTCAGTTGATCTGCTGACCTAGATAAGCTATTCATCATCATCATCATCATCATCATTTCAGTCGAAAGACGTTCACTGTTGGACACAAGCCTCCCCTAAGTTTCGCCATAAAGAACGGTCCTGTGCGTCTCGCATCCATGGAATTCCCGCAACCTTTATCAGGTCATCGGTTTACCTAGGCTTGTACGAGAATATGACACACCTTACCTCTTCCTGATGATAATGGACGCTCTGACGTCGGACATTCAGGAAGAGGCTCCCTGGTGTATGCTGTTTGCTGATGACATTGTGCTGGTTGCCGAGAGTGGCCTAGAGGTCCAGAACAGATTGGAGGTGTGGTGGCACAGACTGGAGAGTGTTGGCCTGAAATTGAGTAGAACCAAAACGGAGTACTTGTTCTGCGATTTCGGCGGTGTCTCCAATCGAGTGACAGGACAGAATGGAAGAAAAAAACGTGTTGCGCCGACCCCATATAAAACGGGACTAGGGCAGGAAGATGATGATGTACGAGAATATGACATAGACAAAACGATAAGCTATTAATTGAATAAAATAAATCTTAGCTGATTCGGATCCGGGGCTTCATTGACCACTATGTCTAATCAAGAGCGAATGGAAAATAATTATGTTATTTAGATTTTTTTTAAAAGGTGTATTAGCTTCTACCAGCAGCTTCGCCCGTGTGAAAGAAGAAAAATATACACCTATTGCTGAAAGTATGTCACACGTGCGTTCTACAGATGAAAGAATTTTGAAAGTCCGGTTCAATAATTTATGAGCTTTTTTTTATTACAAATAATTTAGATTTATAATATTAGTACATAAAGTTGGTTGTGGTATTACACTACCACACTATAATAATAATCACACTAATATTAAAAAGGCGAAAATTTATGTGTGTGTGTGTGTGCGTTTGTTACTCCTTCATACTCAAACGGCTGAACTGATGGAATTTGACACACGGATATCAAAGTTGGAAATAACAATACTGTATAGTAATAAAACCACGGAACAGTAAAAACAGTGGAAGTAGCTTGAGAAAATGTTTTTTATTCCAGAACCGGTGTCGCCAAACTCATACATTTACAATTTACTCTTACTGCAAACCTAAAAATATGATTGGCTGAAAACAAAAACAGGGCGTAGACGAAATGCAAAAAAAAATTTATACGAAATGCAACTTTAATTTCAAAAGTCTATAAATCAAATTGACAAAAACAAGAAAGAAATACATCTTTGACTACCAAGTACTGCCACTCGTCGCTAGATGGCATTGTTCAGTATATAATTTTCAGTATGAACTGTAACTACGTAAAAATAAGATTGGTATTTGAATGGCGTATCACTGACGCGAATGCGCTCGCTGCTACTCAGATAGGGAAGTAACCTTATTCGATCGAAATATGAATCGATTGTATGAAAACGTATTTAAAACATATCATGCAAAAAAAAAATGTATGCGATAGTGTGATAGGATTAAAATTATGAAATTAATATGATTAAAGGCAATTTTTAAACGTAGTAAAAAGGGTATTTATTTGCATAGTACATCAATTATCATCATCTCAGCTGAAATCATCGTCATCGCCCACTGCTAAACATAAGAATATTAAGTATAATTCAAACGCCCTATATTGTTCCTAACTCTTTAACTACATTTATTTAAAATACATCACAAATATCATACCACAATTTTTATTTTATTATATTTATTAATTTAATAATTATCTGTATTATATTACTTACAAAAACTATTAAACTATAATACATATTTTTAAAAGGCAATGTAATACATATTATACATATCGATTGATTTTATCGATAAAGTCACGCACTATTTGGATAGCGTCAAAAGTATAGGTAGACTAACGAATATTCCAGAAAAGCTAATAACCGAGAAAAGAAAATCAACTTTGTTTGGATGTAACTAAGGACTAGTTTTGTTTGTATATCCTGCGCAATGTTTTACGTAATTTTATTTTTTCATTTTATTAAAATAAATCCGAAAATAATACTTTTCGGTGGTATGATACACCTTCATGAGTTAGATTTTTAGTCAGACTATGGTTTTTAAAGTACAGTATGGGACAATAAGGCATTTTAATATTATTTTTCGTTAATTATTATGTTGCGCAGTCTAGTTAGAGAATGAGGGCGCTTGAACAGCAAATGCGCAACGCGATTCTTACTAGCGGCGACAGTGCCACGCCTACTTACTTCTTCCACTGTTTTTACTGTTCCGTGAATAAAACAAAGCTAGTAGTTTATATAGGCAGATTGATAAACTACTATACGATAGTATCTACCTAGCTAATAAGCTAAGTATACATATAGTAGTTTTTTAGGTACCTACTACCCCCACGGGAAAAGGCATGGTTTGTGTATGTAAACTTACACTACAATTGCTTTATGATGATGACAGCTATATACTTAAAAAACAATAGATTATATGACTAGGGGATAAAGCAGTGTCTTTACGATGCGGGCGGCATATTGAATTCCGAACGATAAGAAGGTTGCTAGTTTTAATCCCGAACGTCAGTGAGGGATTTATATAATTACCTCCCAAGCATAGCGAGGGAGTTAATAAAGAAACCTGAACGAAGTGAGGAATTCAAGCCGCCCAAGACAAAGACAGCTTTATCCTCCAGTTTGATACTCTACTTTTTACACCATCTGTGAGATAATTAAAAAAACAATTTAGTAAAACAAATCATATATTACAGAAATATAAGTATTCCGTCCTTTTGAGCGGCTTTGAGCTTTGGAAATATGTTTCCACAAAAAAGTAAATCAATCAATACTTACAACATAAAAAAGTAGCTGGTTAAGTGTTCTTCAGAATGTACATAGCCAATCAATATTTTGTAAAGAAAATGGGCTCTATGCTGGCGCACGCGGCATTTAATTCCGGCCAGGCGTTCAAGGGACTACACGCCTTAATAATAAAGGAAAAAAAAATGTTGTACAACTAATTTCAAAACTAACAGCATATCATGAATGACGCGACACGACTAGTCGTATGAAGCTGTCGTAAACTCTTGTCACAAAATGTAGGTACAGAAGACATTCTACATACAAAGCGCACTCGAGCAACGCACACATAGACACCGCTCACGGACACGACATCTCGGCGCAATCGCCCGATCGCACTCGTACAGTCCGGCGCAACGCGCTGACCCTAGCGCGATCGCCTAGGGTAGGTATAAAAAGTGAAGTACATACATGAGATTGACTTCTGTACCTATTTATTTTATGCTCTTGTTTCGTTGCCGTGCGCGAACGAGTCATAAATAATGCGTTTTAATTAGTCTGCCTTGTTTCGACACAGCACAAGAGTATACAATTAATAGGTACTTATTTACCTACTGTTGTTTCGTCAGCGAGCATGTAATACTGTTAAAGTCGTGCTTCTTTGTGATTTGAGTTGGCATGGATTTTGAAATGGTATCCTCCAGAGCGAGGAGGCGGTCGCCTCCTTCTGCGAAGCAGTAATGCTAGCAAAAGAGGAGGCTGGCGCTCACGCCCCAGTCGCTGCCAGAATTCTGATCCCGATTTCCGGCCACAGTAGGCGCGGGCTTGCGGTAACTGACCGGACCGACCTCAAGACGTCGACGGCGCGTCTCGTTCCACGCGCGACTCAAGGAGGTGTCAGCAAACCGTAGGGGCCCAGCAGGGTCGAAGCCTACTGGGGCCAAGGATTTGTTTCTGAAAGAAAGATTCGGCCCCGGTATGAAAGGCATCGAAGGAACAGGAGTGGGTTAGTCAGTAAAAGTCTGACACTATCCGCCCAAGAGCGGGGGATGTCATTGGATGTTTTTCCAACATAAAAACAAAATGGTATCCTCGAATTGTTCTTTAGAACATTAGGGCTGGTTGTAGGCCATGATCCCTACTCTTATAGCACATGAGTAGACTTCCATTTATCTACTCATGTGCTTATAGTGAGAAGCTCAAGATGTGTCAATGTGAGCATGGGTTAAAAACTTGTTGTTTCATCCAACGCAATGTTTGATGAAGAGGCAACGCCTGAACTTATTGGCATTCGGTAATTCCATCACTCACTCGACATCATCATCATCATCAAACTCTCGGGCCGTGGGGTCCGAGTGCTCATATGCTTTTTAAAGAATTATCAAAACGCTTAGTTGACTCTTCGCGTGAACCAAGGGCTGGCTTCTACCTCGGTCAGAGAATAAGCATTGCCATACAACGTGGCACACTTCCAGTCGACAGCGATGCGGAGGAGTTTTATGACGTCATATTTAGCTAGGCATTTAGTGTATATATTTTTTTAAATTATTTAAGTTTATTTTTATAACCGACTTCAAAAAGGAGGAGGTTCTATGTTCGGCTGAATGTATGTTTTTTGTTTAATTTGTTTATTTATTGTTAACTAATTTAAGTATTTTTTAAATAAAATTGTAGTTATAAAAATCACTCGAATATTGCACAAAACTTGTTCCAGGAGATTCTTTTTTTTTATTATTTTCAAACTCTCAAGTTTATTGCAAAAAAAAAGTCGTCATTCAGAATCTGGATCAAATGCGCAGGGTTGCTATAAATACAACATTGTTTTAAGTTTATGTAAACCTGAATATATTTTGTTCAAAATCAATAACTGGATGAATAGTTTTTATACCATGTTATACCTATTTTTCCCAAAAAAATTTAAAAGGATCTCAAGTTGGACACCACCTACACAAAATACAACACAGGTCAAGGCAGGTCATAGCGGGTATTAGGCGCTAGTAAACAGCTGGGTACAAGTGCAAAACAACCCCTTAATCGCCCGGATGACCCGGTGACTATGTATTTTTGCTGACATAACAAGCTTTAACTTTTACTACTACTTTATTTGTGATTTTTCATGATACGGTTATGTAAATATTGTACAAAGATTGTTAGTTTCGCATATACTAAAACTCAAGTTGTATATTTTCTCTTTACTTTTTTAATTTATGAGTACATTAAGTTCACGTAAAATAGCAGATTTTCAGATATCTTTACTGAATTAGTTTTACGGATAATTTCATTTCGCATCATTATAGCAGTGGGTGGCGATAACGGCCGCGACAAACGAGTTGTAGGTCGCGGGTTCAAACCCAGCCAGGAGCAATACTTTGTGTAATTTATCTCATCAACACTGCTCTCCAAACGGTGAAGGAAAACATCGTGAGGAAACCGGCATGTCCTAGAACCAAAAATTCGAATATTATGTGACATTCATCAATCCGCACTGGGCTCGCGTGGTGGATTATGGCCCAACATTAAAAGGCTGATTATGCTATAATTTTATTTCAGTAAAAGTTATATCTGTTCAAAGTGACTCGTTTTATCAAACACCAGCTTCGTATGTAATCATCAGCATCATCATATCAGTCGAAAGACGTCCACTGTTGGACATAGGCCTCCCCCAAGCGTCGCCACAACGACCGGTCCTATGCGTCACGCATCCATCGGATTCCCGCGACCCTGACCAGGTCATCGGTCCACCTTGCTGGAGGCCGTCCAACGCTGCGTCTTCCGGTACGTGGTCGCCACTCCAGAACCTTTCGTCCCCATCGACCATCTGTTCTGCGTGCAATGTGCCCTGCCCATTGCCACTTAAGTTTGGCGATTCTTCGAGCTATGTTGGTAACCTTGGTTCTCCTGCGGATATCCGACTCGGCTGGGCGGCGTTCGGGAAGCTGCGCGGTGTCTTCTCGTCCAATATACCACAGTGTCTGAAGACGAAAGTCTATGACCAGTGCGTGTTGCCAGTGATGACTTATGGCTCCAAAACGTGGTCACTTACAATGGGCCTCATAAGAAGACTCAAAGTCAACCAAAGGGGGAAAGGGCTATGCTTGGAGTTTCCTTGCGTGATCACATCGTATGTAATAATTTAATATATCCTAGGTGCTCATCAAACTGCAGACCTTTCAACACGTATAATTTTATCTTATTGATCATACACTTTTCATTTTCCTGATACGCCTCCATTACCGTTAAATTGTAGACAAACAATCTATTCTCAATATGCCTGGTATTAAAACATTCCGCTTCAGATTAGATCTCACAGAATCCTTGAACTTTGGATAACTTCATACATCCTGTAGATAAAAGTTTAATTAGTACCTAAATAAGCATTATGTGCCGGTTATAAGTAATGTTTTGTTACTTCCTAAAACACAGCAACTTTTGAACGGATTCGGCGAAGTTATATTGAGACTGGTTTTCATGGAAACAGTAATTAGCCTTCATTCAGTTTAACCACAGAAAAGATGAAAGAGTTTAGAAAGGAAATACTTTCCGAGTTGTACTACAACGAGTGTCGCCGCTTGTCTCACAACCTTTAACTCCACAACAGGCAATACACCAATACGAACGCGCATTACACAACTAAAAAACCACCCACACTTACATTGTAAGTTTGCTATTGGTAGTTGAACTATGAGCATTGCCCTACTTTGTGCCCCGCCTGCCCCGCCTGCCCCGCCCACAAGGTCATTCTAACCTCTTTTATCTGTTCTGTGACTTCTGTGAGTTTAACTTTTGAAGTTGCTGTTAATAGTTGCGACGGTTGTTTACGTCGTGTATGTTTGTGTGTTATATTTCTAAGAAACTGCTAACCAAACTCTTGCTGTTGGTGTGGAAGAAACTTCTTAGGGTGAGTTGCACCATTTAACTATAACGATAACCAAACCATAACCAGCCGTGAAACGGCCGCCTATTGGTTAATTCGACGATGTGACAACTGTTAACAGCTTTGTTATCGTTATAGTTCAATGGAGCAACTCACCCTTAGTATTCTTGAGTTTCTAGACACTGAAAAAAGGTAAACAAATAAACGCAAAATAGTGTTTTGTTTTTGTTAACAAACCTTTGTACACTGGCACATTTTCATCTCAATAAAGTAATCATATGGTAAGTATTTTTTAATACTTGTTCGTCATAAACCTCTTCGAACTTTTATTAAGAGGTTAAGTTCAAAGGGGATAATGGGGGAGTGATTTCTGATTCATCATAATCATTTTTATGGCCAACTAGGAGCAACTCAATTCCCTTTGTTTGCTGACAAGAACATTACATTATAAAGCTAACATTACTTCATTTTAAGCTGACCCGTTAAATGATAACTGATCTCAATAAATCTTTGTTTTACTAATAAGCACCTGGCAGTGCGGAGCACATTATAACCGTAGGTAATAATATAAAACCAGTAGAACAATGACAAACACACAACAACCACACCTCACGGCACCATTCAAAATTGCTAATAACAAGATACATACGAATTCGTATCAAGCACGCGATTAGAAGAACAATCCTTCATAATAGTGTCCGACCGAAACTGGTTTTTAACCGAAACCGAATTTAGGCAACAGTCTCAGTTTCGGCTGAAACCGAAACTTCGTTACAAGGATCATGATTTGAGGGTAAAATAAAGACAACGTTAGTATAATCAGTCGCCTATTTATATTCATTGACTATCATGAATTTCACTGCACTCGATTTTAGTTTGGGAGTAGGTAAAGCGAACTGCAAACACAAGACAGTCACGATATGATTAGGCGCGTGGACACGGCTAAATGTCTTCGTTGCTTACTCATCATCATCATCATGTCAGAAAGACATCCACTGTTGGACATAGGCCTCCCCCAAGCGTCGCCACAACGACCGGCCGTTGCTTACTCGCTTGGAAGGAATTTAACGCGCTGAACATGACTGATCACAGCGCAAAAACTCCCAAATACAGTTTCGGTTTCGGTCGTAGTTTCGGCAGGTTTGCCACCGAAGCCGAAACTAAACCGAAACTCGACCGAAACCGAACATGCGGTCGCACACTACTTCATAACGTTGGTAATCTTACAATCTCGGTACGAATGGTCAGCCTTTCATCGAGTAGTAATTGTTTTAGCACGGAGCAAAAGGTTGCAGGTCAAGGTACCACCGATGGGCATTGTTCGATTAATCTGATCAGCAGAGGTCACTTCCCGGCTTCAGTCAAACTGATTGAACTGCCGATAGTCAGTTGTGAAAGAGTGTGACTGGCATTTGTGGAGCGGCAAAGACGCAGTCGGTAAAGCTTACTGCCAGTTTCCGGTACGTTGATCAAAATCAAAATTAACTAATCAGCTGTTAAATTAACAGCTGTGTCAAATTAATTCGGGTTGCTGAAAGGATGATTAGTGAAAAATTAACTAATCTATGATCATTTTGATTTGTCATGTGGATTGTTTTTAGTTATGGTCACATTGATTGGATATTTCAGTTTCAACTGTGAAATAGTTCCATAAGACCTTGTATTAAACCAGTAAAAAAAAAAAATAACCCGTGTCGTCCTTGACAACAAAACAACTTTGCTTGCTACAGATAAATATGTCAAAACTCGGGTTAATTTCAAATAATTGTGATTTAATAATATTTTTTAAATGGCTTCATGAGGGAAAGATTTCACAGAAAGATGAAAGTGCGAACTATTAAAACTGGTTCAAAAGTAAGTACGCCACAAATAAGTTACAAATTTTACATAAGTGAAGAAACACCTACATCTTAGTAATTAATAGGTTAATAGAGATTTTAGAGGTTTTTTCTAGATAGAAAAACCTTATAGAACATAAAGCAACAAATGCGATCTCAATTATACAAAAAAAATAAGCTTGGGCATGTCTAATTAGAGATTAATTAAAACAGTATCGCTGAGGTGCCTAGAACTCAAAGACAGCTCTACACTGCCTTTTCGAATTTGAAAAGGGTTACGAGGCAGAACATCGCTAATGAAAATGTAACTATACAATCGGCCAATGTCTTTATGTTTAGCAAGCTATAATGAATACAGATCTATAACTTCTGATCAACTTGGGAAATTATTTTAAATAAACAAATAAAACAATACAGATGAAGAGGTATATAATTTAGAAAGCATATCTTATACACTCTTTACATTTATAAAGATCGTCTTCTCATAAACTTTATTATATTTTTCTAACAAACTTATTTGTTTCAGTCACAAAATGAAATGGCAGAAACACTCCTACAACAGTTTTTAAAAGATGGAATAGCTGATAAGGTCTAATAATAAAACAAGATTGAAAATATCCTTGGAGTTTCTTGCACATTCTTCTCCATAGAGATCTACGCTTGGAATGTGGAATCAGAATCTTTTTAATTGTATTTAATGTTATTGTTGTTAAAATAATGTTATTTTAACTATATAATACTGAAATTAAACATTTGATTTGAATCTTTGTTTATATTTAAATAATCATCCATCTTAATGTTTTAGTGATAGCATAGACATGAGATTAGAACTAAATTTATAAAGCTATTAAATCCATTTTTAATTATATCGCACTCTTCTTCTGTTAGGGGAATCGAGATGAATCGAGGCTTGATTTCAACTGGCTGTTGATTTATGCATCCTTATATCATCAGCTACTATTATTTGGAATGCTCTTGTTGCGTAAAAATAGTACTTTTTCCAATGCACTGATAGATTTGTTTCTGAATGTATTATTTTTGGATCTATCATAATTACTAGGAACGTGATTGCGGCTTTGCTCATTCGGTCCCAATTTTTTTATATTCTTTCTGAGTACTCGTAGGGATACTTCCTTTTTTGAAAAATTTGCCGAGTTTGATGCAATTCTTCATCACTCGTTGTGGATACACATATATCCGAAAAAGACATCTACAACAAAACACAAAAATGAAATACTTTTTGCAAAAACACATTAAAAACATTGTGATTTTACTTAATAAACATGATTTCATACCGTAAAAATGATAATCTGCAGAGAAACCACAAGGTTCACGTAAATAGCCAATATTATTTATTTGTTAACTTGTCAACATGCACTGTAGGCATGTGTTACTCTTTACTGGAACCGACTCATTGTTCCACAAAATTTTATAATAGTGTTCCGAAGGATTTGGTACATCAGTAATGTTTTAAATGCATCATTTGGAACAATTGGAACACTCAAACACTCTTTACTTTAAGTGACCAGCAGTCTTTTTAATTCAAATTTAAACGTAAATAGTGTAATAGGTATAACTAACGACCTGAACTAAAAACATCTGCTTTAAATTATTCTCAAATTAAATTTCAATAAAACTTATAATTTGACGCAACATAGCAGATCACGATTCATAACATTTGTATCTTGTGCGTCGATGTTTCAAATGTTCCGATGTTCCAAATTTTCCGTTTGTTTCTTGTGAGCCGATGTTTTAAATGTGCCGTTTGCATCTATTGAGCCGATGTTCTAAATGTTCCGTTTTTATCTTGTGAGTCGATGTTTCAAATGTTCCGTTTGTTTCTTGTGAGCCGATGTTTCAAATGTGCCGTTTGAATCTATTGAGCCGATGTTCTAAATGTTCCGTTTGTATCTTTTGAATCGAAGTTCCAAATGATACATATCACTGTTACGGAACATTTTAGTGATTCAGATGCAAATGTTCCAATCGCAAAGATGACATACTTTTCCCACGCCTAATGTATTGATTTCTTGACAAAGCTTTTGACAGTAGTTTAATCTATGATCAAAATAATCAGCGTTCCAGAAACCCAAAATGGCATTTCGCATGTGATTTTGTACTAAGATCTGACAGCGCGGTCGACTAATCAGATGATCAAATCAAAGTAGTTGATCATCCTTTCAGCAACCCAACTGATACTTGACAAGAGATTTGACAGCTGATTAGTTAATTTTGATTTTGATTTGCGTTTCGGAAACTCGGTGTTAGTGAAGTATACCCTAATGTTGGGCTACATGTGCCCGTGACGACCTAGTAACTTAAAAATATGTAGGCTACTGAGTTTGTGATTTGTGGAAAATCATCCAATGATTTTTCTCGCTCTAGGGTGATGCGAGAAGGCGTGTCAGATTTTTACTGACCTCGGACGATTTTTTTTTTTGGTGGAAAAATCATCCAATGACATCTCCCGCTCTTAGGCGGAGCGGGAGGTAGTGACAACCCACTCCTGTTCCTTTGTTGCCTTTCGTACCGGGCCCGAACCTTCTTTTCAGAAACAGATCCTGGGCCCCAGTAGGCTGCGACCCTGCTGGGCCTCTACGGTTTGCTGACAACTCCTTGAGGCACGCGTGCAACAATACGCGCCGTTGACGTCTTGGACTCGGTCCGGACGATCAGCGGTTGGTCGGACGGCGAGCTACCCATTGCTCTACTACACAAACTAATCAAACCAGATCATATTTACACCTATTAAACAATAAGCACGGAACACCTACCAACCATACCAAGGCAAGAGCCCGCATTTCTCAGAACAATACAAATACCACATTAAAAAGTTAATCTAACCGGTTCGCTGTTAAATGTTAACCTTTGACGATCTGCGTGTTATAGTCGAGTTGTCAAAACATGACTAATGGTGCAGCTGGACAAAAGGCTGCTGCTAATGTCAGGGACCTTGACCCAACGAGGTCTGCGAGATGAATGGACTGCTTGCGTTCTTGGGATCGTGTGTTACAAGCATTTAATAGTTACTATTTAGATCTGGTAACAATGTACCCGAACAGTAAGTGCGATTGGGTACAATGTTAACTGATTTAGATGCTGTATGCAGGAGACAGGCATTTTTGTAGTTCAGTTTGCAATTAGCGTTGCATTTTTTAAATAATTTCGACGGTTGAAAGGCAAAATGATCTAAGCGACATTGAGTTAACTTTGCAAAAGTAAACTCTAAGAATTTTAAGTAAATCACTCTTCAATCGAATGGTCTTGATTTAAAGAAAGAGTGTCGAACTTTCTTACAAGTTCTTCAAAGAGATCTACGCTTTGTGTGTGTGCGATTAGCTTCATCTGACTAACCGACTTCTGGACATTTCAAAAGTTCCTGTAATTTAAGTGTCTTCAAGGCCCGAGTAAATAGGCTTATAAACTAGTGTGCCTCACCATCAGAAATTGCATCACTGCTTACCATCAGGTGGGATCGCAGTCAAGCACTAGTTTATATAAAAAAAAAATCACGAATATTATAAAAACAAAAGTTTGTGAGTGTGTGTGTGTATGTTTGTTACTTCTTTACGCTCGAACGGTTGAATGGATTTGGATGAAATAGATGCTCAGAGGGTACTTTATTTTACCAGGAGTATGATCCTTTAGGACGATTTTCTATTAGCACGCGGGCGAAGCCGCTGGCAGTAGCTAGCAGCTAATAGTTTAGGTAAATTTTCACTTCTCAGTCGTGGGCTCGTGCACTCTTGACAGAGTGGTCGTGGTCATGTCTCGGTTGAGTCCCGCACCACCGCCTCTCTCGCAATACGACGCCATGCAGCTCTGTGTTTGGCGGCTTGGGAGCCTTCATTTTCGTTGCAGTGTGTCACCGTTTTGATGTGGTCCGTCCATCGTGTTGGAGAGCGTCCACACGAGATCTTTTGCCCTCGACTTTCCTTTGCACCACCAAACGTTCCATCGAGTCCTAGTTTCGGGTGATATGCCCGAAGAACTTGAATTTAGGTATACGGGTTGGATTTAAAGAATTAAATGTTTTTTTGTCTAGATTCTTACGCTTTTTGATAAATGATATTTATTTTGCAAATGGGTTTAAAAACACTTTTTCATTACTCATACTCTGAAAGTAGGTCTGAAGTTGCCTGAGGAGCGGGCTGAAAGTGATACTTTTCATCCCTAGGGAGTTTTACTTTACAACTGACAGCTGTCAAATTATTAAAGAAAACTAGTTCAATCTTCACATTTCTATTGAACCATGTTCCAATTTTCCAAACAGCCAGTCAATCACAGCATGATATAAAATTGAAATAACTTGAAAGACAAGTATTAATTATATAGTTTTATATTTTAAGTGATTTATTTGTTCAACTATTTCTTTAAAATACTTTATTTTTAAAAGATTACAATTAATTTCTAATTTTTCATTAATGAGGCTGAATAGCTGGCCGGCCGCAGAAAAAAAAAAACAAAATGGCGGGAAAGTGGCAATCAGTCGTTGGTTTTTTCGAGTTTTGTTTACATTTCCGTACAACGAGATTTGTATTAACACGTTATGTTTATCAGATTAAAATAGTGATTTAACGCCTAATTTCATAAGAGAAGAGGCTAAAGCAGTAGTGGAATACCTTTTACCGCCTAAATCAGAAGAAAGATATCTACTTAAAATCATAGGTACGACGACTCAGGTTTTACAAACTATTTATTTTATTTTTAGTTTCCTCGTATTCGTAATGAAAAGCACAGTGTTTACCTCGGGGTGAAAGTAACACATTTAACCCCTCGAATTAGCAACCTCGCTACGCTCGCCCGCCAACTCCTTTTCGGGACGAAATGAGTTACTTTCACCCCTAGTGTAACAATGTACTATTACACGTCAATTTTTTTTTTCCGTCAATTTAAGCTAGATGAGGCCGGTGTTTCCTAGATTAAACTTAAACTTCTCGATCTCACATATAGATTAGGTCTTGTACGATAACATTTTATGTCTGCTGAGTTTCTAGATGACTATAATGATTTTTGATGCTGGTGTTTAATTTAAACTATCATGATTTAGTGACGATTATAGGTACGCGATGAATTTGCAAAAAGAAAGCACTCTTTTGAGTTCCATTTCACTCTCCGGACATGATTTGCAGCTTTTAACAGTTTCAGCAAAAGTTTGCAATACCTATTCAGCATAGCCACAAAATAGATAGATACAGAAGTCAATCTACATACAAAGCGCGCTGAAGCAACGCACACATAGACACCGCTCACGGACACGATATCTCGGCTCAATCGCCCGCCCGGTCGCACTCGTACAGTTCGGATGGTTCGGAGCAATGCGAATGCGATGTGTGCGATCGCCTAGCGTAGGTATAAAAAGTGAAGTACATACATGAGATTAACTTCTGTACCTATCTATTTTGTGACATAACTCCAAGCACGATGCAGTCATAATACATTAGATAAAGTAATGTCCGTTATATTGTAAAGTTCAAATAAATGTAAAGGTTAAAGATATTATCAGAACCACTTCTATAGAATTTAATATGGTCGCCGGTAATTTTGTAGATATTACGAGCTTTGTCTGTATTTATTCAGATAGGAGTTTATATTTAAATACAAGTACTTATGTAGTGTTAAAATAAATGTATTTGCAGTTGCTTTATATATGTAATACTAAGTAAATAAATAATAGGAAATTCTGAATTAGTACAGTTGCATGATATGTATATTAGAAATAATGAAATTATTGCATGAATGAATTTATGAAACAATTTTAAAATTATAAATGAAATGTATGTATTTAAATATTTATTATCAGTAATAAAGGCTATTTGAATTTGATTTTGGATGTAGTGTTAAGTAAAAATCAAGATCAACTTCCTTTATTATATAGGAAAAATTTTGCCTAGTAATACCGGTCTAATGCTCCAATTGCCAAGAGGGCGGTTAATCTATACCTACATTTTTTGATGTTTAATTCAAAGAATTATGACAATAGCTTTTTTTTTGAGTGGAACACCATCGAAATCATCAAATACCACTTTTCCCACTCTGGGTGGTGCGAGAGGGAGCGTTAGTTTTTTGCTGACTAACCCACCCATGGTGACTCTTTCTTTCAACGTCCAGCCAATCATACCAATAGGGTGAACCTAGTTTCTTAAATCCGCTCACAAAGCTTTTCCAATGAATTACTTAATTTGAAAGTTACTCAATGGACTTGCGTACCAACCCGCTGCAAAACTGCAATACTGATAACGGGTCGACCTTCACAAATATTGCACACTGCTTACTCCATTTCCCTTAATACTTGCACGTAGGTAGGCTGCATTTATACAACTTTCGTAAAATTAAGTGACTGTCGCACTGTACCGAGGGCGAAAGATGAACATAGAGCTGCACACCACAAAAAAGATGAAAGAGGTTAGTAAGGAAATACTTTCCGATTTGTATTACAACGAGTATCGCCGCTTGTCTCCCATCCTTTAACTCCACTGCAGGCAATAAACCAATACGAACTGTTACGTCCCTCTAAAATGCACCCTTAGATTCCTAGTCAGCACTATATAGACTGAGTGCATGAGTCAGGCAGTAAGGCCAGTTAGGGTTGAGACTCCTATCGGATAGGTCGCAAGTCAGAATATTGACCAAGTTTACCTACTAATCGTGTTAATTGTGGTTTTCACTGAATACAATAATTAACTTGATATAATAGCTTTTTTTAAAAAAGGGATTTCTAAATCGAACAGAACGCGCATTACGCAACTAACAGACGCACACTTAGATCGCAAGTTTCCTATTGGTTGTTGAACTATGAGCATTGCCCTACTTTGTGGCAAGCCTGCCTCACCCACGAGGCCATTCTACCCTCTTTCATCTGTTCTGTGCTGCATACAGTATTTGAAGTCAGTATTGGTAAACTGGTGAAGGTTGCGGGAAACCGATGGATGCGAGACGCACAGGAACGTTCGTTGTGGCGACGCTTGGGAGAGGCTTATGTCCAACAGTAGACGTTTATCGGCTGAAAAGATGATGATGATTGGTAAACTTCGGATAAAAAACACTACTGTTCTTTCTGCTCGTTCTTGGATCCCGAGACCCCGAAGTATAAAAGCGGTAGGAATTGTGTCTACCGATCAGGAGAACTTTGAATTAACCGCTCCTCCACAGTAGGAAATATAAACAAATCTTTGGTTAGGGTCTGAGTAGGATGACAGCAGGTCGACAATGTCTTGTATATTTATTTATTAGAGCCAAAAATTATTTAACTAAGGGCCGATTTTTCAATCATCAGTTAACTTCTACCCGAGGAATAAATATGGCGGTTTGACATATTTTCTATAAAAAAGCTGTCAAAACGTCATATTCTTCAAATAAAAGTTATCTGGCGACTGAAAAATCAGCCCTTTGGAAATAATTGCATGCATATTACCTATTGCTATTGTGTTATCTGGCCATTTTTGTGTTCTGTAGATGGCATAAAAGTGCGAGCTTGGGTTTTAATCAGTGGGACATAATATTGATAAACCTCAGCATCTAAAGCTGAATATCTGCTGCCAGTGGCTACATCCACGTGAAAGTACTCACTAGGGAACATACTCCCGGGTTAAAAAGTGTCCTATGTGCTCTGGGACTTGATTTACCCGTTTGCTAAATATCATGTAAATCGGCTCAACCGTTCGAGTGTGAAGAAGTAACGAACATACACACTCACAAACTTCTGCCTTCATATATATATTTTTTTATTATTTGATATAAACCAGTGCTTGACTACGATCCCATCTGATGGTAAGCAGTGTTGCAATCGTTGATGGTGAGGTGCACTGGTTTATTAAGAGCCTATTTACCCTAGCCTTGAAAATCTCTATTGCCTTGGACCATCGTAGTACTCGTACATATAAATATATCGATGCCTTATAGTGTGAAAACATTATTGTGCTAGCATATTTTTGCTAATTGGTTCTGAGCCTGTCTGGCTCGTGAGAGCATTTAATCACATTATGACAAAGAGCAAGGGTTGATACGGCTATCAAATAAAACTGCAGACTAAAAAGCAAAACAATTCAAAATGTATATCCAAAAATAACTAGTGTCTACCGGTATGCCTTGGAGGAGGGATCATAAGCGCCGGAGGAGCCGGAATGCCTCTGAACTTGAGGTAGAGGCTTCGCAGCAGGATGGCAATGATGAACAGGGCTCCGGTGAACAGCACCACGTCCCCCAACTGGATATGAGACACGCCGTTATAAACTTCATAAAGTCCACTTCCCTTCCGCTTCAGATTTCTCATATAGATCGACTTCTTCAATTTGTATAGTCGCGATTGCTTTTTCGGGCGCAACAAGCGGAACATTTAGGATGAGGACACTTCTGTTTGATGAACCGCTCATAGTTTAGAGCTAAAATATAATTCTGTAAGAAAGAAAATGCCATCAACATTTTTCGGTCGACTGTGGCGAAGGGGGGGTGACGACCTGATCATGTTAGCGGGGCAAACATGGCCAGAGGTCGTCCAAGACAAAGAAGTTTGGAAGGAGAAAGGGCAGACCTTTGCCTAGCAAAGAGACACACAATAGACTAATAAAAAAAAAGAAATAAAATAAACTTAAGTGGTGACGGAAGTGTTTAAAGAGAATATTGTGTTGGACTTGTGATGAAGGAAGGATCAAAATAAATGTGAAAAGAAGGGAGACTGTACAATACTGGATGAATTGTATGAGTGAAGAATGTCTTTGTCATAACGTATCCATAATGTGTCGATAGGAAATAAAGTTACACAAAAATGGCCAGTATCCAACCACGGCAGTAGTAATCGCTGGTGCACCCAAAAGGTCCTCACATATAATTATGTACATGTGAGGTACTTGACTGCGACAGGGCATGGGCGCAAGATGTCAGGTTGACCATTACCTGCAGAGAGACATCGCACAAAAATTTAAATTTGGTGCCATACGAGAGTACCTGTGAAGGTTGCCTTCGTTGCAGACGACCAGAGAAAAAAATCTAATTAAAGTTTTCCAGGTCACCCACGGTAACGAGTGCCCAGGTATACCCGGTGGCTTGATGAAATCATCATAATCATCATTTTAGCCGAAAGTCATCCACTGTTGGACATAAGCCTCCCCCAAGCGTCGCCATAACGAACGGTCCTGCGCGTCTCGCATTCATCGAATTTCCGCGACCCCACCAGGTCTTCGGTCTACCTTATGGGAGACCTGCCAATACTGCATTTTCCACTTCGTGTTTGCTACTCTAGAACCTTTAGTCCCCATTCACCATCGGTTCTGCGAGCCCACTGCCACTTAAGTTTGGCGATTATTCGGGATATATCGGTAACCTTGGTTCTCCTGCGGATATCTTCATTTCTGATGCGATCACGCAAGGAAATCCCGAGCACAGCCTTTTCTACTGCCGCTGCTTTGGGAGCCATCAAGCGTATTGTTGATGTTAAGGGAATTAATGACTTTGGTTGTGGCTAAAAAAGGGGGAATTGAAAACAGAGACATTATGTGCTAATCCAGAGTCACATGGCGTATGGACAGATTGAAACAGAGTCTCCAAACACCAATATAAAAGTAGCTAACTACTTGATTTCACAAAGTCGATGTACCTCATTAATCACGTTCCTATTTGAGGGGTAGGGTCTGGTTTTATATACATCAAGTACAGGGACCTAATGACTATAGCAATGACGACGAGCGCTCCCGTCATAGCGACCATGGTGGACATCGGTGAGCTCCACTTGTCTCTCACATCCGTGGTTACCCATTTTTTTCCTATCTTTTGCCTCTGCACCTTCAACTTAGTCTGTCTGTTTGGTAAAGAACTACCAAATTTTGACGTCCACGCTTCTGTTTTCTGACCCATGATGTAGTTTAGCCTTATTCATCTTTTTGTCATTGTTGCACTGATATTTTAGTTTTTATTCCTTTGATAACATCTTGGATGGTTATTGTAGAAATTTTTAACTGAAATTTTTGTGTCTTTCAATTGTAATTTACAAAGAATTTGCTCCACGCTTTGTTTGCTGACATTTTGAAATGTGACATCATTTATAGTTTTAAATGGTGCTTTTGATAGTAGGTGTGATGTCAAGGAATTGTTAAAAAAAGTATTTATGCAGAAATGCTGAACCTATTTCTACATACGAAAACACAAAATATCGCTGTCATTTGGAAATGTGCTCAGAAGACTGGCAGTATTGCCACGTTGAATGGCAATGCTAATTTTTTGGGCAAAGAAGTCACCCAAAGTGTCGATCAGACGGTGTGTTACTTTGAAAAGGAGACTTGCCCTTCAGACCCCATGACCCAATCGTTTCAACCTTAAACGTAATGCAGAAATAGTATTAAGTATTCAGAGATAGAGTCTGTGCGGAAAGTAAACCATCGTGGGATTTGAGGGCGCTGCTGTAGATAAATATCGTTTTTGTTATGTAAGCAACATTGTGACGTCATTACAGTGCGACTGTTAAATCTTGATATTTTGAAACTATGGTAGACTAGCTTCTTCCAGCGGCTTCATCCTATAATAAAAATTATCCTATTGGCTGAATTTGCTCACCTCATGAAACTGCAAAGTTATAGCTTATGTGCTATATTATTACAATGTTTATAATTAAGTTCATCTGTCTAGTAGTTTTTGCGCGACACATCCATACATACGAGTACCTCCATCCATCTTCACAAACTTTCGCATTTATAATATTAGTAGCCTATTTATTGAACTTGCTCACGTGATGAAACTTAGCAAAAATATAGGTTATTGCAACATTTATCATTAAATTCATCCGTTTATAAGTTTTTGCGTAATGCCGTTAATTGTGGAGACACCTGGGGGAGGCCTATGTCGAACAGTGGACGTCTTTCGATTGTAATGATGATGAACATTTAAATGCAAACACGAACCGGTAAAGGAAAATAGCGTGAAGAAACTGCTGTACTGCTTATCGAGGTAGGTTCCACCAACGACCACTTACCCAGTTCCAACGAAAATAGTTCTATCACTTTAACTGGGATCGGTCTATTATCACTGACTGGAATATTGTAGCTAGCAGCAAGTTTATGTTTACCCTAGTTAAATATAAAGGTAAAAATGGGACACACTACCACTTTCTCGTTGTCTTCCTCAGTACATTTTTCCCTTTTGCTAATCAATGAAAAATATGAACATAATGACTATGAAAATAAAGTACACTTCAGAATTTGTAATGTTGCTTCGTAAAAAATCTATTTATCACTTGTTTGTTCGTCTGTTTATCTGTTAAGACCCTTTAACTCGAGAACGCTTGGAGGTACCGAGTTAAAATTAAAACCATACACTCAAGTCTGCGGTCTTTTGAAGTTGTGAAAAAATCAGACTTCCGAGTTAACGAAAAAAAAAGATACGGCCGTTTAAGTCGCAAAAAAACATATATTTCGATACTCAAGGGAATCAAAGTTCATATGGTGAATCTCGTTGACCTAGAATCCTGGCAATATAATAAATTTGGCATAAATCAAGGTCTCATAAAACAAGTACAGGGAGAAATCTGAAAATTGTAAATTTGTAGATCAGCCACAAAAAAAAAATTGTTTGCAATTCGGAAAAATCTTCGTAACTCAATTCGGAAATTGATTTCACAGGTAAATTTGTACAGAATCTTCAGTGCGCGAGTCCGACTCGCACTTGCCCTTTTTTATTTTAGTTACTGTATCCATAATCAAGCCTGAAAAGAAATATTCTAAGTTAGTCGAAATGCATTATAAATTTAAAGTATCAATACTCTTTATACTAGGCATCGAAAATATTGACCAAAACAAAATAAACAAATATAGTCATGTTTATATGAATTTCCGTTTAATTTATATATATTTGGAGATAACAGGGACAGGAGTTCACCTAGGAAGTCTAAAAACATTAAAATAAAAGTGTTACGTACCAAAAACACAGCATACCAATGTTTCCCAAGTTCGTGACTTTGTTTTGATCAATAATGGTGTGATTTGCCATTTGTTATCTTTGGCAAAACTGTGATATATTAAATATTATTTCCCTTGCAGCTCAGTGAAATTTTTTATCACATTTCTGAAGATTTCAATTAAAAATCACAATAAAATAACATAATAAGCAAACCGGTGTCATTATCACATGACGTTTGGCATTTGACGGATGGCTGGGTTGGGTTGCTACTTAAAATCTTTAATGTTGTTTTCACTTTACGCCACGACGGTTCTTTTATCGCACAGACTATAGTGTTTCTTAATTTCAAGCTGAGAAAACGTTAAAAAGATCATTTAAATGTGGACACTGTCGAAGATAAATAAATAGGTACTTAACCATGTTGGCTTAACGCCACCATTTGCTAATTTTAAGATACATTGACTGACTACTAATAATATTGGAAGGATGCCTGGTGACTATGAAGCAATGGACTTTGGAACACTTATAGTGCGTTGCTACTTACGACCTTAGACTTAAGGAGTTACGGGGTCCACCGATGTCACGAAGGCATTGCGAAAATGCGTTTATTTGTGGTCAAGACACGTTAGCTTACAACATTGAACTGTGATCAACAATTCATCTCAGAGAAAGGAGAGCCATGTTATTAATGTAATTTTTATGTCTGTACAAATGGCTTTCGTGTATACTGTTGTCTCATGTAAGTCATTGGAGGCCATTGCTTTCAATCCATACCCTTCTGAGGGCTTCTGAGATATTCCTCATTGGAAACGCTACTAAACTTAACTTGACCTGTAGTTAGTTACTAGCATTGAGGCCAAAAAATATTAATCTTCTCGCTTCCGAAAGGAATTTAAAATAACCGAGATTCCACTGGAATTTTATGTTACTAGTTTAATTATAGTAGTTATCCGAAGATTCAAACAAATTAAATGTTTGAAAGTAGGCGGCGTTTTACGTGATATTTTCGTTGTGAGATTTTTATTAAAAACAACATTAAAGTTGTGATTTCGTGAAAACACTATTTAAACTAGTGTCGTAAAAGACAGTGAGATTGTCAATTTCGTTTATTCGATAATATATCTACATATATAATATAAAAATGAATCGCTAAATGTGTTGCTAAGCGCAAATCTCGAGAACAGCTGAACCGATTTCGCTAATTCTTTTTTTGTTGTGTTTATTATTGTGAGGAGAATGTTCTTATGGAAAAAAAAAGAAAATTAGGGTAAAGTAGGGTAGAGTAGGGTTGAGTAGGGTAGAGTACGGTAGAATAGGGTAGAATTGGGTATAGTAGGGTAGATTAAGGTATAGTAGGGTGGAGTAGGGTCGAGTAGGGTAGAGCAGGAGCGAAGCGTGAATTACATGTGAATTACACGACCTTACGCTGACATAGACAATAATTTGAAAGGAAAAGCAGAAATAAGTAGTCGTTTTCTAATTTTAAAATGCGACAGCCAAAATGTTTGAGTGCCTTTTTTCATTATTGTTAAGAACTTAGGCTCGCGTTTGACCACCATCTCACCTGATGGTAAGCGATGATGTGGTCGACGATGTCGCACGCTTGCCTAGAGACGAAGACCCCTAAGTTATAGCTCCCAGAAAATACACGCTTTATTAGATCTAATCAAAGTCAAAGCTATTTATTTGCATTAAATGCGGTACTCTTTACGGTGGTTAAGGAAAAATTCAATAAAAAGTTACGAAAATCTCCTTATTGTTATCGCCTTATGTGACTCAACATGTTGGAGCTAACTTCAAACAACTTCGCAATGCCCCACGTAGATAAATAAGTGTTCTTAACGAATTATTCTCCATAATATATCAAGGTAAAGGAAAGCGTAACGATCTAATACAAATAGTGCCCATTCTTCGTACGCAACATCCGCTGGGCGAACAATGCGCACACGCATCACTCTGTGCGCCTGTTTGCTCACAGAAACTGCTACGGAGATGAATTGAGTCGTTTATTTTAAACAAGATTTATTCGATTCTGTCATTTGTCGAATTACTTGCACATTTTTAGGAAACCGTAAAAAGTTGAAATATACTTTTTTTTTAGGTAGAAAAATCATCCAATGACATCCTCCGCTCTTGGGCGGAGTGGGAGATAGTGTCAGACTTTTACTGACTAAAAACCCACTCCTGTTCCATCGTAGCCTTTCGTATCGGGGCCGAATCTTTCTTTCAAAAACAGGTCCTTGGCCCCAGTAGGCTTCGACGGTCGACCCTACTGGGCCTCTCTGGTTTGCTGACAACTCCTAGAGGCGCGCGTGGAACAATACACGCCGTCGATCTTGATCTGGACGGTTACCAGACAGTCGAACGGCGAGCCACTCATTGCTCGCCGTCCGCAAGAATCCCGGCGGCGGCTGGGGCGTGAGTGCCATTGCCTCAAGCGTGCGCCCTCCTCCTTTGCTAGCATAGCTGCTTCGCAAAAGGAGGCGAGACCGCCTGCCACTCATCTTCGCTCCGGGCCATTGCACGAGAGATCGCTGCCACCTATCAAAGTTAAGCTGGTCTGTGGTTACTTGAAATAATATTCCTAGGTTCTGAGGGTCTTTAAATCAGCTGCTGGGGAGTTTGTTGCGTCACTTCTTCCCAGATGGCCACTATGGAGTGGAATTCCCTGCCGGAGTCTGTGTTTCCTGATAGTAACAACCTAGGAGTCTTTAAGTCAAGGGTGAATAGGTTACTTCTAGGCAAGCGTGCTCCATCGTCGAGGTGAGATAGTGGTCAAGCGTGAGCCTATCAATAGTGCAAAAAGTAGGCTTAGAAATTCTATAATCTATATTTTGTTTTTATGTTTTTTTGTTTGTAGGAGGTAATTTCTGGAAGTACTGGTCCGATTGCTAATTTTTTTTTACTGATAGTAAGCTGTTTTATTCCTGAGTGACATAGGCTATATTTTTTGTATGCGAGCGAAGCCGCGGGCAAAAGCTAATAACATAATAAGCCTCGAACTAAGTAGTAGTATAAGGTACGTGGAAAATTACCAAATCTTTTTAAGCTACCAAATAGGTTGTTAATTTAATGTAAAGGAAGAACTTGATATTTTCGTCAAGTATTTTCCTTGTATTCTCAAGTTAGACCAATTCTAACTTAACATTACATAAGTAAGAGCAGTAACGTGTGAATGAAAGTATGTCCACTTAATGTGCTATTAGCTGCAACATGAGAATGCAATGGTTTAAGTAAGTATTATTCTTTCGTTTTTTTGGAATATGCAGAAGTTACTATCGAGTGCCTCTCTCTATCTAGTAGCGGATTGGACAAATAGTAAAAGTAGCAAAATGCTAGGTTTTTTTTAAGGTGCTAATCATCCAATTACTTCAAATGCAAATACGCTGTGCATTAGGATGGTCCCGTCATCACGCATGAGTGGCTGGACCTATTTCTCTATTATCAGAGAAGGTCTTATGAAAGAAAAAAGTAATAAAATTACGCAGAAAATTCGAAAATTGAAACTACGGCGACTATTTAATCTCGCGCGCTTGACAGTTCATAATTAAGATAAGACCACGTCTGTTGGGTTAGTTAGAAAAAAACTACAAGCTGGCTAAATCCTCTATTACCTCTACTATGAAGTGAGATAATGACCAAAGGAAGGCTGTCCATAATAGGTATACTTACATTACTTACCATCATCATCATCTTATATCATCTCACGTAACGCCCAAAGAGTTTGACAGATATATGTACTTACACATTTTGCCATCTAAGTTAGACTCATTTAAAAGGGGTGAGCTGGTTGCCATCAACCGCGCACAAAGACACTCGCACCAAGATTCTATTTCAGGACCTTATGCAGATATGCTCAAAATAAAAACACTACTTACAGAAATAATTATTGCAATCATTGACCAAGTTTGATGAATCAAAACTGTTTCATTATAGCGCGCAGTGGAAAAAAAAATTCCATTGGAGATTTTATCGTCGTATTTGCAAAGATAAGTATTGAAAGAAAGTATTTTTACAAAACAACAGTCCTTGACATATCTAGAACAAGTCATACGTTGAGGCAACTTGCATGTAAAGCAACTGTGTCGATAAACAATCTCTTTTTGCTGCAAAACGGCCTTTAACAGAGCGGAGTATGGTTTAATTTATAGTTTAGTGAGTGTAAATGTAAGTTTGTGCTGTTACATTTGCGATGCGGCCCGCGGCAAAGTTATTCGTTTCGGTTTCGGAACGCAACACGTTATCGTAACATTTTACTGGCTGAATAACCAATGGCCGTAGCCTCGGAATGTTTTGTTTGACATATGTCATTGCGGTCGCTCGCTAATTTTGGCGCCAATTTCTATTCTTTTTTTTCTATGCAGTTATGCACAGATTATATAAGGCTATTATTTGTTTTGACTAGAACAAGTGGATTGTCTAGTTTTTGAGTGGTGTGAGTAATGCACGTGCACCTAAATGTATCAGTGGCCTTAATATTTACAAACAATACGGAAACTGTTATTAAATTCCTTTGTTGGATGCAGAAAAATCATTTTATTAATAATTACAGGCAATTACGTACAAATAAGGTAGTCCGATGCAGACAATAAGATTGTAATGACGTTTATTTGACATAAAGAGTTATCCAAGAATGATGATGGACGTCTGTGTCGTCTTCCTAAAAGATTATTAATATGAGCCAAAGTGGTTTAATAGTAGATAGATTTGTTCTACAATATTCCTAACTCCTTTTTGTCCGACTACTATGGAAAAAATAAAAGAAGTAAAATGTCTTGAGATTAGAAATTGCCATTACTAAGCTACACAGCCAGCACTATACGGAAAAGTAGGACATTCTTTTAAGTTCTTAAAACCAGCAAAAAGTATACGGCTATGTCTATTAAGGTCTATGTGTTTATGTGTTTTAAAGTTTCTTGTACGTTCTTCTCCATAGAGATATCTACGTGTCTACGCTTTGGGACATGTAATTTAGTTTCACTTTTTTGACTGACTGATTTTTTGACAATTCAAAAGTGCCTGTAATTGATCTATTTGAAATAAACGTTTCTGAGTTCTGTCTATACTCGTAATTCTTTGTGTCTATTTATACTGGTCATGGTCTACCGTCTGTTAAGTTTAACCACGGAGCAAGTTTAACCAAATCCATTCAGACGAGATTTCAAATGCTGTGAAGAATGCAATGGCCTGTCACAGATGTTATCGGAATTACAGAATAGCCAGTCATATTGAGAAGTAAAGCTTACAAGGAAACAAATAAATATTTTTACTACAAAAACTGGCAGCACGAATGTAGCTCAATGAATCACGATTTAACCGAAGCTATCGACAAAAACTGAGGTGACGGGGCGTGGGAATTAGACACATTAAACACGTGTAGGTATAACGTGTCTAGTTTCAGGCTAGGATTACTGAAAACATTTGGGGATTTTTTTTTTTTTCCATGGGAAAAATCATCTTATGACAGCCCCCGCTCTTGGGCGGAGCGGGAGATAGTGTCAGACTCTTACTGACTAAAAAACCCATCCCGTTCCTTCAAGCCTTCATACCGGAATTGTCCACATACACATACCTACATTGGTTGTGTATACATTGGTATTGCGTAATCAAATACTTCATTTTAATAGATATGTAGATAAATGTTGAGCAGTTTGATTCGTCACTTTTTCCCAAATGGCAGGAAGGTAACTTCGATGAATTCTTGTGCAAACTATGCTTCTAGAATAGACTCAACGATTTAGGTTCGGATTTGACTAGGTAGAGATGTAGGCTTATTGATTTTCTGATTTTGATCAAAGTTCTTATTTTGCACACTTCTCTATCTATAATCTTAATAGCTATAAAATACTACCTACCTAGAACTACTGGAGGAATATCATAAGGGTTAGAGTGATGAAGCAGGTCATGACTAGAGATGTGCCGTGGCCGGCAATATTACCCGAAGTGGGAATTTTAATAGCAATATTGCCACCAATATTCATACTTCGGGCAATATTGCCACCAATATTCATACTTCGGGCAATATTGCCACCAATATTCATACTTCGGGCAATATTGCCACCAATATTCATACTTCGGGCAATATTGCCACCAATATTCATACTTCGGGCAATATTACCACCAATATTCATACTTCGGGCAATATTGCCACCAATATTCACACTTCTCGGCAATATTGCCGGCAACGGCACATCTCTAGTCACGACTCTCAGCATTGAGGAATACCACGCAAGAAGGAGGAGGAGAACTACTGGTTAAGTCTGAGTTTATGTATGCTAAGCTTACTTAGACTTGTACTCTCTAGCTGACTAGGGAGTACAAATTTAAGTAAGCAAAACAAGTTAGGACACGAATATGAACACTAATTACTAATCTTAACTACGACTCAACAGGCGGGGAGCGCACGAACGAATATGTTCTCGGCACCAAAAGTGTTGTGTTTAGAAGTCTTCTTGAGGACAATTCACGCGCCAGAGCATGTCCATAAATCTTTCAGAAAAAAAATTATCTAATAATCCACCATCGATAATAATCTAAGGATAAAAAATCAATAGAGCAAATCTACGTGTCTATTAATAGATAAATAATTCTATTATAGTGAAACAGATTGTAGATCATGACCTTGCGAAGTCAAAGATTGACAAAACGAGTACTTCAGAGTGACGCACAATCGGAAACAGAACCGGACAATTGAGACCTTGGATCGGACAATAAGCTTATAATAGAACAATTTCGTGGGATTACTTGAAAGCCTCTCTCTCTTGAAATTTTTTAGCAATTTCGAAATAATTTTTGTTGCATTCTTTTTCTATATTTTAAGATGAAGGACGTCGAGTGAGAAATCCTGTCAGACTTTGATTGCCATTGATATCAAAAAGTAAAATTTCTTTATATCAATGTCTTTAAACTCAGAGCTTAACTACGAGTATGGCATCGGCCAGATAGAATACGCATGCACGACATCTGGTGCACCATTGATAGTAAAAAAAAAACACTCCAGAGTTCCAGACCGATGGAATTGACTCGTTTGTGTTGAACAGGAACATTACGATATCAAATTCATACACACAGCTGGACATAGGCCTCCCCCAAGTGTCGCCACAACCGCCGGTCCTGTGCGTCTCGCATCCATCGAATTCCTGTGCCTCTCATCAGGTCATCAGTCCACCTTGTGGGAGGCTTTCCAACGTTGCGTCTTCTGGCGTGAGGCTTTCAAATTATTGTGACGGTGTCTCGAGCAGAGATGTGCCGTTACCGGCAATATGGGAATATTGCTGGCAATATTGCCACCAATATTCATACTTCGGGCAATATTGCCACCAACATTCATACTTCGGGCAATATTGCCACAAATATTCATACTTCGGGCAATATTGCCACCAATATTCATACTTCGGGCAATATTGCCACCAATATTCCCACTACACGGCAATATTGCCGGCAACGGCACATCACTAGTCTCGAGTTATTATTTCAGGCAACGTAGACGATCTTGTCTGTCTATTGACCAAGAAGTTACATTTAAAAAAATACCATTGTTTTAAAATCAGAATAGGACTTCTCATCCTGATGTTTCAGTTTAGGATCATTTTCATTAATTTTTGGGCAACCACAACCTTCAAACTAAAAACAAACTGAGCCCACGTATTTCACGTATGCTACGTGTTATGACATTGACATCTAGACTTTTGAATTCGCTTAAAAATAGACGACATACGTGTGAGTCGTGGGACGCGTGTGACAGCGTTGTGTATGACAAAGTGTACGTTTCTAAGTTTTTTTTTTTTTTTTTTTTATAATGGATAGGTTCGCGTTTGACCACAATCTCACCTGATGGTAAGCGATGATGTGTCATCTGTTTCCAAGCAAATTTAAGAAACTAGATGTCATAATGAGCACACGTATGCATACGTGTGCTCAGTTTGTCTTTAGCTTCATTTTCAAATACAATAGCCACTTCGATGGCCACATAACATTTAGTATTCTTAGCTATGCCAGTAATGTAACAAAGTAACGCATGCTGTGACGCATAGGTGGAAAACCGGACCTCGTCGATCTTTTAAGGATTTTTTTTGCAAGAAGGAATCTTAAACATTTACATAAGGGTATGTGTATGTTAATTCTATAAACTGATTTCAGGATACTTCTGTAATGTCCTTTATATCTTTATTGGTTAGCTTCTTTCGCAAATACTGATTGATCAGGTGTCTCTGCAGACATGTCCGAGTTTTTTTGAGAGAATGTACTTTCATTTAATTTTAGCGTAATCTGGAGTATGTTACTTTTGTTTATTGGCTTATGTTGTCACCATGTCACTGACAACATTTAAAGCAAAATAAAGTTTGAAACCGTGAATTTTTTTTGCCATTTCAAGATTTACCACCACACAAGCCATGTGCTCAACAGGATTTCTTAGGGTTCCGTACCCAAAGGATAAAAACAGGACCCTATTACTAAGACTTCGAGATAGTGAGAGAGGTGAGATAGTGGTCAAACGCGAGCCTATCAATAATAAAAAAAAAAAAAAAAACTTCGCTGTCTGTCCATCTGTCTGTCATCCGGCTGTATCTCAAAAACCGCGAAAGCTAGACAGTTGAATTTTTTGCAAATTATGTATTTCTGTTGCCGCTACAAATATTAAAAACCAAATAAAATACATATTTAAGGGGGGCTCCCATACAACCAACTCGATTTTTTTGCCGTTTCTCATATTTGTCCTATAAGGAATTCATGTGCAAAAGTGCTTGTGAAATTCCTGCTTCTAGCCATAGCGATTTATAGGCTGTAAGTTAAGTTAAGCTAAGGGCAACTGAAAAAAACAGAGATGGGTTTTAGTCAGTAAAAATCTACTCTTGTTCCATCTAGAATGGAAGGCGTTATTTTATGATTTCCGAACAAAAACCAAAAGGCCAGCTTAACTACAAGTAACTACCAACTTCTGAAAGAGTCATATAATTTCTTCATATATCCCACTACGTCCTTCATAAAGCTAAATGCTAAATTACCATTAACGCCTGACGTAGGAACCGGAGGCGGCCGACCTTGTCACCGCGCCCTTTGCTTGACAACCATAACTGGGCCACGCATGCGACTTGTGAGTGCTCCTAAATGGAGCACTTGAATGAGCGTTAAAATGTGGAGGTGTGGCGGTATGAGGCTGTTTAATATTGTAGTAGTTTACCAAAGTATCAATAGGGCTACCTAAATTATATACTCGTATGCTTTTTGCTTTTGTTTTTCTTTTGGGGTTTTTATCTAATTGTAGCCAACCCCATCGTACCTTAACATTGCATAACTTCATTTACAATATCATTACAAGCAATAAAAAAACTTATTTTCGAACCGGTTACCCGCAAAACCAGGTTTTTTTAGGAAGCTCGAAAGAAGACCGGGTTTTAATTTTGGCCGGTTTTGCATTCCCTAACTCTCTCTAAACTGTTTCGGACACAATCCATCAGCAAATGTTGCACGTCTTTAATCTGATTAGTAAAGTAGTGAGACTGTGTAAGTGCAGTCTGTTGAGCTTGAGGATCCCCACGGGTCAATTAGTAAGGTTAAGCAATGCTTGTCGAGGTTGTAGTTTGTGGAAGGGTGACTATCTTAATATATCGAAATTACTCCTTGCCTCTTTGTAGACCTTTGACAGTCGTTACGCCCAGAAGTATAGGTACTCGGTAATACTACTAATAAACCTAAAAATATAAGCTCATCATCATCATCATCATCATCATTTCAGCCAAAAGACCTCAATGATGGGCATAGGCCTCCCCCAAGTGTCGCCATAATGACCGGTCCTGTGCGTCTCGCATCCATCGGATTCCTGCTACCTTCACCAGGTCATCGGTCCATTTTGTGGAAGGCCTTCCAACAAAAAATAATTATAAGCTTGAAAGAAAGAAACAAAAGAGGAAAGAAAGAAAGAAATGTATTTTATTTAGCCACATACATACATACATACGTTAGCTAGACCTTTCTAAGTCTTTGGTCAACTGGACTTATTCGAAATGGACCTGCGGGATCAGTTAACCCAATCATGTTTGAATAGGTCAACTGGACCCACTGAGCCGTACTAGGACTCTGAAGATACCATAAAAACTTACCTATGTAGGTAAACTGTTTGATTCATAACTATGAAAAACATTTAATAAACTGTACTGAGAGACAGAAAAAAAATTGTAATCTCGCCTTAATTTAAACCGAGTATTATTATTTATTTTAATTCCATATTCCCATAATTTATTAACATTAAAATTTTTAATATTATTTTTAATTTTAAATGTCAATTAATTTTTTTTTTCATTCAATTTGTAATATAAAATAATAAATAATTCATTATAATAGCACTCTTATAAATGATAGATCTCATTAATTGTAAGTATTTTTTTATTTTGTGTAAGCTGTGTACTTCTTTAAGTGACAAGTTCACCACAATAATTGGTATGTATATGCTAGTAATTTTTTGTAAAATGTTATTAGTGAATAAGTCGTTGGAGTACCTTATTATAAATAAATAAAATAAAATAAAAAGAAGTTTAATTCTGCTGCCGTTGGAGGATTATTGTAGGCTTTACTCCGTGACTGTACTAATAATGAAACTGGGCAGTGAACCCACTGCCACTGTCAACCTATTTAAACTGTGATTAGGTTGTGTGAACCCATTTCGAGTGGGTCCAGTTGACCAAAGACTCTTTTAGTGGGATAAATCATCAGCTGCTTCGGGCGGAGTTAGAGGAAGTGTCACAGCTCATAGTCCTGTGATAACAAAGTGTAAAAATAATCTCTATTATGCCTTATTTCATTATACAAAATCATTTTTAGTTTATGTGAAACTGAATATATGTAGTTGGTTCAGAATCAGTAATTGAATGGATTCTAATAGTTTATACACCATTTTTTTATTTTTTACAAATTTATTTAAAAAGGTCACAGGTTGGACACCACCGACACTAAGTACAACACAGGCCACGGCAGGTCATAGCAGGTATTAGGAACCAGCAAACAGCTGGATGCAAGTGCAAAACAACCCCTCAATCGCCTGGATGGTCCGGTGACTACGTTTTTTTGCTGACATAACCAGCTTATAACTTTGTAATTTTTCATAATACAGTTATGATGTACATAGATTCTTCATATATACACCGTTAAATTTTGATCGTTTTAATCCCGTGGAGGGTCGATGTGGTACAAGAAACACTATCGATTTTTAAAGATAAAATTAAAAAATAAGGTACCTTTTTTTCAAAACTCGTATTAATTTACGTATATACGGAATAAGTTTCTTTAAGAAAACGTCAGCTGAGCGAGTTCAATGACCTGTAGGTAGTTTGTACGCAACGCCGACTACTACCTACATGGGCTACCTGGATCGACCCTCCACGGGATTAAAACGATCAAAATTTAGCTGTGTATACTAGACACGTGTTTCGCATATATTTAAACTAATGTTGTATACTAAGTTTAGTTCCTACCAACTTAACTTAATGTTCACTAGCAGTAATTACAAGTTAATTCTAGTTAGCAAATGGCGGCATTGGCGGCTGTGAAATGAGAAATAATAAAAATAACGTGAGTGCTGCAGACATTAGTAATTCCGCTTCCGCCTACCGGAAAGTCTAAATCATTCGCACTTATGTACGTACGTTACGTTCGTACATAGGTATATCTAATTTTTAATGTTTTCTAGGTTTTGATTACTTCACACTAGCTTCTTCTAGCGACTTCACCCAGAAATTATCCAAACGGAACATTATTATTATTATTTTTTATTGTAGATATGTTTCGCGATTGACCGCTATCTCACCTGATGGAAAGCGACGATGCGGTCGACGATGGAACGCGCTTACCTAGAAGAAACCTATTCACTCTCGACTTAAAGATTCCCGGGTTGTAACTATCAGGAAACACAGACTCTGGCAAGGAAATCCACTCCCTAGCTGCACGCACAAAGAATGTGTTCCCAAAACGTTAAAAAAAAAAAGAAAAAAAAGGATTCCTTTATTTTTTTAGGAAATGGTCTGTCAACTGATGTGCCGAATTCAATTCAAATTCGTTCATGATTTGAGTGAAAAGAGAAAATCACATGAGAGAGAGAATCACATAGTGCTACTGAGTGCGTCGGTCTATGGCATATGCAGGTTATTAAAAGAGTGTGAGTAGTACTCGCACAGACACGGCCTCTTGTACTATGTCATGTACATGGTCTTTCAGGCTGGCTCCAAATGCCCTCAACATGTACCTCCCATTCGCCTGTACGATGGACCTTTGGAAAGGGTGGACTAATTTAAATGCTTGCGGCATTGGGTAGGTAACAGCCAACCTGAGGGACCATTTCGACATCGAAAGGGAGTGAAAAGTACTGTCTAAAAGAGCAAATATAGATAGCCCGTAGGACTGCACGTTGTTCAAATGAAGTTAAGGTCGCACTTTTTGCAGGATATTACTCGTATCTGTCTACCAGTATGCCAAATTCAATCCAAATCACTGTGTTCACTATTTGAGCGTGACAGAGTCACAAATATACAGACACGTCTACATTGTACATTGAATGCCAACTTTCGCCTATATTATATTATAGTATGTTTAATAATAACAACGTCGAATTTCTTAGCGGGATTTTTTCAACTGAAGTTCAGCGGCTCTTTTAATTATTCGCAAATTGATTCCTAGTGGTTATTGTGATCTAAAATTAGTGTAGTTTTGTGTCTCAAGTGTGACAGTTGGACAAATATGTGGAATCATTGAGACAGGCGCGATTTCGGTAAAATGGAGCTTAGAATTTTATTTCAGTATTGACAACCTCAGCGAAGTTTGTCGAGAAGGCTGACTAGATTCTAAACACTGGAACAATATTAGAATGTGTTATTATACCCGCATTCTAATGGAACAATCGAGAATGATGATTAAAAAGGGTTAAAGCAGATCTTTTTTTTAGGTGGGAAATCATCTTTTTTATTCATCATTGATTGGCCTGTTGGTCTAATGGTTAGTGGCCCTGACTGTTATGACGCAGGTCGTGGGTTCGATTCCCACCCAGGACAAATGTTTGTGTGATGAGCATGATCATTTGTTCTGTGTCTGGGTGTATTTTATCTATAATATGTATGTATTTAGAAATATATAAGTATGTTTATCAGTTGTCTAGTACTCATAACACAAGTTCTGCTTAGCTTGAGACTAGACGGCGTTGTGTGATAGTTATGGAATATGTATTAAATTATTATTGCTATTATCTATTGACATCTCCTCGCCCTTGCAGAGTGACAGGGTGTGTCAGACTTTTACTGACTAAATAAAAAAAAAAATCATTTATATCAAGTACCTTTCTGACCTATATAAAAATCATTCACAGTTAGATTATAAAAATTAAAAATAAATAAACACAAAAATTAAAACCCAGGGTTCACTTTCGCACCCATGGTTTAAAGCAGATCTGGGGCCTCACCATGACGTGTTAAAATGTCAGTCGTACGAGCGAGAAAAAGTACTTGCCTATTTACCTAGTTTTGGTTTTGGTTTAGAGGTTATACCTACTTAATGTCTGTCTAAAAAGTCAAACAACTTGGGTAATTATAAGATAAAATGAAACCTGATGTAGTCAAGGCTGGTTCTATAACTAAGGTTAATTAAGAGATCTTAATCATTGTTTACTAATAGAAGAACCTTATAAAAAGTATCGAATATAAGTATTTTTTTATTGATTAAATATTATACAAAATTCCCAAGTGAAGTGTTCGTTTGACTTTTTAGACAGACTATATACGATAGGATAATTTTATTTATTTATTTATATCAATCAACATTGGATCATAGAATTACATTAAAACAATAGTTATAAGTATGATTAAATACAATTGAACAAAATACATTTGAACTAAAAGTCAAGCATAAGTACAAGCATATACGTCACAAAAAAAAAAAAATATATATAATAATGCCATGGCCACTCGTTTGAAAAATCTTGGGTAATCATAATTTTAAATTGGTAACCAAAAAACCATCCCGATTATCATGCCAGCTCTTCTAGGCTCTACTACAATTATTTAACATTGGACAAAATCATTGTGTCGGTTTGCCCAGCTTAATGACTCAGCTAAATCCATATCCTTGAAGATAGAAAATCAATGTCCAATAGCAAAAGGCATTAGCAAAAGGTCCTTAACAAAGTTAATTACACATAAATACATTGCTACTCTAAATAGACCTAATTAACACTACAAAAAGGCATATCATTCACATAACGGCATTACATGCACATATCCTGGTGCCGCGAAAGGACTTGCTAAGTCCGTATATGAATGAAAGCTTGCTATTGGTCAGTGACGTGACCTTGACAGCGCGCGCTTTGAAAGTGAAATGAAATGAAAAGTTGACATTCGACTGCATTTGAAAAGAGCGCGGGTTTAGGAATTAGAATAGATAACATTATTGGGGTCTGTAGTCGTTTAGGCCCGCTCGGTTTGGGTCCGCGGGATCAATCGACACAGTCCCATTTTGAAGGTGTCGATTGGACCCACCGCCCAATTTTATTATAAGTACAGTCATGAAAGAAAGTCAAATCTTTTAGTTTTATTTTTATGACTTAAAATATGTATATATACCTAATATTATTTATATTACTGAGAATATATATTTTTGATTTATTCAATTACGTACTTACACTTACGTGCCACACTTGTCTACAAACATTAAAACTACATATTTTTTACTGTAAAAATACCTAAATTTAATGTACGAGCACTACTAATTTCAAGGTCAAGCATTTGGGCCTTTTACGGATTACCTGCTCGAGTCATCCAATCATAGGCCTGCTTTTTTAATATCTTTAATAAACTTTTAAATCTACCTGAATTGCGTTTTATTATATTTTGATTTACCACTTTTGCACTTGACTGTATTCACCAGTAGCTTTACACAATGGACTTTTTTTTAAATTTGTATATGGGCCCAATCGACCACCAAAATTACATAAAATAAATTGTGTGGTCGTTTGGGCCCGCGGGACCAACATCGAGCGGGCCCAAACGACTACAGACCCATTATTGGTTTTGGCTTAATTTATGTACGTAGTCTTTATCGTTTAGTTTTGAGTTAACATCGTCCATTTACCTAGGCCTGGTAGTTTCTAAGATAGACTTGAATTAAATACTCTCTATGACAATAATATAAAACATTTTTCTTCCTTCTTTGCAAAAACCCTCTCGATGTTACATTTGTATTTTTTTGTGTTTTGTTGATGTTTGTAAAAGGTAATCCCTTGGCTAGGTTTCTGTAAGTATTCCGGTTGCTAAATTCTTTCATAAATTGCAACACAGTTAAATAGCAACCCAGTCACTGAGTACGCTACTATTAATCCGGAAAAAAAAACGGACTTGGTGACATAGATTTTTGGGGGCCGAGTCACCCGCGTCCGTAGGAGAATACCCGAAGCAAGTCCCTACACGTAGTCCCCGGGTGGTGCTAATCAGGTGACACTAACTGGTGCTAGGTTTCGACCGTTGACTTGCGACCACCCACTGAGCAAAGACGTACCGCCAAACGGCCTGGCCGTGTTCCGGTATGATGCTCAGTGTAGCCAGTCTAAAGGAGTTGGGTCGAAATAGTTGTTCCAACGCAAGCAGACCAATCTGGCTCATGCTGATAGGGAGGAATCGGGAGGCTAGTCGCGGAGGGTAGCGGGATCCGAGGCACGGTTGCCGCTGGCCGACCGCAGGCAGTTGGGGCCCAAGTAATGTGCTAGCCACACATGAAAGGCTGCCCCGCCAACTGTCGAAAAATCCCGGAATGCGCCATCGTGCCAATGATTTCGTCCCTTCAGTGCGTGCCTGAGGGTTAGCTGCGTGGAACCTCATTTCACTTCCTTCTCCTCTCCTCCCGTTCACTCATATGGAAATAAAAAGGACAAAGAGACTAGTTAAACAGCGGCTGCACTCCCTCTCCCACAAAGTGCACCTCATTAACATAAGAGGTCTGCACTCCAATATCGTCGCAGTCCACCATCACCTGGAGACTGAAAAGCCAGCTCTCTTCTTCCTTTCGGAGACGCAGATCAGGTGTCCGTCCGACGTGTCGTACCTTTCCTACCCAGGGTTTACCTTGGAGCACAATTTTAAAGCACGTGCGGGTGTATGTATGTACGCCCGGGACGACATCTGCTATCGGCGTCTCCGTAACCTTGAGGACTCCAGTTTCTCGACGCTTTGGACTTTGGTGGACACAGGCCTGGATAAAATAATCTACGCTTGTGTCTACCGGTCGCACAGCGGAGATCAGGAGACATCCGGGCTCACACAGCATCTGAGTGAGGCGGCGGATGTGGCTCTACAGCGGTACCCTTCTGCCCAATTGGTGTTACTGGGGGATTTTAATGCCCACCACCAAGAGTGGTTATTCCCGTACCAGTCCACAGACCACGCCGGTCGTGAGATACGAAAGCTAGCGCTAGCACTTAATCTCACCCAGCTGGTCCAGGGGGCAACGAGGGTGCCGGATGTGGATTCGCACACAGCCAATTGCTTGGACCTCCTGCTGACAACAGATCCAGACCGATACTCTGTGTCGATATGTTCGCCTTTAGGCAGTTCCGACCACTGTCTGGTTAAGTCTGTGTCTGTCTACTCCCCGCCCGATCCCAGCCCTAGAGGCACCCGGCGGGTTTGGCGATACAGGTCAGCAGATTGGGATGGCTTGCGGTCTTTCTTCGCATGCTATCCTTGGCAGCTCACTTGCTTTTCTTCGGAGGATGCTTCGTCGTGCGCTGATGCCGTGACGGATGTGTTGCGACAGGGGATGGTGTACTTCATCCCATTCTCTGACGTAACAATGTCTGGCCAAGCTCGACCATGGTTCGGCGCCGAGTGTCATCGCGCAGACGCGCTTAAGCACGCGGCATACCGAGCTTGGGCTGACGCTCGTATGCACAAAGCAAGCGACGTGGCTCAAAAGAAGAAGGCCTTTAACAGGGCTGCCAAGTCCTGCAAGAAGGTGTTGAGAAGGTCTCGGTTCGACCACGTAAGCCGAATTGGGAGCAAACTTGCTTCATACCCTGCAGGTAGTAAAGCGTTTTGGTCCCTGGCTAAGTCGGTTGAATCGAACTTCTGCCGCCACTCACTTCCGCCACTGCTAAAACCCGATGGCTCGCTGGCCCACACCGCGGAAGAGAAAGCAAACTTATTTGCCTCTCTTTTTGCGGAATCTTCTCGTCTGAACTCTGGTGACGCACGGCCCCCTGCCTTTCCTGAGCGATGCGAGACGACTATGTCAGATATTCGCATCCATCAGAAGGACGTCCGTAGGGTGCTACGTAACCTAGACGTGAACAAAGCCAGCGGTCCTGACGGGATACCAGCGGTCGTGCTTAAAACTTGTGCGCCTGAATTGTCTCCGATCTTGACACGCCTATTTCGCCTCTCATATGAAACTGGAAAAGTGCCGATTGCTTGGAAGCAAGCTAACGTGCAGCCTGTGCCTAAGAAAGGCAGTCGAGCTGACCCGGCAAACTACCGACCCATCTCTGTTACATCCGTCCTCTGTAAGAGTATGGAACGGGTGCTTAACAGGAAGCTTCTGGCATACCTAGAAACTAACGACATCCTCAGTGACTGGCAATACGGTTTTCGCCAAAACCGGTCTACTGGGGATCTTCTAGCGTATGCCACTCATATCTGGAGCGAGGCCATCGAGAAACATGGGGAAGCGCTTGCCGTCTCCCTTGATATCTCGAAGGCTTTCGATAGGGTCTGGCACGAAAGCCTTATTGCTAAGCTTCCTTCCTTCGGTTTGCCCGCTGGTCTGTGTGATTGGATCGCTGACTTCTTGCGGGATCGATCCATCCGAGTGGTTATTGATGGCTGCTCGTCCGGTCAAATGGATATTAATGCCGGGGTCCCTCAGGGGTCAGTGCTCTCGGCGACGCTGTTTTTGCTGCACATAAATGATCTACTTAAACCCGGTATCTTTGGGTATGCAGACGACAGCACTGTTGCTGAGAGATATGTATCTGACGCACGAGCTAGCGGGACACAGATCCAGTCATCCCGAGAGGCTATGGTTGAACGCTTGAACTCGTCCTTGAAGGCGGTCTCCGATTGGGGCGACGCCAATCTGGTCAAGTTCAATGCATCTAAAACCCAGGCGTGTCTTTTTTCCGCCAAACGGAGCCAATTCCACCCGGCTCCAACTTTCCGGGGTGTAACCGTGCCGATAACCGACCACCTTGAGCTTCTTGGAGTTACGTTATCATCTACTCTCAATTTCGGCTCATACATCGATGCAAAGGCTCAACTGGCTGCCAAAAAATTGGGGATCTTAGCAAAGGTGAGACGGTACTTCACGCCGGAACAGCTGCTCAATCTTTATCAAGCCCAAGTTCGATCGTGTATGGAGTACTGTTCTCATCTTTGGGATGGATCTGCCAAATACCAGCTTGATGCGCTGGAGTCGATTGAGAGGCGAGCCAAGAGAATCATCGGCAATGATGCACTTGTAGAGTCGAAGCTCCAAAGCCTTGAGCATCGCCGCCGAGTTGCTAGTCTGTCGGTTTTCTATCGTTTACATTTCGGGGAGTGTGCACTGGAATTGCACAATCTAATTCCGCCAAGTCCGTTCCATCATCGGACCACACGACGTGCGTACAGCGTTGCGCCACCGGTACATGGTAGACATCCCACCCATACGCACAAAACGTTTTGCGAACACATTTATTGTGCGTACAGCCAAGGAGTGGAATTCCCTGCCGGAATCTGTGTTTCCTGATAGCTACAACTTAGGAGTCTTTAAGTCGAGAGTGAATAGGTTTCTTCTAGACAAGCGTGCTTCATCGTCGACCACATCATCGCTTACCATCAGGTGAGATAGTGGTCAAACGCAAGCCTATCATTAATAAAAAAAAAAAAAAAAAGATCACGGGAACGAAGCCACGGTTCATGGCTAGTTCATATAATCTGCAAGATTGCGAATCTGAATAGTTAGGTTTCATAGAAGTTTTTAAGGTCTAAAGACAGATCAAAGTACCTACACAAAACACTAGATTTACAATTTATTTTACTGACTAAGTGTAGATAATAAATTACCTACGTCTGTTTTCAGTCGGGACAGTCTATTTTTAACTCGCTAAATGTATTATGGTGCCTTCACAATCCCGTGGGTGTCAAAGATAGCTTTGTTAACATAAAGGAATGCTGTCTTTTTCGACACCCACGGGATAAAAAGCAAATAAAAAAGAGCTCGTCTGAAGAGGCTGAGGAGAACAGACAACCTTCGTATGTTGACCTGGGTTCAAACCAGTGGCGTAGCGCGTATCAAAAATTATCAAGGACCTTTTTGTTTAAACGGAAGTCTTATAGGATTATCGTTGTCCGTCTGTCCGCCTGTCAATATCCCATAATATAGTTTTTGTTTAATAGCTTTTGCTCGCGGTTTCTTCCGCGTACCTACATAAAATATAGCCTATGTCACACAGGAATAAAGCAGCTTTATATCGGTGAAATAATTTCAGCAATCGAAGCAGTACTTTCAGAGATTACTACAAACAACAAAAAATAAACTTTATCTCTTTATAATATTAAGTGTAGATTACGGGTCTCTTATCAATAAATAGAGTTGAAAGTTATGGTTAATATGTTACAATTTTTTCCACACTTCGGGGCCCTGTAGCCTGGGGGCCCCAATTTAACGGCTGATACAGCGGTAGCTACGCCCCTGTTTCAAACACATGACTTCTTTTCGTTATTTTATTGCAAACAGATATCAGTTACAAAAGTAACTGATATTACTGAAGCGTGCATCTTTTCTTCTCAGTTCGGAACACTTTGATATGAAATACTTTAGTTTTTATAATAACGTTTATTTCTTGATGCGTGAAGGTCGTGGGTGATATTACATTGTTGTCTTAGATTTATTAGGTTTTTATTTTGATTTGTTAGTGTCGGGTGTCTTTTGACGCCAGTTGATATAGTAAGAAAAAATTCTGTCTGAGTGCTCTGGTATTTCTTTCAATGGGATTTTTCTTTTAGCAATGAGAATCGGGGCACACAAATGGTCCTGTTTCATGGAAAATATGGATGATTGTTTTAAGTTTTTGTTTTGCTTGATCTGGCAAAAGGCACATTCCCGGCAGTAAAATGATGGATGATGCATCCTTCAGGAAGTATTGAACACCAACTCTTTATAACCCTCCACCCTTCTTTTCCCCTTTCTAGTGGTTAGTGGCCCTGACTGTTATGCCGGAGGTCGTGGGTTCGATTCCCACTCAGGACAAATGTTTGTGTTATGAGCAGGATCATTTGTTCATGTCTGGGTGTAATTTAACTATAGTATGTATGTATTTAGAAATATAAAAGTATGTTTATCAGTTGTCTAGTACTCATAACACAAGCTCTGCTTAGCATGAGACTAGATGGCGTTGTGTGATAGTTGTGGAATATTATTATTACAAACAAAAAGGACTAGACATAAAATTTTTGCGCCCCTCTAGGGACTTCGCCTGTGCTTCGACACCGCTGGCACCGCCCTAGTTACGCCACTGAGTAAAACTCATCTGTATTCCTTCAGATGCTCTCTGTATTCCAGGGCCATACTGACCTTCTCGAGCAATACCGAAGCCCTGAACCTCATCACAGCTGTCAGTCCACCTCCGGTAGTGCTCGTCCCAAGTGACAGGTGTCGCTCTCATCGTCAGGGCCATTTCTAATGTGTGAGCTTCCTTCCATTGTTCGTGATACTGAACAGTAATTGGGGAAGTGGCTTCTTGTAACAATAGCCATGTGACTTGAGTCAGTGAGATGTTGGAATATCCGAGGAGGGAAATTATTTTGGGATGTCATAACATAATACGAGTGGGTGATATTACACCTCGCAATATTTATATATGGGTAAAAGTTTGTATGAGTGTACGTGTATGTTTACTACTTTTTCATGCTCAAATGGCTAAGCGTATTTGCACAAGGGTAGAGTGTGTAAGATATTTTTTACACCACCTCGATAATGATGTTTTACACCACCTGCTTAATAATGCCCTTTCGTACGTCATATAAACATCACATAAAGCAAGTCATTCTGTCCCTAGGGAGATAAGTGCAGTATGGCCGATCCCTAGGGAATAGTGAGATTTGAATTTGGAACATCAAAAATCGTCAGCCTAGGTGAATTAAAATGTACGTGCATCATATGTTTATTCAAATTTAAACTGGCCACTAAAAAAAAAACAGAATAAAACGTGCTTACTGATGCTAGCGTTATAGAAAATTGAAACTATGAATCTTGGAGTAGTGAATTCTGTTTGTCTGATTAACTTGTAAATATAATACTTATATTTCTCTAATATGATTTGGTCGACTAAATTCATCTCACAGATGGTGTAAAAGTAGAGTATCCAACACTGTGATAAAGCTGTCTTTGTCTTAGGTCGCTTGAATTCCTCACTTCACTCGGGGTTCTCTTTCGCATAGCTCGGGAGTTAATTATATAAGTCCCTCACTACGTTTGGGATAAAAACTTACTTACCATCATTTAGTTCGGACTTCAACATAGGTACCGTCCGCAATTTTGAGACACTGCTTTATCTCCTAGACACATAATTTACTATTTTATCGCTGGTGAATGTACTCTATGTAAATTCGCTGGGAGAGACTTTAAGTGTGGTAAAAACCAAACAAAGGGTCCAGTTTCAGCGTCACGAAGTAAGCGTTTTGCAGCTGAAATGTTGACGCAAACTTACCCAGTTTGTTACAAATATTTTGCGTCATTCATAACTTCACTATATTCTAAGCTTCTGAATAGCAACAAAGTTACAATCTATCAAGTTAACTCTGATCTATATTTCACAAGAATTTCCTGGAATTTATAATCTGCATAATAACTTCGAGTAATTAGCCATACAACTAGTTTCCCTTGCACTTACGTAAAGTACAACAGGTTCGATTCCAATCACCTGAACTGTGGTAAAAGAGATTATTACTGAGTGTTATGCTGGGAATGTACCGTGGCAAAAAGTTTACTTACATCACTTTTTTTTATTGTTGATAGGTTTACGCTTGACCGCTATCTCACCTGATGGAAAGTAACGATGCGGTCGACAGAAGTAACTTATTCATTCTTGACTTAAAAAGATTTCCGGGTTGGCCATCAGGAAATACAGACTCCGGCAGGGAATTCCACTCCTCATCTGTACGCATAATGAATGCATATTCCAGCTGAAAAACATCCACAGTTCATTATTAAGTTTAGTTTCTTCCAATCAAATAAATTAGGGTACGTTTTTGCTGTATGATGAATTGATTACCAACAATCTCCATCGTCGACCACATCATCGCTTACCATCAGGTGAGATGGTGGTCAAACGCGAGCCTATCAATAATTGAAAAAAATCCTTAGTATTTTTAGCGAAGGTAGCAGTTCAATACAGTTTTATACGAGGTTCGTATGTATTATACGAAGTCAATCGTCGAATCCCACTCGGCTGGGTAGCGTTCGGGAAGCTGCGCGGTATCTTCACGTCCAATATACCACAGTGTCTCAAGACGAAAGTCTATGACCAGTGCGTGTTTCCAGTGACGTCATATGTTGCCGAATCGTGGTTGCTCACAATGGGCCTCATCAGAAGGCTTAAAGTCAACTAAAGGGCAATGAAAAGGGCTATGCTCGGTGTTTCATTGCGTGATCGAATCAGAAATGAAGATATCCGCAGGAGAAGCAAGGTTGCCGACATAGCACAAAGAATCGCCAAACTTAAGTGGTAACGGGCAGGGCACATTGCTCGCAGAACAGGTGGTCGTTGGGGCCGAAAGGTTCTGGAGTGGCGACCGCTTACCGGAAGCAGCAGCGTTTTAAGGCCTCCTACAAAGTGGACTGATGACCTGGTGAAGGTTGCGGGAATCCGATGGTGCGAGACGCACAGGATCGTTTATTGTGGCGACACTTGGCGGAGGCCTATGTCCAATAGTGGACGTCTATCGGCTGAAATGATGTGATGTGATACGAGGTAGGTACGTAAGCTAGAGCTGAATATTTATTGATCCTGTTTAGGATTCCACAAAATCATCTATTTTAAAGTTTCTGAAAATTGACAATCAGTCATTGATTTTCCACGAAATTGTAACTTTTAAAAATAAACGATTCAAATTATAAATGGACCGAGTTAATATCCGTATGAAATAGTTATCTCCACGCGGATACGAGCGTCGACCACAAGTGTCGGTGGCCGGTGGCGCAACTGTTGCGGTCGACACTCTCGTTTGTGGATATTCCTTACTAATTGAGCTATGTTGGCCGCAAGACAAAAATGAGATAATCTAATAAGTAAGTAGGTATGTAAAACAATTATATCTGTTCGTATTTGATGTGCTGCCATACCGCAATAGTGTTCTTCAATTGAAATACTTTGATACCTAGGGTAAAACGCCAAGATTTTAATGACACATTTTAGCTCGTGTTTTAGTTAGAGCGTTGAGTATAATTGTGTAAATACTTATATGTCATTACCGCAAAAATGTGTGGTTTTTACCTTTTTTCCTTACTGTCCTACTGAAGTTCAAATTGCGAAAAAAACGTAGTTTTGAATGGGGCGGGGGCAGGAAGTGTCAGTGATTGGCGCCATCGCATCATAGACGTCACTCCTAATTCGTTCCCTGCGTTGCCGCATGTATCTAACAACGAAGACGATTGGCTCGCTAATGTATGGAATGCACAAAGCGATCCCCACTCTGACGCTGAGCGCTCAAGATCCGTTTTGGCAACTGTACGGGTCGTCGAGCTCGGTCCAGACGGTTACTGGACGGGCAGACTGCGAGCAACCCATTATTCGTCGTCTGCAAGACCACTCCTGCGGTGACTGGTAGTCATAGTCGGGGCCTCGGCAGCTGGGGCGTGAGGGAGTCCGTTAACGCCTCCTTCGCGAGCATTACTACTTCGCAGAAGGAGACGGCCGCGCGGTCTACGCTTTTTTCTTTAACTAGATTAAATTGACACAAGCCTTGATCTTAATTAAGATCATTTATAAATCACATTCAGGATTCAGGATATAACATTTACATTTATAATAATAGCGTCATTTTTCATCCCAAATTGAATAAAAATTAGAACATGATTTATAAATAACACACCTATCTAGACAAAAACTTGTTATTTATTACATATAATAGATAAATAATAAACTGGTACTTCCTTATAATACGAGTGCTATAATAAAATAATTAAAATTTCAACCAGTTTGTTTTCCAATTAATGAAACTGTAATAAGTTATTAATTAGTAGAGGAATCGTTAAGGAAATTAGTTCAAAGTTTGATGAATAGCCCATTTGACCTTATTAAATATCAACCTGTAAATAAGTAGTTATGTTTCTCCTCTTATATTTTCAGGGTTACCAGATTAAAAAAGAAAATTTGTTCATCGGTATAAAAGAAAAAAAAGCTAATAATAATGAATTGAACATCTGAAAATCACTCTATCTATTGATGAAAACCGCAAGGAAATCTGTTCAGTATTATTTTACTTACTCGTTTTCATGCAGACAGACAGTACAGTGGGTTTTTTTTTTGGTGGGTAAAAATCATCTAAATGACATTCCCCGCCCTTGGGCGGAGCGGGAGATAATATCAGACTCTTACTTACTAAAAAGCCCACCCCGTTCCTTCTTGCCTTTCGTACCGGGGCCGAGCTTTCCTTTCGGATAACCGTGGCCCCAGTAGGCTTCGACCCTGCTGGGGCCCCTGCTGTTGCTGACAACTCCTTGAGGCGCACGGGAACAGAAAGATACAATGGGGTTAAGGATTTTATATTTCCTTTAATAAAACAATCCGCTCACTGATCTAATCTCAATCAATCAATTAAAAACATTTATTTCAAATAAACCACTACAGAGAGGAGACCTGATTCCCAGCAGTGGGAACATTAAAGGCTGATTATGCTATGCTTAAATGCTGTACAGCCTCTTTGAATTATAGAATGTCGGTTAATCAAAACAATGAAGCTAAATTGCACGTTCCAAAGCGTAGATCTCTATGGAGAAGAACGTGCAAGAAATTCTATAGATTCTCTTTAAAACCATGTTATGAGTTATTGAAGTCTAATCTGATTATCCCATTATGAATGTCTGAGCGAAGGCCTTCCTCTCCCCTTTTCACATACGTCTGTCTTCTGCCATTGGGTCGTCCTTACGGTAACAGTCAAGCTCATCTTTCCACCTTCGCTTTGGTCTGCCGTGTTTTGACCTTGCCTTTAACGTGACCAAATATGTGAATCTTTTAGCTCACAGGTCAACTGGCATGCGGCAGACATATTCGGTCCCGTCCCACTGAAGAATAGCAGCTTTTCGGGTAACATCTTATGATCTTAGACGTTGTTTTGTAATTGTTCGAGTTCACTGATACTACAACAAGAACTCGGTCATAATTTAAAAGGCGTTCTAAAATAAATCAACATTTTTATAGGCTCTTAGGTGTACCGCCTAAAATGTGCAAGTAACCCACATAGTCAAGTAAAATGTAATACATTACATAAGTAGTTTAATTAGTAATTTATTCGTAGGTAACAGTGGAGCGTAATTTTGTAAATTAGGTGGTAATGCTGCTTCGAGCACGCGAGTTGTCGCGGGCGGTGACTGCGCAGCGGCCCGTGCGCTTACTTATGATGAGATAATTTAGCTAGTTTGCATGAAAAATATCATCATCAGTATTTCATACCAGATTGACCCACTTCTGGGAATAGACTACCCATTTTTGGCCATTATTCCCTGTTCCCTACGTCCTTCAACTGTGTGTTTCTACTTTGTCGATCTTCAATCCATCACCGACGCCAGTAGTTGCTTTGGCACAGCGATAGCCCCCGTTCGGTTAAAGCTTTGCTACATAGACTCTCTCCACAATCATCCAGACGTAATAAGTGGAATATCCAGTATATAGCCTGCTAAAAAATTCTTGATTGAATAAACTTCAATCTCCATGACCTAGATACTATTGGGAATAGGCAAGCTTTGCTATACACACTCTTTTCGCATTCATCCAGACGTAATTAACTGTATCATCATTTCAGCCAAAAGATGTCCACCGTTAGACATAAGCCTCCCCCAAGCGTCGCCACAACGACCGGTCCTGTGCGTCTCGCATTCATCGAATTCCCACGACAGCGACCCTTGATATATCCAGTATATACATAGGCTGCTAAAAATTCGTTGACACTCTCCCGCGGATTAGACTCAAAAACCTAATACTCCAAGTTCTGTCAAGCTGGTAAGGGTAACTAGTCGACCAAGATCATTACTGGAGTTCTGCCACACAGGTCTTGAACCCAATGTAAACTCCAGCTCTCACAAAGGATTGATGTTGTTATCAATAGTTACTTTTAATCTATGTACCTTTTTGACAAAAACAAACAAAATATTACGAATATTATAAAAATATTATTATCTTTAATGGCTTAGTGTATTTCTTCTCTGATATGATTGTTATTCCGGAAGCAAGTAGCTGAAAGTTCAGTGAAACTTTTAATAATGTAAGCCTTTTTTTTACTGTACTACATTTGTTGCTGACGATCAGTTTTCACAGCAGCAGCAGTAACTGCTTGTATATCAACCTTCTCCAAAGATTCCCACTTATCTCTATCTCTTGCGATTCTGATCTATTCTGGATCGGCTACTTGCCTGCTGCGGTCTTCTCGTCCAATTATAATTTAGATGTCTTCAAGGCTAGAGTGAATAAGTTCTTAATAACCTAGTGCGCCTTACCATCAACGATTGCATCACTGCTTACCATCAGGTGGGATCGCAGTCAAGCACTGGCTTTTATCATTAAAAATAAACTCTATTGAGATCATCGTCCCAACGCGTTGTTTGTCGACCTTTACTTCTTTACCATCTCTGTTGGTACCCCAGGGCAAAACTTTTAGGACTCATCAGATATTCCACCTGAATATATTCAATAATCTTCTTTACTAATTCGTCTTTGTTAACCTTCTTCATTATTCATAAGGTTATGAAGCTATTAAAAATTAACCTTCTTCCTTACTTGTCAAATATTCTATGACACATTTCCTCAATCCTCATTTCCTACCATCCTTCAGCACTCCAGCCTTCTCTGCTCCCAATGACGTCAAAATCTAGATCAAGGTCAGGTTTGGGTCCTGATGCAACACGGTCGATGTATCTAAATACTTCATGCATAATATTACGGTCGCACTAATAAGCTTCGTTAGATAACTTAATGTCAATTGAAGGTCATTTAGTTACTCCGTTGGAAAGTTTGTTTGACAATGTCATCGTCTTCAAAATGTTAACAGTGTGTGTGACATATAGATGAAGGACTAGTTCATTTATTCATTGCGTCTCTTTAAAAAAATGTTTTACTGCCAGAAATGTTTTTATTTTCCAAAATAAATGTAGATAGACCTAGCTTGTATATCCTTCAAGTTTCTGGACTGACCTTAGCAGTGTCCATCTTCAGGCATCCACCAGGATTGGAGATTTTTGCTCAAAGATCACTGTGCATGCGGCTGACTTGACCGTCCAATCCTATGTCAACCTTGTAAATAATTTTCTTAACAAAATATGTAGGGCTCCTTAGCATTTCACAATGCCTAATTATGTGGGGTACACTTTAAAGACTAGCTTTTGCCCGCGGCTTCACCCGAGTATTTAAAATATAGCCTGTCTCTCAGAAATAAAGCAGCTTTCTATCGGTGAAAAATTTTTCGCAATCGGACTTGTACTTTCAGAGATCACCTCCTACAAACTATGCCTCTCTGTACCTAATACTCAGTAAATAGTGTAGATACAAATGAAAGGACTCAAATAATATACCTCGAAAAATTCCTGTACCTGTGAAATACTTGAAAGTGTGACTAAATATTTAAAATACAAAATATGTCGCAAAAAGGAGTGCTAGACTTTCAGTGAACTACGTGCTTCTCACTCGTAACTTAGATCAATGTTCGTGCGAAACAAAATGAAATCGGAAGTAAACGAAATATTGTACAACTATAATTTCAGTAAACACATCGTATAATGTCCAATGACAGCTCGTAAAAATAGACCATTCATAGAAAAAAAAAACTGTAATAGACATCCATGATTGCATTATTAAAGTTGTTGTAAAACTAATTGTACCATATAAATTAAATGTAATAATGTGTGTCGGAAACTTTCTAAAGGCCATTTAAATTCCGTATTTCGGGATTATCGCAGTAGGAAGCAAATGATCCAGATCGATCCGTTCGACACCGTGCAGTGAAAACATTGAATGTAATTAATATAATAATAGTTTGGGGGGGAGGTTATATAGTGGGCGCCCGCGCACGCCCGCCATTCGGCGCGCGTACCCTTCGCGCATGTGCATGCCTCGCGAGTGACATTAGTGACAGTTTAACCCCAAAATGGCGGCCAAATTTTACGTAAGTGTCAAAAATTAAGTGCAGATTTGTGGTTTTAGAACACACCCTCTGGATTTCGGATTCGCGCTCGAGTGATGCAGTGGTATTTCTGTTTTTTAGTGGAACAAACGAGAATGTCTATCGTAAGGTGGTTCTAAGCCACATTTCTGCGTCCATTGTTTTTCATGTGAATAATTGATGTTGCAGTTTGATATTTGGTAAATTGTAAGAGTTGCCTGTATCTGTTACTTGTGCATAGTTCGTTAAGTTCAGGTTTACATTATTTGTTGCGCTATTTGTTGTTGTATAAAAAGTGGAACAATTGTTCAATGCTTTTTACTTTAAATTGTATTTACTTTTTTGTGCTAGTTGTCTAAATTGACTTTTACGTTTATTTTTGGATTTTATTTTTGAATTAAAATTATGTTCGAGATTTTTATGCCAATAATAATTTAGTGTAGGTAAGTAATAAGTTTCCTACTAACTAAATGATCTAATAATTTACCTACAAATTTAAATTGTAACTACGAAACATTTGTACAGCATTTCAACTCTGAACTTATTTTGCATTCAAGGACTCGAAATAAAATGAAAGTTAAACAAATGCGATATATTCTAGAAATGTTAGGCAATAAGATTAATGCCTAGGTCTAGTCGGTCGCACTCGGAAAGGACAACTGGTTGTCCGGGTCGACAACCTTATTCTTGATATTTTATGGCTCTACTGATATTCAAAGACCACTTTCGCATTTGCAGGGTTGACGGCCTAGAAAGAAAAAGTACAGAAAAACTGTCTAAAAGATCATGTGATTAACATGCAAATTAATTGCATCAATAACATAAATTAACAAATTGCATATCTAATAAAAAAAAAATTATCAATTTCACGATAGCATTTTTATTGGTCAGTAATTTATTTAAATCAGATAGCAGTGCCACTATTTATTATGCATACTATTCATATAAATTAAGCAATTTGTTTAGCAGTAGTTAATGTCAATTAGTATTTTGATATTTAAAAATAGACTGCTTGCGAGAATTGGAAAAAGAATTACAAAACTTTGTCTGAAAAAAATCTGAATCTTTTGTCAATATTTTTGACAGCTAAAATCAAAAACTTTTAAGAATTGTAAAACTTAATTTGTAATTGTTAAAATAATTTACATTTGTAAATTGTTAAAATAATTTATACTTTTTGGTCACTTCTTCAATGAGTTTGCCTATAGAGAATATTAAGGAACTAAGTTTTAACTTACGACAGTCAAACACCTGCTATTTCCACTCGACGCCTATCTTAACTAAACAGCGATAAAAATCAACACAATTCTAAAAATGCTCTCCATTAAAATTCTCGCGCAGTTAAAAAGAATTACCTAACAAATGTTAAAGCAATCGTTAGAGAAAACAACGAAAGTTAACTCGGATGGGACGGAAAGTGAAACTTATCGCGGGAAGCATACGGTTGGACAGTCCGACCGTCCGACCGACAGACCGACAGACCGACGACCGATGTGTCAGCTGATATATAGTACGCGAGATATACGATCGATATTTATTACGTACTCAATATAGAAAAACAAAAGAAGAATGAACACCGAGAGCCTGAATTACGGTTTTCGATTTTGATTACGAACTGCATTCGAGATTATGCACTTACCGTTTCGTTTTTTTTTTTAATCTAATAGTCGCTTAGGGCAAACTGGCTTTTTGACTTGGTTTTTTTTTTTTGCCAAAAAACCTTACCTATGCAACATTACAGGCTATTAAAAAACTTACAGTAAATTGTGTAAAGCCTAATATCTGATTTTATATGTCGAATAAAGCTGCCTTACATCTAATTTTACAGATGGACTACATTCTTACATCTGACTTCACATCTACCTCAACATTAGGGAGTATATTCAAGGCTACCATTCCATTAATATCAGCCACGCCTCCATATCAACGAATCTATGTATCTTTCATTATGTCTACGTGCCTATTCACCTTACATCTAGATTAGGTCCGCCCCGAGGAGCGCGTGGGCCATGCGGCTTGAACGGCCATTGCAACAGAACTTGACATTATCATAATTAATGGCTATTTTACCAGCTGTACCGTGATTCATACAATAGATATATTACCAGTCTATCAGAGGAGTTGGGTGCTGATATTTTGAAGTGAGTTAGAAATGCGATAACCTAACTTAAATACTGAAGATATCGAGTTACAGTCGTGAACGTGTGAACTGCTAGATATTTTCTTTTTTTTTAAGATATAAACTAGTGCTTGACTGCGATCCCACCTGATAGTAACCTTATGAATAATGAAGAAGGCTAGCAAAAGCGAATTAGTAAGGAAGATTATTAAATATATTCAGGTGGAATATTTGACGAGCCATAAAAGTTTTGCCCTGGCGTACCACCAGGGATGACAAAAGAAGTAAAGATCGACAAATAAAACGTTAGGAAGATTAATAGAGTTTTTTTAAAATGATAAAAACCAGTGCTTGACTGCGATCCCACCTGATGGTAATCAGTTGATGGTGAGGCGCACTAGTTTATTAAGAGCCTATTCACTCTAGCCTTGAAGACACTTAAATTAAAATTGGACGGGAAGATCGCAGCAGGCAAATTGTTCCAGTCCTTTAATGTATGCGTTATAAACGACGAATCCTGGTTTTCCTGCGATTCTCTTAAATACTCAAACCTGCATCTCAGAGGCAAAGGTAAAGGTAAGGCATCTCAATGTTCAGAGAAAACTTTTCTTGCAGCCTCATCGTCATTTAATAGCAAAAAATACACAGAAAAGGTTGTGATTCCTAAGGTCATTATACCTAATAAGGAAGCTTTACTGACAGTTATAAATACTTAATCTGTAAGGTCGTTGACTTAATCATATGTTTATTTTATTATTGATAGGCTCGTCTTGATCACTATCTTAATTTTGGTAAGCGATGATGTGGTCGACGATGGAGCACGCTTGCCTAGAAGTAATCTATTCACTCTTGATTTAAAGACTCCTAGGCTGTAGCTATCAGGAAACACAGACTTCGGCAAAGTATTTTGCTCCTTAGCTGTACGCACAATGAATGTGTTCTCAACACGTATGCGTGGGAGTTTATCGTGAACCGGAGTCATATCGCCGAAAAAAGGGACCAACTCTGGATAAAATTAAGTATTTATTTATTTATTTATTTATTTATTTATGTATCCTTTATTGTACACCAAGATAATAAATTACAGATTTGAGCCTTATATTTAAAATATACAATTGGCGGCCTTATCGCATTCCGCGATCTCTTCCAGGCAACCTGGTATGGAAAGAGATTGACTGGACATAAAATGGGGTTGCACATGGTGCATTACAAAACAAGCTAAACAATTACTGGTGAAGAAAAGAAAAAACAAAGTACTATACTTAACACTAAAATACATACTTAAATACATACATACTAAATAATAATTATATAGGCAAGAAAACAAGTAACAACTACAATTTATACAGCTAAAAACGAAACAAGATTACAAGGACAAGTAATATTCCTTCACAAGTGTTTTGAATGTATGTAGTGACTGCGCGCGTTTTATTGTATCTGGCAGAGCATTCCAGAGACGTGTGGCCTGGACAGTAAAGGACTTGTCAAAAAACGTAGTGGAATGCATCGGCATTTTGAGTCTTAAGTTATCTGATGACCTAAGAGATTTCGTATGCGAATCACTAAGAAATTCAAACCGTTTCTTAAGATAAAGAGGGGTGAAAGGGGAAAATAGCACATTATACAAGAGAGAGAGAATATGAGCATTCCGGCGAAGGCGGATTGGCAACCACTTGAGCTTAACACGGAATTCGGAAACATGATCATATTTGCGTAAACCAAATATGAACCTTATGCAAAAATTTTGAAGTCGCTCAAGTTTATCCAGTTGTACTTCAGTGAGGTCAAGATAGCTGGCATCAGCATAATCAAGGATGGGAAGAAGAAGAGATTGAGCAAGCGCAATCTTGGTGGCAGTTGGTAGAAAATTACGCAGTCTTCGCAAAGATGAAGCAGATGCGAATAATTTACGACTAACTTCCTGTAGCTGGGCAGTCCACGAGAAATTCGTGTCGATAAATATCCCCAAGTTCTTAACTTTCTCACTGATGGGAATTATGGAATTGTCAAAAGAAACTTGGGGAAGAGTCGTCCAATCAATCTTTGAGACCGTCCTAGAACTGCCCACCACAATAACCTGCGTCTTTAGGGGATTCACCGTGAGTCCATGCTTTTTACTCCAGTCACATATACGGGCCAGGTCACGGTTTAAGGTCATGATGGCCTCCGATAAATTTGCGAGAGGAGCTCGTGAGTAAATTTGCAGGTCATCAGCATAAAGGTGGTAGGAAGAAATTAATTCATTGGAGATGGAGTTAATAAAAACTGCGAAGAGTAAAGGAGATAAAACGCCACCCTGTGGTACCCCGGCAGAAGTACTACACCAGGAAGACATGGTCTCACCGATGCAAATACGTTGCCGGCGACCGAACAGATAACTACGAAACCAGTCAATTACCGATGGAGATATGTTAAGAGAGCAAAGAATGCCAAGCAAAATATCGAAATCCACAGTATTAAACGCATTACTGAAATCTAGTAGAGCCAAAACCGTTAGATTTCCCATTTCCATGGCTGATCTTATATCTTCAGTAATGTTAAGAAGCGCTGTAGTGGTGCTATGACCTGAACGGAAGCCGGATTGGAAGGGGTTAAGGAGATTATTTTTGGAGAGGAAGGTGCTTATTTGGTTGTGGATTAGGCGTTCAAGGACTTTAGAGAGGAGTGGTAAGAAGTATTTATTTCACATAGGTCTACATTTATTTACAATTTACTTATACAACATTACAGTCTAAACTAATACGTTGTACAGAAACAAGAAATAAAAGAAGAAAGTAAGAAAAAAGAAGAAAACATACATTACTACTAATATAAAATAAAATATCCCACAAAACCAAATAGGACAACGTTAACTTATTTTTCATCCATCCTCTCACAAAACCTCAGACATTCACGACACACATCTATTCATCTCCCAGTAAACAAGTCACACTCTGGTGTTAGCGTCAGAAGAGCATTAAGCACAGAAATCACACGAACGAGTGGCGAGTTAGCTCTTGACACTGTCTGCGATAAAGGATCAGTTAACAATCGGTGTGTTCGCGGCCTGAGGTGTTGTTTAGGTACGGGAGGAACAAACAACCTCACCAGCTGAGCAACTAATTCAGGACAATCAGATTCACCCCGAAGAACTCGACAAGCGAAGACGAGTAAAAAGTAATTAAGTATGAGTTACTTAAACTTTGACAGAGTTTATCCTTCTAATGTCATAACTCTGATATCTACTACACGTTAGAACTTTCAATTATATATACCAAACACAACATAAACTAAAACAATTCCAATCTGCATGTACCAATATTGTAGTACCTCCGTGGTAGGCTTGTAGGTCAGGCGCGGGGCTAGAGTGAGAGGGGGTTGCGGGTAGGGGGGGTACAATATGCGCTTGCGCAATCGTCCTAGTTCCCAGCCAGGACTCGGAAGTGTTCTGGCTCATAGAATTTAGGATTATAGAATTAAGTTCGTTTAGATTATGAATTTACAATTGCCTGACTATAGGTACCTACTAAGTTGCTCTTTTCCTGTCAAAGAGTCATTGATCAGCTTGTCTTTTGAAATCTTCTTTTGAGTTGTTACCTCAAAAATAAAATTAACCGAACCGTTAAATCAATTGAAGATAGATTGATTGATATCACACTTACATTATAAAAACGAAAGTTTGTAAGTGTGTGTTGGTATCTGTGTATGATTGTTACTACTTCGCTCGAAACCGAATTTAGTCAGTAAAAAAAAATGATGCAAATGCAAATTGCATATTCCAAAGCGTAGTAGTAAGTCTTTTCGTTCATTTTATGTATTACTAGCTTTAGCCCGCAGCTTCGCCCGCATACATAAAATATAGCCAATGTCACTCAGAAATAAAAGGGTAAAAGAATTTTAGCAATCGGACCAGTACTTCTAAAGATTACCTCTTACAAACAAAAAAAAAACAAACTTTACCTCATTATTTTGTTAGTGTAGGTGTTGATCGATCTAGTAGTGGTAACCTATAGATCTGCTTCTATAGCTGCGCACGCGCAATAGCAACCGGTCTCGTTCTCAGATAGGACGCGGAAGTGTCGATGGGATTTGTGTCCTTGCGAAATGTAGATCTGATAGCGATCTGTACCTAACGTTCTGTTGAGACAGATATTTGCATAGGATTGTAAGAATGATGACGATATCTGAAGGTAAAGTGAGAAAAATACAAAATGTAGAATCATCTAGATAGACATCGTTTGAGTGGATTGGAAACGAGCTGTAACATAGATCAAAGAAACTATGGTGGTAAAACTACTTAAGAAACAATATGATCTGACTAAAACATACGATAACAACGATCAACGACTCAACAACAACAACTCAACGAACTCAACTCAACAAACAACTCAACTCTACTCGTTCAACGATTGCATCACTGCTTACCATCAGGTGGGATCGCAGTCAAGTACTAGTTTATAACAGATAAAAAAAAAGTTTAAATGCAAAATGCTAAAGAAATAAAGATGCGTGACTGCCATTCAAAAGGAGAGGTACCGTGTGTTGTGATCGCGGATTGTCCGTTAAAACACTTTTAATTCTTCACTAACTAAACTTCATAAACCTTCAGTTAACAGCATTAAACGAACAGTTAAATAAACAATCATATTTGACATTATTCTCGTGGGATCTAGGTCGTGTGGCGTCGAATGTGGTGCACCCAATAATTTGAGCTTTTTATCTGTCTCGTGATTATCACGAGGAGGTTACTGCACAATGGTGCTGCTATTATGTTCGATATTATCTTATCTGTCGTCTGTATCTGTAGCTGTTTGTGTTACGATAGTTTTCTTTCCAGTGTTTGTTTTTCTAGGTTGTTCTGTGTCTCTTCGTGTGTTACTTTTGTCTTTTTAGTTAATGGAGTCAGTTTAACTAATTTTTTTATGATATGTGATTGTAAACTCATTCTGACTTTTACTTTTCGGTCTTCTTCTTTTCCTTCTGGCTCTTTCAAATCAATCTTATGATATTCCCACTGCTGGGACTCAGGTCTCCTCTTTAGGAGAGGTGAACAAACTTCTGCCTTTATAATATTAGCGTGACAGTTCTGTTTTAAAATAATTAATTTATATTAAGTAAATTATAATTAGGAATTATCTCGCGACTATATTTAAAATATAACACTCTTGTAGAAATCACTAGTTTTAAATTTTGGCTTATGTGAAAATATATTGAGTTTGTCAATTTTAAAATCTTAGGTAGGTATACTCGTATACTCGTACTTTGATAATATTAACAACATCGTCTAGTTACTTGAGTGTTTGAGTTCAATCAAGTAGGCTTATAAAGTGCAAATCAATTATATCAACTTCACCATCTCCACTTAGAGCAAAGTGTAGCAATAAAGCAATAATGTGTAAGTTTAAAGAGCAGGAACGATCACAAAAAGCGACAGTAAGTTAGTTTGGTTCAGTATTTGGTACAAAAACGGCGTTGACCAACTCTAGATTGATTCTTGCAAGAAGGCTGTAACAAGCATCTCACTTACCAACCATATGATTAGACAGGGCTCTTTTTTCTAAATAAAATATAGTTTTACTTACGAGTGAAATTTTTGTGAGTAAGACCAAGACCAGATAAATATTGTATGGTCTGTACGAAATGACTTACCGTCCGCTGCAGTTTCACCCACGTCTTTGATTGATACTCCGCTTCTGTAGGTGGTAGCGTGATATTATATAGCATATAGTCTTCCTTGATAAATGGGCTTTTCAACAGTATGTTTTATTTTCAATTTGAACCAGTAGTTACTGAGACTGTCTGAATTACTTATATAAAATTCTTCAACTTTATAAAATTTGTATAGATTTGGCTAGATATGAGGTTATACTATAGAGATACAAGGTATAGAAGAAACATCCTCCATAATCTAAATACAAATGAATTGCGAAAAGATCAACATGACAAAAGTCGAATATGGTGACGAGTAAAGTTAAATAATATATCATTCCATAGAATTCGCACCGACTAATCGAATATATGCAGACATGTGCCTAAATAGGCACAAAGACAACTTACCTTGATTTTATGACAATTAGGACTACATCAATTACCATTTACATCATGACATCTTCAATTAACTTTCCCAAATTGGCTAAAATTACCATTCCATTCAAGTCATCAACCGAGGACAAATCCTCCACTACAAAAAGGCTAAAAGAATTAGAAACTTCACAAACATGTCATTTGCAATTAACAATACCTAAAAAGTAACAAATTAACACAGAATTTATAAATAGAATTATGCAGAGGTACTTGTTTTTAGAAGACAACTCAATGTACGTGAGAACGTTGGAGCAAGCGAAACGTTGACAAAAACACAATGTAGATGACACGAACTGCGAACAAATACACAAGAACGTATAGGTAATGCAGGTCATGGAGAGATGGAAGGGCTAATTCTGAGAGAACCAGCTGATGGAAATGAAAGAAATGGTAAGAAGTTTGTTAAAGCAGAATAGAAGGAAATAGAGGGAGAGCTACTGTTCCATCACTAAAAAGGAAACCACTAAAATGACTGCATTGAGTGGAACTAGAATAAGTGTCAGGCTTTTACTGCCTAACACCCACCTGTGATCCCCGTTACTCTTTTGAACCATCTTACAGCCATCTATGTGTGACACATGTCGATTCCAAAGAATAAAATGAGAACATTGATGAAAATGAAGAAAAGAAGTAAAACACACACTTATATGACTTGATTCCGACATCACCTTTCTACCTTCGAACAACCCTACTTACGGCGAGTGTCTTGACATTGTTGACACAGTCTGGACTGAGAGTTTCGTCTCATCATTTATACCGCGTACATCGAAGGACTGGAAGAAATTTGCCTGCTGTGGTCTTCTCGTCAGATTACAATTTGGGTGTCTTTGAGACTAAAGTGAATAGTCTCCTAATAATTTATTGCGCTTCATCATCAACGATTGCATCACTGCTTACCATCAGGTGGGCATGGTGGGATCGCAGTCAAGCATAGATAAACTTTTAAAACAGTTTACTTTTTACGCAAGGATAACATTTTTGTCATGGGTCGTTCTAAATAAAATTAAAATAACTATACTAATCCGTATTCACACCTCATTAAAAGATGTTGAGAGATCAAACAGAAAAGATACGCATTTTAAGCCTAAAGCATCCCAAAGCAATAGTTTTCAAAACATTTCTTTGTATATAACAATGGATAAGGTCACACAGACTGTTCATAATATGAAGGTAAATAGAAAATAGTAGAAATAAAAAGGAAATTAGATATGGAAAACATTACTTCAGTGTAGTGACAACATAGTCAGACATGGACATGATACGAATACCAAAGTAACGCTACTTAAGTTTATAAACTTTATTATTTACTAGCTTTTGCCTGCAGCTTCACCTGCGTACAAAAAATATAGCCTGTATCACTCAGGAATAAAGCAACTTTCTAGCGGTGAAAGAATTTTAGCAATCGGACCAGTACTTCCAGAGATTACGTCCTATAAACAAAAAAAACAAACTTTACCTCTTTATTATATTAGTGTTGACTAATATCATAAACGCGAAAGCTTCACTCTTGAATAAAATTTGGTTCATGGGTAGACCATGTCCCGGAATAGCACATAGAATATTTTTTATCCCAGAAATTTTCTTGGAACAATTTTCGAAGTCGCTGGCAGAAGCTAGTATTTTCATAAGACTCGATGATATTTGAAATAAATAAATTATTGTTCTTTATTGACAAAAAATTCAGCTTCGCGAACTCTGTTGATACGATCATGAAATTCTCAAGTATTACAGATGTCACGAGATAGACTAATATAATGTAATTCATAACAACTGATTCGTGAATATTTTACAATGGTGAATACAACGTGCATTCCACAATCTATCTTTTATTACTAACGACTAAGATATATATCTAAAAAGAAGACACAATAAAAATAGTCGACTTATGTAAAGAATTATTAAAAAGATGTTCCATTCAATTGAACTCGATTAACCGTTATTCGATTATATATCGATTGCGAAGCTACATAATTATTTTTATTGTATAATTACATAATAATGGGACGACTTGTCTTGTGAAAGCCTATAGTGTAATTGGTATACTTATAACTAAAAGTATTGGGTACAGAAAGTTATTAAATATTTTAAGTCCGTGAATATTTTTTGCAAAGATGTTATATATATTCTTGGACATACGAGTACCTGAAGCAACTGAAGGAACACAGGTGGGCTTTGGTAAGTAAAAGTCTGACAAGCTCTCTCGCTGAATTCTAGATCGGAATAATGTTTTTCATGATTTCCCAGATCAAAAAAAAAATTGTTTTGTATTTTGAACTCAAATTCGAAAAAGGAGCACTATTTGGTTGTTTTTTTTTTTAAAGACTACTAAAGGTAGCCGTACACGCTAGGGTATACCTGACAGGTTTGCCTGTACAGTTATACCTGTCAGGTAAGCTTGTGTGGAAACCTGCACAGTTGTACAACACACACGCTCCGGTTTACCCGTAAAACTCAACTGTCCATGTCTACCTTTTGGTATTTTTGTCTCCATTTTACTGGTGTAATCTTTTTCCCAGCAAACTAATACATTTTACGATGAAATGATCGACCTTTGTGTGAAACTTTACTAATCCAATTATCTTTAGATAAAAATAACTTTATGCGTGTGAAATAATGCCAAAGGGCTTTAAATTGGCAGTTAATACCGAAACATTGCGTCGTTTGAGATAATAAATCCTAATAGTGCAGAATTTTAATTAAGCATGTGATAATTTTAAATCTTGACATTTACGATCGATTTATATTTAAAGACAAACTTAGGTACTGACTGAAATATCTTTTTTTTTTTTTATAATTGTTGATAGGTTTGCGCTTGACCGCTATCTCACTTGATGGAAAGCGACGATGTGGTCGACGATGGAACGCGCTTACCTAAAAGAAACCTATTCACTCTCGACTTAAAGATTCCCGGGTTGTAGCTATCAGGAAACACAGACTCTGGCAAGGAATTCCACTCCCTAGCCGCACGGACAATGAACAATATGAACGCACAGCCGATTCTACTGGGACTAGGAACGTGAAATTTAGCATAAAGCTTCCTTCTATGATGTGAGCGAGCAATAAGAGAACATTTTCCACAATTTACTCCCTAAGGGGATAAAATGAGAATCCAAAGTTTGTATGCAGAAAACTAATTTCACGCGGACGCAGCCGCTAGCAGAAGCTAGGTGAAACTGACTGACTGACTGACATATCAACTACTGACACTAGGAAAGTGAGATTATGCACAAAGTCAAACATTTTTTTATGAAGTATGCGAGCATCCGATCCGTCCGATATGGATGCGTGACGCACAGGACCGGTCATTGTGGCGACGCTTGGGGGAGGCTTATGTCCAACAGTGGACGTCGGCTAATATGATGATGTATGCGAGCTTTGAGCATTGAAATTCATTCCATTTTAACACGCTTATATTAGCTTCACCTGTATGTTTTATTATTTTACATTAAGGTGGATTACGGTCCATTTTCTCTCCTAGAGAAGAGGTTTGAGTCCTAGCAGTGGGAAAATTAAAGACTGATTATGCTATGCTATGCGCTCCCTAATGCGATGAAACGAGTGTGTAAAGTTTGTATGGAGAAAATTATTATTACGCGACCGAATCTGCTGGTAGCAGCTAGTGTGATTATATTTCATGTTGTCTTAAGTATGACAACATTATCCTAAGGACACATAATTACACGTATGATACTGACTAATGAGGTTCTATCTAATAATTTTGTGCCCCAATCTCGCTTGGGGCGCTTCACGTACTAGTAGCAGTATATTAATCTGTCTCCTATTAAAAATATGTTTCTAAATTGTGGGGCAATTTGCCACCTGATGTCCCAAAGCTGTAATTTATAGATTGGCTCGATATATTAGCAACATTCTCTAGAGATGTATGTCAATTCATCATATTTACTTACAACATTATTAATCAGATGGTAAATTGTAAAGTGTTACATTACTTGACACTTACTTGTAATGATGTGGAATTAATTTGAGCGTGTTTTTGTGAAATGTTTTATTGTTGTGACTGTACTTGTAATACTTGTAATAAGCGGGTCTTTAGTTCGCTGTGTAGTTGAAAGGTTAGACATTTATCTTGTTGATTACTCGAAATGATTTGTAATGATACTTTGATGAGTTTAAATAAATCAATCATTCTTTACTCTTTTACTAGCTTCTGCTAGCGGGTTCGCCCGCGTGATTAAAGGTTTATCTATACAAACTTAAGACCCCCATTTCATTTCCTTAGGGTCTAAATGGAAAATCCTTTCTTAGTGCACGCTTGCGTCATACAAGGAAACCTTTTGCACAATTACACGCTATAATTCCCAGTAATTTTGGCTGTGCGTGATTTTTTGCTTTTATATAAATAGATTTGTAATGGATTATTTTGATAAATCAATGATTTATTATTTTCTTTATGTATCCGGGCAAATCTTGTAAATGTATTTTGAAATAGTTATCTCTATCAGTAGCGTCACGTAAAATCAAACAAGCCAAATATCGTTGAAGTTTTATAGTCGTTCGATCGAAGTCCTATCCAAAAGCGGTATTCACGAACTATCGACTTATTTCCAGTTACATTAATAAGTATTTTACCAGGATAATGTAAAACAGTTTTTTTTTAAATCGACGATTTTCAAACGACTTTTAAATCGGTGTCGTTCAAACTCGATTGATGGATGTGAATATGGAAATGGTCTAAACGACTAAATCGCTACGATATCGTTACGGTTTTCATTACGTAAATCGGGCTATAGATTGTGTTGTATGGTGTACCTATAATTATAAAAGTTAGTTACGAATAATTTTTCATTTAAAAATTTTGATGTGAGACACATTGCTTAATTTATTATTCTTTTCTGATTCATAAAAACATATGCAAAAAGTAACAAAAAAGTTTCTCTGAAATACACGACCTGACCACACCAATACACGACCTGATTCACCAACACGCTTTGGGCCCGCGTGGTGGATTACGGCCCATTCCCTCTCCTAGAGAGGAGGCTTGAGTCCCAACAGTGGGAACATTAAAAAAGGCTGGTGATGACACGACCTGACATCGCAACAAAATTTAAAATAAACATAACATTTAAATACAGGCCCAATAAAAAGTCTTATCTCAACACCAAATTGAACTGTACATTTAAAGTTAAGCCCTGAACTGTTAACTCAAACCCGCTGAGCATCAGTTTTGTAACGCGACATCTGCAAGGCTAGCTAGTGTAATTCCCACGGCCTGGATCGTTGCATGCATTACTTGCTGTATGTGTACGACTACATTTGGCAACGTATTGGCACATCTCTTAAAACTATCTGGATTTTATTTAAATTTTTAAGTGACTACTTTGTTTTTGGTGATAAATTATTTTTTTATCTACACTTTTTATTGTAAAGAGGTAAAGTTTTTTTTTTTTTTGTTTGTAGGAGGTAATCTCTGAAAGTACTGGTCTGATTGCGAAATTTTTTTCACCGATAAAAAGCTGCTTTATTTCTGAGTGACACAGTCTATATTTTATGTATGCGGGCGAAGCCGCGTGTAAAAGCTAGTATACGGTATTAGCATAAACTGTTTCAGTAAACTCAAGTAACCATGATCTTCTGTTTGGTAATGTAGTTTTGAATATTTGAGCCAAATCTTATATTATTTTTAAGATTACCAATGGATTTTTTTACCCCCTTTTCTCCATAGAGATCTAGAACGCTTTGGAATATGCAAATAGCTTCATAATTCTGACTGACGGACTTTTTAACAATTCAAAGTGTCTGTAAACCCTCATCTTTCTAACTGACGACTCCTTAACAATTCAAAAATGTTTTCATTGAAATAAATGCATTGAGTTTCAGTTTTCTATTAAAATAATAATCCTACATAATTGTAAACAAATATGTAAACTCACGTACACAAGACAGTCAGACCCGAAACTCCATCCGGCCATAGGATTATTTGTAGCGAGATTCGAACCTGCGCTATTGGTTTACATAATCGCTCAACCACTGCGTCAACTGTGTCATCGTATTCATTAATATATTATAGACGACTAAAAATAAAAACCAGTATCCTACTTAAAAGCCAATATATAAACAAAAAACTAATCGTGATGTTCAATTGCTTAATAATATAACAGCATCTCGAAACAAAGGTCACACAACAAAGAGTTTCCGCCGTGACCCTGAGTGACCTCGAGTGACCCCGAGTGACGGCTCGTGACAAAAAACACGACGATCTTCCACGTCTTCCACGTTTTTGTTAATTAATCGATCAATTACCTGTTGATGTTATTGTTATTGATCACTGGAGCTAATTTTTTATTGTTAGGAGATCAAGTTTAAGATCGGCTTTTACTTTTTCTTTTTTCTTTAGGTAGGAAATCATCTAATGTATTCTCCCGCTCTAAGACGGAGTGGGAGGGTGTGTCAGATGTTTACTAGCTAACACGTGGGTTTAAAGAAGAAACATAGGAGTAGTCCTATGTACCTTCTTGCGTTTCAGGATATCGAGTTTTCCTTTTGCAAGCCAACCCATGGCCGCAGTAGGGGCCCAGCCGGGTCTGACATCCCTTTGAACTTTTGAATATGAGTGTTTGTTTGTTACTACGCTAAAACGGTTGCATGAATTAAGATAGAATTTGGGACACGTGTAGATCATGTCTTGAAATAACAAAAGCTACAACTTAGGAGTCTTTAAGTCGAGAGTGAATAGGTTTCTTCTAGGCAAGCGTGCTTCATCGTCGACCACATCATCGCTTACCATCAGGTGAGATAGTGGTCAAACGCAAGCCTATCATTAATAAAAAAAAAAAAAAAGTATACTTTTTTATCTCGTATGTTTCCTTGGAATAATATCTATTTTAACGCAGCCAAAGCCACTGGCAAAAACTAGTAATCAAAAAACACAGTTTACGAAGCAATTCCACAAGTGAAACCGATGAGATCTTATAAATAACATGTACGTTTGTAATAAAACAGATAAAATGAACTTTCTCCGAGAAAAGTTAACGTTTGAAACAGTTAATCTTAAGTTAAACTGCACTTGCGATTTGAGGTTAACTGCTGTGGTCGATTGATTGGCCATTTTATGAATTAGTTTTATTGTTGATAGATTATTTTTAGAATGAAAAGTAATTCGCTAAGAAAAAGGAGGAGGTTCTCAATTCAGTTGTATTTTTTTATGTTTGATACCTCACTACTCTGGCGTTTTTTTTATCTGATATAAATTAGTGTTTGACTGCGATCCCACCTGATGGTAAGCAGTGATGCAATTATGGACCGATCTACATTTTTTTTTTCTTTTAAAATGTTGTGCTTCCAGATTGGTCACTTTTTTTTCAAAATCCAGTCCTGGTGATCACATCCATGAGAAATCGAGGGAACTACTCAAATATGATAGGCAACCTAACTGATTTTGATATTTTCATTGAGAACCTAAAAAAATCAAAAAGTATTAGTCAAAAGGTATTTTGATGAAGTGGAACCGGTGAAGAAGACCAGAAATGGTCAACGGAACTTCACCTTCACATAGATATCACAATGAAGATAGTTAAGCGACTATCTCAATACAAATAAATAAATGGTTCTGAACAGTTAACTTGAAAATGGTATCATTAAGTGACTTGATGATGATGGAACCGAAAGTAGGCACCGCACTGGAACTCCGGCCTAACTAATTATTTATTGGTTTACACTTTTGAAGACGGTGAAGACGTGGATAAAAATAGCTTATAGTACAATCATATTTTTACTGATGGCCGTTGGAGCCGAAAGGTTCTGAAGTGGCGACCGCGTACCGGAAGACGCAGCGTTGGAAAGCCTACAAGGTGGACCGATAACCTGGTGAAGGTTGCAGGAAACCGATGAATGCGAAACGCATTGGAACGTTCGTTGTGGCGACGCTTGGGGGTGGCCTATGTCCAACAGTGGACGTATATTGGCCGAAATGATGATGATGATATTTAAAATAGATTATACAGAATGAGATGTGTCTGTATGCTGGTCTGTCGTGACCGACGCATAGGTCACTTGCTCATGTTCGTACATCTCACTCACCGCCGCCACGTCCGCACCGCCTCTTGTGAAACTACGACTCCTGACCTTCTACCTTATAAATATTTATTGGTTTATTTGTATTACTTACCGGTTGAAAGATTAACAATAGGCTAAGATGTTTGTAAAACTCATTAATGTTAGAAATGGTTAGAAATTGCTAAAGCAACATTTAATGGCAGATATTTTCACCATCTTAGGAGAATCTGTAATTCTAAGATTTGCAGTTTCTATTTACTAATTTTGAAATCTGTTTTCTGTGAAGTCATATTTTCAATTTTCCATTTTCTGGTCAATAGATGGAGTCAGTTCTGAATACGCAATGGTTTTTCAATTAACTTCTTGATTTAAGATTTGATGTTTTTTTTTAAGCGAACCCATGGCCCCAGTAGGCTTCGGCCCTGCTGGGGCCCTACGGTTTTGATGATTTCTCTTTGAGGCGCGCGTGAAACACTACGCGCCGTTGACGACTCAAGCTCGGTCCGGACGATTACCGGACGGCTAGACGGTGAGCTACTCATTGCTCGCCGTCATCAAGCCCACGCCTACGATAGCTGTAAGATTGGATGTTGGCATTACAAAATAAACTTATGCCAGTGGCTTCGCCCGCGAAAAAAAAAGTAGAAATTCCTAAGTGTTATTCAGGCCCGGATCTACCCATGTGGTAAATTTCATACAAACCCGTTTAGCCCTTGGAACGTGAAGGTGTAACAAACACACACACAAACTTCACCTTGTATAATATTGTGTGATTAGAATAACTAATAACTATTAGGTACCTTTGAATTGAGACCCAACACACACTTCATTCACGGTTACATAGCCAACAAGTCAAGCTTAAAAAACCCGTGACAAATACATATTACCAAATATTACATAAACGCAAATGGTTTCTAGAACACTTTTTATTCGCACATAAACATCACGTGGTGAAATTGGTACTATTGCTAGACAAATATTCACGTAGTAACGTAGTTGGTGGTATGAGTAGTTGACGGACACAATATATTCGGACATAAACCTAAAATAGTTAATAGTTATTGTAAAACTTTTTTATCTGACTGTACTAAAGAGTGTGTTTCCAAATCGTCAGTAATAAAAATATTTAAAATAAAAATGTGTCAAATCGGACACTATGTCCGTATATATATTGTGTCCGGATCGTCAGCAACTCGGTACTAATAATAATAATAAAAACAGTTATTAACCATATTACAGTTCTGATTTATACTGCTTATATAAAAACAACATTCTTTTTAACTAACAGAAAAGTTTTTTTTAGTTTCTAAATATCAGCCGAAAGACGTCAACTGTTGGACATAGGCCTCCTCCAAGCGTCGCCACAACGACCGGTCCTGTGTGTCACGCATCCATCGGATTCCCGTGACTAACTTTTTAAATAAACAAAATTTTTTGCAACCACTTAGGTTGCCTTTTGACATAGGCCTCCCTCATTTCCTTCCATTTATCTCTGTCCCCACAAAACTAGGTACCATTGATAGACAAATATTGACGTGGTAATGTTGGTAGTATTGGGAGACATAGACAATATGGTCGCCTTCAGAAAGAGCAGCGTTTTTGCTGCAAGGTTGATACGCAGATAATAGGCTGAATGCAATTGTGCATGCCACACAATGGACGCCGCATGAATCAAGTTTTACAATAATTTTTGATACTACAAGGTCGGTTTTGAAAGTTTTGTGAAATATCAGTTTTGTGTAAATGTTTGTACACGGATGTCTGTTAGAATTTTAAGTAGAAAAGAATATATTTATTCATTGTTACGTTGTTTTCGTAATACTTATGAAATTAAATAAAATACCTCTTATAAGAGGAGCGCTTTGTAGAAACTCAGGCAAGGGACCGGTAGTGTCATAATGATCTGATTTTAAGAAAAATACTTTTTTTTATAGTAGTCATAAATCTTTATTTTAAATACGTGCATTCATAGTACACTTTAATATACACTAGTTTATATATACAAACTTAAAATAATAATATGTACAAATACTTTTAAGTATACAAGTTTGATTATTTTTGCAGTAACATAGTTTAAGCAGCATATGTTTTATTTTTGTAGAAACAGTTGAGGATGAAATTATCTTACATAAGTAAGGTAAAAAGGTAGTTATGATATCAGTACAAAATAAAAAAAAATACAAAAATTGTGGTTATCTTTATTTTTTTGGCTGTACCCTTCATATAGTCATAAACCACTGGAACTTAATTATTGCTGCGCTATTCATGCTATTTATCCATGGTCAGTGGGGTGTTTGGGACCAGGACTACGCTCCTGGATCCCAACTACAAAACTATACAATAATCATTTTTAGTAGTATTTTAGGACTATAAATTAAATAAATAAACTTATGTCTTAAAAAAGAACGATTAACTAAAAAAAAAATTGAATTTACAAAAATAAAATTAGTTTTATTATTATACACCATTTAATAAAATTAAACCTAAAATAACAAATTTTAAAACACAAAAATATTTCAACTTAAAAAAATTGTCATCATTAATTAAATAATTTATTTTTCAAGATTACTCGTTTACCAAAACATTATAACTTGGAAATAAGGAAGTATGCCGTTCCTGTTAGCACAGCGTAGTGTCGAGTCCGACTGGGCGAGGCAAAGTACAGGGTGTTCACTGTTCCGCAAGCGCTGAGTTACATCGCAGATAACATTATTACTGTGGTTGCAAGCAAAGAGGCGTATTCTGTCACAGCCTGTGGCTCAGTTAGTTAAGTATTTATCAAAGTAGTATTTTCTGTAGATGATTGTTATTTTTTTCTAAAATCATTGGAAAATCAGACGGCAGATATCTATTGATTCCCATAGAGTGCTTCAGAAATAAGTCAATTACTGTGTGTGCTTACGATGAAACTCTTTGTAGTCTTTGTGCTGAGAATCTTCGAGTGACAAAATAATAGAAAGCTTTTAGGAATGCTTGACCTTCCAAATGCACTTGGCAACTGCACACACACACACACAAGCGCACACCACACACACCACATGAGCCAATGTAATTTTAATACTTAAACAAATACCCAATTTAGGAATTACTCCTGTATCGTTTAACTCACGTACACAAGGCCCAGAACTATCTGTAGGTCATACAAATATTTGGGAATCAAACCTGCGACGCGCAGTGCAGTCAATTGTTCAACCGCTGCGCCAACCTTCTCATCTAAAACACACGTAGATCTATACTACTAGAAGATAAATTAAATAAACCAATTATTCACGAACGATGAACTTACTAAATCATGCTTGTTAAATCTTCTCCAATTATTACGCAATGAAAATAATGAAGCCGCGGTAGGCTTTTTAAACAGTCATATTATCTAATGTGATCACGAATAATCGAAACAATCGATTATAATAATAGATTATATCGATTGTTGACCAATCATTACACGAATGTGGTTTAGAAAGTTTGTTTTATGTAGCGGAAGGCCTATTCTTGTTATTATTACGTTATGCAAGTAGATATTGATATCATTCGTTGATCATGACCCCAAAGTAAATAGCAGTCTAGTTATTCAGTTAATTTTTCTCACGTCTTGGAAAGCTGTCTTGTTTTCAAATATTTTGGTAAAATTTTGGAGGCTCTTGTTTCCTTAAAAAAGATTAGATATTATACATTATGCCAAATATGGTCTACATGGATCCAATCGGCATCAATGTCGAACTACAAGAAAATTATACGAATACAGAAAGTCATTCGCTTTGTAATCTTTTTAGAGGATAAATCTAAAAACATATTTTATTGAAAAATGAAATATTTATAGGAGTAAAAACAATTGTTTATTATAGGAAATGTCTAGCTTATAGACCCAACGGTTTATGATATATAATAATAATATCATATAATATTCCACAACTATCACACAGCGCCGTCTAGTCCCAAGCTAAGCAGAGCTTGTGTTATGGGTACTAGACAACTGATAAACATACTTATATATTTCTAAATACATACATATTATAGATAAATTACACCCAGACACAGAACAAATGATTATGCTCATCACACAAACAGTTGTCCTGGGTGTGAATCGAACCCACGGCCTCCGGCATAGCAGTCAGGGTCACTAACCACTACACCAACAGGCCAGTCTTTATATAACTATGTGTTTTCATCATCTTCATCATCATCATCATTTCGACTGAAAGACGTCCACTATTGAACATAGACCTCCCCAAGAGTTGCCACCACGACCGGTTCTGTACGTCTCGCATCCATCAGATTCCCGTGAACCCCACCAGGACTTCGGTTTATCTAATGGGAGGCTTTAAAATGCTGCGTCTTCCGGCAAGCGGTCAAGACTTTGTTAAGATTAAATCGTGACGGCAAATCATGTGTCGTTGTTGCGACTACCTGTCGTGGCCACGACAAATAGTTGTCATAATGGGAAAATCCAGAGACAATAGTCCATTTTTTTATTTTTTTTATTGGTGGGTAAAAATCATCCAAATGACATCCCCCGACCTTGGGCGGAGCGGGAGATACCGTCAGACTGTTACTGACTAAAAAACCCACCCCGTTCTTTCATTGCCTTTCATACCGGGGCCGAACCTTCCTTTTAGAAGCAGACCTTTGGCCTCATTAGGCTTCGACCCGGCTGGGCCCCTGCTGTTGCTGACAACTCCTTGAGGCGTGTGGAAACAGTGCGCGCCGTCGACGACTTGGGTTCGGTCCGGACAGTTACCGGACGGTCGCACAGCGAGCTATGGTCGTCCCATGAGAAATTAACCTAACGACTTGGTGGAAACGAGACTTTACACATCATCGTCCCCGACTAACCCAGTCTCTCCAGTTGACATGAGTCAGATCGTCGGTAGAGCCTCCTCGCAAGCAGGTCGAGGTCACGTCCGCCTGATACCTGCTGTTAACAGCCATTGTGTCGTTATCAGCGTGGCGCATCTCTGTGAGGTAGGTGCGCCTACGCAGTTGCACTGTTCTGTGGGTTCTGGTTCTGGTTGTTCTGTGAGGTGGTCATTTGATAAAGGATTTTTGCACATATTTATTTAGCAAAGCATGATCGGTCTTATAATGTTCCCACAGCCGGGACTCAGGCCTCCTCCCTACGAAAAGAAATGGGCCGTAATCCACCACGCGGGAGCAGTGCGGGTTGGTGAATGTCACAAAACTTCGAATTTTTGGTTCTAGGACATGCCGGTTTTCTTACAATGTTTTCCTTCACCGTTTTGAGAGCTGAGGTGATGAAATAAATTACACCTGACTGGGTTTGAACCCGCTACCTACAACTTGTAAGTCGGGGCCGTTATCACTTGGTCACCACTGCTCATTCTTATTTATTTTTCTTATTATTTATTCCCAAACAATATCCTTACAGACTTTTGCAAATCAATATTGAGGTTTCTTATTAATAAATTACAAACTAGATTTATTTAACTGTAACAAATAAAAAGTGCTATCTTAGTAAATTCACTCAGAGTACAATAAAATATATGCGAAGTTATTTTTCAATAATGTTTAGGTATTGACTTAATAATAATGCCTCTTTACATTATTTGGTTCGTTATCGATATAAAAACACATTAAAAAGAAAAACGTGGTCTGTCGCTCAAAGGTTTGCTGGCAGAACACTTAATGTTGAGGTAAGCTAGCTTTTACACATAAATTGTCTAATCATTGTGTTCTATGATTATTTTTTTTTTTATACAATTAACCATTAAGAAAATATTCTGTATTGTCTTGTTTTTGCTGCAGCACATTTTGATGATGTCTATTGATCTCTTATCTAGTTTTCCTGTATGTATTTTTCATTATTATGTCTGAATAATATCTAACTAAATTGCAAAGATACTTTACCGTAGATTGTAATCGAATAGGAATCTAATATCCGCATGTTTGGGCTTGCTTAGAGCCCTCTACAAACATTCCAACTTAGTGACTACCTTTATAGATAGAGAATATTACTCACATAGTTATAAAATGTTAACGATTCCTCATATAACATCGATAAAACATAATAAATAAAAAAATAATAAATACACCACCAATGGTTCATCCTTCAGTAGAGCGCGTTGATGTCTTTAGTTCCCGCGATCGCGGCGCGTTTATTCTTGGAAATAAAAATAACAATTTTACTCGTATATTTATGAATATTAGCTCATTTGACAAACGTTGTTCTGTCTTATAATAAAAAATGGTGGGTGGGTGGTGGTAGGATTGTAAAAAATAGCCTAAGACCTATTCTCAGATCTACCAAATATAGTAAAAAAAAAAACATAAAAATCAATCAAGCCGTTTCTGAGGAATCCGATAACAAACACGGTGACTCGAAATTTATATATATTAGATTGTTAAACAACTGTCCACCACTGGGTCACCATCACTGCTTGCTGCTGCCATCGTATGTCATCACCACTGCTCCCAAAATAGTGACGGAAAACATCGTGAGGAAACCGGCATTTTCTAGAACCAGAAATTCGAAGACATGTGACAATCACCAATCCGAACCGGGCCTGCGTGGTGGATTTTAGCTCATTCCCTTTTCTAAAGAGGAAGCCTGAATCCCAGCAGTGGGAACATTATTGACAGTGATAATGCTATTGTTTTAAACTAACCAAAAACCGGAAATTGTAAGGTAATGAGGAAATATTTCTGAATTTATTTCACAGACATTTCTTATATCCGAATATCGTTAACAAGACTTGTAATCACCAATTACTGCATTGTTATGATTACGTCTCAGGAAAGAATCACTCATAACATTAAATAAAATAAAAAAGTTTATTTTTGTAAAGCATGTTGGTCTAGTGGTTAGTGGCCCTCACTGGTGTGCCGGAGGTCTTGGGTTCAATTTCCACGCAAGATAAATGTTTGTGTGATGAGCATGATCATTTGTTCTGAGTCTGGGTGTAATTAATCTACTCTATAATACAGTAAAGATTGTTTTTTTGTTTTTATTTTTTTGTTTGTAGGAGGTAATCTCTGGAAGTACTGGTCCGTTTGCTAATTTCTTTTCACCGATAGAAAGCTGCTTTATTCCTGAGTGACATAAGCTATATTTTATGTACGCGGGCGAAGCTGCGGGAAAAAATAGTCTATAATGTATATGTATTTAGATATATTTAAGTTTGTTTATCAGTTGTGTAGTACCTACTCATAGCACAAGCTCTGCTTAGTTTGGGGTAAATGGCTTTGTTTAAAAAAAAATAAGTGTGCAAGCGGCGACTTCGCGGACTCCACCGTTACCTAAGTCTAAGTGATCGAGAAACGTTTCCTACAATAATACTTACTTACTCAGTATTTCAAGTATCATACACTTTCTCCGTCGGTGAGTGATGTAATTAGAAATCTAGTTAAAAATTTACGTTTTCAGTCATTTTTTTCCTCATCCACAGAAGCTACTAACATAAGCCAAATAGCTTTACCTATCTGAATTATGAAGTACATTTTTTTAAATTACACCTCTACTTAAGTTTGAACATTTGACAAATGACATACTCCTAGTTTATAATCTAATAAAACACCGGATCAAAACGCATAAAGCGCCGCAAGAAGATCGCGCTTTTGCTTCCCTAAGGGCTGTGAAGTAGTAACCTTTAGTTGTCAGCAACAACAGGGGCTCAGTTGGGTCGAAGCCTACTGGGGCCAGAGTTAGTTTCGAAAGAGAGCTCAGCCACGATATGAAGGCTTGAAGGAACTGGGTGGGTTTTTAGCCAGTAAGGGTCTGACACTATCTCCCGCTCCGCCCAAGAGCGGGGGATGTCATTAGATGATTTTCCCACTGGAAAAAAAAGTTTTAGGCTTTAACTATATTTTTTTTCAATTTATGTGATTCATGCCTATAAATAGGGAGTACACTATTGCATAAAAGCCACTAATAAAACTTATTGACTCATACTTGATACACAAAAATGTGGAAATATCAAATAGTAGTACTTTCCCTTGATTAAATCATTCTAAAATTAGTTAAGCATAATCAGCCTTATAATATACTGACCTGTTGGTCTAGTGGTTAGTGGCCCTGACTGCTATGCTGCAGTACGTGGGTTCGATCCCCACCCAGGACAAATGTTTATGTGATGAGCATGATCATTTGTTCTGTGTCTGGGTGTAATTTATCTATAATATGTATGTATTTAGAAGTATATAAGTATGTTTATCAGTTGTTTAGTACCCATACACAAGCTCTGCTTAGCTTGTGACTAGACGGCGTTGTGTGATAGTTGTGGAATATTATATTATATTAATGTTACCATTGTTGGGACTAAGGCCTTCTCTCTCAGAGAAGGATCGGGTCGTAATCTACCATGCGAGTCCAGTCCAGTGTGGGTCGGTGGATATCACATGTCTTCGAATTTTAGGTTCTAGGACATATCGGTTTCCTCACTATATTTTCTTTCACCGTTTTGAGAGCAGTGGTGATGAAATAAATTATACAAATTTATACGCCTGACTGGGTTTGAACCCGCCACCTACAACTCGTCAGTCAGTCGTTGCTCTTCTTCTTTCATTTGATATTTCAATTAGTTAAATATTTATGCAATTAAAAACAAAGCCTATTACATAACTCTGGCCACATGTTTGCAATAAAACCAGTTTCTTGTGCTAAGGGCTCTAAGTAGAGCGGCGAGAGCAAAGCCTTACGGTGAAGGCTCTATGTGGACTTGTGGAGTAGGTTAAGAATTTCGACTGAGCTTGAAAGTAATGTAATGTTTACTTTCACTGAAAATGTAACTGTTTGGTAACCTTCACATTACCAAATAATTATGAAGTAAGTAGGCTTTTGGGGTGGTTTACTTTAGTTTAGTGCAAGGTCATTTGAGTAGAGTAAAAAAAAAATATTTATTTCAAGCTAGCTTCTGATTTGGTCCTAAGACAGATGACTTTTAGTTAGTAAAAGTCTGATTCGCCCTCATGCTTTAGCTTAGAGCGAGAGTCATGATGATTTTACACCTAAAATAAATAGCTAGCCAGAAATGCTGCTTATCTTTTGTTTATTTAAAACTTTATATAATAACTAGTTGTGCCCGCGACTTCGTTCGCGTGGACTACAGAATTTTGAATTTATTTTTTCTAAAATAAAAGTAGCCTATGTTACTCCTTATTACATCAGCTACCTGCCAAAAAAAGTCCCGTCAAAATCGGTCAAACCATTTCAGAGATTAGCCCGGACAAACAGACAGACAAAAATTTTAAAAAATGTTGTTTTGGTGTATGTAAACCGTATATATATTCATATGCACGTAGTAAAAAGCAGTTATTTGTATGTATCAATGAAACATTGTCCAAAGGCGGACTTAATTAATCCCTTAGGCATTTTCTACCAGTCGACCTTAGGGTGGTGGAGACACAAATTTTTCTTAAACCTGATCTTTCATAACAAATAGTTCAAACAGCCACAAAACAGAGCGGGTAGCCTTTCAGTCCAAGGACAGCAACCATCCACGATCACAAACTTTCTTCTCCCTGGCGTATAACGTTGCAGCCACAGTGGTCTATATAATGCCCTTAGGACCGGTTCCTGCGCAAGCGCCGGTCGCCAACTGGCACACTGTTACATAAGGACCATTGCCTTCTTTGTTGAAACTTTGAAAGTATCTACTCTGATTGTAGTAGGCTTGAAATAAGCTGTCTAGAATTATTTGTTATTTTTCGCGAATTTGGTTTATTTTTGCGATTTATACTCATTGCCGTATCTAGAGTTAGTTTTTCAGTGTTGGCCTCGTCTCTGACATATCTGATTTTCTTGAGAAGTTGTCAGTATTTTGGTTTATATCATGGAATTTTTTATCGGTAGCTCAACATCCTGAGGTGGGCGCTAGACAATATAGAAGGTACCATCGCGGTCATTTTTGACTGATCACTTAAAAAAAGATTCGCTTGAATCCTGTGGCGCGGCGCTAAACCAAATCCTTTGAAGTTTTCGTTTCGAGTGCGAGCAAAAATGAACTTAGCGGTGGTCAGGCGGAAGTGTCTTTGTGGTGGTACGGCCTACTTTTTTTCCACCTTATACGCTTAGTTGATGATCCTCATATACTATCAGTCGTTTGAAATTGTTATAGCAGTTCTCGCTTAGCAGTTTATGCTGAATGAGATGACTATTATAATACCAATTTCCTGATGGTCTTCGTCCATTTGTGTCTATTTTGTGCTTGTTGTAGTATATCGGAAATCTTTGTATTCACGTGTTGCTTCACATGGTGACACGTGTATAGCTTCGCCCCCTGGACCTGGTTCCAGGTCTAAGGTTAATCTTCCCGGTTACAATAAGGTGAAAAATGACTGTCGTACCTTTTTGTAGCTTTAAGGATACTCAGTCTTCGAATGATAGCATAGCTAGACTTGTTGGCAGCATCACCATTATCAACATTTCAGCCGAAAGTCATCCACTGTAGCGTTAGTTGGATTCCCGCGATCCTCACCAGGACATCGGTTCACCTCGGTCCTTGTCTATGGCCTCCCAACACAGCAGCTTCTGGTACGCGGTCACCACTCCAGAACCTTTTAACCTAATTGATCATCTCGTTTGCAAGCAACGTGCCCAGCCCGCTGCCACTTAAGTTTGGTAATTCTTCGGACTATGTCAGCACCTTGGTTCTTCTGCTCCTTGGCAGAGTAATATATAAATAGAGCAACAAAATCAAGGGCAAAATTAAGAATGTAATGGCGACTGAATATTGTTAACAAAAAGCAAATTATAACATATCAATCAACCTCGTAGGTAATAATCGTAACTTTTATGTAAATGAGTGTGATAATGTGTGCAAACGTTTGTGTGTGCAATGACGCGCAACATCACGCCAGCTACGGAAATGGAACGTGCTCGATCATCAGCTGTTTACGCATAATTGCTTTACTATCACTAAGTAATTAGAGGGTAAACATATTTGAAGTGGTTTATTGGCTGTTTACGTACTGTTTACTGCTTAAGCGCAGTTACTGTGGTTAGTGGCTTACTCAATAGTCTATAGGTATTCAATAGCTACAAACTTCGACATACTCCCGGTTGGAAAGATAAATCTGTAGAATAACATGGCGTTATAAGAGGTTGTTAATATATGACTTTTTTTTATGATGGGAAAAAATCATCCAATGACATCCCCCGCTCTTGGGCGGAGCGGGAGATAGTGTCAGACCCTTACTGACCAAAAGACTCACCGTTCCTTCTAGCCTTCATACCGGGGCTCGAGCGCCCTTTCGGATAACCCTGGCCGCAGTAGGCTTCGACCCGGCTGGGTCCCTGCTGTTGCTGACAACTCCTTGAGGCGCGCGGGAACAGTCCGAACAGGGCTTGGTCCGGACAGTTACCGGACGGCCGGACAGCGAGCTACCCATTGCTCACTGTCCGCAAGCCCGCGCCTACGGTGGCCGGAAATCGGGATCACAATCCTGGCGGCGGCGGCGGCGGCGAGTACGCCGTTGCCTGATGCGTTCGGCCTCCTCCTTTGCGAGCATTACTGCTTCGCAGAAGTCGGCGACCGCCTGCCACTCCTCCTCGCTCCAGACCAAGTCCTCAACCAAGGCCCGGCGCGAGAGGTCTCCGACGCCGAACGCCCCCACAAGGGCACGGCGATGCTCCGCCCAGGCACACCTCGACTGTGTGCTGTGTGCCGTGTCCTCCGGGCGTGAATATATGACAGGCAGTCGCTCTATGTAAAACACGAGTCTTAAGCCGCATCCCGTTAGGCTGGAAGCCGACCCCAATCCAGTCTGAGAAAGGTTAGGAAGATGATATGAGACATACTGGAACTTAGGTTAATCCACCAAGCGGGCCCAATGCGGGTTGGTGGACGTCACATGTCTTCGAATCATTAGTTCAAGCAGAGATGATAAAATAGAGGATATAATATAGTAAATAGGGTAGTTTCCAGCTTCAAAATAATTACATTTTATTTAGTTTGTATTTTAGATTATAAAAAAATATTGGACACGTATTTTTTCTTTTTTGATTAAACAAAAAATAACAAAGATATAGCCCATTAAAGTTACGTGTGACGTCACCCCGTGCGAAAAAATGTAGCACGGCGCGAGGGCTATATCTTTGTCATTTTTGGTTTAATTTACAAATAAAAAAATACATGTCTTTTATTTTTTAAAAATCTAAAAGACGGACTAATTACATTTTTTACGGCAACTAGCCTATTAGGTTGCACAAAGTAAAGCGTCTACCTAGGTTTGAACTACGACCCTACAACTCGTAACTCGGTTCGGCCCATTTTAGTGGTACCACCACTGCTCTCTTAAACTAACAAGATATCATTAAAGTTTATCTTCTTTTAGGTTGGTATATAATCAAAGAAGATCTCCCACTCCCCGATTCAACTTTAGAAAAATTCAGTTAGCTACCGAGATCGGGAAATTATGAGCCAGCAGTCGGCATTACTCATTATTTGTTTGACCTATAACCTAAGCTATTTTAATGATACTGTGGCTTAACTTGGGTAGAACGTAATGGTCTGGTGGATTATGGGTCCTCTTTTAAATTGTAAGTGAATAGGCTCTTCAATGATTGCATCACTGCTTACCATCACGTTGGATCGCAGTCAAACACTAGTTTAGATCAATGAAAACAACGTTACATGTACAAATCTCCAAGATTAGTAATTCGTAAGAGTCTGACACGATCTCCCGCTCCGTCCAAGGGCGGGGATGTCATTTGGATGATTTGAACCCACCAAAAAAAAGATCAGTAATTCAATTCAAAATATTTTTATTTTATACAGGCCTACCTGGGCATTTGTAAAGGTTAGAAGCTAGTGGTTTCAATTAATCATTTCCTATGGAGAAAAATCTATAAGAAACTCAATGGTTACTCTAAAAAAAGACTGATTAAAAATACGAATAGTTATGTGAGGACACTGTAGACTAGTCAACATTGTATGCAATAGTACAATTAAAAATAATAATAAAAAAAAGTGTATCGAAATAGAACAATAATAAAATAATGTTCTGATATCGTGAAACATTATGTACCTACACACCAGATTTAATCATTTTTAGGTAATATTTTCATGCCAGTCGTCTACGTTACCTACTTAGGCACGAAAATAATTGCAAAATAAATGTGGAAAATTGCCAAACACGCTTTTTATGCTTTGATTCGTTGAATAAACATTCTACAGTCAAACGCTTCCTTGAACTTGTGTTTCACCAGGAACCGAGTGTCACTGGAACTTTTACTAACTGATGTGATAATTATCTAGATATGTTTCTTTTTTATTATTGATAGGCTCGCATTTGACCACCATCTCACCCGATGGCAAGCGATAATGTGGCCGACGATGGAGCACGCTTGCCTAGAAGTAACCTATTCACTCTTGGCTTAACCTTTTGAATGTCTTAAGTTACACAGTTCGACATAAGCCATTGTCTTTCTATTGTGTCTCTAATTACGGCATTCGAAGAGTTAAAGACCCCTAGGTGGTAGCTATCAAGAAACACAGAGTCGGACAGGGATTTCCATTCCATAGCTGTACGCATAATGAATGTGTTCCCAAAACGCTTTGTTTGTGTGGGTAGGATATCCACCATGTACCGATGGTGCAACGCCGTGCGTCTTTTTTGGAGGGAAATCATAAAATAACTCCTCATACTCGCAAAAGGGAGTGTAGACTGTTGCTGACTACAACCCACCCGTGTTGTTGCCCTTTGCGTTCTAGGGCTGCGGTAACTCTTTCGAACTATTCTGTTGCTCTTCCAGACAGACTAATAGTTAGCACAAGTAGCCTTTTAGTTTTCCCACTGCTGGGACTTACTTCCTGCTAAAATGTCACTGTAACATTGGAATCATTGCGTTCATTGTAATATTATTCTGCTCCTAGCCAAGCGTGCTCCATTGTCGAACATATTTTTATTTTTATTTAAACTTCATGTTGAATAGTGGTAGGTACATAGGCGGACTTAATGCAACAAGGCATTCTCTACCAGTCAACCATTGGGTTAAAAAAGCTACCACAGTGTTGTCACTGTGGTAAGTTTGCACAATAAACAAATAACAGATAGTTCAAACTGAAAAATATAAAATAAGTTATTTATACTTGTAATAATAAAATACAGATATATGCTAAAATAATAAACTAATAAATACTATGAAAAATATCAAATCATTAAGAAAACTTAATAACACAACTTAGTGGTATGGTTGGTCTTAGTTCAGTCTTCGTTCAGAACCGAACTAAGACCTACCATACCATATCATCGCTTACCACTTGGTGAAATAGTGGCCAAGCACGACCCTACCAAAAGAAATTAAAAAAAAAAAGAAATTTTGAATAAATTTGTAATATTGCTTCACAGTATAGCACATGCTACATTGTTTACACCACCCAAAGTGAATGATACACACATAACATACATTCACTTTTCATTCATAAATCTACTAACCCTTATCTCCAATACACAAGGTCCATATTCCCCTGTCATTTAGTAAGTAATGTGTAAACATAATAATTTGATTAGCATACCTTCCTAGCGAGGAATAAATGCAAGTTTCTCAGTTTTCTACTGTGACTTGTTACGAAGGAAATGTCAGATTTATTGCTGTTATGCAAAGTATTGCGTTTACTAAATTGGTTGAATGTTAATTAGGAAATACTGGTAATAAAAACAATAGGTGAATGCGGTTATACTGCGCTTTAGTCTACTCGGTATAAATTTCTGCATTAATTTGCCTCTACTGTGAAGTTTGAAAAACCCTTTGTAAACAACTCTCTCGTTTCTGTAAAAATAAGTGTAAACAAAAATACAAATTCTAATGCCAATTCTTTGTTGAGATAGTCACCTTCCTCAGACCACCCTTGAGTAGTGTTAAGAGGAAGGGCAGGCGATCGCCTCAGAAATCAGAAATCAGAACCGCTCCCGACTCCGATTTCCAGCCACCGTAGGCGTAGGCTTGCGGACGACGAGCTATGGTTAGCTCGCTGTCCAGCTGTCCGGTAACCGTCCGGAGCTTGAGTCGTCGACGGCGCGTAGCATTCCACCTGCGCCTCAAAGAGATGTCAGCAAAACCTTCGGAGCCCAGCCGGGCTTAGTGGGGAAAATGGCAGTCTGAAAAGAAACCCCCTGGTCCTGGAACGCAAATCAAAGATGGTACATAATATAGGAGTGGGTTTTAGTTACTAAAAGACTAACATGCCCCTCGCACTCCGCCCTGGAGCGGGAGAAGTCATTGTATGATTACCCATCTAAAAAAATAACCGTCGAGTAGCATTACTTAACCTAAAAGATCGATTCGTGCGACTGGTATTATTTTAAATGCCAATTTATTATGAAAGCAAAACAAACATCCCACTCTTCAAGATCATAACTATAATGATAGCCTCAACTTGATATGCCTCGTAAGTCTCATGTTATCTTTCGCACCAAGATCAAGTGGTGCAACAGAGATCAAGCTGGTCAGTGGTAATGACATGTTTCGTCATGATAATATAGTGGCGTGACCTTCGGGGTTCGCATCTGCTTGGCTCTTAGAGATTTGGGCAGAAGATGATTATAGGCCTACTAGTAGCTGCAAGTGGCTCCGCCCGCGTGAATATAGGAAATTATCACAATCATGGCGAAGCTTGAAAAGCAAAATTGATTATGCGACGTTGGGTAAACTTTAAAGTAAAAATTTTTGATTTTTTTTTCGTTAAAAATGACGAAATTGGTGGGATTAAGATATTATTAACATTATGCTATCTAAATCTGATTTTTTATAAAGTAACAATTTTATTTTTTCTAAAAAAATTAACTTTAAATCAATTTCCTGTAGAGTTTACTCGATGTCGCTTAGTGATTTTTGCCTTTCAAGCGTCGATGGTGTTTCTTACCGGTTCTTCTCCATAGGAACGACCAATTGGAACCTTGCTCTATCTTTTGAAGTTTTATAAGGGCCCTTCATGGGCTCTAAAACACCGGTACCCAGTCGCATCCAACTGGATTCAACGTGAGGCTTGGAAGGATGAAGGTGATGGAGGCTTCCAGACTAACTAGACTAGTCTAACTAGACAGGAAGCCTACTCCAATCTAGTTGGGAAAAGATTATCGAGACGATGACGATTAAAAAGCTACTGACAGATTTTTAATACACGAAATTGAATTATGTGTATAAAAACCCTTCTGACACTTTTCCCAAAGCTTTCTAGATTTTTCTCAATTCAAAAGGTTTTTAATGTGTCATATAACTATATTTTAGTACGCACTAAACGCGTTTCATAAAACTTAAAACCAGACGAATTTCTCATCATTTCCACTGCGCATTGATAAAGACGACTCGAGGTCAGAATTGAGTAACAAAACCTCTGTAATATACATACACCTTTCTGACGTAAGTTAGAACAATACCAAGTTTAAAAATTCGCAATTTCACACTAAATGTATACCTTCTTAATTAAACTTTAGTACTACATTACAACAATGGGATAGGTATGAATTTCACAAAATAATGTCAACAATGTTTTTGTTATTTCACAACACGTTTTTATATTTTTTTTTTATGTTTATGCGTGTTGAAGTGTTCACACGCATTTATTTTGTTTATGGCGTATTGTGGTAATGTTTTCTAACGCAAGTTATCGAATAATGTGTTTGAGAAAGCCGCTTTAGGGTTCTCATGATGGTTCGCATGGTATTCGTCCTTCACTAAAAGTTTCTGTATCTGAGCATCAAAAGTTGAAACATATAATACAAAGTGCAACAAACCAAAAATACATAGGTCGTTCATCATGTCTCTATTTCCTCCGTCTGTTTCTTTAGTTTACCTACTAATCATATGAATTTATCAAGTATGTCGTGGATTTGGAATTACATAGAACGAACTCTTTTTAACCGACTCCTAAAAAAGGAGGAGGTTTTGACGTCATCTGATTTTTTTTGTATCTCGTTCTGTGATATCTTCGTCAAATGCGAAACGATTTTGGTTATTCTGGTGTTTGTTTCTTCATTTTTTAACACCGACTTCCGAAATTAAAGTGGTTTTGCATTTTGAAGTTTTTCTTTTTTTGTAGTTGTTTATAAAAAAGTTTTTACTGTGTCAGAACAAAATATACTTGACTTTAAAGCTTGCTCTAGGAAACTATTGTAGTATTGTACTTTTTTTGTAGTATAGTAACTATTGTAATTTATATTTCGGCACTGCTGTTACAAAAACTCTCTCAAAAAATAACTGAATTATTTTCTTATTAAATTCAAATAGTATTCCAATTATGCTCAATATTTGAAAAGTAAACTAATTGAACCACCCTGTATGCTAAGAGGGTATGTTTTTCATGCGATTTTCTTTAAAATCATACAATGTATTTCTCATACACTTACGCTGATTCAGCGGTAAATATGATATAGATTGAACCATAGTTTACGTTCAAGGAATGCGGAATGCCTTGCTACTATTTACTGATACGGCATGCTGTCTGATATCTGGTTATTATTAAACAAATTTATTATTACTGAGGCTGTTGTAAATGGTGACTAAGAGGCTGTGTCTGGCAGAAGAGATTCTATATTTTTAAGAGCGCTTTGGCTGGAGATTATAGCGATCAGATTTCTCGATGGGATTGATAGGTGTGATGGCCGTTGGGGCCAAAAGATTCTGGAGTGGCGACCGCGTACTTGAAGACGCAGCGTTGGAAGGCCTCCTACAAGGTGGACCGATGATCTGGTGGTGTCTAATGCAAGTCATATTTTTCAAACATTTTTTTTAATTATTGATAGATCCGCGCTTGACTACTATCTAACCTGATAGTAAGCGTATTTTATTTTTTATTTTTCTTTCTTTCTTTTTTTCTTTCTTTCTAAGTAGTCGAAGTAACCTATTTAGACTGCACTTAAAAACCTCCAAGTTGTAACTATCAGGAAACTCAAACTCCAACGGGGAGTTCAACTTCTTAGCTGTACACACAATGAATGTGTAATTACAAAACGTTTCGTGTGTATGTGAGGGATGTCCAAATTAAAACTAAAGTAAGATTTCTTATTATTCTTTCTTCCTTTTGGCTGGCCTGTTGGTCTAGTGGTTAGTGACCCTGACTGCTATGCCGGAGGTCGTGGGTTCGATTCCCACCCAGGACAAATGTTTGTGTGATGAGCATAATCATTTGTTCTGTGTCTGGGTGTAATTTATCTATAATATGTATGTATTTAGAAATATATAAGTATGTTTATCAGTTGTCTAGTACCCATAACACAAGCTCTGCTTAGCTTGGGACTAGACGGCGTTGTGTGTTAGTTGTGGAATATTATTATTATTATTTTCATACATTTATTTATCTCAGGACCATGAGGTCCTGGACCTTTGGAAGGCATACGAGGAGCCGAAACCAACTCGCAGAGGCCCTTTTAGCTGCTTCTAATGGAACGTGGTACCAACCGGCGATTATCCCTGTATGCGCTATGCTAGTGCATCCAAGGACAACCCCCGGTTGAAGGGAAACTATTGCAACATGTGAAAAACTAATATAAGGCTATGGTTTTTGGAGTCTTAAGTGGACTGGTTACCAGGAACTATGTTAAGACTATGGCCCCTGCCTAAACAATGTTTTTAATTTCCATCGATAAAAAGGCAAGGGGTGACTTGCACACTCAACAAATGGGCCCCCAAAATGGTCGCTAGCACGAAGTGACGTAGCAACAAGAGGGCAACATATCCTGATGTGCTTGAGGAGTGGAGAGGTATACCACGGCTATCAGGACAATCCCGGAAGTACGGTCAAGATCCCTACCAGCACCTTACTGGATTATACATCCTTCTCCCGAGCGCATTTGCTCTTGCGAATCTCCACTCAAGCCAGCCAATAAAGGCAAGAGAGAGGTGGGAGCTCTGTTCCTCGTCAGTGTTCACTACGACCGGCCAATAAAGGCAAGCCGGAGATGAAGAACAAGAATTCTCCCGGGAGATCGGGTCCGTGGGATCGCTAATGCCCAACAGTTCGCCACAAAACTGCCCTGCGGATTGTATCTCTCTTGGTCTGGCCCCTCACCCTAGGCATGTTACGGCTAAGCAAGCGCTACCGACACAGACTTAGGGTTCATTGGAGCGCGCAAGCCCCACCACGACGTCAACGTAGAGATACGGCGATGGGGTTATTATTATTATTCTCTTTATTCAATTTTTTTACATATAAAATTACATTTTTAAATATTTTTTAACAAAATTATACAAAAGAAAAAAAAAACATTTAAAAATATAAAAATATAGTTATCCACCGGTGTCGGGAGCAGGGTCCAAGCTACCGGTGGTTAGGGCTCCAGAGACAGGAACCTCCTCACAATGCGAGCCGTATCGAGGAGTACTGCCTTCTGTATCAGGCCCTTGATCCACCCGTGCAACGATAGCTTCGACAGATGGTCGTCGAAGCTTTTGGCTATAAGGCCATTAGCGGTCACAACAATCGGCACAATGATAGCCGAGTCCACATTCCACATGTCGACAACCTCGTGTGCTAAGTCAAGATATTTAATTTGTTTTTCTTTCTCAGCTTTCACGAGATTCTCGTCATGCGGGATGGTGACATCGACTATCATTGCACGGCGCGCTAATCGGTCTATCACCACTATGTCCGGCTTATTGGCTACAATAGTCCGGTCAGTAATGATAGACCGATCCCAGTACAACGTGACATGGTCATTTTCAAGAACTGGGTCGGGCACATACCTGTAGTACGGTACCTCAGAGTCCACTAGGTTGTACTTCAAAGCAAGTTGCTGGTGAAGAATCCTGGCTACTTGGTTATGCCTGTGCAAATACTCGCCGTTAGCCAGACGAGAACAACCAGAGATAATATGTCTGATGGACTCACCCGGACGATGACATGCCCGACACACGCCAACCGTCCCGTCCTTCATAATATGTCTCCGGTAGTTGTTCGTCAAGATAACCTCGTCCATAATCGCACAGACAAAACCTTCAGTTTCTCCGAAGAGGTTGCTAAATCGTAACCAGGCCACGGACGCCGAAAAATCTACATCAGGCTCATGAAGAGCCCGAAAAAAGCGCCCGTGAAGCTCCTTGCCTTTCCATACTTCCTTGCAGTCATCAGTGGTAAGTACCACAGGTTTGCGCCAGTTCTCTTTAGCCATGGACAGCGGGGTGAGTCCCTTGTCCACTGCGACCACATCGCGGTGCATACCCACGTCGGTTTTGAGAAAGTATTCTCTGAGGCTGCACACCTCGCGGTTGTGTAGAGTCTTTGCATTCAAAAAGCCTCGACCTCCACACTTCCGCGGGATGTACAGTCTCATCACCGAAGATCGTGGGTGATGCATCCGATTTGCGGTCAGCAATGTACGGACCCGCCTATCCAGAGCGTCTAACTCAGTCTGAGTCCATTTGAGTATGCCGAAAGAGTACATTAAAACCGGCATGACCCAACCGTTGAAGGCGCGCACCTTATTTCCGCCTGACAGAAGGCTGTTTAAAACTTTCTTCAGGCGGCCAAAGAAGCGCTCCTTCAACGTTTGCTTCATGTCAGCGACGTTAATGCCTAACGCTTCCGACATACCCAAATACTTATAAGTTTCGGTCGAGGAGAGGGATCTAAGGTGTATGGAATCCGAGAGTTGAATTCCCTCGGATTCCACTATCTCCCCTCGCCTCACATGCATGACTGCACATTTGTCCACACCAAATTCCATCCTGATGGCACTACTGAAAGTTTCAGTTACCTTCAGTAGTTCCATCAGTTGCGAATTGTTGTGGGCAAAAAGTTTCAGATCATCCATGTAAAGCAGGTGAGATAGGACCTGACCACCTCTTCTCAACCGATAGCCCAGACCTGAATCCTCCAGCAACGTGCTTAAAGGATTCAGGGCTAAGCAAAACCAAAGTGGACTCAAACTGTCGCCCTGAAATATTCCCCGTTTGATCCATATTGGTTCATCATTCCCCTGGATCGGTCGACATCCTGGATAGCGAAGGACTGTTTTCCATTGCCTCATACATGACTTAAGGAAGGTGCGTAGAGTTGCATCTATTTTATACAACTCCAACACCTTCATGAGCCATGTATGTGGAACAGAGTCGTAGGCCTTCTTATAATCTATCCAACATGTCGACAGATCCTTGCGGGATCGACGAACCTGTTGGCTTATGGCCATGTCTATGAGGAGTAGCTCCTTAGTGCCGCGGGATCCGTTCCTACATCCATTCTGAGAGGCAAACATAATTGAGTTTTTCTCAATGTGTAGAGTAATTTTCACTCTCAGGATGGACGTAAGAAGTTTATAGACCGTCGACAAACATGTAATCGGTCTATAATTCTTGGGATCCGCGGTACTACCCGTCTTATGGAGCAGGTGGGTGGTACCAGTTGTTAAAATCTGAGGCAGTGACCCAGACTCTAAGGATGACTGAAATTGTGATGCCAAAATCGCGTGTGAGCTGCTATACCACTTAAGCCAGAAATTTTGCAGTCCGTCCGGTCCCGGAGACTTCCAATTTGGTAACGGACGTACTGCTCTGGCCACATCTAATGGGGTGATGAAAACTTTGTCCATTTCTGGTATAGCCTCGCACACGCGCTCAACATCACGCATCCAGCCACCTTCATTGTGACATACGGGCTCCGACCATATGCTGCGCCAGAATGTATTCGTGGCAACACTATCCGGACGAAACCCGTCAGTCACATTTTGTCCAGGTCGCTCCCAAGCTCTGTACACCCACCTCTCATCGCTCTGGAACATGCGATTCTGCGAGTACCGATCGACCCGTCGCTTATACCGCCGGATACGATTGGCCCATGCACAAACTTTCTGCTTCAGGAAGTCGATGCATTCCGTGACACGTGACATATATTCTCGGGGGCTTATTTCAGTCCCCGAAAACGCTCGTCTCACGAAACGCATCACACGTGGACGTGTATTGCCCTCCCTGAAGCAGTATAGTTTGCCAATTAGTGCTCTGGCCTCATCAATACGCCTCTCGATCCTGCACTGCCAGGCTGGAGCGGCAGGCGTTGGTCGAGTAGCTACTCCATAACATGGGAACTTTACATTAGCCAGACGACATGCCGCAACAGCCCCACAGTACAGGATGGAGTGCGTATCAAGGAGGCTGTCGCTGCTCTCAAAAACATTTTTAAGCAGCGAGTCCAGAGCACACACTAGCGCCCTATTTTTTTTGTGCATAGGCAACCGAGGTAAACGGGGCCTAAGCTCAGTCGGAGTCGATCTATACTCACGAAGCGCATCCTCCAGTGCGCTCCTCAGTCGATCGTTGCACTGGCTACTTACTCTGTCAACCCTATCATCTGCCTCATCCTCAACATGAACATACCGCGGAGTGGTCGTGACAGAAGTCGATGGTCCCGCGGTCTGTATCTGTTGCGGTGTCGAGACGATAGGGTTGCTCAGTACCTGTGAGCGCAGCCGATCAAGTGCGGCGTCGTCCAACCTGTGGTTACGTTGAATAACCCGCACCTGATCCGACAATCGTTGTGCCGAGACGTTCACGGTTGGTTCAAGATCCTGAAACAGAGACAGCATCCTAACACGGTACGCAGTGAGGTTAGTTCCCCCCTCTGTAGACCCGTAATATGCGCGCATGACGTTCTCATTCATGGATTGAGTCCATTTCATGCGCTGCACACAACCACCATATTATTATTATTATTATTATTATTATTTCTTATTATTTTTCAATCTACACTATATAATAGTTCTTACACTATTTTTGTTCGTAGGAGGTAATCTCTGGAATACTGGTCCGAGTGCTAAATTTTTTTCACTGATAGAAAGCTGCTTTATTCCTGAGTGATATAGGCTATATTTTATGTAAGGCGAACCCGCGGGCAAAAGCTAGTAAAAAATAAATTTCCATGTATCCTTAATGTTTCACGATAAGGTTAGGTAACGTTCCATGCAACATATAACGCCTATAACATACCTTTACCGGTTAATAGTAGGTAAATACACAAATCTAAATGTAAATAGTGTGAACCTGTTTCCGAGTGCGTCCATATAAACAGGGCTACGAAAGGTCGCAGCCGGTTTACCTACATTACAAGTCTCGATGCTCTTCTAAGAGTAATTGCCATTAATTTTGAGATTGAAATCAGGGAATGAGTACCTAGACTAGGGTTGCTATACGACATTCGTCCCGATACGTCAGGACATGTCACCGTTATCAACAGTGGTGTCCCGACGTGCCGACTAGCTGTAAAATGTCCCGACAAACACAGTCGAGCGCACGGCTACAAGTTTTTAAAAATTGCCAACGGAATCACGGAAGTTATTCTTTAAAGTAAAATTAATTTGTTGTAAAGAATTTTATAAATTCATAAAAGGTCAATTACTGTCCCAAATAAAATCATCTGATAAATATAAAAAGGAATGATGTTTGATTAATTGTTATGTTATCCCCGAATTAATAAATGAATACATATAATTCTAAAAGGTTTGGTTTTAAAGTTTCCTTTTTTTAATTTGCAAAGTGTTGGCTTTGCATTTGTTTGCCGACGAACCCAGTAAATACTAAAAAAAGAGGACCCCAAATTGTAATTAATTGTCCTGACGGGCCTTAGGGATTTATGGCATCCTTAACGTAGACACATAGGGTTGCCGCACACTGACCGCACGTGACAGCAACAAATGCTGCCAAGATAAGCTTGAATGTTTTGTAAAACATCGTGGACAAAGTAATGCGCCTGGCTGGGTTCAAATCCGCGACCTACAAATTGTAAGTCGAGGCAGTTATCACTGGGCCCACCGTTGCTCTACCAGAAAATAGGCTGAATATAAATGATCATCATCATCATATCAGCTGAAAGATGTCCACTGTTGGACATAGGCCTCCCCCAAGAGTCGCCACAATGACCGGTCCCATGCGTCACGCATCTATGGGGTTCCCGCGACCCTCTCAATGGTCGATAGGGACGAAAGGTTCTAGAGTGGCGACCACGTACCGGAAGACGTAGCGTTGGAAGGCCTCCAACAAGGTGGACCGATGACATGGAATATAAATAAATACATATAAAAGGAATGCTATGTTCCTTGTCTATCTGTACACTATTGAAGTGATGTAAGAGATGTGATTTTCAATACACCGGATGTTTAAACACTTAACCTAGAAAATTACTCGTCCTTGGCCTTTAGCTATATTGTACAAACTCATAAAAAAATAAATAATATGTTTTATTGACGTATATCCACGCATTATAAACTTTATCTGCTTTATTTACTTAATAAACATTGCCTTTTAAGTTTTAACTTTTAAATGAAGTAATCTGTAATGTCAATGGCCGGAAATGAGCCTATTAGGAGCGAGGGCTTCTTATCAGATGATCGTAGGTTCGAGTCTTGTGCGTTGAACTTTGAGAACACATCTTGTGAAGCGCAGTTTACAATGTTTTATGAGGTTAATAAACATTGAACTACTGTATATGTTACTGTAAAAGCTCGAACTACGGTAAATCTTAAGACTTTCCAGTATCCGGGCTTTGGTTGAGGTCATGGTCCGGAGCGAGGAGGAGTGGCAGGCGGTCGCCGACTTCTGCGAAGTAGTAATGCTCGCAAAGGAGGAACGGCGTTATCGCCGCCGCCGCCGCCGCCGGGATTCTGATCCCGATTTCCGGCCACCGTAGGTGCCGGCTTGCGGACAGTGAGCAATGGGTAGCTCGCTGTCCGGCCGTCCGGTAACTGTCCGGACCAAGCCCAAGTTGTCGACGGCGCGCATTGTTCCCTCGCGCCTCAAGGAGTTGTCAGCAACAGCAGGGACCCAGCCGGGTCGAAGCCAACTGGGGCCAGGGTTATCCGAAAGGGCGCTCGAGCCCCGGTATGAAGGCTAGAAGGAACGGGGTGGGTCTTTTAGTCAGTAAGAGTTTGACACTATCTCCCGCTCCGCCCAAGAGTGGGGGTTGTCATTGGATGATTTTTTCCCACCATAAAAAAAAGACTTTCTAGTAAAACCTAGGATTTACCGACATGGGTTGGTAAATGTAAGTATTTAATATAATGGGGCGATTTTTTCGGGCTTTTAACATTCCAATTACATGCTAGGTTTTACCAAAGTGGACTGGTAAATGTTGGTTTTAGGAATAAAACAATGATTACTTAATTCTACGTCATTTATTTAAAGTATGTATTAGTTAAAAACTTAAATATAATCCTAACCTATTTAAATTATTTTAATTAAGGAGTTGTATTAATAAAATTAGGAACAAGTATTTTTTTTTATATTTAAAATACTTCCTAAGCAATAAAAAATAACACAAGTAAAATTATCTTCTTACAAACATAACGCTTACCTTGAATAATCTAACTGAATCTGCATTTTTCTTCTTATTTGGATTTAACAAATAAATACAAACGTAACGGTTGTATTAGCTAGTCTAATTGAATCATTATTTTTCTTATTATTTGGTTTTACAGTGCGCAGGTAACGGTGGCGGCTGACTGCCTACGAGTACGAGTTGATGCGCTTTACATTTTATGACATGATTTTTTTTCAACATTTACCGGGCCTTTAATGTAAATCCTAAGATTTACCAAGTGAATGGTGGTAAAAGTTCGAATCGCAAACTTTTAAGGACATTTACCATTAGTAATTTGTAAATCTTAGGTTTTACTGGAAGTTCTTAAGATTTACCGTAGTTATAGCTTTTACAGTAACATATATTGTATTGACTGGCCTGTTGGTCTAGTGGTTAGTAACCCTGACTGCTATGCCGGAGGTCGTGGGTTCGATTCCCACCCAGGACAAATGTTTGTGATGAGCATGATCATTTGTTCTGTGTCTGGGTGTAATTTATCTATAATATGTATGTATTTAGAAATATATATGTATGTTTATCAGTTGTCTAGTACCCATAACACAAGCTCTGCTTAGCTTGGGACTAGACGGCGTTGTGTGATAGTTGTGTGGAATATTATATATATTATATTATTATTATTATTATATAGACTAAAACGTATTTTATAATAGTGAATTTATTTAATTATTAAAACTATGCACTAGTAAAAACACTGTACAAAGGCGGAGTTAATGCCTAAGGCATTTTGTACTGGTCGACCTTAGGGTGGTGCACAAACATAACATATTGTTTAATTTCTAACATTTCATTTTAAAAGTTACAAATTGCCAACACATTCTGTTCTGGGTTTAGCAAAGCGCAATTCTATATTTTTTATAAGAACATATAATTACCTGTTTGTGCAAAAGTTTTGTTACTATTTTGATGTACACTAAAGTTCATTCTAAATGATGTTTATTTTGCAAGTAGGTTTTTGTAAACACTTTTACACGTCAATTTAAACTAGATTATAAGTGTTGAGTCCAAATTAATAAAATTAAGCTTCGAAATTGGCTCTGAAAGTAAAATAAAAAATACTCTGTTTACATATATTATGTGAGTATAGTTCACAAGTATGCTATTAATTTAAATTAAATCATGTCTAACTATTTAGACAAGAATATTTCCTAATTTTATTAGTAAATTACATGCTTGTACAATACGTCATTTATGGATATAAACGGGTTTAAAAATCATAATTTTTGAGCCAAATTTCGCGTAAATGGGAGTAAATGCTCTTAAGCTGTCTATATCTATTCTATTCATTTTATATAGCTAGACTATTTATGTCTGTACTATTATATCAACTAATTTAATGTTTGTAAAAGACTTAAAATAGCGTTGTACTTATAATATTTCTTTTATCTTTCCAGGTAAGTACCTACTCCAACTACAAGGAACAATACTTCGAAACCTTTCAAGAAGCAAAACATGCAGAAACTATGCGCCGTAAGCCTTCATTTGTCTTCTCCTAACATTGCAAGCGATACGCACATTCTATTCAGCTGTTCAAAATGAGAATGTAACTGTACTTAGGAATAGTTAGCACCTATGTACGGGTACACTCGTATATAGTTCGATACTCGTATATATAGGTGGCTTGTAGGATTTTTCGAAAGATTACCGCGAACCTGCTACTTAAACTGAAAGAATATATGGACATATTCTCGTTTCTCCCAGAGAAAAAAATCTTATAGAAAAAAAGATTATATCATCATCATAATCAGCTTTTTAATTTTCCCAGGTCTCCTCTTTAAGAGATGGAATGGGCCGTAATACACGCGGACTCTGTGCGGGTTGGATGTCAGATGTCTTTGAATGTTAAGGACATGCTGCTTTCCTCACGATGTTTTCCTTCACCGTGTTGAGAGCAGTGGTGATGAAATGAATTATACACAGCAATGCACATGGCAAATAGTTTCCTTTCTTCCAAAAAGCTTGACCGAAAACGTTCAGAATCTGTAGTATCTAAGGCCATTATTGCCAAACAATTCTTCGCGAAATTGCTAACAATCGGTTGAGATAACATGTAATTTTCCACGTGTTACATTTTCCATAAAACCAACCACATATTACCCTAAACCAATAATAGGTTAGCAGCAGACAGTTGTACGGCGCGGGCGCAGGAATGGGATTAGAAAGGATCTCGCCAAGGTCGCGCCGTGTCCGCCACGCTGCGCCGGCGCTACGGATTGTATGTAGTGGCTCATGGAGTCATGAGCTGAGCTTATGAGGTTCATAGGTGATTGGCATTGGTTTCTCAAAGAAAAAGGCTTCAAAAAAAATAGAATTACTTTAAAACAAGCCTTGAATCATGTCCAAAAAGGGTTTTGATGAGATCGTTGTCTAGAGAAGTACATTATTAAAATACATGTAAATTGGTAACTATTCGATTTTTCAGTCGTATATTAGAGACCTTTAAGAGTTTTTGAGATGACCAAAAATACTTAGAATACCTACTTAGATAGCAAATTATTTACTTTGCTGTGAAAATGATCAACGTCAGAAATGGTTTTGCATTTGCAAAACTACGTCCTTAGCTCATGGACATATTGGATATGATACCCACGATTTCAAGTTGGATTACTTACAGGTCCATAGTTCCATTCATAAATTATATTAATCATATCAAAGAATATAAACCATAGAGGTTACTTTTAATTTATATACTTAGCAATAAGTAACAATATCACACAACCTCAGCTACAGTTGACATTTCGCTACCATTTCGACACAGATAGTTGATCTAAATGTCGGTTCCATTTAGTAAAATCAATAAAGATGGAGGTCGATCTGATCATTTGATCATTGACTGTGATTTACTGATATGAATCAACTGGATTCAGATTAGTGAATAGATGATATAGAATTGACGAGCTACGTTACAAGGACGTTTTAAATGATTTGTAGCTGTTCTAGTCTTCATAATGTAAATATATCAAGTTCAGACAGTATTAAGCTAACATTAATTGTTTTATTCCTCACCTTAAACTTAAATTATTAATTTATAATAAGATTAATAGTTAATCTAACACTGTTCTTGGCTCTTCTCATAGTACTTACATGGCGAATACAGCCAAGGAGTGGAATTCCATGCCGGATTCTGTTTCGTGATAGCCACAACCTAGGGGTCTTTAAGCCAAGAGTGAATACGTTTTTTCTAGGCAAGCATACACATCAGTTCAGATAGTAGTCAAACGCGAACGTAGAAATAATAAAAAAAAGTTCTATAGTCTCTATGTTACTTAGCAAAAGTGTTGTATTGATGTAAACTTCCCTTGAGGTTCCAATAGTCCTAGTCCATTCTCCTGTAAAAGACACTTCTCTTCATTTAATGTAACATTTCTTTTGAAATCTTCTTCTTTATCTTTAAGTCAAGAGAGTGAATAGGTTACTTCAACAAGTGCTTTGTATTCTTGTAAAACTTCTCATTAGGTTTTCAATAGTCCGTTATTCTTTTAAATACATTTGTCTTCTTTGATTGTAATCTTCCTTCTGGCTTCTACTACTTTCATGTTCTTTATCTTCTAAGGCATTCACTTCTCATCTTCCAAAACACGTCGACTTTTATTATGGATAGGCTCGCGTTCGACCTAGTGGTCAAAGTCAACGTGTAGGGGTGAGATAGTTCTCACCTGGTAAACGATGATGTAGCTGACGATAGAGCACGCTTCATGCGACTTATTTCCTCCACTCAATTCACCCCCATTAACAAACAACACATGCTTGTATCCCACACTGTAAACAGTCATCACGGCCCATTTACACGCTCCGTGACGGTTACGCAACGACTCCGTGACGTGTCGTGACAGCGAGTTGCTACACGGATGACTGTGTGTCCGTCTGTTCGTTGTACGCCGTGACTTGATGGCACGCGACGATGGCAATATGTCTTGTTTGTACAACAATTGTGGATGTAGTTTTATTATGTGTTTAGCGTGTAAATATGTTTTGATGCGGATGGCTTGACGGCTTATTTAAAAGACTAGTTCTGTCACGTGAATTCCCTCTCGATTCCCAGTAAAAAGCAACCTCTATCAACAGAGAGTGACTAATGGAGCTTTCTATTAGTATATTCATAATTTGGATCTTTAATTTTAGAGACGAGATTACCTTTGAAACCGACATCAAATAGGTTTTTTTTTTTATATAGGTTCACCGATTTTTCGGTCAATTGTGGATTTACTATGTTTATTTTGACCAGATTGGTCCCGTAAAAATATTACCATATTGGTAGTTTTGAACTTCGAAGATATAAAAAAAAACACTTTTATTTCATTATATGAGAAGGAACTCTTTGGATTATGGCAGAACTATCGGAAGTCGGTGTTAAATAACGAAGAGACGAAACTATTTATAAACATATAAATATAAAACCTCTCTATTTATTTCTTTAGATAAGGATGCTGTGATCGGTATATCCGATCTTCTGTTGGTTACGTTTGAATTATCTAGTATTCTATTCTGTTATTTTAGTCTCGTTTTGTTCGGCGTTTTTCAGCTAAAATGGCCATCCCACACAATTTTTTTTCAAAAAGTTTTACTACTGTACTTTGTATTTTTTAGTACTTCACATTACTTTGCAGTAATGTGAAGTACAGTATATACTATTGAGGAAAACGCAAACATAAACCAAATCCACAAAGTAAAAAGGCTGTGGTTTGCCAACTCATCTTTCTAAGTAGATATTCGTATCTTTTCAGAAGAACACGCAAATCATTTTCACTTTCAACCAAATTTTAATATCACGTTCTCTTGCGCTTGCGCACTCACGCATGAAATTTCTGTTTTATTTTTAAAAACAACCGGCAATTGTTTTTTATGTAACCATAGATTATTACAGATTAAAAATCTTATAATCAAAGCGTCTATGGTGAAAGTTTTAATAGTTACCGCTATAATTATGAATTGGAGGTAAACCCATTATTTTCTATGTGAAGAGTCGTGAAGAACTGCTGATACAATGCTTAATTACTGATTAGTTTAACTGCCTTTTAATATTTTATGTTGGTAAAAAGTAAAGGAAGTTCACTGGCTTCAAAAAATAAACCTGGGAACGGCTTTATCAATTTCTATGGTAAAGCTTCTTTTTGGCAATTTTCTTCATCACCACTTCTCTCAAAATGGTGAGAGTGGTAGAGCAGTGGTGGCTGAGTGGTAATGGCTCCAACATACGAGTTCTAGGTCGCGGATTCAAACCCTGCCAGGCGCATTACTTTTTGTAATTTATTTCATCACCACTGCTCTCAAAACGATGAAGGAAAACATCGTGAGGAAACCGGCATGTCCTAAAACCAAAAATTCGAAAACATGTGACATTCAACAACCCGCACTGGGCGTGCGTTGTGGATTACGGCCCATTCCCTCTCCTAGAGAGAAGGCCTGAGTCCCAGCAGTGGGAATATTAAAAGGCTGATTATATATACACATCTATTTATTAGATCCTTGTCTTGCCATCCCACAGAGGCATTTACCTGTGCCTGCCTTTCCTGAATACAAACACTTTTACCATTACGAAAGACCCACAATTCACCATTTCTTCATCACGTCCAAATTCTGGCTATAAATAGACCTCACACGTCGAAGTAGTTATAACGATTAATGAATTAATCGTGAATCGTGAAGACGCTACAAATACGAATCTCCCACAATCAATCAGTGTAACGATCGCACCGGGAAACCACTTTCGCTAGATCTTGACCCCGTGCGACTCGTAACTGGTTCTCATGCGAGTGTCATGTGCTGCTGGTCATTAAACTTTGTGGGACTAGGGGAATGGAGTCGTGTTTGATAAACATTTTTTTTTTTGTGTAAAAATGTGTGAACCTTTCTACGAGTCCATTGATTGACGGACAAACTACAATTACTTAATTACACATTCTTTAAAGTATTGTTTTTTAAACCTGGGTCAATATAAGTGAACTAAAAATGTTTAGAAAGTCAACCCCTCAAGTGTAAATTGTGGGCTGACCAAACATAATATCTAATTATAAATCTAACAAAACACTACAAGACACCTTGAACTTTCAATAATTAAAATGTAAATAGAAACGTAACTAGGTTTTAATTACAAACAAACGATCACGAAAAATCATGACATTAACAGACAGGCTCTGGGTAACCCTAGCAAGGGCAGGCCGTTCACATCAACCGTACAATTATTTAAAAAAAATGTGACGTTAATTACAAGATCGCGGCTAGCTGTCAAGGTCAGCTATCAGGTGAAAGTTTTGGCGGGAATTCGGGAAGTGGAATGGGCGAGATTATCTCAATTGATTATTGTTCTACTGATTGATTTTGAAAGGTCGAGGTTAACTTTTAGACGATAATGAGTTTAGATTAACTAGAGTAGTTTGGTGCTTGGTAATAGCCGTAGGAAGTTATAACGTGCAACTAATGATTAGGTACGTACTGTCTAGAACTTTTATATTGGAGTTTTATAAAATAAAAAAATAAAAAATGGTTGCGAGTATCCGTATCCAAAAGCAAATGTCACTATGAACTATACAAATATTAGAGGAAATTTTTGTATTTTTAGATTTTTGTTTGTTCTGATTAAATTCTAAGACTACTGGACCGATTAAAAAAAAGTATCAGTTACTAGCACAGCGCGTAGCATTTTACTGGTGAAAAAAAAATTGTGACTTGAGTGGCATAGGCACATATTTTCACGCAGACGAAGCCGCTGACGGAAGCAATACAAAATATTATAAGGCTTTGAAGAGTTGCTGGAACATTTTTGGGTAGATTTTCACTTCGGTATTGAATATTAGAAATATCTTTAAAAAATGAAATTAAGTAATAGGTACAACAGTAAAAACTCTGTACTGCTTTCGTAATTACAAGTACCTTGTTAAAATTCTCAGAACCTACCTCAATTTTACAAACTACAAGGTGACCATAGAGCAGTAACCTCGCTGGCCAATCAAAAGTTCACGTTGATTGATGTTGCCATCTACAAATGTATAAAGACAATCATTTTTGCTATTGGTTACCCTTGAATCTGTTGTTTTGATGGATGGACTGTATCTTGTTAACTACGAGTGAAGCTATGACTACATTAGACCGAGACACACGTGTCACACGCTGATTTGTACGTAGAATGACGTTGCGTGGCGTGGATCAAGTGTAGCTCTACAAGTCTAGTTGCCATATAAAATGTATGGAGACCGACACGCCTAGATCGGCGTGTGTAGCATACGTGTGCGCAGTGTAATTCTACCTTAATGCTTACATGGAGTGAACTAGTTTATTTTTTTTGTTTAAATTACTTGGAATATTGGTAAAGAGATAAAGAACAGGCAAAAGTAGGTAATTTGTTTATAATGAGAGGAGCACTTATTTTTTTTTAATCATAAAGATCTCATATTGCAACATCACATTGTTCTACAGATCTTCAAGATTCAATTCGCCAATATCTATTGCAAAATACACCATTATAATTGAATTAACAAGATCGGAGTGCCTTAAAAAGTTACCCAACAAGTGTAGTACGTGATGGAAATAAAAGAGAACTCTATAATTTTCCACACATCGGTAAAGAATCGAATAAAAAAACAACACGAGTCAGAGAATCGATTCTAAGTGCACGCGTTACCGATTTTCAATAGTGCGTTAACGTTGCGACATGTATTAGGTAGTTGCGTAACGTAATTATTCAATGTTGCTGACGGTACTACACAGTTCTCACATACCGACCAAGGATTTGCGTTATAAATATTTATTTGTTTATCAAATGTTTTTGTTAATCGATTGGAAACAATCGTAAATTGGTACGAATGTGTGTTTTGTTCTGATGACCTGCATGTTTGATTTAAAACGCATATTGTCCTTGTGGCATTAGCAGGTAGGTAGTTAATTGAATTGTGTAACAAAGTAATCTTCTTATCTAATCTTTTTTATCTATGTATATAAAAGGAGAACTGACTGACTGACATATCAAAACACAGGCGAAACTATTGGGATTAGGAGTGAGAAATTTTATTTTGGCACATGGTTTCCTTTTATGACGTAAGTAAGTGCTTACTAAGAGAGGGTTTTCCAAAATTCATCCTCTAAAGGGATGAAACAGGGTCCAAAGTTTGTATGGAGAAACCTATTTTCAAGCGAGTGAAGCCGCGGACAGAAGCTAGTTCATCATCATCTTTCTGCCCTAGTCCCATTTTACGGGGGGTCGGTGTAACACGTTTTTTTTCATCCATTCGGTCCTGTCACTTGTCACGCTATCACTAACTCCCTTTTCTTCCATATCACTTATTAAACAATCCATCCATCGTTTCTTTGGTCTCCCTCTCCCTCTCCATCTATTCACATGTAAACTCTTAACTCTTGTAGCAACATGCGTTTTCATCCCTCCTCTTCACATGACCAGAAGCTGGCACAAGCTAGATATATAAATATATAAAAATGAATGCCTCTTTTTCTTGGCCACACCATAACTTTAGAATAACTAAACTGATTTAATTTATCTTTTTTTTTTAATTTTTCTGATACTATGTAGACGGTTTTTACTAACTTAGTGGAAGACGGAAACAGTTTCTAGACTAATTTATTGTGAGTAATTTTTTATTAACAAAACTTAAGTCTTTAGGTATTGCTGTTTTGGTTCTAAAAAATCTTTTAACATTTACAAACGCCAAATGGTGTCAATAAATCATTTCTATCATACAAGGAAGCCCATACATCATACAAATCTCATGTATTTTTGTAGATACGGATCTAATAGGAGCTCTCCGTCGTTAGTATTGTATGGTAATGTTACAAGATCATGTTTGTATGACTTTTGGAGATTATGAAATCGTTCTAGACTTCTGTAGTTAAGGCCACATTGTCTTTGACCTTTTTAAAAAGGATATGTTAAGCCAGGCCAGTAGTTTTGCACGTGGCAACGTTACCGGTTGCCACGTGCAAAACTATAATACGCATTTAAAATTGATTGATTTGAGTCGATCTGGTTAGTTTATAAGTATGACGGCGCGGCCATGTAAACTAGACACTGCCAGCCGATTTTTTTTACGGGTTTTGCCCGGATCTATATTGAATTTACTGTCCCGTAATAGCGATTTTATAAACAAAAAAATACAAAAACTATTTTTTTTAGTAACCATTCATGATTTTTATTTTTGCGAGACCCTTTTTAAAACATGCTTTATTATTTTATGTAACTTTTAAATATTTCCGTGACGTTATCTCATCATCCAATATTGAACATAGCCTCATAGACCCCTTAAGTGTCGCTAAAACGACCAGCTGTACATCTCGTATCTATCGGATGGATTCCCGTGATCCTCAGCAGGTCATCGGTCCTCCTTGTGAGAGGTCTATTAGGTTAATTAGGTTTCCTAATTTGGTTTAGACCAATCTATTCATTAATAAAGTGTAATGCTGCGAGATTATTCGGCGTTATAGTTGACCGGTTGGCTGCTGCGCTGCATGTCGCGGGTTCGATTCGTGCACGGAACAAATATCTGGCCTACAGATTGTTTCAGTTCTGAGTGTTTTGTGTATATGAGTTTACATGTTTTTGAACGCACCAACGATACAAGAATAGGTAATTCTAAATGTGTGGCAAGTAAAATAATCATAACAAAAACCATTTATATAGTTTAATACCACTTCATGATAAAGACAATCTATTTGGACAGTTGAGATAAAATGTATTATTTAAGAGCTATTAATATTTAATTTAATATGAACTGTTCAATGTTGATACGACGGCAAATAAAATAAAACTAAATAGGTATTCTATTACATTCATGACAGCTCAAAAACATACTACACTAAACCAGTCATGACTTCATGAGCTCAATGCAGCCAACAAACTCGATATTAGGTAGGGTCTGTCTAAGAAGTCAAACAACTTGGGAATTTTAACAATTTTTATAATATAAGTAGAGGTACTTTATTTTTATTAACATTTCTGAGGGATAATTAATGACGTCAATTGTCTAGCGTATTCCGTTTATGGTAAACAAATCTGATGAAGCGAAAGATTATAATTTTTAACTTTGTTCGAACTACCCAAGTCGTTTGAATCTTTAGACAGTCTTAACCCAAAGGACTGGTAGAGAATGCCGTGTTGCATTAAGTCCGCCTGTACTACTACTGTACATGAAGTTTAAATAAATAAATACTGTAGATATATACTATATCACAACAAATCTAAGAAGTACCGTTTCACGTTTCACGCTTTTCTATAAAAAAAATTAAAGTATTTTTATATAGGCGTAACTCACACTATTTCTATTATCTTTTCCGTAAAACCAGTGAATTATGAAGCTATTTTTATTCAACAAATCTTCCATCTCATCTTCCTAGCTCGTCGTGCTGTGTTGGTGCCGCTGCTGCGGCTGCGGCGAACCTCAAGTGGCGGAAATATAACAACCTCATCGGTAGTTATATTTTTGAGCCGTTTGGGGTTGAAACTCTCGGGCCGTGAGGTGTGGGGTCCGAGTGCTCATGCGCTTTTTAAAGAATTATCCAAACGCCTTAGTGACACTTCGCGTGATCCGAGGGCTGGCTATTAAGCATTGCCATACAACGTGGCAATGCCGCCAGTCTTTTGGGCACACTTCCAGTCGACAGCGATGCGGAAGAATTTCTTGACGCCATATTTTAAATAAGACTTAAAATTAAAATATCCTACGTAGAGAACTGTCAAACGGTACTTCTTAGATTTGCCGGGCTCTAATTTCGTAATCTCGATTCTTATAGCGATTATCGAGAATCGATTCCGTCCTAGAATACAATTATAGTTACGATATCGAGTTTGTGAAATATACAAATCATTCATTAATAACAATTTCTTCTATTGTGAGATGTTGTAAGCAGAGTAGCCGGGGTTTTGTAAGAAAAACATTGAAACAATGTAACCGGCCCCGCGGCGGTGGACCAAGATACCGTCGTGATTGATATGTTTGGGCGGACCTTTATGATGCCTGTATTATTAAGACATGACCTCTATACGAATAATAATATGATACTTGTTAACAGTCTCGTTGGTGTTGTAGTTGCAAGTCGCAAGCTAAGCGTGCGTTCCCTAATTCGATTGATAAGTCAAGCAAAAAGTACTATTGAGTTTTCTCATTGTTTTGACTACCCGGTTTTTGGAGCGAAAGCCAAGCCCTGTTAAAGGTGTGGAGCTACATAGGGTGTATAGCTCCCTCTTTCTCGTTCATGCGCCTGAGGAAATGTCAGGTAAGGCCCTATTCTTCTCTCCAATCGTGTTGGATTGTCATCTCATCGTACTATGAGAGTAAAACAACAGAGAGTGCACCAGGCTTGTGTCTGCGTACAAGCTTGAAATTGGTAGAAGGCTGAGGTTTGGAGGTATGCAAAACAGAGAGTAAAGTCCTCCTTTGAAAAGGGAGGATCCTCCGACCAGACGGGTATTATGTCTAGTGGGCAACTGCCCGATAGATGATTTCGGGCTGTTCTATATTATTATTTAGTAAGAGACACTAGCAGCTATTAGCTGATGCGTGTGTTTCATATAGTTTGGAGATGTTTAGTCTGTCCAACCGATTTTTAAAGCAGTTCAATGTGGGAGCTTTCACAACACCTTCCGGGAGCCTGTTCCATGCTGTTACAACTCGGTTTGGTAGAAATTGTTTCAAAGGCTTCTTTTTGGATGCATTTCCCCATAACTTGAGGGAATATATGTTTAAATCGCGCGCAGAAATTTAATTGCGCGGTGCAGGATTAGTTCTTATGTGACGCCATAGATGTTGCTACATATCCTATATGCTATTTCAGGACATAGTCTACCCGTGTACCATAATTCACCAAAATCTCTTCAGCAGTGTCAGTGTGAAGCAGTAACAAACATACGTATACACAAACAGACTCGCAAACTTTCGCCGTGTGATCCTGATCAAGAGAAATTGCAATTGCACTCACATCTATCACACCTAATCTTTAATTAATCCTCTCAGCATTGAATTTAAAGCCTCTTCATCCATATTAAACACATCTTACATAATCAATTTCGTTCAATGTCAGCTTGAGAGCTTGAGAGCTGTGGTGGCCTAATGCTTACGGCCCCGACTTACGAGTTGCAGGTCACGGGTTCAAACCCAGCCAGGCGCATTACTTTTTGTAATTTATTTCATCACCACTACTCTCAAAGTGGTGAAGGAAAACATCGTGAGGAAACCGGCATATCCTAAAACCAAAAATTCGAAGACATGTGTCATTCACCAACCCGCACTGGGCCCGCGTGGTGGATTATGGCAAAATCCCTCTCCTAGAGAGAAGGCCTGATTCCCAGCAGTGGGAACATTAAAAGGCTGATTATCTTCTTTTTCTATGGGTCAGCGCAACACGTTTTTTTCATCCATCGTGTCCTGTCTCTCGTCACGCCATCACTAACTCCCTTTTCTTCTATATCACTCTTCACACAATCCATTCATTTTTCTCTGGCCTCCCTCTCCCTCTCCATCCATCTACAGGTTCAAAGTTAAAAAAATCAGCATTATAAGGCTGATTACACTGTGCTATAATGTAACCCTGTGGTCCATTCGTCCATCGACCACAGTCCGTCAGTGAAACTGTTGGCTTTCTAAGTCGCGGCCAGCATGCGCGATGCGGGCGACTCCTGTGCCGGCGGACGTAAGTCGAGAGAAAGCGACAGTGATCTAGCTTATTGACTTCTCAAAGTTGGGAATTGGAAAATATGGTGGTTGCAGTACTGCGAAGTGAGGGTTCGATTCTGAGTTTAAGTATTTCTTGAGCGACACATATTACACAGCCATTTTTATCACTTGTGTTTTTTTTAAGTTCGTTTAAATAGCCTCTTCCTCTTCAACTTCTTCCTTAACTTCGGGGTCTAATTCAACGTCGGCGTCCAGTTCTGGGTCAAGATAAATTACTCAAAGGGCGGTTTTGATGTTTCACGACTAGTATACGCCTCAGTCTAACCCACCCTTTTTTTTTTTTTTTTTTTTATGGTGGGAAAAAATCATGCATTGACATCCCCCGCCCTTGGGCGGAGCGGGAGATAGTGTCAGACTCTTACTGACTAAAAGACCCACCCCGTTCCTTCTAGCCTTCATACCGGGGCTCGAGCGCCCTTTCGGATAACCCTGGCCCCAGTAGGCTTCGACCCGGCTGGGTCCCTGCTGTTGCTGACAACTCCTTGAGGCGCGCGGGAACAGTGCGCGCCGTCGACGACTTGGGCTTGGTCCGGACAGTTACCGGACGGCCGGACAGTGAGCTACCCATTGCTCACCGTCCGCAAACCCGCGTCTACGTTGGCCGGAAATCGGGATCAGAATCCCGGCGACGGCGGCGGCGATAACGCCGTTGCCTGATGCGTTCGGCCTCCTCCTTTGCGAGCATTACTGCTTCGCAGAAGTCGGCGACCGCCTGCCACTCCTCCTCGCTCCGGACCATGGCCTCAACCAAGGCCCGGCGCGAGAGGTCTCCGCCGCCGATCGCCCCCACGAGGGCACGGCGATGCTCCGCCCAAGCAGGGCACACCTCGACTGTGTGCTCCACCGTGTCCTCCGGGCGTTCCGCACAGTGGCGACACCCGGGCGTCACCTCCGCATGAATCCCGTGCAGGAAACTCGCGAACGAACCATGTCCGGTGAGTACCTGCGTCATGCGGAAGGTAAGGACGCCGTGAGGTCTTTCCAGCCACGCCTCAAAGAGGGGACTTACCGCCATGATTGTGGCGTGCCCAGCACTGGGTTGCGATAGTCGTTGACGCCATTTCACCATGAGATCCCGCCGGAGCCTCAGTCTAACCCACCCTGAAAATACAAACGTAATACCTACTGATGTTTTTGAAACAAGCGAGACACTTTTATAAGTACATAAAGTGTAACTTTTTTTTAATTGATAGCGTCGCGCTAGACCGTTATCTCACCTGATGGAGCACGCTTGCCTAGTAGTAACATACTCACTCTTGACATAAAGACCCACATTTGTCATCAGGAAACATAGATTTCGGAGAGAATTCTAGCTGCTGAGAACCTGTACGCACAATGAGTGTATTCCCAAAACGTTTTGTGTGTATGGGTTTATGTTCACCATGTAACGGTGGCGCATCACCGCACATTTCTAACCTAATTTATGTCCAATAGCTGGGCAAAGTTTTGTTTTTTTTTTTATGGATTTTGCGTGACCCAGTGTATGAAGGTGGTGGCTTGACATCCCCATGCTTCGGAAAGCTTCATCTCTCCCTGGTCGTGTAGGATTGCCATCCCATCAGACTATGACAGTAAAGTAAGTAAGAATGTGTTCACAAAAGGTTTTGGACGTATATAGTGGGGAAGTCCATCATGACAAAATGACAGTATATAACTTTTTTTTTTGATGTAAACTAGTGCTTCACTGCAATCCCACCTGATGGTAAGCAGTGATGCAATCGTTGATGGTGAGGCGCACTAGTTTATTAAGAGTATATCCACTGAAGCCTTGAAGACACCCGAATTATAATCGGACGGGAAGACCGCAGCAGGCAAATTCAACTCGATTTAAGTAGTTCGTAATCAAACATTCTTATTTTCGTACTACATTCAGTCAACATTTCCGTTTCCCAATAGAATTTTATCTTCTTTGACAAAACAACATTCCTCCTTCAAATTGACATGCCTATCACCTCCATTACGAACGTTACGTGTACGTGCAAGAGGCCACTTAGCAGCAGTACGACGATCACCTCACGATTATGTGTTGTGTACGACGCACATAACCGATGAGTTACGGCTCTTGTGCGCGTGCGCATGTCATGCTTGCTGGCCATCTGGTGCGGACTAACTGGATTAGGGAAAAAGTGGTTTGAATTAGTATTAATGTTGTTGTCGCGGTTATGTAGTTGTAGTGAAGTATTCTTTAACTGTTAATTAGTTTGTCAAATAATACCTCAAGTTACAGTGCAATATACTTATATCGATACATATAAAAAAATGAACGTAAAAACAAAAGGAGAAGAGGCCCATGGATGATGGCCAGCTCTGGTCCGGGACACCAAAGGTCACTCCGCACCTGCAACCCCGATGCAAGTCTGCAAGGGAACAATAATAATAATATTCCACAACTACCATACAACGCCGTCTAGTGCCAAGCTAAGCAGAGCTTGTGTTATGGGTACTAGACAACTGATAAACATACTTATATATTTCTAAATACATACATATTATAGATAAATTACACCCAGACACAGAACAAAATGATCATGCTCATCACATAAACATTTGTCCTGAGTGGGAATCGAACCCACGACCTCCGGCATAGCAGTCAGGGCCACTAACCACTAGACCAACAGGTCAGTTAACAATAGGGTGGTCACATCGTTCACTTTATTCATTACTAGCTTTTGCCCACAACTTCGCCCTCGTACATAAAACATAGCCTATGTCACTCAGGAATATAGCACTTTTCTAACGGGAAAAAAATTTAGCAATCGGACCTTTACTTTCAGAGATTACCTCTTAAAACAAAAAAAAAAAAACAACTTTACCTCTTTATAACATTGGCGTAGATGTAGACTATTCAAGTTTTTGAAAAGATTTAGAGTCACTTCACACTTCTGCTTCCACCTGCGACTTCGGTTCTAATTCCAATTCCGATTCTGATAAAGTAAATTTAAATGAACCCGAAAAGGAACCGAAATCGGAATCAGAGGTGCCAATTTCACCTCCCACTTTATAGTATCATGGCTGTTACGGCATTTTATGATAAAATGGTCCATATCACTGTCATTCATCCAAAACAGGCTCTATTGATCCATGACAGCAAAAAACACAATCAGAGTTGACCTATTACTTAAATGCTGTAATTTCTACAATCGTGCACACTTACTGTCAATGAATCAAACGGTTCCAACAATCGTGCTCGTAATGACTTTATCGTGTGTAGCCAGCATTAGTCTGACTTCTGACAACTGTCAGAACTAAGTTAAGTGGACTGAACTATTTCCGATACCAATTAGACAATTGTTTGTTGTTAATTAGGGGTTGTGAGTTATTTTGTAAATGTTTGTGTTTGAATTGTGCGGCTTTGTGGTGGCCGTGGCTAGGACAACCGTTCTCTTTGATTGTCCTTTCACAGTTTTAGAGCCTGTCCAGACAAGGCGTTTTACGCGCGAGCCCACTCGCGCGTCTCAATTTATGTTGCGTTCAGATACCGCGTTTTACGCGCGTTTCTTCGCTGGGAGGGATCCAGTCAGTTGCAAACATGGATTCGGAAACAGTGGTTGTGTTGTGGCTTGCATATCGTCGAAGGAAACATCGTAAACTAAAAGAACGTCGACAATTTAACGTGCAACAATTCTACGTTCTCTCAATTCTCTATTGGAATAGTCTGATGATTCCATGTCCCATATAGCTAGGTTATGTCGAAGTTATACGTAAATACATCCACTCGCAAAGGTTTCGCTCGTAGTACTGGACGCAGCAATGGCGTCCGAGCATGTCGACTTGCGCGGCGCTCGCGCGTAACACGCGCGGATCTGGAGTCCCCCCGCCTTATCTGGACAGGCTCTAAGGCTCGAACTTACCGTTTCTATGTGTTTGAAACTGTTTTACTGTAATCCGTCTATCTATTATACTATCTGGTTTTATTAGAGGAAGAGAATTGTAATGCTATGTGTTACTTTTCACAATATCATCATCGTCTTCCTACCTATGTTCCTTATTACTTGGGGTCGGCGTAACACGTTTTATTCCTTCATTCTGTCCTGTCAGCCGTCACGCTATCACGGACTCTCGTTTCTATAATATCACTCCTCACACATTCCATCCATCTTTTCTTCGGCCTCTCTCTCCCTCTAATATATTTGTTTAAATTGATGATAAGTTGACACTTTGCTGTTGACACTGGCTTTTACCTCGGCCAGAAACACAGAAACTCCAAGTGAATAGACTTCTGGGATAAAAAATATCCTGTTTAAGATATGACCAAACCTTATGCCGAGTTACATTTAAAGTCACTTTCGCATTTATAATATTAGTAAAGATTTCTATCCATAAGTTATTTTAGTGATCAGCAGTACACAGTAAGGTAAGACATGTATGTAGTCACGTGATTCACAATAAGAATGAAATGTCAAAATGACACCTCCCATTCTTTTAATGACCATCACCAAACGCATGCAACAGCCTGACCAAGAGCAGTGTCGAAAGTATCAGAAATTGTCATTTGATTACATCTATTTATATGTCATTTGTATCGTGTGTTGCGATGCATAGGTCGCCTGTCGACACTCGGGCAATTTGCCCGGCTGTGGCGCCATGCGCTGTAATATGAATGAATATTGACATCACATCCCATACGAGCACTTTATTTGAGATCTTCTACTTATTTTGTCAATGGCAATCAAAGCGTCATCTCACACATTCATTGTGCAGACAGCTAAGGAGTGGAATTTCTTGCGTCTGTGTTTCCTGATAGCTGCAGTCTATGGTCTTTAACCTTTCGTATGCCGTAATTAGAGACACAATTAAAAAGTTATTGTGTCTCGCGTGGATCCACGTTCCAGACACAAAGGATTAAGATAAGAGTGACTACGTTACGTCTAGCGTCCATTGTAAACCTCACTGCTTGCAAGTTCGAAATTGTGGTAAAATGCGAGCCTACAATAATAATAAAAAATATCTCAGAACGCAGGGAATCTAGTCGACGTCATAAGCGTCCGAAAGGACTTGATATTAAGTGTGTACTACTTTTCTAAAATGCTATAAAACAGACAGATTCAATATTGCATTAGGTTAACTAAGTCTTCACCTAGACTGGGCAAGACAAGGCCTATTGACGGTACTAGTCCGGGGCACCAGAAGTCACACCGCACCCACATTCTCCGACACTAGTGTTCGAGAGAAGACTGGAGTGGTCAAGTCACAACTTTAGTGAGTAAGAATCTGACAGATACTTTTACCCACTCCAAGACATCTATAAGGATTTTCACCTCCAGAAAAAGACTAGAATCCTTAACCGAGATGGCTAATTTGGAAGACAGGGATTAAAAAATTCTACATATTTTTTTTTTATGTAGGTAATTTTTGTTTTGCATTTTTTTACCTTTTACAGTTGACGTAATTATCTGCAACAGAGAGTGAAGATTAAATAATAAATCACATAATTGTGCTTCCTAAAACAATCTAGATTATAATTTGCCTGTAACCGCTGAGCCAGCCGCAAACCTCAACCTTGGCCAGTTAATCACTAGAGCGGCAAAAATTTTCTTTAAGAAGATTGTGAGCTCTGAATTTAATTTGACTGTTATCTTTTATTATATCTAAGGAATGCTACCTGTGCTAGCCGGTGCAGTTAAGGATATCCTTATATGTAAAACTAGATAAATCATTCTATATTGCAGTTTTATTTGTCTTTTATAGCTTAAATTTTTTATAGGTTCGGTTTAAAATGATCACAAAAAAAATCCTTAAAACTGCATATGGCACGCATGAAGTCAAAAACTTATTTCAGAAGTCAAAAACCAGTTAAACAATGTTAGAAACCTACCAAGTTATTAAACACTAGCTTTTGCCCACGACTTCGCCCGCGTATTTAAAATATAGCCTATGTCACTCGGGAATAAAGCAGATTTCTATCGGTGTTAGCAATCGGTGTAGTACTTACTTTCAGAGATTACCTCCTACAAACCAAACAAAAAACAAACTTTGCCTCTTTATAATATTAAAGAGAGACTTAGTTTCGAAGTCAAAAACCAGACACGCTAAGTCAGAAAATTCCCCGCCGGAGTCTGTGATTCCTGATAGCTATAACCTAGGAGTCTTTAAGTCAAGATTGAATAGAGGTAAGCATGCTGTATTGTATATAGGAGCAGTGGTGGCCCCGACTTACGAATTGTAGGTTCAAACCCAGCCAGGCGCAGTACTATGTGTAATTTATTTCATCACTACGACTCTCAAAACGGTGAAGGAAATCATCGTGAGGAAACCGACATGTCCTAGAACCGAAAATTCGAAAACAGTGACATCTACCAATCCGCACTGGGTCCACGTGGTGGATTTCGGCCCATTCCCTCTCCTTTATAGAGGAGGCCTGAGTCCCAACAGTGGGTACATTAGGCCGACTATGCTATGCTGTATTGTCGGCTTCATTATCGCTTTCCATTAGGTGAAATAGTGCTCAAGTGCCTACCAATAACAATAAAAAAGAAATCTATCCTACAGACTAGATTACAAGTCAAAAAAATTAAAGTTACACTAAGAAATTAAGACATAAATATCAGGAAATACCACCCAACGCAATGAGCCATAACATTAAACACTATTCATAACTCAAACACAAAACCTACTTTCTCAAAAGCTGTATCTTTCTCAACACTATACCACAAACTATTAAACCAGCCTACTGAACAAAAAAAATTAATAATAAACCTATAACCGTCGGCAGCAGACCATTAAATGGACCCCGAAGTTACATTTAACATGAATAAATACCAGATTACATCATCACATTACACTCATTACAGTTATGATATATTCGCCCCAGTTTTAAAACTAGCTCTTTATTCTTGTTCTGCCGTAAATTATATGCAAATATAAATTATGACATACGAGTTACATGGCTGACGTGACAAGCAGTGTCACTGTTTTCTTTTATTTATATGACAACATAACCCACCCATACGTGCAAAGCGTTTTATGAACACATTAATTATGCGTACAGCTAAGGAGTGGAATTCCCTGCCGGAGTCTGTGTTTCCTGATAGCTACAACTTAGGAGTCTTTAAGTCAAGAGTGAATAGGTTACTTCAAGCGTGCTCCATCGTCGGCCACATCATCGCTTACCATCAGGTGAGATAGTGGTCAAACGCCAGCCTATCAATGATAATAATAATAAAAAAAACCCGTGGCAGTTGTCTTATAAGGCTGCTGATGAGATTAAGAGAATGTACGAAAGAGTTATTACGGCCCTAGAACGCAAGGTAACTGAAGAAACATAGGTGTGTTTAAGTCCAAAAAAGACTTACACTCCCTCTCGCTCCGTCCACAGCGAAAGCAGTCATTTGATATCTTTAAATTTATTATTGATAGGCTCGTGTTTGACCACTATCTTACCTGATGGTAAGTTATTGTGTGAAACGGTTCGCGGAAATATTTTCATGTGCTATGACAACCAATGGGGGTTGCATGGCGATCAGCCTGATACAATAAATTTAACCTTTCGAATGTCTTAAGTTACACAGTTCGACATAAGCAATTGTCTTTCTATTGTGTCTCTAATTACGGCATTCGATGAGATAATAAATAGTGGCGAGGACTGGACGTTAAACTTTTCCGCATTAGTGCAAAATATACTACATTACGTTCCTGAAAGGTATTGCAGTAAGACTAGTAGTGGGTTTTCGTGTGTACGTTAAAAATAAAATAATTATCTACTTTAAACATGTGAATTTTAAATGAGCGTCTACATATAAATTGTATTTCCTCAACATTGCAAGATATTACCATCATCAGCAGCTAATTACCTCATTCAGTTATCTTCCGTAGATTAGTGGGAAGTTAACAGTAATTAGGAGATTATAAACGGTTTTATATCTTCCTCGCTCTGGTTGGCATACAATCCGTGTTGGATTCCACGCGGGCTAAGCATATAGTTTTTGTTATGACATTGTAGTTTGCGCTTAGGATGTAATTATTAGAGATGCGCCGAATATTCGTTTTAGATTAGGTATTCGGAGTATTCGGTTTAATTTTTAAGAAGTCGGCCAAATTATTCGGTTGAAATGCCGAATGTATTCGGTTTAATAGATCATTGTAAATCAGATTTTAGGGCTAACTAAATTAAAGGTATCCCATGTTCTAACAATCATATTGTAATAAGAAAGATGTATTAACTAATAAAGAATATAAATAAATTAAGAATATTTTTTACTAGCTTTTGACTGCCGCTTCGCCCGCGTACTTAAAATATAGCTTGTTCCTTCAGAGATTACCTCCTACAAACAAAAAACCATAAAAAACCAACTTTACCTCTTTATAATATCAGTGTAGATTAAAATTTTATATTTATATTGAAGCGACAATTAGAAAGATCTAAAGGTTGTCTAGAAGATACCGCAGGCAGCGATAAGACGTCCATTGTACCAACAAAATTAAGAATGTTGTATAAGAGTAGTGTTCAACATCTGTACAATATATATAGTACGATTATATTCTTTCCTTTCTGTCTAATAGACGACTATATGGTTATCATCTTTTATACTAGTAGAGTAGAGAAGTCAGTAGCAGAGAGTAAGTAGCACTGGGCCCGTGTGTCTTTGAATTTTTTGTTCTGGGACATGCCGGTTTCCTTACGATATTTTCCTGCACCGTTTTGAGAGCCCTCCCTCTCCTAGAGAGGAAATCTGAGTCCAAATAGTAGTAGGAACATTATAAAGCTTATTATGTTATTTAGAGTCCATTAGTGACTTCTAATCAAAGTTTTTATCACCATTCCCTCAACCACTTTATCGAAAAAATACCAGGGCACCGGAAATCGATGATACATAATGCTTAACACCCACTGCGATCTCGTTATCCAAAACTACCAGGGCGCCAGAAATCACAGAAGATAACAACATGAATGAATGACTCAGTAGGGACACGAAGACCTCGTGACTTGCGTCGGTACGAGTCCTCAGGCATAATTACTTGTTACCTAACCAGCCATGGTCACGACTTGTGGAACTCCGTCAGGGGGCAGTAATGTGACGTGATGAAATTGGAGCAATCCACCAGATCTTGTTAGATGATAGCCCTTTTTAGTGACAGTGGAGGCGGGTTTAATGGTTATTATGACTTTCTCTCTTTGAATGTGAATTATATCACACTTGGTATGTGCAATTTTAAATTGAGCATTTGCTCAAGACAGTTTACTTTCAATACCTACCATTTTATTTTTAAAACTTTTTTGAATCCTGAAAACTGTGAAAACGGCGCGGAGTTTCCTTGCGTGGTCGCATCAGAAATGAAGATATCCGCAAGAGAACCAAGGTTACCGATATAGCCCCAAAAAAATCGTCACACTTAAGTGGCACAGGGCAGGGCTTATTGCTGATGGTTGATGGGGCTGAAAGATTCTGGAGTGGTGACCGTGTACCGGAAGACGCAGCGTTGGAAGGCCTCTCACAATTTGGACCGACGACCTGGTGAGGGTTGCGAGAATCCAATGATTGCGAGACTCGCAGGACTGGTTATTGTGGTGCTGCTGACTAGCATAACAAAGTATTCTATTTCTACGATCGACTATGCTTGTAGATACAAAAAAAAGAATGTAGTCTGAGACTGACGCATGAACTTGATTCTAGATAGTAAAAGAAAAAAGCATTTGTTTATTTTAAGACCTGTTACGTCGAGGTCAACGGCTATTCTATGTAAATATATAATCAACTTATTAGTCACACTGTATTGGTATATCGTTGAATATATTTACAGAAAATGCAGTTTTTTGCAATGTTATAAAAACGACCGTAAAATATAATTGGACACAAACAGTCTATCCACATGTGTGTGGGTTGCGGAAATTGTTCGAAAGACTTCCCGCGTTCCTAGAACACCACGCCCGTCATGAACTTAACGGGACCACTCTGTAGTCGGGCTTGCAATGGGTAGTGAGCAATGGGTAGCTCGCTGCCCGACCGTCCGATAACTGTCCGGACCAAGCCCAAGTCGTCGACGGCACGCACTGTTTCCGTGCGCCTCAAGGAGTTGTCAGCAACAGCAGGGTCCTTGGGTCGAAACCTACTGTTGCCAGGGTTATCCGAAAGGGAACTCGAGCACCGGTATGAAGGCTAGAAGGAACGGGGTGGGTTTTTTAGTCAGTAATAGTTTGACACTATCTCCCGCTCCGCCTAAGAGCGAGGGTTGTCATTGGATGATTTTCCCTACCAAAAAAAAAGGACCACTCTGTGTTCCTGGTGGGACGAGAGCACGAGAGGAAGTGTGAGACTTTTACTAACACCCGTGTTTCTCCAACTCCAAATCACGATGCCCTTGGAACTCAAAGAGCAACTCTTTGCAGACACTTATATTACGCAGGCTAATCTTTATGCTACAAAAACGATAACTTGCATACTACTCTGGTTACTCTTAAAGCTTCAGATACATTAGGGGACAAATTAATGTCCCCCAACATGACATCTAATGCTGTCGTGGTCTTTTTCGTGGCCACGTTCGCTTCAGTCAAAAAATTACGATTGAGTGTTACAGGGGATATTTTGTCCCCTAACATGACTCGTAACACTCCATCTACATGACGCTGTGTCTCGCAACTTGTTCCCCAATATTTTACAATGCATTCACGAGACGACGAACAAGTTGCTGGCGTTATAAGTTATATTAACACTGGTTTTTATGGAAGCAGTAATTAACCTTCATTCAGTTTATCCACATAAAAGATGAAAGCGGTCAGAAAGGAAATACTTTCCGATTTGTACTACAACGAGTGTCGCCGCTTGTCTCACACCTGAACTCCACTACCGGCAATAAACCAATACGAACGCGCATTACGCAACTAACAGACCACGCACACTTAGATCGCAAGTTTGCTATTGGTAGTTGAACTATGAGCATTGCCTTACTTTGTGGCTCCCCTGCCCCGCCCACTAGGCCATTCTAACCTCTCATCTGTTCTGTGGTTCTAACCCTACAAAATGTAACTGAACTAAGACATTTAACAAAATGTTGCACAACACTACTAAGGACGGGTACGTTCCTTTCTAAGCGATGAGGCGCGACGCATCGATGACATGCCCTTAATGTGTATCAGATAACGAACATGATTTATATATGTTAATCATGTATGTGTAACTCCACATTGGATGTGCTTGTAACAAAAAAACTGGCTAGACTGACCGATGGTGGAGTGGGTCGGAAATCGGTTTGTTACGGTAGGGGTCGTGAGTTTAGATGCTGGAACGTTTAAAAGTAACCGTGACCCTAGTACGCTGTCCGGTAAGAACCATAGCACAAAATAAATAGGTATAGAAGTCAATCTACATACAAAGCGCGCTCGAGCAACGCACACATACTTAGACACCGCTCACAGACACGATGTCTCGGTCGCGTCTCGGCTCACTCGTCGAACAGTTCCGACTCAAACGCTCATTAGTGTGCGTCCATCGAGCGAGATGATTATGTCCATGAGATTGACTTCTGTACCTAACTATTTTGTGACCATAGCCTCAAACGTCGATAGTGAGTAGTGGTTTAGGTGCGCCTCAAAGAGATGTCAGTAAAACCGTAGTGGCCCAGCAGGGCCATGGGAAATTTCGACAAGGAAACCTGTGGTCCTAGAACTAGAAACGTGTAACGACATCTGTGGCTCCACATTCTTCTTCTTCCTGCCCTTGTCCCATCTTATTTGGGGTCGGCGCAACACGTTTTTTTCTTTCTTTCTACCCTGTCATTCGTCATGCTATCACTAACTTCCTTTTCTTTCATATCAATTTTTATCATATAGATTTCTTCACGCAATCCATCCATCTTTTCTTTGGCCTCCCTCTCCCTCTCCACCCATCCACATGTATACTCATAACTCTTTTAGTAACATGCATTTCATCCCTCCTCTTTACATGACCATACCAAGACACGATTCCCCTTCAACTTGTCAGTCACTGGTGCCACTTCCAAATTTCCTCTGTGGCTCCACATGTGTACTAAAATTCAAAATCCTGTATCGTCGTACAAGATTTTGAATTCCATGCAACAAAAAGTACAAAGGCGGCTTAATGCGGTTCTCTAAGCGATTAGAACGTATACAACAGTCTGAAATTAGTCGGGATTTGCCCGGACCAGAATAACGTTCGTCTGGTATAAGAATCCATTTTCAACGAAGGTATGCTATTGAACTTCCATCACACAACCTAAACTACTTTCCATCTAAATATCTGCACTAATATTCTACAGAGGCAAAGATTGTTTTATTGTTGGAGGAGGTAATCTTTGAAACTACGTATCCGATTGCAAATTTTTCGCCGATAGAAAGCTGCTTTATTTCTGAATGACATAGGCTACAAATTCGCATACATAAGTATGGTGAAGCCGCGGGCAAAAGCTAGTATCGAATAAAATGCACTTCAAGCAAAGAAAACCACCCACATTTAGTATACACGACAAAACGTGTCTATTCATAAACTGTACTATTTAATATTACCACCGCGTACAACACTTTCGCTACATTAAGTAACTATGTACTTAATACAAGTATGTTGTATGTATAGGACATTCAAATGTGGTCCGGTTTTCTAAACATGGCTAGGTTTTATGGTCCCCTCGGGGGTAGGCGCAGGCGCAACTGTTGACAACGTGCTGTTGTGTGTCAATTTTAACACGTTGCGTATAAGGAGAAGGTTATGTGTTCATGATTGGTATTGTGTCATGTTCATGGACGATTTTGTGAGTGAGGATTTTGGCTTGCTTTTATTAAAACTAGCTGCTGTAGCTGCTGCTAACGGCTTTATTCGCTTTATAGTAGAAAGTTTTCCTAAGAGAACATGATTCCAGGATCAAGGTCCGCTGTGGTCCTCTGAGTCTTAAGTCAAAATATAAGAGAGAGAGAGAAGGTCCCTCTACAGACAGACATTGGTCAACGATTGGGTTAATATCCATTAAAATAAAAACATCTCACATACATCGATGCTTAAAGAAAAGAAAGAAAAAAAAATAGTTTATTTGCGTTAAACATGGCACATAGCTTAAAAAACATAAAACAAATCAGAAAATACTTCAGCTGTGCTTCAGGAAATAAGAACCATAGGTCAAAGGCACATAGTTAAAAGTTCTTGGAAGTAAGTTAATGCTTATGGGAACAACAAAATTAAGAAAAAACAAAAGAATTCTTCACGTCTGCTCACTCCATGGCCAGTATCTAAGCCTTGTCGCGATGGTCGGCCGTTAAATAATTTATTCCCACATTAATCGTAGGTTCTAACTGCCACTGGTTATCCTTGCAACTAGAATTAAGGTCTGAACTCACTGTGGTGTAACTTTGTTAATTGTGCTGTCTGACTCATGGGCATATTTACATTTAATGGAGTGATGAATTGTCAAACCAGTGGTTTCTGAAAGCTACAACTGTTTAGCGTAGGGTGTGTGTAGGATCCTGATATAGCTATGCATGTAGCTAGCTATCCTTGTCGGGCTAAGAAATTGATGGATAGTTTTTAAAGAGAAAATTTTCAACGGGAGCTAGGTCTTTTGAGAATAATTTTCACAAATCTGACTTAGACTTCAATCACATCATTTAAACATTCGAATTATTGTACAATAAAAATAAATTATAGTAATTGTGAAGTAAAATAAATAATATAATAATCTACAGTAATTTTATAAAGAGGTATTTTATTTTGTTTTTAAGATTTAATATCTTAAGTACTGGTCCGATTGCTAAAGTTTTTTCGCTGATAGAAAGCTGCTTTATTCTTGGTGGCATATTTTAAGTACGATGGTGAAGCCGCGGGCAAAAGCTAGTGCGGAAATAGACTAGTTTGTTGATGTGGACTCACTGTAATTGATTCATCAATAAGTAAAGTATTACATGTTACGTATGTGTGTCTATATAAAGGCTTGTATTTATTATTACTAAAAAAAGTAAATAATAAAAATACTCGATAACTCTAGGGCTATCCATAATTTGTGTTTTTTTTTAATTTCATTATTATCATCATGATCCTCAGCTTTTTGTGTTCCCTCTGTTAGGAATCAGACCTCCTCAACTCCTCACTAGGAGAGTGAATGGGCCGTAATCCATCACGCGGGCCCAGTGCGGGTTGATGAATGTCACATGTCTTCGATATGCTGGTTCTAGGATACGCCGGTTTCCTCACGATGTTTTCCTTCACCGTTTAATTATTAATATTATTTATTATAGAACGGAAAAGTTTTCCAATTAAAAACTTGCGAATGTCCTTAACGTAGATAATCAAAAATGTTAATGATAAAGTGGGCAGCTACCTTCACACATAAAACACATGCCGATTGCCACATAACCAACAAGTTTGATTTGTGATTTAATTTTAACACATCCATAATTAAACGATTAGAACTCGATTAATTAATCATTAATTTTGATTTTGTTTTGTAATATTAATATTGATGGAGATGTAAATGATTATGAAGATTTAATCATGCTAATTAATGTAAATTTTGACAATCAATTTAGGTTGAACAACAATCATGAGTCGAAAGACCAGTAGCGCCATCTGGCGTCGTAAAGCAATTACTACAGCCGAAATTTCTTGTTCCTTCGAGCATGTTTTTTTTCTGCATGAAAGGAACTCTATGGTCTTTTTTGTACCTCTGGCAGTGTATATCATGAGGATTGGCTTAGCGGTTTAGGCGAGAAAAGAAAATAAACAAGTAAACTTACTTTATTTACTTTCGTATTTATACTATTATTATTGCATTTTCAACATTGTATTTTAAAAGCTTCTTACACAATATTACGTACTATTACGTTTTATACGCGTAAAATCATATAAAAGCATGGTTGGAGCAGTGATTGACGCTGCGGGTCGCGGGTTCAATTCCCGCACGGGACAATTTATATGTTCCGATTCTGAGTGCCTTGTGTATGTGAGTTTACGTGTTTGTAAACGCACTCACGATACTGGAGTACTTCCTAGTGTGGGGCAAAGTTCTTTAAAAAAAAAAACTTAAGTTTCTGACAATAGTTACTTCTAAAACTGTGCTATTATACTCATCATCATCTTCCTGCCCTAGTCCCGTTTTATTTGGGGTCGGCGCAACACGTTTTTTTCTTCCATTCTGTCCTGTCACTCGTCACGCTATCACTAACTCCCTTTTCTTTCATATCGCTTCTCACACAATCCATCCATCTTTTCTTTGGCCTCCCTCTTCCCCTCCATCCATCCACGTGTAAACTCATAACTTTTTTAGTAACATGCGTTTCATCCCTCCTTTTCACATGACCATACCAAGACAAACGATTCCCTTTCAACTTTTCAGTCACTGGCGCCACTTTCAAACTTCCCCTAATATACTCATTTCTCACTTTATCCATTCTCGTCACACCACACATCCATCTTAACATTCTCATCTCCGCTACATGCAATCTTTTTTCATCCGTCTTTTTCACAGCCCAACATTCTGATCCATACAGTATGACAGGCCTTATCACGGACTTGTAGACTTTACCCTTCAACTTGAGGGGCATCCGTGGGTCACAAGTGGTTCCCGTGACCTGTCGCCACTTCATCCATCCTGCGTTGATCCGACGTGTTACGTCCCGGTCCACCTCACCATCCCCTTGGACGAGCGACCCGAGGTACCGAAAGTCGGAACAGATCGGTATGGGCGTTCCAGCGAGAGCTAAAGGCACTGGATTGGAGACACCGCCGAAATCGCAGAATAAGTACTCCGTTTTGGTTCTACTCAATTTCAGGCCAACACTCTCCAGTCTGTGCCACCACACCTCCAATCTGTTCTGGACCTCTAGGCCACTCTCGGCAACCAGCACAATGTCATCGGCAAACAGCATACACCAGGGAGCCTCTTCCTGAATGTCCGACGTCAGAGCGTCCATTATCATCAGGAAGAGGTAAGGGCTGAGAGCCGACCCTTGATGTAAGCCAACAGCCACATTGAAGCTGCCAGTGGTGCCAACTGTAGACCGGACTTGGGTATTACATCGACTATACATCGCTCGGATCAACTGCACATACTTCCCAGGCACACCTTTCTTCTTAAGGGCCCACCACAGAACCTCACGAGGTACTCGGTCGTATGCCTTTTCGAGGTCAACGAAAACCATGTGCAAGTTTTTATGCGCACTTCTGTATTTCTCGCACAGCTGGCGTATAGCAAAAATGGCATCCGTTGTACCCCGACCTGGCATAAAACCGAATTGGTTCTGCGAAATTTCACTCTCTTCTCTCAGACGCCTTTCAATAACTTTCTCCCAGGCTTTCATAGTATGTGACATTAGCTTTATTCCTCTATAATTGTTGCACTCAAGCACATCACCTTTGTTTTTAAAGATGGGCACCAAGAAACTGCTGCACCAATCATCAGGTATGGCTTCTTCCTGCAACAACTTATTGAAGAACAAAGCTAACCACGTCCATCCATCCACTCGCAATAACTTCCACACTTCAACTGGTATTCCATCTGGACCAATGGCTTTACCATTTTTCATTTCATTCACTGCTATTCTGACTTCATCCATACTAACCATTCTCACTAACCCTACATTCACTGGTTTACTCTCTAAAATTCCATTCCAATGATTTTCCTCATTCATTAGTCTTTCAAAATAGTCCTTCCACCTCTCTTTGATTTTTTCATCGTCTGATAGAACCATTCCAGCTTCATTCTTTACACATCTTACCTGACAAACATCCCTCGTCATTCTCTCTCTTCTTTTAGCAAGCCGGTACAGCTCTTTTTGGCCTACAGGACTGTCTAGTGTGTTGTACAGTTTGTCCTGGGCTTTTGCTTTTGCTAATGCCACGGCTTTCTTAGCTTTCTTCTTCAAAATATCATACTCATTCTTTTTTTCAGCTTTCAGACTACCATTTCCCGCTTCTACACTCTGCCATTCCTTGAACTTTCTTTTCTTCTCTTTCAACACACTCTGAATTTCTATCGACCACCACCATGTATCCCTATCTATTGTGCCTTTTCCTCTCGTTTCTCCCAAAATATCTTTCGCTGCATGTCTAATACACTCTGCCATCTCATTCCAGCTTTCATTTATACTTCGGTCATTCATGTCACCCATCTCTATCATTTTGTCCACCACTCGCTCTCTGAACCTTTTCGCACAATCATTCTTCTCTAACATATGCCACTTTATTTTGGGGGGAGGACGCTCTTTGCCTTTGTTACGTTTTATTTCAACTAGCGATTCCATAACCAGGAGTCGGTGCTGCGATACTAGATCTTCTCCTGGCAGCACTTTGCAGTCTTTGACGTGCTTTATGTTGTTGCGCCTAACTAAAAAGTAGTCGATTTGGGTTCTGTGGTGACCGCTTTTGTACGTAATAAGGTGTTCCTCACTTTTTTTGAACCAAGTGTTGGCTACTGCTAAGTCAAAGGCGGTAGCAGATTGCAGCAGCGTCTCTCCCTCATTATACGGACTTCCGAAACCCCATCCTCCATGTACTCTTTCATAAATACCTTTCATTCTTCCCACATGTCCATTAAAATCACCTCCAACTATCAATTCCTCATGTACAGGGATGGTCATTAAGGCAGTATCAAAATCCTCCCAAAACTTCTCTTTCACTATTTCATCACATCCTACTTGTGGTGCATACACACTAACTACATTCAGCATCACATTCTCTAACATAACTTTCACAACTATAAATCTATCACTAATCCTTTGAACTTCCATCACGCTTTCTTTCAATTTATTATCTAGCACTATTCCTACACCATTTCTTTTTCCATCACTTCCACAATAATAAAACTTATATCCCTCACCAATTTCTCTCGCTTTTGTTCCTCTCCATTTGGTCTCTTGCAAACATGCTACATTTATCCGTCTTCTTTTCAATACATCCGCTAACTCTCTGGCCCTTCCAGTCATAGTCCCAACATTCCAACTAGCATACCTCAATCTGATTTCCCGAGCTTGCTTCTTACGTTGCACCCGCCCGGGATGGTGCAACAACCCTGGTCCATTTCCCACAGAAGCCGGGTGCTGCCCCTGCGCGTCGCCTGTGGGGTACGCCCTAATCCTATCGCGCATTCTATTATTAACAAACATGTTACAAAAAGATTTGGCAACTGTTTTATAGTCGGCCGCCAGCCTGACACCAACCCTCCTTGGGAACGCTATTGATGGTGGTTAACGCATCACCATGCGGTGACCTTCAGTGCTTTATATTATGCACGGTCTCAAAATGTCCCTTAGTCGCCTCTTACGACACCCACGGGAAGAAATGGGATGGTGTTATTCTTTACGTCCGGACACCATACGGAACTGTGCTATTATACTGTGGTTGTTGTAATTACTTTTTATTTTATTGTTGTTTGTCCTGTATGAGTCTCAAACAAATGTTTTCTTTCTTTCTTTTCTTATTAAAATAACTAACACAATAACATTTAGCAGTCGTGTTTACGAACAAAAGATATGATTTTACAAATAATTCTACAAAGCATAAGACCAAACGACACAAGAAACAGTAACATTTCTCATTACCCACTATTATTTGCCTATTAAGATTACATCTCAAATGAATGTCCACATTAGAATATTCACAGCGGATGCTGCAAAACACAATGACACTTTCTCGGTAATAGTCTTTGTAATAGACGTTTAGAAGAAAAAATGCAGATAAAGTGATGTCATAATGACAATTGCGTACTGTTACAGTTTACACGTGTAACATTCGCTTTCACTGCAGTGGGTGCGTGCGCTAAGGAAATTGGATTAATCGGTAAATGAATTAAGGGCTTCATACGGAAATAATTTCATATTTAAATGCTTTATTTCACGCCATCTAGGTATTGTTATGAAGTTCCGGTTTTCTTTGCCAGTCGAAAGAATATTTCGGGCAGGTATGGTTAAAAATGTAAATGCGAATGTTACCTGGTACAAAACACTGGCTTGATTTTGATTCATAAATTAGATGTAAGAATTAAAATAGTAACGAGTACGATTCCTAGCTATAATAATTGATTTTACAAAAACCTAAAAGTCAAATTCTATTTCTTTAATTAATTACGTGTTTTTACGTTACATCAAAATTGAGCTCCAGATTTTTTCAGTATTTTTGGTATCCTTCATACTTTCGAATTTGGCTATCTACGGTCCAATGTAAAGATCACCCCTTATAGAATTAAGCCGTACTGTCGACCACAGATGCGTAGTTTCTCAGACGCGTATTCGTCGAAACTCTGTCGTACAAAACTATGAAACTCTGTCGACGAAGCTCTGTCGTACCGTCATGTCGTACCGCTGTTATGAGCAGGCATACACCAAGCGTAGATATAATGACGAATACGCGTCTATGGACAGTAGGCCTTCGATAGGCCATCCTTGCTGTACATAATTTAAATAACAACAAAAACATTTATTTAAATGTCAACTACGGTCCAATGGTTAGTAACAACATAACAAATTAAAATGTAATAAAAAAAGTTTAAAAATCTACAGCTATTTTTATCGTGACTAACACTAATCACAGTAGAGTGAGCACGTCTCAAGGAAAATATAGGACAGCACTAAACTAACTCAATTACGTACAGCCTTTTTAGAACGAAGTAATTTACGCAGTATTTTCGGTAATTCGTGAGAAACGTTTATCATTTTCCTAATAAAGTTCGTCTTAATTGAGCTCTGGTGAGTGACAGTTGATTGGAGCCTTCAAATTCCGTTGAAATGCTTCAAAAGTTCATTAATTGAAGTTCTCAAGGCTTAATTATAAGTTAATTTGTGGGGTGTGGATGTTTATGTGGTCTACTTATTCAGTTTTGTTACCTTACGTTAAAAGGAAAGGCACGTCCTATTTCAATGCTTAGCAATAAAATGATGTATGTTATAATATATCATGACAGCTTTTACGGGGCTTTGGTATTTTTTTCCGCCATTTCGAATCAGATTTTGTGGTGGCCTCGGTGACGCCGAGACCAAAAATACTTTTGCTGAAAATAGCTAAATTACAGACAGACAGACTCTCGTTTGTAATTTTGCTATTTTCTTAGGCAGATAGAGTTAAAAATGTTTTATTTTAATAAAGTTACATTTACTCGTTTCAAAAGACAGTGTTTTTCTTTCGTCTTCTTTTGTAACTTCTCGTCTTTTATCATGTATCTCAAGCAACTATACTTTATTTTTCTTTTTATTAACTCTAACGAACACAATAAAAAAAGCTTAACCAAATAAGTGCAGCCGTTCTGCAGCGCTGCGCTTATATGCATTCTGCAATTGGTTTTATTTATACTTTTTATAAATTAGAAAATTTTATTCAAGAAATATCCACATTTTAATCTGCAAACAAAATAATAACCAAAAAACTAAAAAAAAACATATTATAGGCGTGTCAGTTTTCCTTGCGTCATGGTCTCCCTAGCGGCGCGGGCGCTCCGGTGTGCAAGTGGGTCGGAATGCGGCCAGTTTTGTAATTAACCGCTGTTACGACAATTGTATCATGTCAATACAATTACGTGTTATTGAATTACTCTACGTCTTACATGACTGTGGCCATTTCACTCGGTAAATATTCTGCTACGATTTTATTCAGAATTCGTCTACAAGTAGGTTAGGTCCTAGGTAGGAATGATGGTCTTATTAAAATAAAAACTGTTAGAGTTGCCACGGCTCTGACGGAACATAGAATGGTTTTAGTCTGTAAAAGTCTGACGCCCAGAGCTTGAGGGATTTTTTTGTCATCCAAATGACATCCCCCACCCTTGGGCGGAGCTTCCGCTCCGCCCAAGGGTTATTTTATAGTGTTTTTTTCTTATTATTATTGTAGATAGGTTCACGCTTGACCGCTATCTCACCTGATGGAAAGCGACGATGCGGTCGACGATGGAACGCGCTTACCTAGAAGCAACCTATTCACTCGCGACTTAAAGATTCCCGGGTTGTAGCTATCAGGAAACACAGACTCTGGCAAGGAATTCCACTCCCTAGCTGCACGAACAATGAATGCATTCCCAAAACGTTTTGTGCGTGTAGGTGGGATATCCACCATGTACCGAAAACCATGTGTCGACTAAAAACCCCGTTCCTTCTTACCTTCCATACCGGGGCCTAGCTTCCCTTTCGGATAACCCTGGCCCCAGTAGGCTTCGACCCAGCTGGGCCCCTGCTGCTGCTGACAACTTCTCGAAGAGCTGCTTGAGGGGTCATTTAATGATTTCCCACAGCAAAAAAGGTCTGATTGAATTAGATTAGATACCTACAATTAAAGTACTAGAATACATTAATGTGCTTTCTACTGTTGCATTCAGCATTTTTGATGTAGCTTCGAAACATCTTCGAAACGAGGATATTCGGCAATACCCCAACCCTGACAAAATTTTCTCTATACCAGATTTTCAGTAGGATAGGTAATTAAGTAGTTTTCCATAAGAAATCATGAAACTCCTTAGTCGCATAGAAAGTCAAGGGCATGTAACCTAGCCCTATCTACACACACACACACACATAAATTGTCACCACACAATCTTCACCACAGAAACTCGTTAACGATAATCTGCGCTTACGCATTATATAAGAGAGTTGAACGGCCGCGATGAGCCTGACCTCTGGTGTGGGTCATTATCATTACTAAGGGCCCAGGTCAAGTCATAATGTGGTCATTATGATTTTATGATGTAGTAAATATTGATGGTGTTTCAAGGTTAAAGGTGATTGACCCCTAAGACACTGGGTTTTTTTAGATGGGAAAATCATCCAATGGCATCCCCTGCTCTTGGGCGGAGCGGGAGATAGTGACAGACTTTTACTGACTAAATCCGACTCCAGTTTCTTCGGCGCCTTTCGTACCGGGGCCGAACCTTCCTTTCAGAAACGAATCCTTGGTCCCAGTAGGCTTCGACCCTGCTGGGCCCGAAAAAACCATAGTGGTCTAGCAGGGCCGATGCCCGGAGATTTACTGAAAAGGGAACTTATAGTCCTAGAACGTAACTAAAGGACATAGATTTTAGTCAGTAATTACCTTATTATAAAACGCGATCTGTATAATAAATCTAAGGCAACCTCAAATATATTAATGAGTACTATAGTCTAATAAATTAAATAAATAAGTACTATAGATAGTTCAGGAAATAGATCATTGTATTTAGTTGTGGTTTAAAACTAGTCTATTAGCGTTCGTTTGTAATAAGACAGCAAAAGTTTTATACACCTTCCACCCTAGAGCGGGAGAAATCAATGGATAGTTTTCCACCTCAAAAAAGTCCTCATGTACAGTTACTCTAGTGTAGTTTATAGTATTATCAATGTAACAACATTAACCTTTCAATCGTAAAAATTACAGACACAATAGAAAGACAATAGGTGCGCGAACGCCGGCGTTTGCTTGGGGTTTAATGAATTAACAAGGAATTGGCAACTATGTACATAATTATGTTTACGTTTCCATTGCAAATATGTTATGATATTCACAACAAAATGTGTCGTTGCATAAATTAATCTAATTGATTCGTATTTGTGTATCATAAATTATCGCGATTACAAACAGATTCAGTTTATTTCGTACATTTATGCTAAGAACACCTTTAGAATTAAAGCTAATATTTACAAGTTTTACGACATATTTTATTTGGTATTTTAATACATATTTTGAAACGTTTATAATATACGTAAATCGGATACACGCTTGAACTAAAATAGTTATCGATATAATTTGTTCCGCTAATAAAAGGTCTTCAAAAAATGGCTTATAAAAACAGCATCGTTGCCGAATAGCTAAGAATGTTTTAGTAAAACGGATTTATGGTTGAATGAAAGTGGTTAATGTTACTGAAACTTTGTGCAAGGCTGAGGAATATACATAGATTTTAGCATGTAATCAACCTTCTAATGTTCCCGCTGCTGGGACTCAGGTCTCTCTGGAAGAGGGAAGATTTTTGCAAGAACGGACCCAAAAGCAGATCAATAGAACAAGACTCAAACGCAGTCTACTTTGTCCCACAGCTGAGCAAAGACGTCCCACAAATTTTTCCAGCTCTTTTTAAATCTGATCTAAATTCCAGCCAGCCTGTCCGGAATGAGTTGAGAATGTTACTGTACGAGTATGTCACGCAATATTGTATTAATGATCGAATAATATTTTTAGTACATATGTATATGTAAAACAAAGTCGCTTTCCGCGTTTGTCCATTTACAAGCTAACTTCTCCAACACCACGCAACAGATTTTGATGCAGTTTTCACTAATAGAAGAGAGCGATAATTGAGGAAGGTTTCAGTACATAGTGTTATTTGTAATTCACTGGCAGCCTCTCAGGACTGTTACTAACATCATAAACAACTTGTGTTCTATGACTTTTAAAATCAACATATTAAAAGTTCATCAAATTTTCATATTTATTTTTAAATTGAATGTTCTAAATATTACGCAGTCTATGCGAAGCTAGCGATAGTACAAGCGGATGAGAGCGGGGATCGGGTGGCGGGGGTAGGTATAGCAAAATACAGAGTTAAAATGTGTTAGACAGAACAACGAAATCTTGAAGATTTGTTTTTGTTAAATGATTATGTTTTGTAAAAAGTCATAGCACAAAATTTGTTGTTTATGATGATGGTAATACAGTCCTGCTAGGTTGTTAGTGTTAAAAATAAATCTATATAATTTGCTTCGGGACAAAGCCGGGGCGGATCACTAATCACTTATAAAGATACCTACGATAGAATTAAAGCTGCAATCCTCAGTTGCTCCATGTTAATTAATCCGAGCGCAACTTCCAAGCGATTAGTCACCTGTCTGTACAGTCTAGAACAAAATAGACACACATTAGTTTAATTTTCAGTTCAGTGGTGTCGAAACTTTAGAGATGGATTGTACAAGACCGGCCTTGTGTGTAAATGTCGTTAGTCTTTTGTAATAATGTAGGAAGCTGACTAAAATAAAAACATACAAAATAGTTTTTGTGTGGGTTAAACTAAATCATGTTTTCTTACAAAGTGAACATTGATTGACGGTGTTGCTTATCTATTGATTTAATATAGTTTAGTCTTGGGCGTTACTACGTAGGTAATAGTAATGTATGTTGTCTGCAAGATCTTGACAGGCGGAGGCGAAAAAAACTTGATATATTTATCAAGAAAATCGTTTGTTCATTCGCTCAACCAAAGGAGCAGAGAATATTAAATATTATATCAAGTAAAACGTCAGTTCATTCAATCTCAAGTTCGATGGCCATGACAATGATAAGTAGTTTAGGAAAAAGACAAATGAAGGACGAAGGAACTAATTTAAGAACCTTATCTCTTCTCAGATAATATACCATTATTGATCATAAAAGATTCCAACCGTTCCTTAACGTTAGACGGCAAAATTGTCCATTAGTTGTAATATGTCTAATTTGCCCATATCTTTACTCGTAGCTGTCAGTAACAATAGCTGCCCAAAAACCCAGCCTCAAAGCGAAAACTGTCCAAAAACACAATTATTTTAGTTGGGAAATCATCCAGTGACTTCTCCCACTCTTGGGTGGAGCGGAAGGACGTGTCAGACTTTTACTGACTTTAAAGTTATTCCTTTGTTCATTCTTTGCCTAGTGTGACCCATGAATAAACTTCTTCTATTGTTCATCTGTCTACTACTAGCCAACTAACATTGACTTTCTATCTTCCAGATGCTGTGCGTACTTCTGAGTGTGGGCCTAGTGGCAGGCGCCCGTCCCAGGCCGAGGCTGCAGCAGCCTATCCAGGATGAGTACGACTACGAACCGCAGGCTCAGGATCGTGCCGCTGGAGACCAGGTGGGAATTATTTACTGCTTCATTCCTTTCTCTTTATTAGACGTCCATAATCAGAATGGATGGCAGCCACTGAATTGGTTCCAAGTCGACGACACCATGTCATCAATACCTGTTGTGAAAGAGTGTTATGACTAATGGCCTGACGAGTTGGACTGCTCCTTAAAGGACTGGACAGTAACTAAAAACAAAGAAGAGTGGAATTAAGGCGTTTGCCCTGCAGTGGAAGACAATAGGCTCATAATAATAAATAATTTGCATAAAATCTCATTAGAACATTTTTTTGTAAAGAGACAAAGGCTAGCATAACTTCTGTAACTGTAACTTTCAACAATACTCCCATATTATAGAGGCTTGTAAATGGCTAAACGGGATCTAACTTTTCGTTTTATATTGCTGGCTGTGAGCCACCCAAATAAAATAAAATAAAATAAATAATAACACTGAACCAAAGTGTTAGCAGTAAATATTAAGAAGAAACTTTTGAAACACCGATACTGTGCATTACCAATGACTGAAATCTCGTTTTGTTCCCTGCTAAAACTGTAGAAAAAAGAAGAAAAATCACGAATAAAAATGGCTTTCTTTGTTTCGTTAGAACATTTTTTATTATTATTATTTCCTTTATTCTCCGTAAACACATATAAATTATATTTTTAAATATTTCAATATAAAAAAAAAAACATTTAAAAATATAAAAAATATAGTAGCCCACCGGTATCGGGAACAGGGTCCAAGCTACCGGCGGTCAGGGCTCCAGAGAGAGGAACCTCGCTTTCTGTATCAAGCCCTTATTATTATTATTGATAGTTTTTTATTATATAATTATAATTCTGAACATGGTCTACTCTCAAAACTGTTTGACTAACATGTCCATTTAACACATCTCCCATTATTTTTAGGTGGTGCTAGTAGCTGCGGATTCGTACGACGGCCTGTACCGGGCTTCGGACAGACTGGACGAGGAGTACGAGCCCAGGGCCCTGCAGCGCCAGCCCGCCAGGCAGAGGCCGCAGCAGCAGGTGCAGGAAGGACCCAAGCAGCCGCCCGTGCAGACTATCAGAAACTACAACAAGGTATGGAGGATCTTCAATTATCTGTAAAACCAATCAAGGTCAAATCTACAACATTATTTTTTTTATGCGAAACCCGAAATTCGTCTCTAAAAATCTGTGTACATTTCATAACTGTATCACAAAAAATCAAAAAGTTACTTATCATGTTACCTGGTTGTCCGCACAAATACATGGTCACCGAGCTATCCGGGCGACTGAGGGATTATTTTGCTTCCGCACCGATGTTGTACATAGTGTCGATGGTGACCACCATGTGATCTTTTTTAAACATTTTTGAGGAATACACCAATTACTAAAGAATTTTCCTTCGTTGGAGCCTTTTTAGTTAATAAAAGTTGGGAATTTTCCTTTGTTCTATATCAGTGTTTCTCATTTTCCAGGTCAACGATGACGGTAGTTTCACATTCGGCTACGAGGCAGCCGATGGATCTTTCAAGGAAGAGACGCGAGGCACGGACTGCGTCGTTCGCGGCAAGTACGGCTACGTGGACCCCGACGGCAACAAGCGGGAGTTCACCTACGTGTCCGGCAACCCCTGCGACCCCAACCATCCCAACGAGGAAGAGGACGATGAACCCGCCGCCCCCAACTCCGCCGAAAGGGACGACCCAGAACCTAACTACCCACGACGACCAGTAGCCGCTCCTCGCCCCACGACCCCACGACCCCCTACGACCTTCTTCCAGAACGATTTCCGTGATGCTGATGAAGATGAAGTGGAAGAAGAGCCTCTGCAGCATATCAGACAGAGAGTAGTCCAACGCCCGCAGCCAACTAGACGCCCTGCGTACCAGGCACAGCCCATCGCCATCACTCCTCGCCCTCTACAGGCTCTACAAGTAACGTCACCCAGGACTGTGCCCCCAGCAACTACGTTCAGGCCACAGCTCGTTCAAGTGACCGCTAAGCCTCAGATTCAGTACAGTCCTCAACCGAACTACTCGCCCTCTCCTGCCCCGGCTGTGATCACCACCGTCAGTCCGTCCAGACCTGGCCAGATCGACTTTGCTGCTGAGTTCGCTAAGTTCCACCGCGAAAACCAACAACAACTGCAGTCGACAACGTCCGCTGGCGCTAACCCCACGAAAGCCACATCCTTGGCTGCGCCCGCACCCAGCGGCAATCCTCTGTACTCCACCGAGCTGGTGTACGACCCATCAAGTGGCTCCTACAACACACAACTGTACCAGAGCTTGCCTCAGACTAAGGGAGAGCTGAACTTGAACCAGAGACTGCAGCCTTACGTGGCCACTCCACAACAGCAGCCCAGGCCATTCGTGCCCTCTCCTCAGCTGCCATCAGTACCTTCATCTCCAGCGTCGAATGGACCATTGTACAGACATCAGCTGCAGAATACACAGCAAGTGTACCAGAGGCAACAGGCTGAGAACCAGTTCCAGAACTCGCAACAACTGTTTGCCCAACAGCAGCAGCTGCAGCAGAGTCAGTTGCAGAGGGACCGCGCGGCCGCGAGGGCGCAGGCCCAGAGGCTACAGGCATCATCGCAGGTGCAGGATGGCTCGCCACAGTTCTACTACGTCGCGCCCCGCGGAGAGTCCGCCTCCTCCGGACAGATCGACGCATTCCTCAGAGGGCACGGCATCCAGTTTTAGTTCCTAGAGCTAAACTAAGCTGAGCTAGTTAATCGCTATCGACCAGTCAGCAAGTCTCTCCGGTAAGGCCATAAGCAATGTACAAGTCTCCGATTGGTCGAATAGTATCGAGTGCGAAAGTGTGTATGTTTTTATATCTAGTGTCTATGGACGGACAGTCGTCGTCTCGTGTACATAATACGCTGTGTCTAATCAGTACCTTAATGTAAATTTAGGAAATAGTGTTTTAAGTTTATAATAAATATTGTAACGTATGGAATGACTTTCGTGCGTGACAGTCCCGACGCGCGTTGTAAAATTTACAAATGATCGTTTGTAACATTTTTGTTTTAATAATAAATTATATTTTTTATAACGTTGTTTATTTGAAGTCTATCGTCGCCGTTACTATTGTTATTGTTACTACATAACAATGAGTTGTTCGCTGAAGCGAGGAGTGAAGGTGAAGGTTTTGTATAACAAGTAAAAAACTTTGTGAAGCGCACTGAAACGTTACGGTAATTAATTTATTAGTAACGGATTCTTACAATGAGTAATGAATAGTGATAATCAATTCCATTATGGTTCAGTTGGACATCTTTTCTTATGTAGCAGCAAGGTCTTTTTTGTGGATGGGAAATCATCAGATAACTTCTCCCACTCTGGGTGGAGCGATAGGACATCAGTTTTATACCCGACTACGTTAATGACTAAATTCAACTCGCATTTTTTAAGAAACTCTTTGCGTTTCAGCACCCTGTCGCCTCTCTAACCACTCCTCAAAGAGGATTTGCACACTGCCACTGCAATTTTAGCGTGCCCAGCGTTAGATTTCGACATTTGGTGCTTCCATGCCGCCCTGAGATTCTATTGGAGCAATCAACAGCTTCTTCACACCTAATTTTTTAAACAACATGTATCTAGCAGATTCCACCTCCTTTGGATGAAATTCAGTCACAGTAACTTTAAGTATAAAAAATGTCAATGGCAGTTACCGAACATGAATGTGTAGTTTCAAATCTGCAGATAAACAAGCTTATTAACATTATAGGACTGAAACAATATGCCTAATGCGATCTTCTGGTGAAAATTAGTGTTGTTAGGGCTAGAGTGAATAGGCTCTTAATAAACTAGTGCGCTTCACCATCAACGATTGCATCACTGCTTGCCATCAGGTGGGATCGCAGTGAAGTACTAGCTGACATACAAAAAACCTACCTATAAAGAGACGGTACGCATGTCGCAGTGGCTGAACGGTCTATTCGTAGTTAGTTGTTGAGGGTCTTTTTTTTAGGTGGCAAAATCATCTAATGACATACCCCCGCTCTTGGGCGGAGCGGGAGATAGTGTCAGACTTTTACTGACTAAAACCCACTCCTGTTCCTTCTTTGCCATTATTCTAGGGCCCTGGGGATCTCTTTTGCATCACCCATGGCCCCAGTAGGCTACGACCCAGCTAATTGTTCCGAGTCTGGGTGTCTTTTATATGTGTTACATGTGTTACATGTTTGTGAACACACCCATATAATAGGAGTTATTCCTAGTGTATGTAGTACCGTTTACTATTATTAAAAAAAAAACAAAGGAAAAACTTTACATCAGTAAAGGTTCATGGTTTGTATATAGTCTGTCTAAAAAGTCAAACGACTTAGGAATTTTGCATAATATTTAATCATTTAAAAAATACTTATATTCGATATTTTTTAAAAGGTTCTTGACTATTAGTAAACGATGATAAAGATCTCTTAATCAACTTTAATTATTGAACCAGTGTTGACTACATCAGATTTCATTTTAACATAATAATTACCCAAGTCATTTGACCATTTAGACAGACTCGAAGTATGTAGCGAGTACAAATAACAATTTGTATGACAAGTACAACTTACTGACACCAACTTGTCACCGCCTTATATAACCTGTTCACCACCGTCCCAGCCTACTCCACCTGAGGACTAGCAAGTCAATAATTAACTAGCTCATAATATACTAGTTGGCCGCGCGTCGAGCCTTCCGCATTTTTATTGGAGAAACCCGATAACAGTCAAATGAGCCACTTTCATATTTCTTTGAATTACTTTTCCACTTAAATATTGTCACGTAGCGGTTACGTTTATAGCGTAAAAAGCAATACGTTATAGTTATATGACTTAGTAAAAATAGCGACTGATTGGCGACTTTGGGAGAAAACAGATCTTCACTAAGAGCTCTAGTCTTTTTCATTTGTCGAAGCATGAGTCAAAAAAATCAAAAAAAAAAAACAGAGTTTCCTCTGTGTCTCAGTAAAAAAGTAGGAGAAAATACGTTCAGGTTCTGCTTCCTGGCTATCAATTCTTTCTTTCTAACAGTCTTGGCCGTAAGTTAAAAGACAAAAATGACACCAGTCTTCCCAAGGCGTATATTTGTTTTAGGCTCGCGTGTGACCACTATCCCACCTTACAGTATACAACGATGCGGAAGACCCCTAGGTTGCAGCTATCTAGAAACACAGACTCCGGCAGGAAGTTCCACTTCAAAACTGTACGCACCATGCGGGCTTGCGGATGGCGAGCAATGGCTAGCTCGCCGTCCGACCTCCCGGCAACCGTCCGGACCAAGCCCAGGTCGTCGACGGCGCGTAGTGTTCCACGCGCACCTGAAGCAGTTGCAAGCAACTGTAGGGGTTCAGCAGGGTCGAAGCTTACTGGAGCCATGGGTGAAGCGAGAGAGATCCCATGGGGCCCTGGAACAATGGCAAAGAAGGAACAGGAGTGGGTAGTCAGTAAAAGTCTGACACTATCTCCCGCTCTGCCCAAGAGCGGGGGTGTCATTGACCTTTCAATCGTATCAATTAGAGGCACAATAGAAAGAGAATGACAGCGCAAACGCCAAGTTCGCTTGGGGTTTAATGAATTAAATGATATTCCCACCTAAAAAAAACTGTACGCACCATAAATGTGTTGTAAAAACGCTTTGTGCGTATAGGTGGGATGTTCACCATGTTCTGGTGGCGCATCGTCTGACGGTCCGATGATAAAACGGGCTTGGAAATTACTGTGTTGTGACATGTGGAAGTCAGATAGGCAATCATTCCATGTTCACCTAGTATTTCAATACTGGGTACATTCGGCTGGACTGCAAGCTGACCCCAACCTACAAAATAGTTGCAAAAAGTCTGAACGGATCGATTTCAACCGATGCAGAATCGCTCGAGGATGCAAAGGCTTCTTTTGAACAATGAAGGTTGATCATTGTAGCGTAACTGAGGTACTTGCTCTTCTCATACTTGTCTTGAGTATCAGGTCACACACAATTTGTACTGAGTACTTTAGGTAGCCGAATATAAAAGGACATGATTGAGTGCTAAGAGATCCTAGATTTAAAAACCCTTCCTAGACTGTAGTGACCTGATGTCACAGGTATCAACCTACTTCAATCTAGTACTTTGTTCAATATTTGACAAATACGCATGATCAGATTCTTGGAGTAAATCGGTGGTAATAATATGAGACAAGCTCGCTATACAGTTTCGAACCACTTCAACTCTTAACAGCCAAAGTCTACAGAAGTGACCACCAGAAAAGCGTTGAAGTTATAGCTTCAGAGTTATAGTCGGAGTCCGACAAATCCTGAAGAACTGATTGCTTTGCCTTGGATCTCCCCAATAAACTATATAATCAGGAAAGAACGGCGGACGACTAAGAATTATCTGCGGATTCTTTGAAAAGTTACAGCGCCCTGCAACGGACACCTGAAAGAACACAGGTGGGTTAAGTGGGTTTCAGCCAGTAAAAGTTTGATACTACCAGTATCTCTCGCTCCATCTAGAGCGAGAGATCCTATTTTTTAGAAGAAATAGTAAACCTGTTTAGTTTTAATTAGCAAACCAATCTGCTTGTCCTGGATCTCTTTCTCAACCATGTACATAAGTACATGATAGCTATTCTTGATGAAGTCTTATGTCCAGAATCATTTGTAAGATCTATAGTAGGTACACCGCCACATTCTGAACCCTTTTCAGGGAAAAAATACTTAGGTAACGAAGCAAAACGATACGGCGAAGAAAAAACATATTTCGACACTCTAGGTAATAAAATTTTATAGGATAGAACTACTTCTCGTGGACCCAGAATCCTAAAAGGCGTAAAGCAAGGTCTTGTAGCACTGGTATAGAAATAAATCGGAAAACAGGAAATTTGTTGTTACGTCAGAAAAATATTTTTTTTTTGGGATTCGGAAAAATCTTCGAGACTCCATTCGGGAATCGAACTATTAATTACTTGAAAGAGGAACCACCAAACAATGCCTACCTCTCTATGTGGAGTGAGACTGAAAGTGCATTTCAGACTTTTACTGACCAAATATCATCCGTCACCCTTGCCCTTGGGTTATTCCTCTTCCCAGCTATGGCAGTCATTCGGCACCCCTTGGCATTAAGATCAATATTATTCAAGCGCCCTCTAACGTTACGTACCTGAAACTCAACGTAACTTGGCATTAAACTCAATAGATGTACATAATGTTACGATAAGCTAGCTGTTGAAGAGACTTTCAAACTAGCCGAGTTCTTGCGTTTTTAACTAGATGGAGCTGTCGTAGTGGCCAAGTAGCGAAACTTGCTGATGGGTGAGCAGAAATCTAGCTGCTGTAACCTTCTCTAGTATTTTTCAATAGATTTATAGTTTACATTAATTATAACAAAAACACTGGTCTGAAAACTGTCAAAGGTGATATGTGACAAAGTGGAGATAGCTAGCTAGATAGCTCGCTCATAGCATGTTACATCAAAATCAAGTTAACTTAGCTTAACTATTATAAATCTTGAGATGTGATGAATTAGCACTAGTAATATAACAATACCTTTTTTTTTTGGTGGGAAAAAAACATCCAATGACAACCCCCGCTCTTGGGCGGAGCGGGAGATAGTGTCAGACTCTTACTGACTAAATCCGACTAAAAGACCCACTCCGTTCCTTCTAGCCTTCATATCGGGGCTCGAGCGCCCTTTCGGATAACCCTGGCCCCAGTAGGCTTCGACCCGGCTGGGTCCCTACTGTTGCTGACAACTCCTTGAGGCGCGTGGGAACAGTGCGCGCCGTCGACGACTTGGGCTTGGTCCGGACAGTTACCGGACGGCCGGACAGCGAGCTACCCATTGTTCACTGTCCGCAAGCCCGCGCCTACGGTGGCCGGAAATCGGGATCAGAATCCCGGCGGCGGCGACGAGGACGCCGTTGCCTGATGCTTTCGGCCTCCTCCTTTGCGAGCATTACTGCTTCGCAGAAGTCGGCGACCGCCTGCCACTCCTCCTCGCTCCGGACCATGGCCTCAACCAAGGCCCGGCGCGAGAGGTCTCCGCCGCCGATCGCCCCCACGAGGGCACGGCGATGCTTTGCCCAAGCAGGGCACACCTCGACTGTGTGCTCCACCGTGTCCTCCGGGCATTCCGCACAGTGGCGACACCCGGGCGTCACTTCCGCACGAATCCGGTGCAGGAAACTCCCGAACGAACCATGTCTGGTGAGGACCTGCGTCATACGGAAGGTAAGGACGCCATGAGGTCTTTCCAGCCACGCCTCAAAGAGGTAAGCGGTAAGTCCCTACCGCCATGATTGTGGCGTGCCCAAATATAACAATACCTGAGTAAATACATCTGGCTGTTTTCTGAACTGTGAACTGAACTAAGAACGTGTCGATCCCTACCTAAGGCTGACATCAGATCGACTGCATCGCAGCGACTGCGCGCGGTCGATATATTTAACTGCATGCAATTGTACGTTCGACTTCGTGGAGTCATGATATTGTTAAGTACGCCAATAAACTTGAGCACGCCATATCTCCGAGGAAATAATGAGTAGCATCCAATAATTAAAACGCATTGCTGTTCGAAATATCTAGGTACGTAGCTAGGCCTAGCAAAATCTCGAAACATCCACCATAAGTACATACCGCTATTTATTATTCAAATAATAATACCTCCTGGGCTAGATGCGTGGCGCCAACTGCGCAAAGACAGATCAAACTGCATGCAGTTGAATATATCTGTGTGCGGTTGCTGCGATGCAGTCCGTCTGATGGCAGCCTAAGAACTTTTTGACAGGTTTCCAGGCTAAATTAAATTTGAATGGAAAGTGGTCGCCTCCTTCTACGAAAGTAGTAATGCTAGCAAAGGAGGCGGCCGCAGGCGTGAGCGAACGGAATTCCTCTTGCTCCAGTCCCCGAGATCTAATCTCCGATTTCTAGCCACCGTAAGCATGGGCTTGCGGACGGCGAACAATGAGCAGCTCGCCATCCGAACATCCTTTAACCGTCTAGATCGAGCCCGAGTCGTCAACGACGTGTAGTATTCCACGCGCGCCTCAAGGAGATGTCAGCAAAACCGAAGGGGCCCAGCAGGGTCGAAGCCTACTAGGGCCATGGGTTCGCTTTTGAAAGGAAAGCCCGGGGTGCTCGAATGCATGACAAAGAAGGAACATAGGAGTAGATTTCAGTCAGTAAAAATCTGACACGCCCTCCTACTCAGCCCTAGACCGGGAAAAGTAATTGGATGTTTTCCCACTAAATAGGGTAAAGTTTAAAAACTCAACTTCAAATGAATCAGAAATGGAGGGATTGTCTTTTCAGTTAGCAACATTGAAAGCAAGGCTGGCATCTCAAAAGCCTTTATGCCTATCTTGAAGTGGAGGAACTCGTGGCTAGAATAACAACAGTCGCAAGGGTCGGCCTCCAAGGTTAAGCAACGCATGCCGAGGTCAAGCAGTCGCATGCAAAGCATACTCCATATAAAGTACTAGTATACAGCTGTATCCGGTTATACTGGAAGTCGAGGAAGAGGCTAGGCAGGCCTATCTTGAAGTGGAGTACAAAATTAAAATTCTTGTAATTGGATTTGTAACTTACTTACCGGTAGTATCAAATAGTACGAGATTATGATGTTATTACACATCTTTCTCCAGATATTTTGGATACACAGTTATCTAAGCTTCTGTAGAAATCAAAACATAAATTTGTGTAAAACTAATACAGTGAAGGCCTCTGAAATTCTGCTATTTTACGTGAACTTTGGTCCTCGATAATGTACTCATATATTAAAAATATAAAAAAGTACATCCATAGAGGGCAGGCTATGCTGCCGCTGCCGCTGCTGCTGCTGAGACCCTTAAACGGCGCAAATACTGTAACCTTATTGGTAATTACAGTTTTGAGCCGTTTGGGGTCGAAACACTTGGTTCATGGGGTCCGAGTGCGCGTCTCCTTTTCAAGGAAATTTCTCGCCGACTGATCGACACTTCACGTGACCAGAGGGCTGGCTCGTTCTTCGCCCAAAGAATTGGCATTGCCATTCAACGTGGCAATGCTGCCAGTCTTCTGGGCACATTTCCGGATGACAGCGATGTGGAGGAGTACTTTGACGCCTGAGCGTACTTTGTCATTTTGTATTATATTTATGTACATAGTTAGGTTTTAGTATAAATAGTTTATTTAGTATTTAAGTTTTTTACGTACATATGTATTAAAATTTATGATATAATGGTTCCATAGAAGCCTTGCACATTTAATCGAGATTCTGAATAATGACAATTTTCCTGAAAAACTTTTAAGAGTTTAAATAGTTACACGTATTTCCTGAAACAAATTTTGTGAAATATCCGAGTAAATCACGTAATGTCAACTGAGTTTTCTGGCGATAGGTATCTCTCTTTTTTCGCGTTGCCTCTTCATCGAACATCGCGTTTGTTTGCGTTAAATGAAGCAACAAGCTTTTAAACCATGCTAGACGTTGACGAGAGGCGAGTGGGGAAGCGCCGTCTTAAGTTCTAATAACGCGTAAGTCAAAATCGGAAATTAATCAGGATTTTACAATAAATCTGAATTACTCACTGCTGCTATGGGAGTACGAGAGTACAATTGAGTTCCGTAATTTTGCTGTAGCTTTACTGTTCAACACTGACATACAATTGTTTCAAATCCTCGTGTTTGATTCATCCAACGCGGCTTTGTTTGATTTCATATCGTAATGACGTACATAACGTATTTGGACAAAAATTATTTATATGGTGTTAGAAATTAAGCGACGTACATTACAAACAACCACAAGAAACCACAAAATGTTCTACGCCCTTTTGGTACATGAAACCTTATACATTTTGTGTTCCACCCAAAACCAAATTCTTAAATGTCCTTGCGGCTTTCACCATATAAGTTGAGACAAAATTAACAAACTCATATTCAAGACCCCTCACTGGAGGTATATTTGCAACCATTCCGTGGGAACCGCCATTTGTGAGCACAATCATATGTAAGTCACAATCGTCATTGTTACTGGTAATACACGGAGATTTATTATGTGCTTAATAACTTGTTGATGTTTTTATAATGATCTGTATGTTTTAATTTTCATTATGGAGCTTTGAATTTGGTGTAATGACGGAAATTTTTAACTTTCGCGAAGTTAGGGGCATTATTGGTTCTCTCCTTATTAATATAAATTATGTCTTTATAACAAATGTAGGTCATTTTGCAACAATTTTTATTATAATATCAATAAAATGTCAAGTATTCGTGTGGTTTTAATTGATTTGTGACGGATGTTGTCGAACCTAACTTAGTATTTAATTTATATATAATGTTCTCAAGTAAGCGACATGTAATGTTTTTATTGAGACTAAAGTTTCTTTAAACTAAAAATGTAATGCGCACTCCAATAAACCTTAAATCTGTACCGGTTGGTATTACATTCTATGAGAATTATCTAAAGGGCCTCTGCGAGTTGGCTTCGGCCCCTCGCACGCCTTCCAAAGTCCAGGACCGCAGAGTCCGAAGATAGATAAATGCATGAAAACAATAATAATAATAAACATTATTTTCAGACCATAATATGAGAGATCACATTACAAATAAGTGATTCAAAAAACACGTACTTTAAATAATATAAACTAGAGCTAGACTGCGATCCCACCTGATGGTAAGCAGTGAAGCAACCGTTGATGGGGAAACGCATTAGTTTCTTATGAGTCTATATTCACTCTAGCCTTGAAAACATCTAAATTATTATCGGACGGGAAGAACGCAGCAGTAATTAAGTCCGCCTTTATACAGTTTTTTTTTTTGTACATAAAGCTTTAAATAAATAAATCATTACCCAAATCCGGTAAAATCACGAGCCATGATATTTTCATTTTCTTCTTTTCATCTATTAAAATTTCTACCATTTATGAAATAAGTGTACAACACTTTATTCTAAAAATCCTGTTTATTGGATATCGAGAAATTATAACCTAATAAAGGTTTATTACAATCATACGGAGTCCTTGTTTTGTCACTCTTTCAAATTTTTTGGAAAATAAATAAACATATGCAAACGCGGAAAATTACTGTTTTATATATCAATTAAAATCTTGAAACCATATTTACAAGTTATCCTATAAAGTTAGTGAAGAGCATATACTCGTGTGCTGAAATAAAAATTTACGGAACATAATTCTGATTAATTGAATTAAAAAAACACAGAAAAGCGTTTTTAATCGTTAGTTTTGTGGAAACAACACTTTTTTAATAAACATACCTTGGTTAACCTTTTGAATGTCTTAAGTTACACAGTTCGACATAAGCCATTGTCTTTCTATTGTGTCTCTAATTACGGCATTCGAAGAGTTAATGGATGTGGTTTAAGGAAGCCCATCTTTCCCGCTAAAAGTAGATAATAATGGTACCGAACGAATTTTCTTTCTTCGGCATCTGCTTGCAAACACATATTATAATCTTAATGAGACTTGTGGGTGAATAAAAAATGTAACCTATCCAAGTTTTACACAACTGGACATCGAACTCATGATTCAAGGCACTATTTGCCACCACTGCGCTAATTAAGTGATATATACTCGTAATAACTAACAAAGACAAATGAACAAACGTACAAACTGTCCGTGAGAACGCTGATACGGATCATCTGTCAGTCTGAGCGACAAGGTGAATGAATTGAATCAACTGCGGAGTTTCAGAGGCCAATGGCCACTGCGGTGGTACTCCATCATGTTGATGAAGATAAAGGACTCTCCGAAAACACCTTAACAATACATTAGAATTATATAAAGAGAAAAAGTGAACAGATATAGATAACGATATTGTTTAACACAACCTTGTATGTAGATTAATTTTTGAAAGAACAACGTTCTATTACTGAACTTAGAAGCTTTTCAATGTTGATCATACACACTCCTCAGATATGGTTGTAATTAACATTGGCATGACCTAAAAACCGCAAGTGGTTATTACGAATTTGACTTTGACTACCGTGGGAGCAGACAGACAAACAGACTGCACCAACCGCCCATTCCACACACAAACAATCGAACAATTAAAATAACAGTAGCGCCGAAATCTATAACGCCCTAAAAAGCGAATCTGTCCACATACAAGTAATTTAACAAAACTATTTGGACAATTAAACAATTGGGAGCTTACGGCACAAGTGTAGCTAAAGAGAAAAAGATTTTCCGTTTCAGATAATGAAATGACAACAATAGTGGCGCTTGCGCAATATTCGCACGGTGGCTTTGAGAGTGGGGCGATATTTTTATATAGGGGAGCCGCGGGCGCGCCGCCGCCGTACCGTCGACATGCCGACAACCCGCCTGACGAGATGATCGTCCTCATCATCATCGCGTGCATAACAACCGTAGCTGCGACCAACTCCACCGAATATGCCACCACAGAGGCACCAGCCAATTCCACCAAAGAGATCCTCAAAGCCAGTGAAACAGCTGATCCGAAAAAGGTCCAAATCGTGAAGCAGATCCGACGCTTGAATGACGATGGTTCGTACACCATTGGCTATGAAGCCGACGATGGTACTTTCAAGATCGAGAATAAGGATGTCCTTGGAAATGTTAAGGGCACATTCGGCTACATAGACCAGGATGGCGAGATCAAACGAGTGACGTATACATCTTCGAGTGATAGTACTCCGGTCCCGGTGACCAGTACTAGTACGACGCCAAGTCCTCCAACCATGATAGTGAGGGTAAATAAGACAGTGTCATCGACTACCAGAAGACCTTTGCCAACCGTTGTTTATCCTACGAGAGGATCATATACCACGCGAGGGACAGTGATTCAAGCTATACCAAGGAGGCGTGCTCATTCCAGCTCAACGAGGGCTCCATATGTGGAAACCACAACAGATACTCAGAAGGTTGAAGAAACGACAACAAACATTTTAAGTTTGTATAAACCGAAACTCGACGATATGAAAACACGGACGCAGATGTTAAAACCGATGTCGGCGACTGTGAAAGATGACTTGATTACGAGACAAACGACTACGAAGATTCCCGCGACAGTGAAGCCAGTGTACGAACGTGTTACGGAGAAAACTCAAGAAAGTGACCCAAATAAAGCTAATACTATTCGTCGTGAGTTAAGTGGAACCAGCCCCAATCCTCGCATGATCAGCTTACAGCAATCTGTAGGGGATGACTCAACTGATGTGTATGGAAGTCACCTGTCCATGGGAACTGTTCGGCCTCTATTTACAACTACAACTCAGCGGCCAAGGCTAGTGCCCATACACTCGTTGGTGGCTGCCAGACAGAAGATCCATCAACAATATCAAGACGCAAATATCCAAGAGCAGGAAACCACAATCGAGGCTAGTACTGGCCGAGTTTTTGACCAAGATCATGTGTTGACCACAAACGCAGTACCTGTAGTTCATATTCAACCTCAAAGACATCACGAGGACCAAGAGTATGAGCACCAACAGCCTATTTACAGACGACCACCAGCAGCAGTGCATTTCCGCACAAGAGAATATTTGAGAGACAACCCTGGCGCACCAGTGCCTATCGGGAACACGCGGCCCTTCATACAATATGAATTCCAGAACAAACAAGTACTGGAGCCCCAGTATGTGAAGGAGACCTCTCAACATACCCAAAGACCTCAACCAACTGCAGAAGTGACGCAGCAACCTTACGAAGTGAGACCAGTGACCAGAATCATACCAATCCCTGTGGACGACCGAGGGGTGCCTCTCCAGGGTTACCAAGGCCGCTTCGTGAACCCCTACCAGAGACCCGCCCTCTTCCAGCCACGATACGACCCCGTGGAGGAGATGACTTCCATCGCCGCCCCTGTGAGTACCAGAGATTTGCGCCGCTTGCTTCACATTCTGATATTACGGCAGAATAAGTTGCAAGTGTTGATGGATCAGATGATGCCTGGCCCATCCTTGTACCGTCCGGAGAATGACTATCGATACCAGCAGCGGTACCAGGACGACGACCGCTACGACTACCGATACGACCAGTACAGGCAGGAGTATCAGAACCAGGGTTATGAGAACCAGTATGAGAGTCAGCGGTATGTTCCGCGGAGGAGGTTGTACCCTCGGCCGTACGACACAGCTGGCTCCTCCTCAAACCATATCGAGGAGATGCCGGAATTCCTCCCACCAGAAATAAGAGAGGCTTTGTTGTTGAAGATGCTGATTCTGGCCATCAGTCCGGACTTCATGCCCACGGTGGCGCCCCCCACGGAGCTGACCACGGCTGCTCCCCCCAGGAAACAAGTGAGGAACATCCAGATCCTGGGCGAGGAGGGCTCCATGGATGACAAGCGCCAGAGGCACTGAGGTAAATATTTATTTTTAAATGTTTTTGTAGAAATACTCATGTAATGTAAATAGTACTTTTTTATGTAAATTTTGTGGTAATGAAACGATTTAAAAATTTAATTTTGCTGTTTGATTTCAAATCTTTTGATTAAATCCTCCATATGATCAAGTTCAGACAAATGAGCTTTAATCAGCACCTACTTCACTGCAAAACACAGATTCAGTGAACTCACATAATATAACGACTACTTACATTATCGCAATCAAACAACGGGATGTGTCTCCCAACCATGAAAGACAGTTGTTAGAAAATTTATTGTCCAACATTTATAGTATTTGTGTAATACAACAAACCGTATCGTAGTACCGTGCGCAACTTCCGCCGCACGCATCTAATAAACGCTCCGCATTAGATACGCTTCCATAAAACTTACATACGTAGGATATAAAAGAAAGACAAGAACGCATAAAGTAATAAACGCAACCATACAAACTTTATTGCATATTTACCAACCGTTAAACAAACGCTCCAACGTGTAGCAAAAATGGAAATTGACTTTAGCGTTGAAGAAAAACACTACTTATATTTTTCTTTTCTTTCTTAATCTTTAGCATATAAGCATAATCAGCCTCTTAATGTTCCCACTGCTGCGATTCAGGCCTCCCCTCCAGTAGAGTAATCTCAAGTGAGAAAGATACATATGTTTTCAGAAAAGATAAATTATAGTAATTGTCATGTCTTTACATAGAATTGCGTTCCCGTTAAAAAATAATTTGGAGGTCTGATAGGCTACATGTAAAATTTAGCTTTGCGGGATTGTTCCAAAAAGAAGTTATCGCGACCCTGTATCCCTCCAGCCAGAGCGGGAGAAGTTATAAGATTATTTCCCATAAGAATGAAATGTAAAATTCAGCTGTTTATCGTTACGCTGGAAACCGATTCCAACATGGAAGCAGGCTAGGCAGGTCATGATATAGTTAATTCATCCATACATTCTAGTATAACTTCATGGTCGTAGCTCTCTTATCCGAACAACCTGATTCATTCAACCGTCACCAGTCTAAATGATTCTAGAACTCGTATTAACACATCTACATACAAACTCAGCCACATTGCGACAATATCCAAGCACCTGCCTATCCCTGTTGGCCAAGAGTCGCAGGCGTGAAGGTTGGCTATTGTTTACACAGTTGCAGGCAATATTTTGGGAAAAAACCTTGAAATACTACTGTGTTTCTCTCTAAGATTAATGAGAAGTAATAATTAAACATTTGTTTACTTTTTCCCATGGATTTTGGCATGGGTAATACGATTATTCTCTTAGGGAAGCATAATATTATAAAACGTCTTTTCCATCATTACGGGCCCAGTCCTTTCGGTACTAGTCAAGTTCGTTTTATAGGATAGGTCCCATATGCTTCCGTATTCGGTTTTGTAGTTAGTGGGAGCTTCCTCACATATTATAAACCAAAGTCTCCCACCGTGTCCATATCTGTCTGTATTAACGCGAGAAACTGAAAAACTATTTAATAAATAAAGTGGTTTTCAGAAATGGACAGGGTGATTCACGAGGAAGGTTTAGGTGGTGTACATGTATATTATAGTGGTGAAAAGTCAAGTATAGTCTGTCTAAAAAGTCAACTGACTTGGAAAATTTGTATAATATTGAATCATTTAAAAAATACTTATATATTCGAAACTTTTTATAAGGTTCTTCTGTTAGTAAACAATGATCAAGATCTCTTAATCAATCTTGTTTATTGAACCAGTGTTGACTACATCAGATTTCATTTTACCCCAATAATTACGCAAATCGTTTGACTTTTTAGACAGACTCTATTTCCAATATTTCTAACATCCGTGCGAAATTGGGGTGGATTTTTAAATATTATTTGAACTGTTGAAGTAGTATGACAACCGATTATTTCACTAGATTTAAGCGGAAATTCTTTTTTATACACCTCTCAGAAAGGAATTAAATTGATATCTTCAAAAACATGTCAATAGCTCGTATACAACGACGTACAATGAACCAGATTCACTTTCATGACAGTGACGTGATTGCTGACCTGAAAACTGTTCCTAAACATGAGAGCAGTAGACCATTTAACAATCAACATACACGATGCATGTAGTGTTTAAAGATAATTATCATAAGAACACAAACAAACTGCATGAGAACTCATTAAGTAACGCATTTCCGCGAGATGACTTAACTGGTGACGATATTATCTTAGTTTGAAGAGCACGTGAAGTTGAACACTTACTCTATCTGCAGCGTAATATATCCGTAAGTACAGATAATGCTTGGGTATAAGTTTATTCGCGTTAAGATTGAAATTTAAAGAAACTTTTATTACCGTCGGTTCAACTGATTATAACTTTTATTTCGTAGGCATAGGATGGCATTAAGAGGATGCATCTCGACATACATTTTCACTGTTTTCATACAACCGCTCTTACGCGATTATGACGTTTTTACACATTTTTCATTAGATATTTTGGAAACACAGTATCTTGTGGATATTATCTAGGCTTCTATGGAAATCAATTTATTTTGTGTAAAACTAATCCAGTGAAGACCTCTGAAAATCTGTTTTGCATGAACTTTGACACTTCATGATTTACTCAAAAATTAAAAAAGTCAAAAAAGTACAATCATACAAGCCTAGCAAATTTTATCGAGATTCTAAATATTGACAATGTTTTTCAAAAACTTTTAAGGGTTTAAAAAAAACACGTATTTCCTGGAACAAGTTTTATAAAATATTCGAGTAAATCACCGAATTACCGAATGCTAACCGAGTTTTCAGGTGTTATCTCTCTTTTTTCGCGTTGCCTTTTCGTCAAACATCGCGTTGGATTGCGTTAGATGAAGTAACAAGCTTTTAAACCATGCTCGATTTTGACGATAGGCGAGTGGAAAAGCAGCCTCTTAAAAGCAAAAAAGCAGTTACAATACCAACTATTTGCAGCCGCCATTTGTCATGGCACCAACGTAATAAAAGTCAAAATCGGTTGAACGGACAGTAATAAAAGGTTTTCATAAATTTCTAATGTTATTTTGAACAGAGTATAGTTGACTTTAACATAATAATCCACGTGACTCGGATCAATCCCTAGTTTTTACGAGCGAAATAAGTACGCGGAGTCCACATTCAGCAGCACCGGAATTTACACCTTTCCTTAGTAGTTATTTTTAAAGACGAAAGTCAAATAAATTGCCAACTTTTTTTAAGTTGGAAAAACATGCCTGCTCCCGCTCTAGTGCAGATCGGAAGGATGTCAGATTTTTACTGACTAAAACCACAACTGTGTTCCTTCAGTTGCCCTTTACGTTCAAGGATCACAGGTAACCTTTTCAGAAGTTGAACAAAGGCTCCAGTAGGCTTTACCCTGGCCCTGCTGGGCCCCTACGGTTTTCTACGGTTTACGGCCTCAGGCGCAAAAGGTCACCACCACCATCGTCTCCTGATAACCGTTACAATGCAGGGGCATTGTAAAATCACTGTCAAAGTACTATTTATCTCAGATACCTACTCCAAAAGTGTACATAACATTGATATCATCAAACTTTTATAATCAGATTTCCCAAAGAACGTGGACGTCCGATTACATTCGCTTCACATAAAAACTGAAAAGCATCCGGCCCGGTTGAGTGAGTAATGAATAATGCTCAGCATAAAATCATATTCCTGCCCTTGTCTCGTGTTTTTTGAGGTCGATGAAAGCCCTTTTTTTCTTCCATTCTGTCCTGTCACCCGTCACACTATCACTAACTCCCTTTTCTATCATATCACTCCTCACACAGTTTATTTATCTTTTCTTTGGCCTCTATCTCCTTTACAAATGCTTAGTATGCTATTATACAAAATCATGGCTAAGTAACAAAAGTTAAATTTCCAAAACCAATATGCTTGTCAGACGTGTAACGTGTAATGTTGTTGCTGAAGGCATTACAGCCCATTCCCTATTTGATAGGAGAGGACAGCCATAGGACAGACACGCCTAAAAAAGTAATGGTTGTTTATAAAAAAAAAGAGTATAAAGAAAATAATGTATCATAAAATCGTTTCCCATTTTACCGTCTACACCACTTAAAACACCTAATAAAACAAAACGCTAAACAATTTAAAAGCTACTTAAACCCAGACACAGCATTCTAAACGAATGCATAACGACTCTTATAAATTGCGCAACGTTCTTGAGAAATATGCCGCACATACGTACATACACACGGCTCCCATGCGTGCTGAATGGTGGGAATATATCCCACGTCCCAGATGCGGGCAAGTAAAAAATGACACAAAGGTGCATTCAATAATGTAATGTGTTTCGTCATTGTGTTTGGCTATGTATCGATGGGTAGGTGGGCTGAATGAATCAAGGTCGATGGCTCCCGGGTTGGTAGCTGATTGACCTGCAGCAGTCCAGGGCAGTCAATAGAAGAGTGAGTATTTTTAACAGATATTTCTAAAGAAGCAAGAAGGAATCTATTCTTGCTTTAAGAAGAAATATACAAGGTGGATTTTTGGGACGGGGCCTTTACGGGTACTTTAACCTTGTAAGTGCAGCGCAGTGGTGATCTTACGAGCTTGTGAGTGAATAGGTTACTTCGACGTAAGCTTGCTCCATCTTCGACCATGTCGTCGCTTTCCATCAGGGGCCCAAGTCTGCTATTTTTATAAATTCGTCATTCCAACATGATCCAATTGTCATTTTGCTAAAAGTTCCTAAACTGCTAATTCATAATGATCGATCATTGATCGGTCAATGGTCTCGAAATAGAATTGCGGAAAAATGACAATATCGAGCTTATTAAAAGCAATGACTGCACAATGACGTTCCAATGGGTGATCACTGATCAAAGGAACTGTCAAAATTTTTGCAGATTACCGCATACGTAAGACATTCATTTGTAAATATGTTCGACATTATCATTCTATTCCACTTCTTTCAAAGGATTACCGCATAAGTAAGACATTCATTTGTAAATATGTACCTACGAGATTATCATTCTATTCCACTTCTTTCAATAGAGTGTCAGCGGTTAATCATTGGAAAGTCATAATGACGCCATTATATTAGTAGATTACCAAACTTACTCAAAATTAACAATAATGAAATCAATGATAGACCATTCTGACACTATTGCAATAGCAGACTTGGGGCCCGGTAAGATAGTGTTCAAGCGCGTAGCCTATCAACAATTAAAAAAAAATCACTAGCTGAGTTTAGGCTCGGAATGAAAGGACTTCTGTATCGTGGATACGTTCATAAACATGTAACCTCACATACACAAGACACTCAGATCCAGAACAACTCTCTGTAGGCGCTTTCCACGTCTGTATGTTTATTCGCTAGCTCCCCCTGAACCACTCAACGGATTTTGGCGCAGAGAAAGAAAGAGCGATACATAATTGAAAAGGGTTTGTGTCTTCACCCGTGAGAAGCCGGGGCGGGCAACTAATTGAAGAAAAAATTCCTACAATATATAAAACATGTTCTTTTTAAATTACGTAAGTATAATCAGCTTTTCTATGCATCTTATTGCCCTAAATGTATCTCTTTCTGTCTGTAAGAGATTGCCCTGTGCGATAAGACCGCCCTTGTACACTTATTTAAATGTTTGTCGTATGTTTTTATGAGGTGTAGAAAAATAATACAGAGAGAATCATAGATCTATTGAATTTTGGTCAAATATTCTATTTTTTTTATGAGCAATGGTAACCCTGAATAAACGAATTTTGACTATATTACACTATTTGGGTACGATTAACTGACTATCGTTCTAGAATAATGCTAAACTCAACTGAACTACATAGGTATCTACTATTTTTAATTTATTATTTTTTTGAAAAGCGAGCAATTATGTGAGCAATAAGCAGGGCACATTGCTCGCAGAACACGTGGTCGATGGGGACGAAAGGTTCGTAGCGATCACGTACCGGAAGACGCAGCGTAGGAAGGCCTCCTACTAGGTGGACCGATGACCTGGTGAGGATTGTAGGAATCCGATGGATGCGAGATGCACAGGATTTTTTTATTGGTTGAGAAAATCATCCAATGACAACCCCCACTCTTGGGCGGATCGGGAGATAGTGTCAGACTCTTACTGACTAAAAAGCCCACCCCGTTCCTTCAAGCCTTCCTACCGGGGCTCAAATTCCCTTTCAGATAACCCTGGCCCCAGTAGGCTTCGACCCGGCTGGGTCCCTGCTGTTGCTGACAACTCCTTGAGGTGCGCGGGAACAGTGCGCGCCATCGACGATTTGGGCTTGGTCCGGACAGTTACGGTCGGACAGCGAGCTATTGGTCATTATGGTGACAAGTGCAACTAAGGGAGGCCTATGTTCAAAACAATGGATCTTCTTTTGGCTGAAATGATGATGATGATTTTTTAGAAGGAAAATATCGTAACGCACGCCCTTATATTCATCAATATCGGAACATGAGAACCTCGTAAAAAATTTCAAGTGTCGTTACGACAAGCTTGTAATTATCATTTGAAAATTTTGCGACAATAACTTGAAATATATACTACGATAAAACCTTCAGCGTCTAAAAAAGGAATCTTTTAGCTAACCTGTGAAATAAAATACGGGGTGCAGGTTTTTCTTCCTCCTGTTCATCCTCTTTCACAATTATGAAGTTTTCACTTCAGTTAATCGACAATATTATTGTGTGGCTGTATGTAATAGTATGTTAAAAATCGTTTGACTCCTGGATCAACCTCGAGATCCTATGCTCAACCGTCACGCTTGTTAAGGGCCAAGCGCCCGAAAAGTGCCATAAAACAGTGATTTTCTGAGGCCTACTCCTCCGTAACGGCTAGGTCAATTGGTTTGAAAAAAATATATGTTTATTATAGATTCATGAACAATAATATCAACATTTGATTTTTTCGTGCAACTAATACTTTTGTCAAAAAAAAATATTTAGTAATTTCGCAACTTTTCGCAACTTTTCCCTACTCCTTCGAAACGGCTTGGACCTTTAGAAACAATTTTTACACATAAAAATTAGTGGTTAAATATTCTTCAAAGTGAACATTGCATATGTAAATCAATCAATATCTCGCAGAGAAAATGGATTTAAAGCGCTTTCCGGGCGCTGCTGGCCGCAAATAAATGCACAGATTTGCGTACTGCCGCCTAGGCGAGTGCGAGAGTTGCGTTCACATAATTTCGGTCAGATGGTTCAAGGGACTATACGCCTTAAATAGTAGCACTTGAACGGTTAAACGGATAATCACACCCGTTTGAATTGTTCTATAATACGGACGTACATAAGACAAAATGCTCCTTATACAGCCATGGACGAATACCATGACAGCATTGTGTCACGAACCCAAAATAAATCAATTCATGAATCAACTGATTTACTGTATGTGACACGACTTTTTTTTCTAAGTCTCTTCGCTTTGTTATAAATGCTCTTTATTGAATAAAATTAATTCCCATTTCTAGGGTTCTGGTACCTGAAGGGTTCCTATAGGACCTTATTACTAAGCCTCTACTGGCCATCCGTCACACTGTCCACGTCCGTCTGTCCATCTGTCACACTCGCTTGGAGTGTGATAGCCAAGTTATTTTCCTTGCGTGATCGAACCAGAAATGAAGATATCTGTAAGCGAACCCAGGTTACCAACATAGCTTAAGTTATACTTAAGTGCAGTGGGTAGAGTACATTGCTCGCAGAACAGATGGTCGATGGAGTCGAAAGGGGATTGCCCAGCCTCTATGGTGTTCCAGGCCAAAGACGGACATCAAATATTACTATCAATGATAAAACTATTGTTTTTTCCATAAAGTTACTTTTTATTTACCACTTATTTTATTATAGTGGCGCTCATTTGGAACTAAGGGAATACATATTTTTTTATGGCAAAATTAATGAACAAAGTATTTTTTCTCTTGTCAATTGTCCGCTCATGGCCTCAAATGGGCAATCCCCTTTCTAGAGTGACCATCGCGGACAAGAAGACGTTGGTCCACCAACTACCTGATGCGAGCCACGGCAATCCGATAGATCGAGACGCACGGGATCACTTAGGCGACACTTAAGGGAGGCCAATGTCCAAAAGTGAACGTCTTCCTGCTGAAACGATGATGTTAATGACTCATCTATCGTATAGTAAACCGTAACCATAGTTTCACTGTGTAATTAAATAGACAGGATTTTCCATTTATGTGTTAAGGTCATACAACAAACCAACATACAATTTCCACATTTTCTTTTACCAAAATCAATTGATAAAAAGAAAACAAAACAAGTTTGTTTTTAATTAATAATTATAAAAAAAAATAGTCTACATATTTACAAAATGACATTGAGATTTATTCTTAACCTAGTAGGAGCCAAACGTGATATCGTGGAGGGGGGCCGCTCCATTCTTGGGCAGGCCGTATTCTTTCAGGAGTTCATCCAGCATGGAATAGGGTTGGTTCTGGTTCCTCCTGGCAGGAGGTTGGGGAGCGTAGTGTGATGCGTCGAACTGCTGGAGAGAAGGTGATGCGTCGGTGAAGTCTGGGAACGGGTTAGAAGGCCTATAGGCTTGCTGCTGCTGTCTCTGGGGTTGTTGCTGGAAGGTTCTCCTTTGAGGAGCTGGCTCCGGGTTGAAGAGGTTATCTTCAGTGGGCACTGGGGCGGCGCCGGCGAAGAACTGCGGCTGGAGAAGGAATATAAGCATTGTTAAAAAGTATATGTCACGTCACGACTGTGATATTTAAAACATTCAAAAGAGTTCTAAACATAATATGTAATTATTGTCTTCAGAAGGATGAGGATCTGTTAATTTTTACAAAATGAATGGTTTTGTGGTGATCGAAAGAGCTGGCTAGAAGTTAACGACGCTAATAATTGAAAGAAGGTCCTTAAAAGTGTAAGATACAAAGATGCTTAAAAAATATTGCTGAAGAAAGCTTTCCCGTTGAAATAAAAGGGTGATCTCAATAGCGGTAAATTTTTTGCGCGATGTACAATGTGATGCGTCTGATGGCGCAATGTGACGTAATAGATAGCGCAATAAGTATTTTTGATACTTTCAATTTATTATTAAGTACCAATTTAATGTTTTACTATAGATCTCTGGTCTGTATAAAGGGTTATTTGTAATAAACTAGCAACTCTTCTACTACTCTTAGGACTATGTTAATATCATCATAAACAATAACTTTTGTTCTATGACTTTTAAAAAGTTGACTCATTTTAGTTCATCAGATTTTCATACAAAAATAAAAATATTTAAATTTAACGTTCTAAATATTACGAAGTCTATGCGAAGCAAGCGATAGTGCAATAGCGGAGGGTAGCTGAACATGAACTTGACCTATTTACGGGCGCCTCTCGCTAGTCGGTCGGATGTCTTGTAGCGAAATTCAGCAGTGCGGACGTAATTATCTTTACATGATGGTGTATCAATATTCTAATGTCGAGTACACGGAAATGGTGCGAAAGCTTGCTAGGTGTAATGACAATGTTTCGAAAGCCTGCTTACTATTACTACGAGGACAGTGCGTGGGAGGCGTATGTAGTTACGGCAAAATACAGAGTTGAAATGTGTTAGATAGAACAACGAAATCTTGAAGATTTGTTTTTGGTAAATGTATTATGTTTTGTAAAAAGTCATAGAACAAAAGTTGTTGTGTAGGATGTTAATAATTCAGTCCTGGAAGGTTGTTAGTCTTTAACAAATAACCCTGTATATATATATATATTTTTTTTTAAATAGACATTTAATTCGAAGCAACAGGCTCAGAAAGATATGGCTGGGATGTTCTGGACGCCTGCCTGGTTTTGACCCAAAATGGCAGAAGACAGACAATAGTGGAAAGAAGGAAGGGAGATCTTTGCTCTACAGTAGGACAGTCCCGGGCCTAGAACATAAGGGGTAACTGAAAGAACATAGTCTGACACTCCCTCTCCCTCTACTAAGAGCGGGAGAAGTTGTATGATGATTTGCTGTCTAAAAAAATGAGCTCATAGTAATAATAGTTTTCCCTGTACGGTTAAGGCCCCCGTTTTTTTTTCGGTCGGTAAATTATCCAATGACATCCCCCGCTCTTGGGCGGAGCGTGAAGGTGTGTCAGACTTTTACTGACTAAAAACCCTCCTGTTTCTTCGTTGCCTTTCATACCAGGGCCGAGTCTTCCTTTCAGAAGCAGACCCTTGACCCCAGTAGGCTTCAATGCTGGTCCCCTACAGTATGCTGACATCTCCTTGACTAAGGCACCCCGATGGGGCCTGTACTATAGCTGATGCATCAGTTGGGTATATTTGGCCTGGAGTGGCGTGGGCAGGTTTTCAATCCCTTACCTTAGGTGGAGCAGGACCCTGCTGCGGTGGTCTGTAAGGTGCTGGCGTGGGCGCCGGCACTCCAAACTGTTGTCTTGTCGGTTGTGGTGCCCTGTACTGTTGCTGGGGCGCTGGCTGGGGCCTGTACTGTTGCTGGGGCGCCGGTTGGGGCCTATACTGTTGCTGGGGCCTTGGGGCGGGGCGGGGTGCAGGCGCTTGGGGCTCGTCATTGTAGTCGTAGTCTATGGCTTGAGCTGGGGCGGGCTGGTATTGGTTGCGGCGAGCCTGTGGGGTAATTGTTATGGGGTCAGAAATCTTTAACTACCACTGGAAGGTATCTTCTCTAAGAAGTAGGGATACTACAAAATGAGCATAAGGTTACTAAAGCAATGTTTGTAAACAAACAAATTAAACAACATTATTTTTAGTATAATAATATACGAAACCTTGAATATGGTTTGTTCAGAATCAGTAACTGAATCGATTTCAATAATTTTTACACCATGTTTTTTACCTAAAAATATTTAAAATGGACACCATCGACATCTCACAGCTAACTGAGGCAGCTAAACTACCCCTCAGTAAGTATCCTCAATGTGAATGGCCAGGTGACCATGTATTTTGCAAATAAATAAAAAAAACAATTGCAAATAAATAAATGATTTGATTTGTGCGGACAAAGAAGTAACATAACAAACATATAACTGCTATTTTTCATGGTATATGAAACTTTATACTTAAAAATTCTAGACACGTACAAATACCGGCACGAATCTTGAGCGCTCGCGCATCGAGCCAACCACTGTAACTACAAAGATGGACTCCCAGCTCCCGCGTCTCACTTCATACTACTAAAGAGACCCAATACTTCACTTCTCATTCAAATCTGCGCGATTTCAAGTTAAAGTCAGCGCTCAAGATCCGTACCGGTATTTGTATTACGGGTTTCGCATATACTAACTTATGTGGTATATGAATGAAAGTAAGATTACATTGTGTGGGGCCATTCTTCATGTCAATTTGTATAAAAGCTCTTGTGAATAGAAAACTAGTGACAAAGCCACTGACCTGCTGCGACTGCTGCCTGTTCTCCTGCCTTTGCCTCTCTTCCTTGGTCTCATCCACGAGCGTAGGGGGCGCCACTGTGATGCCCTCGCCAGACGGCTGGAAACCGAACTTGTTTGCTCCGTACTCGATTACACGAACCTGGAATTGAGATCAATGTCATTGTTAATTTTCTTTTCAGCCAAGAATTAAGATGGAGAATTAAGATACTCAAAGTAGGAAACACGGTGCAAATCAGTGTAGCGAAGCTTTTTTTTGTGAAATGACATCTCCCGTTCTTGGGTGGAGTGTAAGGGCGTGTCAGACACTGACTAAGAACCTCAACATTTGTTCCTTCTTTGTCATTGTTACAGGGCCCCGGGGATCTTTTTCGCATCACACATAGTCACAGTAGGCTTCGCCCTACTGGGCCCCTGCGGTTGCTGACAACTCCTTGAGGCGCGCGTGGAACAACGCGCCGTCCGCAACCTACCCATTACAATGCCTAGAGAAGACCTTTGTCTACAGCGAACATCTTTAGACAAAATTTTACTATAAACAAGAAAAAAAAGACCAGTATTCAGTACACGAAAAAATGTTGCTAACGCTTATGGAAACGGGTGAGGAAGAAGCTAAAAACTAGGTATGAGCAAAGAGTATGGTATCAGTTTGAGGTATTCTTAAGCTTTTTTTTTATATCACTTAATTTTATCTTAGGTTCTAAACGAAGCGACAGCGACATTTTCGTTGATAAATGAGTGTTTATCGCAATGCCTTGGCGCGTTATCGAATTGTCAAATGGTCGTTTTTTTTTAATTTTGGCGGATTTTTTTGGTTTCTTGCCCATTTTTCTCCATAGAGATCTACGCTTTGGAATGTGCAATAACCATATTTTTTCTAGGAAGTTTAAAAGTGCTTATAAATGATTTATTTGAAATAAATGTTTTCGTATTTGTAATGGCTCGATACACACAAAATACTAGTATTCTGCTATACCCTTACCTTGCCAGTATCATCCTTGTATCCGTATTTGCCCTTGACCTCTCCAGCAGGAGACTTGGTCTCGATCTTGAAGGACCCATCAGCAGCCTCGTACCCGTATGTGTAGGAGCCATCTTCGTTGTGCCTGTAATGTTTGAAGTATACTACGTTAGAATTTATCTCGTTTTGGTTTCTGAACAGTTTGAACGGTTTTCGTCTTTACCAGAAAAAATATGTGCGTGTGAACTGAGAGACCATACTGGTATTTAGCAAAAAATCTTAAAACAATTGTAGAACCAATGTACTAAAAACACCTCTCTCGACACAGCTCTTAAAATGCGGTCCCTCAGTTCTCACAGACCATCAGACTGATCTTGAAAACTATCAGAAAAATTTAAGTATGGTGACTACACACATTTAGTAGAGAATTCATAAAGATAATTTAATGAACTTAAGACCACAAAGCACCAAAGATAAAAAATATATAATGACAAAACAATGGTCCATCATAAAGACAAATGTTTTAGTCAATATTACCGAATTTAAAAACTAAAATCTTTCTTTTTCGTAAAATTTTAGTAGTAATCTTAAAAAAATTTGTAAAAAAAATGGAAAAGAAATATAATAATGATTATTACGCCAATTTGTAGAAAAACCTACTATTTTTTTGGACTTAGGCAGTGTTTTATTGCAAGTATCATTTCTTTTGATAAATATTTAAATTGTAAACCAGTTCAGTGGTTCAAAGGTAATATAGTTGAGTATAAATTGCAATCAAATAGTATTATGACTGCACTTACTTATCTATAATAAATTACAAGTTACACTTGAAACCAGTCCCTTACGTTTAGGTATTTTAGTGCGCCTTGCCCAATCCACTGTACCTAGAATACCTAGGTTTATTAACAAATAGTCAAGGTTGTAGGCGGTAGACTAGACACGGGGAAATGTGCACTAGTGTACTATTATAACTGTAGTTATTAATTTTAACTCTAGACAAAAGTGTGTCAGGTATAGGAGCTATTGCTCCTAAATCTGCATACTTTGTGTGCTGTGCTTTGCTTACTTTCCGAAGTACGGGGGTATCACACCACTAATTCCTGAGGGAAAAATCTGATAAGGCAATTATCACACTGCCACGCAATACGCTGCATGTTGCGTGTCGCTCCACACCCACTCGCGTGTGTGCATGTTTCTCCGCTTGTAGGCGCGTCACGCGTGACCTGCATGAAAGCGCGTGGATGCATTTTCAGTGTGTTGAACTGTGCGTGTTTTCTAAACAAACGGAGATACAAGCAACGTTAAAACACGCATTCACGCGCTACGCTGCGTGGTGACAGTGTGATAATCGTCTTACACTTTATAGGGCAGGATCCCACAGTCAATAGTTGCGCATGCGACCACAAGACCGACAAGATAGATCTTTATGTTATAACTACAAGAACACACAGTCACGCAAAGAAAGGAAGAAAGCTAATAAATGATTATACTCGTACCCAAATATCATTATCACATCTCAAGTGAAAGATATCCACAACTGGACATAGGCATCCTAAATCTCCTTAGTTGCATAACTTATCTTTCGCAAAATATCACCTCCTCTTCCTTGAGTCGTATTCCTCATTACTGAGGGTCGTGAAGTTCCTGCTAGATTAGCTTCTTATTGACGGTATCTCGCCATCTGTGACGGTTCTTAGCGTCATGAAGTGCGACGCGCAATTGAGTTGTCAGTGTGGAGCGGACCTGATCTGCCCATCATATTGGGCTGCGGCGTCTTGGTCGTTTGCCATCAACCATGCCAGTCACGATGAGCTGTACAAGGTTGTGTTGTCGCAAAATGTCTACTGGGTGTAAAATATCTCTTTTTTATAGTCGCTAACGCAGAATGACTCTTTCTCCATATTTCGCTTTTTCACGATGTCCTTTTGGCAGAATGTCTAAGCTCTTTCGCAAAGTGTCGCGTTAGTTACTTAGAATAAAATTTGACAGGTTTAAAAAAGTTTGTTCTTTCCAATTCCTAATTAAATCAATATTTACAAATAAATGATTATCTTATCCTTTAAAATTTTATTACATAATACTACAATCAGTGTAAATGGCAAGTGGCTTAAGTGGCAATGGGCAAGGCACATTGCTCGTAGAACAGATGGCCGTTGGGGCCGAAAGGTTATGGAGTGGCGTCCACGTTCCGGAAGACGCAGCGTTGGAAGACCTCCTACAAGGTGGATCGATAACCTGGTGAAGGTTGCGGGAAACCGATGGATGTGGGACGCACAAGAACGTTCGTTGTGGCGACGCTTGGGGGAGACCTATGTCCAACAGTGGACGTGAATCGGCTGAAATGATGATGATGACTACAATCAGTAAAATGTCAGAGAAAGAGACACTTTACGACCAGGAGACATTTTGCGAAAAAGACATCTTGTGACTGAGGCACAAAAAGTAATTATTTATTTACCGCTAGCATACGCAAAATAATTCAGTAAAATCTGTTTTCCAAGATTTTACTGAGAAAAAACTAGTAATAGAGTGAAGTGAAAGATAATACAATATAATCCAGAAATACCCCGTCGGCAATAAAATGTCGTCGTTTAATTGGTTCTCTATTTTTGCGAGATGGTCAAAGAACACTGACTTCGTCGGGTATTCAGGTGTTGTGATATTGTACAGTTCATCTTCCATCCTAGAAACAAAACTCATATTCAGTAGCCATCACGGATCTTGAACACTGGCGCAAAAGTCAAATATTAGGTCTCTTTAGCGGTGCGAATTGCGACGCGGGGGCGGGGAGTGTCAGTGATTGGCTGGGCGCGCCATCGCGTCATAGACGTCACTCCTCATTCGTTCACTGCGTTGCTGTATGTATCTAACAACGAAGACGATTGGCTCGCCAATGTATGGAATGCGCAAAGCGATCCCCACTCTGACACCGAGCGTACAAGATCCGTGATGGCATCTGTACTTTATGATTACTTCCTAAAGTCTGTCTTGAAGAGCTTGATAAGTTTCATGGGACAGAATAATCTCCTGTTCTTTTTTAGGGCTCTGTACACAAAGGGTAAAAACGGGAACCTATTACTAAGACTTCAGACACCAGGCTGTATCTCAAGAACAGCGATAGCTAGACAGTTGATACTTTCACAAATTATGTACTTCTGTTGCCGCTATAACGACAAATACTAAAACCAAATAAATATTTAAGCGAGGCTCCCATATAATAAAACGCGATTTTTTTGCCGAATTTTCCTAAGGACGGTACCTACGGAACTCTTCGTGCGCAAGTCCAACTCGCACTTGGCCAGTGTTCATTATTATTATTGACGGGACCGCATTAGAACACTTTCACACCTAAGAGTTGATGTGGTTGACGTTGAAGCACGCTTGTCTAGATAACTCTAGTGACCTCTTCACTCTTGACTTAAATACCCCTAGATTGTAGCTGCTGATTGGTTTTCATTTTCTTCTTAGTCAGTTCTATTTATAATCTGTAATTTCGTGACCTGGTGAAACAATCCCATATGTAGACGTTTATATTTTTCATAATATTTTCGACATGATTTTAACCAATTGATCAGCTTGACAATCGGCAAGAGGATGGAAGCAGAGTCTTCGAGCGTAACTCTCAGCCTTGGGCTACTAAATAATTTAGGGGTATGCTGAGCAGAGTATCGAGAGTCATCCGACCAGAAAAGTGTGGTGTCTGTTCCTAGCAACTATCAGATTGTTGCATAATTTAATTCCGCCAAGTCCGTTCCATCATCGGACCACTAGCCGTACGGTGTTGCGCCATCGGTACATGAGGGATATCCCACCCATTCGTACAAAGCGTTTTGGAAACACATTCATTATGCGTACAGCTAAGGAGTGGAATTCCCGGCCGGAGTCTATGTTTCCTGATAGCTACAACCTAGGGGTCTTTAAGTCAAGAGTGAATAGGTTACTTCTAGGCAAGCGTGCTCCATCGTTGGCCACATCATCACTTACCATCAGGTGAGATGGTGGTGAAACGCGAGCCTATCAAAAAAAAAATGTTCCAATCACGCTGAGAACTCTCGAATACTGTGATGCAGGATTTTGAAATTTAGTTACTATGAGGCGTCATAGTTGTGGCTACAATATATAACCTTTCATAAATTAGTTATCATCTATTAATTTATCATAATTACCTATTTATTTGCTTGAGGATGGCGACGGGAGGCGGAGCGCTCTCCTTGGGCTCGGACGCGATGTAGCGCGGCGCGCGCTCTTCGGAGTACTGCGCCTGCACACACGCCACTAGAGCCAGCACCGCCTGAGCGCAGGAGAGGGGTTCTATTAGTGATGGTGATGATGAAGAGTGTACGTGGTAAAGTTTCTATGCCTGAGATAGATAGGGGAAAATTTCTTGGGTAATTCAATCAAACTATAAATTATATCACAGAGACTGCTTTATTTAGAAGAAATCCTGAAGTACGCGATTTTTACGGCTTTAATATCGGGCATAACTTTCATGTCAATCAGCAAAATGTATGGCAATTTGAGTATTTTCTTGAATTAAGTTTGCAAATACTGAAAAATGCTAGCACTGACTGGACAGGTCCACTCAAATCTGTATGGTTCTTTCTTCAAAACTCCATCTCAGACAAATCTGCATGGTTCTCATGTGATTTCATCATATTTACTGTATGGACTATAAAAGATACTTTGACTTCTGAGTTTGTTAAGGTGTTTCTCCTCAGGGTAGTCAGCTAGGTAACACCGGCCTCATCTAGTATAAATAGACGAAAAAAAAATGACGTGTAAAAGTGTTTTTTAAACTTATTCGCAAATTAATATCATTTATAAAAATGATGCAAAATGGCACATAAGTTACAAAGCTTGTGTGGCGTAATAATAAAGATTTAAATAGATCTACAGATAGAAAAACTTAGACCCAACTTTATTAAGGTCGTTGAAATACACTAAAATAGATTATAAACGATTTACGTGTGCTGAAAACTAAAAGCAAGAAAATTTTGCTCAACCAAATTATCCTTTGATATCATGAGGCTTTTTCACCTTGCCCAGACACAATATGGTAAACTGCCTACTGGGGTCAGGGTTATCCGAAAGACAGCTCGAGCCCCGGTATGAAGGCTAGAAGGAACGGGGTGGGTCTTTTAGTCAGTAAGAGTCTGACTGGTTATCATTAGATGATTTTTCCCACCATAAAAAAAAGACACAATATGGTAAACTACTCTAAAAATTAAAGCAAATATTTGAACTATAAGTGGATAAGTATTTATATTGTAACTAGTATTAAGCAAAAACTAGTCCGACCATATCAAACCAAGTATGTAGATAATATCGAAATCAAATTAAAACATTTTCACTGCAATTTCTTTTACTGTCAAAATGTAATGTAGTGGCTAACGAAATCGCAGCACTTGAAACATATCAATTAAATAGTCTAGTGTATTACAGTAACCTTGTTGGGCAACGCGGGTCCTTGACACCTGCGCTTGTTATATTAAAGTGTAATGTGTCATGTTGGAGTAATTGTGGGCGGCGGCGGAAATTACAGGCGGGAGCGATTTTAGAAAATAACAATTTTGGTAAATATGAATGGTGCTAGATTAGGTTACATTACATTTATAATGTATTGTAACTTTTATAAATAACTTAATTTAAATGGAAATTTTTACTTTATTTATTAGGACACAATTTTTGGTCCACAAATATTTATGTTAGTAGCATTATTTTCTGTTATTTCAGAAGTTTTAAAATAATAATAATAATATAAAGTATTCTTAGGTATTAGCTATATACTAATATTATAAAGTTTGTTATTTTAAGTTTTTTCGTTTGTAGGAGGTAATCTATGGAAGTACTGGTATGATTGATATTTATATGATATTTATTTATATTTTTTTTCACATAGAAAGCTGCTTTATTCCTGAGTGAAATAGGCTATATTTTATGTATGTGCGGGCGACGCCACGGGCAAAGGTTATTAGTAATATTACAATAAAATTTGTTATTCTTAAATTAAATTAAAATTGTCAAGAAGTTACAATGTAGGAATAAAGTTTATATTTATGTCAATTTTTAACAGTGTATGTGTACTCTCCAATTCTGAAATTATATTATCAAAATCGCTGTCAATGAGTAAAAAATTTTGGATGGATAAACTTTGTCCAATTTTAGTTCAAATCACTGGCTAAAATGCTCACTTTTCTAAAGGTAACACACAGCTAACATAATCACCAGTTTTCTGACCGTTGTTTTTTTTACTAATATAAACTAGTGCTTGACTGCTATCCCACCTGATGGTAAGCAGTGATGCAATCGTTGATGGTGAGGCGCACTAGTTTATTACCGTTAGCTTATATTACAAACAAGCCACATTTCCATGCCTTGTACCACACCCAAATGACGAAAGTTCACGCATAGATGGCTTAACGTGTCAAATCCAACAGTCTGTCACAACGCACTGATCTAGACTTAGGTCTGAGTGCACTGCAACATTACCTGTGTGTACACTGTGTGCCTATAGCTTGCTTCACCACTTGCACAATGCTCACAATGTTCCTTGGTCAATAAGTTTATACAATTTGTTTTTTGCGGGCGGAAAAGCGGATTTTTCCAGCGATTGGAGAGTTGTTTGTGGTATAGTGTTCGTCCTTTCGGGATTGTCCGTAAGACATCATCTAAAGACTTCTCCAGCTTGCAATATGGGGCTAGACGGCTTGTCTTTAACTGACTAATACCACACCTGACTCCTTCAACCGCCTCTTGCTTTGAAGGACTGTGGAGTTATAGTGGGTATTGGCCACGGAAGCGTAAAAGACATCTGAAAGAACACAGGTGGGACAATAAATTTCTGATTATGCCTCTCGCTCTAGCCCTCCCAGCTCCTCCCACTCTAGGAGAAGTTTTTTGTTAAAAAGGATGTTGGACCCCTGTAAATTTTGGTATTCATTCAGAGTTTAACACTTTTTTAACTCTAGATGGTTTTTCAGGGTGGAGAATTATCGATTTTTTCAGAGTTTGAGTCACAGTCACACAGCCCTGTAGCCTGATTCACGTAAAATCAAACAAGCCAAATATCGTTGAAGTTTTATAGTCGTTCGATCGAAGTCCTATCCAAAAGCGGTATTCGCGTGTTCCTTAATCAGGATTGGATAGAACGACATTAATCAGCTAGCTAGAAAATAAACGATCTATCGACGACTTATTTTCAGTTACATTAATAAGTATTCTACCAGGACAATGTAATACAGATTGTTTTTTTTTAAATCGACTCTTTTTTTTCGATGGGAAAATCATCCAATGACAACCCCCGCTCTTGGGCGGAGCGGGAGATAGTGTCAGACTCTTACTGACTAAAAAATCCATCCCGTTCCTTCAAGCCTTCATACCGGGGCTGGAGCGCCCTTTCGTATAACCCTGGCCCCAGTAGGCTTCGACCCGGCTGGGTGAATCGACTCTCCGACCAAACTTTAAAATCTGTGTCGTTCAAACTCGATTGATGGATGTGAATACGGAAATGGTCTAAACGACTAAATCGCTACGATATCGTTACGGGTTTGATTATGTGAATCGGGCTACTGGTTGGAACTTCAGATGACGAAGTTTGGTTTGACTTCCGAAAGGAAAACCCGGGGTCCTGGAACGCAAGGTAAGGAAGGAACATAGGTGTAGTTTTAGCCAGTAAAAGTCTAAGACGCCCTCCCGCTCCGCCCTAGAGCGGTCTCCCGCTTCTGCAACTTCTCATTCATTGGATGATTTCCCGTGTCATGTAAAATAGGCTTTTAGTTTGAAAAGGATCCGGTGTATCACAAAACACAATTTTGACTAATAATAATTTTACATATTTCTTTTACAGTTAACATTAGTTAGGCGTAATTTCTACTCTTGACATTGATACTTATTCGCTTTGTTTTAAACTAACTGTGGAACCATGTACCCAGTAACTGTTAAGCAATCTATGGTTGTTTAGTAGTGTACTTTTTTTACCATAAAAATAAAACGTCGATAAACGGTTCGTGATAAAACACTAACGTTGCAGTGGTTTTATTGCGCAAAATCAATTTAGTTTTGTTGTGACACAGTTGTTTATCATTCTTATAAACGAAAATATTAACTTGCTACCTATGTATGTATCGATAGCAATTAAAATTGAACACATTGTTTTGATTAAGTTTTATGTAGCTAGACAAAACTAATCAATGTCTTTTAAGTAAGAGACATTGATAAGTTTTAGTACTATTAAAGGTGATAAGTTTTATTGTCCATATTTATAAAACACGTGGTCCTGAATGAATGACTGATGACGGATCAACGCACAACCTAAACCGCTGATCTAAAGACCTGAAACTTGGAGGATATGTTCTTTGTATAACGTAGGCATCCGATAAGAAAGGATTTGTCGAAATTCCACCCCTAAGGGGGTGAAAAAAGCGGGCAAATTTTGTATGGGACAACACGATTCCTTAGTCCAATCTACTTCAAATTTTGCACGAAGATTCTTTATCAGAATTATTGTTTATCCCCTAACATAGTTAAGAAGGGGTAAAGAGTCTATATGTAAAAGGAGAAACTGACGGACTCACAAACCTATCAACAGGGACTCAAGCTGTAACCGTAATAATGTGTTTTAACACTGTTTTTTAACAGTTATAACAGAAAAACACTTTTAAATGTAACAGATACAATAATGTTACCGAATGAAACTGTAACCTTTTATATGTGTTAAGAAGTGCTACCGAATCAAACTGTAACCTGTTATTTGTGTTAATAAGTGTTAATATGTGTAACTGAAATAATTTCACAGTACCATAAATAAGTAAATTGTAACTTTGGCAACGCTGCGTTTACCTGTTACACTTATTAACACTGTTAACACTTTTATATCTGTTACAGATATGTTACGGTTACACTTTTTTAAGTGTTTTGGGTTAACACATTGAAAACACATATATAAGTGTTACATTTTTGATTCTGTTACACATTCAACATGTAACACTTATAATTCTGTAACTTTTATGAAGGTGTTTTTAAGTCCCTGCCTATCAATGTACAGCCGAAACTACTGGGACTAGAATCGTGAAGTTTTGCACTAATCTTCCTTTATGGTGTAGGAGAGCACGAAGACAGCATTTTTCAAAATTCACCCCTTGAAGGAATGAAACTGGGGTCTAAAGTTTACATGGAAAAACCTGCTTTGACACGGACGAAGCCGCCGGCATAAGCTGGTATATTCTCGTACTATAGAAGGTGATAGGTTTGTACTACTAAAGGTACTTTTAAAGACAATGTACAATCAAGGGTTAAAAGTGCAGTTACACTCAACCAATGCTGAAGTGTCTATTTCTTTGTAGTGGAAGTTCAATAGTTCAAAACTAGTTTATTTAAAACTACAAATAAGCTAATATTCTAAGCTACAAATTAAATTAGTCATAAACCATTGACCCCCTTCTACAAAGAAATTACTTTTAAATAAAAATTATACAGCATTGTAGTGACGCAGACTAAATCTTAATTTAATTTAAGCCAAAATGCACGATTTCACGTTTATTTGCACGGTCGATTTGCTTTTTCACGCCGTTCAGTTGGTTCATTCACAAAAAAACCTAAACATTTTTATCTTAACTTTGACTGACATGCACGATTCCAATGAAGAATCGTGACATTACAGGCTTCCAGGACGCTTGACGCGACAATGCGACATCGATAAACACACACATTAATATATGCATATATATTTATACTTATATATTTATGAGATTCCCATAAAAGAAAACTAATTTTCATCCGTACCTGCACTCAAAGGTTCAGTTGAAAATCAGCGTCAGGTAACTGCTACGTAGTTATCTGACAGTATGCTGAAATGGACCTATTTAGAGCAGACGTGAAACATATGTTATTGTTATTTTTATTTGTTTACTTTTTTTTCATGTTTAATTTAAGTTTGCAAGTACTTGTCGGTTCATGAATCATGTTCTGCCAAATAAACATGTTTTATTTTTTCTTTCTTTCTTTCGATGTGAGATCGTCGCGACATCAACGCGATCACGAAATCTGATAAATACATCAACACGTCGCGACTGACTACGAGAGCCTCAAGTCCTGCCCGTATTGAATGAACGCACAACTTTCAATAAAGCTTTTTTATTGCCTACTGTACGTAAAGGTGGACCAGTATTATATTATAAATAATTATAATACAGCACAAAGGGGCTAGGAAAGTGGTGGTTAGAGGCCACGGACCGTTCACTGGACACAGAGCAGCATAATCCAATATAACAAGTCTGCCACGCCCTTGGGTTGACAAAGATCGATACTCAATTTTGATCTTTATTTTCATTAATACACGGTTAATAATCATTCAGATTCAAAGTCCGGACTAGTTTGCAGTTGTAGGTAACTTTTTATAGTGCAACTTTAGTGCTGTGCAGTTTTGATTCGTGTTATCGAAGCGTAAGGTAGAGTATCGATTGTGATCAATTGAATTGATTGCAAAGAAAGTATGCGGAAATATAACGCATGTATCGAGACAAGTAATTACTTTTTGTTTTACTGTCAAGGTTTTACTTGAAGTTGTTTCAGATTTATTTTGTTATAGTTACAGATTTTGCTTATTTATTTTATTATTTTTGCACACACACACATATATATAGAAGTAGATACAGTATTATTGAAAAAAAAAAGTACAAGGGTAGCACCCTTGTACTTTATTTTACTTATTTCTAAAAGAAATTTCTCCCAGCAGACCTCCGAAAGGAGAGATAAAAAGATTTTATCAATATAAAACATTTATAATGTCATGAATTGAGATAATAAATCACTTACTGCATAATAGCGACACGAATGTTAAGTTTCATCATGAAAACTGATAGTAGATGTAATCAAAATAAATGCATAAATGTTTATCATTGTTCATGCTTACTTGACTCACATAGTAATTAGTTATTTACACTCTCTTCACATTTAGATCCCTTAAACGTAACAAAGTCGTTTATTTCATGATAAAATAAGTATGAGTACCGCTATTGCGGGCTGTGTTCCGAACATTTTATTAAGATATTCATAAACAATTTACATTGTATTCAACCAAGGCATATACATGCATGCCATTAATAAACAAAAAAGAACCAGCAAGTGATAAACTATTATCTCTTGCTATTAGGATTACAATGAGACATTATTAAAAATTTATAATCGAACTAGCTGTCCCGACAAACGTCATCATCAGTACGAAGCCTGGCTTTTTGCAAAAAAAAATGAAGAACCCGATTGCAGCGCCACCAATTTAATTGTGAATCTAAACCGTCCAATTCAAATATCCAAAACAGTCGAGAGGTTTAGAAGGAGTTTGGTAACATACACATGTAATGAAAAATTATATACTGACACATTGTATGCTGACCAGTCAAACGTTCTGTCTCAGCAATGAACACTGTCACACGTTCAAAGATTAAATAGTCGTAATTTTCTGCATAGTTTTCTTAATGTTTCTTTCCTAAGAAACTTTTCCTAGCGATAACAAACAAAAAAAAGCCAAATTGGTTCAGCCGTTCACGCGTTATGACGTGAATGAAATAGGGATTCATTTTTATTATCTTCAGCTTATAGAATAACTTATTTTTATCTGAATTTTACCATAACGAAGATAGAAACGGATGTATAATTCTCAGTTATCTCATCATATTATCACTCATTGATACGAATATCCTACTGCACATTGTATACACTGTGACACAGCGCGGGCTCAAGTCGTATGGTATGTCATAGACTGATTTAATGCATATTGCCACTCCACCAGTAACCTGACTATTGGCACTGTACTCGTGGTTTATGGAACGTGACGCGGTATTTTGACAATGGCAGCACGGTTGGTTCAGTGGTTCAGCGAATAACTGCTGCGCTGCGTGTCGCGAATTCGATTCCCGTACGGATCAAATACTTATATGGCCTGAACTTTCGTTCCGGGTCGCTTGTATATGTGAGTTTTTATATGTTTTAGATCACACTTAAGATACAGAAATAATTCCTAGTGTGGGTATAAAAAGTTGATTACTTTTGCACTCAATTATACACTTTTTTACACCTTTGGTTGCTGCCATTTTCAATGTAGGTATGTACGAATATGTTCTATGAATTTAAGTACAAGTATCTAGAGTCAAATTTTCTTGACGAAATTGTAAAAAAAAAAAATAGTTATTGCCACAATATTTTAAAAATATTGTACTATAAGAATTAGTTAACTGGCCTCTGTTTATTTCACTTATTCACGTTTTTAATTTAAACTTTATCATCTTTCATTAATCTCAAAACGAAGCCTTGTAGAAACCTCAGCAAGTGTTAACCCAATCGTTATCTCTTATCGCAAAGTTAACATTTCGCAATTACCTCGCTTAGTTTGAAACAACTTCAAATGTTCTCCAATCAGAAACTAGCTCAAAACTCTAGGACAACTGCATTTAACATTACACTTGTACTACGGAGCAAAAATAAGAAATAATTCGTCATTGAAAAAATGTCATAATAGCAAGACGAAAATTTTGTGAACAATAGGGAATATATTAGAAAAAAATATTTGTTACCAATAAATGAACAAATATAGAATACGAACAGTGAAAACAATATAAAAAGTAATAGAAAAGCAAACGAGTTATAACAATCTACACTAATATGATAAAGAGGTAAAGTTTGTTTTTTTGTTTGTAGGAGATAATCTCTGGAATTACTGGTCCGATTACTAAAATCTTTTCACCGGTAGAAAGCTGCTTTATTCCTGCGTGATATAGGCTATATTTTATGTACGCGGGCGAAGTCGCGGGCAAAAGCTAGTTTTAAATAAATATCTGTCTCTCTCGTCAAATCACCGTTTCTAAGGCGGCCGTTTGGGCGTCATAAACTTTGACGTCAAAGACCATGTCGGACTTCTCTTTCTTATTATCACCTTTGAAGCTTTATAATTCCGTTTTTAATGAAAAATTTTTTTTCATTTGTTTATAAAAGCTAAAAATTATTTAATTTAGCAACACAAGTGTATTTTATAACTGGGATTACTTCTAGCTCTATAATTTTATTTATTTACTCATTCTAGAACCAACAGCTATAACAAAAGAAAAACAGCAGCATAAGAGACATTGAGCCAATTACAGGTTCTCACAGGTAGAAACAGTTAAAGTAATAGAAAACTTACGATCACTAAAAGCATATTAAAAAAAAGACCGTAATTAAACTTCCCCTAAATACGATCAGCACTATGCACTTTTAATAAAGTTCGCATTCAGCTGAGTGCGTGCAGAATTTTTTCTAAAACAATAATTTCATTTAATAATTAAATAGCCGACACCTATAGAATTTTATATGTATAAGATAATGAAGAAGAACAATCAATGGCTTGATCACTCTAAACAAATAAACTGTTTTCACAACTATCAAAAGTTTCATCAACCGACTATCATGTTGTTCATCATAATTTGCACTAATTAGAAACATTATCAAACACACGCGAACCTTATCAAGCACAGCACTTAATTGTTAACGACTGTAAAACAAAGGAACCACTTCAAATCACTTGTCCATTACTAACTTTCACTTCAAAACAAGGTAATTCATAAACACTCACTGAAATAAAACAATTAGTAAACAAAAATTTAAATGAAATTAGGTAAAATAATGGTGTTATTATGATAGCACTGTAGGTGGCAAATTATGTAAGTGATGGATAGCTTACTTACAAAATAAGTAAATTATAATTAACCCACTAATTTTTGAACAAAGAGATAACGGCTCTAATTTGTTAAAATAATAATTTGAATATTTACTTACAAAAATAACAAAACATTATTTCTGACAGTTCACTTTTTTAAATTAAATTATTTTTTTTCTATCCAGACAGTAGCTGAACTGTCAAAAATGACATTTATTACCCAAAAAGATTTATTATTTTCGTTTAAAAAAAAAAGGTTTAAAGTAACGTACCAATCGCGTGAACGGTGTCATGTTGGCAAGTCGGAGGTGCTGCGCGGGCGCACTTGTCTTTTATATCAACTACGGGGCGAAACCTTTCACTCAATTTTTATGTATTTCAACTTTAGGGGTGTTGGGAATCAATATAGATCAAAATTGTGACATCTAAATGGCTACACATAGTTTTTTTACACTATATTTTTGGAAACCAAAATACACGAACTTAAAATAACAATAACTGATTTTATTTGCGTGCACCGCTGCATCTGCTAGCAAAAACCTAATTTATATTTATAACAAATAAAAATGAACTATACACAGTAAACTATTTTCAGTGTTTTAGCGATAAAAAGTATATAAATGTGGTACCATTGACCTTCAGTTCATACAGGTATGCGAGAAGCTGATTTTGATCCACAACCTTGAATGAAGTATTTAGTTATCACTAGGTTCTTGCAAATATACTTTGACAATATTAAGTTACTTAGTTGCAGGCTCGAGCTTATGGATTTAAAGAATAAGAATAATGTTTATTTTTCATTGTTACAATAATTAAAAATACCTTAAAACTAATTAGGAATTATACATATATTTAGATGGTGGTCTCCAAACTAGGTAGAACTTGTATCTTGGGGATCTGAGTTGAGATAACCTTAATTAATAATAATATTGTATCGGGCGGACATGTAGAGATTCAAAGCCTTTTAACTAGACTAATATTATAATCAGTTAAATTGTTTTTTTTTTTTTTTGTTTCTATGAGCTAATCGCTGAAAGTACTGTTCCGATTGCTAATTTTTTTTTCACCTATATAAAGGTGCTTTATTCCTGAGTGGCATAGGCTTTATTTTACGCGGAGGAAACCGCGGGCAAAAGCTAGTTTCAAATAAACCATTTACAGGCACTTTTGAAATGTCAAGAAGTCAGAAAAATTATTCTAATTGCACATTCCAAAGCGGAAATCTCTATGGAGAAGAATGTGCAGGAAACTGGGAACTCTTTTCAATCTTGTTATGTTACAAATATCTCGGTTACTATAATAGTGAGCACCCTTTTAAAATAGGCACCTACAGTGTTCTGTTGCAATCTAAGTACAGGTCTAGTTTTCAGCAAGGTGGGTAACCAGGTTAGTGACCGGAATAAAGAGGTTATGTCTTTCTTAATGTGAAAAATAGAAAATAACTGTTCTTGTTTTTTTCGTGTCTATTATAATAGACTTTTATTTAACAACCAGCGGATTTTCTGCGATTCGATCCGCGTCATTAATTTCAGCCCCGCCCCCGTGGGTCATAACGTAATATTATAAAAACCTAAACCTTTCCTCGATAAAGGTTTTTGACTTGTCGCTTGCGTTCATTATTTTAAAACCAACATTTTGCTGTATCTTATTAAGCTAGAAAAAAGTGAGAATCTTTGGTGATTTAACTCCTAATTGTGACGTAAGGTGTGAAATAATGTAATGTGACGTTATTCCCATAGAAGATAGATATGCCTTCAGTATGGGGCGCTACCCACCTACCTAGTTCGTCGTTTTGTGCTGATGCTGCCGCTGCGGCGGAAATATTATATTGTTACATTATTTACCTTTGAAGACACATATATTTTCAAACCATTTGGGGTTGAAACCCTTGGACCGTGGGGTCCGAGTGCTCACAAGTTGTATAAAGATCTGTCAAAACGTCAAGTTGGCACTTCGCGTGACCCAAGGACTGGCTTTTACCTCGGACTGAGGATAAGCATTGCCTTACAGCGTGGCAATGCCTCCAGTCTTTTGGGCACATTGCCTATTGACAGTGATGTGGAAGAGTTTTTTGACGCCATATTTTAATTTGTTTTTAGTTAGTTGTAATTAGTGTAGGGTTTATATTAATATAGTTAGTTAGTAGCACACACACCTCATCCATTACACTTACACATACTCTAGGTACTTTCCAACGTTATGGCTGTGAGGGAAGCAGGTCAACGGTACAAAAACTTCAGAGCTCGGGCTTGGGACCTGTCTGATGTAACGCAGGACAAAAACATGATTAATTCATCAGTTAGTCTAACTTCACCAGTACAAATACTGAATTAGAAAACGTAATGGTTTATAGTTACCCAGGAAACTCAAATATTGTCTTTAAACCATTAATAAAATATGGCGTGTCCTCTTGTCTTTAGGTGGGGTGTTATCGCATCTCCTCCCGCTCTAGGTGGAGTGAAATGGAAGTGGACTTTTACTAACTAAAACCACACCTATGTTTCTTCAGTTGCCTTTGCGTTCTAGGATCACAAGTATCCTTTTCATACTTTTTCCTATAGCTTTAGCAGCCATCAGCCCTGCTGGGCCTCTACGACTTTGTTCATATCTCTTTGAAGCCCACGTGGTACATTACGCGCCGCCAACATGTCGGGTTCTGTCCTTATGGAACGAGCGGACGGCGAGCTACCCATTGCTTGTCGTCTGCAAGCCCGTGCCTACGTTGGCCGGAGATCGCACTGTTCTCGCGGCGGTGCTTCACCCAAGCGGGGCACACTTCCACCGTATGTTCTACCGTGTTCTCCGGGCAGTCCGCACAATCGTGACAAACGAGCGCTTCTTTCGCCTGACTCCGGAAAAGGAACCTCCCGAACTTACCATGTCCAGTAAATCTATTGCCACCTACCGCACTCAGTTTGGGCTGCTAACTTGTTTTCCTATATAACACTTTTCCCAGCCCGTCAACCGATCCCAAGACGTCATGTTCAGCAATGGCTTACGACCACTAAATCAAAGAGACTAGTCAAAATATCTTTCCCCAAGAAAGCCAAAACCATCAAACTAATTCTGTAAATTAAACAAGAAGTGAAACAGACTGATCTATTTCAAAATTAATTAGTTACCCAACGTATACGAAGCCGATCTTGAAACCAAACCAATTCCACCAAAAAGTTACAAAGGCAGCCAATCAATTATAATTACACACAATAGGTGAATTCTCGTGTACCCTGACTAGCTGCAGCACGTGAGCTGTGTGACCTTCAGACGAGCGGAAGAAAGTCTCGGCACACCTCACACATCAATGTCGAGGCTAGGTTACACTAGCATTCTAGCTAGTTATGCTGGGAACATTTGATATGTGCTTAGTCAAAAAATTATGTCTAGTTTGATTTAAAACCAACATATTTTATTATTTGGCAACACATAAGACATATGTGTCCGAGTGTTTGCTCACAATGGTCCTCATCAGAAGGCTTAAATTCACTCAAAGGGATGGAAAGGGCTATGCTCGGAGTTTCCTTGCGTGATCGAATCAGAAATGAAGATATCCACAGGAGAACCAAGGTTGCCGACATAGCACGAAGAATCGCCAAGCTTACGTGGCAATGGGCAGGGCGCATTGCTCGGAAAACAGATGGCCGTTGGGGTCGAAAGGTTCTGGTGTGTGTGGATCGTTAATTGTGGGGAAGCCTGGCTTTTTATTGGCTGAAATGATGATGATGACAATATGTCTAGTTTGATTTCGAAACCAACATATGTTTTATTTATTTTCCAGTGGGCTTCGGCCCTGCTGAGCCCCTACGGTTTTGCTGAGAACTCTACTAAGCGCGCGCGGCGATGTGCTGTCGACGACTCGGGCGCGGTCCGGACGGTTACCGGACAGCCGGACGCCAAGCTATCCATTAACCATCGTCCGGAATGCGAAAGTTCTATTTTTTCAATTTATTTTCTAATAGTACATTTTGATGACAGGACAGAATGGAAGAAGAAAACGTGTTGCGCCGACCCCAAATAATATGGGATAAGGGCAGGAAGAAGAAGAAGAAGAAGTACATTTTGATACTAGTATAGTTTGTCGAGTGCCAAGGGCTGCAGTGACTTTGCACGTGTATTAAACAACGGTTTTCAATACACTTACGACTCGTGGGGTTGACGCGCGCCTCGTGGTGGTCGACGCGCGCCCAGCCTGATACGATAAATGTAAAAAGTTGTGGCGTGGGAGAGCACAAGCACGGCACTGCACTAGTGCAGAAAACAGTCTAGTGCGTGCCTAAAAGCGGTGTGATAAGAGATCTTTAAGTCGAGAGTGAATAGGTTTCTTCTAGGTAAGCGCGTTCCATCGTCGACCGCATCGTCGCTTTCCATCAGGTGAGATAGCGGTCAAGCGCGAACCTATAACCATAAAAAAGGGTTTTCGAAAAATAATATTTTCTCTTTTTCATAAAAATACGTACATCTGCTGTAGGTATTGTTTCTTCACCACCCTTGGTTGACTGGTAGAGAATGTCGAAGGCAATAACCCGCCTTTGTACCTTTGTTTGTGTTGCATAAAGATTAAAAAGTAAATAAATATGTCAAACGAGCGACTTCCTGATTAATCTAGATTGCACTACCGTACCTGATCGCATATTCATTGTAGACTTGTACCTAATTGGAAACAGACTGCGAGAACAGTTAGTATGCTGAGGCAGTTCACTAAGCTTTCATCTCACTTGCGATGTTGTGGCACGCGCTGGGTTTTGCCCTTGGTTAAGGCTTATAGTCCCTTGAACATAGCATAGCATAGTCGGCCTTATAATGTTCCAACTGCTGGGATTCAGGCCTCCTCTATATGAGAGGGAATGGGCCGTAATCCACCACGCGGGCCCAGTGCGGGTTGGTCAACAGTCCCTTCAACATCTGGCCGAAATTAAATGGACACAACACTCGTACCCGCCTAGGCGACAGTACGAGTATCTCTGAATTTAATTGCAGCCAGCTGCGCCCGGATAGAGCCCCGCTGTCCTTTAAATCCATTTCCTTTGCGAAATATTGATTGATTTACATAATATGTTAATTTTGAAGAATATGTAACCACCAATTTTTATGTATAAAAATGTTTCTAAAGATCCAAGCCGTTTCGAAGGAGTTAGGGAAAAGTTGCAAAATTGCTAAATATTATTTTTAGACAAAAGTATAATCGTACTAAAAAAATAATAGTTGATAATATTGTTCATAAATCTATAGGTAATATAAAAATGAATTGCTAAATGTGTTGCTAAGCGCAAATCTCGAGAACCGCAGAAACGATTTCGCTAATTCTTTTTTTGTTGTTTGTTATTGTGAGAAGGTTCATACGGAAAAAAAAATTGGGTAGTGTAAGGTAGTGTAGGGTAGAGTACGATAGTGTAGGATAGTGTAGTGTAGAGTAGGGTAGAGTAGGGTAGAGTAGGGTAGAATAGGGTAGAATAGGGTAGAGTAGGGTATAGTAGGGTAGAGTAGGGCAGAATAGGGTAGAATAAGGTATAGTAGGGTGGACTAGGGTAGAGCAGGTGCGAAGCCGCGGGCAAAAGCTAGTCTATAATAGATTTTATATAATATATAGTAAATAAACGTATGTTTATTACGTTTATTTTAAACCTATTAACCTGGTCTTCACCGAGGCGTAGGCTTCAGAAATAGCACTGCTCGGGAGCTTGGGCCTTAATAAGCCCAGGTACTGGGCATGCAGCAATGCAGTGTGTGATAGTTGTAACTAATTGATCTGTATTCTTGAAGACAGAAAGACGCCATAACGTTCTTTGAGGTTTCTAACCGATCCTAATCGAATAGATTGACTCATTTTCTCATTTCTTTATATCAAATAGTAACTTTATAAAAAATCGCAAACAATAGGAATTTATCAAATCCGCCTTAGACTTATTAAGTTTATTTTTTAATTATGGATTGGCTCGCGTTTGACCACTATCTCACCTGATGGAAAGCGATGATGTGGCCAACGATGGAGCACGCTTGCCTAGAAGCAATACATTCAGTCTTGATTTAAAGAAAGGTTATAGCTATCAGGAAACACAGACTCCAGCAGGGAATTCCACTCTTTTTTATAGAAACCTTTCGAATCTGGTGGAAAGGTTCAGTATATTGCTTGAATGCAGAAGCGATACTGCTTTGTAATGTGCAATAATTTAATGATGGTATAATAAATATTATTATTATCAGAATTTTATTTTTATGATATCGAAGTAAGTAGGTACCTATTAGGCAAGTAATAGTACAAGGATGCACATACTGGAATGTCACTAACATTTGGTTACGTGTGTAAGACAGCAAGATATTCCCACCATGGCACCAGTCTTACTCACACCGATGTTTGAAATGCTAATTCTTGCTCTATTTAGGGCTTTATCACACTAATCGTTTTGTGAGCGGCTGCGGGACGGGGCGGGAGCGCAGCGAATGCGTTGCGAACACGCCGCGAAGACTTCGTGGACGCGTGGCAAATTCGCAACGTTTTCAACGCGTGTTTGTAGCAAGTTAACGAAAAATAAAACAGTACAATGTTACTATTACGTAAATATCACATCGTGATTAGCGTTCAGGTCGCGTATTCGTGTCTCGGTTAAAATCTGCACGATTCAGGTGCGATGTGCCCGCCCGGCGCCGGCGCACGCGACGTAGGGGAGTCGATTGGATATCGATGCATTCTGCAATTTTGCACAAGGTTTCCTTTTATGTCATAGGAGAGCATTAAAAGAGGATTTACCAAAATTCACCCCTAAAGGGAGAAAATGGGAGTACATTTGTATGAAAAAAACCTACTTTCACGCGGGCAAACCCGCTGGCAAAAGCTAGCAATCTCAAAAATTACTTCACTTTTAAAACATAAAACAATTCTTTCATCTTTTTTTTTAGGTGGGAAAATCATCCAATGACATCCCCCGCTCTTGGGTGGAGCGGCAGATAGTGTCAGCTTTTTATTGACTAAAAACCCACTCCTGTTCCTTCGTTGTCTTTCGTACTAGGGCCGAATCTTTCTTTCAGAAACATATCCTTGGCCCCAGTAAGCTTCGACCCTGCTGGGCCTCTACGGTACAATACTTTTACCTTTCAATTTCAATAATCAATTCTCCGCCAACTAATATGTAAGAAAAATACCCATGCGATCTCTTTCGATATCACAGTACTGGCTCCATTTTCTATAGTAGTATAAATGCCATAATATAAAATACCATAATATAAAATGCCATAATATAAAGTCCACTTTGGACTTCAATGCCTTCGCAAAATTATTAGTGACCACTTAAAGGTAATTCAAGTTTGAATTTTCATTCTTCACATGTTATTTAACAAGATATTCCATTTATGACATCAATTACAAAAGGCCTCTATAATCTACGTGACCTTGGCTCACAATTTTCTCCGGCAGCTCTAGTTTATACGGACCAAATGACACAGCAGTGCAGTGTCCGCTTTTTGAGCTCAAGGTCGCAGATTCTTTAACAATAGGACAGTTTTTTTTACTTCCGAGACAAGACCTATTGTGACGGTTTGAAAGAATTACCGTGAGTCTGGAAAGCAAAGGGTTTTATTCTGTAAAAGTCTGACACTCCCTCTCATCATTTCAGCCGAAAGACGTCTACTGTTGGACACAGGCCTCCCCCAAGTGTTGCCACAATGAGCGGTCCTGTGCGTCTCGTATCCTGATCCTTACCAGGTCATCGGTCCACCTTGTAAGAGGCCTTCCAACGCTACGTCCTCCGGTACGTGGTCACCATTCCAGAACCTTTCGGCCCCAACGACCATCTGTTCTGCGTGCAATGTGCCCTGCCCATTGCCAGTTGCCACTTAAGTTTGGTTTCCATTGCCTTTTGGGTGACTTTGGGTCTTCTGATGAGATGAGAGAGACACTCCCTCTCACTGCACCTGAAGCGGGAGAAGTTATTTGATGACTCTCAATTCCCATCTAAAAAAAACTGGGCAAGTGCGAGTCGGACTCGCGTGAACAGTTCAATTCTCGAATGAAATCTCGAAAATATCTCTGAACCGCATAATAGTAGATAATGTAACTAGGGGATAACCCAGCGTCTTTAAGTCGCGGGCGGCATGTTGAATTCCGAACGAAACGAAGGTTGCTGATTTTAATCCCGAACTTCAGTGAGGGATTTATTAGATATTGTGATAGATATTGTGACTTAACAAAACTGTTTTCTTTATTCCTATACCTGGGCTATATGACCTTGCCAACTAGGATTCTGAATCAACGAGAAGTACCTTATGGATTTTGATTCCCTTGAGAGTATCGATATACGTTTTTTAACGACAAAAGGACGTATCTTTGTTTTCGTCAACATAAAAGTTTGATTTTTTCCTAGCTTCAAATTTCCTTTGAAGCTGTGAAACTGGACGAATGAATGATCGCGGACCAGAGTATATGGTTTTAATTTCAACTCGATAACTCAGCGCGTTGCCAAGATAAAGAGTCTTGACAGACAGACAGACGGACGGACAATAAAGTGATCCTATAAGGGTTCTGATTTTTCCTTTTGAGGTGCGGAACCCTATACAATAGGCTTGACAAACCGGTTCCAACGTTTTCTGCTGAAATTATGATTAAATGCCCTAGTACATAGGGTTATTTTTAAAACACTGGAAAGGGACACCTCTCAGGACTCGTGCCTTTATAAAATTTATTTTTACACCACCTGCTCGATAATGTCGTTTTACACGTCATACAAACCTCACTTAAAGCAAGTCATTATATGCCTAGGGAGATAATGCAGTATGGCCGATCTCTAGGGAATAATGAGATTTGAATTTGGAGCATCAAGAATCGTCAACATTGTGAACTCAAACTCTCTCTCTCTTCGACTCGAAGAGAGAGAGAGTTTGAGACTCGAAATTCAAACCAAAGAGTATGTAATCACTATGATTCAAACTGGCCACTAACAAAAAAAAGAAAATGGAATAAAACGTGCGTACTGACGACACGGGAGCATTATAGAAAATTGAAACTATAGAATCTTGGAGTAGTGAATTTTGTTTGTTTGATGAACTTGTAAATATAATACTTATATTTCTCTAATATATGATTTGGTCGACCAAATTGTCTTTTGATTATCTCACAGATGGTGTAAAAAGTAGAGTATGCAACACGGGGATAAAGCTGTCTTTGTCTTGGGCGGCTTAAATTCCTCACTTCACTCAGGTTTCTTTATTAACTCCCTCGCAATGCTCGGGAGTTAATTTTATAAATCCCTCACTATCGTTCGGGATTAAAATCAGCAACCTTCGTTTCGTTCGGAATTCAACATGCCGTCCGCGACTTAAAAACACTGCTTTATCCCCTAGTCACATAAACTACTATTATTATTTATTTATTTCTTAAAACCACACACCATCTTTACAGGTTGGACCCAATACAATAGTGGTTTTAACAATAGGAACAAATCAATTATCTTATGACTAACACTTACCTAAAATCAATTATAATACAACTATAAAAATACAAAAAAATAATAATAATAAAAATATAAACTTAACCTAGTAAATAAAATCAGACTTAATACCTAACATTTATTTTTTACCTAATATACAAGGTGCAGTTTTAAAGGTGCAAAAAAATTCAGGAGGTAATTATGTTAGTGATTCTCGACCCGAATCAATAATAAAATGAGTAGGTATTTTTTTTCTTATATATGGAAATCGGTATGTGTGAACTACCTTTTTTATAAACTCTGCTAGTCTGATACCTCCCTTATAACCGCGCTTTCACACACACAAACGCACCATTATTTAAACCGCGCTTTCACACACATACACGCAACGTAAAGCACCAATAATCTCCCGCACGACACACCCTAGCCACGCCCCCGCGCCATCGATCAATCGATCATGTTTAGTGTAACTGACGTCGCCGACGTGTGCATACACGCGCTTGCAATATTCGCCCACAGCGCCTTCGGTTAACGGTTGCGGTATCTAGTGATGAAAGATGACAGACCAATACTCCAATGTAGAGTTGGTGGAGATAGTCCGCTTGTATGCTATCAGTGGAAACATCGTAACGTCCATCTCAAAGGGTAATACTGGCTGCTACGCAAAGACTCCGCGAGTTTCGACGATTCGGCGTTCCCCGGCTTGCTGACGGTCGCGGCAACGAAGGCCTGCTTGTCGCCTTGCAGGAAAATATCCTGGAATACTTCAAGCGAGAGCCACGGGCCAGCACGCGGGATGCTGGTCTGCGGTTTGGTTTCCTCACTACGGTCGGCAAGTACGTTCCGTGAAAAGGTGATCACTAGTGATTAGTGCTTTCGACACTTTAAAACGAATGTGTTTGTGCTACGAAATTAAAAGAAAATCAGCAACGTCGTGCTAGACTGCTGTCTGTTTGAACAACACCTCCAGGTAACATAAGTACCTGCATAGGTATTTATTTTATTTTATTAGTAAGTACATAAAAAGTCATTTGTAAATACGTTGTTAGCCGAATCAATTTGATTAGTGTAAATAAATTGATTTAAAAATTTTAACTACGGTAAAAATACCTACCTAACAGGCAAGATAAATCACTTAAAAACCTACCTATCTACGTAAATAGCACAAATTATCTTGAAGTGTTTTTTGTCGGTCCTCAGCCCATTAAAAAGTACGAAGGGAAATTTCACATCCACCAATTTAATCTACAAATAAAAACGAAATTATTACGGAAAACTGACCTTGAGAATGACATTACCTACAGACTGCGTCTGGTAGGTACGTTCATGTACCACTGCGTATCTAAATCTCGAGCGCGCGCGCTCCATGATACCTACGGACGGAGGCACGGACGCCTCATAAGGTTTATTGATCTCGGCCTAACATTTTATTCATCAGCTGATACGTAAGTACCTATCGACGCGACGTCAACGTGACTTTTAAAAGATTTTCACATTGTGATGATGCTTAAAAGCGAGTAATTAAATAGCGAAATTTAAGACATTAATGTACATTATGATCATCGAATTCGATCTACATCTAAGGTTAAATTATTCATTTCGTAAAATAAGTGGGCGGAGCCTCGTACAGGTTGATGCACTCACACACACAGTGACACGGCGTGCGATAAATCGCAACGGGTGATTCTGTATTTTTTTAAGAAGTTTATTTAGAGAGTTATTCTGAAAAACGGTTAAAATTAAAAAAATAAAATAACAAGTTTTACTGATTATTGACCAGGTATCGTATTTTTATATGATTATTTATGAGTTTTATTACAACCTCCTGAAATATTGTGCAGTTTTAAAACTGCACCTTGTATAAATATAAGATAGATACACAGTCTTAGCCAGAACACATATAAGTAAACCTTTTATAAGGTCATAACTCCTCTAAAGAATTTATTATCCTTATGGTTTTTTTGCTAGTTGGGATGGTACTAACATCATAATCAACAACTTTTGCTTTTTTGTTTGATTAAAAAAAAAACATATTTTAATTCATCAGATTTTCATAAAAAAAAAATTAAATGCTCTAAATATTACGAAGTCTATGCGAAGCAAGCGATAGTACAATAGCGGAAGGGAGTGGGGATCAGGTGGCGGGGGTGCTTGATGCGCTTGTGTCACATCATACAGACATAGGTTAGATTACAGTAAAATACAGAGTTGAAATATGTTAGATAGAACTTCGTGAAGGTTCGTTTTTGGTAAATGAATTAGGTTTTGTAAAAAGTCATAGAACAAAAGTTGTTTTTTATGATGTTAGTAATGCAGTCCTGCCAGGTCGTTAGTGTTTTACAAATAAACCCGTACAGCCGTCACCTAAGTATTTTGTTACGTGTATGTTGGCAGCCCTGTCTAACCTTGTGAGGGCTCCAACCGAGCCCTGAATACCCAATCATGCATTTGGCACAGAATTCGTGCACAAAAAAGCTTTTATTTAATTTATTTCGCATCTGTTCGGTTCGAGACATAATGCTTTGGTGAATCTTACTGAATTTGGTCAATGGAAGTATCAATTAGACAAAAAAGTCAGAAAAATGTAGGTTAAGCTACATAATGGTTTGGCCTTTACTTAGAATAATGCTAAATGGCACCATGTCACTGTATTACTGATTTTAGTGATTTTTAATTGCCAGGTATATTAGTATGGACTGCGGGGTTAATTGAAAGGGTCATCAAGGCCCTGGAATGCAAAACAATTAAAGGATCACAGGTTGGTTTTGGAAAGTTAAAGTCTAACTACACCCTCTCGCTCCAACCAGAGTGGGAAAAATTATTTGATGGCTTCCTAATCCAAAAAGGTATGTTAATATGATGCGATTTCAAGTTTTTGTGAGACATTTAAGATTGATAAATTCGTTGCTGGTATTTTTGACCATAAAATAAACATTATCAATATCAAACTTTCTGAAAAGTTTCAGTTGCATTTAGTTTTTCAGCTATGTTCATTCTAAGAGAAAATGTGATGTTCTCATGAAGAAAGTAGCGGTCAAAGTGTTAATTGCCACTTTACCTTACGTTAGTTAAATTAATAGACAACCACCCTCATGTGTTGGTGTGATAGAACAAAATTCTTCAATGTCCTACAGACAAAATCCAAGCAGGTGGAAGTATAATTTCCTCATACTTTAAAAGCAGAAGTTCTAGGAAATTGACGTTCCTATTAATGTAAAGTAGAAGTATTGGACAGAATCTCAATCCCACCTAGTACTTACTCACAATTCCGCGGCGAAAACCCACGCTACGCCACTGGTGTGTGCTAGGTAAGGTTAAACTTTTCAGCAATAGATGGCGCTATCATAAAATCAGCAAATGTTCTAGAACTATTCATGGAAATTGTTGAATTTTAATTAATTACTGCGTAAATACCAAGAATATTTACGACAATAAACCGAAGTTAGGTCCAACAATTTTACCATAACAAGATTTGCAATAGCGTAATGCGCAACTCAGCATATTTTCTCAGAAAATGATTTTCTTTTAGTGCCTGAAACGGATACAAACATGACTTGACGTATAGGGGTGTCCTAGGGGTGTCATACTAGACTGAGCGACTTGTAAGTACAAAGTTACAAGTTTCCGATTTTGACTTGTGTTCGCTATGTCCTGTCTATTGGTAGTATATATTTAATGTCTTTGTCTTAAATCATCATCATCAGCCTTTTTATTTTTTCCACTGCTGGGACTCAGGCCTCCTCAGTAGGAGAGGGAATGGACCGTAATCCACCACGCGGGCCCAGTGTGGGTTGGTGAATGTCACATGTCTTCGAAGTTTTGGTTCTAGGACATACAGATTTCCTCACGACGTTTTCCTTCACCGTTTTGAGAGCAGTGGTGATGAAATAAATTACACAAAGAAATGCGACTGGCAGGGTTTGAACCCGCAACTTACAACTCGTAAGTCGGAGCCATTACCACTCGGTCACCACTGCTCTTTTCTTAAATAATTCATATTAATACGTGCGAAGAAGAAAACACAACACAACTCCCTTGTCATACAAGTAAGTCAAGGTTGAAATCAATGCAGTTCAGCTGATCAACTTGTTCAATATTCCTCGATTCCTAGACACGATCCTTGAACACAAGCCAGCAGAAGCGAGTCACACCTACGTCGCCAATTCTGTTGATAAGCGTGAATGATTAATATCATAGACGTATAGTACAGGACAGAGTATTGCCGTCACAAAATTGATCAACAATATATAATACTGTACAACAATGTAAAGTAGCAAATTTACGGCAGATACACATCTCTTACTAAGAAATGGCGACAGGTCACGGGAACGGAAGGGTTGAAGGGTAAAATCTACAAGTCCGTGATAAGGCCTGTCATACTGTATGGATCAGAATGTTGGGCTGTGAAAAAGACGGATGAAAAAAGATTGCATGTAGCGGAGATGAGAATGTTAAGATGGATGTGTGGTGTGACGAGAATGGATAAAGTGAGAAATGAGTATATTAGGGGAAGTTTGAAAGTGGCGCCAGTGACTGGAAAGTTGAAAGGGAATCGTTTGTCTTGGTATGGTCATGTGAAAAGGAGGGATGAAACGCATGTTGCTAAAAAAGTTATGGGTTTACATGTGGATGGATGGAGGGGAAGAGGGAGACCAAAGAAAAGATGGATGGACTGTGTGAGAAGCGATATGAAAGAAAAGGGAATTAGTGATAGCGCGACGAGTGACAGGACAGAATGGAAGAAAAAAACACCATTATCTTTCACTTTGATTATGTCATCTCCTGGCTTGATTACATATTTAATATTTATTAGTATATTTTTTGTAATGTATGTATGTATTTGTGTTGCTATTTCATATTTGTATTATTCTGATGTACACTGACAGCCCTATATCTTTCTACTCTCTTTCAGTCCATCCAAAGGTTGTCTGTAAGAGATCGCCCTGTGCGATAAGGCCGCCCATTGTACACTTATTTTGAATAATGTTTGTCCTGTATCTTTTTTGTTCATGCGGTGTACAATAAAGAATATAATAAATAAATAAATAAATAAATAAAAAAACGTGTTACGCCGACCCCAAATAAAATGGGACTAGGGCAAAAAGATGATGATGACACATCTCTTACTAAGGTAGTTCTTTACCAGCAGTAAAGGATGGGTGGGTTTTTACTGGATTTTTTTCGAGTGGAGTTCAGTGCCTGTTTTAGTTATTCGTAAATTGATTCTTGGTGGATATGGTGGTGTGAAATTGGTGTAGTTTTGAATCTCAATTGTTTTCACGACTAGACAATATGTGAAATCATCGAAACAAGTGAAATCTCAGTAAAATAGAGCTGAGAATTTTATCGTAGTAGGTATTGCCTACTTCAGCGAAGCTTGCCATGAAGACTGGTTCGATACATTTCCTGCCAAATACTACAAATACATTGGAACTCATTACAATTTAATTAAATAAATGGTGACTGTATTTTGTACCATAAACTAAATACTACTTAAGCAAAAAAAATCGCTGCTAGCGTCCCCTATCTAGTTATACAGAGAACGCTAAGTCCAGTTCTTTATGCCTATGTATGATTATTATCTGAACACGGTTGTCTATGGTCAGTGGCTCTCATTACAAAGACATTAACCTCCTTATTACTCCGATCACGAAATTGTTAAATTCCATTGTAATTGGTTGTAATGTAATAAAGGATTGATTTCAAGTACATAAGTAATGGTTTACCTACTTTCATTTTGTAACATTCTAATCTAATTAACTAACCCAAATTGTCTTACCGCAGGGAAAATGCCTTCTTTAAATAAATAAATATTCACATAATAAATATTCTTTTCCATAAAATTCTGTTTGCTACTGAAACTTTTTTGAAGAACATGGTTTGAGATAACTGATTTCTTAGAGATTATTACCTACAAAACAAAAAAAAACATTGAACGAAATCGGCCCAGCATCCTTGGTCCGCTCCTTCAAGCTTAGGGCCGGCCGCCTCCTTCGCTAGCATTACTGTTTCGCAGAATGAGGCGACCGCCCACTCCCCCTCGCCCCAGATCATGGTCTGAACAAAAGGTCCGGCGCGAGAGATCGCCGCCACCGATTGCCCCAACAAAGACACAGCGATGCTCCGCCGTAGTGGGGACATTAGTACCTATGATTAAATTATAACGAATATAGATGCATCGGAATTTCTTTTTTCGCTGCTCTATCAGATTGTCATTTCCCTCTATTCAAACAAGTGATGTTAATAAAATAACCACAAGATGTCGTCACGCAGAGCAAAGCAGCCCACCTCGACAGTTCTGCATTCTTCACGCAAAGGTCAGCCATCAGGGCGAGACTGCGTGAAACTGTCTCAATCACTTCAAATTATATTACCTTAGAATATTATTATTGTTTTAATATTGCAATGTCTGGCTACCTGTTATATGGTACTATTAACTACCAAACATATCAACTGTCTCGTGTCTCGTGACTGCTGAGTATGGGGCCAAGTTACGACCGTTTCGTTTCGATTCTCTTTAGTCGACCGCCTCGAGTCCGCCACGCCTACTATTCCTTTGTTCTGACCACGTGAATGAGCGTTGAGATGGCTTTAGAACAAAGGAATCGGAGGCGTGACCGACGATACGGTTGTAACTTGGCTAGGCCTGCTGCTTTCTATTTCCATGTCAGGCAAATAGTGCTTTTGGGTTTTTATTATTAGGATAAGAATTACTCTGTAGCAACCCAGAGTTTGGAATTTGGTGGTTGGACACCCCCGTGCCTCGGAAAGCACGTAAAGCCGTTGATCCTCTGCTTAATCTCTTTCCGGTCGTGTCAGATTGCCGCCCCATCGGAATATGAGAGTGAACAGAGGCTGCACTTGTGTTTTCACACACTCTAGTGCACTATAATATCTCCTGCTTACTTGGCTAATCTCTGTTGAGGTCACAGGTCACTGTGGTCGGAATTCGGTCGAGAATATTATATGACAAAGAAACGCTTTTACTTACTAGCTGGTGCCAGGGACTTCGATCGCATGATAGTAGAAAATGATCCAAAGGGACCATATTTCTGGAAAAAAATGTATTCTGTGCGTCGACCAGAATTGGTTTTGAATTAGGTACCAATTTCGTCTTTTTTTTTGTAAATTTTTTTTTTTTTTTTCGATGGGAAAAATCATCTTATGACAACCCCCGCTCTTGGGCGGAGCGGGAGATAGTGTCAGACTCTTACTGACTAAAAAACCCATCCCGTTCCTTCAAGCCTTCATACCGGGGCTCGAGCGCCCTTTCGGAATACCCTGGCCCCAGTAGGCTTCGACCCGGCTGGGCCCCTGCTGTTGCTGACAACTCCTTGAGGCGCGCAGGAACAGCGCGCGCCATCGACGACTTGGGCTTGGTCCGGACGGTTACCGGACGGCCGGACAGCGAGCTACCCATTGCTCACTGTCCGCAAGCCCGCGCCTACGGTGGCTGGAAATCGGGATCGGAATCCCGGCGGCGGCGGCGAGAGCGCCGTTGCCTGATGCGGTCGGCCTCCTCCTTAGCGAGCATTACTGCTTCGCAGAAGTCGGCGACCACCTGCCACTCCTCCTCACTCCGGACCATGGCCTCGACCAAGGCCCATAGATTCAAATCATCCAATAACATCCACCGCTCTTGGACGGGGCGAGAGGTTGTGTCAGACTTTTAGTAACTAAAAACCTACTCCTATTCTTTCGTTGCCTTTATCCACTGTGAGACATAAGCTTCCGTCTCTCGTCGCCACAACCACTGATCCTGTGCATCTCACAACCATTGGATTCCCGTGACCCTCACCAGGTCGTTGGTTCACCTTGTTGGATGGAGGCAAATGGTCGATGGGGACAAAAGGTTCTGGAGTGGCGACGGCGTACCGGAAGTAGTGTCCGACCAAAGTTCGGTCGAGTTCCGGCAAAAAGACGAGTTTTGGTTTAGTTTCGGTTTCGGCCGAAACTACGACCGAAACCGAAACTGCAATCAGGAGTTCTCGCGCTATGATCGGTCATGTTGGCGCGTTAATTTTTACTAAAAACTAAACTAAAATTGAGTGCATTCAAACGCATTTAGTATTGATTACACATACAATCTTTGTTTTGTTATAGTATTCAATCATCGATGTTGAAAGGAAAATATCGTTAAAAACAGAATTTGGCAATTTTTTGAAAAAGTTCATGTGATGTGAAGTTTCAATTTCGGTTTCGGCCGAAACTGAGACTGTTGCCGAAATTCGGTTTTGGTTTCGGTCGTAAACAGTAACCGGAAGACGCAGCGTTGGTCCCGAGATAAATTTCCATACAAACGCTCTTACTTGATTATGACATTATTATTAATTCAGCAAACTTACATTAGTTGAACAATTCAATTCGTTGCATGTAAGTATATAACTTATAACTTAAATGCAAACCAGTTCGAACTCAAGTTATGAACTTAATACCCGCATGACATAGCCAGGAAGTGCATGCGACCTTGTGGCCACTTTCATACGTATGTCACGACTAAGTTGTGCTGTCAGTGAGTTTAAGTTATGAAAGTTACGGTTAAGTGATGATTAAGTTAATGGTTGTTCATTGACATGTGAATAATGGCTTAATAAGTTGACAACTTTATTTTTTCCGTTTGGCACAGTATAGGTTTTTTTGCGAATATTTATTACAATAATAATATTAATAAATTCATGTATTCTTGTTTATTAGAATACCCCTATTTAAATTACAATTTGAAAAAGTTTATTATATTTGGGCTCTTTTTTCTATAAGGTGGAAATTCATCAAATTACTTCTTCCGCTTTGGGTGGAGTGAGAGGTGAAACTCCCTCTCCCACTTTTACTGACTAAAACCCACCTCTATTCTTTCAGTTGCCCTTTTCGTTCCAGGGCTACGGTAAGTTTTTTGATGGATCTCTTTTAAATAAAATTTTTGAAATAATATTTCTAAATTCGCGGGCAAAAGCTAGTAAGTAATAAAGACAGTGTTATTACTTACTAGCTTTTGCCCGCGGCTTCGCCGGCCTACATTAAATATAGCCTTATAACTCAGGAATAAAGCAGCTTTAGCAATCGGACCAGTGCTTTCAGAGATTAACCAGGGTTAGTTTCGAAAGACAGCTCGAGCCCCGGTATGAAGGCTTGCAGGAACGGGGTGGGTTTTTTAGTCAATAAGAGTCTGACACTATCTCCCACTCCACCCAAGAGCAGGGATTGTCATTGATGATTTTCCCACCATAAAAAAAAGTCTCTTCTACATTTTTATCGGGTTTTTTATCAGACATTTTGGATTCCATTGTAATAGTGCTAGTTTTTAGTTTACCAATACCAATAGTCTTAGAAGATGTCTGTTTTTTTTTACATTTTTGTAAATTTATGACTGTAAAAAATCCTTAATAAAATACAGTGACATTATTTACTGTAATTAATAACCTTCTAATAAATAAAAATGCATCACGTACCTATTATTATATCGTAATTGTTTGTACAGCTTTTTTTATTTTGATTTAGAAACAGACAAGGATACGGAAGTGGATACGTTTTTATATGCAGCTGACATTTCATTTTGTGACCCAACGGATTTTTTTATTTATTTTATTAGTTAGATACCTATTTCATTTCAGATCCTGGATTGTTGTTAAGTAAGTAATTTTATGAGCTTTTAAAAAATGTGGATGGGGATATGGTTGGTGCTACTGAATTTTTGGAAATTTCGAAAAGAATTGGGAAAAAACTGTAGAAAGCATAGCAGTTTTAATTTTTCTGTTATAATCTGGGACCTTATATTACCATGACATGTTAAATTGTTAATGTGTTGTCGTCAAATGAATCGCGTTAAGAGCTCGAGGTTAGGACCTTAGGTGCCTACGTATCTCTTTGAAATTAATAATAATAATTCTAAAACTTAATTTGGATTAAACAATACATTTACATTTCTTAGAATATTTAATCGATTTTTTAAAACTTATTTTGTCTACTTTTATTTTATACTAGCTATGCCCGCGACTTCGTTCACGTGGACTAAAGGAGTTTGAATTTAATTTTTCTAAAATAAAAGTAGCCTAAGTTACTCCTTATTACATCAGCTACCTGCCAAAAAAAGGTCCCGTCAAAATCAGTCCAGCCATTTCAGAGATTAACCGGAACAAACAGACAGACAGACAAAAAATTTAAAAAAAATGTTATTTTGGTGTATGTACCGTATATATAGGTATATTCATATACATGTAGTAAAAAGCGGTTATTTCAATATTACAAACAGACACTCCAATTTTATTTATATGGATGGATTGATGTATACATATAGATGTTTTCACCTAGTCATATATGCATGCCGTTGTCTCCTGTAATTAAAAGAGCACACCAGGAAGAGCCATTTGTATTGGTAACAAGAACCATTTGTAATTGTATTACTGTGTTTTGTGTAATATCTGTGTATACTTTGTTGTATAAATAAATAAATGATGCCGGGCCCTGGTGCAGGTCATGGTCCGTAGTGAGGGGGAATGGCAGGCGGTCGCCTCGTTCTGTGAAGCAGTAATGCTAGCGAAGGAGACTGTTGCTTGAGGGAAGAGACATCCTCACGCCCTTGACACCGAGACCCTGACCCTGATTTCCAACCACCGTAAGCGTGGGTTTACGGGCGACGAGCGATGGGTAGCTCGCTGTCCGGCCGTCCGGTAACCGTCGGGAACATTCCACACTTGCCTCAAAGAGATGTCAGCAAAACTGTAGTGGCCCAGCAGGCGCGAGCCTACTGGTCATGATGATGACCATGAGTTTCTGAAAGGGAAATGCGTGGTCCTGGAACGAAAAGGCAAAGAAGAAACATAAAAGTGAGTTTTAGTCACTATAAGTCTGACACGCTCCTCCGCTCCACCCTAGAGCGAATAATGTTATTAGAAGATTTACCACCTTTTTTTATGGTGGGAAAAAAATCATCCAATGACAACCCCCGCTCTTGGGCGGAGCGGGAGATAGTGTCAGACTCTTACTGACTAAAAGACTCACCCCGTTCCTTCTAGCCTTCATACCGGGGCTCGAGCTCCCTTTCGCATAACCCTGGCCCCAGTAGGCTTCGACCCGGCTGGGTCCCTGCTGTTGCTGACAACTCCTTGAGGCGCGCGGGAACATTGCGCGCCGTCGACGACTTGGCTTTGGTCCGGACAGTTACCGGATGGCCGGACAGCGAGCTACCCATTGCTCACTGTCCGCAAGCCCGCGCCTACGGTGGCCGGAAATCGGGAAAAAAGTTATAACAACTTGCCAATGTTATCTACTAATTCAATCACAACAACAGCCTCCGGGTAGTTGACATTAAGTAGCATAATACAGAAGATGTATTCACACACTTGGGACAAGCGAGGACGATCACTTCACTGAGGACACAAATATGGTACATGACCGTAGTTGATGTCGTACACTGGTTCACATGAGGAAGTGGCATTTAGTAAGTGTGCAGCTTGGTATTGTGGTCACAGAGTAATAGTGGGACAGAAGCTTTGTTTACTACAATATTTTACAACTTTCACACAACGCCATCTAGTCACAAACTAAGCAGAGCTTGTGGTATAAGTACCAAACGACTATTAAACATACTTATATATAATATATAAGTATACACCAAGAGACTTATATCTTATTTAAATACATATATATTATAGATTACACCGAGACACAGAACAAATGATCGTACTCATCACACAGACATTTGTCCTGGGTGGAAATGGAACACTAGGCACTCAGAACTTATGCTAATCGATCGCACTGTGACGTATACACGCAAAACAAAATAATAATCATACAAATACTATAGTTTGACTGGCCTGTTGGTCTAGTGGTTAGTGACCCTGACTGCTATGCCGGAGGTCGTGGGTTCGATTCCCACCCAGGACAAATGTTTATGTGATGAGCATAATCATTTGTTCTGTGTCTGGGTGTAATTTATCTATAATATGTATGTATTTAGAAATATATAAGTATGTTTATAAGTTGTCTAGTACCCATAACACAAGCTCTTAGCTTAGCTTGGGACTAGACGGCGTTGTGTGATAGTTGTGGAATATATTATTATTATAGTCACTTTACAGTGGTAATATGTGGAGGCAATTAAAAAGATTAAAATTAGACTACAAACAAAACGACCTCTAAGCTAGACCTAACATGGTCTCTCCGCAAAGTTGGATATGCAAGTCACATGCGGGCTCATAAGTTATTTGAGCTCGCGACTACCATGAGGAACCAAAGAATGTGGTCTCTGTGGCCAAAATCGGCTGGATGACATCATCATCATTATAAATAGTCAGTTTTTACAACTAAGTCAAGACTTTATGGATAATCGTGTAGATGCATGTTCAAACTGGGTACTTGTTACTAAACTGTGACTTCATATTACTTTTCTGTCACACCTCAATGTAACAAGCGACCGCAACAAATAATAAAAGAACAAAGGTGTTTTACTAGTAGTATTCTCGGACAATGCTCTGCTGGTAACAAGAGCATTTTCTATTGCCACCAATTGTAGATAACTAAGGTGTGATTAGGTTTTATTATTAGTCTCCTTTCTTTTCTGCCATTTCTCTGCCCCTGCAGCTTTGTACATCTTCATAATATCTCACAATGCTACAAATTAACCAACCATTGATTTATTACTTCTTCTTCTTCCTGCCCTTATCCCATATTACTTTTTTATTGATTTATTACTATTTACATTTTTCCAAGTAGTACATAGTTTTAAATCTAGAAATTTTCGAATTTCCAGCTGGTACAGCTTCTAATCGATTGTTAGCTATTACACCGATAGAAAGCTGCTTTATTCCTGAGTGTATAGGCTATATTTTATGAACGCGAGTGAAGCTGCGGGTAAAAGCTAGTACAATTTCATTCAACGTCTAAACCTCTGTCGCTAGTCTACTCTGTGGCATATACTATACAGGGTGTGGCCGACATTACGCGACGAATTTGTTTCAAATTTTCAAATCATTGCTCGCGTTTGGAGGTCTTGCCGACCTCAGCCGATACCCGATTAGTTCGGTGCCTATTTATTTATTGCCTAAACCTTTTACTGAGGTCGTTTTTAATAATGCCAAATACATTTGCATGGATATTATGATGTAGATGACGTAGTTTTTGGATTTTTTTGTGATGTAAACAAACCTAGCTTCCTTATTTTTGACATTTTTTCTGTTTACAAGTCTAGTTTTTCTGGCTAAATGCTTTTGTTAATTTGGGCCTCTAAGTGGCCGACTGTGCGTACTGTTCCACACGCGCCTCAGGGAGATGTCAACAAACCGTAGGGGCCCAGCAGGGTCGAAGCCTACTGAGACCAAGGGTCTGCTTCTGAAAGGAAGACTCGGCCCTGGTATGAAAGGTAACGAAGGAACAGGGGTGGGTTTATAGTCAGTAAAAGTCTGACACACTCTCTCGCTCTGCCCAAGAGCGGGGGATGTTATTGGATGATTTTCCCACCTAAAAAAGACAGGATAACAATAACAGCATCAGTGACGTTCAGCACAACCTTAAGACTAAAAGGGGCCTTACCATGACGTGTTAAATGTCAAGTGTGCGAGTGAGAATGAGGGATGGAGCTATATATAGCTCTTTAACAGTTTAGTTTAGGTCGTCAAATGGATCGCGTTAAGAGCTCGTGGTACGCCTCTGGTTTGCATTTGGTGTCCAAGTGCACACCTGCATACTTACACTGTGCTTTTTCATCCATCCAGAATAAGGCGATATTTAGAAAAAAAAAGTTTTGCAATATAATATTTAAGTATAACATATGATTATATATAAGTCTAACATATGATTATATTTCATTAATATATTATGTCAATAATGAACAAAAGTGCTCTTTAAGTTTCGTCTTGAAGACATCCAAAGGAGAAGGGACATTTTTACTCTAAAATCCACAGTGTTTCTTCAGTTCAGCCAGCCTTTCGGTATTTTACAGGATGCATTTTGGAAAGTGTGCGAAGGAATTGCATGTCTTGATTCCGCCATCTGAATTCTACCATCGGACAACCCGACGTACGACGAGTATCCACCCATACGTTGTTGAAACCTCTACGGTCTGGACTAAGCGTTTCGCCTCGTCGTTTATACCGCGTACGTCGAAGGACTCAAACAATCTGCCTGCTGCGGTCTTCCCGTCCGATTATAATTTGAGTGTCTTCAAGGCAAGAGTAAATAAGCTCATAAACCAGTGCGCCTTACCATCAGAGATTGCATAAAGAGATTGCTTACTATCAGGTGGGATCGCAGTCAAGCACTAGTTTATGTCAATTAAAAACAAAAAAAAGTTGTCCTCTTTGCGAAGGCCACGGTAACTCCTTCGAACAATCCGCAGCCCTGGCAGAGATCGGACCTATCTGACCCCGGAAATTTTACTGCCTTCTTTTAAGCACCTATATACCCCTATTTTCATTTAGTACAAAAAATATAGGGCTCTATCTATACCCATTACTGATCATTTGTGTAAAAAAATTAAATCTCAAAATTTTGAAAATTCATAATTAAATCAAAACAATTAATTCATAACTATTGCTACTAGAAAATATTGCGCGCAGTGTTTTTCCATTTTGATTAAAAAAATAGTATACCTATAGGTACGTGTATTTATAATTTATCTTGATAACGAAACAGGATCGTATTTGATAAACTTGATATGAGATTTCGGAAGTATAGTGCAATAAAATTAAGAGACAAGTTTTTAATTAAATGGAACCACTGTATGGTTTTAAAGGTCACATTGTCATGGAAAATGAATGTTTAACATTATTTTATTACGGTCTTTACAACTCGGATGTAACTGTTAAAATTCTTAAAATTATTGTCATTAAACCTTTCAAGGTGACTGGATTTTATGGTACATTATTGCTTAACCTATAAATCAGTCAGGTCTTGAAATCTCGTAAGTTTAAACTTTACTTATTCTTGAACTATAATAATCTATACATATATCAAAAGTAGAGAGTGGAGAAGTGGTGGCCGAGAAGTAATGGCTCCGACTTACGTGTTGTAGGTTGCGGTTGCGGGTTCAAACCCTGCCAGGCGCATTACTTTGTGTAACTTATTTCATTACCACTGCTCTCAAAACGGTGAAGGAAAACGTCGTGAGGAAACTAGCATGTCCTAGAACCAAAAATTCGAAGACATGTGACATTCACCAACCCGCACTGAGCCCGCGTGGTGGATTACGGCCCATTCCCTCTCCTAGAGAGGAGGCCTGAGTGCCAGCAGGTAACATTAAAAAAAGGCTGATGATGATGATGATGCTGATGAAAGACCTAATTCACTCGCTAACTCATCAACGCTCAGCCCAAACCTAGAACGTTGAAATTTTGCACAGATGTTTCTTTTTTGTTTTAGGTACACAAAGAATTAAAAGGATTTTCTAAAATTCATCATCTTTTCAGCCGAAAGAGGACCGGGCACAGGCCTCCCCCAAGTGTCGTCACAATGAACGTTTCTGCACTTCTCGCATCCGTTGCATTCCCGCGACTCTCACCAGGTCATCGGTCCATCTTGTAGGAGGCCTTCTAACGCTGCATCTTCCGGAACACGGTCGTCACTCTAGAACCTTCGACCATCGACCATCTGTTCTACGAGCAGTGTACCCTGCCCACTGCTACTTAAGTTTGGTTATTCTTCGGTCTATGTCGGTGACCTTGGTTCTCCTGAGAATATCATTCTTGATGCGATCACGCTAGGAAATGTAACATATTCTAATCATACGAGTAGATATAGAGTAAAGGAATACATTCATAAAAACAAAAAAGATTACTACATTATTTCGTTCTCTAAAAATTGTTAACAGTTTGGAATGAAATGTTACCTAGATACCAATGAAAAATAAGCAACAAATCTTCAAATAATATACCAGCCACATAAATCCTGACTTATCACAAAAATCACTCAAAAACATATTCAACATTTAAAGAACTATTAAAATGCTAAGTGTCTATTGCAAGTTGTCCCCATAAAATACGAACTGTATCAACATCACTTAGTCGTAACTTGATCCGACCTTGCGACTCACACTTGACATTTTGACGACATTATACAACAGAGGAGCAATTAATTTTGCTCCAGTTTTATTATGAATATATTGTAATTTATTATAGTAACACCAACTTGATTGGTTTTCTATAAATGGGATTATATTAGCAGATAATGCAGAACATCCATTTTTATCTGGCAAAAATATGTTTAATTTTAAGATTCGGTGTTATTATCATCATCATCTAACCTCCGTTTTTATGTGTCCATTTTATGCGTCTATCATCATCAGCCTTTTTAGTGTTCCCACTGCTGGGACTCAGGCCTCCTCTTAAGGAGAGGGAATGGGCCGTAATCCACCACGTGAGCCCAGTGCGGGTTGGTCACATTTCTTCGAATAGGCGTCAGGTATCCACTGCTGGCTATATAATAGGCCTGGGCCAAAAGTCACCAGATACAGAGACTGCATTAATAAAAGTGATAAAAAAGTCACCCAAAGGGCAATGCAAAGGGGTATACTCGGGGTTTCCTTGCGTGATCGAATCAGAAATGAAGATATCCGCAGGAGAACTAAGGTTGCCGACATAGCACGAAGAATCGCCACACTTAAGTGGCAATGAGCAGGGCACATTACTCGCAGAAAAGATGGCCGTTGCGGCCGAAAGTTTCTGGAATGGCGACCGTGTAGGGGAAGACGCAGCGTTGGAAGGCCTCCTACAAGGTGGACCGATGACCTGGTGAAGGTTGCGGGAATCTGATGGATGCGAAATGCACAGGATCGTTCATTGTGGTGGCACTTGGGGGAGGTCTATGTCCAACAGTGGACATATCGTCACCCTCCCTGCTAACTGTCTTATCTAGCAATTGATATTTTTCCATGGCGATCGTTTTTCGGTCGGGCGTTAAAATCATATTACTGTACCTAGTTGCGTTAAAATCATATTACTGTACCTAGCTGTAGCTTTATTAATGAATTTAATAAGTTTCTATAATCTTGGCATATTCTTTTAGTTAGTAGTGGCCCTAAAGCCCTAAGGTACAAAAGAAGTGAGGATATTTTTTCTCTTCATTTACACTTACGCAAAACAAAATACGTGAATATCTTCTAAACGGTAAACGATACAGATACGACGATTAGAGAGAACTTATTCGAAATAATGTTATGAACACGTAGGTAATATCAGTGCAGATACTCCAGTTTGTGAGATACGACAGTTAGCGAGGAGGGCGACGATATATCGGCTCAATTAATGATGATGATGATCATAAAATTATAATTGTCAATCATCAGAGTACCATATCTACACTGAACGCAAACATTTGGTCCGAGTGACTAAGGCCGCCTGCTCTCGAGCCGGATATAGACTCCGCCTACGGTATTTCCTCTCTATACTTGAATTACCAGTTTGTTGACGCCCTTATAATTATTGTCGCACCTACTTCCCAAAATAAGGCGCCTGATTGTAAAGGTCTTGAGGTCAATATACCCGCGGGTAAAACGATAATATCCACGGAAACATGTGGTGATATATTTTCGTTTATTTTAGGGTTCCGTGCCTAAGTTGACAAAAACGGAACCTTTATAGTACCACTTTATTTGTGTCATCTGTTAAGACCCTTTATCTGAGGAACACGTGGAGCCTATTAAACAGTTTACACGCATTTTTTTTTTTTTTTATTGAGATAAACTAGTGCTTGACTGCGATCCCACCTGATGGTAAGTAGCGATGCAATCTTTGATGGTGAGGCGCACTAGTTTATTAAGAGCCTATTCACTCTAGCCTTGAAGACACCCAAATTATAATCGGACGGGAAGACCGCAGCAGGCAGACTGTTCCAGTCCTTCGACGTACGCGGTAAAAACGACGAGGCGAAACGCTTAGTCCGGACCGTAGAGGTTTCAATAACGTAAGGGTGAATATTCGCCGTACGTCGGGTTGTCCGATGGTAGAATTGCGATGGCGGAATCAAGTCATGCAATTCCTGCGCACACTCTCCAAAATGCATCCTGTAAAACACCGAAAGGCTGGCTACCCTACGCCTAGGTTGGACTTAACCAAATCTGGATCACCAATTAGCCTCTTTGCACGCCTTTCCACCGAGTCCAAAGCTGCCAGGTGGCATTTTGCAGCACCAGCCCATATGTGACTGCAGTACTCCACACACGAGCATTACATTGACAAGGAAACATTTGCAAGGAAATTAAAATCTATAAGGTACTTGTCGTTGACCTAGAATCCTGAAAGGCATAAAGCAAGATCTCATAGTACAAGTATAGGAAAAAGTTTGAAAACTGTAAATTTGTTCTTACACAACAAAAAAAAACTTTTTTTTGTGATTCAAAAAATCTACGCAACTTAATTTGGGAATTAAACTATTTATATACGTAAGTTTGAACGGAACCTTCGGTACGCGAGTCCGACTCGCACTTGCCTAATTTTTAAGTGGGTAAATCATTAAATAACTTCTCCTGCTCTGAGAGGAGCGAGAGGACATTTAGAAAAGAGGATTTTGTTCCTTCTGTTACTCTTTCGAACGTTACCACAGCTCAACATGTTTACTGGGGCTATGTGTTGACTTCCAAAAGGGAAACCCGTGGACCTGGAAGGCAAGGCTCTTTGCTTGGAGGTCCATAGGTGTGGTTTTCGTCAATAAAAGTCTGACACGCCCTCCCGTTCTACCCTAGGGCGGGAAGAGTCATTCAATGATTTTTCACCTTATGTTTCAGCCTTCTTAATAAAAGTTTGACCTAGCAAAAAAAAGGTAAAACTTTGAAGTAAATTCCGCTTCTATTGTGTTGACTTTAATTTTGAAGTAATCTTGAATAGGGTAGTTTCCAGGGTCAAAATAATTACATTTTATTTAGTCCGTATTTTAGATTATAAAAAAATATTGGACACGTATTTTTTCTTTTTTTCGATTAAACAAAAAATAACAAAGATATAGCCCACTAAAGTTACGTGTGACGTCACCCTGTGCGAAAAAATGTAGCACGGCGTATATCTTTATCATTTTCGGTTTAATTTAAAAATAAAAAATACGTGTCCTTTATTTTTGAATAATCTAAAAGACGGACTAATTACATTTTTTACGGAAACTAGCCTATTAGCCATTTATTTCAGCATAGTGTTCGTCAAGCGTAGATGTCTAAATATCATGATGGAGAAACCCTTCAATGGAACTGCTCACCTTCTGCGACAGTCTGCGTCAAGATCTAAACTAAAAGATTACTTACTATCATCATCATCATAATCATTTCAGCCGATACACGTCCGCTGTTAGACATAGGCCTCCCCCAAGCGTCGCCACATCGAACGTTCCTGTGCGTCCCGCATCCATCGGTTTCCCGCTACCTTCACTGGGTCATCAGTCCACCTTGTAGGAGGCCTTCCAACGCTACGTCTTCCGGTACGCGGTCATCACTCCAGAACCTTTCGGCCCCAACAGCCATCTGTTCTGCGACTTGTACTTACTATTGACAGTACATATATATGAAATTTAAAAAAAAACTGCGAGTTGGAGTCGCTCACAAAGGATGGGACAAAATAATGTTTCTTGTTTATGAACCTCTATAATTTTAAACTTTATTTTAATTTTATTATTTGTTGTTGTAGCGGTAATAGGAATACATTTCTGTGAAAATATTAACTCACTACCCCTTACAGCATATGAGATACAGTTCACTGACAGACGGACTGGCAGCGGTATAATAGGGTCCCGTCGGCACTCTTCGGGTACGGAACACTAATGAAGGGGTAAGAATCAATAATTTAATACCTAACTTAATTTGGGCATTTAACTATTTTCATAAAGTTTGTACGGAACCCTCAGTGCGCAAGTCCGACTCGCACTTGACCGGTTTTTTCATTCTTTTTTAGTTCCCAACCAAAGAGAATCAATAATTTAATTTATATGGCCGCACAACTAAATGTATTTGTAGAGGTTGTTTGATCATAAGACACAGATTAAGACATCATTTTAATTTTTCCATATTATATTAGCAATATTTCCATCGACTACATTTATTTCAGACTAGCATCTGCCTGCAGCTTCGCCCGGAAAGTAGAAAATCATCCCAAGGAAACATCGGGATAAAAAGTATACTATGTCCTATTCTTTGAAATTGTTTGCCCGAGTGCGTGTGTTTATTTATGCGAGAAAATGAAAGCCAAAGACTACGAATAGGAATAATTTTAAGCAATGGTATAAAAGGTTTGTAATGTTAGACCTTTTTTTTGCGTGTTACCTCATTTAAGCTGTTTACTAAGTATTCGAATCATATTGCTATTTATTTACTTTCAATACGAAGACGCACCATAAGGATGCCTTTCTCCATTCACATACGGAACCCGTATAACTATGTAAAGAAAACGACTAACGAATATCAGACAAGCATAAATTAATACAGGAAGAAGAGAACTGTAGTTCCGCTTACTATACCCCATGCACGACACATGACATCCATATTGCGCACCGGTTCTATATTGCAATCACTCCCCATTTGATCGTGTGCATGACAAACGAATACCTACTTTGAACCGTAACTGGTGCACTTTCTCTATGTTAAGAAAAGGAAACAAAGCATTTATTACATAACACTTTATTTAATCATATATTTACAATCGGTACACGTATTATTTCGCACGAGCTGCCGTTTCGTACGTGTGCGTAATCAATCGTTCGTTTATTGAATTTTTATTTCACTGTTAGGTACTATTTATTTATATTTTTATTACATTTTTAAGGATAGTTTGGCAACACTTTTCTAAATAATAAAAAAGCAACTCATTGTATTTCAATAATATAATACAGTTATGAAATGGCAATTTCAATTGTGGTCATTTCTTGCACAAAAACTATTTCTCAGAAAATTGTATAACCACTTTAAAATAAAGTTTTAAAACGTTTCCAAAGTCACTACTTCAAAAACCTATCTTAGTACAAAAGCAAGTCTTTCTGGCGTGTATTGCTAAGATTTTTAGAAAAGGCAAATAACACACTTGACAGCGAAAACCGGTTGCTTGAAAACTCACCAAATACGACTAGTAGTATTTCAAATTCCATCAAATAGTGCGACATATCTAACATATTACTATAAATATGCTATTCAAATTGATGAAACGTCAGAAGCCAGGTGCAAAGTTCCAGTTGGTCGTGTCCTATCAAGTACAACCAGCAAGAAACTCTCTGGTTTTTTTTATTATTCTTGCACCTATCGCATTTAGTGAATTATCGTGCAAGTGGCCTAAAGACTTTCGCCTAGTAACATCAGCCAATCTGAAATCTGCAGTTAGGCTGCCATAAATAAGTGCCTGCAGTTCCACAGTTTGGATATTGAAGACTAGCTTTAATAAGCTGACTGCTAAGTGCGTTATTTAGTTTTCAATTTTATGTCGTTTACACGTCCTTGGTCTTCAAAAAATCATTACTTACTTAAAGGTCCACTTACACTGTAAGTAACTTAATTTAATTTAGCTCTAAGTGAATTTAAATCATCGATATATTTCTGTCGATCGTTCGAAGATGACAGACAGAATGATGTTTTAAATACATTTAGCGATAAATGCATTAAGTGGCTTGTGGTGCAAGTGGGCCTTTGCTATGTCAAGAAGGAAAATTAAATATTATACTGTTAATTGAAGACACGGTGTGAATAATTGAATTTCAGTAAATTCTAAATATGTAGATTTAAATAATTTATTTTGAAGACTAGGAATATGTAAATGAATAAAGATTTGTAATTTTTTGTGTTGCCAAATTTCCTAAACAAATTAAAATACTTATGATAAGTATATGTACATATTGTAGTAGATAATTACAAAAATATTATCAACTACATGATTAAAATATAATTATATACAGCATTTACACTATATTTCAATTACATACTTACAAATAATACGTACCGATAAGAGTAAATAAATAAGTAAAATGTCAATAAATACAAAAATATGGGCACATTATAATTTTGTAGAAAATAGAAACATTAATGTTAATTAAATAAAAAAAAACTAAGTGATTGATAAACCAAATAGATATACATAAATAAAAATGTAAACATACAATTTTGTAGTATTCCCATACTTTTAATGAAATAGAAAATATACCGCAAGAGAATATACATATTATATTGAATATATCAATAAATCCTTACAAAAAAGAAAAGTTTAAAATAAATAATTTAATTCATATTGTTAGTCACAATATAATTAAAGCTCCTTCCGACAAAATTTATGAAACATTCCCAAATAACTGACTAGTAATAAAACTATACAAAAATCGTAAAAAAGGTGTCGTTCGTCACTTTGGGAGATACCCTTTGAATATTCAATATCTTGTACAAAATATTATATCAGTAAATATTGGTTTAATAGACGATTCATGCTTGCAGTTACACCATTAATTTGTTTAATTCATTTTTTTTTTGCTAAAATCCTAAATTCTGTATATTTATAAAACCAATGCAATCAGTAGACATGTCTACGCGTTTTTAGTTATTGACTCTATAAAAGTTTTCCAGTATTATCCATCAACAACTTAAATAAGCCCATTAAAATTGCCAAAAAATAAAAAAAACCCATTTTGACAATTGTACTTTGACTACCAAGGGGCTTGTCCGGTGTAGTGTAGATACTACTACACTGGGTCCCTAATTTTTTATTTATTATTTCAGTTTCTTTACAAGTTACATTCTAGGATATTTTGTCAAATGTCAAAACTGACCTTATATTTTTTAACGAGTTTATAGTATCATAAACAGTAAAATTCATTATGTGATGCATCACACACAAAATAGCAAAAATCTATTAGCGACAAACGAATTCAGATCATCGTTCTATTTCTGTCAATCATTTGATATTTAAATAAGTTTAGCGATAAATTCATTTAGTGATTTGTGTTACAAATGAAAATTATTAACCTTGTCAAAAAATCTGACACCAGTCTTACCAAAGGGTCTTACCCAGTTACTGGGTTATGGAGGTCAGATAGGCAGTAGCTCCATGTAAAATACTGGTATTCAGGTGTATCTGGTTAAACTGGATACCAACCCCAACATAGCTAGTCCCGCTAGACAGATTTTTTTACAGATAGACCTAAACATCTGCCAACCATGAATCGTTTACCTCACCAGAATCTTACACCTAGCACACCCTCAAACAACTATGTAACAATCAGCCCATCATAGCTTAACCAGTAAAGTTAATAGAATAAGACCCAGTGTTCGGGTCAAAGTTCTGGGCCGGGTGCCCGAAGAACGGGTTGTAATTCTGGTTCTGACCCTGGTAGTTCTGCTGTGGCTGGTACTGTGACTGCTGATACTGTGGCTGGAAGCTCTGACTCTGGACGTTCTGACCCTGGTATGATGGCTGAGGAGTGTACGCCTGATATGAGAACTGGGGCTGTTGGTGATAGACCTGGCTTTGCGGACGGAATTCTTGATTTTGAGACTGGAACTGATTCTGAGACGGGAATTGCTGAGGACCCTGGTTGAAGAGGCTCGTCTGCTGAGAGTACAGAGGAGCTGATCTGAACTGACTCTGCTGTTGGTATTGGGGCGCTGGTGCAGCCGTAGGAATAGGTGCAGCTTGCTGGTACTGCCTTGCAGGCGCAGGTTGAGCTGGCTGATGGTACTGCCTGAGAGGAGCTGGTCGTGGCTGAGCTCTGCTGTTGTACTTGGGGTCCTCGTAGATGCTGGGGTCTTCGCGGTACTGGCCGTCGTCTTCTTGGCCGTCGGTGAGGGCGTTGGTGGAATGCTGGTTATTTAGCGTTGGTGGGGGCACCATGATGCCTGGACCTGGAAGGAGACGGGATTTTTAGAAAAAATAAATAATAGACTTCATAGTCCAATATATGGAGGTAGGCGAAGTGTATGCTCGTACTTTCCTACTATGTAACTAACTTGTAGGTGATTTAGACTGTGTCATTTTTTTTGCAACAACTTCAAACTAGAAGAGAGGTACTTTAATAGATTTTTTTTATTGTTGATAGGTTCGCGCTTGACCGCTATCTCACCTGATGGAAAGCGACGATGCGGTCGACGATGGATCGCGCTTACCTAGAAGAAACCTATTCACTCTCGACTTAAAGATTTGATCATGGATTCATTAAGCAATTAATGGATCTGAATTTGAAATAAAGCAAAAAAAAAGAAAGAAAGAAAACATAAATTATTATTCTGCCCGAATAGACACACAAATAAATTAAAAAAAAATAAAACAAATATTAGTTTCCCTGTCAGGTCAAGTATGGACCGGACATAATTTATTAGATGTATGTAGCCATATTTCCTTTGTTCACCTGACCTTCTAAACGGTCTGGTGAAATGTCTCTGTTATGGACCAATTCCAAAAAATGGTCCCTGAACCTAATATAATAAAAACTAAAGTAAATCAGTTGTAATTTCGTTTTAGTTTTTCTTCTGCGCAAGACTCATACTCACGGAATCTTAATTAATATTATGATAATGATAAAAATAAAGAGAGCCTAACAAATTAAATACCTATGAATCAAGTTTAAATAAATTACCACTGTTTTGCACAATTCATTTATTTTAAGTTAGCAAGTATTAAGTAAGCTGATCTTCTAGTTAGTGAGAATTATGTCGTTAGATAGGTTATCAGGGCGTGAAGGTTGCTGCCAGCTGAGAGCCAGTTGTAAGGTAATTGGCATAGCACAGGTATGAGTTTTCTAGTCCAAGAGTTTATCGTTCCATTTCGATAAATATGTGATAATTGTTTTAATTTTCTTTGAAGTTATGAAGAAAAGGAAATTGCGAAAACAAACGATATTTTTAAGAGAATTCGAGGTTATCATGTTTATTTACGTAATCAACCCATAACACATTAACATTACTATCGTAAACAAGTCGGGGCCAGACCATAGAAATTAATCACTTCATGATATCAAATAAAACGGGCCAGATTGTTTTAATCGTTAAGGATTTATGATATTTCAATCCTCGTTTTTACTGAAAGATACACTTGAACCGACAATACCTTCAAACACGCCTGCTAATCTATCTTCTGTATAATAATAAATTTTTAGAAAAGTCTTAGTTGTGCGCGCATCAAGTAACATGTACGAAATCGATGTAGATAACCTTTATACATTAAAATTGTGTGAAACTTGATATATTACTTAGACTTTGTTTTATCGAAATCGGTTGATTATATCGAAAGATATATATATGAATTTGAAGTGTTCAAGAAGTAAAATATCACACCACACGCAATTCAGATACTCGCAACGTCATCTAAGAACTCAAAGTAGTTGAACTTCATATCCAAATTCATTAACTGTAAGGCAGTACAAAGTTCGCCGGGGCACCTAGTTACAGATAAAATAAAATAAAATATCTTTTAGCACATTTACTCCATCCATATGAGCAATTTCTTGAATTGTAAATTTGACCCTCCATTATGATTCTATATCATGTTGAATGATCTGCAGTATCATCAAATCGATAGTACACATAAACCATTGAGAGGCGCATTGTCGGTATTCTTAGTGCTTATCATGCAACATATGCAATGATGATTCAACTGATACATTTATTTGTATGACGGTCACACTACAGTACCAACTTTCATTGTTTATGACACCAGTTTTATGCTGTTTCACTTACATGAGTCGTTAGATTCAAAATCCGTATCAGAAAAATCATACTGTCATAAAGTTTTGTAATCAGTTGATAGCTAGTTCGTAATATGACTCGACACTTTTAAAAAACCTAAACCGTCTTTCTTGCTGTTTAATCTCAACATAGAATAAAACAAAGTCAGTTTCTGCATTTGCATATCTTTTAGTTTTCTTGTTCTTAAACACACAATGGACTTTGCATCCGGGCGATGTCGGGGCAGGTCACTAATAGACTCAATCCTCAAAAAAATGTTTAGGAACAATCGAAGCTGTCAACGAAAAATGATAAGTTTGGCTTTCAATTTTCGAAAGGAAAACTATTTGTGGTATACCTACACATTAAATGTAGCACATCTCAAGAAAAGACGCTGTGAGTAGTCTCGATCGGGCGCAGGGAACGACTAGACATCACTCTTGAGTTGTGGCTACTTTAACAATTTGGTTGTTTAATAATGATTCTTAATTATTGATTTCAACAACCACTAAAGAGAGACAAGAGACCAATGGTGGCTGAGTAGTAACGGCCCCGAATTACGAGTTATAGGTCGCGGGTTTAAACCCAACGCATTACTTCGTGTAATTTATTTCATCACCACTGCTCTCGGTGAAGGAAAACATCGTGAGAAAACAAGCTTGTCCTAGAACCAAAAATTCGAAAACATGTGTACCTCTCCTCAAGAGGAGGCCTGAGTACCTGCAGTGTGAACATTAAAAGGCTGATATGCTAACGAACACCAAAATTCCACAAATGAAAGCAATAAAGCCAATGTATCTATGACCGCATAATTACATGATGTTTGATCTATATCTAACAGCCATTACTCCACACAGATCTGCAATGACAAATCATTGCTTACCGACGTACCAGCGTCCACCATAACATTACACCATGCGATGTGTCGATTGCCCCACGAGTATTAGAGAGCAGTGAGGTAACCACTCCAGATAGTCAGCTGGCTGTAGGCTTATTACGGACAGAAATAGTAGCTAATTGTTGAGGGAATTGGTCATTAATGAGAGCAATTTCTAATTCGATGGCAGGGTTACGAATATGCCCAAGAATTGAACGGGTCTCTCCAGAACCCTTCTGCTAATAAAACAACGAACGTGATACCACAGCTGAATGGCTTATTGTGTCTAACACAAATCACTAAGTTACAGAATATAATTTTAAAAAAATTTGAGAGAATTGGTCATGGATGAGAGCAATTTAATTTCTATTTCGATACCGGGGTTTTGAATTTGCAAAATATTTTTAACTGTCATTTTACATGACATCAGGTTATAGACAATGATGTGTAACTTCTCGAATATGCTACTTATAAAGCATTATCGGCCGTGTAATATTGATATTTTAATTTTTCTTTTGATCACCTAATTATACGTGCATGCTGTGGTCTGGTCTGGTCTGGGTGTTTAACTGAAGGAGCACACGTTAAAGGACTCTATACGTAGTTGCGATCTCTGTTGTAACTGTGAGTCCTTAATTGTTGGAGATCCAAACAAATAAATAAATAATATTTCCGCTGCTGGGACTCAGGCCTCCTCCTACTGAAATTTGACCTACAAATTTCCGTTCGTGCAGTGGACATCGCATTGGATATTTTAACCATAACCACCATATAATTACGCTAAGTTTATCCTACAAAAACTATAACCTGTTCTAAGATGAATATTTTCAAGATCTGTATCTTGAAAATTGAACCAAGGGATCTTAAAGCCAAATAGTTTTGTTCTAGGCAAGCACGCATTGTCGTTGACCACATCATCGCTTACCATCAGGTGAGATTATGGTCAAAAATGACCCTTACAATACTTAAAAAAAATAACGTCTTATGGTCTATTACCACGTAAAAACAAAACAGCTAGCACAATAACGATCCTACCTTCAGGCTCGAAACCTCTTTGACTGCTGGCTCCATAAGAGATCTCCCTGGTCTTTCCATCGTCATCTACATATCCGTACTTTCCAGCAACATCTCCGTTGGGGTACTTCGTCTCGATCTTGAAGGACCCATCGGCAGCTTCGTAACCATAGCTATAAGACCCATCGTCGTTCTGTCGGTTGATTTGCTTGAGGATTGGAACTGGGGTAGTGGTGGGTCCATTAAAATTTGGTCCCTGGCAGTGGACTGCTAACCACGCCGCACAGATGATTAAAGTCTGGAAAGAGAGAGAAATGATTTTAAATGAAATAGAAAGAGAGATTGAATGGTTTTGTTTTGGTGCTCCACAGGGTTATGTTCTAGGCCCTATTAAATTTTGACATACAATAACATTGATAAGTTTTTTTTTTCTTTTGACTTTTTATTCATCATCATCATCATCATTTCAGCCGATATACGTCCACTGTTGGACATTATGTCTCCCCCAAGTGTCATCACAATGAACGATCCTGTTCGTCTCGTATCCATCAGTTTCCCGTAACCTTTTTATTCGTTGAAATTAATAAAAATTTATTATGTGTTTTTAAATCAAATGTTTTATATTAATATAGTGATTGTGTCTAAGTGTTGCAGCACTGAAATAGTCTTAGGAATTGTACTTGTAGATTCCCAGTGCCTATAATATTGGCGATCCTAATAAATAAATAAAGTAAAAAAAATAAAATCAAGCACATAATGGACACAGAATGTTTCCCAATCAGAAAGGCTTTGAACAATCGTAATATTTCTTAAAGCATTCATCCTATGTAACCAGTTTATTTCAGAAACCTATTTCAAGCTAGAGGAAGGTATCAAAAATAAACTGGTTTACTCTAAAAAATACTTCAAAACAACAGCTGTTTTCAGAAGTAAAAATAAAACAAGATAACCGTACTTTTAACTAGCCTCTCAACGAACCGTGATAACTGAGTTAAACTTACACAACATTACAAAAAATAACAGCGTTAAGTTATTTGGAACAGTCAAAAGTGAGCGCCCTTGATCTTGCCACTGCGTGGTCGTTGCGTAACCGTTGCGTGATCGTTGCGGAGTAATTGGAGAGTTTGAACTGAGTAATTATTATTGTTATTTGTTTCATTATAGTGTTAGTTATTAGATGGAGTGGTTATGTTAGTTAATTGAAACGTGATTACTTAGTTTGTATATAATACAGAGCTTGTTATACTGTACAATGTAGTGTTTTGAGCTTTCATTTACTGTTCTAGATAGATTTATGAGAAATGAAGTACAATGATTAGGACTGCTTCAGAATGGTCGTGATAAGTTTTCTCTGTACGATATGTTTCAGTTGATATGTAGATACTAAAAATAACATTGTCTTAAGGATTTTAATTAAAACAATTTATGAGTATTATCTTTTCCATTACCAATACACCTACTGGAAGTTGTTTTTTAGTAATAGTACGTGAGACATGTGATTGCAAGCAAGGCGTACAGTAACTGTAACTAAACCAAGGATTTCAGTCGAGTGATGACAAGGGGCTCAGCATTATTATAATATACAATACTAGCTTTTGCCCGCGACTTCACCCGCGTACATAAAATATAGCCTATGTCAGCCTAAAGCAGCTTTCTATCGGTGAAAAAATTTTAGCTCTTACCAACAAGAAAACAAACTTTACCTCTTTATAATATTAGTGGAGATTTACAGTTACAGTTTAGAAAGAGAAAAACCATAGTGTTAAAGTAAGATAGGTTTGTTTTGTTATACTTCAGTAACAGAGCTTGTAACGTGGTAGGTATATAAGACCGCAAAGGACGAGGCCGAACGCATCAGGCAACGGCGTTATCGCCGCCGCCGCCGCCGCCGGGATTCTGATCCCGATTTCCGGCCACCGTAGGCGCGGGCTTACGGACAGTGAGCAATGGGTAGCTCACTGTCCGGCCGACCGGTAACTGTCCGGACCAAGCCCAAGTCGTCGACGGCGCGCACTGTTCCCGCGCGCTTCAAGGAGTTGTCAGCAACAGCAGGGACCCAGCCGGGTCGAAGTCTACTGGGGCCAGGGTTATCCGAAAGGGCGCTCGAGCCCCGGTATGAAGGCTAGAAGGAACGGGGTGGGTCTTTTAGTCAGTAAGAGTCTGACACTATCTCCCGCTCCGCCCAAGAGCGGGGGATGTCAATGCATGATTTTTTACCACCATAAAAAAAAAAAAAATGTATATAAGATATTTCTGAATGACCTTATTCAAACTAACATTTTAGCTTTAATCTGACCACTTCACACGTCAAAGAATGGTACAAAAAGTAGTTTAAGCAAAAAGCATTTAAGAATAAGTACCTAGATAAGTATCTCCACAAATACAAGACACAGCTTCTGACGCCATATGAAGCTTTATAAGGACAAAGTGCTCGAACAATTTGCTCCGGCTATCTATACATTTTTTTCCTGCAAATTCTTGGTAAAGTAGTGACACAAGAAACTTAGTCAGTTCGCTGACGCCCACAGCACAGTACATGTACTTTACAGTAGAGCAACTACGATTAATTCCCGATTCGGCGGACATACTATCACAGACACGCATAGCGAAATCTTCCGTGGGCGCACTGTCATTTTCGCGTTTGGGATGCCTTTTAGGTTTATTGCCCACGGCATGTGATATCATGTGTTCCCACGGCCATGCCACTATGTTTCTGGTCGCACACCCTCGAATGAGTATCAGCGTAGGCGTGAAACCGGCACGGCACGGTGATGTCACGAGCCGTGGACTACCAGCTTCATATGCATGTTTTGAAATGTAATTCTAACTAGCTAGAGAAATGCACTCGGTAAAAACTAAACTGTCCAATTAAACAGATTAGTATTATAAGATTTTAAAAAGTGTAGCTCTTTAGGTGGCCATAGACTGTCTCATCTGTGAAATAGTTGACTGCAGTGCATGTGGTGGTTCTAGGTTACAATTCGATCCAGTTTTTGTGTAATTAAGTTTACCAATGATGAATGCCATCTAGGCGATTTCAGCCACAGCGACTGCATTCCTTGACTCCTCATGGTGGCTGTGAGCTTAGATGTGCTGCTCTGTTATGCGCGCTCATGTGACTTGCAGAAGTTTACCAATACAAATATCTCAGTAGCAGTCCAGAAACTGGAGTAGTACTCAATTAGTGACTACAATTAGTGACTACAATTAGTGACCACCGACTAAGAATAACAAGAATAACCACAATAGCGAATCGTTTACGTAGACTTAAATATAATCCATGTCCATAATCCATGAAACAGTCATTGTCTTAAGCTTGAAAGTTAATTATCACAAAAATAACAAAGTTGAGATACTGTTCCATATTTCACTGTGTCCAGAGAGAATGTCCTAACTTAGCAACTTAGCCTTGTGGTCAACGCGGACATGCGATACTTTGTTTATATACTTAGTACTTATATATTGATGGAAGTATATAAAATTAATATCGTTCGCGGTTACTGGAAATTGGTTTATGATTAAAACATGATCGAAATGCTTACGAGATTTCAAGTTATGAAATTTATGAAGATTTAGTACTAGAAATTATGATTTTTTGCGATAGAGTTGTGATCGCGTCCGAGTGATGTGAAAGAAAAAGGAGTTAGTGATAGTTTGACGGTTGACAGGATAAAATGGAAGAAAAAAACATATTGCGAGGACCCTAAGTAATATGGGATAAGGGCAGGAAGTAGAAGAAAAGTTGTGATCGCGTCATGCTTAATATATAGGTCAAAAGGCCTAAACATAATACTAGCGTGCGACGTCACATGGTAAGGATATGTAAGCTCGCACGACGCATCGCAGGAACTTGTGGATTGATTCGTATCGCACATTGTATGGACACCTAGACGTCTAACTTGCGATGCGGCGGTGCATCGCATCACGCTACAGTTACACGCTACGGTAGTTACAAGTCATCAGTTACAGTGTATGGAGTCCCTAAAGCAATAATTTCGCAGTCTTGATTAGCTCCTAATGTATTTTTTTATAGTGTACAATAAAAAGTATAACTATACCTTGTTCTTATAAATAAGTTCAACTAATGCAAAAATTAAGCTGCACATACAATCGTTGACATTTCTTACCGGATCTTTTGGATTTTAGGAAAAGTCTATATAATTTAAGTTCATTACAAAGAACTGCATCTTATTAATAAAGTAGGTATTAATCAATCTCGCTGTTTGAGTCTTTGTCACAAGTGGAAACAGTAAGACTGCTAACCTCGAGATCATAAGTTCGATTACCTGACCAGTTTAAAGTCAGCAAAAAATACATTCAGTAACTCTGGCTACTGAAAAAATGTGGAAATCCTTGATTGTAATAGATAAAGGAATATAGATTTATAAATAGCTTTTACTACCTAGGTCAAAATCCAATTAAAATAGTTTCACATAGTGATTTAATTACCAACACTAGGTATCTATCACACAGCCAACGCAAATACCTAAATATATAATGTATGGTCTTGCCTTTTTCGATCACTGTCATGACATTGCATAAATAACTTTGTCCAAGGTATGTAATAGGTTGAATACTTACGTAGGTATTATTTGATATGGCTGGTAGAAGCTTGTATGTTGTAACTTTTTATTTACTCATAGAACTGGACGAAAACGCCAGCACGTTGGGCGCAGTAGTTAAGAGATAGTGTGTAACTTACTATGTAAATAGTTCAATTTCCAAAAGGAATCTCGAAGATTTTTCCAAATTGTAAAAAAAGTTTTTTTGTGACGTTTTCAAATATATTTCTATACTTGTGCTATAATACTTTGATTTATGCCAAATTTCAGGATTCTAGGTCAACGGGAAAGTACCCTATGAATTTTAATTCCTTTGAAAGTGTCGAAATATACGATTGCGACATAAACGGCCGCAACTGTAACTTTTTTTTTTTTTTTATTTGTATAAACTAGTGCTTGACTGCGATCCCACCTGATGGTAAGCAGTGATGCAATCGTTGATGGTGAGGCGCACTAGTTTATTAAGAGCCTATTCACTCTTGCCTTAAAGACACCTAAATTATAATCAGACGGGAAGACCGCAGCAGGCAAATTGTTCCAGTCCCTCGATGTACGTGGTATAAACGACGAAGCGAAACGCTTGGTCCGGATCGTAGAGGTTTCAACAACATTAGGGTGGAACTCAGAAGTCTGTTTTTTTTTCCATAGAATTGAGTATATGGTTATCATAATTTTAACTCGATTCTCCACGCGTTCCCGAGATAAAGGGCCTTGATAGACAGACAGACAGATAGACAACAAAGTGATCCTATAAGGGTTCCATTTTTTCCTTTTGAAGTGCGGAACCCGAAAAAGAAAAAGAAAGGTTATAAACTTACTAGCGCACCACCCCAGCCTCACACGGGTGCTACAAATTTTTGAAATTCAGAAAAGATCTTAACCATTCTCATGAATCACTCTAATCTGTTGTAGAAAGTACATGAAAATAATTTGTATATAATAATAAATATATATATATATCTTCAGCAGAACTTTGTCGTGTTTCATAAATACACTTTTTTTAATAAGAAACCAAATACTTCTCACGATCTGGGTCGAGAGAGAGAGAGCGTGACAGACTTTTACTGACTAAAACCAACTAAAACCCTCCTATGTCCCTTTAACTGGCTAGCTGGGCAACACTTTAGTTATTGGCCTCTATACAGTTATTGGCCATCTCAACTTTGGAAGCCTAAAGTTGAACCTACCAGATACTAGATTCAAAACTACATTAATCAGTAAAGTTTTGTCTAGTATTCTGGTAAGTAATTAATTGGTTATTTTAGGCCGTCAAAGATGCAAAGGCCAATAACTGTATAGGGAAGAATAACTGTAGCGTTTACCCTTTGCACCACGGTAGCTCTTCTGAACAAGCTCTCAGCCCATTATAAACACGTCTTAGTAATGAATCAGAGCTGTTATTCATTACAAAACAAAACAACAAGAAAACAAATAAAAAACCTGATAGGTAATTCATTTCTTTAGAAAATCGAAGAGAAAATCGATCAAGAATTCCATTACCCACTGATTAAGTATAATAACCATTAATTCTTGACAAACTAGTCGCCAGGCAGGCTTTATAGATGTGAGCTATGTACTGGTCTAGATAGATCTAGTGCTTACGTAAGATTCAGGACATTTATAAAGCTTGTACTACTTCCTACACAAACAACGTTGAATTGTACCTCATAAGCTCATTGATATTCAATCTGAATACAAAAGTTAACAATATACAGATTTCTATAACGACATGTCACCATGTCACCAACTTTGAGGCACAAACGAATACCATGGATCCAGTACATGATTCTGGACCACGAGTGGTGGTATTTTTCGTCAGCTTTTCTTTATTTTAAAAAAAATCTAAACTAAAACCGTATAAAAATCGTTATTCTAACCAACCCCGATGACATTCTCTCGCGCCGGGCTTTGGTACAGGCCATGGTCCGGAGCAAGGAGGAGTGGCAGGCAGCCGCCTCCTTCTGCGAAGCAGTAATGCTAGCAAAAGAGGAGGCCGACCGCATCAGGCAACGGCGGCGCTTACAGCGCCCCAGCCACTGCCGGGATTCCGATCCCGATTTCCGGCCACCGTAGGCGCGGGCTTGCGGACGGCGAGCAATGGGTAGCTCGCTGTCCGACCGTCCGGTAACTGTCTGGACCGAGCCTTAGTCGTTGACGGCGCGTACTGTTCTTGCGCGCCTCAAGGAGCTGTCAGCAACAGCAGGGGCCCAGCTGGGTCGAAGCCTACTGGGACCAAGGTAAATTCGAAAGATTTAAAGCCCCGGTACGAAAGGCGACGAAGGAACAGGAGTGGGTTTTTAGTCAGTAAAAGACTGACACTATCTCCCGCTCCGCCCAAGAGCGGGGGATTTCACTACATAATTTAACCCCGATGAAATTTTTAGTAAAAAAAAAACCGGAATCGAAGGTAAAAAATCAATAGGAAGTTCCGAACTGACAAAATTGGAATCGAACCTCCGTTACATTATGTAAGCTAGATTAAATTAGTACAGAAAAGGTGACCAGTGTGACCACACACAGTTTATGTAATAATTTTAAGTTAACAAATAGGACTAGAGTTATATGATGGAATATGGTTACTATTACATGGCCTTATAAATAGATATAGTTTAAATATACATGAGCGTACACTTGTAGTAAATACCATAATAACAATATTGAGAATGGTGGGAAATCATTAACCCCTGAGACCCCAAGCATTTAAATAGGTATAAATACGGATAAATAGAAAAAGTTGCTTATTTTCGAAATTTACCGACTACTTTATGAAGAATTTCTTATTTACATTCTTAATCTACGAGGACTTTTAATAATATTAGTGTTCAACCAAATGGCGCGAAATCACGCGCGAACGCCCGCGTTCGCTTGGGGTTTGAGGGGGAATGTCCTTTTCGAGGTACATTTTCATAGAACCGCCCTTACGTGATTATGAAACACCTCTTCATCTAGATATTTTGGATACACAGCTATCTTGTGGATATTATTTAGGCTTCTATAGAAATCAAAACATAAATTGGTGTCTAATCCAGTTAAGACCTCAGAAAATCTGCTATTTTATGTCAGTTTTGACCCTCCATAATGTACTCATATATAGATATAAAAAGTACATCAATAGAAGCCTTGCATGTTTAAACGAGATTCTGAATGACGACAATATTTCTGAAAAACTTTTAAGGGTTTAAAAAAAGTACGTATTTCCTGGAACAAGTTTTGTTAAATATTCGGCTAAATCACGAAATTACGAAATGCCAAAAGAGTTTTCAGGCATTATCTCTCTTTTTTTGCATTGCCTCTTCGTCAAACATCGCGTTGGATTGCGTTAGATGAAGTAACAAACTTTTATACCATATTCGATGTTTTTTTTTTATGGCAGAAAAAAATCATGCATTGACATCCCTCGCTCTTGGGCGGAGCGGGAGATAGTGTCAGACTCTTACTGACTAAAAGACCCACCCCGTTCCTTCTAGCCTTCATGCCGGGGCTCGAGGGCCCTTTCGGATAACCCTAGCCCCAGTAGGCATCGACCCGGCTGGGTCCCTGCTGATGCTGACAACTCCTTGAGGCGCGCGGGAACAGTGCGCGCCGTCGACGACTTGGACTTAGTCCGGACAGTTACCGGACGGCCGGACAGATGTTCGATGTTGATGATAGGCGAGTAGGAAAGGACCCTCTTAAGTTACTTCTATCGCTCTAGGGCGAAGTGGGAAAGCGTGACTGATTTTTACTGACAAAAACCACATTTCGTTCCTTCAGTTGCCTTTTACGTTCTAGGACCAAAGGTAAACCTTTCCGAAGTCGACCCATGTCCCAAGTAGGCTTCGGCCCTGCTGGGCCCCTACGGTTTTGCTGAGGAAATCGACCCGTAAGGCTAATATCATTTTAGCCATAAACTTCGAGTTTTGCTGTTCGCAAAACTTAAACGTAACAAGAAAATACTAGAAACTTCCAAACGGAAATCAGCTTTTTCATTGCGCAGATGGCATTACCAAGGTGAGAACAGGCAAATAGTGCCTATTCAATAATATCGACATAATTATTTCATGTTGCATACCTGTCTAAGAATGTGGTTTGGTTCGCGAGTAAATGAGATGGATAAGGGTGTGTTCAGACGGCGAGACAATCATCTGGCGTGGCTGGTTTAGTCATGTCGTTTGGAAACATCGTTTACATACGATTGATTAGATAATGTATGTAATGTTATGTTAGGTTTATTGTTTGGTATTGAATTTTATTCGATTAGATTCAGATTCATTCTAATCATCAAATAATGTCTCCTGCTCTGATTGGAGCTTATGGGAATGTCAGACTTCTACTGCCTAAAACCCACCTGCATTTCTTCTGTTGCCTTTTGCATTCCAGGTCAGCGGTGGTTCTTTCAAACGATTAGAAGTACCAATGGCCACAGAATTTTTAGGGCTTGTCACTATAAATCAATAAATCCAGAAAAATTACAGAATTGAAGAAAAAAACTTGTTGCGCCGACCCCAAATAATAAGGGATAATGCCAGGAAGAAGAAGAAGAAATTAATCAATACAAACGCAAACGACGTCGAAATCGCGAGCACCGAGTGCAAATGTGGATTTGATGCTACTCCATTTTAGAGCAAGCCAGCATCGGGAAGTTACATCTAACATCATGCATATAATCCTCGAAGTCTTAGGCAGAGGTCTATCTATGACTGTGTTTAAGCCCCATGTAAAAAAGGCCCATTGTCATTAAATGGTCAACTAAACACAAATTCTGACTTTGGGTTAGCATCTATGAAATTCAAGACTGTAAACTCCAATAAAATATTTCTCGACTGGTGACTCAAACACAAGATCGCATACACTGCATTATTGCTTAGTGCTACCAGACCAATGACGCAGATAGAACATATTGAAACGATGTCCTTATCTATACTAATATAATAAAGAGGTAACGTTTTTTTTTTTTTTTTTTTATTGGATAGGCTCGCGTTTGACCACAATCTCACCTGATGGTAAGCGATGATGTGGCCGACGATGGAGCACGCTTGCCTAGAAGCAATCTATTCACTCTTGACTTAAAGACCCCTAGGTTATAGCTATCAGGAAACACAGACTCCGGCAGGGAATTCCATTCCTTAGCTGTACGCATAATGAATGTACTCCCAAAACGCTTTGTACGTATAGGTGGGATGTCCACCATGTACCGGTGGCGCAACGCCGTACGTCTTGTGGTCCGATGATGGAACGGACTTGGCGGAATTAAATTGTGCAACTCTAGAGCACACTCCCCGAAGTGTAAACGATAGAAAACAGACAGGCTAGCAACTTTTGTTTGTAGGAGGTAATCTCTAGAAGTACTAGTCCGATTGCTAAATTTTTTTCACTGATAGAAAGATGCTTTATTCCTGAAAGGTATAGGCTATATTTTATGTACACGGGCGAAACCGTGGGTAAAAGCTAATCTTCTATACATATAAAAGGAGAAACTGACTGACTGACATATCAACACACAGCCGAAACTACAGGAACTGGGAGCGTGAAATTTTGCACAAGGCTTACTTTTTTGCTAAAAAGGGATTTTTGAAAATTCAACTTTTAAGGGAGTTCCAAAGAAGGTATAGAGAAACCATACTTTCACGCGAGCGAAGCCGCTGACAGAAGCTAGTTTATATATAATATTTAAACTTTCTTTAAATTTTCAAACATTTTTGCTAGTCAAAATACATACATCTATATACGACAATGCAAAACTAGGTATGTTCCTCTTAAGACTCTATGGCATACATAGTAGATAATGTTACTTACAGTGTAACAAGCTATTTAGACCCGATACTAATCGAACATGTTTCTAACCACGTACCACCATAACATTTCAACAGCCCACTACTTAAACGAAGCATGTCTGTCGCACGTTATTTGAATACGTCTTACCGTTTGGCCGCGTCCTAATTTCGGCGCACTCAAAACTATTCTAAGGTCATTTTTTACATAATTTCCTTTGATCGGTTAATATGTACCCACTCGTTCTTATAATTAGACCTTGTCGTATGGGTTTTAAATAATTATTGGACATTAAAGTGTCGTAATATGATTGTTAATACAGAAAAGAAATGTAACAACATGCATTATTACTTTTTTGGTCTGGTTCTTTTGTTATTGGAGGTTCAGCATTACTTATGTAATGGCTAAGATATAAATTAGTGTAATATTTTTACGTAAGCATCAAAGATACTTTCAATTTGACAGCACCTTAATCACCCTTTGAGTCTAAATATTTAAAATACTTGAAGTTTCGAAATCACAAAACGGAAGCAATTCTCAATAAAAATCCCATTATCAGTATTAATTAGTAATATTAATCATATATATCTACATAATTTAAAACTAAACTATATTAAGAAACTCATGACCATATATCCTTGCATAAACATAAAATAACAAAAAAAACTCATGCCAATTAACTTTAAGATCTATTTCCTCAATTCCGCTATATCCGTGCTTAACCCACGCTACACCGTTCACTTGTTTTGTCCAAAACAATAACTATTAATAGCAATACAAAGTAATTGGTAGATTAGTGTTATTGATAAACCACCTGTATAGGTAGCTATTGACCAACGCTCAGCAATATTGCATGTCCAGACACAAAGTTTAAATTAGATTGTAAAAAAAAATAACGTTCATTATTGCAGGTGCAATAAAGGATTTGACCAATTAAACACGTTTCAGCAAAACCTTCAAATAAAACTTGTAAGATTTTTAATTTATATTTTAATAGTCTACATTTATAAAATAATATAATATAAAATAAGACCATATGTTCTCATTTGATTAAACGATTACATGTTTGCTGTTTGAACTTTAAAAGAAACTTTGATCCCTGAGTTTGTTTCGTTGTTTTTTCTCAGGGTAGTCAGCTAGAAAACACTGGTACAGCAATTAGGGCCACTAGCACTAGATCAAAAAGCCCGTCAATTTGGTTTATTCTACCAGTTATATCAGCTATTCTGTATGACAATGCGCTAGCATTGCAAAAAGTGATGCAATGTTTACAAAAATGTCACACGTTTTCTTGGTATGCTACGAAAAATGTGCCAAGCTAGAATAAATGCAAAGTAAACTTGTAAACAAAGAGATAATACGGCAAAACCCCCCAAAGTTCTTACTAAACAACCATATGACAATAATTACCTAAACAATACTTCAATTATCTAATAACAAAACCGAGAAAAACCGATTTCACATAGATCGCATAGACAACAAGCTTAAACTTTGAAAATAAAAGGCGCGAAACGCCGTGCCATTGAATTCATTGTATACTTTTTTAAACAGTGACTTTGTCAAGTGGTTATACAGCCAGTTCTGTCATGCCTGCAAGATATAGAGAGCAGTGAGGTTTTGGCAGGATTTCTTCAAGTGAAGTAAACATTGATTCCTAGTGGTTGGTGTATGAAATCGGTGTAATTTTGCGCAACTGGATAATAAGAATCGTTGAAATAGGTGCGAATGAAGCTAAGAATTTTATTGTAGTATTGACAACCTCAGCCAAGCTTCCCGACAAGACAGACACGATACATTTGCTGTCAAATACTGCAAAACCATTAGAATGTAAACAGCCATTAGGTGGGATCGCAGTCAAGCACTAGTTTAAATCAATAAAAAAAGCCGAATTCTAATGTTACTCAAAAAAGATAATTAATTATTATTGATAACGAGGCGGTATGGTCCAAGATCTGCTTAAATGTGGAGAAGAAAAAAAATAGAGAACTGTCAATTGAATTGATTGTTTTGTATTCGCGTCGTAGGGCATAAAAGATCCATATTCCCGTACATTAGTACGATAATCAAAATAATCCATTCAATTTTTGACAGTTCTCTATTTTTTTCTGCTCCCCAATTGAGTTCAATTTGAACGTTTTAATAAAAGTCCAAATTGAACTTACGAGTAGGTCGCGGGTTCGAATCCAGCCAGGTGCATTGCTTTGTGTAATTTATTTCATCACCACTGCTCTCAAAACGGTGAAGGAAAACATCGTGAGGAAACCGGCCTGTCCTAGAACTAAAAATTCGAAGACATGTGACATTCACCAACTCGCACTGGGCCCGCGTGGTGGATTACGGCCCATTCCCTCTCCTAGAGAAGAGGCCTGAGTCCCAGCAGTGGGAACATTAAAAACAGGCGTTTGCTGACAGATTGCAACTACAACGACGCGAAAGCGAACGTTCCTTAAAAATTTGAGAATGACCCTTGAGTTGCGTAAGCTGAAGTAGGTTGCGTTGCCAAGTTATCTATTTCCATGGGCAAGACTTGCATACTGATTGCCTAGTCTATAGAATAGTAATGACTGGTTTGTGGCCTATAGATTTTGGTTCTAGGTGAACTTTCGATAACATAGAAGTTAGTTTGGGATATATTGTGTGTGAAGACGAATGCTACAGTAGATTCAAAAACAGCTGGCCAAACTGAAAACTGAAACTGTTCTATCAGAATTAGTAGATAAAGTAAAAAATTTAAATAAAACAAATTATTTGAAGGTTGATTTATCATGAAAATCAAGAATATTGCTAAATAAATTCCAACGCGCACACCTTTTATGCGCGTTTATGTCTTTTGTATGGGACTACAAGAAAAATGCTCTAGAATATTCGTAGAATAAAAACGTATTTTAATTTACACATATTTAAAATGTTATAAATATGTGTAAGATATTACAGAAAATACAAAATGAAACAAATGAATTTCTTATTCCAAAAAAACGAATAATATGCTTTAACTGAAAAGTTTATTCGAACTTTTAATTCCAAGTCAATCCGAAGTTGTCAGTGACCCATTTTATTGAACGGCATCTTCATAGATTATACATATTATTTATTATTGTATCTGATTAGAAAATGAAAAAAATTTGGCAATGACAAAAGCTTTGGGCTCCCATACAAACCTGCGATGCGATTTGATGCGGCGAAGCATCGGGTCAGGTGACTTATACAATGTGCGATGCGGATCAATTCGCAAGTTCTTGCGATGCGTCCTGTGAGCTCACAATTTTTTACGTTGCGATGTCACATCGCAGTTTTGTGTTTGGGCACTGTTACAAGGCAAAATTGATCCACCTAGGACCAATTATAATATAATAAAGAAAAAATTCTAGAGAGTAGAGCAGTGCTGGCAAAGTGGTAACGGTCCGAACTTACGAGTAGTAGGTCGCGGGTTCAAACCCAGCCAGGAGCATTACTTTGTGTAATTTATTTCGAAACCAATGCTCTCAAAACAGCGAATGAAAACATCGTGAGGAAACTGGCATGTCCAAGAATTAAAAACTCGAAGACGTGTGACGTTCACCAAAATACGCACTGAGTCCGCGTGGTTGATTACGGCCCATTCTCTCATAGAAGGCCTGAATCCCAACAGTGGGAACATTATAAGGGTGATTATGTTATTATGTTTATTGGTCTATCGCCAAAAATCCTAGATCCAAAAATGCGATGTCATGTGCACCACTTATAAAGCTGATAATACTTTTTATATTACAATACTACAAACGGTATGTTAACTTGATAACGATTACTAAACAAATACTCTGCTAGCGAAAGATCATCCCCCTCAAAATTGGACGCAGTAGTAATACCTCTACTTATCTCTCTAATGCCAGGTACTTTAACTGCTACCTCACCGTCCGATCTATTACTACTTAGGAAATGATCTAGCCCAGGGGAGCTCAAACCATCGGTTGCTATCGATTGATCGCGAAACTTTTCAAGTCGATCGCAGAAATTCCCAAAGTGTGTGTGTTATTTATTTATCTATTTATGTACACACATAATATTAAAAGAAAAAAAAAGGAAACAGAAGAATAGTACTAAGGTGCTGGTTCTTCATAAAGAAATCTCTTCCAGCATACCTGCGAAAGAAGAATTGGAAGAAAAGAGATGTAGGCACCGTGACAAAAGTAAAAGGAAACTTAATACACACAAAACTGTGTTGTGTGTTGTTGCAGAAGTAGTAATATTAACGCATAATCGCCCAAAACCAATTATATTTTACCTACCTACTAGTAGGTTGGTAGTCGCTAACAAAATTTTTTGAAGCAAATCACCGACACTAAAAGTCTTAGTACCACATTATTTAAAGGTGGCTCATTATCAAAGAACTCCCACTCTAAATGGAATAAAAGAGAGTATTAACTCAACTATGGAGCCGTACCCGCTCCGGATCCCTTAACCGATGTCTGTCGGTGGGATGACCGCTGTGGTCTTCCTAAGTCTTACGTCAAAATATAAGAGAGAGAGAGAAAGTCCTCCCACAGACAGACATTGGTCGACGGACCCAGATTTTTACAGACTAAAACCCATCCGAGTTCTTTTAGTTGCCCTTTACGCTCCAGGTTTTTGGTCTCTCTTACTAAAAATCCCGCTACACAAGTCTGAGTACCCCCTAGCCCCAGCTATGATGGCTGCAACAGCGCTGAACGCAAGTCTATCATCGGAGTGAGGCAACTGCCGCGCCCACGTACTTTTGTGTTACATTCCGACTTACAACTTGTGCTTGTGAAATAGATTACTTGTCAGCATTATTGGAATTTCAATCGATTGTATGCTAAATGTTTCGGCAAATTGATCTGATAAGGTTCCTTATAGACGGGTAGAAAGTTGCTGTTAGACGTGACGAGCTCCTGAAGATACAGACTTCAGAAGAAGTACAAGTAATGTTTACTAATGGAGTGAAATAAACAAATGATACTTTTTTTTATTGTTGATAGGCTTGCGTTTGATTACTATCTCACCTGATTGTAAACGATGATGTGTTCGACGGTGGAGCACAGTTGCCTAGAAGTAACCTCTATGTTAAACTAGAATAACTAGATTTATTATGTTATAGTATAGAAGACGCGTTATTCTAAAATTATTTTAGTAGCTTAATTTCAATATATTTTTCTTCCTTTTATTATTTGTCATCATGTGTGAGTTCAAGAACCTAACAGCAGAGCTTACATTTGAATTTATGTACGAATTTTGAAACTAAATGGAAGCTGCGTACTGTATGTCAAATATGTAGGTCAAAGTTCAAATTCCATTGAAACCCATACTTTATTTTAACCTTAAAATACACAAAGCTGGATTTAAAATATATTTTCAAAAATATTATGTAACACTATAATAATTGAGTAGCTACTGTTTTATTTTACGACTTAGTTTGTCTCCCAGACAATACGTTAACCACAAAACTGCTGCGGGATTGTTAGAAAACTTGCAGCCCCGAAGCGCAAGAGGCAGCTGAAGGTCTGACAAGTCAGTAAAAGTCTGACACAGGAAGTGTCAGACTCACTCCACGAATAGCTAGAGAAGTTATTAATGTTTCTCCACCCTAAAAAAGTTATAATCCCTCAACCACCGTATTAATCGAAGACCACAAAAGCACTTAGTTTTGCAACAAGAAAGTATCGATTTGGCTCAAATTTTGTCCGACCAATATTTAGCTACCTGGATAGCTCGTTGGCTTCATATAAGTCATGGAGGGTGCAGGTAGTCCTAACTGGCCTGCCGGGTAGGAAAGGAGGTGACACATATCCTGTGCAGGGCCTCCACACTGACACTGTGTTTGCAATGGGTCAAGGAAGCCCTATTTGGTCTAGTAGAAACTTATTTCACAAAACTGACAACTATTAATTACCTACATTAATTATCAATTTAAATCTCACCTAATATCGCAAGATGTCCTTATTGGTAACGAAATAATAATATTGCGGAAAACATTCAGCCTCAATAAGAACTTACTTTAACATACTTTCTGGCCTTGTTCACGCATTTACGTAAACTAGTTTACTCCACAGTTCCCTTTAGGCTGAGTGCACAATGGAGCGAAGCGAGTGACGTTTGTGCGTAGGTACTGGCTATACGTCATCGATTGCACAATTTGGAATACTCACGAAGAAAATATTTGTTAACTAACCAGTTTATCAAATAAAATAATAATTGTAGAAGCAATATCAAAATTGGTAGGAAAACAAACGAGATATTAACAATTTAAAACAAGTCTCTCTCGCTAAGACGCTGTTTGGTAAGGTGGCCTTACGGGTATCATAGCCTTTGACGTCAAAGACCATGTTGTTCTCTTTCATAATACTATAGCAGCTTTGAAGCTTTGTAACTTCGTTGCTGATGAAAATATTTGGATGATTTTTTCATTATTGTTTACCAGAGCTAAAAATGTATTTAATTCAGCAAATAAAAAAAATATATTTAAAAAACTACATTCGTTATGCAAATGCAGCTTAGATTGCCTATGCACCTAGAAATTTCCAATGCTACAAACAGAAATATCCTGAGACAAAAATGGGTGGGTTTCATAGCCCGAAGAATTAAATGATTTTTATTTTATTTATAAGCTTTCTATGTTTTGGATCTCATATTCATATGTCTGCCTTAAAAATTGGAAAGAAATGTCGCAGAACCCGGAAAGACGGAAAGAATGAATAGAGGTTTTTTCCCAACAGTGATACAGCACAGATTAGAAATAATAATTATTTATTTTTTCCAAGTTAAGCCGCAAAGGAGTTGATTGCAATTGCTTACATTAATCTACCTGGTAATCTAAACTTAATGAGGATTTGAGCAACTATAAAGTTAAGCACCCAGTCAGGTTATAGAACCACTTAATAAAACAGCAAATTAATCACTTTAGACAGTTTATGCTATCATAATATTATGACATCGTACATCAAAGTGATAATTTATGACAGGTATGAATCTAGGTCGAGGAGGATCACACTTGACCAATCCCGACTATCTAAACTCAGCCTTATATGAAACCTGTTGCATGCATACTGCATTGTAATATTCAATTAAATTGGCAATTTTATGACAAAAATATATAGCATTTGAGAAATCGTACAAATTCCATAGTTCCTGTGCAATAAACCTATAATGGTGCGTCAACACATACAGACTTACGTAGATTTCTATAGAATTTTGTCTGTGCAACACAGCAGTGCAGGCAACATCGATGTAAAATATACAAAAGTCTCTATTATACTCCATTTGTTTAGGTACTTAAATAAACATAAACAATTTCTTTTTATTAAATAAAAATCGTATAAAAGACATACAAAGATTATTTAAATTTACGAGTTAGTAATTAATCACCTAACATCGGTTTAGGTACATAACTAATCTTAAACATTTTTAGATACAATTTAGTTATGCACCAAATGGAGTATAGTACTGTACCGTTTGGACGCACAGCGCAATGGACGAACGCATCCTTAGGCTCGTCTTACTCAACAAAATATTTAAAAATATACATAATTTTGCAACGTTCAAAACTAAAAAGAAATACTTCATTATCATTACCCAGTCGTCCTAATGCAGTTAAAAGCCATTATTTTACAAAGACTTACTACCCAGCCTCCTCAATCCAATTATAGTTTCTGGTAAACACAGACACATGCTGAGTAAATCAAGCCTTTTAAATCAATTAAATCAAAACTGCTTCCAATGTAATTTAAAAACTAACTTTAAAATTTTAATCTCATTAACACTTGTGAAATAAAATACAATTCGTGTAATAAAATGAATTTAAAAAGCAACCATTAAGAAAGACAGATAGTTAAGCCTAATAACTCACTTCAAGAACACAAAGACCACTTAACAGTGCTGAGCATTTGGCTAAGAAATAGACCATATTGCGCTAAACATTGCGCATTGGACGCTAATGGACGAACATACGCACTAAGTACTATATTACAACAACCCCGTGAGAAATTCACATTAATTCTAAAGCTCTAATTATTCTTGCTAAATGAAGGTATCATGGTAATTTGTTGGAGATGAGATAACTCCAAACCATAGTAAAATTGAAATAATTATTTTCTAATTATGCCATGAGACTGTTCCATTTCGGGATACATCATTATTCATCATGACCTTCTTCACCTATATAATTTGTGGCAACAAGTAGTTTAGCACTTTGTTTGATTATCTTGTTGGCTTCAAAAACACAATGGCTGCAATTAAATTAAAAGTTAATTGCAGGGACGCACAGAAGCTACAGTTAAATCACCTTAAGATCTCTCGTTAAAATCTACGTCCAATATCAACTGTTGTATAATAATATAAGTAGATATCCATAAGAAACCATAAGGTCACAGTACATTCCCATAATAGCATTCAACGTTGAATACTTAATAGTTCACACCGTTTTAAGTTAGTATTATTAGCGCACTATTACATGACAATACGAACAGTAACAAACACTTTTAAAATAAAAAAAGTAAATTCCGCCACTAAAAACACAACTTCAACAAAAAAAACGCATTTTGCTTATGAATATTTAAAAGAAAACTTTAAAAAGCATGAACGTCAAATTTCCCGCCCAAAATGAAACGTCAAAAATTTTCCCGCCACTATTTCTAAATATAAACTCACCTTCAAAACCAACATGGCTGCTTGTCAAATTTCCCGCGATTCGCGCGCGTTATGGCGAGCGATCACAACACACGTCTGCCGTTTGCTACACCGCCACTTGTATTTATAATGTCGCTAAGTTAGCACAGTGGTTGGTCTGAAATTGTTATTCTCCGCAGAGCCCTATGGTAACGTAACACCCCCGTTGACCAGTTATGTTTCTGTTGACACATTTACTAATGATTCATGGAGGAAATACGTTTGTTATTAATCTAGTTTTTTTTTGTGTGCAAATGACTTAGCTGATTTGATTTAAGTAGTTCTCGATAAAATTTCATTAGCGATTATCATAATAACGACATAACACATATCAACCTTTGTTGAAACAAATATGATATTTTTTGCCAGGCAATGCATTGTACAGGTCTTTTTTGTAGTATCTGGGATAATGTTAAGGGACTGTAAGGCAATGCAGGAAACTCAGCTTAATAAGTCCTTTTGGGTTTATCTAAACCCGGATATTTCATGTAACAAATGACTTTTGAATCCTGAAGAATCCTTAAGCCCTACGGAAAGACTATTCACATATTTAGCCCTTCGAAAAAACCGTTTTCACATATGAATCATATCTGATAATTTTGGACACTAAATAAGAGGCATTCGGAATAACACTTATACGGAAATAAGGCAGGTTTTTAATCAAATTAAACACTCGAACGATTGATTTACAATCGATTAATCCTTAACCATTTACGTAAGTATTTATGGAGTAAACAAGAAATAGTACATAAGGAGATAGATTGTACCTATCTTTATACGACCTGCATACCGATTTTCTCGACCTCACTCCAATTAAGTTTTTTTTAGTTTATCAAGAGTTTATCCTGTAAAAGCGCTACCGTACGAGTATGTTGATCAGTGGATGTTTAAACGGGGTCAAAGCTAAAGTCTGTTGTTTTGAACATGTGTTTATGTACAGCAGTCATGCATTTCTCCTTTGAGGCCGTTTACATACGACTCCTAATATCGTACGAACTGTTATCTACCTACAGCTGGTTAACAATAAAATAGTCTTGTATCTCTCAGATGAAGAAGAGAAGAAAAGGGCTCACATCATTTAGAAATGTCAGCCAGAAAAAAATCTCTAAATATTTTTAAACGATAGACTTTTTGGAGAGGTCAAGAAAGCCCAGTTGCCAAAATTGACAACCTATTATAGAGCAACTTCGTGCAGGAAAGCAAGGAGACAACCCCAAATAACTGGACCAGGAAAGGAAGAAAAAGAGATGTTTTTAATTTTTTTTTATGGAACTTTGTAATGGCGTTTAGGTAGTTCTACTTCTAAGTAGGTTCCCTATAGTTAAGTAGGCAAGCATTGGCATTAGACATATACAGCTTTAATAAATACTTTAATAAGTAATAATGTCTTCCTTCCTTACATATTATAAAACAAAGTCCTCCATCGCGTCTGTCTGTATGACCGCAATAAACTCAAAAATTACTGAATATTTACAGGTATTCATGCGGTATGCACCAATAGACAAAGTGATTCTTGGCAAAGTTTAAGTGTGTAATAAATGAAAGCCTGCGCCTACGTAGGGTTGGAAAGAGGGATCGGGATCCCGACGGCCTGAGGACCTTTCGCGCTTTTGCGTGCAGCCTCCTTTGCTAGCATTACTGCTTCGCAGAAGGAGGCGACCGCCTGCACTCCTTCTCGCACCGGACCATGGCCTGTACCAAGGCCCGCATGTTATAATAGAGAATAGCCGAGTATTTTAAAGATTTGTAACACCCATGCGAAGCAGTAATGAGTCGCTATTAATACTCGTATAATTAAACGGAAGAGTTTTGCTAATTTCTGGAACCAGTCGGATTGAAAAAAATCTTTAAGCATGAGATGGTTTATGACCTGGTGAAGGTAACGGGAATCCGATGGATGCGGGACGCACAGGATTGTTCATTGTGGCGACACTTGGGGGAGGCCTATGTCCAACAATGGAATCTATCGGCTGAAATGATGATGATGAGATGGTCAGCATGACGAGTAGTATCTGTTATAACATTACGCTACGACCCACGGAAGCGGGGCAGTAACCAGAGACGTGGGTATAACCGCGGGACACAGCTAGTACATTAATAAACTTAAAACTCTAGAATATCAACTTCGATAAAGTTAGTAGTGTATTGCCCAAGGGCCCATAGTAGGTAATAAACATTTAAGTAAAGGTTATTCTAATTTTGCTAGTTACCATTTGTAGCTGGACATTCAAAAGTTCAATAGCTAGATATTAGATTAGTGTTAATCGTCCATTGTTCTAGTTTTTACAGGCTGCACTTAGTTTAAAACTAAGGTTTCAAAAAACTACTTGAAAATGGTAGTTAAACTAATATTTTAAGAGGTGAGGAGTTTTTTTAAGCTATTGCATAGCTTCTATCGCGGGCCTTGAGCGTGGAGACCGAATCCAGAAATTCCGTAACTAAAATAACCTAACACCCCCTACTCATTTGTTTTTTGAGCGTGGTGACCGATAAGAAAACAAATGAGTGAACAATCAATCAAAATTCAATTCAATGTGTGAAAGTGTAACTTCAATTAATATCAAAGTAAAAAAAAAAACAAAGGAAAAAAAATACTGCATAAATAAAATAAATAAATAATTATAATTGCATAAGTTGATAAAAATGCTATGCAATAGCTTTACCGCGGCAGTCCCCGAGTGCCACACGTCTTTTTTTTTTGCTTTGTTTGTACGAAGACTCTTGATGTAGGTACTGGAGTCCTACCATGACATGAAACAGAGGTATACAGAACGAATAACCCTTCCTCTTTATCACGCTATTAATGATGATTTTAAAACGCCGTGCTAGGGGCTGGGGCATGAGACAATTACAAAAATACTGTCACCGATTAAAAGCTGTACTATGAATATTGGCCCCGTGGGTTATTATTCCAGGAAAATGTACGGTGTGCTGTGGGATAGGCCACGAGATTGAGGTCATTGACCCAACTAGTTTTTAAATAATGAACACAGTAACAAACTTATCATTAAAGTACTCCAAGACTAAAAGGGCCCTGCCTGCTAGGAGTGTAAAATTGATCGAAAGAGTCACCCTGGAACAGAAAAGGCAACTGAAATAACACTAGTGAATATTCTCTCGCTCCACCCACAGCCGTAACAGTTATTAGATGATTTCCCAAAAAAAGAAAAACCCTGTAAAACATTTATTTATTTATTTATTTAACACATTCTGCACATAGGTACAGAGGTGGACTTAATGCCTTAGGCATTCTCTTCCATTCTCAGTGTTTTCCAGTTCCAGTGTTTTTTCCTGTCAAATTATTATACCCTTGGATACGCTTATCATCATCCTACCCTGCGGGGGATATTTCACTATTTAAATATGCATAATAAATAGGTATTAGCCTTTTAACACACTTTAATTACTTATGTTCAAAAACTCAGCACAAAATAATCACAAAAAATACCGGTCCTATCAATTATTGCTAAAAGTTCCTTATACACAAATGATCCAATTACATAACAAGATGACTTTCAATTACGGTTATATATCTTTTATAATTAATTAAACTAGTGTTACTATCTAGGAAATAAATCCTCAAACAAATGTTATCAACAAATCTATAAATTGTAATAACAGGCTATGGAGCCACCTATTGCCTGCTATAATATTGTTTATGACTTCATTCGTGTGGATTTTGAATGAGCTCCAAACAACAAATCCTTATTCTACTAGACTCCTTTACTAGCTAACTCTAAACCACAATATTAGTATGCTTCTGTCTGTTATATGTACTCTGGAAAGCCAGGAAAAAATTATAAAATAAGCCAAGAAGTCTAGCTTCAAGAAAGGGGTCAATCGTATAGTCCGACTCGGCTGGTCAGCTTTCGGAAAGCTGCTCGGTATTTTCTCGTCCAATATACTAGTGTCTCAAGACGAAAGTCTATGAGTAGTGTGTTGCCGGGGTTGACATATGGCTCTGAAACGTGGTCGCTTACAATGGGCCTCATCAGGAGGCTTAAAGTCGCCCAAAGGGTAATGGAAAGGGCTATACTAGGGGTTTCCTTCACATCAGAAATGAAGATAGAGATATAGCCGAAGAATCGCGAAACTTAAGTGGTAGTGGGCAGGGCACATTGCTCGCTGAACAGATGGTTGATGGGGACGATAGGTTCTGGAGTGGCGACCGCGTACCGGAAGACACAGCTAGAGTTGGAAGTCCTCCCACAACGAGGACCGATGATCTGGTGAGGGTCGCGGGAATCCGATGGATGCAAGACGCCTATTAGATGTCCAAATGTGGACATCTGTCGGCTGAAATGACTTCTTGGCTTCATCTGATGATGAAGAAGTCTGCATCTCTATACTAATTTTCATCAAATATGTATTAAAACTTCACAACGTTAAAGATAGACAAAGCTCATGAAACAATAGTCAACACAGTAACAATAATTCAATGTATTACTACACATAATTTAGGAAGTCCTCAGGTCTCGTTGACAGATCACTTGTAAGTATAAACATAACTCAGGCGTGAGTCCCTTGGAGCCCCCACAACGAGTTGTGGACGCCTGCAGCAAGGCCAAGTACGACCAGACCAGTCGCTGTCAAAGTATTTAGTGTAGGAGCTAGCGTGCGGAGGTGCACGCGATCGAGATTGAAAATCATGTTTTATTTTTTTATTTTTCGTGTTGTTTGGCAAAATAGTTAAGTATGTAGAATACTTGTGTTTCTTAAAGGATACCTTTTTTTAGATGAGATACATCCAATGACTTCTCCCGTTCTTAGGTGACTTTTACTGACTAAAACCTATCTTTCTTATTTGTCTTCGTTTGCAGGGCGCCTGGGTTCTCTTTCGCACGAGCCGTGGCCCCAGTAGGCTTTGACCCACCTGGGCCCCTACGGTTTTGCTGACATCCCCTTAAGGCCCAAGCGCCCGAAAAGTGCCTTACAACAGTGACTTTCTGGAGCCTACTCCTCGTTAACGGCCAGGTTAATAGGTTTGAAAAAAATATATGTTTATTATAGATTCATGAACAACATTATCAACATTTGATTTTTCCGAGCGATTAATACTTTTGTCTAAAAAAAAATATTACATACAACATCACATTCGCAACTTTTCTTTACTCCGTCGGCGGCGAAACGGCTTGGATCTTTAGAAACGTTTTTACACATAAACATTGGTAGTTAAATATTCTTCAAAGTGAACATAGCATATGTAAATCAATTAATATTTCGCAAATAAAATTATTTGAAAAGTCAGCGGGGCTCTGTCCGGGCGCAGCTGGCCGCAAACAAAGGCACAGATAGTCGTACTGTCGCTTAGACGGGTACGAGAGTAGTGACCATTTAATTTCGGCCAGATGGTTCAAGGGACTATAAGCCTTAAGGTACGCATGCAACACTACACACCGTCGACGGCTCGCGCTCGGGCCGGTCGGCGAGCTAGTTCTTGAAGGATACCTACGAGTAATAAACCTATGATAGAGCGTAAAAGAAAATTATCCCCGACATGACGCGTGACGCGCTGTCAAATTATCCAACAACAAGTCCCGCGTCACGTGAATGCGTTGTAAAATGTTGACGGCCAAGTTGCGCCAATCACTAAAATATTAAAGCGAAAGTAATATAAAGGCGAAAGTTTGTACGTATGTATGATGGCGTGTATGTATGTTTGTTACTCCTTTGGAGGTAAGCGGAACAGAGAGCAAAGTCCCGCAAACCTCCGTTGAAAAGGGAGGATCCTCCGACCAGACAGGTGTTATGGTCTGGTGGGCGACTGCCCGATAGATGATTTCGGGCTGTCGTATATGTTCAAATCGCGCAGAGAACTTTGATTGCGCGATTCAGGATTTCGTACTTTCTTCGTAGTTCTTATGTGGCGCCATAGATGTCGCTACATCACTCCCCTCCGAAGATCGGAGATCGATGATTCTTGATGCGCGCCAGGCCAGCGTAGGTTGGTTCCAGTGGGTCGGAACCGATGCCGCATAGTTCTCGGTGAGTCGGAACTGTCTGCGGTGATGCCCCAGTGAGTCGGGGTGTTGGTATCCCAGTGAGTCGGGATGATGCCCCAGTGAGTCGGGGTGATGATGTCCCAGTGAGTCGGGATGTTGCCCCAGTGAGTCGGGATGATGCTGCAGGCTCCAGTGAGTCGGAGTAGTGCTGCTGGCTCCAGTGAGTCGGAGCGGTGCTTGTGCGACGTAGGGCTTGACTGCTGGCGTCGATCAGGAGAGGTTTTTCAAAGCTCTTCATGTGACTGGCCGAAGGTGCGGTGTGCCAAGCCAAGGTCGCTGATGAGGCTGAAGGTGATGACCAGGTATGACCAGATAGGCATGCTGGTGGTCAGGATACCCTCTATAGCCGTGGGTGCTGGCTGTATGGCTCGCTGCTCGAAAGCTTGAGGAAGTGATGATGACGTCACGAAGTAGTAGCTGCACGAAGGCTGCGTTGACGTTCATACTCGAGGGTCACCAGTTTGGAGGTAAGCGGAACAGAGAGTAAAGTCCCGCAAACCTCCGTTGAAAAGGGAGGATCCTCCGACCAGACAGGTGTTATGGTCTGGTGGGCGACTGCCCGATAGATGATTTCGGGCTGTCGTATATGTTCAAATCGCGCAGAGAACTTTGATTGCGCGATTCAGGATTTCGTACTTTCTTCGTAGTTCTTATGTGGCGCCATAGATGTCGCTACACTCCTTATTTATTTATTTATTTAAACTTCATGTACAGTAGAGGTACATAGGCAGACTCAATGCAACAAGGCATTCTCTACCAGTCAACCTTAACTTAACTTACTCCTTGACGCTCAAACGGCTGAACGGACATTAATATTTGGCACATGGGTGGACCATGTCCTAGAATAGGACTTTTGTATCCCAGGAATGAGTTCCGTTAGTAGAAAATTATCCTACTTTCACGCTTGCGATGCTCTGGCAGAATCTAGTTAGTAATAAAAAGTTGAGAACCATAACCTAAGGCGGGATCCACCTTTAAACTTAGATGCGGTCGCTTTCTTCTGCGAAGCAGTAATGCCAGCGAAGGAGACGGCCGCACGTGTGAGGGCTACCAACCACCGTAGACGCGGGCTTGCGGACGATGAGCAGCCGTCACCGTCCGGACCAGTCCGTACCGAGCCAGAGTCATCGACGGCACTTAGTGTTTCACGCGCGCCTCAAAGAGATATCAGCAAAATCTAAGTGGCCCAGCAGGGCCGATGTCTACTAGGGCCATGAGTTGACTACTGAAATGGTTACCCGTGGTTCTAAAAAACTCAATGAGCAACTGAAAGAACATGTGGTTTAATCTGACACAAGAACGGGAAAAGTAATCAAAGGATTTCCCACCTTATAAAAAAAGAAAAAATCATAGACCGATCTCTGAAAGTCTAGCCTGGTATGTATTATTTGCACAATACATACCAGTATCTAACACTCGTGGAAAATAACACTATGCTGTAACAAAATCCCATTATCTTTGGATGTCGATGCAATATTAATTTGGACGACAGATGTAAGAACTAAAACAATGTGGCATTGTACCTAGCACAATGAGTACTAGAACCCACCGGCTCATTTAACATCGAAACTGCGATGAAATCGCGTACACCTACTTTTAATAATAATCATCATCATTTGCGCCGCCAGGTCCCAGCGCGAGAGGTCGCTGCCGCCGATTGCCCCCACAAGGACACAGCGGTGCTCCGCCCAAGCGGGCCACACCTTCATTGTACGATACATCTTGTCCTCCGGGCGGTCCGCACAATTATGACATATTAACCCGGGCGTTCCTTCTGATTGAACCCGGTACAGGATCCTCTTGAACTTACCATACTCGATGAGGACCTGCGTCATGCAGAAGATGAGGAGGCTGAGGACGCCGTGATGCGTCTTCAGTCACTCCTCAAAGACAACATGTGGCATTGTACTAGCAGCATAACGAGTACTAGAAGGTACCGCCTCACTTAAAACCGAAACTCGAGGAAATCTGCAAGCACCTAGGCAAAAGAATTTGAAGACGTTAAAAGGCTGTTGCGTTATTTAAAAACAAGACAAATTATACTTATAATATTGTAAATGTGAAAGTAACTCTGTCTATCTCTATATCCGTCTGTACGTCTGTTTGTTACCTATTCCCGTCTTAACGGCGGAACGGGTTTGTATGAAATTAGCACATGGGTAGACCAGAAAAGGAAAAAAGCAAAAAAGAATAATAATAATGTTCCACAATAAACCAGGATAAACTTTATTTGGAACACATAGAAACAACATTTAAAAACTTAAGACTAAAAGACACTGACACAATACAGAGCTTCTGTATCCAGCCCCCCTAGCCAAGTTACAACCGTTTCGCTTGCGCCGAACGCTTCGAGTTGACCTTGCCGCCAATTCTTTTGTTCTGACCACGTGACTGAGCGATAAGACGACGTCATTCCCGTACATTTGAAGCTTTCTACAAGTGTTAACTATTGCAGATTGGCAACTTGGCTAGGGGCACAGGTCATGGTCTACCGATACGCTAAGTAAGAAATATCTTTAGTCCTGTAACAGAACTAAAGACATTTTTTTAATCCACGGAATATGTTTCCTCAGGGTAATTTCTGCAAGAAGTTGATCTACACCAGTCTACATTTACGCTGAGAGGTAAAGTTTGTTTTTTTTTGTTTGTAGGAGGCAATCTCGGAAAGTTTAGACCAATTGGGAAATTTTTTTGACCGATATACCGGTCAAAAAAAAATACCCTATATTTTTCATGAAAATCGAAGCTTTAAAATTTAAAACCTTGGACATATGCAAACGATTTTAACGATTTTTTTATTATTATTGATAGGCACACGCGACAACCTCTGAATGAATTAATGATACAAGTAAAAAAATTTTTTGTTAGCTCTCCGACTAGCAATTCGTTGTAGATCGCCGCAACTGCTCGTAATGTATGCGTACGCGCATAAAGGACACAGATTTCATCTCCCGCGCATACCAGAGACGGCTTTTTATTTATTTTGACCCGGCAAACATCATACCGCCTAACAGTCAATGATAAATTCATTGACTGTTATGCATCATTGACTGTTAGGCGCTACATTTTCGATATATTATATGTATAGATGACGTGAGCCGGTGGGCGATATTGTGCCGGTCGTTAATTTATTTTTCAGTACTCATACTCTGAAAGTAGGCCTAAAGTTGCCTGAGGAGCGGGCTGAAAGTGATACTTTCATCCCTAGGGAGTTTTACTTTACAACTGACAGCTGTCAAATTATTAAAAGTGTTAGTGCTTACCTCGGGGTGAAAGTAATTAATTTAGTCCCTCTAATTAGCGACCTCGCTACGCACGGCCGCCAACTCGTTCTCGGGACGAAATGAGCTACTTTCACCCCTAGTGTAACAATGTAATATTTCAATACACTTACTTGAAAACCCGCTCTTATCCCACCGCTTTTAGGCGTGCAATAGACTGTTTTCCGCACTAGTGAATAAAAGCGCGCGTGCTCTCCCCATTTGCTTTAATTTTTTTAAATTGTTTCTTTATCGCTGTTACCTAAATTATTAACGGATACATCATGAGATAACCGGCATATGTTAGAGCAAAATATGTGAAGACATGATATCTACCAATCCGCCCAAAGAATCGCCGAACTAAAATAGCAGGCCGAAAGGTTGTACCGGAAGACGAAGCATTGGAAGGCCTCCCACAAGCGAACCAATGACCTGGGCCTCAAGTCTGCTATTACAATAGTGTCATTGATTTCATATTGTTGATTTTGACAAGTTTTGGTAATCTGGTAATGTAATAGCGTCATTATGACTTTCCGATGGTCAACCACTGACACTCCATTGAAAGAAATGGCATAGAACGATAATCTCATACATAATGAGAAATTAATATCTGACGTATGCGGTAATCGGCAAACATTTTGACAGTTCCTTTGATCAGTGACCAACCATTACGACGTCATTGGGCAGTTAGTGCTTTTAATAAGCTCGGTATTGTCGTTCTACCACAATTCTATTACAAGACCATTGACCGATCAATGATCGATCATTATGAATTAGCAGATTACAAACTTTTAGCAAAATGACAATGGGATCGTGTTGGAATGACGAATTTATAAAATAGCAGACTTGGGCCCCTAGTGAGGGTCGCGGGCATCCAATGGATGCGAGACGAACTAAACAGTTCGTTGTGGGTTGGCCACGTTCGTTGTGGAATGATGACTTAAAACTAGTACGTAAATTAGGGCCGTTACCTACCACTGGGTTACTACTGATCTTTACATAACACGTAGTTATAATATTACATTAATTAATACATACCTACATACTTAAAATAACAATTAAGTAAGATATCTAGCAGATATCATAAATTATACTTATTGCGAGTACCTACGTAGTGTCACCGTTCCACTCTAGATAGCGGGCAAACTGAATGACCTATACATGTTACAAACTTGTTTATATTTTATTTGTTTATGTATTTGTTTTACTTTTTAAATTAAGACAACAATAATTTCGCCTGTGATTCCTTGAAAGAAACGGGTTTTAAACAACATTTTCTTAAAGAAAAAACCAAAAATCTTACAGAAATATGGTCATTTTTCTGAAGCAGAAACTTATTATTCTTTCCGAAAAAACTATAAATTTTCTCACAGGAAAACCCATAAATCTACATCTACACTAATATAATAAAGAGCTAGTTTGTTTTTTTTTCTGTTTTTTTGTTCGTAGGAGGTAATAATATGAAAGTCCGATTCGATTGAATTTTTTCACCGATAGAAAGCTGCTTTATTCCGGAGTAACATAGGCTATTTATATTTTATGTGCGCGAGTGAAGACGCGGGCAAAAGCTAGTCTTATAATAAATTTTGTTACAGAAAACCCTCTATCTTTACTTTTACAGAAAAACCCATATACTCTCCTCTCCTCTCTCGCCTCCTCATTATGTCTAGACTATCAAAGAAGAGTCCAGGTTATGCGCTAGAAAACTTGCAAGCCTAAACTAGCTTGCACAACACATTACTACCCATTTGATAAGGAGCCTAGATTAAGTGATGACGGGATATATTGTGTTGGATCATTCGGTTCCCTTCAAAGGTTGAGCTGAATGTTGCTAGTGCACGAGTCATGTTCGTAAATGGGCGCCGTCAATTGGAACTTACTAATCGCTCAGCTGCCACGGTTTATTTTAATTAGGTATTTGTTTTTTTTTTTATTATTTTTCTTTTACTCAAGACGCTATCCAAGATGTACAAGCATACGATCGATGGACGACGTAAAAAGACGGTTACGTACGGATACGCAGGTACTTAATTATAATTTACGTACAAAAACCTTTTTTTTTAACTTTAAGAATCCAAAAGTACTTAGAAATGGGTTCATTGAAATAAATTCTTTAAGTTTAAAATTGAGTATGAGAATAATTTGAATTTTATGGCGAGGCTATACGAAGTCTCGTAGACTGTTCGTAAATTTAAAAAGTTCATAAGTTTAACATATTCTTTCGTCAATCAGAACCTTTAAAGCGGAAACCGTAATGAAGACATTATTTCCGTACCGGAAGTTACGTGTGACTACATTATAGATACATGGCTATGACTATTGGTATTACTATAATCCTTCCTGCAACTCGCGGGGTAAGCACCCGTGACGAAGCGGCCATGTCAATATGACAGGAACTAAGTTTTAAGTGACTCACTTAAAAGTTGACGGTTTCCAATTCTTCCATAGCTAAGACTGTTACTAAGAACGAACTTCACTTATTTTTCTTTTTTAATAAAAAAAAACTTATTCCTACACAAGACGTTATTCCTATAAAGCGTTCACAAACCCACGGATGCCATTCTCTCTCTTTTTTTGCATTGCCTCTTTAACAAAAATTGCGTTGGATTGCGTTAGATGAAGCAACAAGCTTTTAAACCATGCTCGATGTTTTAACGCAAGTGAAAAAACCCTCTTAAGAGAGTTTTGAAACAACTCTGCTATTTGTAGAGAAAATACCTATTTCCGCAACTTCCGCAATGCATAGTTGCATACTCACTGCTGGTTTTACCTAGGTAAACACTACCTATTTACTGTAACTACAAATAGTCCTTGATTCCTTACTGACTTTCAACTTGACTCATTAACTTACTTCCACAGAATCAGCTTCAAGTTCATAAAAAAAAAAACATTTCAATATGAATTTACCTTCAAACGTCAAACTGTCTTCTCAGAATATTAAAATAAAACAAAAGATTTTTTATCTGTACGTAGTCGTTGAAAATGACAGTGTGAGCACTTCCGTGCCCGAAGCACTAGGTGACTCAACGATGTTTATGCGTCAGGATAGATTACCTGCTCATTGCTTATTGATTGCTGGATCTTGTGATGAAATTTTGAATAAGAAATAGTACCTACTACGGCACGACAAAAATAGCATTTAATTATTACTACCTGACCTGAACTTCGTACCGCCTAAAGGACGATGCACGCTACACCGTGTCGCGACCGGGTTATGTCCCCGCCGGGGCACGGTCAGATAATGTCTGACCGTGCCCCGGCGGGGACAGGTACACTTTTTGTATGAAGTAATTCCCGTGAATGTCTGACCGTGGTTCGGCCGTGCCCCGGCCGTGCGCCGCCGGAACTCGGTCGGAGCACGGCGTTGAAATGTCGGTGGGTATTGTTTCCCGGCTCCGGCACAGTCGATGGGAGATCAGTCAATAAATGAAGTAGGTACTTTTTTTTATGAGAAATTATCTAATGACATCTCCCGCCCTTGGGCAGGGCGATAGGGCGTGCCAGACTTTTACTGATTAAAACCCACTCGTGTTCCTTCTTCGCCTTCGTTCTAAGGCCCCGGGGTTCTCTTTTGCACAACTCATGACCCCAGTAGGCTTCGACCCTGCTGGGCCGCTACAGTTTGGCTGACATCTCCATAAGGCGCGCGTGGAACACTACGCGCCGTCGATGACTTGAGCTCGGTCCGGACGGTCGGACGATGAGCTACCTATTGCTCACCGTCTGCAAGCCCGCGCCTATGGTGGCTTCTCGAGACCTCTGAGTTTACATTCTCATACGATTCCCGACCTCATTTTTTCCGATAACCCTTTTCCAACCCTCATAATACCTGGGAAACTATCGCTAACTGCATTTAAGACAACAAATTCGAAGCTACCTGAACCACTTCATTAAACGGCGATTGTCACAATCTCTATATTTCCGACAGCCTATTTCAATGGCGCCTGCGTCATTCGCGAAATGTGGCAAGTAGGTACTTACGACAAAAATGCCGATCCCCTGAGGATCAGTATGGTAACATTAATATTCTGTGTTACTGCCATCACAGTAAACCAGTGCAGAGTTGCAATGCAATAGAACATTGCAACAGTAGTGGGCAAGTGATAACTTGTTATCATGGGTTGCGAGGACCGTTAGCCATTAGCCTCTTTTTCTAGTTATGCTTACGTCTCTATTAAAATAATCTGAGGCAAGCAGAATAAATAGGCAGTGCAGTGCGTTTCAAATAAGAATACGAACGTCAATGACCCTCTATCAGTCTGTCAAATGTTGATTGAAAAGTAAGATTCGATTTAACTAAGACTCGGTCGTTTAATCAATTTAAGTCTTAGTTAATAAAATAAAAATCCTGAAATAAATATTAAAAACATAATTAATTCATGTTTAATATAGAGGGGAAAGCAGCAGTGATGATGATGGTGATGACGACGACGATGACCACTTAATGTGAGTGGACTAACTGAAGTCTGATGAAAATTCTTCGTTCATGATTCATAAATGTTTTAAATTTTTTCTTGTTTTGCTCACCCTACTCAATTTATTCGATTTGACAGCTATGACGTCACAAACATGGCGTTAAGTTGATACTATTCTATTCTATTGTAATGACAGTACCTACTTAAATGCATTTTGGAGTATTCTGCTGAATCAATGTTTCTTTAGTTCCTTATCGAATATCTTATACATATATCGAAAGCAAAATAATTTAACAGGTATATTAACAGGGAAGTTCCTATAAAAATAAATTTGTAAGCGGTATAATCCTATGTCTACTACAGTGAGAGATAAATAGATCTGTGTCGAAGGTCGGATAGAAAGCTTTCGTAATCTTAATTCATTGGCACTGCTCCAATAGAAGTAAGTACTTAGTATTTCTACATTTTATTGTTACCAGCAAAGTTCCCAGCTTCAACCGTATTGATCTCATCGAAAAAGTAGGTACCTAACTAGATACCTGGTGTCTTCCTAATCGCATCAATTACATAGGCACTTATTGGTAAAAATAATGTACATAAAAGTTTAAAAAAAAACTTCTAAAGTAAATAACGGAAATCTGTTACTAGGAAATCCCCAAAAAAGAAAACTCATTAAAAACAATTCCAAAACAAACACGTACCTTGCCTAACCGAATGTCCTTTACGGCAATTACACAAAATTAACAATAGAATCTAGTAAGAAAATTCGAGGACTTTGGCGCCAAATTTTCTCCACATTATGGCTGCTAGGCGCGTGGCGGCCATGACACCTCCGCCATTTAAATTCCTTGCACGAAGACATACGAAACCGTAACCGATAATTGCATATTATTTCACTTGTTACACGTATAGCGTTATGTATGATTTAATGACACAGTTTTTACGTTCCTACTGCAGTATTGTTGCGACAAAATGACATTGATGTGGTGTAAGCAGGTTGCAGTCTGATCCGAGTAGGTAACATTTTGGTGTTATTTTTCGCGATTGCTTGGCGAATTGCGATGTCGTGCAGGCATTATATTTTGCAGATTAAACATTCCGGTCATTCTAATCAAAAAGTAAGGTTTGATTGAAATTTTAAATCACAAATCAAAATTTTCTCCAGATAAGCAACCGTCTGGCAATTAGCTCGCCCAGTGCAGATCGTTGATAGTCGTTACACCCGTAACGACTGTCAAAGATCAGAGCCCAGTCAGACGCCTGAAAGTCTGACCATCAATATATCTAAGGAATACCGTGTTGTCCAGTAAGGGTCAGCGCAGGATTTTATTAAGGCACTCCAAAATCAACTTTGGACTTATTAAAATAAAGTGCATATAAGATTGAGCCTGACAAAAAGTGCTCGCGCGTCCTCGAAGATACGCGGGAAGCGACGTATCTTCGACGTACGCCATCCGTCAGAAAATGCCCGAGACTACGCGAGAATTATTCCTCTCTGTCTGCGCTGGCCCTATATCTCGGTTGTAAAAGTCTGATAGGCAGTCGCTCCTTGTAAAACCTGTGTTTTAAATAATACTTTTGCCCGCGACTTCGTCCGCGTGGAATAATGACTTCCGGCAGAATTTGGGTTTTTCGCTTAGTTATCGCCTTTTCCATGGTCTATCGATTACGTGTGTAAACAAAAATTTAAAAAATCACTTTGTCTCTCTTTGTAATATTAGTACACATACAGATTTAGAAAAGGTAAAAAAAACAAAATCATAGTCTTAAAAAAAAGAAGAAAATAATAATGAGAATTTATACAGGACGAAGAGGACACAACGCGACGTTCGGACGGTCTAGTGAAAGTTGCTGGAACCTGCTGGCACCGTTTAGCACAGGACTGGCCATCGTGGAGATGTCTTTGGGGAGGCCTATGTCCGGCCAATACACATCCAATGTATTGGCTGAAGGTCTTACAGGATTTCCTTGTAAACAATATTTTTAGTTTTTTCACTATTTGCCAGTATGAAGAGGTTAGAGGGGTTTTTCCGAGTTATATGTATTTTCTAAGAGTATTTAGACACCACTGACAGGCGGTGAAGGAACACATCGTGAGGAAACTTGGACTTATAATTTTAAATCATAAGTTTGAAATCGCCAATCCGCCTTGAGCAAGCGTGGTGACTAATGCTCTAACCTTCTCCATGTGAGAAGAGGCCTTTGCTCAGCGGTGGGCAACAATAGGCTGATGATGTTGTTATAGCGGCAACAGAAATACATCATCTGTAAAAATTTCCACTGACTATCATGGTTCATGAGATACAGTCTGGTGACAGAAAAAATCCAAAAATCCTCTCTTAATACTCACTTGCTTCACTGCTGGAACCTACATACAAAGTTTCAAGTGAATCTATACTTAAAGAAATAAAAAATTTCAATTTACGGGGAGCAAATTGATTTTTCTCCCCCTAGGGGGAAATTTCCAAAAATCCTCTCTTATTGCGCACTTGCTTCACTGGTGGAACCTACATACAAAGTTTCAAGTGATAAAGAAATAAAAAAAATCAATTTACGGGGGGCAAATTGATTTTTCTCCCCCTAGAGGGGAAATTTCCAAAAATTCTCTCTTATTGCGCACTTGCTTCACTGGTGGAACCTACATACAAAGTTTCAAGTGAATCCATTAAGAAATAAAAATTTTCAATTTACCCCCCTTTCCTCCGCCTAGGGGGGATAGTTCCAAAAATCCTCTCTTAATACTCACTTGCTTCACTGCTGAAACCTACATACAAACAAGTGAATCTATAAAGAAATAAAAAAATTCAATTTACGGGGGGCAAATTGATTTGTCTCTCCCTAGAGGGGAAATTTCCAAAAATCCTCTCTTAGTGCTCTCTTGCTTCACTGGTGAAACCTACATACAAAGTTTTAAGTGAATTCGTTAAGAAATAAAAAAAAACAATTTATCCCCCTTTTCTCCCCCTTGGGGGGGGAATTTCCAAAAATCCTCTCTTAGTGGTAGCCTACTCCTCCCAGCAAACACACATGCTAAATTTCAGCTCTCTACTGCCAGTAGTTTCGGCTGAGCGTTGCCTGTCAGTCACTCAGTAACGGAAGAGTTTTACATACATAGATAGATTTATTGTATACCTGTTTTTTTAGTATCTGTATATTCAGCCGCATCCGGTTAGACTGAAAGCCGATCTCAACTAGCTAGGGATATAAAGGAGATAACTTTTTATACAAATCATGTAATAAATAAAAATGCACAAATTATATCAATAAAAGAAACTTTATTAATTGCTAAACAGAGAAAAATATACTAAAAATTACATGAACAATGGCTTCTATGCGCTTACACCTATCTTACAGTAAATAGAGCGAAAGGAAACATTCACAATTTTGTACACAAAGCTCCTTGCCCACTGGGGCGTAACATGACATGTTTTAGACAACCTTTTCATCTGACATTTGACAGGTTAATATAATTACCCTAGTGAAAATTAATTTACTTTGCTTGTCTCTAAATACAATTTTTCTAGAAAAAATTACTTTTTTGATGGTGTGTTTCATTATTCTTTTATTTGCGCTTATATACACGTTCATCTTATAAAGCTTGTGCGTTCTTTCATACGATCATGTTACGCCGCAATGGACTGAGCCCTGAAACCCACATAGACTCATTTCATATAAATCCGACAACACGATACGAACAGCAACCTCTCAATATCAACAAACAAACTTCTTGGATTTGACAACTTTTATTTAATTATGAGACTTGAGTAATCAAATATATTTTCATGCAGTTTATGGAGACAATTCAATTTTAATTAAAGTCAACATGACAGCAGGCCGAAGATGTGCATCTTTAAGATGAGAGAAAAGGGTAGGTAGCTACATTGTATGAATCTGACAGCTGTCACCCGCACCATTCTATAGCAACTGTAGTGTATGTAACATTTTGTGCTTCTCAAAAAACTTATAAAATTAGTCCCAAAAGTTATTTTACTCTAAAACAAATCTTAAACAATTGACGGTAATTAAAATTTTTCCAACTATTTCCTAAAACACGAAAATACTTCTGAATAATGTAAATATTCAAATTGATTGGAAACAACTAATTGGAACCTAGCTTCTAACGGTTTTAAGTGCCCATATGAAATAAAATATTTTTTGGATATAATATCATAACACATACATTTTTTTTTATGGGTAGAAATCATCTAATGAGACCCGCTCTGGGCGGTGCGCAAGGGCGTGTCAGACTTTTACTGACTAAAACCACACCTGTATCCTTCAGTTGCCCTTTTCGTTCCAGGACCACAGGTTTCCAATTAGATAGCGGACGTCAGCCCTGCTGGGCCCCTACGGTTTGCTGACATCTCTTTGAGGAGCGCGTGGATAACTATAATATTCACCTGCAGAAAAGGTTGTCAAATCCAAAACTCGCAAAAAAACTACATAACAATCACCACACATGACCATAAAACATTATGTACAAGTTTACATTTGATTTCACTCTGACGCCAAAGATCACACGATTCAGACGCACATATAACCATTATTAGTATTTGTTTATTTTTATTGGATTGCATTGTACCGAAAAATCTTAATGTTTCATAGTTGGACAGTAACTTACCATAAAAAATTGTGTTATTGTTTATTAGTAAAATAATGACACTGAAAACAATACTTCTTCAAAACAATTACATGTTTGTAGCCACATTTTTGTATTAAAAAGTGGCCCATAATGCACCATACTGGCTAGGAAAGTGTGGTACCCGAAAATGAATAATGACGTCTAAATTAAATGCGGATTACGTCCAGCTTAAACTAAAAAATGTTATAAAAAAATATGACACAAATAAGGAACTCTAAATTACATTTTTTTAAGGCATTGTAAAAGCATTTTGAATCATCAAAGTCATGATCTATCATTCGGCACAATCAATCCAAAATTAGTAATTAATATACATGTAATATCAGCAATAAGTTTACAGACTTCTACGTTTTTTAACAGACATATACATGGGAGTTGTTTAAAAAGCATTAGGGTAAACTCCATTAGATCACATTTACCATTCCAAAAGATTATTTTAATTCCAAGTGAAATATTTGAATGTAAGCAAAATTAGTCTATCGGATCAAATCGCTCTTGAATTTATATTATGTAAAGATACAAAATGTCGAGTCATTACGAATTCGTTTCTTGGACTTCAGATTCACCCTTGCAGCAGGAGACAATATATTAACAAAAAATAGTATACGAATATAGTCATGTAAAAAGTACTCTCGTTTATCCCTACTATTTTTTAAACAACCCCTACATTAAAATTATGAATTTGAAAAAATAAGGCATACAAATGGTACTTTATACTAATTTATAAAGAATAGGCACTATTATAATTATGGTCAAATTATATTAAATATTAAAACAAAAACGTAGATAATTCCAAATATAATATGAATACTTTCTCATGTAATAATTAAAAAAATAAGGCATTCGTCGAAGTTCAAAGTTTGAAAAGGCACTATTATAATATATAAATATAGTATATTGCGTGTAATTTATGACAACAAGCAATTTGTTACATATGAAACATTTTGTAAAAGAAAATATTTATGAAAATTATACTACCTATTTAGTTAATGTATACAAAAGTAGCGGAGCTCATGTACGGATTTAGTGAATAATCAAAAATACAAATATATACCTTTCTTCATCATAATTTAACTTTTTCATACCTAACTTACAAAAGCTCTTGTTGAGTCGCTCCGCGTAAAAATAGAGATTCTCTGTCATAGACAAAGCTGACGTTACACTTGCACTAATGAGCATAAAATCAGTTTCTATAAACAAAGTTAACCGAAATTACCCTCTTTCAAAATGTAGGGTAAAAACAGTCAAATCTCTTAAGGCCTATACACTGACTGTTTTACTGAATATTCATTTAAAAAAACTTACTAAATCCGTAGGGAGTACCGTATTTCAAGTGGACGGTCATACAAGCTATATTTAGGCACGATTCAAGAGGCCATACGTTTTGTAACAACACGTTCAAATGTATATGAAAACCACATTTAGTTGACGCTGCTTTTGCTTAAATTGTTTAATGTTTAAACAATTTAAGCAAAAGCAGCGTCAACATTACATTTATAAATGGTTTACAGATTTATCGAGTGTCGATCATTACCGTTTACCGAAAGGGTAAATTATATATTTTTTGTAACTGTCATACATATATTATCTGACAGTTTATGTTTTACGTATAACTGAAGTTCTGTATTTTCCTTTATGAAAGCAGTACTTGAATGCAGCGTCAACGGCAATAATTATATGTGTAAATATTTATAATTATCTTCATTATATTTAATTCACTGGATTTTCAGCATGTCATCAAATACAAACATGCCATGTAAGGCGTTCACTGACTTCTATTATGGGTCAAATAGATTTTAAGACGCAGATACAGCATATATTTGTTGCGATAAATACTGTTTAAAAATGAAACTGATCAACATTAACCGTCTTAGTTAGTTAAAATTATTATTTTATCAAATTAATATTTATGATGTTATTAAACATCTTTATGCTATATTTGATAAACAGCTGTATAGCATTCTATGAACATTGCAAATGAATATTGTTACGCAGCAAATAATTCAACGCATCGTTAGGTACGCACATATTTAAAACGTAGTTTTCGGTCTTGTGAAAATAAAAAAGATTACAATTACATTTTGCTTTTACGTTCTTTTTTTTGTTTTCGGTATACTTTTTAATTTTAATACCGCTTTAATTTAATTTACCCTTCGATAGGGTAAAATAATGTCAAATTGATAAAACAAAAAAGATAAAGGTTTGACTTGTGATTAGTTTGCGTGTTGAAAACGTTAGTCATTGCAATATTTCAGTAGAAAATATATAAGTTTTATGTATTTTATTATCTCTAGTATAACTGGGACACGCAACAGTCACTCTTTTGGAGGAACTAAATCATTTCTTATTAATATTTTGAGATCAATCACATTTTTTCTTTACTTCTTCCTGCACATGTCCCCTGATTTGGTTTTAATTCATTTCTTTTTAGTAAAACTGTCACTCCTAATAACAACTAGGTACGTACAAAAAATTTAGCTTTGAATTTTTTCGACTTTTTTGTTGAAATATTCCGAGATTATTTTATTTAAAAATAAAACATTTACAATATAAAAACAATTACGAACAAAACGATTTATAATGAAATTGCAACATTCAGATTTTACAATTTACAAGACAAAATAAATTCTGTCAACTTTTATGATGGCACGATTTAAAATTATTGTCAAATGAATGTTTTTTTCGACTCGGCCATCGCCATTTTGTTAACCTTTACTATCTTTTTCTCTTCAGCATACAAGCTAACCCTGTGTCTCTCACTCATACCGCTTTCTATACATTAATTTATAATCTACATACATAAAATCTTCTCTATATCCGATTGGCGAGTCGAAAAAAGGCATTTGACATATACATGTTATAAATACAATTACTGTAATATATAGAACACATGATCGTCACTATGCTATGTAAAGTGAAGTTTTGTGGCTCATTTGTATAAAATATTTAGTGTTTGATCGAAACAGGTCTCAACCATGAAATGTCAGGCATGCGAGCCAGAAAGTGGGATGGAACTATACGTCCTACGTAGCTTTATCCCTTTTAACTGTTCAGTTTAGGTCTTAAAATGGCTCGCGATAAGAGCTCGTGGTAGCACTGCTGAAATTAAGTTTATTTTCTTACTCGCACAGCTAACATGGTAACAAAAAATTATAATTGTTGTAAAAAACTAAATTATATTACTCCTATAAAACAAACAAAAATTATAAAGATTTACAACACTTACATTACAAAGGAAGGACCTCATTAAGAGGGCCTTTCTCTTCTTTCAACCAGAGCATGCTTTAAAAGCTTCTTAGTATTCGTTAATTCCGTCATTCACTCGAATGTTTCACAAAACTTGGTCCAGTTAATAAGTGTTTTTATTTAACCTTAAAAAAGTCATTCAGAATCGTGATTAAATCTGCAAGGTTTCTATAAATATATATTTTTTTACTTTTTATATGTCAAAGTTAATGCAAAATGTCAGATTTTCAGAGGTCATTATTGAATTAGTTTTACACAAATTGATGATATCATTTCGATAGAAACCAAGATAATATCTACAAGATATCTGTTTCCAAAATATCCAGATATAGATGAGTAATAACTAAGAGCGTTTATCTGAAAATGTAACTGGGTTTGGAGGCTCTTAATTGAGCATTTTACCGACTGACCTAAGATTCAGTTGATGATGGCGGGTGACACACAAGCTCACCCGAACAACGCGCGATAATTCACGAATGTTTCCGAAACTACTTTTTTTTTGTCAAAACTGAACTTTAAGTCGATTACTAAAAATATTGTGCAAATTAACGTTCCAATTTTAGAACATGCAACCAACGTTTGCAATATTTCTGGCTTTAAGATTAGCTGCGCAGTTGTAGCGTATGTTATTTTTAAATAATAGATTTACATTTTATTCTGTTGGCAGTAAATATTCCATAGGTCTGTGGTAGTAACAAACAGAATGCAGGTTTTTTTTTTATTTTTTCGATACAGGCCTACACAATTTGCTTTTACGTAAAACGAAACTAATTTACACAAAGAGCCACAAAACTTAAATAATGATTTTGATGTCAGTTAAAATAAAAATTGCATTAAAACTAAATCTAAGCTAATATAAAGTATATGAAACTTACACACATAATTATGTCTTATTTTAATAATAATATATTTATAATAATATACTAAAATATAATATCATCAATATCGAACGAATTTATGGCGAACTTAGACTTTTGTGCTTGACATTACCAAAAAAAAAATAGTTTTTAAGCGTTATTTATTTACACCAATAATATCTTTTTTACCTTATCATAAATTATATTGACGAGTATAGTAAACCTTAATGTCTTTATTCATTATAATACGCTTACAAAATACGATTCAATAAATTGGACACATGGTTTGAGCTGCATACTTGTAAAATGCCAATTGGGGCTTTATTACAACACAAAACATTAAAAAAACGATTAAAAATATTCTGTCACGTATAAAATACAAAATGCAACGGTTGAAATGATTTTTGAGATTAAAGAATTTTAATACCGGATACCAAAGTACGGTGGGGGGTGTCGAGAGTGGGGGGCGCGGACTCGGCTAGGACACCGACGAGATGGCGTTGTGTGGCGACCCCATCTGCGTCAGCACCTTGTCCAGCCACTGCAGCGGCCCGTGCAGGTGGATCTCGATCCAGCAGGGCGTGGACGTCACGTCCTGGCGGTGGTACTCCGCCCCCCAGCCCTTCACGAACGACATACGAATCGTGCACATCTTCGTCAACTCATAAACCGCTTCAAAACCATGATTGACGCTTTGAGACAACAATTGCGCAAACTCCCTATTGTTAAAGATCTTCAGCGAGCATCCCGGAGGTATTTTACACACGGTCGAGGGATGGAAGCCGTGGTGATGGTTACAGTTGCGGCTCTGGACGAAGATGGCGGCGTCTGACAAACACTCCGCGTACACTTCACCACCGACATAATACAGATGGACCCCCTTTCCTATGTGACGTCTCGTGTTCTCGATCGTCGAGTTCCTGTTCACGTTACTGAGCTGACCTAAGCAGAACCTGTCGCTGTTATTCGAGGGATCCGTGAACCCATCCACCACGACCGAATGTGAGTTACAATGGAAAACTTCGCCTACACGACAGTTCAACTCATAATAGGCTACCGATGCCCAGTACAAGGGTTCCTGATAGGAAACCGGCGCGACTTCCCCCGGAGGTTCAGAATCGTCTGAAGGTGGGGAATACGCTGGAGGAGGCGTATCAGGCAGTTCCGAACTAGCTGACGGAGGAAACCCTGACCCTGAATAGGAGACGTTATGAGGCATAGACGGTTCCGCAGTCCTTTGGAAGGGGAGTAACGAATGTCCTGGAGCGAATTCAGAATGTCGTGGTACTAACACTGGGGGTAAAACGGGGCTTTCGACTCGCTTGTAGTGATAGGGGTTGATGCAGACCTCCTTCTGTTTGGCGCTGAAGGGGTACTGGCAGATCTCAAGCGGTTTGAGCTCGTGGTGGCTCTGGAGGTCGGGCCAGCGCCAGACGCGGCAGTAGATTACGTGCGGGAGGCCCTTGCGATGTGATACCTGGAATTATTGGGTTTATATGTTAGTGTTCAGTTTTAATAGGAGTTTGCAGAATACATTAGTAACTTATACATAATAGTGATTATATAGATTACGCTTAAATAAGATTGAGGAGACTACTTGTCTGACTTTCATCTTGACTAGTAGCCGCCAGTCGCACGCGCTTGACTACACTGTTTTGCAGTAACTTGATCAGGACCCAATACTAAAGGTGGGTTTACGCAAGAGAAGCTGAAAAGATGAGCGGAAGATGAGCCCAGCACACATTCTTGTAGTGTGGACCGACTTCAAGTGTTTGGTTCGTGCTTGACTGTTCTCCGCCTATTGTCATTTTTTGAAGAACACAGGCTTTCGCATCATGTTGGAGGACAGTGATCATTGGAGGCTCGTTGTACGTCCATACTTGACACCGCGAGTAGAACGGCTCATCTTATGCTTAGGTCGTGCTCATTTTCTCTAGACCTACATTAAGTTGCCCACACTTGGAAGTTAAAAAAAAGTGATGGAAACTATCCAAGTAAGATTGACGTATCCTCAAGATTATACAGGTTAGATGTTCATTAAAGAACTTGTGTACTAAATAGGTATTCTTCATGGATATCTTTTACGACAGACGACGAGAGTAAGACCAAATGTTTGTTAGAGAAATTTTATCCTGAATAATAATCCTATCGATTTGTATAATCAAATTGCGAGTGTTTGTTTTTTAATTTTAGCTGGTTTGAGTCTCGGGCTAGGGAAGCGAGTTTTAGAAAATCTTTGAATGCAGTGTTGTTTCTTTTTAAAATAAAAGAATGTCTCCTTTAAGTAAAATGCCAACTTACTGATTTAAAGTAGTTTACTTCCAGGGCCCCGAGTTATTTTTCCACACTGTAGATATAGCCTTTGCTGCTATATCTACAGACTGCTTTTAATCATAAACACTGATATTATTATTTAATGAGTCTAAGATCATTTAAGATCCCGGAATTAGAAATTCTGTATTCTGCTAATTTTAAATCCATATTAATATTATAAATGTGAAAGTAATTCTGTCTGTTAGGCTTTCGTGATGTTGATGAAATTTGGTATGAAGAGTAAGCTTGAACCGAAGGAAGAACATAGGCAGACGAAGATGCCAGCATAAGCTAAGGTTTTGAAACTAACCTGCAACCTGCCATCAAGAGACCTAGGAATAGTGACACACTTGGACGGCGTGCCGGGACACGACAGCGCCCGCTCCAACTCCTCGATGGCGCCCTTCCGTTTCTTCAGCTTTTTCACCAGGCTGTCCACTGCTTTTTCCGCCCATTTCTCTTCTTCATCGCCCTGAAAATGGCAAAGGTGATAAGGGTAAAAAAATGTACTGATGGCTTGCATACTAAAGGCATCTGGGAAGGTGCATGGAATTTAGAAACATTGTTTTTTATTATGGAGACATATTTTGACACACCTTGTTGGTTTTGGTTTGTCTTGATTTTAAACCCAAATATTGGTTTGTTTTGGTTTGAAACCTAAACCATAGTAAGTTATCAATTATATCTCTGCTGGATGCTCTGGGACCTTACCATGACATGTTAAAATCTCGAGCAAGCAAATGAGAAACAGGGAATGATGAAAGAATGGAGCTTTACAAGTAAACACTCTATACAGCGTGTAAGAGACAAGTTTTCGCAAACTTTAAGAGCTTGCTTAGTAGACGAAACTGAACAACCTTTAACAAGATTTTCTTTCCGCCACAAGATTAAAAATCGACCTCACTATACAAACTTTCCATGTTTATAATTTTGTGTGGAGGCCAATCTTTTTTCGTTCCTAAATAAAAATCTGGGTGTTTTGCATATTTGAATTTACATGTTTGTGAACGCACCCACGACTCAAGAATTGCTAGTGTAGCGCATTTTGGAAAGAAACACAGAGAATTTATAAAATCAAAATGTTTTTTTTTTATTGGTTGCCTTGGATTGGTTTTGATGAGTTGTGGTTTACAGACTAGTATTAGCCCAAGGAACAGAATGCACTGTGTGTTTATTCTGAACAGCGCTAGTCCAACTCCCATACATGGATGGTCAATGTGCCCTTTGTTTTACAATAAACTATGTTCAATCCATTGGATAGGATAAGCTAGGCAATAATTAAACTTTCTAAAGCCCGCGTCACCAGAATGAACTGAATGAAATTTATTTTTGTTTTTCTTGGCATTCCCGTGCAATCTATTCACATACAGAATCCAGAGACAGATTAATTCAGTATACCAAAGAGTATAGTAAGTATAGGGCAGTTCACTTTCAATGTAGTTTTTTTTTTTTTTTTTTCGATGGGAAAAATCATCTTATGACAACCCCCGCTCTTGGGCGGAGCGGGAGATAGTGTCAGACTCTTACTGACTAAAAAACCCATCCCGTTCCTTCAAGCCTTCGTACCGGGGCTCGAGCGCCCTTTCGGATTACCCTGGCCCCAGTAGGCTTCGACCCGGCTGGGCCCCTGCTGTTGCTGACAACTCCTTGAGGCGCGCGGGAACAGCGCGCGCCGTCAACGACTTGGGCTTGGTCCGGACGGTTACCGGACGGCCGGACAGCGAGCTACCCATTGCTCACTGTCCGCAAGCCCGCGCCTACGGTGGCTGGAAATCGGGATCGGAATCCCGGCGGCAGCTGCGAGAGCGCCGTCGCCTGATGCGGTCGGCCTCCTCCTTAGCGAGCATTACTGCTTCGCAGAAGTCGGCGACCGCCTGCCACTCCTCCTCGCTCCGAACCATGGCCTCGACCAAGGCCCGGCGCGAGAGGTCTCCGCCGCCGATCACCCCCACGAGGGCACGGCGATGCTCCGCCCAAGCAGGGCACACCGCGATTGTGTGCTCCACCGTGTCCTCCGGGCGTTCCGCACAGTGGCGACACCCGGGCGTCACTTCCGCTTTAATTCGGAACAGGAACCTCCCGAACTTGCCATTTCCGGTGAGGACCTGTGTCATGCGGAAGGTAAGGACGCCGTGAGGTCTTTCCAGCCACGCCTCACTTTCAATGTAGTTAATGGACCCAAGCTTCTAAAGAATAATTTACAAAATCAAGTTAAGTTTATTAGATTTGGACATTGGATCCACATTTAGGCACACAAAAATTAAATAGGATGAGATGATAGTCTTAACCATACACTTTTAGTTGAATGATGGTGGATTTATTGTTGAGGTTTTGAGACACCTCTCCATTTGTATTACTGTATTCAGTGACGTGCTTCGTAGAAGATATAGATCTGTGATACTGTAATGTGCCCAGCCTTCAAGACCTTTACACACTGAATCCCCACAAGCATTTACGATGACCTTATCTCAAGTTATGGGGAAATGCTTCCAGAAGAAAGCCTTAATTTCTACCTATCAGAGTCGTAACCTCCTACGATGTGGTCCGATGACCTGGTGAAGGTTGCGGGAATCCGATGGATGAGGAACGCACAGGATCGTGCATTGTGGCGACGCTTGGGGGAGGCCTATGTCCAACAGTGGACGTCTGTCGGCTGAGATGATGATGATGACAGTCGTAACAGCATGGAACAGGCCTAATGAACTGCATTAAAAATGGGTTGGACAAACTAAACATCTCCACAGGAACTATTTCATATAGTGCACATGCATCAACTACTCAAGGACCTATTACACTGCGCTGAATATCGCGTGCGATCTTACTATTTTTCATTCATAGAAAGACAGTCTAGTCTATGGTTCGACGTCTATGAATGAAAAATAGTAAGATCGCACGCGATATTCAGCGCAGTGTAATAGGTCCTTTAATAGCTTTTAGTGTGTCTTACCAAATTATAATAATATGTCAGCCAAGACAGGCAAGTTTCAAGCATTCATTCATAAGCTACTCTCCATCTAATCAACATTCAAGTTCCACGTGAGGAAGGAAACTAGGTAAACTGGTACATCCATCAGTATTCTAGACATGTGACATGTCACATTAGGATGCACTACTGATGTTAAGTGCACCATTCAACAGTAGTTCACAGTTTCATACTAATTTAGAAGCTCCTTAGGCAGTTAATTGAACTAACTAACAAGAGTTAGCTAAGTTTTCTTGACTGGATTGACTAATAATATTGATGGGAAAACTGTTAAGATTTAATTCATTTTATTAAACACAGGTTTGGTTCGCAGACAACTTTAATTCATTAAACCCCAAGCGAACATCGACATTCGAGCTGTCATTGCCTTTGTATTGTGTCTCAAAATGAAAGTATTAGAAAGGCAAAGTCACAGCAGACCACATAGGAGATGGCGAGTTAATTTAGATGTCTTCCTTGAAAATTGGACCGAGGGAAGCAAGAATAGTTGGTGAAATTTTTTTTTATAAATCTTTACGCCACATTAAGAATGACTCCCATATTATGGGTGTGTTCACCAACATGTAAACTAAAAGAAACCCAGACCTGGTACACCTATCTGTAGGCCATACAAAAATTCGTTCCGTGCGGGAATCGAACCCGCGGCCCGCAGCACAGCAGCAAATCGCTCAACCGAAAAGGAATAGAGGAAGGCCTAATAATAATTACTACACGTTATCACACATAAGAACTTCATAAGGTGCAGTTAAGAGTCACAGAATTTCTTGAATAAACCTCACAAAAAAAAAAAGAATAAACTCAGTGTTATCAAAAAACTAAAAATAAATTCAAGGTTAATGTGTCACACAGAATTCCATAAAATATATTTTGTCACAGGTAAATAATCATCAATAAAAATAACGATATTTCCTCAAATAATTTCTAGCGAAAGAAAACGGATTTATGCGATAGTAAACAACACCATGATTCACAGTTCCCAAGAACTAACTGGCTGTAGTATGACTCATTATAGTATCAATAACTGCTACTGTTTATTTGGTAACTGTTCCCTGTAGTCAGTTCTTGTCATGGGTTTATCCCCAGGTGGGAAGGCAAGTCTTGGATTATCATCATTTCAGCCGACAGACGTCCACTGTTGGACATAGGCCTCCCCCAAGTGTCACCACAATAAATGGTCCTATGCGTCTCGCATCTATCGGATTCCTGCAACCTTTACCAGGTTATCGGTCCAACTTGTAGGAGGCCGTCCAACGCTGCGTCTTCCGATACGCGATTGGCACTCCAGAACCTTTTGGCTCCAACGGCCATCTGTTCTGCGAGCAATGTGCCCTACCCATTACCACTTTAGTTTGGCGATTCTTCGTGCTATGTTGGCAACCTTGTTTCTCTTGCGGATATCTTCATTCTTGATTCTATCACGCAAAGGAAGCTCCGAGCATAGCCCTTGCCCTTAACCATTGGGGTTCCAGGACACTGAGAATCGAACCAGATATGAGCACAAAGCAAAGGACTGAAACTAACACAAGTAAATTGGTTTTGGTTTGGCTGTTGGTGTTGCTGTTTCAATTCCCTCACAGAATAATATTTGTATGGACTTCCAATAAGTGTACCAAGTGTGGATATATGTTGTCAATGCGAGTTTATGCACGCCTTAAAGAGATGTTGGCAAAACTGTAGAAGCCCAGGGGGCCGAAGCCCAGTAGTGCCATGGGCTTCCGAAAGGAAAACTTCGGCTCCTGGAATCTAAGGCAAATAAGGAACTTAAGTGTGGGTTTTACTAAGTACAAGTCTGACACATCCTCCCGCTCCAAGAGCCATTGGATTGTTTTTGAACCTACTAACATTACAGAAGTTTTATTTTTTTATTTTTGGGGCAGTGTTAATTTCTTCATAAAAAATTATGATACTGTTTGGCAAGGCACATTTTAAAGCAAAACAAAGATGCAAAGTGTTCCGAGAACATTCTAACATACTTCACGTTGTGAGGAAGAAATGTTTAACAAAAGACAAGACACACAAGTTGTCAGAACTTTTCAAAGGCTAATCAATATTGATACACATTAATATTTTTAATCAGTGGCCAGGTGACCAACGGCCCTAGGGAAAATAAAAAGCTAGGGCCCCTTTTATTACATGGGAAATCATCAAATAACCTCTCCTGCTCTAAGTAGAGCGGGAAGGAGTGTCAGACTGTTACAGACTCTAGTCTGTAACAGTAACGAGTTGCCATGATCAAAGTAAGTAGTGCTGCTACATTTTTTATTTAGTAGGCAGTTTAATAAGAGGTTTGCTAGTAAGGTTTTGGGGGGGCTCCCAAGCTTGGGGCCCCCAATAGTCCTTCAGTAGTTATGCCAGTGTTTCTAAAAGATAAACTGAAAATTCAGTAACAAACAATTCAATTGATTTATTAATAGAACTCTAATAAATCTAGTGTGCTCAGGCAGACTGTCATTGATTCTTACATAAAGTTTCATCAGTTTATCAAAGTCATCACGATGTAAACTTTTACACTATTACAGTTGTAACACTTTTGCGTTATTAGTCTACTAAAAATAAACAATATTTTCATTTGTAGTTATGCAATTGACAAAAACTAAGCCACAATAGAAGAAACTTTTATCTATGCATTAATATTTCCTGTAAGATTGTAAAAATAGTAACTTATTATTTAGAATTTATTATTTATTTTAAACAGACTGGCCAAAGCCAACACACTATTTAAACTTGTACCAATTTTTTTCACTGAAATATGGTAGAATTAATTGGTCTCTGTAACATTCCGTTCCAGTAACATAAGTCTATCGCCCATTTTTATTATGAAAATTCATTCATACAAGATATTTGCATAGATATATTGACAAGATACTATTGTGATGTTAATATCCTTAAACAGTTCAGAGAATCACACCGGCAGTAATTGTAAATGGCTCTAATAGCTCTTTTTTGCAGAATAAAAATAGACTCGACTGCTGCTAAGATAATATAACACATTACACTATGAAAACAAAAATAAACTAGTGTTAGCCGTCCTGCAAGGGATGTTAATTGCGAAGTCAATTGTAGCCTTGAGTCAAACTTTTTTATTGTCTTTTATCCTGCAATCTGTCTATTCGACATTGAGCTGGATTTTAAATATTTGTAACTATGGGCGTGTATGGCACAGTATCGTCATGATCGTAATGATATGTCCAAATTCAGTCCAGCCATCCAGCAAGAGACGTTAATTGGTGACCCTATTATAGCCTTCACTCAAGCTAATCCACAGGAAAACGGTTTTATCAATAAATTCTAGCTTCTGTTTGTTCAATACTAAGTCACAATCACTACTTTTGATAGTTTAATTCATTAAACCCCAAGCGAACGCCGGCGTTTGTGCATCTATTGTCTTACTATTGTGTCTCAAATTGACGGTATCTGAAAGGTTAGGTTTGGTAGGTGAAAAATGTTCAGATATACTAGTTTTTCTGTGAGGTAATTACACTAATAATATAAAGAGGTAAAGTTTGTTTTTTGTTTGTAGAAGGTAATCTCTGAAAGTAGTGGTGCGATAGCAAAAATTTTCACTGATAGAAAGCTAACACTATATTTTAGGTATGTGGGTGAATCCACAGGCAAAAGCTAGTTTTTAACCTTTCAATCGTGGAAATTGCAGACACAATAGAGAGACAATAGGTGCGCGAACACCGGCGTTCGCTTGGGGTTTAATGAATTAATATTTTTTTGAAAGCCAGGAGCAGTGCAAGTAGGTGTACTTGCACTGCTCCTGGCTTACGTAGAGGTTATAATAGGTGTCCTATTGTAACTTGCAGTGCCTATAGTAACCTTTCATAGCACTTAGGATAAATCAAAGCAGTTAGAGAAGTGCAAATCATCCATACGAAAATCCCTAAGAAAAACAAAGTTTGGTAAAGAATTTGCATTGGTTAATATCACCTAACTATTGAATATAGCATTCTATAGTTATTTTAGCATAGTCATAGTCATAGCCTTTTTGTTAATGACTTGAACAATAAATATTGTATGTTATGAATTACTAAAAATTGTTCAAGTTAGATTTGGATCCAAAATCACTTTCTTCAAAACCACTATAGGGTTCTGTAAATTTAAACAAAAAGTTGGCACCTTCATAGGATTACTTGTGCGTCTGTCTATCACAGCCAATTTGCTTTGAGTCTACTGGTCCGATTCAGTTCAAATTTAGAACATGGAAACTTATGTTTTTAATTAAAAATGTCAATAGCCTAAAGGGATCAATGACCATTATCAGCATGTTAGAAGGAATCAACTTCAGGCTTTTAGGATAGTAGGTCCTTACGCAGCTAATTCTAACCCTACTATTTAGAGTTTTTATTGATTCTTAGCCAACAGGTTATGGACTAAAACTAAGATGATGTTCTTGATAAATACTTCCTACATAGAAAAACTGGACCATAAACATTCAAGTCAAGAATGTAAGTTCAAGGAACTATGGTAATAAACTGAAGTACACAGACATTGCACTCCCATGCTCTTCTACTCTACCAAAAGCTATTCCCATAGCAGTATTATGTATGAGATAATACAACTAGCCAAAAAAGTACAAAATTAAACCAATAAACACTAAACATTTTACTGTCTTATACATTCTCAGGCAGAAGACTACCTGATATGGAGTTAGATATAGATAGAAATACTTGGAAACTGAACAGAAGTTTATATTACAGAGAAATTGACCATTTCATAGGAAAGTAACATGAGCCTTTTATAATAAAGTTTGTAATCATACCTGCTTCCAACCCAATAACTTCTTGACCGCAGGACTTGTAAATGAGAACAGGCTGTTCAGGCTGGACATAGGCCCGCTGCTCGAGGATTCCCCATCGTCGGTATCCATGGTGGCCAGGAAGCACCAGTCCGCGAATGAGTCACCGAACTGTGGGAGCCCGCCTCCCGCCAATAATCACACAGCGGAAAACACTCAAGCCGCCATCGATCCCAAACACCACTTGGTATTCCCCACAACGTCTAGGAACCAATTATGAACACTACAAAATAGTGATTGGCGTGACAAGCGTCGGTCCCACTAAATGATTTACGACGACAGTACTACGCAACTGTCATGGCTTTGTAGCGACACCTATAGCGCCACTTATGAACTAAAAGTTCGAAAACCTTCGTCGCGCCTCGAAATAATCGAATGGGCAGTTGGCAATTGGATCAGACATGAATGACACCCGTTTTACATTCTCAAAATGCACAGCTTTACGGTGGCCTTATAACTGTTTTGTGTGAACAAAAGAACACTGGGCATATATAAAATAAAACACTAGTTAAGCTGCGTAGGACAGAAGGACAGGTCATTTATTTATCTTTGAGATATTTTTCAATTTATTGAAGAATCAATTTTATAAGTCAATAAAATCGAGTTGAAAATCGATTTAAAACAATAGATTAATTCTGTAAATCGGTTTCAGAAACTTGAAATCGAAATTCGAGTTCTTTTTCTTGTGGAATGCAACCAGATGATTATTATAATATATTTTTTCCTCAAGCTTATGTGAATGATAGACACGTACACGTACACCCCATAACTCACCAGTTATGATTTAAAACGTAGAGTGCTTTAGCCCTGTGTAGGATCATACTTATACACCGTGCTTTTCATGAATCAGTATCTAATACGCTAATAACGAATCAATCTTTCAGAACTTGATGTATTTGTTATCAATTCTATAGAACTTAATTCCAATCGATTAACATATATTGTATATAATCAGGAAGAATCACATCCCTATTTTAATAACACAGACTAAAAATTAAAAAAAAAACATAAGTTGCATTGGGGCTACCAACTGTGAAAATGTAAACAGTTCTACAGTGATCTTCTTTTTTTCATCTCCAAGAATGAAAACTTTATTTTTTCATAAAAAAAAACTTTCTAGAAACGGAAACTTATATTAATAGCATCATTCCGTTTATTATTTTATACACATAATTCTTTTTAATTAATGTCAAATGAAAAAATATAAATAAATATTTAAAAAAAATATGGATATCGAGAGAAAAAGTACACCGGGATTGAGAACAAAAAGGATTCAAGCTATCGGCAGTTTCAAAGATGGGCACCTCTCCGAGCCGTATTGTTTTACAGCAGGCCAAAGGATCTCTCTTCCATTCATTTTGTTTTAACTTAGACAAAAGGAGATAGAAATAGTCCAATAAAATTACTCATAAGTAAATATTTTTAATGAAAATCCTTTTTTCATGGCAAGCTTTTAATGCGCAGTTTACCTGTATACTATGCGTTCCAAATGAGAATAGGAAAGTCAATAAACTCGATCTGTCAAATTTTGATTGAAAAGTACGGTTTGCAAAAAAAGCTTATTTGCGTTTTAATGATTTTGTTTTTGTTTAACTGGCCCTTAGTTAAGTCATATTAAGAAATAGATAAAAAAGTTATTCATAATAATTATTCAACAAATTATACTACTTTCTTTTTTATTTTCATTATTGGCTACATTTTAAATTCAAATTAAAAAATTCAAATTGCCAGCCGCCATTTTATCGTCGTTGTTGGTGTTTCTTCGTGCGACTGAGTATCCAGATTGAATTTTGTCATATACACAGGTAATAATGCGTTAGTTAGTGATATAAATATTAAAAACCTCTATTAATCCATGTTTTATTTTATAAGGGAAAACAGCAGTGATGATGACGGTGATGACGCCACTACTCAGACACTTCACACAGTTACGTAAATATCAGCAAAATTGAAGAACTGGATTTTGTTCAAAGATTTTTCGTTCATGATTCGTAAATAAATTAAATTTAACTAATTTCTTTTTTTGCTCACCCTACTCAATTTCTTCGATTTGACAGTAAGACGTAACGTCACAACATGGCCGGCGCTCCTATTCTCATTTGGAACGCGTAGTAATTAATACTCGTCAAGACGAATCATACGAGCCCAAACTCGATGGGGTTGTCTCATTTAATTACCGACCAAAGATCCTACGTCCATCTTCCGGTTCCATCATCAGATCAGCACGGAGTCATAATAATTTTGTATTGTCATCTGATTTACACATGCATGCAAAATTTCAATCGGTAGCCGGGAAATGGATAATTTGCAAGATTTGATTACAGACAAACATCGGGACACGTGAAACTAAATAAAAGCTTGTAATAAATAGGCTCAGATTGGCAGCATGCTTCATATAAATAGTTTACAGATTAACTGTGAACAACAAAAGTGTGGGGACTGAGCAAGCACGGATCCATCATTGTGGCCAAGTGGCAGTGGCAGTGGCAAGTCAGTGCCATGATGACATGGTGAGCATGATATTACACCCATCCATCCTTCCTTTTTTTTTCGATGGGAAAAATCATCTTATGACAACCCCCGCTCTGGGGCGGAGTGGGAGATAGTGTCAGACTCTTACTGACTAAAACACCCATCCCATTCCTTCAAGCCTTCATACCGGGGCTCGAGCGCCCTTTCGGATAACCCTGGCCTCAGTAGGCTTCGACCCGGCTGGGCCCCTGCTGTTGCTGACAACTCCTTGAGGCGCGCGGGAACAGCGCGCGCCGTCGACGACTTGGGCTTGGTCCGGACAGTTACCGGACGGCCGGACAGCGAGCTACCAATTGCTCACTGTCCGCAAGCCCGCGCCTACGGTGGCTAGAAATCGGGATTGGAATCCCGGCGGCGGCGAGAGCGCCGTTGCCTGATGCGGTCGGCTTCCTCCTTAGCGAGCATTACTGCTTCGCAGAAGTCGGCGACCGCCTGCCACTCCTCCTCGCTCCGGACCATGGCCTCGACCAAGGCCCGGCGCGAGAGGTCTCCGCTACCGATCACCCCCACGAGGGCACGGCGATGCTCCGCCCAAGCAGGGCACACCGCGATTATGTGCTCCACCGTGTCCTCTGGGCGTTCCGCACAGTGGCGACACCCGGGCGTCACTTCCGCTTTAATTCGGAACAGGAACCTCCCGAACTTGCCATTTCCGGTGAGGACATGTGTCATGCGGAAGGTAAGGACGCCGTGAGGATCCATCCTTCCTAGAAAGTGTGCATGAAAGAATACGCCGATGATGCTAGAAAACTGTCTGGGACTCTGGAGCGAAAAACTAACATAATTATTAATTTATTAATTTAATTATTAATTAATACAAATAATAAACAAGTTTATTAATTTCCCTACGTTCGACCCTCGGCTTTGCTCATGATAATACAAAACCTTGGGCCAGGGTGGAGGCGGAAGACATTTTCTGAACCTCTCTCTGTTCACTATATTGATCTTGCACAATATAGGTGACAAGAAATATAAAAATATGAAACAAAAAACATGATTTAAAAGAGTCCTTGGAGTTTCTTTTACATTTTTCTCAATAAAGATGCAATTTTTTTTATTTTTGTGACTGACTCACGTGTTGACAATTCAAGTGCCTTTAAATGTAGATGCAACACCTAAACTTTGTCCGCCATGCCGCGACCGCGGGATCTCATGGTGAAATGGTGCCAGCGACTATCGCAACTCAGTGCTGGGAACTCTACAAATATGACAGTAAGACCCCTCTTTGAGGCGTGCGTGCCTGGAAAGACCTCACGGCATCCTCACCATCCGCATGACGCAGGTTCTCATCGGACATGGTAAGTTCGGGAGGTACCTGGACCGGATTCGTGAGGAGGTGACACCCGGGTGTTGCCACTGTGTGGACCTCCCGGAAGACATGGTGGAGCACACGGTTGAGATGTGCTACTCTTGGCAATCGGCGGCGGCGATCGGCGGTCCAGAGTGAGGAGGAGCGGCAGCCGGTCGTTTCCTTCTGCGAATCAGTAATGCTAGGAAAGGAGGAGGCTGACCGCATCATGTAACGGCGCTCACGCCCCAGCCACCGCCGGGATTCCGATCCCGATTTCCAGCCACGCGGGCTTGCAGACGGCTAGCAATGAGTAGCTCACTGTCCGACCGTCTGATAACTGTCCGGACCGAGCCCAAGTCATAGACGGCGCGCACTGTTCCCGCGCGCCTCAAGGAGTTATCAGCAACCGTAGGGGCCCAGCAGGGTCGAAGCCTACTGGAGCCAAGGGTCTGTGTCCGAAAGAAAAGCTCGACCCCAGTATGAAAGGTAACGAAGGAACGGGGTGGGTTTCTAATCAGTAAGAGTCTGACACTATCTCCCGCTCCGCCCAAAAGGCGGGGGATGTCATCTGGATGATTTTTACCCACCGAAAAAAAGTAACTGTAAATGGTTGAAATAAAAGCTTTTCTTTGATAAGCTTCTTTGATTATAACTCCGACTCGCATATATTTTAGGGTGGCTGTAACCGCAACCTTTTATGAAGACTGAACCCGCGCTTAGGGCTTAATTATCCTGAGACACAGCATTGTGGTTTATTATAGCCAAAGATTTTACATCCTACTAGACAGGATATATAAAATCTTTGGGTATAGCAGCCCCAGGCTGTCATTTCCAAGTAGTTTCTAGGGGCAAGTGTGTTTGTCGTTTGAGATTTTAAAGTTTTTAAGGTCAAAACGGTACAGCAAGAAGTTCTTGAATAAATATGAAAATCAATTGACAGAAGCCTAAAAAGACGTATATTCAAAAAGTATTATGAAGAAAACCAATTGTGACGTTAGTGTTCCAGTTAAACGCAATAAAGATAATAAACATCAATTTAAACAAGTGAGATAGCTATATCCAGAACTAGTGGAGTGTAAAAGAGCTCCGTATTAATTGGTCAATGTCCTTATGTTAAAAATTACGACCAAGTTTGGAACGCAGTATTCTATCGCATTCTACGAGAATTTTCTGGAATTTGAAGTGTCATTTCTAGACTTCGTGTTGCTTGTTTGAACTCGAAGAACAAATGTGAAATAGAAAAGGAAGAATTGTTAAGCGAGAAACTAGAGTATTTAGAATTAAATATTTTATTGCATTGTGCATCTTTTGTTTTATCAGTTGTTAGCAGAAAACAATCATGGCTCAGGTAAGAAGAGGTTATACCGACGCTTTACGATTAGAATTTTGAATGAAGTAGCGTAATTCCTTCATGTGTACCGTTTTTAGGTGAATCAGTTAAAGGAGCAGGGTAATGCGGCGTTATCATCGGGCAACTTCGAAGCAGCCGTCAAATATTACACGGAGGCTATTGCCTTGGACCCAAAGAACCACGTTCTATACAGCAACCGGTCAGCAGCTTACGCTAAAGATGAGAACTACGCCGCAGCTTTAGAGGACGCCAACCAGACCATTGCCCTGAACCCTACGTGGAGCAAAGGGTACTCTCGCAAGGGTTCAGCATTAGCATACTTGGGTCGTCATGAGGAGGCCATTCAGGCTTATGAAAAGGGGTTGGAGCTGGAACCTGGTAATGAACAACTTGCTGCAGGCTTGGCCGAGACCAAGAAACAAGCTATTGATCTTAAGTTGAAGACAGAACAGTTGTTCGAGAAGCTCAGAGCAAACCCACAGACAAAGGAATGGCTGAATGATCCGGAATATGTCAAATTGGTTGAAGTGAGTATAGAACCTTATTATTGATGACTTATTGAATTAGGTTAACTACTTCTACCTTTTATTGTATTCTTTTATCTTTTTAATAGCACATCTGGTCAAGGGGTCATCTCGTAATTAATTATTAAGTTATACTTTTATACAACATTAATTTTATTGTTATTCAAGTTTGCGTTGCTAAAATTCTTAAACTTTTCTTTCCGATAAGAAACATTATAGGTATATTGATTTTCTTTTGTGTTGTGCATAAATTATCATTATTTATTAAGAATGTGTCTGCTATGAATATTCAGCTGTATGAATTTAAAAACATTACCATACTAGCTTTACTTTTGACAAAACTAAGTACTAAAAATAATGGAAGTACTTCTAGAATGCACTATTGCTATGTTTTATCTATTCTATCCATGTCAATTATTTGAAAAGAGCACCTTATGTGGTAGAACAAAGAACATAAATTTGTTTTAAAACTTTATTTTTACTTGTAGTTTCATGGCTGGAATTGGAAACCTAGGTTTTTTGCCATAACACATGATGTGTATAACTGAAACTATTTGCCTTGTATATTAGAATAGTTATTATGACTATGAACCATCCCCAAAGGGTTTAGCAGGATAAGGTAGGGCCAGTGGCCCCCCACGAGGTTTTGGCAAAATAAATTACGGTATTATATCAGTGACATGTATTACTACTGTTGACGTGATTTTAGCCTTCTATCTCACTTCGTTATGGTATCTCCATATTGACTAAAATATTAATTTTTCAAAATTTTTTTCTCAAAATCCATTATAGCTACACTAATAAAACTAAAACGGTTTGTTAGAAAATAAATTGCTCTACATTATATATTTTTAGTATATATAATGTAATAATATTAATGATATTTAAAAAAAATAAAAATATTTTTTTTAAATTTATCTTTCTTAGTTCACGAAGTGGTGAGGTACAATCACAGAAAAAATATATAATATAGATCACTACGTTTAGCATTATCACTAATAATTGCATTAATATCAGACGGGTGCAACACTTCCAAAAAAAATTGAAACTGATCATGACCATCCTGGTTAGTAAGGACTTTACATCTGTCTTTTGAATAAATGTTCTTGTAAATATGTATGTCATCGTAAAATTGTAAATAGCTTTAGATTATAATCTATCTCACGCGATTAAATAATAAAAAATGAAAACGTAACAAAATTTAATATTAGAAAAAAATATGTATGATTTTTTGTCATACTTTTTTTTGTATATGATGTCAAAATTATTGATTACATATTAAATACTTGATGTCACAATTCCTTAAATGCATTTATTTTTTTGACTGACACATGTGTTTTATTACCTACTCTATGGACACAGAACAGACTACTGTATGACTGACCAATCAGGGACAGCCTTCAGAAAGTTAAAAATTTAACGCGCGGCAGATTGGGATTTAACAGTTTTACTTCAATAGATGTAATCTAACGGTATTCACAAGTTTACGATGACATATTATATATTTACAAGAACGTTTATTCAAAAGACAGATGTAAAGTCCTTACTAGCCAGGATGGTTATGATCAGTTTTAATTTTTTTTGGAAGTGTTGCACCCATCTGATATTAATGCAATTATTAGTGATAATACTAAACATAGTAATCTATATTATTAATTTTTTCTAAAAATATAAAATGTAGAGCAATTTATTTTCTAACAAACCGTTTTAGTTTTATTAGTGTAGTTATAATAGTTTTTGAAAAAAATAATTTTGAAAAATTTACATTTTAGTCAATTATCTCCGTAACGAAGTGAGATAGAAGGCTAAATTCACGTCAACAGTAATATATTATTTATAGTAATAATTCATGTCACTGATATAATACCATAATTTATTTTGCCAAAACTTCGTGGGGGCCGCTGGCCCTACCTTATCCTGCTACACCCTTTTACTACATGCAGTAATGATTGCGAAAATGAAGGAGTTAATGTTTAATTCATTAAATCCCAAGTAAACGCAGGTGTTCGTGCTGTCATTGTCTTACTATTGTGTCGCTAATTGACACGATTGGAAGGTTAAGTAGGTTTTATTGTTTAAAATTTGACTTTTTGGAATGGACCCTAACTAATTAGTAACAATCCCACAGAAAATAGTACAGAATCCCTTCGATGTCCAAAACCTTGGCGCTAAGATGGAAGACAAACGAGTCCTAGCAACAATTAGCATCATGTTTGGATTAGACCTTCAAATGCCCATGGACGTAGACCCACCAGCACCAGAAAAAAAGACTGCAGAGCCACCGAAGAAGGAAGAACCAGAAAAACCAAAATACGATGACCTGCCTGAGAACCGAAGACTTGCGTTACAAGAGAAGGATCAAGGAAATGATTTTTACAAAAAGAAAGACTTAGAAAATGCTCTGAAACATTACCAGAAAGCCATGGAATATGATCCTACGGATATAACCTTTTACACAAATATGGCTGCGGTCTACTTTGAACAGAAAGAATATGAGAAATGTATTAAGGAATGTGAGAAAGCTATAGAAATTGGTAGAGAAAATAGAGCTGATTTCAAGTTAATAGCCAAGGCTTTCACTAGGATTGGTGAGTTGATTTCTTTTTTAGTTTTCTTCTATTTCATAGTGTTGAACATTGAATTAACTAAGGTCTTTTTTTACATAGCATTGGTAAGATGACAGCAGGACGAGAATTATGTAAATGCAAGATGTAATTTTTTTAAGGGTTTCAAAATCAATAAACTATCTACAATTTTCAATTCAATGATCATAACTCATACATAACACTTACTAGTTCCATAGATGCGAAAACAAAGGAAACAATGCCATAAATCTTGTATAGTGTGTGTTACGAATTATTGTTCCCACAGTTTTTGTTTATCAGCTATTACTGATAGCAGCTCGTGTTAGACAGATAACATATAAGATACTCTTGATGTGGTTACAGTTATGCACAATATGATTATGATTGATTTATGAATTACTAGCTTTTACTACGTACTTAAATGTAGACTATGTCACTCAGGAATAAAGCGCATTCTATGGATGATAACATTTTAGCGTTCGGACCAGTATTTTCAGAGATTACCCCCTACAAACAAAATAACAAACTTTACCTGTTTATAATATTAGTGTAGATCATAACATTATTTTACGAGCAATGAAATCGGAGGTTCGATTCCGATTCCCATTCCGATTGTTCAGAAATTCCGGTTGATTTTCAACCTCCGATTCCGATTTTGGTCCCGATAAATTTTAATCGGAACTTATATCGGTGGTACAAAGAAGTTCATAATACTTGTCTTGCGGGGAATATTGTGTTACCTATCACAGTTACCAGTTTTATTTGTATACCATCTCCATATTACTGTAGCAAAAATAAAATGGCCAAAATTACTTTTCCGCGTTTCTAATGTTAAACACTTCTATTGATTTGTGGTGCAAGTAAGCCTTTGGCCTCACTGCCTTATAATGAATGAAAACCGACCTTCGCTGTTTACAAATGGCGTTCGCGAGTAGGCCGGGTGACGATACGCTACTCATAAGGTTGCTCATAGGTTGTAGACATCGGCAAAGTGATGGAAGCACTATAACTGGCGTAACCCGGAAGGACCTAAGAAATATCGCAGTTACAAGTCAAAATCAACCTTATTGTCTGGAATTAGAACTTAAAATCGTTAATCAAATCTACCCAAAATATGGCGTAAGGCAACTGCCGTAACTCGCTATTTAGAGGTCCGTACCCAAGGGATAAAAACGGGAGTCAATTACTAAGACTTCGCTGTCTGTCACCAGGCTGTATCTCAAGAACCGCGATAGCTAGACAATTGAAATTTTCACAAATTATGTATTTCTGTAGCTGCTATAACAACAAATACTAAAAATAAAATAAATATATAAGCACCCATACAACAAACGCGATTAATACGGTACGTAATCGTGTGCGAGTCCAACTCGCGCTTGGCCAGTTTTTTATAAGCCCGGTGCGAGCTTTATAACTGCGCCCCTAGAAAAAAAGTACAAATTGTGTGTGTGTGCACATGTTATTTAAAACTAAGTGTCTACATTTATGCAGCGCCTTAGGGAGTGAATTTTGGAAAATTCTCTATTATTACTCGCCTAAATTTATCGCCCTTATTTATACATACATAAAAGGTGAGAAATTTTGCACAAGGTTTGTGAAAAACACGTTTTCACCAGGCCCCCTAAAAAGGAAAAGGAATAACTAGTTTATGTAGAGTTCGTTACGATTATAGTGTGGTTTGGCATCGCGCCAATTTTAATATATATTTTGATAGGATTTCACTAGATAAATTATTGATTAATGTTTTACGTAAATAAACAAATGCTGTGCCAAAATAAACGAGAGTTTGACGGTAGTTGATGGAGCAGGGCTAATGAGGAAACTACTAGATCAATCTAAATGACTGGGAATATTTTCTTTATGGTTTCTTTTCGAGACGATTTAAGTACTAGCTGCTGCCCGTGGCTACGCCTGCGTGATAGTTGAAAATTATCCCAAGCGAACGTAAATTCGGGATCTCTCTTAGTCGGGCACTCTTGTCAGAGTGGTCGTGGCTGTTGATGAACAGGATTGCTCCGCACCGCCGTCGTCTGCCTCCAAGGCTGCGGTATGTCGAGCGATGTCTCTCCATTTCCATTTCAAATTCGGGATAAAAGTATCCTATGTGGTATTCTAGGATATGGTCTCCTCGTGTAAGCGTGAACCAAGTTTGAACGAAATCTGTTCAGCCATCCGAGCTTTAAGAAGTAAAAAAGTTTCACACAGAAACAGTTAGGTTATTTTGTGTGGACATTTCCTCTAAAAGATGGGAAGTACTAATTTCACGAGGACTGAGCCACGGCCAGCAGCTAGTTTTACATTAACTTCAACAATCTCGTTGCAGAGCATGAGGTCTTGCGTTCAATTCCCAGAAATATGTGTTGGTGTACTATATTGAAACACATCTGCAGGTCTCCGGTTCCTTTGTTCTGACGTCATCTCAACGCTCAGTCACAGAACAAAGAAATCGGAGGCGTGGCCTACTCGAGGCGTTCGACGCAAGAGAATCGAAACGAAACAGTTGTAACTTGGCTAGGGGCCGTTAGCCTTTCGTGTAAAAACTGGTGGCGAGGTGCGGCGAACAAACGAACGAAAAACTTATACATATTTATGACTAGCTGTGCCCGCGACTTCGTTCGCGTGGACTACAGGATTTAGAATTTATTTTTTCTAAAATAAAAGTAGCCTATTTTACTCCTTATTACATCAGCTACCTGCCAAAAAAAGTCCCGTCAAAATCGGTCCAGCCATTTCAGAGACCGGACAAACAGACAGACACAAATTGTAAAAAATGTTATTTTAGTGTATGTACCGTATATATGTATATTCATATGCATGTAGTAAAAAGCAGTTATTTCAATATTACAAACAGACACTCCAATTTTATTTATATGTATGTCCAAATTACATCTTTTTTCCTAATCCAGGTAATGCATACAAAAAAATGGAACAGTGGAAGCTGGCGAAAACATACTTCGAGAAGTCAATGTCTGAGCACCGCACTCCGGAGATCAAGACCCTGCTCAGCGAGGTGGAGAGACGGATAGCCGAGGAGGAGAAGAAGGCCTATGTGGACCCCGTCAAGGCAGAGCAGGAGAAAGAGCTGGGCAATGATTACTTTAAGAAAGGTGAGCGATTGTTTATGTCTTCTTTTCAAGTATTAAAAATCAAAGCAATATCGTTCCTCGGCAGTCAGGGCAGAAAAAAAGGAAGGTAGAATTTTCCATGGCATACATAGTATCTTGTATTATACAGCTGCATACATAGTATAGATACCGGCACGGATCTTGAGCGCTGGCGTCAAGGTCAAATATTCGGTCTCTTTAGCGGTACGAGACGCGGGGGCGGGGAGTGTTAGTGATTGGGTCGCCGCGCCATCGTGTCATAGACGTCACTCGTGATTCTTTCCGTGCGCTTGCTGCATGTATCTAACAACGACGACGATTGGCTCGCCAGTGTATGGAATGCGCAAAGCGATCCCCACTGTGACGCTGAGCGCTCAAGATTAGTGCCGGTACCTGTATCCAGCAGGGACATAGGTCCCTGTGGTACTCCTGGTCCATAGACTTATTACATCAATGTTGCTCTCGAAATAGTGAAGGATAACATCGTGAGGAAATGGATTGCAGCCCATTCTCTCTCCCAGAAAAAAGATCATAGCAGTGAGAAGATGAGCAGGCGGATTGTGATTTTTCTATAAATTTTATAAATTAGAAAATCTTCCAAAATGTCCCATAAATAAGGCTTCTTCTCTCAAAACAGGTGACTACAGCACAGCAGTGAAACACTACACCGAGGCCATCAAACGCAACCCAGACGACCCCAAGCTGTACTCCAACCGCGCCGCGTGCTACACCAAGCTGGCCGCCTTCGACCTCGGCCTTAAAGACTGCGACCAGTGCTGCAAACTGGATCCCAAGTTCATCAAGGGATGGATCCGGAAGGGGAAGATTCTTCAGGTATGATATTAAACTGGACTAGTGTCTTTTAAGCCATGCTTTCGTATGAAAAGTTCATTAGTTTTATAGGTTACCATTAGATGGACTAGTTATTTTTTTTTTCGGCTTGGATTCTAAGTCTTTTAAGCCATGTCTTCGTATGAATAGTTCATTAGTTTACTGTTAGAATGTGGTACACATTGTAATAGTATTTGGCAGCAAATTTATCAAGTCAACCTTCTCGGCAAACTTCGCTGAGGTAGCCAAAACTACAATAAATTTCTCGACTCCATTTTACCGAGATCACGCCTGTTTCAATGGTTCACATATTGTACAGTTGCGCAGACACTTGAGTAGTAGTCGGCGTTGCGTACTAATTACCTAAAGGTCATTGAACTCGCTCAGCTGACGTTTTCTTAAAGAAATTAATTTCGTACATGCGTAAATTAATACGAGTTTTAACAAAAAGGTACTTTATTATTTAATTTTATCTTTACAAATCGATAGTGTTTCATGTACCGGATCGACCCTCCACGGGATTAAAACGATCAAAATTTAACGGGGTATAAGTCATGAGTCTTAAGTCTGGAGTATTTCCACTATCTAACCTGAAGTAGGTTGGAAGGTGACACATAAAATTCTCAACCAGCCAACTTGGGTGTGGATGGTTAATGGCTAGGTTGAAAGATAGGAATAAGTCAATTTTGCCGCCCCTCATTTTTTGCCACTCTGGGCAAATGCCTGTCTTGCCCCCCCCTTAGATCGGGCCCTGTACATTCGATGAGGGTTTCTACCTTCAACAGAATGGGACTTTTAAAACAAAAGTGTCACTTTACTAAACTTGTGTCTTTTAGTTGCCATTTTTAGGTAAACCTTTGTCTTATCAATTTAACTAACACAACTCATTTGTAATCCGATTGTCAAAGTCTTTTTTCCAATAGAATTGATGTTTTCTCAGCAATTGATTCGCAACTTCTTATTGGGTAAATAAGTACATTGAAAATTTTATGACTGCTGAAAAATCACCTTTTTTTTTAACGGTGCGAAATGTTGTCTGATAAACCCTTGCAGAGTTCTTAAGCCTGAAAAATATATCCACACTGCACATTAGCACTGACGGTGTTTCTTGTACTGCCCATTTTCTCACAGTTATGGTCATGATTTTTTTTTATTCTCATTTAATCCTCCACCATGCTACAGGTTCAAGGTAAGTTTTTACATCAAAATCACCATAATATCAAAGCCCAAATAGTTTCCTTCAAAAACATAATTTCATCATCAAAACCGGGGTGGGTTTTATTTTTTAAATATGCCTATGCTCATGTTAGATCTTGATCTCACTTGATAGTAAGCAATGATGTGGCCGACGATGGAGCACGCTTACCTTACTTAGAAGTAACTTGTTCACTCTTGAATTCATTATCAAATAACTCCTGCAGAACTCGTTGGAGCGTGAGAGAGAGACTTACTAAAGTCCTCCAGTGTTTCTTCACTTACCCTTTCTGCAGCTCGTATTCAAACTGGCGTTTTAAAGTCGTACACATCTCCTTCTCATCCAGTCTTTCCGTTCTAGTTAACAAACCCCATGCGGCGTGAGCGTGGCGTGCACAAGGCGAATACGCAGCGTAAACGCAGTTACGATGGTGACCCGTGCGTGTCCGCAAAACGCCGGTGTCATAGAGGCCTCATATTTTTGGTGAGCGCCGTTGAGAAAATGGAAATTGAAACAATGCTACGTAAAATAAATTAATTATAAAATAAAAAATTGAAACCGCAAGTCAAACCCAGTCAGTGAATATATGTGACATTTACCAATCCGCACTGGGCCCGCGTGATGTATTAAGGCCTCCAGTAAGTGACAATTCTCGCCCACCTGTCCGGATGCATTCGTGCGACATGGCCAGCCCACTTCCACTCCAGCCTGCCTGGTTTTTCCCTGACATCTGCTACTTGAGTTATGGAGCCGCTACTACGCCTATTACGTTGTGCTCCTTTAAAAATTAGAAAAAAATAGGGTGCTATGCTCACTTCTCAATTTTAATTATGACACTATACGTGTGGACTTGCTGTCGTCTATATTTTTATTTTTTGTTTGTTTAAGCTCTAAGTCCTCCAAGACATAAATAAACTAAATAAATTACTTAATAAAATAAAAAATATATATTTTGTCAGTCAGTGTGCTACTAAAAGTATCTACAACATTAGCATAGCCATTTCCATACTGTGTGAACGTAACACCGGAAACTGTGACTCATTTATTTACTGCTACATTGTAATTTTTAAAACTACAATGAAGAACACACCTTATCTTCGTACTATATCTTCATCATTTTATTTTTATGGAATTCTATCGTGATTTTGATACAATCGGGTTTTATACCCTTTTTTTGATATGTGAAATCATTCAATGACTTCTTCCTCTTTAGGCTTGAGTCAGAGAGTGTGTCAGACTTTTACTGACTAAATAAAACTCACATACAGGGTGGCGATTAGGTTATCACATTAATTGAAGCCACGTACTCTATATTAGGTAGTTTATCATTTACGGTTAAAATAATTTAATAATAAACAATATTATACCCGTGGGAGATTTTTTTCCATTTTAATATTTCACAACATCATGTATTGCATAATCTTAATCAGCTGATCATTAAAAGTAGGTCAAAGACCCGAGGTTGGTGAAGATACCTAGTTCACAACTTACCTACAAGCTCTAAACTATCATTTTACAAACTGTTTACGTTAGAATTGTTTATGTTTCTTCTAATCATTACTACAAACGCAAACAATTCAAGCGAAAAATGTCCTTACGACTAATAGTTGAAGACGTTTTTTGTGCGCCCAATTGAAAGATGAAAAGGGACCGCATATGAAGTATGAAAAAATATGCAACAATATTCTTACATTTGACGACTTAAGGTTTAAATCTCTTTGCGCGAAATGTTACGGGGTACGGAGGTGTTTATAGGCATATTTCTAATTTCTTTGGTGCGTCTGATGAATGAGTCTAGTCCGCCGCCAAAATACTTGAGGGATAGTTGACGAGCTAACTATCTGCGCGCGCGCCCTTCGTGGATATTATTGTTGTTTTTATTTTGTGGACATTGTTTTATGTTAGCTTTGTATGAATAAAATGAAGTGACGACTTTGATTTGAACGATTTAAAAACTCGAATAATTCGTGCCTTAGACAATTTAAAAAAATTTGCCACAAATGGTGACCAACTAAGAAAAGTCCGAAACAATATCGTAAGACGATGTCATTTGTGTGTACAGTAGCATGGTGGACATTTTGAAAATGTGAAAATTTAAAATGCCTAATTAAACATTTAAGTGTAGATTTTTAAAGAAAATTAGTGATTATTTCACAAAACAACATCATAAAGTACCTATGTTGTCAAAATGATAATGTAAGTACCGTCGCATCACGCGCGCGTGCCTACATCCACAAGTAGGTATTCGTAACTCGCGTAGGTATGGCGTGTAGTCGCCGGCGCCGCGGCGTTGCCGCTTTTACAGGTCAATAAACTATTGTTATAAAGGATGATTTATTTTTTACCAATTATAACGCTATTTATTTTGTATGAAAGATGCATTTTCTTAATTTTAGTAAAATTGTTTATTTTATTATTTTACCGGAATAATAACAACTTGAAATGCCTGCTGCATAATTTAATGTGATAACCTAATCGCCACCCTGTATATCCTTCAGTTACGTTCTATGACCACGGAAAATCCCCGCCAAAAATTCTTTCAGCATTTCTCAAGGTAGACTACATTGCACACACGTGAGCCACGTACGCTGATCTGTAGTTCGATTCACGTTATGAAAACCGTAACGATATCGTAGCGATATAGTCGTTTAGACCATTTCCGTATTCACATCAATCAAACGAGTTTGAACGACACCGATTTTAAAGTCGTTTGAAATTCGTCGATTTAAAAAAAAAACTGTACCTATTACATTATCCTGGTAGAATACTTATTAATGTAACTGGAAATAAGTCGATAGATCGTGAATACCGCTTTTGGATAAGACTTCGATCGAACGACTATAAAACTTCAACGATATTTGGCTTGTTTGATTTTACGTGAATCAGGCTACTGGGCGTGTCGGTCTCCATACATTTTATATGGAAACTAGAATTGCAGAGCTACATTAGATCCACGCCACGGAACGCAACGCTATGTACAAATCAGGCGCGGTCCACGTGTGCGTCGTCGGTCTAATGTAGTTCTCGCTTTAAGCCTTTGATTCCATTACCAAAAACGTCTAACCATGTCTCTTTGCTTCCAGGGTATGCAACAGCACTCGAAGGCGCTGACGGCGTACCAGAAGGCTCTGGAGCTGGACCCGAGCAACGCCGAGGCGCTGGAGGGCTACCGTGCCTGCTCCACGCAGCTCAACTCAAATCCTGAGGAGGTAAAACTTTAATTGAATCAGTGAAATGGCAACAGTAATTTATGATGCCTAGACAAAATAATGTGATGAAAAATCTTCCAGTTTGATCAACTAGCTTTTGTCCGCGACTTCACCTGCGTTCATAAATTATAGGCTATGTCACTCAGGAACAAAGCAGCTTTCTATCGGTGAAAATAAACTTTCAGAGATTACCACCTCCTACGAAAAAAAAAAACAAACTTTACCTTATAATAATATAAGTGTAGATGTACATACGCGTACCGGAAGACGCAGAGTCGTAAGGTACAAGGTGGACCGATGACCTGGTGAAGGTTGCGGGAATTCGATGGATGCGAGACTCACAGGATCGTGCATTGTGGCGACATTTGGGGGAGGCCTATGTCCAACAGTGGACGTCTATCGGCTGAAATGATGATGATGATGAGATGTACATAACTGTTATCAAGAAAAAATGCACAGATTGTTAGGAAAAAATTCTGAAATTCTGTTCGCTTTCAGGTCCGCAAACGTGCAATGGCCGACCCGGAAGTACAACAGATACTTCGCGACCCCGCAATGCGTTGCATCCTCGAACAGATGCAACAGGATCCCCACGCTCTACAGGACCACCTAAAGAACCCAGACGTCGCCGCCAAGATCCAGAAGCTTTTAGAATCTGGCCTTATCGCTATCCACTAGTTTACGAATGCCTCGTTTAAAGATTAGGGTTATTATATCAATTACTATTCGAATCGATTAGAAAAACTACCATTATAGTAAATTGTTTTGTTGCTGGCAACGGTTCTCCCATGATTTATTTGTACACGAGTCGAAGTTTGGCTGATGTGCAAAACATTTTATTTAACACGATAACCAGTTGTATGAACCCTTTAGCTTTTGTAATCGATTCAGGTACAAGTTCAGAGTCTCGCCATCTCGGATACTTTAAAATGGAGTACGAGTTACTGTTTTGAAACGGATTTTCGCCTACCAAACGATGAATTAAACTTAATTAGGTATTTAAAAGTCATCGCTTTTTTACTGTGATTTTACTCAGTTAACGTGTTATGCTTGTCTCAAATTGTAGGCTTGCGGACCATTCCAAAGTATGCTTTTTCAGTAAGTTATGCAGTTTGGACTTTTTCGGTTTTAGGTTTTATTTTAGCATACCTCTTAATTTGAAGAATATCTTTATGCAGATATACTGCCTGATTGGAATTTACATTAATAGCATTTTTTGTAATTTATTCAATAATAAAGAAATATGTAGGCAATCTTTTGTTTTACTTACTTATTCCAAGCCACATTTTATCAAATAACGCATAAGATTTTAGAAATGCAGGTGAAATATAGCGATCAGCCTTACTGATTAACAATTCTAAACTTGGACATTCTTGACAATTGTAAGTCTGAAGCAGTGTGATAGCCGTCCCTTCTTCTCGTGCAGAAAACACTAAAAAGAAACCTCTTTCTGAAAGCAGTGTTCAAATTGTCGCTAAGTGAAGCAGTAAGGGACAGTTCAGATACGGCGATAACCGCGCGATTGACAAATCGTGCGGGTTGAACCGCAAAAAATGTCAACTGTTCAAACATCGGCGGTTAGTTAGCGATTTGCGATCAGTTCAAGATGGAAGTCGAAGAGGAACTAAATAGCGTGTCTGGAGCAACAGAAAATAAAGAAAAGAAGGAAAAGGCAGTATTGGGTGCATCCAATATTAAGGGATCGACTGACACAATGGCCAATATTCGTAACGCTATATCCCAATTTGAAACTGCTTGAGAGAATTTTTTTTGACTATTTGAGAATGTCAATAAAATCGTTTGATGAACTATAAAATTGAACTGATCAAGGAAGATATTTCGAGCTCTGAAACATAAATATATGAGGGCAAGCGCGTCACTAGAAGAAAAACGGCGCGGTCCCCGCATCGCTACTGAACGACGAGGAATAGGTCCTCATTAACAGAAACGTGCGGTCGCCGCACGATTCTATTTTCTGGCGGTTGAGTAGCGGTGACCGCGCGGTTGGCCTAACCACGCGATTACATCTAAGCGTCTGAATGATTTCATAAATACCTACGTATATAAGACCCGCGCGGTTCCCACGCGATTCTTAAACCGCGTGGTTCCCGCCATGTCTGAACTAGCGCTACATAACATGTTCAAGTGTTGTTATAAAGAAGAGAGGGGGGCTAGGTGAGAACATCTTGCTGGCACTATCTCATCTGTACGCATGCATGTAACCTAATAGTCCAAGATCCCAGGGCCGCCAGACGTCACGTATTCAAGGAGTTGTCAGCAACAGCAGGGACCCAGCCGGGTCGAAGCCTACTGGGGCCAGGGTTATCCGAAAGGGCGCTCGAGCCCCGGTATGAAGGCTAGAAGGAACGGGGTGGGTCTTTTAGTCAGTAAGAGTCTGACACTATCTCCCGCTCCACCCAAGGGCGGGGGATGTCAATGCATGATTTTTTCCCACCATAAAAAAAAAAAAGACGTCACGTATTTTCTGACGAAGAAAATGTGGACGATTGTGAGTACCTACAGTTAGGTACTAAGAACGCATGCCTATCTGCTAGCTTGCTTAGACGGCCAATATTTAGGTATCGGGTAATCAAGGTACATAAAAACAGTACTTATTTCACGTAAATTCTCCAAGCTGAATTTTACGTATATTTTAGAAAATATCTTTAAAATTAAGTCGCTAATACTCCCAGACACATTCCGTGGGCCGTATTGCTTTACAGACGCTCGCGCTTTAAAGCTCCCAAAATAAAGACAACTTCACGTAAATTCTCATGCTTGATTTTTATATATTTATGTTCACCCACGGCCGTAGCTAGGGGGGGGACATTGTGGGGCAATGCCCTACCTTGAAATCACAATGCCCTACCTGGAAGTTCAACCATCTTGTTCACTTGTTCTTCATCATTGAGGATTTAATATCCACGATCCATGCTCATGCTCTGTCACAGAATTTTTTTGTCTACGAATAGGTTTGGCTTTTAGATCAGTCTGATCTAGAGACTGACCTAGATGTCAGTGATATATATGGTGATTGATTTAGGAGCCCGTGATTCGAGGCATGATAATTTTTTTACTTCCGCCCTACCTGTAACCAATGCTGCCCTACTTCAAATTCGACTCTAGCTACAGCCCTGTGTTTGTCACTAGACAACTATTTTAAAACCTTTTACAAGAAGACAGACCGATCCAAGGGGCCAATCATCCCCTAAACTCAATTTAATATTCAAAATAATACAAAAAATTATCTGTGATTTATACAACGTTCCTGGAATAATTGATGTAGATGCTGCCAGACTCCAACTGTTTATTAACAACTAGCTTTTGCCCGCAGCTTCGCTCGCGTGGCATTAGGTTACTCAGTCTTCAGTCGTGCGTTATTGTCGTTCGGCTTATTAGCTATAGAAACAGTAGGCAAGATGGTGCGGGGGGAGGGTCAGCGACCGCGTCATGCCAAGCGACTGAAGATCGCGCAGATTTAATTTTGAGAATGATTAAACTTATGATAACTTTCAAATGGTACGTCTGATTTAAATGATTCAAAAAGTAATTTATTACTGATATAACTTTGAACGTGGAGTTACTTATTTTGATAAGAATTAATAGGTACCGTAATTAAGTAAATAGCTTTCCAATAAACGCTTCATGAATGTCAATTTTTAAAAGTAGAAAAATGGATAAAGTATGTTAACCTTAAGAGATAGACATATGCCACTGCGGACTTTTCTGTAGACCTATATAAGATGAATTGATAATATAAATGATAAATTGATGATTTGAATAAAATCAGTTCATATTTGTTGCTGCCGGACCATGCGTGTTACATCGTACTTATTTTAACTCTAAAATAAAACCAGTGTTGTCTAAGGGTGAGTTGCACCATTTAACTATAACGATGACAAAGCCATTATCATTTTAGCTTTAGGATCGATTCCACCTGAAACACAACAGGTGTCAAATCTTCTCGGACATTACTTGTTTTAGGAGCTTCCTTTTTCTCTGGTTTTATAAATATATTCTTGAAGTCTTTAATCGGATTCCCGAATATGTCTAATATATATTATTATATTTATTTATTATATTCTTTATTGTACACCGCATGAACAAAAAACAGCCCAGTGAAAGAAGTGCTGGCGGTACAAACTAGGAAGCTGATTAATAGACTAAACACAACAAAACGTGTCGATACAAAAGTCATTTTACAATACTAAAATCTATCGCTGCCCGCTGTATTTTTATCAGCCAACAAATACCTCTACACAAATACGATAACATTCGCCAACATGATGTTAATTTATCTCTATTGAACTATTTGTTTATTTTACTTTACATATTTCCGAAGGCAATGTCCTAATTATAAAATCAATAATATTCAAGAGTGAAACAATATGCCACTTTTAACTATTTATCTTTAAAGTTTAACACACAAAGGCACTAATGATATTCATTTGTAAATTAACTCACTAGGGTGAGTTGCACCATTTAATTATAACGATAACCAAACCATAACCAGCCGTGAAACGGCCGCGTATTGGTCAATTCGACGATTTGACAACTGTTAACGGCTTTGTTATCGTTATAGTTAAATGGTGCAACTCACCCTAACAGTACTCAATCGTCTACATTTCCTTCGTTAGAAAATACGTGACGTCTGGTGGCTCTGGGATCTTACTGTATAATGGCGGTAATGTCACATTTCAGTTTGTGCATTCTTTTGTTACGTAGGTACATAGTCTAACAGTTTCCCCGTCTATACCATAGGAAATCACAGCTCCATCATCTACCTTCGTACCTTGTTAATTAGGGTCGGTGCACCGCGTTTTTAGGGTTACCAAAAAGTACAAGTACTTTTTTTGTGGGTCCATAAACGGGATCCTATTGGTATTACTCCACTGTCTGTCTGTCTGTCACCAGGCTGTATCTCATGAATTGTGATAGCTAAGCTGTTGAAATTTTCGCCGATGACGTATTTTTGTTGCTTCTATAACAAAAATACTAAAAACAATAAAATAAATAGGGGCTCCCATACAACAAACATGATTTTTGCTACAAACAGTACAGAACCCTTTGTGCACGAGTTCGTCGCGCACTTCGTCGGATTTTTTGTCAATTTTTGCTGTCGAGCTGCTATTCTATCCTGTCAACATACCATTACCTTTTTCTTTCATATCACTCTTCACACAATCCTACCTAAACCTAAGGATTCTGATATTAGTAGAAAAGAAAACTTTTACTCTTGTAACATTTAGCAAATGTCATTAATAATCTCTTTTGAATTTGACATTGACAGAAATCAAATCAAAATATCAAATCATTCATTCGTTCGTAATTTCTCTTATCTGTGCTGGTATGGTATTCGCGGAAACACTTTACGGTGATTGCACGTAAAGTTTGTTTATTATAATTTATGTTTTTAGTCAAATTAAATAATAAGTGTTGTTCGAAACGAGTCGCGAAAATGTTATTAAGTGATTTATATTCAATATAAGTGCCGGTACCAAAGAGTAAACACGAAATAACGTGCGTGACAGTGTTTGTTTAGATATCGTGATAAATTAATGCTTAGAAACGTAAGTAAATTAAACAGTCTTATCTAATTGAATTATATTTAATTCAAGCACAAACGATCTGCGTAGTTTTAAATTGCAGATTTTATAAGTGTGTTAAAGCCGCAAAAGTTAATCTTTCGAACTAATTACTGTCAATTAAATTTAATTAAAGTTTATTCCCAAATTCAGGAATTCAAGTTACATACTAAATACACAAAACTATCAAGTAAACCTATCAATCTGGTCAGTGGATCGTTTTAATAGGGGCGTCCTATAAGTTCTATCTCTAAAGTTAAATATAAAAAAAATATTGCAATTTCATCATTTTTGTTTTATTTTGGCGACATTCCTACTTGATGTTATTACGGTCGCGAATGACTAAAGTCATTAAATAAATAACAAGAACAATTTAAAAGTTATTAGCAAATCATGATAATGATGTCTAGGCCATATTCTATGATAAAACAATGAATATTAAAAAGTAGCAATTTAATCTATGTTCCAATTAAATGTCTTTGTCGTTGTTTTATTACTATTATGAAGCTTTATGACACACACTAAGTACTTGTTTTGTTTACTCTGCTCAGTGACAATGTTATGTAAACATACAGTTGGTTTTGAAATAGCATTGAAGGACCATTTTCGAAGGAATTTGGTCCTTAGATCTAAACTTTCGTAAGTTTTTGTTTTTTTTTCGGAAAGTATTTTCTTTAAAAAATAACTTACTAAATGTAACCAAACCTTATAAACAGGTAAAATTGTATGTTTTTATGAGGTAATCACTTCGTAAAAACATACTCGTTCGTTCAATTTTTTTCCTTCCAACATTTCTGGAAGTGTCGGTCCAATTAAGATTACTCTTTTATGAACATTAGAGCTGCTTTTACAAATTTCTGTAAGGTCTGTCACAGGAGTGAACCTAGCAAAATTATGCCCTGTCAGGCTGCTGGATCGTTCAAAAGAACCTTGGCACTTGCAAAAGGCATTTGACGGTACACTGTGGGTTTTAGGCAGCAAAAGCAAAAAGAGGAAAAAAATATAAAAGTTTAACATTAGAGAGAATGCTAAACTTTTATCTTTTTTTTTTCTTTCTTTATTATATTTATTAACTGACTTGTCCTGCTCCATCTGGAGCAGGACAAGTCATTTAATGATATCCTACTTTTAAAAAAGTTGATTATTATGTCCTTTTTTATTTTAATCTGTATCCATTTTAGAAGAGTTTTGAAAAATCCAAGGTACATCAAAATTCATTTTAATTGAGCTGATCTAAATTCATCAACTGAAATGAAACTTGATATAGGTACCTCATTAATTAGTAAGTAGGTACTTGGAATAGAGATGTAGTAGAGTCGCCTCCTACTTCAAATGTATGTCATGGTGTACTTGACTGTCCTATTGGTCTAGTGGTTAGTGGCCTTGACTGCTATGCTGGAGGTCGTGGGTTTGATTCCCCCCAGGACAAATGTTTGTGTAATGAGCATGATTATTTTGTTCTGTCTGGGTGTAATTTATCTATAATATGTATGTATTTAGAAATATATAAGTAAGTTTATCAGTTGTCTAGTACTCATAACACAAGCTCTGCTTAGGTTGACACTAGACGGCGTTGTGTGATAGTTGTGGAATATTATTATACATATTTAGAAACTAGCTGTGCCCGCGACTTCGTTCGCGTGGACCACAGGATTTTGAATTTGTTTTTTCTAAAATAAAAGTAGCCTATGTTACTCCTTATTACATCAGCTACCTGTTAAAAAAAGTCCCGTCAAAATCGGTCCAGCCATTTCAGAGATTAACCCTGACAAACAGACAGACACAAAAATTGTAAAAAATGTTATTTTGGTGTATGTAAGTAGGTACCGTATATATATTCATATGCATGTAGTAAAAAGCAGTTATTTCAATATTACAAACAGACACTCCAATTTTATTTACAATAATATACAATAATATAAGTATGTTTATCAGTACTGGTTGTGGCAGACAAACAAAAAAACATTACGTAAATTAAAATTAAATTAAGAGATGAGTCAAAAGTTTCTTATTCATATATTTACATTTCAATAGACTGTTTTTCTAAAAGACATTGACAATTATTATAGACTTACGGCAGAGTATTCTTATATGTACAAAAATTTTTCTTTTTTAAATTTACAATTAACAACATTGGACCTAATACTTAAATGTTACATATTAATGTTCATTCGTTCTTTATCTGTGTCTGTTTGTTTATCTTTTAACATCTCCTAAACCATGCAAACAGATTTAAATGCGGTTTTTATTAATGAAAAGAACAATAAACAAGGAAGGTTCGTCATCATCGCTCAAGACGTCCACTGCTGCACATAGGCTTCGCCAAGTGTCGTCATAATGACCGCTTATGTGTGTCTCGCTTCTATCTGATTCACGTTTTTTATATATATGTATAGTTGTACCTTGCCAAGAGTGACATTCACCAACCCGCATTATGCCCGCGTGGGGGATTACGGCCCATTCCCTCTCCTAGAAGGGAGGCCTGAGTCGCAACAGTGGGAACATTATAAGGCCGACTATGCTATGCTAAATAAAATAAAGGTACCTATCTTTTTCTGTGTTCCTCCTTTGTGTGTGTCTACGTTGACTATGTTAGTCAACCTCCATAAAATGCCTAAGTCTTCATATTACATGTCCATAAAGTTTCTACAAATAAAAAAAGCATTTTATTGCCTGATATTTACTTAATTTATATTTAGGTCACTGTGCATTTATCTCTTCCAGTTAGGTCATCATTTTTGTATAACTTCTTGTGATGATTAAACTGACCTACAGACATTATCATTCATTATCAAATGTTTTAGTTCTCACCCAAAGTAGTGCATGCTGAAGTGCTTTAAAAAAAACATAAAAATAAAACATTTAAAATATAGTAAAGGATTCTCTTCTATAATAATTATCTCTTTCCATTTCCTTTCTTAATCATATATTTCGATATGCATATTAGTATACAGCTGTATAATAAGTTATGTACCTATTTTATTATTCTTATAAAATTAAAAAATAAATACTTAAAATTCTCTATAAAATTGTTACTTGCGAGCTGGCCTACTTAATGATAACAGAGAGCTGTAACTAATCAGATATAGGAATTAATTATTGTACCTTATCTTATTACTTAATTTAAAGCCTAATGCAATGTCACTGAGAATGCACAATGCATACCATTCGGTAGGTACATATGTCCTTGCACTCAATTTGTAACAAGATGGCTTTATCGTTAACACTGCGTTAACCAGGGCTTTATCGTTGCCTGGCCCCTGAGTCCTGACATAGCTAATTTTTGTGTGAGTTATCAGTAACCGACATAGCCCGAGGAATAGCCAAACTTATGTGGCAGAGAGCAGTGGTGGTGGCCGAGCGGTAACGGCCCTGACTTACGAGTTGTAGGTAGCGGGTTCAAACCCAGCCAAGTATATTACTTTGTGTCATTAATTTCATCACCACTGCTCTCAAAACGGTAGAGGAAAACATCGTGAGGGAACCGGCATGTCCTAGAACCAAAAATTCGAAGACATGTTACATTCACCAACCCGCACTTTGCCCGCGTGGTGGATTAGGCCCCATTCCCTCTCCTAGAGAGGAGGCCTGAGTCCCAGTACTGAGAACATTAAAAGTCGATTATACTTATGAGGTAGTGGGCGGGGCATATAGCTCGCAGAGCAGATGGCCGTTGTGGCCGGACGGTTCTGGAGTAGCGACCTCGTACGAAACGCAGCTTTGGCTTCCCACAAGATGGACCAAAGATTTGGTGAGGGTCGCGGAAAGCCGATGGATGCGAGACGCACGGGACCGTTCAGTGTGGCGACACTTAGAGGAGGTTTATGTCCAACAGTGGATGTCTTTCGGCAGAAACGATGATGATCATTTTTTTTTCGATCATAGAATTTCGAATCGGTAGCCCAATTTCTTGAGATGGGTGCTAGAACATACTTGAGTGGGCACGGCCTACTCGGCTTGCCCTATTGGTATCTTCCATACAGCTATGACCGTAACGTGAAGTCTTCGCCAAAGTAAAATAAAAAACGGTAGTTGTTTATAACCAGAACTAGATGTATCACAATAGTGTTAACACACCCTCTAATTTGGTACGAACGACCAAATCCGTTCTCTCAATACACGACCGGACCGGACCGTTACTTTGCGTACGACATCAAGTGTAGGGAAGAATCTGTAAAACTTTATTAAATGCTATGATTTTTATACTATTGCTTTTTGTTTTTCTCACAGTATATGTCAAAAATAGAGTATTCTCCTCGGGGATATAGGTGCCTTCGTATTGGGCTAGCTTGATTCCCTCGCTACCCTCAGGATTCTTAGCTTAACACCCTCGCGTTGTTTGGTAGTCAACATTTGGTCCCCTCGCTGTGCTCGGGGTTTAAGCCCTGAAATCCTTCGTAGCACTCGGGTTTCATATAACCGTGACGTAAGGCACTGCTTTATGCCTGTAGATATTGTATAAAAATGTTATTTACAGGAAAATGCTCAATTCATGTCTTTTTTTCCACAGGTAGTAAATAGAAATTAAAATGGTGTCTTCGGGGGTGAGGACCGGGCTCCTGTTGGGCTTCGGCTCTTTCTTGGTGGTCGCTGGGGCTGTCATGGTGGTGTTCTGGCCGCCTTTGTTCACATCACAATTACGAAAGGTAAGCAAAAGCTATATTTTTTCATGTCTTACTTATTTTTTTTGGGTGGTCTCCTGCTGTGAGTGGAGCGAGAGAGAGTGTCAACTTCTTCTTAGTCTTCAAGCTTTACTGACTAAAACGCATCTTTGTTCCTCCAGTTGCCATTGGCTTTCTAAGGCTTCGATATCTCTTTCAGACCATTCCGCTTTTCATTCCAATTAGGCTGAGAATCAGTACATTTAAAGGAAAAAAAAATTCTGCTGAATTGAGAACCTCCTTCTTTTTTGGAAGTTGGTAGAAAAATTACTATTGGAAGACAGGCTAAGCCAGTCACCATTTTTTTTTGTTTTTAGTTGATATAAACTAGTGCTTGCCGGCGATCCCACCTGATGGTAAGCAGAGATGCAATCGTTGATTTATTGGCGTTTCAAAGTTCCAATACAAATAGTTTACACTAGAAAATGTTATTATAATTATGAACGGTGATTGATATGACAGTCAAGCGATTTGTAAATAATAATAATAGAGCCCTGATAAGGTTGTGCACATGTATTCCTAATTGATAAGCGCTAATAGCTGCTGTGCCTACTACTGAAATAAACGATAGTTTTCTTATCTGCAGAATAATAATTAAAATAATTAAAATCTTATTCTAAAATAACCCGGAAAAGTACCATACTTTTCCTGGTTGTTATTAGGTTACATGAATTACAGGTACTTAATAAATTTACTACAGTAATAATATATGTAGTATGAGGAAAACATCGTCTTTTCAGTAAACAGTAAACTAAAACGAACAATGAAATCAATTAAAACACTTGTTTAAAACAATTTGAACTGTTTGTGAATAAAAAAAAAAAAACTGTTTTTCTTCCAACCCTTATAAATGTCTCTTAAAAAATAGGATCTTTTCAAAATGAGAGCAAGCTAATTTAAGGCCAGATTCTACTCATTGTGAACTTTTTTAAACCTGTGGAAATCAACAAATTTAAAAAAGGTAATGAAAAATTATTTTATTAAAATTAATACGAGTATATATGACCAACTGCCGGGTAAAATCAAAACATGATATAAATTAGTTGGCTTGCTGATCTGACCTTAATATTTGAAAGAAGTAAGCAACCCTTGCCATAGATCTCTAACGCCCCGTCGGGGGACAATTACATTGGGGTCCTCTTTTTAATATTTACTGTGTTCGTCAGTAAACAAGGGCAATAGCAAAGCCAACACTTCGCAAATTAAAAAAGGAAACTTTGAAACCAAACTATTTGGAATTCTAAGTATTCATTTATTAATTATCGAAGATAACATAATACATAACAATTAATTAACATCATTCCTATTTATATTTATCGGATGATTTTATTTGGGACAGTAATATTGTCAGAATTTATAAAAAAAAATCACAATTCATGTATAAATTGATTTTACATTGAAGAATCCGCGATTTCGTTCGTCTACGTCGGCAATTTTTAAAAACTCGTAGATCCGCGCTCGACTGTGTTTGTCGGGACATTTTATAGCTTGTCGGGACGTCGGGACATCACTGTTAATAACGGTGACAGGTCCCGACGTATTGGGACCCTACTCTAAAGGGCCTCGCAAAAACAAAAATCTTGAATAGTTATTGTTTTTTTTTTTTTTTATAAAAATGAAACCGCTGTTTCTGGTCTGCGAAATCGAAGTAATACTCAGTGACGACAACCGGCTCTTAAGTTTATCTTATCTACTCTAACACAGAGTAATACACTCTTGATTTCACATATCGCACTAGTATTATAAAAGCGAAAGTTTGTAATGTGCATGTGTTACTGTTTAAAAGCTCAAATGGCTTAACAGATTTAATTGAAATTTGGCATACGGGTTCATTTTTGCTTGTACTCGAAACGTCAACTTTGACAACACAACTTCAAAGGTTTTGATTAATACGCTGCGCCGCAGGATTTTTTCAAGTGATCAGGCAGAAATGACCGCAATGGTACACCACTTTCAAGGTTCCGTACCTAAGTCGGCAAAACTTACTTTGTCTTCTGATAAGACCGTTTTTCGCAGAAACATGTAGAGGTATGAAGCTGAAAATAACTTATGGGTAACATGATACTCCTTGACAAGATTGGTTGGATATTTTTTTTTGGTGGGAAGGCATCTAATGACATCTTCCGCCCTTGGGTGGGGCGGGAGGTCGTAATTTTTACTGACTAAAACCCACGCCTGTTCCTTCTTTGCCTACGTTCTAGGGCCCCGGGGTTCTCTTTCGCATCACCCGTGGCCCCAATAGGCTTCGACGATGCTGGACCCCTACTGAGACATCTCCTTAAGGCACGCGTGGAACACTACACGCAATCCACTACTCGGGCTCGGTCCGGACGGTTACCGGACGTCCGGACTGCCAGCTTGATACTTGGTCCTGATATCACTGACTGAAAGGCCTTACTGAACAATTTAACGCTTTCCGTATCAAAGGACCAAAAGGTTTGACACTGTCACTGTCAAGTCTTTGAGCTTCTTAGTAGTCCTGAGTTGAGCTACACGCATGCTTGCACTGACTGGATAGGTCCACTTAGAACTGTCTTCAAAAGACCATCTCAGGCTCAATCTGCATGGTTCTCATATGATTTGACCGTTTTTTTAAAAATTGCTGTATGGGCTTTAAAAGAGACTTTGACCTCTGAGTTTGTTTCGGTGTTTCTTCTCAGGGTAGTCAGCTAGGAAACACCGGCCTCATCTAGTTTAAATTGACGAAAAAATTGACGTGTAAAAGTGTTTTTATAAAACCCATTTGCAAAATAAATATTATTTATCATTTACTGCTTTTTTTTTCCAGATGCTGGTTCTAACAACAGAATCCATGTCGTTCAGCATATGGCGGGAGACGCCGATACCTATGTACCTGGAGAGCTACTTCTTCAATATAACCAATGTCAACGAGATACTAGCAGGGACAGCAGAGAAGATAAATGTCGTGCAGATGGGCCCTTATGTGTTTAAGGAGTCACATACGAAGGTGAGTCGATTGTTTTATCTGCTTAGCCTTTTCCTTACTTTACATAGGCCCGTTCACGACCTTATTGCTGTGAGCGGGGTGATGAGCGGTAGCTAAGCGTGGGGCGATGAGCAGTAGCTAAGCGTGGGGCGGCGAGCGGTAACAACAAAAGTATGAAAATGCTTGAAGAACTCCATGAGGCGCCGCTCATAGCGCCGCGCGCCTGCCTACCAATGTCGCCTCGCTTTCCGTGTCGCTCACCGCTATGACTGAAGTCGTGACCAGGCTGTTAGGGTCAACCAGATCTGATCCAGCAGCTGGATACTAGTATTTTCCTAATTGACCTCCACAACCCAGTAATTGGGTAACATGATAACCCTAAGCAAGACTTGTCAGATATCATGACTTCCAACTATCCTTAGCGTTAAAGATCTTCAAACAACAGCTGGGACCAAAGGCTTTACGTGCTTTCCGAGGCACGGAGGAATCTCGTTATGTTAAAATGTTCACTCATCCAAAGACCGACCTCGGCAAGAGTTACGTGGCCTAGAAGATCGATGTGGTCAAACGCGAGCCTATCAATAATAATAAAAAAAAGTTAAAGTGACTAGAAGGAACTCGTGAACTTGGTTTAATGAGTTGTTGACCTTCGTTTAATAGATCAATGAGTTGATGACCTTGGTTTAATGGATCAATGAGTTGATGTCCTTGGTTTAATGGATCAAAAAAGAGTTTGATACGATTAAAAAAGGTGTTAAAGTTGCCTTTGGATCAACGATAACAAACGCCATATGTCCAAAATACTTCGAGCTCACCACGTAGAGGATTTGTCGGAGGCGCATGTCTTTCCCATCAAATGTTTACATTTTGGCAATCATTAACGATGATCGAATATTATTTTGTCTTGGCCCTGAGATGTTAGTAATGTTTTTGAACTTGATTTCCCACGTTATTTTATTCAAAACACTTCAAGAATCTCAAAAACAAAAAATATCTAGGAATTTTTTACCTAGGTTACGTAACTCAATTAGCTAATTCTTCCTAGAAAGGCTAAAGTGCAAGGGTTAAGTACCATATCTCAGAATTGATCATGACATTTCAGTATTTTTGGACTCTTCTCAGGTTTGCAGCTGGATTTTGCAAATTCCATGAAATCTCAGGAGTTCTAGAAATTTCAACAAAATACCGTTTACTTTCTTAATAAAAAGTGAAACAGTGTGGGAGGGCACGGCGGTAGTTTCTGTTTATTGACCGTCTTCAATAACAATGATATTGTATGGTATTCCTTTGTATTAGTAGGTATTTTATCTTTTATCTTATCTGGAATTAGATATATAAGTATATCACGATAGAGTAACTACAATTTACGATATTAGCGTCATCGCTTCCCACTTATGATTTTATGACGCAAGACCCGAAAAATATTAGCTAATTCCTAAAAGTCCGATAGAAATATCCCGTACTGACTTTTACAAAATAATACATTAATATTCCACAACGCCATCATGTCCCAAGCTAAGCAGACCTTGTGTTATGAGTACTAGACAACTGATAAACATACTTATAATATTTCTAAATACATACATATTATAGATAAATTATACCCAGACACAGAACAAATGATGGTGCTCATCACACAAATATCTGATGAGCACGATCTTCAATTGTTTGTGTGCTGATTGATCATGTACATCTTTATATTCTACTTCTGTAGAATGTGAAAGACTGCAAGTATAGAAGTATTTAAGGATCGTAGTGACGGTGGTCTTGCGCGGGCTTGCGGACAGTGAGCAATGGGTAGCTCGCTGTCCGGCCGTCCGGTAACTGTCCGGACCAAGCCCAAGTCGTCGACGGCGCGCGCGGTACCCGCGCGCCTCAAGCAGTTGTCAGCAACAGCAGGGGCCCAGCCGGGTCGAAGCCTACTGGGGCCAGGGTTATCCGAAAGGGCGCTCGAGCCCCGGTATGAAGGCTTGAAGGAACGGGATGGGTTTTTTAGTCAGTAAGAGTCTGACACTATCTCCCGCTCCGCCTAAGAGCGGGGGTTGTCATAAGAAGATTTTTCCCACCGAAAAAAAAAAAAAAACGGTGGTCTTTAAAAAGAACTTAACAATCTTCTTCCTCTCTTTCAATCATTGATCAATGTGCCTTCATCTAAGATTGTTGTCTAAAATATTGTAACACTAGCTTTTCCCCACAGCTTCCGCCTGCGCACATAAAATATAGCCCATGTCACTCAGGAATAAAGCCGCTTTCATTCGGTGAAAAAATTTTAGCAATCGGACCAGTACTTCCAGAGATTACCTACCTACCTACAAAAAATGTAGATTTTATAGAATGTCAATATCACCTAGATTCTTGGTGTACCTTTTAGCTTAGGCTTCCTCTAACAACTTCCATTCGCTTCTATCTCTAGTATTCTTCACATTCTTTCTTTTTTATATTTGTTCCTTAAGTTTATCTACTACTTTTAAATGTGAGTTACTACTTTAAAATGCAAGCATGATATTTGTGTAAACATATTTCTAAAGATCGAAGCCGTTTGAAAGGAATAAGGAAAACAAGCGCCAAAATATCTCGTTGTTAAACATTTTTTTTGGCAAAAGTATTAGTCATACGAACAAAATCATATGTTGATAATGTTGTACCTACATGAGTCTAAAATAAACATATTTATTTTCAAACCTATTGACCTAGCCGTTATCGAAGAGTAGGCTTCAGAAAGTCACTGTTTTATAGCAGAGCTCGGGAGTGAGAGCCAATTGGAACGTCAAACGTCATAGGAATATGAAATCAAGATATATGCGCTTGTTACTGAGTAATATTGACATTACTATTTTGTAACATTAACCTAGCATCCTAAGTAGCATTTCTGCATTAGTAACTGTCATTAGAAGAGTAATTTTCGCTACTACAGCGCTTTCTACCCCACAGGTATTACGTAACATAAGTGTATCTTCACAATAAAAACATGAGGTATAAACAAAAGGCATTTGTTCAACACGATGCGCAAAATCATTATTATTGCCGACTACGTTGTCTCCGAAACGAGTATTCAAATGACTGTTGTTAATGTGTTTTTGTATTAGATGATGTAGGTAACACGTGCGTTGATTTTTTATAATGGTTTTCTTTAGCATAAGCATAGCATAGCATAATCAGCCTTTTAATATTCCCACTGCTGGGACTCAGGCCTCCTCTCTAAGAGAGGGAATGGGCCGTAATCCAAAACGCGGGTCCTGGTCTGTCTTCGAATTTTTTATTCTAAAACATGCCGGTTTCCTCACGATGTTTTCCTTCACTGGCTGATGGTCGATGATTTTCTTTACCGTAAATGAATTCTTCTATTCCATTCAAAGTCTTACAGTCCAAAGAAGACGTTTTAGAACTTTGAATGTCAATATTAAACTTTGACTCAGATCTCATTCGTGATCGTCTGATTCACGTAAAATCAAACAAGCCAAATATCGTTGAAGTTTTATAGTCGTTCGATCGAAGTCCTATCTAAAAGCGGTATTCACGATCTCTCGACTTATTTCCAGTTACATTAATAAGTATTCTACCAGGATAATTTAATACAGATTTTTTTTAATCGACGAATTTCATACGACTTTATAATCGGTGTCGTTCAAACTCGATTGATGGATGTGAATACGGAAATGGTCTAAACGACTAAATCGCTACTGGGCTTGTGTTAGTAGACTGTTTTGCTGAGGCCCTACCTTAAGCTTTTAACGCGATCCATTTTACGATCTAAACTGAACTGTAACTGGGATGGAGCTATACAAGAGTGTATAGCTACATCCTTCTTTTTCGCTCGCACGATTGACATTCTAACACGTCACAATAAATGTGTTCTCAACAAGTTTTGTACGTTTGGGTGGGATGTCTACCATGTACATTACTGGTGGCGCAGCGCCGTACGTCTAGTGATCCGATGATGGAACGGGCTTGGCGGAATTAAATTGTGCAATTCCAATGCACACTCCCCGAAATGTAATCGATAGAAAATCGATAGGCTAGCTACTAGCTTCTTGTGTGAAATAGTGAAAAATCACCTGTACTGCATTTGCAATTGAGTACAGGTGATGGGGTTTTAAAAAAATTTAGTCTTTTCTGAAATTCTAGTTCCTAATTTTATTTACTATCTAGCTTTTGCCCGCGCGGTTTCGCTCCCGCTCTTCCCTACTCCACCCTACACTACCCTACTCTACCCTACACTACTCTACCCTACACTACTCTACTCTACTCTAGCCTAATTTTCATTTTTTTCCTTATGAACCTTCTCATAATAACAAACACAAAAAAAAAAAGAATTAGCGAAATTGGTCCAGCCGTTCACGCGTGATGGCGTGGCCAAGGGAAATAGGGATTATTTTTTTAGGGTTTCGTAGTCAACTAGCAACCCTTATACACTTGAGAGCAAAAAAATCGCACATGACTTGTAATTTCGTTTAATACTGTTTTTTTCTTAAATCTAAAAATATTGAGTACAAATTATTAAGCAAAATTGAAGCATACAAAGTTAGTTTTATAAAAACACAAAATTAAGATCATTGACCTTCACGTAACTCACAAAAACCAGCGGTATACCCAATTCCCCAAATTCAGCCATTTTCATTTCACTACTTGCACCTTTACCTAGAGCTACAAAAAGGGTGCTGTTTTGGAGTTTTAATCAGTTTTCGTTAAGGTGATAACGTTTCTATTAGAAACAGACGGATTTACTGGAAAAATGTGGATACCACGCCCGCAGAAGCCGTTCAAGTTATTGCCTTGCCCAAAGCAGGCCATAATCAAAATGAAGTCGCCCGATAGCTAAATTTTAGCTGCTTTCCGGTTCGTCTGGTATACCAGAGATTTTAAGAAACCCGTGGGTATATTCGGCGACCAGGATATGGCCGGTGGCGTATAGGATCAGGGCGTGATTATTGCTTTTCTGTAACAAGTACTTTGAGAAATTGGCTACTGAACACGATTGAACTGACACAAAAGCTACAAGAGGTTTGAAATTTCAGTATAAGTCAGTGGACGATCAGGAAAAAACTGGGTGAAGCAGGCCTGACTACACGTCACTCAGCAAATGGAACCAAATTGACCAAAGCTCACCGACAAGCCCGGCAATAATTTGCCACGAAACACTTAAATTGGATGTATGCCTAATGACAAGCTGTTGTGTTTTCTGATAAGTGCAGAATTAGCTAGACGACCATAATCGATGCTGCAGGGTCTACAAAAGGTCATCAGGGCAATTTTAACAATGCTGCATAAGCGAAGAAGTGGGTTTTGGAGGCGAATTGGGGTGGCATAATGTTGGACACTAAAACTGACATTGTATTCATCACTGGGCCATTACTGGCCTGATATCAAGAGGGTTGACGGCTTTATGATACATCAAAAAATTGCTCGAAGAATGTGTGAAGCCACTTTTGTGGCTTATGGTAGATTTTTTTTCCTTAGTGCAGAACAACACCAGATTGCATGTCGCTAGAACAGTTTACGACTACATGTAAGACGTTGGAATCATTGTGATAGAGAGGCCAGCTTGTACTTCTGATCTTAATCCAATTGAGCATATCTGGAATGACCTTGAAAAAAGACTAAGTGCAAAAAGCCTAGCTCTCCACGCCTCCAAGAGCTTCAATTTGTCATTGACGAGAAGTGGGACGTTATACCCTAAGATTTCATGGTAAAATTAATACGGCTGATGAAAAATCGAGTAACAGCTGTAAATAAGGCTAAGGGAGGGAATACACTTTATTGACAAACAGGATGATCAAGAATTTTAAGTTTGACTCTCATTCTTTCTTAAGTGAAATTTGGTAATTTATCCCATTTGTTGGATTTGGTGCTCTAAACCCTTTCAAGGATATTTTTTTACACTGTATTTCATATCATTATAAAGGTAATTAAATAGGCTTTCAATTAGTGTACGACATGTTTTCAATAACTATTCACATTCATGACAAAAACTGCCTTAACCAAAAGAGTTATGATGTGCGATTTTTTTGCTCTCGAGTGTAGTTTCGCCATGTCTGTCTGTCCGTCTGTCTGTCCGTCTATCCGTCCTCGCTTAATCTCTGTGACCGTTAGCACTAGAAAGCTGAAATTTGGTACCAATATGTATATCAATCACGGTAAAATAAAAATTGGAAAAAAATGTTTTATTAGGGTAGCCCCCTATATGTAAAGTGGGAAGTGATTTTTTTTTTAATTTCAACCCTAACGTGTGATATATCGTTGGATAGGTATTTAAAAATGAATAGGGGTTTACTAAAATCATTTTTTGATAATGTCTATATTTTCTTAAATAATCGCTCCAAAAGTAAAAAACAATGTGTCCCCCCTCTAACTTTTGAACCATAAGTTTAGAAAATATGAAAAAAATCTGAAAAGTAGAACTTTATAAGGACTTTCTAGGAAAATCATTTTGAACTTGATGGAAAGAACAGTTTTTGTACAAAAAGACAAAATGTTCTACAAAATAATTTCTGGACTAAGTTTGTAGTATAATCGTCGCTCTTGGCCGGTTTGTTTTTATAATATAGATATCTAGATATTTATTTTGTACATAAATAATTCTGACACTGCATTGTTGATTGTAATTGTCTAATGTAGAGTAAGCAAGTGACTGACCTCAAAACGTATGTATGTGAGTGTTCACAAAACTCATTGGCCTGGTTTTTGTTCCGTAATACTACAACAGCGTGAAAACGTGAGTGAAATTACATTATGTTGTGTAGTGTAATTTTAATTGTTATTTGTTATTGTTATACAAGGTGATAAATCTGTGATTTATTGTGTTAATATTTTTTGTGATTTTTATTTTATGTGATTGTCTTGCAAAACATGTCATATTTTTTATAATGCATGTTTTCGTATCTTATCGCGAAAACAAAACATACTATAGTCAGTTGTATTATTTTACGTGCATAAAGATAAAAATTAAAATATTTTAGTACCTACATATTTTTTACGACTTCGTACTTAATTAACATTTCCGCTCTGTATTCTTTTTTTTCTTGTATCGGCATAAGTGAGATTGCTAATCAGTTGTAGCTTTTTTGTGTGACTGTTACGAAAATACCGTTTTAAAAACGGGGTTAAAAAATTAGGTTTCTCCATATAAAATTGGAACTCTCGTTCTATCTGATGAGAAAATCCTCTCTTTTTTTTTATCCGTTATAAACTAGTACTTGACTGCGATCCCGCTTGATGGTAAGCAGTGATGCAATCGTTGATGGTGAGGCGCACTAGTTTATTAAGAGCCTATTCAGTCTAGCCTTGAAGTTACCCAAATTATAATCAGACGAAAAGCAGGCAAACTGTTCCAGTCCTTCGAAGTACGCGGTATAAATGACGAGGCGAAACGCTTAGTCCGGACCGTAGATGTTTCAACAACGTAAGGGTTAGTTAGTTAGTAAACCTGAAATCGCGAAAAAAAATCAGCTGTTCAGTACATTTATGTTTGCCTAATGTACTGAACAGCTGATATTTTTTTCGCGATTTCGGCTTTGCTCCCATAAAAAAAATTGTTTGCTCATGATAATGAGCACAATCACGTGTTTCAGTATCGTACACTAATTGCCAGTCACACTAAATATAGATTAAAGCTAGAACTACACTGCGCAAACGTGGGCCACATACGCCAATCTGGGCGCGTCGGTCTTCATACATTTTATATGGAAACTAGACTTGTAGAGCTGCACTTGATCCACGCCACGTGACGTTGTTCTACGTACAAATCAGCGTGTGTGACACGTGTGCGTCGGTCTAATGTTGCCCTAGCTTTAGTATTTAGATAAACATCACGTTTGGCGAAACGTTACGGATTTTAGAATATCCTTATCTATGATATTGTAAAGAATATCCGTAATAGTAATCTTTCTTTATACCGTTACGTTGCATCAGCGATCATGCCTATATGGCTAGATGTTACAAATTTATATAAAGTACAACGACATTACATACATCTACACTAATATGAAAAAGAGGTAAAGTTTGTTTTTATTGTTGGTTGGAGGTAATCTCTGAAAGTGCTGGGCCGAAAAATATTTTTTTTCACCGACAGAAAGCTACTTCATTCCTGAGTGACATAGACTATACTACATGTACGCCGGCAAAGCCACGGGTAAAAGCTAGTTTTACTTAAAAGAAAAATCTTAATAACAATAGGGACTAATGCACATGACAATTAAGGCGTACATAGCGCTCACCGTAGTAATACTGCGGCCTTGATAAATATATTCTCTCAATACATAATTTTAAAGTATAATTAATTTAACATAAAACAATAATGTAACACAAAAATAGATTCAAATAAGTTAAATAAATTAAATTGAATTTTTTGAATTTAAAACATTCAAAAATACGAATTAAATAGATTGAAATTATATCAAATAATTTGAAGTCAAGAATAAATAAATTAAATTACAAATTGAAGTCAAACAAATTATAAATTAAAATAAACAATAAATTAAAATAAACAATAAATTAAATTAAAAATATCATGGTTCCATGTAAATAAATAGGTAAAGAACATTCCTGTATCATTTAATGTAATAGATTTGTTGAAAATGGAGATTGCTAACACGCTTCGTTTTCGGATAATTCACTTCAAGGCAAACGACTCACCTTGACTGCATGTGAACTAACAAATAATTTTCGTCATCTTTGTGTTAAGGCCCTAATTCCCGAGTGAAACAAAAACAGTAAAAAAGTTTAAAAATAAAACAGTGATACAGTGTCTTTCCTGATAGCTATAACCTAGGGTTCTTTAAGTCAAGAGTGAATAGATTGCTTCTAGGCAAGCGTGTTCCACCGTCGGCCACATCATCGCTTACCATCAGGTGAGATAGTGGTCAAACGCGAGCCATTATAAAAAAAAGTCTATAAATAAAACAGTGATTTTCTGAAGCCCACTCTTCGGTAAGGGCTAGGTTCATGGGTTTGAAAAAAAATATGTTTATTATAGATTCATGTACAACATTACATATGATTTTTTTCGTAAGACTAATACTTTTGCCAAAAAAAAACCATGATATTTTCCGCTTGTATTCCCTACTACTACTCCACTTCTTCTTTCAAACGGCTTTGATCTTTAGAAATATGTTTGCACAAAAAAATAGTTGGTTAAGTGTTCTTCAGAATGTAGGTACATAGCAATGTAAATCAATCAATGTTTCGCAAAGAAAATGGATTTAAAGATCAACGGAGCTCTATCCGTCCAGATGTTTATTTTATTTATTTTATTTATTTATTTATTGGTTCACCAACAATTGTTTACACTGGTATTATGGTAAAAGTAACATGCAATATATTACAGTACAATGGTGTAGCAATCACTTAAAGGTAAACTCCGCATGCATTAAGTATAAGTTGTATATGTAAGTATATATAATAAAGAAAACTTAACTAAACTAATCTATAATTATTATTGAAACCACGCGTCATTGTACATACAGTATGTCTAATCCAAGTATGTTCAAGGAACTATACGCCTTAACGGCACAGTCACTACTATGATATTTGCAATTAGCATTTTAACGATGTAATCACTGCAGCGAAATGATTTGATCACCGTAAGCGCGGTAGTTGGTCCTCCGGCTGTCCGGTAACCGTCCGGACCTTTCCCTAGTCGTCCATGGCGCCTTAAAGAGATGTCATTAAAATCGTAGTGCGGCCGATGTGCCTGGGCTACGGGAAATTTCTGATAAAGAAACATTTGGTCCTCCACTTACAAGTTAAGGTTTATAAAGTGTTAGCTTAGAGGGGCTGAAAGTGCGTAACGTGGCGAGCTGGGCGGCATCGGTAAGCGGGTGCGCGGCGCTATGAGCGGCGTCTCGTGGCATGCTTCAAACCAGGGACTCAAACTGTAACCGTAATAATGTGTTTTAACACTGTTTTTTTAAAACAGTTTTAACAGAAAAACACTTTTAAATGTAACAGATACAATAATGTTACCTACCGAATCAAACTGTAACCTGTTATTTGTGTTAATAAGTGTTAATATGTGTAACTGAAATAATCAGTTTTAGTATAGCTTTATGTATAAATAATTGCACAGTACCATAAATAAGTAAATTGTAACTTTGGCAACGCTGCGTTTACCCGTTACACTTATTAACACTGTTAACACTTTTATATCTGTTACAGATATGTTACGGTTACACTTTTTTAGGTGTTTTGGGTTAACACATTGAAAACACATATTTAAGTGTTACATTTTTGATTCTGTTACCAATTCAACATGTAACACTTATGATTCTGTAACCTTTATGAAGGTGTTTTTAAGTCCCTGCTTCAAACATTTTCATAGTTTTGTTTCTTACCGCTCGCCGCCTTGCGCTTAGTTTCCGCTTACACCGGCAAGGTCGTGAACGAGCCTTTACGCAGTTTTGGCCATTATCCTCAGTAAAAGTTTACACGCTCTCTCACTCCACCCTAGAGCGGGAAAAGTCATTGGATGATTACCCACTTAAAAAAAAACTGGAATGTACTATCACTTGCAAAAGTCCATAAGAATTCTTAAAACTTATTCGTTTGACGTTTAGTTTGACTTACGACCTTTTATTTTCAAGTTTCGCCAACAAATGATTGAAATTCACAATTTCATCAACTTATCATAAGTCAAGATGGCCCAGTGGTATAGGCACACAGATTGAAGCGCAAATCAGCGTGCCGCAAGTTCAAATCCCACGCAATTATTGACTTTTTGTAAGTTCTTACCCGATTGGAAGTTATGTATTTGCATTACATATATTAAATTATTCTTTAACTTGTTCACACATTTCTTAGAGTTAGAAAGGTAGATCACAAAAAAACTAAATAAAGAATTAGATTTCTGCGAGGTAGACACGAGTTTTAACTTAACCGAAATGAACTGTCGTTTGGTTGTAGTTGTTGGTTAGTGACGTGAGGTTGACAGTATTGTAATATTCGCAAAATGCAGGCTAATATTAGTATTGAAGTGAGGGCGACTATCATTGGGCTGCATAAAAGTGGTCTTAATAAAACACAAATATCTGAAGAAACCGGACTGAATGTGAGTATAATAGCTATTAATGAATTGTAACTTTATTACAAATTAATCTTCTAATTAAAACGTATGCCATTTATGAATCCATTCATCGTATCTTTATGAGGTTTAAAAGAGAAATACGTAAATCGTTGGGTTTATTGGATTGGTTATTGGATTAATAAATGCAGTTTTATTTTAAAATTATATTCAATAATTATGATTATTAACATTTTATATAATGAAAATGAAGTGAAGTAGGTATAGCTGCCTAATATATATATTTTTTTTATTTTAGAAAAATACTGTAAATCTTTGGCTAAAAAGATATGAGGAAGAAGGTAGCCTTGCTAGTCGAAAGAGAAGTGGGAAATCGAAGCTTATTAGCGAGGCGCAGCGACGACATATGGTGGACGTATACGAAACGAATGGTTTCGCACCAACGAGACATTTTGCGGAATTATATGACACCTCGATGGATACTGTTCGCCGTGCACTTCACGCTGAAGGCGTGCATCACAGAAAACCTGCTAAAAAGCCGTACTTGACAGAGAGGCACAAACAAGAACGATTACGTTTCGCACTAAATATTTAATGTTAACTAAACTAAATGGCCTACCATTTTATTTTAACATATCTGTGATTATTCGTTAACAAACACTGTATTATATTGTGTTTACTTTCGTTTAAAACAGCTATATCTTTTAACTTGTGCCATCGCCTCATCTTAAGAATGCAGTGAACTCGCTATCAATTTTGTTGACAATAATCATGAGTCTATTTCGTTTTTTATTCTTCTACCCGCACTGTTTTAACATAATACTATAGTTCAATTTATTTTTCTCATCTAATTGACGATTATCTTGTGAGAACTAAAATTCTTTTAACAGAAATTGAGGTTTGGTTTCAATCTTCTTTTCGTCAAGAAAATGAACAATTAAGCTATGACCTCAATACATTCATTGTGACGTTACACAAAAATAAAATGTTTACAAAGTCCAAATCATATATCACTTTTCAATAAATAACTGGATATAAACAATTACCTATATTTAATTTTATTAAAATTTGAATATCCGTTCATTGTTACGTTATTCATATTATGAATGGTCTAAGTGGGTATACTTCCAACAAACAATCTTAGGCGTAACATAGATAACGGTTACAAGATAACTTTTTGTCTAGGTAACAATTCGACGTCACAATTCTCATAAATGTTTAATTTGTAAATATAAAGAATAAACATTTTTATTAAACACGTCTTTTTATTTCCACCTTATAACATCGAAAAGATGTAACAACTAAATAATTGCAAATTACGAATGTGATTCTTCTTGTGGTTAATAGATCACATTCGTAATTTGCAACTATTTAGTGCAAAAAATGCAATAGTATTTTTCATGGAAATAAAAAAAAACAACTATATCAATATAGATTGGGAATTTTCAAAGTAAGAAATAACTGCAACGGACCGACCATGATTTGAACTCGGGTTACGTGATTTGCGAATCCAACACTTAGTTCACACGGCTACCAGCACATGACGTATTTGCACGAATTTTATCAATGCTACCATATAGCTCAGTGCGACGACAGTTCCTTAGTGTGTGTTATCTGTGGAATGTGGATACTCATACATGCGCACACATACGCACGGAAGAATCGCGCTCGCTCGGTTCGTAGCAATGTAATCTTTAGCGTTCCTATGGACTTTTGCGGCCTTACTGTACGCGACGTACACCGGCACGGATCTTGAGCGCTGGCTTCAAGTTGTGCAGAAGTCAAATATTCGGTCTCTTTAGTGGTGCGAAGTGAGACGCGGGGGCGGGGAGTGTCAGTGATTGGCTCGCCGCGCCTTCGTGTCATAGACGTCACTCCTGATTCGTTCCCTGCGTCGCTGCATGTATCTAACAACGAAGACGATTGGCTCGCCAATGTATGGAATGCGCAAAGCGATCCCCACTCTGACGCCGAGCGTTCAAGATCCGTTTCGGCAATTGTATGTGTTCGTACCTAACGTAATCGGAGAGAATACCTAATTACTTATTGACATAATTATAAAATCCTTCACGCGGCCTGCCTGACAACCGTATTAAATCTTATCTTAATTACCTTTAAACGTAATCTTATTTATTTTAAAACTTGAGTGACAAAATAAACTTATTTATTAATGTTTATTTTCTTACTAGTTGTCCCCCGCGACTTTGATTACTGCCCCGTTTCTGTGCGTCGTAGTGTATATAGCCTTCCTCAATAAATCGACTATCGAACACTAACATATTTTTCAATTCGAAGCAGTTCACAGTTGTTCCTAAGATAAGCGCGTTTAAACAAACAAATTCTTCAAATAAAATTCTAAGTATTGATAAATTCGTTTACGCTTATCGGTTGTCCGACCTTGATCTTATCTTTTATGCTAAATATTATTTATTTTAAGACTAGAATTAAAGTTTATTTCCTTATTTTGTAATGTGCAGCTTCTATGCCATCTGAAGAGGTGCTGATGAAAGAGTCTGCATCGGCTATAATCTTTAGTTAGTGGACAAATTCATTTTTGTTATGGTGGAAAAACTGTTTGACTTCTAAAGGCTGTTTTTTTTTTCGGTGGGATAATCATCTAAAGACATCCCCCGCTCTTGGACGGGGCGGGAGATAGTGTCAGACTTTTATTGACTAAAAACCCGCTTCTGTTCCTGCGTTGCCTGCCATACCGGGGCTGAGCTACCTTTCGGAGCTAACCCTGGCCCCAGTAGGCTTCGACCTAGCTGGGCCCCTGCTGATGCTGACAAATCCTTGAGGCGCGCGGGAACAGTGCGCGCCGTCGACGACTTGGGCTTGGTCCGGACAGTTACCGGACGGCCGGACAGTGAGCTATCCATTGCTCACTGTCCGCAAGCCCGCGCCTACGGTGGCTGGAAATCGGGATTGGAATCCCGGCGTCGCGGCGGCGAGAGCGCCGTTGCCTGATGCGGTCGGCCTCCTCCTTAGCGAGCATTACTGCTTCGCAGAAGTCGGCGACCGCCTACCACTCCTCCTCGCTCCGGACCATGGCCTCGACCAAGGCCCGGCGCGAGAGGTCTCCGCCGCCGGTCACCCCCACGAGGGCACGGCGATGCTCCGCCCAACACGGCGATGCTCCGCCCAGTCCCTGGATGGCTCAGCATTGGGGTTATCTTTCGGGCAGGACGACATCACTGCGTCTGTCTGCCTATATGAACGCGATAAACTCAAAAACTGCTGAACCAATTTTCTTGCAGTTTTCACTAATAGACAAATACATGCATATTATACAGAGTGGACCAAAAGTAAAAGTCTTTTTACTTTTCAAAGAATTATTTAAAAAAAAACTCAACACTCGTGCGAAGCTGGGATAGGTCGCTAGTTTTGAATAAAATTGTTGTCAGTGAAGGCTTATTTATAGGTAAATAATTTTTTTTTTTCAAATCAAAATCATAAAATCATATTATATAAACTTATATGAGCAGCTAGTACACGGTTTCAATTGGTATTTTAGAAAATATCCTTTCCCTTAAAGGTACTTTTTAAAAAACTGTATAAAGAAAATACTAGCGAATTAGGAACAACAAGGTAGACCGTTAACCAGGTGAGGGTTGTGGGAATCCGATGGATGCGAGACGCACAAGACCGGTCGTTACGGCGACACTTGGGGAGGCCTATGTCCAACAGTGGACATAGGCCTGTATTTCGGCTGATACGATGATGATTTGTTGGAACCTCCTCCGTTTCTTGAAAAACACCGGTTTGCGAAATTAAAAATTTATTTGCAAATATTTTTTAAACATTTTTTCTTTTTATGTTGTATTTTTTTGGTAAAAAATTTCTTTATTAAAAATCATAAACAAATTGTACAGTATCAGATGCTGAGTCCAATGATCTAGTAAAACTGGTATTTTTTTTTTTAATTGAGATAAACTAGTGCTTGACTGCGATCCCACCTGATGGTAAGTAGCGATGCAATCTTTGATGGTGAGGCGCACTAGTTTATTTTATTATTATAAGTATAAGGAAAATAAAGACATATTTCTTGTGAGTCTTCTCTTCGCACAGTTTTTACTTGTACAGACTACAGACGCGAAGAATGTTTAGGTATTTATTTCTCTGCGTGTGAGTGCGGTCGCTGTCGCTTTTCCTTTGGAGTCTCGTAAGAGAAAGTGCGATCGAGAAAATTGTAATGATGACCAAATGCATGACTTTATGATTGCGGACTGCATTGCAGCTGCGTGAATTATGTGTAATAGACTTAACGTGAGATTTAATGCAGTCAATTTTATCTCGACCAACTGCAGAAGATGCCAAAAAATTGTGTTATTTAAAAATTGTGTTATTCCTTCATCTGTGACTTCCATCTTTATGATAGCAGAGCATAGCATAATCAGCCTTTTAAAATTCCCACTGCTGGGATAAGGGTTACCATATCTGAGGATTTGTCCTGAGATTTCAGGATTTTTGGACTCTTCTTAGGATTGCGGCTGGATTCTGTAAATCTCATCAAATCTCAGGGTTTTTAGAATTAAAAAAAAAACTACAGCTTATTATACAAATAAAAGTAAAACAATCATAAAAAAAAAATAAAAATAAACTAATATTATTTTTCCTTTGGTAAAAGGGGGTTCCGCTGCCACCCTCACCACTTTGAGTGCGATGTGCAATGCATGAGTTAGATCTGTAGTGTGAAAAAATTCTCAAACTGAAAAAATCTCAGGATTTTTGGAAATCGGGCTTTTTACCCGGACTTTTAATTTTTTGATCCGGTAGCCCTATCTGGAACTCAGGCCTCCTCTCTAGGATAGGGAATAGGCCGTAATCCACCACGCGGGCCCACTGCGGACTGGTGAATGTCACCTGTCATCGAATTTTTGATTCTAGGACATGCCGGTTTCCTCACGATGTTTTCCTTCATCAATCACTCAATGTTTTCCTCCACTGTCTATTTTAGTATACGTATTCTAGTTATAAGTATTATTTATGTAATGATGTTATACCATATTAAAAGGTACGATGGGGTTGGTATATCTGGTTAGATAAAAACCCCAACATACCTAAATTAAAAAAAAAAATAGGTGTAGGAAAATAAATACTTTAGGTTAAGATGACAAACTGTAGAATAGTTAGTTTCATGTCGAGCAATTGTAGTAGGTAAGAGATATTTAATTTAATTTTGCTATTGTTTTCTCGCAAAAGAGCATTACGGTCCATAAAGTATGATATTTATAGAATGAGTGGTTTTATTCAATACCTAAGTAAACTATGGTTGAAAAACAACCTACATGTAGAGTCAAGGGTCAAAAGTGCAGTTGCACTCTTATACCTAATGTTTCTAAAGAAGGGAGTTACTTCAAGGGACCCCCATCTCTCAATGGTTCATGACTAATTTCATTTGTAGCATAGAATCTTAAAATCTTTAAAGCCAAACTAATAACAGCCGCACGAGTCAATCTTGCCGGGTCTTGGTGCAGGCCATGGTCCGGAGCGAGGAGGATTGGTAGGCGGTCGCCTCCTTCTGCGAAGCAGTAATGGAGTTAGCAAAGGAGGCGGCTGAACGCGAGAGGGAACGACCCTCACGCTCCAGCCACCGGGATCCCGATTCCGATTTCCAGCTACCATGGGCCCAGGCTTACAGAACGCGAGCAATGAGTAGCTATACGGGCCATAGGCATATAGGACGACTTGATGAATTCCTTGTGAACACGGGCAGTAATGCCACAAGGCATTAATTTCCAGTCAAAATTCGACAAAAATTGGTTTACGCATCATATTAATGGCTTCGTATCATGAACAGGTGAACCTGACGTGGAATGATGAGAACAGCACGCTGACGTTCTACAACGAGCGCTTCTGGCACTTCCAGCCGGAGATGTCCAATGGTTCCCTCTCCGATAACGTCACCAGCATCAACCCGATTATAGCGGTAAGTATGATGAACTTGACTCACAGAATTCGCGCCGTGTGTTTTATTGTGTCAGATCAGATACTACCGATGAATATTTGATTTCTAAAGAACCAGTATGAAATCATCTACTCCCTGCGCTTACGTAAACATTTTTTGTGACCAGTTTTTTCCACTTAACACATACTCATGACGATCAAAAGTGTTTGGTGTCGGTAACTGAAAACTAAAAGTGTCTACATTTACGCAGCGCCTAACTCGATTAGGTCCCATTGCAATATTCATATAAAGGCTTTTAATCCGTTCTGAGCGCTGGCCGTTTTGCGCGGATGTGACGCATATCTTACGTGTTACTTTTAGTTCGATATTGTTATTTATTTTTCATCCCACCATCTCGGAAAGAGAGTTTTTGCTCTTCGGTATCTGAGAGCAAAAGCCGTTTTTATTCTCTAGAGAGATAAAGTAAATTAAATTTAGAACATTGCGTGTACTATGTTTATGTATTCAAAACATCATTAAACCTATTTACTTCTACCTCCATGGTACCAAATTCGTCATACAACTTTTTTTTAATTTGTTAAAAACTCAGACTCAGAACCTTTTTGGTGTACTTTATTTTACATTTAGTCATTTCCTCGCTGAGGTGGAATGAAAAGTTACGTGTTGCACTCGACTGCAAAGATTTTTCACCTCGTGCTCTTTTGATTCTCTCGCTAACGCTCAGGATTCTAATTCTTGAGTCACTCGCTACGCTCGTGATTCAATTTTAGAATCCTTCGCTTGCTCGGTCATCAAAATTGAGCACGCGGTTAAAAAGCAACTTTGCACTCTTGTATAACAAATAACTATTTTTATGGTATGCGTCATGTTTGACGTGAATAAACACTTTTTCTTTCTTCTTTCTTTCTTCAAGTATGTTTATTTATTACTTTATGGTATGCAACCTTAGCTTATTATAGGACGTTTATAAATAAGAATAAATGTACAATAGGCGGTTTTATTGCACAGGACAATTTCTACCAGACTACCTTTAGATGGTCTGAACGAAATGAAAAGATTTGGGGCTGTCAGTATACAACATACAATACAATGGAAAAAATACAATAGATAAAGAAATTACCAAATAATAAACTAATAAATATTTAAATATATAATAGAGAAATGAGAAGAAAAATTAAAGTGACAGGTAGTGCTCCTTCACCATGTACTCACGTATGTTGTTATACCGTTACATTATTCACCAACAGACAGTAGCCTACATGATGCGCAACCAGAACTACTTCATCCGACTAGGCGTGGAGGGCTTCCTGCGACTGTACCACAAGAACATGTTCCTCACCGCCAACGTGTCCTCGTGGATGTTCGACGGCATCAGCGACCCGGTGCTCAACATCGCCTTGGAGATGCCCGAGCTCCCTATCACCATACCGTACGATAAATTCGGTTGGTTCTATGAAGTGAGTGATCGTTTTAATAATTTCCCTATTGATAAGGTTTTTCACCAGTGTGCACTCGATTATGATTTTTCAAAACACTCTTTCGGCTAGAGTCTGTGCGGAAAGTAAACCATCGTGGGATTTGAGGGCGCTGATGTAGATAAATATCGTTTTTGTTATGTAAGCAACATTGTGACGTCATTATAGTGCGACTGTTAAATCTTGATATTTTGAAACTATGTTAGACTAGCTTCTTCCAGCGGCTTCACCCTATAATAAAAATTATCCTATTGGCTGAATTTGCTCACCTAGTGAAACTGCAAAGTCATAGCTTATGTGCTATATTATTGCAATGTTTATGATTAGGTTCATCTGTCTAGTAGTTATTCCGCGACACATCCATACATACGAGTACCTCCATCCATCTTCACAAACTTTCGCATTTATAATATTAGTAGCCTATTGAACTTAGCAAAAATATAGGTTATAAGCTATACGTTAACGTTTATCATTAAATTTATCCGTTTATAAGTTTTTGCGTAATGCCGTTAATTGTGGCGACACCTGGGGGAGGCCTATGTCGAACAGTGGACGTCTTTCGATTGTAATGATGATGAACATTTAAATGCAAACACGAATCGGTATAGGAAAATAGCGTGAAGAAACTGCTGTACTGCCTATCTAGGTAGGTTCCACCAACGACCACTTACCCAGTTCCAACGAAAATGGTTGTATCACTTTGACTGGGATCGGTCTATTGTCACTGACTGGAATATTGTAGCTAGCAGCAAGTTTATGTTTACCCTATTTAAACATAAAGGTAAAATTGGGACACACTACCACTTTCTCGTTGTCTTCCTCAGTACATTTTTCCCTTTTGCTAATCAATGAAAAATATGAACTTAATGACTATGAAAATAAAGTACATTTCAGAATTTGTAATGTTGCTTTGTAAAAAATCTATTTAGCCTATAAGGGACCATCTCGCATATAAGCTCCTTAGGATCACTTGGTTGTCCGTCTGTTTATCTGTTAAGACCCTTTAACTCGAGAACGCTTGGAGGTATCGAGTTAAAATTAAAAACATACACTCAAGTCTGCGGTCTTTTGAAGTTGTGAAAAACTTCTGAGTTAACGAAAAAAAAAGATACGGCTGTTTATGTCGCAAAAAAAACATATATTTCGATACTCAAGGGAATCAAAGTTCATAGGGTGAATCGCGTTGACCTAGAATCCTGAAACTTGGCATAAATCAAGGTCTCGTAGAACAAGTACAGGGAAAAATCTGAAAATTATAAATTGATAGATCCGCCACAAAAAAAAAATTGTTTGCAATTTGGAAAAATCTTCGTAACTCAATTCGGGAATTGATTTCATAGGTAAATTTGTACAGAATCTTCAGTGCGCGAGTCCGACTCGCACTTGCCCTTTTTTATTTTAGTTACTGTATCCTTACTCAAGCCTGAAAAGAAATATTCTAAGTTAGTCGAAATGCATTATAAATTTAAAGTATCAATACTCATTATACTAGCCATCGAAAATATTGACCAAAACAAAATAAACAAATATCGTCATGTTTAAATGAATTTCCGTTTAATTTATATATATTTGGAGATAACAGGGACAGGAGTTCACCTAGGAAGTCTAAAAACATTAAAATAAAAGTGTTACGTACCAAAAACACAGCATACCAATGTTTCCCAAGTTTGTGACTTTGTTTTGATCAATAATGGTGTGATTTGCCATTTGTTATCTTTGGCAAAACTGTAATATATTAAAAATTATTTCCCTTGCAGCTCAGTGAAATTTTTTATCACATTTCTGAAGATTTCAATTAAAAATCACAATAAAATAACATAGTAAACAAACTTTCTGTCAACATACTATGACGTTTGGCATTTGACGGATGGCTGGGTTGGGTTGCTACTTAAAATCTTTAATGTTGTTTTCACTTTACGCCACGACGGTTCTTTTATCGCACAGACTATATACGTGCAGGCATTCGTCACATTTGGAAGGTTTTTCACCAGTGTGCACTCGATTATGACTTTTCAAAACACTCATGTCTAAAATTGCGCTGGCATACGTCACATATGAAAAGATTTTCACCAGTGTTAAACACAGAGTCTTCAAAGTTAAAGTGAATAGGCTCTTAGTAAAGTAGCGCGCTTCACCATCACTGCTTACTATCAGGTGGGATCGCAGTCAAGCACTAGTTACATCATTAAAAAAACACGTTATTTATTTTTCCGTTTCTAAATTACTACATAGGAACTCCCATACGGGTTATGGTTCTTTAAGTCAAGAGTGAATAGATTGCTTCTAGGCAAGCGTGCTCCATCGTCGGCCACATCATCGCTTACCATCAGGTGAGATTGTGGTCAAACGCGAGCCTATCCATTATAAAAAGAAATAAAAAAATACAAATATTTTTTAGGAGACCTAAGGCCCAGCAGTGGGCACATTAAAAGGCTGATTATGTTAATTTAAATTTATCTAATTAGCTCATTATGCCTACTGCTAGGCGACCAGCTCCCTCCTTTTCCACACACGTCTGTCTTCTGCCATTGCGGGCCAATACCTCCGATCAGATTTAAGTGTTAAGAGTTTAAGTTTAAACTTTTAACTTCCAGTCTTCTTCTTTGCAGTCAAAGCTATGTCTTATTTTGTTAGCGAGTGTTTTTTATACAATTGATAACTGTAATGAATCAACAAATAACCACAATGACGTCTGTGCAAATTAGAATAACCTTCAATTTTAAATTACCTTGATGACTGTTTCATAAAAGCGAATGGCTGTCACATTGCATATCAATTTCTGTGTGATACCAACTCACACTGCGTCTTTGGTCTTCTTAACCCTTTAATGCCCTAGCGCCTGAACAGTGCCATAAAACTGTGACTACTGTAAACTGTACTACTACTATGGTAATAGCTGGGTTAATAGATTTGAAATAAAAAATATATGTTTGTTATAGATTCATATACAACATTATCATCATATGATTTTAACGTGCGATTTCTAAAAAAAATATTTAACAACATTATATTTTTCGGCTTGTTTACCCTTCTCCTTTAAAACAACTTTACATTTTAGAAATATGTTCACACAAAAAAATATCTGATTATGTGTTCTTCAGAATGTACATAGCATTAAATTATTCAATATTTGGCAAAGAAAATAAATTTATAAGTCAGCGGGGCTCTATCCGGAAAGATGTTCAAGGGACTAACCTTAACCGCTTGCGTCGAATTTGTCCGACAAGTGAGACAGGTTCACTTGTCGGATAAATTCGCAAGCGAAGTCCCTTGTAGGCAATATGATGAAGCGCTATTCAGACCAATACGATGAAGACTGTCTGCGAATTATAAAGTCCATAGTATGTGGACAAACAAGTGTTTTGTGTTCTGTTCGCGAGTGTCGTGGTTAGCGACTGCGTATTCCATCGCGTTCACTCTTCAATCCCCATAGGTGACAGAAGAGCTGACGAGATGGAGTATTGGGTCGTGGTTGTGCGGAATAAACTCGAGTGTTTGTCGAATGTGGTACCAATTTACTCAGGGCACTGGGTCCTCTCAAAAGGAGAAACTGTCGGAACATGAATTCATTTTTTTCACGTGGAATATAATCAAATGACTACTTCCGCTCTGGGTGGAGCAAAAAGGAGTGTGTAACCCAGAGTACTTTCAGCTGCCCTTTGCGATTGCCTGGATTGGGCTGTAAGACAACTTACAAATTCTGGTGATGGCTTCGTGAAAATCTACAGCTGAGAGATAGCAGTGGAGAGGGAGGCCAAAGAAAAGATGTATGGATTTTGTGAGAAGTGATGTGAAAGAAATGGGAGTTAGTGATAGCGTGACGAGTGACAGGACAGAATGGAAGAAAAAAACGTGTTGCGCCGACCACAAATAACACGAGACATGGGAGATGGTTTTTTTTTTTTTTTTTTTTTTTTAATTGAGATAAACTAGTGCTTGACTGCGATCTCACCTGATGGTAAGTAGCGATGCGATGTTTCTCTCTCAGCAGTAAAAACATCGAAGGCTTCAGCCTATGTTTCAACATAAAACAGCATAACAAAATATATAGATATTATAATAGTTTCGTGTTATTTTACCCATTTTTTATCTGTAATGACTAATGACCCAGTTACCACATTTAACTTGTAAATTTAAAACAAAAGATAGATTCTTCAAGCCACAAAGCGACCATCATTTATCTCTGGGTGCAAAGTTCGGCCGAGGCAAATGAGTACAATATTTATGATGGCATGTTGTGATTCACATAATTATGATCTTTGAACTGTTTTGTCGCCATTGGTACGATAAGTATAAATCGTTACTAGTTAAGCGTAAACGTTTAATGATTTTGCTATCTTGTCTTTTTTCCGTGACGATTCATCTTTTGTTTGACTGTTTTTTTTTTTTATTTAGACAGGGCGCAAACGTGGAATATTTGATTTCTATGGAACCAGTATGAAATCATCCAGTCCCTGCGCATACCTAAACATTTTTTGTGTTCGGTGTCGGTAACTGGAACAAAAAGTGTCTCCGTTTGCGCAGCGCCTTACTCTGTCATACTGATATTCTTTTTGTATTAACATAGCAAATGTCGTCATCATCATATGAGTCGAAAGACGTCCACTGATGGACATTGGCCTCCAAAAGGCGACAAAAATTTATGTTTACGGCTTTTCTTTGTCATAATAAGCATTTATACACATAACCTTTCTCATAAATCACGTCTATTGGTGAAACTCTTAGATTCAAATGCATGAAAACTCTCCAGCAGTTTTTAAATTTTTCGCGCTCATAGAGACAGGCAGACACGATGGTGGTCAAACGCAAGCCTACCTTTAACCTTTTGAATGTCTTAAGTTACACAGTTCGACATAAGCCATTGTTTTTCTATTGTGTCTCTAATTACGGCATTCGAAGAGTTAATAAAAAAAAAAAAAAATGGCAGACTTTGTTTAATTTGTATATATTTTAACTATTTATATATATGTAAATGAGGAAGTCCCCCATCGTATGTTTATTGTCAATAAACTCAAAAACTGATAGTCGTAAAGAATTACAAAAATAATACCTAAAATTTTTACAAAAATATTTGAAAAATGTTAGCTATAAATTATTTTTCTGTGACGCTCTCTTGAATCACTTTAAGGCAAGCTATGACTAACTGCTCAATTACTGCGCTCATCATACAGTTTATAGCAATTACTGTTTACCTACATAGGTCAGGCCTGTGTCTTATGTCGCTTCTAGTTAATTCTACAGCCAAGTTTTTCTCAGTAGATTTTCTGTGAGCAACTCAGAAACGAATCTATCGTAATCGTGTATTAAAAAAAGTGAGCCGAAAGGTTCTGAAGTGACGACCACGTACTAGAAGACGCAGCGTTTGAAGGTCTTCGACAAGGTGGAGCTGGTGAGGGTCACGGGACTCCAATAGATGCAAATGATAAATGATCTTTATTTTGCAAGTAGGTTTTATAAAAGCACTTTTACACGTCAATTTTTTTTTTCGTCAATTAATGCTAGATGAGGCCGGTGTTTCCTAGCTGACTACCCTGAGAAGAAACACCGAAACAAACTCAGGGGTCAAAGTCTCTTTTAAAGTCCATACAGCAAAACATGTAATGGTCAAATCATATGAGAACCGTGCAGATTGAGCCTGAGATGGTCTTTTGAAGAAAGAACCACACAGTTCTAAGTGGACCTGTCCAGTCAGTGCAAGCATTTGTCAGTATGCGTGTAGCTCAACTCAGGACTACTAAGGAGCTCAACGACTTGACGAACAATGCCAAAGAAAGGACATTTGGGTAGGCCACATCAAATACTCAAAACTGCCAGACATCATGTGAAAATAAAAGAAAAGGAAAGAGTAATCCACATAGTTCTCACATTCACAATAATAAAATTTACAAAAGTGTAAATATTGCAAATTGTAAAAAAAAAGTATATAAAAAAAAATTCAGTCAAATAGTAAAAATAAACATGTCATAATTGTAAAAAAATAATAAAATATATATATATATACAATATCATAATTGTAAAACAACAACAATCGTCAATAAAAAAAAGGCAGTTAAAACAAAAAAACATTCAAATGATAACAATTATAGTGAGTAGGTATTGGAACAGGTCAATCCCAAGCCGTTTTATCCTCGAGATACTCTTTTACAGTATAAAAAGCCTTTTGGAAAAGTTTTCGCTTTACAAATGTTTTGAATTTATTAATGCTAAGTTCCTGAATAGGACTGGGAAGCTTATTACAAAAATGTATACTTTGGCATCTAAATGAGCGTCCTATTTTTTTGAGCCTGGTTGCAGGAACCACTAACTTGTGTTTGTTCCTAGTATTAAAGTTATGAATGTCACTGTAATTTTTAAACATATTTTTATTTTTATGAACATACAAAATATTTTCATAGATATACTGAGATGGCACAATCAAAATATTAATATTTTAAAATTTATCCCTGAGGGAGTATCTGGGACTTAATTTATAAATTGAACGAATGGCCCTTTTCTGCAAAACAAAACGCACAGGACCGGTCTTTGTGGCGTCTGACGTCTTTCGGCTGCAGTAATGATTCAAAAATGCATCGACATTTCGCTAGTAATAAGTCCCGTTTAATACAAGGCGAACCTGTACCCCTAGCCAAGTTGCTAATCTGCAATCGTTAACGCTAGCAGAAAGCTTCAAATGTTCGGTAATGACGTCATCGCAACGCTCAGTGACGTGGTCAGAACAAAAGAATTGGCGACGCGGCCAACTCGAAGCGTTCGGCGCAAGCGAAACGGTTATAACTTGGCTAGGGGGGCTGTTGCCACTACATTGAGTAGTGGTGGCCCGTTAGTAACGCCTCTGACTAAGGAGTTGTACTTTGTGGGTTCAAACTCAGGCAGGATTACTTTGTGTAATTTTTTTAATCACCGCTCTCAAAACGGTGAAGGAAAACAACATGTGAAATCCACACTTGCTCTAGCACGTTATCCATTACGGCCCATTTCCCTTCTACTAGAGAGGACGCCTCAGTCCTAGAAGTGGCAACATTATAAGGTTGATTATGCTATGCCACTAACCGAACTCAAATTCAAACGGGACTTTCTTAAACTCAACAACCTCGACATAGATATCAATTCAGGATCTTATGCTTAGAAGCAGATCTTACGACTACTCAACGAGGCAGTCTCATCGTCATCATCATCATCATTTCAGCCGATACACGTCCACTGTTGGACATAGGCCTCCCCCAAGCGTCGCCACATCGAACGTTCCTGTGGGTCCCGCATCCATCGGTTCGAACGAGGCAGTCTAAGCTGTTATAATTAGCTTAAAGCTTAGCTATAGTGGTCAAACGAGAGCCAATCAATAATAAAAAAGCTTAATTTCTCATTAAATCCCAATCTGAGTATGTTTTTGTTGAATATTATTCTAGCCCGATGCGCTTGCGCAGGTTGTTTCGTACGTCAAGCAGGATAATTTTGAAGTTAAATGACCGTGTTTGGCAGACGATGCAACGACGTGATATTTACCTACTGATTAGAAGTCTTCTGATTAGTTATTAACTTGCAAATGATGGAATTTATTTTTGAGATATCTGACATTTTTACTACTCAAACCCTAATTGTTCCTATAGAGTATTTTGATCACTGAAATATGAGCGATAGGTCTAATTTTGTTTTTTTGGTGTTTTAGCATTATTATTTTTTTCAGGAAGCGAAAAAGAAAACAGCCTCCTTACAAAATTATAAACTTGATTGGACTATTTGTATAGACAGGCCGATTATTTTATTTCCGGAAAAAAAGTCTTGTGGAAGGTTAAGTTTCGTCTACTGAGCAAGTCCTTGACGTTTGTGGAGGGCTGTCTCTTACACCCTGTATATTAAAGGCTGTTACTAAATCTAGGGTATTAAATCTATACTAATATAATAAAGAGGTAAAGTTTGTTTTTTTGGTTGTAGGAGGTAATCTCTAGAAATACTGGTCCGATTGCTAAAATTTTTTCACCGATAGAAAGCTGCTTTATTCCTAAGTGACATAGGCTATATTTTATGTATGCGGGCGAAGCTGCGGGAAAAAGCTAGTATTTTATAAAATAAGACGTCTGATGTTAATTACATCGCAAAGGCGGATTTTAGTCAGTAAAAGTCTGACACTTCCTCTGGCTCCGTCCAGAGCGAGAAGAGTCATATGATGATAAAATACTGCACGCAATGTACATGTGTCCCCTCGTTTATTTCTGCTTCGATAAAAACATATATCTATATATATAAACACGTCCTGTTTCTGTTAGATATCAACACAGGGAATATGGCGTAGTTACAATCATTCTAAGAATGCAACTGTTGTTAGTATTAAAGTTTTCGCTTCCAGAAACGGATTAGGCGCACAATGCCACATTCGCAAAATGACATACTGAAGCAAAATGCCACATTCGCAAAATGACATTTCGCAATATGCCACACTAGCAAAATGCCACATTAGCAAAATGCCACATTCGCAAAATGACTTTTCTCAAAATGCCACATTAGCAAAATGCCACATTCTCAAAATGTCACATTCTCAAAATGACACATTCTAAAAAAATATCTAATAATTATCGCATAATGTGCGATTTACGTAAATTAAAATAAAAATTGTTAAAATTACTGATTTACTTCTTGCTGGGCTTTTTAATGAATGAATAAAAAATAATACCAATTAATTTTTTCCAGTATTTGATCACATTTATGCATTTTTATTTATTTTAACATAAAATAAAAATGTTAACTAAAGTAATTATCAAAATTTTCGCCAGGTGGCCGATATAAATATTGTCATTGCACTGATGTTATTTACTCTGTGAATAAACTAATTAGTTTTTTATTCCAAATTCGCTCATTTTTAATAAGTTTTTTAACTAACTAAAGTATTCAGTGATATATAGTATAATAAATTCAATCAGTGTATGATTCAATCAATGTATCTTGCATGCTATACTTGTAATCAAGTAGTTATTAAGTTTTAGCCAGATGGCTTTTCATAAAAACGTACTAACATCCAAATAAAAAATTCTGAGTTCGAAGTGACATTTTGGCATTATGCGAAAGTGGCATTTTGCGAAAAGTCATTTTGCGAATGTGGCATTTTGCGAAGATGGCATTTTGCTAATGTGACGTTTTGCGATATGGCATTTTGAGAATATGGCATTTTGAGAATGTGGCATTTTGCGAATGTGGCATTTTGCGTCAATATGTCATTTTGCGAATGTGGCATTGTGCGCCTAATCCCCAGAAACTAAGCGCTATATTTCACCTGGTCACGCCGCCATGCTGTCCCGGTGAAATATAGCGCTAAGCTACTAAACTAGACACCATACAGACTCCAGAGTCGCCACACGTCCGAGCTGGTCACCTGGTGTCCGTTTGGTCGCGCCACCAAATTGGTTGCGCAACCAAACGGATACCAGGTGAGTAGACGGATATAGAGCTGCTTACTTTTTAGGGTTCCGTAGCCAAATGGCAAAAAACTATACTGTTGAAATTTAGGAAGTAGATGTAATCTGTGAACCGCTTTAAGATTTTCACACAAAAATAGAAAAAGAGCAATAACTTTTGGGGGTCCCCATACTTAGAACTGAAACTCAAAAATTTTTTTTTCATCAAACCCATACGTGTGGGGTATCTATGAATAGGTCTTCAAAAATGATATTGAGGTTTCTAATATCATTTTTTTTCTAAATTGAATAGTTTACGCGAGAGACACTTCCAAAGTGGTAAAATATGTGTCCCCCCCCTGTAACTTCTAAAATAAAAGAATGATAACTAAAAAAAATATATGATGTACATTACCATGTAAACTACCAACGAAAATTGGTTTGAACGAGATCTAGTAAGTAGTTTTTTTTAATACGTCATAAATCTAAAAAAAATACACTATTATTAAAACATCGATCAAAGTTACAACGAACTACAAGAACTTTTATATTATGTTACTTGCTGCTACGGAACCCTCCATGGGCGAGTCCGACTCGCACTTGGCCGGTTTTTTTTGTTGGTAGCGGCGACTGGTCGTACCGCCATGGTGTCCAAATCTAGCCCTTATGGTTACCATTCCAGTTCGTTTATTAGATACTAGCTGACAGACTTGTCCTGTCTAAGCAATGAATTGTCAAACACGCGAACTGTGTCTTCGCTTCTGCCACAGAGTAACCTGCTAACCGCCTGTGGTGTATTTCACTAGAAATGGTGTCGGAATGAAGATATCCACAGGAGAACCAAGGTTACCGACTTAGACCGAAGAATATTCAAACTTAAGTGGCAGTGGACAGGGCACATTTCTCGCAGAACAGAGATGGTTGATGGGGCCGAAAGGTTCTGGAGTGGCGACCGCGTACCTGAAGACTTAGCGCTGGAATGCCTCCTACAAGGTGGACCGATGTCCTGGTGAGGGTCGCGGGAATTCGATGGATGCGAGACGCAAGAGATCGGTCGTTATGGCAACCCTTGGGGGAGGGCTATGTTCAGCTGTGGACATATTTCGACTGAAATGATGATACTAATTCTTGACTGGCCTGTTGGTCTAGTGGTTAGTGGCCCTGACTGCTATGCCGAAGGTCGTGGGTTCCATTCCCACTCAGGACAAATGTTTGTGTGATGAGTACGATCATTTGTTCTGTGTTTGGGTGTAATTTACCTATAATATGTATGTATTTAGAAATACTGATAAACATACTTATATATTATATAAGTATGTTTATCAGTAATTGTCTAGTACCCATAACACAAGCTCTGCTTAGCTTGGGACTAGACGGCGTTGTGTGATAGTTGTGGAATATAAAAAAAAATACTGATGATGACTTCCAAAAATAACTTTTGACAAGCATAAAATTCAATTAATTCGAAATTAAATTGTTCAATTTCGATGCACACTCCCCAAAATATAAACGAAAGAAGGAAATCTCTTTCTAACAATTCTCTGCAAAACTCAACAGTAGGTAACCTATCTAGCAGCAAATCGATCTAGCTAAATTGTATGCCATTCAACAATGTTTCATAACATCAATTGCGCGAATATTACATAAAACATAACGGATCGGCTGACCGATTTGTCAATGTCACGGCACGATGAACACAGTACCCAACTTCTACCGATTTTGCGAGTAATGCTGACTTAGACGTTTTGTATTCATGTTTAGGATCCCTAGGTAAAAATGGGAACCTATTGCTATGATTACGCTGACCGTCTGTCTTTCACCAGGCTGTCTCATTATCCGGCCACCGTAGACGCGGGCTTGCGGACAGTGAGCAATGGGTAGCTCGCTGTCCGGCCGTCCGGCAACTGTCCGGACCAAGCCCAAGTCGTCGACGCCGCGCACTGTTTCTGCGCGCCTCAAGGAGTTGCCAGCAACAGCAGGGACCCAGCTGGGTCGAAGCCTACTGGGGCCAGGGTTTGTTTCGAAAGACAGCTCGAGCCCCGGTATGAAGGCTAGAAGGAACGGGGTGGGTCTTTTAGTCAGTAAGAGTCTGACACTATCTCCCGCTCCGCCCAAGAGCGGGGGTTGTCATTGGATGATTTTTCCCACAATAAAAAAAAGGCTGTCTCATGAACCGTGATAGCCAGACTGTTGGAATTGTCACAGATGATAAATTTCTGTTGCCGCTGTAATAACAAATACTGAAAACAGAAAAAAATAATATTTAAGTGAGGCTTCCATACAACAAACGTGATTTTTTTGTCGATTTTTGCTACGGACGGTACTTGATCAATTTAAATCAGGTCGCTAGCACTGTATTGTGTCATCTAAACTAAGATCATCATCATCATCTCCCTAACCTTTTCCCAATTAACTTTTTTAATGACTTCTCCCCCTGTAGGGCGGAGCTGGAGGGCGTGTCAGACTTTTGCTGACTTAAACACATTCCTATGTTTCTTCTTTGCATTGCGTCCTAAGGCTCCAGGGTTCCCTTTCGGACAACCCATAGCTTCCAAACTAGCTTGGGATAGGCTTCCAGTCTAACTGACCGGATGTGACTAAAGATCCATGTTTTACATGGAGCAACTGCCTGTCAGACCTCTACAACCAGTTACTGGGCATCGCGATACTGCTTGGACAGACTGATGGTCAAACTTTCTGGCGTCTGACTACGTTTAACGACTGTCAAAGATCTACGAATGACAAACGGGACCAGCGGCTTTACGTGCTTTCCGAGGCTCAGGGTGCCAGTAATGTCCTAGATACACTTACAAAACTATGTGTATTATAATATATAATATAATATATTCCACAACTATCACACAGCGCCGTCTAGTCCCAAGCTAAGCAGAGCTTGTGTTATAGGTACTAGACAACTGATAAACATACTTATATATTTCGAAATACATACATATTATAGATAAATTACACCCAGACACAGAACAAATGATCGTGCTCATCACATAAACATTTGTCCTGGGTGGGAATCAAACCCACGACCTCCGGCATAGCAGTCAGGGCCACTAACCACTAGACCAACAGGCCTGTCAGTATGTAAAATGTTTGTAAGTAGCTTAGACGTAGGTAACTGAATACCAGTATCTTACATGGAGCGATTACCTATCAGACCTACATAACCACACACCAGTTACCCAGTGACTGCCCTGGGTCAACACTACCTCTTGTCAAGTCTGGTGTCACATTTCCTGTCTTCTGACTATCAGTTACGACCGTCAAAAATCTACAAATGGCATCAAAACTAACGCCTAAAGGTTATCGCAGAAAAATACTAATCTGATAACGGAAATTCTATAGATAGAGGACTTCAAAGTCACCTAAAGGGAAAGGGCAATGCTCGGAGTTTCCTTGCGTAATCGATCAGGAAAAAAGATATCCACAGGAAAACCGAAGCTACTATCAAACAGTTTAGCTGGGGTCGGGTCTCCTTGTGCGTTTGCGCCAGAGAGCTCAGTTCTGACTTGTCTGTGCGCTCAGACTCGCTTGCTGGATTTCTTTTTTGCATATTTGACCACCAGGTGGTGGGTGGTCGTCCCCTTCCTCGTGGTCGGTCGGGGATACACAGGGCCTTTTTGACTGGGTGATCGTCATTTCGTCTAAGGATATGACCGTACCATCGCATGCGACTTTCTTTTAACTTTTCGACAATCGTTACCACTTTAAATGATCCTCTGATGTATTCATTTCGCACTTCTACTATCAAACAAAGCGAGGAGCAAAAAACATGTGATTAAAATCTATATAGCTTTGAAAATCTATCAAGTTACTTTCCAGAAGACTCTTTTCCTCAGAGGATACTTCCCACAAAATCTTAATCACCATGAATTGTTACTTTCCTCGTACGCCTATGCGTTGGTTCTGTTTTTGCTTCTAGCTAAATACTTCATATCTCACTAGCTTCTGCTAGCGGTTTTGTCGGCGAGAAAGTGGAAAATTATCCTAAGCTAACATAGTCGTTGTATAAAAAGTATCCTATGTGCTATTCCCGGACATAGTCTCCCGTGTACCAAGTTTCATCCAAATCTGTTCAGCCGTTTGAGCGTCAAGGAGGAACAAATAAATATACACACATTCATATAAATTATGTGATAGTGATTGAAAATACTACGCGTATTGTTACTCCATTTTGATCTCCACTTATTCTTAATTATATTCAATTTCCATAAATTCAGAGACATTTTGGGATATAAACAAACGCTAATAACTTTGCTGCTTATGAATCATAATTATACATCTATACATATAAATAAAATTGGAGTGTCTGTTTGTAATATTGTAATAACTGCTTTTTACTACATGCATATGAATATTATATACGGTACATACACCAAAATATATATATTTTTAAATTTTTGTCTGTCTGTCCGGGCTAATCTCTGAAATGGCAGGACCGATTTTGGCGGGACTTTTATTGGCAGGTAGCTGATGTAATAAGGAATAACATAGGCTACTTTTATTTTAGAAAAAATAAGTCCACGCGAACGAAGTCGCGGGCACAGCTAGTATTTAATAAGACTTTACTTAAATAATAAAAAGATCTTTTCTAATAAGCACTTTAATTATTTTCATTTTGATTTTTTGTATGCTTAGATTTATCTAAGATGTACAATTTTTCCCCTCTTCAAAAGAAGTGCGCTGCACCAACAAGCGATCGTAAATAGCTTGCATCACAGCTGTTACGATCGGTAGAATTCCTTTCTGGATCATACGTGCTGCTTTCTACATTGTGCAATGAGCGTAATGATGATGTGAGCACGTGTAACTTACTCATAATTGGGGCTGGATATGCACTAGACCTTTTTTGACAAGCAACAGATATAAACCACGAGGTTAATAATAATATATAATAATAATATTCCACAACTATCACACAGCGCCGTCTAGTCCCAAGCTAAGCAGAGCTTGTGTTATGGGTACTAGACAACTGATAAACATACTTATATATTTCGAAATACATATATATTATAGATAAATTACACCCAGACACAGAACAAATGATCGTGCTCATCACACAAACATTTGTCCTGGGTGGGAATCGAACCCACGACCTCCGGCATAGCAGTCAGGGTCACTAACCACTAGACCCACAGGTCTGTCAAAAGGTTAATAGAAGTATAGCATAATAGCATAACCAGCCTTTTTAATGTTCCCACTGCTGGGACTCAGACCTCTCAAGGAGAGGGAATGGACCGTAATCCACCACGCGGGCCCAGTGCGAGTTGGTGAATGTTACATGTCTTCGAATTTTTGGTTCTAGGACATGCCGTTTCCTCACGATGTTTCCTTCACTGTTTTGAGAGTAGTGGTGATGAAATAAATTACACAAAGTAATGCGCCTGGCTGGGTTTGGACCCGCGACTTACGACATGTAAGTCGGAGGTGTTACCACTCGGCTACCACTGCTCTTCTATAGAAAGAGATATTTTAAAAGACCATTTTTTAAATTAAAACCAGTGCTTGACTGCGATCCCACCTGATGGTAAGCAGGGATGCAAACGTTGATCGCATTAACATTAGCATTTGTATTAAAATGGTCGTAAAAAGTATAGATTGCAAAGAAATTCGAACTTTACTATGTATTACTTTTAGAGTCAGTAGTTTATTTGATAATATCTTGAATTCTGCCTCCCTAGCCAAGTTACAACCGTTTCGCTTGCGTCGAACGCCCCGAGTTGGCCACGACCCCGATTCTATTGTTCTGCCCACGTGACTGGGCGTTGAGATAACGTCATTCCCGTACTTTTGAAGTTTTCCACATGCGCTAATGATTGCAGATTATCAACTTGGCTAGGGGTACTGGATTCAAATATTTGCCATTGTATGTTTAATTACTACTGTATGATTCCGGTGTTCTGTGTTTAATTATATGCATGAACACATTAATGAAATGGATTTGAGCTAATTTATCAATTGTTCAAGATGGGGCTTATCACAAGCGCCGTGTCCAAAGTCTTATGATTGGTGTTTATTAATCGGCTTATTAAATTCCAGTCTTGAGAATTTCTTGTAATTTTTATTACGCTCATATAATTAACAAGATATATTACATATAATTGTATTATGTTTAACGTTGTATTCGTTAACGTTAAGGCTTAAAGTCCCTTGAAGATGTGGCTGGATAGAGCCCTGCTGAGCTTTGAATCCATTTTGGGTTTTAAGATTATGGGTTGTAAAAGCGATTTGTACCAATATATCTAAAAAATAATGGACCATATGTTTATATAAAAAAAAAAAATACATAGCGCCATGTTTTTGATGTTGACGCCCTTTTAAAGCCTACATAACTGATCTATAGGTATACCTAATGAAGAAAATATCAAACAACAACCTTTAACCTCGGAACCTCGGAACGAAAGATAGCTGATATTTTTTTACACAGTTTTTTTTTGGCATTCTATAAATATACAAAACCGTAAAAAAACAGTTTTTATTTATCTCGCTTGCTATATACTTCGAATCGTATTTACATACTTTACTTAATTTATTACACCTAATAGGTACGAAAAATTCAGAGCATTGAATTAACTAAAAATTTTGTTTTTAAGTAATTTGCATACAATGCAGATACGATTTAAAGCATTGCAAGCGAGATTATTATGATAAACTTTCTTTTCTGATTAAAATTTTCAGCTTTTTATCTTTTATTTTGAGCGAGTGACTGAATTACAGTGGATTAATTTGAATTAAGATTCTAGGGGTATTAATACAATAATAATTTTGGAATACTTAGCAATATGCAAATAAGATTAAGGGCATGCAATTCGACATACTTACATTTTCATTGTTTTTCATACAACCGATCTTACGCGATTATGACGGTATTACACATTTTTCATTAGATACTTTAGAAACACAGTATCTTGTGAATATTATTTAGGCTTCTATTGAAATCAATTTGTAAATTTGTGTAAAGCTAATCCAGTAAAGACCTCTGAAAATCTGTTATTTAGCATGAACTTTGACACTTCTTTAAACTTAAAAATTAAATAAGTCAAAAAATATAACCATAATCAAGATTCTGAATGACAACAATTTTTTTCAAAAACTTCTCAAGGTTTAAAAAAAAAAACGCGTATTTCCTGGAACAAATTTTGTGAAATATTCGTGTAAAACACGGAAATACCGAATCCTAACAGTGTTTTCAGGCGTTATCTCTCTTTTTCCGCGTTTTCTCTTCATCAGACATCGCGTTGAATTGCGTTAGAAGAAGCAACACGCTTATAAACCATGCTCGATGTTGACGATAGGCGAGTGGAAATGGTATAAAAAACATACATTACATTAAATTACATTTCCAAGGCCAAGTGCGAGTCGGACTCGCCCATGGAGGGTTCCGTAAGAGCAAGTAACATAATATAAAAGTTCTCGTAGTTCGTTGTAACTTTGATCGATGTTTTAATAATAGTGTATTTTTTTAGATTTATACCGTATTAAAAAAAACTACTTACTAGATCTCGTTCAAACCAATTTTCGTTGGTAGTTTACATCGTAATGTACATCATATATTTTTTTTAGTTTTATCATTCTCTTATTTTAGAAGTTACAGGGGGGGGGGGACACATTTTACCACTTTGGAAGTGTCTCTCGCGTAAACTATTCAATTTAGAAAAAAATGATATTAGAAACCTCAATACCATTTTTGAAGACCTATCTATAGATACCCCACACGTATGGGTTTGATGAAAAAAAATTTTTTGAGTTTCAGTTCTAAGTATGGGGACCCCCAAAATTTATTGCTTTTTTTCTTTTTTTGTGTGAAAATCTTAAAGCGGTTCACAGAATACTTCTACTTACTCAGTTTCAACAGTATAGCTCTTATGGTTTCGGAAAAAAGGGGCTGTGACATACGGACGGACAGACAGACAGACAGACATGACGAATCTATAAGGGTTCCGTTTTTTGCCATTTGGCTACGGAACCCTAAAAATGAATAATAATAATACATTGTCCGATTCTGATAAATCTACACTATAATAATATAATACTTACAATAAAGATGTAAAGTTGTTTTTTTCTGGTTTGTAGGAGTTAATCTCTGGAAGCACTGGTCCTATTGCTAAAAGTTTTTCACCGATAGAAAGCTGCTTTATTCTTGAGCGACATAGGCTATTTTATGTACACGGGCAAAGCCGCGGGCAAAAGCTAGTATATCTATAATACAATGATCTAGTTCATAAGATAATAAATACCTATGTATGTATTTAGAAATATATAAGTATGTTTATCAGTTGTCTGGTACCCATAACACAAGCTCTGCTTAGGTTGGGACTAGACGGGTTGTGTGATAGTTGTGGAATATTATTATTATTATAATGAAATGTCAATTTCAGTTTGTAAAATATTAAACACCCAATAACCTAATGTAAAACAACAATTGACCACAATGTTGCACATTATGTTACTTTAATGACACATTTGATAAAACACGTAAACACTATGGTCACACGTACTTGACTATTTTTAGACTATAAATACTCAAGAGACAGCGCTATTAAAAATAAAGCTTCGGATACACTTGGGGACAGAATCTCTCCCAACTTGCCGCGCAGCATAGCATATGTAGTTGGCTTTATAATGTTCCCACAGCTGAGACTCAGGTCTCCTCACTAGGAGAGGGAATGAGCCGTAATCCACCACGCGGGTCCAGTGCGGGTTGGAGAATGTCACATTTCGCATTTTATAGTTCTAGGACATGCCGGTTTCCTCACTATGTTTTCCTTCACCGTTTTGAGAGCATGAAATAAACTACACAAAGTAATGCACCTGGCTAAGTTTAAATCTGCGACCTACAGCTCGAAAGTCGGGGCCTTTACCATTCGGTCACTACTACTACTCTCAAGGTTATTGATAGGCTCGCGTTTGACCACCTTCTCACCTGATGGTAAGCGATGATGTGGTCGACGATGGATCACGCTTACCTAGAAGTAACCTATTCATTCTTGACTAAAGACCTCTAAGTTGTAGCTATCAGGAAACACAAACTCCGGCAGGGGATTAAACTCCTTGGCTGTTTGGCTGTACGTACAATAAATGTGTTCCCAAAACGCTTTGTGCGTATAGGTGGGATGTACCGGTGGCGTAACGCCGTACGTCGTGTGGTCCGATGATGGAACGGACTTGGCGGAATTAGATTGTGCAATTCCAGTGCACACTCCCCGAAATGTAAACGATAGAAAATCGACAGGCTAGCAACTCGGCGGCGAAGCTCAAGACTTTGGAGTTTCGGCTCTACAAGTGCATCATTGCCGATGATTCTCTTGGCTCGCCTCTCAATCGACTCCAGCGCATCAAGCTGGTATTTAGCAGACCCATCCCAAAAATGAGAACCGACTAACACGATCGAACTTGGGCTTGATAAAGATTGAGCAGCTGTTCCGGCTTAAAGTACCGTCTCGCCTTTGCTAAGATTCCCAATTTTTTTTCAGCCAGTCGAGTCTTTGCCTCGATGTATGAGCCGAAATTGAGAGTAGATGACAACGTAATCCCAAGAAGCTCAAGGTGGTCGGTGATCTGCACGGTCACACCTCGGAAAGTTGGTGCCGGGTGGAATTGACTCCGTTTAGCGTGAAAAAAGACTCGTCTGGGTTTTGTTGTCACGTAAATGCGTTGTGTGAGGGACAAGTTGCAGGACACTGAGCGTGGGCGTCACATAGATTTAGCGTTGTGCGTCATATTGGGGGACATTTTGTCCTTTAGTGTATCCGAGGTTTAATGCGCGCAGATGACATCAAAGTTAAGTGGTCGTAAATAATATAAAATATGTTTGTTTTATTAAAAAGAGGTAAACGATACCTACTTATTACAGGAAAATATGAGATTTTTGATGTCTTAGGGAAAATACTAAGTCTAGCTTGCTGCTATCGGAATTTATTAGTGCCTGGCGCTGCATATCTTCGCATCTATGTCTCCCATACACCATAACATAGGAACTAAATTACAAAATCCTACATCACGGTGGTGGTGGGTGAGTGGTAACGGCCCCGACTTACGAGATTGTAGGTTCGGCGGGTTCAAATTCAAACCCAGTCACGTGCATTACTTTGTGTAATTTATTTCATCACCACTGCTCTCAAAACGGCGAAGGAAAACATCGTGAGGAAACCGGCATGTCCTAGAACCGAAAATTCGAAAACATGTGACATCCACCAACCCGCACTGGACCCGCGTGGTAGATTATGACCCATTCCCTCTCCTCGAACATTATAAGGCCGACTATGCTATGCTATGCACCATGGTATCGGAGTTCTCCGTGCTGTTAGAACATACACAGCAATCCGAATTTAAAGCTATACGAAATGCAGTTGCCAGGACCAGACAGAACACCAGTCTGGTCGTGGATCCTCCGGGAATTCCGAAGTAACAGAAACAGAGTAAATGAGAAGTCCACAGTCTGTACTTAATTATAATAATCATGATTATTGGTACTTACATTAGTTAATCCATGGAAAATTGTTAACTAAAATTACTATTCAAAAAGATAAAAAATTTAAGATTACTTACTTAGGTATTATAAGATTTAGATAGACCGAAATTTAATTTGCATAATCGATAAACGTGTTTAATTACGATCGTTCGTAAAACGTATTTAATTACGATCGTCGAATTTACTGAAGGCTAAATTCTATGAGATTTATATAAACAAATAATCCTCACGAGATCAATGTCAGGGATCATTGATATACTCGTATTATACGTAGGTACACTTAATTATATCCTTGTCATGTATAATGGTGTCTACACACCGAAGCCGCCGGGCCGCCGCCGGCACGAACCCGGCGCGAGCTAGCGGACCAATCCGTGCGCTCCACTACGGCAGTGGAGCGCGCGGATTGGTCCGCCAGGTACGTGCACCATAAAGTGCGGAAGAAATTTAAAATGTATCAAAAATTCAGGTGGACCAATGACGTGTAGTAGGCCCAATGTAATTTTTAACTGACAATAAGTTTGACCCTTTTTTTTTTTTTTTTTTTTTTTCGATTGGAAAAATCATCTTATGACAACCCCCGCTCTTGGGCGGAGCGGGAGATAGTGTCAGACTCTTACTGACTAAAAAACCCATCCCGTTCCTTCAAGCCTTCGATACCGGGGCTCGAGCGCCCTTTCGGATTAATAAGTTTGACCCTCGGACCTTTTGCTTTCCAGGATTTCGGTATCTCTTTTGGACCATCCCGCTGCCCATTCCAATTAGGCTGAAAATCGGTACTTTTAAAGCTCAAAAAAAAAAATCTGACGAATTTTGAAACTGCTCCTATTTTGGAAGTTGGTTTAAAAATTACTATTGAAAGACAGTCCAAGCCAGTCACAATTTGTTTTAAATGATACAAACTAATGCTTGACTGCGATCCCACTTGATGGTAAGCAGTGATGCAATCGTTGATGATGTGGAGCACTAGTTTATTAAGAGCATATTCACTCTAGCCTTGAAGATACCCTAAATAATAATCGTACGGGAAGACCGCAGCAGGCAAATTGTTCCAGTCCTTCGATGTACGCGGTATAAACGACGAAGCGAAACGCTTAGTCCGGACCGTAGAAGTTTCAACAACGTAAGTGTGGATACTCGCCGTACGTCGGGTTGCCCGATGGTAGACGTGAGACGTGACGCGGTCCTGTAAAATACCGAAAGGCTGGCTACCCTGCGCCGGCTTTGTAGATTGGACTTATCTACATTAATATTATAAAGAGGGAAAATTTGTATTATTGTGTGTATGTCTGTAAAGAATAAACTTAATTAATTTATTTATTTATCTATTACAGCCTGAAGGACTTACAGCTTAACAAACTAAAAATAGAAATAAATATAAACGACAGAAAGCCAATTACAAGTCCTCACGTAATAGTGTCAGACTTAAAATTGAAAAGTGAGCATATCAACCTTTACACTATGATTAAAGCTTATTAAAATTTTACAGCTACATATACAAGTTCATTGCAAGGGTTAACGACTAGTAAATAGAAACTTTTAGTTAACAAAAAATAAGTAGGTAACGATAAGAATAACAAAAACATTACAGAAAATTAGCGAAACAATTATAATCCATATCACTTAAAAAACCTGAGGCTTATGCGTCGTCTGGCCGACGCCAAACTAGTCATAAAGGGATCAAAGTCATGCTGCATACATATCTTATTGAACTGTCTACTTGCTCGTATAATAAAACTATTCTGTCTATAATTAGTTGATGCTAGAGGCACACGTAAGTGTAGATTATGGCGGAATAATTTTTGCGGTACATTAAATATTACTGTATTATTAATATTACGTTAAAAATTACTGTGCCGATTTCAAAAATTCTTTCACCATTGGAAAGATAAATTCACTCTGAGTAACATAGACTATATGTATACATAATATAAAGACGTCATATATTTATTGCCCGTGCGGAGCCGGGACGGGCCACCAGTGTTTAATAAAAATTCTCTCCATGTCCACAGCGCAACGGCTCTTTAGAGTACGACGGTTCCTTCAACTTAAACACCGGCGCCTCCGACTTCTCGATGCTCGGGAACATCCACGAGTGGCGGTACAGCAACAGGACCAACTACAGGGATGAATGCGGGGAGGTCAAGGGGTCCACCGGGGAGCTGTGGGCCCCGGAGGAAGGGCAACCGGAGCTGTTTGTGTTTGCATCAGATATTTGCACGTGAGTGATGCTATTTTGTTTTTTTTTTTCGGTAGGAAATCTTGGCATCGAGACATTACCTTCGCTGGAGACGCTCCAGCCACAAAATAGATAGGTACAGAAGACAATCTCATGTATGTACATCCCTTTTATACCTACGCTCGGTGGACGCACACTAATGAGCGTTTGAGCCGGAACTGTTCGACGCGTGGGCTGAGGCGCTCGAGATATCGTGTCCGTGAGCGGTGTCTATGTGTGCGTTGCTCGAGCGCGCTTTGTATGTAGATTGACTTCTGTACTTATATATTTTGTGCCCCAGCCTTCGAGAGTCACAGGACGATTTCTGGTCGATCCATTGTGTTTTACGCGCGCCTCGAAATAGATGTCAGCAAAATTGACTAGACCAACTAGGGTCGACGCCAGCCAGAGTTGCGTATTGCTCGAGGAAGTTACCGTGATCCTTGCACAAAGGGTAATTGAAGGAACACTACGTTGTAAGTCTTACACTCTCTTCCCCAAAAGGTACTTGATGATATATCATGTAAAAATATATTTAAAAAAAAGTCGCCATAATGGTTTCTAAATTCAAATTATTCATACAATTTTTATTATGTATTTCTGTGGCTGTTTAAATTATTCGCAGTGTTTATGTGATGTACAATTTAGTAAAGTTTTGTGTCTCAAGCACTTTGCTATTGGATAATACCGATATGCAATCATTAAAACAGGGCCTCAAGTCTGCTATTACAATAGTGTCAGAATTGTCTGTCACTGATTTCATAATTGTTGATTTTGACAAGTTTTGGTAATCTACTAATATAATGGCGTCATTATGACTTTCCAATGATAATGATCAACCACTGACACTCCATTGAAAGAAATGACATAGAATGGTAATCTCGTACATAGTGATGAAAGAATATCTGACGTATGCGATAATCCACTAAGATTGTAACAGTTGCTTTAATCAGTGACCTACCATTAGAACGTCATTGTGCAGTCATTGTTTTTAATAAGCTCGATATTGTCATTCTACCAAAACTCTATTACGAGACCATTGACCGATCAATGATCGATCATTATGAATTAGCAGATTACGAACTTTTAGCAAAATGACAATGTGATCGTGTTGGAATGACAAGTTTATAAAAATAGCAGACTCGGGCCCCTGGTGTGATGTTAAAATGAGATAGTATTTGACTTATTTGACACCCTCAGCGAAGCTTGCCGAGAATGTTGACTCGATACATTTGGTGCCAAATACTGTAACAGCATCAAAAGGTGCTAAATCCACATTGTAATAGAAAACAAATTGTGACAACTTTTCTTGAAGACATAGCTTAACCATATTGAAGTTTCAATTTACTTACTGAGTATAGGTACATACATATAAAATCAGCCTTTTAATGTTCCCACTGCTGGGACGCAGGCCTCCTCTCTTGAAGAGGGAATGGGCCGTAATCTACCACGCGGGAACAGTGCGGATTGGTGAATGTCACATGTCTTCGAATTTTTGTTCTAGGACATGCCGGTTTCCTCACGTTTTTCTGCTCACACCTCGCTCACCTACTTACTGAGTATTATTGTCTAATAAAGCGGTAATTTTCCTGCCTTTACATCAACTTAACAGTTCTTCCATAAACATATCGGTCTAGCGAAGTCAATAAATGCGACTGAATCATTTGAAAGTCATTAACAAAGAAAACGTAATGAAACATTGACGCTTTATCATCAGCAATTGATAAAAGATATTTATTGTTAAGGCTAACAGCCTGTTCTTTAGAATAGATAATGTTTATGAATCAAATCATAGTTCTTATCTTTGAGTCAAAGATAAGCATACATACTTGAAATGGTGAGGGTCGACTGCCGGACACAGACTTGACGAAATACATGATGTATAAGTTAAACTGATGTAGCGTTTATTTTAAAGAGAAACCGTGAACTTTCTTGACTTCTTTCTTCTCCATAGGAAACGACCGATTGGGAACCGTGCGCTAATTTCTGATATAAAAATCGAATCTCGATTTCAAGTTTCTCTGAATCGATTCATTGTTTAAAATCGATTCAAAATGTCAATCTGCTAAGAGCAAACGCAGCTTTCTGGTTGGTTAAGAGCTTGGAGCGGTCCAATCGGAGTCCCGAACGTCATAAACGTGTTGATCGCGTTGAGGCCTTGATATAAGTAGTTCTCGAGCAGTTCCATAAAACAGTGATTGTCTGAAGCCTACTCCTTTGTATTCTGTAAAGGCTAGGTCAATAGGTTTAAAAAATATATATAATCGTTAAAGAGTCATTATAATATTATTAACATATTACTTATTCAAAAAAATATATAATTTATTAACATGATATTTTTTCGCTTGCTTTCCCTACTCCTTTCAAATGGTTTTGATCTTTAGAAATAAATGTGTTTACACAAAAAAATGCTAATTAAGTGCTCATCCGAATGTACATAGCATATTATATGTAAATCAATCAATATTTCGCAAAGAAAATAGGTTTATAGGTCAGCTGAGCTCTATGCGGGCGCAGGCGGCAGTACGAGTATGTGCATTTAACTCCGGCCAGATGTTCAGAGCAGTGGTGGCCGAGTGGTAACGGCCCCGACTTACGAGTTGTAGGTCGCGGGTTCAAACCTAGCCAGGCGCATTACTTTGTGTAATTTATTTCATCACCACTGCTCTCAAAACAGTGAAGGAAAACATTGTGAGGAAACCGGCATGTCCTAGAAGTTAGAACCAAAAATTCAAAGACATCCACCAACCCGCACTGGGCTCGCGTGGTATATTACGGCCCATTCCCTCTCCTAGAGAGGAGGCCTGAGTCCCAACAGTGGGAACATTGTAAGGCCAGCTATGCAGATGTTCAAAGGACTATAGCATAATGTTAAGAAGTCGGTTAAACAAACTAGCACTAGGCACTGTTCTAAAAACCAACTTATTAAATCATTAATAATGTTGTTAAAGTCAGGCTAAGGCCTAAGCAATACCAACATCTCATAATACCGTTTCAAGTTCTACTTGTTAAAAAAAAACTTGGAACGATGCGTGTCCCAAATTACAAGGTCGCTGACCTTAGGTTACGCGTGCAGGAGAAGAATGTGACTGGTTTTACTATAGTGACGTTTTTTAACCGACTTCGAAAAGGAGGAGGTTCTATGTTCGGTTCAATGTATGTTATGTTTTATTTTATGTATGTTCACCGATGTCTCGGTCAATTGTGGACCGATTTTGAAAATTCTTTTTTTGAGGCTTTGACTCTTCTGGGCCCCTACGGTTTGCTGACAACTCCTTGAGGCGTGCATGGAACAATACGCGCCGTCGACAACTTGGCTTGGTTCGAATGGTTACCGGACGGTCGGACGGCGAGCTACCCATTGCTCGCCGTCCGGAAACCCATTTACAGGGTAACATTTTATTAGTTGACGAATCATCTGTAAGGGGTGTCGAATGTCGATCGATATTAAAGCACAATCAAACAAAAAAGTGTTTGATCTTCAAAAATGGAGGTTCTCAATTCGGTTGTATGTTCTTTTTCTATGTATTTTTATCTCAGAACTTAGTCATTTATGAACCAATTTGTAAAAATCTTTGTCGCAATCCAATTTTGATGATGGCATCCACCCTGGAGCGGAAAAAGCCACTTGATGATTTCTTACAAATAAAAAGTTGTTACAGTGGTTGGAAACCAGAGTGGTATTCTTGTCCCGAAAACTTACAGAATTTGTTAGTTTACCATTTCACGCCATCTCCTTCCGGGTCTACCGCGTCACCGGTTCCTGTTGTTCGGAATAACTGAAGGCTCTGCTGTGGGACAGAACGAGCTTATAATATTAATTGGGAGTCCGTTACATTGGTCAGACCAAATCCGTGTTACACTGGAGACCACAGTCTGCGACGCCATTCACATCGCCGAACATAGGTCAACATGGCGAAATATAGTCCACAAGAAAGTTATTCGTCAAGGTCACGACCCTCAGCATTGAGGATAAACGACGCAAGAAGGAGGATACTATGCTAAATAAATGATGTTTGGTTTTGCAGATACTTGACGCTGAGCAAAGAGCGTGACGTGCAAGTGGAAGGTATCGACGGCGTACAGTACAGAGCAAACGACTCGGTTTTCGACAACGGACATAAATACCCGCAAATGGTACGTTTGTTGACATTTCTCTGATTCTCTTTTCACACACTCTCTGACTTTGAAAGAATTACAGTAAGTTGCTTTTGAGGTGAGAATCACATAGATTTGAATGGACCTGTCCAAATAATGCAAGCTTTTGCCAGTATTCTGAACCTCTCGAGTGCCGTAATTAGAGACACAATTAAAAAGCCATTGTGTCTCGCGTGGATCCACGTTTAGACACACAACGGGTTAAAGCTCAATTCAAGACTAGAGAGCTCTGTTGGGGCGTGCCGTGGCTGGTTCACGAAGGAGAATAGTAAAACTCAGTGGATTGTATAAATTGAAGTCTATTGCGAAAATAGGTTGATACAATAGGATAATCGCGTCTACGGATCAAACAAGTACGTTTGTCTGGGTTTGTGACAGCTGACTCCCGGTCGATGTGCGCTGCAGTTGATGCCTCTCTGTCCCCGTCACCCTTAAACTCGACGACTTAACGAACAAAACCATGGAAAGTTTTTTGTTTGTGTGGCCTCTCGCGGGTCAACCTATTAGGTTGTTGACTGCTTTACCGGACTTGCCTGTGGGGTCTTAATTAGAATATCAAAGCCTCCAGCCGGGGCTTACTTAACTAAACTTAAGAACTAAGCGACTTCACGCTTCCGGGCACAGCCTCTGAGGGTATGGACCTTGGATTAGGGGGAAGGACGTAAGTGACAGGCTGAATCGAACAAAAGATTATTATTATTAACCTTTTAAATACCGTAATTAGAGACAATACAAATACAATGAGAGAGCAAACGCCGTCCGCTTGGGGTTTAATGAATTAAGGGGTATTTTAGACTACGGGATCAGTACAGGCTCGAGCAAGAGATGGAGATTTTTAAATACTTGATTGTACCCCTTCCAGGCATGCTACTGTGACAACGTCCGTGACATTAACTGTGTGCCTTCGGGAGCGCTCAACGTGTCCGAATGTCGGTACGGCGCGCCCGCTTTCGTGTCGCTCCCTCACTTCCTGCACGCAGACCCCGTCTATGCTAGGAAGATCAATGGGCTTAATGCTACAGAGTGAGTAATACTTAGTACTAGAGTAAGGTAGAAGGGTAAGATGGCTCGTATTAGTAGGTTAAGATGGTTCTTATTAGGGTAAGATGGTTCGCATTAGTGGGGTAAGATGACTCGTGTTAGTAATGTAAGATGGTTCGTATTAGTAGGGTAAGATGAGTCGTATTAATGGGGTAAGATAACTCGCGTTAGTAGTGTAAGATGGTTCGTATTAGTAGGGTAAGATAGCTCGTAATAGTGGAGTAAGGTATTTAGAAATAAGTTATTTTTGAAATTACAAAAAAAACTTCAATTTTATTTGTATGTGTGCTGTTGATATTACATGTATAGACATAATACTTGTCTGTTCCACAGTGACATGAACTTCAGGCTGGCTCTGGAGATGTTCACGGGCATGCCGCTGTCGGTGGCTGCGCAGCTGCAGATCAACCTGCTGGTCAGGAGGATCAGGGGCATTCCGTGAGTTAATCATTATATATTGATATACTACATAGCTCGAAGAATCGCCAAACTTAAGTGGAAATGGGCAGAGCTTATTGCACGCAAAACAGATGGTCGATGGGGACGAAAGGTTCTGGAGTGGCGACTACGTACCGGAAAACGCAGCGTTGGATCCTTTTGAGGTACAGAACTCTAAAAAAAAAGCTTGATTTTTCAGAGCGGTATATTTTTGGTGGTATTGCAAGGTTGACCGATGATCTGGTCAGGGTCGCGGGAATACGATGGATGCGTGACGCACTGGACCGGTCATTGTGGCGACACTACCTTCTCTATATCTTAGAAAGTATTTTGTATGTCCGTGAAATCCTAGAACTTTTCAAAATTAGAAGCGAGTTTCATAACATAATACTCGTAGTAAACACGAAATTATTTTACCCAAATGGAGATTAGCCAAGACCAGTAAGTCATTTTTAGTAAATATCATACGCTTTTATAACAAGCTACCAAAAGCGGTGACTGAACTTAGCGAAGGAAAGTTCAAAACCCACATTAAGCGTGTCTTAACCAAAAAAGCATATTACAAGGTTAAAGACTATGTCGAAGACACGCTTGTTTGACAATGACTGCCTCTGCACTTGTGGCCCCCTGGTAACTCATAATATTGTATAAATGTATCTATTAACTGCTCTATCTTTGTTGTAACATTTTTTTTTCAACACATTGCTTTTCCAATAATTATTTTTTAATATTATCTAACTCCAACCACCTTAAATTCATTAGTTTTTCTTTTTTTGTTGTTAACGTCTCATTTATTGACAGTTGTAATTATTAATTTTTTTCTAGCTTTTTTATATAGCCTCTTTTTATAATGTAAATGGTAGAACTCTGTAGACTCCACGAATTCTTAGATTATTTCATATTTTGACTCACTCTTTTTAAAATAATTATTTTTATTGTGCTTTTGAGTACAGCATAGACCGGTCTACACTGTTCTTAAATAATACCTTTTAATACAGTAATATGGAAATATTGTTGGAACAACCATTTTTTTAAAAGAGTAACCATCGAGTTTCTTGCCGGTTCTTCTCCATAGCAAACGACCAATTTGGAACCGTGCACTAGCTTCTGACGTTTTATAAGTACCCATGAAGGCCTATGTGAAAAAAAAACCTTTTGACTTTGACTTGACGCGATTGATATACTGTAAAGGCGAGAATGCAATCTTCATCATCATCATCATATCAGCCGAAAGACGTCCACTGTTGGACATAGGCCTCCCCTAAGCGTCGCCGTAACGACCGGTCCCGTGCGTCACGCATCCATCGGATTCCCGCGACCCTGACCAGGTCATCGGTCCACCTTGCAATACCACCAAAAATATACCGCTCTGTAAACACAAGCTTTTTTTTTAGAGTTCTGTACCTCAAAAGGAAAAAATCCTTATGGGATCATTTTGTTGTCCGTCTGTCTGTCTGATCAAAAAACGTTTCGACACTCTCAAACGAATCAAAATTCATAGGGTGCCGATGACCTAGACTCCTGGAATTTGTCATGAAGCAAAAGTTCCATAGCACAAGGATAGGAAAAAAATCTGAAAACTGTGAATTTGTAGTTACGTCACAAAAAAAATATTTTTTTGCGATTTGGAAAAATCGTCGTAGGTAGCTCAATTGTTTTCATAGGTTTGTACGGAACCCTCAGTGTGAAGTGGCCTCTCGCACGCCAAAAGTTTGTCGTTTGCTTAGCTGGATTTGTATAAAAGCCGGAACTCATAACTAAATTATTAGATGCTAAGGGGACTACTATAGACCTCGTCTTAAAGCGTTTCCGAGGCAGGACAGCAAGGGACGCGCTGGATCCAACATTGATTTATTATTTTGGGATGAATTTTGGCGCGAGCAAGGTACGGGCAGACATTAACCAAGCCATCACGACAGACAAGGCGCCGAGGACGGAGAGGAATAGACTGTGTGGCCAATATTTATCTTTTTTATGTAATATGGTTGGCTTGGAATTTTTTTTATTGATATAATTTAGTGCTTGGCTGCGATTCCACCTGATGGTAAGCAGTGATTCAATCGTTGATGGTGAAGCGCACTAGTAAATTAAGAGTCTATTCACTCTAGCCTTGAAGACACCTAAATTATAATCGGACGGGAAGACCGCAGCAAGCAAATTGTTCTAGTCCCTCGATTGGTATAAACGACGAGGCGAAACGCTTGGTCTGGACCGTAGAGGTTTCAACAACATAAGGGTGGATACTCGCGAGAAGGTGGAATCAAGTCATGTAATTCCAGCGCATATTTAGTCCTTTAGGCCATATTTTTGTATGAATAGTTCCATTTGACCGAGATCGTGCCTGCTGTGTAACACCCAGTCTATCTGTGCTCACATGATTGAATCTCCTCTTGGCAGCATAAACAACGCGCTACCGGACCCGGACACGATGGTGCCGATGTTCTGGTTCCGGCAGGAGCTGCAGGTGACGCCCGAGTACGCGGCGATGGCGCGCTCGGCGCTGCGGCTGCGCTACTGGGTGCCTTACGGGCTCTATGCGCTTACTGTGAGTATTCGTATTTTTTTTATAATTCTATTTTATATACCTATCATTAACAATGATATATCAATCCTCATTTGGCCATATTATTGATGTTAGATTTCTATAATAATTAAAGGTCTAAAGAAAGTAGGTCAAATGAGGATAGGCTAGTTGCTGTTAAAAATGTAAATAGTCCGTCTTTTAGATTATTTAAAAATATTGGACACGTATTTTTTCTTTTTTCGATTAAACAAAAAATAACAAATAACGACGTATCACGTCGTTACGTGTAACGTCACGCTGTGCTGCATTTTTTCGCACGGGGTGACGTCACACGTAACTTTAACGGGCTATATCTTTGTTATTTTTTGTTTAATCGAAAAAAGAAAAAATACGTGTCCAATATTTTTTTATAATATAAAATACGGACTAAATAAAATGTTATTATTTTGACCCTGGAAACTACTCTATTGCCATATCATCAAATTTTAACGTTTAAAACGATCGAGCTAGTTTTACTTGGCCATATCATGTAGCGATTAATTTGTAAGATCTGGCCACGACATATACAGGGTTATTTGTAAAATACTAACAACCCTGCAAGACTGCATTACTAACATCATAAACAACAACTTTTGTTCTATGAATTTTTACAAAACATAATACATTTACTAAAAACACCTCCAAGATTTCGTTATTTTATTTATCTAACACATTTGAATTCTGTATTTTGATATACCTACCTACGTCTGTATGATGCGACGCAAGCACATCAAGCACCCCCGCTGCCCGAAACCGCTTCCCTCCGCTATTGTACTATCGCTTGTATTTAAATATTTTTATTTTTGTATGAAAATCTGATGAACAAAATGTGACAAATTTTTAAATGTCATAGAACAAAAGTTGTAGCGACATCTATGGCGCCACATAAGAACTACGAAGAAAGTACGAAATCCTGCATCGCGCAATCAAAGTTCTCCGCGCGATTTGAACAGATACGACAGGCCGAAATCATCTATCGGGCAGTCGCCCACCAGACTATAACACCTGTCTGGTCGGAGGATCCTCCCTTTTCAATAGAGGTATGTGGGACTTTACTCTCTGTTCCGCATACTTCCAAAATAATGTTAGTAATACAGTACCTGCAAGGTTGTTAGTGTTTTACAAATAACCTTACAATAAAAAGACAAAATAACTGACTGACATATCAAGGTACAGTCGACACTACTGGCACTAGGAGTATAAAGTTTTGCACTGGACTTCCTTTTTTCTTGCTAGAGGCTTCGCCCTGAAAGTAGGTTTCTTCTAACTACTCCTGACCCCTGTATCATACCCGTAGTGTGTGAATTTTGGAAAATCTTCTCTAAGTACACGCTCACGTCATAAAAGGAAACCATGTGCAAAATTACACTCTCCTATACATTATTCACGTTAAGATTAGACATATAAACATTTTTTTTTACTGTGAATTCAATCGATTTTGACAAAATCGGTTGAATGGACAGTAAAAAAAAGTTTGTTTAATCTTAACGTGAATGGAGTATAGTCCCCGTAGTTTCGGCTGTGCGCTGATATTATTATTATTATTATTATTATTATTATTATATAATCTTTATAGTACACCACATATACAAAAAAATACAGGACAAACATTATTAAAAATAATTGTACAATGGGCGGTCTTATCGCACAAGGCAATTTTAATATTAGTGCGAGTAGTACTTCTCAACCACCCTCAGTATAGACCTAACCTCATACTCTACCTTCTGTTTCCAGGTAATCGGCGTTGGTCTACTAATAGGTGGTATAACGATACTAATAAGAAGACTACTCAACTCGTCTGACAATCCACCTTTAATACCGACAGAAGAGACATCATCAGAAGATTAATATTGTAGTATACATCCATCCGAAATGAGCAGAGTCGTCTCTATTAGGTTCTTAGGAACACCGGCACCTAAATCGATGGACTCAGTGACATAGCATATCATAATTAGGCTTAAAATGTTCCCACTGCTGGGACTCAGGGCTCCTCTCTAGGAGAAGGAATGGGATGTAATTCACCCAGTGCGGATTGGTGGATGTCACATGTCTTCGAATTTTTGGTTCTAGGACATGCCGGTTTCCTCTCGATGTTTTTCTTCACCGTTTTTAGAGCTGTGGTGATGAAATGAATTATGCAAAGTAATGCGCCTGGCTGGGTCTGATCCCGCGACCTACAAGTCGTAATTCGGGGCCGTTACTACTGGACCACTACTGCTGGCTACTAATTCAGGGTCATTTTTACGAAGCTCCTAGCTCCACGAGGCTCCAATACCAGCATAGTATTTTATCTTTGCTAGGTTCTCGGTGACATCATCATTATCATCATTCCAACCGAAAGACGTCCACTGTTGGACATAGGCCTCCCCAAGTGTCGCCACAATGAGCGGTCCTGTGCGTCTCGCATCCATCGCATTCCCGCAACCCTTACCAGGTCATCGGTCCACCTTGTAGGAGGCCTTCCAACGCTACGTCTTCCGGTACTCGGTCGCCATTCCAGTACCTTTCGGCCCCAACGGCCATCTGTTCTGCGAGCAATGTGCCCTGCCCATTGCCACTTAAGTTTGGCGATTCTTCGTGCTATGTCGGTAACCTTGGTTCTTCTGCGGATATCCTCTTAGTGACACCGGCCTCTAATTCCAAAAGAGTCACAATGACTAGACTCTTAGTGAAACCCTAAACTGTTGGATCTGCATCACTAGACTCTAAGGGCTATATTTCACCGGGACACCATGGCGGCGCTACTGACCGCGCCCGGTAAAATGTAGCCCTAAGTTACCAAACTATAGTAGGCACCAGATAAGAACAAAATAACGATCATTGACCCTCTTACATTTATTGATACAATTAGTTTAAAAAACGGAAATAAAGACATAAAGCTATCTTCAATCATCTATCGTGCTCCTTTACATTTTCTAGTAATGAAAAATAGTTCGCTGCTTGTTTTTAGGGTACTTACGCAGAGATATTATGAAAAAGTCAATGACCGTTATTTTTTTTTTATCTGGCGCCTACCTTAGACACCACAGTCGCCACACGTCCGAGCTGGTCGCGCCACCAAATTGGTTGCGCAACCAAACGGACACCAGGTGAGTAACTCTATAGAGCTGTATACATTTTGTTGGTAGCGGCGACTGGTCGTGCCGCCATGGTGGCCTTAGTGATACTGACTAATAATTCAGATTTTCACTAAGATGTTAGTGATAAACCCTTTAGATTCTTTGTTATTTTATTGGTTTAAACTAGTTCTTGACTGCGATCCCACTTGTGTGGTAAGCAGAGATGCAATCGTTGATGGTGAGACACACTATTAACGAGTTTTTTAGTGGTAAATGAACTCAAAAACTGAAACTTTAAGTGATAGTGAAAATATATAAATTAAGTGAAAAAATATAAGAGTCATTTTTATACAACGTGTATTGTGTAAGGTTTTATATTTATATATATATAGATAATATATAGAAAATGTGACATTGACATATGATAATAATTATTTTCATATTTAGAAGCAAAATGCTTTTTTTTTTTCTAAATATATTTGAATGCTAAAAAAATTAATTTACATTATAATTTTGTTCAAACAATTTTCTTCCATCAAATAAAATATCGGTAGCCAAACATTTTGTTAGTTTTTAAACAGTTTTTTAGCTTTTATATGACATTTATTTTCTATTTGAGATGGAATAACTTTCAAAATATTATTTCCACGCCTAACTTGTAAAAATGTTAAAACAAATTTTACATGAGATGTAAATAAGAAATTCTTTACATTTTGATCGCCACGTCAAAAAAAATCGGCCAAGTGCGAGTCAGACTCGAGCAGGAAGGGTCCTGGAGCATTATCTAACATTTTTTTGTATATAATGTATATATTGGCAGCTAAGAAATTTTTAGTAATAGGATTCCGATTTTACCTCTACTGTACGGAATCCTAAATACGCGTCAACGGGCAACTCGGTAATTTCGTCCTTCATTAACAACACAAATAAGAAAATCAATAATTTCTTAATAGTAATAAATTTGTCACGTAGTCAAGACTACGTGGCGTACTGGACTGATTTAGCTTTGTCATGTATAAAAGACTGGCGATCAAAACGTTAAAAGAAATCTTGGGCTAATGTGGACCAAAATATTCAATGCAAGTATTGCTAATACTAACCAATGACTGTTGACTTACATAATAATTAGCTTTAATTTAGAATAAAGAGCTTCCGTATTCTTCTGCCATTACAAGTTTCAAATGTATACACAGGGAGGAAAATGTTTTAATTAACCCTTTAACCGCTTGTGTCGGAAAACTCCGACAAGTATTTTCGGGTCCTTTTCGCCAGGCTCGTGTGATAGCGATTGGCTACTCCATCTCGTTTAGCTCTTCGATCCCCATAGGTGACAGAAAAGCTGACGTGATGGAGTATTTGGTCGTGGATGTGCGACTCTAGCGGAATAAACGCGACAGTGTTTGTCGAATAAATCCGACGTAAACGGTAAAAAGGTTAATAAAAACCCTGTAAATGCACTGGAATCCTAGTGCATGCTCAATTTTTGTTATATTTGTTTCATAAGTGCCTTGAAAATGCTAAGAGTAAGCTAACATGTAAATATTTTGTTGTAGTCAAATATTATGACAAAATATGCTATTCTGTTATTTGTAGAGACCGATAGAAGACTTGGTATCGTAGGCCAAAAAATCTGGTATCCGTGTTTCGGTTGTGTGGTCTTTATAAAGCCGGTTGCAGACCTAAAACTAAGCTATGCCAAAGTAGGCTAAGCTAAGCTAAGCTAGAAATAAATGGCGTGCACACCAAGAGCTAAGTCAAAGCTCAGTCAGTGTTGCGAAGTTCAATTAGACGGACGACGCTCGCCATTTATGTAATCTGTGAAGAAAATTCCCATGATGAATATGTTACACACAGAAGAAGAAGATTAATACTGACCTATTTATTATTAAAAAAAAAAGACATTCCAGACCTTGGATATGTCAACACATTCAATTTCTTAGGGCTTAGCTTAGCTCGTGTAGCTAACTTAGATTCGCATATTTTAGTTAGTTCACATAGTTTAGTTCACATAGTTTGCGGTTTACACACAGGTATGGAAAACTGCGTCAGCTATGCGAGCTAAGCTAAACTAACTTAGTTCTTGGGCTGCAACCCGTATGAACCTGACCCAAACGAGGCGAACCCCGCACGGGCTGCGGGGCAAAGACGACCAGTACTTATGAATTGTTATTTTTATGATTTTTTTCAATAACTACACTAGCGGTCCCGACAGACGTTGCTTAGGAAGCTGGTGTTTTGTTAGTGAAAAAAATTGAGAACCCGATTATTGCGCCACCTACAGAGTTCAATTTTATTTTCAAACCGTCCGGAGACCCACTTTAATACAGGGTGTAAACGGTTTGACCAATTTGGATGAAACTTTTGTGTATATAATTTTTTTATTGATATAAACTAGTGCTTGACTGCGATCCCACCTAATGGTAAACAGTGATGCAATCGCTGATGGTGAGGCGCACTAGTTAGTTGAGAGGCTCCCTGGGTGGTTTGAAAATACAATTGGACCCGGTAGATGGCGCTGCAAGGGGTCATAGACAACGTGCCTATTTTTGAACAGGACAGCGTTTGCCGGGACTGCTAATATTATAGATTTGATCAGGTTTAATTCTATACCTACCAAAGGTTTCAGTATACTTTTTTTTGTAGATTTATGTGTAAATTATTAAGAAGGATCACCTTATGGTGTACTTTTTATACCTTATTGTTTTAATTAAACCATGCATAATATAGCCACTCAGTATAATAGATTTTACAAATGGGTTTTTTTATAGGTTTATATTAACTTGAGAGTTACCAAATGCAATATAATTTTATTATTGTAGGTATGTCATATACCTATACACCACTATTTTTTAATTAGTACACATACTTAAAGGGCTTATTAGAAAAGCCCTTGTTATTTTATAAGTAAAATGTCAATAAATAATATTCATAAACAGCAAAGTTATTAGCGTTGGTTTATGTCCCAAAATGTCACTCAATTTATGGAAATATTGTGCAGGCTATTGATTAATGAATGAATAAGTGACAATTATTAAGGAAAAACACTGGCCGCAGTATTTTCTACTAGCAATTGTTATGTTTGATTGATTCTATGATGAATTTACCTTTTCGTGGTCAATTTTAGGATTTCGGTTTTTTCTTCTTTTGACTACAAAAATATGATCAGTGAGGGGTACAGATAGAGTCCCATTTTTTGTGTACTAATTAAAAAGTAGGGGTGTATATGTTAATAAAATATTCTGTTACTGTCTTGATTCAATGCAAATATTATAAAAAAAAATGTTTTTTTTTTGTTAAATTTTAACCTTTTTGCTGGCTACGTCGGATATATTCGACAGACACTCGCATGTATTCCGTCAGGGTCGCACATCCACGACCAAATACTCCATCTCGTCAGCTCTTCTGTCACATAAGGCACAAAATGGATATGTACAGAAGACAATCTCATGTACCTACTTCACTTTTTATATCTACGCTCGGTGGACGCACACTAATGAGCGTTCGAGCCGGAATTGTTGGACCAGTGATCCGAGTCGCGACCAAGACATCGTGTCTGTGAGCGGTGTCTCTGTGTGCGTTGCTCGAGCGCGCTTTGTATGTAGATTGACTTCTATACCTGTATATTTTGTGCCTATGGGGATTGAAGAGCTTAACGAGATGCGAGTACCCAGTCGGGGTAGAACACTAAACCCTAGTTGGATCAATCCGACGCAAGCATTTAAAGGGTTATATAGATTCCATGTTTTTCTAATAAATTGATTTTATTCATGTTATTTATAAAACTGTATTTTATATATTTTTAAATAATGTTATGTACTTATTGTTTTTTTATAAGATCAAAATGAAGTGTAAATAGAATTTAATCATGTAAATACAGTGTTAAATCAAGTTATATTATTTTTGTTGAACAATATATTTTAATATTATTTTTGTATCATTGGATCTTATTTTTCACATCCCTTCCTTATTTTTCACTTGTCACTGTCTAATATAAAATATGTCGGTACTAAAGAAATTACTAAAATAAAACGGTATATAATAGACTGTTTACCAGTTATCACAAAATGGAAAGAACACAATTCTTTCGTTTGTTTTTTCATGATTACAGTCAATTTAGATGTTTACAACATAATAATTATCTATTTATTGGAAATAATAAATCCTTACTTATAACAATATTATGGTCTTTAAAAATTAAAATCTTGGAAAAATCGTTTACAAAGTTCGATGAACTTAAAAAAAAAAATATCAATTTAAAATATAACTTACAAATATCGAGCTTATAGTTACTTTACAGAGCTTTATTGAAATGGCTTGGAGTCTATATCAATACCGTCTATGTGTAAATATATTAGCCATAACTTAAGTCTTATGTTGGCGGCAGGAAAACATAAAATTAAAATCCGCTCCCGAGCGTAGCGAGAGGATGTATTAGACTGATATTGTCTACGTTATCTTTGGCTTATGCAGCTAAACGTGGTGAAATTGTTACCTGTCTACCTCATTTTACGAAAGTAGACGTGAAGATGATGTATGGTATTTAATGTATTTCCTTAACGTTTAAATAAGATTATAATTAAATTTCACGGACAACAGTAGGCGTTTCGAACCGACCTACTATCGAACTAATAAATTAGCGAACTAATAAGCAATCGCTGTAGGGTATTTCGCAACAGAATTTTTCGCACAAACGTTACATCGCACCAATAAAGCATCGATGGAATAAAACATCGTACAACTGAATTGTCGACATACCATGTTCGATATAATAAAAATCGAATCATCAACTTTCGAAATCAAGTAGTCCCCTTTAAACTTACTTAAGATATAATAATATAATATTCCACAACTACCACACAACGTTGTCTAGTCCCAAGCTAAGCAGAGCTTGTGTTATGGGTACTAGACAACTGACAAACATACTCATATATTTCTAAATACATACATATTATAGATAAATTACACCCAGACACAGAACAAATAATCATGCTCATCACATAAACATTTGTCCTGGGTGGGAATCGAACCCACGACCTCCGGCATAGCAGTCAGGGCCACTAACCACTAGACCAACAGGCCAGCAAAAATGATACTGTCATATTTTTGCAAATGTATCCTACTTTTACATTAAAGAGATTGAAATAGGTATGTGGTTTAATTCTCTTTGATTCACAACGATTTTTTTTGTTAAAAAGTCGCCTAATATTAAATAATTTCTTGTCTTTTTATAAGGTTCTTCTATTAGTAAACAATGATCAAGATCTCACAATCAACCTTAATTACTGAACTAGTGTTGACTAGAGTCTGTCTAATAAGTTAAACGTCTTGGGTAATTATTAGGATATGTAGACAAACACGGGTTCAATAATCAACGTTGATTAAGAGATAGAGATCATTGTTTACTAACAGAAGAACCTTATAAAAAGTACCGAATATAAGTATTTTTTTAATGGTGGCCGGAGGCAGCGTGTCAGACTTTTACTGACTAAAAATCCCTTCTTTGCCCTATGCGTACCAGGACCACGGGTTCCCTTTTTAGAAGTCAACCCATGGTCAAGAAGTAGAGCGGGAACTAAGCCACGCCTAATTTGTACGCAGCGGCGCGTAGCGTGGCGTCGCGTGGCGTAGATCGAATGTAGCTCTACAAGTCTAGTTGCTATATAGGTAAAATGTAAGGATGGAGATTGACGCTCCCAGATCGGCGTACCCGGCCCACGTGTGCTCAATGTAGTTCTACCATAATACCTAAACGTTTAAAATATACATGAAGTGTGTTTATCCTAATCCTAATGTCATGAGTTTATCTTTAAGTGGCTACTCTACGTTATCTTAATGACAGGCAAAAATAAGAGTAAACGTACGTTATGTTTATCTTCCTTTTGTGAAGATGTCTTGTACGTTTTAGATGTCACATAACTTTTTGTAATATTTGTGTTACTTCTCCTTTTGCGAAGCAGTAATGCTAGCAAAGGAGGTGGCCACACGCAAGAGTGACCCGCCCTCACGCCCCTGCTGCCGGGATCCCGATACCGATTTCCAGCCGCCGCAGGCGTCGGCTTGCGAACGGCGAGCAATGGGTAGCACGCCGTCGGTTGTCCGGTAAACGTCCGGACTGAGCCCAAGTCGTCGACAGCGCGTAGTGTTCCACGCGCGCCTCAAGGAGATCTTAGGGGCCCAGCAGGGTCGAAGCATTCGGTCCAGGGTTAAGTGAAAATGAACCCCGGGGACTTGGAACGCAAGCCACAGAAGTAACAAACGAGTGGGTTTTAGTCAGTAAAAGTCTGACATGCCCTCTCGCCCCGCCCATGAGCTGGAGAAATCATTGGATGATTTCCTATGACACAGACCTAGACCAATATAAATGAGAGATTTAAAAACTATTTGACCGATGGATCGATTTAAAAAATTCTGTTACCAGCAGAAGTTCTTTTGCTAGTTAATCACTGACTGATTATAGGTTATACAGGGTTATTTGTAAAACACCGGCAGCCTCATAGGACTATGGTACTAACATCATAAACAATAACTTTTGTTCTATGGCTTTTGAAAATTTATCATAATTTAGTTCATCAGATTTTCGTACAAAAATAAGAATATTTAAATTGAACGTGCTTATTATTACCTATAATTATAACGTAGTCTATTCGAAGCTAGCGATAGTACAATAGTGGAAGGGAGTGGGGATCGGGTGGCGGGGGTGCTTGATGCGCTTCCGACGCGTCATACCAACGTAGGTAGGTATAGCAAAATACAGAGTTGAAATGTGTTAGATAGAACAACGAAATCTTGAAGATTAGTTTTTGGTAAATGGATTAGATGTTAGTCCTGGGCCTCAAGTCTGCTATTACAATAGTGTCAGAATGGTTTATCATTGATGTCATAATTGTCGATTTTGACAAGTTTGGTAATCTACTAATATAATTGCGTCATTATAGTTTCCAATGGTCAACTACTGACACTCCATTGAAAGAAGTGGCATAGAATAGTAATCTCGTACAAGTTGACAAATGAATATTTGACGTATGCGGTAATCTGCAAAAATTTTGACAGTTTATTTGACCAGTGTTCTACCATTAGAACGTTATTGTGCAGTTATTGGTTTTAATATGCTTGATATTATCATTCTACCACAACTCTATTACGATACCACTGACCGATCAATGATCGATCATTATGAATTAGCAGATTACGAACTTTTAGCAAAATGACAATGTGATCGTGTTGGAATGACGAATTTATAAAAATAGCAGACTTGGGCCTAGAGGTTGCGAGTGTTACAAATAACCCTGTATATAATAAATAACCTATTTAATATAATATTTGACGCAGGTGAATCCGCTGGTTCTTCATCATGATTTCGTGTCGGTAGACTCAAACAATTTTTTTTTCTGCCCAGTATTTGGCAATCCGTAGGTATAAATCCGCTTAGCAGGTGACGCATGTCCTGTGCAGCGCTCCACACTGACACTGTGTTAGATATGTGGGTCGAGGAAACCCCATTTGGTCAAATTGTTTTTAGATCGGCTAATTTGGTTCCGCAATCGGTTGAGAGATTCGAATCTGGAAGCCGCTCATATCAGCTAGTGTCTTCATGAAAACGATGTTGGATTTAGAATAGAATAGCATTTATTCGGCGCAAGCAACACAATATACCACAACATAAAATAATAATAATAAAAAATAGTACAGACATACAATACAGTTGCAGTGACTGTGCCTGAACCGAAAGGGTCACCAACTCAGCAATTGCTGGGCGTCAAACACTCAGCGCTGGTTTTCAGCTGGCACCCCGCAGTGACGCACGGATGATGGTAAATAAAACATACTTAAAGAAATAAATATAACCTATATAAATATAACCCATACTTAGGTACATAAGTATTGATACTAGTGTATTTGTGTGATAATATTGTTATAATAGGATTTCAACCCCAATTACTGAGAATATCTAAGTAGATCAAGATAGGTGTCCGGTATTTAACAATGGTCCACTTTTCATGTTGTGCCGCTACCCACATAAGAAATGTTGTTTTTTAGGGTTCCATATCTCAAAAAGAAAAAACGGAACCCTCAAAGGATACAAAGTGATTCTAAAAGGGATCCGTTATTTCTTTTTGTCCGTCAGTCAGTCTGTCTGTCTGTCTGAAAAAAAAAATGGCTGTGTATATCGCAAAAAACGTATATAATATAGTCTGTCTAATAAGTCAATCGACTTGGGAATTTTGTATAATATTTAATCATTTAAAAAATACTTATTATTTATTCGATACTTTTTTTATAGTTCTTCTATTAGTAAACAATGATCAAGATCTCTTAATCAAACTTAATTATTGCACCAATGTTGACTGCATCAGATTTCATTTTATCTTAATAATTACCAAAGTCATTTGACTTTTTAGACAGACTCTAAGCGTATTTCGACCAAGGGAACCAAAGTTCTAAAGTACTTCCCGTTGATCCAGAATCCTGAAATTTTGCACAAAGCAAGGTCTTATAACATAAGTATAGGAATAACCCTGGAAACAGAAAATTTGTTGTTACGTCACCAAAAATTTTTTTTTGCTATTTGGGAAAAACTACGAGAGTAATCAGGAATTGAACTCTTTACATAGGTAAGATTGTACGGAACCCTCAGGGCGTGAGTCCGACTCGTACTTGCCCAGATTTTTTTTTTGCGATTCGGAAAAATCTTCCTTGACCCCATTCCGCAATTGAACTATTAACATAGGTAAGTTTGTATGGAACCATTAAGGTCCGACTCGCTCTTGCCTACTTTTTTGGAATTAGTTGACTCAGGTAGTGGGTTCGAACTTCGAAGTCAACATGCATTTTAGATACTTTGTGTTTTTATTTTCTACACCATTAGATACTCTCACTTCTAGTGATATTATTAAATGTTACAGATAGCAAGAGACATGCTGATGTCGTTGCTGTGACTAAATGCTGCGTGTTTTAAGTTGGGAAATGATTGATTGATGACTTATTATGATTAATTAATGACTTTGAGCTCGCTCAGCTTTGCAGAAGAAGGCGATCGCCGTCCATTCTTCCTCGCTCCAGACCGCGGCCTGTACGTCATTGACAAGCTTAATAGATAACAATAATCTGTAGGTAGACCCCTTAAATTGACTGTCTTAAGGTCTTTGTGACAACGGAGAGGAATTATCCCAAGAAGATGAGGTAGCAAGCAACATCGAACAAGTACCAGTAGCCATGATGATATCTACCACTTGATCACGTGCTACCAACGGAGGGTAACTGATTGAAGTTTCTTCAAAATGCCACGAATTGGAATAAATGTCGACATTAATCAAGGCCTAAGGGGTGAAGGGTTACTTGATTTTGAGCCACTTTCTCTTTTGATTCGAAAGTGTGCCAGATTACACAGATCAATTAACTTAGTTCCCAATGTCAGTATTTACATACTAGGTGTGTCTTTTTACCCTGACCAATTTACAAATGTTTTTTGAATCTAGATTCACTTCGTGTAGAGTTATGTTGTTAATTAATTTTATTATAATACTTGCTTTAGCCCACAGCTTTGCCCGTGTACATAAAATATAGCCTATGTCACTGAGGAATACAAACGGCTTTTTATCGGTGAAGAAATTTTAGCAATCGGACCAGTTCTTTCAGAGATTACCTCCTACAAAAAAAAACAAACTAACTCTTTATGATATTAGTGTAGATGAAGTCACGGTTGGTGCAGTGGTGCAGCGATTGGCTGGTGCGTTGCATGTCGCAGGTTTGATTCCCGAACATTACAAATATTTGTATACCCTGCAGAGTTGTTCCGGATCTGGGTATCTTGTGTATGTGTGTTTACATGTTTGTGCACTTAACCACAATATAGAAGTAATTCATAGTATGGGGAAAACTTAAAAAAAAAAAATCATTTAGCAAAGTAGAAATTTATTAAAATTAATTTAAGTAAATTGTTTAAGTTTTCTTTGATTTTAGCATATGCATATAATTATATATTTAATGATTATAAGCAAGTTAATGATACTTCATTGAATTGAATTTGAAATATCTGTTATTTTTTTATTTGTATACTTACCACAGTGTTGTCTTTTTTAACCTAAAGGTTGACTGATAGAGAATGCCTTGTGGCATTAAGTCCACCTATGTACCCCTACTGTAATAGTACATTGTTACACTAGGGGTGAAAGTAACTCATTTCGTCCCGAGAAGGAGTTGGCGGCCGAGCGCAGCGAGGTCGCTAATTCGAGGGGTTAAATGGGTTACTTTCACCCCGAGGTAAACACTGTGCTTTTCATTACGAATACGAGGAAACTAAAAATAAAATAAAAAGTTTGTAAAACCTGAGTCGTCGAACCTATGATTTTAAGTACCTAGGTATCTTTCTTCTGATTTAGGCGTTAAATCACTATTTTAATCTGATAAACATAACGTGTTAATACAAATCTCTGTTGTACGGAAATATAAACAAAACTCGAAAAAATCAACGACTGATTGCCACTTTCCCGCTATTTTGTTTTTTTTTTTCTGCGGCCGGCCAGCTATTCAGCCTCATTAATGAAAACTTAGAAATTAATTGTAATCTTTTAAAAATAAAGTATTTTAAAGAAATAGTTGAACAAATAAGACACTTAAAATATAACATTATTTAATTAATACTTGTCTTTAAGTTATTTCAATTTTATGTCGCGCTGTGATTGACTGGCTGTATGGAAAATTGGAACAAGGTTCAATAGAAATGTGAAGATAGAACTAGTTTTTTTTTTTAATAATTTGACAGCTGTCAGTTGTAAAGTAAAACTCCCTAGGGATGAAAAGTATCACTTTCAGCCCGCTCTTCAGGCAACTTCAGACCTACTTTCAGAGTATAAGTAATGAAAATTAAGTTTAAATATTTAAATAAAAAAGATTTTTTTCAATGTAGTTTACATTGAAACATGCAGAGGCATGCAGATATAATGTCACTTCTAATCACATAGAATCAATAAAATTACTGTTCATTGCCCCCGAATGGCTAGGCAGATAGAAAAGTACGGCTAGCAACAAAACACAATCGTAGGTGGAATATACACCGTTAAATTTTGATTGTTATAATCCCGTGGAGGATTGATCTGGTACATGAAACACTATCGATTTGTAAACATAAATTGAAAAAATAAAGTACCTTTTTTAAAAACTCGTATTATTTTACGCATGTACGAAATTAATTTCTTTAAGAAAACGTCAGCTGACCGAATTCAATCACCTGTAGGTGTCGGCGTTGCGTACTAATTACCTGCAGGTCACTGAACTCGGTCAGCTGACGAAGTCGCGGGCAAAAGCTAGTCTTATTATAAAACTTGTACGTATTAAGGAAATCAGTGTTCTAAACAACGAAGAAACGCTGACTTCCGAAACTGAAGTCATTTACACTTCAATCTCGGAAGTGAAAAATAATTTATTTGAAGTTATTTTTGGATTAAAGTCGTATTTTATTTTTATAAAAACTATCTTTGATAAAAATAATTGAAAAAAAAAATTCAGTCAATCGCCTTTTGTTGGTATCCCTACCTACCATGGTACCACGTTGACACACACGGCGCCCCACTGATTAGATAACGGAGACCTATTTGATAGATAATACTAGATCCGCCGTGTAGTGAATAACTCACAAAAAAAAGTAAAATTATTTTTACCTGAGTGAAGTGAGGAATTGAAGCCGCCCGAGACAAAGACAGCTTTATCCCCGGGATACTCTACTTTTTATGCCATCTGGGAGATAATTAAAAGACAATTTAAATTTACAACTTAATCACTCAACATGTTTTGAGATTCGAAGAAAACAAAATTCACTACTCTAAAATTCTATAGTTACAATTTTCTATTTCATTACTTTTTTTTTAGAAACCCGTCAATAAACCACGTATTGAAATAGAAAAAAAAAGATAATTGTTTCCATTTATTAATTTTACAGCCTTATGTGCATTACAGATTGCAGAAGTGATTTGAGATTCGATTTGATAATAACGATACATAGGTATCATTGATACATGACTATGTACATAACATAGGTATGCCTTTTTTTTTTGGTGGGGAAAATCATCCAATGACAACCCCCGCTCTTGGGCGGAGCGGGAGATAGTGTCAGACTCTTACTGACTAAAAAACCCACCCCGTTCCTTCAAGCCGTCATACCGAGGCTCGAGTTCCCTTTCGGAAAACCCTGGCCCCAGTAGGCTTCGACCCGGCTGGGCCCCTGCTGTTGCTGACAACTCCTTGAGGCGCGCGGGAACAGTGCGCGCCGTCGACGACTTGGGCTTGGTACGGACAGTTACCGGATGGCCGGATAGCGAGCTACCCATTGCTCACTGTCCGCAAGCCCGCGCCTACGATGGCTGGAAATCGGGATCGATATCCCGGCGGCGGCGAGAGCACCGTTGCCTGATGTGGTCTGCCTCCTCTGCGAGCATTACTGCTTCGCAGAAGTCGGCGACCGCCTGCCACTCCTCCTCGCTCCGGACCATGGCCTCAACCAAGGTTTTGTATCGGCGCCTCCGCCGCCGATACAAAACATATGCCTTACATATAGGTAAAGAAAATGCTTTTTCACGATTCGTAAAAATTTTTGAGACTCGGTTCGGGAATTGAACTATTAACATAGGTAAGTTTGGAATCCTCGGATCGCAAATCCGACTCGCACTTGACCGGCTTTTTTTATCAATTAAGTAACATCCTGGAAGAAAGCTGTGAATTTCCACAATCGTCTTCTCAAATCTCGACTAATCTCAAGATATTGACGACTACACCTTTCTGTTATTAATAATTACGTACTAAGAACTTATCATCAGATTTTTTTCCAGATATAATTGGTTTCTAGGAAAACAATCATTCATTAAAAGTGACTAAAGAAAAAAATATTTTAGGACTTGTGTCATCGTGTCCGGAAAGATATCTAATCAATTACCTAAGCTACAACTTTGTGTCTAACTAGAAATGAATTTGAAAGAAATTATTTGGCTGATAGATAAGATACATTAGCCAGAATTTATCACGAAGAAACAGATTATTAAGATAGTAAATTATTAACCTAATCCGGAAAATGCTGTATGTATACGTATGTGTTTGTTTGTTACTCCTTTACTCTTAAACGGCTGAACGGATTTGAATGAAATTTAGCACTTGGGTAGACCATGTCCTGGAAAAGCACACAGGATACTTTTTATCCCGGGATGAAAAGTACACAACAATAATCTACACACAATAACATAGCGACTACCGGGAGTATGTTCTTTTGGGATTTTTTTCTATTATCACGCAGACAAAGCCGCTGGCAGTAGATAGTTCATAGCATAAAACTAGATACGTCATATTTTAGGTACCTATTGCTTCTATCCATCGCAATGAAAAACTTTTTCTAAGGAAGACGAAATTCATTCTTAAAAAAATGGACTTTATAAAATCATCATTTCTTGTTTAAATTAATACTAATGGAAGGTCAAATTTTTTTGCTGATCAAAATTAGTACCAGTGGGAAGTCCAATTTTTAGGGTTCCATACCTCAAAAGGAAAAAACGTAACCCTCGTAGGATCACTTTGTTGTTCGTCCGTCTGTCTGTCAAGACCCTTAATCTCGAGAACGCGTGGAGGTATCGAGTTGAAATTAAAATCATAGGTATACTCAAATCTGCGGTCCCTTAAAACTGTGAAAAAATCAAACTTCAATTCAATTCAATTCTTTATTGCTATATCACATGTGTTAAAGTTAACGAATAAAAAATACGGTCTTTTATGTCGCAAAAAACGAATATTTTGATACTCTCATAGGGAAATTCATAGGGCACTTCCCATTGACCCAGAATCCTAAAATTTGGCACAAAGCAAGGTCTTATAGTACAGGTATAGGAAAAAATCCGAAAACAGTAAATTTGTTGTTACCTACGTCACAAAATAAAAAATTGCAATTCGGAAAAATCTTCGAGACTCCATTCGGGAATTGTAGTTTGCACGGAACCCTCAGTGCGCGATTGTGAAAGTTGTAACTTCAATTAATATCAAAGAAAAAAAAAACAAAGGAAAAAAAATACTACATAAATAAAATAAATAAATAATTATAATTGCTTAAGTTGATAAAAATGCTATGCAATAGCTTTACCGCGGCAGTCCCCGAGTGCCACACGTCTTTTTTTATTTAATTTTTTTTTAATACCCATTTTTGTTACACCTTCCATTCAATATATAGAACCACAGAACAGGTGAAAGAGGAGAATGGCCTTGTGGGCGGGGCAGGAGTGCCACAAAGTAGGGCAATGCTCATAGTTCAACTACCAATAGCAAACTTGCGATCTAAGTGTGCGTGGTCTGTTAGTTGCGTAATGCGCGTTCGTATTGGTTTATTGCCTGTAGTGGAGTTAAAGGGTGTGAGACAAGCGGCGACACTCGTTGTAGTACAAATCTGAAAGTATTTCCTTCCTAACCTCTTTCATCTGTACTGTGCATAGATTTCATGTGCCTGTAGAGACCCTAATTCCCCTAGGGTTACGACTAGAATCCGGAATAGATTCCCTACTACATGTCAAGTGCCCTAATTTGAGAATTTACGACATTTCAGTGAAGGGCAGCGGACAATCACCTCGACCTACATAATATAGGCCCTCACAGATAATCATCCTTACTAATATTATAAAAGCGAAAGTGAGTTTGTTTGTTTGTTTGTTACATCTTCACGTCTAAATGGCAAAACCGATTTTGATGAATTTTGGTACAAAGACGGACATAGGCTAATTTTTTTATAAAAAAAGTGAGAAAAGGGGGGAAAAGAGGGAAGGTCTTTTATGTACGCGGGCGAAACCGCGGGCAAAAGCTAGTATTACTATATATGTACTGTTGGCTAGGATAGAAATCCTGACAGTTTTGTGGATCATTTCTAGAAATTCTTTTAAGCTAAAACTACATTAGACCGACGCACACATGTAATTCGCTTGATTTGTACACGACGTATGAGTATATAATATGAGGATGGATGGAGAGGGAGGCCAAAGAAAAAATGGATGGATTCTGTGAAGAGTGATACGAAAGAAAAGGGAGTTTATGCCAGCATGACGGGTGACAGGTCAGAGTTGGAGAAAAAAACGTGTTGCGTCGACTCCAAATAATAAGTGGTAAGGGTAGGAAGATGATGTACAAAACGTGGTAAGGGTAGGAAGATGATGTACAAAACGTGGTAAGGGTAGTAAGATGATGTACAAAACGTGGTAAGGGTAGGAAGATGATGTACAAAACGTGGTAAGGGTAGTAAGATGATGTACAAAACGTGGTAAGGGTAGGAAGATGATGTATAAAACGTGGTAAGGGTAGGAAGATGATGTACAAAACGTGGTAAGGGTAGTAGATGATGTACAAAACGTGGTAAGGGTAGGAAGATGATGTACAAAACGTGGTAAGGGTAGGAAGATGATGTACAAAACGTGGTAAGGGTAGGAAGATGATGTACAAAACGTGGTAAGGGTAGGAAGACGATGTACAAAACGTGGTAAGGGTAGGAAGATGATGTACAAAACGCGGTAAGGGTAGGAAGATGATGTACAAAACGTGGTAAGGGTAGGAAGATGATGTACAAAACGTGGTAAGGGTAGGAAGATGATGTACAAAACGTGGTAAGGGTAGGAAGATGATGTACAAAACGCGGTAAGGGTAGGAAGATGATGTACAAAACGTGGTAAGGGTAGGAAGATGATGTACAAAACGCGGTAAGGGTAGTAAGATGATGTACAAAACATTTTGGGAATATATTTAATGTGCGTAGGTAGGTACTGATAAGGAGTTGCTGTGATTATACTCGTCTACACTAATATTATAAAGAGGTAAAGTTTGCTTTTTGTTTGTAGAAGATAATCTCTGAAAGTTCTAGTCTGATTGCTAAAGTTTTTTCATCGATAGAAAGCTGCTTTATTCCTGAGTGACATTGACTATATTAGATGGCGAAGCCGCGAGTGAAATCTTGGTAGTAGTTAATAAATAGAATTCTTTGTCGGAGTCTGTGTTTCCTGACAGCTACAACTTAGGGTTCTTTAAGTTAAGAGCGACTACATCACCTCGTGTGGGGTAATCTGCTTCTTCTTCTTTGTTGAGGTCGGCTCTCCTCACAAATTGGCACCAGGACATTCTGACCCATGTGGTCAGCTCTGGCAAATAGGTTAACTTGAGGTCTCTCTCGATTCTAGACCACTAAGTCAATGGTGGGGGAACTTAATGAAAGGCAACCTTTGATTGAGTCACACAATTTTTCGATAGTTTACAAATTCGCGAGATAGATTATAATGTAACGGTATTTACAATTTCACGGTAACATAATAAGAATGTTGTATATTAATAGATATAACTAATTAGTCCTGACACACTTACTCGTACGTTCTTATCTCCCTACCTAGCCGGACCGACTCTGCAGTAAACAATGTGCCGCACTTGTGTTCTCTCGACACGTGTGGAGTGTGTGAAGTGTGTGTTACCAGACAATGTCACGTTCTTACAGCTAGCCTAGAAGAGGTTAGGTTCGGATGCTGCGGTCAAGGACTAGATGAGTCATCCATCACAAACGGGTGACACAGTGCTCTCGGCCGAATATTCGGTACGTATAAACAAAGCGCCGAGTGCTCGGCCGAGCGCTTATCTCTACAACTCGCTTAAATCACTGTCACGGTCGAGCAACATTTTATTGCCTTTTTACTCGGTACGTGTGATCAAGGCTTTATCGCTACTAACATTTAAAAAACTCAGGCCATTGCAAGTCGGTACGTATTTTGTAGGCAATATCTTTAAAATCAAGTCGCCAATACTCCCAGACACATTCTGTCGGCCGTATTGTTTAACAGACGCTTTAAAGCTCCCAAAAAAATAATGTAACTTCACGTATTTTCTCAAGGCTGATTTTTATGTATGTTGTAGGCAATATCTTTAAAATCAAGTCGCCAATACTCCCAGACACATTCCGTCGGCCATATTGCTTAACAGACGCTTTAATGCTCAAGCATGAGAATTTACGTGAAGTTATGTCATTTTTTTGGGAGCTTTAAAGCGTCTGTTAAGCAATATGGCCGACGGAATGTGCCTGGGAGTATTGGCGACTTGATTTTAAAGATATTGCCTATAAAATACGTAAAAATCAGCTTTGAGAATTTACGTGAGGTAAGTAATAATTTTATGTACCTTGATTACCTGATACCTGAAAATTGGCCGTCTAAGCAAGCTAGCAGGTAGGCATGCGTTCTTAGTACATACTAACAGTACTCAATCGTCCACATTTCGTTCGTCAGAAAATACGTGACGTCTGGCGGCCTTAGGATCTTGGACTATTAAGAAAGCATTATTTCCGTTTTTGAAATTAAGAATGTCAATAAATGTAAGAGGGTCAATGAAAGTTATTCCACGGTTTTCTGGCGCCTACCATAGGTATGTCCTCTCGTGGACATAATTATAACATCTGCGGTACATCAAAACTTCAAACCAGCTAATTTTGAAATAATAACCTCGAAACCTTTTTAAGAAAAACATGGCGGTTCAAGGGCGCCTTCATAGGTAAGGTACTAGTTTGATGATTATCGTCCCACCCACAAATTGTTGACACAACATCGCAAGGTTGGTGGTTCGTTCACAAGAAATGTATGATTAACTTACGAACAAAGAGTCTGCAGATAGTCTACTCGTTCCACGGTAAGCACGCGTTTGTGTTGCGGACAGTGAGTTACGGGTAGCTCGTAGTCCGGCAGTCCGGTAACGGCGGTGCGTTGGGTTTCACACGTGTCTCAAAGACATATCAGCAATATTGTAGTGGCCAGTTAGAGTCGACGTAGCTAGCCCTCACAATAAAGGGCAATTGAAGGAACATATTGGGTTTAAGGGTCAGCGCAGACAGAGAGCAGCGCAGCGGAGAGGATTTTATTAAGGCAACCGAAAATCAACTTTAAATTCAATGAAATAAAGTGCATATTTGCTTAAACCTGACAAAAAATGCTCGCGCGTCCTAAAAGATACGCGGGAAGCATATTTTCGACATACGCCATCCGTCAGAAAATGCGCGAGACCACGCGAGAATTATTCCTCTTTGTCTGCGCTGACACTTAGTCAGTAAAAGACGGATTCCCTCACAACAACACAACAACTTACTGATAACTCGCTGACTCTTCCTTTCGTTCTACACAGAGTGAAAGAAATTATTTCAGGGCTGGCTTCTGCAAGCGACTTCGCCCCCGTGAAAGTATATTTCTCCATACAAACTTTGGACCCCTGTCTGAGCAGGAAGCGAAATCATAGCGCGGTCACCTAAAATAATGTATTTCTAAAAATTAGTACCGCTTGTCTCCCTAGATGGCGTTGCGATCGAGTTAGGTCGCGCTATGGTTTCGTTACAACTGTTTACCTAGGTCTAGAGGGTTTGGGCGCTCGAGGCCCGGTATGAAGGCTAGAAGGAACGGGGTGGGTCTATTAGTCAGTAAGAGTCTGACACTATCTCCCGCTCCGCCCAAGGGCGGGGGATGTCAATGCATGATTTTTTCCCACCATAAAAAAAAAAAAGGTCTAGAGGGTTTTTCGTGAAAACAAGTAGCAGCGCTCCTAGCGGGAAATATTGTAACTAAGTTTGAATGTACGAATTGTGACGCAAATCGGGTAGCGTGTCATTTATATTCCTCCAAGTTGACCCTTGGTCGTGTACATTCCCATTTCACTTATGTATTTAGGACCGATTTCTGGAAAATCTTTTCACTAAGAAAGCCTTGTGCAAAATTTTACATACCAGTAGTCTCAGCTGGGTGTTGATATATCAGTCGTCAGTTTCTCCTTTTTAGAGTTCCGTACATAAAAGAAAAAATCGGACCCCTTATACTCGTAGAATCACTTTGTTGTCCGTCTGTTTGTCTGTCTATCTGTCAAGACCCTTCATCTCAGAAACGCGTGAAGGTATCGAGTTGGAATTAAAACCATGACCACTGAGGTCTGCAGTCGCTTGAAGCAGTGAAAAAAATCAAACTTCTAAGTTAATGAAAAAAAGATACGACCGTATATTTCAGCACTCTCAAGGTTATCAAAATTCTTGGGTAGGTTCCCGTTGACAAAGAATTCTGAAATTTTGCATAAATCAAGGTCTTATAGCACAGGTATAAGAATAAATCCGAAAATTTGTTGTTAAGTCACAAAAAAAAAACTTCATTTGCGATTCGGAAAATCTTCGAAATTCCAATCGTGGATTGAACTCTTTACATAGGACTTGTACTATTAGTTATCCTGTGACATAGGTAAGTTTGTACGGAACCCTCAGGCCGCGAGTGCAACTCACACTTGCCCAGTTTCACGTAAAAAAAAGGTACACTACTCGTTGAATTTAAAAACCCTGTTACTTCAGTACAGATTCCAAGTTTGTAAGTGCATGCAGTGCATCGCGGTCGACGAGACGTAGTAATTAATTATAACAAGTGCACAAGTACTCAAGTTCTAGTACATTGATATTATTGATAAGTAAGCCTCTCGTCTTTTTTTTTTTTTTTTTTTTTTATGGTGGGAAAAAATCATGCATTGACATCCCCTGCCCTTGGGTGGAGCGGGAGATAGTGTCAGACTCTTACTGACTAAAAGACCCACCCCGTTCCTTCTAGCCTTCATACCGGGGCTCGAGCGCCCTTTCGGATAACCCTGGCCCCAGTAGGCTTCGACCCGGCTGGGTCCCTGCTCTTGCTGACAACTCCTTGAGGCGCGCGGGAACAGTGCGCGCCGTCGACGCCTTGGGCTTGGTCCGGACAGTTACCGGACGGCCGGACAGCGAGCTACCCATTGCTCACTGTCCGCAAGCCCGCGCCTACGGTGGCCGGAAATCGGGATCTGAATCCCGGCGGCGGCGGCGGCGGCGATAACGCCGTTGCCTGATGCGTTCGGCCTCCTCCTTTGCGAGCATTACTGCTTCGCAGAAGTCGGCGACCGCCTGCCACTCCTCCTCGCTCCGGACCATGGCCTCAACCAAGGCCCGGCGCGAGAGGTCTCCGCCGCCGATCGCCCCCACGAGGGCACGGCGATGCTCCGCCCAAGCAGGGCACACCTCGACTGTGTGCTCCACCGTGTCCTCCGGGCATTCCGCACAGTGGCGACACCCGGGCGTCACTTCCGCACGAATCCGGTGCAGGAAACTCCCGAACGAACCATGTCCGGTAAGGACCTGCGTCATGCGGAAGGTAAGGACGCCGTGAGGTCTTTCCAGCCACGCCTCAAAGAGGGGACTTACCGCCACGATTGTGGCGTGCCCAGCACTGGGTTGCGATAGTCGCTGACGCCATTTCACCATAAGATCCCGCCGGAGCTCTGTCCGCCATGCCGTGACCTGTCGCGGCAGCGGACTTTCACCCCGGCGTTGCATCTCCACGCGCATATCGTGCATGTGTGCAAGGACTGTTGCTTCCAGATCCCACGGTGGTAGGCCAGCCAGAAGGCTCGCCGCTTCGCGGGAGACCGTGCAGTATCCCCGCACCATCCTTATCGCCATGACCCTCTGGCAGGCGTTCAGTATGACCGCCGGTTGCTTTTTCAGCGACGGCGCCCACACCGGCGCCCCGTAGAGGGCCATGGACCGAACGATCCCCGCGTAGAGCCTCCGGCAGGAGGCGTCTGGACCCCCAAGGTTGGGCAGGAGCCGCTTGAGCGCAGCCCCAGCCCGGTTGAGTTTGGGAGCCAGACGTCGGAAGTGCTCCACGAAATTCCACCGGCTGTCGAGGACGAGTCCCAGGTACTTCATCGTCGACCCGACACCGATGTGAACTCCTCCTACCGTTAGTTGGGAACTCAATGGCGGCGCGTTCCGAGACTGGCGACCGTGGAAACACATTGCCTCGGATTTGTGAAGCGCCACCTCGAGTCCCAACTCCTGGATCCTGTCAACGACCATCGCAACCCCGCGTGTCGCTAGAGCGACCGCCGCCTGGTACGACTCTCCCTGCGCTAGAACCAGCGTGTCGTCTGCGTAGCAAACCACGCTGACCCCGTCAGGGAAGTCGCCGCGCAGCACGTAGTCGTACCCGATGTTCCACAAGGGTGGCCCTAGTACCGACCCCTGCGGAACACCGCACGACATCTCTCGACGTTTCCAGTCTCCCTGGTGACCGGGGTAGACTATAAACCTATCCGACAGATAGGCCTCGACCACTCGACAGAGGTATTCGGGCACCCGGTGGTACCGGAGTGCCCTCCGGATCGTACTCCAGGGCAGGGAGTTGAAGGCGTTGGCAATGTCCAAGGACACTGCCACGACACACCTGCCCCGGGACACCGCATCCCCCGTCGTGAGGGCTCGCACGCGCATGATGGCGTCCACCGTAGAGCGCATCCTGCGAAAGCCGAACTGTCCGTCCGAAAGGTCCGGCCCCACCCGTGTTAGGCGCCCGACGACGCGGTTTGCAATGACTCTCTCAAAGAGCTTGCCCACCTCGTCGAGCAGCACAATGGGCCGGTACGCGGACGGAGAGTCCGCAGGGCGCCCTGGCTTCGCTATGAGGACCAGTTTCCCCGTCTTCCAGCAAAGTGGGAACTGGCCCCTCTCCATACATGCGCTGAAGAGCCCTCTCAGTCGAGGCCCGAGAGCCTCCATGGCCAGGACCCAGGCCTTTCCAGGCAAGCCGTCGGGTCCTGGGGCGGTGTTTTTGGCACTTAGCCTTCGCACCGCCACTCTCATCTCTACCTCGGTCACCTCTGGAGCATTGTCGTCGTCGTCGCTGTTGCAGTCCGCGTCAGACACCGCTGGCGGTGAAGGCGGAGCCATGGGCGGGGGGGAGTGTTCCCCCCGCGCAGGGAACAGAGCGTTCACCGCACCCTCTACGATCTGGGGCCGGAGACTCTGAGTCAGTGGGGGAGCCCAGGGACGGAGCTTTTCCCGTACCATATTGTACGGGCGCCCCCATGGGTCCGCGTTCAGAGACCCCAGCCACACGTTGCGGGCCTCCAGTTTGGCCCGCTTGATCTCCGTTCGGAGGGTGCGTTTTGCCGCTCTGTATCCCTCATACAGCTCCGCCTCTCTGGCCTCCGCATCCGGCGGGCGGATGCGGCGCCTGCAGTGTCTGGCGTACCGGCGCCGCGCGTGACTGCATGCGTTGCGCAGTGCAGCAATCTCCGGCGACCACCAGCACACCTGGCGCTTAGCTCGCCCTGGACGGACTCGGGGCATTGCCGCGTCGCAGATTTGCGACATGGCCTCCCGGAACCACTCCGCCTCGACGTCTATGTCGACAGGCCTGTCCGGTGCTTGCACCCAGGCCTGTACCGTCGCGGCTTCCAGGAGGAGCTCCCGGTCCATCTGCTTAAGCGCCCACCGCGGACCGCAAGGGCTCTGTCGGACCGGCGCGGCCGAGGTTTCGGCGGAGACGTCCAACCGGATGTACCGGTGGTCGGAGTACGTCTCCACCTCCTCCATAACGCGCCAGTCGACGACACGCGGCGACAGAGCGGGGCTGGCGAACGAGATGTCCACCACTGATTCACCCCGCATCCGCACCAACGTGGGGACAGAACCCCGGTTCAGGACTACCAGGCCCAGCTCCAAAGCCCAGTCCTCCACCATCTGACCCCGTGGGTTCGTGTACCGGGAACCCCAAGCCGTATTCCAGGCGTTGAAGTCCCCGCAAACGACCACGGGGAGGGTGCCAAACCCAGCGACGACGACATTTAGCTCCATAAGGGAGACTTGGAGTTCGTCGAGAGATCTGTTCGGGGACAGGTAGACGCCTACCACTGCAATGTCCCCGAACCGTGCTGCCACGCAGCCCCGTCCCCTCGCAACAGCCTCGAGGGGCGGGGTACCGGCGGCGGCCGACGAGATTAACGTCACCGAGCCGTCTAGGTCCTGAACCCAGTCTCCACGGGGATGGACGTAGTACGGCTCGGAGACGACGGCGACATTTATCGACCACTGCGCCATGCTCTGGAGCAACAGATCCTGAGCGGGGGCGCAGTGGTTGATATTCGCCTGGAGGAGACGGAATGGGGCCGTTATTGGCAGTCCATCGTCTCCTCCCGAGCCCTTCTAGGGGGCACTGCCACGGCGGGTGCGGCGGCGACTGCGGCGGGTGCAGCGGCGAGAGCGGCGGGTGCGGCGGCGATAGCGGCGGCGGCCAAGGAGGCGGCCGCGGCGGTGAGGACGTCGGCGGGGATGGGCCTACGGGCCTTGCCCTTGTCCTTGGCGGGGGGGTCGCAGGACCTGCCCCCAGCCCGGTGGTTGGCCGGCTTGCCTGCCGCCGCACATGCGTAACAGTGCGGCGGAGCACGGCATTCTGCGGCCTTGTGACCGGGCTGGCCACACTGGTGGCAGCGGTCGCTGCGGTCCACCTCCGCGGCGCAGTGGGCGCCAACGTGGTGCCCCACTTGGCACCGGAAGCACCGCAGAGGTCTGGGCTCCAGCAGTTTAACTTGCGCGGAGACCCAGCCCACCAACAGCCGTCGGCCCTCCCCGGTGATGGTCTTGGCCGCCGCCACGGGGCAGCTAACTGTTACCGCTCGCATGCCCATGCCGTCAGCGCGGATGGTGCCCGCCCGGACCTGATCGGTCGTGCACCCACCCGCCCTGACGATGGCGGCCACCACCTCGTCCACCTTGACTGAGTCGTCCAGGCCCATGATGCGCATGTCTATGCACTTGGTGGGCCTGGACACTCGGGCCACTTCCGCATCGAGGGACGCCCTGATTCTAGCGGCCAGGGCATCTGCCGCTGGGCCGCCAGTCGCACCGGGGACCTCCAGGATTCGGGCCCCGGTGACTGTGCGCCTCATGCGGAAGCCCCCCGCAGCTCCGAGCTCCTCGAGGTGGGGCAGCACCGCCTGCTTCGCCTTTTCCATGACGGCATCATACGTCACGCCCTTCTTCTCCGCATCTGGCTGCAGTGTAATCACCACAGCCTCGGAGGTCGGGGCGCGAAGTCTCGCCGCCATGGCCCGCTTTTTGCGTTCTTGACGCCTTGCCCGCTTTCTGGCCGCCCTGGCCGCCCTGCCCGCCCTCTTCGTGGCGCCGACGACCGTCCACTCGGCGCTAGGTTCCTCAGGCGGGGGAGGCGGCAGGCGCGGCCTAGTCGCCGCCGCGGCAGGAGGTCCCGCCGGTTTAGCAGCAGGCACCGCCTTGCCTTTTTGCCGCCGCTGCTGCCTAGCCGTAGGGGCCGGCCTCGCGGGCTCCGGTGCCACCGCCCCGCGCACTGCTTGCCCCGATGGGCCCGTCTTGGGCGCAGAAACCGCCGCCGCGGCGGCGGCGTAAGACGCCACCTTTTTCTGGCCAGAGGCCGCTAGCGGAGGGCGCAGCACAATGCCCTCCAGCAGGGACAGCTGTTGCTGGATGCGCAGCTGGAACTGCTGCTGCTGCTGTTGCAGCTGCTGCTGGAAGGCAGCTAGTTCCCGCTGCACCAGCGTCAGCAGCTGGCTCTCCGTTTCGGGCTGGGCCTGGGGCTGGCTTTGCCCCTGCCCTTCCTTGCGCCCCCTCCCTGTCAGTGGCTCCTGGCAGCCACCGCCATTTGGCGCCCTCGCGAGCTCAGCTCGAACTTCGGCCCGGAGCTCGGCCCGGAGCTCAGCCCGGAGCTCGTTCCTGACTCTGGCCACCCTCTTCTCGAGAGAGGCGTCGAAAGCCTCCCTGAGGGACGCGGCGTGCCGTTGGGCCGTCCTCTCCTTTGACGTCCTCTCCCTTTTGCGGCTCATGTCACGCAACAAGGTGATGGCCAGCCTCTGGAGGGACTCCATGTCTGAGTCCCCCTCAGCACGCCTCTCGCTGCCAGATGGCACCGATAGGTCCCTTCCCGAGCCGGCCGCTCCGGGGTGACGCCCCTCCGCAGCAAGCTTGACGGCTTGCTGAGCGGAGTCCTGGGCCGTTAGCCCTCTCCCCCTTCCACGGGACCGGCCCGCGCCACGGCTGCTGGTGGGGATTTTGCTCTGAGGGGATGACTCCTCAGAGCCGGACGACCCGTCTTCCCTCCTGGCAGGCGCGGAGCGCTTCCGGGAGAGACTCGAGCTTCTCCCAGAATCGCCCGCGACCTCCTTCACTTCCGAGCGCCCGTCATCCCTCCTGACGAACGCGGAGCGCTTCGGGGAGCAACCCGAGCCTCTCCTAGAATCGCCCGCCATCTCCTCCACCTCCGAGCCCTCCGAGCCCCCTCTGGATGCCGCGTCGGACTCCGACCGCGCATCACTCTCTGGATTTTTAAAAAATTTTGATTTTCGATTTTCCATATTGTTCCCACGAGTATTAAACTTCGGGTACTTGCTCAAAAACGTGGTCCGCACTAGAGACTAATTTAGCTACCCATTAGTCAAGCTAACAACCTCCCTCACGGTGCGCCGCCGCTTGGAGGTTTGGGGTAATTTTTTATAGAGGTTGTCTTCCTCGCGGCCCGGGCGGTTAAGCCAAGACCCTCGTCCCCCATCAAAAGTCAGAAACATGACCTTGGACAATCTCTGGGGCTACGAGACTAACGGTGGCAGAAGGAGGAGCAAGCCTTCCTCCTGCCTGCCCGGCGGCAGTGTGAGTGTACACCGAGCCCGCTCTTACTTCGCCACTGTGCCCTCTGCTATAGCAGAGGGACACGCGTTGAAGTGTTCCGACAGACAGAACATTCGCAGACGGCCATCGAGGCCCCTTAGGCAGCAATACCCAAGGGGTTCATTGGCCGCCTCCCAGGGTGCACCGTCCCGCAGACTGGCCTTCGCTCCGGACGTATCCGCAAGGGAACTACAGCCTGCGGGCACTCGTGGAGGTTTTCTGTCGTGGCACCCCAAGCCTCTCGTCTGAACTCTGGCCTGTGCAATTAATCTGTGTGATAAACTGTTACCACTCCGTGTTACTTCAGTGACAAAACAAATTATTTTTCAGTGTGAAAGTCACTTATCTGTTTTTATTCAGTTAATTTAATTATAAATAACCTAATCACAATGTTGTGCCTATTTCTTTATACTAGCTTTTGCCAGCGACTTCGCCCGCGTAAAAATAGAAAATATAGGCTTATGTTACTCAGTGATAAAGTAGCTAGCTTTTTAGAGAGCAGTGGTGGCCGAGTAGTAATGGTTCCGACTTACGAGTTGTAAGTCACGGGTTCAAACCCAGCCAGGCGCATTACTTTGTGTAATTTATTTCATTACCACTGCTCTTAAGGAGTTAATTATATAAATCCCTCGCTTGCGTTTGGGATTAAAATTTAAGAACATTCGTTTCGTTCGGAAATCAACATTCCTCCCGCAACTTGAGACACTATTTTATCCCCTAGTCACAAAATCTACTATTCTTCAAATAAATAATAGTTCATTGTTACCCTAAGGATGAAAGTAGCTTATTTAGTCCTGAGAAGGAGTTTGGCGTCCGAGCGTAGCGAGGTCGCCTAACTATAGGTTGCTCTCAAAACGGTGAAGGAAAACATCGTGAGGAAACCGGCATGTCTTAGAACCAAAAATTCGAAGAAGCGTGGTGGATTACGGCCCATTTCCTCTCCTAGAGAGAAGGCCCTAGTCCCAAATAGAACATTAAAAAGGCTGATGATGATGAAAGTAGCTTTTTACTGATGAAAGGATTTTTAAAAACCGCGCCCGAGTAGTGACTACGTGTAGTGTTCCATGCGCGCCTCAAAGAGGTCTCAATCATAGGAGCCCAGCAGGCTCAAAGCCTACTAGGGCCATTGATTGACTTCTTAAACAGAACGTCTCCTGGAACGCAAGGCAAAGAAAGAACATAGAGCGGAAGAAGACATTGGATGATTTCCTACTTTAAAAAGAAAAAAAATTTTCGCTCTACCCAGAGCGAAGCAGTTTGATTATTTCCAACCCACTAGAAAAGTAATTGGTCGCCTCAGACCCTATGAATAGAAAATGATATAAAAGAATTCAAAAAGAAAACTTATAAGTTTTCCTTAAGTAAGCGTTTTCCTTAAAAACAGCGGGAACGTATCTACGTTGTCCTTATCCAAATATTAACGAGAAACTCCTAATCACGCAGGCTTGCAGACAACGAGCAATTTGTAGCACGCCGTCCGCCCGTCTAGTAACATTGAGCATAGTCATTGACGACGCGCCGTGTTTCGGGCGCGCCTCAAAGAGATGTTAGCAAAACCGCAGTTGCCCAACAGGTTGGAAGCCCATAAGGGCTATTAGGGACTTGTAAAAAGGAAATCTCTTGTCCTAAAATGCAAAAGGCTACTGAAGGACATAGGTGTAGTTTGGCATTTTTGCTGAACTGGACCTACTTGGCGCAGCCGTGAGACACATTGTGTCAATGTTTTTTCTTTTTTTTTTTGTCTAAAATTTTGTTTTTGCAGTGTGTGTATCCAATATATCGAGTCTTTTCAGGAAAAACATCGTAAGCGAACGAGTTTTCTCTACTTCCATAATTAAAAAAAAAGACGTGTGGCACACGGGGACTGCCGCACAGTGGTACAGGTAGTACGGGCATGCGGAAATTATTATTTTTAAATGAAAAGACGTTGCGTTTCTTCATAATACTTTATTAAAATGGCATACTGAATGTACCAGTATACAAAGAGAAAGATAAAATATATTTATTTTTTATTAACATGAATATATCATATTTTTCACATGAATTGAATTATAAATATTATTCAAAACAATATACAGTCTTACACGACATGATAAATTGTTAATTACCCTCTAAATACTAATTAACCCCTCGAGGGTTAATATAATGCACTTTTTCTTAATAAGAGTGTTATTTCCAAGATCGCAGGATATCGCAGCCAAAACTGATGTATTCTTAATCTATAGGGTCTAACTAATCTCCAAAAGTCTATTATTACGCAACGGTCGATAACGGAGATTAGGTTATGATCTCATGACTGTAAACAAAAAGTTCGAAATGACCTTCTTCATTAAAAATGTAATAGCAAGTAATTACTAATTATTTCATTACATGTGTTTACGTATTTTATTAATACACATAATAAACTTATGACTAAACTAAAAATAAAAGTTGATTATTATAGTATTTAGGTTCTATTCATATTTAAAATATCAATATTTTTTGCACGAAATTTGTTATTTCTCGATCACCCTACCTTGGCATCATATAATTAAATACTGTATAATTATTTACCCGAATTAATTTTAGGACTTGTTTCTACTAATGTTCTAGTATGTGTGTACCAAATTCTAGACATTTTAAACAAAGTCTAAATAAAGGACTTTTTTCTGCTCTTGAACCAATGTGTGCCGCGGTAAAGCTATTGCATAGCATTTTTTATCAACTTATGCAATAGACCTCGCCAACAGCTGCTTAACTTCACCCATCCAAAACCAGACTTCGCCAACAGCTGCTTAACCCCACCCATCTAAAACCAGACCTCGCCAACAGCTACTTAACCCCACCCATCCAAAACTAGACCTCGCCAACAGCTTCTTAACCCCACCCATCCAAAATGAGACCTCACCAACAGCTGCTTAACCCCACCCATCCAAACACAGACCTCGCCGACAGCTGCTTAACCCCACCCATTCAAAACCAGACCTCACCAACAGCTGCTTAACTCATTACCTTGCTATCATCATGAGGCGCAGCTATTGCATAGCTTCTATCGCGGGCCTTGAGCGTGGAGACCGAATCCAGAAAGAAATTAATTGAAGTTACACTTTTTGAGCGTGATGAGTGGGGGGGGGGGTGTTAGGTTATTTTCGTTACGGAATTTCTGGATTCGGTCTCCACGCTCAAAGCCCGCGATAGAAGCTATGCAATAGCTTAAAAGTATTTACGAAAATACCTACTATTCGATCTGTAGTTATATGAAGGAATATTTTCTTATAAAATGTAGTTATCATGAATACTTTTTAATTATAGAAGAGAAAATCTAGTCCTGCAAAAACGCTCACTGTCGCTTACGACGTTCTTCCTAAAGAGGCTAGATATTACAGTGTCTCAAGACGAAAGTCTATGACCAGTGCCTGATGCCAGTGATGACAATGGTGCCGAAATGTGGTCGCTCACAATGGGCCTCATCAGAAGGCTTAAAGTCACCCAAAGGGCTATGCTTGGAGTTTCCTTGCGTGATCGAATCAGAAATGAAGATATCCGCAGGAGAACCAAGGTTGCCGACATAGCACGAAGAATCGCCAAACTTAAGTGGCAATGGGCGGGCACATAGCTCGCAGAACAGATGGCCGTTGGGGCCGAAAGGTTCTGGAGTGGCGACCTCGTACCGGAAGACGCAGCGTCGAAAGGCCTCCTACAAGATGGGCCGTCGATCGTTGTGGCGGCAGGATCGATCGTTGTGGCGGCACTTGGAGGAGGCCTATGCCCAACAGTGGACGTCTATCGGCTGAAATGATGAATGATGTATCCATGCGTGCAAATAAATTATTTTTCTTTCTTACTTACTTTTAGTCTGTAAAAGTATGACACGTTTTTCCACTGCACCCCAGAGCGAGAAGAAGTCACAAGAAGTCACGAAAAAAAGGGCCCCTGAGATCTTATAAATAGAAAATTTTGTTAAAGTATTCAAAAGGAAAACTTATAAGTTTTCCAGCAAGCGTTTTCCTTAAAAACAGACGTACCGTATCTACGTTTAACTCTACGTTTTCTTTAAATACAATTCAACGTAGATCTCCTAATATAACGTAACAGCTAAAAAAAGTAACGTGAATCATACCTATGTAAATAAACACTCGTTATATAAGTTTGTTTATGTACAAAGAAGATTCAATGTAAACTTCGTCTTAATTATTTCTTGTACACAAAGACGTAAATAACATAGTACATAGTGAATTGATAAGTTATGTAGAAAGGTTTTTTCAATAATGAATTTTCTCCCAGCAAACTTTTAAGGTCGGTTAACCTTCCTTTATTATGGCGACACTTGGAGGAGGCCTATGTCTAACAATGGTGGATCCACAGGTTGTGTTAAAGTAAACCCCGAGGCCCTGGAACGAAGGCAAAGAAGGAACTGGAGTGGATTTTTAGTCAGTAAAAGTGTGACATGCCCTCTCGCTCCACCCAAGGGCGGGGGACGTCATTGGATGATTTTCCCACCTAAGAAAAATTCCCAACAGTAATATAATAATATAATATTCCACAATTACCACACAACGCCGTCTAGTCCCAAGCTAAGCAGAGCTTGTGTTATGCATAAACATACAATATGTTAAACATACTTATATATTTCTAAATACATACATATTATAGATAAATTACACCTAGACACAGAACAAATGATCCTGCTCATCACACAAACATTTGTCCTGGGTGGGAATCGAACCCACGACCTCCGGCATAGCAGTCAGGGTCACTAACCACTAGACCAACAGGCCAGTCGAACAGTGGACGTCTTTTGGTTGAAGTTACGGTAATGATGAAACCGGTCATATTCGGGAGTAGGATCCAATGTAGATCCGTGTACACCGTAGGTGTGGGCTTGCGGACGACTAGCAATGGGTAGCTCGCCGTCCGACCGTCCGGTTAACGTCTGGACCCAGGCCGAATCATCGACGACGCGTAGGACACGCTTGCCTTAAAGAGGTTGATGCCAGCCAAACCGTATGTACCCAGCAGAGCCAAAGTCCATTGGGGTCTTGGATTGACTTCCGAGGCAAAAAGCACCATAGGTATAGTTTTAGTCAGTATAACTGTAACACATCCTCTCGCTTCGTTCGAGAGCGAGAAAAATCATTGTATGATTTCCCATAAAAAAAAGTGTAGCAGTATTTTTTCCTACCAAGCAAAACACTGGAAATAGACTTTTCATCAGAAAAACTACGTCCAATTTAAATATACCTACGTCAATTTTTCATCGATCATTTTGACGTCAAGCTAGTTCAAATTCATTGGACGATATGTCAATAATACTCTATTACCTATCATCCAATTTAATATCCAATGAGTAGGAGTTCAGGATCATATTGTGATGTGAATATTATCTATGTACAGAGAGTACATAGTCATACTCAGTTACATTTGACAGCCCGTAGTGGACGCACGTATATCGAGGCAAAAAAAAAACATCGGAATTGTCGTAACGTGATTGTGATTAAAAACATAAACAAAAGTTTAATTTTAGTGTTTTTTTTTTAATAGTGGCTGAACGAATAGTGCTGTCATTTTACTAGTCGATTAGTTTTATAGTGGTTCGATTTTCAAAATTTTTGGACGAAAATTTGAAAGGTGAGTTGTTGAGATGTTACGTTTGTTTATTTAGTTATAATTATGATAATACATGTTAATCATTTAATTAATTAGTGTACGTGACTACTTGAATCTTTGTTTGCCTAAAAATATAAATGTTTGGTAGACCAAAAATGTCTTAGATTAGGAATTATCTACTTACACTATCAGAGCCTGGCCGAGACATTTCGAAGTATTTTCTTTAATCGTGGAAAAATTTTTAAAGGCTGGGTTTGTTATCAGAAAATGTTTTTTTCTGAATTATTGAAGTCACATGTACACTTGTATGTTACATGATTGAATATTTATAAGTAATTTTAAATACAATTAAGGAATTATCCAAGCATATTTATTGATGCAAATAATTAGTAATGTTTTACTTATAACTACATTTCTTATGGTAAATGTTTGGTACCATAGAAATTCTGACTATTTTCATTTATGTCACAAAAAATTAAAAACAACTTTACGTATCATTTTTATTATACATTTTCTATTATTAATTTACTATTTGTGATAAGTATTCTATGATATCTGATTACTAACTTGATAAGTTATTTTACGCGAATCTCCAAATAACAAAACAACGATAGACTAAAATTAATATTTACACCTAGGTACAAAAGCCGTCATTAAAATGCGACATTAATTAATATAAGTACCTAGTACACAGTATTTTTTATTTACGCATCAATTGATCACCCAAACACACGAAATGCAGTAGATCCCATTTTTACCCGATTACGGCAAAGCCAAAGGAGGGTTATGATTTTATTCGATGGCGTTATCGAAAGGAACAAAATCATCTAGAACACATTGTTTTTTAAACATTGTAAGTACCCTACATTAGTAAGTATTTCTGTATCGTAGATGCGTTCCCAAACATATAAACACACAAGACACTCAGACCTGGAAGAACCTATCTGTAGGCCATAAAAATATTTTTTCCGTTCGGGAATCGAACTCACGACATGCAGCGCAGCAGCCGATCAATTAACCTTTCAATCGTGGAAATCACAGACACAATAGAAAGACAATAGGTGCGCGAACGCCGGCGTTCGCTTGGGGTTTAATGAATCCTCTGCGCCAGTCGTGGCACCATGTCACTGTCAGCAGAATATCTTTTACTTCATAGTGAGTCAGATACCCAATAATTTATGCAAATATTAGATGATGAACACGACGTTTATTTTAAACTAGCATACAGGTCGAGATTAAGTAGATGTTAATAAGTATATAATTCCTAAATCAGCTGGCAATCCTACATCGACTTCCTGTCTAGATTTATTTATTTACTAGCTGTTTCATTCGCGTAGACTACAGGATTTTGAATTTATTTTTTCATCAGCCTAAAAAAGTCCCGTCAAAATCGGTCCAGCCATTTCAGAGATTAGCCCGGACAAACAGACAGACAAAAATTGTAAAAAATGTTATTTTGGTGTATTTACCGTGTATATATTCTTATGCATGTAGTAAAAAGTAGAAATTTCAATATTACAAACAGACACTCCAATTTTATTTACATGTATAGATGTATAGATTTAAAATTCATGTACAGTAGTGGTACATAGGCGGACTTAATGCAACAAGGCATTCTCTACCAGTCAACCTTTGGGTTAAAAAAGAGATTACTGTGGTAGGTCTGTGGTGTGGTGGTCTGTGAGGTGTGGTGGTGTGAGTGTGATGTGGTGTGGTGTGGTGCGGTGTGGGGTGTGGTATTCGAGAGATATAATATAAAACTTAAAGCTAAGAACTTAACTTTTTTTTAAAGCTAAGAACTTCTGTTTTAATGACAATTTACTTAGTTTTTGCCTCTCCTAATCCCCATACAAAATACAAACTGATAAATATGGATACAAAAGTTCTAACAATTATTTTATACCTAATAGAAGCTTAACATATGTATTTAGTCATAACATAACGATATGCAAAGTAGGTCATTTAACCTGCGGTCTTCCCGTCCGATTATAATTTGGGTGTCTTCAAGGCAAGAGTGAATAGGCTCTTAATAAACTAGTGCGCCTCACCATCAACGATTGCATCACTGCTTACCATCAGGCGGGATCACAGTCAAGCATTAGTTTATATCAATAAAAAAAACCTACGGGGCTTTCCTTTAGAGACGAACCATTGGAAATTCTTTAATTTGGTTTGAAACCTTATTATAAATCTGAATACACATACATAAGGTGGCAGCATCGCCTATATAATTCCGTATATTTTTGTTTTTTTTTTGACGAATTCAGATTTTAGTTAGTCCAATCAGTGCAAGCATTTGTCAGTATTCGACTTGACGAACAATACCAAGATACCAAGGAAAGTGCATTTGGCAAGTAGGCCGCTGAAAATATTCAAATTGCCAGACATACGTACGTTAAAATTACTGACAAGAAAAAAAAAGCAATCCACGTAATCCTCACATTTACAATCATGAAAGGAAATAATATATAAAATAATCTTTACAAAATGTACCTACTTAACAAAGTGAATACTTATGTTAAATTAATTTAAAAATATGTCAAATTAAAAAAAATACTACTACCTAATAAATCTACATCTACACTAATATAATAAAGAGGTAAAGTTTGTATTTTTGTTTGTACGAGGAGGTAATCTCTGGAGCGGGCTTGCGGACAGTGAGCAATGGGTAGCTCGCTGTCCGGCCGTCCGGTAACCGTCCGGACCAAGCCCAAGTCGTCGACGGCGCGCGCTGTTCCCGCGCGCCTCAAGGAGTTGTCAGCAACAGCAGGGGCCCAGCCGGGTCGAAGCCTACTGGGGCCAGGGTAATCCGAAAGGGCGCTCGAGCCCCGGTATGAAGGCTTGAAGGAACGGGATGGGTTTTTTAGTCAGTAAGAGTCTGACACTATCTCCCGCTCCGCCCAAGAGCGGGGGTTGTCATAAGATGATTTTTCCCATCGAAAAAAAAAAAAAAAAAAAAGGTAATCTCTGGAAGTACAACGCGTTCCAAATGAGAATATTTGTGACGTCACGATTTACTGTCAAATCGAGGAAAGAAATTTTGAAACATTAATTAATTTATGAAAAATTTAATTTATTTATGAACTGTGAAAGAAAAAAGTTTAATCAGAATCCAGTTCTTCAATTTTACTCAACTCCAAGTTCTTCGATTTGACAGTTCGACGAAACGTCAAAACATAGGAATCGGTCCTATTCTCATTTGGAACGCGTACCTAGTACCTACTGGTTCGATTGCTAAAATGTTTTCACCAATAGAAAGCTGCTTTATTCCTGAGTGACATAGGCTATATTTTATGTACGCGGGCGATACTGCGGGAAAAAAATTAGTTTTACAATATATTTCGCAGTTACAACCAAAAACCTTATACATATGTCTCATCTTTAGAAGTTAAAAATGATGCAACATTTTCTCATCTTTGACAATGATTCACTAAAACGTACGTTAACGTGTTCTTACGTTAATGACCCAAACTCTGTCGAAGGTTTTTTGGACTCTAATATTTGCTGAGTAACTTCCAAACTTGTAATCATTGAATCAACTGTGTGTCAGCCAATTGTTTGGTCTAGCAGATTAAATAGTGGTGTAACTTCTAGATGTAATCTAATCTATTTTTTTCGGTTATCAAGTAAAACCCGCCAATATTTTATGATTACATTGCTGAAGCAAAAAAAAAAAAACTATCTGAATATCTTGTTGTTGCTACGTTATGAATCTTTCACATTTACATAGGTACAGCAGGCTTAATAGTATTTTTTTTATTATTATTAGGTTTTTCAACAATGAGTAGGTACGCTATTACTAATTTTATGAACTCAGATTGTCCGAAATAAAAAATTATTATTATATTATAATTTGTACTTTGCTAACTTACATCTAAACTTACAGAAATGCACAGCATGCACTACATAATGCATAGATAATAGTATAACTAATTGATTAAAATTAGTAATACACAGGCTGTGCCCGCGACTTCGTTCGCGTGGACTACAGGATTTTGAATTATTTTTTTCTAAAATAAAAGTATTATAAAATAAATGTATAAGTTATTTCAATATTACAAACAGACACTCCAATTTTATTTATATGTATAGGGTAAGTCCAGGATAGATGCCTCAGTGGGATAGATGACTTGATTTTTATTTCGTTTAGTCTGTGTAAGTAAAAATCTTCCGCGGCGAGACGACAAAAGGCGCCAAAATAAGATTCGTAAGTACTTTCAACCGTAAATTCCCGTCAAAATCGGTCCAGCTATTTCAGAGATTAGCCCGAACAAACAGACAGACAGAGAAAAATTGTAAAAAATGTTATTTTGGTGTATGTACCGTATATACACCGTTAAATTTTAATCGTTTTAATCCCGTGGAGGGTCGATCCGGTACATGAAACACTATCGATTTGTCAAGATAAAATTAAAAAAATAAAGCACCTCTTTTTTAAAACTCGTATTAATTCACGTATGTACGAAATTAGTATCTATAAGAAAACGTCAGCTGAGCGAGTTCAATGACCTGTAGTTAATAGTCCGTGTTGCGTACAAAGTACCTACAGGTCATTGAACTCGCTCAGCTGACTTTTGCTTAAAGAAATTAATTTCGTACATGCGTAAATTAATACGAGTTTTCAAAAAGAGGTACTTTATTTTTTAATTTTATCTTTACAAATCGATAGCGTTTCATGTACCGGATCGACCCTCCATGGGATTAAAACGATTAAAATTTAACGGTGTATATTCATATGCATGTAGTAAAAAGCAGTTATTTCAATATTACAAACAGACACTCCAATTTTATTTATATGTATGTATGTATGTATGTATGTATAGAGTATAGATTTTTTTTTTATTATTAAATGATGATTTTTATTACCTACATCAAAAATACATTGTAGTAATATCTATAAAATCGTGAATTGTTATAAAATCGTGCCTATTTTTTAACATGAACTGCCAAACTAGGTTTGGAACCTGTATTTCGGCACAGAGAGCCTCAAGCCCTGCAACTGGGTCTGCTAGTAGGTGCGAGCTCATGAAGAAATGGAATGTTTGTGTTAATAGTAGATTATGTGACTAGGGGATAAATCAGTGTCTTTAAGTCGCGGGCTAATTCCGAACGAAACGAAGGTTGCTAATGTTAATCCCGAACGTCAGTGAGGGATTTATATAATTAACTCCCGAGCATTGCGAGGGAGTTAATAAAGAAACCTGAGTGAAGTGAGGAATTCAAGCCGCCCAAGACTAAGACAGCTTTAACCCCGTGTTGTATACTCTCATTTTTACACCATCTCTGAGATAATTAAAAGAGAATTTGGTCAACCAAATCATATATTATAGAAATATAAGTATTGTATTTACAAGCTAATCAAACAAACAAAATTCACTACTCCAAGATTCTATAGTTTCAATATTCTATAACGCGCTCCCGTCACGCGTTAGTAAGCACGTTTTATTCTGTTTTGTTTTTTTGAACTTTTTTGATTCATGTTACATATTCACGTTGACGATTTTTGATGTTCCAAATTCAAATCTCATTATTCCTGGATCGCCCACTCTGCAATATCTCCAAAAATTGTACATTGTGGATTAGTAAGTCGACCACGAGATCTCTCTTCTCAAAGAAGTGGTCTATAAGTATTTATTAAATGTTCATGCTAAGGGTAGGTACAGGATGTGAAGAATTCCTTAGGTATGAGTTACTAACATGATCGTGGGTACGTCTCAACTCTGTCCCGTCGGTTATAAGTACATAAAGATTAATGACGTTTATTGAGAGTTCCGGCGCAACAACTGGACTTATTGGAAGAAAGGTTGAAGTTGAAGCTATGTGTATTTCTTTGTAGGTGTGTCATTCTATGTAAGGATACAGATAAAATCTAATTGTACTTCCACTACAAAAAAATTGCCCATATATATACACCCATAAATTACCCATATATTTGTTTTTTTTTATTTGCATAGTTTTTTTTTTGCTCTGTAATTGTCTTAAGATGGCGCTGGTGACAGCTGTCGGATTCATACAATCTAGCTATCTATCATTTTATCTCATCCTAAAAGTGCATTTTCGTCCTGCTGTCATCCTATCCATGCTATGTAAAAAAGACCTTAGAGACACATATTTTGCATTATTTTCAAGTGCATTTAAATTTCGCACTTTTCCACACTAGTGCGGAAAAGTGCGGCTTCAGGCTCGCGGCTCAATATATTGTATTTGTGGTATTGCGTTGGTCGCCAAGCAGCCCCCACGATCCCCCTTTTATTTATTTCTTTGTAAATGTATTGAAAAACCTCGTTTGCTCCATAACACCGTAGACTGTGGCTCGAGCCAATTCCGCCTCGATCGTAATGACAAAGTTTCTCCATTTCTATCAAAATGTACTATTCTGTAAGCGTTCTCGCCAAAAGTTAAGTACAAAATTAATGACAATGACATTTACCTGTCACGTAACTTGTCAAATGTGTTCTCCGCAGGTAATGTCATTGCCATACATTTTGTATTTAGCGTTTGGCGGGAATGCTAATAGAAGTCATTTATTTAAACCTGATGGTACGTAGAGGCTATCTAAAAAGCCAAACGACTTAGGAAATCTAATGAAATAATCAAATTTTTGAAATCTGATATAGTCTACACTGGTTGAACAATCATTGCAACCTCGATTTGATTTTGATTTGCCATCTTGATTTGATTTTACTAATAGAATCTTATAAAAAGTATGTAATTTAAATAACAGATTTTTTAATTTGTTAATTTTTTCAAGTCGTATGACTTTTTAGACAGACTATAAGAACTAATTAGCCGACACACAAGACATTTTTCGCTGTAAAAATTAAAACAGAATAACTCTTTCATAACCTCATTTAATTACAAACTTTTTTCCTGGGATACCAAAAACAATAAACTGGCCATTCTTCATGAAAAAATTTAAAATGCCTTATATTATTTTGTTTTAAATTTATTTGTTTTGTTTTTTATTATTTTGTCAATTTTGAGTTAAAACAGCCAGTGTTTTCTTTAGTTGTATTCTTTTTATTTACCTAATCCAAAAAAGAGTTTATAGTTTTTCGACAATATTGCAGTCTTACGTCGCCATGTTTTCTTAAGTTTTAAAGAGGCTGCTTTTGCATGCATTGTTTAAAGGCTTGTTACTTCATCTAACGCAATTCGACGCGATATTTGATGAAAAGGCAATGCAAAAAAAATAGAGAAACGCTTGAAAACTTTGTTACCATTCGGTAATTCCTTGATTTACTCGAATATTTTACAAAACTTTTTCCAGGAAATACGTGTTTTTTTAAACCCTAAAAATCTTTGAAAAAAAAATGTCGTCACTTCGAATCTTGATAAAATTTGCAAGGCTTCTATTGTTATACGTTTTTAATTTTTTTGTTAGTTTTTTTTTGTAAATTATAAAGTCTCAAAATTCATGCAAATTAGCAGATTTTCATAAGTCTTTACTGGATTAGTTTTACACAAATGTATAAATTGATTTCAATAGAAGCCTAAATAATATCCAAAAGATACTGTGTTTCCAAAATATCTAATGAAAAATGTGTAATAACGTCACGTCATAATCACGTAGGAACGGTTGTATGAAAAACAGTGAAAATGTATGTCGAGTTACATCCCCTTAACGATAATCTCTTTAGAAGTGACATTAGAATACGAATGTACGAGTTATTACTCGTACATTCGTATTTACCTATTTTCTAATGTTTTTTTAGTATTTGTCAGCAAATATAATTATCATTTCAACCTTCTTGGGAAACACTACACTACAAAAAAATTGCTCTAATAAGTTCCATTTTTATCCATTGGTTTTTTTTATGTTTGAATTTCAAATTCCGAAACATAAAACATTCGATGTAGCCCCAGAATTAATTACAGAAATGTGAAACTACACTATAATACATCCATTTTGCTTAATAGGAGGTCGTATATCTAGTTCCATAAAACCAGTCGCGTCTACTTTACGAGCCACTTGGCATCCATTACATGTAAGAAAGTGAATCAATCACGGTACAATTGATTGTTAGAGAAATAAAGTCGAATGAGACATATCGTCTTGTTGTAGTGTCGGACAAATTGTCGGTCAAAGTGTCAGTCAATGATGTTTGTAGCGATCAATCAAACGTTTATCTGAATATGCCTACTTATACGTAGCAATGCATATAGCATAATCAGCCTTTTGATGTTCCCACTGCTGGGACTCTGGCCTCCTCTCTAGAAGAGAGAATGGGCCGTAATCCACCACGCGGGCCCAGTGCGGGTTGGTGAATGTCACGTGTCTTCGAATTTTTAGTTCTAGGATATGCTGGTTTTTTCTCAATGTTTTCCTTCACCGTTTCGAGAGCAATAGTGATGAAATAAATTACCTACAACTCGTTAGTCGGTGCTGTTACTACTCGGCCATCACTGCACTCACTCACTGTAGTGCAAAAAAAATGTCATTTTTTTATTGGCCGTGATCGGAATTGTACATATTTGACGTCATAGGACGTTGCTATTAAAGCTTGTGTGAATGTAAAACCCAATGAAAATACTGTCAATTATCTACTTTTCTATTCCAAAGATGTTGTAAAATTGAACAATATGTTCCAACATGTCGTGTGTACAAGCAATTGCGCACATTTCTTGATTGGTTAGGCTAAACGGTCTGATCACTCTAGAAGATTGAAATACGGGACCAATATGATATATTACTTCATACCTATAACAGATATGAACATATAGGTAACAGATAATACAGGTATATCTGGATTACTTATCTATAAAATCGCTATATGGTGAACTGTCAAATACAAGATAGACATATCAATATCTATGTCCATTTTGTTTCATTTTTATTTCTGTCTTATTTTGCTTTACGTCGGGAGTTTATTGTTTTCTGAAAGAAAGCTCTGGTCATCTTTACGAACGGTGGCTTTCTGATCTTATTTCTGATCAATCAAAAATAACTAGGTATGACTTCTTGTCATTTTTGACATTGATTGTCAACGAGATGCATGGAATTAGTATGTACTTAATGTTTTTTAAAGGTAGGTTTTTTAAAGAGATTTTTTTAATTTATAGGATTTGGTCTATGTTGCTAATATATAATTTGTTATAATTATGCCAAACATTCTGACATAGTTTTTCACAGAGTACCTATAGTAATATATTTATTTATTTATTTAAACTTCATGTACAGTAGTGGTACATAGGCGGACTTAATGCAACAAGGCATTCTCTCCCAGTCAACCTTATATGTTTTTATTATTTTGATTAATCAACAACTGTTTTAGTATGTTTTGAATTAATCCAACACCTGTGCGCCAGGGTCATCAATCTATCACTTTTAGCATATCTGTTTACATAGGAATTATACAGATAAACCAAAACTAATTGATCAGATTGTGATGTTTTATGTAAACTTTGATTAGTTTTACACGTTCTTTTTCATTTTTTGTTGCGATAAAAACACTTTTTTTTGATCCGAACATTTTCCGCAAAAGGACTTGCCACGACGTAGTAATAAATGTTGAGTGTGCGAGCGAGAAAGAGGGATGGAGCTATAAATCCTATATAGCAATCCAGTTTAGGTCGTAAAATGGATCGCGTTGAGAGCTCGCACTAGCACTACCGGAATTCGATTGTGATGTTGGAACCTTGGCTTGTAGTAAAGGAAACACTGTTTACAGTTTGGTGCCTTTTATTAGACTAAATACTTGATTACAATAAAAAAGGAATATGAAGAAAAGTTGCTTACATAGCTAAGTGCGCGCGCATATAGGTATCGTACTATGTAATAATATACTCACACTTCAATATGCCGGAGTCCGTGTTTCCTGATAGCTACAAGCTAAATGTCTGTACGTTAGGTGGACCTCAGGACTCAGGACTTCTCTAGGAGAGGGAATGGGCCGTAATCCACAACGCAGGCCCAGTGCGGGTTGGTGAATGTCACATGTCTTCGAATTTTTGGTTCTAGGACATGCCGGTTTCCACACGATGTTTTCCTTCACCGTTTTGAGAGCAGCCTATAGTTAGGCGACCTTGCTACACTCGGACGCCAAACTCCTTCTCGGGACTAAATAAGCTACTTTCATCCTTAGGGTAACAATGTACTATTATTTATTTGAAGAATAGTAGATTATGTGACTAGGGGATAAAACAGTGTCTCGAGTTGCGGGAGGAATGTTGATTTTCGAACGAAACGAATGTTCGTAAATTTTAATCCCAAACGCAAGCGAGGGATTTATGTAATTAACTCCAGTTAATACAGAAACCTGAGCGAGGAGTAAGGAATTCAAGCCGGCCAAGACAAAAAGACCTCTATTTCCGATCATTAAAGGACAATTTACTAAAACAACAATATAAGTATTATTTACAAGTTAATCCGACATGTTAAGATTTGAAACAAACAAAATTCAATAATCTAAGATTCTATAGTTTTAATTTTCTATTAGCTCAGCTTTTTCATTACTTTTTTTTGAGATAAAATCTTTGTTTGACACTCGTCAGTATTCGCATATTATTCTTTTTTTTATTAGTGGCCAGTTTGATTTTTGAATAAACTTCTTTGATGTCAATTTTACTGAATTGTTTTTTTTTCAAAATAAAGGTTTCAAAAACCGTTCCAAATTCAAATCTCACTATTCTCTAGTGATCGCCCTTAATACTTCAACTTCAACTTTTAATTAATGGCCTTTGTGGAAGAGACACCACAATTTTGCCAATAACACGTGCGGACTGTTGACTGTTGTTACTAAACCATCAAACGTTGGAGAGTATTTAGCGTGAATTAATAGTAAAAGATTATATCTTTCTTTTTAATAAATCCTTAATACTTTATCTCCCGACAGAATGACTTGCTTTAAGTGACGGTTGTATGACATTAAAAAGGGCACTATCGAGCAGATGGTGTAAAAAATATTGATACATACAATACTTAATTCATATTCCTTACACGTGCAACACAAACAATAAATACTACATCCGTATAAACAACAACAACACTTCAAAAGACTTATAGAGACAACAAATCATCGGCGTTATTCATTTAGGAAGGCTTTGCCCTTGGAGCATTATGTCAGGGAGTCCATTGGCTTCTCTAAGGTGGCTTAGCAGAGTGGACCTTGAAGTTTTAAATACAGAATAGGTGTTCCGCTTAGAGGAGATAATGATTATAAAATTGGATTTTCCCTCTCTGTTCTTCTTCCACTTTTGTGATCAGTTTTTTTGTCAATGCGTAAGCATAATCAGCCTTGTAGGTAATGTTCCCACTGCGTAATCCACCACGCAGCCCCACTGCGAGTTGGTGGATGTCACATCGCATGTCTTCGAAGTTTTTGATTCTAGGACATGCCGTTTTCCTCACGATGTTTTCCTCCACGATGTGTCAACTGAGGACAACTGAAGGAACGCAGGTGAGTTTTAGTCAGTGTAAGTCTTACCCTCCCTCTTACCCCAAACAGAGTGTGAGTGATTTCCGTTTCTAAAAAAAGGTTAATAGTAAAATAATCACGAGACTGAACAGTTTCAACAATATCTATGCCATCAAAAACATAACTTGTAGAAAAACCAAGGCACGCAACTCAGTTTTTTTTTATTCCATTTTAATACCAAACATCTAATACCATTACTATTTCTTTGAACGCGTTTTTATTGCCTATTTTGAACGGAGACCACTCTTTAATATAATTTAGTGTACGAACCCATACCAGTGACTTGAATTTAGTACAGTCAGCTCAAGAGAAACTTAATCAAATTTTGGTTTCCTAATATTTTTGTACGATATTACGATCCATACAAAAACTATCACTGACTAATCACTTTTTTTAAATATGTTGAGGAAGCTATAATCAACCTTCAACATCTTGGGGGAAAACAGAAAGCTTGACTTGCATAAAAGAAATAGTAACTTGTTGTTATTTAGAGCTGGTTATCAGAACACAATTTATTATTAAACTAGACATTTTTGTTAAATAAATACGTTTTTTGGTTTTAACTGAATTTTATTTCAATTAAAGGTCCTATACAAAGCACTTTGGCTGACTGTACTTTACATCCTTGACTTTATTTTAGTATTATTTGGAGTAATGGTATCCATTCGGGATAGACAATAAACACGTGTTCAAACAAATACCAGTGGTATTAGATGAGTGGTATTAAAACGAAATAAATAGTTTTTTTTTTTACCGTGAAGTCCTGAGATCAAATGTAATATACCCGTACCAAGTCGGTTAATTTATTCAGTTCGTATTAGGGGACCTTGATGACCTAGATTGACTTGGCAAGTGGCTAGTGGGGGCACCAACGTGAAACCAAACATCGACAGTAATATTATAAACGGTTTTTCTTTATTTTTTTGTTTGTAGGAGGTTAATCTCTGAAAGTACCTACTGGTCCGATTGCAAAAATTTTTTCACCGATGGAAAGCTGCTTTACTTTAACATACGTTATACATATTTTATGTACATAGGTACGCAGGCGAAGCTGCGGGTAAAAGCTAGTATTATGTAAAAATAAACAGTACCTCTACCATGAGTTTAAAGCAATAGTATTTGTCGATACTCGATACCGCCTAGATAAATATTTTGTATGGCAAATTTTACAGCGCCTCTAGCGGTCACTTACGGAACCAAAATTTGCCATACAAAATATTTACGTAGTCGGTATCGAGTATCGACAAATACTATTGCTTTAAACTCGTAGTACAGGTACAGTTATTCCATGAAGTTACGTAATAATGATTAGAATCCTTGGGAACGCGTTCTACATGTTGATATAGTACCTAAGTAGTGACAGTTTACGATAAGGGTCATTAGGGGTCATCGACTTACAACATTAGTACATTTTGACGGCACGGTTTATGCAGCGATTGGCTATTGCGCTGTGTGTTGTGGCTTCGATTCCCGTACGGAACAAATATTTATATGACCTACAGCACAGAATAAGTAGTAGTACAGATAAATTGTTCCGGGAAAATTCACTATTCTACTAGTAAGAGGCTCTAGAGTTTTAATTTTCTATAACACTCTCGCTATTTCATTACTTTTTTTGTATTCATCTACATTTTATTATATTTTTTTGTTAATGGCCACGTATTTTTTTTTTTCAAAATTATGGGTTTTGTGACGTTCCAAATTCAAATCTCATTATTATTCCCTAGGAATAGTCCATACTACATTATCTCCCTAGGGACAGATTAACTTGCTTTAAGTGATAGTTGCATGACATACTAAAGGGCATTATCGAGCAGGTGGTGTAAAAAGTTACACACTTTCTGAATCTGTAAAATATTAATATGATATTTTGTTAAGGCCTTAGCGCCCGAGCAGTGTCATAAAACAATGATTTTCTGAAGCCTACTCCTCGGTAACGGCTAGGTCAATAGGTTTGAAAAAAAATATGTTTATTACAAATTCATGTAGATACAACATTATCAACATATGATTTTTTCGTATGACTAATACATTTGACAAAAAAAAAAACATTACAACATGATATTTTTTCGCTTGTTTTCCTTACTCCTTTCAAACGCCTTTGATCTTTACAAATATGTTTACACAAAAAAAAAATGCTGTATACACACATACTCGTACTGCCACCTAGGCGCCAGCACTTTAACATTTAACTCCGGCCAGATTTTTAAGGGACTATACGCCTTATAGCTGTCAGATCCAACCAAGTTCTACCATTAAAACCGCACTACGTTTGCCTGGAGAATTTCTACTAGCTGCCCTTTCAAGACAGAAGACCTGTACCCCAACAGTGGGATTAGTTCCCACCAATTATGAATGTGTGGTTTGAACATATCACAAAATCTTTTAACACGGTTCAAAGGCCAATGAAACACCGTCTTTATTTATATGTTAATTAATACGTTTATGATTGTTAATGCGAATGTTGTTGTTACAGAGGCCTCTTTTGATTGTTATACATTTATTACAGGTGTAAATCCGAGATACAATAGATTTAATAGTGTAGTCTACCGGTGTCGGGAACAGGGTCCAAGCTACCGGTGGTTAGGGCCCCAGAGACAGGAAACTCCTCACAATGCGAGCCGTATCGAGGAGTACTGCCTTCTGTATCAGGCCCTTGATCCAACCGCGCAACGACAGTTTTGACAAATGGTCGTTGAAGCTTTATTATTATTTAAGAATAAAAATTAGAATTTTCTAACAAACGGTGAATTTTAATGCTGTCAATGATGATATAAATCGTATCTAAACGGGATATGATGAGATGTAGATGTGACCTTTTGTAACAGCAAGATAATATGTATAATTTAATTTTTTTTTATTGGTCTGTTAGTTTAGTGGTTAGTGGCCCTGACTGCTATGTTGAAGCTCGTGGGTTCGTAAGTTAGTATTTATTTTGAAACATGTCTGATCAAAATTACAGATGTTTTTAGTACAAGACAGATTCCGCCGTACTATGATAGCGTTGAATTATATACTACTTACAAAAACTTTAACATTTTAAGTAAGTATGTTAGTCTGTGTATGACAATGTAGCGCCTAAAGGGGTCATCCATAAGTTACGTCACACGTATTTAATGATTTTTTACCCCTCCCCCGATCCTTGTCACATTTGTGACGCCCTAATGTGACGTTACATATTTTGCAATATTTAGAAATTATTGAATGAAAACAGCGGTCCGAAATCAGTTTCAAATTAACATCATGCGTTTGGCGGCATTTATCAAAGGGCCCCTTTGCGGTCGAAGCGTAATACTAGTATCTAGAGTGAGTGATCGACAAAAAAAATTGGTATCATATATTTACACAGATATAGTTGTATGTTTTTGAGGTTTTCGTAAAGTACTAGTTTAAAGTTCGTGTTTTAACACTTAGATTATAATAAATTCCCACCCCCTTAACGTGTAACGTAATTTATGGATGGCCCTAAACGGATGAACCGATTTTTATCAAGCTTTATTAATGACTTACTGATGAGCTATAATTTAAAACTTGCATCTGTTATTAGCAGTTTTAGTGCACAGGTGTTGCTTTCAAATACTAATAATGCACGAAGAACTGGTTTTCAAGACTTAAAACCCACATCTTTATTCACGGAAGTGTGCCGTTATATTATTACCCCAGGTGTCGTTAAGTTGTCGCTCATAAATTAGTAGTGAGCGACCGTAGGTTCGATTTCGGTTTCGGTAAAAAAAAAAAAAACTAGTTTCAGACTTTCAGTAGTAAGTTTTCTCTGCGTTCGTGAATTTTCGCATATCTTCGACTTCGGCTTCGTGGCTTGTGTGTTTTATGGTACCTACTTAGTAATAATCATCATCATTTCAGCCGATATACGTCCACTGTTGGACATAAGCCTCCCCAGGTGTCGCCACAATAAACGATCCTGTGCGTCTCACATCCATCGGTTTCCCGCAACTTTTACCAGGTCATCGGTCCAACTTGTAGGAGGTCTTCCAATGCTGCGTCTTCCGGCATACGTTCGCCACTCCAGAACCTTTCGGCCCCAACGGTCATTTGTTCTGCGAGCAACTTAAGAACGAAAGAAAATTTGTTTATTCTGCCTAAATAGACGCACAATTATTTACAAAAATCAGTTTCGCCTTCAGGCCATGTTTGGATCGGCATAACCATTTTGCACCTAATGACCATAGACTACAGAGTTGTTTAGGTTGTCTATTACAACTCTGACACCGGACTCAGCAGGGACAAACCAAGGATCTTATATACCTTACGGACAAAAATAATCGACATAAACAAAAATAATAATAATTATGACAAAAACAATCTATAAACACAAGCTGTGCGTCGCATCCAAGCAAGAATGGGTCGTTGTTCAGCGTATACCCTGACGCTGAGCAAATCCAGCGATCTAGAATAGAATAGCATTTATTCGGCGCAAGCAACACAATACACCACAACATAAAATAATAATAAAAAAAGAGTACAGAAATACAATGCAGTTGCAGTGATTGTGCCCGAAGCGAAAGTGTCACCAACGATGTAGATTTTCAGTAACTACCATTAAATGACAATTTGGCGTCCCCACCGCGAGTAAACAGTAACCCTAATAATTATTGTTTTTTTTTTATCCCGGACAATAAACACAACAAACAATAAAACACAACAACAAACACAAAACAAGAAATTTCTTTTTTAATATTTTTTTTAGATCAATTTCAAAACATTTTTAAAACTTTTTTTTATTTTTCTAATTTCACGCGAGCTAAACCGCTGGAAGCAGTTAGTAAATAAATAAATTTAGTTATCAAGTCACTATTATGTTATAAAAACATAATTCTACGTTTTTGTAATATTAGTTTAGGAGTTTACTCCACATTTCGTGTGTTTTTCGTCAGTTTTTGGTTGAGTAAAGAATTCATAATCTTACTGATAAGCCGGTTTTCCTAAAAGGTGTAAATTGAATGGGTTTGGTTAAAAATAAACAAACGTTGTTTACACTAAAACCGGTTTGGTAAGTTAGTCATAGGCCTTTATATCGTAAACTATTTGTATTCTCTGAATAAAGACTACCGCACCTCCATGGTGACAAAATGATAACGTCATTGTGTATTTATTTTAATTAATTAATTCCTGATGAGCCTTTTTTTTGGTGGGGAAAATCATCCGATGACCACCCCCGCTCTTGGGCGGAGCGGGAGATAGTGTCAAACTCTTACTGACTAAAAAACCCACCCTGTTCTTTCAAGCCTTCATCATACCGGGGCTCGAGTTCCCTTTCGGATAACCCTGGCCCCAGTAGGCTTCGACCCGGCTGGGCCCCTGCTGTTGCTGACAACTCCTTGAGGCACGCCATTCTTGTAATTTTTTAAATCCATAATGAGTAGCTATTGACAGCGGCTTCGCCTGTGTAGTAATAAAATATATGTCTATACTACTCAGTGAAAATGTAGCTTTGTATTGTTGAACGAATTTTTTAAATCGTTTCAGTAGTTTTTGAGTTAAATCGTAACATACAAACAAACACTAAATCAAATCTTTTCTTTTTATAATATTGGTTTAGATAAACGATATTTATTTTGCAAATAGGTTTAAAAAAAAATGTACACGTCAATTTTTTCGTCAATTAAATCAAATCAAAAACGTTAACTTCAAATAGACCAATATAGGCACTTTTGAATTGTCAAAATGTCGGTCAGTCAATAACAAAAATAGTGAAGCTAAATTGCACGTTATTTATTTATTAAAACTTCATGCAACACACAGGTACAAAGGCGGACTTAATGCCTTAGGCATTCTCTACCAGTCAACCAAGGGTGGGTGGTTTTTTGTCGCAATTTAAAAATTATATACATATTTGGAGGTATGTGAAGCAAAGTGTAAAGTCCCACAAACCTCCGTCGAAAAGGGAGTATCCTCCGACCAGACAGATATGTTCTCATAGCACGAATAAATCTAATACCGCGATACAGGATTTTGAATTTTAGCTCTTTTGTGGCATTATAGATTGCGCTACACATACCTACATACGATGTCAGAGTAGGAGAAGTAGCTCGCTGTCCGGCCGTCCGGTAACTGTCCGGACCAAGCCCAAGTCGTCGACGGCGCGCACTGTTCCCGCGCGCCTCAAGGAGTTGTCAGCAACAGCAGGGACCCAGCTGGGTCGAAGCCTACTGGGGCCAGGGTTATCCGAAAGGGAACTCGAGCCCCGGTGTGAAGGCTAGAAGGAACAGGGTGGGTCGTTTAGTCAGTCATTGGATGATTTTTCCCACCGTAAAAAAAAGGTAGGAGGGTAATTTAGGGGTGTGAAGGATGTTAAATAGCAGACACAACATCTAAGAGCTCCTGCGAAGTCGATTAGGAAGCCACATGAGCATCATGGGCACGTTGCTCGCAGAACAAATGGCCGTTGAGGCCGAAAGGTTTTTGGGTGGCGACCGCGTACCAGTAAACGCAGTGTTGGAAGGTCTCCTACAAGGTGGACCGATGACCTGGTAAGGGTTACGGGAATCTGATGGATGCGAGACGCACAGGCGACGCTTGGGGGAGGCCTATGTCCAACAGTGGACGTCTGTCAGCTGAAATGATGAGCATTTCATATTGTGGTGCATATCATATGAAAGAGGTTATAATGGCCTTGTGGGCGGGGCAGACGCCACAAAGTAGGGCAATGCTCATAGTTCAACTACCAATAGCAAACTTGCGATCTAAGTGTGCGTGGTCTGTTAGTTGCGTAATGCGCGTTCGTATTGGTTTATTGCCTGAGGGTGGGAGACAAGCGGCGACATTCGTTATAGTACAAATCGGAAAGTATTTCCTTTCTAATTTCTCTTAACTTTTCTGTGGTACATACTGTAGAAAGAACTACAGTTGTGTACCATCGCGGTCATTTCTACCTGATCACTTAAAAAAAAATCGCTTGAATCCTACGACGCGGCGCTAAACCAAAGCCTTTGAAGTTTTCGTTTCTAGTGTAAGCAAAAATGAAATAAGTGGTGGTCAGGCGGAAGTGTCTTCGATGGTACATGCAATGGGAGGCGCGGGTGCGGCGGTTTTTGTAGTTAAAAAATGACTATCGATCGCGCCGTTGACCGTACCAATAATTTATTCATTCATCTTGTTTAACTGGTTTTAGAAAGTCTCAGTAATGTTATTAATATTACGTTGATTCAGATTGGGGCTATCGAATCTAAGGTACTATGTTAAGGTCAGAAAAAAGGTTTTGTGTTGGTTGAACTAGTAATGATTTTACTAAAATAAAACAAAAACCAGAGTTTTTGGCGCGATTAGTAACAAATACAACAGTCAAAAATCAACTATCGGGACAGTTGCCCGGACCAACACCTGTCTGGTCGGAGGATTCTCTCTTTTTAACGGAGGTGTTTTCACGGATTTCCGTGCATAGTTTCATCTTGAAAATTAGATAAATAATTAAAAAAAAACTTTGTATAAGTAAGTAAACTGGTTCAGTCATTTTTGAGTTTTTCCTTAGCAACATTTAGCAATTCATTTTTATTTATTTCTATAGATAATAAAATACAAATATATTCAAAAAAAAAGACGTGTGGCACTCGGGGACTGCCGCGGTAAAGCTATTGCATAGCATTTTTATCAACTTATGCAATTATAATTATTTATTTATTTTATTTATGCAGTATTTTTTTTCCTTTGTTTTTTTTCTTTGATATTAATTGAAGTTACACTTTCACACATTGAATTGAATTTTGATTGATTGTTCACTCATTTGTTTTCTTATCGGTCACCACGCTCAAAAAACAAATGAGTCCGGTGTTAGGTTATTTTCGTTACGGAATTTCTGGATTCGGTCTCCACGCACAAGGCCCGCGATAGAAGCTATGCAATAGCTTAAGGACCAAGCGCCCGAAAAGTGCCATAAAACAGTGATTTTCTGAGGCCTACTCCTCCGTAACGGCTAGGTCAATTGGTTTGAAAAAAATATATGTTTATTATAGATACATGAACAATTATATCAACATTTGATTTTTTCGTGCAATTAATACTTTTGTCAAAAAAAAATATTTAGCAATTTCGCAACTTTTCGCAACTTTTCCCTACTCCTTCGAAACGGCTTGGACCTTTAGAAACATTTTTACACATAAAAATTGGTGGTTAAATATTCTTCAAAGTGAACATTGCATATATAAATCAATCAATATCTCGCAGAGAAAATGGATTTAAAGCGCTTTCCGGGCGCTTCTGGCCGCAAATAAATGCACAGATTTGCGTACTGCCGCCTAGGCGAGTGCGAGAGTTGCGTTCACATAATTTCGGCCAGATGGTTCAAGGGACTATACGCCTTAACGTAAAGGTCGCATCATAATGTGTTTAAACATTTTGATTCTTTAAACTGTCAATCTATCTATCTATACCCTATTCGCGTTAAGATTAGACATTTAAAGAAACCTTTTTTACTGTCTGTTCAACCGATTTTAACTTCTATATCGTATGCAAAAGGATTGTATTAAAAGCAAAAAAGTGGTTACAATACCAACTATTTACTGCAGCCGCCATGTGTCATGCCACCAACGTAATAAAAGTCAAAATTGGTTAAACGGACAGTGATAAAAAGTTTTTATAAATGTCTAATGTTATTTTGAACAGAGTATAGTCTGTCTAATAAGTCAACCGACTTGGGAATTTTGTATAATATTTAATCATTTAAAAAATACTTATATTCGATACTTTTCATTAGGTTCTTCTGTTAGTAAACAATGATCTCTTAATCAACCTCGATTATTGAACCCGTGTTGACTACATCAGATTTCGTTAAATCCTAATAATTATCCAAGTCGTTTAACTTATTAGACAGACTCTTTATGTCTTGTGTTAAATTCTCATCTCATTAGCAACTAGTTTTTGTAACCTAGTTCTAGTTATTTGACGAATGGCTTATGTTTGTATGTAACGGTATCTACTGTTAGTCGTGATGGCTGGTGTTGTCTTAAAGTATCCTCGTTAGAAAACTGTCATAGAACCAGAAGAAGACGACATCCACTAACGCGGACTGAACCCGCTTCATCATCATCATCATCATTTCAGCCGATACACGTCCACTGTTGGACATAGGCCTCCCCCAAGCGTCGCCACATCAAACGATCCTGTGCGTCCCGCATCCATCGGTTTCCTGCTACTTTCACCAGGTCGTCGGTCCACCTTGTAGGAGGCCTTCCAACACTGCGTCTTCCGGTACGCGGTCGCCACTCCAAAACCTTTCGGCCCCAACGGCCATCTGTTCTGCGAGCAATGTGCCCTGCCCATTGCCACTTAAGTTTGGCAATTCTTTGTACTATGTCGGCAACCTTAGTTTTCCTGCGGATATCTTCATTTTTTATTCGATCACGCAAGGAAACCCCGAGCATAGCCCTTTCCATTGCTCTTTGGGTGACTTTAAGATGAGACCTTCTGATGAGGCCTATTGTGAGCGACCACGTTTCGGAGCCATATGTCATCACTGGCAACACGCACTGGTTAAAGACTTTCGTCTTGAGACACTGTGGTATGTTGAGCCAGCTTGGATATCGATTACTAGCTTTTGCCGCCCGCAGCTTCACCTGTCACCTTCACATAAAATATAGCCTATGTCAGGAATAAAGCAGCTTTCTATCGGTGAAAAAATTTTAACAAACGGACCAGTACTTCCAGAGATTACCTCCTAGAAACAAAAAATAAGTAAAACAAACTTTACCTCTTTATTATATTAGTGTGAGCCATTTACTTTCATATAGACTAGGTAATAGTAAAGGAACATTTTTTTAAAATTGATATAATCTAGTGCTTAACTGCGATCCCACCTGATGGCAAGCAGTGATGCAATCTCTGATGGTGAGGCGCACTAGTTTATTAAGAGCTTATACATAGCCTTGAAGACACCCAAATTATAATCGGACGGGAAGACCGCAGAAGGCAAATTGTTCCAGTCCTTCGACGTAGACGGAGACAGAGGCGAAATGCTTAGTCCGGACCGTAGAGGTTTCAACAACGCATGGGTGGATCCTCGTCGTACGTCGGGTTGTTTGATGGTAGAATTGAGAGGGCGGAAACAAGTCATGCAATTCCTGCGCACACTCTCCAAAATGCATCCTGTAACATTATAAGGTTGGTTATCTTCATTGTAAGGATTCCAATAGTTTTTACACCATGTTATATTTTGTCCCAAAAATATTTAAAAAGGTCACAAGTTTGACACCACCGACACTAAGCACAACACAAGTCACGGCAGGTCATAGCGGGCTTTAGGCGCCAGCAAACAGCTGGGTGCAAGTGCAGAACAACCTCTTAGTCGCCTTGATGGTCCGGCGACTATGTATTTTTGCTGACATAACAAGCTTATAACTTTGTGATTTTTCATGATACAGTTATGAAATTTTGTACATAGGTTCTGTACATAAAAGTACTAGACACGTGTTTCGGGCTTCACATATATACTAAAAATAATGAAGTAGGTATATTTTGTGACATTAATGTAATTTTTCCACTGTTGTTATTGTCTTTATCATACTTATCAAAATCAGGTGATTGAATTTATCTTAAGCGTCTATAAAACACGTGCGAATGTGCAGTGTTATGTTTTTAAACAGCATGATATATATAGGTACCGGCACGAATCTTGAGCGCTCGGCGTCAGAGTGCGGATCGCTTTGCGCATTCCATGCATTGGCGAGCCAACCGTCGTCGTTGTTAGATACGTGCAGCAAGAGCAGGGAACGAATCACGAGAGACCCCCCGCTCGCTCCCGCTCTTCCCTACTCCACCCTACTCTACCCTACCCTACTCGTCCCTTCTCTACACTACTGTACACTACTCTACTCTACTCTACCCAGCTCTACCCTACTCTACCTTACTCTGCCCTACACTACCCTACCCTACTCTACTCTACACTACCCTAATTTTCAATTTTTCTCCATAAGAACCTTCCCTAAGAACACAACAAAAAATGAATTAGCGAAATCGGTCCTGGTGTGACCAAGGGAAATAGGGATTCTAAATACTTTCAAGTTTTTAGTTGTTGTATTACCCTCGATCTTCTCCATAGCTTTCAATGGCAGGAAAACACAGTAACAGTAAGGCTTCGTTTGACATCGTCACCCTAACTTACCTCAGTCCGTTTTTCATTATTATAACTTCAGGAAGGGGCTTCCACCGCGTCTAAAATTGTCCCAAGAGGACATATTAGACGGCACGGTTAGCGTACTGGTTGAGTGATTGGCTGATACGCTGCGTGTTCGATCCCCGCACGGAATATATATTTGTATGGCTTAATAGTTATTTGTTATACAAGAGTGCAAATAACCGAGTGCTATTTTTTTTTTTTTTCGTTGGGAAAAATCATCTTATGACAACCCCCGCTCTTGGGCGGAGCGGGAGATAGTGTCAGACTCTTAATGACTAAAAAACCCATCCCGTTCCTTCAAGCCTTCATACCGGGGCTCGAGCGCCCTTTCGGATAACCCTGGCCCCAGTAGGCTTCGACCCGGCTGGGCATGACCGAGCAAGCGAAGAATTAAAAAATTGTTGCAAAAAGGAGTTGTCAGCAACCGTAGGGGCCCAGCAGTGTCGAAGCCTACTGGAGACAAGCGTCTGTTTCTGACAGGAAGACTCGGCACTGGTACGAAAGGCAACAAAGGAACAGGAGTGGATTTTTAGTCAGTAAAAGTCTGACACTATCTCGCGCTCCGCCCAAATGTGGGGGATGTCATTTGGATGATTTTTATCCACCGAACAAAACCCAACCAGGTGCGTATGATTGGTAAAATTCATACAGTTTGACCGACTAAAAAAAAGCCCCTCTCGCTCCACCCAGAGCGGAAGAAATTTTATGATGGTTTTCTATGTAAAAAAAGCATATCACTATTACTAAACATTTCCGTGTAGGGAGGATTAGGTTGACTTATTTATCTAAAGGTACTTTACATAACCTAAGACAAGAATAATCTATGACATGATAGTAGAGATTCTTATCTGTAAGTAGGAAAGGTATTCTTATCAACACAGAGATCTTCTGTAAGAACATAAAAATATGGCGCAATTTTTGAGATAGTTTCGCCATGAAATTTTAGTACTTAAGACACGCTTAATTACATAAACAAATTACATAATACTAGCTTTTGCCCGCGCGGCTTCGCTCCCGCTCTTCCCTACTCCACCCTACTCTACCCTACTCTACCATACTATACCCTACTCTATCCTACTCTACTCTACTCTACCCTTCTCTACCCTACTCTACCCTACCCTATCCTACTCTACCCTACTCTAACCTACTCTACCCTACTTTACCCTACTATACTCTACTCTAAGCCTACTGGGGCCAGGGTTATCCGAAAGGGAACTCGAGCCCCGGTATGAAGGCTTAAAGGAACAGGGTGGGTTTTTAGTCAGTAAGAGTCTGACACTATCTCCCGCTCCGCCAAAGAGCGGGGGTTGTCATTTGATGATTTTCCACACCAAAAAAAAACCCTACCAAACTTCACATAAACCATCTACTAAATAGTCCGAACAAAACCTAAACATTTGGTTTGGATAGGGAGGGGGTGGGAGGGGTACAGAAAAACGTTACGGTGCGTTACATGAGGAAGAGAGGGTCTAAAATCTTCAAAAAGTGCGTAACGTAATACTTGAGCGCTCCCTTAGCTACCACAATCGAAAGTTTCGTATAGGAAATTATTGGGCGTCTCATCAAAATGAAGCTACTCACAGAAAATTAGCCTGATGGTAACCAAGTACAAAAATGGACCAGGGATCCTGGACTAAAACAGGTGATGTACACAGGCGAGCTTACCCATAATTGGGTTTTCTTATAACAAACCTATAATATACTTATAAGGTGTAAGGGACAGCCCTCCACAAACTTAAGGGCTTGCTCAGTAGACGAAACTGAACAAACTACCACAATTTTTTTTTTTTCAGGAAACGAAAAAAAAATCAGCCTCACCATACAAAACGATAAACTTGATTGAACAATTTGTATGGCGAGGCCGATTTTTTTTTTCGTTTCTTGATAAAAAAAAATTGTGGTAGGTTGTTCAGTTTCGTCTACTGAGCAAGCCCTTAAAGTTTGTGGAGGGCTGTCCCTTACACCTTGTATATTATATTTCCATCCAGCAGAGATTGGCTTTACTAAATATGTAGCAATAGATAAATAAAATCAATTTCCTGATAATTTGGCACTTAGGAAACAAAAATAAAAGTAACGTACAATACTATTGAGGGTTTCCCCGTAAACGAAAATGGTTGCTGATTTGGAAGATTCTAATTCCCTAGCTTTTTTATTGAAATAAAAAAAAATGTTACGTAACGCGTTGCTTAAATAGTCCCCCTCTCCCGCCCTTGTAACGCACCGTAACGTTTTACAAGACGCCCTCCCCCTAAATTGCGTTACGTAATACTTGAATGCTCCATTATCAGAGGTAGCGAGGGATAGAATATGTCTAATAGCGTCTTGTCAAAATGAAGCTTTTTTCATTTGACTGTAATTTGTGTACAATAAAGTATATAAGAATTAAAAAGTTTTGTTTTTGGTGTACACGTGAGACATTAACTTATATTCTTAAAACTAGTAAACAAGTCTTTATTAACAAATATTTACATAAAGAATGGATAACAATAATACCAAAGGTTGCAACCGTGCATACATTATAGTCGCCACTATTATCGTAAACATGTCAAATTTAATTTTAAGTAACTGTCTTATTGTTTAAAAAACCGGTCAAGGGCGAGTCGAACTCGCGCATGAAAGGTTCCGTACCTTTATCAATATTTTTTTTTTACAATTTATTTTATTCTGTTTTTAGTATTCGTTGTTATATCGGCAACATCTGTGAAAATTTCAAATGTCTGACTATCACGGTTCATGAGATTCAGCCTGGTAACAGACTGACGGTGGAGTCTTAGTCATCACCAGCCTTTTTAATGTTCCCACTGTTGGGATTCAAGCCTCCTCTCTAGGAGAGGGAATAGGCCGTAATCCACCACGCGGGCCCAGTGCGGGTTGGTGAATGTCACATGTCTTCGAATTTTTGGTTCTAGGACATGCCGGTTTCCTCACGATGTTTTCCTTCACCGTTTTGAGAGCAGTGGTGATGAAATAAATTACAGAAAGTAATGCGCCTGGCTGGGTTTGAACCCGCGACCTACAACTCGTAAGTCGGGGTCGTTACCACTCGGTCACCACTGCTCTCTGGAGAATCTTAGTAATGCTTAGCAATAGGGTCATTTTTTAAGATTTTTGGGTACCGGTCTCTAAAAACCGACCATACCCAGAATCACGATAACCTGGTAATAGACTAATAACACATAAGTAATAAAATATGTTTCATTCATTAAACAGACCGGTGAAGGTCTTAGACTTAGACGGTGAAGGTCTCGGATCTTAGACTAGGACAACGAAATGATTCTATAAGAGTTACGTTTTTTTCTTTTGAGGTACGCAACCTAAAAAAACAAACTATCGCATTTATAATATTATTTGGAGTGAGTATAATTAATGTTTGTGTGTGTGTTAAAAGCTCATAAAATAAAAAATCAAGAATTCAAACTAAGCGAAAAGCCAGTACTTTATGAACGGAACGTTTAATTAAGAAAATGTTAAAAGAAAAGCCTAAAATGGGCCCTCGTCACGTTTTTTTGTAATAGCCCTAGCAACTGCAGATCTTGAGTTTTACAATAGGGTACAAAGTGATTGATATTAGGTTTTTCATTTAATATGAACAAAAGACAATAATGTATATTAGGTACATAAAATAAATCATTAAATTAAATTTATTGCCACTTTTCAGCTGGCTGACTAGAGCTGTTAGACATTATGTCATCAATACAGAAAAATTAAACGTAAAAAGTAAAAAAAATAAAAATAACTAATGCATATAAATTTACATGGAGCACTGGTGATTCAGTGATTCCGGCTCGAAAATGTCGGCGTTTTACCACAAAATAGATAGGTACAGAAGTCAATCACATTCTCATTTATTTACTTCACTTTTTATACCTACGCTAGGCGATCCCGCTAGGGTCAGCGCGTTGCGCCGAACTCTACGAGTGCGACCGGGTGATTGAGCCGAGATTTCGTGTCTGTGAGCGGTGTCTATGTGTGCGTTGCTCGAGCGCGTTTTGTATGTAGATTGACTTCTGTACCTATCTATTTAGTGGCTTTACTTTGTGTAATTTTTTTCATCACCACTGCTCTCAAAATGGTGAAGGAAAACATCGTGAGGAAACCGGCATGTCCTTGAACCATAAATTCGAAGACATGTTCATATTATTATTGATGTATGTGTGAGAAGAATCGCCAAACTGCCCACCTAGCAGTGGGCAGCCCATATTGCTCGCAGAACAGATGGTCGATGGGGCCTTGAAGTGGCGACCCCGCACCAGAAGACGCAGCGTTGGTAGGTCTCCCACTAGGTGGACAGTTGACCTGATGAGGGTCGCGGATTCGATGGATGTGAGACGCACAGGACTGTTCGTTGTAGCGACATTTAGGGGAGGTCATGTCCAACGGAGGATGTAAGTATTTCGGTTGAAATTATGAGTAATTCTATGTCCAGTTTCTTTTGATATTGAATTAAATATCAAAATATACTTTTTATAAAATTTTTAACTTTTATTGTGGATGAAAATATCAAATGATTAGGATTGTTTAAGATTTTAGGTACCTACGGTTCTGGTAAAAATTAACAAAGACATTCAGGTTTCTATTATTGATCCGCTACTTAAGTGTTTTTGATAAAAATACGTAGATTTATACGCTTTTTTTTTGTACATAATGTTGTTATTTTTACAAAATACTGTGCTGGTGATGTTAACTAATGGAAAATGCTAGTCTTTTGTCAAGTGGAAAAAAACATTATTAATGAGAACCATTCAACCTTTTGTTTCAATTAAAAAATAAATTAAAAACCGACCAAGTGCGAGTCGGACTCGCCCATGGAGGGTTCCGTAGCAGCAAGTAACATAATATATAAAAGTTCTTGTAGTTCGTTGTAACTTTGCTCGATGTTTTAATAATAGTGTATTTTTTTAGATTTATGACGTGTTAAAAAAAAAACTACTCACTAGATCTCGTTCAAGCTAATTTTCGTTGGTAGTTTACATGGTAATGTACATCATATATTTTTTTTAGTTTTGTCATTCTCTTATTTTAGAAGTTACAGGGGGGGGGCACACATTTTACCTTTGGAAGTGTCTCTCGCGTAAACTATTCAATTTAGAAAAAAATGAAATTAGAAACCTCAACAACATTTTTGAAGACCTATCCATAGATACCCCACACGCATGGGTTTGATGAAAAAAAATTTTTGAGTTTCAATTCTAAGTATGGGAACCCCCAAAATTTATTGCTTTTTTTCTATTTTTGTGTGAAAATCTTAAAGCGGTTCACTTAATACATCTACTTACTAAGTTTCTACAGTATAGCTCTTATAGTTTCGGAAAAAAGTGGCTGTGACATACGGACGGACAGACAGACAGACAGATAGACATGACGAATCTATAAGGGTTCCGTTTTTTGCCATTTGGCTACGGAACCCTAAAAACATCAATATTTTTTATTTCACATTATAAAGGCGTACGTGGGCACATATACAACGTCAGAAGCTAGTGCACGGTTCCAATTGATCGTTTCCTATAAAGAAGAACCGGCCAGAAACCGTATGGTTACTCTTCTAACAATAATAACAGAACAACAGAGGAATAATAACAGAGGACAGTGCAAACCAGTTACTCAAAAACACAATAAAAAATAATTAAAAAGTAAATCGAAATAGAAAGTAATCTACGAATCCACGGAGTCTACAGTGTTCTCACAATCACATTATATAGAAGAGACTACAATGTAAAAATTAAAATAAACCTATCAATAAATGTGGTGTTTACAATAGTAAATCACTAATGAAGTTTCAATATTGACCTCTAGTTCAAAAGAATTCCGTCAGTAAATATTATTCATTGAATAACCCTGGCCATGAAAGTCAGTACTAAAACATTTGTGACATTGGATTCAACATGTGGTTTGTTATGTATATGTCGTGGAGAACGAGATTTAACTATAGAGTCTTTGTTTTATTATTATTATGCTACCAAGGGGTATAACGCCATGATGTAATTTTTTATGGTGTCGCGTGGACAGACTCGTATAAGAGGGCTGGGAAACTGGGGTGCAGGGGCCCCGATTCGCCGTCCCAGGCATACTCTCGTCACCGCCGACTAACCCCATTACCCTGCTCTAAGAGAGCCGTAGGGAAACCAGTACAGTTCGCTCGCAGACATTACAGACCGCCGTCCTTCCATCCTCGCCGCCGAGGCCCGTCGCGACAATCCAGTCAGCGTCCTCCCCGACCCTTGCTCGAGCCAGCCCGCGCCGCTGAGTCTGTAGTCTAAAATTCCCCTTTAATAATAATAATAATCATTTTTGTTCGATTCAGCCCGTCCCTTGCTGCCCTCCCCCAGCGACGCCCTAAGTCGAGACTTGTACCCCACAGGGGCACCCCCTTAGCGTAGTCGCTTAGTTTATAAGTTAGTTTAAGTAAGTCCTGACTGGAGGCTTTGATTCTATATCAGGGCCGCCACAGACAAGTCCGATTAAACAGACGACAACCTCCTAGGTTGACGTGCGAGAGGCCACACAAAAAAAAGGAAGTAAGGGCAGTATCAGGACCGCTCATTGTGGCGACACTTGGGGGAGGCCTACGTCCAACAGTGGACGTCTTTCGGCTGAAATGGTGATGATGAAGGGCAGTATCGTTGAAATTTTGTAAGTACATAGTTTCTTTACATAAACACTAGACACGTGTTTCGGGTTTTATATAGGTATACTAAATGCGAATGTGATGGATAAATCGTATAGATAAGGCGATTTGTATAAAAACATAGGTATTATATTCCTTATCTAATTAATTATTTTTTTCTTGCAGCAGGTCATTGAACTGTTGCTACGTGGATAGTGTTGCAAGTTATAAAAAATCCTTTTTTTTTGTCGTTACATGTACATGAAACACTATTGATTTGTAAAGATAATAAAATACAAATGACCTGTAGGTAGTTTGTGCGCAACGCCGACTACTACCTACAGGTCATTGGACTCGCTCAGCTGACGTTTTCTTAAAGAAATTACTTTGGTACATGCGTAAAATAATACGAGTTTTGAAAAAAAGATACCTACTTTATTTTTTAATTTTATCTTTAAAAATCGATAAGTAGTGTTTCATGGATCGGATCGACCCTCCACTGGATTAAAACGATGAAAATTTTGCGGTGTATGTCATATTAAAACAAATGTATGGCCAGTAATCAATCAAATACATTTATTTCAAATAAACTATTTACAGGCACTTTTGGATCGATTGTTAAAATGTCGCTCAGTCAGTGTGAAGTTAAATTGCACGATCCAAAACGTAGATCTCTATGGAGAAGAACGAGCAAGAAACTCCATGGACACTTTTAAATCATTTTTTTTTGTCGCTTCTGTTATGTGAGCACACCGATAAATAAATCTTCTTCTTCCTGCCCTTATTCCATATTACTCGGGGTCGGCGCAACCTACCCAAGTCTGTATGATGTGACGCAATCGCATCGAGCACCCCCGCCGCCCAATTCCCGCTCTCCTCCGCTATTGTACTATCACTTGCTTCGCATCAACTTCGTAATGTTTAGAAAGTAAAATTTAAATATTTTTATTCTTGTATGAAAATCTGATGAACTAAAATATGATAAATTTTTAAAAGTCATAGAATAAAAGTTGTTGTTTTTGATGAGGTCGATTCACTCCGTGTTTTATGAATAACCCTGTAGATGCAGGTATCTATTGTAATGAATTTGCTCTATTTGATATGCATGACTTACACATATAAAGCTTGCTCAGTAGACGAAACTGAACAACCTTCCACAAAATTTTTTTTCAGGAAACGAAAAAAAACCAGCCTCACCATACAAAATGATAAACTTGATTGGACAATTTGTATGGCGAGGCCGATTTTTTTTTAGTTTGCTGAAAAAAAATTTTGTGGAAGGTTGTTCAGTTTCGTCTACTGAGCAAGCCCTTAAAGTTTGTGGAGGGCTGTCCTTTACACCTTGTCTAACACTTTTATCTAATCGCACATATAAACATTGGCATTTTGAGAATTCATACAACATGTAATATACATATCTGATAATTTGTGTCGGTTCTGTGTATCAGAATTTAATCAGTAGGTAATAAATAGAACACGATACGTCTTTTTTACTTGTCATAAAAGTAGGCAAGCTCTCTCGCCGGGCCTTGATACAGGCCATGGTCCGGAGACACGAGGTATGGCAGGCGGTCGTCTCCCTCTGCGAAACAGTAATGCTAGCAAAGGGGGCAGCCGCACGCTTGTGGGAACAGACTTTTTCACGGCTCAGCCAGTCGGGGATCCGACCTTGATTTCTATCGTTACTGTAGTTGTGGGATTGTGGACGACGAGCAATGTGTAGCTCGTCGTCCGGCCGTACGGTAACCGTTCGGACCGAGTCCGAGTCGAGTCATCGACGGCAAGTAGTGTTTTACGCGCTCCTTAAGGAGCTTTTTTTTTTTTTTTTTTTTTTTTTGTTATAAACTAGTACTTGACTGCGATCCCGCCTGATGGTAAGCAGTGATGCAATCGTTGATGGTGAGGCGCACTAGTTTATTAAGAGCCTATTCACGCTTTCAGCAAAACCGTAGGAGCCCAGTAGGGCCGAAGACGACTGGGGTCAAGAGTTGGCATCTGAAAAGGAAACACGGGGTCTTGGAACGTTAAGCATATAATGAATATAGGTGTGGTTTTAATCAGTCAAAAGTCTGTCACGAAAGAGCGAGAGAAGTCAGTTAAAAAGGTAGGCCAATATTCTTCTTCTTCCTTCCTTCTTAATATATGGATATGGCCTTCTTACTTTCGTATACTTCTTCTTTTTTAACATTGAAATTATCATGGCAGTCTTTTAATGACTAAAACTCACAATTGTCCTTCAGTCGCTTTTTGCGTTTCAGAACCACGTTAACTCTTTCTCTAGCTTTGGGTGGAGCGGGAGGGAGTGTCAGACTTTTACTGACCTGATCCACTTAAGTTCCTTTATTTGCTCTTTTCGTTCCTGGGCCACGGTAAGTTTTTAAACGTTCCTGCAGATCATTTGGAGCATTTACTCTTTAAAAAAATAATATATTGCGCGTTTCCTGTTATTGACTGTTATCAATATTATGACTGTGATAGTGACTGTCCATCCAACTGATTACCTGATAAGGATTTGGAACAATATCACCTGTTCATCCATCAAAATAGATATAGTTTGAAAGTTGGTTATCATAGACAATAGATGTGTTGTCAAATAACATATGATCACGTTGTTTATAAAATTATACCTATATCTAGGGCACAAAATAGATAGGTACCTACAGAAGTCAATCTACATACAAAGCGCGCTCGAGCAACGCACACATAGACACCGCTCACGGACACAATATCTCGGAGCGCCTCGGCCCGCTCGTCGAACAGTTCCGGCAGTTAAGATTCACTGAAAGTCGTCGTAGTCTCGTTTGTGCACTCAGATATGAATACAGACCGAATCCTAGCGTGTCTGTAAAAAGGTGACACAATAATTGGCCCAATCAATTAAATTGTTGGTCTACTGCTTATAGACTGAGTCTAGTGTGAGTGAACGACCTTCAGTCACAAAATAGATAGGTACAGAAGTCAATCTACATACAAAGCGCGCTCGAGCAACGCACACATAGACACCGCTCACGGACACGATCTCTCGGTCGCGTCTCGGATCACTTGTCGAACAATTCCGGCTCAAACGCTCATTAGTGTGCGTCCATCGAGCGCAGGTATAAAAAGTGAAGTACATACATGAGATTGTCTTCTGTACCTATCTATTTTGTGCTTCAGTTAACGCCTGAACGCTCTCTTGGCATTAATTCCATCATTTATTCGGATATTTCCCAAAAAATATTCCTGGAAATAGGAAATAGGGTTATTTTAAAACCCATAAAATTTTTCAGGAATTTTTGTCATTCAGAATCTCAATTGAATGTGCAAGGTTTTTTTACATTTTAAATTGATGAGTATTTTATGACGGGCCAAAGTTCATAAAAAAAAAAAACAGATTTTTAGAGGTCTTTACTGGATTAGTTTTACACAAATTTATGTTTTGATTTCAATAGAAACTTAGGCTAAATAATATCCATAAGATAACTGTATTTCTAAAATATCTAGAGAAAGATGTATAATGACGTCATCGTCATCCAAGACCTGGAAAACTTACCTGTAAGTCATAGAAACAATTGCTTTGTGCGGGAATCGAACCCACGACCCGCAGCGCAGCAGCCAATCGCTCTACCACTGCGCCAACCGTGCCGTCTAGTAGTACAACAGAATTTTGTTAAATGATAAATGATATGTATTTAAAAAACACTTTTACACGTCAAATTTTTTTTTCGTTAGTTTAAGCTAGATGAGGCCGGTGTTTCCTGGCTGACTACCCTGAGAAGAAACACCGAGACAAACTCAGGGGTCAAAGTCTCTTTTAAGGTCCATACAGTAAATATGTAATGGTCAAATCACATGAGAGCCATGCAGATTAGATTGTTTAAAAGTGACATAATTATAAACAGGCAAAACTGGATAGATTGCATAATGCATTTAATGGGACAGCCTTCCTCATTGTGATCCTATTAAAAAGAAACCATCTCATAATTTATAGCTCAATAAAAAATAAGAAACAGGAACTATACAGGTTTATTGTTTTTCTTTTTTTGTTATAAAAAAGCATTCTCTGTTCATTAAACCGTTGTCCGTTGTTCGTTTTAGGAATTAGATATTAGAATAAAGATTAGTAAATCATTAATGACTAGCTTTAGCCAGTGGCTTTGCCTGCGTGTATTTAAAAAATAACCCATTCATGCTCCTAGAATATAGAGTATTTCTTGCTATTTTTAAGTTCATATTGTACTTTTATTATTGGTGTCCAATAAATAATATTATCTATCTATATATTCCAAGATATGGTGTACCCTTGTGTAAAATTTTATCAAAAGTTCTAACGTGAAAAAGTAACGATCACACAAATACATGTCATCATCATCATCATCGGCCTTTTTAATGTTCCCACTGCTGGGACTCAGGCCTCCTCTCTAGGAGTGGGAATGGGTCGTAATCCACCACGCGGGCTCAGTGCGGGTTGGTGAATGTCACATGTTTTCGAATTTTTGGTTCTACCGTTTTGAGAGCAGTGGTGACAAATATGTACTTATTTAATATTTTATATTACTGTGGTATTCCACAACAAAAAAAAAAAAAAAAAAACAAATTAAAAAAGGTGCTGATAGTACACTTCCTAAACTCGTCCCAGAAAATTCTTGTCCCACAGTTTTATTGAAATCCTCCGAAAAGGCTTGACCGAAATTCACATTTTTTTTTGTGCGTATTTGGTAGGTCTCAGAATAGGTCGTAGGATATTTTTTACTCTCCTAACCCCCAAATTTTTTCTTTGATATATCTAATTCTTCACTAGTATTAAAAAGATGTAAAGTTTTATTTTTATTTTTTTTATTTGTAGGAGGTTATCTCTGAAAGTACTGGCTCGATAGCTACGATTTTTTCACCGATAGAAAGCTGCTTTATTCCTGAGTGACATAGGCTATATTTTAGGTACGCGGACGAAGCTGCGGGCAAATGCTAGTAATCTAGATGGCAGCAAAACGTTTGCTGAGTTATCTAGTAATATACAAGGTGTTATTTTGAAGCTGCAAAATATTTCAGGAGGTAATTATGTTAGTGATTCTCGACCCGAATCAATAATAAAATAAGTAGGTAATTTTTTTTTTTTTTATAACCGCGCTTTTTTTCACACACACAAACACGGAACAATAAAGGGCGTTTTCACACACACTAACTCGCAACGATAGTTTCATAAATAATGTATCATCCAATCATCATCCCGCACGCCACACCCTAGCCACGCCCCCGCGGCCATCGATCAATCGATTTAGTTTAGTGTAATTAAACAATTAAATAACAAGTATTACTGATTATTGACCAGGTATCGTTTTTTTATATGATTACTAGCGGCCCGTCCCGGCTTCGCACGGAATTTGAGATTTAAACTATCCTATCTCTCAAGTTGGATCGAACTGCACATGGTGTGCGAATTTTATTATAATCGGTTAAGTGGTTTAGGAGTCCATTGAGGACAAACATTGTGACACGAGATTTATATATATTAAGATTTATGAGTTTTATTACAACCTCCTGAAATATTGTGCAGTTTTAAAACTGCACCTTGTATACCGCTAAATTTTGATCGTTTTAATCCCGTGGAGGGTCGATTCAGTATTTTTATCCATTCGCCTGCGCGAGTCCAATGACCTGTAGGTAGTAGTCGGCGTTGCGTACAAACTACCTACAGGTCATTGGACTCGCTCAGCTGACGTTTTCCTAAAGAAATTAATTTCGTACATGCCTAAATTAATACGAGTTTTGAAAAAAAGGTACTTTATTTTTTAATTTTATCTTTACAAATCGATAGTGTTTCATGTACCGGAACGACCCTCCATGGGATTAAAACGATCAAAATTTAACGGTGTATACTGTCTATATGTGATGTGTGTGTGTAACATACAGCTGGATATATATTGATCTAAACTCGAGAACAATATACATATTCATTAACTAAGTCATTAATAATTTCTTACTCTCAAAACTAACTTCTATCAACAAGAATTAATTCTTCAAAATATTTGTTCGAATTGAACTCAAGTTCAAAGGTTAGACAATTAATTAAACAATAACAGTTAGATAACAAGTTTATTGTTTTATCAGTAGTTATCATATTGTCTGGATGTATGATAACTGTATGACTGTGTGAATCAAGCGAGCGAGGGCCAGTGATGCATAGGTTTGTTGTCTGATATTGTGGGCAGGGATGGACTTAGTGAGTCTGTACCATTAGTATTGAAAGGGTCATACTTTGCAATATACTGAAAATCGTGATGCACCTGCCTCTTATGAGGTTGCAGGCATTGGAAATGACCAATTGGAACCGTGTGATAGCTTCTGACGTTTTATAAGTGCCCATGTAAAATAAATAATTTTGAGTTTGATAACTGTGCATTGTGCAAGTACCAATAAGACGGCGGAGATCTCTCGCGCCGGGCCTTGGTTCAGGCCATTGGTCCGGAGCGAGGAGGAGTGGAAGGCGGTCGCCGACTTCTGCGCAGCAGTAATGCTCGCAAAGGAGGAGGCTGACCACATCAGGCAACGGCGCTCTCGCCGCCGCACTATGGGACCAAACAGTATTTTCCATCTCAAAAATGGTTTTGATGAAAGTCCTAAATCTGTAGATTTATTTATGGTTTTATACTGTCAAAAGATGGAACTTACAAATGATTTACAAAAATAATTAAATAACTTAGGTTTAAGTTCATAAAATGAACCTCAAACATTGAGCATAAATATTTTCATGCCAATTAAATTACCGTTAAGGAAGTTCAACACAAAATTATTCGGAAGTTTTCCAAGGAAGTATGTTAGTGTTATATATCATTAGATAGCTTAGAGTGTACACTTTGCAACTACGTTCGGTTTTTGTGAAAAAATATTTTTATTTTATTTTTTATTTATTTTTTTATTAATGTAAAGAAACTTTCGTTTTTATTTATTTCAATTCGAGTTTTCATTGTTGCCGAAAGCTGCCGGTGTCAAGTTATTCACTCTATTAGATACCTTACCTATTCAGTAATATGAGGAATAAAAAAAAACTTGCGCGTTTTTTGCGCCAAAGGTGATTTCGAGGCAATATGTCTATCGGGGGAAAATAAAAAAATACCCGAAAATTACCGTTCTTCTTTTTAATTACGAAATATTATATTTAATCATTACATTTTGATGTCTGTATTGTCATCTGTTAGATATTGCAGACCAATTTTATTAGAATTCGCAAAAGGAACACCCGAAAAAACTACAGCGGTTTTCAGTGAAATTGAAGCCAAATTTAATCAGTTGATTCCAACTCGTATGTCAATTGACTACAAAGTCATCGAAGTTAAACATGAATAGTTTATGACGATGATTGATGGGAAAGTTGCTCTGTGTTAACGAACACATCATCCAGTGCTACACCTGCGCTGATTGTGGAGCAACTCCCAGAAAAATGAATGATCTTTTAAAAGTTACAGCGAGAGTTGAAAATGAAAATGCATTTAAATATGGATTGTAGTCACTACATGCATGGATAAGATTTATGGAAACGATCCTTCATATTTCTTACAATTTAGGTTTTGAGAAGTGGTCTGCAACCACTCCAGAAAACAAGCAACTTATAGAAGACAAGAAAAAATATGTCCAAAAACGTTTCCGAGAAGTGCTTAGTTTGCACATTGATAAACCACGTCAAGGTTCCGGTTTAGATTATCAATGTTCTGCAGAGATTACTGGAATTGATGAAGAATTAATCAAGAGATTATATATAATTCTTCAAACTATGTCATCGGGATTAGGGAATCCCGATGACATAGTGAACGCAGAAAAAATCGGCCAGTATACATTGGTAACCGCGCAATTATATGTAAGCAAATACCTATAACTGGTACTTATTACATATGTACATAATTAAATACTAAATAAACTATTTATACCAAAACCTAACTATGTACATAAATATAATACAAAATGACAAAGAACGCTCAGGCGTCAAAGTACTCCTCCATATCGCTGTCATCCAGAAATGTGCCCAGAAGACTGGCAGTATGGTACTACATGCCATCTTCGGTCCATAAAGTACTTATACATGGTGCTAAAATAATAGAGCACTATGCAGTTTTGCCAATAGGACAATTATCCGAAGATGCCCAGGAAGCCCGAAATAAAAGATTATAAGAAATATAGGTTACATCACGCTAGGAAGTGTTCCAGATCAGCAACAAACGAAGACGTTCTGCATATTTTGTTATATACATCTGATCCTTATATATCTAGCTTAAATAAACCAAGTTTTCTAATATGTGAAGAATTGTTTGACGAAGCTAAAGAATTGTTGGAAATAGAAAGTGATGAATAGGATAAGCGCTAATTTTTTTTATCTCGTAAATATTTGTTTAATAATAATAATTAAGATTTAAACTTATTTTAACTAAAAGTGTAACTTTTATTGCTATTTTAATATAACAACATAATTTTTTGTATGAAATTTTATGAAACTTTATCTTTGTCATTTTTTTACGAAAAATATATAATTTTTTAAATTATGATGTTTGATTTCTTTTATTGCCTAGGTATTCATAAATACATGAAAAAAAATTCAAGGAGAAAAATCACAAAACAACAGAGTTATCGATTTTTGAGATGGAAAGTACCGGTTGGTCCCATAGTGCGTCGCCGCCGGGATTCCGATCCCGATTTCCGGCCACCGTAGGCGCGGGCTTGCGGACAGTGAGCAATGGGTAGCTCGCTGTCCGGCCGTTCGGTAACTGTTCGGACCGAGACCAAGTCATCGACGGCGCGCACTGTTCCCGCGCGTCTCAAGGAGTTGTCAGCAACAGCAGGGGCCCAGCCGGGTCGAAGTCTATTGGGGCCAGGGTTATCGGAAAGGGAACTCGAGCTCCGGTATGAAGGCTAGAAGGAACGGGCTGGGCTTTTAGTCAGTAAGAGTCTGACACTATCTCCCGCTCCGCCCAAGAGCGGGGGTTGTCATTGGATGATTTTTCCTCCCTTAAAAAAAAGTACCAATGAGAATTTTTCAATTCATATATACTTTCCTAAGTTTATCACGAACATTACTGCCTCGGAAAGCACGTATAGCCGTTAGTCCCGGTAAATCTTTGACTATCGTTACAGGTAGTCCGACGTCAGAAAGTCGGACCATCTGTTTCTCCCTTTCTACGTGGATCGATCGGGCATCAAAATCTAAAACTTTCACTGACCAACACCCACGATCTGTGATTTTTTTGTTGCCATTTGGGTTCCTCAAGTCCACGGTAACTCTTTCGAAAAACAAATTAACTCTGTATCCCAAACTTTTTCTATCCGTAGTTAGTAGGTACTTTTTATTTCACCTATGCAAATCGGTACAAAAATAAAAAAAATCAAATAAATCATGCTTAAAAATGCCAGGTATTTTTTGTGCGGGGTCCTAGACAGCACGTGCGCACTTTTTATGTTGTATCCGAATAAACCGGGGAGAAACGCCATTCATTTTAATCAACAGCTCACTAATCCGTCCCTGTCTTCTTGGGATCACGCTCGCCCGGACCGGACACGGTCATTACCTACTTGTGCCTTGTAGTCCGGTCGCTCGAACCCGTGTCAGGAGCGTAGCTAGCCATGGGCGAAGTTGGCCCTTGCCCACGGACTAGCACCCAAAGGGGCCTCGCGCGCGCGAGGGCTCTTTAACGACGAGGGTTTTGTTTTTAAAATGTACTGGTTTTTTCCCGTAGCTTCGCCCGCATATATAAAATATAGCCTATGTCAATCAGAAATAAAGCAGCTTTCAATCGGAGAAAAAAAAATTGAAATTGGACCAGTAATTTTAGAGATTACCTCGTACAAAAAAAAATACAAACAAAAACACACTTTACCTCTTTATTATATTTATTGTGATATAATATATAATAATATTTTTGTTTTCAAAACACTACATTGGTCCAATGGTTAGTAACAACTTATCATCTACAGGGTTAGTAACACTTAAAAACTTAAAAAGCTTAACTTACTGCCGCGTCAGCAATCGTAACCAGTGATTAATAACTGGCGCACGCTTATCGGCTAAGGTTCGTAGAAAACCATTGGAGCTAGTCTTAGATCTGCTTAGCAACGAGGCAGCCTTCTTTCTAATTATAGCGTGGAAATGATCCACACGTCATATTATCAAATATTGTAATATATATAATATAATAATTTATTGGCTTGCGTTTAACCACTAATTTTTTAAATTGATATCATCATCATCATCATCATCATTTCAGCCGATACACGTCCACTGTTGGACATAGGCATAAATTGATATAAACAAGTGCTAAACTGCGATCCCACCTGATGGTAAGCAATCTCTGATGGTGAGGCGCACTAGTTTATTAAGAGCCTATTCACTATTTCATGACGTAAACGACGGTGTGGTTGAACACTGAGTTGCGACAGTTACAGTCTTATATTCGTATTTCTAAAAAAAAGGCCTCGCTGATGTGCCTTCACCCACGTTTAATTAGTCTGCGCTACGCCCCTGTCTGTGATCATCGACCGACGACTCCTCGACAGTCTGTGTCACTGGTACATCTCCAGGACCTCAGTGTGCTGTTGATTTATGCTCAAGTACTTCTGTACTGAATTGTCCTAGATATCTCACCAAATTATGTGGTCTATTACCTCCTCAGTAGACCTGCTTTGCTTGTACTTGTTTGGGTACTCCTGTACTCAAGTGGCCTTTTTGTAGTCACCGAATTGTCTTTCCGGATTAAAGTCTCACTGTAATTTAGAGGATTTGGTGGGAAGTGTTATTTTTAGAGTAGTGTCATAAGTAGTGTGTATTTTATTTTGAATAGTTGTTCAGGAAACATTTGTTATTTAAAAGTAGAGTATTTACAGCGTAAGAATAGACCAGATTATTTTAAAGAGTTACCTTGGAATGAGAAGGGTAACTGAAGGAGCTCAGGTAGTAAGAGTCTAATACGCCCGCTTCACCTGTACTTTGTTCAAAATAACACTAGTTTATGAAAACTTTTATTACTGTACGTTCAACCGATTTTGATTTTTATTACGTTATTGGCATGACAAATGGCGGATGCAGTAAATAGATTGTCAGTTTTTTGCTTTTAAAGCTATACCTACGAAATAGAAGATTAAATCGGTTGAACAGACAGTAAAAAATGTTTTTTTAAATTACTATTCTTAACGCGAATTTGGGTATAGATAGGGTTAAGATACTTTATGATTTTCCATCTCAAAAACCAAAGAATATACCTACTTAAATTACAGTAAACCGTCTATAGTAATATCGCCTTGTTTCGTACTTACATAAAAACAAAGTTGTGAAGATGCTTTCTGGTTCACTTACTGAAAAATAAAACCTTGTAAATTAGGATTACACTTTGTTACTGTTGAAATTGGAAATAATCACTCTGTTATTGTAATGATGATAGGCTTACAATCGACCTGGATTCAGAATATAACCAAAAGGCATGACTGGCAATTGACAATGAAGCATGCTTAGTATCCTAATTTCCAGATAATACCTAATTAAGTCTTAAACTCCACCACGGGCCATCAAACATACCCTTCAATCATCATTATCATAAATGATAATGATAAATGATCTTTATTTTGCAAGTAGGTTTTATAAAAACACTTTTACACGCCATTTTTTTTTTTTTGTCAATTAATGCTAGATGAGGCCGGTGTTTCCTAACTGACTACCCTGAGAAGAAACACCGAAACAAACTCAGGGGTCAAAGTCTCTTTTATCATCTTTCATCATCATCATCATTACATTACAACCGTAAGAGGTTCACTCCAAGACACAGGCCTTCCCTAAGGATCACCACAACGTCTCACATCCATCGAATTGCAGCGTCCCACAAAAACAGCAAGAAAAGTAATCAAGAAAATTAACCTTTCAATCGTGGAAATTACAGACACAATAGAAAGACAATAGGCGTTCGCTTGGGGTTTAATGAATTAATAGTCGATTTTGTTTTAGCTCAAATCCAGTGTTTTAGTTCACATATCTCCCATATTCCATATCCATCGTCTGTCTTCAAAAGAAAGCATGGCGCCTACGCACAGCCGACGGATGCTCCAATTCGCCCCAGCAGTTGTACGCATCATCGCTTCATTGAAAGATTACCGCAATCATCGTCACGACAACTATACCTCTGTGTTTCTGTCAGTACTCTTGCACTCACATTATACATAATAATATACTTGGTTATTTGACGTTATGGTGTCTTAAATTGAAGTATGTTGACAACGGGTTGGACAGATCGTAACTTCCAGTTTAAGAGGGCTTTTCCTGTGTCTATTAATCAACGTGAGCATTCCTGATCCGTCTATCAACAGCAAATGTCGTGAGCATGGTTTAAACGTTTGTTGTTTCATCCAATGAAATGTTTGATAAAGAGGCAATAGAAAGAGAGATGACGCGAGAAGAGTCTTTTGGCATTCGGTCAAATAATCCACAAAATTTGTTCCAGGATTTTTTTTTTTTAATAGCCTATACTGTCCCACAGCTGGGCAAAGGCGTCCCCCAAATTCTTCCAGGTATCCTTTTCTTGAGCTACCTCGAACCAGTCCCCGCGGTAGGCATCTATGTCGTCTCGCCACCTCTTCCTAGGTCGACCTCGGCGGCGTCGTCCATCTTCAGGTACCCACTTTGTGGAAACTCTTGCCCAACGGTCAGAGTGCATGCGACTGATGTGACCCGCCCAATCCCATTTTAGCCTGGCAGCCTTTTTTCCTACATCTATAATACCCATCTTTTGACGTAGCGTGGTGTTCCTCATTCTGTCGGCTCTTTTGACACTCAGAATGCTGCGTTCCGTTGCTCGTTGGCAAACGCCAAGGCGAAACTTTTGCGACTCGGTGAGCGGTTCCAGGAAATACTTGTTTTTTTTTTTAAACCTCAGGTTTTGAAATAAATTTTCATCATTCAAAATCTCGATTAAATGTGCAAGGTTTCTATAGATAAATTTCTTTACTTTTTATAATTTGTGTGTATATTGTGAAAGGCAAAAGTGCACGCAAAATAGCAGATTTTCAGAGGCCTTTGCTGGATAAGTTTTACACATTTTTATGTTTTGATGTCAATAGAAACGTAGTTAGTATCTTCTAGATATCTGTGTTTCCAAAATATGTAGAGAAAGATGTGTATGTGTAATAATCTCGACAGGCCTGTTGGTCTAGTGGTTAGTGACCCTGACCGGAGGTCGTGGGTTCGATTCCCACCCAGGACAAATGTTTATGTGATAAGCATAATCATTTGTTCTGTGTCTGGGTGTAATTTATCTATAATATGTATGTATTTAGAAATATATAAGTATGTTTATCAGTTGTCTAGTACCCATAACACAAGCTCTGCTTAGCTTGGAACTAGACGGTGTTGTGTGATAGTTGTGGAACATTATAAAAAAAAAAAAAAACACGTAAGAGTGGCTGTATGAAAAAGTATTTCGGGGCACTCTTAAAGCTCTCCAGATGGACGGGACGGGACGATACGAATTAATTAAATCGCATAAACAATTTATTTTGTCTAAAATAAAAGTAGCCTATGTTACTCCTTATTATATCAGCTACCTGCCAAAAAAAGTCCCGTCAATATCGGTTCAGCCATTTCAAAGATTAGCCCGGATAAACAGACAAACAGACAAAAATTGTTAAAAAAAATATTTTGGTATATGTACCGTATATATATTCATTTACATGTAGTAAAAAGCAGTTATTTCAATATTACAAACAGACACTCCCATTTTATTTATATGTATAGATAACGTTCCCCGCTCTGACGAAGCGACAGGGAGTTTCAGACTTTTACTAACTAAAATCCAATCTTGTTCTTTCAGTTGCCTTTTACGCTTCAGGACCGTGATAAATCTTTTGCATACAAATGTAAGTTAAATATTCGAAAAAACATTGTTAATATGAAGAATGAATGTGGACGGTGCCATGACCACTTTTCACATTATGAACTAGCTTTTTCCCGGCGACTTCGTCCGCGTACATAAAATATAGCTTATTTCACTCTGGAATAAAGCAGCTTTCTATCGGAAAAAAAAATTTAGCAATCGGACCAGTACCTACTTCCAGAGATTACCTCCTACAAAAAAAAAAACATATAAACAAAAATTATAAATAGTAGGCTAGTTGCCGTAAAAAATGTAATTAGTCCGTCTTATAGATTATTTAAAAATAAGGAACACGTATTTTTTTATTTGTAAATTAAACCAAAAATGACATAGATATAGCCCATTAAAGTTACGTGTAACGTCACGCCGTGCTACATTTTTTCGCACGGGGTGACGTCACACGTAACTTTAATGGACTATATCTTTGTTATTTTTTTTTTAATCGAAAAAAGAAAAAATACGTGTCCAATATTTTTTTATAATCTAAAATACGGACTAAATAAAATGTAATTATTTTGACCCTGGAATATATATTATATTAGTGTAGAAATGGTTTAGGTATTATTTTCGTATGGCCGCTAAAATGGCTTTGAAAAGAAAATAAAATTGGTAGTCAACTGCTTGGATACTGGTTCTATTTCGGTAAAGAGATATTGGTTTTTCCATGAGGTGTTCATGTCCATTTATGATTAGACAGTGTCTTATCGCTCCCGTCTAGTGTACGCCACACTACCTTTGGAAAAAATAAAAACGATTTTTATATAATATCCCTAAAGAATTCGCTAAGTAATGAAATGCTAATAAAATTGCTTCGAATGTCCTTCTCGCCTGTCAAACGTGATATTCACTGAAGTAGATTTTTTATTTTTTACGCTACTTCGGAGTTCATGAAATATTCAGTACTTCATAGCTTGTTTACCTCTCTAACATACAAATAAATGACGTTAAAAAGACGAGAAGATGTCGTGAATACGTACATAGCTTAGTCACTTATCAAAGATATTATTAAACTATGAGTGAAAGTTTAAAAATTGAGCTGCAGACGAAGCCCAAATTGGCGAAACCCATTTAATAACTGTAAAAATGTAGTGTAAGAAACTGCACATCTTGTGCAGTTATACTACTTTATCTATTTTCATCAAAAATTTTATGAATATGGCGCCGAAATTGGAACATTTCTCCTTGACGTTAAGGCCCAAGCGCCCGACAAGTGCCATAAAACAGTGACTTTCTGAAGCCTACTCCTTGGTAACGGCCAGGTTAATAGATTTGAAAAAAATATATGTTTATTAAAGATTCATGAACAACATTATCAACATTTGATTTTTTCGTGATAACTATTAATACTTTTGTCTAAAAAAAATATTTAGCAACTTCGCAACTTTTCGCAACTTTTCCCTACTCCTTCGAAACGGCTTGGACCTTTATAAAAATTTTTAGACATAAAAATTGGTGGTTAAATATTCTTCAAAGTGAACATTTCGTATGTAAATCAATCAATATTTCGCAAAGAAAATGGATTTAAAGCACTTTCCGGGCGCTGCTGGCCGCAAATAAATGCACAGATTTACGTACTGCCGCCTAGGCGAGCGCGAGAGTTGCGTCCACATAATTTCGGTCAGATGGTTCAAGGGACTATAAGCCTTAAGTGCACACACCCACGTTTTCGCCAATGTGTTAAGTGAAGCTTACTTTGACTGTGTGAATATCAAATATGAATAAAAAAAACTACCTACATTTTAAGATTAAGGGCACTTTCATATCAGTCGCATAGCGCTGCGCGCGGCCCTTTATATAATTTATGACTACTTAATCAATAAACATTATTTGTAAGTTAGTATCACTTTTTCGCGCTTTTTTCATCTTGCCTTTGAATATTGTTATTACCTTTGTGTTTTTATTATGTTTTTTTTAATTGTTATTGTATTTTAATTTTATGCCTAATTTTAGCGAATAATTTAAACAGCATGTATGATGTAGAATTTTCTAATTTGTTATAAGGTTTTAATTGATGATACATAGATTTAAGCCTGTTTGTTACTATCTTACCAATATGATGGAAGCAAAAAAAAGATATAGGTATAAAAAATAATTTGTTTCTGCACCAACCATTGCATATTTTATTTTTTTAATATGGAACTTATTTAAATTAATTTTAAAAACTGAATGTGTAATTACAAAAATTATGTAGTACACTATTTAGAACACACACACACACATCGCACGCATGACGTAGGTCTCATCATCTTCCTGCCCTTGTCACTTGCGATCGGTGCAACACGTTTTTTTCCTCCATTTTATCCTGTCACCCGTCACACTATCATTAACTCTCTTTTCTTTCATTTCACTCATCACACAATCCATCCATGTTTTCCTTGGCCTCTCTCTCTCCCCGTCTGTCCACATGTTTATTCATAACTCTTTTAGTAACATGCGTTTCATCCCTCCACTTTACGTGACCATACCAAGACAAACGATTCCCTTTCACCTTTACTGTCATCGCACCTGTCTGCGAGCGTCCTTGTCGAGGTACATTTTCATACAACCATTCTCACGTGATTATGGTGTTATTACACATCTTTCTCTAGATATTTTGGGTCTTGACCTTAGATCTTGTGGATATTATTTAGACTTCTATATAAATCATAACACAAATTTGTGTAAAACTAAACTGGTAAAGATCTCTGAAAACGTGCTATTTCTGAAAAACTTTTAAGTGCTTAGAAAAAGAACTCGTATTTTCTGGAATACGTTTTGTGAAATATTCGAGTAAATCACGGAATTACCGAATCCCAACTGAGTTTTCAGGCGTTATCTCTCTTTTTTGCATTGCCTCTTCATCAAATATGGTAAATAAGGTAAAGGACCATCTTAATAGACAGGCCTGTTGGTCTAGTAGTTAGTGGCTCTGACTGCTATGCCGGAGGTCGTGGGTTCGATTCCCACTCAGGACGAATGTTTATGTGATGAGCATGATCATTTTGTTCTGTGTCTGGGTGTAATTTATCTATAATATGTACGAGTATATATTTAGAAATATATAAGTATGTTTATCAGTTGTCTAGTACCCATAACACAAGCTCTGCTTAGCTTGGGACTAGACGGCGTTGTGTGATATTTGTGAAATATTAAAAAAAATATTAAATATTAATAGAGGACACGCTAATTGTAGATTTGTCTAGTCGGATTATTATCAATTAATGAGTACATCGCTCAATTAAGCAGGTGAAGGTGCATGATAACAGTCAGACAGCAGGGACTGAACTGTTTCTGATAACCTACTTGTAACGTACAAGTCGTTGACCTAAAAGAAAAATCATTAATTGAGTTCAATTAACATTTTACACTTTAACACACCTTCAGAATTAAACTGATCTATACTTCATTCTACGAGCAATAGATGGCGGTTGGTTCCGAAAGGTTCTGGAGTGACGACCGCGTACCGGAAAACGCAGCGTTGGAAGACCTACAAGGTGGACCGATGAACTGGTGAAGGTTGCGGGAATCCGATGGATGCAGACGCACAGGATCGTGCATTGTGGCGACACTTTGGGGAGGCTTATGTCCAACAGACAATTGTTTGTAGATAATTGGTTTCATCATCACTGAGCTCTCAAAGTGGTGAAGGAAACATCATGAGGAAACTAAGTAGAGATTGAGGTACTACGACCAATCGCGACGCAGATCTTGTCACATAAACATGCTTAGTTGTTTTGATTTGATTTGTACTACGTCTCAAATCTGCCATGTGTAAGTGTTTGTTTACTACGATACAAAGTAACGATGATCAGTCATTAGTTAATGAATCAGTTTTACACATGTCTCGTGTGAAGGTCATTGACAATCGCAGATAGACGAGGCGCGTGGCTCTGGGCTTAAGAGTGGGTGTTTGTCTATAATTAGCATTTGGTTTACGATGTGCGTTTGTGCGTGCGCGGGTATGTTTGGAATTTATTAAGCGAATTTGCATCTTATTGTAAGTCAAGTAGAGACGAGAATAACTTATCTTATAGGTATTTATTTAATTACAAGATATATACATAATAAACTTAAATATTAAAAAAAAATATTTATATTTAAGCATACTTATCTTATTGCTAAGAAATCGTTTAAAATCTAGTAGCACGAAGGTTGGTTTTAAACCAACCTTTGTGCTACTAGATTTTAAGCAGCAGTAATTTTCAACTAAGATTTTTTTCTTGAATTGTGTTTTTAAACTAAGCTGTCCTAATAATGACAAAAAAAAAATCAAAAAAGCGTTTATCTCATTATAAGGAGAGCCAAATAAAAAAAATCTCTGAATTTACTAATGCTGATCATTTGACAATTAATTACAGCAGCTATGTTCGCACACATACTTACCAAACTGCGGTGACGGTGTCTAGCGAACGGTAGCACAGCGGCATAACTTATTATTATGCTATCATTGGCTACCAATATAATGATTACCGTGGCATTTACATTAATTTACTAAAGCTGAAATTTATTATACAGATTGTATATATATATTTTTTTAAATTCAATTTGTAATATAAAACAATAATTAATTCATTACAATAGCACTCTTATAAATGATAGATCTCATTAATTGTAAGTATTTTTTTATTTATATGTAAGCTGTGTACTTCTTTAAGTGACAAGTTCACCACAATAATTGGTATATAATATGCTAGTTATTTTTTGTAAAATGTTATTAGTGAATATGTCGTTAGAGTACCTTAATATAAATAAATAAAATAAATAAATAAATATTGTATAATAACAATTATATCAGTCAGTTAGTCAAAAATTATAAAATAAATTAAAAATATATTATCAATGAGCGCTAGACGACGCTGGAGTTGAAAGTTGTCAAATCATTTACTTTTGAGGCTATGTTGGGTCTAATAAAACAGAACAGCGCATCGTCTGAAAACAATTTTGTAGCAAAAACAAAATCATTCCCGCAGACATGTAGTTCTGCATTTCAGATGCCGCAAAACGATTAGGAGATCTCGAGTTTGCAGGATTGGATTTCCTAGTCACAACTCTTTTAGTAATGTGCGACTACTACTAATAAATATTGTATTTTTTTGGAATAGGTAAGTACCTAATTAATTTAATGACATTTGTTTCAAACTTGAACAAAAAACGCAAATAGAAAGATTTTAATAACAATCTGGTAGAAGAAAAAACGGTCAAGTAACAGAAAAAGGATGCTCAAACTGAAAAATGACGTCATCACCGCCATTAGGTTACATGCGTAAAAGAGATAGCGAGTAGTTTCTATCTCACTCCGACTCTTTCTCATTACAATATTTGAAATGCTAATTGCTGCTTCTAATAACCAAATTTTAATTCTGTGTTCGGAAAAACATTTCAATATGTTGTCTAATATAAAATACTATCTTTTGCACGCAGTTTCGCCCGCGTACCTACACAAAATTTAACCTATGTTACTCAGGAATAAAGCAGATTTCTATCGGTGAAAAATTTTTAGCAATCGGACCAGTACTTCCAGAGATTACCGCCTACAAACAAAAAAAAAATCAAACTTTACGTCTTTATAATATTATAAGTAAATGAAATATTAAAAAAACAAACACAGGAAATCCCCAATTCTATTTTGGTGTTTAATCTAGTATATTCTATTTATTTATCTATTTTAGACTATACATAATTACGTGCATAATAAAATATTGTTATAGTCTGTCTAAAAAGACAAACAACTTGGGAATTTTGTATAATATTTTAATCATAATTTTTATAAGTTTCCTCTATTAGTAAACAATGTTATAGATCTCTTAATCAACCGTAATTATTGAACCAGTGTTGACTACATCAGATTTCATTTTACCTTTGTTTTTTTTTTTTTTTCCGATGGGAAAAATCACCCTATGACAACCCCCGCTCTTGGGCGGAGTGGGAGATAGTGTCAGACTCTTACTGACTAAAAAACCCATCCCGTTCCTTCAAGCCTTCATACCGGGGCTCGAGCGTCCTTTCAGATAATCCTGGCCCCAGTAGGCTTCGACCCGGCTGGACCCCTGCTGTTGCTGACAACTCCTTGAGGCGCGCGGGAACAGCGCGCGCCGTCGACGACTTGGGCTTGGTCCGGACAGTTACCGGACGGCCGGACAGCGAGCTAGATTTCATTTTACCTTGATAATTACCTAAGTCGAGACAGACACTACTGATGACTGTCTAGCCACTAGTTAGCAACCAACCAGTTGGCAGAGTTAGTCATTAATTACTGATAACAATCAGGAAAACCAATCTCAAAAATATCTTATTTTATCTAACTAAGATCTTATCTAATCTTAGTTAGATAAAATTCAGACTAATTTCATGTCCTCGAAATACAATCTATTTTGATTTTATGTCTAAAATGTCAAACAGCAAAAATTAATAAGGAAAATAACAACAGAATACGATTTATTTACGAGTATTATTAGCTGTTGCTAGCCAGTTTGTCTGCGCGAAAGTGGTAAATTGTCCCAAGGGAACAAAATTCCAGGATAAGAAGTATCCTATGTGCTAATCCAGGGTATATTCTACCTATGTATGTGCCAAAGAATGGCGCTGGGGCTTCTATGAAATCTGGACCCAGCTTCCAATGTGTGTTTTATCGGATAGGTCATTTTGAGCTCAATACAAGTTACTGTGGCACCAAGTTCAAATCTAAGTCCGTTCGTAATCTATACTTATAATAAATCTGTAGAATATACTTATAATAAATCTGTAGAAGTGAAAATTCTGTACATTGAAAATATCAAAAAAATAAATGGCAGGAGGGGTGTTACTAGACCGACATCGAACCCAAAAATGTGTATAAAAAAATTTTTGTCTGTCTGTTTGTTCAGGCATCACACAAAAACTACCGGTTCGATTACGATGAAACTTGGTATAATTATTCTTTAATATCCTGGGTACCACACTGGGTACTTTTTATCCCGGAAAAGTATATATAATAAAAAAACAAACTTAATTTTGCGGTTCGATCCCTAGACCCGATTACTGTACCAATCGCAAATAATAAGTTTGTCGTTGGTTACGTCACCCGCAGTGGAGTTCACTAAGGGGAGTTTACTAACCCCCCACAGAAAGGGGAACCGTGTTACCCCGAATTTAACGCGAGCGAAGCCGCGGGCAAAAGCTAGTTAATAATAATATTCCACAACTTTCATATAACGCTATTTAATAAAACTAGTGCGCCTCACCATCAACGATTGCATCACTGCTTATCATCAGGTGGAATCGCAGTCAAGCACTGGTTTAAATCAATTACAAAAAAAACCAGCCCCAAACTAAGCAGAGCTTGTGCTATGAGTACCAGGCAACTGATATAATAAATAATGTGACCAGGGGATAAAGCAGTGTCTTTAAGTCGCGGGTGGCTTGTTAAATGCCGAACGAAACGAAGGTTGCTAATTTTAATCCCGAACGCCAGTGAGGGATTTATATAATTAACTCCCGAGCATTGCGAAAAAGTTAATAAAGATACCTGAGGGAAGTGAGGAATTCAAGCCGCCCAAGACAAAGATAGCGTTATCCCCGTTTTAGATACTCTACTTTTTACATCATTTGTGAGATAATTAAAAAAAGACAATTTAGTCGACCAAATCATTATAAAAAGGACAAAATCGCGTTTGGCCAACTATTTCACCTGATACTAAGCGATGATGAGGTCAATCAATTATGTACATTAAAAAACTAAAAAACACAAAATGATACACAAGTCTAAAAAGCAGCATCGCCATTAATTATCTTAATTGTTTTGTCTCATAGTGAATAGATATCACACTAATATTAATAGAGTTTCTGAGTTTGTTTTTTTAGGTGGAGATCATCTAATGAGATCTCCCGCTCTTGGACGGAGGGCGTGTCAGACTTTTACTGACTAAAACTCACGCCTACATTTCTTCGTTGCCTTGCATACTAGAGCCTCAGGTTTTCCTTTCAGAAGCGAGTCCATGGTCCCAGTAATCTTCAGCCTAGTTGGGCCCTACAGTTTCCTGAAATTGATTGCATCACTGCTTACCATCAGGTGGGATCGCAGTCAAGCACTGGTTTATCCTAACTACTATTATAAATGTGAAAGTGTGGATATTTGGATGTTTTGATGTTTGTTACTTAATCACGCAAAAACGGCTGAACGGATTTGGATGAAATTTGGCATGCATATAGCCTTTGACATGGAAAAGAAACATTGGCTACTTTTTATCCCGGAAAAATATCTTATTCCTACGAGAAAACACGTTTAGAGTGCGATAACCGAAGTACTCGTACACGCGGACGAAGTCGCGGGCGGACAGAGTCGCGGAGCTAGTATCAAATAAAAAAAAAAAAAAAAAAATCTTGAGGCGCGCGTGGAACACTACGTGGTGTCAACGACTCGGACCTAAAAAAGGTCGGTTGTCATCAGTAATAGTTCAAAATCTGACACACCCTCTTGCTTCATTCTAGAGCTGGAGAAGACAGTTGATGATTTTCTACGACAAAAAAATGATCATTGGTCAATTTATACACCCTTAAATTTTGATCGTTTTAATCCTGTGGAAGGTTGATCCGGTACATGAAACACTATCGATTTGTAAAGATAAAATTAAAAAATAAAGTACCTTTTTTCAAAACTCATATTAATTTACGTATGTACGAAATTAATTTCTTTAAGAAAACGTTAGCTGAGTGAGTCCAATGGCCTGAAGGTAGTAGTCGGGGTTGCGTACAAACTACCTACAATTCATTGGACTCGCTCCGCTGGCGGTTTCTTAAAGAAATTAATTTCGTACATGCGTAAATTAATACGAGTGTTGAAAAAAAGGTACTTTATTTTTTAATTTTATCTTTACAAATCGATTGTGTTTCATGTACCGGATCGACTCTCCACGGGATTAAAACGATCAAAATTTAGCGGTGTATACATATAAGCGATATACCACTTACCTACTGATTAATCACGAAATCTCAGAAACTTCGCAGAATTTCGCAGGTAAGTTCCTTAAAAAGTGTACACATCCGCTAAGAACGGATTTTCCGTAATTCAACCCCTAAATGTCCCCGCACACGGGCTTCAAAAAAACGTCTTTCAAGATTCATTTTGAGGCGGCCTTTTTTTGTGGCTCGTGTGTGGCGGTCCCACTACAAAAAAAAAACGCTTCAAGCGGCTTCAAGCTTCACCGGACACAAGAGGTGTAACGCACTTCAGCTGTTTTTTGCGGCCGCTTCTAGCTTTATTATGTGGCCGCTTCTAGCGTTTTTTTTGTGGCGGCGTTTTTTTGAGGCCCGCGTGCGGGGACAGTAAGTGGATGAAACGAACCGATTTTCATTAGGGCGAAGCCGCTGACAGAAACTATAGTGACCTATAAACTTTCGCCTTTAGAATATTATAATAATTGTGATGTGAATATGACAATAGATATTCGTCATTACTGGTAAAACCGCTTCTTTGAAACTTACGCCCTAATGGCTTCCCTTCAAGGCTATCAGTATCTAACTCTGAACTCAACTGTCTGCAAACTTTATCCTTCAAACTTGGTTCCTTAGTTCATAAATTGAAAAAGTTTCAGTTACTGACTACCAATAGATTCCTCTATGTATCTTTTATTTGAAGTTTTGGTCGAGTGGTGGTAACGGCCCCTACTGACGAGTTGTAGGTCACGGGTTCAAACCCAGCTAGACACATCATCATCATCATTTCAGCCGATAGACGTCCACTGTTGGACATAGGCCTCCCCCAAGTGTCGCTACAACGGTCGATCCTGCGTGTCCCGCATCCATCGGATGACACATTACTTTGTTTAATTTATTACATCACCACTGCTCTCAAAACGGTGAAGGAAAACATCGTGAGGAAACCGGCTTGTCCTAGAACCAAAAATTCGAACACATGTGACATCCACCAACCCGCACTGGGCCCGCGTAGGGACCATTCCCTCTCTTAGAGAGGAGCCCTGAGTCCCAATAGTGGGAACATTATAAGGCAGACTATGCTATAATATACACCACTAATTTTTAATTAGTGCAAATACTTAGAGGGCTTATTAGAAAAGGTCTTGTTATTATTAAAGTAAAGTCTCAATAAATAATATTCATAAACAGCAAAGTTATTAGCGTTTGTGTTTATCCCAAAATGTCTCTCAATTTATGGAAATATTGTGCAGGCTATTGATTATGAATGAATAAATGACGATTAAAATGGAAAAAACACTGCCCGCAGTATTTTCTACTAGTAATTGTTATGTATGATTGAATCTATGATGAATTTACCTTTTCGTGGTCAATTTTAGGATTTCGGTTTTTTCTACTTTTGAATACAAAAATATGATTTACTGATCGGGTACAGATAGAGTCCCATGTTTTTGTGTACTAATTAAAAAGTAGGAGTGTATAATATAATATTCCACAACTACCACACAATGCCGTCTAATCCCAAGCTAAACAGAGCTTGTGTTATGGGTACTAGGCAACTGATAAACATACTTATATATTTCTAAACACATACATATTATAGATAAATTACACCGAGACACAGAACCGACTCAGGTCAGGGCAACTAACCACTAGACCAACAGGCCAGTCAAATGCTATGCTATCTTTTATATTGTTTGTATATCCATGATACCTTTCTAACTACAAGTCTGTGAAATGTTTCTAACGCCAAATAGGTAATCAAGAGTCTATAAATATTACTTGCGAAAACGTAACTGAGAGTTCATAGAAAATACCGGCGAAGTGCGAGTCGGACTCATTCGCAACGGGTTAATTATTTATCATGTTGTATCAATGATACACCCATTTGTGTTAGGGCTCAATGTTTTTAAGCCGCTTTGTTGAACACGCAAGCCATATTTTATTTCAGTCGAATCGAAATTTGGCATAACGTGAGGTAGCTGCATTCAATTACGACGTTTTACAATCCGGCGCGCTTTTTTTAAATTTAATATAAACTAGTGCTTGATTGCGATCCCATCTGATGGTAAGCAGCGATGCAATCGTTGATGGTGAGGCGCACTAGTTCATTAAGAGCCTATTCACTTTTGCCATAAAGACACCTAAATTTTAATCGTCTGCTGTCTTATACATATTACGGCGTGTCAAACCATATGGCTGTGACGTCCATGGTAGGAGATCCCGTGTCGTGGAGACTAGTCTCCGTCGCCTAAAAAAAGAAACGGCAGTATTGATTATAGTAAAGATAGGTACGATTTTGAACATACCTACTCCCCATCAAGGAACAAGGATCCCATATGATTGGTCTTCCATTTCGGTACATATATATATAATACTAGCTTTGCCCGCGCGGCTTCGCTCCCGCTCTTCCTTACTCCACCCTACTATACCCTACTCTACCCTACTATACCCTACTCTACCCTACTATACCCTACTCTACCCTACTATACCCTACTCTACCCTACTCTACCCTACCCTACTCTACCCTACTCTACTCTACCCTACTCTACCCTACTCTACCCTACTCTACCCTACTCTACCCTACCCTACTCTACCCTACTCTACCCTACCCTACTCTACTATACCCTACTCTACCCTCCTCTACCTTACTCTACCCTACCCTACTCTACCCTACTCTACCCTACTCCACCCTACCCTACTCTACTCTACCCTACTCTACCCTCCTCTACCTTACTCTACCCTACACTACCCTACTCTACCCTACACTACCCTAATTTTCATTTTTTTTTTCCATAAGAACCTCCTCCTCATAATAACAAACACAACAAAAAAAAAATTAGCGAAATCGGTCCAGGCGTTGTTGAGTTATGCGCTTACCAACACATTTTGCGATTCATTTTTATATAATAGAAGATTCCACAACTACCACACAACGCCGTCTAGTCCCAAGCTAAGCAGAGTGTGTAATGGGTACTAGACAACTGATAAACATACTTATATATTTCTAAATACATACATATTATAGATAAATTACACCCAGACACAGAACAAATGATTATGCTCATCACACATACATTTGTCCTGGGTGGGAATCGAACCCACGACCTCCGGCATAGCAGTCAGGGTCACTAACCACTAGACCAACAGGCCAGTCAGGTTTACCGGTACATGGTTTACCGGTGTGCCAGATTTCACTAAAATTCGTTCAGTCACTTGAGTGGTAAGGTGTGTCCGAAGTAGTGTGTGTGCGATGTGAGTTGTGACACTACTCACACCTATTTATTCACTTATTATTTCTATATATTGATTCTTTCAATATCACTGTTTTTTTTTTTTCTATGATAACTATATCGTCTGTTGAATAAACAAATAATTATTTTTATATCTACATCTACCTATATGAATGTTCTTACAACATTCAGAATTCTACCTTCAAAAGTATCTAAAAATACAAATTGGGGTTTCGTTTTAACCCTTGTTGCCAACGTGATTTCTTTTTTGTGTTAGACCAAGAACTCGAAACTAATTGAAAGTTGGAAGTTTAATTTTGTTGGTTCTTTTTGAATGACGTCAGTTACCGAGGGAGAGCCGCGTTACAACACTTTTGTTGATTTTGGTCTGAAGTTGGTTCTAATCACGTGGATGCTGAATTTGGGGAGCTTTTTGAGTTATATAAGCAGTTATAAGATGTGTTATGTAAACGATATGAGAGGAATTTGAGTTAGTCTACGAGTATACTAACACTAGCTGAGCCGGCCAACGTTACCGCAGGCGCAGGCTTGCGGACGGCGAACAATGGGTAGCTCGCTGTCCGACTGTCCGGTAACTATCCGGAATGAGCCAAGTCGTCGACGGCGCGTACTGTTTCCGCGCGCCTCAAGGAGTTGTCAGCAACAGTAGGGGCCCAGCTGGGTCGAAGCTACTGGTGCCAGGGTTAGTTTCGAGAGATAGCTCAGCCCTGGTATGAAGGCACGAAGGAACGGCGTGGGTTTTTAGTCAGTAAGAGTCTGACACTATCTCCCGCTCCACCCAGGAGCGGGGGTAGATCATTAGATGATTTTCCCACCCTAAAAAAAATAATAAAATTCGGCCAACGTTAATACGTTGTGTGGTGTTTCTTCTCTTCGTTATTTAACACTGACTATAAAAATAATATTTATTTTAGGACAATTATTAAACAAATTAAATTATAAAATACAATTAACATGGAAGAAAATGGAAAATATATTATAGCTTCTTCACTTTTGCTATGCCTAAGTTAATTTTTTTTCAAACTTTGTCTCTCGCTGCCAACCAGGTGCTTGTTATTATACAATAAAATAATAATACCTATACGTCGTAAATCAAAATATCACAAATAATGATATGCATTATAAATGTCTTTACATAGGAGGATGGATGTGTGGTGTGACGAGAATGGATAAAGTGAGAAATGAGTATATTAGGGGAAGTTTGAAAGTGGCGCCAGTGACTGAAAAGTTGAAAGGGAATCTTTTGTCTTGGTATGGTCATGTGAAGAGGAGAGATGAAAAACATGTTGCTAAAAGAGTTATGAATTTACATGCGGATGGAACGAGAGGGAGAGGGAGGCTAAAGAAAAGATGGATGGATTGTGTGAGAAGTGATATGAAAGAAAAGGAAGTTAGTGATAGCGTGACGAGTGACAGGACAGAATGGAAGAAAAAAACGTGTTGTGCCGACCACAAATGAAACGGGACAAGGGCAGGAAGATGATGATGACCAGGAAATTTTATTCTGCATAGAAGGCTACAGTCACATATGAAACATGGTAAACAATAAATGAAATATCAAACAAAAAAGCCACGCCTTTCTTCCCCTTGTAAAATATTTCTACAGAAAACTTTTATAATAAGTCTTTGAATTATAGCGAGCTAAATTTCCTAAGGGAATAACTGAATATAAGACTTAATCATATTCTTGGCCTTGTGATAATATTATAAGCTAATCAGTTTATGGATGAACTAGCTTCTGTCAGCGGCTTTGCTTTGTTTGTGTAATTTCTTTATACAAAATTTTGACCCCCGTTTTATCCCGTTAGGAGCTAAATTACTCTCTTAGTACTCATAAAAGGAAGAATAAAGAAAAAAAAAACATACTGTATTAATGACATCACTGTAATTCGTGATTCCACTATTAAACAAATGCAAAGGTTTTTCTATATTTCTAGTTTGATTTAATATAGGTAGTCACTTGAGTACCGACCTGGGGAGGCCTAAATCCCAGCAGTGGGAACATTATAAGGCTGATTAGGCTATATGCTATGTGAAGACGTGTCAGGCTTTGATTGACTGAAGCCTTCCCTGTTTTTTAGGTAGAAAATTCATCTAAATGACAGTTCCAGCCCTTGGGCGGAGCGGGAGATAGTGTCAGAATTTTTCTGATTAAAAACCCACTCCTTGGTCTTTCTTTGCCATTGTTCGAGGGCCCCGGGGATCTCTATCGCATCACCCATGGCCTTAGTAGGCTTCGACTACAGGCTTCGACCCTGCTGGGCCCCAATGGTTTGCTGACAACTCCTTGAGGCGCGGGTGGACGGTTACCAGACTATCGGACGGCGTGCTACCTATTGCTCACTGTCCACAAAGCCGCGCTACAGTATGGCTGGAAATCGAGATCAGGTTCCCGGCGGCTGGGAGGCGAGGGCTATTATTGCCCCGCGCGTTTGGTCGCCTCTTTTGCTAGCATTACTGCTTCGTAGAAGGAGGCGACCGCCTGCCACTCCTCCTCGCTCCGGACCATGGCCTGTACGCGAAGCTCGGCGCGAGAGATCGCTGCCACCGAGTGCCCTCACGGCCACGAGGTCACGGCGGTACTCTGCCCAGGCGGGGCACACGCTCTACCGTATGCCCCACCATATCCTCTGGGCGGTTCACACAATGGTGCCACTCGGGCGTTTAATCCGCACGAATCCGGTGCAGGAAGTTCATGGTCATGCGGAAGGTAAGAACGCCGTGTTGTCTTACCAGCCACTCCTCAAAGAGGGGACTTACCGCCATAATTATGGCGTGCCCAGACTGAAGCGTACCTGTGTTCCTGTAATACCTTACCCCTAGACCTTTACATTTCAAGGCCACGATAACGCGTGCGTGCCCGCAGATCATTCACCTGTACTTTTCCTATAAGTTTATTGCCTGGCTTCGCCTGACGTGTGTTCTAAATTATTAGTTTGCCTAGTCAGAGAAATGAGGTTTTCAATCCACGATACATGCATTATTTGCTTGATGTCTGGGTTGGTTTAGGTATAAATAGGTTTATTGGTAGGTTACCTAGGTGACCTTTCTGGTGTCTGGAATATTTTTAACGTTCCTAAAATAACAGCTACCTATCCTATCTTTAAATAGTTCATGCAGACAGTTGTATTTGCATTTGGATTTTCGATAATAGAAAACAAGGAATGAATCCTAACTAATATTATAAATGTGAAAGTGTGGATGTTTGGATGTTTGTTACTTAATCACGCAAAAACGGCTGAACGGATTTGGATGAAATTTGGCATGCATATAGCCTTTGACATGGAAAAGAACATATGCTACTTTTTATCCCGGAAAAACATCTTATTCCTAAGGGAAAACACGTTTAGAGTGCGATAACCGAAGTACACGCGGACGAAGTCGCGGGCGGACGGCTAGTAAGTAATAATGATGATAATATCCTCCCGACCGAACTTCTTCCTTTACTCTTATAGTCCAATGAAACTGCCATAAGACATGACGGGGAGAGATCAGGTGCAGAACCAACAGATACAAGTGATTTTCGAGGTTCAGAAATGTCACACTCCCAACTTCCAAAATCTAGGCTGCTGCAGGTTTTTTCTTTTCTTTTTTCGGTGGGAAAATCATCTAATGACATCGGAGATAGTGTCAGACTCTTGCTGATTAAAAACCCACCCCGTTCCTTCTTCCCTTATACCGGGGCTGAGATATCTTTCGAAACTAACCCTGACCCCAATAGGCTTCGACCCAACTCAGGTTAATTTTTTATATAAAATCACAATAGCTAATATACTCGCCTCGGAACTCAAGCCCATTACTTTGAGTAATTCAGTCTTCACCAGTGCTCTCAAAACAGTGAAGGAAAACTTCGTGAGGATACCGGTATATCCTAGAACTAACACTTCAAAGACATGTGACATCCACCAACCAGCAGTGATTCGCAAGGTGGATTACGGTTAATTCTCTTTATTAGAGAGTGGGAAAATTATAAAACTGGCTAATCGATTCCAGCCCCCCTAGCCAAGTTACAACCAGTTTGTGTCGAATTCCGTTCTCTAATCGGTAACGTCTCGGTGACAGCAATTGTAGAAAACGATAAGTTGGTAGCCATGTTGACGCGCCTGAGTCGGCCGCTCGTTCTACAATGTAGCGTTTGTATAACAAAGGATGTAGCGTTTAACATTGTAGAAACGATTTTGAACGATGTGAACTTGGCTACGAATTGTCTATTCGTTTGTTCTGACCACGCGACTTTACATTGAGATGACGTCACGTCATTCCCATACGTTTTATCACTTTTCGACAGCGTTAACGATTGCAGAATAACAACTTGGCTAAGCGTGCAGGACTCCAAGCTCAACAGTCGCGCTTGCAACCGCAAGGCCAACGAGGCAGTTTAAGTTCTATACCTAAAGACAAGTTCATGGTTACACATTAATTTGTAATTTGTCAAGTCACTGAACGTTTCATAAAACATTACACACAGGTTGTAAGGTAAATCTGCGGTAAATTAATCTGTAGCCAGATTCACGTAATGAAAACCGTAACGATATCGTAGCGATTTTGTCGTTTAGACCATTTCCGTATTCACGAATCAATCGAGTTTGAACGACACCGATTTTAAAGTCGTTTGAAATTCGTCGATTTAAAAAAAAATCTGTATTACATTATCCTGGTAGAATACTTATTAATGTAACTGGAAATAAGTCGATAGATCGTGAATACCGCTTTTGGATAGGACTTCGATCGAACGACTATAAAACTTCAACGATATTTGGCTTGTTTGATTTTATGTGAATCAGGCTGGTTGCCAACAATGCCAACGTCTTTGTGTCTGCTTCTGATAGGGTAATCTCAAAAGTATATCGATAATATCTAAGTAAAGAAAGAAGAAAGAAATATGTAGATTAGCTAGTCGTACATCCTGAGCGCATTTAGCTCGTTTTTTGTTTTGGTAGTAAATCATCCAATGTCTTCTCCCGGTCTTGGGCGGTGCAGGAAGGTATGTTAAACTTTCACTGACTAAAACCCACACCTGTTCCTTCTTTGCCTTCGTTCTAGGACCTCGTGGTTCTTTTTCACACAACCCATGGCCCCGACCCTGCAGGACCCCTACGGTTTTGCTAACATCTCCTTGAGGTGCGTGTTGAACAATACGCGCTTTCGACGACTTGGGCTCGGTCCGAACGGTTTCGCAAACCCACACCTCCGGTGGCTGGAAATTATTAATACAATTTGTTATTAAATTCATTTAATTTAGGTGTCTTCAAGGTTAGAGTGAATAGGCTCTTAATAAACTAGTACGCATCACTATTAATAATTGCATTAATTCTTACCATCAGGTTCAGCGTCGTCTTACGAGATCACATAGCTTTTACCTTAAGTATTAAAAGTTTTTATATTTTTAAAATAACACTGTTAAAGTTTCTTTTTGAGTTCTGCGTCAATTTGAGACACAATAGTAGAGTCTGTCTTAAAAGTCAAAAGACTTGGGTAATTATTAGGGTTAAATTAAATCTAATGTAGTCAACGCTGGTTCAAAAATCAAGATTGACTAAGGGTGAGTTGCACCATTTAACTATAACGATAACAAAGCCGTTAACAGTTGTCAAATCGTCGAATTAACCAATAGGCCGCCGTTTCACGGCTGGTTAAGGTTTGGTTATCGTTATAGATAAATGGTGCAACTCACCCTATGAGATCTTAATCATTGTTTACTATTAGAAGAATCTTACAAAAAGTATCGAATAAAAGTATTTTTTAAATGATTAAATATCATATAGATTTCCCAAGTCGGTTGACTTTTTAGACAGATTATAAGACAATAGATGCGCGAACGCCGGCGTTCGCTTGGGGTTTAATGGAAAGTCTTTACTAAAAACAAATAAATCAAAAAGGTTGAGAACTACTGCTCTAACTAGATGTGTTATACGATACTGGTATCGATCGGCTGCGGTCAGTAAGTCCTTATGTAACACATCTAGGCTTACTATGTCAGGGTTGCTGGGGCTTGGAACATCCGAGATCGTTGTGTTGAGGACAGGTCTTTAAGAACTAAAACTGCGTTTAAAAAAGAATGAGGAATGCTAAGATTTCTATGAAATCTGGGCCCACCTTCCAATAGCTACAAGTATGTGTGTTATATCGTTGGAAAGTTTTTTTTGAACTGAGTAAAAGTTACTGAATAAAAGGTAGTGAAAGTGGTGGCCGAGTGGTAACGGTTCTGACTTACGAGTTTTAGGTCGCGGGTTCAAACCCAGTTAGGCGCATTACTTTGTGTTATTTATTTCATCGCCACTGCTCTCAAAACAGTTAAGGAAAACATCGTGAGGAAACCGGCATGTCCTAGAACCAAAAATTCGAAGACATGTGACATTTGCCAACCCGCACTGAGCCCGCGTGGTGGATTACGGCTCATTCCCTTCCCTAGAGAGGAGGCCTTAGTCCCAGCAGTGGGAACATTATAAGTCCGACTATACTATGCTGTGCTATGCTAGCTGTGTTACTTTTTGGTGTACAAAGTCTATTCTATTCTACGCTAAAAGTTACTATGGCATCACACAGTAATTTTTATTCAGCTAAAAATACAAATTCTGATGGGCCCACCTTCCGATTTAACTATTTAATGGATGGTGGTTCCAAGATTTGCATCTTCTCTCCTTTACACCTTTTTGATGCTTATGTTACGCGTAGCAACGAGCGTAGCAATTGCAGATTTTTTGCGTGCAGAGTTTGCGTAGCAACTGCTATATTTTCGTAGGCGCTGCGTAGCGTATTACAGATTCTGCGTAGCAACTGTAATATTTTCGTAGGTGCTGCGTAGCGTATTACAGATTTTACGTAGTAACTGTAATATTTTCGTAGGCGCTGCGTAGCGTATTATAGATTTGCTGATTTTGACGGTGTTTTCCGAGAAAGATTTATTTTTATTGTTTTTCGTGGTTTAGTAGATATAAAATCTACACTATAATATAATAAAGTGATAAAGTTTGCTTGTATGTTTTCTTGTGGGTAATCTCTGAAAGTACTGGTCCTATTCCTGAAAATTTTTCACCGATAAAAAGCTGCTTTATTCCTGAGTCACACATGCTATATTTCTGTACGCGCATAAAGCGAGCTAAAGCTATTATAGTACCTATTCTATAAAGATAAGCCCAGACTTATAACTGATTCACTGAGTAAACATAATATTTTCGTAGTGACATGCATAGATAGAGTGATCGGGCAATTATTTTTTTGCAGCTGCGTTATCGTATGATTCGATAAGAATGTTGCCATTGATAAAATGAGATAGACATCGAAGGTACCACGTAATCTTAGCTTGATATAATCTGATAACACCCGCATTGTGTGACAGGGTATACAATTATTATAATAATAAAATGACCGTCGTATTTGTCACAGTATATTTCCTAAAAATTGCAATTATATTTATTGTATCTTTAACTTCTTCATAATCGTGCATTTCTCTTTTCATTCTGTTGTTCATTCGTTCTAGAATAATCTCGGTTTTTGTGTTTGATAGTGATTGAATTGTAGTGTGATGTTTATATATGTTTTGATTTTGTATGTCTGATTTAGAATAACTCAATATTTCAATGAAATTAATTCAACTATTAGGTATATTTCAATGAAATTAAAGCAAATATTGTCGCTGTCGATAAGGTATTTTTTTTTTAAATCCAGAAGCAATAGCGGATATATTTACAAATGTGTGTATTTTATTTTTTTTTTACTTTTAAACACATTGTTATCCTGTCACTAGATTTTTTTTTAAATGATATAAGCTGGTGCTTGACTTGACTGCGATCCCACCTGATGGTAAGCAGTGATGCTATTGCTGATAGTGAGGCGCACTAGTTTATTAAGGTCAGGTTCTATTCATTTTGAACTTTTTAAATCTCTGGAAATCTTCAAATATAAAAGAGAAAGAGCTATGAGAAAATATTGTATTAAAACGTGACCTGACGCAACACTTTTTCCGTTCTAGAATCGAACTTGCGACATGCATTACAGAAACTTATAGCTCAACCACTGCGTCTATTGTAGGTACTATCAAATATATATTTTCATTTTGATATTATTTTTTACGAGGCTTTGTATTGTATCAATTGCTCTTATACCTATATCGAAAAATAAAACAATAATAACAAAAATGATTTCCTTCACAAATAGTTTAGATAACACTTTATTGGTGTCACATTAATTAAGATTAGTAAGTTATTATTCAAATATCATTGAACCAGGCTAAATAGCAGTTTGAGCACGTTAAACATCCATAATTGTGTTTTTGTTGATAAATTTTCTACTGAATTAGTCGTAAGGTAAACTTTTCAGTAACGGTCATTGATCCTCCTACTTTATAGACATACTTAATTTAAAAAAAGACTGGGCAAGGAGAATGCTGAGGGTTCCGTGCAAACTTATCTATGTAAATAGTCCAATTCCCGAATGGAGTTTCAACAAATTTTCCGCGAATTGCAATTTTTTTTTGTGACTTAACAATAAAACTGTTTTCAGTTTTAGTCCCATACCGTGCTATTAACCTTGCTTTAAGTCAAATTTCAGAATTCTGGGTTAATGGGAAGTAACCTATGAATTTTGAGTCTTCCCATTTTTTTTTTTCGTTAACTTAGTAGTTGATTTTTTTTAAGTTTCAAGGGACCATAAACTTGAGTATATGGTTTTATTTTCAACTAGATACCTACTTGCTTTCCCGAGATAAAGGGTCTTGACAAACAAACAGATAGACAGACAGGCCGACAGACAGACATACAACCAAGTGATCCTATAAGAGTACTTATCGTTTTTTCCTTTTGAGGCACGGAACTCTAAAAGACAAGTGCAAAGTTCAAAGCGCATTGCAATAGTTTAACGAATAAATGTAATTAGTGTTATGTAGCTAATAAAGGATTGTTGTTAGATCATGTATGACATAATATCTAACGCGATTCGTGATCAAAAGACGTATTGTAACATATACTGAGTACACAATTAGATACTTGGCTGTATTTATTTTTGAATAACATTTAGTACTAAAAATAAATATTTGCTTACCAATAAAATAAAAAATTTACAGCTAGGTTCTAGGTCGGTTCATCAAAGTGAACTTAGCCATATTTTTATTGGGGATTTTTGATTTTGATTTGTTGTTGATTTTGATTAGTTTATGTTATGCGCACCAATTGGGGTTCTGAGTGATTGATTCTGGACACATCTCATTAAAATATGATATGGAATGGAATACAACTTTATTGTGCACCAAAAAAGTAGCACAACTTTACATAAACTTAAATCCTTACCTCCTAATCCTATTCTATCCTTTTGATATGTGTCTCCGTTACAGTACATACTGGTGATGTTAACTTTTTCATCATAAAACCGAATTAATGAAGAAAAAAAAATTGCAAAAAGAAAAACAAAAAATAGAAACGCCTTTTTAAAACAAATTATTAAAATAATGTGTATGACCTAATTAGTAATTACCAGCTGAACACAAATCTACACTTATATTAAAAAAAAAATGTATTCTGTATGTGTGTGTGTGATTGTAATGAATAAACTCAAAAACCACTGTGCCGATTTCAAAAATTCTTTCACCATTGGAAAGCTACATTCACCCTGAGTAAATAGGCTATATTAATTGCCCGTGCGAAGCCGGGACGGGCCGCTAGTTAATAATAAAATGACAAATTAACTTTAATGATTTTAATAACAAACAAATTAGGTTCTTAATGATTATTTTGTCGATAATTTTAATGATTAGTGCTTATCAACAACATGGCTATGTATAATAGTATCAGTATAATATGAACTGTCAGTGAGTTCACTACACAATTATATTATTGACAACAAATAATTAAATAATACTTCTAAATATATAATGTGACTAGTAATCGATACTTTCAAAAAGTGGTTTAGTAGTTTTCGAGATATATTGTAGTATAAAGACATACATTTATTTATAAGTGTTGTTTAAATTAAATATTGTGCGGTGCTAAAGAGTGTTTTTTTACATTTTAATTTCTTTAATAATTTATCTTTAAACGTAAGTGATGTGTTTTGCGCGCCTACAATGTGGGGATTGGATGTTCTTTTGCATGTTCAAAAAAAAGTACGTATGATGATATTTCTTTTTATTATGGATGGGCTCGCGTTTGACCTCTATCTCCCCTGGTGGTAAGCGATGATGTGGCCGACGATGGAGCACGCTTGCCTAGAAGTAACCTATTCACTCTTGACTTAAAGACCCCTAGGTTGTAGCTATCCAGAAACACACGACTCCGACAGGGAATTCCACTCCAAATTAGATTGTTTATAATTTACTAGCTGTTGCACTCTCTCCTGAGTGACATAGGCTATATTTTTTTCAGTTTTTTTTTTTCACCGAGCTGCTTTATTCCTGAATAAAGCAGCTTTCTGTCGGTGAAAAATGTTAGCAATCGGACCACTACTTCCAGAGATTACCTCCAACAAACAAAAAAACAAACTTTACCTCTTTATAATAATATTAGTGTACGAGTAGATTTATTATATAGGCCTGTTGGTCTAGTGGTTAGTGACCCTGACTGCTATGCCGGAGGTCGTGGGTTCGATTCCCACCCAGGACAAATCTTTGTGTGATGAGCATGATCATTTGTTCTGTGTCTGGGTGTAATTTATCTATAGTATGTATGTATTTAGAAATATATAAGTATGTTTATCAGTTGTCTAGTACTCATAACACAAGCTCTGCTCAGCTTGAGACTAGATGGCGTTGTGACAGTTGTGGAATATTATTATTATTATTATTTCATCAGATAACAATGGTACATAATGTGTAGGTTAATTTAGTTTTTTTTAATGAGTATTGTACAATGAGGACCGCAATAATTCCGGGTCGCTAATAAAAATGATATAGATAGCTAGCTATAGATATCCGCTATCCGCTATAGATATCTATAGAGTCCGCCTTTGTACAGTTTTTTTGTGCATAAAGCAAATAAATAAATATCCCAGCCTATAGAATTATTGATTCACCACCGAATAGTTTCGCTTCAAAACATGTTCATGATATTGCGTGTAGATTAAAGAGTGTGCTGGTTGAAGAAGTACCTACATTATCTACTGAGCCAAGCAGCACGAGCGATGTATTTTGTCTACGTTAATTACGACGTGATAATGAAATCAAGCCAATTGTGTTTATTTTTATAATATTATTAATTATTAAATATTTGACTGGCCTGTTGGTCTAGTGGTTAGTGACCCTTACTGCTATGCCGGAGGTCGTGTGTTCGATTCCCACCCAGGACAAATGTTTGTGTGTTGAGCATGATCATTTGTTCTATCTGGGTGTAATTTATTGAGAAATATATAAGTATGTTTATTAGTTTGGAGTTTGGAACTAGATGGTGTTGTATGATAGTTGTGAAATGTTATATTATTATGGTTGCTATTTGAATTATACTTATTTATTAATGCTTCATGCACATTACACTTTTTTTTTTTTTTTTTAATTGTTGATAGGTTCGCGCTTGACCGCTATCTCACCTGATGGAAAGCGACGACACTGTACAAAGGCGGACTTAATGCCATAGGCATTATCTACCAGTCGACCTTAGGGTGGTGCAGAAACAACATGGCAGGTGCAACTTAATAAATAGACAAACAGAACAGAGACAAATACAATAGTAAATAGTAAATAGAAAAAACAAATCCAACCAATCACTGCTGGGATGATTCTACCAACTTCTTGTAAATATGCTCACGTGCCTTCACCATAAAGGAAAATCGCATATATCCCTATATCCCTGCATTAGGGTTGCCAACTTTTTTTTTTTTGAAGAAATTGAATACATACAAAGTGTAAGGGACAGCCCAAAATCCATCTCACCATACAAAATTATTAATTTTTTTTTTCGTTTCCTGAAAAAAATTTTTATGGTGGGTTGTTCAGTTTCGTCTACTGAGCAAGCCCTTAAAGTTTGTGGAGGGCTGTCCCTTACACCTTGTATGGCTATATCTGATTTTAGCAAGGGGAACATTAAGATTTTATTAATTAAAGAGTTGGTACTCTTAATTGTTTTCGGTAAATAAAATCAGGTTTTAAAATAAGGGTTCCTACGGGGCTAGTTGACTACGGAACCCTAATAATTGTAAGACTTCTTTCAATACAGCAACCGCTACTTTGCAATTTAAGACCTAACGAACAAAAAATATTGGAGTAAACCATTAAAATGGCTGGATTTTCAATGAATTTAATTAAGTTTAATTCTTAGATACTTTATTGCGTTTATTGATTACTAGCTTTGCCCGCGCGGCTTCGCTCCCGCTCTTCCTTACTCCACCCTACTATACCCTACTCTACCCTACTATACCCTACTCTACCCTACTATACCCTACTCTACCCTACTCTACCCTACCCTACTCTACTCTACTCTACTCTACTCTACTCTACTCTACTCTACCCTACCCTACTCTACCCTACTCTACCCTACCCTACTCTACCCTCCTCTACCTTACTCTACCCTACCCTACTCTACCCTACCCTACTCTACTCTACCCTACTCTACCCTCCTCTGCCTTACTCTACCCTACACTACCCTACACTAGGTACCCTAATTTTCATTTTTTTTTTCCATAAGAACCTTCTCCTCATAATAACGAACACAACAAAAAAAAAAATTAGCGAAATCGGTCCAGGCGTTGTTGAGTTATGCGCTTACCAACACATTTTGCGATTCATTTTTATATATTTATTGATTATAAAGTACTCTTCAGCAAAAAAATTAGGTAGGTTATTCTGTACACCACTGACTACTGGGTAAAAGAAATCATCGTGTGGAAACCAGACCTTCCCCGCGTGTTTATTGACCGTGACCCCTCTGTAAAGAGGGAAGACCCTCTCTAAAAAGAGCTCGGAGTGGTAGTAAAAGCCTTATACGTTATTTTGCTTGTTCCAGCGTGTCTCCGCTGTCGGCGACGATGCGCGGGCGCACGCCGCGCTGGCTGTGGGTGGGTGCGGGGAGCGGTGCGCTGCTGGCGCTCGCGGCCCTGGCTGCGGCGCTCACCTGGACTAGTATATTTGATTCAGCGTTAGCTTCTGTAAGTACAATAAACAGAATTAAGCGTATTTTTTTTTATAATTGATAGGCTCGCGTTTGACCACTATCTCACCTGACGGAAAGCGATGATGTGGCTGACGATGGAGCACGCTTGCCTAGAAGCAACCTATTCACTCTTGACTTACAGACCCCTAGGTTATAGCTATCAGGAAACACAGACTCCGGCAGGGAATTCCACTCCTTAGTTACGTTTAAATAAGGGTACAAACTGAGGTAAATAAGTTGAATCAAAATGCCCGTCGTTGTTGCTATAGTTACGCGTAGCCTCTCACTTCGATTGAGACCCGAACATCTGTTACTGCACATTCAAGGTCAACCGTCATGATGGTTCAACTTATACGCCGCGTATTGTACTGTCGTGCGTAAGGCGTACGCTATTTCCCGAGGAACTATGAGGAGGAGATAAGCCTCTCACTCCAACCCTCGCCGGAGACGCCCCAGGCGTCGCCAGGAAGATTTCCAGACACCGCAGGCGCGGGCTTGCGGACGGCGAGGCCATTTGGTATGGACTAAGCCTGGATCGCACGCAAAATTGACAAGGCCAGTTAGAACTGACGCCTGCCAGGACTGCAAATTGTTCGACGGAGTTACCGATCATCATTTCAGCCGAAAGACTGTTAGAAGTAGGCCTCCCCCAAGTGTCGCCATAATGACCGGTCCTATGCGTCTCGCATCCATCGGATTCCCGCGACCCTCACCAGGTCATAGGTCCACCTTGTGGGAGGCTTTCCAACGCTGCGGTACGTGGTCGTCATTCTAGATCCTTTCGTCCCCATAGACAATCTGTTCTGCGAGCAATGTGCCCTGCCCACTTCCACTTAAGGAGTTACCGATACCCTCGCATAAAAGAGCAGCTGAAGGAACACAATGGGTTTTGAGATAGTAGAAGACTGGCACTTTCTCCCGGCCTACCCAGAGCGAGAGAAGTTGTTTGTTTGTATAGCAGTTGATTTCAAGACGTTGAAGAAAAGGGTTCTGCGACAATATTTGATTGGGGCTAGATTGCTCAAAATTTTTGTATTTATTAATTGACATAGACTTGTGTTTGACTGCGATCCCTCCTGATGGTAAGCAGTGATGCAATCGTTGATGGTGAGGCGCACTAGTTTATTAAGAGCCTATTTACTCATCAGACGGGAAGACCGCAGCAAGCACATTGTCCCAGTCCTTCGATGTACGCGTATAAACGACCAGGCGAAACGCTTAGTCCAAACTGTAGGGGTTTCAACAACGTAAGAACTGGATATGAGCCGTACGTCGGTTTGTCATGGTAGAAATGAGATGGCGGAATCAAGTCATGCAATTCCTGCGCACACTCTCCAAAATGCAATCTGTAAAACACCGAAAGGCTGGCTACCCTACGCCTGTGCTCAAGGCTTCGGGTTGTTCGATGGTAAATGGTAGAAATTAGATTTCAGACTAATTTCAAAAATCACATTCAAATTCTGATAACGATTATTTTTCATGAGTGACTATCCACTTTAGTCTCGTCAGGTGATCAGTCTCGTCAATTAAAAAATCACGTACAGACAATGTAAGTCTTCACGCTAATCCCCTGTCTGTAGTACTACTAAATGATGGTTCAGGTCACTTGTATGGGTTTCACAGTCATAATTTATTACTCATAGAGCAGAGAAAAGATTTAAGATATTATGGAGATACCCAGATCTTGAAGTCAATTAGATCTATGTAACTCATAATATGATTTAAAAGAAGTGTCCATGGAGTTTCTTGCAAGTTCTTCTCCATAGAGATCTACGCTTTGGAACGTGCAATTTAGCTTCACTTTTCTTGGACTGACCGTCATTTGACTATTCAAAAGTGCCTGCAATTGGTCTGTTTGAAATAAATGATTTTGATTTGATTTGATTGATTTGAATTCTGTCAAGCAATGGAAATGTCTTGATATATGTAACATAGATCAGATATAATTGGTATATCGATGGATCCTATGTCTATGGGCCAGTGTGCAAATTGACAACTTTTTAAAATTGACAAGTTTTTTACAAGTTTGTAAAAATACATTAAATTGATACTTACTTTAATATACATATAGTAAAAATATATCAAGTCGATACTTTTAGAGCCTCTATAGAAAAGTTGTCTTTTTAAAAATTAGCCCTTATATAGGACCCATCGATATACAGAATGGAATTCCTTAACTTCGAGATAAACTCGCCTATCACTATCTAATCTATTTATCACTTGTTTTCATGTATAACAAAGAAAGACAGGTACTGAATGAAAAAACATACTTTTCCGATCTCAAAAGAGCTCAAAACCCCACTCGTCAAGCTAAAGCCGTTGGAAAGGGTTACCAACCCTGGCTCGCATAGGGTACAGTGTCCTTGGAACACTGGTTTATTTTAATCTGACACTTCGTCTTGCTTTATCCGGGATAAGTTATTTGTTGATTTCCCACCCTCAAAGACACGATATCAACTGCTGATGTAAATGCCAATGTAGTCGCAGGCTTGCGGACGACGTGCAATGGATAGATCGTCGTCTGGCTGTCCGGTAACCGTCCAGACTGAGCCCAAATCGTCGATGACGAGTAGGTAGTTTTCCACACCCGTCTCTAAAACATGTCATCAAAACCGTCGGGGCCAGCAGGGCCGATGTCCGCTATGGCGACGAGGAACATCTGAAAAGGGAACACGTAGTCCTAGACTGCAAAAGGCAACTGTGAAGGGGTGGTTTTAGTTGGTGTTTCTTGATCGCTTTTAGCGACCCTTTTTTTTCCTTTTTTTTATGGTGGGAATAATCATGCATTGACATCCCCCGCCCTTGGGCGGAGCGGGAGATAGTGTCAGACTCTTACTGACTAAAAGACCCACCCCGTTCCTTCTAGCCTTCATACCGGGGCTCGAGCGCCCTTTCGGATAACCCTGGCCCCAGTAGGCTTCGACCCGGCTGGGTCCCTGCTGTTGCTGACAACTCCTTGAGGCGCGCGGGAACAGTGCGCGCCGTCGACGACTTGGGCTTGGTCCGGACCACAGAAATCTTAATAATTATTAAGATTTCTGTGGTCCGGACAGTTACCGGACGGCCGGACAGCGAGCTACCCATTGCTGACTGTCCGCAAGCCCGCGCCTACGGTGGCCGGAAATCGGGATCAGAATCCCGGCGGCGGCGGCGGCGGCGAGAACGCCGTGGCCTGATGCGTTCGGCCTCCTCCTTTGCGAGCATTACTGCTTCGCAGAAGTCGGCGACCATGGCTAAAACCCGGGAATCTTTAAGTCAAGAGTGAATAGGTTGCTTCTAGGTAAGCGCGCTCCATCGTCTACCGCATCGTTGCTTTCCATCAGGCGAGATAGCGGTCAAGCGTCAACCTATGAACAATAAAAAAAAAGTAAATATCTGGCACGCGCTCCTGTTCCAACATAAAACCAGAGAAGGACATTGGACATTTCCCACCTCAAAAAAGGCTGATGTAAATCCTTCAAACACTAATGAAGGTGAGTCGTGCGACATTGAACTGCCTCCTACAAGGTGGACCGATGACCTGGTGAAGGTTGCGGGAATCCGATGGATGCGGGATGCGCAGGATCGATCGTTGTGGCGACACATGGGGGAGGCCTATGTCCAACAGTGGACGTCTGTCGGCTGAAATGATAGTGCGACATTTAAATAAAAACAATTATAATTAGGAACGTGCCAAAGATCTGTTAATAAGATTAAATTAATCGCAATTCTTTACTGAAGCCTTATGAAGTAATCTGTAACTAGTCGAGCGCCTGTGTCAATGTCAGCGCGAATTCTTACTGAACTCGTTAACGGTCATTATTTTAATCTAATTATTATAATTTATTGATTTCTAACTGTACTGTTGATCTAGACTACTGAGTAGATCAGGTTCTATAATACGCGTTTCAAACAAGAATAGGACCAAATTATCACTATTTTGTGACGTCATAGCTGTCAATTCGAATTACATAAAATATAGCCTACAAGCTTTTACCCGCGCGGCTTCGTTCCTGTTCTTCCCTACTCCACCCTACTATACCCTACTCTACCGTACTCTACCCTACTCTACCCTTCTCTACCCTACTCTACCCTACTCTAACCTACTCTACCCTACTCTACCCCACTCTACCCTACTCTACCCTACCCTATCTTACCCTATCCTACTCTACCCTAGTCTACACTACTCTACACTACTCTACATTATTCTACCCTACTCTACCCTACCAAACTTTACATAAACCATCTACTAAATAGTCCGAACAAAGCCTAAACATTTGGTTTGGATAGATGAGCGTTCTTGAGTTATAAAATTACAACGAAAAGTGACATTGATTTTAATATATAAAGATGTCACTCAGGAATAAAGCAGCTTTCTATAGGTGAAAAAAATTTCACAATCTTACCAGTACTTTCAGAGATTAGCTCCTAGAAACAAAACAAACAAACCTCTTTATTATGTTAGTGTAAATTATGAACGAAAAAAGTTTAATCAGAATTATTTAGTTCTTCAATTTCGCTCATCTCTGCATCACTATGTTGTGTGGAGTATCTGAGTAATAGTGAATGGAAGAAAAAGGCAAATGTTGCCAATAATGAAAATAAGAAAGAACAATTTTTTAACTTATTATTATACGACTTATTTTATGACGTCATATTTTTAGCTAGGATCAGATATTGCCTTTAGTGTATAAAATAGTTTTAATTAATTGTTTTAAGCTATTGCATAGCTTCTATCGCGGGCCTTGAGCGTGGAAACCGAATCCAGAAATTCCGTAACGAAAATAACCTAACACCCCCCACTCATTTGTTTTTTGAGCGTGGTGACCGATAAGAAAACAAATGAGTGAACAATCAATCAAAATTCAATTCAATGTGTGAAAGTGTAACTTCAATTAATATCAAAGAAAAAAAAACAAAGGAAAAAAAATACTGCATAAATAAAATAAATAAATAATTATAATTGCATAAGTTGATAAAAATGCTTTGCAATAGCTTTACCGCGGCTATCCCCGAGTGCCACACGTCTTTTTATATTCTTGTTTTAGTACTTTATTTTAAATTAAGTCATCAATGAACGATTATATCTACTTATTATGACATTTTAAATATAGTATTAATTAATAACGTTTTTACTCCACTTAAAAACTAAGACTCGGTTAAAAAAAGTAAAAAAAAGAAAAACGGTATTGAAATGCAAATAAGTTTCCGTGTCATGAAAAATCTACAGAAGTTATCATACGCGTAGATTCACATAACAACTCAGTTTGAAAGGGTTACACAACGCTTGTTATCGCGGGTTCGACTGCTATATCAATAGAAATATTAGCTATGTCCGTCTGTCCGCTATCTGCGTTTGAAGTCCAACGTGATGCTTACGTGAAGCTTACGGCTTAACTCACACTGACGCGAGTTGAAGGGTCGCGACGCGTCATATTTTTCATATTTCATGGTGGAATGGCGTCAGCGACTATCGCAACCCCGTCATGGGCACGCCACAATTATGGCGATAAGTCCCCTCTTTGAGGCGTGGCTGGAAAGACCGCACGGCGTCCTTACCTTCCGCATGACACAGGTCCTCACCGGAAATGGCAAGTTCGGGAGGTTCCTGTTCCGAATTAAAGCGGAAGTGACGCCCGGGTGTCGCCACTGTGCGGAACGCCCGGAGGACACGGTGGAGCACACAATCGCGGTGTGCCCTGCTTGGGCGGAGCATCGCCGTGCCCTCGTGGGGGTGATCGGCGGCGGAGACCTCTCGCGCCGGGCCTTGGTCGAGGCCATAGTCCGGAGCGAGGAGGAGTGGCAGGCGGTCGCCGACTTCTGCGAAGCAGTAATGCTCGCTAAGGAGGAGGCCGACCGCATCAGGCAATGGCGCCCTCGCCGCCGCCGGGATTCCGATCCCGATTTCCAGCCACCGTACGCGCAGGCTTGCGGACAGTGAGCAATGGGTAGCTCGCTGTCCGGCCGTCCGGTAACTGTCCGGACCAAGCCCAAGTAGTCGACGGCGCGCGCTGTTCCCGCGCGCGTCAAGGAGTTGCCAGCAACAGCAGGGGTCCAGCCGGGTCGAAGCCTACTGGGGCCAGGGTTATCCGAAAGGGCGCTCGAGTCCCGGTATGAAGGCTTGAAGGAACGGGATGGGTTTTTTAGTCAGTAAGAGTCTGACACTATCTCCCGCTCCGCCCAAGAGTGGGGGTTGTCATAAGATGATTTTTCCCATCGAAAAAAAAAAACTCATTTTTTTAGGGTTCCGTACCTCAAAAGGAAAATACGGAACGGTTGTCCGTTCGTCTGTCTGTCAAGACCCTTTATCTTGGGAACGCGTGGAGGTATCGAGTTGAAATTAAAACCATACACTCAGGTTTGCGGACTCTTGAAGCTGTAAAAAAATCAAACTTGTAAGTTAACGAATAAAAAGAGACTTCGGTTTATGTGGCAAAAAAACGTACATTCCGACAGTCTTGAGGAAATCAAAATTCATAGGATACTTCCCGTTGACCCAGAATCCTGAAATTTGGCGTAAAGCAAGGTCTTAAAGCACAAGCATAGTAATAAATCTGAAAACTGTAAATTTGTTGTTACGTCACAATTTTTTTTTTACGATGCGTAAAATCGATTCATAAGTGTCGCCGCACGCGGGCCAAAAAAAAACGTCGCCGCAAAAAACACCTCCACAAAAAAACACCGCCATAAAAATAGCTAGAAGCGCGCCACAAAAAAAAACCGCCTCAAAAACAAGCTTGAAGCGGCTTTTTTTGTGGCGCGTGTGCGGGGACACTAAGGCTTAGACAAAAGACTTTTCTGTGAGTGTTCCCGCCAAACGCTAAAAACAAATTTTAAGGCAATGATATTACTTGCAGAGAACTCTCATGACAAGTGGTGTGACAGGTAATGTAGTTGCCATAGGTATATTTTGTACTTAGCGTTTAGCAGGAACGGTAACAGAAAAAGGGCGTTACCATGGCGTGTTCAAATGTCGCGCGAGCGCGAAAGGGGCAATCTTTGAAAGGGTTACACACATACCACTATAGCTTATCAGCTATAAACCTTATATACTTAGCTCCATTCCTTTAACAGTTCAGTTTAGGTCGTCAAACGGATCGCATTAAGAGCTAGTGGTAGGACTTCTGGGCGCGTTGGTTCTGGGTGCATCGTCGCGCGTTGATGCGCGTCGGAATGTGTGGACGCGTCGCGACGCGCCATGACGCGACGTGACTCAACGTGACGCAACGTGACGCGACGCTTCGACTCGGTGCTAGTCTATTGTGAGTTGAGCCTAAAGATTGTCTAGCAACGAACTTGTAGGAGGGTTTCATATAGGGGGAAAATATATGTGCGTTACAATTTTTGATTATTATTTCGGCATTTCAGGTAATGGTTTGGGATTTGAACAATATACGATGTTGAAACAACGTCGCCTAACTAATATAATAAACTTGTGAAAAATATTTTGAATAAGTTATATTACGTCATTACGTGTATGAATTCCCATCATATTCTTAGACAAACATTTTGTAAATAGAAAAATGAAAATTGCCGATAGGGATGTTTTTGAAGACCTAAGGCGTTCTTTGGTTTTTTGTCCTTTAAAAACAACATAAGTGGTCTATTTTGGGTCTACCTTTTATAGCAGAACTTTTTACGTCATAATATTGTTTTGCATAACAACGGATAGCATAAACTTCATTTCGCAGAAAATCATTTCGCATACACTCAGTTGTCATACATTCAAAACTCATAATTTTGTTAGTCAGAATCATCTTTAGGCATAATGTTTATATCCATAATAATTAAAAAGCAGAACCATCATATCGCAGAAAATTCACAGTCAGAATCGTCTTTTGGCATACATTTTATATCGATAGTCATTAAAAGGCTAACCTAAATGCTAATTACAAAAATATTGTCGGCTTGGATGCATGTAGCATGCAAACAGGCATACAACATGCAAGCAGGCATGCAACATGCAGCAAGCATTGTTTCTGTCACGGCTCCGGCGCTGCGGGGTTTGGGCGGCGCCACGCGAGCTTATCGTCACAGATGGTTTGAAGGCCCGCCATAGGTATATAAATATACAATGTTTGCCTGGAAGAGGTTGAAAAATGCGATAGGTACCTATGGCTGCCAACTATATAGGGTGACTGGTAATTAGTGTACGATACTTAAACACGTTATTGTACTCATGATAACAAACAATTTTTCTATGGGAAAAAACCTGAAATCGCGAAAAAAATATCAGCTGTTCAGTACATTAGGCAAACATAAATGTACTGAACAGCTGATATTTTTTTCGCGATTTCGGCTTTGCTCCCATAACAAAAATTGTTTGTTATCATGAGCACAATCACGTGTTTGAGTATCGTACACTAATTACCAGTCACCCTATACAAGGTGTCGTTTTAAAGCTGCAAAATATTTCAGGAGGTAATTATGTTAGTGATTCTCGACCCGAATCAATAATAAAATAAGTAGGTAATTTTTTTTTTTTTTATAACCGCGCTTTTTTTCACACACACAAACACGGAACAATAAAGGTCGTTTTCACACACACTAACTCGCAACGATAGTTTCATAAATAATGTATCATCCAATCATCATCCCGCACGCCACACCCTAGCCACGCCCCCGCGGCCATCGATCAATCGATTTAGTTTAGAGTAATTAAAAAATTAAATAACAAGTATTACTGATTATTGACCAGGTATCGTTTTTTTATATGATTATTTATGAGTTTTACTACAACCTCCTGAAATATTGTGCAGTTTTAAAACTGCACCTTGTATAGTTGGCAGCCATAGGTACCTATCGCATTTTTCAACCTCTTCCAGGCAAACATTGTATTGATAGAGATTGGCCGAATATTACATACTAGCTTTAGCCCGCAGCTTCACCTGCGTTCATAAAACATAGCCTACGTTACTCTGAATGTGTGCTTACTTGTGAACGACCCCATGGCCATAATACAGGAGTTTTCCTAGTGTGAGCCAACATTTTAAAACAATAATTAAATTTTTCGTAGTTTTTTAGTAGATATTGATTGATTTACATATGCAATGTTCACTTTGAAGGATATTTAACCACCAATTTTTATGTGTAAAAATGTTTCTAAAGGTCCAAGCCGTTTCGAAGGAGTAGGGAAAAGTTGCGAAAAGTTGCGAAATTGCTAAATAATTTTTTTTGACAAAAGTATTAATTGCACGAAAAAATCAAATGCTTATATTATTGTTCATGAACCTATAATAAACATATATTTTTTTCAAACCAATTGACCTAGCCGTTACGGAGGAGTAGGCCTCAGAAAATCACTGTTTTATGGCACTTTTCGGGCGCTTGGCCCTAAGTGTCTTATTGTATTATATACTAGCTTTTACCAGCGGCTTCGCCCGGGGGAAAATAGAAAATATGGGCCTATGTTACTCAGTGATAAAATAGTTTTCTACTGGTGAAAAAAAATTGGTAACGTGTGAGTTAAATCGTAACATAGGAACATATAAAAAAAAAATCTAATCTTTCTTCTTAATAATATTGGTTTAGATTATATCTTGGTGTACAGTAATATGTAAAAAAAAACCACTTCGATACAGAAAATATATTAATTGGTAACTAAACACCAAAATCCTAGGTCAAAAGTAGGTACTGACGTCAAACTCAGACTAATTCCACTCAAAACCAATTGATTTGTCAAACTAATCTAAGGCCTGACCTGACAATTGACTCATATCAAATAACACAGTTGTTAATAACTAGAAGTTCGAATCAATCAATATGTAACATCTGTTCCCTCTCCTTGAATGGCAATAAATTAATCGAGGATGAACTTATTAATTACGAACATTATTGCGATGCCATGCGGTCATGATTGCGTATGATTGGATGCAAAAAATTGATTGTTCGGTTATTTATTAGGACATCTGATTAACCTGACTGGCCTGTTGGTCTAGTGGTTAGTAACCCTGACTGCTATGCCGGAGGTCGTGGGTTTGATTCCCACCCAGGACAAATGTTTGTGTGATGAGCATAATCATTTGTTCTGTGTCTGGGTGTAATTTATCTATAATATGTATGTATTTAAAATATGTAAGTATGTTTATCAGTTGTCTAGTACCCTTAACATAAGCTCTGCTTAACTAAGACGGCGTTCACTTGGGGTTTAATGAATAGTTAACCTATTAAAATTGATAAATTTATGTCGTTTAGTTTACAAATAGTAATATCATACCGTCATAATGATGTTAGAGCGGTTGATTGAAAATAAATCTCGGGTTGGAGTTTCAGCAATGGGAAAAAATTGAGGGCTGTTTAAATAGTAAATTAAATAAAAGTTAAACAGTAATCAAGAGCAATATTATAAGTGTATACGGAATCTGTGCATACCTTCGGCTTCGGCATAACATTTCCTTGATTGTTTAAATTTTGATTTAAAACGCATGAAACAAAGATTTTGCATTATTTATTAATTTTTGTGTAGTCAAAGATAGTCAAAAAGGTTTTGAATTTTGAATAAGATCAGAAGAAAATATTAGGTTTGTTTTTTGTTGCTTTTTGCATAACCTTTTTGAAATACGAATTGGTATATTAAATTGTACATTTACGAGTATACCATCTACGCTGATAATAAAGAGGTAAAGTTTTTTTTTGTTTTTATGTTTTTTGTTTGTAGGAGGTAATCTCCGAAAGTACAGGTCCGATTGCGAAAATTTTTTCACCGATAGAAAGCTGCTTTATTCCTGAGTGACATAGGCTTTATCTTATGCACGCGGGCAAAGCTGCGGGCAAAAGCTAGTAATATTGTAAAGAGGTAAAGTTTGTTTTTTGTTTGTAGGAGGTAATCCGTGGAAGTACTGGTCCGATTGCTAAAATTTTTTCACAGATGGAAAGCTGCTCTATTCCAGAGTGACATAGGCTATATTTTAGGTAGGTACGCAGGCCAAGCTGCGGGTAAAAGCTAGTGATAAAAATAAAATTAAAAAAAAAAAGAGTTGTTATATAAGTCTAGGCTTTTTTGTGATGGGAAATCAATTAAATCATCCAATGACTTCTTCCTCTCTAGGGTAGAGTGTAAGGGCGTGTCAGACTTTTACAATTGCCGTTACCGATCTTGAGCGCTGGCTTCAAGTCGCGCAGAAGTCAAATAATCGGTCTCTTTAGTGGTGCGAAGTGAGACGCGGGAGCGGGGAGTGTCATTGATTGGCTCGCCGCGCCATCGCGTCATAAACGTCACTCCTGATTCGTTCCCTGCGTTGCTGCATGTATCTAACAACGAAGACGATTGGCTCGTCAATGTATGGAATGCGCAAAGCGATCCCCACTCTGACGCCGAGCGCTCAAGATCCGTTTTGGCAATTGAACTGACGATAACCACACCTATGTTTATTGATTTACTTCATGTAAGTACAGTACACAGGCGGACTTAATTCAATAAGTCAATCTTTGCGTTCAGCGAGGCATCTCAATTTGAAACTTATATCCTTTCTTAAATAGAGTTATATTTTGAGTCAGTCTTCGCGCCGCATCGCGTAGCATCGCGTCGCATCGCTTCTCAGTATGAACTCACATTTTGTCCTTTTTGAATCTTCTTTTTTCTTTTAAAACAATAATGACACCAAAGTTTCGATGTATCTGCCCTTTTCAATTTTTAGAAAGCGCTGAAACTCATAGCACAAGTTCAATCTTAGCTTGGGTGTCAGAGATAATAATATAATTCTACGATAGCTTACAATTTACCATATTATGCTTATGTTGAAGTACGGAGCTACTTCTCGTAAAATTGTAAAGCTGGAAATAACCCGAGCCGCCACCGAGATTCCGATCCCGATTTTCGGCCCTACGGTGGCCTGTAGATGGCAAGCAATGGGTAGCTCGCTGTTTGACCGTTCGGTAACTGTTCAGACCGAGCCCAAGTCGTCGACGGCGCGTACTGTTCCCGCGTGCCTCAAGGAGTTGTCAGCAACAGCAAGGACCCAGCTGGGTCGAAGCTTACTGGGGCCAAGAGTTTGCTTCTGAAAGGAAGGCTTGGCTCCGGTATGAAAGACAAGAAGGAACGGGGTTTGGGAGAAGGGGAGATGTCATTTAGATGATTTTTACCCATCAAAAAATAAAAACTGAAAATCATCTGAAAATAAAGATTTTTATTATAATTTTTTATTAACTGACCCTAATACTCCTTTATCAATGGAGATTTGCGAGGCTATACACCCTGTTTGTTATACCTCTAAAGTCTTGTCTGTTTGTTTGTTGCAGCAACTAGCCCTGACTCCGACCTCCCGGTCGTTCCACGACTGGGTGGAGCCCACTGTGCCGCTGTACTTCGACATCTACTTCTTCAACTGGACCAATTCTGAGCAGTTTCCTGATGAGAAGCCTGATTTAGTGCAGTTAGGTAAGTGAATATACTTACTAGAAGGGTAAAAGATGCGGTTTATTTATTTCAACTCCAGGTACAGTAGTGGTACATTGGCGAACTTAATGCAAGAAGGCATTCTCTACCTGTCAAACTTTGGGTTAAAAAAGACAACAGAGTGGTAGTTTTTTCCTGGGAAAGCCTGGGTCATGGCCATGGAGCCTCTCGGGCCTCGACTAAGAGGGCTCTTCAGCGCATGCAAAGAAAGGGGCCAGTTCCCACTTCGCTGGAAGACGGGGAAACTAGTCCTCATTGCGAAGCCGGGGCACCCTGCGGACTCTCCGTCCGCGAATCGGCCCATTGTGCTGCTCGACGAGATGGGCAAGCTCTTTGAAAGAGCAATTGCAAACCGCCTCGTCGCGCGCCTAGCACAGGTGGGGCCAAATCTTTTGGACGGCCAGTACGGCTTCCGCAGGATGCGCTCCACGGTGGACGCCATCATGTACGTGCAAGTCCTCACGACGGGGATGCGGTGTCCCAGGGCTGGTGTGTCGTGGCGGTGTCCTTGGACATTGCCAACGCGTTTAATTCCCTGCCCTGGAGTACCATTGAGAGGGCACTCTGGTACCACCGGGTGCCCGACTACCTCTGTCAAGTGGTCGAGGCCTACCTGTCGGACAGGTACAACATCTATCCCGATAACCAGGGAGAGTGGAAACGGCGAAAGATGTAGTGCGGTGTTCCGCAGGGATCGGTACTAGGACCACCCTTGTGGAACATCGGGTGCGACTACGTGCTGCGCGGCGACTTCCCAGACGGGGTCAGTCGGGTTCTAGCACAGGGAGAGTCGTACCAGACGGCGGTCGATCTAGCGACACGCGGGGTTGCGATGGTCGTTGATAGGATCCAGCAGTTGGGACTCGAGGTGGCACTGCATATGTCCGATTCACACGTACTGGATGTACGTGCGGAAGTGACGCCCGGGTATCATCATTGTATGGACTGCCTGGAGGACACGGTGGAGCATACGGTTGAGGTGTGATTCTTCACTAAGGGTATAAAACGAGGGTCTAAAGTTTATGTGGAGAAACCAACTTTCACGCAGGCGAAGCAGGTGACAGAAGCAAGTATGTCAATAAAAGTTGTAAAGTAATAATATGAAAAATTAAAGTAGGTAATTAAAACATTTTTGTTTTCGAAATCAAAATGCACGACTAGGTTGTTTTTCTAGTTTTTGAATATAAATTTATTTAAATTCTTATTCGACATGACATTATTTAAAACATTTTGAGCTTAATTTTAATACATAAATAAAGTTTTGGAAAAAGAAAAACCAGTTTTTGTTTAAATTGCTTTTTATTTAATTAATAGGTATATTTATTTAAAACAACATATATCTACACTAATTTTATAAATAAAAAGAAAAAAAACTTTGTAATGAATAAACTCAAAAAACACTGTGCCGATTTCAAAAATTCTTTCACCATTGGAAAGCTACATTCACCCTGAGTAACATAGACTATATTTATTGCCCGTGCAAAGCCGGGACGGCGCTAGATATAATTATATATTTAAGAGTTACTTCTGTTATAACTTGTCTCATTAATCACTCTTCATCTGTCTCCAGGTCCATACCGTTTCATCGAAAAGAGGAAGCACGTGAACATAACGTGGCACAACAACAACGGCACCATTGCGTACAGAACACAGAGGAGCTGGTTCTTCGATGAACAGTCCTCGAATGGAACCCTTCAGGATAACATCACCACACTAAATGCTATTGCTGCTGTAAGTATTAAATAATAATTATTATTATTTTTAGCCCGTTGTATCCCACTGCAGGGCACAGGCCTCCTTTCCGTTAATCCACTCTTTTCTGCCCTTAGCTACTTCTGGCCAATCTTTAAGGTAGGAGTCCAAATCGTCACGCTATCTCCTGCTGGGCTTACCGCGTCGTCGGCGGGTCCTGCTGTTCGGAATCCAATCAGTAGTTGCTTTTGCCAAATTTTTTTGCGACACGCGGCAGATGTGACCTGGCCAGTTCCAGTTTAGTTTAAGTATTATATAAGTTAAGGTTTTATTTCTCGCCACAATCGTCCGTACAGTATATAAATGTGAAAGTAACTCTATCTGTCTGTCTGTCTGTCTGTTACGCTTTTGCGGTGAACCTACTGAATCTATTTTGATGAAACTGAGGGAGCTTGAATACCCAGGATGGACAGGGCTACTCTTTAGATTCGGGCTTATTTTTTGTGCGGATTTCATCATGCATGTGGAATAGCTCCGTATGCAGAAAATTTCCAAATGCAAAAAACGCGTCCCGCATGCGTATTCCACCCATTACAATAAATACTTATGAAATGGACATTAGCAGGGGCTAAGCGTGCGGGACAATCTCGCATGCGTGATATCTCACTTTGTTTATTCGTCTTTAACAGCTTCTTTGGTCACAAGCTATCAAGAAAATTTCCATTAGGATTTACTCTGTAGGTGCCCGGAGTTGGGAAGTTGGTGTCGTGACGACCCCGTTCTTCGGAAAGCACGTAAATCCTTTGTTACTGCACTTGATCTCCCCTCGGTTGTGTTGGATTGTCATTCCATCGGACTATGAGAGTAAAAGAAATGAGAGTGCCCATTTGATAGCGCACACGCTTGTGCACGCTTGTCAGCGTAATCGAAATTCAGTCGAGAGGATTATATTCCTCTCTTCCGCTAAACTCCACACAGTAAACTTTGTTTAAGCCGCTCGTTAACTCTCACCGAGTCTATAGACCGATTATATGGAAGATGAAACGATTAAAAGATGCCTAGTTTCATTAACTCGATTGAAACAGTCCCAGTTCAGTAACTGTTCAGAGAATTTGGCGAAGTTTTGCATTCTTGCTTGTAAAGTTTCATTATTGCCAGTAGCGAAGTTTAGCTTTAAAAGAAAATGGGCTACGTGATTTGTTTCCCCTTCCCTTGCTCAGGCTAGCTCGAGCCACTGAGTCTATAGATTCAAATTCATTCATAATAAACTTTATTCAATTCAGTTGTCTCTTGCTGCCCTCGGGGTGCTAATAGCGTATAGTCACTTAGTTTATTTTGTAAGTCCTGGCTGAAGGCTTTAATTTATTAAGCCCGCCATAGGCAAGTCCAGCGAGTACCCACTTATAAAAAAATGCTTTGTTACGTGCAAGGTCAACACTAAGAATTTGTTTTGAGGTTCTAGTGGTCACTTAACTCAATGTTCGATAAGGACCAAGCTTGAGTCGACAGACGTTGTATTTCACATGCGCGTCACATAAAGCTATCAGCAGAATTGACGGAGCTCGGTAGGGACCACCAGGGCTACAAAATTATTCGAAAGAGCTAAAGTAGATATGGTATACTTAGATCGAATATTCACCATGACACACAGACGATATTATACGCAATAAACATTGCGATATTGATATTACAGTTGCCCGGTCGAGTTGTAGGTCGCGGATGCAAACCCAGCCGGGTGCATTACTTTGTGTAATTTATTACATCACCACTGCTCTCAAAACGTTGAAGGATAACATCGTGAGGAAACAGGCATGACTTAAAATCAAAAATTCGAACACCTGTGACATTCCACCAACCCGCACTGGGCCCGTGTGGTGGTTTGCGGCCCATTCCCTCTCCTAGAGAGGAGGCCTGAGTCCCAGCAGTGGGAACATTAAAAGGCTGATTATGCTATGCTATACTATATTACGGTAATTTATTAAAAAAATATTGTCTTCATAACCGCTCTCTATCTTTATTTCCAGTCAGCAGTCTACCGCTCCAGATTCTGGGGCTTCCTCCAACAGAAGGGCTTGTCCATGGGGCTGGCGATGTTCAACCAGAACATAGCCGTCTCCAAGCTGGCGAGGGAACTGCTGTTCGATGGCTATGACGACCCGCTGCTGGACCTGGCGAAGAGTCTACCTTCCAGCACCACGGGAGGAGCCCCGCCTGTCGACAAGTTTGGATGGTTTTATGAGGTGAGTTGCTGTAGAAGTGCAGTTTTTTGATTTGACAGTTAATAAAGTCGTATTTTCGCGTTTGGTCGATATATTCCCGAAACCATAAGACGGTGGCTGAACTGGCTCTTTATACTTTAGTCATTAAACACTCTCCAGGCAAGGTCTAATACACCTCGTACGTGTCATCCTTGCGGTAAGAAAAACATAGTCTTCTCTGCCGTGCCGAGGCCGTAACTTTAATTTGTTTTAGTTTAGAAAAGAGATGAATATATACCTAAGATATCCTACTATTCAAAACAGAATGCATTGGTCTATCTCCTTAAATACGGGGTCACTTTGACCTCGTATCGCATTTAGCAAAAAATACTCTAGTTAGTAAAAGTTACGGGGTCTAAAAAGCCTCTCGCCGCCCGTCATAATGATTGTTTTGAAACCAGACCATAAAGGCCCCGTACTGCAGGATTGGAAATAACACAAGAATGAATGCCGCTGTCAAGTTGGTAGGTTGCGTGCAGCTTTTGCGAGTAAAAGAACTCCTGGATTAGCACGGAAAAGCTCTTTAGAGCATAAATATTTTTCTATCGAAAAATATAACTTTACGTAAAGGTAACGTAATGTTTCAGAGGAACAACTCTTTGGAGACAGATGGCTACATGGAGGTATCGACAGGACAGCTAAAAGGTACCCTACCTGGGCAGATCCTGAAGTGGAACTATGAGGACCACATCCCATACTATGAAGGGGAGTGCTCTAAAGTAAGTAATAATAAAATACATTGGCTAATTATTTACAATTTAGAAATGTCAAAACTTAAAAGCAGGAATCACCAGTTCGCAGTTATTTAGCAATCAGATTAAATGGAGCATCATATACCCATCCCAAACACAACCCAGCGAGGTATCCTTTACAGGATATTTCATCTGTTTTTCTGTTCTTTATTCCTCGTCCAGGATCTGAACGTGATAATTGACAGAGCGATGCAAGTAGCCACATAATGGTCGGACGTAATTTGAAAAATAAAGCGAATCAAAAAGAAAAGAAGAAGTTATTAAGGACTACTGTCCTGCTGCCAGTGCTGGTTTTTTCACTCGATTATCCAAAAAGAAGGAGGTTCTTAGGTCGTATATTTGTATTTCTGTTTGAAAAAGAAAACTGTTATAATTAATATTGGCATCAAATCCAAAGCTGATCCTTTCATTAAGGGCTACATTTCACCAGGATTCCATGGTGGCGCGGCCACTTGGGCCACCATGGTATCTCACTGAAATATAGCCCTATGCTACCAAATTAGATACTATACAGACACCAGAGTCGCACACTTCCGAGCTGCTCGCGCCACCTAACTTGTCGCGCTGACCATGGTGTCCCGGTGAAATATAGCCCCTAGTTTCTTGTCTCATTTGTCAAATAAATTAGCAAAAACTTCACTCATCTTTTTCCACACAATTTCACCATTTAGTAACTGCTTAACCAAATCTTCCGATAAGAGGAAAGGGTAGGAGATAGATTTTGTCCCTCCATTTTTGTTTATATCCACTTACCGCACAGTACTTCTTAGCCCACTGATTTTTCTACTATCAATAGGCTCGCGCATGATCACTACCTTTCTGATGGGAAGCGACGATATAGTTGAAGATAGAACAGCCTTGCCCAGATGTAACCTACTCACTCTTGACATAAAGACTCCCAGGTTGTAGCCAGTAGGAAACAGAGACTCCAGCAAGGAATTCCATTCCTTAGCTGTAAGCACGTCGCACAATGAATGTGTTTCCGAAATGTTTTATGAATATGGGTGGGATATCTACCTTGTACCGGTAGCGCATCGCTATCCATCTGGTTGTCTGATGATGGATAATAGGGTAATACTTTTATGATGGGCAGCAGATATGTCAGGGTTTGATTAAAATACCTTAAATTTTCCAGCTTTCAGGTAGCGCTGGAGAGTTCATAGCTCGCAATCTGACAGAAGACTCCACCCTCACGATGTTCGTGCCAGATCTGTGCAGGACTGTCAACATGGAGTACGTGGACAGCGGTGAGCACGAAGGGCTGGTGTTCAACAAGTATGCGCTTACGCAGACCAGTTTTGATAACTGTAAGTTCTCTATTTTTTTTGGATAATCCTCAATACCACTAAAGTCTGTCACTATAGACTTTACTTACTTACCTTTGATCTACTAATTTAGGTGTCTTCAAAGATATAGTCAATAGGCTCTTAATAAACTAACGCGATTCACCATTAATTATTGCATCACTGCTTACCATCAGGTGGGATCGCAGTCAAGCACTAGTTTATACCACAAAAAAAGAACGTTAAAAGATATGCTATGCATATTTTTGGATGATAGTTTCTTATCACGTTGCAAAGCCATGTCTACATCGATCAATAGCAGTATTAATCAGTGACAAAACCTTTGTGGTTCCATTCAGGAAACATACATACCATTGCAAGTTAATTACAAGCTTATAAAAAGTTTTTGGACTTGGCCTACTTAGTAATGAGATATCCTGTGTAATTACGTCCAGTTATAAAGTGAAATATAAATAATTGCATTGAATTCACTCGTCTCCCAGTGACAAAATTAAAAGTCTTGTCCATCAGGACTCCATGGTGGCAGAAAAAAATATGTGGTGATGGTGTATCAGACCATGTTTTCGTCTCAGCCTGTAGACTGAGACGAAAACCACAGGGAAGTTTAATGCTACAAAACTAGCCATGTCTGTAATTAAAGCCAGCCATGTCTGTAATTAAAGTAAAGCGTACGTATTGACGCCTTTAAGATGTGGTGCTGGAGAAGGATGCTCCGTATCCCTTGGTTGGACAGCATTTCGGACCAACGTGTAGCGACATCTATGGCGCCACATAAGAACTACGAAGAAAGTACGAAATCCTGCATCGCGCAATCAAAGTTCTCCGTGCAATTTGAATGTGCGTGCATCTATCGGGCAGTAGACCACCAGACTATAACACCTGTTTGGTCGGAGGATCCTCCCTTTTCAAAGGAAGAATGTGGGACTTTACTCTCTGTTCCGCATACCTCCAAAAACGTATCTGTATTGCGAGAAGTCAAAATCTCCTCGCGGTTTTCATCGGAGTGTCTACACAAGATTTTGCAATACTTCAGATATATTGCAATGAAAGACGGTGGCAACCTCGAAAGGCTCATCGTGACCGGTAAAGTGGATGGGAAAAGTCCTCATGGATGCAGCCCAATACGTTGGTCCGACCAGATCCACACCGCTCTTGACTCTACAGCGTACAATGCCCTTCACACCGCCGTAGACAGAAACATATAGAAGAATATCGTGCTAATATAAGTGATAAAGCAGGGAGGTTTAGACCCTCAGCATTGAGGAGTACGACGCAAGAAGGAGGATATAAGTAAAGTCTTTCTCACTCTTTCTTTCCAGCAACGATCTCCCCATCCAACACGTGCTTCTGCAACGGCGAGTGCGCGTGGAGTGGCGTGATGAACGTGTCAGCGTGTCGGTATGGCTCTCCAGCCTTCCTGTCACTCCCACACTTCCTGCATGGAGATGCTCAGCTCAGGGAGTTCGTGACAGGGATGCAGCCTGACCCAGAAGCCCATTCTTTTTATTTTGCTGTTGAGCCTGTGAGTATATAAAACTTAAGTTTGTACATAATGTATAATATTTCCAGTGTACCTAAGAGCACTTGTGCAGTATTCGTAGTCGGAATATCATAATATGTACTATAGGGGGGTGTTGAATAAAAACGACGGTTACGCGATATACTTGGGTTTTAATTACACACTAGGTTTACAGTTAACACTATTAAAACAGGATCAAAACGACAGGATCGAGATATAAAAGTAGGTAGGCCTCCGACGCCCGCCGTGCGGAGCACGTACACGCGCGCTATCAAAGTGGTGGCTCACAGCGGACTGGCGCTAGCGCTCTGCGCATTACAACAGCGCGCGAGCAGGCGCGCCGACCGGCGAGGTGGCGTGATTTGAGGGGCGCGCGAGGTACGAGGGGGGGCACGAGCTGGCAACGTGGCCCGTTTATTACGGCGCGCTATAACCTCCCCCTCCAAGTCACAAGAACGACCCGGCTGTGACTTGGCTGGTCTGCCACGACGGCGCTGATGAACGATGACCGAGGTCGAACCTAAATAAGGTGTCAGAGCGCTGGCATGGTATTTCCCTTTGATCATCCCCTCACTATCAACAACTACAAATGACGTTGGACTAATAACTTGTGAGACACGATACGGGCCTTCCCGTCTTGGTGCAAATTTGCTCGTGAAGCCTTTGGCTGCACTACTCGCCAAGTGGGTCTCCACAAGAACCAGATCTCCCTCCTTATAAGGAGCAACGTCCCTTCGAGACTGATCACCCGTTAACTTCCTGATATCCTGCTGTTCTTCTACTCGGTGCTTCACATCCTGAAGAACGCGCGCGAAATCTTTCAAATACGGCGTGATTTGGGGCACATAATTCTGCTGCGAGACAATTTCTCGGAGATCCGTCTGTACGGTCAGAGGAGAACGCAATTCTCGAGCATACGTAAGGTAAGCGGCGGTGTGTCCTGTACCTTGGTTGTGTGCAGTATTGAGCGCGAATCGCACCATCGGTAAAACGAACGGCCAGCGGCGATGCTCTGATCCAATTAGAATAGCAAGATGCTTCTTAAGCTCGCGATTTTTGCGCTCTGCCGGATTCGCCTCCGGGTGGTACACAGGAATTAATGATTGCTTCACTCCAAGTACGAACATCGCCTTTTGCATAACTGATGCGACAAACTGACTGCCGTTGTCAGAAATTACGCGACGAGGCAACCCATACCGGAGGAATACCTCCTCGATGAGGGTTTTCGCACATGCCTCGGCAGTTGCATCACAAAGGGCAAACAGCTCCACCCATCGACTAGCTGTGTCCTCTACTAGAAAAATCCATTTTTCACCCTTTTCCCCTTCGGGTAATGGTCCAAACAGGTCCATTGCAAGAACCTCAAACCTTTGCTGGAGCACTGGGGTCTGAAGCAGACCTGCAGGTTTCAGATTAGTAGCTTTATATTTCTGACAAAGGTCACATGACTTTAAGTATTGGGCTACATAGGTCTTCATGTTCTTAAAATAATATCTTTCTTTGATCTTCCTCAAGGTCCGCTCCAAACCCAAGTGTCCAGCAGTAGGCGCGTCATGAAATTCTTTAAGAAGTTCCGCCTGTAAAGACTGTGGAACCACTAACTGAGGTTCTTCGGAATCTCCATCCGGATCACAGCGGTATAAGACACCTTGCGAAAGATAATACCCTCTATCAGTCCAGCGCATGGCTGCTTCTGGATTATTTGTATCTTCAAAGTCCTTTATGATTTTACTGACGTCAGAATCATTCAATTGGGCTTCACGAATATCTTCGGCTTTTCGATGAGGTAAATCAACGACTACCGGGCAAAGACTGCAAGGACTTGAATCAAGTTCCTCGGGTTCGGTGGTCACTGGGCGACTGAGAGTATCAGCAATGACATTGACCTTACCCGGTGTATATTCGATGACCAAATTATACGATTGAATTTTCATTGCCCAGCGGGCTAATCTGCCACTAGGAGTCTTTAGGGATAAGAGCCATTTCAAAGGTTGGTGATCAGTAGCAACACGAACCTCAGCTCCCTCAATATATCCTCTAAATTTCTCCAAGGCCCAAACAACAGCCAGAGCTTCCCGCTCAGTTGTATGGTAGTTACGCTCAGCAGGGGTCAGTAACCTGCTGGCATACTCTATCGGTCTCTCTTCATTGTGTGTCGCACCTTGCATCAATACTGCTCCAAGAGCATAGGCGCTAGCATCAGTGCGCAATACATATGTTTCTTCAAAGTTGGGCTGACGAAGAATAGGGCTACTTGCAAGACGTGACTTGAGCTCTTCAAATGCTCCTTGCTCACTCTCCCCCCATTGCCAGCGTCGGTCCTTTTTTGTCAGATTTGTAAGAGGACGCGCAACATCTGAAAAATTTGGAATAAATTTCCTAAACCAGGAACAGGTTTGTAAAAATGTTTTGAGTTCCTTTAGGTTCGTTGGCGGCTTCATATTCAGAACCGATTCGACCTTGGTGGGGTCCGGTTCAATACCCCTAGGTGGAACAACGTGTCCCAGGGACGTAACTCTATAGGGTGGACTTGCAATCGGTGCGGCATCTCCAGTAACAATGCGGTGGATGGCGAACTGGGTAGGTTCTCCCCCTGGAGCAAAAATGTCCTGGTGAACATTCAGGAGGTCGGACAGTCGTTCTCGTTCCTCCGAAACTAGATGGGATCCCTCGTCTTCACGAAGACCCACAGCCGAACAAGCAAGTGAGGTCAATGACCTCGCTTCGAAAACAATTGGTTGAGGCGTCTTATCATGTCTCACAAACCATACCCCACTGTCAAAGTCCAACACCATGCCAACGTCCTGAATGAAATTCATCCCTAATAAGCTTTCAGTTGCATTCGGCAACATAATAAAACTAACAACTAGTGCCCTCCCTCGCACAGTTACGTTAACGTGCGCCATTTCAACAATTTGCGCACAAACGCGGCCATCCGCATATTTTAAATTAGTGAAAACATTATCGAAAGAATGACCATTATTAACTAAATGAGATCTTAACGATACACTACCAATACAATGTTTGGCACCTGTGTCTAACAACAAGCTACCAGTTACACCATAAATGCCTACATTAATTACAGGACGCACATGCGAATCGATTTTGTCATCACTCGCGGACACTGATTGAAACACGGTAGACACTTCACTTTTCTTCTCTTTACACGTCGGACAATTGGAGCGAATTACCCCGGGCGCTCCGCACCCGAAGCACGTGACCGCAGACGCAGGCGGCTCTGCCCCTTTCGAGTTGTCCTTTGCGATCTTTTGTTTTGCGAGGCGCTCACAGGCCTCTTTTAGGTGACCATACTGTTTACAATAATTGCAACGGGGCCGCGACTTATTTACACTAAGCGTAGCCGGCGACTGCGTAATCGGCGAAGTAGAAGACGTCGACGGTTTGACATCAGCCGTGGACCGTGGACGACTCTCATCCAGGATCTCTTCGACACGGCGCGCTTGAGTCAAAAGGTCCGTGAAGGTGGCGAAAGTGGAGCGCGGTACCTTCTCACGGATACGTCGATGCAATAACCCATAAGTCATATCTAACTGAACCGCCTCCGTAAGAGAAAAAGGCGGGAGCTGCGCGATTATCGCTCTAATGTGACATACAAATAAATCAGTAGGTTCATCAACTCGTTGCTCTCGTTCGAATATCTTCCTATATATTTGAGGCGGTGATAATCGTGGTCCGAAAGTCTGCCTCAGCGACTCTACAGCAGCTTGCCAGGTCAAAGTACTATCCTTTACACCCTGCCACCATGTGGCAGCAAGCCCCGTCAAAAGCATAGGTAATCCACGAAGCGCATTATTATCGTCGACTCGAACACATTCCTTGTACGTTTCTATGGCGTCAATAAAAGCCAGGACGTTACTTGACTTTTCACCGTCAAAACGGGCCGTACACTTCGCAAAGTGGCCAGAAAAAGATGGTACTGGTGTACTTACAGGATCGCTGCGACTTAACCTATTTATCAGCAACATTAGCTGGTCGGTCGACATGGTGACCGAAGCAGGCGAAACACCAGCAGCAGGCTGCGGATCCACCACAGCCGCGGGAGCAACGGTGTCGGCGCCACGCGGAGCGGCGTCCGGCGCGGGCGCGGGCACCTGATTTGGCGCCAAGTCTGCAGACGGAGCGCTGAGAGATGTCGGACTCGCGGCACGCGATCTTGTTAGCACCATCGTAAAATTGTCCACAATTCGCAACAACAACAACAACAGCGTTGTTAGGTATTTAGGTATCCTAGGCTAGGTTTTACCTAAACACTAAAAATGTCCACCGTATCACACAATCACGCGGGAACGAACAGTCTAGTCTAATATTCACGTAATTCACTTACGCGATCAAAACCATCACTATAATTTATTACGTAATTTGTACCTACTTTTGTCTTTAAATTGCGGAAAAAAAAACCGTCACAGTCACAAGAAATTTGCACTTATTTTACATAGTTCTGCACCACGTTAGGCTGCCAGTTATAGGGGGGTGTTGAATAAAAACGACGGTTACGCGATATACTTGGGTTTTAATTACACACTAGGTTTACAGTTAACACTATTAAAACAGGATCAAAACGACAGGATCGAGATATAAAAGTAGGTAGGCCTCCGACGCCCGCCGTGCGGAGCACGTACACGCGCGCTATCAAAGTGGTGGCTCACAGCGGACTGGCGCTAGCGCTCTGCGCATTACAACAGCGCGCGAGCAGGCGCGCCGACCGGCGAGGTGGCGTGATTTGAGGGGCGCGCGAGGTACGAGGGGGGGCACGAGCTGGCAACGTGGCCCGTTTATTACGGCGCGCTATAGTACATATATACGCCTTAGTTACACCATGGTAGTAAGTCCTCTCTTCGAGGAGTGGTTGGACAGGCACCAGGTCGCATCCGGTTAGACTGGAAGCTGGCTTTAATTTATTAAACCCCAAGCGAACGCGCACCTATTGTCTTTCTATTGTGTCTGTAATTTCCACGATTGCAAGGTTAAGGTAGCTGGAAAAAGTCTAGGAAAATGATGAAGCCAGTAAACTCACTGGAACATATTACGGTTACTTGGAAAGTTTTTGTAGGGCAAGTTATTGACACTCTTAGTGGTAAATGGTCCGGCGGCCGAGTACATAAATTATTTTATTGCAAGCCAATATGTTTTTTATAACTTATCTCCGCAGGCCATGTGGCCTGTGGACTGCACTGTGGGCATTTTATATGCATTTACTTATCTAGGAAGCCAATGACTAAAAATCAATATGAATTTAGATCACAGCGGCTGGCGGGATATGCCGTGACTTATGTGTATGGCGTATCCCACCAGCGGCCCATATGGCTTGCTACAAAAGTTAGTCAAAGTTTAGTATGGCCAGCTCCCTAAAAATAATTATATGTGACCCGCACGCCGCACACATTGTCTGCTCCTCTAGAAAACGCTTATATATTGTACGTATATATGGCGCTGAGAGTGAGAAAAGAATATCATTAAAAGATTAGAACAATAAACAAATAAAGAATGGAACGATAGACCAAAAATAACATTTTTTTTTGTTTTGTTACTAGAAACTAGGAGTTCCATTGGAGGTCGCAGCCAGGTTCCAGTTAAATATCTACTTGGAACCAAGCGACAATGTCAAGTGAGTATTTAACTTTTAGTATTTAACTTAATTTTTTTTTACCGATTGAAAGCTGCTTTACTCCTGAATAGTGATGCAAGAGACTCAGTCGTTTAAGTCTTTTAAAACTAGACTAGACTTATTTTTGACGACTTAAACGACTCACGACTAAATTAGTCTTTTAACCCTCAAGTCTTGGAGTCTTAAGGCTTAAACTAAAGACTAATTTGAGTCGCAGTCCTTTAACCTCATAACAAAAAAGCTAAGTCGTAACGTAAAAAGGTTAATACAACTAAAAGCCTTAAAGGACTTAAAGGACTCACGCCTTAAACGACTCGGGAGTCGGGAGTCTTGTAATGAGACTAGAGAAACGTAACTATATAGGAGCTTCCTATTTTCGCGATCTTCAAGAAAATATTTGTGTTTGTAATATAGTGGTTACAGAATACGAATAAATTCTATGCACAGTATTATTTATAATGAGTAATTTATGACAAAACGCAAGTTCACTTATTTCACTGTTTTTACTGCCTAATTTAATATTGTGTTGTTAAAAAACTCGACTACGAAAAAAAAGAACAACGAAAGATTTTCAGGATGTTGAAGAAAACAAAATCGAATCGACATCGAATTTTTTGACTGCTTGGGGCGCCACATTGAATTTTGATTAGTATAAGTGAAACCCTTTGAAATGATATCAAACACGGTGTATTTATTTGTCCGCTAGAGGGTGCCACAATTAATGAAAAAAGAAAATGTAATTTGTTATTGTAAACTTCCGACGATGCGGACGTAAATTCGAGGCGATTTATCGGTCGCCAGTGATTCCTCGTAATGAGTTAGAAGTTACCTGTGGGCTGGCACAAAATAGATAGGTACAGAAGTCAATCTACATACAAAGCACGCTCGAGCAACGCACACATAGACACCGCACACGGACACGATATCTCGGAGCGCCCCGTTTGCTCGTCGAAAAGTTCCGGCTCAAACGCTCATTAGTGTGCGTCCACCGAGCGTAGGTATAAAAAGTGAAGTACATATTATATGAGATTGTTTTCTGTACTTATCTATTTTGTGCCTGTACTATTTGCAGCACGATTAGTAACCCGCTGTGATATTATAATGCCCGTGCAAAATCGAGAGTACCTTCATACGAGTATTATACCCGTAATTATACTCATGAATACAAACAACTTTCCCAAAGAAACTTTTTTTCATACTCATTAGTTTTGTCACAATAACAAAGCAGCTGTTCGCGTAAATTCGCGCGCGCGCGCCTGCGACCTCTCAGCTGTTATCTGCGTAACGCCCTTGTGTCTGACGAATCGTCAGCTTGATCAGACTCGAGCTCCCTCAAGCCTCCCCAAGTGTCGCCATAATAATGATCGGTGCCCACTGTTGGACATAAGCCTCCCCCAAGTGTCGCCATTTAGGCCTATAATGACTGATGCCCACTGTTGGACATTAATCCCCCCTCGCTATAATGACCTATGCCCACTGTTAGACATAAGCCTCCCCAAGTGTCGCCATTTAGGTGCTATAATGACTTATGCCCACTCTTGGACATAAGTCTCTCCTCGCTATAATAACCTATGCCCACTGTTGGACTTACGCCTCCCCCAAGTGTCACCACTTAGGCCTTTATAGGCCTAATCATTGGGCATCAGTCATTATTGAGTGATGCCCACTGATGGACATAAGCCTCCCCTCGCTGTAATGACCTATGCCCACTGTTGGACATAAGCCTCCCCCAAGTATCGACATTTAGGCGCTATAATGGCTGATGCCCAATGTTGGACATAGGCTCATAAATATATACGAGCCCAAACTCGATTGGGTCGTGTCGTTTAATTACCAAGCTCCTATAGCCTCCTTCCGGTTCCATCATCAGATCAGCTCCATGTTATAATAATAATGCATTGTCATCCGATTCAGAATGATCAGCTCAATCGATAGCCGGGAAGTGGGTCAAATTTAATTTTTAAGATTTGATTACAGACAAACATCGGGACAAGTGAAACTAAAAATAAAAGCTTGTAAAATACCTAACGGTTTCAATAAAAGTGTGATTATGTATGTACTTACTTCATTGTTTTAATTTAGGCATTATTTATTACCCACCCAATCAGATTTTAAACAGCTTGAGCTGTATTGAATATGAAGCACGACTCGGTAAAGCATCATGAAGCGAGAGTGCTTAGTGCTTTTATAAACGACTCGAGTCGTTTAAGCCTTATTATAAGCGACTCGAGTAGTTTAAGCCTTATAAACGACTCGAGTCGTTTAAGCCTTTTAGTCCTTTAGTTAAAATACTTCAGGGTTTCAAGTCTTATTAATAAAGACTGGAAACTGTAGTCTTCTTTCCAGACTAGAGTCGCTTAAAATGAAGTCGAGTCCTTTTTAAAGGCCTTAAACGACTGAGTCTCTTGCATCACTACTCCTGAGTGACATAGGTAGGTGAAGAAGCCGCTGGCAAACGCTTGTAAAAAGTATAGAAACAACATCGATTTATCCTTATTATCAGAATTATCTAAACCAGAGATTGCAAACATTTTCAAGTATTTACTAAATGGGTATAAGATAATTATTATCGAGTTGTTTCTTGATTAATCTTTTTGTGACCAAATGTTTAGACCGTTGAAATTAAAATATTACAAAGAAGAATTGAATACACTCAGAAACTACTGGGATGATTTTGGAAATTGTTTCACCAGTAGAATGCTCTGCTAAAAAAAATTATGTCTTTGTCACTTAGACAAAGACGTAATGTTTTTTTTGTTACTCTGAAAATAAGCATGTACCTAAACACTCTAATTGATGTATCTTTTTAATATTATACATACATAGTGTCCAAGCATCCGGCTCGAAGGACCACATGTTGCTGCTTGAGCGTCGTGTGTTTCGATAGCATCAGCAGTTTTTAATACTATACAAATTCAGTGTTTACTAAAATGTTTACTTTCTCAGTCAAAAAAAAAACTTAGTGCTTATTTAAAACTAGCTTTTTCCCGCGACTTCGTCCGCGTACATAAAATATAGCCTATTTCACTCAGGAATAAAGAAACTCAGAAAAAAATTTTAGCAATCGGACCAGGACTTCCAGAGATTACCCCCTACATACAAGCTTACAAATTTTACCTCTTTATAATATTAGTATAGATTACGTGTCAATTTAAGACTAGTCTTACCAGTATCCTTTATTATGCATGCAATTAACTTTTGATTTGATTTTATCGTCTCATCTATTTTTTATAAATATCGGTAACAAAATATCAAAGATCTTTTGTCAAGATTATGCAGTCAATAATCGTTCTTGTCTCGTCATTATAATGACCCCCAAGGCTGCATAAAATTATCTGCAACTAGTTGAAAAATGCAAAAATAGACAAATGCTAGACGACTGAATAAGGTCCAGTTAAAAACCAGCGTCAGGTAATGAGACTGTACAGATGCAAATCAGTTAATATATTAGTGTAAAGAAATATAATAGTACATTATGATATAAGTGAGTAATGTTAGTGATTACCGTCGAGGCGACCCGACCCACGACCAACCCGACAACCTGACGAGGAGACCCGAGCCACGGTGAGGGTCATAAGAGAGTCGAGAACGGTAATCATTAATTACTCACGTGTATCTTACGACGTTTTTCAATACAATTGTGAAGAAAATAACTGTAAAACTAGTAAAATTTTGTGGCGGTAAAAATCTGTTTTCATATGCACGCCCATTTTTTTCCTTTTCCTCGTGAAGAACGATGCGCGCCCATCCTGATATGATAAATATAATACAATTATGGCGGGGGAGAGGTTGAACAAAAAGGTTTTAACTACATTATAGGTATCACTAGTGCGTAATGGTAATCAAAATGTCACAGTTTGGTAACAAGCGCCATTATATACCTAAGTGCAGTGCAATAAGAATCACTTTATGAGCAAGTGTATTGAAAATTTATTATTTTAACAATGACACCATAGTCAAGCGTGAGCCGGTGAGCCTAGCAATAACAAAATAATTAACCATTCTTATTTCCTGTTTTTTCACTGTCCACAGCCTTTACCAAAACGTTCCCAGAATGCTATTCCCAATATTCTGGGTAGAACAAAAAGTGAACATGGAGAGCGCAGTCATCGCCGAGCTTCGGTTCGTACGCGCCATCTTTGATTGGGGCGGGACTGTGTGCGCCTGCGCAGCACTAGTCTTCGCTGCTCTCGTCACCATAGCAACCTGCTGGGCGAGAAAACCACAGCACATAAAAAAGGAGTGTGTCTACGGGAATCCGAAAGACGAAGCCGAATTAAAGCTCAACCCTATATGAATGATAACTTAGTTTGTGTACATACTCAAATATGGAACGTAGATCTACGAAGGGCAAGTGCAACTTCGTTGAAAAGAGGTGTGGATGACGAATGGATTCGTCAAGATTTATTTGACTTTTTGATGGTTACTTTGGTCATTTTAACAAATTAAAAATGACACTTTTTGTGAAGTTATGAATAAAAATTAGGCCAATAGTTTTTTAAATTATTACTTAAAACAAGGTGTGCCATACCTGCTGTAAAAATTGAGCTTTCAAAAGCAAAATTATTTGGCCCACCTAAGTATTTTTTTGTTAACCCAGTATATTTTTTTTGCATATTAATATGACTCCGTCCAACAAAAAAAAAAAAAAAAAAACAAATGAAACAAAAACAGCGATGTTTCGAAATCAATAAAAAAATATTTAGATCTCTATTTTTGAAATATAGATTCACTAAAAGCAGGGGTAAACAACAATTACAATCACGTGAAAAAAATACTTATCTTTTGTAAGAAATATGCTTATCAGAAATATAAATAGGATGTTCTGTGATAATGAAAGTATGTGTGTGTACAACTGGTTTTGATATGTCTAAATGTTGCCATGTTAGTTTTAGATGTAGGTATAATTATTATCACAAAAAAAGTATATAAAATATTTGAGAAGAAAATAACTATAATTTTGATATTTTTTTGTAATATAAATAAAAGTATTATAATATTTGTGATAATAATTGTACTATAGTAAATAATTTACATAATAAATAAATGTATTATTAGTTTCAGACCAAAGAGATTTTATAATGTGTTAAAAAATAGATTTAGTAAATTTTAGTATAAAACAGTTTTTCCATATCGAGTATCATTCCAGTAAAAATAGGAAATAAAAATTATTCTTATAATAAAATATAAATTTATAAAAGCTCATTAAATTTTGTGATAATAAAAGATATTATTTTTATGACAATTTAAACAAATGGCATAGAATTTAATATCTTCACTCTCTCTTTGCTTTTTAATGTCTAAAGATAGAATTATTACCTCATTTTTATACATTATTTTACTGTAAATTATATGCAGTAAAATTAAATAAATCCGAGCTATTTGTTCGACAAATTAACACATTATTTTCTTATATTTTTATAAGTGACAATAGTATAAGTATTAAATTTTATGTTGTAAATATAAATTGTACTGTAAGAAATTAATAAAATAAAATATATGTAATGTTAAACCACACATAACAAACAATTGAAATATTACCTATTAACGATGGTGTGTCTTCTTCAGCTGATGAATTAAAAAAGTTTTGTTTTATGTGGTCTTTAAATAAGTATAAACCCACCGCATTACTGCTATCATTATTATGTGGTTGAAAATCTAATGAGTTGTTCTAAATACAACATAATATTGTTCTTTTTACTATATTTGAAATAATGTTAGACATTTGAACAAACAAACAAAATCCCTCGCGCGCATAGCATAGCATAGTATAGTCGGCCTTATAATGTTCCCACTGCTGGGACTCAGGCCTCCTCTCTACGAGAGGGAATGGGCCTTAATCCACCACGCGGGCCCAGTGCGGGTTGGTTGATGTCACATGTCTTCGAATTATCGGGTTCTAGGACATGCCGGTTTTCTCATGATCTTTTCCTTCACCGTTTTGAGAACTGTAGTGATGAAATAAATTACACAAAGTAATGCGCCTGGCTGGGTTTAAAACCGCGACCCTCGCGTGGACTATGGTATTATTATTGCGTAAAATCACAAAAAAATATCAATTAAAAAGAATTTTGGACTTTTCTAGGAAAAACAAAGATAAAGAAACCAATACTTTCGGCCAAATAAATTTCGTATAAACGTTCGTATACAGTACGACAATTAAGCGTTTTTTATGGTCACTCAAGTTGTACAGATGTATGTACAATCGGCGCTCGAGGAGTTAATTCAACCGATTTTGAATTCTATTGCGTTGGTAGGTAATATGACAATTCAAAATTGTAAACAGTTGGTATTGTGATCACTTTTATGTTTTTTTTTTTGAAGTCAAAATTGGTTGAATGGACATTAAAAAGTTTTATTTAAATGTCTAATTTTATTGTAAATGTAGTAATATAGTCATTTGTAGTCAAGTATGGTCTTCGACTGTGATTGTTAAGAAAATGTTGACTATACCCTCTATCAAGAAAAAAAAAAAATACTTTGACAACGTGGTGATTATGTAAATTTTTAATATTAGATTATATATTTGTACAAAAAAAAAATAATACGTTTTGAAAATATAAAAAAAAAATAGTTTAATTTTTTTTTTGTTTCAATTTTACCTTGTCCTTAAAATAAAGATTAGAAATATGGCATTCTATCGGGGCTGCGAGGTTGATAGAAAGAGACATTGGAACGTAAAGGGTAACTGAAGAAACACGAATGGGGATTTTTGTCAGTAAAAATTTGATAAATTAAATTACCTATTTATTTCTCTCTCAGAGTGGGAAAAGATATTTTATGATTTTTCATCCAAAAAATAACATTGCCATAGCGTCTGGAAAATTTCAAATGAGAGAATATCAATGAAAGAAATGCTAGATGGTATAAAAAATATAAATTTGAGATGAGATATGTGCTGATATGTCGACTGATGTTGATATTAATGGAATGAGAGCGTGTCTCCGCTCTGACAAAGATGGATGTAGAAGTGAATACGTTTAGACAGGCCCAACTAGAACTGCTGCCTGCTGAAGCTGTGGAGTTGCTCGATAAAGTTGCCGTGGTCTTCGAACGCAAAGTGAACTGATGGAGCATAGTTGCGTTTACGTTCATAAAAGTTTGGCACTTCTTGTTCTTCTTAGCGACTAGCGTGTCGATGGCAAAACTAATTAAATTCCATGCCTAGCCCAGCATTCGGCCACGGCTATGCCGTCCACTGATGCTGTCATTAAATTCCTACGTAAACAGGAAATAGGGCACGTTATGCAGGATGGAAGGTGGGACATGGTCTGCGGAGAGGCGCCGCACAATCATGTTAGGCACTTCCACTCACCCAAAGCGGAAGGTGTTTTTTTTTTCTGAAAAAAAAAGGAGAATGTAGGTATATGTTCGCAATGGTAAAATTGAAAATAGGTAACCCAAAGTATTTCCGCGCTTTTTTATTTCTCTTTGTAGATTAGTCAAGTACATTAAATATAGAGTACTAGCTTTTACACGCGCGGCTTCGCCCCCACTCTTCCCTACTCTACTCTACCCTACCCTACCCTACTCTATTCTACCCTACTCTACGTTACTCTACACTACACTACCCTAATTTTCACTTTTTTTTTCCACAAGAACCTTCTCCTCACAATAACGAATACAACAAAAAAAAGAATTAGCGAAATCGTTTCAGCCGTTCACGCGTGATGGCGTGACGTATTTCCTTAATAGGGATTCATTTTATATAATAGATTATTACCGCATCGTCGCTTTCCACGCTTGCAGGTGAGACAGCGGTCAAGCGCGAACCTATTAACAAAAAAAAGAGTCCGTAAAATATAAAAAAAAAAACAAATGCGCATCGGGCCCGCATCCGACGTGTTCCGTTCTACAGTATTATAAAATTTTTAATTTTCTACCTTTTATGGGGTACAGCCTGAAGACAGACAGATAGCGGGGGCTTAGTAATAGGGTTGCGTTAATACCCTTTGGGTTTACATGGTAGATGCACAGAGAAGTGTGCCCCGCTTCGGCGGAGCACCACCGTGTCCTCGTAGAAGCGATCAGAGGCTGTGAGATCTCGCGCTGTGCCTTGGTTCAGGCCATAGTCTGGAACGAGGGAAATTCTTCTGCGAAGCTGTAATGCTAGCGAAGGAGTCGACCACATGCGCGAGGGACCGGACATCACCCAGCCCACGCTACCCTGACTCCTATTACTAGCCATGGTAGACGTGGACGTGCTGACGATGAGAATCGCCGTCCTGTCGTCTGGACCGAGCCCAAGTCATCGACAGTGCGTAGTGTTCCGCGCGCTTTTCTAAGATATCAACAAACCTTAGGGGCCCAGCTGAGCCGATACCCGTTAGGGTAACAGGCATTATCTGAAAACTGTAACTGCAGTACCATTATAACTGTTTTTTTTTTTCCACAACTATCACACAACGCCGTCTAGTCTCAAGCTAAGCAGAGCTTGTGTTATAAGTACCTACTATACAACTGATAAACATACTAACTTAAATGTTTCTAAATACACACTCATACATCTACACTAATAATAAAGAGGTACCTAAAGTTTGTTTTTTTGTTTTTAGGAGGTAATCTCTGAAAGTACTGGACCGATTGCTAAAATTTTCTCACCGACTGAAAGCTGCTTTATTCCTGACTGACATATGCTATATTTTATGTACGCAGGCAAAGCCGCGGGCAAAAGCTAGCATTATAGAAAATTGCACCCAGACACAGAACAAATGATCATGCGCATCACACAAACATTTGTCTGGGAATCGAACCCACGACCTTCGGCATAGCAGTCAGGGCCACTAACCACTAGACCAACAGGCCAGTCCTTTTATTATATAAATCCCTTACTAAAGTTCGGGATTAAAACTTAGAAACCTTCGTTTCGTTCGGAATTCAAACATGCCACCCGCGACTTAAAGACACTGCCTTATGTACTAGGGGTGTGTAGACACATAATCTACTATTATGAAAATGTTCTTGCGAACGAAGTAGTTGGTAAAGTGCTAGTTTGTATATATTGTATGGCAATTGACAGCAATACATATTAATAGACCAATATATCTTCTGTAGATTTCTCAGAAAGATCTAGCAAGAATCTAGTCCACAAACGTGAGCGTGCCATTACGCCTAGTTCTGAGAGCTGCAACACAAAGCCGCATCCTGTATCCTCATCCTGGGGTCCGGTTGACATTGTGGACACAGCCAATTACGAGCCATCTACACACAATGCGGCTCTAGTCACACATAGCTGCAAGTGAATAAGGTGCAAAATGGTTTGTGACAGGTGAAAAGGTAAGTTTGTGGTCTGAAGACGATTGGTATATTGATGTTGAATAGATAGTGCGCAAGTTTGGTCTAGATTTGCAGATTTGGTCTGGGTTCCGACTTATTTTTCTTTTAAAGTGAACGTTGCCCTATACTAGGAATTACTCCAGTTTCGTCGGTGCGCTAGCTAGCTGGAACAGCTACCTATCAATATTATAATTTTAGCTAAAAACTTTTTATTTATGTCAAATCTCATAAGAAGATAGACTCATCTCCCTAGCTTTTCCTCAACTAGATTGGTGTCAGCTTCCAGGGTAACCAGATGCAGCTGAATACCCGCGTTTAATATGGAGCGACTACTTATCAGATTTCCACAACAGTTACTGGGTAACTCTATAGTCCTTGGATACACTGATGGCCACACTTTCTTTGGTCTGACTATCTGTAACGACGAATGACAATCAGGAACAACGGCTTTACGTGCTTTACGAGGCACGGGGTATCAGTAATATCCTAGATAAACTTAGAAAAGTACTTATGAATTGAAAAAATCACATTGGTGCTTGCTCGATTTCAAACCCGCAACCCCATGTATAACAGGCGGATGCCACTGTCCCCGCACACGGCACTGGGCCGCACAAGCTTCTTTTTGAGGCGGCTTTTTCTTGTGGCTCATGTGCGGCGGTGCCGCCACAAAAAAATGCTTGAAGCGGCTTCAAGCTTCTCCGGACACACAAGGTGACGCGCGCTTCAGCTGTTTTTTGCGGCCGCTTCTAGCTTTTCTTTGTGGCCACTTCTAGCGTTTTTTTGTGGCGGCGTTTTTTTGAGGCCCGTGTGGGAACACGGGCCTCAAAAAAACGCCGCCACCCAGTTAACCACTGGGTCATCACCACACGTAAGAAGATACACTAAAGTCCCAAGTGATGTATCTACTATTTTATGATATGGTAGGTGAAAGGACTTCTTATTCTTTGGGAAATCTTTTCAGTCGTTTGGGAGTAAACAGATATCCGGATGTAGGTTAGTAAAATATTTAAAAAAATATTTAAAATATAAAACAATGACTTACTAACCGGTAGTAGGACACGCCATTTGTCTTTAGGTTAATGATATTTGACCTATTTTTTTTAAATGTAATTACTGCACAACACGGCATTAAGGTTTTTTACGCATCAATAGCACACTGTGCGCAATTGCAAAGTGACTGAATGAATCGTACAGCTGCCGTTGGAATATAAGAGCATTTAATAATATCTTGGCGGCACGTGACACGCTCCCATGGCATGTCCCTCGATATCCGTGGGAGTAAAGGTGTAAGAAACATCCACACACATATATACTAAGTTTTGCCTTAGTGCGGTATGATGAGATACACATAAATGATGTGGTAGTTTGTTTGTGTTACGTATTGATACTTTTACCTACATATCTTTCAGATATAAACTGGATGAACCTAGTCGATAAATTGAGATAACCGCCACTGAAATACGATACGGATAACGGATAGGATGAATTCACACAAGATGTTACTAAACCGATGTCATGTAAGACATTGTTAGACGTTTTGGGAATACTTTTATTCGGGACTGACACAGCATAACGGTTGTAAACACAAAGTGAAAAAGAACAAAAGTACAGAATGCGCCGAACGTGCCCGAGCCGAAAAGGTGACCACCTCAGTATTTGCTGGGCACAACTAAGACGAATCTAACGATATATCTTAAGGGTCAGGCGACGGATGAATTTCCATACAAACGTAATACCACGCTCATTTGCAGTTGGAGCATATTTCCAACATATTATGATGATATTCGGTTATAGACAATATTTATCTAGGTTCCTACGTCTTTCTTTAAAAAAAAAACAAACAAAAAGAAATTTAAGTGAATTGTATTTCGCACTTTTTTAAAGCGTAAATGGCAAAACATGCCATTTGGCTTTTCCTGTATTAAAAATAACAATATTTCTAATATTCTCGACGTAGGAACCTAGATAAATATTGTCTATAACCGAATATCATCATAATATGTTGGAAATATGCTCCAACTGCAAATGAGCGTGGTATTACTGGCCTGTTGGTGTAGTGGTTAGTGACCCTGACTGCTATGCCAGAGGTCGTGGGTTCGATTCCCACCCAGGACAAATGTTTGTGTGATGAGCATAATCAGTTGTTCTGTGTCTGGGTGTAATTTATCTATAATATGTATGTATTTAGAAATATATAAGTATGTTTATCAGTTGTTTAGTACCCATAACACAAGCTTATATATATATGATAGTTATACTGATAGTTGTGGAATATAAAAAAAAAATACGTTTGTATGGAAATTCGTCCGTCGCCGACCCCTTAAGCTAAAATGCAACAAGATGTTTAGACTCTAGGGCGAGCCAAATAAATATACTTAGGTACATACATAAATACATTTGAAAAAAACAAAAACATAACCCACATTCTGGTGCAGTCGGGTAAAAATAAGACGTAGAGACTAATCTACATACAAACCTACGCTACTATTAGCTATTATGTAGGATGTCTCATAACAGGCAAAGCATAAAGGGATCTTCTTAGAGACTTTTATGTCATTGAAAATTAAGCTGGTTAAAACTGACATCGCAAAAAATGCTTAAAGCACTCACTAATGCAGAAGACTATGTCAGTGACGGGTGTTATGGGTACTTGTTATCGGCCTTGTTGCTCTCGTGGTCACAAGTCCTGAGTTCAAATCCCAGATTTTGCGTTTCTTTAATGAATTACTCTATAGCTGCTCTGGACATTCCCACGCTCCAGTCGCCCCCACAGCAGAAGCACCGATCATCAGGAGTCACAGGGCTATCCCCCGTTCTGGCGGTATACGACGAGTAATGGATAGGTCGCCACCCCAGCCGTACGGTAATGGAGCTACCCTAGTAAGCCCATTACCGTACGGCAGGGGTGGCGGGCCTACCCTAGTAGGCCCATTAGAGCCGAGCCCGGGAGAAATCATCAAATATCTTCTTCCGGTCTGAATGGAGCAAGAGGGTATGACAGACCTTTAATGACTAAAACTTACCCCTATAGGAAGTGAAGGCTCGCTTGTCCTTTGTATTTTAGGTCCACGGTAACTCTCTCGATCATTCTCGCAGTCCATCAACTGAGCCTTAGACTTGTTCGCCATCCAACATATATAATTTAAGCACCTACATACACTCTAGCACACTGGAAGGTGGACCTTCTGCACATCCTATGTATATGTATCTTTTTTTCTTTCTGAAGGAAATGCACCCACAATACACGATAGCCACACATGCTAGGCGCGTGCGTTGTTAATATAAACGCTTCCTAAGCCACCTAGGAACGTCATTTCTGTCCTTGGTAGCCGTGCCATCTCAAAACCACTTTAGAAGCAATCAAGTCGTCAGTTTGATTGGCCAATTTTATAATAAACAGGTGCCCGGGTATGCCAGTCAGATACGGGACGGGCGCGAACATTGTCAAGTACATAATAAACTCTTTGAGTGGAAAAAAAAAGAATTTGACTACAAAATGATTCGACTATTTGTTTTGGCTTTTGCGGGTATGTTTTTTTTTTTGGTTTTTATGACGATTCTGTTATATTTTTCTTAAGAAATCTCACATTTGGTTACTGGATTTTAAGATAGTTACGGGGCTTACTTATAATAATAAAGGTTAAGCTTGATTTTAGGGAGTTTTAATGTTTTGAAAATCTCCTGTGAAATTTTTAATAGCAACAAGTAAGCAATAGTTATTTTGCTATTTAATTTCACAAGGCGCACTAAACGATAAAGTGAGTTTTATAGCTATTACTTTTTCACAAACTGTTGGGATTGCTTTTTAAACGAGTAAGTAAGCATAATAAATTCCGTTAGAAGAATATGTTCCTTGCCCCATGTTGCTTGGGGTCGGCGCAACACGTTTTTTTTTTCTCCCATTCTGTTCTGTAACCGTCACACTATCATTGACTCCCTTCGTACCTATGCGTTTACGTATTTGTATCATTACGACGTGTAGGTACCATATTCAAATACCTACCTAAAAAAACCGAGAAGACCAGCCGCGTTCTTTGTGGCTACTGCTCCTTTAGTTACATCATCGTCATAATCATCATCACCATTTCAGCCGAAAAGTCAAAGTCAAAGTCAAACCATTTATTTCAAATAGACCATTTACAGGCACTTTTGAATAGTCAAATGTCGGTCAGTCCAAGAAAAGTGAAGCTAAATTGCACGTTCCAAAGAGAAAGAGGTCTCTATGGAGAAGAACCGTCCACTGATGGACATAGGCCTCCCCCAAGCGTCGCCACAACGACCGATTCTATGCGTCTCGCATCCACCGAATTCCCGCCATTCTCACCAAGTTGTCAGTCCATTTTGTGGGAGGTCTTCAAACGCTGCTTTTTCGATGCGTGTTCGCCGAAGCTTTCGGTCCCATTGTGCCCACTGCCACTTTAGTTTCTTCGGGCTCCTGCGGATATCTTCATTCCTGATGTGATCACGCAAGGAAATTCCGAGCATAGCACTTTCCATTGCCCTTTGGGAGACTTTAGGCCTTCTGATGAGGTCCATTGTAAGCGATCATGTTTCAGTGCCATACATTATCACTAAACAGCAGGGATCCAGCCGGGTTGAAGCCTACTGGGGCCAGGGTTATCCGAAAGGGAACTCGAGCCCCGGTATTAAGGCTAGAAGGAACGGGGTGGGCTTTTAGTCAGTAAGAGTCTGACACTATCTCCCGCTCCGCCCAAGAGCGAGGGTTGTCATTGGAGGATTTTTCCCACCATAAAAAAAATATATTATCACTAGCAACACGCACTAGTCATAGACTTTCGTCTTGCGACACTGTCGTATGTTTGATGAGAAGATACCGCACAGCTTCACGAACGTCGCCCAGCCTATTACGAAAGTTTAGTTACATGCAAACATTTAACGAGTAACTTAGGAACATAACAGTCTGCAATCAAAGATAAACGAAAATTTTCTAAGCAGCCAAATTTTTTAATTGGAACGGTTTAGAAAATAAGACGATGACCATTCTTAAATTAATACAAGCTAAAATTTTAAATGAGTCACTAAGCCATTGCGCAGACATCCGAAACATTCAAAGCCAATATTTATAGTAAGATAACCCAATTTCTGTAGGATTACGATGAAATGAGTCATTTATGAGGAGTTTCCGCTGTGGATCAAAGTATTCGCGAACGTTTGCACCAGATACTCGGGTAACCGTAGACTGGTTGCGAAATCTATATCTATAATATAAAAAGGAATCGCAAAATGTGTTGGTAAGCGCATAACTCAACAACGGTAGAGTAGGGTAGAGTAGGGTAGAGTAGGGTAGAGTAGGGTAGAGTAGGGTAGAGTAGGGTAGAGTAGGGTAGAGTAGGGTAGAGTAGGGTAGAGTAGGGTAGAGTAAGGTAGAGGAGGGTAGAGTAGGGTAGAGTAGAGTAGGGTAGGGTAGAGTAGGGTAGAGTAGGGTAGAGTAGGGTAGAATAGGGTAGGGTAGGGTAGAGTAGGGTAGAGTAGGGTAGAGTAGGGTAGAGTAGGGTAGAGTAGGGTAGAGTAGGGTAGAGTAGGGTAGAGTAGGGTAGAGTAGGGTAGAGTAGGGTAGAGTAGGGTAGAGTAGGGTAGAGTAGGGTAGAGTAGGGTAGAGTAGGGTAGAGTAGGGTAGAGTAGGGTAGGGTAGCGTAGGGTATAGTAGGGTGGAGTAAGGAAGAGCGGGAGCGAAGCCGCGCCGGCAAAGCTAGTGTATGTATAAAAGGAGAAACTGACTGACTGATATATCAACGCACAGACAAAACTACTGGCCTACTGGGACTAGGAACGTGAAATTTTGCACAAGGCTTGCTTTGATGACGTAGGCGAGTACCTACTAAGAGAGGATTTTTCAAAATTCACCTCTTAAGGGCCAAGCGCCCGAAAAGTGCCATAAAACAGTGATTTTCTGAGGCCTACTCCTCCGTAACGGCTAGGTCAATTGGTTTGAAAAAAAAATATGTTTATTATAGATTCATGAACAATAATATCAACATTTGATTTTTTCGTGCAATTAATACTTTTGTCAAAAAAAAAATATTTAGCAATTTCGCAACTTTTCGCAACTTTTCCCTACTCCTTCGAAACTGCTTGGACCTTTAGAAACATTTTTACACATAAAAATTGGTGGTTAAATATCCTTCAAAGTGAACATTGCATACTTATGTAAATCAATCAATATCTCGCAGAGAAAATGGATTTAAAGCGCTTTTCGGGCGCTGCTGGCCGCAAATAAATGCACAGATTTGCGTACTGCCGCCTAGGCGAGTGCGAGAGTTGCGTTCACATAATTTCGGTCAGATGGTTCAAGGGACTATACGCCTTAAGGATATGAAATGAGGGTCCTAAGTTTGTAGAAAACTACTCTTTAAAGCTGGCGAAGCCGCTGACTGCAGCTAGTAACTAATATTAGTTGAGGATAAATCCTAAATCTATCACCTTTCTCTCAGTCCATCCAAAGGTTGTCTGTAAGAGATCGCCCTGTGCGATAAGACCGCCCATTGTGCACTTATTCTTTTAAATGTTTGTCCTGTATTTTTGTTTATTTGGTGTACAATAAAGATTATAATAGATAATAATAATAATATTGCGTCTACATCTAGCCATACCTACTTCACCCACTCAAACACTAATGTTGAACCCACAGTGTTTGTCAAAAATTTACTAAATACAGTAGACACTATTCGTTTGATGTCCTAATACTCATAAAATCAGCTTAAGTAGTTTATCTTTGGGTAACAGAATTCATACATGTATGTACATAATGGCTCTGAAACGTGGTTGCTCACAAAGGTCATCACAAGGCTTAAACTCACCCAAAGAACAATGTTACACAAAAATATGGTACGCGTAGCATAAGGCAACGGCGTCCTCGCCGCCGCCGCCGGGATTCCGATCCCGATTTCCGGCCACCGTAAGCGCGGGCTTGCGGACAGTGAGCAATGGGTAGCTCGCTGTCCGGCCGTCCGGTAACTGTCCAGACCAAGCCCAAGTCGTCGACGGCGCGCACTGTTCCCGCGCGCCTCAAGGAGTTGTCAGCAACAGCAGGGACCCAGCCAGGTCGAAGCCTACTGGGGCCAGGGTTATCCGAAAGAGCGCTCGAGCCCCGGCATGAAGGCTAGAAGGAACGGGGTGGGTCTTTTAGTCAGTAAGAGTCTGACACTATCTCCCGCTCCGCCCAAGAGCGGGGGATGTCATTGGATGATTTTTTCCCACCATAAAAAAAAAGTATATGCGTAGGAAGTATCGAAATGGTTACCCACCTAAGACCAAGCAAGTGCTGCTTAGCCTCGAAGAGCGAACTGTATGGCTATTATTATGTAACTACTAGCTACAAACCCTTTTATAGAAATAGTTACATTAGCGTTAATTACAGTCCAAGCTAACCAAACGATTTCATAGAATCAAATCGTCTCGTAACTCGAGTAATATAAATCGTGTAATAGACACAAAAGAGGAATAAAGACTAGTTTAAGACATCCAATGGAGGAATGCAGACGCAATAAAATTTACTTTCCAATAAAAGATCAAACATTTATTTCGCGCCATAAAGTCTAGCCATTTTCTACTTCCAAAGAATTTATTTCAGATTCACAGTAGACAGACATTTCATCTAATTGTAAATTGCGGTATGACAGTGCTTACACTCTGTTCAAAGTAACATTAGAAATTTATGAAAACTTTTTATTACTGTTCGTTCAACCGATTTTGACTTTTATTACGTTGAAGGCATGACAAATAACGGCTGCTGTAAATAATTCGTATTGGAACCACTTTCTTGCTTTTAATGTCATTCTTATGCTTACGAAATAGAAGTTAAAGTCGGTTGAACAGATAGTATAAGAAGTTTTCTTTAAATTTCTATTTTTAAATCGAATAGGGTATAGATACTGCGCGATTATCCACTTCTAATTATATATTTATGAAATAACGTGAATTTTAGTTAAAACAATAAAGTTGAACTCCGCAAATCTTAATTAACGCTGACTAACTACATTAACCGTGGCTCACTATAGTTTAATTTATTGAAGTAGATAATATTATCATGAGACTTATTAAAATAAAAAAGTAGTTTTAATCATAAACTAACATTCACAAATTTTTATTCAATCAGACACTCAAAAGCCTCGTTTCCAAGCCAAGCCAAAATCACGACCGAGGAAAAAAAAAAAACAAAACAAAGTTAGATTTGCGAGTGGAGAAATAAAGAACTAACACAATGGGACGGAATTCGTAACTGCGTCGTAGACTACTAGCGCCATAAGACAGAATAATATTAGTGGTAAATAAGTTGCATTTGCTGGGAGGTTATCGTTCTTTTGGTTATGTTAGTAAATAGAAAACCAGTGCTTAACATTAAGTCGTTAATTATATAACAGTGAACTATATAAATTAAACATTCTGGTTTGTAAAACTTCATTATTCACGCTTGATTAAGTTCAAATCGATTGATAAACAATACACGTCCTTGAATTCACTTTTGTTATGTTATCGATTCATGACGTTTAGTTTTAGTGTTGCCATAACAACAATTGAAAATTCTACTAAAAAATATGTACTATTTTGGTAAAATAGGTAATAAATTGAGTTTTTTTTTGCAGCCATTGTGGTGAGGTCAGAGGAAGAACCAATGAAGAACTTAACAACAATTTCCTGGGCTCATGCCGTCAATAACAAAACATACCTACAAGCGACTTTAGCAAGTGAGTATTACTATTATTTTAGTATTACTAATTTTTGCAGTTACAGTACAGAAGTAGAGCAAGTAAAAACTAATTCGAACTTAAAATATAGACGTTGGGATTTGATTGATTCTTTTTTTTTAAATGTAAACATTGATTAAAAAAGATAAGAAAAATAACTTTTATGCCGTTTTAGGATGTGATACTATTTTTTTCTTAATAATATTTTTGTGCTCTTATTAAGTTAACTCTCCGCGACCCTTGCTTGACTGGTAGGGAATGCCAAAGGCAAAAGATTACCTTGTTACAATCACCTTACATGAAGTTTTATTAAATAAATAAAAATATTTTTATACAACTTTTTTGATGTAAGTTTGTAACATACTACTTCAGTTCGACGGTAGTCGGCGTACCGATCGCACGAGTACTCGCTGTTGCTAATAGCTACTATATATTTATTTCTATAAAAACGACCGGTTGCACTGTTTCTCAAACTTTTTATCGACGTCTATCGAAATGTTTACCTGTAGACGTTGTGATTCTGAAGCGAGAGATGGTGCTACGTGTGCTGCCTGCAAGGCGAAATTTGATTTTCCCTGTGCTGGGATATCAGAGGCTGGATGGAGAAAACTTGGCGAGCGTAAATCGACGTGGAAATGTCAAAACTGCAAGTCTACTCCGGTAGCCAGTCCTCAGACTAGTAGTTTGAAAGCATCACCAGTGAACTCAGAGTCCATCATGATTGAGCTTCAGCGTCTCTCAGCCAAAATGGAAGCATTGCCTGCGCTAATGGAGAGTGTCAAGGCAATTCAGACTGAGCTTGCGGAATTAAAGACTATACGGCAAGAAGTCTCTCAAATGAAATCGTCATTTGAATCTTACGGTCAGGAAATAAAGGCTTTGGCAGGCAGGGTGTCAGATCTTGAAGTAGAAGTTGAGACAATAAAGAAAACCAAGGAAGCGATAGTGAACTTGCAGGATCGAATAATTCAGCTTGAGGATCGGCAGTCTGAGAGTGAACAGAGGGCTCGCATGAACAACATTGAAATTAAAGGAGTGCCAATATCCAAGGATGAAGACCTGTTTGCTATAATAGCCAAGATTGGTAATAGAATAGATTTTCATATACAAAGGGAACAGATTAATTACATAGCAAGGGTGCCGACACGGAATGATAAATTGAATAAAAACATTATTTGCTCTGTGCACAACAGCTACTTAAAGAACGATTTTATAGCTGCTGCGAAGAAATGCAAAAAACTGTATGCTGGTGATTTGGGCTTACAGGGCAGTAACAGGGTGTACATCAACGACCATCTGACACTTGAAAATAAAGTCTTACTTAATAGAACCAAGGCTCAAGCCAAAGAGCGTGGCTTCGAACATGTTTGGGTTAGAGGTTGCAAAATATTTGTACGGAAAAACACCACATCTCCGAAACACTGCATCAAAACAGAGCAGGATTTAAAAAAGTTTTTATTTTAATCAAAACCACTTATCGTAACTGCAAGTTGTTTATTCTAATTAAAAAAGTTTGTTCACTTAGCATTGTGTACACATTATTGTTAATCGTGAACTCGTTAGATTTAAGTTTGAGAAACACAGGTACGTATTTTTTGCATGCATTCCATTCTCGGCCGCCTTTTGTTCTCTTATCGCTTGGTGTCGGCTATTCATTCGGCTCATTAGGCTTTGCTTATTGCCATTTTATACTCTATGCTTGTGCAGTTAGAGGTGAGAAGTGCTTACACATGAAATTAATTACTCATACCTTACACAATTTTAAAACTAAATTTTTCTACACTTTGTATACGATTTCTTGCGCTTATTCTATCCAATTTTATTTATTTATAATATTTTTCGCTTTATTTTGCCACTATGTTTTGCTATTTACTCCAGATTTTAATACCTATAGCTTTTACTTATTGGCACTAGATCTGAGTGTACCTTATATCTTTTCAATCATTTTTCTGACGTTACGAATAATTAATAATGGCACCTATTAGCATTTTCTACCAAAATGTTCGGGGGTTGCGGACGAAGACATCGGTTTTTTATGGAAATGTTTGTATGAATTCTTTTGATGTCATTTGTCTGACGGAAACATGGCTTATTGATGGTATATCTGACAGCGAATTATTTGATGATAGATATTTTGTATGGAGACGAGATCGGAATTACTTGCACACTAAACAAACTATGGGTGGGGGGGTTTTAATAGCCGTGCGTAGGGAACTTGTTGCGGATACCCGCGGCGAATGGTGCTCGTCTGCCGAAGATCTGTGGGTTACCTTAACTTTACACCAAAAGAAACCTAAACTAACTTATAAAATACATTTATGTGTTGTGTATATATGCACTCAGCAATCTGGCAACTCGTTAATGATACAACTTAATAATTTTTCTAGTAATTTAACTGACATTGTTTTTAAACACCCTGCGGATAAGTTTTTGGTGATCGGGGACTTTAATCAACCGAATATTGATTGGCACGCTGCGGCAGACGGTGATCATCTGTGTCCTGGTAATTTGCATGGTCCCATACAAACCGGCTTTTGTGATACTCTCACCGCTTGCAATTTGCTACAGTACAATTCACATCGTAATGTAAACAATAGGATTCTTGATCTCGTCTTTTCTAACAGTGAAGTAGATGTCACTTGTAGCCTGGATCCCCTTGTACGCGAAGACCCTCATCATAAAGCGCTCTGCATCTCTGCCGACTTCGTTCAACTTCACCAGCTGCATTCTCGGCCTAGAGTTAAGTTTTTGTATGCTCAGGCAAATTATGATGCCATAATGGAAGAAATGATGGCAATTGACTGGCCTTTACAGCTGAATAGTAGGTCTCTTGAGGAAGCTGTTAAATTCTTTTATGACACTATTTACTTTCTTCATAATACACATATTCCATCCAAAAGTATCACTCCAAAGGGTAAGTATCCTCCTTGGTACAAGAGTGCTCTTATTAAAATAATTAAAGAAAAGTCAAAATTTCACGCAAAATTTAAAACTTATGGAAATCTCTCAGACTACCATTCTTTTGTTACCTTACGTCAACGAGCTAAAGATCTGGAGAAGGAAATGTGCGATAAGTATATTGCAAATATCGAGTTAGCCATTTCTAAGAATCCTAGAGCTTTTTGGCAATATGTTAAATCCAAACGACAAACCAACTGTTACCCATCAGTGTTTAAATTTGATGAAGTGTCTTCTGGCAGTGGAGAGGAGATCTGTAATATGTTTGGTAGCTACTTCCTTTCGAACTTTCAAGAGCAACGTGACGCGAATGATTTCTTAGGCACTGCGAGGATGGATCAACTAGATCAGTCTACTGGTCTTGTATCAGACATTAGCACTATCAATGTGCGAGAAGAGGAGGTATTTCGGTTGTTAAAGCAAATTGATATTAACAAATCCGCTGGCCCCGATAATATTTCGCCTATTTTTATAGCCAAATGTGCCAAGTGTCTGTCCATTCCATTAACATTATTGTTTAAACGGTCATTCGACTTAGGAGTGGTGCCTACTATCTGGAAGTCGGCGTATATAACGCCGATTCATAAAAAAGGACCTAAAGACAACGTAGTTAACTATAGACCGATCTCAAAACTCTGCGTGTTCGCTAAAATTATGGAGAAAATCGTACACGTGCAACTTTCCTCTGCACTTAAATTAAGTTTCTCCGAACATCAACATGGATTTTTAAAAGGTCGTTCCACCACCTCCAATCTTGTGGTCTGTAGTGACTTCATATCTGAGCATATGTCTAAGCGGTCTCAAGTCGACGTTATATACACTGACTACAGCAAGTGCTTTGATCGAATAGATCATGCGCTTCTAATGCGCAAACTGTTAGACATTGGTGTGAGGGGCAGTCTGTACAGATGGTTTGTATCATATGTAGAAAACAGATGCCAGACTGTAGTTCTCAACGGCTATGCCTCGAGAGCGATGTACATTCCTTCGGGAGTCCCCCAAGGATCCTTATTGGGACCCCTGTTATTCAATATCTTTGTAAATGATATCGCCTCATGTTTCCTACATTCAAAAATATTATTGTATGCGGATGACATGAAAATCTTGAGTCAAGTTTCGACAATCGAAGACGCGCATCTATTACAAGAGGATCTGGACCGTTTCCATAATTACTGCTACAGAAATAGGTTGGATTTAAATATTTCCAAATGTTACGTATGTACGTATACTCGTAAGCCAAACCCTATTATGTACGATTATAAATTGTCGAATACAACAATTGCCAGAGTGAGCGTAATTAGGGATCTTGGGGTAATTTTTGACTCAAAACTTTTGTTTGACGCGCACATCGAGAATGTGGTCAACAAAGCCTCTAAAGCGTTAGGCTTCATTTTTAGGGTATCCTCTGAGTTTAAGAACATCAAAACCATGAAAATCCTCTACTGTGCCTTTGTCCGCAGCCATCTAGAATATGCTTCTCAAATTTGGAATCCAAATTACAATGTTTATATTAAACGCCTTGAAGGCATACAAAAGCGATTTTTAAGGTACATTCAATACCGAGCAAATTGTTATCTTCCGAACTATAATAGCCGATGCAAGAAATTTCATATTCTTCCTTTACATGAACGAAGAAAAATTGCTGACCTTGCCTACCTGTTCAATATAATGAACGGGTCTATTGATGTACCTGAGCTGGTGGCCAAGGTTGGACTGCGTGCACCGTCTGTGTTTCTTCGGAGACCTGATCTTCTACATGTACCTATCGTGAAAACTGTCTATAGACAGAACTCGTACATTCAAAGAGTATGTCGAAAGTTCAACTCAATGTGCCGGGATGTCGAGCTTGATTTGTTCACAAATAGTGTCAAAAAACTTAAAAAAATGTTAAGCAACTTTTTCTTTGAAGCTTGATTGTGTTTTGTGATGTATCGTATCTTTGTTTCTTTTTGTCTAATATTTCTATGTTTATTGCTCACGCTTTTATACCGTTTCTTAATTTTATTTATAAGTTTATATATGTGGAAACTTGTAATTGGCCTTCTTCTGTATATTATAATGTTTTTACTGTACTGTATTAGCTGTAAGTTTTCTTAAAATCAATAAAATAAAATAAAATAAATAAATAAAATACCTTCGGATAAAACTTTGTCAACAAATTCATCTAAAAAAAATCTAATCAAAATGAATTAACCGAAAAGCACCAGTGTAGCCCGCCAAATTCAAATTTTCTTAAGTTTTTTGTTTTAAGTTGTACTCGTATGTTGATTAAAATAAGATCGGCGGGCGTGATACATATTTATTTATAAAATTATAACAATTAAAATCATCAACGAAACACTTTCAGTTTATCTTGTCTTCTTTAAATTATTTTTAGGCCTTATTGCTATCACTCCGCTGTCTGTCACGGCTATATCTCATGAACAGTCATAGATAGACAGTTGATTTTTTTTACAAATTAGGTAATTCTGTGGCCGCTAATATAAGAAATACTAAAAACAGAATAAAATAAATATTTAAGTAAGGTTCCACACAATAAACGTGATTATTTTTGCCATTTTATGCTACGGGACGCTACAGAAATCTTTAATATAGTCATAATAAACAAGAACAAAAATTAAGAAATTTTGAATTTAGCGGGCTATCTTTGAGCAAAACTTATAGCTTACTATAATCACTGTTAATTTTATTATTCAGAAACTTGATTAGACTTTAACCTCTCGAATACCGTAATCAGAGACACAAGAAAATGACAATAAGAGAGCGAACGCCGGGATTTAATCAATTCAACCAATCAAGTCTTTAGTCAGTAGAAATCAGAAACTTTATTTCAAACTAGCTGTGCCCGCGACTTCGTTCGCGTGGACTACAGGATTTGAATTTTTTTTTCTAAAATAAAAGTAACTTATGTTACTCCTTATTATATTAGCTACCTGTCAAAAAAAGTCCCGTCAAAATCGGTCCAGCCATTTCAGAGATTAGCCCGGACAAACAGACAGACAGACAGAAAAAACCGGCTAAGTGCGAGTCGGACTCGCCCATGGAGGGTTCCGTAGCAGTACAGTAACATAATATAAAAGTTCTTGTAGTTCGTTGTAACTTTGATCAATGTTTTAATAATAGTGTATTTTTTTAGATTTACGACGTATTAAAAAAAAACTACTTACTAGATCTCGTTCAAACCAATTTTCGTTGGTAGTTTACATGGTAATGTACATCATATATTTTTTTTTAGTTTTATCATTCTCTTATTTTAGAAGTTAGAGGGGGGGGGACACATTTTACCACTTTGGAAGTGTCTCTCGCGTAAACTATTCAATTTAGAAAAATATGATATTAAAAACCTCAATATCATTTTTGAAGACCTATCCATAAATACCCCACACGTATGGGTTTGATGAAAAAAAATTTTTTGAGTTTTAGTTCTAAGTATGGGGACCTCCAAATTTTTTTTTATTTTTTCTATTTTTGTGTAAAAATCTTAATGCAGTTCACAGATTACATCTACTTACTAAGTTTCAACAGTATAGCTCTTATAGTTTCGGAAAAAAGTGGCTGTGACATACGGACGGACAGACAGACAGACAGTTATTTCAATGTTACAAACAGACACTCCAATTTTATTTATATGTATAGATATACATTAACAGGCACTTTTGAATTGTCAAAATAACGACCAGTAAAAAAAAGTGACGCTTTTGTCGCACGTTCCAAAGTGTACATCTCTATGGAGAAGAACGTGCAAAAGATTCCGCTCAGCTTGTAAACTGAAATCAAAAGTAAACACCTAACACTTAAAGCCCATAACATTATCATTAAAGCTACATTCCACTACTAAGAATATTAGCAGCTGGACTACCTATCCTTCAATTAAGTTTTCTTTTGTCCCTTTCTAATATAAAGTGCTAGAAAGAGACGCGAGACTGTTAGCACAAGAGTAATATAAATTGATTGAGTGTGGCAACACTGGTGTGCTTGGCGTGTGGTGTAAGTTAAGGTGAAAGATGTTTTTGATGACTTTTATTCAGATGTGGAATTATTGACTGTTGCTGATTTTATAACATTTTTTTTTAGTTAGCTTATATTTTCCCACTGCTAGGCAAACACCACCTGAAACTACTTTGTGTAATTTATTTCACCCTCTCCTCTCCTGTAAACCTATATGACTAAGTCTTATATATATTTATATAAAATAAAATGTAATACATATTATATGCGAAAAATCTAAAAAGTACCGTTTGACAGTTCTACACGTAGTACATTTTTAATTAAAAATTGTATTATGTTGTGAAGGAATAAAAATAGCTTCATAATTTAGTGGTTTTATGGAAAGGATAATAAAAATAAAGTGTGTTACGCCTATACAAAGCTATTTTTATAGAAAAGTGAGAAACTTCAAACAGTTCTTCTTAGATTTGTTGTGATATAATAAATACTAATTTAATATTATTACGTCAAAAATTAAAAGTAATAGCGGAGTAGTCTCAAAAATTCTTTCATTTTTCTTATAATTATATATAATATATATTTATATATATATGTAGGTTTATATTATATTGAACATGTATGTATGTTTAATATATTAAATGTATATTTTTCCCTTCTTTTCTTATTAATCTATTCTCTTTTTTTATGCACCTGCCATGTTTTCTCTTCACCACCCTAGGTTGACTGGTAGAGAATGCCTAAGGCATTAAGTCCGCCTTTGCACCTATGTGTTGCATGAAGTTTTAATAAATAAATAAATAAAAGTGTCCTTATATTTTCTGTAATATAGGTTAATGTTGGGATTTTTACACGTTAGCACATTTTGTACCTATGTATACTAATTAATCTTTTCAATTCCAGCCCCATAAACCTTGTAGTTTGTACCATACTCCATCAGGAATAGCTCTCATTCTCAACATTGCCAATTCATGGAACGAACAATTTATAACAATTAACATTATGACAGATTTGGGCTTCACACGTATTCAGAAATACAGAGTAACATCATTCATGGAGACCTCATCAACTTACATAGGAGTACCTGTTTTTTGAGGTGCGATATTATAAATGCAAATACATTCTCCCAATCTATGTAGAGTGACACACTCGTCAGACTTTTAGCGACTAAAACTAATCAGGGCCACGGTAACTCTTTCAAACAATCTCGTAGCCCTTACGTATAAGTAGTTTGCCAACTATAGACTGTCAGGCGTCATGCTAATATATGTACATAGAAAGCGATTATTATCTACGCTTTTTGGTTTATCGTTTTTATGACTTTTGATATACCTATATGTCAGATATTTACGACGCCAATAAATCTTGGACTTTTTTGTGATTAATAATGGTGTAACATTATCGCTTTTCATTGTCGTAAGCTTGTAGAAGTTATTGGGACCTTAACGCAAAGGCAACTGAAGGAACACAGGCATGTTTTGGTTTGTAAAAGTCTAAAGTATATTGTTCGCGGCTCTGGGCGACTTCTTGTCAATTCCTAAGCAAAACATCTAAGTCATCTCGACATCTTTCAGAGCACCAACTTGCGTTCTACGTGCCCGTTGCTCGATCGGCATGTGGTAGAAACATTATCAAAGTCTTTGATCGAGGATTTCTTCATTATTAGACCGATGGATTTCATAAAAAAAAATATAACTGATTATTCCATTCATTTGTTTATTCTGTGTACCAAGCGCGCGAATCGTTTGAAACAATAATATGCAAACATGATTGCTTACAACAGTTGCAGTAGCTAGAACTTATGTAACGTAAATATGTACATTGTTATGTAATTAGTTACAGTATTAATTTCATTGTAAACTATATTTACGGGGATTACTGAGTACATTTCTGTTACTGTTTATGATTTCCGGGCATTAAGTACAATATGCTTAACCAGCTTACTTCATTATTGTGTATGAGAGTCAGAAAGAAACTCACAAATGCGACCAGTCTGAATAAAGCCGAGGGAGGCATCTTCTGCTTTACAATAACGCGTGTTTTATGGCACGGTTGGCGCAGTGGTTGGACGAACACCGAGTTGTTTTTATGTACAATTACCGACACGGCTCTTGAGCGCTCGGTGTCAGAGTGGGGATCGCTTTGCGCATTCCATACATTGGCGAGCCAATCGTCGTTGTTAGATACATGCAGCAAGCGCAGGGAACGAATCACGAGTGACGTCTATGACACGATGGCGCGGCGAGCCAATCATTGACACTCCCCGCCCCCGCGTCTCACTGGGCACCACTAAAGGAATCGAATATTTGACTTCTGCGCAACTTGAAGCCAGCGCTCAAGATCCGCGCCTGTAATTGTATGTTACGTTTGTCTCTCTGTCTGGTTAAGAGCTTTGAGCGGGTCAATAGGACCACCGAATGTCATTAACATGTCGATTGCGTTAACGTAAAATTAATTTGTAGTTCGTACTAGGCAATCTGCTGCACTAGTTGTCGCGAGCTTGATTTCTGCGCAAATCGTGCGAAACAGAAAAATAAAGTACCTTCTATGGTGTTTTATTTATTTATTATTTACTAGCTTTTGCCCGCGTGGCTTCGCTCCCGCTTTTCCCTACTCTATCCTACTCTACCTTACTATAACCTACTCTACCCTACTCTACCCTACTACACCCTACTCTACCCTACTCTACCCTACTCTACCCTACTCTACCCTACTCTACCCTACTCTACCCTATTCTACCCTACTCTACCCTATTCTACCCTACTCTACCCTACTCTACCCTACTCTACCCTACTCTACCCTACTCTACCCTACTCTACCCTACTCTACCCTACTCTACCCTACTCTACCCTACTCTACCCTACTCTACCCTACTCTACCCTACTCTACACTACTCTTCACTACTACACTACTTTACTCTACACTACTCTACCCTACTACTATACCCTACTCTTCCCTACCAAACTTCACATAAACCATCTACTCAATAGTCCGAACACAGCCTAAACATTTGGTTTGGATAGGTGAGCCCGTTCTTGAGTTTTACTCGTAAAATGACAACGTAAAGTGACATTGATTTTTATTTAAATAGATCTTCATGCAACACAAAAAATACTGAGGCGGGCTTAAAGCCTTAGGAATTCTCTACCAGTCAACCTATAAGCTTAAAAAAAATAATTAACGTTTGTTTTCAAATAGGTAACATAAATTATATTAAAAATAATATGTTGGTGCAAAAGTAGGTACACATTTATAGTTAAAATAAATATTATAATTGTATTTAATATACTTAATATATGTAAATATATAATAATAACAATATAATAATAATATTCCACAACTATCACACAACGCACTGACTTACTGATTTTTATGTAACATCTTGCATTTATGTGTATACTCATGTTTTAGCAAAATAAATAATCTTGAATCTTGAATCTTGAACGCCGTCTAGTCTCAAACTAAGCAGAGCTTGTGTTATGGGTACTAGACAACTGATAAACATACTTATATATTTCTAAACACATATGTAACTTTTTTGTTCCTCCTCTACATCAATGACCTCCCAAATGTCACTAGCCATACAGTAATTTTATTTGCTGATGACACGACCCTTGTAGTGAAGTGTGAAAGAGGAGACACCTATGAGAATGAGATTAATGAAGCCATAAAAAATATAATACGCTGGTTGAACACCAATAACCTACAAATTAATATGGATAAAACGAAAATGGTCCAATTTCAAACCTACAGGAGGAACCCATTACCACTAAATATTAAATATAATGATACTACGGTCGAACAAGTAGTAAGTACTACATTTCTTGGCATACAGTTGGATCAAAATTGCGACTGGAAAAAGCATGTCGAGTATGTTTGTGACAAACTGGACCGATTTGTCTATGCACTAAGACGATTAAGAGCCACGGTTTCAAATGAAGCGGCTCTTAGTGCATATCATGGTTACGTTTCCTCAGTACTTTCATACGGTCTCTTGTTGTGGGGTAATTCGGTGGATGTCAATAAAGCATTTATTATACAAAAAAAATGTGTGCGTGCAATCTGTGGAGCTTGGTATATGGATAGCTGTAAGCCACTGTTTAAAAAGTACAACATTTTACCATTAGCATGCATGTATGTTAAAGAGTTATGTCTATTTGTACGACAACATCCTGAATATTTTATTAAACATAGAGATGTAACCAAAAGGAATGTTTCCTCTAGGGATAAGCATAGGCTCTGCTTGCCGCAAGGCAAACTTGATTTATACAAAAGAAATTCGTTTTTAATGGCTATTAAGGTGTATAATAAATTACCAAATGCCTTAAAAGAACTACCGTTGCCTATGTTTAAAAACAAGTTAATCCACTGGCTGAAAGAAAAATGTTTTTACAGTGTTAATGAATTTATGTTACATAACGAACGCAAGGAAAGAAAATAATGTCAATTTTGGTTTATATTTTTATTTTTAAATTGACATTCAATATTTTAGTTATTCTGACATTATTATTCTGACAATTTTATTCTGGTTTTGACATTTTAATATTATTGTTGGATATCTCAATCTTTGTATGATGTCTAAAATAATGACAATTTTGGTTTATATTTATATTTTTAAATTGACATTCAATATTTTAGTTATTCTGACATTATTATTCTGACAATTTTATTCTGGTTTTGACATTTTAATATTATTGATGGATATCTTAATCTTTGTATGATGTCTAAAATAATGTCAATTTTGGTTTATATTTTTATTTTTAAATTGACATTCCATGTTTTAATTATTCTGACATTATTATTCTGATTTTGACATTTTTAATTAAATTAATAAATATTTATTTAATCAGACATTTTTAACAATTAAAGTGATTCAATAACTAAAGAGATATTATGTTTGACATTTATTATTAAATTGTATGTACTTAATCTGAAATTAAATATTTGCACACCACATATAATGGTAGAATGTAAAGGGGCCTTAATATTAATATTATGATCATACTACTTTGTATACCTACATTCTGGCAAATAAATTATTATTATTATTATTATTATTATTATTATTATGTACATATTATAGATAAATTACACCCAGACACAGAACAAATGATCATGCTCGTCACACAAACATTTGTCGTGGGTGGGAATCTAACCCACGACCTCCGGCATAGCATTCAAGGCCACTAACCACTAGACCAACAGGCCGAAAGCAGTTTAAAAGACAATTTTGCTATTAGTGGAGAAAATAATCCCGCAAATTATGCCGACTTTCGGCCGAATACAAACCTGATCCTTTGGACCCCTTTTGATGAAGTTGACAAGCCAGTCATAAACTTATATTTGACTGGCCTGTTGGTCTAGTGGTTAGTGACCCTGACTGCTATGCCGGAGGTCGTGGGTTCGATTCCCACCCAGGACAAATGTTTGTGTGATAAGCATAATCATTTGTTCTGTGTCTGGGTGTAATTTATCTATAATATGTATGTATTTAGAAATAAAAAAGTATGTTTATCAGTTGTCTAGTACCCATAACACAAGCTCTGCTTAGCTTGGGACTAGACGGCGTTGTGTGGTAGTTGTGGAATATTATTATATTTCCTTTATTATACATTTTAACATATTTATTAAATTTTTAAATATTCCTTAAAAATATATATTTAAAAAAAACATTTAAAAATATAAAAAATAGTGTCCCACCGGTATCGGGAACAGGGTCCAAGCTACCGGCGGTCAGGGCTCCAGAGAAAGGAACCTCCTAACTATACGAGCCGTGTCCAGGAGTACCGCTTTCTGAATCAAGCCCTTGATCCAGCCGCTTAACGAGAGCCTCCTAAGGTGTTGGTCGAGGCTCTTGGCAATTAAGCCATTGGCTGACACGACTATCGGTACAATGATCGCTGAGTCCACATTCCACATGTCGACAACCTCGCGAGCCAAGTCGATATACTTAATTTGTTTATCTTTCTCGGCTTTCACGAGGTTCTCGTCATGCGGGATGGATATGTCAACAATCATTGCACGCCTCTCCCTTCGGTCCATCACCACTATATCAGGCTTATTGGCTACAATAGTCCTGTCAGTGATGATGGACCGATCCCAGTACAACGTGATATCGCCACTATCGAGAACTGGGTCGGGCACATACCTGTAGTATGGCACCTCCGATTCCACAAGAGAGTACTTCAGAGCAAGTTGCTGATGGATTATCCTGGCTACAAGATTGTGTCTATGCAAGTATTCCCCGTTAGCTAGACGAGAACAACCAGAGATAATGTGGCGGATTGATTCATCCGGTCGGTGACATGCCCGACAGATGTCAACCGTGCCGTCCTTCACAATAAATCTCCGGTAGTTATTCGTCATGATAACTTCGTCCATAATTGCACAGACAAAACCTTCGGTTTCCCCAAAGAGGTCACCGACGCGTAGCCAGGCTACGGACGCTAGTTGGTCTACATCGGGCCCATGAAGGGCTCGGAAAAAGCGTCCGTGAAGTTCCTTACTCTGCCATACTTCCTTGCGTACGTTAGTGTCAAGCACTACAGGTTTGCGCCAGTTCTCGTTAGCCAAGGAGAGCGGGGTGAGTCCCTTGTCCACTGCTACTACAGCACGATGCATACCCCCGTCGGCGGCTAGGAAGTATTCCCTGAGACTGCATACCTCGCGATTGTGCAGGGTCTTAGCATTTAAAAAGCCTCGACCCCCGCACTTCCGCGGGATATACAGTCTCATTACCGACGACCGAGGGTGATGCATTCGATATGCAGTCAGCAGTGTACGAACCCTTCTATCCAGGGCGTCAAGTTCCGTTTGAGTCCATTTGAGTACACCGAAAGCGTACATCAATACCGGCATGACCCAACCGTTGAAGGCACGCACCTTGTTTCCACCTGACAGAAGGCTGTTAAGTACCTTCTTCAGGCGGCCAAAGAAGCGCTCCCTCAACGATTGCTTCATGTCAGTGGCATTGATGCCTAACGCTTCCGACATACCCAAATACTTGTAGGTTTCGGTTGGAGAGAGGGATCTCAGGTGTATGGAATCCGAGAGTTGGATACCCACGGATTCCACAATCTCCCCTCGTTTTATATGCATGACCGCACATTTGTCCACACCAAACTCCATCCTGATGGCACTACTGAAGGTTTCCGTTACCTTCAGTAGCTCCATCAGTTGCAGATTGTTGGGGGCAAAGAGCTTCAAGTCATCCATATAAAGGAGGTGAGATATAGCCTGACCACCTCTCTTCAACCGATAGCCTAGGCCTGAATTCTCCAGCAATGTGCTCAGAGTGATATTATATTATTATTATTATTTTTATTCACTGACTTCTTCCCTTGAATTTTACTCAACCCTCATATTCCAGGCTCTGTCTGCATGCTAGAAGCTGATATCGTCATGGGCACCATCGTCGGCAAGGATGGCCCACCAGTCCCCGTAATGGCCCATCCTCCAGCGACTACCTCCGACCTGACTCTAGCGGAGTTCCTGGAGACCATAGCCCAGCATAACCTGAAGGAGAGCAATCCGGCTAATAAGAAGGGGGCCAAGCTGGACTTTAAGAGCATTGAGGCTTATGAGGCGAGTCAGGAGCTGATCAGCAAATATCAGGTATGTTTGAAATATTTTCGTCGTTTTTAGTTTTTCAAAAAAGGTCTATGAAATGTAGGGCCTATGAGCTGCAAAGGGTATCTGAAGAAACACATGTGGGTTTTAGTCAGTAGGTAAAAGTATGACACTCCTTCAACCAGGGTGGGAGAAGTTAACTAATGATTACCCAGCGTTATAGGTATCTAAGAATCTAAGTATGTCTTACAAATTTGCGTCTGTTTGTCTTTATTTAATTAAATTGAAGAGGAGAGGTGAAATGCACGATACTGAAGGAGTTACGAGTACGTGTGGATAGATGAAGAGGAAGAGAGAGGATAAATAAAAGATGGATGGATTGTGTGAGAAGTGATATGAAAGAAAAGGGAGTTAGTGATAGCGTGACGAGTGACAGGACAGCACGCTTAGCCAAGTTGTTATTCTGCAATCGTTAACGCTGTCGAAAAGTGATGAAACGTATGGGAATGACGTCATCTCAACGTAACGTGGTCAGAACAAACGAATAGACAATTCGTAGCCAATTTCACATCGTTCAAAATCGTTTCTACAATGTTTAACGCTACGTCCTTTGTTATACAAACGCTACATTGTAGAACGAGCGGCCGACTCAGGCGCGTCAACATGGCTACCGACTTATCGTTTTCTACAATTGCTGTAACCGAGGCGTTACCAATTAGAGAACGGAATTCGACACAAACTGGTTGTAACTTGGCTAGGGGGGCAGGATAGAAGAAGAGAGCGTGTTGCACCGACACCATACATAACGGGAGAAGGGCTGGAAGATGATGATGATGAATTATATTACAATTCTATACTTACTTAAACAACATTATTTTTAGTTCACGGGAAACCAGAATATAGTTCGTTCAAAATCACTAACTGAACTGATTTCAACAATTTTTACACCATGTTAAATTTTTTTTCCAAAAATATTTTAAATAAGTCACAAGTTGGATACCACCGACATTAAGTATAACATAGGCCACGGGAGGTCATAGTGGGTATTAGGCGCCAGCAAGCAGCTGGGTGCAAGTGCGAAACAACCCCTCAGTCGCCTGGATGGCCCGGTGACTATGTATTTTTGCTGACGTAACAAGCTTATAATTTTGTGATTTTTTTCATGATCCAGTTATAAAATAAAATACTAGACACGTGTTTCGGGTTTACTTATACTAAAACAGATGTTGTTTCAGACATCCCCAAAAAAAACTGGAAACTAAGTCGTATGGTTATAACCAAAAATAAAGGCGTTCCCACATCCGTTGGTATTGCAACAGACCAGACACAATAGAAGCTGCAGACAATTTAATTGAATGAAGTAATCAATTTAGTTATCATTTGTATTAATTAGTTATAGCATCAGCCATGTCTCATGGGGAACCCTACACAAAGACAATGACTACACAAAATAATCAACCTTAACTTTGTGAATACAAGGTTGATTTTCCAAAACGTGTGTAGAGGGCCTCCTGTTTCTGTTGCTTACGAAATATGGGCTCTATTGTAATTTACTAAAGGGTGAATATTGTGTAGGATGATGGGAGCAGACATCTTAATTAGGATAATGACATAGCGTGTGAATAATCGGGAATTTAAAACAACATCTTGTGTGGTCGGTCTGTGTGGGAGTGTGTCCATGAGAACAGCGGGGGCATGAGCGGCAGCGGGCTTACATGTCACAGTCATGCTACATGTTAGAATGTAAGTAAAGAAAGTAAAAAAAAAATAAACATTTAGTTGGTCCGGACTAAGCGTTTCGTCTAGTCGTTTATACCGCGTACATCGAAGGACTGGAACAATTTGCTGCGATCTACCCGTCTGATTACAATTTAGGTGTCTTCAAGGCTAGAGTAAAACTATTGCGCTTCACCATCAACGATTGCATCACTGCTTCATCAATCAAGCACTAGTTTTAATAATTTAAAAAAAGTTAGCCTGCAGACAAACACACAAAGGCCCCCCCACAGCGTTGGACTAGACAAGCGCAGTGGGGGAATATACTTTAATATGTAAAATATGTTAAAACGGACGTTGTTCGCAATAAACTCAAAAACTACTGAACGGTTTTCAATGCCGTTTTCACCAATGGACAGTGATTCATAGGGAATATTTAGATCACAAATAAATAAAACAATTGTAATATAATATAGATGTTTAATACAATATTTATACAATATATATTATATTTTGACAGAATATCATCTTTGACAAGCCTGTTGGATGTAGTGGTCAGTGACCCTGACTGCTATGCCGGAGGTCATGGGTTCGATTTCCACCCAGGACAAATGTTTGTGTGATGAGCATAATCATTTGTTCTGTGTCTGGGTGTAATTTATCTAAAATATGTATGTATTTAGAAATATTAGGTATGTTTATCAGTTGTCTAGTACCCATAACACAAGCTCTGCTTAGCTTGGGACTAGACGGCGCTGTGTGATAGTTGTAGAATATTATATTATTATTATATATATTATATTATATAATACAGTAGAGAAAAGCCTAGAATTTCAAATATTTGGAACATTCGTGTGAAACTGAGCCAAGTTACTTTTAAAGAATTTTTATTCTCATAAGATCAATACAGTTCACTTAAAATGAGATACAAATAGCTTATAAGTAGTTTTTTAATTTAGATTAAAACATTATTATTTTCACAGTTTTTTTAATTCTTCGGGTAAACGTCGATTAAATAAGTCGACTTTTTTTTTAATCCTTCGGGTAAATCGTTTACCCGAAGAATAAAAGAAGAACACACAGAAGTTACTAGTTTTAACCATAATGACCTTTCTGAAACAGCATTAGGGCCTTACCATGACGTGTTGAAATGTCAAGCGTGCGAGCGAGAAAGAGGGATGGAGCCATACACCTTACATAGCACCACCGTCCCACATTAACAATTCAGTTAAAGACGTAAAATGGATCGCGTTAACAGCTCGAAATAGGACCTCTAATCAATCAATTGACTCTCGAACTTTTTGACCTCCCACATCGCTGTTTTTATGGCCCCACAAGAAACAAACACAGATGAACCAAGACACATATGTCGCGGGTCGCTAGAAACATTTGTTACAACAACGACCCATGATTGAGAACCCCTGAAAAAATGGCCGCCCGTCGACAGATTTAGCAGATGTGTGTTATAGGTGTCACTTATTAATTGCCTGTATCCTGCGCAGTAGTGTGGGAAGCCTTTTGTTTTATTTAGGATGTGTTTTCTGACTACACACAAAACTTATTGTATGGCCCCTAAAATATTTATTTTATTATGTTTTACCCGACTACGGTAAAGCCAAAGGAGGGTTATGATTGTGACAGGCAATGTGTGTATGTGAATGTGTTCATCTGTTCTCTCATAGCTCCTAATCTACTTATTGAAACTCGACATATGAGGTATTGCTGGAACCGTCTTAATTGTCCGCTAAACAAATACTACGTAACGTGTCACAAAACTCGATATGGCGCCCTCTAGTGGACAAAAAGTAATGTGTTAAAAAAAAGGTAAATACGTTGTTTTTGGTATCCTTTGAAAGGACTTCAGAATCTACGCAGCTAGTTAAACAGCTGCTTAGACTCTTCACTAATGGACAGAAGTTTTATGTTATAGTCTATCTAAAAAGTCAACCGACTTGGGAATTTTGTTATAATATTTAATCATTTAAAAAATACATCATTTCCATACTTTTTATAAGGTTCTTCTGTTAGTAAACAATGATCAATATCTCTTAATCAACCTTGATTATTGACCCAGTGTTGACTACATCAGATTTAATTAAGTCCTAATAATTATTACCCAAGTCATTTGACTTTTTAGACAGACTCTAATTATCTAGTTCTGAATTTGACAGTTTAGCTTTTACAAGTAAATAGTATGGAAGTACAGTGAATTAACACCAAAATGGTTTAAATAAAAAACAGTAAAAAACTGAAACCTGACTACGACAAAAAAAAAACGATATTGAAAAAGTATGAAACAAGATTTTCAGGATGCTGAAATAAACAAGGTAACTGGAAAAACAAGAACAGAACAAAAAGAAAAGCTGTAGTCGCACGTAATTGAAGTGTTTCGGTTGGAACTTATAACGTGTGAATGCGGGTTTTCTTTTTCATACCTTCTTGGTTCATCCTCAGTAAATGCTTTGCAACTTTTTTTAGCATTTGTCGTTATAGTGGTAACAGGCGTACATCATCTGTAAAAAAAAAAAAATAACTTTTTAGCTATCACATTTCTTGAGAAACAGCCTGTTGACCGATAGACGGATAGCGACAGTTTTTACCCTTTGGATAGGGAACCATAAAAAAGACTAGCCAATTGAAGAACTAAATATACATACATATTAAATTCCTCTAATGCCCAGAACGATCTTGATTGCTAAGAAAAAGTCTAGCCTGGACGCATTGATTTATCAACCCGAGATATTGTATAATAATGGGTCAAGCAAGCTTCCGTGTGGTCTTTGGCAGGGACGGGCCACCCGCGGATTGTAGATAGATTATCAGGAAGAGGAAAGATACATGGGATCTTGGGCAGCATTCTGTCATATTGTATTCCTAGCTCAAGAAATCTTTAACGATATTTATATAAAGATTTTTTAAGTTAATATTTAAGGCGGATATTTAGACGTATATCTACCTATTCTCAAAAAGTCTGTGTTACTAAGACCAAGTGTCGTTTAAATGCAGAAAACTAATCTATACAATGCGTTCCAAATGAGAATAGGATCGCCCGCCATGTTGTGACGTCACGATTTACTGTCAAATCGAGGAAAGAAGTTTTTAAACATTAATTAATTTACGAAAATTTTAAATTATTTATGAACTGTGAACGAAAAAAGTATAATCAGAATCCAGTTCTTCAATTTTACTCATCTCTAAGTTCTTCAATTTTGCCAAAATTTCTTCGATTTGACAGTACGACGAGACGTCAAAACATAGGAATCGGTCCTATTCTCATTTGGAACGCGTAGTAGATACTTAAATTGTGATATAAATAATGTTATTGGAGTATCGAGCGTCCTTGAATAGTTAATCATATTTACAGTAGATAGTAAGGTACTATTATCATTGTTATGTGTATTTCAGTTTATTTTTAAATTGCCTATCTTTAGTTTGTGTTTCACGAATGTACCCATGGCGTCATCAGAACCCCTAGCCAAGTTGCTAATCTGCAATAGTTAACGCTTGTAGAAAGCTTCAAATGTACGGGAATGACGTCGCCTCAACGCTCAGTCACGTGGTCAGAACAAAAGAATTGGCGGCAAGGTCAACTCGAAGCGTCCGACGCAAGCGAAACGGTTGTAACTTGGCTAGGGGGGCAGGCCCTAAAAGTATACTAGCACGAGCTGTGTGTGTTATTTACTTTTTTAAATATCTTAGCAAATTATGATTCTTACCATCAGGTGAGAAGAAGGTGTCAAACACGAGCCTATCAATAATAAAAAAAAAATACTTAGATAGGAGGGAGCTAGTTAGCTAGGGTTAGCTTCGCATAGGTGTTTTAAAAATTTTTAATGTTGTATTATTATTTCAAGTTATTTATAGATTATACTTTTGTTATTGTTGCTTGTCCGGCGCGAGTCACAAATATTTTTTTCTTTCTTTTGTTTAGACTAATATTGCCACTAAGCAGCCATAAAGCTTTATTGCTTCTAAGAAATTCTTAACAAAACAAAGCATCACTCATTCGACGCGACAGAGCAAATCCAGGAACACATTATGAAATTAAAAAACAAACTCCAAATCATCCCAAAAGCCACCTCTATATTTAGGCCAGAAACACATAATTTTTTAATCTTCAAATATGCGGTTAAGGTCATATTCTCCGAAGGGTCTTCCTCAGCATTAACCAGAAGTAATTTAGTTCCAATTTAGGAGATTATGTCAACGGTTTGAACCGCAGTTACTAACTATAGTTAGTAATTGACTGCAATTGGTCGTAATTAGAGAAATGTCTTCATCACAAAGGAGTGATTCACGGTCATGATACTTAGGGGGTGCTGTAGTGAAAGAGAGGCGATTGGGAGAGGTACGCTATGTTTTAATAGTAGTTATTCAGTATGTGCTACTAAGCAAGTGAAAAAAAAAACATTTTCGGAGCTTTGTTTCAACAACTTTAAGAACACCATCTTCGCAACATTGTTTTATTAAAACAATCCTCCTTTCTTTTGGTTAGGTCTCTTTGTGTGTCAGTATGGCAAAGGGGATTGCCCATTTGAGGCCATGAGCGGACAATTGACTAGAGAAAAAATACTTTGTTCATTAATTTTGCAATAAAAAAATATGTATTCCCTTAGTTCCAAATGAGCGCCACTATAATAAACAATAAGTGGTAAATAAAAAGTAACTTTATGGAAAAAACAATAGTTTTATCATTGATAGTAATATTTGATGTCCGTCTTTGGCCTGGAACACCATAGAGGCTGGGCAATCCCCTTTCTAATAAAAGCACTCCTCTCTCTCTTTATCACACAAGTCTCGTTTTTGTCATTGCGGTACATTTTTTCCGTGAGTGACAAAGTTTGTCTTTTCATCTTCGACCTTTATGAAAGACGATACTCGGTATTTACACAAAATATATAGGTACAGAAGTCAATCTAGTAAAGCGCGCTCGAGCAACGCACACATAGACACCGCTCACAGACACGATGTCTCGGTTGCGTCTCGGATCACTCGTCGAACAATTTCCGGCTCAAACGCTCATTAGTGTGCGTCCACCGAGCGTAGGTATAAAAAGTGAAATACATACATGACATTGTCTTCTGTACTTATCTATTTTGTGCTATTTATGTCCATAATATAATAATAATAATATTCCACAACTATCACTCAACGCCGTCTAGTCCCAAGCTAAGCTGAGCTTGTGTTATGAGTTCTAGACAACTGATGAACACACTTATGTATTTCTAAATACATACATATTTACACTAATAATAGTTTGTTTTATTTTGTTTGTTGGAGGTAATCTCTGAAAGTACTGGTCCGATTGCTAAAATATTTTCACCGATAGAAAGCTGCTTTATTTCTGAGTGACACAGGCTATATTTTATATATCTACGTGGGCGTACAACCAATATTTAAAAACAAAAATCGGGAGTATAACACACAAACTTCAATCCCGAAAACTCCCGGAACAACTATCTATCCATAAGCCAAAACCCAACACACATGGTAATTTAAAATTCCCTCGCATCGCCCCGCTTCATCTCATAGGACGCTACACAACTTACTTGCGCATACGCACATGTGCGCGTCTTCCGCGTATCATTATCGTGTGTAATCGTCTCTGCGTCCGACTGTGCGTCTGTCAGTCTGTTTGTCTGTTAGCGAGAATTTGCGTCGAGTACATTGGTCGTGAACTTGGACTGAGATCGGAGGGTTAGATAGCTTTTCGCACAGTTTGAAGGTTTTTAATGAGTTAGTGACGATTTGGACATAGTGTCCAAATAACTCAAGTTAAAAATATAATGTGTCGATTTGGACTCTGTGTCTAATACGAAACATGACTAGCTTGTTGGTCTAGTGGTTAGTGACCCTGACTGCTATACCAGAGGCCGTGGGTTCGATTCCCACCCAGGGCAAATGTTTGTGTGATGAACATGAGCATTTGTTCTGTGTCTGGGTGTAATTTATCTATAATATGCAGGTTTTTAGACATATTATATAAGTATGTTTATCAGTTGTCTAGTACTCATAACACAAGCTCTGCTTAGCTTGGGAATACACGGCATTGTGTGATAGTTGTGGAATATTATTATTATATATTATAAGATTTTTTTCACTGATGATTCGGACACCACCAAAATTAGGAAGGTATATAATATAGTCAGATAAAAATATAGTCTTAAAATATAATATGCATAAAGAAATTTATTACCAGAAGTTGCCGCCTTAAATCCAGCCTAAAATAGTTTTGATAACGCTTTTTTCCTCATTATGTTTTAAAACTTTGCTGACTGTATTAAACAGTATGTGTCCGAATCGTTAGAGAAAAAAATATGAAATAAAAATGTGCCAATTTGGACACTGTGTCTGAATTGTCAGTAAGTCTTTTTAATCATTAACGATACAATAAAGCCATGACGTTGAGATTTAGAGATATTTTTATCTGAGATTTATGAGACTTTGTCATTCTAGAGCCGAAAAACGTGCATAGAAAATTGGTATGACGATGTGATATGGCCAAAATATATGAGGACAAGATCTCGCTAATGATGGTATAACAGATTTTTTTGGTTTAACTAGCTAGTACAAAATGTACATATTTATAAAGTGAATAGGACATAACACAATTTGAATATACGCGAGAGCACGTTATCTTTTCAAACATCATTTCTGGTTTCACTTTGCGTGACCGGAGGGTCGGTTCGTTCTTTGCTCAAAGTTTTAGCACTATCGTACCACGCAACGTCACTACTGCCAGTATACTGCCAGTCTTCTGGGTATGTTTCCGGCCTGCCCAAAAGACAGTTTTTTTTATGTTGGGAAAAAATCCTCCAATGACAATCCCCGCTCTTGGGCGGAGCGGGAGATAGTGTCAGACTCTTACTGAATATAAGACCCACCCCGTTTCTTCTAGCCTTCATACCGAGGCTCGAGCTCCCTTTCGGATAACCCTGGCCCCAGTAGGCTTCGACCCGGCTGGGTCCCTGGTGTTGCTGACAACTCCTTGAGGCGCGCGGAAACAGTGCGCGCCGTCGACTACTTGGGCTTGGTCCGGACAGTTACCGGACGGCCGGACAGCGAGCTACCCATTGCTCACTGTTCGCAAGCCCAAAAGACAGTGATAATACAGGAGTAATTTGTTTTTCTATATATGTATATATGCCGATCAGAGTGGCAATATCCTCCATATAACATATTTTGGTGCAGATGAGTGGGTAACGACTCAAACGAGTAATATACAAACTATTCCGGACCACGCAACTGATTTATTATGATGTAGGCTAGGTGTTTAATTCACAACGAGCCAAGAGACAGTCTCTTGATTAGTGTTCTTCACGTTGTTACCAACAGAGAAAAAAACCGGCCAAGAGCGTGTCAGGCCACGCTCAGTGTAGGATTCCGTAGTTTCCCGTCCGTCACAATAAGTGTATGAGTTTAAAAAAATGCTTGCATATACGATTATACTACAAATTTAGAGAAATTATATACCTTTTTGTCTTTTTGTACAAAAACTGTTCTTTCCATCAAGTTCAAAATGATTTTCCTAGAAAGATCTTATAAAGTTCTACTTTTCAGATTTTTTTCATATTTTCTAAACTTATGGTTCAAAAGTTAGAGGGCGGGACACACATTGTTTTTTACTTTTGGAGCGATTCTTTCCGAAATTATTGACATTATCAAAAAATGATTTTAGTAAACTCCTATTCATTTTTAAATACCTATCCAACGATATATCACATGTTAGGGTTGAAATTTAAAAAAAAATCACTTCCCACTTTACCTATAGGGGGGCTACCCTAATAAAACATTTTTTTCCAATTTTTATTTTACCACTTTGTTGGCGTGATTGATATACATATTGGTACCATATTTCAGTTTTCTAGTGCTAACGGTCACAGAGATTAAGCGAGGACGGACAGACAGACAGACGGACAGACAGACATGGCGAAACTATAAGGGTTCCTAGTTGACTACGGAACCCTAAAAAGGCTGCCACGAACTTTCCTGCCGTCTAGACTGTGTCAAGTGGTATGATGTCATACCGCTCTCAGATCGTAAGTTGTCACGCTGGCTCCTGACTTTACCGACATACCGACATACATAATATACTCATAGTTTGGTTATCGATGATCGCAGCAATTAAATAATAATAAATCTGTAGCCCTAGTCAAAAAGGGTAAATTTATATATTTTTCATACCATCAAGTAAGTAATTCTCTCAAGCTGTGAAAATATCAAACTTTTGAGTTAATGAAAAAAAAAAAGACGGTCGTCTCAAGGGAATCAAAATTCATAGGGCATTTCCTTTTGACCCAGAATCTTAAAATTGGGCTTATAGCACACATATAGGAATACATCTGAAAACTATTTTGTTAATTCGGAAAAATCTTCGAGACTCCGTTCGGGAATTGATATATTTACACAAGTAGGTCGGTACGGAATGCTCAGTACGCCAGTCCAACTCGCACTTGCCCAGTTTTGGAGCTTAGATCCCTTTTCAAGAACCCAACTAACGGAAAGCTAAAAATGATTATCTTATTTCCTTCTACATGCACTTTTACTTTCTCCCTCAGGCCTTACCAGTGTGGCTGAACGCAGACATCCTCCCTGGCCCAGTGGACGCCACCACGAAGCCGGTAGACGCCGCCAAGTTCTTGAAGCTCGGCTCCAAGCACCACTGCGCGGTCCTCTCCGTCGGATGGACCACCAACTACGGAGGGAACATCACGGAGGGAGAGTACACCACGGAACAGATCGGGACCATGCTCAGGATGATCAATGAGAATCATATCAATCAGACTGTTACGTTCCCTGTAAGTATGCAGCATCAGGTTGATATAGGAATGTGGAGATTGGTCTGAGAAAAGAAAAAGGCCATGCCTAGAAGTGGGTAAAGTTAGGCTGTGGCTGACTTTAGCAGTAAATTAAAAGTAAACTTCTTTTTCTAGGTCAAAGTAGAGTCAAAGTAGAACTACATTGCGCACACCTGGGCCACGTACGCCAATCTGGGCGCGTCGGTCTCTATTCATTTTATATGGCAACTAGACTTGTAGAGCTACAGAGATTATGGTTGGCATTTGGACTGGCGATCACAGTCAGTTTGTTCATAAAAGACTGCATAGAGAAAGGTGCTGTCCATTCACTGTTCAGTCCTTCTCTCTCTTCTCGTCTCTTAGCCTTTTATGACACCCATGGGAAGTGATGAGACATTATTCTTTAGGACGGTATACCCGTTGGGGATGGCTATCATTTATAGATTTTTGGCAGCCAAACAGTCTTTTTAGACTGTTTGGCTGCCAAAAATCGCAGTCTTTTTCAGCTGGGTCATGCGGGTGATATAGGCAAGAGACTAACGTAAATTACAGCTGTATTTGGTCAGGATCTGGAGTCACCCAAATTCTCTTATTTTCAGGTTCGTGCAGGCCTTGCAGCCAACAGCCAGCCTGTTATCCTGGATCTTCTTAGAGAAACCTCCTCCCTCAACTCCACCATGACCGTCTGGTCCAGCGAGGGTGATCACGTCGAGGTGGACCGTCTGCGGGCTCTGATCCTCACGGTCGGTCTTGAGAAGACCTACCTGGACGTGCCTCAAGAGTTAGCGGGGAAGCTGCACCTGCCCCCGCCTGATGCGAAGGCCAAAAACTAAATATAAAAGTGTAGAAAGATTTAGAAATTATTATTACATGACGTTTTATTTTAACATCACCTGGCGTTTCATTTGAAGATTGACTTAGAGATTGACAAAATCCTTCTAATCCATCGAATTTACATTAATTTAGAGACCTATTAATAACTGGTTGTCTTAGCTAGTTAATTTCAATCAGGATGAAGACAGAACCGTTCGTTGTGGAAGTCCGACAGTGGAAGTCTTCGGCTGAAATGATGATAATGATGATGAGAGACAACTAGATTAGTGGAAAAATGGCATAGTATATAAATCTACGATTAAGTCGCTCTAACAAAAGAAAGCTGAAGCAATCAAGTGATCATCAAATTTTCTTAAATAGTTGTTTTTGTGACGACCGATTCGTGGCGATCGATCCTAGTGATGGATTTGATAAACCATTTATGAATATTTTGTCACGCCAATGATACAGCAAAACTGAGCATAAACAACTTTCTCTTAGGACCCTTCAAAGATAACCACCGGAAGAAAGCCGTGCCCTTTGAAACACATGCCATTCTCAGCAACGCCATTATAATTAAAACAACAGTACCGCTCATTAGCATAAGACCCGCCCTAACATAAGGTCGTGAACATCCAAGACCTACACTTTAAGGTCAGGAATGCGGCTTGCTTGAGCATGGCTGAACTAGTAATTAATACAAAGTTAACGCTGGTTTATTATAATATTCCCATTGTCCCGGACTTGTCCTGTCTCCTACCAAAGCTACCACATGCAACAAGCAAAAACATCCTTTAAAACTTTAAAGATAAGAGTCTTGAAGACTGCAATTTTCGATTGGTTTTCAGCCACCAAAAATCTTGAAGATCAATTAAGCGATTTTGAGCTTAATTTTGACGAGTTTAAAGGCGGTGATAACGGTAATAAGAAGGGTGTCCCTAAGGGCGCTGACCTTTGCCATGTGGTGCCCACGTGACTGCCTAGCACTATAGCCGATTGTCATTCAACAGTCGTTGTTTGAACAGACATGAATCTATTGAAATTGGTACCTGAGTGAATGAGTGAATGGGTGAATGTGTGAATGTTTTACAATTACAGATGGTAATGAAGATGTTCTCATTCATGGGCGTGTGAGGATGTTTGCAGTTATTTGAAGATGAGAGTAGGCATGGCATTATGTTCTTGAGCTTGAAATTGACGCGATACTTTTAAAAAAAATATATAAACTAGTACTTGACTGCAATCCCAATTGATGGTTAGTGATGATTCAATTGTGGATGGTGGAGCGCACTAGTTTGTTAAGACACCTTAATAATAATTGGAAGAGAAAACCCCATCAGGCAAATTGTGCCAGTCCTTTAGAATACTTTAGAAGACGAATGAACTGCCGATGACCTGGTGAGGTCGCAGGATTTCGATGAATGCTAGACGCACAGGACCATTCGTTGTGGAGACGCCTAGGGGAGAGCTATTTCCAACAGTGAACGTCTGTCGGCTGAAATGTTGATGATTATGATGTGGAGTATCAAAACAAAGTGCTCGGATACGATTCCAAAAATATACATCATAAAAATAAATCGACTTTTCTAACCAAATTGTCAGATTATCTACACTATTATTTACACGTTAAGTATATTTTTTTTGTATTTCTGTTTTTTTTTGTTTATAGGAGGTAATCTCTGAAAGTACTGATCTGATTGATAAAATTTTTCATTAGTAGAAAGTTGCCATTTTTATAATGGATATAGACTCGCGTTTGACCATTACCTCACCTGATGGTAAGCGATGATGGATATGGCCCACGATGGAACACGCTTGCCTAGAAGCAATCTATTCACTCTTGACTTAAAGACCCCTCCTAGGTTATAGCTAACAGGAAACACAGACTCCGGCAGGGAAATCCACTCCTTAACCGTACGCATACTCAATACTCAATACTTTATTACATTCCATATTGTGTACATAGGTGGTATAACATATTTTGAAGATCAATATGGACCCTGTTGGGCGCAGTAAAGTTATGGCGCATAATGATTGTGTTCCCAAAACGCTTTAAAAATCACAAAAATCAGTCAAGTCATTTCGGAACAGTTCGGTAAGTAACAAAAACTGTGATTTTTAACTAATTGTAATTGTGATTCGAGATTAAACACTAATTTTTAATTAGTACAAATATTTAATATAAAAGATTTTGTTATAAGTAAAGTTTCAATAAATAATATTCACAGACAATAAAGTTATTAGCGTTTGTTTTATCCAAAAATGTCACTCAATTTATGGAAATACTGTACAGGATTATGAATGAATAAATCACAATCAAAATGGAAAAAAACACTGCGCTTAGTATTTTCTAGTAGCAATTGTTATGAATGATTAATTCCATTATGAATTCTTCTGTGTGTCAAGCAGTTGTGTATAAAGACTTTATGAACTCTTTTGCGAAAGCTTTTGTTATGGTTGAAAGTTGATCAAATAATCAGCTTTCAACCAAAACAAAAGCCCTACGTAATTATTTAGATTGCAACACTCCCCGACCAACCTCGACCCGAAACAGTGGCCCGACTAATTGTGGCATTCCGATCTGATAGGCCCTGCTGGACCCATTAGTGCCTAAGTAATAGACACGTGTCTCAGACCACCTAGGGTTACACTTAATCTATAGACTGACAATTTGGTTGGGAAATTGAAATTGGAGAGGGATTGCAACAGCATTGCAGAATAAAGCTCAATAATATTCAGAGAAGGAATTGGCATTGATCACACTATCTACATATAGGTACGTAGGTAATTGCTTTCTTAGAAATTGTATGTTATAGTTTGGTTCTTTTTTATTTATTTTGAATTGATGGGCTCACTTTTGATCACTATTTCACTTGATGGTAAGCGATAATAATAGACTCCAGTAGGAGTCTGTGTTTGCGTGAAGTTTGTCTATGTTTGTATTTGTATCTTGACTGTGTATAATTTTTTACAGGCAAAACTTTCAACTTTTATATCAAGCAATTAACTCTACTTCGTCAGGAATTAGATATGTCCAATTGTTGGTGCAGAGGTTGAGCGATTGTCTGCTGCGCTGCTAGTCACAGAACAAATACAGGACTCGAAACCACCTCCATGACTGGAACTTATTGTGAGGTCCTGACACTTTAGCACTGAATTACCTCAGTTAGTGAGACAAAGCAGACCTCTATAACTGGGATTCGTTCTTTAATTTAATCGTCATAGTTACCTTACATAATTTCATTTAACAATCGCACTTCTATTACTGAAATAGCCTCTATTCTCACTTTTATTAATGGAACCCCCTGTAAATGAGACCGATATATATTTATACCTGCATATCTGAGACAACGGGTAAGTGGAACTTTAAGTGAGACTTTGCAGGTCCCCTTGAAGTCCATGTTATCCAGGTTTCACTGTATTTATAACTGGTCTACAGATAGTTGCTTTGGGTCTGGTTGTAAATGTGAGTTTACATGTTTGTGAGCACACCAACGATATAGGAGTAGTTGCAATTCAGGATCGAGTATGAGTCGTCCACGCACGACTCAAAGAGTTATCAGCAAAACCGTAGGGGCGCAGACGGGCCGCGGAAATTTTTGACAAAGATACGTGATCCTGGAACACATAGGGCAATTATAATAATAAATTTTTATTAAAAAATGTAAAGTAATACAGTAATTTTTTTTTTCATTATTTTATGTCAAGTTCACAATTGTTATATGCCATAAACTAGGTCATCCTATGTTTCAGGCGAGAAAAGGTAAAACAATATAACGAAATAAACACAGTAATTATGTAACAAAAAGGTAAAATTAATATTCATCTAATAGGTAAGTATGTAAAAGAGGTGTAAATAGTATAAAAAAATGTTACTTGCTAAAATCTTAATATACATATTAACTAAGCTAAATCATGATAAAAAGTGCAATACATCTTTATTTTAGTACAACTAATAACTTCTCTGTATCTTCATAGGAAAAATTTTGTAGGGTTTTCTTGAGAGTTTTCTTGCAATTTACATAATTCATATTCATATATTAATTTGTAAACATAGGTAACATATATTACAGTTTTGAGCCGTTTGGGGTCGAAACACTTGGTTCATGGGGTCCGAGTGCGCGTCTCCTTTTCAAGGAAATTTCACGCCGACTGATCGACACTTCACGTGACCAGAGGGCTGGCTCGTTCTTCGCCCAAAGAATTAGCATTGCCATTCAACGTGGCAATGCTGCCAGTCTTCTGGGCACATTTCCGGATGACAGCGATGTGGAGGAGTACTTTGACGCCTGAGCGTACTTTGTCATTTTGTATTATATATATGTACATAGTTAGGTTTTAGTATAAATAGTTTATTTAGTATTTAAGTTTTTTATGTACATAATGTATTAAACATATAGAGAATAATTAATAAATAATATCTTAGAATATTGAATATAGAAGAACTTTGGTAACATTAAGGTTTTAAATAACAATTTTTTAACACTATGTTAGCTTAACCAACAAAAAAGCCAACTTAAGTGGGACTGGGCTGGACATGTCTGCCGCATGCCTACCGAGCGGTGGGCCAGTAAAACGCAAAATTGGTGCCCTGAAATTGCACGACGGGGCCGCGGCAGACCAAGAAGATGGCGGGACGACTTGGATGTCTTCCTTGGGAATTGGAAAGAGGTGGCTCAAAACCGGGAACATTGGAAGGAGTGGAGGGAGGCCTTTGCCCAGCAGTGGGACAGTATGGGCTAGATATAATAATAATAAATAATATAATAATAATAATGTTAGCTAACAATAGCATACAAAATTTATATAATAATTAGATAGACAATAATTTATTATTACTAAATGACAATAAAATCAATACGGCACATAAAATTATATGAAAAAAAAAAATATTTTATGTGCCGTAGACATATCAATGTCAAAAAGTTCAATGCCAAAAATTCACCACATAATCACAATTTGTCCTCTAAATATTCAATGATACTGTAATAGGCTTTAGAAATTAAAAGCTTTTATAAAGTACTTTTAAAAACTTTTAAAGATTGTATCTGTAGCAATTCCTTTGGCAAATGGTTATACAATTTTGGGAATAAATGTTTGCTTTTGCATTTAGTTTGTTATACACCCCTGCTTTTTAATTAGTACACAAAAAAATGGGGCTCTGTCTGTACCCGTCACTGATCATATTTTTGTAGTCAAAAGTAGAAAAAACCGAAATCCTAAAATTGACCACGAAAAGGTAAATTCATCACAGAATCAATCATACATAACAATTGCTAGTAGAAAATACTGCGGACAGTGTTTTTCCTTAATAATTGTCACTTATTCGTTCATTAATCAATAACCTGCACAATATTTCCATAAATTGAGTGACATTTTGGGACATAAACCAACGCTAATAACTTTGCTGTTTATGAATATTATTTATTGAGATTTTACTTATAAAATAACAAGGGCTTTTCTAGTAAGCCCTTTAAGTATGTGTACTAATTAAAAAATTGTGGTGTAGAGTAGTGGTCTAAACGGAACTAAAAGACACAAGATTTTAGTTATGACTTTTAGTCTGATACACTTTCTCACTCCATCCTAGAGCGGCAGAAGTAATTTTTAAAAAATCAGATTCAAAAGATTCATTTCAATTTCAGATTAAAAAAATAAACAATATCTTATAATCTGTCTATCTCTTTTCTTTGAACAGTTTTAAGAATCTCTTCCCAAATGCTTACGTGACTAGACAGACATCGTCGCAATGTTTTTACTAGTTCAGTTCAGTTTTTTTAGCCAGATCGATGTCTGCGAACGAATCAGGTCGCTAGTTCAGAGTGACATATGAATAAACATGATGGCTGCCAACTGGTGGCAAATTGGGTGTTATTTATTTTTCTTGGGTGTTCCATGATGAATGTCTGATGGGGTGACTACAGAAGACAGTTTGATGGTGGTCGTTAGTTTTATTAGTAACTGGGGCTCGTTAAGTGTTTGTTTTTTACGGGTAAAAATATCGGTTCTGTTTTATTTCTAAACAGAGAGTCGCTTGTTTTCGTAGGTAGGTACTAAGACAACGTAGGCGCGGGCTTGCGGACAGTGAGCAATGGGTAGCTCGCTGTCCGGCCGTCCGGTAACTGTCCAGACCAAGCCCAAGTCGTCGACGGCGCGCACTGTTCCCGCGCGTCTCAAGGAGTTGTCTGCAACAGTAGGGACCCAGCCGGGTGGAAGCCTACTGGGGCCAGGGTTATCCAAAAGGGAACTCGAGCCCCGGTATGAAGGCTAGAAGGAACAGAGTGGGTCGTTTAGTCAGTAAGAGTCTGACACTATCTCCCGTTCCGCCTAAGAGCGGGGGTTGTCATTGGATGATTTTTCCTACCTTAAAATAAAAAAAGAGGTAGGTACTAAGAAATAATCTTCCTGACCACTAACACTAAAGCTACATTAGACCGACACACACATGTAACACGATTAATTGTGTACCTACGTAGAAAGACGTCGTGTGGCGTGGATCAGGTGTAGCTCTACAAGTCTAGTTACCATATAAAATGTACGAAGCCTAACGTGCCCAGATCGGCGTGTGTGGCACGCGTGTGAGCAGTGTAGTTTACCTTAACTCTTGTACCCCTAGCCAAGTTGATAATCTGCAATCGTTAATGCTAGTAGAAAACAGTAGAAGACAGACAGACAGACAGTGGAGTAGTGGAGTAGTTTTGTTACTTTTATATTTGCACCAAGTGCAAACCCATTTTGTGTCCAGGCAATCTCTGTCCATTCAAGGTTGCCTGGAAGAAATCGTCTAGTGCGATAAGGCCGCCAATTGTGTGTGTTTTTATTATATACTTTCTTTTTGTTAATTTTTAATCTTGATGTACAATAAAGTACATAAATAAATAAAACTTCAAATGTACGGGAATGACGTCATCTCAACGCTCAGTCACGTGGTCAGAACAAAAGTATTGGGGGCGTGGCCAACTCGAGGCGTTCAACGCAAGAGAAACGGTTGTAAGTTGGCTGTGAGGGCTGAACAAATGTTTGCATGGCCTGATAGGTGTTCCAGGTCACGTCTTGTGTGTGTGAGTTAAGAATGATGTTTGTGAACGAACTCATGATACAGGAGTTATTCTTAAGCTTTCGAATGCCGTAATTAGAGATCTTATATGTAGAACGATAATGAGAACGCGAACGCCGGGCGGGGGCTTGAGGATTAATGAATGAATTAATTAATGTGAGTTTAGCGGAACAGAGTGTAGTTTTTTTTTCTTTATCTATATATATAAAACTCTTCCGTTACTGAGTGACTGACAGACAACGCTTAGCCGAAACTACTGGCAGTAGAGAGCTGAAATTTAGCGTGTGTGTTTGTTGGGAGGAGTAGGCTACCACTAAGAGAGGATTTTTGGAAATTCCCCCCCAAGGGGGAGGAAAGGGGGGTAAATTGAAAATTTTTATTTCTTAATGGATTCACTTGAAACTTTGTATGTAGGTTCCACCAGTGAAGCAAGTGAGCACTAAGAGAGGATTTTTGGAAATTTCGCCCCTAAGGGGAGAAAAATCAATTTGCCCCCCGTAAATTGAATTTTTTTATTTCTTTATAGATTCATTTGAAACTTTGTATGTAGGTTCCACCAGTGAAGCAAGTGAGTACTAAGAGAGGATTTTTGGAAATTCCCCCCTAGGGGGAGAAAAATCAATTTACCCCCCGTAAATTGAAAATTTTGCAGGAAGTCATTATTCCACGCGGACGAAGTCGCGGGCAAAAGCTAGTTTGATATAAACCATTGCATGACTGCGATCCCACCTGATGGTAAGCAGTGATGTAATAATAAGAAACGGAGGATACATACCTTCGTTGAAAAGAGAGAATCCTCCGACCAGACTGATGTTTTGTCTGATTCGGGTAACTGTCCGAGAGGTAATTTTGGATCGTTGTATACGTTCAAATCGCGCGGAGAAGTATAATTGCGCGGTCCAGGATTTCGTAGTTTATTTCATACTAGCTTTTGCCCACAGCTTCGCCTGCGTACATAAAATATAGCCTATGTTACTCAGAAATAAAGCAGCTTTCTCTCGGTGAAAAAAATTAGCAATCGGACCAGCCCCCCTAGCCAAGTTACAACCGTTACGCTTGCGCCGAACGCTTTCAGTTGACCTTGCCGCCAATTCTTTTGTTCTGACCACGTGACTGAGCGATAAGACGACGTCATTCCCGTACATTTGAAGCTTTCTACAAGCGTTAACTATTGCAAATTAGCAACTTGGCTAGGGCTACTGTATTTCCAGAGATTATCTCCTACAAACAAAAAAATAAAACTTTACTATATTATATTAGTGTAGATGTGGCGCCATAGATGTCGCTATTATAGCTCATGTACAATTATAAAAAAAAAATGAATTGACTGAATTTTGATCACGATGGCCAATCTTAACAAAGATCAGCCACGCATAAGATCAGTGTCAGTGTTAAAGTGTAACAGTGATCGTATAGCAGCTATTAGGGCTGAGATACATGAGCGTTCTATGGTAATCATATCTGTATATATGCCTACGGACTCAAAAGACAATTTGATCGAGTTTACGGAGTGTTTAGGCGAAATAAACTCTATAATTGAAATTAGTGATGTTGAATCTGTGTATGTGTTGGGAGATTTCAACGCGCACCCGGGTGAGTCATTTGCAATGCAACTCCTAGACTTTTGCGCGGAACAATCATGGACATGTGTTGATCTTGATCTGTTACCTAACGATTCACACACTTTTGTTAGCGAGGCACACGGATGCCGCCGGTGGCTCGATCACTGTGTGGTCACTGGCGCTGCGCGCTCAACCATCGATTATGTGACTATATTATATGATACCTATTGGTCTGACCACTATCCAATGCAATTGACATGTAATTTGAATTTAATAAAACCTAAAATTGTGACATCTAATGAATTTAAAAATAATGTAATATGGGGTGAAAGGCAGGCTAGTCAAATTGAAGCATATCATAATTATTGTCATGCAAATTTGCGGCTTATTGATTTTCCACCGGAATTTGCTACTTGTGCTGATAAAAGATGTAACTGTGATACACATAAATCTATAATTAATGAAATGTACAGGAATATAGTACGTATACTGGCAGAAGGCGCGGAATCTTCTTGTAGTGTGGCTTCAAATCCCGGTAGGGGCAAGCACATTATAGGCTGGAATAAACATGTGAGGGAGGCTCACGGTAAGGCTCGGCAATGTTACCAGAACTGGCTGTTTTATGGGAAACCTAACTCTGGCCAGATATACAATGAAATGACTGAGTCTAGACGTTTATTTAAGGTGAATGGTGTCAAAATAACCAACAACAAATTAAAATGGACATAATTGCACGACACCATTCCAATAACAACTTCTCAAAATTTTGGAAATCAACAAACAAGTTGAATCTAAAGCCTAGCCGTCCCGTGAGCGTCGAGGGCGAACACAAGCCAGATGACATCGCAAGATTGTTTCGGCAGCATTTCAGAGTCGAGCCGTTTGTAATTCCTGTACAGTCTGAAGCGACGTCGGTGTCTGATGCTGGGGCTATACCTGGAGATATCAATGTAAGGTTCACTGCAAAGGATGTTGATGTAGTTATCAAATCTATGAAGAGAGGAAAATCTCCAGGTCATGATGGCCTCAGCATTGAACACCTGCGGTTTGCTGGGGTACACTTGCCTAGAGTTCTGGCTTTATTATTTAATCTGTGTATTAACCACTCTTACCTGCCTGACGATCTCATGTATACCATTGTTGTCCCTATTGTTAAAAACAAAACCGGAAATGTCTCGGACAGGTCTAACTACAGGCCTATTTCCTTAGCCACGGTTATAGCGAAGGTAATGGACAGTTTGCTTGACGGCCATTTAACAAAACATATTAAACTGCACGATGGTCAGTTCGGCTTTCGAACTGGTCTATCCACTGAAAGCGCGATTTTGTGCCTCAAGCAGACTGTGCAATACTACACCGCGCGTAAAACACCAGTATACGCGTGTTTCCTGGACCTGTCCAGGGCATTCGACTTAGTTTCGTACGACCTGCTATGGACTAAAATGTGTCAAGACACTAGTCTACCCCCCGAAATCGTATCTATATTTAAGTACTGGTACAGAAATCAGAAAAATACTGTTAGATGGGCGGCTAGTAGGTCGGATGAATATAGGTTGGAGTGTGGGGTGAGGCAGGGGGGGTTGACCTCACCAAAGCTATTTAATTTATATATGGACCGCCTGATTGGAGAGCTGAGCAGCACTGGCATCGGGTGTCATATAGACGGAATTTGCGTAAATAACATCAGTTACGCGGATGACATGGTGCTGCTCAGCCCCTCAATCGGTGCGTTGCGCAAGTTACTCCGTATGTGTGAAGAGTACGCGGAGGCTCATGGGCTCAGATACAATGTAAAAAAGAGTGAGATTATGGTTTTTAAAGCACCTAGAAAAGAGGTCACGGTGTTACCTCCCGTCTCACTCTATGGTACACCATTAAACCAAGTCAGTCACTTCAAGTATCTGGGCCACTGGGTCACAGAGGACCTTAAAGATGATATGGATGTGGAGAGGGAACGCAGGGCGTTGTCTGTTCGCTGTAATATGTTGGCTCGCAGATTTGCACGGTGTACTGAACAAGTGAAGGTCACATTATTTAGAGCTTTCTGCCAGACCTTTTACACGTGCAGTTTGTGGGCCAAATACACGCGGAGGACATACGACGCCCTGCGCGTGCAATATAATAACGCGTTCAGGGTGCTGATGGGGCTGCCGCGGTACTGTAGCGCGAGTGGCATGTTCGCGGAGGCGCGCGTGGACGGCTTTCGGCGCGGGTGCGCGGCGGCCCCAGCGCCATCCTGACTGCGTGCGCCGCCAGATGGGACTCTGTACTGATGGCGCACTTGATAGGCTTACACGCGAGAGCAAGCGCCTAATATATTATCATTATTATTATTATTAATTTATTAATGCTTTTCTAACACTAGGCTAAGACATTGTTACTAACAATCTATGTAATCAATTCTGAAATAAATTTTATTATTATTATTATTATAAGATATTATAGTGCACGAGCGTGTGCACAAACACAGGCACAGCACTGTCTGTTCTTTCATTCTCATAGTCCGATAGGACGGCGAGGTATTGGGTTAGCCACACGGTGGTAAACTAGCGTTCAAACCAAGGTGACCTTGGTTTGTGTTGCGGCTAAATGGATGTAAACCATGCGTCAACGTTTTCAGTGGTTGGGAAAACGCGCCTCCCACCCAAGGGCGTTAAAGGTCATGGATTACAACTGCTGTCTACATTGATTGCAACTAGCAAGGTCACCTTGGTTGGGACGTTGGATTACAACCATGTAGTCACCCTTTAATTTATTAGATATACCTAGACATTCGGCATACCTACCCAGTCATTGTTTCTACCATCAGATAATGTGAAGGCATAATTTTCGAATATTTTCATGTAGTAATTACTAATTAGTTTGGATTTTAAGTATACAATTCCTAACTACTGCAAGAGATTTTCACCGCGCTAAGATCTCTCCCCTCATTTTCAAACTGTAAAACGCAGTCAAATGCAAATTACTTCCTAAGAAACATCTTCGTTAATTTCTCTACAATTTCTAAAGAACGCACCACAGTCTCCCTTTGTGTTAATATTATTAATTCTAGGTATTTCTGTAAAATGCGGCACTCTGTCTGACTTTGTTGCATACTTCTTTGAATCCGAACTCATTTGAAGACATTGTAATGATGTTTTTACGATGCATTTAGAAATGCATCTACTGTGCGCCCAGTGTTTTGTAGTCACTAATTTTGTGGAATAATTTTAGACTAGGGCCTTCGTCCCGGGATTCTCGGTCTCAAAAATTTCGAGAGTCTCGCTGATATTTTTAAGATTCAAGAGGGTGTTTCATACTTAAAGTATAGGCAATCACAACATGGTATTTTAACCATAAGTTCTTTATTAAGTGTCTTAAACAATAAAGAAGACTATTACAAAAGCACTACAAAAGTAACTAACATTTTAGCTCTCAATGTTCTCTGCTACCATGCTAGTCATCAGAGATACTCGTAATATAAAAAAAACTTCGCGTGAAAGCATGAGTTCAGAAGTTGCGCACACTTATGTGCAACTACTGAACTCATGCTTATGTTCCTGCTAACAATGAATGGGTTTTTTGACAAAAGCGGTAGTAACGACTTAAATGATTTGGTTTACTGATATTTGCAAGAATTTTGTCAGTTGTTTTTTCTATTTATATGAATTTTCGTTCAAACCTATTTTTGAAATATTCTCAAAATTCCCGATAATTTCGGGAACAACTAGATCTAATCTAGTCTCGATTTATTTCCCGGGATTAATTATGTAAATATTACGAGACTGAAAGCTTACTATTGAGCTGAAAAAAATAATCAGCTATAACTTCTCAGTGGGAACCAACACTACATGGAATTGTTCCTGGTTATAATCTTAGCTACAGTGTGCCCAGTATTTCTATATAGACAATAACAAGTCTATACAGAAATACTGGGCGCACTATACTAGCATTTTAATGATAAAATAGTAATGTTTATTCATTACGACGCCGTTAAACAGAAACATAATGTTTGCCGTCTAGTTTCAGAGATGATTTATTGGCTGCCACTAGGCTTACACATCATTCAGATCATTACGTGTTTGATTGCCTGAAACTTGTCTGTCTAGTGTATGTAGGTCTTGGGTTCATAGCGGACATTACACTATAATATTATAAATGGAAAAATGTTTGTATGTTTGTGTGTATTTTTGTTTCTCCTACACGTCCAAACGGCTAAAAGAATTTGAAATATTAAAAAGAGATAAAGTTTGTTTTTTTGTTTATAAGAAGTAATCTCTGGAAGTACTGGTCCGATTGCTAAAATTTTTTCACCGACAGAAAGCTGCTTTACTCCTGAGTAACATAGGCTATATTGGTTTGTTCTTTTATGTACGCGGATGAAGCCGCGGGCAAAAGCTAGTGGTTAATAAATATCTTTTATCGGAATATTTCTTTCTTTCCTTTTTAGGTGAGAAATCATCCAATGTTTTATCCTGCTTTAAGGCGGAGCGGGAAGGTGTGTCAGACTTTTAATGATTATAAAACCAACTCCTTTTTTGCCTAGCATAGTAGCATCCCAGAATCCCTTTGGATTCTCTTTCGTTTCATTTGAATTTATTTATATTGTATTTGTTTTGTTTTTAACTTTTATTTTTGTTTGTCTATCTCGAGGCGGCCGGCGTCGCACAGATTATATATATTATTACGCTTGTTTTAATAGACAACCTAGACAACAAAGTTGTCTATGGTTCAAATCTGTTAGGCCTGGTCTACACTTGACGTTATAGCAACTAATTTTTATTTTTTATTTTGTTTTTCTTTTATTAATTTTATTTTGTAATTATCTGTGTGTCTATACGGGCAGAATAAACATGTTTTCTTTCTTTCGTTTCTTTCGGAAGCGAACTCATCTCCCCAGTATTTGATATTTATTTTAGGAAAAGGTTTCAAAAATGCTTTTAGACGTATTTTTCGTCAATTTAAATGAAATGAGACCGGTGTTTCTTAACTAAATCAGATGTCAGTATTTTTTAAAGGGTAGGTAGGTCGTGTCCTTGAATAGGAAAAAATCATTTTGTCCTGGGAGTATGTTCCTTTGGAATAATCTTCATTTTTCACGCAAGCGAAGCCAATGGCAAGCTATCATACTATAACAAAACCTCAGAAAAGTTAGTCTAGGGTGTAGATATTTCCGGTTGGATACGTCAGGAGTCACAGGACGATTCCCAGGCACCGTAGACGTGGCCTTGAGGACAGTGAGCTCCCCATTGCTCAACGACCAAACCTGAAACGAGAGATGTCAACAAGATTCACGATCCATTTAGAGCTGATGCTTGCCAAGGTTATGGACACTACGCTAGTGATGGTAGCTCTCACAATGAGCAACTCAAGGAACACAGTGGGCTTTAGTCAGTAAAAGTTTTACACTCCCTCTCACTCCACCCAAATTAGGTGAAGTCATTTAATGATAAGCCACGTAAAAAAAAAACAGTCCTAGGCATAAACCTCTGCGAAGTGTTGCCATGATGGCCGGAAGGATTAAATTCCCTCAACCATTCATCGGTCCACCTTGTCGGAGGCCTTCGACGGCACTTTTTCGATGTACGTTCGCCACTCCAGAACTTTTCTTCTCTATCATAGATAGAACTTAATAGGTATCTAATTTTGCAAATGGAATTGAAGAAACAATCTAGCATGTTTTAAAGACCTATGCCCTTTCTAAACTGACCTCGTATGAGCAATGGTTCGACCTGCCGGCATTTGCGAAGACATTTGCAAGTTGTGACTTGTATGACATGCCGCCATGGATTGTGGAAGCAAGGAAGATATGCTATACATCACAAGAAGCTGCTGAAGGGTCTAGGAACACAAGTTGAACAAAATAATAAAAAAGGATCATTCAAATATAAACAATAAACTGCTGGGACTCAGGCTTCCTCTCTAGGAGAGGGAATGGGCCTTAATCCACCACGCGGTGGACCCGCGTGCGAGTTGCGAGTTGGTGAATGTCACATGTCTTCGAAGTTTTGGTTGCAGGACAGGTTTCTTCAAGATGCTTTCCTTCACCGTTTTGAAAGCACTGGTGTGAAATAATTTACATAAAGTAATACGGCTGGCTGGGTTTGAACACGCGACCTACACTCGTAAGTCGGGCTAATACCACTATGTCACCACTGCTCTATATATTTTATTACTGTAGGTTATTATGTTGATTTCTACATACTGCGTACCTATATAAAACAAAGAAATGGAATAAATTAGGTACACATAGATAGGGTTGATTGGTTTTTGGCAAAACTGTCATGAATAGCAAAGAATAACTTTGAAGGGACTTTTTTCTTATTGTGGGAAAAATCATCCAATGACAACCCCAGCTCTTGGGCGGAGTGGGAGATAGTGTCAGACTCTTACTGACTAAACGACCCACTCTGTTCCTTCTAGCCTTCATACCGGGGCTCGAGTTCCCTTTCGGATAACCCTGGCCCCAGTAGGCTTCGACCCGGCTGGGTCCCTGCTGTTGCTGACAACTCCTTGAGGCGCGCGGGAACAGTGCGCGCCGTCGACGACTTGGGCTTGGTCCGGACAGTTACCGGACGGTCGGACAGCGAGCTACCCATTGCTCACTGTCCGCAAGCCCGCGCCTACGGTGGCCGGAAATCGGGATCGAAATCCCGGCGGTGGCGGCAAGAACGCCGTTGCCTGATGCGGTCGGCCTCCTCCTTTGCGAGCATTACTGCTTCGCAAAAGTCGGCGACCGCCTGCCACTCTTCCTCGCTCCGGAACATGGCCTCAACCAAGGCCCGGCGCGAGAGGTCTCCGCCGCTGATCGCCCCCACGAGGGCACACCTCGACTGTGTGCTCCACCGTGTCCTCCGGGCGTTCCGCACAGTGGCGACACCCGGGCGTCTCTTCCGCTTGAATAAGGAACAGGTACCTCCCGAACGTGCCATGTCCTGCGTTATGCGGAAGGTAAGGACGCCGTGAGGTCTTTCCAGCCACGCCTCAAAGAGGGGACTTACAGCCATATTGTGGCATGCCCAAACTTTAAAGGGACTAAGATATGGAATTTATGCTATTGGAAGGTGTGCCTAAGATTTGCATCCTCTTTTATATCTTTCGCATTTATGAGATTATCGTTCTAAGGGCTTCTTCACACGTACGACGACCACACCACGACCACAACCACACCTCTACCACAGCACGTGGCCGGGCGTATATTTTGTATTGAAAATGAATAGGACTATTCACACGTACCACATTTTGCAGTCGTTATCGACCTTGTGTATGATACCGACTACATCGCAAGAACCACAATGCAACGACCAGCGACACTACGAACTAGTGGCCGATCACATAGCAAACACAACGTTGCGTCAACGCAACGACAGTGCGTATTTGCGTAACCTTGTCTGCACACCACGTAACCGCATCGCAACTACTGGTGACAACGCAACCACATCGACATTTTGTCTGTACCACAACGCAACTAGAAAAAGTTGCAGCGACACTATTTATACGTAACCACTGCTTGACAGCATTTTGTCACAAAAAATAGATAGGTAACAGAATAAGTAGGAAACAGAAGACAATCTCATGTATGTATTTCACTTTTTATACCTATGCTCGATGGACGCACACTAAAGAGCGTTTGAGCCGGAACTGTTCGACGAGTGGTCCGAGACGCGACCGAGATATCGTGTCCGTGAGCGGTAGACCATGACGTTTAAAGTAAGATTGTTTTAATCTTGTTTCAGTGTGAGTAAGGGACAGAGCTATATAGGTTGTCTAGCGCCATCTCTTACCCACACTGAAACAAGATTAAAACAATCTTACTTTGAACGTTATGGTAACCCCGAATCTATGTGTGCGTTGTTCGAGCGCGCTTTGTATGTAGATTGACTTCTACCTATTTATTTTGTGATTTTGTCGTTGCGGTGTGGTGTGGCTGTGATACGTGTGAAGAAGCCCTAAGGCATCGTTTTGTCTTTTGACCTATGATACCCAGCCAGCGTCTTAATTACTATTCTTTACGAAGTGCTTTGAAATCAAACGTTGTGTTGAAAATGAATGGGAGATGTCTCGTTAAAAATAAACTATGAGAGATGTCTCCGAGAAGACTAAATGTATGGGCAATAGATGTCGCCGTGTGGATAAATTCATGATAAATTAGATTATCGTTTCCTGCGAGTTTCGTAAGAAGCGGTGAGCTAATGCAAAGGACTGGGTTTGATTAAAAAATTATTTCAATTTTAAATTAAATCTATTGTGGGATCAGCGCAGCGTTGGAAGGCCTCCTACAAGGTGGACCGATGACCTGGTGAAGGTTGCGGGAAACCGATGTATGCGAGACGCACAGGAACGTTCGCCGTGGCGACGCTTGGGGGAGGCCTATGTCTAACAGTGGACGTATATCGACTGAAATGATGATGATGATATTGTGGGATCTATATTTTCATAGCAATGAAATAACTCCTCATTTTGGCACTGCTCATACTTAACATCATCATTTCAGCCGAAAGACGTACACCTCCCCCAATTGACGCCATAATGATCAGCCCTGTGCGTTTCGCATCTATCACATTCCCGTGACCCGCTCATCGTTACATCTTGTGGGAGGCCTTCCAACGCTGCGTCTTTCGGTACGTGGTCACCACTCCAGAACCGTTCGTCCCCATCGACCATCTGTTCTACGAGCATTGTGCCCTGTCCACTGCCACTTAAGTTTGACGATTCTTTGCCCTTTGTGTAACTTTAACCCTTCTGATGAGGACCATTGTAAGTGACCACGTTTCGGAGCCATATTGTCAACTTTCCTGCTAACTGTCGTAACTAGTTTTTGCACTTATGCAAAACAAAATACGTGATTATCTTCTAACCGGTAAACGACACAGATACGACGATTAGAGAGTACTTATTTGAAACAGTGCAGATACGCCAGTTTGTGAGACAGTTAGCGGGGAGGGCGACGATATGTCATCATTGGCAACAGGCCTTGGTGCGGGCTTGCGGACAGTGAGCAATGGGTAGCTCACTGTCCGGCCGTCCGGTAACTGTCCGGACCAAGCCTAAGTCGTCGACGGCGCGCACTGTTCCCGCGCGCCTCAAGGAGTTGTCAGCAACAGCAGGGACCCAGCCGGGTCGAAGCCTACTGGGGCCAGGGTTATCCGAAAGGGCGCTCGAGCCCCGGTATGAAGGCTAGAAGGAACGGGGTGGGTCTTTTAGTCAGTAAGAGTCTGACACTATCTCCCGCTCCGCCCAAGGGCGGGGGATGTCAATGCATGATTTTTCCCACCATAAAAAAAAAAAAAAACAGGCCTTGGTCATAGACTTTCGTCTTGAGACACTGTGGTATACTCATACTCACTATTTATTGTTCAAAATGAAAATATTGCCTCGTACTAGAAATCATGGACCGTTACCGGCCGTCCAATAACTGTCCGGACGGAGTCCAAGTCGTCGACGGCCCGTCGTGTTTTAAGCGCGCCTCAAAAATATGTTATCAAAACCGTAGGGGCCCAGCAGGGTCGAAGCCTACTGCGGCTGTAGGTTGACTTCCGAAAGGGAAACAAAGGAACATAGGTGTGATTTTAGTTAGTAAAAGTTTAACACGCCTTCTCGCCTGGCCTTGGAGCGGGAGAAGTCATTAAATGATTCCCACTACAAAAAAACTATCGTCTTACCCTGATCCTCATCAGGCCATCGGTCCACCTAGTGGCTATCCAAAGCTACGTTTCCAGTACGCGGTCGTCGCCCCAGAACTTTCAGGCACGTCCATCAACCATCTATTTTTAATCATCATTTTCATTATTATCAGCCTTTGTAATGTTCCCGCTGCTGGGACTCCCCAGGCCTCCTTTCTAGGAGAGGGAATGGGCCGTAATCCACCACGCGGGCCCAGTGCGGTTTGGTTTATTTTTAATACTTACTCGTAGGTAATTAATAGCCTTACGTGTGTGAAATGGTTTCAGTTCTTAGTAAAACAATGTTAATTATTTAGCATTATTGGACAAGGAACTGTTTAATGGGTTAAACATAAACTTGATTTGGTGTAAATATGTAATGAACTAGTTTTTGCAGTGGTTTCGCTTCCGTAGACTGCCGTACTATGAGAATTTTGTATCATGTTCGTATGTGTAAAAAAAAAATAATCAAAAAAAAAAAATTGTAAACACGACTGCCATGTCAAAAAATGAACTAAAAAGAAAAAAACAAGATGTTAGTTAAACTGTAAAATACTTTCTTATATAAAAAAAAATACCCCGACTGCGATTTATTTTGTACATCGTTTTCAAGTAAGTAATCGTGTTTAATCAGGGAGTGAAAGAAAAACTTATTTACATACGAGTATGTACATACTAATCATGAAAGACGAATCATCACCAGCCTTTTTAATGTTCCCACTGTTGGGACTCAAGCCTCCTCTTTAGGAGAGGGAATGGCCCGTAATTCACCACGCGGGCCCAGTGCGGGTTGGTGAATGTCACATGTCTTCGAATTTTTGGTTCTAGGACATGCCGGTTTCCTCACTATGTTTTCCTTCACCGTTTTGAGAGCAGTGATGATGAAATAAATTACACAAAGTAATGCGCCTGGCTGGGTTCGAACCCGCAACCTACAACTCTTAAGTCGGGGCCGTTACCACTCGGCCAACACTGCTCTCGAAAGACGAATATTAGCAATTAAATCTCCAGAAAAGACCATTTACGAACAAACAAATAATTTAGCTTCTACACAACAAAGTTATCTTAGGTGCATTTTCAGTGCAGAATAATGACTAATACTAAGATATTATAATTCCGGATGCAATAATTAGTTGTCATGAACTACACAATTTTGCATGTTTATTATCTAGGTATTATAATTGCTCGTAAATGTAGTTATCAAGCAATTAACAGAATTATGTAATTATACTGTGCTAAGTTGGTCATTCATGACTGTTCAATAATTAACTATGATATGCTTTACTCTTGCAGGCAGGGCCGGCGACTCCATGGGAGCTCGGGGGCTCGAGAACCCATGAGAAATATGTAAATAGTGGGTGCCGAACACCCCTGAGAATAGACATCAAGAAAGAGATCACTATTAGCCTAACGTGTTACACGACTGTCATTACCCATTTAATATTTTATTTATTCTTAAATAAACATGACTGATGATGATGAAGAAGCTTTTGGAGGAATGTACGAGGATGGTCACTGGGCGTGGGATGAGCATACTGAAGCATTGGTGTTTGTAAGGTACAGGAAGCGAAAAAATTTATGGTGATTTTGGCCGTTTCCGCAATCTCATTTCATACTCAGAATGGGCGCTTTTTTTATTAATTGTCGACTCGTTTCGGCAGTGGTTTAGAACGCTGGTTGGGACGCAAGGGCCTTGGGTTCATTCTCGCACCAACACAAATTTTTGTTGATGAAACAGATATTTGTGTCGGGTCTGGGTGTTTGTGGCACCTTCATTGTTACAGGTTTCCATAGTACAATGGAAAACCTTAGTTTGGGATGCAGTATGTAAGTAGGACATTAATTTATTTTTCGGTCGATTAGTGTACATTTCTCTTCCCACACTTCGCCACTCTTTCGAGTCATCAAATGCGCGAGCACCCATGAGGTTTTCTAAAACCCGGTGCCTAGCCAAGTTACGACCGTTTCGTTTCGAATCTCTTTCTACAGTCGGTAACGCCTCCGACTCCTTTGTCCTGACCACGTGACTTCCCATAAATTTGAAGTTTTCTACTAGCGTTATCGATTGTAGATTATCAACTTGGCTAAGCCCTCTACTACCTGTTGGAAATCTGATTACGCGAAGCACTGTGTGAAAGATTGGTATATGGATCGGGAGGCATAAGATAAGATTTATTATAGTTATTTTTCTCGCCACAACACTAAATAATTACATGGTTTTTACAGTAAAGGTAGATTGGAGGTCTGTCTCGTTTTGACGGAGCACCACGGTGTTCATGTGGAGCCGATTGGAGGCGGAGATCTCTTGCGTTCGGTCCTGGGTCAGGCCATGGTAAGGAACGATATAGAATGAGAAGCGGACACCTTCAGCCAAGCAGTAATGCGAGCTAAAGAGGCGGCAGAAACCATGAGGCGGCAAGTAAGCCTCAAGCCCTAACCCTCCCCGGAGATACCGCATTGGGATTAGTCTGGAGTCGCAGGATGATTCGCGGCGATGAGATAGTCATTTTGTTGAGCTCCTTAGTAGTCCTGAATTGAGCTATACGAATACTGACAAATACTTGCACTGACTGGACGGGTCCATTCAAATCTGTATGGTTCTTTCTTCAAAAGATTATCTCAGACACTAATCTGCATGGCTCTCATGTGATTTGATCATTACATATATTTACTGTATGGACTTTAAAAGAGACTTTGAGCCCTGAGTGTGTTTCTTCTCAGAGTAGTCAGCTAGGAAACAACGGCCTCATCTAGTTTAAACTGATGAAAAAATTGATGTGTTCTTAATAACCTATTTGCAAAATAAATATACAATTTTATGAATGACTAGCTTTTGCCCGCGGTTTCGCCCTCGCACATAAAATATAGCCTATGTCCCTCAAGAATAAAGCAGCTTTCTATCGGTGAAAAAATTTTAGCAATCGGACTAATAATACTTCCAGAGATTACCTCCTACAAACAAAAAAACATTAATAAAATATCATTAGGTTAGAAAGAATTATCTGTACTAATATTATAAAGAGGTAAAATTTGTAAGTTTGTATGTAGGGGGTAATCTCTGGAACTACTGGTCCGATTGCGAAATTTTTTTCACCGTTAGAAAGCTGCTTTATTCCTGAGTGCGGGCGAAGCCGCGGGAAAAAGCTAGTGACTGATATAGACGACGCTCTCTAACTCTAAACAACTCTAAGCAAATCTCTTTGGCACACTCAATTATCATATTGTACGACAAGGTGGCATAGCGTAAAGAATAATGGATCATAATATTAAGTGGAGAATGTCATAAAATATCCAAGAGAAACTATTTTATAACTTGTTCCTGAAAATACGTGTAAAAAAAATTTAAGGGTAAAACCATTAAATAAAAATAAAAAATTGTAATCATTCAGAATCTTGATTTTTGCAAGGCTTCTATAGTTATACTTTTTGACTTTTTAAATTTTTGAGTAAATTATGAAGTGTCAAAATTCATGCAAAATAGCAGATTTTCAGAGGTCTTTACTGGATTAGATTTATACAAATTTATGAATTTATTTCAACAGGAGCCTAGATAATATCCACAAGTTACTGTGTTTCTAAAATATCTAATGAAAAATGTATAATAAAGTCATAATCGCGTAAGAGCGGTTGTATGAAAAACAGTGAAAATGTATGTCGAGTTGCATCCGCTAAGTTTGGCGATTCTTCGTGCTATGTCGGACCATGTTTTTCGTGGGAACACATTTTGTTCTAAATTTTTAGCGTTCTTATTACATCATCTTATTAAATGCCTTCAGTGTGAGTGTTCAGTCAAAAATAGCTACAGCTGTGTCTAATCCTTTATTTTTAGTTCGCGGGCTATTTCTGTGGCCGCCATATTGGCATTTGTAACTGTCAAATTGTTTTAAACTTTGAAGTGTTTTTTTATTGTTGAAAATAAACTTCCATTTAGTGAATGGTTGTTCGTTTTATTAAATTCTTTTTTTTTTTAGGGAATGGTTTTATTAAAGCAGAATTCGGAATGAAAATGTGTTGATAAAAATTTTGAATAGCAAGAATGTGATGGCTAAAAAGGGAGGGGAAGAGTGAAAAAACCAGTCAAGTGCGAGTCGGACTCTTGCACGAAGGATTTCACACCGTCCCACAGTATTTCGTCTAGTACAAGCCAGCGGGACAAAATTCATGACGTCATTTCCAGGAATTCGTGATAACAACTTGTAACCAACCCCTCCCAGGGAAGGAATTCTAAGAAATCATTTGTGTGTTACTTCAATAAGTAATTTTGTGGTGGGGTTAATTTTAATTCTATAGGAAGTGCAATTTGCATTTCTATATAAGTTGCATTTTTAGGACACTTGGGACACCATCTCAAATAACTGATGTCAAAGTGAAACGATTTTCTTGTGATGGATTCTACTATTGAAGGTATGTGCTTACTATTTTGACTTGTTTTTTAAAGAACACATGTACTTTTTTGCTGTAATTAGAGTTTATAAGTATGTTGAAATAATCCCATATATTTTTTCGTAACTTCAAACTTTAAAGGGTTGCAACTTTTTTTATACCAATGTATCCAGCTAGATTCTTCTGTATATTATAATTATAACATTCAGGCGTAGGTTACTTTATTTTTTGGCTCCCGAAACTGCCCGTAGATAAAGTTATTTACTTTCATTCAGAACGAGCCATAGCTATGACGAAATTGGAGTTTTTTGAAGAATGGTTAAAACATAATAAAACTGAAAGAGCAAGTCGCATTTTTGATCATTTATATGTAGGTACAGCATAATCTACTAGATGCTTCTGAAGATTCCTGCTGACGAACATATTTCTGTGACTGAATCTCGAGCTGAGATTAAACTTCAGGCGATTTTAGATAAAATGGCTGAACGGTTAGTTGAAGCTCAGTCGAAAGTCATTAGAAGTCTGTTACCTCGTTCATATTATACGTTAATAAGCAAATGGGGTTGTGATGGGAGTTCGGGGCATAGTACATATAAGCAGAGATTTGAGAACATCAGCGCTACAGACGAATTTCTGTTCGTGTACTCATTTGTCCCCTTGAGACTACTCGACGGCGATATTGTTATTTGGCAAAATCCACGACCTTGTTCTACCTTATATTGCCGTCCTATTAAATTCATTTTTGCCAAAGAGACAAATGAGTTTACGAAAGAAGAAACTACTAAAATTTTGGACGAAATAACTCAGCTTCTGCCCACTTTATGTAACGTTGATGGAACTCAGATCTCTGTTAAACACGATTTGTTGTTGACCATGACTGACGGCAAAGTATGTAATGCTTTAACAGACACGCGTTCAACACAGAAGTGTTATATTTGTGGTGCCACTCCGTCTACTATGAACGAGGAGTTAAAGAACTATCCCAGCAACCAAGAACGCTTTGGATTTGGTTTATCTACTTTACATGCATGGATCCGCACTTTTGAATGTTTACTTCATATCAGCTATCGTTTACAAATAAAAAAGTGGCAAGTTAGGGGAGACAACGATAAAGCTATTGTGAAACAACGCTCACAAGAGATCCAAAAAGCGTTTAAAGAGCGCATGGGCCTTATTGTGGATAAACCAAAACCTGGGTATGGCAATACGAACGATGGAAACACAGCACGTAGATTTTTTTCTAATGCAGAATTAAGCAGTGAAATTACAGGATTAGACGTAAGTCTTATGCGAAGATTTCATGTAATTTTAAGAACTTTGTCATCGGGATATGACATTAACTGTTTAAAATTCGAAAAGTATTGTGGTGATACAAGAAAGTTATATCTTGATCTGTATTCGTGGTACTCGATGCCCGTTACTGTGCATAAAATTCTTGTACACAGTGCAGAAGTCATTAAATCTTGCCTTCTTCCTATTGGACAGCTTTCCGAAGAAGCCCAAGAAGCAAGAAATAAAGACTGTCGTAGATTTCGGGAACGACATACCAGAAAACGATCATGTTGTGCCACGAATACGGATCTTCTGAGAATGCTTTTGATTACGTCCGATCCTGTAATTAATACATTCAGAGAATTACCGCGAAAAAAATTAACTACGTTACCACCAGAAGTTCTGCAGTTGATTGTCCCACCTTCATTACCATCCCAATCAACATCAGTTCGCGAATTTAGTGAGGAGGATTATTCACTATCGGAAGATTCTAGCAAATTGGAGACAAGTGATGAGGAATCTTCTGATGATGAGTATTAGATTCGTCTTGGTAGATTTTTCTTTTATTGTTATGTTTACCTATTTTATTTTGTAGTAATTTTAAAAATGTTTGTTAGTTAAAAATCAATCAATGTTAATCAGTTTTAAATTTTATAAATTAGATATAACATTATTGTAGACGGGTAATTCTGATTTTGTACGATTTTGTTTCAAGAGTTATTTTATATGTATGGATAATTGTTGTTGCCTTGGACTATCATTGTATTTTATTTGGTAAAGTGAATAAATAAAAACCTATTTTACACATATTTATGATTTTAACTTTTAAATACCCCGAGACATTTTTGTGTGTAGGTATATATATATATATTATATATACATGTAGTATATATATACTACACGTATGTATAGTGCCTTACATGCATAATAAGTAGGCAGACGCAGCGAATTATAACAATCAAGAATATCAGTAAACAAAAGTAGAAAATTTTGTGACTACTTCCATCTTGCATCCACACCTGTGTGGAGTAAGAGAACACAGAACGGCGTATAACACCTTAAATATACATAAATAATTAAAATAAGTAAAAAAATAATTTTGTCTCGCTAGCTTGTACTAGACGAAACACTGTGCGTCCGTAGCAAAAAACGGCAAAAAATCATGTTTTTAGTATTTGTGTTATTGCGGCCACAGAAATACCTACATCATAATATGTGAAAATTTCAGTTGTCTAGTTTCACATATTCCTACGTGGGCACTTATAAAACGTCAGAAGCTAGTGCATCAGTTCCTGAGATAAAGCCTGCACCCCTAGCCAAGTTGATAATCTGCAATCGTTAACGCTAGTCGAAAAGTAATCAAATGTATGGGAATGACATCATCTCAATGTTAATTCACGTGGTCGGAACAAACGAATAGAAAATTCTTAGCAAAGTTCACATCGTTCAGAATGATAGAATGACTTTCTACAACGTTTAACGCTACATCCTTTGATAAACAAACGCTACATTGTAGAACGAGCGGCCGACTCAGGCGTGTCAACATGGCTACCCACTTATCGTTTTCTACAATTGCTGACACCGAAGCGTTACCGATTGGAGAACGGAATTAGACACGATCGGTTGTAACTTGGCTAGGGGGGCTGGTGACAGACGGACAGAAGAGTCTTAGCAATAGGGTCCCGTTTTGGGTACGGAACCCTAAAAAGGTGGGAGCGCCGTGTAAAAGGAAGAATACATATTTTAAAATTTTGAACGCAGTTGAAGATTCTTCAGTATTTAAAAAGTTTGTAATTGCTAAAGTTTTCATCATCATCATCATCGTTTTAACCAAAAGATGTCCACTGTTGGACATAGGCCTCCCCCAAATGTCGCCACAACGACCAATCCTGTGTATCTCGCATCCACCGCATTCGGTCATCATAAATCAGAGCATCTAATAAAAAGGTCGTAGCTAGAAACCAGGTGGTAGAAACATGACGATCCATATGGAATGATTCCGAAGAACTGGGTTACACGGTATTGAGTAGACGAAGACCTTTCCAGGAAAGTTTCATCGGACAGATCATTATAATGCTAGGCAGTACTGGGATTGAACCGGGGTTTGGAATGCATTGACGCATAATGTGTTACATACTTTTATCTTAGACTCTTGGAGCTGAGGCTTTGAGCGTTTGTTAAGCCATAATAATGTTCGTAGGCATGAGCTTACGGATGACGAGTAATAGGTAGCCCACCGTCAGGCAGTTCGATGACCATCCGGACCGAGCCTGAGGAGCTTGAGTAGTCGACGACGTGACGACCACGTAGCTCACCGTCAGGTATTCCGGTAACCATCTGGACCAAGCTGTCAGCAAAACCATAAGAGCCTAGTAGGACCAAAGCCAACTGCAGCCATGGGTTGACTTCTGAAAAGAAAACCCGTGGTGCTAGAACGCAAAGGGAAAGAACATAGGTATGGTTTTAGTCAGTAAAAGTCTGACACGCTCTCCTGCTCCGCCTTTAAAAATGCCATGATAATGACACCATGATGTGAAGACTTTACAGGTCTCGTACGTGAACTGTAATCATTATTATGGTTATAATTTCTGTTCATAATATCTTCTACATTCTTCTTCTATTGACAGGTTCTCGCTTGATAACTCTCTCACCCAAGACCCCTCGGTTGTAGCTATCAGGAAACACAGACTCCGGCAGAGAATTCCGTTCCTTAGTTGTATGGATGGAGAGGGAAAGGAAGGCCGAAAAAAAGATGGATGGATTGTGCGAGAAGTGATATGAAAGAAAAGGGAGTTAGTGATAGTATGACGGGTGACAGGACAGAATGGAAGAAAAAAACATGTTGCGCCGACCCCAAGTAATATGGGATAAGGGCAGGAAGAAGAAGAAGAAGAGTTGTACGCATATTTTTTGCGTTCCCAAAGCATTTTGTGCGTACGGATGGGTGTCACGAAGAATTAATGTGATGTACTATACGCATAAAAATAGAAAATAATTAAAAGATAGGAACTAAATTAAGCCACTAGCAGCTAAGAGATGACCAGTCTCATCTGACGGCACCCGTTCACGAGCATGACGCGTGTATCAGCCCCACTCAGCTCAACCATTTTGAAGGGAACTGAATGACCCATTAACACGTGCCACCAACAGCGAGACATTTGAGTGAGCATGACAAACTCTCAACTGCCATGCTCGTAATGTCAAAAAAAAAAGGACGAGACTTATATACTTATCTATCGTAGGTACTTTTATTTACTAACTGTAAGTGGGCTGGATGCGATTTGCAGATGTAAATAGATAAGATAACCCAGTACGGAGATATCTACACATCAAGCTTATTCATATGATAACATGAGGTTGTATAATGTAGAAGCACTTTTTTGAAATTTGTGAATGTGAAGTACAAATTTTTTTTTGACATTACGAGCATAGCATTTGAGAGTTTGTCATGCTCACTCTAATGTCTCGCTGTTGGTGGCACGTGTTAATGGGTCATTCAGTTCCCTTCAAAATGGTTGAGCTGAGTGGGGCTGATGCACGCGTCATGCTCGTGAACGAGTGCCGTCAGATGGGACTGGTCATCTCTTAGCTGCTAGTGGCTTAATCCAGTTCCTATCTTTTAATTATTTTCTATTTTTATTTTATTATCTATGTTAGTTGCGTGGACTGTATTTTTCGTATGCTGGTGGTGAACAGGTCGTAGATTTGTGGAATGAAAGATGTATCACTATTTAACTGTTATATTAAGCGATTACAATAAGTTTGCACGGCACATGCGAGATCAGAGGTTTTTCGGAAGTAGTTTAGAGCGGAAGTGGAACCATTTGGTGTTGTCACAATACAATAATAAAAATGTACTGTAAATACAGTCATGTTGGTATAATGTTGCCAACAATCTACATTGTGCTCACATAATAGAAGCAACAAGTAATATGTAACCAAGCATTATATGTAACACATGATTATACACATGATTTAAAAGAGTGTCCATGGAGTTTCTTGCACTTCTCCATAGAGATCTACACTTTGGAACGTGCAATTTAGCTTCACTTTTCTTGGACTGACCGACATTTGACTATTCAAAAGTGCCTGCATTTATGGTCTGTTTGAAATAAATGCTTTGACTTTGACTTTGATAGTTAAAAGACCCATCTATTTGTAGAAGTTGCGTATCTAGGATTTACGTTAGTAAATTAATAAAGTTAATCCACTTTATTTATTTTATAACGCGTAAATTTTAATTTTTTGACTCTGGGTCAAGCAAGCGTGTCCTGTGTTACCACAAAATTGTAAACACCGCAAGATTGTAAAATATTGCGAGAAATTATAAACCATTTTCTTCTAAATATGACGTGGTTACAGAATAGAAAAGTCAGGACCACGTCGGGACCGTTACTATACTCGGCCATCATTACTGCCAACTCGGGGCACAATATTTTAATCACATTAATATATGTTAACACCTTGTGGCAGAACTTTCAGCGCAGCATCTTCCAGTACGTGGTCATCATGCCAGAATCTATTAATCTCATCAACTCTGTTCTGCGAGCAATGTACCTTGCTCACTGCCCCGTAAGTTTAGCGATTCTGCGAGATATTTCAACGCCCTTAGTTCTCCAGCAAATAACTCCATTCCTAATTCAATCACGCGAAGAAACTTCGAGCATAGCCCTCTCCATTGCAATTTATTCCAAACTAATGACGTAATTTATGCTATTTTCTACATACTATCTACTTACTTCTGCAGTCGCGGTTGCAAAGGCCTATAAGAATTTCTAAATCCTGCAATGGTTTCATCTGATCGCAATGTTGACATGACTCAATGCTTTTATTAAATTCCGTGAATTGGCACTTAATGGACTCTTAATAAACAAACTGCAGAGCTTGCAATGTAAGCTGTTTCCATGTACAGTCAGTATCGTAGCTTGATGAAAAATCACACTGAGTTAATATTTTAAAAGCGAAAGTTTGTGAGTAATTTTTTTTTTTGTTTTTTTTTTTCAATTGATAGGTATAAACTAGTGCTTGACTGCGATTCCACCTGATGGTAAGTAGCGATGCAATCTTTGATGGTGAGGCGCACTATTTTATTAAGAGCCTATTCACTCTAGCCTTGAAGACACCCAAATTATAATCGAACGGGAAGACCGCAGCAGGCAAACTGTTCCAGTCCTTCGACGTACGCGGTATAAACGACGAGGCGAAACGCTTAGTCCGGACCGTAGAGGTTTCAACAACGCAAGGGTGAATATTCGCCGTACGTCGGGTTGTCCGATGGTAGAATTAGGTGGGTCATCCAGTGACTTCTCCCACTCTAGGTTAGAGTGGAAGAACGTGTCAGACTTTTACTGACTAAAACTCATTCCTATGTTCCTTCTTTACTGTGCGTTCCTGGTCTTCGGGTATCCCTTTCGCAAGACCCAGTAGGCTTCGACCCTGCTGGGCCCCTACGGTTGCTGACATCTTCTTGAGGCGCGCGTGGAACACTACGCGCCGTCGACGACTTGGGCTCGGTCCGGTTATTACCGGACGGTCGGACGGCGAGCTACCCATTGCTCGCCGTTCGCAAGCGCGGTCCTCTCTAGGGTAGAGGCAATAAGCCGTAATCCATCACGCGGCACCGGTTTAGGGCGGAAAGGTGGATATCACACGCCTTCGATTTTTTTGTCAAATGTGAAAGGTTATTGGAACGGTTTCCTGTGGCTTCAATTGAAACCACATTTTGTTATTATTTATATTATTGCAGTTACAACATAAAATCAAAAAAGAAACTGTATGTCAAAATTATACCGCACCGGAAGACGCATTGTTGGAACGAGGTGGTCCGATGACCTAATGAGGGTCGCAAGAATCCAATGGATGCGAGACCCGCAGAACCGTACGTTGTGGAGACACTTGGGGGGGCCATGTCCGAGGACGTCTTTCGGCTGAAATAATGGTGATGATAACGTCACTATTGTTACTGAATTACTGAACTCATAAATACATACGCTCTATATTGTGACGACTATGAAGGTCACATATTAATTGGGGTTAAAACTGCATTGTAATGGACCTTTTAAGGTTTATGGTAATTATAAAGAATAGTGATTTTTCAAATTATGATAGAAGTTGTCAATGAAGAAAAAATATTAATATAATTTTTATATACATAGAAAAATATGTTTTAAGGCTTTTTAAAATACAATTAGTTAAAGTTAAACACAAAGCCTTTCATTGGCGTCTCCCCACGCCACAATATTATGTTTGTGTAGCGATCAATTAAAATTATGGTGCTGACTGTACTTACCCGTTCTGCAAAATTCATAAAATTTGTATTTAATTGAACCAGCGAAAGGTAATGGCGATTTGATCGCCGAAAAAATGTTAAGGTTACACACACACTGATGCGAATTCCGAATATCTATTACCTTTAAACCCTCAAGCAAGGCATTTGCCTTATGAGACTCATACATAAAAGACTATTGATACTTAAATGATAATTTTATGATAATAATATATCAATCACAATATCGACTAATATAGACTAGATATTTATTGTAGTTTTATTTTCCGATTGGTTTCAAGGGAAGAACCACAGTTTTGAGTGGACTTGTGCAGTCACTCAGACCTAATCCAAACTATATTATCCTAACTAATATTATACTGTAAATGTGAAAGTGTGGATGTTTGGATATTTGTTACTTAATCACGAAAAAACGGCTGAACGGATTTGGATGAAATTTGGCATGCATATAGCCTTTGACATGGAAAAGAACATAGGCTACCTTTAATCCCGATTCCTTAAGGAACTTATGCCACGCGGGCGAAGCCGCGGGCAAAAGCTAGTGTAATAAATAAATCCTACTTTTTACACAATAATGCATAACTACCTAACTAAAAAAATGTTCTTATATTCTTTAGTCTTCTAACTAAAACATTAGTGAATGACAGTTACTTATTATATTGTTATACTGCACTTATTAATGTGACATTAACGACGAAAAGGGAATAAGAAAGAAACGCGTTTATTCATTTTACGTTCTAGTGTGGTGTGTCTACTTTGTTGCATTAAATAAATTAAAACGAAAATACGACTCTCATTTTTTGTAAAAGTATCGAAATGCCACAGTGTAGGGACACCTTAAGAATCGCCCTCAATATTTTGAAATGCAAATAAATGATCAAACGGTAAGGTGCAGTTATGTGTGGATTAAAAGCTTTTTTCTTTTTTACCGATATTGCCACTAATATTATAAAGGTAAAGTTTTTTTTTTGTAGGAGGTAATATTTGAAGGCACTGGTCCGATTGCTAAAATTTTTTCACTGATAGAAAGCTGGTTTATTCCTGAGTGACATAGGCTATATTTTATGTAGGTACGCGGGCGAAGTCGCAGGCAAAAGCTAGTCTTAAATATTTCGCCCTAAAGCGGTTTGGAGTATGAACAGTTTCACGTGTTCACAACACAACTGAATAAATATTGCAATAGCTACAAAAATGTTTGTTCAATGTACGAGTAGTAGTAACATGTCGTGAACATGGGTTTTTATGTGTTTTTTTTCTTTTATTGTATCCTCAATGGTTAAAGAAAATGAATAAAAATAAGAGGTCGGAATTAGGTAGAGTTATTTAAGTACTTAGACTTTCATACAGCGAAAGAATAAATTGGATATGCCTCAAACTCCGGGATAAATTTTAAAGAGCACAATTTTTTATGGCACTATCAGTATATAGCAGAAAAAATCTTCTTGCATTAATGACGAGGCCGAGGAGGAGAAAATGTATAAAGTTAATCACCTCAGTTGACATAAAGAAATATTTTGCAATGAAAAATACTAATAAAAATTGTATGTTAATTATCTTTGTTTTAGATATCTTATCTATCTGTGAGGTTTTTATTATTATTTATTTGTAATATTGTACAGTAGGCCACACGGGATTTTTCATTAAAAATCCCGAGAAGATCCATATTAATATCAACATTTCGATGCAAGTACATGAATAACTCTCTACGGCCCGTATTAATAAACGATGCTCAACTCCATCCTCAAGTGCGATATAATTTGATCCCCGATTATAAGATGTCAGAAGCTCAAGATTATTGCTAATTAATAAACACATGAGTACAGAATCTCAGTTACCTAGATCAGCTCCTCAATGCTCTGTACTCAATACTTACTCAATGTGAACGATTACGTCACATTGACCGAAGTTTATAAATATTTTTTTTGTCATAGTTTTGGCCTGGGTACTAAATTCTTTAAGCCATGAAGTTTATAATCAAATTCGTCTCGTTTCGTTACTGATGTGTCGTAAGATTAATTGAAATACTTTTATTTTGTTAAAACTTTGATTAAAAGCGCTGTATCACATAACGAATTAGTTTGCTACCCAAGATAGGCTTTAATTGTAAAAAAGTCATGGATGTATTTTCTAACACTTTACAAATGTTTATTTTGCAACTCAGTGGACACAAATAACATAACGCAATGTAGCGTTAGTACTAACCACAGAGCTAGTACTAGCCACCCGGCATTCCTTATATACATTTTTGATAAACGATATCGCATAGGCCAATAAATATCGTCATAGTACTCTATTTCATCATAATAATTAACTTCACTTAAAATATTTTCAAACTCCATGTTTGGCGCTACCGCTAATCACGACCTCAAGTCCCGGTCGGTCTGCACTCATGATCTGGCAGCTCAAGTACAGAGATCTTTGTAAACTTAAGTTTCGAGTTTCGTTTATTAATCAGACAACACTCGGCTGATGTCGTAAACCTACGCTGAGCTTGAGCTCGAACTTAAGCTTGAGCTTGAGCTTGTGAATCTCGTTTATTAATACGATCAAGACCTCAAGCTTGGTATCAGGTACGAGATCATAGGCTGAGGAACGTTTATTAATACGGGCCTACGTAATTCCGACCTCTGGTTATAATGTCCGCACGGGTTGATGTTCAAAGACTTGCCAAGGTCTGCTCGTAGATGGGTGATGTTAAATATTTATGCAGTGTATTGAATCACCAGGGAAAAGAGGAGAGGGAGGGGAGGGAGGTGGCCTCGACTTACGAGTTGTGAATCGGGTTCAACTCCAGACAGACTCCGCACCCAAGTTGGGCCCAGCAAAGACAATCTCCACAGATAGGGGTTCTCGGACGGATCTTCGGTGTTTGGGCGGCGTCTCTCCGCAGACCATGTCCCACCTTCCATCCTGCATCACGTGCCCTGTTACCTGTTCACGTAGGGACCTAATGACAGCATCAGCGGACGGCATTGCCGTGGCCAAAAACTGGGCCAGACAAAGAATTTAACTAGTTTTGCCATCGATATACTAAGAAGAACCCACCACTGCTCACAAAACGGTGAAGGAAAACATCGTGAGGAAACCAGCATGTTCTAGAATTAAAAATTCGAAGACATGTGACCACCAACCTGCACTGGGACCACGTGGTGGATTAGGGCCCATTCCTTCTCCTAGAGAGGAGGCCCAGCAGTGGGGGAACATTAAAAGGCTGATTATACAATGTATTGAGTCAGCCTTCTCTGTAAGCTCCACTGAGATAAGTAAATAAGTTAATACAATAAATTCTCAGCTCCATGTTTTACAACGATCGCGGCTGATTCAATTATTCCACATATTCAGTTGTATAGATATTTTGAGATACACAAGTAGGTACATCAATTTTGCCTGACCCACTAAAACAATTTGAAAATGATTAAAACCATTACTGAACTTTCTAACTTCATATTACATGTACATTTTAACGGTTACTGGCTACAAAATATCTCGTATCTCAAACATCATAACTTCATTTATTGTTAGATATAAATGACATCCAATAAAACACTTCAATCGCCAAGTTTGGGAGATAAAATGGCGATAGCATTTTGTTATTACCTAGAACACTTACAAGCTTTGAGAAAAGTCTTTTGACTTTCCTAACCAATCTATTATATGCCTTATATGTCGTCAAACATAATCTTCCTTTCAAGAAGTTTATTTAAACCCATTTTGAGAGTTTTCATCGCAATTACCTTTTTAGGGTACCATAGAGAATTGTAGTAAGAACCTGTGCTTGTATACGGAACCACAAAGATCGCCAGACATGCAGGTATGAATGAGCGTCGCGACAGAATTATATTCGTGACTTACAAATAAATACGAGGTGCCGCCACCAGTTGTCGGCCGAGAGCTTTTTTTCTTCATTGTTCTGGATTCGTTTTTTATTGCACGATGATTGCTTGAATATAAACAATGCAATTTGAGATTGTTCGATGCATTGTCTGCTTTATGATTGGTTTAAAATTATGGAGGACTTGATTTTTTGATGAGTTGGTCGGCATTTTTTATTTAGTTTGTGTTTTTAGCATAAATCAGCATAATCGCAATCAAAATATTGTATAAAGGTTTTTTTTTAAGATAGGAAATCATCTAATGATTTCTCTCACTCTAGGACGAAGTGAGAGCGAAGTGAGATTTACTGATTAAAGCCACCCCGTGTTCCTTCAGTTGACATTTGTTTTCTAGGACCACGGGTTTCCCATCCAGTGCTAATAGAATAAAAAAAAAACAAATGTCGTAGGAGATAATTATATATATTTTTCTAAAGGGAAGGTTGGTTTTTAATTAATTAATGAATAGGTTTTTTGAACACCTAATCCAAAAAACCTATGCAAATAATTTGTTTGTTTTTTTTTAAGTACGACTTCAAAAGCTTTAAGCACAGATTTAATACAAGTATCTAAAATTACAATAACAATTGCCTAGGCATCTATATAATGTTAAAATACAAAATCAGGAAAATACGACAATTACTACTTTTTCTATCGCTATATTATATACCTATATATAATTATTTGCTATCGTAAAAAATTTTTCTTTTTGTTATAAACACGGAAACTGTTTAAATGTGTTTTAATTGTTAATAACGTCTTAAAATATATATTTTTTTTTTACAAAAGCAATTATTAAAGTTTACAAATTAATGCAGTAATGTGTAAACAAAGTTTTAACAACTGCAATCAACAACAAACGGAGCCAAACTAGGAAGAATCTGCATTTCGACTTGCAGTGCCAAATAAAAATGACACCCAAAAAAGTGACACACTTGGTATTAAGTATTTGTAAGCAAAAATTACATGAAATAAGAACATGCCTTTACTGTAGCAGGGCATCACTAGCAAAAGGAGAAAACAACACAAAATTAATCTAGCGAGTCGTTTTATTACCAAGTTGAACTATTCGAAGACAATTTCAACGAAGTCCGTTGAACTCCCTGAAAACTGCATCGGAGACGAACAAACCATTGTATTGTGTACCAAACAGAGATAGTCAGAGAATTTCAGTAGTTGCAATTTTATACTTATCTATAGCCAAAGAAACAAGTATTAACTTGACTTTACGTATATCCACGACATCACAGTTTATCGTACTACATTGATCTTTAACCTGGGGCATCCCGAGAACTGCAATAAATTACAACAACATACATTATTATCAACATTGATTAGTTAAAATCGAAAAAATCAAGAGACCATTCCCGCTCCGTAGATCAAGCGCGTTCACCTAAAGTATTCCCAACGCGCGCCCATGTGCCAGTCGTCCGGCCGCCGCGCTCGCACCATGCTGCGTCTATCCCTGCTCGTGATCCTCCTTACGCACCGCATCCGAACCGCGCACGTCACCGACACGCCGTTCTCGAACCGTTTCGATAAACTATACCAAAAATTGGAAAAATTAACCGTTGCGCCTGACCGACAACAGGATCAGACACCCGAAGAAAAATTGTACGAAAAATTGGATCGCTTGAATTCGCTTTCGCCGGAAAGAGTGGAGTTAACTGATGAAGATGAGGAGTTGCTGTCAGCCATGAGGTCATGGGGTGATCTGAGTACGGAGCAGATGGATGGGGTCGTCAAGGACCTACAGCGGATGAAGGAGGAAAGGAGACAGGATGTCGGAGATCAGGAGTACGGTGAACCTGCCTGGGATGACGAGGTACGTGAATTATTCCAGTGATTTTACTAAGATGTGTTTTTTTTTATCAAAATATAGGGCAGTGTGTGCTTTGCAGTGTTAAATTGAAAACGTAAGTGTATTTAAATTTAATGTTAATAAAAGCTGATTAAATATTATTCTGAAACTTATTGATTCAGCTTTTATAAAGACGTTAAGTGAAATTGTCGAACATTTGCGAAACATATTGGAATTAAAACACAAAAAAAAATATACTTCGTGTTCTACTTAGATGAATAAATTATTAATCTTAGTGTTTGAACTTGAACTAACTTGAGGAAACATACATTTTATTATACGTTTTATCATAATGGCGTAAAACTAAAAGTTATAAATAATATTTTTAGATTAGGTACGGGTGATAGTCTTATTTTTCGTATGTAAAGCAATTAAACTTGGAATCGCATAATACATTATACAAATCATTTGTTTATTCTTTAATATATATATCTATTACATTCTATAATCAAGATATTTTCAAAATATTTTTTACGATATGTACGATATGTTTTTTAACAAACAACTTGAGATCTTCAGCTCTTTGTGTAATATTTGGCAGAAATATTCTCCGTGTAGTGATGACTTAGCAGTATTTATCATTAACAGTAGAAAATTGGGACGTGAAGATCTTTGGACCGAGAACGTGGTCCCAACTTCCACTTACAAAAATAAAATATTTTTTTATTAGTATTTTGGGACCACGGGACCACAAGGTTTGTAGAAGGCGTTTAAGTACAGTCACCAAAAAAAAATGTATTTATTTTATTTGTGGTCCAAAAATACTAAAAAAAATTTTTGTTGGAAATTGGGACCACGATACCGGTCCAAAAGAAAAGAAACTACCCAGAAAATTAACCCAAGGGAACCAACTACCAGGATATTTACTATTCCAGGTAATGATCTGTCCGTGCAAGAGTAACAAACATACAGATATACATACAAACTTTTGACTACAATACATATTTGTGTGATACATGCAGTTCTAGTAACGACTCTTCTTTATTTAAACTTTACATTTTTTTTAATTAAAAAAAAATGGTTGTATCTATTTATCTGACTTTTGCGGTCAAGTGCTTATTTATTGTAAAATAATTGAGTTGTTATAACGTGAAATACCTATTTATTTGATAACATTTTGTAATATTGAGAAACAATATAAACACCTATAATACTGAATACTACTACTGAAACATCGTGCTAAACACTGTAAAAAAAATTGACTGTGACAAAAATTTTGTGAAATATTAAACTGATTTCAGAATTTAGTATTTTGAGTTAAGAATGTGTCTAACCTTACTTTAAAGACTTAACAGGTTTCAAGTCTATCAGACACACCTAACAGAAACCATAAATTAGACACTGAAAGTGCCATAAACAGTTTGAATTAGCTGCTTTTTATTGGTGAAATTGTTCTTTTCTTAAAATAATATTGAAAACTAGCCGTACTTCGTACCGCCTAACAGTCAATGAATGTAGTATATCTATCGATATAGTCAACCGATTGCGATGAAACAAAGCCTAAGTAATATGTCAAGTTATACACAATTTTATTTTATAAAAGTTATGTACATCGATTTCATACATTTTACGCGATGCGCGCACAATTAGAAACTTCTATAGATTTATTACATTTACTAGCTTTTGCCCGCGGCTTCGCTCGCGTTAAATTCGGGGTAACACGGTTCCCCTTTCTGTAGGGGATTAGAAAACTCCCCTTAGTGAACTCCACTGCGGGTGACGTAACCAACGACAAACTTATTATTTGCGATTGGTACAGTAATCGGGTCTAGGGATCGAACCGCAAAATTAAGTTTGTTTTTTATTGTATATACTTTTCCGGGATAAAAAGTACCCAGTGTGGTGCCCAGGATATTAAAGAATAATTATACTAAGTTTCATCGTAATCGAACCGGTAGTTTTTGCGTGATGCCTGAACAAACAGACAGACAGACAAAAATTTTTTTAATCACATTTTTGGGTTCGGTGTCGGTCTAGTAACACCCCCTACCATTTATTTTTTTGATATTTTCAATGTACAGAAGTTTCACTTCTACAGATTTATTATAAGTATAGATGTAAAGATTAGTAATAGTATCGAAACATCATGTTGAGTATTAAAACACACGCCAACCATGTGTCATACTTCTGTTCTAATTTTTTGTAGACACAGCCTAATTTCGCAGCTTATCTCCTTCATCGCTATGCAAGCGCCGTCGCTGCATTTACTTAGTTTTACTTCTTATTAATGCTATGATTATGATGCAAACGATTACATATTAAGATGTTATAAGCTGTAATATTGGAAGCTGCTAATGTCATTTAACATTGTAGGTATTGTGTGACAGGCAGAATAATTATGGAATTGCACTAATCGAAGTTTCTTTTTTACCATTTTGGTATGGAAATCTAAAGAGACAAATCTACAAGTCCGTAAGACCTGTCTGTGTATGGATTAGAATATTGGACAGCGAAAAAGACGGATGAAAAAACATTACATGTGGGGCTATATTTCACCGAGACACCATGGCGGCGCGACCAGTCGCCGATACCAACAAAATGCATACAGCTATAAAGAGAGTTACTCACCTGGTGTCCGTTTGGTTGCGCAACCAATTTGGTGGCGCGACCAGCTCGGACGTCTCGCCTCGGACTCTGGTATCTGTATGGTGTTAGTTTGGTAGCTTGACGGTGCAACTGGTTGCGCCACCATAGTGTCCCGGTGAAATATCGCCCGTAGAGGATATGAGAATGTTGTGTGGTGTGGAGTGACGAGAATGAATAAAGTGAAAAAAAAAAGAAGAAGTGAAGAAGTGTAAAGGTTGTCTGGTAGAAATTGCCTTGTGCAATAAGACCGCCTATTGTACACATAATCTTTTGTAAATGTTTATCCTGTATTAAGCTAAGATGTGCAATAAAGTTATAAATAAATAATAAAGTGAGAAATGAGTATATGAGGAAGTTTGAAAGTGGCGCCATTGACTGAAAAGTTGAAAGAGAATCGTTTAGTAGGATAAATATTACAATAATTCATACTGAATAATATTGTAAAATAATACAGACCTTTAAGCAACTGCAATGAAATAGAAAGAAAGTGTTCTTTCACTTCTCTCTTGAAGACTGCAAGCATTTGACAGCCCGTGATGTCAGGCGGTAGTGGGTATATTTGTTGATCAGTTAGACGTCAACGGTTGCGTGGGTTAAGACGACCAAGGGTACTTTTTTATACCGGACCTATCAAGTACTTGCGAGAAAGCCGGGTATCTTTCTCGCAAGTGAAGTCGTTTGCAAAAGTGAGTTAAAACATGGAAATTAAATTCATTAATAGAACATGCATTTTCTTCCAATAAAATTAAATAAGATCCTGTAAAATGAACTCAATTTTATGTGTTTTTCTATCAACCGATTAGATTTACAGCCAATTTATAAGAACTAAATTTTAATCAAATGATTCTTTGAAGCTGTTTACTAATAAAAATGAAGGTTTTCCAACTAGTGCGTTAATTAATATCTATTCGAATAAAACTAGTTACGAATGACCACAGGTTAGCTTAGTTTTCTTAAACCAGTCCTATAAAAATAACTTAAAGATATCCAATTGTAGGGAAAATACTTTGGTACTTTTTATTATGTAAATAATTAATTAATTATGTCTCGAAATAATTTAATTATCATTTTTATTAGTTAGGTAAAATATCATAATTGAGTATGAGATTTTTATAACTATCTACGAATAAAAATAAATCATACGTAAATCATTATGTTTCGAAATAATTTTTAACATTATTATTACTTAAATACAAAATATCATGGTTGAGTATGAAAGTTCTTAAATATAACTATTTACGTAAGGATAGGTTTTAAAGTTTGTTTAGTAATAATATTTTATTACTCAAAATTTATGTTTTCAAAGGTATTTTCAAGCGAAGAATAATTATTTATATTAACATAAGAATAATAAAAACCCATAACTTATTAAAATACTTGAATACGCCGTCGAAAAACTCGTTGTCGACTGTTAATGTGCTCAAAAGACAAACAGTACTGGCATGCTGTATGACAATCTTTGTCCTCGGTCCCATGTAAAAGCAAGCCTTTGGGCACTGGGCCTGGCAAAATGTCAACAACATGCTAAAATAATAAAAAAAACTATTTATCACTCAAAAATTTAATTTCCTAGAGGTATATTTTTATAAAGTTACTCATTTTGACGTCGACTGTACATAACCTAAATAATTTGGTACCCAAATTACAATGACCCAAATATATGTCGGTACGTTTAACACATCTGTTAATTACAATTTCGTAAGACAAGACTAATTCACAGTGGTAGTCAACATTAACATTTAATATAATAGGTGCTAGGTAATCTAACAGGAGACCTAGCAGTGATTCCCAAACTGGGGGTCACGACCCGCTTGTTGGTTACAAACGAATATTAAATGGGTCTTGAAAAATAATATTTAAGATAAAAATTTGAATTGATGATATTTATTCGAAACAGACTCAACTCAATAACACCAAAAAATTGTGCAAAGCGTGCCCGTACTGAAAGTGTTACTATCTGTTGCTGCGTCAAACACCTTGATGTTTTCAGGTGGCATCTTGTAGTGACGCACTGCGACGCTCAGACGAGGGTAAATAATTTAAGATATTTACTTTTATAAACATTGGTACGCCGACGCTATGTCGAGCGATTGGCCCGACAGCCCGAAAGCGACAAACCCCACAGCCCGAAATGTAGAAATAAATTAAACTACGTCTCGGGTACGTCTAATTTATGACGTATCAAACTTATTGAAATTATAATATATTTTTTCTTTTCTAAAAATATAAAGACAAAAAATAATTAACAAACATCTCTATCTTATTGAAATAAAAAATAAAACTGACTTGTTAATACTTTTCGACAGTACCTGAATATTTTTTATTTTTATTTTATGTAGTTAGTAGGTTACTTCTAGGTAAGCATGTTCTAACATCGACGCCATCATTGCTTATCATCAAGTGGTAGAGGTCAAACAAAATGAGCCTTTCAATAGTAAAAACCTTTGCACTTATCTATCTGTATTTGTTCTTTTCTTTTAATTATTTGTGTGTACATAAATATGTAAATAAATAAAATATTATGACATGCTAAGATATGTGTGCTGTGTAGTTATGTTTTCATATCATGGCAACTAAGAGGCAAGTTTTTGAGATTTAGTCAAATGAGTCGCGATCCAGTCAGCTTTGAGAGCCACTGGTCTTAATACCTTAGTACTCGCATCGAGGGTGGCCTATCAGAAGCCAGCATTAAACATGTACGAATTGCACGGACTAATCGCATTTACTGTTTCTTATTTTCTCACTGACTATCTCCGGCCTAGGTATGTGGGTATGGTCGGCAAAAAAGTAGAATCATATTAGAGAATTTAACCGTGTCTAAGATTGGTAACGCACGTCCAAAGATGGGCCCATTTTTCATTTTTGTAGGTGCAATATTATAATTATATTAAACCACAAATAATAAAAATAAGTCTACTTCTGAAAATAGTATCAAAATTGGTTAGATATTAAAAAAGCAAAATTCCCCATTTTTAACTTATCTCTATCTCTTCTGTGAGCGCGAAACCTAATAGTGATACTAGTCACATTTCAGTATGTATTTTTTCTGTTATTTGATAGTTTCCCCTTCCATTTTAAAAGTTTCTTACTAACTTGAAAAGGATTTAAAAATTATTTTTATTTGTGATTTAGCATAAAAAAAAAACTTTTTGATACAAATAATAAAAAAAAGTATCAACTACCCAAGTCGATCTAGGATCTAATAAGTAATATATATATATATATTCTTTTTATAATTCTAAGCAGATGAGTTCAGATCCCCGACTAATTTTTATTGTAATTAAATAAACGGTGATTAGTAGGCAGCGGTTTTTATGTTACAGTAAAACCAAATAGCAATTGAGCAGTGGTGGCCCAGTGGTAATGGCTCCGACTTACGAGTTGTAGGTCGCGGGTTCAAACCCTGCCAGGCGCATTACTTTGTGTAATTTATTTCATCACCACTGCTCTCAAAACGGTGAAGGAAAACATCGTGAGGAAACCGGCATGTCCTAGAACCAAAAATTCGAAGACTTGTGACATTCACCAACCCGCACTGGGCCCGCGTGGTGGATTACGGCCCGTTCCCTCTCCTAGAGAGGAGGCCTGAGCCCCAGCAGTGGGAATATTAAAAAGGCTGATGATGATGATGATAAAAACCAAATCAAGATAGTGCTAAGAATATTGCTATGAATGAAAAGTTATTAAAAGTTTATGCGGCAATATTATAAAAATTGCATGCTGACTGTACTAAAGGGGTCTGTAGTCGTTTGGGCCCGCTCGATGTTGGTCCCGCGGGCCCAAACGACCACACAATTTATTTTATTTATTTTTGGTGGTCGATTGGGCCCATATACAAATTTAAAAAAAAAACCATTGTTTAAAGCTACTGATGGATACAGTCAAGTGCAAAAGTGGTAAGTCAAAATATAATAAAACGCAATTCAGTTAGATTTAAAAGTTCATTAAAGATATTAAAAAAGCAGGCCTATGATTGGATGACCCGAGCAGGTAATCCGTAAAAGGCCCAAATGCTTGACCTTGAAATTAGTAGTGCTCGTACACTTAATTTAGGTATTATTATAGTAAAAAAATATATGGTTTTAATGTTTGTAGACAAGTGTGGCACGTAAGTGTAAGTACGTAATTGAATAAATCAAAAATATATATTCTCAGTAATATAAATAATATTAGGTATATATACATATTTTAAGTCATAAAAATAAAACTAAAAGATTTGACTTTCTTTCATGACTGTACTTATAATAAAATTGGGCGATGGGTCCAATCGACACCTTCAAAATGGGACTGTGTCGATTGATCCCGCGGACCCAAACCGAGCGGGCCCAAACGACTACAGACCCACTAAAGCTTCTAGTGTTACCTTGCGTACTGACATGTGACAGTCGTAAGTTCTAGATTTTTTTATTTACTCTCATAAGCTTGTGCAAGAAAATAAACGGTTTGTTTAGGTTCTTGTTTTATAAAGAGAATGCAATGGAAATCGGTGGTGATATTTTAGACACTGTTTCCGACCTTTTGTTTGCAGTATCGATTTCATTTGATAGATTTAAAGGTTGTACGTTTACATCAATTCCACTTGAGTTTATATATACAAGGTGTAAGGGACAGCCCTCTACAAACTTTAAGGGCTGTAGACGACACTGAACAACCTTCCACAAAACTTTTTTTCAGGAAACGAAAATCTCTCTGTCTGTCTAATAAATCAACCGATTTGGGAATTTTGTATAATATTTAATCATTAAAAAAATACTTACATTCGGTACTTTTTATGAGGTTCTTCTGTTAGTAAACAATGATCTCTATCTCTTAATTAACCTTGATTATTGAACCCGTGTTGACTACATCAGATTTCATTAAATCCTAATAATTACCCAAGTCGTTTAACTTATTAGACAGACTCTATAAACTAGTGCTTGACTGCGATTCCACCTGATGGTAAGCAGTGATGCAATCGTTGATGGTGAACCACACTAATTTATTAAAAGCCTATTTATTCACTCTAGCCTTGCAGATTTAACGCCTATTGCAATATAATAATAAAAAAACTATCATTAAGTAGTAATAAAATAAAATACAGGCAGAAAAACGGTGATAGCTGCAAAATTTAAAACTGTAGCAATGTCTTTTTATTACATCTTAAATTCTCGTTTAAAATACAGGACAAGCCAGCTGTTCAATGCCGGCAATATTCATGTCAAACAGAAAATTAAAGTAGGCACTAATTGCTAGCGTACATTAGGTGGTCAATTTACGATTATTTGCAACCGCGAGACTGTTTGTCGCTGTTATTTTAAAATTATCTGTCCCCCTAGCCAAGTTACGAGCGGTTCTTTTGTTCTGATGTCATCTCAACGCTCAGTAACGTGGTCAGAAATAAAGGAATTGGAGGCGCGGCCAACTCGAAGCTTTCGACGCAAGAGAATCGAAACGAAACGATTGTAACTTGGCTAGGGGGGCAGAAAATTTAATAACAGCGGCAATCAGTCTCGGAGTGTACATATTAGGGCTACATACGTTGTGTTTTCTCTCAAAACGGTGAAGGAAAATATCGTGAGGAAACCGGCATGTCCTAGAACCAAAAATTCAAAGATGTGACATTCATCAACTCACATTGGGCCCGCGTGGTGGATTACGGCCCATTCCCTCTCCTAGAGAGGAGGCCTGAGTAACAGCAGTGGGAACATTAAAACGCTGATTATGCTATGCTAAGTTTTGTCATTATATTATTTAAATAATATTATAGAGAGGAGATTCAAAAACCGATGGCCGATTTTACCACTGTTTTGAAAAAGAATTCCAGCTATCAAATAGATATTATATGTACAGACTATGTATATCTACTGACAGTACCTAATAAAGTAGCATTCTAATGGTGAAAGAATTTTTAAAATTCAGGTTTAGTTCTTTTTAGTTTATTCATTACAAACTGACAGGCCTGTTGGTCTAGTGGTTAGTGGCCCTGACTGCTATGTCGAAGGTCGTTGGTTCGATTCCCACCCAGAACAAATGTTTATGTGATGAGCATGATCATTTGTTCTGTATCTAGGTGTAATGTATATATAATATGTATGTATTTAGAAATATATAAGTATGTTTATCAGTTGTCTAGTACCCATAACACAAGCTTTGCTTAGCTTGGGACTAGACGGCGTTGTGTGCTAGTTGTGGAAAATATTATATTATATTATTTCAATTTTACTTTCATTTAAATTTAAATTTTACTTTCAGGGATTTTCTACAAACGAAAAAAAAAACCCTTCTTTATTATTAGCTTAAAGCTAGAACTATACTGCGCACACGTGTGCCACACATGCCAATCTGGGTGCATCGGTTTCCATACATTTAATATGGAAACTAGACTTGTAGAACGACACTAGATACACGCCACGCGACGTCGCCGTCGTTCTACGTACAAATCCGGCGTCTTACACGTGTGTGTCGGGTCTAAAGTATTTAACGTCTTACTTAGAAATAATATCCAGTTTTACGAGAGACATTGCCATTTGCGTAGATTGAACATTGATCAGCCCGATTCACGTAATGAAAACCGTAACGATATCGTAGCGATTTAGTCGTTTAGACCATTTCCATATTTACATCCATCAATCGAGTTTGAACGACACCGATTTTATAGTCGTTTGAAATTCGTCGATTTAAAAAAATCATCTGTATTACATTATCCTGGTAGAATACTTATTAATGTAACTGGAAATAAGACGATAGATCGTGAATACCGCTTTTGGATAGGACTTCGATCGAACGACTATAAAACTTCAACGATATTTGGCTTGTTTGATTTTACGTGAATCAGGCTACTGGTAATCTAAAATTCCTATTAAAATAAATTTACTATTATAATAATCAAAGCTCTACTTATCTAATCAATTTCGATTTCCATAGGAATCTACTAATTTAGAGCTTTTGTTGGGCAATACCCTGTTCTGAACTATCTGTAGATATAAAGTGTAATATTTCATGAAATGAATTTAAACATGTAATTAGGTCCGAATTGCATTACACTGGGTAAATAAACCATGATTATAACTGCATAACAATGAATCGGTTTTATACGTAATGACTATTTAGATTTAGATTAAATAAACATTGTTTATATAACTTTGTCAGAATTTATTTAGGAAAATATTTGCAAGACTATTTTGTAAAGGGTAATGGGTGATTTTGACTATTGAATCTTCAGGGACTAAATAAAGAAAAGTAGTAAGTACCGCTGTTGCGATTTTGGTGCATTATTCATGCCATTCATAGTTTATTGAGGAATTCCCTTAATACTTGGACACTGGTTTGCGGAATTGTTCGAATAACTCTCCCTGGTTCTGGAACGCAACTGGAGGAACACGGTTTTTAAGCAATTGAAGCCTGACATTTCCTCTCGTTCCACCCAAAGTGGGAGAAGTTATTTAATGATTTTCCATTTTCAAACAAAAACATTTTCTAACATTTTTAACCAATTTCTTTTGTAGAAATTGGTTAAAAGTGTTAGATACCTACTAGATATTTTATAGATTCTTGTTTATTTCCTTTTTTTTTTTAAAAATATCGTCCATACTACAATTATTTTTCTTCCTGTATCGTGGGTGCCTTTACATACATAAGATAAGGTATTCCGTGAAGCATACCCAAACGAAGCACACCCAGACGAAGCACACCTGAAGTATTCCACTTAGCACACCCATAGGTGGGCTTACCCAGACCCGAAAGAACTATCTGTAGGCCATACAAATATATGTTTCGAGCGAAATCGAACCCGCGACACGCAATGTAGCAGTCAACCGTTCAACCACTGCTCCAATCGTGCCGTCAGTAGGTTTGATAGTAATCAAAACACTTTTCTCTAGCATGCACCAAAACAGCTGTTACATGACATAACATAACCCATATTGATTGATAACGATTAGGTAACACAATATTATAATAAACTAGCTTTAGCTAGCGGCTTTGCCTGCGTGAAAGTTGAAAATATATAGCTAAAGTCACTTGGCAATAAAGTATGTAACATTCTACTGGTGAACAAATTTTGAAAATTGATTTAATAGTTTTTTAGTTTATTCGTTACAAACTAAATTTTTATAATTAGTATAGACTAGCTTCTGCCAGCAGATTCTTTTTCGTGTAGGTAAGTAGAAAATTATTCCAAAGGAACATAGTCTTGGGATAAAATTTAATTTGCGTGCTATTAAAGGAATTTTTTTTTCTTTATGGTGGGAAAAATCATCCAATGACAACCCCCGCTCTTGGGCGGAGCGGGAGATAGTATCAAACTCTTACTGACTAAAAGCCCACCCCGTTCCTTCTAGCCTTCATACCGGGGCTCGAGTTCTCTTTCGGATAACCCTGGCCCCAGTAGGCTTCGACCCGGCTGGGTCCCTGCTGTTGCTGACAACTCCTTGAGGCGCATGGGAACAGTGCGCGCCATCGACGACTTGGGCTTGGTCCGGAAATTTACCGGACAGCCGGACGGCGAGCTACCCATTGCTCACTGTCCGCAAGCCCGCGCCTACGGTGGCCGGAAATCAGGATCGGAATCCCGGCGGCGGCGGCGAGAACGTCGTCGTTGCCTGATGCGGTCGGCCTCCTCCTTCGCGAGATTTACTGCTTTGCAAAAATCGGCGACCGCTTGCCAGTCCTCCTCGCTCAAGACCATGGCCTCAACCAGGGCCCGGCGCGAGAGGTGTCCGCCGCCGATGCTATTAAAAGATATGGTTTGCCGATGTAACCGTCGAAATCCATCGTAAACAACAAATGTACAAAAACACACTATCATCTTTATAATATTAGTGTGAAGTGAAGTGTGATTACCATATAAGTCTTAAGGGAACATAAATGTTTCTGATCTGTAGGCGTGAATCAATTTGTTTTAAACATGTTTGTACGACATTTACATAGATGTTGATCAAAGCATTCAACTTAAACCGACTCCATGTGAGATATGATGATCGTTATTATGTTTTATTACTTGTATTGCATGGCACTTATGTAAATCTAACTTGACTTACTTGTCGGTCCTTGAACTCGAGAAAATATACAAAGGGGATTGCCCATTTGAGGCCATGAGCGGACAATTGACTAGAGAAAAGATACATTAATATTTTGCCATAAAAAATATGTATTCCTTTAGTTCCAAATGAGCGCCACTATAATAAACAATAAGTGGTAAATAAAAAGTAACTTTATGGAAAAAACAATAGTTTTATCATTGATAGTAATATTTGATGTCCGTCTTTGGCCTGGAATGCTATGGAGGCTGGGCAATCCCCTTTTACAGGTAAAAATCTTTACTTTAGTCACATCATAATTATACTTAGCTACTAACAGCAACTTTGCCAGTTAATTAGATTTGCTAGAAAATTATCCTAAGGGATCACACTTTCGGTATAAAAAGCATTATTATGTGCTGGACTATTCGCCCCGTGGGGTAAACTTCATGTAAATTCCTTAAGGCCCAAGCGCTCGAAAAATGCAATAAAACAGTAACTTTCTGAAGCCTACTCCTCGGTAACGGCTAAGTTTATAGATTTGAAAAAAATATATGTTTATTATAAATTCATGAACAACATTATTTTTTCGTGCTATCAATACTTTTGTCAAAAAAAAAAAACATTTAGTAATTTCGCAACTTTTTCCTACTCTTTCGAAACGGCTTGAATCTTTAGAAACATTTTTACACATAAAAATTGGTGGTTAAATATTCTTCAAAGTTAACATAGCATAATATGTAAATCAATCAATATTTCGCAAATAAAATGGATTTTAAGGTCAGCCGCGCACTATCCGGGTGCAGCTAGCCGCAATTATTTAATTGCGGCTAGCTGCACCCGGATAGTGCGCGGCAGTGTGCATTTGCACAGATACGCGCGATGCCACCTTGGCGGGTGCGAGAGTTGCGTCCATTTAATTTCGGAGAGATGGTTCAAGAGACTATAAGCCTTCAGAAGTTTCAGCGTCCAAGAGTAACCAACACACATTTGTACACGCACACTCTCAAACTTTCGCCTCTATAACAAATGGTCTTGTAGTCTTAAGTACGACTGGCGTTTTTTTGAGATAGGAAATTATCATGACTTCTCTTTTCTACCGGAAGGCCGGTCGGTGAGCTACCTATTACTCGTCATTGTACAGAAGCCGGGGATTGCCTTGTAACTCCGTTGTCTATGGATACAAGGAGCATTATTGTTATGCTCGATACACAGTTGGCCTGACAGGGATACTGGCTTTTGTATTATTGATATTGTGATGATTTGTGCGTTTATTTAGGCGGAATAAACAAGTTTACTTTCTTTCTTCAACTCCCGACGCCCGAACCATCTCCTATGGCGGCGGCCAGGGCGTGAAGATGTAAGGGCAGGGCAACCAGGGCAATAAAATAGAGTTAGCCACATAACTTGGCCCTATTTTATATAGAGTCAAATTAATCAACTTCTACCGTTTATACCTATATATTGAATACTTCACAATTATGACTAAATACCAATCATTTTTTACTTACGTAATGGCCTGCCCTCGAGGTAGTTCAACGATTCGCCTCAGCTATTACGAAGAAACATATATTATGTCGGTGATGGTACAGTAAACTGCATACGCTACGTGGGTAAAAGAAGAATTATTTGGTTTTACCCTTGTAAGGAGAGCAGAGGTGGCCGAGTGGTAACGGCCCTGACTGACGACTGTAGGTCGCGAGTTCAAACCCATTCAGGCGCATTACTTTTTCTTATTTATTTCATCACCACTGCTCTCAAAAATGTGGAGGAAAACATCGCGAGGAAACCGGCATGTCCTAGAACCAAAAATTCGAAGACACGTGACATGTTAGTCACCAGTGCTCTCAAAATTTGCCATTCCAGACAGGGGTAACTAAAGAAACATGGAAGGGTTTTAGTCAGCAAAAGTCTGACACTACCACTCAACCTACCAAGGGCGGGAAAACTTATTTCATGTCCCCCCTCATCCCCATAAGGATGTTCTAGAAATGCGACGATAAGACGATTGTCGAGAAATCAAAATTACGAGTAAAATGGATCACCCAAATGTCGTTATTGCCGAATGCCGATACAATTTATTACTAATATGTATTTATATTGCTTTGACTGGAGCCCTTAAATTGCTCACTTAATTTTGGTGTTGACTGTACTTACTAGTAATTAACTGACTAGTTTATGTTACGTAGTGGTTACGTCTTTACTGTAATAATAACGATTTTACCTGAAAAGATTACTGAGTAGGTAATAAATACCGCATAAAGCTGTCTTTAAGGTATGAGATTAGTTTTAGTGGGGTCTGCGAGTAACGCCGCGTGGAAACGGTGTTTATGTTTGAGTTTCGGGCTTATGAGATGTGTAAAATAATAATGAGCAACTGTATACACACAGTGGCTCATGAAATATAAAAGAAATGGAGAGAAGGAACGGTTACTATCCGGACCGAGCCCAAGTCGTCTACGGCGCGCACCGTTCCCGCGCGCCTCAAGGAGTTGTCGGCAATAGCAGGGGCCCAGCTGGATCGAAGCCTATCGGGGCCAGGGTTAGTTGCGAAAGGTAGCTCAGCCCCGGTATGAAGGCACGAGGGAACGGGGTGGGTTTTTAGTCAGTGTCAGTGACACTATCTCCCGCTCAGCCCAAGAGCGGGGGATGTCATTAGATGATTTTCCCACCGAAAAAAAACGTACGCGAGCGAAACCGCGGGCAAAACTAGTCTTAAATATTTCACCCTGAAGCTGTTTGGAGTATGGACAGTTTCATGTGTTCACAACTGAACAAATATTGCAATAGCTACAAAAATGTTTGTTCAACGCAGTAGTAACATGTCGTGAAGGAGCTTATTCCTAAGTCATAACCAGAGGTCGGAATTACCGCCACGTGCTATCTGAGTTACATGGATGTCATGATTGTCACACCACCAATTTCCAATCTCCGAGCTATCACAGAGTAAATACTACGGAAAAATCAATCGTACTTTTCATCTGACCCAAGACTCAAAGCTCAGCAGTGCCTCTTGCAATCACGCGACGAGCAGTTAAAAATACATGTGTGTAAAAAAGTCTGATGTAGGAAATTATGAAATAGAGAAACGAAGAAATTTTTTGATTTCGAAATAAGCACTTCAGTCTCTTATAAACATTCAATCGAATCTTTGATCTATGATAAAACAATGCTTCATTCTAAATATGCATTCCGAAACTCTTCCAAAGTTCCCTTTTGACGAAAAAATACGACATTCATAAATTACAAATCAGAAATCTTTTAGAAGCTTCTGTCTTTGATCGTGGTACTTAAATATTTCCATGAATTGGTTCCAAAAACTATAAAATGGCTGCCGGGTGCATTCGCTAGACTTTGTGTCCCACACTTCAAATATAGCTCGAAATTGTGTCAAACTGTAAATCTAGACGATAGATGTGGATTCTGTTTGATTTGAAAGTGAAATGTTATGCAATAAGCAATATTGTGCTTATTGCATAACATTTCACTTGCGTGAAATTTCACGTGCTATAATGCTCCTGAACTACACGACGAGCTTTGCCAGCTGTTTGCTCCGATTAACTATAGCCGTAATCGGAGGCACCGACTGTTTGCTGTTTCTGGGAGTCGTACCGTCGCCCGAGCCCAGTCTCCTATCCCTCGTGCAATCTCCGCGCTCAACGCTCTCTTGGATGCCAAACTTGATTGTGACGTGTTCGCAGATGAATGGAAGAACATTTTGTCTGTCTGTTTGGAGTTCTGTGAGATGATTGTATGACTGTGGTGTAGTTATTATTATTTTTGCATTGTTACTTCGTAATTTTTCAAATATAGTATGTCTTTAACAAATGTAATTGGCCTTTGGCCGTGTTATGTTAAAGTAAATAAATAAATAAAAATAAAATAAGATTCTAGCAATTGTTAGTTATTTCTTTTTTTGAGTCTCGATGACTCTTTCGAACAATTCTACAGCCCTAACAACGATTGATACGGTAGTATATGGAGACGCAAATGAAAGGCTTCTAGTTAGATTTAACTCTTATTATATTTTATGAAGCACTTTGTCATGTTTTTTAATATAAAATTACGTCTTGACTTTTTATTGATATTTCCAATCAATCCTGTTTTCGAAGAATCTTAAGCTTTTTAAAACATAAACCTTAAAAGTATATCTTGCTAGTTAGCAAATTAGTAGTATTAACGTGGCCTCCATGGTCACAACAATACCTATCAATACTTTGTGAACACACGCGAATACTGACAACTTGCACTAACTGGACAAGTCCACTCAAATCTGTGTGGTTCTTTCCTTAAAAGGCTATCTCAGACACCTATTCGCAATGAGCAAACATGTAATTAAATTACATGTGTGTTGTATGGACTTTAAAAGAGACTTTGAACTGAATTTGTTTCGGTATTTTTTCTCATGGTAGTCAGCTAGGAAAAACTGGCTTTGACTAGTTTAAATTGACGAAAAAAATTATTTATCATGTAAATATGTTCCCTTGGGGTAATTTTCTTTTTTCGCTGCAGGTGAAAACGTAGGCAGAAGTTAGTTATCTATGAAACAGGTATCTTAGACTTTGTAGGTTGACACCTAGATGAAATAACCTCATAATAGTTCTTGAAACTATGATCAATGCAGATAGGCAAATAACCTCTTCATCCTTATAAGGTTGTAGCGAGATGCCACATATCATTGACAATTCCACATCGACGGTGATTTTATGTCATAGCAATAAAGGCGATTTTAGTAAAGCAAGTGTTGCTGATGGCACATGTCATTGTAGGTAAGATTTAGTGAGACATGCGCGTGAGTTGATCATGGTCATCGCGATGTAATATGATATCGATGCATGGTGTACTTGTACTATGTAATAAAGGTTATGAGATGACATTCTGATAACTATTATTTCTTAATTATTAGCGTGTTACAAATCTTTACAATTCTTTATCTAATATAACATTACTAGCGGCCGCCTGCGACATCTTAAGCCACGTACAGACATCGCGAGGCGTGCGTCGTGAATGGTTCGTCTCACATGCTTTGGGCTGTGTGGCCGAATGTGCTCACAGTGAGCATTCGCTTCGGCGTCATACGATTGTTGCGAACGCCGCCTCAGTACGAGCCATGTGCTCCGTGTGGACGGACAGGTGTGTTTTGCGTTTTCTACTGACGAACACTGTGCGTGGTGGTTTGCGTGCTCAGCTTGAGCATGTGTCGTTCGGGACGCATGCATTTTAACGTCGTATGCCTCAGGTTGAGGCAAGCCTGACGAACGTCATTCGCGGCGCACGTCTCGCGATGTCTGTACGCGGCTTTACGCGTGGAGTTAGTTACCTACGTGTTTTTGCACATAATTAAAATCCTTCTGCCATAATTACTTTAACTTCAATAACTTTAGATTTTCATACAAACTGTCATCCCCTGTTTTAACCCCAAAAGGTTGATTTCTGAAGATACATTAGTACACCTCCACACTATTTATAGAGTATACATTTTAATTTTCAAGTCTCTTCAAAAACATACGACTTTCGTGCATCTTTGGACCCCTGTTTTACCCTTTAGGGATGGAGTTTTGTAAAATCCGCTCTTAACAGATATTTACACCCTATAAGGACCTGCAAAATTTTAAGATTTTAGATGTTATGTTTTCCGATGGATGCACAGGACCCGTCGTTGTGGAGGTCGGTATCGGTGTCGACGCTTGGGGGAGGCTTATATCCAATAGTGGACGTCTTTCGGCTGATATGATGATGAGATGTTATAGTTTCTGAGACTTCGGGATTACTAATCAATGAGTAATTCGCTTTTATATAATAGATGTAATGATAGGCAGCAAACAAACTGTTATTCACGATATTAGTTTGGGTACCACGCTGCTTCATGATTTTCCTAAGATTCTCGTGAAAATTAAAAAAAAAAAATGTGAAACACAAAATTCATTATTTTCGAAAAAGTATGCGGAGGTATACCTATAGTACAGACTTCCATTCCGCCCTTAGTCCTTTTGATTTGCTCAGACTTCAATTTTGGGTGATTCATTAAGTCCAAAGCCAAGGTAGCTGCTAGGAAACTCGGCGTTCTTGCAAAGGTCTTGCGGTATTTCACACCGGAACAGCTTCCAACGTTATACAAAGCACAGGTCTTTTTTTGAATAAAGGTAAGGAGCCTAGTGTTAAATAGTGATGAAATCGTTGATGATGAAGCTCACTAGTTTATTAAGAGCCTATTCACTTGCACTTGCCTTGAAGGAACCTAAAATATAATCGTACGGGAAGACCGCTTTAGACAAATTGTACCAGTCTTTCGATGTATCATCAAAGACACTTGCGCTTGACCACCGCTAAGTTCATTTTTGCTTGCACTCAAAACGAAAATTTCAAAGGGTTTGGTTTGGCGTCACGCCGCAGGATTCAAGTGAAAACTTTTTTCAGTGATCAGACAGAAATTACCGCGATGGTTCGTTTTTTTTTAAATTGATATAATATTAATATTTAATTGATATAGTGCTTGAGTGCGATCCCACCTGTTGATAAGCAGTGATGCAATCGTTGATGGTGAGGCGCACTAGTTTATTGAGAGCCTAATGACTCTAGCCTTGAAGACACCCAAATAGTAATCGGATGGCAAGACCGCAGCAAGCAAATTGTTCCAGTCCTTCGACGTAGTATAAATAATAATATAATAATAGAGAAAAATAACACTTCCGAAAATAATAATAATATTCCACAACTATCACACAATGCCGTCTAGTCCCAAGCTAAGCAGAGCTTGTGTTATGGGTCTTAGACAACTGATAAACATACATATATATTTCTAAATACAAACATATAATAGATAAATTACACCCAGACACAGAACAAATGATCATGCTCATCACATAAACATTTGTCCTGGGTGGGAATCGAACCCACGACCTGCGGTATAGCAGTCAGGGCCACTAACTACTACTAGACCAACAGGTCAGTCAATAATCAAAATATAAATGAAGAAGCAAAACGTATAGTTCGAACCGTAGAGGTATCAACAACGTAAGGCAAGATACTCACCGTAGGTTATCCGATGATTTACTCTACTTCACCTTTCATAGTATTAACATATTACCTACGTTTTTCATTACTGGTTATAGTGTTGTCATAAATGTTACAATCATAATCAATAGCCCAAGGATGCATGCATAATAATTCTCAGTTTTACGACCCCCGGCGTCTATGGCGCGATCGGACTTGTTTACCACTGCCCATTAAAAGTGAACCTCTTATATCTTTAACTTGTTCAACACACTATTATTTATTAAACAAGAATGTATTTGGAGCACGGAGAACTTCGTTTAATTTACCTATAATGTTATACAAAACATTTAGGGATGACATTCATTGTGCGTATAGCTAAGGAGCGGAATTCCCTGCCGGAGTCTATGTTTCCTGATAGCTGCAACCTAGGGGTATTTAAGTCAACAGAGAATAAGTTACTTCCAGGCAAGAGCGCTTCATCGTTTACCACATCATCGCTTATCATCAGGCGAGGTAGTGGTCAAGAGTGAGCCAATCCATAATAATAAAAAAATGATCATCATAACAAATTGGTTGTTTTGATGACCATTTTTTTTTTAACTTTTTTGTTAATTAGAAAATAACTCAATCTGTTTGTTACATTTTCACTGGTAAACTGTTGAATTTTCATGAACTTTGTTATAAAGGTAGCTCAAACTCTGACAAAAGATTTGCCTTCTTGGGATAACATAGGATGAAATATCTATGCGGACAAGTCGCAGGCAGGATGTTAGGACTATAATTAAATGCTGTGCTACTTATCTGGCATAGATATTGACATAATCACTGCGTTCGGCTGGCGCATTAGCAATCGGACTTGTTAGAAGCAGACAGAAGGACGCTGTTGGCCATTCTCTTGGAAAAATTCCTTAGGCATGTGCCAAACTAGAAATACTTAGGGTCATCGCACACAGACCATCGGCACATTTCCGATAGTTTTCATACATTTTATATCTAATGGTCTCGCCACACATGGTGATCGCTGGTGGATGTCGCTGCTCGCTTTTTGTGTCCCGCACCGGCCACTAAACGCTGACATAAAACGCAGTAACACGCCACTCACGCAATGAAACCTTTTTCCTTACAGTCCATAATGATACTACGCGTATGGATAAAAATAAGTAGCAGCCACCGACTGCTATGTAGCTAATAATATTATTATTAGCTACACGTCACAGGTATATCATATTTTCCTTTTAAATGTCATCCACAGTAACTGTAATTCGAGGATAAAATTATACTCTAAGCACTGGACTAAATATAGGTAATGTTTTACCAATTAGTCCATTTTAATTATTATTATAATACTCCGTAAAAGCCACGTGCTCCAGTTATTTATAACCGCCATAATTTTTACTTCCTCGTCGTTACTAACTACATTAATACGCGGCACAATATTGATCGGGTTTGGCCTATTTGGCGTGCGCTTGCGCACATCTGCGTGCGGTTCCGGGTTCTCTTCCTGTGCTGTGACCGATATATTTATTGAGGAATTGAGATGTAATGGGAAAGCGATCAATAAATATATTCATGGATGCCCGTGATTTGAGATTACATCCGCGTTCATGGTAATGATCTTACTACGGTGTTTTTTTTTAATTTATGTTTTTAAACTTCATACATACAGTAGTGGGTTGGGTTGTACTCGGAGTAAAAAAAAAGATAAAATAAAACCAACCAAAATAAAAAATGAACCAAAACACAAATGAAACAGGACATATGCTAAAAAAGAAAAATGAGAAATGGACTAAAAAAAATTCTGAGTGGTACAAATAAAACGATGCGCAGATGACGTCAAAAGAGTCGCCGGCCCAGAATGGATCAGCATCGCAAGAAATAGTGATAGGTGGAAATCTTTCAAGCAGGCCTTTGTCGAAGGACAAGCTGTTACTGAAAACCGATCGTCAGCAATAAGTGTAATAGTGTAAATTATAAAAACAGTAATAAAGGCTTATATTAATATTATTATATACGGTAGTACATAGGCGAACTTAAACTTTGATAGGCCTCTTGGTCTAGTGGTAAGTGATCCTGACTGCTATGCCGGAAGTCGTGGTTTCGATTCCCACCCAGGACAAATGTTTGTGTGATGAGCACGATCATTTGTTCTGTGTCTGGGTGTAATTTGTCTATAATATGTATGTATTTAGAAATATATAAGTATGTTTATCAGTTGTCTAGTACCCATAACACAAGCTCTGCTTAGCTTGGGACTAAAAATTAACATTTATAAATATAAAAAATAGTGTCCCACCGGTATCGGGAACAGGGTCCAAGCTACCGGCGGTCAGGGCTCCAGAGAAAGGAACCTCCTAACTATACGAGCCGTGTCCAGGAGTACCGCTTTCTGAATCAAGCCCTTGATCCAGTCACCTAACGAGAGCCTCCTAAGGTGTTGGTCGAGGCTCTTGGCTATTAAGCCATTGGCTGAGATTATTATTATTATATTAAAGGCATTTTCACTTGTCCTTTGGGTTAAAAAAGACAACACTGTGGTAGGTGTGCACAATAAATAAATAATAGATATTTCAAGTAGAGAGGTGTGCACAATAAATGAAGAATAGACATTTCAAGTCGAATAAAGTATCAAGAAGTAGTAAGTGCTTTTAATATAATCGTACAAAAAGGTTTTGTATAAATTTTATAAACTAGTTTTTATAATTTCTATTTAATTTCAGTTTTGTGTTTTTTTTTTTGATGTTGCACGTTTTTACTGAAATCACACCTGTTTCAATGAGTTTACTTATTGCCCAGCTGTATAGACACTTGAAATATAAAACTACACCAGTTTTACATCACAATGCCCATTAGGAATCAATTTACGAATCTATAAGTAATTATATACTAATTACAAGGTATTTAGATTATGGTTGACAATATATTTGAACAAATTCTCTGATATTTGCGAATAATTAACCTGACGAATATCGTAATTAGAGACACAATAAAAAGACAATGAGATAGCGAACACCGGTTTGCTAGGGGTTTAATGAATTAATACAGCTTTTGAACTTAATTCTTTTTTTTCTATATATGTATGTATCTAAGTATGTATTTAGTATTGTATATATTTATTTCTCTTCTGTTTTGTCTATTTATTAAGTTGCCATGTTATGTTTCTGCACCACCCTAAGGTCGACTGGTAGATAATGCCTAAGGCATTAAGTCCGCCTTAGTACAGTTTTTTTTTTGTGCATAAAGCTTTAAATAAATAAAAACCCTCCAAAAACCCAAATTGGGTCTTTAATGAAGCCGTGATGAAAAAACACACAAGGTGGACCGATGACCTGTAGCCTGATGCATGTAAAATCAAACAAGCCAAATATCGTTGAAGTGTTATAGTCGTTCGATCGAAGTCCTATCCAAAAGCGGTATTCACGATCTATCGACTTATTTCCAGTTACATTAATAAGTATTCTACCAGGATGTAATACAGATTTTTTTTAAATCGACGTTTTTAATCGTCTTTAAAATCGGTGTCGTCCAAACTCGATTGATGGATGTGAATACGGAAATGGTCTAAACGACTAAATCGCTACGATATCGTTACGGTTTTCATTACGTGAATCGGGCTACTGTCGAGGGAATCCGATGGATGCTAGAGGCAGCAAAGGACCGATCGTTGTGGCGACGCTTGGGGGAGGCCATGTCCAACAGTGAACGTCTTTCGGCTGAAATGATGATGACGACACCATGGTTCATTGAAATTATTTCGTTCATCGACCGATTAACTTGCAGCAAGGTAATTTCAAATAGTTTAGTGCTAACAACCCGTTTTCTGAGAAGCGTGACACAGTCATGACATAATTTGTAAATATAGTTAGTAGCTACGATTATCTTTAGCTAATTAATCGCTGGTTTTTATAGCATTTGGCAAAGCAGGCAAACTGTTTACCTATGGAAATGGCCGCTTTCAAACTAATTTCGACTTTTTTCATTACTTTGATTGTAGGGTATTTGAAACTTTTATAGGACTGCCTAGAGAAGTGCCGTTGCCGGCAAAATTGCCGTGAAGTGGAATAATTGGTAACAATCACTAAAGCAACATTGCCCCGGCAATATTACCAGAAGTGTGAATATTGGTGGCAACATTGCCCCGGCAATATTACCAGAAGTGTGAATATTGGTGGCAATATTTTCAGCAATATTCTCACTTCGGGCAAATTTGCCGGCAAGGGCACATCTCTAGAACTGCCTCAATAGAAGGATAACGTTTCTCCAGAGTATATTTATATGTCTATTTCTTTGGTATGCCCTGTCACCTAAATGGCTGGATGGATTTCGTTATATAAATATCATTAAATTTGTCTTAAACACTGAAGTGACTTAAGCTGTACCAGGTTTAAAAAAAAACATGTAAATGCAGGTATTTTTTTTTCTGTCAGAAAATGCTTACAGGCAAATAAAGTCCTTGAGGAGATAATGCGAAAAATATAATTCACTAAAATATAAAGTACATATATAAAAAGCAAACACGACAAACATTTTCAGAACAAGTACAAGCCATTAGAGTGTGGTATTTATTGGTGACAAATCTGCAATTTAACTTGAAATAAATGTCTTATACTTACAGGGTTATTTATGAACACTGGTAATCTCTCTGAACTATATTACAAACGTCTTAAACAACAACTTTCATGATTCAAAAATTATCATATTTTAGTTCATCAGATTTTCATAGAAAAACCAAAATATTTAAATTTAACGTTCTAAATATTACAAAATAGTTAACGCTTGTAGAAAGCTTCAAATGTACGGGAATAACGTCGTCTTAAGGGCCAAGCGCCCGAAAAGTGCCATAAAACAGTGATTTTCTGAGGCCTACTCCTCCGTAACGGCTAGGTCAATTGGTTTGAAAAAAATATATGTTTATTATAGATTCATGAACAATAATATCAAAATTTGATTTTTTCGTGCAATTATTACATTTGTCAAAAAAAAAAATTTTTCAATTTCGCAACTTTTCCCTACTCCTTCGAAACGGCTTGGACCTTTAGAAACATTTTTACACATAAAAATTGGTGGTTAAATATTCTTCAAAGTGAACATTGCATATGTAAATCAATCAATATCTCGCAGAGAAAATGGATTTAAAGCGCTTTCCGGGCGCTGCTGGCCGCAAATAAATGCACAGATTTGCGTACTGCCGCCTAGGCGAGTGCGAGAGTTGCGTTCACATAATTTCGGCCAGATGGTTCAAGGAACTATACGCCTTAACGCTCAGTCACGTGGTCAGAACAAAAGAATTGACGGCAAGGTCAACTCGAAGCGTTCGGCGCGAGCGAAACGTTTGTAACTTGGCTAGGGGGGCTGGTGGCGGAAGTACTAGATACGCTTGCGTCGCGTCATACAGATGTATTAAAATATAGAGTTAAAATGTGTTAGATAGAACAACGAAATCTTGAATGAAGGTTTGTTATTGGTAAAAGAATTATATTTTGTAAAAAGTCTGAAAACAAAAGTTGTTGTTCATAATGTCAGTAATACAGTGCTGCAAGTTTGTTAATGTTTTACAAACCCTGTATCCCAGTATTTAAATTCTAAGCTTACTTATTTATGAAAAGCTAAATTCAATTGTTTATTTTACAAGCATAATTCGGGATTGGGTCAGGAGAGCCGATTACGTCAATTCCTCACTAATAGGAAGCTACTCTTCGCTGGTTACTACCACAAGCCAATTTTATCCCGGAAAACCGCACGGTACCTTTATTATATACCACGGGAAAAAAACGGCGAGTAAAACGTGGGTAATAATCCTCTTCTCTAAGAGGAAGTATCCTAGTGGCCGATCATACCACACAAGAATGCAATAACACTATATTTCCCAGCTTGTAGACTAGAAGTGAGGTTGCCAGATGTCTGGGATTTCTGAGATTGTCCCGGAATTTTATGCCTTGTCCCGTGTCCAGTAATTTGATCTATTATCCTGGATTCCGAAAAATTAAAAAGATCCTTAATTAAAAAAAAAAATGACACGGCAAGGCGGCAGGGAGATAAGTAAAAGTCTAATTAATTAACGAACCACAAGGAGAGGTTTATTTTATCATACATACTTGTATATTACTACTTGTTGATTGTCAACTATAAAAAGTAAAATTCTCAATTTTCTAAGGTGATTTTCTATATATATATATATATATATTAATAGAAAAAGAAAATGCTGTTTTCCTTAAAAAATAAAAACAAATATAAAATTAGATATCCCGTAATTTATTTTTACATATCGGGCCGACGTAGAATTATCCCGGACGCGGTAAGATCCGATCTGGCAACCCTGACTAGAACATAAAACGTTAATGGGTCTATCTTGTGGTAACATTACGTCTGTAAGTGTCACACAATCGCACAGGATATGAGGTCAGATGCTCTCCAAGTGTCTGTTTCTCGTTAAATATTGTAAAGGCACAATATGGTACAAGTTGCAACTTAATGCGAAGTGTTGTTTAACAAATTTTGTTTATTTTTAGTTTTTTTTTTTCTTGAAACCTTAGAGGTTGGAGAACGAACAAAATTATTGAGAAAATAAAAACGGTATTGTACATTATTACTTCACTCTTTTCCATCTTTTAAATACGGAAATGGTACATTATGATATAAGTGTGTAATGTTAGTGTTTACCGACGAGGCGGTATTTAGACCCGAGCCGTGGTGAGGGTCTTAAGAGAGCCGAGAACGGTAATCATTAATTACTCACGTGTATCATACGACGTTTTTCAATACACTTGTGAACAAAATAACTGTAAAACGAGTAAACTTTTGTGACGGTAAAAATCTGTTTTCATATGCGCCCGTTTCCTTTCAATACACTCACTGAATTAAATAAACGGGGGTTCACCGGCGACTCATGGGGGACGACCTGTGCCCATCCTGATACGATAAATGTAATATAATTATGGCGGGGGAGAGGTTGAACAATAAGGTTTTAACTACATTATAGCACTAGTGCGTAATGGTAATCAAAATGTCACAGTTTGGTAACAAGGGTCATTATGTAAATATTTTGTATGGCAAATTTTGGTTCCGTAAGTGACCGCTAGAGACGCTGTAAAATTTGCCATACAAAATATTTACGTAGTCGGTATCGAGTATCGACAAATACTATTGCTTTAAACTCGTGGTAGAGGTACTGGATGCAGGAGTAAAACATCCCCTCAGTCGCCTGGGTGGCCCGTTGATCACATATTTGTGTGGCCAACCAGGTAACTTATGAACCTTATAACTTCTTGATTTTTTCATCGTACAGTTACGAAATTTTGTACATAGATTCTTTACATAAAATACTAGATGCGTGTTTCGGGATTCGCATTAAAACTATTGTTGCAGATAGGATCGTCGATGATGGGGCTGACGATGGAGCACGCTTGCCTAGAAGTCATCATCATCAGCCTTTTTAATGTTCCCACTGCTAGGACTCAGGCCTCCCCATATATGAGAGGGAACCTAGAAGTAACGCGCGTATAATATGATGTTTATGGTTTGTTTTGGTCTGTAACTTATCGAAGTAACGGCTATTTTAAACACTAGATAAAATTAACGATTGATCGACACAGCTTGACCCCACATCCTTTAATGATAATAGTTATGTCCGTAATTAGTTGTCACACTATCTCTTGTCTACCTAGGACCAATAGTGATGCCCTGGGTTCTAATCATTACATACATATAGGTACCCACTCGGCTTTATAATGTTCCTACTGCTGGGACTCAGGCCTCTTCTCTAGGACAGGGAATGGAGTATAATCCACCATTCAGACCCAGTGCGAGATGGTGAATTTCACATATCTTCGATTTTTTCGGTTCTACGACATGCCGGTTTCCTCGCGATGATTTCCTTCATCGTTTTGAGAGCAGTGGTGATGAAATAAATTACACAAAATGAGGCGTTTGCAGGGGTTTGAACCTATAACGTGCCACCCGTAATTTGGAGCTATTAAAGCAACCTTTAAAACATCAAAGACTAATTAAATTTTCTCACTTCCCCAGTACAGTATGATAAAGCAGCGCCATTCGTCACGTGACGTCACGCTTAGCGGCGTGTGCGCACTAAAAGACAAGAGCACTGAGATTTACTGCCTGACAGTCTGACACTTCGTCATAAAGTCACAACTCAGAAACAGTTACGATCTACTGCTTCCAAGGAAACTACTAGGTACTAAAGTTACGGGGAATTTTATCGATTTCAGTTTTATCGATCCTAAATTTCTGACGATGATTAGGTAACAATTTACACGTATTTTATCCTAACAAACGTAAGAAGCGAGTTATTACGAGCTCTTAACGCGATCTATTTGACGACCCAAAAGGGATGTAAGGTACATATAGCTCCATCCCTCTTTGTCGCTCGCACGCTTGACATTATAACACATCATTTTCACACACATCATTTCAGTTTTTTTTAAGGAAATTCTAGTGATACTCTACTCTACTGTACTGTACTCTACTGTAGGTACTCTACTCCAATCTACTGTACTCTACTCTACTGTATTCTACTCTACTGTACTCTACTCTACTGTACTCTACTCTACTGTACTCTACTCTACTGTACTCTACTATACTCTACTCTACTGTACTCTACTCTACTATACTCTACTCTACTCTACTGTACTCTACTCTACTGTACTGTACTCTACTCTATTCTATTCTACTCTTTTTTATTCGCTAATGACAATAGACGACGCTGAGCAATAGATAATTTGACAATTTTTTTTTTTGCATCAAAAAGTAACTCAAAAGATTTTTTGCCATTAAAAAAATAATGGAAACTTTAAGCTAAATGAAATGTGTACGAGCAACTAAGAAATAACAATATAGCAATATTTTAAAAACTTAAACAATTAATTACAAAATATTGTCTACCAAATAGTTTACAGTGTTGCAGTGTCGCTAGCATTGCTGGCTGGCATAATCGGCCTTATGTTTCCACTGCTGGGACTCAGGCCTCTTCTTTATGAGAGGGAATGGGTCGTAATCCACTACGCGGCCCCAGTGCAGATTGGTGAATGTCACATGTCTTCAAATTTTTGTTCCTAAGACATGCTGGTTTCCTCACGAAGTTTTCCATACAATTTTTAGAGCAGTGGTAATGAAATAAATTACACAAAATAATGAATCGAATGACGATACCACCACTGCTACAGATTGGTTACAAAATATTATCAAACAGTTTATCATATTTTGTAGTTCTTTTTTACCTATTCAGTTGTCTAGTTGCCTCATTTCATCGAGATGAGTATACTGCGTGACATCACAATAAACAAGGGACCAGTAAATCATCCAAAGTGCTGTCACCTAGATAAGCAGCAGTGAGGCATTTAATAGTTTACTATAATTTAAGGTCTTCATTATGACTAACGGTCTTTGTTCACTGAGTAGACAACTATTTAATTAGTATAATCTCGGAGATAAATGCGAGAGTCATGTGTTTTTTACCGACTTCAAACAAAGCAAAGTTCTAAATTCGGTTGTATTATTTTTCTCCAAATTGCTGACGTTTCGAACACAATTTATTCGGCTTACTGGCGTTTCGGACACGTCATTTTGGGACACAGTATCCGAAACGTCACTTTATTTTTTCAGTGACGAATTGGACACTATCAAATTTAATGTAGCTGTTTAGTACAGTCAGATTAAAAAGTTTTAAAATATAAAATTAAGTAAAAAATCTTTACCTATCTGAACTATTTTATGGTGGCTATATGTCGCCCTAAAACCACAGAAAAATGGCGCTATCTTGTGGTAATAAATGGCTTTGTGAACGCATATTGCATTTATGAATGCCGAATCTGAGTTTCCCCCGGTTATGTCTAATGACATTTATTTTTATATTTATAGACAAATAAATTAGTTAAATCAATCAATTTGATTGTTGACGAGATATTTCTTATTTGATTGACTAAATTAGATTAGGTAATATAAATTAATATTTATCAAACAAAACTTTTTTATCTGACTGTACAAAACAGTTTTATTTTAATCAGTGTCCGAATCGTCAAAAAAAAAAAAAAATTGAAATTAAAAAAGTGTCGATCACTTCAATGTGCCTTTTGTCACAAAATAGAAAGGTGACAGAAGTCAATCTACATACAAAGCGCGCTCGAGCAACGCACACATAGACACCGCTCACGGATACAATATCTCGGAGCGCCTCGGCCCACTCGTCGAACAGATCCGGCTTCCGGCTCAAATGCTCATTAGTGTGCGTCCACCGAGCGTAGGTATAAAAACTGAAGTATATACATGAGATTGTCTTCTGTACCTATCTATTTTGTGTTTTTGTTTTGACTTTTTTATTCTTAAGGTGGGGGCAATCAGCTAATGACTTCTACTCTAGGGCGTGGACATTAGAATGGGTTACATGATTGTACTTTTAGTTTTAAACATTTCTTGTAATAACTTTTGAGACTGAAGGTTAGGTTTTGGCCGTTATCGGGCAAAATAACTAGTTTTGGCTGGAGTTGCCGTTTTCGGACAAAAAGAGGCCAGATCTATCTGAAACTAGCGTCTTTGAGCTAATGGTTGTGATTCTTAAAAACTAGACATAATGTCTGCATTAATTTTCAATTTATTCGATTTAGTACTGTAAGATAGTTTTTACTTTATAATTTATCATTTTAATTGAAAATAACTATTTCAACTTATATTTCGATATGGATACGATATGGAAGGGTTACAGTTGTATTGAAATATTATTTTAATTTTTAGTATTTTTCTCTCTTATCACGCCGATTTTGGTTTCGGTTTTAGCTCTAAATTGGGTTTTTTTTTTTTTGATTCCTTAACAATGAGTCCACTAAATTACATATATACCTACATAATATAGTAAAGCATTTCGGCCGGTCACTAAATAAATATTTGTAGTATGTACCTAAGTATTTTTTTTTCCAAATTAATAAATTATTTTACAAAAAAAAAGTCATGCCCTCAAAACACCAATTATTTACCAAATCTGAAAGTTATAAGTGTTTAATCAAAATGGATTCCATAAACAGTTCGACAATGACTCAGTACAAAAATTTTCAATTAAACTGTCAAACAAAAAACGGTAAAAGAGCAAGTTTTTGATCGATCTCTGCACACGCAGCGGAGTTACGTCCTGATGCTTGCTTTGTTTAATTATGGGAAACAAGTTATTTCTGACCATTTTATGGAGTGCAATGTGCAATTCTTTATTTCTGTGAAGTCTCATTAAAAAATTTAAAATGTTTTATTGATTTTTTTCGGCCCTAAATAAACATTTCCTTCGAGCTATTTGTGAAAACATTGGCATTTTTTTTAAAAATGGACAATATAATCCGACATACTCTTTCATCAATTTTAAAAGTGACCTTGGACTACTGAGCTTGGGCTCAAGCTACCCTTCCCATTCGTACGGGAGGCCTTGGCGTCCGCAAAATGACTATTACTAGTTTATCGGCTTTTATATTCTCGTGCCGTGAAGACACCGAGAAATTAAAGAATATTCTTCCTCACTGATTGATTTTGATGTGCCGTGCTTCACCGAGGGTGTAGATCTTCTACACTAATATAATAAAGAGGAAAAGTTTTTTTTTTTATTGTTTTGTTTGTAGGAAGTAATCTCTGGAAGTACTGGTCCGATTGCTAAAATTTTTTCACCGATAGAAAGCTGCTTTATTCCTGAGTGACATAGGTTATTTTGTATACGCGGGCGAAGCTGCGGGCAAAGGCTAGTGATATAATAAGTCTATGCTGTACGCAAGTACATTCGTCTGCTGTTTCTTATGAACCGTAACAGGTAGTCGGGACGGCAGAAATTAAATTAAATACACAATCAGAAGGTTTTTAAGATAACTTTATCATCAACATTAGTTTTATTGTATACGAAACCCAAACACGTTTCTAACCCTGTTTCGTTTCTAGGCCTGGAAACTAGCTTGACCAAATTCTGAATCCCCTGACAACCTTTCTCCCAAAGGCGGTAGGATGAGCCGCTTTGCAAATTAGTTCGGGAAAACCTCTTTGCAACATCTTCTATTACTGAGGAGCGTGTGCGCCTGCTGGCTGTGGGGGAGTGGGAGTCAGGTCTCTGGCTTCACCTGCTGCTACCGTCGTCGAACATAAGCACCTTGTTCGATGATACGATTTCCCGCATCGCTGCTTCCCTACGTTTAGGCATCCTTTGTTGTTATTTTCATCACTGCCACAACGTGAAGATGTTGTCAACAGCCTCGGAAATCACAGTCTGTCATGCAGCCGAAGTGCGGGTCGCATAGCGCGGCACGCGCATATCAATGACATCATCCGACGCGCTCTTGTCACCGTCGGCGTTCCGGCCGTATTGGAACCGCCTGGCCTTTTTTTTTCCGATGGGAAAAATCATCCTATGACAACCCCCGCTCTTGGGCGGAGCGGGAGATAGTGTCAGACTCTTACTGACTAAAAAACCCATCCCGTTCCTTCAAGCCTTCATACCGGGGCTCGAGCGCCCTTTCGGATAACCCTGGCCCCAGTAGGCGGAACTGCCTGGCCTGGCACGCGACGATGGCAAGAGACTGGACGGTATGTCTTTATTTCCATGAAAGATGGGTAGGTCTTTGCTAAAGGATGCTACTTGTGTCGATACTCTTGTGCCATCTCATGTTCCTACCTCGTCGTTCTGTGTTGGTGATGCTAAAAATAAATGTAATATCTGAAATATATAATAGCCTTGTTGGTAGTTATATTTTCAAGCCGTTTAGGGTTGAACATTTCTGATCGTGTGGTCCGAGTGACCATAAATAGTTTGAAGACTGTTTCAAACGCATTTTTGATACTTCGCGTGACCCAAGGGCTGGCTTTGACCTTGGGCAGAGAATAAGCATTGCTACAGCGTGGCAATGCTGTAGCAAGCTAAGCAGAGCTTGTGTTATGAGTACTGGACAACTGATAAACATACTTATATATTTTTAAATACATACACACTATAGATAAATTACACCCAGACACAGAATAAATGATCATGCTCATCACACAAAGATTTGTCCTGGGTGAGAATCGAACCCACGACCTCCGGCATAGCAGTCAGGGTCACTAACCACTAGTTACTAGTTAATTATTATTTTTTAATATGTAAACGTTCAACGTTTAAACGTTTTTTTTTAATATTTACAATTTTAAATATTAAAAAGAATGCAAGCGTTTTATACATACCTCGTCCGTCAGCCATATAAAAGTAATTTAAAACAACTGCAATATCATTGTAATAAATTATCGACGTATTTATCAGACACCTGTGCTAACTAAAAGTATATTGTTATTCCTACAAGAAAAACACTTAATTTTTCATTTAATCAATCAACAAATGTTGCACCCGTTTAGCGAATCACTTGTGTCAATTGTGACTGTACATTATGCTAAACATCTGGTTGTAATATAATTACGGGTAAACGCACACAGGTCATATGCCACAACCACTAACGCCGGCGCGAGAAGCTAGAAGCGGCCACAAAAGCGGCTGAAGCGCGCGACAGCCACTTGTAGCTAGTAGCCGCTGCTTTTTAAACCCATACGCACAGTATAATCATGGACTCTGAAGAAAAAGTTTCAAATGCACGAGCAGCGTATTACGGCGTTTAGTGGCCAGTGTGGGCCACAAGAAGCGACGTGGCGATTTGTAGTATGGAGCGGCCACCGGCGTCAACCATGTGCGGTGAATCCATATTAAAAGTATGAAAAACATAGCAAATATGCCGGTGGCGGCGTTTTGTGGGTTTGTGGTGGTTGTTGTGTGGGCGCGTGAGCGGCGACCCTTAGAGTCATGCATGCAAATATTTGCTTTTACTTTATTGTATATCGTAATTTATTAAGTATAAAATTTTTGTAAGATATTGTCCAATTGTCGAAGTTTGAAGGTTGAATTCGGAATAAATGTCGATACAGGTGAAAAAAAACATGCAAATAAAATTATACATGCAAGAATGGAGTACATAGGTAAAAGAAGACGTGGGACAGCGATGCATAGCAAAATATGCTTTATTTCCAACACTGTAGGACTGTGCCTTATTCGTAATGGTCTAGTAAGTCTGAAGGTCGAATTGAAAAAGTTGATACAGATGGGAGAAAAGTAGTTGCTCAAATACAAATTGCACGAATGAAGGACGTGAAAGATGATGTGCGTCACATTCCTGAACGTATTTTGAAGAAGTAAGTAGATACAGGTGGCAGAAAAACGTAGATCAAACACAGTTGCATGCATGAAGTGAGTGGTACTAAGAAGCAGACAGTTAACAAGGATATAAGAAAAAAGATGACTATGCTGAAATTTGGATATAGGCAGGAGGATGCTTTTAGGAATTAAAAAGCTAATTATTAAGAAGAGAGTCCAAAACAAAAAAACGCCAAAGAAGCACTTTCAAAATTTCTAAAAGTACCTATAGCGCACTAAATTAAACGAAAAAAATAATAAGAACCAACCTAAATTGATGTGCCAACAGTTTCACTGCGAAGTATTTGCAAAACTATCGTTAATTTCTAAATTTTTGAAACTGTAAGGCAGGGCGCAAACGTGTGTCTTGTGTCAGATTTCTGACCAACGTAGGCGCGGGCTTGCGGACAGTGAGCAATGGGTAGCTCACTGTCCGAACGTCCGGTAACTGTCCGGACCAAGCCCAAGTCGTCGACGGCGCGCACTGTTCCCGCGCGCCTCAAGGAGTTGTCAGCAACAGCAGTGACCCTGCCGGGTCGAAGCCTACTGGGGCCAGGGTTATCCGAAAGGGCGCTCGAGCCCCGGTATGAAGGCTAGAAGGAACGGGGTGGGTCTTTTAGTTAGTAAGAGTCTGACACTATCTCCCGCTCCGCCCAAGAGCGGGGGATGTCAATGCATGATTTTTTCCCACCATAAAAAAAAAGATATAAACTAATGATGAATATTTGATTAATGTAGAACCAGTATGAAATCATCTACTCCCTGCGCATACGTAAACCTTTTTTTGTATCCAGTTTCTTCCACTTAACACATACTCATGATGATCAAAAAGTGTTCGGTGTCGGTAACTAAAAACTAATAGTGTTTACATTTGCGCAGCGCCTTAGAGGTCTTTCTTAAGGGCCAAGCGCCCGAAAAGTGCCATAAAACAGTGATTTTCTGAGGCCTACTCCTCCGTAACGGCTAGGTCAATTGGTTTGAAAAAAATATATGTTTATTATAGATTCATGAACAATAATATCAACATTTGATTTTTTCGTGCATTTAATACTTTTGTCAAAAAAAAATATTTAGCAATTTCGCAACTTTTCGCAACTTTTCCCTACTCCTTCGAAACGGCTTGGACCTTTAGAAACATTTTTACACATAAAAATTGGTGGTTAAATATTCTTCAAAGTGAACATTGCATATGTAAATCAACCAATATCTCGCAGAGAAAATGGATTTAAAGCGCTTTCCGGGCGCTGCTGGCCGCAAATAAATGCACAGATTTGCGTACTGCCGCCTAGGCGAGTGAGAGAGTTGCGTTCACATAATTTCGGCCAGATGGTTCAAGGGACTATACGCCTTAAGAACCCTTCCCTTAAAGATTTTATAGGCTAGTTTGTGAACAATAACATCGTAAGCAAGTCTGAACTTATAATCGATACTAATATCATTGTTTGTGCGGTTCAGGCGAAAGATGGTGAACGATTGGAAAATTGTTGCTAGGTAGGATTGACGAGCCGTACGTCAGAACGAATCGTCCCTTAAAGGGAAGGTTTGCTTAGTGCCTGATTATCCTGGGAATATCTTAACACATACGATGACGCGGTTTTTTCGAAGCACAAACACCAAATTTCATTCGAATTCCGAATTTTGATAGCGGACGCAACTCATAGGCATTTTGCTGCACCTGGGCCTCAAATCTGCTATTACAATAGTGTCAGAATGGTCTATCACTGATGTCATAATTGTCGATTTTGACAAGTTCGGTAATCTACTAATATAATGGCGTCATTATGACTTTCCAATGGTCAACCACTAACACTCCATTGAAAGAAGTGACATAGAATGGTAATCTCGTACATATTGACAAATGAATATTTGACGTTTGCGGTAATCTGCTAAAACTTTCACAGTTTATTTGATCAGTGTTTTACCATTAGAACTTTATTGTGCAGTTATTGGTTTTAATATGCTCGAAATTATCATTCTACCACAATTCTATTACAAGACCAGTGACCGATCAATGATCGATCATTATGAATTAGCAGATTACAAACTTTTAGCAAAATGACAATGGGATCGTGTTGGAATGACGAATTTATAAAAATAGCAGACTTGGGGCCCAGCTCTAATGTAACATTAAAGACACTTCGCCTTACCACCACTAAGTTCATTTTTGCTTGCATTCGAAACGAAAACTTCAAAGTTTGGTTTGGCGCTGCATAGCAGGATTCAAGCGAAAATTTTTTTTAAGTAATCAGGCAGAAATTACCGCAATGGTACTTCATTACTTTCTACAAGATTGGATATAAAATTAACACAACAAGAACGAGTGCACGAGTGTCAAACAAGCTCATTTCTTCTTTAATTTGCTTGTTAATAATATTGTTTTTTTTTTAAGATGTATGTGAAAAACTTACTTTTGTTCCAGACAACATTGTTTGGGCAACAATGTTGACTGACCAGTGTTTACTGTAGAAAGTATTTTTGTAATTGTGACTTATTTGGTAAAGGGAATTTTGATGTGTCAGGGTTTTCAACAATTGTGCATTTTAATAACCTGTATTTTTAGGGTTCCGTACGTCAAAAGGAAAAAAACGGAGCCCTTTTATAATCACTTTGTTGTCTATCCGTCTGTCTGTTTGGCTATCAAAACTCTTTATCTCGAGAACGCCTGGACGTATCAAGTTGAAAAAAATTTACTTCTAAGTTAACGTAACAAAAAGATATGGCCATTTATTCGTATATTTTGACATTCCAGGGAATCAAAATTCATAGGGTATTTCCCGTTGACCTAGAGTCTTGAAATTCGACATGAAGCAAGGTCTTAAGTATGGGCAAAAAAGTTTCTTTGCGATTCGGAAAAATCTTAGTAGATACTTAACTTAATTCGGAAATTTTACTGTTTTCATAGCTAAGGAGTCCGATTCGCACTTACACAGGTTTTTTCCAATGATAAAAACCAGTGCTTGACTGCGATCCCACCTGATGGTTAGCAGTAATGCAATCGTTGATGGTGAATCGCACTAGTTTGATAAGAGCCTATTCACTCTAGCCTTGAAGACTAGGTGTCTAGTTATAATCGGATGGGAAGACCGCAGCATGCAAATTGTTCCAAATTGTTGATGCTTTTTGGCATGTTCCCAAAAAATATCATTATGATTAAGTTTTTGAAAAGTGCTTTAATCAAGTTTTTCATTTTGACGAAAGCAATTACTAGTAACCTTATGTTCATATGCAATTCATATAAAAATTGTGGTTTAGTAAAGAGGATGATTTAAGGTGTCGCAATAAATGTATGTCATGATCATAAAAATATAGAACAAGTGACGTACCTAACCATAATCCCTACCTAAATGAAGTAGTTAAAAATAAATGAATGTAGATATGAATGCATTGGCAACATTGAAGGAAAACATTGCAGAAAACCTACATGACGAAATGCAGTGTAATTCTCAGAAAATGGCAAGTTTATTTATGCAATGGCTATGAAAGTCAACACTCAGTCATATATCGTAGTTATACCTTCAACAGAACAGATGTGTCTTAGATATGAAATAGATATTAGTGATGAAATGTTATGATAGTTGATCGCTGCGGTGTCTGCTCAGTCATAGGCAGCTAAATATTTATATCGTGATCGGTGTTGAAAGATCAATTCGTTTCTATATATTGGTGACTGTATCAGTCTGGAAAGTTTGGGATAATTATATAAGTTTAAGATACGTTTTCATCAGCTTGTAACTTGCTCATAGCAATACAAATTTCTTTTCAAAACACTTACTCGAAATTCACTCTTATCCCTACCGCTTTTCGGCACGCTTCACTTTTTTATTATTATTTCATTTATTTCCTATTTACACATATTAATTCTATTTTTAAACATTAATTTAAAAAAAAACATATTAAAAAAACATTTAAAAATACAAAAAAATAGTAGCCCACCGGCATCGGGAACAGGGTCCAAGCTACCGGTGGTCAGGGCTCCTGAGAAAGGAAACAATACGCGCCGTGTCTAGGAGTACTGCCTTCTGGATCAAACCCTTGATCCAACTGCCTAACGAGAGCCTCCTTAGATGTTGGTTGAGGCTCTTGGCTATTAAGCCATTAGCCGTCACGACTATCGGCACAATGATTGCTCTATTGTCTATTGATTATTTTTATTATTATATTATTATACACTGAGTTTATTTATGTTTTTGAAAGTGTATTGCAAAACGTCAGTTTGTGACCGGAGCTCTCGGCTCCATAACACCCTCGCTTACGGCCTGGACGAATGCTGACTCGGTCGCTATGACAAACTTTCTCTACTCATATCAAAATGTACCGTTTTAGTAATTTATGTCCAAGACACAAGAAGACTTTGGCTGCCATGTTTTCCACTAGATGTTTTATGTTACCGTCTAGTTAGTGGTAACCAAGAAGGAGTTTAGTAGGGTCACACCAACATCGCATTCCTAGCTCGCAAAAGCAATTGTCTAAAGTGTCGTGAAGTCTTTTACCTAAGTGATAATTCTCAAGTAATGAACTTACTAAGGGTTTAAAACCCACCCCGTTCCTTCTTGCCTTTTGTATCGGGGCCGACCTACCATTCGGAGCTAACCCTGGCCCCAGTAGGCTTCGACCCAGCTGGGTTCTTGCTGTTGCTGACAACTCCTTGAAACTTACTATGGTTTCAATATACTGATTAAGCAAAATACCTCACAAGTCTACCTATTGACCTGTAGGTACAGATATACAAATTCCCCGGTCGTCTGTACATTTGTAAACATGTATACCCAACTGATAACCTCCCGGCTGTGTAGTGAATGGGCCACAATCTGCGCAAGCGCATGTGACCCCAAACCGGACCGTTCGGTGAATGCTTGCCAGATAAAGTTATTGATTTTGGATTTGTGTGAAGTTATTTGCTTGGTATGTGAAATATGTGAGACTGTCAACTATTTGTATAACTTCATAAGCAGAGGTCGGAATTAGGTAGTGGTGTAGCTATATGACCAAGAGCCCTGGGGCAAAAAAAACCCGCCTGCGTAAAAAAATACTTTAAATAAAAACTGAAAAGAATAATAAACAAGTTCAGTCCACAGTTCAGCAACAGTCGGGACCCACATTAGATAGAATGATTTTAGTCTAGATTATTTTAATGGGTACCGATTGTTGCTGAACTGTGGACTGAACTTGTTTATTATTCTTTTCAGTTTTTATTTAAAGTATTTTTTTACGCAGTCAGGTTTTTTTATTTTTTAAATTAATTTTTTATTTTACACTTTTTAGTTACTTATATTATCACTATTTATTCACTATATTTTAGACATAAAATCACTATAAAGTTCAAAAAACCGACCTAGGCATTCGCTTCAGTACAAAATAAATGACATAGATTTCCTGTTGTAGTTTTTTTTTTTAATATGGTCATGATATACCATTTTGAAATCCTCATACAAAGCCATTTAATTTGATACCCATATTGCAGAATAAAAAAAAATTTTTTTTTTTACTCTAACAATTATAGCATCTCACAGTCGATATGTTGTTTTTTTTTTTAACGTCACCTATCTAAGAACACTTGGGTTATCAAGACGAATCTAACGATATGTTAATTATAAAAATCTGTTCAGTGGTTTGGAAGATTTATTAAAGAATAGAAGAGGTATTAAAGAATATTACATACATACAAACATACAAGATACGCGCGAAAAACATAACCCTTCTTGCAGTCGGATAAAAACTGGGGCCCATTTATAAGTTATAAGAAGATTTGTCATTAACATGTACACTCAACGATATGGAGACATGGTCGTCGTTAATATGATCGCCAACGATATCTTTCACAGCTTAGTTACCGAATCTTCATGAGTTAGGTTTTTCAACCAATACTACAGTGGTCACATTATCTGATTCACAATCATTATCAACAAAATATTTTTCATAAAATTTTTCGTTCATTCAATAAGCAGTTTGTTAATCAGGTTTTGGGGGCCCCCGAGCTTGAGAGCCCCGGGCACTGCCCCGCCTAGCCCCTTAGTAGCTACACCAATGGGATTAGGTAGAGTTATTATTAGTACTTATACTGATTTCATAAAGCGAAAGAATAAAGTGGATATGCCCGAAATCCCGAGATTAATTTTATGGAGCAGATTTTTTTATGACACTATCAGAAATATAGCAGAAAAAAATTCTTCTTGCATTCATGACGAGGAGGAAGTGTATTTTGTTAACCTCATCTCAGTTGACATAGAGAGATCTTTTTTAATGAAAAATTCTATTAGAAATTGTATTTTAATTATCTTTGTTTTATTGGTCTTATCTATTTCTGCGGTTTTTATAATTATTTATTTGTAATATTGTTGGTATCTCCCCGCTAACTCTACACTGATATTACTCGTACTTATGTTCATAACATGTTTCCTGATAGCTACAACCCGGGAATCTTTAAGTCGAGAGTGAATAGGTTTCTTTTAGGTAAGCGCGTTCCATCGTCGACCGCATCGTCGCTTTCCATCAGGTGAGATAGCGGTCAAGCGCGAACCTATCAACAATAACAAAAAAAAAAAATAACATTATTTCGAATAAGATCTCTCTAATCGTCGTATCTGTGTCGTTTACCGTTTAGAAAGGAGAGAAAAAATATCCTCACTACCTTCGTACCTTAGGGCTTTAGGGTCACTACTAACTTAAAGAATAAGTCAAGAGCAATATAAAAAAAACTTATTAATTCATTAATAAAGCTACAGCTAATGCAACTACAGAAAACGTAACGTCCAACCGAAAAACGGTTTCCCTGGAAAAATATCAATTGCTAGTTACAACAGTTAGCAGGAAAAGTGACGATACAGTTAGTTCGTTCAGACCATCCAATGGTTTTTTATTAGATAACGCTGTAAGTGATGACCATAGAAAGGAATTTGGGTGCTATTACTATAAAAAAATCTTGCATTAATGTGATTTATAGCTACTTTTTTACTATTTCTGAAGATAAATAAAAAAATGGAACATAATACTGTATTTCAAAACGGTAAAGGAAAACATCGTGAGGAAACGATGACCTAGAACCAAAAATTCGAAGACATGTGACCTTCACCAACCCGCACTGGGCTCGATGGAGGATTAAGGCCCATTCCTTCTCCTAGAGAGGAGGTCTGAGTCGCAGCAGTTGGGAAAATCAAAAAAAAAGGCTGATGATGACTGTATTACACGCGCATTAGAATAGCTCCATCAAATCCTTTACAAGTACGATTTCAGGTCATTTTTTTTTAGTAATAGAACCTAAATTCCAATTTCTGGTGTTGACAACGGCATCATACCCAGACTTATATCATGAAAGAGCAGTATAATAGCAATTCTGGTTCTGTTGTCTGTCCAACGTACAAATATCTCGGTTTTTGCAATTTGAGGATCGAAATTCCCCAATATAGTCTTCGTTTCCCTATTTGTACCATATTACTTGGATTCGTCGCAGCACGTTTTTTCCTTCCATTCTGTACTGTTCAGTTCTTTTTCTCTCCATCCTTCTATCATATCACTCCTCGTACAATTTAGCCATGTTTTATTTGGCCTTTCTCTTCCTTCCTATCCATCTACATGTCTACTCTTTTAGTAACATTTAATTCCTTCTCTTCACAAGACCATACGAAGGCAAACGATTCTCGGAAGTTCAAAAGTGCCAGTGGCTAAAAAGTTGACAAACTTTTTAGCCACTGGCACTTTTGAACTTCCTCTAATATAATCATTTGTTACTTTATCCAATCTTGTCACTTCACACCGTCCAAATATAATTGATCCTCATTTCCTAATCTGAAAACGAAACTAAAAGTCACACGCTGATGCGACTTGAAAACTATTGAAAGTGGTTTCGTAAAATGGTGTGTTGTTTTATGAATGCTATTTGTAAAGATCTATTCACCCATTAAATTCTCGGATCCTGGTCGTTGTACTTACTCGACATGTCACCGCAATAAAACTCCGACGACGAGACTATGCACTCTGTGATGCCACTGTCGGGTATGTCTTATGTCCGGATTCCTTGAGTTACTGGGCAAACGTCAAAGAGTGTTTTGTTTTGTTTTGGTAAACAGACGATGAGACATCGGAAATAGAGGACTGTTTGTAGTCAGTAGTTCGGGTATAAGGTAAGTTTCATAGTGTCGGTTTTTCTTATATTTCACTAGCCTCTGCCAGCGGCTACGCTCGCTTAAAGAGGACTTTCATCCAAATTTCTAGCCCCCGTTTTACCCTTTTAGGGGGAAATCCGTTTTTAGCAGATGTCTACATCCCATAAGGAACCTAACTGACAGGCAGTCAGACTTTAAGTTTGTAGGTGTCATAGTTTCGGAGATTTCGTGGTTAATCAGTGAGTGGTATTTCGCTTTTATTTATATAGTTTCAAATATGTACATAGGTACTATATTCTTTAAGTTTTGAAGAGCAGTAGTAATGGCTCCGTCTTATGAGGTCCTGTCCTAATAAGTAGGCGCTTTACTTCGTGTAATTTATTTCATCACCACTGTTATCAAAACGGTGATTGAAAACATCGTGAGAAAATTAGCATATCCTAGAGACAAAAATTCGAAAACGTGTCAACCCGCACTAGGCTTAATACCGGCCTACATAATTAAATTTCTTTTGTAAGTGTTACATTTACATTTTTTTATCTTTATATTATTAGTGTGATATCTCTTCATCAGATGGGTTTTCCTCCTTATTTACCCTAATATTAAAAAGAAGTAAAGTTTGCTTTTTTTGTTTACAGCAGGTAGTCTCTGACCAACATTACTCTCAAAACGATGAAGGAAAACATGGTAAAAACCGGCATGTCCTAGAACCAAAAATTCGAAAAATTGTGACATTCACCAACCCGCACTGGGCTCGCGTGGTGGATTACGGCCCAGTCCCTCTCCTAGAGAGAAGGCCTGAGTCCCAGCAGTGGGAATATTAAAAAGGCTGATTATGTATGTATGTAATCTCTGTAAGTACTGGTCCGATTCCTTATTTTTTTTCACCAAAAGAAACCTGCTTTATTCCTGAGTGACATAGGCTATATTTCATGGGCGAAGCTTTGAGCAAAAGCTAGTTATTATTATATCTTTTACTTATAAAAATCTAAATCAATTTCCTGGTACTTCAACCGCGTGAGTGTTGGTCCTTCTCATCTCCGTCCGATAATAAGCGCCTCGGGCACACGTAACACCGCGATGTCACAAGCTACTTGAAAGCCACTTTTATGACCACCTCATGTTATTTGAAAACCTTCAGCTTTCCCAACATTAATTACTAGAAAAGGTAGAAAGTTGTACATAAGTTTGCAGTGGGATTATACTCATTTGTGCGAAGTGATAATTATGGTGAAATAGTGCGACTGGTTTGTGTCAATACGAGCTGAGCAAAGACGCAGGTGAAACCGTTAGGAACAGCTAGTATATTATACAGGGTGTAAAAGACAGTCTCCGCAAAATTTAAGGACTTGCTCAGTAGACGAAACTGAACAACCTTCCTCAAGATTATTTTTTTCTCTGAGTAAATTCCAGCAAATTCACAGTTTGATTTGTCGGCAAATACACGAACATGACCAACATTTAACGTCCAGATCCAGTCACTACTTTAATCGCCACAATACATTCACTTATACACTTCACTACAATAACATTTCGAAAGGCACTTTTTCTCCACAGCATCGCAACCCCACCGTAAGGTCTGCCACGTAGTACACCAGCAGTCAAGTCCACAACCGATTTCCCTGTCAATCAATCAAGTTTATAATTTTGTATGGAGAGGACGAAATTTTTCTCGTTTCCTGCAAAAAAAAAAAAACTCTTATGAATATTGTTAAGTTTCGTTTACTGAGCAATCCCTTAAAGTTTACGGAGACCTGTCCCTTATGGTGCGCCCAGGGGTGCAATCGCGCTATTTTTTTTCAACTCAATCGCAACCGAACCGCTACCATATCACAACTTTTTGACCGTTTCGTATCGCGCTAAAAATTTGACAGCAAGTTGAGACGCAGCGCGATCGTAACTGGAACGTTACTGCTGTCAAACGTAAAAGTTGATAGGAGTCTACTTTTTTAGGATCGTTACTGGATCGTTGGAGTGTTTTGTCTTTGTTTTGAAGTGATTCTGAGTGAAAATCTTTTAAAAATACAACATTACTATGTACGCCTACATAGATTTATTGGAGAAATCTCATGAATACGATGTAGCGGTGGCTCGAGCCGAAACTAAAAGGAAAAACTTAAAAGCTAGACTTAGTTGTGATTTGTTGTGATTCATACAGTGATCGACAGTTTGTAAAGAGATATAGACTCACGAAAGAATTAACCCGTGAACTAATTTCCAAGCAGACTCCTCATATGCCACCAGTCCTACGTTCTGATGCTTTGGATGTTGAAACTAAGGTAAGGAGTGTAGGGGCAGATTTTGTGATGATTCCTCTCTAAAGTCATAAACAGCATTATCATAACCAGAATTGTATTGTTATAATTTTGTTCTTTCCTGTCAGTGCTAGTTCATATCCTTATTGTTTTTTTTTTCAGATATGTGATTCTAATTTAAATATATTATGTGTGGATGCAAGTTCCCCTGGGTCCACACATGATAGTGTTGTTTGGGCCAACTATCCATTGAATGGTTATATAGAAAGACTCCACATTAATCATGGAGATAATTTACATCTTTTAGGTATGTTTAAATTGAGTATAATTTATGTTGCAATCTTCTGATACATTATGTAAATATTTTTTTAAGACTCTTTAATTTATTTTTGGTTATTGCAGGAGATTCAGGGTACCCTTTGAGACCGATAATGATGACACCCATCTCGGAACCAAGGCCGGATACTCCGGAACGATATAACCAAAGCTTGCTCTTGACGGCCAAAAGTGTTGTTGAATGCTGTATAGGTGTTTAAAAAGCTCGCTTTAGGTATGCTTTGAATATCATACCATTATTATAATAATTGATATAATTTGTGTTTGAAATAAATAAATAATAATAAAACGGTTTGTCCTTGCAGGTGCTTATTGGTTGATAGTCAGCTGCATTACACTCCAGTAACTGCTGTCAGAATAGTGAATGCATGCTGTGTTCTGCATAATATAGCACACAAGGCTTATATCCCCTACACACCCCTAACAGCAGAAGAAGCAGCTCGTGAGCGGGCGTTGGTCATGGGGTCAGGCAAGAGCAGTGACCGGGCACTCATGCTCTTAGCGAGTTGGAGCTTGGATGCACAGAACAGTGGGCGCTCATTCAATGGACTAATAGGAGAAACCAATTATCTTAATTAATTCTACTTTTAAAATTAACATACTATCCTATTGTTGTCCATGTATGCATTAAAAAAGTGCATTGTAAAAATGTTCTATCAACATGGTTTCAAAATTTGTGTTATGATGACACTTAGTGGCTGGTGTAGGTTAATTAGTACTACCATATTGTCTCTTCACCACCCTAGGTTGACTGGTAGAGAATGCCTAAGGCATTAAGTCCGCCTATGTACTTTTTGTTGCATGAAGATTAAATAAATAAATAAATTAGTTTTAAGTTTGTTTATCATTGAAATGGTTTTTAAATAGTTCTTATGTGTTTTATATAAGTATTCTTAGCAAATATGAACATAAACAATAAAATAATTTAAATCATAAGACACTTGAGGTACAGGCCGGTTAGATCATTATTATTGTTTTGTTTTAAGGCTGCACTTATTGTGTAAAGCTGTATGTTATTCCCCTTAATTATTATTCTATATTCAATACCATTTTTCGTACTGTTTGTGAATAAAGGCTATTTGTATTCCTAACGCCTCGTCATTTTATTTTAATTATATTTTCAAACGTAAACATTATCACATAACATAGCTCGTCGTCTCTCGTCACTCGTCCAAGAGCAAGGTCTTGATAAGCTCCAGAAACTGCACCATCAGTAAGTCTGAATGTTTATTTACGTAAAATCTTGCTAACCTCTTCAAAAGTTCAAGTACATACCGCACTTTCAGCTGTCAAAACTAGAGGTGTACACGTCAAAATTTATTACTAAACGCTCGGATATTCACAAACTAAAAGGGCATCACTAACGATTGACGTTACGCAACGGTCCAACTTTGGTTTACGTTCGTGAACGTTTGAACTTTTAGCGCGATACCAAAAACCCGATCAGCTGAATCGAAACCTAACCATTGCCGCAATCGAACCGTAACTTTGTCGTAAACGTTTGAAATTAGCGCGATCGCCTCCCAGATCTGGTGAATGCGCCGCTCGCGAGCCGTTCACGAGCCGCTTGCGAACTGCGCGCGTGCATTTCATGTTCGTACGAAGCGCGCGCGGCGCAGGGGCTTGGTACGAACGAGCCGGGCCGTCTGTCGAAATGTGATGAAACGTATGGGAATGACGTCATCTTAACGTAAAGTCGCGTGGTCAGAACAAACGAATAGACAACTCGTAGCCAAGTTCACATCGTTCAAAATCGTTTCTACAATATTTAACGCTACATCCTTTGTTATACAAACGCTGCATTGTAGAACGAGCGGCCGACTCAGGCGCGTCAACATGGCTACCAACTTACCGATTAGAGAACGGAATTCGATTGTAACTTGTCTAGGGGGGCTGAAATGCACGCGAGCGGCGAATTCGCCAGATATTGACGCACCAATACACCCTGTATACTGAAACCATCCAAAGTAATACATAGTAATGTAAGATTATTATTCTCTTTTGAATTATTCCTATTGTTTAAATTGTTAATATTGTCAACAACAAGATATCCGCAGGAGAAGGATAACCAAGAATACTGACATAACCTAAAAAAATCGCTAAAATTAAGTAGCAGTGGGCCGAATAAGGTTCTGGATTGGCATTCGAGTACCGGAAGACGCAGCGTTGGAAGGTATTCCACAAGGTGGACCGATGTCCAAAAGTGGACGTCTTTCAGCTAAAATGATGATTACTATCAATAAATATTATCAACGCCAGGCGTTTGAAATGTACATAAAAACCAGGTTTGAACACAACTCAACCTCTCATAGTAAAATAATCCCAATGTTATTAAAGTCGATACATTTCCACTAACACAAGTTGCACCTTATAACTTAAGTAAGCACAGAAGCTTGTAGTCACTATACAGGAATGCATCGCTCGGGCTTGAACCCGCTACCCAGAATAGCAGCGTATTTATAGTAGCCATCTGTTTCTTTTCACTGCGCTCCGCCGACTCAATCGATGAACTTCAAAGAAAAAATAATCAATCGGATGTTTTTGAACTCTAAAACGCTAAGAGGAGTTGCTTTATGGTTTATTTATATAAAGAGTTTAGAAAAGTTATATGTTTGTTTATGGAAATTTCCATGTGTCCGTGAAAGTCCCTTTAAACTTTATCACAAAACTTAACAGCATTTTTGTTTGTACTACGTCATACATATAACATGCAGTCAACGCACGTGCCTTCTCATTTTTTACAAAAAATCTTGCTCTTTTTCTATTTTTTTTTTCACAATAAAAAGAAAGAAAGAAAGATAAGATTATTTGTTTATTATTAAATCTAAAAATACAAATAATAATAATAATATTCTACAACTCACACAACGCCATCTAGTCTCAAGCTAAGCAGAGCTTGTGTTATGAGTACCAGACAACTGATAAACATACTTATGTATTCCTAAATAAATACATATTATTGATAAATCATATATATTAATTATATATACATATTATAGATAAATGAAACTATCTTCTGTGATAGTAAGTCTTGCTATACAAACTTCGAAGCCCCGTTTCATCCCCTTAAGGGATGAATTTTGGGAAATCCTTTCTTAGTGCTTGTCTACATGATAAAAGGAAAATTTGTGCAAAATTTCACGTTCCTAGTCTTTTGATTGAATGTATGTTTTTTATTTTTTTTAAGTGTATTCACCGATATCTCGGTCAATTGTGGACCGATTTCAGTCCACTTTCCAATTTTTTGATTGAAAGTTTATGCTTCCAAGTTACTCCCATAGAAATATTGTTATGATCTGATCATGAACTTCGAAGATTTGGAACTGAACTCCTCATAGCACAATTGCTTTGTTTATACGTGTAGTCGATGACTGACTGAAAGAAAAGGGGAGGGGTTTTATCAAAGTGATCTGGTGATGAAGCCGGAAGGTAAATTAATGTAATCTTACCATGTTTGGGATTATTAGTATCGTTATGAGATGCACTCTGGCTATAAGGTATTTAAGTTTGGCTGAGGGGTACTTTTTAGTGGTGGTACAAGGACCATAACTGAAAAGTGAAAAATAAAAAACATTTTGCAAGAAAAATTAAACCGACTTTAATGTTAAAAAAACACTGAAAAGTACAAAATAACTTTAATTTTGGAAGTCAAGGCAAAAAGAATACTTTTATGATAAATCTAATAATAATTCTTATTCAAAACTCTAAACATAATTATGTACGAATATGCAGCTGTATATGAAGCGATGAATACCGAGCTTGCTAACACTTTACCGGACGTTACCTACATTATAACAAGGGGAACTAGTGAAACAATGCGGAGGAATTCCGTCATAACAGCTGACATGCAAACTTATGCAATGAGAGCACTCGCAGACAGAGTCAATTGTTTCATAAGTATGCCATATATTTTGTTACCTACTATTAAACGACGTATTCAGTAAAAGTCATCGAGCTTCGAACAAATTGTCAGTTTATTTCACTTTGTATTTAGTTTCATATGTCCCGATGATTGCTTGACTCTATTTTGCTTGACTTAAAAAAATGTCCATGGAGTTTCTTGTACGTTCTTCTCCATAGAGATCTACGCTTTGGAACGTGCAATTTAGCTTCACTTGTTTGACTGACCTACATTTTGACAATTCAAAAGTGCCTGTAATTGGTCTATTTGAAATAAACGTTTCTGATTTCTGATTTCTAATCAAATCTTGCAAATTAAATTTGATCTATTTGTCAGTTAGCGATTGAGCTGAAATTTTATATTCATATGTAAATCAGATGACACTGTAAAATTATTATGAAATGGAGCTGATCTGATGATGGAACCGGAAGGTAGCCATAGAAAATCGTTAGTTAAACGACACAACCGCTTCGACTTTGAACTCGTTTGATACATCATAATGAGTACTTTGTTGCTAAATGGTAACCAGGGTCTGATAATGGAACTGGAAGATGGCCGTAGGATCTCGATAAGGAGCGCAATTAGATGACCCTATCGTGTTTGAATGATTTTTTTGGAATAGCTTTGATGAGTACGAGTATTAAGTACTTAATTATAAAGGTACAGAAAAGTTCAGATCGCGCTATAAAAACTTCCTATGAAAAAAATGATTTTCATTGAAAACTTGTTTTTCAAAACCGGGTGTAAGCCCTGGGTCGATGTCGCGTTGTATTCAAAGCAAGAATATTTTGGAGTTCCGTAATCGTAATCGATACTATCGAATATCCATCATCATCATCATCTTCCTGCCCTTGTCCCGTTTTATTTGTGGTCGGCGCAACACGTTTTTTTCTTCCATTCTGTTCTGTCACTCGTCACGCTATCACTGACTCCCGCTATCACTAACTCTGAAATAAAAAAAATATCACTAACCCTAACCAAGACCGATGTAAAATTTCAGACAGTCTAAATGACAGGTTACAACAGGTTTTTATTTATTTTGATTAGTTGACGCTTAATTGACGCTAGCGTTGAAAATTCCCGAAAGAAACAATTGTGTCTTTCAATGAAAAAAACAAATTGTGTTTTTTTTTCCGTTTTTTTCACATGTTGCATTGAAATTTTGCGAAAAAAAACCTTTGGGAACAAAATAGAAATCTTTCGAATGTTTTATTCATTATTTCGGTTAATTTCATGAAAACTGAAAAAAAAACAAATTTTATTGAAATTGAAATATATTTATAGTGGGCGAAAATGTACGAGTGGTACATTTTCACCCACTATACAAATGATCTAGCTTTCCTCAGCCAAAATCTCGATTTCACTGTCTTCAGCTTGATCAGAATCGAGCTCCCACAAGCCTCCCCCAAGTGTCACCATAATGATCAGTGCCCACTGTTGGACACAAGCCTCTCAAGTATCGCCATTTAGGGCTTTAATGACTGCTGTCCACTGTTGGACGTAGGCCTCCCCCTCGCTATAATGACTCATGCCCACTGTTGGACATAAGCCTCCCCCGAGTGTCGCCATTAGGCGCTAAAATACTGATGCCCATAGTTGGACATAAGTCTCCCCTCGCTATAATGACCTATGCCCGCTGTTAGACATAAGCCTCCCCCTCACTATAATGACCCATGCCCACTGTTGGGCATAAGCCTCCCCCTAGTGTCACCACGTAGGCGTTATAATAATTGATGCCCACTGTTGGACATAGGCCTCCTCTCGCGATAATGACCTTTGCCCACTGTTGGGAATAAGCCTCCCCCAAGTGTCACCACGTAGGCGTTATAATAAGTGATGCCCACTGTTGGACATAGGCCTCCTCTCGCGATAATGACCTTTGCCCACTGTTGGGCATAAGCCTCCCCCAAGTGTCACCACGTAGGCGTTATAATAATTGATGCCCATTGTTGGTCATATGCCTCCTCGCGATAATGACCTATGCCCACTGTTGGGCATAAGCTTCCCCCAAGTGTCACCACGTAGGCGTTATAATAATTGATGCCCACTGTTGAACATAGGCCTCCTCTCGCGATAATGACCTATGCCCACTGTTGGGCATAAGCCTCCCCCTAGTGTCACCACGTAGGCGTTATAATAATTGATGCCCACAGTTGGACATATGCCTCCTCTCACTATAATGACCTATGCCCACTGTTGGGCATAAGCCTCCCCCTAGTGTCACCACCTAGGCGTTATAATGATTGATGCCCACTGTTGGACATAGGCCTCCTCTCACTATAATGACCTATGCCCACTGTTGGGCATAAGCCTCCCCAAGAGTCGCCATTTAGGCACAATAATGATTGATGCCCACTGTTGGACATAGGCCTCCCCGTACTATAATGACCTATGCCCACAGTTGGGCATAAGACTCCCCAAGTGTCGCCGTTTAGGCGCTATAATGATCGATGCCCACTGTTGGACATAAGCTTCTCCCAAGTTTTACCATTTAGGCGTTATAATGACTGATGCCCACTGTTGGACATAAGCCTCCCCCAAGTATCGCCATTTAGGCGTTATAATGACTTGTGTCCACTGTTGGACATAAGCCTCATAAACTAGTGCGCCTCACCATCAGATTGCGTCACTGCTTACTATCAGGTAGGACCGCAGTCAAGCGTTAGTTTACATTAATTAAAAAAAAACTACTGAGGTGTCAAGGGACACCCGGATGGAACGAAGTTCCGTTCTGGCTTGCTTTCTATAAGAGAGAGAGAGAGAGAGACAGACAGAGAAACATGCGCACGGCTTACAATAGCTTACTATAGCAAAAAGTATCGTTACAACTTTTCGTGAGAATTTTTTCCGTCTAGCCAATACAAGATAACTAAAAAATACTATCCCATTTTATGTGTATTTTGACAGAACTATTTCAATATCTTCGAAACCATGAAAACGACACTCATGACGAAAAAGTTGATAATTTCTGACAGCCGCCATCTTAGATTTACATTTTGACAGCACTATCGGCTTCAACAACCTCGAAAACCATGAAAAAGACACCCATATCGAAAAAGTTGATAATTTATTGCCGCCGCCATCTTAGATTTACATTTTGACAGTAAAATCGGTTTCAACACCCTCGAAAACCATGAAAACGACACCCATGACGAAAAAGTTGATAATTTCTTGCAGCCGCCATCTTGGATTTACATTTTGACAATACTATCAGTTTCAACACCCTTGAAAACCATGAAAACGACACCCATGACGAAAAAGTTGATAATTTCTTGCAGCCGCTATCTTGGATTTACATTTTGACAGTGCTATCGGTTTCCACGCCCTAAAACCATAAAAACGACACCCATGACGAAAAAGTTGATAATTTCTTGCAGCCGCCATCTTGGATTTTACATTTTGACAATACTATCGGTTTCAACACCCTCGAAAACCATGAAAACGACACCCATGACGAAAAATTTTATAATTTCTTGCAGCCGCCATCTTGGATTTATATTTTGACAGTACCATCGGTTTCAACACCCTCGAAAACCATGAAAACGACACCCATGACGGAAAATTTGATAATTTCCTGCAGCCGCCATTTTGGATTTATATTTTGACAGTACCATCGGTTTCAACACCCTCGAAAACCATGAAAACGACACCCATGACGAAAAATTTAATAATTTCTTGCAGCCGCCATCTTGGATTTATATTTTGACAGTACCATCGGTTTCAACATCCTCAAAAACCATGAAAACGACACCCATGACGAAAAAGTTGATAATTTCTTGCAGCCGCCATCTTGGATTTATATTTTGACAGTAAAAGTGTCGGTACAATTTTTCGTGAGAATTTTTTCCGTCTAGCCGCCTTTCACAACGCGCGATAAGGAACTTCGTTCCAAAAAAAGGTACGCATTTGAAAAAAACAAACATGAAGTTTTCGGTTCTTTCCATATTTTTCCGTTTTTTTCGGTTTTTTTCGAAAAATACATGAAATTTATAATTTATAAATTTCTTGAAAGAATGTTACATTGAATAAAACAACAGTATTTGAAAGAAACGGGAATATTCCCTGTTTTTTTCAACGCTAATATTGACAAATGCTTGCATTTAATGGACAGGCCCACTGAAATCTGTGTGATTCTTTCTTCAAAAGTCCATCTCAGACACTAATCTGCATGGTTCTCATATGATTTAACCATTAAATGTTTGCTGTATGGACTTTAAAAGAGATTTTGACCAATGAGTTTGTGAGAAAGAAACACCAGCCTCATCTAGTTTAAACAGACTAAAAAAAATTACATGTAAAAGTGTTTTTTAAAACTTATTTGCAAAATAAATATCATTTAAAAACAAACTGGACAATTTAAGGAATCATTGAAAAAAGCGCGAACTAAAAAAAAATTAAAATTAAAAAAATGGAGCTGAATGACGAGTCACAAATTAATTCTTAGTGGTTATTGTTGACATTCTGATGTAAAAATTATGTACTTTTGTGTTTCAAGTGTCCATACAGCTGTATGATAAGTAGACTAATTGAAACAGGTGCAATATTAGTAAAATGGTGGTAAGAATTTTAATGATGTATTAATTACCTCAGCGAAACTAATCTAGAAGTCTAGAGTGTTTACATTTGCTGCCAAATACTGTAAAAACATTATTACATGCGCATTCTAACAAAAAACCGAGCAAGTTTCGTATAAACTTACCTATGACAACAGTTTATTCCCGAATTTAGTTACGAAGATTTTTCTTAATATGAGATTCGGAAACAATCTTCGTAAAATGTTTTTTTTTATGACGTATCAACAAATTTACAGTGTTCAGATTTTTTCCTATTTTTGTGTTATAAGATCTTGCTCCATGACGAATTTCAGGATTCTAAGCCAACGGGAAGTACCCTATGAATTTTGATTCCCTTGAGAGTGTCGAAATATACATTTTTAGAGACATGAACGGCAGTATCTTTTTTTTTGTTCACTCAAAAGTTTGATTTTTGTTTCAAGGGACCGCAGATCTGAGTATAATGGTTTTAATTTCAACTCGATACCTCTACACGTTCCCGAGATAAAGGGTCTTGACAGACAGATAGACAGATGGACAACAGAGTGATGCTCTAAGAGTTCCGTTTTATCCTTTCGAGGTACAGAACCCTAAAAAACCACTGCTTGCTGCTGTATTTAAAATTAAAAACTTAGTTTCTATACTTAACACTGGCTAAATGAAAAAAATAACAACAATATTTTATGACGCGATATATTCAAAGAAAGAAAACTATTTTATTTGGCATACACACTCGTAGATACACACAATGTGGTATAGTCTGTCTAATAAGTCAACCGACTTGGGAATTTTGTATAATATTTAATCATTTAAAAAATACTTATATTCGGTACTTTTTATAAGGTTCTCCTGTTAGTAAACAATGATCTCTATCTCTTAATCAACCTTGATTATTGAACACGTGTTGACTAAATGAGATTTCATTAAGTCCTAATAATTACCCAAGTCGTTTAACTTATTAGACTGACTATAATAACATGTAAGACACTAATGATTATATAAAAAAAGAAACAACAATGCGTGTCTTACAGCGGCGCCATTGTTAATATTAACTGAAAATGCATCTAAAATAACACGTAATTTGGCATCAAAAGCTTGGCAAGCAACATTCGCGTCTAATTCACTAAAGTGTAAACCATACCTCATATAATTTACTCACAACAACATTTTAATTTAAACCTAGTAACCCCGGTTTTAAGTCTCTAAATTGGTTGTTGGCTTAAGAACTAATTTCACTGTGATTGCTTCTGAATTGTACACTTCCTTTGCACCTGTTGTTGTCGATGAACGTGGTAATATCACTTGGTATGCAGGTTTGATTATCATCTTGCCTTTAAAGGGCAAACAGAATATCAAGTTGTCAAGGGCAATCCTGTGGGTGAAGAATCTATAGAGATGCCGCATTCTTAATAAAGTTTTGGGTCATTGAAATTGTTTATAATATTGAGAGAGATAAGAACAGAGAATAATTTGATTAATTGCCTGAGCTGTATGTGTTTACAGTAAACGCTATCATACGGTCTATCTATCTAGTTTTCGTACATTTAGTTTAATTCTCTTTTTTGAGTGGGAACCTTAGTATGTTCCCATTCAAAACAGGATCTACAGGATCTAATAGATGTAGTCATCAATTAGATGAGCACAAGTTTCTTGAAACTTTTTTACCCGACTGCAAGAAGGGTTATGTTTTTCGCGCGTATCTTGTATGTTTGTATGTATGTAATATTCTTTATTACCTCATATCTTCCAAACCACTGAACAGATTTTTATAATTAACATATCGTCTTGATAACCCAAGAGTTCTTAGATAGGTGACGTTAAAAAAAAACAACATATCGACTGTGAGATGCCATATGTTAGAGTAAAATTTTTTTTTAAATTTTTTTATTCTGCAATATGGGTGTCAAATTAAAGGGCTTTTCATGAGGATTTCAAAATGGTATGTCGTGACCATATTAAAAAAAAAGTACAACAGGCAATCTATGTTATTTATTTTGTGCTGAGGCGAATGCCTAGGTCGGTTTTTGAACTTTATAGTGATTTTACGTCTAAAATATAGTGAATAAATAGTGACATTATAATAGTAACTAAAAAGTGTAAAATAAAAAATTAATTTAAAAAATAAAAAAACCAGACTGCGTAAAAAATTAAAACTGAAAAGAAAAATAAATAAGTTCAGTCCACACTTCAGAAACAGTCGGGACCCATGGACCAAACAGTGTGAACTGAACTTATTTATTTTTCTTTTCAGTTTTAATTTTTTTTTACGCAGTCGGTTTTTTTTTATTTTTTTTATTTATTTTTTTTGAGATCGGAAATCATTAAATAAGTTCTCCCGTTTACCATCTCTCCCGTAAACCCACTCGTGCCCTTTCCAGGAATTATTTTGAACAATCCTGAAATCAAACCATCCTTTCTTAACATTACTTTGTAAGTCTGATAGCTAGATGTTTGTTGTTGATAAGCCCAAAATTGGGTGTTAAACTGGCATCTTATTAAGGTCAGTAACAACTTCAAACATTGCAATGCAGCATAATGCGGAGAATATCTTATCACTCAACACTACGGTAACTAGCCTGCTTCTCATAGATTTATAACAGGAAGATAAGAGAGCCTGCGGTAATGTCACTATGTTGTTGTAGAAAGAACTACTGCAAGTAAAAAAAAAAAACCAATTATGTTATTAGTCTGTAAGCTTTCTTTAAAAATAAATAAATAAATAAATAAATAATAAAATAAATAAAGTGTAAGTAAACTGTAAGTGAAAATAAATGACAAAGTTTATTTATTCACAAAATCCACAGCTCTTTTACAAATTTTACTTAATGTTAAACTAATGTCACAGCCAATTAGGGATTTACAATTTACTATCCAAACATTTATGCCTCAGAAACAACCAGAATAGAACGCTAATTTTAATACCATCCAAGTGTAGCAGTAGTGTGTGGTGTGGGTGGGTGTGTTGGAGTGAGTGTAAAGAGTTGTTGTGTAGTCTTATGATGCAATGTGGATTCTATACAGCAAACACTCGTGGGGTATCCTGGTCGACAGAATAACGCTAGATCTGTCTCTGTCTGCAATATCGAGGGGTAAAAAAACAAAAAAAAAAATTAAACAAAAACATTAACTATATTCATCCCAGAGATATTTCCCTGGATCCATTAGTCTTAATCATACAATAAGTACTCGATTTAACTGGGCCCCAAGTCTGCTATTTTTATAAATTCGTCATTCCAACACGATCCCATTGTCATTTTGCTAAAAGTTTGTAATCTGCTAATTCATAATGATCGATCATTGACCGGTCACTGGTCTTGTAATAGAATTGTGGTAGAATGATAATTTCGAGCATATTAAAACCAATAACTGCACAATAACGTTCTAATGGTAAAACACTGATCAAATAAACTGTCAAAGTTTTAGCAGATTACCGCAAACGTCAAATATTCATTTGTCAATATGTACGAGATTACCATTCTATGTCACTTCTTTCAATGGAGTGTCAGTGGTTGACCATTGGAAAGTCATAATGACGCCATTATATTAGTAGATTACCAAACTTGTCAAAATCGACAATTATAACATCAATGATAGACCATTCTGACACTATTGTAATAGCAGACTTGAGGCCCTGGTTGCCGTAGAATTAGGAGTCATTCATTTATACAATAGGTATTCGATTTAAGTGGTCGCACTTTTTTTTTTATGGTGGGAAAAAATCATCCAATGACAACCCCCGCTCTTGGGCGGAGCGGGAGATAGTGTCAGACTCTTACTGACTAAAAAACGCACCACGTTCCTTCTAGCCTTCATACCGGGGCTCGAGTTCCCTTTCGGATAACCCTGGCCCCAATAGGCTTCGACCCGGCTGGGTCCCTGCTGTTGCTGACAACTCCTCGAGGCGCGGGGGAACAGTGCACACTGCACGCCGTCGACTACTTGGGCTTGGTCCGGACAGTTACCGGACGGCCGGACAGCGAGCTACCCATTGCTCACTGACCGCAAGCCTGCGCCTACGGTGGCCGGAAATCGGGATCAGAATCCCGGCGGCGGCAGCGAGAACGCCGTTGCCTAATGCGGTCGGCCTCCTCCTTAGCGAGCATTACTGCTTCGCAGAAGTCGGCGACCGCCTACCACTCCTCCTCGCTCCGGACCATGGCCTCAACCAAAGCCCGGCGCGAGAGGTCTCCGCCGCGTCGCCATAGAATTAGGAGTCATTTATGTATACAATAGGTATTCGATTTAACTGTTCGCCAAAGTATTAGGGTTAAACAAAAAGATAATACTTTATTCGGTACCGGAACATTTGCGAAAGTGGTAAACCCAGCGTGCCGAATAGCGATAAAAGCGACTGTATCGCAAATCCGACAAAATTTAATAGTCACAAAATATAATGACTTTTGAGTAATAATTGTGACGCTGCACGTTGGTCGGCTATTATAGCTTTTGTCACAATTCGGCGTTCCCCTTAATTTGACCACAAAATACATGGAAATATTTTACGGTTGTCACGACTTTATTTTTATTTATTTATTGAAAAACTCAAAAGAATATTTACAGATTATTGTAATGATGCTTTTATAAAGTGATAATCAAGTGTCTATATACGTACTCAAAAAATTATAAGCTGATCATAATTATAATTTTATAATAACCTTACATACCATAGCAATATAATAATAAAACCAGTAAATTATAAGATAAATTACTACTAATAAATTTGTAGCAGAACTTAAAACAGACTTTAAAAATGTAAGACCGAGGTGAGCATAAATTGCAACAAGTTCAACAGGTTGCAAAATTGCGTTACAATCTAGTTTTTATCGAGTTAGTTTTTGCGTTGCATTCCCAGATGACTGATCATCATATTGACTGTACGACTCCTCGTCTGAAACTGGATTTGTGAGTTATATTACGCTTGAGATCCTTAGCGAGAATATTGTTACGTACGTGGGTAATGAAATGCCGGTTTACTAACAGAGAACTTTATTCACCACAAACAATAATTAATTTGTCCAGTCAACAATGATCCAAATCACAATTAACACTAGAGTTCCGTTACACTGTCGCTTAGGTCGTTAGATAAAATCACTTCACACACTTAGGTAGTTCGCTCTTGTTCGCAGTCGAAATCAAAACTGACTCAATTCCGGTCGGGACCTCGCATTTATATGCGAAGAAAAGAAAATTCTAGATACCGACGTTTCAAGATCAATCTTGAACAATAGAGTCGTATCGTGGGGCCATAAATAATTTTTATTGCACAATGTAGGTATTCTCACTTTCACGCGAATTTCGTCTCTATTGTTAATATAGGAAAGTACCATTTCCCTTATCTACCTACATACCTATCTACTATTATTATTTGAATAATAATAGTGGTAGCTACTTATGGTAGATGTTTTGAGATTTTGCTAGGCCTGGGTACGTACCTCCAATCTAGATATTTCGAACAGCAATACTTTTTATTTATTGGATGCTGCTCATTATTTCCTCGAAGATATGGGGTGTTCAAGTTTAATGGCGTAACAATATTATGTTCGAACGATCCGTCTGTGTTATTTTATTTAATTTATTACAACGGTTAAACAACCAATTACAGTAAGTAAGCAAAAAAAAAAAAACAAAAAGTATAAGTAAATAAAAGCATAAACAACACCTACATCATAAAATCATCTTCCATTCATCCGCAAACAGATTTTTTTTTGGATAAGAATCCAAGAGATCATTTAGTGCAGCCAAAGTGCGAGGTATTGGAGACTGTGCAATGTGCATCCGTTTCTACAGGAACCTAAGAAATACTTTTTAAACTTCCAGTAAAAGGGCGTAAGAACTTTGGTGCGGGTTCCACACGCAAGAGCTGGATTCTGACTTACTGCGCACGAGCGCATTGAATAAAATCTTAATGGCGTGCGCGGTACGAACATCTCGGCAATCGCATAAAACGAAACCCAACCTTTGGTATGACTGCTTTGCTATCGTAACCATGTGGTCGTGGAAGCCTCTCTCTGCCAGGTCTTTCATAGCAGTTGTTTAATGATGGCATTATTATCGGGATAGTATTCGAATTCAACTGGGTGCCGAATTCGACCGAAGGTCATAGCGAAGCATTTAAAGGCATTGAAATCCATCTTATTATCTGAAATCCACTTGTAAATTGCGTCAATGTCTTGTTGTAGTGCCGGACAGTCAGACTCGGAATTTACTTCAAGGTAAAGTTTTAAGTCTTAGGCATACAATAGACATTTTGCGTGACGTAGAACTAGGGGAAGATCATTTATCATAATTTGGAATAATAAAGGCCCCAAAATTGAACCTTGACTGACTCCGGAACGCGTGTGATAGGCACCGGATTCGTACATTCCGAGCCTAACAAACTGCTGACGATCGTGTAGATAGTCTGCGAAAAAAACTGAGGAGTTAGGGTGAGAAACCAATTTTGTTTAGTTTCATCAGCAGCATGTCATTATTAATCCTATCAAAGGCTTTCCGGAAGTCAAAGTAAAGTACGTCTACCTGACGTCCGCGGTCTAAGCTAGAGGATATGTAATCAACCAGTGTCAGGAGATTGGTGTCAACAGATCTCTTACACCTGAAACCGTGCTGCTCATTACATAAGTACATGTTTATTTGTTGGTAGATGGCATTGTGGAGGATTTTCTCAAAGACTTTCGCTAGGGAAGACAAAATTACGATAGAAATTGTGTTATATCGGTGATGATTAAAACAATGCATTAAAAAAAAATATACGAAATATATTTCTTTTTCTAGCGTAGTATACGCTTGCGGTTGTACCACAAATACTTAACACGATCCATTTGACGACCTAAACTGACACACACACTATCACACACACACACACGTCACACTATCACTAACTCCCTTTTCTTTTATATCACACAATCCATCCATCTTTTCTTTGGCTTTCTTCTCCCTCCCCATCCATCTACATAATGTATAGTCAGAACTCTTTTAGTAACATGCTTTTCATCCCCCCTCTTCACATGACCATACCAAGACAAACGATTGTATTATCATCATTATTATATGTACTTGTAGTTTTGAAATTACAGTTTGACAATTAACGACATACATATCACGTTTGTGGGTTTTTAATGCTCTTTTGACCTTTGAAATCAAACTGCGCAAGATTCATTTATCTTGTTCGTATTCTTTAATACTTATTTATCTACCTAAATACAAGCAACATGTTGGGAACCCCAGGTTTTAAGTTGAGAAATAATAATAAAAAATAAAAAATAAACAGCACCTTTGTGCTCTTTTCTCTGTATTATAAATAATTCATTACTATTGAACGTAACGATGGTTTATCAACGTGCTTCATCATCATCATCATTTCAGCCGAAAGACGTTCACTATTGCCTCCCCCAAGTGTCGCCACAATGACCGGTCCTATGCGTCTCGCATCCATTGGATTCCCGCGACCTTCAGCAGGTCCACCTTGTGGGAAGCTTTCTTACGCTGCATCATCTGGTACGTGGTCGCCACTCCAGAACCTTTCGTCCCCATCGACCATCTGTTCTGCGAGTGCCCTGCCCAAGCTTTCGTTAAATTATAATAGGGCTGAATTTTAAGTAGTCTCACAATTATCTATGTATATCAATTTATTTAATTTGACTCTACAAACCCATTCAAACGTCAGATATTTAGCTGTCGCGTCGTTTGTACGAGTAACATTACATAGAAATGTCTGGCTTGCTCGTAAATTGCGAACTACACAATTTATTTAACCACTCACAGAACTGGGTCACTGAATGTGAAAACTATGTGACTACACAAATTGACAGGAGAATTTATGACTGTATTACGTACATCGCCTTTTATAGGTTTATCCTGCAAATTATATGCATTTATACGAAATGCATGATCGTTGTATGTTCTTGTTTGTTACAAATTGATGTTTGGACTGATGTAGGATTTATTGCGTGATGGAGTTGTAACTTAGTGTGTTATTGCTTAATTTGTAGTTTGAAGTAATGGTCATAGGTACTCATAGTAAACGAGAGTTTGTATAATATGTTCCTAATGATAGGGTAACTCAATACTTATGTTGGTATTTTTCCTTTTTTTATTACTTACACTAAAACTAGCAGAACGCTTCTTTTTAATTAATTTATTTAAAAACGTAAAGTTATGTTTATTTCTTCTTCAAAAATCATCGAGACTCCCTAAATTCTTGGTCAACATTTAAGTAAATTAATTATTTAACCGTCACACAGTACTCATTCCTTCTTTCTTATTACCAGGAATTTGGAGACTACCCAATGGACGGCAACGATGACTGGGACTCCGAGGACATGGCTGACTCCAGCTCCACGTCCAAGCCTCTGATCCTGGGAATAACGCCCTCGGCCATCACAAGGATTACCCCTGTAAAGACTGTGGTGGTGTCCGCTGTAGAGTCCATCCAGGCCACTAATGCTAGACCCAGGATCTTGGAAGACCGTGAGTAGCTTAAGTAGCCCATTGACCTAGTTACCGATTTCATGGTTGGACGATGTGTGGGTTTTTCTGTTAAAATTTTCTCAGTGGCAGTCTAGAGTCCAGTAGAAGGCAATAGAAGGCAATAATCTATGTAAAGCAGAACATAATTAGCGAAATTAAAGTTTTCTCCAGGTCTAATTTAGTCTTACACTTTAAGGTAACAGACGTTACTTTGTCATGTGCAAAGTAGTTCTGAAAGTTTTTTGCGATGTAAAAGTACTTATGATTAAAATGGAATGAATCTTCACCGTCCACTTTACTTTTGGAGGAACAATGCAGTAAAAAATGGCAATTGAAACACAAAAAACAATTAAATTTTCAGCAATCACACCTGTGGAGCGAGCGGCGCTTCGTCGAGCAGCTATGAGCAGCATGAGTGACCTGCTGAAGAACGGCAAGTGTGTGGATCCTCAGCCTCGCTGGCTCATTGTGAGACAGCTGGCTCCTGCTGCAGATACCAGGTGGGTACAGCAACTACAAGCTACTGGAGAAAATCGCGGGAATGCAGTGGATGCGAGCCGCACAGGATCGGTCGTTGTGGCGACACTTGGGGGAGGCCTATGTCCAGCACTGGACGTCTTTCGGCTGAATTGATGATGATATGTAATCTGTTGAAGAACGGAAATTGTATGGATCCTCCGCCACATGGGATCATCGTAAAGCAACTGCCTCCAGCTGCAGCCACAAGATAGGGTAAAGAGCAATAAAGTAAGTATCTAAGGCAATGCATGATCGTCCTTCTGAAGATGGTCAGTGCATGGATCCTCAGCTCCGCTAGCTTAATGTGAGGCTGCTTATTCCTACTGCACACACAGATGGGTTGTCCAACTTTTTTTTGTTATGGATAGGCTCGCGTTTAACCACTATCTCATCTAATGGTAAGCGATGATATGGCCGACGATTGAACACACATACCTAGAAGCAATCTATTCACTCTTGACTTAAAGACCTCTAGGTTAATATCTACCAGGAAACACAAATTCCAGCAGAGAATTCCACTCCTTAGCTGCACGCATAATGGAAATGTTCCCTAAACGCTTTATACGTATGGGTAAGATTTCTACCATGTAGCGTTAGCGCAACACCGTACGTTTTGTGGTCAAATGATGGAAAGCACTTGGCGGAATTAAATTATGCAACTCCAGTGCACATTTTCCGAAATATAAAAGATAGAAAACGGACAGGCTAGCGACTCGACGTCTATGCTCAAGACTTTGGAGTTTTGATTTGACAAGTGCATCATTGCCTATGATCTTGGCACGCTTCTCAATCGACTCTAGTGCAGCAAGCTGGTATTTGGCAGATCTATCCTAAAGATGAGAGCAGTACTCTATACACGATCGAACTTGCGCTTGATAGGGTTAAGCAGCTGTTCCGTCGTGAAATACCGTCTCACCTTAGCTAAGATCTCCAATTTACTAAATACTATTTAACTGAGATAGTGCTTGAGAGTCCTAATGAAGAACGGCGAGTGTTTGAACCATCAACCTCACTGGCTCATCGGAGGGTAGCTGGCTCCAGGTGTATTGGTATTTTTTCATTTTGTTCGTTATGGCTACAATGAATAAGGCCTGGCTTTAACAGTGGACGTCTTGCAGCTGAAATTATGATGATGATGATGACAAGACATTTTGACAGTGCACGAGGAGTCTCTGATACTCAGTCCGTTATGTGATGGTGTATCGTGACTTCTTCCATGTCTCAGAGATCACGTTAAGTCATCGGTCCTGTTCTATACAAGGTTATTTGTAAAAGACTAACAACCTTCCAGGACTGTATTAATAAAATCATAAACAACTTTTGTCATAGAGAAAAAAAAACAAAAATCAAAGTCATAGAGACTTTTTACAAAACACAATTCATTTACAAAAAAAACCTTTAAGATTTTGTTTTCTTTCTATCATATTTCAACTCTGTATTTTGCTATACCTCTGTATGACGTGACACAAGTGCATCAAGCACCCCCGCCACCCGATCACCGCTCCTCTCCGCTATTGTACTATTTTTTGCTACGCATAGGCTTTGTAATTATTTAGAACGTACAATTTAAATATATTTATTTTTTTTATGAAAATCTGATGAACTATGATATATTTTTAAAAGTCATAGAAGAAAAGTTGTTGATTATGAAGTAAGTAATATAGTCTTAAGAGGTTACCAGTGTTTTACCAATAACCCTGTATATCTCTGGTAATTGGATGGCTGCCAATTAAGACTATGAGAGTGAGGATAATGGGTTCTATTCTTGCGCCTAGATTTCTGTACATATTTTATAATCTTTTCAGTACTCTGCTGGTTTTCGCTGAAATTTTGGGCGGTTCATTGAGTCCAAAGCCAAAGTAGCTGCTAGGAAACTAGGCGTTCTCGCAAAAGTCCGGCGGTACTTCACACCGAGACAGCTTTTAATGTTATACAAAGCACAGGTCCGATCGTGTGTGGAGTACTGCAGCCACATATGGGCTGGTGCTGCAAAGTGCCACCTGGCAGCTTTGGACTCGGTGGAAAGGCGTGCGAAGAGGCTGATTGGTGATCCAGATTTGGTTAAGTCCAATCTTCAAAGCCTTGATCACAGGCGTAGGGTAGCCAGCCTTTCGGTGTTTTACAGATTGCATTTTGGAGAGTGTGCGCAGGAATTGCATGACTTGATTCCGCCATCTCATTTCTACCATCGGACAAACCGACGCACGGCGAGTATCCACCCTTACGTTGTTGAAACATCTACGGTCCGGACTAAGCGTTTCGCCTCGTCATTTATACCGCGAACTTCGAAGGACTGGAACAGTTTGCCTGCTGCGGTCTTTCCGTCTGATTATAATTTGGGTGTCTTCAAGGCTAGAGTGAATAGGCTCTTAATAAACTAGTGCGCCTCACCATCAACGATTGCATCACTGCTTACCATCAGGCGGGATCGCAGTCAAGTACTAGTTTATAACAGATAAAAAAAAAAAATTTTTTTTCAATTTGAAAGAGTTGAGGCTTCAAAGTCGAGGCTTCAAAGTCTTGAGCATCGCCGTCGAGTTGCTATAGCCTGTCGGTTTTCTACCGGTTGCATTTCGGGGAGTGTGCGTCAGAATTGCATAACCTAATTCCGCCTAGCCCATTCTATCATCGGACTACCAAACGTACGGCGATGCGACACCGGTACATGGTGGACATCCCACCTACAAAAACATTTTTGGAACACATTCATTGTGCGTGCAACTAAGGAGTGGAATTCCTTGCCGGAGTCTGTAAACATAGACATGCCTGATAACTACAACCCGGGAATCTTTAAGTAGAGAGTGAATAGGTTTCTTCTAGGTAAGTGCGTTCCATTGTCGACCGCATCGTCGCTTTCCATCAGGTGAAATGGCAGTCAAGCGTGAACCTATCAACAATAAAAAAGACGTGTGGCACTCGGGGACTGCCGCGGTAAAGCTAGCTTGCATAGCATTTTTATCAACATAGGCAATTATAATTATTTATTTATTTTATTTATGCAGTATTTTTTTTCCTTTGTTTTTTTTTCTGTGATATTAATTGAAGTTACACTTTCACACATTGAATTTAATTTTGATTGATTGTTCACTCATTTGTTTTCTTATCGGTCACCACGCTCAAAAAACAAATGAGTATGAAACAGAATGAGGTGTTAGGTTATTTTCGTTACGGAATTTCTGGATTCGGTCTCCACGCTCAAGGCCCGCGATAGAAGCTATGCAGGCCCGCGATAGAAGAAATGCAATAGCTTAAAAAGATATTAATATTGGTCTCATAAAATCTTCCTATTTGCAGATACTTGCCACCATGTGTCCAGCTACATCGCTGTGCTCCCGACTCCGGTTGCTGCGTCAACGAAAGCGAAGTTTGCGCCCCAATAGAAGGCAAGACAGTAGTCTTACCATTCTACGTAAGTTTGGTTTATCATAGAATGTATTCTATCGCAGATCAGAATGTTGGGCTGTGAAAAAGAAGGATGAAAAAAGATTGCATGTAGTGGAGTAGAGAATGTTAAGATGGATGTGTGGTGTGACGAGAATGGATAAAGTGAGAAATGGCGCCAGTGACTGAAAAGTTGAAAGGTAATCGGTTGTCTTGGTATGGTCATGTGAAGAGGAGGGATGAAGCGCATATTACTAAAAGAGTTCTGAGTATACATGTAGATGGATGGAGAGGGAGAGGAAAGCCGAAAAAAAGATGGATGGATTGTGTGAGAAGTGATATGAAAGAAAAGGGAGTTAGTGATAGTTTGACCGGTGACAGGACAGAATGGAAGAAGAAAACGTGTTGCGCCGACCCCAAGTAAAATGGGATAAGAGCAGGAAGAAGAAGAAGAAGTATTCTATCGCAGTTAATTACTGGACAGAGTTAAAAAAAGGTGTTTCCGGTTTTGTTTCTTCGTTTTTAGACACCAACTTTTGAGTTTAGAGTTAGTTTGCTTTTTTTGTTTTAGTGAACTAAATAGTGAGCAATTCCACTTTTTCAGTACCTCTTGAAAGCGATTAACGATTAGTGATGATTAGGTAAATGGTGTTATATATATAAAATCTTCTCAAAAATTCAATAGTACAACCTGGCAAAAACAGTTTTTGAACCAAAAGCGCACAATATACAAATTTTTCAAGAGTCAAGCGATTTCACTTTAGCTACATTTTTATTCCCTCAGCTCCACAAGGCTCTCGGACCAATGACCGTGGTGAGGATGCAGTTCTTCAACCACACCCGATGCGGCTGCGTGTCTCGAGGTACCCTGCAGATGACCACAACAGCCACGGCTGGGAATCCAAGCTACAGTGACAGCCAGGAGGAGCTAGAGCGACCTTCGCGGAGAGCCCAGGTGGAGAGCCAGAACGACTGGAGGTCACCTACCGAAGAACCCATCTTGGAAAAGGATGAGGAACCCACTGCATCTTCTCAGCTACGCAGGTATGTATCAAAGAAATGACAGTAATCTTTTCAGTGGATTTGATTTATAATTATTATTTTTATAATAATATAAACTAATGCGCATCGCAGTCAATGCGATCCCACCTGATAGTAAGCAGTGGTGAGGCATACCAGTTTATTAGGAGCCTATTCACTCTTGCCTTGAAGACACAAAATTTGTAACTAAACTAGAGCGCGTCACCATCAACGATTGCATCTACACATCATCAGGTAGGATCGCAGTTCAGCACTATTTCATATCAGATTTTAAAAAAATATAAGAAGAACGCAACGCGGAAGACCGCAGCAGGCAAATTGTTCCAATCCTTCGATGTAAATGGTATAAACAATGAGGAGAAACGCCTAGTCCGAATCATAGAAATTTCAACAACGTAAGGGTGAATACTCGTCGTACGTTGGGTTGTCCGATGGCAGAAAGTAGATGGTGGAATCAAGTCATGCAATTCCCGAGCACACTCTCCAAACACCATCGTGTAAAATAAAAAAAAAGACACTCTAAGCACAAAACATTTTAGCGCCACTAGTGGCGCTCATTATGTCCTTCAAAGTGCAGGTGTATGGGCACTTGGGCCACTCCAATGTATTTTATTTATTTTTTTATAATGGATAGGTTCGCGTTTGACCACAATCTCACCTGATGGTAAGCGATGATGTGGCCAAATGTATGGATCAGGTTTTGAACAGGAGCGCCGCTATCTTATATAATTATGGTATCCGCTGGATCTAGAAAAGCTCATTTCGTTGTATTTATAGCTGCCTACCTAGGCACGCAATCTATATAGTGTTTTCCATGTAAGCCAGTGCGGTAAATAGACCAGGGTCGATAATTTTTAAAACCAAAAAAAATAATAGTAGGATAAAACCCATTAGAAAAGGAGGAGAATATTATAAAAATGAAAGGAAAAATAATTTACGGGCGATCTGAGGTCGGGAAGGGGATGGGGGTGAGTTTTTAAGGGTAAAAAACGGTTTTTCTCGATTTCCGGCAAAACTAAAAGTCCTATAGAAAAAGTCAAATGGCAAAGTTGTAGGTAATAAAAAGATCTAAAACTTTTGAATTTACACTTTTGTCACATAACCTCAAAATTTATGTGAAAAATTCAAAAAACCAAGTTTTTGGTTTTTTATTTTTATCTTATTCAAAAAAAAAAAATTTATTCCACGAAATTTGGTGGAAACTTATCTTTTTATGTCCCAAATACGCTGTAATTTATTTGATTAGAAATATTTTTTTTTCACCTTATTTTGAATTAATATCGAAAAAGCACCCTAATTTTCCATCGAAAATTCACCCATCAAAATATCAGATTTTTTCAAAAACTTGGTATGTTTTCTGTTCTTTGAAATCTCTACTTTCCGATGGTGAAAAAAAAAATATGTTACCATAGTAAATCTTCTCAGAAAATGCAAAAAATCGAACAAAACTCGAATTCGAAATTTTTTTTTAAATTATTATGTACAATTTTGAGCTATTTATTAAAATTTACACTTTAATTACTCGAAAAACGTAAGATTACATGTTACATTGATAAAAAAAAAATTGCTAATCAAAATATACTTCTATAATTAACAAACAAATAAGTTAATAAAATTAATACCTATTTAATAAGACATCTACAATATTTGGAGAAAGTAGTCGAATCTTCTTTAAATTATATGCGTAGATGCCTATTTATAACTATTTTTAGATAACTTATATACCTGAGTGATTTACGAAAAATTTTAGCCCATCTAAAGGTATTTCATAGAGAAGTGGGGAAGGGGCTAGGCGGGTCTGGGTGGGTCTTACTACATACATACCTGCTATTTCGTAGCAGCTGTAACAACCGTTAGCCTAGCCAGTATTCCAAATACAGTACAGTATACAACATCGTTTATAAAAATACACGTGCATGCTGAGTTTCTTTAAGATAATTGTGACAAGTTTACTTAAAAAAAAAAGCTAACAAGATTAAAAAATAATAATCTCCTTTATTTTGCACAAACAAATTTAGTTACTCCCATGAAAAAAAAAAAATTTCAAAATACATAAAAAATATATTAAAATCTAAAAAGTTTTTATAATATTCTCCTCCTTTTCTAATGGGTTTTATCCTACTATTATTATTTTTTTCAATTTTTATTATTTTTAAAGGCTTCTACCCTGGTCTAAAACTCAATTTCTTTATGTAAATGTGTTGCACAAGTTTCGGCTATAATACAACAATTGTTGAACAATTATTTATTTCCATAAGTGAGTCTCACAGTAGTTTATTTTTGTGCAAATCCATCAAATAACTTCTTGCACTCTGGAGCTAAAGGAGGTCTCAGACTATTACTAAATAAAACCAATCAGTATTCCTCCAACTGCCCTTTGCATTCCAGCGCTATGGTAACTCTTTTAAATATACCCCAGCCCTGGGACAGTTCCAAAGTCCTAGAAGCTTGCCAAAGCCTAGCTGGATCTACTAGCAGTCACTAAGAGTACTTTTTTTTCTAGGGTCTATGTAGTACAGTCTCGTAGATTACTATCACATAATCATCCTAAAATTTCAGATGCACCTGCCCAGCTCTATTCCTGGCCAGCATGACAGACACTGAGCCTTGCTCGTGTGTCTGCGATTGGCCTGATGTGGGCCGCCGCCGTGACTGCCTAATCCTGGCCAAGGGTCGAGAACACTTCGGTCTTCGGGACAGGGTCTGCGTAGCCAGAGGTGACTGCACTCTCCCATCCTGCGAGTACGGAGCCTACGATAGAGCCCTCGGCAGGTGCCCTCTTCGGAGGTATCGGAGGATGAGGTTCCATTCTCGAGGAAGATACCAGGAGAAGACTATGGTGGTGTGAGGGAATGGAGCAGATTGGTTCTAGGGATTCTATGGTATTAAGCAAGCAGTGGAGGACTTTGGTTGGAGTCTCTAAACTATAAGTTCTAACAGTTCTGACTTGGATTTTGGCTAGAGCTATAGAATTTATTATATTTTTGAATTCAAAATCAGAATATTGTAAGCAATTGCAGTCGTACTCAACTGTAAAGTTATAATTTCTGTGTTGTAAAACTTCGTGTTGGTTTTGGTAAGGGATTTACTAGTACCTATAATTTTCTGTGAAGAAACTTGACACTGTTTTATTAAACTTGTAGAGACACTTAGCCGCCAGTCATTAAACACGGAGAGCAGGGATGGCCATCGGGATAAAAATTATTTTGGGTTTCTTTACAATGTTGAGCTGAATTTTCAACCGGGGTAGGTACATGGGTTACATTTTGTCAGGTATAATTTTCTCAAACAATTTTTAATTATACTTGGCAAAATAGAAGACAAGTCTTCGTGTATCCTCCAAGACCTTTTACTAGAGGTTAAGACGGGCGCGAGAAGCTACGTTATTGCGTTGTCATATCACACTTTTCTGCAAAAACTGTATTCAAATTAAAATAATAAGTTTTTCTTAAATATTAATGTAATACAAATATCATTGAAGGTTTTCATTAATTAACCAACTCATTATACAGTCTGCAGCATATTTGTCGAGTCTCCTATTTGTGCAAGTGAAGCAATAAATGAGACTGCTTAAGAAATATATTTACCATGTATTTAACAATTAATATTAATTTTATGTAGGTCATTATGTGAAAAATATTATGTCCGACCCGTGTAAAAACTTAAAACTTTTTGACTTAAGCTTTAGAACGTTTGAACCGCAAATAACAAAAAAAAAATGGTTTTATTAAATAAAAGGACATTGTCAATCTTTGTATAGAAGTTGGACCATGTGCTGCCCAGAATGAACTCATTATGTATTTTGTTCCACAAGCCATTACTAATCAGTAAACCGAAGTGTGCCTAAATCTGTCCAAAGAGTCAAGAGAAAAAAAATTGTCATGCTTTGAATTATTTATTGAAAAGTAACTTAATTGTTTTCAGTGTGTGAGTAAACATTAATTGTACTTTTTGACATCGTTTAATTTCTGAAAATTTTCTATCCTAGTGCAAGTAAGCTTGTAAAATCTATACATCATCAGGCGTGCTTAAACACTACAAATGCAGACACGACGTAAAAAAAAAATGGGGAATTAGCATTTTTCTTCTTTTCATTCTAAATTTTCTTCTCTTTTCTTAATTATATGATTTATAAGTATATTGTTTGGTATTGTATGTATATATTTTGTATTACTATGTCCTCCTAGCTTGTTTTTTCTTTCATTCATATCTTGTCCTGACAATAACGAACACAAAAAATATAAAGTTCACGTTTGGTGCAGATTTACATTTCAGTGATTCATTTTTATTTACATAAGATTAGTATTATTTTTGATGATCACACCGACTGCCCTAAATCTATCTTCATTCATTCAGTTCATCGAAAGGTTGTCTGTAACAGATTGCTCTGTGCGATAATACCGATTGTAGGTACACTTGTTTTAATACATTTTTGTTCTTTGAATTCTCACTCATAGAAAATCAGATCCAAACATAATACACGACTATTTTACTGTTAATGTTTTTGTCGAATAGCAATAGGTACCTAATTTCTCCTTATTATTTCGTCCGGGTCAGAAAGTGTTTTTCACAACAATTTGTGTAGCGTGCCATATATTAATATGTTAAACAGTAGTGCAACTCCATAAATATTCCCTAAGAACTTCGGTGAGGTGATCGAGAAGCGAGCACTCGATTCATGCAATCAAGGATGTTCACTTCACCTCCATTTTGAAGTGAGATGTTTATAGAATTGATCGATAAGTCAATAGTGTCGATACTCTCGTTCATAAACTTGTTTTTGAGCTATTTTTTCAAGAATGGGACGAATGTTGTAAATTATAGCTGGATTAGATAGATACCTTTCGAATAACGAAAGAGATAGAGAGTAGACACACGATAGAAAGACAATGAGAAAATTCGCTTCGGGTTTAATGAATTAATTTAATATCTCTAATTTAGCCCTATAAGTCTTTTTCTCCACTCGACTCTATCTCGAATCAGCCTCCTTCAATAAAATTCACAGAATATAGCTTTTTTTATATTAATCGAGGTTTTTCCCGTTGGCATTGCAACTGACTCGAGTGGAGTTGAGGATGTCTACTTCAAATGGAATTCTTACATATTGTTTTCTTTTTCTTTGTACTCTGTTCAAAATAACATGAGACATTTATCAAAACTTTTTATTACTGTAAGTTCAACCGATTTTGTCTTTTATTACGTTGTTGGCATGAAAAATGGCGGCTGCAGTAAATAGTTGGTATTGTAACCACTTTTTTACTTTATGCCTACGAAATAGAAGTCAAAATTGGTTGAACAGACAGTAAAGAAGGTTTCTTTCAGTGTCTATTCTTAACACGAATAGGGTATAACTGTATCTAATTAAGTGAACAAGAAAATTGGCATTCTGTACGAGTTGTCTCAGACAGCGATGCACAAACGAATACCACGGATCCAGTACATGATTCTGAACCCCCCAGTGGTGGAATTTTTCGTCGGGTTTTTCCTAATTTTTTTAAATTTAAACTGTATAAAATCGTTATTCTAACCAACCCCGATGATATTTTTAGAAAAAAAAAACAAAAAAAAAACATTTAAAAAAATAATTAATTAAAAAGTCATCCGTCTCTCTCTCTCTTCTTCCTTGCCTTACCCCTTTATTTGGGGTCGGCTCTCCTCGTCTTTAGGCGCCAGGATAGTCTATCCTGGGTTGTCTGTGCGTCCAGCTGAGCCCGTTCCAGATCTTTGGACACTGTTTTCCACCACGAAGCTAGAAGGTGCCCTCTTCCTTTTTATCTTTCCGGGATTAAAAAGTCATCGGGGTAGATAAAATCGATAATCTAATCAATCCTGATGACATTTTTAATTTCAAAGGTAATTCATTCGCTTTTTTCACAAAAAAAAATTAAAATAACGATTTTATAAAATTTAAATAAAAAAAACGTAAAAAATGTAAAAAAAAATACTCTGGGGGGTCCATAATGATGTATTCGTTTGATGTCCATGGTATTCGTTTGATGTCAGAGGCAACCTGTATGTATTCCAAAAAGTACTCTGAAAAGAATGTGGTCCCAGATATAGTAAGAAGAGATGCGGCTTGTTGATGCGTTGTCTTTTTAAAAACCATGTTATTATGATTATGACTTTGTACAGAATAGGGTAGTTTCCAGGGTCAAAATAATTACATTTTATTTGGTCCGTATTTTAGATTATACAAAAATATTGGACACGTATTTTTTCTTTTTTCGATTAAACAAAAAATAACAAAGATATAGCCCATTAAAGTTACTTGTGACGTCACCCCACGTAACTTTAATGGGCCATATCTTTGTCATTTTTGGTTTAATTTAGAAATAAAAAAATACGTGTCCCTTTTTTTTGAATAATCTAAAAGACGGACTAATTACATTTTTTACGGCAACTAGCCAGTTGACTTCAGACGATAAGTCTCCATGTAGGCCTATCTAAAATAATATATTTTGAATTAAATTAATTTCTTTTACCAAACAGTTTTATTTTTCTAAAGAGCGATGTTTGAAATATTCTGGATGTTGTAACTCAACTAAGTCATATTTTTACTTTTGACATTTTTAATGGTGGAATCTGGATTTATTTATTTTTATATTCCCTTTTATGTTGTGTATATCAGAGGTAATCAATAACAAAATAAAAGGGAAATTGCAAATTATTATTATTTGAAAGCATTTTTTTCGCTGTAAAGTTATACAGCGAAAAAAATGATTTAAAAATTATTTATTTATTTTTATATTACCTAATTTGATTAACTCCATACACAACATAAAAGGGAAATTGCAAGTTATTATTATTTGAAAGCAATTTTTTCGTTGTATAACTTCTGTGGATTGTTTATGTATAAACAAAAGTAAGGTTCTCAAATTTCAATTCTGTAAAATGTATTATAATCATCTTTGTTTTGCTTTGTAGTGCTGTAATAATATCGATGCAATGGAAAAATTGTTTACCAAATAAATAAATGTACCTACTTACTTGCATTGTGAAGTCAACTTATACTGGACAAACTTAACGTGATGGCGCGCTAAGGGACACCTACACCAACTTTTGTTATTACCATAATAATATCGCATAATATTTTTTGTAACGTCTTGTCTGAAAGAGATTCGATTAATTGTAAGAAGAATATTTTTAAGTTGTAAATAAATTTGATTTTTAAGCGAGACTTGTTTTCTTCTCAATGAAACGTTCAACAATAGCTGAGCACTAATTTTGCATAACGAAAAACGCAGCGTTGGAAGGCCTCCTACAAGATGGACAGATGACCTGGTGAAGGTTGCGGGAATCCGATGGATGCGGGACGCACAGGATCGTTCATTGCGGCGACACTTGGGGGAGGCCTATGTCCAACAGTGGACGTCTATCTTTTGAAATGATGATGATAAGTAACTTTGCGGCAATAGCACAACTTCGGTGCAAAGAAAACCTGTGTTTCCACTACAGTACTGGAATGATTGCTGGTTTTTTAACCTCAAACGTTCTTAGCTTCGCACAGGACCGCTTTTTTAAAAAGGATAGCAGATCCAAAGTCTTGATAATGCGAAACAAAATGACTCGACAAAAGTGTGAAATCCACGTGTACGTACCTCACATCAAGTCCACCAACCTACAGAAGTACAGGCACAAAATAAATAGGTACAGAAGACAATCTCATGTATTTACTTCACATTTTATACCTAAGCTCGGTGGACGCACACTAATGAACGTTTGAGCTGGAACTGTTCGACGAGTGATCCGAGACGCGACCGAGACATCGTGTCTGTGAGCGGTGTCTATGTGTGCGTTGCTCGAGCGCTTTTTGTATGTAGATTGACTTCTGTACTTATCTATTTTGTGGTTCACGCTATGGTCTGGAGTCCGGAGCGAGGGGGAATTTGGCGGCGGTCGTTTTTTTCTGCGAAACAGTAAGCGCCACCGCACACGGACTATAAAAAAAAGCTGCCACAAAAAAAAAATTAACCCCCGCCAAAAAAAAAAAACGCTGCCACAAAAAGAAGCTAGAAGCGACTTCTAGCTTCTTTTTTAGTGCAGTAGCGCCGCACTCGGGCTACAAAAAAAAGGCCGCCACAGAAAAAAGCTGGAAGTGGCTTTTTTGTGGCCTGTGTGCGGGGGACACTTATACTAGCGAAGGAGGCGGCCGGACGAGTGACGGAACGGACATCCACACGCCCCAGCCACCGAGACTCCGACCAAGGCTACCAGCCACTGTAGGCGTGGGCTTAAGGACAACGACCAATGGGTCGCTCTCGAGCCCTCCGGTAACCATCCAACCCGAGCCCGGGTCGTCGACAGCGTATACCTAGTTTTTTTTCGCACGAGAGATGTCAGTAAAACCGTAGGAGCTCAGCAGGGTCGAAGCTTACTAGGACCATGAGTTGACTTCTGAATGTAGCACCCGTGGTCGCGAGATGCAGAGGATTACTGAAGGAACATAGGTGTTGTTTCAGTCAATAAAAGCCTGATACGCCCTCTCGTTCTACCCTACAGCGTAAGAAGCCATTATAATATCCCGCTAAAAAACGACAACTCACAGGCCAGCACATGCTTGGAGATGCAACGCCGGGGTGAAAGTCCGCTGCCGCGACAGGTCACGGCATGGCGGACAGAGCTCCGGCGGGATCTCATGGTGAAATGGCTTCAACGACTATCACAACCCAGTGCTGGGCACGCCACAATCATGGCGGTAAGTCCCCTCTTTGAGGCGTGGCTGGAAAGACCTCACGGCGTCCTCACCTTCCGCATGACGCAGGTACTCACCGGACATGGTTCGTTCGGGAGTTTCCTGCACCGGATTCATGCGGAAGTGACGCTCGGGTGTCGCCACTGTGCGGAACGCCCGGAGGACACGGTGGAGCACACAGTTGAGGTGTGCCCTGCTTGGGCGGAGCATCGCCGTGCCCTCGTGGGGGCGATCGGCGGCGGAGACCTCTCGCGCCGGGCCTTGGTTGAGGCCATGGTCCGGAGCGAGGAGGAGTGGCAGGCGGTCGCCGATTTCTGCGAAGCAGTAATGCTCGCAAAGGAGGAGGCCGAACGCATCAGGCAACGGCGTTATCGCCGTCATCGCCGCCGCCGCCGCCGGGATTCTGATCCCGATTTCCGGCCAACGTAGGCGCGGGCTTGTGGACAGTGAGCAATGGGTAGCTCACTGTCTGGCCGTCCGGTAACTGTCCGGACCAAGCCCAAGTCGTCGACGGCGCGCACTGTTCCCGCGCGCCTCAAGGAGTTGTCAGCAACAGTAGGGACCCAGCCGGGTCGAAGCCTACTGGGGCCAGGGTTATCCGAAAGGGCGCTCGAGCCCCGGTATGAAGGCTAGAAGGAACGGGGTGGGTCTTTTAGTCAGTAAGAGTCTGACACTATCTCCCGCTCCGCCCAAGGGCGGGGGATGTCAATGCATGATTTTTTCCCACATGCTTACTTAAGAGCTGGTTGTAGTCACTGAGAATACTCAGTGACCAAAAAAAAGTACAAAATATTGTATGTACTCTGACCGGGTCTATGTCGATGTCGCGGCCCCGTAACAGCGGTTTTATTTTTATAAAATAAAACAGTAACTATTCAAGATTTTTGAATTTACTACGCCCTTTTAAAAAACAAGCGTTATTATTTATTGTAACTTTTAAATATTTCCGTTACGTAATCTAGTAGTGTCACGTTTGAAATCGTAAGTTAGAGTCAGATTCGTTATTTTTATTGAGCTGAATAATTTATATCATGTTTTAATTTTTGCCCGGCGTTTGGTTATATAGTCAATTTTAATAAAGTTTCATTTATATGAGATGTGATGATGTTTCATATTTATGGATTTTCAGAGACTTAAAAAAGTTCAAAATGAATAAAACCTAGCCTTAACATTTGTTGACTATGTTCATACCGACAAAACATCTTTTTTAATGTCCTTTGTAGTTTTCTGCTAGAATCCACAGTAGGTTAATTTGCTGAATATTTAATTAAATTAAATTGTAATTACATTTTTAAACACTGATTTCTTTAAGAAAATTTTATACTTTTAAACGTCCTTTCGTTAGATAGTAAAATATGAAAACATAAAATACGTAACGATTGTGTTCATACTTTTCTATAATTCCTGAGATCTTTTCCTTGGAAAAAAAACCTTCAATACTGTGCTCTCCATAGGACCTGTATGCCTGACCGCGAAGTCATAGGAATGGTGGGTCGAAACTCCATGGAAGCTCTAACTACTCGTATTTACATGAGTTAACTTTATGAAAACAGTTGTATGTATAATATGCGTGGGCGTAAATATGTATAACTTAAGTGGCTGTGAGTAGGGCACATTGCTCGAAGATCAGAGATGGAGACAAAAGGGCCTGGGTAGCGACCGCGTACTAAAAGATGCAGTATTGGATGGCCTCCGATAGGTTAGCCCAATAACGTAATGAAAGCTGGTGGGAATCCTATGGGTGCGAGACACACAGAACCGGTCGTTGTGGTGACGCTTGGGGGAGGGCCTATGTCAAGCAGAGGACTTCTATCGGCTGAAATTATGACAATAATGATGCACCGGTGTGCGAAAAGCAATTACAGGTTCATATAAAGTTTAAAAAGACACGGTGAAGCATACAGTGGAGGTGTGCTCCGCCTAGGCAGTAACGCCGTGTCTTTGTGGGGGCGATCGAGGACGAGTGGCAGGCGGTCGCCTCTTTCTGCGAAGCAGTAATGCTAGCAAAGGAGGTGGCCGCACGTGCGAGGCAAAGGCCCTCACGCCCCTGCCACCGGGATCCTGATCCCAATTTCCGGCCACCGTAGGTACGGTCTTGTGAACGGCCAGAAATAGGTAGCTCATCGTCCAACCGTCTGGTAACTGTCCGGATTTAGCCGCGTAGTGTTCCACGCGCGCCTTTTAAGGAGATGTCAGCAACCGTAGGTGCCCAGCAGGTTCGAAGTCTACTGGGGCCATGAGTGATGCGAAAGAGAACCCCTGGGCCCTAAAACGAAGGCAAAGAAGGAACCGGAGTGGGTTTTAGTCATTAAAAGTCTGACACTGCTCTCCTGCAACACTCAAGGCGGGAGATGTCGTTGGATGCTTTCCAACCTAAAAAAATAATAATTAAAATGTAAACCTGAGTAAACAGGAAGTATGAAGATGCATCATCATGTACAAACTGAATTACATTTAAGTTATTATTCGGTCTATTGTTTACACAGATGTAAGCCAAGAGCTTAACAAATATTCGGATCGTATAAAAGGCTGAGTTTTGTGACAGAAGTTACAAGTTACTCATCTTCGGCTTACGAAGTACTTCGAAGATTGTAAGAAATTCTTCTCATCCAAAATGAAGACAGCTCTGTATTTGATCGTCGTGATCGTGAGTATATTTCAATATTCGTTAAACTAATTATAAGCACTTTCTCCTGAAAACTTGCTATCAGATACTGTTGTGTATTGTACAACTTCATTTTTGAATTGCTGAAAATGAATTGTGTCGTGCTCAGATTCTTTCATATAGGAATGGGCAATGTATCGCAATCGCAATTCAGAGCAATAATAATGATAATAATAATTTAGTTTTGACAATCCCACATTATATGTTAGTATCACTTATTTTTATGATATTTCAAACGTTCAATAATATAACACTTCTTATTTACTTCTTATTTGGTATTCTTCCTATAAAACCAATTATATAATTTTTAAATTCAATTTCAATTATCACAAATTAAATGTCATAGCAACAAAAACTAAAATGTGGATTAATACTAAAAAACTGTCACTAACTTAGGTAAATGTCATGGGATAACAATAAAAATGGCACAAAAGTAAATGTCAGGGTAAAAAATTTAAAAAAATCATGGAATAAAAACACTGTAAGTAACAAAATCTCTAAGCCTTTGTTAGTAAACTAATGACGAGTCAGGTCCGACCGACCGGCCTACCCACGTGCCAGCGGGTTAACTACCCGGGCGGCTATCGAGTGCAGCATGCTGTTAGGACTGTCAGAAGTGTCAGACAACCAAACAAAGGACATAATATGAATTACAAAATATTATTTTGAAAAAACAATGAGATACATGATAGTTACCTCCTAAAATAACGTAAGTTAGAGACGAAACGATGCCAATGAAGATGTATTTAATTTGTAAACGGAAATAAATTATTTGTATTTTAAATTTGTAATGAGGTGTCGATACTTTTAGTCGATCCGAAAAATAATTTAAAGAAAATAAAAAATAGTATGTATTTGATATATTACATACCTATTATATATTTTTTATTGATACAAAAATATATAAAAAAATTAAATTTTTTGTATCCTCTATTGTTCTTGTGTTATCCAAAAATATTAGTTTTTTTAAGAGTTTGCCTGTTAGATGATTTTTGAACGCAGTGATTATTGCGCTATCTTTGAAAAATGTATTTTCGCAAGGTACAAATTTAAAGTGGTGCTGAAAATGTTTAGATATGTTTGACCTTGTTTATATATTGCTGGTAATATATATTTTTTTTAATGATAAAAAATAGTGCTTGATTCCCGCCAGATGGTAAGCAGTGATGCAATTAATATGAATATGGGTTTTTAATACTGACAATTTAGGTTTTTGAAACGTGCATCTAAAATCTTTCCTCGTGTCTTAAAATCAATGAGACAAAGCGTTAACGTTAAATACAATCTTTCAAAGTATTTATGAAAACATTGCTTGGTTGTTCCTGTAGGAACTATCAGAAAAAATGTATCAAGCAGATACTTGTGTATTACTCGTGTCGTTTCATCCCTGGTATAAGTTCACAGGTATACCATACTTGTAACTCGCTCATTTGTTCAACTTTAAGGACAGCATAGGTGCCTATTTAGTGTGATAATTCTAAGCTCTGGTGTAGTGAACTGCACGCCAGTGGTAACTGCGATAATTAACTGCTACGACGTCAAGGAGTAAGGTCGTGCAGTTGACTGAACATATGACCATCTAGTCAGCAGTGTATTCTTTTGTTACAGGCGGCCTTCGCACTCGTCGAGGAGTCGGCAGCTGGTATGTCTTTCACAAATATAAATGTTAACAATTAAAAGTAGATTATTATAATTTTTTTGGTACTTCGTGAGTCAAATCTAAGTGTCCCCGCACACGGGCCACAAAAAAAGCTAGAAGCGGCCACAAAAAAAGCTAGAAGCGGCCACAAAAAAAAGCTAGAAGCGGCCACAAAAAAAACTAGAAGCGGCCACAAAAAAAGAGCTAGAAGCGGCCACAAAAAAAACCGAAGCGCGTGACAGCTTGTGGAGAAGCTAGAAGCGGCTTATAGTTTTTTTTTTTGTGGCGGCAGCGCCATACACGGGCCGCAAAAAAAGCCGCCACAAAAATTAATTTATTACACAATTAATCTAAACTCGTATAACTTTGGGTAACCATTAGGAGTAGTCAAAAGCTCGAAAGTATTACTCAGTAACTAGATAATGGAGGTCAGGAATCTCTTGATGATTAGCAGCCTATATGGCAGATCAGACGAGAGGTGCCCCGTTCAAAACTAACTCGTTTTAGGCTCAAAGGCACAATAAAAATCCTTCAAAACATTTAATTTTCTGTCTCAACCTATTTCAAAGAATCGCTCTGAGTATATCCATCATTTGTATGTATCTTCAATTTCTTTGTTTCTTAAATATGTCTTTAGCTTTACCTTGTATATGTCACCGGTAAATTACAGACTCCGTATAATTATAATAAATCTTTGTTATATTATATATCACGATAAAATTTTGATAAAAACGCTTTGTATACGATAAATCACATCCAAATTCATTATTTTTCCATAATAAAGCAATTATCCGGTGACAATACATCTTATCTATTGCTCAGACGGGAGGTTAGCAGGCTTAGCCAAGTTGATAATCTACAATCGTTAACGCTAGTAGAAAACTAATCAAATGTATGGGAATGACATCATCTTAACAAAATTCGTAGCCCAGTTCAGATCGTTACATAATGAAATTTATGTAATCGTTTCTACAATATTTATCGCTACATCCTTTAGTTTGGTAATATTATTGTTACTCATGCTGAGGCTTTATCGATTGTAGAAAGAAACGGTTGTAACTTGGCTAGGCCTGCAGACGGGTTAGCGCGCACTAGCTTTTGACGTTTTATTCGTACCCGTGCCGTTTTATATAGCTATAGAACGAAATATGTGCCTAAGTGTAATTAAATATTTTGATATCTTATTTAAGCTTGCCACAATTTGATAAAAAGTGAGAATTTATTCAACCGATTTGATTGAAATTGTATTTACAGGTTCTCTTAGAGAGAAACGAGGCCTTTTTGGCGGTATCGGAAAATTGATCGCGGATATATCAGATAACGTAAATCAAGTTGTTAACGACACTGTGAAAGGAGTTACGAAATTATTGGATACAGTTATCGCAAACTTGACGGCTTCAATAAAAGGAGTACTTGAAGACGTGGGAGGCCTTGTAAAAACCGTATTAAAAGATTCGGAAGTTGACACTACAAAAGTTGACACTACAAAAGCTGACGAAAAACTTGAACTTGGTGTTAAAAAAATTATGGATAATGTTGTTGAACAAATGAAAAATAATGTTGCTACAGAAGAAATTGATGAAAAAGTTGAGGCCGATCTGGAAGAACTCACACAAAATGTTGTCGAAGAACTGGGAAGTGCTGTAAATAACACAACAGAATTCACGGCTGAGTTACTCTCGAAATTGAAAGAAATCCTTAAGGAATGGATGGATAATGCCAATAAAGTTGATGTTAAAGTCGATGCATCAGTATCCGTATAATAAAAATCCAAACACAGCATAAATACGATACCCAACGACAAACAAATCATACTACAATCCCCTGCATGCCACAAATTTATACAGTTAGTGTAGCAGTCTAAAAAGCTACTTACCAAACATTTCATGAATATATTTTTATCTATATATACATATGGTGGCATCGAGGATTTATCAAAAATTTTGGCTTCTGTTATATAAATACTTTGAATTAAGTTCTTTGCTAAACATCTGTGTACTTAGCGCAGTTGGGACTTTTTATTTCAAGAGAATGCTTTAACAAAGCAAATCACAAACTAACAGTCGTCGTCCTTATGAACAAGCGGAGTAGAGTTATCAGCACTGTTTGAAACAGGCGACACTATATCTGATACCTGCAGGGTGCAACAGTAATGGTCACAATGAAGAGTTAGATGTTCATCGTCATCAGACTGTGTTTTGCAGTGGTTACTGCAGATCATAGGATCCAGAGCAGCGATCATTCAGCTGTCAGAATACTTCATGAAAGAAAAACTGTCTTTAAGATATCATGAGATCAGACTGCATGAGAAGAAAATATTAAGTCAAGAATCTAGTTCTCTTCCATCTTCAAAGTTTAGGAAGACAAAAACAGGACGCTTGACGGTTTCTTCATTTCAATCTAAAAGGTACGTGAACAAGTTACTAAGAAACATAATAAGTTAAAGGGGCATGTTTATGGCTTATTTTTATCAATTCGCTGGGAAGCCCGAAGTCTTGTTATATTTTCAAATATCATCTCTGCTTGTTCAAAACTTGAGACTATTTAAAGAATGTTTAAGCAGTAAGAACAGTTTACTGCTATTAAACGAATAAAAACGGGTAGTTAAAAGTCGTAACTGATCAAGTCTAAAAGAATTGACGTACACTAAAGAGCTGCCATCAGAACTAGCTTTAAATTTGATATATCTAACTAAGCCAATCTTTTTCACAGACATTCAACAAGCTATCTCAGAAGATTTGGACTTTAAGGTGCTGGTGATGGAAGACGGAACTCCGAGTAATATTGCTGATGCAACCTCAACAACCGCCTTGGTAATAATATCCATATAGGTTCTTCCTGCTTGAAATTTACGCCGTTGAGTAGGGACGTCTATATTGCCTTAAAATGTTCATAATACGCATTGAAAGCAATTCTAGTAATTCGTCTTGAAAATGTGTCTTAGCAAAAGCTACGCTAAAATGTTTCAGAAGTACATACTTGTATTCAAAGGTTTATGTAATTTATTGTTACTTTTCGAATATCAAAATAAATGTTGCATTATACGTGGAGTGTTTATTTAAAAACGTCACAAGTCCTTCGACAGTACGAGACATTTAAACGCTTTCACATAAAAGCAAGGATAAAGGGTAGTACGAGTAACCAATCCCAATAAACGCTAGGTCTGTGCCGGTAGGTGCACACTGTACCTAGGTTCATGTATAATCGATCATTCATTAAAACCTTTAGGTTCCGTAGTAAGCTAACCAGAATCCCTTGTATAGGCTGGCGCTACAGATGTTATTATGTGTACTAGCTTTTTTTTACGGTGGGAAAATCATCTAATGACATCCCCCGCTCTTTTTTGGGCGAAGCGGGAGATAGTGTCAGACTTTTACTGACTAAAAACCCACTCATGTTCCTTTGTTGCCTTTCGTACCGGGCCTGAGCTATCCTTCGAAACTAACCCTGGCCCCAGTAGGTTTCGACCCAGTTGGGCTCCTGCGATTGCTGACAACTCCTTAAGGCGCGCGGGAACAGTGCGCGCCGTCGACTACTTGGGCCAGACAGTTACCGGACGGTCGGACAGCGAGCTACCCATTGCTCGCCGTCCGCAAGCCCGCGCCTACGGTGGCCGAAAATCGGGATCGGAATCCTGGCGACGGCGGCGGCTGGGGCGCTGTTATGTGTACTAGCTGCCATTCTGAAGGAAATGAAAAAAGTTAGATTCTGTATTCATGGAAAATTCGTAGTTTATTTGAATTTTAAGGGGACTACAGGTTTTGAGGTGCGTTTACTCTCAGACTTCATACAAAAGATGAAGTATTTTGGGGGATTTTCTAAAAAGTTACTAATTTGGTTATAAAAAAAAAATGTTACAACGGTAAAATATTGCTTGTAGAGTATTCTGACAAGAAATCAGAATGACGAAATAATGTATGTTAGTCTGGTTTTTATTCGATAACTTTTAATTGCATCTTCATGATTTTTTATCATTCTATTTAGCTATATAATTACTAGCTGTGCCCGCGACTTCGTTCACGTGGACTACAGGATTTTGAATTTATTTTTTCTAAAATAAAAGTAGCCTAAGTTATTCCTTATTATATCAGCTACTTGCCAATAAAAGTCCCGTCAAAATCGGTCCAGCCATTTCAGAGATTAGCCGGAACAAACAGACAGACAAAAATTTTAAAAAATGTTATTTTGGTGTATGTGCCGTATGTATATTCATATGCATGTAGTAAAAAGCGGTTATTTCAATATTACAAACAGACACTTCAATTTTATTTATATATATAGATGTATTGTAAACACAATCAATCTAGCATTTATTCTGAAGAATAATATTTTAATTTTTCTGATTCTGTTCACTCATCACCATCTTCCTACCCTTGTCCCATCTAATTTGGGGTCGGCGCAACAAGTTTTTTTCTTCCATTCAGCGCTGTCACTCGTCATGCTATCACTAACTTCCTTTTCTTTCATATCACTCTTCACACTATCCATCCATGTTTTCTTTGGTCTCCGTCTCCTTCTCCACCCATCCACATGTATACTCATAACTCTTTTAGTAACATGCATCTGCACGCTTAGCCAAGTTATTATTCTGCAATCCTTAACGCTGTCGAAAAGTGATGAAACCTATGGGAATGACGTCATCTCAACGTAAAGTCGCGTGGTCAGAACAAACGAATAGACAATTCGTAGCCAAGTTCACATCGTTCAAAATCGTTTCTACAATGTTTAACGCTTCATCCTTTGTTAGACAAACGCTACATTGTAGAACGAGCAGCCGACTCAGACGCGTCAACATGGCTACCAACTTCTTCGTTTTCTACAATTGCTGTCACCGAGGCGTTACCGCTTAAAGAACGGAATTCGACACAAACTGGTTGTAACTTGGCTAGGGAGGCTGATTCTGTTTTTTAACTCCTGTAGTCTTCTTAATACGCATCGTTAAAGCGATATACCGGAAACTTGGTAAAAAATGCTGTACCTACATTCTTCTGGTGCGTATAGTAATCGGCACGAATATTGAGCGCTCGACGTCAGTGTTGATCGCTTTGCACATTCCATACATTGGCGAGCCAATCGTCGTCGTTGTTAGATACATGCAGCAAGCGCAGGGAACGAATCACGAGTGATGTCTATGACACGCCGTACCACTAAAGAGACCGAATATTTGACTTCTGCGCAACTTGAAGTCAGCGCTCAAGATCCGTGCCGATAACTATACTGCTGCGTTACATATTTCAAACTACCTAATGCTCTATCGGATTTCAACATAAGGACGCTTTTAATTTAGATGTTTCATGCCAGACCGCTGCCGCACGTACGTTAGCAGTCCAACAACAAGCGCCTAAATTGAAAACGTATCTAGGCTGCCTTGTACGCCAGGGATGCGCTATTTAACAGCGTTCTATTCAACACCGACTTGAACACGTGGCGCTTGTGACTTTTTTTTATGGATGGAAATCATCCCATGACTTCTCCCGCTCTTTCAGACTTTCACTGACTAAAACAACACCTGTGTCCTTCAGTTGCCTTTTACTACGAGTTTCCTTTTCAGAAATTTCCCTTGGTCCTAGCTAGCGGGCGTCGACCCTGCCGGGCCCCTCTGGGGCCTAAATCTGCTATTTTTATAAATTCGTCATTCCAACACGATCCCATCGTCATTTTGCTAAAAGTTTGTAATCTGGTAATTCATAATGATCGATCATTGATCGGTCAATGGTCTTGTAATAGAATTGTGGTAGAATCACAATATCGATTTGTTAAAGGCACTAATTCGTCGCAATGACGTCGTAATGGCTGATCAATGGAACTGTCAAAATTTTTGCAGATTATCGCATATTATGTCAGATATTCATTTGTCGTTATGTACGAGATTACCATTCTATGCCATTTCTTTCAATAGAGTGTCAGTGGTTGATAGTTGGAAAGTCATAATGACACCATTATATTTGTAGATTACCAAACTTGCTCAAAATCAACAATTATGACATCAATGATAGACCATTCTGACACTATTGCAATAGCAGACTTGAGGCCCTGGTTTGCTGACATCTCTTTGAGGAACGCGTGGGTCACTACGGGCTATTGACGACTGGACTAACCGCATCAGGTTAGACTGGAAGGTGACATCACTAGTTGGGCTAAGGCTAGGGATATGCTGATTGGTCATTTGACTAGGCTTACGTTCAAGCCTTCCTATCATTATATTGCTTATGACGGACTTGTCAATTATGTCGCTAGTAATTTAAGAGTAATATGGCAAGACGCGGTCCCGTGACACCAAAGCTCTTGTTGTTCTTGAAGATAACACCTAATAAATATCAGTGTCCGATGCAATTGCTCTGCTTACACAAATTGCTCTGGATAAGCATTGTGTGCTGTGAAATAAAGTTCATCATTCTAGCCTTGAAGACACCAAAATTAAACGGGAAGACCGCAGCAGACAAATTCCAGCCCTTTATTGTACAAGGTATGAACGCCGAAGCAAAATGTCCGGACCGTAAAGGTATCAACAATGTAAGGGTGAACACTTGCGAAGCAGTAATGCGAGCAAAGGAAGAGGCCGCACGCGTGACACATCCCCGCCGCGACCGGGATTGCGATCCCAATTTCCCGCAACCGTAGACGCGCGCTTGTTGACGGCGAGCAATGGGTAGCTCGCCGTCTGACCTTCCGGAAGCTTAAAAATACTAGAAGCTTGCCAACGCCTAGCTGGATGTACTAGCAGTCACTAAGAGTACTTTATTTTCTAGGGTCTATTTAGTACAGTCTCGTAGATTACTATCACATAATCATCCTAAAATTTCAGATGCACCTGCCCATCTCTATTCCTGGCCAGCATGACAGACACTGAGCCTTGCTCGTGTGTCTGCGATTGGCCTGATGTGGGCCGCCGCCGTGACTTCTCTTTTCTTCGGAGGTATCGGAGGATCAGGTTCCATTCTCGAGGAAGATACCAGGAGAAGACTATGGTGTTGTGAGGGAATGGAGCAGATTGATTATAGGGATTCTATGGTATTAAGGAAGCAGTAGGGGACTTTGGTGGCAGTCTCTAAACTATAAGTTCTAACAGTTCTGACTTGGATTTTGGCTAGAGCTATAGAATTTATTATATTTTTGAATTCAAAATCAGAATATTGTAAGCAATTGCAGTTGTACTCAACTGTAAAGTTATAATACCTGTGTTGTAAAACTTCGTGTTGGTTTTGGAAGGGGATTTACTAGTACCTATAATTTTCTGTGAAGAAACTTGACACTGTTTTATTAAACTTGTAGAGACACTTAGCCACCAGTCATTAAACACGGAGAGCAGGGATGGCTATCGGGATAAAAATTATTTCGGGTTTCTTTATATCGCGATATAAAGTGGATTACACTAAGCATCTAAGATTTAAATTTTACAATAAACGAACAAAACAAAATAAAGCTATGTATCACAACTATTCGAAACTGTTGCGGCGATGTATATTAAAGTCACAAAAAATCGCTAATGACAATTTTATTAACAAATCTAAGAATGTATGTAAAGCAGCTTGGAAAGTCGTAAATGATGACACGGGATGTAATGCCCGTCAAGAATTCATAAATGAAATAAAAACTGACAATAGTACGATAACAAGTCCATATGACATAGCAAACAAGTTTAATAACTACTTGATACAACTATCGAATAGCGATAAGAACACAAATAAAAACCGCACAAGCAATAGTATATTCCTTACACCGGTAGAAGACATAGAGGTTAGAAATATCATTATGTCCTTAAACAATACAAGTTCTGTTGGTTATGACGGTATCACAACCGACGTTTTAAAAAAATGTGTCTCCAGTATTGTTCCCGTGCTGAGATATCTAATAAATTTATCCTTCGAACAAGGTAGTTTTCCCAGCCGACTAAAGAAGTCAATAGTAAAACCATTGTATAAAAAAGGAGATAAAACCGAAATGAGCAATTATAGACCCATAACTTTAATTCCTATTTTCTCTAAAATATCTGAAAAGGCTATGCATAATAGATTATCATCATATCTGGATAAGTTTAAAATAATTAAAAACGAACAATATGGCTTTCAAAGAGGAAAATCAACTACACTTGCCGCCTTTGATTTAGTACACAATATTTTAGTGAATGTTGATAAGAAAAAGTTGACAATGGTGATATTTTTCGACACGTCAAAAGCATTTGACTTCGTTTCCCATAACCTACTTCTAAAGAAATTGGACGATTATGGTATTAGAGGCCAAGCGTTAGATTGGATAGAAACATACTTGCATGGTCGTGAGCAGTGTGTCGAGATAAATTGTGAGCAGAATGCAATACTAAAACAGGTAAGGTCTGAGTATCTTGTTAATAGTTACGGCGTTCCACAAGGAAGCATCCTCGGACCCCCTCTTTTTATTATCTATATTAATGATTTACCTGACATTATTAACAATAAATGTATATTATTTGCAGATGACATTTCTATCATATTAACATGCGACAATATAAATAGTAATAATTTTGACACTGAAATAAATGACATTATTGATTTAGTTATAGGGTGGTTGGTAAGGAACAATTTGCAGGTAAATATTAGTAAGACGACTTTTATACAATTTCAAACCCATGGATCTAAGATCATTCCAAGGCACATTTCATATGACGGTACAATGATAAACGAGTCTACCAACGCGAGATTTCTAGGATTCACCTTGGACAAGTAAATTAAAAAAAAAAAAAAAAAAAAGTAAAGATTGGAAAGCACATGTTGATGGAGTCTGTAAGAAAGTAAACTCTTTCGTATACGTTTTAAATAGGCTAAGAGCTACATCAACCCAACATACAGTATTGTTAGCCTATCATGGTTAGCTTCCGTGTTACGTTATGGGTTAATACTATGGGGAAACTCAACAGATTGCCAGCGGGCATTTCTTTCTCAAAAGCGTTGCATAAGAGCTATTGTTGGCATCCCTCCATATGAGTCTTGCAAACCTCATTTTAGAAGACTAAAAATATTGCCCCTGCCATGTATGTACATTTTTGAAACCTGTGTGTTTGTAAAATCTAATCCTAATCTATTTGTGAGGGCTCGTGATATGTATACACGTGATAATCTACATCCTCGTAGTGCAAGGCATGGTGAGCGACTGGTGTTGGAATTTGTGCCAAAGGCTGCGATGTTTAATAAAAATTGTTCAGCCATGTGTGTTAAGATTTATAATAAGTTACAAGCAACCGTCCAAGAACTTCCTCTACCAATGTTTAAGAAAGTTCTTAAAGAGCTACTTCTAAACAAAATGGTTTATTCGATTAATGAATGGTTACAGGAATAATATCTATATATTTTATGTATGTAAAAGCGTGACATTGTAATTTAAGGTCTTTATTGGTATTGGAATGAGTTTCACCAGGTATTAGGTATTTATATAATTGACATTGGACATGCTAAATTTTAGAGATATTATGACTAATTATTATTGTTATTATTAATAAATACCCGATCTTATTCTATTTCAATAATATATAAATGTATAAAGTTCACATGCCATGCCACAGGCTAAATAGAATTTAAGAATATACTATAATGTAACATGACAAACCATCAAATGTAATTACTCTATTTAAATGTGAATAAAATGATTTTGATTTGATTTTTGATTTTTGAATGTTGAGCTCAATTTTCAACCGGGGTTTTTTTCAATCATGTCAATTTTTAATTATACTTGGCAAAATAGAAGACAAGTCTTCGTGTATCCTCCAAGACCTTTTACTAGAGGTTAAGACGGGCGCGAGAAGCTACGTTATTGCGTTGTCATGTCACACTTTTCTGCAAAAACTGTATTCAATTTAAAAAAATAGTTTTTTTAAATATTAATGTAATACAAATATCATTGAAGGTTTTCACTAATTAACCAACTCATTATACAGTCTGCAGCATATTTGTGCAAGTGAAGCAATAAATGAGACTGCTTCAGAAATATATTTACCATGTATTAACAATTAATATTAATTTTATGTATGTGAAAAATATTATGTCCGACCCGTGTAAAAACTTAAAACTTTTTGGCTTAAGCTTTAGAACGTTTGAACCGCAAATAACAAAAAAATGGTTTTATTAAATAAAAGGACATTGTCAATCTTTGTATAGAAGTTGGACCATGTGCTGCCCAGAATGAACTCATTATGCATTTTGTTCCACAAGCCATTACTAATCTGTAAACCGAAGTATGCCAAAATCTGTCCAAAGAATCAAGAGAGAAAAAAATTGTCATGCTTTGAATTATTTATTGAAAAGTAACTTAATTGTTCTCAGTGTGTGAGTATACATTAATTGTACTTTTTGACATCGATTAATTTCTGAAAATTTTCTATCCTAGTGCCAGTAAGCTTATAAAATCTATACATTATCAGGCGTGCTCAAACATTACAAACGCAGACGCGACGTAAAAAAAAAATGGGGAATTAGCATTTTTTCCCTTCATTCTAAATTTTCTTCTCTTTTTTAATTATATGATTTATAATAATAATAATAATAATAAGTTTGCCACGATTACGTTCTGGCGAAACATTTGGTCGGTACCTGTCAGTCACGCTAAGGGGGGCTGGATGCGTGACGTCGAGCGTGTGTGTGAAGCTATACCAGAAATGGAAAAAGCTACCATCACCCCAGAGGATGTAGCCAAAGCAGTTCGTCCGTTACCGAACTGGAAATCACCGGGACCGGACGGACTGCAAAATTTCTGGCTGAAATGGTATAGCAGCTCACACGCGCTCCTGGCGTCGCAATTCCAGTCAATCTTAGAGTCTGGGTCGTTACCAGAATACCTGACAACTGGCATTACCCACCTGCTCCATAAGACAGGTAACCCCGTGGATCCCAAGAACTATAGACCAATTACATGTTTGTCAACGGTCTATAAACTTCTTACATCCATCCTGAGAGCAAAAATTAATATACACATAGAGAATCATCAGATTATTTCTCCCTCTCAGAATGAATGTAGGAATGGGTCCCGGGGTACTAAGGAGCTACTCCTCATAGACATGGCCATAAGCCAACAGACTCGTCGATCCCGCAAGGATCTGTCGACATGTTGGATAGATTACAAGAAGGCCTACGACTCTGTTCCACATACATGGCTCATGAGGGTGCTGGAGTTATACAAAATAGATATAACTTTACGCACCTTTCTTGAGTCATGTATGAGGCAATGGAAGACGGTCCTTCGCTATCCAGGATGTCGACCGATCCAGGGGAACGATGAGCCTATTTGGATTAAACGGGGAATATTTCAGGGCGACAGTCTGAGCCCGCTTTGGTTTTGCTTAGCCCTGAATCCTCTTAGCACATTGCTGGAGGATTCAGGACTAGGCTATCGGTTGAGAAGAGGTGGTCAGGTCATATCTCACCTTCTTTACATGGATGACCTGAAACTCTTTGCCCCCAACACTTTGCAACTGATGGAGCTACTGAAGGTAACTGAAACTTTCAGTAGTGCCATCAGGATGGAATTTGGTGTGGACAAATGTGCAGGCATGCATGTAAAGCGAGGGGAGATTATGGAATCCGAGGGAATTCAACTCCCGGATTCCATACACCTTAGATCCCTTTCCTCGACCGAAACCTATAAGTATTTGGGTATGTCAGAAGCCTTAGGCATTAACAATGCTGACATGAAGCAATCGCTGAAGGAACGCTTCTTTGGCCGCCTGAAGAAGGTATTAAATAGCCTTCTGTCGGGCGGAAATAAGGTGCGCGCCTTCAACGGTTGGGTCATGCCGGTTTTAATGTACTATTTTGGCATACTCAAATGGACTCAGACCGAACTTGACGCCCTGGATAGGCTAGTTCGTACATTGCTGACGGCCAATCGGATGCATCACCCACGATCCTCGGTGATGAGACTGTACATCCCGCGGAAGTGTGGAGGTCGAGGCTTTTTAAACGCAAAGACCCTGCACAACCGCGAGGTGTGCAGTCTCAGAGAATATTTTCTTAAAACCGATGTGGGTATGCACCGAGATGTGGTCGCAGTGGACAAGGGACTCACCCCGTTATCCATGGCTAAAGAGGACTGGCATAAACCTCTAATAATGACTACTGATAACCGCAAGGAAATATGGAAAGGCAAGGAGCTCCACGGGCGCTTCTTCCGGGCTCTTCACGAGCCTGATGTAGATTTCTTGGCGTCCGTGGCCTGGTTACGTTTCAGTGACCTCTTCGGGGAAACTGAAGGTTTTGTCTGTGCGATTATGGACGAAGTTATCCTAACGAACAACTACCGGAGATATATATAATGAAGGACGGGACGGTTGACGTGTGTCGGGCATGCCACCGTGCGGGTGAGTCTATCAGACATATTATCTCTGGTTGTTCTCGTTTGGCTAACGGCGAATATTTGCACAGACATAACCAAGTAGCCAGGATTATCCACCAGCAACTTGCTTTGAAGTACAACCTAGTGGATTTAGAGGTACCGTATTACAAGTATGTGCCCGACCCAGTTCTCGAAAATGACCATGTCACTTTGTACTGGGATCGGTCTATCATTACTGACCGGAATATTGTAGCCAATAAACCGGATATAGTGGTGATAGACCAATCAGCGCGCCGTGCAATGATAGTCGATATCACCATCCCGCATGACGAGAATCTCGTGAAAGCTGAGAAAGAGAAACAAATGAAATATCTCGACTTAGCACACGAGGTTGTCGACATGTGGAGTGTGGACTCGGCTGTCATTGTGCCGATTGTCGTAACCGCCAATGGTCTTATTGCCAAAAGCTTCGACGACCATCTGTCGAAGCTGTCGTTGCGCGGTTGGATCAAGGGCCAGATACAAAAGGCAGTACTCCTCGATACGGCTCGCATTGTGAGGAAGTTCCTGTCTCTGGAGCCCTAACCACCGGTAGCTTGGACCCTGCTCCCGACATCGGTGGACTACTGTTTTTATATTTTTAAATGTTTTTTTTTTATATATATATATGAAAAATATTTAAAAATATCAAAAATATGTAATATAAGAACAATAAAGGATATAATAATAATAATAATCTTTATTCAGGTCAAAGTACCCATTTTCACAATTATTACATTAACAAATTAAATTAAAATTAACAATATCGAATCATACAATTGAAGCCAAATCAAATACATTAAATTAAAATAAAATTGATTAAAACCAATTTAAATTAAAATCAATACAAATTAAAATACAATACAAATTAAAATCAAATTAAATAAATTAAAAACAAGATAAATCTAAATTAAAAACAAATTAAATAAATTAAAAATTACAATCAGTCAAAATAAAATCAAATCAATTAATTTTTTTTTTAAATTAAAATTAATACTTTCTCTCCGGCATTGGTACCGGAACATGTCTAGCCGAACAATGCCGGATGAAAGGACAATCCAGTCTAGTTGCAATCATCGCCAGTACGGTGTTGGAGCTAGCCCGCACTCTGTTCACTAGGGATGTTGCGCGCTTGCGCATAGTTGCGTGAAAGCAGTCAGTGCGTGCCTCCGCAAACATACCCGAGGCACTGCAGTAACGGGGTAGCCCCATCACCGCCCTGAACGCGTTATTATACTGGACGCGGATGGCATTATAGCTTCTAGCCGAATAGTCAGCCCACAGACTACACGTGTAGAGTGATGTACAGTACGCCCTAAATAGCGTAACCTTCACCTCATTAGAGCATCGTGCAAATCTGCGAGCCATCATATTCGCCCTCACTGATAATGCCCTCCGCTCCTGTTCCATGTCAGCATGATCCCTGAGGTCGCCAGTCAGAACATGCCCTAGATACTTAAAATGCTCAACCCTTTCCAGAGGAACACCATTCAGTCTAACCAGAGGCACATTCCCAGGGCATCTCGCACTGGCGGTCTCAAAGATCATCCACTGGCTCTTTTTTACATTGTATACAAAACCGTGACCACAAGCATATTCCTCGCATATCTGCATCAGCTTCCTCAGTCCGCAGACTGACGTACTCAACAGCACCATATCGTCCGCATAACTCAGATTATTGACGCACACACCATCTACGTGGCAGCCGACATGCTGACTGCTGAGCGCGACAATCAGCCCGTTCAGATATAAATTAAACAGGGTAGGAGAAGTTAAGCCACCCTGCCTGACTCCGCACTCAAGCTGATACGGATCCGACATTGCCCCCGCCCACCTGACACTGTTAGACTGGTGCGCGTACCAGTACTGGAACACGCTAACCGCTTACACACCGCTATACACCGCTAAATTTGGATCGTTTTAATAATTAAAACGATTAATTTCTTAATTTCTCTAAGAAAACGTCAGCTGCGCGAATCCAATGACCTGTAATAAGTAGTCAGCGTTGCGTACAAACTACTTACAGGTCATTGGACTCGCTCAGCCGACGTTTTCTTAGAGAAATTAATTTCGTACATGCGTAAATTAATACGAGTTTTGAAAAAAGGTACTTTATTTTTTAATTTTATTTTTATAAATCGATAGTGTTTCATGTACCGGATCAACCCTCCACGGGATTAAAACGATTAAAATTTAACGATTAATTTTTTTGTATTACTACGTCCTACTAGCTTATTTTTTCTTTCATACATATCTTGTCCTGACAATAACGAACACAAAAAAATATAAAGTTCACGTTTGGTGCAGATTTACATTTCAGTGATTCATTTTTATTTACATAAGATTAGTATTACTTTTGATGATCACACTGACTGCCCTAAGTCTATCTTCTTTTATTCAGTCCATTCGAAGGTTGTCTGTAACAGATTGCTCTGTGCGATAACACCAATTGTGTACTTTTTTTCTACTTTTTGTTCTTTGAATTCTCACTCATAGAAAATCAAATCCAAACATACTACACGACTATTTTACTGTTAATGCTTTTGTCGAATAGCAATAGGTACCTAATTTCTCCTTATTATTTCGTCCGGGTCAGAAAGTGTTTTTCACAACAATTTGTGTAGCGTGCCATATATTAATATGTTAAACAGTAGTGCAACTCCATAAATATTCCTTAAGAACTTCGGTGAGGTGATCGGGAAGCGAGCACTCGATTCATGCAATCAAGGATGTTCACTTCACCTCCATTTTGAAGTGAGATGTTTATAGAATTGATCGAAAAGTCAATAGTGTCGATACTCTCGTTCATAAACTTGTTTTTGAGCTATTTTTTCAAGAATGGGACGAATGTTGTAAATTATAGCTGGATTAGATAGATACCTTTCGAATAACGAAAGAGATAGAGAGTAGACACACGATAGAAAGACAATGAGAAAGTTCGCTTGGGGTTTAATGAATTAATTTAATATCTCTAATTTAGCCCTATAAGTCTTTTTCTCCACTCGACTCTATCTCGAATCAGCCTCCTTCAATAAAATTCACAGAATATAGCTTTTTTGATATTAATCGAGGTTTTTCCCGTTGGCATTGCAACTGACTCGAGTGGAGTTGAGGATGTCTACTTCAAAAGGAATTCTTACATATTGTCTTCTTTTTCTTTGTACTCTGTTCAAAATAACATGAGACATTTATCAAAACTTTTTATTACTGTAAGTTCAACCGATTTTGTCTTTTATTACGTTGTTGGCATGACAAATGGCAGCTGTAGTAAATAGTTGGTATTGTAACCACTTTTTTACTTTTTATGCCTACGAAATAGAAGTCAAAATTGGTTGAACAGACAGTAAAGAAGATTTCTTTCAGTGTCTATTCTTAACACAAATAGGGTATAACTGTATCTAATTAAGTGAACAAGAAAATTGGCATTCTGTACGAGTTGTCTCAGACAGCGATGCACAAACTAATACCACGGATCCAGTAGGTACATGATTCTGAACCCCCCAGTGGTGGAATTTTTCGTCGGGTTTTTCCTAATTTTTTTAAATTTAAACTGTATAAAATCGTTATTCTAACCAACCCCGATGATATTTTTAGAAAAAAAAAAACAAAAAAAAATAAAATTAAAAAATTAATTAATTAAAAAGTCATCCGTCTCTCTCTCTCTCTTCTTCCTTGCCTTATCCCTTTATTTGGGGTCGGCTCTCCTCGTCTTTAGGCGCCAGGATAGTCTATCCTGGGTTGTCTGTGCGTCCAGCTGAGCCCGTTCCAGATCTTTGGACACTGTTTTCCACCACGTAGCTAGAAGGTGCCCTCTTCCTTTTTATCTTTCCGGGATTAAAAAGTCATCGGGGTAGATAAAATCGATAATCTAATCAATCCTGATGACATTTTTAATTTCAAAGGTAATTCATTCGCTTTTTCACAAAAAAAATTAAAATAACGATTTTATAAAATTTAAATAAAAAAAAACGTAAAAAATGTAAAAAAAAAAAATAGGAAAAAAACCGACATAAATTTCCACCTCTGGGGGGTCCATAATGATGTACTCGTTTGATGTCCATGGTATTCGTTTGATGTCAGAGGCAACCTGTATGTATTCCAAAAAGTACTCTGAAAAGAATGTGGTCCCAGATATAGTAAGAAGAGATGCGGCTTGTTGATGCGTTGTCTTTTTAAAAACCATGTTATTATGATTTTGACTTTGTACAGAATAGGGTAGTTTCCAGGGTCAAAATAATTACATTTTATTTAGTCCATATTGTAGATTATACAAAAATATTGGACACATATTTTTTCTTTTTTCGATTAAACAAAAAATAACAAAGATATAGCTCATTAAAGTTACTTGTGACGTCACCCCACGTAACTTTAATGTGCCATATCTTTGTCATTTTTGGTTTAATTTAGAAATAAAAAAATACGTGTCCCTTTTTTTTGAATAATCTAAAAGACGGACTAATTACATTTTTTACGGCAACTAGCCAGTTGACTTCAGACGATAAGTCTCCATGTAGGCCTATCTAAAATAATATATTTTGAATTAAATTAATTTCTTTTACCAAACAGTTTTATTTTTCTAAAGAGCGATGTTTGAAATATTCTGGATGTTGTAACTCAACTAAGGCATATTTTTACTTTTGACATTTTTAATGGTGGAATCTGGATTTTTTTTTTTATATTCCCTTTTATGTTGTGTATATCAGAGGTAATCAATAACAAAATAAAAGGGAAATTGCAAATTATTATTATTTGAAAGCATTTTTTTCGCTGTATAACTTCTGTGGATTGTTTATGTATAAACAAAAGTAAGGTTCTCAAATTTCAATTCTGTAAAATGTATTATAATCATCTTTGTTTTGCATTGTAGTGCTGTATTAATATCGATGCAATGTAAAAATTGTTTACCAAATAAATAAATGTACTTACTTGCATTGTGAAGTCAACTTATACTGGACAAACTTAACGTGATGGCGCGCTAAGGGACACCTACACCAACTTTTGTTATCACCATAATAATATCGCATAATATTTTTTGTAACGTCTTGTCTGAAAGAGATTCGATTAATTGTAAGAAGAATATTTTTAAGTTGTAAATAAATTTGATTTTTAAGCGAGACTTGTTTTCTTCTCAATGAAACGTTCAACAATAGCTGAGCACTAATTTTGCATAACGAAAAACGCAGCGTTGGAAGGCCTCCTACAAGATGGACCGATGACCTGGTGAAGGTTGCGGGAATCCGATGGATGCGGGACGCACAGGATCGTTCATTGCGGCGACACTTGGGGGAGGCCTATGTCCAACAGTGGACGTCTATCTTCTGAAATGATGGTGATAAGTAACTTTGCGGCAATAGCACAACTTCGGTGCAAAGAAACCCTGTGTTTCCACTACAGTACTGGAATGATTGCTGGTTTTTTAACCTCAAACGTTCTTAGCTTCGCACAGGACCGCTTTTTTAAAAAGGATAGCAGATCCAAAGTCTTGATAATGCGAAACAAAATGACTCGACAAAAGTGTGAAATCCACGTGTACGTACCTCACATCAAGTCCACCAACACACAGACGTACAGGCACAAAATAGATAGGTACAGAAGACAATCTCATGTATTTACTTCACTTTTTATACCTAAGCTCGGTGGACGCACACTAATGAGTGTTTGAGCTGGAACTGTTCGACGAGTGATCCGAGACGCGACCGAGACATCGTGTCTGTGAGCGGTGTCTATGTGTGCGTTGCTCGAGCGCTTTTTGTATGTAGATTGACTTCTGTACCTATCTATTTTGTGGTTCACGCCATGGTCTGGAGTCCGGAGCGAGGGGGAATTTGGCGGCGGTCGTCTTTTTCTGCGAAACAGTAAGCGCCACCGCACACGGTCTATAAAAAAAAGCTGCCACAAAAAAAAAATTAACAGCGGCCACAAAAAAAAAAGCTGAAGCCCGCGACAGCTTGTGGCCAGAGACATTTTTCAACCCATGCGTGCAGTATACAGATGTAAATCAAACCAGTTTAAAACATTTTAAACCAAAATTTTGCGATTTTAAACCCCAAATAAACTGTTTTAAACGGTTGAAAACTCGCCTACAAAAATAAAAGTTTTGTGTTTTACACTTCGTTAGGGGCAATTTTTTGGCATCTGACGTCATGTTTCATTTAATTAGTTAATTAATCGCGAGTCACGTTCATGAATGACGAAGTCAACGAGTGCGTGTGTGTTTGGTTTTAAACCGAATTAAATTGTGTACTTATATCGTTTGAAAACACAGAGTTTTTAACTTATCAATTGAGTTTTTATAACTTATGTAGGTTATGCCTAGGTACGTTTGGTCAGACGGACCAAGTAGAACTAAACCCGTTTAATAGATCAATTTCAGTTTATCATACATTTAAAAAAATCCTTATACAGTAGTTTAGGTATATAGATTATATCCCTAGTTCAGTCAAATCAAACAAATGTACTTATAATTAAGAAAAACATAGTTATCAACACCAATCATTTAAACCGAAAAATGATTTTTTTTTGGTTTTAAACGTTTTTTTTTCGTTAAAAACGGATTGGTTTAATTGGTTTTAAACCGGCCTTACATCTATAGTGCAGTATCATAATGGACTCTGACGAAGAAGGACTAAAATGCTCAAATGACATGCGGTGACATATGCCATTATCATTATTATAAAAAACGCCGTCACAAAAAACCGCCGCCAAAAAAAAAAACGCTGCCACAAAAAGAAGCTAGAAGCGACTTTTAGCTTCTTTTTTAGTGCAGTAGCGCCGCACTCGGGCTACAAAAAAAAGGCCGCCACAGAAAAAAGCTGGAAGTGGCTTTTTTGTGGCCTGTGTGCGGGGGACACTTATACTAGCGAAGGAGGCGGCCGGACGAGTGACAGAGCGGACATCCTCGCGCCCCAGCCGCCGAGACCCCGACCAAGGCTACCAGCCACTGTAGGCGTGGGCTTATGGACAACGACCAATGGGTCGCTCTCGAGCCCTCCGGTAACCATCCAACCCGAGCCCGGGTCGTCGACAGCGTATACCTAGTTTTTTTTCGCACGAGAGATGTCAGTAAAACCGTAGGAGCTCAGCAGGGTCGAAGCTTACTAGGACCATGAGTTGACTTCTGAATGTAGCACCCGTGGTCGCGAGATGCAGAGGATTACTGAAGGAACATAGGTGTTGTTTCAGTCAATAAAAGCCTGATACGCCCTCTCGTTCTACCCTACAGCGTAAGAAGCCATTATAATTTCCCGCTAAAAAACGACAACTCACAGGCCAGCACATGCTTACTTAAGAGCCGGTTGTAGTCACTGAGAATACTCAGTGACCAAAAAAAAGTACAAAATATTGTATGTACTCTGACCGGGTCTATGTCGATGTCGCGGCCCCGTAACAGTGGTTTTATTTTTATAAAATAAAACAGTAACTATTCAAGATTTTTGAATTTACTACGCCCTTTTAAAAAACAAGCTTTATTATTTATTGTAACTTTTAAATATTTCCGTTACGTAATCTCGTAGACACACACGTTTGAAATCGTAAGTTAGAGTCAGATTCGTTATTTTTATTGAGCTGAATAAATTATATCATGTTTTGATTTTTGCCCAGCGTTTGGTTATATAGTCAATTTTAATAAAGTTTCATTTATATGAGATGTGATGATGTTTCATATTTATGGATTTTCAGAGACTTAAAAAAGTTCAAAATGAATAAAACCTAGCCTTAACATTTGACTATGTTCATACCGACAAAACATCTTTTTTAATGTCCTTTGTAGTTTTCTGCTAGAATCCACAGTAGGTTAATTTACTGAATATTTCATTAAATTAAATTTTAATTACATTTTCAAACACTGATTTCTTTAAGAAAATTTTATACTTCTAAATGTCCTTTCGTTAGATAGTAAAATATGAAAACATAAAATACGTAACGATTGTGTTCATACTTTTCTATAATTCCTGAGATCTTTTCCTTGGAAAAAAACCTTCAATACTGTGCTCTCCATAGGACCTGTATGCCTGACCGCGAAGTCATAGGAATGGTGGGTCGAAACTCCATGGAAGCTCTAACTACTCGTATTTACATGAGTTAACCTTATAAAAACAGTTGTATGTATGTATAATATGCGTGGGCGTAAATATGTATAACTTAAGTGGCGGTGAGTAGGGCACATTGCTCGAAGATCAGAGATGGAACCAAAAGGTTCCTGGGTGGCGACCGCGTACTAAAAGATGCAGTATTGGATGGCCTCCGATAGGTTAGCCCAATAACGTAATGAAAGCTGGTGGGAATCCTATGGGTGCAAGACACACAGAACCGGTCGTTGTGGTGACGCTTGGTGGAGGGCCTATGTCAAGCAGAGGACTTCTATCGGCTGAAATTATGACAATGATGATGCACCGGTGTGCGAAAAGCAATTACAGGTTCATGTAAAGTTTAAAAAGACAAGGTGAAGCATACAGTGGAGGTGTGCTCCGCCTAGGCAGTAACGCCGTGTCCTTGTGGGGGCGATCGAGGACGAGTGGCAGGCGGTCGCCTCTTTCTGCGAAGCAGTAATGTTAGCAAAGGAGGTGGCCGCACGTGCGAGGCAAAGGCCCTCACGCCCCTGCCACCGGGATCCTGATCCCAATGTCCGGCCACCGTAGGTACGGTCTTGTGAACGGCCAGAAATAGGTAGCTCATCGTCCAACCGTCTGGTAACTGTCCGGATTTAGCCGCGTAGTGTTCCACGCGCGCCTTTTAAGGAGATGTCAGCAACCGTAGGTGCCCAGCAGGTTCGAAGTCTACTGGGGCCATGAGTGATGCGAAAGAGAACCCCTGGGCCCTAAAACGAAGGCAAAGAAGGAACCGGAGTGGGTTTTAGTCATTAAAAGTCTGACACTGCTCTCCTGCACCACTCAAGGCGGGAGATGTCGTTGGATGCTTTCCAACCTAAAAAAATAATAATTAAAATGTAAACCTGAGTAAACAGGAAGTATGAAGATGCATCATCATGTACAAACTGAATTACATTTAAGTTATTATTCGGTCTATTGTTTACACAGATGTAAGCCAAGAGCTTAACAAATATTCGGATCGTATAAAAGGCTGTGTTTTGTGACAGAAGTTACAAGTTACTCATCTTCGGCTTACGAAGTACTTCGAAGATTGTAAGAAATTCTTCTCATCCAAAATGAAGACAGCTCTATATTTGATCGTCGTGATCGTGAGTATATTTCAATATTCGTTAAACTAATTATATGCACTTTCTCCTGAAAACTTGCTATTAGATACTGTTGTGTATTGTACAACTTAATTTTTGAATTGCTGAAAATGAATTGTGTCGTGCTCAGATTCTATCATACAGGAATGCGCAATGTATCGCGATTGCAATTCAGAGCAATAATAATGATAATAATAATTTATTTTTGACAATTCCACATTATATGTTAGTATCACTTTTTTTTATGATATTTCAAACGTTCAATAGGTAATATAACACTTGTTATTTGGTATTCTTCCCATAAACCTAATTATATAATTATTAAATTCAATTACAATTATCGCAAATTAAATGTCATAGCAACAAAAAACTAAAATGTGGATTAATACAAAAAAAATGTCACTTACTTAGGTAATGTCATGGGATAACAATAAAAATGGCACAAAAGTAAATGTCATAGTGAAAAATTTAAAAAAAATCATGGAATAAAAAACACTGTAAGTAACAAAATCTCAAGCCTTTGTTAGTAAACTAATGACAAGTCAGGTCTGATCGACCGGCCTACCCACGTGCCAGCGGGTTAACTACCCGGGCGGCTATCGAGTGCAGCACGCTGTTAGGACTGTCAGTGTCAGAAGTGTCAGACAACTAAACAAAGGACATAATATGAATTACAAAATATTATTTTGAAAAAACAATGAGATACATGATAGTTACCTCCTAAAATAACGTAAGTTAGAGACGAAACGATGGCAATGAAGATGTATTTAATTTGTAAACGGAAATAAATTATATTTGTATTTTAAATTTGAAATGAGGTGTCGATACTTTTAGTCGATCCGAAAAATAATTTAAAGAAAATAAAAAATAGTATGTATTTGATATATTATATACCTATTATATATTTTTTATTGATGCAAAAATATATAAAAAAATAAAAATTTTTGTATCCTCTATTGTTCTTGTGTTATCCAAAAATATTAGTTTTTTTAAGAGTTTGCCTGTTAGATGATTTTTGAACGCAGTGATTATTGCGCCATCTTTGAAAAATGTATTTTCGCAAGGTACAAACTTACAGTGGTGCTGAAAATGTTTAGATATGTTTGACCTTGTTTATATATTGCTGGTAATATATATTTTTTTTAATGATAAAAAATAGTGCTTGATTCCCGCCAGATGGTAAGCAGTGATGCAATTAATATTAATATGGGTTTTTAATACTGACAATTTAGGTTTTTGAAACGTGCATCTAAAATCTTTCCTAACGCTACAAGTGTCTTAAAATCAATGAGACAAAGCGTTAACGTTAAATACAATCTTTCAAAGTATTTATGAAAACAGTGCTTGGTTGTTCCTGTAGGAACTATCAGAAAAAATGTATCAAGCAGATACTTGTGTATTACTCGTGTCGTTTCATCCCTGGTATAAGTTCACAGGTATACCATACTTGTAACTCGCTCATTTGTTCAACTTTAAGGACAGCTTAAGTGCCTATTTAGTGTGATAAATCTAAGCTCTGGTGTAGTGAACTGCACGCCAGTGGTAACTGCGATAATTAACTGCTACGACGTCAAGGAGTAAGGTCGTGCAGTTGACTGAACATATGACCATCTAGTCAGCAGTGTATTCTTTTGTTACAGGCGGCCTTCGCACTCGTCGAGGAGTCGGCAGCTGGTATGTCTTTCACAAATATAAATGTTAACAATTAAAAGTAGATTATTATAATTTTTTTGGGTACTTCGTGAGTCAAATCTAAGTGTTCCCGCACACGGGCCACAAAAAAGCTAGAAGCGGCCACAAAAAAAACCGAAGCGCGTGACAGCTTGTGGAGAAGCTAAAAGCGGCTTCTAGTTTTTTTTTTTGTGGCGGCAGCGCCATACACGGGCCGCAAAAAAGCCGCCACAAAAATTAATTTATTACACAATTAATCTAAACTCGTATAACTTTGGGTAACCATTAGGAGCAGTCAAAAGCTCGAAAGTGTTACTCAGTAACTAGATAATGGAGGTCAGGAATCTCTTGATGATTAGCAGCCTATATGGCAGATCAGACGAGAGGTGCTCCGTTCAAAACTAACTCGTTTTAGACTCAAAGGCACAATAAAAATCCTTCAAAACATTTAATTTTCTATCTCAACCTATTTCAAAGAATCGCTCTGAGTATATCCATCATTTGTATGTATCTTCAATTTCTTTGTTTCTTAAATATGTCTTTAGCTTTACCTTGTATATGTCACCGGTAAATTACAGACTCCGTATAATTATAATAAATCTTTGTTATATTATATATCACGATAAAATTTTGATAAAAACGCTTTGTATACGATAAATCACATCCAAATTCATTATTTTTCCATAATAAAGCAATTACCCGGTGACAATACATCTTATCTATTGCTCAGACGGGAGGTTAGCAGGCTTAGCCAAGTTGATAATCTACAATCGTTAACGCTAGTAGAAAACTAATCAAATGTATGGGAATGACATCATCTTAACAAAATTCGTAGCCCAGTTCAGATCGTTACATAATGAAATTTATGTAATCGTTTCTACAATATTTATCGCTACATCCTTTAGTTTGGTAATATTATTGTTACTCATGCTGAGGCTTTATCGATTGTAGAAAGAAACGGTTGTAACTTGGCTAGGCCTGCAGACGGGTTAGCGCGCACTAGCTTTTGACGTTTTATTCGTACCCGTGCCGTTTTATATAGCTATAGAACGAAATATGTGCCTAAGTGTAATTAAATATTTTGATATCTTATTTAAGCTTGCCACAATTTGATAAAAAGTGAGAATTTATTCAACCGATTTGATTGAAATTGTATTTACAGGTTCTCTTAGAGAGAAACGAGGCCTTTTTGGCGGTATCGGAAAATTGATCGCGGATATATCAGATAACGTAAATCAAGTTGTTAACGACACTGTGAAAGGAGTTACGAAATTATTGGATACAGTTATCGCAAACTTGACGGCTTCAATAAAAGGAGTACTTGAAGACGTGGGAGGCCTTTTAAAAACCGTATTAAAAGATTCGGGAGTTGACACTACAAAAGTTGACACTACAAAAGCTGACGAAAAACTTGAACTTGGTGTTAAAAAAATTATGGATAATGTTGTTGAACAAATGAAAAATAATGTTGCTACAGAAGAAATTGATGAAAAAGTCGAGGCCGATCTGGAAGAACTCACACAAAATGTTGTCGAAGAACTGGGAAGTGCTGTAAATAACACAACAGAATTCACGGCTGAGTTACTCTCGAAATTGAAAGAAATCCTTAAGGAATGGATGGATAATGCCAATAAAGTTGATGTTAAAGTCGATGCATCAGTATCCGTATAATAAAAATCCAAACACAGCATAAATACGATACCCAACGACAAACGAATCATACTACAATCCCATGCATGCCACAAATTTATACAGTTAGTGTAGCAGTCTAAAAAGCTACTTACCAAACATTTCATGAATATATTTTATCTATATATACATATGGTGGCATCGAGGATTTATCAAAAATTTTGGCTTCTGTTATATAAATACTTTGAATTAAGTTCTTTGCTAAACATCTGTGTACTTAGCGCAGTTGGGACTTTTCATTTCAAGAGAATGAATATAATTGCTTTAACAAAGCAAATCACAAACTAACAGTCGTCGTCCTTATGAACAAGCGGAGTAGAGTTATCAGCACTGTTTGAAACAGGCGACACTATATCTGATACCTGCAGGGTGCAACAGTAATGGTCACAATGAAGAGTTAGATGTTCATCGTCATCAGACTGTGTTTTGCAGTGGTTACTGCAGATCATAGGATCCAGAGCAGCGATCATTCAGCTGTCAGAATACTTCATGAAAGAAAAACTGTCTTTAAGATATCATGAGATCAGACTGCATGAGAAGAAAATATTAAGTCAAGAATCTAGTTCTCTTCCATCTTCAAAGTTTAGGAAGACAAAAACAGGACGCTTGACGGTTTCTTCATTTCAATCTAAAAGGTACGTGAACAAGTTACTAAGAAACATAATAAGTTATAGGGGCATGTTTATGGCTTATTTTTATCAATTCGCTGGGAAGCCCGAAGTCTAGTTATATTTTCAAATATCATCTCTGTTTGTTCAAAACTTGAGACTATTTAAAGAATGTTTAAGCAGTAAGAACAGTTTACTGCTATTCAACGAATAAAAACGGGTAGTTAAAAGTCGTAACTGATCAAGTCTAAAAGAATTGACGTACACTAAAGAGCTGCCATCAGAACTAGCTTTAAATTTGATATATCTAACTAAGCCAATCTTTTTCACAGATATTCAACAAGCTATCTCAGAAGATTTGGACTTTAAGGTGCTGGTGATGGAAGACGGAACTCCGAGTAATATTGCTGATGCAACCTCAACAACCGCCTTGGTAATAATATCCATATGGGTTCTTCCTGCTTGAAATTTACGCCGTTGAGTAGGGACGTCTATATTGCCTTAAAATGTTCATAATACGCAATTCTAGTAATTCGTCTTGAAAATGTGTCTTAGCAAAAGCTGCGCTAAAATGTTTCAGAAGTACATACTTGTATTCAAAGGTTTATGTAATTTATTGTTACTTTTCGAATATCAAAATAAATGTTGCATTATACGTGGAGTGTTTATTTTAAAACGTCACAAGTCCTTCGACAGTACGAGACATTTAAACGCTTTCACATAAAAGCAAGGATAAAGGGTAGTACGAGTAACAAATCCCAATAAACCCTAGGTCTGTACCGGTAGGTGCAAACAGTACCTAGGTTCATGTACAATCGATCATTCATTAAAACCTTTAGGTTCCGTAGTAAGCTAACCAGAATCCCTTGTATAGGCTGGCGCTACAGATGTTATTATGTGTACTAGCTTTTTTTTACGGTGGGAAAATCATCTAATGACATCCTCCGCTCTTTCTTGGGCGAAGCGTGAGATAGTGTCAGACTTTTACTGACTAAAAACCCTATCCTGTTCCTTTGTTGCCTTTCGTACCGGGCCTGAGCTATCCTTCGAAACTAACCCTGGCCCCAGTAGGTTTCGACCCAGTTGGGCTCCTGCGATTGCTGACAACTCCTTAAGGCGCGCGGGAACAGTGCGCGCCGTCGACTACTTGGGCCAGACAGTTACCGGACGGTCGGACAGCGAGCAACCCATTGCTCGCCGTCCGCAAGCCCGCGCCTACGGTGGCCGAAAATCGGGATCGGAATCCTGGCGACGGCGGCGGCTGAGGCGCTGTTATGTGTACTGGCTGCCATTCTGAAGGAAATGAAAAAAGTTAGATTCTGTATTCATGGAAAATTCGTAGTTTATTTGAATTTTAAGGGGACTACAGGTTTTGAGGTGCGTTTACTCTCAGACTTCATACAAAAGATGAAGTATTTTGGGGGATTTTCTAAAAAGTTACTAATTTGGTTATAAAAAAAAAATGTTACAACGGTAAAATATTGCTTGTAGAGTATTCTGACAAGAAATCAGAATGACGAAATAATGTATGTTAGTCTGGTTTTTATTCTATAACTTTTAATTGCATCTTCATGATTTTTTATCATTCTATTTAGCTATATAATTACTAGCTGTGCCCGCGACTTCGTTCGCGTGGACTACAGGATTTTGAATTTATTTTTTCTAAAATAAAAGTAGCCTAAGTTATTCCTTATTATATCAGCTACTTGCCAATAAAAGTCCCGTCAAAATCGGTCCAGCCATTTCAGAGATTAGCCGGAACAAACAGACAGGCATAAATTAAAAAAAAATGTTATTTTGGTGTATGTACCGTATGTATATTCATATGCATGTAGTAGAAAGCGGTTATTTCAATATTACAAACATACACTTCAATTTTATTTATATATATAGATGTATTGTAAACACAATCAATCTAGCATTTATTCTGAAGAATAATATTTTAATTTTTCTGATTCTGTTTACTCATCACCATCTTCCTACCCTTGTCCCATCTTATTTGGGGTCGGCGCAACACGTTTTTTTCTTCCATTCAGCGCTGTCACTCGTCATGCTATCACTAAAGGTATGATTCCGAACCACGCTGCACGCAGCAGTGCAGCCGCAGCAGTGCTGCCACTAAGGTGCTGCCCAGCAGTGCTGCCTGCCGCGCTGATTCCGAGCAACGCGGCAGTGTCGCTCTGTTCGTGGTGATGCGTTGTTGTGTATTCGTTAGTTTACTTTGAGTTGACAAGATGTGGATTGATGACCAACTTTTATTTATACTGTTGGAAGAGGAAGAAGATGACGATGATTTGTTGTTGCTTTATGTCAATAGTAAAAGAAAAGCAACAGACTCGTTTTATAAAAGCAGACAACGGGAAGGATATTACAAGACGCAGATTAAAAACCATTTAATAAGTGGTGAAGAAAAATTTACTATTTATTAATAGGTACTCTTGCTGCGGCGGCATACGCGTCACTACTGGTCTGTCGCGGCGGTAGGGCGACACTGACGCGCAGCAGTGCTGCCGCTACATTGCTGCCGCGACATTGCTGCCTAGCTCGGAATGTAATCTCATATAAGCCAATAGAAATTGTACGGGGACCAGTAGTGTCGCGGCAGCACTGCTGCGGCAGCACTGCTGCGTGCAGCGTGGTTCGGAATCGTACCTTAACTTCCTTTTCTTTCATATCACTCTTCACACTATCCATCCATGTTTTCTTTGGTCTCCGTCTCCTTCTCCACCCATCCACATGTATACTCATAACTCTTTTAGTAACATGCATCTGCACGCTTAGCCAAGTTGTTATTCTGCAATCCTTAACGCTGTCGAAAAGTGATGAAACCTATGGGCATGACGTCATCTCAACGTAAAGTCGCGTGGTCAGACAGACTTTGTTAGACAAACGCTACATTGTAGAACGAGCAGCCGACTCAGACGCGTCAACATGGCTACCAACTTCTTCGTTTTCTACAATTGCTGTCACCGAGGCGTTACCGATTAAAGAACGGAATTCGACACAAACTGGTTGTAACTTGGCTAGGGGGGCTGATTCTGTTTTTTAACTCCTGTAGTCTTCTTAATACGCATCGTTAAAGCGATATACCGGAAACTTGGTAAAAAATGCTGTACCTACATTCTTCTGGTGCGTATAGTAATCGGCACGAATATTGAGCGCTCGACGTCAGTGTCGATCGCTTTGCACATTCCATACATTGGCGAGCCAATCATCGTCGTTGTTAGATACATGCAGCAAGCGCAGGGAACGAATCACGAGTGATGTCTATGACACGCCGTACCACTAAAGAGACCGAATATTTGACTTCTGCGCAACTTGAAGTCAGCGCTCAAGATCCGTGCCGATAACTATACTGCTGCGTTACATATTTCAAACTACCTAATGCTCTATCGGATTTCAACATAAGGACGCTTTTAATTTAGATGTTTCATGCCAGACCGCTGCCGCACGTACGTTAGCAGTCCAACAACAAGCGCCTAAATTGAAAACGTATCTAGGCTGCCTTGTACGCCAGGGATGCGCTATTTAACAGCGTACTATTCAACACCGAATTGAACACGTGGCGCTTGTGACTTTTTTTTATGGATGGAAATCATCCCATGACTTCTCCCGCTCTTTCAGACTTTCACTGACTAAAACAACACCTGTGTCCTTCAGTTGCCTTTTACTACGAGTTTCCTTTTCAGAAATTCCCCTTGGTCCTAGCTAGCGGGCGTCGACCCTGCCGGGCCCCTCTGGGGCCTAAATCTGCTATTTTTATAAATTCGTCATTCCAACACGATCCCATCGTCATTTTGCTAAAAGTTTGTAATCTGGTAATTCATAATGATCGATCATTGATCGGTCAATGGTCTCGTAATAGAATTGTGGTAGAATCACAATATCGAGCTTATTAAAGGCACTAATTCGTCGCAATGACGTCGTAATGGCTGATCAATGGAACTGTGAAAATTTTGGCAGATTATCGCATATGTCAGATATTCATTTGTCGTTATGTACGAGATTACCATTCTATGCCATTTCTTTCAATAGAGTGTCAGTGGTTGATAGTTGGAAAGTCATAATGACACCATTATATTTGTAGATTACCAAACTTGCTCAAAATCAACAATTATGACATCAATGATAGACCATTCTGACACTATTGCAATAGCAGACTTGAGGCCCTGGTTTGCTGACATCTCTTTGAGGAACGCGTGGGTCACTACGGGCTATTGACGACTGGACTAACCGCATCAGGTTAGACTGGAAGGTGACATCACTAGTTGGGCAAAGGCTAGGTATATGCTGATTGGTCATTTGACTAGGCTTACGTTCAAGCCTTCCTATCATTATATTGCTTATGACGGACTTGTCAATTATATATATCGCTAGTAATTTAAGAGTAATATAGGAAGATGCGGTCCCGTGACACCAAAGCTCTTGTTGTTGTTGAAGATAACACCTAATAAATATCAGTGTCCGATGCAATTGCTCTGCTTACACAAATTGCTCTGGATAAGCATTGTGTGCTGTGAAATAAAGTTCATCATTCTAGCCTTGAAGACACCAAAATTAAACGGGAAGACCGCAGCAGACAAATTCCAGCCCTTTATTGTACAAGGTATGAACGCCGAAGCAAAATGTCCGGACCGTAAAGGTATCAACAATGTAAGGGTGAACACTTGCGAAGCAGTAATGCGAGCAAAGGAAGAGACCGCACGCGTGTCACATCCCCGCCGCCACCGGGATTGCGATCCCAATTTCCCGCCACCGTAGACGCGCGCTTGTTGACGGCGAGCAATGTGTAGCTCGCCGTCTGACCTTCCGGAAGCTTAAAAATACTAGAAGCTTGCCAACGCCTAGCTGGATGTACTAGCAGTCACTAAGAGTACTTTTTTTTCTAGGGTCTATGTAGTACAGTCTCGTAGATTACTATCACATAATCATCCTAAAATTTCAGATGCACCTGCCCAGCTCTATTCCTGGCCAGCATGACAGACACTGAGCCTTGCTCAGGTGACTTCTCTTTTCTTCGGAGGTATCGGAGGATGAGGTTCCATTCTCGAGGAAGATACCAGGAGAAGACTATGGTGGTGTGAGGGAATGGAGCAGATTGATTATAGGGATTCTATGGTATTAAGGAAGCAGTAGGGGACTTTGGTGGCAGTCTCTAAACTATAAGTTCTAACAGTTCTGACTTGGATTTTGGCTAGAGCTATAGAATTTATTATATGTTTTGAATTCAAAATCAGAATATTGTAAGCAATTGCAGTCGTACTCAACTGTAAAGTTATAATTTCTGTGTTGTAAAACTTCGTGTTGGTTTTGGTAAGGGATTTACTAGTAGGTACCTATAATTTTCTGTGAAGAAACTTGACACTGTTTTATTAAACTTGTAGAGACACTTAGCCGCCAGTCATTAAACACGGAGAGCAGGGATAGCCCTCGGGATAAAAATTATTTTGGGTTTCTTTACAATGTTGAGCTGAATTTTCAACCGGGGTAGGTACATGGGTTACATTTTGTCAGGTATAATTTTCTCAAACAATTTTTAATTATAATTGGCAAAATAGAAGACAAGTCTTCGTGTATCCTCCAAGACCTTTTACTAGAGGTTAAGACGGGCGCGAGAAGCTACGTTATTGCGTTGGCATGTCACACTTTTCTGCAAAAACTGTATTCAAATTAAAATAATAAGTTTTTCTTAACTATTAATGTAATACAAATATCATTGAAGGTTTTCACTAATTAATCAACTCATTATACAGTCTGCAGCATATTTGTCGAGTCTCCTATTTGTGCAAGTGAAGCAATAAATGAGACTGCTTAAGAAATATATTTACCATGTATTTAACAATTAATATTAATTTTATGTAGGTCATTATGTGAAAAATATTATGTCCGACCCGTGTAAAAACTTAAAACTTTTTGACTTAAGCTTTAGAACGTTTGAACCGCAAATAACAAAAAAAATGGTTTTATTAAATAAAAGGACATTGTCAATCTTTGTATAGAAGTTGGACCATGTACTGCCCAGAATGAACTCATTATGCATTTTGTTCCACAAGCCATTACTAATCAGTAAACCGAAGTGTGCCTAAATCTGTCCAAAGAGTCAAGAGAAAAAAAATTGTCATGCTTTGAATTATTTATTGAAAAGTAACTTAATTGTTTTCAGTGTGTGAGTAAACATTAATTGTACTTTTTGACATCGTTTAATTTCTGAAAATTTTCTATCCTAGTGCAAGTAAGCTTGTAAAATCTATACATCATCAGGCGTGCTTAAACACTACAAACGCAGACACGACGTAAAAAAAAAAGGGGAATTAGCATTTTTCTTCTTTTCATTCTAAATTTTCTTCTCTTTTCTTAATTATATGATTTATAAGTATATTGTTTGGTATTGTATGTATATATTTTGTATTACTATGTCCTACTAGCTTGTTTTTTCTTTCATTCATATCTTGTCCTGACAATAACGAACACAAAAAAATATAAAGTTCACGTTTGGTGCAGATTTACATTTCAGTGATTCATTTTTATTTACATAAGATTAGTATTATTTTTGATGATCACACCGACTGCCCTAAATTTATCTTCATTCATTCAGTTCATCGAAAGGTTGTCTGTAACAGATTGCTCTGTGCGATAATACCGATTGTAGGTACACTTGTTTTAATACATTTTTGTTCTTTGAATTCTCACTCGTAGAAAATCAGATCCAAACACACTACACGACTATTTTACTGTTAATGTTTTTGTCGAATAGCAATAGGTACCTAATTTCTCCTTATTATTTCGTCCGGGTCAGAAAGTGTTTTTCACAACAATTTGTGTAGCGTGCCATATATTAATATGTTAAACAGTAGTGCAACTCCATAAATATTCCTTAAGAACTTCGGTGAGGTGATCGAGAAGCGAGCACTCGATTCATGCAATCAAGGATGTTCACTTCACCTCCATTTTGAAGTGAGATGTTTATAGAATTGATCGATAAGTCAATAGTGTCGATACTCTCGTTCATAAACTTGTTTTTGAGCTTTTTTTTCAAGAATGGGACGAATGTTGTAAATTATAGCTGGATTAGATAGATACCTTTCGAATAACGAAAGAGATAGAGAGTAGACACACGATAGAAAGACAATGAGAAAGTTCGCTTGGGGTTTAATGAATTAATTTAATATCTCTAATTTAGCCCTATAAGTCTTTTTCTCCACTCGACTCTATCTCGAATCAGCCTCCTTCAATAAAATTCACAGAATATAGCTTTTTTTATATTAATCGAGGTTTTTCCCGTTGGCATTGCAACTGACTCGAGTGGAGTTGAGGATGTCTACTTCAAATGGAATTCTTACATATTGTTTTCTTTTTCTTTGTACTCTGTTCAAAATAACATGAGACATTTATCAAAACTTTTTATTACTGTAAGTTCAACCGATTTTGTCTTTTATTACGTTGTTGGCATGACAAATGGCGGCTGCAGTAAATAGTTGGTATTGTAACCACTTTTTTACTTTTTATGCCTACGAAATAGAAGTCAAAATTGGTTGAACAGACAGTAAAGAAGGTTTCTTTCAGTGTCTATTCTTAACACGAATAGGGTATAACTGTATCTAATTAAGTGAACAAGAAAATTGGCATTCTGTACGAGTTGTCTCAGACAGCGATGCACAAACGAATACCACGGATCCAGTACATGATTCTGAACCCCCCAGTGGTGGAATTTTTCGTCGGGTTTTTCCTAATATTTTTTAATTTAAACTGTATAAAATCGTTATTCTAACCAACCCCGATGATATTTTTAGAAAAAAAAAAAAAAACTAAAAAAAATTAAATTAAAAAATTAATTCATTCATTCATTAAACCCCAAGCGAACGCCGGCGTTCGCGCACCTATTGTCTTTCTATTGTGTCTGTAATTTCCACGATTGAAAGGTTAAAAAGTCATCCGCCTCTCTCTCTCTCTCTCTCTTCTTCCTTGCCTTATCCCTTTATTTGGGGTCGGCTCTCCTCGTCTTTAGGCGCCAGGATAGTCTATCCTGGGTTGTCTGTGCGTCCAGCTGAGCCCGTTCCAGATCTTTGGACACTGTTTTCCACCAGGTAGCTAGAAGGTGCCCTCTTCCTTTTTATCTTTCCGGGATTAAAAAGTCATCGGGGTAGATAAAATCGATAATCTAATCAATCCTGATGACATTTTTAATTTCAAAGGTAATTCATTCGCTTTTTTCACAAAAAAAATTAAAGTAACGATTTTATAAAATTTAAATAAAAAAAAAACGTAAAAAATGTAAAAAAAAAATAGGAAAAAAACCGACATAAATTTCCACCTCTGGGGGGTCCATAATGATGTATTCGTTTGATGTCAGAGGCAACCTGTATGTATTCCAAAAAGTACTCTGAAAAGAATGTGGTCCCAGATATAGTAAGAAGAGATGCGGCTTGTTGATGCGTTGTCTTTTTAAAAACCATATTATTATGATTATGACTTTATACAGAATAGGGTAGTTTCCAGGGTCAAAATAATTACATTTTATTTAGTCCGTATTTTAGATTATACAAAAATATTGGACACATATTTTTTCTTTTTTCGATTAAACAAAAAATAACAAAGATATAGCTCATTAAAGTTACTTGTGACGTCACCCCACGTAACTTTAATGGGTCATATCTTTGTCATTTTTGGTTTAATTTAGAAATAAAAAAATACGTGTCCCTTTTTTTTTAATAATCTAAAAGACGGACTAATTACATTTTTTACAGCAACTAGTCAGTTGACTTCAGACGATAAGTCTCCATGTAGGCCTATCTAAAATAATATATTTTGAATTAAATTAATTTCTTTTACTAAACAGTTTTATTTTTCTAAAGAGCGATGTTTGAAATATTCTGGATGTTGTAACTCAACTAAGGCATATTTTTACTTTTGACATTTTTAATGGTGGAATCTGGATTTATTTATTTTTATATTCCCTTTTATGTTGTGTATATCAGAGGTAATCAATAACAAAATAAAAGGGAAATTGCAAATTATTATTATTTGAAAGCATTTTTTTCGCTGTAAAGTTATACAGCGAAAAAAATGATTTAAAAATGATTTATTTATTTTTATATTACCTAATTTGATTAACTCCATACACAACATAAAAGGGAAATTGCAAGTTATTATTATTTGAAAGCATTTTTTTCGCTGTATAACTTCTGTGGATTGTTTATGTATAAACAAAAGTAAGGTTCTCAAATTTCAATTCTGTAAAATGAATTATAATCATCTTTGTTTTGCTTTGTAGTGCTGTATTAATATCGATGCAATGTAAAAATTGTTTACCAAATAAATAAATGTACTTAGGTACTTGCATTGTGAAGTCAACTTATACTGGACAAACTTAACGTGATGGCGCGCTAAGAGACACCTACACCAACTTTTGTTATCACCATAATAATATCGCATAATATTTTTTGTAACGTCTTGTCTGAAAGAGATTCGATTAATTGTAAGAAGAATATTTTTAAGTTGTAAATAAATTTGATTTTTAAGCGAGACTTGTTTTCTTCTCAATGAAACGTTCAATAATAGCTGAGCCGTAATTTTGCGTACCGAAAAACGCAGCATTGGAAGGCCTCCTACATGGTGGACCGATGACCTGGTGAAGGTTGCGGGAATCCGATGGATGCGAGACGCACAGGATCGTTCATTGCGGCGACACTTGGGGAGGCCTATATCCAACAGTGGACGTCTATCGGCTGAAATGATGATGATAAGTAATTTTGCGGCAATAGCACAACTTCGGTGCAAAGAAACCCTGTGTTTCCACTACAGTACTGGAATGATTGCTGGTTTTTTAACCTCAAACGTTCTTAGCTTCGCACAGGGCCGCTTATTTAAAAAGGATAGCAGATCCAAAGTCTTGATAATGCGAAACAAAATGACTCGACAAAAGTGTGCAATCCACGTGTACGTACTTCACATCAAGTCCACCAACCCACAGACGTACAGGCACAAAATAAATAGGTACAGAAGACAATCTCATGTATTTACTTCACATTTTATACCTAAGCTCGGTGGACGCACACTAATGAACGTTTGAGCTGGAACTGTTCGACGAGTGATCCGAGACGCGACCGCGACATCGTGTCTGTGAGCGGTGTCTATGTGTGCGTTGCTCGAGCGCTTTTTGTATGTAGATTGACTTCTGTACCTATCTATTTTGTGGTTCACGCCATGGTCTGGAGTCCGGAGCGAGGGGGAATTTGGCGGCGGTCGTTTTTTTCTGCGAAACATTAAGCGCCACCGCACACGGGCTATAAAAAAAAGCTGCCACAAAAAAAAAATAACAGCGGCCACAAAAAAAAAAGCTGAAGCGCGCGACAGCTTGTGGCCAGCTAGAAGCGACTGCTAGCTTCTTTTTTGGTGCAATAGCGCCGCACTCGGGCTACAAAAAAAGGCCGCCACAAAAAAAAGCTGGAAGCGGCTTTTTTGTGGCCTGTGTGCGGGGACACTTATACTAGCGAAGGAGGCAGCCGGACGAGTGACACAGCGGACATCCTCACGCCCCAGCCGCCAAGACCCAACCAAGGCTACCAGCCACTGTAGGCGTGGGCTTATGGACAACGACCAATGGGTCGCTCTCGAGCCCTCCGGTAACCGTCCAAACCGAACCCGGGTCGTCGACAGCGTATACCTAGTTTTTTTTCGCACGAGAGATGTCAGTAAAACCGTAGGAGCTCAGCAGGGTCGAAGCTTACTAGGACCATGAGTTGACTTCTGAATGTAGCACCCGTGGTCGCGAGATGCAGAGGATTACTGAAGGAACATAGGTGTTGTTTCAGTCAATAAAAGCCTGATACGCCCTCTCGTTCTACCCTACAGCGTAAGAAGCCATTATAATATACCGCTAAAAACGACAACTCACAGGCCAGCACATGCTTATTTAACCCGTGAGAAGGCGCGCCTCTGTTTGTTACATGGAGAGGCGCGCGCGAGCAAATTACTCACACTACTTTAAATGCTCATATTTCTACTTTTAAAGTACTTATTGACTTATCAGGGATTTATATGAATAAAACAAGGTTTGATAAGTAAGAAAATAAGTATTTTTATTAAAAGTATGAAACATAAATGCAACTTTTAAAACAAATAACAAATCAACTAATTTTTATTTTCTAATTTTGACAGTCTTCATATAAATCACAATAAAAAATCTTACATATCAAAAACTTAAAAAAATACTCTTCCATGAGATCTGGACAAGTGTGCCTCTCGAAACACATTAAACACATATATGTGATATGTTCTGTGCAGAGTAATTGCTTGCACAAAGTGCAAGCTTTTTTTGACCGTCTATTCCTACGTCTAGGATATATAAAACAGTATCCGCTTGGCCTAGGCTCTGAAATAGGTCTAGGAGCCGACACAAATCGCTTCATTAGAAACTTGAGATCTGACAATATGTTCTCCATGCAAATTCGGCGTGAAATATGTAGTTTTACCAGCTCAAGCGCCACTTCTTTTAGGAATGTACGTCTTTCAATCAAAGTTTTGGTTTTAGCTGTGTATATTATTTGGGCATTGATTCCAGTTATGTTCAAAATGGAAGAAAATAAGTGTATTAGCCATCGTGAAGTGATTCTAGCAACGGAATAATCCTCTTTCTTGTGGTCTACTGTCATCCACTACTCCTTTTGTGGAATTGTAAAATGTGATAATCTCGGGTTTAGCTTAATTTCCTGTTTTTTTGGTCTATTTTATCGTCATCGTGAAGAGATGAAGAGATGATAGCATAAGGACATTTTTTTTGGTTTTCTTCTTTGGTAGGTACATATGATAAGAAATCTTCACTGAAACCAAAAATGGAACTTGGCATTGGCCTCCGTCGGTCGCCCATTTTACATGTGTGTTGTAGCTAAAAACAAAAAATATTATTATTAAAATATTACTATAGAGTATTTAGGTAATAATTAACCAATTTAATATAAATAAATAAAATAATAAATTCTAGAAAATACAATTATACCTTTTTAATGGAAAAGTAAATACTTACACGGATGGGCGCGTGATGAGCAAATTACCGCACGAAGGTACGCGGCCTCCAGAAACACTTAGCTGCGCGGTCGCAACAGAACTGACCGGCACGAGAGTTGCGTCACGGGGGAGAGGATGAATAGTTAGGAAGGTACCTAGGCGCTTGAGACATTAGGGCGTCGGTATCACCAAAAAAATTTGCTTTAAATTTTTGTGTGAGTAAATTGCTCATAGCGCGCCTTCTCACGGGTTAAGAGCTGGTTGTAGTCACTGAGAATACTCAGTGACCAAAAAAAAGTACAAAATATTGTATGTACTCTGACCGGGTCTATGTCGATGTCGCGGCCCCGTAACAGCGGTTTTATTTTTATAAAATAAAACAGTAACTATTCAAGATTTTTGAATTTACTACGCCCTTTTAAAAAACAAGCTTTATTATTTATTGTAACTTTTAAATATTTCCGTTACGTAATCTCGTAGACACACACGTTTAAAATCGTAAGTTAGAGTCAGATTCGTTATTTTTATTGAGCTGAATAATTTATATCATGTTTTAATTTTTGCCCGGCGTTTGGTTATATAGTCAATTTTAATAAAGTTTCATTTATATGAGATGTGATGATGTTTCATATTTATGGATTTTCAGAGACTTAAAAAAGTTCAAAATGAATAAAACCTAGCCTTAACATTTGACTATGTTCATACCGACAAAACATCTTTTTTAATGTCCTTTGTAGTTTTCTGCTAGAATCCACAGTAGGTTAATTTGCTGAATATTTAATTAAATTAAATTTTAATTACATTTTCAAATACTGATTTCTTTAAGAAAATTTTATACTTTTAAATGTCCTTTCGTTAGATAGTAAAATATGAAAACATAAAATACGTAACAATTGTGTTCATACTTTTTTATAATGATTAAAAGATTCTATAATTCCTGAGATCTTTTCCTTGGAAAAAAACCTTCAATACTGTGCTCTCCATAGAACCTGTATGCCTGACCGCGAAGTCATAGGAATGGTGGGTCGAAACTCCATGGAAGCTCTAACTACTCGTATTTACATGAGTTAACCTTATAAAAACAGTTGTATGTATAATATGCGTGGGCGTAAATATGTATAACTTAAGTGGCGGTGAGTAGGGCACATTGCTCGAAGATCAGAGATGGAACCAAAAGGTTCCTGGGTGGCGACCGCGTACTAAAAGATGCAGTATTGGATGGCCTCCGATAGGTTAGCCCAATAACGTAATGAAAGCTGGTGGGAATCCTATGGGTGCGAGACACACAGAACCGGTCGTTGTGGTGACGCTTGGGGGAGGGCCTATGTCAAGCAGAGGACTTCTATCGGCTGAAATTATGACAATGATGATGCACCGGTGTGCGAAAAGCAATTACAGGTTCATGTAAAGTTTAAAAAGACAAGGTGAAGCATACAGTGGAGGTGTGCTCCGCCTAGGCAGTAACGCCGTGTCCTTGTGGGGGCGATCGAGGACGAGTGGCAGGCGGTCGCCTCTTTCTGCGAAGCAGTAATGCTAGCAAAGGAGGTGGCCGCACGTGCGAGGCAAAGGCCCTCACGCCCCTGCCACCGGGATCCTGATCCCAATTTCCGGCCACCGTAGGTACGGTCTTGTGAACGGCCAGAAATAGGTAGCTCATCGTCCAACCGTCTGGTGACTGTCCGGATTTAGCCGCGTAGTGTTCTACGCGCGCCTTAAGGAGATGTCAGCAACCGTAGGTGCCCAGCAGGTTCGAAGTCTACTGGGGCCATGAGTGATGCGAAAGAGAACCCCTGGGCCCTAAAACGAAGGCGAAGAAGGAACCGGAGTGGGTTTTAGTCATTAAAAGTCTGACACTGCTCTCCTGCACCACTCAAGGCGGGAGATGTCGTTGGATGCTTTCCAACCTAAAAAAAATAATAATTAAAATGTAAACCTGAGTAAACAGGAAGTATGAAGATGCATCATGTACAAACTGAATTACATTTAAGTTATTATTCGGTCTATTGTTTACACAGATGTAAGCCAAGAGCTTAACAAATATTCGGATCGTATAAAAGGCTGTGTTTTGTGACAGAAGTTACAAGTTACTCATCTTCGGCTTACGAAGTACTTCGAAGATTGTAAGAAATTCTTCTCATCCAAAATGAAGACAGCTCTGTATTTGATCGTCGTGATCGTGAGTATATTTCAATATTCGTTAAACTAATTATATGCACTTTCTCCTGAAAACTTGCTATTAGATACTGTTGTGTATTGTACAACTTCATTTTTGAATCGCTGAAAATGAATTGTGTCGTGCTCAGATACTATCATACAGGAATGCGCAATGTATCGCGATTGCAATTCAGAGCAATAATAATGATAATAATAATTTATTTTTGACAATTCCACATTATATGTTAGTATCACTTATTTTTATGATATTTCAAACGTTCAATAATATAACACTTCTTATTTACTTCTTATTTGGTATTCTTCCCATAAAACCAATTATATAATTATTAAATTCAATTACAATTCTCACAAATTAAATGTCATAGCAACAAAAACTAAAATGTGGATTAATACTAAAAAAAATGTCACTAACTTACCTAAGTTAGTGAATGTCATGGGATAACAATAAAAATGGCACAAAAGTAAATGCATGACATTTACTTTTGTGCCATTTTTATGTAAAAAAATTTAAAAAAAAACATGGAATAAAAAACACTGTAAGTAACAAAACCTTTGTTAGTAAACTAATGACGAGTCAGGCCCGATCGACCGGCCTACCCACGTGCCAGCGGGTTAACTACCCGGGCAACTATCGAGTGCAGCATGCTGTTAGGACTGTCAGAAGTGTCAGACAACCAAACAAAGGACATAATATGAATTACAAAATATTATTTTGAAAAAACAATGAGATACATGATAGTTACCTCCTAAAATAACGTAAGTTAGAGACGAAACGATGCCAATGAAGATGTATTTAATTTGTAAACGGAAATAAATTATATTTGTATTTTAAATTTGAAATGAGGTGTCGATACTTTTAGTCGATCCGAAAAATAATTTAAAGAAAATAAAAAATAGTATGTATTTGATATATTATATACATATTATATATTTTTTATTGATACAAAAATATATAAAAAAATAAAAAAAATTATATCCTCTATTGTTCTTGTGTTATCCAAAAATATTAGTTTTTTTAAGAGTTTGCCTGTTAGATGATTTTTGAACGCAGTGATTATTGCGCCATCTTTGAAAAATGTATTTTCGCAAGGTACAAACTTACAGTGGTGCTGAAAATGTTTAGATATGTTTGACCTTGTTTATATATTGCTGGTAATATATATTTTTTTTAATGATAAAAAATAGTGCTTGATTCCCGCCAGATGGTAAGCAGTGATGCAATTAATATTAATATGGGTTTTTAATACTGACAATTTAGGTTTTTGAAACGTGCATCTAAAATCTTTCCTAACGCTACAAGTGTCTTAAAATCAATGAGACAAAGCGTTAACGTTAAATACAATCTTTCAAAGTATTTATGAAAACAGTGCTTGGTTGTTCCTGTAGGAACTATCAGAAAAAATGTATCAAGCAGATACTTGTGTATTACTCGTGTCGTTTCATCCCTGGTATAAGTTCACAGGTATACCATTAGGTCTTGTAACTCGCTCATTTGTTCAACTTTAAGGACAGCATAGGTGCCTATTTAGTGTGATAATTCTAAGCTCTGGTGTAGTGAACTGCACGCCAGTGGTAACTGCGATAATTAACTGCTACGACGTCAAGGAGTAAGGTCGTGCAGTTGACTGAACATATGACCATCTAGTCAGCAGTGTATTCTTTTGTTACAGGCGGCCTTCGCACTCGTCGAGGAGTCGGCAGCTGGTATGTCTTTCACAAATATAAATGTTAACAATTAAAAGTAGATTATTATAATTTTTTTGGGTACTTCGTGAGTCAAATCTAAGTGTTCCCGCACACGGGCCACAAAAAAAGCTAGAAGCGGCCACAAAAAAAACCGAAGCGCGTGACAGCTTGTGGAGAAGCTAAAAGCGGCTTCTAGTTTTTTTTTTTGTGGCGGCAGCGCCATACACGGGCCGCAAAAAAGCCGCCACAAAAATTAATTTATTACACAATTAATCTAAACTCGTATAACTTTGGGTAACCATTAGGAGCAGTCAAAAGCTCGAAAGTGTTACTCAGTAACTAGATAATGGAGGTCAGGAATCTCTTGATGATTAGCAGCCTATATGGCAGATCAGACGAGAGGTGCTCCGTTCAAAACTAACTCGTTTTAGACTCAAAGGCACAATAAAAATCCTTCAAAACATTTAATTTTCTATCTCAACCTATTTCAAAGAATCGCTCTGAGTATATCCATCATTTGTATGTATCTTCAATTTCTTTGTTTCTTAAATATGTCTTTAGCTTTACCTTGTATATGTCACCGGTAAATTACAGACTCCGTATAATTATAATAAATCTTTGTTATATTATATATCACGATAAAATTTTGATAAAAACGCTTTGTATACGATAAATCACATCCAAATTCATTATTTTTCCATAATAAAGCAATTACCCGGTGACAATACATCTTATCTATTGCTCAGACGGGAGGTTAGCAGGCTTAGCCAAGTTGATAATCTACAATCGTTAACGCTAGTAGAAAACTAATCAAATGTATGGGAATGACATCATCTTAACAAAATTCGTAGCCCAGTTCAGATCGTTACATAATGAAATTTATGTAATCGTTTCTACAATATTTATCGCTACATCCTTTAGTTTGGTAATATTATTGTTACTCATGCTGAGGCTTTATCGATTGTAGAAAGAAACGGTTGTAACTTGGCTAGGCCTGCAGACGGGTTAGCGCGCACTAGCTTTTGACGTTTTATTCGTACCCGTGCCGTTTTATATAGCTATAGAACGAAATATGTGCCTAAGTGTAATTAAATATTTTGATATCTTATTTAAGCTTGCCACAATTTGATAAAAAGTGAGAATTTATTCAACCGATTTGATTGAAATTGTATTTACAGGTTCTCTTAGAGAGAAACGAGGCCTTTTTGGCGGTATCGGAAAATTGATCGCGGATATATCAGATAACGTAAATCAAGTTGTTAACGACACTGTGAAAGGAGTTACGAAATTATTGGATACAGTTATCGCAAACTTGACGGCTTCAATAAAAGGAGTACTTGAAGACGTGGGAGGCCTTTTAAAAACCGTATTAAAAGATTCGGGAGTTGACACTACAAAAGTTGACACTACAAAAGCTGACGAAAAACTTGAACTTGGTGTTAAAAAAATTATGGATAATGTTGTTGAACAAATGAAAAATAATGTTGCTACAGAAGAAATTGATGAAAAAGTTGAGGCCGATCTGGAAGAACTCACACAAAATGTTGTCGAAGAACTGGGAAGTGCTGTAAATAACACAACAGAATTCACGGCTGAGTTACTCTCGAAATTGAAAGAAATCCTTAAGGAATGGATGGATAATGCCAATAAAGTTGATGTTAAAGTCGATGCATCAGTATCCGTATAATAAAAATCCAAACACAGCATAAATACGATACCCAACGACAAACAAATCATACTACAATCCCCTGCATGCCACAAATTTATACAGTTAGTGTAGCAGTCTAAAAAGCTACTTACCAAACATTTCATGAATATATTTTTATCTATATATACATATGGTGGCATCGAGGATTTATCAAAAATTTTGGCTTCTGTTATATAAATACTTTGAATTAAGTTCTTTGCTAAACATCTGTGTACTTAGCGCAGTTGGGACTTTTTATTTCAAGAGAATGAATATATAAAAGCAAATCACAAACTAACAGTCGTCGTCCTTATGAACAAGCGGAGTAGAGTTATCAGCACTGTTTGAAACAGGCGACACTATATCTGATACCTGCAGGGTGCAACAGTAATGGTCACAATGAAGAGTTAGATGTTCATCGTCATCAGACTGTGTTTTGCAGTGGTTACTGCAGATCATAGGATCCAGAGCAGCGATCATTCAGCTGTCAGAATACTTCATGAAAGAAAAACTGTCTTTAAGATATCATGAGATCAGACTGCATGAGAAGAAAATATTAAGTCAAGAATCTAGTTCTCTTCCATCTTCAAAGTTTAGGAAGACAAAAACAGGACGCTTGACGGTTTCTTCATTTCAATCTAAAAGGTACGTGAACAATAAGAAGCCCGAAGTCTTGTTATATTTTCAAATATCATCTCTGTTTGTTCAAAACTTGAGACTATTTAAAGAATGTTTAAGCAGTAAGAACAGTTTACTGCTATTCAACGAATAAAAACGGGTAGTTAAAAGTCGTAACTGATCAAGTCTAAAAGAATTGACGTACACTAAAGAGCTGCCATCAGAACTAGCTTTAAATTTGATATATCTAACTAAGCCAATCTTTTTCACAGATATTCAACAAGCTATCTCAGAAGATTTGGACTTTAAGGTGCTGGTGATGGAAGACGGAACTCCGAGTAGTAGTATTGCTGATGCAACCTCAACAACCGCCTTGGTAATAATATCCATATGGGTTCTTCCTGCTTGAAATTTACGCCGTTGAGTAGGGACGTCTATATTGCCTTAAAATGTTCATAATACGCATTGAAAGCAATTCTAGTAATTCGTCTTGAAAATGTGTCTTAGCAAAAGCTGCGCTAAAATGTTTCAGAAGTACATACTTGTATTCAAAGGTTTATGTAATTTATTGTTACTTTTCGAATATCAAAATAAATGTTGCATTATACGTGGAGTGTTTATTTAAAAACGTCACAAGTCCTTCGACAGTACGAGACATTTAAACGCTTTCACATAAAAGCAAGGATAAAGGGTAGTACGAGTAACCAATCCCAATAAACGCTAGGTCTGTGCCGGTAGGTGCACACTGTACCTAGGTTCATGTATAATCGATCATTCATTAAAACCTTTAGGTTCCGTAGTAAGCTAACCAGAATCCCTTGTATAGGCTGGCGCTACAGATGTTATTATGTGTACTAGCTTTTTTTTACGGTGGGAAAATCATCTAATGACATCCCCCGCTCTTTCTTGGGCGAAGCGGGAGATAGTGTCAGACTTTTACTGACTAAAAACCCACTCATGTTCCTTTGTTGCCTTTCGTACCGGGCCTGAGCTATCCTTCGAAACTAACCCTGGCCCCAGTAGGTTTCGACCCAGTTGGGCTCCTGCGATTGCTGACAACTCCTTAAGGCGCGCGGGAACAGTGCGCGCCGTCGACTACTTGGGCCAGACAGTTACCGGACGGTCGGACAGCGAGCTACCCATTGCTCGCCGTCCGCAAGCCCGCGCCTACGGTGGCCGAAAATCGGGATCGGAATCCTGGCGACGGCGGCGGCTGGGGCGCTGTTATGTGTACTAGCTGCCATTCTGAAGGAAATGAAAAAAGTTAGATTCTGTATTCATGGAAAATTCGTAGTTTATTTGAATTTTAAGGGGACTACAGGTTTTGAGGTGCGTTTACTCTCAGACTTCATACAAAAGATGAAGTATTTTGGGGGATTTTCTAAAAAGTTACTAATTTGGTTATAAAAAAAAATGTTACAACGGTAAAATATTGCTTGTAGAGTATTCTGACAAGAAATCAGAATGACGAAATAATGTATGTTAGTCTGGTTTTTATTCTATAACTTTTAATTGCATCTTCATGATTTTTTATCATTCTATTTAGCTAGCTGTGCCCGCGACTTCGTTCACGTGGACTACAGGATTTTGAATTTATTTTTTCTAAAATAAAAGTAGCCTAAGTTATTCCTTATTATATCAGCTACTTGCCAATAAAAGTCCCGTCAAAATCGGTCCAGCCATTTCAGAGATTAGCCGGAACAAACAGACAGACATAAATTTAAAAAAAATGTTATTTTGGTGTATGTACCGTATGTATATTCATATGCATGTAGTAAAAAGCGGTTATTTCAATATTACAAACATACACTTCAATTTTATTTATATATATAGATGTATTGTAAACACAATCAATCTAGCATTTATTCTGAAGAATAATATTTTAATTTTTCTGATTCTGTTTACTCATCACCATCTTCCTACCCTTGTCCCATCTTATTTGGGGTCGGCGCAACACGTTTTTTTCTTCCATTCAGCGCTGTCACTCGTCATGCTATCACTAACTTCCTTTTCTTTCATATCACTCTTCACACTATCCATCCATGTTTTCTTTGGTCTCCGTCTCCTTCTCCACCCATCCACATGTATACTCATAACTCTTTTAGTAACATGCATCTGCACGCTTAGCCAAGTTGTTATTCTGCAATCCTTAACGCTGTCGAAAAGTGATGAAACCTATGGGAATGACGTCATCTCAACGTAAAGTCGCGTGGTCAGAACAAACGAATAGACAATTCGTAGCCAAGTTCACATCGTTCAAAATCGTTTCTACAATGTTTAACGCTTCATCCTTTGTTAGACAAACGCTACATTGTAGAACGAGCAGCCGACTCAGACGCGTCAACATGGCTACCAACTTCTTCGTTTTCTACAATTGCTGTCACCGAGGCGTTACCGCTTAAAGAACGGAATTCGACACAAACTGGTTGTAACTTGGCTGGGGGGGCTGATTCTGTTTTTTAACTCCTGTAGTCTTCTTAATACGCACCGTTAAAGCGATATACCGGAAACTTGGTAAAAAATGCTGTACCTATATACTTCTGGTGCGTATAGTAATCGGCACGAATATTGAGCGCTCGACGTCAGTGTTGATCGCTTTGCACATTCTGTACATTGGCCAGCCAATCGTCGTCGTTGTTAGATACATGCAGCAAGCGCAGGGAACGAATCACGAGTGATGTCTATGACACGCCGTACCACTAAAGAGACCGAATATTTGACTTCTGCGCAACTTGAAGTCAGCGCTCAAGATCCGTGCCGATAACTATACTGCTGCGTTACCTACATATTGTCAACTACCTAATGCTCTATCGGATTTCAACTTAAGGACGCTTTTAATTTAGATGTTTCATGCCAGACCGCTGCCGCACGTACGTTAGCAGTCCAACAACAAGCGCCTAAATTGAAAACGTATCTAGGCTGCCTTGTACGCCAGGGATGCGCTATTTAACAGCGTACTATTCAACACCGAATTGAACACGTGGCGCTTGTGACTTTTTTTTATGGATGGAAATCATCCCATGACTTCTCCCGCTCTTTCAGACTTTCACTGACTAAAACAACACCTGTGTCCTTCAGTTGCCTTTTACTACGAGTTTCCTTTTCAGAAATTCCCCTTGGTCCTAGCTAGCGGGCGTCGACCCTGCCGGGCCCCTCTGGGGCCTAAATCTGCTATTTTTATAAATTCGTCATTCCAACACGATCCCATCGTCATTTTGCTAAAAGTTTGTAATCTGGTAATTCATAATGATCGATCATTGATCGGTCAATGGTCTTGTAATAGAATTGTGGTAGAATCACAATATCGAGCTTATTAAAGGCACTAATTCGTCGCAATGACGTCGTAATGGCTGATCAATGGAACTGTGAAAATTTTTGCAGATTATCGCATATGTCAGATATTCATTTGTCGTTATGTACGAGATTACCATTCTATGCCATTTCTTTCAATAGAGTGTCAGTGGTTGATAGTTGGAAAGTCATAATGACACCATTATATTTGTAGATTACCAAACTTGCTCAAAATTAACAATTATGACATCAATGATAGACCATTCTGACACTATTGCAATAGCAGACTTGAGGCCCTGGTTTGCTGACATCTCTTTGAGGAACGCGTGGGTCACTACGGGCTATTGACGACTGGACTAACCGCATCAGGTTAGACTGGAAGGTGACATCACTAGTTGGGCAAAGGCTAGGTATATGCTGATTGGTCATTTGACTAGGCTTACGTTCAAGCCTTCCTATCATTATATTGCTTATGACGGACTTGTCAATTATATATATCGCTAGTAATTTAAGAGTAATATAGGAAGATGCGGTCCCGTGACACCAAAGCTCTTGTTGTTGTTGAAGATAACACCTAATAAATATCAGTGTCCGATGCAATTGCTCTGCTTACACAAATTGCTCTGGATAAGCATTGTGGATGGGGCTGTGAAATAAAGTTCATCATTCTAGCCTTGAAGACACCAAAATTAACCGGGAAGACCGCAGCCGACAAATTCCAGCCCTTTAATGTACAAGGTATGAACGCCGAAGCAAAATGTCCGGACCGTAAAGATATCAACAATGTAAGGGTGAACACTTGCAAAGCAGTAATGCGAGCAAAGGAAGAGACCGCACGCGTGTCACATCCCCGCCGCCACCGGGATTGCGATCCCAATTTCCCGCCACCGTAGACGCGCGCTTGTTGACGGCGAGCAATGTGTAGCTCGCCGTCTGACCTTCCGGAAGCTTAAAAATACTAGAAGCTTGCCAACGCCTAGCTGGATGTACTAGCAGTCACTAAGAGTACTTTTTTTTCTAGGGTCTATGTAGTACAGTCTCGTAGATTACTATCACATAATCATCCTAAAATTTCAGATGCACCTGCCCAGCTCTATTCCTGGCCAGCATGACAGACACTGAGCCTTGCTCGTGTGTCTGCGATTGGCCTGATGTGGGCCGCCGCCGTGACTGCCTAATCCTGGCCAAGGGTCGAGAACACTTCGGTCTTCGGGACAGGGTCTGCGTAGCCAGAGGTGACTGTACTCTCCCCTCCTGCGAGTATGGAGCCTACGATAGAGCCCTCGGCAGGTGCCCTCTTCGGAGGTATCGGAGGATGAGGTTCCATTCTCGAGGAAGATACCAGGAGAAGACTATGGTGGTGTGAGGGAATGGAGCAGATTGATTATAGGGATTCTATGGTATTAAGGAAGCAGTAGAGGACTTTGGTTGGAGTCTCTAAACTATAAGTTCTAACAGTTCTGACTTGGATTTTGGCTAGAGCTATAGAATTCATTATATGTTTTGAATTCAAAATCAGAATATTGTAAGCAATTGCAGTCGTACTCAACTGTAAAGTTATAATATCTTTGTTGTAAAACTTCGTGTTGGTTTTGGTAGGAGATTTACTAGTACCTATAATTTTCTGTGAAGAAACTTGACACTGTTTTATTAAACTTGTAGAGACACTTAGCCGCCAGTCATTAAACACGGAGAGCAGGGATAGCCCTCGGGATAAAAATTATTTTGGGTTTCTTTACAATGTTGAGCTGAATTTTCAACCGGGGTAGGTACATGGGTTACATTTTGTCAGGTATAATTTTCTCAAACAATTTTTAATTATAATTGGCAAAATAGAAGACAAGTCTTCGTGTATCCTCCAAGACCTTTTACTAGAGGTTAAGACGGGCGCGAGAAGCTACGTTATTGCGTTGGCATGTCACACTTTTCTGCAAAAACTGTATTCAAATTAAAATAATAAGTTTTTCTTAAATATTAATGTAATACAAATATCATTGAAGGTTTTCACTAATTAACCAACTCATTATACAGTCTGCAGCATATTTGTCGAGTCTCCTATTTGTGCAAGTGAAGCAATAAATGAGACTGCTTAAGAAATATATTTACCATGTATTTAACAATTAATATTAATTTTATGTAGGTCATTATGTGAAAAATGCTATGTCCGACCCGTGTAAAAACTTAAAACTTTTTGACTTAAGCTTTAGAACGTTTGAACCGCAAACAACAAAAAAAATGGTTTTATTAAATAAAAGGACATTGTCAATCTTTGTATAGAAGTTGGACCATGTGCTGCCCAGAATGAACTCATTATGCATTTTGTTCCACAAGCCATTACTAATCAGTAAACCGAAGTGTGCCTAAATCTGTCCAAAGAGTCAAGAGAAAAAAAATTGTCATGCTTTGAATTATTTATTGAAAAGTAACTTAATTGTTTTCAGTGTGTGAGTAAACATTAATTGTACTTTTTGACATCGTTTAATTTCTGAAAATTTTCTATCCTAGTGCAAGTAAGCTTGTAAAATCTATACATCATCAGGCGTGCTTAAACACTACAAACGCAGGCACGACGTAAAAAAAAAAAGGGGAATTAGCATTTTTCTTCTTTTCATTCTAAATTTTCTTCTCTTTTCTTAATTATATGATTTATAAGTATATTATTTGGTATTGTATGTATATATTTTGTATTACTATGTCCTACTAGCTTGTTTTTTCTTTCATTCATATCTTGTCCTGACAATAACGAACACAAAAAATATAAAGTTCACGTTTGGTGCAGATTTACATTTCAGTGATTCATTTTTATTTACATAAGATTAGTATTATTTTCGATGATCACACCGACTGCCCTAAATCTATCTTCATTCATTCAGTTCATCGAAAGGTTGTCTGTAACAGATTGCTCTGTGCGATAATACTGATTGTAGGTACACTTGTTTTAATACATTTTTGTTCTTTGAATTCTCACTCATAGAAAATCAGATCCAAACATAATACACGACTATTTTACTGTTAATGCTTTTGTCGAATAGCAATAGGTACCTAATTTCTCCTTATTATTTCATCCGGGTCAGAAAGTGTTTTTCACAACAATTTGTGTAGCGTGCCATATATTAATATGTTAAACAGTAGTGCAACTCCATAAATATTCCTTAAGAACTTCGGTGAGGTGATCGAGAAGCGAGCACTCGATTCATGCAATCAAGGATGTTCACTTCACCTCCATTTTGAAGTGAGATGTTTATAGAATTGATCGATAAGTCAATAGTGTCGATACTCTCGTTCATAAACTTGTTTTTGAGCTATTTTTTCAAGAATGGGACGAATGTTGTAAATTATAGCTGGATTAGATAGATACCTTTCGAATAACGAAAGAGATAGAGAGTAGACACACGATAGAAAGACAATGAGAAAGTTCGCTTGGGGTTTAATGAATTAATTTAATATCTCTAATTTAGCCCTATAAGTCTTTTTCTCCACTCGACTCTATCTCGAATCAGCCTCCTTCAATAAAATTCACAGAATATAGCTTTTTTGATATTAATCGAGGTTTTTCCCGTTGGCATTGCAACTGACTCGAGTGGAGTTGAGGATGTCTACTTCAAATGGAATTCTTACATATTGTTTTCTTTTTCTTTGTACTCTGTTCAAAATAACATGAGACATTTATCAAAACTTTTTATTACTGTAAGTTCAACCGATTTTGTCTTTTATTACGTTGTTGGCATGAAAAATGGCGGCTGCAGTAAATAGTTGGTATTGTAACCACTTTTTTACTTTATGCCTACGAAATAGAAGTCAAAATTGGTTGAACAGACAGTAAAGAAGGTTTCTTTCATTGTCTATTCTTAACACGAATAGGGTATAACTGGATCTAATTAAGTGAACAAGAAAATTGGCATTCTGTACGAGTTGTCTCAGACAGCGATGCACAAACGAATAACACGGATCCAGTACATGATTCTGAACCCCCCAGTGGTGGAATTTTTCGTCGGGTTTTTCCTAATTTTTTTAAATTTAAACTGTATAAAATCGCTATTCTAACCAACCCCGATGATATTTTTAGAAAAAAAAAAAAACAAAAAAAAAACATTTAAAAAAATAATTAATTAAAAAGTCATCCGTCTCCCTCTCTCTCTTCTTCCTTGCCTTATCCCTTTATTTGGGGTTGGCTCTCCTCGTCTTTAGGCGCCAGGATAGTCTATCCTAGGTTGTCTGTGCGTCCAGCTGAGCCCGTTCCAGATCTTTGGACACTGTTTTCCACCACGAAGCTAGAAGGTGCCCTCTTCCTTTTTATCTTTCCGGGATTAAAAAGTCATCGGGGTAGATAAAATCGATAATCTAATCAATCCTGATGACATTTTTAATTTCAAAGGTAATTCATTCGCTTTTTTCACAAAAAAAATGAAATAACGATTTTATAAAATTTAAATAAAAAAAAAACGTAAAAAATGTAAAAAAAAATAGGAAAAAAACCGACATAAATTTCCACCTCTGGGGGGTCCATAATGATGTACTCGTTTGATGTCCATGGTATTCGTTTGATGTCAGAGGCAACCTGTATGTATTCCAAAAAGTACTCTGAAAAGAATGTGGTCCCAGATATAGTAAGAAGAGATGCGGCTTGTTGATGCGTTGTCTTTTTAAAAACCATGTTATTATGATTATGACTTTGTACAGAATAGGGTAGTTTCCAGGGTCAAAATAATTACATTTTATTTAGTCCATATTGTAGATTATACAAAAATATTGGACACATATTTTTTCTTTTTTCGATTAAACAAAAAATAACAAAGATATAGCTCATTAAAGTTACTTGTGACGTCACCCCACGTAACTTTAATGGGCCATATCTTTGTCATTTTTGGTTTAATTTAGAAATAAAAAAATACGTGTCCCTTTTTTTTGAATAATCTAAAAGACGGACTAATTACATTTTTTACGGCAACTAGCCAGTTGACTTCAGACGATAAGTCTCCATGTAGGCCTATCTAAAATAATATATTTTGAATTAAATTAATTTCTTTTACCAAACAGTTTTATTTTTCTAAAGAGCGATGTTTGAAATATTCTGGATGTTGTAACTCAACTAAGGCATATTTTTACTTTTGACATTTTTAATGGTGGAATCTGGATTTATTTATTTTTATATTCCCTTTTATGTTGTGTATATCAGAGGTAATCAATAACAAAATAAAAGGGAAATTGCAAATTATTATTATTTGAAAGCATTTTTTTCGCTGTAAAGTTATACAGCGAAAAAAATGATTTAAAAATGATTTATTTATTTTTATATTACCTAATTTGATTAACTCCATACACAACATAAAAGGGAAATTGCAAGTTATTATTATTTGAAAGCATTTTTTTCGCTGTATAACTTCTGTGGATTGTTTATGTATAAACAAAAGTAAGGTTCTCAAATTTCAATTCTGTAAAATGTATTATAATCATCTTTGTTTTGCTTTGTAGTGCTGTATTAATATCGATGCAATGTAAAAATTGTTTACCAAATAAATAAATGTACTTAGGTACTTGCATTGTGAAGTCAACTTATACTGGACAAACTTAACGTGATGGCGCGCTAAGAGACACCTACACCAACTTTTGTTATCACCATAATAATATCGCATAATATTTTTTGTAACGTCTTGTCTGAAAGAGATTCGATTAATTGTAAGAAGAATATTTTTAAGTTGTAAATAAATTTGATTTTTAAGCGAGACTTGTTTTCTTCTCAATGAAACGTTCAACAATAGCTGAGCACTAATTTTGCATAACGAAAACCGCAGCGTTGGAAGGCCTCCTACAAGATGGACCGATGACCTGGTGAAGGTTGCGGGAATCCGATGGATGCGGGACGCACAGGATCGTTCATTGCGGCGACACTTGGGGGAGGCCTATGTCCAACAGTGGACGTCTATCTTCTGAAATGATGATAATAAGTAACTTTGCGGCAATAGCACAACTTCGGTGCAAAGAAACCCTGTGTTTCCACTACAGTACTGGAATGATTGCTGGTTTTTTAACCTCAAACGTTCTTAGCTTCGCACAGGACCGCTTTTTTAAAAAGGATAGCAGATCCAAAGTCTTGATAATGCGAAACAAAATGACTCGACAAAAGTGTGCAATCCACGTGTACGTACCTCACATCAAGTCCACCAACCTACAGAAGTACAGGCACAAAATAGATAGGTACAGAAGACAATCTCATGTATTTACTTCACATTTTATACCTAAGCTCGGTGGACGCACACTAATGAACGTTTGAGCTGGAACTGTTCGACGAGTGATCCGAGACGCGACCGAGACATCGTGTCTGTGAGCGGTGTCTATGTGTGCGTTGCTCGAGCGCGCTTTGTATGTAGATTGACTTCTGTACCTATCTATTTTGTGGTACACGCCATGGTCCGGAGTCCGGAGCGAGGGGGAATTTGGCGGCGGTCGTTTTTTTCTGCGAAACAGTAAGCGCCACCGCACACGGGCTATAAAAAAAAGCTGCCAGAAAAAAAAAAATAACAGCGGCCACAAAAAAAAAGCTGAAGCACGCGACAGCTTGTGGCCAGCTGGAAGCGACTTCTAGCTTCTTTTTTGGTGCAGTAGCACCGCACTCGGGCTACAAAAAAAGACCGCCACAAAAAAAAGCTGGAAGCAGCTTTTTTTGTGCCCTGTGTGCGGGGGACACTTATACTAGCGAAGGAGGCGGCCGGACGAGTGACGGAACGGACATCCACACGCCCCAGCCACCGAGACTCCGACCAAGGCTACCAGCCACTGTAGGCGTGGGCTTAAGGACAACGACCAATGGGTCGCTCTCGAGCCCTCCGGTAACCATCCAACCCGAGCCCGGGTCGTCGACAGCGTATACCTAGTTTTTTTTCGCACGAGAGATGTCAGTAAAACCGTAGGAGCTCAGCAGGGTCGAAGCTTACTAGGACCATGAGTTGACTTCTGAATGTAGCACCCGTGGTCGCGAGATGCAGAGGATTACTGAAGGAACATAGGTGTTGTTTCAGTCAATAAAAGCCTGATACGCCCTCTTGTTCTACCCTAGAGCGTAAGAAGCCATTATAATATCCCGCTAAAAAACGACAACTCACAGGCCAGCACATGCTTACTTAAGAGCCGGTTGTAGTCACTGAGAATACTCAGTGACCAAAAAAAAGTACAAAATATTGTATGTACTCTGACCAGGTCTATGTCGATGTCGCGGCCCCGTAACAGTGGTTTTATTTTTATAAAATAAAACAGTAAATATTCAAGATTTTTGAATTTACTACGCCCTTTTAAAAAACAAGCTTTATTATTTATTGTAACTTTTAAATATTTCCGTTACGTAATCTCGTAGACACACACGTTTGAAATCGTAAGTTAGAGTCAGATTCGTTATTTTTATTGAGCTGAATAATTTATATCATGTTTTAATTTTTGCCCGGCGTTTGGTTATATAGTCAATTTTAATAAAGTTTCATTTATATGAGATGTGATGATGTTTCATATTTATGGATTTTCAGAGACTTAAAAAAGTTCAAAATGAATAAAACCTAGCCTTAACATTTGTTGACTATGTTCATACCGACAAAACATCTTTTTTAATGTCCTTTGTAGTTTTCTGCTAGAATCCACAGTAGGTTAATTTGCTGTTATTTAATTAAATTAAATTGTAATTACATTTTTAAACACTGATTTCTTTAAGAAAATTTTATACTTTTAAATGTCCTTTCGTTAGATAGTAAAATATGAAAACATAAAATACGTTACGATTGTGTTCATACTTTTCTATAATTCCTGAGATCTTTTCCTTGGAAAAAAACCTTCAATACTGTGCTCTCCATAGAACCTGTATGCCTGACCGCGAAGTCATAGGAATGGTGGATTGAAACTCCGTGGAAGCTCTAACTACTCGTATTTACATGAGTTAACTTTATGAAAACAGTTGTATGTATGTATAATATGCGTGGGTGTAAATATGTATAACTTAAGTGGCGGTGAGTAGGGCACATTGCTCGAAGATCAGAGATGGAGCCAAAAGGGCCTGGGTAGCGACCGCGTACTAAAAGATGCAGTATTGGATGGCCTCCGATAAGTTAGCCCAATAACGTAATGAAAGCTGGTGGGAATCCTATGGGTGCGAGACACACAGAACCGGTCGTTGTGGTGACGCTTGGGGGAGGGCCTATGTCAAGCAGAGGACTTCTATCGGCTGAAATTATGACGATGATGATGCACCGGTGTGCGAAAAGCAATTACAGGTTCATGTAAAGTTTAAAAAGACAAGGTGAAGCATACAGTGGAGGTGTGCTCCGCCTAGGCAGTAACGCCGTGTCCTTGTGGGGGCGATCGAGGACGAGTGGCAGGCGGTCGCCTCTTTCTGCGAAGCAGTAATGCTAGCAAAGGAGGTGGCCGCACGCGCGAGGCAAAGGCCCTCACGCCCCTGCCACCGGGATCCTGATCCCAATTTCCGGCCACCGTAGGTACGGTCTTGTGAACGGCCAGAAATAGGTCGCTCATCGTCCAACCGTCTGGTAACTGTCCGGATTTAGCCGCGTAGTGTTCTACGCGCGCCTTAAGGAGATGTCAGCAACCGTAGGTGCCCAGCAGGCTGGAAGTCTACTGGGGCCATGAGTGATGCGAAAGAGAGCCCCTGGGCCCTAAAACGAAGGCAAAGAAGGAACCGGAGTGGATTTTAGTCATTAAAAGTCTGACACCGCTCTCCTGCACCACTCAAGGCGGGAAATGTCGTTGGATGATTTCCAACCTAAAAAAAATAATAATTAAAAAGTAAACCTGAGTAAACAGGAAGTATGAAGATGCATCATGTACAAACTTTTAAGTTATTATTCGGTCTATTGTTTACACAGATGTAAGCCAAGAGCCTAACAAATATTCAAATCGTATAAAAGGCTGAGTTTTGTGACAGAAGTTACAAGTTACTCATCTTCGGCCTACGAAGTAATTCGAAGATTGTAAGAAATTCTTCTCATCCAAAATGAAGACAGCTCTGTATTTGATCGTCGTGATCGTGAGTATATTTCAATATTCGTTAAACTAATTATATGCACTTTCTCCTGAAAACTTGCTATTAGATACTGTGGTGTATTGTACAACTTCATTTTTGAATTGCTGAAAATGAATTGTGTCGTGCTCAGATTCTTTCATATGGGAATGCGCAATGTATCGCAATCGCAATTCAGAGCAATAATAATGATAATAATAATTTATTTTTGACAGTCCCACATTATATGTTACTATCACTTATTTTTATGATATTTCAAACGTTCAATAATATAACACTTGTTATTTGGTATTCTTCCCATAAACCTAATTATATAATTATTAAATTCAATTACAATTATCGCAAATTAAATATCATAGCAACAAAAAACTAAAATGTGGATTAATACAAAAAAATGTCACTTACTTAGGATAACAATAAAAAGGATAACAATAAAAATGGCACAAAAGTAAATGTCATAGTGAAAAATTTTAAAAAAATCATGGAATAAAAAACACTGTAAGTAACAAAATCTCAAGCCTTTGTTAGTAAACTAATGACAAGACGTCAGGTCTGATCGACCGGCCTACCCACGTGCCAGCGGGTTAACTACCCGGGCAACTATCGAGTGCAGCACGCTGTTAGGACTGTCAGTGTCAGAAGTGTCAGACAACTAAACAAAGGACATAATATGAATTACAAAATATTATTTTGAAAAAACAATGAGATACATGATAGTTACCTCCTAAAATAACGTAAGTTAGAGACGAAACGATGCCAATGAAGATGTATTTAATTTGTAAACGGAAATAAATTATTTGTATTTTAAATTTGAAATGAGGTGTCGATACTTTTAGTCGATCCGAAAAATAATTTAGAGAAAATAAAAATAGTAAGTATTTGGATATATTATATATTTTTTATTGATACAAAAATATATATAAAAAACTATTTCTTGTATCCTCTCTTGTTCTTGTGTTATCCAAAAATATTAGTTTTTTTTAAGAGTTGGCCTGTTAGATGATTTTTGAACGCAGTGATTATTGAGCCATCTTTGAAAAATGTATTTTCGCAAGGTACAAACTTACAGTGGTGCTGAAAATGTTTAGATATGTTTGACCTTGTTTATATATTGCTGGTAATATATTTTTTTAATGGTAAAAAATAGTGCTTGATTCCCGCCTGATGGTAAGCAGTGATGCAATTAATATGAATATGGGTTATTAATACTGACAATTTAGGTTTTTGAAACGTGCATCTAAAATCTTTCCTAACGCTACAAGTGTCTTAAAATCAATGAGACAAAGCGTTAACGTTAAATACAATCTTTCAAAGTATTTATGAAAACAGTGCTTGTTGTTGTTCCTGTAGGAACTATCAGAAAGAATGTATCGAGCAGATACTTGTGTATTCCTCATGTCGTTTCATCCCTGGTATAAGTTCACAGGTATACCATACTTGTAACTCGCCCATTTGTTCAACTTTAAGAACAGCATAGGTGCCTATTTAGTGTGATAATTCTAAGCTCTGGTGTAGTGAACTGCACGCCAGTGGTAACTGCGATAATTAACTGCTACGACGTCAAGGAGTAAGGTCGTGCAGTTGACTGAACATATGACCATCTAGTCAGCAGTGTATTCTTTTGTTACAGGCGGCCTTCGCACTCGTCGAGGAGTCGGCAGCTGGTATGTCTTTCACAAATATAAATGTTAACAATTAAAAGTAGATTATTATAATTTTTTTGGTACTTCGTGAGTCAAATCTAAGTGTCCCCGCACACGGGCCACAAAAAAAGCTAGAAGCGGCCACAAAAAAAGCTAGAAGCGGCTACAAAAAAAGAGCTAGAAGCGGCCACAAAAAAAAACCGAAGCGCGTGACAGCTTGTGGAGAAGCTAAAAGCGGCTTCTAGTTTTTTTTTTGTGGCGGCAGCGCCATACACGGGCCGCAAAAAAAGCCGCCACAAAAATTTATTTATTACACAATTAATCTAAACTCGTATAACTTTGGGTAACCATTAGGAGCAGTCAAAAGCTCGAAAGTGTTACTCAGTAACTAGATAATGGAGGTCAGGAATCTCTTGATGATTAGCAGCCTATATGGCAGATCAGACGAGAGGTGCCCCGTTCAAAACTAACTCGTTTTAGACTCAAAGGCACAATAAAAATCCTTCAAAACATTTAATTTTCTATCTCAACCTATTTCAAAGAATCGCTCTGAGTATATCCATCATTTGTATGTATCTTCAATTTCTTTGTTTCTTAAATATGTCTTTAGCTTTACCTTGTATATGTCACCGGTAAATTACAGACTCCGTATAATTATAATAAATCTTTGTTATATTATATATCACGATAAAATTTTGATAAAAACGCTTTGTATACGATAAATCACATCCAAATTCATTATTTTTCCATAATAAAGCAATTATCCGGTGACAATACATCTTATCTATTGCTCAGACGGGAGGTTAGCAGGCTTAGCCAAGTTGATAATCTACAATCGTTAACGCTAGTAGAAAACTAATCAAATGTATGGGAATGACATCATCTTAACAAAATTCGTAGCCCAGTTCAGATCGTTACATAATGAAATTTATGTAATCGTTTCTACAATATTTATCGCTACATCCTTTAGTTTGGTAATATTATTGTTACTCATGCTGAGGCTTTATCGATTGTAGAAAGAAACGGTTGTAACTTGGCTAGGCCTGCAGACGGGTTAGCGCGCACTAGCTTTTGACGTTTTATTCGTACCCGTGCCGTTTTATATAGCTATAGAACGAAATATGTGCCTAAGTGTAATTATATATTTTGATATCTTATTTAAGCTTGCCACAATTTGATAAAAAGTGAGAATTTATTCAACCGATTTGATTGAAATTGTATTTACAGGTTCTCTTAGAGAGAAACGAGGCCTTTTTGGCGGTATCGGAAAATTGATCGCGGATATATCAGATAACGTAAATCAAGTTGTTAACGACACTGTGAAAGGAGTTACGAAATTATTGGATACAGTTATCGCAAACTTGACGGCTTCAATAAAAGGAGTACTTGAAGACGTGGGAGGCCTTGTAAAAACCGTATTAAAAGATTCGGAAGTTGACACTACAAAAGTTGACACTACAAAAGCTGACGAAAAACTTGAACTTGGTGTTAAAAAAATTATGGATAATGTTGTTGAACAAATGAAAAATAATGTTGCTACAGAAGAAATTGATGAAAAAGTTGAGGCCGATCTGGAAGAACTCACACAAAATGTTGTCGAAGAACTGGGAAGTGCTGTAAATAACACAACAGAATTCACGGCTGAGTTACTCTCGAAATTGAAAGAAATCCTTAAGGAATGGATGGATAATGCCAATAAAGTTGATGTTAAAGTCGATGCATCAGTATCCGTATAATAAAAATCCAAACACAGCATAAATACGATACCCAACGACAAACAAATCATACTACAATCCCCTGCATGCCACAAATTTATACAGTTAGTGTAGCAGTCTAAAAAGCTACTTACCAAACATTTCATGAATATATTTTATCTATATATACATATGGTGGCATCGAGGATTTATCAAAAATTTTGGCTTCTGTTATATAAATACTTTGAATTAAGTTCTTTGCTAAACATCTGTGTACTTAGCGCAGTTGGGACTTTTCATTTCAAGAGAATGAATATAATTGCTTTAACAAAGCAAATCACAAACTAACAGTCGTCGTCCTTATGAACAAGCGGAGTAGAGTTATCAGCACTGTTTGAAACAGGCGACACTATATCTGATACCTGCAGGGTGCAACAGTAATGGTCACAATGAAGAGTTAGATGTTCATCGTCATCAGACTGTGTTTTGCAGTGGTTACTGCAGATCATAGGATCCAGAGCAGCGATGATTCAGCTGTCAGAATACTTCATGAAAGAAAAACTGTCTTTAAGATATCATGAGATCAGACTGCATGAGAAGAAAATATTAAGTCAAGAATCTAGTTCTCTTCCATCTTCAAAGTTTAGGAAGACAAAAACAGGACGCTTGACGGTTTCTTCATTTCAATCTAAAAGGTACGTGAACAATAAGAAGCCTGAAGTCTTGTTATATTTTCAAATATCATCTCTGCTTGTTCAAAACTTGAGACTATTTAAAGAATGTTATTGTGAAAACGAGTAGTTAAAAGTCGTAACTGATCAAGTCTAAAAGAATTGACGTACGCTAAAGAGCTGCCATCAGAACTAGCTTTAAATTTGATATATCTAACTAAGCCAATCTTTTTCACAGATATTCAACAAGCTATCTCAGAAGATTTGGACTTTAAGGTGCTGGTGATGGAAGACGGAACTCCGAGTAGTATTGCTGATGCAACCTCAACAACCGCCTTGGTAATAATATCCATATAGGTTCTTCCTGCTTGAAATTTACGCCGTTGAGTAGGGACGTCTATATTGCCTTAAAATGTTCATAATACGCATTGAAAGCAATTCTAGTAATTCGTCTTGAAAATGTGTCTTAGCAAAAGCTGCGCTAAAATGTTTCAGAAGTACATACTTGTATTCAAAGGTTTATGTAATTTATTGTTACTTTTCGAATATCAAAATAAATGTTGCATTATACGTGGAGTGTTTATTTTAAAACGTCACAAGTCCTTCGACAGTACGAGACATTTAAACGCTTTCACATGAAAGTAAGGATAAATGGTAGTACGAGTAACCAATCCCAATAAACCCTAGGTCTGTGCCGGTAGGTGCAAACAGTACCTAGGTTCATGTACAATCGATCATTCATTAAAACCTTTAGGTTCTGTAGTAAGCTAACCAGAATCCCTTGTATAGGCTGGCGCTACAGATGTTATTATGTGTACTAGCTTTTTTTACGGTGGGAAAGTCATCTAATGACATCCTCCGCTCTTTCTTGGGCGAAGCGTGAGATAGTGTCAGACTTTTACTGACTAAAAACCCTATCCTGTTCCTTTGTTGCCTTTCGTACCGGGCCTGAGCTATCCTTCGAAACTAACCCTGGCCCCAGTAGGTTTCGACCCAGTTGGGCTCCTGCGATTGCTGACAACTCCTTAAGGCGCGCGGGAACAGTGCGCGCGTCGGACAGCGAGCTACCCATTGCTCGCCGTCCGCAAGCCCGCGCCTACGGTGGCCGAAAATCGGGATCGGAATCCTGGCGACGGCGGCGGCTGGGGCGCTGTTATGTGTACTAGCTGCCATTCTGAAGGAAATGAAAAAAGTTAGATTCTGTATTCATGGAAAATTCGTAGTTTATTTGAATTTTAAGGGGACTACAGGTTTTGAGGTGCGTTTACTCTCAGACTTCATACAAAAGATGAAGTATTTTGGGGGATTTTCTAAAAAGTTACTAATTTGGTTATAAAAAAAAAATGTTACAACGGTAAAATATTGCTTGTAGAGTATTCTGACAAGAAATCAGAATGACGAAATAATGTATGTTAGTCTGGTTTTTATTCGATAACTTTTAATTGCATCTTCATGATTTTTTATCATTCTATTTAGCTATATAATTACTAGCTGTGCCCGCGACTTCGTTCACGTGGACTACAGGATTTTGAATTTATTTTTTCTAAAATAATAGTAGTCTAAGTTATTCCTTATTATATCAGCTACTTGCCAATAAAAGTCCCGTCAAAATCGGTCCAGCCATTTCAGAGATTAGCCGGAACAAACAGACAGACATAAATTTTAAAAAAATGTTATTTTGGTGTATGTACCGTATGTATATTCATATGCATGTAGTAAAAAGCGGTTATTTCAATATTACAAACATACACTTCAATTTTATTTATATATATAGATGTATTGTAAACACAATCAATCTAGCATTTATTCTGAAGAATAATATTTTAATTTTTCTGATTCTGTTTACTCATCGCCATCTTCCTACCCTTGTCCCATCTTATTTAGGGTCGGCGCAACACGTTTTTTTCTTCCATTCAGCGCTGTCACTCGTCATGCTATCACTAACTTCCTTTTCTTTCATATCACTCTTCACACTATCCATCCATGTTTTCTTTGGTCTCCGTCTCCTTCTCCACCCATCCACATGTATACTCATAACTCTTTTAGTAACATGCATCTGCACGCTTAGCCAAGTTGTTATTCTGCAATCCTTAACGCTGTCGAAAAGTGATGAAACCTATGGGAATGACGTCATCTCAACGTAAAGTCGCGTGGTCAGAACAAACGAATAGACAATTCGTAGCCAAGTTCACATCGTTAAAAATCGTAGAAACGATTTCGATTTTAAAGATTTTTTTTATTTTTTTTTTATTTTTAACGATTCAATGTTTAATGCTTCATCCTTTGTTAGACAAACGCTACATTGTAGAACGAGCAGCCGACTCAGACGCGTCAACATGGCTACCAACTTCTTCGTTTTCTACAATTGCTGTCACCGAGGCGTTACCGCTTAAAGAACGGAATTCGACACAAACTGGTTGTAACTTGGTTAGGGGGGCTGATTCTGTTTTTTAACTCCTGTAGTCTTCTTAATACGCATCGTTAAAGCGATATACCGGAAACTTGGTAAAAAATGCTGTACCTACATTCTTCTGGTGCGTATAGTAATCGGCACGAATATTGAGCGCTCGACGTCAGTGTTGATCGCTTTGCACATTCCATACATTGGTGAGCCAATCGTCGTCGTTGTTAGATACATGCAGCAAGCGCAAGGAACGAATCACGAGTGATGTCTATGATACGCCGTACCACTAAAGAGACCGAATATTTGACTTCTGCGCAACTTGAAGTCAGCGCTCAAGATCCGTGCCGATAACTATACTGCTGCGTTACATATTGTCAACTACCTAATGCTCTATCGGATTTCAACATAAGGACGCTTTTAATTTAGATGTTTCATGCCAGACCGCTGCCGCACGTACGTTAGCAGTCCAACAACAAGCGCCTAAATTGAAAACGTATCTAGGCTGCCTTGTACGCCAGGGATGCGCTATTTAACAGCGTACTATTCAACACCGAATTGAACACGTGGCGCTTGTGACTTTTTTTTATGGATGGAAATCATCCCATGACTTCTCCCGCTCTTTCAGACTTTCACTGACTAAAACAACACCTGTGTCCTTCAGTTGCCTTTTACTACGAGTTTCCTTTTCAGAAATTCCCCTTGGTCCTAGCTAGCGGGCGTCGACCCTGCCGGGCCCCTCTGGGGCCTAAATCTGCTATTTTTATAAATTCGTCATTCCAACACGATCCCATCGTCATTTTGCTAAAAGTTTGTAATCTGGTAATTCATAATGATCGATCATTGATCGGTCAATGGTCTTGTAATAGAATTGTGGTAGAATCACAATATCGATTTGTTAAAGGCACTAATTCGTCGCAATGACGTCGTAATGGCTGATCAATGGAACTGTCAAATTTTTTGCAGATTATCGCATATGTCAGATATTCATTTGTCGTTATGTACGAGATTACCATTCTATGCCATTTCTTTCAATAGAGTGTCAGTGGTTGATAGTTGGAAAGTCATAATGACACCATTATATTTGTAGATTACCAAACTTGCTCAAAATCAACAATTATGACATCAATGATAGACCATTCTGACACTATTGCAATAGCAGACTTGAGGCCCTGGTTTGCTGACATCTCTTTGAGGAACGCGTGGGTCACTACGGGCTATTGACGACTGGACTAACCGCATCAGGTTAGACTGGAAGGTGACATCACTAGTTGGGCTAAGGCTAGGGATATGCTGATTGGTCATTTGACTAGGCTTACGTTCAAGCCTTCCTATCATTATATTGCTTATGACGGACTTGTCAATTATGTCGCTAGTAATTTAAGAGTAATATGGCAAGACGCGGTCCCGTGACACCAAAGCTCTTGTTGTTCTTGAAGATAACACCTAATAAATATCAGTGTCCGATGCAATTGCTCTGCTTACACAAATTGCTCTGGATAAGCATTGTGTGCTGTGAAATAAAGTTCATCATTCTAGCCTTGAAGACACCAAAATTAAACGGGAAGACCGCAGCAGACAAATTCCAGCCCTTTATTGTACAAGGTATGAACGCCGAAGCAAAATGTCCGGACCGTAAAGGTATCAACAATGTAAGGGTGAACACTTGCGAAGCAGTAATGCGAGCAAAGGAAGAGGCCGCACGCGTGACACATCCCCGCCGCCACCGGGATTGCGATCCCAATTTCCCGCCACCGTAGACGCGCGCTTGTTGACGGCGAGCAATGTGTAGCTCGCCGTCTGACCTTCCGGAAGCTTAAAAATACTAGAAGCTTGCCAACGCCTAGCTGGATGTACTAGCAGTCACTAAGAGTACTTTATTTTCTAGGGTCTATGTAGTACAGTCTCGTAGATTATTATCACATAATCATCCTAAAATTTCAGATGTACCTGCCCAGCTCTATTCCTGGCCAGCATGACAGACACTGAGCCTTGCTCGTGTGTCTGCGATTGGCCTGATGTGGGCCGCCGCCGTGACTTCTCTATTCTTCGGAGGTATCGGAGGATGAGGTTCCATTCTCGAGGAAGATACCAGGAGAAGACTATGGTGGTGTGAGGGAATGGAGCAGATTGGTTCTAGGGATTCTATGGTATTAAGCAAGCAGTAGAGGACTTTGGTTGGAGTCTCTAAACTATAAGTTCTAACAGTTCTGACTTGGATTTTGGCTAGAGCTATAGAATTTATTATATGTTTTGAATTCAAAATCAGAATATTGTAAGCAATTGCAGTCGTACTCAACTGTAAAGTTATAATATCTTTGTTGTAAAACTTCGTGTTGGTTTTGGTTAGGGATTTACTAGTACCTATAATTTTCTGTGAAGAAACTTGACACTGTTTTATTAAACTTGTAGAGACACTTAGCCGCCAGTCATTAAACACGGTGAGCAGGGATAGCCCTCGGGATAAAAATTATTTTGGGTTTCTTTACAATGTGGAGCTGAATTTTCAACCGGGGTAGGTACATGGGTTACATTTTGTCAGGTATAATTTTCTCAAACAATTTTTAATTATACTTGGCAAAATAGAAGACAAGTCTTCGTGTATCCTCCAAGACCTTTTACTAGAGGTTAAGACGGGCGCGAGAAGCTACGTAATTGCGTTGTCATATCACACTTTTCTGCAAAAACTGTATTCAAATTAAAATAATAAGTTTTTCTTAAATATTAATGTAATACAAATATCATTGAAGGTTTTCACTAATTAACCAACTCATTATACAGTCTGCAGCATATTTGTCGAGTCTCCTATTTGTGCAAGTGAAGCAATAAATGAGACTGCTTAAGAAATATATTTACCATGTATTTAACAATTAATATTAATTTTATGTAGGTCATTATGTGAAAAATATTATGTCCGACCCGTGTAAAAACTTAAAACTTTTTGACTTAAGCTTTAGAACGTTTGAACCGCAAATAACAAAAAAAAAAAAATGGTTTTATTAAATAAAAGGACATTGTCAATCTTTGTATAGAAGTTGGACCATGTGCTGCCCAGAATGAACTCATTATGCATTTTGTTCCACAAGCCATTACTAATCAGTAAACCGAAGTGTGCCTAAATCTGTCCAAAGAGTCAAGAGAAAAAAAATTGTCATGCTTTGAATTATTTATTGAAAAGTAACTTAATTGTTTTCAGTGTGTGAGTAAACATTAATTGTACTTTTTGACATCGTTTAATTTCTGAAAATTTTCTATCCTAGTGCAAGTAAGCTTGTAAAATCTATACATCATCAGGCGTGCTTAAACACTACAAACGCAGACACGACGTAAAAAAAAAAATGGGGAATTTGCATTTTTCTTCTTTTCATTCTAAATTTTCTTCTCTTTTCTTAATTATATGATTTATAAGTATATTGTTTGGTATTGTATGTATATATTTTGTACTACTATGTCCTACTAGCTTGATTTTTCTTTCATTCATATCTTGTCCTGACAATAACGAACACAAAAAAATAAAAAGTTCACGTTTGGTGCAGATTTACATTTCAGTGATTCATTTTTATTTACATAAGATTAGTATTATTTTTGATGATCACACCGACTGCCCTAAATCTATCTTCATTCATTCAGTTCATCGAAAGGTTGTCTGTAACAGATTGCTCTGTGCGATAATACCGATTGTAGGTACACTTGTTTTAATACATTTTTGTTCTTTGAATTCTCACTCATAGAAAATCAGATCCAAACATAATACACGACTATTTTACTGTTAATGCTTTTGTCGAATAGCAATAGGTACCTAATTTCTCCTTATTATTTCGTCCGGGTCAGAAAGTGTTTTTCACAACAATTTGTGTAGCGTGCCATATATTAATATGTTAAACAGTAGTGCAACTCCATAAATATTCCTTAAGAACTTCGGTGAGGTGATCGAGAAGCGAGCACTCGATTCATGCAATCAAGGATGTTCACTTCACTTCCATTTTGAAGTGAGATGTTTATAGAATTGATCGATAAGTCAATGGTGTCGATACTCTCGTTCATAAACTTGTTTTTGAGCTATTTTTTCAAGAATGGGACGAATGTTGTAAATTATAGCTGGATTAGATAGATACCTTTCGAATAACGAAAGAGATAGAGAGTAGACACACGATAGAAAGACAATGAGAAAGTTCGCTTGGGGTTTAATGAATTAATTTAATATCTCTAATTTAGCCCTATAAGTCTTTTTCTCCACTCGACTCTATCTCGAATCAGCCTCCTTCAATAAAATTCACAGAGTATAGCTTTTTTTATATTAATCGAGGTTTTTCCCGTTGGCATTGCAACTGACTCGAGTGGAGTTGAGGATGTCTACTTCAAAAGGAATTCTTACATATTGTCTTCTTTTTCTTTGTACTCTGTTCAAAATAACATGAGACATTTATCAAAACTTTTTATTACTGTAAGTTCAACCGATTTTGTCTTTTATTACGTTGTTGGCATGACAAATGGCAGCTGTAGTAAATAGTTGGTATTGTAACCACTTTTTTACTTTTTATGCCTACGAAATAGAAGTCAAAATTGGTTGAACAGACAGTAAAGAAGGTTTCTTTAAGTGTCTATTCTTAACGCGAATAGGGTATAACTGTATCTAATTAAGTGAACAAGAAAATTGGCATTCTGTACGAGTTGTCTCAGACAGCGATGCACAAACGAATACCACGGATCCAGTACATGATTCTGAACCCCCCAGTGGTGGAATTTTTCGTCGGGTTTTTCCTAATATTTTTAAATTTAAACTGTATAAAATCGTTATTCTAACCAACCCCGATGATATTTTTAGAAAAAAAAACAAAAAAAAAAATCATTTAAAAAAATAATTAATTAAAAAGTCATCCGTCTCTCTCTCTCTCTTCTTCCTTGCCTTATCCCTTTATTTGGGGTCGGCTCTCCTCATCTTTAGGCGCCAGGATAGTCTATCCTGGGTTGTCTGTGCGTCCAGCTGAGCCCGTTCCAGATCTTTGGACACTGTTTTCCACCACGAAGCTAGAAGGTGCCCTCTTCCTTTTTATCTTTCCGGGATCAAAAAGTCATCGGGGTAGATAAAATCGATAATCTAATCAATCCTGATGTCATTTTTAATTTCAAGGGTAATTCATTCGCTTTTTTCACAAAAAAAATAAAATAACGATTTTATAAAATTTAAATAAAAAAAACGTAAAAATGTAAAAAACAAAAATAGGAAAAAACCGACATAAATTTCCACCTCTGGGGGGTCCATAATGATGTATTCGTTTGATGTCAGAGGCAACCTGTATGTATTCCAAAAAGTACTCTGAAGAGAATGTGGTCCCAGATATAGTAAGAAGAGATGCGGCTTGTTGATGCGTTGTCTTTTTAAAAACCATATTATTATGATTATGACTTTATACAGAATAGGGTAGTTTCCAGGGTCAAAATAATTACATTTTATTTAGTCCGTATTTTAGATTACTTATACAAAAATATTGGACACGTATTTTTTCTTTTTTCGATTAAACAAAAAATAACAAAGATATAGCTCATTAAAGTTACTTGTGACGTCACCCCACGTAACTTTAATGGGCCATATCTTTGTCATTTTTGGTTTAATTTAGAAATAGAAAAATACGTGTCCCTTTTTTTGAATAATCTAAAAGACGGACTAATTACATTTTTTACGGCAACTAGCCAGTTGACTTCAGACGATAAGTCTCCATGTAGGCCTATCTAAAATAATATATTTTGAATTAAATTAATTTCTTTTACCAAACAGTTTTATTTTTCTAAAGAGCGATGTTTGAAATATTCTGGATGTTGTAACTCAACTAAGGCATATTTTTACTTTTGACATTTTTAATGGTGGAATCTGGATTTATTTATTTTTATATTCCCTTTTATGTTGTGTATATCAGAGGTAATCAATAACAAAATAAAAGGGAAATTGCAAATTATTATTATTTGAAAGCATTTTTTTCGCTGTAAAGTTATACAGCGAAAAAAATGATTTAAAAATTATTTATTTATTTTTATATTACCTAATTTGATTAACTCCATACACAACATAAAAGGGAAATTGCAAGTTATTATTATTTGAAAGCATTTTTTTCGCTGTATAACTTCTGTGGATTGTTTATGTATAAACAAAAGTAAGGTTCTTAAATTTCAATTCTGTAAAATGTATTATAATCATCTTTGTTTTGCTTTGTAGTGCTGTATTAATATCGATGCAATGGAAAAATTGTTTACCAAATAAATAAATGTACCTACTTACTTGCATTGTGAAGTCAACTTATACTGGACAAACTTAACGTGATGGCGCGCTAAGGGACACCTACACCAACTTTTGTTATCACCATAATAATATCGCATAATATTTTTTGTAACGTCTTGTCTGAAAGAGATTCGATTAATTGTAAGAAGAATATTTTTAAGTTGTAAATAAATTTGATTTTTAAGCGAGACTTGTTTTCTTCTCAATGAAACGTTCAACAATAGCTGAGCACTAATTTTGCATAACGAAAAACGCAGCGTTGGAAGGCCTCCTACAAGATGGACCGATGACCTGGTGAAGGTTGCGGGAATCCGATGGATGCGGGACGCACAGGATCGTTCATTGCGGCGACACTTGGGGGAGGCCTATGTCCAACAGTGGACGTCTATCTTTTGAAATGATGATGATAAGTAACTTTGCGGCAATAGCACAACTTCGGTGCAAAGAAACCCTGTGTTTCCACTACAGTACTGGAATGATTGCTGGTTTTTTAACCTCAAACGTTCTTAGCTTCGCACAGGGCCGCTTTTTTAAAAAGGATAGCAGATCCAAAGTCTTAATAATGCAAAACAAAATGACTCGACAAATAAGTGTGCAATCCACGTGTACGGTCTACCTCACATCAAGTCCACCAACACACAGACGTACAGGCACAAAATAGATAGGTACAGAAGACAATCTCGTGTATGTACTTCACTTTTTATACCTAAGCTCGGTGGACGCACACTAATGAGCGTTTGAGCTGGAACTGTTCGACGAGTGATCCGAGACGCGACCGAGACATCGTGTCTGTGAGCGGTGTCTATGTGTGCGTTGCTCGAGCGCTTTTTGTATGTAGATTGACTTCTGTATAGTACAATTCACGAATGATGGCGGCCCTGAAGTTAGCCTTTGCGAACTTTCGCGCATGTACACTCATAGAAAAAACTGTTATTGTCATTCATTTTATTTTAAACCGAAATACGAATAAAAAAATCCTTATGCAGGAACCAAGTACAAATAAAAGTAATATCAAAACGCTATGAGACAGAAAGCTATAAAAATAACGTAATAAATTAAGGATTCATTCATCTCTCGACAAAATAATTAACAACAAATTATCGAAAACTTTTGTAACTGTCCGTACTCTAGAGAGAGATAACAACACGAACTCGACACCAATGCTAACGTGTGACTGAGACACATGATCGCGTACCGAGAGTTGCCGAATATGCACGAAGATATACGATGTCAACAAAAAGGGATGTCCAATATGCATTTCCGAAGATGATGTTTAGTCGATTTTTTTTCGAATCGATTAAAATTGAATTATAAAAATATATTTATAATCAATTTTATACTTGGTTTAAATTACTCTCGAACAGTAGTTATTGAAGTAGTAGTTAATAAATAACTGATATTTAACTAAATTATGTCTTTGAACTAAGAAAATTACATGTTACTATTTTTCTTTTTTAATTAAAGTTTGAAATCTCATTTACTAACGACAATGTTTAATAAGTTTTTAAATCTATTTCGTTCAGTATCTTATATAAACAAAAATCAATAAATTGCAAATCGATAAAAATCGATTATGATTTTTGATTGAACAAAGGAACGATTGTGTTTAAATAGAGTTAATCCCTAGCATATCCCTGCCTCGCGCACGTCGCAATTTGGTTCCTAAAACACGTCACTGCGCAGCCTTCTGCGCAAACTTCACGCCCGCCATCATTCGTGAATTGTACTGTACCTATCTATTTTGTGGTTCACGCCATGGTCTGGAGTCCGGAGCGAGGGGGAATTTGGCGGCGGTCGTTTTTTTCTGCGAAACATTAAGCGCCACCGCACACGGGCTATAAAAAAAAGCTGCCACAAAAAAAAATTAACAGCGGCCACAAAAAAAAAAGCTGAAGCGCGCGACAGCTTGTGGCCAGCTAGAAGCGACTGCTAGCTTCTTTTTTGGTGCAGTAGCGCCGCACTCGGGCTACAAAAAAAGGCCGCCACAAAAAAAAGCTGGAAGCGGCTTTTTTGTGGCCTGTGTGCGGGGACACTTATACTAGCGAAGGAGGCGGCCGGACGAGTGACACAGCGGACATCCTCACGCCCCAGCCGCCAAGACCCAACCAAGGCTACCAGCCACTGTAGGCGTGGGCTTATGGACAACGACCAATGGGTCGCTCTCGAGTCCTCCGGTAACCGTCCAAACCGAACCCGGGTCGTCGACAGCGTATACCTAGTTTTTTTTCGCACGAGAGATGTCAGTAAAACCGTAGGAGCTCAGCAGGGTCGAAGCTTACTAGGACCATGAGTTGACTTCTGAATGTAGCACCCGTGGTCGCGAGATGCAGAGGATTACTGAAGGAACATAGGTGTTGTTTCAGTCAATAAAAGCCTGATACGCCCTCTCGTTCTACCCTACAGCGTAAGAAGCCATTATAATATACCGCTAAAAACGACAACTCACAGGCCAGCACATGCTTATTTAAGAGCTGGTTGTAGTCACTGAGAATACTCAGTGACCAAAAAAAAGTACAAAATATTGTATGTACTCTGACCGGGTCTATGTCGATGTCGCGGCCCCGTAACAGCGGTTTTATTTTTATAAAATAAAACAGTAACTATTCAAGATTTTTGAATTTACTACGCCCTTTTAAAAAACAAGCTTTATTATTTATTGTAACTTTTAAATATTTCCGTTACGTAATCTCGTAGACACACACGTTTAAAATCGTAAGTTAGAGTCAGATTCGTTATTTTTATTGAGCTGAATAAATTATATCATGTTTTGATTTTTGCCCGGCGTTTGGTTATATAGTCAATTTTAATAAAGTTTCATTTATATGAGATGTGATGATGTTTCATATTTATGGATTTTCAGAGACTTAAAAAAGTTCAAAATGAATAAAACCTAGCCTTAACATTTGTTGACTATGTTCATACAGACAAAACATCTTTTTTAATGTCCTTTGTAGTTTTCTGCTAGAATCCACAGTAGATTAATTTGCTGAATATTTAATTAAATTAAATTTTAATTACATTTTCAAATACTGATTTCTTTAAGGAAATTTTATACTTTTAAATGTCCTTTCGTTAGATAGTAAAATATGAAAACATAAAATACGTAACAATTGTGTTCATACTTTTTTAAAATGATTAAAAGATTCTATAATTCCTGAGATCTTTTCCTTGGAAAAAAACCTTCAATACTGTGCTCTCCATAGAACCTGTATGCCTGACCGCGAAGTCATAGGAATGGTGGGTCGAAACTCCATGGAAGCTCTAACTACTCGTATTTACATGAGTTAACCTTATAAAAACAGTTGTATGTATAATATGCGTGGGCGTAAATATGTATAACTTAAGTGGCGGTGAGTAGGGCACATTGCTCGAAGATCAGAGATGGAACCAAAAGGTTCCTGGGTGGCGACCGCGTACTAAAAGATGCAGTATTGGATGGCCTCCGATAGGTTAGCCCAATAACGCAATGAAAGCTGGTGGGAATCCTATGGGTGCAAGACACACAGAACCGGTCGTTGTGGTGACGCTTGGGGGAGGGCCTATGTCAAGCAGAGGACTTCTATCGGCTGAAATTATGACAATGATGATGCACCGGTGTGCGAAAAGCAATTACAGGTTCATGTAAAGTTTAAAAAGACAAGGTGAAGCATACAGTGGAGGTGTGCTCCGCCTAGGCAGTAACGCCGTGTCCTTGTGGGGGCGATCGAGGACGAGTGGCAGGCGGTCGCCTCTTTCTGCGAAGCAGTAATGTTAGCAAAGGAGGTGGCCGCACGCGCGAGGCAAAGGCCCTCACGCCCCTGCCACCGGGATCCTGATCCCAATTTCCGGCCACCGTAGGTACGGTCTTGTGAACGGCCAGAAATAGGTAGCTCATCGTCCAACCGTCTGGTAACTGTCCGGATTTAGCCGCGTAGTGTTCTACGCGCGCCTTAAAGAGATGTCAGCAACCGTAGGTGCCCAGCAGGCTGGAAGTCTACTGGGGCCATGAGTGATGCGAAAGAGAGCCCCTGGGCCCTAAAACGAAGGCAAAGAAGGAACCGGAGTGGATTTTAGTCATTAAAAGTCTGACACCGCTCTCCTGCACCACTCAAGGCGGGAAATGTCGTTGGATGATTTCCAACCTAAAAAAAATAATAATTAAAAAGTAAACCTGAGTAAACAGGAAGTATGAAGATGCATCATGTACAAACTTTTAAGTTATTATTCGGTCTATTGTTTACACAGATGTAAGCCAAGAGCCTAACAAATATTCAAATCGTATAAAAGGCTGAGTTTTGTGACAGAAGTTACAAGTTACTCATCTTCGGCCTACGAAGTAATTCGAAGATTGTAAGAAATTCTTCTCATCCAAAATGAAGACAGCTCTGTATTTGATCGTCGTGATCGTGAGTATATTTCAATATTCGTTAAACTAATTATATGCACTTTCTCCTGAAAACTTGCTATTAGATACTGTGGTGTATTGTACAACTTCATTTTTGAATTGCTGAAAATGAATTGTGTCGTGCTCAGATTCTTTCATATGGGAATGCGCAATGTATCGCAATCGCAATTCAGAGCAATAATAATGATAATAATAATTTATTTTTGACAGTCCCACATTATATGTTACTATCACTTATTTTTATGATATTTCAAACGTTCAATAGGTAATATAACACTTGTTATTTGGTATTCTTCCCATAAACCTAATTATATAATTATTAAATTCAATTACAATTATCGCAAATTAAATGTCATAGCAACAAAAAACTAAAATGTGGATTAATACAAAAAAAATGTCACTTACTTAGGTAAATGTCATGGGATAACAATAAAAATGGCACAAAAGTAAATGTCATAGTGAAAAATTTTAAAAAAATCAAGGAATAAAAAACACTGTAAGTAACAAAATCTCAAGCCTTTGTTAGTAAACTAATGACAAGTCAGGTCTGATCGACCGGCCTACCCACGTGCCAGCGGGTTAACTACCCGGGCGGCTATCGAGTGCAGCACGCTGTTAGGACTGTCAGTGTCAGAAGTGTCAGACAACTAAACAAAGGACATAATATGAATTACAAAATATTATTTTGAAAAAACAATGAGATACATGATAGTTACCTCCTAAAATAACGTAAGTTAGAGACGAAACGATGCCAATGAAGATGTATTTAATTTGTAAACGGAAATAAATTATTTGTATTTTAAATTTGAAATGAGGTGTCGATACTTTTAGTCGATCCGAAAAATAATTTAGAGAAAATAAAAATAGTAAGTATTTGGATATAGTATATATTTTTTATTGATACAAAAATATATATAAAAAACTATTTCTTGTATCCTCTCTTGTTCTTGTGTTATCCAAAAATATTAGTTTTTTTTAAGAGTTGGCCTGTTAGATGATTTTTGAACGCAGTGATTATTGAGCCATCTTTGAAAAATGTATTTTCGCAAGGTACAAACTTACAGTGGTGCTGAAAATGTTTAGATATGTTTGACCTTGTTTATATATTGCTGGTAATATATTTTTTTAATGGTAAAAAATAGTGCTTGATTCCCGCCTGATGGTAAGCAGTGATGCAATTAATATGAATATGGGTTATTAATACTGACAATTTAGGTTTTTGAAACGTGCATCTAAAATCTTTCCTAACGCTACAAGTGTCTTAAAATCAATGAGACAAAGCGTTAACGTTAAATACAATCTTTCAAAGTATTTATGAAAACAGTGCTTGTTGTTGTTCCTGTAGGAACTATCAGAAAGAATGTATCGAGCAGATACTTGTGTATTCCTCATGTCGTTTCATCCCTGGTATAAGTTCACAGGTATACCATACTTGTAACTCGCCCATTTGTTCAACTTTAAGAACAGCATAGGTGCCTATTTAGTGTGATAATTCTAAGCTCTGGTGTAGTGAACTGCACGCCAGTGGTAACTGCGATAATTAACTGCTACGACGTCAAGGAGTAAGGTCGTGCAGTTGACTGAACATATGACCATCTAGTCAGCAGTGTATTCTTTTGTTACAGGCGGCCTTCGCACTCGTCGAAGAGTCGGCAGCTGGTATGTCTTTCACAAATATAAATGTTAACAATTAAAAGTAGATTATTATAATTTTTTTGGTACTTCGTGAGTCAAATCTAAGTGTCCCCGCACACGGGCCACAAAAAAAGCTAGAAGCGGCCACAAAAAAAGCTAGAAGCGGCTACAAAAAAAGAGCTAGAAGCGGCCACAAAAAAAACCGAAGCGCGTGACAGCTTGTGGAGAAGCTAAAAGCGGCTTCTAGTTTTGTTTTTTGTGGCGGCAGCGCCATACACGGGCCGCAAAAAAAGCCGCCACAAAAATTAATTTATTACACAATTAATCTAAACTCGTATAACTTTGGGTAACCATTAGGAGCAGTCAAAAGCTCGAAAGTATTACTCAGTAACTAGATAATGGAGGTCAGGAATCTCTTGATGATTAGCAGCCTATATGGTAGATCAGACGAGAGGTGCCCCGTTCAAAACTAACTCGTTTTAGACTCAAAGGCACAATAAAAATCCTTCAAAACATTTAATTTTCTATCTCAACCTATTTCAAAGAATCGCTCTGAGTATATCCATCATTTGTATGTATCTTCAATTTCTTTGTTTCTTAAATATGTCTTTAGCTTTACCTTGTATATGTCACCGGTAAATTACAGAATCCATATAATTATAATAAATCTTTGTTATATATCACGATAAAATTATGATAAAAACGCTTTGTATACGATAAATCACATCCAAATTCATTCTTTTTCCACAATAACCGTGTCTTATTTATAAAAAATAGTTTACAATTTCTCGCGATATTTTATAATTTAGCGGCGGCGGTTTGCAATTATCCGGTGACAATACATTTTATCTATTGCTCAGACGGGAGGTTAGCAGGCTTAGCCAAGTTGATAATCTACAATCGTTAACGCTAGTAGAAAACTAATCAAATGTATGGGAATGACATCATCTTAACAAAATTTGTAGTCCAGTTCAGATCGTTACATAATGAAATTTATGTAATCGTTTCTACAATATTTATCGCTACATCCTTTAGTTTGGTAAGATTATTGGTACTCATGCTGAGGCTTTATCGATTGTAGAAAGAAACGGTTGTAACTTGGCTAGGCCTGCAGACGGGTTAGCGCGCACTAGCTTTTGACGTTTTATTCGTACCCGTATTTATATAGCTATAGAACGAAATATGTGCCTAAGTGTAATTAAATATTTTGATATCTTATTTAAGCTTGCCACAATTTGATAAAAAGTGAGAATTTATTCAACCGATTTGATTGAAATTGTATTTACAGGTTCTCTTAGAGAGAAACGAGGCCTTTTTGGCGGTATCGGAAAATTGATCGCGGATATATCAGATAACGTAAATCAAGTTGTTAACGACTCTGTGAAAGGAGTTACGGAATTATTGGATACAGTTATCGCAAACTTGACGGCTTCAATAAAAGGAGTACTTGAAGACGTGGGAGGCCTTGTAAAAACCGTATTAAAAGATTTGGAAGTTGACACTACAAAAGTTGACACTACAAAAGCTGACGAAAAACTTGAACTTGGTGTTAAAAAAATTATGGATAATGTTGTTGAACAAATGAAAAATAATGTTGCTACAGAAGACATTGAAATAACAGTTAACGTCAGTCTGGAAGAACTCACACAAAATGTTGTCGAAGAACTGGGAAGTGCTGTAAATAACACAACAGAATTCTCGGCTGATTTACTCTCGAAATTGAAAGAAATCCTTAAGAAATGGATGGATAATGCCAAAAACGTTGATGTTGCAGTCAATGCATCAGTATCCGTATAATAAAAATCCAAACACAGCATAAATACGATACCCAACGACAAACGAATCATACTACAATCCCCTGCATGCCACAAATTTATACAGTTAGTTTAGCAGTCTAAAAAGCTACTTACCAAACATTTCATGAATATATTTTATCTACATATACATATGGTGGCATCGAGGATTTATCAAAAATTTTGGCTTCTGTTATTTAAATACTTTGAATTAAGTTCTTTGCTAAACATCTGTGTACTTAGCGCAGTTGGGACTTTTCATTTCAAGAGAATGAATATATAAAAGCAAATCACAAACTAACAGTCGTCGTCCTTATGAACAAGCGGAGTAGAGTTATCAGCACTGTTTGAAACAGGCGACACTGTATCTGATACCTGCAGGGTGCAACAGTAATGGTCACAATGAAGAGTTAGATGTTCATCGTCATCAGACTGTGTTTTGCAGTGGTTACTGCAGATCATAGGATCCAGAGCAGCGATCATTCAGCTGTCAGAATACTTCATGAAAGAAAAACTGTCTTTAAGATATCATGAGATCAGACTGCATGAGAAGAAAATATTAAGTCAAGAATCTAGTTCTCTTCCATCTTCAAAGTTTAGGAAGACAAAAACAGGACGCTTGACGGTTTCTTCATTTCAATCTAAAAGGTACGTGAACAATAAGAAGCCCGAAGTCTTGTTATATTTTCAAATATCATCTCTGCTTGTTCAAAACTTGAGACTATTTAAAGAATGTTATTGTGAAAACGAGTAGTTAAAAGTCGTAACTGATCAAGTCTAAAAGAATTGACGTACGCTAAAGAGCTGCCATCAGAACTAGCTTTAAATTTGATATATCTAACTAAGCCAATCTTTTTCACAGATATTCAACAAGCTATCTCAGAAGATTTGGACTTTAAGGTGCTGGTGATGGAAGACGGAACTCCGAGTAGTATTGCTGATGCAACCTCAACAACCGCCTTGGTAATAATATCCATATAGGTTCTTCCTGCTTGAAATTTACGCCGTTGAGTAGGGACGTCTATATTGCCTTAAAATGTTCATAATACGCATTGAAAGCAATTCTAGTAATTCGTCTTGAAAATGTGTCTTAGCAAAAGCTGCGCTAAAATGTTTCAGAAGTACATACTTATATTCAAAGGTTTATGTAATTTATTGTTACTTTTCGAATATCAAAATAAATGTTGCATTATACGTGGAGTGTTTATTTTAAAACGTCACAAGTCCTTCGACAGTACGAGACATTTAAACGCTTTCACATAAAAGCAAGGATAAAGGGTAGTACGAGTAACAAATCCCAATAAACCCTAGGTCTGTACCGGTAGGTGCAAACAGTACCTAGGTTCATGTACAATCGATCATTCATTAAAACCTTTAGGTTCTGTAGTAAGCTAACCAGAATCCCTTGTATAGGCTGGCGCTACAGATGTTATTATGTGTACTAGCTTTTTTTTACGGTGGGAAAATCATATAGTGACATCCTCCGCTCTTTCTTGGGCGAAGCGTGAGATAGTGTCAGACTTTTACTGACTAAAAACCCTATCCTGTTCCTTTGTTGCCTTTCGTACCGGGCCTGAGCTATCCTTCGAAACTAACCCTGGCCCCAGTAGGTTTCGACCCAGTTGGGCTCCTGCGATTGCTGACAACTCCTTAAGGCGCGCGGGAACAGTGCGCGCCGTCGACTACTTGGGCCAGACAGTTACCGGACGGTCGGACAGCGAGCAACCCATTGCTCGCCGTCCGCAAGCCCGCGCCTACGGTGGCCGAAAATCGGGATCGGAATCCTGGCGACGGCGGCGGCTGAGGCGCTGTTATGTGTACTGGCTGCCATTCTGAAGGAAATGAAAAAAGTTAGATTCTGTATTCATGGAAAATTCGTAGTTTATTTGAATTTTAAGGGGACTACAGGTTTTGAGGTGCGTTTACTCTCAGACTTCATACAAAAGATGAAGTATTTTGGGGGATTTTCTAAAAAGTTACTAATTTGGTTATAAAAATAAATGTTACAACGGTAAAATATTGCTTGTAGAGTATTCTGACAAGAAATCAGAATGACGAAATAATGTATGTTAGTCTGGTTTTTATTCTATAACTTTTAATTGCATCTTCATGATTTTTTATCATTCTATTTAGCTATATAATTACTAGCTGTGCCCGCGACTTCGTTCGCGTGGACTACAGGATTTTGAATTTATTTTTTCTAAAATAAAAGTAGCCTAAGTTATTCCTTATTATATCAGCTACTTGCCAATAAAAGTCCCGTCAAAATCGGTCCAGCCATTTCAGAGATTAGCCGGAACAAACAGACAGACATAAATTAAAAAAAAATGTTATTTTGGTGTATGTACCGTATGTATATTCATATGCATGTAGTAGAAAGCGGTTATTTCAATATTACAAACATACACTTCAATTTTATTTATATATATAGATGTATTGTAAACACAATCAATCTAGCATTTATTCTGAAGAATAATATTTTAATTTTTCTGATTCTGTTCACTCATCACCATCTTCCTACCCTTGTCCCATCTTATTTGGGGTCGGCGCAACACGTTTTTTTCTTCCATTCAGCGCTGTCACTCGTCATGCTATCACTAACTTCCTTTTCTTTCATATCACTCTTCACACTATCCATCCATGTTTTCTTTGGTCTCCGTCTCCTTCTCCACCCATCCACATGTATACTCATAACTCTTTTAGTAACATGCATCTGCACGCTTAGCCAAGTTGTTATTCTGCAATCCTTAACGCTGTCGAAAAGTGATGAAACCTATGGGAATGACGTCATCTCAACGTAAAGTCGCGTGGTCAGACAGACTTTGTTAGACAAACGCTACATTGTAGAACGAGCAGCCGACTCAGACGCGTCAACATGGCTACCAACTTCTTCGTTTTCTACAATTGCTGTCACCGAGGCGTTACCGATTAAAGAACGGAATTCGACACAAACTGGTTGTAACTTGGCTAGGGGGGCTGATTCTGTTTTTTAACTCCTGTAGTCTTCTTAATACGCATCGTTAAAGCGATATACCGGAAACTTGGTAAAAAATGCTGTACCTACATTCTTCTGGTGCGTATAGTAATCGGCACGAATATTGAGCGCTCGACGTCAGTGTCGATCGCTTTGCACATTCCATACATTGGCGAGCCAATCGTCGTCGTTGTTAGATACATGCAGCAAGCGCAGGGAACGAATCACGAGTGATGTCTATGACACGCCGTACCACTAAAGAGACCGAATATTTGACTTCTGCGCAACTTGAAGTCAGCGCTCAAGATCCGTGCCGATAACTATACTGCTGCGTTACATATTTCAAACTACCTAATGCTCTATCGGATTTCAACATAAGGACGCTTTTAATTTAGATGTTTCATGCCAGACCGCTGCCGCACGTACGTTAGCAGTCCAACAACAAGCGCCTAAATTGAAAACGTATCTAGGCTGCCTTGTACGCCAGGGATGCGCTATTTAACAGCGTACTATTCAACACCGAATTGAACACGTGGCGCTTGTGACTTTTTTTTATGGATGGAAATCATCCCATGACTTCTCCCGCTCTTTCAGACTTTCACTGACTAAAACAACACCTGTGTCCTTCAGTTGCCTTTTACTACGAGTTTCCTTTTCAGAAATTCCCCTTGGTCCTAGCTAGCGGGCGTCGACCCTGCCGGGCCCCTCTGGGGCCTAAATCTGCTATTTTTATAAATTCGTCATTCCAACACGATCCCATCGTCATTTTGCTAAAAGTTTGTAATCTGGTAATTCATAATGATCGATCATTGATCGGTCAATGGTCTTGTAATAGAATTGTGGTAGAATCACAATATCGAGCTTATTAAAGGCACTAATTCGTCGCAATGACGTCGTAATGGCTGATCAATGGAACTGTGAAAATTTTGGCAGATTATCGCATATGTCAGATATTCATTTGTCGTTATGTACGAGATTACCATTCTATGCCATTTCTTTCAATAGAGTGTCAGTGGTTGATAGTTGGAAAGTCATAATGACACCATTATATTTGTAGATTACCAAACTTGCTCAAAATCAACAATTATGACATCAATGATAGACCATTCTGACACTATTGCAATAGCAGACTTGAGGCCCTGGTTTGCTGACATCTCTTTGAGGAACGCGTGGGTCACTACGGGCTATTGACGACTGGACTAACCGCATCAGGTTAGACTGGAAGGTGACATCACTAGTTGGGCTAAGGCTAGGGATATGCTGATTGGTCATTTGACTAGGCTTACGTTCAAGCCTTCCTATCATTATATTGCTTATGACGGACTTGTCAATTATGTCGCTAGTAATTTAAGAGTAATATGGCAAGACGCGGTCCCGTGACACCAAAGCTCTTGTTGTTCTTGAAGATAACACCTAATAAATATCAGTGTCCGATGCAATTGCTCTGCTTACACAAATTGCTCTGGATAAGCATTGTGTGCTGTGAAATAAAGTTCATCATTCTAGCCTTGAAGACACCAAAATTAAACAGGAAGACCGCAGCAGACAAATTCCAGCCCTTTATTGTACAAGGTATGAACGCCGAAGCAAAATGTCCGGACCGTAAAGGTATCAACAATGTAAGGGTGAACACTTGCGAAGCAGTAATGCGAGCAAAGGAAGAGACCGCACGCGTGTCACATCCCCGCCGCCACCGAGATTGCGATCCCAATTTCCCGCCACCGTAGACGCGCGCTTGTTGACGGCGAGCAATGTGTAGCTCGCCGTCTGACCTTCCGGAAGCTTAAAAATACTAGAAGCTTGCCAACGCCTAGCTGGATGTACTAGCAGTCACTAAGAGTACTTTATTTTCTAGGGTCTATGTAGTACAGTCTCGTAGATTATTATCACATAATCATCCTAAAATTTCAGATGCACCTGCCCAGCTCTATTCCTGGCCAGCATGACAGACACTGAGCCTTGCTCGTGTGTCTGCGATTGGCCTGATGTGGGCCGCCGCCGTGACTTCTCTATTCTTCGGAGGTATCGGAGGATGAGGTTCCATTCTCGAGGAAGATACCAGGAGAAGACTATGGTGGTGTGAGGGAATGGAGCAGATTGATTATAGGGATTCTATGGTATTAAGGAAGCAGTAGAGGACTTTGGTGGCAGTCTCTAAACTATAAGTTCTAACAGTTCTGACTTGGATTTTGGCTAGAGCTATAGAATTTATAATATTTTTGAATTCAAAATCAGAATATTGTAAGCAATTGCAGTCGTACTCAACTGTAAAGTTATAATTTCTGTGTTGTAAAACTTCGTGTTGGTTTTGGTAAGGGATTTACTAGTAGGTACCTATAATTTTCTGTGAAGAAACTTGACACTGTTTTATTAAACTTGTAGAGACACTTAGCCGCCAGTCATTAAACACGGAGAGCAGGGATAGCCCTCGGGATAAAAATTATTTTGGGTTTCTTTACAATGTTGAGCTGAATTTTCAACCGGGGTAGGTACATGGGTTACATTTTGTCAGGTATAATTTTCTCAAACAATTTTTAATTATACTTGGCAAAATAGAAGACAAGTCTCCGTGTATCCTCCAAGACCTTTTACTAGAGGTTCAGACGGGCGCGAGAAGCTACGTTATTGCGTTGTCATGTCACACTTTTCTGCAAAAACTGTATTCAAATTAAAATAATAAGTTTTTCTTAAATATTAATGTAATACAAATATCATTGAAGGTTTTCACTAATTAACCAACTCATTATACAGTCTGCAGCATATTTGTCGAGTCTCCTATTTGTGCAAGTGAAGCAATAAATGAGACTGCTTAAGAAATATATTTACCATGTATTTAATAATTAATATTAATTTTATGTAGGTCATTATGTGAAAAATGCTATGTCCGACCCGTGTAAAAACTTAAAACTTTTTGACTTAAGCTTTAGAACGTTTGAACCGCAAATAACAAAAAAAAAATGGTTTTATTAAATAAAAGGACATTGTCAATCTTTGTATAGAAGTTGGACCATGTGCTGCCCAAAATGAACTCATTATGCATTTTGTTCCACAAGCCATTACTAATCAGTAAACCGAAGTATGCCAAAATCTGTCCAAAGAATCAAGAGAGAAAAAAATTGTCATGCTTTGAATTATTTATTGAAAAGTAACTTAATTGTTTTCAGTGTGTGAGTATACATTAATTGTACTTTTTGACATCGTTTAATTTCTGAAAATTTTCTATCCTAGTGCCAGTAAGCTTATAAAATCTATACATTATCAGGCGTGCTCAAACATTACAAACGCAGACGCGACGTAAAAAAAAATGGTGAATTAGCATTTTTTCCTTTCATTCTAAATTTTCTTCTCTTTTCTTAATTATATGATTTATAAATATATTATTTCGTATTGTATGTATACACCGCTAAATTTTGATCGTTTTAATAATTAAAACGCTTAATTTCTTAATTTCTCTAAGAAAACGTCAGCTGCGCGAGTCCAATGACCTGTAAGTAGTAGTCAGCGTTGCGTACAAACTACTTACAGGTCATTGGACTCGCTCAGCCGACGTTTTCTTAGAGAAATTAATTTCGTACATGCGTAAATTAATACGAGTTTTGAAAAAAGGTACTTTATTTTTTAATTTTATTTTTACAAATCGATAGTGTTTCATGTACCGGATCAACCCTCCACGGGATTAAAACGATTAAAATTTAACGGTGTATATTTTGTATTACTACGTCCTACTAGCTTGTTTTTTCTTTCATACATCTTGTCCTGACAATAACGAACACAAAAAAATATAAAGTTCACATTTGGTGCAGATTTACATTTCAGTGATTCATTTTTATTTACATAAGATTACTATTACTTTTGATGATCAGACCGACTGCCCTAAGTCTATCTTCTTTTATTCAGTCCATCCGAAGGTTGTCTGTAACAGATTGCTCTGTGCGATAACACCAATTGTGCACTTTTTTTCTACATTTTTGTTCTTGGAATTCTCACTCATAGAAAATCAGATCCAAACATACTACACGACTATTTTACTGTTAATGTTTTTGTCGAATAGCAATAGGTACCTAATTTCTCCTTATTATTTCGTCCGGGTCAGAAAGTGTTTTTCACAACAATTTGTTAGCGTGCCATATATTAATATGTTAAACAGTAGTGCAACTCCATAAATATTCCTTAAGAACTTCGGTGAGGTGATCGAGAAGCGAGCACTCGATTCATGCAATCAAGGATGTTCACTTCACCTCCATTTTGAAGTGAGATGTTTATAGAATTGATCGATAAGTCAATAGTGTCGATACTCTCGTTCATAAACTTGTTTTTGAGCTATTTTTTCAAGAATGGGACGAATGTTGTATATTATAGCTGGATTAGATAGATACCTTTCGAATAACGAAAGAGATAGAGAGTAGACACACGATAGAAAGACAATGAGAAAGTTCGCTTGGGGTTTAATGAATTAATTTAATATCTCTAATTTAGCCCTATAAGTCTTTTTCTCCACTCGACTCTATCTCGAATCAGCCTCCTTCAATAAAATTCACAGAATATAGCTTTTTTTATATTAATCGAGGTTTTTCCCGTTGGCATTGCAACTGACTCGAGTGGAGTTGAGGATGTCTACTTCAAATGGAATTCTTACATATTGTTTTCTTTTTCTTTGTACTCTGTTCAAAATAACATGAGACATTTATCAAAACTTTTTATTACTGTAAGTTCAACCGATTTTGTCTTTTATTACGTTGTTGGCATGACAAATGGCGGCTGCAGTAAATAGTTGGTATTGTAACCACTTTTTTACTTTTTATGCCTACGAAATAGAAGTCAAAATTGGTTGAACAGACAGTAAAGAAGGTTTCTTTCATTGTCTATTCTTAACACGAATAGGGTATAACTGTATCTAATTAAGTGAACAAGAAAATTGGCATTCTGTACGAGTTGTCTCAGACAGCGATGCACAAACGAATACCACGGATCCAGTACATGATTCTGAACCCCCCAGTGGTGGAATTTTGCGTCGGGTTTTTCCTAATTTTTTTAAATTTAAACTGTATAAAATCGCTATTCTAACCAACCCCGATGATATTTTTAGAAAAAAAAAAAACAAAAAAAAAACAAAAAAAAAACATTTAAAAAAATAATTAATTAAAAAGTCATCCGTCTCTCTCTCTCTCTTCTTCCTTGCCTTATCCCTTTATTTGGGGTTGGCTCTCCTCGTCTTTAGGCGCCAGGATAGTCTATCCTAGGTTGTCTGTGCGTCCAGCTGAGCCCGTTCCAGATCTTTGGACACTGTTTTCTACCACGAAGCTAGAAGGTGCCCTCTTCCTTTTTATCTTTCCGGGATTAAAAAGTCATCGGGGTAGATAAAATCGATAATCTAATCAATCCTGATGACATTTTTAATTTCAAAGGTAATTCATTCGCTTTTTTCACAAAAAAAATGAAATAACGATTTTATAAAATTTAAATAAAAAAAAAACGTAAAAAATGTAAAAAAAAATAGGAAAAAAACCGACATAAATTTCCACCTCTGGGGGGTCCATAATGATGTACTCGTTTGATGTCCATGGTATTCGTTTGATGTCAGAGGCAACCTGTATGTATTCCAAAAAGTACTCTGAAAAGAATGTGGTCCCAGATATAGTAAGAAGAGATGCGGCTTGTTGATGCGTTGTCTTTTTAAAAACCATGTTATTATGATTATGACTTTGTACAGAATAGGGTAGTTTCCAGGGTCAAAATAATTACATTTTATTTAGTCCATATTGTAGATTATACAAAAATATTGGACACATATTTTTTCTTTTTTCGATTAAACAAAAAATAACAAAGATATAGCTCATTAAAGTTACTTGTGACGTCACCCCACGTAACTTTAATGGGCCATATCTTTGTCATTTTTGGTTTAATTTAGAAATAAAAAAATACGTGTCCCTTTTTTTTGAATAATCTAAAAGACGGACTAATTACATTTTTTACGGCAACTAGTCAGTTGACTTCAGACGATAAGTCTCCATGTAGGCCTATCTAAAATAATATATTTTGAATTAAATTAATTTCTTTTACCAAACAGTTTTATTTTTCTAAAGAGCGATGTTTGAAATATTCTGGATGTTGTAACTCAACTAAGGCATATTTTTACTTTTGACATTTTTAATGGTGGAATCTGGATTTATTTATTTTTATATTCCCTTTTATGTTGTGTATATCAGAGGTAATCAATAACAAAATAAAAGGGAAATTGCAAATTATTATTATTTGAAAGCATTTTTTTCGCTGTAAAGTTATACAGCGAAAAAAATGATTTAAAAATGATTTATTTATTTTTATATTACCTAATTTGATTAACTCCATACACAACATAAAAGGGAAATTGCAAGTTATTATTATTTGAAAGCATTTTTTTCGCTGTTTAACTTCTGTGGATTGTTTATGTATAAACAAAAGTAAGGTTCTCAAATTTCAATTCTGTAAAATGTATTATAATCATCTTTGTTTTGCTTTGTAGTGCTGTATTAATATCGATGCAATGGAAAAATTGTTTACCAAATAAATAAATGTACCTACTTACTTGCATTGTGAAGTCAACTTATACTGGACAAACTTAACGTGATGGCGCGCTAAGGGACACCTACACCAACTTTTGTTATCACCATAATAATATCGCATAATATTTTTTGTAACGTCTTGTCTGAAAGAGATTCGATTAATTGTAAGAAGAATATTTTTAAGTTGTAAATAAATTTGATTTTTAAGCGAGACTTGTTTTCTTCTCAATGAAACGTTCAACAATAGCTGAGCACTAATTTTGCATAACGAAAAACGCAGCGTTGGAAGGCCTCCTACAAGATGGACCGATGACCTGGTGAAGGTTGCGGGAATCCGATGGATGCGGGACGCACAGGATCGTTCATTGCGGCGACACTTGGGGGAGGCCTATGTCCAACAGTGGACGTCTATCTTCTGAAATGATGATGATAAGTAACTTTGCGGCAATAGCACAACTTCGGTGCAAAGAAACCCTGTGTTTCCACTACAGTACTGGAATGATTGCTGGTTTTTTAACCTCAAACGTTCTTAGCTTCGCACAGGGCCGCTTTTTTAAAAAGGATAGCAGATCCAAAGTCTTGATAATGCAAAACAAAATGACTCGACAAATAAGTGTGCAATCCACGTGTACGGTCTACCTCACATCAAGTCCACCAACACACAGACGTACAGGCACAAAATAGATAGGTACAGAAGACAATCTCATGTATTTACTTCACTTTTTATACCTAGCTCGGTGGACGCACACTAATGAGTGTTTGAGCTGGAACTGTTCGACGAGTGATCCGAGACGCGACCGAGACATCGTGTCTGTGAGCGGTGTCTATGTGTGCGTTGCTATGCACGTAGTTGTAGATTGACTTCTGTACCTATCTATTTTGTGGTACAGGCCATGGTCCGGAGCGAAGGGGAATTTGGCGGCGGTCGTTTTTTTCTGCGAAACAGTAAGCGCCGCCGCACACGGGCTACAAAAAAAAGCTGCCACAAAAAAATCTAACAGCGGCCACAAAAAAAAAAGCTGAAGCGCGCGACAGCTTGTGGCCAGAGGGTGCTACATTTTTCAACCCATGCGTGCAGTATACAGATGTAAATCAAACCAGTTTAAAACATTTTAAACCAAAATTTTGCGGTTTTAAACCCCAAATAAACTGTTTTAAACGGTTGAAAACTCGCCTACAAAAATAAAAGTTTTGTGTTTTACACTTCGTTAGGGGCAATTTTTTGGCATCTGACGTTATGTTTCATTTTAATTAGTTAATTGATCGCGAGTCACGTTCATGAATGACGAAGTCAACGAGTGCGTGTGTGTTTGGTTTTAAACCGAATTAAATTGTGTACTTATATCGTTTGAAAACACAGAGTTTTTAACTCATCAATTGAGTTTTTATAACTTATGTAGGTTATGCCTAGGTACGTTTGGTCAGACGGACCAAGTAGAACTAAACCCGTTTAATAGATCAATATCAGTTTATCATACATTTAAAAAAATCCTTATACAGTAGTGTAGGTATACAGATTATATCCCTAGCTCGGTCAAATCAAGAAAATGTAGTTATGATTAAGAAAAACATAGTCATCAACACCAATCATTTAAACCGAAAAATGTTTTTTTTTATTTGTTTTAAACGGTTTTTTTCGTTAAAAACGGATTGGTTTAATTGGTTTTAAAGTGACCTTATATCTATAGTGCAGTATCATAATGGACTCTGACGAAGAAGGATTAAAATGCTCAAATGGCATGCGGTGACATATGCCATTATCATTATTATAAAAAACGCCGTCACAAAAAACCGCCGCCAAAAAAAAAATGCTGCCACAAAAAGAAGCTAGAAGCGACTTCTAGCTTCTTTTTGTAGTGCGGTAGCGCCGCACTTGGGCTACAAAAAAAGGCCGCCACAAAAAAAAGCTGGAAGTGGCTTTTTTGTGGCCTGTGTGCGGGGGACACTTATACTAGCGAAGGAGGCGGCCGGACGAGTGACAGAGCGGACATCCTCGCGCCCCAGCCGCCGAGACCCCGACTAAGGCTTCCAGCCACTGTAGGCGTGGGCTTATGGACAACGACCAATGGGTCGCTCTCGAGCCCTCCGGTAACCGTCCAAACCGAACCCGGGTCGTCGACAGCGTATACCTAGTTTTTTTTCGCACGAGAGATGTCAGTAAAACCGTAGGAGCTCAGCAGGATCGAAGCTTACTAGGACCATGAGTTGACTTCTGAACCCGTGATCGCGAGATGCAGAGGATTACTGAAGGAACATAGGTGTTGTTTCAGTCAACAAAAGCCTGATACGCCCTCTCGTTCTACCCTAGAGCGTAAGAAGTCATTATAATTTCCCGCTAAAAAAGGACAACTCACAGGCCAGCACATGCTTACTTAAGAGCCGGTTGTAGTCACTGAGAATACTCAGTGCCTCAGTGTGTACCAAAAAAAAGTACCAAATATTGTATGGACCGGGTCTATGTCGATGTCGCGGCCCCGTAACAGCGGTTTTATTTTTATAAAATAAAACAGTAACTATTCAAGATTTTTGAATTTACTACGCCCTTTTAAAAAACAAGCTTTATTATTTATTGTAACTTTTAAATATTTCCGTTACGTAATCTCGTAGACACACACGTTTGAAATCTTAAGTTAGAGTCAGATTCGTTATTTTTATTGAGCTGAATAATTTATATCATGTTTTAATTTTTGCCCGGCGTTTGGTTGTATAGTCAATTTTAATAAAGTTTAATTTATATGAGATGTGATGATGTTTCATATTTATGGATTTTCAGAGACTTAAAAAAGTTCAAAATGAATAAAACCTAGCCTTAACATTTGTTGACTATGTTCATACCGACAAAACATCTTTTTTAATGTCCTTTGTAGTTTTCTGCTAGAATCCACAGTAGGTTAATTTACTGAATATTTAATTAAATTAAATTTTAATTACATTTTCAAACACTGATTTTTTTAAGAAAATTTTATACTTTTAAATGTCCTTTCGTTAGATAGTAAAATATGAAGACATAAAATACGTAACAATTGTGTTCATACTTTTTTGAAATGATTAAAAGATTCTATAATTCCTGAGATCTTTTCCTTGGAAAAAAACCTTCAATACTGTGCTCTCCATAGAACCTGTATGCCTGACCGCGAAGTCATAGGAATGGTGGGTCGAAACTCCATGGAAGCTCTAACTACTCGTATTTACATGAGTTAACTTTATGAAAACAGTTGTATGTATGTATAATATGCGTGGGCGTAAATATGTATAACATAAGTGGCGGTGAGTAGGGCACATTGCTCGAAGATCAGAGATGGAACCAAAAGGTTCCTGGGTGGCGACCGCGTACTAAAAGATGCAGTATTGGATGGCCTCCGATAGGTTAGCCCAATAACGTAATGAAAGCTGGTGGGAATCCTATGGGTGCGAGACACACAGAACCGGTCGTTGTGGTGACGCTTGGGGGAGGGCCTATTTCAAGCAGAGGACTTCTATCGGCTGAAATTATGACAATGATGATGCACCGGTGTGCGAAAAGCAATTACAGGTTCATATAAAGTTTAAAAAGACACGGTGAAGCATACAGTGGAGGTGTGCTCCGCCTAGGCAGTAACGCCGTGTCCTTGTGGGGGCGATCGAGGACGAGTGGCAGGCGGTCGCCTCTTTCTGCGAAGCAGTAATGCTAGCAAAGGAGGTGGCCGCACGCGCGAGGCAAAGGCCCTCACGCCCCTGCCACCGGGATCCTGATCCCAATTTCCGGCCACCGTAGGTACGGTCTTGTGAACGGCCAGAAATAGGTAGCTCATCGTCCAACCGTCTGGTAACTGTCCGGATTTAGCCGCGTAGTGTTCCACGCGCGCCTTTTAAGGAGATGTCAGCAACCGTAGGTGCCCAGCAGGTTCGAAGTCTACTGGGGCCATGAGTGATGCGAAAGAGAACCCCTGGGCCCTAAAACGAAGGCATAGAAGGAACCGGAGTGGGTTTTAGTCATTAAAAGTCTGACACTGCTCTCCTGCACCACTCAAGGCGGGAGATGTCGTTGGATGCTTTCCAACCTAATAAAATAATAATTAAAATGTAAACCTGAGTAAACAGGAAGTATGAAGATGCATCATCATGTACAAACTGAATTACATTTAAGTTATTATTCGGTCTATTGTTTACACAGATGTAAGCCAAGAGCTTAACAAATATTCGGATCGTATAAAAGGCTGTGTTTTGTGACAGAAGTTACAAGTTACTCATCTTCGGCTTACGAAGTACTTCGAAGATTGTAAGAAATTCTTCTCATCCAAAATGAAGACAGCTCTGTATTTGATCGTCGTGATCGTGAGTATATTTCAATATTCGTTAAACTAATTATATGCACTTTCTCCTGAAAACTTGCTATTAGATACTGTTGTGTATTGTACAACTTCATTTTTGAATTGCTGAAAATGAATTGTGTCGTGCTCAGATTCTATCATACAGGAATGCGCAATGTATCGCGATTGCAATTCAGAGCAATAATAATGATAATAATAATTTATTTTTGACAATTCCACATTATATGTTAGTATCACTTATTTTTATGATATTTCAAACGTTCAATAATATAACACTTCTTATTTACTTCTTATTTGTTATTCTTCCCATAAAACCAATTATATAATTTTTAAATTCAATTACAATTATCACAAATTAAATGTCATAGCAACAAAAACTAAAATGTGGATTAATACTAAAAAAAATGTCACTAACTTACCTAAGTTAGTGAATGTCATGGGATAACAATAAAAATGGCACAAAAGTAAATGCATGACATTTACTTTTGTGCCATTTTTATGTAAAAATATTAAAAAAAAACATGGAATAAAAAACACTGTAAGTAACAAAACCTTTGTTAGTAAACTAATGACGAGTCAGGCCCGATCGACCGGCCTACCCACGTGCCAGCGGGTTAACTACCCGGGCGGCTATCGAGTGCAGCATGCTGTTAGGACTGTCAAAAGTGTCAGACAACCAAACAAAGGACATAATATGAATTACAAAATATTATTTTGAAAAAACAATGAGATACATGATAGTTACCTCCTAAAATAACGTAAGTTAGAGACGAAACGATGCCAATGAAGATGTATTTAATTTGTAAACGGAAATAAATTATATTTGTATTTTAAATTTGAAATGAGGTGTCGATACTTTTAGTCGATCCGAAAAATAATTTAAAGAAAATAAAAAATAGTATGTATTTGATATATTATATACATATTATATATTTTTTATTGATACAAAAATATATAAAAAAATAAAAAAAATTGTATCCTCTATTGTTCTTGTGTTATCCAAAAATATTAGTTTTTTTAAGAGTTTGCCTGTTAGATGATTTTTGAACGCAGTGATTATTGCGCCATCTTTGAAAAATGTATTTTCGCAAGGTACAAACTTACAGTGGTGCTGAAAATGTTTAGATATGTTTGACCTTGTTTATATATTGCTGGTAATATATATTTTTTTTAATGATAAAAAATAGTGCTTGATTCCCGCCAGATGGTAAGCAGTGATGCAATTAATATTAATATGGGTTTTTAATACTGACAATTTAGGTTTTTGAAACGTGCATCTAAAATCTTTCCTAACGCTACAAGTGTCTTAAAATCAATGAGACAAAGCGTTAACGTTAAATACAATCTTTCAAAGTATTTATGAAAACAGTGCTTGGTTGTTCCTGTAGGAACTATCAGAAAAAATGTATCAAGCAGATACTTGTGTATTACTCGTGTCGTTTCATCCCTGGTATAAGTTCACAGGTATACCATACTTGTAACTCGCTCATTTGTTCAACTTTAAGGACAGCTTAAGTGCCTATTTAGTGTGATAATTCTAAGCTCTGGTGTAGTGAACTGCACGCCAGTGGTAACTGCGATAATTAACTGCTACGACGTCAAGGAGTAAGGTCGTGCAGTTGACTGAACATATGACCATCTAGTCAGCAGTGTATTCTTTTGTTACAGGCGGCCTTCGCACTCGTCGAGGAGTCGGCAGCTGGTATGTCTTTCACAAATATAAATGTTAACAATTAAAAGTAGATTATTATAATTTTTTTGGGTACTTCGTGAGTCAAATCTAAGTGTTCCCGCACACGGGCCACAAAAAAAGCTAGAAGCGGCCACAAAAAAAACCGAAGCGCGTGACAGCTTGTGGAGAAGCTAAAAGCGGCTTCTAGTTTTTTTTTTTGTGGCGGCAGCGCCATACACGGGCCGCAAAAAAGCCGCCACAAAAATTAATTTATTACACAATTAATCTAAACTCGTATAACTTTGGGTAACCATTAGGAGCAGTCAAAAGCTCGAAAGTGTTACTCAGTAACTAGATAATGGAGGTCAGGAATCTCTTGATGATTAGCAGCCTATATGGCAGATCAGACGAGAGGTGCTCCGTTCAAAACTAACTCGTTTTAGACTCAAAGGCACAATAAAAATCCTTCAAAACATTTAATTTTCTATCTCAACCTATTTCAAAGAATCGCTCTGAGTATATCCATCATTTGTATGTATCTTCAATTTCTTTGTTTCTTAAATATGTCTTTAGCTTTACCTTGTATATGTCACCGGTAAATTACAGACTCCGTATAATTATAATAAATCTTTGTTATATTATATATCACGATAAAATTTTGATAAAAACGCTTTGTATACGATAAATCACATCCAAATTCATTATTTTTCCATAATAAAGCAATTACCCGGTGACAATACATCTTATCTATTGCTCAGACGGGAGGTTAGCAGGCTTAGCCAAGTTGATAATCTACAATCGTTAACGCTAGTAGAAAACTAATCAAATGTATGGGAATGACATCATCTTAACAAAATTCGTAGCCCAGTTCAGATCGTTACATAATGAAATTTATGTAATCGTTTCTACAATATTTATCGCTACATCCTTTAGTTTGGTAATATTATTGTTACTCATGCTGAGGCTTTATCGATTGTAGAAAGAAACGGTTGTAACTTGGCTAGGCCTGCAGACGGGTTAGCGCGCACTAGCTTTTGACGTTTTATTCGTACCCGTGCCGTTTTATATAGCTATAGAACGAAATATGTGCCTAAGTGTAATTAAATATTTTGATATCTTATTTAAGCTTGCCACAATTTGATAAAAAGTGAGAATTTATTCAACCGATTTGATTGAAATTGTATTTACAGGTTCTCTTAGAGAGAAACGAGGCCTTTTTGGCGGTATCGGAAAATTGATCGCGGATATATCAGATAACGTAAATCAAGTTGTTAACGACACTGTGAAAGGAGTTACGAAATTATTGGATACAGTTATCGCAAACTTGACGGCTTCAATAAAAGGAGTACTTGAAGACGTGGGAGGCCTTTTAAAAACCGTATTAAAAGATTCGGGAGTTGACACTACAAAAGTTGACACTACAAAAGCTGACGAAAAACTTGAACTTGGTGTTAAAAAAATTATGGATAATGTTGTTGAACAAATGAAAAATAATGTTGCTACAGAAGAAATTGATGAAAAAGTTGAGGCCGATCTGGAAGAACTCACACAAAATGTTGTCGAAGAACTGGGAAGTGCTGTAAATAACACAACAGAATTCACGGCTGAGTTACTCTCGAAATTGAAAGAAATCCTTAAGGAATGGATGGATAATGCCAATAAAGTTGATGTTAAAGTCGATGCATCAGTATCCGTATAATAAAAATCCAAACACAGCATAAATACGATACCCAACGACAAACAAATCATACTACAATCCCCTGCATGCCACAAATTTATACAGTTAGTGTAGCAGTCTAAAAAGCTACTTACCAAACATTTCATGAATATATTTTTATCTATATATACATATGGTGGCATCGAGGATTTATCAAAAATTTTGGCTTCTGTTATATAAATACTTTGAATTAAGTTCTTTGCTAAACATCTGTGTACTTAGCGCAGTTGGGACTTTTCATTTCAAGAGAATGAATATATAAAAGCAAATCACAAACTAACAGTCGTCGTCCTTATGAACAAGCGGAGTAGAGTTATCAGCACTGTTTGAAACAGGCGACACTATATCTGATACCTGCAGGGTGCAACAGTAATGGTCACAATGAAGAGTTAGATGTTCATCGTCATCAGACTGTGTTTTGCAGTGGTTACTGCAGATCATAGGATCCAGAGCAGCGATCATTCAGCTGTCAGAATACTTCATGAAAGAAAAACTGTCTTTAAGATATCATGAGATCAGACTGCATGAGAAGAAAATATTAAGTCAAGAATCTAGTTCTCTTCCATCTTCAAAGTTTAGGAAGACAAAAACAGGACGCTTGACGGTTTCTTCATTTCAATCTAAAAGGTACGTGAACAATAAGAAGCCCGAAGTCTTGTTATATTTTCAAATATCATCTCTGCTTGTTCAAAACTTGAGACTATTTAAAGAATGTTATTGTGAAAACGAGTAGTTAAAAGTCGTAACTGATCAAGTCTAAAAGAATTGACGTACGCTAAAGAGCTGCCATCAGAACTAGCTTTAAATTTGATATATCTAACTAAGCCAATCTTTTTCACAGATATTCAACAAGCTATCTCAGAAGATTTGGACTTTAAGGTGCTGGTGATGGAAGACGGAACTCCGAGTAGTATTGCTGATGCAACCTCAACAACCGCCTTGGTAATAATATCCATATAGGTTCTTCCTGCTTGAAATTTACGCCGTTGAGTAGGGACGTCTATATTGCCTTAAAATGTTCATAATACGCACTGAAAGCAATTCTAGTAATTCGTCTTGAAAATGTGTCTTAGCAAAAGCTGCGCTAAAATGTTTCAGAAGTACATACTTGTATTCAAAGGTTTATGTAATTTATTGTTACTTTTCGAATATCAAAATAAATGTTGCATTATACGTGGAGTGTTTATTTAAAAACGTCACAAGTCCTTCGACAGTACGAGACATTTAAACGCTTTCACATAAAAGCAAGGATAAAGGGTAGTACGAGTAACCAATCCCAATAAACGCTAGGTCTGTGCCGGTAGGTGCACACTGTACCTAGGTTCATGTATAATCGATCATTTATTAAAACCTTTAGGTTCCGTAGTAAGCTAACCAGAATCCCTTGTATAGGCTGGCGCTACAGATGTTATTATGTGTACTAGCTTTTTTTTACGGTGGGAAAATCATCTAATGACATCCCCCGCTCTTTCTTGGGCGAAGCGGGAGATAGTGTCAGACTTTTACTGACTAAAAACCCACTCATGTTCCTTTGTTGCCTTTCGTACCGGGCCTGAGCTATCCTTCGAAACTAACCCTGGCCCCAGTAGGTTTCGACCCAGTTGGGCTCCTGCGATTGCTGACAACTCCTTAAGGCGCGCGGGAACAGTGCGCGCCGTCGACTACTTGGGCCAGACAGTTACCGGACGGTCGGACAGCGAGCTACCCATTGCTCGCCGTCCGCAAGCCCGCGCCTACGGTGGCCGAAAATCGGGATCGGAATCCTGGCGACGGCGGCGGCTGGGGCGCTGTTATGTGTACTAGCTGCCATTCTGAAGGAAATGAAAAAAGTTAGATTCTGTATTCATGGAAAATTCGTAGTTTATTTGAATTTTAAGGGGACCACAGGTTTTGAGGTGCGTTTACTCTCAGACTTCATACAAAAGATGAAGTATTTTGGGGGATTTTCTAAAAAGTTACTAATTTGGTTATAAAAAAAAAATGTTACAACGGTAAAATATTGCTTGTAGAGTATTCTGACAAGAAATCAGAATGACGAAATAATGTATGTTAGTCTGGTTTTTATTCTATAACTTTTAATTGCATCTTCATGATTTTTTATCATTCTATTTAGCTAGCTGTGCCCGCGACTTCGTTCACGTGGACTACAGGATTTTGAATTTATTTTTTCTAAAATAAAAGTAGCCTAAGTTATTCCTTATTATATCAGCTACTTGCCAATAAAAGTTCCGTCAAAATCGGTCCAGCCATTTCAGAGATTAGCCGGAACAAACAGACAGACATAAATTTAAAAAAAATGTTATTTTGGTGTATGTACCGTATGTATATTCATATGCATGTAGTAGAAAGCGGTTATTTCAATATTACAAACAGTCACTTCAATTTTATTTATATATATAGATGTATTGTAAACACAATCAATCTAGCATTTATTCTGAAGAATAATATTTTAATTTTTCTGATTCTGTTTACTCATCACCATCTTCCTACCCTTGTCCCATCTTATTTGGAGTCGGCGCAACACGTTTTTTTCTTCCATTCAGCGCTGTCACTCGTCATGCTATCACTAACTTCCTTTTCTTTCATATCACTATTCACACTATCCATCCATGTTTTCTTTGGTCTCCGTCTCCTTCTCCACCCGTCCACATTTATACTCATAACTCTTTTAGTAACATGCATCTGCACGCTTAGCCAAGTTGTTATTCTGCAATCCTTAACGCTGTCGAAAAGTGATGAAACCAATGGGAATGACGTCATCTCAACGTAAAGTCGCGTGGTCAGAACAAACGAATAGACAATTCGTAGCCAAGTTCACATCGTTCAAAATCGTTTCTACAATGTTTAACGCTTCATCCTTTGTTAGACAAACGCTACATTGTAGAACGAGCAGCCGACTCAGACGCGTCAACATGACTACCAACTTCTTCGTTTTCTACAATTGCTGTCACCGAGGCGTTACCGCTTAAAGAACGGAATTCGACACAAACTGGTTGTAACTTGGCTAGGGGGGCTGATTCTGTTTTTTAACTCGTTAAAGCGATATATCGGAAACTTGGTAAAAAATGCTGTACCTACATTCTTCTGGTGCGTATAGTAGGTAATCGGCACGAATATTGAGCGCTCGACGTCAGTGTCGATCGCTTTGCACGTTCCATACATTGGCGAGCCAATCGTCGTCGTTGTTAGATACATGCAGCAAGCGCAGGGAACGAATCACGAGTGATGTCTATGACACGCCGTACCACTAAAGAGACCGAATATTTGACTTCTGCGCAACTTGAAGTCAGCGCTCAAGATCCGTGCCGATAACTATACTGCTGCGTTACCTACATATTGTCAACTACCTAATGCTCTATCGGATTTCAACTTAAGGACGCTTTTAATTTAGATGTTTCATGCCAGACCGCTGCCGCACGTACGTTAGCAGTCCAACAACAAGCGCCTAAATTGAAAACGTATCTAGGCTGCCTTGTACGCCAGGGATGCGCTATTTAACAGCGTACTATTCAACACCGAATTGAACACGTGGCGCTTGTGACTTTTTTTATGGATGGAAATCATCCCATGACTTCTCCCGCTCTTTCAGACTTTCACTGACTAAAACAACACCTGTGTCCTTCAGTTGCCTTTTACTACGAGTTTCCTTTTCAGAAATTCCCCTTGGTCCTAGCTAGCGGGCGTCGACCCTGCCGGGCCCCTCTGGGGCCTAAATCTGCTATTTTTATAAATTCGTCATTCCAACACGATCCCATCGTCATTTTGCTAAAAGTTTGTAATCTGGTAATTCATAATGATCGATCATTGATCGGTCAATGGTCTTGTAATAGAATTGTGGTAGAATCACAATATCGATTTGTTAAAGGCACTAATTCGTCGCAATGACGTCGTAATGGCTGATCAATGGAACTGTCAAAATTTTTGCAGATTATCGCATATGTCAGATATTCATTTGTCGTTATGTACGAGATTACCATTCTATGCCATTTCTTTCAATAGAGTGTCAGTGGTTGATAGTTGGAAAGTCATAATGACACCATTATATTTGTAGATTACCAAACTTGCTCAAAATCAACAATTATGACATCAATGATAGACCATTCTGACACTATTGCAATAGCAGACTTGAGGCCCTGGTTTGCTGATATCTCTTTGAGGAACGCGTGGGTCACTACGGGCTATTGACGACTGGACTAACCGCATCAGGTTAGACTGGAAGGTGACATCACTAGTTGGGCTAAGGCTAGGGATATGCTGATTGGTCATTTGACTAGGCTTACGTTCAAGCCTTCCTATCATTATATTGCTTATGACGGACTTGTCAATTATGTCGCTAGTAATTTAAGAGTAATATGGCAAGACGCGGTCCCGTGACACCAAAGCTCTTGTTGTTCTTGAAGATAACACCTAATAAATATCAGTGTCCGATGCAATTGCTCTGCTTACACAAATTGCTCTGGATAAGCATTGTGTGCTGTGAAATAAAGTTCATCATTCTAGCCTTGAAGACACCAAAATTAAACGGGAAGACCGCAGCAGACAAATTCCAGCCCTTTATTGTACAAGGTATGAACGCCGAAGCAAAATGTCCGGACCGTAAAGGTATCAACAATGTAAGGGTGAACACTTGCGAAGCAGTAATGCGAGCAAAGGAAGAGACTGCACGCGTGTCACATCCCCGCCGCCACCGGGATTTCGATCCCAATTTCCCGCCACCGTAGACGCGCGCTTGTTGAGGACGAGCAATGTGTAGCTCGCCGTCTGACCTTCCGGAAGCTTAAAAATACTAGAAGCTTGCCAACGCCTAGCTGGATCTACTAGCAGTCACTAAGAGTACTTTTTTTTCTAGGGTCTATGTAGTACAGTCTCGTAGATTACTATCACATAATCATCCTAAAATTTCAGATGCACCTGCCCAGCTCTATTCCTGGCCAGCATGACAGACACTGAGCCTTGCTCGTGTGTCTGCGATTGGCCTGATGTGGGCCGCCGCCGTGACTGCCTAATCCTGGCCAAGGGTCGAGAACACTTCGGTCTTCGGGACAGGGTCTGCGTAGCCAGAGGTGACTGCACTCTCCCATCCTGCGAATACGGAGCCTACGATAGAGCCCTCGGCAGGTGCCCTCTTCGGAGGTATCGGAGGATGAGGTTCCATTCTCGAGGAAGATACCAGGAGAAGACTATGGTGGTGTGAGGGAATGGAGCAGATTGGTTCTAGGGATTCTATGGTATTAAGCAAGCAGTAGAGGACTTTGGTTGGAGTCTCTAAACTATAAGTTCTAACAGTTCTGACTTGGATTTTGGCAGAATTTATTAAATGTTTTGAATTCAAAATCAGAATATTGTAAGCAATTGCAGTCTTACTCAACTGTAAAGTTATAATATCTGTGTTGTAAAACTTCGTGTTGGTTTTGGTAGGGGATTTACTAGTACCTATAATTTTCTGTGAAGAAACTTGACACTGTTTTATTAAACTTGTAGAGACACTTAGCCGCCAGTCATTAAACACGGTGAGCAGGGATAGCCCTCGGGATAAAAATTATTTTGGGTTTCTTTACAATGTTGAGCTGAATTTTCAACCGGGGTAGGTACATGGGTTACATTTTGTCAGGTATAATTTTCTCAAACAATTTTTAATTATACTTGGCAAAATAGAAGACAAGTCTCCGTGTATCCTCCAAGACCTTTTACTAGAGGTTCAGACGGGCGCGAGAAGCTACGTTATTGCGTTGTCATGTCACACTTTTCTGCAAAAACTGTATTCAAATTAAAATAATAAGTTTTTCTTAAATATTAATGTAAAACAAATACCATTGAAGGTTTTCACTAATTAACCAACTCATTATACAGTCTGCAGCATATTTGTCGAGTCTCCTATTTGTGCAAGTGAAGCAATAAATGAGACTGCTTAAGAAATATATTTACCATGTATTTAACAATTAATATTAATTTTATGTAGGTCATTATGTGAAAAACGCTATGTCCGACCCGTGTAAAAACTTAAAACTTTTTGACTTAAGCTTTAGAACGTTTGAACCGCAAATAACAAAAAAAATGGTTTTATTAAATAAAAGGACATTGTCAATCTTTGTATAGAAGTTGGACCATGTGCTGCCCAGAATGAACTCATTATGCATTTTATTCCACAAGCCATTACTAATCAGTAAACCGAAGTATGCCAAAATCTGTCCAAAGAATCAAGAGAGAAAAAAATTGTCATGCTTTGAATTATTTATTGAAAAGTAACTTAATTGTTTTCAGTGTGTGAGTATACATTAATTGTACTTTTTGACATCGTTTAATTTCTGAAAATTTTCTATCCTAGTGCCAGTAAGCTTGTAAAATCTATACATCATCAGGCGTGCTTAAACACTACAAATGCAGACACGACGTAAAAAAAAAAATGGGGAATTAGCATTTTTCTTCTTTTCATTCTAAATTTTCTTCTCTTTTCTTAATTATATGATTTATAAGTATATTGTTTGGTATTGTATGTATATATTTTGTATTACTATGTCCTACTAGCTTGTTTTTTCTTTCATTCATATCTTGTCCTGACAATAACGAACACAAAAAAATATAAAGTTCACGTTTGGTGCAGATTTACATTTCAGTGATTCATTTTTATTTACATAAGATTAGTATTATTTTTGATGATCACACCGACTGCCCTAAATTTATCTTCATTCATTCAGTTCATCGAAAGGTTGTCTGTAACAGATTGCTCTGTGCGATAATACCGATTGTAGGTACACTTGTTTTAATACATTTTTGTTCTTTGAATTCTCACTCATAGAAAATCAGATCCAAACATAATACACGACTATTTTAATGTTAATGCTTTTGTCGAATAGCAATAGGTACCTAATTTCTCCTTATTATTTCGTCCGGGTCAGAAAGTGTTTTTCACAACAATTTGTGTAGCGTGCCATATATTAATATGTTAAACAGTAGTGCAACTCCATAAATATTCCCTAAGAACTTCGGTGAGGTGATCGAGAAGCGAGCACTCGATTCATGCAATCAAGGATGTTCACTTCACCTCCATTTTGAAGTGAGATGTTTATAGAATTGATCGATAAGTCAATAGTGTCGATACTCTCGTTCATAAACTTGTTTTTGAGCTATTTTTTCAAGAATGGGACGAATGTTATAAATTATAGCTGGATTAGATAGGTACCTATCGAATAACGAAAGAGATAGAGAGTAGACATATTATGCTTGGGGGCATATCTCTGATTTAGCCCTATAAGTCTTTTTCTCCACTCGACTCTATCTGTTGACTGGCCTGTTGGTCTAGTGGTTAGTGACCCTGACTGCTATGCCGGAGGTCGTGGGTTCGATTCCCACCCAGGACAAATGTTTGTGCGATGAGCATAATCATTTGTTCTGTGTCTGGGTGTAATTTATCTATAATATGTATGTATTTAGAAATATATAAGTATGTTTATCAGTTGTCTAGTACCCATAATACAAGCTCTGCTTAGCTTGGGACTAGACGGCGTTGTGTGATAGTTGTGGAAATATAATATTAATATTATCTCGAATCAGCCTCCTTAAATAAAATTCACAGAATATAGCTTTTTTGATATTAATCGAGGTTTTTCCCGTTGGCATTGCAACTGACTCGAGTGGAGTTGAGGATGTCTACTTCAAATGGAATTCTTACATATTGTTTTCTTTTTCTTTGTACTCTGTTCAAAATAACATGAGACATTTATCAAAACTTTTTATTACTGTAAGTTCAACCGATTTTGTCTTTTATTACGTTGGTGGCATGACAAATGGCGGCTGCAGTAAATAGTTGGTATTGTAACCACTTTTTTGTTTTTTATGCCTACGAAATAGAAGTCAAAATTGGTTGAACAGACAGTAAAGAAGATTTCTTTCAGTGTCTATTCTTAACACGAATAGGGTATAACTGTATCTAATTAAGTGAACAAGAAAATTGGCATTCTGTACGAGTTGTCTCAGACAGCGATGCACAAACGAATACCACGGATCCAGTACATGATTCTGAACCCTCCAGTGGTGAAATTTTTCGTCGGGTTTTTCCTAATTTTTTTAAATGTAAACTGTATAAAATCGTTATTCTAACCAACCCCGATGATATTTTTAGAAAAAAAAATAAAATAAAATTAAATTAAAAAATTAATTAATTAAAAAGTCATCCGTCTCTCTCTCTCTCTCTCTTCTTCCTTGCCTTATCCCTTTATTTGGGGTCGGCTCTCCTCGTCTTTAGGCGCCAGGATAGTCTATCCTGGATTGTCTGTGCGTCCAGCTGAGCCCGTTCCAGATCTTTGGACACTGTTTTCCACAACGTAGCTAGAAGGTGTCCTCTTCCTTTTTATCTTTCCGGGATTAAAAAGTCATCGGGGTAGATAAAATCGATAATCTAATCAATCCTGATGACATTTTTAATTTCAAAGGTAATTCATTCGCTTTTTTCACAAAAAAAAATTAAAATAACGATTTTATAAAATTTAAATAAAAAAAAACGTAAAAATGTAAAAAACAAAAATAGGAAAAAAACCGACATAAATTTCCACCTCTGGTACGAGTACATCATTATGGACCCCATAATGATGTACTCGTTTGATGTCCATGGTATTCGTTTGATGTCAGAGGCAACCTGTATGTATTCCAAAAAGTACTCTGAAAAGAATGTGGTCCCAGATATAGTAAGAAGAGATGCGGCTTGTTGATGCGTTGTCTTTTCAAAAACCATATTATTATGATTACTAGCTGCTGCCCGCGACATCGTCTGCGTGAAGACTCTACAGCACCAAAAATACCTAAGATGCCAGTGTCGCTATAGTATAATAAGTAAACAACTTTTAAAATAGCATTAAAATATAAGTTTTTTTTTGCAAACGAAGCAAGTGAAGAGAGTTATATGGGAATCCTGCTGAGTTCAGTCATAAGATGAGACTGAAGGGAATAGAGAAAATAATGCAGGAATACATTCCAGGACACAAAAGAGTAAAAATACGTATAAAGGTATCATACCTTACAAAGGTTACATACTTTGGTAGTTATGCTGCCAGGAGCCAAAATGTAAAAAGAGTCAGTACTGGTGACGCGGGAGCAAGCGATGTTGCCCGTGTGAGAAGCAACTCGTCCTGAGGTCGACACCCACTGCCCTCAGTGTCTGCCCTTATTACTTATTGATGGTCATCGCGAAGCAAACACTCTCGGGGAACTGTACGCGCTTGAACTGGAACGGGAAGTTGTGAGGTATGAGGGGAATGCGTGGTATAAATACTGGCTCGCCGACGCCACAACCCGTAAGAATTTCCGCCTCAATGGTGTGTCTGTGGAGCGAGATGACTTTAAGGCGGGTCCCGTTACACAACTTCGGAGGAGATAGGTTCCGAAGAACCGGGAATCGGGAATAAGAAGAATCGGGAGACCGACCTTCAGCTTGATGGTATGCGCTGGAAGTCCACTTGCTGACAGGGAGTTCAGAAATTCCACGGGATAATGTGTGGCGTCATCTTGCTCGACAACAGTGTTTATCGAGGTGTAGACCACTTCATTCCCCTCAATTTCCGAAAGAATACATTCGTTATTTGCTGCAGCCTGATCATTTTTGGGCGTCGGCGTTATCGCTCACACACCCAAGAAGCTGGTGCGATATACGACTGATGTCCCCGTACACACAGCAAATTAGTTCTTCTAAGCTGGATACCACTCTACCGAGAGACTCTGGAAGCACCACCTGTCAGAGTGCCTTCGCCAAGACTTAGAAGGACATCGGAGAATTCTTGCAATGCACGTGCATTGCCGCCGAGCCGAGCTCTCATATTAATGGTCAAGAGCAGCATACGAACTCGTGACTACGACGAAGATCGTTTCAACGAAGCATTTACCTCGTCGGCCCTCGATCCCCACGTCACCACGGGAAGTGTTTGCCGGAAATCGCCACTGAACAGAACTGTGACACCACCCATCAAATGTTCGTCCCTGCGGATGTCCTGCAGGGTTCTGGACTGCCTTCGCCATCGTACACTCATCCCATACGATCAGAGAGCAATCCTTGAGTACGTGTCCCTTATCGCTGTTACGTGACACACCACAAACAGGCGTTTCGGCGCTCTCAAAATCGATGGGAATTTTAAACATGGCATGTGCTGTCTTGCCACCCGGAAGCAGTGCGGCAGCGATTCCCAACAACGCTACAGCAATAGCAATTTTGCCTTGCCTCCTGACCTCTGCAAGTATGCCAGTGGTAACAAATGTTTTTCCTGTTGCACCAAGAGCATCCAAGAAAAACATTTTACCCTGGTTTTGCCCAACGTTTTTAAGGACGGTGTCATAAATTTGTTTTTGCTCTGAAGAGAACAAAGCGACATGGTCATTTCGTATGGTGGTCATTTCGCCCGGATCGTAATTTGTCTCAGCGTTATACTCCCGATTTCCACGGTCTTGATGTGGTGATGATTGGGGAGCTGGTAACCCATATTCGATCAGTGGATTACTGCTTCACATCTTGAAGTGAACTGAGACGGGTGATCAGCACGCGTTCATCAGTTACTTCGACTTCGTCTCTAGTAGCAGGCCTCAAAGTTCGTAGAAAATCTTCAGACAGATGATGGCGATACTTCTCCCACAAAGCTACCGGGTTCGCGACTCCACAAAACACCAAGATGACGGCAAAAAGATGACGCATGCGGCTGGGACTGTCACTGACGCTCGCTTCCGCGAGGATCCCAATTTTGGTCACCTTCGAGAAGGTGACGTGCTACGCAGGCTGCGTGGTAAGTGGGATACTCCACGCCATCAAATGTCCTCAGAAAGGCGAAAGATGTTGGGCCTCGGACAGTGTGAAGTAACAACCGCAGAAAATAGCATTCGCCATTATTCGGATGCACGGTATAAACCCTACCCAATGCGGCGTCCTTGAAAATTCCCGGAAAACCTTCCAAAGCACCTCCTCGTCGATGTCGGTTAAATACACCCCTTTGCTTGTCGTACGTGTAATATGAAGGCACCTCGTCATACGTAAGGGATCTCGCAAACTGGTCGACTTCACAGAGCTGGAAAAATGTCACCATGTAATACTTAACACCGCAATTTTTTTTTAATTGTCTTTCTCAACTCTACTCAAGTTTTTCAGGGTTTTGTTGGAACTTGAATTTGTCAAAACGAACTATATGATACAACTTTTATGAAGAAAATGCACATCACATCACATCACCATCTATGAATTTTAAGAATAACTAACTACATGATCAAATTTAAATTATTAATTTCCAAAAAGTGTTAACATGTAATTTGATTTGATTTTTATGAATTCTCATAGATGGCGCTGCTTCAAAATTGTCTCTATACTACTAACATTCATTAAACTATGTTTCTCTGCCCAAGTTACTTAAATGGCGTAGTTTTTATGGTGTAAGGCTAGATAATAGCATGGCTTACTCAAAAACAACATTTAAATATGCATCGTTAGATTACACGCTGTCACAGAATGCTTAAGAAAAATAAAGATTCACAGCTCCTCCCCCGTAGGTGATAGCGTGATAATATGTAGCCTATATGTTGACCCGACCTCTTAGTAGTATTCATGCAAAATTTGAAGTAAATCCATGCAGTACTTTTTGAGTTTAGCCCGGACATACATACAGACAAACAGACAAACAGATAAACAGACAAACAGACAAAAATTCTAAAAACTATATTTTTGGCTTCGATATCGATTGTAGATCACGCCCCAAGTATTCTTTTAAAAAAATATTCAATGTACAGTTTTGACTTTCCTACGATTTTATTATATGTATAGATGACTTTGTACAGAATAGGGTAGTTTCCAGGGTCAAAATAATTACATTTTATTTAGTCCGTATTTTAGATTATACAAAAATATTGGACACGTATTTTTTCTTTTTTCGATTAAACAAAAAATAACAAAGATATAGCCCATTAAAGTTACTTGTGACGTCACCCCACGTAACTTTAATGGGCGTCTTTGTCATTTTTGGTTTAATTTAGAAATAAAAAAATACGTGTCCCTTTTTTTTGAATAATCTAAAAGACGGACTAATTACATTTTTTACAGCAACTAGTCAGTTGACTTCAGACGATAAGTCTCTATGTAGGCCTATCTAAAATAATATATTTTGAATTAAATTAATTTCTTTTACCAAACAATTTTATTTTTCTAAAGAGCGATGTATGAAATATTCTGGATGTTGTAACTCAACTAAGGCATATTTTTACTTTTGACATTTTTAATGGTGGAATCTGGATTTATTTATTTTTATATTCCCTTTTATGTTGTGTATATCAGAGGTAATCAATAACAAAATAAAAGGGAAATTGCAAATTATTATTATTTGAAAGCATTTTTTTCGCTGTAAAGTTATACAGCGAAAAAAATGCTTTTAAAAATGATTTATTTATTTTTATATTACCTAATTTTATTAACTCCATACACAACATAAAAGGGAAATTGCAAATTATTATTATTTGAAAGCATTTTTTTCGCTGTATAACTTCTGTGGATTGTTTATGTATAAACAAAAGTAAGGTTCTCAAATTCAATTCTGTAAAATGTAGGTATTATAATCATCTTTGTTTTGCTTTGTAGTGCTGTATTAATATCGATGCAATGTAAAAATTGTTTACCAAATAAATAAATGTACTTACTTGCATTGTGAAGTCAACTTAGACTGGACAAACTTAACGTGATGGCGCGCTAAGGGACACCTACACCAACTTTTGTTATCACCATAATAATATCGCATAATATTTTTTGTAACGTCTTGTCTGAAAGAGATTCGATTAATTGTAAGAAGAATATTTTTAAGTTGTAAATAAATTTGATGTTTAAGCGAGACTTGTTTTCTTCTCAATGAAACGTTCAACAATAGCTGAGCACTAATTTTGCATAACGAAAAACGCAGCGTTGGAAGGCCTCCTACAAGATGGACCGATGACCTGGTGAAGGTTGCGGGAATCCGATGGATGCGGGACGCACAGGATCGTTCATTGCGGCGACACTTGGGGGAGGCCTATGTCCAACAGTAGACGTCTATCTTTTGAAATGATGATGATAAGTAACTTTGCGGCAATAGCACAACTTCGGTGCAAAGAAACCCTGTGTTTCCACTACAGTACTGGAATGATTGCTGGTTTTTTAACCTCAAACGTTCTTAGCTTCGCACAGGACCGCTTTTTTAAAAAGGATAGCAGATCCAAAGTCTTGATAATGCGAAACAAAATGACTCGACAAAAGTGTGAAATCCACGTGTACGTACCTCACATCAAGTCCACCAACACACAGACGTACAGGCACAAAATAGATAGGTACAGAAGACAATCTCATGTATTTACTTCACTTTTTATACCTAAGCTCGGTGGACGCACACTAATGAGTGTTTGAGCTGGAACTGTTCGACGAGTGATCCGAGACGCGACCGAGACATCGTGTCTGTGAGCGGTGTCTATGTGTGCGTTGCTCGAGCGCTTTTTGTATGTAGATTGACTTCTGTACCTATCTATTTTGTGGTTCACGCCATGGTCTGGAGTCCGGAGCGAGGGGGAATTTGGCGGCGGTCGTCTTTTTCTGCGAAACAGTAAGCGCCACCGCACACGGTCTATAAAAAAAAGCTGCCACAAAAAAAAAATTAACAGCGGCCACAAAAAAAAAAGCTGAAGCCCGCGACAGCTTGTGGCCAGAGACATTTTTCAACCCATGCGTGCAGTATACAGATGTAAATCAAACCAGTTTAAAACATTTTAAACCAAAATTTTGCGGTTTTAAACCCCAAATAAACTGTTTTAAACGGTTGAAAACTCGCCTACAAAAATAAAAGTTTTGTGTTTTACACTTCGTTAGGGGCAATTTTTTGGCATCTGACGTCATGTTTCATTTAATTAGTTAATTAATCGCGAGTCACGTTCATGAATGACGAAGTCAACGAGTGCGTGTGTGTTTGGTTTTAAACCGAATTAAATTGTGTACTTATATCGTTTGAAAACACAGAGTTTTTAACTTATCAATTGAGTTTTTATAACTTATGTAGGTTATGCCTAGGTACGTTTGGTCAGACGGACCAAGTAGAACTAAACCCGTTTAATAGATCAATTTCAGTTTATCATACATTTAAAAAAATCCTTATACAGTAGTTTAGGTATATAGATTATATCCCTAGTTCAGTCAAATCAAACAAATGTACTTATAATTAAGAAAAACATAGTTATCAACACCAATCATTTAAACCGAAAAATGATTTTTTTTTGGTTTTAAACGTTTTTTTTTCGTTAAAAACGGATTGGTTTAATTGGTTTTAAACCGGCCTTACATCTATAGTGCAGTATCATAATGGACTCTGACGAAGAAGGACTAAAATGCTCAAATGACATGCGGTGACATATGCCATTATCATTATTATAAAAAACGCCGTCACAAAAAACCGCCGCCAAAAAAAAAAACGCTGCCACAAAAAGAAGCTAGAAGCGACTTTTAGCTTCTTTTTTAGTGCAGTAGCGCCGCACTCGGGCTACAAAAAAAAGGCCGCCACAGAAAAAAGCTGGAAGTGGCTTTTTTGTGGCCTGTGTGCGGGGGACACTTATACTAGCGAAGGAGGCGGCCGGACGAGTGACAGAGCGGACATCCTCGCGCCCCAGCCGCCGAGACCCCGACCAAGGCTACCAGCCACTGTAGGCGTGGGCTTATGGACAACGACCAATGGGTCGCTCTCGAGCCCTCCGGTAACCATCCAACCCGAGCCCGGGTCGTCGACAGCGTATACCTAGTTTTTTTTCGCACGAGAGATGTCAGTAAAACCGTAGGAGCTCAGCAGGGTCGAAGCTTACTAGGACCATGAGTTGACTTCTGAATGTAGCACCCGTGGTCGCGAGATGCAGAGGATTACTGAAGGAACATAGGTGTTGTTTCAGTCAATAAAAGCCTGATACGCCCTCTCGTTCTACCCTACAGCGTAAGAAGCCATTATAATTTCCCGCTAAAAAACGACAACTCACAGGCCAGCACATGCTTACTTAAGAGCCGGTTGTAGTCACTGAGAATACTCAGTGACCAAAAAAAAGTACAAAATATTGTATGTACTCTGACCGGGTCTATGTCGATGTCGCGGCCCCGTAACAGTGGTTTTATTTTTATAAAATAAAACAGTAACTATTCAAGATTTTTGAATTTACTACGCCCTTTTAAAAAACAAGCTTTATTATTTATTGTAACTTTTAAATATTTCCGTTACGTAATCTCGTAGACACACACGTTTGAAATCGTAAGTTAGAGTCAGATTCGTTATTTTTATTGAGCTGAATAAATTATATCATGTTTTGATTTTTGCCCAGCGTTTGGTTATATAGTCAATTTTAATAAAGTTTCATTTATATGAGATGTGATGATGTTTCATATTTATGGATTTTCAGAGACTTAAAAAAGTTCAAAATGAATAAAACCTAGCCTTAACATTTGACTATGTTCATACCGACAAAACATCTTTTTTAATGTCCTTTGTAGTTTTCTGCTAGAATCCACAGTAGGTTAATTTACTGAATATTTCATTAAATTAAATTTTAATTACATTTTCAAACACTGATTTCTTTAAGAAAATTTTATACTTCTAAATGTCCTTTCGTTAGATAGTCTAGTCAAATTAGCAAAAAGATTGGACCTAATTCGTGTAGTTGTAATTTTTTGTGGAATCATTAGAAGACATGAATATAAGTCTTCTCTGAGTTTGCACCATTCCTGTTATGTACGGAACATCGTTTAATATTAGGTTTTAACATTAAAGTCCCAAAATTTAAAAATTTCATAAGTATTTAGTTATGGTAAGTTTAGATATATGTAGATACCCCTTTGGTGTATAATTACTTTTCACGAAAAAAGTGTGAGGTGTATGAAACACTAATAAATCATTATTTTTATTTTGCGGCTCAAGGGAAATTTAGCCAGTTGGTGCAAACTCATAATAAGCTTTTTAAAGCATCCTATACACCCAGTTATATTTGCACCCTTTTGCACCCCTAGGAAAACAGCATTTTACAATATTTGTAGATTGTACTTCGGGGCAAATTAGTGTAGTCATAGATTTTTTAATATATAATGTATTCTATATATAAAACATTCGCACATAATAAAAATAAGAAATATATAACTGGAAGTTTATATAGAGTTAACGTGAATACATACTGCGACTCGTGGCACTCGGAGGGCGAACGCGGGGTCGCGCGGCGCGCGCGCGGTGGGGTCGAGAGTAAGTAAGTGTTTGCATGTATATGCGTTTAGATCATTTTTGTGGCAAGAAGCGATCCCTGCGCAATACAAATTAATAACTATAATTTCCTCTATTTTATAAGCTGTGTTGTGAAAATGGATTATGGAGTGTATTGCATTGTTTGTTATGACCTCCCGACCTGCCCCTGTATTAAGTATTTATTTAACAAGAAATTATGATAATCATATCAATTCTCTGTCGATCTTTATTTCTTTCTGTACCTCAAAAGGAAAAAAACGGAATCCTTATATAATCACTTTGTTGTTCGTACGTCTGTCTTTCAAGTCCCTTTATCTCGGGAACAAGTGCAAGTATCAAGTTGAAATTTAAATCAAGACTGCGGTCCCTTAAAGCTGTGTAAAAGTAAAAACTTCTAAGTTAACGAATAAAAAAGATACCGGCATTTACGTCGCAAAAAAAAAAATATATTTCGACACTCAAGGGAATCATAAAGGTACTTCCCGTTGACCTAGAGCCCTGAAATTTGGCACAAAGCAAGTCTTATAGCATAAGTATAGGCATAATTGCTGCTGGCAAAAGCTTGATATTTATTTTATTTAAGTTAGTTGATACGGAACCCTCAGTGTGCGAGTCCGACTCGCCCTTACCCAGTTTCTTTTTGAGGCGCATATTTAAAACTCCACATTTTTTTACTAATATTTTATTGTTCCTACCTTACCCGATGCCGTAGAATAATCAGCGCTGTCAGACGGTTTATAGTTCTAAAGACAACTAATTTATTTGAAACTAGCTGTGCCCGCGAATTTGTTCGCGTGGACTACAGGATTTTGAATTTATTTATTTTTTTAAAAAGTAGCTCATGTTACTCCTTATTACATCAGCTACTTGCCAAAAAAAGTCCCGTCAAAATCAGTCCAGCCATATCAGAGATTAGCCCGGACAAACAGACAGACAGACAGACAAAAATTGCAAAAAATGTTATTTTGGTGTAGACTCTGACCAACGAAAGATGGCAAAACAAAAAAGAGGCCGTATTAAAAAAAATTGAAGCTCTTAACTTAAACAGAGTTAATACGTTTGATTATTCATGAAAATAATAAGTATGCGATATATATATGATGCATGTTTATTTAACAATTAAACATGTGCTGCTTATTTAGCCGAGATATTCAATGCCGCCAAAACTCAAGCATGTCCGTTCACTGCCAAAAGCAGCCTGATCACCTTGGCACCTGCTTTTTAGAATGTATCCTTGGAGTGTATCGACCGCCTTCAGCTCTTGGGAGTTGAAATTTCCTTAAACTTTGGGCAGTTCATTGAGCACAAAGCCACGGTAGCTGCTAGGAAACTCGACATTCATGCAAATTTTAGATGGCACTCAGTGGTGGATTAGCTATGTAGCAAGAGTAGCAAATGTTACAGACCCCCCCATTTTGGGGCCCCGCGCGTTCAGGGATCCCGCATTTTTGAACATAAAAAAAATCTAGTCAAAATATTGGTACTGCGTGAAACCTAAATACAGCTGATTTTTTTGGATGTGATGAGATTGTCACTTTACTTCAGACTATCCTGCAAGCAAACTACAGAATAGAAGATCTCTTAGAGTTTATCCCATCATCGTACTTTTTACGCAAGTGATCTTAAAATCCACGGAGTTATTGGTAAATAAAAGCCTTGTTCAAGCTTATTTTAGAAAGGGTAGCTTTAGCCATCAGCTTCTAGCAGCGCTAGCTAAAACCACTTAATTTTAATATGTGTAGGTTAAGCTCAATCTTAATAACCCTATTAAGAATAAGCTTAAACAAGGTTTTTAGGGAATTACATATCTAGACATAATAACATAATTAGTCTATGTGAATATTACATTGCCTGTGCGTAGTGACATTTGGCTTTGAAACGTGGTCGTTCACAATGCGCCTCATCAGATGGTTTTAAGTAACACAAAGAGCAATGGAGAGGAAGATAAGCTTAAGTGGCAATAAACTAGGTACATTGCTCGCAGAACAGATGATCGATGGGGCCAAAATGTTCTGGAATGGCGACCGGATACCTGAAAACGTAACGTTGAAAGGTTTCGCAACAAGGGTAAGAATAACCTTTTATTTAGTAAGGTTCACGTGAATTCGATGGAGGCGTGATAAACTGGGCCGGCCGTTGTGGTGACATAGGAAAAACCTTTGTATAGCAATGGAAGCCTTTCAGCTGAAATGATGATGACTATCGATGTTGGCGTGTTGATGAGAAAAATCACTCAGAAAGATTACTCCACTTAAAAATTTGCTAAATCAGACTACTTCAAAGAAAAATAAATGTTGCATCCTAGGTAATCCTAAGTAAATCTTAACTGTACAGCTTTTCTGTATAAATTCACAAAGGCTTCGCCATCAGCATCGAAAAGACTCCTTAATTCTGTATTACTTGTCAGAAGAAAACCTAAAACGTCATAAGCAAAATTCTAATCATGTAGTATGCAAAAAACGATCATCATCTAGGTTTTCAAAAAGTACTAAATTAATTAGTATCTTACTACTAAATTAATTGATTAGTGGTAGGGGGCCCCTTGGTTAGCCTTGAAAAAAACAGGGAATATTCCCGTTTCTTTCAAATACTGTTGTTTTATTCAATGTAACATTCGAAACTTTCAAGAAATTTATAAATTATAAATTTCATGTATTTTTCCAATAAAACCGAAAAAAACGGAAAAATATGAAAAGAACCGAAAACTTCATGTTTGTTTTTTTCAAATGCGTGCTTTTTTAAAATTAATATAAACTAGATGACGCAATCTGATGGTGAGGCGCGCTAGTTTATGAGGCCTATGTCCAACAGTGGACAGCAATCCTTATAGCGCCTAAATGGTAATTCTTGGGGGAGGCTTATGTCCAACAGTGGATACGAGTCATTATAGCGAGGGGAGACTATGTCCAACAGTGGACATCAGTCATTATAACGCCTAAATGGCGATACTTGGGGGAGGCTTATGTCCAACAGTGGGCATCGATTATTATAGCGCCTAAATGGCGACACTTGGGGAGTCTTATGCCCAACTGTGGGCCTAGCTCATTATAGTAAGGGGAGGCCTATGTCCAACAGTGGGCATCAATCATTATAGCGCCTACGTGGTGACACTTAGGGGAGGCTTATGCCTAACTGTGGGCATAGGGCATTATCGCGAGGAGGCATATGTCCAACAGTGGGCATCAATTATTATAACGCCTAGGTGGTGACACTAGGGGGAGGCTTATGCTCAACAGTGGGCATAGTTCATTATCGCGAGAGGAGGCCTGTGTCCAACAGTGGGCATCAATTGTTATAAAGCCTACGTGGTGACACTTGGGGGAGGCTTATGCCCGACAGTGGGCATAGGTCATTATCGCGAGAAGAGGCCTATGTCCAACAGTAGGCATCAGTTATTATAACGCCTACGTGGTGACACTAGGGGAGGCTTATGCCCAACAGTGGGCATAGGTCATTATAGCGAGGGAAGACTTATGTCCAACAATGGGTATCAGTCATTTTAGCGCCTCAATGGCGGCACTTGAGGGAGGCTTATGTCCAACAGCGGGCATAGGTCATTATAGCGAGGGGAGACTTATATCCAACAATGGGCATCAGTCATTTTAGCGCCTAATGGCGACACTCGGGGGAGGCTTATGTCCAACAGTGGGCATGGGTCATTATAGCGAGGGGAGGCCTATGTCCAACAGTGGACAGCAGTCATTAAAGCCATAAATGGCGATACTTGGGAGAGGCTTGTGTCCAACAGTGGGCACCGATCATTATGGTGACACTTGGGGGAGGCTTAACCGAAACAATGAATAAAATATTCGAAAGATTTCTATTTTGTTCCCAAACGATTTTTTCCGCAAAATTTCAATGCAATATGTGAAAAAAACGGAAAAAAAACACAATTTGTTTTTTTCATTGAAAGAAACAATTGTTTCTTTCCGGAATTTTCAACGCTACCCTTGGTCGAATTAGCAATAGACTCCGCGTCGGTTTAATCCGGCACTGACGGCGCTTCATACCAGGACAACATCGAATGTTATACAAAGCACAGGTCCAATCATTTGTGGAGCCAGTGGGCCTTTCAATAAACACTTCCCTGGAATCTTTAAATTTGAATAAAACAAATTGTGTGTTATCGATTTTTTTTATTAATGTGGATGGCCGATTGATTATGTATGGAATATAATATCTTTCAAATGTCCGTCGCTACTTTGCTAGATAGCGCGCATACGAAATATACAACTTTCCATGTCCTTTACTGTTTTCATTGTTAGGAGTTTCGTCTACTCATTGCCGAAACCTCCTGAAAAGTATATAAACCATGTGAGTAATATTACAATTATTAAATAGTCAAAAAGTATCAAGTTTTTATAATAGTAATTAAAAAACTAACCTAGAAATGATATTATTGTATCCAACCGTCGCATTTTATCTGCATGTTTTTAATTTAATTCACTTTTTGCGTCTTTAAATTTGTCCATTATATTAAATAGTAGCCTTTCCATCGAACTAGTGATTGTTTATGGCATTATTTTAAGCAAAATGAGTAGGTATAATAAGATGCTGGAAAACAATTTTGACAATTCTTAATTTTTTTAATTGCTTCCATACATAACGTTTGATTAATAATTCGTTGTCTTCTTTCGATGGTCAAACTCTATGTATCGTATAAATGTATGCATGTAGTAAAAAGCAGTTACTTCAATATTACAAACAGATACTCCAACTTTATTTATATGTATGTATAGAAGATAAATTAGGTTTCTTTACTAACACTTACTAACAGAGCATTTACAATCAGAAAGTATTCCTTCCTCGTAAAATACATCCCACAACACTCCTAAGTGATGACTACAGTCTGTCAAGAAAGTCATGAAAAGAAGGGAGGGCGCCACCATCATTAACATGGTATCCCAATAAACTTCGACTAAAAGATATTGATACTTTTATTTATAAAATAATAATTACCGATTTACGGTCCCTTTACTGCCGTGTAGGTACATTATTTTACCGATCTATCTGACACTCGTCTATCTATTTATTACATGCTTGCGAACGAGTTTTGACTTTCATTGGTAGTGGCTCCCTATAAATAAAAGTACTTACTCTGCCGTAGTGGCGAACAACATTTTTATTAGAACTAATTTTCATTCAAGTGACGTTTAATTTTACCTGATACATAATAGTTATAGTAGTTCTCATTTATTTATTAAAACTTTATCCAACACAAAAGTACAAAGGCGGAGTTAATGCCTTAGGCATTCTCTACCAGTCTGAATTTTGTTTTATAAACATTGCGACAAAACCAGACTTCTCTATTTGCTTATTAGGATAATTATATGTTTATCCTACGTACCTACACGCAAGAGTTTATCAAAACAGACATTCTTCTGGATATCTGTTTTTATATTCATAAGAATGTCTGGTTTGATCAACCCTTGTTTTCGTCCTTTCAGCTACTAGCATTTATGTACTTACTACAAAGTGCAAATCACGATGTTTTGCCTCTCTGCACTGCCGTCAGCATGGCACTGAGTATCGATAGGTATGAGCTCATTGCAAAAATAAAAAGTTTATGAAATAAATCTTTATTAATCCGAATCCAAATAATCAGAGTCGAGGTATTCGACTCCAGAAATGTTGCCTGAAACTTCTTCAAAATGAAACCGGCCAACATCTGACTCGTAGTTTGTTTCGTCGTGTTTCGGCCTTTCCTGTGTTTTCCAAGCGTTGAAAATTTACCTCCATTCTTCATGCCTTAGTCCACAATGCGCCGAACTGTACTTTCGGTAACACCTGAAGTCAATAAAGATATGTTAAATATACAAATACATTTATCATACCTAAATAAAAAACACCAAAATATCAAAACCGTTAAGTGGTAGTATAATAAATCGTAGGTAAATTTCATAACCTTAGCAAGACATAAACAATGTTAAAGATAGATAAATTGTACTTAAAAACAGAAGATTGTCAAAACATTATACATATTTCCGTTAGTGTGTTAAACTTTAGAATATATTTACGTACCGGTTAACTTTGCTGTTCGACCATAAACATCGTCTTTGTTCGTCCCAGCACCTTGAATTTCGGCCATACACCCTTGAAAAACTTTAAATATAATTTGTCTCGCACCACTCTTATAAACATTTCGATTCATTTTTTGTATCTTAACGCTTACACGATTTAAAAAACTCGAAATAACACCGAAATATTGTAAAAAATCAACCACACAGATACGACGTGACAGTTCAGGTACTCAGCTTAACAATTATTCAGTGTTGCCAGTATTAGCAAAAACAGTAGTTCCCAAAACATTCTTTTCATGACTTTCTTGACAGACTGTACGCTTATCTCTTCTTGTCAGTTTATTGTTCCGTGTCGCGCGCTTGTCACTTCCATGGCGTAATAGTTCTTTGGCAATTAAGACAACACTAGAAAAACGTATGTTCCTTAAAAAAATGCTAATTTTTTATAGGGTGCAAATATAAAGGAAACCAAATTAACGTAATTGTGATTTTTTCAAAACTACTTTAATTTCCCCCGAAGTACAGAGGCAAAAAAACGTGAAAAACTAATTTCCATACGTCGCACTGGGGTGCAAAATCAATCATGTACTTAGGTCGAAATGTATAACACTTTCCTCAGTTTACAAAACTACACAATTTTCCCCAATGCCGCAATGGCCAAAAATAACATTTTTATTTTTTTCTAATACTGCGTTGGTCTAATTAAAATAATTAAAATGCAATAATGTAGGTTGAGGTTTAATATACCATAAAAAAAAAAATGTTGAGCACACCTATATTCTCTGGTTAGTTATGAGCAATAAACAGTTTTCAACCCCTTCCGTAGGGGTGCCAAATGATTTTTTTTTTATACTCTATTTTTCACTCATACAATACCATCAGAAACGTTTTTGCCTCTCCAGAGAATTTATTCCAATCTTTATTAAAAAATGACCTAATTTGACTAGACTAAGATAGTAAAATATGAAAACATAAAATACGTAACGATTGTGTTCATACTTTTCTATAATTCCTGAGATCTTTTCCTTGGAAAAAAACCTTCAATACTGTGCTCTCCATAGGACCTGTATGCCTGACCGCGAAGTCATAGGAATGGTGGGTCGAAACTCCATGGAAGCTCTAACTACTCGTATTTACATGAGTTAACCTTATAAAAACAGTTGTATGTATGTATAATATGCGTGGGCGTAAATATGTATAACTTAAGTGGCGGTGAGTAGGGCACATTGCTCGAAGATCAGAGATGGAACCAAAAGGTTCCTGGGTGGCGACCGCGTACTAAAAGATGCAGTATTGGATGGCCTCCGATAGGTTAGCCCAATAACGTAATGAAAGCTGGTGGGAATCCTATGGGTGCAAGACACACAGAACCGGTCGTTGTGGTGACGCTTGGTGGAGGGCCTATGTCAAGCAGAGGACTTCTATCGGCTGAAATTATGACAATGATGATGCACCGGTGTGCGAAAAGCAATTACAGGTTCATGTAAAGTTTAAAAAGACAAGGTGAAGCATACAGTGGAGGTGTGCTCCGCCTAGGCAGTAACGCCGTGTCCTTGTGGGGGCGATCGAGGACGAGTGGCAGGCGGTCGCCTCTTTCTGCGAAGCAGTAATGTTAGCAAAGGAGGTGGCCGCACGTGCGAGGCAAAGGCCCTCACGCCCCTGCCACCGGGATCCTGATCCCAATTTCCGGCCACCGTAGGTACGGTCTTGTGAACGGCCAGAAATAGGTAGCTCATCGTCCAACCGTCTGGTAACTGTCCGGATTTAGCCGCGTAGTGTTCCACGCGCGCCTTTTAAGGAGATGTCAGCAACCGTAGGTGCCCAGCAGGTTCGAAGTCTACTGGGGCCATGAGTGATGCGAAAGAGAACCCCTGGGCCCTAAAACAAAGGCAAAGAAGGAACCGGAGTGGGTTTTAGTCATTAAAAGTCTGACACTGCTCTCCTGCACCACTCAAGGCGGGAGATGTCGTTGGATGCTTTCCAACCTAAAAAAATAATAATTAAAATGTAAACCTGAGTAAACAGGAAGTATGAAGATGCATCATCATGTACAAACTGAATTACATTTAAGTTATTATTCGGTCTATTGTTTACACAGATGTAAGCCAAGAGCTTAACAAATATTCGGATCGTATAAAAGGCTGTGTTTTGTGACAGAAGTTACAAGTTACTCATCTTCGGCTTACGAAGTACTTCGAAGATTGTAAGAAATTCTTCTCATCCAAAATGAAGACAGCTCTATATTTGATCGTCGTGATCGTGAGTATATTTCAATATTCGTTAAACTAATTATATGCACTTTCTCCTGAAAACTTGCTATTAGATACTGTTGTGTATTGTACAACTTCATTTTTGAATCGCTGAAAATGAATTGTGTCGTGCTCAGATACTATCATACAGGAATGCGCAATGTATCGCGATTGCAATTCAGAGCAATAATAATGATAATAATAATTTATTTTTGACAATTCCACATTATATGTTAGTATCACTTATTTTTATGATATTTCAAACGTTCAATAATATAACACTTCTTATTTACTTCTTATTTGGTATTCTTCCCATAAAACCAATTATATAATTATTAAATTCAATTACAATTCTCACAAATTAAATGTCATAGCAACAAAAACTAAAATGTGGATTAATACTAAAAAAAATGTCACTAACTTACCTAAGTTAGTGAATGTCATGGGATAACAATAAAAATGGCACAAAAGTAAATGCATGACATTTACTTTTGTGCCATTTTTATGTAAAAAAATTAAAAAAAAAACATGGAATAAAAAACACTGTAAGTAACAAAACCTTTGTTAGTAAACTAATGACGAGTCAGGCCCGATCGACCGGCCTACCCACGTGCCAGCGGGTTAACTACCCGGGCAACAATCGAGTGCAGCATGCTGTTAGGACTGTCAGAAGTGTCAGACAACCAAACAAAGGACATAATATGAATTACAAAATATTATTTTGAAAAAACAATGAGATACATGATAGTTACCTCCTAAAATAACGTAAGTTAGAGACGAAACGATGCCAATGAAGATGTATTTAATTTGTAAACGGAAATAAATTATATTTGTATTTTAAATTTGAAATGAGGTGTCGATACTTTTAGTCGATCCGAAAAATAATTTAAAGAAAATAAAAAATAGTATGTATTTGATATATTATATACATATTATATATTTTTTATTGATACAAAAATATATAAAAAAATAAAAAAAATTGTATCCTCTATTGTTCTTGTGTTATCCAAAAATATTAGTTTTTTTAAGAGTTTGCCTGTTAGATGATTTTTGAACGCAGTGATTATTGCGCCATCTTTGAAAAATGTATTTTCGCAAGGTACAAACTTACAGTGGTGCTGAAAATGTTTAGATATGTTTGACCTTGTTTATATATTGCTGGTAATATATATTTTTTTTAATGATAAAAAATAGTGCTTGATTCCCGCCAGATGGTAAGCAGTGATGCAATTAATATTAATATGGGTTTTTAATACTGACAATTTAGGTTTTTGAAACGTGCATCTAAAATCTTTCCTAACGCTACAAGTGTCTTAAAATCAATGAGACAAAGCGTTAACGTTAAATACAATCTTTCAAAGTATTTATGAAAACAGTGCTTGGTTGTTCCTGTAGGAACTATCAGAAAAAATGTATCAAGCAGATACTTGTGTATTACTCGTGTCGTTTCATCCCTGGTATAAGTTCACAGGTATACCATACTTGTAACTCGCTCATTTGTTCAACTTTAAGGACAGCTTAAGTGCCTATTTAGTGTGATAATTCTAAGCTCTGGTGTAGTGAACTGCACGCCAGTGGTAACTGCGATAATTAACTGCTACGACGTCAAGGAGTAAGGTCGTGCAGTTGACTGAACATATGACCATCTAGTCAGCAGTGTATTCTTTTGTTACAGGCGGCCTTCGCACTCGTCGAGGAGTCGGCAGCTGGTATGTCTTTCACAAATATAAATGTTAACAATTAAAAGTAGATTATTATAATTTTTTTGGGTACTTCGTGAGTCAAATCTAAGTGTTCCCGCACACGGGCCACAAAAAAAGCTAGAAGCGGCCACAAAAAAAACCGAAGCGCGTGACAGCTTGTGGAGAAGCTAAAAGCGGCTTCTAGTTTTTTTTTTTTGTGGCGGCAGCGCCATACACGGGCCGCAAAAAAGCCGCCACAAAAATTAATTTATTACACAATTAATCTAAACTCGTATAACTTTGGGTAACCATTAGGAGCAGTCAAAAGCTCGAAAGTGTTACTCAGTAACTAGATAATGGAGGTCAGGAATCTCTTGATGATTAGCAGCCTATATGGCAGATCAGACGAGAGGTGCTCCGTTCAAAACTAACTCGTTTTAGACTCAAAGGCACAATAAAAATCCTTCAAAACATTTAATTTTCTATCTCAACCTATTTCAAAGAATCGCTCTGAGTATATCCATCATTTGTATGTATCTTCAATTTCTTTGTTTCTTAAATATGTCTTTAGCTTTACCTTGTATATGTCACCGGTAAATTACAGACTCCGTATAATTATAATAAATCTTTGTTATATCTTTGTTATATCACGATAAAATTTTGATAAAAACGCTTTGTATACGATAAATCACATCCAAATTCATTATTTTTCCATAATAAAGCAATTACCCGGTGACAATACATCTTATCTATTGCTCAGACGGGAGGTTAGCAGGCTTAGCCAAGTTGATAATCTACAATCGTTAACGCTAGTAGAAAACTAATCAAATGTATGGGAATGACATCATCTTAACAAAATTCGTAGCCCAGTTCAGATCGTTACATAATGAAATTTATGTAATCGTTTCTACAATATTTATCGCTACATCCTTTAGTTTGGTAATATTATTGTTACTCATGCTGAGGCTTTATCGATTGTAGAAAGAAACGGTTGTAACTTGGCTAGGCCTGCAGACGGGTTAGCGCGCACTAGCTTTTGACGTTTTATTCGTACCCGTGCCGTTTTATATAGCTATAGAACGAAATATGTGCCTAAGTGTAATTAAATATTTTGATATCTTATTTAAGCTTGCCACAATTTGATAAAAAGTGAGAATTTATTCAACCGATTTGATTGAAATTGTATTTACAGGTTCTCTTAGAGAGAAACGAGGCCTTTTTGGCGGTATCGGAAAATTGATCGCGGATATATCAGATAACGTAAATCAAGTTGTTAACGACACTGTGAAAGGAGTTACGAAATTATTGGATACAGTTATCGCAAACTTGACGGCTTCAATAAAAGGAGTACTTGAAGACGTGGGAGGCCTTTTAAAAACCGTATTAAAAGATTCGGGAGTTGACACTACAAAAGTTGACACTACAAAAGCTGACGAAAAACTTGAACTTGGTGTTAAAAAAATTATGGATAATGTTGTTGAACAAATGAAAAATAATGTTGCTACAGAAGAAATTGATGAAAAAGTTGAGGCCGATCTGGAAGAACTCACACAAAATGTTGTCGAAGAACTGGGAAGTGCTGTAAATAACACAACAGAATTCACGGCTGAGTTACTCTCGAAATTGAAAGAAATCCTTAAGGAATGGATGGATAATGCCAATAAAGTTGATGTTAAAGTCGATGCATCAGTATCCGTATAATAAAAATCCAAACACAGCATAAATACGATACCCAACGACAAACGAATCATACTACAATCCCATGCATGCCACAAATTTATACAGTTAGTGTAGCAGTCTAAAAAGCTACTTACCAAACATTTCATGAATATATTTTATCTATATATACATATGGTGGCATCGAGGATTTATCAAAAATTTTGGCTTCTGTTATATAAATACTTTGAATTAAGTTCTTTGCTAAACATCTGTGTACTTAGCGCAGTTGGGACTTTTCATTTCAAGAGAATGAATATATAAAAGCAAATCACAAACTAACAGTCGTCGTCCTTATGAACAAGCGGAGTAGAGTTATCAGCACTGTTTGAAACAGGCGACACTGTATCTGATACCTGCAGGGTGCAACAGTAATGGTCACAATGAAGAGTTAGATGTTCATCGTCATCAGACTGTGTTTTGCAGTGGTTACTGCAGATCATAGGATCCAGAGCAGCGATGATTCAGCTGTCAGAATACTTCATGAAAGAAAAACTGTCTTTAAGATATCATGAGATCAGATTGCATAAGAAGAAAATATTAAGTCAAGAATCTAGTTCTCTTCCATCTTCAAAGTTTAGGAAGACAAAAACAGGACGCTTGACGGTTTCTTCATTTCAATCTAAAAGGTACGTGAACAATAAGAAACCCGAAGTCTTGTTATATTTTCAAATATCATCTCTGCTTGTTCAAAACTTGAGACTATTTAAAGAATGTTTAAGCAGTAAGAACAGTTTACTGCTATTCAACGAATAAAAATGAGTAGTTAAAAGTCGTAACTGATCAAGTCTAAAAGAATTGACGTACACTAAAGAGCTGCCAAGTGCCATCAGAACTAGCTTTAAATTTGATATATTATATCTAACTAAGCCAATCTTTTTCACAGATATTCAACAAGTTATCTCAGAAGATATGAACTTTAAGGTGCTGGTGATGGAAGACGGAACTCCGAGTAGTATTGCTGATGCAACCTCAATAACCGCCTTGGTAATAATATCCATATAGGTTCTTCCTGCTTGAAATTTACGCCGTTGAGTAGGGACGTCTATATTGCCTTAAAATGTTCATAATACGCATTGAAAGCAATTCTAGTAATTCGTCTTGAAAATGTGTCTTAGCAAAAGCTGCGCTAAAATGTTTCAGAAGTACATACTTGTATTCAAAGGTTTATGTAATTTATTGTTACTTTTCGAATATCAAAATAAATGTTGCATTATACGTGGAGTGTTTATTTAATCCATTAAACCCCAAGCAAACGCCGGCGTTCGCGCACCTATTGTCTTTCTATTGTGTCTGTAATTTCCACGATTGAAAGTTTAAAAATGTCACAAGGCCTTTGACAGTACGAGACATTTAAACGCTTTCACATAAAAGCAAGGATAAATGGTAGTACGAGTAACCAATCCCAATAAACGCTAGGTCTGTGCCGGTAGGTGCACACTGTACCTAGGTTTATGTATAGTCGATCATTCATTAAAACCTTTAGGTTCCGTAGTAAGCTAACCAGAATCCCTTGTATAGGCTGGCGCTACAGATGTTATTATGTGTACTAGCTTTTTTTTACGGTCAACACTCACTGTCTTATCAGTCTTTGATACTTTAGTCACTTTTTAGGATCGCAGGCTCGGCGTCCATTACAATAAAATTATTGAGCGCTCGGCGTCAGAGTGGGGATCGCTTTGCACATTCCATACATTGGCGAGCCAATCGTTTTACGAAAGTATTAAAAATATTGTACAGGCAATATTCAAAGTTTAGACGTGTCATCACATGAGGATTAATTTGTTTTTTCATATTATATTTCATCATCATCACCAGCCTTTTTAATGTTCCCACTGTTGGGACTCAAGCTTCCTCTCTAGGAGAGGGAATGGGCCGTAATCCACCACGCGGGCCCAGTGAATGGGCTTCCGAGTTGCTGAATGTCACATGTCTTCGACTTGACTAACAAACTGGAGATATAATAATAATAATAATAATATTTTATTGAAATCACTTTTATACAAACATCAATGTCGCCCTGGCTCTTGTACTAGGATATCCTGTATCACAAGAGCCAGACCTCTCACTATACAGGGATCATAATTAGTAGTGGCAAGATAGACAAAAATAAAAAAAAATGATAGACGGCATGCAAAATAATTATAACAACAACAACAATAATATAGAGTGTGTGTAGGGAGTTGGGGTGTGTAATTGTGTAGTGTAAAGTGTAAGTGTAAGTGATTGAGTGTCAAAATTTATGTTACAGTTCCAATTAAAATTTCTATTTCTTCGTAGTTGAAAGTGTCTAACCACTGTGTTAATGTTTTTTTGAATTGGAAGTTGTTTAAAAGTTTAAGATGTTTCATCCCTTTTCCTTGCCCGATTTTATTGTAAAGTCGTGGAGCGATGAAGTGATAGTGCTTGTTAGCAAAAACGCTCTTAGACCTATCCACTGGACATTTATCAATCCGCCTGGACGAGATTGGCAAGCCTGGGACGACATACCGGTGATATCTGTGCAGGCATTCAAAAATAAAGATCTTTCGGACGCTAAGAACTTGAGCGGTTTCGTAAACGACAGTGGTGGGCGTCCGGAATCTTAAGGAGAGAAGGACCTTTAGAACCGCATGCTGCGCCCTCTCGACCTCAATCATGTGAGTTTTACCGGTGCCACCCCATACGCAAATAGCGTAACCCAAGATACAGTGGCATAGGGCTTTGTATGTTTGCATCAGAAGTTTGTAGCTTGCAACATGTCTAAGGGTTTTAAAAATGTGGATGAGCTTGCGTGCTCTTTTGGCTGTGGCAGAGATATGAGGCGTCCATTTGAGATTCTCGTCAACAATTACTCCTAGATATTTGATGCAATCCACTCTAATTAGTTCTGGACATACACAAGAGGCAAGGTGTGTACTATTCCTATTGCAGGGGAAGGTATGAATGGTAACTTTAAAGTCTTTGGGGCTACCTGCTCTTGTTTTACTGAAACAAAGGTACTTCGTTTTCGTGGTGTTTAGTGCTAACAGACTATCTTCAAGCCAAGCTGTTACTTGAGAAAGCCCCGCTTCACAGACAGATTGTATGCTAGTCCACGATTTGTCATGAAACAGAAGGACTGTGTCATCAGCGAACATCAAGACGTCGGCTTTCTCAATTGTAGCATCACAAAGTTCATTAATGTACACCAGAAATAGTGTGGGGGCAATTGTACTTCCCTGGGGAACGCCGCATGTACAAGTAGCGTCATCGCTAGTCATATTAGCGACTCTAACGCATTGGCTTCTTCCCGATAGGTAACTCATAAGCCATTCTAGAGGTACTCCACGGATTCCGACATTATGCAATCTGTTTAATAGAATAGGAATAGAAACAGTGTCAAATGCCTTCTGAAGATCAAGAAAGAGCCCGACACATTTTTCTCCGTTGTCAATGTACATAGTGATATTTTCGGTGAGTTTCAGAATAGCGTCATTGGTGGATCGATTGGCCCTAAAACCGAATTGATTAGCTGATAAAATGTTATTGGACTCCAGGTACTTAATTAACCTTTTGTTAGCAAGTTTTTCCAAGATTTTAGATAATGAACTAAGTAGAGAGATGGGTCGGTAATTGCTTACAAGGTTTTTATCACCAGCTTTAAAAATGGGGATAACGACAGCTTTCTTGAATGTAGCTGGAAATGTACCGTTAGAGAAGCTGGTATTGCAGAGATGTGTTATTGGTGCAGCTAATTTAAGTTTGAATTTTTTAAGGACGTTAGCAGATATATTATCTAAGCCTGGAGCACTGTCGCTCTTGAGGCCAGATATCACCTGGATTACTTCGCTTACGTCAGTGGGAGAGAATGCCATCGAATGGAGAAAACCTTTCGGATTTTGGGCTTGTGCAGCCAGAGTGCTTTCGTCCTTCCTAAGTTTAGCCAGGATTACATTCGTCAAGTCTTTTCCTACTGAGGTGAAGTAAGTATTGACTTCATTAAGAGCGTCTGAGGCGTTGGATTGTGTCTGAAGTAGGTCAGTGGATTGTTTGGGGCGTTGTTTAATGTGACACATATCTTTAATTATGCTCCAAGTCTTTTTTAGATTGTTCTCATTCTTAATTAATTCTGATTCGTAGTAAGAGTGCTTTACCATGTCTGTTAACTGTTTACAGGTATTTCTATATTTGATATACTGGTGTCGGAGATTATCGTCATGGTGGTGAATTTTTAAGTTTGTGATGCATTTTATCCCGTTTCATTAAACAGTTGACTATACTAGCTGTAATCCAGGGTTTGAGAGGTTTCTTTTTTTTAGATATTTTCGAGGTTGATGTGTTTTTTGTGATTATTTTTTGCAGTGTATTAGCGAGAAACTCTGAGAGATCGTCGACATTGTGTGATTCAAAATAGCTGTCCCAAACTATGCTATCAATATCAGTCCCTATTTGTTCATAGTTGACATTAACTTTGTATTGCTCAGTCTTACTTTTAGGTAATTCGATATCTTCTAAGTACAGCAGAATGGGACTATGATCTGTAAGAGGTTCAAATATGTAGGTTTTAACCTGCTTGTGTGTTTTTTCCATGAAATGGTCAATACAGTTGCCTAATCTGGTAGGCTTATCGATCCCTTGTCTAAGGTCGTGGGCAGCTAGCATAGTGATATATTCCGCAGCGTGGCCAGTAATCTTTTCTGGAAGGATATTGATATTTATATCACCAGCAAGAATTATAAAGAATAATATATATATTTTCAGTGTGTACGTTAGTAAGTAGTTCATTCATAGAATTGATGTAGTTGGATGGATTGGTATAACAAGGTGGTCTGTATGAGGCAATGGGCGTAAATTTGTCTATTTTTATTACGAGACAGTTGCCATCCATTAATTCAGGTTCTTGAGCTTGAACATTTACAAAGCAATTCCTGACGTATACTATGACTCCATCATTTTGGTTAAGACTGCGTGTGGTTTGAAACATCGCATAGTTATCAATGTGACCAATAGTCGAATCACTATCAATCCAACATTCCGTTAACACAATGCAGTCAACATTAATGTCAATGTTAGTCAGAAAAAGCATAAGGGCGTCAAAATTTTTCTTAATACTACGAATATTCACTGCGAGCACTGTCAAATTATTAGAAAGTGTGGAATTAAAAAGCAGTTTACATGTAGAAGAGTCAGCTATAATAGAACATTCGATTTCACCACATGTCTCAATTTCGTTACATACGTTTATGCTATCGAAATTGAATTTTGAAAATAATAACACGGGGACTAAACTCCTTCAATAAGTCAATCTCGGAAGCATAATGAACCAGATTTTTAGAAAGACATGCAACCAGTTGGTTATCATTACGGAACGTTTTTTTATGATAGCCTTGATCAAAAATAGCTGGACGGTATCTTGAGGTAATTGTGTTGGAGCAGGGGATGGTTATAGTGTAAATTATGTAGTGAATTGTGTAGTAAATTGTGTATGTGTATGATATAATTACAAAGAGATTAACAAGTAAACAAAGAAAAAGTTGATTACATTCAATTACAGAAACGACAAAATATATCCAATTAAGTGACACAGATAGGAAACCGGGAGTCGAAGATAGTCAAGATTGCTTCAACAATAATGAAAGACTCTCTTCATTGTTAATTCGGATGGCAGGGTCGCCGTCTTTCATACGTATGTAGATACATCCGTGAGTAGTCCAGCAATACTTATATGCGTTGGATTTTGCAAAGTCTCGAGCCAGAGCGTACAGACGCTTTCCTTTGGTTGTAAGATTCTCGGAGATATAGATTGGTTGAGAGGGTCCATCAATATTAATATCTGACGTCATAGGTAACTTTCCGTGTTCTTTTTTGTAAGATTTCAAGGAATTTATGACATCCTCCTTTTTGAGTATGGAAGTTAGTTCCACTATAATAGTATTGTTAGATGGTCCTTTTGAATGCACACGGAAGATGTCTCTAACATCTGACGGAAGAATGGGTAATTTCAGGCAATTGCCTAAGCTTTCCACCACTTTGAGAAACTGCTGTTTGGATTCTGATTGCTTTTTCGGTACATTACGTACTTCCAAACTTCCTGAACGAGTATTTTTTTCAAGTGTTTCTATTTTGATTTCAAGCTGATTAATGTAGTTGTGATTTTCCTTACGTTCAGTTTCTAGCGATATTAGCTTGTCCTTTATTTCGTCGTATTTTTGGGACATAAATTGTACATTCCTGTTTAATTCCTCATTTTGTTTTTTAATTTCTGAAATCGAATCCTGTAAAGAGACTAGCTTCTGGTTGTGTTCGGCTATAGATTTCGATAGCGATGCTTTCATTTCATCCATAGCGTCTAGCAATTCTTGTAGTCCTTTATCGGCCCATCTACGCTTATTGTAACGGGACGTTACATTCGAGGCACTGTCTTCCAAGTCCGACAGATTACTATGCTGTAGATTACTATGTGAGCTAGCCGGTTTCGGAGGCGTTCTATTGAGTGACATCACGAAGACAAATAAATCGTCGATAATGTTTTAAAAACTTCCTAAAAGTGTTGATGTTGCTCGGGATCGAACGCGAGACGCCCTGCGCCGGAGTCTATAGCAAAAGCCACAGAGCCACGGCTCTCGTATTGGGAGTGGCGAAAAACTTGACCTGGTTGTTGAATGTTGTTTGTTAATTGTAGGTTTACCTTGTTGCGGGTATCATTAATTTTTGACACTGATCCGAGCCTGTATTGAACGAAGGTATGACCACTTATTCACTTTATACTCGAAGAGATTTTTTGGATTAATACCAATATTATTGATTGTTCCGGTAAAAGTTGTTAGTACAGATCGACAGCTAAAGCTTTTGTGTTTATTTTGGGATATAGTTGACTTTAATTGCACAACTTTTGCAAATGGTAACAATATTTACGCTTAGCGACAGTAAAACGCGTCTATCTCTTAGCGCGGGTGCGGGGAGAGGGATATATTCCACATATCCAGGCCATTTCTTTACCTAGACAGACTGCTTTCTTTTAACGGGAAAATAAAACAACACTTACCATATACCGTTGCTTGGGATGGATACAGCGGTGCAGTGAACGAGGATAGACATACAACAGCTTCTTGCACCAAACTTAGAACTGGTAGCAATACCTTCACTGTGTTGTGGAAGCCGCGTGCAAGATGCTTCTGAAAAGATTGAAGATTTTGATGACAAAAGATCTTACACGTTGTTGTGACAGAGGCCTTGAGGAACTACCTTATCATCAGCCTATATAATGTTCCCACTGCTGGGACTCGGGCCTCCTCTCTAGGAGAGGGGATGGGCCGTAATCCACCACGCGGGCCCAGTTCGGGTTGGTGGATGTCACATGTCTTCGATTTTTTGGGTTCTAGGACATGCTGGTTTCCTCATGATGTTTACCTCCACCGTTTTGTGAGCAGTGGTGACGAAATAAATTACACAAAGTAATGCGCCTGGCTGGGTTCGAACCCGCGACCTACAACGTAACGTAAGTCCCCGTTACCACTCGGCCACCACTACTCTCTTATTCGCATATTATATTATTTTTATTTAATTAATTATAAGAAAATTTAGGTACAGCTAATTTATTAGAGTTAAAAACATTGTATGTAGAAGGCCAATTACAAGTTTGCGCTTACATAGATACTACTTTAAACAGTTTTTTTATAACAGAGGAGTTATTAGCCATTTTATTGTAAATACCTACCTCCAGTGAGTATTGTTTTTAATAGAGTATTTTTTTCTGTTTTGTTAGAAAGCTATTTTTTTTGCGATCGAAATCACAAATTGGTTATTTCCGGTGTCTTTTTTCTAATTACTAAACATATCATTTTGTTTTGTGGTGTTTATGTTTTTATTAACCGACTTCTAAAAGAGGATTTGAAAAAATTTTTTTTGTTGAAAAGGGTATACTTCCCAAATGGTCCCATAGTCACCAAATCGGGATCTGATGAACTCCTCAAATATTATAGGCGACAATATAGTCATTTTGATATTTTCATCAAGGAATTATGCATTTACAGTCCAAAAGTGACATTTGATGAGGTGGAACTGGTGAAGAAGACCAGAAATTGCCAACGGAACTTAATACTCAAACAAATATCACAATAAACCTAGTTAAGCGACTATGACAATACAAATAAATGAATAGTTCTGAATTGTTGTGTTGAAAATGGTATCATCGAAGTGACCTGGTGATAGTGATGGAGCTGGAAGATAGGCGCCGGAACTCAGTAACTAATCAATGCATTCTAGCAGTGTTTGGGCTTATTAGAAATGTCATGAGATGCACTTTGGCTATAAGGTACTATTGAAGTGATCTGATGATGGAGCCGGAAGGTGGAAGGTAGGCACGGGAACTTCATAAGAAAATGATGTATTCTAGCAGGGTTTGAGTTAATTGGAATTGTCATGAGAAAAAGGTACTATCTGGCTGTAAGTGTATTGCAACTAAAAAGTGTGAAATAAAAAACTTTTTATAAAAAAAATACAACCGTCTTCACTAAAAAAACACTAAAACGATCAAAATAATTTTAATTTCGGAAGTCGGTGTTAAATAAAGAACAAACAATAACGAAAAACACCGACTTCTGAAATTAACATTATTTTGATCGTTTTAGTGTTTTTTTAGTGAAGTCGGTTATATTTTTTTATAAAAAGTTTTTTATGTTATCATAAAAAAGATAGTTAATATTATTACTACTTACTTAACCTTTAACAAGTGATTCCTTTATTACGAATGCTATGGGAAATAAGCTGTTTACTTACTAGATGCCATAATTAAGTTAAGAATTTATTATTTCTTCGATTGTCAGAGATTTACAACGCTCTTGACTCTACGATGTACAATGCCCTTCACACCGCCAGAGACAGAAACAGATGGAGGAACATCATAAAGGTTAAAGTGATGAAGCAGGGAGGTCACGACCCTCAGCATTGAGGAATACGATGCAAGGAGGAGGTCACAGATTTGTTAATTTTTTACTAAACATATTTTACTCAAATCGTCTTAGTTTTACTCTGATCTGTTTCAAAATAGTCATATCTACCAGTACTCTATGAAGTTAACAATAATAATAATATAATATATAATATTCCATAACTATCACAATACGCCGTCTAGTCCCAAGCTAAGCAGAGCTTGTGTCATGGGTACTAGACAACTGATAAACATACTTTTAGATTTCTAAATACATACATATTATAGATAAATTACACCCAGACACAGAACAAAATGATCGTGCTCATCACACAAACATTTGTCCTGGGTGGGAATCGAACCCACAACCTCTGGCATAGCAGTCAGAGTCACTAACCAGGCCACAATCAAGCAATCAATATGACTCTATGGGGCAATCGAATATGACTCTTTAACTTTAGCTTTAGATTTGTCGATAGACCGTATAGAATTTAGAGTGACGTAAATTATCGATTATTTATTTGAATAACTATTTTATGCACACAAGAGTACAGAGGCGATAGTTTTTTTTAAGCTATTGCATAGCTTCTATCGCGGGCCTTGAGCGTGGAGACCGAATCCAGAAATTCCGTAACGAAAATAACCTAACACCCCCCACTCATTTGTTTTTTGAGCGTTTTGACCGATAAGAAAACAAATGAGTGAAAGCAGCTGTCGGCGTTTTGGATGGGTGGGGTTAAGCAGCTGTTAGCGAGGTCTGGTTTTTGATGGAAGAGGTTAAGCAGCTGTTGGCGAGGTCTGGTTTTGGATGGAACAGGTTAAGCAGCTGTTGGCGAGGTCTGGTATTGGATGGATGGGGATAAGCAGCTGTTGGCAAGGTCTCGTTTTAGATGGGTGGGGTTAAGCAGCTGTTGGTGAGGTCTGGTTTTGGATGGGTGGGGTTAAGCAGCTGTTGGCGAGGTCTGGTTTTAGATGGGTGGGGTTAAGCAGCTGTTGGTGAGGTCTGTGTTTGGATGGGTGGGGTTAAGCAGCTGTCGGCGTTTTGGATGGGTGGGTTTAAGCAGCTGTTAGCTGCTTAACCCCACGAGGTCTGGTATTGGATGGGTGGGGATAAGCAGCTGTTGGCAAGGTCTCATTTTGGATGGATGGGGTTAAGCAGCTGTTAGCGAGGTCCGGTTTTTGATGGAAGAGGTTAAGCAGCTGTTGGCGAGGTCTGGTTTTAGATGGATGGGGTTAAGCAGCTGTTGGTGAGGTCTGGTTTTGGATGGGTGGGGTTAAGCAGCTGTTGGCGAGGTCTGGTTTTAGATGGGTAGGGTTAAGCAGCTGTTGGTGAGGTCTGTGTTTGGATGGGTGGGGTTAAGCAGCTGTTAGCGAGGTCTAGTTTTTGATGGAAGAGGTTAAGCAGCTGTTGGCGAGGTCTGGTTTTGGATGGAAGAGGTTAAGCAGCTGTTCGCGAGGTCTGGTATTGAATGGGTGGGGATAAGCAGCTGTTGGCAAGGTCTCATTTTGGATGGGTGGGGTTAAGCAGCTGTTAGCGAGGTCTGGTTTTGGATGGGTGCGGTTAAGCAGCTGTTGGCGAGGTCTGGTTTTGGATGAGTGGGGTTAAGCAGCTGTTGGTGAGGTCTGGTTTTGGATGGGTGGGGTTAAGCAGCTGTTGGCGAGGTCTGGTTTTGGATGGGTGGGGTTAAGCAGCTGTTGGCGAGGTCTATTGCATATGTTGATAAAAAATGCTATGCAATAGCTTTACCGCGGCAGTCCCCGAGTGCCAAACGTCTTTTTTTTTATAGTTTCGATAGGTACTATCACTTGCAAAAGTCCATAAGAATTCTTAAAACTTATTCGTTTGACGTTTAGTTTGACTTACGACCTTTTATTTTCAAGTTTCGCCAACAAATGATTGAAATTCACAATTTCATCAACTTATCATAAGTCAAGATGGCCCAGTGGTATAGGCACACAGATTGAAGCGCAAATCAGTGTGCCGCAAGTTCAAATCCCACGCAATTATTGACTTTTTGTAAGTTCTTACCCGATTGGAAGTTATGTATTTGCATTACATATATTAAATTATTCTTTAACTTGTTCACACATTTCTTAGAGTTAGAAAGGTAGATCACAAAAAAACTAAATAAAGAATTAGATTTCTGCGAGGTAGACATGAGTTTTAACTTAACCGAAATGAACTGTCGTTTGGTTGTAGTTGTTGGTTAGTGACGTGAGGTTGACAGTATTGTAATATTCGCAAAATGCAGGCTAATATTAGTATTGAAGTGAGGGCGACTATCATTGGGCTGCATAAAAGTGGTCTTAATAAAACACAAATATCTGAAGAAACCAAACTGAATGTGAGTATATAGCTATTAATGAATTGTAACTTTATTACAAATTAATCTTCTAATTAAAACGTATGCCATTTATGAATCCATTCATCGTATCTTTATGAGGTTTAAAAGAGAAATACGTAAATCGTTGGGTTTATTGGATTGGTTATTGGATTAATAAATGCAGTTTTATTTTAAAATTATATTCAATAATTATGATTATTAACATTTTATATAATGAAAATGAAGTGAAGTAGGTATAGCTGCCTAATATATATTTTATTTTATTTTAGAAAAATACTGTAAATCTTTGGCTAAAAAGATATGAGGAAGAAGGTAGCCTTGCTAGTCGAAAGAGAAGTGGGAGACCGAAGCTTATTACCGAGGCGCAGCGACGACATATGGTGGACGTATACGAAACGAATGGTTTCGCACCAACGAGACATTTTGCGGAATTATATGACACCTCGATGGATACTGTTCGCCGTGCACTTCACGCTGAAGGCGTGCATCACAGAAAACCTGCTAAAAAGCCGTACTTGACAGAGAGGCACAAACAAGAACGATTACGTTTCGCACTAAATATTTAATGTTAACTAAACTAAATGGCCTACCATTTTATTTTTACATATCTGTGATTATTCGTTAACAAACACTGTATTATATTGTGTTTACTTTCGTTTAAAACAGCTATATCTTTTAACTTGTGCCATCGCCTCATCTTAAGAATGCAGTGAACTCGCTATCAATTTTGTTGACAATAATCATGAGTCTATTTCGTTTTTTATTCTTCTACCCGCACTGTTTTAACATAATACTATAGTTCAATTTATTTTTCTCATCTAATTGACGATTATCTTGTGAGAACTAAAGTTCTTTTAACAGAAATTGAGGTTTGGTTTCAATCTTCTTTTCGTCAAGAAAATGAACAATTAAGCTATGACCTCAATACATTCATTGTGACGTTACACAAAAATAAAATGTTTACAAAGTCCAAATCATATATCACTTTTCAATAAATAACTGGATATAAACAATTACCTATATTTTATTTTATTAAAATTTGAATATCCGTTCATTGTTACGTTATTCATATTATGAATGGTCTAAGTGGGTATACTTCCAACAAACAATCTTAGGCGTAACATAGATAACGGTTACAAGATAACTTTTTGTCTAGGTAACAATTCGACGTCACAATTCTCATAAATGTTTAATTTGTAAATATAAAGAATAAACATTTTTATTAAACACGTCTTTTTATTTCCACCTTATAACATCGAAAAGATGTAACAACTAAATAATTGCAAATTACGAATGTGATTCTTCTTGTGGTTAATAGATCACATTCGTAATTTGCAACTATTTAGTGCAAAAAATGCAATAGTATTTTTCATAGAAATATAAAAAAACAACTATATCAACACAGATTGGGAATTTCAAAGTAAGAAATAACTGCAACGGACCGACCATGATTTGAACTCGGGTTACGTGATTTGCGAATCCAACACTTAGTTCACACGGCTACCAGCACATGACGTATTAGCGCGAATTTTGCTATGGTAAGAACAGAAAAGTAATAATGTTTTTAAGCTCAGTGCGACGACAGTTCCTTAGTGTGTGTTATCTGTGGAATGTGGATACTCATACATGCGCACACATACGCACGGCAGTATCGCGCTCGCTCGGTTCGTAGCAATGTAATCTTTAGCGCTCCTATGGACTTTTGCGGCCTTACTGTATATGGTAAGTGCGTTTCTAAAATCGAAAGTGTCAGTTTCGATGGATAATGTCAGTACCATTGACTTATATTCTAGTGATAGACAAGCCCTTTCATGGAAACTTTGTCAAAATATTTAAAAGTTAAAACGAAAATCTGCTGCAGCGCTACATTGGTATTATGTCGTCTAACAGAACTATTAAAATATAAAGCGCTGACAGCTTTTAGAGGATACTTATTTCGCGAACAAAACGTCTTAAGCGCCATGAATTTCGTAGTACTTACGCGTTTAGTTCAACATAGTGTAATGACATGTTATCCATATAGATTTTTATACCGCAGAAGTGACACAGTTTTTTGCCTACAATACTTCATTACAATAAAACTCTATTTCAAATTTTTACCAATAGTCCACGTTAGTGTAAAATTTACAATAGTAGTAGACGTAGTTTTCTGAATTAACTACGTCTACTACTTTAATTAATAAGTGAATTCAAAATCGTGTAAAATAATGACACCATTTATTGTAATCATCATTCAAAAGGACAGCTATGAATAAATGTGAATGATGGTCAGGATTGCGCTGCTAATATTTAGTAACAAAACAAACAACAACTATAACTATAGCATAATCATCTTTTTAATTTTCCCACTGTTGGGACTCAAGCCTTCTCTCTAGGAGAGGGAATGGGCCGTAAACCACCACGCTGGCCCAGTGCGAGTTGGTGAATGTTGCATGTCTTTGAAATATGCCGGTTTCCTCATGATGTTTTCCTTCACCGTTTTGAGAGCAGTGGTGATGAAATAAATTACATAAAAAACTAAAACATTTTTAAATCTGTTTTCAACTTAATTTTTCGGGGCGAATCAAAAATTGATTTGTAGTCAGAAATTTGCACTTGGTTTAATGATGTAGGGGAAAGCTATAAATGTTTGAAGGCACATTCTGAAGGAATAGCATTACTGCAAGGAATAGCCAACTTATTAGAAAACGTTTTCCAGCTTAAGTATCATCAGTTTGAAAGTGTGCAGAGCAGATAAACGGATATTTTGTAGGAAGCAACGTGTTTTCACATTTATCCTCTTGAAGATATTTTATCAATTTTTCTCTTTTCCGCTGACCAGAGTGAACAAACTTGAAATATATTTATAGTTTATGAAGGACGAAATCTACTTATATTACACTTAAGACTACAAATTCAACTGAATCTAATTTATATTTGAAATCTATGTAAGTATATATAATATCTAGGTAGGTACGTAATATTACCTCAGTGCCTACGAATGACAGAATGCTTAACCACAAAACTAATACTCAATGATTTGCTGGCATTTCTTGCTGAGTTTTTACAGTATCGAAAAACAGACGTATTCATAATTATTGAATTTGACGGAATTTATTGGTACGCATTATTTATCCAAAAAAAAATCCTATAAAAAAAACAATAAAACATCATGCAAAGTTCGTGTTCACTAAAGCAGTTGTAGGTAAAAACCCGGTTTTTGTGGGAGGGAACATCTGCATGTTTTAGTCTATGATTGTAAAATGGAAAAGCTTTTAAATAAAATAATATAATTTCTAACATACTATTGCGATATTTGAAGCTATTAAATTGCTTGAATAATCAATTATTTTATTTTCATGACTACTGAATTATTATTTACGTCCCAAATTCACTTTCCTTTGAATTTATAAGCGCCGCTCTCACACTGTATGAACGTCAAAATTGCACTAAAGTCATCAAAGTCAATTTGCCTAGAATTTAGTGAAACGGATTCGATTGAACTGAGTGTTCAGCATGCCTCATCTAGTACGTAGTACATATATATCGATGGTCAGTACAGTTACGTAATATATTACAGTAACGATTTTTTCTCAAAAACTATTTATAATTAATAAAAAATATTTTAGTCTAATGGGTTCTTAAACCCGGCCTAAATATAAAACGAAATTTATGTTATAGACATGAAGAGCCGTGAGGCGTTAAATTAGTAAAACCTCGGAATCTGGGGCCAGTCCATGAATCTTAATATAAACTTGTGTTACTACTTAATATAATCTTAATAAAAAAAAAGTTGGCCGCTCTTTTTTTTTTGTTACCTGATATAAACTAGTGCTTGACTGCGATCCCAACAATTGATAACAACAACTTACTGAAAAATAAGAGGGACAAGAGAAAAAAAAGGTATAACACATAAGTTTGCAACCCTGTGCTATCCCCATGGTGCTCAAAAAACAGAAATATTGGCACATTTTTTAGAATTTTCGAAAAAACTACTTGAAGAATGCGTTTTTTAAGTATAGTTGTTCATAATATAATAAAGCTAACTAAATATACTACAATTTGAGCTTAACTCCAGAGATACAGTTTGTCAAAGTAAGCATTTTTTTTTAAAAGTGAAAATGTGTTTGCGTCATATTCAAAGACACGTACTGGCTGAACTAATAGTCCTAGAGAAAAGTGTGAGGCAAAATTTTACATCAAAAATTAGCAAAGTAATGCATCTAGGCTTCATAGTTTTTAAAAAATACAAAAATATCGGGTTCGTCTATAATAATGAATCTGTAGAAGTTTATTGTTGTGCGCGCATCACGTAAAATGTACGAAATCGATATTGGTAACTTTTATACATTAAAATTGTGTGTAACTTGATATATTACTTAGTTTTTGTTTCATCGCAATCGGTTGACTATATCGAAAGATATGTAACTATATTTGTTGACTGTTATGCGGTACGCAGTCCACAGACTTTCGCCCATTTGGAAGGACCAGGTTTCATCCAGTCTAGATCAGTGCGAGGAGTGAAGAAGGAGGAATAATGTTTTCTGGAGGTGGAGACGGGTCGGCATATGGTGTTAGGTCTATCACATTCTCGTCCTCTTCATCCAGGACGACGGGGTAGACGTTATTGCAATTTCGACCTTGGCAAAAGAAACATAGGACAAAACTTGAGCTTGGTCTTTCTGCAAGTGCCTTACCTTAACCCAACCAAAAAAAAAGAAGCTGAAACAAGTGACGGTGCCCTTTAGATAATTGTAATGGAACGTGATACCAACCAACAAATTATCCCTGTACGCGCTTTGCTATTGCACCCAAGTTCAACCCTCGGTTGGTGAAAAACTATTGGCTTTTGGAGTCTTAAGAAGACTAGGTCATCTTCTCGAATCGATGGTTTTCTTTTCCCTCAAAGTTTTGCCCAGTGGGCCCAGAAGGTTGCCACGTTTTTTAGGTCTTCCATAGTACAGGTGTAGGGACACTGGGCATTCTAATAAGTGGGTCATCGTCTGGTCAGGAGCACCGCACTCGCATTGGGTGCCAGAAGGGTCTATAATCCCCCACTATGCCAGGTTGTGTTCACAAAAAGGCGAAACGAAATCAATTTTAACAGTAGTTGCAACACTTTTTGGAGAATTATGAGGGATTTTATTTAAAAAAAATCTGGCCTAAAAAAAAGTTGTCAATGGAGAGGTACGATACTGTGGTGTGGCATTTTCGGTATTTGAACGAATTGCTGGAAAATCGAAATGGAGCCCAGCGTCCTATACTTTATTCAAAAATAGTTTTTACAGTTTTTTTTTTTGAAACGCTCTATATATGATTTAGTTTATGTTTTGACAGATAGCAGAAATGGCCATACAAGATAGATTATTTATAGCAAATTTACTGTTTGTACTTTTATTTTAACAGCAATAAAAGTATGATTGTTACAATCACCTAACAACAGTGACTCTGATAATGACATCAATAATCTCATGAATGACATAAATAATGACCATAAAATTGTAATTAATTGGCTAGCTAATAATAATCTAAATGTGAATCTTAATAAGACAAAAATAATGACATTAAATTAGAGAATCATGAAACCCAGGCTTAACAAAAAATACGAGAACGTAAACGTGACGTACGTATTCCTGAAACCGATACGACTAAGTTTCTGGGTCTATACTTGGATAGTTATCTATCATGGAAACATCATATCGATGCTTTATCAAAGAAACTTAGCCTTATAAAATATCAAAAACAGTTAACCGGTTTAAGGTGCTGCTTGCTTACAATCAAAGACATTAAATATTTACTACCAATAGACAGGACATAGCGAACAAAAGTCCAAACCGATACTTGTTACTTGGTAGTAACAAGTCGCTCAGTCTAGTATGACACCCCTAAACGTCAAGTCGTGTTTGTATCCGCTTTTGGCACTAAAAGAAAATCATTTTCTGAGAAAATGTGCTGAGTTGCACAATACGCTATTGCAAATCTTGTTATGGTAAAATTATTGGACCTAACTTCGGTTTATTTTCGTAAATATTCTTGGTATTTACGCAGTAATTAATTAAAATTCAACAATTTCCATGAATAGTTCTAGAACATTTGCTGATTTTATGATAGCGCCATCTATTGCTGAAAAGTTTAACCTTGCCTAGCACACACCAGTGGCGTAGCGTGGGTTTTCGCCGCTTGGGGTCGACCAGAAATACGCCGCCCTTTGTTGTTTATTATGTTTAAGAACACCAGTATTAAGAACGACTGCAGGTATCCCGTCGGGATACCTGCGGCCACTAGCTTTATTCTTACGTACGTCTTTCTGATGGATACGAATATCTGACATACTCGTCACGTACCCATCAGGAGAAAAGGGGTCAGTGCGTCACCGGAATTCAGACGCGAAGATTCCGCAATAAGAGGGGCAATTAAGTTTGTTTCTCCTCAGCGGTGTGAGCCAGGGACCCGTCGGGTTTCAGCAGTGGCGGATGTGAGGGACGGCAAAAGTTTGATGCACCCGAGATTGCCAGGGACCAAAACGCTTTACTACCAATGGGATTTGTTCCCTATTCGGCCAATGTGGTCAAACTGAGACCTCCACAACACCTTAAGAGTCACGTCACTTGCCTTGCGCATACGAGTGTTGGTCGGTATGCGCGTGTTTAATCGCGTCAGCGTGAACACACTCAGTGCCAAGTCATAGTTGAGCTTGGTCCAACATTGTTACGTCAGAGAATGAACTTGGATGATTAAAAAGCAATATACCTGCTGCAGCACGCAGGGTAGACTTAACATCGACATCAAAATTTGCTTGGCACGTGCGTAACATTGCGCTCGCAATTTCAAATATCTAAGTTTTTTTTGGCGCTTTCTGCCGCCTCCTTTCGTATGCCGCCTAAAGATATGACCCCCACCGCCCTCCCCTCCCCAAGCTACGCCACTGGCACACACTGAAGCTTCTACCACGAGCTCATAACGTGATCTATTTTACGACCTAAACCGAACTGTCTTGATCCTTTTTCGTTCGTACTACTGACATTTTAATATATCGTGATAAAGTTTCTGGCCACCTACCGAGCAATAGTTAAATTTATACAAATTTAATTCGCGTGATTGCTATTCAAAGCTAGATGGCGTCACTGAGAGATAGGATGACAGTTTTTCTAAGACATTTCTCCTGATAGCCGCTCTATTGTATCTCTTTAAATCTCTTTGCTTACAATGCTTACGTGGCGTCTAACATTAGGTACGGCATAATTTTCTGGGGTAACTCGAGGGACAGGGAAATCGCTTTTAAAGCCCAGAAAAAATGTTTGCGATCCTTTAGGTACTCATTTGCAGTCTACTTTTTTTTTTCTTTTTTTTATGGTGGGAAAAATCATGCATTGACATCCCCCGCCCTTGGGCGGAGCGGGAGATAGTGTCAGACTCTTACTGACTAAAAGACCCACCCCGTTCCTTCTAGCCTTCATACCGGGGCTCGAGCGCCCTTTCGGATAACCCTGGCCCCAGTAGGCTTCGACCCGGCTGGGTCCCTGCTGTTGCTGACAACTGCTTGAGGCGCGCGGGAACAGTGCGCGCCGTCGACGACTTGGGCTTGGTCCGGACAGTTACCGGACGGCCGGACAGTGAGCTACCCATTGCTCACCGTCCGCAAGCCCGCGCCTACGTTAGCCGGAAATCGGGATCAGAATCCCGGCGGCGGCGGCGGCGATAACGCCGTTGCCTGATGCGTTCGGCCTCCTCCTTTGCGAGCATTACTGCTTCGCAGAAGTCGGCGATCGCCTGCCACTCCTCCTCGCTCCGGACCATGGCCTCAACCAAGGCCCGGCGCGAGAGGTCACCGCCGCCGATCGCCCCCACGAGGGCACGGCGAATTTGCAGTCTACTGGTAGCTGTAAACCAATATTTGAACAACTAAACTTGTTAACTTTACCGTCTATGTACATCTATGAAATGGGAGTATTTGTTCGTATTTTTTATCTATTTGAAACTCTACGCTCTCGACGTCATCAGAACACTATTCGAGCCGGTCCTCATAAAACAGCATTTTTCCCTAAAAGTGTACTTACTTGGTATGTCCTCCAAAATATAAACCTAATAACATACCACTAGCTATTAAAAATAAAGTGTCTAGGTTCCTTTAAGAGGTCATTGTTTAGGTTGCTTCTGGCTAGATGTTACTATTCGGTCTCAGAGTTTATTGCTGATAAACAGAAGTATGAAGATCCGACGTGCTAAATAGTTCATAATAATTTTTAATAATAATAATTTAATAATTTATTGATATAATTTTAATAATTGTAGTTATTTCATTTGACTTAATTTTGGTGAACGGCAATTGACATACTCTAATTTTATTACTATTTTTAATGTTTTTTATCTGAAATTTTTACTGTATTCTATTTAGTTGGCTTTTTGGCTTAATTTTGTACGCCATTCTTTTGGCAAAACATAGAGCACTTTTTTTTCTTTTTATGTACTACCTTAATCCACCTATGTTTAACAAAATAAATGATTGATTAATTGAACAATAACCAACAACATTAAAAGTGTTCAGCGTTTGTTGAAGTTGACCCTTCAAGTTAAGATCCTAATATTTTGGTCATAGCAACGAGCGATGACGTATCAAGTTTTGTTTAGTTTTAAGTAGGCTAATTTGATATATATAAGTAATATTGTCTGTCATTCTCGCGTAAGCACCACAAAATATATACGTACAGAAGTCAATACAAGGTGTAAGAGACAGCCCTCCACAAACTTTAAGGGCTTGCTCAGTAGACGAAACTGAACAACCTTCCACATTTTTTTTTTCAGGAAACGAAAAAAAAAAATCGGCCTCGCCATACAAATTGTCCAATCAAGTTTATCATTTTCAAATTAGATACAGGGGCTGATTGTAATACTTTGCCGTTAACTTTGTATAAGCAAATAAAAGGTAATAGTGTATTAACAGATAATAAAACAGTGTCGCTTATGTATAACAAGGAAAAAGTTACAACTGTAGGTACTGTACATCTTGAGTGTTTGATAAGAGATAAGAAGTATAATATAAAATTTACAGTTCTTGATTTGCCAGTACAACCAGTATTAGGGCTACAAGAATGTATAAGATTAAATTTCGTTAAGAGGTTAGAAACATTTGGTAAAGTTGAAATAGAAAGTTTAAAAGAAGATTTTATAAGAGAAAACAAAGATATTTTTAAGGGTTTAGGTAGCATTGGGAAATATCAGATTAAAGTGAAAGAAAATGCTATTCCTGTAATAAAACCTATTAGAAGAGTACCAGATACTATTAAAGAAAGATTGAAAGAAACCTTAGATAATTATGAAAGTAATGGTATAATTAGAAAAGTAAATGGTCCGACTGCTTGGTGCAATAATTTGGTCGTTGTTGAAAAACCTAATAAAATTTTAAGATTGTGTTTAGATCCAAAAGAACTTAATGAGTGTATTTTGAGAGAAAATTATCAAATACCATCACCGGAAGAGATTTATAATAACTTGGCAGGTAAACAAATATTTACTGTTCTAGATTTGAAAGACGGATTTTTTCAAATTTTACTAGATGATAAAAATAAACTTTGTACTTTTGGAACGCCTTATGGTAGGTATAGATTTTGTAGGTTACCTTTTGGTATATCATCAGCACCAGAGGTTATGCAGAAAATAATGACTAATATTTTCAGTGATATTCAAGGGTTATATATTTACTACGATGATTTGATTATAAGTGGACAAGATGAGATAGAACATGATAGAATTCTGTCTAAAGTAATAGAAAGAGCAAGACAATATAATGTTAAATTTAATAGTACTAAGTTACAGTACAAAAAAGAAAATGTTAAGTATGTAGGCTTGTATATTACAAAACAAGGCATTAAAGTTGACCCAGAACATGTCAAAGCTATTCAAAGGTTAGAGGAACCAAAGAATATTAAGCAATTGCAAAAATTCTTAGGTATGTGCAATTATTTGAGTAAGTTTATTCCGCAGTATACTAAAACTACTGAACCATTAAGAGATTTACTAAAAAAGGATGAGAAAAAAGCATTTGAAGAGATAAAAAAGAAGTTAAGTTGTACTCCTACATTAGCCATATTAAAGAAAACAGGGACTATAACATTACAAACTGATAGTTCAAAATCAGGTTTAGGTGCTTGTTTGTTACAGGAAGGAAAGCCAATTTCTTTTTACTCTAGATGTTAAACTGAAAGTCAAACTAGATGGGCACCAATAGAAAAAGAGTTGTTTGCTATTTGTGCTTCCATGGAAAAATACCACCAGTTTGTGTATGGTAGGGAAATTATAATTGAAACGGATCATAAGCCTTTAGTCACTATAGTTAATCAAGATTTAAGTAAGATATCAGCAAGATCATTTTTTTTTTTATTAAATAATTTCACCATTAAATATGTACCAGGTGAAAAGATGTTTGTAGCTGACCATTTGTCAAGAAATTTTATACAAGAAAATGCTAAAGAGGAACCATCTTTAAAAGAATTAGTACATACTATTGAGCAAGAAGTAGTATATGGGTTAGAGTGTGATTTACCTATTTCTGAAATAAAATTGCAACAATTTCAAACTGAAACAAAGTTAGATTCATGTTGAAAAGAAGTTTTAACTTTTTGTGAAGTAGGATAAACACAGGATAAACCGTTAAAAGTTTTATATAAGTTAAAAGATGATATTACATGTAAAAATAACATATTGTATTACAAAGATAGAATAATAATACCTAAACAGATGATAAAAGAAATGTTAAATAAGTTACATGAAGGGCATACAGGCATTGTAAAATGTAAAAAAAGGGCTAGGAAAGTGATGTATTGGACAGGTATGTCTAGTGACATAGAAAAATTTGTTTTGGACTGTAAGTCTTGTGAAAAATATAGAGCTTGTAATATCAAAGAACCACTTATGTCTCATGAGATTGCCATGGATATATGTTATTATGCAGGAAAAGACTATTTGGTTGTAATTGATTATTTTTCTAAAGTTAAATATTTATATAATAAAACAGCAGAAGAAGTCATTAAGAAATGTAAGGAGATTTTTACAATACATGGTATACCTAAATATATAATGAGCGATAATATGCCTTTCAACAGTTACAAATTTAAACAATTTGCTAATAATTGGGAAATAGAGTTGTTAAAGTCAAGTCCTAGATATCCTCAGTCTAACGGAATGGCAGAAAAGGCTGTAGGAATTGTTAAAAGTATTATGCGTAAATGTAAAGATAAATCAGTAGATTTTAATGTGGCAATGCTACACTACAGAACTACACCTGTAGCAGGATTAGAATACACCCCATCTGAATTGTTAATGAATAGACTACTGCGAACTAATTTGCCATGTACAAAAAATGTGTTAAAACCTTGTATACCAACAGACGCTACGAGGAAAATGAATGACATTAGATATAAGTCCCAAAATAATTATAATAGGACAGCAAAGTATAGAAAAGACTTTAAGGAAAGACAGAATGTTGTTATACAAGATTTTCCAAACAAGGAATGGAAAGGGGGAAAGATAATAAAAAAGGTAGGATATAGGAAATTTTGTAATTAGAAATAAGAAACATATTAAAAACAGTAATAATGAACAATTTGTTAAAAGGGAAACTTTGTGGGATGATAATGCAAATGAAAGGGGTTTAATTAATAGCAAAGATTTAGAAGAAAATAAAAACATAGGGGTTAATAGGGATTTAGAATCAGACAATAATGGGACATCAAATAATGTAGAAAATAACAATAATTACACCATTAGGAGTGGAAGGGTTGTTAGAAAGCCCAGTAGGTTGATTGATTTGTAAAGACTTAACTGTATGATAAGTTTTATAGATAAAAACGGGGGATGTTGTGTATGTTGATTAGGCACAACACTAATATTACATTTGTTACTATACGACGGACAACACTAGTGCTTGGTGTCATGGCGTCCTTACTTGTGCTATCTTGATGTTGCACAGAAAGCATGTTACTTTGTGTTATTAAAGAGAACTCAGTGAATTCAAATCTAATGTTTTATTCCATAAACATAACAACAATAAAGTGAAGAAGTCAAAATAAATTGTTAAGTAAATGTCAAAATTTTTAGGTAAATGTCAAAATATTTTTAAAGTAAATGTCAAAATAATTTGTTTGGTAAATGTCATAATAATTCGAATTTAAATGTCAAAAAAGCAAACATTGCATTACGAAAATTACAATTACATGTCAGAATTTATCTGATAAAAAATTCGATACACTATTATAACATTTTTGACACAGTAAACTTCTTAGTTTTTTTTTTTTAAATAAGTTAACATATAAATTTTTTAGTTCTTTAGGCAATTTATTAAATACAACTGATGCCATGTGAAAAACACTTTTATACATCAAGGCAGTATTCGCTTTTGGAACGCAAAGACGACTTTCGTCCCTTTGGTCCGATTGAAAGCTATAGATGCTAAATAAAGATTTTGTTTGACGAAAGACGCTACTTTAAATACGTATAGTGACGGTAATGGAAGGATACTGTGCTTTCTTATGAAAGGCACACAGCTCTCCGTTGATTTTAAACCAAAGATAGCCCGAATGCATCGTTTCAGGTGAGATCTTCGTCGGTGAAATTACCCCAAAAAATTATGCCATATCTGAGAACAGATGCCACTAACCCATGATGCGCAATTAAAAGGGTACTGGAGTTTAATTTGCTTGCAAGTGTATGTAAGGCATAGGCAGATTTACTAACTTGCTTGCATAGTTGTTGAATATGCGGTTTTCAAGTCATTTTTTCATCAATATATAAGCCTAAAAATTTACAACTGTCAACTTCCTCTAAAGTTTGCATGTTAAAATTTACATTTAGGTTATTCGGTGCCGGTAAACGCTGTTTAAACTACATTAATTTAGTTTTGCTTAAGTTGGCTTTCAGATTATCAATATTAAGCCAATTCATAACGGAGCTCAAAGTGTTATTTATGTCATCTTCAAAAGTATTCATGTCTTTACATTCAATCGTTACTGTACTGTCATCCGCAAAAAGAACTATAGGATTATTAGTGGCATTGGGTAAGTCATTGTTAAACAATATAAAAAGAGGTGGCCCCAAAACGGTTCCTTGAGGAACACCGTAATTCAGTTGACGTTCACATGATCTAAAGGTTTCTTCTTTTTTAGTTAGGATATTCACTCTAGTCAATTTAGTGTATTGGTGACGGCCTTTAAGGTGTGATTAAAATAATTTCAGTATATAACCTCTTATTCCATATTCATAAAGTTTGCCAACCAAAATATCATGTTCAACATAATCAAAAGCCTGTGTCATATCCATAAAGATAGAGCAGACAGAGATTCTTTGGTCAACATTAACCATAACAAAATCCAGAAAGTCATATATGGTCATATTTATAGATTTATTTTGTCTAAAACCTGTTTTTCCTTTTGCTATAATATTGTTATTTTCTAAATAGTTATTTAATTCTTTGTAAATATACTTTTCAAATATTTTGGAAATAACTGGAACTAAGGCAATAGGTCTATAGTTTTCTAGACATTCTCTACATTTTTTTTTTTAATATTGGTTTTATGGTAGACATTTTTAAATTATCGGGGTAGATTCCAGCTTCAATACATAGATTTATCAGATATGAAAGATGAGCAGAAATATTCATAGCTATATATTTCAAGACTTTCGTTGATATGCCATCATAACCTGCACTATTCGTATTTTTTAAACTCCTGATAATCTGCAATACATCATATGGCAAGCATAGTTTCAAAAACATAGACTTTTGTTTAGAAGACATACTCGTATAAAATTTTCTTTTTTCTTTAGGTACTATTTTATCGATAAAATAATTGTTAAAAGCATTAGATATTTCACTAGGGTCAGTTATTGTTTCGTCATTTATTTTACTATTTACACCTCTTTTACATATCTATTAGATGAATATTTTACCTTTTTGTTATATAATTACTGTGATTATTTAGTTATATTATTTTACCTTTTCTCGCCTGAAACACAGGATAACCTAGTTCAGGCATATAGCACTTGTGAACTTGACATAAATTAAGGCAAAAATGTTTTTACTGTACTACCTTATATTTTAGAATAAAATTTTATTTATTTATTTATTTATTTAATGCTAGTTATATTATCACTCAGTAGATTCTGTTTGGGTTCATTTATAATTTTCCATGCCACTCTATTTTTATTATCCGACGCTATGAGTGACATAGGCTATGTCTTATGTACGCGGGTTCGGCTTGGTCTCGGTCCGGACAGTTACCGGACGGTCGGACAGCGAGCAACCCATTGCTCGCCGTCCGCAAGCCCGCGCCTATGGTAGTCGGAAATCGGGATCGGAATCCCGGCGGCGGTTGGGGCACTGTGAGCGCCGTTGCCTAATGCGGTCGGTCTCCTCCTTTGCTAGCATTACTACTTCGCAGAGAGCGGCGGCCGATTGCCAACACTCCTCCTCGCTCCGGACCATGGCCTGTACCAAGTATGGCGCGCGAGAACGCCACCGCCAATCGCCCCCACGAGGGCACGGCGGCTCCGGTCGTAGGTTACGTTAGGCGTTCGCTTCAAACTGAAAATAATTCGTACTGTTTGAGAGCTAGCAGCTATAAGCAAAAGTGTAGGCGCTGCAGCACAATTACTTTTACATTAAGCGTAGGCACTACATCGGGCGATGCAATGGCGGAGGAATGACGTAGCAAGGTAAAAGTAATTTTGGCATGTAGCAACCAAGAATCTTGTAATCCGTAGAATATATATAATATCTTTGGTAGTAACTAATTTCTAACGACACGGAAGCCAAACCATTTATCTCTTTCTAAGACAAGCCACTAGGTGGGATATGTAAGGTACAATCTGGGGTGTTTAAGTTAAGAGTGAATCTAAAGTCTGACTAAAAAGTCAAACGACTTAGGAATATTGTATAATATTTAATCATTTAAAAAATATTTATATTTGATACTTTTGATAAGGTTTTTCTATTAGTAAACAATGATCAAGATCTCTTAATTAACCTTGATTATTGAACCAGTGTTGATTATATCAGATTTCATTCTACCCTAATAATTACCCAAGTCGTTTGACTTTTTAGATAGACTCTACACTAATATAACAAAGAGGTAAACTTTGTTATTTTATTTTTTGTTTGTAGGAGGTAATCTCTGGAAGTACTAGTCCGATTGCATTTTTTTTTTTCAATACACTGGTTCAGAAAGTGACTCTTATTGCACTGCACTTAGGTACTAATGGCCCTTCATACCAAACTGTGACATTTTGATTACCATTACGCACTAGTGCTATAATGTAATTAAAACCTTTTGTTCAACCTCTCCCCACTATAATTTTATTACATTATCGTATCAGGATGGGCGCAGGTCGTCCCCCAAGAATCGCCGGTCAACCCCCGTTTATTCATTTCAGTGAGTATATTTATTAAAATGTAAATAAAAAAAAAATAGGCGGGCATATGAAAACAGATTTTTACCGCCACAAAGTTTACTAGTTTTACAGTTATTTTCTTCACAAGTGTATTGAGAAACGTTGTATGATACACGTGAGTAATTAATGATTACCGTTCTCGGCCTCTTAAGACCCTCGCCACGGCTCGGGTCTAAATACCGCCTCGACGGTAATCACTAACATTACACACATCATAATGTACTATTCACAGATAGAAAGCTGCTTTAGGAATAATGCATTGACATAGGCTATATTTTATGTACGCGGGCGAAGCGGCAAAACCTAGTAGGTTATATAGGCAAGCGTGCTCCATTGTTGCTTTCTATCGTCTGAGATAGTTGTCAAGCGCGAGCCTAACAACAGTAAAAAAAATTATAACTTCAGGAGACAGCCGCGCAATGGATAGTAAATATTGTGTAAAGATACTCGAAATCATTTTAAACCCGTAAAACATTATCTAATACCTAAAAATATTTCCAAGAGTCGTGTGTTCTCAGGGAATTTTAAATTTTACAGAGTTGCGAAATATCATAATATTTAGATACTAGAGTTACAAAGAAAGGATTTTTCAAAATTCGGCTCCTAAAGGTATGAGACGGGATTCTAAAAGTAAATATTGTATGGAGAAGTCTACTCACACGAGTAAAGCTGCTGGCAGAAGCCAGGGCCTTTTTTTATGGTGGGAAAAAATCATCCAATGACATCCCCCGCTCTTGGGCGGAGCGGGAGATAGTGTCAGACTCTTACTGACTAAAAGACCCACCCCGTTCCTTCTAGCTTTCACAACGGGGCTCGAGCTGTCTTTCGAAACTAACCCTGACCCCAGTAGGCTTCGACCCAGCTGGGTCCCTGCTGTTGCTGAGAACTCCTTGAGGCGCGCGGGAACAGTGCACACCGTCGACGACTTGGGCTTGGTCCAGACAGTTACCCCGGACGGCCGGACAGCGAGCTACCCATTGCTTACTGTCCGCAAGCCCGCGCCTACGGTGGTCTGAAATCGGGATCAGAGTCCCGGTGGCGGCGGCGGCGAGAACGCCGTTGCCTGATGCGGTCGGCCTCCTCCTTGGCGAGCATTACTGCTTCGCAGAAGTTGGTGACCGCTTGCCACTCCTCTTCGCTCCGGACCATGGCCTCGACCAAGGCCCGGCGCGAGAGGTCTCCGCCACCGATCGCCCCCACGAGGGCACGGCGATGCTCCGCTCAAGCAGGGCACACCTCGACTGTGTGCTCTACCGTGTCCTCCGGGCATTCCGCGCAGTGGCGACACCCGGGCGTCTCTTCCGCTCGAATCCGGAACAGGAACCTCCCCAAACGTGCCATGTCCGGTGAGGACTTGCGTCATGTGGAAGGTAAGGACGCCGTGAGGCCTTTCCAGCCACGCCTCAAAGAGGGGACTTACCGCCATGATTGTGGCGTGCCCAGAAGCCAGGGCCTGATCTAGCTATATAGCCGATCCGAGCAAAGATAATTTCCACTGGCCTTTATATAGGTACACAAAACCATAAGTTATGAGTCTTAAGTCTTAAATATTTCCACTATCCAACCTGAAGTAGGTTGGGAGGTGGCACATAAAATTCTCAACCTGCCAACTCGGGTGTGGATAGCGAATGGCTAGGTTGGAAGATAGGAAAGAAAGAAAGAAAGAAAAGCATTTTATTTGCCCGAAAAGGCGCAAACTTAAGAGTAATATAATACAATGTTACATTTTTTTTTTAATTAATTTACACATTCTTAAACAAAAACGTTATGATAAAAAAAAATAACAAAAAAGAAAATTATGCGCCACGTCCGAGCAAAACGGCCTTACGCTCAGCATAATGCTGTGTCCACTCGCAAAGTGCAAGGGGTCCACAGCGTGGTCCGGAAACAATATCGATTACCAGGAATCAGCAACGGTGTAGTGTGCCAGTAGATTTAAGTGAAAATAAATAAAATTGAGGACAAAGTAATAAATGGAAATAACAGCAGTAAATAAATAAAGAGGAAGAACAATTTTCTACATATGAAGTGGCAACATTACTCTACATCTTAAACAAGGGTCATGACTTACATAACTCAGTATCCAAGCCAGAAAAAAAAACAACAAACACTTACAAGGCAAAGATTTTATATATCCTACAGTACTAGATTGACTACGACAACCTCAAAAGCGTCCCCGAAAAGGAAAGTTAGAAAGAGTCCTGTCATCTCGTTCTACTAGTGTGTCCTCTATCCATACACTAGCTACATACTACGGGACAATTCTGTTCTAAAGTAGTTGAAGATATTTTTGATACGAGTACTAAATAGACATGAAAGTTCAAAAACAATTAATTAATATGTATCAACTGTTCCCAATATGCATACCAAAACGGAACTGAGTTTTCTCTGTAATGATTAGGAAATAGCTGATGTCTGTATAGGCATACCTTATATTGGTGTCATATAGTTGCATCGATTAATATAAAATGCTTGAATTACTACCTACTAATTGATGTTGTCATGAAATTCATCCATCCCAGACGGCTAATCGGGAGAATAACATTTTTACTAAGAATTCGAAGATATATTACATCGCACAAATCCGCACAATCCATGAGTAGTGGTTTACACCCCATTCTTTTTCCCAGTGAGAAGGTTTGAGTCCCAGCAGTGGGAACATTAATACGCTAATTATGCATATGCCAATTTTTATGCCACTCCTCCCTGTATTTTGCTACCAATAACGATAGGGATATTCTCTTATGCGGCATGTGAGTATGAAATACCTACACTGATAACAAAATGCTTATTGTGTGTGTACGTAAGAAGATCACTTCTGAACGGCTGCACCTATTTAAATAATTCATTTTGTGTTCGTAATTGTCAGAATAAGGTTTGTCTGAAACAAAAAAACTAGTGAGTTTATAATAAAACTGATGCTATTCTTTTATTTTTACTTTATAGAAAATAGGAAGAAGTCAATTTTGCCGCCCCTCATTAATCAAGCAGTAATGATAGCAGAGGAGGAGGCCGACCGCATCAGGCAACGGCGCTGACAGCGCCTCAGCCGCCGCCGGGATTCCGATCCCGATTTCCGGCCACCGTAGGCGCAGGCTTGAGGACAGCAAGCTATGGGTAGCTCGCTGTCCGGACTGAGGCCGAGTCGTCGACGGCGCGCACTGTTCCCGCACGACTCAAGCAACAGCAGGGGCCCAGCTGGGTCGAAGCCGGTCTAGTGGTTAAAGGGGAACCTTTGAGAGACAGGCGCGAAAAGCAAAATTGTTGCATGGTAGAGTCGCGCCTTACTGCGAAAACGAAACATTGTAATTTATAGATGTTCACATATTAATGCAAGACAAATATTACTGAAGGTTTTCGAGCAGCTGAAGTTGGTATATTTGTCGATATCGTTTGTGCAAGTGAAGAAATAAATGAGACTGCTAATGTATTTTAAAATAATTATAAATTTTTGATGTAAAATAATGTCTCATCATCATTTCAGCCGATAGACGTCCACTGTTGGACATAGGCCTCCCCCAAGCGTCACCACAACGAATGATCATGTGCGTCCCGCATCCATCGGATTCCCGCTACCTTCACCAGGTCGTCAGTCGTAAGAGGCCTTCCTACGATGCGTCTTCCGGTACGCGGTCGCCACTCCAGAATCTTTCGGCCCCAACGGCCATCTGTTCTGCGAGCAATGTGCCCTGCCCATTGCCACTTAAGTTTGGCGATTCTTTGTGCTATGTCGACAACCTCGGTTCTCCTGCGGATATCTTCATTTCTGATTCGATCACGCAAGGAAACTCCGAGCATAGCCCTTTCCATTGCTCTTTGGGTGACTTTAAGCCTTTTGATGAGGCCCATTGTGAGCGACCACGTTTCGGATCCATATGTCATCACTGTAAACACACACTGGTCATAGACTTTCGTCTTGAGACACCAAAAAAATGTCTAATTCGTGTGAAAACCTATTTTTTTTTATATTAGACAACTTTATTTTTAGTAAATGCGAGATATGAAAATCAGTAACTGAATCAATTCCAATATTTTTTACATGAAGTCAAAAAAGCATGTCAAAATAAAATAAAAAAATAAAAGGAATGAAATAATGATGTTAGAAAATAAGAATCTTTTGTGTTCGAAGGATATCCACCGCTAAATTTTAATCGTTTTAATCCCGTGGAGGGTCGATCCGGTACATGAAACACTATCGATTTGTAAAGATAAAATTAAAAAATAAAGTACCTTTTATTTCAAAACTTGTATTAATTTACGCATGTACGAAATTAATTTCTTTAAGAAAACGTCAGCTGAGCGAGTTCATTGACCTGTAGGTAGTTTGTACGCAACGCCGACTATTAACAACAGGTCATTGAACTCGCTCAGCTGACGTTTTCTTAGAGAAAGTTTTAATTCATTAAACCCCAAGCAAACGCCGGCGTTCGCGCACCTATTGTCTTTCTATTGTCTGTAATTTCCACGATTGAAAGGTTAAAATAAAAGGTACTTTATTTTTTAATTTTATCTTTACAAATCGATAGTGTTTCATGTACCGCATCTACCCTCCACAGGATTAAAACGATCAAAATTTTACGGTGTATAAGATCCTTGTTAGAAAACAACAATAGAAAAACGGCAGTGTACTGGAGCAAAGCAATCCGAAGCCCTGTCCTCAAAATACATTTTTATAAAGCCTTTTAGCATTTCGCTTGACAACTAATTCAAAATTGATCTTGAATGTCACTGGGAAGTTTATTATATTAAGCGTAGGTAACTCAAAAAAAGATGGCGCTCTTTACTTTTATATACATATAGATATATGTATATGTAAAACATTCTAAAAACAAGTTGAAAATCGTAACGAAATTAAAAGTTAAGTATTCCTAAGTTACATATTTATCATCGTAGTAACAAGACGTCGATTGAACAAGGCTTCGCAGTATGTTTTCGCTTTAAACCCCAAGCGAAGCCGGCGTTCGCGCACCTATTGTCTTTCTATTGTGTCTGTAATTTCCACGATTGAAAGGTTAATGAATTAAAATCGTTCGCAGTAAAGTTTTTCGATGTAACGAACCATCGCAGTAACAAAAAGTCGACTTATCAAGGCATCGCAGTATAGATATATCGTTGAAAAGTTTTCGAAGAAACAAACTTCGATGATACAGCTTTCGCACTGACGTAGGTATCCCATGTTAAATAGATATCTCACTATCGTAATTATTGAAAAGTTGACTTAACTATAGTTATAAAATATCGTGGATATTTATTTATTTCCTTCACTCAAACTTCCTAAGCGTAGAAGCTATACTTTTCTATGTACCTAATGGAGTATATTTCACGACTAGTATCTCTGAACATCTATATGTGTGTTTATGCTAATATTGAGAACGAAGCTTGAGAGTAATTGATGATTAAACGAACTTACCTGTAGGTGAAGTCCAATCACAATTACTCGAAGAGCTTCGTTCGAAGATATTAGCATCCCTCCCTCACAGTCATGCTGAACCCCTTCTCGTGAAATAAAAACAGCTCAGCAAACCTCTAAACTAAATGAGCTGGCTAGGTGAAAATGTCATTGACAAGAACAAAATTTTAAATCTACCTTACATTAGATTAATATTTATAGTTTTAAATTATTTGTTTTTCTCCTAAAATATAGTAATATAATATAATATTCCACAATTATCACACAGCGCCGTCTAGTCCCAAGCTAAGCAGAACTTGTGTAATGGGTACTAGACAACTGATAAACATACTTATATAATTATAAATACACTTTCTATCGTATATATAAAATTTTCGTGTCACAATGTTCGTTCCCGTACTCCTCCGAAACGGCTTGACCGATTCTCATGAAATTTTGTGAGCATATTGAGTAGGTCTGAGAATCAGCCAACATCTATTTTTCATACCCCATAGTGATAAAAAAAAAATATATATTTATATGGCAAAACAACGTTTGCCGGGTCAGCTAGTATACAGATAAATTACACACAGACACAGAACAAATGATTATGCTCATCACACAAACATTTGTCCTGGGTGGGAATCGAACCCACGATCTCCGGCATAGCAGTCAGGGTCACTAACCACTAGACCAACAGGCCAGTCAGTGCGAAATGGCGAGTCTGTAATAGAGTAAGATCCTGGGCCCGCCAGACGTCACGTATTTTCTCACGAACGAAATGTGGACGATTGAGTAATAACAGTATGTACTAAGCACGCATGCCTATCTGCTAACTTGCTTAGACGGCCAATTTTCAGGTATCAGGTAATCAAGGTACATAAAATCATTACTTACCTCACGTAAATTCTCAAAGCTGATTTTTACGTATTTTGTAGGCAATATCTTTAAAATCAAGTCGCCAATACTCCCAGACACATTCCGTGGGCCGTATTGCTTTACAGACGCTTTAAAGCTCCCAAAATAATGACATAACTTCAGGTAAATTCTCATGCTTGATTTTTATATAATATATGTTCACCAGACAACTATTTTAAAACCTTTTACAAGAAGACAGACCGACCCAAGGGGCATATAATTGTTAATAAACAATTTGAGCCTGACAGCATCTACATCAATTATTCCAGGAACGTTGTTTAAATCACAGATAATTTTTTGTATTATTTTGAATATTAAATTGAGTTTAGGGGATGATTGGCCCCATATATAAAAATCAAGCATGAGAATTTACGTGAAGTTATGTCATTATTTTGGGAGCTTTAAAGCGTCTGTAAAGCAATACGGCCTACGGAATGTGTCTGGGAGTATTGGCGACTTGATTTTAAAGATATTGCCTACAAAATACGTAAAAATCAGCTTTGAGACTTTACTTGAGGTAAGTAATGATTTTATTTACCTTGATTACCTGATACCTGAAAATTGACCGTCTAAGAAAGCTAGCAGATAGGCATGCGTTCTAAGTACATACTAATAGTACTCAATCGTCCACATTTCGTTCGTCAGAAAATACGTGACGTCTGGCGGGCCTGGGATCTTGGGCTATAAGTGAAACTACATGTGTGTTTATGCTAATATCTTCGAACGAAGTTCTTCGAGTAATTGTGATTGAACTTCACGTACAGGTAAATTCGTTTAATCATCAATTATTAGCTTTTATTAACTTACATCCACTCGTGTTCTTTCAGTTCCGTTTTGCGTTCCAGGAATACTGTGACTCTGTCAAGAATCCCCGCAGCCCTGGCTGGCAGGAATCGTCCTGCAAATCCCGACGATCGCGATCGATCGCGTGAAGATCGCCTCTCTTAACGCCACCTTGTTCACTCGCATTACTGCTTCGCAAATGAGATGACTGCCTCTCATACCCTTCGGCTCTGTTCATAACCTGGGCCAGGGTCAGACGCGAAAGGTCACCGCCGCTGATCCCCTCATAAGCACAAGGCGGTGCTCCGCCCAAGCGGGGCAGACCACCACTGTATGCTTCTTCATGTCTTTTTTTTTTCGATGGGAAAAATCATCTTATGACAACCCCCGCTCTTGGGCGGAGCGGGAGATAGTGTCAGACTCTTACTGACTAAAAAACCCATCCCGTTCCTTCAAGCCTTCATACCGGGGCTCGAGCGCCCTTTCGGATAACCCTGGCACCAGTAGGCTTCGACCCGGCTGGGCCCCTGCTGTTGCTGACAACTCCTTGAGGCGCGCGGAAACAGCGCGCGTCGTCAACGACTTGGGCTTGGTCCGGACAGTTACCGGACGGCCGGACAGCGAGCTACCCATTGCTCATTGTCCGCAAGCCCGCGTTCTTCATGTCTTCCGGGCGATCTGCATAATGATAACACCTGGACATTTCTGGTGATGTCATTTGGATGATCTTTAGCCACCACAAAAAAAAAACTTGGGTTAACTTTTGCAAGAGTAGGTACTTGGTTACAATATGTATTCCAGTTATTTGTTTTCCAGTAGGTAAAACCATTTAAACTGTCTGTATATGCACAACTGCTATTGGTTGTTGTGTACGTCATTATTTTATATTTTTATCATAAAAATGCAAATAAAATAAGATATTTAAGTAAATATAGGAAACTTTCCAGACGTCATTGTATTCAAGATATGTATTCAAGTGTAGTTAGTATAAAATTTTACAAAATAATAATTTTTTAAGCGTCAAAGTCAAAGTCAAAGTCAAAACATTCATTGCGAATTAAATTAAGATAATAAAAACCAAGTGCGAGTCGGGCTCACGCACGAAAGGTTCCGGACTACAATATTAAAATCTAGCTAAAAATATTGACTAAATATCGTTTTATTTTTGTATGGGAACTCCAATTATATCCAAAAAATGTAGCGGCAATAAAAAAAACACATTCTAATGTACAATGTTGTTGTCATAAATCATGCCAGTACTTTTGACTTAGCAGCCTTTTACAAGCATTGCAATTTTAATTTATCCTAATTAACATGCTATAAACATTATTATTACTTAATTATTATTATAAATTCATTTGAGTACTTTACAGTTGTGTCAAATATATTATGTTAATAATAATGAATTTAATATAATTATGCTGTCAAATACTAGATATCAGTTGAGAAATTAAAGTTATGTCAAAAAATTAAATGTCAATAAAAGTGAATTTCATACACTTGTAATGTCTATACTATCAGTTTCATTGAGGAATTAGAGCTATGTCAAGAAATTTAATGTCAATATTAAATAATTTAATACAATATAATGTCAATAATATCAGTTTAATTGAGAAATTAGAGTTATGTCAAAAAATTTAATGTACAAAATAATATGTGTATGTTGTTGTTGTTGTAAATAATATGTGTATGTGTATGTTGTGTATGTGTGTATGTATGTTGTATGTATAATTAATTTAATACACACCTACACAACCGTGAGGTATGCAGTCTCAGGGAATATTTCTTAGCTACAGACGTGGGTATGCGTCGAGATGTAGTGGCAGTGGACAAGGGACTCACCCCGCTCTCCCTGGCTAACTAACTGGCGCAAACCGATAGTGCTTGACACTGACGATCGCAGGGAAGTATGGCAGAGCAAGGAACTTCACGGACGCTTTTTCCGGGCCCTTCATGTCCCAACTGGCGCAATAAGCAGCTGTCAAAATCAACTCAAGAGTAGCGTTTAGCGCAATTCCGATCCGAATACGATTTCACTTAGTTCCTAAAATGGTCACGCAATTTTGAACTTATTTGGCGCTAGCATTAAATTCAAGGGTACGTAACGTCACAATCTCAATGTCGACCGATCGGAATTGAACTCAAGAGTAAGCCTGCTGGACCGGGAGTTACCCGTTGCCTCCCCGACCCTACGGCTCCGTACTCCAACCTCCCAGAGTCTTCACAGCAACCGGCACAAAATGGTAAAGCTGATTCATGGAACGCATCGTAGCGCGTGAATGTGTCTCTTAGTGTTGCTTGTATCTCCATTTGTATAGAAAACACGCACAGTCCAACACACCTAAAATGCATCCACGCGCGTACATGCAGATCACGCGCCTACATGCGGAGAAACATGCACTCACGCGCGTGAGTGCGGGGCGACACGCAAGGTATGGCACACTGACTCTAGTAGTGCTGTGCGTGATTTTGTATGAAATAAGTGCGTGCCTGCGTGAATTTACAAAATGCACCTACGGACGTGAGTGCGTAAAACCCACACGATGATGCAGGTCTGCACTCCCGTTAGTATGTGCGTAGGTGCGTTGACACGCAACATGCAGCGTGATGCGTGGCAGTGTGATAATCGCCTTAGGCGCGGGCCAGACAGAAGAGACGTAAGACGCAGACGGGGCGCGGACATTTGTCTCTACCGCGTCCTTTCCGCGACGCGAATCATACAGAAGAGACGGGGCGCGGGCGCAGCGCTTTTACGTCTGCGCCCTTTGTTCAAAACACACAGGAGAGACGGGGCGCGGACGCGGTGGAGACGAGGACGGGATGCGGCGGGGGCGAAGACGGGGCGCGGGGTGGTATGCCAGCCGCGCCGCGCCGGGCGAGCGGTCTCACTCTCTCGTCTCACCCAATCAGACTGTTGATTGAACAAATGGAGGGTTTCATTATGGCCCACGATCTTGTAATCCACAATGCGCCTGGACAACCATACACTTTTGGCACCATCAATGGGGAGTCCAACATAGATGTCACCGTCACGACTCGCGGCGTCGATGTTTCCGAGTGGCGGGTGCACGAGAACGCGAGTAGCAGCGACCATCGCCTGATCACTCTCAGGTTATGTGGGTTCACTCATACTGCGGAGCCGTCGGTGGTGCCAAAGAGGTTTCGGGAGCGTGGTGTGGACTGGGACCGATTTCAGGCTAGGATCCACGAGAGAGTGGGTAGAATTGACTGGTCGAGGCCTGCAGGTGATGTATGCAAGGAGTTCACGCGGATTATCGCGTGGACGGCTGATGAATGCCTGGGCACGTGCGGTGATTGTAAAAAAGGGAAAGGGTACGAATGGTGGTCTCCCGCGTTGGAGTCATTGCGCAAAAGGAATAATAGGTTGAGGAAAGCTTGGCAGGACGTAAGAAAGGTGGGTGGGGATCGGGAAGTAAGTGCGAGGAATGCCTTTCATGCATGCCGTAGTAGCTATAGGGCAGCGATGGAGAAGGCGCAGCTTGACTTCTTCCGCAAGCTGGCCGACACAGGAAACCAGGATCCGTGGGGCCTGGCATATCGTGCCGCTAGTGGCAGGTTTCGACCCCCACCAAACGTGGTGAACGGCACCAAGCTTGCGGAGGGGTTTGCTGTGGATGTGGACGGAGCCATGCGGGGCCTGGTGGGTGCCCTGTGCCCTGACGACGATCCGTCGCGGGACACCGCGTACCACAGGCAAGTGCGACTGGCGGCCGCCTGCATCCCATCAGGTCGGGATGCGCCTCCTCTGTCATGTCAGGATTTGGAGAAAATAGTCAAGGATCTCCCTAACACGGCTCCGGGAATCGATGGGATCACGGCGGGCATAGTCAGGCGTGTGTGGCGGGTGGCTAGTGCCGAGCTGACACACATGTTTGGCATGTGCGTTGCCGAGGGGGTCTTCCTCGATACGTGGAAGGACGGCAGGCTAATCGTTCTGCCAAAGGGCGGCGACAGGCCTCTGACCGATCCCAAAGCGTATCGGCCCATCACTCTTCTCCCCGTCCTGGGTAAAATCCTAGAGCGGATTTTGTTGCTTTGTGCCCCCGCGATCATGAGCGGGGTGTCGTCGGCCCAGCACGGGTTCTCTCGGGGTAAGTCAACGCTGACGGCCTTAAACTCCATTGTGGACACCGTCCAAAGCAGCCGGTCCAGGTATGTCCAGGCCATCTTCCTGGACATATCCGGGGCCTTCGACAATGCATGGTGGCCCAAGATCCTGCTCAAGGCGAAGAGGGGGGGGGTGCCCGCCAAACATCTATAGGATGCTGGCGGCGTACTTCACTAACCGCCGAGTCGGACTCTTCGCCGGGAGCAGGATTGTCTGGAAGGTCTCGACCATGGGGTGCCCGCAGGGTTCTGTAGTGGGACCACCACTCTGGAACCTTCTCCTGGACGATTTGCTTCGGTTGCCGTTCCCAGATGGCGTTCGGGTGATCGCGTACGCGGATGACCTTGCGGTCCTCATCGAGTCGGACTCTCGAGCCGGCATTGAGGCTTCGGCCTCGTGCGCCATGGCACTCATTACTGAGTGGGGGGACCGCAATAGGCTGGGCTTCTCCCCTTCGAAGTCATACTCTATGACGCTGAAGGGGGGGTTGGCAAAGCGGCCTCCCACGGTCCGCCTCGGTGGGGCATCGGTCAAAAGCGTGCGCTCGGCCAGGGTCCTGGGAGTGGTGATCGACGCGAATCTGTCGTTCGGGGAACACGCTCAGTCCATCGGCGAGCGTGCTGCAGCGGGGCTGGGCAAGATGTCACGCGTCTCCGCCTCATCCTGGGGCATAAGGTACCGGGCCCTTAAGGTCCTGTACAAGGGCATTTTTGTCGCCACCATCACCTACGCGGCGGGATGTTGGTGGAGGCGTGTGAATACTCACATGGTTAGGGCTGTACTGCAGCGGACGCAAAGGCCCGCTCTCATCTTGGTGACGAAGGCCTACCGGTCCGTCAGCACGGCGGCGCTTCCGGTCTTGGCTGGGGTGCTGCCGGCGGACCTCGAGGTAGCTCGTGCGGGCAACATCGACGACATTCGTGGCTTACCGCGGGATGCGTTCAGGGCGGGGAGAAGGGTCATCGCGAGCGAGGCTGTAGCCAAGTGGCAGCAGAGGTGGGAGAAGGAGGACAGGGGTAGGGAACTATATCGGTTCTTCCCGGACGTGGCGGTTAGACTTGGGGCAACCTGGGTCGAGCCGGACTATCAGGTCTCCCAGATCCTGACAGGGCATGGATGTTTCCGCAAAAGGTTGTATGATATGAAGTTGTGTGAAGTCAGTGTGTGCTACTGCGGAGAGGAGGACGAGTGCTTGGACCACGTTTTGTGGCGATGCCCCTTGTATGAAGATCAGAGAAGAAAGATGATGGACGGGATCACTCGCCTGGAGGAGGGACCAGTTTACTACTGCGACCTCGTCGCCTCTGAGGCTAACTTCCATCAACTAAAAGTCTTCGCATACAGCTGGCATAGAGTAAGGAGCGAGCTCGAAAGAGAGGACGGGCCAGGGTCGGGCAGCGAACTCGCTTCGTTGTCTGTGGCGTAAGAAAACCCATGAGAGGGGTGTCAGCAGGTTGCCGCCCCAGAATGGGGAGAAAGGCACATTGAGGGACAGGACGCAGAAATTTGTAAAGGAGTCAAGAAGCGGCTGCGGTGACAGCACGCTCATATTTTTATATGGGTGGTCTGTGTCCGCAGCCGTCTCCTTGCGTTTCGGCCCATATGACATGATGTCGGTGGGGCCATGGGTGGTTGGAGGGTGTTGAATGTTGACTGCGCGACTGCGTCGCGTCTCCGCCCCGTCTCTTCTATATAATTTAAAATGTCGCGTCCGCGTCTCGTCTCCGCCCCGTCCGCGACGCGTCCTAGTCTTACGTCTCTTCTGTGTGGCCCGCGCTTTATACGCTACAGGGGCATGCAGGGGTACCCAAAGCTCCAGTATCGCAAGAAACTGTAAACTGTTATATCAAAAAATTTTGTTGACGGCGTGTAATTAAAAGCGCTCGACCTGAAATACATTTCTATACAACCGCTCATACGTGATTACGACGTTATCACACATCGTTCTCTAGATATTTTGTAAACGCAGATCTCGTAGACATTATTTAGATTTCTATTGAATTAAAAACTAAAATTTGTATAAAACTAATTGAGTAAAGACCTCTGAAAATCTACGATGAAAAAAATATGTGTATAGAAAAAAACTACGGTTTAAAAATTACTTATAACTTGTTCCAGTAACACCTGAAACAAGTTTTGTAAAATGTTCAAGCATAAACAGAATTACCGAATGCCGACAGAGTTTTCAGGCGTATCTCTCTTTTTCACATTGGTCTCTTTTGATCGCGTTAGACGAAACAACAATGCTTTTAAACCATGATCACGTTGAAGATAGACAAGTACGGTAAGGCTTTCCGGGCTTGTAGGGGAAGTTTTTGCTTCCTAAATGTGAGTGCGCTTATTACACCTGATTACCACAACACACGCCACGTCATCACTATCACCTGATTCCCATCTTTACCTCACCACCACCTGACATCCCACCGCCAGGTTTTTTTTTTCAGTAGGTAAAAATCATCTAAATGACATCCTCCGCCCTTGGCCGGAGCGGGAGATAGTGTCAGACTCTTACTGACTAAAAACCCACCCCTTTCCGTCTTGGCTTTCATACCGTGACCGAGCTTCCCTTGCGGAAATAGACCCTGGCCCCATTAGGCAACTTCGACCCAGCTGGGCCCCTGCCTTTGCTGACAACTTGAGGTGCGCGGGAACAGTGCGCGCCGTTAACGACTTGGGCTCGGTCCGTACAATTACCGGACGGTCGGACAGGGGTAGTTCCCTGTCTATAACACTTATAGTAGGGGCGGCTAAATCGCCCCAGGCGGCGGGCGAGGTTTAGAATAAAGCAGGCACTAGAAATCGTTCTAGTATTTATCGAAATGCACTAGCTTCTGACATTTTATAAGTGCCCATGTAAAATAGAGTAAACTTTATTGTCCACCAAAATAGTAACAATTTTACAGAAACATGTACCGGACAATCTTAAGATGCACTATTAGAACTTAAACTAAAAACCGGCCAAGTGCGAGTCGGACTCGCCCATGAAGGGTTCCGTAGCAGCAAGTAACATAATATAAAAGTTCTTGTAGTTCGTTGTAACTTTGATCTGTGTTTTAATAATAGTGTATTTTTTTAGATTTATGACGTATTAAAAAAAACTGCTTACTAGATCTCGTTCAAACCAATTTTCGTTGGCAGTTTGTATGGTAATATAATTAATAATTAAATAATAATACACATAAAAATAATAATAATAATACATATAATTTTTTTAGTTTTATCATTCTCTTATTTTTAAAAAAAGTGAGGAACACCTTATCACGTACAAAAGCGAGGTTTAAAAAAAGTGAGGAACACCTTATCACGTACAAAAGCGGTCAACACAGGACCCAAATCGACTACTTTTTAGTTAGGCGCAACAACATAAAGCACGTCAAAGACTGCAAAGTGCTGCCAGGAGAAGATCTAGTATCACAGCACCGACTCCTGGTTATGGAATCGCTAGTCGAAATAAAACGTAACAAAGGCAAAGAGCGTCCTCCCCCCAAAATAAAGTGGCATATGTTAGAGAAGAATGATTGTGCGAAAAAGTTCAGAGAGCGAGTGGTGGACAAAATGATAGAGATGGGTGACATGAATGATCGAAGTATTAATGAAAGCTGGAATGAGATGGCAGAGTGTATTAAACATGCAGCGAAAGATATTTTGGGAGAAACGAGAGGAAAAGGCACAATAGATAGGGATACATGGTGGTGGTCGATAGAAATTCAGAATGTGTTGAAAGAGAAGAAAAGAAAATTCAAGGAATGGCAGCGTGTAGAAGCGGGAAATGTTAGTCTGAAAGCTGAGAAAAAGAGTGAGTATGATATTTTGAAGAAGAAAGCTAAGAAAGCCGTGGCATTAGCAAAAGCAAAAGCCCAGGACAAACTGTACGACACACTAGACAGTCCTGTAGGCCAAAAAGAGCTGTACCGGCTTGCTAAAAGAAGAGAGAGAATGACGAGGGATGTTTGTCAGGTAAGATGTGTAAAGAATGAAGCTGGAATGGTCCTATCAGATGATGAAAAAATCAAAGAGAGGTGGAAGGACTATTTTGAAAGACTAATGAATGAGGAAAATCATTGGAATGGAAATTTAGAGAGTAAACCAGTGAATGTAGGGTTAGTGAGAATGGTTAGTATGGATGAAGTCAGAATAGCAGTGAATGGAATGAAAAATGGTAAAGCCATTGGTCCAGATGGAATACCAGTTGAAGTGTGGAAGTTATTGCGAGTGGATGGTTGGACGTGGTTAGCTTTATTCTTCAATAAGTTGTTGCAGGAAGAAGCCATACCTGATGATTGGTGCAGCAGTTTCTTGGTGCCCATCTTTAAAAACAAAGGTGATGTGCTTGAGTGCAACAATTATAGAGGAATAAAGCTAATGTCACATACTATGAAAGCCTGGGAGAAAGTTATTGAAAGGCGTCTGAGAGAAGAGAGTGAAATTTCGCAGAACCAATTCGGTTTTATGCCGGGTCGGGGTACAACGGATGCCATTTTTGCTATACGCCAGCTGTGCGAGAAATACAGAAGTGCGCATAAAAACTTGCACATGGTATTCGTTGACCTCGAAAAGGCATACGACCGAGTACCTCGTAAGGTTCTGTGGTGGGCCTTTAAGAAGAAAGGTGTGCCTGGGAAGTATGTGCAGTTGATCCGAGCGATGTATAGTCGATGTAATACCCAAGTCCGATCTTCAGTTGGCACCACTGGCAGCTTCAATGTGGCTGTCGGCTTACATCAAGGGTCGGCTCTCAGCCCTTACCTCTTCCTGATGATAATGGACGCTCTGACGTTGGACATTCAGGAAGAGGCTCCCTGGTGTATGCTGTTTGCCGATGACATTGTGCTGGTTGCCGAGAGTGGCCTAGAGGTCCAGAACAGATTGGAGGTGTGGTGGCACAGACTGGAGAGTGTTGGCCTGAAATTGAGTAGAACCAAAACGGAGTACTTGTTCTGCGATTTCGGCGGTGTCTCCAATCCAGTGCCTTTAGCTCTCGCCGGAACGCCCATACCGATCTGTTCCGACTTTCGGTACCTCGGGTCGCTCGTCCAAGGGGATGGTGAGGTGGACCGGGACGTAACACGTCGGATCAACGCAGGATGGATGAAATGGCGACAGGTCACGGGAACCGCTTGTGACCCACGGATGCCCCTCAAGTTGAAGGGTAAAATCTACAAGTCCGTGATAAGGCCTGTCATACTGTATGGATCAGAATGTTGGGCTGTGAAAAAGACGGATGAAAAAAGATTGCATGTAGCGGAAATGAGAATGTTAAGATGGATGTGTGGTGTGACGAGAATGGATAAAGTGAGAAATGAGTATATTAGGGGAAGTTTAAAAGTGGCGCCAGTGACTGAAAAGTTGAAAGGGAATCGTTTGTCTTGGTATGGTCATGTGAAAAGGAGGGATGAAACGCATGTTGCTAAAAAAGTTATGAGTTTACATGTGGATGGATGGAGGGGAAGAGGGAGGCCAAAGAAAAGATGGATGGACTGTGTGAGAAGCGATATGAAAGAAAAGGGAGTTAGTGATAGCGTGACGAGTGACAGGACAGAATGGAAGAAAAAAACGTGTTGCGCCGACCCCAAATAAAACGGGACTAGGGCAGGAAGATGATGATGATCATTCTCTTATTTTAGAAGTTAGAGGGGGGCACACCTTTTACCACTTTGGAAGTGTCTCTCATGCAAACTATTCAGTTTAGAAAAAAATTATATCAGAAACTTCAATATCATTTTTGAAGACCTATCCATAGATATTCCACACCTATGGGTTTGATGAAAAAAAAATTTTTGAGTTTCAGTTCTAAGTATGGGGACCCCCAAAATTTATAGCTTTTTTCTATTTTTGTGTGAAAATCTTAATGCGGTTCACAGAGTACATTTACTTACAAAGTTTCAACAGTATAGCTCTTATAGTTTCGGAAAAAAGTGGCTGTGACATACGGACGGACAGACAGACATGATGAATCTATAAGGGTTCCGTTTTTTGCCATTTGGCTACGGAACCCTAAAAAGGGGTGGTCTGCAATGAATGCTAGCATATATTAATCAAACATAATTTAAATCATAATAAAAAATAAAATAGATAAAATAAGATCTTCTTCTTCTTCTTCTTTGTCGGTATCACTCTTGACAGAGTGTCATGGTCATCACTTCAGGTGTTGGTGGCATGCTTCACAACACGCCGCCACTCCTCTCTGATGGCCGCCTTTTTCGTGCATTCGTGTAGTTGATGATAAATTTTGAAAATAAGATAAATAGATAAAAATATATGTAACTATACCGAAGGTTAGAAGTATAAAAAGAGTAAGGGACAGCCCTCCACAAACTTTAAGGGCTTGCTCAGTAGACGAAACTAAACAACCTACCATAAAAATTTTATTCAGGAAACGAAAAAAAAATTCAGCCTCTTCACAAACTATCCAATCAAGTTAATAATTTTGTATGGTGAGGCGGATTTTGTTTTTTCGTTTCCTGAAAAAAAATTTTATGGTAGGTTGTTCAGTTTCGTCCACTGAGTAAGCCCTTAAAGTTTCTGGAGGGCTGTCCCTTACACCTTGTATATTTGTAATACTTATACATTATAATTATGGTTACACAATTAAATGGAAGCGCAAAAAGAAAAGAATAAAGATGGATTAGTGTTGGAAGACATGAAATTAGGCAGAACCAGAATAATATTAAAGAGGAAGGTGATGTTTTTTGACAAGGTTTTTAAAAGAACTTAGCGTCTGAGCTTGCCTAACTGACATCGGCAACGCGTTCTATATTCTTAGGCCTGTGTGAAGAAAAATCAGTCCAGGCAATAGTACCCGAATGACTGCACATATTAAGCAGTCACCTCCTTCTACGTAGCAGTAATGTGGGCGAAAAAGAAAACGTGAGAGAGAGGCAATCTCAAGGCCTCCCAATCGCCAAAAGAAATGCTCCGGGCGTCGACAGTCACAGGGCGATTTCTGATTGCCATATCGACCAGGCCCGACTCGACAGCACGTTGATTTTCATGCACGCCTCAAAAAGTTGTAAACAAAAGTAAAGAGGTCTACTAGGGCCGATGTTTGTTCGACACAGGGTACAATAAGGCGCTGGTGGATTTTAGTCACTGAAAGTCTGACTTCCTGTTTCTCAATTCTAAAACAAAAAAAAATAACAATACGTCACATGCGGGCTTGCGGACGGCGAGCAATGGGTAGCTCGATGTCCGAACGTCCGGTAACTGTCCCGACCGAGCTCAAGTCGTCGACGGCGCGCACTGTTCCCGCGTGCCTCGAGGAGTTGTCAGCAACAGCAGGGACCCAGCTGGGTCGAAGCCTACTGGGGCCGAAAGGTAGCTACATCCCGGTATGAAAGGCAAGAAGAAACGGGGTGGGTTTTTTTGTCAATAGAAGTCTGACACTATCTTCCGCTCCACCCAAGGGCGGGAGATGTCATTTGGAAAATTTTTACCCCACCAAAAAAATAATAATACGTGTCATGACTTGCAAAACTTGAGTCTACAGGAAATACGAAAATGCTCTTAAATACTAACTGAAGTTGTTATTCTGTCTAGTGTTTACACAGATGTAAACAATAAGCTTAACGTACTTTAGGATCGTATAAAAGGCTGCGTTTTGTAATATAAGTTACCAGTTACTCTTCATCGGTCTACGAAAGCGTACCTCGAAGACTTTGAAATTCTTCTCTACCAAAATGAAGACTCTGTATTTGGTCGTTGTGATCGTAAGTACCTACATTACATTATTTGGTAGAACCGTAACCATAATAGTCATAGTATTTTATTTATAAGGTATTCTTCAGTCATTGCATAAATGACTGGAGTAGTAAATTTACTGCCGCGACAAATTTCGGCATGGCGGACAGTCCTGGCAGTAATAGCAGCAGTAAGCTGAACAGGCTCCACGGCGTCCTCATCTTCCACACGACGCATGTTCTCACCAGATGCGCGACTACCTCTGTCGTGTGGTCGAGGTCTACCTGTCAGACAGGTACATGAGTACATCACCTACCCTGGTCACCAGGGAGAGTGAAAACGGTGAGAGATGTCGTGCAGTGTTCTGCAGGGATCGGTACTAGGACCGCCCTTGTGGAACATCAGATACGACTGCGTGCTGATGGGGTTAGCGTGGTCTGCTATGCAGACGACACGTTGGTTCTGGCGCAGTGAGAGTCGTACCAGGCGGTGGTCGGACTAGTGACACGCGGGATTACAGTTAGGACTCGAAGTGGCATTGCACAAGTCGGAGGTCATGTGCTTTTACGACCCTAGGGATGCGCCACCTCTGGGTTCCCAATTAATGGTAGGAAGAGTTCACATCGGGTATCTGGGACTCGTTCTCGACAGCCAGTAAAATTTCGAGGAGCTCTTCTGACGTCTGGCTTCCAATCTGAATCGGACTGGGCTGCTTTCAAGCAGCTCCTGCCCAACTTGGGGGTCCAGACACCTCCTGCCGGTCTAGGGCCCTTTATTACAAATATCTAAACTAATAAAAGTATTGTATGTTCATAAAAATAAAAACATGTTTAAAAAATACAGTGACATTCACAACGTTAATACTAGGAACAAACACAAGTTAGTGGTTCCTGCCACCAGGCTCAAAAAATAGGACGCTCATTTAGATGCCAAAGTATACATTTTTATAATAAGCTTCCCAGTCCTATTCAGGAACTTAGCATTAATAAATTCAAAATATTTGTAAAGCGAAAACTTTGCCAAAAGGCTTTTTATACTGTAAAAGAGTATCTCGAGGATAAAACGGCTTGGGATTGACCTGCTCCAGTACCTACTCACTATAATTATTATCATTTGAATGTTTTTTTGTTTTAACTGCCTTTTTTTATTGACGATTGTTGTTGTTTTACAATTATGATATTGTATATAAATATATATTATTATTATTATTTTTTACAATTATGACATGTCTATTTTTACTATTTGACAGATTTTTTTTATATACTTTTTTTTACAATTTGCAATATTTACACTTTTGTAAATTTTATTATTGTGAATGTGAGAACTATGTGGATTACTCTTTCCTTTTCTTTTATTTTCACATGATGTCTGGCAGTTTTGAGTATTTGATGTGGCCTACCCAAATGTCCTTTCTTTGGCATTGTTCGTCAAGTCGTTGAGCTCCTTAGTAGTCCTGAGTTGAGCTACACGCATATTGATAAATGCTTGCACTGACTGGACAGGTCCACTTAGAACTGTGTGGTTCTTTCTTCAAAAGACCAGCTCAGGCTCAATCTGCATGGTTCTCATATGATTTGACCAATACATGTTTTGCTGTATGGACTTTAAAAGAGACTTTGACCCCTGAGTTTGTTTCGGTGTTTCTTCTCAGGGTAGTCAGCTAGGAAACACCTGCCTCATCTAGCATTAATTGACGAAAAAAAAAAAATTGACGTGTAAAATTGTTTTTATAAAACCTACTTGCAAAATAAAGATCATTTATCATTTATCATAAATATAATTAAGTAGATACGACCATGTAGTCAACAGTGTATTCATTTGTTACAGGCGGCCTACGGCGTCGTCGTCGAGTCAGCAACGTTATCTGGTATGACTTTCAAAAACATAAATTATTAGGCCATATTATTTTGATATCAGTATTAAGCAAGTCAAAACAATTAACAGTTGGTATAGGTTGGTTGGTTGGTGGTTGGTTGGTTGGTGTCTTAATAACATAAGCTATGCGGACGACATGGTGCTGCTCAGCCCTTCGGTAAGCGAACTGAGAGAGCTACTATCGATCTGCGAGATGTATGCGGAGGTACATGGCCTTAAATACAACTCAAAAAAGAGTGAGCTCTTAGTGTTCAAAGCACCTAAACAACAGCCTCGCCGTGTGCCTCCAGTATATCTTAACGGCGTGGTACTCAATGTGGTTGACAGTTTTAAGTACCTGGGTCATGTTGTCACTAGTGACCTACGTGATGATGGCGACATAGAGCGTGAGCGCAAGGCGTTGGCGGTGCGGGATAATATGCTCGCCCGTAGGTTCGCTCGCCGCACGGCAAACGTCAAAATTAATTTATTTAAGGCGTTCTGTCAGTCTTTCTACTCGAGCGGCCTGTGGGTGTCATATACAAACCGAGCTTACAACGTCCTGCGCGTACAATATAATAACGCTTTCAGGATGCTGTTGCGGTTGCCGTGGCGTTGTAGTGCGTCGGGAATGTTTGCCGCGGCTCACACGGATGGCTTTCACGCCATCATGCGTAAGAAAGCGTTTTCCTTACTGCAACATTTGCGCAACAGTCGTAACAGCATCCTGAAAATGATTGCTGATAGGCCGGATTACCCCATCCAGAGACACTGAGTGGAATTAGCTATAGGTTACTAACAATTGCATGCTTCGTCATTAGACGACCACAGTTAAAATATAAATTTTAAATCTCATGTTAGTGAACGATGTAATGTGTTCTTATGAGAAATAAAGATTCTTTAAACCTAAGAATGCTAATAAAGCACTTTCTATTACTAATACACTAACAATTTATGGACTATTGGGTATGCAATAAAGAATTTTTTTTTTATACCAGCACGAATCTTGAGCGCTCGGCGTCAACGTGGGGATCGCTTTGCGCATTCGTCAATCGTCATCGTTGTTAGATACATGCAGCAAGCGCAGGGAACGAATCACGAGTGACGTCTATGACACGATGGCGCGGCGGGCCAATCACTGACACTCCCCGCCCCCGCGTCTCACTTCATACCACTAAATAGGCCCGATATTTGACTTCTGCGTAAGTGAAGGCAGCTCAAGATTCGTGCCGGTACCTATATTATCAAAGGGTATCGTGTTACACAGTAACTGGGTTGTCGATGTCAGACAGGCAGTCATTCCATAAAAAGTTGTAGTAATTAGGTGCATACAGTTAGACTCTGGAGGAAAACTCATAGTACATCATCATCATTTCAGCCGATATACGTCCACTGTTGGATATAGGCCTCCCCAAGAGTCGCCACAATGAACGATCCTGTTCGTCTCGCATCCATCGATTTCCCGCAACTTTCACCAGGTCATTGGTCCGCCTTCTTTTTTCTGCGTCTTCCGGTACGCGTTCGCCACTCCAGAACCTTTCGGCCCCAACGGCCATCTGTTCTGCGAGCAATGTGCCCTGCCCATTGTCACTTAATTTTGGCAATTCTTCGCACATGTGAGGTGCCCCGTTCAAAACACCCTCTCCGTAAGCACTGCTACCAGGTGCAATATTATCTATTAAACTTTCGTTAAGTTCATTGTAATTTTTTTTTTTTAGTCACCATATTTTGTTAGCTTCATTGTGCAGTCGAGAAATCAGACTGGTCAATGCGCACAAGTTTCTGACGTTTTATACCTACATGATATTTTGTGAGAATATTTGAAACACGCTTATCACGCATAATATAAGTATGTTCCAAATTAAAAAAAGATATTCTTATTAAAAAAAAATATTATTCCCTTTATTGATTAATATTTATAAATAAAGTAGTCAATCAAGGGAAAAATATTAATTTGTTAATCCGGTATTCTATAAAATCCCTAGGCAATGTCTGTAATACCTAAAACGTGTTACAGGTAACGTATGAAATATTATTTGTTTTAAATTTTGCCCAGGTATTCTATCAACACACAATGTGCTGCCGGCAATATGTGTAAAAGGCGAGAGCAGAAAACGAGGTGACTTAATTTTAGGTAACACCGATATGGATAGGTTAGGTTGAAAGGCTAAGACAGGAGCGGAACTCTTGCCTTTGCCTTTGGGCTATATTTCACCAAAAGACCATGGTTTTCCGGTGAAATACAGTCCTAAGCTACTAAACTAGATATCATACAGACACCAGAGTCGCTACACGTCTGAGCTGGTCGCACCACCAAATTTGTTGTTGCGCAACAAATTTGCGTAAACCAAATGGATACCAGGTGAGTAACTCTCTATAGAGCTGTATACATTTTTTTGGTAGAGGCGACTGGTCGCGCCACCATGGTGTCTTCGTAAAAATAATAACCCTTGAAGGGTTTTTTTTTTATAACCACTCAAAAATAGAAGCCTTACTTTAAAACCCCGCAGACATCAGAGTATTTGTATATTAAACAATTAACGTGAACTAAAAATTCTTCTGGCTTTAAGTAATTTAATGTAATTTGCTTAGAAATACTCAGGTCTTTGCTTAGAATTTCTATCTGTGGGGCTTAAAGTAAGGCTCCAATTTCTGGGTGGTTATAAAAAAATAACCAATTAGCCTTCTAACCTACCTTGTCCGTGTCAGGGTGCCCTAAAATTACGTCACTTCTTTCTCTGCTCTCGTCTTTAACAACGTTCATTTGCATTTTATTGATAGGTTGGACATTGATAAATGTAGATCAAAATCTATTTGTTTTACACATTGCCGTGGAACAGCAGGAACTCTATACATGATATAGAAATGGTTGAGCTGACCTCCGCCATGTTCGTGAACGGACGCCGTCAATTAGGATTGGTTATCTCGTAAATGCTAATGGCCTATTTTAATTTTAACATTTTAAATTGCATAATTTCATATATTTATTTGCATTGCTCTCATATAATAGAAGTGACAAAACATGTAAAATGGTTTATAATGATGTTTCTTTCTATCAAGTAAGTAGGCAACCCCATTTGCACTTTCTTCTCCATAACTGCATTTTTTTCTTCTCCATAAGTGCCTGTGAGTGGTTTATTTGAAATATATCCTTTGATTTGATTTGATTTTTAAGTGATTTAATTGTCGTTGTATTTACAGGTTCTCTTAGACAGAAAGATTCCTTTTTTGGAAAAGGCTGGATAAATTTCGAAAAGATAGGCCATGATCTACAAAACACAATTGAAAAAGTTAAAGACGCAGGGGAAGACATCAAGGACAATATTGGAGAAAAAGTGAAAGAATTTAAAGACAACGCTAACGACAAATGGGAAGAGTTCAAGGAAAATACCGAAGACAAGCTGGAAGAATATAAAGACGAAAGGGAAAAAATCAAGGACAATATTGGAGACAAACTGAAAGAACTTAAAGACAAAGCTAACGACAAATGGGAAGAGATCAAGGAAAATAACGAAGACAAATTGGAAAAGATCAAGGACTATATTGGAGACAAAATAAATGAAGTTAAAGACAAATGGGAAGCGATCAAGGAAAACATTGGAGACAAAGTGAAAGAAAAAGAAGACGAATGGGAAGAAATCAAGAAAGATATTGAAGACAAACTGAAAGAAGTTAAAGACAAAGTTAAAGACAAAGTTGAAGACAAAGGGAAAGAAATCAAGGAAAATATTGAAAACAAACTGAAAGAACTTCAAGACCGATGGGTAGAGATGAAGGAAAAGAATGAAGACAAACTGAAAGAACTTAAAGACAAATGGGAAGAGATCAAAAAAAATATTAGAGATAAAGTGAGAGAACTTAAAGACAAAGTTGAAGACAATAGGGAAGAGATCAAGGAAATTATTAAAGACAAACTGAAAGAACTTCAAGACAAAAAGGAAGAGATCAAGGAAAATATTGAAGACAAACTAAAAGAAATTAAAGACAACTACGAAGAGATCAAGAAAATAATCGGAGACAAACTGAAAGAACTTAAAGACAAAGCTAACGACAAATGGGAAGAGATCAAGGAAAATACCGAAGACAATCTGGAAGAATATAAAGACGAAAGTGAAAAGATCAAGGACAATATTGGAGACAAACTGAAAGAACTTAAAGACAAAGCTATCGACAAATGGGAAGAGATCAAGGAAAATAACGAAGACAAATTGGAAAAGATCAAGGACTATATTGGAGACAAAATAAAAGAAGTTAAAGACAAATGGGAAGCGATCAAGGAAAACCTTGGAGACAAAGTGAAAGAAAAAGAAGACGAATGGGAAGAAATCAAGAAAAATCTTGAAGACAAACTGAAAGAAATTAAAGACAAAGTTAAAGACAAAGTTGAAGACAAAGGGCAAGAAATCAAGGAAAATATTGAAAACAAACTGAAAGAACTTCAAGACCGATGGGTAGAGATGAAGGAAAAGAATGAAGACAAACTGAAAGAACTTAAAGACAAATGGGAAGAGATCAAAAAAAATATTAGAGATAAAGTTAAAGAACTTAAAGACAAAGTTGAAGACAATAGGGAAGAGATTAAGGAAAATATTAAAAACAAACTGAAAGAACTTCAAGACAAAAGGGAAGAGATCAAGGAAAATATTGAAGACAAACTAAAAGAAATTAAAGACAACTACGAAGAGATCAAGAAAATTGTTGGAGACAAACTGAAAGAACTTAAAGACAAATTAAAAGATGCTAGTATATCAGTTGATGTATCAATTGAGGTTAATAAACCCGATGACTCAACTGCGGTTGAAACAGATAATGAATCAGAAGCTGAACCTGCTGCTTCGGAAGATGCACCAGCTAATGTATCAGAGGATACGTCTTCAAAAGATGACGATTCATCAGTGTCTAGCGACACTACAATTGATGTAACAGTTAATGAATCAGAAGGTGAATCGGATTCAACCATGACTGAGGATTCTGAGACTGGAGACGCAGATGATACTGTGTAGAAGTTAAATAAAAATTACAACATTAACATACATAACGACACTCAACGACAAACTAACCACATACCAATTCCATGCATAATCATCGTTAATTTGACATTCTGAAAAGCAACTACAATATAATTCAAAAATAAATTTTAAGTATATTTATAAAAAATAAAACTACAAAGAACATGGTGGTATCGTCGGTTTGACAAGAATCATGGCTTCTGTTATTTATACACATACTTTGAGTTCTTTGCTAAACATCTTTTGTATTTAGCGCAGTTAAGATTTTTTAGTTCAAGAGGATGCAAATGATTGCTTTAACAATGCAAGTCACAACTAACTGTAGTCGTTTTTATGAACAAGTGGAGTAGATTTATCAGCACTGTTTGGAACAGATGACACCATATCTAATATTACATACAGTCCGTCGTCATCAAACTGTGACCACTAGTGGTTACTGCAGTTCATAGGGTCCAGAGCAGCGACAATGCAGCTATCAGAATACTTTATGAAAGAAAAACTTTCTAAAAGATATCCATATACCAGACTGCATGAGAAGATAATATTAATACAAGAGTCCAGTGTACTTCTTTAAAGCTTAGTAAGATATACCTAAACTGGATTTTTGACGGTTTCTTCATTTTAATCTAGAAGGTATGTAAACAAGTCACTAAAAAACATGATAAGTTATTGGGGGTGTGTTTATTGCTTATTTTTATCAATACACTGGGAAACCCAAAGTTTGGTTATCTTTTATAGACCTCATCTCTTTTTGATCAAAACTTGAGACTATTTCAAACATTTTTGAACAGTAAGAACATCTTACTGCTGTTCAACAAGTAAATAACATTTAAATATGGGTGGCTAAATTTCTTTACTGCTTTATTCTACCTCGAGCTTGGACCTCTGCTGAAGCGTCACAGACCAGGTTTGCGCTCCGTACGTAAGTATGGGGAGAATGCACATATCCATAATTTTCCGTTTTAGGCATAGCGGGAGATCTCCTTTGAGAAGGTCTTTCATTGACCAAAAGCTCCTCCAGGCACTTTCAGTGCGTCGAGAAACTTCTTTATCTTGTCGCGCCTGAAAGGAGACTATTTGGCCAAGATACACGTAATCCTGGACATATGCAATCTCCTCACCCTCAACGTACAGTCTCCTTTTTGTCAGCGAGCCATGGAGCGCAGTATCCTGGGTGTTCGAATTTCCGACCGCATAAGAAACACAGAGCTGCGCGCCACAACTAACATTAAAGATGTTGCCCGAAAAGCTGCCACTCTAAAGTGGGATTGGGCCGGACATGTTTGCCGCATGTCGGATGAGCTGTGGGCTAAAAGAGCCACTTATTGGGTCCCATTAAACGCAAGGCGACATCGCGGCAGACCAAGGCGAAGGTGGAGAGATGAGCTTGATAAATACCGGAGGGACTGGCCTGCAATGGCCGAAGACAGATGTGTGTGGAAAAGGGAGAGGGAGGCCTTCGCCCAGCAGTGGGACATAAATGGGCTAACTAACTAACTAACTTTATTCTACAACAATTAACTGATTTGAGTAATCATCGGTTGATGTAACTTAAACCTAACAAACATGATATACCTAATAAAGTCAATGTTTTCACAGATATTCCACAAGTTATCGCAAAAGATTTGGACATAAGATGCTGATGCTAATGATGGAAGACGGAACTCCGCGAGGAAATTGCAACTGCTGATGCAACCTCAACAGACGGCTTGTTTTTATGCAGTTACGCTCTGCCAGTCTATTCGGACCCCACGCCGTTGACTAAGGAGTAGGGACGTCTATGCTGCCTTAACATGTTCATAATACGCATTGAAATAATTTCTAGTAGGCCGTTATGAAAATCGTCTTAGCAAAAACTGCGCTAAAATATGTACTTGTACTCAAAAATTTTATGCTATATATTATTATTTCAATATAAAAATAAATCTTGCATTATACATGGATCGTTTTTATCATAAACCCCACAAGTCCTGTGGGCTGTTCGTGAAATATGTGCGCTGTATTGTATTGCGTATAGGAAGGATTTATGGCTCACCAACAGTGTGACACGCATAACACAACTGCTCCAGTGAACCGCCGGATGGCTATTGACTCGTGTCAAATACCAAATACGTCACAATGCATAAGACTACCCTCACAGCCAATACACCACACCCCTTTTTGTTTTATTTATTTTTATTAATTATATTTTGTTTGGAACAATACAACCGAACAGCTTTGCAGTTTTGCATTCGTGCATTTTTATAAAACTAGCAAATGTAATTCGTTCGATCGTTGATCGCGTAACTCAAACCATACCAAAACCATTCAAAACATGAATACGTCTAAATTATAGAATAAGCCTTTAATTCATTAAACCCCTTTTTTTATGGTGGGAAAAATCATGCATTGTCATCCCCCGCCCTTGGGCGGAGTGGGAGATAGTGTCAGACTCTTACTGACTAAAAGACCCACCCCGTTCCTTCTAGCCTTCATACCGGGGCTCGAGCGCTCTTTCGGATAACCCTGGCCCCAGTAGACTTCGACCCGGCTGGGTCCCTGCTGTTGCTGACAACTCCTTGAGGCGCGCGGGAACAGTGCGCGCCGTCGACGACTTGGGCTTGGTCCGGACAGTTACCGGACGGCCGGACTGTGAGCTACCCATTGCTCACTGTCCGCAAGCCCGCGCCTATGTTGCCACTATGGAAAATGGTTTCTACCATTTTCCATAGTAGCATGCGCATAGTAGCAAGCGCATATCAAAAATGCTTTTTACGAATATCATAATTTGGATAATATGGCTATTTTATTAGGTTCTCTAATAGTAAAATTATAATATTCATTAGGATTTTTTCACTTAATACGCGAAATTATTATTTTTTTCATAGATAGAAATACATAGAAGACAGAAGTGCCAAACTCAAGTCTTTGCGTATACATGTTTCAATACCATATTGTGAAAAAATACTTGGTACAGATATGCAGTATTTTACATTTTTAGAAAGGTTATTTTATGCTTTTTGCGATACAGCTTAATGATTTAAAAAGTAAAGAAAAATATTTCAGTAATTACTTAAAAAGTGACATACCTTATTTTTCACTTATATTTTTTTTCGTCGAAGGTTTTCAATGTTACCCACGTTTGCCCAACCGCTACTTTTTGTGTTGACTAGTAGTCTAACTATTCATAAATAGAATGCAAAAAAATCAGCTGCGGATATTTGCGGTTTTAGAAGATATGAGAAAAAAACTGATAAAAGTCAGTACCCGAAAATTGGCATCTTTTGCGGTTTACCACTGACACCATTCACATGAACAATGGAACTTTTTGGATATTTTCTTCATTATTTCGTGATAACAAAGGGACCTTATCAAAGCACTCGGTTTGCGTGGGAAATTACAAGATAATGATAATGTAGGTACCAATTCGATATTGTAAAATGAGTATATAAAGGGAAGCAAAAACTATTCGAACCATCTACATCAGTGTAACTTCAAGTGAAGCAAATCTCATCTACGCCTATTATTTCTACAGATTGTGAAGGGTTAAAATGTCTTCCTTCAGCTGTACCAAACGAGACTTCATAATCCCCTATATCGAGGGTGGCAAGACCATGGAATCATTATCCAAAGTTTTAATGGAAAAACTCAGTGTTTCTGAAAACAACTTGTGTTTTATAATTAGTGACATACAAAGGCACATTCTTCCTATTTTCAACAAGCGCTGGTCCCTGGCATCTCGGAAAAAAGAAACATTTTTACAGAAGAATTGTACTTGGTTGGACTCAACGTATTCGTTAAATTTACCGGATTCTGAACAATATTCTACGCCATCAACATCTGGCCAACGAGGAAGAGCATGCGTGGCTTATGGAGACTTCTCAGAATCTACCAAGAAGAGGAAAAACACTCTTCTACTCCAAGAATATGGCTTCGAGCAAATAAAAAACGCCTATGTGCAGGGACTACGGGCTTTACGTGAGTACACAGAAGCTCATCTTGTCGAAGACTTAAGAACCGCTGACACTCAAAAGAGATTAGATATCTCAAGTAAGTGGAACGACTTAGAGCAGATGAAGATTCTTTCCGATACGGAAGCATTGAGTGCTTTTATAGATTTGGATCTAACAAAAGCACAATATATGTACCTGAAAAACTTAACCAACGAACGAAAGTGTTGTATATTCCCGCCTTACTACAAAATACAAGAAATAAAAAGATCCTGTTATCCACCATCTTCAACAATCGAAATCACGAATACTTATGCTAAAGTGATTAATATCCAAGATTTATTGAATCATACTGCTGCTAGAATTTTAAAAATCGATTCTGTTTTCCAAGAACAATATAGAACATTGATCCTTTATTGTAAATGGGGATGTGATGGTTCATCTGGTCAAAGCCAATACAAGCAAATACTTGCAGAAGAGTCGGAAACAATTTCAGATGCCAATTTGTTCATCACTTCATTAGTCCCCATCAGATTAGTTGATGTGCAATCGGGATCCGTTGTTTGGCAAAATCCGGTACCTTCATCTGTCCGTTTTTGCAGACCCATTTCTATTGAGTTTTGTAAGGAAACTCCAGCAAAAACCAAGGCAGTTGTCGATGATATTAAAAATCAAATTAGGGCTGCACAAGCATCACTTATAAACAAAGATGGTATTGCAGTAAATGTGAAGCATGAACTATTTCTAACGATGATCGATGGAAAGGTGGCTCAGGTCCTTACAGATACTCCATCTGGTTCCACATGCACGATATGTGGGGCTACTCCACGGCTAATGAATGACCTATCGAAAGTAACTGCCAGACCTGAAAACGAAAACGCCTACCAATACGGATTGTCCACCTTACACGCCTGGATTCGCTGCATGGAAATGATATTGCATATTTCCTATAATCTTTCGTTTAAGACTTGGGCTGCTTCAACTGAGGAAAATAAGAGATTAAAAAAAGAAAAGAAAGAACTTGTTCAAAAACGTTTCAGGGAGGAGTTGGGATTAGTGATGGGTAAATGCCCTGGCATTTTGGGCAGATTGGGAAAATTCCCAATAAACGCCCATAAATTCCTGCCCGAGGGCATTTATCTGGGAATTTATTTTTTGTTCCAAAATTAATTCATGACATTAATGTTAGCTTTGGAAACTGGCTTAAATCGATGAGTTTAGTAATGGTTAAGTCTCTATAGGTGTTTTTATATGAATTTGCACATTCTATTATTATTAGTTTTACAAAACCATGTTTACGAACACAAATGTTACGAGTTACCCGGCGGCGACGTGAAAACACTTGCATCGTGAGAGGAGTACGGCAAGAGATGCGTACACTGTTATGGTTAGTTGTTTTAAGTAGGTACGTATATGATTTTATGAATTAAATTGCAATATTTTTAAAATGTTTTAAAAGAACCATTTAATGTCATCAACCATTTCAAATCACTTCTACCTACCATGCGAAGGCGCAAAGTGGGGACAGCGCGGTCTGTGTGCGCATCCCTCACACACTCACACACCGTGTGAGGGACGCGCACACACGCCGCGTTGTGCCGCCATTTTGTTATTAGTTATCCTGTGTCATTTGTAGATACCGCACGCACGCACGCATATCACTAATCTATTCGAGCATTGTGCGCGCATTGTGAGCACGAGGTACGCGCCAGGATAATTGTGTTCTGTGGTTCCGGTTTCCCAATTTGAAGTAAATACTTATTGGTTTTAAAAACAGTGCTAATTAATTTACAGTTATTTTTGTGTAAGTGTTTTTGCCGATCAGTAATTTTAAGTAAAAGTAGGTAGATTCATAATTATAATTACTATAAATAAAATGAAAGTAGGTATTCGTAATAAGTAAATTTAGAATATAATTAGAATGGAATAAGAATATAATACGAATACAATTAGAATAGAATTACAATAGTCACGATTAGTTTTATTGGTGAATTTCGCCCTAAAACTTTTGTGAGAGCTGGAGTTTGAACTAGGTTCGAGACCTGTATGACCAATTTCCAGGCTGACACCCTTTTAAACATAATCGCATTTTACGGCATATCAAAACGTATCTTATATTTATAAGAATAACAGCGGTAGAAGTTTGTGAAGTGTAAAGGAAAAGTGATATTTTTATTGAATCCTATTTTTTTGTTAGTGTGTAAAAATCATCCAAATGATATCCCCCGGCCTTGGGCGAAGTGGGAGATAGTGTCAGACTCTGACTAAAAACCCACCCCGTTCCTTCTTGCCTTTCGTATCGAAGCCGAGTTTCCCCTTCGGATAACCCTGGCCCCAGTAGGCTTCCACCCGGCTGGGCCTCTGCTGTTGCTGACAACGCCTTGAGGTGCACGGGAACAGCGCGCGCCGTCGACGACTTGGACTCGGTCCGGACAGTTACCGGACGATCAGACAGCGAACTACCCATTGCTCGCAATCCACAAGCCCGCGCCTGCTGTGGCTGGAAATCGGGATCGGAATCTCGGCGGCGGTTGGGGCGCTGTGAGCGCCGTTGCCTGATGCGGTCGGCCTACTTCTTTGCAAGCATTACTGCTTCGCAGAAGGAGGCGACCGCCTGCCACTCCTCCTCGCTCCGGACCATAGTCTGTACTAAGGCCCGGTGCAAGTGATCGCCAATTGCTCCCGTGCACGGCAATGTTCTGCCCAAGTGGGGCACACCTCCACTGTGTGCTCCACCGTGTCCTCCGGGCCTTCCACAGAGGGGCGACACCCGGGCGTGTAGTATATGTTTATAATAAATGTGATTAAAGTAAAACATACCCTTCCAGTGTCATCAATAGTTCCCTAGATAATTATAATTATATTGATGTTGATTATTAAAAATTTTATAATGTTGTCTCTAATAATGCCGAAACTAATTTTTTATTGTTTGTTTAGTACATATTATTTTATTTCTTGTAACTTAGAACATAATTTATTACATTTGATATTAAAGTATAGTCTTTTATCTATTTTTACTTGAAAAAAAACTACTGAGGTGTCAAGGGACACCCGGATGGAACGAAGTTCCGTTCTGGCTTGCTTTCTATAAGAGAGAGAGAGAGAGACAGACAGAGAAATATGCGCACGCCGCACGGCTTACAATAGTTTACTATAGCAAAAAGTATCGTTACAACTTTTCGTGAGAATTTTTTCCGTCTAGCCAATACAAGATAACTAAAAATTACTATCCTTTTTTATGTACATTTTGACAGCACTATTTCAACATCTTCGAAACCATGAAAACGACACTCATGACGAAAAAGTTGATAATTTCTGACAGCCGCCATCTTAGATTTACATTTTGACAGCACTATCGGCTTCAACAACCTCGAAAACCATGAAAAAGACACCCATATCGAAAAAGTTGATAATTTATTGCAGCCGCCATCTTAGATTTACATTTTGACAGTACAATCGGTTTCAACACCCTCGAAAACCACGAAAACGACACCCATGACGAAAAAGTTGATAATGTCTTGCAGCCGCCATTTTGGATTTACATTTTGACAAAGCTATCGGTTTCAACACACTTGAAAACCATGAAAACGACACCCATGACGAAAAATTTAATAATTTTTTGCAGCCGCCATCTTTGATTTATATTTTGACAGTACTATCGGTTTCAACACCCTCGAAAACCATGAAAACGACACCCATGACGGAAAATTTGATAATTTCTTGCAGCCGCCATCTTGGATTTACATTTTGACAGTACTATCGGTTTCAACACCCTCGAAAACCATGAAAACGACACCCATGACGAAAAAGTTGATAATTTCTTGCAGCCGCCATCTTGGATTTACATTTTGACAGTACTATCGGTTTTCACGCCCTCGAAAACCATAAAAACGACACCCATGACGAAAAAGTTGATAATTTCTTGCAGCCGCCATCTTGGATTTACATTTTGACAGTACTATCGGTTTCAACACCCTCGAAAACCATGAAAACGACACCCATGACGAAAAAGTTGATAATTTCTTGCAGCCGCCATCTTGGATTTACATTTTGACAGTACTATCGGTTTTCACGCCCTCGAAAACCATAAAAACGACACCCATGACGAAAAAGTTGATAATTTCTTGCAGCCGCCATCTTGGATTTACATTTTGACAGTACTATCGGTTTCAACACCCTCGAAAACCATGAAAACGACACCCATGACGAAAAAGTTGATAATTTCTTGCAGCCGCCATCTTGGATTTACATTTTGACAGTACCATCGGTTTCAACACCCTCGAAAATCATGAAAACGACACCCATGACGAAAAATTTGATAATTTCTTGCAGCCGCCATCTTGGATTTATATTTTGACAGTACCATCGGTTTCAACACCCTCTAAAACCATGAAAACGAAACCCATGACGAAAAAGTTAATAATTTCTTGCAGCCGCCATCTTGGATTTACATTTTGACAGTACTATCGGTTTCAACACCCTCGAAAACCATGAAAACGACACCCATGACGAAAAATTTTATAATTTCTTGCAGCCGCCATCTTGGATTTATATTTTGACAGTACCATCGGTTTCAATACCCTCGAAAACCATGAAAACGACACCCATGACGGAAAATTTGATAATTTCTTGCAGCCGTCATTTTGGATTTATATTTTGACAGTACCATCGATTTCAACACCCTCGAAAACCATGAAAACGACACCCATGACGAAAAATTTGATAATTTCTTGCAGCCGCCATCTTGGATTTATATTTTGACAGTACCATCGGTTTCAACACCCTCGAAAACCATGGAAACGACACCCATGACGAAAAAGTTGATAATTTCTTGCAGCCGCCATCTTGGATTTACATTTTGACAGTACTATCGGTTTCAACACCCTCGAAAACCATGAAAACGACACCCATGACGAAAAAGTTGATAATTTCTTGCAGCCGCCATCTTGGATTTATATTTTGACAGTACCATCGGTTTCAACACCCTCGAAAATCATGAAAACGACACCCATGACGAAAAATTTGATAATTTCTTGCAGCCGCCATCTTGGATTTATATTTTGACAGTACCATCGGTTTCAACACCCTCTAAAACCATGAAAACGAAACCCATGACGAAAAAGTTAATAATTTCTTGCAGCCGCCATCTTGGATTTACATTTTGACAGTACTATCGGTTTCAACACCCTCGAAAACCATGAAAACGACACCCATGACGAAAAATTTTATAATTTCTTGCAGCCGCCATCTTGGATTTATATTTTGACAGTACCATCGGTTTCAATACCCTCGAAAACCATGAAAACGACACCCATGACGGAAAATTTGATAATTTCTTGCAGCCGCCATTTTGGATTTATATTTTGACAGTACCATCGATTTCAACACCCTCGAAAACCATGAAAACGACACCCATGACGAAAAATTTGATAATTTCTTGCAGCCGCCATCTTGGATTTATATTTTGACAGTACCATCGGTTTCAACACCCTCGAAAACCATGGAAACGACACCCATGACGAAAAAGTTGATAATTTCTTGCAGCCGCCATCTTGGATTTACATTTTGACAGTACCATCGGTTTCAACACCCTCGAAAACCATGAAAACGACACCCATGACGAAAAAGTTGATAATTTCTTGCAGCCGCCATCTTGGATTTACATTTTGACAGTACCATCGGTTTCAACACCCTCGAAAATCATGAAAACGACACCCATGACGAAAAATTTGATAATTTCTTGCAGCCGCCATCTTGGATTTATATTTTGACAGTACCATCGGTTTCAACACCCTCTAAAACCATGAAAACGAAACCCATGACGAAAAAGTTAATAATTTCTTGCAGCCGCCATCTTGGATTTACATTTTGACAGTACTATCGGTTTCAACACCCTCGAAAACCATGAAAACGACACCCATGACGGAAAATTTGATAATTTCTTGCAGCCGCCATCTTGGATTTATATTTTGACAGTACCATCGGTTTCAATACCCTCGAAAACCATGAAAACGACACCCATGACGGAAAATTTGATAATTTCTTGCAGCCGCCATTTTGGATTTATATTTTGGCAGTACCATCGATTTCAACACCCTCGAAAACCATGAAAACGACACCCATGACGAAAAATTTGATAATTTCTTGCAGCCGCCATCTTGGATTTATATTTTGACAGTACCATCGGTTTCAACACCCTCGAAAACCATGGAAACGACACCCATGACGAAAAAGTTGATAATTTCTTGCAGCCGCCATCTTGGATTTATATTTTGACAGTAAAAGTGTCGGTACAATTTTTCGTGAGAATTTTTTCCGTCTAGCCCCCTTTCACAACGCGCGTTATGGAACTTCGTTCCAAAAGTATATTAATGTTGTTATTTTAAAATGAAAATGTGTTTAATTAATTCATTAAACCCCAAGCAAACGCTGTCGTTGTCTTTCCATAGTGTATCTAATCGACACGATTGAAACATTCACATTTCTTCAAAGTAAAGTCTTTTATTTCTGTTTTACATGAAAAAGTATATTATTATTATTTTAAAATGAAAATGGGTTTAATCATTCGCATTCCTTCAAAGTAAAGTCTTTTATCTTTGTTTTCACATGAAAATAGTAGTTTATGTGACTAGGGGATAAAGCAGTGTCTTTAAGTCGCGGGCGGCATGTTGAATTCAGACAGACATTCGCATCTATCAGAAGGACGTCCGTAGGGTGCTGCGTAACCTTGACGTGAACAAAGCCAGCGGTCCCGATGGGATACCGGCAATTGTTTTAAAAACTTGTGCGCCTGAACTGTCTCCGATCTTGACACGCCTATTTCGTCTTTCGTTTGAGGCGGGAAAAGTGCCGATGGCTTGGAAGCAAGCTAATGTGCAACCCGTGCCCAAAAAGGGCAGTAGGGCTGACCCTGCTAATTACAGACCTATCTCGGTGACGTCCATTCTCTGTAAGTGTATGGAACGAGTGGTCAATAATAAGCTCCTGGCATACCTGGAAGCTAATGACATCCTCAGTGATCGTCAATACGGTTTTCGCCGAAATCGGTCAACTGGGGATCTTCTAGCGTATGCCATTCACATCTGGAGCGAGGCCATCGAGAAGCATGGGGAAGCACTTGCAGTCTCCCTTGATATCTCGAAGGCTTTCGACAGGGTCTGGCATGATAGCCTTATTGCTAAGCTTCCTTCCTTCGGTTTGCCCACTGGTCTGTGTAACTGGATCGCAGACTTCTTGAGGGGGCGATCCATCCGAGTAGTTATTGATGGCTGCTCGTCCGGGCAAATGGATATTAATGCCGGGGTCCCTCAGGGGTCGGTGCTCTCTGCAACACTGTTCTTGCTGCACATAAACGACCTACTTAAACCCGGTACCTTTGGGTATGCAGACGATAGCACTGTTGCTGAGAGTTACGTGTCCGATGCACGTACTAGTGGGTCACAGATCCAGTCTTTGAGGGAAGCTATGGTTGAGCGCTTGAACTTGTCCTTGGAGGCAATATCCGATTGGGGCGATGCCAACCTGGTCAGGTTCAATGCTGCTAAAACCCAGGCGTGTCTTTTCTCCGCCAAACGAAGCCAATTTTACCCGGCTCCTATATTCCGGGGTGTGACCGTGCCGATAACCGACGGCCTTGAGCTTCTTGGGGTAACGTTATCATCTACCCTCAATTTCGGCTCTTACATTGAGGCAAAAGCACAACAGGCTGCCAAAAAACTGGGGATCTTAGCTAAGGTGAGGCGGTACTTCACTCCGGAACAGCTGCTCAACCTATACCAAGCGCAAGTTCGATCGTGTATGGAGTACTGCTCTCATCTTTGGGATGGGTCTGCCAAGTATCAGCTTGATGCTCTGGAGTCGATTGAGAGGCGAGCCAAGAGGATCATTGGTGATGATGCGCTTGTTGAGTCAAAGCTCCAAAGCCTTGAGCATCGACGCCGAGTTGCTGGCCTGGCGGTTTTCTATCGATTACACTTCGGTGAGTGTGCGTTGGAATTGCACAATTTAATTCCGCCAAGTCCGTTCCATCTTCGGACCACTAGACGTACGGCGTTGCGCCATCGGTACATGGTGGATATCCCACCCATTCGTACAAAGCGTTTTGGAAACACATTCATTATGCGTACAGCTAAAGAGTGGAATTCCCTGCCGGAGTCTGTGTTTCCTGATAGCTACAACCTAGGGGTCTTTAAGTCGAGAGTGAATAGGTTACTTCTAGGCAAGCGTGCTCCATCGTCGGCCACATCATCACTTACCATCAGGTGAGATAGTGGTCAAACGCGAGCCTATCAATAATAAAAAAAAAAAAAAAAAAAAAAAAATCCGAACGAAACGAAGGTTGCTGATTTTAATCCCGAACGATAGTGAGGGATTTATAAAATTAACTCCCGAGCATTGCGAGGGAGTTAATAAAGAAACCTGAGTGAAGTGAGGAATTTAAGCCGCCACCGCTCACCATCTGTGAGATAATTAAAAGACCATTTGGTCGACCAAATCATATATTAGAGAAATATAAGTATTATATTTACAAGTTCATCAAACAAACAAAATTCACTACTCCAAGATTCTATAGTTTCAATTTTCTATAATGCTCCAGTGTCGTCAGTACGCACGTTTTATTCTATTTTCTTTTTTTTGTTAGTGGCCAGTTTGAATCATAGTGATTACATACTCTTTGGTTTGAATTTCGAGTCAACTTGTTCGATGCGCCTACATTTTAATTCACAATGTTGACGATTCTTGATGCTCCAAATTCAAATCTCATTATTCCCTAGGGATCGGCCATACTGCATTATCTCCCTAGGCATATAATGACTTGCTTTAAGTGAGGTTTGTATGACGTGTAAAACGACATTATCGAGCAGGTGGTGTAAAAAGTATATTCATGTTATTATTTGAAAATAAAAATGTGTTCAATCATTCATATTTCTTCTTTCATTTCTTTAATACATACTATTTTACATGAAAAACCACATAAAATCACGTTTAACGAGTCCCATATTTTTATGCCCTACGATCGGGCATTTATCGGGCAAATAAAAATAAATGCCCAAAATGCCGGGAAGTTACTATATTTTCCCGCCGGGCAGAAACACTTTGCCCATCTCTAGTTGGGATTAATCGTCGACAAACCTCGGCAAGTTAGCGGGAATACGAACGATGGCAATACCGCACGAAGATTCTTCTATAATAGCACTTGCACATCGGAAATAACAGGTGTAGATGAGGCATTGATTAAACGCCTATACATTATCTTGCAAGTTCTTTCTTCTGGAATGATGATCAACCCTGAAAAATTTGGGGAATATGCAATAGAAACTGCAAGAATCTATGTAAGTAGTTACGATTGGTATTATATGCCATCCTCCGTTCATAAAATACTCATACACGGAGAAAACGTTATCAAACATTTTGCGGTGCTTCCTATTGGACAGCTATCGGAAAACGCACAAGAGTCTCGCAACAAAGACTACAGAAACATACGACTTCATCATGCCAGAAAATGTTCCCGATCTGCTACAAATGAAGATGTCTTTAAGACGCTTTTATACACGTCAGATCCATATATAACAAGTTTGAGAAAACCGTACGTAAGAAATGTGAAAGAACTTGAAGAAGAGGCACTAAGTCTTTTAAACGTGGCACCTGAAAGTGAACCCACATTTACTGACGATGATCCTGAAGTGGTATAAGTTAAAAATAATGTTTATATTTAGTTATTACTTATATTTGTACCTAGCTACATCATTTCCTGAAGCCAGAGTATAGGATGTACCTATTAGTAATATGATTTTAATTTAGTAAATTGTTTTATATATATATATATTTTTTTTACTTTGCTTGTTGTAATTAACCATGGTTTAATCTCTTTAGTCATTATAAACTTGTATTCTACTTTAAATAAATTTTTAACTATTTTTTTTCGTGATTTTTTCCTATTTCTATCATTCTATGCAAAAAAAACATACATAAAATATACAAGAAAACACTATAAACTACACATCATTCGAATCTCCAAACCTTACTGCATATTTGTGCCAAATTTCATCACGATACGACAAAAATTCATGAAGTTACAGATTTTTGATCCGATACCGACCTATATTTTCCATACTGCGTTGGCCGGAAATCGGGATCAGAATCCCGGCGGCGGCGGCGGCGATAACGCCGTTGCCTGATGCGTTCGGCCTCCTCCTTTGCGAGCATTACTGCTTCGCAGAAGTCGGCGACCGCCTGCCACTCCTCTTCGCTCCGGACCATGACCTCAACCAAGGCCCGGCGCGAGAGGTCTCCGCCGCCGATCGCCCCCACGAGCACACCTCGACTGTGTGCTCCAGTGGCGACACCCGGGCGTCACTTCCGCATGAATCGAGTGCAGGAAACTCCCGAACGAACCATGTCCGGTGAGTACCTGCGTCATGCGGAAGGTAAGGACGCCGTGAGGTCTTTCCAGCCACGCCTCAAAGAGGGGACTTACCGCCATGATTGTGGCGTGCCCAGCACTGGGTTGCGATAGTCGTTGACGCCATTTCACCATGAGATCCTGCCGGAGCTCTGTCCGCCATGCCGTGACCTGTCGCGGCAGCGGACTTTCACCCCGGCGTTGCATCTCCACGCGCATATAGTGCATGTGTGCAAGGACTGTTGCCTCCAGATCCCACGGTGGTACGCCAGCCAGAAGGCTCGCCGCTTCGCGGGAGACCATGCAGTATCCCCGCACCATCCTTATTGCCATGACCCTCTGGCAGGCGTTCAGTATGGCCGCCGGTTGCTTTTTCAGCGACGGCGCCTATATCGGCGCCCCGTAGAGGGCCATGGACCGAACGATCCCCGCGTAGAGCCTCCGGCAGGAGGCATCTGGACCCCCAAGGTTGGGCAGGAGCCGCTTGAGCGCAGCCCCAGCCCGGTTGAGTTTGGGAGCCAGACGTCGGAAATGCTCCACGAAATTCCACCGGCTGTCGAGGACGAGTCCCAGGTACTTCATCGTCGACCCGACACCGATGTGAACTCCTCCTACCGTTAGTTGGGAACTCAATGGCGGCGCGTTCCGAGAGCGGCAACCGTGGAAACACATCGCCTCGGATTTGTGAAGCGCCACCTCGAGTCCCAACTCCTGGATCCTATCAATGACCATCGCAACCCCGCGTGTCACTAGAGCGACCGCCGCCTGGTACGACTCTCCCTGCGCTAGAACCAGCGTATCGTTTGCGTAGCAAACCACGCTGACCCCGTCAGGGAAGTCGCCGCGCAGCACGTAGTCGTACCCGATGTTCCACAAGGGTGGCCCTAGTACCGACCCCTACGGAACACCGCACGACATCTCTCGACGTTTCCAGTCTCCCTGGTGACCGGGGTAGACTATAAATCTTTCCGACAGATAGGCCTCGACCACTCGACAGAGGTATTCGGGCACCCGGTGGTACCGGAGTGCCCTCCGGATCGTACTCCAGGGCAGGGAATTAAACGCGTTGGCAATGTCCAAGGACACTGCCACGACACACCTGCCCCGGGACACCGCATCCCCCGTCGTGAGGGCTCATACGCGCATGATGGCGTCCACCGTAGAGCGCATCCTGCGAAAGCCGAACTGTCCGTCCGAAAGGTCCGTCCGAAAGGTCCGGCCCCACCCGTGTTAGGCGCCCGACGAGACGGTTTGCAATGACTCTCTCAAAGAGCTTGCCCACCTCGTCGAGCAGCACAATGGGCCGGTACGCGGACGGAGAGTCCGCAGGGCGCCCTGGCTTCGCTATGAGGACCAGTTTCCCCGTCTTCCAGCAAAGTGGGAACTGGCCCCTCTCTAGGCATGCGCTGAAGAGCCCTCTCAGTCGAGGCCCGAGAGCCTCCATGGCCAGGACCCAGGCCTTTCCAGGCAAGCCGTCGGGTCCTGGGGCGGTGTTTTTGGCACTCAGCCTTCGCACCGCCACTCTCATCTCTACGTCGGTCACCTCTGGAGCATCGTCGTCGTCGTCGCTATTGCGGTCCGCGTCAGACACCGCTGGTGATGGAGGTGGAGCCATGGGCGGGGGGGAGTGTTCCCCCCGCGCAGGGAACAGAGCGTTCACCGCACCCTCTACGATCTGGGGCCGGAGACTCTGAGTCAGCGGGGGAGCCCAGGGGCGGAGCTTTTCCCATACCATATTTTACGGGCGCCCCCACGGGTCCGCGGTCAGAGACCCCAGCCACACGTTGCCGGCCACCGGTTTGGCCCGCTTGATCTCCGTTCGGAGGGTGCGTTTTGCCGCTCTGTATCCCTCATACAGCTCCGCCTCTCTGGCCTCCGCATCTGGCGGACGGATGCGGCGCCTGCAGTGTCTGGCGTACCGGCGCCGCGCGTGACTGCATGCGTTGCGCAGTGCAGCAATTTCCGGCGACCACCAGCACACCTGGCGCTTAGCTCGCCCGGACGGACTCGGTGCATTGCCGTGTCGCAGATTTGCGACATGGCCTCCCGGAACCACTCCGCCTCGACGTCTATGTCGACAGGCCTGTCCGATGCTTGCACCCAGGCCTGTACCGTCGCAGCTTCCAGGAGGAGCTCCCGGTCCATCTGCTTAAGCACCCACCGCGGACCGCAAGGGCTCTGTCGGACCGGCGCGGCCGAGGTTTCGGCGGAAACGTCCAACCGGATGTACCGGTGGTCGGAGTACGTCTCCACCTCCTCCATAACGCGCCAGTCGACGACACGCGGCGATAGAGCGGGGCTGGCGAACGAGACGTCCACCACTGATTCACCCCGCATCCGCGCCAACGTGGGGACAGAACCCCGGTTCAGGACGACCAGGCCCAGCTCCAAAGCCCAGTCCTCCACCATCTGACCCCATAGGTTCGTGTACCGGGAACCCCAAGCCGTGTTCCAGGCATTGAAGTCCCCGCAGACGATCACGGGGAGGGTACCAAACCCAGCGACGACGACATTTAGCTCCATAAGGGAGACCTGGAGTTCGTCGAGAGATCTGTTCGGGGACAGGTAGACGCCTACCACTGCAATGTCCCCGAACCGTGCTGCCACGCAGCCCCGTCCCCTCGCAACAACCTCGAGGGGCGGGGTACCGGCGGCGGCCGACGAGATTAACGTCACCGAGCCGTCCAGGTCCTGAACCCAGTCTCCACGGGGATGGACGTAGTACGGCTCGGAGACGACGGCGACATTTATCGACCACTGCGCCATGCTCTGGGGCAACAGATCCTGAGCGGGGGCGCAGTGGTTGATATTCGCCTGGAGGAGACGGAATGGGATGAAGTTTTAAGTTAGGAATATTTGATGACTCACATTCTGTGTGGAGTGTAGTGTGTATGTAACTTTAACTGACCATAACCTGTAATGTTATTTATACTTACGTTACATTAGCACTCTCTTAACACTTCTAACACTCACTCCCTTCACTCCTATCTTACACCTAACGACGCTAAAGCGTTGTGTGAGAGTAAGTAAGAGAGTGAGGGGTGTCTCTCTTACTTACTCTCACACAACGCTTTTACTTTACATTGGCGCCCAAATTGGGAAGATCCTCACCCTCTCATGTTGAAAGGGTGAGGATCTCCCTTTTTATAATAGCCTGTACTGGACTACTGCTGGACAAAGGCTTTCCCCAACTTCTTACAGGTATTCTTTTCTTGAGCTACCTCGAATCACTCTCGCTCTTTATTGTTTCAAAATTCAAAATTACACTTACACAGGCATTATACTTTTTGGCTCTCTTTCGGTTATTGACTGTCTCCTTGTGAGGTACCTAATTTTATCTAATAAAACAATAGCATATTTGTTTTTTGTTTCATATTATTACTATTATTTAGAGTATATAATATATTTTTTTCATGGTTTTTAAAACATTTAACATTATCATTTCATTTCTACACGCTTCTATACTTTCTCAAGCTTCGTTCGAAATTTTTTGCTAATATTGTTTCTCTTTCGGTTTTTAGTTTCTCTTCAGTTTTCTGAAAAAAAAAAAAAAAAATATTTTATTTAACTTACCGATTTTATGGTCTGATACCATTGGATTTTATCTTTTACCTCTTTGGGCAAACCTTGGGACCTTAACTAATGGGTATGTTATCTGCCTTACTTTTCTTGGAGATTTGGCATCTCCCTAAAAATGCCTACCTTTTTTTTTATCTGTTATAAACTAGTACTTGACTGCGATCCCACCTGATGGTAAGCAGTGATGCAATCGTTGATGGTGAGGCGCACTAGTTTATTAAGAGCCTATTCACTCTAGCCTTGAAGACACCCAAATTATAATCGGACGGGAAGACCGCAGCAGGCAGACTGTTCCAGTCCTTCGAAGTACGCGGTATAAATGACGAGGCGAAACGCTTAGTCCGGACCGTAGATGTTTCAACAACGTAAGGGTGGATACTCGCCGTGCGTCGGTTTGTCCGATGATAGAAATGAGATGGCGGAATCAAGTCATGCAATTCCTGCGCACACTCTCCAAAATGCAATCTGTAAAACACCGAAAGGCTGGCTACCCTACGCCTGTGCTCAAGACTTTGAAGATTGGACTTAACCAAATTTGGATCACCAATCAGCCTCTTCGCACGCCTTTCCACCGAGTCCAAAGCTGCCAGGTGGCACTTTGCAGCACCAGCCCATATGTGGCTGCAGTACTCCACACACGATCGGACCTGTGCTTTGTATAACATTAAAAACCTAAGCTCTTTTTACCCGACTACGGCAAATCCAAAGGAGGGTTATGATTTTGACAGGCTGTATATGTATGTATGTGAGTATGTTCATCTGTTCCCTCATAGCTCCTAATCTACTTATCGGAACTTGACTTATGAGGTATCGTTAGAAGTTTAGAACCGTCTCAATCGTCCGCTGAACATAGGCTACGTCACGTGTCACAAGACTTGATATGGCGTCCTCTAGCGGACAAAAAGTAATGTGTTAAAAATAATAAATGGAGATAAGTACGCTGTGTTTGGTATCATTTGATAGGGCTTCACTTGTACAATTCCATAACTCACATTTAAAGTGACGCCCTCTATCGGACAAAAATCGTGTTAAAAAAAAAAATGTTAAGATAAAAACACCGTGGTTGATATCATTTGAAAGGGCTTCACTGGCAATTATTAAAAAATATCATCAAAATTCAATGTGGCGCCCTCTAGTGGACAAAAAGTTTTGAGTTACAAAAAAAATTGATAAAAACGTCGTGTTTGGTATCATTTAAAAAGGCTACAGTCTACGCAGCTGTGTCACTGCTTCACATGAGTTTTATGTTAATTACCTAGTTCTTAATTTGACAATTTTGACTTTACAAGTAAATAGTATAGAAGCACTTTGATTTGACCCCAAAATTTTTTAAATAAAAAAAAGTAAAACTCAGACAACAAAAACAGAACAGAAAGAAAAACCGTAGTCACACGGCTTTTCTTTCTGTTCTGTTTTTGTTGTTTTTCCAGTTACCTTATTTATTTCAGCAATCAGAAAATATTGTTTTATACTTTTTCAGCTTCGATTTTATGTCGTAGTTGAGTTTTACTTTTTTTTATTAAAACAATTTTGGGGTCAAATCAAAGTGCTTCTATACTATTTACTTGTAAAGTCAAAATTGTCAAATTAAGAACTAGGTAATTAACATAAAACTCCTGTGAAGCAGTAACACAGCTGCGTAGACTGTAGCCTTTATAAATGATACTAAAGACAACGTTTTTATCAATTTTTTTTGTAACTCAAAACTTTTTGTCCACTAGAGGGCGCCACATTGAATTTTTATGATATTTTTTTAATAATTGCCAGTGAAGCCCTTTCAAATGATATCAACCACGGTGTTTTTATCTTAACATTTTTTTAAACACGATTTTTGTCCGATAGAGGGCGTCACTTTAAATTTGAGTTATATTATGGAAATTTACAAGTGAAGCCCTATCAAATGATACCAAACACAGCGTATTTATCTCCATTTATTATTTTTAACACATTACTTTTTGTCCGCTAGAGGATGCCATATCAAGTCTTGTGACACGTGACGTAGCCTATGTTCAGCGGACGATTGAGACGGTTCTAACGATATCACATAAGTCAAGTTCCGATAAGAAGATTAGGAGCTATGAGGGAACAGATGAACATACTCACATACATACATATACAGCCTGTCAAAATCATAACCCTCCTTTGGATTGCCGTAGTCGGGTAAAAAGAGCTTACGTAGGCATTTTTAGGGAGATGCCAAATCTCCAAGAAAAGTAAAGCAGGTAACATACCCATTAGTTAAGGTCCCAAGGTTTGCCCAAAGAGGTAAAAGATAAAATCCAATGGTATCAGACCATAAAATCGGTAAGTTAATTTTTTTTTTTTTTCAGAATACTGAAGAGAAACTAAAAACCGAAAGAGAAACAATATTAGCAAAAAATTTCGAACGAAGCTTTTTTTTTTTTTTTTATGGTGGGAAAAAATCATGCATTGACATCCCCCGCCCTTGGGCAGAGCGGGAGATAGTGTCAGACTCTTACTGACTAAAAGACCCACCCCGTTCCTTCTAGCCTTCATACCGGGGCTCGAGCGCCCTTTCAGATAACCCTGGCCCCAGTAGGCTTCGACCCGGCTGGGTCCCTGCTGTTGCTGACAACTCCTTGAGGCGCGCGGGAACAGTGCGCGCCGTCGACAACTTGGGCTAGGTCCGGACAGTCGAACGAAGCTTGAGAAAGTATAGAAGCGTGTAGAAATGAAATGATAATGTTAAATGTTTTAAAAACCATGAAAAAAATATATTATATACTCTAAATAATAATAATTATATGAAACAAAAAACAAATATGCTATTGTTTTATTAGATAAAATTAGGTACCTCACAAGGAGACAATCAATAATCGAAAGAGAGCCAAAAAGTATAATGCCTGTGTAAGTGTAATTTTGAATTTTGAGACAATAAAGAGCGAGAGTGATTCGAGGTAGCTCAAGAAAAGAATACCTGTAAGAAGTTGGGGGAAGCCTTTGTCCAGCAGTAGTCCAGTACAGGCTATTAAAAAAAGGGAGATCCTCACCCTTTCAACATGAGAGGGTGAGGATCTTCCCAATTTGGGCGCCAATGTAAAGTAAAAGCGTTGTGTGAGAGTAAGTAAGAGAGACACCCCTCACTCTCTTACTTACTCTCACACAACGCTTTAGTGTAGTTAGGTGTAAGATATGAGTGAAGGGAGTGAGTGTTAGAAGTGTTAAGAGAGTGCTAATGTAACGTAAGTATAAATAACATTACAGGTTTTGGTCAGTTAAAGTTACATACACACTACACTCCACACAGAATATGAGTCATCAAATATTCCTAACTTAAAACTTCATCATCATCATCTTCATCTATCTCCTTTCATTCAGTCCATTCAAAGGTTGTCTGTAAGAGATCGCCCTGTGCGATAAGACCGCCCATTGTACACTTATTTTTTTAAATATTTGTCCTGTATTTTAGTATATGTGGTGTACAATAAACAATACAATAAATATTATAAATAAAAATAAAAAAGTTTAACTAAGTACGCATTTATAAATAGTTATGACTTGCAGAACCCGAGTCTAAACGAGGAGTAAAAGGCTAGAGTGCGCCTCACCATCAAAGATTGCATCGCTACTTACCATCAGGTGGGGTCACAGTCAAGCACTAGTTTATATCAATTAAAAAAGAAAGAAAGAAAGAGCACTACAGCATAAATTGAAATACCTATCTACGTTTAAGTTGTTATTTTGTCGCGTATTTACACAGATGTAAACTATGATGTTTACTTACGAATTAATTTACTACGTCCAGCTTCATCACCAGATCAGTTCGATACGTCCTCTCCCTCCCCTCCCTATTTTCTTCCAGTCAGTCATCGACTACACGTATAAACAAAACAATTTTACATGTTACGACATGCGACCATCTGCTGTGATTCTATGAGGAGTTCTGTGCCATATCTTCGAAGTTCATGATCAGATCATAACAATGTTTCTATAGGACCAACTTGGAAGCATAACCTTTCAATAAAAAAATCAACAATTGACCGAGATATCGGTGAACATACATAGAAAAAAAAAACATACATTCAGACGAACATAAAACCTCCTCCTTTTCGAAGTCGATTAAAAACTAGACTGCAGAAATACAGCTTACATATTTTTAGATCATGGTGTTTTAACTCCACTCTACCTTTCGTACTTTTCGTACCTCAAAAGGAAAAAATGTAACCCTTATAGCATCACTTTGTTGTCTGTCTATCAAGACATTTTATTTCAGGAATGCATGGAGGTATCGAGTTGAAATTAAAAGCTTAAAATATACTCACTCAAGTCATACCGACAGTGGTGACCAAAGTATAAACATTATACACCGTTAAATTTTAATCGTTTTAATCCCGTGGAGGGTCGATCCGGTACATGAAACACTATCGATTTGTAAAGATAAAATTAAAAAATAAAGTACCTTTTTTTCAAAACTCGTGTTAATTTACGCATGTACGAAATTAATTTCTTTAAGAAAACGTCAGCTGAGCGAGTTCAATGACCTGTAGTTAATAGTCGGCGTTGCGTACAAACTACCTACAGGTAGGTATTTCGTACATGCGTAAATTAATACGAGTTTTGAAAAAAAGGTACTTTATTTTTTAATTTTATCTTTACAATTCGATAGTTTTTCATGTACCGGAGCGACCCTCCACGGGATTAAACCAATTAAAATTTAGTGGTGTATATTTTAGGTATTGTATAAACTGTCTAGGTTTGGACAGCTTATTAAACACTACCGACCGTTTCGCCTGCATTGAATAAGTACCTACTTCACCTCATTAAATATTTAACATTCACGAAAATTAAAATAGGTAATCTAACCAATAGTATCCAAGGATACCTAAATATTAGTGAAAAAAAATTTCAGAATTGGTTCTGAAGCTTTTGAGATTACTCCATACATACAAATTAAAAATTTTACCTATTCACAATATTAAGTGTAGATTTTTCCTGCCTCAAAGACCTCAAAAGGTATAATCTCCTTATAAAAACTACACCATAAGTTACTAATACAGAAAACGTACTACAACATAAATGAATTAAGAACTAGAAGAAAAACAAAAACTATAGGTTCTTCTTCTGATTAATTCATTCCCTTAGTTTATTTAGGTAGTTGATATTAGACGACTTAAAGGATTAATCCCTTTAAGTAGTCGATACATCGTGGGTCGATATTATTTTACTTTTCCTTACGTCGTTCGCTTTTATGTGACAGCAGATTTTCACCAGTTACAACCGTTTCTGCTGAGAAAGGGTCATTATCGTAGAGTTGTTCGTACATCTTGAGTAGTTCGCTAGATTCCGGAGATATTCCGAGGATGTAAGATGTGCGACATCCTCGGGGTACCTATACATTTCCGGGAACTTAATGCGACTATGTCAACGAATTTCTCATAATTGTGCGGAGTAGGTGGAATGTCAAGTAATTCATCATGTATGGTCTTCGAGAATTGATCCCAGTTAGCTTTCAGATAATTAAAGCGGCGTTTGAATAGCATAACCTCTGGGTTGACTACTGACTGGATGTTACACATGATCGTTCTATGTTGGGTTCGGGGGATTGGGTGACAAACAGTCTTTTTGCTCTGGGAACTGATATTTGAGCTGACAAAAATTAGGTCTGGATTGTACCCACGCTTCCATCGTCCGCTATTAAAAAATGCTGGTTGTTACGGATCGTGGATAAGGCTCAAATCGTTAGCCTCTACCCATTGTCCGACAGATTGACCGTCCGAGTTTGTTGATCGATAACCCCAGCAGACTGCTGGTGCTGTGACTATTAAAGTCACTGGCTACTATTTTTGTTTGCTGAGTGTCAAAATCAGATGAATCAAATTGAAAAGGAGTGCCAGAGGGTTTATACACAGATGTTACAGTGCAGTTACCTAGGTCTACCATGATAACTTCGATGTTATTATCGTTATAGAACTTTGTATGTATTTATGTGTATTACTTCCGCCGGGAGCAGCAAACACTGCGTTACCGTGCTTCGGGTGACAGACCTCGGTGACTATTCACAGTCCAGGAATGTGAGGCCTACTTTGTGCGGAATCCCGATGAGTTTCCTGAACACATAGGATGTCACAGTGTGTCTTGCGAGCCAATTCCGAAAGAATTTCTGTTTTATTCTGTGAGAACCATTAAATGTTGATCGGATTACACACAAAGCCGGGTTTGTCAGTGGACTGCTTGGCCCTGAGAAGGGCCTGTTAGAGTTTAAGTTTGCCATTGTGGTGAAAGGATTTTCCAACCGATCAAAGTCGATTGCCCAGGGTGCGCCGGACGTAAAAGGAAATCAGATGGGAGCTCGGGGAGGCTCCTTTCATGCACCCCAAGTCACATTTATAAAGTGCAGGTATAGGTAACCATGACTTGCAAACCTGAGTCTATAGGAACTACGCAGATGCATCGAATATAAATTGAATTACGTTTTAAATTATTGTTTGGTCCCGTGTTTATACAGATGTAAACTTAGCGCTAAGCAAATTTTGGGATAGTATAAAAGGCTGCGTTTTGTGACAAAAGTTTAAGTTTCTGCTCATCGACTGACGAAGATATACTATCACCAAAATTGCGAGAAGTTCTTTTCTTTCAAAATGAAGATAGCTCTGTATTTGGCCGTCGTGATCGTAAGTACATTTCAATATTCGTTAACTTTTGTCCCCAAAGGTCCATGATTGTATTGTTCTTGTTTTTCCACCGAGTTGACAAAAAAAAAACAGAGATCTACGGTTCGAATTTTGTATATCAATGGGTTCGAAAAGTGCAATTTAACTTCTTTTTTTGGACTGACCGTCATTTAACTATTCAAAAGTGCCTGTAAATGGTCTATTTGAAATAAATGCTTTTGATTTGAATAATAAATAAAAAAGCCTTTATTCTACTATACATTAATTGAGTTACTTAATTCTACACTTTACATTTAGCTATGTACCAATTTAAAAATAATTATGCTATATAATATAAATCATCTCTAAGTAGTAGTGCCTCTTCGGCGTACAGATACAGGAACCTTTGGAAAGTATTAGGGGCCCCCTAATACTTTCCAAAGGTTCCTGTCCCTAGCCATTGTCATCCACCCAGGTCCGACTCTCACCCGATAAATGTCTTCCCACCTTTTTCTTGTTCGGCCCCTACTACTACGTTTCTACTTTTTTACTTCTGCTTCGTCACTTATGCAGATTGATTTTAATAGTATTTTAAATATTCATAAATCAATTCCCGACGGGTCCACGAGATTTGTCCAAAGTGCAGTCAGTAAACTCCAGGTCCAAAGCAATTGGACTAAGGAACAAACCTGAACTGCGAACATTTTTGAACAAGATACCATGCCACAAGAACGCAAAGAGCAATTGAAGGAAAGAGGTGGGCTTTAGTCAGTAAAAGTCTGACAAGTCCTCTCGCTTCACCCTAGAGCGGGTGAAGTAATTTAATGATTTGCCACCTCAAAAAGAAAGGCTAATTGGCTAAGTTAGAGAGTTACCCCATTCCAGTGCTAATTGTTAACTATTAATAAAGTTACCTCAGTTGTCTTGCTTTATTTATTTATTCATTAAAACTTCATGCAACATAAAAGTACAAAGGCGGACTTAATGCCTTAGGCATTAATTAGGTGCTTTGGGTAAGAATAACTATTTGGCCCAAGTAGAGTTATTCTTGGACATAATATAGGTTATCTTACGCCCAAATTAATCAATGTTCCTTGCAGAGCTGTTGGTCATAATCTTGTTCATCGTATTTTATTTCATTGAAATAATAAACATTTATCTCTCATCCAAGCTTCTATTTTTTACTGTACCAAACATTCTCATGGACCCGTAGGGGAAGAAAATATTTAATATTTTAAAATGTCGTGGACCCGTTGGGAATCAAAGTATGGATTTTCATTTTTCGAGAAGAATAGACTCGTGGATCGAGAACAACCCTTCGATAATCTAGGGTAAATTCCATTTATCAACACAAATGCATATATATTGCACTCGCAGTTCAAAGTAGGGTTGTATTGTAACGGAGGCGGTTGCGGAGGCGATGGGTTCCCCTTTGTGTATGCGGAGGTTAATGGAGGCGGAGTGGAGGTGAAATTGGATGTGGAAAAAATATTAATTTACCTACACTAATATAAATAAAGAGGTAAAGTTTGTTTTTTGTTTATAGGAGGTAAACTCTGGAAGTACTGGTCCGATTGCTAAAATTTTGTCACCGATAGAAAGCTGCTTTATTCCTGAGTGACATAGGCTATATTTTATGTACACAGGCGAAGTTGCGGGCAAAAACTAGTAGTTTATACAATAAACTGTCCGTCTTATTAAATATATTGTCCACTACAGGTACAACCATAATAATGGAGGACAAAAGACTAGGGTTGTAACGAAGGCAGATGCAGAAGCGACGGGTTTCTATAGTAACTATAGTTTATTGCATAAACTATAAATTACAATGTTTTCCACATCTAATTTCACATCCGCCTCCGTTAAACTCCGCATTCGCAGAGGCAGTGTATCGCCTCCGCATCCGCCTCAGTTACAACCATAGTTTAAAGCCATCGAATTTTGTACTTTGTAAGAATATTGATATACATTGCTACTTCTAATATAACTTAGTAAAAATTCACAAGTATTTCATACTTGTAACTCGCCCATTTGTTATTCTATCTAATGTGTGAGTGAACTACACGCCAGTTCACTCACTAAAAAAATATCTTTCATTTGGTATCTAACACATAATATAGCACTGTGTTTTATAATAATACTAGCGGCTCATCCCGGTTTCACACGGGCAATAAATATATCTATAGCCTATGTTACTCAGGGTGAATGTAGCTTTCCAATGCTGAAAGATTTTTTGAAATCGGCTTAGTAGTTTTTGAGTTTATTCATTACAAATTTTCCCTCCTTATAATAATTTGTGTATTACTTAAACATATCAAACACCAAAAATGTTTGAAATGCCGTTTTCGCAATGTAGCTATTTCTAAGATACAGTGTTTTGGATTCACTCGTCAGTAGTCAGCAGTACATTCATTTGTTACAGGCGGCCTTCGCCCTCGTGGTGGAGTCAGCAGCAGTAGACAGTACTGCAGCAGAACAAGGACGCGGTATGACTGTCAAAAAATATGTTATAGCCTGTCTAAAAATTCAAACGACTTGGGAATATTGTATAATATTTAATCATTTAAAAAATACTTATATTCGTAATTTTTATAAGGTTCCTCTATTAATAAACTATGATCAAGATCTCTTAATCAACCTTGATTGTTGAAACAGTGTTGATTACATCAGATTTCATTTTGCCCTAATAATTACCCAAGTCTTTTGGCTTTTTAAACAGACTAACTATTGCTTGGTTTATTTATTTATTTATACTTTATTGCACATCAAGATTATAAAGTAACAAAAAGGAAAGCATATAATAAAAAACACAATTGGCGGCCTTATCGCACTAGGCGATTCCTTGGTTCTTAATTACAATGATATATTAGCACCTATTTTGAAAGTAAAAACGATAATCGTATATCATAAGATGAGTATAGACTAGAGCATTTAGACAGGCCTGTTGGTTTACTGATTAATGGCCTTAACTGCTATGCCGGAGATTGTGGGTTCGATTCCCACCCAGGACAAAATGTTTGTGTGATGACCACGGACATTTTGTCATTTGTGTTCGGTGTCTGGTTGTTATATAAAATGTGTCTTTATTTAGAAATATTTATGTACGTTTATGAGTAATTGTCTGGTACTCTCGCTTAGTTTGAGACTACATAGCGTTGTGTGACAGTTGTGAAAAATTACGATTAATATTTATTAGTAACAGAACAACGAGCCGTTCTATGATATGTTCTAGTGTATCACCCTTACGAACCAGGAAATGCTTTTAAAACTGAGCATTTACCTGTATTGTACCATTCGTTAGAACGTTACATTATATAGAAATGCTCGAGAAAATGCTACGGTGTATATTCACTTTTTGGAATGCCGATAGGAGCAGTCAAAAGCTCAAAAGTCTGAATCAGTCTTATCTAAGGGTGTCGTATTACTCAGTAATCGGGTGGAGGAGATCAGACAGATAACCACTCGATGAAATAAAAAATAAAAAAAGTGAATGTCAAAAACCCAGAAATGAGATGTATCTCAAATTAACGTTCACTGTTTTGAGAGCAGTGGTGTGATGATGAAATAAATTACACAAAGTAATGCGCCTGACTGGGTTTAAATACTTTGAACCCGCGACCTACAACTCGTAAGTCGGGGCCATAACCATTCGGCCACCAATGATCTTAAGTGAAGTTAAGTAAAGTATGTGCACGCCATAATTATGATGGTAAATTCCTTCTTTGAGGAGTAGCGTCACGGCGTCCACACCTTTGCATGACGGAAGTCTTAACAGGACACGGTGATTTTGGGGGTTTCTGCACCGGATTCGTGCGAAAGAAACGCCCCACCGGGTTTTCATCATTGTGTGGATCGCCCTTAGGACACGGTGGAGTATACGGTGGAGGTGTACCCCACTAGATCAGAGCACCACCGTGTCCTGGTAGAGGCAACTGGTGGTAATGACCTCCGGCACCAGGCCCTGATATAGGCCATGATACGGATTGAGGAGGAATGGCAGGTGGTCACCTACTTCTGCAAAGCATTAATGCTAGCGGAGGAGGCGGCCTCACGCATGAGGGAACGAACTTTCTCCGCCGGGACACCGATCCCGATTTTCAGCTACAGTAGGCTCGGGCTTACGGACGATGAGCAATAGATATCTCGCCGTCCAACCACTTGGCAACCGTTTGGATAAAGCCCAAGTCGCCGACAGCGCGTAGTGTTCCTCGCGCCGTCCCAAAAATGAACTCCTCGGAGTTCATTCTCTCTTCTGGGACACAAGGTATTTATAGGTACACATTAGCAGTAATACATTAGTAAACCAACTATCATATAAAACCACTCGTAAATCAATGTTGGCTTGAATGGCCTGTTGGTTTAGTGGTTGGTGGGTATTTAGAAATATATAAGTACGTTTATTAGTTGTCTGGTACCCATAACACATGCTCTGCTTAGCTTGGGACTAGACGGCGTTGTGTGGTAGTTGTGGAATATTATTGTTATTAAGGTTTTACTATGTTTACCTATTGTTCAGCCGGAAGATGAGCTTAGCAGGTTAGCGTGCACTTCTAAAACTTTAAATGGGCCAATTTTTTTTTAATTCAATTAAATTGTACTTTTTTTTATGTATGTATGTTATTTTATTTCTTTAACTTTACTGACTTTATTAATTTAAATTATTCATTTTTTATCTTTAATTTAATTTGATTGATTTTTTTTATTCTTTCTTTTTTTTTTGTTTCTGTCTTTTTATAATTCAGTCACATCGTAACCTTATTATTTTGTAATTTTTCAATTTCTTTTTTTATGGATTAAGGTCTAAAATAAAGGCTTATTATTATATAGGTGTGTGTCTATGTGAAATAAAATATTTTGAATTGAATTCTCGTGTCTTACTGATGCTGGTCACAAGGTGAGGTCAATACATGAGGTTTATTTCATTTTCATTTTTAGTAATTTTATTGAAATTGTGTTTACAGGTCCTGTTAGACAGAAGCGTTCCCTAATTTGGACCATCGGAAAAAACGTTGAAAAAACGATTGGCAACACCTGGGGGGGTTTGGATAAAATCGTTAAACAAACGGAGAAAAATGTATTTGATACATTGAAAATAGTTAAAGAGACAGGGAAAGAGGTCAAAAAAAATATTGAAAAGACAGTTGAAGATATCACGGCTGAATTAAAACAACTTGTCGCGAAATTGAAGAATGATTTAGGTGCTGTACTAAATAAATTGGAAGTCGGTCTAGATAATATTATCGGCAATGAGAGAGGTAACAGCAAAAAGATAAACGAAGAATTCTCCAAAAAACTTGAGAAAATCTTGGAAAAAATTATCGATAAAGTAACAAATAACAGCAGTCAGAAAGATATTATAAAAGTAATTAAAACCGAACTGAATAAATTTATAAAAGATGTGAACAGAAAAATTAAAATTTCTAAAACTAAACAGGAAGAGTTATATAACTCACTGTACAATAATATTACTGAATGGCTTTTAGCAGCCAACAAAAATCAACCTACGAAAGTACCCGACTCTGCAGCAGCAGATGAGTCTGCTGACGCATCGGGTACAAATCAGTCTCCTGGAGAATCGGCTGCAGATGGGTCTACTGACGAATCGGATACAAATCAGTCTCAAGGCGAATCGGATGCAGGACAGTCTAGTGGCGCATCGGATGCAGGACAGTCTAGTAGCGCATCGGATGCAGGACAGTCTAGTGACTCATCGGATGCAGGACAGTCTAGTGGCGCATCGGATGCAGAACAGTCTCAAGGCGAATCGGATGCAGGACAGTCTAGTGGCGCATCGGATGCAGGACAGTCTAGTGACTCATCGGATGCAGGACAGTCTAGTGGCGCATCGGATGCAGAACAGTCTCAAGGCGCATCGGATGCAGAACAGTCTCAAGGCGAATCGGATGCAGGACAGTCTAGTGGCGCATCGGATGCAGGACAGTCTAGTGACTCATCGGATGCAGGACAGTCTAGTGACTCATCGGATGCAGGACAGTCTAGTGACTCATCGGATGCAGGACAGTCTAGTGACTCATCGGATGCAGGACAGTCTAGTGACTCATCGGATGCAGGACAGTCTAGTGGCGAATCGGATGCAGGACAGTCTAGTGACTCATCGGATGCAGGACAGTCTAGTGACTCATCAGATGCAGGACAGTCTAGTGGCGAATCGGATGCAGGACAGTCTAGTGACTCATCGGATGCAGGACAGTCTAGTGACTCATCGGATGCAGGACAGTCTAGTGACTCATCGGATGCAGGACAGTCTAGTGACTCATCGGATGCAGGACAGTCTAGTGGCGAATCGGATGCAGGACAGTCTAGTGACTCATCGGATGCAGGACAGTCTAGTGACTCATCGGATGCAGGACAGTCTAGTGGCGAATCGGATGCAGGACAGTCTAGTGACTCATCGGATGCAGGACAGTCTAGTGACTCATCGGATGCAGGACAGTCTAGTGGCGAATCGGATGCAGGACAGTCTAGTGACTCATCGGATGCAGGACAGTCTAGTGACTCATCGGATGCAGGACAGTCTAGTGGCGAATCGGATGCAGGACAGTCTAGTGACTCATCGGATGCAGGACAGTCTAGTGACTCATCGGATGCAGGACAGTCTAGTGACTCATCGGATGCAGGACAGTCTAGTGGCGAATCGGATGCAGGACAGTCTAGTGGCACATCGGATGCAGGACAGTCTAGTGGCGCATCGGATGCAGAACAGTCTAGTGGCGCATCGGATGCAGAACAGTCTCAAGGCGAATCGGATGCAGGACAGTCTAGTGGCGCATCGGATGCAGGACAGTCTAGTGACTCATCGGATGCAGGACAGTCTAGTGGCGCATCGGATGCAGAACAGTCTCAAGGCGCATCGGATGCAGAACAGTCTCAAGGCGAATCGGATGCAGGACAGTCTAGTGGCGCATCGGATGCAGGACAGTCTAGTGACTCATCGGATGCAGGACAGTCTAGTGACTCATCGGATGCAGGACAGTCTAGTGACTCATCGGATGCAGGACAGTCTAGTGACTCATCGGATGCAGGACAGTCTAGTGACTCATCGGATGCAGGACAGTCTAGTGGCGAATCGGATGCAGGACAGTCTAGTGACTCATCGGATGCAGGACAGTCTAGTGACTCATCGGATGCAGGACAGTCTAGTGACTCATCGGATGCAGGACAGTCTAGTGACTCATCGGATGCAGGACAGTCTAGTGGCGCATCGGATGCAGGACAGTCTAGTGGCACATCGGATGCAGGACAGTCTAGTGGCGCATCGGATGCAGATCAGTCTCAAGGCGCATCGGATGCAGAACAGTCTCAAGGCGAATCGGATGCAGGACAGTCTAGTGGCGCATCGGATGCAGGACAGTCTAGTGACTCATCGGATGTAGGACAGTCTAGTGGCGCATCGGATGCAGAACAGTCTCAAGGCGCATCGGATGCAGAACAGTCTCAAGGCGAATCAGATGCAGGACAGTCTAGTGGCGCATCGGATGCAGGACAGTCTAGTGGCGCATCGGATGCAGGACAGTCTAGTGACTCATCGGATGCAGGACAGTCTAGTGGCGCATCGGATGCAGAACAGTCTCAAGGCGAATCGGATGCAGGACAGTCTAGTGGCGCATCGGATGCAGGACAGTCTAGTGACTCATCGGATGCAGGACAGTCTAGTAGCTCATCGGATTCAGAACCGTCTAGTAATAGCTCATCGGATTCACAACAGTCTAGTAGCTCATCGTATTCACAACAGTCTAGTAGCTCATCGGATTCAAAACCGTCTAGTTCTAGCTCATCGGATTCACAACAGTCTAGTAGCTCATCGCAAAAGTCTGTTTTTGTACCCGAAGATTAAAAATTCCAAAACTAACGTAAATAACGATACCCAAAGACAAATTAATCACATAATAATCAATACTGTTAATTTAATAACTAATCCAAAGAGCTAACTTATAAATAAATAAATAAATAACTATAAAACGACTCCGTAGATGTGTTAGTGGTATCATGGGTTCGATAAAAATCATGGCTTCTGTTATATAAATACTTTGAAATAACTTCAATGCTAAACATCTGAGCCCTTAGCGCAGTTTTTACAGTTCAAGAAAATAAAAATATTTGCATTAACAACGCGAGTCAGCACTAATTATCATCCTCCTTATAAACAAGTGGAGTAGACCAATCAGCACTTTTGGGATCATGTGGATACTATATCTGATACCAGAAAAGGGTACAGCAGGAATGGTTACACTGAGGTGTTATCTGTCGTCATCAGACAAGGCTAGTGGTGCCATCAGATCACAAGGTCCAGAGTAGCGACGATTCAGCTGCAGAATACTACATATGTAAAAAAATGACGGGAAGATTCTCGTACAGCAGACCACGTAAGAAGAACATGTTCAGTCAAGAATCCAGTATATTTCCATCGTCAAAGCTTAGAAAGATAGAAGACAAGACGAAGGAGATGGCTTCTTTATTTCAATCTAGAAGGTATGTAAACAAGTTACTAAAAAATATGGGGTGTATAAACCGTACGACTTAACTGTACGTACACCCATGCAAGTTAAAACAATATTTTTTACGTTATTTTTTCATTCTTTACCAAGTTACCTATTATTGTAACAATAAATATAAACAAGGAAGAAAAAAAAACATTTTAGCACACATGTTTAAATATTTCTAAATTTCTTTATTCGCATTCCAGCGCTGCGCAGTTAAGTTAACCCGTACGGGTTATATATATGTGTTCATAGTTAATATTTCTAAATTCACTGAGAAACCGGAGGATAATGTCTTTATCCGTTTGTTCAAAACTTGAGGTCATTATATGACTTTGACACCACCTAGATTATATGACTTGGACCTTGAGGTTATTATTTGGTTTTGTCTTTTCTTTTTCTCTTTATTATACAAAAGTTTAAATATACAAGATTATTTGTTAAACACTGGCAAGCTCTCAGGACTATGTACTAACATCATAAACAACAACTTTAGTTCTATGAGTTTAAAAAATATCATATTTTAGTTCTTCAGATTTTCATACAAAAATAAAATATTTAAATTGAACGTTCAGAATATTAAGAAGTCTATGTGAAGCAAGCGATAGTACAATAGCGGTGATTGAGCGGCGGGGGTGCTTGATGCGCTTACTTTACGTAATACAGACGTAGGTAGGTATAGCAAAATTCAGATTTGAAATGTGTTAGTTAGAATAACGAAATCTTGAAGGTTTGCTTTTGATAAATGAATTAAGTTTTGTAAAAAGTTATAGAAAAAAAGTTGTTATTTATGATGTTAGTAATACAGTACTGTAAGGTTGTTAGTGTTTTACAATAACCCTGTATATTTTTTTATTGTACACCAAAAATAAAAATTACATTGCACACATAAAATAAATTCCTTGGCTCCTGAGTGATTTATGAACTGTTAACTATTACAGGAGCCAGTGTATTCCCCATATTGTAATTACAGATTTGTAAAAAAAATCATACATACAATCACAAAAAAAGTTAAGGCCCAAGCGCCCGAAAAGTGCCATAAAACAGTGACTTTCTGAAGCCTAGTCCTCGGTAACGGCCAGGTTAATAGGTTTCAAAAAAATATATAATTATTATAGATTCATGAACAACATTATCAACATTTGATTTTTTCGTGCTATTAATAATTTTGTCTAAAAAAAAAATATTTAGCAATTTCGCAACTTTTCCCTACCCCTTCGAAACGGCTTCGATCTTTAGAAAAATTTTACACATAAAAATTGGTGGTTAAATATTCTTCAAAGTGAACATTGCGTAAATCAAGCGATATTTCGCAAAGAAAATGGATTTAAAGGTCAGCCGCGCGCTTTCCGGGCGCTGCTGGCCGCAAATAAATGCACAGATTTGCGTACTGCCGCCTAGGCGGGTGCGAGAGGTGCGTCCACATAACTTTGGCCAGATGGTTCAAGGGACTATAAGCCTTAAGAATTATTAAAAAAATTAAGTGTAAGAACTTCTTACTGCTATTAAATGTCGTAGCTTTACAACGATTTCAATTGGGCTGCATAAGCTAACTTGCTGCCACCAGAACCAACCTCAAACTGAATTTAACTTAAACCAAACAAACATGATATACCTAACTAAGCCAATGTTTTCCTCAGGTATTCAACTATCTACTGCAGAAGATTTGGACCTCTAGATGCTGATAACGGAAGATGGTATTTAGAGAGGAAATTGCTACTGCTAATGCAACCTCAACCACCTGCCTATTTTATATGCGAATAGATTCTTCCAATCTACCTCAAGCCTACGCCGCTGAGTACGGAACTTCAAAACGAATGCAAATCTAATAATTTTTAGAAACTCGTCTTGAAAATGTCTTACTAAAAACTGCGCTAAAATTACACATAAATATGTACTTGTATTCAAATTTTTTTATAATATATTACTATATAAAAGTATGACTTGCAATTTACATAGCATTTTTATTATAAACCTCCAAATTCCGGTGTGCTTTGCGAAATATGTACGCTTTTCCACAAAAGTAAGTATAAAAGGTAGTTTGAGGAATTGAGGAACCAGTTCTTTAGCAAGTCTACAGTAATTTATTGTTCCTTTCAAAGAAACATAAAATGATGAAGAACATAACTGATGAGTTTCAATGAAGTTGGTACTTAGTGTCTTCGCACATATATATCAGATGTTTTTTTTTTAAATTTTCAAAGGAATTATTGACGATATTCCAGTATGAAATTTTTTTAGTCAAGTTAACGATATGTTACAATACTTTCTGTATCAGGTATAGAGATCTCATTGTCATCTTCAAATAACATCTCAAAACACCCCGGCCGATTTCAAGTTACATTATTTACAACAATTACACACCAGTACAATACACGACAAACGCAAGAAACACTCATTGATAAACAAGACCACAAAAAACACAAATTAGAATATGAGATTGCAACCAGGATGGTGGAAAAATGTTTGATGCATTCATAATCATATAATATATTTTTTTTTAGTAAAACCTAAACATAACTAATAAATGGTTATAGGTACATATCTGCTAAAGTATGGTTTTGGTTGTTAAGAAAATAAAAAAGCACCAGAGTTATTTTTTTTGTTTTTCAGAAACCTGAAAAAGAGTCAATGTATTCATCACATTATGAATATTATGTTCATCATGATGAGCACACCATTTCAGGTTTCTGATAACCAAAAAATATGATTGTAAACATTGATAATGTAGATTCTAAACAAACTACTAGAAAAGTAAAATTAAAACAAAAATCATTCAACTTGTTGTTTTCACTCTTCCTGAAGTTCTTGTCTGGAAACCACAGCTACACAGCTGCTGAAAGAAAATTGCTATACTCAGTATATTTTGGGTGTAAGTTTTGATGTGGATGTTGAAGAACAATTTCCCACAAGAAAAAATATAATATAGACTAAAATTTATGGAAATTATAAAGTAAATAAAAAAAGTAATAATTTAGGGTACCTAACCTGTTCTTTCCGTCCACATCGGCTCGTTCGATCTTGGCAGAGGTTCCCCAATTTGACAAGAACATGTATCCATATTCATAGTGCAGTGCAATCGCGCGAGGGCGTCGAAGTCTTAGGCTCGGTCCGGACGGCTACTGAACGGTCGGATGGCGAGCTACCACTCTCTCTCCACCTAGAGCGGAAGAAATTAACGTATCTATACATTTCGCATTTTTATCGTAAACTAGTGTTATAATTTTCCATATTCATCAAATATATTGGTAAGATACAACTTATACACATAAAATGATTGTACATGAATATTGATAATACAAGGTGCAGTTTTAAAACTGCACAATATTTCAGGAGGTTGTAATAAAACTCATAAATAATCATGTAAAAATACGAAACCTGGTCAATAATCAGTAATACTTGTTATTTAATTTTTTAATTACACTAAACTAAATCGATTGATCGATGGCCGCGGGGGCGTGGCTAGGGTGTGGCGTGCGGGATGATGATTGGATGATACATTATTTATGAAACTATCGTTGCGAGTTAGTGTGTGTGAAAACGCCCTTTATTGTTCCGTGTTTGTGTGTGTGAAAAAAAGCGCGGTTATAAAAAAAAAAAAAATTACCTACTTATTTTATTATTGATTCGGGTCGAGAATCACTGACATAATTACCTCCTGAAATATTTTGCAGCTTCAAAACGACACCTTGTATATGATTTGGTCGACCAAATTGTTTTTTAATTATTTATTTATTTAAACTTCATGTACAATAGTGGTACATAGGCGCACTTAATGCCACAAGGCATTCTCTACCAGTCAACCTTTGGGTTAAAAAAGACAACACTGTGGTAGGTTTGCACAATAAACAAATACATAACAAATAGTTCAATTGGAAAAATATAAAATAAGTTATTTAAAATTATAATAATAAAATACATATATATGCTAAAATAATAACAAATCTGAACGAAGACCGAACTAAGGTTGAGAGGACTTCAAGTAGTAGTTCCGAATTTTACGTTTGAAGGATAATTTACTTTCAGCTTTTTTGATGTCAAGGGGAAGAATTATCTCTCAGATAGTGTAAAAAGTAGAGTATGCAACACGGGGAAAAGCTGTCTTTGTCTTGGGCGGCTTGAATTGCTCACTTCACTCAGGTTTCTTTATTAACTCCCTCGCAATGCTCGGGAGTTAATTATATAAGTCCCTCACTATCGTTCGGGATTACAAACAGCAACCTTCGTTTTGTTCAGAATTCAACATGCCGCCCGCGACTTGAAGACACTGCTTTATCCCCTAGTAACATAAACTACTATTAAAAACACAAATATCAGGAGATTTACTAACAAAATCAGTAGATCAGGAGAAACTAGGCAAAATCAGGAAATCTCCTTTTTTTTTTTTTTTATGGTGGGAAAAAAATCATGCATTGACATCCCCCGCCCTTGGGCGGAGCGGGAGATAGTGTCAGACTCTTACTGACTAAAAGACCCACCCCGTTCCTTCTAGCCTTCATACCGGGGCTCGAGCGCCCTTTCGGATAACCCTGGCCCCAGTAGGCTTCGACCCGGCTGGGTCCCTGCTGTTGCTGACAACTCCTTGAGGCGCGCGGGAACAGTGCGCGCCGTCGACGACTTGGGCTTGGTCCGGACAGTTACCGGACGGCCGGACAGTGAGCTACCCATTGCTCACCGTCCGCAAGCCCGCGTCTACGTTGGCCGGAAATCGGGATCAGAATCCCGGCGACGGCGGCGGCGATAACGCCGTTGCCTGATGCGTTCGGCCTCCTCCTTTGCGAGCATTACTGCTTCGCAGAAGTCGGCGACCGCCTGCCACTCCTCCTCGCTCCGGACCATGGCCTCAACCAAGGCCCGGCGCGAGAGGTCTCCGCCGCCGATCGCCCCCACGAGGGCACGGCGATGCTCCGCCCAAGCAGGGCACACCTCGACTGTGTGCTCCACCGTGTCCTCCGGGCGTTCCGCACAGTGGCGACACCCGGGCGTCACTTCCGCATGAATCGAGTGCAGGAAACTCCCGAACGAACCATGTCCGGTGAGTACCTGCGTCATGCGGAAGGTAAGGACGCCGTGAGGTCTTTCCAGCCATGCCTCAAAGAGGGGACTTACCGCCATGATTGTGGCGTGCCCAGCACTGGGTTGCGATAGTCGTTGACGCCATTTCACCATGAGATCCCGCCGGAGCTCTGTCCGCCATGCCGTGACCTGTCGCGGCAGCGGACTTTCACCCCGGCGTTGCATCTCCACGCGCATATCGTGCATGTGTGCAAGGACTGTTGCCTCCAGATCCCACGGTGGTAGGCCAGCCAGAAGGCTCGCCGCTTCGCGGGAGACCATGCAGTATCCCCGCACCATCCTTATCGCCATGACCCTCTGACAGGCGTTCAGTATGGCCGCCGGTTGCTTTTTCAGCGACGGCGCCCACACCGGCGCCCCGTAGAGGGCCATGGACCGAACGATACCCGCGTAGAGCCTTCGGCAGGAGGCATCCGGACCCCCAAGGTTGGGCAGGAGCCGCTTGAGCGCAGCCCCAGCCCGGTTGAGTTTGGGGGCCAGACGTCGGAAATGCTCCACGAAATTCCACCGGCTGTCGAGGACGAGTCCCAGGTACTTCATCGTCGACCCGACACCGATGTCAACTCCTCCTACCGTTAGTTGGGAACTCAATGGCGGCGCGTTCCGAGACCGGCGACCGTGGAAACACATCGCCTCGGATTTGTGAAGCGCCACCTCGAGTCCCAACTCCTGGATCCTGTCAACGACCATCGCAACCCCGCGTGTCGCTAAAGCGACCGCCGCCTGGTACGACTCTCCCCGCGCTAGAACCAGCGTGTCGTCTGCGTAGCAAACCACGCTGACCCCGTCGGGGAAGTCGCCGCGCAGCACGTAGTCGTACCCGATGTTCCACAAGAGTGGCCCTAGTACCGACCCCTGCGGAACACCGCACGACATCTCTCGACGTTTCCAGTCTCCCTGGTGACCGGGGTAGACTATAAATCTATCCGACAGATAGGCCTCGACCACTCGACAGAGGTATTCGGGCACCCGGTGGTACCGGAGTGCCCTCCGGATCGTACTCCAGGGCAGGGAGTTGAAGGCGTTGGCAATGTCCAAGGACACTGCCACGACACACCCGCCCCATCAGGAAATCTCCTGGAAAATCTGGAAATCTGGCAACACTGGCGCGGACAAACATGTGAACATAGTTGGACGAGCGCGCGCGAGCGCCTTTGATTTGTGCAGAAAAAGCGACACCGCTCCGAAGTGCGGCAAGTGATCGCGAGCGGCTGCGAGTCGTGACAAGCTACTCCAAATGAGGTCTATACACGTTGGCGCACATTTGCTTTGTTTGGCGCATGTCTACTCAACCAACTAGGCGAGCGACACCGAGCGATGGCAAGACAAGGCAAATATACTGTCTAGATGTTGGTATTGGCCTTCACTCGGCAACACTCGGCCAACTTGTATTGCAGGCTTAAGAAATATACGGACTTTCACAAGCGTTCCTGTTCGTTTCACTACCTCGTGGGACGTCACGGCAAGACCTTCCTAAAAGCGTGCCTTGAAAAATACTGTACTAAAATCCTTAAATTAACCAGTATATATCACGGGGACGTCTCTGCAGGTGAATTTTTAGACCTTTTACTCCAATTAGAAAACGGCAAGTACCAAAAATTAGATGGGGTTATAGTCATACCAATATAATTTTAATCTATAAAAAGGGCGATCCAAATGATATCGGAAATTATGGGTCAATAAGCTTATTGTCATGTATTTACAAGCTCTTCTCCTCAATAATGAATTGATCAAAGAATTAGCGCGACTCTAGAATCAAGTCAACCAGTGGAACAAGCAGGCTTTAGAAAAGGTTATTCTACAATCGACCATATACACACCCTAGAGCTTGTCTTAGAGAAATACCAAGAGATGAGGAAACCACTCTATGTTGTTTTCATCGACTATCAGAAAGCTTTCGATACTTTTTCACATAACAGCATACGGAACTCTAACAACCCAGAAGATGGAAGAAAAATACATACGAGTTGTTAAGAGCATTTATAAAGACAGTAAAAGCAAATTCAGACTAGGTCCATGGTTTCCCAATAATAGAGGAGTAAGACAGGGAGACCCACTATCTCCAACACTGTTTATAGCTAAAATGGAATCAATCATCACTCAACTCGACTAGAGGACGTGTGGTATAAGAATTAACAACGAGTACTTAAGCCACCTACGATTCGCAGACGACCTAGTCCTGGGGTGCTATTCTCTAAGAAAACAGCCTTGAGCTCAGCGCTGGCACAGCGACGAGTCGTCAGCGCAGTACATTGAATTAACAATCCAATGTAAAGGGGCATTGGGTTGTTAATTCAATGTACTGCGCTCACGACTCGTCGCTGTGCCAGCGCTGAGCTCAAGGCTGTTTTCTTAGAGAATAGCACCCCTGCTTACAGAATTGAGTTCAAAACTACAGACTATGATTGTATCACTTAACGAAGCAAGTAAGAGAGTCGGTCTAGAAATGAATCTGTCTAAATGAGGAATGGCACCAAAAAGCTAGTAACGGTAGACGGCGTATCTCTTGAATACACCGACAAATATATATACCTTGGCAAGCAAGTTAGTTTTAACCGCACCAGTAACAAACTAGAGGTAGAAAGCAGGATTCAATTAACTTGGAATAAATATTGGAGAAACCGATGGATGCGGCACGCACAGGAACGTTCGATGTGGCGACGCTTGGGGGAGGCATATATCCAACAGTGGACGTGTATCGGCTGAATTGATGATGATGATGAAATATTGGAGTATAAAAGAAATATTTAAAAGTACAATGCCAATCAACTTTAAAACGAAACTCCTGAACACTTGTCTTCTGTCGTGCTTAATATATGCATGCCAAAATCATAAAAAATAAGAAAATAACGTAACAAAGAGGAATAGAACGCAACATGCTAAATATAAAGAAAATCCAAAAGATAAGACACACAAAAATCAGAAAATAAACTAAATCAGTGGATGGGCTTGTACAAGCCCTAACACTAAAGTGGAAATAAACAAAGCATGTTGTACAAGACCACAGGTAGACAAAACAGGTATCGGCATGGCAGAGCCACCCAAGGAAAACGCAAGAAAGGGAGACCTTTGGCTAGATGGGAAGACGACATCAAAAAGATTGCCGGAATGAACTGGATGCAAATAGCCCAGTCAGAGAAGACTAAACATCTTTGGAGGAGGCCTTCACCTGTAGAGGGGTTCTTGCAGATGCATAGGATATATTTTTTTTTTAATCTAGCAATTAAGGTACTTAGGTTACAATTATAATTAAGACATAAAAACATTAAAACATAAAAATAGAAATAAAAAACACTAACACCTAGTAATAAGATTTATTATTTGTAAGTAAGTTTGCAAGCAATATAAGGCTTTTTATTTTATTTTTTATAGTTATACCAGAAAAATTATACACAGTAGCAAGTACAGTCGAAGAGATGATAGTAAGAAATTATTCATTTGTGGCTTGATTCCACACTCCTCGAAATGTAAACGTTACAAAACTGACAGGCTAGAAACTTGGCGGCGGTGCCCAAGGCTTTAGAGCTTCGACTCAACAAGTGCATCATTACCGATGATTCCTCTTGGCTCGCCTCTCAACCGACTCCAGCGCATCAAGCTGGTATTTGGCAGACCCACCCTAAATATGGGAACAGTACCCCATACACGATCGAATTTGCGCTTGATAACAATTGAATAACTGTTCCGGCGTGAAGTAAGGTCTCGCCTTTACTAAGATCCCCAATTTGCACTGCAAGTGGGTACGTCCGTGATCTTGCATAGGAACTTGAAGTCTTTGAAGTTACGTAACTGTACCAGGATGCAAGTACAAGCACCATTCCATCAATCCCGAACGATCTTCCTTCCAAATTCAAAAAACTACAATTTCCTTTGAAAGGCTAAACTTTTAAAACGGTGACGATTTAAATGACATCTCTCGCTCGTGCCTAAAGTTTTATACTTTGCCTAGGTATTCTATGTAATATTGAACGCGCAGCCAGTAATGTCTGTAAAATACGAGAGCAGGGAAGGAAGTGACGTAATTTTGGGCCATCTTGACTCAGACAGGTTAGCTTAGGAGGTTAAGGCGGGGACAGAGCTGCCGCTTTAGTCTTCGTGGTTTGGGCATGCCTTAATTATGGCGGTAAGTCCCCTCTTTGAGACGTGGCTGAAAAGACCTCACGGCGTTCTCATCTTCCGCATGACACAAGTTCTCACCGGACATGGTCAGTTCAGGAGGTTCCTGCAACGGATTCATGCGGAAGAAATGCCCGGGTGTTATCATTGTGTGGACCACCCGGAGGACACGGTGGAGGTGTGCCCCGCTTGGGCAGAGCACCGCAGTGTCCTCGTGGGGGCAATCGGTGGCAATGATCTCTCGCTCCGGACCTTGGTACAGGCCATGGTCCAAAATATGACCAAGTAATCATGGAACGCTCATGTTACATATATTTCTGGGGCCAGGGTTATCCGAAAGGGCGCTCGAGCCCCGGTATGAAGGCTAGAAGGAACGGGGTGGGTCTTTTAGTCAGTAAGACTCTGACACTATCTCCCGCTCCGCCCAAGAGCGAGGGATGTCACCCACATACAACTGACTTCCTGACACTTTTGACTATTGAAATATGCACTATTATAAATTATAAACCGAAATTTAATAAGTACAATAACTCTGTACAAATAAAGTTTTAAGCATTTGCATATGTTAACAGGAAACATAATGGCGTGTTTACTGATAAATATACCTGGGCTACAAGTCTGCTATTTTTATAAATTCGTCATTCCAACTTTTTTTTATGTATCGAGTGTAGAACAGGGTAGATAACATTGAGAGGCTATCCCTTAGATTATGTAAAAGGAGTGGTGAGTTTTAATCAGCGCATCCCAAGTGAGAGTGCACAGCCTGATACGAAAAATCGTGGGGAAAAATTTTTTCACTCCAAAGACAGTTGCAGCTTTGGATAGGTGACCGTTAAGTATGAGAAATTTTGTGTATATTATTGAAGCTACTGTTGAGGCACTTAGGTACAACACTGACGAATTTCCTGTAGGTAAGTCGTCAATTCAAATAATTCGCACGAAGAATGAAAAAGAGGGTGCAGAAGCTACAAAAGTCGATTTCCAAAATCATGTAGGTACTGGTACTGTTACTAACTGTCCATTAACATAGATGATGAACTATTGTCGGCTTTAGATGCGCGCAAATGTAAAGAATAATCATTTCACATAGTGGCATAGTCATAAAGAACAACTTATCGTGGCGCCAAAACTGGTCAACTTTACAGGAAGTAGATAGGCATCAGCAGTTTGGAATGCAGTTCATGATCTAATATGCTTCATTTCAACACGCTAGAAAATAGATGCTCACACTGACAGTACTTCCATAGCAAAATCACTGTTGAAGAGGAACAAATGCATATTTTCTTAATTTGTGTACAAGAACGGACTGGTTTATCCTAACTATAGCAAATTGGAATGAAAATTTATATTAGATACATAAAAATATATACGGTACAGGTAAGGCAATGTCTTATTTGCTGAAAAAAAAAATAAGTTCTAAAATGTTCTCTGTAGTTTTCAAACAAAATTTTATGTTAAAAGTTTGACATCAAGTCGGCACGGGTAATCGTCATCCGATACCATTAATATTTATTATTTCAGTTCTTAGGATCAAATAGAAAAAAAATAAAGGGTATACGTACTAAAATCGCACTAAAATTTTCGCCCTTAAAGCTTGGGACACCCTACTGTACACATAAATGAATGTGTTCCCCGCAGACTTATACTCGTATTGTGTTGTGATGGGATGTCTACCATATAGGTACCGATGGCGAAACGCCGTACGTCTAGTGGTGCGATTGGGCTCGTCACAATTATGCTGTTAAGTCCCCTCTTTGAGGCGTGGCTGAAAAGACCTCACGGCGTCCTCACCTTCCGCATGACGCAGGTTCTCACTGGACATGGTAAGTTCGGGAGGTACCTGCACCGACTCGAGGATACGGTGGAGCACATGGTTCAGGTGTGCCCCGCTTGGGCAGTGTACCGCCGTGTCCTTGTGAGAGCGACCGGTGGCGGCGACCTCTCGCGCCGGGCCTTGGTACAGGCCATGGTCCGCAGCGAGGAAGAGTGGCAAGCAGTCACCTCCTTCTGCAAAGCAGTAATGCTAGCAAAGGAGGAGGCCGACCACATCAAACAACGGCGCTCACGCCCCAACCTCGGGGGAACGGGAACAGTGCGAGCCGTCGAGTACGCGCACTGTTCTTGCTCGCCTCAAGGACTTGTTAGCAACTGTAGAAGCCCATTAGGGTCGAAGCTTACTGGGACCAAGGGTCTGTTTCCGAAGGAACGGGATGGGATTTCAGTCAATAAGAGTCTGACACTATCTCCCGCTCCGCACAAGGGCGGAGGATGTCATCTGGATGATATTTACCCACGGGAAAAGAAAAAAAAAACCTCTATTGGTGCGGTGATGGAATGAACTTGGCGGAATTAAATTATGCTATTCTAATGCACACTCCCCAAAATATAAACAATAGAAAACCGACAGACTAGCGACTCGACGTCGATGCTCAAAGACTTTGAACCTCCTAATTAGCTCTACAACTTTGTCAACCATTTAAAATAAAATAAGTCTAAATGAAGAGTAATAGGTAAAGTTGGTAGGTAACCTTGCATGACTTTGCACAACTTGAGTCTATAGAAGCTACAAAGTTACCCGTAAATCAAATAAATTAAATTAAGCGTAAATTACAATTCGATCTCGTATTTACACAGATGCAAACTTTAAGATAAATAATTTTCGGATCGTATAAAAGAGTGCGTTTGGCGACGTTTTGCGATAGAGTTCCAAGTTACTCATCAGCGGCTTACGAAGTACTTCGAATATAGTAAGAAATTCTTCTCATCCAAAATGAAGACAGCTCTTTATTTGATCGTCGTGATCGTAAGTGCATCTCAATATTCTTTAACGGACTAATGTGCTTAGATACTTACGTTTACAATGCAATGTGTCGCGATCGTAGGTCAGAGCAATGAAACATTGTATTTTTTAAGAGAATATTTTTTGAGCTGTTTTTAATCGAGTAAATTTTGTACGTATTTTTTTACTATTAACATCTACTCTAGATGGCTACAACCCTCTAAAAAAACAGGACTTTGGTAACTGTTTCGCAAATTCCCACTCCAACCCAACCCTAGCAGACATCGGCCCCGCTGAGCTCCTTCAGCTGACATCTTTTTGAACCGCACGTGGCACACAACGCGCCGTCGACTCGGGTTTGGTCCTAGCCGGAAGCCTGGACGGCGAGCTACCCTTTACTTGTCGTCCGCAAACCCACGCCTTCCAATAGGAACCACCTTAAGACTCCCGTCGCCCGGGGCGTTTTCTGTGACGGCGGCTAGGGCGCGAGGGTGTCCTCTTCTTCACGATTTCGGCTACCTCCTTCACTCGCATTACTACTTCGCAGAAAAAGCTGAACGCTTTCCATTCCTTCTCGCTCCGGACCATGTCCTGAACCAGGGCCGGACGCGATAGTTCACCACCGCCGATCGCCTCCACGAGGACACGACGGTGCTCCGCTCAAGCGGGATAGATTTCCACTGTATGCTCCATTGTGTCCTCCGAGCGATCCACGTAACAATGACACCCGGGTGTTTTTCCCACCGAATTTGATTTAGGTAGGTACATACCTCTCGAAACACCCGTCCGGCGAGGACCTTATGGTGGGAAAAATCATCCAATGACAACCCCCACTCTTGGGCGGAGCGGGAGATAGTGTCAGACTCTTACTGACTAAAAGCCCACCCCGTTCCTTCTAGCCTTCATACCGGGGCTCGAGTTCCCTTTCAGATAACCCTGGCCCCAATAGGCTCCGACCCGACTCGGCCCCGGCTGTTGCTGACAACTCCTTGAGGCGCACGGGAACAGTGCGCGCCGTCAGTGAATTGGGCGCGGGCCAGACAGTTACCGGACAGACGGCCAGCGAGCTACCCATTGCTCACTGTCCGCAAGCCCGCGCCTACGGTGGACGGAAATCGGGATCGGAATCCCAGCGGCGGCGGCGAGAGCGCCGTTGCCTGATGTGGTTAGCCTCCTCCTTTGCGAGCATTACTGATTCGCAGAAGTCAGCGACCGCCTGCCACTCCTCCTCGCTCCGGACCATGGCCTGAACCAAGGCCCGGTTCCGGCGAGGACCTGCATCAGGTGGAAAGTGAGGATCATATGGCATCTCCTTAGAAACCCCTGAAAGTAGACTTATCGCCATGAATGTGGTGTGACCACATTATCACTCCTAATCTACATCTACACTAATATAATAAACGGGTAAATTTTTTTTTTGTTTTTGTTTTTTTGGGTTCCGTAGCCAAATGGCAAAAAACGGAACCCTTATAGATTCGTCATGTCTGTCTGTCTGTCTGTCTGTCTGTCCGTCCGTATGTCACAGCCACTTTTTTCCGAAACTATAACAGCTATACTGTTGAAACTTAGTAAGTAGATGTATTCTGTGAACCGCTTTAATATTTTCACACAAAAATAGAAAAGGAGCAATAAATTTTGGGGATCCCCATACTTAGAACTGAAACTCAAAATTTTTTTTTTCATCAATCCCATACGTGTGAGGTATCTATGGATAGGTCTTCAAAAATGATATTGAGGTTTCTAACATCATTTTTTTCTAAATTGAATAGTTTACGCGAGAGACACTTCCAAAGTAGTAAAATGTGTGTCCCCCCCCCCCTGTAACTTTTAAAATAAGAGAATGATGAAACTAAAAAAAATATGTGATGTACTTTACCATGTAAACTACCAACGAAAATTGGTTTGAACGAGATCTAGTAAGTAGTTTTTTTTAATACGTCATAAATCTAACAAAATACACTATTATTAAAACATCGCTCTCATCATCTCAAAGTTACAACGAACTTTTATATTATATTACTTGCTGCTACGGAACCCTCCATGAGCGAGTCCGACTCGCACTTGGCCGGTTTTTTTTTTTTTTTGTAGGAGGTAATCTCTGGAAGTACTGGTCCGATTGCTAATTTTTATTTCACCGATAGAAAGCTGCTTTATTCCTGAGTGATATAGGCTATATTTTATGTACGCTGGTGAAATCGCAGGCAAGAGCTACTTTAGTATAAATTCACAGATATTTCACTTTATTTACATTGCTCTCACATAATAGTAGCGACCAGAAACATGTAACGAGATATTTGTATTAGTTAACATGATTGAAAAGAGAGAGTGTCCATGGCGGTTCTTGCACATTCTTCTCCATAGAGATCTACGCTTTGGAATGTGAAATTAGCATTATTTTTTTCTGACAGACTGACCTTTTAAAAGTGCCTGTTAATAATTTATTTGAAATAAAATACTTTGAATCTTATTCCTTAGTTGTAACTTACCCATTTTTTAACATTGTTGCGATTTATTAGTTTAAAACCTACGCGGAACCCCATAAAGTTGAGTTATACTTTAAGGGGTCAAAACTCAGCCCCCCTAGCCAAGTTGATAATCTGCAATCGTTAACGCTAGTACAAAACTTCAAATGTACGGGAATGACGTCATATAAACGCCCAGTCACGTGGTCAGAACAAAAGATTCGGGGGCGTGGCCAACTCAAGGCGTTCAACGCAAGCGAAGCGGTTGCAACTTGGCTAGGGGAGCTGGTGTAGTGAACTGCACGCCAGTGGTAACTCTGATAACTAACTGCTACGACGTAAAGCAGTCCCACTGGAAGGGTTGTGTGGTCAACTGAACATGCTCGTGTGGCCACCTAGTCAGCAGTGCATTCATTTGTTACAGGCGTCCTTCGCCATCGTCGAGGAGTCAGCAGCAATGGGTATGTCTTTCATAAAAATATGTTAACCATAAATAGACCATTGTAACACACAGCTGAACATATAAAAATATAGTTAAAAAAACTAAAAAACACGCTTTCATAGCATATCAAACTAAAAAGTGTAAAATAATTTTCTATATAGGTATAAAATAATAAAATTGTTTAGTTTAGTTTTTTTTTAACTATATTTTTAATTTTCACTAAAAAAAAAAACGGATTATTGTATTGTCATCAGTCTTTGATGGGTGTGCAAAGTTTGAAGAAAATCTGATCGCCCAAAGTAGGTCAAAATCGAGCTCAAAGGCGTTGGTTACAAACATACAGGTGAAGCTAATATAAGCGTGTTAAGAACATGTGCATGTACTCACACATTTTTTTTTTATCAAACCACAATAATATAGCTTCAGACACGAATCGAATGAGCGCGTCATTTATTTTAATTTTAGTTATAATTGTGGTGAGACGTATAAAGTTTTTAAAAAGATTGTAAATTAACAAATTGTACGAGAAGCTCTAAAAAATATGTAGGTATTTAAAACATTAATCAATTAAAATTCTGTTATTTTTCTAAAATACTGTTTAATATTCTTCCTAGATAAAAAAAAAATACTTTATTTCTTGTAAAAAAAGTTCGCAACCCTATTCGAACTCCGGCTGTGGTTCATATATGTCATCGTTATACCATTTTATTTTAATGACATTTAATTTAGTGACATGTTTATTCTCCATGACATTTAAATTGTTTGTTCATACTATTTTAATTTATTTTGATCATTGACATTTTATTAAGGGACATTTTAACATATTGTATTTAATTTAATTTATTTTTGAGTTTTAATAGCTACTAACATAGTTTTAAGTTAATATTGTTACTAACCATTCTATGAGTGCAAACTTGAAATAAAGTAATTATTATTATTATTATTATAGACTACCATACAAGAGTCACTATCTGCCTATATTATTATTTGTTATTACGTAAAAAAAGAGTACCCAAACGGTATTGGGTACATCCCATAACGGCCTTATGGACTATGAAGGGCTTCTTTTTCGTAAGTTATAACGAACTAGGTTCTTTTATAACCTGCAAATAAATAGTTTTTCTGAGTCAAGTTCATGTTATCATGTAGGTACATATTGATTCATGCTCTAAGGGCTGAATAAACTTCGATGAAATTTGGTACAAGACTACCCCATATTCTGGAACCCGATATACTTAAAAGTAGAACATTTTATATCCCGGGTAGTACCTATGTTCTCCTAGAATGATTTCCTACTTACCTACAAGCAGGCGAAGTCAGTAGCAGAAACTAGTAAAGTTAAAGAAAGATAAAATAATAATTCGTACTTAATATTTTAAATCTCTGTCAGTCTGTTACGCTTTCGTGGTGAAACTACTGAACAGATTTTGATAAAATTTCGTACGGAGTCAGCTTGAACCCTACGGGGGGACATAGCATAGGCTACTGTTTACAGCTTCGACTTCGACTTAGCCAAGCGAACAATATCATAAACTTCCTCCCACATACTTCCCGGTACATGGTGGACATCCCACCTATACGTACAAAGCGTTTTAGGAGTACATTCATTATGCGTACAGCTAAGGAATGGAATTCCCTGCCGGAGTCTGTGTTTCCTGATAGCTATAACCTTGGTGTCTTTAAGTCAAGAGTGAATAGATTGCTTCTAGGCAAGCGTGCTCCATCGTCGGCCATATCATCGCTTACCATCAGGTGAGATTGTGGTCAAACGCGAGCCTATCCATTATAAAAAAAAAAAAAAAACATCCTTGTCTTCAATATTCTGTCCACACGATACAATTGCATTAATTAAAAGTTCAATATCTACATAAATCTGCGATCGACGCTCGCGCCTCCGTCAGCGGAGAAACACCGTAACGTCATAGCTGTGTCGCGTCCCAACAGCAACTGAGTGCCTTAACGCGTTTTTAGGGTTCCGTAGCCAAATGGAAAAAAAACGGAACCCTTATAGATTCGTCATGTCTGTCTGTCTGTCTGTCCGTCCGTATGTCACAGGCACTTTTTTCCGAAACTATAAGAGCTATACTATTGAAACTTAGTAAGTAGATGTATTCTGTGAACCGCTTTAAGATTTTCATACAAAAATAGAAAAAAAGCAATAAATTTTGGGGGTCCCCATACTTAGAACTGAAACTCAAAAATTTTTTTTTCATCAAACCCATACGTGTGCGATATCTATGGATAGGTCTTCAAAAATGATATTGAAGTTTCTAATATCATTTTGTTCTAAATTGAATAGTTTACGCGAGAGGCACTTCCAAAGTAGTAAAATGTGTGGTGTCCCCCCCCCCTGTAACTTCTAAAATAAGAGAATGATAAAACTAAAAAAAATATATGATGTACATTACCATGTAAACTACCAACGAAAATTGGTTTGAACGAGATCTAGATCTAGTAAGTAGTTTTTTTTTTTAATACGTCATAAATCTAAAAAAATACACTATTATTAAAACATCGATCAAAGTTACAACGAACTATAAGAACTTTTATATTATGTTACTTGCTGCTACGGAACCCTCCATGGGCGAGTCCGACTCGCACTTGGCCGGTTTTTTGTATTTGTATCGCAGTGCACGGCACTTCATAGATCTCTATGCGATGCAAAAAAATGTTAACCGCAAATTTGTAGCGAGAGGCCAACGATGACTTCACCGCATGCGTTTATTTCACCGCAGTGCGCGCACTTCTATGGCACTCTGTACTTCACAGATTATCCGTTAGAAAAAAGCACGGCAGTGCGCGCTAGGCCTAAATGTTTGTCCTGTATTTTTGTTTAGGTACAATAAAGATTATAATAAATAAATAGTCTACCCCGGTCACCAGGGAGAGTGGAGACGCCGAGAGGTATACTGCGGTGTTCCGCAGGGATCGGTACTAGGACCACCCTTGTGCAACATCGGGTAGATAGATATAGCATTTATTTGATGCACACAGAAAAATAAACAGACAATATACAAAAGCACAATAAAAATACAAAACTAAACACAAAAATTAAAAAAAAAAAAAATTTACGACTAGTGATGTGCAGTTGCCGGCAATATTGCCGTGAAGTGGGAATATTGGTGGGAATATTGCCCGAAGTATGAATATTGGCAATATTGCACAGCCAGCAACGGCACATCTCTAGGTACGACTACGTGCTGTGCGGCGGCTTCCCTGACAGGGTCAGCGAGGTTTAGCGACACGCGGGGTTGCGATGGTCGTTGACAGGATCCAGCAGAATTGGGACTCGAGGTGGCGCTGCACAAGTCCGGGGCTATGTGTTTCCACGGCCCTCGGAACGCGCTTGGGCGGAACATCGCATGACTGATTTGTTGGTCTAGTGGTTAGTGACCTTGACTGTTATGCCGGAGGTCGTGGGTTCGATTCCCACCCACGACAAATGTTTGTGTGATGAACATAATCATTTGTTCTGTGTCTGGGTGTAATTTATCTATGATATGTATGTATTTAGAAATATATTTAGTATGTTTATCAGTTATCTAGTACTCATAACACAAGCTCTGCTTAGCTTGGGACTAGACGGCGTTGTATGATTAATTGTGGAATATATTATATATACCGTACCTTCGTGGGGGTGATCGGCGGCGGCGATCTCTCGCGCCGGGCTTTGGTACAGGCTATGGTCCGGAGCGACGAGGAGTGGCAGGCGGTCGCCTCCTTCTGTGAAGCAGTAATGCTAGCAAAGCAGGGGCCGACCACATCAGGAAATGGCGCTCTCACCGCCGCCGGGATTTCGATCCCAATTTCCGGCCACCGTAGGCGGGGGCCTACGGACGGGCAATGGGTAGCTCGCTGACCGACCGTCCGGTAATTGTCTGGATCGAGCCCAAGTCGTCTACGGCACGCGCGCCTCAAGGAGTTGTCAGCAACAGCAGGGGGCCTAGCTGGGTCGAAGCCTACTGGGGAAAGGGTAAGTTTCGAAAGATAGCTCAGCCCCGGTATGAAAGGCAACAAAGGAATAGGAGTGGGTTTCGAGTCAGTAAAAGTCTGGCACTATCTCCCGCTCCGCCCATGAGCGGGGGATGTCATTATATGATTTTCCCACTGGAAAAAAGGTGTTAATTAAATTCATTAAAACTGTATTTACAGGTTTGCTGGGAAACCTTTTAACGGACACAGGAAAAATTACTCAGGATTTGATTCAAGGTATAACAGGTGTATTAGGTGCCGTGGAAAAGCAAGAAAAAAGCAAAGGGACAGAGGTCATAAATAACATTAAAAGCAAAGGGAAAGAAACCACGGACAACATGAAGCAACAACACCAAAAAATGAAGAAAACAATGACTGAATTACAAAACCAAATGAAAGAAGATCTAGAATATAATTTCAGCAAGCTGCAAGGTAACTGGCAAGATTTCGTAGAAGAAATTTACAAAAAAATCAAAGAAGTCATTGACAAAAATGTCAATAAAGCAAAAAGCAACAGCAAACCAGAAGATATCAAGCGAGAAATGAAAGGTGATCTGAAAGAACTCGCGAGTACTACTGCTGATGATGTGAAATGTGACGAAAAAGCAAAGAAAAAGTTCGAAAATGAACTTTATAACACAATGGAGAATACTGTAGATAAATGGTATAAAAAAACCGCTCAATAAATGCCTAAACTAAATAAACGACCAGATGCTGTAAAATTATAACGACGAACATATCCACGTAACAAGGTCATGTATGCCACTAAATTAAGACAGTCCGTAAAACTACCTTTGAAGCGGTAGCTTTACTATAGACATAGTAAGTGTTTTATTAAGTTCATGTAAATTGTAAAATCTACGGTGGCGTCATAGGTTTGACAAGAATCATGGTTTCAGATATTAAAATATTTTTGAGTTTAGTTTTTTGCTACACATCAATGTATTTAGCGCAGCTAAGACAGTATTAGTTCAAGAGGATGCAAATGTTTGCTTTATAACAATGCAAGTCACAACTATCTGTAATCATCCTTATGGACAAGCGGAGTAGATTAATCAACACTGTCGAGAACACACAGACACGTATAAATAGCTGTCTGATACCTGCTGGGACAGTAGTGACTTTCACACCATGGAGTTACATCAGACTGCGACAAGGTTACTTAAGATCACACGGACCAGAGCAGCGATGACTTGAGATGTCAGAATGTTTCATGGAAAAAATAATATCTCTAAGATTTCTGTGTAGACTATATTGGAAGAAAATATAAAATATAGAATCTAGTGTTCTTCCATCTTTTCTCAAGCTTAGGAAGATAGAAACAGGACGCTGGACGGTTTCTTCATTTCAATCTACAAGGTACGTGAACAAGTTACTAAGAACCATTTTTTTTTTTTAATTGAATTAATAAGTTATGGGGTGTATGGTTTATTTTTATCGATTCACTGGCAACCCGAAGTCTAGTTATCGTCTTCGTTAATTCAAACCATGAGACTTTTATGAAAATGTCGTCAAATGTAATAGATCAAGTCTACAGCGACTGACGGCTTGGGATAAGTAAGCTGCACTACAATCACAGATACTTGGGGGAGGCCTATGTCCAACAGTGGTCGCATATCGGCTGAAATGATGATGATGATGATATACCTAACTAAGCCAATGTTTTTCACAGATGTTCAATCAATTATATTATCGCAGAAGATTTGAGCCTTTCCCAGAGACGGACATTTTTATTGAGAGCTGGAGTGGGTCCGCGTCACAAACAAGCTGTTAAGATGGAAGATAAATCTTCGAGACGTATTGCTACTGCTAATGCAACCTCAACAGCCGGCCTGTTTTTATACAAATAGGCTTTTCCAGTCTGCCTGGAAACTACGCCATGGAGTAGGGACGTCCGTACTGCCTTAATATGTTCATAATGCGCATTAAAATCATTGCTAGTAACTTATCCTTAAAATCGTCTTAGCAAAAACTCGCTAAAATTATACAGAAATACTTATATTCAAAAATATTATAAATCTGAAGTCTACCTATTCGAATGTGTGAAAATAAATTTTGCATTAAGTATACATGCAGTGTTTTTATTATAAACCCCAATTCCAGTCTGCTCAACGAGAAATAAATGTTATAACACATCAACATAAAGACATAAGTGTAAACGTCATAGATTAACGCAAAGTAGATCAAGATTTCTTACTATGACGTCCAAAGCACTGGACTAAATAGACAATATTTGAATAATATAGGTTCCTACCTACTTACTTTGACATCATAAGAAAATCTAAATACCGTCAAGGCCCTTTATCTCAGAAACGAGTGGAGGTATCAAGTTGAAATTAAAACCATATGCCTACTCAAGTCTGCGAACCTTCAAGGGCTTCAGCTGTAAGATATTTCGATTGGCAAAAAAAGTACATTTCGACACTCTCAAGGAAATCAAAATTCATAGGGTAAGTATACTTCCCGTTGACGCAGAATCCTGAAATTTGGCATAAAGCAAGGTCTTTAGCACAAATATGGGAATAAATTTGAAAACTGTAAATTTATGTTTACGTCACTTTTTTTCTGTGTTTCGGAAAAATCTGTCGAGACTCCATTCCGGAACTGAACTATTTACATAGGTAAGTTTGTACGAAACCCATAGTGAACACTCGTGAGTCCAACTCGTACTTGCCCAGTTTTATATATTACATCACACTATCACATTACACTTATATTATAAAGATGAAGCAAAAGTCTGTGATTTTGTATATTTGTATATTTTTTCTTCACGCTCGAACAGCTGAACGGATTTTGATGAAACTTGGTATCATTTCTTTTTATCAGGAGAACTTATCTCCCCTTGGTGGTCTTCTGTCAAGCCACTTGCAGAAGCTATATAATTTGTTATGAATAGGTATGAGAAGACAGTGTAGACCTAAGAACAGCGAACATAAAAAAAATCTCAACTTGGATCGTAGTGACACCGCCATCTGTTGGCAACGTTGGGAGTTTTTGCCGACACGTGAAAAAGATGGCGGCCCTGTCGTCTCCGTAAAAGTACTCGTGACCAAAAGTTCTTTAACTCTTTTGTATCAGATTGTAATTTTCAAATTGAAATAAATCTTGTAAAGTATACAACATTAATTATAATACTTGAAGCAAAACCCGAAACACTTGTCCAGTATTTTTATTTATGTAAAGAATCTATGTACAACATTTCATAGGTGTATCATGAAAAATAGCAAAATTATAAATTAGTCACCGAGCCATCCGAGCGACTGAGTTGTTTTGCTCCCACACCCAGCTGTGCCGCTCCTAATGCCCGTTATGATCTGTGTTGTAAGTACTTAATGTCGGTGGTGTCCAACTTGTGAACATTTGACAAAAATATAACATGTTGTAAAAATTATTGGAATCAATTCAGTAACTGATTGTTAACAAACTTTATTCTGGTTTCGCATATCCTAAAATTAATGTTGTATATTCAAATACACAAGTACAAAACAGTCGGAATAGAAAATAATCAGTGAGAATCTACAGAGTTTACAAACACAAACTCGATGGGGTTGTGTCGTTCTATTGCGGCGTTTCCATGGCCACCTTCCAGCTCCATCATCAGACCTTGGTTACCATAAAGGATCAAAGTACTCGTCAATACGCATCAACCGAACTCAAACTCGATGATGGAGTTGAGTTGTTTTACTGCGGAGTTCTTATGGCCACCTTTCAGCTCCATATCAGACCAGCTCCACGTCATCATAATATTGCATTGTCACGCACTTTACGTTTCATTGCGTGATCGAATCAGAAATGAAGATATCCGCAGGAGAACCTGGGTTGCCGACATAGCATGAAGAATCGCCAAACATAAGTGGCAATGGGCAGGGCACATTGCTAGCAGAACGGATGGCCGTTGGGGTCGAAAGGTTCTGGAGTGCGACCGCGTACCGGAAGACGCAACGTCGGAATGCAATGGATGCGAAACGCACAGGATCGTGCATTGTGGCGACACTTGGGGGAGGCCTATGTCCAACAGTGGACGTCTATCATAATGATGATGACGTACTTTACACATGTATACAAAATTTCAGCTCAATCGGTTGACGATTTTTGCTTCAAAATTGAGTTGCAAGATTTGAGCCGAAAATACATACATAGTTATAAACTACTCTGTCAAGAAAGTACCGGGAAAATATCAATAATACACAAAATATTTGTTATTCATCCAAAGGACAACGGGCTGATTGGTACACCCCGCCAATAGCAATGACATATATATCGTTGGATAGGTCTTTTTAACTGGAACAACATTTACTACGACAGCTTTGTTGAATTGTTTGTCAATTCTGAGTTTTAGGATAAAAACAAGTTAAAATGAAAAAAAATTATTGAATCTGGTATACCCCTCCAATAGTAATGACATAATATATATATAATGATACTTCAGTAAAAAGACGAAATTGCGTTTTTCTGTAAACAAAATTTTTTATTGACATTTTCATACATCGCTTATATTACATGTTGTTAATAGTTGTGATTAGTGACTAACTCACCTGTAAACAAAAAAAACAACATTTAAAGCCTTTACTTTCCGTATTTCTAAAATAAACTTTTATAGGAATCAATCACTGCACTAACTTTTTCATAACCTCATCACAAAGACATGTCTTAATGACAGTGACGTTTGTATGTCACTGTCGAACGTAACATCTACTGAATTGTTTTAAAAAGGAGGCGAATTCAAAATAGTTTAGAAAAGCTACATTACAGTGATTTTCTTTACATCTCCCACACTGGGAGAGAACAACTTCAAGAGATTGTTCTATTAGCTGCCAACCATTACAGGAGATAGCTTTGTAATATGGTAGAGATTAGATTCTGGCTTCTTATGACCGGCGTCAACTTCATAAATTGAAGTGGAAATCTTCCTTAAGATTTTGTATGGGCCAATTCTTAATTCATCCATTTTTTTTCTATTTAGACGATTTCCATTTTCTACATAAACTCTGTCTCCCACTTCAAATTTATATTCTTCCCTATGTTGATCATAATTTTTTTTGTTATAGTTGTTGGATTTAATTGAATTTTCAAATGCTAATTGTCTGTCTCTTTTTAGATCTTCGTTCGTGCATCTTGATTTTAATTCAACTGGCAGAATATCCACATTCTCGCCTTCTAAAAGGTATCTTGGAGTAAACTTCGTGACTGTGTGTTCTGTTTCGTTATATTTTTCTACACATTTTTGTGCGACTGTTGTCCATGCTGTTTTCTTGTCCCCTTCGTTTATTTTGCATCTTATCTTATTTACTAAGGTTTGATTGAGCCTTTCATTAAGGCCATTTGAGAATGGTGCGTCCACAGCAGTGAACACCAATGTTATGTTCATCTTTTTTAGAAAGTCTTTAAATTCTTTGGAATTAATACCAGGGTATTGATCTGTAAATACCATATCAATGTCATAGCTTTGTGTCACACTCTTTATCAGCTTTATAAAATCATTTGAACTTTGATTTCTTGATGTCAAAATATATGCGTATCTTGTGAAATGATCGACCAGAAGATGTAAGTATTTTTTTGTAGATCGTGACCCTCCGAAACCTCCTATGGTATCAATTGATACAATTTTAAATGGTCGTGTTGCTGGACCTAAATGTGACATCAAGCCAAATTTTGGTTTCCTTCTTGATTTGTTCTTTATGCAAATGTCACATTCATCACAAATTTGTGTAATATTTGTGATGATATTCTTTGCTGTGTAGAATGGTGTTATTTTCTTTATCATTTGGGTTCTTCCAATGTGGCAGTAAGTGTTGTGGACATCTCTAATTAGTGTTTTGCTAAATGCTTCTGACAGTATAATTTTATTTCTTCTTTTATTCTTTTTGTAGTAAATTTTATTTTCCAGTACAAACTTGGATTTTCCTTTTTGTAGATCTAGATTTGTGTGTTGGTCATGTTTTATATCTTCCAGGTTTATTAAATTTACAACTTTTAAAAAATCATCAGTATTATCGCAAGGTTCTAGGACTGGATTTCTGCTTAAGCAGTCTGCTTCTTGATTTGATTGTCCTGGATGGTATTTTATTTTGAAATTGTATTGGGATAAGTAATATGTCAACTCACCTAGTTCTTCATCAGTTCTAGCCTTGATGTTCAGATTTTCTAAGGGTTTATGATCTGTATATACCACAAATTCTTTTCCCATAAGCCAGTGTTGCCAACATTTTACGGCTTCTTTAATTGCCAGACATTCCAGATATATTGCCTTCTTTTTCTTTTGAGTTTCTGTCAATTTTTTTGAAAAGTAAACTACTGGTTTGTTGACTCCGTCTTCATCTTCTTGGTTTAACACAGCACCCACTCCCTTAATACTCCAATCTGTGTAAATTCTTATTGGTTGTTCGGGGACGAATATTTTTAGAATTGGTTTGGAACATAGTAATTATTTTATTTTGTCAAATGACTCCTGGCATTCTGTAGTCCATATGAATTTCACATCTTTCCGTAGTAAATTGTGTAACGGGTTTAGAATGATTGCACTGTGTGGTACAAACTTATGATGAAAATTTACTTTTCCGAGAAATTGCCGTATATTTTTTTTGGTTTCTGGAACTGGAAAGTTTTTAACAGCAGTTAAATAATCCTTTAGAGGTTTAACTGAGTTATTTTCTATTATATGTCCCAAGTATTTGGCATGATTACTTGCAAAAGTACATTTCGAAAATTTCAGTCTAAATCCTTCTGTAAGTAATAATAATAATAATAAATCATTTATTATCAGGCATCTTGGCCCATAGATATATACCTTACAGACTAACATATATATAGAGTAAATACAACTTGTCGTTAGTAAATAAGACTTAAGACTATGTTAGTAACACTTCACATTGCACTAAGTTCACTTCGTGCTGTTCTGTGGCACCTGTCCGCGGAAGCGACGGAACACCACGCCCTGCGGCCAAAAGTCTTCCTTCAACATGAGGGGCAGAAAAGTGTTCGGGACTCGCACCACGAACGCCTTGAAATTGACGTTACGGTGCGACTCCAGCAGCTGTACCCTCAGTGCGAACTTCGTCTTTTGGCGCACGTACTCCACGATATCTTCCACCCTTGTCGTGTGATGCAGGCGGGAGACGTACACTGGTGTGTTCGGCTGGGCGGCACGCAGGCTCACGTTAGGAGTTGCAGGTGCTATGCCGCAGCGGTTCTTGTTGGTTTGCGTTCGACGCTTCCTCCTTTGCACCGTGACGAAACCATCATCATTTTCAACCTTGTTCGTTGCCTTAAGCACTGGTTTCGGTTCAGTAGCGCTCGTGGTGACGCTAGCGAAATCCCTACAGATCGGATTCGCTGGAGCTGCAGGAACAGGCAGCGGGACGGGGCGAGGGGCTCGTGCGGCGCTGCTTGGAGGAACCGCAGTGACAGGCACGGAATTGCGGGGCGCACGAGCGGGGCACTCCGCAACCTCAGCAATCGACGTATGCGCCGGCGACGAAACTGCTGACGCGAAGTTCGGTGACAATATATCGAAGCCGGCTCCATGACGCATGTTTACGTTAGATGCATCGACTGATGACCTAGTTTTCGCCGCGTTTTTGCGAAATTCATCGAATTCCTTGCGCAAATCGGCGACGGTTTTCTGAGATGCATCTAACTTTCCTAGCACACCCGTAAGACTGGCCCTCAGAAAGACAATGTCTTTCAATAGGCTAAGTAAGTAGGGTAAGTATTGCTTCTAATAGTCTTGATAGATTTTCTAAGTGTTCTTTGAAAGTTTTAGAAAAAATTACGATGTCATCTATGAAGTTTACCGCAAACTCGGATAGTTTGTATTTTCTAATTATGTTACTCAATATTCTTTGAAATATGGCTGGTGTTGTCTTTCAACCAAATGGGAGGCAAGTCCATTGAAAATGGCCTTCTTGTGTAAGAAATGCTGTTTTGTGTCTATCTTGAATTTTCAATGGTATTGACCAAAATGCTGAATTTATGTCAAAAGTAGAAAAATATTTACAGTTCACAGCTTTTACCATTAAATCCTCAATCAAGGGGAAAGGTTGTGATTGAGGTATGACAATTTTGTTCAATTCTCTGAAATCTATACATAGTCTTGTTTTCTTTTCATCTTCCTTTTTATATGCCAACGTAACTGGAGCAGCAAATGGGCTATAAGATTCCTCAATCAAATTTTTCTCTAACAGTTTTGATACTTGACATTCAATTTCTTTTCTATCATCTGCTGTGCACCTATATGGACGTTTGTAACTATATTTGTCCACCATTAAATCTATATGAGCTTCATAATCTCTTACAGTCCCAACATCATATTTATCTTTAGCAAAAATGGGTTTATATTTTTCTATCAATTTATCAATGTCTGTTTGTTGATATAAATCTAAATGCTTTACGGAAATTTCAAATTTATCCAAGTTTATATGTTCGTTGAAGTTCACTTCACATCTTTTTGTATAATTAATTTCTTGTTTCAGTACCTCGGAGTATAAAGAAGTATCTTTTTCATTTCCTTCATGCTTCACTCGGGGCTTCTTCTCTTCTTCTGGATTCTTATATTGTAGGATGTTTAATTCTTCATTTTGCATTAATTTAAAATTTTTAATGCAATCTAAACCAATCAAAAAATCATATTGGAAATTTTCATTATCTATTACAAAGATATCCATAATCCTTTCAATGTCATAGATTTTTATTTTTAGTGTTACCATACCTTTTGTTTTTTTCTCACCATTAATAGTTTTCAAGTTAGCAGTTTGTTTACCTCTTGTGCTTTCATTTTCCTGTATTTTCAATAATTTGGCATTAATTAATGATACATTTGAACCTGAATCATAAATTCCGAAAACTTTTAAAGTGTCATTTAATAGTAACTTTACTTTTATTAATGGTGGTATTTCTAGTTTTTTGGATTCTCCTTATTTAGTTCTATTTCTAGTTCTGAATTATTAACACTTTTCACAACTGCTTTTTGATTTTTCACTTTAAACCAGCATTTTTCTTCAGGATGGAAACGTTTTCCTTTTTTCTCGGAGATACAGATTTGGCACGGTGTTTTTTCTTCATTTTGTTTCTGTATTGTTTCTGAGTTTTTGTTCATTTTTTTATAATATGAATTCTTTCCGGCGAGGTGTTCCAATTTTCCTATCTCGTTATAGAGATCTTCGGTTTCTTGTAAAGTCTCTCGGTCAATTTTATCCGTCAGGTAATGAGGCAGGCCCGCTGCTATGAGGTCTATAAGTGTTCCTGTATCAATTGACTTCCTTACTTCTAATAATAATTTTTCTTTTTTTAGTGCATACTCAAGCAACGATCCCGTTTGATATTTAAAGGCAAGAGCATATCTGATGGGCGACCATCCTTTATTTGCAAATGTCTCACAGAAATTTTTCTCCCATTTATTCCATTCTGATTCGACTGTAAATTTCATTAACATACAGCTGTACCAATCAATACTGGAATGTTCCATGAAATTTTTTAAAATTTCTATTTTCTTTTTGTCTTCCTCAATATGAAAACGTTCACATTCTTTGTTGAAGTCTTTAATCCACTGGTGAGCATTTGCATTTCTGCCAGTGAATTTTTCGATCATAAAATCCTTTGCAATTTTCCCTAAATTTTGTGTTTCTGATTTACTTTGCTTCTCGTCAAGTAATTTTTCTAATAGTTTTTCCAATGTTTGGTTTGAGCCACTGGGTAATAATTTATTATAGTTTACATTTTCTATAATTTCTTCCAGGTAAAAATCTTTGAACTGCAAGTTTTGTTCTTCATCTAAGTAGGTCTTGGTTATCTCTTCAGTCAAACTTATCCATATTTTCCTTATTTGGTGTCTTTTTGTTAAGGTTTTCCTTACTTTGGCATAGTTCGAAGTATTTGTAATTACTTGATGTAAACTTGCAGGTTGGTATTCTGCAGGTAAACCAAATATTTGTCCATTTGGTGTACCTATCGAGGTTATGCAAATGACATTCGATTTTCCATTTGCTGACGTTTTTACTGCAAAATCAAACCTCAATTTCTCCATATTTTTGTTTTTAATATAATGCAGTAAATGTTGTTTTATAATGATACTTCAGTAAAAAGACGAAATTGCGTTTTTCTGTAAACAAAATTTTTTATTAACATTTTCATACATCGCTTATATTACATGTTGTTAATAGTTGTGATTAGTGACTAACTCACCTGTAAACAAAAAAACAACATTTAAAGCCTTTACTTTCCGTATTTCTAAAATAAACTTTTATAGGAATCAATCACTGCACTAACTTTTTCATAACCTCATCACAAAGACATGTCTTAATGACAGTGACGTTTGTATGTCACTGTCGAACGTAACATCTACTGAATTGTTTTAAAAAGGAGGCGAATTCAAAATAGTTTAGAGAAGCTACATTACAGTGATTTTCTTTACATATATATCGTTAGATAGGTCTTACGTAGTAAATGTTGTTCCAGTTAAAAAGACTTATCCAACGATATATATGTCATTGCTATTGGAGAGGTATAGGTACCAGCTTCAATACATTTTTTTCATTTTACCTTGTTTTTAACCTAAAACTGAGAATGGACAAACAATTCAACAAAGCTGTCATAGTTAATGTTGTTCCAGTTAAAAAGACCTATCTAACGATATATATGTCATTGCTATTGGAGGGGTATACCAGATTCAATACAGTTTTGCTCATTGTCTTTTATTTTATCACCTTCAAAGTATGCCCCTTCAGAAACGATACACTTAGGCCAACGAATAATCCAATCATCAAAACATTTTTTAAACGCTGGTTCCGAATATTTCATTCCCGATACTTTTTTGACTGAATGTACATACATTGCAAATTAAAGTTAAAAAAAAAAGAAAAAAAAACTTGTAAAAAGGAAGCTAAGTATACAATAAAAACAACAATTTAGATTTGATTTCATTACCTCAGTAATTGCGTATTTCGGTGTCGTGTTTACACAGATGTTAACTAATAGCTAACCTAATGTTCGGTTTATAAAAGATTGCCTTTTGTGACAGAAGTTAGTTCGCTCACGATAGGCTTAGGAAGACGTGCTTCGAAAAAAAATCTGTTCCAAAATGGCGGCATCCCTGTATTTGGTCATCGTGATCGTAAGTACTTTTCTACATACTTTTTAATATTCGACATTGAGCTGCGTTGTGTTGTAACCAAACCAGATCAATCATAATAGGCTAGTGGCCGTAAAAATGTAATTAGTCCGTCTTTTAGATTATTCAAAAATAAGGGACACGTATTTTTTTTATTTGTAAATGAAACCAAAAATGACAAAGTATAGCCCATTAAAGTTACGTGTGACGTCATGGTAATATCTTTGTTATTTTTTGTTTAACAGAAAAAAGAAAAAATATGTGTCGAATATTTTTTTATATTCTAAAATACGGACTAAATAAAATGTAATTATTTTGACCCTGGACACTACCCTAATAGGGTATTTGTAAAAAAAAAAGCAGATACGATCAAAAGAACAGTAGCACTCTACCAAAAATTGAGCAATCAAACGCGTTAACAACTAGTTAAATTTATAATTTAGAAATATTATTACTAATAAATAATTATATTATTATTGTAAATGTTGATAGAATAGAATAAACTTTATTGTACTCCAAAACAGTAAAAAAGTTTATTATTAAATAAATATATATATATATAGATAATTATGACATCGTACTTACCTACTAATTATAAAATTTTATTTTTGGAATTTAAAATCAATCTAGTTTCAAGAACTTTTAAGAAGAATATAATAAATTATTAATATTCAAAGTCAAAGTCAAAGTCAAAGTTTTATTTGCAGACAAATATGGTTATAAAAGTTCTTACAATGGTTATAATACAATGGTAGCTTAACATATTTGATCATAACATAATGACATGCAAATTTTTGTTAATTATAGGTAGGTTAATTAAACTAATTAGATATTTATTATTTCAATAAGTCAAATTATCATTAGTATTAATTAAATTTGAATTGGAGGAATTCTTTTACAGTATAAAAGGGATTCTCAATCAAAAACCCGCGTAAAGCCCTTTTGAAGCGGACCATTGGGAGTTTTTTAATTCGATCTGGAATTTTATTATAAATTTTAATGCACATAGGGTAACAACTTCGTCTATATAGTTCCGTTCTCATTTTAGGAGTAATCAACCTATTAGGAAATCTAGTTTTAAACGTACATTTATCTCCCAATTTTTCAAACATTTCAGGATGAGATTTAGTAAATTTACAAATTTCCTCAATATAGATACCGGTTAATGTTAGTATTCTAAGTTTCTTAAACAGTGGTTTACAGGATGTGAGTGGGTCTACATTACAAATCGCACGTATACACCTCTTTTGTGCGATAAACGCTCTTCCGAGATGCACCGAGTTTCCCCATACCAGTATACCATAACGCAGTATTGAACCAACATATGCATGATAAGCCTGTAATGTGGCTTGTCTACTTGCTAGGTTAGATAGTCGCCATAGAACATAAGCAAACTTACTGAGTTTCCCACATATCATATCAATATGATCGATCCAGGAGCACCTCTCATCTAGAACTATCCCAAGAAAAGTCATACTATCTGATTGTTGTATTTGTTTATCATTATAAGTGATGTTTAAATTAATTTTATTCCAATTTTTGTTAAGAAATTGTACATATTTGGTTTTATCTATGTTAGGTTTAAGATTATTCTTTTCCATCCAAGATATAATTTTGCTTACGGTACTATTTATTTCCTCATTATAGTTATCTTTAGTTTTAGGGATAACTACGGACACATCGTCTGCAAAGAGTATGCAAGGATAGTCAGTTACTTCTGTCAAGTCATTGATATATAACAGAAAGAGTGGGGGTCCCAAAATACTGCCCTGTGGGACGCCTGTACAATTGTGACCCAGTCCGGATTTAAATTTTATTTCATCATTTTGATTTGGTTTGTCCACAGTCACTTCCACAAATTGCGATCTGTTTGTAAGGTAACTTTTTAACCATGCATTTGCTTTACCACGTATTCCATATTTGTCACATTTTTTTAGTAGTAGCTCATGCGATACAAAGTCAAAGGCTTTTGACATGTCAAAAAATACAACAGTGATCGGGATTTTCTGGTCAATATTTTTAGTAACTAGGTTAATTAAGTTAAATGCCGCTGTGGTTGTCGATTTCTTTTTTTGGAATCCATGTTGTTCATATTTCAAGATTTCGAACTTATCGAAAAAATTTAATAACCTCTTATGCATGACTTTTTCGTAAATTTTCGCCAAAATAGGCAATAAGGCTATCGGTCTATAATTTTCAACAAGTTTTTTATTACCTTTTTTATGTATTGGTTTAATAACTGTCAATTTCAATTTCTCAGGAAACACTCCCGTGAATAATGACAAGTTTATTAAATGCACTAGTACCGGACTAATAATAGGGCCTATATATTTTATAATTTTCGTTGGTATTTCATCATAACCTGTTGAGTTTGTATCCCGGAGTGATTTTATTACTTTTTGTATTTCGTCATCATTGGTGGGCATTAAAAACATACTGGAATTAATAGGATCAATGTCATAATTATTAGTATTAATGTCAAAATCGTTGTTCGTCAAATTTATATAATAGTCATTTACATAATTGGCAATGTCCGTGGGGTCTGTTAGTGGTCCGGTTTCAGTTTCTATCTCGTTAATGTTTGACTCTTGAATTTGATTATTATTGGAATAATGTTTTATTAAGTCCCATGACGCCTTACATTTATTTTTGGCACTAGCTATGTAATTAGAATTATGAATTTTTTGTGCTTTTTGTATACATTTTTTAAGTAATTTATTATATTTCAAGTATTTTAGTTTATTATCTCTATCTGAAGAGAAATAGTATTTAAAACGCAAGTTCCTTTTGGTTTTAGTTGATTTTTTAATACCTTTGGATATCCATTTTGAAAATTTTTTCACCAGGTTGACTTTGATTTTGACTTTAGGGAAGCACAAACCAAAAAACATAACAAGTGTATCGTGGAACTGATTAAACGCACTGTTGGCTTCCTGATCAGAAAAAACTTCAGTCCATCTTAACTTTGAAATACAGTTAAAGAACTTTTCTTTATTTTCGGCGCTAAAATCTCGCTTATGAATTATACGAAAGCGTTGAGGCCAAACTTTACTGTCTATTTGTATGGATATCATCTGAGCTGTCTCGTGATCTGACAGTCCCAGCGGTATAACCTTACATATTGCATCCTTACAGTTACTTATTATTTGGTCTAGACATGCGTTTCTTCTTGTTGGTTGTTTTATATGTAATGTTAAGCCAAAATTATTTACAATCCTAATTAATTCGTCTATACATTTCTTATTTCTATCAATTTTTTTACTCAAAATGTCAATGTTAAGATCACCTACTATTACTACTTGTTTTTTTGATTTATTTCGAAGGTTGCACAACATTACTTCTAAATTACGTAAGAAAATAAAGGGGTTTGAGCTTGGCGTACGATATAAGGCTATTATTATAATGTTATATTGCAAGAGTTCAATTCCGCAACATTCAAACTCATTTTCAGACGCATATTTTTTCAATTGCGTCAGTATTTTGTACTCAATGTGATTTAAGCAGAATATACAAACACCCCCTCGCTTTTTATTCTTTCTTGAGTACCAGTCTCCTAATTTGTAGTCATTTAATGCAACGCTACTCTCCTCACCCGCTTTAATAAAAGTCTCCGTTAAGCACACTACGTCAATAACTAACTCCTCATTCAGGAACGAATCAATTGCAATTTCTAACAGTTCTTTTTTACTTCTTAAGCCTGCAATATTTTGATGAAGCACATTTATTGAGTGACTATTAATAACGTCAACGGACTTTACGTCCTTTACCTTACCTAGCTCAGTAGCATATAAGTCCTTAAGTGGTTGATCACAGAGCGTTTTAGTTGTCGGTAAAATATTACTAGTACTTGCGAAAAAAGGTATTATTTATGGTGCTTTTATAGTTATATGATCTTTTTGGTCGGTAAGTAGGCTTTGTGTCTAGGCTTGTAGTAAAATATGTAGATAAATCAGAGCATTTCGACTGAGCATTTGGGTTTTGCTTGAAGTTTAGGTATTTGCTTTTATAATCAATTGTATCAATCAGAACGTTCAGTTTATGACAAGTATTGCTATGAGTACGTAAAAAGTAACAATTTTCGTTATTATTACATATCAGTTCTAAATTATTATTTAGTAACTTTACATTTAAATATTTATTTTCCAACACACTTAGCACAATAATTGGAATGTTTTTATATTTTTTTATAAACACATATAATTCATTCAGCATAATAGTAGGGTTGTAGTCATTTTCTCCTATACAGATAATAATTTTATCAGAAGATTTACAAGTCAACTCCGTGTCTAACAGTTGCTGTGAGATTGCATTGTATTTTATCATTCCCTGTACACAGTACCTTTCGTATGAACTATTAGATCTTAAGTCAAGTAGGCGTGTAGTTAAGCCCCTAATTTGCTGGGTTCCAAGGATATGTATTTTTCTCTTTGGATAGTAATAATTGCTTTTTAGATGTGAATTAACAGTTCTAATAGTTTTTTTCTTATCATGCTGCACGATAGTTTGAGCGCATTCCGCATTTATCTTTTTGAGTTTAATATTATCAATCTGCTCGACACAAAAAAAATCTTCTACATGATTTCGAATAAAATTGTGTGTGGTGTCTATTTAATGTGATAACAATAAGACTATTACAGTGATCTGCACACCGGTAGGAAAGGCACGCACGGACGCCTCGACGTACAGTTGCCAAATATTCGGTCTCTTTAGTGATGTGAAGTGCGACGCGGGGGCGGGGAGTGTCAGTGATTGGCTGGCCGCGCCATCGCGTCATAGACGTCACTCCTCATTCATTCACTACGTTGCTGCATGTATCTAACAACGAAAATTTATTTACAAACTGTGAACGAAAACAGTTTTATCAGAATCCAGTTCTTAAATTTTATTCATCTCAGAGTTCTTCAATTTTGCCAAAACTTCTTCGATTTGACAGCACGACGGGACATCACAACATGGCAATCGATCCTATTCTCATTTGGAATGTATAGTACTTAATAACATCCAGTTTATTAACATAAATTTGTTACAGGCGGCCTTCGCCCTCGCCGAAAATCCAGCGGCAATAGATACTGTTGCAGCTGGGACGTCAAACCTTGACAATACACCACCTTCTGGTGCACAAGGTGGATTAATAGGTGCGTCTGTGTCCTTTACAAAAATACAACATTAGGTGCAGTAACCCAAAACACGTGCCTAATACTTTTATGTAAAGAATATGTACAAAATTTTATAACTGTATCATGAAAAATCATAAAATTTTAAGCTTTGTTATGTCAGCAAAAACAGTCACCGGGCCATCCAGGTGACTGAAGGGTTTTTTGCACTTGCACCCAGCTGTATGATGGCGCCTAATACCCGTTATGACCTGCCGTGATCTATGTTGTACTTGAAAGTCGGTGGTGTCCAACTTGAGAATTCTTAATGAGTTGGGGTCCATCTTAGTTCTGCGATCCTCTGACACACACCCAATAATTTTGTACCAACCATAATTGAGGAAAATATTTTTCACAGACATGCAAAAAGCCATCGCAGGAGACCTGGACTTCAAGATGCTGATGACGAATGACGGGAGTCCGACAGGAAAGTGCTATTGCTCATGCAACCTCAACAATCGGCCTGTGTTCTTGGAAATCGACTCTTCCAATATGCCAGGAACCTACGCCATAGAGTAGGGACATCTTGACGTAACATTTTTGCGCATAAATAATTAAATCATTTATCTTTATAATATTTATAAAAATATTATATTATCTGCCACAATCATAAAAAATTTTTTTGTTTTTAAATAGAATCGATTGTCGTTTATCAATCATAGTATCATTTATAGTGTTTTACCTTTGTTTTACAAATTCCTTCGTAACTGCGACAAACTGACCGAGCAGTTGAAACGGAGACGACGGCGCGTAGTGTTCCACCGCACGCCTGAAAGACATGTTAGTAAAACCGTAGGGGCCTCGCAGGACGCGACGCCCGCTGAGGCCGATTAGAAAGAGATTTTTTTTTAAATCTTTTATAAACTAGTACTTGACTGCGATCTCACCTGATGGCAAGCAGTGATGCAATCGTTGATGATGAGGCGCACTAGTTTATTATGAGCCTATTCACTCTAACCTTGAAGACACGTAAATTTCAATCGGCTGGGAAAACCGCAGCAGGCAAATTGTTCCAGTCCTTTGATGTACGCGAGTACCGTAGAGGTTTCAATAACGTAAGGGTGGATACTCGCCGTACGTCGGTTTGTCCGATGGTAGAAATGAGATGGCGGAATCAAGTCATGCAATTCCTGCGCACACACTCTCCAAAATGCAACCAAAAGAATGTCAAGCAAAAGAAAGACGAACGATTGCAGAATTAAACATATATTAATATAGTTATAATTAAGAACAGTCGGTGTAGGAGTGTGCGCTAGGCGGCGAGCGTGCACAGCATGGCGGTGCCGCGCTTGACCCAGAAGTCGGACGACTCCTTGCCGGCCGGCAGGTCCACCGCCACCACGAACGCGCCCATGCGCAGCGGGTAGTAGTAGCACGGACACACGTAGCGGTCTGCAAGGGTGACGGAATATTTGCAATAATATAAATATTTAATATTGACTATGTGTAGGGGTTGTACAAAGTTTATTAAATATATAGGTGATGATGATTACACGATACACAAAATACGGTTTGAATAGGTCTAGGTACAATCACAGAAGTCTAGGTACAGGTAGGGCACCGCGCGCACGTGCTATATCTAAGGGCGTGTAGAGCCGACTGGCGACTTGAGGAGCGGGGGGGCGCGCGGGCGGCCGGCGCGTGCCGAGCGTTAGCGCGCGAAACGCGGGATAGACTGCGGAAGATATTCTCGCTACATATGTATTTATTCTCACTTTATATGGACACACGAGTCTGAAAATAAAGATAATAGTACCAATATACAATTTGTTATAACTTGTTAATGTGCGTGGGTGATGTGAGAGCCCGTGTGTTAAAACTCTTTCGAAATATGCTTAAGATTTAGTGAACATTCCCAAAGAATTGTGAAAGTGGGAATCAGAATTTGTAAAAGTCAAATACATGACTTATAGACTGTTAAGTTGGGCCTTCAGTTATCACAAAGAAAGAAAGAAAGAAAGAAAGAAAAATAATTTATTTGGTACATCACAAGGCCTAAACACAATACTACACAATAAACACATCAAAAATAAAAGAAGCAAAAAAAAAAAAATAAAATAAAAATATCATTGATGTCTGCCTCATGGCTATGGCAAAGATGATTGAGGGCCCACTTGTACCAAATAATCTATGGACGCTACAGATAAACTGCAGTGACCGGAATAGCGTGTAGCGAATAGGAATCGCGTGCACTCATTAGAGTGCACGCGATTTGAATGATATTTTTGTACATACAAGGTGCAGTTTTAAAACTGCACAATATTTCAGGAGGTTGTAATAAAACTCATAAATAATCATGTAAAAAAACGATACCTGGTCAATAATCAGTAATACTTGTTATTTAATTTTTTAATTACACTAAACTAAATCGATTGATCGATGGCCGCGGGGGCTTGGCTAGGGTGTGGCGTGCGGGATGATGATTGGATGATACATTATTTATGAAACTATCGTTGCGAGTTAGTGTGTGTGAAAACGCCCTTTATTGTTCCGTGTTTGTGTGTGTGAAAAAAAGCGCAGTTATAAAAAAAAAAAATTACCTACTTATTTTATTATTGATTCGGGTCGAGAATCACTAACATAATTACCTCCTGAAATATTTTGCAGCTTCAAAACGACACCTTGTATACAGAATAGTTAAAAGTATAGACTACGCGTAGCAAGTAAGTGCTGAAGTGCTGATACAATGATGTAAAATTTTTACATGCTTGCTCTGTACAGAAAGTAATAACAGATCTTGTTGTTTGAGTCTGTTTTGACAGGCCTGTTGGTCTAGTGGTTAGTGACCCTGACTGCTATGCCGGAGGTCGTGGGTTCGATTCCCACCCAGGACAAATGTTTGTGTGATGAGCACGATCATTTGTTCTGTGTCTGGGTGTAATTTATCTATAATATTTATGTATTTAGAAATATATAAGTATGTTTATCAGTTGTCTAGTACCCATAACACAACCTCTGCTTAGCTTGGGACTAGACGGCGCTGTGTGATAGTTGTGGAATATAAAAAAAAAAAGTATGGCTTCCTTGGCAGGAAGGATACCGAATAAAGTGTGACTTACTGCGCATGCGCTTGCCGGTGATCCGCACGGGCTTGAAGTGTATGGGCGACATGGGGAACACCAGCTGCATGGGCAGCGGCTCCTGCAGGCAGCTATCCTTGCGGAACCACGACGCGCCCTCCAGGTACTGCCCTCTGCACCAGATGGCACAATTTACGCTTTGATCTTAGATCTCCAGACGCAACCGTAAAATGGTAGCGGTGGTATTCTGTTCCGTCGTAGAAAATTTTTGTTGTGAAAATGATGATGGAACTACATAAGTACAGCAGCGGCACGGCGCCGGCGTGGCGTGGCGGGGCGCGGCGTGGCGGGGCGGCATCGGTCACACTGCGGGCGCGATCACGCCGACCGTATCGCGACGCTATTCATTCATCAAAAAGATGTTGAGCGATTCAGACGTGGAAACGCTCTTGCTCTTATTTGCGCTAGCTAAGAAAAAACAACGCATACGGAAATGGGTGCATGAAATAAATCGCCCGTCCCCGCCGCTTCTGACTTGTATTCCCGCTCGGCGCGGCGGCGGCGTGGCGAGCGGGACGGCTCTGTGTGGCGTCGTCCGTAATATCTAGTACATTACAACTGCTCAGTGTCGCGTCGCCGTCCCGTCCCGCCGCGCCGCGCCCGCTGTGTGCAGAGACCTTAAGCTGGTGACGTGGCCTGCTGTCTCGTCAAATCTTGAGAGTAAGCAAGAAGCGCGATGTTACAGTACAGTGTTATTTGTAAAACACTAACAACCTTGCAGAACTGTATTACTAACATCACAAACAACAACTTTTGTTCTATGACTTTTTACAAAACATAATTAATTTACCAAAAACAAACCTTCAAGATTTAGTTGTTCTATCTAACACATTTCAACTCCGTATATTGCTATAACTACCTACGCCTGTATGACGCGACATAAGCGCATCAAGTACCGCGCTCGATCCCAGCTCCCCTCCGCTATTGTACTATAGCTTGCTTCGCATAGACTTCATAATATTTAGAACGTTCAATTTAAATAATTTTATTTTGTGTGGAAATTTGATGAACACAAGTAAAGTGAGGCCCTTTTTTTTGATAGGAAATCATGAATTCTCCAGTTTTGGGTGGAGTAAGAGGAAATATCTCAATTTTACTAAGACCCGAGCGTCTCAGAAGCCAGGTTTTCCCAGGTAAGTCATCGGGTCTACTGCTTTACTCTCAGGATTACCTCTGTGAAGAGTAAAGAGTGGCCAGAGCATTGGGCGAATTCAGGCTGTGACTGATGATGAAGCGAAGTCGAAAGAAAGAATGAAAAATATGTTAATTTGTAAGGTATTCCTAGCTCGTACCTGACGTAGACTCCGCCATCCCTTGGCGGTCTGACGAACCCAGATTCTTCCAGCGGCATGACAGTGAACTCCCAGCACAGCGTGTCGATGGGCCAGCTCTCCCCGCGAGCCGTCGTCTGTAACGTCAATCTATTACTTATAGTGTTCAATATAAATAAAATGTATGATTTTCAAATAGAAGATTCTATAGGTACTTAAATGTTAATTTTTAAACTAGATTATTTACAAATAGGTTTAAACGATTTTCTTCATGCAAGTTAGATAATAGTTGAAACTGCTACAGCATCTTCTTAGACTTAACTAATGCTTTTGACACGGTCTCTACCCCTCGACCTATGTCAAAGATTGAAAACTTAAGAGTGCGTGTAGTAACTCTAGAATTTTTTTTTTTATAGAGCTCAGTTTATTTTTAATGATTTTGCACCGGGGTATATGAGAAACTCACCTTTGGCATTCCGCAGGGTAGTAAATATACTACCCTGCGGGATGCCAAAGGTGAGTGAAGGTGAGTGAAGTGCCAAAGGTGGTCCAAACCTCGTTGATGAATGTTAACTATGCAAGCTCTCCATCTTAAACAGTGAAATTTTAGCTTATGGAGACGATACTGCACTTCTAGTGTATGACCAAAATTGGGCTCAAATCAGAGATAGATCAGAATACTCACTTCAGATTCTTCTTCGGTTAATCATGAAATACAAGTGGCTGTCTACTAACTCAGTGAATCTAAATTTAGAAAAAAGAAATTAATCCGGTTCTGCTGCCCCCAATCAGTAACCGCCACAAATACGCGCGTAGGAGCACTTTGACGATCAGCTCTTGGCACCACGTGCCCAGCGGCTTCATGTGTGTGTGCTGACCTGCATGACGGCGGTGAGGAAGCCGGTGGGCACCACGAAGGCGGGCAGCCAGCACAGCGTGGGCGGCGCGCGCGGCGCGTTGGCCCAGCCCTGCAGGTGCGCGCCGCGCAGGAACAGCTCGCGGCACCACGCGCCCAGCGGCTTCAAGGACGGCCGATCTACGCCACCACACAACACAGTATTACTCCTAGAGCCCTATTATTACGAATAAAACCTTCAAGATTTCAATGTGAGAGCGAGACGAAGTTATAAGGCACAAATACCACATATTATACTTTTCTCACGACGGAATCACGATTTCACTTCGCAGAACGACGGAAGCTCTCGAGAGATGTGTACTTTCCCTCCAGCTACTAACCAGAGAGATGGTCAAAGAAGATAGTCGCGTGATGGTAGGTAGTGACCTTCCACCACGCGACCACCTCTCCACAGGGACTAGTCTCCCTTGGTCCCTTTTGAAGTCCTTCAACCATCTTAACTCAAATGTGAAGATGTTATCCACTTCAATCTTGTGTGGAGCTACTGCAACAGCAGTTTCTAGACCTCTAACAATTCCCAGCCTCCTAACCTACCTGTGTATCTTAAAACATACAGCCAAAGTGACTCCTGAGCTGCCATCGACGAAGCTTTGCTGCATGCGACGAAATTTTACTGGTCCAAAACTTTTTGGAACGACAAAGTTTAGGTCCTGCATTTTGAGCTCGATTTATAGAATCGATCCTTGTGTAAGATTGATTTAAAAAATCGATTTACTTGAGCTATAAAATCCATTTTTCGATTAATCGATCTCAGATTGCCAGCCCTAAAAATCTGCAAAAGTTCGTCTGTCGCATGTTTCCTTTCAGTCCACACTAGAAACGGAGAAGTCATTTGATGATTTCCCACCTCAACAAAATAAAAAGTAAACATCTAACAGGTGCAAAATATTTCACCTAAATATGTTCTACAGTTAATTCTACTAGTAAATGCAGCTTACCTCTAAGCCAGAACTCAGGCGTCCTGCCCTCGAAGATGCAGGAGTACATGGTCTCCAGCATTTCTGACATCACAACCAGACCCTCGATGGCGCGACGTAGCTCCTGCGGCAAATAGTTAAGAGGCTCTAGTCAAACTCACTTTCTAGAGACAAAGTAAAAAAAAATCTAAACAAGATCACATTTCTAGCAGTTTGGTGAAGTGTGTAGCACTCGCCGGCAGGATACAGGATTGAATATTTTTTTATACTGAAAACACTAACAATCTCACAGGACTGTATTAATGACATCATGCACAAAACTTTTGTTCTATGACTTTTTACAAAACATTAAATTTACCAAAAACAAACCTTCCAGATTGCGTTGTTCTATATAACACGTTTCAATTTTGTATTTTGCTGTACCTATCTACGTCTGTATGATGCAACGCAAGAGCATCAAGCACCCCGCCATATGATCCTCGCTCCTCTCCGCTATTGTACTGTAATTTGCTTCACATAGACTTCGTAATATTTAGAATGTTCAATTTAAATATTTTTATTTTTGCATGGAAACCTGATGAACTAAAATATTTATAATATTTTTTTAAAAGTCATAGAACAAAAGTTGTTGTTTATGATATTACTAGCTTTTGCCCCGCTTGGTCCCGCTCTTCCCTACTTCAGCCTACTATACCCTACTCTACCCTACTATACCCTACTCTACCCTACCCTACTCTACCCTACTCTACCCTACCCTACTCTACTCTACTCTACCCTACTCTACCCTACTCTACCCTACCCTACTCTACCCTACTCTACCCTACCCTACTCTACTCTACCCTACTCTACCCTACTCTACCCTACCCTACTCTACTCTACCCTACTCTACCCTACTCTACCCTACTCTACCCTACTCTACCCTACCCTACTCTATTCTACCCTACTCTACCCTACTCTACCCTACCCTACTCTACTCTACCCTACCCTACCCTACCCTACTCTACCCTACTCTACCCTACTCTACCCTACTCTACCCTACTCTACTCTAATAAACCTCACGGAGCCCGAGACCTTTCCAACGAATGTAAAACCGTGGAAATCGGTTCGTGCGTTCTGGAGTTATAGCGTCAGGAAGGAAAACCCGACTTATTTTTATATAGTAGATTAACATAGTCCTGGGCCCCAAGTCTGCTATTTTCATAAATTCGTCATTCCAACACGATCCCATTGTCATTTTGCTAAAAGTTTGTAATCTGCTAATTCATAATGATCGATCATTGATCGGTCACTGGTCTTGTAATAGAATTGTGGTAGAATGATAATTTCGAGCATATTAAAACCAATAACTGCACAATAACGTTCTAATGGTAAAACACTGATCAAATAAACTGTCAAAGTTTTAGCAGATTACCGCAAACGTCAAATATTCATTTGTCAATATGTACGAGATTACCATTCTATGTCACTGGAGTGTCAGTGGTTGACCATTGGAAAGTCATAATGACGCCATTATATTAGTAGATTACCAAACTTGTCAAAATCGACAATTATGACATCAATGATAGACCATTCTGACACTATTGTAATAGCAGACTTGAGGCCCTGAGAGGTTGCTAGTGTTTATTTATTTTATTTATTAGGGACAAAAAACAGTTACATGTTAAGGTTACAAATAACCGTGTAGTATCCGGTAGTTGAATTGTTTACAACAAAACAAGGTACGCTATCCAGTGGCAACTAGAAAAATTTGAGTTAGCACGCTTTTGGCAGAGTCAGACGTTTGCGAACATTTGAGCGGTGAACACTCTCAACCAGGCCGTTGCAGCGTGAAAACGCACTGAAACTGTTCTACGTTTTGTTGTTTGTATACCTACAGTAAAACACTAAGAACCTTGGAGGACTGTATTACTAACATCATTAAAAACAACTTTAGTTCTATGTTTTACAGAACATAATTCATTTACTAAAAACAAACCTCCAAGATTTCTTTGTTCTATCACATTTCAACTCTGTATTTTACTTTCGTCCGTAAAACGCGACGCAAGCGAAACAAGCACCGATAATGTACCGTCACTTACTTTGCATAGACTTCGTAATATTTAGTATTTTCAATTTAAATATTTTTATTTTTGTATGAAAATCTGAGCAACTAAAATATGATAAATTTTTAGAAGTCGTAAAACAACAGTTGTTATTTATAATGTTGGTAACGTAATTCATAAATGATGGATGCGGGACGCACAGGAACGTTCGATGTGGCGACGCTTGGGGGAGGCCTATGTCCAACAGTGGACGTGTATCGGCTGAAATGATGATGATGAATGAACGTAATTCTGAGAAGTTGCTACTGTTTTACAAATAACCCTGTATACTTACCTAATCATAGTTCACTAGTATCGAATGGTATTGAGAAGTAAAGCGATGCAACTCCTAACCATTGTTATTTATTGCACGAAACCTACATAGACTCACCTGCGCCCCTAACCAAGCTAAGACCGTTTCGTTTCGACTTGCGTCAAACGCCTCGAAAGGAGTCTCCGATTCCTTTGTTCTGACCATGTGACTGAGCGTTGAGATAACGTCAGAATTAAGGAATTGGAGGCGTAGCCAACTCGAGGCGTTCGATGCAAAAGTATCGAAAGGAAACGGTTGTAACTTGGCTATGGCTGGTGGCTGATGGTAGCTCGAACCATCCTGACGATCTGTCATTTATGTACATATACCTTGAGTCCCGATATGATGTTGTTGATGAGCACATTGAAGTAGCCGATCTCCTGCAGCAGGGACACGCACATGGGCATCACGATCTCGGGCCCCATCATGCGCTCTGTCGTCTCCATGTCGATCTTGCCTGGCAACTTGTTCAGCATTTCATTAGCTAGCTCGTCCACCTAAAGCCGGACACATCATTGTATTCACCTACTAAAACTCGAGATAACTCGAATATAAATAAAAATAAATGAAGTCACATTATCTCTGGTTGTTCTCGTCTAGTTAATGGGGAATTACTTGCATAGGCACAACCTAGTAGTAGCCAGGATTCATCATCACCCTTTCTAATGTTCCCACTGCTGGGACTCAGGCATCTTCTCCAGGAGAAGGAATGAGCCGTAATCCACCACGCGAGCCCAGTGCGGATTGGTGAATGTCACATGTTATCGAATTTTTGGCTCTAGGACATGCCGGTTTCCTCACGATGTTTTCCTTTACCGTTTCGAGAGCAGTGGTGATGAAATAAATTACACAAAGTAGGTAATGCGCCCGGCTGGGTTCGAACCCGCGACCTACAATTTTTAAGTCGGGGCCATTACCACTCGGCCACCACTGCTCGACATAGCCAGCATAGCCAGGATTATCCATATAGCAACTTGCTCTGAAGTCACCGTGACGGCGCGACCAGCTGCGCCGCCACGGTAACCCGGTGAAAGACTTTACGGGACAGGATCGTCTCTTTGAAAAAATTTTTGAACTCTATTTTTGAACCTTGAATAGTAATTTGAACTAGAAAAATAACAATATTAACGTGTCCCGCCACGAAGTTCAAAGTATGGCTTACTGGAAACTACCAATATGTTTCAAACATCAACAAGTGTGAGAAACATTACATGACACCTGCGAGGTGTCACCGTTTATATTTCATATGCCTAGGGCTGTCTTATAATTTATAACAGTACCTACCTTCTGATCCTCCCCACCGCCGGCGCCTCCGCCTCCCGTACTCGCCAGTGCAAACAGGGTTGAACACATGTTCAACGCATCCTGGAGAACCAAAAAAGAAATAAATCGAGGTTTTTTTTACAACTATCACTCAACGCCATCTAGTCTCAAGCTAAGCAGAGCTTGTGTTATGAGCATTAGACAACTGATAAACATACTTATATGTTTCTAAATACATACATACATACTATAGATAAATTACACCCAGACACAGAACAAATGATCATGCTCATCACACAAACATTTGTCATGAGTGGGAATCGAACCCACGACCTCCGGCTTGGCAGTCAGGGTCACTAACCACTAGATCAACAGACCTGTCAAAGTTATCAAAGTTTATTCACAACTAGCTGTGCCCGCGACTTCGTTCGCGTGGACTACAGTATTTTGAATTTATTTTTTCTAAAATAAAAGTAGCCTATGTTACTCCTTATTACAACAGCTACCTGTCAAAAAAGTCCCGTCAAAATCGGTCCAGCCATTTCAGAGATTAGCCCGGACAAACAGACAGACATACAGACAAAAATTGTACAAAAAATATTTTGTTGTATGTACCGTACATATATTCATATGCATGTAGCAAAAAGCAATTATTTCAATATTACAAACAGACACTCCAATTTTATTTATATGTATAGATGTATAGACTAGCTTCTGCCACCCACTTCGTCCGCATAAGTTTCTCCGTACTAACTCCGGACACACGTTTCATCCCTATGGTGGTGAATTTAAGATAATCCTCTTTTAGCGCTTGCCGTCATAAAAGGAAGCCTTGTGCAAAATTTCACGCTCCTACCCTAGCAGTTGGGTTGTGTGTTGATATGTCTGTTAGTCAGTTTCTCATTTACAAGCTTTTATTTAGTTTCACCTGTCCCGATGTTTGTCTGTCATCAAATCTTTCAATATCAATTTGACCCACTTCCCGGTTACCGATTGAGCTGAAATTTTGCATGCATGTGTAAATCAGATGACAATGCAAAATTATTATGACATGAAGCTGATCTGATGATGGAACCGAAAGTTGGCTATAGGAGGTTGGTAGTTTAACGACACAACCCCATCGAGTTTGGGCTCGTATGATTCGTCTTGACGAGTATTATATGGGTAGGTAATAGTATACCGGGTTATAAAAGCTTGCTATGAAAAAAATATTTTCATTAAAAGCTTGTTTATATACAGGTACATGTATACCATATAGGAACGTTCGTTATGGCGACACTTGGGGGAGGCCTATGTCCAACAGTGGACGTATATCGGCAGCAATGATGATGCCATATAGACGAAACTTTTTATATTATTATTTAGTTACTAGCTTATATCCTGTGGCTTCACTGCCGTAGCCTTTATCGTAAGGACCACGTATTTTTCTGGAATAGAAATTAATCTATGGTACTCAGCAATAGACAGAGTGAAAACATATTAACACTACGAAATCTTGCCTTTAAATTATTAGTTTAGGTTCACAGATTAAAGTCACATTACCAAAAAACATAATGTAATTAGTTCAGTGTACTCAACATTTTTGCTGTCGTCACACTCACAACACGACACTTGTTATAACAAATTATGTACATACAATATATTTGTCAAGCTTCCGTTCGAATTTTATTTATTTTATTAATTAAGTAAGGTCTATTTAATCTGTATATTATATAAGTCGCAGGAAATTGACGATATCAGGGATTTCGCGAAATCCCTAGGGATATCACGAAATTCCGGTAGATGTCGAATATTCTTATTTATTACGTCTTCTTACTAAAAGTATCTAGTGATATGACAAAACACCAATTTATCGTCAGTGATTTGTCGTTTCACTAAACTAAATCTAGTAAAATGTCAGAAAAGCGGATCTATAAAAGCGATCTATCCATTTACCGGGATTTCGTGAACTCCCTAGGGCAGCCATACTCAAAGTGTGCTCCGCGGAACCCTAGGGCTCCGCAAGGCCTCTTTAAGGGCTCCGTGAGAATACAAATTATAATGTGGAAGAAAGTATAAAGACCAGGGGCCTTGCCATGACGTGTTAAAATTACATGGGTGCGAGCGAGAAACAGAGATGGAGCTATACACTATACACCTTATAATAATAATAATATAATAATAATAATATTCCAGAACTATCACACAACGCCGTCTAGTCCCAAGCTAAGCAGAGCTTGTGTTATGTGTACTAGACAACTGATAAACATACTTATATATATCTAAATACATACATATTATAGATAAATTACACCCAGACACAGAACAAATGATTATGCTCATCACACAAACATTTGTCCTGGGTGGGAATCGAACCCACGACCTCCGGCATAGCAGTCAGGGTCACTAACCACTAGACCAACAGGCCAGTCAAAATTATATCAAATGGATCGCTTTATGAGGTCGTGGTAAGGTCTCCGTATTTCAACTTTTGTTTATTTGTTAACAAATAAAAAGAAGTGTCATACCTTGCATTAGATTCTACTGTAGCTCATTCAAAGTAAACATTGACTATTTTTTAAGGGCTCCGTCAAAAATTTTGTCTTCCAATAGGGTTCCGTTAAAAAAAAGTTTGAGAACCGCTGCCCTAGGGATTTCGCGAAATCCCTGATATCGTCATTTCCCTGCGACATATATAAAAGGAGAAACTGACTGACTGACATATGAACGCACAGCCGAAACTGCTGCTTCTAGGAACGTGATATTTTGCACAAGGTTTCGTTTCATGATAGGCGAGCACTAAGAGAGGATTTTTCAAAACTTTACCCCTTAGGGGCTATATTTCATCGGCACACCATGGTGGCGCGACCAGTTGCCACCATGGTGTCCCGGTGAAATATAAAATCAAAATCAAATCAAAATCATTTATTTCAAATAGACCATTTGCAGGCACTTTTGAATAGTCAAATGTCGGTCAGTCCAAGAAAAGTGAAGCTATATTGCACGTTCCAAAGCGTAGGTCTCTATGGAGAAAAACGTGCAAGAAACTCCATGGACACTCTTTTAAATCATATTATGTGTTACATATAATGCTTGGTTACAAATTTTCATGTTGCTTCTATTGTGTAAGCACAATGTAGATAATAAAATAAAAAATAATAATAATTAAAAGATACAAACTGAATTAAGCCACTGGCAGCTAAGAGATGACCAGTCTCATCTGACGGCACCCGTTCACGAGCATGACGCGTGCATCAGCCCCACTCAGCTCAACCATTTTTAAGGGAACCGAATGACCCAATAACACGTGCCACCAACAGCGAGACATTAGAGTGATCATGACAAACTCTCAACTGCCATGCTCAAATGTCACAAAAAAAAAAAAAATATAGCCCCTAAGCTACCAAACTAGACACCATACAAACACCAGAGTCACACGTCCGAGCTGGTCGCGCCACCAAATTGGTTGCGCAACCAAACGGACACCAGGTGAGTAATTTCGATAGAGCTGTGTAAATTTTGTTGGTAGTGGCGACTGGTCGCGCCGCCATGGTGTCTCGGTGAAATATATGTGGTGGATAAAACGAGGGTCCAAAGTTTATATGGAGAAAACTACTTTCATGCGTGTGAACCGGCTGGCAGAAGCTAGTTTACTATTCTTATGTGACGGCGAGCAATGGGTAGCTCGCTGTCCGACCGTCCGGTAACTGTCCGGACCGAACCCAAGTCGTCGACGGCGTGCACTATTCCCGCGCGTCTCAAGGTGTTGTTAGCAACAGCAGGGGCCCAGCTGGGTCGAAGCCTACTGGGGCCAGGGTTACTTCGAAAAATAGCTCAAGCCCCGTTAGGAAAGGCAACGAATGAACAGGAGTAGGTTTTTAGTCAATAAAAGTCTGACACTAACTCCCAAGATCGGGGGATGTCACTAGATGATTTTCCACCACGAAAAAAAAAACTATTCATATGTCGACAGTGTCTGTATCGTTTAGTATCCATCTCTCCTTTAAGGAACGCAGCTATTAATGTAATAATAAGGCATATGCCACGCAATTTTTTTATTTGCTAAATTAAATAATTTGTCCGTTCAACATCCGGCACACTCGTACTGCTGCCTGCGCCCGCATAGAGCCCCACTGACCTTTAAAACCATTTTATTTGTGAATAGTCGTGATGGTCCGTATACATTATCAATACTGCATACCGCTTGAAACACATTGTTTCCACGGTAGAACTCATCATCACATCATCATCATTTCAGCCGATATACGTCCACTGTTGGACATAGGCCTCCGCCAAGCGTCGCCACAACGAACGTTTCTGTGCGTCTCGCATCCATCGGTTTCCCACAACCTTCACCAGGTCATCGGTCCACCTTGTAGGAGGCCTTAGAACCCATATCAGGCCGTAGAACTCATGTTACAAAATAATTAGTTTTTCTAGATTTCATACAAAAATATTTTTTTTTTTAACTATCACACAACGCCGTCTCGTCTCAAGCTAAGCAGAGCTTGTGTTATGAGTACTAGACAACTGTTATACATACTTATATATTTCTAAATACATACATATTATAGATAAAATTACACCCAGACACAGGACAAATGATCGTGCTCATCACACAAACATTTGTCCTGGGTGGGAATCGAACCCACGACCTCCGGCATAGCAGTCAGGGCTACTAACCACTAGACCAACAGGCCAGTCTATAATTATCATACTGCAATATTACAGAGAATACAAAAACAAAGAAACCAATCAATAATTTCGAAAAACGAATAACGTGCCTTTAAATATAAAGTTTACTTGAACTTATAATTCCAAGTCAATCGAAAGATATAATACTTCAAAGCAACCCGCTTTAAAAAACGGCGATTTCATAGATAGAGACCTATTATCTTCATCAACCCCAAAGACCATATACCCTAAACAGTATCATCAATATAATTTCGTCCTTTGTATGCTTACCTGCGCAAGCGTGGCCACGTCCGCAGAAGCGTGTTGTCCGACGGACTCGGCGCGCTCGGACGCGGGCAGTAAGTCCAGGAAGTCACGGTACGACTCCAGGGAGCCGTCCCGCGGGATGTGGTACGCCGGGATCGTTGCTAACCTGCGCCGTACATATACCATACAGTTATTACTTCTTAGGTTTCGGACGCAGTAACAGACGCACGACTTTGTTTTATCATTTTTTATCGCTCGCGCTCGGCTTTGACCAATATTTCTTTTGATAAAAAGCGATGATGTAGTCGACGATGGAGCACGCTTGCCTAAAAGTAACCTATTCACTCATGACTTAAGTATCCCCGGTTGTACCTGCCAAGTTATCATCAGGATACACAATCATTTTATTTCAAATCTCAGTTAATCGAACGAGACTCATAATAAAGAGATGTAGAGACATGTAAGTCGGCACATAAGAATTAACACACACAATCCTGCATCACAGTTCCAGAGTTCTTCGCGTGATTAGAACGTACACAACAGTCTGAAATCAGTTATCGAGCAGTTGCCCGTACCAGACGCAGCACCCGGTTGCTTCTGGTCTTTGTTTGGAGGATCATATCCTTTTTACCGGAGTTTAGGCAGCTTTTATTGGAGGCCGACCTGTATTCGATATAATCATTACGATCGAACACGTTTTGCTGCTAGCTACACAATTACGCCGCGCTAAGTGCAGTGCGGCATCAATACATATTCGGACAGCAAACCGGGTGCTTTCGTACTCATTAGCATATCATATTATTTGGCGTAACTTAGCATAAATACCATTTTATGAATAAATCTTTAAAGTATTTAATTTAATAGCATAGCAGTCTTTACCACTTCGGTCACGACTCATACATTTTGGTCCGTCGAACCGGATCATTTCGCGGTCGGTTTAATAATTTTTGGGACTAACAGCAGTAAAGTGAACTTGTACTGAACCTGTGAAACTGTTGGTTGCAGTATTTACTAGCCTAGCAGTGACTGTAGTGGTAACGACTTTTTTTTTTTTATCTGTTATAAACTAGTACTTGACTGCGATCCCGCCTGATGGTAAGCAGTGATGCAATCGTTGATGGTGAGGCGCACTAGTATATTAAGAGCCTATTCACTCTAGCCTTGAAGACACCCAAATTATAATCAGACGGGAAGACCGCAGCAGGCAAACTGTTCCAGTCCTTTGATGTACGCGGTATAAATGACGAGGCGAAACGCTTAGTCCGTACCGTAGGTGTTTCAACAACGTAAGGGTGGATACTTGCCGTGCGTCGGCCTGTCCGATGGTAGAATTGACTTGGATTTTAGTGAGTTAAGGTGCTCGTTACATCTTACCATGTGAGTTAATAGCTCACAAAGCAGCAAAAGCAGTACTTAGTGGAGTACCGCACTCTGTACGAAGTAATCGACTGACCTATAGAAAGGCGTCTCGAGCGCGTCTTCGTTAAAGAACTGGTTGATGTAAGCGATGAGCACTCTCTTGTCCCAGTCGTCGGTGATGTGGCCGCCGTAATTGATGATCGCGAACAGGTAGCGCAGAGCGTCCCACGGCACATCCTCGTATTCCTCCAGGTAGTTCGCTAGTAGGTTGTCTGATACCTGGGAAGGAAGGCTCTAAGTACACTAACCGTTACATGTGAGTGTAAGCCTTATCCATAGAAAGTTTTCTTTGAAATGCTTGATCACAGTCGCTTTTAGAGTCCGTCTAAAAAGTCAATCAACTTGGGTTATCTAATCAAAATCTTGAAATTTGATGTAATCAACACTGGTTGAACAATCAAGGTTGCAAAGAGATGATCATTGTTTTATAATAGAATCTTATAAAAAGTATTGTATATAATATATAACAGATTTTTTAATTCGTTTAAAAAATTCCAGTTCGTTTGACTTTTAGATAGACTATAGGAATATAACATTTTTATTATCTTCATACGAACAAGGCTGATAATATATTTATAGTAAATAATATAATAACAAGTCACAAGAATGGTTGACGCCTAATTATGTGCAGCATCACTACACTACATGTTTATAAAGTTGTTCCAGAATAGTCGCGAGACACTCGCTTGTAAAGGTATTATTATTATGAGCCCGTTGTGTCCCACTGTAGGGCAAAGCCTCCCGTTATTCCATTCTTTCCTGTCCTTAGCCACTTCTGGCCAATCCTTATGCCTTGATCACACGTACCGAGTAAAAGGACGAGACAGTAAAATGTTGCTCGTCCGAGACAGTGATGTAAGCGAATTGATAAGCGCTCGGCCGAGCACTCGCCGCTTTGTTTACACGTACCGAGTATTCGGCCGAGAGCACTGTCTCGCCCGTTTACTCGTACACATTATGATCAAGGCATTAAGGTCCAAATCGTCACACCATGTACTTCTAGGCCTACCGCGTCGGAGTCCAAATCGTCACACCATGTACTTCTAGGCCTACCGCGTCGGAGTCCAAATCGTCACACCATCTACTTCTAGGTCTACCGAGTCGGAGTCCAAATCGTCACACCATCTACTTCTAGGTCTACCGAGTCGGAGTCCAAATCGTCACACCATCTACTTCTAGGTCTACCGAGTCGGAGTCCAAATCGTCACACCATCTACTTCTAGGTCTACCGAGTCGGAGTCCAAATCGTCACACCATCTACTTCTAGGTCTACCGCGTCGGAGTCCAAATCGTCACACCATCTACTTCTGGGTCTACCGAGTCGGAGTCCAAATCGTCACACCATCTACTTCTAGGCCTACCGCGTCGGGAGTCCAAATCGTCACACCATCTACTTCTAGGCCTATCGCGTCGGAGTCCAACTCGACACACCATCTACTTCTAGGCCTACCGCGTCGGGAGTCCAAATCGTCACACCATCTACTTCTAGGCCTATCGCGTCGGAGTCCAACTCGACACACCATCTACTTCTAGGCCTACCGCGTCGGGAGTCCAAATCGTCACACCATCTACTTCTAGGCCAACCGCGTCGGAGTCCAAATCGTCACACCATCTACTTCTAGGCTTACCGCGTCGGAGTCCAAATCGTCACACCATCTACTTCTGGGCCTACCGCGTCGCTGGCGCCGTCGCCTTGTAAAGGTAACGCCTCAAAATTTACTCGTTTTAAATGAAACTACAGCTCACGTCAAAGTCGGCGTCGTTGAAGCTGTAGACGGCGTTGTAGCCGAGCTGTCGGAAGCGCTTGCGAGCGATGAGCGAACAGTGGAAGAAAGAAACGCAGTACAGGAGACGACGGTACTTCGGCGTCGCCTCGTCGAACCTGTCCTCGTTTATGTTCGCAAATAGACGCACCAGGTTGCCTTTTAAACCCTGTGGTCAAAAACAAAAGTGCAATTTTATATGGATCCTTAGGGAGCCGGCGACGAATGAATTTCCATACAAACGTAATACCACGCTCATTTGCGTTTGGAGCATATTTCCAACATATTATGACAATATTTATGTAGGTTCCTACGTCGAGAATATTAGAAATATTGTTATTTTTAATACAGGAAAAGCCAAATGGCATGTTTTGCCATTTACGCTGTAAAAAAGTGCGAAATACAATTCGCTTAAATTTCTTTTTGTTTTTTAAAAAAGAAAGACGTAGGAACCTAAATAAGTATTGTCTATAACCGAATATCATCATAATATGTTGGAAATTTGATCCAACTGCAAATGAAATTCATCCGTCGCCGGCCCCTTAAGCCGGTTGCAGACCAAGAGCTAAGCTAAGTTAGTTCAGCTTAGCTCGCATAGCTGACACAGTTTTTCAAGCTACGCATCGGTACACATACAGAACTAACTTAGCTTCGCGTAGTTTTAGTTATCTCAAGCTTGCGGTTTGCACACGGCCATGCGAGCTAAGCTAAACTAACTTAGCTTAGTTTTTGGTCTGCAACCGGAATTGGTGTGTTGTGGTACTTTCTAAGATTATGAAAGTATTATAAATTACACATAGCCACATATAGCCACAACGTTTTATTCGAAGATACAGCTTAACGAGGTGAATAGGAACGTAGGGCCGGGGTGAATAGGTTCAAAACTTCAAAAGAGTTTTTTCACGTTATTAAGAAATTATGTAATACAATAATAATGGAAGCTTTGCTAGAAACCAATATTAGGAGAAATTAGTGATAGTCCATATTAAAGTTTTGTTTCTTTTCACCCCTGCATTCCTATTCACCCCGTTTGACGGTACACAATGAAGAAGCTAACTGTGTACCGTAAAACGGGGTGAATAGAAACTCGGGGGTGAATAGAAACAAAACTTTGGTTTGGTTTTTCACTTTGATATCATATTATCGGCCTCTAACAAAGCATCGACTTTTTAGAATAACAGTTCATTATTAAATTGATATAGTTATATAAAAAATATTCAAATATCGAGAAAATACCCTTTGAAGTTTTGTTTCTATTCACCCCATTTAACCCGATATCTTTTAACAACACTTAGTCAGGCCACCCCTAACTCATTCCAGCTAATAATTTCCTATGTCACCTCCAACTGAGCCTTAAGGTAAGCACAAAAGTCAGGTCTCGTTATTATGAAGGCAGGCAGGCAAGTGGCCTTTGCCTTCAATAGTTTTTCCCACATTTAAGGTTCCCGTTTTGGACCATAGTGTGGTGTATTGCAGTGTTCCGCAGTGTGTGTATACTGCATGCCGTGGTGATTAGTTGGTTACCTGGGATAAATAAAGTTGTCTCTTAAGTTATTAGACACGCATGAACTGGGTTCAAAATTCATTCTCCATTTTAAAGTTCTTAACAAAAAGGAAAAATTATTGGAAATGAAAATGGACCGCATATCAAAATTTTCAAAAACTCATTTTTAAAGCAACAACGAGTTGATTAACAGTAAAAAAAATGATTTTTCATTTATGGTTTATCTCCAAAATTTTCCGATTTCCTAGGTGTACCTTGAAAACACTAAGTGTCACAAGGGCCAAAAAAAGCCGCCACAAAAAAAAAGCTAGAAGCGGTCACAAAAAACAAGCTAGAAGCGGCCACAAAAAGAAGCTGAAGCGCGCGGCAGCTTGTGGCTGGAGAAGCTAGAAGCGGCTTCTGGCTTTTTCATGTGGCGGCACCGCCACACACGGGCCACAAAAAAAGGCTGCCACAAAAAGAAGCTAGAAGCGGCTTTTTTTGTGGCTCGTGTGCGAGGACACTAACAGTTTGCGGAACACTGGAGTTGTGTTCTATGAAAAAAGAGCACTCTTTCGGGGTGTTTTCAATTTCATACCTGTGGCGGCTCCGTGGTCATCTTAATGCTCCTCTGCAAAAAGTTGAGCGGAAATTTATCATCTGGCATGGAAGACAGCCAAAGTCTGAACCGTGGATGTATCTTCGGGTTTTCCAGACCTCGCAGGGACCCCAGCCACTCGCAAGCGAGGTGGCAGTTAGCCAGGAACACCCAGCCGCCTTCCTTCATGCCGTGGGATAGCATCCTGGGGTGAAGGTTAGGCTGGTACAGGTAGATTTCAACTTAATGACGGCTCAGATCATGACGCGAGTCACTGCGGCAGTAGCGAATTTGCAGCGTAAAGCATACTTCAAAGCCGCCATTAAGTTTGAATTAAGCTGTACTGTAATAATATTCGTCTTATACTCATTATGAGGTGTATCTACAACAGCTGTATTTTTTTTTTGCTTGCCTATATTGTGACCCACTACTGGGCAAAGACCTCTTCCCATGTCTTTGTAGTCTTCCCAGCGTTTAACATTCTCCGGTCAATGTACTGCACCCCATCTCAAAATCATCACACCAGTCAAGTGTAGACAATCTACACTTCTACGCTAACATAATGAAGAGGTTTTGTTTTTTCGTTTGTAGGAGGTAATCTCTGGAAGTACTGGTCCGATTGCCAAAATTTTTTCACTGATAGAAAACTGCTTTATTTCTGAGTGACATAATAATAATATAATGGGTATTTTATAAAAGCTAGTCATTTTATGTAACAAAAGAATATGATAGGGTACTTGATAGCCGTGGGCGCCTGTCCCTGGCCGAGGCTGAGCGACTGGAAGCGGTCGAACATCTTGACGTCCTGCGCGAGCTGGATGAGCGCCGCCGTGGGGTCCACGCCCGGAGACAGCACGAACAGCAGCGACGTCTTCCACGTCGACTCCTCCCACGCCATCTACGCAGGAAAGTGGACACGGATGGTGCAGTGTTGGAAGCCCTCCTTTGTTTTAATAATATATTCCACAACTATCATAACAACACCGTCTAGTCCCAAGCTAAGCAAAGCTTGTGTTATGACTCCTAGACAACTGATAAACACACGTATATATTTCTAAATATATACATATTATAAATAAATTACACCCGGACACAAAACAAATGATTGTGCTCATCACACAAACATTTGTCCTGGGTGGGAATCGATCCCACGACCCCCAGTATAGCAGTCAGGACCAATAATCACTAGACCAACAGGCCAGTCAGTTGGCAAAGGTCACGGGGATCCGTTAGATGCAAGACGCATAAGGCTACTTGTCCACAGGAGCGGAGCGAAGCTGCGGAGCGGAGAAACGGAAAAATATTAACTAATAGGATTGCACAAAATTTCCGCTCCTCCGATTTTGTGCAATCCGTTTCTCTGTTTCTCCGCTCCGCAGCCTCGCACTCGAGACAAAAACTTCAAAGGGTTTGATTTGGCGCCTCGCCATAGGATTCAAGCGAATTTTTTTTTAAATGATCAGGCAGAAATGACCGCTATGGTAACTGCATTAGGAAATTTCCTGACCTTGATGTCCAGCACAGGGGGCTCCACATACCGCGGGCCCAGCACGTTGATGATGAACGTGGTGATGCACGCCGACACGCGGTCTATACGTAGAGAACGGACGAACAGTATCTTCTGGAAGTCGCTGCACATGTCGTTCCAGTCACCTGGAAGTAGTCAAACGAATATAGTTTTGAGACCGCGTCTAACCTAACACTTAAAAAGTAGAAATCACGCATGATGCTATAGAGGTATGCGAACCCGCAAATGTCCGTTGAAAGGGGAGGATCCATCGGCCAGACGGGAGTTGTGTCTGGTCCGGGTAACGGCTCAATGGAATAGAATAGAATACTAATTACTTAGAATGTTGGTTCATAAAAATAAAAATAAAGTTGTTAATTGACATAATAGAATCCGTGTGGATGTACACGGATTCTATTATGCCTTTATATAGCTTAGTTATGTAATATAATAAAGAGAAAACATTCGGATCTGATTCCCGCAACCCTCACCGATCATCGGACTCAACACTGCGTCTTCCGGTACGTAATCGCCACTCCAGAACCTTTCGTCCCCATCTACCATATGTACTGCGAGAAATGTGCCCTGTGCTTGGTTTTCCTGCGGATATCTTCATTTCTGGTGCGCTCAGGAAACTCCGAACATAGCCCTTTCTATTGCCATTGCATTGCTTTGTACAAAAATAAATACTGGCACGTACTGGACTGCACTACTTCCGGGTCACACACGAACTCATTTGGATTATATGTATAGATAAATTGGATTTATTATGGATCAATTTGTGTTATGTAATGTCCTGACCGACAAGCGGCTGCGTCTCGGGCTCGGGGTGCAGGTACCAGTCGCGCCACTCCTTGCTCAGGGTCTCGAACACGTCCACCAGCCCGTGGAAGCCCGGCAGCTTGTCCAGCTCCGTGATGTTGTCCCAGCACTCGTCCGGCATCCAGTCTGCCAGCAGATGGAAACATGAAACGTTTACGTGGAAGTTTACGTCTACACTAATATAATAAAGAGGTAAAGTTTGTATTTTTTGTTTGTAGGAGGTAATCTCTGGAAGTACTGGTTCGGTTGCTAAAATTTTTTCACCGATAGAAAGCTGCTTTATTCCGGAATGACATAGGCTATACTTTATGTACGCGGACGAAGTCACAGGCAAAAGCTAGTCTGATATAAATCAATGCTTGAAAAATGATGCAAGCAGTAATGCCGTTATCTGTAATAATATCATACAAAGTTAAAATTTGTAAGTTTATGTTTTTTTTTGTTGGTGGGTAAATCATCCAATGACATCTCCGCGCCCTTGGGCGGAGCGGGAGATAGTGTCAGACTTTTACTGACTAAAAACCCACTCCTGTTCCTTCGTTGCCTTTCATACTGGGGCTGAATCTTCCTTTCAGAAGCAGACCCTTGGCCCCAGTAAGCTTCGACCTTGCTGGGCCCCTACGGTTTGCTGACAACTCCTTGAAGTGCGCGGGAACAGTGCGCGCCGTCGACGTCTTGGGCTCGGTCCGGACGGTTATCGGTCGAGCTACCCATTACTCGCCGTAAGCCCGCGCCTACGGTGGACGTATATTCTCGTATGTAGGAAGTAAATCTCTGAAACTACTGAACCGCGACGGATGCCCGCGCGGTTCCCCGCTACGGAGCATTTTTGTATGGGACCGCGCGGGCGTCCTCTTTACGTAGGTTCAGTCCTAAAAATAAATTAATATGACGTACAAATGCCGTCACGGATCTTGAGCGCTGGCTTCAAGTTGCGCAGAAGTCAAATATTCTTTAGTGGTGCGAAGTGAGACGCGGGGGCGGGGAGTGTCAGTGATTGGCTCGCCGCGCCATCGCGTCATAGACGTCACTCCTGATTCGTTCCCTGCGTTGCTGCATGTATCTAACAACGAAGACGATTGGCTCGCCAATGTATGGAATGCGCAAAGCGATCCCCACTCTGACGCCGAGCGCTCAAGATCCGTTTCGGCAATTGTACTTGTGGGATTATCAGGCTGTTCAGAGCGGTCCAACACGACGCCGCCCTTCAGCAAGAAGATGTATTCCCCGTAGTTCATCTTGCCGGCTTGGAACAGGATGCGAGACACGATGTGGAAGGAAAGCAGTAGTTTGTGGCGCTCGAAGAGGGCGCGACACGTGTTTCTATAAAGAAAAGGATAAGGTGAAGGCTATTAGTTAGTACCTAGTCCTGACTGCTAAGCCCAGGAGTGTAGCTAACGTAGGCGAAGTGGGCTTTCGCCCACAGCCTCGCACAAGCGAGGGCTCTTTAAGAACGAAGTTTAAGTTAGGATTCTGTACCTCAAAAGGAAAAAACGGAACCCTTATAAGATCATTTTGTTGACCGTCCGTCTGTCTGTCAAGACCCTTTTTCTCAAGTGGAGGTATCAAGTTAAAATTAAAACTATATACTCAGGTCTGCGGTCCCTTCAAGCTGTGTAAAAATCAAACTTCTAAGTTAACGAATAAAAAAGATATGGCCGTTTAAGTCACAAAAAAAATGTATATTTTAATACTCTCAAAGATCGAAATTCATAGGGTACTTCCCGTTGACCCATTATCTTGAAATTTGGCACAAAGCAAGGTCTTATAGCACAGGTATAGGAATAAATCTGACAACAGTAAATTTGTTGTTACCTACAACACAAAAAAAAAAATTGCAATTAGCACTAGCTGGCCTCCCCCGGATTCACCCGCGTCTTTGTTTATTGATCTGCTTCTATAGGTCATAGCGTATTATATGGCCTATAGCCTTCTTCGAAAAGCGGTTTATTCAGCTGATTTTTAAATTGGCACAGAAGTTCCTGAGATTAGTGCGTTCAAACAAACAAAAATACTGCTCGTAATATTATTATTATTACAGGTTGATAAAGGACAATTAACGCCTTATTCCAAAACGCTACATTGACGTTAACCATGAAGTTTACCACTGGTTCCTGAGCTATCTAAGATCCTAAAGTGCGCCTAAACCTAAAGTACTTTTCCAGGCCAGGACATCTGTAAAATTACTGGGCCCACCTTCCAATAGCTAGATATATGTTATATCATGGGATAGTTGTAAACTACTTTTTTTAAATTTTATTTCAAAATTAACTTCAAGCGAAATTTTAAGAGCAGTGATGGCCGAGTGGTAACGGCCCCGACTTACAAGTTGTAGGTCGCGGGTTCAACAATTCAAAGTGTTAATTTTAGGAAACGGATCGTAACTTGACCGTATGAAACTTAGATAAGGATCACCATCATCATCAGCCTTTTTAATGTTCCCACTGCTGGGACTCAGGCCTCCTTTCTAGGAGAGGGAAACGGGCCGCAATCTACCACGCGGGCCCAGTGCGGGTTGGTAGATAAGGATGAAAGAATGCAATTATTATTTCTTACCTGTGGATATTATTTTATTTTTAATTTTATTTTTCTCTCCCATTCCCAGCCCTGCGTTCAAAAATAACCAGAGTAATGTAGAGTTGCAACCGAGGATCGTTTTTTTACCTCGAGTAAATACCCTAGCGTTAACCCAACTAAGATAACACTTCAGTGTCGATATTATTTAAACCATTTTTTTTATTTTTTTTATTTTTAAGGGGTTTTTATCCACACGGATACGTCAACCCCATAAATTTTAACTCTGTAATTTAAACTACCATCGATCAAGGCTCGGAAAAACATTTTTTGGTATCAAATATCGTTACCAAGCGTAGCGTTACCTTCATGATACGCCATGAAGGTAACGTTATGCTAAGTAACGATACTCGAGCGGCCTTTTACCAGTAATTTGAGTTATCAATGATTTTACCTTTCAATCATGGAAATTACAGACACAATAGAAAGACAATAGGTGCGCGAACGCCGGCGTTCGCTTGGGGTTTAATTAATTAATAACATGTATTATTAGAAAATTAGCGAAGCGGACCCGGCTGCCTAGGTTTATTGCAGTAAAACAAATTGGCATTTGCCTGATTGTTTTTTTTTTAAATTGATATAATCTAGTGCTTGACTGCGATCCCACCTAATGGTAAGCAGCGATGCAATCTAAACTTAAAAAGCTAAGATTCGTTAAAATATACTTACTTATAAACAGCAAAAGTATGAAACTCATTGAGATGGTTGATCCTGTCTTCAAGTTCGCCCGCTTTGGGACTGCGGTCTATAGAGTATGTGAACAAGTCGATGTAGGCGTCTAGCGAGAACTGGTACATGGGGTCGATGCGCGACAGGTCATTCAGAGCGAAGAATAACACCGAGGCACGCACCGCTGTTGGGACGTAACCCTGGAGGATAACAGAATAAGATTTAGTTATTTTACAACCCTATTTTTTGTTCACACATAGCCTGAAATTCACATCCATGAGTAAACAGCACGTCAAGGGTTACAATTCCGTAATGACCGCGCCAAAGTATAGCGGTCAGGAAGACTTTAAATCTGCCGATTATACTTACAGGGTTATTTGTATAACACAGGGAACTTCTCAGGGCTAACTAATTAATAACATCATAGACAACAACTTTTGATCAATGAACATAATATACTTTTTACAAAACATAATTCATCAGGACTCAGGCCTCCTCTCTCGGAGAGGGAATGGGCCGTAACCCACCACGAGCGACCAGTGCGGTTTGGTGAATGTCACATGTCTTCAAATTTTTGGTTCTAGGTTTTGAGAGCAGTGGTAATGAAATAAATTACACAAAGTAATGCGCCCGACTAGGTTCGGACCCGCGACCTACAACTCTTAAGTCGGGGCCATTACCACTCGGCCACCGCTGCTCTATCTAAAAAAATACAACTATATACTGTAAAATACCAATAATATGTGCTATTCCAGGATACGGCCTATCCTTGTACCAAGTTTCATCGAAATTCGTTCAGCTGTTCAAGCGTGAAGCAGCAACAAACTCACACACACTTTCGTCTTTATAATACTATTGATATACCTCACCATGAGTTACATGGGCACTTATAAAACGTCAGAAGCTAGAGCACGGTTCCAATTGGTCGTTTCCTATGGAGAAGATCCAGCAAGAGACACCATGGTTACTCTTTAAAAAAATGGTTGATCTTACAATATTCCATAAGTATTACAAAATTAATTAATTAAACCCCAAGCGGACGGCGTTCGCTCTCTCATAGTCTTTCTATTGTGTGTCTACGGTACTCGAAATGTAGATACGAGGGTTTATGTCAGTAACCTTGGTTTTTTTGCGGATTACTCATCCTAGACTATAATATTGCCGCTGCAACATGCTGGCCCGCAGGTTTGTACGCTGTACTGACTCTGTCAAAATAACACTTTTTAAAGCGTTCTGTCAGTCGTTTTACACGTGCAGCTTGTGGACCAAGTATACCCAGCGGGCATACAGCGACCTGCGCGTACAGTACAATAACGCATTCAGGGTGCTTTTGGGGTTGCCGTGGCGATGTAGCGCATCAGGGATGTTCGCGGACGCATGTGTTGACGGTTTCACCGCGATCATGCGGAAGCGATGCGCTTCAATGTTGGCGCGCCTGCGCTCTTCCTCCAATAGCATCCTGAATGTGTTTTCAGACAGGTGGGACTCCCCCCTGTTACGAAGGTGGATAAGTGTCCAAACTCATTTATTGTAATAAACTAATAAATCATTGAACTGCTTGTGCAATGGTTCATTGGTTGTTTATTATTATTATTATTTAATTAAATACTAACATTAGGCTAAGTTTGTACCACCACTAACACATATGGATAATTATCTGAAATAAATATTTGAATTGAATTGAATTGAATAATATTACTTTTGAATGAATTTAATATGCTATACAAGGCGCCAGTTAAAATAAAAATAAAGTATATTGACCTTTTCCGATCTCCAATATTTCGAAGGTACCCGAAAAACCATCAATGAACTGTTTCAGAAAATGTAAAGGGATCACGATAGTTGTCGATTCAAGACAGCTTTGTTTTTGAAAATTAGAATGTCAATAAATGTAGGGGGGTCTATGACCGTTATTTCACGTGTAGACTGCCCGCCCACGTCCGATAATCGGTGACCGATTTTTCGTAGGAGAAAAATAGAACACACTGATAGCAATAGTGCAACGCAAACGTCCTACAGAAAGTTGGTTAGAAATACACAGAACGATGTTACAAATACAAAATCGGCCCGATTATCTGTCCTACAAAAAATCTGACGTGGGCGGGCAGCCTTATGGCGTCTACCTTAGCATTTTACGGCCTTCATGCTCACCGCTCTAGCCGTGTCGATCTCCTTCTCCGTGTCCTGCGAGGTGATGAGGGCTTCCTTCACATCCAGAGAGGTTTTCTGCGAGGTCTGCAGAGTTACGAACAACTCCTCGTTTTCTAGTAGAGGCACCTGGGACTCGTACATAATGCGGAGGAGGTCGTTTTCGAGGTCGATCTGATGAGGTAGAATAGTAATAAGGGGGCTGTAAGAATTATGGTTCACGTGCATTCTTCGTATTCCTAAGTATGTGGAAGCAAGATTCCGATCCGAGTGGAAATCTTTACCATTGTGGGCGATGACTGGGCAACAAACAATTCAATAAGATGGTCTTAGGCCCTTTTCACATGCACACGGTCAAGGCACGGTTGCCGTGCCGTGTAAAGCAGACATGTATGGGCTAACATAGACAGCTTTCACACGGCACTCACACGGCACGGTCACAGCACGGCGACCGTGTCGTGACCGTGCTATCCGCTATAAACACGGTTTTGACGCGGCAACTGTCTTGCAGTTAGAGATGTGCTGTTGCCAGCAATATTGCTTGAAGTGGGAATTTTGATGGCGATATTGTTAAGTGCCAATATTGCCACCAATATTCCCACTTTTTTTTTATTGGTATAAACTAGTGCTTGACTGCGATCCCACCTGATGGTAAGCAGCGATGCAATCTTTGATGGTGAGGCGCACTAGTTTAATAATATAAATAATAATAATATTCCACAACTATCACACAACGCCGTCTAGTCCCAAGCTAACCAGAGCTTGTGTTATGAGTACTAGACAACTGATAAACATACTTATATATTTCTAAATACGTACATATTATAGATAGGTAAATTACACAGTTTATTAAGAGCCTATTCACTCTAGCCTTGAAGACACCCAAATTATAATCGGATTTCACGGCAATATTGCTGGCAACGGCACATCTCTACTTGCAGCCATATCAGCCATATTATATTGACTTGTAGATATGGATTCGTTCACATGCACGAGGGTGTTGACTTTACAACAAGCCGTGAGACAGACCCTAGAATAGTTGTTGTTTACATGGCTGCCAATAGGGCATCCAGTCCCGCATCAAAATAGCAATCCCGCATGCTTGCGGGATTGAAGTCAGAATTCCGGGATTGGGATTTTAAATTTCGTTTTTTGTTTTAAGTAGCAAAAAACACGAAAACCGGTCAAGTGCGAGTCGGACTTTCACACCGAGAGTTTCTTATTTTACGTACTATCTTTTTTATTGTACCTAAATTGTTCGATTCCCGAATCGAGTTTCGAAGATTTTCCAAATTTACAAAAATAATAATTTGTAATGTACCTACCTAATTACTTTACGATTTTCATATAAAATCAACTTGTTTTTATGGAACAATAAAATATTTAACGGACCTTCATCTCTTAAGAAGATTAAATTCACGTGTTGTAGGGAATCCCTGGTTATAGAGTACCTTCTTCTTCTTCTTCCTGCCCTTGTCCCATTTTATTTGGGGTCGGCGCAACACGTTTTTTTCTTCCATTTTGTCCTGTCACTAACTCCCTTTTCTTTCATATCACTTCTCACACAATCCATCCATTTTTTCTTTGGCCTCCCTCCCCCTCTCCATCCATCTACATGTATACTCAGAACCTTTTAATAATATGCGCTTCATCCCTCCTCTTCACATGACCATACCAAGACAACCGATTACCTTTCAACTTTTCAGTCACTGGCGCCACTTTCAAACTTCCTCTAATATACTCATTTCTCACTTTATCCATTCTCGTCACACCACACATCTATCTCAACATTCTCATCTCCGCTACATGCAGTCATAGAGTACCTGATGCTAGCTAAACTATTGCTACTGGGTGCTCTGCTCACCAGCACTTTCTTATTGTGCGCGATGGAGAGCACGAGCGTGTCCTTCATCTGCTCCAGCTGCGGCCGCTCCTTGCGCACCACAATACTCAGCAGCTGGGAAGTCAGACCTTGTTCCTTCACCGCAAAGTTCACCATCGTCGTCTTTGTAAGCGTTTCTGGAGTGTACACTGGGTTACCTGGTGAGGAAACGATGTGTCGTCGGTCACCTTTCGTTTTAGGGTTCCGTACCTAATTGCCTGTCCAGATAAGGCGTTGTACGCGCGTTTCTTCGCTGGAAGGGATCCACTCAGTTACAAACATGGACTCGGAAACAGCGGTTGTATTGTGGCTTGCATATCATCGATGGAGACATCGTAAACGATGAAAACGTGAACGATTTTCTTGCGACAATTTCTTCCCAGTTCCTGCGTTTTATGACTCTATTGGAATAGTCTGATGATTCCATATCCAATATGGCTACTCTTTTTTCAACTTCGTCAATAAGAAGTTCTGTAACACGCTCCATTTCAAATTAAATGCGTCCACTCGCAACGGACTCGCGCGTAGTGTAGGTACTTACTGGACGCAACAATGATGCCCGAGTATCTCGACTCGCGCGTAAAATTCGCAAGTGAGGAAATGCGCGCACGCATCTGGACAGGATGTAAGTAGCTCTAGTATCTTGGTTACGCGCGAGTGGACTTGCGCGTCAAACGCCTTATCTGGTCGGAAAAACGGGAGCCTTATAAGGTCACTTTGTCATCCGTCTGTCCTCCTGTTATGGCCTTTTTTCTCAGGAACGAACGTGTGAAGATGAAATTAATACCAAATATTCAGGTCTGCTATCCTTAGTAATAGTGAAAAAATCAAACTTCTATGTCAACGCGATCTAAAGATACCGTAATTTATGATCCGTTTAGACGCATATTTTGACAAGTACTTGCTAGGAAATCAAAACCTACTGAGTTCTCGTTGACCTGGAATCCTGTTTGGCATTAAGTAAGGCTGGAAAAAATCTGAAAACTGTAAATTTGTAATTATGTCATATGAAAAATACTTTTTACAATTTAAAATAATCTTGCTGGGACCAACAGATATATTTATTGGGTCCTGGAAAAAAAATAGTGGACAAACAGCAGAACCTCATCACTACAAGTCCCTAAGCGTGGCAAGACAATAAAGTCGATTAAAGTGTCCCCGCACACAGGCCACAAAAAAAGCCGCATCTGGCTTCTCTTGCCACAAGCTGTCGCTTCTGGCTTTTTTGTGGCCGCTTCTAGCTTCCCAACTCACCAAGTTTAGTAGTCAAATAAAGCTTGAAGTCGGGATGGTAGGACACCATCTTGTCGTTGAACTTGATGACCTTGGAAGCGCCGATGGTGACGACGGCCTTCTGCAGGATGGGCTGGATGGACGGATCCAACACCTCCCCCACGTTCTGCACTATGACGGGCGTGCCCGTCGAGAGACACTTCTCCATAATCTTCATGTAGTTTGGTTGGCCGAAGTCGCAGATCTAGAGATGATATTTTTTATTGTATTTTTATTTACTCTCATATTGTTTCTTCTAATTATGTATAGTAATCAAAAGTATAGTGCATTTCACTTATGAAGTTACTTCGCCATAATGTTGGCTCCCCTGTATGTCTAATGAAAAAAGAAAAGAGGTATCTACTCTAGCAAAATCGTTGCACGAAATGCGAAACGTAATCGATTTTAACAATAATCGCACTACTTTATGTAGAATTATGAGAGGAATGGGATTTTATTAAAAAAAAAAACATATCTAAAAGAAAGTTGTTTATGGAGAAGTAGGATATTGTGGCGTGGCGTTTTCGGTATTTGATAGAATTGCAGGACAATCGAAATGGAGCCCAGCGTCGTCCTATATTTTATTTAAAAATAGTTTTTAATCGTTTCCAAAAGAAATAAAAAAAATATAAGGCAATTGTTAAAAGTAACGAAATATCAGTTAATCTTCCTAATATTAAGTAATTTCAATGCTAAAAATATAGCAACACTGTTTTTCTGTATTGCCAACATTACGGCGAAGGAACTTCTTATGTGAAACGCACCTTTACAAACTATCCACAGATAACTGATAAAATCAAAGTTACATATTATAATATTATAGTATTTACACCTACATAGTTATGTACTTAAAGCGCGTAAGGAAACGAAAAAAAAATTGGCCTCTCTATCATACAAACTGTCCAATCAAGTTCATAATTTCGTATGGAGACGCCGATATTTTTTCGTTTGCTGAAAAAAAGCCTTGTGGAAGGTTTTTCAGTTTCGTCTACTGAGCAAGCCCTTAAAGTTTGCGGAGATCTGTCCCTTATACATCATTACTTTGCAATTGCCCTGACGTGTCACTATTTTCTTAACGTGAATAGACTATAGTTACTTATCATAAAAAAAAACACACATATTAAATAGGTAACACGACAAACCCCACTTAAAAAAAAAATACATTGTTAAAAACTGTTAAACTAAATTGTGGCCGTCTCGTTTCACAGTCGTAATACTACGCGTATTACCTTATGTTGCGTTTAGTATACACACACCTGTATCCCGTTGTTCTCCTCGAGGCGCGAGATCCATATGAGCGCCTGTCCCTGAGGGTCCACAGCTAGCGGCCAGCGAGTCGCGCGCACCACTATGATGCCATTCTCCGCACTAAAGTTGTCATCTAAGAATAACAAAAACAATATGATTATCTTCTCAAGCGAAAATAAAAGCAGAAACTCGCCCAGAAGTGGGACAGAACAGGCTAAGGGCCCTTTTCCTGTCACGCGTTTTTAGCCCGCACGCGGTTCTCGTCCGCATGCGGACTGCCCGCATCCTATCATTTGATACATGTTTTTCCTAACATGCGGCATGCGGCACGCGCGTGGAACGCGGATTGGCTGCGGGCGCGTAGACCGCGTGCGCGCTATCCGGATGCGGGTGGTGATCTTCTGCCTTCAGTGTTGTTTTTACTGTAAAGCGAGTTGCACGCATGCTCATAGTCCGCATATATTGCTAAGAAGTTTACCCACTGGCGACACGCACAACATTGCAGCAGCAAACGAAATCTTTGTCCTGCGTGTGGCCCGGAGCGTGCTATCACCCGCATGCGGACGAGACCCGCATGCGGGATAAGATACGCGTGACAGGAAAAGGGCCCTAACAAAAATGTGAAAAAGTGCTTGACTGCGATCTCACCTGATAGTGAGCAAATGACGCATGATAACGCATAGTAGGTTCAAAATACTTTGACATAAATGTCAAAAAAAAAATAAAAAAAGGCAAAAGGGCATTTAAGGGATTCAGAAATAAGCATAACTTTGACACACCAAATTATTGATTGGGTCGCGTTTGACAACTATCTCACCTGAAAGTAAGCGATGATGTGGCCGACGATGGAGCACGCTTGCCAAAAATAACCTATTTAATTCCTCTTGACTTATGATCATATTTGAAAACAAAAAAACGTCACCCCGCCCGTAACTAGAAAATACTCCTGTGGATACTCGTGTTCACAAACATTTAAACTCACATTAGCAAGACACACAGAACCGGGACGGTCCGTTCACAACCTTGCTGCAGTGAGCGCAGTAACTAAGCGCGGTGCGGCGAGCGGTCATATCAAAAGTATGTAAAGCACGCCACGAGACGCCGCTCATAGCGCCCCGCGCCCGCTTACCGATGCCACCCCGCTCGCCGCACCGCGATCTGCTAAGACTGAAGTCGTAAACAGGCAGTTACACCAATCTTTAGGCCACGACACGCAGCGTATACCTTCTGGGGTATACAATCATTATGATATGTTGTTTATGTAAAGAACTGCTTACCGGGCAATCCCATGTAGTTCCAGTCTCGGAGCGTGGCATCGTCCAGCAAGAACTTCTGCATGCTCAGGTCCAAAGTCACGGGAAGACTTTCGTTGCATACCTGGTATAATGAAATCAAATAATAATCAGGCAGGGTTCGGTATCTAGCCAGCTCATTTGACTTGCTCAGTGAAAAGTGTTTTAGGAAAACTCTAATCTCAATTTAATATTTTCGAGGTTTTTAACGTGCTGAGTGCTAAGTATTGGTAGGTACTGTAGCGACATCTATGGCGCTACATAAGAACTACGAAGAAAGTACGAAATCCTGCATCGCACAATCAAAGTTCTCCGCGCGATTTGAACATATACGACAGCCCGAAATCATCTATCGGGCAGACGCCCACCAGACCATAACACCTGTCTGGTCGGAGGATCCTCCCTTTTCAATGGAGGCATTTGGGACTTTACTCTCTGTTCCGCATACCTCCAAAGTACTACTCAGAAACAATCATAATATGACCCCTGCCGGGTAACATGTTTTTGCAGCCGTAACAGTGCGCCCGGCCGAAATCACGCGATTCCTCCGTGTTCATTAAAACTACGATATTCCAGAAATTACGTATTAAATCCGACCAAACTCGCGGCGACTTACGCATAACGCGGCGACGAGCGCGTTGCATCTGTGTCGCCAGGAACCACTTAGTACTCACTCCACTTTCGTTTTGTTTCTATTCTACTCCTTTCCAATTTGTAATTATAACCTTAGCAATCTAAATAAACTCTTTTTCTGGAAGCCAAAATTATTTTTACGTAATATTTGTATATATTTGTCTTAGACCAAGATGGCGGCTAGTCGCCGAGCCGGTGCAGCGATGTGTGTCTCGATTTATGCGTCATCAAGTCAACCGTCGCATCGCGCGATGCACTATGTTTCCTGCGATATACTTTTGTTGAAATATTGTGGGTATAGTGAGAAAATTGGTTTTGTAACTACCATGGCACATTTTATAAAATATTTAATTACGTACCTATATAACAATATTATCACACAAATACACTAGTATCAATATTTATTTTAATTATGGGTTATATTTATATAGATTATATTTATTTGTTTAAGTATACTTTATTTACCATCATCCGTGCGTCACTGCGGGGTGCCAGCTGAAAATCAGCGCTGAGTGTTTGACGCCCAGCAATTGCTGAGTTGGTGACCCTTTCGGTTCAGGCACAGTTACTGCAACTGTATTGTATGTCTGTACTCTTTTTTTATTATTTTTTATGTTGTTGTATATTGTGTTGCTTGCGCCGAATAAATGCTATTCTATTCTATTCTATTCTATTCATAACTTATACATGCGCGCTTTTTTGATGTCGACTCAATGAGTCCGTGTGAAAGAGATATCAGTAAAACCTTAAGAGCTCCAGCAGGGCCGAAGCCATCTAGGGCCAACGCTGGAGTTCTGAAAAAGTTACCCGTGACTCTAGAACGAAAAGGGTTACTAAAGGAACAAAGGTGAGGGTTTTAGTAAAAGTAAAAACAGCTGTCCAAATGAGTCAAGTTCTGTAAATAGTGTCCACGCCAAATAAGCTTACCTCCAGGAACCAATCCGACATGAGGTCCTCGCGGTACTCCGACACGAAGGGTCCCAGGTAGGCCACGAAGCCGGTGGCTATCAGGCAGTCTCCCGGCAGGTTCTCGAACTCCTTGTCTAAACGTTCCACTGTCAACTCCCAGCGTTCCTTCTCGCCTGTCCGAGTAAGTAAGAAGTTTGTTGATAATCTCCTTTCAATCATGGTAATTAGGGACACTACAGAAAGATAATAAGTGCGAGAACGCCGGCGTTCGCTTGGGTTTTAATGAATTAAACTGTTGAAAGTGAAGCCATAGTCTTGCTTTCAAGGCCATCATTTAGTAATGATCGGGACGTCTTCATTTGTGAAACCTCAACCGTTTTTAGAATAACAATAATAATTAAGTTATTCTAACCAATTTTTGTAGTGGGTCTCATTGACGAAGCAAAATCTTACAACCAGACTCACCAGTGGGCTCTGGTATCAGGAAGTATAATCATAGCATAATCAGATGCAGTTGCATCTGATTATACTAGAACCCCATCAAAAACCTATTACTAAGGAAAATGATAGAACAGGACAATTAAACTTACCAGATAACCCAGTAATCAAAGCCTCAGCCCTCTCCAGCTTAAGCTGCAGCATCTTGGACTTCCGTTCCAATTCCTCCTTCTGTGCCAGCTTCTCATCGTACTCCCTCTGCAGACGAGCGATCATCTCGCTAAGTTCGCGCAACTTGGCGCGGGCTTCTGCTAAGATCTGCTGTTTTATGCGCAAAGATTCTAAGGCTTCCTCTAGACGTTCCTTCTTTGGCTTCACTATCCTGTTTGAAAGTAATCACTTTATTAGAATTCTCATTATAATCGAGTGCAAGCGATATATATCCGATGGATGCGGAATGCACAGGATCGTTCATTGTGGCGACACTTGGGGAGGCCTATATTCCAACAGAGGACGTCTATCGGCTGAAATGGTGATGAAGCGATATATAATAATAATAATAATGTTTATTGAATTGTTTGATTTACACAAATATTTCTACAATAAGGGCTTAAACTAGAGGTAAAGTTACAAAATTGCGTTCTACCTGAACTAGGTATATATAAACCTGTATCTCAAGTAACTAACATAATTATGATATGATATTATGACACGTTGCCCGTGCGGCCCTTATAACCATGACTATTACGAATCAATTTATGTCTACGTTTAGAGGGATATATAACCTATGGATATAACCGACAACCAGAAGAATTATGAAATGGATTTTTCCACTATTCTTTAGCTTTAGTAGGACCATGAGCTATGGAAAAGTTTAACCTGGCCACATTATATAAGTCTTATGCATCGTTTCCACCAAATCAACGAGGATTGGAAATAACACCAATTCATTAATTTTTCAAACATCCTATTTGTATGTGGAGAAACAACTGAATCGACCCTGAAAATTCATTCCCTAATATGTAGCTGAACTTAAGGGAACTTTAGATGAACTTTAGGCAATCTGCAGGGACATTGCTCGCAGAACAGATGGCTGTTGGGGCCGAAAGGTCCTGGAGTGGCGACCGCGTACCGGAAGACGCAGCGTTGGAAGGCCTCCCACAATGTGGACCGATGACCTGGTGATGACAGTTGCGGGAATCCGATGGACACGGGATGCACAGGACCGTTTATTGCGGCGACATTTGGGGGAAGCCTATGTCCAACAGTTGACGTCTATCGGCTGAAATGATGATGATGATGATGAATATGTAGCTGCACATCCACGAGGGTTATAAATTATTTTCATATTGTTTTGCGGGCAATGCCACTGGCAGAAGCAAAGTCACTAAAGGCGTCTAATTCCAGCAGACTTAGGTATCTGCCTCTAAGCAACATCCTTGCGTTTAGAAAACCTGTACCCCTAGCCAAGTTGATAATCTGCAATTGTTAACGCTAGTAGAAAACTTCAAATGTGCGGGAATGACGTCATCTCAACCCTCAGCCACGTTGTCAGAACAAAAGAATCTGGGGCGTGGCCAACTCGAGGCGTTCGATGCAAGAGAAACGGTTGCAACTTAGCTAGGGGGGCTGGCCTTTGAAAGTGAATGGTGGCACTTACTTGTAGATCTTGCCGTACTTCTCTATAGCCCGCACCCACAGACACAGCGACTTGGCGGCAGCGGACACGGTGCCCACGATCTCCGGGTCGAAGTCGGGCTTCACCGTGTACGTGCCGATCTTCTTCAGGATCTTGTCCGTGATGTTGTCTTTGTCGAATTCTCTTAAACGGTCGAGGAAGTACTGGTCGCCGAGCTGGCGTTTAGCTTCCGCCCAGGTTGGCTCTTTCTGTTGCCGAAATATAATTTTTAAGACGAAGAGAAAGAAAGCATTTAGGTAAATATTTGTTCACACTACTGAGACTCAGGCCTCCTCTCAAAGAAAGGCAATGGACTGTTAAGAAACACACACTTATGAGAGGGTTATGGGACATCTCGCCCACGTAAAAACTGGCCTGTGGGCCAGATGTCCACTTTTTAAAATGTGCATGGGTAGATTCGCCCGAACCAGTTTAGTAAAACGGGCCAGATGTCCACTGTTAAAAATTGAAGGGATATTTCGTCCTCATTGGTTATTTATTAATTAAATAGCTGATAAATCTGCAAATCATAGCATCAAATGATAATTTGTTTTTACAAAAAAAAAAAAACAGTAAAGTACCTAATCATCATATATTAAACTTTTAAAACTATAATAAACTATTCTAAAAGTATTAGTGGATCAAGAGATAAGCGTAGGACACTGCATTGAAAAATTATGTAATTTGTAAAATTATGTATTATACGTAATTAAGGTATTTGTAAAACACTAACAACCCTGTAGGACTGTATAACTAACATCATAAACAACAACTTTTGTTCTATGACTTTTTACAAAACATAACACATTTACCAAAAACAAACCTTCAAGATTTCGTTGTACTATCTAACACACTTCAACTCTGTATTTTGCTGTAAGTACCCTCCTACGCCTCCCGCGCACGATCTCCTCTCTCCTCCGTTATTGTACTATCGCTTGCTTCGCGTAGACTTTGTAACATTTAGAACGCTCAATTTAAATATTTTTATTTTGTATGAAAATCTTATGAACTAAAATATGATAATTTTTTTAAAGTCAGAAAAAAAATTATTGTTTATGATGTTCTTAACATAGTCCTGAAAGGTTGCCAGTGTTGTACAAATAACCCTGTATAATATATTCTTTAAGCGGTTCATTGAGTCCAATGCCAAGGTAGCTGCTAGAAAACTCGGCATTCTTGCAAAGGTACGGTGATACTTCACACCGGTATAGCTTCTAATGTTATACAAATCACGATCTGGACTAATTCTTTTTGCCTTATCATATAAACCGCGTACATTTGAAACAATAAGCCTGCTACAGTCTTCTCGTCCGATTATAATTTAGGTGTCTTCAAGGCTAGAGTGAACAGGCTAGGCTCTTAATAAATTAGTGCGATTCGAAAAAAACTATGTAATTTAAGTTTCAAGTTATACTAATTATGTACTTAAAAGTTTAATATTATGATGATTAGGTACTTTACTGTTTTTTTTGTAAAAACAATTAAATTATCATTTGATGCTATGATTTGCAGATTTATCAGCTATTTAATTAATAAATAACCAATTAGGACGAAATATCCCTTCAATTATTAACAGTGGACATCTGGCCCGTTTTACTAAACTGGTTCGGGCGAATCTACCCATGCACATTTTAAAAAGTGGACATCTGGCCCACAGGCCAGTTTTTACGTGGGCGAGATGTCCCATAACCCTTATGAGAGACGAATGCATCGAAAGAATCAAAAGAAAAGAATTTTAGAACGCTAATGAAACTAGCGACAATGTGTCGACACTTGGGGGAGGCATATATCCAACAGTAGACGTCTATCGGCTGAAATGATGAATGAAACTAGTGCTGGACTGCGATCTCACCTGATAGTAAGTAGTGGTGCAATCGTTGATGGTGAAGCGCACTGGTTTATTAAGAGCCTATGTATTCACTCTAGCCTTAAAGATGAAGATGGCTTGATGAATTTTGAGCAATGGCCGAAAATGATCGAGAAATAATGGTGGTGCAAAAAGTGCAAATACCTGCAGCAGTATGAGTACAGCTTCCATCACCATTTCCACTTTGTACGGCGGCTTCGCATAAGACTTCACTTCGGTGATATCTTTCTTGTTCAAAGCGTCCAGGGCCTGTAAGGATAAAATATTGTTAGGAGGACTGTATAGAGGGGTGATTTTTAACATGAAGAAAAAGGGAATAAGAGGTTTCAAATAAACGAAGCGCATTTCAAATACTACCTCATGGACCCACTGGCCATTAGCTTAGCTATAGCTTTTATTCTGACACCCTATTAATGTTAAGTTCCTAGTGTATTTTCAATTATGGTGTACAACAAAGAGTAGTACCAGAAGAAGTTTTCGGTGGTAATTTTGGATTGCGAGGACCGATTTTAATAATTCTTTTTTTGTTTGATAGAAGATACGTTCAGGATAATAAAATATGTAAACGAAGTTAAAAAAATGCTTGCATATACGATTATACTACAAACTTAGTCCAGAAATTATTTTGTACAACCTTTTTGTCTTTTTTGTACAAAAACTGTTTTTTCCATCAAGTTCAAAATAATTTTCCTAGAAAGTCCTTATAAAGTTCTACTTTTCAGATTTTTTTCATATTTTCTAAACTTATGGTTCAAAAGTTAGAGGGGGGGACACACATTGTTTTTTACTTTTGGAGCGATTATTTCCGAAATTATTGACATTATCAAAAAATTATTGTAGTAAACCCCTATTCATTTTTAAATACCTATCCAACAATATATCACACGTTAGGGTTGAAATTAAAAAAAAACACTTCCCACTTTACATAATTATAGGGGGGCTACCCTAATAAGACATTTTTTTTCCAATTTTTATTTTACCACTTTGTCGGCGTGATTGATATACATATTGGTACCAAATTTCAGCTTTCTAGTGCTAACGGTCACAGAGATTAAGCGAGGACGGACAGACGGACAGACAGACATGGCGAAACTATAAGGGTTCCTAGTTGACTACGGAACCCTAAAAAACGATACTCGCGGTGGTCAACATGACCAATCACACGTGGGTGCGGGGCGGCGAACAAAGCGAAGCGGACGCTATCAGTTGGTTTGGTATTTTCGCGCGAACTCTTGCAGTGCGATTGAAAGTATCAGCATAATCATAGGAATTCACCAGGAATATCTCAACTTTGGAACGCTTGATAAATATCGCATATATCAGCAACCAATAGCTGTAATTAGCTTTGTAATGTATGTTTAAAAAACCTCACACTATTAATAACAAATTATATTTATCGAACATGCATTGAGCATCCAGAGTTTATTTCTTTCGGAACATTTCCGTACAGATTACCTGTGTAGAGGCGACTTTGGTAAGACAGATCAGCCGCGTCGCGTTTAAGTCGCATAAGCCGCGTCAGATCGCTTCATAATCGCGTTCACGTAGAATCGCTTACATAAGACACTATGTTAGATACGACGTTACCATCTAGGTCAACCACAGCGAACGTGCTGAGAAATAAACCTATCCAACATACCTTGATAGCCTCTTCTAGCGCCGGCATGGCACTGGCCAGGTCCCGCATGGCGGCATCAGCGAGCTTCTTGCACTGAACTTCTTCTTCCATGGTCTTCTTGCTCCTGGCTGCGACGCTGCGCTGTTGCTCGTCGGCGTTGCGTTGTTGGACATTGATCACGCCCATGTACTCGATGCATTGTTCTGTGTAGAGACCCACTTGGACCTAGAAAGTGTATTAATAATATAATAATTGGGTTGTGCGAAAGTGAACCTCGGGGCCTCGGGGAACGAAGGCAGAGAAGGAACAGGAGTGGGTTTTAGGCAGTAAAAGTCTGACACGCCCTCCCGCTCCACCCAAAGGCAGGTGATGTCATTAGATGATTTTCCACCATTAAAAATACTTTCTAGAGCGATTGTAACACCGAGGTCATATTGGACACCGAGGCCTTTCACTGTCGAGACTCTGGTTATAAGACCAGTGTCCATATTGTAGTAGTACTGCATACTCAGATTTCGCATGCGGCCAAAGCTCATTATTTGAATTTCGATATGTTAATTCCATCATGTTGGTGGTGGCCCATTCACTCAGGGCATCAATATCATGCTGGTAAGCTATGCTGTCAGAGACAGAATCGGCATAAAGTGAATGAGTTTTTGTGGGAGATCGTTAATCATAATTAAAAATACCAAGGGACCTACAATGTTTATTGTTGTGGGAGATCGTTAGTCATAATCAATATGATGATGAGCTTCTACAGAAGTTTCACTCAGTCTCATACCTTGGCCTCAGCGAGTTCCTCTGACATCTGCCCGACTAGTCTAGTGGTCTCCTCCACTTTGCCCAGTCCATTACGAAGCTTGTTGGCTTGTAGCGCTATCTCTATACGCTTGGATTTTAGCATCCTGATGGGGATAAAAATAAAATCAATATGGTTGGTGAAGGTGGTGTGACGATCGGGGTAGACTTGGCCGAAATCGCCCCAGACAGAGAAAGGAAAAAGAAAGGGGGAAGTCTTTTCCCAGCAGTGGGACACAAAATAGGCTAAATAAAAAAAAATGGATGGATCGTTGTTCACCTGTTCTAATTAAAATACGAGTATGTCGGTGAAGTCAGTGACGGGAAGTTTAAAAACGAGTGAACGAGTCGAAAGCGGTGCTGACGTCACAACACTTGGACAGAATCTGTCTGGTGTTCGCGCAAACCGTACAGGGCCTTATCATGACGTGTTAATATGTGACGTGTGCGAACGAGAAAAAGGGATGAATATATACAATTATACAACCTATGTTCATCAGACCAAAATTCCGAGCGAAGGAACGTGGTCCTCTTTACTCTGTCGGCATCCGCGAGTACAATAATTAGTCTAGAAACTGCTTCACGGCTCGTTATTAATTTAATATCCAACAGCCTACATGATGTAGGTTCACACATCGGCCACATATACAAGCACAGGTTTGGACAACATTTGTTAGATGATTTCAAAGCCTGACTGATAGTGGACAAAGATTTTTTTTTTTGTATTTTCAACACAAATAATAAAAGGATTTTAACTTGGTCAGAACATATAATTATGTACTTCTATCTAAAAAAAAAAGACATTAAAATTAATTTAGGAACCAAACCTTGATGCTTAAAACCGATGACCTAACAAATGCCATTATGTAAGTAAAAAAAATAAAACATAACACAGTTATAAGACTGGCCAACCGAAACGTTATAATACCAGTTTCAAAAAAACTATATATATAAATCAGGTGCATGGTCTGGAATAGTTTGTTCAGTCAGTACTCGTTATATCATCCAATCTGATCGCCATCCTCCTGGATCGACAAGTATAACTCTGGGCACTTGACCGAGACTAACAACGACGCAGACTCTATTTCCGGCACTACATGCCATAAATAAAGTTGTATTAAAAACGACCAAAGCTGGGAGGAATAAAATTATGGTACTTTAGTTCCATAATTATAATATTTATATTATATATAATAATTATATGTGCGCAAACACAGGTGCACTCTGCAGCTGCATTTGCGTACAGTCAAATAAAAGTATGATCTCAGCTTGATATAGTGGCAGATAGCTAATAGCGACGTAATTTTTTATTAGCCATTATTGTCCCACTGCTGGGAAAAGGCCTTCCCCAAGTCCTTCCAGACATTCTCTGGCGCCGTCACTAACCAGTTCTCGTGATACGCGTCTAGATCATCTCGCCACCTCTTTCTAGGGCGACTTCGATGGCGCTTACCGTTTGCAGGAACCCACTGGGTGGCGACACTTGCCCAGCGGTCACCGCTCATGCGGCTGACGTGACCCGCCCAATCCCATTTAAGCCTGGCAGCCTTGCCCACGTAATTATACTCAATACTCAATTGTTTATTGCATTCCACAATGTACATGCTTAGGTGGTAAGTGAAAATGTAATAGACACAATTGTGGACCCTGTTGGGCACAACAAAAGACATTATAGACTAACTTATACAATAATTAATTATCGAAAAGTCGATCAGTCAAATAATTTTCGGCTACACCTAATCTCTTTATCTAAAGGTTCAAAGGGGACTACTGTGTGTTCTTGTTAAGCTGAGTGACTCATCGTTGTCACTCAGCTTAACCACACCACTTGACTTATTTATATAGGATTATGACTGTGTTAACATCATTAACAACAACTTTCGTTCTATGACTTTTAAAAAAATATCATATTTTAGTTCATCAGATTTGCGTACAAAAATAAAAATATTTGACGTTCTAAATATTACGAAGTCTATGCAAAGCGAACGATAGTACAATAGCGGAAGGGAGTGGGGATCGAGCAGTGGGGACGCTTGATGTGTTTTCGGCGCGTCATAAAGACTAGGTAGTATAAGTAGGTAGGTATAGCAAAATACAGAGTTGAAATGTGGTATATAGAACAACTAAATTTTGAAGGTTTGTTAATGGTAAATGAATTATGTTTTGTCAAAAGTCATAGCAACTTATTGACTGACATATCAACACACAATCGAAACAACTGAGACAAGAAAGAGTATGAAATGTTGCACAAGGAAACCTAAATGGACCACCATTTCAAAAATTCGTTCGGAAGGATTTATCACTACTCTTACTCTTGATATCCCGCCACGAGCTCCAGATAGTTGGTGGGCGTGACGTAATTGGTCCTCTTCATCTCCTGCCACATCTTGACGCTGTAGCGGCCCACGGACGAGTGGATCAGCGACATGATGGACGCCACCGACGCGCGCAGGATGTCCTCGCGGCTCTCGATCAGGGACTCCATCCTGCGGACCTGGTGAGGGTATGAGCCGTTTCCGTTTACTGGTATTGAGAAAATGGTTCATAGAAAGTAATAATATTTTTCAAGTTCTACTTAAATCTATCAAAATATTACTTTCCATACTTCATTTGTTTAGGTAGTTAATTAAATATAAACAATCTTAACATGTCTTTCATCTAAAAAAAAATCTTTATAGAAACTTTTATCTAAAACTGTTTAAAATTAGGTATTTACCTAAACCGATGTTAGATAATAATAATTAATCTATATATATAAAAATCAATGCCACTTTTCGTTGTAATTTTATAACTCAAGAACAGGCTCACGTATCCAAACCAAATGTTTAGGCTTTGTTCGGACTATTTAGTAGATGGTTTATGTTAAGTTTGGTAGGGTAGAGTAGGGTAGAGTAGGGTAGAGTAGTGTAGAGTAGTGTAGAGTAGTGTAGAGTAGGGTAGAGTAGGGTAGAGTAGGGTAGAGTAGGATAGGGTAGGGTAGAGTAGGGTAGACTAGTGTAGAGTAGGATAGAGTAGGGTATAGTAGAGTGGAGTAGGGAAGAGCGGGAGCGAAGCTGCACGCAAAAGCTAGTTAACTATATTTAAGTACCTAATCTTTGTGTCTGATATACAATTTATTTTAAATAAAGACATATCATGACTTTACTTTTAGTAATACCTAAACAGATGGAGTATAGTAGGGTTTATTAAAGTATTAAAACTAAATTACTACCTTACTGAGAAACCAAATTATAATTTAGATAAAGATCGGAAAGTCCCATACTTACTACGATATGCAACTTATTGGTTCGTATTCCGTTTTTACGGAAGGCCTTTTATCTGCCTAAAGTACTCGGCAAAAGATGCTTATTAGTTGGCACTTAATAAACTACAAAAAACCGATGTTTTTTCCTAGCCCTTACTGTTCCTGCTGGGCATCAGCCTCCCCTAATCCAAAGACTATAACATTCTTAACATTCTTCTTCCATGCCGTCTCAAAACAGACCTTACAGCAGTCAGATCATTCCGGCCCTCTTTCTGGCTCTTTCTGGCCGGCCTCGACGGCACTTTCCGGAAATAACATGAATAAATGGATAGTACCTACTTACAGTTGCCATCATGGATCTTGAGCGGTTGCGCAGAAGTAAAATATTCGGTCTCCTTAGTGGTGCGAAGTGAGACGTGGGGGCGGGGAGTTTCAGTGATTGGCTCGCCGCGCCATCGCGTCATAGACGTCACTCCTAATTCGTTCCCTGCATTGCTGCATGTATCTAACAACGAAGACGATTGGCTCGCCAATGTATGGAATGCGCAAAGCGATCCCCACTCTGACGCCGAGCGCTCAAGATCCGTGATGGCAACTGTACCAAAAGTGTATCATCCTCATCATAATTATGTTACTTGGGCTCGTCGTAATCTAAACTGGTATTATAAAGAGGTAAAGTTTTTTTTTTTGTATGTTTGTTTATAGGAGATAATCTCTGAAAGTACTGGTCCGATTGCTAAAAGTTTTTCACCGATAGAAAGCTGCTTTATTCCTGAGTGACATAGGCTATATTTTGTGTACGCGAGTGAAGCCGCGGGCAAAAGCTAGTACGTTATGTAACAATACTTATTATCATTCTTATTTTTTTTTTAATATCATGGTAAAAACTGTGGTAACTCTTTCGACCAATCCGCAGCCTTGGCAGGCTTTGGCTTTAACCAGCCTCATCAATTTTTACTGACATTTCTGAAGCGTGTGTAGAACGCGGCCATGCTCCGTTCGGCCGTCCGACTCGCTGTCCGCAAACCGACACTCACGGTAGAAGTCTATTTACCCTAGGTCCAGTGATGGAAGCCAAGATTTCCACGCCCTGCAGGAACTTGTAGGCGACCTCCAGCAGCGCCTCTCGCGGCCACTCCAGGAACCAGTTGGTTGTTGTAGCATTTATCAGGGCTGGGTATTGGCGGATGCGATTCCTGTAACAATCAATATTTTGAGAGTCTCCTTAGAACCGTTTTACTGTTGCTGAAACGGTTAAGAACAACCTTTCCCTTACCTTCCCATCTCAGAAATCTACCTGAACGTGTTCGTGAACAGCCTAAACTGATCACGACTACTTGTGTCAAAAAAAACTTCTTCCTCTTTTTGAATCATTGGGCCCGGTATAGAATAGAATAGAATAGAATAAAGTTTATTGTACACCAAAACACAACTTATACATAAACTTAAATAAGCTAAATATATAGCTATATTAGCTTTATTATTTAACTATATAGCTAGCTATATTGCCTAGGCGTTACACTTGCCATAACGGATTTTGAGCGGTTGCGCAGAAGTCAAATATTCGGTCTCTTTAGTGGTGCGAAGTGAGACGCGGGGCGGGGAGTGTCAGTGATTGGCTCGCCGAGCCATCGCGTCATAGATGTCACTCCTCATTCGTTCCCTGCGTTGCTGCATGTATCTAACAACGAAGACGATTGGCTCGCCAATGTATGGAATGCGCAAAGCGATCCCCACTCTGACGCCGAGCGCTCAAGATCCGTTGTGCCTACTGTAACTGCAGCATCGGTGACACTCATTAAGTCCTCCAAAGTGCAGCGGGCCTTACTATGGCATGTTAAAATGTCAAGCATGCGAGCGAAAATGAGGGATGGAGTTATGCACCCTTTATCACATTTGGAGGTATGCGGAACAGAGAGAAAAGTCTCGCAAACCTCCGTTGAAAAGGGAGGATCCTCCGACCAGACGAATGTTATGTCTGGTGGGCAACTGCCGATAGATGAGTTCGGGCTGTTCTATACACCGTTAAATTTTGATCGTTTTAATCCCGTGGAGGATCGATCCGGTACATGAAACACTATCGAATTGTAAAGATAAAATTAAAAAACCGGCCAAGTGCGAGTCGGACTCGCCCATGGAGGGTTCCGTAGCAATAAGTAACATAATATAAAAGTTCGTTGTAACTTTGATCGATGTTTTAATAATACTTAGTGTATTTTTTTAGATTTATGACGTATTAAAAAAAAACTGCTTAACCAATTTTCGTTGGTAGTTTACATGGTAATGTACATCATATATTTTTTTTAGTTTTATCATTCTCTTATTTTAGAAGTTACAGGGGGGGGACACACATTTTACCACTTTGGAAGTGTCTCTCGCGTAAACTATTCAATTTAGAAAAAAATGATATTAGAAACCTCAATATCATTTTTGAAGACCTATCCATAGATACCCCACACGTATGGGTTTGATGAAAAAAAAATTTTTGAGATTCAGTTCTAAGTATGGGGACCCCCAAAATGTATTGCTCTTTTTCTATTTTTGTGTGAAAATCTTCAAGCGGTTCACAGAATACATCTATTTACTAAGTTTCAACAGTATAGCTCTTATAGTTTCGGAAAAAAGTGGCTGTGACATACGGACGGACAGACAGACAGACAGACAGACAGACAGACAGACATGACGAATCTATAAGGGTTCCGTTTTTTGCCATTTGGCTACGGAACCCTAAAAATAAAGTACCTTTTTTTAAAACTCGTATTAATTTAAGCATGTACGAAATTAATTTCTTTAAGAAAACGTCAGCTGAGCGAGTTTAATGACCTGTAAGTAATTAGTACGCAACGCCGACTCATAGCACAAGCTCTACTTAGCTTGGGACTCGACGGCGGGCGTTGTGTGATAGTTGTGGAATATTATTATTATTATTTTTTATTATTATTAAATAACCAGTTGTCAACAAAGAGACAATACCTGAACTCTTCTCCAATGGGACTGAAGCACAGCACGATGTGCAGGTTGCTCCTCACTCGTTCCACTAGGAACAGGTACACCACCTCTTGAGTCTGCATCAGGTTCGCGGCCTTCATCGGCTTCTCTAGAGCTGTCTTTATCTGTTCACAAAGACGTAAAGCATACAGAGATTATATTCATAGAAATATGTATATCTGAATTATTTTTCCAGACGGTCCAGACCAGTCTATTACATATATATGTTGCTGGGAAATGACAAAATCAGGGATTTCACGAAATCCCGGCAGGTGTCGAATATTAGAATAGAATAAACTTTATTGTACACCAAAAAGTAATACAGCTTGTACAAAAACTTAAATTAACGGGCACAATGGCGGTCTTATCGCTGAGAGCGATCTCTTCCAGACAACCTTAGGATGGATAAGAACTTAAAATAATACAGGGGGTAGTCTGCGGTGTACTGCTAACAAATTGATCAAACTCTATTTAAAACACAATACATAATTATATACATATATATAATTATGTATATATATACAAGGTGTCGTTTTGAAGCTGCAAGCTGCATATTTCAGGAGGTAATTATGTTAGTGATTCTCGACCCGAATCAATAATAAAATAAGTAGGTAATTTTTTTTTTTATAACCGCGCTTTTTTTCACACACACAAACACGGAACAATAAAGGGCGTTTTCACACACACTAACTCGCAACGATAGTTTCATAAATAATGTATCATCCAATCATCATCCCGCACGCCACACCCTAGCCACGCCCCCGCGGCCATCAATCAATCGATTTAGTTTAGTGTAATTAAAAAATTAAATAACAAGTATTACTGATTATTGACCAGGTATCGTTTTTTTACATGATTATATATGAGTTTTATTACAACCTCCTGAAATATTGTGCAGTTTTAAAACTGCACCTTGTATATATATATTACGTAGAAACAAGATAATATTAGAGAGAAAGGAAATGGTTTTTAAGTAGATTTTTAAAAGAAACTAGTGACTGGGCTTGCCTAATATAAGGATATTAGGCAAGCCCAGTTACTAGTTTATTACGTCTTCTTACTGAAAGTATCTAGTGATATGACAAAACACCAAGTTATCGTCAGTGATATATCGTTTCACTAAACTAAATCTAGTAAAATTTCAGAAAAGCGGATACTACTGAATAAAATCGAACCATGCATTTCTCTCGCTCGCTCTCTCGTATCCACACGTGCACTAGTGCGAGCGAACAAATGTGTCGCTTGAGCTGGCGCGGCTCGTGTGATTTTTAAGACCCAAGCGCCAGAACAGAGCCACAGAAATGTAATTGTGAAAAATCAAAGGTCCAGGTATATCATGGCATATGGCTCCGAAATGTGGTCGCTCACAATGGGCGTCATCAGAAGGCTCACAGTCACCCAAAGGGCAATGGAAAGGGCTATGCTCGGGAATTCCTTGCTTGAGAACTAAGTTTGCCGACATAGCACGAAGAATCGCTAAACTTAAGTGGCGATGGGCAAGGCACATTGCTCGCAGAACAGATGGCCGTTGGGGCCAAAAGGTTCTGGAGTGGCGACCGCGTACCGGAAGACGCAGCGTTGGAAGGCCTCCTACAAAGTGGACCGAGTCACACACCGAGTACAGTCCTGCAAGGTTATTAGTGTGTTACAAATAACCCTGTATATTCAAATCGCGCAGAGAAATTAGATGGCACGATGCAGGATTAGTTCTTATGTGGCGCCATAGATGTCGCTGCGTATTTACAATGTGTACATAGCCAAAGCGCATCCATAGGAATCTGCTCGCGTATACTTTGTAATGCAGTTTTTAAATTTGTGATTACAATGTATACACGAATTTTGCGTACCACTCGCGTATAGTTTGTAACTTAGACGTGCACATGCATCTTTCCAATTTATACACGGCCGACACGCCACCATAAAAATGGCTTTTGAGTCTGAGTATTATTTAATATAAAAAATCAACTTATTTAAACATATTTATTGTTACGAATTTTTCTACTATTTTTGTGTTCATTCTAATCAGTGCCTTATTGTAAGTAACAGGAAGAACAGGGTCATCAACATCGCTGCTTATTAGATTGGTTGGAGATTGTTCTGGTGTTGTACAAATATCTCTGGGTGTAGGGACACAATGTACATGCTAATTCAGCAATATTATTATGACGCACGGCTGCGCCCGTGATGCATAGACAATATAATTTAGTCGCGAATAAACCGTAGTCGCAAATAGTCGTTTCAATTAATCTTCACCCCAACACACCGTAGAACACATTCAGTGGAAGTAAAGTCGAACTCTCAGTGAACCTTGACATTACACACCCATAAACATTTAAAATACCCCAAATTGGTGACCCCTGTGAACTTTAGTGTTGTTTTTTTTTCCGGTGAGATTAGACTGAGACGGATATGAATCCGCAACAGAGTGTTACACCACGTGCTCAGGACGTGAAAGTGGACAGGTCCGGCGACACCAGCGAAAGGGAGCTGGCGAGCATAACCGTCGCTTCACGAATCCCAGAGTTCTGGGCAGACCAAACGCGACTCTGGTTAGTCGGGTTCGAAGCCGCGGTGGAAAACCAAAAATTGAGCGATGCCGCGAAACAAGATCTGGTGGTAACCAAATTGAGCAAGACGGCTATAGAACAGGTGAGCGATTTATTGCTCGCTCCACCAGAAACTCGAAAATATCAGGCGCTGAAGGAAAGGCTGCTGGAGGTTTTCGAGGAATCGGAGTCAAGGAAACTTCAAAAACTAATTAGCGAAATGGACTTGGGAGATCAGCGACCATCGCATTTGCTACGGCGTATGCGTGAGTTGGCCAGGGAGAGAGTGCCTGACGAGACCCTTAAGTTGATGTGGCAATCACACCTGCCAACTTCGGTGCGAGCTGTACTGACGGTGACGGACTCAAAGAGTTTGGATGTGCTCGCTACGATAGCAGACAAGGTGATGGAAACTGCAGGAGAGAGTTCATCATCGGTAGCTGTAGTCGATGCAGAAAAGGCCCAGAAAAAGCCCGCAGGGAAGATGACTGACGTATCATCGGATATAAGCAAAATCCGAGGGGAGTTGGCGAAGATCAACCTGCGGTTAGCAGGACTAGAGCGTAGCAGAGGCAGAGGACGTCGGGACAGCAGCAGCAGCCGTAGAGCCAGGTCAGCATCGGTTGGCGACAGAAAGAGTGATAAGTGGTTATGTTTCTATCACTACCGTTACAGGGAAAAGGCAACAAAATGTGTAAAACCCTGTAATTGGAGCAACGGAGCGGAGAAGTCAGCGGGAAACTAGAATTAGTGCAGCCGACGGCGGGACGTTGCACAATATACAACCGTCTAATAGTGTGTGATAAGAAAACAGCTATGAAATTTTTAATCGATACAGGAGCGAACGTGTCCGTAATTCCTGTAAAGAAAAATCGTTCAACTAGTTATTATAATAGGAATAAGTCAAACTTTACTTTGTATGCTGCTAACGGTACAGTTATAAAAACTTATGGTATACAGACATTAACTCTAAACTTAGGATTAAGACGACCGTACATTTGGCATTTCATTGTAGCAGATGTGAATCAGCCTATAATAGGCGCGGATTTTTTATTAAAATATAAGTTACTGGTAGATTTAAGCGGTCGACGTCTTATAGATGAGGTAACTACTTTAAGCTCAATAGGTTCTATTGTAGAGTGGAGAGAGCCATCCTTAACTACGATTGATAGAACTTGTATTTATGCGGAGATACTAGCGGATTTTCCAGAGATCACTAAACCAGTGTCTTTTAGGGAAGAACCCCCACAGGCGGTGTTTCATCATATTGAAACACATGGACCTCCCGTATTTGCTCGAGCTAGACCATTAGCCCCCGAGAAATACGTCAAGGTCAAGGAGGAGTTTCGGCGCATGCAGGAAATGGGAATATGTAGGCCGTCGAAAAGTCCATGGGCCAGTCCGCTGCATGTGGTACCCAAAAAGGATGGGCAGGTACGTCCTTGTGGTGATTATAGAGCCTTAAATGCTATTACAATTCCAGACAGGTACCCGATCCCACGGATAAATGACTTTACGTATATTTTAAGCAAAAAGTGTATTTTCTCGCGTTTAGACTTAAATAGAGCGTATCACAATATTTTAGTTGCACCAGAGGACATAGCGAAAACAGCAATCACTACTCCTTTTGGTCTATACGAGTTTACGCGTATGACTTTTGGCCTAAGGAATGCTGCGCAAACTTTTCAGCGATATATGAATAATTCGGTATTGCAAGGTTTAGATGCACAATGCAAAATAGATTCAGAAGGTCAGTCAGACTCTAGTTTTTACTTCTGTTATATAGATGACGTCATCGTAGCCAGTGATTCGTCAGAGCATCATAAATTACATTTAAGGGCGATATTTGAGCGATTAAATCAATTCGGTATAACCATAAATATGGCGAAATGTTCTTTTGGAAAGGAAAAGCTAGAATTTTTAGGTTACGAGGTCACAACGTCAGGGATCAAACCATTATCAGACAAAGTGCAGGCAATAATCGATTTCCCAAAACCTAAAACAGTAGATCAATTACGGCGATTTTTGGGCATGATAAATTTTTATAGGTCTAGCTTGCCTAGGGCAGCTGAATATCAATCTGTGTTAAACAAGTATTTACAGAACAGTAAAAAAAAAGATAAGTCTATCATTAATTGGTCGGCAGAAGCGGACATCGCGTTCGAGAAATGTAAAACTAGCCTTCTGAACGCAACGATGTTGTCGTATCCGATAATGAACGCTGAGCTTGCTATATGGGCAGACGCGTCGAATGACTGTGTAGGTGGCGTGTTACAAGTTAAGGTTGACTCACACTGGCGCCCGTTAGGATATTTTTCTAGAAAACTTACAGATGGACAACTGAAATATAGCACGTATGACAGGGAACTGTTAGCCATCTATTTGACGGTAGAGCATTTTCGTTATATGGTTGAAGGCAGGTCTTTTACAATTTATACGGACCATAAACCGTTAGTTTACGCGTTTGTGAAAAAACCAAGCGAGAAAGAGACATCTAGACGTGTTAGACAGCTAATGTATATCAGTGAGTTTACGACAAATATTCAGCACATAAGCGGGAGTGATAATTCTGTAGCGGATGCGCTGTCTCGTGTCGAAACTATCACATGTCCGACAACGCTGGATTTCGATGAATTAGCGTTAGCACAACGGACGGACGACGAGCTGACCGCGCTCTTATCGCAAGAACACAAAGTAATGCAATTTAAGCGAATCATATTACCCAACGGTAAAGGTGAGGTGACATGCGAAGTATCTAATATGAATGCAAGGCCATACCTCCCAATAGCTTTTATAAAAAGGGCATTTCAGGTGGTGCACAATTTATGCCATCCTGGAATTCGTACTACTAGGAAATTAGTAACGTCTAAGTATTTTTGGCCGAACATGAACACAGACGTAGGCAAGTGGGCCAAAACCTGTGTTCAATGTCAAAAGTCGAAGGTCATCCGTCATACTGTATCGGGACTAGGGAAATACGAAAGCAGTGGTAGATTTGAGCACATTCAAGCCGATCTGATTGGGCCGTTGCCTACGTCACCAGATGGGTATAGGTACTCACAGTGGTAGAACAGTTAGAAAGCCGATAAGGTTTACAGAATAAAAATATGTTATGTGACCAATGGTGCAGTGAATCGTTATGCTACAGGTTCGAATCCAATTTTAAATAAGTATTGTAATATGTATTTAGACACGTAAGAAAAATACTATGTATAAGGTATACATTTGTCAGCTAACATGTAAGTGACACTTAAATTGTTTTGCATACAGACAATTTTAAAGCATTTAGTAATAAGTAATAAAATTATAATGTCTTGTTTGCATTTAAAAAGTTGTTGTTTTAGGTCAACGAAATGAATAACTAGCATAGAGCCTAGCTGATTGTTACTAAATGTAATTTGTTCATTGCGTGAATACGATCATAAGTATCATAGTTATTCAGAACTAAACATCTCTGTAGTTGATTTAGTAAGTGTCATTAAAATGGGCTATAGTCAAAGCAAACCACAACAAAACAATGTCGCCATCGCACAAACAGTGTCAAATGAGATGATTGGACAAAAAGTCAGCTCTTTGGAAATAATAGTAATTGTGTGTGCTGTTTTCATGGGAATATTGACCCTATGGTTCATCAGAAGCCAATGTAAGAAACGGGTGCGGGACTGGTTTCAGAAAGAAGCAGACTATCATTATAATAGAAAGAGAGATTAACAAATCAAAGTGCTAGTCCGCATGCAATTGCTCGCGTATAGATTGGAATCAAAACTTTTTTGCGCCTAATCCGATCTATATATGATTAGTTGCATGCGGACTAGCACTGTATATTATGGAACAAAGCCAGTTACTTTGGCCACTACAAAGTATACGCGAGTATTTACGTACTACTGTTGTATACACTGGAAGACTGATTAAAAAGTGATTTCCAATCTATACGCGACTAGTTTCACACCCTTGCGTTCTAGCTATGTACATATTGACCCCTCCTCCTCCTGAGATCCCTCCTTAAATCCCCCCTCATAAATCCAGCTACTATTCCTACTCTTTCTCTGTCCATGCAGTAAGGTTGTGGAACTCTCTTCCGCCTAGCATTCGTGAGTTGAAAACTATTTCTCTCTTTAAGACTCAATTAAAAGAGCACTATCTTTCCTCTCTTGTGTGATAATCTTATATATATATTATGTATTTAATTTTAAGTATAAGGTATATATTAGTATTTATTAGTTTAAGATGTCACTAACTCTTCTTTACTTATTTCTGCACACTATTGTCTACATCTCTTCTGATCTTTCCTTTCGCAGGTCTGCTGGAAGAAATTTCTTCATGAAATAAGCAGTACCTTTGTACATAATTTATAATAATGTTGTATCTTCTTCTTTATACTGTGTGTACATAAATTGTAAAATAAATAAAAATTGTAAATACGCGATGTCGCTACATAAGGAAACTCCGAGCAAAAAAAATAAAAAAAATCATTTGGTTTCTAATAACTTACATCTTCAAACTCATCAGCTTTGTAAAGGTTGGTGATCTCGCCACTACTGAGCAGGTTGTTCATGATCTCGGTGAACGCCTCGTCTGCTATCTGCGTGTCCGAGAATATGAAGGTGGTCTTCTTCTGGTCTACTCCGCAGCCCGTGTATAGGAGCTGGTGGTGCGAGGGAGGAAACATTCACTTTAATAAGTTTACTACTTTGTAATCACACTAATATTAATAAAGCTGAAAGTTTGTATTGTGTTTGTGTGTTGTATTAACACGGATCTTGAGCGGTTGCGCAAAAGTCAAATATTCGGTCTCTTTAGTGGTGTGAAGTGTCAGTGACTGGCTCGCCGCGCCATCGCGTCTTACACGTCACTCCTGATTCGTTCCCTGCGTTGCTGCATGTATCTAACAACGACGACGATTGGCTTGCCAATGTATGGAATGCGCAAAGCGATCCTCACTCTGACGCCGAGCGCTCAAGATTCGTTTCGGTAATTGTATGCGTCTATGAAGCTACGCATCCGTGGACGGTAGGCCTAAGAAATACTGTACCAAGGCAGACTTAAAGTTTCAAGAATGTTCTATGTAGTCGACCATAGGGGCAAAGTAATAAATACACACTTAGAGTCCGTCTAAAAAGTCAAACCACTTGGGTAATTATTAGGACAAAATGAAATCTGATGTAGTCAACACTGGTTCAATAATCAAGGTTGATTAAGAGATCTTCATCATTGTTTACTAATAGAAGAACCTTATAAAAAGTATCGAATTTAAGTATTTTTTAAATTATTAAATATTATACAAAATTCTCAAATCGTTTGACTTTTTAGACAGACTATACATACATACACACAAATAAACAATGGTATTGTGAAAACCAGAATCCAGCCAATCAATCAAGTTACCTTCAAGTCCTCCCGGAAGTCCTTGAGGCCATAAGTTTTGGTGACGACGACAGTGAACGCGCCATACTCGCAGATGTAAGTGGCCACGCGCGTCAGGCAAGTGCGGCCGGAACCACCTGCCCACACATATACGTCTTAGTTTACAAGCTTTTGATGCTCTGGCACTTCAATTCCCTCCCCTCCTCCCGATCTGGTGTAATGACCCTGGTCTCGCTGGACACACGTAGAACACAGCGCTTGTCACTTCGGTTCATGAGTCAAACTCCAAGATAAGCGATGATGTGGCCGACGATGGAGTACGCTTGCCTAGAAGTTACCTATTCACTCTTGACTTAAAGACCCCTAGGTTATAGCTATCACTTCGAAGGACTGGAACAGTTTGCCTGCTGCGATCTTTCCGTCTGATTATAATTTGGGTGTCTTCAAGGCTACAGTGAATAGGCTCTTAATAAACTAGTGCGCCTCACCATCAACGATTGCATCACTGCTTACCATCAGGCGGGATCGCAGTCAAGTACTAGTTTATAACAGATAAAAAAAAAAACATGAAACAAACTCCGTCAGGTAATTCCACGACTTAGCTGGACGCACAATAAATGTGTTCCCAAAATGGTTTGTACGTAGTATGGGAGAAATGTCAATCATGTACCGGTAGCGCAACGCAGTAAGTCTCGTGGTCAGATGATGGAACGGACTTGGCGGGATTAAATTATGGAATTCTTCACTTTCTCGTGAAAGGAGGCCACAGGGTCGGTGCCATGCTCATTATAGTTTTCTTTCTTTCTTTCTTTCTGTGGAGTGGATGCCGACCTGCTTGCAGCCCAGTTCCAACTGTTATACTGACCTATGCCCACACATAGCATGTTGCCTCTCTGCTGCGAGATGACGCGCACGATGCGACAGATGTGCTCGATGGCGTCCTTGAACAGCACCAGGTCCATCTTCACGACTCCTGGACAGCTGTTGTACTCCTCCAGCTGGTTCAGTACGAATCTGGATAAAACGGGACGTGAGATGGTTGATTGCAGATACGTTGACTGCCATCTATTAAGTCCGCTGAGTTAGGAGTTAACTAAAATGAAAATGATGCATTTTAGGCTGCCCGCTCACGTCCGATTATAATCGGTGACCGATTTTTTGTAGAAGAAAAATAGAACACACTGATAGCAATAGTGTTGCACTATTGCTATCAGTGTGTTCTATTTTTCTCCTCACACGTCCTACAAAAAGTTGGTCAGAAATATACAGAACAATGTTAGAAATATACCAAATCGGCCCGATTATCTCTCCTACAAAAAGTCTGACGTGAACGGGCAGCCTTATGAGCACAAACTAAATCGGTTTACCAGGGTGAAATTAAAGTGTTTTGTCATGCACTTCTCAGCTTCAGCACCAGGTAAGGTAGATTTTACCATTTCACTGTATTTTTACAGGAACGAATAATATACAAAAAAAAACAATTGAAGTTACACCAGTTGGAGCTGATCAAAGAAGTTTCGTTATCAGGGGCATTACCATGAAGTGTAAAATTTTCAAGCATGAGAGCTATACATCCTACATAGCTCCATCCCTTTAACAGTTCAGTTGAAGTCGTCAAATCGATCGCATTAATAGCTCGTGGTAGGTCCTAAGTTGTAAATTGTACATCTGCGAATGTTTTCTTCTTCTCTTTTATCCAAAGGTAGTAAGCCTCTTGCTTCTCGTGGCGGCGTTTGTGGCTGTGGCATGTGGTCCATGTGCAGCGACACTTAGGCTGACCCCACATTAGGCGTGCGCGATCCTCGGGCGTGTGCGAGCGCGCTGCGTGAGCGTCGCGGTTAGCTGTGTGTGGAGGGTGCACGCGGCGAGCACGCAGCGCGCACGCCGCGAGCGCGCTGCGTGAGCGTCGCGGTTAGCTGTGTGTGGAGGGTGCACGCGGCGAGCACGCAGCGCGCACGCCGCGAGCGCGCTGCGTGAGCGTCGCGGTTAGCTGTGTGTGGAGGGTGCACGCGGCGAGCACGCAGCGCGCACGCCGCGAGCGCGCTGCGTGAGCGTCGCGGTTAGCTGTGTGTGGAGGGTGCACGCGGCGAGCACGCAGCGCGCACGCCGCGAGCGCGCTGCGTGAGCGTCGCGGTTAGCTGTGTGTGGAGGGTGCACGCGGCGAGCACGCAGCGCGCACGCCGCGAGCGCGCTGCGTGAGCGTCGCGGTTAGCTGTGTGTGGAGGGTGCACGCGGCGAGCACGCAGCGCGCACGCCGCGAGCGCGCTGCGTGAGCGTCGCGGTTAGCTGTGTGTGGAGGGTGCACGCGGCGAGCACGCAGCGCGCACGCCGTGAGCGCGCTGCGTGAGCGTCGCGGTTAGCTGTGTGTGGAGGGTGCACGCGGCGAGCACGCAGCGCACACGCCGTGAGCGCGCTGCGTGAGCGTCGCGGTTAGCTGTGTGTGGAGGGTGCACGCGGTGAGCACGCAGCGCGCACACATTTTAGCAGTTTTGTTTTAGAAAACCAAACTAAAGAACGTCGTTCGAGCCTCACTTGCGCAGCGCTTCCGGATCGTTCATGTCGTCGTAGACCTCGTAGGGGTTGAGGAAGTGTCCGAACAGCGGCGGGCTCTTGCTGGGGCAGAGCGCGTGGAACGTCAGCTCGAAGTGCTTGCCCAGCATGTCGTTGATGTGGTTCATGAACCAATCGCGGTCTCTGCGGGCGGGGATTATAATTATTATTGATAGTGATTGGGTAACAGAGTCCAGACAAAATTCAATGAGGGCTACAGTTTTTTTGTTCACCTGTTTGCGCCACAAATCAAAATAATTCGTAATGCTGTTAGAGTGTGATTTATAAAACCTATCAATAACGCCGCTGTATCATGCAAACTCATTTATTTCGAAAAAAAGAGGCAATATGTTACCGACAGAAAAAAATACTCTCTTAGAATCTGCCATACAGTTCAATAAGATATGTATGCAGCATGACTTTGATCCCTTTATGACTAGCTTGGCGTCGGCCAGACGACGCATAAGCCTCAGGTTTTTTAAGTGATATGGACTATAATTGTTTCGCTAATTTTCTGTAATGTTTTGTTATTCTAATCGTTACCTACTTATTTTTTGTTAACTAAAAGTTTCTAGCTACTACTCGTTAACCCTTGCAATGAACTTGTATATGTAGCTGTAAAATTTTAATAAGCTTTAATCGTGGTGTAAAGGTTGATATGCTCACTTTTAAATTTTAAGTCTGACACTATACGTGAGGACTTGTAATTGGCTTTCTGTCGTTTATATTTATTTCTATTTTTAGTTTGTTAAGCTGTAAGTCCTCCAGGCTGTAATTAATAAATAAATAAATAAATAAATAAATAAATAAATAAATAAATAAATAAATAAATAAATAAATAAATAATTGATTTATTCGTTCAATAGTTACAAAAATGTAATTAAACTCGCGCCAAAAGGCTCGTATACCGTCTTAACTATTTGTGGGTTGTTGTTTGACATTTTGAAGATCTCATACTACACTAGCGCCACTAGCGGTGAATCCAAACGCGGCAGTCCACAGTTGTGTCAAAATCTATTGCCTGCACTATGGTTACAATGAGAGTCCCACACTAGCAAAATTGGAAAATGGAATTTGAAAAAAAGTAAAACTACATCACTGCTTACCATCAGGTGGGATCAGTCAAGCACTACTTTATATTACAAAAAAATTTGGAAATACAGTGACCATCAACCATTTCTGTTTAACACGTCTCACACACCTAACTTTTATTTTGCTTCAGAGTCTAGTCTCCTAGCAAGCTAACACTGACTGACTCAATGATCTAGATGTTGACAGCTAAGGCCCCTCGCCCACGGAGAATTTTTGTAACTATGCTGTCGCGCGTTTCGTAAGCGCGCTACAGCATCGCTACTAACGCGCGTCAGTCGCATTTGCAAGCGCTATAGAAAAAAATGCCAACGCACTACAGCATCGCGACTATTAGAGTAAGATCCCAGGACCGCCAGATATCACTTATTTTCTGACGAACGAAATGTGGACCATTGAGTACTGTTAGTATGTACTAAGAATGCATGCCTACCTGCTAGCTTGCTTAGACGGCCAATTTTCAGGTATCAGGTAATCAAGGTACATAAAATTATTAATTACCTCACGTAAATTCTCAAAGCTGATTTTTACGTATTTTGTAGGCAATATCTTTTAAATCAAGTCGCTTATACTCCCAGACACATTCCGTCGGCCGTATTGTTTAACAGATGCTTTAAAGCTCCCAAAAAATGACATAACTTCACGTAAATTGCTTGCGTTCTTAGTAAATACTAATAGTACTCAATCGTCCACATTTCGTTCGTCAGAAAATACGTGACGTCTGGCGGCCTTAGGATCTTGGACTATGTATCAATGCGAACGCGCTACAGCATCGCGACGCGAAAAGTCACCGTGGGCGAGAGGCCTTTAAGCAAGTTGACTCACTTGTCCTCAGTGAGTCGGTCGCTGAACACTCGGAAGCACTCGTGTATCCACAGCCGTAAGAACCGCGACTTCGTATTCGTGTAGTCTTTGTTGCTACGCAGCAGACCCTGAATATATTTTCAAATGTTTTATCTGTTTTGTTAGAAATGGGGGCGTTTGTGTTTACTGGGAGTAGACGATTTGGGGGAAACGAATTCAATAAAATAAGACCACCCATTGTGGCACCCTATTAATTTTATGTTTCTTATGTAACTGCTTTATTTTTGGTGTACAATAAAGAATTTATCTATCTATCTAATAATGCATTATGCTACGTTTACATGTGGGCCCAGCCTCGGCCAATCAAAACTGTGTAGCCATTGTATAAACGGGGAAACCCCGTTAACACAATGGCGATTGGACGAGGCAGGGCCCACATGCCCATACTTCGCCTAGAATGGGCCTCCATGCAATGGCACTCTAGGCGAAGCGAGAGAAAGTGTCAGATTTTTACTAACTAAAACCCACACATGACCTTTTAGTTTTTTTTTTTTTTTTTTTTTTTTTATTAATGATAGGCTTGCGTTTGACCACTATCTCACCTGATGGTAAGCGATGATGTGGTCGACGATGAAGCACGCGGCCTTTATGGCGGCTGTACACTCTCGCCCGAGTGCACTCGTGCGAGGGTGTAGATGACAGCGCTCGCCTCGCCTCGTGATGTCTCGGGGTGCCTCGGCTGCTCTCGCTCGCGTGGCGGTTTTTTGCGCCCGAGTCAAAGGGTCTCGGTATGTTTCGCGAGGAACGCCGAGAGCGTTGCTGTACACTCTAACGTACTTCAGTGCTCAGCGAGCAACTGTACGGAACGTACGTGTAACTACGACGCTCAACTTGTTTAATTTTGTTTTTCATGATATATGTGTAGATATAATTATATAATAATTAACAGCACATAGCGTAAGAGCGGACGCAATTTCCAGTGTGTCCATCCTCTCGGCGTCCGTAACCGCAAATAAACAGACGAGAGTGTAGGTACACGGTCACTCCGAACGCACACGTCTCGGCCGAGGCGCCTCTGGCGAGACATAGCGAGTGCTCTCGGACGAGAGTGTACAGCCGCCATTACGGCCTGGTCACGACTTCGATCTTAGTGGCCCGGGAGCGGCGAGCGGAGCGGCAGCTAAACGGCAAGGTCATGAACGGACCGTTAGGGCTATATTTCACTGGGACATCATGGCGGCACAACTGGTCGCGCTGCCATGGTGTCCCGGTGAAATATAGTTCTAAGCTACCAAATTAGACACCATACAGACAACACCAGAGTCACCACAAGTCCAAGCTGGTTGCGCAACCAAACGGACACCAGGTGAGCATCAGGCAACGGCGTTATCGCCGCCGCCGCCGGCGCCGGGATACTGATCCCGATTTCCGGCCACCGTAGGCGCGGGCTTGCGGACAGTAAGCAATGCGTAGCTCGCTGTCTGACCGTCCGGTAACTGTCCGGACCAAGCCCAGGTCGTCGACGGCGCGCGCTGTTCCCGCGCGCCTCAGGGAGTTGTCAGCAACAGCAGGGACCCAGCCGGGTCGAAGCCCACTGGGGCCAGGGCTATCCGAAAGGGCGCTCGAGCCCCGGTATGAAGGCTTGAAGGAACGGGATGGGTTTTTTAGTCAATAAGAGTCTGACACTATCTCCCGCCCCGCCTAAGAGCGGGGGTTGTCACAGGATGTTTTTTCCCATCGGAAAAAAAAAGGTGAGTAACTCTCTATAGAGCTGTATTCATTTTGTTGGTAGCGGCGACTGGTCGCGCCGCCATGGAGTCTCAGTGAAATATAGTCCTTATGGTCTAGGGCCATGGTAACTCTTTCGAACAATACCGCAACTCCAGCATGCAGCGGCATCGACGAGCCCCGTCAATCCATGGGTAACGTACCTGGAAGATCTTGGAGATGTCTCTCAAGTTGAAGAGGTAGTGCATCTTGCTGGGGGTGGGCAGCAGCTTAGCTACGATGTTGTTGAACATGTCGATCGTCGCGATCAGCACCGTTTTACCTAAAGGAAGACAATTTTAATTTTAAGTACCTCTCTGTTACAATGGGCCTCATGAAGGTTAAAAGTCACTCAAAGGGCAATGGGACCAGCAAAAATAGGGGACAAAGTGAAAACGAGTCCTCCACCTACCCTGACAGCAGTCCGTGGCTCCTTGCCAAAAACGGGCCAAGTTGATGAAGAGGGTTTCACTAGAGTAGAAAAGAAGAAGAAAAATAATCCCTGTTCCCGTAACCAGTGCGGTGCCGCACCTAGTGGCCTAAATATGCTGCTGCGTCCTGCTGTGCCTACGACGCAGCTGTATATTTCGCGTCTACATTGCTCTACGAATGTTGAGGAAGTCGTGGAGTACATGAAGATAATGAGCAACTGGACTCTGAGGGTCGAAAGGCTGGATTCTCGCCACGACACCAACTTCTAGTCGTTCCAACTAGAAGGCGCAGCGCTGGAAGGCCTTCTACAAGGTGAACCGATGACCTGGTGACAGTCGCGGGAATACGATGGATGCAAGACGCACAGGACCTTTCGTTGTGGTGACACTTGGGGGAGGTCTATGTCCAGCAGTAGACGTATTTCGGCTGAAATGATGATGATGGCACACCAAAACGCATGTTTAGTAAATGCTGCAAAAATCTGACCGACCTTTTTGATACTTGGCTACAATCTTTGTAGGAAATTAGAAAAACCCAAGTTTTTAATTTTCGTAGTTTCCAAATGAAAAGCTATAAAAAAACAGTATTTTATACAGGGTTATTTGTTAATCACTAACCACCTTGCAGGACACACAACCGGTCGTTGGTCATTGGCGATGCTTGGGGGAGGCCTATGTCTAACAGTGGACTTCTTTCGGCTGATATGATGATGATGATGATGAAACAACAACTTTGTTCTATGACTTTTTACAAAACATAATACATTTACCAAAAACCAACCTTCAAGATTTCGTTGTTCTATCTAACACATTTCAACTACTTATGTATTTTGTTGTACCCACCTACGCCTCCCGCCGCTCGATCCCCGCTCCCCTCCGCTATTGTACTATCGCTTGCTTCGCATAGATTTCGTAATATTTAGAACGTTCAATATAAATATTTTTATTTGGAATGAAAATCTGATGAACTAAAATATGATAAATTTTTAAAAGTCATAGAACAAAAGTTGTTGTTATAACATAGTCCTGATAGGTTGCCAGTGTTTTACAAATAACCCTGTATGCACACACGTACACAGACATTTTTTTTTTTAATAGCCTATACTGTCCCACTGCTGGGCAAAGGCCTCCCCCAACTTCTTCCAGGAATCCTTTTCTTGAGCTACCTCGAACCAGTCCCCGCGGTAGGCATCTAGGTCGTCTCGCCACCTCTTCCTAGGTTGACCTCGGCGGCGTTAGACAGACATTATAATACTATTATCCAGTTACCAGATTTACATATTATAATTGCAAAAGTAACTCACGGTCTGTCATGTCTCAACTGCTGAACGGATTTGCATGATAGGGCACATGGGTAGACCAGCATGTAGTTTATTTTTTATCTCAAGAGAATGTTTATTTGATTATAACGCAGTTGAAGCCGCTTGCCGAGGCTAGTTCTTCCATCATCTTAACCCTGCATGATCCCATTTTACTTGGTCTTAACGCTTTATGTTTTCTTTTTTCAGTCTTCTCTGTCAATCTGTTACACTATCATTCCCCAGCTTCTTCATTCATCCAAACTTACCTATATTCACCGATACAACAAAACTTATGTTTAAATTGTCTTACCAACAGACTTAGTCTCCTCATCGAAGTCCTGCAGATGCTGCCCCAGCATGGTGCCGAAGATCTTGACGAGCTGCTGGTGCGTGGGCGAGGCCAGGAAGAAGGCGTGGAAGCACGACAGCAGGCGCGCCGGCAGCGGAGAGCGCGCGCCGCCCGGCGGGCCCGCCGCGCCGCACAGCACCATGTTCTACGCGACAACCATCAACAAACACTTATAGCCAGATATTACAGTTAGCTCTACTGTATAGTCTAGTGCAGTACAGTGTATAGGTGAGAAATTGGTAGCTCGCCGTCCGACCGTCCGGTAGGTAACCGTTCGGATCGAGCCCAAGTCGTCGACGGCACGCACTGGTCCCGCGCGCCACAAGGAGCTGTCAGCAACAGCAGGGGCCCAGCTAAGCCGAAGCCTACTGGGACCAGGATTAGCTCCGAAAGGTAGCTCGGCCCCGGTATGAAAGGCAAGAAGGAACCTGGTGAGTTTTTTAACCAGTAAGAGTCTGACACTATCTCCCGCTCCGCCCAAAGGCGGGGGATTTCATGGGGATGATTTTTAACCACCAAAAAAAAAATGGATCGGCTAGAAACTCCATGGTTACTCTCTACGTGACGCTGCAACGTTGCTCAGTATCCATCAATTTGCGTCTAACATTTATGACGCAATCATATAAACCGGGACATATTGACAATATGACAATGTCAATAGCTCGTATTGGAGGACATTTTGTCCCCAAATGCAATTGAGGCTTCAAAGTGCTTCCGGACACAAGCACCAAATAGTAGTAGTCGGTGAATCGTGGGATTGGCCAACAATATCTTAGTACTTTCAGAGTGGAGGCGGGCGCGGGTATGTAATGCGCGAAGTCCTTTAGTACACTATATAGGTACTTAAAATATTGTTTTGTTAACAGCCGCCACAGTCGTCAGCGAGACAGAACACGAACCTTGGGAGCACCGAATTCACTGATGGACGCCCTGAGTAAACTGAAGAGACTCGTCTGTTTCTGGAATGAGGTGGGGCTGGTTGGAGTAAAAGCCGCCATGGCTCACGTACAATGGTCCGATAAGGTCTAAGTGCGGAAACCAGACCACATATATAAGTTACCTTGACATTCTTCCGCCACTGCTTAGCCCTGTCGAACCAGTACCCGTAGTCGTGCCACAGCCGCACCAGCTCCAGCGGCGGCTGCGAGCCGTAGTAGTCACGCACTGGCATGTTTATGTCGTCCATGAACGCTATCATCTTCTTACCTGGATGCGACCCATAAAAACACAAACTTAGGACAAGATTGATAAACATATGACGTATCGTCAAGATGGTTCGTGCTACGATCAGCCACTAGGTGGGTCTATGTGGGTATAGTGCAATAAATAAGAATTTCTAGGAAGTGAATCACTTCTTGATACAGTACCCTAATCATTAGGTTACAAACAACAAAACGAAGGCCAGTTCCAGTGCGTCTTCACGGTCTTCACCCTGGGACAATCTGGTTGAGAGTGTCTGCCATCCTGGCGGATTCTCCTCAACCTCATAGCCAAACGCCTGATTTTGTCAAAACCGCGTCAACTCTACTTCTTCCACTGCCACTAGATGGCGTGGCTTGTTTTGTTGTCAACAAATGGACACTTATATCAATGTCTGCTTTGACAAAAGCGGCGGTATGACGGTTCAGCGTAATCAATCTTACTTCACGCAGAAGGCACCCTGGTCGCAGGTTTGCAAACGATGAGTAATTCATAGCTCGCCCTCTTACAAGGACCGGGCCCAGATCGACAGTGCATCGTATTCCACGCGTGTCTCAAAGAGATGTGTCAGCATGATTGACGGGATCAGTTAGGGCCGATGTCTGTTACAGCAACGGGATTGTAGAAAAGGGTAACACAGGTGGTGTCACCAAGCCTGACACTCACTCCCGTTCCGAAAAATATAAAAATAAAGCATAATCAGCCTTGTATTCCCGGAGCTGGGAGCACATCGACATAAATAGAAACTGGGCTGGAATCCAAAAAGCATGCTCAGAGCGTGTTTCGAATTTTATATGTCGGACATGCCGCCGGGGTCCTCACGATGGTTTCCTTCGCAGTTTCACCCTTTCGAAAGATGATAAGAAACAAATGACACAAAGTAAAGAGCCTGCCTGGGGTTTTAAACCCGCATTGTACGATTGGGACACCAGTACTTACCCAGCCTACACTGCTCTTCGATGTTGTCTTAAAAGTAACCTATTCACTCTATACTTGAAGATCCCTAGGGAAGAGGAATATCAGGAATCAGACTCCGGCAGAGATTTCAACAACTTAGCTCTACCAACAATGATAAAAATTTACTTTGTAAATTGGTATACCTTCTTCATACACCTACGCTCCAACTTTTTTCGTCAATCTATACATGAGGCCTGTACCCCGATTCACGTAATGAAAACCGTAACGATATCGTAGCGATTTAGTCGTTTAGACCATTTCCGTATTCACATCCATCAATCGAATCTGAACCACACCGATTTTAAAGTCGTTTGAAATTCGTCGATTAAAAAAAAATCTGTATTACATTATCCTGGTAGGATACTTATTAATGTAACTGGAAATAAGTCGATAGATCATGAATACCGCTTTTGGATAGGACTTCGATCGAACGACTATAAAACTTCAACGATATTTGGCTTGTTTGATTTTACGTGAATGCTACAGATAATACTGTTTTAGACGTAAAAACACAAAAGCTCTACCTCCAGCAGGCGCGTAGTTCCCTTTGGTCCTCTTCTCGAGGCGGGACTCGATGATATCCTGTACATTGGCCGCAGTGGTCTGCGCTGACATGTTAATGACCTGGGTGCTGTATCTGTGACACAAATACTTAGACATTAGGATTTCTACAATCTTTATTTCTTAGGGCTTCCATACCCAAAGGGTAAAAACGGGACCCTAAGATATAACTAAGACTTCGCTGTCTGTCCGTCTGTCTGTCACCAGGCTGTATCTCAAGAACCGCGATAGATAGACAGTTGAAATTTTCACAAATTATGTATTTCTGTTGCCACTATAACAACAAATACTAAAAATAAAATAAATATTTAAGGGGGACTCCCTACAAAAAACGCGATTTTTTCTTAGGACGATACGGAACCCTTCGTGCGCAAGTATAACTCGCACTTGACCAGTTTTTTATTATTGATAGGCTCGCGTTTGACCACCGTCTCACCTAATGGTAATCTATGATGTGGCCGACGATGGAGCATGCGTGCTTAGAAGTAACCTATTCACTTTTGACTTAAAGACCCCTAAGTTGTAGCTATAAGGAAAAACAGACTCCAGTTGTCGCGGTTTTGAATATGCAAACAACTATAATATCTATTAGTTCCAGTATATCGTGCATTTGGAGGAGGAGCTTGCGGCTAAAGTAATAGTTGCACGGGCAATCAAAGCTGTAACTGTCTTAAAAACAAAGCGATATTATAATACCCAGAAACTGAATAATGATGTCACTCATATAAATTCTAGTACTCAGTTGGATACAGTTACACTTAAACAGAAATAAGTTCTGACATAAAATTTTCACCATTACTTTTTGTTTGTTCTTTCTGCTCATAAAATATTCTCACGTTAAGACCACACGACAACGAAATAGATAGGTACAGAAGTCAATCTACATACAAAGCACGCTCGAGAAACGCACACATAGACAGTGCTCATGGACACGATATCTCGGCTCAATCGCCTGATCGCACTCATACTCGTACAGTTCGGCGCAATGCGCTGACCCTTGTGTGATCGCCTAGTGCAGGTATAAAAAGTGAAGTACATACATGAGATTGACTTCTGTACCTATCTATTTGTGACACGACTGTTTACTAAATGTTCAGGGCCTTCAAGATATAATTAATTAATTCTTAGAATATTCACCACCTCCAGAAGTCTGTTGCTAAAGTTTAAGGTAGGGACGTAGAGACGTCTCCTTCACTAAATTCTTCTTTTATTAATTACACTAATATTATAAAAGTGAAAGTTTGTATGTATGTAGATACCATATAATAATATAGTAAGAATGTATGCGTCGTGACCAGATCTTAGAATTGTTCGCTTCATGATATGGCCAGATCGTTTTATGATATGCACATCCACGTTTGGCCATATCATTTCAATGAATAAAAATCTTATTCTTCACTAATATATATAATATCCACAACACAGTTAGGAAAGGGCTTACTTGGTAGAATCGAATCTAACCAGTCCCTTGTATGAGGAAGATGTTGCCAGTTCTAGTAGGTCTCCCTATCAGGGTCTTCAGTGACCCTCTCTGACCAGTGCGATAATAAACAACCTGGGCTGTATGGTCGATGGATATATGCAAATGACGAGTACACCGTACTTACTTGATACAATCAAGTAGACCACGTCCTTTGTATAAGGAAGATGTTGCCAGTTCTAGTAGGTCTCCCTATCAGGGTCTTCAGCATGACCAATGCGATAATAAACAACATGGGCTGTATGTTCGATGGATAATATGCAGATAATGATGAGTCTACCGTACTTACTTGTTAGGATCCGAGCTGTCCAGAGTCCCTTGTATCAGGAAGATCTTGCCAGTACCTGTGATTCTCCCTATCAGGGCCTTCAGCATGACCAGTGCGATAATAAACAGCCTGGGCTCTACGGTCGTTATTATACAGATGATGATGAGTCCACCGTACTTACTTGGTAGGATCCAAGCAAACCAGTGTCCCTTGTATGAGGAAGGTCTTGCCAGTTCCAGTGGGTCCCCCTATCAGGACTCCGTAGCCTGCCTTTAGCATGTCTAACGCGATGATCTGAACGCGCAGGAACTCCATAGTGGGCACCAGGATCGTGTGGAAACCGGCGCTGAAGGGGAAAACCAAATTGTGAATTGATTTAAAATCGCCAAATAACTTCTCTTGCTCCGGGTGGAGCTACAGGGAGTATCAGTTACTGACTAGAACCCACCCATGTTCTTTACGCTTCAAGATCGCGGTCACTTTTGAACAATCCCGCAGTCATGTCCAAGCTGGCGCCGTCAATCAAGAACTACACTGCTCACACGTGTGCTACACACGCCGATCTAGGCGCGTCGGGCTAGAGCTGTGGGGGGAGTTAGAAACCTTCACGTGACAATTTCAATCTAAAAATAAAATCGTCTAATACTAACTTAGGATTATATCTCCAGTTATCAGGCAGCTTCTCCTCCCAGGGTTTGAAGACCTGCAGCCTCTCATCCACGTAGTAGTCATAGACTGTATCCTTGAGCGGGAAGACACCCTCGTGCTCCCGGATCCAATTGTCCAGCTTCCGACGAGGCTCCTCTTCTAAGGTCGCACAAACTGACCAGATCAAGCTGTGTGACGGAAAATTTAAATTGATTTGGTAAATACGCTTATAAATTAATACTAGCTTTTTCCCGCGACTAAGTAGTCCTGAGTTGAGCTATACAAATACCGACAAATGCTTGTACTGACTGGACAGGTCCACCCAAATCTGTGTAGTTCTTTCCTCAAAAGATCATCTCATACACTAATCTGTATGGATCTCATATGATTTGACCATTACATGTTTGTTGTATGGACATGGGCATGGTGCCAACAGCAGATGTAATTGCACCCGTCGACATGGCAGCTATTGGTGCTGCCTCGACGACGGCGCTGTCGACATTCCGACTTGAAGATCAGCGGCAGTCGTCGTGTGTGTCAAATGTCACTATAGGTCGACGGCTACAGTTACCTCTGCCATTGGCAATATACCCTATATGTATATGTATGAGCTCTTAATTCTATTGCGAGCGTCAAAATCTGCGTATGTCATAAACGGAGCATAAACGATTTAGAAGTATAGAAAGAAAGAAAAGTTTTTATTTTGGCGCACAAAACTTTGTAGACAACAAAAACTTAAGATAAACACAAAACAAAAAAATATATAAAAAGTAACATTGTATGTCTCACGTTTACGCCAAAAAAGGTCCAGTTCAGTGATTTTCAACTCAATCTTATTAGGAGTGAACGGGTAAAAAATAATTTACAATCAGTTTCATGTATAAGGTGAAATAAAACATATGCAATAAAAGATAAAATAGTAAAAATGTGTCCAGTGCACAAAAAAAAAAAATATTACAAAAAGTGATGTCAACAAATCTACCAAAATTGTAATTAAATCTATTGTGCATAATTCCTTGTGCATAACAGAAACCGGTTTTGAGCGATTTAGCCTCAGTCAATAAGGTAGGTTGGAGTAAGATCGGCATTGGGGTAAAAACGTATAAATCAATATACCACTTATTTAGCTTTATTTTTAATGCCAGCCACATTGCTGGGCAAGGTGGAACATAATGACGCGGCACGCAATATGACTAGCATTAAAAATAAAGCTAAATAAGTGGTATAATTTATATTTATACGTTCTTACCCCAATGCCGATCTTACCCCAACGCATTATACAATGTAGTATGATGAAGTATGATGTCTTCACTGCTCTAAGGGATTGCAGACTTGAGTTTTTGGTACTAATTTGAGCTTCGCGGACGCAGTCCTGAGAAAAAGAGTGTCTATAAGTAACTCACGCGAAGAGGAACCTCATCTTGGCGATGTTCTCGCAGTCGGTCTGCTCGTCCGGCAGCGCCGGCGGCGGCTCGGGCGACAGCCCCAGCAGCCGGCACATGCTGCGCACGCCCGTCAGCTCCTGCCCGCGCACGCTCTCGCCCTCCTTCAGGTGCAAGCGCTTTAGCTCCAGCACTGGAGTCAGGATGGATTGGAAGAAGCGCCGAAGCTGGAAACAATGACACATCATTCTACCCATGCGGCGACGACAGCCCCGCCTTAACCAACGAAATTTGAATAGGGCAGAGTCTTGTGATGACGGTGGACCCAATTTCTCCTTCTTCATTACACTTTTTTTGTGAGGACAAGCCCAACTCACTATTTCCAACCATTTCAATTCCTGAAAGCCAGAATCAAAAGTTATGACTAAACAAAACAGACACGTAGACGCTTTTGTGGAAAAAACAGACAAGTGCGCGATGCCTTTTTTAACGGAGATTTGCAGGACCTTATACTCTCGTTTCGTATACCTCCAAACTGGTGACCCTGACGTGATAAACGTCAGCGCAGCCTTCGTGCAGCTGTTACTTCGTGACATCATCATCACTTCCTCGAGCTTTCGAGCAGCAAGCTATACAGCTAGGACCCACTACTATAAAGAGTATCCTGACCACCAGCATGCCGATCTGAGATGTCAACCAGTCACATGAAGAACCACGAAGAATTTCTCCTGATCGATGTCAACCATCAAGCCACTACGTGGCACAGCACCGCTCCGACCCACTGGAGTCAGCAGCAGCACTCCTACCCTTTGCGAGTCTGCAGCAGCGTCTCTACTCACTTCTGGGACATTATCACCCCGACTCACTATGGTATCATCATCCCGACTCACTGGGGCATCATCCCGAGTCACTGGGACGGCATCATCCCGGCTCACTGGGACATCATCACCCCGACTCACTGGGGCAACATCCCGACTCACTAAGGCATCATCCCGCTCGCTAGGACAGCAGCATACCGACTCACTGGGGCAACACCGCAGACATTTCTGACTGAACGAGAACTATGCAGATTTCGGTTCTGACACACTGGAACCAACCCACCACTGGCCTGGCATGCATCATGACGCATCAAGAACCATCGGTCTCCGCAGGCGGGGGGGGGGAGTTTTATATATAGGTATAACGCCACATAAAAACTACAAAAAATACAAAGTCCTGCATCGTGTAATTAGAGTTTAGCTTTTTTTTTTGCTGACTATTCTTTTGACCCCTACATGAAATAAGAACGATAGATAAATGTTTTTTTTTGTGGTATTTTAGCTTTTTTTTTGCTGACTATGTTTTTTCATAATCTGTGAATTCAGTTCAGAATATCTCAAAAAGGTTACTGGCCCGTCTCAAAAATCCACCCTGTATGTTCCTGGTACTTCTGTAGACGATTATTTTAAATGAAATCTCACAATCTCCCTATATTCAGGGTTCTCGACGGTGTCCAGCCAGGAGTTGACGAAGGGCCACCAGCCCCAGTCCTTGTAATCGTTGTACACCATGCCATTACGTGACACCGTGGCTGGAGAGGCCACTGCTAAGTCCAAGGTTTCGATCAGGAGAGTAACCTAGAAGGAAAAAGACGGCTATTACTAAGGGTGTTTTTAATGTCGTGTGGTTTTGATCACGTATGCGGGATTATATTACCAATAATATATGTGAAGGAACCAATATTTATTTACGCGGGATGCGGGGCGTGGACAGCAGCACCGCGCGAGCCCCCCGCGCTTTAGTCGTCCGTTGTTACACAAGCACAACGCACAGCAGCCCTCAAAAAACTAAATCGCAGGCTAACGTGTCTCACGCTGCATGAAATTTTCTGCGGGGCAATCCCGTATGCGTGATGAAATCCACACGATATTAAAAACACCCTAAATCTAAGATTAAGACGGTTGTGGTTATCTATTAGCACTTTTACTCCTAAGGTCAAAGAATATTTGTGTTTCTAGAAGGTGTGTCCAGGAACCAATGACTATACAACAATATGGTGGTGTGGTTTAATTCTCTTTGCTAGGAACACATGTGGGTTTAAGGCCATCACAGTGCCACGTACCACGCAGCGTAGCGCGTGTTTGGGTGTTTTATAGTTGCTTGTAAGTATCTCCGATAGAAAACACGCACAGTCCAACACACCAAAAATGCATCCACGCGCGTACATGCAGGTCACGCGCCTACAAGCGGAGAATCATGCGCTCAATCGTGTGGGTGCGGGACAAGACGCAAGGTATGGCACACTGAGTCTCGTAATGCCGTGCGTGATTTTGTACGAAATTAGTCACGGCCTGAGTGAATTTACAAAACGGAACTACACGCGTGAGTGCTTAAAAAACACGCACGATGATGCAGATCTGTACTCCCGCAAGTACGCGCGTATGTTCTTTGACACGCAACATGTGATAATTGCCTTAGTCAATAAAAGTAACACACCTTCTAACTCCGCCCTAGAGCAAAGGCAGTCACTTAATGGCTTCTAACCTCAAAAAAAAAGGTCATCCAGTAAATGATACAGACCTGTGAAGGCATAGATATCCTCTCACTGTTGACTAGTGTGAGCAGTTTGTTGTCGTCCATCACAGAGTTGAGGTTCTCTATCCAGATGGCGTCCACAGGTCCATCAAATATAATCCACTTCATATCTGGGGACTCGTCTACAAGACAACAGATTACATTAATATCTCAATTGGATTTCCAATTTGTCAATTTCTCTGTACAAAATCTACCCTCGATTTCGGCTCATACGACCAGACAAAAGCTCAACTAGCTGCCAAAAAAATAAGGATCTTAGCAAAAATGAACAGGTGCTCAACCTTTATCAAGCGCAAGTTCGTGAAGTACTTGGGAGTCTTTGGGATGGATCTGCCAAATACCAGCTTGATGCTCTACACTCGCTTGAGAAATGAGCCATGGAAATTATCGGCAAAAGTCCAAAACCTTGAGCTTCGTCGGCGAGATGCTGACCTATCGGTTTTCTATCGTTAACATTTCGGGCAGTGTGCATCAAGAGTGAATAGATTGCTTTTAAGCAAGCGTGCTCCATCGTCGACCACATCATCGTTTAACATCAGGTGAGATAGTGGTCAAACGCGAGACTATCTACAATTAAAAAAAAAATCGGTGCCCGGCTACTTCTCGTGCCTTTGGCACGTCAGAACAAAAGCACCATTTCTTACCTTGACAAGTGGCCCTCATTATTGAAGACAGCACTCCATCCTTCCACTCCCCAGTAGCTAGGTTATACTCCCCATACAATTCTCCCAATGTCAGAGCTTTCGGGTTTATGGGGAAGGTCTGCACCACCTCGAAGCCCGGCTGCTTCTGGTTTTTGAGACGCGTCAGGGTGTTGGCCAGCATCCTCCAAGATGTGGACTTGGCGGTGTTGGTATCACCGAGGAGTATGCTTGAGTGACGGGAGTTCTGAGGTGAGGTGTTGAGTTGTTAGAATCTATTTCATGATACAATGTAGAAGTCGAAATCTACACTATATGTATGTATAATAAAGAAGTAAAGTTTGTTTTCATGTTTTTTTTTTAAGCTATTGCATAGCTTCTATCGCGGGCCTTGAGCGTGGAGACCGTGGCGCGTGAACGTGGTTAAAAATAAAATAATACCTCAACTTAATATTGTTCAACATAGTCCTCAATATCAAGCAGTGCGAATTTTTAACAGGTTGCCCTTGGTCTTGAAGAGTATAATTTACACGAGCTCGTTTAAGTCAAAGCTCAAAGCTTTCCTTTTGGAGAAATGTCTTTATTCGGTGGACGATGACATATCAACAATTTAAAATATATGTGATAATAATTAATGTGAGACTGAGTAGTGTTTCGGTAGTAATAATGTAAGTAATTGTAGTGACATTAAATTTTATTTTTTTTTGTTATTTTTTATAATTAATTGTATTTATAATTGTATTAATGTAGTTTTAAGTAATTTCAAACACAATACAAATTGTTCTTGAATAAATGAATTGAATTGAATTGACCGAATCCAGAAATTCCGTAACGAAAATAACCTAACAACCTAACACCCCCCCCCCCACTCATTTGTTTTTTGAGCGTGGTGACCGATAAGAAAACAAATGAGTGAACAATCAATCAAAATTCAATTCAATGTGTGAAAGTGTAACTTCAATTAATACCAAAGAAAAAAAAAACAAAGGAAAAAAAATACTGCATAAATAAAATAAATAAATAATTATAATTGCATGAGTTGATAAAAATGCTATGCAATAGCTTTACCGCGGCAGTCCCCGAGTGCTACACGTCTTTTTTTTTTGTTTGTAGGAGGTTATCTATCTCTGAAAGTACTGATCCGATTGCTAAAATTTTTTCACCGATAGAAAGCTGCTTTATTCCTGAGTGACATAGGCTATATTTTATGGACGTTAGGGAAGGCGCGGGCAAAAGCAAGTCACGGATAAAATAAAACAAATAAGTTTTCAAAAATATATTTTTTCCGCAGCATCAAACTGAATAGAACATTTTTTAGCCCCCAAGTTTTGTCTTCAAATGTCGGTAACCCTTCGAATATCCAGGAACACCGTCTATAAAGCGCCCTCAATGTCATATTTTGTAGGTCGTAATTTTTTGTTTTGTGTAGACCTTCGGGAAAACAAGAATTTCATCGCTAAACGCATATAAACACATAAGAACAGTTACATTGTGGGTTTGAATGAGTATACATCGACAGTTCGCGCGTCATTCTTATATGTATACGGGTAAGGACGACCTTTTTAATGTCTTTTTTAGGGTTTCGTACCTCAAAAGGAAAAAACGGAACCCTTATAGGATCACTTTGTTGTCCGTCCGTCTGTCTGTCTGTTAAGTCAAGACCCTTTATCTTGAGAACGCGTGGAGGTATCGAGTTGAAATTAAAATCATTTAAGTCTGTAGTCCCTTAAAGCTGTGAAAAAATCAAACATGGTAACGACTAGACTTATATTAGGTAACGAATACAAAAGATAAGGCCGTATATGTCGCAAAAAACGTGTATTAAATAGTAAAAAACGTGTATTTCGATAGGTACTCTAAAATATCGAAATTCATAGGGTACTTCCCTTTGACCCAGAATCCTGAAATTTGGAACAAAACAAGGTCTTTTAGCACAGGTATAGGAATAAATCTGAAAACAGTAAATTTGTTGTCACCTACGTCACAAAAAAAAAAACTTTTTTTGCAATTCGGAAAAATCTTCAAGAATCCATTCGGGAATTGTAGTTTGCACGGAACCCTCAGTGCACGAGTCCGAATCGCACCTGCCCAGTTTTTTTTTTTTATTGTTTATAGGTAAAGTCAGTTATTATTGAAAACTAAATCTTACCTTAGTCTCATAAGTCTGTATAACTTTATGCAGAGCTGCCTTAACGGGCTGCAGTCCTGCCAACTTCATCTCCGCCGTGATGGCCGTCTCCAGCAGCTCATAATCCAGGGTTGGGATCTCCACGTCCGGGAAGATGTCCTGCATGATACCATCGAACAGAGGCACGTCCTTGGCAGTCAAGCGGGCGACGTTCATGTCGCGCATGGCGAGGATTACGATCTGTGAGAGAAACCGGGTTAGTGGGTCGTCTAGTGTGTTTCATTTACGAGGTTCCTTCGCCGTAATGTTGGCAATGCGGAAAAACAGTGTTGCTATATTTTGAGCAATGAATATACTTATAATTAGGGAAATTAAATGATATTTCGTTACTTTATACAATTGTCTTATAATTTTGTTTCTTTTTTTTTTCTTTTGGAAACTGAAAAAACTATTTTTAAATAAAATATAGGACGACGCTGGGCTCCATTTCGATTGTCCTGCAATTCTATCAAATACCGAAAACGCCATGCCGCAATATCCTACTTCTCCATTAACAACTTCCTTTTAGACCTGCTTTTTTTTTATAAAATCCCTCATAATTCTCAAAAGTATAAGTAGTAGTAGTAGTAGTAGTAGTGTATTGGTTTTATTGAAGTTTTTTGTATAAGCTGTATTACTTTTGGTGTACAATAAAGTCTATTCTATTCTATTTCTCCAATAAGTGTTGCAACTACCGTTAAAATCGATTTCGTTTCGCATTTTGTGCAAAAATTTTGGTAGAGTAGTCAACTCTTTCCTTCTTCCCTTCTTTTTTCTGTAGACAGGGGAGCCAACATTACGGCGGAGGAACTTCTTAAGTGAAACGCACTGTAAATCCAGCCATACACGCTAGGGAATACCTAACAAGTTTGCGTGTACAGGTGAGTTGTACAGGTAAACCGGATCGCGTATGTTGCACAACTGTGCAGGTTTTCACACAAACTTAATTGACAGGTATAACTATGCAGGTGTACCTTTAAGGATTTAGCTTGGAAGTGGATTAAGATTTTGGTTAGCATAGGCTTACCAGTAACCAGGGGCCTTACCATGACGTGTTAAAAAGTCAGGCGTGCGAGTAAGAAAGCTCCATCCCTTCATCAATTCAGTCCAGGACGTCAAATTGATCGCGTTAAAAGCTCGTGGCAAAGTCTCTGTACATAGTACAGTGGCCATAATGTCAAAGGCTATAATGCCTCGTAAAGAAATGATAAGCTATTGTCTAGAATTGAAGATGAGATTTAAATAAGTTACGTTTATTATGGAGTCGACAGTAGTCAGATAAAACTGTAAGGTTGACTATGCATCGGAGCGAGGCTGCAGAGTGGAGAAACTGAGAAATATTAACTAATAGGTTTGCACAAAATCTCCGCTCCTCTTCAATGAACAGGAAGTGCGAGAATTTATACAAAACCGAAAAGCAGTGCGGGGAAACGCAGCGGGGAATTGGAGCGGGGAAGCAGAGAGGGGAAGCGGAGAGGAGAAACGAGTGCGGGCGCTATAAAAAAAACTATAGCTAAAATAGTCTGCAACTCCGCTTTGGTGGACAGACACAAACCGCAACTCTGCTCCGCATTACTCCTTTGCCTTGCTCCGCGGCCTCACTCTGCTTCGGTGGGCAGGCAGACTTATAGCGCCTTCAAATTAGCCGCGAAGTGCCGCCGCGCTGCTTTTTGTTTGCATGTTGGAGTTTAACCTTTCAATCGTGGAAATTGCAGACACAATAGAAAGACAATAGGTGCGCGAACGCCGGCGGCGTTCGCTTGGGGTTTAATGAATTAATTCAACCTGGTCGAATCGACTATCTCACTTTGCTGAAACTGATGTATCTTACCTCTTGCTCGGGCAGATTAGGATATGCTCTTCGTTTGATGCCAGCATATCGCAGTAAGGCGACCATGGACCGCAGACCAAAGTCGTAATGAGCTTGTTTGGACAACTGCTGCATAGCGAGCTGGTATAACGTGAACACCTGGAATTTAAGACGACCATTGGATCTTGAAATTGAAGGCTGAAAATCGTATTTAACTAATAAATCTGTAATCACGCTAAATGTACGAACTCGACATTCGTATACATATAATAAATCTGTAATCACGCTAAATGTACGAACTCGACATAAGTAGATAACTTTTATACAACTTGATAATATATTACTTAGGCTTTGTTTCATCACAATCGGTTGATTATATCGAAAGATATACTATATTCTTTGACTGTTAGGCAGTACGAAGTTCGCTCGCTGGGCCAGCTAGTTCAAAATAATAATTAACCATAACCATTTCAAAACTCAATACTTTATAGCAATCCATATGTATACCTAAATAGATGGTTTTTAAAATTTTCATAGATCAATACGGACCCATGTCGGGAATTCTTCATTAGATTGAATAGTCGAGCTACGAGACAACAGTAGATACCGTAAAACGGGGTAAATAGAGACTTAGGGGTGAATAGAGACAAAACTTTGGTTTGGTTTTTCACTTTTGATACTATAGTTAATATCGGCCTCTAACAAAGCATCGATTTTTTAGAATAACAATTCATTAAAAAATTTATATAGTTAAATGCTGCAAAAAATATTCAAATATCCAGAAAATACCCTTTAAAATTTTGTCTCTATTCACCCCTAAGTCTCTATTCACCCCATTTGACTGTACCAAAAGCTATTGCTAGTAGTGGCTATTTCTACATTTTTAATACATAGAAAACATTGGTATTGACTTGCTACGAGCACAATATAATATAGCGAGTACCTGTATTATGTAAAGTACAAAATAACAGCAGAGACATTGGTCATGTGGGTGTATGATCTACTTCCTAGTATATGTATGTACACCTAGTTATCTCCATTAGGGTTTCCGTTCATCTTGGATTAGTACCAAGCAACATCAATACAGCCAATAATTTTTAATACAAGTGACTTCATGCAACAATTTCTTTGAACCCCCAACAAAACAGAGATACTCATATAGGTACCATCATCATCTTTTTAGGCGAAAGATGTTCACTGTTGCACATAACAAAATGTTACCATAACAACCCGTCTTGTGCGTCCATCTACGACCCTCGCAAATCATCAGTTCACCTTGTGGGAGGCCTACCAAAGCTGCATCTTCCTGTACCGGTGTTCCAGGCGTTTATAATTTTTTTTTTGTCTCAGGCCCTCGCCCACGGCGACTTTTTGTAGGAATGCTGTAGCGACTTAGCATCGATACAGTCGCGATGCTGTAGCGCGTTGGCATCGATACAGTCGCGACGCTGTAGCGCGTTCGCTTCGATACAGTCGCGATGCTGTAGCGCGTTGGCATCGATACAGTCGCGATGCTGTAGCGCGTTGGCATCGATACAGTCGCGACGCTGTAGCGCGTTGGCATCGATACAGTCGCGATGCTGTAGCGCGTTGGCATCGATACAGTCGCGACGCTGTAGCGCGTTGGCATCGATACAGTCGCGATGCTGTAGCGCGTTGGCATCGATACAGTCGCGACGCTGTAGCGCGTTGGCATCGATACAGTCGCGATGCTGTAGCGCGTTGGCATCGATACAGTCGCGACGCTGTAGCGCGTTGGCATCGATACAGTCGCGATGCTGTAGCGCGTTGGCATCGATACAGTCGCGATGCTGTAGCGCGTTGGCATCGATACAGTCGCGATGCTGTAGCGCGTTGGCATCGATACAGTCGCGACGCTGTAGCGCGTTGGCATCGATACAGTCGCGATGCTGTAGCGCGTTGGCATCGATACAGTCGCGACGCTGTAGCGCGTTGGCATCGATACAGTCGCGATGCTGTAGCGCGTTGGCATCGATACAGTCGCGATGCTGTAGCGCGTTGGCATCGATACAGTCGCGACGCTGTAGCGCGTTGGCATCGATACAGTCGCGACGCTGTAGCGCGTTGGCATCGATACAGTCGCGATGCTGTAGCGCGTTGGCATCGATACAGTCGCGACGCTGTAGCGCGTTGGCATCGATACAGTCGCGATGCTGTAGCGCGTTGGCATCGATACAGTCGCGATGCTGTAGCGCGTTGGCATCGATACAGTCGCGATGCTGTAGCGCGTTGGCATCGATACAGTCGCGATGCTGTAGCGCGTTGGCATCGATACAGTCGCGATGCTGTAGCGCGTTGGCATCGATACAGTCGCGATGCTGTAGCGCTTTCGCATCGATACAGTCGCGATGCTGTAGCGCTTTCGCATCGATACAGTCGCGATGCTGTAGCGCTTTCGCAACGATACAGTCGCAATGCTGTAGCGAGATGGCATCTTTTCTCTAGCGCTTTAAAATGCGACTAACGCGTGTTAGTAGCGATGCTGTCGCGCGCTTACGAAACGTGCGACAGCATATCTACAAAAAGTCTCTGTGGGCGAGGGGCTAAAAGGCTAAATAATGGAAAGTATAAACGTCGTACCTTCTTAGCATTAAGCTTGTAAGCGGTGAAGCCGTCAGAGAACAGCGTGTTCTCCGCGATGATGAGCGAGTCGGGCACGCACATCGCGATCGGACGGAACATCGACTTCAAGTTATCAGGCAGCTCGGTTCGGCCCGCGTAACTGTGCGTGGGGAAAGAATACTTAAATGAGCTGGCCAGTCTTTCTCGTTTTATCTAGCCTATATCAGCACCCCTAGCCAAGTTGATAATCTGCAATCGTTAACGCTAGTCGAAAACTAATCAAATGACATCAACTCAACGTTAAGTCACGTGGGCAGAACAAATGAATAGAAAATTCGTAGTCAAGTTATTATTACGTTATTTTTTCTACAATGTCCAACGCTACATCCTTTATCATACAAACGCTACATTTTAGAACGAGCGGCCGACTCAGGCGCGTCAACATGGCTACCAACTTAACGTTTTCTACAATTGCTGACACCGAGGCGTCACCGATTGGAGAACGGAATTCGACACGAAACGGTTGTAACTTGGCTAGGGGGGCAGGGCATCAGCTATTCTCAAATTCATAGATCTTTGACAGTCGTTACAATCGTTAGGGCCCTCGCCCACGCCACGCCAAAGGAGCCCCGCGTGTGCGAGGACTCTTTAACAACGAGGGTTATGTTTTATTATGTATAGGTTCACGTTTGACCACTATTTCACCTTATGGTAAGTGACGATATGATCGAACACTGGGTTGCGACAGTCGTTATCTCGTTTTCGCATTTATGAAAGAAAAAGGCCTTGCTGTATGATGCGCCTTCGCCTAACGTCTAAATTAGTCCACGCGTACATGACGTAACCAGAGGTGTACTCTCTCGACTGGCCTGTTGGTCTAGTGGTTAATAGCCCTGACTGCTATGCCGGAAGTCGTGGGTTCGATTCCCACCCCGGACAAATGTTTGTGTAATGAGCACGATCATTTGTTCTGTGTCTGGGTGTAATTTATCTATAATATGTATGTATTTAGAAATATATAAGTATGTTTATCAGTTGTCTAGTACTCATAACACAAGCTCTGCTAAGCTTGAGACTAGACGGCGTTGTGTGATAGTTGTGGAATATTATAAATATTATATTATATTAATGTAGGAACCAGAAACTCTGACCATCAATCTACGCAAGGGTATTGTGTTGCCCAGGAATTAGGTGTGGACACGGACGTTCAGACGCATGCGATTAAATCCCAACCCAGTTTGAAAAAGGCTAGGGAGGATGAATGAGGAATGATCAGCTATTCTCAAATCAGTTTATGCTGATCATTAGAGAAGAATAGGCTCTTAATAAACTAGTGCGCCTCACCATCAAAGATTACATCGCTACTTACCATCAGGTGGGATCGCAGTCAAGCACTAGTTCATATCAATTAAAAGACAAAAAAAAAGGAATTACCCCGTTTTTGCGAAGGTGCTAATAAAAATCTAGGCCGACAATGTACCGATATTTCTAAAACTTGGCTAGGTTCAACTCACACCAATCACCTTTCAAACACATAGTCGCGTCGCGTCACGGTGTGAGCTGATCAGATTTGTGCCTAGTTGAAAACTGACATCTGGCTCACTACGCCACCTACACATATTGCATCATGGCGGAATGTGGGTGTATTTTCTTACACTTCTGTCTACCCTTTTGGGTATCCATGATATCACGAAGCTATGCAATGCTAAAGCTTTGAATGTTCCATTACTCTCACCCAGGGTTCATAGTGATGAAAATGCCACAGTTGGGGTCGAGCTTAATGTCGGCGCCCTCGAAGATGAAGCGCTTGAGGAACAGCGACAGCGCTTGCAGCACGGCCAGGATCTGCTGCGCCACCACCGACAGGACTTCGATGTTGATGCGGTTGAACTCGTCGAAGCAGCCCCAGCAGCCGCTTTGGGCGATGCCTGGTCAGGGTTTTGAGGCAAGGAGATAAATATGCTTAACCTTACACACACTCACACAGTAAAGTTTGACTGCTTGCACCATTTTAAAAGGGCTCTCCTTAATCTATTGTGCGAAAAAAACTTACTATACAGTCAATGAGTACTTGGAAGACAAATTAGTACAAGGACATAATCATCTTAATTATTTTATTTTATTTAATTTTAATGTTTATTATTTGATTGTATTTATAGTTGATTTAAATAATGATGCTCTTATACTGTATTTTATCTATAATTGACTTTAATAATGATGCTTTTATACTGTATTTTATTTATAATTGATTTAAATAATAATGTTTTAATACTGTATTTTGTTTCTAAATGTTATTTTTGAATTTGTTTTAATTAATTTTGAACGTTTTGTTTTTTATTATAATTGTAATGCAAATATTTGTACGCCATGACGGCAAGACGTAGTGTTCATTTATATTGACATCACATCTGTAATTTTGTTTACCTACCTATGTTCTACAAATAAAAATATCTGAATCTGAATCTGAATCTGAAAGTACCTTTTCAACTCATCGTCTAGTTTAGGTCAGACTTAACATACGTAGGTAGATATATATAATAGATGCACTAGGATTTCTGGCAGCTTGCTTTGCCCCACAGGAACAGTGTACTTACTTTCCAGGATAGTCTACGAATATGACACTCAGCAAGAGCGTAGTTTTCAATAGGGGAAAGTATTTATAATTATCTATAAGAAATATAATTGAGGTAGGTATTTACCTACTTCAATTTATGTTTTTTTTTTATGTTATTTAGGTTTTTTATATTTTCTTTCCACCAAGGGCGTCGCCAAGGGGGGGCAGGGGGGGGTCATGTATTTAGATATATCGCTTGTGTCATGTATATATTTGGGCTTGTTCTTGTTGTAATTATTTGTTAAATATTTTTTTGTCAGTACCTACTGTACACCTCTGTAAGTGACAAATTCACTATGCGTAAAACTTTTTGTGACTTTTGTTAGTGTATGTCTTAGTGAGTAGGTAAGGCGTTGAGGTGTCTACTTAATAATTAAATAAATTTCGTAATAGGACTTTCATTTTTTTTATTTTTTTATTTAAATGATAATTATGAAGGACTTACAGCTAAAACAAATCAGGTAAGAAACAGTTAGACTGACAGCCAATAACAAGTCCTCACTTATAATGTATCTTTTACAAAAATAATTTTACCCGTTTAAAAATTGTTGATCAGATAAATACTACACTTACCAGCAAAGCACTCGACTATAGGTCGGATCCATCACAATAGTTGGTGATCACAACCTAGCGAGTAATCATGCGACTCAAATCCTCCACCATCTCCATCTTACCATAGCTCGTACAACAACTATCGGGTACGGGCATTCGCCTGCCAGACAGAACGCCCGTCCAGTCGAAGATGCTCGCTTTCCTATCGAGAATTCTTAAACATACTAAAGATGCCCGTACCAGCGAAGCACTTAGCCATGGACTTATAGTCGAGTCCGTCGGAGCAGTTGGTGACGACCACCCAGCGAGCCAGCGCGCGGCCCAGGTCCTTCACGGTCTCCGTCTTGCCTGTGCCGGCCGGGCCCTGGGGGCTGCCGCCGCGGAACAGGTGCAAGGCTGTCGTTAGGGTTATGTAACATCTGTGGGGTTACACGTATTTGTTAGGCATTACTGCATTTATTTCTAGATCTTTCACTGTTTAGTTCGGATTTGTGTGACATTTATGCCGTCACATAAAAACGAATCCTGAGTACTCTGCGCGATTTGAACATTTACATCAGCCCGAAATCATCTGCCGGGCAGTTATCCACCAGACATATAATACACCCGTCTGGCCGGAGGATCCCCCTCTTCAACATGGGACTTTACTGTTTCGCATACCTCCAAAAGCTTATCTGCTCGGTGAGATCATGGAGTGTCGTCACTTGTGCTTTGTCTTTGTGTAACTGTTATTCAATGACATAAAATATTCCTCTGCTATGCATTCTTCGCCCTTGGCTAAGCCTGACTAATACTAGTCAAGGCCCTAAGGCCCTAAGTTAGGTGGCTAGCTGTGCAATATTTCTTCGGGACAGGGGCCCAAACTTGCTGACATTATTTCTACGAAAGATCAAACGCTACCACCACGAGCGAGTGCATCGCGACGATATTATCGTCCTGCCACTTCATTCTTAAACAATTCTATGAACGTACCGTGACGTGTTAAAATGTCAAACGTGTAAGCGAGAGGTATAAATGGATCGTGTAGAGCCTCTGCACTCGCTCGTGGCATCGCCTAAGGTCACCTGTCAGTAAGTGGCGTGATGACGAGTCTCCCCGAGTTGCCGATGTACTCGTACGTGTAGATAGAGCTGGTGTTAGTCTGCTTGATATAGCAGTCTTCTCTCTCGCGGTCCCAATAGAACTTCAGCTGAGAGAACCACTCGAATGCCGTGACATTCATGCAGCCTAAAGTTGTGAGAAGAATAGATAAGAGACTTGGAAAATAGAATAACTAAAGATGACACATTTTACTTAGAATTAGAGCAAGAGAAAACTGCTACGGGGTTACCATGACGTTCAAAGTAAGATTGTTTTAATCTTGTTTCAGTGTCGGTAAGAGATGGCGCTAGACAACCTGTATAGCTCTGTCTCTTACCTACACTAAAACGATCTTAATTTAATCGTCATGGCCAATATCCTGTTCTCTGTAGGTACGTTTCCTTCAGAATAGGAAAGTGTAGTGACAACTCCCAATCTAAACTGTTTCAAAAAGGGGTTAGACAGATAAAATCTCTTCAAGCTATTTGAAACACAAGCATCTGCTAATATCTGCTAGTGTGTATTACCAAAAATCTACTTAATAAAAAAAAAAATTTTCGTTGTGTCCTAGAATTAATTACGATGAGAAACTGAACTTTTATTAGTGGTAAAGTTGCAAACATATTCGATCACTCACAGAACTACGCTCGCTCTTCGTGATCAGAAAGTCTGTCATCATCTAGCTAACCTTTTCCCAATTACGTTGCCGTGGCTTCTAATATAACCAGATGCAGCCGAATTCCCTTATTTATACTGATTTTAAAGGTCAAAGAAAATATAATATTCAAGTACTCGTACTAACCCATCTTATACATCCTATCAACAGTATCCCTAGAATGTATCTCGATGACACAGAGCGCGTTGACCTTACAGCGCAGGATCTTGCTGATCTCTTTCCTGGACATCATCTGTAGAGTGGTGAGGATCTGGTTCTGCTTCTTGCGCAGTTTCTTCAGAGGTTTCTTCTCTTTCATTATCTCGCAGCGGCAGAGTGTGCGAGTGCACTCGGAGGTCCATTGGATCTAGATGTGATTTAAGTAGGTAGTGACCGACCGAAAGTCCGGTTTCGGTTTGAAACTAGGACCGAAGCCGAAGCTGCACTCGGAAGTTCTCGCGTTGTGATCGGTCAACTCGTTAAATTCCTTCTAGGCGAGTAAGCAACGAAGACATTTTGCCGTGTCCACATGCCTAATCATGTCGTGACTGGCTGGTATTTGCAGTTAGTTTTACGTACAATTGCCAAAACGGATCTTGAGCGCTCGGCGTCAGAAGGGGGATCGCTTTGCGCATTCCACACATTGGCGAGCCAATCGTCTTCGTTGTTAGATACATGCAGCAACGCAGGGAACGAATCAGGAGTGACGTGATGGCGCGGCGAGCCAATCACTGACACTCCCCGCCCCCGCGTCTCACTTCGCACCACTAAAGAGACCGAATATTTGACTTCTGCTCAACTTGAAGCCAGTGCTCAAGATCCGTGACGGCAATTGTACTCCCAAACTAAAATCGAGTGCAGTAAAACTCATGATAGTCAACGAATATATTAAAAATACTTACCTAAATTTAAAACGTAATAAAAAAATGAAGGACTGATTGATTATAATATTAACGTTTTCTTATTTTTTCCCTCAAAACATGATCCGTGTAAGGAAGTTTCGGTTTCGGTTTCGGCCGAAACTGAGACTGTTGCCGAAATTCGGTTTCGATAAAAAAAACAGTTTCGATCGGACACTAGATTTAAGGTTAAGGGCCGATGCTTGCCAGAGCTGCAGACAGTAGCCTAGCTAGGCGTGAGCGAAGTGGGCCCTCGCCCACCACCTTGCACCCAAAGAGTCTCGCACAAGCGAATAATTGAAAGGCTCGCGTTTGACCACTATTTCACCAGACGGCAAGCGACGATGTGACCGCACACTGGGTTGCAACAGTCGCGTTTTCGAATTTATAAAAGAAAAACGCCTCGCTGATGCGCCTTCGCCCTCCACACATCACATAAATTAGTCCACGCTACGCTTCTGGCTGCAGGATTCTTTGAAAGTGTCACCGCAGCTGCAGCCCCAAAACGCAAATGGAAACTCAAAGAACATGGGTTTATTTTAATCAGTAAATGTCTGCAACTCGCTCCGCCCAGAGTGAAAGTTAGGTATCTCTTTTTTTTTTATGGTGGGAAAAATCATGCATTGACATCCCCCACCCTTGGGCGGAGCGGGAGATAGTGTCAGACTCTTACTGACTAAAAGACCCACCCCGTTCCTTCTAGCCTTCATACCGGGGCTCGAGCGCCCTTTCGGATAACCCTGGCCCCAGTAGGCTTCGACCCGGCTGGGTCCCTGCTGTTGCTGACAACTCCTTGAGGCGCGCGGGAACAGTGCGTTCGGCCTCCTCCTTTGCGAGCATTACTGCTTCGCAGAAGTCGGCGACCGCCTGCCACTCCTCCTCGTTCCGGACCATGGCCTCAACCAAGGCCCGGCGCGAGAGGTCTCCGCCGCCGGTCGCCCCCACGAGGGCACGGCGATGCTCCGCCCAAGCAGAGCACACCTCGACTGTGTGCTCCACCGTGTCCTCCGGGCGTTCCGCACAGTGGCGACACCCGGGCGTCACCTCCCTATGAATCCCGTGCAGGAAACTTCCGAACGAAGTTAGGTATCTCTGTGATTTCCCATCTTCAAAAACCACAGGTACCTACATACATAGGGTACTTAAACTCCCAGTTTAGAAAGCTTTTTAAATATTCTTTTAGTAACTATGACATGTGATGGTCAATAACGTGACATTGCAGATGCGTTACTATCGCAGATACAGTGCTAGGTCACCCTGTGTCCCTCCGAAGTCCATAAAGACCGCCAGATATTCTGGTTTTACTGTAATTAAGGTCAATCGGACTGCGGGAATGTTAGAAAGAGTTACCGTAGCCCTGGAATGCAAATGGTAAGTAAAGAAACACAGGTGGGTTTTAGTCAGTAAGTCTGACACGCTCTCTTGCTCCATCCGGAATGGGTGAAGTCATTTGATAATTTCCCATCTCAAAAAAAGGGCTATTGTCAGTCAATCTGGCATCGCCTTCAGTCTCTTCACTCTTAGGCGATGTGACGAAACCGCCAGTCATTCTAATGTCATGGTCTGCCAATTTGTCATCCTCATTCGATCTATTGTTACCATTTGTGCCAATTTTATTCAGTGTTTTTTTTTAGTGGGAAATCATCCAATGGCATCTCCCGCTCTTGGGCGGAGTGTCAGTTTTACTGACTACACCCCACTCCTAGTTCCTTCGTTGCCTTTCATTCCAGGGACGGGTTTACCTTTCAGAAGCGTACCGTAGGGTTAACAGTAACAGTATGGTTCGACCCTGCCGGACTCCTACGGTATGCTGACATCTCTTTGAGGCGCACGTGGGACTTACGCGCCGTCATCGACTTGGGCTTGGTCCGGTCGGACGGCAAGCTACCCATTACTTACCGTCCGCAAGCTCGCTTTTTCAGATTGTTGCGTTTAGTCTATATGGCAGTGCCCTTCAGGTTTTTCTTACAAATTAAATAGATATTTGATCTTTTATGGAAGTACCTACTTCCTCATCAATAGAGGACACCTATGCTCTATGCTAGATAAAGCCATAAAATTCACGTTACCTTGCTGGCTGTGATCCCGAGTTGTCCTGGCCAGTCGTTGATCCAGGTCTCTCTTTGGTACTTACACTTTCTCAAAGCAGCTCGCGTCAATATAATTTGCTAGAAACACCATTTGTAGTTAGTAAGAATGTTATGGATTTTGAACTTATCCCTATTTGCGGAACAATTTCTCAATTTTGTAAGACAAACATTACAAACGCTTCGAAAAAAGTTCGAAGTACAATAATTGGTTCGAAGAACTAAGGGTCACCATACACGGGTCACCGGCGAAAACCACAAAACGCCGCCCCTAGCATATTTCCTATGGTTTTCATACATTTTATATGGACGCCCACGGCCGTAGCTAGGGGGGGGGAGGGGCATTATGGGGCAATGCCCTACCTTGAAATCACAATGCCCTACTTCACTCTCCCTCGTACGTGGATCTGTACATCCAAATCTGGAAGTTCAACCATCTTGTTCACTTGTTCTTTCATCATTGAGGATTTAATATCCATGATCCATGGTCATGCTCTGCCACAGAATTTTTTTGTCTACGAATAGCTTTGGCTTTGGCTTGATTATTGAATGTACATCACTGATCTAGAGGTCAGTGATATACATGGTGATTGATTTAGGAGCCCTTCCTTCGAGGGCAGATAAATTATGATATTTTTTTTACTTTCGTCCTACTTGTAAACAATGCTGCCCTCAAATTCGATAATAGCTACAGCCCTGTGGACGCCGCACAGGGTTGCTGCGGATGGACGCCACACGCTTCAAATTGTCGCTTCTCGCTTCTTGTGGCCCGCACCGGCCACACGCCACTCGCGTATTTAAACCTTCTTTGTTCTGACAAAGAAGGTTTAAATGCGCGAGTGGATAATGAACTCTGGTCCATTATGATACTGCGCGAATGGGTTAAAAAAAAGTAACAGCCACCAGCCACTTGTGGCTGTCGCGCGCTTCAACTAGCTTTATGGACGCGTCTAATTTCTCGTAGTTTCGATTGTGACTGTCGAATGTGACCCGTTTGCGGCGACCCGAAAGCTCAGATTGCGATTGGAAAAAAAACCTGCCAAGTAGAATAATAAACACGCAGATTTGTGTAGCAACATCTATGTCACCATATAGGAACTAAAATTCAAAAAATCCTACTTCGTGTTATCAGAGTTCTCCGCGCGATTAAAACATAATACAGATACTACAGTCCGCAAACTAGCATAGCTTTAAATACCGATATACATACTGTTAACAACATAACGGCTACTGAATCAGTGAGGACCTGCACTTTATTTTCAACATTATTTCAAGTTCAACATGGTTGGTTTTTGTTTTTCTACATTATTCGCTAATATTACATCTACACTTTTTCCTATCTATTTTACTCTAGGAATATCTTCAAAATCTCACATCTCTGAGCACAACCCTCATGGTATGCTCAAGTCCATTCAGCCACACTTCGGCAGGTCCATCCAGAATCAAGTTATACTTCCATTCAATCAGCTCTCCATCTTCAGAGGACATGGCCTTAGCCACTGGCAAACCCATAGGGTTCTGGAAAATGGTTATTTTTGTAAACGTAAAGGACAAGAGCAAAGATTACATTGTCAATGTTAGGGTCGCCGCGCGCCGTTGCTGCGCTACGCTGTCTCATACAAAACACCGTCGCGGTTCGCAGCGCGTGCATCCGCGCCCGTTTTGCTACGTAATAATAAATTGAAGTTCTCCGTCGACACGACTATATGCGCACCTATAAGGTTGGAACTAGCGACACTGCGCAGGTAGTTGCCGAAACGGATCTTGAGCGCTCGGCGTCAGAGTGGGGAACGCTTTGCTCATTCCATAAAGTCAAAGTCAAAGTCAAAAGTTTTTTATTTCACATAGGCCTACATGGGCACTTATAAAACGTCAGAAGCTAGTGCACGGTTCGAAATTGGTCGTTTCCTATGGAGAAGAACCGGCAAGAAACTCCATGGTTACTCTTTTTAAAAAAATGGTTGTACTTACAATATTTCCATATAACAGTATTAAAAGGTATTATTTAAGAACAGTGTAAACCGGTCTATATTGTACTCAAAAGCACAATAAAAATAATCATTTAAAAAAAGTGTGTCAAATATGAAGTAACCTAAGAATTCGTGGAGTCTACAGTGTTCTTCCATTTACATAATAAAAAGAGGCTATATAAAAAAAAAGGTAGAAAAAATAATAATAATTACAACTGTCAGTAAATGAGACGTTAACAACCAAAAAAAAAAGAAAAACTAACGAATTTAATGTGGTTGGAGTCAGATAATATAAAAAAAATATAAAAAATTGCAAAAGCAATGTGTTAGAGAGAAAAAAAAAATGTTACAACAAAGATGGAGCAGTTAATAGATACATTCGCATAATATTATAAGTTACCAGGGGGCCACAAGTGCAGAGGCAGTCATTGCCAAACAAGCGTGTCTTCGACATAGTCTTTAACCTTGTAATATGCTTTTTTGGTTAAGACACGCTTAATATGGGTTTTGAACTTTCCTTCGCTAAGTTCAGTCACCGCTTTTGGTAGCTTGTTATAAAAGCGTATGCTATTTACTAAAAATGACTTACTGGTCTTGGCTAATCTCCATTTGGGCAATATTTAATTTCGTTTTTACTACGAGTATTTATGTTATGGAAATCGCTTCTAATTTTGAAAAGTCCTAGGTTACGTACATACAAAATACTTTCTAAGATATAAAGAGAAGGCAGTGTCAAATATCTATTTCTTTGAATTTATTTCTGAGGGACTCGCGAGGACCCATTTTATAAATAGCCCTGATTGCTCTCTTTTGCAATACGAAAATCGAGTCTACATCAGCTGCAGATCCCCACAGTAAAATGCCATAAGACATAATACTGTGGAAATAGGCATAGTAAACTAACCTAGCTGTGGCGACATCTGTCAACTGCCTTATTTTTCTTACTGCATATGCCGCTGAGCTTAATCTACCTGAGAGAGTTCTAATATGAGCACCCCACTGCAGTTTGGAATCGACAGTTATACCTAAGAACACAGTTTCTGTAATTACATCAAGTTTTTTGCTATCAAGAATTAGATTGATGCCAACTTGAGGGGCATTCGGACATACATTGGCGAGCCAATCGTCTTCATTGTTAGATACATGCAGCAACGCTGAAAACGAATTAGGAGTGTCGTCTATGACGCGATGGCGCGGCGAGCAAATCACTGACATTCCCCGTCCCAGCGTCTCACTTCGCACCACTAAAAAGACCGAATATTTGACTTCTGCGCAACCGATCAAGATCCGTGTTGGCAACTGGATTAATACGGTTTCCACTACGGGACTCGCCGCACACGACACACGCGCATAGTCACGCGACGGGTGCCCATGCGGACGACCGCTAAACGCAGCGTTAGCCCTTATTGTAATAACCTTTCCTTGTATATTAAATGTTAGGAAGATAGTGGAACATAAAGAATACAAGTCTGACACTCCTTGCCGCTCCACCCGAAGGTGGAGTAGTCATTTGATGTTTCCTCAATATGAATCAGAATTTTGAAACTTTTAGAAAAGTTTTGGTCAGTCATCAAAATATAACATCATCCTCCAATCTGACCACAAAAACTCAAAACCCAGTTATAAACCACAGACAATAAAAGCTTTTTAAATTAGTCAAAAATATATTTATTTTATATATTTATTTTTATATTATTAACTCTAACTCTTATAAGTAAAACAGGTACAAACGGTTCAGACTTACAACGAAACTTCAGTCATGTCAGTAGCATTTATTTATTTCTTTAATCTTCATATAACTACTTCATACAACTATAGGTACAGACCAAAACTTAATTGCCCCCGCCGGATTGGTCCGTGGTGATTGCGACTGGGTACTTCATCTAGCTCTTATATCCCCATAGGTGAAAGAAGAGTTGACTAGATGGAGTATTTGGTCCTGGAAATGCGACCCTGGTGGAATTAACCCAAGAGTTGTCGGATATACCAGACTTAGGTGGTTAAAAGGTTAATGCCTTATGCATTCTCTACAAACCAACCTAATATGACCTTCGCATTAATTCTAAAAATGCATACTTTTCCAGACTGAAAGCGTTAGCACTGAAGTGTAATTTGCCAGTACAAAAAAAAATCCACCACTTTGTTTGGCAACTTTCATATCAACTCAATCAGGAACTTTATAATTTCAATTCCAATTTTCAAAAAATATCAGTTTATTATAATTTTACTCTTTACCAGAATAAGCATATCTGCCAAACGTAACACCATGTATTTTTTCAGGCAATGTCAGCAAGATCTTTAGAACTGCTTTCTTGACTTCATCGGAGCGACATGACCAGACTAAATGAAGGTATTCATTGAGCAGGCCCCGAGCTTGTGACGTTGGGTGGTACATGAGGAGAATTACCAGAGCCTGAAAACAATGAAATATTTATTTATTTACATATTTATTTAATCTTCATGCAACAAAAGATACAAAGGCGGACTTAATGCCTTAGGCATTCTCTACCAGTCAACCTAGGGTAGTGCAGAGACAAAATGGCAGGTGCATAAAAAAAAAAGAAAATATTATTTAAAACAATTATAGAATTATATATAAAGCTAAAACTAAACATACATATACAAAAGCATATTTAATAAAATATATAGCAATACATACATACAAATATATACTATATATATATATATATATATACACAAAGAAAAGGAGTTTTGAGATGATTCTGCTATTTGTTCAGAAAGTAATTCCGCAACTTCCGCTTAAATGCATACTGACTCGTGGCCGTTCTGATATCAAGAGGTAGCAAATTCCATAGAAGGATAGACTGAATATAGAAGGAGGAATGAACAACATCAGAAGTATGAGAAGGACAAAGCAGTAGGAGATTGTTAGAAGAACGCAGATTCTTGGCGTGTGAAGAACAGAGATATTGGAAGTGAGATATAAGATAAGAAGGAGGGGTAAGAGAGTTGAGCAAAGAAAAAAGAGTTGTCAAAGCCCGCAGACTTCTTCTTTGGCGAATAGGCAACCATTTGAGCTCCGATCTGAAGCTTGAAACATGGTCATATTTCCTCAGGTTAAATATGAACCTGATGCAGTTGTTCAGGAGCCTATCAAATATCACATTATTTTGTAGTCCTTTTTAACCCAAAGGTTCGTAACGAATGCCTTGCTTGCATGTAGTCTGCCTATGTACCTACCACTACATAAATGTCTTTGAGTTACTCCAAATTTTCAATTTTACATTATTACCATGTTATTTTTTTGTGGTTTCTGATCTGAATTTGATATTTTTGTACGAAACGAATTAATACTAGAGTATATTGTAACACATTAAAAATAGACTATAGATAAACAAAAAAAGTTTATTTAAGTTTATGTTGATGATCTCATTTATTTTTTTCATCTCAAAATAAATATATTGTGAGTACCAATTATTGGAAACATTAACCCGTTGACTGCCGGAACGCAGGTCTACGCGAGACACAATGGCTTTTTAATTCATTAAACCCCAAGCGAACGCCGGCGTTCACACACTTATTGTCTTTCTATTGTGGCTGTAATTTCCGCGATTGAAAGGTTAATTGTGTCTCTAATTACGGCATTCGAGAGGTTAAATATCATTTTTAGCTGTGCATACACTATAAATATGCTATAAATATAATGGAAGTATCTATATTATTATTACTTGTTTATTCATAATTGGCCTACAGATTAAAATAAATAAACATATACCTACTATTATTAGCTATAAGTTTTCCAAATAAAATAAAATTTAATTTGAGAATTATTAACAGTAAAGATCCTATTAGTATCAGAAGCATAAACTTAAAGATAATCTTCATTTTTTATCAAGTGATACTCACTCTAACATACAAGGCAGCCTCATTAGAATCCTTCCAATTATGTTCCCAAGGCGGGCACTTCTTCAGCAGGTACAAGAGCTTGTTCCAATTGTGCGAGTATATGGCCTTACAGCATGCTATCCGGTACACAGACTTGAAGCTCCTGAGGTCACCGTCCGTATACTTTGTGTTAGTCCTGCTCTGTTGTAATTTTACTAGGTTTCTCTTGCAGTATATTTTGATTGGGTCAAAATTTTGTTGAACTTCCATTAATTCAATTACTTTTTTCTGTAAAAATTTACATTATTTAATGTAATGATTATTTCTCTGTTACAGTACAAATTTTTTTATGAGTCAATGATATTAATATATGCAGAAGCAAAGTGTGAGATTTACTTGTAAGATTCAAAAAATTTACGAAATTGCGAGTTTGAGGTTAGGCCTGTATTAACTTTACTTCCAAAAAAATCTTATCATACAAATACTACATTTAACTAAAATAATGCAAGCGTAGTATAAAATTTAAATACTTAAGTATTTGACAAAGACATTAATAAAATAACACAAATTCAAGTTATTATACAAAATGTAAAATAGTTACCATCGTAGTCATAGGTACAAAATGACAATTATTCAGGATTTCATCCATTTTTATAAATGCACTTAGTTTCAAACTTTAACATTAATGCACTATCGATTTTCACAATATAAAGGCTTTATGAATTTCGTTGAAAAGTATTTTTTGCACCACTATTAGTAAACAAGAAAAACAAACTGTCAATTTGTCTTTGACCACAGAGTACAAAACTTTGACGTTAAAGTGTTGACATTCATTTTGGCAACAAAACTACCAAATGTTTTAATATTTTTCTTGGATTAAAAACGTATAGATATAATATAGTCACCGCGTGGACGCACATGAGACAGCACTATAAGACTAAAATGAGGTTATTATGTAAACTTTTTCTGACCACTGAAATACACTAAAAACTTAACTATAGGAGTCTATTTAACTTAGTACACTAAAACCAAAAAACTTTAATTGCCAAAATAATTCTAAAGACATAAAAATTGACTCGAGTCGACCTCTCAGTAACAGTGACAGGCCTTTGTTTGACTCAATTTAAAAAGTGAGCCAAGCAAAAAACCGGCACGCCGAATGAGACAGGGAATGATATGTTTTGTCTCAATGTTCTTACTTGTTTCGTATAAATTATATGCTTCTCACTTCCGCTCTTCCCTACAGTCTCATGGCTATATCTAGAGGTATATAATCTAAGATACTTATTAATAGCGTTTTGCATTAGTAATATACCTGCCCTTGGAATTTCCGATGGTATTATGCAAAAAAGAATAAATGACACAACAAACATCGGTAAAATTGGCACGACACATACTTAATTTTTATCGTTGTCAGCTAATCCAAAACAAACTATAATCGAAAGAAACATTACGTTTTCACAATGTGCAACCTAAAAATAATTCAGAGCTTCTATTACCTTTTCAATCCTTATTCTATTCACGTTATCAAACAGTTTCTTCAAATGCACTTGTATCAATGACGGTCTCTTTGAATTACCAAGAATTTCCAGTAAATCATCATTAGATATGAAGTAAAATCTCGGAAAAAGTTGTCTTTTCGTCTCCAGATACTTTTCAAGAGCTCGTAGGATGCAATCCAAGTTATCCACCATTTGGTTCAATTTATTAAAAAGATAAGGCGCTGGTTTATAAAGGCAGGCTTCTATTGCATTTTTTCCGGCGTACATACTATTAAGAAAAAATGTTATTATGATAAACAAGATTTGATGACAGACAAACATCGGGACAGGTGAAACTAAATAAAAGCTTGTAATAAAATAACGAATGTCCTAAACTTATACAGATACTAGTGCCGGTTTTGAATTAAATTTTTGGAGATAAGAATGGCTCTAATTCTTATTTTGTGCCAAAGTTTGACGGGTTTCAAGCTATACCTACCTAGTCTCTAGGTGTAGCTAAAGTAGCTTTTAAATACCTAACTTTAAATTAATGATTCAGATATAAAGGGAAGTTGTTACGTAAGTCTAGGCGTGAAATCTTAATATATCTAATTTAAAATAACATTTAGTTTAATTTAGAACTCACTTGGAAGTAATTTCTGTCCAATCGGAGGTCAAAGCACTAAATGTTAAAACTTCTCCTGGTAATTGCTTTCTAATGTCTTCACCAGCAAAAATAGTTTCTAGATAGAGATAACGCCTCTGAACTTGTAAAGAGATCTGTTACAGGAAAATGTTATTAGACCATCAAATAATACTTCCTTCATATTTCTTATTGAGATAAAATGTTAGATATATACTATTTATACTGATAAAATACTTAATTATGATGATTATGTTCTAAAATAACAAAACAAAAACACCGAACTAATTAAATCTAAGTTAAAAAAATTCCTTTGATGAAAAAAAAAAATGAATAGCTAATAATAAAAAATTCGGCTACTTGGTCACTTGAATGCCAACAGAGCGTGTAGTCTATGCATAATTTATGAGCATATGAACCGCATGATCCGAGAATTTCAAACACAAACGGTTCTAAATTAAAACAGCCAACTTTGTTGTTATATGGATTTGATAAACATGGGATGGCGCACGAACATCGAAAACAAAAGTGGCGTTTTACACTAATGGCCTCCCTGTCTTCCATAGAAATGGAAAATGGAGTTCCAATTCACCACAGTAGCAGCGATGAAGAGAACAACAAGGAACAGCAAGTAACAGTGAGGTAGAACGTAATATTGTCGAGAAAAGTGCCTAGAATACGTCGACGACGGTAGTGCGTCAAACCAGAGACCAGACTCTCACTTTCCCACTGCCAGCAGGCGTGCAAGCTCCGCAGTAGCAGCGGATGTAGCAATCAGGTTTTCTTAAAATACTATGCAGAGCAGCAGTAATATGTGGCAGTACTGTACATTAAAATCAATCGCGAAAAAGCTAAGATATTCCTAATTAATTTCTCAATGCTGTGAACCAAAGATATTAATAAAAAATACGGACACGTTGGGAGGGATAGCTTGAGTTCAGTCGTCTATATTCAATTCACTTTTTTTAAAGAAGCGAGTGTCCCTACAAATTGTTTTTCATACAATATATCTTTTTAATATACCTATTAGCTACCAACACATTAATATAAAGGTATTTGAATTAAAGTTACAATGGTACTAACAAATCTAATTCTAACATATATTGTCAAATAAATTATCTATAATTGTTTTTCATTATAAATATGCTTACTTCAATACATTCAGCGACATATCCTAATGACTTCTCCCAGTAGTCAACTTCTTTTATGAACGGCTCTACATATTTTGTTGATTTCATTGACGACAGTTGAACTTGGTGGTCTTCGAGAAACTATTTATTTTTTTAAAGTTTATTAATCTATGAAAAAACTTAACCCAACATTATACACTCTACTGTTGAACCAACCTGCATAACTTCGTCTACAGATTTTATCTTATAAATGTCTCCCTTGTGATGCACCATCTCATAAGTCGTAGCCTTCCATACCTCTCGAATAGCTTTGAGTCCGTTCTCAATATTCAATTCCATAGTAGCAGCATTTGAAATCTCTGCTATTTCATCTGCATACGCTTGAAAATTTAGTCGCATTATCAAGTCTAGTTTAAAATCTTCAGAATCTTGATCAAACTCTCTGTACGTGTCAAAGAAATGAGAAATTGTGTGGGGATAGGTATTACTTAATTAAAAAGTTATGATCCTGGTTATTTGCAAGTTTATTTAATTCAATGTATACTTTATTCTAAGTTAAGACATACATTTATGCTAAAATAAATTTTAAAGTAAATTCATAAGGTAGACGAAAAAATCCAATTATTAACAGTCTCACAAATGACAACTTACACATTCATGAGCACCTTTATTCTATCCCAATGCCTCTCTCTCATGCACGGATTTTTCAAGTCGCCAATTAGAGGTAATGTTCGCCTAAATGCGTCCACTTTGACTCTAGTTGTATCTATAATCTCCCAATTCTTATCCTTAAGCTGCCGAGAAAGCCGATTAAAATTTCTGAAAAAATATTTGAGACATAAAATATCGACTAGGCCAAGTGTGTAAATGAATTTCATAGAATGTTAACATGACATGTACTCAAGTTATGACCACGTCGCAACGACAAAATGCTGTCAAGCATTGGCTACATGTGAATAGTGTTGCTGCAGCTTTTTGTAGTTGCATTGTGGTCGGCCAAAAATTTCGCTGTGTTGCTGGTGGTTGCGATGTAGTTGCGATGTGGTCGGTATCACACACACGCTCGATAACGACTGCAAAATGTGGTCTGTGTGAATAGTCCTATTCATTTTCAATACGAAATATACGCCCGACACGTGGTGTGGTTGAGGTGTGGTCGTGGTCGTGGTGTGGTTGTGGTAGGTACGTGTGAAGAAGTCCTTACAAAAACACTTTACCTGAAAAGATACATAACATTTTCTTCCATCTCATCACTCTCCATTTCCCAAAATGTCTGATGTCTATATTTCTCCCAGGACTCTTCCCATTGATTTACCAAGCCCCAGACTTCTTCCAACTTCTCTAACTCCTTCTCCATTTTCTGAAGATCCAGATTCACTGGTGTACTAAAATCAAATAATTACTATTGTTGTAAATTATTACTTAAATTCATTTAATCTACTGTTCCAAACATAAAGAGGCCCGCAAGGTAAGTACAAAGGTATGTTACAAACAAAAACGCATATTGTACCTAAAATCACAATAACAATTAATTAATTATTAAATTAAATCAGTACATCATTCAAGCCAATGAAAGAGCTGTCCAGGCGTCTAAATATTCATCATCATCATCATCATTTCAGCCGATAGACGTCCACTGCTGGACATAGGCCTCCCCCAAGCGTCGCCACAACGAACGCTCATGTGCGTCCCGCATCCATCGGATTCCCGCTACCTTCACCAGGTCGTCAGTCCACCTTGTAGGAGGCCTTCCAACGCTGCGTTTTCCGGTACGCGGTCGCCCCTTCAGAACCTTTCGGCCCCAACGGCCATCTGTTCTGCGAGCAATGTGCCCTGCCCATTGCCACTTAAGTTTGGCGATTCTTTGTGCTATGTCGGCAACCTTGGTTCTCCTGCGGATATCTTCATTTCTGATTCGATCACGCAAGGAAACTCCGAGCATAGCCCTTTCCATTGCTCTTTGGGTGACTTTAAGCCTTTTGATGAGGCCCATTGTGAGCGACCACGTTTCGGATCCATATGTCATCACTGGCAACACACACTGGTCATAGACTTTCGTCTTGAGACACTGTGGTATGTTGGATGAGAAGATACCGCGTAGCTTCCCGAACGCTGCCCAGCCGAGTCGGATTCGACGGTTGACCTCTTTCTCGAAATTAGATCTACCCAACTGGACTGTCTGCCCGAGGTAGACGTAATCGTCCACAACTTCGAGTATAGAGTCTCCGATCTTGATAGGGGTGGGTGCTGCATGGTTGTTTATCATGACTTTAGTTTTGTCCATGTTCATTTTAAGACCCACTCTTTCGGAAGCTTTACTGAGGTCGTTGAGCATTGTACTGAGCTCTTCTGTAGTCTCAGCCATGACTACTATGTCGTCGGCAAACCGAAGGTGAGTGATGTATTCGCCATTGACATTAATGCCTAGTCCACTCCAGTCCAGAACCTTGAAGACATCCTCCATTGCGGCCGTGAACAGTTTCGGAGAAATGACGTCTCCCTGCCTCACACCTCGCTGCAGGAGGATAAGTTTCCAGGTCTGGTCCTGAAGTCGGACTGACATAGTGGCGTTTTCATACAAACACTTCAGCACCTCGATGTACCGATAGTCAATCTGGCACCGTTGGAGAGACTGCAGTACAGCCCAAGTCTCGATCGAATCAAAGGCTTTCTCGTAGTCCACAAACGCTAGGCAGAGAGGCAGATTATACTCCTCGGTCTTCTGTATAACCTGTCGTAGCGTTAAAATTAGCGTCTAAATATTGGTCGGACAAAATTTGAGTCAAATCGACACGAGAAGAAGAAGAACGTTCATGAGTTTTTTACGTAAGTAATTTAATAATTTAATAATAACTACCGGTCATGTAACGAAACACGAATTACTACTAAAATGAATAACTAGTTTCTATCAGTAACTTCACCAGCTTGTAGAAAATGTTTTGTTGTTCAAATTCACAAGTGCCAAAATTCTTTCAGACGTTTGTGCGCGAAGAAGTAACAAACACACACTCATGTATACCACGTACAAACGATCGTCTTCTGTAAATCTAAAAAGCAAGATACTGACTCACTCATCACCTTGGTCCTAGAACGCGGAAATTTTTAACAAAGAAAGAATAAGAAAGGATTTTCAAAAATTCAACCCCTGAGGGAGATAAAACGAAAGTCCAAAGTTTATATGAGGGGGAATCTACTTTCATGCAGGAGAAGTAGCTGGCAGAAGCTAGTCATAACATATGTAAGTGGAACAATAAACAAGAACACCTACAGCGTCTACTTGCGCAGTACAGCATGAAACTCGTTTCCATTTACAGAATGGATTTATATTTTTTGTAATACAAAATTATCATCTTAATCAAAAGTTATTTACGTTAGATTGAACACAGCAAGACCATCGCGTATATTTTGTTCCTGTGCTCGTAATGCATTAAGTTGATCTCTGAAAGCTTTCAACTGAGCCAAGGCATCTTTGGCTGTTACTTCCGAGGAAACTGGTGCTGTATTATAGAATTCTTCACAAAATTCTTTCGCTGCTTCTTTAAATACCTGAGAGGAATTGTGAAGTATCAAAAGTTTTACTAACTTTATTAAGCTACAGTTACGACACAAAAAATCGTGCATAACAAGTGGTATGTACTGGTCTAGCAGTTGTTGATCGACCGTCACACCTCCATTCTCAATAATGAGGATTTCAATATTGTTTACAATGCGATAACTTATAGTACAGGATACGGTTAAGAACGACCTTCACCGGTTTGTTTAATGGACGAAACCTATTTTATGATAAATTTAGTATATTAAATAATATAACGCGGGTGGGTTGCCTGAGAAATTCCTGGCCAAACAATTTTTTTTTTTTTTTTGAAAAATGCGCTGATGTGTTTAACGAATAAATTTAATACTAACCGAAAGAGTGCAGCCTTTAGAACATAAAAATGTTGGGTTGCCTATATGTTTCCTGGCATAGCTATGGGTTGCCAGGTATAAACAGGTATGCATAAACAAGTGTGTTTTTTTTTGTATACAACAAATTCTATATCAAAATAAACGCTGTTTCATTACGAATACGATGTAATAGTGTTGTCTGCAAAAAAATCTGGTATGGATAACGGTTGTGCATTTTTCTAAAAATAAAATAAATTTTCAATTTTTAATTAATAATAGTCTGGCCAGGAATTTCTTAGGCAACCCACCCGCGTTATATTATTCAATACACTAAATTTATAATAAAATACGTTTCATCCATTAAACAGACCGGTGAAGATCGTTCTTAATCGGATCTTAGACTATTAGATATATTTTTATAATGATAATAGTGTTTGACTGCGATCCCACCTGATAGCAAGCAGTGATGCAATCGTTGATGGTACTAGTTTATTAAGAGCCTATTCACTCTCTAGCTTTGTAGACACTTAAATTATAATTGGATGGGAAGACCGCAGCAGGCAAATTTTTTTTTTTTTGGTACATCAAAATGTACGCGGTATAACGACGAAGCGAAACGCTCAGTCCGAACCGTAGAGGCAGAATTCTTCGTAGAAGAATATTTAAAAAGCTTAATATTTGCCAAGCATTTCAATCAGTAGTGCCTATTTTGCCTTTATAACCTTAGGCACAAGCACACGGTCGCCGGACAATTTTCCTAAGCTATCAGGAGTTAAATGGAATCGTATCAAAAATGGGCGCATAAATTGAATAAGTCAAAAGTCAAAGTCAAAGTTTTTTATTTCACAAAGGCCTATACATGGGCAAGTGCCCATGTATAGGCCTTTGTGACGAATTATTATAAGTTTTATAAGTATAAAACTTATAATAATTTTATCTACCTCTAGGTTATAGTTGTGTACTAATTAAATGTGTGCATCTTTATGATACACACAACTTACCTCTGCTTGATCCAATAACCCAGTTTTAAATCTCTCTTTGCTAGCTTCGAGGTTTTTCTTAGCTTCTTCCAAAAGCGCTAAATAGTCTGCCCATAAAACAGGTATGTTCTCATGACGAGTCGTCATATCAGAACTGAGTTCAACTTCAAATTTTACTGAAATAATGGTAATTTACTGTAGTACCGAGTTAATAATAAATTTATTTATAAAATAGAGAGAGACGGATATCACCAACCCGCCTTGAGCAAACGTGATGATTAATGTTCACATAAGAAGGGTCTTTTGTTATGCAGTGGATCATCAGACACGCTGGTACTATTATTATTTTATTTTTACCCTAGTACCTTAAAGACTTACGACAACTCATAGGTGACTGAATTGACCTCTAACCAGTTAACTCAATAACAATTATGTAAGGCGAAAGCTACGGGCTCGCACTTGACCATGCTTTAGCTAGGAGGATTTTATAGCAATAATTTGACTTAGTTTAATAAAGTAGAATGTTAAATTTTAACTAATTACTTATTATTCCTGGACTTAATAATGCTTTTATAAACTTTAAACTAAACCTAAAAATAACGAGTTCAGCATCATTTAGCAATAATATGGCTACAATCGTACCCGAAGCTTCCACCTTAAGCCATTCGGGTAGCAGAAAATTTTGTTCTTCACACTCTAAGTGTGGCACTAAAATAAAATTGACCATGTTCGATTTAAAAATTAATGGTCTTACCTAATGTGTTCATTTGGTCGGTTATCGGAGGGAATGTTTTCTCAACGCCGGCTAATTCCGATATTAACCGGTCGTAAGTATCTATGGCTTCTTGCAGCTCTTTTAAATCTTTTGGTGTCTATGAATTAAAAATGTTGAAAGTCAATGTATCATATATAAGCAGGTAGTCATTGTATAAGCAGGTTAAGTTTTCAAGTGGACATGGATGGCCAATCCAAAATTATGAAGAATGTCAAAAAAAAAAATACCCGGCCCGATTCCGATGAGAACTTAAAGTACATCATTAGATTTTAGAAAAGTTATAATTTGGTCTTTATTAGTGACACTATCGAATGGTGCAATAATATATTGTTGTTTTTCTTAAATCAACAGGTCCATTTCCTACTACCTACAAAACCGGGCACAAGGCTCATTTGAGATGGGTAATCATTTAATAACTTTTCCTGGTCTGGATGGAGTTACAGTGTCAAACTTCTACTGATCCATCTTTGTTCCTTCAGTTGCTCATTGAGTTCCAGGATCGCGTAAATCTTTCAAATATTTCCATAACCCAAGGAAGCATTGGCTCTGGGAGGAGTTTTGGTGACTTTTTGAGGCGAGCGTAAAACATAGGATACCATCCTCTCGGACTATGTCGTTCCCTACGGTAGCTGCAAGTTGCCTTGCGATTCCCGAGGCCTGTGGCGTCAACTGCGGTGGTGACTGAGGCGTAGGATTTTCTCTCACTTATAGTTTTCGCTTCCTACTTTTCTCGCATTACTGCTTCGTAGAAGGAGGTGACGGCTTTCCATTCTCTTTCACTCCGTGGCCCGAGCTTCCTTTGAACGTTTTCCACGACTCCTGATAGTATCAGATTTGTTCATCCACGCCCACTTAAATTTTTTTTTGCATATAATTAATTATAATTATCTCAACATTATTCGATAAATATTATATAATGGTTGACCGACCTTCATAGCCTCTTCGCTACTTTTTTCAACGTAAGCATAAATAACATCGATGTCACCCTCTGTAATACTTCTCAGTAACACTCCTAACCTGGCTTGCCAGACGATACAGTGTGCTATGATAGATTTCTTTAATTCGCTCGAGTTAAGTGTAATAAAATGGATCTGAAAACAAAAGACTTTATTTCGACCTCACAATAAAATGCTAATTTCTAGAGTGACAGAATGAGTCAAAAACAAATGCAGTAAATCGACGTATATCAATATCTTATCAGATCCTGAGACTTAGTTAAGCAAGTAATAATAATTAAGCACGTTATTTTAAACAGAGTAATATTAAAAACAAATTATCTAAAGTATGTACCTGATTGACTGTTTCTTGTACTTGGACAGAATTTGCTAGGTTACTATAGTTAATGATAAGATAATCAAATTCTTCTGCAGTATGTTTCTCTGCTCGATATTTTTCTAGAAATTCATCTTTATCCACTTTCCAGATATGCACGTAAGGATCCCACATACCCATATGGTCGTGTATTAGTTTGATGTTGTATTCGACTTCTGAAATTGTATCAATAACATACTGTCACGATAAGAATAACACTGTCGCTACAAATACTCGTAAGTTTTGTTATTTTTCTGTGATGTCTTCGGCACTCATGTGATACTATCGACGATAATACATAGTTTTTTAGATAATAAAATTTCGGAACGTCTTCTTGTAATATTTCGCAAGCTCATTTGATTAAACTAATCCTCCTAATGATACTGATACCATATATATTATAGATATTTGTATGAAATTCGAGACAGTTACCTACTGCTGAATACAAGCTAATAAAGACAATTTGTTCTTTAATGCGTTGCTAATAAGTATAAATTACCATCATCAATATACTTCTGCAGCCTATTACAATCCTGATCTGTAACTATGGCTTCGTAAAACTTTCGCAATCCTCCTGCAGGCAGACCAAACTTTTCAAACAGACGAGGAATTGTTGACAGTATCTGGATTATTTCTTCAAAAACTGTGTTGAATGTATCTTGAACTTCAAATTTTGGAGGAATATATTTTATATTTTTTTCGGAAAGGTACAGACTCATCTTTAGTAGAGGTGATGGTGCCATCGTTCCTGGGTTAATTAAAAAAATACACGACTTTAATTTTTATCTAGTCAAATGAGTTTATTGTAATATTTTCCAACATTAAGTGGCCGGCGACGAATGAATTTCCATACAAACGTAATACCACGCTCATTTGCAGTTGGAGCACATTATCAACATATTATGATGATATTCGGTTATAGACAATATTTATCTAGGTTCCTACGTCTTTCTTTAAAAAAAAAACAAAAAGAAATTTAAGCGAATTGTATTTCGCACTTTTTTAAAGCGTAAATGGCAAAACATGCCATTTGGCTTTTCCTGTATTAAAAATAACAAAATTTCTAATATTCTCGACGTAGGAACCTAGATAAATATTGTCTATAACCGAATATCATCATAATATGTTGGAAATATGCTCCAACTGCAAATGAGCGTGGTATTACGTTTGTATCGAAATTCATCCGTCGCCGGCCTCTTAACATAATATAATAGGTACAGCTTTGGGTTCCATTTAGCAACTGGATCAAAGGTCTGATATTTAACGTCCATACACATAGATATGGCGCTTATTTTCAGAACGCTGCTCTCACAGGAGCCCCGAATGTAGGGATCGGAATACTCAATGAGCACAGTAGTAAATTAATGTGATAACGGAGGTGTGAAGATTACAGAAGTCATTAAGTTTAAAAGTTTTAGCTAACTCTTTAACTTTTTTTATCAAAACTGATGGAAAGCTATGTGTTCTTATTGTTTTTTTTTAATCTTTTTAAACTTACCATCTCCATGGACACATTTGTACATGTTTTGCATAGTTGATTTGATAGATAATCTCAAAGCATCTTCCAAAAGCATATCAAATCTCCTAACATATTTAATCCAATGTTCTGCCATCTTAAATAAATAAGAAACATAGGTACAATTTATTCATTACTAGCTGCGTCCGCGACTTCGTTCGCGTGGACTACAGGATTTTGAATTTAAATTTTCTAAAATAAATTCAAAAACCTATGTTACTCCTTATTACATCAGCTACCTGTCGATAAAAGTCCCGTCAAAATCGGTCCAGCCATTTCAGAGATTAGCCCGGACAAGCCGATAGACAGACAGACAAAAATTGAAAAAAATGTTATTTTGGTGTATGTACCGTATAATATATATTCATAAGCATGTAGTAAAAAGCGGTTATTTCAATATTACAAACAGACACTCCAATTTTATTTATATAGATAGATGTATAAATGTATAGATTCACAATCACGGGTCTTTGATAGAATATTATTTTAGTAAACTCTATTGTACCTGATTAATAAAGACTTCGAAACCCTCGTAAACAATTATAAGATAAATTACTATATCTTTGTACTTTTCTAGGACTTCTTCCATAGCTTTATTTTCCATTGTCCGTATCGTCTCTCGCAGAACACTTATATCGAATACGTTATAAATATCGAAATCGATGAACGGAGTGTCACAAATGTTTTCCATTATTTTCACTAAGTTAATATTGCAGTTTTTGTATGTAGTTATGAAATCTTGAAGCTGAAAATATTAACAAACAGTTAATGCCGACATAATTAATTTTCCTTAGATTGAGATAATATTATGAGATTCATAAACAGGTACAAACCTCTCCGATTTGCATAACACAATCTGCAATATATGCATCTGACATCGTGGAAGTCCATGTTAACTTCGTTATCCCTGGCTGTACTTTTTTTTCACAAGCCTGGAAATAAAATTCTTCACTTTAGTAGTATTGACTATTATCTGGCAATCTTTGATTCCTGACACAAGACTTCTGTCAGTGTCAAAAAATATGGAATGGAATGAAAATGTCAAAGAATTTGAATTTGAATTGAATTTGTCAACACAATGCTATTGAGTGATATCGTGCGAATTATTTTATTAATAATTAATCATCATAATATTGTTAATAATAATAATAAAAATGAATCTAGGTGATCCTGAGTTAGAACTGATTGACCCGACACCAAATGTGCATTCGTTGTTTATACACTTTGATAAAATGTTTTTCTGGACAAAACTGGAAAGCAGAGCCGTGGTGAGGTGGAGCAAAAGAATGTACTCTTGTGCAGGGATTTGCTCGTAAGTACCTATATTTGTTGTTTTTACTTTATTAAAAACCCTATGTTCATATTCTGTACTCGTATTTCGAGGTAGTCTCAACTATTGTGCGATCAGTTATTTATCTCCGACGGCAACCAAACAAACATAATCTAGATAATAATTATAAAGATCACTCTAATACAGATCAGAGGTAAATTAATGGTCTGAAATATGTGTAGCAGCATCTACAGCAGCATAATAATTTATACTACCTTCCAAAAGTTTCGAAGCAGTCAGGAAAAATCAAATTGACGACAACAAAGTCGCTCTTAAATTAATAAATGCTTAAACTGTCCACTAATATTATTCACAACTCCTTGTTGTCACCAAGAAAATATTTTTGTATAATTTGCCTGATTTATTTTCAGATATGAAGGCAGAGCTGGTCTCTGTGACATAGCGTTGAGTGAACCTCTTCTGAAGTTGCGACCACGGAAGGACCTCATCGAGACATTACTCCATGAGATGATACACGCATTCCTGTTTGTGACGAATAGGGACCAAGATAGAGACGGCCACGGACCCAACTTTAAAGCACATATGCATCGGATCAATAAGAGTGCGGGCCTAAATATTAGTATCTATCACAGTTTTCATGAAGAGGTAATATACTCTTCACGTAACTTTGTATTCCATTAGTTTATTAATGCTGTTGTTTGATAAAACACATGCCTACTATTCAAAATACCAAGACCAGTTTGGTAGAACCATGCCACTGCTTGAGAGCTTCGTGGAAATCTATTACAGAGAACTGTTTGCTGAGATAAATGTAATTATTTTTCTGTTGGTACTAACATACAAGATAACACTGTAGAAGTAAGTCAATACAAAATACATTTTCATAATTTTCTAAAACAATTTCAGGTTCACCTGTACCAAACTCACTGGTGGCGTTGCAATGGCCCCTGTCAGACCAGAAAGCCACACTTTGGCATAGTTCGACGTTCCTCTAACCGAGCACCAGGGCCCAGTGACTACTGGTGGAATGATCACCTCAGAAAATGTGGAGGTAAATTCATTAAAATAAAAGAACCGCAAAAAGAAGAAAAACCTAAAGGCAAGAAAAACACTACTACTAAACCAAATGGAGATATCACTAAATACATTACAAATAACATCAAAACTATTAATAATGTACCAAATAATAATAAACCTATATTAAAAGATTCTACAAATGCCCCAGCCAATACTAAATCCAATATAAATGGTTTCAGTACTGTTGTAGTTAGCAAAAAGGGAGGTGTTACGGTACCTAAACCTCCTCCAAAACCTATACCAGTTTTCACAGGAAGTGGCAACACTTTAATAAACAATAATACTGGAAGTAGACCTTATACTGAAGGTGTTACAGAAACAGTAAGAAATATATGGGCTAACAAACAAATACCTACAAAGGAACCTGTAAAAAAGGTTGTCCCTGGTTTTAAAACCAGTAAAAACACAGGTACATTCAAAGAACCTGTAAGAGAAGTAGGAATTTCTAATCCTAAAAAACACAAAGCAGAATCTACTGATTTACGATCACCACCCACAAAAATGAAGAAAATCGAAGACTACTTTAATGCTACAACAATATTAAAAGACTTGTACGGTGATGATTACAAGCTAACACAATCAAGTACTAGTTCAAAATTGGTAGCAGTTAATGTTAAGGTAGATTTAGTTGATTGTCCAGTTTGCAGTGGTAAGTTTCGTAGTGAGGAAATCAATAGACATTTGGATGAGTGTTTAAATAAGGATATCATCGAGAAACTAAGTAAGGATGGTATAAATAGTGAACAAGAAATTCAACCTAGCCAAAAAGGACCAGATAGAAAAATTATAGATAAATCCAAACTAAAAGAAATAGTAGGCGTAATACCGCCCATACCTAAATTTATACCACATCCTGTATTCACACCAATAGCCGAAAGTACTAATAATAATATTATAGATTTGACTAACACGAATATCTCTACAAGTAGTAACATAATAAAAACAGACAAACCAGATGGAACCAAACCAAACAACATAAATTGTCCAGAAAACAATGAACTTATAGATTTGACTCATTTAGACTTTGATGCTTTTGACGATAATAATGTTAATAATGGCAAAAGAAAGACTGAATCAGAAGCTGCATTGCGATCAGAGAATTTAGTTAAAAAAGTGTCGGAATTAGTTAACGAAATGGATAAAGCAATAAAATCTAATCTTAATAACCAAAGAAGACATACAGTTGGGTTGATTACAATGGACAGAGGAGACTGTTTGTCAAGTGTAGTGGAAAAAGATGAAGATGTAGCGAAGGCAGGCTGTAGCAAAGATGAAGAAGTCTTTGGCCAAAATTGTCCATGCTGTGGTAAGAAATTCGATAAACCAGTAGAACAACATCTGGACGAGTGTCTCATATTCTTTAATAACAATACTACAGTGCCTGATGAAGGGGCCAGCACAAGTTTAACAAACACAAGTGTAGAAGATGAAGACGATATATTCGACGAGTCACAGATTTTGAATGAAACTGGTACCAAGACGCCTTGCCCGTGTTGTATGAAGATGGTGGAACAGGACGATATGAATAGTCATTTGGATGAGTGTTTGCTCAAATAGTTGAATTTATTTGAGTTTTGGGCAGTGGCTTTGCGTATTTGAAAATTCTTCTACAGGAACATACTAGCAGGATAAAAAAGTATCCTATGTCTCAGTCCGGTGTGCTGAGTGCGAGATGTTTTTACAATTACCGTCACGGATCTTGAGCGCTCGGCGTCAGAGTGAGGATCGCTTTGCGCAATCCATACATTGGCGAGCCAATCGTCGTCGTTGTTAGATACATGCAGCAAGACAGGGAACGAATCATGAGTGACGTGTATGACGCGATGGCGCGGCGAGCCAATCACTGACACTCCCCGCCCCCGCGTCTCACTTCGCACCACTAAAGAGACCGAATATTTGACTTCTGCGCAACTTGAAGCCAGCGCTCAAGATCCGTGCCGGCAATTGTACGTTAACGCGATCGAAACGTTTACAGCGTTTGACTCTCTGATTGGTTAAGAGCTTGGAGCGGGCCAATCAGAACGCCGAACGTCATAAACAAACAAACAAACTCGCACTAGACGCTCAGATCAGGTATGTGTGCTAAGTTTCGTCTAAATCCGTATAGCCTTTGAGGTGTGAACGATTGACAAACATACAGACTTCCTCATTAGTAGAATTATTATGGTAGCTATTTGTTTTTTTAATAAATGTCTTGATAATTTTGTTGATTTTGATGGTGCCACTGAAAAGGAAATTAGAGACATATTTTAATCCTGCTTAGCTATTTCTCGATTATGGCCATCTTCCATTCGAATTGGATGCTTCTTATTACCAGTATTTCACATGGAGCAACTGCTTATTTGACCTCCACAACCCAGTATTTGACTAACACAATACCTCTTGGCAAGACTGCTGGCAGATTTCCTGGCTTCTGTCATCATCAGCCTTTTTAATGTTTCCACTGCTGGGACTCAGGCCTCCTCTCTGATTTCTGTAGTTGTTACTAATGCAGACTGTCAAATATTTACAATTGACAGCCTGGACCAACAACGTACGGCCGCTTGTACACGTTAAAAAAAGTCGCCGGGCAAGCAAGCATTCGTGTCGTTTCTGTACACGAACTGTAGTACACTGCTTTGGCGCTGACCAAGAAAAAATCTTGTGACGTGTGAAGTTGCTATGGTGCGGTAGTGGAGCGGGGTAGGTGAGGGGAGTGCCATGATAAATTTTCGTGCCAAGATTCGACAAATCTGCCGCAGACAGTAATTTCTTTGCGTATATAAGCGTTCTAACATGCTTATGCTTTCTAAGGCACGGAGATACGGAGGAATCTCGGTATTGTAAGATGGGCACTCATCTACTGACTGACCTTCGCCAGCGTTGCATCTTGGAGACCCGACTCGTTTGACCATTATATTTTTTAGTTAGGAGCTCCTCTATTTTTATTCATATTATTTATTTAAAATCCTGTACTTGTTATTGATTGAATTAATGATAGTGTAATGCATTTAATTACTATGAATCATGTGATATTTAGAATAAATAATTATGTTAATTTATTGAATTTGTAGTTTTTCTTGAGTAACGTGACTTATAAACAGGTATTTACGGTTTAAATTGCAGTGATAAGTGTCAGCTCTTGAAATGCAATGACAGTATCTTATTTTAATAATCACAAGTGCTATTTATAATGTAAAATAAGCAAGTTTGATAGCAAATAATATTAAATCAAAGTAAATTGCTTTTTCTAGGTTATAAGGCGAAACAATTCGATTGAACAATGTGAAGCTACACAAATAATCGCAATGTGCCTATTTTCTGTAATAATAATGTCTTCCAAAACCGAAGGAAATGAATACTAGCACGACACGTATTTATAAATAGCGCGGCTTCGATCCAGCTCTTTCCTACTCCACCTTACTATGCCCTACTCTACCCTACCCTATCCTACTCTACCCTACTATACCCTACTCTACCCTACCCTACCAAACTTCACATAAACCATCTAGATACTAAATAGTCCGAACAGCCTAAACATTTGGTTTGGATAGGTGAGCCCGTTGTTGAGTTATAAAATTACATCGAAACGTGGCATTGATTTTTATATATATAGATTAGTAACTAATAACCAATGATGTTTAAGCTCTGCCTTCTGCGTTCTAATTGGTCGAGACATCAGATCTATAAGTCACATGTGTTGACAGACATGCTTCGCTTGTTATTATACGATACGTCTAGTGGTTGTAAGATCGTTGGTTGTGCTATGCGAATCAATTCGCAAGTTCTTTTAAAGCGTCATCCGAGCTCGTAGAATTTTACGTCTTGCTAAACTGATAATGGTGATTGACTTACTATTATCAGGGGCTTGAACAGTAACCTCTCCTCTTCGGATAGCGAGTCTATTATCTTGTTGTATCCCTTGACGACTGCCAACACGCTTTCGTAGACGTAGTTCACTGTCACAGCCTTTGCGTAAACCTGGGATTTAAGGTTGTAAAGCGAATCATGAATTTAGAAACAATAGTTACCTACATAGAGAATGATAGAACGTATACCAGTAGCGTAACTATAGGGTGGCAAGGCCGGCAAAATGCCACGGGCCCCTGGCCTGGTGGGGCCCCCGATCTGACGGATCGCGATTTTAAAAGAATTGACCTAACATTTTAACAAAAATAAGTAAAAATTATGATAGTAGTTAAAGTCTAAATAAATTATAATAATTTCGAATAATATAAATTTCCCATGGTATTTTGCCAGCTTGGTAAGTTATAGTTAAGCTACCAGGAAGCCACGTTCAGAGACAAAATAGAAAAATCTTCGTGTATCTATTAGCGAACTTTAATGAATAATAAGGAATAATTTCACTACTCCAGTGATTTATCCAAAATAAATTACAACGTGATCATTTTTTGGGGCTCTATAGAATTATTTAGCCACGGGCCTCAGATGGTATAGTTACGCCACTGACGTATACCATCTTTAAAAAGTGTAACATTTACCACGTTGCACATACAAACTTATAGGTATGCGCACGCGCAGTTTTCCTAACAGCAAAATATTAGCAAGATGTAGAAATGTTAGTTTCAGCAGATTTTCTTCGATTTTAATGCGATTACTATTTATGTGTAAAGTCCCAAAAATCTACGTTGAAAAGGGAGGATTCTCCGACCAGACGGGTTGTATCTGGGCCGCGCAACTGCCCAATTTTTGATTTCGTGCTGTTACATTATGTTCTACTCGCGCGGAGAACTTTAATACAACGTTGCAGGATAGTTCTTATTTGGTAACATAGATGTCGCTACTCGGTCATTCCTTTTATGAAAAGTGAGAAAAAAGTCGAACTGTTTGAAAGCATTTTAGCGACATCTATGGCGCCATATAGGAACTAAACTACGAAATCCTGCATCGCAGTATAGTTTTGCAATTCTTTGATTGTTTAATAGGTTTTTTACCTGGTAAGCATGCAGTGGTACTTCCATGAACAAGTTCTCCCAATGAGACGCTTCATGGCACAGTTCCAGAATAGATCTAAATGCAATAAAAAAATCTAAATATAAGTTTTTTTGGAGACCATAACATTTTTATTACTATATTATTATTATACAACATAATACACCTTAATACATAAGTACATAAAAAAACTTAAATACTAAATAAACTATTTATACTAAAACCTAACTATGTACATAAATATAATACAAAATGACAAAGTACGCTCAGGCATCAAAGTACTCCTCCACATCGCTGTCATCCGGAAATGTGCCTAGAAGTTGAATGGCAATGCTAATTCTTTGAGCGAAGAACGAGCCAGCCCTAGCCCTCTGGTCACGAAAGGTGTCTATCAGTCGGCGAGAAATTTCCTTAAAAAGGAGACGCGCATTCGAACCCCATGACCCAAGCGAGTAACAGATTTGAGCCGTTTCCAAACGGCACAAAACTGTAATTACCAATAAGGTTACAGTATTAACGCCGTTTAAGGGTCTCAGCAGCTGCAGCGGCAGCGCCAGCATAGCCCGCCGTACATGGAATATGGGATGGCGCAAGGGTGTCGACACACGGTGCGTCCCACCCACCTTCCACGGTACCAACGTCATAACATCTGGTCTCTTTCCATCGTCACGTACCAAGCCATTTGGTTCTAATACAGCGGGTACGCCGGCGGTGACAAGAGCTCGACGAATAATATCGTTGATACTAGCGTGTCGTGCTATGCGACCTGCGCTCCTGCAGCAGGACAGGCCATGGTGTCCGAGACTGTCGACAGCTTCACCGCAGTGGCACCGATGTGGACCAACACAAGGTGCGCCTAAGCGGAGACAGGTTGCGAGCCAAAACGCGGCGTCATCCATCATAGTGCCTATGGTGGATGACGGGAGTGCCTGAAGCCATAAGCCCGACTCCCATTCTCCCACAGCCAGCAGACGCGCACGCTCAGCAGTATTTGAAGACGTATTAATTAGTTTGTTACGTATAATACTGCAGAGCGGCACATGCACATCCCACCGTCTCTGCGAGGCCAGGTTGTCGGGCAAATCCGTGTTGGGACAAGCCATTTTCCAAGCATTCAACGCATCGGACAAACACGGTACCTCAACATCAACCAGTGAGGAAGATAAAATATTCCTGGTCAATGTTTCAGTACTGTGCACCAAGGAGAGGAAAGCTGGTAAACTTATACTTGCAATTTTGCAGACGCCGAGGCTACCCATTCGGATGGGGAGCGTAGCTTGCTGCCACGCTCGGTCGTCCAAACCCACATTTAATATTTAAGAAAGTGTGTTCCTGATAATTTGATCGACTTTTTCCAAAAGTTGTGGGTGCTTCCAAAGATGGGAGGAGCGAAGACTATATGTAAATTTTGGCCCAAAACAACAGTATCGAATAAGTGTAAAAGCCGAATGCATATTAATTTTGAAAAGTCTTTCCGAGAAGTCATTAATTTTTTTTATTTTCTGCTCAATAAATTTTGGAAAGGATTCATCGAAAATTGGGGAGCCCAGGAGGTGAACAGAATTTTTATCAGTAATTTGAATATTTGGTGCTATTGTATTAAATTTTGCTAAAGTCGTCTGTCTGTCAGTCGTTTGAGGGAGGTAAATTTCGCATTTTGAAATATTAAGCTGTAAACCAAAAGAACTAAATTTAATTTAAAAAAAAAAATCATGTAAGACAGTGTCTACATCACCTCCCAGGGTTCCGTCATCTAAATACCAGACATTGAATTTAGAATTTAGCTGCCGAATTATTGGATTTATAGCCAAACTAAAAATGACTGGCCCAAGAGGGTCACCGTGTTCACAGCCGACGGCTGATTTTCCTTATAAAGTAATTTAGAGGGGTGCCTATAGGAAATAAAGTTCAATATTAAATTATAGCATAGTCAATATGCTTGGTTACTTACGAATCAATGTTACATTCTAAGAGGCCAGGGTTCTCGATGCTCTTCCTCATCAGGGTCTTGTTGAGTCCTGCGCCACATCTCTCGTCTACGTTGTGCTAATGGACACAAATTATTTTTTAGACGTAACTTAGGACTAGTGGTGGCCCAATTTTGTGTAGATATCCAAATTATTCCATCACTACTACCTACTGCTTGGCCCCTAGCCAAGTTACAACAGTTTCGTTTCGATTCTCTTGTGTCGAACGTCACGGATTGATCACGCCTCCGATTTCTTTGTTCTGACCATGTGACTGAGCGTTGAGATGACGCCAGAACAAAGGAATCGGAGGTGTGGCTAACTCGAGGCGTTCGACACAAGAGAATCGAAAGAAACTGTTGTACAGATATCGGCATGGATCTTGAGCGCTGGCTTCAAGTTGCGCAGAAGTAAAATATCGGGTCTCTATAGTGGTGCGACGTGAGACGCGGGAGCAGGGAATGTCAGTGATTGGCTCGCCGCGCATCGCGTCATAGACGTCACTCGTGAATTGTTCCCTGGCTCGCCAATGTATGGAATGCGCAAAGCGATCCCCACTCTGACGCCGAGCGCTCAAGATTCGTGCCGGTACCTATAACTTGGCTAGGGAGGCTGCCCTAAGTCTCAGTACGCTAAAGGTTAAACATCGTGAGGAAACCGGCAAGTCCTAGAACCAAAAATTTTAAGACAAGTTAAAGTCACCAATCCGCACTGGGCTCGCGTGGCTTACGGCCCTTGCAGTCTCCTAGAGTAGAGGCTCGAGTCCTCAGTCCCAGCAGTGGGAACAGACTGATTATGCTTCTTTTATGAAACTTCCGACGTAATTAAACTGTATGAATCTAGACTGAAACTTGGTCTCCTAAGAGATGACATACCGTCCAAGAAATCCAGATCTCCCTGATGGCGACGTCGATGGCTCCCATCAGCCTGTTCACGTGCATGATCACGTCTTCAGAACTACTGCACGGGAGCAGCCAGGCGGACGCATCTGTCAATACCTGACGGCAAATATGGCACTTCAAAGTTAGGTACCTATGGAGAAAAGATTCACAGATTGATTCACATTTTGAAAGTTTGACTTTCATATCAAAATGATATTCTGAAAGAATTTAAGTGTATTTAATGTTAAAATTCACTACAATAGTTAAATTCACTTTTATAAAATGATAATTTTTCACTTAGTGATAATTCGCGGCACGTAAGTTGAACTACGACCTTCACTTCAATGCACAGTAACAGAGATTTCGGGTCTCAATCGATGTGCCGTACCGTGGGGGACTGCATATAGTTAACCTAACCATAGCAACGATCGCCATTTTTGTTCAACTTATGTACCGCGTACAATAATTACTATGTACAATAATTACCTTGCCTAACAACAACTTAGGTACTATTTTACTAGCACAAAAACTTTTCGAGAGACCTCATTCTGGGTAGAATTCTACCGCTTATACCTAGATGAGGTTCCGGGGTGATCTTTAAAAACGTCACGGGACCCACGGGACGTGTTGATCCCTCCTCCCGCGTGCTGACTGTAGTGTCCGACCGAAACTGGTTTTTCAACCGAAACCGAAACCGAATTTCGGCAACCGTCTCAGTTTCGGCCGAAACTGAAACCGAAACTTCTAGGACATGTTTTGAGGGAAAAATAAAGAAAACGTTATTATAATCAGCCAGTCTTTATATTTTTAGATGCATTTTTAGGGTTCCGTAGCCAAATGGCAAAAAACGGAACCCTTATAGATTCGACATGTCTGTCTGTCTGTCTGTCTGTCCGTCCGTATGTTACAGCCACTTTTTTCCGAAACTATAAGAGCTATACTGTTGAAACTTAGTAAGTAGATGTATTCTGTGAACCGCTTTAAGATTTTCACACAAAAATAGAAAAAGAGCAATAAATTTTGGGGGTCCCCATACTTAGAACTGAAACTCAAAAATTTTTTTTTCATCAAACCCATACGTGTGGGGTATCTATGGATAGGTCTTCAAAAATGATATTGAGGTTTCTATTATATTTTTTTTCTAAATTGAATAGTTTGCGCGAGAGACACTTCTAAAGTGGTAAAATGTGTGTGTGTCCCCCTGTAACTTCTAAAATAAGAGAAACGTAAATAGGAAACTAATAAAAAAAGAAAAAGGAGAATACTAAATAGTACAATATAGATAGATAGTTTTTAGGTGGGAAATCTGCCGTCGTAATAGTAAACACAGTATCTTTACTTACTGTGTTCTCACTTTTTTTCAATATCGTAACAACGAGACTGAACTATACGCGGCAAATTTTCGGTTTATTTTTAACGCTTCTGGGCCTCAAGTCTGCTATTACAATAGTGTCACAATGGTCTATCATTGTTGATTTGATTGTTGTGTGATTGTTTATAAGTTTGGTAATCTACTAATATAATGGCGTCATTATGACTTTCCAATGGTCAACCACTGACACTCCATTGAAAGAAGTGACATAGAATGGTAATCTCGTACATAATGACAAATGAATATTTGAAGTTTTCGGTAATCTGCTAAAACTTTGACAGTTTATTTGATCAGTGTTTTACCATTATAACGTTATTGTGCAGTTATTGGTTTTAATATGCTCGAAATTATCATTCTACCACAATTCTATTACAAGACCATTGACCGATCAATGATCGATCATTATGAATTAACAGATTACAAACTTTTAGCAAAATGACAATTGGATCGTGTTGGAATGACGAATTTGTGAAAATAGCAGACTTGGGGCCCTGGTTTCAGAGATACGGTCATTAAAAACACAGTAACTTTTACAAACTAAGCTTTACGCTCGTTTTTCTCTAAACGACTTTTTCAAAGTTACTGTGTTCTCTGTTACGACGACAGAAATCATCCAATGACATCTTCCACCCTTGAGCGGGACGAGAGGGCGTGTCAGACTTTTACTGATTAAAACCCACTCCTAGTTCCTTCGTTGCCTTTCATTCCAGGACCGGGTTTTCCTTTCAGAAGCGAGCCCATGGCCCCAGTAGGCTTCGACTTCGACTTTTCCTGCTGGACCCCTACGGTCTGCTGACGTCTCGTTGAGGCGCGCGTGGGACACTACGCGCCGTCGATGACTTGGGCTCGGTCTGGACCATAGATGTAGTCTGGACGGTTAACGGACGGTCGGACGGCGAGCTACCCATTGCTCGCCGTCCGCAAACTTGCGCCTACGGTGGCTGGTAATCGGTGTCGGGATCCCGGCGTCTTGGGCGTGAGGGCCGCTCGCTTGCGCGTGCGCGTGTAGTCTAGTAGTCTAAATAGCAGTTTGCACTTACATTCTTAAGGTATAGAAGTCTGTTCTTCCTCATCCGCAGTACTGCGGCCTTGCCCGCGTAATTGGGCATGTCAGCCGGCGACATGGAGCGCGTCGTCACCATGTCCTTCTTCGCTTCCTGCACCTCCTCGCTGAACATCGCCCACATCTGACCGCGTAACAAAAGTTCTGACTCACACACTGCGCGTCAGTGTTGATAATTCAATATCATTTAACGCTCAAGACAAACCCAATTTGAAGAAAATATTGAAATATTTCCTTCAAGTTGGGTTTGCAGGATTTTTTTAGATGGAAAAATCATCTAATGACATCTCCCGCTTCAGACTTTTACTGACTAATAACCCAATCCTGGTTCCCACTCCAGGGCAGAGTCTTCTTTTCATAAGCAGACCCTTGCCCCAGCAGGCTTCGACCCTGCTGGGCCCCTACGCTTTACTGACGTCTCCTTAGGCGCGCGTGGAACAGTACGCGCCGTCCACGACTTGAACTCGACTCGGTCCAAGTCGGACGTTGAGCGATGGATAGCTCGCCGTCGTACTGGATTTGCAGGATAGGACTGTGATATCGAAAGAATACATTTAAAAAAATAGGTCTTATTCTCTTATCTTATGCTAGAAAAAAGTTTGGACGGCTGTCAAGCCGATTGGCCGGTTTTTCACACAAAAGAACTACTCTTGTTATACGTGTGCGTCAGTCTAATGTAGTTCTAGCTTTAAGCAATTTTATACCTAAGGTACTAAGTATTAAGCTGTTGCTACCTCAGCAGTTTTCCTTTTGAAGACACGTTTGAGATTCTTCCGTTTCGAGTAATTGTTGAGAGAGTAGAGAGCGACCACAGCCTCTTCTACATGGTTGACGCCTTCGAACACCGTGTCTACCAGGTTCTCGATGATAATCTGCCAAGCAATAAGACAAACTATAACATGTACCTACTGCTGAAATATTTAGCTATAGGCACAGAAAAGATGAAAGAAGTCAGAAAGGAAATACTTTTTGTACGAGTGTCGCCGCTTGTCTTTAACTCCACTACAGGCAAAAAAAAAACCCGACTGTGTAAAAAAAATACTTTAAAAAAAAACTGAAAAGAATAATACACAAGTTCAGTCCACAGTTCAGCAACAGTCGGGACCCACATTAGATAGAATGATTTTAGTCTAGATTATTTTAATGGGTCCCGACTGTTTCAGTTTTTATTTAAAGTATTTTTTTATGCAGTCAGGTTTTTTATTTTTTAAATTAATTTTTTATTTTACACTTTTTCGTTACAATTATAATATCACTATTTATTCACTATATTTTAGACGTAAAATCACCATAAAGTTTAAAAACCCACCTAGGCATTCGCCTCAGTAGAAATAAATAACATAGATTTCCTGTTGTACTTTTTTTAAGGTCATGACATACCATTTTGAAATCCTCATGAGAAGCCCTTTAATTTGATACCCATATTGCAGAATAAAAAATTAAATTTTTTTTTTACTCTAACATATAAGTAGCATCTCACAGTCTACTTATATGTTGTTTTTTTTACTAACGTCACCTATCTAAAAACACTTGGGTTATCAAGACTAATCCAACGATATGTTGAGTTGAGGTAATAAAGAATATTACATACATACAAACATACAAGATACGCGCGCCTTCTTGCAGTCGGGTAATAAACCAATACGAACGCGCATTACACAACTAACAAACGACGCACACTTAGATCGCAAGTTTGCTAAAGTTTGATAATGGTAGTTGAACTATGAGGCCATTCTAGCCTTTTTAATCTGTTCTGTGGCTATAGGTGCATGTTGTAGAAAAGCGGCGACACTAAGGGTGAGTTGCACCATTTAACTATAACGATAACAAAGCCGTTAACAGTTGTCAAATCGTCGAATTGACCAATGGGCGGCCGTTTCACGGCTGGTTATGGTTTGGTTATCGTTATGGTTAAATGGTGCAACTCACCCTAAGAAGTAAATATCTGAAGTAACGTTGTACATGGATAAATTTGAATTAAGTCCACGACACAACATTCTCTCTCACCTCGATATCTTTAATGACAACCCTGAAGGCGAGTATGTCGTCATACCACGAAGGCGCCTGGACATCCAGAATGGTATTGGAGACACCAGTAATATCGAAAAGAGCTCTAGCAAACATTTTCTCTATCTTCTCACATTTGGCTTCGAACTGGTCCCCTTTGGCGCCACCGAAGTAGGGCTTAGATATATCTTCCAGCTCGTTGATTCTAAAATATCGATGATTACCTTTAGTTGTTGCAGTTACGAAGAACGGTTTCAGAAAAATGTGTAACATGAAGGAAAAGGATAAGGAACTAACTATGATGAACTGTCGTGGAAAAAGCAGATAATGCGAAGGAATAAAGAGCATGTGACAAGATTTGTGATGATTAGATTGTATGTATATCAGAAAAGAATCAGACTAAGAGAAAAAGAGGCTCATTGAATTCTTCGAGAGAAACAGAAACGGCATTTACAGAACTCATTGCAGATATGGTTAAGAGTTCATACACACCAACGGTAGAGGTGACTGCAGCCGTCGACTCTTGACACATATGACCTAGCTGCTGCTGATCTTCGAAGTGGGAATGTCAGTCAACAGTTGCTGCCGACGTGTCGACGGTTTCCGCTCACCGTGTCTACGGCTGCAGTTGGCAACATACCGCTCGTGTGTATGAGCTCTAACTATGCCATAAACGTAGCATAGCATAGTCGGCCTTATAATGTCCTCACTGTCGGGACTCAGGCCTCCTCTCTGCGAGAGGGAATGGGCCGTCATGTGCACCACGCGGGGTCAGCGTGGGTTGGTGGATGTCACATGTCTTAAATTTTTTTGGTTCTAGGCCGGTTTCCTCACGATGTTTTCCTTCACCGTTTTGAGAGCAGTGGTGATGAAATAAATTATACAAAGTAATGCGTCTGGCTAGGTTGAACCCGCGACCTACAACTCGTAAGACGAGGCCGTTACCACTCGGCCACCACAGCTCCCTATGGCATAATTATTTGTTACGAAAACAATATTGTATCAAACTTACCGGCCAAAAATTATCATGCAGTTACAAACATCGAGCATATCAAAACACCTCTGGATGAACGAGTCAATATAGTTGAAAATAGCTCCGGTGTCCAGCTCCCAACTGTTGGGCTTCGCTTCATTATGAGCCTCGACCATCAGGTCGTAGATTTCCCTGTATTTCTTACAGCAGTCTATGCACTTACTGAATTCCGCAATAGCCTTTACCGTATGACCGTCGAAGAGTTCCTCTAACTTGATATAATTGCGGCATAAAATTATGATCTGGTTGCTTAGGGCTTTGAACAAATTCGTGATCCTAGTCTCAGAATTATAAGTAGGAGATTCCATCCATATGAAACGAAAAAGGTTGATAATATTCGGGACATGTTTGGATATCTCGTCGGGGTCTACAACGCACTCTAGAACTGCGCACGGTTGCTTGATGACCTGCAAGTACTCAATGTTGGAGGTAGCTTCCCCAACCTTCTGGACAATTTCTTCGCAGAGAGACTGGAATTGATGGATGAAAGTAGAATGAGTGGTGACCAGGATTTTCGTTATATGCTTCACTGCAGGATTCTTGAGCTGGTACAGTAACGCGTTCAGGTTTTCGTCTGTGGTTTGATAATAGGGATTAATTTGGTTGTTATTTAGGTGCACTAGGAAGATGATCATATATTTTTTTATAATAATTGTGTTTGTTTGTCTGATCTTGTGGTGGCAAGCGCTACTTTTGAGCATGAGGTCCAGGTGTCGATTTCCCAATTGGGCAGAGTGATGTCAGGTTTTTCAAGCTGGAAGGTCTTAGCAGTGGTCCGGAGTCTGGTCGGGTTTGATGGCAATTGCTTTTACTGTAGTACATAGGACAAGCTAAATGTGAGTGCATTATAAGAACATCTCTGCCTATGGTAGACAGAGGAAATAGTATATGTTAGGATTTTATGTAGTAAGCTGATATACTTACGTCTATAGACCCAGAAGTCATATTCGTCGCTGGGACAGAGTAGCTCTTTTTGAGAGGCCACAAAAGCCGTGTCCTCTAAACATGACTTGATCTGATGGGTCCAGTAGACCACCACTCCTTCGAGTCTCTTCACCAGCTCCCGGTCAGCACTGGCCTTTTCAAAGGATAGGTTTTGACCCTCCCTGGGTATGTATAGAACGGTTAAACCAAGCAGTTTGTAGTACATATCAGTTAACTTGGCGAGGAAAGTGTGAATATGGGTGCAGAACTCGCTTTTAACGCCTGAAAAAAAAAACAGAATTAAACAACTGAATAAATTAACCCGGTGGAAGCGTTAGGGATAAAAGCGGGTTTTCTAGTAACTGTAAAAAGATATATTTTGAAGATTTCCCATCACGAAAAAAAAAGCCGGGAGGGCTTTTTTTTACTTGAGCTATCAGTAAAAAGAGCATTAAGAACTAAAGAATTTGGAATCATCTTTCATCTCCGTCAATAATTTAAAGATGACAGAAACGAAGTTAGACCATATTTTGTGGTTAGACGGAGTAAAATGACAGCAGTAGACAATGGGGGCAACTGTCGATGAACAATGTTCCGCTGTCTGTTTATTATAGATCTCAATTTAATCCATCTAATTAAAAGTCATTGCATACATTATGTGGACCTATTATGATTAGATATGTGCCGTTGCTGGCAATATGGGAATACTGCTGGCAATATCGCCACCAATATTCATACTTCGGGCAATATTTCCGACAACGGCACATCTGTATCTACGATTAGCTATTTTATTCGAAGCTTCAATTCAGGTAGATACTTGGACCTATGATTAGCTATTTATAGAAGCTTCAATTCAGATACTTACTGTCAGGCCACGCTGTAATAGCAAAAAAATACGGAGCATACACATACTCCATAACTTGAATCACATTCGATTCTATAGAATCCCTGAATGTGCCGAAAACAATCTCATCATGGAAGGAGTCAACTTTAAAAACAAAATCCGGTGGCCTTAGGAAGAATGTCAGGTCATAAACTGGAGTTAAAGGTATATCGTGACTGGCTTTGAGCTTCTCCCCTCTAAAGTAAATGCAGAGGACCAGGCTCTTCGGTTCGAGGACCCATTCTTCAATGCGTTTCTTTGTTTCTTCGTTCCAGTCCTCAGGTCGGAGGTCGTAGAGTACAGTCATTTTGACGATGAAGTTCACTAGCTTTTCTAGTTCTTCGGGCTCGTAGATCGGTTTTACGGGAGTTTCTGCCAATTCCCGTTGGAGCTGAGCGAGGCGTTCGCGTTCTGGAAGAGGGTCAACTATGGGTGAGCGGTGGATTGGAGAACATAGGCTTTTGGTCTGCGAAATTGTTCGAAAGAGCTACCTTCAATGCCGGATTGACCATGTAGCAAGAGTAGCAAATGCTACGGGCCCTGTGCAATGGGTTGGGCCCCCGCATGAACGTACAAAAACAAGTGAAGAATTGAAGATCACCATTTTTCAGGAGAGTTCGTTTTCGTATTTGTTAATGCCATAAGTAATTCGTGAAACCCATTTAACAATATTTTTGAATTATGTAATCATCAGTCAAGATAACAATAGGCAACAGATGCAGGATGATGAACAAAGATTTTCTATCAAGACAATGTAGGCAACTTATGGGCTCATCGCTAATTAGCCCAGTCCGTATAGTCTCTTTGAAAAATGAATTGAACAAGTTTTAATCCGTTAGCATTTATAAAGTCCCCGCACTAGCTTGATCCGGCACTAGCTACCGTGGCCTTGGAACGTAAAGGGTAAATGGAGGAGCACAGGTAGGTTTTAGTCAGTAAAAGTCTGACATTCAGAGCGGGATAATTTCGCCTTTGTAATATTAAGTGCGATGTGATAGCTGTCCCTAGCGCTTTTTCCTGCATCTTTGATTAAGCACCTATTGTTCCGATTGTTTTTATATCTTATGTTCCTTCTTCGAAAAATATACCTACTGACACTAAAATATTTTTTTCAATTTGAACGACGCGCAGGATCGTTCGTTGTGGCGACGCTTGGGGGAGGCCTATGCCCAACAGTAGACGTATATCGGCTGAAATGATGAACGAGTAGTTCCAGAGATTCACTTTTATTATGACACTTGTCTACTCAACTATAATAAAACAAGCGTTTTGGGAACACATTTATTGGGCGTACAGCCAAGGAGTGGAATTCCCTGCAGGAGTCTGTGTTTCCTAATAGCTACCATTTAGGGGACTTTAACAGTGAATAGGTTACTTCCAGGCAAGCGTGTTCCATCGTTGACCTATCATCGCTTACCATCAGGTGAGATGGTGGTTATGTAACGTGAAAACGGCAATTTTCTAGGTCATTAACCCCCTGGTGCACGCGAGCTTATCATTATAATAAATACATTTTACTTTCATTTAAATCTTTTCAAAGTAATACCTAAAGTATATGCCTAAGGTTATTTTTTTCTTCAAAATATTCAGTAATAATTCTAAGGGGTCTACTACAGACATCTGACAAAGGACTAACAATGAAAAGATTCATATAATAAAGTTGTTACCTCTGTCTTCTTCAGAATCATGACTCAAGTCATCGCTCCACGCGACTTTGATCCTCTTCTTAGACACCACTGGCGTCACCATTGGTGCAACTTGCTCCTCTTCCGCTGCTGGCTCTTCCGTATCGTTCACAGCTTCTGGAGCGCTATCTTCCGCAGCCTTTTTCGGGCTATCTTGTAAGGCTTCTTTTGAACCCTCTGGCGGGACATCAAGTGCCACATCCGCCATTTTGGCGATCTCTAATTACACTAATTAACACTAATCAGCAACTTAATTAACACCAAAATTACGATAAAATTAATATTTCACAATTTTTTGACATCCTATGTTTTCCGAAGAAAACAAAAGAATGACACCATTTTTTGAAGGTTTCCCGCCTTTCTTTATTGTGTTTTTTTTTTTCGTTTGAGTTTTATATGCGGCCAGTAGCTTAGACAGTAAAGAGTCTGAATATAATTTAAAATAATTATTGATGTAACGTTGCTTGGTAACGGTGAGGGGTGTTGGGTCACGTTTCTATAAATGAATGTTGCAATAAATATGGTTACATATTTGCATGTTACAGCTGTTTATGAAACGAAGCAGACTACATCAAATTTCTAATGGGCAACTATTGCACTTGCAAAAACCTACTTAAGTTTCTAATCAATTTTTTTTTCAGGTGGTAAATCATCCATAACTTCTTGTATCAGAATTTTACAGATTAAAATCCACTTCTATGATTCTACTTTGCCTTCCGTTGCAAGACCCCAGTAGGCTTCGGCCCTGCTGGGCCCCTACGGTTTGCTACATCTTGAGGCGCGTGTGGAAGAGTGCGCGCCTTAGAGCATTAAACCGTGCGCGCCGTCAACGACTTGGTCTCAGTCCGGATCACGGATATCTATGGTCCGGACGGTTACCGGACGGCGACCTACCTATTGCTCGCCGTCCGCAAGCCCGCGCTTATGGTGGCTCCAAGCTGCAGTTGCTATAATAACAGCATAATCTGCCTTATAGACTTTCCCACTGTTGGAACTCAGACCTCCCTAGGAGAAAGAATGGGACATGATTCACCACGTCTTCGAATTTTTTATTCTAAGACATGACAGTTTCCTCACGACGTTTTCCTTTACCGTTTTTCGAGCAATGGTGATGAAATAAATTACCTATTTAAAGTAATGTGCCTGGCTGGGTTTGAAGCCGCGAACTCCAACTCGTAGGTCGGAGCCGTTACCAATGGGCCATCAGGCCACCAGTGGCCACCACAGCTTTGCATCTGGATTATACTAATGACCTATTTTCAGTAAACCTTTTTAAACCGATCAGGACTTAGTTTATGGATAATGTCATAAGTGTCAGCTTTTTGTCATGTTCCGAAGAAATCATGTTATTTTAATTGTAAAGATTGTATCGACTGTTTGTCTTAAGTTCTAAAGCATACTTGTACTGTTCAGTTTATTGTGGGTCCGGATTTATAACCTTCACTGCCGAATCTCTAGCAGGAATAGGGTTAGTTGAACAAACGGTGGAAGCAAACGCGACTGGTCTTAGTGAAGAGAGTTTTGATTGCCGTGTAATGTTATTTCGAAGGTAATTCTTTATTTTTAATACTCTGTCTCTCAATGCTGAGCTACATGATGCATCTGTGGATGACTTCGCGCCATACCTATATCTTGCTCTGGCTGTGCCTATATTTGTGTTCACTAAGGCGATTATCATAAACTGCCACGCATCACGCTGCATGTTGCGTGTCAACGCATCTACGCGCGTACTTGCGGGAGTGCAGATCTGCATCATTGTGCGGTTTTTTTACGCACTCACGCGCGTTGGTGCGTTTTGTAAATTTACGCAGGCGGGCACTCATTTCATACAAAATCACGCACGGTACTACGAGACTCAGTGTGCCATACCTTGCGTGTCGCCCCGCACCCACGCGCGTGAGCGTGTTTCTCCGCATGCAGGCGCGTGATCTGCATGAACGCGCGTGGATGCATTTTCGGTGTTGGACTGTGCGTGTTTTCTATACAAACGGAGATTTTTTTTTATCTGTTTTAAACTAGTACTTGACTGCGATCCCGCCTGATGGTACGCAGTGATGCAACGTTGATGGAGATACTCACAAGCAACGTTAAGACACGCATTCACGTGCGCAAAGCTGCGTGGTACGTGGCAGTGTGATAACCGCCTAAAGCTATCCCTGAATAGATAGGGGTTAATAATAGCTGACCCGTGTATTACCTGAATCGACACGCCAGGCAATAGACAATCTTAGGTTCTACACCTAAATGTCTCTCTAGTAATTCACACGATAGTGAGTTCATAACTTCCATAAAGACAGAGCAGCTACCAATAAAATGGCATGCTAAAATGCAATGAATGGTAAAGCTACAAACCAAGTAAATCTCGAAATGTATTGCTCATCCCTTTCTTCATTCGCAAGATTGTGAACTCTGGTATTACCTAAGTATTAAACGGGAACTACCACTCGGGGACTACACGTCGGCCTAATGTACTACTACTACATTAGGCCGATGCACACGTGGGCCACGCCTGATTTGTACGTATAGTCGCGACGCGTGGCGTGGATCTAATGTAGCTGTACAAGTCTAGTTGCCATGTAAAATGTATGAAGTCTGATGCGCCCAGCAGTGCTATTCTCTAAGAAAACAACCCTGGACGCTGCATTGGCCGCAGCGACGAAATCCAAATAGGTACATTGGATTGTTCCTAAATCAATGTAGGTAATCAATTTGCCTGCTGCGGTCTTCCCGTCGAATTACAATTTAGGTGTCTTCAAGGCTAGAGTGAATAGGCTCTTAATAAACTAGTGCGCCTCACCATCATCGATACCATCATGTGGGATCGCGGTCAACCACTGGTTTATATCAATAAAAAAATAAATAAAAAATTCTATTTATTTTGGGAACACATTCATTGTGCATACAGTTAAGGAGTGGAATTCCTTGCCGGAGTTTGTTTCCTGATGGCTACAACCCGGGAATCTTTAAGTCAAGTGTCTAAACCTTAAGTTCCTAAAGTTTAAGGTCAAGGATAAACCATCAAGGGTTCCGTAGCCAAATGGCAAAAAACGGAACCCTTATAGATTCGTCATGTCTGTCTGTCTGTCTGTCTGTCTGTCTGTCCGTCCGTATGTCACAGCCACTTTTTTCCGAAACTATAAGAGCTATACTGCTGAAACTTTGTAAGTAGATGTATTCTGTGAACCGCATTAAGATTTTCACACAAAAATAGAAAAAAAGCAATAAATTTTGGGGGTTCCCATACTTAGAACTGAAACTCAAAAATTTTTTTTTCATCAAACCCATACGTGTGGGGTATCTATGGATAGGTCTTCAAAAATGATACTGAGGTTTTGAATGTAATTTTTTTCTAAACTGAATAGTTTGCGCGAGAGACACTTCCAAAGTGGTAAAATGTGTGTCCCCCCCCTCTCAACTTCTAAAATAAGAGAATGATAAAACTAAAAAAAATATATGATGTACATTACTATAAAAACTACCAACGAAAATTGGTTTGAACGAGATCTAGTAAGTAGTTTTTTTTTAATACGTCATAAATCGAAAAAAAATCACTATTATTAAAACATCTATCAAAGTTACAACAAACTACAAGAACTTTTATATTATGTTACTTGCTGCTACGGAACCCTTCATGGGCGAGTCCGACTCGCACTTGGCCGGTTTTTTATATTGCCCGAGTCTGTGTTTTCTGATAGCTACAGCCTAAGGATCTTTAAGTCAAAAGTGAATAGGTTTCTTCTAAGTAAGCGCGTTCCATCAACGACCGCATTGTCGCTTTCCATCAGGTAAGATGGCGGTCAAGCGCAAACCTATCAACAATACAAAAAAAAATGTATTTCTTAGAGAATAGTACTGCAGATCGGCGTATGTGGCCCACGCTCGTGTGCTCAATGTATCTGTGCACAATCAGGGCCGGTTTATGCATGTCGGGGCCCCTAGGCAATGCTCGTCTCGGCCCCCCCCCTACCCTCTTCTAACTTCTTAAAATATTTTATTTCTAACACATTTATTCATAATTACGTTGTTTTTAGGGTTCCGTAGTCAACAAGATACATAGTTTCACCAAATCTGTCTGTCTGTCCGTCCGTCCGAGGATAATCTCAGTGACTGTTAGCTGGAAAGCTGAAATTTGAAAAATAAAAAATGTGTCCCCCTCTAACTTTTGAACCATAAGTTTAGAAAATATGAAAAAATCTCAAAAGTAGAAGTTTATAAAGACTTTCTAGTAAAATTATTTTGAACTTGACGTGTTGAACAGTTTTTGAAAAGTTGTACAAAATAATTTCTGAACTAAGTTTTTAATTTAATTATAAATATATAGTTAAATCATTTTTTTAACTTAGTTTACATATTTTATTGTTTTTCTATGTAGTTGTTTGATTCAATTTTATATTATGAAAATTGATATAAACAAAATTATCAGCAAAAGCCAATGAATATGCTCTGCACTCACACGTTGCTAATGAAAGATTGGTATTAAATATCGGTATTTGCAACAACATTTTAGCTAAGCCTACATCAGACGAGGCAAGAGTTTTATACAACATTTATTACAATCATCTAAAATAAATCAAAACACAAAATTTGGCTATGATGGAGCGACATGGTCAAAATTGTGACAAAGCTCCTTAATAAAGATTAAAAAAAAATAATGAAAGATTGTGTTTTATTAAACTCCATCTGTTGACAGCTTTTCGCATAATCCAATGATAGGATTGCTAGATAAATGGCATATCATCGAAAATTCCATTTTTTTAACTTTTTATGAAACATAGTCTATTTTTTTTCCTAAAGCGCGGGGCCCTAGAACCTGGCGGGGCCCCTAGGCAGTTGCCTACATTGCCTTATGGATAAAACGGCCCTGTGCACAATGTATCTGTACTTTCGCAGAGGCAGCTAGCATGCTCCAACAAAATGTTGGATGGCGTGGGGTGTGTTCACACTCAGTAGAGACGGTCGCGGGCGCCTGGCGGGGGTGCTGCGCGCGCTGCTCATCGCGCAGCTCGTGGTGTCCTTGTGCATGGTCATCTTTTGCTACAACACCAGCCTCAGGGTGATGCTGCTGCTCAAGCATATACATAAGGCAAGGAGTTTAAGCTTTATATAAAAAAATATCATGTTTCTCATTGATACGTTACCAAAGAAGAATAAAGTAAGTAAATAAAAAAAAGCCAAATGAGTCAACTCAAAGCATTAATATTATCTTCCAAATCCCAACTGAACGCGTGGTAGTTTGGCCACTCCCTATCACAGTCAGGAAGCCATTGTCCCAGTTGTGGGAAAATTATAGGCTGATCGATTAGTAACTAGGCAAGCAGCTACTTTTGATTATCACGGAATCGGTCTGTTAGTTTGTTCTTTGCAAAACATTGGATCCCAGCAGATCTTTATGGAGAAGCACGGGCAAGAGCATCAATAGTCACATTTTCTGCTATGTTGGGTAAACCTGGATTAGAATGGAATAGGAACATTAAGCTTTTCGTCCCTGTGGTAGGTCGTAAAAAGTCAGATGACCTGATTGTTTAGAGGAACCCCACGAGATCGTGTAGCGTCCTGGTAAATATCGTTGCAAATCGCTGGATCCAAAAAGTACCTACCTACTGGATTGGCAATGTTTGGGCCTTTGTTCTGCCTTGCTGTGGATATCATGTGTGAGCGAATATCGTCTATTCGCGAAAATACTGACTTATCAGTGCAACTGCAAAGTAAAGGCGTAGTGATAGTGTGACGGGTGACAGGACAGAACGGAAGAAAAAAACGCGTTGCGCCAACCCTAAGCAATATGGGATAAGGGCAGGAAGAAGAAGAAAAAGTACAATGATTGCAGGTGACGGTGGTCCTCCTCTACGGCCTGATCCTGTTCCAAGCGTACGGCATGAAGCTACACTACACAGGTGGTCTCCGCCTTATCGCTGTGCTCCTCAAGTGTCCGCACTGGAAGCGTGCCACGCTGGTCAGTAGCGTTTGGCTGGTCAGCGGGTCTCTCGTCGCTGCTAATGGTATGCTGGTGTATCTTGCATGCAGAGGGACTTTGAAGGTTTGTGATCATCAATCGTCATCATAAATGAATAAAATGTAGTCATTATTTGACGAATGGACGAAAGCAGGTCGATCTAATGTTTAAGTTGCTTATTAGGTACAGTTTACTGAATTCGTTAGTCTCAAAGTAGGTGATTAAAAATTTCAAAATAACAAAGACTTATAACACATAGCTTATACAGACAAGGGGGCTATTCTCTAAGAAAACAGCCTTGAGCGCAGCGCTGGCCGTTGCGACGAAATCCAAATAAGTGCATTGGATTAACAACCCAATGCCTCTTTACATTGGATTGTTAATTCAATGTACTGCGCTCACGACTCGTCGTTGTGCCAGCGCTGCGCTCAAGGCTGTTTTCTTAGAGAATAGCACCCAAGGGCTTAATGCCCTATAGAGTTCTAAAATTCGGCCTAAAGCGCTTTATTGGGTACAATTTGCTGAAGTTCATTTGCTGAATTTTGAATGGTAATGCTGATTTAACCTTCTCAGAATTAAATTATTCTGTGAAATTATTGTTGTTAATGCGCTCTGGGTTGTTAGGCTTTTACTGAGTAAAACCCACTCGTGATCTTTTAATTGCCCTTTGCATTCCAGGGCCATGTTAACCTATTATTTCGAAAAATCAAACAAGGAATAAAAATTTTACAGATTGACGAGATATTCAGTTTTGATGTGCTAACTAAAGCATGCTTTCCCACTGTCACTAGAAAACAAATTGTTATGTTTTTACTCGCAGTAGAAATTAATAATATTGTATTGGTTACAGGCTCTAATGAAGGAGCTGTCATCATCATTACGTATCGGAATCTCACAGTACCTCACAGAGCCGACGTGGAAGTCGTTATTGGATACAATGCAGGTACAACTTATTACCTATAGTTACTATTCAAAAGTAATATTTAGTAAAATTTAATATTTCATAGCTGAAGGGCTAATAAAGGAGAAGATTTTTGTGCGTCATTCATGACAGTTTTCGTCGCGTTTCAAGCCAGTACTACATTAGACCGACACACATGTGGGCCACCGCTAATTTATACGTAGAGTAACGTCACACCACTGCGTATCAGACACGGAACAGGAAAAAAACCGATCAGACGTGGTCCACGTGTGTGTCGGTTTAATGTAGTTCCCGCTTTAACCTTGAAATCCACTCGCTGCGTTTGCGGATCCTTTCGATCTTCAATTTTCGTTTGAGTGCGATCGTGTATGTAGTATTAATCTCATCTTTGAGATAGATCTGCTAGATACCAGCTTGATGCCGAGATGACGAACCAAGTCGATCATCGGCAATGTTGCAATAGTAGAGTGAAAACTCCAAAGTCTTTGCATCGCCGCCGAGTTGCTAGCTGGTCGATTTTCTATTCGTTACATTTTGGGAAGTATGGATCGGACTTGCATAATTTAATTTCATCCAGCCCGTTCTGTCTTTGGACTATAAGACGTACGGCAATGCGCCACAATACATCTCATACATGGTGAACATACTACCCATACGCACAAAACATTTTGGGAACACTTTCATCTTACGTACTACATCTAAAGAGTAGAATTCGCTGCCGCGGCGCCGCTGGAATCTGTTTCCTGATGGCTACAACAGTCAAGAGTGAATCGATTACGTTTACGGCCTGTTCACGACTTCGGTCTTAGCGGCGAGCGGGGCAGCATGTGAGCATGCATTGGTAAAAAGAAAGAAAAGAAAGAAAAGTAAGAAAAGAAAGAAAAGAAAGAAAAGAAAGAAAAGAAAGAAAAGAAAGAAAAGAAAGAAAAGAAAGAAAAGAAAGAAAAGAAAGAAAAGAAAGAAAGAAAGAAAAGAAAGAAAGAAAAATAATTTATTTGGTACAGCTTTTTTTTTAAAAAAAAAAAAGGCCCAAACATAATAATATACAAAAACACGTATCAAAAGTAAGAGAAGCAAAAAAAAAAAATACAGTTGTGTGCCTCATGGCTGCACCAAAATAGGTGCAGTTCAGCATGAATGCCAGACAACTAGTGCCTGACGCTGGTTTTCAACTGAACCTTGGTAAGCGGACGCGGGGAGCTATGACCGGCGTTTTGTGGCGTGCTTCAAACATTTTCATACTTTTGGTCTTTTTCTTTCTTTCATAGTTAGGCAAGCATTCACCATCATCGACCATCACTTAGTTATCATCAGGCGAGAAGTAGGTCAAACTGGAACCTATTAACAATACTAAAAAAAAACCTTTTTTTACTGTCTAACTATTTTCAAATTATGTTGATGTCTGTTTCTATATTCACCGGATGTAACTGAATACCAGTATCTATGTTATTTGGAGGGACGGCCTATCTGAATATCTCACAACCCCCTTGGCAAGGCAAGTCTTTCACAGTTTCAGGACATCCATCGCTTAACTGCTTCGGCTCGAGGGTTTTGGGCTTACGTTTTAAGTTTTTGCTCCTGATTTATTGTATTTATCATATTTTCTGTACTCAACCCAGGTAGAGCTCAGTTGCTGTGGTGCTGAAAAGCCGACGGACTGGCACGAGATCCCCTGGATCAACATGGACTTCCTCAATGAGGGATCAGATCTAGTCATGAAGTGAGTTAAGTAGTTCTTTTACTTTGAGGGTTTTCTACAGGGTCAAATTAAAGTGAAACCTTCACCGAAGTGATACTCTTCAATATATGTATAACTAGCTTTTGCCCGCGGCTTCGCCTGCGTTCATAAAATAGAGCCTATGTAACTTAGGGATAAAGCAGGTTTCTAACGGTTAAAAAATTTTAGCAATCGGACCACTACTCTCAGAGCATTTAGGTACAAAAAAAAAGTCAAAAAAACAAATTTTAGCTCTTTATAATATAAGTGTAGATAACGACTTTTACTAAAACTACACCTGTGTCCTTCAGTTGCTTTTTATACTCTATGGATCGTAGGTGTGCTTTTCAGAAGTCGGCCCATGGCCCCAGTAAGCTTTGGCCTTGCTGGGCCCCTACTGTTATTAAAGTAGGGTGCTCCCTACTTAGTGCTCCGTACTATGGTTTTGAAGTTGGCGCAAAATCTCAAATAGTGTGTTCCGCTGTAGACTAGCGGGCGCAGACGGCAAGGTGCTCCCTCCGGTGTCGCCGTACTCATGCTGCACGCCGCGCGTGCTCGCGCCTTGCTACCACGACCCCCTGCAACAGGTAACTTGTTACACCGAGTTACACGTAACAATATCCATCATCTTACATTTCTCACATATTAACTTATTAATAATAATCGTCTAATATCCATCCATCAGATTAAGAACTTAGAGCGAGCCAATCGGAAAGCCGGACAAACGTAAAACAGACTCGCACTAGGCACTCTGAAGTCTGAAGTAATACTTCAGATCACAGCATAGTGATTTTAAAGCTAATTTGAAGATTGATGATATTGGAGAAGCTAATACTTGCTAGATGATGGATGATCCACTATCTTGGATGTTAGACATCGGGAACCTTACCATGACGTGTTATAATGTCCAGCGTGCGAGCTAGAAAGTGGAGATGGAGCTATACACCCAACCTGCTATATTTTTGCTGTAAGTAACAGCAAAAATATAGCACCTGCTATATTTTTGCACACACCAACATATAAAATCCAACCAGTAAGTGAAGATAGCAACTACACAAATAAATTGGCCTGCACTCAAAAGATTTGCCATACTTCAATTCCGGATACCCCATCGCCGGCTCCGGTAGCGTTCACGAAGCAAAAAATATGTGTCGTAAGTAGTGAAGCCTCAAACAGACTAAACACTTTAATAGAAAGAACACTTTTATGGAACTATGAAGTCTGTCACTACCGTACACCCAACTGTGGAATAGAATATATCATAAGCAATATTAATGGAAAAGTTCGTGATTTGACTAAATCTGATTATTGTGTTATTTATATTGGTGAGGAAGATTTTCGGAGGACACAAAACTATAGAAATCTCGTAATGTCCATTCATGAATACCTAATACCTTTAAATCACACTAACTTTATTATTTGTTTACCAACATTTAAATACATGAATAATACTAATGTTATGTTTAATAGCCGAGTAGAAGCTTTTAATAACTTACTGTATATGGACGCCGAGACCTATAAGTATGCCTTTATTTTAGACTCAAATTTAAATTTACCTTATACTAACGATACGTATAGTAAACGTTTTGGGACTTTAAATTATATAGGTCAAGAAATAATAATGTCCAATTTGCAAGACCTCATTCATGACTTAACGGTACTAAATGCTGTTCAAGTAGAAGTTGATAATTTCCAAAAACAACAGCAAAATTCTTTAACAGACACGGAAACACAGAATCCACTCTACACTACTGATTTACTAACAGCCAGTGATATTGATTCTACTGTTAACCATTCCTTTCGAGATTAAAGACGATCAATTTAAAAAACAATTTAAAATACTGTTCCAAAATATCCAAAGTATTTATAACAAACAGCATGTATTAGAAGCATTTTTGGAAGAAAAGCCTATTTATAACGCAGTATGTATATCAGAGACATGGCTCTCAAAAGAAAAACTAAATATGATCCAATTCAACGGTTATAAAATAGCAGCGTCATATTGCCGTAATAGGCGCGGAGGTGGTGGCGTCTGCATCCTGCTTCAAGACCATATCGATTGTATAGAGAGAAAAGATATCTCAGACATGTCTATAGAATATATAATAGAAGTATGCGCAGTAGAATTACCCATACAAAATATTTTATTATTAACGATTTATTGGAATAAGAGGGAAGAAGATATTTTTTACAATCAATTAAAAATAATTTTGAATTATATAAATGATAAGTATTCAAAAGTAAATGTTATCATAGGCGGGGATCTAAATGTTAATATTTTGGAGAATAACAAGAAGACTAGTCAACTTTTAGATGTAATGTTAGAATACAAACTTACTCAACAAATAAAAGAACCTACCCGAATTACTCAAACTACATCTACTTGCTTAGACCTGATATTTACAAACCTGAATACTAACGATTTTTTCACTAAAGTAGAGGAATTAGGCTTCTCTGATCATTGCGCAACAGAAATACATATTACCATACCACATATACCTACCAAACAAACAACTTGGTATACAAATAAGAGATTATTTAGTAATGAAAATATATTAAAATTTAAATCTACATTAAATACCATTGATTGGAACTCTATTATTTTACCTGATCAGAGTATGAATGACAACTATAAAGCTTTTCATGATACGTTAACCAACATACTGAACACATGTATACCTATACGTAAGATAAAAATAAAAACGAATTACAAGAAATATTGGTTAACCAAAGGAATAAAAATCTCTTGCAAAAATAAAAGACTATTGAAAACACTTACGCTAAAAACAAATAATCCAATATTAACAAAATATTATAAAAACTATGAGAAATTATTAAAAAAATTAGTTATCACAGCAAAAAAATTACAATACATTGACAAAATTAAAAAATCCACAAATAAAGTCAAAACAATGTGGAGAATTATAAATGAACGAACTAATAAGACAATAAAAAAAGAAAAAAACAATATCAAACTACAAACAAACAACAATAAACTAACGTCTGAACCGATAGAAGTTGCAAATATATTTAATAACTATTTTGCGTCGATCGGCGAAGAAAGCCCTTTACGGAAAAGTAAGCCCAAAGGTTCCCCTGTGCTCTCTCCTACCCAAAACACAATGTTCCTTAGCCCTGTAGACCCATATGAAATAAATTCTTTGATCAAAAACCTAAAAAATAAAAATAGTTACGGAATAGACGAACTCCCGCCAAGTTTATTCAAACAATGCGCAGATGAACTGACTTTACCATTCTACAAATTGATAAACCAATCTTTTGAAGAGGGCATATTCCCTGACCAGCTAAAAGTGGCACTTGTGAAACCTTTACACAAAAAAAGTTACAAGACAGACCCAAGCAATTATCGCCCAATAGCTCTACTGCCTACAGCTTCAAAAATTTTCGAGAAAGCAATGTGTAATCGTGTGTACGCCTTCTGCGAGAAATATAAAATATTCGACGAATGCCAAAACGGCTTTCGTAAAAATAAATCAACAACTTTAGCTGTTTACAAATTTATACAGGAAGCTCTTAATATAATAAATTGTAAAAAATACGCAATTGGTACACTACTGGACATGAGCAAAGCCTACGATAAAGTGCAATATCAAATATTACTAAATAAATTATATGGTGTGGGAATCCGTGGCAAATCCTACGAATGGTTCAAGTCATATTTAACAAACAGAGCGCAATTAGTCGAAATAGAATTCTTCAATAATAGAACTAACGAACTGCAAAAGTTCCGATCAGACAGCAAGGCAATAACCGCCTCAATACCGCAAGGGAGTGTAATTGGATGTCTTCTTTTTCTTATTTACATAAACGATCTTCCAAAAACAATACAGGATTCCGGACCATGCGTTTTGTTTGCGGATGACATTTCTATCCTTACCCCCTGTCATGATATCGAAAACCTAAACATTACCATTAACAATATTCTCACTAAAACAATAACTTGGTTAAACGATCATAATTTAGAAATTAATTTTCATAAAACTAAACTTATATCATTCCACCCTCACCAAAAAAGCCATCTAGACGTAAATTTCTCTTTTAACGACCACAAATTAGAACTAGTAAACGAGTTTTCATTATTAGGTTTAACCATAGATACGAACATCAATTGGAAATCTCACATTCAAAATATAAAAACAAAACTTTCAACATTTTTGTACGCTTTTCGCGAAATAAAAAAGACCACAAACTTACAGACAGCTCTGGCTACCTACTATGCCTATGTTCATGCATGGCTCAGTTACGGTATTATAATGTGGGGTAACAGCACGGACGCACCAGCGCTGTTTATAACTCAAAAAAAGTTGATTCGTATTTTGGTTAATATTGAACAAACTGATAGCTGCAAACCTCATTTCAAAAAGCTTAATATTCTTACGTTACCTTCCATTTACATACTGGAAATCTGTAAATTTGCGCACACTCACCAAGACTTTTACACTAAACGAGAAGACATTCAGTCAAGATTCACACTTCGACACAAAACACGTCTAAACTTACCAACATCTCGCTTAAAAATGCATTCATCTGGCCCACTTGTAATGTCGATAAAAATTTATAATAAATTACCCGAGCTGTTAAGAAATGAAAAAAAGATTGCTGTTTTTTCAAATAAATTAAAAAAACTATTATTAAGTAAATGCTATTACAGCATAAATGAATATTTAAATGACAAATTTATACAGCTAGAAAAATAATACAATTAAAATCCATAACAATAAAAAGAGTGTTTTATATAATTTTATTAATGTCTAATATAATGTAAATAATGTTTAATTTAATGAAATGTATGCCAAATATAATTTCAACTAATGCTTAAATTTAATATAATGAATGTATAATGTAATTAATGTTTATTGAAATGAATGCCAAATATAATTTAAATAATATTTAATTTAATGCAATTAATGTTTAATGAAATGAATGCCAAATATAATTTAATTAATGTTTTAATTTAATGTAATTAATGAATAGCGTAATGAATGTTTAATGAAATTGGATATATGTATATTGTATAAGTTAGTCTATAATGTCTTTTGCTGTGCCCAACAGGGTCCACAATTGTGTCTATTAAATTTTCACTTACCACCTAAGCATGTACATTGTGGAATGCAATAAACAATTGAGTATTGAGTATTGAGTATATTTTTGCTGTAAGTAAACACGTCATGGTAAGGTTCCCGATGTCTAACATCCAAGATAGTGGATCATCCAACATCTAGCAAGTATTAGCTTCTCCAATATCATCAATCTGTGATGGTTTTTGCTGTATGTTCCAGTCAGAATGGCGCGAGGTGTGGTCGGAGGCGTCGCCGTTGCTGTCGGCGTCGCTGCACACGCGCGGCTGCGTGGAGGCGGTGCGCGCGCCGCTCACCAGGGCGCTGCTGGCGCTGCAGTTCTTCAACATGCTCGTCTGTTTGTTTCAAGTAGGTTCCGCTTGTACAGTCTATAGGAGTGAGTGAGAGCTTTTATCGTGTTTGAACAGTCTCAATGTGGTTAGGAAGACACTTAAAAACATGTTTAAGAAATACAGTGATATTCATAACGTTAATACTAGGACCAAACACAAGTTAGTGGTTCCTGCAACCAGGCTCAAAAAAATAGGACGCTCATTTAGATGCCAAAGTATACATTTTTATAATAAGCTTCCCAGTTCTATTCAAGAACTTAGCATTAATAAATTCAAAACATTTGTGAAGCGAAAACTTTGCCAAAAGGCTTTTTATACTGTAAAAGAGTATCTCGAGGATAAAACGGCTTGGGATTGACCTGCTCCAATACCTACTCACTATAATTGTTATCATTTGAATGTTTTTTTGTTTTAACTGCCTTTTTTTTATTGACGACTAGCTTTGCCCGCGCGGCTTCGCTCCCGCTCTTCCTTACTCCACCCTACTCTACCCTACTATACCCTACTCTACCCTACTATACCCTACTCTACCCTACCCTACCCTACTCTACTCTACTCTACCCTACTCTACCCTACTCTACCCTACTCTACCCTACCCTACTCTACTCTACCCTACTCTACCCTACCCTACTCTACTCTACCCTACTCTACCCTCCTCTACCTTACTCTACCCTACACTACCCTACACTACCCTACTCTATCCTACACTACCCTAATTTTCATTTTTTTTTCCATAAGAACCTTCTCCTCATAATAACGAACACAACAAAAAAAAAAATAGTGAAATCGGTCCAGGCGTTGTTGAGTTATGCGCTTACCAACACATTTTGCGATTCATTTTTATATTACCTATAGATTGTTGTTGTTTTACAATTATGATATTATATATATATATATATATATATTTTATTATTTTTTTACAATTATGACATGTTTATTTTTACTATTTGACTGAATTTTTATTTATATACTTTTTATTTTACAATTTGCAATATTTACACTTTTGTAAATTTTATTATTGTGAATGTGAGAACTATGTGGATTACTCTTTCCTTTTCTTTTATTTTCACATGATGTCTGGCAGTTTTGAGTATTTGATGTGGCCTACCCAAATGTCCTTTCTTTGGCATTGTTCGTCAAGTCGTTGAGCTCCTTAGTAGTCCTGAGTTGAGCTACACGCATACTGACAAATGCTTGCAAAGACTGGACAGGTCCACTTAGAACTGTGTGGTTCTTTCTTCAAAAGACCATCTCAGGCTCAATCTGCACGGTTCTCATATGATTTGACCATTACATGTTTTGCTGTATGGACTTTAAAAGAGACTTTGACCCCTGAGTTTGTTTCGGTGTTTCTTCTCAGGGTGTCAGTTAGGAAACACCGGCCTCATCTAGCATTAATTGACAAAAAAAAAAATTGACGTGTAAAAGTGTTTTTATAAAACCTACTTGCAAAATAAAGATCATTTATCATTATCATTTATCATTTATCACTATCCAATACAATTAGATTCTCGAAAACCCACTCTTATCCCTACCGCTTTTGAGCACACAATTTACTGTTTTTCGCACTAGTGACAGTCGCTTCTATACCTGATACTAATCAACTTTACATCGAAAAGATGAAGAATGAGTAGAAGCAACTCCTATATTTCTTTGAATAAATAAGTCGTTTACTTCCAGGTCCTCATAGTGGTGCTGACGCAGCTGCTGCGCACGAGCGCGCGCGAGGCGGTGCTGCGCGGCGACTGCGGCGGCTGTGGGCGCGGCGTGCTGCTGGGCACGCTGGCCGTGCAGGCGCCACAGAAGGTAGCTAGACATAGTGGTGTTGACGTAGCTGCTGCGCGCGCGGCGTGCTGCTGGGCACGTTGGCCGTGCAGGCGCCACAGAAGGTAGCTAGACATAGTGGTGCTGACGTAGCTGCTGCGCGCGCGGCGTGCTGCTGGGCACGTTGGCCGTGCAGGCGCCACAGAAGGTAGCTAGACATAGTGGTGTTGACGTAGCTGCTGCGCGCGCGGCGTGCTGCTGGGCACGTTGGCCGTGCAGGCGCCACAGAAGGTAGCTAGACATAGTGGTGCTGACGTAGCTGCTGCGCGCGCGGCGTGCTGCTGGGCACGTTGGCCGTGCAGGCGCCACAGAAGGTAGCTAGACATAGTGGTGCTGACGTAGCTGCTGCGCGCGCGGCGTGCTGCTGGGCACGTTGGCCGTGCAGGCGCCACAGAAGGTAGCTAGACATAGTGGTGCTGACGTAGCTGCTGCGCGCGCGGCGTGCTGCTGGGCACGTTGGCCGTGCAGGCGCCACAGAAGGTAGCTAGACATAGTGGTGCTGACGTAGCTGCTGCGCGCGCGGCGTGCTGCTGGGCACGCTGGCCGTGCAGGCGCCACAGAAGGTAGCTAGACATAGTGGTGTTGACGTAGCTGCTGCGCGCGCGGCGTGCTGCTGGGCACGTTGGCCGTGCAGGCGCCACAGAAGGTAGCTAGACATAGTGGTGCTGACGTAGCTGCTGCGCGCGCGGCGTGCTGCTGGGCACGTTGGCCGTGCAGGCGCCACAGAAGGTAGCTAGACATAGTGGTGCTGACGTAGCTGCTGCGCGCGCGGCGTGCTGCTGGGCACGCTGGCCGTGCAGGCGCTACAGAAGGTAGCTAGACATAGTGGTGCTGACGTAGCTGCTGCGCGCGCGGCGTGCTGCTGGGCACGTTGGCCGTGCAGGCGCCACAGAAGGTAGCTAGACATAGTGGTGCTGACGTAGCTGCTGCGCGCGCGGCGTGCTGCTGGGCACGCTGGCCGTGCAGGCGCCACAGAAGGTAGCTAGACATAGTGGTGCTGACGTAGCTGCTGCGCGCGCGGCGTGCTGCTGGGCACGCTGGCCGTGCAGGCGCCACAGAAGGTAGCTAGACATAGTGGTGCTGACGTAGCTGCTGCGCGTGGGGCGGTGCTGCGCGTACCTATGTACCTACATCATAATTATTATAGACTCTCACAATTTCAAATCTATTGCAAATTCTGGAAAAAGTTCAACGTGGTTTGTCACTTTTGTCAGTCATAGAGTTAAACGCATATTTGTTTTTTATTATCTTATATCATGTTGAGATTTTAGTTAACATAAATTCTAGGTTTTCTTTTGCAGTTAACGTCAAGAGTGAATAAGTTATTTAGGTTAGGTTCAAATGCCTATCAATACATTCTATTTGTGCGAGCCTATCAATATATAAAAATCCATGGTCAAATTATGCAAAAATTCAAAACGGTATCTAAAATGTTATAAAATTGTGTACTTAAACATAATATCATTTATTATTAAATAATTTTAATATTGAAATTAATCAAACAGCATGCTACAATTGCCGGCACGGATCTTGAGCGCTGACTTCAAGTCGCGCAGAAGTCAAATATTCGGTATCTTTAGTGATGCGAAGTAAGACGCAGGGGCGGGAGTGTCAGTGATTGGCTCGCCGCGCCATCGTGCCATAGACGTCACTCATGATGCGTTCCCTGCTCTTGCTGCATATCTAACAACGACGACGATTGGCTCGCCAATGTATGAAATGCGAAAAGCGATCCCCACTCTGACGCCGAGCGCTCAAGATTCGTGACGGTAATTGTATGTGTTGCATCGTACCGTGCAGTGTACTTGTACATCATCTGGTTTAGTAGTTTTTTTAAAAATCTACTTAAGTCGTAAAAGTCTCGCTATCCCCGTATCTGAAAGTGTTAGGTCACGAGTCTCGAAAACACGGAAAAATTGCCGAGACTCCCAATATTTTTTGAGACCGAGACTCCCGAAATGAAAGCTCTGTAACCAATGACTAGATATACAGCCAGATTAAATTCTCTGTGATCGTAGGTAGCCCTTCTATAGTAAGATCCCAGGACCGCCAGACATCACGTATTTTCTGACGAACGAAATGTGGACGATTGAGTACTGTTAGTATGTACTAAGAACGCATGCCTACCTGCTAGCTTGCTTAGACGGCCAATTTTCAGGTATCAGGTAATCAAGGTACATAAAATTATTACTTACCTCACGTAAATTCTCAAAGCTGATTTTTACGTATTTTGTAGGCAATATCTTTAAAATCAAGTCATCAATACTCCCAGACACATTCCGCCGGCCGTATTGCTTAACAGACGCTTTAAAGCTCCCAAAAAATGACATAACTTCACGTAAATTCTCATGCTTGAGCATTAAGGGTCTGTTAAGCAATATGGCCGACGGAATGTGTCTGGGAGTATTGGCGACTTGATTTTAAAGATATTGCCTACAAAACACCTAAAAATCAACTTTGAGAAAATACGTGAAGTTACATAATTTTTTTGGGAGCTTTAAAGCGTCTGTTAAGCAATATGGCCGACGGAATGTGTCTGGGAGTATTGGTGACTTGATTATAAAGATATTGCCTATAAAATACGTAAAAATCAGCTTTGAGAATTTACGTGAGGTAAGTAATAATTTTATGTACCTTGATTACCTGATGCCTGAAAATTGGCCATCTAAGCAAGCTAGCAGGTAGGCATGCGTTCTTAGTACATACTAACAGTACTCAATCGTCCACATTTCGTTCGTCAGAAAATACGTGACGTCTGGCGGCCTTAGGATCTTGGACTATCAAATGTTTAAACCGTCGCATGTTCCTAGTGCCGGAGTAAAAACAGGAGCCACCTACTATACCTCTACCATGAGTTTAAAGCAATAGTATTTGTCGATACTCGATACCTACTACGTTAAAATTTTGTATGGCAAATTTTACAGCGCCTCTAGCGGTCACTTACGGAACCAAAATTTGCCATACAAAATATTTACGTAGTCGGTATCGAGTATCGACAAATACTATTGCTTAAAACTCATGGTAGAGGTACTAAATAGTAATCATTGACATTCTGTATTCCTTCTACATTTTCGTCAAAAGGAGAAGGTACCTATTCTACGTTTATTTTTATGATTACTACAGCAACTTAATACGTTCCAGCTGATTCTTTTGGGTTCCCCGTAAAGTTATTTCAGTTCGGGCACGCACACCTGCACTGAAATTCTGGGAAAGAGACATTTTGCTACCTGTAGTCATTTTGAGACAGAGCCATATTCCTGTAGTCATTTTTTTTTGCTGTTGTCATAACGTATGGGGTTGTATTGTATTAAATCCAAATCTACCTTGTAAAACATATAAATTCCAGGGGGACAGCGCGTACGCAGTCCCCACTACCAAAAATTACGCATCCGAGTTATCCACATTAGGGATAATCGCAGGGGTCAACCTAACCGCAGTGCAATGGAAAGGCCTCGCCCTGGGGGAACCGCCTTCTTGATCACGGTATCCCCTATGCCAGGTAAGTATGAATTCACTACAGAAACGCGCGAGGGTCATTCGATGGCGGAGAATCTTAACAGCGCGATTCAGGAACGTGACGTAAATGTAAAGCGCCATCTAGTAAGTAAGAACTGTACTAAACCGCGATGTTGTGCTTTCTATGTTTTTACGTAGTTATTTGTAATAAATGATATTACACTTTGCCCGTATAAACAAATAGTAGGAAAAATAATACCTAATAATAAATTGCATATTAAAGCCGAACTAAAAAAACTGGATTGATTACGAAGCAATATTAAAACTCTAAAGTGTACTTTATTCTCATTGAAATTATATTCATATGTTTCATTGGCAAGCAAAAGGGGAAAATGTACCGAGAAAGACAACGTTAAAGAGGTGGTGTATTCCTTTCTTATCTCTATTTTAACTATAATAACCATACTAAATTAATTGTTACTATTTTTGTTACTGCAGCTATGTTAATTGATGCTGTAGATTTTTATATATCGACGGGTTAAAAGTTTCTGTGAAACCTGACAAAATTGTTTAATTTATTGAGAAGACAAATGACTGAATTAATTTGTAGTACATAATAATAATTTCTGGATTAGTTGTATAATAACTCAACCACAATAACTCACAATATATAAGTTATTATTACTATAAATTAATTAAATACAAATTTTTGTCGTCTCAATAAATTAAATAATAAATATTTTAATTATTTTGTTTTTCAGGTTTTACAGACAGTTAGGAGTTATTGGTACTTTGCCGTTAACGTATAAAAATCAACAGTATCATTTAATATAAAATGCCGCTGTGACAAAAATAATAACAATTAATTTAGTAAAATATTGGTTACTCGAGTTAAAATAGAGGTAAGAAACGAACACACCACCTCTTTTTTGTTGTCTTGCTCGGTAGATTTTCCCCTTATGCTTATCAATGAAACATATTATGAACTTAATTTACACTTTAGAGTTATATTGCTTTGTAATCAATCCAGTTTGTCCGTAGGGTATATAAAATCCTTGTTTCTAAATAAATGCTCTAGCATTTATTTAAAAAGCGCATTATGGGATTTTACCGTTCCATAATATGTAAGGTTAACTTTATATTTAAAATATAACTACAGTTTCACCTATGAGGTTCCTTTGCCGTAATGTTGGCAAAGGAACCTAAAAATACGTAAAAACAGTTTTGCTATATTTTTAGCAATGAAGTTACTTAATATTAGGGAGATACTGATATTTCGTTACTTTTAACAATTGCCTTATAAATTATATTTTTTTTTATTTCTTTTGGAAACTGTAATAACCATTTTTTGAATAAAGCATACTATGTTGGGCTCCATTTCGATTGTCCTGCAATTCTTTCAAATAACGAAAACGCCTCGCCGCAATATCGTACCTCTCCATCCAACAATTTCCACTGTTTTTCTCTGCACCACCCAAAGGTTGACTGGAAGAAAATGCCTAAGGCATTAAGTCCGCCTCTGTACTTTTATGTGCATGAAGTATAAATAAATAAATAAACTTCCTTTTAGATTTGCTTTTTTTTAATAAAACCCCATTCCCTTCATTTATTCTCCATGAAGTGGTGCGACTACCGTTAAAATCGATTTAGTTTCACATTTCGTGCAAAAATTTTAGTAGAGTAGGCAATTCTTTTCATTTTTCCCTTCTTTTTTCTGTAGACAGATAGAGGAGCCAACATTACGGCAAAGAAACCTCCACTTTAAGTAATAAATATGGCTAGCAAAATATCGCGGTTTAGTACAGTTCTTACTTACTAGATGGCTCTTTACATTTATGTCACGTTCCTGAATCGCGCTGTTAAGATTCTCCAACACCGAACGACCCTCGCGCGTTTCTGTAGTGAAATCATACTTACCTGGCATAGGGGATACCGTGATCAAGAAGGCGGTTCCCCCAGGGCGAGGCCTTTCCATTGCACTGCGGTTAGGTTGACCCCTGCGATTATCCCTAATGTGGATAACTCGGATGCGTAATTTTTGGTAGTGGGGACTGCGTACGCGCCGTCCCCTCGGATTTTACTGTAATGTCTTTCAAGGTAGATTTGGATTTAATACAACTCCATAGTTAAAATAGAATAGAAATTATTCGATGCAGACAATACAATAATATAATGACAACAACACAATATAAAAACAAAAAGACTACAGAAATACGGCTCTGTCGCCAAATAACCACTTCTCACAATGACTACAGGTAGCAAAATGTCTCTCAGAATTTCAATACAAGTGTTCGGGCCCGAACTGAAATAGCTTTACGGAAACTTTGGAACCCTAAAGAATCAGCTGTAACGTATTAGTTGTCGTGATCATAAAATTAAACAAAGTATTGGTACCATTGGTACCTTTTCTTTTTAGCGAAAAAGTAGAAGGAATACAGAATGTCTAAGATTATTCTCTAGTAGATGGCTGGAACATGCGATGGTTAAAACATTTGAGGGTTACCTACGATCAAAGAGAAGTTAACCTGGCTTTGGTCAGTCATTGGGTGCGCGTCGATTACTTTGTCTACCTGAATGTGGCCTATATCTATAGTCATGATGTGCTCTTCTACTGATGATGATTACAAACGATGAAGACTGAATTTTTTTTACTGTTGATTCATTTGTGTAGGTACCTATAGAACAATTAAAGGGTTTTCAATTATGTTAATAAAATTATAATTTTTATCTAAAAGGCCCATATTTGCCATTTTTAATGGATTGATGAACTTCGTTCAAATGTCCTCCAAGGCTTTTCACGGTGGCGCGGTTTCAAGAAGTCCATTTGTCTGTGACTCGACTATAAATAAGGCTGAATTGGGCCGATGGCTTGCTACACCTTTGTTAAGTTTGAGAGCATTGTTCGATTGTGGCTTATTGGCATAATCCTGAGAATTCAGGATACCCTGCAAAAAAATGTCTGGTGGGTTCATCGCGATTCGCAAGACTATCTTGCTCTAAAATCGTTTGTGGAGAATGTCCATTGTGGCAGTCGCTGTGCGGCACACAGGGCCGTCCTGCTGGGATCACATGTCCTCCGTGTCCATAGTGTTCAATCCGGGCCAAAAGAAATTGGTTACCATTGATCTGTAGCGCTCGATGATGGCCGTAACAACACCGATTTTGGAAAAAAAGACGGACCTTGGATTCCCCTGCACCAAGTAAGGCGATGTTTTCAGTCCAGCCGATCTGGCATTTCGTTGACGTGATATTGACTGATTGTGTACTGAACCGGTTGTTGGTCACTGAACGTTGCATAGTCATCATTGAAGGGCCACCCCTCTTCCATAATAAGTGTGCTACGCATCCAAATTTTGGACCACCGAACGCGATTTTGATATTCAATAAAATTTTGTTATTGGGACGTGTTGCTCAATTGTGTAACTTACTGATAATTTTGTATACGTGACAGAACAATAAAAAAAATGGTCTTACCTACCAAATCAATATAGCCGCCACAGTCTGTCAAAATCGACCCAGAAGTAGCGACCAAGCGAAACGCGATTTGGAGGATATGAAAAATGAAGATAATAGTGAATAGTGATAAGAAAGAAAAGAGAGTCAGTGGTACCGTAACAGTTGATAAGATAGAATGAAAGAAAAAATGTGTTGTGACGACCCCAAGTAACACGGGACAAGGACAGGAAGATTTTAACATTTTCTGAATTAATATTCAGTTGAAACACCATCACTTTCCTTATAGTTTTGTGTTTGTGCAGCTGTGTCGTTGTTTCTGTTCGCTTCATTTGTTAAAATACAACCTTGATTTTACTATTTCATTGTTATAATGTATGTTTTTTTTTCTATTGACATTAAAATAGAAAATTGTTTATTATTGTGAAATATGATAGTAGCTGGCACATATCTATTTAACATAAAAAGGTTTGATTGAGTGACATGAACGCACAGCCGAAACTACTTTGATTAGGAGGGGATGATACAGAGGTCCAAGTAAATATAATAAAACCTACAATCACGCAAGCGAAGCCGCTGGCAGATGCTAATATATACATAAGTTGAAACGTTTGAGAACTTCCACTTGAATCCTCAAACATTACAACTGGGGTCAGGCCTTGGTCAATTAGATAACATTAAGCTAAAAAATCCGAGACACTCAACTTTTAAGACTTTTATATCATTATAAATCTGTTAGTTTTAGTGATACATTTCTGTGACAGACAGATAAACTATCACGTAGACAGATGGATACCGTAGACGCAGTAATACAATCCCGAAATCTAGCGATTGTTACGCCACAGATTGTTTTCGTTTAGTAATGTTTTGTAAAGTAATATTTACGCAGTGTACGTGGCACGGAATCACCGCTTGAACCGCAATATATTTAAAACAAACCACCACACCGTAAGAATTCGCCCAAAAATATCAAAACAATTGATTGCGTCCACTTTGCTTCACTCATCGCCGCACCACGCCCACGTGTGTATGGTCAACTAGACCACCCGTAATGATTCAAAGCATTTTATTTCATATATAAACCATATACAGGCACTGTTGAAATGTTAAGAAGTTAATCAGTCAGAAAATAATGATGCTAATTGCACAGCACATTTCAAAGCGTAGATCTCTATGGAGAAGAATGTGCAAGAAACTCCATGGACACTCTTTTCAATCATGTTATGTATTACAAATATCTCTGTTATTTTCTTGTCGCTATTGTTATGATGAGAACAATGTAAATAAAGTAAAATTAAAAATAGATGTATATTATTGTATATTTATGCAATAGAATAAGTATCAGCACGCTTAGCCAAGTTGTTATTCTGCGATCGTTATCGCTGTCGAAAAGTGATGAAACGTATGGGAAAGACGTCATCTCAACGTAAAGTCGCGTGGTCAGAACAAACGAATAGACAATTCGCAGCCAAGTTCACATCGTTCAAAATCGTTTCTACAATGTTTAACGATACATCCTTTGTTATACAAACGCTACATTGTAGAACGAGCGGCCGATTCAGGCGCGTCAACACGGCTACCAACTTATCGTTTTCTACAATTGCTGTCACCGAGGCGTTACCGATTAGAGAACGGAATTCGATACAAACTGGTTGTAACTTGGCTAGGGGGGCTGTTGTATGTTAAAACGCGCCGCTTCGCTTCGCAATCGTGTTAAATCGCTTACGTAGTCGTATATGCTGCTTCACTCGTAATTTTGTGTAACAAGTCTTGTCTAAAAATATTAATAATGTACGTTACAGCTGATACCTTTGGGTTCCAAAGTTAAATTTACACGATTTCCACATAAAGCATATTAAGCACGATTTTCGCTTAGTTATTTCGGTTCAGGCACGCACAACTGTGTTGTAATTCTGAGCACGATACATTTTGCTACCTGTAGTCATTGTGAGAAGTGGTCATTTTGCGACACAGCCGTATTTTTGTACTGTCTTTTTGGTTATTATTTTGTGTCGTTATATTATTGTATTGCTTGTGTCAACTAATTGCTATTCTACTGAGTCTATGAAGTTTATTAAATTAGAATCTACCTTGTAACTTTGTAAGACATTTTAATAAATTCCGAGGGGACGGCGCGTACGCAGTCCCCACTACCAAAAATTACGCATCCGAGTTATCCACATTAGGGATAATCGCAGGGGTCAACCTAACCGCAGTGCAATGGAAAGGCCTCGCCCTGGGGGAACCGCCTTCTTGATCACGGTATCCCCTATGCCAGGTAAGTATGAATTCACTACAGAAACGCGCGAGCGTCGTTCGACGGCGGAGAATCTTAACAGCGCGATTCAGGAACGTGACGTAAATGTAAAGCGCCATCTAGTAAGTGAGAACTGTACTAAACCGCGATACATTGCATCACTGCTGACCATCAGGTTGGATCGCAGTCAAAAACTAGTTTATATCAATATAAAAAAATGCCTTTTTTATTACATACATTTATATAATATAATTGTGATATATACTATGCCCGTATAAACAAATACTAAGAAAAAGTATCATCATCATCTTCCTGCCCTTGTCCCGTTTTATTTGGGGTCGGCGCAACACGTTTTTTTCTTCCATTCTGTCCTGTCACTCGTCACGCTATCACTAACTCCATAACTAAGAAAAAGTATATAGTTTATTTTGATAACCGAACAGTAAAAATCCAATAATGTGCTTATAGTTGGTGAAGATAGGCCTTTAATCAGTAATTCTTTAGTAGCGATGCCAACATATTGACTAAATAACATAATTATGAAATCATTGTAGTTCTGAGGTACGGGTGTAAGTCCTATCCCATGTGTCGCCAACTCGCCACATCATTCGGCTCTGTACGTAATCACAATTTTCTTTACTAATACTATCCGAGTTCATAGTAATTTCTAAATAAACGATAGAATAAAAGATTTAAAATACAGGTATCTAATATTTATTATTATTTATTAATACATTTTTTCCTAGTATTTGTTCATTCGGGCATAGACAAAAAATAAAGCAAACACAATTTTAAATAACTCTAAAAGTCTAAAGGTCTACATTACATAAATGTACAAATATGGGATGCTTAGTATCACGGTTTAGTATAGTTCTTACTTACTAGATGGCGCTTTATGTTTACGTCACGTTCCTGAATCGCGCTGTTAAGGTTCTCCGCCGTCGAACGACCCTCGCGCATTTCTGTAGTGAATTCATACTTACCTGGCATAGGGGATACCGTGATCAAGAAGGCGGTTCCCCCAGGGCGAGGCCTTTCCATTGCACTGCGGTTAGGTTGACCCCTGCGATTATCCCTAATGTGGATAACTCGGATGCGTAATTTTTGGTAGTGGGGACTGCGTACGCGCTGTCCCCCTGGAATTCATGATAATGTCTGTGAATCATAAGATATACTTATCCGTATATCATGATAATGTCTGTGAATCATAAGAAATTATTATCCGTATATATCGTCACGTTACTACTGACTTTAAATTTACTGATTTGATGATAGTTATGTTTGACAGAAGTTAACGCTTCAACTGTAACGTATTATTTGTAATAATATTTAAATACAAATGGCATGACGCTACTAGCTTCTAATTTAAACTTACGTTCAAAAGTTGAAACGTACGAGCAAGTCATCTTTTTCTTCGATAAATATAAAATAAAACAAGTTTTTAATTAACATCATTTTTTCATAGCAAGCTTTTATAGCGCAGTATTGTATAAAAATTAATTAACACTCAAGACGAGTCATGCGAGCCCAAACTCGATGAGGTTGTGTCGTTTAACTACCGAGTCCCTACGACCACCTTCCGGTTCCATCAGATCAGCTCCATGTCATAATAATTTTGTATTGTCATCTGATTTACACATGCATGCAAAATTTCAACTCAACCGGGAAGTGGATCAAATTTAATTTGCAAGATTTGATTACAGACAAACTTCGGGACAGGAGAAACTAAATAAAAGCTTGTAAATGAGAAACTGACAGACTGTACTGACTTAGGAACGCACCGCAGAAACTACTGGGACCAGACCTAGACCATGACGTTTAAAGTAAGATTCCCGTAGGAGTTTGAAATTTTGCACAAGGTTTCCTTTTATGACGTAGGCGAGCAATTAGACAGGATTTTCCAAAATTCACCGCATATCGGGATGAAACGGGAGTCCAAAGTTTGTATGGAAAACCTACTTTCACGCGAAGCCGCTGAAAGAAGCTGATATCAGAGCAGTTTAAGCACAAAATAGATAGAGAAGACAATTTCATGTATGTACTTCACTTTTTATACCTACGCTCGGTGGACGCACACTAATGAGCGTTTGAACCGGAATTGTTCGACGAGTGATCCGAGACGTCGTGTCTGTGAGCGGCGTCTTTGTGTGCGTTGTTCGAGCGCGCTTTGTATGTAGATTGACTTCTGTAACTGTATATTTTGTGGTTTAAGGTTGTCTTTATTGCTCGTATGCCTCTAGAACCAATCAGCCATTATGTAACAAAAGAAAACACTAAAATGGTTTTTATTTCTGGTGAGATGGATTCAGCAATAATAACTTTGCAGTAATTATAAATAGAACTATATTGAAAGTGTGTATCAACAGAAAAACTAGTTATTGGAGATAATAGTTAGGTCCTTTATTGTAACTTCAGCGTGAGGTCGCAGCTTTATGCTGAGCGTTAAGACGTTTTGCGCGAATGTGACGCAAACTTATGTTCGATATCTGTTGATTACGTTTGTTAGCTAGTTTTAAGATTGCATCATTTCGGGTAAACTGTTTTCTTTCTTACTGTGCTAGAAATATTCAATGATATAAATTGTCAGAGGGTCTCAATGTAAGTACAACGCCACAATCACAACATCCAGTACAGTCAGATGTACTGACTCCTTGAGGGTAAAGTACAATATAATTGGCGTATTTAGCGCGCCATCTGCTCTATCTACCTGAATGCGGCCTATAACAATAGTCCAGATGTGCTCTTTGTATGCGTAGCAACTCTTTTATTGAGGGGTGAGGTGAGTAGAAAGATGCAGTGTCAAATAGACAGTTAGATACTCCCTACTCAGCTGTATCTGGTTAGACGAGAAGCTGACCTGAAGGTGGGTAGATTGATTCCACGTACCGAAAGACGCAGCGTTGGCATCCTACAAGGTGGACCGATACCTTGTGAGGGTCCTAGGAATTCGATGGATGCGTGACGCACAGGACCGTACCTTGTTTAGACACTTGGGGGAGGCCTACGTCCAACAGTGGACGTCTTTCAGCTGAAATGATGATAATACTAGTTTGCAAAAAAAAAAAAATTTTTTTTGTCCTTTGTATGAAAGTTTTATTATTTGTATAGGCTATGTATTTTTGTAGCACTTCACAATTCTGAGATATAGAGGTCTTTAATTTACCTGACCTTAAATACCTTTGATCTGTTTTTACGAATCTTTCTGCGGCTAAACTAAAAGAAGAATTATTTGTGGGTCCTCAAATCAAGTTGGTGACGATTCGGACATAATATATTCGGATAAAATGTCCGAATCGACACGTTTTACTATCAATATTTTTTCACTGACGATTCATTGACAGATTACCATTTTCGCCCCCAGCCGAGTCCGTGCTCGAGTCCTGAGGAGCTGCAGGCTGGCTCCAGCACCAGCGCAGGCGTAGCGTCCCGCACCTACTGCGCCAACTGGACGCAGCGCCGGAGACGGAGACACTCGTGTATCAGGACAAAGACAAGCTATCCTTACTTGTCTTAGTAAGTACTTGTATACTTTTTTTAATGAGCCTCCACTACAGGCCCTCTGGTGTCGGCAAAGGCCTGCCATTCTTCGTTTTTTTGTTGTTTTTCTTTAGGAGTTAGGGTGCTCAGTGCGATTTGTTTTTACGTCAAGTCTTTTGGTCAAGAGCTTGGAGCGGGCCAATCGGAGCGTCAATCATCATAAACATGTCGATCGCGACTAAGCTTACTGTCCACGGACGTATATGGGTGTATGCCCTGCTCACAGCTTACTTACAAAAGTATGAAACCCTGTCGGCCATGGCAAGACGGCACGACGCTGCCGCTTCATCGACACAGTTTCGTCAAAACAAACCCTTCTCTCTCAAAAGATTGACATAAAGTTTGTAAACCTTTAATATTTTGTTTCAGGCATTTTTGAACGCTCAAAGGGAAGAACGGTGATTGTGTATGAATTTTGTATTGTTGTATGAGGTATCACAGTTGTGTTCTGCTTCAGTGAGTAGTGCAGGTTTGTAGACGAACTATACCGGTCGGTTATTTTGTATGTAAGATGTACATAAGGAGTATATGTAAAATAAAAGCACAAATTGAATCAATGCAAAGGCTTTATTTTCGACGTTTTATAAACAGTCCTTACTAGCTAATAATTAAGTAACGTAGCGCTGATGCGAATGATACATTGTCGGGGCGCGAAGAGGCTCCATGGAATGTGTTCGATGGCGCGGGTGACGTCACGACCCACCACTCGCGACGAGGCGTCGGTAGCGGTGGGGCGAGACGCCCAGGGACGTCACGGTCTACCATGTACGGCGCAGTGGAGGGGGCGCCGGTACGTGGTGGGGCGTAATGTCCTGTAAGTCAGTCGCTACCACTCGCGACTCGTCGTCGGTGGTGGGACATGATGTCCCGTTAGTGACGACGTAATATACAAAGTGTGTAGCGGCGCTCACAGCGGCGGGGGCCCGTCGGGGTAGCGCAGCACGGGGTCGAGCGCCAGCGGGTTGCGGCGACAGTCGGAGGAGGCGTGCGGGGCCAGCGCCGCCGCGCCCAGCAGCAGCAGCAGCAGCGCCTGGAAGGGGAGCGAGGCGCGCGCCACGCGGCACACGAAGCGCAGCCCGCGCGCCATGCCGAACAGCGCGCCCTCCTCGCTTGTGTCCTCTTCTTCATCCACTACCGCTCTGTGAACGTAAATACTACTTTTAATAATTGCCCGGATTTGTCAGGTTCTTTTGTAGGTAAAGTTCAATGACACGATTTTATTGTGTTTATTATCGATTTTTGGTCCTTAGTGTCTTTTATTGTTTTTCACAAAAAGACCAAATAAATAAAAATTTTGTATACAACATGTAACTGGTTTACTAATAATACAAGGTGTCGTTTTGAAGCTGCAAAATATTTCAGGAGGTAATTATGTTAGTGATTCTCGACCCGAATCAATAATAAAATAAGTAGGTAATTTTTTTTTTTTTATAACCGCGCTTTTTTTCACACACACAAACACGGAACAATAAAGGGCGTTTTCACACACACTAACTCGCAACGATAGTTTCATAAATAATGTATCATCCAATCATCATCCCGCACGCCACACCCTAGCCACGCCCCCGCGGCCATCGATCAATCGATTTAGTTTAGTGTAATTAAAAAATTAAATAACAAGTATTACTGATTATTGACCAGGTATCGTTTTTTTATATGATTATTTATGAGTTTTATTACAACCTCCTGAAATATTGTGCAGTTTTAAAACTGCACCTTGTAGACACCCTAATCGCGGTAGGCCCAGAAGGAGATAGCGTGACGATTTGGACTCCTACCTTAAGGAATGGCCAGAAGTGGCTAAGGACTGGAATAACGGAAGGGAAGCCTTTGCTGACACAACGGACTTATTATAATAATAATAAACCCTAATCAGAAAATTAAGTTACAATCATAATTCAAGCATTGACATTTTACTTGAACACACTTATACAGTGTTTTTCAAAGACATTAATTATTTGTTGGAAAATAATATGGGCACTACGTTAATAATGCACCAGAACTGCTATTTCATGCACACAGAAACACGATAATAACATAATCAAGATTGAAATATTTTTATCCTAAAATAATTTTCATAAATTGATGTCCTGTCCTAAATGATGGTGTGCGTGCAATAAAGTATTTATTAACAATAATTACCTATTTCAGAAATACCTTAAATCTATTCAATAACCGATTTGGAACACTCTACTTTCAGAACGTTCATTTATTTTGTTACATGTTGTATGTTATTTGAGGTATTTAAAAATTATATGTATTATTTAAAATCTATTTAACTACAAAAGAACCTTATAATTTTGTTTCTAGAGAAGTAGGACAAATCAAGTAGAAAAGACATAAAGTCATAAAAGACAGAATCTATAGACATCATTCACTGAACAGAAGGAAATAATTAATTGAAAAAATAAGAAAATAAATCTAGACTACATTAGAAAATTGTTACGCAAATAAAGAGGTGGTTAGGCGTTCAAACCAATGTTATAGTGATGATACACTTTTGAAGACAAGAAAATGGCTTAAAAATTTAAAAAAATGTCGAATTTTTTTTTTTTTTTAATACTGCATTTTATGAGCACACAATATAAATTGGGATTCTACAACCAAAGTAAAAATAAATAATTATGCATTTAACATATTGTCTCTTCACCACCCTAGGTTGACTGGTAGAGAATGCCTAAGGCATTAAGTTCGCCTATGTACTTTGTGTTGCATGAAGATTAAATAAATCTATAATATAAAAATGAATCGCAAAATGTGTTGGTAAGCGCATAACTCAACAACGGCTGGACCAATTTCGCTAAATTTTTTTTTGTTGTGTTCGTTATTATGAGGAGAAGGTTCTTATGGAAAAAAAATGAAAATTAGGGTAGTGTAGGGTAGTGTAGGGTAGAGTAGGGTAGTGTAGGGTAGAGTAGAGTAGGGTAGAGTAAGGTAGGGTAGAGTAGGGTAGAGTAGGGTAGAGTAGGGTAGAGTAGGGTAGAGTAGGGTAGAGTAGGGTAGTGTAGGGTAGAGTAGGGTAGAGTAGGGTAGAGTAAGGTAGAGGAGGGTAGAGTAGGGTAGAGTAGAGTAGGGTAGGGTAGAGTAGGGTAGAGTAGGGTAGAGTAGGGTAGAGTAGGGTAGAGTAGGGTAGAGTAGGGTAGAGTAGGGTAGAGTAGGGTAGAGTAGAGTAGAGTAGGGTAGGGTAGAGTAGGGTAGAGTAGGGTATAGTAGGGTAGAGTAGGGTATAGTAGGCTGAAGTAGGGAAGAGCGGGAGCGAAGCCGCGCGGGTACAGCTAGTAAATAAATAAATTTAACCTTTTAACGACTTACGTCGGATATATCCGACAGACACTCACGAGTTTATTCCGCAGGGTCGCATATCCACGACCAAATACTCCATCTCGTCAGCTCTTCTGTCACCTATGGGGATTGAAGAGCCAAACGAGATGGGAGTACTCAGTCGCAAACACTCGACCCTGGCAAATAGGACACCAAAAACACTCGTCGGAAAAATCCGACAGAAAGCGGTTAAAGGGTTAATCTTACAGGGTGATTCAATATTTTTTCCTAGTTATTTTATTTACGTTTTGTGAATAACCCATTCCTGTTAATAACGACAAAATTGTATTTTTCATATAAATATGTGTTCCTAATACTCAGAAAATAATGGTTGCCAAAATTATGATGTAGGAGAGATTTTATTAAACAAATCATCACATAGAATTTTAATTTATTTTGAGATGAGAAATTTGAAGATTCAGTAATTGTACAATTACTTATCGCATGCGTTAACTAATAGACTCCCTAGTGTTTTCGCGGTGTCCGCTCTCTCGCACTTCATAGTAGACCTTATTTTCGATATACATACACAGACTACTTTACGAAGTGCTTCTTATTTACATTCTTGGATAAATACCCTACAAATAAAACGCTCAATATTCTAAAATCTATGCGGACGCTTGATGTTTGACAGAAGTCGCGAAAAACCGCGCGTTCGCTTGGGTTTAACTAGAAGGCTTTTTTTTAATAGTCGGTCTCAAAAGTGTATCATCGTATGCTAGTGTGTCTGCGGGGGTACTTACTGCGTCTCGTCGAGCGGCGGCAGCTGTAAGCTCGAGAGCTCGTCCTCGTCCTCCTCCATTAGCTACAAGAACACAATACGTCAACATACGTGCGAAGCGTCTACTCGTGGTAGGACCTACGTGTTGCAAACACTGCACGGAATACTTGCATACTAAATTGTTATTTACAGATAGATTATGTTAATTTACTACAGTATGAGGAATTTTGAGATTCGACTTTTTGCAGATCCAGTGCGCTCTAGGTGACGATCCAGCCTGTTTTGTTTTTTAAGAAATCATAGGCATTTTTGAATTGTCAAAATATCAGTCCGTTCAAAAAAAGTGAAGCTAAATTGCATGTTCCTAAACCTTAAGTTCCTAAAGTGACTTTAAGTCAAGGATAAACCATCAAATTAATAACTTTTTTATATTGCCCGAGTCAGTATTATCTGATAGCTACATTCTAGGGATCATTAAGTCAAGAGTGATTACTTCTAGACAAGCTAGCTCCATTGTCGACCACATCATCGCTTTACATCAAGTGAGACAGTGGTTTATTTCTCGCTTTGTTAGGTATTTTCGAACTTTAATTGACTAAAACCCACCCACGATTAGTTACTTTGCTTTCCAGACCCGCTGTGGCTCTAACTATTCACCTATCCAGTTGAATACTAAATTCATACTAAAACTTTTCAGTTGCACTATGAAACCCACAATAAGTACTTTTTAAGCACTAAAACGTATTTGAAACATGATTCTGTCCCACCATGAGACGACAGATAGAATAAGAATGATGTTTAATATATTTGAAGTGATTTGGTTGCAAAAGGGCATTAGATGTAGATAAGCTATATTTGAGGGTATCCAATATTTTCAGAGGATTCTTAATTTTTAGCGTTTGGGCACTGGATCATCTGATTTAATTTTAAGCCAGTAAAGAAACTGTATTTAGTATCAGTGTAGTGTTTGCATTTCAAATTCAACTTAAGATACAACTATGATATCATCAAAATATGTCAATAAATCTATTAGAACTCTATGTTCTATGTCAGTGGTAAGTAAATCTGTTACAGTAACAGTTACGCGTTACAAATCATGTTACATGTTCGTGTTCTAACAAAGTCAAAGCTTGCTCAGTGTCTGCCGGTACTGTGCTGTGGCAGGTGAAGCGTGAGTGAGGACTAAATACTAGGTATGTTAGGATTTATTTCCTTTTCTGATTTTAATACTTCTTTTTGATTTTGGCATGAAAGTCTTTATGGTAGTGTGGGTGTAGTTAAGTAATTTGCTGTAGTACACAAATGCGGTTTTAATACCTACTGTAGTTCGACCCGTTTGTGCAAAAATTAGTGACATTTAGTACTAATTATATTGAAAATAACAGTAGTTGTTTTAATATCATTTAGTATGAATATGTCTAGTGATTACTGCAATTGGTTTTTCAATCAATTTGTTTTTTACACATATGTGGTAGTTTTTTTGTCATCATGAATATAAATAACATGGGTCACAGATATTTTGTAAGTATTATCTTAGTCTTTGTGTATTACAGCTATAACAGTAGAGAGTGTAAAGTAAGTGGTGTTGGTTAGTACCTGTGGCGCCAGCGTGGCGGCGGCGGCGGCGAGCGCGTGCGTGCTGCCGGCGGGGCGGCGCGCCAGGGCGGCGCCCAGCTTCAGCGCGTACACCGAGCACAGCTTGCGCAGCGACTGCAGCCGCAGCCGCAGCTCCGACAGCCGCGCGTGCGGGCCCGCGCCGGGGGCCAGTAGCGCCGCAGCTTCGTGTAGAGCGAGCACGCGAGGCTCTGCTCGTCGCAGTTCATCTCTTAGTTCAGCAAATCTTCGGAAATCTCGTTGCAGCTCAGCCGGTGCTCTTCCCAGGCGGAGTGGCTCACGAGCGCGCACGGTTCTCTCGGCAGCTGCTAGCTTGGCCACCAGGTCGACGACGATGTCGTGGAACTGCCGGTTGTGCAGCAGTGCACGCTGCAGCTGCGCCTGCCAGTCGTGCGCGCGCGTGCAGGCGGCGTCCCAGCGCGCGTTGGCGCGTGCGAGGCGCGCGCGCACACGCTCGGCGGCGGCGGCGGAGCGTGCGTGCGCGGCCACGTGCGAACCCACCACGTTTAGAGATACTACGATCGATTTATGCGAGTCCAGATCCAGAAGGAATTCGCGATGGTCCTGAAAGAGACAGAAATGACGATTTACGGGACGAAATTCTAATAGTGCCTAAAATAAAATTTATAACAAAAAAATAAGATTTATTTTCTATCATCTCCATGTAGAAATAAATAGCGCGAATTTAGAATTCACAAGGTATATTTTATTTGCTAGAAACTGTACAAAAAAGGAATCGAAATTATTTCTAGTTTATTTGTTTAATATTACAGGAACCAACATTTAAAACTGATAGCTTTGAAAATGCATATTTTTTTATATAAATAAAATTTCATATTTATGTTTGAGCAAGAAAATTATAATGATATCCACACTAACCTGTATAACATCTTCCAAAGCATCGTACTGCTCAGGCGGGCCGGTGCGTGCGTCGTCAGTAGCCTCAGCGAACTGTAGCCACTGCTCCAGGCGCCACAGGTCGTTGTCCAGCTGCTTCCAGTTGCGCTCCGAGCACAGCGGACACGTCAGCCGGCCAGACTCGCTACAGGGGGACAGGTAGCACGTGTAGATAAAGCAACAGCGCCGATCAGGACTAGGACATGTTTTTAGGTTCTTTTTGGTGTCATTTAGGACCAAAAACTTGAGATCAACGCTACTTAAGGATCAAAAACTTAAATTTATTTATTAGTATTATTTTTTTAATAAAATAAATAAATAAATCATTTAGCTTTGACGCTATTTAAAACCAAGACTTCAGTTTAGATTTTTGATAACGGCCACACAGAACTAAGCGCCAGTTAAATCCAAAATCTCCAGTTTTGGTTCGCATTTGCGCCATTTAGTTTTTGGTCCTATATGCCACTTACGGCCAAAACTTCGAATCATTTAAATGGTATCAGTTAAGGGGAATTACGTATTAAGCATTATAAATGTATATATTTAAAATTAACTGCATTAGATATCGACAAGAGACCAATCAGTATTCTGACTAGAATATTTTGAACGACAAGCATCTAAGAAAAAATCATTTCAACATTACAATCTTTACCAAAATATAGTAAATATATATTCTGGCATTATAAATAGTATCAAGCACACAAACAAACATCTACACATAGAATATATTCCCAAAATATAAAGCTAATAACATAAAAGTCTGTGTGAAGTGCAGTGCAAATACATCAATAAATAATAAGTGTCATTATTTCAATAACTACTATAATACTGATTAATATCACAACATGCAATGTCGTATGCATTTCTGCTACACTATATCAATGATTAAAAGATAAAATAAAATAGATAAGACAATTTGTTACTTCAACTAAGTTTAACCAAAATCGGTCGGGTATATCCGACAAACACTGTCTTGTTTATTCCGTCAGGGTCGCACATACACGACCAAATACTCCATTTCGACAGCTTGTCGAGATGGAATACACAGTCGCAAATATACGACCCTGGCGAAATGGGCACGAAAATAATCGTCGGATAAATCCGACCAACGTAGTTAAAGAGTTAAAAAACTATTTTTCGGATTTAAATCTACTAAAATTACAATAAAACGATTAATAAAAATCTACACAAAATACAGTCCCAACGTAAAGTTTTTAAAGATAAAAAATGGCGATTTGACATCTGTCACACTGTTTTATTATTGTTCAAATTCCAAAAATTCAACTTCATAAAACCCAAAATGTAGCAGAAATGTAACGCATATAATATAAAAACTACAAATATTAGGTAAGCGATACTCACTGTTCGCACGTGAGCGCGTACGACGCTGAGTGGGGCAACCTAAGGGACCAAAAACGCATGTGTTTAGAGCATGCCGGGTTAGGAAGCTGTTACACACGTGACACGACCCGTGATAAAACTGATACGCCAGTGTGGACGGTGCCTTACGGCGTGGTACATCCAGTGCTACAAGTTTACAGTGATGAAATAACTGGTAGGAAATATAGAGAAGAAAGTGTGTACTGATAAGTGATGAATTTTAAAAAGGGATGAAGGCCCATGTGTTAAATAAAATCACTAAATATCGGGGGTTCTTATTTTCTTGTCTAATTACGCCCCATTGCTGAACAAACGCCTTCCCCATATTTATTTTGCTTTACCTCAGCCTGCCTTTGGGTATCGTTAAATACAGCAAAATTATCATTCTATCTTTGTCATCTTCAAAGGAAAGACAGAAACAGAATATTGTTTTTATTTTAAATTAGGGTAGCAATAATGATGTTTAGTGATTTTAGGTTCACGCGGGCTAGCTGAAGAAGTAAGAAAACAAAATGCACTATCATCAGAAAGAAGTCAATTTCGATATGGCATGTAGGTATAATATGTGACTGTGAAATGGCGTATCTAGATTTTATCACGTAGTCTGTCCACTTCACGGCATTTTGACTTTAACTTCGAATTGTCCGTCGTTTTATTTACAACTACTGAATTTACCATCTTATTTTAATCAAGAAATCGAATCAGTGATATAAATAATAGACTGTATATAAAATGCAACAAAATAATGTACAGTCAGCCACACGAATTCGTGCCAAAAGTTGTCAAGTTTCCATTGAATTTTTTTGGTCCTTCCATACGTTTTTTATTTTTAATATTTTGTACAGTGTTGCCAACTGTACACCACCGATACAGTTTCCACTGTTTTATAACAGCTTTAAGCCCCGTCACCAGTTACCAAACAGTGCTATAAGTGCTACCATATAACAATCATCAAATTAACAACATTGAAGATTTAAGTACAGGGACATTTCATATATTGACATGTTTCTATTGCAGAGGGCAGAGTCAAAAATAAAAGTGATAATGCAGGAATTAAGACTGCGAGGGAATTAGAGGCAGCATTCTAATGCAATATTGAGGGTAGCACGATACAGGTGCAGGAAATAAAGGGCAGTGCAATAATATCAGAAGACTGCATTGTCAAAAGAAATAAAATCAGCTTGAAATTGGAATCTAATGCAGAAATTATTTAATTTTATCTAAAATAAAAGCATTTTGGTTGACATGCCCAGAAACTAGGGAAAGCAAATTCATAGACACAAGAAGTCAGAAAGTTTTGCAGTATAAGAAAAACATTACACAAAGCATTACATACACCGTCATCTACATGAAATGTCCGAAGAAAACCGTTAGATTCAAATCTTTAAGTACACCATGATGCCAAAATTGCACATAATTACAGATGCAGAAGATCTATAATTGCGTGCAATCTGACTTTTGAATTGAAACTCACCTCAAGTTGTTAATTTGGAGTTCCCTCTTCTTAGCTTGACTGAGCAAGTCTTCATATGTCAGGGATAGAGATTCTACTTCTTTGAGCATGGCCTCGTCTTCCGTCGCGTCACATTCAGTCAGCAGGAGTTCAGACAAATGTTTGGCCAGCTCTAATGTTTGTCCAGGTTTGGCACCAGCTTTGGCTATTTCCTTGGCAGCAGTGGCTAGTTCGTCACTGCTTGCCTTATCGTTGGGTTGTGAGTTGAGGGAGGTTCGGAGAGCCTCCAGGGCCTCGGAGGTTTCTTTGACGGCGGTCGCTAGTTCCGCTCGGTAAGTTTCTTTTGAAGTAAGGGTGTCTACTTGGAGGGAAGCGTCTGTTTCCCATTTGAGGGTGTCAACCTGTGGTAAAAAAAAAAAAAAATTGTAAGTTTGAATCGTTTTTCAATATTAATCTATCGCAGTTACATATCTGTTGGGCATTGATTTTCTCGCAAAAGACTTTTAATTTAATTTCATAAAACTGTTAATTTAGTTAACGCTTCTATCAGTAGGTAGAAGCGTTAACTAAATTAACAGTTTTATAAACTAAATTCGACCACACGAGTTTGTTTTTCTATCAGGTAGTATATTTGGGACCACATGAGTTTGACTATCAAGTACGTATAGCATTGTTGGGAAGTCTTTGTATGTTGTGTACGGCAATAAACTATGATATTGGTTACCTGTACAGCCTCGTCCACGTCGCCGACGACCTCCGCGCGCGCGAGGTCCAGGCGCGTCCTGACGTCTGCGAACAGCGCGCGGTACTCCGCCACCATGTCGGCCACGCCCGCCACCGTGGACACTGCACCCGCCAGACGGTCGGCGTCTTCTACCAGCGCTTGGCATTCTGCCAGCTCTTGTTCCACACCCTGGAATGGAAGACAATTTTAATATATTATTTGATTTGAAGCCCCTGTCTAGTGAAATGTATAGCTTTAACCGCAAAATGTATAGCTTCAACCACGAAATGTATAACTTCAACAACAAAATGTATAGCTTCCAACCACAAAATGTATAGCTTCAACCGATTTAATTATAAAGACATTATATTATAAGTTTGTGCTTAGTGATTGAAGTAAACAGTGTAAGATACTCACGTCAAGTTCTTTCAAGGCGTCGACTTTGTCCCTGGGCGTGGGTGCGAGGTGCAGCGCGCGCGTCAGCCTCACGTCGGCCTCGGCCAGCGCCACCACCGCGCGCCCGTGCGCCGCCACGAACTGCCGGTGCGCGTCCGCTCCCGCTGCGTCTACTCGCCCACGCAGCTGCTGCCAGCGACGCACGGCAGCCCTCAGCCGAGCAGCCTCATCAGCCCCAGCTCCACGGAGCTCCACACCTCGGCTCGAAGCTATCCTGCTGTAAGCATCTTCTAATCTCTTCACGTCTGCCTCTATACTCTCCAGGTCTTTAATCACAGCTTTCGATACACTCTCATCTTCAGGCTCCCCGCGTTGCTTCCTCGTCTCGATCTTCTCCACTCTCTTCTCGATTGAGTCGAGCTTCTTCTCAACTTTAGGTAGCAGTGAGTTGGCCAGTTCAGCAGATTTGCGGATTTCTTTGAGTGCGTTCTTCCGTTGTTCTGACATCTCGCAGATATTTTTCCATTTCTTTTCGACGATATCTACACCAGTGTGGAGATTGCGAAGGTCGAAGTTTCCTTTGAGTACGTCGGGATCGTTGAACACAAGCTCGCAGAGGTTCAAGGTCTCCCCGACCTCTCCGCTCTCGTTTTCAATGTTCTTGTGAATATCATCCCGATCCTTGAATTTCTCATCAACAGCTCTAGTCGTTAGGTATTCTAATACAACAGATGTAGATAAGTTAGATTCTATGGAATGTAGTTTTAACCTAATTTCAGTAAGCCGTTCTTCTAATTGAGATATTGTTTCCAGGAGTTCGTTGATCTTAGCAATCCTCGACCTTCCGGTTTCTTGCATCTTATGCCAACGTTCTTGGATGTCCTTGAGTTGCTTTAATGTAGTTTTACTGTAAGACTTTTCGTCTTTCTTGGACAGTTCGACTAGAGAGGACCCAGTTTCAGTGAGCCATTCGAATTCTCGTTCTTTCAAGGCGGTTTCTGCTTGCACTTCGGAGTTTATCCTTCGGATGAGGTCCTGAGGGTCAATAGCTCCGATTTCTGTACTTTGACTCGAGGCTTCCAGGCGGGTTTCAAGAGTGCTGATCCATTCAACAAATCGCGTCAGACGTGAATCGAAGATTGTGTAGACTTCTAACCTCTCTTGTAGTCGGTGGATGATAATGGACAGTTGATGTTCGAGGTCAGCGCGCTGTTGACGCAGTTGCCACACTCTCTGGTTCACTAACCTTATGTCCTGCGGACTTAGGCATTCCTTCAGTTGCTCTTGAATGACGCTGAGGGCTTCAATTTGCGTTTCAGTCTTCACTATCTTTGTTCTTAATTCTGAGTACCTGTCGATTGCCTTCTTAAGTTGTGGCCTTGATAAGCTGTCCTCGTCTGAGTATGACATGATTTCGTCCTGAGTCTTTGAGTACAGTTTGTGGAGTTCATTGTTCGATAGGTTTTCATATTCATTGATCAAACCGAGTATTCTGTTGAGGAAATCTCTCCAGGTGTCAAGGCTTGCCTGTAAATTGTCGACTCTCTTGACGATGCCGGCGTATTCCATCCTCACAGACGTTCCGTAAGCTTCTTCTGTGAATTCGAGAACTTTCTTCAGGTCTTTCAGCAATTTTTCAGATTGTCTCCTGCCTTCAGGGACTTTGTCTGAGAGATTCTGTATCTTTGCCAATATTTTTTGTATCCTCTTGATGTGAACGTATCTAAGTTGGAGCTTTTCTTTCTCTCGTTCCATTTCTTTGAGCCATCTGAGCAGTTCCGTGTATACTTCTCTGTAGTCATCCCACGCTGCTATCCTTGTGCATACTTCATCGTGTCTTTCAACGATTCTGGCTAATGTCTCGTTGTGTAGGTTGGTCAGCGTGTCAAACTTGTCAGCTAAGTCCCTGTTCCTTGTTTCTCTGTTCTCGTTCATGAGGACTGATCTCTGTGAAGTTAGGAGGTTCTTGTGTACCCTGCAGAGCCTTCTATGTTCTGTGAGGTTCTCATAGTCTGCCGGTACCGACCCAGATAAGAATGATTGCAGATCTATTAGGTATTCGTGCCATAGTCTTAGCGCTGTCGCCGCGTCTCCTGACCTGACTAGAGCGGTGGACAACCGATGGTAGTGTAGGAAGGTGTCTCTGAACATGGCCTGCCATAGTTCAAGGATTCTTACAATGGAGTGTTCGTCGGAAACGTCTCGGTCTATGTCTGGGAGCTCAGCCTTCGCGGGGGCGATATCTGCTTCACTCTTACCGAGAGCTATTAGGTTGTCACGAAGGGCAATTAGTTTGTCTTCGACTATTTCACCATCTTCGTGTACGGGGGTTAGATCCTGTAAAGAGCGAGTTATATTTAGTTACACTTTCTTCATTGTTTTAAAAGATGTCCAGATGGAGTATTACGGACTGATGGATTCTTTTCTTATAATACTGATGCACTTAATGATAAAACTACAAAATGTTCGAAAGAAACTGATTTCCAATGATTGCATTACACTGTCTCGTGATCAATCGGTTGTGAATCTGGGCAGCTGTGCGTGACAATTGATTTCTGCTACAAGCTACAATTTATCAATATGATCGCGATCGTTTGAATTTTTGCCGGTTATTGACCTAGTTGTCTAATGTTATCTGTAAAAAATATTCTATGAACTGTTTATTGTTCTCTGAGCTGCCTAGATTTGGTCAGCTTGTTAGAATAATTTCATAGATTTGATATCATCACAATAAGACTTTCTAGATTGGTAGTCTACTAACAGCTGGCTAATTTTTTAATGTAATTGAAACAGGTTTTTTTACGTTTGTAGAGTTGGAAAATCACATCATTAGATTCCAATTAGATCATTTCATATCTTTATCATATCCTACAAATTGAACTAAAGCAACGACGAATCAATAAACGTATCATAAGTGTCATGAGCGGTACAGAGTCCAGGGCAATCAATACTGCCGTTATGTTCATAATAAATTCAGAAGGCATGCGTCTTATCCGTTAGATTGTGTTTGTGGCGAATATGGGCCGAATGCAAGACGTTTAGGAAATGCTGCATTATGCTGAGCTATAACGGGGTCCTTGTTATGGTACCACAGCTGTACAAATAAATTCTGATTATGGAACTTTTAAAAACAGTAAAGAGCTTTTATGTTTTATCGCCAAAACATCTCATATTATTTACAGTAGGTACATATCTAGTAGTATAGTTTCTGTGAAATTGTTACTATTTTGGTGTACAATAAAGTTTATTCTATTCTATATCTAAACATAACCTTACACTCTATTATTTATTCTATGGGTAGACAGAAGTGTTAGGTACAGTCACATTTTACTAGTGAGATTTTATTTTTATATTGTTAAGCTCGCGTTTGACCATTTATCTCATCTGATGGTAAGCGATGTTGTGGCCGACAATGGAGCACGTATCCCTAGAAGTAACCTATTCACTCTTGACTTAAAGACTCTTGATTTAGCTACAGATATGGGCATTCCTGTTACTATTAAGTGGGGAAAAACAAATTAAGCCTTCAGACTGCTGTTACAGAATAAAAAAGAAGTTAGAATTTCCTTATAAATAACCGGTATAAATCGAACGAGGCGGTCTGATATCTATCACGTTATTTTGTATGACTCATCGATCTATCACCAGCCATCTCTGAATCATCAATCATGCCGCTGACACGCTACGGTCACAAAATAGCTACAGTGCATCATAATGGACCTAACATCAGATCTTAGGGACATTAAAATAATTCTGCACAAAAAGTTATAGAAATCGTACGGTATGAGTAATTGTAACGTTATAAAAACCTATCTTGAATACTTCTTTGTATTTAATATAGGACATCAACGACTTATTTGTAAATCAAGTTATAAAATTGTAGTATTAACAAGAGGCCCCTGGTCAAAAACGTTACTTTTAAACATCATTCACAGAGCAGACATATTTTTAAATATCAATAAGGATATCCCCTAAGAATGTAGCATTAACAAGAGGACCCTTGTCACAAACGTATAAATAGTACCTACATCACATCATTCACAGAGTAGAAATATTTTTATTTAGATTTCAAAAAGGATATAATTTCCAAAGATTACTATTACTAGATCTCGCTTCTCCCAAGCGTCACTAAGTCCACCTGTAATTCTCACATCCACCGAATTCCTTCGACACTTACCAGTCCTTCAAAGAGCTCAAAAAAAAAAAAACAATAGAACATACCTGTCTCATATCACACAGCTTCTCTTTCGCGTGCTGAGCCTTAGCCCTGGCCAGCTGCCTGGCCTCCCCGAGGTCTGCTAACGCCTGGACGGCTCCAGCCACGAGCTGCAGCCTGCGAGCCAGCGCGTCGGCATCGGCTTGCAGGGCTCGCGAGCCGGTCTCTGCAGCCACGCGGGCGGCCAGAGACCGGAGTTCGGCCACGCGAGCTTCTTGTTCTAGACATGCCTGGAGACAAAAGAGGATTGATTAAGTATTGTAAGATATTGAAAAGTGTTTACAATATAGAAAATTTCCTTATTCCTGTATACAACATTATTTTTACTTTATACGAAACCTGAATATATTTTGTTCAGAATCAGCAACTGAATCGTTTCCAAATCATTTTTACACCATGTTATATTTTTTCCCAAAAATATTTAAAAAGATCCGGGTAACATAGCTTATAACTTTGTGATTTTTCATGATAGTTATGAAATTTTGTACATAGATTAACATAAAAATACTATACCCGTGTTTTAGGTTTCACATTATACTAAAACGAATGTTGTATAAGGTTATACACCGTTAAAATTTGATCATTTTAATCCTGTGGAGGGTCGATCCGGTACATGAAACACTATCGATTTGTAAAGATAAAATTAAAAAATAAAGTACTTTTTTTTCAAAACTCGTATTTCTTCGTGTATAGATATAAATCATATTGACGCATTCCTAAAGGTGGTGTTAACATTACTTCCTCATTCGAAATGCTCATAGGCCTTACCATGACAGGTTAAAATGTCAAATCGTGCGAGTGAGGAGCCCAGGGACGGAGCTATATACCCTATTGTAAGTCCATCATTTTAATAGTTCAATTTTGGTCGTCAAATGGATCGCTTTAAGAGCTTGTGCTAGGACCTCTGGTCGAGCCTAAAGATATTTAATGCAATAGGAACGTTAGTATACTCCATCTGTTTAATCTTAAAATGTCTTTTATCGAAAAAATTGTCTAAAAAATGTATTTTATTTATTTATTTATTGAGACAAACACAGTTTGATACAATTACATAAAAATCTTTAGAAATTACACTAGGAGTTACATTAACAGGTTATCGATGGGTCCCAAACTAGGCATAGCCTGTATCTTGGTGACCCAATAGTTATGCAGAATTAGCCAGATGATCTCGCCTGCGCTACGTACAAATTTTCATGATAACAATTTATAACAACAAGGAATTATGAATTATATAAAAAGAGAGAAAAAAAAAACTATACTAATAAATTATACTACCTGTTAGCAAACGAACAGTTAAGTGTGTAAGTGTAAAGTGTGAGTGAGGCCGAGGGTGTGTGGTGTTTTTATGTCTGTCATCTGTATCTAAAAATGTTTACAATTAGGTTTTACCTAAAGCTATTTTAAATAAAAAGACATATCAAGATGGTTTACCTCCAGTTAACTACCTAAACCGATGGAGTTATAGGTAGATGATTCGAGACCGAGTTTTCGACATTATACTTATTACGTAGACTGTAGGCAAAAACTTATTCAATTAATGAAACTTCAATGTAGGTAATGTAGGTATATCTAACGAGGGTATGTTCCAGTCACGTCTAATTTCCATTACTATCAAAGAAGGACACTGTAATTGCATTTGTTAATTAGCCTGTGGTAAATTTTAATTCACAGATTAATTTCGGAGATTATTAGCTCGTCTTCGCATCATCGTAAATGCAATTTCGTATCTTGCACGAGTCGCGAAGCGAATTGCACCTAGTAATTATTCCGATGTTTGTGTTGTTAAAATTAAATCTGAAAGACTTCGGTATGCCAATTTTTTTTTTTGTTATGTTAGGTTTGCGTGTGACCACTATCTCACCTGATGGTAAGTGATGATGTGGTCGACGTTTGAGCACGCTGGCCTAGAAGTAACCTATTCACTCTAGACTTGGCTTTAGAGGTTTATCTAGGGGTCTTTACCCCTAGGTTGAAGTAGCTATCTGGAAACACATACTCCGTCAGAGAAATCCACTCCTTAGCTGTGCGTCTAATAAATGTGTTCCCAAAACGTTTTTTACGTATGGGTGGGATGTCTACCTCGTACCGGTAGCGCAACACTGCCGTCCGTGCGCCCCATGACTGATCATCATCATCAGCCTTTTTAATGTTCAGCCTCTCTAGGAGAGGGAATGGGCCGTAATCCACCACACGGGCCCAGCGCGGGTTGGTGAATGTCACATGTTTTCAAATTTTTGGTTCTAGGACATGCCGGTTTCCTCACGATGTTTTCCTTCACCGTTTTGAGAGCAGTGGTAATATAAATTAAACAAAGTAATGCGCCTGGCAGGGTTTGAACTCGCGACCTACAACTCGTAAGTCGGAGCCATTACCACTCGGTCACCAATGCTCTCCATGACTGATAAAATGATGTTGAAGTAACAAATTGTCTTGTTAAATCGGATAGGACCTCTAAAAGTGTGAATAGTCACTGGTTTATATTTTAAATTAACGAGTGACGTTCCTCGTCGTATTGTTCGGTGATCAATATACATAATGAGCACATTAGTATGTGTCAGTTCATAGGACGAGCATCGTCATCGGTTAGGTCCCGTGACCTGCTTGCTCAATGCTCACTGAGTGCTTCTAATTGAGCTGTTGCACAATAGGTGCTAGTTGTGGTCTAAAATAATTGACTGAAGGTGCTTTATTTTGGTGATTCAAATAATTTCTTTCGCACTGTGTGGACCGAAACTTTTGCTGTCTAAAAGCTACCTGTCCTCTTTGCTCTTTCTTTGCTTTCTAGGGCTGCAAAAACTCTTTCGGATAATCCTACAGCTCAGACTATAGGTGCTAACTTTCTCATGCTCACACAGTTAAATATAGACGTTATACCATTTTAGGTAGTTCTATTCAAAAACATCAAAATCTCTTAATATAATGTAATTAGGATCTTTGTCTTTGGATTGGGTTGATGTGCACTATATGTCTTTGTTGGTAGCTTAGGCCTAAAGATCAGTCTATGGGTTTTGGAGATGTCAAAAGATTATCAGATTTTGGACAACCCCTGACTGAATACCCACCACTTGACATTTATCGCCATATAAAAGAAAATACAGCACTTTTTTGAATGCTTACTGTGCTGTAAGATGAAAAACTTATCAGTTATCATATTGTTTAAACAAAGGGCCTTTATCTATGTTGTGAAGGGTCTTAAATCTGGGTGTTTACATGATGTACCTACTGGCCTATTTTAAGTCTTGCGGAATATTGGAGATCCTTTTAATCTGCTTTGACGAAAATATGTGTTATGTTCACATAGGTACGTTATTTAATTGTGTCGTCATTCTGTTAAGATTACCTACTTATTTCATAAAAAATATATTCAGTCACCTTTCCCTGGTAGGTAGTTGGAAGCGTAATCAAGTAGACCATCAATAAGTGAATGGAGATTATCTAGGTGGAGGTGGATGAATGATGAATTTAAGTAACAAGAAATTTTACAACAGAATATTGAAAAAGCTTGTAGCGACATCTATATCGCCACATAGGAACCAAATTACAAACTTCTGCATCGTAGAAGCAGAGTAATTCTTCAAGCGATTAGAACATTTAAAACTATCAGAAATCAAGTATGATTGAATCAGACACTACACCTATCTGGGGCTTTACCATGACATGTTAAAATATCAAGCAAACGAGAAAGGAGGGAGCTATATACCCTTTACAGCGCTAGCCTTTTAAGAGACCCCGCAAACTGCAGACTTTCGATGTTTCGTTGTTTGCTTTATCGGGCGATCGAAAGTCTGCAGTTTGCGGGGGCCCTAATAGTTCAGTTTAGGTTGGGCCTCTGGTAGGTGGAACCACCCTTTTCAACGGAGTTATTACACTGAAAGGCTGTACACTCTGTTCTGTACCTCTAAAGGCTGACATAACTCAACTTTTCTTTGCCAAAAACGATCAGAAGACCGTTCCATACAAACCACGACACAACATCTTACAAGAATCGGTTACAATATTCGCATGTCTATCACCGCTTATCATTCGCAACTTGTGGCAGACGGAAAGCACTCGAACGGTCAGAATTAGTTCGTTTAGAGAGTTGTCTAATGGAGCGTGTAATGCACTCGCCGGCCATTGTATTCATGATGCGATAGAGACGATGCATTCCGAACGAGGATGTAGGTACGCTATTTGGGGAAATAAATGACTTGATGCTTCAATTTAGGTTTGATCAAGCAAAAACTTTGGGTGTGGTAGGAAATTGTTTATACCTACATCTACCCTAATCATAAATATGGCGGTTTCAATTTACGAGTTTTTTGACGGCCTCCTGCGGTGTAGATTCGGTGTGTTAGTCGTACTGTAAGGACAATCGTTTAATCAATCATTGATTTCTTTCGGTCTAGGGCGGAGCGCGAAGGCGTGACGCGTTCCAGAACCCTATCGGAAGTAAACCGTAGCCCCGTAGGCTTCGACCTTGCTGGGCCCCTACGGCGTCGAACCCGTGGCAAATTGTCTAGGATGCGATTGAATCTTTAGGCATCATCAATGTCGTATTTAACCATTAATAAAGAAAGAAAGAAAAACAATCTGTCTTAAAAAAACTCGTGCTGGAAAACGGAAAAAACGTTTTTGTATTTCTTCGAATCGCTTTAGCTAAAATGTAAAGTAAAACTTCAATTTCTATCAACAAAACAAAACAGAGTTTTCCAAAGAAAATCACGTAGGTACTAGATGGGAGAGTTCCGGTGGAAAATAAACCGGCCGACACGGGTTCCGGTTTGTTTCCGCTTGGTAATGTGATTAGGCGAAAAGAAATTAGATACTAATTACTAAGTTTCTTACTGACTTGTTTTAATCGTTTTTATGTTAAATCAGGTTGGATGTGGGCCAATGTAAGCTGTTTTCAAAGTAGAAAGAAAGAATACAATTGATTATAGGTCTAGCAACATTAGTTTTACAGTTAATACTACTTGGGCTATACTCATACACAATACATAAATCGAAAAAATTAAGACATTAAATTTGACAGTTCAATGAGAAAATTTTATGTTTTTTTTTTTTTTAATTTTGTAGGTATGAAATATTTAGCCAAAAAAGTTGTTAAATTATTATTCTGGGATGATAGGATAGTAAGTAAACGATGTATAATAAAAATATAGATATAGATAAGGAACAAATTGAATGATGTAAGTATATTAATTTGACCGACTCTAAAAAAGGAAGTTCTCATTTAATTAAATAAACAACAAATAATATTTTTCGAGTTAACCAATGACATCATGAAGCCCTTAAGCGGCAAGTTAACTAAAAAATATCCGTATTTACAAGTTAACATTGAAATAATTTATATCTACGAGTTATTTAAAGAAATCTGTCTATCTTTAAGGAAGTGATAATGTTGTGTAATCAGACCTTGGACTAGATAATGTCGTCGACACAGTAAATATTGTGTTTGAATCGTTTGGATTTTACGAGATTCACGTTTTGCTTACTTTTAAAATCAAATAAATAACATAACATTTGTTGAAATATCTACGGCCCGGACTAAGCGTTTCGCCGACGAGTCGACGGACTGGAACAGTTTGCCTGCTGCGGTCTTCCCGTCCAATTATAATTTGGGTGTCTTCAAGGCTCGAGTGAAACTAGCGCGCCTCACCATCACAGATTGCATCACTGCTTACCATCAGGTGGGACCGCAGTCAAGCACTAGTTTATATCAATTAAAAAAAAAACATTACACTTGTAATAGCTAACAAGGTAGGCAGAAGAGTCCACGTCACACTTTTTTTTAAGGTAGGAAATCATCTCATGACTTCTACCGCTCTAGGGACGGAGCGGGAGGGCGTATCACACTTTTACCGACTAAAACATCTTTGTTACTTCAGTTGCCTTTGATGTTCTAGGATTAGGAGTTACCTTTTCAGAGGTCCTTTCCTGGCCCTAGTACTCATCGGCCTCGCTGGTTCCCTACGTATATCACCAGATTTTCGCAAGTTAAAAACCATTATCCTAGCACCAATCCAGACTCCCAATCAGTATCAACTGTTTTTTTTTTAATGTAAAAATACCTAGTTAACCCACTGCTCACAAAACGGAGAAGGAAAACATCGTGAGGAAACCGACCATGTCCTAGAACCAAAAAATTCGAAGACATGTGACATCCACCAACCCGCACTGGGCCCGCGTGGTGGATTACGGCTCATTCCCTCTCGTAGAGAGAAGGCCTGAGTCCTAACAGTGGAAGTATTATAAGGCCGACTATGCTATGCTGTGCTACCCAGTTAACCTATTGCCTGCCATCATCCTGCCATAGAGATTGAACCTACGACCCGGATTCACCACGAAGCAGACACTGTTGAGACTACCAGTTAAAATAAACGGTAATTCTAAGATAATTCAATATGCGAATGGACATTACAAGTAATTAATGTGCCGGAACTAATAACGTATTTATCAATCAGAAATCTTTCTCACAATTTTACGCATGATTGTCTTTCTTTCATATCAAATTTCTCTCATAATTATCTTCATTCTCATCACGTATACATTCAATCCTCGCTAAGATATTCTCAGAAGCGTCACTAAATTCCGCAGCTTCCTGCAAATTACAATGCGCAGACATTGTATGTATAGTCAAGAGCAAAAGTAATTATTTTTCAATGCACTAACTCGAAAACCCGCTCTTATCCCACCGTTTTTAATCGCGAAATACCTAGACTGTTTTCCGCACTAGTGTAGAAAAGTGCGCGTGCTCTCTCCCGCCACAATGTAACATGTATCGTATCAGGCTGGGCGTGCGTCGCCCACACGAGTCGCCGGTCAATCCCCGTTTATTCATTTCTTCGTAAGTGTATAGAAAAAAGGCGTTTGATGCACGTGCAAATTTGTCGCTGCAGTCTTCGGCTCTGTAACACACTCGCCTGTGGCTCGTGCGAATTCCACCTCGGTCGCAATAAAATTATTTGTCGACTTTTCCGAGTGCATCAAAATGTTTGCCCTTGACTGTACCTGGCGCGAGACCGGCGCGTGCGCATCACATTCCTGCGCGTTAGATCATATCCGTAACGCATCTGCGATGTTTCTCGACAGCGATCAAAATAGATGCAATTTGTGTATTTGCTTTTTGATATAAATAATGGGGTGTTCCGGTTGAGAATATGTAAGTATGGATGTGGCAGGGTTTATATAGAAACTAGCAGGTATGTCCGATGGGATTTTCTACCAGAATGTCGAACTTCTATAAAAGAAAGAAATAAAAAAAACCGTTTCTTCATGCCTCATATACTTATTCTTATTCCGGCATGTCTTAGAACTAACAATTCAAAGACATGTGACATTCATCAACCCGCACTAAGCCCCCGTGGTGGATTACGGCCCATTCCGTCTCCTAGAGAGGAGGCCTGAGTTCCAGCAGTGGGAACATTAAAAAGGCTGATTGTGTATGTTAAGTTTGTATATTCTTCGATATTTAAAACGATCAATAACGTAGCGCTGCTAGGAAACGTTAATTCCCTTTTTAACCATTTTATGGATAAATTTTCAAAAATTCTTTCCGTTCTATTTTGAGCTGGATCTAAACGCGTACGATTGGTAAACAAAAACATATTGCAATTATATATGTACATACAATTATGTAAAATAGAATGTCTGGCCCACAATGTTATCGGCTTATGTCATAGTATGAAGAAGATTGTAATACATGCGATTGTATTGATTACGTAGGGATACATATGTGGTAAATAAGTGTATTCAAAGTTAAGCAAGATGATTTTCTATTGAATAAAAGTGTCAGTTCCAACTTTTATAAAAATATAAATAAATAAAAAATTAATGCTGATGCTACCCACTCTCATATGGAAAAGGCATTAGATTGAGTTCCTACACTCGGTCGGTTTCTGAATTGAGTCGGTATTAACTAAATTACAAGTTTTTAGGTTAGAGTTTTAGAAATACTCAACTTTAAATGACGCAGCGGTTGAGCAATGCGATTGGCTGCTGCGCTACGTGTCATGGGTTCGGTTCCAGGTTAGGACAAATATTTGTATATCCTTCAGATAGGTGTTTCGCGTCATGGTGTGTTGTGTAAAGTGAGTTACATGTCTGTGAACGCACCTACGATACAGAAGTAATTCCTAGTGTGGGCAACTTTTTTTTTAAATTCTTAAATCAGAAATGAGTAGTAAGTACAAACTATTAAAAATAAGTGAGAAGGTTTATGAACCATTAATTTCAGCTTGAACTGCTCCAAACAATGTACTATTAAAGAACGTAGTACGGGTACACTTACACATCGCAAAGCAAAGTATATTTCATTCCAAAAGAGCCATTAATCGAAAAACAATTTTAATTACAGTCATTGTTCTATGAATAGAATTGTATTAATCACCCACTGTACACGGATGGCAACCGTTAGCCATAGAGAATATTGTTTACAAGGAAAACATGGGGTGTGACTGCTAACGCTATACCTACATAGATTATACCAGGATATATATATATCCTTTGAACTATACACGCGATTAAAGCTTGAACTACATTAGACCGGCGTGATCCACGTGCACGTCACACGTGGATCACGCCTGATTTGTACGTAGAGCGACGTCGCGGGGCGTGGATCTAATGTAGCTCTACAAGTCCAGCTGGCCTAGCCAAGCTACGACAGTTTCGTTTCAATTCTCTTGCGTCGAACGCGTCGAGTAGGCCACTCCTCCGATTCCTTTGTTCTGACGACATCTCAACGCTCAGTTACGTGGTCAGCGTAACTCCTAAACGGCTAGGCTCATTTAGGTAAAACTTTGTGTGTTTATTAGAGGGTGGACTGGGTAGGTGGCGGAATCGAGTTCAAATTTTTTTTCCAGCTTTCGGGTCTTCAGTCGGGTCTGCTAGTAACTTTTATATAACAAAGGGTGTTCTACTTTAAGAATCATAATTATACAATGACTATATACCTACGCGTTATCGATCGTCAATTGTGTCATTGAAAATGTGCTATCCATTTGCTAACTTAAAAGTGTTTGTTAATGTTTCTTTTTATATTATTTTATGCATACATGTATTTTTTATTATTAATTTTATACAATTATTTACACGTTATTGATCTTTGTCCGTTCATTTTAATCACATTCGCGTGTAACTATGTCAAGTAAATAATAACAAAATATTTGCACGATTATTTCTGTTGTAAAATTAATGTCTTTCATTTCAAATATGTATTCTTTCACGTTCAAAATGTATACCATAACTTGAAGTTGAATTTGCATTTTTTTTTGGACAAGCTACCTTTTTTTGGAGTGGTACTTAAATCATGAAACCGAACAGTTTGATGATGCCTCCCTCTCCCTCTCCATCTCCACGTGTATAATAATAACTCTTAGTAACAAGCGTTTCATCCCTCCTCTTCACATGACCATACCAAGACAAACGATTCCCCTTCAACTTTTCAGTCACTGGCGCCACTTTCAAACTCGCAACTTGTGTCACCATTTTTTTTAGGCGGAGAATGTTTAAATGACTCCTCCCGCTCTGGGTGAAGCGAGAGGGAGTGTCAGACTTTTAGACTAAAACATACCCGTGTTTCTTTAGTTGCCCTTTGCGTTCTAGGCCGCGGTAACTTTTTTAACTTTCCGAATTCCGTAATTAGAGACACAATAGAAAGACAAAGGACTGGAACAGTTTGCCTGCTGCGGTCTTCCCGTCCGATTATAATTTGGGTGTCTTCAAGGCTAGAGTGAATAGGCTCTTAATAAACTAGTGCGCCTCACCATCAAAGATTGCATCGCTACTTACCATCAGGTGGGATCGCAGTCAAGCACTAGTTTATCTCAATTAAAAAAAAAAAAGATAGAGACAGCGAACGCCGGCGTTCGCTTGGGGTTTAATGAAAATAATTACTCAGCTCTGGCAAAGCTAGCATAACTAATCGATTCACTGCTTAGACGTCGGTCAAATGCAATAAAGCCAGTTCACACGGCATCATACAATACACACGATAGCCAAACAATTTCATACATCACTTCGCAACAGTAAAAGTGATGTTCGCCGCCCGTTACATCACTTTCATTATTACACTTTCATACTTTCTCCACGATATTAGGAGTCAAACGTGAGAATCATCGTAATGATACCGAAATTATGCATCCATGTGTACGACAATACGTTTGGCTATGTTTTGTTGACACGACTTGTGATATTTCGAAAGCATGATTGTAGGGAACTATTGGTGATTACTGATAATGTTGAATTTAAATTCAATTTGATATGGTCGTTGTAAACATTTCATGTAGTTACTAAACATTATCAAATTGAAAAACAATAGTAGGTCCATTTAGATACACGTGGAGAAAGTTTGTCATTGCAACCGAAGCGGCAATCAAGTGTTTTGGAACTGAGGGCTGCAGTGACAAAATTCCACGTGTATCAAATGAAGTTTTTCATTCAACTTACAAAGATGTAAATAAAAGGGGATTGACGCGCGACTCGTGGGTGTAGATACGATAAATGTAATGAAATTGTGGCGAGGGTAAGCATCCGCACTTTTACGAACTAGTGGGAAAAACAGTAAATTACATGCCTAAATGCGGTACGGATAAGAGCAGATTTTCGAGTAAGTGCATTGAAAAATAATTTTTAAGTTTTATTGCCGTTTGATATCAATTATCGCAAATAAATTTAATTTTCCCTTGCATTTTCAAACTTCCACGTAAACATAGTCACGTGTAAAGCTAATAGTTTGGTACTATAACCAGGCAATGTTATGGTTTTATAAGAGAAACATGCTTTGTAGACTCCTCTATTATGGTACCGTAAAGGTAAGCAGACCTATATATGTATGTGGCCCTACACACCGCTAGAGACCGGAATAGATGGTGCAACATCATAAAAATGAATGTGATGAAGCAGAGAGGTCACAATTAGCATTGAGGAATACGACGTAAGGAGGAGAAAAGGTAAACAATTAAGCACAAACAGCTATGCTAGTTAGAATTCTTTAGCCAATTACATTACCTATATCAGCACGGTCATTCGATTCAGAAAACGGATGACGCTTTGCAATAAATTCTCATCAAAATGACTTGGCATCCGGTTGATAGCAAAGTTGTATCAGACTGATAAATGAACTATAAAGAACCTATCAGAATACATAGGCCGATGAGAATATATTATGTTGCTAGAACATTTAGCAAAGGGAGCTTGAAGTGGGTGAACATCTGAGCCTCTACTATACATACAAGGTGTAAGGCCGCTATCCTACTGGCGTTTTACGAGCGTTGGCGCTTCTCCAATGTCTGCGCAGCGCTAACGTTGCGCAAACGCGACGTTAACGTCGTGGGTTTCTAGCGGCGACGTTAACGTCGCGTCTGCTCAACGTTGGCGCTTTATCTCTAGAAACTCGCCACATTAACGCCGCGCCTGCTCAACGTTGGCGCTTTACCAGTAGAAACTCGCGACATTAACGCTGCGTCTGCTCAACGTTGGCGCTTTATCTCTAGGAACTCGCGACATTAACGCCGTGTCTGCTCAACGTTGGCGCTTTATCTCTAGGAACTCACGACAATAACGCCGTGTCTGCCCAACGTTGGCGCTTTATCTCTAGGAACTCGCGACATTAACGCCGCGTCTGCTCAACGTTGGCGCTTTATCTCTAGGAACTCACGACATTAACGCCGTGTCTGCCCAACGTTGGCGCTTTATCTCTAGGAACTCACGACATTAACGCCGTGTCTGCCCAACGTTGGCGCTTTATCTCTAGGAACTCACGACATTAACGCCGTGTCTGCCCAACGTTGGCGCTTTATCTCTAGGAACTCGCGACATTAACGCCGTGTCTGCTCAACGTTGGCGCTTTATCTCTAGGAACTCGCGACATTAAGGCCGTGACTGCTCAACGTTGACGCTTTACCAGTAGAAATTCGCGACGTTAACGTCGCGTCTGCGCAGACGCTGAAGAAGCGCCAACGCTCGTAAAACACCAGTGGGATAGCCGCCTAAGGGACTGGGTCTTCGCAAACTTTAAGGGCTTGCTCAGTAAACGAAACTGCACATTTTTCCACAAGATTCTTTTTTTTTTTCAGGAAACGTAAAAATAAACGGCGTCTATCGGCTTCTCCATACAAAATTATAAACTGAATTGGATAATTTGTTTTTCCAGTACGAAAACTTTACTACTGATAGAAAGTTACGTTATTCCTGAGTGGTATTGGCTACTTTTGTTTCCTGTAAAAATGCATGGATCTAAGGGAGCACGGGAGCAAAGTCGCAAGGGTAGCTAGTAATTAATTATAAGCAATTAAAAACATCTGAATCGTTAAAGTTTGAACCTGTTACAGCTCTAAAACCATAAAAAGAAATAACTAAAGCAGACCAATCTGACTCAAGTCTTACTACCAAGTTTTAAACTAAACATTTAAAAGATCGTGACTGTACAATTCAAAAGGGAGCCTCACAAATCTGTAACGACCTAAAAATAAACAGCACTTTTAATCATCTGCCTTAGTCATTACTAATGAGTAATAGTTTCGTCCTAAATTACATTAAAGAGTATCACGATATATTAAAGGAACGGGCGTGCCTTTAGCATGTGCAGCCAATTCTCTTAATGGCGGCCCGGTTGAAACAATCCAGACATGCGATGGCTATTTGGAGATATCTACTGAAAAACTTAAAAGCTTTTACAATTATTAAATTGATTTCAATTATAGCTTTGAAAGGGAAAGTTTCGAAATGATCTAGAAAGCTTTATTCAACAAGATTGGAGACCTCTTTTTCGTTTTACAAGAAGACAATAGGTACCGTTGTGTTAAAATTACGCTTCCATCATCTGTTGCTTAATTGAGTTAATAACTTGGTAAGAAGTTCTGCTATAGTACTGATCGAATCTGATTCGCGTGTTAGGATCAAAGGCTTTACTACGAGCTCTTAACGCGATCCATTTGGCCATCTAAACTGAACTGTTAAAGGCTATACATATAGGGCTAAATGTTAAGCTAACTGTTAAAGCTAAATGTTAAGGCTATATAGCTATATAGGGTGTATTGTTCCGTCCCTCGAGGGCACTGCTGTCAGTGAAATAAGAAGACGAACCTTGGGAACACCGAACTCATAGACGTCCTGAGCAAATTGAAAAGACTCATCAGCTTCTGGAAAGAGGTGGGCTGGTTGGAGTGAAGGCCGCCATGACTCACGCCCTATAATCCACAAAGGACTAAGTGCGGAAACCAGACCACAATAGATAGATAACGCCAAGCCTTTTTCTTGCTCGCAAGCTTGATATTCTAACAAGTCACGGTAAAGCCGCAGATCCGTTGTATAACTGACGAGCTTTAGCCCGCAGCTTCACCCGCGTACGTAAATCATACTCTATGTCAATCAGGAATAAAGCAGCTTTCTATCGGTGAAAAAAATTTAGCAATCGGACCACGACTTTCAGAGATTACCTCCTACAAACAAAAATATAAACTTTACCTTTTAATTAGGTATTTTAGTGTGACGCAGAGGACCGGTCGTTGTGGCGACGCTTGGGGGAGACCTATGTCCAACAGTGGACGTCTTTTGGCTGATATGATGATGACGATGATGAATATTAGTGTAGATTTATTTCTGTTCACACCATTCTTTCACATCTTTCAATAATATTAATTTGGTGTCAGTTTGTCACCATTCTGTCAATTTACATCAAAACTCATCTCCATAATTCCAATTCCTGAATTCCCACCCCCCATTTTACTTCCTACCATAAAACTCCCAACATCCGTCGGTTTCCTGACTTTCCGGCGTGTAAGTGATATTGATTGATTACCGCGGGCGTGCTCACCACAAAGTTTGCACAACGCAAGGGCGCGGTATCACGCCCGCAATTAAGAGGTTCCACTGTTTTACCATAGAACTAAGCAACGGATAGATTTGGCAGACTGAGGTTATCAGCTTAAATTAGGCAGAAGAATAGGAGACTAGAGCAGAGATTTAGTTGTGGAAAGCGATAAGCTAGACGCATTAGTCTGTATTATTGAATGTAATAGAAAATACAGTTGGTCTTAGGTAAGAATTTTTAACAAGCAGAAATCAATGTTGTATTTATACTAACAAATAGCTATGTCCTAGCGGTAGCTTAGTTATGTAGGGCTGCGGGATTGTTCCAAAGAGTTATATATGGTTGCAAATGGCAGCTGAAGGAACGAAAGGGTGAGTTAATAGGAGTGGTGGGAAAATCTGACGCTCCCTGGGGCTCCACCTAGAGCAGGAGTTATTTGACGATTTTCTACCGAAAAACAAAGATTGGATAGGTTGTATTTTCACCTGTGTTGTTTAGGTATGTCCATTTCTTAGTTTCCGTACTTCCTTCAATCAATAAATCGATCATTCTAATAGCATAAATAAAAACAAAATATTTTCCGACACATTAATACGTTAAAATTGTGTTTTCCTTAATTGCATGCTATGTTGCTGACGGAAATCCGACAATGCATCGCAGTTTTAATTAACTGAAAGAATGATGGCATCCTTAAAACCGGTTCTTGATTGAAACTTGTTTCAATTCAATTAATTAACAAAGCATTTATATGCACATGGATAATCCTTAAGTATAAAGCTGTATTTATGTATGTAATCGTTTTTGTGGGCCAGCTACGATGTTTTTTTTTTTTCTATTTAGCATTGTTATATGCCTTTAAGTTGTGCTGAAAAAATTGTTCTTTCTTCTCTATGGCTACCAAGACAAACCCATTGATTTTAAAAGCCTGGATTTTAATTCGGTGTTATTTCTACAAATCTTACGTTAACTGATTTAATTGGCAGTCGTATTTCAGTAAACATACAAGTGTTTCAGAAAGTGGAATTTGGTAACAAGATTTTGTCTCATTAAATAGTCTCAGTTAAGTTAAACGCGTATAGTTAGGTACCTTTTATGGCCGTTTATAATGTCACAACAAAACTGTTAAGATAAAATGCGTTGTTTCCAAGAAATTGCGTACCAATGTAGGTTTATTTAGATAGTTAATGGCTTGGACTGGTTATTTATGGCTTAACTTTAACTTGATACGAGGTAGATTCGGCTTTAAACTGTAATTTCTCAAGGTTCCTTAAACATAACGGTTTTACATCTCGGTGTGAAGGCTTGTTGTCGGTACCTACTCATGTAATTAGCGGTCCGTCAAAACTAGCAATGAGTCAGATCACACCAAATTGAATAAACAACACCAGTATTAAGAAGTTTTCATCCTTTTTGGATGTAGGAATCAAATTGAATCGTGTCTTTCCTTATTTGAATAATTGACCTTCCTTTTGTGAATCAATCTTGGTATAATCACAGTAATAATATAAAAATAAAAGATTGTATGTACTTGTGTATGTTTGTTACTCCTTTACGCTGAAAAAGGTGAACAAATTTGAATGAAATTTGGCATACGGATAGACTATGTTCTAGAATAGCATATAGGACACTATTTATGTTAACTTGGGATGATTTCCTGCTTGCTTGCCTTCCTGAAGTGCGGAACCACCGGCAGAAACTAGTCGAGTAATATTGGCGTTACTTATGTGAAAGCAATTCTCTGTATCAATTCAAACGAGATCAGATGTAGATGCCAACTTTTTATTAAAAGTACTTTGCGGTATTGAACTTTTTGCTCATATTAACATTAAGGTGATACATATTGATCGTCTGCGCATCTATCCGATTAGGTGTTGAGAAACCTTAGCCGTTCCTAGTAGATGTTGGCACGGTTTATAATCACAAATACCTACCCACACACTTCATTACACTTGGTATGAGGATGAAAAGAGTGCGCAGGTGGCTAGGCCTGGCTTTCTGCCTAGGAGCTGTGTAATTGAGCATGTAATTTATTTAGGACATGGTTGACACAAGTCATGATGTCGATTTTATGTGTATCAATGTTCGAAGTAAATTCAAGACTATTTTTGTAGAATATATAGGAGTGAAGAAGTTTAATTGTGTAAAATCTGGAATCACTAATCCATAGTAAGCTACACGATCGCTGAATGTGACAAGTTGCTTTTTATTTGGGAAATGGCACGTTTTTTTTAGGATTGGCCCCTGAAGAAAAACCGGAAAAAGCTAGTCTGTAATATTTTCTGCTTTCTTCAATCTCTCATTTACGTCAACTACATAATTCAGGCTCATATTCTTAGAAATAACCTTCAGAGGATCTTGATGTTTATTATTAAAGTTTCAAAATTAGAACGCATCGCTAACCAATGGCGAAGCGTTACTTTTAGCGCCTCTCACGTCATCGCGCAGACGATTTGCTGTCAAAATATCATTCGGCAATCTTCGGGTCGTCGGAGTTTGAATATTGGAATGCATTGCACGTAGGCAGATGAATAAAGTTCTGAAGCTTTATTTGGAGTGCGATTATGCATCAAATTATTGGTATGAAAATTAAAATAATGGACGCTTCTTTTTGTTTTTGATTATGATTGTTATTTATTCTGTATATTATTATGATGACGTCAATTCTTTATGTACCAGGTGGGATATAGAAAAAATATGTTAAAAAAATATAAAAACACATAATAGGTAGTGCTACATAGACTCAAGACAATGACTTTCCAGTATGTAAGGAATACTTCGATTTTTCTCAAACAGTATCTAATTTGCAAGACAAAAGCGTTTCGTAACATATATTGTACTTGAAAACAAAAATCAGCGCCTTTGTAAGATGTTCTACTTATGAATAGAACTCCCCACATTCATTAACACATCTAATTACTGCTAAATAGTCAAAATGTTAAAATCAGCCTACATTGAGTACAAATAAATAAACCTACAACGCAAAATGAGCAACTAACAGTTGGTGGTCGAAATATTGTAGGTACTGTGAATACCTACTGATAAAAATATTTAATTAGGAAAATATTAACTGTAACCTTATCACAACCGGAACCGGTTAATCTGTTTTTGTTCCTAACGTTATCAATATAACCATTATTTTTTAAGTAATAGTTTTGATAGAATTTCTGTCAAAAAAATACCTAAGTAAAAACTTAAATGAGTAGGTTGCTTAAATGTCATCCGCTTAATTTAGCAATATGCAAATAAAGTACTTAATTTGTTGAAAATATTCGAGTTTGACTAGGTAAAAATTGAATACCTAACCTTCAAAATAAGATTGATATGAGAGAATTATAATATTATATCTATAAAATTATAAAATCTCAAAGTTGGTATATAATAAAGAATCTCATTCTATCAAATAGGTGAAGATAAATTCATTTCAATCTAATACCGATAGCATACAAAAACAACAACAAAATAAATCTTCTGTAACCAATTCATTCTATGACATAATATTATTACCGCTAAACCTTTTGTAAAAAACACAACCATACCGAATCGATTTATTCTTTACTCGCAATCAATATAAATCAATCAAACGATTTACAATGAAATTACAACAATAATTAACTGAAGTGCAACGGTTGTGCAACTATTGCGATACTTTATTATATAATCTGTTGAAATTGAAAAAAAAAAACAGTCTCTACAATATTTGTCTGATCGATAAAATGATGGGATTAGTAGATTTTTTAAAAAGTATTTTTTTTTGTACATTGTGTCTTTGACAAGTTCCTAACCTACTTTTTTTATATAGGAAATCAACAAATAACTCTCCCTGTCGATCTAGGTGGAGCACGTGGGAGTGTAAGACTTTTACTTACTAAAACCCATTCGTTCCTAAGTAGCCCTTTCCGTTCCAGGACTGCGGTGACTTTTGAAAGAAAGAAAGAAAGAAAACACGTTTATTTGGCAGACAGATACACACGAACCCGTGGTCCCTGTCACTCATACTTCTGTCTCTTTCTCAAGCTAAATGTATCTGGATACTGTACTTTCTTTTGGCGCGTCTATGCATTCCAAGTTCTAGCTTAGTCTAGGAGAGTTCGCCCTTGACAAGTTAGCAGCACGATAATCACAATGGCATCGCTACGAATGTTTTGTTTTTAATTATGTTTTATTTGTTTGACTTTGAAAACTTCATTTTGAATAGTTTAGTGAGCCTAGTATGTTGGAACTTGGAACGCGTGTATTTAACATTCGATTTGCATGTATTTATCATTTGGCTCTGATGGAAAAGTAAGTAGGTCTGAGTAATTGGTATGTCTAATTTTATATTCACGTTAATTAGCTAGTAATTTCCCTATCAAGCGTTCATTTTGGCAGTTGCCATTTGCGCCATCTATAACTGTTTATACTATACCATAAGATAATCTCTTTTGGACTGGTCACGGCATTTTATAAATCTGTTTGAATTATCTAATTGAATATCCATTTAAGGAATAATGAATTAATAAACCAAAGATGGATTTCAGTAAGTCTCACCTCAAAAAAGTCATCAAACTAGTTATTTGAAGAATAAGAAACAGAGTTATTTAACGGATAAGAAAGTCGATTTCAAAATTTTCTTGTCACTTTGCCAGCCTAATTAAAAAACTACCAAAAAATTCAATTAGTTTTTAGCAAACTTTACCTAGCAAGTCTGCGACCACGAAAACATGGTAATTGCAACTGCAGATGTAATTTAGAACCACAAACCCCGGCCTTGAGTGCTGGCGCTGACAAATTAGCTAAACTTACTCTAATTGCTGCAAATGATGGGTACATTCATTTCTACGGCTATTTTCTTAAAGACTTTACCAACAATGAACCAATTTGCAAAACTAAAATTGAGCCAAAGTGCTTTAATTTCCAATGAGTAAGCTTTGTTTTTCAGTGGGTTGTATTTTGCATTCATTGTTTTTCTTAATATGGGTATACACAGTCATAGATGACTAGGTAACTACTGGCATTGAACTTATTTATAAAATAGCAATTTTATGCGTTGACTAGCATCTAGCAGCGGGTTCGCCCGCGTGGAAGTAGAAAATATAATAGCCTATGTCATTCAGTGATAAAGTAATATTCTAATGGAGAAGTAGCTTTTGAGATTATTCATTACTAACAAAACTAACACAAATGTACAAAGATATTAAAACGAAAATCTTTCCCCTTTATAATATTAGTATAGAAATAAGGAATAATATATAAATAGCTGATTACTTTATGGCTTATGTATATTATGTATATTCGCTGAAAATTGTCCTCTAGTTAAAATTATGAATTGTGAATTATTTTTCTGAAAATTTTCACAGAGAATACTCTTCTTAGACATCTGTCTTCATAGATTTTTTTCCATGAAATCATCGGAGTTTGTCTCTCTCCGAGTTCTCTTTACAAATATTCTCTGTTACGCCACTGTTAACAGTTCTGTCTCCGCAATGCTAGGGGTTATAGACCTGTCACTTTTCATGCACTAGTGAGATCCTTAACCCAGTTCATAATGACGTAACCTTTGTAGGTAATTTTAAGTAAGCTCGTGACTTACATAGTCATATATATAAATAGCAGTAAGCAATAATAACTACAGTTTATTATCTATTCTAGCTAATCTTATATGGTTGAGGAATTAATCAATAGGATTTCGTGAGAAGTTTGTGCGTTTTGTTAACAAATTGTCTATGACCTAATTTGTGCAGAAGCAACTCACTTGCACTATGCTCCATATCTTGCAAGTTTCTTTTTTTTACGCTTCAAAGGGCGCCTGAGCTTTTAGGGATAAAAAACAGGGAGTGTGGGATTTTTACCCCACTGAAACCACTAGTGATTACCACCAACGCAAAAAACGTGATCTCTAACAAGACGAATCTAATTATAGGCAGGTATCTTAATTATATAAATTCGTTCAGCGGTTTGGAAGGCATAAGGTAATAAAGAATATTACATATATACAAGATATGCGCGAAAAACATAACCCTTCTTGCAATCGGGTAAGAAGATCACTTGGGAAGATGGAAATCTATCCTATCACTTCTTGTAATTTATTTGCGTAGCCAACAAATAATATTTTATATAGTCCGTATTTTAGATTATAAAAAATAAAGGACCCATATTTTTTTCTTTTTTTCGATTAAACAAAAATAAAAAAGATATAGCCCATTAAAGTTACGTGTGACGTCACCGCGTGCGAAGAAATGTAGCACGGCGTGATGTTACACGTAGCTTTAATGGGCTATATCTTTGTTATTTTTTGTTTAATCGAAAAAAGAAAAAACACGTGTCCAATATTTTTTTATAATCTAAAAGACGGACTAATTACATTTTTTTTACAGCAACTAGCGTATTGTCTAGGGTCAAACATATGATTAACCCTGTTAGTATAAAGCGACAGGGCCGTACAAATTGGATAGCTCCAACTCAGTTATACAGCGGAAATACCGTTCCCCTTTTGGCACAACATCCTCTATAGTCCTGTAGCTATTCTAGCCACATTCCTATTTATATACAACATTATTTTTAGTATGTAAGCGAAACTGGAATATGGTTTGTTCAGAATCTGTAACTCAATCGATTCCATTCATTTTTACACCATATTATATTTTTTTCCCAAAAATATTTAAAAAGGTCACAAGCTAGACATGACCGACACTATAACATAGGTCACGGCAGGTCATAGCGGGCATCAGGTGCCAGCGCTCAGTTAGATGCAGGAGCAGAACAACCCCTCAGTTGCTGAGATAGACCGGTGACCAGGTATTTGTGCCGACAACCAGGTAACAAATAACCTTAAAATTTTGTGATTTTTCATGATACAGTTATGAAATTTTGCTTAATTTGAAACTTTACATAAAATACTAGACACATGTTTCGGGTTTCACATATATTCTAAAACTAATCTACACTATTATATTAAAGAGATAGTTTGTTTTTATGTTTGTAGGAGGTAATCTTTAAAAGTACTACCTACTACCCCTTACCTCCCCCCCCAACCCCCCTACTCCCCCTACCCCCTACTTGTAGTACTAGTGTTTAGTAGTACTTTAGTAGTTTTAGTAGTAGTAGTAGTAGTAGTAGTAAGTAGTAGTAGTAGTGGTACTGGTTCGATAGCGAAATTTTTTTTCACCGACAGGAAGCTGGTTTATTCCTCAGTGACATAGGCTATATTTTATGTATGCGGGCGAAATCGCGGGTAAAAGCTAATGTTGTATATAAAGTCATGCAGAAAAATGACAAATATAAGGAGCATGTATTTTCGTCGTGTTTCCTCTGGCCACTTGGCGCGATGATCTCACCGCATGCTATTTGCACAGATTACAATGAACTTTGCATTTAAGCATGTGGATAAACTTGGGAGTGCTGGTAAATAATTATAATTTATTTAGATATACTAGACTGTTTGACGCTAGAACTAACTACAAATGATATTACAGTAGGTACTAATTAAGAGCTATTGGCGGGATTTGATGGCCTGTTGATGGATTGATTCGACTGGCCTGTTGGTCTAGTGGTTAGTGACCCTGACTGCTATGCCGGACGTCGTGGGTTCGATTCCCACACAGGACAAATGTTTGTGTGATGAGCATGATCATTTGTTCTGTGTCTGGGTGTAATTTATCTATAGTATATGTATGTATTTAGAAATATATAAGTATGTTTATCAGTTGTCTAGTACTCATAACACAAGCTACGCTTAGCTTGGGACGAGACGGCGTTGTGTGATAGTTGTGGAACATAAAAAAAAATCTTTGAGTGAAGTTCAGTTGCTGTTTTAATTATTCGCTAATATATTCCTAGTAGACATTGTGATGTAAAATTGGCGTAGTACTATAAATAAATTAGCTATTCATGCGAAGACATCGCTTAAAGGACTTAATATCCAAACCAAAAATATTAACAAAAAAATACCCCTGATATTTTATCAGTATGCAACCCTAATCATTAGGGATTGACAATGACAATGTTGAGGTAGGTAGTCTGCAAAATCTATGTATGATCTGCGGGTACCGCGGCCCTAGAACGCAAAGGGCATTTGAAGGAACACAGGTGGGTACAGTGAGTCTGACACACCTACCCGTTCCACCCAGAAAAGGAGATTTGATAATTTCTCCACTCAAAAAGGAAAGAACCTAGGCATATATATGACACAATCAATGTCCAATTTTTGATGTTTAAACTATTGGAAATGTATGTAAAATAAAAGTAACTTCAAGGTTAGAGTGAATAGGCTCTTAATTAGTGCGCCTCATCATCAACCATTGCTTCACTGCTTACCATCAGGTGGGATCGCAGTCAAGCATTAGTTTATCCTAACTAATATTATAAATGTGAAAGTGTGGATGTTTGGATGTTTGTTAGGTACTTAATCACGCAAAAACGGCTGAACGGATTTGGATGAAATTTGGCATGCATATAGCCTTTGACATGGAAAAGAACATAGGTTACTTTTTATCCCGGAAAAACATCTTATTCCTACGGGAAAACACGTTTAGGGTGCGATAACCGAAGTACACGCGGACGAAGTCGCGGGCGGACAGCTTTATATCAAATTTTTTTTTTTTTAAAGTTATTCGATCACCGAATGACCGAATTCTGTTCACAAAAATGACAATATTTTTAAAGGTATGAATAACATCTCGTACAGAGGGTACTTAACACAGATTGATATTTATCATCTTACCTCCTGAAGTGACATTTTAGCAGATTTATCACACTGTGATCCCGTGACACATATCTCTTATCACTTCACAATAAAAAACATGATCGTTTTCATATCTCACGTTTGACAATATCATGGCATCAACGAATGATTTATTTTAACACTGCACTAGGTACTTATAGTAACTATAGTAAATAAACTCATTTATGTAGGTACCCACTAACGATGATAAAAAAATCTATATTTAAAATAATGATTCGATATGCTCGTAATTAAAATAAATAGGTATTTAGTTAATTATTTTATTTACATTCAATTTGCTTGTTAGTTTGTTCGTTAATATTTATTTTTGAAAATAAAAACACGACTTCCCGCCATTTCTGGCCACTGACAACACTGTTAATTCAATTCGAATGCGGAATTCAAATTTTCAAATTTGGAACATCGCTTACAATGGAGTCACGGCCGCGTTCCAAGGTCGGCATTGTATGCAGTTGCTGCTTTTATCGCCTAATGATCAAATGAAATTATGCATAGTCAACAACTTGAGCATTGTTTCATTTGCGAGTGACCTTGGACGTTATCGATTTTGACACTTCGGTTATTTCGATTATTCGAGTTATATTTTCGAGTTTGTTCGTTTGTTTTGCGCGTATGTGCAGACGTCCTTCGTGCCGGACGCCCGCGAAGCGACTGCCCGCGGTTGGCTGAACGCATTATCACACGTTATCAGCGCGATTTTATTGTGACTTCTCACAAAGTTTCACTTCATTAACTCGCCTTATCAAATATTTTTGCACTGCGAAGGCAACTCATTATAATAACCGGATTCTGCTGAATTTTTCAGTCGATTTTACTGAAATTAGTCTGGTGATATTGCAAAAAGCATTGAAATGAATTTTAATAGAAGTAGTCAGTTTTCTATCACAAAAAACTTGTTACGAAGTTGTTTGAACTTTTAACTTTAGAGTGCTTTCAATATAAGTTATTGAAGGCACTCTAAAGTCGTTTAGATTTGTTTTTAACATGCGATTGTGTTAAAAATATAGACTGTTTTTAAATAAGAAAATAACCAAACAAAAAATTTATGGAAAAGAGCTTGGTAATTAGAATCAATGAATGAACTAATTAGTAATTTTTCGTGCCTTGAAACCAATCATTGTAAAAAGAACACCCTTCGCCAAAATGAAAAAAAAAAATAGTTCTACGGTTTAGTTAACTGTTTCAATTTTAGCGGTTCAAAGACCGTTGTTTCACGCAGTTTGCCTCTTCGTACGTTATAAAAGAAAAAAAAAAAATAGGTAGGTAACATTCATGGTGCCTATTTTTCTATTAAAAACAAAATCTTGTAGGTGTTTAAAGGTGGAAGTGCTAGGGTAGCCCGCAAATTTTGAAGTTTCAGGTCAGTCTAGTCAGTTAACCCTATTGAATGATTTTTTCATGAAAAAGCAATTTATTATTTTCATTCAGGATGGATTGTGTGAGAAGCGATATGAAAGAAAAGGGAGTTAGTGATAGCGTGACGAGTGACAGGACAGAATGGAAAAAAAAACGTGTTGCGCTGACCCCAAATAAAACGGGACTAGGGCAGGAAGATGATGATTCAATGTTTTAAATTAACATAATTCTGTAAATAAATACGTGTTACGATCACAAATCATATTTCAATCAACATAAAATTATTATCAACATTAAATAATTGTTTAACTTGTTTTGTAATGCACCATGTGTAACCCCATTTTATGTCCAGTCAATCTCTTTCCATACCAGGTTGCCTGGAAGAGATCGCGGAATGCGATAAGGCCGCCAATTGTATGTTCTAAATATAAGGCTCAAATGTGTAATTTATTATCTTGGTGTACAATAAAGGATAAATAAATAAATAAATAAATAAAACTGCAAAAGATTACGTCATCATCATCATCATTTCAGCCGATACACGTCCACTGTTGGACATAGGCCTCCCCCAAGCGTCGCCACATCGAACGTTCCTGTGCGTCCCGCATCCGTTAAAAGGTTGGCTTTTCTCCCTAATACTTTGGCTACTGATCTCCACTAATTGTATGACGCGGGAATTAGCTAAACTGAAAGTAAGTAAGTACTTATTTCTCACATTGGCCCGTCCATCATTAAATAATGACCAAGATCAGATAAATTTTAATTTTCTCAACTCATTGTTTTGCATTAATATCAATAAATAAATAAGTGCTTAAGGAACTTAATGAGTTCTGGGAAGCATCGCTTCAGTCTATCACAACAACTAGTTAGTGACAAAATAATGACCATATTTCACACGCGTTCGAGAAATCCTGGTAATCACTACAGTATATCAATAAAACATATGATATTCCGGTTACCTATGAAAATAACTCTAAAAAATACCGCGAACGTGATACGAACTCTCGCGAAAGAGGCCTCGAACGAATCACGTTTCTTTAACAAGATTTTATTTAAAATATTTTATTTTTAAAATTTTAGGCTCGTAGTTTCATAGTTAACGGGTACTTTATTTTCTACTTAGTTTAAAAAAAAATACATTAATTGAGACCATCACAATTAGCACTTTAATTTGATAGATCGCACGGTAAGGTACATGGTACCTATTCCCTAATTAAAATTATTTTATTCATTTACTTACGTTACATGTGTACCTTGTATGTGTTTCCGGGTGTATCCAGAGGGCGGTTTTGGAATTCAAACCCCGTCCTGAAGTTTTCAAAATTTAACTTAAGCCCGAGAAACAATCTTTTAATAATATGGATATTTTTAATAACCCCCTCCCCCCCGATGTCAGGACATGGCTACGCCCATGTGTATTTGGATCACGATCAGTCCGTACATTCGTGTCAAATTGGCTGTGACAGATGGATTCACGAGTTACCCTATACGGGTCTAAAGGTATCAGTATCAGTTCCTTGATTTGGACGTTGAGAACTCAAAAAAATATAATTAAACGAAATAGTTCTAGAACTAAATTAGAAGTAAATAAGTAGTTCTAAAGGCAAAAAAAAAACTCCTACTATTTCTTCTCCGCAGAATTCGTAAAACCTAGATTAAAACACAATCGCACTTATCTACTTCTCAGCACATTCAAAACATGCACTAATCTGCACTACTGCACTGACACGCTCAATGTCATTGGCATGAGTGATGACATCATGCGCGGGCGCAGTCGTAATAAATCGCTGTCATATTTGTCAGTCGCTGACAACTGTGACATGTGTGAAATTGTACCGTCAAGTACGTTGGTACCGGTCGTGTACCTCGTCACATCACTCAACTAGTGATGTGGCTTGCGAATATCGATTGGAAGCAATGATTCCTATTGTATTATCACGATTATTTACAGTTAATCAGCTATGGAGCATTTTTGTAATAAATTATAACTTATCATCTTAATGGAGACGCTCAATCACTTACTGCACTATTAAAAGTGACGTGTATGTATAGTCTTAAAAGTTTTTCAGTTGATGATTTTATTTTTAACCAGCCCCCCAAAAAAAAAGAAATTCTCAAGTCGTCTGAATGTTTTTTTTTTGTTTTTAATAAAATTTTGTTAAACCAGAGCAACGAGATTTTGTTTTTATCTAGAAACAAGAAAAATGCGAGACGCACAAGACCGGACGCTATGGCGACACTTGGGAGAGGCCTATGTCCAACAGTGGACAGTTTTTGGTTTAAATGATGATGATGATAAGAAAAATATGAAATCCGATGTGTTTAAATATAAAATGTGCAAGTTATTCTGTTTTTGTAAACACTTCGAATGTAAACAATATTTATGCACCTGTTTTAATAATAATGATTACGAAAAATGTGATTATTACAATAAATAAGCAATATAAACATTTCATAGGTAACATATTTTTCCATAGCGATCTCACCTGATGGTAAGCAGTGATGCACTCGTTAATGGTGAATTGTACTAGTTTATTAATTATTAACTCTGCAAAAACACCTTTTTATTTTTATTCCACGAAAGAAGATTTTAATACAGAAAATTATATAGGTGGGGCTGTGAGAGATTTATAAAAAGTTCCGTGCTAAGTGCATAGACCTCGAAGTTTTCGCAAAAACCGTGTGGCCACCACGCCTTCCTTCTAATTGTGTAACAAAGTGTACAAAAAGTGCTAATAGGCGTGTGTTTTTAGGGTTCCGTAGCCAAATGGCAAAAAACGGAACCCTTATAGATTCGTCATGTCTGTCTGTCTGTCTGTCTGTCTGTCCGTCCGTATGTCACAGCCACTTTTTTCCGAACCTATAAGAGCTATACTGTTGAAACTTAGTAAGTAGATGTATTCTGTGAACCGCATTAAGATTTTCACACAAAAATAGAAAAAAAGCAATAACTTTTGGGGGTCCCCATACTTAGAACTGAAACCCAAAAATTTTTTTTTCGTCAAACCCATACGTGTGGGATATCTATGGATAGGTCTTCAAAAATGATATTGAGGTTTCTAATATCATTTTTTTCTAACTTGAATAGTTTACGCGAGAGACACTTCCAAAGTGGTAAAATGTGTGTCCCCCCCCCTGTAACTTCTAAAATAAGAGAATGATAAAACTAAAAAAAAATATATGATGTTCATTATCATGTAAACTACCAACGAAAATTGGTTTGAGCGAGATCTAGTTAGTAGTTTTTTTTTAATACGTCATAAATCTAAAAAAATACACTATTATTAAAGCATCCATCAAAGTTACAACGAACTACAAGAACTTTTATATTATGTTACTTGCTGCTACGGAACCCTCCATGGGCGAGTCCGACTCGCACTTGGCCAGTTTTTTTTATTATGAGTAGGCTTGCGTTTGACCACTATCTCACCTGATGGAAAGCGATGATGTGGCCAACGAGGGAGCACACTTGCCTAGAAGCAACCTATTCACTCTTGACTTAAAGACCCCTAGGTTATAGCTATCAGGAAACACAGACACAGACTCCGACAGGGAAATAAATAAGGCTTTTTATTGAACTCATCCTGTGGTTTCATGGAATAATTGAGACGCGTTTTATGGCCATGTTCTTTTTGAGAATTTTCAGTTTCAAATAAGATTTACAAAATAAAATATATTGGGTACATAATCACAATTTCTGTTCCATAAACCGTTTATAGAAAATTCAATCGCTCACACGCTGATACTGTGAAAAGATTATATAGATTCTTATTTAGGTATACCTTGTAAGTATTTCATGGGAAGATCTCTCAAATGAAAACAGATACTTCTATACGACGTATGTAATCTACTAGCTTTTGCCCGCGGCTTCCTCTGCATACATAAATATATATTGCCTATGTCACTTAGGAATAAAGCAGCCTTCTATCGGTGAAAAAAATTTTGCAATCGGATCACTACTTTCAAAGACTACCTCGTACAAACAAAAAAAAAACTTCTCTGTAAAGCCTTAAAAATGATCAAGTTGATGATTTTAGCCTAATTCTTAAAACCAGTCAAGTATATGAATATTTTTTCGTTTATGTATATTTATTCTAAGCACATAAGTACATTACATTACTCGTCACTCCTCGTTGGCTACCGCTAGGCACCCGTTAAGCACTCAACCTGGGCTACACCCGCAGATCAATAAGTAAAGCGTACAAGCCTCGAACCCGCGATCATGACTCACGCTGACCGCACCTTACATAATGAATTGAGGTTGACGCTCTTCAATGTTTCAGTTGTAAAATACTATCACGCTATGCCTTGAGGGCTTGGGTATACCTACACATATATGTTTATACGGGTAGTTGCACTTTTCTTAATTAAATGGGAGGTTCGCACGAGTTTTCGCACAATATTGTATAGTTTATTATAATCTGGATTCAGGAATGGGTAGCCTTTAATAATAGATTGGATTGTAACAATCCACTTTTTATTTTTTAGGTGGGAAATCATGCAATGACATCTCCCGCCCTTTCGTGTCAAACTCTATCTACTCACTCCTAGTTCCTTCGTTGCTTTTCATTCCAGAAGCGAACCCATGGCACCAGAAGGCTTTGGCTCCTACGGTTTGCTGACATCTTGAGGCGCCCATGGAACACTACGCGCCGTCGCCGGCTTGGGCTCGGTCCGGATGGTTACCGGACCGAGTAGTAAGTGCCAGGCTAGTTCAACAAACAGTTGGTACGTTTGAGAGCAATTGCTATAAAACACCGTTACTAGGCCATAGAGATCCGGTCCGTTCTATTTTCACTTATTTGCTTAACGCTAAGTAGGCTTTGTAAACATTTTCTTTGCGTCCTGAGCCTAGATTATAGGTGTACGTGCGTTTTTATTTAAAACTAGCTGTGCCCGCGACTTCGTTCGCATTGACTACAGGATTTTGAATTTATTTTTTGTAAAATAAAAGTCTAAGCCTAAGTTACTCCTTATTACATCAGCTACAAACAGACACTCCAATTTTATTTATATGTATAGATGTATAGAAGAAATATCTCGCAATTTTTAACAGATTTATTTTAGTGGGTTTTCCATGATTTCTAAATATTTCATTTGCGTCTTGAGCCTAAATTATAGGTTCGTATGTATTTATCTAAAAAGACAAGTCACACACTATCTAACATATATCCTACATGGATAGTCCTGCATTGGTTATAACTGTTGCCGGATAATACAAAAAACCGTAAGATTGTACCTAATGAGTCTCGCGGGGGTGTAAACTACATTAAGAACAGGTAAACTTGCATATTTTTATCATCAATTTTTATAGATCACGATAAAAAAAAAATATCTTAAAGGTTTTTATAATAATTAGCTGATTTAAATATCTAATACCCTTTCGTAAGGACGAAATTTTAACTTTGTTACGCGTTCCATTTGTAGGAAATATATCCTGGACGTGAATAATCAAACTTCTTCATAAAGTACTTAGTCTGTAAATATTGAAAATAAGGTTGTGAAAATTAAAAGGTTAACACCACCCGAAATACGTCCTAAAATAAAAACTACGAGTATCAGCGTCATAGAACATTTAAAATCTGCAAGACTTAAATGTAGCACTCACCTGAGCAGTGCTGGGCGCGTCGTCAGGGCGCAGCGCGTGGATCCTGGCCTCCTGGAAGTCGGCGAAGGCGCGCACGGCGGCCGCGGCATCACGGTAACGCCTCCATAGTTCTACGGCTTTGTGGTACCTAAGGAACACAACAGGAGATACATAAATGACAAACGATTTAGTCATCCTTTTAGCATAATATACTTAAGCATAATTAACCTTTCAATGTCCCCACTGCTGGGACTCAGATCTCCTCTCTATGAGAGGGAATGGGCCGTAATCCACCACGCGGGCCCAGTGCGGGTTGGCCATCCTTTTAAATATTACAAAGCAAAGTTCCCCACCGCGCCTGTCAGTCCATTGGTTTGCAAAAATCTCGAAAATTACTGAACAGATTTTCATTTATCAATAGTGTGATTCATGAGGAATGTTTAAGTGTACATACATGCATTTTATAGTAGAGAAAAGTTGAGAACTTCAAAGATCTTCTAATGAGGCAAGTCGCTAGTCTAAAGATGATTGAGATTTTTGAGGGGAACTACAAGATCCGGCTGTGAGTACCTAATATTTAAGGCCCCTATACACCAAAGGCGTGTAAAGGCCTCAATTATGGAGGCATCTATCGTACCGCAGCTGGCAGCAAAAACCCGCCGGGCAAAACCGCCAAGCCAGCGGCTTTGGTGTATTAAGATTACTTCTACTAATGACTGAAGCGTATCAGAAAATATTCGAAACCTAAATGTTCACTTAGGCTAAGCCTACTATATTGGAATCCTAGATATGAAAGTATGGAGATTTCTGATTACGCTGACAACAACTTTTACGGGAATATTATTCCACTTATAATTTTTATGAGGAAACAAAAAAAAAATGTTTTAAACATGTTGCGACAGCCTGAACATCAGAAGGCGGAGAACTAGATGGTGTAGTGACAATTAAAAAAGACCTATGTGCACCTGAAGACTGCATAGGTAACTGATATGTTGACTTGATTGAACATCGAGAAAAATTGAATAATTCCAGCAGTTCTTCATTAACTTACTTGTCACACAGCTGGTTCAGGTTGGTGCAGGTGTGTTCGTACGCCGCAGCTGCATCGTCCAGTTCCCTCCTGAGGCTGGCAGCCACCGAGGGCTCGGTGGAGGCCTCCAGCGGCGCGGCGGCGGCAGACAGCTCGCCCACCAGCTCGCCAGAGCGTCGGGACAGCGTCTCGCTCAGGGTCTGGGGAGTAAATGGGCCGGTTAGAAAAAATGCAAATATAATATGACGCAGCTGTATTCCCCTCAAAGGGTGAGGGATATTTAGTCCCATATGTCATCAGTTACCACATTACCAGACTGACTTTGTGCCTAGCCTCAGGTACAAAGCCAATCTCTGATAGGTGTTGAAAACGTTTCAATTCCTAGACCGCATCTAGAATTGATTTTAGCTAACTACTTCAGCAGATGACACTAATTTAAGGTCTGAAAGAGTCACCACGGCTCTAAAATGCAAGGAGCAATTGAAAGAACACAGGTGGATTTAATCGGTAAAAGTTTGATACTTCGTCTCGCTCCACCCAGGGCGATAAAGGGTATTAGACGATTTCCTACCTACAAAATATGGGTGTGTGACATTAGCATCAGCTGTATACTATTTACCAGTGGAGACTGTAAAAGGCTTGAAAGCCGGATTGTATCTTTTTAACCTCTCAGGCACCAAATGTACCGAATACGGTACACCTCATACCAGTTAACTTAAAAGTTTTTACGTAACAATAATGTTCAAGTTAGCTGGTACCAAGGTGTACCAGCTTTTTGTTAGTCCTCACCTCAAGTTTCTCAGTGGCCTTCAGCAACCTGTCGTAGTCCACCTGGCCCTGCACGGTCAGCAGCTCCACCATGTAGTCGGCCTCTCTGACGGCTCCTTGCACCAGCTCCAGCTGACGCTCGAAGCGACGCCACAGGTATAGTTTGGCGCGGAGGCGAGCGCTCAGGTCGCTGCATGCCGCTTCTAGTTCAGCGTGGGTTTCCTAAAAAAAGTTTGGGTTAGAAAATTCAAAAAATGTGCGAAGCTACTGACGATATTATTGGTTGTAAAATATAAATTTTAAAGTCAAATTGACATTGAAATAAAAAAAAAAATATAGATGTTTACCTGCAACGCAGAAATATCCCTCTCGACGCCCGTAGGTGACACGACGACCCTCAAGCTGGTAGGCAGCGTATGCAGCGATTGTCTCAACACCAGAATATCCCTCCACTGCGACGCCAGTTCCTCTATCAACTTATCACAGTTCTCCGAAGCCTTTTCCACCACATCACTGCCCAACCTTTCAGCAGTTTCACACTCTTCAAGAGTTAATTTTGCTCTGCGCTGAGATTTCTGGCATCTGAGTATACCAGCCTGAACCTGCATGATCTTTTCCTTCAACAACATGCTTCGTTCTAGCTCTTCGGCTATCTGATCGTCCAGGATACCAGACTGTGTCAACAAAGCTCCAAGGCGCTCTGATTCAGCAGTTGGTAGTAAGCTCAGCCTTCCTAATTCGTTCTGGATTCTATCTATACGACTAGTCATGACTTGTAGTCTTTCTATGTAAAGGTTGAGTTCGTCTTCGCTCTTGATAACGCCTTTAAGGCTGTCTAATGATGCTCGGAGTTCTCTCAGTTCTTCTTCGAGAATGTTAAGTTTTTCTCCAGAAGATACATCACGGTCTGAGATGTTTTGTATAGCTGATGAGTGGATGTTGTCAATCTTGGCTGCCAAATCACTCCATTTATCTTCGATCTTAGAGAAGAACTGCCTTTGAACCATTTCATCGGAGACTGGTAGGATTTCAAGAGCCTTTTCGAATTGTACTCCTGATTCGTTCTTTAAGTTATTGTAAACTTCATGTTGAGCCTTTAATTCCCAGAATCTTCTCAGGTTGCCAGTGGTTGTGATGTTTTCTGGTGTGATGAATTCTAGTTCTCTGTTGGCAATCTTCATCCATCCTTCGATCCTGTCGATTAGAAGGTCGTAAGTCACCCAGTTCTCTTTGAAAGCAGTTAATCTAGTCAATCTGGAGTCTACATCTTCCTGTAACTTCAACAATGTGTCTAGTGCCACAGAACATTCAGTTTCTAAACCTGAACACACAATTAAGTTCTGTAGGCTTTCAGTGATGGATAGGAGACGCAACATCTTCGCGTAATGATGAGACACATCTAAACTTATGGACTGGTATAGATTGATGTACTGCTCATGATCTCTGGAAGTGACGTTGCTCAAGTCTGGTACTCTCTGTTGGGCTACAACCAGCCATTGTCTTTCCTCCTTCATACGATTTTGGAGTATCGACCATCTTGACGCTGCTAATGTCATCTGTTGTGCTCGACTTGCAGCTCTATCGATTATAACTGTCGCTCGATCGTGGAGCGAATTATGTAGAGACGAAAATTTCGCCCTTGTTTCACTGTCTAAGTTGTCTTCTAATGACTCAAGGATAGCTCTACAATGGCTCAGGTTGACAAAGAATTTCCTGTGTTTTTGTATTTCTTCATGTAGGTGGTCTAAATCAGAGACAATGATCTTTCCATCTAACAAAGCTTCAGCCACGTCAGTAATCTGTCCAAAGTCTTGCAGAGTTTGTTCGTATTCTTCTGCTAAAGACGCCAGCTGTAACAGTCTGTCCCTTTCAGTATTGATGGTGTTTTCTATTTGTTTGGTGTCGTCATCAGCGTTGTACAGTTTAGTTGGACATTCCCTCTTGGGGTTAGCTTCGACAAGACTACGACATCTCTTGAACATTTTCCTGATGGTAACAAAATTGTCCAAATTGTTAGTTTCAATGGCATCTAACCTCTCAAGCTTCTGTTGCGTTGGTATTTCCGATAGTACGATATCGTCTAATGCATTCTTCACAGCTTCCACATCATCGCTGAGTTTGTCTGTGTCGTCTAAGAATTTGATCCATTCTCTCTCCACTTCTTTCACTTTGACCGAGCTTTGACTGCTCAAAGTATTAACCGCGTCGACTTGACGCGTTAACGTTTCGATCAAAGTAATGATTTCTTCATTTACTTCTGTCACTTCAACGATGTGTTTTAGATCTTGAATGTGTTTCTTGAGTGACTTGAGGCGTTCGGTTTCTTCCGTTGACTTCACGCCGCTCACAGTCTGTCTTTGAATCTTGTATTGGATTTCTTCTAACCAAATTGAAATGGTTTCAATGACTATGATAACACTTCTTTCTGTTCGAGTTGGATCGTTGCTTTGAATAGAGTTCTTTACTTCATCTAATTCTTTGTTGATGACAAGATTGTAGGATTGTTCGACTGACGGTTCTAACAACGCAACAGTCATGGAATCATCAGGCATGGTCTTTTGTGGTTCCGTTACTGATTGTGTTCTCTTTTCAAGAGCATCAAGTAATCTTGCCTTTTCTGATTTCTGCGGTATGATAGTTTTGCTTGGAGAAGGTGATTTGGATTTTGATCTTTGTACCACGTCAGAGTACGTCAGTTTGTGTTGAGTTTGTTTGGACGTCATAGGACTGGTTAGTTGAGAGATACCCTCATCTATTGAAGAGGAGTCTCGTAGTGACGTATCATCACTAGTCGGTGTTACAGACAGAGAAAGCTCAGTGTTAATTGGGTCTGATAGACTTTCAGGTGATTGTAACAGAGGTGATTCTGTCTTCTTCTTTGGTTTCCGTTTCCTCTGTTTGTACTTCTCACCCAGAATAGATTGAGGAGGTTCTTCAAATGATCGCTCACTTTCAATAAAATCGGTGGTTGCTTGAGGAATGGAGATTTGAGCTCTCAAGTGGACTTCATAAGGCTCATCTGTAGATGTGGAGATGGAATCTTCAGAATATACTCTAGGAGATGTTTGCTGAGTACTATCAATTGTGATAACTTCCCTCCTTTCTAGGTCTAGTATTGGGATTGGCACTGGAGCCACCTCTACAGGTGGTGGAGATCTTGGTGAAGTCTGTTGTGTATTGTCTACTGTTATAACCTCCTTCTTTGGTGGTTCTACTACGGGTTCAACCACGGGTACAACCACAGGTACAATCACAGGTTCAACAACCGGAACTGGTTCAGGTTCTGCTGGTGGTGTTACCACTTTAGGTTCTTCCACCACTTCTGGCACTTGAATGACAGGTTCTTCTCTAGGAGTGGTCTGCTGAGAAGTTTCAATAGTTTCTACCTTAATTTCTAGTTTCGGAACTTCGACTTCCTCTCTCGGTGTTGTTTGCTGTGTGCTGTCCACTGTGATGATTTCCTTCTTGATTTCAAGGGAAGGCAGAGAAGGTATTTCTACAGGCACAGGTTCTGTTTCCTTTACAGCCTCTGGTTCAGGAGTATCAGACTGGGTAAAGGTACTGACAAGTGGAACCTCAGGTGTTTGCATTCCCATTTCAGTTAGTTCCTTTTCTTTGATAGGTGTAGTAGATGTTCCTTGCTCTGTGATCTCTTGTTGAACAGTCTGTATATCTGTTTCAGTAGTCTCAACAATCACTTCAGTACTCTTTTCGTCTTTCTGTACGATAGGCAATGGAGACGTTTGCATTTCTCTTGATTCTGTAATTACCTCAGGTGTTATTGATTTTTCGATGACAACAGGTTCTTCGACGACTGGTGAAGTTTGTGAGAATTTTTCTTCAGGAGTACTGATGTCATGAGGAATAACCTGAGTCGTAGCTTCAAGTTGAATAATTTGTTCAGGAGTTTCTGACCTGCTAGTTTGTATTTCAGTATCTGACATTAGCTTCTCTACTACAGTAGTAACTTCTTCAATAGTTTGTGTGTGAGCATCCTTATCTTCTACAGGTGTCGTTTGTGTAATAACTTCACTCATGGAAGTAGGTGTTGTCTGTAGTTCTATGTCTGATGTCTCAGGTCTAGGTAATTCTTCAATAGGTTCAGTTTCCTCAGGCGATGTTTGGATAGAGTACTCTTGGGTAACAACTTCTTCAACTACTGGCACAGGGAATTTAAGAATCGTTCCTACTTCCCTGTCAGCGGTTTCTGGACTACTGTGAACACATTCTTCAACGATTTTGACTGTAGTGATATCAGAGGTTTCACTTATAGTGTGGTATGATTCTTCTTTAGGTGACAAAGCTTCGATTTCTGTTCCTTGTTTGGGACTTTCAGGTTTAACCTCTGGTTCTGGTTCCAGCTCCACTTCAGGTTCTACATCGGGTTCAGAAGGAGACTTAGCAGGAGTCTTCTTCTTTCGTTTCTTATCTCTGCCTTTCTTTGCAGGTTCTAACATTTCCACTGGTGTTGTCACGGTCGTGTCATCAGTTTCTGTAGTAGTGATAACTGGGTAAGCAGTCTCCTCGCTAACTCCATGCGGCTTTCGTTTCTTATGTTTCTTTTTCTTATCAGGCGTTGCTATTGGTCCCAAAGAAAGATCTTCAGCTTCGTATCCTCGTTCTTCAGAGATAGTAAGAGACTCGGATTCAACATAAGAGTCTTCAATAACAGGTTCAGGTTCTTCAGGTGTCTCTACCTTTTCGGGTACTTGAGGTTCCTCAGGCACTTCTATAACAGGTTCAGGCGTGAGCTCAACGACAGGTGTAGGTTCTTTAATCGGTTCAGGAATAGCCTCATGTACAACAACTGGTTCTAGTACCTCTTCTGTTGGTGTCGGAGATTCACGTGTAATGGGAGATTTTGGTAGTTCCACATAGTGACTGAGAGATGAACTGTCAGAAGCGGCTATACTCTTGTCAGTTTCAATGTCAGTCGACTCACTGGTGGTCGAACCAGCCTTATGTTTCTTCTTCTTTTTACTCCTCTTGGACTCTTTCACTGATTCTGGTGGTGTAATTTCGGCTTTAGGTTGTTCCGCTACCACTTCAGCTACAGGAACTTTAATCTTTTCTTTAGTGATCTTGACTTCACTCGGCAGAATCACTTCAATGTCTTTTTTGACCACAATTGGTTCATCTTTGAAAGTTTCGACCTTAAGATCATATTGTACTTTAGGTTCCGTCTTCTTTGCTTCACGATACTTAGTCAAAGATAATGCGATATCTACGGTTTGTTCCGGTTTATTGGTCTGCGTGATTTGACTATCAGGTTTGAAACCTCTCAGATCAGTATCGAGGCGTTCTGATTGTAATAACATGGAAACATCGTATTTAGTGCCAGCTCTGTCGGGTGTTGGTTGCCCAGGACTAACAAATTCAGTTGTTTGTGACGGAACGTCTTGTTTTTCAGGTTGGCCGAAAGCCATCATGAATTTATTCACACTTTCAGAGGAACCTTGGACTTGTGGCTCATATTGTCTAATGTAAGACATTTCAGGTGCCACAGGAACTTCAGTAACATCAGATTCAGAGATAGTTGTTCCTACTCTCAACGTTTCTACCTCGACTGTAGACTGTGTTGGTGCCTTTTCGGTAGTTTTATGACTGACAATCTTCTCAACTTCAGTCTTGATAGTCTCAGGAACTTGTTCGTACTTCTCCGAGCCTTCTTGTATTATAAGTTGTTTAGTCAACTCGACAATACCAATCTGTGGTTGTTTGTCAGTTGACTGTAGGAAATCATCTTCGATGGATACTGGTTTTTGTTCTTTAGGAACTGGGAGAGGTTGTTGTTCAATTACTCCAAATTCCTTTACGGATGGTTTTTGAGATTGGACAGTATCTTTTTCAGGCTCTTTAGCAATTGGTTCCTGAGGTTTGACAATATCTTTTACAGGTTCTTTAGCGATTGGATCCTGAGGTTTGACAATATCTTTTACAGGCTCATTAGCGATTGGTTCCTGAGATTTGACGATCTTCTCAACTTCAGTCTTGATAGTCTCAGGAACTTGTTCGTACTTATCCGAGCCTTCTTGTATTATAAGTTGTTTAGTCAACTCGACAATACCAATCTGTGGTTGTTTGTCAGTTGACTGTAGGAAATCATCTTCGATGGATACTGGTTTTTGTTCTTCAGGAACTGGGAGAGGTTGTTGTTCAATTACTCCAAATTCCTTTACGAATGGTTTTTGAGATTGGACAGTATCTTTTTCAGGCTCTTTGGCAATTGGTTCCTGAGGTTTGACAATCTTCTCAACTTCAGTCTTGATAGTCTCAGGAACTTGTTCGTACTTATCCGAGCTTTCTTGTATTATGAGTTGTTTAGTCAATTCGACAATACCAATCTGTGGTTGTTTGTCAGCTGTCTGTAAGAAATCATCTTCGATAGATACTGGTTTTTGTTCTTCAGGAATTGGGATAGGTTGTTGTTTAACTACTTCAAGTTCCTTTACGATTGGTTCTTGAGGTTTGACAATATCCTCTTCAGGCTCTTTGGCTATTGGTTCCTGTGGTTCCTGTACATACTTTATAGGTTCTTGACATTCGACAATAACTTTTTCAGGCTCTTTGGCAACTGGTTCCTGAGGTTTGATAATCTTTTCAACTTTAGTCTTGATACTTTCAGGAACTTGTTCGTACTTATCCGATCCTTCTTGTATTATGAGTTGTTTAGTCAATTCGACAATACCAATCTGTAGTTGTTTGTCAGCTGTTTGTAGGAAAGCATCTTCGATAGAAACTGGTTTTTGTTCTTCAGGGACTGGGATAGGTTGTTGTTCAATTAGTTCGAGTTCCTTTACAATTGGTTCCTGAGGTTTAACAACATCCTTTACTGGTTCTTGAGCTTTGACAATATCCTTTACGGGTTCTTTTACGATTGCTTCTGCAGGCTTCACTTCTTTTGGTTCCAAAGGCTTAGTTTCTTTCTTTTCTGGTATGGGATGTTCTTTGATAGAAATGTAGACTGATGTTGATTTTTCATCACTTTTTTCTTCTTTTGGTTCTGTGGTAGTTCCTGTAGAAACTTGAGATACTTCTTCCGAAGGCTTTTTCTCAGTTTTGACTGGAGAGTGAATTGTTCCAGCATGAATGCTTTCTTTCTCTAACATTTCTTTAGTTAGTTGGGAAATGTTGAATTGTGTTACGCCCGTTTGTTCTGTAATTTCTTGTGTGATGAATTGAACGCTAGCATCTTTAGGTGTCTGTTCCGGTACGATTGGTTTTTCAGGAGTCTGTACCTTTTCTGAAAGTTTCTGATCTTCAACAGGTATTGGCATTTCTGTAAGTTTATTATCTTCTACATGTGTCTTTGCTTTTTTAGGTTCTGGTTTAGGTATTAATTCCTTATCGACAGTTTTTGTAATGTCTATCTGCTCTGTCACTTTAGTTGTGGTTATAACTTCAGGAATAATATCTACAAATTCTGAAAGTTTCTGATCTTTCTCAGGTATTGGCTTTTCTACAGGTTTTTTATCTTCTACGGGTGTCTTTGCTTTTTTAGGTTCAGGTACAGGTTCAGGTTCAGATATTAATTCCTTATCAACAGTTTCAGTAACATCAATCTGCTCTGTCACTTTAGTTGTGGTTACCACTTCAGGAATAATATCTACAGATTCTTTAACTTGTGACAAAGACTCAGGCAATTCAGGTTCTTCAAATGCTTCTTCAGCCATTTCAAGTAGCTCTTTCCTCGTCACTGGTACAGCAGGAATCTTAGACACTATTGTATGGTCCATCTCACTGCCTATGAAACTGTTATTAAGATCAACAAAACTTGTATCTTTAGGCACTTCAGGGGTAACATCAGTCACTTCTAAAGCTTGAGCCAGTTCAGGTTTAGGCACAACAATTTCTTCCGTTGTGATAGTAGTTAATGGTTCAGTTTGTATAGTTTCTTTAATAAAAATTGATAATGTTTCAGGTACTTTAGAAACTAGTTCTACTACAGTAGGCTTACTTTTTTCAACATTTGTTGTTGTAGTTATGCCTTCTTGACTTGTTGTAGTGACTGACTTTTCGGTTTCAACCTTGACTGTCTCTTGAGGTTTTAGTACCTCTTCTTCTTTCGGTTTTTCAGGAACTTTCTTATCCTTTTTCTGTTTTTTCCGATCTGCCTTACCTTTTTTCGGTTCTTCAGGAATGACTTCTTCCTTTTTGGGCTTTTCTGGGGTTTTGTGAATAGCAGAATGGTCAATTTCAGTTCCAAGGAAACTCTTTGTGATGTCAAATAGAGATGTGTCTTTCTGAGTTTGAATAGTCTCAGTGATTGTTATTGGTTGCTTAGGCACGATGTCAACAACTTTGGGCTCTGAAAGGTCATCCTTGGCAGGTAAACGTTCTTCAGTTAGTTTCATTTCTACAGTAATTTTCGGTTTTAATTCTTCTGCCTTCGATGATTTTTCATCAACTGGTTTTACTGGTGTAGGTTCTTTCGGAGCTTTAGAGTCTTTCTCTGGAATTTTCTTTGATTCATCTGGTTTCTGAGGTTTTTCTTTGACCTCTTCAGGTTTTGTTGGAACCTCTTTAACTTCTTCTATTTTCTGTACCTGTTTAGACTCTTCTGGTTTCAATGGCACTTCTTTCTTATCATCAGGTTTCTGTGGAAGTTCTTTAACTTTCTCAGGTTTTTGTGGTACTTCTTCTGATTTTATAGTTACTTGTTTAGAGTCGTCTGGTTTCAATGGAACCTCTTGTTTGTCGTCAGGTTTCTGTGAAAGTTCTTTAATTTCCTCAGGTTTCTTTGGTATTTCTTCTGATTTCAGAGGTACTTCTTTTATTTCCTCCGATTTCTGCAGTACTTTCACAAGTGATGCTGGTATTTTAGAAACAGCAGAATGATCCATTTCACTGCCAATCATACTTTTAGTAATATCAATGATACTTGGGTCCTTAAATCCATTAGTTTCTGGAGTTTTGGTTACAACAGTCTTAGTAACTGTTTCAGTGACAATAGGTTTACTACTATCAACTTCAGTGGTTTTGCTTGATTTAGTTGTTTTCTTGGTTACAGTTATTTGAGGTTCAGTAGATTGAACAGTTTCCTGAATCATTTGCATTACTGTATCAGGTTCTTGAGTTTTATCTTTCGGTACAAGAGTGACGACTTGTGGTTTATCTACTTCACTCAACTTTTCAGAAGGTTCCAAAGAACTGACAACTGTCACAGTTTCCTTTTGACTGTATACAGGAAGTGATGTTTCAGAAGTAGTAATAGTCGTTATTGTTTTTGATTGTTCAGTAGGTCCAGTAACAGTAACCGTTTTAGTGGTTACTGTTGCATCAAGGCTAGTTCTGGGGACAGATTTGTCATCTTCAGGTAATTTTGAATAATCTTCTGGAACAAATGAATGCCCCATTTCACTACCAATAAAACTCTTAGTGACATCAATCAGACTTGTGTCCTTTTGTGATTCAGAAGACGTCACTGTGGTAAATTGAGATGTAAAATGTTTTGTTGTAGTAGTCGTTGAGAATATATCTGGTTGTTGAGATGTTGTAATGGTTGTTACATCAGGCTCAGTTAACTGAATAGTTTCTTTAACAATTCTGACTGATGTATCTGGTTGTTCACTTGTTTGTTCTAGTGGTTTAGGAATTACCTCTTCAGTTATTGTCTGGATAACCTGTTTTACTTCAGGTCTTGAGTCAGCGAAATATTCGCTCTCACTGCCAATCAACCTCTTAGTTACATCAACAATTGTAGTATCTTTTTGTGTTGGTAATACTGTGACGGTCGTAGTTTTCTTGATCGTCGGTTGTTCACCTGACACGTCTTCCTGGATAACATCCAACATATCAGGTTTGCCCAATTTAACATCAATTTGTGTAGTTATAGTCGATTCTGGAATATATTCATCATCCGGTTCCTCAACGATTTGTTCAGTGACATGTTCTTTTCCGTCAATTATCTGAACTTGTTTAATGACTCTGATGCGTTTGGTTTTAACTCCTTCAGTTTGGATGCTGTGTGACACTCTAGGTTCCTCTTCAATGACTTCAACATCATCAGGTTCCTCAATTACTTCTTCAGTTACATGTTCTTTACCATCAATAATAGTTATATGCTTGATTATTCGTCTTCTCGTCCTTGTAATTTTTCTCGTAACTTTCTGTACAACTGTTGCCATATTTGTGGAAGAAGATTCGAAGGTTGAATGATGCACTCCGCCAGTTATGATCGTAGTTTGTCCCTCATGTGGTTCTTGTACGATGTAGGTAGTTTCATCAGGTTCTTGAATATGCACATCATCGTCAGGTAAAACTTCGAAAGACTCAGAAACTGTTACCGTTTTAACTGGAGTACTTTCTCGTGAATGTGATGATCGCACGGTAGTGGATTTTGTGATATGGGTACGTTGGCTACTACTTTCCTTTTGGATAAAGTCTTGCATCATTTTCTCAAGTTGTTGGGCCTGAGTAAGTTCGACTGGGGCATCTACTTGTTGGCCTTGATCTTTGTCACCTGCAGGTTGATCTTTAGGCTTGTCGTTTTTAGGCTCGTCATATTTAGGCTCATTATCATCAGGCTTGTCACTTGTAGGCTTGTCATCTCTTGGTATATCACCCCGTGAAGAATCATCATCTTTGCGAGGTGGAAGTGCAGGATGATCTCCTTTGTCATCATCATCACCTTCGTCTACTGAGGGCGGAACATCGCCTCTTTCCCTCACATTGATAGAAACCCTTGGGATCTGTTCAACAACTTCTTCAACATTATCTGGTTCTTCAACAATTTCTTCAGTAACATGTTCCTTACCGTCAATGATCACGACTCGGCGGATGATGCGCCTTCGAGTCTTGACGATTCTCTTAGTGACTTGTTGAACGACAGCTGTCACACTCGATGTAGAAGTCTGAACTTGAGGAAGTTCTTGACCTTCGGCTAGTAGGAAGATTTGCTCCGGATTCATGTCCTTTTCCATAGTTATTGTCATATCAGGCTTAGATGTGAACTCCTGAATTGTTACTTCACCTCCAGGTAAGCGAGTTAGAACTTGGCCTCCGTAGGACTGGTATTCCATGTGTTGTACTCCACCATCTTCCATTGTAGTAGACGTTCCTGCCTTCTCATCCCTTATCACAATTTGAGAGTACGCCTGGTCGAGCGGGAGATCACTTGATAAAATATGAGATTCATGTTGTTGGCTTTGCATTATCTGCTGCCTTGTGACCAGAGTCTTTCTGACCCTCTTCACGATAATCCTTCTGGTACCGTCGGCATCTACTACAACTTCTGTGGTTGTTTCATCAGGTTCAACCATAACTGTCTCGAAAGACTGAGGCAGGCTATGTGTAATGTTCAGTTGCGAATCTTTACGGAAGTCGTCATCCTTGTAGTTAGCATCAACGAGAAGTGATTTTTCATCAAGTCTCTGTTCTCTAGTCACTGGTCGACTGGCAATTTCAATGGTCTCATGGCCATCAGATATTGTTTGTCTGACTTGGATGTTTTCGAGAATTTCTCTTTCTTCAGAGTGTGGCTCACTTGTTTGTACTGCCATTTCCATGGGAGGAGCGCATGTGATGGCCACATCGTGGGTGATGATAGCGTCAGGTTGGCATATCACAGACTTGTCAGACACCGATGGGGGTTCTGACAAGAGGCTCTTACCAGTTTGAGTTTCCATTGCCACAGTTTCTTTCACAATCTGAATTTGGACAGGTTCAGGCTGACTAGGTTTACTTTCATGAACTGTAACTTTCACGCTCTCTTCGACAGAGGGTTGTTTCGATGGTTCTTTCTCTGACGGTTCCTTTTCTTTGACGATTTCTCTTGGCGAGACGACTTCTTCGGGCATCGATGTTGAATCGATTGTCCTATCAGTCTGCGAAATGTCGTCTTCGACCACTTCTGGTGCCGTTCTCATATGCAGCAGCACTTGCCTTAGCCTCTCTATCTCTATAATGACTAGATGCTTCGTTTCCTCTAAAGCCTTCTGCGTCGCACTTAATCTCACCCTCAATGACTGACTAGATTCATCATCACTTATCACAGTTATTGACTTCAGTATAATCTCATACTCTTCGTACTCCCTGATGTAGCGCTCGTACACTTCAATATACCTAATGATGTCCTCCTCGGTGAGAACTTCGGTCTGCACCGTAGTTTCCTTGAGGCCGTTGTTGATGGTCTCAAGCCATTTGTCCAGTTTGGCGATCTTCTCCTTGTGTTCTTCAATTTCTTTCGCTTGACGAGCCACCTCCACTTTGGCGTCCTGAAATGTTTAATTTGAATGTTAAAATATTTTTTTTTTTATATAATCATACCAATTCACTGATGATTTTAACTAAAACTTTATAAAATTTGACGTCGCAACAATTTGAAGCTTAATTACGAAATAGTGTTTAAAAAAAACGCGGTGAAGTGGGAGTATTCACAAACATGTAAACTCGCATACAAAAGACAACCAAACCCAGAACAACTATCTATAGGACATATAAATTTTGTTTCGTGCGGAAATCGGACGTGCGACACGTAGTACTGCAGCCAACCCCTCAACCAATGCTTCAACCATGTAATTAGTAGTTTTGATTATCAAGACTATCTTCTTTTTTGTTTAACGTATCATCTATTACATTAATTAATTCGATAGATGTACTAAGCAAGCAAATCAAGTTATTTTTATTCTCTGTTGCATACTTTCGATTTATTGTATCATATGTCTACATAGTACAAAACGTAGTCTCTTTTCTAGTCTGCCAATTTCTCCGTTAATTCCTCCTAAACTACGCAACGGATTAATTGAAGGTTTGAGTATTATTAACCTTTCGATTACCGTAATTAGAGACAAAATAGAAAGACAATGAGAGTGCGCTCGCTTGGTGTTTAATGAATTAATATAAAATGTAAATATCTAAGTAAATAAAAGTGTTAATAATGAATACGCAACAAACCAGTTAGTCCCACCAATAGGAAATAGACTGAAATGAGTTACCTTTCTTACCTGGATGATGTTAATCCCATCCCTCGCCTGCGTCAACAGCTTCTGTATCCTGGCCTTCATCACCACCAGCTCCTTGATGAGGACCTGCACCTCCGACTCCTGTCGGTACTCCATGATCTTCGTCTCCAAGATCTCGGCTGCTTCCTCGCACTTGACTAGAATTGTGATGCCCTCCTGAAATATGGGAATGGTACTGGTAACTTATTGGTAGTTTAATAATATGGGATATATTTAATATATCTTCTTGTTAAAGAATTTTAGAAATAAGTGTTTTGTCCGCTCAGTGCAGGAAATCAGAAATTTCATAAAGAGATTATCGTAAGCTTCATGCTAGAATAGTGTTGCATTTGATATAAAGGCAAGACTTGAAAAGTTTAAGAAGTAAAGAAAGAACAAAAACATAGCAATATTCCACAGTTACGTATAGTTTTGAATAACTAATCTCAAAAGTCATAAGAGTCATAACGCAGAGAGCTTACAACTACACAGATATGGGGCAGTAACGTCGTGACCTACAGAAGAAATAACAGCGTTGTTTTTTAAACATGAACGTTTTACACAATTTATTGCTGGGTTTAACTGAAGACAAACAGTGAAGAAATCACATGAGCAGTAAAAATCTAAATGTGTTTAGTGGCTTGAAAGCGAAGACAAATGGGACCAACTGGAAGTTGATTGGTACTTTGAAAGGCGAATACGTACCTAACTTTAAACCTAGTTACAAAATATTCCATAAAGGAGTGGGTTTAAGAACGTACTAATAGGACTTAAGAGTCCTGGATGGAAATATTTAAATATGGAAATATCCCGGATGGAAATATTTGCAACAAGATACAGAATGTGTGAAAAGTACTGTCAAACTAATATCACACTAAAATGCATCGCACACACTGATTGATAGAGATAAACCAAAAATACACATGGCGTCACAATTTCTTAGAAAAAATCTAAAAATAAACGTGATGTCAGCTGGAAAACATGCTATTGCTCATATGAATTATGTCATAGGCTAATAAAAATTAAACATGCAATGTACTTATGTACAATTCATACTATCTATTTCTGTAGGGTTATCAGTCATCATTGACACAGTTTATTTTACATGGAACCTTAATGATGACCATAACTATTTCGTAACTTTTATTTAACGCAGAGAGAGAATCTTTAAGAAAATTACTTTATTATTTCAATACTGAATTCAAGATAAATAAAATACATCACAATGCCCATTCAACGCCATTGATTTTTTTCCCTGTGGATTTTTAGTAAAGTAGAAACAAAATATGGAACACTTTAAATGACCGTTCCTAATCTCTATGAGGAAAACAATACAATGTAAATATCCTATATATAGCTTATACCAGGTACAAAGTTTCAAACGTACTTATAACATTATACTGGAAATTCAATGACTTTGTCAGGACGAACGAAGTTCATCGCAATGATACAGTCATTATCTTGAAAGAACTGCAAATTACAAGAAACTACAAAAATACCTACACTTGAGGATGATTCATCTAAATTCTATGTGCCTTCAGAACTATTTTCTATTCGTAGGTAAAGGTCGGAACTCGTAAATTTTATGCGACGAGGTTTATAGAGCGTATTAGTTTTAACGATCCGGTTAAAATTATCTTTTAATGACTATCTTAGATGTGCATACTTTGTAGCCAAAGCAAGACTCGTTAACAAATGTGGAACGTATAATAAATGCACATAGACATTTAGAAAAGATGAAGGAAAACATCAAAACAAAAGTGTTTGTAGTTTGAATCAAGAAATTATTAACATGTGACATCTACTAAACCACATTGTGCGCATGTGGTGGATTCCACTCCCTCGCACAGAGAAGAGGCCTGAGCCCTAGCAGTGAGAATATAATATCCTGGTTACACATTAGTCATAGTCAATTAATTTAGGAATGATCAAATATTAAAATTCATCGTCCCAAAATAATAATGAACATCTATAGATTAGGAACTGATGTCATTGACTAGACTATGGCAAGCTCAAATTAAATTCGTAACATTGTTTTTGGAAATGATCACCGCTATGCCGTCACAGCTATTATCAACAGCTGATGCTGTTCTTCTGAGTCTTGGAATCACTTCAATACCCATTAATGTATCGCTAAGTAATTTATTGAATTTATTTGGCATAAATAACAAGAATTTACGCTAATATGTAGAAACTTGGACAATGTTTACAGAATTTATGAGGTAAACAGCTACGGAATAACATTGTTTTTGGTTAAATTATCTATTATAAGTTATATTATTATTTATTATAAGTTAAGGTGTGCAATAAAGTTGTATAATAATAATAATAATAATAATAAATATATTGGTTTAAGTAAACATTGTCTAGTTTATATTTACAATGCTTAAAAGCCAATGTCACTTTAAACAAATGTTCGAAGAACTTTATAAGAAATGGTATTACCTAAATGTGTCAAAGGCAATATAATATTTAGTATCTATAAGACAATTCTTGTTTACTATATTCTTACAACTTTACTTGCGTGGGATGGTAAACAAGACACCTACTCAAACAGAGCTATATCAACAACGTTTGTCAATTGCTTGCTATTCTAAAATTAGCTTTGTGCAAATAATTGAATAATGATTCAGGTTAAAAGTCAAATCCTGGTCAATTAATTGATTACTTCAGACCTTTGGCTGTTGAGACAATTGATCCAGGGCATATGTCACATTTTGGTCATTACATTTGATTTCTCATTGATTTTGATTTAGGTGCAAAAGTTAGGTACAGTATAGGTCATTTATACAAGCCTATTAGATTACAATGACCAGTGATTCCGGGCTTTACAATAAATTTTATAAACCGAGACCGTTCTGCTTATTGACTGACAATGGCCAACCCAAAGGGGACTGGTGAATACTGGACATCAAATAGGGTACAATAGATTTTGAAAAGACTGCGGATACAGCATTGTGGAGGCAAATAACGAACTATAAATATGTTCTAGAAATTCTGGGCCACAAAATAGGTGGACGACCTGATCGACGTAGCAGGCAAGCGATGCATGCGGGAGGCCCAGGAATTCGAAAAGTGCAAATCAGGATATTATCGACACTCAGCATAGGGTACATCCAGGTTAAAGAGAAAGAGAAAATTTCTGAGATATTGCCTTCAATTTGTGATTATATTTGAAAAAGTTCATGAATCAAGAAGTGACTCCTCATAAGTAATTAAAATTGAATATATTTAACAAACACCATTGAGGCACAAATCAAATATCCTTAAGTTATTTTTAGTTAATCACTGAGAAGTTACACTTCTAATTCATGAATTAAATATTATAGCAAAATAAACAAACAAAAATACCTGTCACAAATAAAAAAGACACTATAGCACTGTATAAACACTTCACGAAAAAAGAATCGAATTAAATCGATCCTATCGTAAAATAATTTTCATTCGAATATTTCGTATTCGTATCGACTGCACTGCGATCGTTCACTCACTAGTGCCCAGCGAGAAGCCAAACACTAACATTATTATTAACTCGTATGTCGTAACGCAGGTGACATCATTTGGTGAAACATCACAATATATGGACTAACTCATTGTCAAGGTCGCAGCATTGCTAGGAGAAGACAGAGCTCAAGCATTTTACTGACAAACATCACAACGTATGCAGCTATCAGTCACGTCTTAAAAGATGATAACAGAAACAATGCTGCGTTTAATTGATGCTATATCAATAATTATTTACCAGTGAACAGAGACACTAGCAAAATTATACCGGTAGATTTTATAAGTATTTAGGTCATAATATTTTTTTCAGGCTTCGTTTTGTTGGAAATAGAAAATATTGCATAAGGAGAGATACAAAATTATGTTGTAGCTCATGTCTAAATTAGTGACAAATTATAGTTAAGTACAGTGAATCAGCAACGAAAGTCACAGTAACCTACTTCTTTCACTCACCACCTACGTCTCGCACCACAATAACAGCTGATACTGCGTCTTTACGATACCCAACTCCCAACGTCATGTAACCGAATTCTAGTTTTGTTTATAAGGCAGCTATGGGCAATTTTGAATGAACATTAATTTGAAATCTGCTATAAACCAATTTGTATTACGAGAGAGCGTATCTATGTTTAGCATCATCTACGTCAGTGGGAATTTGGGTCTGTTATTTCTGATCAATGGCGTATATACAGTGAGACTTACCCTTAGACCTTCCTCCATGGCTTCCAGACTCTCATCGGGCAGGTCGGATAACCGCGTTTGTACATCTCTTATTTCTTCGAGCAGAGTTTCTATATCGTTAGATAATTCATCCTGAGAACACACGCTTTGATTAGCAAATCACTCTTGTGAAATAGAGATATGGAATCAAAAGTTACAGTTTTATTAGGAGTCAAGGTTTAGATTCCCTTTAACACAACTATTTATATAATAATACATTATCATTTGTAAAAAAAGGAACTCACACGCATAGGTAGGTATGCATTCCAATTTGCCCATTCTAATATGAAGTTCATATAACGTTATTTGGCAAAATAAAAAGTCTCAATCAACGTGCATCCTGTAGTATTTCAAAATGTAAAACGACATGCACTATCAGTTCACGTGTAGAAGTAAATCAAGATTAAATACATCTCTGGACCAATAGTTTTGGATAACGGCCAAAACATAAATTATGAGTTCGCATTCTCGAGGAAGCGTGTGTAGGCATTCATTACGAATTAAGTCCGAATTTATGCACGGCTAGTATATGCGGAATGAGCGCAGAAGCAAAATTAACCTTATTACATAAACATTACAATATTATTTGTTTTGAGATAGATCTTGTATGAATTAATTTCCGTTTAATTAAAATTTTAGGCCCAGGTAATCCAAATCTATTTAAATCAAAAACATATTCTATTTGCAGAATAATAATCAATGTTGTGTAAAACTTTTGATTCCATATCGTCTATAAACATAAATTGAAGGTTCAAACAGTCCACGTGATCATTCCGATGGACTATCAGGTTAGGAGCACAATACAACAATAAAAACAACAACAAAATAACTCAATTTAGTTCATAACAATGTTGGCATGACATGCGAACTTTAGAAGTCTGCAAACTGGGAAAGTTACTGGAATATCGATGAAACAAAAGCAGTCAGTCTAGTATACAAGTGTTCTGTACCGTGGTCGCGTGAGGTTCAAGAATTTGACCATTCCAAATAGTTGAATAATTAATTTGTGTTTTTGAAACAAAAACATTCTTCAAGGCAAGAGATCCGAAGTGTCGTATAAATTTGAAAAAATGGCAGTTGTGGAGGATTCAACTTGATGAAAAAGTAGAATCTCAATAGAAGTTCGATTGATTTTGAGACCTTCAAGGTGAAAAGAAAAAAATATCAATAAATGAATTCCCCCTGAACTACCAAGTTAATGTTAGTTTTAATTGTCAATTGCAGCGTGGTGAAGCGTGTGGCATTCACACCGAGAAGCACTTGGAGCAGATTCGGTACGGAACACTTTAAATGAGGACAATCTATTATCACTTCTGATCTAATTTTAGATGCTTTTTAATATTTCGAACAAGACATTCAAAACAATACAGATATAATAACTTGAAAATTACCATTCAATAAAGTTTTGGAATTACAGGTTTTGCAAACTAAACTACTGAAATTCAAAATGTAGCAAAAAATACGACTAACCTTAGCAAAACTTTCAAATTAAATTGCAGACTTTGTCAAAGTTCTTTGTAAATTACTAAAATTGCAGACTTTGGGAGTCTTGTTTGATCTGGGTTGCAGTTTTCATCAACTTTCAATACCCAACTATAGACTTTATAAAACACTTCTCTCATTTAAGCGGCAACAGTCTATCGTCTCGTAGTAGCCAAATTTTGACGGGGGGTAAACACTGATCATCAGAAATAATAAAAATAAAACTATCATTCATAAATAAAACAATGTACGTCATTTTTAAGGTTTATTACAATAAAATATCAGATGACTGACAAAGACTAGAAAAAGTTCAAATCTGACTAGAGATGACTAGAGTATTATAATTCACACAATACAAAAATTAAGGACTAATAAAATGCGTTACTATACTACTGTCATAATGTACAGTGCACGCCAAGATGTGGCACTACAAGACGAGCTGCGGCGTGGCTACATACATCACAATACAGAGCTTCGTAATATGTGAAATTAAGAATTTAGTAATTATATCATGCCAAACATAGAGTAGATATTTAAAAATCGTACAATACGACTGTGGGTCAGTCACCTTTGCTGTCCTCAGTGGCGTCTCCTCCGGCTCCTGTTTGGATGAGGATGGGGCTGGTGCTATGGGCAGGGTGGTTAGTATATCCTCCCTAGATACAGGCTCGTCCAAAACGTCATCAACAACAGGTGCTTCGACGCTCAAATATGAAGATTTGTCTTTCCAACTACACATGCCGCCCGGTAGATCCATGGACATGTAGTCGGGGTCGTAAGGTGAACCAGATGAGTCTTTTGGCTCTTCGCCTTCAGATGAGTGACCAGAGCTTCCGCCCTGGTCTCTATCCTTATCGTTTTGGTCTTTAATGTCTATTATGGAGGTGTTATTAGGAGGAGTTTTAGTTCTACGAGCCAATAAAAGAAAATATTGGCATTCAGCGTCGTGGTATAAGTGTTTTTCAGGCCAGAAAGTATTGTCATTGATAATATTTTCCTCGACGCTAATGCCTTCGTCAACATGAGGTTCATCAGTGTCTACAGGTTTAATTACTTTTTCAACAGATTGACGTTCTATTAATAGTAATTCCGCATCATGAACATTGTGTTTGTCCGTCCAAAAGTTATCCGCTTTAAGGTTTGTGAGATTGTTAGTAACAGTATCAATGTTAGAAAGTGGGACACTAGATACAATATCGGCTTTAACTGAATCTTTTTCAATGATGCTTTCTTCTAATACAATTGTTGATGTATCTCTTTCTGATGGTGCCTTCGTTACTTCTGTAGGAACTGATTTATCTTGTTCTGTTTCAAGGAAGGAAATGACTGATTCCTTTAGTGCGTCATTTTTCCGAGTTGCTATTTCAGTAATTTCTGACTTTATGATCAGGTTTTCATTAGGCTTCTCTGACTCAATAAATGCGGCAACTTGTTTTGGTATTTCATCTTCAAGTTTTTCTTTTAATTCAGGTTTATCCCATACAGGTAGGAAAATATTTTCTTTTTCGATGATAGGTTTTTCTGGCTCAATTTCAGGAATCGGTTTATCTTTCTGTCTATCTTGTTCAGCCATAGTTTGTTTGAACATTTCTTCCAAAACTTCTTTCGATACAACTTTAGGTTTTTCTGACGTTTCAATACTAGTTACTACTTGAGTATGAAGTATACTATTGTCTCTGGGAGTAATGTTTTCTTCTTGAGTGACTAAAAGATTTTCTGAGTGCTCCAAGGAATGGGTTTCAGTTATAGATAGAGGTTCTGTATCGTCTAATAGTGAGTCAATCATGCTCATGCTGATATGTTTGTCATCAAAGTCTTCATCGTGTTTAGAAGTTTTGTCTTCTAATGGTGCTTCAGGAGATTGTTCTTCAAGTGACTTAGGTTCCAAACCATCAGGTTCAGGGCTAGCCAACGATGGAGTCATGTTATCCAATAGTTCATCATACTGATATTCAATGGATGTTTGAGTGTCCGTCAATTCCTTGGGTGAACCGTCACTGAGTGATGAATCGTTTTCTGGTAACAACATTTCCTCAATTTCTCGTTGCAAATCAGCCATTTTGCTCTCAAGTGACTGATCATCTGCAATCGTGTCCTCGAGTTCTTGTATTTGGGTTTCAACAGATGTTATTTCTTCTGTTATAAATTTGGCTGTAGATTGAATTGGCTCGACACTTTCAGATAGCACATTGGGTTCAGTAAGTGTTTTTTCTGCCGGCACGTTATCTTTAATATCTATTTTATAAGTTTCCGTAGGGGTGTGTTGAATTTCCACAGAAATAACTTCAGATAAATTGCCAGGATCCATTTTCCAAAACTGTGCTTCTGAAAAGACTCTATCTTTTATGGGGGTTTGAATGGATTCAGGTGTTGAAACAGGAGTTTCGATCTTGTTTTGCCGAGGTTTTGTTTGAACTTTAGGTACTGTTACTATTTCTTGTTCAGAAGAAGTAACTTCTACAGGAGACGAAGTCTCAGTAGCCTCAGTAACTTCTATGGGTTTCTTGTCCTTCTTCTTCTTCTTACTCTTCTTTTTAGGTTCCAATTGGACTGGTAGAGAACTCACGTCTTCTTCTATTTTATTATCTATGTTTGACGATTCTAAAATTTCGACCTCTTTGGGTGTTTCCGGCTTTTCATCTACAGGTTTGATAACTTTATCTTTTGACTTAGAAGATCGTTTCTTTTTATCTTTCTTAGGTGGTTGCTTATCTTCATCAGATGTACTTGGAGCTACTAAATTAGCTTTAGGTTTAATTTCCTTTTCTTTTGATTTAGTGCTTCGACTCTTTCTACTTGGTTTCTTAGCCGGCTTTTCATCTTCTGAAGGGCTCTGCGTGGACTCGGCATCATCTGGTTTGAGAGTGGTAGTCAATGGCTCGAATCTGTTCTCGGACTTTTCACGAGTTTCACGTTTTTGTGACACATTTGATTGTGACCGTGCTTCTCTAGATTTGGATCTAGACCGTCTACTTCTGTCAACAGTTATGAATCCCTCAGCATCTACCTCAACGTCAGGTTTATGATGGTCGTTCTCTGATTCATCTACAAGAATCACTGGAGCTTTAGAAGGAACATGCACTGGAGCTTGTGAGTGTGTTTCTTCTTCTTTCTGTACTGTCTCAGGTGATGACCGTTTAGCTACTATCTTAGCCCAAGATCCAATGTTATGATCAGTTTCTGTAACTGTCTGTGTGGTCTCGAAAACTTCTTGAATTTCGCATACAGGTACTCGTTCCACTTTTTCGATCTCTTGTACTTTTTCTTTCCTTGGTTTCTTTTGCTCTGGTATTTCTCTTTCTTTTGGCTTCTCTGAAACTAGCTGTATAAATTCTTTATGTTCTTGTAACAGGCCTTCGGTCAGAACATCAGCGTAAGATTTGCCTTCCTCAGCAGCTTTGGCCCATACATTTACTGGTTCCGGTACAACTGAAGTAACTTCGGGTACAGAAGGTGCAGTAATCGGTATTGGTACAACTTCAGCCGGTTTGGTTACAGAAATCTCTTTTTTATCATCTCTTTCCTTCTTTTTCTTCTTTTTACTCTTTTTAGTTTTGACTTCAACATGTTCTTCATGTACTTCTTCAGTAGGAACTTCCGCTTCCGTTGATTTTTCAACTGGAGCTGATGTTTGTGGTACGATTTCCACTTTTTCTTTCTTACTTTGTAATATTGTCGAATACGATATTTGAGATGATGTTGGGACGTCTTCTGTTACGACTTGTATAATTTCTTCTTCTGTAGTAATAGGTGCAGGTGCATCTCCGACTACATCAGATCTACTCTCAGACACAGTAGTAACAGTCTGATACATATAAGAGGGTGTAAACTCAGGTGCATCAGCCGATAATTTTGAATACAGTACAGTGTTCGAATAAGAGGGTTTGAATTCAGGGATGGAGTCAATTTCGGGAAGGAGATCATGCAAGCTATGTATAGGAGATTTTTCTACACGGCTAACAGTTTCAGTTTTGGTTAGTTGTGTTTCCCTAAGATCAGCTGAAAGTATATTTTCCGTTTTAACGTCCGCAGGTTTATGAGTATCCATATCGGGTTGTTTAATAATTTCGGTTTCAGGTAGGTTTATAGCCGGTTCTAAAACTTCAGTATGTGTATCCGCCGAGATAGTGTCAGGCTTAGTATCGAGCTCTAGGTCAGTCGCAGTACTTAAATCTACGTATTCGCTTGGATGAGGAATAGTAAAATCTTCAGTTGTTTCAACGATTTCAATATCTTCTAAAGGAGATGGAGACTCTTCAGCAACGGTAACTTCATCGATTATAGCTTTTTCAGGACTTGCAGGTTGAAGAGGTTCAGTTTGTAACAAAAGTTCTTGCTTCTTGTATTTGATTGAACGTTCAATGTCCTTAATGTCCCCGAATACCACAGGCACAAGACTTTCATTAAGATCGTCAATAACAAAAGTTTCGTAAGCTGGTTTGGTTCTTGTCACAATGGTGGTAGTGGTGGTAGTAGTAATAGCTTGTGTTTCAGGTTCCTGGAGTGCTTCTTCAATGAGGTTTTGAACTATCGCGTGATCGTCACTAGTTTTAGGAGTTATAGATCTTGGATGTTCTGTAGTAATGTCACTTTCAGTTGATGTAATTTCTGTAACAGTTTCTGAAGCTTGTGTTGTTTCAATAGCCTTCGAAGTAGCTTCAGAAACGTACGATTCTTTTGATTCGTCAGTGACAATATCTGTAACTTCACTGTGATCTATGATCTCAAATGTATCTTCTTCAATTAAACCATCATCTTTAGAAGTTTGAAGTTCTTCTTTAATTACGTCATCAACTTGGTCGATATTTTCTGGAATTTCTACCGAGACAGGTTCCTTATTTTGGCTTTCAAACACAGGAACTTTAAGTTCCAGTGTAGGTGTCTCAACGTCTGTACTGCCATAAACAACAGTTATAGGTGTATTACTTAGATCATCTACTTCAAACGACTGTTCAATTTTAGCCAAAGATGCCTTTTTGTGAGGAGACGGCAGCTCTACAGGTTGTTGTATATTTTGTACAGGTCCCGTGACAACACTTTCATTCGTAATGAAATCAATAGTATGTTCAGTATCGGTTTTAGTTGTTATTAATGTTTGCTGATTACTAACAATTTGAAGGAATTTATCTTCAACGTTTGTGGAAGTTATTTTTTCAGCCGGTGTTTCTGGTTTTTCTTCAGCTTCTAATGATGTGAGGGTTATTTCTTCTACTAATGTTTTAAGTTCCTCTTTAGGAACAATAGCCTGTTCAGTCGTTTTAGTGGATGCTAAAACACGTTCAGCATCTTGAATTACATGATAACTGTGACGTAATGGTTCAAAAACAGTCTCTACGACTGGTGCTTTTTCTTCTTCTTCTATGACGTTTTCGGGAACATCAGTTATTTTTTCTACAACTGGCTCAACGGTAGATGCTAAAACACGTTCAGCATCTTGAATTACATGATAACTGTGACGTAATGGTTCTAAAACAGTCTCTGCGACTGGTGTTTTTTCTTCTTCTTCAATGACGTTTTCAGGAACATCAGTTATTTTTTCTACAACTGGCTCAACGGTGCCAACTGATGCAGTTTCGAATGGCGATGGAGAACTATCGACCGTTTCAGTAGACACTTCAAGTTCTTCAATAGAAACTCGCGTAGATGCAAGTAAACTTTCAGCATCATTTATTTCGTGATAGCTGAACCTTGGCACTTCGTAAAATGATTGTATTGTCGGTTCGGGCTCTGGAGTCACTAGTGGAACGTTTTCTATGATTGGACTTTCTATTTCACCATTATTAATAGGTACGTCATTGTGACTAATGTGATTTCCAATCAATTGCTGTCTTTCTATGTTCGTTTCAGTAGTGACAGGGACAGTAGGAATATTTTGTAATTTCGATTCTTCCTGTGTAACCGGTGTTTGCTTTTCTTCTACTTCTTTAGCTGGAGAAGGTTCTTTGCTAGCTTCTCTAGATTTTGTCACAATTGTAGCCAACAATTGTTCAGCATCAGAAATTTCGTGGTAACTAACCCGTGGCATTTCAAATATCTTGGGCTCAGGCTCTTTGGTCACTTCAACAGACACAATTTTTTGAACATTACTTTCAGGTAAGATTGTTTCTTTAGCAAGAATTTTAGTAAAATCTTCAGTAACTGTTGTAACTGTGATCTCGTTACTCTCAGCTGAGCGGTTTTCAGCATCAGATATTTTTTGATAGCTTACAGTTGGTACTTCACTTGCTATTTCAGGTTTTATATCCTTCAGTGTTATGGGAGCTGATGGAAGCTCAGCTTCCTTAGTCTTAATAGTTTCAATTACTTTTGTCGTCACATCTTCTGTTGTCTTATTCTTGATTTCCAGTATATCTTCCACTATTTTATCAATAACAGATTCCTCTTTTATAGATTGTTCACTCTTCGAATGAGCAAGACGTTTCTCAGCATCAACGATTTCGTGATAGCTATGGCGTGGCGTCTCTTCATGTGACAATGGCCGTTTCTGGACCTTAGAGGGCTCACTATATGTGATAGCAATAGGTTCCTTTTCAGCAACCGTCTGTGCTATTGGTTCGACAGGCTTCGAAATCGTACTTTCAGCGGTAATAAAATCAACAGTATTTTCAGTAATGGTTTTACCTGTTGTTGTTGAAAACGTTTTATCAAGAGCTTGAAGGAGACTATCTTGAGCTGAAACTGGTTTATCCTTTTCAACCACTTGTGTGTCTTCGAAATCAACTGTCTGTTTAACCTCATCTGGTTCTTTTTCTGGAACTTGACTCACTGTTGAAGTGTCTTCGAGTTTTTTAGGCTTAAGGTTTGGCTCTTCCTTGAGTTTTGCTTGAGATGCTAATAAAATTTCAGCGTCTCTAATTTCATGGTAGCTTACTCTAGGTGCTTCTTCTCTGATAGGAGAAACTCTAGTAGTCTGTTCAACTTTAGCAACTTCTTGTTTGATGTCGTGTAGCGGTTTAGGAAGAGTTTCTTCTGAAACAACTGGACCAGGACTTGTACTTTCAGTTTTTGGAACAGTTTCAGAGACACGCAAAGACGAAACTGTTTCGTTATTTTTAACCGTTTTATTAGAAACCTGAGATGCTAAAATCATTTCAGCGTCTTTAATCTCATGGTAACTAATTCTAGGCGCTTCTTCATTTACTGAAGATACAAGTAAAGGTTCTACTGCATCAGTAGGTTTATCGAAAGTTGCTGGTTTTATATCAATTGGTTTCTTGTCCATCTCTGTTTGAGGCTCCAAATTTAGTTGATCAGAAGTGAAAATAATATTTGCCTCAATGATTGTGGCGTTATTTAATATGGAAGCATCCACTTCATCAAGCGGTTGTAATATGTAGCTCTCTGATGTGATAAAATCAACAGTCTCTTGAGTATCCGTTTTCGTAGTTGTCTCTTCAGCAAAAGTTTTCAGCAATACTTCTTGAAGTACATCTCGTGACGTTGGCGTCATTGGTATAACTTCAGTAACTGCTGTTGGAGTTTCGGTTATTTGTGTTGCCAACACAACTTCAGCATCCTTGATTTCTTGGTAGCCCACTTTTGGTGGTATTTCTCTAACTGGAGAAACTTTTTCGGGTTCTACCTTAGATATAGGCTCCTTGGATTCAGCTGACTGAATAGGCAAGGTTGTTTCTTGATCACCAATGCTGTCATTTTCTTGTGACCCTTGAGACTCCCGTTGACTTAACATTAATTGAGAATAATCATAATCTAATTTATAGGTGTCCAGATTTTCCGAGTATGTCTTGACGTCGTTGACTAACTCCTGATAGGGAATATTGGAATATTTTTCCTTGTTTCTCTTTTCAGCAGGAGTTCTATTTCGATCTTGTACCGATCCAAAAATGGCTTCTTCAAGTATATCGGAGAAATCTTCTTCAGTTAGTGGTTTTTCTGGTTCATTTGCAACCACTTCTTCAAATTCCGTTTGTTTCAAAGTTTCAACTTCTTCAAATTCCGTTGGTTTCGAAATTTCAACTTCTTCAAATTCCGTTGGTTTAGAAGTTTCAACTTCTTCAAATTGTACTTCCTGGTCAACCGATTTTTCTACAGTTTCAGTAGTTGTAACTTCAGTAACAACATTTGCTACACTTTGTGTCGTTATCGATACTGAACTTGTTGATGTTATCCTTGTAACAGTATTATTCTCTAAGAAGCCAGATGTTTCAGCTGACGTTTGTAAAGATCCAGTTTTAGTATCTTCAAGTGCAGTTCCTGTTTTTTCAATACAACTTTCAGAACCAGAAATTGTTTCTTGATCAATAAACCTGTCGGTTATAACCTTACTGTCTAAAACATTATCACTAACATTAATGGAAGACGTTTCATCAGTGATTTTGTTATTTATCGATTCTTCACTTAAAACTAAGATTTCTTCAATAGGTTGAGGTTCTTCTAACGAGTTACTCTTACTGCTAAATACTTTTACAGTCCTGATAGGAGGCAGTTTCTTCTCTTCATGTGTTATTAGGTATATAGTACGAGTTTCAACATCTTGCGTGATAGGCTCATAATGAGTTATCTCCTCAACGATATTATACGATCCTTCTTTCAACACGTCGGGTGAGAAGAACTTATCATTATTATTCTGTTCATTAGCAGGACTTGTGACTGGTGTCACCAGCTTTTTATCATCTTTGCTTACAACTTGTCCATCATCGATACTCTCAGAAATATTCCTGGTAGATTTTTCAGGTAGAATAGCTCCTTCTATTAAAGACTCAACTTTATTAATAGTTCGTTCTGTTTCTAGTAAAGTATTAGTCGTCTCTTTGAGTATTGTTACTTGACTAGCAACGTGTGCAGTTTCAGTAATGGTTAAATCCGATTCGGGTTTACTGATTGGTTCAAAGGTAGTTTCTGTTACACCTTCTTCTTCTTCTAGCAAAGCATTCCAGTCAATATGTTCAATTGGTTGAGCAATTTCAACGTCTTCCTCAGGTGATGTATCATATTCAACCTCCTTTGAGGAGACTTCTCTCTCAATTTCATGCTCAGCTACTTTAGACGTAGTTGTTGTTGATTTCAGTTGCTCTTGTTTGGCTTTTGGTTTTGGAGTCTTTTCCTTGGGTTTTTTCTTAGATCCTTCAGTGCGTTCTATTTCCTTGAGAGCTTTCTCAATATCGTCATCGTCAATCTTTTGTTTTTTAGATTTTCTCTTTTTATGCGATTTGACTTCTTCGAAGGCAGGTTCTTCTAATTTTGTTTCTTCCATAAGTGGTTCCGGTTCAGGAGCAGGCAATTCTTGCTCAGGAGTAATTACTACAGATACATTCTTGACTACATTTTCCGGTTTAGTTTTAGATTTCGACTTCTTTTTGGATCTTTTCGACTCTTCGACGGGTTGTGATTCTTCACTTTCCTTAATTTTAATAATTTCACTAGGTTGCTCAATTACTTTTTGTTCAACAACCGTCTTTTCACTTGTATCCTCCTTAACTTCAGAGTGTTTGCCTTTTTTAGATTTCTTTTTCTTCGTTAGTTTTGGCTCTTCAACTTGTTCTACTATGTTTGGTACTTCTGCTATAACGGGCTCAATAGGCGTTGTTTTGACGTTTTCTTCAACAATTTCAACAGTTTCTGTGGCTTCAAACACAACAGGTTCAAGGGTCTTTTCTTGTTTCTTTTGTTTCTTTTTTTTCTTATTTTTAGATGAAACGTCAATGGTTTTAATTTCCTCTTGTATGGGCTCTGAGGGTAATTGTTCTATTTGTTCCAGTTCTGGTTGTACAAATTCCGAATCTGGTTGTTGCCGTTGTTCAGGTTCTAGGGAAATATATTCAGACTGGTCAGTCTCCTGTTTGTTAGATCCTGATTGTATTTGTAATATCTGAAATTGTTCCTGTTGTACTTCTGTTGTCTGTACATTTTCCAACAAAAAGCTTTTTATTTCTTCTGTGGTTTGATGCAGGGTCAAGTCCGGCTGTTTATGTTCTGGTTGCTGAGGCATCAGTTCTATTTCTCCTTGTACCACAGGTTCATCTACCTTGGATGATTCAGAACTTACTATTTCTGGTTGTTCTTGTACTAGTTGTTCCGATTCCAGTGGAACTTCTTGTACTTTATCTGTTCGTTTTGGTTCCTGCTCCACCCGTTCAGATTCTTTGGAAATAAATGCTGAAACTATGTCAGTACCTGGTATTGCTTTACCCTTCTTCTTTTTATTTTTAGAAGCTTTCTTGTTTGTTTGTTCGTCTTGTTTAGGAGTTTGTTCTAGAATTGAGAATAATTCAGACTCTTTAGCTTCTGCAGCCTGTTCAATTCTTTCTAGTTTCTCTTTAGGGTCAATTATTGTGTCAGTGACTACTGTAGATTCTTGTATGTTTTCTAAATTTTGCTCTTTTTTAGGTTTTGTTTCTATAATAGGTTGTGATGAAATGATTTCTGTTTCAACAAGCGCTGGTTTGCTTTCATAATCAACACTTGATTCACGTGTTGACTTTACAGATGTTGTTTGAGTTACAGTTTCAAACACTTCTTTGTATTCGTCATGACTGGTAACATTAGAAGTTATTGTAGAAATAACTTCATTAGAATTATCTTTCTGTTGAACAATATTATCTTTAAACTCAAACGATAAAGACTCTTGTTTTTCGTTATTTACTTCCGGTTGAGTAACATATTCCGTAACGTGTGAAACAACTTCTGATTTAACAGATTTGCTTTCAACGGGTGTTTCTGTACTCTTGCCAGAGTCAACAACAGAGATGACGTCAGATATACTACCAACAGAGCTACGCTCTGATTTCTCAGATTTATCTAAAGAACCTTGCTTTTGGCTCTTCTTTTTCTTAGATTTTGTTACCAGCTCAACAGGAGCAGTAGACTCAACAGTTAATAACTCGGTATTTACATCAATTGTTTTCATAGGTGATTCTTTGTGACCTTTCTTTTTCTTAGTCTTAATTTGTGCGTCTGTTTCTTTATGTTTTTTAAATTCTACTCCTTCAGGTTCTTTCGGAGTTTCCACTGTTATAACTTCAGTGATGCTGTCTTTGCTTCTATCACGAGGTTCTTTTGATTTTTTCTTTTTTTTTTCTAGCTCTTCAATTTCTTTGAGAGCTTTCAATATTTCGTCTTCTGGTGATTTTGACTTTTTAGACTTTTGCTTCTTTTTAGGCTTTTTTTGTTCAATTTCTTCGACAGCTTCAGGTTCTGAATCTTCTGCTACCAGCTCGGTAACAGTTTCTACAACTGTAGCACTATGTTGTAACTTTTTAGTGACTTCTTTGTAACTAACTTCGACAGTAGGCTCTACAATCACAGCTTTAACTAGTGTATCCCTAATAGGTGTGAGTTCTACTTCTACAGGTTGTTCAGGTTCATCGAAATCTTGAACTTCGATGACCTTTTTCATCGTCTTTTTCTTTTTCATCGCCTGAACGTCATGTGCCTTCGTAGGCCGTTTTTCAGGCCCGCGCCTCTGCCTTGGCATTTCCCTTGACCTACTTCTAAGCTGTGGTCGCTCGGGCCTATCAGGTCTTTCCAGTCTACCCGTTTTTTCCGGCCTTTCGGGCCTATCGGGTTTGAACCTCGGCGGTTCAATCTTCTCAACTTTCGATTCATATTGCTGAATCGGTGGAGATCTCTCGACGCATTCTACTACGATCTCCTTCACCAGCTCTACGTGTGCCACTTGTGGTTTCGGTAAGGACGTAACGCTATGAGTACGCGGTTGTTTGCGTAACCCGAGTGCTAATATTTCTGCATAAGATAATTCATGCGAGCGTTGTTTAGGAGATGGGCTGATAGCCCTTTCCGATATTTCTAATTCCTCAGGCTGTAGTTCTCGCATTGGTTGATCCGGTAACGTCTTTAGAGGCTCGGGTGATTCACGATACACGGGTACTTCCCGATACACGGGTGATTCTCGATACACGGGTGCTTCCCGATACGCGGGTGCCGGCACATCAATGGGCATCTCCCGGTATTCCACTGGCGGTTCTGCATAATACTCAGAAACCGGTTCCGGTTCGGCACGCGGAACATAGTCATCATAGTAAACGATCACGTCACCGCCATAAGGCTCACTGACACTGATAGACTCGCTAACACGGGTGTCACACGGCGACATCGCGTCGTCATCGACTCTCTCACTGAGCACACACGGTTCCTTGGGCACTTCCACGTCGTCGGGCGGGGCGGGGTCCATGGGCGCGCGGGAGCCGCGGGAGCTAGAGCGGGAGCCGGAGCCCTTGACTATCTCGGCGTAGGTGACGCCGCCCGGGGCCCAGCAGGGCGAGCGGGCGCGTGCGGGGCCCGGGGCGGCGGGCGCGGCCAGGCGCGCGCGGCGAGCAGGCGAGCGCGCGCGGTGCGAGCGCGCGTGCGCCGCGCTCGCCGCGAGCATGCTCAGAGTGGCGGCGTGCTCGTCGGTCGCCGGCATCACGAAGTACGGGTCCAGCGCGTAGATCGCTCCGGTCAGCTCTTCGATTCGCCGGGCGACCTCCTGATACGCAAGTACGGACAAACACATGATTTACAAGGGTGTCTCTCAGACGAGCGGACGGACGTGATGAGAGGTTGAGCGAAAGGAAACGACCGTGGCTGCGATGCGTCTCGTATATTTAACGTTTCGTATTATATGCTTATAAAAATTACAGGGACGAGATGACAAGGAATCGACTTAAAAACTAATCGCGGGTGATCGCGGACTACGCGTCTCGCAGCGGCTCGGCGTCGGGACTGCCGCGCTGCACCAAGAGCTTCACTCGCTCGTTACGCGCCTGAATCTTGCTCTGGAGCGACTTGACGCGCTCGCGACACTCCTAGCGGAGGATATCAGTTCGACGTGTTAGTAGCGGGGAGGGTGAGGAGAAGGGTGACAAAAAGAAAACAAAAGATAAATAAAAGATGATCGAGCTTTGGGGCTCGCAGGTGAGATGAAGCGTGCCCGCCACCTGCCCGGTCGCCCTGAGAGCCTCCAGGTCGGATAAACAAAACTAGAATACTCGCTAGCCACCTACTCGCGGGTCCGTGTGATCAGACGCTTACCTGCTGTTGTCGGTGCGCGCGCTCGGGCTCGCGCGGGCAGTAGTTGGGCTGCGCGGCGTGGCGCAGCGCCTGCTCGGCCTGCAGCAGCTGCGCGCGCAGGCGCGCCACGTCGGCGCAGTAGGCGTCCACTTGCTGCAGCGCGCGCGCCAGCTGCGCCGCCTGCGCGTCCACCTGCGCGCCCAGCGCGTCCAGCGCCGCCGCCAGCGCGCGCGCCGCCGCCTCCACGGCCTCCGGGCCCACGGACTGCGCCGCCACGCCGTCCGGCTCGAAGTGTACCTGTGCACACACGAGAAGGTCAGCACGAAGTCACCTTCCCGACCCGCCGCTGCGAACTACGAATAAGCAACCAAAACTCAAATCCGATGTTGACGACTCACGTTGAGTTTTTCCACTGCATATGAGATCTTTGTCTTTTGCGTGGAGATATCGTTTATCAATTTCTCCCTCAGAGCGAGACGATCCCTGAGCGGTTTCTTTGCATTCTGAGGTGTCTCTAGAGTTCTTGAGGTCGCTTCGAGCCAATGCCCGACATCCTTTAATTTTCTTTCGCATCGCTCCCATTCTTCAGCTAATTCCTGTAGTAGACCGTTCTGTAAAATAATGAAAGTAAATTAGTATGTTGTAAGACTGAATCCAGGGATCTTCATCAGCAATAGTACTGACTGTCTTCGCTAATCTCTTCTCGACGTCAACGGTCGCATTCTCTGCTGCCTCTAGCCTGGAAGGCAAGTCTCCCGGGCTGGTTACCCGTTCGATTGCCTCTATCTCCTTAGCCATATCCGCTAAATTCTTGGCTTGCTGCTTACAGCTCTTGAGCGCGTTCTGAAAACATAAATAAATTTTAGTAAACATTCGTACATGATTATATTTTGATCGTTGACTGTCGGCACATACCCCATATTCAGTCTGTTTCTGTTGCGCCTCCTGCAAGTCGGCCAATGGGAGTGGCCGCGCAAGGAATGCTCGCTGTGTCTCAACCCAAAGTAGGACTTTCTCGAGGAGAGTGAGGAAGCGTGCCACGGCGTCGCAGGCGTCCTCCACGGCGCCCTGCCGTGCCTCCAGCTCGCTGCACACGGCTGCGAACTGCTCGGACAGCGCGGTCACAGTGGACTGCACCAGCTGTCGCTCTGTGGCGTCGCGGCTGCCCTCCACTATCGCGCGAGCGTTGCGCGTCAGTCTCTCGACTCGGTCAGCAACGTTTGGCACTTCAGCTCGGGTGGCCACCAGGCGCTCCCGGTAGGGCTCTGGCGCCAGGGTGCGGTCCCTCGCTGTGAGTTCGGCGGCGCGAACCCAAGCTTGCACATCCTCCACGTCAGTGGCGTACTCCGAGCGAGCCGTGCGCGCGCGCTTCCATTCCCTCTCCTTTTCTTCCATGGCTGCTGCCAGCGCTTCAGAGGATAGTTCTAGGGAGGACAGCTCCTGGGCGACGTCCGCCGGCGCTGATCCTCCGTACCTCTTCCTGCTTTCCTCCGTGAAGTTCTTCGTGCGCTCCACCAAGTCCGACACCTCTTTTGTCAGAGCGCGCACACTGTCCGCTTCGTCTTCGCCGAACACGTAGAAAGTCCTTACTTTCGCAGTCAACACTTCTATTTGCTGTCGGAGCTCGTCGATTCTCTCCGACACGCGATCGAATTCGGACACAATGTCGTCGATCTCCGCAAGCCGCGCCGCAAGAGTCTGTCGCAATCTGCAAATTAAAAGCGATATTAAAGCGTTTAGTTCGCACCGAACGGCACGGGATTGTGGCTTGAGGCGCGCGCGTGAGGTGTAGGTGCCAAAACGCGACGAAAATAATCCGGCGCGGCGTGACGCTGCGCCCGTGACGGTGCAAGGTCGCGCGGCGGCGCTACGCTACCTCGTCGTTCGTGCTCGTTCGCTCGCGGCGCTCCGCTCGCGTCGCCCGCCCGTCGCTCAATGAACCGATCTCGATAGATTCGCTGGACGCATCTAATTTTAAATTCCACGTTCTAATGTTTGCACGGTGACATCATAGCGCGCGAGTTTTTTCGGTGCATTCGCCGGCCTGTGTTTACGTTTTGCGCGCACACACCCGACCGCGTTTACCTTATGTTGGGGTGACGCGAGCCGCGCGACCTTCAGCCGGCCGGTTGCCATATGTTAACTAAATGTATAGTGGACCATTAGTGTCGAACGCTCAGTGAACACGATCGCGAAACGGAAGCGGTCCTCGTTGTAACACAACTAACTCGCGATTAATGACAACCGCAGCCGCATGCAGCATGGCCGGCTGCCGAAGCGCCGGGTTTATTCCACACCAGTAAATACACAAAGAAGCCACTTTTAAATGGGAATACGTACAAAATTTATTCAAAAGATTCTGTACAATGTCCCCAGTCCACTGAAACACTATTGTGAGCATGAGTCATCGCCGCCGGTCCACGTAGGCACGGTCACATTTGTTTCACATAATTCAGATAAAAGCGAGCAAGTCGGCCGCACGGCGACGTAGGCACGTCCCAGTCTCCTTATAGCATAAAAATTCGTTTCGATTCTGTAAAAACAGCTTGCGTCGCTTATTTTCGGGCCGGTAGCAGCGATGCTGGTCCGCGAAAGGGGACCGTGCGATTGTCTCGGGTACTCGTTTCGCAACACACAGGTTCACAGAGGTACACTTTCATATCGTTATTTTAACTTGAAATGTCAGCAAATGTATTTTCTTGTTGCTAAAATGGCGTGTCGTTCTAAGTATATCCCTGTAGCCGGCTTCCAGTGCAGACTGTGAGGCCGTGACCTATTAAGCGCTGCGATCGCACGCATGCGCACTAAGCTCGGAAATACTAGTCTGCCAGTTTGAATAACGATTACACGTCTCCCCATGCCCAGTCGATTGTCTGGCTTTTGTTTCAGTTAAAAATGAACCTTAAATATTGCAGCGTAAGTATTACATTGGCTTATGAAAGGGCATGGCGTAGGGCGTTACGGTCGCGAAGATTGTCTTCTGTCTGATTGATTCTATTCTAGTCTATAAGTGCGGAGAAACTCTCGGAAACGTGAAGTTTCTAGTTAAAGCTCGCTTCTAGAGCGTTATAGCAATATTATGTGACGAAGTCGATTGATGCCGTTCAACTACAGTAAACAGACCTATCTCAAAAATTCGATCTCGACTCATTTCTTATAATAATTTAAAACATTTCAAGTATTTTTTCCTCCAACTATTTTTGCTGTAGGTTACTTTTTTACCTAATCACTCTATAAAGTCAAGGTTAATCACCAAATACGCACGAAACGTGTTTCGCCAACAAATCTCAAGTACACACATGTAGGGAAGTATCACATTGTGAGGACACCATGGAACAATTAAGTCTGGCTTTGAGGGGTGAATATTGCTTGGGGCTTCCCGCAATAACTTCCCCCTCTCACTGAAATGTAGGTATTTTTAATATACAAGAGTCTAGTCACAAATTTATTCGTTTAATGTTCCAACCCCTTGCAAATGGCATGAAAAGGAATGTGAAAATGACATATCCATTGCAATTTAAACGATCGACGTTTGAGTTGTGCGCATCGAAAAATAAAAAGCGAGTGCACAGGTCAATACTGAACTGTTCCATCTCTTTCTCGCAGTTATGAGCAAGTTCCTAAAAATACTATTTTATATTCAGACTACAGTGACTCTGTGAGGACTAGTTCTAGAATTAAAACAGAAGGATTTTCGCGTCATCATCGCCAAGGATGCGTTAAAATAGCCTGCCCATGATCAGCTACGTACCTTCCTGAAAGTCTAACTTTTTATCAAGGATAGTAATAAAGCATTCCTAATAAGTTGGAGACTCCCAAGAGATTCCTCATTTTCTTTAAGGCAAACTAAAACATAGTCAATACGAGTCAAGACGATACTATACAAAAAACTTGTTTCTTTATACTTAAAACTTGTGGCAACAGCTTAAACATTAACACTGAGTTGTCAATAGACTTCAATACACGTATTCATACAAAATTCGTCAATACTCTATAGATATAATACTTAGTATTGAGTGAGTTGTGTCATCGCTATTTCATAAGCAGGAAGTTCTCTGCGGTCACATTGTTACAGAAATGTTTTATTTTGTCGTTAAATATAACCATGGTACTGCCGCGGACAATGGCGATGGACCACTTTTGATCCTTATTCATTTTCACAATAAGGTCGAAAACCCAACAGCTATTATCAACGGTTCAGATAGAGCTATCGTTATGCTAAAAAATGATATCCTGTTAGAACAATGTTTTACCTTGTGATTTCAGTTTCAAGTTCGACCATTTAGAAGTATTTATCCTCATTTAAACGACCCGTGGTGTATTAAATATGGATATATTAAATATGGAATAAATTTTAAATATGGATTACTAGTTTCTGCCAGAGGCTTCACCCGCTTGAAAGTAGTAATTATTAAGTCAAGTGAACATACTCCCGAGATTTAGAGTTTCTTATATCTTATTCCAGGACAAAATCTACCGATGTGCTAAATTTCTTCCAAATCGTTTCATCTGCTTCATTTTGAAGAGGGTATAAATTGGTGTTTAACATACATACTTTTGCCTTTATAATATTGGTGTGAATGTTACTAATAGCTCAGTTGGCGATATCGTCGGCGATATACAAAATTATAAAGTTTTTAATCGTTTTCATCAGTTCAATCTACCACTAGAACAAAATACAAGGGAAAATTACCATTACATATCTAAATGCAATCATATAAAATCTATCTACAGGTAGAGAGCGTGAATCTGGCAACAATAAACTGGATCAAGAACGAAATTTATCTAAAAACACACGAACGAAATGATCCTAAAATAAACAGTGCGGAAGTTCTCACCGAAGATATATAAATACAGCTGATAATAAACGGACATGACGATAAGAAGTCAACGACCCAGCAAATGGCAATATAGCCAAACTGTGCGTTTGGCAGCAACGTCGGCAGTGCGGCCGGAGATTGGCACGCGACGTCGCCGGACCATAACCCGATGGAACGAGTTACGGCTTCATGTACACTCGACCGGAGATGGGTTTATGGGAAAATGAACCATAAAGTTAGCTTGAACTTCATTTGTTTTAACACTCGAGGTTATAGGGAAAGGTTTGGTCGAAGTAAGAGCATTGCTAATGTTTTGATAATGTTTCCCTCATAGTATTCGTTTATTTTTTTTTATTTTTTTAAAGTGGCCTTAAATTTTTATAACTCTTGGGTCCTTACGTGATAAAATGTCAGTCGTGCGAGCGAGAAAAAGGGATGGGTCCTTTGGACAATTCACTTTAGGTCGCAAAATGGATCGCGTTAAGAGCTCGTGGTAGGGTCTTTGGAAAGACCTAGCTTCCGGATGCTATTCTCCATCTGTTTAGATAGTTAACTAAATGTAAACAATCTTAACTTGTCTTTTATCAAAAAAATTGCCTAAAAATTTAATCTAAAAATGTTTACAATTAGGTATTGATTGACCTAATAAACCGATGTCAGGTAACTTTCTAAATTTAAGTAACCTTTGTATGTATTTTATGCGATTTATCTACACTAGATAATATTATAAAGAGGGATTTGTATTTTTGTGTGTATGTTTGTAATGAATACACTCAAAAATTTCTGTGCCGATTTAAATAATTCTTTCACCGTTAGAAAGCTACATTCACCCTGACTAACATAGGCTATATTTATTGCCCGTGCAAAGCCGGGCCGCTGGTTTTAAATAAAAAAACATATCAAGATTGTTTACAATAGATGATTGATGCAATGTCGATCAAGAAAGTCTCATATTTGTAGATGCATTAGCGACTGACGAGTCAATTTTACGGTGTTGCATTTTCTAAAGCACAGTTGCATTTTGAAGATATACAAAAATACGACTAGCCAGAGGCCTAATCTGCTTTTGGAGAGAGGTGGGCTGGTTGGAATAAGCCCACCCAAGGTTATGGCCGCTATGGCCCATGTACAATGGTCCGCATAGGACTAAGTGCGGAAACCATACTCAGACATAGACATAGACGACTAGCCAGTTAGACATTTCACTATCTTCCAAGTACGACATTAAATATGCAGTAAATTTCAGTCTGAGACAGCAATTACTTCCATATACAGTCGTGTTGGCTTGCCAAGCGTGGTCATTAAAGTATAATACATTATTCAATACCGTTGCTTATAACGGTCTGAAGGGGAGCCTCATGCGGCTAACGGAAACCAGCTGTTATGGTTTCCATAACTTCCCAACCGTCGAGGGGAAATTTAAGTTATAAGGCTATCGGGAAAATGAGTTTCCTGTATATTTAAATCAATTGTGTCGTTTAAAAGGGCTGCTGTAAATACCAGTTTGCACTCATGGCTTCATCACCGTGAAATTAGTTATGATATCCTTTTAGAGGCGATTCTCATACTAAATTAGGAATTTAAATTTTTCTAAATTATTCACTAATTTTTTGAGATTTTTTTTTTTTTGTTCCTCTGTAGTAAACAAACAAAAATAAATCGGTCAAGTCTTGTTCAAGTTTTAGCGAAACCAACTAAAAACAATAGATATTTATATACGTATATACTAGAGGTCCTGACAGACGTTATCCTGCCCGAAAGATGGCTTTTCGTCAGTAAAAAGAAAATTGAGAACCCGTTTGGAGCGATTGCAATAATTTCGTCCAAATGGTTTAGGCGGAGTTAGGTGAATTATATTACATAGGTACAAAGAAAAACATAGGTATATCAATTATTGTATATTTTACAGGTCTAGGTTGAATTGCTTATATGGCGTAATTCAGTCACATACATGTTAAATTGTAAAATCTATTCTCACCCATTCTCCGAGTTCTATTAGATCCCATGTGGCGATTACATTCGATTCAATTTACAATAAATTGATATTTATTGAACCGGGTTAGACTAGGCCATGGTCTATACTTGTCACTCCTTATACTTCAGACCTTATTAATGCAATAAGCAATGTTTTTAATACACTTGACGACGAGATATTAACTTATGTGAAGAACACTAGAAACTCTGCTGAGCCATAAACTGCAAAACTTTAATGAAAACATATTCAAATATTTATAAACAACTTAAACTTCTAGACCTTGAAGGACAAATTCTAATAAGAGTTTTATATTACGTAATAAATTAAATATTTAGCAACTATAACTAAGCTTGAAGACGGTTAGACCGACTGTTGGTAGTATTCATTAATACATTACATCGACAGTATGCGATTCAATATCAAACATCGATCTTTAGAACGATCGATGTTATCAAAACTTCAAATCTAACAGTGACTGTCGCAAAATAATTAAGGGAAACGATGACTCAACCAAATTAACTCGGAATCCCTATGCGTCACGAACAAATCACCCCTTTTCAACGTTACAAACATGTTTATAGCTACAATCTATGCAAAAGGGTTTCCCTTACCCTTCGGGTACCATTATCAAAGTTGTTACGAAGAGTATAATGTGTCAAAGAGGTACACATCCTCGTCTAGACATAATTAAATCATGACTTCATTGGCTAAAGTCACATGGTGTTCGTAAATCAAGGTTGCTTTGGTTCGCGCGATCCATCAAGACGTTCTGCTCAGTAAATCTCGATATTTGTAGTTCCAAGGTTATGGTCATGAGGGGTACACAATTACGTTCAGTGTTGCGGAAATTGAGCTGCTGAAATTGTCGAGTTGGAATGGAAATAAAAGAGGCCGTATTCAAATCCATGGTTCCAGAATCCATAGATAGATACAGTAAGTTTAGAGTAAAGATGTTTAAAGAAAATAAAGATTTCTTAAGATTACTGCTACAGTGCCGCAAAATTTTTATAGAACAGAATTATTTTGAAAAAAATTAGGAAAGAGATTGCCTCTTTGCTTCCAGATTTCTGCAAGAGTAATCGCTTTAAGAAAATTATGATATCACATTTAATGACGATGATGGAATGTGTCCTAAGTATAGACAGTTTCTAATGGTGTCAGCTACTAAATAAGCAGCTGACGTCACTTCACTTAGATCTAAGGGTTATTTTAATAAACTACAAGATTTCTTAGCAAGCGATGATATCATAGCAGAGACGGTTCATTGGAATATGCAAAGTGTACTCTAACAGCTGCAACATAAAGTCTATGATAGTTTGAAGATTATTTTAGCAAAAGCGAAATCATTTTAGGATCCTGTGTCATTGGTTGCGTAACGTGAATTTTTCTGAGAGGCCGGACGTTTTTAACATTTTTGTTGTAACTATTTTTGGTATTTGTTTCCATTTGAGTCTCATTCAAAATAGACTGAATATACTTTTAATGCTATTTTTTAATAAGACCTTCATGTCTTTTACACAGATTTTTATTCGATTCGACAATTTAAGTTCTAACGACTGCTTCTCAAATAGATGATTTCACAAAGTTGGAAAGACCATTCTTTATACTTCCTCTAAGTAGAAAACAAAATTGTAATTTGCTGGCCTAACTGAAATCTACTAAATGATCTAAAATAACATATGCTATTTCTGATCTTCATAGGGTGGTTTATTCAGATCATCGAACGGCGCAGCTCCCTTAAATTTTCTTCTTTCAATCTCTGCATTAGGCCCTGTTATGTCACTTTTATCATTGCAAATATTGTTATCGTCACAAAATTCTATTTTATATTCATCAAATATTTCAATCATTACATCGTATTTTTTTAAGAAATAGTGTATTTTATTTTCAAGTAATTTCTTTTAGATCTCCTACAAATTCTTGTACGTTGTATCAGCGAGATATTATTGGTAGTCATGCAACAGACATGTGTTCATGGCGACATGGTTTTATTTTGTTTGCGCTAATAAAATCTATTTTATTTTTAAGCTGTCTGGGGCTCATTTGTATGGGGCACTCAGATTTTTGTACAATGACGATGTCTCTTGCAGAATAAGTTACACCTACTTCACAATGAAAGATCTAGAAGTGTGTATAGAAACTTATTTACCGTGTAGTTTTTTTTTATTAAACCTTCATAACAATTTCGTTAGAAAACATTAATTTTACTTGAATTTGACCAAATAGCTCAAAATGCATTTACCTGTCTAGATGTTTAAATTACACGAATTTATTTAATAAAAAGACGCCCAAGGCCTAAGTCGCGTGATATTTAAAACCATCGTGTCTATAATTCTCAACATTTTTCATTTTTATGATGTTGGGAAAAACATTTGTGGAATTATAATTGGCTGTTTAAGATTTTTACTATACCTACCCTTAGCATCACGCAACTAAGTCTAAAATATAATAATGATGATGTTTGAGTTTTCTCTTGAATTCTCTCACGCTACTTCACTTACTTCATCTTTTTCTTCATGAATCGTTTGATAAACATTGTTAATTTTATCTGCGGCGCTAAATTTATGAAAAAGGTCGTCTTTTCATAATTCTGCAGTTTTAGATAACCGAATACCAAATTGTATTGGGTAATTCAGCACGAAGATTATTCGTTATGATAAGATAAAACGTATACTATGTAGGATATAATATGGAATTTTCGCAACTCTATCGTACATTTTGCTTTCCTATGAAACTTTATTTTCTCGAATTCTACCATATTGCGTTGTAAATGCATTAAACTGGTTGCCAATTAAGACAGTTGCGATTAATGTACTATCGCCCTTGAATATACCCGTATATTCGGATTACCAATTGTGTATTAGTTTGATCAATAATTTCACCAAAGAAGTAAGAATAACCTTTAACACTGAAAATACAGAGTCTAATTTAGCATAGAATTATTTTTGCTATCAGCTGAATGTATTTGGCAGTACCTTCTTCGGGATTCTAAAATAACATTTGCTTTTGTTGTGGTCTCTATACCTTGTTAAATAAAGTATACTTTTGCTTGTTTGAATAGTAATTGTAATTTTGCGATCCAGTCTGGCGGTCACATGTTTGGCGGTGTTTGGTAAAGTATTTTAATGTTGGAAACCAAATTAATCGTCGTGGAGGCAGGAATTGTGGAGATTCTTGTTTTTAAACCTAGACTGATATAACGCAATTATGGATAAGTGTTGGGGGCCATTAATGTCAACAAAATTGTCGCAAAGAATTTACAGTAAACAATTTTAAAAGGTTGGTCTGTCGCCATGTCTTGTCAAAGTCCATGCCGAGAACCACCCCAGAGAGGTAATGTATTGACATGTAGCGACAATAACAAACTCGACGCGACAATTCAATATGAAGACGAAAAAGCTGAGTGTAACTCAGGAACAGAGCTAGCACTCATTCCCACAAATAATTACACGCAAAGTTTAAAAGCTATCCATCATAAAATCAACGCCAGAAACCAAATTTCAAATAAACTTGCCAAATATAAAAACCACCAAACAGAATGTCAGACGCCAACACATTTTCCTCCACCTATATTTATTGATGACGAAATAGAATTGAAAGATTCTGAACGTAAGGTGGAAGTCAGAAGGTTTAAAATGAAGAGTGATTTTGTGGGAAAAATAGCAAATATTTTTGTTTTGTATCTGCGAGCGCCACTGTCAGCTAGTTGATGTTATGCCAGAAGTTTTCTTCCGGAATTCATTGGCAAGGATCAACAACAAACTGGCCTACTTACCGACATAAGGTTTTTATGTAATATGCAGTGAAAGACCGAAGCGAAATTGTTAATAAAAGTTGGTGGGTGAAAGCTGAAAGCGAATAATATTTTTGTTTTCATTACATAATGCCAATGACCTATTTGTAATTTATTTTGAGAATGAAATTTCTTAGTTTCCAAGCAGATGTGAAAGTTTTGTAGAGATTGAAACGTTTCAATATACTTATTTCTTTTCTTTTGGATAGCTGTAAATATATATATAATGTAACAAACCCATTTTTCTGATAATAACTGAGCTATGCCTGATTTTGATAAAATTACGTCTATCAAAAGCTTTAGAAGATCATTCATGTCAGTTGAAGTAATTAAACCACTAATATTTTCACAAATCTAAGTAAATTTTCTACTAGTTTATAACGTTTAAAGTTATCACATTCGAATACACTCAAGCTGTGGCTTGCTATACCTAAGGATTTTAACAGTCCCCACAGAGCGGTGCAGGTTTTTAATCGATCAGACATGTGTGTTTGTTATTCTTGGCTTCTTATGTCCAATTTGCAGGACATAAGCGTCGAGTCAAATAAAGCTGAATGCAGGGTGACTGTTCGATAGACGGGGTTCGATAATGATCGGTGCCTGACAGGACTGCAATGCTGCATGGAGGAGAAGAGTATAAAATTAGGAACTTGGAACACTAAGTCTACCTGCAGCCAGCATTGGTCCCTGTTAGCTAAACTAATATAAGTACATAGAAATAAGAAAGATGAAATGCAGGCCAAAACATTAATCAAGTGGCAGCTTTCGGCATGGATGTTATTGCAAAGCTTGTAACTGATACGAATACAACGATATTTGTTGGAAACGCACTATCTGTGTTCGATATTGTTATGAACATTCTGTTGTTATTGTGACTCAAGTTAGGGTTGGAGATTGTTTGTTATAGAGTCACGGCTACCATGGAACGGGGAGAAAAAATACTTTTTTTTTATAATGGATAGGCTCGCGTTTGACCACAATCTCACCTGATGGTAAGCGATGATGTGGCCGACGATGGAGCACGCTTGCCTAGAAGCAATCTATTCACTCTTGACTTAAAGACCCCTAGGTTATAGCTATCAGGAAACACAGACTCCGGCAGGGAATTCCATTCCTTAGCTGTACGCATAATGAATGTACTCCCAAAACGCTTTGTACGTATAGGTGGGATGTCCACCATGTACCGGTGGCGCAACGCCGTACGCCGTACGCCGTACTAGTAGGTTTTAGTCAGTGAAAGTGTGATACTCTCTCTTGCTTCATGACTAGCCTGTTGGTCTACTGGTTAGTGGCCCTGACTGCTATGCCGGAAGTCGTGGCTTCGATTCCCACCCAGGACAAATGTTTGTGTGATGAGCACAATCATTTGTTCTGTGTCTGGGTGTAATTTATCTATAATATGTATGTATTTATGTATTTCTGTAATACAGGTTGTTGTACATACCTACATCAGGCACCAGTCCCTCACAAAGTTAGCTCTAAGATATAAGCAATGTTAAAAGCTAGCATAAGATAACTCTGTGAAGGGAAAATAAATAAATAAATTATAGAAATATTTAAGTATATTTATCAGCTAGAGAGTACTAGACAGTACTCATAACACAAGCTCTGCTTAGCTTGGGACTAGACGACGTTGTGTGAAAGTTGTGTGAATATATATATATATTTTATGCTTCATCTAGGGCGGAAGCACATACTTCATGATTTCATATAAAAAAAAAAGATGAATGTTCGAGAGGTCTAAGCTAAAGACATTGAAGATAACGATGCCAGGATTACATACTGCTACTTTTCAATTATTAGTTTTTTTTTTTTCATAAATTCTTATCAAGTAATCAACTAATGAGTCATGTGGACTATATATGGATAAGATTTAATCTGGATAGTCTGTAGGGTGCTGCCCCCTGTGGGGTCTATCCTTCCTTCCAGTCACATATAGGTAACTTTATAGACGCACGCATGATTTCATTAGTTAACGTTTAATTTTTGCGCATAAGTTTCAGTTACTAAGTTTTCGATTAAAGGTTTTTGTACAAACGAATTATGTGACCATATACGTATGAGGTCATGATCAAATCATAGCATATTAAACTTATTCATGACAAATTGCGTTGTAATTGTTGTCAAAGTTCTTGTTTAAGTCACTGAGCCAGCAAAAAAGTCATAATTATGTACATATCGACTTATTACAATCGGCCTTGGTTGGGTTGGTTCCCACTGCTGGGTTACACGTCTCCTCTTCAGGAGGAGAGAATGGGCCGTTATCCACCACGAGAGCCCAGTGCGAAATGGTGGATGTCAAATGTCTTCGAATTTTAGGTTCTAGAACTGTGTCAAGAGTGACTAGATTGCTTTTATGCAAGAGTGTTCCATCGTCGGCCACATCATCGCTTACCATCAGGTGAGATAGTGGTCAAACGCGAGCCTATCCATTGTAAAAAAAAGAACATGCCGGTTACCTCACAGTGGTTTCCTGTGAAGGTGACGTACGTTAAGAGCAGTAGTGCTGAAATAAATTACACAAAGTAATGCGCCTGGCCGTGTTTGAACCTGCGACCTCCTACTTGTAAGTCGGGGCATTTACCACTGGCTGCTATCGACTTAATTATAAATATAGTATGTAATCCAATAAACGTTTATCTGCACGCTGGTCGTGCAATAACTTAACCTATTTGTTTCAATTGGCTCGTCAATCGACCAACTGAAAGCCAATTATGTGATACAAGCAACTGGTGTACTTCTAGTCTTGTATACGTGCCATGATGGGAGCAAAAATAATGGCATATAGCAAAATAGCATAATCAGCCTTATCATGTTCCCGCTGTTGGGGCTCAGGCCTTCTCTCTAGGAGAGAGTTTAGGGCGTAATCTACTATGCGGACCCAGTGCGGGTTGGCAGGTGACAAATGTTTCTAATTTCTGGTTCTAGGAATGCCGGTTTCCTAACGATGTTTACCTTCACCATTTTGAGAGCAGTGGTGATAAAATAAATTACACAAAGTAAAGCGCCAGGCTGGGTTTGAACCCTCGACCCACTACTTGTAAGTCAGAGCCGTTACTAGTTCGCCACCACTGCTCTTAAAAAAAATAAATAAAATGAAGGCATAGAGAGAGAATATCAACAATATTCTATGTGTAGTATTCTTAGACCCAGATTTTAGTAGGTACCTATATGTAATTAGTCCATAATTCGTTCTACAGCAGTTAAGACTAGTTGTCACTATGTTTTCTGATACGGTTTTGATCGCAAGGAGTGTAAAGAGGATAGAGACGAAAAAAATATAGGTATTGATAAGTGTTGATACTCAAGTATTTTTCATTACAAAACCTCATTCCATAGTAGAGTAACACACGTTACTTGAGAAAATACTCAAGTAACACTCGACGTTAGGTGATTGTTGTTATTGTTTGTTAGCAGTTCTAACTGCAAGCAATTTCTTAACTATAGAATTCGAATCGTCCTAACTAATATTATAAATGTGAAAGTGTGGATGTTTGGATGTTTGTTACTTAATCACGCAAAAACGGCTGAACGGATTTGGATGAAATTTGGCATGCATAAAGCCTTTGACATGGAAAAGAACATAGGCTACTTTTTATCCCGGAAAAACATCTTATTCCTACGGGAAAACACGTTTAGAGTGCGATAACCGAAGTACACGCGGACGAAGTCGCGGGCGGACAGCTAGTAATTTATAAGTTACTTTTACTTGTCTATAGATGGGTGTTAAATAACAGAAGAAGATTTGACATTCATTTCAGTTCAGACTAGACAGCTAAATAATTCAACAATTGGTATCGAATTCGCTTTTTCTGATACAAATGTATTGCTTATTTTTTTTTCACTAGTTAATCCCAAGGTTATCCAAACGGCTGGCTTTTAATGCTTTCGTGCGAATCTAACGAGTTTCAACATCACAGTTTGGTCATTATTGTTGCGCGCGTCGGTAAACACGGTTTGTGCATCGACTGTTGGTTTTGGCACCTGCCGGGGACGTATCAAATTAATTAGGATAATACGGATGAACAAACAAAACATCTTAACTTTGCTGATGTAATGCTGAAAAAAATAGATAAAAGCTTCTGTTGGTTTAAAGGTTACGAGCTTTTCGACTTCTAATCTCAATTTGTTAGATAAACAAAAATTTCAAATTGAATAAATAAAAATAAAATAAAATATAAAAACCTTTTAATTCATGCAATAAGTAGTCATTTACAATTATTGGATCATCAAATTTTTACTTTAGGTACTATCACAATTATTTAAATTATATTATATTTGGCAATAATTATTTAAATTATACTTACACATTATCACAGAGATTGCAAAAACGTTTAAAATTTCAAACAATTAATATTACCTATATATAGCATTAAAAAATTATTATAAAATTAAAAAATAATAATAAATATTTCATTGAATTTGAATCTCAATTTGTTAGATAAACAAAAATTTCAAATTGAATACGGTTTCTTTAATTAGATATATTAAAACTATGTAGTTCAATAGAGGTCCTCAAAGCATTTTATAATATCTAATGATCATTCTCCTGTATTTATATCAGTATAATATTTTAGGATCGGTGGCGCAGTATGTCTTACATACATCTGTGTCAGCAATCATCTCAATAATTACGTCCTGTCTAGCCATGTCATATATAATTTTCACACAGTCAATTGTTTCTTACACTACACCTTTAAAACCATCCATATTCACACAAAAAACTTTCCTCACAGCATGCTCCTCATCCTTCCGCATCAGATACCCATATCTTGTCAAACCATTTCCATACAACTCAAGTTGATACGCTCACGACTTTCGGAATATTTGGAGACTAAAGGTGGGTTTTAGTCGGTCTTCTTCTGGAATCGATAGTTTTCTCTTTTCTTAAAGTTCTTAGACCTAGTATGTTGCCAGATTTATAGCGGCATCAGTGGCGTTTTTTAGGTCCTCCAAAGTACAGATGTTGCCATGTTGGGACACTTTGGGCTCTTCAATAAGTGGGTCATCGTCTGATTAGGAGCACCGCACTCGCACTTTGTATTGGACGGGTCTATAATCCCCCATTTTGTCAGGTTATGTTTGCAACGGCCTACCAGCGCAGTCTATTAAAAGTCAGTAAAAGTCTGATACTCCTTCTGGTTCCAATTAAAGTGGGAGAAGTTACTTGACAACCTCCCAATCGATGTGCTCATAGGACCACTATTGACTGCATTGTTTGATTAATATAATATTATCTTCCTTACAAAATGCAAGTAACCTCCAAACCAACACACAACACTTACCTTGCTTTCCAGCAACAACCAACACACCTATTAAGAACTGTTACAAATCAGACACACAAAAGCACAGTGCACACAACTTACTTCTCATAAGCTTCGACGAGTTCCTTGACGTTCTTCTCTGTGTCGTTAGCTGCGTCCTTGGAGTGAGGTTTGAGGAGGCTGATGACGAAGTCAGCGTGTTCTAAGAGTTCGTCTCGACTGTCTTCTAGGCTTGATACTTCGCTCTGTAGCTCCTGTGAGAGAGAAAAAGGTAAATGGTTAGTAATTGCCTTGATAATCTAGCTAATGGCTTGGAGTTCTGGGTTCAATTATCAGTTATTTGGTTTTGTCTTGGCGGGATTTTTTTGAGAGCAGTAGTTGCTGAGTGGTAATGGCCCCGACTTACGAGGTGTAGGTCGCAGGTTCAAATTCAGCCAGGAGCATTACTTTGTGTAATTTATTTCATCACCACTGCTCTCAAAACGGTGAAGGAAAACATCGTGAGGAAACCGGTATGTCCTAGAACCAAAAATTTGAAGACATTTGACATCCACCAACCCACACTGGACCCGTGTGGTGGATTACGGTCCATTCTCTCTCCTAGAGAGGAAGCCTGAGTCCCAACAGTGGGAACATTATAAGGCCGACAATGCTATGGGATTTTTTCGAATGAAGTTCAATTCTTAATTGAGTCTTGTCTTAATTGATATTGTGATGGAAAATTAGTGTAGCTTTGTGTCCCAAATAATCCCAAGTGTTTGTACAACTGATTTTTTTGTGTTTTTTTTTTTATACTAAGTGGGATAGTTGAAACTGACGATGACGCGATCTCGATAAAATGGAGCTGAGAATGTTATCGTAGTATTGGCTACCTCAGTAAACCTTGCCGAAAATGCTGACTCGATTTGGCATTAACAGTATAATAATTATAAAAAAAAAATGTGATTTGTTTGTGAAAACCTGTAAAACTTACCAACAAATTTTTAAAAGCAAAAACAACATTTCGAAGAAAATTCTTTCAATGATTTTTATTTTTTTATTTTAGGTAACTAGGTACTGTTTTTATACCCACTTAAAAATACTTAACTAAGTCTAATTAATAATTAAATGTACCTAATTGTATATACACTAAAAAACTCTTAACTAATTAAGCTCAAAAGTTTTTAGTTAGTTTATTTTTCTCAAAAGTCAGGGCGCTCGAGCCCCGGTATGAAGGCTTGAAGGAACGGGATGGGTTTTTTAGTTAGTAAGAGTCTGACACTATCTCCCGCTCCGCCCAAGAGCGGGGGATGGCATTGGATGATTTTTCCCATAGGAAAAAAAAAGATTGCTACCGACTTAACATGGTAAAATCTTCTACCATATCCTCTACCTAATTCAGAATAAAAGCTACAACAATCTAAAGTGCGCATAGAACAGGTATTTGTACGCCCTACATAACGCGGTATTGTTTCAGGATTAGGCGTTTATGCGTGCAGAATTCATGATTGCAAAGTGCAATTTTCTTATCGACTCTAACTTAGTACCACAATGAGTTTCTTTTAAGACTTCCTTGAGGCTAAGTAGGGCCAGTTACCGATATTTGATAATAAGAAATATTTGAACCGTTCAACGATTGATTTAGGTCGGTTGATCGTTCTAAAACCGGTTTCAGGCGGCCTGGAACGGTTGACAGTATCGGTCGAAAGCAACCTACTTATTTGAAAAATATTATAACAACGAAACACTTATGGTTTTTTTTCCATTTTAAAAATGAAAATTGTAGGCTAGTGTTATTTATTCAAATACAGTTGCTTCTTAAGTTTTTAACTGACTTCAGAAGAAGGAATTTATACTCGTAACGTTTTCTTAAGGGGATGCATCGTCTTTTGACATCAACGGCAGAAAAAACGAAGTCTTAACTATATAGAGTTCCAAAGGAGCACCAGTTTTCGTCGTTTGGTTAAGTGTCTGTAACTGTACAGCCAATCGCGAGTTGGACTTCGCCTAATGAACCCTACCGCAAACGGTCCCTTGTCTCTACAGTCGCTATTAGCATTGGTTCTAACACGGTCATCTCATGTTTGTGCTCCTCATTCACACGTGACTGTTCACTGATTTCTCGGTCAATTGCGCACCGATTTTGAAAAATATATTTTTGATTGAAAGGCTGACCTTCCGAGTTGGTCCCATATAGAATGGGAAAACAAAACAAACCAAAAAGTGCAAAACAACTTTAATTTCGGAAGTCGGAGTTAAATAATGAAGTGACAAAACTATTATAGAAATTAAAGTTGTTTTGCACTTTTTGGTAATTTTTTATTACATTGAAGTCGGTTGTTATTTAAACAAAGCTTTTCTCAATGAATCCCATGATGCCAAGACCTTTAGGTACAGCTCTAAGCTAAGCTTCTTTAGCTTTTCAAATCATCATCAGCCATTTTACTGTTCCCACTGCTGGGACTCAGGTCTCCTCTCTAAGAGAGGGAATGGGCCGTAATTTACCACGCAGGCCCAGTGTGGGTTGGTGGATGTCACATGTCTTCGAATTTTTGGCCCTAGGACATGCCGGATTCCTCACGATGTTTTCCTTCACCGTTTTGAGATTGAGAGCAGTGGTGATGAAATAAATTACGCAAAGTAATGCGCCTGGCTGGGTTTGAACCCGCGATCTACAACTCGAAGTCGGAGTCATCACCACTCTGCCACCACTGCTCAATAGCTTTTCAAGTTTTTTTGAGTAATTGTTTTTTTTTTTTTTTTTTTTATTGTTGATAGGTTCGCGCTTGACCGCTATCTCACCTGATGGAGAGCGACGATGCGGTCGACGATGGAACGCGCTTACCTAAAAGAAACCTATTCACTCTCGACTTAAAGATTCCCGGGTTGTAGCTATCAGGAAACACAGACTCCGGCAAGGAATTCCACTCCCTAGCCGCACGCACAATGAATGTGTTCCCAAAACGTTTTGTGCGTGTTGGTGGGATATCCACCATATACCGGTGGCGCATAGCCGTACGTCTGGTAGTCCGATGATGAAACGGGCTAAATAAGTGTTTCATGTAGTTATCTCACCTGTAGCGCGTGCCTGGTGTCCACCGCTCGCCGCCGGGTGCTGGGGTTGGCGTCCAGCTGTCGCAGGCGGTCGGAGGCGGCCGTGATGGCGGCCCCCAGGCTCCTCTGTACGTCGAGGAGTTGGTTCCAGCGGAGGAGCTGCTGGTCAGCTGTCGCTGCGCGTTTGGCTAAGCCTAGGTTACAAAAAGATTGGATTATGAGTAACTGTCTTATGTAAACTAATATTATTATTTTCATCATATCAGCCGAAACACGTCCACTGCTGGACATAGGCCTCCCCCAAGCGTCGCCACAACGACCGGTCCTGTGCGATATTATAAAGTGAAGGAATTGTTTGTTTATAGGAGGTTTGTTGATTATTATTTCAATGATAAAGCTACACTATTATTTATTGAATGAAAAATATAGAAAATTGCATTAATTGGCATTATAAAAAATAGATATTAATATCGTAACTAAATATTAAACTATTAGCATTGCCATTCAACGTGGCAATGCTGCCAGTCTTCTGACGAGCAAACTCTTCTGAGTTCGTTTAGGGTTCCATCTATCTTACTCCTAAGTCCATCACTCTCCCTCAGATGATATCAAGGTTAAAATTTGGGCTTGCGGACGGCGAACAATGGGTCTGCCCTGTCCGACCGTCCGGTTACTGTCCGGACCGAGCCCAAGTCGTCGACGGCGCACACTGTTCCTGCACGCCTCAAGGAGTTGTCAGCAACTACAGGGGCCCAGCTGGGTCGAAGCCTACCGGGGCCAAGATTAGTTTCGAAAGATAGTTCAGCCCTGGTATGAAGGCAAGAAGGAACGGGGTGGGTTTTTAGTCAGTAAGAGTCTGACACTAGTTAAGATTTGCTATATCACGAATAATAAAAAAATTAAGCTACATACCTTCGCAAGCCACACTCCATCTGTCAGCGAGTTCCCTGGTCCTCTGCTCGACCCTCTCTCCGCTGGCGGCATCAGCGCCGGAGCAGAGCTCGCGCGCCCGCTCCCGGACCACGTCCAAGAGCGGCTGCTGGTTCTGAAGATATAGGGCATAACTGATTAGGAAGGGTTAAGCGTAGACGGTACAAACAACCTCGATCATTTATTTAATTCTCGTGGAAACATATATACGGCCAAAATTCTTAAACGTCACCTAATTTTCAATCGGTGTTACCACTTTGCTTCTAAAAGGCTACTTGATCGATATAAAAACTTGCATAAAGGCTGTAAAACATATGACTGGTGTGATTGACTAACCGAACCAAAAAACAGCTTATCAAATCACTCGAATTTAGCTAGGCAGACTGTTAGGTAATAGGGTATGCACGCAATTTTTTTATTTGCTGAATTATATCATTTAGCTCTAGTTAACCAATATAAACACGGAATTATAAGAAGTCCTTTTCTTTCTTATTAGCTGCTTTGACGCCAAAGTCCATCACGCCCGTAAGGCGGCCATAGAAAGGCGAAGGAAATAAGTTGTTACATCTAGTTTGCTGCTTTATCAATTTTGATATTGTGTTCACAGTTTTATTCTATTTTTGCATTTTTATTGATATACTGGTTAGATAACAAATTTTTCATACGTATTACCTATTTATTGAGGAATAGCCTTTCAGCTACTGTAGATCTGGACATCATTGTCATTTAAGTGCATTCAATTAACAGGAAATTTGCATGATTGTCTTGAAATTAAGTGGCGTTTAAGAATTTGCCAATCAGCAGTTCCGAAATGAAGTCATGTTTGTCCATAAAAGCAACAATTTCGATAAAAGGCAGGTAGTGAACTCTATGTATATTGTCAGAAACATAATGAAGGAAGGGATTGATGACAGGATAATTAGTTTGCGATAAAGCGGCCCCTAAAAGCAAAATCAAGCTTGATGGTGGGAACACAGATGAGCAAATAACATAGACAGAAGAAGTGTATGACAATATAGATAGAAATCAAAACCCTCAACAGGAAGTCAGCAGCCATTGGCTACAGCATGTTCTACTTTATGGTTTCATTCCGGAACTAGTCGATCAGAAACTGATATATATGTTCCACATTGATTAAACTGACATCGAGAAATTATCACTATTACAGTCGACTGGCTGATTACCACATTTTAATTGCTTTTATACTCACGGTACCAGTTCGAAACCTGCATTCATAATATGTAAAGGAAGAATCGTTTACGCATTACATGTAAAGTCAGTATTTTGCAATACCTTTCACAGTAATTATGTATGTTTTGTAAAAGTATGTTTAAGTTTTTATAACAAGTTGTGAAAGACCTGTTGATTCTTTAAATGTAACTGCGAATTTTTTTTTATTGTTTTCAATTTGAGGCAAATGTTGTCACAAAGTACTAAAACCGCAAAATAATTGGTCATGGTATTGATTCGTCACAAAAAGAAAATTACTTCAAATAGTTACTTAATGACTAATGATGCTGACGCCATGCTTGGTAAATTATATTATAATTTCCGGCAACATTGTAGAATTGTGTATAAAAAAAAATATATAAGCTAGACACACAAAACAATGGACGCTTTTTGGCTTAAAAGATGATGATGAAGGCCCGCTAACTAATACTGTCGTGGACAATTCTAGATAAATTGTACTATGATGTACTAATGTTAAAAGTATGAATTACTAATTTTAAATGTATCAGAAGTTTCAGTAGTTAAAAAAACCGGTAAGTATACAAGGTGTAAGGGACAGCCCTCCACAAACTTTAAGGCTTTGCTCAGTAGACGAAACTGAACAACCTTCCACAAAAAAATTTTTCAGGAAACGAAAAAAAAATTCGACCTCTCCATACAAACTGTCCAATCAAGTTAATAATTTTCTATGGTGAGGCGGATTTTTTTTTCATTTCCTGAAAAAAAATTTTGTGGAAAGTTGTTCAGTTTCGTCTATTGAGCAAGCCCTTAAAGTTTGTGGAGGGCTGTCCCTTACCTCATCTTGTATAACATTAAGAAGATCTCAAGTTTTACTGTAGAATATGGAAACTAGCATCAGTAAAGCTTATAAGAAAAATGTTTAAAAGCAACGTCTTTTAAATTCTTATATTATAAAGAGGTTAAGTTTGAGTTCATTTGTAGAAATCTCTGGAAATACTGGACTAATTCCCAAAATTGTTTCACCTATATTTGATTCTGTATAATAATATTTCTTACGCCAAAAATTGTTTGACGCGACGTGGACACGGGTCAGCTAGTGGTATAATATTTTTACATGACTTCAGTTTTGTAGTACAGCCTTACATTTTATCAGTTATATTTAGGCACGTCTTTGTTGTAATTCTTCGAGAAATAAAAGCGTATTGTTTTAAGTTACTTTATAAAGTCCATGCTGATAAAGATACATTTAAAACTGTCAACTTTTCGCAACCAACAAAGCGTTCTTTGTACACTACATAGTAACTTTCTATAGAAACAATTGAAGTGTTTATAGCATCTACTTTTATAGCGAATAGATCTATTATATTGCAACTTTGTCCCGTGTTAACCTTGGCCCTGGATTTAAGCTAACTAAGAACATTAATGTTCTCATTGTGCTTGCTGGAGGCACCGGATCTGACATCATTATGCTTTTAAAATGCTGGTTGTCCTATGTTCACGACATTGTTGTGTACTTGTATGGGCAACGGTGACGTTTAAATTTTATTTTAGCTTCAGTCTGTATTCCTATTTTTACATTTAGCTGTAGTGTTGTCAATTTCTGTTCCCCGTTTTGTTTAAATTTAATATATGTTTTATTATTTCCTTTGACATAATATTTTCCTTCTCCTAGAGAGGAGACCTGAGTCTCAGCAGTGAGAACATTTTGGCTGATTATGCTATGTTTTATTATACTAAAATTTCCCTATCTAAATAGAAGTATTGTTTTGAGTATAATCCTTTCATAAAAGTAACAGCTTTTGAACGAGAACCCCGCAATCCGTTTCTTAAGAGAAAATCTAGTTTCATCTAGATTCATGTTTTCAATAAGCAGCCAACACAACCTACATTTAAGCCTTTCTGAATGAGGATCATTTGACCTGATTACAATATGAAAGCCGTGCGAAACTACAGCGGTATTCATGAAGCTGATGTTCAAGCGACAATAGACTTAACGAGGCATTGACTTGCAATTGAGAGGTCGGGAGTTCATATCGCATCCGCTGCACTGTAGTCAGTAGTGAGCCCACACCTTTTGCGATTGAGATTACTTACAATTGTTTGGAGTGATTTACAGCGGGTAAATAAATTTATTACCAGTTTCACTAGTACTATTTGTAAGTTGATTCTTGTTTCGGATTTCTCTTGTAATACAACAGCATTTATATTTGTTTTCTCTATTCCCTGTCTACGGGGGGAGAGGGTTCCTGTGTGGTACGATCGTACAATCTAGTGCAGATACCAGTCTCTCACAAAAGAAGAATATTTTTGTTATGTTTCTGTCGATTCTTGCTCGAGATTTCTCTGAAAGCTAATAAGAAGTATTTTACTTTTGTTTTGTCAAGTCATGTTGTTCCAGTTAACCCAGTCATTACCATTATGATTATCTTCGTGCTCATGTTCCATGAAAATTTTTAATGAGTTCAAAATGGTTATAATATAGAATTTGTATCTACATTAGGTAGAGACTGATTAAGTTTGATCAGTCTTTCAAAACCCGACATGTTCTGTAAATTAATTAATTTAAACTTTATTTGGGCACTTTGTAGGCGAACTTATTGCAAAAATAATTTTCTATCAGTCAACCTTTGGTATTCATACACTTTTAAGCAATTAATATAGTCACGAAATTATCTACTAATTGGCGCACAGTTTTTAGAGAACACCTTTTGAGATAGTCAGTAACCCTTGCATATAACGGTATTTTTCTTAACATTCCTCAAGTAATTACGGAATCTATTCTGTCTAAGTAACTTCCATAATCAGTTCTACTGCTAGAAAAATGTCACTTATCTTGAACTTGACCGCTTTAACTAGATTAGTATCTCAGTTAACGATCTGATTATGTATATTATAGAAAATGTTCTTATTCAATGAAAATAGAAAGTGTTCGCTTGAATAGTCTGAAACAGCGGCTGAGAATGCCGCATGAGTGTTTACAATGTTATCGCTGCTGTATACTGATGACTGATAAGAGGAAATTGATAACAAGCGTTTTAAATGCCAGCAAGATCTTTACGAGAAAATTCTTTAAACTGTACCTACTTGGAGAGTCATAAAAGGTAAACTATTAAAGGTAACTATACTCCTTAAACTAACCAATTTAGAGAAGTTTTTGGGAGTAAAAGACTCATTTTCAGGCTATATAAATTGAACTTTTTAATGGGTTACCACATTGGAAAGGGTTAACCAGCAATACGTGCTACAGTCGATAACGTGCCCCACTTGCCAAACTAAGACACGCAATTAAAATTAAATTGATTTCTATACTAATACCAGCTTTTGCCCACGCGGCTTCGCGCCCGCTCTTCCCTACTCCACCCTACTATACCCTACTCTACCCTACCAAACTTCATATAAACCATCTACTAAATAGTCCGAACAAAACCTAAACATTTGGTTTGGATAGGTGAGCCAGTTCTTGAGAAAAGTGGCATTGATTTTTAATATATAAATTATATAAAGCTAGTCTTTTTGTTTTGTTTGATAATCTCAGAAAGTACAGGTCCGATTGCTAAAATGTTTTTACCTATAGGAAGCTGCTTTATTCTTGAGTGATATAGGCTATATTTTATGTACGCGGGCGAAGCCGCAGGCAAAGCTAGTAAGCTATACAACACAAGTTAAACTTGTGTTGTAGATCGGCTCAAATTAACATCACATTTTAATTATGTGTCTTAGTTTTGCAAGTAGGGCACATTACCGACTGGCCTGGTTAACTTAGAGACTTGACCAGAGATTTCCTATTTATAGTAATAAATATGCCTAAAGCTAACATGAAAATTGTTTAAATATATACCAAAGCATTTCTTCTTGCAGTTTAGTGCAGATACCAGTCTCTCACAAAGGAATAATGTTTATGTTATGATATGTTTCTGTCGATTCTTGCTCTAGATTTTTATGAGAGCTAGTAAGTAGTATTTTACTTTTGTTTTATCAAGTCATGTTATTATACAGTTAAACAATCAAAAACCTACTCATTACCATCATCATCATCTTTAGTGCCTTTGTCCTATGATATGTTGAAATGAGTTTAAAAAGGCTATGATATAATTTGCATTGACATCAGGTTTAACTTACATGAAAAATGTTCGAATATACGTATATACCAAGGCATTACATTCTTGAAATAAGTATCCCATGCCGGCTTCACCAGGCTCTGGCCTTGACACCTCGACTCATTGTGTCTATTTATAGCCGATGAGAAAAAAACTTTACCCACAATTGCAGCGCCGGCGCTTCCAACCTACATCCCGCGTTAGTAATTCATATTTGATTAAAGATAAGATTATGAATATGTGGAACACAGTATACGATAATATGAAGTCAGATTTTGACAGAGGAGCTGCAATTGAAGATGCAACGATGACCCATATTAACAAATCACCAAGTAAGTGAGCTGTTTAAGTAAATAGGTAGATGGAAAAAGACACAGAAGCAGAAGTCCGATACGTTCGTCAGACCAAATCTGTGCTACACTGGAGACTACAATCTGCGACGCCATTCACATCGCCGAAGATAGGACAACATGGCGAAATATAGTCCACAAGAAAGTTATTCGTCGAGGTCACAACCCTCAGCAATGAGGATAAACGACGCAAAAAGGAGGAGGTAAATGGGACTATACATAGTTAAATTAAGAACAAGATATAAATATGTGTCAGGTCTATGTGCACCGGCCTGAAACCGAAGATGATGATGCAATAAAGCCTAAATCTACGACTATAATAAGCCATAAGTGGATGTAGGCTGAACAAATTGGAGCAGTGTTCAACTACAATATACCTAGAGGCTTTTACTATCTCTATCTCTATATACAATAAAACGCAACATATTTTGATGCAGTTTTTTTTCATCTGATATAAACTAGTGCTTGACTGCGATCCCACCTGATGGTAAGCAGTAGTGCAATCGTTGATGGCAAAGCACACTAGTTTATTAAGAGCCTATTCTCTCTAGCCTTGAAGATACCCAAATTATAATCGGATGGAGTTTGCTCTAACCGAAAGAACAATAAAAATTAGGGAAGTTTAAGTATATTTTGCTCAAGTGCGAAGCCGGGAGCTCCTCCTACTCGAGACCCTCATTACTGAGGGTCATGATGTTCATGTTAGATTAGCTTCTTGCTGATATTGTCTCGCCATCTGTGACGGTTCTTGTGCAACGTCCATCTGAGTATCCAGTGTGGAGCGGACCTGATTTGTAGTAGTGTATCATAATTGGTAATGCAAATATTATTTAATGCAGTTGTTTTATTTCAATTTCGGCAATGCCTTTCAGAACACTTTTACTTAAAGTAAGCATTGAGTCGCAAATACTTAATGCACGGGCTACTTTTCGAAAGAAAGAAATCTGTCTGTCATTCAGTAAAAGTTTGCACAACAGTAGCTTGCATGTCATCAGACATTTACCAATCGCTTTTAAGGCATATACCTACTTTATGTCAGTTACAAAGCGCCAGATCAGAGATACATATCTACGCATTGCTCTTTCAGACGACAACACAGAGAAAGTCACTCGCTTTTTCCAGCTTTCACTGCTGCAGTTTGTATTAATATAAAGTTGTTGTGTACTCTTTGTGGACCGTTTACAGATACAATGGATTCGATTCAATTGATTCTGCAAGCGTGCAATCTTTGTGAAAGGTTATTGACACGCCTTGCTTGACACACGTCTATATTAAGTTGTTTATATAAATTCTTTGTATAAGTATTATTCATGAAATTTTTAATTGAAATAGCAATTTGCATCGAATGATGTTTTCAAGTTAACAATTGAATTTTGATCGCACAGACTGCTTTCTTGGCCATTACCATTAGGTAACGGCCCTGATTTATGACTTGTAGGTCGCAGGTTAGGCTTTGTGTATTCATTTCATCACCACCGCTCTCAAAATGGTGAAAGAAAACATCGTGAGGAAACCTGCATGTCTTAGAACCAAACATTTGAAGATATGTAACATCCACGAACCCGCACTGGGCCCGCGTGGTGGATTATGACCCATTCCTTCTCCTGAAGAGGAGGTCTGAGTCCCAGCAGTGGGAAAATTATAAGACTGATTATGCTTTTGCAATAGACCGAGATCTTTTTGCGCATTTTTCATCCAGGGTCATAAAAAGTCATTGAAAAAGATCCGCCGTCAATTGATGGCCCAAAAGTAACTTCCCTTGAATTTAAATCAGTGACGTAATGATGTACGTTTAAAATATTAACTCGGGTGTACCATGGCCGTTGGACGAAAACGTGGGATAATAATCGTAAATGAGTCACTCGACCTCACCAATTATGGGACTGTCTCGTGTTTTAAGCCTTATATTATGACTGAGCAAGAATTATTTGGAGTTGAGCGTAAAATATTTGAAGATATAATATTAGTGTGTTTTGTAGCACTCTGTGACTTCACGGAAGCATTGTCTACTTCACGATTTTTATCGAAAAGAAAATGAACTCAAGGATTTTTGAACTCATACGTTTTCCTTCGATATCGATTAGCATTTAAATAACATGCTGTCATGTAGCTATCAATCAATAGATTACCTAAAGCGGCCTCAATAGCGCGCCCATGACCTTCAAGGTCATCGCATGTTTGGCGCCACTTACCCCTATCCATAATACATTTGTTTTTTTTATGGCTGTTTATAGAATAACTGCTTTTGGGTTCAATATTTTGATTTTTAACTGCTCATTTCCAACTTTAATTTCGGGTTCATCAGAACGGAAAACTTTAATAGAATGATGGCTTATCCACTTAAGGAGATATTAACAGTCAAAAGACCTTTCCGAAAGTTAACTGCATCTCCGTTTACGGTATAATAACCGGTAACTGCAGATATTTTAACTTGAAGAGTCCGATGCTCTCGCTGAAAATGGCATCAAGAGATGCGTTGGTGTTTAAACTCGCTATGCAAATGGTAATAGCCGTGAGATCACGTTTTAAGATCACAAAAAAATCGCAAACACTTTTTTAGCCGGCGGTTTGACCTTCAAGCGCGGAATCTAAGCAAACAACATCGTCTATGTACACAAATCAACGTTAGGAAAGTGAAAACATGGTGGAACTCGAACTTTTCGACCGTGACCTTGAACTAAAGTTTAAAAACAACAACAAACCAACAACACTGTGCGAACTATTAACATAATAACGCGATATCACAGACACTTACTTACCTTCCTTTTTCGCGGAATTTTTAATACCTACTTACTGACTATGATTGAAAATTGGAAAATAAACTATTTAGTGTATAGTAAACTAAGTGGGCACGTGGATATAACACTTGCACGACGTGAAAGCAAGGCAATAAGTGTAGTGTTTGTGTACAGTTCTCATTGCGATGCGATGCAGTCACAGACTGGCGCGCGCGACGCCCGGCGCGCTCCGTGACATCACGCTGTTAAGGCGAATACGGTGAAGTCATCACTGTTGTGCAATAATACTACAACGACCACTCTTTGATAAGTAGATAAGTTGATGATGATGATTTTGCGAAATGTAAAGGGGTTAATTTAACCATAGACAAACATTCACGTTAGATAATCTATAGGTACTTATATGTATAAAAGTAGAAACTAACTGAATATCAATGCACAGCCGAAATTTAAAAAAAAAATTGCTCAATGTTTATTTTTATGACATAAGCGAGCACTAAGTAAGGATTACCCAAAATTCTCCACCTAAAGGAATGAAACGGAGGTTCTAAATTTTATAAGGAAACACCTTTTTTACGCAAGCGAAGACATAGACAGAACCTAATATAGACTATAGGGAATTCTAAATTTGAAGTTTGTAATTTTTTGGGCTTATTTTCATTAGCTTGGTAAATTTTAAAGTAAGTAATAAAGGCAACTGATAACATTCCAAAGAAATAGTAGGTACGATTAATCTAGAAATGACAGGTGATCCAACCATAGACAGTTGCAAAACTGGTAACACTACAGCTGATGAACATGTAGGGATTAACTGGACTGAATGGAAGGGGTAAGGAATGGGATATTGTATGAATGTAAATAATAAAAGGGGTTCTATTAATTCAATAAGTTGTTCCAAAGATATTAGGACTTTATCGGTATTTCTTACTTTAGAGCTAAGATAACGGTTACAATGGTCTTAGTATTTGCTGAATTATACCTAATTGTTGTATCTACCAGTAAAGGTGTTACCATTATTTCTGTAGTCTAAAAGTAGCGTATAAATTTAATTTCCCATTAAAATCGTTGAGCGTATCTGACTTATTTCAAAGCATAAAGAATTCCGTCCTTGTGCTCGCGTAGGTCATACATTTTTATAGCTCTCCTTAAAAGTTAAGTTCGTGTTATGAATTCATATCGATTCTTTTCAATTTATGCGATCAAGTTATACCTAGCCTGTTCGCTAGAACGTGAAAAATTCTTTTTGCAAAGAGCAATAGTTAATTAACATTTTAAAAATTTGCACACATGTTGAGGAGTCAATGATGGATTGCAAAAGAAAAAACTTCGTGAGTTCTAACTGTAAGTGTCCTTACCACGCGATCCATTTGACCACCTGAATTGAACTGGGCCCCAAGTCTGCTATTTTTATAAATTCGTCATTCCAACACGATCCAATTGTCATTTTGCTAAAAGTTTGTAATCTGCTAATTCATAATGATCGATCATTGATCGGTCAATGGTCTTGTAATATAATTGTGGTAGAATGATAATTTCGAGCATATTAAAACCAATATCTGCACAATAACGTTCTAATGGTAAAATACTGATCAAATAAACTGTCTAAGTTTTAGCAGATTACCGCAAACTTCAAATATTCATTTTGATAGTATGTACGAGATTACCATTCTATGTCACTTCTTTCAATGGAGTGTCAGTGGTTGACCATTGGAAAGTCATAATGACGCCATTATATTAGTAGATTACCAAACTTGTCAAAATCGACAATTATGACATCAATGATAGACCATTCTGACACTATTGTAATAGCAGACTTGAGGCCCTGTTAGAGAGATGGAGATAAATAAGGTGTATAGTTCCATCCCACTTTCTCGCTCGCACGACTGACATTTTAACACGACATGGTAACGCATGGTGATCATAAAATTAGATTTTTTAAACTATTTTTATGAGAGCTGTGGTGGACGAGTGATAATGGCTCCGACTTACGAGTTGTAGGTCGCGGGTTCAAACCCTGCCATTACTTTGTGTAATTTATTTCATTACCACTGCACTCAAAACGGTGAAGGAAAACATCGTGAGGTGAGAGTCCTAGAACCAAAAATTCGAAGACATGTGACATTCACCAACCCGCACTGGGCCCGCGTGGTGGATTACGGCTCATTCCCTCTCTTAGAGAGGAGGCCTGAGTCCCAGCAGTGGGAACATTAAAAAGGCTGATGATTATGGTTTTATACGGAAATAGCGTTAAATTAAAGAGTAAAACGAGTTTATGATAAAAATCATGATATCTTTTATCATTTATACTGCCGACTACAGCCGCTTGGTCAGTTTAGCAACGTTGCCTTAAGTCCACAACAATGGGCCTTGAAATGAAGTGCAATAACCTATTCGTTCATAAACTAAAAATAAGAACTAGCAAAGTACAGGCTACTCGACAGGTAAACCTAAGCCACCAACCTAGTCTAATAAAATGAAGCCTTATTAGGAAAGTAAATGAAATTTTATAAGTTTTTGAAACCGGTTTTGCGGTTACCTTCATGAAGAAGGACTAGTTTACCTCTTCACTTTACTTTACCTATTTCTAAGGGCCATATTTTAAATAAAGAATTTGGTGATAAAAACGTGCCAAACTCTAACTCACTTTAGTGACATAGGCTTTCGGGCTAAAGTAAAATTCACTAATGCTTATTTTTTGAATGAATTACCGCGGCCCTGGAATGCGTATGGTAACGCAAGCCTATCAATAATAATAAAAAAAAAACTTATAGGAACACACGTGGTCAATAAAAGGCCAACACGGGACCTTCCTTCCCCAAGAGCGAAAGGAGTTCGAAGGAAAATACTTTAAAGAATATGGTTCTTACAAAAGTATATTAAAAAAATCAAATACTTGATCTTTAGACGTTTAACAAAAAAAGTCAAATTACCTGTTTATTTATTTTTTATTACCGTTTATTTCGGGCATTATAACCCAAAGAAACATTATTGAATTAAATTAATAAAATTATAAATTCTAAAATTATAATTACCTATTATATTATAAATTATTCGTGAAAGTGGATATATGTCACTTTAACTAATATGACTTGTGGATATTGTTTATTGTCATTTGTTTATCAGTATTTTATCGTTATCTGCTACATCATTGGGCTGATACTACAACATATCGGCATTAAGAATTTTAACAAAGGGTTTTCTACGATTTAAGCTGATAAAATCGTGCCATATTAAGAGTATATCCACTCTCATTTCTCCAAATTAAAGTTATGAATTATTTTATTAGTATGAAGTTTATCTTATAATATCCACCAAGATATAATCATTTCAACACAAAAAAATGGTTTTCAAAACGTTTTAATATAACTAACCTTACATGTAGCACAGTTTTATTTTTATGACAAACACTTTCAAGATATCATCAACAAACTATTTGCGCGCTGCTTAGCGCTCCTAACTATTTACTGACAAAAAAAATAAACAATGATATCCAACAAAAACTGAGGACGCAATTAAATTATTTTCAACGGTGCTGACTCCATTTAAAAGTGTAATATCTCAATTAGTATGAGAATTTATTCATTTAGCGGTGTGCCCGCGCGTACCGTATCGCTTTATTGATTAATAGGTAATTTTTAGGGTTCCGTACCTCGAAATGAAAAACGGAACTCCTATAGGACCCAAGTCTGCTATTTTCATAAATTCGTCATTCCAACACGATCCAATTGTCATTTTGCTAAAAGTTTGTAATCTGCTAATTCATAATGATCGATCACTGATCGGTCAATGGTCTTGTAATAGAATTGTGGTAGAATGATAATTTCGAGCATATTAAAACCAATAACTGCACAATAACGTTCTAATGGTAAAACACTGATCAAATAAACTGTCAAAGTTTTAGTAGATTACCGCAAACTTCAAATATTCATTTGTCAATATGTACGAGATTACCATTCTATGTCACTTCTTTCAATGGAGTGTCAGTGGTTGACCATTGGAAAGTCATAATGACGCCATTATATTAGTAGATTACCAAACTTGTCAAAATCGACAATTATGACACCAATGATAGACCATTGTGACACTATTGTAATAGCAGACTTGAGGCCCTGTTTGTTGTACGTCTGTCTGTCTGTCAAGACCCTTTGTCTTGGGATTACGTGGAGATATAGGGTTGAAATTGTATACTCAGGTCTGCGGTCCCTTGAAGCTGAGAAAAAATTAAACTTGTAACTTAACGAAAAAAAAAGATACGGCCTAATAGCATTAATATACGAAACAATCTGTAAATTTGTAGTTATGTCACAAAAAATACATTTTGCGATTCGTAAAAATCATTTAGACTCGATTCGGAAATTGAAATGTTTTATTTAATAGATAATTTTGTACAGAACCCTCAGTGCGCGAGTCTGACTCGCACTTGCCCGGTTTTTTATCAACATATAATCGTGAGATATCGATCTTCAAGATTACCGTTGTCTGTGCTACTCGAGACATCTTGCGGTAACCGACTGAACTAAATGGGAATCATTGCTATTTATAGTTTAAGAGGATAATTTTATTCTTATCTGAGAACGCACTTGTATTTATAGATGATTTACCTAGTTCAGTTTAAACACTCGATACTTCAGTAGATGGTAATCATGATTGTGGGGACTTCCCTGATCATAGAGCAAGTGTAGAGTGCACATCAACTACGCTCATAAAGAAGCAAGGAAACTCCCTCTAACCTTTATGAATTTTCAGACAGTGACTCACAAAACCAATTATGGAGCCGTTTATAATCTAAATTGATCGAAATTGAATGATTTATTGACGAGCCCAATTCTTGTTCGCATTGCAGTTTAAAATGTCAATTTATGTAGTTAATAGCAATAAAAATCAATTTCCTTAACAAGCAAGTTTCAGACGATCAAATCGAGTTTTCAAATAGTCATAAAGTTCTTTAAAGTATTTGCAAATAATACGCTAACGCAGTTTACGTTTGTCGTTTTTGATTAGTTGACAAAATCCACGAGTTATCGAATATTTTATCAATAATAATCTGGTCATGTAAGTAGACAGTAAATCAGCCAGCCGACTAGTAAATCTAAGTATTAAAAAGATTTTTCAGACTTTTATAGTAACGGCATATTAAGATATAATGTCAAAAAATTAAAAACAGACTCCTACTTTTATTGAACTCTAAATGTAGGTAATTTTTTTTTTATTGTTATTAACTAGTGCTTGTCTGCGATCCCACCTGATGGTAAGCAGTGATGCAATCGTTGATGGTGAGGCGCACTAGTTTATTAAGAGCCTATTCACACTAGACTTGAAGACGAAATGTTTATCTATATACTATAAAAGCCTTTTTAAGATGCCTTTTTCAGAGTTCCATTAAAATTCATTATTAAATTAGTTCCATACACGTTACTATACAAGTCTGATAATACTAAAAAATAATCACTCACCTCAAGATCATTCTTGGCATGATTCAGCTTCTCCAGATGCAGCCTCAGCGCGTCGACCGAAGTCACAGGTTCATCTTGAATGTCGTTCTTGTCTAAGATCGCCTTGATCTTATCCACAAGTTGGCAGAAGTCTTTCCAGATCTCCAAGTCTTGTTCAAGTTGAGCTTGACGGGATTTGGCCGAGTTGAGAGTGTTCTTCAAAAGCTGGTTATGTTTCTGATGGTCTTTAGATAACTCTTCTTGCTCAGACGCTGCTAATGATGGCCAGATCTTGTCTACGATGTCTTGCATGCGCTTCCCGACTAGATTTTTCATAGAAGGTTCGGATGTGTTGAAGAAGGATTTGTGCTCTTCTAAATCTGATTCAATGTTTTCAAAGTCTGTACCGTTCTTGCCCATGTCGAGGCGTATGGTCGCTTCGTTGACCCAGATGTTTAGTTTCTCGACAAGTTGTAAGTATTGCTGTCTGTATTTCTTGTTGTCTTGCAAGTATTTCTCTCTGTTGGCTAACTCAGCTGGTAAGGAAGTCTTCAGAGAGTTGGCTTCAGACATCATTTCAAGTAATGTGCTCGGTACTCCATCGTCATTCTTAATGATGTCAGTGATCTTTGTGAGTTTGGCCAAGTACGACTGAATGTTCTTGACAAGTGTGGCGTGTTCTGTGAGCTTTTTGTCCACGCTGGCTACATCCCTGTTGAGCAGAGGTCGGGAGTGTACCGCGGCTTCGTTATCGTGAAGCCATTGAAGGATTTCTGACAGATCGGAGCCGAGCTTCTTATGTTCAGCGGCCGCTCTTTCGTGTTCCTGACGCTTGGCTTCGACAGTTCTTCTCAATGTTAGAAGCTGTTGTTTCAACGACTGTAGAAGTTCAGTGATGTTGTTCCTGTCGATGACAGTGCCTTCAGCGGCAATCTGTTGACCTTTATCTGTGGCAGTAGCAAGTAAAGCTTCGCATCCTTGGATCTTGACGATGATGTCATCGTAACGCTTAATCTTGTCTTCCAAGGAATCGTTGGATTTCTCAATTTCAGAAGTGAGGTCTGTATATTTGGCAATGAACTCTTCAATTTCCTTCACTAAAGCGAAGAATTGCTCTCGCAGAAGTAGAAGTAGTTTCAGTTTAGAGATTTGGTCTTCAATAGTGCTCATCAAGTCATCTTGTTGAGTTAAGATGTCTTGAAGGTCGTGTAAGTTACCGCCTTGTAGTTCATTCAACATTGCTTTGTTCTTTTTCAGATCAGATAAGATAGATTCGTAAGCTTGGATGATTGGCTGTACATCCTCTACCTTGCTTCCAATTGGTTTGTTCAGAGCCTTCAATTTGTTCTGGATTTCGTTCAAGAATTCAAGCGCAGCAGCGATCTTAGCTGCAGCATCCTTGTACTCCTTGATGTGTTTAAGTAGGATGCCCTTCTTATCATTGATGATAGCCTTGATTCTTGCGAATCTATCAGATAACACATTGACTTGTTCTTTAAGCTGTAATTTGTTAGAATCTGATAACGAATCCATAAGTTCTTTTGACTTGTCCTTGATTTTACCGATGTTCTTTTCAACATCATCTGCTTCCTTGCTGAGTTTCTCAAACTTGGCGAGTTGTTCCTCCAAGAGTTGAAGACTGGTTGTCCTTAATTCTGGAGTGGCTGCTACTTCAGCCTCATTCAACCAGCTCTGGCATTTGGCAAATTCAGATTCGAACTCATTCCTGCCTTGTAAGCGTTTGTTAAGTGCAGCCAGTTTATCATCGATGTCAACCTTTGCTGACGTGTAAGACTTGTTTAGATCTTCAAGAATAGCCTGTAACTTAGCCCTTTCCTCAGGAGAACAATCTTTCGAAACTGCGTTGCCTTGACGCATGACCTCAGCCAAAGTATCGTTGTGGAAGTCAGATAACTCGCTTTGATGTTTCTTATGTACTGCAATCTCTTTCTCAACCTTAGCGGCTTCTAAAGGTACTGGGCCACCAAGTTTCTTAATCTCAGCAAGTTTAGCTTTAAGCCAGTTCTTGGCCTTTTCAATATCATTCTCCAGTTTCTTTCTGTCTTCAGCGCAAGTGCCTAATCTTTCGATCTCTTGTTTGATGAGCGAGGCTAGTTGCTTCTGCTTCGAGGACAGTTCAGATAATTCTGACTCTAATTGCAGTTGCTCAGAAGGTTCAAGTTCCGCTTGGATGTTGCTTACCTTCTTCTCCAGAGAGTCGATGACTGTCTTCTTACCATCAGTTTCTTTGAGCAGGTTGGCTACCTTCTTCTGTCTTTCTTTGACGGATTTGCTCTCATAACCGAGAGGTTCGGGATGAAGAATATTGTCGATTTCCTTTTGCATCCATTCGTTCTGGGCAGCGACCTCACTCTTGGTGCCATCGATAGCCTTGTAGGTAATCTCAAGCATTTGTAGCTTGCGCTGGATTCGTTTAGCGATGTCATTGTACCTGCGTTCCACTGATTTCATCTGTAAAAAAGATTCGATTTAGTAAACATGTTTTAAACTGCTATAAAAAAGTGCACGAAACATTTGTAGGTAAAATACTATAATTTCCGGTTCAACAATAGTTTAATGACTAATCACAGTGAGGTCACAACTACTACAAATATTTGTCGCAGTCACGTTTGTCATTTGTTTATCTATTCAATGACTACTTACTTGCTCTTCGACCTGTTGAGATTCCAAGTTGCTGACGATATTGATAACTTGGGATCCAACAGACTTGATGCTGTCAACCTTGTCTTTGCCGGCCTGTCCAAACTCAGAAGACAGTTCTTTAAGCGCGCTGAGCTTCTGAGGACATGGGAGACCAGATCCCTTGTCAGCGAGACACATCTTCTTAAGCGTGGAGTCGAAGAAGTCGTGGATCTCCTGGCATTTGTTCCGGAAGGCGTCAATGATGGCTTGGTTGCCCTTCTCTCTTTCGATCGCCTTGAGGATAGCTTGTTCTAGGTTATCTAACTCTTCCTCTAGATTAATTTCATCTTCGAGTCCTGGACAATAAGAACATATTATAAGTATGATGCTACGAATTCATAAGATAGAGTTTGACTCTACGTATCGCACTATGCAACATATATATATTTTCAGTATAAGTGAAACCTGAATACTCGTATATAGTTTGTTTCGAATCTGTAACTGAATGGATTCCAATAGTTCTTACACCATGTTATATTTTTTTCCCAAAAATATTTAAAAAGGTTATAAGTTGGACACCACCGACACTAAGTACAATACAGGTCACGGCAGGTCATAGCGGAAATTAGGAGCCAGCAATCAGCTGAGTCCAAGTGCAAAACAACCCCTCAGTCGCTTGGATGGCCCGGTGACTATGTATTGTTGCTGACATAACAAGCTTATAACTTTGTGATTTTTCATGATACAGTTATGAAATTTTGTACATAGATTCTGTATATAAAATACTAGACACGTGTTTCGGTTTTTGCACTAAAACGAATGTTGTAGATAGCTAAATTATTTTACTAACCTTCAGTAGGAATCTCTGTAAGCAGCCTATTTCTCTTCTCACTAAGAGAAGCCAACGCATCATTCATTGCTGCCATATCCTGTTTAGCAGCCTCAGGCCTCAACTTGGATGGGTTGGCAAGCCAATCTCGGGCCAGCGCAGTGTGGACTGCGATCCAGTCCTGGATCTCCAGGACTTGCTTCATGGCTTCTTCCATACCGTGGACTGCATCTCCTAATTCTTCTAAGTGACTTTGTACCTGTAGGGTGAATATTGTTTTTATTATTTGTGTTATATTGCAAGTGTCAAATTAGGATGATAGTGCTGGTGTGCAAAACATTGAGCATGTGGATAATATTATCACAACTGCTTCTTAAAAGCTTGTTGATAAATGGTTTCAGAGAATTAATGAGTCTTCAAAGACTACGACTGAAATTAACAATGACTAAAATACACATCCTAAGTGCAATTTAGGGATTTGTAGATTTTTTCTCTTTATTATATATACTTAGTACTGAAGTCTTTGTAGATTTTGAATAGACGATGTTCGGGGGCTCCTATTTTGATGACTTTCAATTTTTTAGCTAAAACAGGCATTTTCTTTCGCCTGGGATTAGTCCACCGACTAATTCTAGGTAACCCGATTTTTTAATTAAAAATTGAGTGTTTATCAAATTTTACTTTAGACTGACGAAAATTTATGATGGCAAATAAAGAAAGAAAGAAAAAAAAATTGCATCAATTTAAAATACATTTATTTTAAATTGATGCAATCGCCAGTGTTTCCTAACTGACTACCTTGGGAAGAAACACCGAAAAAAAAACCCAGGGGCCAATCTCTTGTAATCAGTACATCGTTGCCATTAAAGTAGAGTTGGAAACATTCTCAAATCCAAATACTCTATTCAAAAACCGGCCCAAGTTAAAACAAAGAATATTATCGTCTTTCGTGGAGTCAGTATTTGTCAAAAATCCACAGACAAGCATCCTTACCTTGGTTTCGAAAGTCGAAAGCTTTTGGCCGAACTCTGGCGCCTCAAGCGTCCTTAGTATTACGTCAATGCGTGGCGCGCTTCTTACCTCGCTCACTTGCTTCTATGAACAAACCATGCATCACACAGACATCAACACAGTGCGGGTTAGTATAAGTACAGATGAATTCATTATTGTGGTGACAGAGAAAATATTTGAAGAGCCTGAATCAGGTTTAAAATTAAATATTAGAGTGTAAACTTATAATCGTAAAATTTAAGGTTTAACCCGTTGTGTATCTAAACGTGGATCCACGCGAGACACAATGGCTTTTTAATTGTGTCTCTAATTACGGCACACGAGAGGTTAATTAGCAAGTATAACTTCAGTGTGCCACTAAATATGATGCAGAGACAACACCAGTTAGCAAGTCAGCTCTATTAAGCCGAAACTTGACGGATCAATTCTCACCGTCTTTATTGTCTAATGTAAGGTTTTTTCAGGATCTTTTTCCTTTATGGTTCTAATAGTTCTTATGTTATCTTGACTGAATAAAATTAATATTTTCTCTGTCATTTCTCAGTACAAACGTGACATGTAGCAGAAGCATTCAACACAACATTGTAGAGGTGGCATTAAGTGATCATAATATGTTATTTGTTGTATATAGGTAATAGTGAATTGCTATACGGTTGGAATTATTCGTGCCGTTGTACGTACTTTATACAAACAGTGCTCGCCTCACATATTGTCTGACTTGAGATTATTATTACTTTAATATTAATTTTAGTTTAGAATAAGTTTGGTAGTTTAGTCCAATTCTGAGTAACACGTGATGCTTTTACGGAGAACCATAAGAATTCTTATGTAATGATAATTTTGTATTTGAAGCGCCTGCAAAGAACAATCGAATTATTTTCTTCTTGAACATTGCTATACGAATTGTAATTTTGGTAATCGATAGGTACCATTTAGGAATTCAACTCAAATTGAACCATGGAGTTTCTTGCTGGTTCTTTTCCATAGGAAACGATCAATTGGAACCTAGATTCTGACGTTTTATAAGTGCTCCATGTAGACTTAGGTATGTGAAATAGAATAATTTTGAGTTTGAAAAATTAAGAATATTTTTCGTCAGTGACCGCACATTTGGCTATAAATTCGCTAAAACATCATAGTCAAAATATAGGCACGATTTCTTATCATTGATGTGGTACTAAACGAAAATTTTCAAAATAATTAGTGCTTACCTATCTCGCTGTTTTAGAGTACCTACGTTGTTTTATTGTCGTTTAGAAATAGCTAGTTTTTTTTGGTACCTGTTACTCTAAAAATTGGAAAATATTAATCGTCTTATTCCAAAACGCGATCTAAGTGTAGTTTCAGAACTATTACTAGGTATAATCAAGCAATAGTCCTGGAATTAAACTTAGATCGCGTTTTATTCCAGCATTTTTCTTTTTTTTTTCATTCTTATAGAATTTTAAGAATCGCGTTTTGGAATAAGGAGGAAAGGTTTAAATATTCCTAATGTCATAATAATCTCATTTCAAACAAAACCAGGTGCACAAAAGTGACATTGCCAACGATAAAGCCTTTACATTATTATTGAGCTAACTACGACTATCTACAACAATGTTATTAACTATCTTGTAATTATTATTATTAATAATAAAGAAAGAGATCTTATCTTACATTAAAAACGTTGGTTCTGTTCGTTTTGTCGACCTGGCGAACTTATAAGCATAGATTTATTATTTCAAGTTATTTGCACAACATTCAGTTTTAAAAAGCTTGCAGAGAGCGAATTGCGTTGCATTGGGAGATTCGATTTTGTTGTTGTTTCTAATTAAGAAGCCTGCTTTTTAGTTAAACAATAACTAAAAAGCAGGCTCCTTAATTTCTTAAATATAAGTAAATATTTCAAAGAGATAAGGTAACTCTGTTTATTGCTAATATTTTATGTTTAAAAGTTCAATATTTGATTTTTTATAAACTAAGACTATAATTTAATGAACACTTTGATATTAAATAGACGAAACCCTTCATCGGATATAACTACTTTTAGTATTTTAGAGTGTTTTTTAATCCTTTAACCAGGCACTGAGAAATATTCTCGAATTTGTTCCGCCAGGGTCGCATATCCACGACCAAATACTCTATCTCGTCAGCTCTCCTGTCACCTATGGGGATTGAAGAGCCAAAAGAGATGGAGTATCTTGTAGCTAATATACGATCCTGGTGAATAGGACACAAAGACACTTGTCAGGTTAATTCAATGTGGGTGGTTAAAGGGTTAAAATACTTCACTATATGTTGTATCTACACTAAAAAATTTGACTAAAGTTTATTTTCTGCCATTTTCTGGTAGTACTTAACAATGTCTTACATTCCACTTACACTATTAAACATTTAATAAGGCCAAATTTAAATCACAACTACCTATCAATAACTTCCTAATATATCTAACAATTCCAATGCAACACAACCCACTTAGAAAAGAAAAACACAAACTTTGAACAAAGAACACATCAAAAGGACGTGAAGACTTCGCTGGCCAGTATTTTAGAGGTGTTGTTGAGTACCTGGTCGATGAGGTCCTCGAGGCGCGCGCGCACCAGCAGCTCCTGCGGCGGGATGGGCAGCGGCGCGCTGTCGGCCGGCGACGACGGACGCGACACCGACGCCGCCGCCGCCGAGCACGCCGCCACCGCCGCCGACAGACGGCTCTTCTCCGTCTGCAGCCGGTTGTGCAGACCCTGCACACAACACCACTTACTATGGTTCTTCTAACTGACACAAATTTGCTATAGCACGCATCAAAGTTGTCATGGCAATACGTAAGTAGATACTTATTAATGTATCGACACTGGAAGTATCAATTAACGTAAAAGACATCATATCCCTGCACTTTTTCGAACTAGTATGGAGATGGTTTTCTGACAGACCTCCAGAACACGATACTCCTTGACTAAATCTTTCTAGCATTCTGTAACGACTATAAAAAATCTACAAAGAATAACCAAGACCAACGACTGTATGTGCTTTCCGAGGCTCAGGTAAAGTCCTAGATAAACTTAAAAAATACATATGAATTCAAAAATTCATATAACAATGTGTATTTATAACCGGGTAAGTGCCCACTTGCCCTGTTTCGCACCAGCAAGTGCTTTAACAACTAGAATATTTACCCAAATTACCAAAATGTCCTTTTAGACGTTATTTGATACTTCCAGTATCGATAATTCAGACAACTAATCACAAGAACGTGCGTTTCTTCTTGAATGGTATGATGTGAAACATCTATTAACATTCTTTGGTATTAAAACCAACTCAAATGCTGTGACAGCAAACAGCATGACAACGTCATGCTAAGACGTCTCCACTACGCCACCGCCATCAACTTCCTTGTCGTATATACTAACATAGATGTTACACATTTGCTAGGCTTCCATGTTTTTTCTTGTTCCAGAAACTGTTCCATGGACCTCCTTATTTTCATTAGTGATTGATTTGTAAGTCACAGATTTATAGTTGTTTATATGTGACCAGAAAACTATTGTGTTAAAAAAAATAGTTATTAACGAAATCGTTTACACATCAATAGAACGTGATTTGACTGCTCAGCCACTGCACTAAGTAATCTTAGTCAACCTAGGACATCGTTAAATATTATAAGAGAACATATCGAACAGTTGCCAATTATTTTATGTAAATGAAGATACGTCTGTAAAACGCATAACTAAGAACACCTGTGTAACGTCTAATTGAGTAATCATTACTCATTGTATATCTAATATACCTGTTCATAATTATTAATCTGCAATTTTACTATTTATGTAGACGGGTATATATCATTATGATTGCTACAACTTCTTAACCGTGGTGGAATCTCACATTGAATTTTCGATTCTACGATTAAAGTAAAAAGCACTGTTTTTTTATTATTTCAACGCAGCAAACTAGATGTTAAACCAAAGGATCGTGTACGAAAGAGCTCTAAAATACAGATCGTTGATGTGGCTCAGCATAAGTGGAACTGAACATATCTTCCTTATACAGATTGAGCCCTGGCACAAAATTGATGCTCTGACATCGCGCGAAGGGGTCGCGGTAGACCACGAAGGAGACTTACGTCTTCGTTAGAGATTAGCAAGAAGTAGCGTAGAGTAGAATAATGGAAATAATGGAAAGAGGTTTTTGCCCAGCAGTGGGACAGTATACGCTAGATATAATAATAGAATAATAAATTGCTGGGTTGCGGTTTGAACATTTCATATAGCAACACAGACCAGAACAACGCTTTTTGGTAGCAGAAACGGTTGGGTATAGTTTTGACTCCAAATAAACGCTTTTACTGTGACTCTTTTAGCTACAACTCAGTAGAAACTAGAATGGAAAAATATGTAGTGCCCACGGAAAGGAAACGATCTTCCTGCTCTCTATATAAATCTACTTACATCTTCTCTCTATTAAAACAACAAAATAAATAAAAAGTCATGTAAACTCACCCTCGCCTTATCCAATAATTCCCGTCCATGCGACAATCCATCAACAGGCACATCAAGCTCAGTAATCGCCGGCTCCATCTCGTCCAAGTTATTCAAAATGCTCTCCAGAGTATCTTCATACTCCTTGAACTTGGCTAAACCTTCCCTAAGACGTCTTTCGATTTGTAGAGCCGTAGCAAGAAGACTCTTATGACTGTCATTGACATTCTTCAGTTGCTTTCCAACAGTCTCGCGAATAGATGGTGTTGTCTTCTCATAGCGTTCGATTTGAGCTTGTCCTTTACCCTCCAATTCGTCTAATGTGGACCTGTACTTCTGGATATCGTCGAGTAGGACAGCATGCTGGGCTAACTGCTCTTCTGTTTGCTCCCGATTCGCGATGTACAAGGAGTTATGAGCCATAAGCTGGAAGGATATTTGCAGCAGCCATTTCTCTGTGTCCTGCAAAGACTGGTGGTAATTATTGTAGTCTTTGATTTCGGATTCAAGGTCTGCCTTCTTAGCGGCGCACTTAGCGCGTAATGCTTTGCACTTCTTCTCGATTTCCGTTACAGATTCTTTAATAGCTGGTTTCTTAGCCCAAGAGCTTAGTTCAGCAGCTTCGCTCTTAAGTCTGTCTAGTTCAGGCTTCTTGTTATCAATTTCGTCTTCGATGTGCTTGTATTTCTCTAACAAAGTCTTCATTTCTCCCAATTCTCCACCAGTCGGAGGGACCTTGTCTAAGTTCTGTTCGGTATCCTTGATCCATTGGTCCATCTTCTTCTTAGATTCTTCAAAGTCCTCCCATTTGCCGATGGCGGCTTTGAGCTGTGCTGTGATAGAATTAAGGTCTATTTTCAATTGGTCCCAGGATTCCTGCAAGACCTTGACATCGTTACGAAGGCCGTCTTGTTCCTCAGGTGGTGTGTTGTTGAGTGCTTTCTTGAAAGCTTCTTGTAAGACGACGAGCAAGTGATGTCCTTCAGTCATTCTGTTGTTCACAAGTTTGACAGTTTCCAACTTGTCTTTAGTTGTATCAATATCACCAACTCCAATAGAATCTTGGACTGTACCGTGAGCGGTTTCCAGCCATTGTTGTAGATCTTCTTTAGCTTTAATAAATTCAGTGTGATCAGACAAGTTCTTCTCGCCATTGGAAACTAGACCTTGTATCTTGGTGAGTAGGGTTGTGTATTCGGTTTGCAGGTTGACTGTCTTGTCGCGGACCCAGGCGCAAGCGCTCAGTTCCATGAGATTTTCACATCTGTCGTTCAGTTCTTCTAGGACGTGCTTGTGTCCTAATGCTTCGGCTAGAAGTTCCTGTAAAATAACGTAGGTATTAGTAAACTTACACACCAACATACAGTTGGTTATTTATGTAGGTTTTTTCGTAGATGCGTTCACAAACATGTAAACTCGTATACACAAGACAACAGACCCGGAACCGTTGTCTGTGTGCCATACAAATATTTGTTCCCTGCTAGAATCGATCTTGCACCGAATAATATTAAGGTTAATTTTTACTTGCTTCTTATATTTCCGACTACATTACCAACCATTAGAATGACAGGTACGAACAGTTCAAAAAGGAGTTTGATTGTGATTACATGCGTGTTATCTTTTGTTGTACATAATAAAAAATGTGTTCAATGAATCAAAGAAGATATAAGAGAAAAAAAAGAAGAAAAATAAATAATGAATCTGATTCAGAGTAGAGTTTAGGGTCAGAAATAAATCTGCTTTCAAAGTCAAGGTAATACGCAATGATATATTTTGCGGCGATCAATATCAACGATACTCCGTTCAAAATAACATTAGACAGTTTTGAAAACCTTTTTTTAACTGTCCGTTTAACCGATTTTGACTTTTATACGTTAGTGGCATGACAAAGGGCGGCTGCAGTAAATATGCAGTTGATATTGTAACTACTTTTTTGTTTTCAATGCCATCCTTATGCCACCGACATAGAAGTTAAGATCGGTTGAACAGACTGTAAAAAATGTTTCTTTGAATGTCTAATCTTAACGCGAATAAGGTATAATAAATCATTAAGACCCAAAAACAACAAAAGTAATAATAATACTCACGCGACACTTATCAAGATGCTCCGGCGTGATCTTATCCACCTTCTGCACCGTCTTCAACTTGTTATCGAACTCCTTCACCCACTTGCTCATCTTCTCAGACGTCTCCAGGTAGTCCGACCAGGCCGCCAGACATTTCTCGAGCAGCTTCTTAGTGTCCTTGCAGATCTGTTGGAGATTCTCCCATTCTATCTTCAGCTGTTTGATTTCTTGGTTGATATTGTCCTTGCCTTCGTTACCAGTAGTCTCCAACACTGCATTGCTTAAGCTTATAGCCTTTTTGAGTAAGGCTTCTCCCTTAGGTAAAGATTCGATGATTTTGTTGACGTTCTGAAGTTTCTTCTGAACGGAGTCCTTCTCTCCGTGGGAGTCGGAACATTGTTGGATTTCGATCTTGCAGTTCCGGATCCAGTCGTAGAACTGGTCGTACGAGTCTTTGTATTGAATGTGGGAGTTCACGTAGTCTTCCAGTTTCTGTGAAAAAAATGTTGTACGAGATTTTTATTACACTAAAGTAAAATTAATGTGGATGACAGTTTTGGGGTTGTGTATTCCTCAACGCAACCATTTTTCGGTATTGTATGGTATTCATTTGAAATTACTATTTTTCTTATAGTCGTACATAAATTTTTTTAAGTCAAAGTCGTATTTGCCAGAAACATGGTAATTAGGATGTTGAATACAGTACATAAGTTCTACACGTTTCATCATTGATTGGTATACAAATATTGGGTAGTATATTAATAACAATAGTTGACTTAGAAAACTAGTGTCACTTTTCGATAATAGTTGAAATATTTGTGAAGCCGGGCAAACCACGGCTGAAATATTTCTATATGGGATAGCCAGGTTCATGACCATAGGCTATAGAGGAATTGTATAAGCTCTAATAACATCACTATAATCAGGATAAAGAGCAATAATCAAAGATGCTGGCGAAAATGCATGATATGGTTAGTTAAAAAAAAAAAATACTCACCGCAATCATCTCATTGACAGTCTTCCTGATGCCATCATACCTCTTGAGCGTATCCTCAATACCCTTGGACTTGAGCGACGCATCCTCTTTCAGCTTCTCATTGAGCCTCTTCACGAGGTCGCTGTGTGAGTCAATGTCCCGGTTGAAGGTCTTGAACTTCTCCAGCTTGGCTTTCTTCTCTGATAGGTCTTGGAGGAGAGAGTCATCTGACTGGATCTTCTGGTCAATGTCGTCTAGCCATTCTACTAGGAGCTTGTGGATCTAGAAATGAATAAGATGTATTTATAGAAACCACATTAATCTATGGCGACATATATGACGCCACATAGGAACTAAAATTCTAAATCCTTTATCGTAGCATTGGAGTTCTCCGCGTGATCAGAATATAAATTTTGGAAAAAACTAATGTACAGGTCCCCAACCTGTACATTAGTTTTTTCCAAAAAAAATTATCAGGCTCCAATCTCTCACAAATGTGGAATACAGCTGACACATTTTCATGTTAACATTAACTTTAAGACAGCTTTGTGAGGAGAGAATAAATGGCAATCAAATATTAGGCAGTTGCCCGGACTAGACATAACACTCGTGTGGTCGGAGGACCCTCCCTTTTCAATGCAGTTTTTGAAGCTTTACACCCTATTCAGCATATCTTCTAATCACTGGATCATTTAATATCATTACTTTCATTATATAGAGCCTCCGTGACGCACCATAGATGCTATATGAACTTTACCTTCGAGATGTCATCAAACTGCGACGCTCTACTGGTCAGCTTGTTCCTGACGTCTTGCAGGTCCGCTATCAGCTTGTCGAACTCCTGCTTCAAGTTATCTGTGTCCTCTTGTATTTTGGCAGCGCCAGTCTGTTCCGTATTCATGATTACCTTCTCTTTGAGTTCAAGAAGGTACCTAGAAGTGTCAAAAAGCAGATAAAATAAATCTGTTGCAGTAGAAACAGGGTAATGTCATAAGTTTCCAGCGGCAGTCAAGACATGATGATGTCGACCAGTGCAGCACCGGGTAAAATGGGGTGAATAGAGACAAACCTTTAAAGGGTATTTTCTCGATATTTGAATATTATTTGCAGCATTTAACTATATACATTTATCATTGAATTTGTTAGAGGCCGATATTATATTATCAAAGTGATAAACCAAACCAAAGTTTTGTCTCTATTCACCCCTAAGTCTCTATTCACCCCGTTTTACGATATATTAAATACTTAAAAATTCGAAAAACGTCCACTGTTGGACATAGGCCTCTCCGAAGTGTCGCCATAATGAGCGGTCCTGTACGTCTTGCATCCATCGGTTTCTCGCGACCATCATCAGGTCATTAGTGGGTACCTTGAATTAGTAAGTCCGCCAAGGTACACATCCACGACCAAATACTCCGTCTCGTCAGCTCTTCTGTCACCTATGGGGATTGAAGAGCCAAACGAGATGGAGTACCCAGTCGCTAATATACGATCCTGGTGAATAGGACACAAAGACACTCATCCAACGCGGGCAGTTCAAAGGATATGAGATTTTATTGATTTTAGTTGCCAAAAACCGACTTTTCTATAAAGTTTCAATAGTTAATATAAAACTGTCCTATAAACTGTGTTTCCCGATAGGGGTCTTTAAGTCAAGAGTGAATAGATTACTCCTAGGCAAGCGTGCTGTATCGTCGGTCACATCATCGCTTGCCATCAGGTGAGATAGTAGTCAAACGCGAGCATATGCTTAGTGAAAAAAATTTATACACCGTTAAATTTTTATCGTTTTAATCCCGTGGAGGGTCGATCCGGTACATGAAACACTATCGATTTGTTAAGATAAAATTGAAAAATAAAGTACCTTTTTTTAAAACTCGTATTAATTTACGTATGTACGAAATTAATTTCTTTAAGAAAACGTCAGCTAAGCGAGTTCAATGACCTGTAGGTAATTAGTACGTAGCGCCGACAACTACCTACAGGTCAGCAGACGATTAAAATGATCAAAATTTAGCGGTGTAAACACAGAAGCACTGTATTTGCAAACATACCTCAGTTTGTTCTGTCCCTGCTCCAGCGACTGCCGCAGCAGCTTCACGGTGTTCAGCTTGCTATTCACCTCGGCCAGGTTGTTGGGGATCTCGGCGCACTGGTTGAGCTTCTCGCGGGTGCGGTCCAGCCAGTCTTGGCACTCGCCGTACAGAGCGTTGTGCTGTTGGTGTTCCTGAAGAATATAGCAGTTGTTAGAAAATCCTGTGACAATATTTTCATATTGGATCGTCAATCATTCTATCTGTTAAAATCCTTATTAAAGTGTTCAGAAAAACTAATTACCGATTGAATGTAGTATCTACTTCGAGATAAGTTTGTTATTTGCTACTAGCTGTGCTCGCGACTTCGTTCGCGTGGACTACAGGATTTTGAATTTATTTTTTTCTAAAATAAAAGTAGCCTATGTTACTCCTTATTACATCAGCTACTTGCTAAAAAAGTCCCGTCAAAATCGGTCCAGCCATTTCAGAGATTAGCCCGGACAAACAGACAAAAATTGTATAAAATGTTATTTTGGTGTATGTGCCGTATATATATTTATATGCATGTAATAAAAAGCAGTGATTTCAATATTACAAACAGACACCCCACTTTAATTTATATGTAGTATAGATTTGTGAACTTATTTGCTAGATTGAACTCTTTTTGAAATATACTAAACTATTGAAATTATAGTGACTGACATAGAACTGAACCACGAAATCTTGCATCGCGCAATTAGAGTTCTTTGCGCGACTTGAATACACAGCCTGAAATCATCTATAGCGCAGTTGCCGGGATCAGACATAACATCTGTCTGGTCGAAGGATCCTTTTTTTTTTAACGGATGTTTTCGGGACTTTACACTCTGTGCCGTATACCTCTAAAAGAATTGATTGTTGTTTTTTTTTTGCTTGCTTATTAATTAGGTGTTAATGTGACGATATCTTACTTGATAATGGAGTTCAAGCCTCTTCATGACCTCCTTGGCGAGCGAGAGCAGCGCGTTGTACTTGGTGGTGAGCTGCGTGATGCCGTTGGAGATGCGCGTGTCAGCGCACGTCTCCAACAGCGTCTGCGCGCGCACGTTCAGCTTGTCCAGCTCCGCTTGCCAGTCGAATAGCATTTGGAGGTGTCCCTGAGAAGATTGGTCAAAGAAACGTTTTGGAAACTGAAACTGTTATACATATAGAAGTTATTAAAAAAATTCTAGCCGTTTTTTTTTTTTTTTAATTAGTTATTATTTTTTTAGGTTACCTACTTGCAAAAATACCAAACGTTACTTCGTTAACTTCAATTATTTTATATAATGTGATTTTGAATTAGCAAATCGCTAATTAAGTCCCTTGCGCGCCCCTGTAGCCCTGTGCAATAAGACCTCCATTGTAAACTTAGTTCCTGTAAATGTTTATCCTGTCCACGTTATGAGGTGTATTGTAATAAAATAAATAAGTACACCACTTGGTTCGTCGAAGTTTGTCAGCGGCAGCACATTTTGATGTGCTGCGGTTTTTTTCTGTAGTCTCATATGAAAGCACAAACCCCTTGACTTGAGATTTGACTACTGACTATTTTTAACAGTTTTTCATAATCTGGATATAAAGCTCTAGTGATATATCAAATGAAAATCTTTAGGTTACTTCTAGGCAAGCGTGCTCCATCGTCGACCACATCATCGCTTACCATCAGGTGAGATGGTGGTCAAATGCGAGCCTATCAATAATCCTACTGGGGCCAGGGTTATCCGAAAGGGCGCTCGAGCCCCGGTATGAAGGCTTGAAGGAACGGGATGGGTTTTTTAGTCAGTAAGAGTCTGACACTATCTGCCGCTCCGCCCAAGAGCGGGGGTTGCCATAAGATGATTTTTCACATCGAAAAAAAAAAAGGCTATTAATAATAATAAAAAAAAGAAAAAAAATCGGACATAAACTATTACTTATCAGCTGAATCCCTAACAAAAAAGAAATACTGTTACAAAATCCTCACCTGGAACTCCTCAAGAACCACCTTCTTCTGTTCCAAGTTATTCTGCAGTTTGTTGAAGGATTGCACTAGTTTCTCAGTCTTGGACAACCAGTCTAAGGCTTCCTTGTATTGCTCTTCATACTCTGTCCACTTGACGATACCTCCCTCGATCAGAGCCTTGGTGTTGTTTAGCTGTTCACTGTACCAAAGGAATATTATGTAGAAACATTACACAAAGAAGGGAGGCTTGTTTTAATACCACTGGATAAACACCAAACCGCTTCTAAGTCAAAAACTGAACACAAACTGTAGATAAAGAATTACATGCCTGAATTTTACGGTCGTCTAAGGTGTTAAATTAGACCCATAAGGGTCTAAAAACAGTGCTCTTAAGAGGAGAGAGTCCTTAAGAAACACCTAAAAGGCACTTACAGTTTTCTAAATTTCTAAAAATACACCGCATTGAATAACACAAAAATAAATAAATAATGAAGAACATAAATAGATGTGCCAACATTTCTACCGCGAACTATTTGCAAACCTATCATTAATATCAAGAAACAAAAAAAAAAATCAGGTGTTTCTTAAGGACTCTCTTAATAATACCTATATCAATGAATCGTCATTATCATCATTTCAGCCAATAGACGTCCACTGTTGGACATAGGCAAAGTGTCACCGCAATGAACGATCCTGGTGCGCCCCGCATCCATCGGACGAATCAATTTAGAATATTTTCATTTCATAAAAAGTTTAATCTACTTACACATAGGTATCGTACTCTTCTTGCATAAGAGCTACTTCTTCCTCAATATCCTCTCTATCTTCATGGTCGGCCAAGCCGCAGGAGATCTCGCCCTGTTCCAGAGCCTTCTGCAGCTTCGCCTGACCCTCAGGCAGTTCGCTTTCCAGCACCTTCAGTTGAGATATCTTACTACTCAACGATTCCTTGTCTCCGGTTGCATCAGAGCACTTTCCTAATCTTTCTTTAGCAGCCCTAATCCATTGGACGAAGTCTGAGCCAGCATCAATGAACGCTTGGTGTTGTTCCACAGTCTCTCTCTGTTTCTCATACAAGTCCTTAGCTTGTTTGGATAGAGTCTCGTATTTGCTGGTGATCTCAGACGCCGGAGCCTGTTGCATAAGTTCTGAAGCCTTAGAAGTTACAGACTGAATCATGGGTTCAAACGAAACGATATCTTGCACAATATTGTTTGTTTGACGGAGTGTGGCTTTCCTTTCGCCTAGGCTAAGACCCGCCGTGAGGCCGGCGAGGCGGTCTTGCCCCTTCTTAGACTTGGCGACTTTCTGTTCACACACTTCTTGGAGTTTTGCTTCTCTGTCGGATATCCATTGTTGCAGTTGTGAATAGCTTGAGCTGTAGTCTGCCCATTGGAGCAAAGCTGTCTCTAAGTGAACCTTGGCGGTACTCATCTTCTTGACAAGACGGTCCCACTCATTTTGTAGTTCTTTGAGTTCGGTGTTGATCTTATCTTTGCCATCAGACCTCGTGTTTCGAAGGACCTTTTCCCCGCTGTTGACGGTTGCATGGACTAAGTTCTGTCCTTCTTCGCGGCGTTTAAGCAGGTCCTCGATCTGTTCGAGACGCTTCTGCAGGGCTTCCTTGCTGCTGTTGCTGCCAGCTTCGCTGCCACTGCGAGTGATTTCCCAAGCATCATCGATCCACTTCTTGGTCTTGGCATAGTTATCATCATAGGTTTGATGTTGTTCGTAGTTGGTCTCAACCTTCTTGAGGACATCATTAGCCATGTTCACTAATACTTGATACCTGGAGTTCAGGTGACGTAATTGGTTGTTGACATAGGTGTCCAAGTGTGAAGCTAGAAGACCAGAAGCTGAAGCGTTGAATTTCTCAATTTCAGCTTTTCCTTTGTTCAGCTGGTCGACTATTTCTTTCACTTCATTAACTTGAGCACCCTTCTCCTTAGCAGTTCCAAGTAGAGCTAGTTTTTGATTCTTGATGAGGATTTCTTTCTGTTGTAACCAGTCAGACAGTCTTTCGTATTCATCCTTGTATTCTCGCCATTGGTTGACAGTGTCTTCTAGTTGACTCTTCTGTTGTTTGATCTCGTTGAACAGATCGTCAAAGCTTTCCTTCAAAGCCTTCATTTCGTTCTTGATGATTGTCTGGCCTTCAGGTGACGTGCTAGCAAGAACGACTTCACCAGTATGTTGCAGATGTTCTAATAACAGTTCTCCTTGAGCCTGTTTGTTGATCAAAGCATCAAGAGGAGCTACTGAGTTTTCAATTGCCAGTTTGTCGCTCAATGGTTTGGATTTCAGAGAAGGCACCTTTTCGCGAGCTCTACCCAACCACTGGATGAGCTCGTCATGAGCTTCTTTGTACAGTCTATGGTCTTTATACTGTTCTTCACGGTCAGCAAGGAGTTTCTTAATCTTGTCATACAGATTGTCAAATTTGCTCAAAGTTTCTTGCGCCTTAGACGCGGCTTGGTTTTGTTGGCCACTTGCGATCATTTCTGCTGCTTTAGCCTTCAGTGTATCTACGTCCAGACGGTCACAACGGGCTTTTTCTTCTACTTCTTTGAGTTTTTCAAGTTGTGCCCTCTTGTCTGTCATAGACGCTTCGTACGGTGATAGTTCAGCTAACATATTCTCGAGATAAGTGTTGCTCTTCTCAATGAGTTGAATCTGTTCGAGGAATCCAGCCCATTTGGTGACTGAGTCGTCTAGCATGTTCTTAGTCTCAATCATTCTGGACAACAATGCCGACCATTGTTCTTGTAAGGCGACTAATGAGTTGTTGATAGCTTCATGGCCCGCTGGCGCAGTATTAGCCATTACATTTTGGGCTAACTCAACAAGCGACTGTACTTTAGTAAAACCTTCATCTTTTGTCAGTAACAAGTTCTGGATCAGTACTAATTTGGTTTCTAGGTCATCTTGTGAGCAAGAGCTCAAGTCAGCGCAGAAGTCCAGTTTGTCTCTAAGCTCTTCGATCCATTGCGAACATTCGGTTACATTGCTGGCGAATTCTTGATGAGTCTTGACATATTGCTGCCATCTGTTGGTCAGATCCTTTACCTTTTGTGAAAGCGTTTGGTACTTCACTGACAGATCTGAGATCTGTGATGCACGTGGTCCAAAAACACCAGTGTGTAAGTGCTGAGCTTTCTCGGTAATATTGTCAATCTCGAGTTCTTTAGCACGCACTTCACCTTGCAGCTCCTGGAACTTCTTAAACTGTTCTTGCTTTTCAGGCAAAGTTGCTTTCAAGTCAACAGCATGAATTTGGTTGTCAGTATTTCTAATCCATGCCAAGCACTGATCTTTCATGTTTTCATATTCATTCCATTGTTGGATCTTGTTCTCCATTGCTTCGATGGTCTTATGGATAAATGAAACAAGGCCTTCCCATTCTTGATGAGAAGCATCGATCTGGTTCCTGATATTTGCTTGTCCAGTACTTATGGTTCCCGGCAGGACCTTCTCACCAAGAGAACGTATTTTGTCGATACGATTCTTTTCTTCAGGCAGTGCTAGTTGTAGTGATTTGAGTTTTTCGCAGTTGCTGCTCAGTGCTACACGCTCAAGGTTGACATCACCCCATAGTTGGGCGGTGTTGTGTGTAGCTTCAACCCATTCTTCCAAGTCCTTGACTGCCTTTGTGTATTGTTGGTGGTTGTTTACAATGGCTTCGTATTGCTCAACGAAGGATTTGGCTCTCGCCAGAATAGTCTCATGCCTTTGCTTCAGCTGGTCGATTTCCTTAGCAATGTCTTTGCTAACATCAGGAAGAGTCTGTGCGCGAGATTCTAAGTCAGCAATATCTTGTTGGTGGGCGATGGCGTCTTGTAAGAAAGTCCTGTAGACGTTAAGTTGGTTGCGCTTCTCATCTAAGGTAGCCTTGAGTTCAATCTCTTTAGGAAGACTTTTTTCAGCTGATGTCAACCATGACTGCACAGTTTTAAGATTGTCTTCGAATGAGGACCATTTATTAAGTTCTGAGTCAAGGTCTCTCTCGGCTTTAGTGATATTGTCATACAGGTTGTCGATAGCTTGTTGGATTTCTTGAAGCTGTTGTTCAATAATCTCCTTGCCTTCCGGTGATGTGGAAGGATAAAGTTTCTCACCCAATTCGAACGTGTTATTGACAAGGAGTGTAGCATTACGTCTTTGGCTAAGCAAGTCGTTTAGGCTTTCTCGCTTAGCGCTAATGCCTTCAGGAGTGTTAGATAAATTCTCTTTGCATTCGTCAAATTGAACTTGGGCTGCCTTCAACCAATCTGTACATTGGTTGTACTTCTCTTGGTAGGCATTGTGGTCATTGACGGCTTGTTCGCATTTCTTCACAAGCTCCTTTGCAGTCGACTGTACCGACTGGAATCGTGACGTCATCTGCTGCAAGTTCATTGTGATCCTAGTGTCGTTACAATTCTCAATGAGATCACTAAATTCGTCAGTTAGTTTATCGACGTCATTCTCCGTCTTCTTCAGGTTAGCCAAGATAGCCTGAAAATTAAGCTCAGTTAGTATGATGAAAAAATATTAAAAGTGGGATTACGTTTAAACTGAACTACGACAACTACCATTAGTACCATCATCGAGATAGTTAATTTTTTATAAATATTTTTTTGTCAGCATTAGAAGTACCAATCACCAATGCTTCTATATTAGTATATAAAATATAAATAAAATAATCAAAAACTTGAAGTATCGGATTCATACACAACATAGTTTGTAAGACAGTATAAATTATAATTTTGTTGTTAGGTTTCTAGTAATTATTACTTTCGTGACATTAGATTTCTACTGAAAATTAGGCTATGTCCTACGGTGCTGATGACAAAAGACTTTTTCTTTCATCAACTCTTACTTGATCCAAGGCCTCGCCCAAAGTAATGACTGCGCTCAAATCATTGTCGTGATTATCAATCGCTTTACATAAATCCTGTTTCAAAATTCAATATTTAAATATGGGGTAAAAGTAAAGTGGAGTAAAACAAGTTAATATTCCAATTTACATACCTGATATTTGTTCAGTTGATCCACCTTCTCTTCAAGGGTTGCTTTGGGAGTGTAGGTCTTTAGACTCATTTCGGTGTCACTTAACCAGTGTTGGAGACGTTCATTGGCACTGTCGAACTCGATCCATTGCTGAATCTTATCTTCAATGCCCCGTTTCACGTCATGAACAGTTGCGGTAAACTTCTCCAAATCAGCGCGGAGTAGGCTCAGCTCTCTAGACATACCATCTCTACCTCTAGGAGAAAGCCTGGCATTGTTCTTCTCAATCAAGTCTGATAGCATCTTCAACTTGTTGTTTCCAGTTGGAATTGCATCTAATAGTTCCTGGATCTTAGTTAATTTACTTTGTAGTGCAGCTTTGTTGCCGCTGAAATCTGATAACAAATGTAATCGGTCCCAAAGATGCTTCTGATAGTCTTGTAGTGACTTCTGTTGATCAGCGAATTGTTGGTAGATGTCAAATGTGCTTTCATGTTTGTCGATGATACCAGACAGCCTGTTTGTCAAAGCATTGTATCTGTCCCATACTGATTTAATGATAGCAGTCATTTCATCGCTCTCTCCTTTTCCAGAATGAAGAGTAGCAGATACGCTCTTGGCTTTTTCAGTGACGGTTTCTATAACTCGTTTGTGTGAGTAGATTTCTTGTAACAGAGTCTTATTCTTCAGCAACTTAGACTTAATCTCTTGAGCAGAGTTAAGTACAGCTTTTTCTTCACCGTCAACAATTTTTTCCTTCTCATCTAACCAAGACAATGTTTGTTGCAGAACGTCCTGGTAGCTAGACCATTGCAGTGTCTGAGATTCGAATTCTTTCTGTTGTTGTAAGATAGCATCGTTGAGTTTGTCCCATCTTTCTCTAAGGGCTCTTATTTCAGCGCGAATGTTTTCTCTGCCATTTGCAGCTGTCTCAGGTAGTACTTTGTCACCAGCAGTGGTCAGTATTCCAATCTTGTGTTCACCATTTTCTCTTTCCATCAAGAACACTTGTAGTTTGTTGCCCTTGCTTTCGATGCTGAGCTTGTCTTCTTTAGTCACCATCTGTGACAGTTGTTCTTCCAATGGCTTCAACCAAGCATCGAATTCACTACGGAGCTGCACATATTTCCTGTGATCAGCGACTAGTTCTGACCAATGGTTGACAATTTCCTTAGAGATGACATGCAATTGTTGATAACGGCTGCTTACTTGAGTTACCAGAGGCTTAAGTCGCTCTGTTCCACTAAGTTGAATGAGACTATGCGATTCATCGACAAAGGCATCAATTTCCTTCTCTTTAGCGTTGATATTGTTACGCAAGTCAACGTACCTCTGCAATTGAGCTTCCTTATCTTTGAGAGTTGAGCAAAGGCTTTGGTCACGGCATTTTGATTCCATGTCCTTCAGCCAGTCAGTGATAGATTCGATTGAAGAATCGAACTTGTTCCAAATCTCCAGGGTATGCTTGAGTTTCTGTTCAGAGCTGGAAATGTTTTCAACAGCATTGCGGAGTTGGTCATGCAAGTTGTCGATTTCAACCTTGATAGCGGCGTTTCCAGCTTCGGACGTACTCTTGCTGACATTAAAGAACACAGCCCTAATTTCGTCTAACTTGCTTGAGCCAACCTTTTCAATGTCTTTCAAAGCAATGGCTGACTGGAGTTTCCTGATGATTTCAGGTTTCTCACCAGTTGCGTTTTCAATATCTAGAAGTTTTTCGGACTGTGAGCTGAGCCACTCTTTGTACTGTTGAATGAGACGCACAAGATCTTCGTGTCTCTTCACACAGTCTTCCAAATTGTCTTGCAGGTTTTGTGACTTCGTTACAATGTTTTGGAACAGCTGCTTGATAGATTGCAGGTAAACATTCAAAGAGGCATCATGAGTCTGGTCGACTAACTGCTGTGCTTTATCACAGACAGATTCAACTAATTGCTGATGAGTCATAATCTCTTGGTGCATGATCTTGTGGTTCTGCAACTGAGCCTTCTTCTCTTCAAGGGAAGCCTTGAGCTCTGTATGTCTTTGCATCGCTCTTTCGACATCCTTGAGCCATTTAGTGAGTTGTTCTTGAGCAAGACTGAAGTCTGAGAACTGTAGCAGACATTGATCTAACTTGTTAACAGTTTCCTGGAAGCTATCACCAAAGCTATCCCACAATGTTCTTATTTTACGAATCTTTTGACGAATAACTTCTCTGCCATCTGGGCTAGTATGCGTGTACAGCTTTTCACCTAAACTCAAGAACTCTTCAAAGACAGGTGTTTTCTTGTTTCTGCTCTCGTAAAGTTCTTTAGCTTTGTTTTGTTTCTCTTGTAAGACAGCGTAGTCACCTACGATTTCATTAAGGTCACCAAGTTCGCCGAGCATACCCATGAGCCAGTTCTCCATATTATTATATTCGTTTTCAAATGTTTGGTGTTCTGATACAAATACTTCATACTTAGAAATAATTTCATTAACGAGATTGTTCAGTGTATGGTATCTTGTTGCCAATTTAGATGTCTTATTTGTAAGTTCAGACTCAGTGGCTACATTCTGTTTGGTGTCGGTCAATGCAGCAAAGTCAGCGCTTCTAGAAGCAAGTTCGCTCTGAATCTCCTTAACTTTCTGCAAATGTGCAATCTTCGCTTCGAGATTACTCTTAAGACTTTGGTCTCTAACCTGGTTTTCTTTGATCTTCAACCATTCTTCGAGCTCATCCAGAGTTTTCTGACTTTCAGTCCATTGTTTAAGAGTATCTTTGAGTTTCTTGTCCTGTTCTTTGCATTGTGTTGCTAATTGGTCCCATTGTACCTTGAGCTGTTCGTACTCGCTGATGAGCACTGGGTGTCCATTTGGACTTGTTGTTTCAATGACAGTTTCTAGTTGTGATTTAAGACCTGCCAAGTTATTCTGAATGTCTTTAGCTTTGATTGTTACTTTTTCGATGGCAGCAATCTTGGCATCTACGTCATCTTTTTGTGTAACTGATCCGTAGTTCAACATGCTGTTTTCAGCAACAATGTGATTAAGACGGTCGCGGACGTCCTCAAACATGTTGACGTATTTCTCGTGGTCAGCGACGTGAGATTCACTTGCAGAAATTCTTCTTTCGAGTTCTTTAGTCATGTCCCTATATCTATCGATAGTTTTAGACAGGCTCTTTTCGGCCTCTTCGTCAGGCATTAGCTTGATCTTCTCAGTTAATTGAGATAACATTGATTGATGTAATTCAACTTCTTGGTGTAAGATCTTATTAGCGTGAAGCTGAGCCTTCTTTTCGGGCAATGTGGGACAGAGTTTGAATTCACCGAGTTCCTTTTCTTTGTCAGCAATCCATTTTTGAACTTGATTAAAGGTGTCGTCGAATGACGATCTCTTGTTGATAGTCGTTTCGATGTCCTTAATCACATTGTTGAGTGAATCTACGGAATCTTCGAAGTAGTCTCTTAGAGATCTGAGTTCGTTTCTGACTTGCTCACGACATTCTGGTGTGATTCCACTGAACAGAGCTTCTCCTGATCCGATGGCGTTGTTAAGGAGTTTCTGTCCAATATCTCTGTTTTCGCTAAGTTTCTTGATTTGTGCTAGATCAGCTGCTGATGGTTTAGCGTGCTTGCTCATCACAGCCAAATCCTTAATCTTACCGTTAGCATCTTGAAGCCAGTTCTTGAAATCAGCAATAGATTTGTCGTACTTAGATTTATTGTCTTTCAAGTCTTTTAGTCTGTTAAGATGGCTTTCCATGAACTTGCCAACAGTTTGATACCTGGAGACCAAATGGTTAATGTGTTGTAAGACGCGTGAGTCTGGGTTGCGAGATAAGATCTTTTCTCCGATTTCTGTAAGCTTGCTAACTTCTCCGCCATATTCTTTAATTTCTTTATCGAGGCGCTCAACTTCAGCAATTTTAGCATCAATTTCATCCAAGTTGAGTAAATTAGCGGCTTCTTGTCTGACTTTGTTTTCTTTTTCCTTCAGCCATTCTGAGACATTTTCTAATAATACTTCATATTCTTGCCAAGCGTCAATATTTTCTTTAAGCCTGTTCTTGATTTCCTCATAATTAGCATTAAGTACTTCTAAGTTCTTCTGAGCTTTCTCAGTTTGTTGAGCCGCTTCTTGAGCACAGGCAGGCTCTGCAACCACTTTGAGAATATCACGAGCTTCTTTCAACTCTGCGACCTTGTTTTTACAGTCAGCAATACCGTTTTCAACATCAGTAAGCGCGGCACTTTTAACTTCCAAGTTGTATTTGTCACTGGTGACGTCAGGCATGCACCATCTTGTCTTATCGTCTAAAATCTTCAGATTTCTGTTGAACATTGCCAATTTATCTGTAAAGAGTTTTTGCAAGAAAGTAAGCAGAGTAATTTCAGTTTTGTTTGCGTGTACTAAAACACTTTCGAATCTCTTTTGTAAAGTGCTCAGTTCTTTGGGCACTAAGGATTCGTAGAATCCTGGGTAGTTGTCGTTCATCTCTGATACGCTCTGAGACAAGTTGTCAATTTCATCGCTCAAATTCTGGAGCTCAGCTTTGCATGCCTGACATTTCTTCAGACGATCAAGAATCTTAGCGTTATCGCCTGTCATATCATCGCATTTGATAATGTCATCGCGGATCTTGCTAACACTATCCGAAAGACGTTTGATGTGATCCTTTAATTTAGTTTCTTTAGTTCCTAATGAGGATACTGCGCTTTCCAAGTTATCAGCTAGCGATTGAAGAGCGGCAAACTCGTTGTCTAAATAATCAATTATTGAAGAAACTTGACCAACAGGAATGCTCTTATTCAAATTAGTAATCTGTTCACATTTAGATTTGATACTGTTCTTTAGACCAGTATATATGGGCAGTTCTTCCTTGTACTTCGTAAGGTGACTTTGTCCGAATCTGATTTCCAGATTATCACAAGCGTTGGCCAAGTTCTGTCCAGTTTCGCTCAGCCACGAGATGACTTGGTTCTTGGTGTCATCAATCTGCCTCCAGACAATCAGTTGAGATTCTAAGTCTTGTATCCTCTTGATGACAGCGTCGTTTACTTTCTCCCAGTGAGTTTGAGATGTTAAAAATGCTTCTTCTAGAGGACTTGTGTCAAATCCTCCTAAGGTTGACGCTTGTTTGAGTACCGATTGTTTGATAACATCCATCTGATCTAATAAACCTTTAGATCTCTTGAGAATTTCGTAAGACTTCTTAGCTTTTTCTAAAGCCTGTCCAGTTTGAACATAGTCGTTAGGAGCATCTTTGCAGTCATTATACAACTGCTCAGCTCTGCTCATTTCTCTGTCAAATGCTATTGTGAAGTTCTTTAGTTCGTGAAGTGTTGAAGACAGTAAGATGTATTTGTTTTTGGTATCACGTACGGCATTCACGATTTGGTCCCAATTGTTGTCAGCGGTAGATAAGGCATTCTGTATTGTACCCATATTGGGTTGATCTTCTCTCATTAAGTGAAGACCTTCCTCTCTTAATTCCTTTCTAATAGACTGTTTCTCTTTCATTTCTGCGTCTAATCTGTCTAATTGTTCTGTCATATCCTGGATTGTGGCTTCAGTTAAAGGCACAGGTCTCTGGGCCATTTCATTGAGGACTGTTTGTACGTTATGTAATACTTCTCCTAAAGCATTGTGTTGTAAGTTGAACTTGTCCCATCTAGCGCCGACTTTCTGTACTAAATCTCTCTTGTTAGTCACTTGGTTGAGTAAAGCTTCTGCTTTCATCTCAATCTCTTTGACTATGCTGGTAGGAGACATGATCCTACCAGTGTTCTGGTCGGTCACCTTCACCTTTGATGGTCCATCTAATAAAGCTACATTGCTCTTCCATTCAGGAATCTTAGTGATTACATTCACAAGTTCTTGTCTTAAAATTTCATAACTTTCAGGAGTAAGTTTTGGTCCTTCAATCTGGTACTGTATGTGGTTCAGTTGTTGCTTAGATTCGTCGTACCAGTTCAGCAGGTCTGACCACTTCTGCAGGATTCCTTTGTTTTGTTGAATGTTGTTTTCAATTATCTGGTAGTGTTCAGCGATGTTGGAGTAAGTTTCGCTTAGCGAACGAGATTCGTCTGGGTGTGAAGCAAGTGTCATGTTCTTAATTTCATTGTAAATATCAGTGAATTCGGGTGCTTTGGCTGCGTGTTCTTGTAAAAGTACATGCATAGACTGTAAAGTTGGTTCAACTTTGTCAGCACCAATCTGGTCATAGCTTTCAGTCTTCCTTCTGAAGTCAGTGATCCAGTTGTCGAAATTGTGCAGTTTGGTCAAGAACTCTTGTCTGACGATGATCTTGTCAGAAAGTTCATTGACCCTAGACCTCACTGTTTCAGCCAGATCGTTTGTACGTTGTTTGATATCTGACACCTTGTTCTTGAGCAGGGTAGCGCCTTCGGGCTGTATGTTATGGCAGATATTATCACAAGTTTGTGATAAACTGATGATTTTAGCTTGTTGCTGTGAAATCTCATTTCCAAAGGACTTGAGTTTATTTAATTCCCTATCTAGCTTTTCAACTTGCGGCGAATCAATAGAAACGTTTCTGCTGCTAAGTAACTTTTCACCATTTTCAATCCAAGATTCAAGTTTCTCGGCTTCTCGTTCAAAGTTCTCCCAGTTAGTAACAAGTTTGTCCAATTTGTTATTCCATTGGTCAGCCAAATCGTGGACCACTGCCCATCTGGAGTGAATAGCGTCGACTTCATCAGGGGCGCTGGTCTTTCCTGATAGTTGGTGACTGACACTTGAAAGGATTTGTAAGTTCGTTAGTTGTTTCTCACAGTCAGTGATCAGCGCTCTGGATTGTTGTTGTAATTGTTGTGCTTCGGGTAACGTTGTAGGTTTTGGCACGTTGCCAAGTTTCAGCTCAGCTTCTTCAATCCATGGTTTGATTTCAGCAACACCCTTCTGATATTTCTGGTAGGTAGCTAAATCGTGTTCGACTACCTTAGTCTGATGTTCTGTTGAGCGCTGAAGGTCGGCCATCATTTTCTCTAGTAAAGCGACTTCACCCTTAAGTCTGTTAGCATCTTGAACTTTATGTTCTACAGCCAATTTAGTTCCATGATCAGCAACACCTCGAATAGTTTCCAACTTTTCAGCAATGACTTTCTGTAATGATTGTGACTTGATTACTCTTTCTTCAGGCGTGATATTTTCTGATCTAATCTGTTGTATCAAGATAGGGCTTTCCTTCTTGATCCATTCTCTAACATGTTCCAATTTGTGTTCAATTTTAACCCATTCCTCGTTGAACTTTTCTAAATGCACGACTTTAGAGTCGACTTCATCTTGCACTCTCACTATTTTCCGTTCAATGGTTTCTAGATCTTTCTCGATGACGGGTTTAGGTTTGTCTGCTGTGAGAGTCTGTAACTCAGAGTACGCCAGTTGTAGTTGAGGCAATCTTTCAGTCTTGGCCTTTTCGATATCAGTCTTAATGATCTTCGTTTCTTGTAATTCGCGACCGATGTTAGTGACACCAAGTTCAAGACCTGGGTGTACGATATAGCTTTCGTACTTATCAAGATCTGAAAGCAACTCGTCTTTCTGATACTCATAGTTAGACCAGACCTTCTGCGTATCACGCAGTTTATGGAGACGGTCGGTGGAGGTTTCGTAGGCGGTGTTCCAGCCAGTCTCAAGATTCCTAACGTCTTCCCTGACGAAAGCTGGTGCATTGGCATCCTTGATTAAGTCCTTGCCTCTTTGTAGCATGGACATGACTGAAGGACGATGGCGGTCGAGTTTTTGGACGGCGGCTTGTTGTTCAAGAACTAATTGTTCGACATGTTGGAGAGATTGAGGCTCAGGTGCGACCCTGGCTTGTTCCTTAGCGCTTTCAAGTACACAGATGACTTCGTGTACCTCTCTGCGGTAAGTATAGCATCTTGTGTACGTCTCAGTCTTGATCATCGTGATCTCGATGGTCGGTATCAAGTTCTTGTATCTCGCGATGAGGTTTTCAAGCCTGATCTGTTCTTCTTGAGCCTCGCCCTCTGAGCAGTGGTTTGTGAGCATGTCAAGAGTTTGTACGAGCCATTTCATATCTTCGCGTTTCTTGTCGGCTTCGCGGCAGATGTTCTAGAAATTAAAGTAAATTATAGTAGACACATGTAACATCGTAAAATTGGTAGGTACATATTATAGTGAAAAGAAATCGTTTGCGCTCATGGAGCAGCGTAAGATTTAACATAGTTGAAGTTTACATGGAGTGCAAAAAGCTGTTTTTATTATGAATTACAGTCTAATTTCGATAACTGGACATTTGCGACATACAATATACTGTGCTATAATTCTAAGTGGGACAACACAACATCGATTGTTACGAATATTTACCATGAGTTCCCTCAACTAATTGTTTCCATAGCAAGCATTAGAGAAAAGAACAAAATTAATAAAAAACATACATTATTCTTGAATTGATTTTTTTTTCAAACCCCACCAAAGTTATTTTCATTACCTATTTAATTTAAATCATACCTGGAAGATAGTCTTCTCTCTCTCAAACGCCTCAGCCGAGTCCACTTCTCTGACGATGCTATCCATGGTCTTATCCACATGATCCATCCAGCGTTCCATCTCCCGGAACTTCTCCCTATACGCATCCCACTTGGCGGGAATCCTTTGCAGCTGCTGCCTGAAGTGCTCCACCCTCTGCACGGTGGACTCCCACATCTGTTCACACCTTCGTACAGACTCTTCAAGGGTTGTGTCATTGGTCTGGTGGGTGTAGCTGGAAGCTATTTTGTGTAAGTTCTGGAGACAGTGTTCCACTTGCATGATCTTGCCCTGGTTGCGGAAGTATTCTTCGTTTCGGATGAGGATGCCGTCGGCGTCGTCGCTTTGGTTGTATGCCTGGGAATGAATGGTTAGTTTAGTAAGTTACATTAAGTGTAGGCCTTCCCACAAGGTGGACCGATAATCTGGTGAGAGTCGCGGGAATCCGATGAATGCGAGACGCTCAGGACCGTTCGTTGTAGTGACACTTGGAGGAGGCCTATGTCCAACAGTAGACGGCTTTCGGTTGAAATGATGATGCAGTATATAAGAGGATTGGTATGAGAAAAGAGGGGTTTATCATCGATTTCTAATCTATACATCTAAACATATAAATAAAATTGGAGTGTCTGTTTGTAATATTGAAATAACTACTTTTTACATATCATTATTTAAACGGTACATACACCAAAATATTTTTTTTTTAACATTTACAATTTTTGTCTGTCTGTTTGTCCGGGCTAATCTCTGAAATGGCTGGACCGATTTTGACGGGACTTTTTTTGGCAGGTAGCTGATGTAATAAGGAGTAACATAGGCTTCTTTTATTTTAGAAAAAATAAATTCAAAATCCTGTAGTCTACGTGAACGAAGTCGCGGGCACAGCTAGTTAAAGAATATAATAGTTTATCATCGATTTCTAATTAAAGAATATAATAGAATAGTTTATCATCGATTTCTTTACTATCGACGGGGTTCATGTTCAAAAGTAGGTGAAATCGGACCCCAGTTGTGTAGAATATGGTGTAAACGAAAACGTAAGGTGAAAAGTTGGTAGTTGTAATTCTGGCTTCCAGGAGTTACTATAGTAGTGTATAGTGTAGCGGACTTGCTATGTCAATGAAATTGTGTTTCATTTTATTAGGTCAAGGTCAACAAATTCTTTTATTAAACTCGAGGTCACAATTGAGTGGTTGTAAACAAATTACCTACACTACCAAGGTCGCGAGACATGACGTAAACATGTACCTAATATTTTATTTGTCTGTAAACAAAATAAATATGAAATAACTAAAGTATATGAATTAAAATATCCTCATCTTTTTAACTAAAATTGTTTATTCAGATGTGAAAATTACTGTATTTGTAATATTTAGTTAAAACTTCATGCACAAAGGTAAAATGACTAAAATATATATACTAATTGTTTTGTAATTTTGAGTAGCCTTCTTTACAAAATATAATTTTAATGAATAGGGTATCATGTTATCCTTGCTGGCATCCTGGTAGACTGAAAGCCGATCTCAACATGGTTGACAAAAAGGTAGGTAACTTTTTTATTATTGAAAGGTTTGCGCGTGAACGCTATTTCACCTGATGGAAAGCGACGATGTGGTCGACGATGGAGCGCGCTTATCTAGAAGTAACCTATTCACTCTTGGCTTAAATATTCCCGGGTTGTAGCCATCAAGAAACAGACTCCGGCAGGTAATCTACACTAATATTATAAAGAGGAAAATTTTGTATTTGTGTGTGTGTGTGTACGTTTGTAATGAATAAACTCAAAAAATACTGTGCCAAAATTCTTTCACCATTGGAAAGCTACATTCACTCTGAGTAATATAGGCTATATTTATTGGCCTTGCGAAGCCGGGACGGGCCGTTAGTTATACATAATCAAGGTAATGATGTTTGTATACCTGTTCCTCATAGACGATCTCCTTCTCGATGTCCTTGATGCAGTGCTGGAACACGGCCTCGTCCAGACGGAACTCCAGGCGCATGAGGTGCGGCGGCGCCTGGTCCAGCAGAGAGCGCCAGCGCTGCTGTAACTGCTCCACTGTCGCCACTACGTGCGGACGGTCTTCTTCGCTCACCAGCTGGGAAAATTATATGGTTTGAGAAAATATTTAATGTTCCTATGGTCATAAGTACAGTATACACTGCTAAATTTTGATCGTTTTAATCCCGTGGAGGATCGATCTGGTACATGAAACACTTTCGATTTGTAAAGATAACATTTAAAAATAAGGTACCAAAACTCGGTATTAATTTACGCATGTACGAAATAAATATCTTTAAGAAAACGTCAGAGCGAGTCCAATGTCCTGTAGGTAGTAGTCGGCGTTGCGTACTAACTAACTTTTTAAATTTTATCTTTACAAATCGATAGTGTTTCATGTACCGGATCGATCCTCCACGGGATTAAAACGATCAAAATTTAGCGGTATGTCTATGACGATGCACTTTATATAATGTGTACGTATATATATTTATAAATAAACAGTTCATACCTCAATAAGCTCTCGGCCAGAACGGACCAGTTCTGAAACAGCCCGTTCATCAGCTCCTTGGAAGAATCGTTTGTGGAAGTCGACGGCCTGCTTGGAGTCGACCCTGTTGTCGGCCAGCAAGGCTTCGGCTCTGGAAGCCCACTCCTCCACGGCGCGCTTCTTGGAGTCGAAGTCCTCCCAGGCACGCACGAGGCGCTGCAGCTCCGCCTCGCGCCGCGTGGCTTCCGACGATACGTGCGCGAACCTGCGGGGGGGGGGGGGGGGGGCTTTGGCTTTAATATCACTACTAGTTTTGACGAAGAGTTGATAATTAGTTCAGAATACAAATCTTAGCTGATTTCATGGTAAGTGCTCTGTAGCCTGATTCACGTAAAATCAAACAAGCCAAATATCGTTGAAGTTTTATAGTCGAATATCAGAAATGGACCAAAGATCCATTCCAATCATCCAATCAACCATACTGAAAGCTGGCAGGAAAGAAAGTCTTAACCGAAAATTAACACAATCGAGTTCCTTAGTAGTTCTGAGTTCAGCTTTATGAATACTGACAAAAGCTTGCATTGACTGGACAGGTCCACTCAAAACTGTGTGGTTTAATTTCTCAAAAGACCAACTCAGACACAAACCTGCATTATACTGATGTAATTTAAACATAACATATTTGCTGTATACACTTTAAAAGAGACTTTGACCCCTGAGTTTGTTTCGGTGTTTCTTCTCAGGGTCGTCAGCTAAGTTCACCTAGTTTAAATTGGCGAAAAAATTGACATGTAAGTGTTTTATAAAACCTATTTGCAGAATAAATATCATTAATCAAGATCCAGTTGAGCTTTACGTGGATCTCAGTTTCAAACAAGCATTTTTCAAGAATGCTCACCTCTCATTAAGGTCCCGCATGAGTGTGACTTGTTCAGTGACATCCGCACTCCTGTCAGTGTCAGCAGACTTGACGATGTTCTGGAACACCTTGTTCTTGCTCTCCAGCATGGAGCGGTAGTAGGTGGTGCGCGAGAAGAACGTGCGGTGGATCTCGTAGCGCTCGGAGATTACTTCACTGTGGGGAAGAACAATGATGATTAAATTGAAAAGAAAAGTAAGGATTTTTATAGTATGCACCAAGAAGGAAGCATAAAGCAACTCGTAACGATTAGCAGCTGTCGGTACCTATGCTTGGCAATAGCCTCCTGATGACTTACCGTCTAGTCTCTCCGGTGGTCCTCAACGCCTGCTCAGCCTTGTCCAGCCAGGAGCCGATCTCCTTCTGTCCGCTCTCCAGTGACTCGTGCTGGACGAGTAGCTGGCGGTACTGATGTAACTTGACCGGCACGGTGGCTCGCACGCGCACTAGTGCTTCTTTCTGTTGCTTGAGCTTAGCCATGTTGGCTTCCACTTCATCGCGAGGCATCTCGGCGATCGCGTTTTGGAAGGTTCTACAAAAGGAAAAATTAATACGTTAATACGGAAAAGTGTAGGTGTATCCATATTAATGATCCTCGATTTCAGAGTATACCTTAAGTGGTACACCTTCGGTAGTTAATCTTCGATGGCATTTGGATGAGTGCAAATGCCATCGAAGATTATTGCTCTACCTAACCTGAGTGCTTCCTATCTTATACTTTCGATCAAGATCGCGTTTAATGGTGATATTGATACATCATCTATTCGTCGATTATTCATTATCATAATCAGCCTTATAATGTTCCCATCACTGGAACTCAGGTGTCCTCTCTAGGAGAGAGAATAGACTTTAAAGTACCACGCGGGCCCAGTGCGGATCGGTGGATGTCACATGTCTTCGAACTTTTGGTTCCAGGACATGCCCGTTACTCATCGATCATTACCTCAGGCACTAGTTGTCTGGCATTCGTGCTGAACTGGACCTATTTTGGTGCACCCGTGAGGCATACAATTATATTTTTTTTTTGCCCCTTTTTTGTTTTTTAAATATTGTATTTGTGATTTGTGCCTGTACCAAACAAATTTTCTTTCTTTCTATGAGAAAAAATATCAGTTAGCTTTTTTTTATTATGTATAAAGCTCACGTTTGACCACTATATCACCTGATGGTAAGCGATGATGTGGTCGAAGGTGGAGTACGCTTATCTTGACTTATTCACTCTTGACTTAAAGACCCTTAGGTTTTAGCTATCAGGAAACACAGAGTCCGGTAGCGAATTCCATTCCTTAGCTGTATGCATAATGATGATGGTTACCTGCTGATAGTCTTGAAGAGTTCCTCATGGTGCTCTATCTCGGAATTGAGCTGCAGCAGCTGGTCGATGTAGGCCTGTATGTCGGCGGTGTGGGCCCGGGGAGTGCGCGTCAGCAGGTTGTCGGCGGCCGCCAGCCAAGAGTCAAGCGCTCGGACTCCGTTGGCGAGCTCGCGACGGTTGCGAAGAGCGTCGCCGCCGCGGACATACCTGGTAAATTAGAACATGAAGTCTTGATACCCAATAAGAAGAATAAGGGTTTATCGAATCTATTACTGTCTCTGTCCATCCCGGCCAGGTGTAATACATAATAGACAACCACAGACTAAGCTGTAGACAACCGTGGACTTAACAACAGTGTACTGTCAAGTGTCTATAGCGCTATGGTGCAGCACATTCACACATGTTTGTTATTTATGCCCTGTTCACACATGGCCCGATAGATTGCTGTATTTTATTGTGCGTCTATTCGGCCAAAATAAACATGTTTTTTTTTTCTTTTTTCATTATGAAATATTTTGAGACATTTCGTTATACAGTGCTAATTTCTTAATCGATAGTCGAAAAACTACATCATTGCAATTTTGTTATAAAAAAAAATGGTGAATGTGCTGTTTTTGCGTATTTTAGGGTTCTATACCTAAATCAGTTAAAACGGAAATATCATAGCACAACTATAGGAATAAAACTGTAAATTTGAAATTTTGTCACAAAAAATTCATAGATTTTTGAATAATACTGTAGGCTGTTGTGATGATTAGCGTAAAATTCATATTTCGTGTATTGTTATTTTGAAACACTATCAGAAACTCGATGGATTTATAGTTCTGTAATTTTGAAATTATCTCTTACTATAGAATTATAAAATAATATCCTCGTAATCTGTATAGAAGGTATTAAAAATTCTTTAATCTACGGCTAAGAATTAATTCTTGGAACGGATTCGATTAAATAATTTCATTATCAGATTATGAAATTTTACAAAGAAATTAAAGTGTGACCCATTTTGTAGTCTACTTCATTCATGATAAACGAAGTTAATATGGTGGTAAAATGTTTTACAAACTTACCTCTCTGCTTCTTCCCATACTCGTTCCCAACGTTCCGTAATCTCCACGTATTTCCTCTTCACCTCCTGACTGATCTCCTCCGAGGAAGTCGCAGCCAGGAACCCGGCTGCGTCACCCAACAGTTGGTGTTTCTCCTTCCACACAGTCAGGTCTTGGAAGAACTCTAGTCTTTCATCTTCTGATACTCTTAGCATGTGCTGTGCCTTGTCCAGCCAGATGGTGAAGTCATCAGCTAAAGTGTTCCAACGCTCCCAGTGAGCGATGACTTCTTCCAACACACTCCTCGCGCATCTCACGTCAGAGGCAACTCTTCTCCAGGTCTCAGCAACGTCCTTCAAGAACGTATCAATATCTCTCGCTTCAGTCCTGTCTACCTCACAAACCCTCTTATACTCTTCCGCTACTTGCTTAATATCAACGTAAGCTCTATCAAACTCCTGGAAAATCTTATTCTTAGTCACAAAATTATCATAATCTTCTAATAAGGCACGTACGTGGTCGATGCGACCGTATTTGCCGGTCCACGCAGCGAGCTTGGCTTTAGTCAGCTCTGTGAAGGCCACTATACAACATTTGTGCTCCAAGTACTTTAATCTAGCCTTCCTCTGTGGCGCCCTTCGACTTACTGTCTCGAGACGCTCCTTCATGTCTTGGAGTCGTTCACCAGGGATTCTCGCAGCATCAGGTGATCTTAAAGCCGCTTCGAATCTGTCGATAACTTCTGGTAATCCAGCGAAAAAGCCGCTGTGTTCCTCTAATTTCTCGCTGATAATAGCAGCGGTCCTCTCGTCTAAGCTAGTGGGGATTTCGTCAAAGTATAAAAGGTATTCGGCCCTCGCTAACCACTCGCCGACATTTCTAAAGTCTCCGGGGAGTTCTGAGTCTAGGAGCCAGAGCCATCTTCTGTGGAGTCTTTCTAATTCTATCCAGAGGGAGACTAGTTCGCGCCAGGACTTGGGCGCGATGGCTACGAGACTCTGCGTGTACATGAGCTTCTCTAGTTTCTGGTAGATAGGTTCCCTTGCGAGCCGGTCGTTCTCGGCGCGCACGTAGTCTTCGTAGTGTCGCGAGAGAGTTCGCGAGTCGTATTGCCTTTGAACTGTGGTGACACGCTCCGTCAGCCACATTCTAAGAGATTCGTACTCCTCTTGCACTGCCGCTACGGCATCCGGTCCTGTCGTCTGTTGGCAAAACATGGCGTTAATATTGAGCAAGGACGAACACTTGTTAAAACAATGCAGACGTGACCGGAACAATAGAGTTGATGAATTAATAGTTACGGTGATTCATGCTAATTACTTGTGTTGACTATTCAAGCCTGAAGCACACGTTCTGCAAATGTTTCCTATACTTGATTCTATACATATGACATAAAATCTCTGTCTAAGGCCCTTCGTCCATTGCGACTTTTTGTAGCGATACTGTCGCGCGCTTACGCAACGCACGACTGCATCGCTACTAACGCGCGTTAGTCGCATTTGCATATGCTATAGAAAAGATGCCAGCGCGCTGTTAACGCGGTAAAGTATCGCGACTGTATCGATGCGAACGCGCTACAGCATCGCTACAAAAATTCGCCGTGGGTGAGGGGCCTAACTATGTAAGGTAGGTGCCAGTTAAACGTGGAATAACGGTCATTGACCCCCCTATATTTGTTGAAATTCTTAGTTTCAAAAAACCGGCCAAGTGCGAGTCGGACTCGCCCATGGAGGGTTCCGTAGCAGCAAGTAACATAAAATAAAAGTTCTTGTAGTTTGTTGTAACTTTGATCGATGTTTTAATAATAGTGTATTTTTTTTAGATTTATGACGTATTAAAAAAAAACTACTTACTAGATCTCGTTCAAACCAATTTTCGTTGGTAGTTTGCATGATAATGTACATTATATATTTTTTTTTAATTTTATCATTCTCTTATTTTAGAAGTTAGAGGGGGGGGACACACATTTTACCACTTTGGAAGTGTCTCTCGCGTAAACTATTTAATTTAGACAAAAATGATATTAGAAACCTCAATATCATTTTTGAAGACCTATCCATAGATACCCCACACGAATGGGTTTGACGAAAAAAAAATTTTTGAGTTTCAGTTCTAAGTATGGGGACCCCCAAAATTTATTGCTTTTTATCTATTTTTGTGGAAAAATCTTAATGCGGTTCACATAATACATCTACTTACTAAGTTTCAACTGTATAGCTCTTATAGTTTCGGAAAAAAGTGGCTGTGACATACGGACGGACAGACAGACAGACAGACAGACAGACAGACAGACAGACAGACATGACGAATCTATAAGGGTTCCGTTTTTTGCCATTTGGCTACGGAACCCTAAAAACGGAAATAAAGACATAAAGCTGTCTTGAATCGACATGTATCGTGATCCTTTACATGATCTAGTATTGAAAAGCAATTCGTTGTTAGTTTTTCAGGTACCTATGCTGAGATATTAGAGAAAGGTCAATGTACTTTATTTCACGGTTATCTGGCGCATATTATAGAACCATCACTCACCTTGGGTTCAGGATATTTATGCAGGAACTGGGCTACATAAGTCATAATGGACCTCTCATCAGGCTTGTCGACATCCACATCTTCGGCATCCAGCAACCTTGCGATGCCGAGAGCATTTTCTGCGATGTCGAACGCATGTTCCAAACGTTGTTTGTTGGTCTTCCTCTTCATCTCGGCCAGGTTGATCAGGTTGGCTTTGATCGCGTCGATGATGGCGAGGAATGCGATACCATCGCGCCAAGATGGACCGAAGTCTGTTACTTGGATGTTTGAATCCCTTGAAAAAATGGTTGTATTATTATATGTATAACTATGCTTAGAGAATGCGACCAAAACATTAAAGTAAATAACTTTGAAGTAAAAATGTCGAGTATTTAATTCCATAGATACATATTCATCACCAATATATACAGGGTATAAGGGACAGTTTTCCGAACAAACTAAAAAATTAGCCTCTCTTTACAAACTGTCCAATCAAATTTATAATTTTGAATGGAGAAGCCGATTTTCTTTTTTCTTTTACTGAGCAGCCCTTTGATTTTGCGGAAATCTGTCGCTTTATATGTATTTTAACCTAATGACCACTAATTTCACAAACCCTCCCTGGGTTTGTGACAAACCCAAAAAATACTACATCAAACAATTTGGTGCAATTGATCTCGCAATGAAGAGGTCAAATTATAATAACTGCAATAAAATTAGGCCAACGAATAACTCGGGCCACTTGGCAGCGTGTGGTGAAATTAATGATGGAATTAATAACTGTTCAGCCGTCACGCATTGGCGTCATAGCCGTCAAAATTTATATAGGTTAGTGGGTTCCCAATACCAATACAAATACAGAAGAAACGTTCTTTTTTATCGAAAATTGATCAGTACAAAAAAGTGTGACGGAGGTGTATTTCGTCCACTCTGTCACACAAAATAAGAAATTGAAAAAAAATATCCAATAACGAATGTAACCTTTCAATCGTGGTAATTAGAGGCACAATAGTAAGACAATAGGTGCGCGAACACCGGCGTTCGCGCACCTATTGTCTTTCTATTGTGTCTGTGATTTCCACGATTGAAAGGTTAATGAATGCGCTTGAAAATAGTATTTGTATTGTACTAATAAACTTAAAATAAAAAATATTTACATTATTTTACAAGAGGACAAGTGATTGTCGGTAAAAAGAAGAACGACTAGAAATTTTTTTATAAGCGAATCAATTGATTATCGTAACAGTTTGTTGATGCATATCATCGTTATAACTACAAAAATTGGTTATTGTTAAAGCTTTCAACTGTTATTTGTACGATAGTCGATTTTGATTACAATTCCGTTTTAATTGATGGATCATTATTTTATGGATTTACAGTAAACGGATATACAGACTTACAAACAGTTTGCTAGTAAAATTAAAATTTATTATTCAAGAGATCTATTGCAGAGGATGCTCTCGTTTTATTTTCCATTTACCAATCAGAAATAAATACCACACAAAAGTTCCCGTGTGCACAAGATTTCTTACATGTAACCGACGTCACCGTCTATGATAAAAACTTCCTCATCGTTTTTTTTTTTTACCATTCATCACCGATTGCCTATAGATCATCTTTAAGAAACCATGTTACTACTACTTCAGCAAGTTAGCATATACAATACGGCCAACGTAACTTGGCGAGCCGGAACATAGGCTCTGCGGATCTCTCTCTCTCATGAATTTGGTACTTACTTCGGCAAAGCGTTGGCGACCCACTGCAGCAGGGTCTTCTTGGCGCCTTGTTTCCACTTGTCCTCGGCTCTCTGAGTGGGAGTGGCGGCTCCCGACTCATGGGACATGACTGAAGCGCATCGAGACCCTCCGAGATACTCTAGAGCCCGGCTGTTCTCCTCAATCTGATAGGAATGCGGTGGAATAATTAGAGAGATGGTACTGGATTAATAAAAGTTGATCTGAAACGTGGTAGATATTACCATATTTTTGTGAGAAATTATCGAATAACTCCTGCTCTTTCTCGCTCTGGATGGAGTGAAAGGGAGTGACAGACTTTTGCTGACTAAAACCTACCTGTGTTCCTTCATTTACCCTTTGCGTTCCAGGGTTGTGGTAACTCTTTCGAACAATTTCGCAACCTTAACAAGCATGGTAGATGTTACCATAATACAAATCGCAATTGTAATATGAATTGTGATGTTCTTGGATTTATAAGCAGGTTTAGGCATTCATGGGTAATATAGCAGTTTGGGTTTGGGACTCAAAATTATTGTATGTTTTTTCATTAATTAGCGAAAATAATCAATACGCCAATTGATTTCGCTTTAGGGTAAGACATTCGGTGCAGTAAAGTTTATATACAGTGTACCTGAAACATAATAATAAATTCACCAATCATGATTTAGACTCAAAACGGGATTACAAGGCCAAAGGGGAAAAATCTTGAAATACAACAATTATTTTGTTGTTCAGTAATTTCATTTGTGTTCCAAAGAAGCCGATGTCAAACAAGTTGTATAAATAAGCTCAAAAAAGACGCAAAATCTCAATTCCGTAGTTCATGAGCTGACCTGAAAACCGTATGAGGAAGCCATACCGTCTCCTGACCCTGGATACATAACCTGTTTTAATGAAATATGATTTAATGACAGCAGTGATCGTTGATGCAAAACAAAATGCTGATTTACATAAATGAATATATTGACTGGTGCTAATGTTGGCAAGGTTTCATTTAATGTGTTTACAGAGTAAATGGGCGGCAAGGACCAATGTTCTATTACTATTATAATATCAGTCAATTTATTATCTTTAATCTTACAACATCTGAAATTAAACGAGTCCAACGCAATGTCTGCTCATAAAATATCCTCAAGTTAGTAAGCGTCTGAGCAGTAGGATTGTTCAAAAAAGTTACCGCAGTCCTAGAATGCAAAGAACAACTGAAGGAATATTGACAACAGATGGGTATTAGTCAGTTAAAGTCAACTCCCTCTCGCACCACTCAGAGCGCGATGATTTAAAATTTAAAAAAAAAAAGATATAGATAGAATATCAACCGACCCTAACATACGACTATGACAAATGTTGTTAAGTGTTTTTCCAGTAAAACTGCTCAACACAATACTGCTTGTAAATAACGGAGACTAGTTACAATGAAAACTAATACGTAATGTTAGCGCCAGTCACTATTCATATTACGTAATCAACAAAAAAATTCTGCCAATTCACTCCTCCCACACTCGAACTACTAAGTGATGTAAAGTGATAACAATTACCTATATATACACTTACAATCTAAAGGTGATGTGAAGTGACTCTGATAATAAGTGATCTCTGTGATTCTAGTCAAATTATAATACCAATTCGGTCAACCAATAGCAGTACTGTGTAGTCTTTGGTCTCTGGCTTGAGAATAATAACATAAAATTCAAAGATACAATAATAGTAATATTGCCAAAGAAGCTTTCTACACTTTGAAAGCTTGAAGGAAATATAAATGTAGAAAATACTACAATTGATATAAAATCTTGTACGAAAATAGTAAGCTAAGCTTTAATCAATAAGCAAAGGGTTAAAAATAAAGTGGCTAAAGTAAACTCAGTTGATACAACTGTCAATACATAAGATAGATATAATATTATCAAAAGGTAATAGTATAAAATGCCAAGAGACCTGACTACTTTAGAAGCTGTGATGCTGTTACCCACCTTAGGTCCTCTATCCTGTGGGTCCAATACATTGAGCGAAGCTTGCGCAAACAAAATTAGTTCAAGCCAATTAAAATGAGAACAGACTGAGATGCTTTATAAACATTTATCATTGAAAAGCCAATCATCAAAAATATTATCGAAATATCTATAATAGTACATCCTCATTTTAACGGTAGATGTAGAAATAATATCAGATACAAAGTTACTGGATAGTGCAACTACATCAGTAAAAGGGACAGTTTGTAATAAGAAAAAGATCAGAAATATAAATACACGGGTGGTTACAACAAATACTGGACATCAACATTAGGGCAATAAAGATATAATGCTGCCGTATAATAGTCTGCTATTGGCTGTTCATTTTAGAAAAAAAAAACAGTAATTTAGAAAACAATTTAGATCCATACTATGAATGACAATGTATGGAGATGAAGAAAACCAAATATGGGAATACCAGTCTAATTAATTACAATAAAGCAGACTGTGAAAATCTAAATAAACCTGAAGTAGTAACGTCTAAAAATGTTCATGATCATAATAGTGACTATACAAATAAAACAGATGAGATCATTATTTAAGATCACATAAACATTGATGATCCTATAAGATTTACAGTAGTAGTAAAACTTTCTGAATGTGTTGAGCTATTCTACCTACGCAATACTGTGGAAGTTCTATCGACTATCCTAATTGAAATCTATTTCCGTACCACACGGTGCTGATTCAAAGAACAGAGAGCTACAATAGTGTAACAGAAATACGATATAGATTTACTTTCTAAAGTAATTAGAGATATTAGAAGGTATAGTAATGTTATACGTTTGAAGAATTCATTTGATGATTTTCTTGCTTTTGGTAGTCTAACTAATATCAAGTATCATTAGTTTGGATTAAAGAATAGCAAGACTTTTACAATTACTTCCGATGATTCTAGAACTTTCACTTCGACTCCTAAGTTTCCGGTTTTACTTTTCTGACAAAGCTTTTGTTAATGTATCATGAAACTTTTACACTATATTCAAAGACTATAGCAGTTTTCAGTCCTAGATATTGCCTATAAATAAAGAAAGATACTATTGCAGCTCCCTGTTCAAACGCAAGCCAAGAAGAGCGTCTCCCTACCTGGAAGTAGAGGATGATGGTCCATATCAGACCGAGCACGACTGCGGGCCGTCCATCCACCAGGTCAGCTGCGTTGATATTGACTAACTTGATCCTCTTGCCGGCTAGGAAGCGCAGCGCGGTGTTCGCGTTTGATAAGAAGTGTGGACGTCTGAGGACGCGCCCGCGTTCCATAGGCTGTTGAGAGAAATCTTATTAGAATATACTTAGAAGTATATTTTGGAAACAATTTTTATGATTTGAGTAGGAAAGAAGAAGGCGATATTTGATAATGGTAAGTGCTCAACTGCCTCTTACGAACATCTGTAGATGTTCTGTCTTTGAGTGAACTGTAGTTCACTCAAAGACAGAACTGATATGTGTTATATGTATAGGCACGTAAAACCTTCCAATTTGTTTATGTGACTCGGGCACCCACAAACCAAATAATTTGGTAGTCTCAATATTGTAAATACTTAAAAACTACAAAATCATAAAAGTTTTGTGCGCTTGGGTTGGATGCCTACCGTGTACCGATAGCTCATCGCAGTACTACAACTACTTATATATTCTACTTACCAGCTTCTCCCCGGACAGCACTTCGAGCAGCGCCAACAATTTGGTTCCATCGCGCAGATCGTAGATAAGATCATCGATGCGTAGTGGTGGTATGCGCTGAAAGAGTCATCATATTTTTAGTGGCATGCATGCAATAAACAAATGAAATTTTGTTTAGAAATATATTTATCGGAAAATTGGAAATTACAACAGCTTAGGAAGGTACATTCTTACTATAAAATAATGTCAATGCCAATTTTTTAACTAATAATAGTCAAACGTTCTTTATCTAACCCTCTTCCCAGTTTAGCTGGGGTCGAGTTTCCTTGTACATTTGCGCCAGGGAGCTCTGTTTTGGCTGTCTGTGCACTCAGACTCGCTTGCTGAATTTCTTTTTGCATATTTGACCACCAGGTGGCGGGTGGTCGTCCTCTTCCTTGTGGTCGGTCGAGGATAGGTACTTAGGGTCTTTTTGACTGGGTGATCGTCATTTCGTCTAAGGATATGACCGTACCATCGTTTTTAACTAATAATAGTAAGATTAATAAATTGAGCTTACAATTTTGAATGCTACAGACATACCTGGACACATGGCACATTAACAATGTGAAAGTTATGAAGAGCATAAAATGCAAGAAAAAAACCAGCAATTTGACGTTACCTTTCCACCTGCAAGTTTATTTGTGCAATAAATAATAAATTATTCAATAAGTGCAATATAATATTGAAGGCCTATTACACACTATTTCGATAAGCAGTTTTCATCAATAAAATTTGTGAATCGAATAAAAATTGCATAAAAACCAAGTAACAGAGAATCTAACATTTGGAGGAGTTGAAACAAGCCATAACAAGTCACTATCTACTGAGGTCTATTCAACAACAAAAAACGCCATAATTATTATTGGACATAAGTTTCCCTCACACTGCAAAGGAACTGTTTTGCCGTAATAGCCTCGTTCGCCTGTATCGTCTACATTGGCCGCAAGGAAGGCAGTTATTACAACCCATAAATTCATCGCAAGCTTTCTTTGCCGTAAATCTTAAAAAACGATCGCTACGGTGTACTAAAGCTGTTCAAAACGTAGTTACTAAGTGCTTGCTAGTTATTTTTATTTCTTACCTTTGATAAATGTGAATTTATCCAATTGACAAACGTTTTCTTCTGTACTCTTTCTTGTTCATCTGTAACAAGGGAAAATAAATATTTAATGTGACGTTCCAAACTGACAAAAACACTTTGTATATGTAAAAAGTAAAGTCTGAAGCAAACCCTTGGATCTAGAACGCTGGAATTTTGCACAAAGGTGCCTTTTATGATATATACAAAGAAAATAAATTATTTTCAAAAATTCATTCCCTAAAAGGATGTTTTTGATTCCAGAGTTTGTATGAAGAAACCTACTTTTATACGGGTAACGCTGCTGGCAGCAGCTTTAATACAAAGTAAAAATACAGCTCATTATTTATCGCAATACTAAAGCAATTATTTATCATCATGATGTAAATGTAGATACTAAATCAAATACAAATACGACAGACATGTAATTGTTACAATTTTATTCCCCCAAAATAGCCTATAACTCAGCTCAATCCATAAAAATGGTAACCTAACACTAAACAAAGCCATAAAAGTGATCAAATACATAACAAGAATAGCTGAGACTACCATAAAACCTTTTTGGCACGTTGTCTAATGAAACTTGAACGCCAGATTTGGCACAGGGAGACTATCCATCTGAATCACAATGGTCTGAGTCACTTTCTCTAATGCAGACGCTACATCTGCCAAGTTCAGTGCACTAGGAGTCAGGATACTGTTACGACAAGAGTAAATATTAAATGTATATTGTTGTTATGACTGAGAATAGTAGTGTTATTAATAGGCAATGTATTGTCTGCTTTGGATAACGATTTTGTCTATAATAGATAAAATGTTTAGATCATATTCGTAGATTTACTTCTCAGTCTATCGGCATCTAAAAATGACTTAGTAACTCCTATTACGAGGGATATATTATTTCTAGCTTCAGAATTAGTAGTTATTTGTAGATTTTTCTTTGTCTATTCTACCTATAGATTGTCTTTAAGAAATCGTGGAATGCGATATGGCCGACAAATTATATTTTTTTTAGTTTAAGATACCCATTATGTTATTTATTACCCTGATGTAAAGCAAACATAAATAAAATATACATATTGAAGCTTTGTGTCGAATTATATATTACGCACCGTGTAAGTAGAATTGCTTGGAATTAAAGATCACCATTACAAGTTTTAACGATTGGCTCCAGCCTTTATTATAAATAAATCTCAGTAGAAGTTAATAACGGAAATAAAGTCAATCTCAAATACACGCACAGCGAATTTATCAGAAATCTATTTCTAGTTTATGAGTTCATAGACTCTGCCTGCCATGCCGAACAAATATTTGGAGATTGCGTTATAAGGATGTTGATAGATTCTTACAGTGTTGGTTAAACGTTAGTGGGTATATATTTAACTGAAGCTATTACTAAGTTAACAAAGTATCGTTTATTTGCATTGTTGCTACCAATGTGTTGTGTTGGTCAACAACCAGGCTTAATAGAAATAACTATTGAAGTGTAATTGCGAGGAATAATCAGGTTCCTTAATGAGACCAATTATGAACTCAATATCTCGAAAAAGATTTTAATTTAACATGAAATGTGCAGGCATTCTAATCGCAGTTCTGCACAAGTTAGAAGATGCTTACATTTAAACGAGTAACTTCTAAGTACTGTATAAGATATAATGGACAGGACTTATATAATTATCTAAGTTGTGTGCAATGAAATAAACGAAACTAGACAGTAAACAGAAAGTTTCACAACGTTCAATACTATTGTTAGAAGAAAGTGGTGAAATTCCATAAGGGATCTAAACAATTTCCCGTAAACGCACTGTTGCCATGGGGTTCCTGTAGGCTTTCTGTCAATTATCAGTCACGCATATTTGTCTGTCACTTGTAACTCTGAAACGGAGAAGCGCACGCATGGCACGACCAGACACGGACAATGGCCTATCTTCCAATTTGGAGCAGGGTTGATAACCTTTCGTGTTTTGTTATTTGATTCCGTATCCTTTTCTACGGGTTCTTAAGCAAAATAAACTCGATTTACTTCCGTGGTGGATGTTACATACATGGATATTGCACAACTCTATTGCTGACTAAACAGCAGTCTAAGCCCTGCTCTTAATCTAGAAGTAAAAACTATTTCCTCAGCAACATTTAAAAATGTCTTGTGAAAAGAATTATATATTTAAATTTTCACCAACGAATATTCCTTCAACAAATAATTCTTATATAGAAAACTACTACAATATATTTTATATTCAGATTTTCTATAGTTGAAGCAGCCCTATATTTTTATGATAAATTTTATAACAGTGATCGCGTGCCTGATAAGTCTACTAGTGAATTGATTATCAGGAGGCATATTTTTATTTGTGTCAACAATATTACCGATACGAATTATACCTTTTTTATGGCTAAATATGGGCACGTCATTTTCATGCTGAATGCCATTTGTTCCTTTATTTTTCGGGGAACCATATCCCCCTCTTAATTAATCTTGTAATAAAACTACCGTTATCATCATTCTTTCTGCTAGAGTCTGTGCGGAAAGTAAACCGTCGTGGGATTTGAGGGCGCTGCTGTAGATAAATATCGTTTTTGTTATGTAAGCAACATTGTGACGTCATTATAGTGCGACTGTTAAATCTTGATATTTTGAAACTATGTTAGACTAGCTTCTTCCAGCGGCTTCACCCTATAATAAAAAATATCCTATAGGCTGAATTTCCTCACCTAATGAAACTGCAAAGTTATAGCTTATGTGTTATATTATTGCAATGTTTATGATTAAGTTCTGTCTAGTAGTTTTTGCGCGACACATCCATACATACGACTACCTCCATCCATCTTCACAAACTTTCGCATTTATAATATTAGTAGCCTATTTATTGAACTTGCTCACGTGATGAAACTTAGCAAAAATATAGGTTATAAGCTATATTATTGCAACGTTTATCATTAAATTCATCCGTTTATAAGTTTTTGCGTAATGAGTAACAAACCGTTAATTGTGGCGACACCTGGGGGAGGCCTATGTCGAACAGTGGACGTCTTTCGATTGTAATGATGATGAACATTTAAATGCAAACACGAACCGGTAAAGGAAAATAGCGTGAAGAAACTGCTGTACTGCCTATCTAGGTAGGTTCCACCAGCGACCACTTACCCAGTGCCAACGAAAATGGTTCTATCACTTTGACTGGGATCGGTCTATTATCACTGACTGGAATATTGTAGCTAACAGCAAGTTTATGTTTACCCTAGTTAAATATAAAGGTAAAAATGGAACACACTACCACTTTCTCGTTGTCTTCCTCAGTACATTTTTCCCTTTTGCTAATCTATGAAAAATATGAACATAATGTCTATGAAAATAAAGTACACTTCAGAATTTGTAATGTTGCTTCGTAAAAAATCTATTTAGCCTGTAAGGGACCATCTCGTAATAAGATCTTTAGGATCACTTGGTTGTCCGTCTGTTTATCTGTTAAGACCATTTAACGCTTGGAGGTATCGAGTTAAAATTAAAACCATACGCTCAAGTATGCGGTCTTTTGAAGTTGTGAAAAAATCAGACTTCTGAGTTAACGAAAAAAAAAAGATACGGCCGTTTATGTCGCAAAAAAACGTATATTTCTATAATCAAGGGAATCAAAGTTCATGGGGTGAATCCCGTTGACCTTAACCTTTCAATCTTGGAAATTACAGACACAATTGAAAGACAATAGGTGCGCGAACGCCTGCGTTCGCTTGGGGTTTAATGAATTAAATCCTGAAATTTGGCATAAATCAAGGTCTCATAGAACAAGTACAGGGAAAAATCTGAAAATTGTAAATTTGTAGATACGCCACAAAAAAAAATTGTTTGTAATTCGGAAAAATCTTCATAACTCAATTCGGGAATTGATTTCATGGTAAATTTGTACAGAATCCTCAGTGCGCGAGTCCGACTCGCACTTGGCTTTTTTTATTTTAGTTACTGTATCCGTACTCAAGCCTGAAAAGAAATATTCTAAGTTAGTCGAAACGCATTATAAATTTAAAGTATCAATACTCTTTATACTAGCCATAGAAAATATTGACCAACACAAAATAAATAAATATCGTCATGTTTAAATGAATTTCCGTTTAATTTATATATATTTGGAGATAACAGGGACAGGAGTTTACCTAGGAAGTCTAAAAACATTAAAATAAAAGTGTTACGTACCAAAAAAACAGCATACCAATGTTTCCCAAGTTCGTGACTTTGTTTTGATCAATAATGGTGTGATTTGCCATTTGTTATCTTTGGAAAAACTGTAATATATTAAATATTATTTCCCCTGCAGCTCAGTGAAATTTTTTATCACATTTCTGAAGATTTCAATTAAAAATCACAATAAAATAACATAATAAATAAACCAGTGTCAAAATTATATGACGTTTGGCATTTGACGGATGGCTGGGTTGGGTTGCTACTTAAAATCTTTAATGTTGTTTTCACTTTACGCCACGACGGTTCTTTTATCGCACAGACAATATCTTGTGGATCGTTGTTAACATAAGTAAGGTGGTGTGTGGAAGAGTCCGGTCCTCAGAGTACAATATGCACTAGACACAAACTGTTTACCCTTCATTTTCTTAAGCGTAACTCGTAAATGTATTATTCTCAATCACAGAATACCCAATGAAATAATTCTTAGGTTAAGATTTTAAATAAAAAGCCACCGATCTCACTTTGAGCTCCTTTTGTTACGCTATGAGTGGTCATATCTTCCCAATCAGATCTGGCCGAATTCCCAAGGGGCACAGCCCAATGGCCAGCCAACCAGACATAATTATGAAACAATTATACCTTGGGAATCGTTAAATTTGAAGAGAAAGTCCGCTATTAACTAACAGTTGTTTTGGAAACTAACAATTTAACACTAACTATGTCAATTTCACGAAGAGTACTCTTATGGAAGGTTAGAGAGTTTTCGTGTAATTAGCTTTTATTTAACTACAAGCAACTGGGTGAATATGTAAAACTGAAACTAAGTGCTCATAAACGATGATAGTGAAAATGGTAATAAACTGTTAATTTTTTTTAAGAATTTACATAAGATTAAGATCTAAATATTTAATTGTTTAAAAAACTTGTTCTAGTCACGTAAACGAAATTAGATTTCACATTTCCAAAAGGCACTTTAAGTCTAATTTTGCTATGTGCCTAACAGCCTTCAAAACTCCACCACACCCATAACCCATCTCAAAGGCAAACTATGCACCCTACACACGTAAGCCTCATTTGACATTATACTGGCGCCGATGACGTCAGCCCCATTACTGTGACCATTAGTAGTAGTCACACTATCTATGGGCAGATATGCATAACCCTGACACTGTCACACCGACCTCAGTAGATGAATTCATCGAGAGAATTCTAACACATGTTATGGAGAAGGAATTTCTTTAAGACTTAATAATAACCTTGACGTTCAAATATTGTTGATGATAGGCTGATCCATCTAACGCCAATAGGGTGGTTATGGTTTAGTCTGATTCTCTTTTAATACATATACTAAATGTGTATCGTCTGGTAGTTAGTAACATATTTATTTTGAACTTGAACATAAGTGCTCGACTACTTAAAATTGAACTACAAAATTATTAGTCTAGATAATTTGGATGACTCTCAAAATTTTACAAAGATCAACCTTAGCATGATTAATGGTCTCACAATTTATGGTCCTAAAGACGTTCTAGCAACAAGGTTAGTCCAAAAAAAATCTTATTAAACCCAGACTGATCTACGATCGTAGGTATATCTTCGACAAGGTGAACGTGGTAATTGAACGCTACATATCGCGGGTCTCAAACCATAGGGGCGTATATGCAAAAATGTGATTTTTCGTTTTTAATGCCATTGGATTCTACTATAAGCAATACATTAACTGAATTTTTCTTATAATTTAGTGTTAATTACTTTTTGCATAAATTAAAAAATATTATTTGCCGTATGCTGGAGAGTCTAGAATTATTTTTAGACCAAATAGCCGTATAATTGACGTAAGAGCAATATTATTGCGTATTGGGACAGTTTCGACGTGCCATAGAGACGTACGCACGTACGAGTTTCAATTTTATCGTGATCCAAGGAAATCGCATCGGACCAAAAAGGCGTATGAACATACAACTGTTTATTTTACTTTAACCTGAAATCATTTTGTCAAGCTATATAGACGTAAGTAATGTAACAAATATTCGCATTCGCGAATATTCGCACATTTTTTGATATTCGCATTCGCGAATATTTGCACATTTTTTTATATTTGCATTCGCATTCGCAAAAAACATGCGAATATTTGGCGAATGCTTCTGACAAACAAAAAGGAAATAATATTTTAATATTTTCCATCACACAACTTTATTTCACATTTTATCACAAATTGTGAAACAACGTGTTAACTTCAAATCATAACAATTTTTTTCAAATGAATTTAACTGTTTCTCCAGATGGCTGCGTGACGAGTATTTCGGATATTCGTATTCATCAGAAGGACGTTCGTAGAGTTCTGCGTAACTTTGATGTGAATAGAGCCCGTGGCCTCGACGGGATACCAGCAGCTGTTCTTAAAACTTGTGCAATTGAATTGTCTCTAATCTTGACCCGCCTATTTCGCCTCTCTGAGACTGAATAAGTGCCGTTCAGCCTGTGCTCAAGAAGGGCAGTCGAGCTGACCTGGCAAACTACCTATCCATCTCCGTTACGTCTATTCTTTGTAAGAGTATGGCACGGGTGTTTAACAGATAACTTCTGGCATACCTAGAAACAAACGACATCCTCATTGACCGGCAATACGGTTTTCGCCTAAATCGGTCTATTAGGGATTTTCTAGCGTATGCCATTCACATCTAAAGCAAGGCCATCGAGAAGCATGGGGAAGCGCTTGCAGTCTCTCTTGATATCTCGAAGACTTTCGATAGGGTCTAAGCTGAAACTATGTAAAGTCTTATTGCTAAGCTTCCTTCCTCTGGTCTAACCACTGGTCTGTGTGATTGGATCGTAAACTTCTTGAGGGATCGATCCATCCGAGTAGTTATTGATGGCTGCTCGTCGGGTCAAATGGATATTAATGCCAGGGTCCTTCAGCGGTCGGTACTCTCGGCAACACTGTTCTTGCTGCACATAAATGACCTACTTAAAGCCAGTACCTTTGGGTATACAGACGACAGCACTGTTGTTGAGAGTTACATGTCCGGCGAGCGAGCTTATGGATCTGAGATCCAGTCTCTCCGAGATCTCTCTCAGATCTCAGAGATTCTTGGGGTGCCGCTGTCGACTACCATCAATTTCGGCTTCTACATCGAAGCAAAAGACAAACTGTCTGCCAAAAAATTCGGGATCTTAGCGAGGACGAGACGGTACAACCTCTATCAAGCACAAGTTTGATCGTGTATGGTCTTTTGAGCATCGACGCCGAGTTGTTAGCCTGTCGGTTTTTTATTGTTTACATTTCGGAGACTGTGCATTGGAATTGCAGAATTTAATCCCGCCAAGTCCGTTCCATCATTGGACCACAAGATGTACGGCGTTGCGACACCGGTACATGGTAAACATTCCACCCATACGTACAAAGCGTTTGGGAACACACTCATTATGCGTATAGCTAAGGAGTGAAATTCCCTGCCGGAGTCTGTGTTTCCTGAAAAACTTTTTGTGTTAAACTTCATTCAATTAGTCTGTTAAGGCTCTGTTATGTTCGGTTTAAATTTGGCTGATACGAAATGTGAAAACTGTCTGATATTTTGCGCGCACTTTGTTTGAAAGTCAATATTCGCATTCGCATTCGCGAATATTGAATTTGAATATTCGCATGCGCATTCTCGAATGTGAGAAATCAGACATTCACACAAACATCACTAATGCCTTCCTCGCCGTGTTTCCCCACGATGATTTCCTTCAGCGTTTTTGAGAGCTATGTTTTGTTTCAGCTCAATTTCAAATGTTTGTGATTTTAAAGATATTTCTAATAATTATGTTCAGATTTATGAATAAATTTTATTTTTATAATGCTTGTTTTTCTTTCCAAACACGAGAATATTGTGTAATTACCTATTAATCATTTCCTTTTTTAAATTGTGGAACAAAACTGGTTTATACTTCCTCTTTGAGTTAAAACACCTCTCAATATTTATGACAAGCCAGACAGGCGTATGATTTCTTGAAATTACGTAAATAACGTTAATTTCAATGGGTTCTCATTCCTAAATAGCAATATTTTAAGTCACCAATTAAGTAATAATAAATATTGGTATAAATATTAAAAACCTGAGAAAAAAGATTTTACGTCCATAAATTTCATACATTTCAGGGAGTATTTTGACGGAATTTTACGGTATAGTCGTCATGCTATATAGGCGTATCAACCAAAAACTAGTGTTATAGAGGAAATACCCTAAAATTAAGAATCCTACATTAATTGCAGTAGAAATATATAGCTACATGCAAAAAAACAACGAGCTGGCTCAATCACAGGAAAAGTTATTAAGTTTTTTGTCTCTCCTGAAAAGTAGGGGTTTTGTGGATACGCCCCTATGGTTTGAGACCCGCGATATGTTAGAGCACGTCCACAATGTGATCAAACTGTGGATGAAAATATAAAAACAGTTGATTCTTTGTTATATGAATAATTCAGGATTTCACCCTAATATGTATTCTATTATATTAGAAAAGTATATCTCGCGAGCGAACACAAGAACAAAGATGGAAAATGTCACGACGTTCAATATCAAACCACAGAGGGATTTAAAAATTACAGTCGTAGATAACTATTTATACAACAATATCTTTTCATACTATCAAAATCCGTTTCATTTAATTATATCATATACAACATATCACAAGCGACTGATCTCTCTTTTTAATACTTTTATACAATTTATTTATAAAACTAAGACCCAACGTCCTTGATACGCAAGCTATTAACATCTAACATAACTCTAAAAGAAAAAAATCAGCGTGAAATGAAAATGAAAACTCGCACGATGTGTCCACACGTTTACTAACAGACGAAAACGAATCGATGCCAAGGTCGCGCGATGTAAACACGCCGCAAGATGAATCTATTTCTATGTCTTTCTCTCTAGTGACAGGTGGCTTAAAGTTCGCATTTGTAAAGATATCAGATAAAGATAAGACTTGAAGTTTTAACTCAAGTTGAAAAGCTAAAAAGCAAAATATTAATTCTGAACATTCACAAAGCTTTAAAAGGTATGAACCAAAGAAAGCTTACAAAAAAGATTGTTATATATTGAAGTAGTATCTTAGATCAGTAGGTATTTTTCTCAATAATATTTTCAAGTCAAAAGAAACGGGAAAAATAAAGTGATTTATAAATCCGGATATCAGCTCATCGCAACAGACGATATAAATTATAATAACGAGAGACATTAAGGCCAATCTTCTTTATGTATGTTAATGAATTAAAAAGACCTTTCATATCTCACTGGACCTTCTGATGTAGGTAATAAATAAAAAAACAAGTAAACAAGCCGACCACAAGCGATGATCTAACGACAGCCTTGGCACGTAACGGCTTGACAGAACTTATTAATATTGTGCTGCACTCGACTGTGTATGATCAATTTTATTCAATTTCGAAATTTAAAATGGCCAAAAATTATAACAAAATATGTCACCCACTTTTACATTTTCTAATAAAAGCACATACATATTCAATATTATGGCTATACTTATAATGTCTCTTGCCTTATAGGTTTTATAACTGAGGCATCCAAACTGATTCATCAATGTGCAAATATTATCTACACAATTATTTGTTAAAACTGTCAGAAAATCTGTTAACTCTCCCTCAAAGTTCACACTCACTACCTCCAAAACATCATATAGTTCATCATATAGTTTATGTATAAGTTGTGTTACTTTTTGGTGTAAAATAAAGTTTATTCTATTCTATTCTAATATCCTTATTAGCCACAATATTGTGAAAAGAAGTTTGTTCAGCATCATGCTTACCAGTCTATCTACTTGGCATAATATGCGTTGTGTCCATTTTTGTGCAACAATGGGAAATGGGTCAATGGGTAGACAACATTGTTTATAAATGTTAACATAACACTGGAAAGTTCCTACTTTGCGGTCGAGTAGTCGCTTGGGAGGGGCACATATAGAGCTAGCTAAAATGTCGAAGTATAGTTGAACAATTTTATATTTCAGGGTAATTGAATCAAGTGTCTTTGCTCAAGTGCTCAATTGCTAACTATCATAGATTCTATACTAAATGAACGTGCATGTGGAGTTCCTTAGATAGCAAAAACATTATACGAATGACGCATTTATTCAGGTTAAGGTTAATAATTACAAGCATAGGTATCCTCGTTATTGAAAGTAAGGATCTTCCTTCCTTTTGTTGTTGACATCATCACTAAAATCTAAAAGAGGAAAATTGCAACATTTTTGGTAACAAGAATGGTAACACAAATACCTAAATAAAATATAGATAGAATCTTTCTCAGAGTACAAGAAGAGATATAATTTGACAGAGTGTTCGTGTTAAAATGCTTATTTATCGACGTTAGAGTTCATAATGTAGATATTATAGATTTTCACCTTTTGAAATCAAACGAATCAATCAGTGCTTCATCTCACGCTTACTCCTTCAAAATCGTAAACATAATTGAATGTGCCATCAGTAATGAGGCCCAGAGAGCCGTATAATTAACGTTATTGTCTGGACACTTATCATGCGTTGGCTTGCTGGCACAATTTATTTTTTGTCAAGCGAACCTTGGCTCCGCAGCCCTTGACGGTCGTTGACGCCCTTACATCATCGTCTGTGCGGATATGAACCTCAGTAGATTCGATAAAAGTTTTAAGTGTTGATTGCTTCAGAGTCTTTTGCTGGTGTTTATTTGTTATTTATTGGATGTTGTTTTGTTGTTTCAAGATCAAATATAATATTAGACTGACTAGCTTCTACCAGTGGCTTCGCCTGCGTCAAAGTTGTTTTCTCTTTACTAACTTTGGACGGGGGGGGGGAGTTTTTTTTCAGTGGGAAAATCATCTAATGACATCCCCCGCTCTTGGGTGGAGCGAGAGATAGTGGCAGACTTTTACTGACTAAAAACCAATCCTGTTCCTTCGTTGCCTTTCATACCGGGCTGAGCTATCTTTCGAAACTAACCCTGGCCCCAGTAGGCTTCGACCCAGTTGGGCCCCTACGGTTGTCTTTCTTAGGGGTTAATATTGGAAAATCCCCTCTTAGTGCTTGATACGTCATAAAAAGAAACCTTGTGCAAAATTTCACCCTCGTAGTCCCAGTAATATTGGTTGTGCATTGATATGTCAGTCAGTCAGTTTCTCCTTTTATAATATACTAGCTTTTGCCCGCAGCTTCACTCGTGTACATAAAATATTGCCTATATGTCACTCAAGAATAAAGCAGCCTTCTATCGGTGAAAAAGTTTTAGCAATCGGACCAGTACTTCCAAAGATTGCCTCCTACAAACCAAACAACAAACTTTACCTTTTTATTATATTATAAGTGTGGATCAACATCACAAATATTACGAGTTTAGGGTCCAGGATAATGATGAATCGTTGTCAAAGTTATTGTGAGTTTGCATGTTTAGCAGCTTAATACGTATCTTAACATCAATTCAGTTTGGTGGCTAAAAGAATATTAAGATTCCGTGGTTTATTTACTGTCCGTCTTCTTCATGTACTCTATCTGTTTCAGTTCAAAATTTCTCAAAAATATGAATTGTACAGAATTACTTGTAACTCGACGTATTTATTTGCGGCAGGACGCGATAATAATATATGTATATATAATTTCTTAAAATTCTTTATTAATCTTTTATAAAATTGCTAATTTAAAACTTGGATTTTCTCGAATCCCACGGAATATCTTCTTTTTTGTCTAAGCTTCTTCAGGTGATTAACTGTTACAAATTGGTCACACTATCACGTCCTGTCTAGAATACATCGCGTTACCGATAGCCGTATGTTATAGATAGTACTACTTTTTCTTATAATTTGTATATACGGTGTTTATTTAAAATACAAATACCTCACAATGCTATTGTCATTAGAAACTTGTATATAAATGTTGCAACAGGTTTGGCAGTTTCAAGGTCAAGTTTTTTCTGTTGCAGAATTTGTGATATGTTAGAAAAACCCGTTTTGTTACTTTACGAGCTTGTTGTCGTATTTTGTCTTATCAACATTCGTTTTTTAATACCACTTTTGAATATTAAAAGTTGCACAATATATAAGTTCTATTCTGATATTTTTGCTATTTATGTACTTTATTAATATTTTAAAGTTGCTAAAAGATATATAAAAGAGATATTTAGAACAGAATAGCAAAGGACCAATACCAACAGTTTAATATTATTCCAACAATGTAAAAAAAAATACTAGCAAGCAATAGTGAATCAGTGCCTCTAATCATAACTGTTAGAGAAACGGAACTGTCTCCTAAATGATTGATAGCGACGACAGCTGAGCCAGAAAGCCTTTAGACTATTAATCTTAGTTCAGTTAAACTAATCGCTATAAATTTAGTACTAGATGCGTTTAGAGAAACTATTCGATCGGCGACTGACTTTCTTTGTTCAAACTTTCTATTGATATCATTTAGATTTAATTAAGCTTTTGTTAGACCAGTAACTGATTTGTAGTGTTATTCAATCGATTTTACCTTTATTACGAGGTAAACATTAATAGTGACCAGTATTTAAGTTGAAATTAACATTTTCCTGACCCCTGATTATTATCAATCGAATAACAAATAACCAGATTTTCTGTAACACAGATTTATCATCTGTCGTGGACAGTAACTCAGCACATTGCTTCAAATATATTTGTATGGTTTGCAGGTGTTCCGGGTCTGGGTGTCTTTTGTATTTGAGTTTACATGTTTGTGAAGGCATCCACTATACAGAAGTAATTTCTAGTGTGGGGTACCGTTTAATAAGAAATATGTTAGTATTCCTTCAGATACCCTTTGCTTTCCAAGGCCGCTTAACTCTTTGGAACATTCCGCTGACTATGTATGTATAATTAATCATACAGTCTTGTTTTGTGAGCAGATAAAAGTAAAACTTATTACAATTAACTTACCTACTGGTTACACATTCAACTTCTCATAATTTCACGTCTACTTTCCCAGGTAAAGCAAAACCAAACATTTTAAAGAATTACGTTGAAAACTCATTACTAGCTACGTCGCTAAGTATTGCCAACTAATAAATAATAATATAAGTAGCAACAGCCATCAGGTAGTCAAAAGACCAATTTATGGCTATCCTGTCATCGCCTCTTAGCGAGAACGATTTGTTTATATTGCCAATAATATCTTGCACTGTGTTATTTGTCTGTGTGAATTCCAAGAACATCTTGAACGATCGCTTGGATTAATTGAACCTTCGTCTTAATTGTTGGTGATGGATTGTATAGTTCCAGTGAATTTTGAAGATAGGACTTAAGGATGTTGTGATAGTAATAGTATTGTCGACATAAGTAAGTGGTGATTCACTGATGACAGTGAAGACAATATCAAGACATGATTTGCAAGACCATATAATAATGATGTACAAGAAATAGTATTTTATAAGGCATAATAGAAGTTGGTGGCTATATTTACAAATTGTTTCCGTAGATTTCTTCGGATCTTGTTTTTGTCCCGCAAGCCTTTTTGCTACCCATGGAAATCAACTATTTTTTTTTTAGGAAATCAGAGTACATACACAAAAATAAATTGTAGTTTTGATACAATTGTTATCAACAGCTAATTAAACTAAGTGCGGGAGTTCCACTTTCTTTTCGTCTTTAGAATTTATTTAATTGATTCGCAGTATACCACTAATCTTTGTCGGTTTATAAAGTTTGAGCTTGACCGTTACCAACATTTCAACCTTGTCTGAAGATTACGCAGTTGACCCAAAAATTAGGTTAGTAGTTAGTAAAACATGTTCACTTACAGGTTTCGCCTTGATCATAATCGATATCATTACATCTGATAGCGATTATTATAATATTACTTAAGAGTTGAGATATTGGATATTATCCAATGTAATACCTGTGTTGAGTTGTCGACATATCAAAGTTAACTAAAGCTTGTTGTAATTTTGGCAATCAAGTTTATAGCTTTAGGATATAATTATCTGAAATATGGAAATAGCTTGAGCAACAATTTTGGGTGAAGCTAGTCTTGCTAACTATTAGGTACTACAAGACAAATATACATTAGAAACTGTATAGGTAAGTTAGATCACCACAAACAAACGTAGACAAGGGGATAGGCTTATTGAGACTTATAAAATGCTCACAGAACTACTACTAATACAATGTGCTCAATCTCATGTCATTCCTTTAAGCTATGGGGAAATGCACCCAAAAAAAAGCATTTGAAGCTACTTCTACCAAACCGAGTAATAAAAACACGGAACAGGCTTCTGGAAAGTGTTGTGAAAGCTCCCACATTAAACTGCTTTAAAAATCAGTCGATCGGACTAAACATCTCCAAGCTATATGAAACACACCTATTCGTAATATCTACTAGTATGTCTTACCAAATAATAATAATAATGTATTACAGTTCTCCTTAAATTTTTTATCAACGTTTTCTGTATTGAAAGTTTTGTCTAACGGTTAACTTAAAATGGCAAATAAACGGTAAATAATAGCAAATAATGTCACAGACCCATTACAAGATTGATTGACATTTAAATGCTGAAGTCTGCTGACAATGCGTCATAAAACAAGGTATGTATAGGTAATAAGTTTTATACGTAGGTAGTATTTTTAGTAACAGATTTAAATATGTATATAGCAAATGTAAAACAGTTATTATTTCTGACTCTGCAAATCATTAGTCGTGTCATACATTGTATTTTCATTAAATCTTAAAGCAGTGAGCATTATTAATTTGTGAATGAAGACTCTGTACATAGTGTACATCCTAACTCCAATTATTCAGACATGCGTTTAGAGCTAAGCAAATACATTTCTGCTGCATGCAAAACTTTTGGTCATAAACTAGATTTTTTTTATTTATAGACTAGCTTTTGCCAGCAGTTTCGCCTGCGTGTAAATAGGTTTCTTCATGAACAATTTGGACCTCCGTATGATCCCTTTAGGTAGCGAATTTTGGAAAATCCTCTCTTGGTGCTTGCCAAAGTCATAATAGGAAATATTGAGCAAAATTTCACGCTTCTAGTCCCAGTGGTTTCGGCTGTGGTTTGATATATCAGTTTCTTCTTGTCAATATATAGATGATTATTGATTATATTAATGACTTTTTTGTTTCTCCTTGTAATATGATTAATTTGTAATATTCGTATTTAGGGATGGTGGTAAACCCAAGCGGGATGTATAAAAGAATTTTTTGGCTTGTTTTTATCCCGGAAATATGTTTCCTGGTGGAGTGGATTTTTATTTTTTGCTGGCAGAAGCTATTTATAATTATCATATATTGTCTCGAATAATATTTAACTGCTGTTACATGCCACACAGGTATTACTTGCAATTCAAAACATTTCTTTAACTCTACAGTAAATGTTTGAGTGGTTACAAAATGTGTTGTCTCTTATTATTCAGAGCAGACAAAACATCGTCTTTATAATGAATCACACTATTGTTCCGTGCCTTGCGGTTGCAACACATCTTGTACGAAGATAAAATCACTGTTATTTTACTACGTTCTTCAGATATTTGTTAGACTCCTACTCTTAGTGAGAATTTAGATTACAACTTACTTATATGGTTACTGAAAATGGTAAAATTGAATTAAATAAGTTTGAGTTTCTTTGAAAAAAATAGTCTAAGTTTCCGATATACAAAGAAACGCCCAATCGAAGTGGCAGTGGGAAGAGCATATTCCTCGCAGAACAGATGGTCGATTGACCGAAAGGTTCTGGGAGACGTATCGGAAGACAGCATTGGAGAACAAGGTAGACTCTGGTAACTTGGCGAGCATCACGGGAATCCGATAGATGTAAGACGCACAGGACCAGCCGATGTGACGACGCTTGAGGGAGACCTATGTCGGCGGTGGAGATCTAACAGCCGAAATGATGAATTTGAAAAGTAAGTAGCCTCTCATAATAGAGTGATAACCACTACCCCTCAAACCCCAAGCGAACGCCGGCGTTCGCGCGTCATTTACTTGAACAGTAATATTATTAAAAGTCCACGTAGATTATTAAAATTTTGAGGGTTTATTTATTGTTTATGTATCTAAGAATGTAAATAAGAAATTCTTCATAAAGTAGTCTGTAAATTTCGAAAATAAGCAACCTTTTCTATTTATCCGTATTTATACCTATTTTAATGCTTGGGGACTCAGGGGGAAGCAGAATATTAAAATGACGCCAATCAGAACACGCGCTAGACCTATAAAATGATGATGATGATAAATTGAAATATTTATATCTAACGTTATTCGGCATTTGTTGATTCATTCCAATCAAAGAGGAGGAAAATACAATTTAAAATAATCATTTATAACAAAACATATCCACATCATTTACCTGCTATTTCTAATTAAACTTTATCGTTTGCGGCTATACAGGTATAAAATACGTCCCATTAGTATTTATCACTGTTTGTAATTAGGTACGTTTTTTATAGGGTAATACAGAATTGCATTAAAATGGTATCTCTAATGTAATAGTAACTCCTTCAAAAAACCTCGCAATCTATGCAGGTATGCTTGCCAATCCATTATGCATATAAAAGGCGAAGAAAGCTCAGTGTTCGCTGTTATTTCTTTTAATACTAGGTATTCACATCAAAAAAAAAGATTATAATAATTAACTCTTTGAATGCCGTAATTAGAGACACAATAGAAAGACAATTGCTTATGTCGAACTGTGTAACTTAAGACATTCAAAAGGTTAATTGGTTAATAAAAAGAATAACAACAAAAATATATTACCTATTGTTATTTTTTTATTATTAACAAATTGTGAATATAATAATCACAATTTGTTTCAAGTTCTGTTCACAATTTCCGGTGATACGTACACAGAATAGGACCTAGACCATGACGTTTAAAGTAAGATTGTTTTAATCTTGTTTCAGTGTGGGTAAGAGACAGAGCTGTACAGGTTGTCTAGCGCCATCTCTTACCCACACTGAAACAAGATTAAAACAATCTTACTTTGAACGTCATGGTAACCCCGCAGGACTACTAGTCCATACTAAACTCCAATACTTCAACCTCCTGTCAACCTTCACTCTATGTTTCGTTTCCTTTTCTTTCATATCATTCCTAACACAATTCTTGGTACCAAATCTTTGGTCTGCTAATATTTTTACAAAGGCAATTGTTATTCCCATATTTTGTAAGTACTGAGTAGTTTCAAGAAAAGATGAGAATTCTCTGAAAGTTAAATAAACCTAACCAATCAAAACATATACATAATTACATTCCGCAACGAGATTAGAGATTACACGCTAATATAGAATCTTTATTCATTTATGATAAAGATTAGATTTGCAGACAGATATCGTAAATACGTAATCTAATCGCTCCGGTTAGAAAGGTCGCTACTCTGTTTGTTTTCATATATAAGATATAATAAGTTAGATAATATCAAATCAAATCAAATCAAAACATTTATTTCAAATAGACCATTTACAGGCACTTTTGAATAGTCAAATGTCGGTCAGTCCAAGAAAAGTGAAGCTAAATTGCACGTTCCAAAGAGTAGGTCTCTATGGAGAAGAACGTGCAAGAAACTCCATGGACACTCTTTTAAATCATATTATGTGTTACATATAATGCTTGGTTACATATTACTTGTTGCTTCTATCATGTGAGCACAATGTCGATAATGAAATAAAAAATTTAAAATAATTAAAAGATAGAAACTGAATTAAGCCACTGGCAGCTAAGAGATGACCAGTCCCAACTGACGGCACCCGTTCACGAGCATGACGCGTGCATCAGCCCCACTCAGCTCAACCATTTTGAAGGGAACTGAACGACCCAATAACACGTGCCACCAACAGCGAGACATTTGAGTGAGCATGACAAACTCTCAACTGCCATGCTCGTAATGTCAAAAAATAAATAAGTTGTAACCTAATAAAAATGCTCCATGGTGCCTCACATTCACAAACTTGGAAAAAGTGCTTCTACATTATACAATGCAATTGTGTCTTTCAAATTAAAAAATAATAATATTAGTTTCCAACTAATCAACTAATTATTACGCCCTAGTGGTAGTGGAGCTGGACCAGCATTGAGCCAAGCATTTTTATCTTGAATATAATCCTCCAACTTATAATATGCTTGCCTGCATAGTGTGCGTTTAATCAATATGTGTATCTATTATTACATTAATATCTAGGTAAGTTGATATGGATCTGGTACGTATTTAAGAAATTCTTGTAACTATAACTCTATTTAAATTAGGTACACAGGTGTTCCCTTACATGACTAAGGTAACAGCTAATTTAAAAAAAGAATTTACAAAATCGAACCATAATTGGCCGAGAACATTATAATTAAAAACTAGCGGAGTGCGAATCGGTTTCGCATACGAAGAGCTCCGAACTATTAAAACCAAAAAAAAAAATACGCCACCAAAATAATATTTCTTGTAACCCCTATAGATGTATTTTAATTTTGTTATTTTTTGTTGTATCGGCAATAAAAATGAACATTTTCTGACAATTTCAACTCTCAACCTCTTACGGTTTATGAGATACAGCCTACTGACAGACAGACAGACGGATAAACACACATAGGAGGCTTAATAATACGGTCCCGTTGCTTTTTTCGAATACGGAACCATAACAAACATAGAACCTCCTCCTTTTTAAAGTCGGATGGAAAGATATAACATTTAAGCCAAATCAATCTGGTCCATCCGTCCAAACTTTTTCACTTTGAAGCCAGATCAAATCCGCGGTTACACTGGCACTCGACCCGATTTACAAAAGCCTTATTTAATTTTGAAAGTCATCTATTCTAATTCTTTTATTGTAGGATTTTAGACCTTAACGGTATGAACTTGACAGTTGCAAATAATAGTAGTGAACCAGTCAGGGCGTTGAATGACACCCACGCATTTAACGGTAGTAAGACAATATTGAAGCAATGGTGGTTCCGGTAACGGTCCTGACATAGGTACTAGTTGTACCGCGGGTTCAAACCCAGACAAGCGCTTTACTTTGTGCAATTTATTTCATCACCACTGCTCTCAAAATGGTAAAGGAAAACCATCGTGAGTAAACCGACATGCCCATGAACTAAGAATACGAAGACATGTGACGCACATAACGGCAGTCATTACGGGTGAAGGTAGGCCAGAGTCCCAGCAGTGGGAACATTTATGTTCTGCTATGTCATGGTGACAATATTAGAAACGAAATCACGAGACACCCCTAAGAGATAAAAAGAAACCATCATCATCATCATTATCGCCTTTTTAATGTTCCCACTGCTGAGACTCAGGCCTCCTCTATATGTGAGGGAGTGAGCCGTAATCCACCACGCGGACTCAGTACGGTTCAGTGGATGTCACATGTCTTCGAATTTTTGGTTCTAGGACAAGCCGGTTGCCTCACGATGTTTTCCTTCACCGTTTTGAGAACAGTGGTAATAAGTAGTAAAAAGAAATACTTGCCATAAATAGATCGCTCACATTTTACATATTATTTATATACACATTTATTATTCTGACCAATAAACAATGGCAGACAAAGATCAAACAACCATTTAATAAAGCTAATCAAATCAATTCGTCACGATATTGCGAATTTCATTTCGGAATTCAGCTCTGCTTCCAAATATGTTACACGACACATTTTAAAACGTATGATACTAGGTAGAATATAGAGTTCAAAATCGGTTGTTAGAAAGAATTGAATGACAGAGAGGATGAGGTCATCCAGGTAAGTGGACATTTACGTAATGCATTAACATGGTATAAAGTAACCGACACACAACTCCTTGACTAGGTCACAATGGAAAAGCTTCGTGCCTGATTAGACTACAGTCTTGAGAACCAGGTCGATGTAGCTCTTTGTATTACTAGTCTACTGTGGAGTTCAAAGGATAATTGAATTCCGCGCGCGCCGACTATATTTATGTTTGTACAATTTGAATGACCTTAAAAATGCTTAAACGTCGCGTCGTACTGTATGTGTGCCCTTGCGTACGAATCGGCCAAAAATATTGGTCTCTATAAAAATCTTACTATTTAATCTGTTAAACAGTTACACACTTAAATTCTTACGCTAAATCTAACTTAAACCTAAATTCCAATCCTAATTCCGTTATCTCAAAATAGGGCGCCAGGATGGTTTTAGTCACAATAGATGGCGAGCGTAAGAAACTCTACCAATCCTTATCTTCGTTTTTCTTAAGGTTTTCCCAAATTTTTTTTTCTTTGGCGGTATTAGCAACAAAATGCGAAATTACGTAATAATAACCCCTAATCGCGCGAAGGTTGTTAGGAATAATGACTGACTTAAAAAGAGTTATTACACTATGCAATGTTACTTGAAACACGACCATATAATATTAAAACGAGACTTGCAACTATCCAACGAAACACTAGCTGCTTGTTATCAAATTGGGCAAGCAGACAATTGTCTCAAAAATTGCAATCATTGTATGACACCTTTAATGCTGCAATAAACGTGACTGCAGACTAAACCCACAGTATAATTTTATGGATTGTAAACACGAAAAGAAGAAGATTGTCAATTTGATAATGATACCCTAATGAAACAATAGCAGAAGAGGAATATACTAGAACCGAGATTAAATAAATCAACTTGCCAAATTCAATATGTACGTGCGGAAATTCCCAAAAAGTGATCAAATAATGTAAATAGGAGTATGTAGTCACTATGCCATATTTACTGCGACGCATTATATTATGCTCAAACCATAGAAGGAAAAGTACTTATCTTAGAAGCATTTCCGTTACATCTTTATTAAACAAGTATTCTATATGTCGATCATTATAGATAAGTTGGATAGGTTTAGGCTGCACGTTGTAATAATAAATTTTGCTGCATCTTGTGCATGTGCATCTTTTTCTAATAGGATGACGGTGCTGCAATCTACATCCAAGACTTGCTCTATGGTAGAATAAATGAAATCTTAAAGTCATGTCATATTTTATATTTCTGTAGATCTTTGAAATGTTCCCAAGAATACTGTTATATGTAAAAGACCTAATCTTAATTGTTGAAAATAACGTATTCTAAACTAATTTATTAAAGAGGTAAAGTTTGTATTTTGTTTATGGGAGGTAATCTCTAAAGGTCCGATTGCTAAAATTTTTCACCGACAGAATGTTGCTTTATTCCTGAGTGACATATGCTATATTTTATGCACGCAGGCGAAACAGCGGGAAAAAGCTATTTTGTAATAAACTAGATACAAATTATTGTTATCTGCTACTCAGAGGCAAATCAACGACTATGATGCAAGACCCAAATGTCTACGTGACAGCAACAGCGTTCTTTATACTACATACTTATATTAAGTACCATAAGTATATGCGAGGTTTTTTATGACTAAGCTACAGTTAATGAAGATGAAACCCTTATCTTTTTTTTTTGTTGGAATTGTCAAATAAGACCATCTACTCTAGGTGGAGCAAGAGGGAATGTCAGACTTTTACTGAATAAAACCCCCTTGCGTTCCAGGACTGCGGTAATTCTTTTGGACAATCCCGCAGTCCTGGAAGATACATTCCTTGGACTGATGTCATCAAAATATAGTTTATTACTGTGGTCGTAATTTTTTTTTTAGGTAGAAAATCACCTAATGACCTCTCCCGCCTCACCTTTCTTCTTTGTCTTCGTTCCAGGGCCCCGGGGCTCTCTTTCGCATCACCCATGGCCCCAGTAGGCTTCGAACCTGCTGGGCCCCTACGGTTGTTGACATCTTGAGGCACGCATGGAACACTACATCTATATGTTCTCTCTACGTCCGTCGAATGTAATTTAATGATTTGATCAAAAACAAATAATACTTATTCACTTGTCTTTCATCTACTTTACATTTACTTTCATGATCCAGAAGCGGTACTATAGTTTTGCTGATACCAGCCAAGAGTTCAATAAATTTTAATTTCTTCAACATCAGCTCCTCAGCCTTTTCCAACTAGTTTGGGATTGGCTTCCAGGCTAGCCGTATGCGGCTGAAACCTCGTGTTTTACATGAAGCGACTACACAATCCAGTTACTGGGCAACACGATACTCCTTTAATTTTAGTTTGATGTTCAATGTTCTTCATTCTTTCCCTACGTTCAGGAGTTATTTACAGAATGTGGTTCTATACACATCCTATAGTCCTAAAGAGTTGACCACACGGTTGCAAAGTAGCGTTCCAACCAAGGTGACCTTGGTTTGTGTTGCGGCTAAATGGCTGTAAACCACGCGCTAACACGTTCGGTGGTTGGGAAAACGCGCCTCCCAACCAAGGGCGTTGAAGGTCATGGATTACAAGTGCTGTCTACACGGATTGAAACTAGCAAGGTCACTTTTGTTGGGACGTTGGTTTACATCCGTCTGACCGCCCCTTACTAATCTCCAAACATAAACCAGGTTGGTTACCATGACGTTCAAAGATTATTTTATTCTTATTTTAGTGTAGCCTGTATAGCTCTGTCTCTTACCCACACTGGAATAAGAATAAAACAATCTTACTTTGAACGTCATGGTAACCCACCAGAGTCGTGATTTCAAACCGTGTTTAAAGCCAATTTTCTCTTATTCCCAAATAGTCATTAAACCGTCAACACTGCCCCTATAAAGACATTTAACATAGGCACTTACATACAATACCTCGTTAACATTTCATTACACCAATAGATTGTATAAATAGCCACATTATCCTTAAACAACATTATGCAGAATGCGCAAGAGCACAGATAGCGCTACATTCCAATTTTATCTTCCATTTTGAATTCCAGCCACAGAGCGTCTGGACTTTAAAGGTCGAAATTTCGGAAGCACACCAAAATCTACCTTACTTAGTTACTTATAAAGTTTAATTTAACAAAAGCAGTATTTTCCTTGGTATATTTTTTAAAGCAAAACCTTACGTAGGTGCACGCAATATTATTGATTCCGAAGCGTGATTACTAAGTTTTTTAAAGCTATTCCTAGAGTGTCTAGGGTTTATCTAAATCTGGTTATTCTGGTTAACGCTTCGTAACAATGTTTAGCGTCTGCACTTTAATGGCTTACTATCTAATGGGAAAAACAGATATTGCAATCATTAATAGAATGGATCGGAATTCGTTTGTGCAGTCATAAAATCTGTTCGTCTTTAAAAAAAAAAAATCCGAGCGAGTGCGAATCAGATTCGCGCATTGAGAGTTCCGTACAAACATACCTATGAAAACAATTTCAGAATTGAGTTACGAAAATTTTTTCGAATAGCAAAAAGTTTTTTTTTTTCAGATTTTTTCCTATACTTGTGCTAGGAGACCTTGCTTTATGCCAAATATCAGGATTCTAGATCAAAGGGAAGTAACCTTGTGAATTTTTATTTCCTTGAGAGTGTCGAAATACAGTTTTTTGCGACATAAACCGCCGTATCTTTTTTTTCATTAATACAGAAGTTTGATTTTTACACAGCTTCAAGGGATCGCAGACCTGAGTATTTGGTTTAACTCAGTACCTCCACGCATTCCCGAGATACAGGGCCTACAGATGGACCACAAAGTGATCCAATAAGAGTTCCGTTTTCTCCTTTACGGAACCCTAAAAATAATGAAAGGTAGAAGCATTTTAAGTGTGCTTGTAAAACTACTAATGAACATCAGTTAGTACTTTTTATTCACGTGTTTTGTAGCGCCGGTTGTAAAAAACATGTAATGCTCCTTAAGAGGCAGTGAGGTACCGAATTTTTAGTACTCTTGGAGCGAAGTGGATCCTAAAAACTATATTGTTTTTGTGTCATTTAAGTCGGCCATAAATTATAATTTAAAGTCAAGTATTCTTTTTTACCTTAGCCTGTGCCTACTAACCCATTGCCGATTGAAGGCTTTCATTTGAAGTAAACAATTCGCCGTATTTAAAATTAGGTACCTAATGAAATCTGCATATTGAACCACACACATACCTAAATAAATTTTAAAACCTATGCTAACATAAAAAAATCTTTGTCGTATAAAATACGCATAACCACAAAATATAGCTCATAATATATACTTACCGCAAAAAAACACGTATAAAATGTCATTAGATCATCATACAGCGTTTGACTGGTTGGTTGCGCAAGCGCAGTGAGGTCACCCCAACGAGCGACAAGAAAAAACGATAAGTAAGAGTGAAAAGGCAAACACAAATTAGGGTGTCACACGACAGGTTCTAAAAGTCATATTGCAGTGTCGAAAGAGTTGCATGCAGTTTGCATTTCTAAATTTGTAGTCAGGTTTCGCATGAAAATAAAACTCGAGCATTGGTTTTCTAAAGAATTATGTATGATGTACTCACATATACCTATGTATATACTCGTATTTATTGCGCGTCTGACTTTTACTGAATATGGGTTTAGTCAGTAAAAGTTTGACGCTTATGTTCCTTCTTTGCCATATTGCGGTCCAGGACCACAGGTTTTCCTTTCGGAAGTAAACCCTGGTGGCCCCAGTAGGCTTTGGCCCTCATGGACCCTGCAGTTTTGCGGAAATCTCTTTGAGGCGCGCGTGGAACTCTTCGCGCCATCGACGAATCGGGCTCTCTCTCGAGAGAGAGAGGTCGCTGACATCGATCTCTTCCACGAGGACACGGCGGTGTTCCATCTCAGCGGGGTGCCGGTACACCTCCACCGTATGCTCCACCGTGTCCTCCGGGTGGTCCAAACAATGGTGATAGATGGACACCCGGACGTTTCTTCCGCACGAATCAGTTACAGAAACCCACCGAACTAAACTTGCCCAGTGAGGACCTGAGTAACCCATAAGAGGTAAAACTGTTTTTAACAAATCTCGCTTAGCCTATGAGGGCAGCCACATAAAATGTCAATAATACTCAGAGAAACAGTCTATCGTTGGTATCACTGTTACTAATTGCATCCATAACAGAACTAATCGTAGATTTTATTTCATGTCTTAGTAACAACCAATCCACAATTCATTCAGAAATTTTTAACTTAGCAATCTAAAACGTGGAGTTATTCTAGCAATTGATATGATTTTTAAATCGATCAAATCTAAGTATTTACTTCCGTCGATATCAAAACCAGATAGAATATTTTCACGATCACAACAAGAATTTGAAAGACAATCATCATGAAAATCAATTTCACTTCAGTCAGTATTACTGTTTCAAAAGTTTTTTGTTTTCTAAACAGATCATTACAATTTTTCATCGTTTTCTCTTATTAGCAGACTTTTCTATTCTGACCACATCAAAAAGACCTCTAAACGTATCATTTACCACGGCAAGGCTTTTATGTAGATTCATGTCGAACAAATCCCTTTTATCTTCTATAGATCAACTCCCACGCATGTCTGGGTTTATAATGGTTATAAAAACCATTAAAACACGAACAACCGACGCGGAACACAAGGCCAGGGACTCTATGCAGTTTAAATGCGTGGCTTTTTACCATTATTCTCAATGTTTGGCTAACTTTTTGTACAGGAAGTAGATCAATGTCAGTGGCGCCATCGAAACTAGTTTGATTTTGAATGACCTTTTGGTCTCAGATGATGAACTAGCTTTATCTGACGTAGACGTTGATTTATATGGTACCTGCTATTATATAGTCGTATTATTAAATGTCTAATATTTTGTGCAGGAAATATGTCACTGACAGAGTGGTCCACCGTCGAAATTTATCAGATTTTGAATGATGTTTTAACCTCAGATGATGAAGCAGCTTTATCTGAGGTAGGTTTAAGAGATAATCTTATATTGTAGACCAAAGTTTTGAATAATATGGTATCTAAAGATCGCAACATTATTGCAAATGAAAATGATGAGTTATTGTTTCTTAAATATTAAGCTAAAAGACAGAGTGTCCAACTTTGACGTCACTCTAGACACAGGAACTGTTTGTTTCATCACGTTTCATCAAAGTTAAGCCTATATTAAAAGTTTCCCAGTTGTTAACAGTTTACATACCTAATGATTGCACAACGTTACTAACAGTTCATGGCTTATCACCACTAGCAGTAAATGGGCCAAGAAACTGTTTTATTTATAAATATTAATAAAGATACGTATTACATTTGTTTGTTTCTGATTGTTTCCATGGTGATGGAGTTAAAAAAAAATACAAGGTCAAAATTTTAAAAGGTTACAAGGTCATCCAGAAATACGTCAAGAGTAAGTGTAGTTCTTAAGCTTAAAAATACAATAACATGTATTTTTAAGCTTAAGAACTACATAATACATTTAAAGACAGATAAGCATAAAGACGAGAAGTAAGCACAAATACGCCACGAAATCATACACAAGAAGATGAAACTAGGAGTCAGGTTCTTCTTTTTGTTTTCGTGTCGATGCTCTCAAACTATACTTCTTGACCAATATTTGGCAACCTGTACAGCTCTATTGTTGGCCTCGTATAGATCCTGAAAACTGCAGGTCATTACGCAGGATGGGCAGCATAGCAGGTGGCGCATGTCTTGTGGAGAGGCTCCACACTGGCACTGTGTTAGTCATCACTAATACAGTGCCAATCTGGCCAACCTGGGTTCGCAGTCGGTTTAGAGATTTCCAAATTGGCCACTGTAGTTCGTGTCCAGGGGGAAGATGTTCCGATGGGGTGATAAATAGTGGAGGAGTTGGATGTTTCTGCCTCCACAGCGCGCATATCTCGTCCTCTGCACTGTCTTTCGAAGAGGTCGTAAATCGCATAAAACTTTTACGACTCTTTAAATGTGCAGGTATTAGTTGGTGTTTATGCAAGGGGTGACGTTCGTCCCGTTCTTGTTTACTCTTCTCGATGCGGCTGGCTATCTCGCGACGAACTTCTGGAGGAGCTATACCTGCTAGAGAGTACAACATCGCTAGAGAAGTAGGTTTTAAGCATCCCGTTACGATGCAGCAGGTATCATTCAGCGCTATTTCCACTTCTTTAGCGTGGGCGGAACGATGCCACACTGGGCATGCAAACTCTCCAGCCGAAAAAGAAAGGCATAGGCCTGAAGTGCGAAGAACTTGTGGTGTTACTCCCCAGGTGCTGGATGTAAGGCGGCGAAGGATATTATTTGTATTACCAACTTTTTGTTTTGTTTTTAGGCAGGAGTCAGGTTAAGAAACAGGAAAAGCCTTAACCCATAGTTACTGGTTCAACAGAAAACATTTTCAATGAGACATGAATTGAACAAATTACTACGAAATAGCAGACAACTAGCTATTTAATTATTCCATGTTGGTATCAAACCTGTAATCAAACCTGAGCTATGAATGGGCACATGTACACATATACAGGTCTTGCTTAGTCCTGTACGAGAGGTATGAGTCATCTGTACCAATTGACTATGGTATGGTGTTTATAGACCATGAACTAACAACCTGTCTCTAATTGAGCTTGTTCACACTGTATCACGACAAACAGGCCACTTTTTTACTTTTACATTTTTAATAGCATTTTGAATTTTAGCGATGTAGCTCAGTTTTATGACAGCAAATCATGGTGGTTTTACTATTGCAATGACTAGTGACAATAGTGCCACGCTATACCGTTACTTATTTTAGCTAAGCCAAGTGAAGCTAAGTTCTCTTTTACATATTATGAACAGGATGACAGCAGGATAAAAATTTGCAACTTTAATTTTTCGAATACCTTTCGAAAACCTTTCCTAAACGAAATCGAATGCCAGTGTTCGCTTGGAGTTTAATAAATTAAGATGAGATAAAAGGATAAGTAGCTTCATTGTATGAATCCGACAGCCGTCACCCGCACCGTCCTATAGCAATGTTAGTGTAATACTCTTAGATCTGCGACTTCAGTCTAAATAGATATTAGGCGCGGGCTTGCGGTCAGTGAGCAATGGGTAGCTCGCTGTTCGGCCGTCCGGTAACTGTCCGGACCAAGCCCAAGTAGTCGACGGCGCGCACTGTTCCCGCGCGCCTTAAGGAGTTGTCAGCAACAGCAGAGACCCAGCTGGGTCGAAGCCTACTGGGGCCAGAGTTAGTTTCGAAAGACAGCTCGAGCCCGGGTATGAAGGCTAGAAGGAACGGGGTGGGTCTTTTAGTCAGTAAGAGTCTGACACTATCTCCCGCCCCGCCCAAGAGCGGGGGATGTCACTGGATGATTTTTTCCCACCATAAAAAAAGGCTAAATAGATATATTTGTCTAAATGTACAAGTAAACAGCTGAAAACGTCAGTTGTCAATATGATAAATCATCAGCAACTCCTACACAGTGGAAACAAAAGTCATAATGAACAACTAAAATATTCATACACGAGGCGCGGCAAGGACACAGTGATTGACACTCGATCAAAATCGATCGATCGTATCTTACCAACTTGCAATTAATTTAATTACAGTGGCAGAAAAATTGCACTCAAGGCATACAAATTAGATAATAATATGATAACAGATATTTAACCAACCATTTTTTTTAAAACATATTATTTTTAAGCGTATTACAAGAGTTAGCAACACACCTAGATATCTAAACGACGAAATACAGAGGCATCAGATGATGAATATCGAAGAGATTCAAATAGAAAAAAAAACAGAGAGAGAGATCACGCAAAGAAGGTACCTAATTCTCCTTGGAAAACTTTACTTTGATCCAAGTATTTTAATGAATACTTATTAATGTTTCGTAGAAAAATGGTAAGTATTATTTGCCTCAAGTCTAAAGTTAGAGACTTAATAAATTATTCATACTACCTACGAATGGTTACGATTTTTTCCCACAAGCAGAGTTCCAAATTGCGCCAAGTTTATTATATGGCCAGAGGCCATATACAGCAGTTACTTATTGGTCAACAGGTGAAAAAAATAGACAGGCAATCTACCAGTATTCATGAACCTGACTACTAACATGTTGCAAAGACAAACTATAAAAAAATTAAAATAATGAAATTATGTGATAATAAAACACATACCTACCCTATTTTACCGTTACATATTTTATGATTTATGTCGAGAATCCAATCAAGGACAGAAAATGTTTCAATACCTGCATGGCGTGCCGAAAATAATGTTTAAATTTTATTTCAACAATCCTATCAGCCCTTATTTGATTCAGTATCGAGCCAGTGACTCATGCTTTCTTTTAGTGGGTTTTTACAGCCATCCTTATATAAGTAGACTACATTATTATACATGCGTGTACTTTATGTCCTTTCTACGTTGGTTCTAAATAATAAATTCTAATTGACAGACCTACACGTCTGACGTGGGCGGGTAATGTTAGTGCGTGAATTTTAATGCTGGGTTTCAGACTAGACTTGTAAATTATTACCTTGTATTTAGGTTCTGAATGTATTTCAGTGCTGTGTTACTTTACAAGTCACAACAGTGGGCTATTGAAGCAAGACCAAAGAAATATTGAATGAAATGTGTAAAAGATAGATGTGAAGAGGCTTGCTACTAAGGGGATGACAAAAAAAGTGACATGGTCTGCCGATGTCAAATGAATTGAGATAAAATGAAGATGATGATGATAATGATGATGAGTGGGATATAGCTATAAACTACACAAAAACAAAAGAAAGATTGTTTAAAAACAAAAAATCAATCTCTGGAAGATGAGACTCTTTATTCGAGTTAATGTAAATAAAAAAGAAACGGAAGATGTGATTTACAAAAGTATTTTACTGTAGTGACATCTTACAGAAGACTTTATTAATATAGCTATTGCTACCTATTAACACGACAATACCACCAAGGTCGTCAATCGATATCTAATTATTACCTAAGACACTACTCTTACAACTAAACATCACATACTACTTAACAATTCCACTTCTTATATAAAAACGTAAACAAAGAAACACATTAGTTTTCCAAAACAAAACATCGTATGTTAGACCATGTCCTTGTAACATTTATAACACACGGGGAACTCGTTATGTCTGAACAAAATATTTATTTAAGTGATAACATTTTTATAGTTGTTTTGTTAGAATTTACCTTTGATATTTTAAACAATCACTAAGAGTGTCTTCATCGTCTTCCTTATCTTTTCCGTTTTTCATACAACTTCATTAGCAATCATATCTGGACTTACTTTTTTCCAATTTATACAATCCGTATTTTCTTATAACTATCATGATTGTACACCAAACATAACAAGGTACACAATGATTTAAAATTTCATGTACGGAGAGTTCAACGCAAATTTGAGTTTTCTCTTATATTCATTCTAAGTAATTTTCTCGTTTAAGTACTTTATGTCAGTAAAAACTTCTAACTCAATATCGTTTCTCATATCTTTTACACCATCACAACAAAAGATTAACGATCCAGAAAATTGCGCCTTTCTTTAACAAGAAAGCACCTCAATAATTTTCTCTATGGTTCGAACACCGTAGGTGATATGGCCATATTTAGAGTCGGCTATAACTAGACGTTCTCTAGACAGACATCTGCTTGTAACTATCTGTCTAGATGGCCAATAAATACAGTGGTTTGACAGAGAAACCTTACGTCGCTGATAGAAATCGACAAGAAACTATAAGACTGTCCTACTTTGTTATGTAGGTTGTGGGACCACCCAAGTTGGATTACAGAATTAGTTGTACTGTCTTGGTCGAAATATACTGTACTATCTGTTACTTGCGGCTTCATATACTTATCTTGAAAAAGTTAAGTATTAAATGGATTTGTTAGTGTAGCCATTTGTAATTATTTATTTTATAATTTATGTACACACAGTATAAAGAAGAAGATACAACATTATTATAAATTATGTACAAAGGTACATAATTTATATCATGAAGAAATTTCTTCCAGCAGACCTGCGAAAGGAAAGATCAGAAGAGATGTAGACAATAGTGTGCAGAAATAAGTAAAGAAGAGTTAGTGAAATCTTAAACTAATAAATACTTATATAACTATATGTATACCTTATACTAAAAATTTTTCAACTCACGAATGCTAGGCGGCGAATTATATGATAGATTTGAAAAAATAAATACATTGCTACTTATAAAAAGTGTTAGTGCTATTACATCACAAAACTACTTGGATTAGAAACTTTAACTCATGATTCTAAAGAACCCTTACGAATTTTCTTGCATTCAGCATAATGTTTATTTCACAAGAGACTGTCCCGATGTATAAACGCTATCAAATTTCCATACGTCGGTCGACGTTGTTAAAGGCAATAATTTTCCCCTATAAAACAGTCATCCATCAAGCCACATCCGCTTTCATACGATTATCTAACGCTGCTAAACAAACTTCTTTACATATAACTTCACATAAATGTATATAGACCCTATAGGCTCCGCATATATAAACCTATAGGACTTATAGGTATACCGCCGTCACGGCAAGACGCCCGCTTTCCGGAGGGTGAGACAATGGCGTCATTCTGGTAAACCACGAGTCAACTCTTTGAATGTCCAATTACCCTCTTCCCCTAGACACAAAGAAAACTGAGAAATGAAGAGGACTGAATGAATGAGCGTAGATCGTCGTCGGCTTTGAATGAAGACTAGTGAGAGACTGAAAGGGATAAATACAAAGTTATATAATAAGCTACAAAAGAAATAACATTTTTCTAAACAAACAAAGACACGGGGCTTAAATAGAGTTAAATGATCAAGCTAGAATGGATATGACTATAAATAGACTAGCTTTTGCCCGCGCGGCTTCGCCCCGCTTTTCCCTACTCCACCCTACTCTACCCTACTCTGCCCTACTCTACCCTACCAAACTTCACATAAACCATCTACTAAATAGTCCGAACAAAGCCTAAACATGATTTGGATAGGTAAGCCCGTTCTTGAGTTATAAAATTACAACGAAAAGTGGCATTAATTTTTATATATAGATATAGATATGACTGGAAGACAAAAAAGCCTGCTGTGCCGAAATGAGGATAAGGGTAGGAACGCTGACAAAAGCCTGGACCGAATAAATACTATTGCCTCAGAAAACAGAATATTGAAGGACGTCACTACTAACCTAAAGCAGTTTCTTTTTTACGATATGCAAGAGATATTTTGTACAGCTAGATTTACAATTGCGATATCTACATACATACATTTTAATACAGTGATCTACAGCCGTGACGGTCTTATAAGTCTCGGTTTTGATTTTTCGTGTTTAATTAAATGGCTTGTAAGCACGCAAGTTACCATAAATAACGTGGTATATGGCAAGAGGGTTGAGTTATAAAATATTAGAGATTGATGTGATATGGAACAACAACAATATTATATACAATATTCCATATTTTCTATCAACCATTTGAACGTAGAACTGTTAGTAACATAGTGAACAAATATGTGAAGGTATTTATTTTAAACTGGGTGAGGTACGCCGAACCTGGGGAGTGTCTATTTGACTGTGTGCAAGCGTATCTACCGCCCCAAAATCGGTCAGTCCCACCTCTCAACCAGTGTTCTAAAAATGGAATTGTGGCCGGCGCGTACTTGGCTTAACAAAGAAGCATACATAGGAACCACAGAAGAGTCTGAACCTAATTGTTGAAGCATGGTCTGTAAAAGCCTTGACTGTTGTACTGCTTATTTTTGCAAACGTTGGCATATGAAGAGATCTCAATGATCATCTGTTATATTACTATCATACTATATATCTACTTTCAATAAAATTATCTACCTGCGGGTTAGAATGAAGTCATTTATGCTTATATATTCTACTATAGGGTGTCAATACTAAATATTGTTACGAGTACGTGTTTAAATATCTTTTTAGCACCATTAGCTACCTACATTCGGTATTCATACACTACGTCAATAATATCTGCTACTAAAGATTTCATAGCTTAGGTAATGTATAAAACATGAACAAAATTAGATGAGATTTTTTAAGTTACGAATGAAAAGTCTGTCGGCAAACGCGCATGAACTATATTATCGTTTAATATCAGTTGAGGCTTTGGTCAAAAGCAAGCTACCTTGATATCGACTGAAGTGTGATTTGAATGATGAATTGCTCACACACCGCAATACCTATATTTTACACTCAATTTACTTACTCAGAACGACAACTACTCCACAAACACATTAGTTACATAAATATTTTTTCCAAGAACAGTCAGATCACCTTTATTTTCGCTGTCCATATACATGATATAAAGGTCGCACGATAACCGCGAGTTGGTTAATCACGCGCAGATGACATCATTTCATTAACACGCGTATGTGCGCCTAGCTTAGTACTAGTTTTATGATTTATTTTTACTTGTACATGTAATTTATTGTGAATGATATTGTTTTGAATAAATTCTAGGACAGTTGATGTGACGATAATTTACTGAGTAACAATATTGACTGTACTGTTTTGTAGTTTATAATATAACCAGGATTTTTTGATTCGTTTATTATAATATGTACGTCATTACAAGTAGTAAATTCTTCTCTACTTTACTCGTCAACTAATTGTTATGCAGTATTACCAACTGTGACATCATTTTTAATAGCTCGCTTTCTACCTCTTTTGTTATTCTACACTTCTTGTTTTCTACGTCAGTTATCGAAACTATTGAAAACATTGACACCTACTAACAATATTATCTTACGGACAGGCACGAACTAAAAGTTAATTATCCAAGAAATAGAGTTATTACTCTCGACAGACCACTATTAACAGTTTCTGTAGATAGATAATTTTGTTAAGACAAATGCTAACAAGAAATTACAAACGTGAACGAAGGCAAAAGTAAACGACAAAGCAAAAAAGATATAATCATAAAAGGCTGAAGTGAAAAGGTTCAGAATATAGCGAACATTCAAAAGATTAGTCCTTAAAAAATCTTATTACCTCCTTACATTGAGTGATTGAATCATTAACCGCCATATTGAAAAGTAGGTAAATCCTTCAAACTGTAGTATTTATAATTAAAATTTGCATGATGTTATTACTAGTGGGTACTGCGACTATTTGCATTTTTAATAAATGATCTTAATTATCATATTCAAATTTACACCATTGTTCAGTCAGGCAGAGTTAATGCGTTAAAAATATTAAATTTAAACTTGTCGAGGTTGCTCCACACATAGTGAATTTTAACATACGAGTATCTCGGGCAAGAACATAAGATTTTGGGTATTATAATGGTATTATTATATAATATTGTTGACTTAGGTGCAAACAGGCTAGTCAGGCTTTATTAAATGTTAATAAGAGTTTATAATCAAACAGCAGCCAAATCGTATTTTAAAGTATTTCCAGATGCAAATTTAAAAAAAAGTTTATTATAAAAGTGTGACCTTCAAGAACATTAGATAAAACTTACAGTAGGTATTTAAGTATGACATACACAGTGATTCATTTCAGTGATGGAGATGCACTTTATCTCTAATAATTTCCAATTTTTCCATCATCTAAATGAATCATCCTGTAAATCATCGAGTAATAAAATTATCTAAGCTATTGCACAATTAATATAATCCAATCCACGTCACAACGCATCACGCTTCAAGTTTACAGAGACGAGTGCAGTCATGCACCAGGGTTGCCCGGTCATCTGCTGGAAAATCGAACAAGCCTTCCAAACTTCAAAGAAACTTAAAAGGATTATTTTTAATTAAAATTAAATTAAGTTTAAAAATTTAATCGATTATTTATTATATTTTGTATGTGTGTCTTTGACATTCTTCGGTCCCAGGATTCGGCAGATGACTTAGGTCGCATCAGTTAAGGCTTAGACCGCGTCATGGATTTTCTTCACCATGTGTTATGACTGTTTTATTAAATGCCACGCAATTCGCGATGTGACTATTTAAATGACCCAAAACGCATGAGAGATTTTTTTAATCTTTAAGAGATACATCAGGACGTGATATTAGATTTAGGCTTCTTAATTCTTTATCATGAAGACCGTACAGAAACAAAAAATAATATAGTCAATCAGTCGATAAAAGAAAAAAATTATTGCATTATGCAATACATATTTTTAATATTAGTATATTTTTAAGGAAAATTAAAGAGACTGGTAAAATGTAAACTGACTGGTAAAGCTTAAAAAAACCGTAAAATTTTCCCTGATACTCAGCTATCTGGGTTTATACCGATGCCTGTCAACCCTCAATGCTCCGATAGCACAGATTACTTCGATAGCTGCGGTTTAGCGTTACGCGATACACTTCAACGGCCGATGCCCATCGCGACCAGCTAAATGGGACATTATAGGTGATGGCGATTTTGTGGTTGTCGTTCTCTCGGTGGAATTTTATTGGTGCTTCTGTTTATGGACCTGTGTTACCACCAAGCACTCTCATAATCCTATGCCAAGCCAAGCACTTCCATATCCTATATTAGCATACAATGCGACGGTTTCTAAAAATGTGTCGCCATTTTAGTATAAATGCTCTGAAAACTTTTGCTAGACTTCAGCATCACTGGAATAAAATTCAAGAAAATATTATAGAACAACTATATACCTAGCTGTCGAAATTTGGCGGAGAATTCACTAAGGCAAATATTACCGAAACACGTTATATTCCTAAATTGAGCGGAAAGAAACCTGTTTGTCGAAAACCAATAAAAAAACGTCTGATATCGAGATGCAAGGTCAGACATATAGAGAAGAAAAAAGAATCGAAAATGTGCATGTTTACGTGCTAGCACCGAATGAGACGAGGATGTGAGACAGGTGTCCATTACCATTAATATTCAAATCAAAGATCCAGTTTTTTTAAAGTGATCGATAGAACACGACTAAGTAGTTTTGACTATAGTATTCGTCGGATCCGGACACAGAGTTTACTACAAAATCACTCTCTTGTTTTTACCTTTATAACTTCGGGACATATTCTCAGATCTCTAGTCATCTATTAAAAATGTATACGATTATTATGTTCTTCATTGATTGCACACCTAGTCCAGAATCATGAATCGAATCTTACACCTGCGGAGGTGCAACACAGGTTTAATTCTCATATATTTCTTCATAATTAGGGCAAGAACAATTTATAGTTGTAATTTTCTCGAAAGTAAAACTACTTTTTTCATTCTGTAATTTATCTTCTTAACCTATATTGCTTACATAAATTTTGATTTACGAAGCCAGAATGGCTGCTATGGGGTAATAAATCTGAAATATTTGTCTAATTAATAACAAACACGATACACACTAAACAAGATTTATATAAGTAAACACTACTTTATTCCTTTATTTGATAATAGACGAAAAAAAACACAAATTAATCTTCTTATCAGTAAACAGTATTTAACAAAGGACAATGAATAGTCCCCTAACTTAGTCCATCCAATAAGCAGTAAAGAGAATTGGCTCTTGATTAAACGCAATACATTCACTAACTTTTAAAGCTACAAAGATAAACTGGATAGAAAGAGATCCTTTGGTATTCGGGTCAATTAAGTTAATTGAGTTAATCTTAAAGTGTGAGGTTCTAATTGAATTAAGTACCTAAGAGGGCTTAAACGAAGTGAAATTCTATCAGCTAATGATTGCTGAAAGGTAAAAAAATATAAGGACAACAATCCCCTTATTGATTAAAAATTATTTCTGAGGCCTCACGTTGTAAAATCAGATTTTTTTTTTATGCTACTTACTAAAACTTTGGACAAACAATGTTCAAAATTCTATATGCATAGTTCTTTAATGCAAATAAAAATCTTATTTTCCCATTTATAATTCTCGTGTATGATATTAAAGGCAATTTATACACAAATCAAGTTGTTTTAAATATTGATCACTTGATTTTAAGTGCTAGCATACTTACCTATGCGGTTATACTGTTCTATATTCCTCTATTTCTTGATTTATAAGAACCGTCATCATTTCCTATTTTAGTACCAATTTGTTTGGTATTAATGCTACTAATATGTCATCAGCTGTCAACGATACACTAACCCAATAAAACTGATAAATAATTGAAGGCAAGAATTGGGATAATAATTATCTTAGTGATCCAAGAAGATGATAAGTTCAATATCAACGCAGGATAAATTCATAATGAGAACCAAAAGAAGTGCAATAAAGTTGCACACTAGAGTTACGTGATTCGTAATCAGCAAAGCTATAAAAGAGGATATATTTAGCGCTCGGTTATCTTAGCTCAACAATGTTCTGTTGATACGCTCAACTTTATGAGATGACCATGTCCTTCTTCAAGTGCACGAGAAACATTGATGTGCGTAGCATTAGAGCGATACTTTATCTAGTCTCTGCTCTTATTCTATATGAAAGATATTCGTTAAGAGCTTCTTTAAACCTTTCGAATTATATGTCGTGGTAGATCAGCTACCAAGCAGGATCGGTATTAGCAGTTATAGCTTCCCAGAATGAGATGAAAAATTGGACTTACTTATATGTCCCATGCACGCTTAATCATCAAACTTATGACCATTTGCACCAACCTCTTGAAAGTATACATTAGTATTATACAACCGCACATTCAATGCACCAAAACGAATCGTTTGACCTAACCTCTTACAACTCTTCTCTGCTTTATAACACCCAATTTAAAAGTGAACATACCACAGGGACATACACATTACGACCAACGGATGTAATGTGTATGTTACTCAAAGTTTCTACCAGTTAGTGGTTGTTATTCAACTCGGTGCTAATTTATTGAAGGAATGACATCACGCTAATTATTATACGCGATTATACATACCATGTGACGTCATGAAACCATTCAAATACGACAATTTTACTAGCAATTTTCTCAGAAACTTTGAATAAGTTATTCTTGTGTTAGATATAACACAAGAATAACTTATTCCCACAAATGTATTGATAGAATCTATACATGCGCTAAATCGGTCCTCGTTAGGAATGACATCAGAAATATACATAAGCAGATAAAAATTTTAGTCGCAGCATTTCGAAACGTTGCTCTTGTTCTAATATTCCAAGAGGTTTATTTTATGGCATTGGTCGTGACTTCATTAGCAAATGCAAGTTGAGTTTCTGGTATTACGAAGGGTGATACCCATCTGACCTATGCAATCTTTAGTTGGGCTCGATTACCGTAATATGATAGTCTGGATACGAAATCGTGATGATTTATGCCATAGTTTACCAAAGATTTTAGAATCAAAAAAGGTTTTTTCGTAAGGATAAAGCAACACAACCTTTGAGCAACAATCAAAAAATTTCTAAAGAGTATTGTACAACAAGAAACTTAAAGTTAAAACCGCCGAACCAAGGACAAATCAATCAGAAGTCAAGTGCAATATTATCAATGCGTTAATAACTAAAGTGTCAGATAAGATAAAATAACAATTTTGAATCAACGCATCGCAAAGGAATTTTATCTCTCTCACGTTGAAATTAAGAAGTAACTTGATTGATTCATGGATTTGCAAAAATGCTTATGATAATATTACTAACGTTTAATAGGTAATTTGTTACACGTGCTGACATTGAAGCAAAAGTAAATCAGCTGTTTGATGGTTATCGTGAAACAGTGAATGAAGAAAATGCAAAAGCAACAAGTAACAGTCACATCGATTGAAGAAATGGATAAGCAACAGGCTCTATTCTAGTTGTTGCAATGCTGCACTATATTTAGGAATACATATTAGAAAGAATCAAGAATCAAAAGCGCATTTTTTTAAGTTTCTTAAAATATTAATTCGACATTTCAAGAACGGAACTGCTAATAATGAAGATTGATGTATCCAAAGTATAGCTAATTGCATCATAATCCGAGACAAATTTGATAAAAGTGAACCAACTGGACTAACGGCTGCAGAAAACACTAAGTCATAATCGAAAGTATATTTGATAGAAAAACGTTATAAAAATTTCCTCATAGTTTGAAGGTTAGAGCATTTTTCGGCAATATGAAACTTTTCTAGTCTTTTCATCAGGCCCCTCTTCACTACTGGGCACACTGGGCACTTGCCCAGGGCCCCGTGATCGGATGGGCCCCGTAATCGACCCCTACTTGATTACCAAACGATAACCGATAGCTACTCTACTCTCGCCAAAAAATCAGGCATTATTTTTTAAGTTGAATAACGATTTGGCTCAACCTGAATCTAGAAAAATCCTCTTAAATCAGCATACATATATGAACAAATCCTGGTTGTTAGTGACTTAGTATGGATTACATTATACTTATTATCCATTCATCATAATACTTATCTAATGAACTTCTAACAAAATAGTGCTTTATTATGGTTATAGGGCCCCATTATCCTAATGTGCCCAGGGCCGCTATTAAGTGAAAGACGGTCCTGCTTTTCATAAGACTATAGCACCATATGTGAATAATTACGTACATGAAAATGATACAAGTAACATCATACAGCTAAAATCTGGTTTCTATTCTAAAGTTGCGTAGGTAGACCCAGCGCTTCTTGTAAAACCAGAAAACCGCCATCTTACGAATAAAGGAGAGATAGCAGGTACCTGCGTAGGTATAGGCATTCCGAGCTCAAGACAAGATTCTTTAGAAACAGATCGTATATAGTAGCTACCTACTGTATTAGATGCCTACAGTTTTGTGGCGATCCTTAAATTCAAGTAAAGCGATTTCGACGTCATTGATTTGCTTATTTATGATTAAAATTAGCGTCAAAATTGATGACGATATTCTAAAAAAAACTTATTCTTTCTTCATATTATCAAAAAACACTGACTCCTAAATTCAAATTTTGTTTGAATTCCGTAAAGCATCGAATATATTCTAAAGAACCTTGAACTTCATTTGATTCACAGCTAATTTGATTCAGCCTAACGTTTACTGAAACATACAATTTGTTCCAGTCGTGTCCGAATAGTGAATCACTGCCTCACACAGTAATGCGCATTGTGGCCTTTTTTGTAAGATAAATTGCTTATTCACGTGTCTAAAACAGCGGGATAAAGAAACCATAATATGTAGTAAAGTTTAATTTAGAAGCAATGAATTCACTTAAACTAAAGGATGGAGTGATGCCACTGATGAAAATAACATCTATTTTAAACCAAATATGTTTCAAATATGGACCACACGATTTTAAGATGAAACATCAAACGACTCTCAATTCTGATCAGTTTCTAAAATAACGAGTAAAATGATCCATACATTATAAACCCCAATAGAATAAACATTAAAGCTACTACTAAGTATTTCAGTCACGGAGATCAAATATGAAATATTTATCAGGTAAAAGGATCAGATGACTGTTTAATATTGCGATTAGTATCTGTTTGAGAAATGTTGCTCGAAATACAGTAGCACTTTAACTTTATATGATTTAAGAAATATTATTATGTAATATCCACCTCGTTGACATTAAAAAAAACATGAACACTCTCAAAAATTTGACTGCATGAAAGCTTTCTAGCTATTTTATATTTTTAAATATTATTTATTTCCTATATTATTTTGGTTTATGTTTTTGGAATCGTCTTCTGCAGCTCTTTATTTTAATACACCACAGGATCATGTAACAAAAAAGTGAGAACGATTGCTAATCAATTTCAAACCGTTAGAAATCCTAAATGGCCATTCAGATGAAAAACAATTAGAACAACATGAACCTTAACCCCCGATGATACTACATCCGACATACTCGTAGATCATGACTCGAATTACTATTCTTTTTACAATGTGGCCTCTGATTGTCGCTAAATATAGAGGCTGATAAACACATCACCTTCCTTTGCGTATTATATTATAGAATATTTGAACTGCAACATTTGGATAGACAGGAAGCCTGGTTGAGAAAAAGCGCAAATGTCTAATAAGAAGAATCAAGTTACGATGCGTTATTCTGCAATGACCTATTGTTTCATAATGAAATTGAAGATTCGTGTAAGGAACAAGGTCATCTAATAAATTCCAGCAAGGAAGAACTAAAAGAAACAATTAATAACAATGGCTACTTGAAAACACTCAGCATTATCTAATCTAATCAAACGACTTTAAGACGCCAAACCAGGCGTAAATGGTCAACTCCGCTTGAAAACTATTCACAATTCGACCTTAAAAATCGTTAAGAATGATGTCATTTTGGGGCTATTAAAGAATGAAGAAAAAAAACTTAACGTTTTGTTCGTAGATCAGTCAAAACTAAAATTAGAATACCAAATCAAGTTGTTTACTACTGTCGATTGCCAAGGCCAACGTACTTCTGACATTTGCCGGTAGTTCAAGAGCATAAAAGGCTTTAAATACTGCAAAACTGCATACAAATAAACTATGATGTATACTGGGTCCTCATTTACATAATTAAGCTAAAAGTTTTATTCAGAAACCTAATAATTTAGTCTTCAACTTCAAGACGTCAACTTACTGCGTATTTCTGCGATGTGTGAGTCATATTCCGATTTGCTCCTGAGGTATTCCTTCCTGGGAGCAGTCTGCCAGGTGTGCTGCTTGTACTCCGAGTACCACTCGTGCTGGGGCGACTCCGCCCGCTCCTCACTACGGGTCTCGGTCACAGTCCTCTTAACCACCCGCTCGAACTTGACGAACCGGACACCGGCAGCCAGGTCGCCCTCCTCGACCTGACGCTCGAAATTCTCCAGTTCTTCAGCGGGCTCCACATGTCTAAGTTTCAAGTTAGGGAAAGAAGATTCAAAAGTCTTTGTAGGAGATTCTCCATCACGAGTGTGTTTAAGTTTAACTTCGATTTTCGGCGACTCTGGGCGCCGTTTGCGCTGCTCTATACGCCGCTCTATGTCGTCTACATCAGTGGTAGCATCTACTGTGTCATTACTAGATTGTCCACTCCATACTTTCTCGAAGAAATGGACTCGGTCCCGAAGACCGCTTTGCGACGGGGAGTCGCGACCGTCCGACATTGCGACATGACCTCTCCGCACGGAGGCTCGCTCGATACTAGCCGTTAAGTTGGAGGTTTGACTTAGCGCATGCGCTATGCGTTCCCACGTGTGGTTGTAGACATCGCCTAGACGAAGCCGGCCAGCTTCGGGGTACTTTCGACTGAGGTCTTTACGGGTCCGAAAAATTTCGTAAGAATTAGGAAACGCTGACGTTGTCAAAATTACGTAAAACCAGTGAAGACTTTGATTTGCAATGTCACATGGCGCATGCCGGTTGACAACAAACAGGTAAAATAATGATATTAAAATTCACTACAATGCGGGTTACTGTAAATAGTAAATTAAACTGTTTTTTAACTACTTAAGTGTAATTTAGGTTTATATCTTGCTGTTATCAAATCGCCAATAATAAGGCTGACGTAATGCGACTTACTCACCAATTATGTAAGATATTTTTAGATGTTATCTTTATCAACTACTTCTGTACTCTTACTGATAACTTGCGTTTATTTTGACGAACTTTGTAATGTTGCACAAGATCGACTATTATTTTTCTACTAAAAAGTATTGGGTACAAGAACAATTTTAAAACCAACCATTTTTTCATCTTATTTTTACAATTTTTTTTTTAATTAAACGCATATTTAATAATTTGAACTCCAAGATTTTTTGGGCGGCTGTCTGTGGATGGGTGATCATCTTAACATACCAAGATTCCTCCGTGTCTCAGAAAGAACTCTAAGCCATTGGTTTTGGCCATCATTTGTAGATCTTTGAAGGTCTGTACGAATAGTCTAGAAGCCTGGACAATTGACATCAGTTTTGCCTAGGGATAACGTGTACTGGGTTTTGGAGGATAAGTAGGTAGTAGCTTCATGTAACATACTGATATCCAGATGGACTGGAAGCTGTCTCTATCACAATTGGGAAGCTACGGGTAGTGTGAAAGTGAAGCCCGGGGCCCCGGGACGAAGGCTAAGAAGGAACAGGAGTGGGTTTTTAGTCAGTAATAGTCTGACATACCCTCGATGATATTCCCACCAATAAAAAAAATCACAATTGAGAAAATGTTAGGCAGACAGTTAAAATACAATATTGAACCAACGCTTTAATTTTCAGACGAAATCAATTAATCCTGCATGACCTGTTCCACGGTTCTAGTAAACACTATCCATAATATACACAGTGATAAGTAATTCAACAACCAGATCAATTTAACTAAATTCCCCGTGCATGCAATAACCCGTAGTATTTCAGTGGCAGGAATGGGAGCCATGTTCTTTTGGGCGGCGGTACATTGAACCCGCTTTATGCGGCGCAGTCACGGAGGCTCATGTACGAGAACGGAACGGGACAACGGTGTCGTGTCGTGATCGTATCGCACGGACTTAGGACGTAACGTTAACTGTATCATAGAGGATATAAGACTTGAGCTTGTTAGTTCAGTTGTAGATCGTTTGAATTAAGGTATTTAATAGACCTAACCAGATCGATTGAATCTATTCAAATTCATGGACTATGCTTTCAAAGAAGAAGAGCAGGGTTGAGTGGATCCCAAATAATAGGTACAAGGGCAGAAGGAGGAACATTATAAACTAAACCAAGGAGTCAAGGACTCAGGGTTAAAGGTTAGGTCAAATACAAATTAGAACTTAATAAATTTAGTTAACGTAAGTCTAAACTTCTTGATCCCAGCTTTTATCATAAACAAGATGGATTCATTGACAATATCCTTACTTTAACTGCAGATATTATTAGTACAAAATTGAAGACAGATTTGGAACCTAGTGATAAGTTTATGAAACTTTATGAATCTAAGGTTGCCGACATAGCACGAAGAATTGCCAAACTTAAGTGGTAATGGGCAGGGCACATTGCTCGCAGAACAGATGGCCGTTGGGGCCGAAAGGTTCTGGAGTGGCGACCGCGTACCGGAAGATGCAGCGTTGGAAGGCCTCCTACAAGGTGGACCGATGACCTGGTGAAGGTTGTAGGAAACCGATGGATGCGGGACACACAGGAACGTTCGTTGTAGCGACGCTTGGGGGAGGCCTATGTCCAACAGTGGACGTATATCGGTTGAAATAATGATAACTTTATCATTAAAGATGTAGAGTATATCAAAAATAATGACACCAAACAATCTAAAGACGAAGTAAAACATGCACACCCAACCAGTTCCAATCTGCTACAAACCCAATAAATGATAGATTTATACCACCACATAATTCTCGAACAATAAAATCCAAAGTATCATAAAGTCAGAAGCGATAACAGAGTTACGTTCTAATGCATATGGCCCAGTTATTGGCATAAAATTTATTACAGCCTCCGCTAAAGCAGCCTCACTAAGTCATCGAGACAGTTCGAATTCTCCATAGTTTAATGCCAAAAGGTTTGTGGGACAAACTTGACTTTCATTAGAAAACATATTTTAGACTGCAGAGATTTCTAAAATCTGTACAGGAATTTATTTGACAAATACATCGTAGGAACCGAGGAAGAAGCTGAACATAATAAGAAAGGCGAAGTTCCATTCATGTACATTAATATTATAGAATGGTAAGGTTTGTTTTTTGTTTGTAGGAGGTAATCTCTGAAAGTAATGGTCCAATTGCTAAAATTTTTTCACCGGTGGAAAGCTGCTTTACTCCTGAGTGATATATACACTAATATAACAAACAGCTAAAGTTTCTTTTTTTGTTTGTAGGAAGTAATCTCTGAAAGTACTGGTCCTGTTGCTAAAATTTTTTCACCGTCAGAAAGCTGTTTTATTCCTGAGTTACATAGGCTATATTTTAGTACGCGGGCAAAGCCGCGGATAAAAGTTAGTTTATCACATAGCGAGTGAAGCCATTGTATTAAAAAAATAATCGGTGTAACAATTTTATTATCTTCATTGTCCTAAATAAAATACATATGGACAAAAACACGGTGCCAAACAAACATCTGTACAGCATACATGTGTCAATCCGGAAATTAAACGCACTATTCCGAACACAAAAGGCAAGGACTATACTATTATGGTCATAACGTTTCAACCAATTGTATCATTGGTCTCTAGTAATCTGGCTCCAGTTAATAAAAAATGTACCTTGAATATGGTCCTAAAATAATTTTGACTTAAGAGGCTTTTTTTTTCGATGGGAAAAATCATTCTATGACAACCCCCGCTCTTGGGCGGAGCGGCAGATAGTGTCAGACTCTTACTGACTAAAAAACCCATCCCGTTCCTTCAAGCCTTCAGACCGGGGCTCGAGCGCCCTTTCGGATAACCCTGGCCCCAGTAGGCTTCGACCCGGCTGGGCCCCTGCTGTTGCTGACAACTCCTTGAGGCGCGCGGGAACAGCGCGCGCCGTTGACGACTTGGGCTTGGTCCGGATAGTTACCGGACGGCCGGACAGCGAGCTACCCATTGCTCACTGTCCGCAAGCCCGCGCCTACGGTGGCTGGAAATCGGGATCGGAATCCCGGCGGCGGCGAGAGCGCCGTTGCCTGATGCGGTCGGCATCCTCCTTAGGGAGCATTACTGCTTCGCAGAAGTCGGCGACCGCCTGCCACTCCTCCTCGCTCCGGACCATGGCCTCGACCAAGGCCCGGCGCGAGAGGTCTCCGCCGCCGATCACCCCCACGAGGGCACGGCGATGCTCCGCCCAAGCAGGGCACACCGCGATTGTGTGCTCCACCGTGTCCTCCGGGTGACTTAAGAGGCTGCTTTTCCACTCGCCTATCGTCAACATCGAGCATGGTTTAAAAGCTTGTAACTTCATCTAACGCAATCCAATGCGATGTTTGACGAAAAAAAAACGCGAAAAAGGAGAGATAACGCCTAAAAACTTTATTAGCATTCGGTGATTCTGTGATTTAATCGAATATTTTATAAAACTTGTTCCAGGAAATACGTGTTTTTTTTAAACCCTTTAAAGTGTTTGAGGAACATTGTCATTATTTAGAATCTTGATAAAATGTGCTAGGCTTACATGATTGAACTTTTTTGACTTTTTTAATTTTTGAGTAAATGATGAAGTGTCAAAGTTCATGCGAAATAGCAGATTTTCAGAGGTCTTAACTGGATTAGTTTTACACAAATGTATAAATTGATTTTCATAGAAGCCTAGATAATATCCACAAGATACTATGTTTCCAAAATATCTAATAAAAGATGTGTAATAACGTCATAATCGCGTAAGAGCGGTTGTACAAAAAACAGTGAAAATGTATGTCGATATGCATCCCCTTACAAGTGCTTTCTCTTATTCAGCTTTCTACGAGTATCTAAAAAATTACAGGGTATAAACGACATTGACCAATCCGTGTATGGGACTTGGACAAGTACTGCCCAGGTTAGACAAAACTCTTAACCTTTTGAATGTCTTAAGTTACACAGTTCGACATAAGCAATTGTCTTTCTATTGTGTCTCTAATTACGGCATTCGATGAGTTAAATAACATTTTACCGCTTTTTTTACGTGTGAAATAATTAAATGACGGACGTGCCACACTTTTTTAATCCAATTTTCCTTCAGTTACTATATGCGAAGGCTACAATAACTCTTTAGAACAATCCGCAGCCCTAGCAAGAACATTTTAAGCCTGGGACTAATTTTTAAATATTTAGTACAGCCATTTAAAGCCAGCATTTGGTTAAAACCTGGTCAACGTCTTCTGAGCGATGGTACGATAAAAGAGGTGTTCCAGCCAAAATCACCAACCATAACAAAATCCCGTTGAAACTTCACTAAAATCAGCTGATACAATCATCATGCGTCCTTTTCGCACCTCTTGGCGTTGCAATCATGCGTCCCTGTCTAGTGCCAAAGGGCCAAAGCCCCAGTGCCCTTGATTCTCGACCTCTAACGCTACAGACTGTGACCCATTTGTTGGCTAATTGTTAAATTGGTTCATTGTGACTGGTGACTGAGTTAGTTTCTCTTGAGTGTTGAATGAGTGATGTATCGTATCGTAGATCTAGGTACGTATTTTTCTTGTATCGTTTTGGCTACAGCAGAAATACAAGTGCAGTAGTATCCTAATTGCCTTTCGAACGTTGAGTATCAACGGTCCGCTTAACAAAAACGAAACGCAAAACGATTGTGCTGCGCAAAAGGGAAATGGTGCCGAGACAACGCTTTGCAAGTAATAAAGCCTTTTATTCAGAATTTATGATTAATAAATTGTCAATTGAACTCTGAAATCACAGTTATATAAAATCCCTTAATAGGCTAGTTGCCGTAAAAAATGTAATTGGTCCGTCTTTTAGATTATTCAAAAATAAGGGACACGTATTTTTTTGTTTGTAAATTAAACCAAAAATGACAAAGATATAGCCATTAAAGTTACGTGTAACATCACGCGCCGTGTTGCATTTTTTCGCACGGGGTGACGTCACACGTATCTTTAATGGGCTGTGTCTTTGTTATTTTTAGCTTAATCGAAAAATACTTGTTCAATATTTTTTTTAATCTAAAATACGGACTAAATAAAATGTAATTATTTGACAATGGAAACTACCTTAATCGGTGTGCCCAATGGCAAAAGCGTCCTCCAATGCCTTCCACCATATTGCCTGTCATGTTAACGGTTTACAAGTAATTTTCCTTAATAACTCGCATTCAAGCACTAGAAATTACTTGCAAACCATTGTCACATAATAATATCAAAATACAGTTTAATAGATCAATTCAGTTCCAAAACTTAATTTGTGTTGTAAAAAATACGATCAGAAGACCGTTAATTTAAATCTCCTTGAAAATAGGACATTTACACGGCAAAGGTACTTGTTCAAAGACCCTCATTACTACCGCCACTACAAACTCGTTAGAGATAAAGGTACAAACATACTACCCATTCTCGAACACATAAGTACACACAGCTACATACTCGTAGTTACTTACCACACAAGTTTATAACGAGCCATAATAATATTTATCTATAAATTGCGAGGCTTTATAGAAAGCAGTCTTGCCTTGACCTGCTACAAGATGAGGTCTTATAAAAAGCTTAGTGAAGATTAAGACACTGCAATAATAAGGACTCCAGGTGAATGGAACAACGAATTTTGATTACATTTACAAAAATCTCTGTGAAATTGAAGGCCAACCAAACATTAACATAGAAAAACCGAATAAAGAAAGAAAATACAGAGGAACAGCTCAAATACTGCATAACATAGCACAGTTGGCTTTATAATGTTCTCACTGTAGGGACTCAGGCCTCCTCTCTAGGAGAGGGAAAGGGCCGTAATCCACCACGCGGGCCCAGTGCGGGTTGATGGATGTCACATGTCGTCGAATTTTTTGGGTTTATGTCGATTTCCTCACGATGTTTTCCTTAACCGTTTTGAGAGCAGTGCTGATGAAATAAATTACAGAAAGTCATGCTCCTGGCTAGGTTTGAACCCGCGACCTACAACTCGTAAATCGGGGCCGTTACCACTCGGACACCACTGGTCACTCAAATACAACCTATGTCACTCAAAAATAAAGCAGCTTTCTATCGGTGAAAAAATTTTAGCAATCGGATCAGATCTTCCAGAGATCCCCTACAAACAAAAGAAAAACAACTTTACTTCTTTATTATATTAGTGTAGATGTAAGTATCAAAGAAAAGATTAGGGGTATTTTTAACCTCATACATCGGTCTTCTTCTTCTTCCTGCCCTTATCCCATATTACTTGGGGTCGGCGTAACACGTTTTCTTCTTCCATTCTGTCCTGTCACCCGTCAAACTATCACTAACTCCCTTTTCTTTCATATCACTTCTCACACAATCCATCCATCTTTTTTTCGGCCTTCCTCTCCCTCTCCATCCATCTACATGTATATTCAGAACTCTTTTAGTAATATGCGCTTCATCCCTCCTCTTCACATGACCATACCAAGACAACCGATTACTTTTCAACTTTTCAGTCACTGGCGCCACTTTCAAACTTCCTCTACACATACATCGGTATGAGGGTAAAAATAGGTCATAAATACACAAAAAACAGTCAAGCCATTTCGTAGGAGTTCGATTTTCAAGTTTCGAGTGATACAAGATTTTTTAATATTGGAAATTGAAAAGCTGAAGAGTTTGTTTGAATCTCGGAATCTGCTGGTTTGAATTAAAAAATTGTTTAGTGTTGGATTGATCGAGGAAGACTTAAAGCTGTATGACATCACGGTACGACCTATGAGAGCGGAGCAGTAACAAATATGACGGTAAAACCTTGGGAGAAAGCTAGTGTAGTAAAGTAAATGGACGTCTGAAGATTCGTGCAGTAAAACTTACTGCAGCCACTAAAACTTAGCACTCATGTGTGGGGTAAATTAGCACCAAGTCTCGACTTTATGTAAAGTGTACTTTTGAATAAATTAGCATCGAGAATTTAACTAAATTACCTGAGTTGAAGTCAACGCTAATTGCACCGCCCGCGCCGTCTCTGTGGTGCCGGTTTTGCACATTTAATTGATTTAGCGCTTGTTTCTGTTCAATAATTAATTTAATGATATAATTATTGAAATAATTATAAGTATATAAATATAATTATTGAAATTTTGTTCAATAATTATATTTATATCTGAATATACAACATTATTTTTAGTTTATGCAAAATCTGAATATAGTTTGTTCACAATTAGTAACATAATGGATTCCAACAGTTTTTACACCATGTTATATTTTTTCCCAAAAATATTTAAAAAGGTCACAAGTTGGACACCACCGACACTAAGTACAACACAGGTCACCGCAGGTCATAGCGGGTATCTGTGGTCAGAAAACAGCTGGGTGCAAGTGCAAAACAACCCGTCAGTGGCTGTATTTTTGCTGAGATAATAAGCTTATAACTTTGTGATTTTTCTTGATACAGCTATGAAATTTTGTTAAGTTGTTTTGTTAAATTTTTCCTGCTCCGAGGGAAGGAGAGGGAGTCGTAGACATTTACCGACTAAAATTCATCCGTGGGCCGGTTTTTTTTAGGTGGAAAAATCATCCCTCGCTCTGGGTGTAGGAGACGGAGTGTCAGTCTTGTACTTACTAAAGCCTATCCATGTTCTTTTTAGAGTATGTTTCAGTGTTTGTTATTTATTTACGCTCGAACGACTGATCGGATTTAAACGAAATTTGGCACACGGGTGGAATAGGACAGGATAAATTATTTTTATCCTAAAAGTATATTCCTTTGGGATAATTTTCAAATTATGGAATAATAAACAAACTCACTACAGGGCAAAGGCCTCCCTTCCGTTATTCCACTCTTTTCTGTCCTTAGCTACTTCTTGCCATCCTTAAGGTAGGAGTCCAAATCGTCACGCCACTTCCTTCTGGGTCTACCGCATCCCCAGCTACATAATATACCAGCCCGCGCATAGACAAAGATTACTTCATACAAACAAAAAAAAAAAAACGTTACCTCTTTATAATAGTTATTAGTGTAGCCATATAACAATTTTATAAAAATCAACTTCAAATACTCCATACTAAAGCCGATAAATGATCTTGATTTGGAATTTCAAGTATTGGAACAAGTTGCTCATCTCTCGCTAAGCATGTGCCTAACCCAGAGACCGCGTCGAAGGAATGTCTAGGCATTTCTCTACTCATTGATTAGAGGTCTCTCGTCAGTGATTGAGTACCGATGTGTTTGATTCATGAACAGAATAGTAGGTACTGTTAGCTAGTTAATAGTCGCAAGCTATTGTTCTTATTAACTGGCCACTTTCTCTTTATAGCTAAAAGGGGTTATTAATAGGATGTAAGTTTTTAGCAGTAAAATCTAGTAGGTAAGCTCGGTTAAATAAACCGATACCGTATTCGCTAGCATTGAGGATGAGTCCTCCTACTCCTCGAGTCGTATTCCTCATTACTGAGGGTCGTGAAGTACCCGCTGGATTAGCTTATTATTGATGGAATCTCGCCATCTGTGACGGTTCTTAGCGTCATGAAGTGCGACGTGCAGTTGGGTGTCCAGTGTGGAGCGGACCTGATCTGCCTATCTTATTGGGCTGCGGCCTTTTGGTCGTTTGCCATCAACCATGCCATTGAGGGTGAGTAGGTAAAGTAAAATGTTATAATAATATCATCTATACCAGGGATGTTAGGGAGCTCCATAACCGTAACCGAAACTATCGGATATTCGATATAAAATAATATCCATAACCGTAACCGAATCCGAAATAAAAGTTTCGGATAATATCGGATAGGGGCGGAGCCTAATTGCGACACGTTATGACAGCCTGTCATAACGTGTCGCGTCGTAAAATATAAATAGTAGATATTTATATTTTAAATAGTATTTATATTTTACTTCTGAAATTCCTTAAAAATCTAATATCCGTAACCGAAATTATCCGAAACTAACGGATAATCCGAAATAATTTCATATCCGTATCCGTAACCGTATCCGGTATAATAATCATTTCTATATCCGTATCCAATCCGTATCCGAAATTTCATATCCATAACATCCCTGATCTATACTTCTAAATTAATATTTTAAAGAAAAAAGATTTGTATTTTTGTTTGTAATTTAAAATACAATCAAAAATAACTGGACCGATTTTAAAAATTGAATACTTATATAACAAATTAACATTGGCTAATATATTTTCAATATTGACGCGGGCAACCCCGCTGGCAGAGGCTATGTAGAATCATGTAATAATAACATATGAAAAACCTTCATATTTTATATAGGATAGTATAAAAATTCAATACGTTTTAGGTTAACTGAAGACAATAGTTTTTCAGCTTATTTCATGATTAACAACAATTAATAACAATGTCATTGTAAAGACTATTTAATTTACGACTTTAATGATATTAGAAACAATTTTTTTATTTTATGGGAAGTCATCATCAAATAACTTTTCCTGCTCCGAGTGAAGGAGAGGGAGTAGTAGACTTTTATTGATTAAAATTCATCTGTGGGCCGGTTTTTTCAGCTTATTTCATGATTAACAACAATTAATAACAATGTCATTGTAAAGACTATTTAATTTAATTCACGAGTTCAATCATATTAGAAACAATATTTTTTTGATGGGAAGTCATCATCAAATAACTTTTCCTGCTCCGAGCGAAGGAGAGGGAGTGGTACACTTTTACTGACTAAAATTCATCCGTGGGCCGGTTTTTTTTTGGTGGTGGGAATATTATCCAATGACACATATCCGCGCCCTTGGGCTGAGTGGGAGTTAGTATTAGACTTTTAATGACTAAAACCCACTCCTGTTCCTTTGTTGCTTTTGTACCGGGGCCATATCTTCCTTTCAGAAGCATACCCTTGGCCCCAGTAGACTTCGACCCTGTTGAATCCGTGGGCCGGTTGCCGCACATTTCCGCATTAGTGCGAAATACACCACATTGCGATCCTAAAAGCGGCAGGAGATTTTTTTTCTTTCGATTAATCCTGCAGCTCAATTAAAAATAGATTATAATATAATCTAATTTTCCGTTCAGAATATTCATAGCACGGCTATTAATAGACATCAATGATGCTAAGTCAAATGATGATAATAAATACTCCCTACATATGCATAGTGTGTGCTAGTCAAGTATTTGCAATTGAGATTTTATACGAGTTGCGGTCTCGTTATGACGAACACGATGACAGATGTAACATGAAATTTAATATTAGAAGCTTTTCGTTAGATCGCTCAGAAGAGCGGTTTAGAAAAACCATGAAAAAAAATATAAATTAAAAAATGTGGAGAGAGTTTTACTCAGTAATAAGAAAAAAAACCAAAGCATGACAGTGTATAGATTAAAATTTATTCGACGCAGCCAATACAATACACAAAATAAAAAAAGAAACAATACAGAAATACAATACACATGTGCTGAGCTTGCCCGAACCAAAAAGGTATTCCGTATTCTGAATTGATTTTTCAAAGATATACAATTGAGAGCCAGGACCAACGGCATAACGTGCTTTCCAAGGCACGGAGGAATCTCGGTATGTTAGGATGGTCACCGATCTGCAGACAAACCTCAGTAAGTTTTGCTTAACTATGGAAATCAAACCGTGCAGCCGTTTAAATTCTAGCCAAGACCTCCACACATAGCTCAGGTATAAGCAAAAAAATAAAGAAACACACCAACTCTAAGCTGCGAGGTATCTACGAAATAACTGAAAAGTAGTCGTGTTCCGCGAATTTAAGCACACTATAAATAAGCAAGAAATTGCTTAATTTCAAACTGGCTGCATACTTTATAAATAAAATTAACTTAGTACCTGAAAAATTGCAAAAAAGTTTGTCCTAGGCAGACCGCACGCAAGCTTGGAGTACTCAAGGTCTTTGAACTTTTCCTGTGCCAACTTTTCTTCTATTTTCTTCAAAGTATTTTAAACTCTATTCAACACAGTTCAAGATCGGTTTCAGTTTAAGTTTATTTTAACCGAGTTTTCTATAAAAGCTCTCAAAGTATTTCGGACTCTACATTGAGAACTTTAAAGGTGATTTTCATTGTTTGAAATGTTTTTAGCTGGTACAATAGTGTCTTATCGAACAATACGTAGGTGTGTCTAAACGAGCTTGTCACTAAAGTCAAGGAGGTATCTGATACAGTAGAGAGATAAAAACAGCCTCATTATGGTGTTTTATTAGATTTCAAATTATGATTTTGCTTCCTTGCCTCTACACAACAGTGTTATGAATTTGATATACTTGAGTGCAGAAAATCAGATATCCTTTAGTTTTCACAGGCCAATAGTTTAGTTAATAGTTTTTGGTATAATCAGCCTTTTAATGTTCCCACTGCTGGGACTCAAGCCTCCTCCATAATCTACCACACGAGCCCACTGCAGGTTATTGGATGTCACGTCTTCGATTTTTTGGTTCTAGAACAGCCTATATCCTCCTCTTTTTGTGAATTTAGAGAGAAAAATGTTCGACCTACATTCTTGTACCATCAAAGACACTTCCGCCTGACCATCGCTAAGTTCGCCGCACCGCATGATTCAAGCTAATTTTTTTTAAGTAATCAGGCAGAAATGACCTCGACGGTGGTATGTCTGTTATAGTCTTTAAAACTATCAAACTGACGGGATTCATAAGAAAGGCAAAATGCAAAGATAGTTTTTAAAAAAGGCATTGAAAATCAAATAAAAGGAAATTTCCTTTTTTTATTAGTGTAGTAACACACACACCGGGAATTATTGTAAAAAATATAATAATAAATAACTATGAAAGTGCCGTTTTTTAAAAGATAACAACTTCAAAGCATTCTTTGAAGGTGTTATCTTTGGATTGTTATTCTTTTTTCAAATTTGGTATTTATTGATTTCTTTGTATTTTGTATTTTCTGTGATATCACAGTACTTCTAACCATTTTTCTATGAAATCTAGAAAAACTCTCATTATTTTGTAATACATAAGAGTTCTACCGTGGAAACAATGTGTCTCAAGCGGTATGCAGTATTGATGATGTATTTCATATGTAAAAAAACCTTCACAAACTTAGAGTTTTGCAAAGTCAACTTCTGTGCAGGGTAGGTCGCAAGACCACAGGAGTCGAAAGAATTGTCGAAATCCTGTAACATATTGATGATCTCAGCAGTAAGAAACCAAACTGATGTACCAATTGCTCCATTACCATACAAGCATGTTAATTAATACAAATTCATGGCCTGCTTGAGCCGCAAAGGAGGTAACCGTACACCTTACTCGACTCCGCTCAATGGACGCCTTATTGACGGCATAAAAGGAAATCATCACTAAACATGATATTACTGATTCTTAATAAGGATTTCAACTTATTACAATAATTAGTAACGTTTTATGAAACGACTAGCTAGCTGTTTCCTAAGGTTTCACTTTCATCTTAGAGTTACAAAATCATCATTTGTTTTCCCTTATCTCAATTAATTTCGTGGCATGGTTGGAGCAATGATTGAGAAAGAAAGAAAACATTTATTTCAGCGTTTGGCTGCGGCTTTGCTTGTCGCGGACTGGATTACCTACATGAAACCAATATTTGGTATGGCCTACAGATTTAGATATTCCGGGTCTAGATGTATTATGTACAGTGTATTTGAGTTTTTTTTTATTATTATTGATAAGCTTGCGTTTAACCACCATCTCACCTGGGGCCTAAGTCTGCTATTTTTATAAATTCGTCATTCCAACACGATCCCATTATCATTTTGCTAAAAGTTTGTAATCTGCTAATTCATAATTATCGATCATACTTCATTCAAAACGGTTCACTTATTTCCGAAAATAAGGACTTGCCAGTTCAACCATGAGGTGTAAACGCTCTTAACACTTAAATAGATTAGTTTGTCTTAAACCCAGCACTAAATAAAGCTTTCATTTACCAATTGCAACATACCATTTTCAGACAAAGATCTATCTAAACACCTTGTTGACACTTCACGTGACCCAAGGGGTTTACCTTGGACAGAGGATATGCATTGCCATATAGTGAGATAATGCCGTCAGTCTTTTGGGCTCATTACCAGTGTACAGCAATACGGATAGTTTTTTCAAATTCACATTAACTAATGTAAATTACACCCTTAACTAAGGGTTTTAATGTCTATAAATAAAAACATTTTTAGTTTAAGTATTTGACTTACGAGTTTGGTAACACAATATCGCAACAGTTCAACCATTTGTAAACGTCAAATCACCTAAAAGTCTGTTAAAGTCAAACTACGAAAGTCTCTTAGAGCTGTGAAGGATATTGCTTGAAGTCGAAGCTTAACTACCCACTTACCAAACTGAATCTAAGTGCAAACATACGTACAAAAATGTGCCAATCCGGTCTTTCCGGTTCGCAATACGACACGGACGAGAGACGTCGCATTGTCTGAGCATACTGACTTTATGTTGCTTCAGATATTGTTCAATCTACTTGTGTGAGTTTAAACAACACTTGAAAAATCTTCACTGGTTAGAAATATTTTTAATTTATTGATAGGCTCGCAATGACCCACTGTCTAACTAACTTAATGGAAAGCGATGTTGCAGTCGTCAATGAAACACGCCGGCTTAGAAATAACCTATTCACTTTTGACTTAAAGACCTCTTGATAGGCTGTAGTTATCTATCAGGAAACATAGCCTTCGGGAGGTACGAGTAATTCCACTCCTTAGCCTACCGGTGGCGGAACGGGTTAGGCGGAATCAAATTATAAGTCTTTTGGTGAAAATTTTCAGATGCAACTCTCAAATCTTGGAAGATTATTTTGCAGCAGTGGATCAAACTTTCAGAAGCTTTCGAAGATGTTCAAAATCGGAAGCTACTTCAGAACTTAGTCAATTTGATACAAGTAGAAAATAGTTCACGGGAAGCAATCAACCATCGGATTCGAGACAAGGTGGACCGATGACCTGGTCAGGGTCGTGGGAATCCGATGGATGCGTGACGCACCCCCAAGCGTCGCCACAATGACTGGTCCTGCCAGTCATTGTGGCGACGCTTGGGGGAGGCCTATGTCCAACAGTGGACGTCTTTCGACTGATAAGATGATGATGAAGCAATCTTAGTCAATATTAAACAGGTTTATGAACATAAATTCTAAATTAACACTGTAAAAAGTACAAAAGCACCAAAATATAATGTTAGCGAACTAAACAGCAAAGCTAACATTTCTAAATTATCCTCCACAGCTTTAATTCCATGTCTAACCAAAACACAGGAACAGCCGCACCCACGCCCTCCTATCTCAAAGCTCCACGATGCAAACCGAACGGATTCGGCGACACAATACCAGACGAAAGTTTCGCACTGCTTCGAGATCAACGCTCTCGGTGGAACTTGAAACCAGATTATATTAAGACGCGTAGGTAATATATTTATTTATTCACTAGTATAGGTAGTATCGTAGCTTCGCTGTTGTGGCTCGTGTCAGGATAGGTCAGACTATATCTTACGGGGGGCGGGAATGAAATATCAGGTGGATTAATATGCTTTGAAGTTTTGCATTTTATAAGAATCGCATGGTTTGCCCTAGACAGGTTTGGAAGGAGAGAGATCTTTGCCCAGCAGTGGTAGACAATAAAAACAAAAAAAAAAATAACGTTCATCGTATATTAAGCCATATTTTTAACACACTCCAAAAAAGGAGTACTATTTTCGACCCGTCTCTGTATGTGTGTAAATAATGATTACCTGTGTAGATTTTCTCCGATTTTTAGGGTTCCGTAGTCAACTAGGAACCCTTATAGTTTCGTCATGTCTGTCTGTCCGTCTGTCCGTCCTCGCTTAACCTTTCGAATGTCTTAAATTACACAGTCCGACATAAGGTAATTGTCTTTCTATTGTGTCTCTAATTACGACATTCAAAGAGTTAATCTCTGTGACCGTTAGAACTAGAAAGCTGAAATTTGGTACCAATATGTATATCAATCACGCCGACAAAGTGGTAAAATAAAAATTGGAAAAAAATGTTTTATTAGGGTAGCCCCCCTATATGTAAAGTGGGAAGTGATTATTTTTTTTATTTCAACCATAACGTGTGATATATTGTTGGATAGGTATTTAAAAATGCATAGGGGTTTACTAAAATCATTTTTTGATAATGTCAATAATTTCGGAAATAATCGCTCCAAAAGTAAAAAACAATGTGTGTGTCCCCTCTAACTTTTGAACCATAAGTTTAGAAAATATGAAAAAAATCTGAATAGTAGAACTTTATAAGGACTTTCTAGGAAAATCATTTTGAACTTGATGGAAAGAACAGTTTTTGTACAAAAAGACAAAAAGGTTCTACAAAATAATTTCTGGACTAAGTTTGCAGTTTAATCGTATTTGCAAGCATTTTATTAAACTCATAAGTGGGTACACTTATTGTGACGGACGGGAAACTACGGAACCCTACACTGAGCGTGGCCCGACACGCTCTTGGCCGGTTTTTTTTTAATGATGTTATCTAGTGCTTGAATGCGATTCCACCAGATGGTAAGCAGTGATGCAATCGTCGATAGTAAAAGCCTATGTGGAAAAGGTTTTATTAAAAGTTTTTATTTAAATGCACATAGTTCAGGGAAGGTGTTATCTACACTAATATTATAAAGAACTAATCTATACTAGTATTACAAAGAAGTAAAGTTTGTTTATTTATGCTTCTTTGTTTGTAGGAGGTAATCTCTGAAAGCACCAGTCTGGTTGCTAAAATTTTTTCACCGCTAGAAAGCTGTTTTATCCCCAAATGACATAGGCTATATTTTATGTACGCGTGCGAAGCCGTGGACAAAAGCTAGCAGTATACATATAATATGATTTAATGAGGATATTCGGAGATTTGTAAAAAAAAAAATCTCGTCTCTTTTCTTTGCCTTTTTTGATAAAGGAAAAACATTTTAATATACTTATTTTGACATTTTAAGTTACCTGTTCCATAAAGTTAAATACCACTTCATCTTTACACAGAATTGCGTCTGGATTCAGCAAATGGGTGACTCTTGTGAGATCATCGCCCCGCATAGGAACCGGAAAGGCGATTACATTAAGTCGTTCTAATACATGCATTATTCTACGAGGCGGACCGTGTTGCTACGTGCCTGCTTGCTGATGAGCTAGCCTTTCACTGATTTGATCGTAATTAGTTACACTAATGTTCGCTTGTAATATACGAGGAACTTTGTGTTTACAACCAGAAAAGACGCATTCATATTACATTAAGTTAAAGGTAATATGGGGGCTACAATATAAACTAATATAAAAAAATAGCAGAGAAGCGCGGGATTGCGGACGACGAGCAATGGGTAGCTCACAGTCCGCCCATCCGATAAAGACCTAACCCAAGTCATCAACGAATTGTAGTATTCCATGCGAGCCTCAAAGTGATTTCAGCAAAGCCGTAGATGTCCAGCAGGGCCGATGCCCGCTAGGGCTACAGAGGAATTTTTCGAAAAGGAAACCCATGGTCCTAAACCGTCAACGGCAACCAATGAAACATGGTGGGTTTTAATCAGTAAAAGTCTGACACACCCTCCTGCTCAGCTATATAGTAGGACAAGTCATTAGTTGACTTACCGCGTCCCCAAAAAAAATAGTATGTGAGCTCAGCTAAAGCAGCTTGATTCAGCTTTTAAGCAAGTGGTTTTTGGCTTCAAATATTGTAGATTCAAGATCATCATTTTGTTTATTGATGGAAAATCACCAAATAACTCCTCCCGCTCTGGATGGAACGAGGAGTACCAGACTTTTACTGGATAAAGCCCACCGTGTTCCTTCAGCTTTCGTTTACGTTTTAGGGATAATGTAACTCTTATGAACAATCCTATAATGACTATAGCCCTGGTATCGGCCTTGGGCGTCCTGTCAATTTTGCTGACAGTTCTTTGAGGTGCGTCCTTATCGTACGGTGAGCTACCCAGTACTCGCCGTCACCCGACGCCCATAGAAGGTCATCATCATATACCTACAGTTATGAGTGGTATTGAAGCCATTAGATTCTATAAGGTCAAAAAACCTTCGAGCTATATTACCTTTGGCAGTGCGGCTTCGCCCGTGTACATAAAATGATGCTGCTTAATTCCTGAGTGACATAGGCTATCTATGTCACTCAGGAATTAAGCAGCTTTCCATCAGTGAAAAAATTAACTGAGAGATTACTTCCTACAAACAAAAAAAAACAAACCTCTTTATAATATTATATAGTGTAGATATTATTATGTTACCAACGTAGAATACTGTAGAAATCACAATGAGAAATTCTCATAAATAAGCAGAGGTTTTCTCAGAGGCTAAACAAACACCAATTAACCTTTAAACTGTTATTGAAAGATATGCTCATGCGATCAATGCCTTCAGGCTCCAAACTTGTTTAGATTCAACGCTAAGATACATTAACTTGTTTTTAATTGAACAGCTAACAACTTAACTAACCTTAGCTTAGATCAGAGGTAAACATTATTTAGTGGGTAAATTAGTTTGTGAATCACGTTCATTTGCGTCTTTATTATCTTCATTGAAGAAAAATTTCAAAAATTATAATTTCGAAAATTATGCACTAGACCCTACCCTCTATTGTCATCTCTCTCTTTCACTCAATGGTTTGCTGGAAGAAAACTCAACTTTGAGTTAAGCTCGCCTATACCTAAATGATGTAAGGGACAGCCCTCCATAAACTTTAAGGGCTTGCTCAGTAGACGAAACTGAACAACCCACCATAAATTTTTTTTTCAGGAAACGATAAAAAAATTCAGCCTCTCCATACAAACTGTCCAATTAAGTTAATAATTTTGTATGGTGAGGCGGATTATTTTTTTCGTTTCCTGAAAATTTTTTTTATGGTAGGTTGTTCAGTTTCGTCTACTGAGCAAGCCCTTAAAGTTTGTGGAGGGCTGTCCCTTACACCTTGTATATATGAACTTTGTTATCGACTTATTTTATAAGTTGTTATAGTGTTACAAAAATAAAAACGTGCTTTCGCTCAATGTACGCCCCGACGTATGACGGATGTACGGCAGGCGTGAGGCCTGTATGCAGTGACGTGAGCACGATATTGCCACTCCGTAGACAAATTTTCATAGTTTTGTACGTAAACTGTGAGCAAGCGTAGATCAAGCGTATTATGACGATTACGCGTCTATGAAGCTAACGCGTCATTAACCTTAAGGTGTTTTTAATATCGTGCGATTTTGATCCCGCATGCGGGATTGCTCCACATGCGTAACCCCCCCGCAAATGTCCATTTCATACAAGTGATTATTGTAATACGCCAGAATACGCATGCGGAACGCGAGGCAAACCTACATGCGTGATGAAAAAATCCGCATGATATTAAAAACACCCTAAGCGATTAAAGAATCATATGACGAATGTGTAATATGTGCCTATATAGGGTGACTGGTAATTAGTGACCGATACTTAAACACATGATTATACTCATGATTACTAACAACTTTCCCAAAGAAACTTTTTTATTATACTCATTTTTTTTTTTGTGTCACGAAAATTTTTTGTAATATCTTAGCCTTATGTATGCACCTTTTACTCAATCGTTTTATCACAATAACAAAACGGCTATTTGAAATTCCCACGCGCGGGCCTACAACTGATCAACTGTTAGAAGTGTTTTGTTATTGTGATAAAACGATTGAGTAAAAACACACAGTTTCTTTGGGAAAGTTGTTTGTAATCATTAGTACAATGACGTGTTTAAGTATCGGTCACTAATTACCAGTCACCCAATATACATAGTTCGAAACTCCTAAGTTCAAAGTGGCCAACATATTTTGACCGTACTGTACATTTATCTTTAAACTTCAAGTCTATCTGGACTATGAACTCTCGATAGTCTAGATCTCAGAATTCTCGATGTAAAGTCGCAAAAATCGTGCGAAGCAAGGGCAGGTCGCTAGTTTATAATAAAAGGCGCCACATATCTTAACGCCTACGTATAGGAGGTGTATCCAGACTTGGACAAAGCAGATAGCCGAACCGGTTGGACGGGCTAGGCTAGAAATCTGAGCTACCATTGTTAGAGCTAGGTCAAGTAAGATGGTGTATGTACTTGATGTGTGTATGTGTGTATATGTCTTCGTGAGCCATGTAGCGGAAAGCTTGTCAATCAGTTTGTATGTATGATTGGCAGTCCTTGTCGTTGTTTAGAGAGTTGGGTTTTCGATGTTGACAGGCATCGGGTTTTGTTTGAGTGATTTTGAATCTTGTGTGATTTACTTTCGGATTTTGTTTATTTCATCCTCTCACAACGATTTGATTTTAAGGAGAACATTTTTTGAGAATATCTCAGTTATCTCAGTTTAGTTTAATAGCCATGAAGACTGACGCGCCCAGATCGGCAGACGTGGCAGACGTGTGCGGCGTGTGCCTAGTATAGTTCAACCTAAAAGCTCAGAGAATTGACAAATATACCTAGCATACAGCACTACCCACAATTTAAATAAAACCGTAAGCCATATTCTAATCTAAACCTTCCATAGAATCTCACCACTAAACGGTACAAACAAAACAGGAGTAACATAAGTTTGAAAACGGGTATTTCCTTTCAGAGCGACGCCAAGTCGCCGACGCGTGATCGCTGGGCTGTTAGTAGTCACGTTCGCTAGGAACCGAGTTACCAATACCTAGGCAGCAGCTAGGATTTACTGGAACAGCTAATTGAGAAGTGTTTGTTGATCTAATTGTCGGAATTAAGTGTTGAATGAAAGTGTTACATGTGTTTATACATCAAGGTATGAATCAATTTGCGTCTACAACAATATTCAATTTCCAGTTATGTTTTTAATACCAGGGCTGCTGGATTATTTATTTATTTAATTAATGAAACTTTATGCACTAAAAACACTGTACAAAGGCGGATTTAACTGTGGCCCTCGCAAAGGAACTTTGAAGGAACACGGGTGGGTTATAATTTAGTCAACAAAAGTCTGGCAGTCCCTTTTGCTCCATTCACAGCGGGGGAAATCATTTGATTTTTTTATCGTGTTTGCAAATCAACTCCTCGAGTTGCTGTATTAGGTCAATAAATAATTGTACCTGCCTATCTACTTAAATCTGTATTTTACAGAAAGGTAATAAGACAAGGCAAATCTAAAGGTACAGGCACAGTTATACCAGTCAGGTAAACTTGTTTGGAAACCTGCACAGTTGTGCAACAAACACGCTCCAGTTTACCTGTAAAACTCAACCGTACAGGCAAACCTATCAGGTATACCCTAGCGGAGGACCTTTAAGGAGCTCTTTGTCTTTTACAAGTCGTCTAATGACAACCCCCGCTCTTGTCAATCAAAGGAAATCATCTAATGACAACCCCCGCTCTTGGGCGTGGCGGGAGATAGTGTTAGGCTCTTACTGACTAAAAACGCACCCTGTTCCTTCGTGCCTTCATACCGAGGCTGAGCTATCTTTCGAAACTAACCCTGGCCCCAGTAGGCTTCGACCCAGCTGGGCTGCTGTTGCTGACAACTCCTTGAGGCGCGCGGGAACAGTGCGCGCCGTCGACGACTTGGGCTCAGTCCGGACAGTTACCAGGAAGTTCTTGAATTTAGAAACCCTAATAAATCATTCTCAAAAGTCTATCCACACAGCCACACAGTCAAGCTCGCCATGTAGTTACCCAGATAGTGTATGTACAAACAAAAGATATTTTTAACCGACTGCGATGAACTCTCGCGTGTAATGTTTTGTGTTCAGGCCAGACGTTTAGTCTGGCCGGCTTAACGACGCTTTCATGGATTCCGGCCTATCTAGGAAATTAGAAAGGCTGAAAAGTTGGTCAGTGTATTTTGAGTTAGGTTTTGCTCACGGCTTTGCGTATGTGTGGAAGCTAACCACTAAATTATTTCAAAGTACCTAGGTACGTACTGATATAGAGATAATAATAATACAACTACAACTTTCTATCGCTATCTAGTCCCAGGCAGCACACGGGCAGGGCACATTGCTCGCAGAACAAATGGCCGTTGGGGCCGAAAGGTTCTGGAGTGGCAGCCGCATACCGGAAGACACAGCGTTGGAAGGCCTACTACAAGGTGGCCGATCCTGGTGAAGGTTGCGCGAAACTGAGGGATGCTAGACGCACAGTAACGTTCGTTGTTGCGACACTTGGGGGAGGTCTATGTCCAACATTGGACGTATATCGGCTGAAATGATGAAGATGCTGATGATCTAGTCCCAAACTAAGCAGAGCTTGTGCTATAAGTACTAAACAACTGTTAAACAAATGGAAATTATATTTTAGCGCCCATTTCTTCATTTATTCGATAAACTATTTATCACACGATACTATATATTTCATAACACGATTTTACACTATTCGTACGCTAGAATTAATATTGTAAGTGCCTATATGCATGTTTTTAACTTAAGACCAGAGTTCGGAATTAGGTAGAGTTATTCATATCATCATCAGCCTATTTAATGTTCCCACTGCTGGGACTCAGGCCTCCTCTTTAGGAGAGGGCATGGGCCGTAATCCACCACGCAGGCCCAGTGCGGGTTGGTGAATGTCACATGTCTTCGAATTTTTGGTTCTAGGACATGCCGGTTTCCTCACGATGTTTTCCTTCACCGTTTTGAGAACAGTGGTAATGAAATAAATTACACAAAGTAATGCGCGTGGCAGGGTTTGAACCCGGGACCTACAACTCGTAAGTCGGAGCCATTACCACTCGGCCACCACTGTTCTCACTTACGTTACGTTATTCATGTAGGTACTCACACTGATTTCATACAGCGAAAAAATAAAGTGGATATGCTTCAAATCACCGAGATTTATTTTGAAAAGTAGATTTTTTTTATGACACTATCAGAAATATGGCAGAAAAAAATTTTCATTCGTCATCAATAGATGACGAAGAAGGGGGAATGTATTTTGTTAACTCCTCACTCCTCCTCCTCAGTTCACGTAGAGATTTTTCCAATGAAAAATGCTAATAAAAATGATATGTTAATTATCTTTGTTTTACTTGTCTTATGTATCACTGAGGATTTTTAAGCGACTTCTAAAAAAGAAGGTTCCGAATTCGGATGTTCGTATTTTTTTTTTTTGTCATTTATTTGTAATATTTTTGACCACACGGGATTTTCCACTAGAAATCTCGGGATGTTAACATTTTGATACATGTACATGAATAACTCTTCCTAATTCCGACCTTTGCTTTTGACTATAATATTGATAATTGCCTGACCAGAGCTGGGCAGTAAGTCAACGCTCCTTATTGAAAAAGAAGAGCAAAGCATACGATATGTCTATAGGTAAGACATTGCTATTATTTACAGAAGTCACAAAGATTTACAGAAATCTAAAGATAAACATATACATAATATTAGCAGATGTGAGTGACCTCACATAAAGATATGTGAAATAGTTCACAAATAATATTGTTTCTCTATTTTCTAACAACATAGTTGCACTTACAGATTCACAAAATCGCACATGGGAGCTATCGATGAAACTTTTATGAACAACAATGTGAATGTAAGTGCATCGTAACACTGAGATTCCACATTTATAATCTCTTTCTAATAAACATATTTACACACGACAACAATATTTTCATAATATCTACCACCTGTCTTTAAATTGTTAAAGCTGGTGACGAAGAATGAACTGCCGAAGTGCTGAACGATAACGAAATTTTGCAAACAGATATTTTTACCGTCAAAAAATAGGCAAAGATTAAGTATTTAGAAAAGAACCGGAGTCACCGACATATTTAAGTAGCTTGCAGTATTAATAAAGCTGAAGTATCAGTGGATCGCAGCAAGTCATTATCTTCATCCATTCTGTTCTATCTGCCGCCACGCTATCACTGACTCCCTTTTCTTTCATATTACTCCTTAAATGATCGATCCATGTTTTCTTTGGCCTCTCCATCCATCCATCCATCCACATGTATACTCATAACTCTTTTAGTACCATGCGCCTCAACCCTCTTAGGTATGGTCATGTAAAGCATGATCATACCTAGACAAACGATTCCCTTTCAACTTTTCAGTCCCACAATGGAGGTTGGATCTAACCTCCTCTAATATACTAATTTCTTACTTTATCCGATCTCGTCACACAACACATCCATCTCAACATTCTCATCTCCGCTACATGAAATCTTTCATCCAGGATCGCAACAATTATTAGTTGGAATATCATTGAGACAGAATATTGAAGATGTAAATGAACTCAAATAAGAAGAAACATTACAGACAAAATAAACACTCAAATAATAGTTTTATGTATTTTCAAAACAATATAAGAGACCGAATCGCACATGGCAGCAATCGAAGAAACATTTATGAACAACACTACTACACATTTACGACAGCCAATCTAATTCCAAACGACAACAAACTGTCTTCATCTCTATTATCCACAATGTTGCCACGCTAAAATAATATTGAAATAGAAACTAGACGCAGTATTCCTGCACCGATGACATCAACTTGCGTGCCTGCATCCACCAAGGTTAACCAGCTCGTAAAAGGGTTAGTCGTGAGTTTGTATGTAAACGATGACCCAGACCTTATAAACTGAGCGTAGACAGATAACTCTTTAATGTATGCCAAGTCTAAGAGAGATAGTTGCATACCCATAAACCAAGTGTATCATAAAACATGGTACTGAAACTATGTTGTTATTGAATATGTGTTGTTATTACTATAAGTTAGTAATTTGTAGGAGGTGAAAACATCGTGAAGAAACCGGCATCTCCTAGAACCCAAAAATTCGAAGACATGTGACATTCACCAACCCGCTCTGGGCCCGCGTGGTGAATTACGGCCCATTCCCTGTCCTAGAGAGGAGGCTTGGTACTCTTTAAGGTGGTTAGGTTTTCATAACAAACATATTCAGCAAGTCTTCTAGAAGCTTTGAAATAAGTTGTACCTTTGTGTTATTTTATCTGTATTTGTTCTTTTACTTTTTAAGTGTTTGTGTGTACATTAATAAATAAATAAATATTCCTGATGTTTTCAACTTTTTCCTTAAAGTGACTGAAGTTTTAGATGGATAGTTAAATAGACACTAAGTTTTAAATGAACAGATAGCTTACTTTAGAAAAAAAGTACTTTATAGCTTAATCACTGTGGTTTACCATTAAAGCTTCGGTCATGAAAACGAGCAGGATAAGGCAAGCTTTTAAGTGGATTGAAATTCACATAAAGCCCCTATAGTAACACATCCAACACCATTTCTAAATGCTTAAAAGAGACATTTAAAACAGTATCTTGTATCAGAAGATTTTCAGATTAAAGTGTATTTAAATATTAAAATATCACTGATAAATTGTCTATTCATCTATTAATGCCAAAAACATCAAAGAGTTCAAACATTCTCGATCAGGGTAAGCGCCCAAGTTTTCGCCATTCATCGTTAGGAAATGTAATAAAACGGGCGAAGAGTTTTGACCGTCGACCGTCAGTCATCACTGCGACCGCATTCTACCGAAGTTTCCTATGGAAGTTTCTATTTTAGAATAACTGAGAACAGGGACATTGACCTCGGCGACAGTATTGTGGTTATTGACATTTGTTAGTTACGAACATGTTCAGGTGACACTTCGTTTGTAATGACAGGCTTCCCGAAATACTCGAGGTTTCTTCGACTTCGATGACTAACTCTGTTCGAGTTTTCTTTTATTTTTTAGACAAGATAAAACGTCTAAACGGTTTATTTTTTTGGTTTGAGAGTCGAAATTAATCCAATATTTTTTCCCGCCCTGGGTCAATCAAACAAAACAGTTTTATAAAATAAACCATTAGGAACTTTTGAATAGTCAAAAAGTCAGCCAGAAAAATGATGCTCATTATGCAAGAAACTCCATGGACATCAGAGCATTGGTGGCTAAGTGGTAAAACGCCCGACTTACAAGTTGTTTTTATACAAGGCGCTTTATTTTGTGTAATTTTTTCATCACCACCTCTCTCGAAACGGTGAAGAAAAACATCGTGAGGAAACCACGATATATGGAAATACAATTTCTATCAAAAATTTATAAAAATTGGTCTAGATAATTGACAGAGAAATCGGTGAACATACATAAAAAAAATACATACTACCGAACATAGAGCCTCTTTTATTTTGAAGTCGGTTAAAAATCAAACGGTTAACAAACATGAAAACTTAATGCTTGGAATACAAGTGACATTTTATGGTCTGAAGTTTCCAATGTTTTATCTAGATTTGACTCCTATGACTCAACCATCCCTTCGTAAAAAAATCTGTTTCAGAGAACTGTCGCAGCACCACTGGAAATGTTTTTCTTTTCACCAGCTTTAGGGTTATAAAGATTTGACCTACCAGCGAGCGATTACTGGCGAGTGCTTTTACACTGTCGATACAATTCTGTCAACAACTTGACAAGATAGACTTTATACCAGGAACGATATAGGCAAACATGTTTTCTGATTTTTTTTTATGAATCAAGTAATTGTGTACGAACGTTGCTTGTATTCGAGACACACTTAAACATAAAGAAATGTATGGCTTCTTGAGCGCCAATGCAACGTTTTAGACACGCTATGGATAGAGTTTTAAGGAGAGTACAATAAATAAATAAGATATGTTCCTTGAAAGGTAATTTATTGAAGGGAACTATTAGTGGATATAGGAAGTAGAAGACTGGCAGCACGCAGGCAGGTAGCAGCAGACAGGCAAACCGATCCACGCGGACCTCGAGGGTGGTCCGCAGGGTCAAAAACAGTGTAGCTTGACATCGTATGTGCTCCGGGCCTTTGGGGGCCTCACTTCTCTACTTGAAGAATACACAACGCCAGAAATATTTGCATATGTAAGTCAGAATAATTTCGGTTTTAACTAAAACTATTATTAGCTTTTAAGTTTAATAATTTTGCTGAAACCACCGCTACGTCACCTGATGGTAAGCGATTGTATGGTCAACGATGGAGCAAGCTTACCTAGAAGTAACCTATTCACTCTTGACTCAAAGACTCCTAGGATGTAGCTATCTGAAAACTTAGATTCCGGTAGGGAATTTTATTCCATAGCTGTACACATTCTATCAAAAGAGACTGGATCCTGTGACACAGGGTATTTTAGTGCCAGATGCAGTTGCTCTGCAGTTGCTCAAACTTCATGAAAACAAATAAACTTTTTATTATTCTATTCAGAAATTTGTAATTGAATTAAATACTTGACAAAGTCATTGTTCGCAGAACAGACGTCGATGGGGCCAAAAGTTTTAGAGTGACGACCACGTACCGACAGACGCAGCATTAGACAGCATCCCACAAGTTGCACCGATGACTTGGTGAGGGTCGCAGGAATCCGATGGATGCGGGATGCACAGAACCGTTCATTCTGGCGACACGGGGAGGAAGCCTATGTCCAACAGCTAACGTCTTTTAGCTGAAATGACAATGATGTTGAAACTCTATAGTCTGTCTAATAAGTCAACCGACTTGGGAATTTTGTATAATATTTAATCATTAAACAAATACTAATATTCGATACTTTTCATAAGGTTCTTCTGTTAGTAAACAATGATCAATATCTCATAATCAACCTTGATTATTAAACCCGTGTTGACTACATCAGATTTCATTAAATCCTAATATTTACCCAAGTCGTTTAACTTATTAGACAGACTCTACTTTCATAACAATTCAAAAGCTGGAGGTATGTGTTGAAAATACATTTTGCCTAATTCCCTGCTTCGAAAGCCCAAAAGAGAACCGATCAGGTGCTAAGAGACAGGTTATCGCTCTAATAATACATTTGGCAAGACTAAACCAAAGAATTAGCGATAGATTAGTCGCGGACGTGTGATGGTTTATTTTCGTCAGTGAAGTAAGGTTGAGGCCGGGTGTTTCACGAACAAACACAAACGCTACTATTGATGTCTCTACTTCTATAGGCGATGGTTGGATGGATAAACATTCGAGTTGAGGTGGGGTGTGCAATTATTTTATTTATTTATTAAAGCTGCACACAAAACTGTACAAAAGGTGGACTTAATCCCTAGGCATCATCTGCCAGTCGACCTTAGGGTGGTGCAAAAACAACATGACAAGTGCAACTTAATAAATAGAGAAACAGAAAATAAACAAATACAATAGTAAATACATACATATAAATAAGCAATGCTGTAGGGAAAAAACAAATCCAACCAATCAGTGCTGTGATGATTCTACCAACCTCTTGCGAATATGCTCACCTTAAAAGAAAGTCGGCTGGTTGCCATCTTGATATTCTAAGGAAGCGCATTTAATGATGTGGGTGTGAATCCATTTGTATTATCGTTAGGTGGAATGGGATGAGATTTTGGGAGAAGAGGGAATGTGCATTACTATTAATCATTGTCTGACTGCTAATGCGTCTAGTGCTTAAGTGATTTTCAGTGAAATATTCTATCAATTTGTATTATCGTCTTCAGATGAACTGTGGAGTTGCCTTCTCAAATTAAAAACTTCCAATTTATCCATTTTTGTCACTCATTCTGATTTTATTATTTATAAAAAATAAATATTTACAGGCTATATAGGCCTACACTGTGTTAGTGATTATTAAGAAATAACTAAATCTATGTTAGTGTGGTTAGGTACATACGATTTAAGAGTACCTATACATAAATATGTCAACCGCAGATTGATTTTATCAAATCCCATGTAGAACATACAGCTTGATATGTACTTGGGTTTGTTATACGTAGTTATAGGACTTTATTAATTAGAACAAAATAACCATATGATTAGTTTCAATACTGATTTGTAGGTTAGATGTTTTTATTAATTCATACTGTGAATATCTTAGAAATTGTTCATATGTCGTAATAAATGTTACATTACTTATCACTGTAATCTTGTTTTCGTCTTACTTACCACTTATTTTCTTACTTATATATGTTTTGTATGTATGTATCTATTTTTAGTATTAAGTACCTATTTAATTTTTCATTACTTTTTTATTTTGCACCAAGTGCAACCCCATTTTGCGTCCAGGCATCTCTATCCTTGCCAAGTTGCCTGGAAGAAATCGCCAAGTGCGATAAGGCCGCCAATTGTATATTTTTTTTTATTATAACGTTTTCTTATAATATTGTAATATTGGTGTACAATAAAGTGTATATAAATAAATAAATAAATAATGTTAATATCACTGTCATCTGGCACATTTTTACCTCTGAAACATTACCCGCCGAAACTTACGCCGCAGGGATTCAAAAGTAAGTCAAGGATAAAACATTCTAACAATTCTCAGTATTGAAAATAAAAGAAAAAAGTCTTACTAACATACACAACTTGTAAGATTGGGCCATGAGAAATGGGTTAGTGTGTAGGTCGTAAGCAGTCGTAGGCGTCTGACTATTAATACTAGTGAGATGTTGGGATTTTTACGCAGAGTTTATTGTTTCGCTTGCTTTACGATATCCTAGCGTTTCAAAATAAAGAAGCTAGATGGGCGATAAGCAAATAAACAACAATACTATGTTGATTGGTTTTGCAAGGTTCTAAACCTTGTAAAACAAAACATTACCTACACGGTTATTAGTAACTATGTAATCACAGTAGGTTGTGATAGTGTGATCTATTTGCAACAATTGAGCACCCGAAGAAGCCTTGACTGAAACACATTATAGGCGGAAGTTTGTTGTTTTTTAAATTTCCCAAAATTTGACACTAAATCTCATTTTCCTCCAAAACTGCTAATTGCAAATAGTTCACTCTATCATATCCTTTTGGGATTACAACTAAATCCACAATTTTTAATAAACTAGCTTTTACCCGCGGCTTCACCTGCGTACGTAAATATAGCATATGTCACCCAGAAATAAAGCAGCTTTCTATCGGTAAAATTTTAGCAATCGGACCAGTACTTTCAGAGATTACCTACAAACAAAAAATAAACTTTACCTCTTTATAATTTTAGTGTAGATAATATTACTTACAACCAGTACTCCACCTTATTGACTAGAAACAACTCACGTTAAGCGAAAAGTTATATTTATTAACTCAAACACAGACAAGACAAAAGTTAGGAGAAAGTTTATTCAGCTAAATGAAAGTAGATCAGACATTATGAGATAGTTTCACCCTACAGACAAGATTGCTTTAATAGATAGAGGAAAATGACGTGAACATAAATCACATCGTTAACATTAACGTTACATTTAATTTGACTGTACGTAAAAGAAATAAAAATGGTTAGAAAGGGGTTCATGCTGAGATGGTAGATAAAAGAGATATGTATCAATGAAGAAGACATGCTGCATAAAACCCAAATAATTGACTCTGGTTGATAGAAGTTTTAATTTTATTATTATTGCTAAGGTAGCGCTTGACCACAATCTCACTTTGTGACCATCGGTGATGTGGTCGACGATGATAATGAAATAAATAACCAATACAATGATGACAAATCTAATCTAGAATTATTTATTATAAATAGATTCCTTCGAATAGTCGATAAATAAACAGAGGTGACCGATGACTGATTCGCAGAAGCCATTTGAATATGTTTAAGATGAGGTCACCGTAAGTTGCAAGGGCGAAAAGAACAGCGCACGACTTACGTAAATTAGGATTAACATAAAACAAGAATCTGTTTATTGAAATTGCTCTGCATTTGCCTTTTATATTCTGACAACCAGAACTAGGCCCCTTTAATGTTTTGTCAGAACATTCTTAAGACATTCGTAATAGCATTTCAGCAAAGGTATTTCATGACTTTCAGTGAAGTCATGGTGCAACACAAGCAAATTTCCTCGAAGTCATTAAAAGATATCGATAGTTACTTTATCTCGAGGAGTCAAAATATGTAACCGCAAAAAAAAAACACCCCAACGAACCCGGGTTTCTTAATGATCTAAAACCACCTTGACACGTAATGAAGAAGAATGGTTACTTACGCCATTGATCGTGCCTTCCATGTATGACAAGAATAGGCAATGGTCCAATTACAGACTGTATTCTTTGCAAAAGTAAAATAGTATAAACTAAAAATAATAAGCAATACTATCCATCTTTGGGCATGAATAAATTTCTAAAGCAACAATTAAAATGAAGCCGAAAAATTTGAAAATAAAATCAAAGTTCATCTCATACCTACAAAAGTCCATCAACATGCTCAAACATCATCACAAAGCTATGACAACGCGATCCCGATACTAACATTATAGTAATTCTTAAAAATAGTCCAACCGACGTAGGCGGCGTTGCTGACGGTACTTTTCTATATAAATAACTTTATTTATAAAACAACCACGTCTTTAAGTAGATACAAATTCGACTGGACGTGTGCAATGGGATTATGATGTCGCATACAAACGAATTTATGCTCTGCTCCGTCTGTTTTAGATGATGTTATCGTTTGGCAAAGTGTTAGTGCTGCGGCGGGATGTGTAGATTTCCTAATGGGGTGATCAAATATAATTGGTGATAATTTTGGTTTGATTGCTGCTATAACAGTTAATTATAATATGCTATCTGTTAATAAGCTGGAGTACAGTATTTTAAAAGCTTAGCTTACATACGATTAGTTTAAGCAAAACGACAATCAATGTGGATATGCTCCTATAATTCAGTCTGTTGAGGTTTTAGTTTCCAGTGTTTATGGAGCATTTTAATAGCGGTTCACATAAAATTACGAATTCCATTGCTTTTCATTAGCTCTAAGCTTTGTTTCACCACGGCATTACCACGGTGTTTAAAACTCCATAACATAATTATTGCTAGCATTAACCGAAAACAAATCCGATTTCAAAAGCTACTGTATAATCGCATATTTTATGAGTAGTGGAGCGTATCTCTATTACTCTATTTCTTGTTGTGTCGCTATTGTTAACGCCTACAGAGTTATATTGTCGAAATTTATGTTGTTCTGTCTTTTAGCAATATATCAATTATAGTAATTAACTAGAATTAAAGAAATATTTTACTAAGAGACTATTAATGCATGCGTACAGAAAGAAAGGCTGCGCCATCTTTTAACATCCATTCGTTTACTGGATCTATTTATTTTAATTTTATTAGGGATAACAAACACCAGTTTAAACAAAATAGCTGTTAAAATACAATATCGTTTCAACTTAATCTAGTGTAATTTATAGTTACTTATTATTATGTTTTAGTTATTATTAGGTTTAATATTAACAACAAAAAAAACAAATTAAAGAACTCTGTAGCAAATACACTAATATTGTTGTTTAGATAGAACTAATATTAATAACCTACTGGATGTCCCAATAGGTTGTCAATATTAGTTCTATCTGAACTTTGTAAGTTGTTTGGCCAATCACATGCATATCCTCATTAACTACTAGGTCTTCTTTTTTAAATGACAATTTGTTAAGGAAGATTAAATAAGATATGTTGAACAAAATTGTCTATACCACCTACAATTATGCTTTCATGGCCTGCTATTGTGGATCTGTCAGTATCTTCCCGCATTTATCGAAAGTTTGCTTCTGGTTTTCTTGTTACAATCTCCCCTATTTCACTTCTTTTCTTTACACAATACATACATCTTTTTTCGTCTCTTCTTCTACTCTTCCTCTCCGTTTGCTAACTGACCTTTGTTCATCATTCTTTAGTCAAATGCTTTTAATTGTTAATGCAACTGATATTTTGCAAATCTGTATTTACCTATTTTTGTTTTATTGAAGGATATTTCAATCTCTCAGCACCGCTAAATATTGACATGTCCAGAGATAGCAGTTACCTACACATATATTTTTAGCCAGGAATGAAAAAAAACTAGTTTCCAGAAGATAGTGGGCTGAAACCTGTAGGCGTAACATTCCCCTGCTGCATTACATTATCGAATATAATTTGTTAGTGACTTCAGGCGCCACATTATTTATTTTCAGAGCTTACCTTAGTTCATGTCACAATATGAATAATAGAGCTTCCATTTGTATCACGTCTCTAAATGCATGCCTTTGCCAGCACCATATGACCTTACAAAGGTTTTGGCAAATTCTTAATAGAACACTCACGATAGTATGAGAGATTCTAAGAAGTCTCTCATTCATAGCCACAGATTTGCATTTAGGTCAGTCGCAAATAGCAAGTAGGCACGTGACAGACGTTACTCAAACTTTGTAGAAATCTTAGAATGCCACAGCTGCTTTATAGCAGTTACAAAATTCATAACAAGCATGCCAAATATTACGTGGAAAGAATTCTAGTTTCCCCTTAAGTTTTGGCCCAATGGTTGTATAAAATCGGATTTCTTAGACGGATCATATTCAAAACGGAAATAGTTTTCGTTTTTGCATTATGACAAACGATCCTCACAGCGTTAGTCACATTGCAAAAATAAAACTAATCGGCTTAGCAAAATCGAGTCGCTATTTGCATCATCAGCATCAGAACGGTGGACTAAAGGAAACACTTTATTTGCATCATGAAATATAGATCTGGCAGTATTGTACGAGATCTGGCCTGGGAATGGGAAGTAGTCGTTTCATGAAACAGGTAACTTTGAGCTGTGTTAACTTCGGATTGATCTTGAATTATAAGTACAAATAGATACACTTTATATTTAAGGCATGTTATTTCTGCTCTAAAATGCAAAGGCCAAAGGAAAGAACTTGTTTTAGTCAGTAAAAATTACGTGACAGTCTTTCTCGCTCCACTCGAGGCAGAAGGTAGTTGAAAATATCCAAATTCGAAAAAAGTCAAGAGACTCTTTTATTCATTTGCTTCAATCATTCCGAAATCAGTTATTCATTTAATTCTTTGAGTTTTTAATTTTCTATAATCTACTAGGTTTATTTATAATATGTATAACCATTTTTGGGTGTAAGGGGCTGTTCAAGTATTACGTAAGCAGATTTTTTGCAAATATTAACTCCCCCCTCCCCCTTGTCAGCAAAAGTAAGCAAAGCTCTCACCCCCTCCCCCCATGCTTACGTAAACATTGGTACAAGTATTTGTCAATGAGTTGGTTTCGTTATTAATTTATGAGCACTAGTTGTAAGTCTACAAATAAGGAAAGGACTTGAAATAAAGGAAAAAAAAAACAAACCTCATTTAAATTTTTTACATATTAATTTAAATTAACAGTCCTGAGTCCATGATGCACGAATCCATGACTCTAAATCTTCAACGACATTGGATGTTTGCTGGTGATGTGTATCTATCTGCTCACTTTCTTGTGATTTTGGAACATCGAGATCGTTCTCTTATAAAACTAAGAAAAAAATATACTGCTCACGTAATCACCATCTAGACCCCCCCCTTCCCCCATGTCATCAAAAATAAGCAATGCTAAAACCCCCCCCCCACCCCTCTATAGTGCTGACGTAATAATTGAATGGCCCCTAATCTAAGAAAATTTGAATTTGAAAAATGAGTTTTCTCATGACATGACATCCGACGTTGAAACAATACGAACGGTAGATACGCAATAATTTCATAAATGTCACATAACGGTACAGAATTAGAACTGCTTAAGAAGAACCTGTGTGTTTTTGTTTCAATCGTCGCTACCTGGGTAATATTATCCCACAAATAACACCTTTTCTCCAGGTGATTACGGGATAGAATTTCCAAAACGAAAGCTATTCAACCAAAAACGTTCCATTCGTCAGAAAGAAGTGGTCGGCGTGATTTAAGTGTCTTTTGAAATGCATTGGTTTCACGTTTGAGCTCAGACTCGTATTAAAAAAACAATTTTGAGATTTTATGGTTATAAATATGTCGATATAACAGAGAAATCAAAACAAAGAAAGTAATTAATAAAATTTTAAAAAGAGCCTTTATCTAAAATTTATTTGAAGTTAAAATTATTTCTTAAGGAAATTATCATTGTTCTAAAATAACTCGCAATTTCTAAAAACTGTATATCATAGGTTAAGACCTACATTTTTTGCAGCTTTTAAACCAGTGTGTCACTTTGCGTGTATTGACCTTTCCTCAGTGACGGCTAGATTTTTTGGTATTTTTTTTTCTTGTTGGCACGTCAATTAACTGTGCTAATGTTTCTGTTAAAACTAACCCACATTCATAAGATGTGTCAAGACTACTGAAATAGAACTAACCAGCCACAATGTACTACAGCTTGTGCTGGATTTTGGCACTAATTTACTCGCTTGTTGTTAACAATATACAATGGTTAGCTAATGGATTTAATGCTGTTAAACTAAAACGATTGTCTTTCATAATATTTCAGAAGCATTGTGACAGAATTAGATTTCAGAATGATTTTTGAGGATGCATTAGAGATGCATACTTCAGCTGAACAATAGTAGAGTCCATTCTATCTTTAAATATTTAACCGCGAAAACTAAGGTAAAGTAAGCTGTCAACCTCTTTGTTTTTATTGGCCAATAACTATAATATAACAATAGTGGAGGAGCCCGCTGGGAGCAACCGAAGGATGTCTCAGACTTTTACTGACTAAAATACTAACTAACTCTTTCAAACAATCCCGCACTCCAAGCTGCAAAATACGGAATATGCTCAGTTCTTTTTTTGCAAAACCAACAGTAAACACATTTCGTAAACCACCTCTATGTATTATCAGAGACGAAAGATAAACTTATCACACTAGGGAAATCGCAGACAAAGCCCAATTTATACTAGACGACGAAGACAAACGAGAAAATCAGACAGACACAGCATAGCTAGAAATATCTTACGATAGGTAAAACATGCAATAATAGAAATGAGACGAAGGAAAATAACGAGTCGTGCATCGACCTCGAATTTTCTAACACTTTCCGTATATTTTATACACGATTAACTGGTGACGTCAGTGGGATCAGCGCGGGGGCGGATGACGATAGGACCAGACTCGAATCAGCTGCAAGAGATGGTGGGACCGATATATTTGAAGGTAATTGCGCATGTGTATAATTTATGATGATATCCACAAAATAACAAATGTTACCGGTGGTAACAGAATTCTTCTTAAAGATTGATGAAGAGTTCAACGAAATATAAACTGGCGAATAAGTGCTGTCAATTTGAAAAAAATTTTATTTTTTTTTTGGATGGGTAAACCTCAAATAAATTGTCCTTTCGTTCCAGGGCCGCGGTAATTATTTCGTACAACCGCGCAAACATAATGTAGCGTTATTTATTGTTTCCTTGATTTTTTTGTTTATAAAGAGGATGAAGAACAAGAAGCATTCAAAGTGAAAACGTAAGAAAAGAATAAGCAAAATGTTCGTGACATCAAAATGAAAAATGGCCGACACAAAAGTAATGAATTATGCTGTACCTGCTTACTAAACGTTACAATTGTTAAATCTTCAAGAATTATCATTTACGATTGTTTAAAATGAAGTTATTCATTCAAAGCTTGCAGAGTCTAGGAGGAAACGAGCTGGCTACCGGCCAGGAGACAGAGGGTAGTGCAACGTTTAAAATTGGGGGCGCCGGCGCCGTCGCTCCGGCCAGACAGGGAAGTAATTCAAATGAAACGCCCTACCACTCAAATAAGAGCAATAAAATTTTAATAACTTTTTTCGTATGATAGGACAGTATGACTAAGTATTAAAAGTTAAAAAATTTAGGCATACAAATTCTATAAAATTACTGATAGCGACCGCAGTTGGACTAACTGATAAACTTGCCAGCATGACAGTAGGTCAAGCCATCATGCTAGGAAGCTTAGTGCACTGAACCAACACAGAGATATATGATTATGACGACGTTAAAAAGTGCTAAATCTTGTTGACCTAGTCGTATTTCTGTTAACACTGTAAAAAAATACGTAAAATCGTTTGTTTAGCTCCAAGTTGACATTTTTAATAACAAACGACGCGGTGACGACACGCAATGTTATAGATTTTCAATCAAATTATTTATTTCAACTGGTGATGCAACTTTAGACCTGAATTTATTCCACTGACATTGAGATCTTTTTATATTACCTGATTAAATCTAATCTCGTGACGGCGCGACGGTGTTAGCCAACAAGCCAAAACTAACCATGTTTATATATGTCTCCTGGTCTTACACAAATTTATTGGGATTTAATGAAAAGGAAGCCCCCCCTGGGCGAAAAGTCCCCCCCTGGGCGAAAATCGAGAACTAATAAAGAGTTGGCCATTTATAATCTAACCTTAGCCATGCCACTCTCACTGATAACACCCCTCATGCAATTTGTTATAATGAGTGGCATACCAAGAGTCAAACTTTTACTATCGGAAAAGTTTTCATACAAATCAAAATATTTAATCCAAGTCCGTGCTCTGAAATAATCCCCAATTATTCGGCGCTCATCAACATTCTGGCACACATCCGCTAATTATGCACAACATGTGATTATGAATCAGTTCTCTGAACCATCGATGATTAATGTTCAGCCTTCAGACTGCACTTCAGTTAAAAATAACGCATGAACGCGATGAAAGAGCCCGCCAATGTCATTGTTATATCACACAATGCTTGTTTAGATGTTGATATCAAAACTAAAGAGAATAATTATGTCACGAAAAAAACTCACAGAGCTTTAAGTGCCAAATGTGAAATGCAATCACAAGCTTGTTTTGGGGGTGACATCAAACGAGGATGTGAATACAAAGGTCGGGACAATTAGAAATGGAGGTGAGCTAAATGAAAGTCATAGATGTCATACAAAATTAGGAATGATCACAGAACTGACGAAAACAGGTATCAAGTAAACTTTAAAACTCGCCAAAGTTGCAATCTGAGAGAAGACAAAAGAACATTTTCTTTACAAAAGTGAAGAAGAGAATCACAAATATTGGGTATATCAGCATAAATTTTTAAGACATCCGAGTAAAAAAACATCTAAAACATTGGTTTATTGAAAAGGAAGCAACATCCGATAGCGACCTTGCCAACCCACCAAAAGTAGACCAACTACAAACGATAAGTAAATTAGAATAGAAATTTCGTAACACGGGAAGCGTTCGTCATTCGCTGACCGATCCGACAAGGTGGATGAGCTCACAGGTTCACTGCTACATGCATGTGCACGTTACATTAGCTGTGTTTGTTTTGGCGACTACACTGATTCTTTTAGTACTGACATAAGAGATGCGTATGCTAGAAATGACGATGAAGACGTTAGTGAATTAAATTTAGGTAAGTATGTGATTTTAAATGAGTATCCGTTCAAATTTGTACGTGATAGTTATGTCATAATAATAGCAGTTGAATAAACTGCTTTTGATCTCTTGCTAGAGTGCCAACTAATTTTAAGATCCTTTGATACATGAACAAGCGCTGGTGGCACATATTCCAAAAACCTTTAGTCATTGTTATCATTTTACAGAAACATACATTATTTGGAATCTTTGATTAGCAAGAAAACCAAATATAAGGAAAATTGCCAAAATCAAACCAAATACATAGTAAAAATATGATATGATCTATGAATATGCCAAAAATCAAACTATTTAAAATATACTATGACAAAAAGATAAAGATTTTAGCTATTGGTAACGATGGAAACAGTCAAAATGTATTCTCGTGTTTAATACATGTTCATCCCGAAATTTCGATCCAGACAAAAACTACAAATAACCCGTACGCAAAATCGCAAACAGAGCGTTACCCACAACTGACGCATTCTACAGACCATGAAGAACTCAAAGTATTTTACATTTAGTAGAGCTGCATCTTGACTGACAGTAACACACATGTCCCCGATAGTGATTGACGTGGTGTCTATGCGTACACCGCCTCGCAAATTATCGCTTTTGGCATACCACCAAACTCTAACTCTTCTAACTTACTGATGGTTATATAGAGATTTTGTTCTGTCTAGTGCATACGCGTTAGTGTCATCAAATACGTATTATATATGGCTCTGTAAATAAATTGATTAATTTTTGAGATATGTGTCTTCCTACGATTTATGTTTGATCATTAAAATAACCTTCACGAGTAACCATAAATCCGGGGCAACCTAGGAGACGGGCGCTAAAACTTTTTTGACTGGCTAATCTTTTCATCACGACACAGATATACAGTACGTGATGAACTATTATATATTAGAGATCGTCTTGTGGCACCATGTGCCACTGGCCACTACCGTACATTAAGTTAGTCTTATAACCTTTTAGTTTTAGTTAGTCGTATAAACAAATACAAAATCAGAAGAAGTGTTCATTAACGTGCTCAAAATATAGGAGTATTCATAATGAAGTAATTGATCTATAACTAAATGGACGGCGGGTCTAAAACCAAAATCATAAAAAATGTGGCCTGAGTCAACTCAAATTAACATCTTAATTCAAACCGTATTATCATTACTAAACACTTTAGGCGAATATTACGTAAACACAGGAGTAATAGAATTTGTTTTTGAACAATATGTCTTGATTCTGTACAATTTCACACACACAATAAATGAAGCAAAATTCCAAACTTACTAATTTTCTGGTTAACCAAATATGTGGTATTGAGTAGTGTTCGATAAATTTTTTTAAAATTAATGTAAAGACGAACAATTATCTGTTATTAACTAAAACAAAAGTAAAAATGTGACATTAATATTAGTTTTAAATGTTGACCTACTACTACCCCACCCCATAATAGCGCAGTAGATATCAATCAATACACACAAATTATTCACAAAGCAGACATTAATCAACCTGTACATGAAAGGGGAAGCGAACATATCCCGAAACATAGCGTGACTTTCAGCAATAGAACTGATGCTCCAAAGAAATTCGATAATGTACTGATACGGGAATCCATAACCAGGTTAAGTGAATTGGTCGTAGATAAAAGAATGCAATTTGTATTACTGAAAACTAGCACAGGTAGTTGGAAAAGACCATGAAACAAATATGAGTACCTTCACCGATGAACAATATTTTGGGTTTGATTTCATTCATTCACTAATCATTAAAATAACTATGATTAGTGAAACAACAATAACAGTATAATCTATCCTACTTCCTACTAATGTTATAATGTGAAAATTCACGGTACACAGGATATCATCAAATAACTTCTCGCTCTCCAGGGTGGAGTTAGAGGGTGTGTCAGATTTTTACTGTATAAAACCCACATTTGCCCTTTAGTTGCCATTAATATTCCAGGTCTGCGGTAACTTTTTCGTAATTCCCGCGACCCTAGCGAAAATTGACCTTACTGAGCCCCTACGTTTTTGCTGACATCTCTTTAAGGCGCCTCAACGACTCGGATTCAGTCCATACCAGACGGTCGGATGACGAACTACCCAATGCTTGTCGTCGTCAAGCCCGCGCATACGGTGACCGGGAAGAGCCCTGCTACTACTCCCAAGTCCCCAATGACCGAAAAAAAACATACTTTTTATCCTAGTAGTCCTTTGTGATATATAAGAATTTCAGTGATTCGCAAACTTGGTGTTTATTCTTGTCAACAAAAGATAAACCGAATCCTACTAAGAGCAAACGAACCATAAAGACTTCACACCATAAAACCGCACTTACAAACAACTGGAGCAAGGCAAAATATCGTCAACATAAACAACAATATCAATAACTTAGACCTTCGGGTTTCCACGTCATCACACATTATCTTGGCCATGAGAAGCCATCAAAAGCCATCAACAGTTCCCTATCAGGGTGTAGGTCGTGGGTGTAGTGACGTACATGAAAGGTTTGAGTGTTCAATTTTCCACATGATCGCCTACTAGACGTGTTGGCGAAACATTATTGGCATTTACAAGGAAGAAAATATTATGTATGATAAAATTTCTTGTTACTATGCCTAGGTGAATTTTGTTACGTCAAAGTGCTATGAACGTATCATATACGGATGTTTAAAGCTAAAAAGTGCATAATAACTTTAATTTCGGAAGTCGGTGTCTGTTACTTCGTTATTTATCATCAACTTCTGAAATTAGAGTTATTACTAGAGACTCATTCCGAGTCTGCCTAAGTATAAAAATTTATCAGATGTTGACTCAAAACTAAAAAAAAAACAAATCGGTCCAAGCGTCTTCGAGTAACCGAGGAACCACTATTTAAGGTGTTATGTGTCGTCTAAGTAAGAGATTTTGTACTTACGTACTTTTTTGGTCGCGTGTAAAAAAAGAATATCTGACAAATTGAGTTCCTCCAACATTTTTGAAGTCGGTTAAAAAGAAAATCACAAATTAAATAAATTCTTATACCTCCATAATTTTTGTTAATACATTTATCAGATGTACTTTCGAAAACATTATGCTTTCCTTAAAAACAATCTTAAAAGACTTCAAATATACACCAAAATTTAAAAAATGAAGAGATAACTTCACTCTTTAACGACACAGCATCAATCCAAATTAAGCCACAAAATCATCAATTTCTCACAAAATAATCACGCTATAAATAAGGCATGTCACCACCCCAACGAGCAATGAGCAACGATGAAGCATAACTCCAAACAACTAACGTCACTGAGCTTGTAAATATAGTCCAATTTGTTTGTTTATGAACTGCTTGCAATTTGTTGCAAACCTGCAATTTGGCAACGAGCTGCGAAATTTTTCAGATGTGATGAAATCTACAAAAACGCAAGAGAAAGACCAGAACGTGGACGGAAATTGCAACGGACTGGTGTTTGTTTTACTTCTTTTATTGGTTTATTTAACTTCCGTTGTACTTGCAAAATCAAAACAGTTATAAATACTACAGAACATATCAGAATCACAGACTTTTGCTACATTTAATTTTGCTATAAGAACACATTGGACCTGCTACGTGAATTTCAAATTACTGACTACCCTGTCCAGAGGAAACGCTAGAGTCTTATAAAAACTATACAGGCTCATTAGACATATTCCAGTTAGATCTCTAGATACTTGTAAGCTTTTGCTATATTGCGTAACAACGTATAATAGGAACTTTCGCGGCAAGTCAGCCACTATCGTTCAAGCAACATGTATCATAAAATAAAGATCACGTCACAAACATTTCAGGATCACGCTCCAGCAGTCCAGCTCAAACCAGACCAGACGTTACGAAGCTTTGAATCACACGCTCTCGAATATCGACATTGTTCCAAAATTAGGATCTAGTTCTAAAATTATTCGCCGATACATAACGACTGCATGACCCACCTGTATTCAAGGAGCTATAAAACTGACTGACGTCTTAGAAAATCGATTGGAAATAGGAACCGTGACCTGACGTGGATTTTCCAACATATCTATAGTCAAAATCTCTTTTCCAATTTCATACCGTACTTTAAAGTCACGCAGTGTAACAACGTATTGAATTTTAAAGCCGTACTAAAGGTTGTAAGAGCCAGTATTAATGACAGAACAAGCAATTTTCCTTAGTAATGAAATCTATAAGTGGGCAACTTGGTAATTAATATACGGTTAGTCTGAAACCGCTAGTTTCAATAAAATCAGCAGTTGCCTTTACCAAATTGAATCAAGTCTTTGTCAACCAGAATAAGTTGCATTAAAGGAAAATTATTATTAGTCATAGCAACATTACATGATAGTTATATTACAGACGTATTGCTATTTATAGTCTCAATAATAACTAAATGGTTTTCAACACCACCAGATACCATAACCCTGCCAAACATGATTATTATTTTATTTGTGAAAATCTTTTCGTGCAGATAAGTAACCTGGTTTTTAGTTTACTGGACGAACTTGTTTATTTTGAACATCTGCCTTTCCCTTCTGCTTATTTTAAACGGAAACAAGCCGACAAGAAAGTGCTACATGAGTTACTGCTGACTTTTGAGCACCGAAAATAATTTGTCAGTAGTATTAACCAGAAGTTTACTGTGATTACTGCAGAAATCATCACTTCAATAACTTTAGTTACAGTTTAATGAAAGACAAGAATGACGTTTATTAAGTAACATAATAAACAAACACGTGCGCGATGCTACAAACTTTATGAAATAAGAAACAACAGTATTTTCATTGAAACGATTTAAAACGAAAATAGAAATTGTGCTTCCGAAATAGAAGATACATTTATGACATCGTTAAAGTATTCTTATCATTTAAATAAAATCTATCGTTAACCACTCACCTTGCAATAACTGAATAGTAGCCTGATACTCTGCTAACTTCTCGTCCACGTAGCCCTCCTGCGACTGCTGGGCGATGATCTCCGCTGTGGAGGGACCTCGTTCCTCCTCATCCTCCTCATATATCATGGGTCGCGGCGGCGGAGGCGGTTCTAGAGGCACTCCCGCGTAATCGTACTCCCGAACTGGCTCATAAGGCGACGAGTAATAATACTCCGGACTTTGCCCTAATATTGGAGACATAGGATAAGGAGAGATGGAAAAGTGAGAACTAGGAGATGGAGAATGCTGTCGTAAATTGTGAGGGGAGTGTAAAGGTCGAAATGGCTTTGGGGATGGATGGACTGGTGGGGGTGTCACAATAGCTGTGGAGTGCCTGGGTCCTGAGATGAGCGGGGGTGGGCTGGGAGCCCATGGTGAAGGGGGACGATAGTTAAGGGGGGAGGCAGGGCCTGGCGGCCGCGCGCGACCGCGTCCTGGTGGCTGGGACATCTCGCGGATTGATTCACGTCAACCCGGTGTCACGCCACCATGTGCATCGCTGAAACAATGGAAAAGAACTGTGAGGAAAGGTGTCAAGATTCTGTAACATCAAAGAGCAAGCGAAAGCATTCATAAATTACAAATCCAATCCAAATAAGAAAACTCGTTAAAATACAAAATACCACCACATAAAGGGCTTAAGATATCTATTCTAGTGCAGTCTATATCGAGGTGTTCGGAAGGGGTTACGACCCACATTTACACCGCTACATACGTACGAAACAGATGCCTCAATACTTTTATTATGTACAAATGGCTTCTTAAGTGTATTTATTGAATCGTGATAATGTTGGAATGTCTGTGCATTGAAGGTTTGAGGCCGCCGGTAGAATTTTGAGAGCATCAGTTCACCTCTTGCCAAATGTTATACAAGGCTTGGAAGAGAAACGAAGTAAAAAACAAAAACATATGTAAGTGTCCATCACTCAGTTTTTATGAACTGGCCAGACATTGAGTTAGATAACAAGACAATGGGCAGGTAGAACTTACAGTCTAGATTTTCGACTAGTCTCTCTCATTCGAATTTAAAATACATTCTTATTATAAATTTGTCATTAGCGCCGTTAATTCTGTATATAGTGAACAAGTCGTTTCAAATAAATTAATGTGATTCTTTGATTTAGAGATTACTAAAGGAAGCAGTAACATATTGGGTGGTAACAACTCTATTTTCGGGCATGTGGTGAAAAATGTATAAGCGAGGTAGCACTTCGAATACTCATTATTAACCTTTTCATGTCTTTTGGCTTCTAATTAAGCTACAAATAAATAGCACTCAGTGACAGACAACTCATTTATTTTGGTAGGTAACACAGTACTCCGCAGCATTTCTGTACCTATGTGGTAGTAAGTGAAAAAAGAAAAAAGACATAAACCATAACTTGCGGAGAAAAAACAGACAGGCTAAAAACAGTCATTTCATGCCAAAGGCATAACATGATGAACTGAAACCATAAAACATAATAATTTGTCTAATTACATAATCAGAACTGTGTCAAGCAATAAAATTAAAAATAAATCCGCCATAACAGCCAAAAGTTATCATCAATCTAACAAAATGGACGTATCAAATATAATATTTAATCATTTATATAAATAGTCAAGCCTATAGAACCTCGACGTCGGCTGCACAGTGCAATGGTGATATTTTGAAAGACATAACCGTTGAATAAATTATATTGGACACAAGCCAATGTCAGGGAGAATGAAAAAACTGTTTAGAAACAACGTGGTCGGTGACAAGAAAACTAGAACAGTTTGTATAAGAATCTATACGTGAAGCGCTTTTCGCATACACAATCAGTTTCCAAGTTGACCTTGTAAGAAAGAAGAGGGCATTGAATCAATTAAGAAAATTCCTAGTAGGTATAGAAGAGTTGATTAGGACACGTGAACAAGACAAATTGTAAAAAAAAAATCATAGGAATGAAAAACAGCATCCACAAATTCAGCGTGAACTTGAAACAAACCACGATAAATAATCATCTTTTAAGAAATGTCCTCAAGCTTAGTATAATGTACATAACTACCTACAGATAAAAGCCACGAACAAAACAATACAAACAAAATTTTGCTCAACACTAAATACGGCTTCCGTCGAAACCGATCTACTCGGGACTACTTCTAAACGCTAGAAGCCTTTCACATCTGAAGTGAAGCCATCAAGAAGTACGAGGAAGCACTTTTCGTATCCCTCAACATCTCGAAGGCTTTCAACAGGGTACACTGCAATCCAATAACACGAAACCTAAATAACACCTCTGGGTCAAATTTGCGAGTATCAGCTCGATGCGCTTGTGTCTATTGAAAAACGAGCCTCAAGGATCAACAGCAATGATACACTGGTCGAGTCGAGGCTGCAATGTCTTCGGCATTATAGAGGAGTGTACATTGGAATTGCATAGTTTAATTGCGCCCGTTCCATCATCAGACCACTAGGCAAAGGCGACTACTTTTATAGAGTGGAAATTAATATGAAGATAACTTTTTAAACACATTCATTTTGCGTGGAGTAGAATTTCCTGCTGCAACTTGGGCGTATTAAGTTACGATTGAAGATATTATATTTAGACAAGCGTGTTGCAAAATACCGACCATACCATCAATTAACATCAAGTGAAATAGTGATACAATCCGAACGTATTTATAATATAATTTAAAAAAAAACACAGATGATAAGATTCTTCTGTCTCGGTTAGTAAGTGGAATAAGGCTGCTGAGGATTATGGGTAATTCTTAGATGATATTGTAAACTTCCGACTTTGTAATCACGAATTTTTTGATTATCAAAATAGTCAACGAACTTATACAAAGATGGTGTCAAAAATAGCCGTCAGCCAGACGTCAAAAAAATGACTCTGGGCAATGCACGGGGTCTGGCCGGCCTCCAACCGTGCCAGCGTGAAGACCTCTTATGTAACAGCCTGGAGCAGCATGTGCCAACAATTGTTATGGTTAGAAATAATGTGAATGATCAACGACGACAGGTGACTCCAGATTAATAGGCCTTGTGGCGTAAACATTGTAACGATGGGCCATTAACTGTTTAAATAAATAACTATTATATTTTATAGTTTGTAATATTTAATATAGCACTATAAACGTTTGAAATATTGAAGCTGTAAAAGATCTTTAGTAAATACTCTGGAACTATGGGTGACTTTTGAGAAGTAGAAACACGTTTCTTCACACAAACTTTTGCACGCAAAAAGACGATCAATTAATGTTTAACTCATAATAGGTAGGTATGTATAAACTTGACAAATTCTTTAAAATAAAAATTTGACATTTGTAGCAGGGGATCTGTAAATCTCGAATAAAATATTTATAAAAATGAAGTAGCCGTGCGCGTGGGCACCCATCAAAGTAGCAAAAAATATAATCAATAGTGTTTATGAGTAAATATAAATCATAGGAATGCACACCGGGATTTGGAAGGAACAGATGAGGCATTAACCATTTTAGACTATGCTTGTATATTGTTTTCTAGTATTTTATTGCCCCTTTACCATATATGTCCATGCTGAAGATAATATTCATCTCAGTAAATGATTGGTTAGTTGATTATACGTTTCAATACTCTTACCCGAAGACTCGCTCTTGTCCCTATCGCTTTTAGGCACGCAATTTACTGTTTTAGCACGCACTAGTGCGAAAAATTACGCGAGCTCGCCTCACCACAATTTATAGTACCTATTTATCGTATCAGGCTGAGCGCTAAGCGAACCCCTCGAGTCGCCGGTCAACCCTCGCTTGTGTTTGTTCGTAAATCTATTTAAAATCGACCGCATCGTCGCTTTCCATAGGTGAGATAGCGGTCAAAGCGCGAACCTATCAACAATAAAAAAAACACATGTGTACGACACAAGAAGTGGACAATCAATGATACACTTATTGCACTGTACCTATACTGACACCACACTGAAGGCATAACTATAGGTACTTGTGTACTATGTGTCAGTCTAGCCATCTTAAAATTTTAATCCAGATATCTTTTGGGAAATTATCACAAAGACTACAGACTTCAAAGACATTAAACATTTCCAAGCAAAACCTCACATTAAATTAGCTCTAGCATCTTCAATCTTCTTCAACCAATTCTTCAATTCTTCTTCTTCATCAACCAAGGTTGCCGACATAGCACAAAGAATCGCCAAACTTAAGTGGCAATGGGCAGGGCACATTGCTCGCAGAACAGATGGCCGTTGGGGCCGAAAGGTTCTGGAGTGGCGACCGCGTACCGGAAAACGCAGCGTTGGCAGGCCTCCTACAAGGTGGACTGACGACCTGGTGAAGGTAGCGGGAATCCGATGGATGCGGGACGCACATGATCGTTCGTTGTGGCGACGCTTGGGGGAGGCCTATGTCCAGCAGTGGACGTCTGTCGGCTGAAATGATGATGATGATGATGATGAGCATCTTCAAGCTCTGACATGTCAAAAACCAGTTTTTCTAGATCACTATGTCAATCTCAGCTGGAGTCAATACACTAGTCTAATATTGGCATCGCTTTCTGCAGCGATGTGCCAATGATATAATCGACGGAATTAGAACCAAAATCCTATCCAGATCATGATGTATGGCTAATTCTGTATCTTTTCTTTTAACTTCATTACGTTTTTCTGACGTACCGTGGGCTGGTTTCTCGGCCATTGTCGAAGTTTGATGAATAACTGATATATATTTACCAAATCAAATCAAATCAAATCAAAACATTTATTTCAAATAGACCATTTACAGGCACTTTTGAATAGTCAAATGTCGGTCAGTCCAAGAAAAGTGAAGCTAAATTGCACGTTCCAAAGAGTAGGTCTCTATGGAGAAGAACGTGCAAGAAACTCCATGGACACTCTTTTAAATCATATTATGTGTTACATATAAAGCTTGGTTACATATTACTTGTTGCTTCTATCATGTGAGCACAATGTCGATAATGAAATAAAAAATGTAAAATAATTAAAAGATAGAAACTGAATTAAGCCACTGGTAGCTAAGAGATGACCAGTCCCATCTGACGGCACCCGTTCACGAGCATGACGCGTGCATCAGCCCCACTCAGCTCAACCATTTTGAAGGGAACTGAACGACCCAATAACACGTGCCACCAACAGCGAGACATTTGAGTGAGCATGACAAACTCTCAACAGCCATGCTCGTAATGTCAAAAAAAAAAGTTGTACCAATACTGTATTCTAGAAGGGGTATTTGACCTTGTGATCTTGAATTCATACATGGAATTGATCAAAACTAAGTTTGAAGAACTACATTTATGTGAGCAGGTTTTTTTTATTGTTTGATATCAACTAGTGCTTGACCCTCTCTAAACGAGGAGGCCTGAGTCCCAACAGTGGGAACATTAAAAGGCTGAGAATGAGTGGTTGACCGCGATCCCATATGAAGGTAAGCAGTGATGCAAACGATGATGGTGAGGCACACTAGTTTATTAAGAGCCTATTCACTCTAGCCTTGAAGACACCCAATTATAATCGGATGGGAAGACCGCAGCAAGCAAATTGTTCTTGTCCGTCAGGTCCGTCTTGACCGTAGAGGTTTCAACAACGTACGGGTGGATACTCGCTGTACGGTAAGGTACATTTACTTAAACTAGAACCAAACATTCGAAGACATGTGATATCCACCAATCCGCACTGGGCTCGTGTGGTGGATTAGGATTAATTCATTCCGCCCATTGTCTCGTCTAGAGAGGAGGGCAGAGTCCCAGCAGTGAGAACATTATAAGGCTAATTATGCTATACCTATATAGTTTTTCCCAATCTCATTCCACGTAAATTTACATTAACATTAAATCAAGAAAGATATTCAAAATGGCCAAATCAGGATCAACATATAATATATAGCAGTTAGTAGGTCAGTGACTTGTCACACTGAATCACGCGGAAATCCATCTTACACAATGATTGCATCAACTTCTTAGCAGAGTCTGGATACAGTAACAGTTCAAAGATGTAAAAATAATTTCATACATAACATTATAATTTTCATGCGTGTTCTCGGGAAAACAACTTTGTGTAAGTACGCTTGTTTTATCTTATTTTTATTACACTTAGTAATACAGCATAATTTGTTAATGAAGATTTATTAGAATTAGGTAAGACTAGTATATTATTACGAAAATTTCTATCTTTTGCTGCATCTAAAGTACCTGTTACTCAATTAAATGTAGTCAACCGCAACAAATGGAATGTTCACGCAAAGACAAAACTGTGGAGCAGCAGCTGAGGTAACACATAGACAAGGCTCCAGTGGTATTTGATTCTCGTAGATTCGTAATACTGCTACGCAACTACTGGCTACGAAGTTTTAAACCTTGTCTAGCGGGCCATAAGGCGTGCTACGAACATTCGTAGCCAATTGTAGCACCAAACGATACTGCAATTTCTGTATCGAAGGTATTGTTTATAATAGTGATTACGGTTATATAATATTTATATGGTCATATCAGCCACATTTTTCGCTTGCAGGGAATATGAATTTAGTTTTGCCCAGCGCTACCTAGTTACTTCAAAATTAATGATATCAACAAGCAAACCGAGATTTGAATCGATAAGTTCTTCATTTCCGTTTACGTGAAAAAAGCATACCAAACATAAACAGAAGAAAATATTTAGGAAGAATTTAAGAATTGTCATTTTTTACCGAGTACTTATATTGAAAAGGTTACTCTAATAAACATCAAACAACATAGGTACTAAAATCATAACACATATTATACAACAAGAGCTTCGGACATACATTTTTCATTCGTGACAGAGTGATACCCAATGGAATTAGTTAGTAGTAGTTTGGCTGTCCGCCAGAGAGTAGGCAGAGCTGCTGAACTTCATTTTAAAATGTACCGAACCTTCAAAAGAAATAACAACTAACGTAAATCCTGATTATTTTCAGTTATTTTAGTAAAACTGACCTAGTTGCTGCAATTATATGTAGAAATAAAAGTGATAGCCTTGAGTTTGGTACTGTCACGCGTTATAGCAAAATGTGCTTAACTAAATTTTTTTTTATAGAATTCACAACATAGTTGTAGTTGTCAATCCATCATTATCATCATCATCATCAGCCTTTTTAATGTTCCCACTGCTGGGACTCAGGCCTCCTCTCTAGGAGAGGGAATGGGTCATAATCTACCACGCGAGCTCAGTGCGGGTTGTCAATCTGTCCAGTTACAAATGTTACTGGATCCAAAATAACTACGAAGACTCAATTCAGCAGACATGTACAACTTCCCTCTGTTAAAGCAATGCCTGCCACCATTTACCAAATGCAACCTTGAAGGTCTTCAATCGAAGTTTACAAGTACTTATAGTGATCATAGTCTACTAAAAACTTTTTGATGGACTTGATAAACGAAGATTCACTTTGCAGTTCAAGCAAATCAGGATATAAAAAGCAAAGCATATGAAGAGTCTTATGGCTAGAAGTAAACATCTACCAGCTGAACTGATATTGATGATTTAGGTACTATAACAGTAGATGCAGTAAGTTACATCAAACGTTCAGTACAAACGCAAAATATGCGCTTAGACGTGGAGTTGGGGTCACCAACCTGAAATACAATACAACACAGTATGTAGATATCAAACTAATACACGGTGGAGCAAAGAGAAGAAATCTGCTCCGTTTGGGTGGAACGTCGTATCTAGCTCTGGTTCTGGTCATGGTACGGAGTGAGAGGATATGGGAAAGCAGTCACCTCCTTCCACAAAGCAGTAATGTGCTTATAGCATGTATATTATCTACACATGTTTATGCATATAAATAAATCTGAATCTGAATCTAAAGGAAGTGGTGGAAAGCGTAAGGGAGAGGACATCCTCATGCCAGAACTGCCGCAGGACCCTAGGTGCCGAAAATCTCAAAACGATTCCCGTTCATCGTAGGGGTTTGCAGACTGCGAGCAAATGTCAGCTTATCTCCCGATACAAGTCCAAGTCCCACACCCAAGTCACCCCAAGTCAACGGTGCATAGTCATTCACAAGCGCCCCAAAGAACAGTCAACAAAATTGACGGGTATCGGCTCTATAGGACTGTAGAGCCGATATCTACCAGGGTTGCAGTGCAGTATTATTATTCGAAAGAGTTACCGTGTTCCTGGAAAGCAAAGAGCAAATGAAGGAACACAGGTGAGTTTTAGTCAGTAGAAGTCCCCCTCGCTGGAGCTAGACGAGTCATTTGATAATTTCCAAACTATATGTATAAAGGCTTATTATAGGTACTACTAACGATTATTACCAAGAACACGATGACACGCTGTACAACAATCTACGTTAACAACCAAGCTGTCAGAAGCAGCTTGTTTCGCGCCAACAAATGTGCCGCAACGTACCATAGCATACACATTGCACGTGTCTGGTCAGGCGACCATCTGACGCAGTTTAGCTGCAGCCGATGCATTGTTGAAACCACGGAATTAACTATCTGGATGATGTCTTGCGCATCTTTGACAGTGTTTAGGAGTGTTTTTCATAAAACCAAAGTGTTATGCTTTGTAGATAAACTTCGCAGAATTTTTGTTATTGCCTGTCTCTTCAGTCTAGTAGTAACAAGCGCTTCTCCAAAAATGATGGTCCTGGATTGATTTCTGGGTCAGGCAAAGTTTTATTAGATTTTGGATATATTATATTACGTTATATATGTATGTTTATTTGGTATGAAATGTTTTCTCTTCACAACCCTAGGCCGCCTTTGTACTTTTGTGTTGCATAAAATTTTATTAAATAAATAAAGTTTTCAATCTGGAATCTTTCAGTAGTAGTCCGGTTTATGATTTGTACCCAGTTACCGGTACATCTACGGGGTTTGACTTGAGTGAAGCACACTTACATTTTCGCACACACAAGTGTGCGAAAATGTAAGTGTGCTTCAGGTACAGTTTTGCCTAACCTTGGGAATATAGGCGTTATGTTTTCAAAGCCGCATCGCCTTCGCCATCTAACTTTTTCCTAGAATGACACACCTATAAATCTGCGACCTCAATCCACGTGGATTTGTTTAGATAGACAAATACATATATCATCGACTCAAATTCAATTTAGCGTTTGATGTATTGAAATTAGATCAATCATATTTCTTAGTATCAAAGTGTGAACGCTGCCAAGCCAATGGTATGAGGAAGACTGACCATTATACTAATCGATCAATTGGTTGTACCTACACATGATGGAATATTTAAAAGGAACGTTGATGATTGATTTTCAACAAACATGAATCATCTTCTAGAAATTCCCGCACTATTGCATCGTTGAAGACAGCCCATCAAGCTAGAAGGCACGTCACATATTTATATTTTTACTCTAAAGCTGGCAGTAAAGGACCAGAAAAAGAATCATCTGTAGATAGCAGTTCTTTTAGAAAGTCACAGCAGCGACAGTAGTAGTAGTAGTGGAGGTAACTAGTACTACCCTACTTAGCCAAAAAGTGGTAAAGCAATGAAAGTGAGTTTCGAGAAAAAAAAAAAGATTTCGTAAAGAACGATTGCCATCATCTTTGTGGCGTTATACTAAATAAAAACTGCTGCCTGCAGCTTCATGTTGATAAAAACTTTCTCAAGTCCTTTTCCATGTCCTAGACTATGTCCAAAGTTAAATTCTAGTAAGTTCGGTTTCGCAGCTTAGTTGTGATGACGTAACAGTTACTTTCTCATTTTTTAGAAAAAAAAAATTTAGACGCAAAAACAAAATCGAATATTTTTGAGATACCTCTTTTTGGCTTTATAGGGCAGAGTACTTGTAATTATTGTTGAAGTTACGAATAAACCTCGTGGCGATTGACTTCAAGGCATAAAAAATCCTTTACACATACCTACTCCCAATCTCTGCAACTCCTGTAAACTACCAATGCTATAGACATCATTCAACCAGTAAGGTCAACGTCCTACACAAAACCCCATAGTAGATTCTTCAGGTAAATAACTAATCCAGTTCGAAAGTACCCCAAGACACAAACATGCACAAGATGCACATAAATGCTATAAAACTTCGCCCAAAATGCCCATCCGAAATTACGCTCCCGTATTAAATTTTTGTTAGTAAACAAATGAAAGGGTGACTTTATTTACAGTAAACACGCACTGCTTATAAAAGAACGATAAACAGTATGCGTTGAGCACAGAAATGCTCTATAAATCAAATGTTTTGTTTTTACGTAACCAGCTAAATGGGACGATCAGCGATTCTATTTCAGGAGTCCCACAAATACGACCAAATGCTCTTTCACTGTGTAAGCAACCATGCGTGTCCGCAAGAATGCATTTAAGTTTCGATCAAACTTTCATATTGATCAAAGGGTAACCTAATTGGTAACTGTCTCATTTGGAGCAGACATTCGTTTTTCACAATAACTTTCTATATTTGTGTGTATGTGTTTATTATTTACTTGTTTCTTTTCTTTTTGTCTTTTATTAAGTTGCACCTTCCATGTCATGTTTCTATTTTGCCTGGTACAAAATGTCTAAGGAATTAAGTCCGCCTTTGTATTGTGTTTTTATTACTACATAAATGTATAATGATAGTCTTATTAAATACTTTGGTTCCTTTGTAATACAAGTGAAAGAGTGACTGGTTAAAATATAAGAATAATTACTAACAACCCCTCTACTAAAACTTCACATAATTACGTAGATGGAAGTTCCCATAACACATGGTTCTCTTTCGCTCTGAGATCAGCACGAAAATTATCATAATTCGTCCGTATTGCAGATATTTCTCCGGAGAAGTAATTAGCGCTTGTTATCGTGCATGTCAAGGTTGTATCATTCATTAGATCATTTGCAATTCGGTTCTAATAAGTGTGCATGACGAAGGAACGAAAATAACGAGGCGCCAATATTGTTCATGACTGCACTTTGGTTTTTTACTGATTTCGTGCCAACACTGACAGAACAGTGCACTTACTAAATACCATTGGTGTCTATCCATCTGTCTGTGTCACTTTTATTCTTTCTACAATCGTTAGGAGCGAGATGCTTTTATAGGGATTGAATATAAAATCTCAGATACATTAGGAGATAAAAAGTCCTGTAACATGACGATTAAAGCTTAATCTACCTGACGCTGCAACGTCGCTCAGTGCCCCACAACTTGTCCCCTAATATATTACGTTGCAATAATAATAATCCATTTATTTCCAAGTATACGGTACATACAAGAACTTAATATTAAAAACGTCTCACGTACACTACCATTGCCGGTGTAGAAACATTATTGCAATTAAAATTTATTTCATGTAATTTTATCTATATCAGCACAATTTTGTTACCTACATTACTTACATTATTACAATGAAATGGAATGTCAAAATTATCACACAATTATATTTATCACTATATGTCAAGTACTCAAAACCAAAAAAAAATTAAAACAAAAATACAAGTCAATAGGTATACACACACAAAATATTGATAAAAATGTGACGTCAAAAAAAATAAAAAAAAATAAAATTGCCAGTTTTAATAATGTCAAAAAAAAATATTATGTCAAAAAAAATATATAATGTCAAAAATTACTAAATAGAATGTCAAAATAATAATAATGTCAAAAACTGTGATTTAAGAATTCATTAACCGAATAAAAGCACATGTCCAAGAGCCATGCAAACATCTTACGTTTAAATTTATCTACTGGCAGCATTCGGGGGGTAATTTATTATATATTTTTATTATCATACAGCTGGCATTTCTACTATATAAATGCAATCTCTGAAGAGGAACCAACAGTTTTCCAGCATTTTTTTTATTTAATCTTTCTGAGACTTGTTCATTCAAAGAGAATAAATAAGGGTATTTCTTTACAAATAAGCATACCTCAAAAATATACAGACACGGGAGTGGGAGAATTTTTAACTCTTTAAATAATGGCCTGCAGTGGTCTAAATATTCTGCTCCACTCATGGCTCGGATACACTTTTTTTGTACTTCAATATGACAGTCAATATCTTGTTGGAGACATTTTGTCCTCCAAAGTGACGAGCTGTTTTCTCATCTGAGACTTTAGAGTAGGTACAAGACTTTCTCGCTACAAGTGTCCATAATCACATTTACTTAAATTTACAAAATAGTACCCGTCTCATGCATAAGTTACCAAACCCAAACATGAATCATTTAATTTAAGAGAAGCAATTTGCAACAATATGGTGTCCTCATCAACATGGAAATTACATTTCAGGGCAGCAAGTTGATACCATTTGCATTTAGTCACAGTATTTCACGAGGCTATGAACAATAAGTAATTTCCTGCTTGAGGGAGCCCTTTACGGCTATATCGATGAACTATTTCTCGATATAAATGAGGTATTACTATAACAAGGCTGCAACAAGCGCAGAGCGTAGTAAATTCAATTACTGGGACTCCGTAGCTTTAAAGGAGCTTATTTGTTTGACATTATTTTTGAAATATTGTCTTTCCAAAGGGTTTCAAGATATGAGAGTATGTCGGTCTGGGTTTTAGATTAGATTATCAAATTCTTTCAGTTAAATCTGGATTATTAGGAAGATTCTTTATCAAAAGGGTTTTGAACTGACCTATCTGAAAAGATGGTTTAATAGATTTTTTAGCTTTTAGTTTTATCAATTTTCTCAAAGAAAATTATAGAAATCTCTGTATACAGAATAAAAAGCAAATAATTTCCGAAAGCAAAGTATTCAAACAGAACAGGGAATGTAAAAGAATTCCAAATAATTCAATACTTAACAGAGTCACGCAACTTGAATGATGTAATCCGCTAAAGAATTCACCAGCATAACCCCATAAAACAATTCGAGGAAATGAAAGATCTTCGCGAAAAGCTTTTTTAGTATCCGGCAATTAACCATTTATGGCTCTGCAGACTCGAAAAGATATAATCGTCAAAAAACGAATAATCCGCTAACCCAAATCAGGTGGGCTGACGAGTGAAGAATCATAAAATGTAGCGTTTAAAAATACGCAACACTGGGTAGATTTTAAATGAATATGACAACTCAATTCGTACAATGAATTGAAATAGTTTGCCCCTACAACTTTGGAGTTCATTCGCGTAAAAGTTTTCACATTATCCTTCACAAGTTACTTTCTTTAACTTTATAGTCATCAAACTATATTTTCAAGTTCAACCATTCTTATGTTAAACTCAATAATAGCCTCATAAACATACAGTATTCATTCAAATTTGAAGTGCTGTTTGAGACTTGAAGTTGTTACAAAACAGAAAAGTTTTTCAAACTATGAATTAGACTAATTTTATAATATTCAAGAAGTTTCTGGACTTGCACAAAAAAATATCAAGACAGAAACATGTAAAAGATGAACATGAAAGAAACAGTCTGAAAAAAGCGACGGTAATAGCAAATTCGCGTGACTCTGACATGGCGACGCAAATCAGAATGAAAAGGCACGTGGTCGTCTCAAATGTAACCCTACAATTTTCAGAAACTACTTTCGCACATGTTGTTTGTTGTTAAAAAAAAACTAAATAAAGGTTGTACAAGACCTTTGCCCAGCAGTGGGACAATATGGGCTAATAAAAGAAAAAAAAAAGGGTTCTATATTCTCCAAACTTATTTAGGAACAATTATCAGAGTTGGATATGGACATATTTAAAGAAGATATTGATTGGTGGTGACTATTGGTATTTCTGCGATAGGCATTTAAGACGATTTTTGCAGAAATACTGAGACAATTTAATGGCTCTTAAATTGTTTCCATTAAACCTATCACCAAGACATCATTATACAAGTATAAGGGAACCAAAATAAACTTTACGTAGAACTAAAAAGAACATAAACTGATCAAAGACCACTTTACGACAATCTAATGGATCTTCAAACATCAGTAAGATGTATTTTTAAACAATGTTTGGTTACTTTAAAACTCAAAACAAAAATAACAGGAAGCTTTGTTTCTATTGAGAAGTAAACAAAGGTAAGTTTAGTTACTGCACCAGAAATCGCATTTCAGTCAAGCAGGTGCTCCGTAACATTAGACGTGAGATGGGTTTTTAGATCATGCAAGTAGCATCACACTGCTGTGAACAGGAGTAGAGAGTTTTCCGCTAAAGATATCGGCACATATGCACTCTTAGTTTAGTTACTGTCTTTTCTAGTTTTTACGGCAGTAACACTAAGTCGTCGCTTTCCATCAGGTGAGACAGCGGTCAAGCGCAAACCTATCAACAATAAAAAAACTCGCGGTTTCTGAATAAACAATTTGAAATTGATTATATATTAAATTCTACTCAGTTAATAACCTGTCAAACAATGACATTCAAGTGGAGGTTTTTAAATTCTTATCTCCAAATATTCAACTCAGAAACTGGCACTGGCAAACATGGGTGGGTTTCTCGTATCAAATACGGCGGAAAAAAATATTTGATGATTTCTCACTCAAAAAAAAAATGGCCCAACTTCAAAGAGATTCCAAAATGTTAGGAAAACCATTTGCGAATAATTTGAAATCAATTGAAGCAGCGGAATAAAAATATGATAGAAATTGCGCAATGTTATGACAAGTTCAGTCTATTTAGGTTAAAGCAATGAATCACTTTTTTAATCTTATTGGTATAGCAAGCAGCTGATTGATAAGGAAATTATAGTTTGAATTTATGTCTGAGTGGTGACCAGTGGTTATATTCTTCAGTCCTATTACATCGCTTGTAAAACGTAACTGGCGAAATGTATATGAAGGTATAAACATCTCTACAATTTCTTCTAGGAAATACCGACACGAAATTCTCTTATTTTTCCTTTTGACTAGACAAGTCATGTACACCGTGTTTCAAAATAAACACGGACGTGCAATCTCTTTGAGTTACCAAACGTATCGGTAGTCTTGCAGGGTGCTATCCTGACCCAGCTATTAGAGTATTATAAACAAATTTTTAAGTAATGAAAAAAAAAAAAAACTTTCATCAGCCCACAATAAAAAATTGATGTACCTAATGAGCGAAACATCCATCTAAGTTTCCATCATTCAAACAATATACTTAGGGAATTCCCCTTATCAAAGTTTCAATATAACACAAAAGAAGATACAAAACAAATCTACAAGATGCTGAGAGAGAAAAATCAATACGGTCAGCCTCCGTTATGTCTAGACTAAAGTCAAGACCGGCGTCCCGAGTAACCTACAAGGAACTTAGGCGCAATGCGGGGATAGAGCGCACCACAATGCAGGAAATGCACTACTCCCCAATACCTCTACACATGCAATCAACAAACTTAATAACAATATGTAACAGACATTTAGAGGTTAGGAAAGCGACCGGTGCAATATTAACGTAAAATGAAGCAAAAATCACAACGATAAGCAGCACACAGGGAATGACGGAGAAAATAATTTTGGAACAGGCAGGCGGACATATTGAAACTCAATACTCTCGCTTCCAGAGCGATAAGCGAGTTGCCGGCTTACCCGCAGTTAGTAAAGCGTTTAAACTCGAACAGATGAAAATTCGTAAAACTATCGTAAAATCACTACGTTACCGGTAACAGGGAACAACGTTCAAAGGTCCACAACACTGTCACTTCAATCACCGATATCGAGAATTCAAATTCACTGGATTTTTATTTTTTTCACGGACGCGTTCCAAATTAGGAATTTGAAAATTTTTCGTGTGTACCGTCGAATGCCGTATACGGTGTGACCTTACCAAGTGAACGTTTCGTTACCGCGCGTTCGGTTGCGATGGTTTGGGAATGTCGGAGCGGCAGTTAGCGTTGGACTGAGGCGGGCGGGCGGATTCGGACGCCTTCGGCTCTATTCGGCCACATTTATATTTAGAATTTGGCTCTCTCCCCGGTTTTATATAGCAGTGAGTACATCGCGTATAAAGCGTATCCGAGATGTATACGTATATGTAGATATAACTGGTATATGTATATATAGGAATTACGACTTTTTATTGAGTGGATTGTAAATTTTTGCATACCGTCCGTTGGTACGAGATGGCCGATATTTCTGGGCGGGCGGCACAATTTTTTTGGCAAAACTAAATGCTCTCCCACACGCTGCATAAAACGAATTCTTTTGATTCTTTACTAGAATAGGTCTAATAAATAGTCTGACGTAGTCAGTATAATAGGTGGAAATTAAATGTGTGAACAACACATAGCAATAATGAAGTGTTATGCGCTTATTGTGCATCCAATTTTATACTCAGTTATACCTCTACCTTAAAACTGATTTTATTGTTTTTAATTATGTGTTATAGTCTGTCTGAAAAGTCAACCGACTTGGGAATTTTGTACAATATTTATTTATTTAAAAAATACTTATATTCGATACTTTTTACAAGGTTCTTCTGTTAGTAAACAATGATCAATATCTCATAATCAACCTTGATTATTGAACCCGTGTTGACTTCATCATATTTAATTAAATCCTAATAATTACCCGAGTCGTTTGACTTTTTAGACGGACTATAATAGGTTGTTTAGACCCAGTATAATGAAGTTGACAACCGAACTCGGTTTAGGGTGAGTTGCACCATTTAACTATAACGATAACAAAGCCGTTAACAGTTGTCAAATCGTCGAATTGACCAATGGGCGGCCGTTTCACGGCTGGTTATGGTTTGGTTATCGTTATAGTTAAATGGTGCAACTCACCCTTAGTCTACAACAACCTACGAACTTAGAATGACTTTACCTACAACTTTTAAGTTTATTTCTCAAACAAAAGTGATGATGATGGACTATTCGTTTGATCAAGGCTACCAGTGGCCGCAAAGCTATTCTAGTAACAACACAGAGCTCGCGATCATTTCTAGTAGAAACGCAATGTGCTAATTGGACATGTTTTTCATCCCACCTGAAAAACTCTAAAACCGCTTTCTATTTTTTTCCAAAATTGTCATTGACGTCCTTCAATTTTAATTGTTTATGTGATAGCTTGATGTACTTCTAGCTATATCGACAGTTTGCTGATTGCGATAAAATACTCTTTTTCTTTTAGATAGGAAATCATCCAATGATTTCTCCCACCCTTGGGCGGAACGGGAGGGCGTGTCAGACGTTTACTGACTAAACCCGTCTCCTATGTTCCTTCTTTGCCTTGCATTCTAGAGCCCCGGGTTTCCCTTTCAGAAGCAAACCCTTGTCCCCAGTAGGCTTCGACCCTGGTGGGCCTCTACGGTTTTGCCGACACCTTCTTGAGACGCGCGTGAAACACTACGCGCTGTCGACGACTTGGGCTCGGTCCGAACGGTTACCGGACGGTCGCACGGCGAGCTACTCATTGCTCACCGTCCTCAAGCCCGCGCCTTCGGTGGCGATAAGACCCAAGGTTTAATTGCGTGCACGGTGTAATAGACGAACAAGTTGATCTTTCATAATATTATTTAACAAACATCATTTTTGTAGCTAGACGGATATTGATATTATGTAATTCCTTGGTTTTCGGTAAAAATAAGCAATGATAACCTTGTGGTGTCGCACAGAAACGCGATATACAGATGTTTGTATATTAATGTATGACATTTGTATTTAAATATTTGATTTCCAACTTCTGTTGAAAGAGGCGAGCGTTAGTTCTTCTTTCATGTTTGAATATTACTACTACTAAGAGACCCCGCAAACTACAGACATTTTATCGGCCGATAGTTCGGTTGGTTGCTTAATCAATATGAAGCTGTATGGAAGTGCGCACACAAAACGATTCAGAATCGGCCGACAGAAAGATTTAGCTTCATACTGATTAAGCAACCAACCAAACTATCGGCCGATCGAAAGTCTGCAGTTTGCGGTGTCTCTAACTGATAGCCTCGCTGGTGTTGTGGTGGCTAGCACAAATGTTTCTAAGAGCTCATTTAGGGTTGCGTACCCTAAAAGTAAAAAACCGGCCAAGAGCGTGTCGGGCCACGCTCAGTGTAGGGTTCCGTAATTTCCCGTCCGTCACAATAAGTGTACCCACTTATGAGTTTAAAAAAATGCTTGCATATACGATTATACTACAAACTTAGTCCAGAAATTATTTTGTAGAACCTTTTTGTCTTATTGTACAAAAACTGTTCTTTCCATCAAGTTCAAAATGATTTTCCTAGAAAGTCGTTATAAAGTTCTACTTGTCAGATTTTTTTCATATTTTCTAAACTTATGGTTCAAAAGTTAGAGGAAAAGCGATTATTTCCGAAATTATTGATATTATCAAAAAATTATTTTAGTAAACCCCTATTCATTTTTAAATACCTATCCAACGATATATCACACGTTATAGGGTTGAAATTAAAAAAAAAATCACTTCCCACTTTACATATAGGGAGGCTACCCTTATAAAACATTTTTTTTCCAATTTTTATTTTACCACTTTGTCGGCGTGATTGATATACATATTGGTACCAAATTTTAGCATTCTAGTGCTAACGGTCACAGAGATTAAGCGAGGACGGACAGACAGACATGGCGAAACTATAAGGGTTCCTAGATGACTACGGAACCCTAAAAATGGACCTTTATAGGATCACTTAGTTGTCCGTCCGTCCGAGTGTCTGTCTGTCTGTCTGTCTGCCTGTCAAGACTGTTTATCTTGGGAACGCGTGGAGATATCGAGTTGATATTAAAACCATATATTCAGGGCTGCGGACTGCTGTAAAAAAAAAAAACTTTTAAGTTTACGAGAAAAAGAGATACTTCGGTATATGTGGCAAAAAAACGTACATTATATGTGCTTGTTGATGGATACAGAGGGAAAGGCCAAAGTGCACCTCACCATCAACGATTGCATCACTGCTTACCATTAGGCGGGATCGCATTCAAGTACTAGTTTATAAAAGATAAAAAAAAGAAAAGATGGATAGATTGTGTGAGAAGTAATATGAAAGAAAAGGAAGTTATGTAGTGATAAAGGGACGGGTGACAGACGACAGAACGAAAGAAAAAAACGTTTTGTAACCAAATAAAATGGGACAAGGGCAGGACGATGATGAGAGAAGAGGCCTGACCTTATAGGGATGATAATAATAGGCTAGTTGCCGTAAAAAATGTAATTAGTCTGTCTTTTAGATTATTTAAAAATAAGGGACACGTATTATTTTTATTTGTAAATTAAACCAAAAATGACAAAGATATAGCCCATTAAAGTTACGTGTAACGTCACGCCGCCGCGCCGTGTTGCATTTTTTCGCACAGGGTGACGTCACACGTAACTTTAATGGGCTATATCTTTGTCATTTTTGGTTTAATTTACAAATAAAAATAATACGTGTCCCTTATTTTTGAATAATCTAAAATACGGACTAAATTAAAAAGTAATTATTTTGACCCTGGAAACTACCCTATTATGCTTTGCTTCGAGAATAAACTAGTAACATAGTGTACGCTTTTCCGTAAAAAGCAATGGCACTAGTATTATATACCTACCAAAATATTTTTATTACTACAAATACTTATAGGCCTTATTAGAAAAGGTCTTGTTATTATATAAGTAGTCTCAATAAATAATATTTACAAACAGCAAAGATATTAGCGTTTATATAAACAAAATGTCACTTGTACAAGCTATTTGATTATAAATTAATAAATGACGATCTTATTGGAAAAACACCGCGCGAAGTATTTTCTAGTAGCAATTGATGATTGATTCTATATGAATTTATCAATTAACTCGTGAACAATTTTGGAATTTCTTTTTAGGGTTCCGTACCTCAAAAGGAAAAAACAAAACCCTTATAGGATCACTTTGTTGTCCGTCTGTATGTCTGTCTGTTTGTCTGTCAAGACCCTTTATCTCGAGAACGCGTGGAAGTATCGAGTTGAAATTAAAACCATATACTCAGGTTTGCGGTCCCTTCAAGCTGTGAAAAAATCAAACTTCGAAGGTGACGAATAAAAAAGATACGGCCGTTTATGTCGCAAAAAAAGTATATTTTGATACTCTCAAAGATCAAAATTCATAGGGTACTTCCCGTTGACCCAGAGTTCTGAAAATTGGCACAAATCAAGGTCTTATAGCACAGGTATAGAAAAAATCTGAAAATAGTAAATTTGTCCTGTCACAAAAAAAAATTTTTTTTGCTATTCCGAAAAATTTTCGAGACTCCATTCGGGATTTTTAGTTTGCACGGTACCCTCAGTGCGCAAGTAGAAAAATATGACCAGTAATAGGTACAAATAGAGCCTCATTTTTTGTGTACTAAGTACTAGTATTGTATCTAACAATTCACAATTTGGAACATAATTGTAGTCCGATATTTAAGGCACGTAGGAACCCAACCGAAAACGAAGCAGCAGGAACGCCAAAACGTCTGCGTATCTGCTAGTAAGTGTTCTCACCACTACACTGTCACATAGTCTACTTATCCTCTAGTATAAGGATATGTAGACATTTCGATTCAGCCGCAATGCAGTCATACTGCGTTCCTATAAGTTTTCACAGGCAGAATTACGCGAAATTTCTGCGGAGTTGCGCTTTTTCAATATGAAAGGCGATTTCATACTATTAGTTTTCATTAGTTTGCTTTATTATACCATTGCTGGCCAAATTATTAGGGATAGTACTCGTAGATTTGTAATTTCTGATTGAAACACACTTTTTGAGCATTATTAAGGTTTTTTTATTTGGTATTGTTATTGGTGTCATTATTATTATTTTTAATATATGGCAACACTGTGAGTTCGCACCATTTTTTTTAAAGTGGCATTACTTCTTACTTTGTTGACTTTTTTCAATGATTGATGAAAAACGGGTTCTTATTTGTTGGTGAAAAAAAAAAATTTTAGTTTGATTTTACTAGTTTTTCCTGTACAAAATAGTCAATATGAAATTAATGTTTTTTATTGCGTTGCTTTTTATTTTTTATATGGTGGTATTCTCAAGATTGCTTCTTTTTAGTATGGGCAAGGCTTCAGACACGTCTCCAACAAGACGTACACAAATTCAAACATTATTTTTGCATTTCAACTATTCCCAGAAAGATATAGCAGCGATTCAAAATATTTCAAAGTCTATAGTTTACAGAATTAAAAGAAAAAGTAATCAAAACAAACTATTGGAATCACACAGTGTTGAAAAATGTAGCTGGACAAGGATCACCACTCTTCGTAAAGATCCAACGGCAATCTCCGTTCCGAATAGTTTTCGAGAACTAGGGCTTTTATTTTGTTTTAATTTCAGAAATATGAATTCGTTAGGTATTATTTTATTGTTAATATGTTATATAGTAGGTAGGTATATACTTACTTATTTTTCTAAAATTAGGGTGTATTGAGGGACACGGCAGTGGGGAGTGAAGGGTTCCGTAGCAGCAAGTAACATAGTATAAAAGTTCTTGTAGTTCGTTGTAACTTTGATCGATGGTTTAATAATAGTCTTACTAAAAAACTACTTACTAGATACGACGAATTTCGTTGGCGGTTTGCATGGTAATGTACATCCTATATTTTTTTTTTAGTTTTATATTCTCTTATTTTAGAAGTTACGGGGGGGGGGCCCCCCGTAACTTTTACCGCTTTGGAAGTGTGTCTCGCGCAAACTATTCAGTTTAGAAAAAAAATATACCATAGATACCCCACACGTATGGGTTTGATAAAAAAATATATTTTGAGTTTCAGTTCTAAATATGGAGACCCCCAAAATTTATTGCTTTTTTTCTATTTTTGTGTGAAAATCTTAATGCGGTTCACAGAATACATCTACTTACTAAGTTTCAATAGTATAGCTCTTATAGTTTCGGAAAAAAGTGGCAGTGACATACGGACGGACAGACAGACAGACATGACTAAGGGTTCCATTTTTTGCCATTTGACTACGGAACCCTAAAAAAGACAACACGAAAAAAAATATTTCACAAAATTCGTTAAAAACCTTATAAATTGGAAACAATTATAAGGTTTTTCACAAATACATAAAAGCTTCTTTATTTTTTAATTTATGAGTACACTAGCTTTTGCCAGCAGCTACGCCCGCGTACATAAAATATAGTTTATGACACTCAGAAATAAAACAGCTATCTATGGGTGAAAGAATTTTAGCAATCGGACCAATACTTCCAAAGATTACCTCCTACAAACAAAAAAAAAAAAAAACTATCTTTTTATTATAATTAAGTGTAGATTATGACGAACCTAAGTGGTTTTCGCGCAACCTCTCATGCATGAGGTTGCGGGTTCGAAACTGAACCAGTACCATTGTGGATTTTTCAATTCATATGTTCTATTGTAAGTTGACCTAGGATATTACTTTTTTTTTAATGGTATATTAAAGTAAATTTACATAATTATTGGTTTCACACAAATCTTCTGCCTGACTGCAGCATTGTTTGACGGCCAGGCACCCTGACAACCTGTGCTGGCCGTAAGTCCCCTCTTTGAGCAGTGGCTGGAAAGACTTCACGGCGTCCTTACCTTCCGCATGACGCAGGCCTTCACAGGACATGATAAGTTTAGGAGGTTACTGCACCAGATTCGTACGAGAAAAACGCCCGGCAAACACTACGGTGACAAATTGTGTGGATTGCCGGTAGTACACGATGAAACATACGGTAGAGATGTGCCCCGCTTGGGTAGAGAACCGCCGTATCCTCGGCGGCATCGACCTCTCGCGCCGGGGGCCTTGGTACAGGCCATGGTCCGGAGCGAGGAAGAATGGCAGGCGGCGCCTCCCTCTGCGAAGTAGTAATGCTAGCGAAGGAGGCGGCGTCACGGAACGGCCCTCACGCCCCTACCACCGGGAACCCTATCTCGATTCCCAGGCACCGCAGGCGTGGGCTTGCGGGCGGCGGTAACACAACGTCCGGTCATCCGGCAACGCAAGTCATCGACGGCGCGTAGTGTTCTATGCACGCCTTAAGGAGATGTCAGCAAACCGTAGGGGCCCAGAAGGGTCGAAGTGAACCAAGATTTTGAAAGGTGCTTATCAAAAGGAGGTTCTACGTTTGGCTGTATGTTTTTTTAATATAATGTACCAAAACAAACACTGGTCGGCCAAGTGAGGTCACTACGCCAGAAAATGTTATGAAAATCCATAAAATGGTATTGGATGACCATCAATTGAAAGTACGCGAGATATCAGACTTGGTAGACATTTCAAAAAGTGCTGTGAATCGTATATTGACAGAAAAAGAGAATGCTCGGGCTCCCTAAAAAGAAAACTTGGCTCCGGCAGAAACAACACGTATTTCAAATTATTAATAATAATAAGTAATAGAACAATAACCAGCTATTATCGTGATCCTTAATTACAAACTTATAAAAATTGACAGTTTTTGGTATACAGTAAAGCTTATTCTATTCTATCTCGTTTCTGCCAGAGCTGGATTTTTTTTGATCATTCACTTTTGTACATGAGAAAGCTGTGCGCAAGATGGGGGCAACATATGCTCACAATGGAGCACGAACAGCGTTGTGAGGATATTTCCATCAAGTGTTTGGCATTGTTTCGCAGCAATAAAGCGGATTTATTAAGTGGATTCATAAGACGAAACATGGGTCCACCGGTCCACCATTTCACACCAGAGACAAAGTCGCTGTTATAGCCGATTTTCCTCCATCAGTCCACTGATAGAGGAAAATCGACTTCAAAGAAAGTGAAGACAATTCAGTCGGCTAGCAGCAAGGTTATGGCGTCGGTTTTCTTGGATGCATGTGGCATAATATTCATTGCTTATCTTGTTACAGGAAGTACTATAACAGAGAATATTATAATACAGCCTTATTGTAGCGTTTAAACGATAAATTCAAAGAAAAACGGCCGCATCTTTCGAAAAAGAAAGTGTTGTTTCATCACGAAATCGCACCAGTCTACATTCCCCACCAGTCGTCCGTCATTGCGATGGCTAAAATCAATGACTTTAAGTTTGAATTGCTTCCTCACGCACCTTAATCGCTAGATCTGACTTCGTAAGATTATTTTCTTTTTCATAAGCTGAGAAAATGCCTCGGTGGAAAAGATTTACCAAGAGTGAATAGGTTAATGGGTTTTTTAAGAGCTTGACGGTTCCTACTATAAATACGGTATCGAAGCTATTGAGCATTGTTAAACAATATGTATCGACCTACAAGGAAACTACCGATTTTTGCATTTTTTTTTTTGAAGAAGTAGAAGAAGTGGGCCACCCTCGTTCCTGTGTTCCACCATAAGTTAAAAATCAACGCATTAACGATGCGATTAATTTATTTAGTTATGACTTTTTAGGCTTCCGTAGTCAACTAGGAACCCTTATAGTTTCGCCATGTCTGTCTGTCCGTCCTCGCTTAATCTCTGTGACCGTTAGCACTAGAAAGCTGAAATTTGGTACCAATATGTATATCAATCACGCCGACAAAGTGGTAAAATAAAAATTGGAAAAAAATATTTTACTAGGGTAGCCCCCCTATGTGTAAAGTGGGAAGTGATTTTTTTTTTAATTTCAACCTTAACGTGTGATATATTTTTGGATAGGTATTTAAAAATGAATAGGGGTTTACTAAAGTCATTTTTTGATAATGTCAATATTTTCGGAAATAATCGCTCCAAAAGTAAAAAACAATGTGTGTATGTCCCCTAACTTTTGAACCATAAGTTTAGAAAATATGAAAAAAATCTGAAAAGTAGAACTTTATAAGGACTTTCTAGGAAAATCATTTTGAACTTGATGGAAAGAACAGTTTTTGTACAAAAAAGTCAAAAAGGTTGTACAAAATAATTTCTGGACTAAGTTTGTAGTATAATCGTATATGCAAGCATTTTTTTTCTTCTTTCAAACAAAAAAAGAATTATTAAAATCGGTTCTCGCAATCCAAAATTACCACCGAAAACTTCTTCTGGTACCTATGCATTAATTAGTAACCCAATTTCCCGAGAGATGGCACTGCACTTTTAGGATTTTTCCTGCGTTGATGGGGTCGGGTATTATCGAATTATTCGGTTAGTCTCTCCTCGGCATTGGCGGCATTATCTTATAACTACATAAAACTTCTATCAGGAACATGCTAAGGCAATTTAGAACAAAACTAAAATTCATTTTTTACCGCCATCTATCTAAATGTTAAGGAAAAAACTAGTTCATAAATGCTTCGATAGATGGCGTTGCGTAATGACGTCATCGTTTTAAAAGTCGATGTTAAGATTTTCCGTGCTTTCATGACCTACCGTGGTAAAAAATCGTTGCTTCTTAAATATATTCGTAATTTTACGAGTGCACAATCGCTGAAATTTCTATTCTACTACTTACATACTGTTTTAGTCATCACCGTCCTTTATCGTATTTATTACTATTCCGTACTTAGTGTCAAAGTAAGCCTTAGCCTGTAGCCTTTTTTTAAACTCATAAGTGGGAACACTTATTGTGACGGACGGGAAACTACGGTACCCTACACTGAGCGTGGCCCGACACGCTCTTGGCTGGTTTTTTTTTAGTCCTGATTAAATCAATCATGAGTAAATCATTCATAACTAAATTAAGTAGTCCTAACTTTAATACCTACTTATTAAAATTTATAGAAAAAATTAGTTGATTGATCCAGCACTGATCATAATCACGTTAGAGCGGCGGTTGTTTTATTATAATAAATAATTAAAGAGGGAACAATTGTTTGTTTGTTTGCGGGTACGGGTAAGTACCTAGTCCCTGAAAAATACATGGGTCTCGCCACATGGGTCAACTCACAGTAAAAAAGACGCGAGAAAAACTGGTTGATAGGAAAATTCTATAAATAAGCAAAAAAAGCATAATAATAATTAACTCGCTTAGCTAAAAAGCATGTTATAAAAACCATTATTTTCAGCAATGAACGTAAAAGCTAGCTAAAAAGCACGATGCATACCTACAGTAGGTAGGTACTTAAAGCACGAAATTACTTGATTTTCGTGGCCTCAGGGCATAAAGTCATGCTCATTGGCCGAAAACTGAATAAGGACTTTTCGGTTAATTCATAAAATTTAGGATCATTTTTGTGATCATTTAGGCCCACTTGCCTCAGGCGTGTAGCTTCGTAGACATTATACGCTTGGTGAACGCCTTCGTGAAGCTACGTAAAAAACTCACAAAACTATGTCGACGAAGCGACATCGTAGTGCCGTCGTTACAGCTTCGTCGACAAAGTTAGCCGTCAAACTTGCCCACTTTAATGTTCATCTGAAGTTGTTTCAGCAGTTTTAATAATTTAACATGTTGAAAGCAAACATGCCTTTTGCATATTATTTTTAAGTAATACAGAAAACAAATAGAAAATCTTACCTCATTTCGCAGGTACAGGACCGTTATTTTACAACAATCCATTCTGTTATTCCTGAATTATGTAAGAATAAACAAAAATCAAATCAACAACAGAAATTAGCAGTTTTTGAATATCATTGCAGTTTTTGCAAACAAAACCAAAACACGGCTAAAATTCAAATTTCGCCACAGATTATTAATATTGAAGCGGTCTTTACAATATTTTTATTTTAGCTTGAATGGGATATTTGTTATAGGATTTGAATTGCGATGGAGAATAGAATAGAATTTTTCTAGTTAAGTATATAAAAAGTAATAACGCCTACTTGCTTAAAATAAAGTTTCACTAGATTTCGATCCAATTGAACAGCTTTGTTTTTGTTATTATGACAATAATTTATCAATAGAAAAACTTTTTTTTTACTTGTTACACTCAAAATTCAATGTCATTCCACGCCGTAAACAGAGATAGCATTCTGTGTCTCCCTCCGTTCCACGCCTTTGAAAGCGTTCCATTATACGTTTATAAACATGAACCACACACTTTTTCAATTTTCCGAAATTCATAATTGCATATCAAAAGTTGTTTAATAGAGTCCTTCATATTTATATAAGTTAGTATTTTTTTTTTGAGTAAAAATAAACTATAAAAAACATTGAGCTTTATTTAAGTTTTAATTTACTTGAGAATCTTTTTAATTAATAAATGGTCCAAATTGGAAGTTTGTCTGTTATGATGGTAATGGACCGCAACTGTTGTCAAATTCATCAAATTGTCAAACATAAACATTGAGTAATTTTATTTTATTAATTATTTACTTTTCAACAACACTGTCGATTTATTGAATACTATTATTAGATTGTAAAATATCTTACCCATTATGTGTTATTGACAAAGAAAGCATTAGATTAGCATATTTACTATATTTCCGACAAGTATTTGAGATCGAAATAAAATGTATAACCCTGATATCAATGACTATCAACTTACTTCAATAATAACAGAGTGTTGTGGAGGCGTAGCAGTTGTTTATTCAGCGCTGTACAAGCCCAACAATCAAAATGTCGCTATCAAGAGGTATTTTGTTGACAAAACGAAGGAAAATGCAAGTTTGATACAGGTATCTATTGGAAAAGTTTTCTCTTTTTTACTCCCGGTTTGAAACTAAACGCAAATTTTAATGGTCGACTTAAAGAATTTCTAGGTAAACATAAAGGCTTTATTTCCAGTTCTTTTGTTCATAAATGTTTGAGCACATCCTATTTCTAGGTCAACCAAGGGCTTATAAAGGGCAATCCCGAACCCGTAGTATAAAATAAGCCATGTTTTATTGACTCAAAATGTTCTTTTAGGTTTGATCAGCATTTTTTAGCATACATAATCATCTTCCTGCCCCTGCCCCATTTTACTTAGGGTCAGCACAACACAGTCATATTCATAAATATTATTTATAATATGTATAATCAGTCTGTTATAAATCTTTTCAGCAAGACATCCTCACACGAAAAGAACTGCAACATGTAAACATACTGCCATACTTAACATCCTTTGTTCACGGACGGGAGCTGTACGTAGTGTCACCGCTCATGACCTTCGGTTCCTGCCGAGATATCCTGGACCGATATTTCCAGGAGGGCCTGCCAGAGCTGGCCTGTGCTATTGTGTTAAGGGATGCACTTCAGGCTTTACAGTATTTGCACAAACAATTGTATATTCATAGGTAAGTAGTGCCAATAAATTGTCTAACAAAATGAACATAATGCTTTCTTGTCAAGTTAACAACCAGAATTAAAATTTAGTATGCCGTAATTAGAGACACAATTAAAAAGACATTGTGTCCCACATAGATCTGCAATCGGGCATGCAACAGTTTAAAAATTAATTATACATCAGTGATGATTGTCATTAGGGGTGAAAGTGCCTTTGACATTCTCATTTTTTTTTTTCTATTAGACAAAATGCGGCTCCATAACATTTTATTGTTTTTATTATAAAAGTTGCCCTACTCAAAAAATTACTCCACATCATGGGTGCGTTCACAACCATACATGAGCCCACAAACATAAACAAATGCACCCACATAGACCCTGAACAACTATCTTTAGGCCCTCTATATCTTCCTTAGGGGAATTCAACCTGTGACACGCCCTCGCCTAGCTGTCAATTTCAGCGCTGAAGAAAATTCCGTATGCTCATAAAGAAAATTCCTTTATTTCTTTTTCTTGTGCCTTCCTTTCTTTGTTTTATCTCAGAATACTAGTAAACAATGAACATAAAAAGTACTTAGCATAATGTGTATTGTTGTCATCATATACACACTCGCTAACTCATAATACTTGTTTTCCTAGCCTGAGTCACACAATTAGCATTGCTGATTTTACTTCCTATTCCCGACAATGTTAGGTCAAAGTCTGAACACTGTGATACAATAAATGTTTCAAGTATATTTAGAAATATCTGCTGGTTTAGATTTATAGTCAATTTCAATTTGTTATCTTGAATCGGAACTTGTCAGTTAATTTTTATAGTGTTCATTGCAACACATTTTTTTCCTCCATTCAGTCCTGTCAACCGTTACGCTTTTATCACTAAGTACCTCTCATTTCATTCATATTCTGCCGCTGTAATAGAAAACACAGTATCTTTACTTACTGTGTTCTCACTTTTTTTTTTATCATGACCACAAGACTGAACTCTACATGGCAAAAGTTTTCGGTTTATTTTTAACGCTTCTGGTTTCAGAGTTACGGTCATTAAAAACAAAGTATTGTATTTATCTCTCTTCTGTTCGTCTATTTATTAAGTTGCACCTGCCATGTTGTTTTTGCACCACCCTAAGGTCGACTGGTAGATAATGCCTAAGGCATTAAGTCCGCCTTTGTACTGTGTAATGTGCATAAAGCATAAATAAATAAATAAAGTAACTTTAACAAACTAAGCTTTACGCTCGTTTTTCTCAAAACGACTTTTTCAAAGTTACTGTGTTCTCTGTTACGACGGCAGTATTGCACAAAATCAATCCATCTTTTCAGTTAATTTTACTCGTTGATATATTTTCCACTGTATGGAGCATTTCCTGACTCCAGTCCACGGTGGGGTTTGGGTGCAAGGGGGTGGGTGGGATTAGGTAGTTTCAGGCTATTAAGAAAATGTTACTTAGTCGTTGAAAGCATAACTACTGAACATGGGGTCCAATTCTCAGATAAAGAAAAGAAAATGACAAAAAAATAAAAACATTTTTTTTTCTTAAGAAAATCTTTATAAATACATTTATGAGGAATTATCAGAATTTATACATTTAAGATAATATATTTTACAAGAAATTCTTAGTAACTAAACTCAAAGTACTTATTTCAATGACAGTTTCAATGTCAAGGTGTTTTAAATCAAATTAGTAGTGTAAAAAAAATTAAAATAAATAATGATAATATTCCACCTTCAGGAGTGTCCGCGCCAGCCATGTCCTGGTCGGCGCAAACGGCGGAGTCCGCCTGTCAGGCCTGCGCAGCGCTGCTTCACTGATGGTGCGCGGGCGCAGACAGAGGCACCTGCACCAACTGCCTCCACCGGACGGTGATAATACTAACCTCATGTGGCTGAGCCCTGAACTGCTGGAACAGGTAGGAGTTACAAACTCATTGTCTTACAATCATACAGATGAACGCAGAAAGAAGGACATGCATCAGGTGCCGCCACCTGATAGAGATATAATAAAGTCATGTGGTTTTCTAGCTGGTTGTGTTTCTACATATATACTAGCTTCTGCCAGCAGCTACGCCCGTGTGAAAGTCGGTTGGACCCCCGCTTCATCCCATGAGGGAGTGTATTTTGGAAAATCTGTTCTTAGCGGGTGTTTTCACCCTATAAGGACCTACCTGCCAAATTTTAAGTTGGTAGGTGTTATAGTTTCTGAGATTTCGTGATTAATCAGTGAGTGCTATTTTGCTTTTATATATATAGATTTACAGCGTCAGTGATGAACCAAGGTAGAAGAAGCTGCACTGACTGCCACAACCGGAACCGACTATCTGACATTGACACCAACTACTGGAATATATACGATAAGCCCTGTCTAATTCTATACATATCGTTATTAAATCGGATCGCGAACAATATAAACCGGTATAAAAAGATATCGATGGCAATGGCGGGTTAGACCGCTACCTCTCCTGGTCACCACCAGGGAAGAAATCTACGACGGAACAAGATTTCCTAGATGTCACTTCGGATGAAAACAGAAAAAGCAAGTCATGGGGGATCAAGAACGCATCAAGAGTGCATGTTAATGTATCCTCAATATTAAATCGCTTACTTATTATTGTTTTCAACCATTTTCATCATCCTCCCTTTTCGATAGGCAGTCATAGACTGTTCGATAAGAACTGTATTTTATCTTTCCAGGCCAGTCAAAATCGACATCAAACATCACAAACTAAATTGCGATTGGAGCAGAAATTGATATCATATAAAATATATACATCGCAAACGCCCATGTACTTATCTACATTTTTTTTAATGTTATGTTAGGTTCCTTGAGAGTAGTTTACACCCAAGTTTGCAACACTGAAAACCCACCCCCCAAAATTTCCAAAAACTCGCAGTTTTTCGAGCACCATGGGGTAGCACAGGGCTACCAGGGTTGCAAACTTGGGTAACTACTTTCAAGGGACCTAACAACATAAAAAAATCGTACTTACATGCGCGTTTGTGCTTTTTTGTGTTGATATTGACTGGCCTATTTGATCATCATCATATCAATTACAAATGCGCCCCCTAACAGCAATTTATGTAAGGTAACTTATATGTTGAAAGTAGACATTACTTTTTTGCTGAAATCACCGTCCATTCTTTCCAGAACCTAAAAGGCTACGACGAGAAATCAGACATCTATTCCCTGGGAGTCCTGTGCTGCGAGCTGGCCAACGGCGCGGTGCCGTTCGCCGAGGTGCCCACCACGCTCATGTTCACGGAGAAGGTGCGCGGCAGTCGCCCGCAGCTACTGGACTGCTCCACCTTCCCCGAGCCTTGCCTTGATGACAGTGAGATGAAGAGTGAGTATTTGGACCATCGTATTGACGAAGTTAGATCGGCAAAATATGATGTACTGTTTTTCCAGCTACCCTATGCGAAGAAGACGAATGCGATAGAAGCATCAGCTCCTTGGTTTTTGGCCATTATTTATCCAGTGTTAAAAGGAGTAATAAAGACAAGCGTCTTTCGCGGACCCGCTGTTCCTCTTTTTTATGCTTTTGGGTCTAATATTGACTACACTGTTCTTACATAATATCTATTATTACTGTAATATGGAAATATTGTAACAACAACCACCTTTTTTTAAAAGAGTAACCATGGAGTTTTCTTCCCGTTCTTCTCCATAGGAAACGACCAATTTCGAACCGTGCACTAGCTTCTGACGTTTTATAAGTGCCCATGTAAGGCCTACATGCGAAATAAAAATATTTGAATTTTGAGTTCTGGTGAAATTCGGCTAGTTCGTCGCGCCATCTCCTTCGTGGTCACACTGTTTCAGGGCAGTACTTTGACCCTCTTTTGTTCTTATTACTGCTATTAATTTAATATCAATAATATTGCAGGTATGTACAACACAGACAGCGGTGTGGGCGACAGTGCGGACGCGGTGTCGCGCCTGCGGCAAGTGTACGCGGGCAGGAAGCTCTCCGACACCTTCCATCATCTCAGCGAAATGGCGCTGCAGAGGTGAGCCTTAAGTAGAGAACTTTATTCACACAACTGTAATTTTTTTTTTAAGGTGGGAAAAACCCTTCATACCAGGGCCGAGTTTTCCTTTCAGAAGCAAACCCTTGTCCCCAGTAGGCTTCGACCCTGCTGGGCCCCTATGGTTTATTGACATTTCCTTGAGGCGCGCTTGTACGCGCCGTCGACAACAACGGTTACCGGACGGACGGCGAGCCATTACCCGCTGTCCGCAAGCCCGCGCCTACGGTGGCCGGAAATTGTTTGATTACCAGTTATTTGGGACGTTAGACTTTCAGTAACTGAAACCCATTCCTATGTTCCTTCTTTGCCTTGCGTTCCAGGGGCCCGGGTATTCCTTTCAGAAACCCTAAATAAGCCTTGAAGTTACCACTGGACTCATCTAGATACTATGCAACATAACACAGCATAACACAGTCAACTGAAGCCGGTTCATAGCATAGCTTTGAAACTGCTTCAGTTGACAATTTTAACCGCTCGTGTCTCGAAGTCCCGGGACTTTTGTAATTTTCGTTGTCTCGATTCCCGGGACTTTCGTGTCGAGACAAGATTGTCAAAATTGTTATGTAATCATTTTTATTTGTAAATAATTGAAGGAGCCTAGCGCTATCTGCTAGTTTAATGATTACTTAGACTACTACTACTAAGAAAAAAACGAGAACTACTTTAAAAAGGGAGTTTTTGTTGTTTGAAGAAACCGGAAAACATACAGAAAGTTTGGAACTACTGTTAAAAGCCTTAAACACAATTCAACCGACATCTGTTGAAAACGAGACAGTATTCTCCTTGTCCGGTGGCGTTATAACAAAAATTAGAAACAGATTATCAGACAAAGCTGTTGATGGTCTGATTTTTTTAAAAGCCTATTTTATTAAATCAGCAAATAAGTCTATTGAATTAGTTGATTATTTAAAAGACGGTATAATAAGTATATATTATTTATATTTAGATTATTTAATAAATTATGAAACAAATCTGTGTTTATGAGATTTAACAATGTTGTGATTATGACAAATAATTAGACACTAGAATAACTTGATGTGTGTAAAGTTATTACGAATCAGTATGATTTTTAACTAAATTCGTATTATAAGTTATAAAAAAATATAAGATTTAACCTGTGTGTGTTTAAAACAAATACAGCAATTATTAACCTTTCGTATGCCGGCTAATTAGAGACACAATTAAAAACCATTGTGTCCCGCGTAGATCTGCGTTCCGGCAACGAGTTGAGACTGAAATTAACGTTAAAGTTAATAAGATTTCAGTTTTCTGTTTATTAAATGTTGATTTTCATAAACGAAACAAATGCCTTTTAATACGTAGCAAAAATTATTTTCCTTAAAAAAATGCTTACTCCCCTAAAAAAAGAAAACTATCCAAAAAAGTTTCTTAAAAGTCTATGTTCCGGGAATCCCGGGACTTTGATTGTAGGCTATGTCGTGTCCCGGGAATTTTAAATGGTCGGGAATTCCCAAACCCTACTCGTGATGAATACGGTTATTATTATTTCTGGACTTATGCGTTTGTTGTTGAAAAGCTTTTTTACAGAGAATTATGGTTCAATTCATTTATTTACTAGCTGTGCCCGCGACTTTGTTCGTATAACAACCTAATTCAATCTTATTTTCTTTTATCACAATCAGTTAAAAAATTCTGTTTATTTGTAATTATTTGGAACTTAACTTTTGCAGGGACCCTGAGAAGCGGCCATCAGCGACCCAGCTGCTGAACCACCCGTTCTTCAAGCAGATCAGGAAGACAGACTACCTGCCCGGACTCATCGGACGAGTCAAGCCTATCAAACCTGATCTCGGTGAGTTATGCTATCTTAACGCATTGATAAACTTCGTCATAAACAAAATCCATAATGAACTGGGATAAAAACTAACGATCGAAGACTTTTTTATTATTGTTATTGATAGCTTCACCCGGGGATGTACTCCCGGGATAGAAATATCTTATATGCTATTCTAGGACATGGTTTACACTTGTAATAAGTCTCATTCAAATCTGTTCAGCCGTTCAAGTGTAAAAAAGTAGTAAATATACACACACTGACAACCTTCAAAGTCAAAGTCAAAACGTTTATTGCAAACCAAATGTAGTGCGCCAATATATAGGGTGAGAGGCTCACGTTTGACCGTTTTCACGTTTTAATAATGTAGCACGCTTGCCTAGAAGTAACCTATTCACTTTTGACTTAAAAACCTCAAGGTTTAAGCTATTACTATCTATGCTAAACTTCAGTAGCCTGCGCCTGCCAATGCATCACATACTTGGTTTTTGACACACTTATGGGAAAAGTAACGTAGGAGTCTCTATCTTACGAATTACATGCCAGTAATTCGTAAAATGACGCAGAGAACTCTAATTGCGAGATGATTTCGTATTTTTTTAGTATAGTTCTTATGTATCACCATAGATGTCTTCTTTTGGATTTGAAAGGTCTTTAAAATGGACTGGTCTATATTGTCATGTTTTTGCAATGAATCTATCCGTTAAAAAACATGACAAAACGAATCTATCTGTTACAAAAACATGACATGACGAATCTATCCATTACAAAAACATGACATAACGAATCTATCCGTTTCAAAAACATGACATAACGAATCTATCCATTACAAAAACGTGACATAATATAGACCACTCCATTTTAAAGACCTTTCAAATCCAAAAGAAGGTGACACATAAGAACTAAACTAAAAAAATACGAAATCCTGCATAGCGCAATTAGAGTTCTCTGCGCGATTTGAACAAAATTTACAACAGCCCGCAATCATCTCTCGGGCAATTGCCCAAACCGGACATAACACCTTTCTGGTTAGAGGATCCTCCGTGTTCAACGGAGGCTTGCGGGACTTTACACCCTGTTCCACATACCTCTAAAGATCAATACTATTTGAACCACATGCATCACTGATGGCTATATTAACCTTCCAGATGACATGTCAGCACTCCTCCTGCAAGAGAAGCTATCAGAGATGGAGATAGAGAAGACGACGGAGTGGGACTTCTAGCATCTCACACGTAGCTCTAGTGCTCGCCCGAACGTACGCCTCCTGAGCGCATACAGTTGATGTTACTCGTACATACGTCTGGAAGACGTACGACCGTTCTGTCTAGACAGAGTAATATGAATCATGGAATGTGTAATGAAATGGTAGGAAATTGTGGTGGAGTAGCGAAAAAAGGAAGGTGTTGATCACCCTGTATAACTATACTGCACTTGTTATAAGATTAGCCAATTAAACAAAACATTTTTACTGGCCGTTCAACCTATTATGACTTCTAATCCGTAGGTACAGATACCGGCACGGATCTTGAGCGCTGGCTTCAAGTTGCGCAGAAGTCAAATATTCGGTCTCGGTACAAAGTGAGACGCGGGGGGAGTGTCAGTAATTGGCTCGCCGCGCCATCGTGTCTTAAACGTCACTCGTGATTTGTTCCTTGCGCTTGCTGCATGTATCTAACAACGACGACGATTGGCTCGTCAATGTATGGAATGCGCAAAGCGATCCCCACTCTGACGCCGAGCGCTCAAGATTCGTGCCGGTACCTATATAAGAATGGTATTAAAAGCAAAAAAGTTGTTACATACCAACTAAATTTACTGCAGCCGCCATATGTCATATCACTAACGCAATAAAAGCCAAAATTCGATGAACGGTTATTAAAAAACATTTGTGTAAATGTCTAATCTTATTTCGAATGGAGTATATAATAAAATAAAATATAAAATAATATAATAAAGAGGTAAAGTTTGTTTTTTTTGTTTTTATATTTTTTTTGTTTGTATGAGGTAATCTCGGAAAGTACGGGATCGATTTCTAAATTTTTTTCACCAGTAGAAATCTGCTTTATTCCTGAGTGACATAGGCAATATTTTATGTACGCGGACGAAATCGCGGCCAAAAGTTAGTATAAAATATAAGTCATGGAGTAATATGGCATTGTTATGAAATCGTAGTGGCGAGATAAGAAGGGTGTCGCAGACAAAATTGTGCAATACTTGGAGTAAAGACGAATCCGTAAGATCCGGTAACAAAATGTTCGCCAGACCTCAAACAACGGACTCTTAGAACGGTAGTACAGCTACAGATTGTCTGAATCGATTGAGTATTCACACTAAGCTTTATATCTAGCGTTAGCGTTGATTCGTAAGTACTGCGCTAGAGATATCCGTGTCGCAATAATGTCACAATTTTGCAGCGTCAACAGACTTATATACTTATACACTAGACCAGTGTTTTTCAATCATTTTGAATACGTGACCCCATTTTTGGATAGACAAATAATGGTGACTCCCTAGGACTGTAACATTATGGTGAACGGATGGGTGCACTGCACTCTTGTGACCACTTTTTTATTTAAGACATTTTATTCAAATGTGTTTGAAATCGCATACAGTTTGCGTGTCAAAAATAGAACAAAGATCTAAATTAATACTGCAACATAAACAGACATAGCTTTATTACTGATTTGTTAAACTTTTTTGTAGCATGGGGTCAGTAGTTCTCACATTTCAGTTTTACCTTGTGGCCGCGACCCCCTAAGCAAGGCTTTGGGACCCACTTGTGGTCGCGACCCACAGATTGAAAAACACTGCACTAGACCAACGCTATAAACGAAGACACCTATAGATTTCAGTTTCCAGTCTTCCCAAACACTAAAATAATTACATAAAATAGGTTAAATTTTATCTTATTAATATGAAAATGAAACTTATGAATACCATACTGCCATCACAACCGTGCAACAATAGTCTAATACAATAATTAGAAGATGACATAAAAATACATATATACTCGTATTTTATTACTATACACGATGCCAGATAAACTTAAAATAAAGTACATTGGCCTTTTCCAAAAAACATCAACGAACTGCTTTTCAGAAAAGGTAAAGGATCACGATAGATGTCGATTCAAGACAGCTTTAAGTCTTTAATTCCATTTTTGAAATTTAGAATGCCAAGAAATGTAGGAGGGTCAATGGCCGTTATTCCAGGTTTATTTGGCGCCTACCTTAGACGTACAAATATACTAATGTTAAAGTAGTCAGTGACGCTAGAGAAAGAACTTGATTGAGACGAGTTTACATAAGTACGAAACGTAATTTAAAAATACAATTTGTAAGGAACAGCCCTCCACAAACTTTAAGGGCTTGCTCAGTAGACGAAACTGAACAACCATCCACAACACTTTTTTTCAGGAAACGAAAAAATAAAATCCGCCTCACCATACACAATTATAAACTTGATTGGACAGTTTGTATGGAGAGGCGGATTTTTTTTTTTCGTGTCCTGAAAAAAGTGTTGTGGAAGGTTGTTCAGTTTCGTCTACTGAGCAAGCCCTTAAAGTTTCTGGAGGGCTGTCCCTTACAACCTTTATACCACTCTTTTTTATTGATCTGAACTAAGCTTTATAAATGGTGAGTAAAATTGGCTAAGCATGTTACAAAAACTCAATTTAGTGTTGCCGGTACACGTAACACAGACGGATATTGTGGTGTTGCTAGCGGCAAATAATCAAATTACCACATTAATTTTGAGTAAATTATTACAATGGGTTCCGATCAGGGATGTTATGGATATGAAATTTCGGATACGGATTGGATACGGATATAGAAATGATTATTATACCGGTTACGGATACGGATATGAAATTATTTCGGATTATCCGTTAGTTTCGGATAATTTCGGTCAGGGATATTAGATTTTTAAGGAATTTCAGAAGTCAAATATAAATACATACTATTTACTAATATACTGTTTATATTTTACGACGTGACACGTTATGACAGGCTGTCATAACGTGTCGCAATTAGGCTCCGCCCCTATCCGATATTATCCGAAACTTTTATTTCGGATTCGGTTACGGTTATGGATATTATTTTGTATCGGATATCCGATAGTTTCGGTTACGGTTATGGAGCTCCGTATCATCCCTGGTTCCGATTGCCCAGGAACAATCCTAAGGCTCCTCGCACACGACGATGTTTCGTAAGCGCGCGACAGCATCGCTACTAACGCGCGTTAGTCGCATTTGCAAGCGCTATAGAAAAAATGCCAACGCGCTACAGCATCGCGACTGTATCGATGCGAACGCACTGCAGCATCACTACGAAGTCACCGTGAGCGAGGCAACTAAGACATATAACCCGTGAGAAATGTTTGTAAAATAAATAAGAATAAGAATTTTGAATCGGGAGTTTTAATCACTACATAAGAAATTTATTATGAATAATTTTATTATGAAACATGACGTAACATTATATTATATAGTCACCACTTTTTTTTTACTTAAGGTGGCAACCCAAGTATAGAAACGTCAAAATATGTGGTCAACAATTTAGAAAATAATTTAATTGAATGTTATAATTTAGCTAATTCATTATAGTGCGCAAGGAGGCGTATAATAGGGTATTTAAACAAGAATTTATAACTATAATTAAATATAATATTAGTTCAATTAGACCAGATGTTGCCACAGTGATAATTAAAAAAAACAATTATTGTTATACCTGAGTTTATTTATTTCGCCCAATATGATTTATCTATTTATCATATTCTATATTTATATAGAATGTTTGGCTATAAAAAAGACGAATGAAATAAGATTGAACATAGCCGAAATTAGAATGTTAAGATGGATGTGTGGTGTGACGAGAATGGATAAAGTGAGAAATGAGTATATTAGGGGAAGTTTGAAAGTGGCGCCAGTGACTGAAAAGTTGAAAGGGAATCGTTTGTCTTGGTATGGTCATGTGAAAAAGAGGGATGAAGCGCATGTTGTTAAAAAGAGTATGAGTTTACATGTGGATGGATGGAGGGGGAGAGGGAAGCCAAAGAAAAGATGGATGGTGTGAGAACTGATATGAAAAAAAGGGAGTTAGTGATAGCGTGACGATTGACAGGACAGAATGGAAGAAAAAAACGTGTTGCGCCGACCCCAAATAAAACGGGACAAGGACAGAAAGATGATGATATCCTCAAACGTAACACGATTGTATTTTCTATGAGACGGTATTTTGTTCTGCTAACGCTTTTCAGCCATATATTTATTTTGGTCTGCTGCTGTTGCCTTTCCGTTATTCTTTTTATCAATCCATGGTCTTCTAGAAACTCGTTTTTAAATGATCAAATACTGTACCGTGATTATTGCAGAACAACTTTACCCCACTGCGGAAGGGCCAAAAGAAGGGTTATGAATCTCACACATTGTCTTACAGCCATATAATCTGCCTTATAATGTTTCCACTGCTGAGACTCAGGCCTCCTAGGAGAGGCAATAGGCCGTAATCCACCACGCGGGCCCAGTGCGGGTTGGTGAATGTCATATGTCTTCGAATTTTTGGTTCTAAGGACATGCCGATTTCCTCACGATATTTTCCTTCACCATTTTGAGAGCAGAATTTATACAAACTAATGCAACTTGCTGGGTTTAAACCCGCGATCTACAAGTTGTAAGTCGGGGCAGGTACCTACCACTCGGCCACCACTGCTACTTATTTACCTCGAATTATATAAATCAACAATATTGCTTCACTTATTTATTTTTGATAATATAGTTGAGTATAGCTTGCAGCCATATCGCGGCTGCGCGTGCGCCGGCGTCCTCGTCGTGTATGTAATCGCTCGCTACGTACGACGCTCGCCCCGCCCTGGGAACAAAAAGTTATAGAGGATCAAAGTGTCATATATGATCGGACGGCAAGCAACGGGTAGCTCGCCGTCCAGACCGAGCTCGAGTCGTCGACGGCGTCGACGTATTGTTCCACGCGAGCCTCAAGGAGCTGTCAGCAAAACCGTAAGAGCCCAGCAAAGTCGTAGCTTACTGGTGCCATGGGTTTACTTCTGAAAGGAAAACTGCGCCCTAGAACACAAGGCAAAGAACGAACATAGGAGGTGATTTTAGTCAGTAAAAGCTTACCTCACTCTCCCGCTCCGCCCTAGAGCAGGAGAAGTCGTTGAATGATTTCCCACATAAAAATAATAGTGCCATCTATGATTAACAAACAATTATCTTACGTCAACGTGACAGCGTCGCGGGAGAGGAGGGGAACGACGACGCGATACTAATAGACAGAAGACCGAAGAAGTCTTTTAGGGCAAAATGGCGTTTTTTTGTTGGAGGGAAAACATCGACGACTTCTCCCGCTCTAGGAGTGAGGGGGCGTATCAGACTTTTACTGACTAAAACCCACTACTATGTTATCTCTTTACCTTGCATCCCAGAAAAGGGCCAAGTAGATGGCTGAATAGCGTAAATAACCAGTCTATATTTTCTGGACACGGAATTTTACCTCGCAACCATCTTAGCAGTGGCCTTGGCTCCCGTCTCGGATGCTTCAATAGTCTTCTGGAGCAAGACTTTGAAGTCTGCGCTCAAGTTCTGTTTAAACGCTTCAGCCGCACTGTGCAATGTGTCTAACTGTGGAACGAAGCAAGTGTAAGTAAAGCAAGCAATTGATAAATAAAAAAAGACGTGTGGCACTCGGGGACTGCCGCGGTAAAGCTATTGCATAGCATTTTTTATCAACTTATGCAATAGACCTCGCCAACAGCTGCTTAACCCCACCCATCCAAAATAAAACCTTGCCAACAGCTACTTATCCCCACCCATCCAATACCAGACCTCGCCAACAGCTGCTTAACCTCTTCCATCCAAAACCAGACCTCGCCAACAGCTGCTTAACCTCTTCCATCAAAAACCAGACCTCGCTAACAGCTGCTTAACCCCACCCATCCAAAACGCCGACAGCTGCTTAACCCTACCCATCCAAACACAAACCTCACCAACAGCTGCTTTTTTTTTTTTTTTTTTTATAATGGATAGGCTCGCGTTTGACCACAATCTCACCTGATGGTAAGCGATGATGTGGCCGACGATGGAGCACGCTTGCCTAGAAGCAATCTATTCACTCTTGACTTAAAGACCCCTAGGTTATAGCTATCAGGAAACACAGACTCCGGCAGGGAATTCCATTCCTTAGCTGTACGCATAATGAATGTACTCGCAAAACGCTTTGTACGTATAGGTGGGATGTCCACCATGTACCGGTGGCGCAACGCCGTACGTCTTGTGGTCCGATGATGGAACGGACTTGGCGGAATTAAATTGTGTAACTCTAGAGCACACTCCCCAAAGTGTAGACGATAGAAAACAGACAGGCTAGCAACTCGGCGTCGATGCTCAAGACTTTGGAGTTTTGACTTCACAAGAGCATCATTGCCTATGATCTTCTTGGTACGCTTTTCAATAGACTCTAGTGCATCTAGCTGGTATTTGGCTGACCCATCCCAAAGATGAGAGCAGTACTCCATACACGATCGAACTTGCGCTTGATAGAGGTTGAGCAGCTGTTCCGGCGAGAAATACCGTCTCACCTTTGCTAAGATCCCCAATTTTTTGGCAGCTAGTTGGGCTTTTGCCTCGATGTAGGAGCCGAAATTAAGGGTAGACGATAGCGTTACCCCAAGAAGTTCAAGGTGGTCGGTAATTGGCACGGTTACACCCCGGAAAGATGGAGCCGGGTGGAATTGGCTCCGTTTAGCGGAGAAAAGACACGCCTGGGTTTTCGTCGCATTGAACTTGACCAGATTGGCATCGCCCCATTCTGAGACTGCCGCTAAGGACGAGTTCAAGCGTTCAACCATAGACTCTCGAAATGACTGGATCTGTGACCCACTAGCTCGTGCGTTAGACACATATCTCTCAGCAACAGTGCTGTCGTCTGCATACCCAAAGGTTCCGGGTTTAAGTAGGTCATTTATGTGCAGCAAAAACAGTGTTGCCGAGAGTACCGACCCCTGAGGGACTCCGGCATTAATATTCATTTGACCGGACGAGCATCCATCAATTACCACTCGGATGGATCGATCCCTCAAGAAGTCTGCGATCCAATCACACAGACCAGTGGGTAGACCGAAGGAAGGAAGCTTAGCAAGAAGGCTTTCGTGCCAGACCCTATCGAAGGCCTTCGAGATATCAAGGGACACGGCAAGCGCTTCCCCATGCTTCTCAATGGCCTCGCTCCAGATGTGAATGGCATACGCAAGAATGTCGCCAGTAGACCGATTTTGACGAAAGCCGTATTGCTGGTCGCTGAGGATGTCGTTAGCTTCCAGGTATGCCAGAAGCTTCCTGTTAATTACCCGTTCCATACTCTTACAGAGGATGGACGTAACAGAGATGGGTCGGTAGTTTGCCGGGTCAGCTCTACTGCCCTTCTTGGGCACAGGCTGCACGTTGGCTTGCTTCCAAGCCATCGGCACTTTTCCAGTCTCATATGAGAGGCGAAATAGGCGAGTCAAGATCGGAGACAATTCAGGCGCACAAGTTTTTAGAACGACCGCTGGTATGCCGTCGGGGCCACTGGCTTTATTCATGTCAAGGTTACTCAAGACCCTACGAACGTCCTTCTGATGGATACGAATATCCGACATATTCGTCACGCACCCATCAGGAGAAACAGGGGGTCGCGCGTCACCGGAGTCCAGACGCGAAGATTCCGCAAAAAGAGAAGCAAATAGGTTTGCTTTCTCCTCAGCGGTGTGGGCCAGTGTCCCATCGGGTCTCAGCCGTGGCGGAAGTGAGGGACGGCAGAAGTTCGATTCAACCGACTTTGCCAGGGACCAAAACGCTTTACTACCAGCGGGGTATGAAGCAAGTTTATTCCCTATTCGGCTAATGTGGTCGAACCGAGACTTTCTCAACACCTTTTTGCAGGACTTGGCAGCCCTGTTAAAGGCCTTCTTCTTAAGAGTCACGTCGCTGGCCTTGCGCATACGAGCATCGGCCCAAGCTTGGTATGCCGCATGTTTTTTCGCGTCGGCGTGAGAACACTCGGCGCCAAACCAAGGTCGAGCTCGATCCGACATTGCTACGTCAGAGAATGGGATGTAATACTCCATTCCCCGTCGCAACACATCCGTTACGGCATCAGCGCACGACGATGCATCCTTCGAAGAAAAGCAAGTGGGCTGCCAAGGATAGCATGCGAAGAAAGACCGCATACCATCCCAGTCTGCTGACCTGTATCGCCAAACCCGCCGAGTGCCTCTAGGACTAGGATCGGGCGGGGAGTAGATTGACACAGATTTAACCAGACAGTGGTCAGAACTGCCTAAAGGCGAAGATATCGACACTGAGTAGCGGTCTGGATCTGTGGTCAGCAGAAGGTCCAAGCAATTGGCTGTGTGCGAATCCACATCAGGTACCCTTGTTGCCCCCTGGACCAGCTGGGTGAGATTCAATTCCAGCGCTAGCTTCCGCATCTCACGACCAGCATGATCTGTGCACTGGTATGGGAAAAGCCACTCTTGGTGGTGCGCATTAAAGTCCCCCAGTAACACCAATTGGGCGGAAGGGTACCGCTGCTGAGCCGCATCTGCCGCCTCACTCAGATGCTGTGTAAGCCCGGACGTCTCCTGATCTCCACTATGCGCGCGGTAAACACAAGCGTAGATTATTTTATCTAGGCCTGTGTCGACCAAAGCCCAAAGCGTTGAGAACCTGGAGTCTTCAAGATTGCGGAGACGCCGATAGCAGATGTCGTCCCGGGCATACATACATATGCCCGCGTGTGGTTTGAAGTTGTGCTCCAAGGTAAACCCTGGGTATGAAAGATACGACACGTCGGACGGACCTCTGATCTGCGTCTCCGTAAGGAATAGTAGAGCTGGTTTCTCAGTCTCCAGGTGGTGATGGACTGCAACGAGATTAGAGTGCAGACCTCGTATATTTGAGAGGTGCACTTTGTGAGAGAGGGAGTGCAGCCGCTGTTTCACTTTACTCTTTCTATTCCTTTTCATGATTTGAGAGTGAATGGAGGAGAGGAGAAGGAAGTGAAATGGGGAGCCACGCTGCTAACCTTCAGGCACGCACTGAAAGGACGACATCATTAGGGGACTAGTCTGGAGACTGCGGGGACGCCCGAGCCCCCCCGAGAATGTCCATCGGGCCCTCTCATCTGGTCGCCAACCAGCACGATGGCGCATTCCGGGATTTTTCGACAGATGGCGGGGCAGCCTTTCATGTGTGGCTAGCACATTACTTGGGCCCCCAACTATCTGCGGTCGGCCAGCGGTGCACCGTGCCTCGGATCCCGCTACCCTCCGCGACCAGTCCCCCGATACATCCATATCAGTACAAGCCAGGTTGGTCTGCTTGCGTTAGAACAGCCATTTCGACCCAACTCCTCTAGACTGGCTACACTGAGCATCATACCGGAACACGGCCAGGCCGCTTGGCGGTACGTCTTTGCTCAGTGGGTGGTCGCAAGCCAACGGTCGAAACCTACCACCAGTTAGTGTCACCTGATTAGCACCACCCGGGGACTACGTGTAGGGTCTTACTTTGGGTATTCTCCTACGGACGCGGGTGACTCGGTCCCCAAAAGCTGCTTAACCCCACCCATCTAAAACCGGACCTCGCCAACAGCTGCTTAACCCCACCCATCCAAAACCAGACCTCACCAACAGCTGCTTAACCCCATCCATCTAAATCCAGACCTCGCTAACAGCTGCTTAACCCCACCCATCCAAACACAGACCTCACCAACAGCTGCTTAACCCCACCCATCTAAAACCAGACCTCGCCAACAGCTGCTTAACCCCACCCATCCAAAACCAGACCTCACCAACAGCTGCTTAACCCCATCCATCTAAAACCAGACCTCGCCAACAGCTGCTTAACCCCACCATTCCAAAACCAGACCTCGCTAACAGCTGCTTACCCCACCCATCCAAAATGAGACCTTGCCAACAGCTGCTTATCCCCACCCATCCAATACCAGACCTCACCAACAGCTGCTTAACCTCTTTCATCCAAAACCAGACCTCGCCAACAGCTGCTTAACCTCTTCCATCAATAACCAGACCTCGCTAACAGCTGCTTAACCCCACCCATCCAAAACGCCGACAGCTGCTTTCACTCATTTGTTTTCTTATCGGTCACCACGCTCAAAAAACAAATGAGTGGGGGGTGTTAGGTTATTTTCGTTACGGAATTTCTGGATTCGGTCTCCACGCTCAAGGCCCGCGATAGAAGCTATGCAATAGCTTAATAAAGTTCAATCAATCATGAACTGCTAGGTACGAGTCGACAAAATACACGAGTACCTAAATATGCCATCAGTGGCCTCTGAAATTGAGCGATACAAAACGCAACACAAGGAACGCCTGACCTTGCGTCCCACTAGAGTTGCTGAACTGTTGAACCCGAATGCGGTGGTGAAGAGGCTAAAGAGAAACCACTTATAAGTGGGAGGAGCAGCACTGACTGCTCCACCACAACGCCATTTGCTTTATAACTAATTCGCTTATGGTCTGACGATCGATTGCAAATGGAAAGAGACTGAAGAAAAACAAATCAATCATGTAATCGTTTTGCCGGTTCTTCTCCATAAGAAACGACCAATTGGAACCGCGCGCTAGCTTCTGACGTTTTATAAGTGCCTATGTAAGCCTTTGTGCCGGTTGTTCTACATTGGAAGCGACCAGCTGAAACCATAGGGATAATAGCTTCGGACGTTAAGTAGGCCTGTGTAATAAATAATTTTGAGTTTGAGTGAGACCGATGTGGATACCGGCTCTGAAAACTGTTATTACAAACACTAGTAAACTGGAGACACAAAGATACAACCCTGCCTACCCTAAAGGAGAATACAGGTAAAGGAACTATATTACTTTGGTATTTATTTACCATAGTTCTGTCGCCAGGTTCCGCTCCTCCATATTTGGAAATCGCCTGAATACCGCTTTCCCATGCTTTCAGCCATGATGCAACGTCATTTGATTTAGCGCTGAAAATGACAAATTAGTAATAAAGTAACAATCATTAAAAAAAACCAAATAGGTACATTGTGTGTTCCTCGGATCACGGCAAATGAATTTTTAAAATCTTTGGGTTATGCTTTTCACAAATACCGACAATTGCGGATAAACCACGCTTCACTTAGCCTATTATCCATTTTCAAACAATAGGCGACACCTACATTAATGCGTTTAAGCTCGCTATTGGATTTTCAACGTTAAACTCAGAGATGAAAGTTGCTATTCCAAAAGCATTTTTATGTAAACACTCATTTAGATATCATATGTAAAGACGGGCACATTCATGAAGACCAACTACCTTATCAATACCTACTTCAAACTTCAATTTTGTCAGAGCCGGGTTATTGATATAACAATACGTGATCTATGCTAGAAATAATAGTGATGGTCACTCACCTCGCCATACCCTGTGAGGCTGCCGACAGTCCCAAGCTGTAGATCCCTCCGGAAGTGCCTCCCATGTCAGTCTCCGCAATCTCCGACAGGTCCCATAACACGTTAGATGGATACTCCACTGAAGCTGTCTTTAAATATGACTGAATTGCTGAAAAAGAAATATGTTTTCAGTAATCAGTTTGGAGATTTAGGATAATCACGTCTTTATGTTAACACATGCACATGAACATACCATCAGTCGAAAATCGTTCACTCCGAACGTGGGGCTTACCCAAGCATGTAACAGCACAAATGTATATCGTCCGATCTTTTTCTTCGAGCGCACACATCTTCAGAAAAGTTCAAAGGTAAGAAGTGAATTATTTAATTATACTCGTATCTAATCTATTTTTTTTCTGCAACAATTCGGCAGTCATCTAAAGGTTTTTATAAACAGTATAAGAATACTAGGTTTATAAGAGAATACGCTCGAAATATCAGCTGAACACCGTAAGCTCATAAACAGTAGGTTCAAAATACCTACCTTATTTTTTGCGTTTGGTCCATTGACAAACCGGTCGCTCATATTTATCAAAAAAGAAACCTACCTAATCCTAAATTCTTCAGCGTGATCCCACAGTCCCCGTCTCCACATCCTGAGTCCAGTCTGTTCAGTAAAGCTTCACTCTTGGTCAGGTCTTCTGCTGCAGCCAATAGACTGCCGCGTAGTAGATCCTGTTCCTTTGGTGATAGCGCCGGTCCAGATGCACCCTGTAAGATTGACGTAGAAAAAAAATATTATTGCCCTCAAAGAAAATCATTGTTGTTGTATATCCAACTTAGTTACACAGTGTATATGTAAACTATTCTACGTATGGCCTAAAGGTAAGATTGACGTGAAAAAAAATTTTTTTTTAATATGTCTGGATTCCCGCAACCTTTACCAGGTCATCAGTCCACCTTGTAGGAGGCCTTCCAACGCTACGTCTGATGGATGCGGGGCACGCAGGATGGTTCATTGTGGCGACACTTGTGGTTGGCCTATGTATGTCCAACAGTAGACGTCTATCTATCTAAGTATATATACTGATATGATGATGATGATGATGATGAATATACCTGGGGCTGAGCCATGATATGTTAAAAGGTCAAGCGTGGGAGCGACAAAGAGGGATGGAGCTATACATCCTGTATAGCTCCATTTCTTTAACAGTTCAGTATAGGTCGTCAAATGGATCGCGTTAGAGCTCGTGGTGGGGCTTCTACTCTAATTTTTGTACAACACCAGTTCCAACACCATAGGTCTATGTGAAAGACAGTAATGTCGACCATGTAAGCTGCTGCTGCTTTTCTATATACAAGGTGTCGTTTTGAAGCTGCAAAATATTTCAGGAGGTAATTATGTTAGTGATTCTCGACCCGAATCAATAATAAAATAAGTAGGTAATTTTTTTTTTTTTAAAACCGCGCTTTTTTTCACACACACAAACACGGAACAATAAAGGGCGTTTTCACACACACTAGCTCGCCACGATAGTTTCATAAATAATGTATCATCCAATCATCATCCCGCACGCCACACCCTAGCCACGCCCCCGCGGCCATCGATCAATCGATTTAGTTTAGTGTAATTAAAAAATTAAATAACAAGTATTACTGATTATTGACCAGGTTTCGTATTTTTACATGATTATTTATGAGTTTTATTACAACCTCCTGAAATATTGTGCAGTTTTAAAACTGCACCTTGTATATTTTTTTTTAATTGATATAAACTAGTGCTTGACTGCGATCCCAACTGATAGTAAACAGTGATGTAATCGTTGATGGTGAGGCGCACTAGTTTATCTCTTACTTAGTTTACTCTTGCCTTAAAGACACCTAAATTATAATCGGACGGGAAGACCGCAGCAGGCGAATTGTTCCAGTCCCTTGATGTATGTGGTATAAACGACGAGGCGAAACGCTTGGTCCGGTCTGTACAGGTTTCAGCAATATAAGGGCCTTTCGTCGGCTTGTCCGATGGTAGAAGTGAGATGGTGGAATCAAGTCATGTAATTCCTGCGCACACTCTCCAAAATGCATTCTGTAAAACATCGAAAGGCTGGCTACCCGTCGCCTGTGCTCAAGACTTTGTAGATTGGACTCAACATCTGTACCTATCACCAATTAGTCTCATAATATATCTAGATATGAAATAAAATATTACAGCATGTCTAATGCAATATTCTGATAGGATATAGTCACCTTCTTCCCATCAGCCTGCAGCAGTGTATCGTCATCCACATGCTCCCCTTCACTCCTTACAGATAACTGTCTTCCTGTCCACGCGCCGCCCTCCGTGGGTGCATCCAGCAGCTCCAGCCATAAGTCTCCCTTGTCCTTGGGCAGGTGCAGCAAACAGATCTGGAAGCCTTGCATCTCCAGGGAAGTCTTGAAGTGTCCGGAGAATATACGCTCTACTGTGATTTTCTTACTTTCTGCGAAAATGTGGAAAATAGTTTAGTAAAAATACTTTTTTTATAAAGCAAATGCTTGTTAAAGAACAGAATCAGCTCAGCTAGATCCTCAGCCTAGATATGAGCTTGCCTAGAACTTTTCGAAATCTTTGTTAACAGGCGTAGTCTTGCCAAGAAAATATGATAGAAAAGGTGAAACCTACTGCAAAGTTTCTATTTTCTGAATATCTGACTTACATCGTCACAGTTGCCACTTGGCACAAAAGTGCCTTTACAGTGAAACTTCAATAGATATTTTTGTTAATGAAAGAGCACTTACCTAATTGTGCTTTGATCTCGGCGCTGATGATGTTCATTTCAAAGATGGAGGTGCCTCCCAAGTTGTCTATAGTCACAACTACCCTGTTCCCAGCGACCAGCTTCAAGTGTGAAATTAACTGGAAAACAATCAGTAGGAATATCAAGATTTAGTCTAATAACATTTGTCAAATAAATTGTAGACAGATCATGTCTAAAGATTCGATAAATAATAATACAAGCGAGCGGAGAAATCTATCCAGGATTGGTTTACTAAGGATCAAATATGGCGAAGAGGTCAGATTATGAGAGATCCTTGTGAGAGAATAAATCCAGCTTCCACGCACCTTAACTCTAAAAAGTTCAGAGTAAGACGGAAACAAACCTTCTCAAGGATCATGGCGACGACTTCCTTAGCTGTTCCCATCTTCATCTTCTCGATACCGGCCTCCCCGTGCACTCCTGCACCTAGCTCCATTTCATCATGGGCTATCTCGAACAGAGGCGGCTGACCTGGCACATGAAAGAAGAATATGAATACCCCTATACATATCATGGATATCATGGTTACCCTCAATCTAGTCTTTAAGGAGATCGGTGGGGCATGTTGGACCCCTATCATCTAAAAAGGGTTTTAGACTTTGTAGAGACAATGTCTACCACTAAAATGAGTGAATGAGAGACCAGGAGCCCGGAATACGGAATTATTAATATTTTCTTTATAATTAATGTCAAATCCATCACAGAAAAACCAAAGAAGAAATTAGACGAAAAGCATTCATTCGAGCATTTCAGAGGTTCACTTCAAATCCTTACTTAAAGACTTTAATCTCATCTTACCAGGTAATGAGCAGGCACTCAGACAGACGCCCAAAGTAGCCATGTACTTGTTGAACTCCGCTGCCTCCTTTCGTATAGCTACCAGGTCGTAGCCTTTCAATGATAATGCTCCAGCCAACTGGAAACAAGAGTTACATTAGGTAGGTATTTCTTGAAAGTAGCAACATATGTGCAACATTGCAATTTTCGACCGAATCCAGTAGCCCGAATCTCGTAATCGAAACCGTAACGATATCGTAGCGATTAAGTCGTTCAGACCATTTCCGTATTCACATCCATCAATCGAGTTTAAAAGACACCGATTTTAAAGTCGTTTGGTCGAAGAGTAGATTTAAAAAATAATAATCTGTAGTACATTATACTGGTAGAAAACTTGTTAATGTAACTGAAAATAAGTCGTCGATCGTTTAGTTTCGAGCCGATTAGGGAACACGTGAATACCGCTTTTGGATAGGACTTCGATCGAACGACTATAAAACTTCAACGATATTTGGCTTGTTTGATTTTACGTGAATCAGGCTACTGGGTTCGATCTCCCCACGGTATGAAAATGTATGACGTATATAACTCATAAATTAATTTTAAGTCCTTTTTGAACTTTGTACACAACGCCGGTCGTTCAATACCCCCCAAACTAAGAACACACTCTTTAAAATCCTATTCTTCTGATAACACATCAATCGCCTTATGGGCAAACAGAGAAGATAAGAAGATGAATTACAAAAATATCCCACCTTATAAAAGAGCACTTCTCCGACCATACTACGTCCCCCTGTCTTATTCTGACTGGAAGCGACATCTTCGCCAACGATTAAACCTTCCACCTGTATGAGAAAAGACTTATTAGTTTTTATCCACTGGTTCTTTATAGGAAACAACTAATCAGAACCGTGCATTAGCTTCTGGCGTTTTACCATGCCCATGTAGTGTGGCTGAAATAAAATAATTATGTTGCATTGAATTACGATTTGATTGCCTGCTTTACTTATTTGTTTATTTAGGTACTTTTTTGAACACCTCCTAATATGGACAAGATAAACTAAGTGTGCAATGGGCAGTCTTATCACACAGGGCAATCTCTTACAGACATTTTTAGAATAGACTGAATGAAAGGAGATTGCTAGAAGAGTATGCTGAGTGAGCTGATAAGGAAGAAATGTTACGTAGAAGAGGATATTAAAGTTGTTATTGATGAATGCAGAAAATACGTGAAGTTTAAAAAAAGGATTTCTAGTTGTACCAACCTTAATTCCTAAAATCTTAGCTTTTTCAATAGCTTTGCCGAAGTTTAATCTGTCTCCTGTGTAATTACCAATAATGACCAGAACACCACCTGAAAATTGTATGTTTCATGTAATTAAAAGTTTTCACCGTTAATTGCTTTAGCGCTCTTGATTCTGGATTCGAATCGGGAGTCGGGCAAAAGTGATTCAATTTTTCTACTTCATTTTGCAAATTATTCGAGGGCGGACGTTTATTTTTTAATGGAATGGGCGTTTTTTTATTGGATGGGAAATCATCCAATGACTTCTCCCGCTCTAGGGTAGATGTGAGCGCGTGTCAGACTTTTACTGACTAAAACCACCTCCTGTGCCTTCTTTACCTTCGTTCGCCCCGGGGTTCTCTTTCGCACAACCGATGGCTTCAGTAGGCTTCGACCCTGCTGTAAGGTCGCTGACAACTCCTTCAGGCGGGACAGGCGTAAGCGTGTTGACGTTTTTAGGTTTAAAGTTTGTGTATTTGTATTTTATAGTAATACTCGTAAATTAATATTTTTGCTATTGCTGTCCTTAACCCTGTCCATTAAATCAATCCAAGTCAAGAATGAATAGATTGCTTCTAGGCAAGCGTGTTCCATCGTCGGCCACATCATCGCTTACCATCAGGTGAGATTGTGGTCAAACGCGAGCCTATCCATTATAAAAAAAAAATTAAGTTCTGTAAAATAAACAGGCGCCCAAGTCTGCTATGTTTACAAATTCGTCATTCCAACACGATCACATTGTCATTTTGCTAAAACTTCGTAATCTGCTAATTCATAATGATCGATCATTGATCGGTCAGTGGTATCGTAATAGAGTTGTGGTAGAATGATAATGTCGAGCATATTAAAACCAATAACTGCACAATAACGTTCTAATGGTAGAACACTGATCAAATAAACTGTCAAAGTATTAGCAGATTACCGCATACCTCAAATAATCATTTGTCAATATGTACGAGATTAGTATTCTATGCTACTTCTTTCAATGGAGTGTCAGTGGTTGACCATTGGAAAGTCATAATGACGCCATTATATTAGTAGATTACCAAACTTGTCAAAATCGACAATTATGACATCAATGATAGACCATTCTGACACTATTGTAATAGCAGACTTGAGGCCGGCCCCAAGTCTGCTATTTTCTTAAATTCGTCATTCCAACACGATCCAATTGTCATTTTGCTAAAAGTTTGTAATCTGCTAATTCATAATGATCGATCACTGATCGGTCAGTGGTCTTGTAATAGAATTGTGGTAGAATGATAATTTCGAGCATATTAAAAGCAATAACTGCACAATAACGTTCTAATGGTAAAACACTGATCAAATAAACTGTCAAAGTTTTAGTAGATTACCGCAAACTTCAAATATTCATTTGTCAATATGTACGAGATTACCATTCTATGTCACTTCTTTCAATGGAGTGTCAGTGGTTGACCATTGGAAAGTCATAATGACGCCATTATATTAGTAGATTACCAAACTTGTCAAAATCGACAATTATGACACCAATGATAGACCATTGTGACACTATTGTAATAGCAGACTTGAGGCCGACTCTTGTAGCAATGACAAACTAAGTAGAAGTTCTTAATACAAAATGTAATGAGTGAACTAACGGATCTTAGTTGATTCAAGGTGAATCCCAAGAAACCCAAAACAACTTCAGTAGACTCCTGGGCACTGTGATGATGACATACTTAGAAGTATAGGTACAAACACAAAATGTTACTCGTATTTCTGTACCAACTAGTTTACATTCGTTTATGTTATGAGTGTCCTTTTAAGCATGATGATGCCTGCGCCAAAAGACATTGCTCCTCCATAATACAGTGGACATAGACTGAAGAGTATGGACGTTAAATTAAGAAGACAATACTTTTTACCTGAATTATATTTATACAAATGTGCTATTGCGTAAAGAACATGTCCGGTGGGAGGAGAAGCAAACACACCACCAGCCACTGCTCCATCCAGCACGCCAGTTCCCACGAAACCTGGAAAGTAGAAAAAAATTTAGTAAATATCATTAAACACATGGCCTCAAGTCTGCTATTACAATAGTGTCAGAATGGTTTAAAATTGATTTCATTATTGTTGATTTTGACAAGTTTTGGTAATCTACTAATATAATGGCGTCGTTATGACTTTCCGATGGTCAACCACTGACATTCCATTGAAAGAAATGGCATAGAATGGTAATCTCGTACATAATGACAAATGAATATGTGATATATGCGGTAATCTACTAACATTTTGACAGTTCCTTTGATCAGTGACCTACCATTACGACGTCATTGCGCAATTAGTGCTTTTAATTAACTCGTTATTGTCATTCTACCACAATTCTATTACAAGACCATTGACCGATCAATGATCGATCATTATGAATTAGCAGATTACAAACTTTTAGCAAAATGACAATGGGATCGTGTTGGAATGACGAATTTATAAAAATAGCAGACTTAGGCCACTGATGTCATATCACCCTAAATTTTCTGAAAATAATTAACGCTACGCAAAGTTCGTGTATATGTCGTGGGCAGATCTAAGAAATTGATCACTTCATTATATGTCCAACTAAAACCAAATCGTTTTTTAAACGTTAACATTTGATGACATTTCGATCCTCGTTTGGCCATATCTCATTGATGTAGATTTTCTATGATGACGAAAAGTCCAAAGAAAGTAGGCCAAACGAGGATTGAAACAATAGAGGAGGCGCCAAAGGGCGTTGAGTATGCTAAATATGAGGACCGCCTTCTGTGAATGGTTTCGGACTCAGAAAAGCATGCAGATTATGATTCTGGATGTTGCCAGGAGGCATATTGGTCCATTTTTTTTGTACCCCTCTCCCTGAAGCAGCAAGTAAATTGACTGAACAAATGCTTACAATCATTTTATTAATTGTTTAAGTAACAATATCTAATTGTTTCTTATGATTAAATATATCTATAGGAAGTCAACTAAAAAAAGTGACTCGCGCACGGAGGGTTCCGTACAAATTTACACATGAAAACAGTTCAATTCCCAAATTGAGTTATGAAGATTTTTCCAAATCACAAGAATAGTTTTTTTTTTGTGACGTAATGACAAATTTACAGTTTTTAGAATTTTACCTATATTAGTGCTATGAGACCTTGCTTCAAACCAAATTTTAGAATTCTAGCTCAATGGGAAGTACCCTATAAATTTTGATTCCCTTAGGGGTGTCGAAATAAACGCTTTTTTGCGACATAAACGGCCGTATCTTTTTTTTTTTGTTAACTTAGAAGCTTGATTTTTACACAGCTTCAAGGGACTGCAGATTTGAGGACATGAAATCGCGATCCTATGAAAACCGTTCAATTCCCGAATTGATTTACGAAGACTTATCCGAATCGCAAAGAAAGTTTTTTTTTGTGACGTAACTACAAATTTACAGTTTTCAGATTTTTTTTATACTTGTGCTATAAGACCTTGCTTCATGCTAAATTTCAGGCTTCTAGGCCAACAGGAAGTACCCTATGAATTTTGATTCCTTTGAGGGTGTCAAAATACACGTTTTTTCGCAACATAAACGGCCGTATCTTTTTTTTTTCGTTAACCCACAAGTTTGATGGAAGAATTGAAAAAAATGGAAGAAGTTTGATTTTTTCTCAGCTTCAAGAGACTATAGACTTGAGAATAGACATTTAATTTCACCGCAATACCTCCACTCGTTACCGAGATAAAAGGTCTTGACAGACAGACAGGCAGGCCGAAAAGTAACTTTTAAGTACCTATTCAATATTTTTTTTATCAACAATTCATGTTTTATTTTTAACTTTATCGTATTTTTAGGGTTCCGTAGCGCAAAAGGAAAAAACGGAACCCTTGTAGGATCACTTTGTTGTCCGTCTATCTGTCTGTCGGCCTGTCTGTTTGTCAAGACCCTTTATTTAAGACAAATACTTAATCATAAGACCAACAGACCTTGGGGGTATTTCTTGATCTAGCGAAGGCCTTTGACACGGTATCGGTTCCTTTGTTATTAAGCAAACTAGAGGCTATAGGAATAAGAGGAACACCGCTAAAACTTTTTGCTGACTACTTAGATGATCGACATCAATGTGTCAAAATAGACAATATTACGAGTGATGAGCAAATAAGTTCTGGATATGGTGTTCCCCAAGGAAGTATCCTGGCCCCTACCCTATTTCTGATCTATATCAACGATTTATGTAACCTAAATATTAAACATGGCAAAATTGTCTCATATGCCGACGACACGGCCTTAATATTTACCGCAAAAACTAGCAGCGAATTATATGAATACGCTCAATTGGGTTTCAACACTGTGACTAATTGGCTTCAAAGCAATTTACTAACATTGAACGCTGACAAGACAAAATATATTCACTTTTGCATGCGCAGTCCTCAATTTAACACTGATAACTCTCATCTGTATGCCCATAAATGTGGATCCCGATCATCCAGCGTGTGCGATTGTCCCTGTATCTTAAAAACACACGACATCAAATATCTCGGGGTCATAATAGATGAAACGCTCTCATTTAGACCACACATTGAAAGTCTAGTTAAAAGAGTGCGCAAATTAATCTATGTCTTTAAAAAATTGCGAGCTATCGCAGATCCAAAATTGGTGACACAAATTTATTTAGCCCTAGGACAATCTGTAATCCAATACTGTATCACTTCCTGGGGTGGAGCACTTAAAACTCACCTACTGCCTCTTGAAAGAGCTCAGAGAGCAATTTTAAAAGTAGCCAATTTCCTTCCCTTTCTCTATCCTACAGATCAGCTATACAAATCCTGTAACGTGCTTTCTGGTCGCCAGCTTTTCATAATGCACTTAGTACTAAAACAGCACACCATGCTTTCCTACAACGCTGAAATCCCTAATAAGAGACGGAATGATATTGTTTGCCATTCTAATGCATCCTCAAAATATGTATTTGTAAAAAGATTTTTTTCTTTTTTAGGCCCATTTCTGTACAACAAATTAAATAGAAAATTAAGTATCTACAAATTAAATAAGTATAAATGTAAAAAGACGATTCTCCAATATTTCCTAAGCATATCTTATATAGAGACAGAAGACCTACTTACTGTTTGTAAATAAAACACGCTGTATCTCTAAATTTAGTTAAGTTATTAAAATAGTCATATTTAGTGTTAATTTATTTTTTTGTATTTGCTTAGCACTCTCTAGCCTGAAACACAGGTTCATCCTAGTTCAGGCAAATTAGCAACTGTGTTCTTTTTAATATTTAAAATACTTTATTGTAAATGTGCCCTATGCTATAAATAAACGATTTTATTATTATTATTATTTCCTTTATTTTTCTATTTAACATATAATTTACATTTTTAAATATTTTTTATAAAGCATATAAAAAAAAGAAAAACATTTAAAAATATAAAACATAGTGTCCCACCGGTATCGGGAATAGGGTCCAAGCTACCGGCGGTCAGGGCTCCAGAGAAAGGAACCTCCTGACTATACGAGCCGTGTCCAGAAGTACCGCTTTCTGAATCAAGCCCTTGATCCAGTCGCCTAACGAGAGCCTCCTAAGGTGTTGGTCGAGGCTCTTGGCTATTAAGCCATTGGCTGAAACGACTATCGGTACAATAATCGCTGAATCCACTTCCCACATGTCGACAACCTCGCGAGCCAAGTCAATATACTTGATTTGTTTATCTTTCTCAGCTTTCGCGAGGTTCTCGTCATGTGGAACGGATATTATTATTATTTATTATAAGAAACAATTAGATATTGTTACTTAAACAATTAATAAAATGATTCTAAGCATTTGTTCAGTCAATTTACTTGCTGCTTCAGGGAGAGGGGTACAACATCCAGAATCATAATCCGCATGCTTTTCTGAGTCCGATACCATTCACAGAAGGCGGTCCTCATATTTAGCATACTCAACTCCCTATGGCGTCTGCTCTATAACATCAAATTGCAGATTAAAATATCTCAATACAAAGTATATGCGAGCAGTTTCCTATGGCTGCGATGGCCATGCATTATTAAACGTAATTTATACGCCTCGTGCATGGGGTTGTAGGTTCGAAACCAGGCAAGACAATCAAGCAAGAACAGTCCCTCTGAAGTGGTTCATATTTTGCATAAATAGTGTTATTGATTGATGCCTAATACATGGAAAATATGGTAGTATCTAAGTTCTAACCTGCAGCAAAGGGCTCATGTCCCGAACCACCTCCTCCAAGTACAGCTACTCTGCCAGTGTCGCTCTGAAACCACAACAATTTGTAAGAAGGTGAGGTAGCAAGGGCTTAGCAGCTGAATCATACAGGCCCCCGATCTACAGGGGGTACAAAAATTCATAACGTTAAAGCTACCCACAGGCCAGGTCTATCGTGGCCTATTGTGACGCCGTCTCATTGTCTCTGTGCTACCAGTTCTGTGCTGATAGGGCGTACCACAGATCAAATCTGTGGGTTCCACTTTGTAAACAAAAAAAACCTAAAAAAACTCCAATAATTTTTGTTACAGGGCCTCTTTTCAATTAGCAACGTCACTGTTACGAAAAGTTTTGTTGCAAGCTTAAACCAATCTTAAAGTAACAGCACATCGAAGAGATGCAACCTCTGGCGGGAGAAGTTTAAACCTTCTGAAGATTTTATCTAGCCATCTCTCTTCTGAACACGAGTTGCCATGGCCAATCTAGAAAACTCTAAGCAGACTTCGCACCCAGGTTGGGCGCAGCAAAGACAATCTCCAGCGATGCGGATACGTGGACGGTTCTGACATTCAGTATTTGTGAGGTGCCTCTCCGCAGACCATGTCCCGCGTTCCATCCTGCATGACGTGCCCTGTTATATGTTCATGTAAGGATCTAATAACAGCATCAGTGGACGGCATACCCTTGGCCGAATTCTGGCCAAGCAGAGAATTTAGTTAGCTTTGCCATCGACTTTAAGAAGAACTGTTACGAAGGTTTGGGTAGTTGAAATATAAATAAGTAACACTTTTTATGGTTTCCCTAAGGGTCTTTAAGTCAAGAGTGAACAGCTTATTTCTAGGCAAATGTGCTCCATCTTCGGCCACACAGAACAGATGAAAGAGGTCATAATGACCTTGTGGGCGGGGCAAACGTGCCTCAAAATATGATCATGCTCATACTTGACGCAACCAATAGCAAACTTGCGATCTAAGTGTGAGTGGTCTGATAGTAGCGTAATGCGCGTTCGTATTGGTTTATTGTCTGTGGAGTTAAAGCGTGGGAGACAAGCGGCGACACTCGTTCTAGTACAAATCGGAAGTATTTCCTTTCAAACCTCTTTTTTGTTTTTTTTCTGTGGTCGGCCACATCATCGCTTATACCATCAACTGACATAATGGTCAAACGCGAGCCTATAAATAATGATAAAAAAAAAATTCTACGTGCGCTTAGGGTGAGTTGCACCATTTAACTATAACGATAACCAAACCATAACTAGCCGAGAAACAGCCGCATATTGGTCAATTCAACGATTTGACAACTGTTAACGGCTTTGTTATCGGGCTGCAGACATCGAGTCAATCTTTATATTACAGAAAAGAGCCATCAGAGCTATTTACAATCTCCGCCGGTGCGATTCTTTAAGGGAACTGTTTAAAGATATTAACATAATGACGGTACCTTGTCAATATATCTATGAAAACATCATGTATGTTAGAAAAAATCTTCATCTTTTTAGCAAAAGAGGCGATAGACATAATTATGTTACAAGAAATAGGGATCAATTAGTTCAACCAGGTTTCAGACTGGCTAAAGTGGCCTCTTCTTTCATGGGGTACTGTTTGAAATGTTATAATAAAATACCACCCCAAATATTAGAACTCAATGAAACGAAATTTAAATCTTGTATTAAACGCACACTATGCAGGCAAGCATATTATAAGTTGGAGGATTATATTCAAGATAAAAATGCTTGGCTCAATGCTGGTCCAGCTCCACTACCACTAGGGCGTACTAATTAGTTGATTAGTTGGAAACTAATATTATTATTTTTAATTTGAAAGACACAATTGCATTGTATAATGTAGAAGCACTTTTTCCAAGTTTGTGAATGTGAAGCACCATGGAGCATTTTTATTAGGTTACAACTTCTTTTTTGACATTACGAGCATGGCAGTTGAGAGTTTGTCATGCTCACTCAAATGTCTCGCTGTTGGTGGCACGTGTTATTGGGTCGTTCAGTTCCCTTCAAAATGGTTGAGCTGAGTGGGGCTGATGCACGCGTCATGCTCGTGAACGGGTGCCGTCAGATGGGACTGGTCATCTCTTAGCTGCCAGTGGCTTAATTCAGTTTCTATCTTTTAATTATTTTACATTTTTTATTTCATTATCGACATTGTGCTCACATGATAGAAGCAACAAGTAATATGTAACCAAGCATTATATGTAACACATAATATGATTTAAAAGAGTGTCCATGGAGTTTCTTGCACGTTCTTCTCCATAGAGACCTACTCTTTGGAACGTGCAATTTAGCTTCACTTTTCTTGGACTGACCGACATTTGACTATTCAAAAGTGCCTGTAAATGGTCTATTTGAAATAAATGTTTTGATTTGATTTGATTTGATTGATTTGATTGATCGTTATAGTTAAATGGTGCAACTCACCCTTAGAGTCGGAGACAACCATAGACATCCGTGAAGGCAACAGTTTACCTATACACAGAAACAATATGCACGTGCACCAACCAAGTCCAACATATCTTCGTAAAATAGAATATATTTATACAGGTATACCTACTTCTTATCTAGGATAGAAATCATAAATATTAAATAAACCTTCATCCTCTGTTTAAGTAGTTAAGTAGTGGCAACGGATAAACTCAATCTCAAGCACAATGCAGTATGTAATACCTGTACTCCAAATACTTAGGTAACATTTTAAGAGGATCCTTTAATCTAATGATTCTATTGTAAGCCCATGGAACTGGACTGGACTGATGTTATCTACGTGATGCTCACCTTCTGCCTGACAGTGATGACCCTGTGCTTGGGATGCAGCTGCAGCGCCGGGTAGGTAGTCACCACACCTCGCAGGTTGTCATCGACGCATGTCTCCGGCGAGTTTATGATCTTCTTCGTTACTAGCTTGTTTGAAGACATCTGTAACACAATATGATTAACTTAGTTAATGAATTAGCTTGATGAGAGATTGAACTACTCGCACTCTATACTAGTAGGTCCACCTATACTACTACTAGTCGGTATATATATACTAGTAGGTACCATCGCGGCCATTTCTGCCTGATCATTTTAAAAAAAATCGCTTAAATCCTGCGGCGCGGCGCTAAACCAAAACCCTTTAAAATTTTCGTTTCAAGTGCAAGCAAAAATGAACTTAGCGGTGGTCAGGCGGAACTGTCTTTGATAGAACCTGTATGTACTAAAGCGAAATATATACCACATACTAATTAATCACGAAATCTCCGAAACTATAACACCTACAACCTACAAACTTAAAATTACATCCGCTAAGAGTGGATTTTTCGAAATTCATCCCTTATGGGTCCTAAGTACTCCTAAGTTTGTATAGAGAAGCCGAAATTCAGGCAGGCGAAGCCGCCGGCAGAAGCTAGTAATAATATATAACAAAGTGGTAGATTTATATTGTTTTTTTTTTTTGAAACGCACTATTCTTTGGTAATCGGATTAGAAAATCTCTTACTTAGCTTATAGGTTAACTTACCTATAATTTTTTCTACATTCATACAGCCGAAGTCGCTGACAGAAGCTTGCTCATTAAATACAGAGTTTTTTTTATTGATATGCATCTAAAATTCTACGTTCTCTTTACGGGTTACACGTACCTATTATAAGTGATATAGGGACCTGCAGTTAATTATTATTTACAAAGAGCTAACTAATCCATATATTGTGCAGACAACATATAAATTATTAATTAGGTATATCTCTTAGCTTAAGCTACCTTACATACATGCCCAGAATAACTTAGTTATGCGTCGTATTTCCTTATTAAATAGCAACTAATTAACACAGACAAGCACGACTTACCTTACAAACTGCGTCTTGCAGACTGAACCGAACTAACAATTATATAAGAGATAATATCATTATCAACACGAAAGTTTACGACCCCCGTCTTATCGATATCTTTGAAAACACAAAAATATCCAAACAATAAACTGGATTCGCCTCACCATGGTCCATTATCAGCAGATTAGCGCAACTATTGCTGGTTTACATATTAAATGTTTTTAGAATTGCTAACAAATACAGTAATGGATGCAAAACGTTTATTTGGTCTTTGCCAGTTTATAGGCAAAGAACGACTAACTTCACTTGTGTTTTGCAATTATCCTATTGGTTGAATTGGTCCGTCTCTGTTACAATGTTTAATCTTGTTTAGTACTGCATAGCTAGGCTATAAATTCCATTTTGATTTATTCACGGCCTTTCTTTTATCTGAATTTTTTTTTTGGATTGTGACATCATCAAAATACTTGACCCGCTCTGGATATTTTCCTTTTCTACTGAATTCTAAATTATAAAGGCATTTAAAAGTGGTCAATAAAATCGAATGCATCACGGATAAAATTAAAGTAGAACTACATTTCGCACACCTGTGCCACGTACGCCAATCTGGGTGCATCTGTCTCCATATATTTTATGTGGCAACTAGACTTAGAGAGCTACACTAGATCCACGCCACGAGTCTTTCTACGTACAAATCAAGCGTGATCCACGTGTGTGTCGGTCTAATGTAGTTCTAGCTTTACCAAATTTTTGGGCCTTATTCCATCGATTGAGAAAGAAAGATGGATACCAAAGTGATGTATTACAAGTATTTTTTTTTTTTAAATCACACCATGTACAAACAAAAATACATAATTACAAAGTTTATCTTGTCGCAAGTCATAAAAGTTATCTCTAACAATTTAATAACATAATAAGTATTCTGTAGGATGAGAAATATGTTTACCCATTTATTATCTTATTTCATAATGACAAAACAAAATTTTATTACTACATGCATTTTCTTTGAAGTCAGTCGATCATGTTTGCTTGACACCAGGGGTCCTTTGGTAATACCCCTGATGGCGTAAAGATTTAGGGCATAATATAGTTTGGCATAACTTTTATTAGCATAATAAAACTTTGGCATAATTCAAAGGTTAGGTCAGGTTAGTCAGTATGTACCAGGGTTGTTGCTGATGCAGGATTTTGTCACATCAGCGGATGCTGATGCTGATGCTGATTTTTTGTCATTTACATCAGCTGATGCTGATGCTGATTTTAAGATTTTTTTTTTAATACTGAATTTCATAGTTTATAAGTAAATATTATAATAAAATAAGTGTATCGAACACTAAAAAACTACATTATGGTAAGTAAATTTACTAAAACTTTTTTGTTTCTATGAAGGTTAAAATAATAAATAATTAAGTACAAATAGATTCGCTGCTGGTTAAAAACTTGTCTTCGGGATGTATTAATCTCAAATGATTTTTTAGTGACGTATTTGTACGTCCTTTGCGTGAATAATTCTTCTTGCATATTATACAGTTTGCGATATCTTGATTCACTAATTTAAAGTACTGCCAAATTCCGCTTTTTAATATGGGAGGCATTTTAAAAATAATAAACACGCACCAAAACAATGCGCTCTGCATTTGCTTGCAATATTGACTAAAAGAGAATAATATTGACGATTTGTTTTGAAATGTACGTATTTTGATTGACCAAAACTCGGAAGCGACAACGGCACGTGCCATTAAGTCCGCCCTCCGTCGGTCATGTCGCGACACGAACTTTGAACATCAGCATCTAACATCAGCAACAATCAATGCGGATGCTGATGCTGATGCTGATGCGAAAAATAATGCTGATGTTCCGCTGATGCTGATGCTGATGCTGATATTCGCAACAACCCTGGTATGTACGTATGTTCATCTGTTCCCTCATAGCTCCTAATCTACTTATCGAAACTCAACTTATGAGGTATTGTTATAGCAACAAGCAATATGGTAAAACATTTATGCCTAATAATATTATGCGTAATGATCATTATGCTGAATTTCGTTACCTATTCCAATGTAATTATGACAATTTATTTTATGCTTATCATTAGTAAACCGGGTCTTTTACCTGATCGATGACCTGGTGAAATCTGCTGGGCAGAAAAAGTAGAAGACTGGTGACTGGTGGTGATGGAGACGCTTGGGAGATACCAATGTCCATCCGTCTGGCATGTTCCGGATGAAGTTATGACAACGCATATGAGCAACTCCAAAGCTATAAAAACAACAAATTAGATAACTTTAACTGGACGACAACCTTGCTCTAAAAGGAAACTGGTCATAAAGCAAAGTAAAGGTGATGTGTTTATTATATTTAGCTGCTAACCGCGAACCTTAACCACTGTTTTAGAGGAAAACAGACCTTAGACGTTAACGTATAAGGTAGAAAATGATTTTATATTCTAAGTAGGTATGGTATTTGCTGTGAAATATCGTACTAACCAGAAGTTGTTGGCTTATATTTTTAGCAGGGAAATAAACCCACTCTGTTCCTTCCTTGCCTTCGTTCCAGGGCCCTGGAGTACACTTTCGCACAACCCATGGCTCCAATAAGCTTCGACCCTGCCGGGCCCGTAGGGGCCCAGCATAATGTTGCTGACATCGCGCGTGAATGGCTATACTGTTTCTACCTATCGTATCTTTTTTTTTTTGTAACATTTTATGAACATTAAATAATTCTTATTGATAGCTATTTTTAGTCTGTCCCCATGATTAACACATTGATAGACAACTTTATCAATATCCATATGAAGCAGATGTATTTTCTTATTTGTTAATAGGAGTTATATAGCTGTGCTAACTTTGCCAAGTGGCCACTGTACGTATTGTACTGTATGAGTAAGTCCTACCCCATGAACTGGTTCGAAGTCGCCCAGGATATTGACAAGAATTTAGGGACGCGGGACAGCGCTGACGCCGCGCGCCGGTTTACGCGGATTTGACGCATACTTTTTTATAGAATGTTTTTAATTTGTACTTAAGCTAGTCTTAAGATTGCATCATTTCCCGTAAGTAAATTATTTTTCTTTCTTTCAACTATGGAACAGTAAAGGCTAAATTAAAAATATGTCTAGTGGAGTTCTAATATGGTTCTTACTTTCAAAGACAAAACCACATTATATTACTCGTACATCAGTGGGTACTTCCTCGGCATAACAAAAGATAACCTACCTACTTAATGAAAACGACAACCTTCAACAAACCATAATAATTGAAATATCAATTAGCATGAAATTACGAGCAACAATCATTTGAAACGTAGCTTACTTTGCCAGTACATGGCCATGAAGTTGGTTTAAAACTCATATTATTACATTATTCATAGGTATCAGAAAGCAGGAGATATGCCCAAAAGTTAAAAATGTATCGGAACCACCGAATAACCAACCGAACCTACCAACCACCACCTAACCTACCTATGTGTATCTGGATATCGATCTCAACCATGTATCTGCAGTACGTCGTAACTACTACACATACAGTTCAGAATCACGAATACATGCTCATTTTATAAATCTGAACGTACTAGATATACCTACAAACAATTATAAACCTTATCCTAGACTTTATTAATGTATTTCACTAATCGCTGTCGCCCGGACCCGGACGGACCAATGATTTACAATCAATGTAGTGAAGCAGGAGCGATGGAAAACAGCAATAAGTTACTTTCATCACTTGTGTTTCCATAGCTTTTTTTGTTTTAATTATGTATAGGCTCGCGTTTGACCACTATCTCACCTGATGGTAAGTGATGATGAACACGCTTGCCTAGAAGCAATCTATTCAATATTAACTTAAAGACCACTAGGTTATAGCTATCAGGAAACACAGACTCCGGCAGGGAACTCCACTCCTTAGCTGCACGCATTATGAATGTGAATAGTTGATTTTTTCTAGAGATTCCTTTCACATTATGTTGCCTATTAGAGAATTAGTTCTTTATTTTTGGAGTTGGAAGGTAGGTTAAATAATACAACAAATTCCCATATTTTTTAAATAAATTACGTATAATAATATAACAATTAAAATAAATTATACACTGTACATTAAAACTAAGTACCGAATAAATTGAGCTAACTTGGGTCCTGGGGTATAACTATGGCACAAGCTTAGCAAACACAGTCACTCATGTTCCTATTGGTAAATAAGCTTGTACCAAAGTTATACCCCAGGGCAAAAGTAACCCCACTTTACAGTACACAAAGTAACAAATTCCTTCTCTCTCAATAACACATCTTGGATCAGTATTTTTATATATTTTCAATGTCATTCAATAACTTGGAAGTTATTGCTGATTCCTGTGAATGGTCTGATGACTCCCCCTAAGGTCCTGGAGGCGCCGTGATACACGATGCGGTGGGGAGCGAAGACGGCGTCGTCAGGCACCCTCCACTCGAACGTCACGCGACTGCTGCCCCTGAGCGTGGATACACGCTCCCAGCTGAACCTGGGAATAACAGTCAGATTAGATTTGAAGTAAGAAAAAAAGAAAAAGAAGACAGAAAAAAATATGCAAAAGAAAGAGAGATAGAGAAAAAGAGAGAAGGACCCCTCCCCGGGGGTAGGGGAGCGTTTTGAAGTGCAAGAAAATGACTGTGTGGGGATCCAAGTACGTTCTGCAGATAGTTATAATAGCCACAATTAGAAAAGACGTAGGTTATAATGTCTATACAGTGTGTAATTTTGTGAGTATTTATTCAAAACGGAGACAATTGGACAGCAATAACAGAAGAGATGAGGTAAAGGAGACTTATCAATCCCATTTCAAAAATTTTGGTAGTAAGTACGAGTGTGTCCTTTTTCCGCACGAATAATGAAAGCCACAGTAAAAATTAAATTTATTCAGCAAGGTTTGTAATTGGAGCTTAGCTAACAGAGAATTAAAGAATTGCTGATCTCACAGACACCGCTCACAGACACGATGTCTCGGTCGCGTCTCGGATCACTCGTCGAACAATTCCGGCTCAAACGCTCATTAGTGTGCGTCCACCGAGCGTAGGTATAAAAAGTGAAATACATACATGAGATTGTCTTCTGTACCTATCTATTTTGTGCTCCAAATTTCTAATTTGAAAAGATTGCAACTCTTAAAGACCGTCGTTGTCAAACAAGTCCTCATTAAAGTCAGCACCAAAAACAGAGGTTTCAATTTATCGAAGGCAATAAATGTCTGAACACATAACACCGGTTACCTCAGAAGACAAGGCAGAGCTCGGTTAACAGACACAAAGTAACGTTTACACCTGGTAACGATGTGTCTAGGTATGGTACTCACTTGGTGTCCCAGTCCGCATCATTAGCGACGACCACCCACTGCGACAATTCGAGCCTCTCCACCACCGCGTGACTTCCTTCCTGCTTCAGATCATTGCGAGGGTTGGCTCCCACCTGAAGACCACGTTATATTTTATTCAGATTTCATGGTTAAATTTCTTAGTGTGAAGAAATTTAACCATGAAATCATAACATGAAAATGCAGAAACAGAATCCTGAAATTTGGCACAAAGCAAGGTCTTGTAGCACAGGTATAGGAATAAATCCTCCAGGAATAATGACTCCATTTGGGAACTGTAGTTTGCACAAAAACCTCAGTGCGCGAGTCCGACTCGAACGGTCAGTGAGTCCTCTTATAGACGAATTTTTGGTTTTAAAAATTTTTCGGACATAGCCAATTTAAAAAAAAATATTTTTTTTTCAGAAATCTGATTTTTTTTTTTTTGTTGTTTTGGGCTTTCAATAAATAAATTTTTTTTTTTGGTTAAAAAAATTTTGGGACTTTCGCCATAGCGCCCCTAAGGCATACTCCAACCTAATAATTTGTTTAGGCTACTTACAAAAGTAGCTGAAACGATGTCTCCCCTCCGCACAGTCTGCAGTGGCTGCTGCAGACAGTGTCCGAAGTTTATGCCGGTGGATGACGTGTCGAAGACCACAGGCGTGATGAGGGACAGGATCTTGTCGCGGTTGTCCATCGGCTCCGGTCCGGCAGGCACTTCGGTACCCTGGGGGAGATGGATTAGAGGGTTTTTATATGTACTACTTATATGCAATAAGTTTTGTAGCCAAGAAGTTCAGAGCCTCGACTCGAAGCTAGAGGAGACCGCGACCGTTACTTGACGTTAGGCAATTTATGAGCGACAGTTTGCAAGCGAGACAGAGACTGGAGAACTGTCGCTCATACATTGCCTATCGTCAAGTAACAGTCGCGGTCTTCGGTCGCGGTCTCCTGTCTCGGTCGCTTGTCTCTGTCGCGGCGCGAACCGCCACCTTAAGGCGGAGTGGGTGGGTGTGTCAGACTTTTATGAACTAAAACCACACCTGTTCTTTCTTTGCCTAGCATTCCCAGAACCCGGAGTTCTCTTTCGGACTACTCGTGACTCCAGTAAGCTTCTGGCCTTTACAGTTTTGCTGTCATGTCTTCGAGGCGCGCGTGAAATACTACGCGTCGTCGACGACTTGGGCTCGGTCCGGAACACTCACCATAAATGAAGTATGTCGCAAATCATCAAGTCTCGTGTTAGTATGTACCTATTGTTCATTTGTTCCATGCTTTTTCCTTCAGCCTATGAGACCATTTTATACCTTTGACTACTTGGATTCAGACCTATTCACTTATCGGTAGGTACGTACCTCAATTGCAGCGTTGGCAAATTCACGGAACTTGTTCAAGAATATGTCCAGTGTGAACGGTCCGTAGATCGTAGACGCCGCCTCGTATCTTTGAACCTAATGACATAGCAACAGTTTAGAAATAACACTTCTTATCAATAGAAAATAATTTAAACTATTTTTATTTGAAAAGTCATACTTTAGAGTGGCTGAAGTACAGCTTTTGAAAAGTTGGAATACATCTTTTTTTTTTTTTGTTGGGATATCATCTAATTACTTTTCTCGCTCCAGGGTGGAGTGGGAGGGCGTGTCAGACTTTGACTGACTAAAACCCACTCCTAAGTTCCTTCTTTACCTTGCGTACCAGGACCCCGAGTTTCCCTTCCGGAAGCAAACCTATGACCCCAGCAATACACCTTACTACCACTTTAAACGACGAGCGGTGGTGGCCGAGTGGTAATGGCTCCGACTTACGAGTTGTAGGTCGCGGGTTCAAACCCAGCCAGGCGCATTACTTTGTGTAATTTATTTCAATACCACAACTCTCAAAACAGTGAAGGAAAACATCGTGAGGAAACCGACATGTCCTAGAACCAAAAATTTGAAGACATGTGACATTCACCAACCCGCACTGGGCCCGCGTGGTGGATTACGGCCCATTCCCTCTCCTAGAGAGGAGGCCTGAGTCCCAACAGTGGGGACATAAAAAAGGCTGATGATGATGATGACCACTTTAAATAAAAGACATTAAATACATGTAAGGGCTTACCCGATACTCTTGAGGAGTAGCAACATAATGTATGTACTCATTAGACAATCCAGACACAACGACTCGGGGCTCAAACCCATGACTCTCCATCACTTGGCCAACCACGGCCCTCATCCGTCTTCCAGACATGGTGGTAGGTTCCCCTGGCACACCCAGGATCACCAGGTCTCCTAACCAGATGAGGGTAGCTGACACGATGTGTGGGTGCCATGGGAGGGGGAAGTTGGCCTGAAATGCAGATTAATTTTAATATTGAATTTAATAAATACATTGTGAGGAAACCGGCATATACTAGAACCAAAAATTAAAAGACATGTGACATAGGCCCCCGTGGTGGATTACGGCCCATTCCTAGAGAGGAGGCCTGCATCCCAGCAGTGGGAACATTATAAAGTAGGTATTGAATTTACTAGAATTATCCGGCAAATATGGTAGGCACCTAAGGTATCAAGGGGGTATCGTCAATTTGATTATGGGGTTTATCAGGTAAGGTCAAGGCATCACTATAGAGCTATCGATTTTACAGCAGTGAAAACTCATTTAAACGAGCTTGATGAAATGTGTTCACGTTCAATAAGATAGGTATAAAAATATGTTTGGGATGCTGTTGACTGTCGCCCGAACGATTGAACGTGTTCTTGTAATACCTTTTGATTTTAGGTATATGTTTTAAGAAAGTGGAGCAAATTTATACTACTAGCTATTGCAGTGATTAATGGCGACTAATTACAATTAACCCCATATAATATATATTGTCATGTTCTGACAATTTCTGTCCATTCCAGGTTACCTGGAAGAGACAGCAGAATGCGGTAAAGTCGCCCATTGCATTTCTTAGATAATCTAAGTTTTTCTTTCTTAAGTTTCTTGTTCAACGTATCATAAATAAATACTGACCCGACCAGTAGCTAACAAAATAGGCTTCGGCGCGTGGCAGGCAATGTCCTCCTCAGTAGGTCTACCGACTAGACCTGCCAAGAAGTCCAGCAGGGGATCACCTTCCAGAGTACCCTGGGGATAACAAATTTTGACTCAATTCAGTTTATCATTTCATATTGTGTCAAAGTTAATGTAAAATAACGCTACTACCTAAATCATGAAGTAGGTATTGTTATGCACTAAAGAGGAGAAGTAAGAGGGTATTCATAAACAGATAATAGGATTTTAGTACGTTCATATCTCTTTTTGCTATTCTGTATTCGCTACAACTGAATGAGTAACCGTGAAATTTCTTGCCGGTTCTTCTCCATCGGAAACGACCAATTGGAATCGTGCACTAGCTTCAAACTTTTTATCCCTACCCTACCCTTATAGGCCTATGTGAAATAAAAAACTGTTTTGATTCAGCATATGGGTATGGGTACTACTACCGTATCGGGAAAAGTGTTATTGGTATAGACTTGAGCATTCACTTGTAAAAGAACGTCGAACATTCGGTATTTTTAAATCGCCGAACGATCATTATAGCGAACGCTCTAGTAAGTGCTGACAAAAAAAAAAATTCATGAAGATCAGACTTGCACTAAACGCTCAAGCATCCCATTCTAATCATGACTTGACACTAACTGGAATGCTAGACGACAGCGTCATGGATGCGGGAGGTGTGGGCATAGAGAAATATTAATATGGCGCTCGGCTCTGCAGAAAGCTTGAAGCTTTACTGTCCTTCGCTACAATGCCAGCTATTACGCACGCTAGAATGCTAAAACACAGACGGTCATTCCTGTAACTTGCGCTATGCTCTTTACAAGTGAGTGCTCAAGTCTATCAGTATCTTTAGGTATTTCGCAGTCTGTAGTTTAAATCTATATCTGGTTGATAGTAACGGCTGGTAACGTATTACATGGCATTTTAACATAATTAAATGGGTTTGTGTAGGTATCAAAGTTAAACTATGCCTACTATATCAAAGAAACCAGACGAGTTTTTAGTTTTCAGTCAGCCTTCTACTTGAAAAGTTTCTCTGTCAAAGATAAGTAGAGTAAATTTGTGGAAATAAACTCATACCTGCGTGATGTTCATCGTGTTAGCGCCATCTATCGTTCCTGATGCGAAACTGTAGCCCATTGCCGGATAACAACCTTTGACTAACAAATCCTGTAAAGAAAAAACATTTAAGTACATACCAACTTATTTTTTTGTCAAGGCCTCGCAGCAACTGCAGCGGCATAATTAAATGTGAACTTAAATAATTTTAATTATTTTTTTAGCTGGGAAATTCAATCTAATAACTTCTTCACTTCTCTAGGGCAGAGCGCAAAGGCGTATCAGACTCTGACTAAAACCTACTCCTATATGCCTTCTTTGCCTTCGTCCCAGAGCATCGAGGTAAAAAAATCATTAAAAGATTCACATCTTCTGTCATAATCATAGTCCGTCAGTCTGTGCACAGGAAACTGCAGGCTTACCTCGTAAAATTTCTGTCCTATTGGATCGTACATGGGGACTTCTTGATCAGACATCTTCAGGAACTGATGAACCACTGCGAATTCACCAGTCAGCTCCTCGCCCGGGGAGTTCAGCGCATCCTGGGAACAAATATTTGTTAGTTAGGTAATGCTTTTCTTTATTTCCTTATAAAATGATTGAACGACTGCATTTTGTCTTTTTAGGAAAAAACATCAACAACACGCTAGTTTTGAGATGGGATATCATTAAATTACTCCTCGCGCTTTAGGGTGGAGCAAAAGAGCGTATCAGACTTTTACTGAATAAAATCCACCTGTGTTCTTCAGTTGTCATTTGCTTTCGAGGACTAAAGTAACTCTTTCAAAAATTCCCGTGGCCTTAACGAGCATTACCCCTTGGACCTCATTTTTTTTCTTTGGGGAAAATCATCCTATGGCAACTCCCGCTCTTGGGCGGAGCGGGAGATAGTGTCAGACTCTTACTGACTAAAAGCCCACCCCGTTCCTTCTAGCCTTCATACCGAGGTTCGAGTTCCCTTTCGGATAACCCTGCCCCAGTAGGCTTCGACCCGGCTGGGTCCCTGCTGTTGCTGACAACTCCTTGAGGCGCGCGGGAACAGTGCGCGCCGTCGACGACTTGGGCTTGGTCCGGACAGTTACCGAACGGCCGGATAGCGAGCTACCCATTGCTCACTGTCCACAAGCCCGCGCCTACAGACCCCTTGGACCTCTAAGGTTTTAATAAGATCTCTCTGAGGCACGTGTGAAACACTACGTGCTGACCTTAACTGACGGTGAGTTACCCATTGCTACCCGCAGGCCCGCGCCTACGGCGGAAATCGTCCTGGCACTCCCGAAGACCGAGACGTTTTCTTCGGCGACGGTTGGGTCGTGAGGATGTCTGTTCCCTTACGCTAACAACACACTGATGTCTGTTTAAATGGTTATGACATCAGACAACTCCACCACGTCGTAGATAATTTTTGAAGTTGGTTAAAAAGAAGTTTTTTTTTGTTTGCGTTCCAGCTGATTTTGGTTAATTTGGTTAATTTTGGTTAATCCTAAAAGTTACCTAGCTATTTTTCAAACCGAAGTGTCTCACCCAAGCTCCTTCAAACACTTTGGTGCCAATGATCTTCGTGCTTTCGAACATGTCCTGACCAGGCCCCTCGGAGAAGCACCTCTCCATGTGGTTGCAGATGCTGAACTGGTTGTCGCAGGGTAAGCCAGAGAACTCGCAGCGAGCACCGCGGGTGTTGGGAGACACGTCGCCGAGATTGGATGAGAAGAATCCGGCGACTATGTCAGGCTGGAATAAAAGATTTGACCTATTTTAATACAGTTCTACCATATCAAACTATAGCTCACTGGATTTTCATGGATATGCAGCATTGGAGTCACACCGTAACGACCTGTATCCGTAGCCAAGTTGATAATCTGCAATCGTTAACGCTAGTAGAAAAACTTCAAATGTACGGGAATGACGTCATCTCAACGCTCAGTCACGGCGTCAAAACAAAAGAATCGGGAGCGTGGCCAACTCGAGGCGTTCGACGCAGGAGAAACGGTTGTACATTGTGGAATGCAATAATCAATTGAGTATTATAACTTGGCTAGGGGACTGGTCACGACTTTGGTCTTAGCGGCGAACGGCACGCGCTCGCCGTGCCTACCGGCATTGGTAACTACTTACCGGCATCGGCAAGTAGGCGCGCGACGCTATGAGCGGTGGCTCGTGACATACTTCAAACATTTTCATGTTTTGGATCTTACCGCTCGCCGCCCCGCGCTTAGCTACCGTTTACAGCGGCAAGGTCATGAATGGGCCGTAAGGGCAATGCATTAGTTTTCATTTGTGTAAACACTATTTGACATAGGTACTCTTACCAGCTCTTCTGTGTGTCTTTTCTATGTTTGGGAATATAACAACATCATTGAACAGAGGCCCTACCACGACCTCTTAACGGGATCCATTTTACGTCCTAAACTGAACTTTAAAGGGATGAAGATATAGGGTGTATAGCTCACGACTGACTTTTTAACATGTTATGATCCCCCAGAGGTCTATTCTAAGCCAAACTTTGAAAAAATTATGCTTTTTATTAGGTAAGTCGGTGCCCTAAGTGGCCTAACCCACCAATTTGATAAGCTATTTAAATCACTATTTCGCTACCATTAAAGATGAAAATTCTTTGTGCAGTATTTCTATAAATCTTGCTATCCTAGTGTGAGGGTAGATTGATAAAAGAAAATAGCACGTCAGTGACAAAAGTTAACTTAGCTAATTCCGTGAATCTTATCAACTGCTTGTAAATTTGGTCCATAATATTGCGTCCAGCATTACAAGTAACGTTGAATTTCGACACCATCTCTATGAATCCATTTAGTCCAGTGGTAATAACAGCGATTTGACACGCAAGTAAAGCTATTTCAAATCTCACTTTAAACGTCTAACTTTTTGTTTTCCATCTTTTGTGTTTAGTTATCTTTTTTTTACTTTTATTTAACGACAAAAGTCGAGAAATCGACAGTTTGTATAGAAATGAAACAAAATATTGCAAGTAAATAAAATGTTTATTATTTCACTATATTTAATATATATATATATAAAGTAAGTAAATGGTCCAAAACAGTCCAAAGTTAAAATACATTTTTTAATATTATAATCAAACAAACACATTCATAAACATTTATAAAGGGATATAATAATGGTATAAATAACTACTTATTACGCAATTTTGATTCTTAGGCTCTTAGACTTAAAGTTTATTATTGGTATTTTAAAATGTATTGACAACTGATACGAGTAGCTTATTTTGGTAGCCCTAATTAGGGTAATGTGACTTAGTGATCTGTGTAAAGACTTTGACGCAGTAAGGCACGAGTTCAATTCTCATACCCTGTATATTATTTTGCTTTCCATTTACAACTTTTTTATTATTTTAAATAACAATCAACAAACTAAATATTCTTTAAACATATTTGGAATAATTTCGCCTGACTTGTAATAAGCGAGTAGTCAAGATAAATATGCGTATTCATCATAAAACTGGTATTCAAATGTTACTTAGATTAAGGGTAGAGGAATAAAAAATAAACCGTTCTAATAAAGCAAAAACCAGTCGACGCTCAATAGCAGTGACATCGTGCAAACAATTTTTACGTTGCCTTACTAAATTGCGTAAAACAACGTCTTTATTTAGAATATTTTTATATACCTAATTCTAAAATATAAAATAATCTATTTACATAAGGAGAATGTTGGTTTTCGGAGAGATTGATAGGAGGCGTCTTGATATAGCCGTAGGTAAGTGTCTTTTTTTCCATTTTATTTATACTTCTTTTTTAAACTTACACATTTTATGCTGTGCGTAATCAAACATCTTTTTAATTAGACTTACACATAAAGTAACTTCTGTTTCGTTTCTTTGTTTCAGAGAAATACAGTCAGATTATGGTTGAAAACTATAACAAACAATACAAGTCAGGACGTAAAATTGAAATAACTGCTGGTCATCCGTCAAGTTCGTTTTGCCCAAGAATATCTGGATTTCTATCTGACAAAAAAACATGTTATTATACTGCCGTATACTCGTAGAACTGGAGGGTATAACTCTAAGTTACTTGTGTTGAATGTCTTCTGTGGCCGATTCAGTGATAAATATTACGTGACGTAATGTCATCTGTGCGTGTAAGCAACAATGGATAATTATTTACTTCTTGTAAGCAGCCACAATACCTTCTTGTCAGTGCTTATGTGTAGTGTATTGGTTAAATAAATCATAGTAATCTTAATTTGTTAGGAAGTGTTTATATAATAAATTCACTGATCCTTGTTTCTTTCTTAATCAAATTTAAAACTTAAAATTCTATATAAAACCTGTAAAGTAGTTAAAATGTAAAAATATTTACAGCAAGTATGACAGTTAATGTAGTGATGCTATTGTTATAAAATAGAAATATTATATATTTCTAATCATGTAACATGTTGATTCACTGCATTAAACTCTTCTTTAAAAATAAAATTAGTATTTCATGAGCACTATTGAAATAAATAAACTGTTTTTTTTTCATGCTCAAAACTGTATTTTAAATAATTCCACCATATCAAAAGCAGTTTAATATTGTATCTTCTTTTATATGTTTTACCTTTATATATAATTATCTAAATTATGTCTAGGTATTAGATGAGTAAATATTTTTTTATGTAAATTGTAAATATTACTTATATTGAATAAATCGTTACTTATTCTAACCATTTTTATTTTTTATTCATGTTGCTTTTATGTTTGAATAGTTAATTTAATTTTTTTAATTTAACTTAATATAAATTATAATTTGATTTCAAAAATCATAATCTAATATTATAAACACAAAACCTACTAAAAGAAGCATGACGGATTTGAACTTACGACCATGACAATTTAAGTCTACTGTTATGACCATTAGACTAAATCGACTTACGATACAATGTTGAAATTAACAAGTGCATTACGGACAAAACGTATTCATAAGTTTACCTACCTTAACGTTACGTCTTAAAGGTCAAATTAACGTAAACAGTATTCTATAATATTTGACTACCTGCCTTTCGTTATATTCGTTTAAATTATTATGCTCCGAATTGATTATCATGTATCTTATGCTAATTGCAGAAGGTTCAAATTCGTCTAACTTTTAGCATGTCTTATATTACCTTCTGCTGTCACGTGGGTCACGTCTCTTGTGCCTTCATGTGTACCATATCTAGTCCTGTAACTGGCAGTGCAAATACAAGCAATTTAATCTCAATTGTCTTTTTATTGAATCATGACACTTTTAGGCATATATCTCACTAGGATACTAGTGGCGCATGGCGAAGGAACGGTGAGGAACGCATCACCAACAAGATGTATTGAGTTCTACACAGGTTGCCTCACTTGGAATCTGCCTTGTTGTAGGAAACTAAATGTATTTTGTCAGCAAAGCCGTCTGGCCGCGTCACCACTGGCTCGCCTATTGAGTTTTTTTTTATTATGTAGGTATAGGCTAGTGTTTGACCATAGTGTTGCCAACGATGAAGCACGCTTGCCTAGAAGTAACCTATTCACTCGTGACTTAGAAATCCCTAGGTTTTCGGTTAGAATTCCCTGCTAGAGTTAGTATTGGCCGATAGCTACATATCCGGAAATACAGACTCCGGCAAGGAATTCCTCTCCTTAGCTGTATGCATAATGAATGTGTTACCAAAACGTTTTGCACGTAAGAGTGGGATGTCCTTCATGTACCGGTAGCTCAACGCTGTACGTCCAGTGGTCCGATGATGGAACGGACTTGACAATATAGGAAGTATCTACCTAGGTTTCATGAAAAAATATCTCTATTTTCATCCACATCTAAAAATAATACCAACCTTCCCAGGCATGTTCTTAGGGTTGAGTTCCTTCTCCATCCTCAGCGCGGCGTAGCCCAGGTTGTCAGAGGACACCAGCTGGTTGGTGTTGTTCATGCTGGTGGTGTGCACTGCGAACCAGTTCATCACGCCATGCAGGCTGCCGTCTTCCTTTACGATCCTCACTTGGGTTAGCGTGTCGTCTGTGTTCCCTTCGTAGCTGATGGGGGAAAGATGAGGCCATTATGATAATGAGCACAATAGGAGGCATTAGTTCACTTTGATATTAAGGCGGTATATCACAATCCTCATAGAGACCAAGTAGAGTTGGATAATAACCAAGTAGAACACCATACATTGCAATCTAGATAGCAACAATTTAAAATCGTAACAGGAAACTGCTGTGGGTGATTTCTGAACAAAACACCATTACAAATGCGAGGTAACTTATTGCAAACAAAGTGTCAGATTTATGACTACTGGCTATAGCAACTTAAGTGTGCAATTCTTTTAGAATATTTAGATTTAAGTTTAATGGGCATGGCACATTGCTCGCAGAACAGATGGCCGTTGGGGCCGAAAGGTTTTGGAGTGGCGACCGCGTACCGGAAGACGCAGTGTTGGAAGGCCTCCTACAAGGTGGACCGATGACCTGGTGAAGGTAGCAGGAAACCGATAGATGCGGGACGCACAGGAACGTTCCATGTGGCGACGCTTGGGGGAGGCCTATGTCCAACAGTGGACGTGTATCGGCTGAAATGATGATGATGATGATGATTTAGATTTAGACTAGCTTCTGCCAGCGGCTTCACCTGCGGGAAACTAATAAGCTGGTAATATAATAATTATTATTATTCTATTTTTTACGTGCTACTTCCTAATCTACATCTACACTATTTTTTTATTTTTTTGTTTGTAAGAGGAACCTAATCTCTGGAAGTACTGCACGCTTAGCCAAGTTGTTATTCTGCAATCGTTAACGCTGTCGAAAAGTGATGAAACGTATGGGAATGACGTCATCTCAACGTAAAGTCGCGTGGTCAGAACAAACGAATAGACAATTCGTAGCCAAGTTCACATCGTTCAAAATCGTTTCTTCAATATTTAACGCTACATCCTTTGTTATACAAACGCTACATTGTAGAACGAGCGGCCGACTCAGGCGCGTCAACATGGCTACCAACTTATCGTTTCCTACAATTGCTGTCACCGAGGCGTTACCGATTAGAGAACGGAATTCTATTGTAACTTGGCTAGCCCCCCTAGCCAAGTTACAATAGAATTCCGTTCTCTTTACAATAGAATAACGTTGGTTCAAAATTTGTGTGGAAAAACTTTCTTTTACGTGGGTGGAGCCGCTGGCAGAAGGTAGTTAATATCTACACTAATCTTCTACACTATAATAAAGAGATAATGTTTGTTTTTTTGTTTGTAGGAGGTAATTTCTGAAAGTAGTGGTTCGATTGCCAAATTTTTTTCACCAATAGAAAGACGCTTTATTCCTGAGTGACGTAAGCTACATTTTATATACACGGGCGAAGCTGCTGGCAAAAGCTAGTACTGAATAAAAAATCCGTGAGTGACTAGCTTTATAGAGATCCTGCCAGACTCCTTAGTTTGCTACTTACCGAAGGATCTCGTCATAAGGGTTGTGGTCGTAAGAGTATGGAGACCTATTCTTGTGAGCCTGCTTCACTTGCGATTGCGCGAAGAACAGGCGAGCTGGCGCCATATTTTCGTGTGCGCGAACTATACTCTGAAATGTAGAATTGCAAAGCTGTAGTTTCTTTGTATGAGAACATATTCTCAAACTTTTGGTTTCGCTGTGGTACTACTGGACTAGTGTCTATTAATATGGGATAAGAGAAAAAGAAGCAATATTTTCTTGAACTAATTAAATTATTACGAGCTGCGAGCCTGCTATCTGGCTAACGAGTATTTCCTTATACCTTGTGAAGACCTCAAAGAAGCTGGTAGGATCCTCAGTCTTTTCGGTTTTTCTGACATTTTCTCTTTTTGCTTTTCACAATATAATTTATTTTTATTTTTATATTTACAATATCTAATTTAATATCCTATTTATTTATTGTACTTATTTCTTTTCTGTTTGTCTTCTAGCAAGTGATATGTTTCTGCACGACTTTATGGTCAATTGATAGAAACTGGTTATGGCAATAAGTCCACCTTTGTGTTTGTTGACCGCGTTTCATTAGTGCATAAAGTGAAATAAATAAATAAAGGTGAGGTTAGTCGTACACTTGGGGGAGGCCTGTGCCCAACAATGGACGTCTATCGGCTGAAATGTTGATGATGATGAGGCTAGTCTTCAGTTATTGTTCCATAGTACTTTACAGTCTGCTGTCAGTGACTGAATAGTTGAAAGGGAACTTTTGTTTTCATACGGCCATGTGAAGAGAAGGAATGAAACGCAGATTACTAAAGAGTATACATGCAGATAGATGGAGAAGGAGAGGGAGGCCAAAGAAAAGATAGGAAGAAGGATGGATTGTGTGAGAAGTGATAAGACAGAAAAGAGTTAGTGATAGTGTGATGGGTGACAGGAAGAATGAAATAAAAAAACTTGTTGCGCCGACCCCAAATAAAACGGGACAAGGGCAGGAAGATGTTGATGAGTTAATTTTCTTGATTCTAATAAACAATGCACTACAGAACTGCTATCACAGTATATCAACAGCAGTCTATTGAAAAACAACATATTAAATGAAGCAAGGTCAGGCTGTGGCAACGATGCTTTTCTAGAATTGCTACAACCGTTCGTACTTACCCTGGTTATACCTTCAACATAAGCATTGAAGGTCTCTCGTGAGAAGCCAAGGATGCTGATGTCCAAGATGAAGTCCACCATGTGACCTCCGGGGCCGCTGTGCGTGTGGGTGCCGGTGAGGATCACGTTTCTCAGGGTATACATGTCACCGTACCGCTCCTGGAGATTCTTCACTACCTGGACAAAATTATTACAATTAATTATTTTCTTCAAAATAACATTAGACATTTATGAAATCCTTTTATTACTGTCCGTTCAACCGATTTTGACATTTATTACGTTGGAAGCATGACAAATGGCGGCTGCAGTAAATAAGACAATAACAGCGCGAACGCCAGCGTTGGCTTGAATATCTTAAGTTTTAATGAATTCATGGAAAGTCGACTGAACGACTCATCGAATATTTATCGATGTCGTGCCTTCGGGATTCGGCGGAATGTGGAATTAAAAGGTTCTTTTTTAGGTGGGAAAGTCATCTAAATGACATCTCCTGCCCTTGGGTGGAGCGGGAGATAATGCCAGACTTTTGCTGACTAAAAACCCACTACTGGCCATTGTTCCTGGGCCCCGGGGATCCCTTTCGCATCACCCATGGCTAAAAGTACTCTGTTTGACACTGGATCGAACTTGCGCCACCTCGTCTCGAGAGACAAGCGCGGTCGCCGTTGGGCTACTAATACCTTCAGGACTAGAAGGATGGGGAAACATCTCCTAGAACTGAACCACAGTATTACAATATTCCCTATGTTACTGTGACTCAACAGTTGCATCAAAGTACTCGTAACATAATATCTTTATGCGGTCCTTACCTCTCGTCTGACTGCAATGCCCACAGCCTGCACCTCAGCAGTGACGAGCACTATTCTTGTATCTCCTTTTACAAAGATAAAGGACCTGGCAAACTGACGCAAGTGGAGCCCTCGACCACTCTGCCCCACTTCTGCGTAGCCCATCTGAAATTAACATTATGATGAAAAGAAATTGGAGTCGGTAACGAGTCAACCAACAGGGCAAGTTACTTTAATCTCAGGATTTCTTTTAATCTTGTCTTATATATAAAATTCTCGTGTCACAATGTTCGTTCCCGTACTCCTCCGAAACGGCTTGACCGATTCTCATGAAATTTTGTGAGCATATTGAGTAGGTCTGAGAATCAGCGAACATCTATTTTTCATACCCCTTAGTGATAAGGGTTGTCCACCCTTAACATTTTTCTTTAATTTTAAAATTATTTATATGGCAAAACAACGTTTGCCGGGTCAGCTAGTTTAAATATAGATATATATATATATAGTTACAAAAGAGCGGTGGTGGCACAGTGGTAACTTACAAGTCATAGGTTTAAACCACAGAAAAGATGAAAGAGTAGAAAGGAAATACTTTCCGATTTGTACTACAACGAGTGTCACTGCTTGTCACACAACCCTCTAACCCCACTACAGGTAAACCAATACGAACGCGCATTATGCAACTAACAGACCACGCACACTTAGATCGCAAGTTTGCTATTGGCAGTGACAATATGAGCATTGCCCTACTTTGTGGCACTCCTGCCCCGCTCACAAGACCATTTTAACATCTTTCATTTGTTCTGTGGTTTAAACCCTGGCATAGTTTATTTCATCACCACTGCTCTAAAACTGAGACTGCTGAGAAAACCGGTGACATCCACCACCACTGTACTGGGTCCGCGTGGTTGATTACGACCCATTTCTCCTATAGTCCGCTCTAGGAGAGGGAATGGGTCGTAATCCACCACGCTTGAGGCTTGGGCTTGAGACCCAGTAGTAGGATCATGACAACGTGATTATGCTACTTACAAAAGTAATCTCCACACACGGTCCTGTCATGTCGGCTATTCCAACCCCCACTCTATACGGCAAGTCGCTCTCCTCGGTGGTGGGTGCACTCGTCGTGGTGCTCGGTGGAGTAGTCGTGGTTTCCTCGTAGTCGTCCCCTTGGCTGACTAACAGGACTATGGTGGCTGTCATGCCACCGATAACTGTTAGGACCACTACTCCTATCACCAGCTTTGCCGTCAGAGTTAACGCCATTGTTTCTGCAATTAGTTCATGATAGTTAGCAAACATAGATAGGTCGCCGACATAACCCGAAGAATTGCTAAACTAAAGTGGCAGTGTGCAGGGCACATTGCTCGTAGAACGGATGGTCGATGGGGTCGAAAGGTTCTAGAGTGGTGACCGCGCACCGGAAAACACAGCTTTCGAAGGCCTCCCACTAGGTGTACCGACGACCTGATGAGAGTCGCGGGAATGCGATGGATGCGAGACGCACAGGATCAGTCGTTGTGACGATGCTTGAGGGAGGTCTATGTCCAACAGAAGACGTCTTTCGGCTGAAATGATGAGATAGCAAAAGCTAAAAAATAGTAGCCAGATCACATGAAGAAAAATAGTCCAAGCAAATAACAAAGTGGACGGGCCCTAAAGGCAAACGCAGTCAGAAAAGACCTCAAGAAAAATGGGCTGATGAGGTAAGAGGGAAAACCCAAAGAGAGATCCCTAATTGAATAAAATTAAATATTAGATGTAAAGTTAAACCGTAATTTAAGGAAAAAACTGTTTTTTTTTTTTAATTTATTTATCTATATTTACTGGGCAGGACAAACTGTGGACCAAAGTAGCACAAAGTTGGTTCCCTGAAACAGTGCGACGGGGTCGCGGCAGATCACGAAGGAGATGGCGCGACGAGCTAGACAGATTCCACCAGAACTAGCAAAAGAAAGCCCGAGCGTACGAAAGATGGAAGAAGGCCTGAGCCCAGGAGTACGACAGAACAAGCTAACCAAAATATATAATATGGGTGAGCAGGATTGAACTTTCACAACAGATTTTAAGTTGTGCAGTATTATTAATTAACGGGTTAAGTCCAAAACAATATACTTCGCTCCAAAACCTACCTAGCTGATGAGACTAAAAAAGATGCTAAACTTAATTATGGTTTGGGCTTGGGCAGGACTTATTCGCCGCTTGCCCGACATATATGTGTCAAAGTAGTACAGAATTGGTGCCCTGAGACAGTGAGATGAGGTCACAGCACACCATGAAGGCGATGGCGGAAAGAGGAAGCGTGGTCTCAAGAAAGAAGGAAGGAGTGGAGAGAGGTCTTAGCCAGGTGGGACAGAACAAGCTACGAAAAAAATGCTTCAACAGCATCTACCGTGTTAGTTCTTGACTACATGCAGGTGACCACATTCCTGAACAATAGTGTTCCTTAAAAGGTAGGGTGAAAGTGGCATATCAATTTCAAAGTAGGATTAAGTAGGAACACACGTGTTTACCTCGATGATATCATTAATCACTTGCTTAATTAGGTTGATAATGCTAAGCCTATTTAAATGTGACTTAGATAATGAGTAGTTGGTGTCGATATGGCCACATGCCAAGCGGGATGGTTAAGAAAGGTTTCAACCTTTCAGGTACTCCTTCAGGAGGAGATAGGTTTTAAAATGCCATTTTATTTCTTGGAGTGGAAGAAACAGGTGTGTATGAGATAGCGACGTGCCGGTGAAAACAATAAAACGTCTTTCGCCAACCTCAAACTACATGGATCAAAGACAGGACGACGATGAGTCTTCAGCAAATGACGTATTGACCATGAATCGGTAAACGAAGACCGCTTTCAGTGTAGATGGAATGATGACTTTCAAAAAGTAGCACGGTCGGAAAAATCGTGTGGGATTGGAGTCTTTAGCAGTAAAAGCTGCGACATCACAGAAAGTTCGGTAGTAAAAACGGCTAGTAGACTTTATGATCTCAATTCACAAAACTAGGACTAAGTGCCACGTCGGCGTCGATCTGATCAGCAGTCGCAAGGGCAATAAAAAAAGACGCAAAGATCACGCAAAGATCAGGCTCATAAGCGATGACGCCCTAGACGCCAAACTTTACAGTCTAGTACATTAACGAAGCTGGTTTTCCACCTATTTTACTTCGGAGAATGTGCTAACCCACTGATCTCACCTTTCACTATCAGACTACGAATTACTGGTTACTGGTACAAGGCACAGTTTTGTATGATGTTTGATGACACAACTATAGTCTTATCTCAGTCGAAATGTGGAAGACTCTGCCAGCGACTTTATTCCCTAGACTTCAAAACAAGGCCGAACAGGTATCTTCTACCTTTTTCTCTATCGTAGACTTCATTATTAGCTTTCGACCGACATCAAGCAATGACTGCTAGGTTATCAGTTTCGGGCATATCGTTATTAGATTTGCCTTGAATAGTTGCCTTGATTCTGGACTTTTGGCCGTTCAGTGACCATAGACTTGCACCCTTATTAATTTATGAGGTGGTGTACTTTAATTAGGTAGATACACTACAGCTGTTGCGTACTTAACAGGCGAAAAAAGCGAGGTGATAAATATATATAATAAATATACGTAACATAGGTGACATAAATCTATAGCACAGTATTTTCCTATTCTTCTCAACGTTTCAATGCCAAATGTAAACTTAATTTTATAATTTATGTGTATATGCCCAAAATTCAAGAACGCGATTTCAAATTTTTCAATCTTCAAATGAACCAACAAGGGGTAAGACTAGCTGCGTATAATGGAAGAGGGGGGTGCAAAGTCCGGGGAGAGACGGAGGCCTGATTCGTCCATGAACCATTTTAACTTTATTTATTCATCAATGTGCATTTTCTAACAGTTCATAAATAAAATCATCAGATAGGTTTACATTTTCATGATATTTTCTTAGATTCTACGAGGCAACTCGGTGTCGAACGACTCGGATGCATGAACACCACGCACAACGCATTTAAAGTACTTACTCAAGCAACAGTTCTACTATTTTGCCAAAAATTGCACCAGATTACTAGATCCTATTTCTCGGATTGAAATCCCTATTCACAATACTCACATGGTTAGAAAAGCCGATCACACTAAAATAAATAAAAAAACTCACAGCACTTGAAAGTTTTAAAAATATTTATTATTTTTTAAATTAAAACCAATAACAGAAACACACACCATCTCATCCAAAACGACTACCTAATAATGGAAAACAGATATATAGATTATAATAACATTTAAGTAATTAATCTATGAAAATAAGCCGATAACAAATATCTTTTCTCAACCAAATTATCTAAAATATTTCTATTCGAGATAAAAAATATTTCGACAATGCCAGCTGAAAAATAAAAGCACATTATAGGTAAGTACCTAATTTTATAAATGCACTCAATAGATTCTTGCTGATTATATAATAGAATAGATAGACGATTTGTATGCAACTGCAGCTGCTAAACACACACATAAAATCAAATCAAATAAAGGGAGGAGTATTAGGGCGCGCATATACCGACCCAAAAAACAACTGACATGAAAAGAAAATCTGCTAAAATTAATCACCTTGACATAATTTGCCCTCCCATGAAGCACCAAATTCTGTAATCAACGGAAGGACATGATATTGAAACATTTTATCAACCCGTTGTTGATAAATTATCGTGTACAAATTGAAATTTATCACTAATCCGATATAAGAGCATACGGTCAATTTCCAAACACCATTCTTCAGTGAAGTATAATTTTGAGCATAGGTCGGAACAAAATATAACGACACAGGTCTTTGTAAGTGTTCAGTATATATGAAGATAAATGCTTGCTGGATACAGCCTAGGCTTGAGAAGCTATTTAGAGCTAATGTAACTAAATTACTTTCATATTTATAACTAGCTCTTGCTGCAGCTTTGCTCGCGTAAAATGTAGACTATGTCACTCAGGAATAAAGCAGCTTTCTACCGGTGAAAAAAATTTTCGCAATCAGACCAGTACTTTCAGAAATTACCTCCTACAAACAAAAAAAACCGGCCAAGAGCGTGTCGGGCCACGCTCAGTGTAGGGTTCCGTAGTTTCCCGTCCGTCACAATAAGTGTACCCACTTATGAGTTTAAAAAAATGCTTGCATATACGATGATACTACAAACTTAGTCCAGAAATTATTTTGTAGAACCCTTTTGTCTTTTTAAACTGTTCTTTCCATCAAGTTCAAAATAATTTTCCTAGAAAGTCCTTATAAAGTTCTACTTTTCAGATTTTTTTCATATTTTCTAAACTTATGGTTCAAAAGTTAGAGGGGGGGACACATTGTTTTTTACTTTTGGAGCGATTATTTCCGAAATTATTGACATTATCAAAAAATGATTTTAGTAAACCCCTATTCATTTTTAAATATCTATCCAACAATATATCACACGTTAAAGTTGAAATTAAAAAAAATATCACTTCCCACTTTACATATAGGAGGGCTACCCTAATTAAACATTTTTTTCCAATTTTTATTTTACCACTTTGTCGGCGTGATTGATATACATATTGGTACTAAATTTCGGCTTTCTAGTGCTAACGGTCACAGACATTAAGCGAGGACGGACAGACGGACAGACAGACGGACAGACAGACATGGCGAAACTATAAGAGTTCCTAGTTGACTACGGAACCCTAAAAAAACAAACTTTATCTCTTTATTATAGTGTAGAAGATTAGTGTAGATATTAACTAGCTTCTGCCAGCGGCTCCACCTACGAGAAAGAAAGTTTTTTCACACAAATTTTGAACCAATGTTTCACACGGAACAGTAAAAACAGTGGAAGTAGCTTGAGAAAATGTTTGTTCCAGAACCGGTGTCGCCAAACTCATACATTTACAATTTACTCTTACTGCAAACCTAAAAATATGATTGGCTGAAAACAAAAACAGGGCGTAAACGAAATGCAAAAAAAATAGTATACGAAATGCAACTTTAAAATCAATCACCTATAAATCAAATTGACAAAAATAAGAAAGAAATACATCTTTGACTACCAAGTACTGCCACTCGTCGCTAGATGGCATTGTTCAGTATATAATATTCAGTATGAACTGTAACTACGTAAAAATAAGATTGGTATTTGAATGGCGTATCACTGACGCGAATGCGCTCGCTGCTACTCAGATAGGGAAGTAACCTTATTCGATCGAAATATGTATCGATTGTATGAAAACGTATTTAAAACATATCATGCAAAAAAAAATTGTATGCGATAGTGTGATAGTATTAAAATTATGAAATTAATATGATTAAAGGCAATTTTTAAACGTAGTAAAAAGGGTATTTCTTTGCATAGTACATCAATTATCATCATCTCAGCTGAAATCATCGTCATCGCCCACTGCTAAACATAAGAATATTAAGTATAATTCAAACGCCCTATGTTGTTCCTAACTCTTTAACTAAATTTATTTAAAATACATCACAAATATCATACCACAATTTTTATTTTATTATATTTATTAATTTAATAATTATCTGTATTATCTTACTACTTACAAAAACTATTAAACTATAATATATATTTTAAAAAGGCAATGTAATACATATTATACATATCGATTGATTTTATCGATAAAGTCACGCACTATTTGGATAGCGTCAAAAGTATAGGTAGACTAACGAATATTCCAGAAAAGCTAATAACCGAGAAAAGAAAATCAACTTTGTAGTGATGTAACTAAGGACTAGTTTTGTTTGTATATCCTGCGCAATGTTTCACGTAATTTAATTTTTTCATTTTATTAAAATAAATCCGAAAATAATACTTTTCGGTGGTATGATACACCTCCATGAGTTAGATTTTTAGTCAGACTATGGTTTTTAAAGTACAGTATGGGACAATAAGGCATTTTAATATTATTTTTCGTTAATTATTATGTTGCGCAGGCTAGTTAGAGAATGAGAGCGCTTGAACAGCAAGTGCGCAACGCGATTCTTACTAGCGGCGACAGTGCCACGCCTACTTACTTCTTCCACTGTTTTTACTGTTCCGTGAATGTTTCATACCCTTAGAGAGAAATTTGGAAAAATCCTCTCTTAGTCCTCACCTACGTCATAAATCCCAGTAATTTCGGCTGTACGTTGATATGTCAGTCAGTCAGTTTCTCCTTTTATATATAGACTAGCTTCTGCCAGCGGCTTTGCCCGCGTGAAAGTTTTTTTTTTAACTTAAGACCCCTGTTTCATCCCCTTAGAGAACGAGATTTGGAAAATCCTCTCTTAGTGCTGGCCTATGTAGTAAAAGGAAACCTCATGCAAAATTTCACAATCCTAGTCTCTATCATTGTATTAGATTTTTTTTTGTGACATTTTATTTGTATTTGTATGACATTGTATTATTATTATTTTTTTATAACATTTTATTTGAATTTGAATGACATTGTATTTGAATTTGTTTTAGATATCATTTGGGTTGAACAATAAAATTAAGTTAATGAGCTGACAATTTTTAACTTTTTTTTTTATTATTACTTCATACATTACATTATGAATATTTTGCATGCCGTAAGACAAAATGTATTGGGACAATCAACAATTATAACACCTTATCTGTATACCTACATTATTAGCAAATAAATGATTATTATTATTATCTCCTTTATTTTTCTTATATTACATATTTTTGATACTTTTAAATATTTTTCATAACTAAAAAAAAAACATTTAAAAATATTATATTTTTATTATTATTATCTATACTTTCGGATGTGCATTGATATGTCAGTCAGTCAGTTTTTTCCTTTTATATATATAGATATACGAGTAGATTATAAATTATGGATGGATGCATAACTCGATCGCAAATAGTGGTGCCTAAGCAAGTAACTGCCTACCTCTAAATTCAACAGCCAGTACTTATCTATATCTCCAATTGTCTAAGGCTAATTTTGATATTTTTTATCTTCTTTTACGTTGTAGCTATAGCATCCGTAGTATCGTCATGATAGTTTAAGTCATCGTGCTAAAATGTTTAGTCAGTTAGATCTGAATGTTTCCATGTGCTTACTGTTCAGGGTTCACCAGGAGCCCGTTCGCCTCGATCTTATTAACATAGTTCGGGGACGCTCTTTTCAATGTACCCTAATTAAGCTGTCCAAATAACTAGCTACTAATTGAAAAAAATATGACAAGTTTAGTTACATTTTAGTAATAGAGCAGACTTTAATGATTTTTTCATTATAATAATAATTATGACTGGAGATCTAATAGGTATATTTTATCAAACATAAATATTAATCCTGTTATCTTTATGTTGATTGAATACTAATTGAATACATTAATTTCGTACCTGTAATTCGTAACCTAATGCGTCCTTGTAAACAATAAAACGCACGTCTATATAACTCGAAAGAGTAGGCAGAAGTATAGTTATATTTCTCCAGTGCTTACTTTTTTATTATTATACCCACTATACAGGGTGTAACAGACCTCCGCAAACTTTAAAGGTTTCCTCTGTAGACGAAACTGCCAAATGCTAAACCTTCCACAAGATTTTTTTACTGGAAACGAAAAAAAAAATTGGCCTCTCTTTACCAAATTATAAACTTCATTGGACAGTTCGTATGGAGAGGCCGAATTTTTATGTTTCCGGAAAAAAATCTTTTGGGATGTTGTTCAATTTCGTCTACTGAGCAAGAACTTTAGATTTGCGGAGATCTGTTACACTGTATTTATTTAAAATACCAACAACTACTTACATAGAGAAAATTCAATATACTGACAGTTAACACACTTATGTTAAAAAAAGAAAAACACAGTTTTAAAGTTTTATAAATACATATTTATTACCTACAATTGGCACTTTATATTATATAAATCTACGTAACCTACATGGTCTAGATTTTATCTACATCAGTACTATTATATAAATCTTTTAATAATTACATAATGCATATTTCACTGTACAATTTCTCCCCTACTTCTTAATCTTAATAAGTTTTCAACAAAAAATTATACACGTCCCCACAAATAAGTATTTATTGTTGATAAACAAAATAAATATAAGGAGGTACACATTTACATTAAAAAATATATTTACATAGTTATTTATATGATAACCTTATCTGGACATAATCCCTTTTTACATGATAATATATAGGATAATTAATCCATAAGATTAAAATGAAACGATGTACATATTTTAATGAACTCGCCTTATCACTGACTTATACGAGTATATTATATATGCCTGTTTGCACTAAACGCACTGAAAACTGGCTATACAATTTTTAAGCTATTTCAACAACAAGAAATATTTCAGTAAGTATTGGAAAGAAATTAATCATTTTCAACCCGGCTTAGATAACTAGAGACAAAAAAGTAAATAATAAAAATGTGTAAATTTCTTTTTGCGAAATCATCCAATGACTTCTCCCGCACTAGGGTGGAGCGAGGTGGATAGCATAGGTTTCGTTACCGCGGTCCTGAGGCCCTACCACGAGCTCTTAACGCGATGCAATTGACGACCTAAACTGAACTGTAAAAGGGATGGAGCTGTATAAAGTAGCTCCATCTCTCTTTCTCGTTCGCATGCTTGACATTTTAACATGTCATGATAAGGACCCTGGAATGCAAAAGGTATAACTGGAGGAACACAAGTGAGTTTTAGTCAGTAAAAGTCTGACAACTCCTCCATCCAGAGCGGGTGAAGTTATTTGGTGATTACCCACCTCAAAAAAAAAGGTTTGGATTCATGCCCTTTCGCCTCGTCTCAAAAATCCACTCTGTATTAAGAAATAAAAGATTTACAAAATATTTTATTTAAACCTAGCCATACTTAATGTATGTGTAGAATAGAAATACGACAATGAATTAATTTTACTTTAAAATATCTTGGATTGGAAATGATAAAATCACGTAGTAAATGAGCGACTAGACTCTAAGCTATATTTTACCAAATTAATCACTACAGAAGATATTAAAACTAACTATTTCACTTTGGTTTACATTATAAATATCATCTTGCTTAGAACTAAGAAGCTATGTAAGTTACTATTTGAAAATTAGTTTCTGGTTGTGACACAGATGTCGCTAGTTGTATACAGAAAGTACCTAGCTTCCATCTTTTAAAACTTTTTAAAAAGCCAATATTTTTTTTTTATTCTATACAAGTGAAGTGATTCTATTTAAGCCTAATCTTATTTAAATAACAAAATTTTAATTATGGCCATGATAATTATGACAAGAAAAAATTTAATAGAGTAAAATTAATACAATAAATTGTTTGGTAGTAACTACCGTATCTTTTTTGCTGCACGTGGCATCTTCCAGTTGTATTTCTTCATATATATTGGAATTAAATAGCATACACGTTGGTATCCAAGTTATGCATAAAATCGAGGTAAGTAGGTGCCCCGTCTAAATTATAATTTTACCAATAAATTAGAATATTAACTTAAACTTCTGTATTGGTAATATTGTAATTTAAATTACTATCCTTAAGTATTATAAAGCTAAACATTTAATTAGTACTGGCTTCATTGTTTATACAGTACAATGTACCTATAGATAAATATAAATACATTTATCTTACTTATCTAAATATTATACCTGAATATTTCTTCAAATCCCACAATAATTTCCTCTAAGGAAATGGCAATGCGCCCGCGCCAGTTTATACATTCCAGCATTAAGAAGAACATTGACATAATTAAAAATAAAAACTAAAGCGGCAATAACCCAACGGTTAAAAGAATAACAGTCAAGAAAACTCTTAAAACAATTGTCACTACATTGTCATGTCACAATAATGTTAATTATCTCCCCTTACTTTCAATAAACCACTCAATAGAGTGGTCCGAGAATCACTGCATTACTTAACATACTAAAAAGTCCAGACACATCCTTGGAAAAATTGCACGGATGAACCAAAATGGATTTAACATCCAAAGAAATTATCAAACAAACTTGGTCCGAGTATATGTCCTTGGGAATTCCTCAGCCACTGCATTCTATAGATCCGTACTGTAGTGACCTTAAATGTGTTTTGACACTATGAACGTGGTCCAAAATCACAAGAAAATGTTGACTCCAGATAAAGTCGTTAAATTCCTTAGTCACTGGACCATAGTTTTTTTTTTCTAAAATGTCAGTGACAATCACGGCCTCAAAGGCTAACCTAAGATACCTCGAAGCCATCCGTGAACCCGTGGTAAGGGTAAATGCCACCCAACACGTACTTATAGTTGCCAAAGTGGTGGATCCTGTAGGTGCCTTTAGGAGTCCCTACGGGAATCTCCCACTCAATCTCCGCGCGACTCGTGCCCATTACCTTGGAGTCGCGGATCCAGGTGAACCTAGTGAAACGGAAGAGAAAAACAAGGTAGTAAATAAAACGATGAAAGATACCACAGAAAATGCTTATGTTAAGTCCACGCAATCGGAACCAAGCCGCTGATAACAATATAAATAATGACATTTAAAGCATTCGATATAAGGACACAGTAAGTACGTACTGATAAAAAAAAACAATTTTAAAAGTATGTAATGTATCTCTATAAAACATAATGTTTTATGGAATTACATACTTGATGGTGTATTGTCTGATTATAAAATTTCACGTGATCCGATGTTTGTATGTCTGTAATCAAATCTTGCAAATGAATTTGATCCACTTCCAGGTTGTTGTATCAGTTACTAATTCCCTAAATAATAAACTAAGGTATACATTAGACATACTTAGTCTCCCAATCAGCATCAGTAAAGACGGTGACCCATGCATCATCGTCTTCAGACTCGAGGCGCTCTACTGTCGCGTACCAGCGACCGTGGCGGATGCTGTTGCGAGGGTGACCAGACACCTGAGGATGACAACTATTTGAAGCATACTCTTCTTGTATATGACCTTATCTTTGTTAACTGAATATCGTGCAGGCTGGCGAGCACAGACCGAACATTAAAAATAATTCCTGTATCGTTAGTGAGTTCCCGAACATGTAAACTCATATACACAAGACACCTAAACGCAGAACACCTATCTATTGACTATAAAAATATTTGACACGCATCGCAGCAACTAACTAAAGTTGGTAAGCCAATCACGCTTCCAACTCCCGATTTACATGAGATATCAATAGCCAAAGCAAATGCTGTGTCCGTTGCTTAACCTAAATATAGAGTTGCTTTCTGACTAGAAAAGGGCAACTATGCTTTTGAAAACGAATAAATAAAAGCCTACGAATCGTTTGTGGTGTGTGTACATCCTAGATACTGTACTATCCTTAGTAACTTGATAACAAAACAAAAATCATTAACGGACCTGTCTTTCTTTTGAAACTCTACACTATGCTTGGCCAATCAAAGGGCAGTATTACCTTAACACCAATATACAGCTGACTGTCCGTAAGAAAATATGAACATCTTTATGTTTACTTAACTATGCTAAACTTAAAATCGAGGAGTGGTTGAAAGATCAAGACTACGAGGCAACTGAAAACTTACTTACTCGTATTTGCTAATCACCTACATCATACCACACACCCACCTCACTTACACGTACCCACACAACATTTGTTCATGACACGGCATCACAAATAAATATATGAACATTATACTCATACTCTACACAAACACACCTCACACATAAATACAATCCATACCATATATATATATATATATATATACATACATATTCTATATAAATCTACATATATGTATATAATATATTTATACATTCCTCACCCTTTTGTCTATCTAGTCTGTTACTAACGACTCTTCTACGCTGTAAGCTCTTAATTTTTTCGTTTCACCATAAATATGCGAAGACACTGCCTCCTAAGATACAGGATCTTCCTAGGTTAGGAGGCAGGGTTCAAATGTTTATTTTGACCAATGTAATACAGTGTTTTCTTTATTTTTATTACCTAACTTTTGTGTCAAAATTGTTATTTTGGGCTAATAAAATATTATTATTATTATTTATTATTATAACTATACCTCTATAATCATCATTATTATTATTTAAATATACCCCATTATCAGTTTAATTTCCTACTTCAGTGACTCTAACTCTTCAATTATTCGCTTTCTACCCAAAACCAGCTACAAATACTTACAAACTGCGCTACAACGACATCTCCATAGCTATATTGCTTGAAGGGCTGCTTCAGACAGTCTCCAAACTCGTGTCCCCAGGGGGCGGAGTCCCAGAGCACTGGAGGAATCAAGGAGATCAGTTGACTGCTCAGGTCGGGAGGCTCCGGTCCCAGGGGCATGTCTTTGCTCTGGAAATTTGTACAACAGTTAAAGTTCTAGCACCTTACAAGAACAGAATTGATTTATTAAAATCTGGGTCCATATTTCTCATACATAATTTAAACGACATATGGTTCACTGAGCATAAACTGATTGTCTTGAGGGGTTTTTTTATGGTGGGAAATCATCAATGACAACCCCCGCTCCTGGGCGGAGCGGGAGATAGTGTCAGACTCTTACTGACTAAAAACCCACCCCGTTCCTTCAAGCCTTCATACCGGGGCTCGAGCTATCTTTCAAGACTAACCCTGGCCTCAGTAGGCTTCGAGCCAGCTGGGCTCCTACTGTTGCTGACAACTCCTTGAGGCGCGCGGGAACAGTGCGCGCCGTCGACATCTTTGGCTCGGTCCTGGCAGTTACCGGACGGTTGGACAGCGAGCTACCCATAGCTCGCCGTCCGCAAGCCCGCGCCTACGGTGGCCGGAAATCGGGATCGGAATCCCAGCGGCGGCGAGAGCGCCGTTGCCTGATGCGGTCTGCCTCCTCCTTTTCTAGCATTACTGCTTCGCACGCGTCGGCTCGCGCCTGCCACTCCTCCTCGCTCCGGACCATGGCCTTAACCAAGGTCCGGCGCGAGAGGTCTCCGCCGCCGATCGCCCCACGAGGGCACGGCGATGATTGTTTTGAGAGTGAACGCTGACTGATGAACGGCAACAACCAACCTTGTGCTTCTCGCATCCAGTAATTTTTGAATGAGCTTGTTGGAATTAAATTTTGCAGTTCAAATGCACACTCCCCGAAATTTAGATTATAGAAAACCGGCAGACTAGCAACTCGGCGATCGTTTTGATTTTTTTTAAGATCTTCTTGGTTCACTTCTTAATTGAATAGGAAACATCAATTTAGGCATTCGAGAAATAATTAACTTTTGAAAAAGTACATACACCATCAACAACATCTCTCTTGATTACTTTAATATTTTTCGATAAATCTACAAATCAATAAACAACTCACCGAAATCAAGGCATCAGTTAGTTCTACGTATTTGTTCAGATAAATATCTAGAGTATGTGGTCCGAAGATTGTCGAAGCAGCTTCGTATCTCTGAGCCTGTAGAAAAAATATGAGCAAATCATTACCAATCATCAAAACAGAATAGTCATAACAGATGAAACAGGAAATTACAATATTTCCTGACGTAAACAAAACATATCCTATGTTACCCAGAAATAAAGCAGCTTTCTATCGGTGAAAAAATTTTAGCAATCGAACCAGTATTTTCAGAGATTGAGATGATAAAAAAAATTATCTCTTTATTAGATTAGTTACCTGATATTCTTCAGGCGTCGCAATATAATCCGAATAAATGTTCGACAGTCCAGCTATGACCACTTTCCTGGCTTCAGGAGCAGTCTTCGCGATGATGTTCCTCAGTCTCCTGCCCGACATGGTGGTGAACTCTCCCGGAACAGCTGCCAGGAAGAAGCTTCCGATCCTCGCGACCGAACAGGACACGATCTTGGGCTGCCATTCGTAAGGGAACTTTGCCTGGAAAAAGGATTGCTATGTACAGGAAAATAAAACTAGATTTTCTTCTAAATATCTTAAACTACTTGAAAGGTTAGACAATATTAGATTTTACTCTACGGTAGGAATTTATTAGGTAGGTATTACATAAGATCCCTCTTGGCGTCAAGTAATATGACAAAAAATTTAATAACTATAGTTTTAGAAATTTTTTACTATTGAATAAATTTTTAGTAAAAAATCATCATCATCACCATTTCAGCCGACAGACGTCCACTGTTGAACATAGGCCTCCCCCAAGTGTCGCCACAATGAACGATCCTGTGCGTTTCCCTCCATATGCACAGAACAAATTAAAAATAAACGTACTAAAATATATCAGTCCACTTGGTAGGTATAGGTAAGTTGCTCAAAAAACATTCTCAACATTTTATCTTCGGCCAAATAATTAAACAAGTAATTGGTCTTATCTTTGTAGGTCGACCTACCCCAAAATTTAAAACATGCAAATTAACAACAACAACTAAAGTCAGAATCCTTATCGCAATAATTATATTGAGATATGGATAACTTAAAAAATTAAAGGCCCGTTTTGACATTTCAGATAAACCCTTTTAACTTGGAAAGAAATTGAAAGAAACAACAAAATACTCGTAATAGTTAGGAGTCCGGTGTTCACTACACCAGACAAGCCGGTAGCACCCGATAAGTAATTAAAAATACAAATGTCAAAACGCCTTAAAAAAAAAAAAGTCTGTCTAAAAAGTCAAACGACTTGGGTAATTATTAGGGTAAAATGAAATCTGATGTAGTCAACACTGGTTCAATAATCAAGGTTGACTAAGAGATCTTGATCATTGTTATTAGTATCTAAACAATGAAGAAATCATAAAAAGTATCGAATATAAGTATACCTACTTTAAAAGTTTAAATGATTATATATTAAACAAAATTCGCAAGTTTGACTTTTTAGACAGACTATAAAGCCAGCTATAATATGCATATCTCACTCGTCCTGTAGGCAGCAGGATCGGTTTCGGCGCCTGACACCTGATATCTTCCTTGGTGGGCTCAGCAATGAAGTCTCTGACGGCGTTCCACAGCGGGTTGGAGGTGGTGGTGCCTTGCTTGAAGTCGAAGGCACCGGGGCCGTCCGTGGTACCGGCTGCGAAGCTGTAGCCCATGGCGGGGAGGCAGCCGTAGACTTTGGTGCTCTAGAAATAAGATAAGTCAAATTAGAGCAAAACGAAAACAAGCTTATTTGCACCTAAAATGATGAGTTTTTTTATAGGACAGAATGGAAAAAACAAACGTGTTGCGCCGACCTCAGGTAATAAGGGATAAGGACAGCAGAAGAAGAAGAAGAAAAAGAAAATGATGAGTTTTTTTTTATTTCAATACTCAGTTGAAAAATAAATAATAATACGCGCCGATTAGATCCTTGTGAACAGAGAAATCCAGAATGAAAAACAGTTCATAAAAATCAACAAAACAACGCCACACAGAAGACAAGAGGTATAAAAGAAGTTAGGGTAAAAAAATACGACTTAACCGATCAACAATTGTAAAACTAAAAACTTTTTACCAAGAATATCATGACTTATATACATGATTTACCAAGAATATATACCACTCACTGTATTGAAAGTTTCTGTGACAGGATCGAAGGGTGACACCTCTTCTTCAGACATCTTCACGTATTGATGCTTGATGCCCAGAGGACCTGTCATGTCCTCACCCGGCTCGTTCAGAACTTTCTGGAATTATTTAAAGCATTTCATACAATAGTTGTAATTGTTATAACTAAAATCCCAGGATAAAACACAATTTCCTCAATATTAAATTTGGCCCTTTGGTCGAATTTCTCATTTTTCTGGAGCACTATAATTTTATTATTTATTTAATTATTATAACCACTGCTATATTGATAATTTTACAATTTAATTATTATGGCTACAGCTACGAGAATATTGATAATTTTACAAGCCAAAGCTTGTAAAGTTATCAATTTAGAAAGTAAGCAGTAAAAATCTTAAATTTTTCGTTAAAATTTAAGGGTGTTTGCAATATCGTGCAAATTTCATCACGCATGCGGGTTTGCTACACATGCAGTAAAGTTCAGTGCAAAAAAAACGCATTACAATAAATACTTGTATGAAATGGACATTTGCGGGAGATACGCGTGCGGGACAATACCGTATGCGTAATAAAAACCGCACGATATTAAAAACACCATTAAACAATGGTCTCTCTTATAGCCATATGTCACCGGGACACAATGGCGGCGCGATCAGTTGCGTCGTCATGATGTCCCGGTGAAATATGGTCATAAGCTACCAAACTAGATACCATACAGACACCAGAGTCGCCACACATCCGAGCTGGTCGCGCCACCAAATTGGTTGAACTCTATATAGAGCTGTATACATTTTGTTGCCGCTGCGACAGGTCGCGCCACCATGGTGTCTCAGTGAAATATAGCCCTTAGAATACGTAAATATACAAAAAGACTGCTCACCATACCAGTCTGGAACAGTTTGGTAGCAATAATCCTGGTGCTATCAAACATGTCTCTCCCAGGTCCTGACGCGAAGCACTTCTCTTTGGGCAGCTTGCACAGCAGCTTCTCCTGGTCACAGACCTTGCCAGAGAACTCGCAGTGAGGACCTTTGGTGTTCGGAGACACATCGCCCAGATTCGTGGATGCGAAGGCACAGACTATGTTGCCCTGGAAGGAGAATAAGGTTGCTATGTGAATCTGATGGTACCCTTGGTTTAGATATAAGGTAGACTAATGAGAGAGTGTTACAGAGCATACGGTGACTGTTTTCTATCACAATGATAGCTTGAAGCTTACTCGGACGTCTTAGTTTGTCTCCAACTTTGTTGTTACTTCTAAACCTCTATTTTTTCATTAATACAAAAAATGGGACTCGTCCGTACCCGTTAGTGATCACAACATGTTTGTAATATAAAAACGAAATCCCAAAATTGTCCACTATTTGTCATGTCAATGGTAAACATGTCAAATGGTAAATTCATAATTGAATCGATAATTGATATCAATTGCTATTAGAAAATACTTCGTGCAGTATTTTTCCATTTTAATCGCCATTCATTCAATCATAATCAATAATTAGCCTGTACGATATCGCCATAAATTAAGTGAAATTTTGAGATTTAGAGGATATAAACAAACTCTAATACTGTTTATGAATATTATTTATTGTGACTTTACTTTTCTTGTAAGCCCTTTAAGATTAATTGTACCTACAAATTAAAAAAAATGTGGTGTATATTAAACGCACATGGATGAAATCAAAATGAGTAAACGATATTCTATCCGTTGTAGTTACTTTAGATATTGTGTTGAAAATAAATATTTTCTTAGTAATAGGGAAGTAGTCATAATTCTTATTAACAGAGTTCTTTGATGACCTTTCATAATTTATAAATATTTGTAATGTTCTTACCTTACCAGGCAGCGTAGTATTCCCATTGAGCGCCTTCTCCATTAAAATAGAAGCATAACCCACATTATCTGAAGAGATCAGCTTGTTGGTGTTGTTCATGCTAGTCGGATGTACCGCGAACCAGTTGATCACGCCGAGGATCTTGTTTTCAGGAGACACGAAACGAATCTGTGATAGCGTCTTGTCTGTGTCGTATTTGTATCTGAAAAAGTTTGTACACATACAACTTGAGTTATTCTTATTACAGTTACTCAGTCTTGATCAGTCACTAATTCTATCGCAAAAAATATAAAGATAGTGGCCCGGTCAAGTTGCTAAAGCATAGATCTCAACTTTTGCATAATCTAATAATTAATAGATATTGCTGTCCTGTGTATTTATTTATTTATTGGCCTATCAACAATTGTTACACATTGCATTCAAAATGTACTTGCCCTTATACAAACCAAGTGTACAATATCACAGCATGCATAAACAATATTTAAATATTTTACACTTTGAATTACCTTTTGGGTGGACTTGGCGCTTGAATTTCTGGATAGATGAGCAAAAAATGTCCGAACTTACATCGCAGTTATTAAGAAGCTTACAAAATCTTGGGAAAATGTGTATGGATTAACCATTCAAATAGAGAAAGTCTTCCAATCAGTTTATGGCTTAATGTATCTTTACAAGTGGGAACTTTCAATGTCCGAATATTACCTATTATCATACACCGTCTCACTTGGCATAGAAATCGTCACCAATACTTGGATTTTTTTAATCATTGTATCCTTTGCCTAACACCATTCAGAAATTACAAGCGTGAGAGATTCACACATCACGAAACAACATAATGGTATGTTTGTTATGTGAATTTATATTAAAAATTAATATTGGTAAAGTATTGAGTATATCTGCCGCATACAAAAAGCAAATATATTTCAATTTTGACAGTTACTCATACATAAATATGATTTCAGCTAAAAAATTATAAGTGGTGGTGTTGAGAAATAAACACATTGGTACATTGTACCCCTCACTGAATTATAAAATTTTGAAATGACGCTGATAAAGTAAATTTTGACCTAAAATCTAATCGAAATGAATGACAAAAATTACTGATATTAAATCAAGATTATTATAATAATGACACGACCCACATTAGTTGTCTGTTATCGTAAAATAACATTAATTAAAGAATTCTGAGAGGGACAGCGCGCACGCAGTCCCTCACTACCAAAAATAACGCATCCGAGTTATCCACATTAGGGATAATCGCAGGGGTCAACCTAACCGCAGTGCAATGGAAAGGCCTCGCCCTGGGGGAACCGCCTTCTTGATCACGGTATCCCCTATGCCAGGTAAGTATGAATTCACTTCAGAAACGCGCGAGGGTCGTTCGACGGCGGAGAATCTTAACACCGCGATTCAGGAATATGACGTAAATACACAGCGCCATCTAGTGCAATAGGTGGAACTAAATTGTAAAAGTTGCCAAATCATTTGCATGGAGCATGTCACTCCATAGTACTAAACATTTCATTCGTGTTAACTCAAAAAGTTAATAACTGGAATATAACAATTGTTTTGAACCTTACCTGGCTCTTTCTTCCGGTGGATTCCTCAAATATGAAGAAGGGGAGCGATTGATGTTAGCATCCAAAAGTTCCGCCTCTCCATACAACATGCGCGCCTCTGTAAGCTTGATATGTGCCATTACGATACTCTATAACAAATATATGATATTTTTGTAAATGTTATGCGATCTTGAATTTTAATATCCACATATTTAGACAAGTTTCTGCATTGAGGGAGGCGTTTGTAATGGTTAGGCTAAGTATTACAGTACTGCATCAAAAAATTAAATTACTAAATTCAGTTATTTTTCCCAAAATTTCTTACCTTATAAATGCCAACAATATAGGCAGTATATGTCTCTCTGACGAAGCCGAGGATAGGAAGGTCGAAGAGGAAGTCCATCAAGAACCCTCCGGGCGTGGAGTGGGTGTGAGTGCCACTGATAATGACGTTGTGCTCTCCATAGAGGACGCCGTAGCGCTTCTGAAGACGCTTGATGACCTGGAAACGGTAATTGAAGCTGTAACTTAGAAAATTACAGACAGAGATCGTTGATAAGATTGAATTAAGTACTTAATTTTGTCTTTTTTACTTGTTTAACTTAGCTTCAACTTTTGCTCGCTGTGACGTGCTAAACTCTTTTCTAGCATGCTAGCCGTGGAAGGGTCCTGGTGATCTGTAATACAGGTTATTGTACATACCTACATCAGGCACCAGTCCCTCACAACGTTAGCTCTAAATTATTAGAAAATGTTAAAAGCTAGCATAAGAAAACTGTATGACGGGAAAATAAATAAATTAATTAAATTGTTTATAATATCGTCATTAGATTATCGCCATAATGACCAGTCCTGAGCGTCTCGCATCCAGTGGATTCCCATGACCCTCACCAGGTCATCGGTGGTTAGTATATGTTGAAGGTAAGGAAGGTACAATAACTGGAGAGTCCAACATTGATGGTTTCATTTATCATATTATTATTCAGGTTATTTTTGGCAGACAGGGCAACATTGATGTTTGTATTCATGTGATTTCAATAAAATATTATATTAATATTTTAATTTTTTGCTCTTCGATAAGAGCAAAAAAATTGTTAGAGGAAAACAGTCGTACATAACGCTATACATATTTCAAACGCTGTTTTTTCCCTGATCAAAACATAAGGATAACGTAGATTGGTATCAAAAATAATAACTATTACAATATGTTATATCTACATTAGTTATCGTACCAACTCTTCAAAAATAAAGTATCTCACCTCTTTCCTAACACCATGTCCCATCATAGCAGCATCAACAGAGACAAATACCAGCCTCTGAGTACTGCCTCCGCTGTCATCTTCTAGTACGAACGCTCTGGAGAACTGCCTCAGGTGAATGCCACGACCAGTCTGCTCTAGTTGCGCGTATCCCATCTGGAAAGGTAAAGAGAAGGTTTTAAGAATCACGGAATAGACTCAATCATCGCCCTGGTCTTTTTACCAACTAGCTTGGGGTCGGCTTCCAGGCTAACCAGATGCGGCTGAATACCCGTGTCTAACATGCAGCGTTAGCCCAGTTAATGAGCATCACAATACTCCTTGGATAAACCGACGGTCAGACTTTTCGCGCCGGGCCTTGGTTGGCTGACTTATGCGAAGCAGCAATGCTCGCAAAGGAGGAGGCCGACCGCATCAGGCAACGGCGCTCTCGCCGCCGCTGGGATTCCGATCCCGATTTCCGGCCACCGTAGGGCTTGCGGACAGTGAGCAATGGGTAGCTCGCTGTCCGACCGTCAGGTAACTGTCCGAACCGAGCCCAAGTCGTCGACGACGCGCACTGTTCCCGCGCGCCACAAGGAGTTGTCAGCAACAGAAGGGGCCCAGATGGGTCGAAGCCTACCGCGGCCAGGGTTAGTTTCGAAAGACAGCTCGAGCCCCGGTATGAAGGATTGAAGGAACGGGTTGGGTTTTAGTCAGTAAGAGTCTGACACTATCTCCCGCTCCGCCCAAGAGCGGGGGTTGTCATTGATGATTTTCCCATCATAAAAAAAAAACTTCCGACTAGTACTTTCCGGCTTCCTATAATGACTGTCAAAGATCTACGAATGACAACTAGGAGCAACGGATGATGCACGGGGTGTCAGTAATATCCTAGATAAACATAAAAAACCACATAATTATATGAAATGAAAAACACGGGATATAATGAAAGTAGAAAATGCCTCTTCTCTTATATCCATAAAAAATTGCGCGTGTCTATTAAAAAAAAATATGTAGTATCAAATAAATGCTCAGAGTATCGCGTTACTCACCTTCTTTATTATGATAATAATTTTGAGTTTGATATACAGAAGATCTATAGCATATTTCACTAGTGGAAGCTTGTTTCACTAACCTATTATGAAATTCCGATCATTGTTATTAAAACACCGGAATAAATGTAGATTCCAAGAATTCAGTAACCACTTCTAAACATATTATAATTGTGTTGGCTAATGAGGCACTAGAAAATATTCCAGATAAAAAAAAGGTAAGCTACATAAGACCCTTTCTTTTCTCTTTCACACACCAATGTGTGTGAGAGAGATAAATAACAAAGGACTGTACCCCGTTCCCTAGCGTAAATATGATTCTATAGAATCTTCGCAGCATTGTCGTTCTCACTAACTCTCTATAGGTAATCATATTATGTCCCATTCATTTGTTAAGAACTTGTTTCAAACTTAGTAGGTAAGCACAGGACATAACCCTGAATTGTCTGAATAATTTGTTATTTTGTCGTTGAGGTCTTTAAAATTTTTGAGAAGTCCTAATTCAAAATAAATGGTTGTCAAAATTGTGATATCTTCATAGAAATATAATTCATTCCTGAATGGTAATAAAAAAGCAATGCTAAAATTATAATGTAACGATATCACTAAAATACGATAATTAACAGCTTGTCGAACCCATATTTATTATTAATTATTACAACCAATTATGACTGGAAAATTACCAGATTTTCCAGTCATAATTGATTTATGAAATTGTTTAGTCACCATGCCTGAATATAATGAAACCTAACATATTTACCGAAGCCATTTTAAAGAAGTACAATAGGTTAAAAAAAAATCAATTAAACATAAACAAGAATGATAATAAGATAGATCTGACACATCGACCATTAAATCCGACACGAGTGCAAGACAGAGTATAAGACCATATTTACAAAACAAAGGTGTCAACACGAGTAGGATATGACTAAACAAACAAAGACTAGGTATAGGTAACTGTACAAAGTTCATGCACAGGATATTGTCAGCAACTAAAGATACAATAGACATAATAATGAAACTACTACGAGTATGTAAATCTTCAGCTGTGCCTGTACAACTATACAAGGCATTTTTGTAGAAAGCAGTTACAAAGATGATAAGAATTTGCCGTTACTCTGTAAACGACTGTGACGAAAACTTCTTTAAAATACCGATCTGTACCCCTACCATGTGTTTAAGGGCCAAGCGCCCGAAAAGTGCCATAAAACAGTGATTTTCTGAGGCCTACTCCTCCGTAACGGCTAGGTCAATTGGTTTGAAAAAAATATATGTTTATTATAGATTCATGAACAATAATATCAACATTTGATATTTTCGTGCAATTATACTTTTGTCAAAAAAAAATATTTAGCAATTTCGCAACTTTTCGCAACTTTTCCCTACTCCTTCGAAACGGCTTGGACCTTTAGAAACATTTTTACACATAAAAATTGGTGGTTAAATATTCTTCAAAGTGAACATTGCATATGTAAATCAATCAATATCTCGCAGAGAAAATGGATTTAAAGCGCTTTCCGGGCGCTGCTGGCCGCAAATAAATGCACAGATTTGCGTACTGCCGCCTAGGCGAGTGCGAGAGTTGCGTTCACATAATTTCGGCGAGATGGTTCAAGGAACTATACGCCTTAAAGCAATAGTACGAGTATTTGTCGATACTCGATACCGACTACGTAGTACCTACCTAAATATTTTGTATGGCAAATTTTACAGCGCCTCTAGCGGTCACTTACGGAACCAAAATTTGCCATACAAAATATTTACGCAGTCGGTATCGAGTATCGACAAATACTATTACTTTAAACTCATGGTAAAGGTACTGACAAGTGCTTTGGTTCAGTTCTGTTTAATCTAGTATTATCATATGCAAGGTGTACGGGACAGATCTCCACTAACTTTAAAGGCTTGTTCAGTAGACGAAACTGAACAACCTTCCACAATATTTTGTTTCCGGAAACAAAACAAAAATCGTCCTCTCCATACAAACTGTCCAATCAAGTTTACAATTTTGGATGAAGGGGCCGATTTCTTTTTCCGTTTCCGGAAAAAAATCTTGTGGAAGGTTAGCAGTTTCGTTTACCGAGCAAAGCCCTGAAAGTTTGCGGAGACCTCACTCTTAGATCTTATATGTATTACATAATAATAATAATAATAATATTCCACAACTATCACACAACGCCGTCTAGTCCCAAGCTAAGCAGAGCTTGTGTTATGGGTACTAGACAACTGCTTGTTAAAACATGTTTAAAGTATTGGAGTACAACAAAAACAAATCCTTCCTACTTGCTTGAACACTTTTGTTCTATTCTTTGTAACCCATAAATATTGTTCATAATGATCCAAGCCCCTAGTCCCCACTTAACTGAATTCCCTAATTTTTTACAGTTATTGTATTCCTTTAGCCTTGCTTGGGATTACACGTTTTACTTTAAGCACACCTTCCAGTGTGTAAAGAAAAGGATACCAAACTGCTATCGCCGCAATCTTTAAAACGATATTTCCTTTCGTGTCGACCCAAATACCCTATGAATGAAGATACGCGCAAATACTCGTAGGTTCTAATGATCTTGATGATGAATGAAGAGCTAATTATCACCATCAGCATATTCAGTACATTCTCCAGTTTCATATTACTTTCCAAATGACTTGTGAAGATTTGTACAATAAATAATTATATCAAATTCCATGTCTCCAAGTGCTTTAGAGCAGTGGTGGCCGAGTGGTAACGGCCCCGACTTAAGAGTTGTGGGTTGCGGGTTCAAACCTAAACAGGCGCATTACTTTGTGTAATTTATTTCATTAACTTTGCTCTCAAAACGCTGAAAAAAAACTTCGTGAGGACACCGGCATGTCCTCGAACCAAACATTCGAAGACATGTGACATTCACCAAACCGCACTGGGCCCGAGTGGCGGCCCATTCGCTCTCCTAGAGAGGAGGCCTGAGTCCCAGTAGTGGGACATTAAAAAAGCTGATGATGATGAGCTTAAACTTGGCCTGAATTCATCCAACTATGAATTATCGGGTAACTTACGAAGATTTTTAGAGCAACTATATTAAATTCCATGTCCCCAAGTGCTTTAGAACTAGCAACAATGGTAACGGGATTACGGGACAATACACAAAGCAGACTGCTGTAAATACCAAATTGCTAAGGTCACACATAGAAGTAACGGTCGAAAGGCACAATAACACTAAATGGGAAGTTGGTGACAATTTCCGCAATATAGCTTTTATTGCGTACTGTACTACTGTCAGTTTATTGTGATCTTGTGGACTGTAGACGACCTTCATCAAGCTACGTATTGCTTTTTCCTTGAATCTGTTTCTGTACCAAACCAAAAGCTAGTGTAATATACCTGTGGGCTATCTGAGAATAAAGTTTACAATCGATTTGCAATAAAATTAGAGCATTTTTCAAAATATATTTTTAATTCGAACCTCCAATACAAAATGATGAGAGATTAATGATGTCGAAAAAACACGGACAGCCAGATGCACGAAAAATTCTGGCATATTCGTTTTTGCAATAAACCCTTATATCAATTTAAAATCTATTCTTTACTTTACGCTTATAATTACAGACTTGCACATAAAATTGCCAATTGCTATTTCAAACACCGTAGATATTTTTATACCTATTTTAAATGGTGAATCTAGCTATTAAAATTCAGCATCTGCACATTCGTTCTAATCATGGTCAAGTATAAATTCCCAGAGGACATAAAGGATGCATAAGTGTGTTTAATACGAAGTATTTACAGAGAAGCAAACACATCTATACAAGACAATGAAGATATGTAATACAAAGAAAGAAAACAGAAGAAAGATGTCATTCACACACGTGGAACTTGGAAACACAAGTAACACTTTATAAAATTGATGTAAGACATGCTTACGATATACCCAATGACGGCAAAGACCTTAGAAGTACATTGGTTATTGAAGAATTATTAATTATTGACCGATTTTTTATTGATTTCGACAAAAAAAAAACATACAACTAACTTCAAATAAAAAACACAAAAAATTGCTTAATATCTTTAATTCCGAAGTTTCTATTCAGTTACCTAATTTAGTTTTTGACACGGACTTCCAAATCCGAATTGATAACCCTATAATATAATTTGAACATAATTGGTGAAACTGCACTCATCTGCGTACCCCTTCAAAGTATACCAAATTGTTGTTATGTTATAAAGTGGTGTTTATAAACAACAATCAAATATGTCATTGCAACAATTTTGGAAAATTTCTTATCATTGATTGAGTTCTTATCAAGTTTTTTATCAGATCATTGCCAAATTTAAACAAGACCACCTTCAGAAAGTACCTACTCTTTCAAACAATCAAAAAGAATAGTCAAATCAGTTGACCATTATCATTTAAAAATAAAAGAAATCAAGTAGATGATTAAAACAAAACTATGCTTTATAAATTTCTTTTAATGATCAAGACCAATCAAGAGCACCAAAAGCAAAAACGCACACGAGCGTATCTCCGGGAAGATTCTTCATAAACAATATAAATTATAACTATAACACTTACACACGCGACGGCAACAATGACCGCATTATGTGACCGGTGGCGAGTCACCGGAGTCACGAAATGTAACCAACCAATCACCACGCTTGCCTTGACCTCTAATTTCTCGAACAATCCGAATCATACCGTGCAATCCGTTGGAGCATTAAAAAATAGTTCCAGAACTTTCTTCGGGCCGTTGCATCTTTTGTTTAGCTACAAGTACGGTCTGTGGGTTTGGCAGCTCTATTATGTTTTTATTTGTTTACAATCTGATGTTGAATGGGGTATTTAATTAGGGTTTTATTGATGCACCGTCAATGAAAACCTTTGTAATTTTGTTTGGCTTTGTAGTATTGCGAAGAAGGCACACCCTTTTGGGTTGGTTTTGGCGAACAATCCTAATTTGTTTGTACAGTTATGTCCCGATCCCGATTGATAAAACATGGCGCACTAGGTACCTAATTTTTAAGATCTTGTATAATATAATTATCACCTATGTTTACGAATAAATGTTTCTGATTCTAATTCCCAAGTTCCCAATGTTAACGTCCGTTTGATGTACGAAAATCATGTAAATATGAAATTGCGACAGTTTTTATAGAAATCCTTGCCATAAAACAACTCTCTAAATATGTCTGGCTTAACATAGTACGCTGAAATGAGGTGTATTTTTGTAAATTCTGGAGTTACCAAATTCAACAATTTTGTACCTAACCTATGACACAATAAATCAAAAGCTTTGTCAGATTTTTTTGTAATGATTTAATTAAACTTCTCATTTCGCTAAAAGTTTTTTTTTTTTTAACTGTTATAAACTAGTACTTGACTGCGATCCCGCCTGATGGTAAGCAGTGATGCAATCGTTGATGGTGAGGCGCACTAGTTTATTAAGAGCCTATTCACTCTAGCCTTGAAGACACCCAAATTATAATCAGACGGGAAGACCGCAGCAGGCAAACTGTTCCAGTCCTTTAGTTATAAATATTCTAACTAAACATGAGGTTAATCTTGACAACTAGAATTGAATTATCGCTTTGCACCTCAACAATAATAATAAAATGGCGATGTTTAATCATGGTACTTCCTCCCCAGCCAGTATGAATCGTGTGAGTCACGCAGTCCTCACTGACCTTGAGACGGATCGAGATCACTGCCCCAGATAACCGGACCACGTCGGCGAATTTATTTATTATCTTTATTTGCAGCTTTTGCAGGATGTTGTTGATTACACAATGAATATAATTATACCGTTATAATTTATTGTGGGTTCGTTTCAAATTAATTTAAGAATTTGTAACTTCTCATTTTATTGCAGTTTACGACGATGTGGCGGGTGACTGAAACAGGGGGTTCAAAAGGAATCTATAGAATAAAAGAAATATATTTCCTTAATAAGGTTATTAATATTAAATGGTACGGAACAGTAGGCGTTTTGAACCGACTATTGGCGATCGCTGTGCTGGCGAGGCTCAGGGTTGCGCTGTTGGGTTTTTCGCAACAAAATTTTTCGTACAAACTTTACATCGCACCAATAAAGCATCGATGGAATAAAACATCACTACTGAATTAATGACACACCATCTTCGATATAATAAAAATCGAATCATCAAGTTTCGCAGTCAAATAGCGAACTCGAAACAGGTGACGACAAATCATCCACAAAAAAAAATTGTGAAGGGGGTTACAGGCACGAACTTATGTACTATCAGCAAACGCCATTTGATAGGTAGCCAGGTGGTGAGATAAATTTTAAAGAAAAGATAGATAGATTGACTGAAGAGTTAAAAGAAATAAAATGGAGTGAATGATAGCGTGACGGTAGAAAACTGAGAATAGAAGTAGAAAACGTGTAGCGCTGACCCTGATCTTAAATTAACAATGAACAGGAGCAGGAAGATGGTGATAACTAATATTAATTGTATTAACTGTTCTGTGGCAGTAGCCATACCTGGCAATTATTTGTTTGTGTTTTTTTTTATGATATTAAAAAACTAACCAACAAATAAACACTAAAAAGAAAAACTTCTCTGTAAACAGCATCAAAATTGGTTATTAAGTGATGCAGCAATTAGCATTTCAAATATTGATACTTATTGGGAAGAGAGACGAGGCACAGAGGCTGGGTGAGAAAATGTCGCGATGTCTTTTGTACACACGTAACCTAAGCCGGCTGCGGTTCCACTGAGGCGGAGTGGAGCGGTGCGGAGCGGGGTTGAGCTGTGTAAAGAGGTAGGTGTTTCCACTGAAGCGGAGCGGGGTACAGCGGAGCGGAGCGCAGTGGAGCGGAGCGCAGTGGAGCGGAACGGAGCTGGGTAGAGCGGAGCTGCTTTGCTTTTTCACATGGACTGGTGCGAAATGAATGAATATGCGCGTGAGTGAGCCTCCTCGCTCCGCACTGCCCCGCCCCGCCTCTCTCCGCTCCGCGTCGCTCCTCTCTCGGCGCTAGCTTAATCCAGCCTGTTTTCTCGATATTTTAAACAATTCCGCTCGTCTCCGCCCATGCTGTTTCCTTTGAAGCGAAGTGGAGAAGAGATGTGGATTTCAAGCCATGTGATTGGTGAACCACGACACAGCTCGTCTCCGCTCTACTCCGCTCCGCCTCAGTGGAACCGCAGCCTAACGGCGGGCGGTGACGTCGCATTTCAATGTGTGCATCCTTATTCTGATATTTGACAGTTTCCCCTTCCACTAGATTTGAAAAGTTTCTAACTTACTTTCTTAATATTAAACGAATTAGAAATAAAAAAAGATCTTTAATCTTACTTTTTGATAAAAATTTACTACCTCATATAGTAATTAATACCACAAATAATGTATCTAGTTTAATGAAGGACGACTAGATAATCCCTTCTAACACTAACAAATACCTGTCCATATACTCTGATACCACGTGTTCCAATGCATTGCATGCTTCCGACCTTCGCTCCACATGGCGCAATGATCGCTATGTCAGTTTAAACGAGCGAGTGCACTACGAGCCGGTTATTGCCTGCTGTGAGGCTACAGACTAGTGGTTTATATGTTTATTCGTTTAATATTATAGCTAGCCTAAATTGTCCCACTGCTGGGCAAAGGCCTCTCTCCATTCTTTGCAATGATCACGGTTTCTGGCTTTCTTATTCCAATTCTTAAGGAAGCCATCCAGGGCCTCAAGTCTGCTACTACAATAGTGTCAGAATGATCTATCATTGATGTCATAATTGTGGATTTTGACAAGTTTGGTAATCTACTAATATAATGGCGTCATTATGACTTTCCAATGGTCAACCACTGACACTCCATTGAAAGAAGTGGCATAAAATAGTAATCTCGTACATATTGACAAATTAATATTTGACGTAAGCGGTAATCTGCTAAAACTTTGACAGTTTATTTGATCAGTGATTCTACCATTAGAACGTTATTGTGCAGTTATTGGTTTTAATATGCTCGATATTATCATTCTACCACAACTCTATTACGATACCACAGACCGATCAATGATCGATCATTATGAATTAGCAGATTACGAACTTTTAGCAAAATGACAATGTGATCGTATTGGAATGACGAATTTATAAAAATAGCAGACTTGGGCCCCAGGTCGTCCCGCCATCTTCTTCGTGGTCTGCCGCAGCCCTGTGTCGCTGTGTCTGGGCAACAATCCTGCGTATTAGTAATATATTTACTATTGCATTTTATTTATTAACAGATATTTTACTATAGTTATATATAACAGAATCATCAAGGGACATCTCTTCATTCAGACGATGATTTTCAATATGGAGGGGCAAAAGCTTCAACAAAGAAGCATCACAAACACCGATCCTATTATAATCTCCTCGTTCTGTTAAAAATGTGGATAACTGAGAAGAAATACCAAATTTTTCGTAATACATTTCTTCATACGAAATCAGCGATTCTATATGACTTCAATCAATTCTGAAATCACATTTCTGCAACAGAGAAGCGGTAGATTGACACCTTGAACTACTTTCTACCTTCTAGTAACACATAGATTTCTTTCTCAAAACTACACTGAATTTAATAATGAGCCTTTGTTTATTGTTATATTAAAGAACGAAGGAAAACACTTTTTTTTGAGACTCGCACAGGACAAACCACAATAAAATAAAAATTAACCATTAAATCTGTACATAATTAACTTAAAAGTAAAAGAAAACAATATAAAAAAATAAAAGACCTGTACGAGGTCAAAAAGGCTAGCCTATCTCAGCATATGCTGCGATATATTACAAAAAAGTAAAATAACGCACTGTATCGGATTTAATAACGGTACCTACCTATCGCATTTCAAGGCCCTCTTCGCCAATACGTATTGATGCTATTCATTAATTGCAATTTATTGTAATCGTTCTACACGATTTCATGCGCATATTTGTGATAACTGGTTAATCTACTTTCAGTTCAATATGAATGATACGAGTATAATGAACTCAAGCATAATTATTATGTTTAAGAAAGATCCTAATATTAGTTTAATAGGCCAGTCAAAATCGACATCGAACATCGCAAACGCGCATGCATCATCGATTTTTTTTATGTTGTTAGGTTCTTTGAGAGTAGTTCACACTCAAGTTTATAACCCTGAAAACCCTGTGCTACTCCCATGGTACTCGAAAAGCTGCGAAATTTTGGATTTATTTAATTTTTTCAAAAAAACTACACGAAGAAAGCGTTTCTTAAGTATATTTTCTTAAAATATAATATAGCTAACTAAATATCCTACAATTTGAGCTTAACCCCAGTACTTTAGGTTCATCGGTTGCAGAGATACAGCTTGTCAAAGTGGCATTTTTTTTTAAAGTAAAAGGTTCGAGCACTGTGGGAGTAGCCCAGGGTTTTCAGGGTTGCAAACTTGGGTGTAAACTACTCTCAAGGGTCCTAACAACATATAAAAAAAAACCGGCCAAGTGCGAGTCGGACTCGCCCATGGAGGGTTCCGTAGCAGCAAGTAACATAATATAAAAGTTCTTGTTACCTAGTTCGTTGTAACTTTGATCGATGTTTTAATAATAGTGTATTTTTTTAGATTTATGACGTATTAAAAAAAACTGCTTACTAGATCTTGTTCAAACCAATTGTCGTTGGTAGTTTACATGGTAATGTACATCATATATTTTTTTTAGTTTTATCATTCTCTTATTTTAGAAGTTAAAGGGGGGGACATACATTTTACCATTTTGGAAGTGTCTCTCGCGTAAACTATTCAATTTAGAAAAAAATGATATTAGAAACCTCAATATCATTTTTAAAGACCTATCCATAGATACCCCACACGTATGGGTTTGATGAAAAAAAAAATTGTTGAGTTTCAGTTCTAAGTATTCTATTTTCGTTCGAAAATCTTAAAGCGGTTCACAGAATACATCTACTTACTAAGTTTCAACAGTATAGCTCTTATAGTTTCGGAAAAAAGTGGCTGTGACATACGGACGGACAGACAGACATGACAAATCTATAATGGTTCCGTTTTTTGCCATTTGGCTACGGAACCCTAAAAATCGTAGTTACATTTGCGATGTTTGTGCTTTTTGTGTCGATATTGACTGGACTATAAGAAGAAAGCCGAAGCTCAGGATATCCTTGACAACGACAAAAGACATTTTAGAACTACCAGCAAACCTGGTGATTTTACCATGGCATGTTAAATTTTCAAGAGTGCGAGAGAGAAAGAAAGATAGAGTAATACACCCCATCTAGCTCCATCCCTTTAATAGTTCAGCTTCGGTCGACAAATGGATCGCTTTAAGAACTCAAGGTAGGGCCTTAGGCAGATTAAGCGCTAGGAACGGAAACAGTTCAGAAGCATGATGTGCAATTTGCCAATGACGGGGAGATATACTAATGGAACAATGAAAACTATAATTTTTAATAATCCATCCAAACAAAAGTCTTACATTCACGTTGCCAACAAATTGAGTAACTTTCAAACTATCAGTCCTGACCATCTGGTAAACAGTAAAATCAACGAAGCGACAAAGCATGTCAAGTTCATAATTGTGAATAAGTTGTAAAATATGTGAGGTCGCAGTGAGCACTACATCAGGAGCCAATTGTGAAACTAATTAATTTAATTTTCCGAATAGAATGAAGTAGCCAAAAGGCCACTTGAATGACGCGTATTATTGATTTTATTGAATTTTGAACATGGATAATCGACAGGAGAAGTTTTAACGATATTAAAGAAGAGAATTATATCCAGGCTATCCACGTCTTGCGGATATAAAAACTCATATTGATGTTGGGTTCAGGTTACCGGTTTTAATTCTATTCATTCATTACGATCTGCAGATGAACCAAGCAAAAGGATTACAAAAATCGACTTAACAGTGAAAATCTACAGCAGTCTGCAAATAATGACGACAGTAAAATAGAAGAAAACACATCTGGTTAATCAGTCATTGACTTAAAACATAACCTCGATAACATGCATAATGTCACGATAACAGTCATGGCAGAAGCTTATGGGAAATTTAAGAATCTTGAAGCCCTGGTAATGTCATCAATGTGAAATTAATCTTTAAACAGTCTCAATGTAATAATCAACAATATAATGCACGCAATATAATAATTACTTTAAAATTTTATAGATACTAAGTTCGAATTTTAGAAGATATAGTTTCTACTTGGTGAAAATGCAATCTTTTTGAACAAGATTGTTGGCAAACAATGGAAAACCCTTACATATTGAAACAAATGCGAACTGAAAATGGACCATCATGACTCAAAAGCAGACAGATTTTTTAGATACCTTTCTTACTTATTTTATAGTTTTCCTATATCCAGAAACATATTTTACCCATCATAGAATACCATTCTAATACCCATATTTTTTTTAAAATAAAATTTTAAATAAAGGGGCTCATTCCATAGGTCAAGTTATTACTGGGTAGTGTTTGGTCCCAAGCAGATCTCACAGCTGTGAGACTCAGCCATTAACTTTGCAAGTAAAAACTACATCTCTGACTGGTAGAATAGACATTGGAAGTGATATTTTTAAAGTTATTATTATTATAATCAAACCCAATCAGCCCACTATATCCCTCTACTGAGAAAAGGCATCCTTCTCTCTCACACAACAAGCCGTTCTCCTGAAGACAAAGAACCTAAAGGTCAAATAAAACGGAAGCTATACTCACGAATGCGATCTCGGCAGGTGGCCCAGTGACGTCAGAAATGCCGACGCCGACCCGCAGCGCGTGCGCAGCCGCCGCGCATGTAAACACCAACCACACGGCCAGCATGCTGACCTGAAAGTGAATGACATTGACTTGAGTATATGAAAGCGTTCAAAGCGTCATAAATGATGGAAGGAAGTATTAAAAAAAAACAGTATTAATTTTAAAAGGTTTATTTATTTATACTTCATGCACACAAGAGTACAGAGGCGGACTTAATGCCTTCTACCAGTCAACCTTAGGGTGATGCAGAGACAAATAGTGGTAGGTGCATTAATAAACTTTAATTACATATTATAAAATTCCTTATACAAATAACCAATAAAATACATATAAACTACAATATAAAATACAATATATTACTCAAACTACAACGAAGAGTCAAAGAAATGAATAAAGTAAAAAAAATATATAAAATATTTGTATTGCCTACCTATACACCATCAGTTTAGGTAGTTAAATAAAGGTAGACAATAAATCTTACCTAACATCGGTATAGGTACCTAAATGCCTAAAGGTAAAAATTTTTAGATACATTTTTTAGACAGTTTTGTTGATAAAGATGTTATCATGTTACCTAAGGTCTTTTTTACATAGCATAGGATGACAGCAGGATGAAAATATGCATCTGAAAAGGATAGGACATTGTATGAATCCGACAGCTGTCACCCACCCCATCCTATCCTCACAATGGTAAAGGTGTCTTGGATAATTATGTGAGTTTACGTTTTGTGAATGCACCCACGACATAGGAGTAATTTCTGTGTTGGGTAACGGTTTTTAAGAAAAAAAAAAAAATGTCATTAATTTTTTTTTTCTATGTTTTTTTGTACAAATCTGAAGTCATACTCTTTCAGCAGTTTCGGCTACAAAACCTTTCTCATTATATAATATATTCGTCACTCGTTATTTTAAGTGTACTTAATCAATTAGTTTTAAGTAACCACTTACGGTAAATTTTATATTATACGGTAAATTATAGACATAATTATCTAATTAAATTATCGCTATGGAACGTGCAATTTAGCTTCACTTTTCTTGGACTGACCAGCATTTAACTATTTAAAAGTCCTTGCAAATAGTCTAATTGAAATAAATGTTTTTTATTTTGATTTTATCCTTATTTAGCTCTTACATCAAAATGCGGAAATGAAAAATTGTTTTCATATCTCTAAAATTTTTCCTCTGAATAGGTATACTCGAGGGGGAATGGTCCGTAATCACCGATTACGGTACATTCCCTCTTTCAGATAGGCAGCCTGAGTCCCAGCAGTGGGAATTATAAAAGGCTGATACATGCTGATATTCGCATATGCTATTATGTCATGCTTGAGGGATACAGGTACTAAGCCTGAACGTAGGCCATCCTTGGGGCTAATAAATGTAGGTTGCACCACGAGCCAAACATCTAAGTCAATTTTAACAGTAACATTAGCACAAAGCTAGTTGCGGTGCAACTCACTCTTAGTGATGATGATGACTCACGTCAAAATATCACCGTTTTACTGGTTCATACCAGTAGTGTCATTATAGTCTAAGATCCGATTAAGAACGACCTTCACCGGTCTGTTTAATGGATGAAACGTATTTTATTATAAATTTAGTGTATTAAATAATATAACGCGGGTGGGTTGCCTAAGAAATTCCTGGCCAGACTATTATTAATTAAAAATTGAAAATTTATTTTATTTTTAGAAAAATGCACAACCGTTATCCATACCAGATTTTTTTGCAGACAACACTATAACATCGTATTCGTAATGAAACAGCGTTTATTGTGATATAGAATTTGTTGTATACAAAAAAAAACACACCTGTTTATGCATACCTATTTATACCTGACAACCCATAGCTATGCCAGGAAACAAATAGGCAACCCAACATTTTTATGTTCTAAAGGCTTCACTCTTTCGGTTAGTATTAAATTTATTCGTTAAACACACCGGTCCATTTTACAAAAAAAAAAAAAAAATTGTTTGGCCAGGAATTTCTCAGGCAACCCACCCGCGATATATTATTTAATATACTAAATTTATCATAAAATAAGTTTCATCCATTAAACAAACCGGTGAAGGTCGTTCTTAACCGTATCCTGTACTATTAGGGAAGTCTTTGATTACAGCAGGTTATAATATGAGTACACTTAGACGTCAAACTGAGTGGCGGTCAATGACAAACAATTGACGATATATAACGTCCATTTTCATTGACATAACCGAACGTCAATGAACTACCGGCCGACTGTCTTCATTTGCATCAAATAATTTATGAGTTTCTACTATCTATATAATATACGATTCTTGGCTCAAAATTCACTCGATAAGTTATTTATCTATGTATTCGTTTATTTAAATGAACACACGCACAAGATCTAAAATAATTAAGTACAATCAATTAAATCTTACACAACATACCGTAAAATATATATAGGTATACATATATACAACATCGGCTATTGATCATTATTCAAACCTCCGGTCTTAAGTAATATTAAAATCAATTAGGTACTCAAATAAATTTATTCAACGAAAAATTGCATAAGTTGTATGATTCAAAATATAAACTTGTCTGCACTGATGCATTCTCAAATGAAAAGAAAACTATGCTTCTAAACATATGGTTTAAATTAAACTACTCACTGTCCCAAGTTGAGTTTGACTCGACAATGATGACGCACAGTTTACGGCTGTGGTTCTCAAAGAGGACATATTTGCGATACTTGACATCATGGTCGCTAAATGTCTAGATGCTTATGCTAATGCCTACGACAATCTGAGAATATGAAATCAAAATTATTCACCTAGTATTTTCTTACTCGCATAGTAACTGAAGACAAAAAGTTACGTAGGTACAAAGCGTTTTGGGAATACATTCATTGTGCGTCGGTAGCGTACAGTCAAGGAGTGGAATTCCCTGCCGAAATCTGTTTCCCGATAGCTACAAACTAGGATTCTTTAAGTCAAGAGTGGGAAGGTTATTTCTAGGCAAGCATGCTCCATCATCGGCCACATCACTGCTTGCTGAGAATTAAGTGAGATAGCCTATCAATAATAATAAAAAATAAAGTTACAGGAGAGATGTAAACACCTAACGCGAGAGGCATCTTCTCTTGTAGAGCTAGTATTTTACCCTCTGCACTCAAAACAAGTATTTTAAAGCTGTAGCTTTTTGCGGTAGTAATGCCCTTGACGAATTAGGTATTTAACAGTTCAGCGTAGACGAACTAATCCAAAACAATGCGGAATAGCAAAATACAGTCAAAGAAGTCTAGGAAGATTTTAAAAAGATGAAAATTTCGAGCCAGAAATCGAACTCGTTAATTTTGGAAATAAAGAAAGAAACACACACTGTAGTAAGTACTATTAACTATACTATCAGAATGTAATAGTCAAAACGAAATAATCAGGGTTCAACAGAAGTTCACACTGAAAATTGATAAGCTAGTCTTAAATCATTTTTTTCCTTTTTATTAATTTTATTTTTGAGCCAAATGTTGGTTATTGATGGCTTAAATCAATCAGGATTCAACTCACGCGCATGGTCGCTCAGACCAATGTCATTAACAATCGGATCTTCCGTACAACGTGAGGTATGTCAGATAATGGTCTCTGACTCTTTGGTTGTCTATTAATTTATTGTGTAGGCCATAGCTTAAATTTTATTTAAATACTGGATTTTTATTATTTAAGGTTAGATAATTTATTTACTCTTTATTTTGAAATCTTCAATAATAATAATATATTGTACCTAATCATCAATGTCATGTTAAATTCAATTGGCAAGAAATAAAAAGCTTTTTATGTTATTTAATTCATTTACTCCGTGCTAATCTTTCTTGATATGTTCCGCCTTGACATTTTATCTTAAATTATTATTTATGCCATTGCCATCAAAAGCAAAAAGGGTGATCTTACCAAAACGTAAAATATTTTTCTTTTTAATTTAAAGTGTTGAAATTTTTTTTCTTTTTTTGAACGAGAATATAGTTTTCCTGATTTAACATTTATTAAAAACGTAACTAGATGCGCCTTGTATATTTAAGCACTATCCATGAAGAGCAGGCGAGACATCAGAGGAAGTTATAGCTAAATTCGACGTTAAGGCAACCACAATATAATCTTAACCCTTTGTGTGTCCGGAACGTGGATCCACGCGAGACACAATAACTTTTTAATTGTGTCTCTAATTAATACGAAAGGTTAATCCAGAAACGAATAATGTATACAACAAACAGTTTGGTAAACTTAGCACTAACAGTCAAAAATACTGCGCACGAATTATATTTTAGAGACTTATACACTAAACGCTATCAAGAAAATCCTGTTTTTCCTGTAATCAAAATTGAAGGCTAGACATGGCAATTACTTCTTTGGACCTATTTGAAACATTAGCAACTTATTGTATAGCATTATAGCAAATAATTCTGATAAATCTTAATAAACAGACATCATGAAGAAAATAATTTAAAAAACTTACTTTCTACTTAAAAAGAAAACTGACACGCACTACTTAAAATTGTATTCTTTGTTTAGTAATAAAAGAATAGCAAACAAAACTACCGACAATTATCTCGAACGATGTATGAATGATGCTTTAATGTACGATAGCGCTTGTGCCAAACAGTAGGAACACATCGAGTTGGTTGACAGAAACGTGATACTATATGTTTATATGACTAATCATGTAAACAAACTACTGTGTTCGACAGAAAATATAAAATCTTCTTGAATAAGATCGTCAACAAGATATAACTGTAACTGTAAGAAGAGTTATCTACTGTATAAACAAAATACTCTCTTAAATATTCCCACACAATTCTAACCATACTAACAGTATCTATATAGAATTTATAACATAAATATTATATTGTTAATGATTGCGGTGGTTAAATATAAAAATTTATATAAATATTAGTAGTAAATAAAGTCTGGTGTCTTGAAATACAGGCCCCAAGCCAAGCCTAGTTTAGACACCAGTCTCCCACAATATGCTTACTATATTTACTTTTACGCTAGAAACTGCAATTATTATGTAATTACTGTAACGAAAAAATAACATCTTATTATTATTATTAAACAGGCCATGAATTTTTTTCTAAGGCCCATTTTATCTTAGACAAGCATGATCCAGGAGGTAAAAGCGATGTGTCCTGTGATAATCAGATTAAGAACATCACAGGATAAGAGAAGAATGAATATAAAAAATAAAATACCTAATACAGTCAGTAAAGATGACTCCTCAACACAAGAACTGTGGTTGTTGCAAAACGAAATTGAAAATGACATCAATGTTTTCGTGCTCACCAAAATATTACTCACTACACCACAATAATATAATTAAGAAAATTAATACAAACACACTCATAGTCACTTTGATGAAATTAAACGCAATGAGAAAAAATTGTCACGCAAATGTAGACTACAACGCAATACCCATAGGAATCATTGACCTTTCTAATACGAAACTGTATCTAGAGGTAAAACATTGATTAAATTACTCAGCCTTAGTACTAGAACCTTAGAATGTGCTTCAAGTCGCTCAGGTTATGCCAAGAATAGATTACTATAATTCATATAAGGTTACTGACCGAATTCATTGACATCACTTGTGAAATGTATCGGATGCTGTTTGTGAATCCAAATGAGGATTGCCAATCTGATGAATTTAAATTTAAAATTATCTGTAATAGGTTGTAGAAGAATGTAGTTCTCTGCCAGTCATTTACAACTTTTCAGTGATTTTATGACTTTTAAGATCAAATTAAACTCTCGACAACCACAAAATAATGTGTATATATAACGGAAATATTGCAATGCTCACAGAAAACTTGTTAAACTTTTGCCTCTTGCTTCGCCCGCGTAAATAGAATATAGCCTATGTCAGTCAGGAATAAAGCAGCTTTCTATTAGTAAAAAATGTTTAGCAATCGGACTAGTAGTGTCAGAGATAACACACAAACTTTACCTCTTTATAATATTATTAGTATATTGTAGATTGACAATATAAGAATAACTAAAATAAAACTAAATAAAATCAAAGACGTCAATGTTGGAGGAATCCTAGACACTTCCATAGCCATTCACTATGTTTCTCAGACTCAAAACTTCAAGGCAGCCAAGCCAATTACTCAACTCGGTCAAACTATTGACAATCTTTCGAACAAAGTATTTCCAACGCCACCCATTGAATTTTAGTAACTACTTGAAGACAACAATGTTTTTCGCAAATTCTCACAATTATTATTATGATACAATGTTATTGGATCAGCTGTCTTCTAACACGAACTATTGAGAGTGAAAAATAATTGAAAACTATACTTTTAACATTAACTTATATTCTAGTGATAGACAAGCCCTTTCATGCAAACTATTTGTCAAAATTATGAAAAGTTAAAACGAAAATCTGCTGCAGCGCTACATTGGCATTATGTCGTCTAACAGAACTATTAAATATAAAGCGTTGATAGCTTTTAGAGGATACTTTTTTCGCGACCAAAACGTCTTAAGGGGCCGGCGACGGATGAATTTCCATACAAACGTAATACCACGCTCATTTGCAGTTGGAGCATATTTCCAACATATTATGATGATATTCGGTTATAGACAATATTTATCTAGGTTCCTAGAGTCAAATACAGACAATTTTTCTGGTTAAAGTAAGAGAGTTTGAGAAATATTCAACACTGAATGCTTAAATCAATAATCGGGGAGAGATTCATGAGGATGGATATTTATAATTGTTGGAATGTATAATTTCTTAGAGCATTAAAGCTTTAAGTATAATTTAGTCGAGAAAAGCCAAAAATTGTAACGTCTTTAACTCCCATGCGAAGCTGGGGCTGATAGCTAGCATATTTATCGTACGTGGGCCATAGAGGCCTCAAGCTCTGCCCAAAGGGCAGTTTCCTTTTAACTTGAGTATGACGCCAATAACATACCTACTCCCTAAAGCAATTCTTTTGGGAGTATGTTATTGGCGTCATACTCCAATACTCCATACGCCATACGTCATACGCCAATAACATACTCCCGAAAGAATTGCTTTTGGGAGTATGTTATTGGTGTCATACTCAAGTTAAAGGGAAACTCATCAATACTATGTCGATGTACTTGATGTAGATCAAATCATTGAGGATAATTAAGGTATTCAACTAATTTACAAGAACCGAATGGTTTTTGTCAAGAGAATACTTGGCGTCTGAATTTTCCACTCAACTAATCAACTTTTTGTGTGTGTCCGTATTTTTTGTTCAAACATGAAGCACTTTGACTGTACCTTTGTTAAACCTAATAACAAAGACACGAATTTGACTGAGCTCAAACAGAATTCAAATTTTCAGCTAAAATAGTTCGCAAAAATTAAGATCTATACAAGTTTATCTACCGAACATACAAACTTCTGTCTAACTAGATCTAGTCCATCGCGTGTTACCCGTAGTTACCGTTACAAAATAAAATCTACAATTACCAATTCCTTGAATCAACTCATTCATCTCATTCCGGTAAATCCTGTCTAGAAAGTTTACTGTATATTTAACAATATTTTTCTCTTAGATAGTCCTTATACCAATGTATTTGGGGTTGGAGCAACATGTCTTATTTTGCCAGATTCTCCACATTCACCTTCTCTCTAGCTTTTATTTCCCAAATAACCCATTCATCTTTTTTATTTCTTCCCTTATAACCATCCCCTTTTCATCCAATTTTTATCTGTTTATGTAATTGTATAATATTCTTTTTTTTATATTTATAATGTAACTGATCTCAATTTAATCTTTTTTATAATTTATCCCACTGACATTTCGATGTAATTTTTAATTTAATTTATTCCAATGCAATTTTTAATTATTTTTGTCTTAATTATATTATTGTATAAGTGCTGTGCACGCCTATAAGTGACAAATCCACCATAATATGTATTTGTAATGTTCTTTTATTTGTAACTTTAATCGGTGAATGAGTCGTTGGTGTGTCAATTTTTAAAATAAAATAAAATCCCCATCTTTTTTGGTTAAGGTAGGCGCCTCCACCATATGTAATGGGGGAGACGCCAATTGAAAGGCTTTTAGTTTAATTTGACTAATTATATTGTTAGGAGCCTTTATAATGTTATTATATAAAATTAAATTCAATATTTTTCCTTGTTGACAACTATCATCTTTCGAATCTATTTTTTTTTATAACCATAAACCTTAAAAGGTCCATTACAATGCAGTTTTTACTGCAACTAATATGTGACCTTCATAGTCGTCACATGGATATCATCAAATAACTCCTTTTGCACTAGGTGGATCGAGAGGATCAAGCTTTTACTGGCCAAAACCCATCTGTGTTCTTTCCATGATCCTTAATTTCCCCTTTGCGTACAAGGACCGCTGTGACTCTTTCGAAGAATCCCGCAACTCTACAACCATCCCCATTATACTCAAATTCAAAACCCTATTTAACTGTCTACTGGACAATATCAAACTTACAAGATGGACGACCAAATATCTTGATCCGTAGGGTATATAAAATCTTTACGTGTATACACTTCCGACGACGACCTACTAAATGTGACCAGCAAACCAAACAGGTGACTTATACAGTAGGAAGTGTCAATAGCAAAGTAATTTACATAGAACTGTTCCAATTTGGACGAGTGCATAGTTTTCCGGCTTGGCCCAAAGAAGAACGAACATAGATGTATAGGACAGGCTTAATAGTATCAAGGTCGATCGACTTCCGTGGAATGATAAACAGCTGGCACATTCGTTTATTTCCTTTCCTTAAGTATTTATGGAAATATTAAGAAAAATGCGTGATAAAAATTTGTAATTTTAGATTTTGTTTTTTGCGTTCGATATTGGATTCATATTAGTAAAACCATAGCAAAAATTTTCTTCATAAGCTCTATGGTGGAATGTCGATCATGCACTCGAAACACAATTGTTCCAACAGTTTAAAGGACTTTCTTTGACTCGAGAATTTATTAAGGTTGAGTGAGAGGAACCAAACTAATTCGCATCCACTCGATCCAGCCAGTCGACCTATTTGTTTTTCGTATATAGACTTTGATTGCAAATACAGATTGGCGTTTTTGGAGGGTTTTTGTTCAATTGAATTTTAGTGGCTGTTTTAATTATTCGAAAGTTGTGTTGTAAAATTGGTGTAGTTTTGTATTTTAAATGAATTATGAGGAATCATTGAAACAGGCACGATTTCGGTAAAATGTAGCTGAAATTATTGTAATATTGACTACCATAGCGAAACTTACCGACAAAGCTGACCCGATACAATTACTGTCAAATACTGATATAAAAGCATTAGAATTGTTACTGTTCCTTGCGTGATCGAATAAAAAATGAAGACATCCGCAGGAGAACTAAGGTTGCCGACATAGCACAAAGAATTGCCAAACTTAAGTGGCAATGGGCAGCGCATTGCTCGCAAAACAGATGGCCGTTGGGGCTGAAAGGTTCTGGAGTGGTGACCGCGTACCGGAAGACGCAGCGTTAGAACGCCTCCTACAAGCTGGACCGATGACCTGGTGAAGGTTGCGGGAAACCGATGGATGCGAGACGCACTGGAACGTTCGTTGTTGCGACGCTTGGGGGAGGCCTATGTCCAACTGGTGGACGTATATCGGCTGAAATGATGATGATGAGAATTGTTACATCCGCGGTATAATGAAAAACAAAGTAGCTTAAAGTGACTGAAAACTTATTACTTCCTAAACTTAATACTGGCTCAATGCACAAACCGTGCGAAGTATAAAACAAAAGCAGATTGATTTGGTTGCAACAAACAATGTCTAATTAAAGTACAATTAGAATTACCAAAACAAAACAAACGCGTGTATTGCCATAAAACCTTGAACTTGAACTAAAGATGACAAACAACATAACATTTAACGGTACTTTTACGACAATCACATTTAAACCACAGATTATGTGTTGTTATGTGAATGTTTATATAGAATAGAATAGAATAGAATAGAATAAACTTTATTGTACACCAAAATAGTAACAATTTTACAGAAACTTAAACCTATGTGCACAGTGGCGGTCTTATCGCTGAAAGCGATGTCTTCCAGACAACCTTGGGATGGAATATAAGAACTGAAACTAAAAAATATAGCTTTAATGTTTATTCTCCGGCCATAAATGATTTTTATTTTTCAATACCTGTTTATACATAGATAGTTTGTCTCGTATTGAAATCTGAGCTTATTCTGGGCCTCAAGTCTGCTATTACAATAATGTCAGAATGGTCTATCATTGATGTCATAATTGTCAATTTTGACAAGTTTGGTAATCTACTAATATAATGGCGTCATTATGAATTTCCAATGGTCAACCACTGACACTCCATTGAAAAAAGTGGCTTAAAATGGTAATCTCGTACATATTGACAAATGAATATTTGACATTTGCGGTTATCTGCTTAAACTTTGACAGTTTATTTGATCAGTGTTCGACCATTAGAATGTTATTGTGCAGTTATTAGTTTTAATATGCTCGAAATTATCATTCTACCGCAATTCTATTACAAGATCATTGACCGACCAATGATCGTTCATCAGATTACAAACTTTTAGCAAAATGACAATGGGATCGTGTTGGAATGACGAATTTATAAAAATAGCAGACTTGGGGCCCTGGTTTTCCACAAAAAATCTGGATGACTTTTTTGACGCTTCGAAACTTTTATTGGAATTGGGCACTATTCATGCACTTCATCTTCATCGATACTTGTTGAGTGATGGCATAATTTTAAAGTGTAGTAGGTAAATAGGAACTGAAATATATAGAGTTATGGAGTAAGGGAACGTTGTATTGTGGCACTTCTAATTAAACTTTTTTTTTCTGTCCATGACAAATGCAATAAATATTAATATCAAAGATATAGGTATTTTTACGTACCGTACAAGATGACCGTATTTCGCAATTTCACTTGCTTCACTGTCGCTCTTTCACTTGGTTTCCTAAGAAGTAGGTGGTAGCTAAAGACAGTGACAACTAAATGCAATACGTATCTGCAATGAAATGTTAGCTACGCATATAGGCAAGTACGCTATTTTACGATAATGTTTATCCCGGTATACTTATACGCATGTAAGAATCTCCTAAATACCAGAAGAATAGACAGCTAAATTACAGAAGATGCTACTAATGATGATTTTGGTATAGAAGCTGAAAAGGAAGGTCGTCAAAAAGCATAAGCAGAACTGCAATGGGATACCTACTTCACAAATATACTGAGCCATAGGTACAAAAGTTAATTTCTTGATGATTGGATGTAATCACATAATTGAGGGAAGAAGAAAACGTTGAGAGGTTTTCGCTGTATGGCAAAAAAAAACTATAATGTTAAATAAGAAATTAGAAAAAAAAAAAGAAAAAAAAGAAACGAAGAACGAGAGCTTGTTGTGAAATAATTACAAAAGAAGTGACTACTGAGACTGAAATTAAAACTAATAGTAAATATAGATAACACGTTTCGCAGACCACAAACGAAAGACAATAAGGAAGACATCAAACGAAATACGATAAGAGTAAGCCAATGAACTGAATAACACATTTAAAACACCGAAGCAAGGATAAATTTAAAAATAGTTTATTGCTCAAAGTAGTCAGCTTACCACAATGAAAACACTGATGACGAACCACAAAAACTCCCTGTTGGCGCTTAACCACTGTTGCTGTCTTTAGCTTCAAAGACATCATTTTCTTAATCGTATATAGTCCCATTAAGAAAATGATGTCTTTGAAGCTAAAGATGTTTTATTTTTATGAACATTATCAGCAGAATCTAAGGATAAGAAAGTATTGTAATATATTCTATATGTCATAATAATGATGGTGTAAGAGGAATTACTGCACGCAGTAGGTGAGCTAAGATTGTAAGAACATTAGCGCAATACGCGGGAGTCTTTGACCGCAAGTAATATTTAACATTTTTATTAACGTGTTTACGACTACATAGTTGAGGATTTGACATGGGAACACTTTGTTAGGTACTAGAATTTTATAATATTTCTTAATCATTTCTGTTGCGAAGTTGTGAAATCTCCTGGCATAATTACGCATTTGTGGATATAGAAAGAGAGGACTCACTATTGAGATTTTTTTACAAATCTAGTATTTACTCCTGTATTGTAGATGCGTTCACAAACATTACACTCATTTAAACAAGTCAGGCCTACAACAACGAAAACATGTTAAAAAAAAAAATATTATAAGCATTTTGCAATGTCAAAAATATTCGATGCAAAACTCAATTTCGTCAAGTATACTAACTGTCTATATTTTATACTTCGTCAGATGAATTTGAATGCAAACTTGCAAAGTAAGCAATGTACTTAGTATCTACATAACAAGTTACCTTCAGGGTCGTAAACAGTTCTCAAATTATTTGAATGTGCACTGCAACTGGCATACTTCTGGCATACTTGCATGCAATCTTGAATATTTTCAAGGCAGACCAAACAAGGTTTTTGCAATACCTATCTGATTTCTAGAAATATGTCCATGAGTTTATTTTCTCATAATGATCTCGAAAAAGCAACAATTTAAGTATCAACTTATGATTTATGAAGATGTGTTATTTATGATTTAGTTACCATAAAGTTTAAACGAAGAAAAAAGGCAGTCGTTGCTTGTACGTTGATTGACATACCCTGAAAGAAACCGTTTGAAGCAGCATATTACGCAAACTGTCTTATTGTGGTAGGATTTGATATGTACACTAAACTCTTACAATATGGGTATCATATAGTTTTCAATGAGAAGGATAAGGATCCAGGTCCTGGGATCCAAGGGCCAGCACTTACTGACCTTGGAAACCGAAAGATCAACACAAAACGTTCAGACAAATCATCTCTTACAAGAATTTAAGGACAAAATGGATAGACGATAAGAAGATAATATATACTGCGTATCCCAACAACGAAAGCGAGATATACAAAGAAACCATTAGCAATGAGGCGGCGAGACTGGATGCACTTTAGTGCACTTTCATAATATCGGCCATTGCTGCCTACACCGCAACTAGTGATGTCCCACACAAACAACGTAAGAGAAAGTTTTATCGATTAAAGCAGATTATTAGAATTTGAATAAATATCGTCTATTTATGGGAATTTATTATATTTAATTGGGGTATTGCGGTCTGATACGTGAGATATTATAACTGTACACTACAACACTTCCGGAACGGTGTTTAATATCTCCGACTCGTTTACTTTATTTCTATTCTCTTTTTTGGTGTACAATTAAGTTTATTACATTTTGGACTATTTATATACGTATGTAAAAAAGCTGCTAATGAATGGCATTGTATTTTAATGACAACCGCGACGTTGATAGTCTTTTAAGCCTATCTCACCGACTTGATAGTGCTAAATTATGCTTAAGGTCACTATAAACTTTTAATAGGCTTTTCATTACTAATATTTGATTATTTAAAATGGCATTGATAATTGAATATATTGACACAATTTAACTAATTACAACTCTAAGTGTGCGTACTAAACAATTGTTAGTGGTGAATTGCTTGAAAATTATGCTCAGTACTACAATGGTTTATAATCTGATAAATGTATGAACAGTGTACAAGTTGATGAAACTTATATTCATGATACTTCTAGGTAGGTCCGATGGATGCGGGACACACAGGACCGTTCTTTATGGCGACACTAGGAGGAGGCCTATGTTCAACAGTGGACGTTTTTCAGCTGAAATGATGATGGTGATGATGAAGATAGGTAATCAACCTCTGCATTACATAATAAATTAAGTATTCAAATTCCATTGTTTATAAGTAGGTATTATAAAAGCGTTTTTCATGATTAAATTCCCACAAGGTTCATTACTCTTAAGACGGTAAACTGGTGATGATGATCGTTAAAAGGAAGGTTACCAATGCCAAACAACAAGAGAGAAGTGTAGGCCATAAAAAGATATAATAAATTATACTTCATGTTTTTACAATGCAAACAACATTTCAAAATTTAATTTGGATTCGTTTAAGGCTTTGGCCACTGATTTCATTAACGCTGCATTATTATTTATTATCGTCATAAGCGTAACATCACTAGCATTTTACAGTTATTACCTAGAGTTAGTACTTGGAAATCGGCCTGCAGCACGAGAAACCTGCAGAAGGTAATATAATACTGATAGGGTTTAAACATAGGGTTTGCCCTTTGCGACCACACACAGTGCCCATACTACTTACATTTTTTTGGGAAAATATTAATATGTGATCATGACCACTCAAGTAGCTTCTATCCTTTATTAAACTTGGGTACAATAACACATTAATGTAGTAAGTAAACAATAAACATCTCCACTAAGTATATAAGATATTCCCCGAAGAAGTAGGTACCTACATGGAGCTGTACTATTTCTTATTCTGTGACCGAGCCGAGGTATTATGTTGATTTTTTAAGATTTGATGGCCTCTTTAAATTCCGCTGGACGCTGTTAACATCAAGTATCAACCAGCCGCATGTCCTTAGCTAAAAAATCATATATCACTGTTTTTTTTTGCGTTGGATCACGGATAGGGGATCTAACCAAGGACCTCAAGAAGACTCAGGTATTCTGCAAAGCGCTGGCCGCCAACCGACATTGGAGCAAAATAATTCCATTTCTTGTCTCGCACTAAGCATAAATTGGCAAGATTATCGAAGCGTCGCCATCACCCGTAAGTCCATAACCCAAGTAAATATGATGCTGATGATCAACACACGTCTTCAGCCGGACCAACAATGGGTACATAGCTATCTATTGGTATTCAATTGCAACGGGTTACTGTGAGACGTCGTTAATCCTAATGAGTAGCTCAAATCTTATATCTCTCTCGATTTTCGTTATCAATCCAAGAATAACAGGTTGCCTGCAAGAGATTGCCCTGTGCGATAAAACCGTCCATGATACACTTAGTTTTTGTAAATGCTCCTGTCCATATAATGAGGTGTACAATAAAGTATATAATAATAAATAAATAAAACAATATAAGTAAGTTTTTTAACACAAAGGAAGCAATATCTTTGCTTTCTTTGTTTTTGTTTGTTTGTTTAATTTTTGCTAATCTGCAATACGTAGGTAGGTATATTGACAACCATAATATTTTCTATAACAGACAAAATTATAAATAAATTGAACCATCCTGGGTTTGTTTTCTTAAAATTGATGTCATGAAACTTTGGACATAAGGTAAAGTTGGTCCAACATTGGCGCCAGCGCAAGCCAACGAAACGGAAGCCAATAAAATCACAGCATAGCATAGTGACAAGCATATTTGCGTATCGAAATTAACATAATCGTGCAAACAGTTCTAATTTGACCTTTAATTTTTAGATCGTGACCTTCACACTTTGGTACTTCAGTGATAGGTACTTACAAGTCTCATCTTAACATACAAGAAGTAAATCGACCCATCCGAAGAACAATGTTACATTTGAAATTTACTAGGTTTTCAGGAGAGCCATTCAAAGTTCACCCCATGCTTAAGCGGTGAACTTTGAATAGCTCTCCTGAAAACCTAGTAAATTTCAAATGTAACATTGTTCTTCGGATGGGTCGAAATGAGAACCTACTATTGCTACTAGTGCAACTGCTAGCTAGTAGCAGTAGAAGACTATATATAACAGTAGGTTTTTCATATTTTCCCAACTTCGGACTACTCAATACTAACCAAGCGCAAGATTGATGCAACGTGAAAGATTTTTCAATAAACTTGACGAACGTCCGTTGACAGAAAGAAACTGAGCCCATTGGTAAAGGAACGCAGATGGATTTTAGCCAGTACATTAATGTCTGACGCGTGCGCTTGCTGGGCTAGAGCGAGAAAAGTTTTTGATGAATTCCCATCTCAAAAAAAAAACACTCACGAAATTTACCTTTAGGTGCTCTGGTCATTTTAACCATAATTGCCTAAACCTATCATCTCTTAGCCAGATAGCATCCTTATCAAACCTGGCGAACCAAATAATCCGATAACTTTTACCTGATTATGAAAAGGAAAAACCAATATATCGGGTGAAATATGAAGAGAGAAACATTATTTTTACACCATCATTATCATCAGCCTTTTTAATGTTCCCACTGCTGAGTCTTAGGCCTCTTCTCTAGGAGAGGGAATGAGCCGGCCCGTACGTAATCCACCACGCGGGCCCAGTGCGGGTTGGAGAATGTCACATGTCTTCAATTCGATCGATTTTTGGTTCTAGGACATGCCGGTTTCCTCACGATGTTTTCCTTCCTTCACCGTTTTGAGAGCAGTGGTGGGTATGATAAATTACACAAAGTATTGCGCCTGACAGGGTTTGAACCCGCGACCTACAACTCGTAAGTCGGAGCCATTACCACTCGGCCACCACTGCTCTTATTTTTACAAGGAAGTTGTAAAAGCTTCGTATAAAAAAATAAATGAAGCAGGAAGAAATTTTGACACTGAATCTGCCGTTAATAACAACTAAGCGAAAGAAACAATAGCACAGGAAGAATATAAGACGAAACATGATGTGACAACTAAGCAGAATTGTGCAATGTGCAATATAACTTTGACCCAGTTACACATATAACTTGTCAAGTTAAACATAACCATAATACGAGCATTTATTTACATATATAAATAAAAATATGAATATGTAAATGCTCTTCACGTACAAATTATAGCTAACAACCTAGAAATTTAAATATGCATGTAGACATATTCAAAAAAATTGCCTATTTATCATTTTATTTTCCCGCCTTAGGTCATTTGGTATGCAGTGTATTTCTATTTAAACAAACGGGTATAGGCACAAGGCAGGCATCTCATAAAAATTGCGAATAAATTGCTCTCGCATACCACAGTAACAAAGGGTGATAGAACTATAAGGAAACGTTAAGGTGCTGATAAACTTAAGCATTCACCTGTAATAAGCGTTCTTACGAATGTTAGCGAACATGATGCAAGAGAGCGTTTTAGCGAACATTCTATCAAGCGTTCTGGCGAGCATTCTATCAAGCCAATGATATTATTGAAGAGTTCTGGCGAGCATTCTAGCGAAGGACAGTTTTGCTTCGAATTTCAGCGTTCGCTAGAGTGCTCATAAAAATGTTCGTAGCAATGTTTGGCTCTATGCTTGGCTCGGCTCGCTGTTCAGATCGACAAATTTAAAAACGGCGAATGCTCAATGTTCTGTTACAAGTGAATGCTCAGGTATATCAGCACCTATAAAATCCACGTATTAGAAACAAAAACTAATCAAACCAATGGTAAATCTTACTAGCTTGCTAAGGGTCAACCCATCGATTTCGAAAATTAACAGACACTGTAGCAATCTACAATCGAAGCGACAAGGCCAATTCTTGACATTATGTTCGCTCAGCGTAAAATGAGAGCCGTGATGCTGTCATTAGTAAGTCATAATTGAGAAATATCAATAACAAAGCTGAATCAAGGACTTTTGAAGTGTAAAATATTTGTAGACTAGTAGTGAACAGAATTAGAATTACTACGGAGAATTACTACGGATTCCATTTAAATAGTTCTCGGATCATAATTTAATTTAATTTAATCAATATTTGTTTGGGATAGAAAAAGAGACGCTACGAGTGTACTCGTAGTCACCATGGTCTGTTTTTGCGCCATAGAGTTGAAGTATTACCTATCTACAGATTTTCTTTTGTTTTACTCGAACAGATTTATTTTTTATGGATGATTATGGATGGATCCAACAGGAATGTTTGTATTTATAAAGTCGACCTATCTTTATGATATTAGAGCATCGTGAGAGCAACGTCTTTAAGATTTAGGATAAAATTTTTATTTGTAAATTCGATTTTATTGTTTTTGTTTTTTCATGTTGGCACGTCTTACTTATTGTTTAATTAATTGTAGGTACATTTTTAGTTTATAAGTTTCCTCTGTACAATGCCTTTTTCAATTGTAGGATTTTTTTACAAATATATTTTTTTAATTTATTTATTTCATCATTATCATCTTCATCATATCTTCCGAAAGACGTCCACTGTTGGACATAGGCCTCCCCCAACAATTTATTACATTTATTTATTTATGTACACACAAACACTAATCATTCTTAAATATGTAGGTACATACTTGAAAATAAATGTATCTACTAATGCACATTGCTAAGCCATAGTGGTGTTTGGAAACAAATATGGTAAAAAATTCTTTGAAGGTTTTACTTGATACTGGATATGATGACCTCAATCTTGTCTGGATCCTAGACCTATCTACCTATTTTATTACGAAAACTGTTGTCATTATCATCGTCCAACAGAAGACAGTCATTACCATCAATCTACCCAGGTAATAGGGCTCCGAAAAAAAAACTGCGATGCGCTCTGCAATGCAATTTCGTATGGTAAAACATCGGTTATAAGCGAAGCGAATCAATTCGCAAGTTCTTGCGATGCATCGAGCGTGTTAGCAGAATAGAATAGACTTTATTGTACACCAAAAAGTAACACAGCGTATACTAAAACTTAAATTTGTGGGTACCTAGTTTGTGGGTGTTTGTGGGTAATTTGTGGGCAGATTTTACACTGTGACGGTGACGTCGCATTGCAATTTTGTCTTTGGGCCCTTTTCCTAACTAAGTAAGTATAATTGGAGTCAGCATCCAGTCTAACCGGTTACAGCTGAGTACCTCATCATCATCATCATCATTTCAGCCGATAGACGTCCACTGTTGGACATAGGCCTCCCCCAAGTGTCGCCACAATGCACGATCCTGTACGTCTCGCATCCATCGGATTCCCGCAACCTTCACCAGGTTATCGTTCCACCTTGTAGGAGGCCTTCCGCGCTGTGTGTTCCGGTACACGGTCGCCACTCCAGAACCTTTCGGCCCCAACGGCCTTCCGTTCTGCGAGCAATGTGCCCTGCCCATTGCCACTTAAGTTTGGCGATTCTTCGTGCTATGTCGACAACCCTGGTTCTCCTGCGGATGCTAGCACCCATTTTTAAAAGGAGCGGTTGTCTTTATACCCCTACCGGATTTAAGACGTTGTAGACCTAGACCATGAAGTTTAAAGTAAAATTGTTTTAATCTTGTTTCAGTGAGGGTAAGAGACAGAGCTGTACAGGTTGTCTAGCGCCATCTCTTATCCACACCGAAACAAGATTAAAACAATCTTACTTTGAACGTCATGGTAACCCCTTTAGATAGAAATCATCCAATGATATCTCCCGCCCTTGGGCGGAGCGGGGGGACGTGTCAGACTGTTACTGACTAAAACCCACTCCTAGTTCTTTCGTTGCCTTGCATTCCAAGGCCGGGTTTTCCTTTCAGAAGCGAAGCCATACCCCCAGTAGGCTTCGACCCTGCTGGGTCCTTAAGAGTCTTAAAATCTTTTTCACACCGGACATAAGATAATCGACTTATCTATCGCAGTCTGATTTCCGCACTTAGGTAATCCTATGCGGACCATTGTGCTTAACCCATGGTGACAAAAACCTTTGGTGGGCTTAATCCAACCTGTATATATATGTGTATTATGATGATTTTAAGACGTCATAGTTGGTCTTCTGGCTACCAAAATCGAGTAACTGGGTAACACGCCAACCTTGGCAAGACAGAAGATGTAGGTATATATAAAGCCAATGATTGCTGAAGCATATTATTTAATGAAGATATAACAACGATAAAAATTGCACTTTTCCTTTGTCATTTTATCAGATACCCCGCCAATATCTGATAACGGTATTATTATGATAGACTGGAAACAAAGAGCTGTATCAATAACAACAACAGTGCGATGCTTCTATATGTCGACTGCAGTGCTAATCCATATAAACAAAGTACAGGGCCCACTAAGGCCAATGCCTGCGGGAGCAAAAGCTAACTGAATGAACACATGGATTTTAGTCAGTAGAAATCTCGTTGTGCCCATAGTGGAAAGACTTATTTGAAGGTTAACTACCAAAAAATAGAGTAGTTCTTGTGTTCACAGACAATACTTGCACTTGCATATCTCATGTTATTCAATGATGATTGAATGATTGAATGATGATTATCTAAAGAAAATATAGATGATAATTGCGTAATAAATTGTGAAAACAATATCTATCAAAATTGGTATATTTATGTTTAAATAGATATTTATGTATTATTTATGTCACAAGATAATTTGATAATTCGGATATGCGATTACCCGGACAATTAGAAAAAAAAACCGGCCAAGAGCGTGTCGGGCCACGCTCAGTCTAGGGTTCCGTAGTTTCCCGTCCGTCACAATAAGTGTACCCACTTATGAGTTTAAAAAAATACTTGCATGTACGAATATACTACAAACTTGTCCAGAAATTAATTTGTAGAACCCTTTTGTCTTTTTTGTACAAAAACTGTTCTTTCCATCAAGTTCAAAATGATTTTCCTAGAAAGTCCTTATAAAGTTCTACTTTTCAGATTTTTTTCATGTTTTCTAAACTTATGGTTCAAAAGTTAGAGGGGGGGGGGACACGTTGTTTTTTACTTTTGGAGCGATTATTTCCGAAATTATTGACATTATCAAAAAATGATTTTAGTAAACCCCTATTCATTTTTAAATACCTATCCAACAATATATCACACGTTAGGGTTGAAATTAAAAAAAAAAATCACTTCCCACTTTACATATAGGGGGGCTACCCTAATAAAACATTTTTTTCCAATTTTTATTTTACCACTTTGTCGGCGTGATTAATATACATATTGATACCAAATTTCAGCTTTCTAGTGCTAACGGTCACAGAGATTAAGCGAGGACGGACAGACAGACAGACGGACAGACAGACATGGCGAAACTATAAGGGTTCCTAGTTGACTACGGAACCCTAATGATGAAATAAAATCTGCGAGCAACTTAGACGTCGCGCGGTTGGTCACAGTTTTAACCTAACCTAACCTAACCAATTCAAAATGATGGATCTGCCTGCGACTAGATAATTAAACAATGGTGAAAACATTTCATAAAGTGAACATTTTAGTAGTTCGTTATGTAAAACCTCAATTTTATTGTCGCTCACTTACTAATTTAGTCGCTTAGATAGGATTTCATTAACCCATTTTTAGTAAGCTCGTTCTGGATTTTATTATTGATAAATATTTGTCGTTAGTTTAGTTAATTTGTCACGTAACTCAAATTCATACCGCTCAAGTTAATAAAACAGTATCTCATTATCAGTCGCAAAGTTTTTTTTTATTCGTTCGTTTTATAGTTCCCCTATTTTAATCTTTGACAGGTTTACAGTTTGCGCGTTTTTAAGTTCATTTCTAGGACAGGACATCGTTTAGGTACCGGGTTAAGCAGTTAACTATGATTTTATGATAACTGGTAATATGTTGACGACAGTCATAAGACAAATCGTTTCTGTCTGCAAGGTGCAAGGAAGACCCCGTCATCTCCTTTATGTTAAGTTTAAATGAACTTAAGGCTTCCCTGTCAATGTCGACGTGCCCTTAGTTGTTTGACCCTTTTGTGTGGATAGGAAATTTCCGTGATCGAGTCAGAAATGAAAATATCCGCAGGAGAACCAAGGTTGCCGACATAGCACGAGGAATCGCCAAACTTAGGTGGCAATGGGCAGGGCACATTGCTCGTAGAACAGATGGCCGTTGGGGCCGAAAAGTTCTGGAGTGGCGACCGCGCACCGGAAAACGCAGCGTTGGAAGGCCTCCTACAAGGTGGTCCGATGACCTGATGAAGGTTGCGGGAATCCGATGGATGCGGGACGCACAGGATCGTGCATTGTGGCGACGCTTGGAGGAGGCTTATGTCCAACAGTGGAAGTCTGTCGGCTGAGATGATGAGGCAATTTCCAGCCAGTCAACTAATTAATGTCGTATCAGAATCATCGCAATGGTACACTGCAAACGAGCTGTACAAACGCACATTATTTTGATCCCCAAAAGTATTCAGGAATCTGCTGTTTTCATTATCGAAATAAAATTCGAGCGTACAGCTATAGAAGAATCCAAGCCTGCTAAGCTATGGGTTGTGCGAAAGAGTACCCCGAAGCCCTGGACCGAAGGCAAAGAAGAAACAGAAGTGGGTATTAGTCAGTAAGAGTCTGACACGCCCTCTCACTCCACCCAAGAGTAGAAGAAGTCATTAGATGATATCCCAAACAAAGAGAAACACTTTCTTCCAATTTGCTTATGAAAGTTAATAAAGGAGCGACTCAAAAACATTTACCTACTTACAGGGTTTTTATCAAAGTAGAATGAAAATAATATCAGCTGATTACGGTTATTAGGTACGGAAGCCATTGAAGCCACACATGTAGGCACCTGTGTGCATTGACTCATCTTACCCAAATGTTTTAGATTGGTTTGCAATCTCGTTAAATTCTATTCGCTCCATTTGTTCTATTGTCTTTGTGCGGTGTGACCTTGAAGTCTGCACCATGAATGATACACTATCTGTCCAACAGGTTACTTAGAAGTACCTACATCTGTTTCTGATATTTATACACTGTGTCATAATCAACAGCACAGCATCTGTTAAGATATGGACTACATATTCCCGTTCTCGGCTAATTATGACAAAAATTTAGTTACCTACCTACAACACAAATAAAGCTACTGTAGTTTTATTTTCATCTCCAGGGATTGTTATTTTCTATTTAGCTGATAGATCTGACGCATCACAATTTAGGTAAATTTTTTTTTTCTTAAAAATTAGGTATCAATCACTGAATTTAGCTAATAATAATAAATGCGTAAAATTTAATTATATTGTAATGTTATTAAAACGATTTTTCTATTACCTTTTTATCAGCACCTAAAATAAAAATAAACTTTCAATTTTCGCACATCCGTTTATCACATTTTGCCGCTAAAAAAAATCATAGACTTTTAATGGTTGCGTTCAAAAACACAAAAAATATTTTTGTTAACTCTACAATAGAACTTTTTTTGCACAAAGGTCTGTTTAATTTAAAAATATACACACGAAAAGTGAATGCACCTAACAAGGACGAATTCAATGGACGTAAGCCCTCTCTCGCGGCGTAAAACGCACTAAATTATTGTACTGCGCTGAATCAAAGCCAAATCCGTACACACGTATCTGTCACAAACCTTTGAGCCAACATAATAATCGGCTCGTTAGAGTTGTTCATATTTTCAGTAAACATTTCAAATGATGAACGTGTTTCTCAATTCAACCGAATAATAATATTATCCTTTGTTGTTGTACTGGCGAAGGCGACGTGTGACCCGTATAAGGAGACAGCGCTATTGTTTATCATGACAAAGTAATACAGTTAGCTGCTGAATTAATTTTAGATATAAAATTTCTTTACATCTGGTAATACACAATACTTTAGATAAATAAAACCACACTAAATAATAATTACATAATTTATTTGTTTTCTTTATGTAAAAATCAGTCTTTCAAAAGTTTTCACTAGGTACCTACCCGTACCTAACTTGTTTATATAATTAACAAAACAATAATTTTAAAAGCAGCGCGTTTATTTTTAATTAAGTAATGTAGGTGTTCCATTTTTGCAGAACATTCTGACTGACTTATAAAAAGCTAGAGTCCGAACTTTCGGCAGTAACAGGATCTTTATTATATCAAATCTTCATCAGTGATCAGGATAATATTATTTTTAGGCTGTGTGTTCAGTTCCTTTGCTAGTCCTTGGGCATAAAAACTCGATTACTTTATGATTTTCTAAACTGTCAGTAATGTCAGTCAGTCAAATTATCTGGTCAAATCGAAACAGTGAAAGTTTTACTTCTATTTTCAAAATACTTATAGGATTTTTAGTTTTTGTTTCGAAATGTTCTCAATGTTATCAATTTTATGAGCAGATTTAAGTGCGGAATAAATACCAACACCAAACTGTGTTCAGAAGTGTATTAAAGTTTCGACTTGTAGTCTTGTAAGGTAAGAAATGGATTATCAGTCTTAATTTTTGGGATATTTTTAATAGATATTGAATTTAAAAACGGCACAGCATAGTAAGTACCTAAAAGAAAACGGGGAGTTTTGGTACAAGTTATAATTTACTTTTTTAGACATTCTGTTTTATGGGGATTCCCATGAGAAAAAAGCACGACTTTACAAATGAATATTGTTAAAATCATTTATGGAAAAGGCGTTCATAAAAACATAAATTATCTTTAAATACTTAAATTAGCACGTGCCCGAAAGTCAAAAACTGGCGCCAATTTCAGTGTTAGTACACTGCCATCTATTTCTTTAATCACTATTAAAATTTCGAGGCCTTCATAAATTATGCGCAAGTCCCGCCATCTATCGTACAATCAAGGAAACTCATTACGAAATGCCTCGCGCTAGATGTCGCTAGTAGAACATTCCCACAGCTCGCAAGGCTGTATTCACAGTAGCTTACCGTTATCTCTATGCCGGATACCTACTTTTATAAACTTACCTATTCCCACATTTTGATACTCTCTCAAAGCATATTTTGACATTGAAAATTTTGAGTTAAGTAGATAGCTACCTACTACTAGATAGAATTTCAACATCACGAGTTTATTGCACAACCAGCCGGAAGGTGAAAGGGCGACCCTCATAGGGTAGGGTTTCTTTTTTGAAAGGGGAGCAAGGGATATTAAAGTCACCCCTCGTTAATTTATGTGCCTCGGAAGAACAAAATTGATATCCTGAACTAAATGTATTTGCTGCAGTATGAACACTGCCCAATCAATTGCGCTTCTCAAGACATGCGCCATATTTATTTTTATAACGCTATCTTTAACGACATCATAATCGGTTCTAGAAAATGAGAATTTCACATTCGGGAATTATTCAATCCGATACTGTGGGACAAATAAATAAGCTTAAAAACAAAATAACTTTTTACTTAAATCGGTTGTATTTACATTTCGTCCATTGTAGAAAATCAATAGTGTTCAACATCACAAATAAATAAAATCGTACTAAGGTATTCACATAAGTCGTACATAGTACAAATATGCGACAGCTCTCATTCTTACCACAAAAAATGAAAAGGCGGGACAATAAGATTTAGTCATAAGATATTTTTATTGATTTCCATGTCAATTTTCTCTAATGAAAACATCTTTGCTCCCTTTGGTATTCGATCGCGAATGGAACAATTTATTAGCTAAATGCTTCTCAACACATCTCACCGCCTTTGCCGGGGGTCGGCTGCGTGAAAATTATAAGTCATCTCAAGTAGGTGTCGGCAAACCGACGCCCCGCGAAAGACTGAACGGAGTGAAACGGATTCAACAAGAAGTATCAAAAACGCTCATGTGACGATCGGCGTCTAGGCGAGCGGTGCGAGTACATCGCTGGCGGGTCAGTGGCAAGCCCGTACAGCGATGTAAAGCGCACAACGGGTGATTTTCCACGCTCTCAAGCGCGTCGCCGCGTCGTGGTACGGGGTTGCGGCGAGCGGAAGCGGAGCGGCAGCGCCGCCGGCAAATCGAACGAGGCCACGCGCCGCCGCCCCGCCCCGCCCGTGGCGTCCTTTCATAAAAAATGACGTACATCCTACATACTAAATCACTTTAACCTAGGAATCTCTTATTCCACACCGTGAGACACTGGAGTACCGAGCTGAAGGTTCTATCCTAATTAACAGTTATGGACAAAAATTACAGGCCGGTTTGATATATTTTTGTTATTCGCCATCGCACCGCGCCGACCGTCGCGCTCTCTTTATCGGTCGTACAGAGAGCGAGCGGCCGGCGCGCGATGGGCGCAAGATAATGGCAAAATTGTGATGTTTTTCTAGTAAACTGACGTGTGGAATACGACCGCGTCTCGAGCGGCGGCGGACGCCGACTGTAACGCTTCCTCGTCCTGACTCGGTAGCCCTGGACGGTAGGTACCCATCCGCACCGATTCTATCGCTAAATGACTAATTTTCTATGTTTTATTTCGTTATCATGCTTTATCACTCGATCCAGTGCGCGATCGAGTCGAACGAGGAAACGATTGTGTAATCTGAACGCGACTGTGGATATTACTGTATAAAAGAAAACTATTAACCTTTATGCAACGTTCACACTATGTTACATTATTACTGATTATAAAATCACAGGCTTCACTTATGCTAAATATGTACACACAAACTCTCATCAACAACAAGAAAATGAAGAATTGAGCTTTGTGACTTATAGCTTATTTACTATAACGCGCCAAATCTGGCTTACTTCTATATTTTAGTAACGGATAGGTTCCTACAGCATAGAAAAATATCACAACTTCACCATTCAACGGGCTCACAGGTAGACCTAGAATACAGAGCGGATTTCACTTAGAATAAAGTTTACTTCCGAAAAAACACATTTGTACATTTCATGACAAAATTCAACAGCATTCTACTAAGTCTTAATTAATTACAAACTCGATAACGAGTCGAAAAAGTAAAGATACAGCTTTCAGTACCAACTTAAACATTGTAAAAAAAAAAAATGAAAATCTGCATTGAATTTGACTTAATTAATTACATTTGTCATTTAAATAGAACTGCACCCGTTTTAGGTGGGAGCGTTGTCGGCCCCGCGTGTTCCCAACTGTTGTTAGTGTCCTGTAGTTGGGGCTGTCGCTGTGTGTGGACAGTTGAGGCGAGGCGAGGCCGCGCCAGTCCGGGGCGTCACGAGCACTAACACTTCACTGTGACATTGTCCATAAAGAGGCACGAAGCGTATTACGCGTCATCCTCCTCCTCCTCACCTAGCAGCTCCTCTTCCACCTCTTCGTCTGTAACAACAAACACGTGATATTAGCCTCGCACGCACGCGCCAAAACACAACACTGTCCAACGCAGCTTTTTATACACTTGACAACACCTAGACCGCCTCTCGATTTGGTTTATACTCGTGCTGTTTTGCGTCGTTTACAAATAACTTTTCAATTAACTAATATGGAAAACATTTTCATGTTTACTATATTTTTTATTTAATCCGTAAATCGAATATCGATTAACTTTTGTCATACTATCACTTCTTGCTAGCTTTATATTGAACTTAAAGACGATCGCATAGGTAATTGATAACCTCATTGACTCGTGTTATTTATTTATGCACGTGTAGTGTTTTGCTTCTGATTACACAGTTAAACATAATGCGACCCTAGAAACGAAACTGCAATGATAATCACGCTTAATCGCACGAGATTAATGGGCAGGCTCTACTCACCCTCGCCGTCGAGATCGTCGTCCTCTCCCTCTCCGATGATTTCGTCATCATCTTCTCCTTCCACTTCTTCGTCGTCATCTTCTTCACCCTCTCCCTCTCCTTCTAGGTCTTCCTCTTCACTGTGGGGCTCGTCCTCACCACCTCCGCCATTCTCCTCCTTTCGCGCCTTTTTCGCTTCTGTCGTTTTCTCCTAAAAACGTCAACAAATTACTGGCGGGAATTCGTATTTTTTAATGTTTACGTACAGTGTACGACAGTATTCGATGCGCCTTGACTTACTCAAGATCAAACAAGTAATAACTGGCCATTAGCCAATATTATTTCAATTTTCAGTGTACCGAGAGATCTGTTTATGGCTGATTTTGTGGGAAAACGATGCAAGTTACCTGCATAATGAGGCGCAGGTGACAAAGATTCGTAACGATAAAGAAGCGTGGGTCATTAGTTGTTGTGTGGGGGAAAGAGCGACGGAGAGCGGGGCCGGCGTCATACGGCCCTTTTTCCCGTGGCAAAGTTGAGCGGAACGCGGTCACCGCGCATACCTACCTAACCGTTCGCAAAGCGACGCGACGCCATACACAAGAAACAACAAAAAATCTTCAAAATAATAATGATACACAGCCTCGTTGCTTCGTTCATTAACATACACGTTTTAGATGGTTGTATTACGACATAGCTAACCTATACAAACGCTGGTTTTGAATCAAGCCGTATGGCACGCCATGCGTCCTCGTGCACGTACGATATTTAGAGTGAACAGGACGGAAGATATAAAACGTACCCATTTTTAGCGAAATTATAGAATAATCAGGATTCCCCGCTTAATTTGTGCAGTCGATGAATGTTCACATGACTGCGTGCTATGAACAAGTGCTATTAGAACAAAGGATACATATCTACATTATGTACCTACACCTACATGCAAATAATGCCGGGTCATTGACTACTTTTAGTGCAAACGCCGAAATAAAATAACAATTTGTAGACGGCATTTAAAGCGTGACTAAGTCATGGCAGACTCGAATATTGCATTGGATAATAATAATATATTCTGAGTAGATAACGCGAGGTGTACATTTGCGCGGCGGTTGTGACAGTCCATCCGACTCAAACACTGACATTCGCGCCGGCCATGTTACCCATCCATCTAGCGTCACGCTACGATGAACACCAGCCCTGAGAAAGTCTAAAATAGCTATATCTGCGGATTATAATCGATAGTTAACTACGGTTAGGCCTTACGACATCTATATCGACACAATTTCTATAATAACCACATCAATGAGGACAACGTACGTTCCCGCGCCATGTTTTTTTTTCTGCCAAGGTCATGCCTCCGTATCGAAAACGAGTAAACAAAAGCTAAAAAATTAGTGCCTCGCGAATATACCACGCCACTGGTACAAATTGTTTATTGTTTCTTTGGAGGCCTTAATATTATCGCCTCATCGATTTCCCCACACACTAAAATGCATATCTCGACAGAATTGACATCCAAAAATACGCCGGTAAGAGTCAGCATCGTTTCGGTGCCTACACACATAGATCTCTTTTTATCACGTGGAATGATGTACAAGGGCACTAAAGATAATGGAAATTAGTGTAATGCAGCCTTTATAACAGCGTTCAATAAAATGGCGAGCGATTATAACGAATACATTTGTTTGACATGTGCACTCACCTCTGCTGCCCTTTTGGCTCCTTTTAGGTCACTTTTGGCGTCACCCTTCTTCTCATCGCCGACCTTGTCGACGGCCACTTCACTGTTATTTTCATTGGTGCTCATGATTGTTCTGATTTTGGTGTTAATTACTAGATTTAGTAAGTTAAGTTGTACGACTGCCCGGATCCGACGCGCGACTGACTGGACTGAGCGAGTGAGCGAGCGGCCAGATGAGTTTGAAAACGAAGATGGCGCGGGCTTCTGCACGCCTCGACGCTGATTGGTCCAAATTGTCCGCCATTAACAAGCTATGACTAGCATGTGGGTAAAAATGTTGAATTATATTTTCGTTATTTTACCAAACAGCTGCCAAGTGAGGAGTTAAATCGGTGTTAAAACTGATTTTAACGATGTTTTTAAAACTGTTTTTGTTCTTAAAGATTTCAATTTGGAGAAATTGTTAAAAATAAGTTCGCGTCGGCTTCACTTAGTTCCAAATTTCGCCGCAACTAGGCGCTGCAATCAATCATAGGAAAGCGGGAAAATAAAAAGTTCACTGTGATAAAATAATGAGTGTTCTTCAATTGAGTTACTTTTGGGAGGAAAATCGTGAAATTCAACGATTGATAAAATGCGTTATATCGACTACGAGCTTTCATCGATTATGAGAGAAAAAACATTAGGTACTTTCTGCGATCACAATGCCGTGTGATGACTATTGATTTTATCATTTCCCCCGATATCCGCTCCTTAGTAAATTATAAATTATGATGTTAGGCTGAAAACTGACGAACTCCATTGAGCTCAGCTACTTACTTAAAAACAGACATGAAACTTCTGTTGTGATTTTATTACTTTACACGTTGGCTTTATATTTGCCGCCATATTGAAAATTGATTTTCAGTGTTTTCTACATCGCCGTTCACGGAAATTATTTTTTATCATCAACGCCAATAAATGCATAGGTAATAAATTTTGGGCGCGTATTATTATGATGCCAATTAATGAAAAATAAAGAAGATACGTATTTAAAATCATCATTTATTTACACATTGGGACTAACCTTACATTTTTTACTCCACACATTGGGAGGCGATAGTAAACGATAAATAAAATACACTCGAACTAAAATATAATCATATGACCTAGATGAGCGGTGGCAAACGTAGTCAAGGAAAAAAGAAATTCTATAAATCCCGCAAAAATATTTATTTTAGACGTAACGGTAAAATTATTTACACTTTATTTGTAACCCAAATCGTTACATATTTTATTTAAACAAAGTAGCTTTGTATACTTGTGTTCAACAATATAATAACTTTCTAAATGTCCAATGTCGAAAAAAGAACACGTGACGTCTGAAATAGATATTGGTATTGTTAGAAGTATTACAATAATAAAACAAGAGGGGCATGAAAGGTGTTATTTTTTTATTAATTATGTAGGTGAAGACGATGTGCCCTGTGCTAATTTAAGCTTTTTAAATACCGCCATTAAAAAATAGATCATAATAATTTCTCTCGAACTGTCTTTCAAATATTTTCGCTGTTCGTTAATTTCGTAATGTTTCCGCATTTTTACGCTTAGATATAGCACAAAGCACAATGATACAGCTGATTTATAAAGACCGGGAATTACCCTGTTACAAACTATCATTTCGATTAAATGTATCTCTAAACCATCCTGCTTTCTACCCTAAAGAGATGAGAAGTTACACTAGAATTTGATTACAGGGCAAATACAAGTTAAAGAAGCGGGAATCCTGTTACGTGTGCAAATGTCTATACTTACCCAAAAAAAAACAATACGATGGAAGATCTAAGTAGTTAGAATCAGATACAGGTCCTAGCGTACTTGTCAGCCATAATGGATTTAACGGATAATTCTAGAACATTCCTTATATAAGTACTTATCTAAATTGGTGTTAATAGTGTTAATGTTAAAAAAAAAACAGTATTGCGTACGTTTAGAATGTAGAGCCATCTTTCGGGCCTTGTTATTCACATAGAGGCGAAACTACGCGTTACGTCCACTTACATTTTTTCAAAACTAATAATTATAAACAAAGTATTTTCTAATTTATGAATCAAAATATCCATCAAATCAGTATATCACAGGCATATACATATTATTTATATAATATTAAATTGTTTTACAGTTTACAATTTCAAAACTATCATACTATGGGACTCTTGTGGTTTTTATACTTATTTGTAGACTTTAGTTATTTTTCTCTGATAGGTTTTTAACATTATTACATTAAAATGAGACATTTCTAATTAATTCTACATAACACAGCCTGAAAACGGTTTTAATTGGACTAGCGGTGCCGGAAAACATTCACTGTAGTTTTTTTTTTTTTAATTTGCCTTTTAGAAGTTAAACCAGCTTTAAGTTTTATTATCTGTTGCCTAGTATACTTATTCTCTTTGTAAAAAAGTTATTTAAAATACATTATCGACTTTCAATTGATATGAACTACATAATATAAATATGCCATCTATAAATATATTTATCTAAATATATAGTAAACGATGCACGTGTTATTCTGCACGACATCAATAAGTAGAAAAAGATTGTTAAAAACATTGCCAATACTTTTAGACATAGATCTATAACATAGGATACTACTAAAATTGCTATAACACATCACTTAGCCTTGAGAAATACAGGCAAACTCATTGCTTAAAGTGCCTGTAGCGGAAAGCAGGCAGACACGCGTGCACCGACTAAATCTAGTACATAGTACAGGTCATTTGTAAATAGATATTTTAAATACATCATGACTAAGACACCAGTCATAGTTGCGTCAGCGAATCGTCCCGTAATACGTGCGAAGATTACACATGACCTTTATTCAATCATTCACACCCATAATTTTGTTGCCAGCTTTTGTAATATTGTTACTGGCAACCTTTTAGTTTTGGAGCGAAATTCGAATTTCGAGTCGAATGTAAGTTCTCGTTCATATTAGGCTGGTCTTGTATATTTTAGCCCGGTCAAAATTGAACCCAATTTCCGTACACATCAGTGTGGTCCATTCTTGTTTTTTGTTCTAGTCATCAGTCCGGCGAGCATTTCAATTGTATTGCCATGTTATTTTAACGACAAAAGACTCAGTATTACCTTAGTTCAGTTCACTCACAATTTTATCAAATTTTACTCAAATGTCAGAGTTCTCTTTTGAAAAGTTTTCCAGTAGGTAGTAAAAAAATACTGTTAAAGTCGCCAAGGACGGATAACAGACACAAGCTCACAGCTCAATGTAGTTGTCGCATCAGATAAAGGCGCAACCGGACCATATGTGGTGATTTATGGGTAACTTCACCTCTTACTTAATCAATAACTCTTGCCGACAAGTCGCACGATTGCTTATCGAATGAACAATGAACATACACAACAGACGTGTGTGGCTGCTGGTACATTTTGCACCAAATTTCGGTCTCCAGGCAGACTGGTTCATAACTACGTATGAAGAATCTGACCGTAACCAGACCTAGAAGTACAGCCCAGCCTCCACATGTGCACACAAATTTTGGGACACAAACGATATCTTTAGGCAGTGCAGATATTAGTCACAATGTTGTAATTAAAGACAAACGCCTGAATACTAAAGCGGATGCAACTATGAGACGGCAGCCATCTTTATATTTAAAACGAATTGTTACTAGCTAGCTCAACGACAGTGAAAAACATTAAAGATAACAGATTATACAAAAATAACTTGTTTATCTATCGCAATTATTGCAAAAACCACAAGCGCCCTTGGACTACAAAAAAAAACAACTAATATTAACATGACGTGTATGTTTGGCATTACATTTACAATATTATAACAAAATCGTGAATGACAAAGTTGTTAGAAGACAAATTACTTTTAACTCCTAGTTGAATAGTTTGTTAAGTCTAGATTTAAATGCAGCGTGTATCATTCATAATTGTACATAATGAATAAAAACTTAAAGGCGGAAACAGACTTATAATACACGATATGACGTCATGTACACGCTTTTTGTCCGATTTAACCCTTTAACTGCTTGCGTCGGATTAATACGACGAGTATTTTGGTGTCCTATTCGCCAGAGACGTGTGTTTAGCTTTTCAATCCCCATAGGTGATAGAAAAGCTAACGAGATGGAGTAATTGGTCGTGAATGTGCGATCCTGGCGTAATAAACGCGAGCGTTTGTCGGATAGATCCGATGTAGGCTGTTAAAATATTAAATATTGGAAATAACAAAGCTGAAGAGTTAGGTAGTAGCTATTGAAAATAATTGAAACATTATTTTAGTGTTGGATTGATCGATGAAGACTGAAGACTGTATGACGTCCTTTTAACCGCTCACGGTTAAAAAGGTAAATCAAATGTGCAATTTCTTACAAGTACGTATCCGCCTCAATTTGTAATTTATAAAACCAATAAAAAATCTTAAATACATACAATAATTTATTAGTAGTCCTAGCTAATATAATATGTACTACAGATTATACCGATTGACTTTTCTCTCATTCCATTTTACAAGGGATGGGAATAACTCTGAAATACAATGAAGAATCATATATTTTTTTTATATTTCAGATTTATTTCCATAGTGAAAGTTTGCAGTCTTGAGTTCTTTCAACCCCTGGAAGGATGCCAATGATTGCAATTTCAACCTGTATAACCATTATTGTAATTTAATTGTCTAGCATTCAAAACCCTTCCCCAACTTTCTATCTGCCTATATTCACTAAACTGAATCAACAGATACTACACGAGATAAATCTGTACGTTCCACATTTATACAACTTTAGTAAATGCTAAACCCAAAACACGTGTCTAGTATTTTTTATATAAAGAATCTGTGTATAAAATTTCATAACCATATCATGAAAAATCACAAAGTTGTACAGCTTGATATATCAGCAAAAATACATAGTCACCGGATAATCCAGGCGACTGAGGGATTGTTTTTCACTTGCACCCAGCTGTTTGCTGGCACTTAATACCCGCTATGGCCTGCCGTGACCTTTGTTGTACTTAGTGTCGACCAACTTGTGACCTTTTTAAATATTTTTAGGAAAAAATATAACATGGTGTAAAAACTATTGGATACCATTCAGGTACTGATTCTAAACAAACCACATATATTCAGGTTTGCATAAACTGAAAATAATGTTGTCTAATGTGATTTGTTTATGATATAATCGAGTCATTGAAATGTCGATAAAATACCTATATAGGGTAATTCTAATAACTGTATAGCGGGTCAACCTAAACTGAACACTAGTGGTTGGTATAGGTAGCGCTATCCTTGGGATCTACAGAGGGAGTGTTACCCGCACGCAGGGAACTGAGTGCTCATCACACCCTCCACAATCTAGGGCCTTGGGTTCTTAATATGGATAATAACATGCCTTCTTAATTCCCGGGAAGTGTTTTATTTATTTACTTTAAAACTTGTTTTTTCTGGTCAATAGTTTCTTTTTTTTTTGTATTGGATTGATCAAACATAGTTTGATTATGTTCTTTATACTTTATTATTAAATCGAGACATCGTTATTAGAGACAATATTCCGGGGCATATGTGTATTAAATTATGATAATAATTATCCTATGTGGTGTCATAACCGTCGCTACAGGATAGCACCCATACGTACAAAGCCTTTTGGGAACACATTCATTATGCGTACAGCTAAGGGGTGGAATTCCATGCCGGAGTCTGTTTCCTGATAGCTACAACCTAGGGGTCTTTAAGTCAAGAGTGAATAGGTTACTTCTAGGCAAGCGTGCTCCATCGTCGACCACATCATCGCTTACCATCAGGTGAGATGGTGGTCAAACGCGAGCCTATCAATAATAAAAAATAAAATCAAACTTACATTCAAGTTCGTTGACCCTAAATGGCACTACCTACACCGAACAATACTAACCCATTGTCTACGAAGGATCACGAAATAATTAAATTCGATCCTGTATCACGAAATGCACGATTCAAGAATCATTTTTCAAAATCACTAGGCATCAACGATCTACGTTTATCCGTCTGAAAGTTCACTAATCTAACACTTACATCACTAACCAACCAATTTAACAAAACAATAACAACGAAAATTAACGTGGAGCTGCGTTTAAATCTAGTCCCAACGCTGGGCATGTGTGTCCCTCCTAGAAGGTCGTGCAGACGTTGCCGTCGAACTCGATGTTCCCCCCGAGAGGCGGCACGGAGTCCTCGTCAGTGAACAGCCGGTTCTCCCCCCGCCACGCGCTATATAGTGTAGGTAAAAAATCGTTGAATAGCGGACTTCGCAGCTGGGTCACGCTGTTTTCTCGTACTACCTGCAATATTGGAATTGTTGTTTTAGTTTTCATTTGTTTGCAGGCTTAGACATAGCGCGCACTTGTGACTTTTGTCATGGTGACAATAATTTTTCTACCCATTTTTTTAACTGTCACGTCACCAAGTGCGCGCATTACATGTTGAGTTCATAAGCACGGTGACTTTTTTGTCAAAAGTCACCAGTGCGCGCTATGGCTTAGACCAGGGGTGGCCAACAGGTCCGGTAGATCGTGGCAAGGCAAAAAAATATGCTAAACTAGTGGAATATGCTCAGACGCAATACTCACACGGTAACGGTACATAAGTACCTAGTTACTAAGAATAATTTTCACATTTATGTTTTCTCTCTTAATAAAATAAAAAAATACTAAGTACATGATTGTGTACTGAATTACGCTGTTTCATTTTAGATTTCAACAAGTACCTATGTAATTGGTAGATCGCACAGGATTTCAATTGGAAACAGGAGATCTTTGGTCTAATCAACTTGGCCACCCCTGGCTTAGACAAATGACTTTTCTGTTAATGTTCCCAACCAATTGGTTTTTTTTTCTGTCAGAGAAAGTCTGACACGTCCTCTCGCTCTACCTTATAGCGAGAGAAGTCATTGGATGAATGACTTCTCTCGCTCTAAGGTGGAGCGAGAATTAAAAAAAAAAAAAACTAATATAATCAACTAAAGATGAGGTGAGTTTACAAAACAGTGCGCAAAATACACCCTAACCATTATAACTATAAACTATAACAGTTAGTTTAAAATTTACGCATAGTCTCTCATCTTTCTCTCTTACTTGCATCCTTGTCTATGTTAAGTTTATTATAATAGTTCTATCAACGACTTTTGTTTTAACAGCTTAGAATAACACACTTAAATAACTCTTAGTATGTTGTAGAAAATGTCGTAGGATATACAACTGAATATTTACAACTAGTGTTTGCCAGCGGCTTCGCCCGCGTGAAAATGGAAATTATAGACCAATGTTACTTAGTGATAATGTAGCTTTCTACTGGTGAAAGAATTTTGAAAATCGGTCCAGTAGTTTTTGAGTTAAATCGTAACAAACAAACAAACAAAAAATCTAATTTTTTCTCTTTCTAATGTTAATATAGACAATTTACGAATAAATAAAATAAACATCTCGTGTCACAGTTTTATGACATTTTTTATGTATATTTGTTATGTCTTTAATCATGCATTGACATCCCCCGCTCTTGGGCGGAGCGGGAGATAGTGTCAGACTCTTACTGACTAAAAGACCCACCCCGTTCCTTCTAGCCTTCATACCGGGGCTCGAGCACCCTTTCGGATAACCCTGGCCCCAGTAGGCTTCGACCCGGCTGGGTCCCTGCTGTTGCTGACAACTCCTTGAGGCGCGCGGGAACAGTGCGCGCCGTCGACGACTTGGGCTTGGTCCGGACAGTTACCGGACGGCCGGACAGTGAGCTACCCATTGCTCACTGTCCGCAAGCCCGCGCCTACGTTGGCCGGAAATCGGGATCAGAATCACGGCGGCGGCGATAACGCCGTTGCCTGATGCGTTCGGCCTCCTCCTTTGCGAGCATATTACTGCTTCGCAGAAGTCGGCTCGCGCCTGCCACTCCTCCTCGCTCCGGACCATGGCCTTAACCAAGGCCCGGCGCGAGAGGTCTCCGCCGCCGATCGCCCCCACGAGAGCACGGCGATGCTTCGCCCAAGCAGGGCACACCTCGACTGTGTGCACCACCGTGTCCTCCGGGCAAAATTTGTTAGCCCTGAGAATAGATCGTAGACTATCTTTGACTGTCTTACGACCACACCTCCATTTTGTTTCTTTGGTATAATTTATATGGCAGCGAATCAGCTAGTATATTTAAAAAAATGTTCTAGATAACAAAACGGCAAACAATGACAAGTCCTATTCGCTAGATAACACTTATCAGAAGCACCATCGTATCTTATCTTACAGTTAACTCTTACGATTGTTGTTAAATGATAACAGGTTCAATTTCACAGGAGTTTTATGTAATCTTTATACAGAGTTATCTAGAATTAAATTTAACTGATTACGGTATGTCCCGTTGCCGCTTATTATCTATCCGCAATGATTTGTAACACATTTGCTATCATGACGCTATCAGTAACACATATTCTATCACAGGCTTGTTTTTTTTTTTTTGTATTCTAAATGGAGATATTGTAATTATTTATATTTTTCTTGGATTTTTTTTTTATTTTGCCTCTTTTTTGTAATGTGAATGTGAGAACACCCAACACAGCCCACGAACTCTCAGATTACTTCCTATTACTAATTACTTTTTTTTATTATAATGATTTATTTTGATTGTGCTTTTGTGTACCACTATTTTTGTAAGAGTAACCACGGAGTTTCTTGCCGGTTGTTCTCTATAGGAAACGACTAATTGGAACCGTGTGCTAGCTTAAACCATGCACTAGCTTCGACGTTTTATATGTGCCCATGTAGGTCTGTGTGAAATAAAAACATTGTTTTTTTTTTTTACTTTAGATATCGTCAAATAACTTCACCCGCTCAGGGTCGAGCGAGAGAGAGTGTTGGTCTTTTACTAACTAAAGCCCACCCCTGTTCTTTCAGTTGCCCTTTACGTTTCAGGGCCGCGGTTACTCTCTCCAAGGTTTTTTTTTTATGGTGAGAAAAATCATCCAATGACAATCCCCGCTTTGGGCGGGAGATAGTGTCAGACTCTTACTGACTAAAAGCCCACCCCGTTTCTTCGTAGCCTTCGTACCGGGGCTCTGAGTTATCTTTCGAATTAACCCTGAGCCCAGTAGGCTTCGACCCAGCTAGGCCCCTGCTGTTGCTGACAGCTCCTTCAGGCGCGCGGGAACAGTGCGCGCCGTCGACGACTTGGGCTCGGTCCGGACAGTTACTGGACGGTCGAACAGCGAGCTACCCATTGCTCGCTGTCCGCAAGCCCGCGCCTACGGTGGTCGGAAATCGGGATCGGAGTCTCGGCGGCGGCTGAGGCGCTGTGAGCGCCGCCGTTGTCTGATGCGGTCGGCCTACTCCTTCGCTAGCATTACCGCTTCGTAGAAGTCGGCGACCGCCTGCCACTGCTCTTCGCTCCGGACCATGGCCTGTATCAAGGTCCGGCGCGAGAGATCACCGCCGCCGATCGCCCCCACGAGGGCACGGCCGCTCAAGCAGGGCACACCTCAACTGTGTGCTCCACCGAGCCCTCTGGGCGTTCCGCACAATGGCGACACCCGAGCGTCACTTCCGCACGGATCCGGTGCAGAAACCTCCCGAACACTCTCTCCAAGGTATCATTGCACGAGCGATGAATATAGGTCGACGTCTAACAAGCCCGCAATGAGCACATACATATTAAAAAAACTGACAATGAGCGAGCCAGACTCGAACATGATACTAGGTCGTACTACTATAATAATAACCTCGAGGACGTAGTTGGTAATCTCAAAAGGTAGGTAATCAGTACAAAATTCTGCAAACCTCTTCTTTTTGAATCGACGGTAAACTCGTTAAATTGCTTCTAGGCAAGCGTGTTCCATCGTCGGCCACATCATCGCTTACTATCAGGTGAGATAGGTGGTCAGGTGGTCAAACGCGAGCCTATCTATAATAATAAAAAGTTAGGGTACAATTATTATTTAAGGTTATCTTACCCTTTCTAAGCCCTCGTAAGTGGGGTCGTGTTGAGCCTTAGGCATCCAGATCTTGATGTCCTTGTCCAGTCCGCTGGTCGCCAGCACTGGACACCGCGGGTGAGCCTCTATACAATTGACCTGAAAACGTAACAGTATGTGTGAAGAAACAATTTAAACTTAGGAGACTGTTTCGTAGTGTAGTTGCTATGAATCTAACACAGCTCTTAGGTTATAGAAAACTGTGCCCCAAAAGTTTTCATCCTTTTACTTTTAATGTCTTCCCAATAAGAGTTTTTTTTTTTGTAATCGAACTTCAGATTACTTAACTATTGGACATAGGTCTCTCCACAATGTTGCCATAACGAACAGTCTTGTGTTTATGCTCGTGACCCTGACCAGCAGGCTTACTCTTGAGTTCAATTCCGATCACCACATATACCACATGTAATGATAGAATGTAAAGGGGCCTTAATATTAATGTTATGATCATACTACTTTGTATACCTACAGTCTGGCAAATAAATTATTATTATTATCAGTCGACATTGAGATTGTGACGTTTCGTACCCTTGAATTCAATGCCAGCGCCAAATTGGTTCAAAATTGCGTGACCATTTTGAGAACTAAGTGAAATCGTATATGTTGACAATATTGTTTTCAAGAGTACCAAATCACGTAACGTCAAAATTCGACATTGCAATCCGATTGACTTTAGATTGAAATTGAAATTAATTTGGTAAGCCTGCAGGTCGGTCCACTTTGTGTGAGGTCTTCCAACGCTGAGTCTACCGGTATGTGGTCGCCATTCCAGAGCCTTTCGAGCCCGTCTGTTCTGCGAGCTCCGAGTTTCCTTGCGTGATCGCATCATGAATGAAGTTAGCCGCAGGAGAACCACGTTTACCGACGTAGTCCAAAGAATCGAATTAAATTCGGAAGCGGAGTTTTTAAATTTGATTTAGCGGAATCGAAACCGAAGTCCGAGGAAGAGAGATACCTCCGATACAAGTTTCGTAAGTAATTGACGGAATCAAAGGTGTAAAATCAATCGGAAGTTTTGAACTGTCGGAATCTGAATCCAATATCCGTAATATTTCTAATTCAAATACGGCGCGTAACGCTATTTCGATACAATCACATTTATGTAACACTTGCCCAGTGAATTCATTTACCTAGCGTCCATGTTCTTTAGGACTGAACCATGAGAAATGTAGTGTACCTACTCCTTACACTTACACGCTTTGTAGGCAAATGTACAGTTTGGTTCACTTAAGAAGTTCCTTTGCCGTAATGTTGGCTCCCCTGTCTGTCTATAGAAAAAAGAAAAGAGTTGCCCACTCTAACAAAATTGTTGCCTAAAATGCGAAATGAAATCGATTTTAACGGAGCTACCGTACAACGTAACTTTTTGGAGAATTACGATAGGAATGGGATATTATTTAAAAAAAAAAGCAGGTCTAAAAGAAAGTTGTCAATGTAGAGGTACAATATTGTTGTGTGGCGTTTTCGGTATTTGAAATAATTGTAGGACAATCGGAATGGACCCAAGCGACCTATACTTTATTCAAAAATAGTTTTTACAGTTGCCAAAAGAAAAAACAAAATAATAAGGCAATAGGTAAAAGTAACGAAATATCAGTTAATGTCCCTAATATTAGGTAATTTCATTGCTAAAAATATTGCAACACTGTTTTTCCGGGTTGCCAACATTACGGCGAAGGAACTTCTTAATTGAAACGCACTGTAGGCGGGACCGTTCACTGCTCGCCCCGGCCGCCCATGCGTGGTTTTCGATAATAAATGGACGTCGCAGCTAACGAGGCAAAACTTTACTTTGACGGTCTGACGGTCTTGATATTATTGACTGGCGGATTGAAGGTTTGATTAATATTTTAAAACATTTGTAACTAGCATTTATAGGCTATGTCACTCAGGAATAAAGCAGCTTACTGTCAGTGAAAATATTTAAGCAATCGGACCAGTACTTTCAGAGATTACCTCCTATAAACAAAAAAAAACAAACTTTACCTCTTTATTATATTAATGTAGATAAAACTTAAGTACGTGCTGTGCGTATGCTTACGCCCCTTTAAGTACGGATGTAAGTGAATGTCACCGTCAGTGCGTTACTAGCAAGATGTTGTTTCACTCATCTGTCATCGTACTTATCAGAAACAAGACATCCGAAATAATAAAAAAATATCACAGTAATATTTGTGAATGTGTATGTTTTTTACTGTTTCACGCTGAAATTGCTAAAGCGATTCGATAAAATTTAGCACATGGATAGACCATGTCCTGGTATTAGCACAGGATTTTTTTTATCATGGGAGTATGTTATCTTGGGATAATTTCTATCACCATTACCAAAAAAAAAAATCAGCCTTACCATACAAAATTAAAAACTGGACTGGACAGTTTGTATGGAGAAGCCGAATTTTTTTTTTCGTTTTCTGAAAAAATATCTTGTGGAAGGTTGTTCAGTTTTGTCTACTGAGCAAGTCCTTAAAGTTTGTGGAGGGCTGTCCCTTACACCCTGTATATTGTTATCGGCACGAATATTGAGCGCTGGCTTCAAGTTGCGCAGGAGTCAAATATTCGGTATTTCGCACTCGAGGCATACTGACGTGCTCATCATTACAATTAAATATAAATAAATTAACGCCACTGCATAATTAGTGACCTACTTTTTGTTTACCTACGTATTAGCGAGTTGTTAATAAGTGCTGATAAGTTAAAATAATGATTGTGTGATTATTTACTAAAAAATGGAAGGCAGCCCCTTCAATCGCAGCGGGTTGACGCCACGCAGCCCTCCATCAACACCTACGCCGACGCAGCCCCAACTACCAAGACGTGACCAAGCTAAGGAAGACGAGAAAATGGAGGCTATACCTACTCCCGAGATTCAGAACTGGATGAGCTCCATTGACCAGTGCCTACAAGAAGTATGCAGTATTGCGGCCGATGGTAAGCTTAACTCTGATCAAAAACTTAAAATAAATACTCTTTGCCGCAAGGTTGGACATGGAGTCTCGCAATTGGCTGTTCAATACCAGTCCTTAAAACAGTCTGCCTACAGAACCCATAACTCCCTAAACCTTTTGACTGAGGAACGAAATTTAATGGACTGTATTATGGAGATGAAAGAAGCAATCAATAAATCTTGTGCCCTGCAGGCGACAACTGCACCAACATCTTTTGCAGATATGGTGAAGAAAGGGTCCAATAGTTTTGTTCGTCCTAACTCCTTTAGCTCCGTGGCGATTTACCCTCGTGACCACTCAAAGACCAGTGACGAAACTAAAAGCATTGTCCAAAAAATCATTAGCCCTGGTGAATTGAAGTTAAAAGTCCGAGGTATACGCAAAATTGGAAAAGGAGGACTCATCATCAGCACGGAGACCAAGGAGGACCTGGATAAGCTCAAGCAATCGGTCCAACACGCTTCGCCATCTCTTACCGTCGACGAACCTCAAAAGCGCAAACCGCGCATAATAGTGATTGGAATTCCTGCTTCAATGGCTGAAAATGAGGTTTACAAATGTATTTTTGAACAAAATTTAGCCGACAAACTTCCGACTATGTCTAGAGATACATTTTTGAACTCAATAAAACTTAGCCACAAATCCGGCAGAAAAGATTCTGAGAATTGCAATTACATATTAGAAGTTACCGCCCAAATCCGTAAGGCTCTCATCACACAGGACCGGTTATTTATTAATTGGACATCGTGCCCAGTACGAGACTTCACACTGGTAACAAGATGTTACAAGTGCCAGCAGTACGGTCACGCTGCTAAGACCTGCAAACTTGCTACCCCATCATGCGGCCATTGCGGTGAAGAAGGGCACTCTATGCAAGATTGCACGAAAAAAGGCGAGCCACCTAAATGCGCAACTTGTTTGCGCTTCAAAAAACCTGCCAATCACAAGACGGGAGATCAAGAGTGCCCTGCTAAAAAAGCTGCTGAACATAGGTATATAAATTCGATAGATTATGAAGGCGCCTAAGAGCGCCTCATATATTTTTATACTTTAGCCTTAATTTTTTCTGTTTTAACTCTTCGTTCGTATTTTAAGTGTATGGATTCAAACTTAATTACCGATATAGACAATACGTTTGTACCCGTTTCAAGGACATGTGAAGTTGAGGACTGCAAACAATATATTTCCGATTATGTAAAGCCATTAACTATACTAACTCAAAACATTCGCAGTATTTATAAGAATATAGATAACTTTAACATTTTTCTTCATAGACTTAGCTTAGATTGTGACATAATAGTGCTAACCGAATGCTGGCTATCTAATCGCCAAGATAACCTACCGGTAATGCCAGGTTATAACCTATTATGTACTAACATACACAATAATCAAAATGATGGTGTAGTGGTCTATTACAAGGAATCATTAACGGTCACAGTAGAGGAACCTAACCTCCGAGACTGTATGTGTAATTGTTTGATAATTAAAATAGGTGCAGACACAGCAATAATCGCTATGTATAGATCCCCTGCCGCTAGAAACTTGGAATCGTTTCACACTTCCCTGAACCAGATTCTTCAGAACTTAAACTCTTTTAAAAATGTTATATTAACGGGTGACATAAATATAAATATTAACTCTGAAATCTGTGACTCGGGAACCCAAGAATACCTTAATATCTGTTCATACTATGGTTATCTTCCAGCACACACTCTGCCGACCCATCAAAGTGGCTCCTGCCTTGATCATATGATTATCAAATCCAGTCTACCGTATGTTACGCTTGTTACTAACTCGACAATTACTGACCATCACGCTGTTCTACTAACCCTAAACTTAACGCTGCCTAAGCTAACTCGTACCCAGACCAAAACGCAATTAAACACAAACAAACTCGAACAGGATTTATGCAACCTTGACTTTAGCCCAGTTTACAATTCAACTGACGCGAATTTTGCTTTATCGTATCTAATAAAAAATGTTCAATCAGCAATATTATGTAGTACAGCTGTTATTACAGTAAACAAAAAATTTCATAATTTAAAACCTTGGATTACACCTGGCCTAATTCGGTGTATGCGGCAAAGAGATAAGCTCCATCAGAAAACGAGGAGATTTCCAGACGATCTTATTATTAAAATAACCTATAAACGCTACAGGAATTATTGTAACGATCTCTTAAAGAACTTAAAAAGGAATTACGATAAAAATGAATTAACAAGTGCAGGAAACAATTGCAAACGTCTTTGGAAACATATTAAAAACATCACATATATGACAAAACGACGTGAATCAAATTCGAGTTTACTGCTTACTAATTCTTCGCCACTCTTGTCAGCTAACCATGCTAACAACTACTTCGTGAGTGTTGGGAAAACTCTTGCTGAACAGATTTCAAAACATTGCTATGTTCAACCTAATTCCCCAAACATGCGTGCTAATTGTCCCCTAAAATCTTTCGGCTTGCTAGACACTGACGAAGACGAAATTACACGAATTATTTGTGCTCTCAAGGATGACTGTGCGGTGGGCTGGGATAATATTAGCAGTAAGATCCTTAAACAATTTAAGCATATTCTGGTACCTCCTTTAACGCATATATTTCGTCTCTGTTTTTCTGAAGGTATTTTCCCTAAATGCTTGAAAAAAGCAGTTGTAGTCCCCATCTTTAAATACGGAAACAAAGACTTAGTTAATAATTATAGGCCAATTTCGATACTTCCATCTATATCTAAAATACTAGAGAAAATTGTTAACAGCAGACTAGTAAACTATTTAGAGAAAAATAATTTGCTATCATCTTCGCAATTTGGTTTTCGTGCCAAGTTATCCACAGCCGATGCGGTGCATAACTTGACCGATCATGTCTCCGTGGAACTTGCTAAAGGAAACCAGACCCTAGGGGTCTTCCTTGACCTCGCGAAGGCCTTCGATACTGTATCTGTTTCTATACTCCTAAACAAGTTAGAGGCCATGGGAATTAGGGGAACACCGCTAAAACTTTTAGTAGACTATTTAGACGATCGATACCAATGTGTTAGGATTGACGATATCATGAGCGATGAACAAAAAAACACTAGTTTTGGTGTTCCCCAGGGAAGCATACTGGGCCCAACCCTCTTCTTGATTTATATTAATGATTTATGTGATTTGAACATTAAACAAGGCAAAATTATTTCTTATGCTGACGACACAGCCTTAATTTTTTCCGCTCAAACCAGCAATGAATTATACGAATATGCTCAATTGGGTTTAAACAGTGTGACTAATTGGCTTCAAAGCAATTTACTAACATTAAATGCTGACAAGACTAAATATATTCACTTCTCCATGCGCGCTCTTCAATCTAACACTACTAATTCTCATCTTTATGCCCACAAATGTGGATTGCGCTCAGTCAGTACATGCAATTGTCCTTTTATCCTCAAAACATGCGACATTAAATATCTCGGGGTTATAATTGACAAAACACTCTCATTTAAACCACATATTGAAAGTTTAGTTAAAAGAGTGCGAAAATTAATCTTTATTTTTAAAAAATTGCGAGCAATCGCAGACTCAAAACTGATCACCCAAGTTTATCTGGCACTCGGACAATCTGTAATTCAATATTGTAATACCTCGTGGGGTGGAGCACCAAAAACTTATTTGTTACCGCTTGAAAGAGCTCAGAGAGCCATTTTAAAAGTAGCCAATTTTCATCCGTTCCTCTATCCCACAGATTTGCTATATAAGTCCTGCAACGTACTGACTGTTCGCCAGCTTTTCATCATGCGTCTGGTATTAAAACAACACACCATGCTTTCCTACCACCCTGAAGTTACTAGTAAGAGAAGGAATGATATTGTATGCAATTCCAATACTTTTTCAAAATATGTCTTTGTAAAAAGGTTTTTCACATTTTTAGGCCCATTTCTGTACAATAGATTAAATAGAAAATTAGGTTTGTACAAATTAAATTATTATAGCTGTAAAAAGATTATTGTGCAATACTTACTTAGCATCTCTTACAGAGCGACAGAAGATCTCCTAATAGTTTGTAAATAAAAGATGTTTTGCTCTTAGTTAAATTAAATATAATTATGTTATTTAGTATAGTTAATTTAATGATCGTTAATTTATTACTTAAGGTTATTTGTACTTTTTAGCCTGAAATACAGGTCCAACCTAGTTCAGGCAACAAATGCAATGTATGCGTTAAAATTGTTTTTGTATTTTTATTTAAATGTGCCACTTTTATTAAATAAACGATATTCTATTCTATTCTATTCTATATTCTATTCTATTCTATTCTATTCTATTCTATTCTATTCGGTCTCTTTAGTGGTGCGACGTGAGACGCGGGGGCGGGGAATGTCAGTGATTGACTCGCCGCGCCATCGTGTCATAGACGTCACTCGTGATTCGTTCCCTGCGCTTGCTGCATGTATCTAACAACGACGACGATTGGCTCGCCAATGTATGGAATGCGCAAAGCGATCCCCACTCTGACGCCGAGCGCTCGCTCAATATTCGTGCCGATAACTATACCTACCTACATGCGAGGCCTGAAAAGTGAATACTCACAACGCCATTCATATCCCCCTGCAGCCACTGCACGATGGCCTCCGTCTTCTTGTCCCACATGTAGATGTAGGAGCAGTCGGAGCCGGACACCACGTACTCGCTCTTGGGCCCGAAGAACGCCACGCCCTTGAACGTGGCGCTGTTGCGGTGTCCGCTGTACCGGTGCGTGTAGCCGTCCTTCTCAGGTGACGCGTCCCTGAAACATTACAGGTAGAGTTGCCACAAAGAATCTTGAGCGCTGGCTTCAAGTTGCGCAGAAGTCAAAAATCGGGTCTCTTTAGGCGGTGCGACGTGAGACGCGGGGGCGGGGAGCGTCATAGACGCCACTCGTGATTCGTTCATTTCGCTTGCAGCACGTACCTCCCGACGACGACGATTGGCTCGCCAATGTATGGAATGCGCAAAGCGATCCCCACTCTGACGCCGAGCGCTCAAGATCCTTTGTGGCAACTGTACTTTTGAAACGGAAACTCTTTCTGGCGAGTTGAAAATATTGGAACCGAATTGAGAAGCGAACTTTTTGAGTTTGGTTTGTCTTAATCGGAGGTGGATGCAGAAGCATCAAATGAGACGCTACTTTTTTTTAGGTGAGAATTCATCTAATGACATCTTCCGCCCTTGGACGGGGCGGGAGGGCTTTGTCAGCCTTTTACTAACTAAAACCCACACCTGTTCCTTTGCCTTCGTTCCTGGGCCCCGGGGTTCACTTTCGCACAACCCATGGAAATGAGACGCTACTAAAACTAATAAAAAAAAAAACTCGGATTAATGAAGAACGAATTCTCAATGTTAAAGAAACAACAAGCATCATATTAGCCGAAAGACACCCACTGTTGGACATAGGCCTACCTGGCTGAGCGTCTCGCACCCATCAGATTTATGCCTCAGCAAGTGGCGGCTCCAGGTCGCGGGAGGCGCCCACGCTATGCAGGAAGCGCACCAGTACGCGGCCCTCAACCAGAACCTTTCGACCTCATCGACCATCAGTTCAGCTAGCTATGTGCCGCTGTCGTTTAATTTGGGCGATTCTTCTGGATACGTTTTCCTGTATCTTCATTTATGCTTTGGTCACGCAATAAACGAGAATAACTCCTCTCTTCATTGCCCTTTTAGTGACTGAATCTTCTGATGAGGCCCATTGTGAGCACACCAGGTTTCTGAGACTGGTCATTAACTTTCGTCTTAGGACACTATGGTATATCGTGTATATTTTTCTATTAACTATTAACACGATTTTTTTTTTCTTTTTTTTTTATAGGTTCGCGCTTGACCGCTAACTCACCTGATGGAAAGCGACGATGTGGTCGACGATGGAACGTGCTTACCTAGAAGAAACCTATTCACTCTCGACTTAAAGATTCCCGGGTTGTAGCTGTCAGGAAACACAGACTCCGGCAAGAAATTCCACTCCCTAGCCGCACGCACAATGAATGTGCCATATTGCCTTTTGTAAACTTATACTAAACAGAATAATCTTGAAGAGCTTTACATTGAAATTTAAATCGTAGCTGGCTCCCCGACGCTCCTCGGCTGATGACAACTCCAGTTAGCCGAAAGAGACCCGGCAGTGGGAGGGGAGGGACCAGCTAAGTTGGTTTTATTAAAACCCGGCGACTTACCATGACGTTTAAAAATGTGAGTCGTTCAAGCGAGAAAGAGGGATGGAGATATAGCTCCACAGTTCAGTTAATGTTCAAAATCAAGTCGTAAAATAGGCCGGATTAAGACCTCGCAGCACTTTAGAGCTTTTATTTAATAGTTTGTAGAATAGTGTTATTATACGTGCAAGTAAACAGTTCAATATTATACCCCGTTAAATTTTGATCGTTTTAATCCCGTGGAGGGTCGATCCGGAGGAGTATGAGGAGTTCAATGACCTGTAGGTAGTAGTAGGCTTTGCGTACTAATTACCTACAGGTCATTGAACTCGCTCAGCTGACGTTTTCTTAAAGAAATTAATTTCGTACATGCGTAAATTAATACGAGTTTAAAAAAAAGTACTTTATTTTTTAATTTTATCTTTACAAATCGATAGTGTTTCATGTACCGGATCGACCCTCCACGGGATTAAAACGATCATAATTTAACGGTGTATGTAAGCAGCATGACTTGGATTCCTTTATGACTAGTGGGATGTCAGCCAGAACACCCTAAGGCCTCAAATTTTTCAAGTAACCTTATTGACTCCTTATTCTTCTGTGATATTTTTAACTCTTGAATGTGACTTTGTGTACCTAACCGTGACCATTTAATAAGTTCATTGTGTTAAAGTATGTTTATGCCCACGTCTCAATATTCTAAGTCTGATACTATATGAGGACTTGTAATAGGTTAGCTGTGGTCTAAGTTTTTTTTTTATCAGCTTTTTTACAAGCTTGTGGCGTCAAAACTATTGACCCATATTGCTAATTATTTGTTATATATATTACAGCGCCAGTACTGCCTACCCCTCAGTTCATGCTAGGATCGACTAAGATCGCGTGCCGCCTCCCGCTGCAGCTCCCACGGCTCCCACCGAGGCAGCAGTCAGCAGACGCCTTTAACGTGAACCCTTGCTGCTTTCGGTCGCTACTGCGCTACTTTTATTGTCATATAATTTCTGCTCTAAATCCTAATTTCTATTTCCAACTTAGTCTTGTATTCTACCTTGCTTTCTAACTTCTACTCTTAAACTCAGACTATCGCCTTACGCTGTTAGAGTCTGTCTAATTAATTAAACGACTTGGGTAATTATTAGGATTTAATGAAATCTGATGTAGTCAACACGAGTTTAATAATCAAGGTTGATTAAGAGATAGAGATCATTGTTGACTAACAGAAGAACCTTATAAAAAGTACCGAATATAAGTATTTTTAAGTGATTATTTATTATACAAAATTCCCTAGTCGGTTGACTTATTAGACAGACTATATAACGTGCCTACTGCTTGTAAAAGAAACATTTGAAGAATACGCTGTATTATTTGAACGCCTTGACTCGCCCGCAAGCTTTAAGCCGCGTCGAGACATCGCTAAGCGCGCTTAGCGAATGGTTCCTCTCGCATGCCTCGGACTGTGTGGACAAGTGTGCTCGCATGAGCATTCGCGTCGTAGGATCGTTGCGAACGCCGCCTCAGTACGAATCGTGCACTCCGTGTGGACGGACAGGTGTGGTTTGCGTTTTCTACTAACGAACACTGTGCGTGTTGGTTTGCGTGCTCAGCTTGAACATGTGTCGTTCGGGACGCACGCAAAATTTACCGTCGTATGCCTCAGGTTGAGGCAAGCCTGATGAACCATTTGCGACGCACGCCTCGCGATGTCTGTACACGGCTTTAGGTCCTCCAAGCTGTAAATGAATAAAATTGATAACTTACTTATCATAGACATCGTTTTTCGTGTCAAACAAATAGATGTCCTCGTCGTTGTATGAGCCCAGTATCTCCGTGCCGTCGTAGTTGTACACGGCGCAAGTGAGGTGCATCATAGACAACCGCACTTTCTTCTTCACTGTGCCCTAGAATGACAGAGACAATTACTTTAAAAACCGATATTATCAGACTTATAATGTTCCCAATGCTGGGACTCAGGCCTCCTCTCTAGGAGATGGAAGAAAAATCGAGTTTATTAACATTATCAGCCTTATAGTATAGTACAACGGGCTGTTTTCCGCAACTCCACGACCAAATCGCGTATTTTGCGTACGGGCATTATCAGCCTTATTAAGTTCCCACTATTGAGGAATCAGTCCTCCTCTAGAGAGGAAAAAAAATCGAGTTTAGTAGCATTAGCAGCCTGATAATATTCCCACTGCTGGGTGTGATGTATGTATGTCTATATGTGAGTGCGTATGCGCCGATGCGGCGGTCATGTTAAGGACGGACAGTCCCCAATAAACCACGGTACTAGCCACACGCTTGTTTTACTTAAACACCTCACTAGGCACTCAGACCTCCTTTCTAGGAGAGGGAATAAAATCAAGTTTATTAGCATTAACAGCCTTATAATGTTCCCAAATGCCGGGACTCAGGCCTCCTCTCTAGGAGATGGAAGAAATATCGAGTTTATTAACATTATCAGCCTTATTATAGTCTTACTGCTGGGGATTCAGGCCTCCTTTCTCGGAGAAGGATAAAAATCAAGTTAAGCATTAGCAGCCTCATAATGTTCTCATTGCTGGGCATTAAGGCGTATAGTCCCTTGAACCATCTGGCCGAAATTATGTGAACGCAAATCTCGCACTCGCCTAGGCGGCAGTACGCAAATCTGTGCATTTATTTGCGGCCAGCAGCGCCCGGAAAGCGCTTTAAATCCATTTTCTCTGCGAGATATTGGTTGATTTACATTTGCAATGTTCACTTTGAAAAATATTTAACCACCAATTTTTATGTGTAAAAATGTTTCTAAAGGTCCAAGCCGTGTCGAAGGAGTAGTGAAAAGTTGCGAAATTGCTAAATATATTTTTTTGACAAATGTATTAATTGCACGAAAAAATAAAATGTTGATATTATTGTTCATGAATTTATAATAAACATATATTTTTTTCAAACCAATTGACCTAGCCGTTACGGAGGAGTAGGCCTCAGAAAATCACTGTTTTATGGCACTTTTCGGGCGCTTGGCCCTTAAGTAGCAAGAGTAGCAAATGTAGCATTTCTTCATAGGCCTCGTACACCCGTTTGGACATACAAAACAAGTCAAGATAACTGTGCCATATGAAATCTAACCAAGGGCCCCGCACCACGTTTATGAAATAAACATGTTTTGATTCAATATCTATATACTCGTCTACACTAATATAATAAAGAGGTAAAGTTTGTTTTTTATGTTTTTTTGTTTGTAGGAGGTAATATCTGAAAGTACTGGTCCGATTGCTAAAATTTTTTCACTGACAAAAAGCTGCTTTATTCCTGAGTGACATAAGCTATGTTTTATGTACGCGGGCGAAGCCGCGGGCAAAAGCTAGTATATAATAAAAGGGGCAAAGCCCTGACTCATTGACTTATCAACACCCAATTCAAACCCTTGGACCTAGAAAAATGAAATTTTGCACAGAGGTGCCTTTTATGATGTATTCTAAGAACAAGAAAAGATTTTCCAAAATTCATGAGATGGGATTAGGTCGAAGTTTATATGGAGAAACCTACATTTCACGCGGGCGACACCGCCAGGCAGAACTAGTTTGTTTATAAAGATTTAGAGGGCCTCTAGGCAGAATTAATGACTGGCTTGTTGGTGCAGTGATTAGTGGCCCTGATTGCTATGCCGGAGGTTGTAGGTTCACCCGAAGGACACGGTGGAGCACACAGTCGAGATGTGCTCCGCTTGGGCGGATCATCGCCGTGCCCTCGTGGGGGCCTCGGGGGGGATCGGCGGCGGAGACCTCTCGTTCCGGACCTTGGTTGAGGCCATGGTCCGGAGCGAGGAGGATTGGCAGGCGGTCGCCGACTTCTACGAAGCAGTAAAGCTTGCAAAGGAGGAGGCCGAACGCATCAGGCAACGGCGTTATCGCCGCCGCCGCCGGCCACCGTAGGCGCGGGCTTGCGGACAGTGAGCAATAGGTAGCTCGCTGTCCGGCCGTCCGGTAACTGTCCGGACCAACCCCAAGTCGTCGACGGCGCGCACTGTTCCAGCGCGCCTCAAGGAGTTGTCAGCAACAGCAGGGACCCAGCCGGGTCGAAGTCTACTGGGGCCAGGGTTATCCGAAAGGGCGCTCGAGCCCCAGTATGAAGGCTTGAAGGAACGGGATGGGTTTTTTAGTCAGTAAGAGTCTGACACTATCTCCCGCTCCGCCCAAGAGCGGGGGTTGTCATAGGATGATTTTTCCCATCGGAAAAAAAAGGTTGTAGGTTCAAATTTCATCTTAGACAAATGTTTGTGTGATGAACACGATCATTTGTTCAATATTAGCTACAGGCCCCACGCTGACTTAATGCGGCACTGCGGTTACACAGCTACCATCAGGTCATCGGCTCATTTCTCTCTACACTTACGACAAAAGGCCATAAAAGACCAATATACCTTATAAACAATGTATATCTTACGGGACTGTCCTGGAAGGCCGTGGGGCAGTAGAGCGCCAGCGGCTTGGTGGACTTGCGGCGGTCGTACATGCGCACGAACTTGTCGCGGCCCGCCACGATGAGCTCGGCCGGCGCGCGAGGGTTGCCGCACACGCTGTACAGCGGGATCACCACGCCGCGCTCTTTTACTTGGAACAATCTGCAATGTCAAATGAGAGATTAGGATTTTGAAGCTTCGTTATTACTGCTGCTGCGCGGTATGATTCTCCGTGATGTTGGAGTCATCAGTTACGCCGATGGTAGTCGGAAGTCTGGGCGGATCATCGCCATGTCGAGCTCACGAGTCCCTTCGTTTTAGCGAAATTATAGCCATATGCAGGCACAGATGGTAACAGGGTCAGTATGATTCTATGCGAGCCAATACCTAGTCAGGGCAGCGTACGCAAGCAAGCACTCCAGTGCCCCGTTCTGCAAAAGGTAACTGCAGAATACCGTGTACCACATACCTACTGTTGAATATAGGCCTCCCAAACTGTCGGCATAACAACCGGTCCTGTGCATCTCGCATCCCTGACCCATGACCCTCACCAGGTCATCGGTCCACCTTGTGGGGCCTTCCGGTGCACGGTCACCACTCTAGAACCTTTCGACCCCATCGACCATCCGTTCTACGAGCAATGTGCCCTGCCCTCTGCCACTTGGCGATTCTACGGGTTATGTAGGCGACCTTGGTTCTCCTGCGGATATCTTCATTCCTGATGTGATCACGCCAGTAATCTCCGAGCATAACCCTTTCCATTGCCCTTCAGGTGACTGTAAGCCTTCTTCCTTTTCTTTTCAGAGGCCTTACATGATACATGGCCATTTAAAAACAATAAATTTATATAATATTGCAAGGAGTGGAAATCCCTGAAGGAGTCTGTGTTTCCTGATAACTACAACCTAGGGGTCTTTAACTCAAGAGTGAATAGGTTACTTCTAGGCAAGCGTGCTCCATCGTCGGCCAAATCATCACTTATCATCAGGTGAGATAGTGGTCAAACGCGAGCCTATCAATAATATAAATAAGCAAGTGTTAAAATCAACATTACCTAGATGCATGCTCGGCTCTGACGTCGCACTGCATCACGAGCCCGTCTTCGCCCGCGGAGATCACGAGGTGAGGGTCCGCGGCGCTGACGTGCAGCTTGTGTGCGGCGCGCGAGTGAGAGGCGAGCCTCCGGCGAGACACTGTGGAACCGCCGCTGGGATGGCACTGGAGGAGACGGACCTAGGTTCGGGAGAGATTGGTTAAGATCTGATAAGTAGTCGAAGACAGCAAGTGGTACATCTAGAGCATAGTTTTCTAATCTTTTATGAACTACTGCCCCCTTTACAAGAAAATAATATTCCAACGCCTCCCTTTACATAATAGTTAATTTTACCAATTTTATATGTCTCTTAATTATCTAATAATAACCACAAATTCAAAATTAATTCTCTTTCTGTAATTGTGCTACTCGTGGTTATGGTTGAGGATCATGATTATTAGCTATTGAAAAATATCAAAATATATATTGTATATATTATACGTCTATTCGGGCAGAATAAACATGCTTTCTTTCTTTCTTCTATATTGAAATAACGCCAATTTTTCTTTGGACCCGCTACCGCCCCCACAAAAAACTCCAGCGCCTACTAGGGAGGCGCCACCGCCCCAAATTTAATGACGGCTAGAAGCACGAGGCAAGTTGAAAGTTCGGAACTGATTTTGCATTTTCGATTCCTATAAATTTCAATCGGAACATGTATCAGAGGTACTAACTAGTTTATACTCGCTTCGCTGGGAACCCTTCCCCGGTGGCTTCTGTCGATTACTGTTTCACTTTTGGTTTTGTATCGTATTTGGAATGTTATGATTTCAGTCTACATTTATACTTATTCGAGTTATTGATTAATTTAGTAGTGTTTCATTTGATGCTTCTACCTCTGATTTCGGTTTCGATGAACTTAATTTAAAAACTCCGGTTCCGATATAACCACTTCCATTACATACCTAAGGCCTCTGCCACACTAGACGGAAATTCCTTCGCGGAAGATCGGCGACGGAACGTTAATACAAGTTATTGCATATAAACTACAACTACCGATCTTCCACGTAGTGTGCCCGCTGTCCGCCCGTGTGGCAGAGGCGTTATCTCCAGCATTAGCCTTTCTTTTTGTTAATTTTTTTGTCTGGGATACTAAGTCCTTTAAGCGATGTCTTAGTATGAATAGTTAAGAATATGGATTCTTAATGTTTTTGTAATATTTGGCAGCAAATGCATTAAGTCAACCTTTTCGGAAAAGTTCACTGAGGTAGTCAACACTAGGATAAAATTCTCAGCACAAAATCGCGACTGTTTCAATGACTCCACATATTGTCCAGTTGTGTAGACATTTGAGACTTGAGACACTTGTTTTTTTTTTTATGTTTGTAGGAGGTAATCTCTGAAAGTACAGGTCCGATTGCTAAAATTTTTTCACCGATAGAAAGCTGCTTAATTCCTGAGTGACATCCTAACTAACATTATAAATGTGAAAGTGTGGATGTTTGGATGTTTGTTACTTAATCACGCAAAAACGGCTGAACGGATTTGGATGAAATTTAGCATGCATATAGCCTTTGACATGGAAAAGAACATAGGCTACTTTTTATCCTGGAAAAACATCTTATTCCTACGGGAAAACACGTTTAGAGTGCGATAACCGAAGTACACGCGGACGAAGTCGCGGGCGGACAGCTAGTAGGCTATATTTTAGATACGCGGGCGAAGCCGCGTGCAAAAGCTAGTTTGCAAATAATTAAAACAGCCAGTTTACTAAAAGAAATTCCATCAAAACGCACAGCATCAGCTATTGCGTGCGTTTGACAGATAAAAAAAACTATAAAACGATTTAAAAAAACGATTGTCAGTCCTCACCTGTCCATCTCGGGCACACGTGACAATATTGAGCTGACTCTTAGCGTTCAGGAAGAGGAACTTGCTCTGGAACACGTTGGACTTGTGGCCCGTCTTGATCGTCTGTATGGCTGCATTGCGGGCCCAGTCCCACACCACCACGTTCGTGTCGTCCGAACCCGAGGCTAGGAGTTGCCCTGCAGACAAAAGTTGAAGGTGAAGAATTGCTTAGAACTCTAAAAAAAACCTTTTCAATACACTTTCGAAAACGTGTTCCATCGTCGGCCACATCATCGCTTACCATCAGGTGAGATAGTGGTCAAACGCGAGCCTATCCGTTATAAAAAAAAAACCGCTTCTATTACTATCGTTTTTCGCACTAGTACGGAAAAGTGCGCGACCTTGCCCCTCCACAAGTTTATTACATTTCCCGTATCAGGCTGGGCGCTAAGCGAGCCCCACGAGGCGCACGTCAAACCCTGTTTATTTATGTTTTCATAAGTGTATTGAAAAACGTCGTTTGATACACGTGCAAATTTATAACTGCAGCCCTCGGCTCTTATGGAGGACTGCAGTTGCAGCAAACAAACGACTAGGATTCATGAATAAATCCTGATTAGAAAGTATCGTAGTCTATTGGCTAACTTATAGACAGCACGCGCATATATATTTTTGGAGGTAAGCGGAAGAGAGGGTAAAGTCTAGCAAACCTCAGTTGAAAAAGTAGGATGTTCCGACCAGACGGATGTTATGTCTGATGGGCAACTGCCCGGCAGATGATTTCGGGCTGTAATATATGTTCAAATCGCACGAAGAACTGTAATGGCGCGATACAGGACTAGTTCTTATGTGACGCCATAGATATCGCTAGTTTAATAAGAAAATCAACTAACTTCTAGATGGAGAGATAAAAATGGAGAGATTGTGTGAGGAGTGATATGGAAGAAAAGGAGTTAATGATAGTGCGACGGGTGACAGGACAGAATAGAAGAAAAAAACATGTTGCGCCGACCCCAAGTAATATACGGCGCGCACTTTGAAGGAGCTGTCAGCAACAGCAGGCGTCGAAGCCTACTGGGCCCAGGGTTAGTTCGAAAAATAGCTCAGCCCCGGTACGAAAGGCAACGAAAGAACAGGAGTGGGTTTTTAGTCAGTAAAAGTCTGACACTATCTTCCGCTACGCCCAGATGATTTTCCCACCGCGAAAAAAAACCCAAGTGATTTGGGACAAGGGCAGGAAGAAGATAACTTACCTTCTGGATGAAAATTTATGGAATTGACGCAGCCTCTGTGTTTGTTGAGAGTGTGTAGCTTCTTCATTCTGTAGATGGCGTGCAAGGATCCGTAGAAACTTCTTTCGAACATGAGGTCCTCTTGCGTGACCTTGCCGCAGGGAAATGTCAGCCCCATCTCGCGGTTTATTATTTCTGTTGAGGGTAAAATTTATTTTGTTATAAGGTTGGCAATAAAACGATAGCCAGGTGAACTGTGCCGCGAAGGTAGGTCGAGGTGGTGCAAGAAAAGAGAGTCTTAAAATATATGAGGTGAGGTCGACTTTTGCTTGGTACTGAACACTTGTGTATAAAACACAAAGGTTATTCTTTAAAAGATATTATAGAAAAAAAAGTAATGAGAATAAAAATTAAAGTTGCTACGAAAAATATGTATTTTCTATCACCCAAACACCCAATATAATTTCCAAAATATATGAAATCCTCTCATGATCTCATGCATAACTTTAACAAATAGGAATTAAATACTACAAGTGTTTTCACATAAAAGTTAATAAGGTTTGTAAGCAAATGTTTGCACAATTTTTTAGGGTTCTGAACCTCAAAAGGAAAAACGGAATCCTTATATGATCACTTTGTTGTCCGTCCGTCTGTTTGTCTGTCTGTCTGTCAAGACCCTTTATCTCTGTCAGAATTCGTGGAGGTATCGAGCTGAAATTAAAACCATATACTCAGGTCTGCGATCCCTTCAAGCTGTGAAAAAATCAAACTTCTATGTTAACGAATAAAAAAGATACGGCCGTTTATGTCGCAAAAAAACGTAATTTTGATTCTCTCAAAGATCGAAATTCACAGGGTACTTCCCGTTGACCCAGAATCCTGAAATTTGACACAAAGCAAGGTCTTATTGCACAGGTATAGGAATAAAACTGAAAACAGCAAATTTTTTGTTACTACGTCACAAAAATATAAAATTGCAATCGGAAAAATCTGCGAGGCTCCGCTTCCATTCAGGAATTGTAGTTTGCACGGAACCCTCAGTGCGCGAGACCGACTCGCACTTGCCCAGTTTTTTTTATTATTTTATTATTCGCCTCATAATAATTACCTCTTAGCAATAAATAGTTGTGTTTAGGCCTCGTCTTGAGTAACACAGCGGGCGTATTGCCCTTGCTCTCCTCTGCCTCGGCAGAAGCCATTCTGTCAGCCATACTCCGGTGCATCTGCAGCTCATCCTCAGAGTCCGAGTTGCCAGTCAGGTCCAGTATATTGTCAGACTCGTAACTGTTCTCATCACTTGCAGACGAACTCCCTGATGAACTGTTGAATAGACAATTTATTATTTTACACAAAATCTTTATCTTCTTCTTAATACGCTAAGATGGCAAAATTAGTTAAATTCCTTGTCTGGCCCAGAATTCAGCCACAGCAATGCCGTCCGCTGATGTCATTAGGTCCCTAAGTGAGCAGGTAACAGGGTAAATGATGCAGGACGGAAGGTGGGACGTGGTCTGCGGAGAGACGCCGCACAAACACTGAAGATCGGAACCATCCGAGAACCCCCGACTGTGAAGATTATCTTGGCTGCAGCCGTAAATCTCGAGAACAGCGGAACCGATTTCGCTAATTTTTTTTTGTGTTTTTTATTGTGAGGAGAAGCTTCTTATGGGAAAAAAAAATTAAAATTAGGGTAGTGTAGGGTAGAGTAAGGTAGAGAGCGGGAGCAAAGCCACGGGCAAAAGCTAGTTATAGATAAATTACACCCAGACACACAACAAATGATCATGCTCATCACACAACCATTTGGTTTAGGAAGGAATCAAACCCACGACGTCCGGCATAGCAGTCAGGGCCACAAATATAAGCCAATAAGCCAGTCCAAAGACGAATACTAAAGCTAGAACTACATTAGACCGACACACACGCGGACCACGCATGGGTCGTACGTAGAACGACGTCGTGTGTCGCGTATCAAGTGTAGCGCAACAAGTCTAGTTTCCAATTAAAGAGAGGCTTTTTATGGCTATTTTTTTTTAACCCATACGTGCAGTATCATAATGAACTTTGACGAAGAAGGTTTATATGCGCGAGCGGTGTGTGACGGTGTTTTGTATCGGCGTTTAGTAGCCACTGTGAGCCACAAGAAGCGAGCAGCTGCGATTTGAAGCGTGTGGCGGCCACCGGCGTGAACCGTGTGCGGCGGCCACCGGCGTCAACCATGTGCGGCGGCCACCGGCGTCAACCGTGTGCGGCGAATCCATATAAATGTATGAAACCTACAGAAAATATGCCGATGACGGCGTTTTGTGGTTATGGCCGGTAGCTCGTGCGCCCTATTGTGTCGTAAGTTGTGGGTTCAAACCTAGCCAGGTACTCTACTCTGTTTGTATAATAATGGCAGTGGATTATCACTCAGTCTCTTAGGCCTCATTAGCGGAAAAGTTATACGGTATCCGCATCTTCGTATTACGCTTGCAACGCCACGAGCCGCACTGCGCGTGTCACTACGTTACCGTGAATAAAATTTGAAGGTAAATCTAGCCTATCTATCTAGCTAGTCGCAACGCTATGTGAAATCTGCCAATATTTCAAGCAAACGCGTGTAAAATCGCTTCTCCGTAAACACTCTCATACAATGCCTGAAATTATTTCGGCGTCCAACGCAAAGCGCGATGCCCAGCGTCATCCATAAACGAGGCCAGAAGTGAGAATTTTGTAAGCTGATTATTCCAAGTCAGTAAAGATTCTTTAAACTTAATTAAGTCGATATCCGAATCGAAATCCACATTGGGCACAAGTGGGCCACGTACGCCTATCTGGGCGCGTCGGTCTCCAAGCATTTAATATAGCAACTAGATTTGTAGAACTACATCTAGACACGCGGTAGCGTGTCGAGCCAAGTTCAAGTAACAGAACTGGCGAGCAGCACCGTGTGTAACGGTGCTGCTCGTCAGTTCTATTCAAATCAGGCGCGGTCCACGTGCGCGTCGGTACAATGTAGTTCTAGCTTTAACCCAACCAAATTAAATTCTCAATAAAGTTCACAAATTGTTTTTCTTTATTCATTAACGACAAAGTTAAATGATTTGTCGAAATTTCTACAATCTATTCATTTGTACACTTTTGTTTAATTTGGCCATCCAGAGCCACCGAGAGTGGTGGCGAAGCAATCCACAGGTTGATACAGAATTCAAAACCGTCTGACTCTGTCTGGCTATAAGATCTCCCTTGTAATTAATGTAAGTATTTCTTGCAAATAAATCTTTTTATTTTTTTGTTGGGCTGGTTGTAGTTACAGATATCTCAGTAACAATAAAAGGAAAAGTATTAGTAATAAATAAGTAATTTAAATCCCCCAGACACAATAAATATCCACGTGTGTTCTATTGAGTGAGATGTTTTATCTTACATCCGTGAAAAATCCACTATTTGGTACTATTACTATAAATTGATAATAATTAATTGTTCACAGTGAGGCAACTTATCAGGTAAAAACAAACAGATATTGAATAGCAAGCAGTATGATTAAAGTCAACCACTAAATTAATTACAAACACAATGTTACTTATTTATTAATACATAAATGAGATATTTCAAAGGAAAATTAAAGAGAAGTAACAAATTGCTTCCAACTGATCTACAACCTAAGAGTTGGTCAAATATGTTGGCTCGATGAAAGACAATAGGAAAACTAATATTAACATTTTATAATGTATTTAATAATTAATTAAAACTTTAAGTATAAACTCTGCCTATGACCTACTAGACTGTAGACATAGGTGGACTACAGGTAGACCTACACTGCTCACACATGTGCAACACACGCCGATCTGGGCGCGTCGGTCTCCATACATTTTATGTGGAGACTAGACTTGTGGTGCTGCACTCGATTCACACCACGCGACGTCGTTCTATGTACAAATCAGGCGTGTTACACGTGATCCTCGATCTAATGAGTTCTAGCTTAACTTACTAAGCATTGTTAGTTGCTAAAACTTTTATAATGTATTTTGCAATGACATTGCAGTTTACTCAGAATAATATTATTGTTATCAACACATTTATGAAATTGTGTTATCATGTTGACATATGGTCAATACTTTTATGGTTATTGGCATATTTTAATTTATACACAATGTAACCAAACAATAAGAAATAGAGAATATATTGATAATAATATATCAAGGGCTGTATGTTTATTTTGTATTTAAAGTTATTTTATTTTGTATTTGTACATAATTTTGAACCTTTTTTTTTCGTATCGCCATGTTTTCTTTTCACCACACTAGGTAGACTGGTAGAGAATCCCTAAGGCATTAAGTCAGCCTTTGTTCTTTTAAGTTGCATTAAGTTTTAATAAATAAATATGGGTCCTTGTGAAGGCTATAGGTGGTGGGATCTCACGTTCGGTCCAAGTACGACAGTGTAGACAGCGGTAGTGAGAGGGAATGGAAGGTGGTCACCTCTTTTCGCGAAGCAGTTATACATGGGAAGCAGCCTACAGAAACTTAGCTGAAGACAAGCCTCACACCTGCCCCTTGTGAAGACATCCCAGTCGCAAGACGACTACGAGCCACCTATAGTGTGGGCCTGCTAATGACAAGCCATGGATAGCTTGCTATCTGGTAAGGACCAGGTCTGGGATGACAGAGTGTTTTGTTCCACACATGCCTCAAAAAGATATCAGTACAATTGATGGAGCCATTAACCTTTCAATCGTGGAAATTACAGACACAATAGAAAGACAATAGGTGCGCGAACGCCGGCGTTCGCTTGGGGTTTAATGAATTAAGGGTCGACTCAGGCGCAGGTTGTGGGCACCCAAACAAATTATTGTATGTTTTAGGCGCCAGTTTTAACTAATGGATTATTTATTTGTTTACACCTATTTTAATTTTTGCAAAACCAATATTATCAATATTAATTTATGAAAATGTAATTTAGTTTTATGGTTTTTATATTATTATTATTTTATTCATTCCGAACTCATATAACATTTTTAAATAAAAAAAATACTTTTATTATTATTATTGATGGGCTTGTGTTTGATCACCATCTCACCTGATGGCAAGTGATGATGTGGTTGACGATGGAGCATGCTTGTCTAGAAGTAACCTATTATGACAATTACTTACTATTATGACAATTACTTACTATTATGACAATTACTTAATTCATTAATTCATGAAACCCCAAGCGAACGCCGGCATTCGCGCACCTATTGTCTTTCTATTGTCTGTAATTTACACGATTGAAAGGTGAAGCCCCAAGCGAACGCCGGCGTTCACACTGTCTTGATAACATATGGGATCATCTTTATCAATCAGGTCAGGTACAGGTGTTCAAGCCACAGATTATTGAAAATATACCAGAACCCTAAGACGACCCACTGACCGAAAATTGTTACATATGGCTAAAAATGTTCCCATGTTAGAGTAATAGAGCAGAATGGATACTCACCCACTACAAGTGCTATCAGTCTCAGGAGAAAGGAAGTCAGCCAACCTCCTCAAATCATCACTCTCTGTTTCAGATGTTGAATGAGCTTCATTTACTCTTGAAGATGGAGTAGTTTCGTCCACAGATAAATCGTCAGAATCCCTCGAGGATCCGTTACTGTCCGTGTCCCTGTCAGGAGTCTTTCGTTTCCTGTAGTTTCTGCCCCATTTAGGACGTCTGAGGTTCAGCAGGATTGCACGGACGTTGCTCCCCGAGGGAGCCGCGTTCACTACCTCATTGGAAGGTCCCTCCTGTGCTGTCTGACCACGGTCCTCGCTACTAGTGCTCTCAGACTTGTCCGCAGACACTCCACTGTCCACATTTTCATCTTTACTCTCCGACACAACTAAAAAAAAAACATCAAAATGGACACGAAGTTTTTACGTCACATTTTTTTTTGTAGACATTGGAGGGTGAACTTTTACCTGCTTCTTTGAAACTATCCTGCGAACTTCCATCATTCAGTTTCAGTTTTTTTCCACCAAATTGAGGACTTGTAGGAGAATAAGGAATTTCGTCATCGGAAGAATTATCTTCCATCGCTGCTTACGTTGAAATTATATTCTACAATAAAATTATGGAAAACTTGAAAAGGAAATTGCAACGCAATAGAATTCCAGCTAATCTAAAGAGTTAATTTGTAGGAATAAACTGAAACGGATACTGCAATATGATTCTCAATGGAGGATTTTTTTTTCCTAAATAGCGATTTTGGCAACTCGAACAAGGACAAAAATAATGATGTTGCCAGTCTGAAAAAACATTATCTCATTCTATTCAATGCACGGTCAAATTGTTAATAAACTGTAATAAACTATTTAACTAAACACTGCCGCAAAATAATAATGACTTTATTCTAAAAATATTTATTTATTTGTGAAATGGTGAAAATACATAGTTTATGAACACAAAAGCATAGAGGTGCTTTAGACATTGTCTAGTTAACTAGTAGTAGTTACGCGGGCTTGCAGACGGCGAGTAATGGGTAGCTCGCTGTCCGACCGTCCAGTAACTGTCCGGACCGAGCCCAAGTCGTCGACGGCGCGTACTGCGCAACAGCAGGATCGAAGCCTATAGGGGCTAGGGTTAGCCCCGAAAGGGAAGTTCGGCCTCGGCGGTACGAAAGGCAAGAAGGAACGGGGTGGGTTTTTTAGTCAGTAAGAGTCTGACACTATCTCCCGCTCTGCCCAAGGGCGGGGGATGGGATGTCATTTGGATGATTTTTACAAGTAGAGGTCTAACTATAAAAATCGCGTCACGAATCGTAGTGATTTTAACATGATACCGAACTATGTACGAACGCAACGAAAATTGAACGCACCGCTGTGTCATACCCTGCGTTCCGAATTGCGTCAAAAGCGATAAAATCGCGAATCCGACCAACGCGAAACGTCACAAACAATACTCAATATTCCTTCTATTTTGTGACTATTAACTTCGGTTGAATTCGCGATATAATCGCTTTTGACGTAATTCGGAACTAAGGGATAAATGCTGCCAATCACTGTCAATGTCAATGTCATTTGATACATGCGCGCGCGTACTGTCCATTTTTATTTTAAATGTTGAAGTTAATTCACAATAGAAGAAAAACCTGAATTTTATTAATAACTCTTCTTAAATCAGCAGTTTACACAATGGATACTCAAGTAGAGTTACTATCCTTACTCGATCTATTGGATTTGAATGAGGAAGATGTGGATAAGCCCTTGAAACATATCATGGAAAAAAGTAAACATTCAAATAAGCATCTAAGAAGTGCAGTACAGTTATTGCAATATAAACTGCTTGTAAATGCTCAAGAACATACGGAATGTGAAAACGACGAAGAATTTGAGTTCGTTGTAAAGTTGCTAAAGGATCTTTGCAGTAGAAATGTTGATCACGTATGTAAAATCATCGATATTGTGCTTCGTCTTCAACCAAGCAAACTTGTGAGTAAAGCAGAACACTTGCTTCAACAAATACTTTCTAACATTGAGTTACCAGTTACAGACCGGAACACATTACTTTATTTGAAAGCAGCTGATAGTATTCTGAATGCTGCTATAATTTTCGGCGAAAAGTTGTCTCTGCTTTTTCTAGAGACACCATTAGAAAAGGTACTTGATTCTCCAGATGAAGCACTCAAGATATATTTTTTAACAAACACGGTACCCAGACTGGTGGATGGATCTGTAGGGTACAACATCCTTGATAGTATATGGATATATATCCAATCTTTAAAATCAGATAAACAAGAGAATGCTTTAAAAGTACTCAGCTGCCTATCAGATTACTATTTACCCACACCAGATGGACAAGGAGATAGCAAGTTCGTGTCAGATATCATTTTCCAAAGCAACTTTTGGGAGATGATAAACTTTGGCATTACTTCTGATGACACAGCAATAAGAAAAATATCAGTTTATCTTACTAAGAAAGCTGTGGACTGTGTAATGGCCACTAAAAAGGACATAAATATAAAATCATCCAATGAAACCATATTTCAATGGAAGAAAAATAATGCAGATGTTTTAAAAACCATGTGGGATAATTTTTTTGTTCTCATAGACAGTCTAGAAGAGAAGCAAGGAAATATAGTGTTACCATCTTTAAAATTATTTGAAAGTATCAACTTAGGAGACTGTTGGATGACCGCTGCCTTCAATATGGGTCTGAAACATGAGAATACTCAAGTTAGACTAAAATGTATTGAGTATAAACTCAAAACTAAAATAAGAAATCAATTGGAAGCTCAGACATTACTAGAAGCACTCAATGATATCAATATTTATGATCAAAGTACAATTTTTGAAAGACTTAAACAGCAAACAGCAGAGCTTCTATCCGACAGTCATTCATTTATGGAAATATTTAAAGCAATAACTAATATTAAATGGTCACCCATACCATTTTACCATGTAACTGATATCCTATCCGATTTGAAAATTGATTTACCAGTCATTCATGAGAATGAAATATCAAAAATAATAGTAGATATTCTAAAATTACCTTGTAATAATGTAGTATTGAGAAAAGCTGTCCAGATAAACATGGTATATTTTGTGCAGAATTGTTACAAAAACATTAATTGGATAGACTTAGTTAATATTTATAACAATTCACATATAACAGAAATAAGCGTTAACCCATTTGATTTCATAGTCAAAAGAGTTTCTTTAACAGATAAATTAAATAATTTAAAAACTGTGTTGGAACATTACAGTAGTATAGATTTACTATTGCTATACTTGCATTATCATCAAGAAGATACTAACCTTTTTATCGATCTAATCTATGCAAAAATTAACAAACTACAAGAAGATTTAAACAGGCAATATGCAGATAAAAAGGACTGTATCAATGATGTTGTATTTCTTATACATTTGATGAACAAAGCTGGTGAAATAGACTCCTTTTTAACTGAATTTGAAATTGAGGAGGTTCTGATTGACGTTGGAAGTGTTTTTTTACACAGCATAAGTAAACTATTTGCTAAACATAAAAGGACTTTAATTCAGTATTTTCAAATACTGTTTTTGAGTGAAGTAAATCTGGCAATAGATGATGTTGCTATGCTGTATGAAAAGCACAATTTTGTATTCAATGATAAAGACTTGGGAGATATATTACTGCAGCTTTACAAAACAGCTGTAATATTTTTAAAAGAAAACCCAGAACTAAATAAAGCAATACTAAGCATATTTACTTTAAAAATGTTATTGAAAAACCCTGTCATGTTGACTAGTTATAAGCATGAAATGCTGAATTTGAAAAGATTTATAGAAGTAATTTCAACTTTAAAATTTAAAGATGCTCAGAATGAAAGTGTGGGTAGATCGAAAAACGTGTTTTATGAAAAGTCTTGTGAAATTATTTACCTTATAATTGAAGAAGATAAAGCTGAAGCAGACTTATGTCTTCAAGACATAATAAATTACATTGAAACTGTATTAGAACGTGGTGGATATGGCTGTTTGCAATGGATCCTAAAGATAGTGAACAAAATTATCAACTCTCTAACTAAAAAGGAGACTAATTTCGACATGATACAATTTATAAATAGAGTATGGACAGAGATTGAAGAGCTAAAGTCCAATAATCAATACTCACCTTGCATTGAACAATTTGTTGAACTTATAACTCAAGATGCTCTTTTAAAGAATGCAATGTATAATAACATAGTTATTTCTTACTGCAATAAGATAATAGAATATGGTCCTGTTAAAACCAATCCTCTGTATTATTTGATAAGGAGGCTGAATAGCAAAGATTTTAAAGATTATGGACATTTAATTTATGTTTTATGTGAGATATTACTTTACTGTCCTGTGCCTAGGAAAGATCAGAGGTGAGATTTATATTCTTCTACAAGGTGTCGTTTTGAAGCTGCAAAATATTTCAGGAGGTAATTATGTTAGTGATTCTCGACCCGAATCAATAATAAAATAAGTAGGTAATTTTTTTTTTATAACCGCGCTTTTTTTCACACACACAAACACGGAACAATAAAGGGCGTTTTCACACACACTAACTCGCAACGATAGCTTCATAAATAATATGTATAATCCAATCATCATCCCGCACGCCACACCCTAGCCACGCCCCCGCGGCCATCGATCAATCGATTTAGTTTAGTGTAATTAAAAAAATAAATAACAAGTATTACTGATTATTGACCAGGTATCGTTTTTTTACATGATTATTTATGAGTTTTATTACAACCTCCTGAAATATTGTGCAGTTTTAAAACTGCACCTTGTATATTTTGTTCTTTTTAGGGTTCCGTAGCCAAATGGCAATAAACGGAACCCTTATGAATTCGTCATCTCTGTCTGTCAGACATGACATATGGATGGACAGACAGACTGTCTGTCCGTCCATATGTCACAGCCACTTTTTCCGAAACTATAAGAGCTATACTGTTGAAACTTAGTAAGTAGATGTATTCTGTGAACCGCATTAAGATTTTCATACAAAAATAGAAAAAAGAAACAATAAATTTTAGAGGTATACCTCACTCAGAACCCCATACTCAGAACTGAAACTCTAAAATTTTTTTCCTCAATCCCATATGTGTGGGGTATCTATGGATAGGTCTTCAAAATGATATTGAGGTTATAATTTTTTTCTAAACTGAATAGTTTGCGCGAGAGACACTTCCAAAGTGGCAAAATGTGTGTCCTACCCCCTGTAACTTCTAAAATAAGAGAATGATAAAACTGACTATAAAAAATATATGATGTATAGGTCGCGCGGTAAATCAAGATCGCTCGGTGAAAGTAGTGGGGGCAATCGGCGCATGTGTACAATTGCGCACAGAAATTCTTAGTATGTTAGGATTTTATTTTTAATTTCGTATGTTTGAACCTTAGTAACATAACTTATAATAACACTAGGTTTTGCTTGTAATTTATCTTGTAAGTAGGTAAATTCAGAAAAAAATAAATTTTTAAAATTAAAATTAAAATAAAAAAAATAATTTCGTTAGTTTCTTTCTTAACATAACAATTCACGTCGTAAACCATTTTTCTGGCTAGCCGTTTTAAAACTTTATTTTTAACCATTTTTTTTTACGACTAATACGATAACACAAGCTGTACGCAATAGTACCCAAGTACAACAGTATCCAATGAGACGCGAGAACGCAACGCGGGAATTGAAGAGCGACTCTATCTACCAATGACGTGTCGCCGACGGCGCACACCAGCCCGCACCTCGCCACATAGACCTTATAATTGAATACTGCGCATGCCCCTTCCACTTTTGCCGAGCGATCTTGATTCACCGCGCGACCTGTACATTACCATGTAAACCGCCAACGAAAATTGGTTTGAACGGGATCTAGTATTTTTTTTTAAATCCTAACTAGTATTATAAAATGTGAAAGTGTGGATGTTTGGATATTTGTTACTTAATCACGCAAAAACGGCTGAACGGATTTGGATAAAATTTGGCATGCATATAGCCTTTGTCATGGAAAAGAACATAGGCTACCTTTTATCCCGATTCCTTAGGGTCAACTCACACCGAAAGAGCGGCGAAGGGCAGCGACCCGTTTACCGTTCATAGAATTCGCTGGAATTCCCTCGGCGCCGCGGGCATCCGCGCGACTCGTTCGAGTTTCTCATGCGATAATAAGTATTATAGAAATGAAAATAAAGTTAAAATTCATATGACACTGAAACTGCGCTCCGCTTCGCTGCGCTTCGACGCTCTTTTGGTGTGAGTTGACCCTTAAGTACCTAATGCCACGCGGGCGAAGCCGCGGGCAAAGCTAGTAAGTCATAAATCTAAAAAAATACACTATTAAAAATCGATCAAAGTAACAATACACTACAAGAACTATTATATTATGTGTCACTTGCTGCTACGGAACCCTTCATGGGCGAGTCCGACTCGCACTTGGCCGTTTTTTTCTTTCTATATGCTTCTGAAAAGCTTATGGCACCTCTTTGGCTTAAAAACCTTAAGTCCTATATTCATTTACAGATGAGACAAACAGACTTTCAAAAAATCTTATCTAATTGGATAGATTCTTGTGTTTATACAATATTTTACACTAAACAGCAAATAACCCTGACCCTGAGATCATCGGAAAATATTAAATTAAGTATTCGTGTGCATTCCACATCCTCGTTTGTGAAATGCATTACTTATGTGAGACAAACGCTACCAACATTTAAAAAAATAGTGAAGGAGCATTACCTTTCACTTTGATTTTTTCTTCTCCTGACTTAATTACATATTTGATATTTATTAGTATATTTTGTTAGTATGTATGTATTTGTGTTGTTATTTCTTATCAGTATTATTTTTGATGTTGTACACTGACAACCCTAAATCTTTCTCCTTTCTTTCAGTCCATCCAAAGATTGTCTGTAAGAAATTTCCCTGTGTGATAAGACCGCCCATTGTACACTTATTTTTAACTATGTTTGTCCTGTATTTTTTGTATCTCCTCCTCGAGTCGTTTCCTCATTACTGAGGGTCGTGAAGTTCCTGCTGGATTAGCTTCTTATTGATGGTATCTCGCCACCTGTGACGGTTTTTAACGTCATGAAGTGTGATGTGCAATTGGGTGTCCAGTGTGGAGTAGACCTGATCTGCCCATCTTATTGGGCTGCGGCCTCTGGGTTGTTTGCCATCAACCATGCCAGTTACGATAAGCTGTTCGAGGTTGTGGCCATCTGAGCATGCAGGTAGTCGACAGACTGACATTTTTGGTATAAGTGGTGTACAATAAAGAATGTATAATAAATAATAATAACATTAAAAAGAAATCTTTTCCTGAAAACAAAATATTTCAAGCATAGTTTTGAATAATGATATACCTCAAGAAGAGTGGGGGCGAAATGGAAAGAAAAGAGATAGCGAGATAATCTATCTCTTTTGTACACTCATAACCTTTTTTTTCCTTCCACCAAATTTGGGAGATTTCTAACTTTTTTAATATTGAATCAATTTTTAAAACTTCTTTAAATTTCCAATTTTGACCCAAGTTACTTACTGAAATAATTAGAAAAAAAAATAGTTATCTACCCAATTCAGCAAAAAGAAAAAGTTTAAATATATCTAAAATGCCTATTGTGAGTTGTAAGTAGTAAGTATTAATTCTTCTACTGATTTATTATTTCAGGATAGTGGATAATGTGACTCTGGAAGTACTGCGAAATTCTGCAAAATATAGCATTTCTAGAGAAAGGTGAGAAATAATCTTTTTCATATCTTTTAATCACCATGCATTTCATTTCCGACTTTATTTAAATGGGTGTAACGCACTACAACTGCTTTGATTTTATTTTTTTTTGTTTTTAATTTCAATTGTGGTGGTTTAATTATTATTATTTTACAAATTAACATTGATGTTTATTTTTTTACAATTTGACATCGTAGATTATTTTTATTTTACATTTCGTCACATTTTTTTAAAATGTTTGATAGATGTCAACGATGGAACATGCTTGCCCTTAAAAACTTGGTCATTTTTCGATTAAAATAATAATAATATTTTATTGAAAACACTTGAATACAAACATCAATGTGGCCCAGGCTCTTGTACTAGGATATCCTGTATCACAGACCTCTCACTATAAAGGGATTATAATCAGTAGTGACAAGATAGACAAAAATAAAAAAAAAATAAAGATAGCATGCAAAATAATCATAACAATAATATAGAGTGTGTGTAGGGAATTAAGGTGTGTAATTGTGTAGTGTATAGTGTGAGTGATTGAGTGTCAAAATTTATGTTACAGTTCCAATTAAAATTTCTATTTCTTCGTAGTTAAAAGTGTCTAACCACTGTGTTAATGTTTTTTTGAATTGGAAGTTGTTTAAGAGTTTAAGATGTTTCATCCCTTTTCCTTGCCCGATTTTATTGTAAAGTCGTGGAGCGATAAAGTGATAGTGCTTGTTAGCGAAAACGCTCTTCGACCTATCCACTGGACATTTATCAATCCGCCTGGACGAGATTGGCAAGCCTGGGACGACATATCGGTGATATCTGCGCAGGCATTCAAAAATAAAGATCTTTCAGACGCTAAGAACTTTAGAGGTTTCGTCTCGACCTCAATCATGTGAGTTTTACCGGTGCCATCCCATGCGCAAATAGCGTAACCCAAGATACAGTGGCATAGGGCTTTGTATGTTTGCATCAGAAGTTTGTGGCTTGCAACGTGTCTAAGAGTTTTAAAAATGTGGATGAGCTTGCGTGCTCTTTTGGCTGTGGCAGAGATATGAGGCTTCCATTCGAGATTCTCGTCAACAATTACTCCTAGATATTTGATGCAATCCACTCTAATTAGTTGGATATACACAAGAGGCAAGGTGTGCACTATTGCTATTGCAGGGGAAGGTGTGAATGGTAACTTTAAAGTCTTTGGGGCTACCTGCTCACGTAAAGTCACCCAAACGCCAATGGAAAAAGGCTATGCTCGGATATTCCTTGTGTGATCGCATCAGGAATGAAGATATCCGCAGGAGAACCAACGTCGCCGACGTAGCAGGCAGGGCACATCGCTTGTAGAACAGATGGTCGATAAGTTCTGGACTGGCGATTGCGCACCGGAAGACGCAGCTTTGAACGGCTTCCTACGGGGTGGACCGATGAGCTGGTGAGAGTCGCGGGAAGGCGAAGGATGCTGAGACGCACAGGACCGTTCGTTGGAGGCCTACGTCCAGCAGTGGACGTCCTACGGCTGCAATGATGATGATAATGACACAGTTCCCATTTCTTTTATTTCCAGCATCGACATCCATTTCAACTATGAGATCCAGTACTTAGCAATAGCTACCCTATGCAACATCAAGGACGCAGAGACCCTACAAATGATCACAAATTTCATCACCATTCGCATAGACAACACTTTTAAGAACAAACAGAGGTATTTGTACAAGCTTTCATTTAGCTTATATTTTTTTTTAAACACCGTTACTTTTTAGTCGTTTTAATCCCGTGGAGGGTCGAACCGGTGCATGAAACACTATCGATTTGTAAAGATAAAATTAAAAAATAAAATACTATTTTTTTAATAACTCGAACCAATTCTCGCATAAATGAATAAATAATGCAAACCATTAGTAGACACCATTCCACAATAACAATAATAATGCGTTCACCTAGTCAACGTGGACTCACTAAAAATAGCCAATCCTAGATCAAACACGCCTCCAAACCCTATTTGATTGGCCATGCGACGCGGCGCGCGACCCGTGCGCCCCGCCCTTCCCGCGCGCTAAGTGCATCGCGTGAGTGACACGTCATGGAATAATTCAGTTTCCCTCAAGACGTCATAGGTGTGGTGTCGTCGCGCGAAAATAATGGCGTCTCGGAATTATGTGTATTCCAACCTGGAGTTGGTGACGAAATCGCGAGTCTTGTTCTTTGTGTTAAACGTGCAAGATTATGTATCCAAAGGAATGCTATGCTCTTGTGAAGTCTATCTGACCAGTGACGATTCGGAGGTGATTAGTTATTAGGTTTATAACAGCCCCTAAGACGACCCATTGACCCAAAACTCTTAAAACTTTGAACAATTTAACGTGTCGTTTAAGTGAACAATTTAAGTGTTAAATAAATAAAAATACAAAGGCGATTTAGGTAAGTACCTAATAGAACTTTTTTTTAAATCATTGTAACAGAACTTTTTAAATCATTGTAATCAAAATTAATTATTCCACATTTTTAAATACGCCATAACTAGCAGGCCTGTAGAGATTTATTTTTACATATAATGTAATTAATTACCTAACACTTTTAGCATAAGTAATTATTTTATTAGGTATGTCTTAGGCTCAAAGCAGTTAAGTCCGCCCTAAGTCTGTAAAAGTATGAAGGAAATTTGGAATCATTTTATTTGTTTTACGCAAAGATCAGCTGAGCGAGTCAATGACCTTACTTGAGCGGGCGACCGACGTACAGGTCGCGCGGTGAATTAAGATCGCTCGGTGAAAGTAGTGGGGGCAATCGGCGCATGTGTACAATTGCACACAGAAGTTCTTAGTATGTATGAATTTTATTTTTAATTTCGTATGTTTGAACCTTAGTAACATAACTTATAATATCACTAGTTTTTGCTTGTAATTTATCTTGTAAGCAGGTAAATTCAGAAAAGTTAAAATTTTTTAAATTAAAATTGAAATAAAAAAAAATAATTTCGTTAGTTTCTTTCATAACGTAACAATTCACGTCGTAAACCATTTTTCTGGCTTGCCGTTTTAAAACTTTATTTTTAACCATTTTTTTTTTACGACTACGTATTACTAATACGATAACACAAGCTGTACGCAACAGTACTCAAGCACAACAGTATCCAATGAGACGCGAGAACGCAACGCGGGAATTGAAGACCGACTCTATCTACCAATGACGTGTCGCCGAAGGCGCACACCCGCCCGCACGTCGCCAAATAGACCTTAGAATTGAATACTGCGCGTGCCCCTTCCACTTTTGCCGAGCGATCTTGATTCACCGCGTGACCTGTAGGTACTATCTCGTGGCGTTACCAATTGTTTCATGTATTTTGCGAGTATTACCTTATCACTTGCTGTTTTTTTTTTTTTTATTTTAAAAGTTACATCGCTCTACAAGCTTTGGATGAATAGTATTTTATAAGTGAAACCACCGGTTCAAAGGATTAAAACGATTAAAATTTAACGGTGTATATAAGTAATTTGTTATGAGGGCTCTTTCCTATTCCCACCCATCTAGCGTCAACATAAGCATGGTTAAAATTTTAAAAAACTTGGATTTCCATGCAACATAACGTTTGTTAAAGAGGCAAAGCGAAAAAATAAAATAATGCCTGACTGTACGCTGTTGGCTTTCAGTAATTCAGTCATTCACTCGAATATTTCACAAAACATATCCCAGGAAATACGTGTTTTTTTTTAAATCTTAAAAGTTTTCAGAATCAGAATTTCGATTAAATGTGCAATAAATATATTTTCTTTCCTTTTAATACCTATATAAGTAGGTACACCATGATGATGCATGATCACTGGATTAGGTTTTCACAAATATATGTTTTGATTTCAATAGAAACTTAGATAATATCTACAGACTACAATATACCTATGGTTTCCAAAATATAAAGGAAAAGATGTGTAATATAGTCAAAATCAAGTAAGAGCGGTTGTATGGAAATGAATCTTCGGTTGACTGCTCTTAAGAGGAAATCTTACCAATTTTGAAACGGTTATTTTTTCGGCGTTTTTGCTCGATTTTTTTGTGCGAATCCGATTTACACTTGGCTGGTTTTTTTTAAATATTGCAGCATTTATTGAGATAGGAGACTGGTCTCACAGAGGTCTTCTAGGACCGTTAGTTTTAATCTTTTTCCTTTCTTTAGGTACCACGGTAACTCGGCGCTTCACCGAGTTTTGCTAACTACCCTCCAACATATTTTGTTACTCGTGTTAAAAAATGGCGATTTGGAAAATATGTTTACTTGGTGTTTGGACATGCTAGTGAAGTTACCTCATCAGCCGAGTGTCAGGATTTGCCTCGAATGGTTTTTATCGCTGTACTTTTATATTCAGGTAATTTGGAATAATTATTTCTTTTGTTTTGTAGCGACATCTACAAAGCCACATAGGTACTATAGCCCGGGCGCTAGCATTGCATTTTAGGTGTTGGTTTTATGTGTTTTTTTACAACTTCATTTTTACGAGCGGCTGACGCACAATCCCCCCTCCACCATGCAGCTGGCGAAAAATATTTATGAAAAAAGTTTCAGCTGGCGTACTATGACATTACTTTTTTTTTACCACTTCCGGAACACAATACACCTGCACCTACAGATTTACTTATTGGTCATAAAGTCAAAGTCAAAGTCAAAGTCAAAAGTTTTTTATTTCACATAGGCCTACATGGGCACTTATAAAACGTCAGAAGCTAGTGCACGGTTCGAAATTGGTCGTTTCCTATGGAGAAGAACCGGCAAGAAACTCCATGGTTACTCTTTTTAAAAAAATGGTTGTACTTACAATATTTCCATATAACAGTATTAAATGGTATTATTTAAGAACAGTGTAAACCGGTCTATATTGTACTCAAAAGCACAATAAAAATAATCATTTAAAAAAAGTGAGTCAAAATATGAAGTAATCTAAGAATTCGTGGAGTCTACAGTGTTCTTCCATTTACACAATAAAAAGAGGCTATATAAAAAAGGTAGAAAAAATAATAATAATTACAACTGTCAGTAAATGAGACGTTAACAACCAAAAAAAAGAAAAACTAACGAATTTAATGTGGTTGGAGTCAGATAATATAAAAAAAAAAAAAAAAATTGCAAAAGCAATGTGTTAGAGAGAAAAAAAAAATGTTACAACAAAGATGGAGCAGTTAATAGATACATTCGCATAATATTATGAGTTACCAGGGGGCCACAAGTGCAGAGGCAGTCATTGCCAAACAAGCGTGTCTTCGACATAGTCTTTAACCTTGTAATATGCTTTTTTGGTTAAGACACGCTTAATATGGGTTTTGAACTTTCCTTCGCTAAATTCAGTCATATAAGATCAACCATCATCAGTGACAACATCAGCCGGCTTACTATGACTTTTTCATTTGCAACTGTACCTTCCGGACTACTTTATAAATTCAAGACTTCTCCGCGCGATTAGAACTTAAACAACAGCCCGAAATTTGAACTCTGCCTGGCCTGTTGGTCTAGTGGTCAGTGGCCCTGACTGCTATGACGGAGGTCGTGGGTTAGATTCCCACCCAGGACAAATGTTTGTGTTATGCGCACGATCATTTGTTCTGCGTCCGATAATATGTATGTATTTAGAAATATATAAGTATGTATATCAGTTGTCTTGTACTCATAACACAAGCACTGCTTAGCTTAAGACTAGACGGCGTTGTGTGACAGTTTAAAGAAAAAAAATGAACCATCGGGCAGTTGTCCTGACCAGACGTAACTCCCGTCTGGTCGGAGGATCATCTGTTTATAGACTTGCGGCAGTTTACACTCTGTTCCGCATTTATTTGTTAACTCGGCATATAGCAGCACAAAATAGATAGGTACAGAAGTCAATTTCATATATGCGTAGGTATAAAAAGTGAAGTACTTTTTATACCTACGCTAGGCGATCGCGCCGAACTGTGTGAGTGCGGCCGGGCGATTGAGCCGAGATGTCGTGTCCGTGAGCGTTGTCTATGTGTGCATTGCTCGAGCGTGCTTTGTATGTAGATTGTCTTCTGTACCTATCTATTTTGTGGCCTTGTCATCGGAGGCGGAAGGGGGGCGCTTGCATCTTTTTGGGTTTCCATAACACAAAAACAATAACAAAATACACTACACAGTAAACAGGATAAGAAAAATATGTGTCATTCTTCAGGGCTGCTGAGTAGATAGGGTGTTCAAAACATAATACAACTTAGTGCGATAGCAAAACTTACGAAGTTGGCGCTTAAAAATACATGCGATTAACGTAACTTTTTCAAGTTTAGAGTTCAGACACAATTTAAGCAGCTATCAGACTTTATTTACCTACATTTTATGCTGTAGCGAAGAAATCTCAGTTATTGGTCGTGGTAGCTGAAAGACGCAGCGTTGGAAGGCCTCCCAGAAGGTAGACCGACGACCTAGTGAGGGTCGCAGGAATCCGATGGATGCTAGACGCATAGGACCAGCTGTTATGGCGTCATTTGAGAGAGGCCTATGCCCAACAGTGGACGTCTTTCGGCTGAATGATGATGATGAACGGTGGTGCTGGAGTGTGAAAATGAAGTCTTCATTCAGTTTTGTCTTTCTACAGTATTTAAGGAACTGTCCCTTCATGTAATAATATTCCACAACTATCACACAACGCCGTCTAGTCTCAAGCTAAGCAGAGCCTGTGTTATGAGTGTACTAGACAACTGATAAACATACTTATATATTTCTAAATACACACATATTATAGATAAATTACACTCAGACACAGAACAAATGATTATGCTTATCACACAAACATTTTTCCTGGGTGGGAATCGAACCCACGACCTCCGGCGTAGCAGTCAGGGCTACTAACCACTAGACCAACCAGCCAGTCAATGTAGCAAAGTCATAGGAGGCCCTTTAGGTTAGCCCTAAGCTACCAAACTAGACGCAGACACCAGAGTCGCCACACGTCCGAGCTTGTCGCTCCACCAGATTGGTTGCGCAACCAAACGGACACCAGGTGAATAACTCTCTATAGAACTGTACCTCTACATTTTGTTGGTAGCGGCGACTGGTCGCGCCGCCATGGTGTCCCGGTGAGATATAGCTCTAACACTCTGTTCCTTATTTTCAGAAAAACCAGTTAAACGAAGAGACGCTACAGATTTTAAAATCAAAAAAATTACCAATAACATCACAGTTCGTTATTTTATATTGGTTGTTAAAACACAAAATATCAAACAATACTTATACTGAAAACGAATATGATTTCGTTATGGACTTCCTACTTTCTCATACTATGGGCCAGTTGTTCAATGTCAGGCTGAACGCGCAATACTTTGCCACAAGTCTTTATAAACTGGCAAAGAAAGCAAAGTACGAATACACTATTGATGTTATTGAAAAAACATTTGCTGAAAGTAACAGTGACAAGAACTATTTAAAACTCAAGAGTGATTACTTCATCAACGATTTTGACATCATTGCCAATCTCACACCTTATTTCATTTATTATTTATTGCCAAGATATTGTGAGATAGACAACAATGAATATGTTGATTTTCGTTTTATATGGGATATTATGAGAGATATAAATAAAAGTATAAGCAGAAGTGATCAAAACGATTTTATAAACGAATGGAAAGATTACAGAAAGGCAGATGATGAGTTTAAATTGCAAACTAATGAAGGTGTTGATAGTGAGATAGCTGAAGATTCTGAGACTATGGGGACTATACAGAAGAAATACATTCCTTGGAAGAATATGAGTGATGTCAATATGTATGATGTTGGAAAGAAGGTATGTATTCAAATGTTACAGAACCCGCCAAACACGACACCTTAATAATCCTTTTTCAGGGTTCCATATCCGAAAGGTGCTAACGGGACCCTGTTGCGAAGCCTCCACTGTCTGCCCGTCCGTTTGTCTGTCTGTCTATCTGCCCGTCCGTCTGTCACGGGGATGTATCTCATAGAGTTGATTATTTAACAGAATGCGTATTTTTATTGCCGCGACAACAACAAATGATAAAATGTAAAGGAACCCTCTTCAATTTTTATAGGATCCTCTATACCTATCTCTTAGGAGTCTTTAAGTCGAGAGTGAATAGGTTTCTTCTAGGCAAGCGTGCTTCATCGTCGACCACATCATCGCTTACCATCAGGTGAGATAGTGGTCAAACGCAAGCCTATCATTAATAAAAAAAAAAAAAACCTCTTATAGGATCACGCCACAATTAGGGCGGTAAGTCCCCTCTTTAAGGCGCGGCTGGAAAGACCTCACGGCGTCCTCACTTTCCGCATGACGCAGGTTCTCACCGGACATGGCACGTTCCGGAGGTTCCTGTACCGGATCCGTGCGGAAGTGACGCCCGGGTGTCGCCACTGTGCGGAACGCCCGGAGGACATGGTGGAGCACACAGTAGAGGTGTGCCCCGCTTGGGCAGAGCATCGCAGTGCCCTCGTGAGGGCGATCGGCGGCGGCGATCTCTCGTGCCGGGCCTTGGTGCAGGCCATGATCCGGAGTGGCAGGCGGTCGCCTCCTTCTGCGATGCAGTACTGTGCGTCACTGCGGGGTGCCAGCTGAAAATCAGCGCTGGGTGTTTGACGCCCAGCAATTGCTGAGCTGGTGACCCTTTCGGTTCAGGCACAGTCACTGCAACTGTATTGTATGTCTGTACTCTTTTTTTTTCTTATTTTTTATGTTGTTGTATATTGTGTTGCTTGCGCCGAATAAATGCTATTCTATTCTATTCTATTCTATTCAGTAATGCTAGCAAAGCAGGAGGCCGACCGCATCCGCAACGGCGACGCTCACAGCGCCCCAGCTGCCGCCGAAATTCCGATCCTGATTTCCGGCCACCGTAGGCGCGGGCTTGCGGACGGCGAGCAATGGGTAGCTCGCCGTCCGACCGTCCATTAACTATCCGGACCAAGCCCAAGTAGTCGACGGCGCGCACTGTTCCCGCGCGTCTCAAGGAGCTGTCAGCAACAGTAGGGGCCCAGCTGGGTCGAAGCCTGCTGGGGCCAGGGTTAGTTCGAAACATAGCTCAGCCCCGGTACGAAAGGCAACGAAAGAACAGGAGTGGGTTTTTAGTCAGTAAAAGTCTGACACTATCTCCCGCTCCGCCCAAGAGCGGGGGATGTGATTATATGATTTTCCCACCGCGAAAAAAAAACCCTTATAGGACCACTTTGTTTTCCGTCCGTCCGTCCGTCCGTCTGTCTGTCTGTCTGTCTGTCTGTCTGTCTGTCTGTCAAGACCCTTTATCTCGAGAACGCATGGAGGTATCGAGTTGAAATTAAAAGCATATACTCAAGTCTGTGGTCCCTTCAAGCTGTGAAAATAAACTTTTATAAAAAAAAAACCGACTTCACTAAAAAAAGGAGGAGTTCCCTCGATTTCGCCAAGATTCCATCATCAGATCCCGACTTGGTGACTATGGGACCATTTGGAAAGTATACCCTTTCCAACAAAAAAAGAATTTTTCAAATCGGTTGACAACCGACGAAATTATGCGCGAACATACAAAAAAAAAATACAAACATCCGAATTGAGAACCTCCTTTTTTAGAAGTCGGTTAAAAATGATACCGCCGTTTATGGAGGCTCAAGGATCGAAATTCATAGGGTACTTCCCGTTGACCCAGAATACTGAAATTTGGCACAAAGCAATGTCTTATAGCACAGGTAAAGGAATAAATCTGAAAACAGTAAATTTGTTGTTAACTTTTTTGCAATTCGGAAAAATCTTCGAGAATCCATTCGGGAATTGTAGTTTGAATGGAACCCTCAGTGCGCGAGTCCTTCTCGCACTTGCCTTCAGTTTTTAATATTATTATGTACCCTTTTTTCTTCGTTCTTTGTGTGCAGTTCAAATCACATTTGTTTTTTTTTTTTGAGGTGACTAATCACAAAATAACTATTTCCGCAGAGAGAAAGCCCAAGCCAACTAATCGTAGTAGCGTCTCTGATCGACAAGCTGCCGAACCTGGGCGGCATGGCGCGAACCAGTGAGGTGTTCGGAGTCCAGACCTACGTGGTAGACAGCTTGAGACACTTGCAGGATAAGCAGTTCCAAGGGCTCAGGTAATATGACCATGCTAAGTAATTGTACGTCGTGAACCATTTGAGATATTAGTAGTAAGGCCGAACGCTGCGTTACGCGAGCGCCCACGTGGTCCCATACAAAGTGTCCACCGTAGGCGCGGGCTTGCGGACAGTGAGCAATGGGTAGCTCGCTGTCCGGCCGTCCGGTAACTGTCCAAGTCGTCGACGGCGCGCGCTGTTCCCGCGCGCCTCAAGGAGTTGTCAGCAACAGCAGGGGCCCAGCCGGGTCGAAGCCTACTGGGGCCAGGGTTATCCGAAAGGGCGCTCGAGCCCCGGTATGAAGGCTTGAAGGAACGGGATGGGTTTTTTAGTCAGTAAGAGTCTGACACTATCTTCCGCTCCACCCAAGAGCGGGGGTTGTCATAAGATGATTTTACCCATCGAAAAAAAAAAAAAAGTCCCATACAAAGTGCCGGCGCGAGTACCGGTCGCGGGTAGCCGCGATGGAGGCCCGCGCGTACTAGTAAGCACTAGTAGCTACGCACGCACGGAGGAAAATGTCGTTTGATACTGAAAGGATAATTCTGGTAGTGCAGTGTCGCCCTAACATATGGGGCCAGGCGAATGAGTTATATCAGCGGTCGGCAACCTTTTGTCAGGCAAGGGCCACTTCTTCTTCCTGCCCTTGTCCCATCTTATTTGGGGTCGGCGCAATACGTTTTTTTCTTCCATTCTACCCTGTCACTCGTCATGCTATCACTAACTTCCTTTTCTTTCATATCATTCTTCACGCAATCCATCCATCTTTTCTTTGGCCTCCCTCTCCACCCATCCACATGTATACTCATAACTCTTTTGGTAACATGCATTTCATCCCTCCTCTTTACATGACCATACCAAGACAAACGATTCCCCTTCAGCTTGTCAGTCACTGGCGCCACTTTCAAACTTCCTCTAATATACTCATTTCTCACTTTATCCAATCTCGTCACACCGCACATCCATCTCAACATTCTCATCTCCGCTACATGCAATCTTTTTTCATCCGTCTTTTTCACAGCCCAACATTCTGATCCATACAGTATGACAGGTCTTATCACGGACTTGTAGATTTTACCCTTCAACTTGAGGGTGGAAGGTGGTAAAATAAACTGAAGGCGGGCCGCACTTGTAATTTTAACCTCTCGTATGACGTAATTAGAGACCGAGAGAGATAGATCTACGCGAGACACAATGGCTTTTTAATTGTGTCTCAATTAAAAAGCCATTGTGTCTCGCGTAGATCTGCGTTCCGACATACAAGGGGTTAACCCTAGATTCCACCCGATTTTAGGTTGGGGTTTGGTTTTTGGGGGAGGCCTATTTCTCGCAGTGGACGTCTTTGGACTGAAATGATGATGATGATGATACAACCTGATACCTGCGTACAATTGATCACATCTAGAAAAATCGAAAATGCTTTTAAAATTGTTACAACACACTTTTAATTGAAAAGTAGAAATAAAAACTACAAAATAACTTCTAACAAGTAGTTGGTTTTATAAAAAAAAATATGTGACATCTGAGGTTGTATTTGGGAGGCTATTTCTTGTATATTAGCCGTCATATTTGTAGTTGAAATTCGTAATATGGCTCTCAAATCTCATCTGTGAGACGAGAAGCATATTTATTTTTTCTATAATTAAGAATTGAAAAAGTTTGTTCGCACAAAAAAGTGCTACCAAAAATTGTAATTAACTGCTGAGCAAACCAGTTCGCGCCATATTCGGTGAAATACCAACTGAACGCCGGTGTCCGCATAGAAGATTATAAAATATTGAGCGTTTTATTTATAGGGTATTTATCCAAGAACGTAAATAAGAAGTTCTACTTAAAGTAGTCTGTAAATATCGAAAATAAGCAAACCTTTCCGTTTAAATTTACTTATATACTTATAAAATGTTTACGGGCCACAAGTAAGACGCCGCGCGTTGCCGACCGCTGAGTTATATTAAGATCGAGATGCAAGAACAGCATTGTGGACTGCGTCCGCGACGGGTGCCTGTCGCGGATGCCAGCGTAACGCAGCGTTAGCCTTAAGAAGGACTTGAGTAACAACATGAAGCCAGATAATGTGGTAGGCTCACTCATTGACAAGCTGCCCAATGATGGAATACTGCGGGAATGTTCTTAAAAGCTGAAACCCAAAGGGCAGGTGAAGGAACACAAATAGGTTTGAGTCAGTAAAAGTCCGACACTTCTGGCTCCACCCAGAACAAAAAAAAAGATATTTTATGATTTCCCAACCCAAAAAAAGGGATTGATTGATTGGGATTAGGCGCACAATGCCACATTCGCAAAATGACATATTGACGCAAAATGCCACATTCGCAAAATGTCATATTCTCAAAATGCCATATCGCAAAACGCCACATTAGCAAAATGCCATCTTCGCTAAATGCCATATTCGCAAAATGACTTTTCGCAAAATGCCACTTTCGCATAATGCCAAAATGTCATTTCGAACTCAGTATTTTTTTTATTTGGACGTTAGTATGTTTTTATGAAAAAAAGCCCACTGCAAGAAGTAAATAAGTAATTTTAACAATTTTTTTAATTTTAATTTTTTTTTTAATGTGTCATTTTGATAATGTGGTATTTTGCTAATGTGACATTTTGCGAATGTGGCATTTTGCTAATGTGGCATTTTGCTAGTGTGGCATATCGCGAAATGTCATTTTGCGAATGTGGCATTTTGCGTCAATATGTCATTTTGCGAATGTGGCATTGTGCGCCTAATCCATTGATTGATTGATTTATTTATTCTTGAACAATTACAATTGTATACTTACGAATATTAAACTTAAAAAATATGATCACACACGCACTTAAAACAAAACTAGGACAGTAATGACTAATAACAATTAAATGTCAAAAAAAAGTTACAAAAAAAAATTCAAAAAATAATTTAGTAATAATACGGGACCCACGTGGATTCATGAGGGCGGCGCGCACGCGACCTGGCCCGATCTCAGTCAGTAGGAGTCTATCAGACTGCTAAATTACGATTTCGCAGTCTGAACTCATGTAGACTTGTAGATAGTTAGTACGCAACGCCGGCTACTATCTACAGGTCATTGCACTCGCTCAGCTGACATTTTCTTAACGAAATTAAATTAGTACATCCGTAAATTAATACGATTTTTTAAAAACAGGTACTTTATTTTTTAATTTTATCTTTACAAATCGATAGTGTTTCATGTACCGGATCGACCCTCCACGGGATTAAAACGATCAAAATTTTGTAGTGACTCGCATACCTACATTACTTTTAAATTATTCCAATACAGCGTTTCAGCAGAAAAATGGATCAACGTAGAAGAAGTCCGTCCAGGCCGCCCCCTTAAGGAATACCTGATGAGGAAGAAGGGAGAGGGCTATGCTGTGGTGGCTGCGGAACAGACCTCCACCAGCTCCAAGCTGCAGGGCTTCAAGTTTCCTAAGAAGACCCTGCTGTTGCTGGGGTAAGAATTGTTTACATTTACTTTCTATGATGATAAGATAGGCCTATGCTGGTGTCAAAGTTTGACCTTTATTGCATCCAAAATAAAGACTAAACTTGAAGGAGAATCGTTTGTCTACTACACTAATATTATAAAGACGGAAAATTTGTATTTTTGTGTGTATGTTTGTAATGAATAAACTCAAAAACTACTGTGCCGATTTCAAAAATTCTTTCACCATTGGAAAGCTACATTCACCCTGAGTAACATCTTCTATAATATAAAAATGAATCGCAAAATGTGTTGGTAAGCGCATAACTCAACAACGCCTGGACCGATTTCGCTAATTTTTTTTTTGTTGTGTTCGTTATTATGAGGAGAAGGTTCTTATGAAAAAAAAAATGAAAATTAGGGTAGTGTAGGGTAGAGTAGGGTAGTGTAGGGTAGAGGAGGGTAGAGTAGGGTAGGGTGGAGTAAGGTAGAGTAGGGTAGAGTAGGGTAGGGTAGGGTAGAGTAGGGTATAGTAGGGTAGAGTAGGGTATAGTAGGCTGAAGTAGGGAAGAGCGGGAGCGAAGCCGCGCGGGTACAGCTAGTAGGTTATATTTATTGCCCGTGCAAAGCTGGGACGGGCCGCTAGTTTTGGTATATTTTTGTGAAGAGAAGGGATGAAACGCATGTTACTAAAGAGTTATGAGTAAGTATTCATGTGGATGGATGGAGAGGGAGAAGGAGGCTATAGAAAAGATGGATGGAAGTGAAGAGTGATATGAAAAAAAAGGTTGACGGGTGACAGAAAAGAAAGGAAGAGAAAACCGTGTTGCGCCGTTTCCAAATAATACAGGTCTAGAGCAGGAAGGTGATGATGATTGTACCAATGATGGACAAAGACCAATATTGGTAGTCATTCATTTATTTGCGTTCCACAATTTGTATACCAGAGACTTCCGAAGATCTTTTTGACATTCATCTTCTATGAAGTCTGTTTAATCGGTAGTGTGATTACTAATGAAAATATAATTTAATTTCAGCCACGAGAAAGAAGGTGTCCCATGCGACTTGCTACCTCTGATGGACCACTGCGTGGAGATCCCGCAGCAAGGCTACGTCCGATCATTGAACGTACACGTTACAGCCGCCATTTTTGTTTGGGAGTATGCCAGACAAAACATCTTGTAACTTGTTATACAGTTACTTAGGGTGCTTTCAATTTATGCGTTTTTGCCGCGGTGCAGATACGGTGCGTTAGTCGTACTGCGTACGGACGATCGTATTTATCAAACCAAGCGCTCGGTGCAGCAATCATGCGGCCACAAACACCACGTTTTCAATTCAGTGTTGAATAGCGCATTACTGGTATACAAACGCACAGCAACTAGATACGTTTTCGATTTAGGCGCTTGTTCTCGGACTGCAAATTACTGTATTACGCATTAATTGAATGGACCCTTAGGATTCGAGTAAACCGTACACGTCTTAAGGACCTATTACACTACGCGCAGTGTAATTGGGGTTAGACTTCTTTCTATGAATGAAAAATAGTACGAGTCGGAATATCGCACGCGATATTCAGCGCAGTGTAATAGGTAGGTCTTTTAATGCAATTTGTACTTTGTGTAATTGACACAAGGTTCAATTTGTTTTCTTTTTGTGTTAAAGCTACGTGACGTATGCGCGCTTGTAATTCGTGTCAACCTTTAGTTAGACTAGAAGTCGATCTAAACATAGTTTCAAGTTTGGAAAGGTTAGAAAGATTTATTAAATTTTCTCACGCATCTCCAAAAGATGGCTATTTTTTAAATGTGGTGAAATAAAACGCACACTTAATCAAAAAGAGACGTAACTCAAAAAAGAGGGTATTTGAAAATTGGACTTTATTTTTTAAACACAATAGTTCGATTTTCATTTCATAAACTTATTTCAGATTCAAATACCCTCTTTTCGAATTAGATCAAGCATAAGTTATAGTAGTTAAGTTATTATAATCAAGCATGCGAAAAGTAAAAACTAAAATTACAAATCACTTTACATATTTTTATTAATAAATAAATTTTAATAAAAATAAAACATAATTTTATTCGACTTCCTTCTCCAACAGATTTGACTAATTGTGACCTGCTTAAATCTACGTTAGACAGCAGGAAACATCAAAATGCATTAGGCATGGTGAAGTAACCACTATGTCAAGAATTTTGCAATTTATTTTTCATAGTTTTTACAGAAAAGTTTTACAACTTTCGGCAGTAGTGTTACTTTGATAGGCTTTGCCTCATATTCCTCCTTATCAATGTCTATTACTCCGAGGTGATCCTGAGGGACCAGCATCACACTTCTTGCAAGGATAGCATCCTTGATACTGTTGTTCCGCACACGGTCCCACCCGTCAGTCACAAACTCCGAATAATTATACTTGTGCTTCCCTATACCAATACTTAACGCAGGAGTACTATGAGTATTCTGAATGTTCGGAGTCACAATCCTGAAGTCACTCGTCTGGAAGCAAATTTCCTGAGTAGTCTCGCATTCTGCATTAATTACATCTGCAGGATCACTTGTCTGAGCATAAGATGTAGTGGGTAGGAAGAAGGCCCATTTCCTCTTGATAATAGGCCTTTTCTGGAGGCAGTTACTGCATCCGTTACAAGGCGGACTGTATGTAAGTGTACCTTTGCAATTCCAAGTTAGGGACTCCCTGTAGCCATTAAAGATGAATGCTGCATATTCTTTTAAAGAACCGTAGATCCAGTACTTGTGTTGTTTCGACATTACATCTCTGAACGCCCCCCATTCTAGAGAGCATAGAGCATATATTGGCTTACCGAACACAGCGTCTTCTGGTTCTTCAAGCGGTTCAATTTTCATTGCGTCTTTCCACACCGTATGTCCTTTAACGATGGCCATGGATGCTTCGATGAGCTGCTTGACTTTTAATACTCCATCTCCTTTAGGGAATAGACTGTTTCCAATAGTGTTTGTGCGTCCAAGAGGTAGAATGCCAATAGGGAAACGATTTGCTTCATCGTTTCGGCGTAGTAGACCTGAAATATTTAATTGCAGTTTACTTATCTATTACATATAGAAGAGAAACTGGCTGACTGATATCAACACACAGCTGAAAGGCCAAGAAACGTGAAATTTTGCACAAGTCTTCCTTTCATGATGTAGGCAAGCAAGAAGGGGTTTTTGATAAATCAACTTTTCGAGCAGATGAAAATGGAAAAATTAGTTTGTATGCAAAATTTTATTCCTTGGTCCCATATACTTGAATCTTAGCATACTTAATAAATTAGTAACCCAAGTAAATAAATAGAACTCATTTTTCAAAACTATTCTGTAAACATGTGTTAGTTAGAGGGTGTTAAAGGTTGGATGGGAGAATCTTCCTTGGAACATGAAACTGCACAAATTCTAATCAAAATAAATTAAAAAAAAACTCATTAATTTTTCAAAACTACTGGTTGTTTAGGGTTTACGGGGAGTTTAAAGGTTATAGCACACTTAAACGACTCTGCTCCAACACCGCTCCCACCTGCCCTAAAATAAGACGACTGCTCGCAGTCCACGCGGCGACAGCTAGCAGGCACCCAGCAGTCCACGCGGCGACAGCTAGCAGACGGCCAGCTGTCCACCCGCCGACCGCTTTCACTTTTGTGTAGATACTGATCGAATGAGCGGCGGCGCCTGCTAGCAGTGAGTGCGCGGACACCGCGGCGACCGCTTGTCTACAACGTGCAGCCAGCGAGGCGTCAACTACCGAGCAGTCTGACGGCGGTAAGCTCGCTGACTGCTAATTTATGATACTGGCTTCATAAATTAGCAGACAGCTCACAAAATATATCTTAAGAGCAATATTTAAAGCCCATATTTGAATGATATTCTTTTTGCCAGGTGGGAGCAGAGTCATGTAAGTGTGCTTTGACCTTAAAGTTTCTATGAATACCTTCTTGCGAACTGCGGGTAAAGTGCCTACACTTTACCGCAACTTCGTTCGGGATCATAATTTATAATGCTGGCCATACACGGTCAAACCTATCGTCCAATCCCACCTGATGGTAACTAATGATGCAATTGTTGATGGTAAGGTGTCCAAGCGAACGCTGGTGTTCACTCTCTCATTGTCTTTCTATTGTGCCTCTAATTCAGTATTTGAAAGGTTAAGACGCCATGTCTACGTCTTGTGATAAATTAAAGTGTGCAATAAAGAAATAAATAAATTAATATTCCCTCTAACCTTTAATCTTTCAAATACAGTCAATTAGAGACAATAATAAGACAATAGCAGTGCGCACGCTGGCCGTCGCTTGGAGTTTTATGAATTAAGAAACCCAAATGATCAGATAGAAAGACCATAGAAAGACCACAGCAGGTAAATTGACAAACATGGGCCTCATCTCATTTAACCTATTGAACACCATAATTAGAGACACAATAAAAAGAATGAGACAGGGAATGCCGGCATTCACTTTTTTTTACATAGTAATAAGTTACCTGTAACACTTTCCGACACGGTGCCATCTCCGCCCGCCACAACAATAGCCTGCGTCCCCTTCAAGGACTCTACCAGCTCTTTGGCATTCCCCTCGCTAGTTGTCTGTATAACATCTACCTGCAGCCCAGCCAAGTGCAGAAGTGGCTCACAGTACTTCTCAAAGTCTTGCTTTGCACTCCGCTTATTTGCAACAGGATTAAGTATAACAGTAACATGAGTAGGGTTTTCTAACATATCAATTACACCATCTCCATATTGTGAAGCCTCTTTGCAAGCTGCCCGCATCAGTAAGTTTATTCTGCAAAATTATAATAAAAAATAAAATAAATAATTTATTGCCCAATTAAGTGGAAAGTGAAAATAAAACTTTAAAATTATCGTTATTTTTTTATGTCTAAGGATTAAATTAATTAAATTTATCAATATTGTAACTGGAAGCATTTATAAATCAACTAAAAAAGACGTTTGTAAGTTATAAAAAAGGTATAAATTTACGATTACTTAAATCCTCAATTTGGTACTCACTCATATTTTTCTTTTGCTTTATTACAACCATAATAAAAAACTAGGGCTCCAAAAACTGACTTTTTCCAATTAGTACGGATCAGTGTGGGTAATTTTCTTATTTTTTCCATATTTTTAATTGATTTAGAATCAGGTCTATGAATTTGAGGTTAGTCAGCTGTTGTCAGTGTCAGTTGTGACTGACTGACATCTGACAGAAAATAAATAAACTGTCATGGTCACTGTCACACACGTCAAAGCACTCGTTAAAAGGGCCTATTACACTACGCTGAATAACGCGTACGATATTCAGACTCGTCTTATTTTTCTTCCCGAGTAAGACAGTCTGACCCTAAAGGGCCTAATACACTACGCGTTATTCAGCACGTGATATTCAGAGTCGACGTCGACAGTTCGCTTTATTTTTATTATTACGCATTACACCAGACTGAATAACGCGTACTTACTCATTCACACGCAAGACGTCGACGTTGGCGGTTGTAGTGCGTGCACCAGCTTCTGACATTTTGTGAGTGCCTATGTAGGCCTATGTGAAATATAAATATTTGAATATTGAATTTTTGGATGACACCTGCACTTTCGAAGCCCCAAAAGATTGCCGTAGTACTTACTGCAACCAGCTTGACCACTAAATTAAATAATATGTACTAGCTTTTGAATACGGCTTTGCTCGCGTACATAAAATAGGTATAGCCATGTCACTCAAAAATAAAGCATCTTACTAACGGTAAAAAAAAATTGTAATCGGACCAGTACTTACATTCAAAGATTTGGTACCTCCTACAAACAAAAAAAAACAGGGCAAGTGCTAGTCGGACTCGCACCCTGAGGGTTCCGTACAAAACTTATGTAAATAGTTTGAATCTGGAATGGAAGATTCTTTCAAATCGCAAAAAAATAAATAAATGTGACTTAACAACAAGACAGTTTTCAGATTTATTCCTATCCTTGTGTTAAAAGACATTTCTTTTTGCCAAATTTCAGGATTCTAGGTCAACGAAACCGGACCGGGACGTATCTTATTTCCGCGTTAACTTACAAGTTTAATTTTTTTACAGCTTCAAGAATCCGCAGACCTGAGTATATGGTTTTAATTTCAACTCAATACTTTCGCGCAATCTCGAGATAAAGAGTCTTTACAGACAGACCGATAGACGGATGTGTTCCGATTTTTCCTCTCGAGGTAAGGAATCCTAAAAACAAACTTCACCTCTTGTGCGTAGTTTTTTTATAAGCTCGCTTTTTCGCTAAGGTCGCTTTTTCAATGAAATTTTTGTACACTTAACATAAAACTTAATCCCCAAAAAACTTAACCCTTAAAAAACTTAACATACGTAACGCATGCATACGTCCGCTCCCTTCAGGCGCGAGCGCAAACTGAACGTGAACGGTCTAACTCTTATTACACTACTCAATATTCCGACTGTACGACAGTAAAGGACCTATTACGCTGCGCTGAATATTGCGTGCGATATTCCGACTCTTGCTATTTTTCATTCATAGAAAGACAGTCTAACCCCTATTACACTGCGCGATACGTCGAACCACAGACAAAACGATCTGATAACGCGTAGTGTATTAGATCCTTAAGTCTCGTCGAGCCCGATCTTGCCATCGATATTCAGAGTAAAGGTACCTATTACACTACGCGACATTCAGAGTCGTTTTGTCTATGGTTCGACGTATCGCGCAGTTTATTAGGGGTTAGACTGTTTTTGTATGAATGAAAAATAGTACGAGTCGGAATATCGCACGCGATATTCTGCGCAGTGTAATAGGTTCTTAAGACAGTGTGACCCTTATTATGCCTGCAATACATGTTGGCCGAGCGTTGCCGAGTGAAGACCAATACCAACATCTAGACAGTATATTTGCCTTGTCTTGCTGTCGCTCGGAGCAAGGGCGGATCCAACTTTGGAGCCAGGGGGGGTCACATAGTAGTGTTTTTTTTTTTTGATGGGTAATCATCATCCAAATGGCATCCCCCGTCCTTGGGCGGAGCGGGAGATAGTGTTAGACTCTTATTGACTAAAAACCCACCCCGTTCCTTCTTGCCTTTCGTACCGGGGCTGAGCTTCCCTTTCGGATAACACTGGCTCCAATAGGCTTTAACCCGGTTGGGCCCCTGCTGTTGCTGACAACTCCTTGAGGCGCGCGGGAGCGTGCAGAGCGCGCCGTCGACGACTTAGGCTCTGTCCGGAGAGTTACCGGATGGTCGGACAACGAGCTACCCATTGTTCGCAATCTGCAAGTCCGCGCCTACGGTGGCCGGAAATCGGGATCGGAATCCCGGCGGCGGCTGGGGCGCTGTGAGTGCCGTTGCCTGATGCAGTCAGCCTTCTCCTTTGCTAGCATTATTGCAGAAGGAGGCAACCGGCTGCGACTCCTCTGGACCATGGCCTGTACCAAGGTCAAGCGCGAGAGATCGCCGCCACCGAAGCGGGGCACACCTCCACTGTGTGCTCCACCATGTCTTCCGGGCGTTCTGCACAGTAGTGACACCCGGCATCACTTCCGCACGAATCCGGTGCAGGAACCTCCCGAACTTACCATGTCCGGTGAGAACCTGCGTCATGTGGAAGGTGAGGACGCCATGAGGTCTTTCCAGCCATGCTTCAAAGAGGGGACTTACCGCCATAATTGTGGCTTGCCCAACACTGGATTGCGATAGTCGCTGACGCCATTTCACCATGAGAACTCGCCGAAGCTCTGTCCGCCATGCTGCGACCTGTGCTCCGCGGCGCAGCGCCCCGGCGTTGCATCTCCACGCGCAAATCGTGCTTGTATGCAAAGACTGTTGCCTCCAGATCTCATGGTGGCAGGCCAGCAAGGAGGCTCGCCGCTTCGTGGGAAACCGTACGGTATCCCCGCCCCATTCGTATTGCCATGACCCTCTGGCATGCGTTCAGCTGGGCTTTCGGTAGCTGACGCAGCGATGGCGCCCCCTATAGGGATATGGACCGAACGATTCCCGCGTAGAGCCTCCGGCAGGATGCGTCTGGACCCCCGAGGTTGGGCAGGAGCCGCTTGAAAGCTGCCCCGTCACATAATCGTGGTCAATTCACACGAAGTTATTATTTAATTTTTATAATAATAAATACAGGTAAAAAGTCATTACATAAAACCTATATTGTGCAAAAAAAAAACATTATGTTTAACAATTTTAATTAATGATCGACCTACGTCCTGGACCTAGCCCCCCCCCACCTGGATCCACCCTTGGCTCGGAGTCGCTCGCCTAGCTGGTTGAGTAAAGACAAACGCCAACGGGTATAGACCTCATTTGGCGTAGCTTGTCACAACTCGCAGCCGCTCGCGATCACTTGCCTCATTTCGGAGCGGTGGCGGTTTTTCTGCGCAGATCAAAGGCGCTCGCGCGCGCTCGCCCAACGTGTGGGCGTCTCCTCAAAACTCGTCGTGTTGGCCATTTGCATTGGTTTCCTTCAAACTTGCCGAACGTATAGACAGTAGCGCTTGCCTTGTGTCTATTTGCCTGAATTTGCCTTGGCTCCCATTGGTCTAAGCTCGACCAATGTTTATTGCAGGCTTTACAAACCTCTTTACTTCGAACCATAGACTAAAACAGTCTAAATAACGCGTAGTGTATTAAGCCTAAAGATTTTATATATACATATAAAATCTTTAGGCCTAATACACTACGCGTTATTACGTACGTGTGCTTTAGTGTGGGTATATATACATATAAAATCTTTGATTAAGCCCTATACGTCGAACCCTAAACTAAAACAGTCTGATTATCGCGTAGTGTATTATATAGGCCCTAAAGTGCAAAGAATCTTGAAAAAATCGCAGTAAAAAATAAAGGCCACAGGCAGAATAATAACAAAGGCTGTAAAATTGTGAACAAAGTAGGCCGTTAGCATCATAATATATTTCATTTAATGTTAGTCTCAGTTCATCCAGAGGTTTGGCGGTTTGTACATGTCTACCCACAGACAGAGTTGACCAATTTTTGAACTGGGTACTGGGCCCAGTAAAAAATTGGTCTACTCTGTCTGACTGAGATGACCTGTCCCAGTCTTGATTGTGAGCTCGTATATTGGAGCATTCTGGATTAGAACAGATATACTGTTTAAGCTGGTTTTAGAAACAAAATGCTTAATCGAGCAGAACGAGTAATAGAACTTCACATCATAACATTAATTATTAATTCAATACATTCTGTCTAAAAAGTCAAACGACTTCGAAATTTTGCATAATATTAAATCATTTAAAAATATTTTTATTCTAATCGATACTTTTTATAAGGTTTTTCTTTTATTAAACAATGATCAAGATCTTATAATCAACCTTGATTATTAAACAAGTGTTGACTACATCAGATTTCATGTTGACCGAATAATAACCCAAGTCGTTTGACTTTTTAGACAGACTACGAACTAAATTTAATGAAAATTTAAGGTTGTGGACAGCATATTTTAAATTGCAGAAGTCGGGGTCAAGGGCCTCGTTTCGTTTTGTAGCCACTGCCTTGGTTTTGTCAAACTATATGACGGTGGATTTGTCCATTTACTCTTGTATTTCACACATTAACATTTGGGTTCTTTAGATTTTGTGTGTCCATCTAAAATCTACACCACTTGTGTGGGTAGCTAGTCGCCGGCGAGGGCGACCAAAGTCGCTGTGAGGTCTAGTTCTGCATTAAATTTTTTCTTTAACAATTTGGACATTGATACTAATAAACTATATTTTAAAAAGTAAATAAGTAGTCTCTATGGCATGTGTATATTTATATTTTAATTTATGTAAAATTGACTTTGTCGTGAAGAAATACAGTGCATATTGGCTTGGTGTATCTACGGTTTGGTTTTCAAGTAAAATCATAGAGAAAACTCAAATTGATTTGTCAAATAAATATCTATATTTTCGTTTTGTGATGTGTTAATGATATTTATTTAATTTCTTCAGTAATTCGACATGAGTTCTGATAAAAAGGGAGTCGTCAAATTATCTGACGGCTGGGTGCTTTGCACATCTAAATCAAATCCCGGTAGAAAGTATTATTTTAATAAGAGGACAGGAAAATCGTCATGGACCCAACCACAGGTGAATTTCGTATTTTTTTGTTGCCAATCATACATTATTGCTACAAAACTGGTTTCTAAAATGATTAAGGGTAATTTTAGGATATCTCAATTATTAATTTGGAGCATATTTTGATGTTATTTGTAACTTTTAAAATCTTTTATTTCAAGGCTACAGAAAAGTCTGATAGGAAACACAAAAACAAGAAAGAGAAAGTAAATAGAGAAAAGAGCAGAAAAGAAGATACACAGAAGAATAATTTAAAAAGGAAAAGCGACAACCATGAGAGGCCAGACCTTCAAGACTCTGCTAAGAAAAAACATAAAAAGGGTATGTGTTATTTACATAAATAAACCTTTATCTAACAACTTTACTAAAGGATTATACATATAAGTCATCTCACGTTATTCTAGAATTACGAAATAAAGGGGTATGCTACTTTACAGAACAAGCCGATATCTTCAATATATGTATGGCTGAGTAATTTTTATATTTTGCAATGTAGGCAAAGAATGCATTACTACATTGACAATACTTCAAAACCGCAGTATTTTGTAAAGATCTGTGAAGATTTAGAAGAAATGATGTAAGGTTCTGCTCACAACAGTTGCAAAAACAGATTAACCTTTCAATCATGTCAATTAGAGACACAATAGAAAGACAATGACGGTGCAAACGCCGGTTTTCGAGTGGGGTTTAATGAATTAAATGCAGAAATTTGATAAAACAGATACCCCACTCTCAATAAATTTGGTTTGTTTACCATTTTCATTTTAATTCATTAAACCCCAAGTGAATGCCGCTGGCATTCAGTCATCTATTGTTTTATTATTCTGTCTCAAATTTACAGTATCTGAAAGGTTAACGCTTTAGCCTCAGCACAAGACTGCTTGTTGTGGAGACACTCGGGGAGTTCTATGTTCACCAGTGGGCGTTTTCAGCTGAAATGATGTTGATCATGATTATTATTATTATAGCTTTATTTTTTTCCATACAATGTTTATATTTCCATATTTCATGTACTCGTAATTAATAATTATTGTATGGCCCCTATAGGGTAGAAAGCCTCCTCCATCTTTTTCCATATCTCTTTATCTTGGGCAGTGTCCATCCAGTTCTTTCCAGCTGTTTTTATAATGTCATCCGCCCATCTTTTTCTTTGTCGTCCTTTTTTCCTTTTGCCAATGGGACCTGGCCATTTCGTAACAAGTAGTGTCCACCTTTTGTCCCGGTACCTGGCTAGGTGGCCTGCCCATTTCCATTTCAGTGACATAGCATGTTGTAGAGCATCTTTGAGTTGAGTTTTATTACGTATATCTGTATTTCTCGTTTTGTCTAGTCTTCTTAGTTTCAAGATGCTTCTTTCCATGGCATGTTGGCAAGACAGGATTTTGTTCTTTATCTTATTCGTGAATGTCCAGGTCTGACTTGCGTAAGTTAGTGATGGTAAGATACAGGAGTCCATTATGATTTTCTTTAGCTTTAAGCCATAGTTCCCTTTGAGAATTTCTTTTTGTGCCCAGTACTTTTTCCAAGTTATATTTATTCTCCTATCGACTTCATTTTCGTTTCTGTTTGCGTCAAATGACATGTTTTCCCAGATATACATAATCATTTACATATTCTATCACCTTCCCTTCAACATTAATCGGGGTTTGGGTATGATTGGTCATTATTTTGGTTTTGCTGGTATTCATTTCAAGTCCCACTTTTTTACTTTCCGTGGCAAGGTTTTGGAGCATTATTTCTAGTTCTGTAGCAGTTTCACTAAAAAGAGCTATGTCGTCTGCGAATCGTAGATGTGTTAGGCGTTTATTTTGTAACCAAACTCCTTTGTTTGCCCAGTCTATGTTTTCGAAGATGTGTTGCAGAACTGCTATGAACAGTTTTGGAGAGAGCGGATCACCCTGCTTTACACCTCTTTCTATGGGAAACTCTTCACCTTTACTTTCTAGTTTTATTCGACTAACACTTTTGAAGTATACATTTTTTATTGTATTTATGTATTTCTCATTTATGTTGTTGTTTTTTAGTGCCTCCCATATGGATGTATGTGCAATGCTGTCAAAAGCTTTTGAAAAATCAATGAATCCTATATAGAGTGGTTTGTTGAATTCTTGGTATTTTTCTAACAGTTGATCAACAGTGTGGATGTGGTCGATCGTTGAGTAGCTCGGTCGGAACCCCGCCTGTTCGGTTGGTTTATGTCGATTTTTGATGCTATTCTACTAAGTAGGATTGAAGAAAACAGTTTGTACATAGTGGATAGGAGACTAATGGGCCGATAGTTGGCTACTTCTTGTGGGTTTCCTTTTTTATATAGAAGTATTATATGTGAAAGGCCCCATTTTTCAGGTATTTGTTCAGTTTCTAATACCCTGTTGAAGAGTATTGTTAGGTATGGGACTAGTACCCGTGCTCCAACTTTTACTGCTTCGTTAGTTAAGTTGTCTGGTCCAGGGCTCTTTTCTGGTTTTAGTGTTTTTACATGTCTTAGTACTTCTATACCACTTATTGGCTCTATTGCATCTTGTGTTTGTCCTATCTCTCCTGTTTTGTTGTAGATGCTTTCCTCTGTGCCTGATTCTTCTGGCAGTTTTTTGTAGAGTTCTCTGTAGAATTTGGTAGCACAGTTCAAAATATCTTCCCTGCTCTTTGTTTCTATTTGCCCTTGCTTTAGGTTTTGAATCCAGGTCTTATGTGTTGACAATTCTTTACTAGCCCGTTTTGAACTTCTAAATGTAGTTAGGTTTTTCTCGATAATTACTTTCCTGTACGTTTTGTAGTCTTCTCTGATTGCTTTCTTGGTTTTCTTAAATAGTTGTGTTAATTCTTCTTTCTCTTTTTTAGTTTTATTTTTTAGATGTAGTAGTTTTCCACGTCTGTTTATGAGGTCTAAAGTTTCATTAGTTAGTATTTTATGTTTGTGGATTTTTGGTTTATTTTCTAATTTGAGACTCTTTGTTATCATCTGTTCTAGTTCATTATTAATAGTTTCTACGTCGTTATCTATTTTTAGAAGTTCATCTAGTGTTTTTGAATGTTTCTCTAGGTTTTGAATATACGTTTCTCTTTCGTTTAGTGACTTGAGTAAACTTGTTGATTGTTTGTAGTGTTTTCGATTAGTTTTAGATGTTTTTATCGTTAGGGAGCATCTGAGCATTCTGTGGTCAGATGGAAAGTTGATTGGGTTCAGAACCTCTCCGTTTGTTACGGTCTTCGGAATGTTGGTCAGTATTATAGTCGATTTCATTTCTTGTTCTCTGGTTGGGCGATGTCCATGTCCATCTGCGAGACTGTTTCTTTTTGAAAAAAGTGTTCATAATTTATGCTCATTAGCGTGCTGTATGAGGCGTTCCCCCCTGTTGTTCCGTTTCCCGTATCCATATTTGCCCATTACCATATTTTCTTCAGGTTTTGGATGACCGATTTTTGCATTAAAGTCGCCTATTATAAACTGCTGTTTGTCAGAAAGGTCTTGTGCTGTCTTGAGATCATTATAGAATGTGACAATTTCTTCTTCGCTTGAGCTTTCTGTAGGTGCATAAGTTTGAATTAAGGTAATTGGAAAATGATCAATAAGTTTTAAGATTGCTATTCTTCCGGATATTCCTTGAAAATGTATTATGTTATTTTTTAATGTGTTCTTTATTAGGAAGCCTACACCATGCAGGCCTGCAGTTTCGCCGATGTAACATAGAATATAATTCTCGTATTCTTCAATCTTCTGACCCTGTCTTCTGATTTCAGCCAGTCCTATTATGTCCCAATCTATATTTTCTATGCTTTTGTCTAGCTCTAATAATCTTTCACTGTTTGACAATGATCTAACATTGTACGTGCATATTTTAAGTTGTGTGTTCTTCGTTATTTTCTTATTTTTCTTTCCGCAGTTGGGGAGTTGATCATGATTATGAGCCTTTTAACAAGGAACATTGTATACAGACAGCTGTGAGGTTCAACGCAGTGGTCAATTACTTATTTGTTTACAATATTAATTTGAACAGTCCCAAGTTAACATAGACCTTTGTATAGACAGGAGGTTACTTACGATCAGGCAGGATGTGGTCGATCAGGCAGGATGTGGTCAATTATATATGTCGTGGCCAGATCTTAGAATTGATCACTTCATGATATGGCCAACTAAAAGTGACCAGATCATTTAAACATTAGCATTTGGCCAAACAAAGTTGTTTGGCCATAACATTGATATAAGAATTTGTACAAGCTGTTTGCCCGTACACTTGAGATGTGTTTGTTGTGTAGTGTGTTGCCAACGAAGACGGGAAGTACACAGAAATAAAATAACTGTTTTTGTATCCGTTTTCGAAGAGAGTATTTATTATTTATTTATTTATTTATTTATGTATCCTTTATTGTACACCAAAATAATAAATTACACATTTGAGCCTTATATTTAGAACATACAATTGGCGGCCTTATCGCATTCCGCGATCTCTTCCAGGCAACCTGGTATGGAAAGAGATTGACTTGACATAAAATGGGGTTGCACATGGTGCATTATAAAACAAGTTAAACAATTATTGAGGAAAAAAAAAGTCAAAGTATTATATTTAACACTAAAATACATACTTAAATACATACATACTAAATAATAATACTATTATTTTTTTTATTTATTGTACTGAATTAGTAAATCGTAACTATAAATAAAATGTAATTACAATAGTAGGTTACGCAACGAAGGCGTCCGCCATATCGCCAATTCAGCGCAATGTTAATACAGCATAATAAGTTAAAAAGTAAAACAATTAAAATCATGTGGCGATGCTCGTACAGAATTCAATGATAATAAAAGGTCTAAAGAAACTTATAGGCCAAACTAAGATTGAAAAAATATTATCAAACTTTAACATTTTAAACAATTTGGCCAGTTTTATTTGGCCATATCATAAAGTGATCAATTTCAAAGATCTGGCCACAACATATACAAACAGCTGTCAGTCACCACAGTGGTCTACTAATGGTCATGATAAAGCTATTACCGCCATTCTTATTTGATGGTCAACACCAGCTGTAATAGACATCCAACCTATGTTTTTATGACCTACTTATTTTTCCTCCATGTTAGTGTCTACTTCCAGGCTACGAAGACAGCTGAATATCAGCTTTTCACTTGAAGCGATTGCATAATGCATTGCAAATACCAAGAAAGGTTGCTCAAATATATTTTTTCATTTTGTAACATACTGTTATGTATTTAGTATACAATATACTTCCCTGTCATTATATGTGCATTCTAAATAATAGGTTTATGCCTATACATTCAAGCATTAACTGATTATGGGTGGGCTACATAGCCTGCCATTTTCCATTCCTCATAGATCAGAGCACCAACAAACAGTATACTTTGATAACATTGCATAAATATGATCCCAAAAGTTAAACTATGACAGTAGCCTTCATAAGTAAACAAACAACTACATTTTTAAGGACCTTTTTTGGTAAGAAAATTATAATTTAATTAACACAAATTGTAAAATCTATCCAGAAATCTCCACACCATCTAAGCAGAAACCCAAAACTGAGTCGCCACAGAAGCTCAAGCCGTCACCAGTTCCAAAAGACACACCTGAGAAACAGACACCAGCTAAAAATGCAGCAAATCAAAGACTTTCACAGCTGAGAACACGGTTATCGGCCGAGTCTCAAGATGACAGTAGCAACAGCAATGACAAAACCAGCTCACCAGTCAAACCGAAGCAGCCCCAAAAAGTCAGTCCAAAACCAAATGCAACGGAGACAAAGATGGTGAAAACAGAAAACAAAAGTCCGTTGGTGAACGAAAACAGATGTACTACGTCACAGTCTCCGAGCAGTGATAGTCTACAGTCTATTCCTTCACCATCTCAATTCTTTGCAGCAAACAAAATAATCTCCTCGATGAAGGCTCAATTGCCTGAAGAATACTGTGATAAAACAAAACCAAAAGACACATTTGCGGATATTGAGCACGGAATATGCAATCAGACTTCTGAGTATCCGTATATGAAGCACCCAGCGACTCCGCCTCAATTTTCTGAAGCTAGTAAGCTAGTTTCCGCTATTAAATCAAAATTAACTAAAGTGGCTGTTAAGGAAGCGAATCTGAGGACTTTTGCATCAGCCAGTGAAAGGATGGAGGCGTTACGGACTAGTTTAGGGAATGAATTGATGGAAATTGAGAGTGAACCCATAGTATTAAGCAATAGTGTAAGCAAAGAAATAATCAAGAGTGCGTCTGAAGCCATGGATGTGGATTGTAAGGAGGTTTGTCATCTATTTTTTTTTCTTTTAGTAGATGGATCTTAAGGGCCAAGCGCCCGAAATGTGCCATAACACAGTGATTTTCTGAGGCTTACTCCTCCGTAACGGCTAGGTCAATTGGTTTGAAAAAAAATATATGTTTATTATAGATTCATGAACAATAATATCAACATTTGATTTTTTCGTGCAATTAATACTTTTGTCAAAAAAAAATATTTAGCAATTTCGCTAACTTTTCGCAACTTTTCCCTACTCCTTCGAAACGGCTTGGACCTTTAGAAACATTTTTATACATAAAAATTGGTGGTTAAATATTCTTCAAAGTGAACATTGCATATGTAAATCAATCAATATCTCGCAGAGAAAATGGATTTAAAGCGCTTTCCGGGCGCTGCTGGCCGCAAATAAATGCACAGATTTGCGTACTGCCGCCTAGGCGAGTGCGAGAGTTGCGTTCACATAATTTCGGTCAGATGGTTCAAGGGACTATACGCCTTAAATTCGATTCTAATGTGACCATATCTACCCCTAGTTTTGCAAGGGTTTTCTTTATTTTCGGTGGGTAAAAATCATCCAGATAACACCCCCCACCCTTGGGCGGAGCGGGAGATAGTGTCAGACTCTTACTGACTAAAAAACCCACCCCTTTCCTACGTTGCCTTTCATACTGGGGCCGAGCTTCCTTTCGAAACTAACCCTGGCCCCAGTAGGCTTCGACCCAGCTGGGCCCCTGCTGTTGCTGACAACTCCTTGAGGCGCGCGGGACCAGTGCGTGCCGTCGACGACTTGGGCTCGGTCCGGACAGTAACCGGACGGTCGGACAGCGAGCTACCCATTGCTCGCCGTCCGTAAGCCCGCGCCTACGGTGTCCACCCTTACGTTGTTGAAACCTCTATGGTTCGGACTAAGCGTTTCGCCTCATTGTTTATACTGCGTACATCGAAGGACTGGAATAATTTGCTTGCTGCGGTCTTCCCGTCTGATTGTGTTTCTTCAAGGCTAGAGTGAATAGGCTCTTAATAAACTAGTACGCCTCACTATCAACGATTGCGTCACTGCTTACCATCAGGTGGGATTGCAGTCAAGCACTAGTTTATATCATATCAAAAAAGAACTACAGCAGCGGTTCCAATTGGTTGTTCGATGCATTAATGCCTTTTAAAACCTGTAGCCTGATGTAAGTAAAATCAAACAAGCCAAATGTCGTTGAAGTTTTATAGACGTTCGATCGAAGTCCTATCCAAAAGCGGTATTCACGATCTATCTACTTATTTTCAGTTACATTAATAGGTACGTATTCTACCAGGATAATTTAATACAGATTTTTTTTTTAATTGACGAATTTCAAACGACTTTAATATCGGTGTCGTTCAAAATCGATTGATGGATGTGAATACGGAAATGGTCTAAACGACTAAATCGCTACGATATCGTACTACGCGTTCCAAATGAGAATAGGACCGATTCCTATATTTTGACGTCTCGTCGTACTGTCAAATCGAAGAAATTTTGGCAAAATTAAAGAACTTGGAGATGAGTAAAATTAAAGAACTGGATTCTGAGTAAACTTTTTTCGTTCACAGTTCATAATGATTGAATGAATTAATTAATGTTAAAAAATTTCTTTCCTCGATTTGACAGTAAAGCGTGACGTCACAACATGGCGGGCGATCCTATTCTTATTTGGATATCAATAGACTTACTCATAAAGTATTACATCTGCCTCTTTACATGGAAAAAAAAAAACTGTGCGTGTGTATTTCAAAGATTTTCTTATTCACTTGGCTTTTTGTTAACAAGGTTCCTTTCAATGATACAAAAGAATAGTAAGCAGACACCTGACCTTATAACCTCAGACTAAATATAGGTCAATTGTGGGTAGTACGTTAAATGGCTGATTGTGAGATACATAGTTGTTGTACAGAGTCATTATTGTGAACATCTTTTTTCTTTTTTTTTTAATTGAGATAAACTAGTGCTTGACTGCGATCCCACCTGATGGTAAGTAGCGATGCAATCTCTGATGATGAGGCGCACTACTTTATTAAGAGCCTATTCACTCTAGCCTTGAAGACACCCAAATTATAATCGGACGGAAAGACCGCAGCAGGCAAACTGTTCCAGTACTTCGATGTACGCGGTATAAACGACGAGGCGAAACGCTTAGTCCGGACCGTAGAGGTTTCAACAACGTAAGGGTGGTGCTTGCTAATATTAGCATGTTATTGCCCACTTTAGGGAAATTAAAGGTCTCTTTTCAAGTAGAAAGAACGATTGTCACCTTTAAGGCTGAAATAGTTGCAGGCTCGAACTTGCTGATGGTTGAGGCCAAAAAGTGCGATGTCTCATCTGACATCATGTCCGACAACGATAATTTCAAATATGAGCAGTTATAAGTTAGTCTATATGTTAGTACGCACACAAACACCGTTTCGAACTAAAATGACATTAGACGCTGCGTGAAATCAGAGAGTAATGTTTTGGAAAATCGAGTTTTATGAAAATACCACTGCATAAATCTATTACAAATAAATTGTATGCAACTCTTCGATAATAGTTTTTTTTCGGTACCGTCTTTTTCTCCCGCTCTTAGGCGGAGCGGGTGATTAGACTAAAAAACCCACCCCGTTCCTTCAAGCCTTCATACCGGGGCTCGAGTTCCCTTTCGGATAACCCTGGCCCCAGTAGGCTTTGACCTGGCTGGGCCCCTGCTGTTGCTGACAACTCCTTGAGGCGCGCGGGAAGTCGACGACTTGGGCTTGGTCCGGACCGTTACCGGACGGTTGGACAGCAAATTACCCATTGCTCACTGTCCGCAAGCCCGCGCCTACGGTGGCTGGAAATCGGGATCGTAATCCCGGCGGCGGCGAGAGCGCCGTTGCCTGATGCGGTCGGCCTCCTCCTTAGCGAGCATTACTGCTTCGCAGAATTTGGCGACCGCCTGCTACTCTTCCTCGCTCCGGACCATGGCCTCAACCAAGGTCCGGCGCGAGAGGTCTCCGCCGCCGATCGCCCCCACGAGGGCACCCCGATGCTCCGCCTAAGCAGGACACACCTCGACTGTTTGCTCCACCGTGTCTTCCGGGGTCGGTACCGTCTTTGCTTTCGAGATTTTATACGATTTTTGTTACTTTTTTATACTTAAAGTTGCGTTAAAATCATCAAAAAACAGAAACTTTGTTGGCTCATAACTTTGTAATGCCATTTTTTTTTTCTGTTTCCATACAGACAAAATTAATAATAAAATAAAACCATACTTATCATGTTTTAAATTGAGGGAGGCCTGAGTCCCAGCAGTGGGAAGAGTATAAAGCTAATAATGCTATGCTATTGTGTTATGGTATGTTTGCGTATTTGAATTATCTACCTCTGATATCCCCATTAGCTAATTATGCATATGTTTAAGTTATAATCATCTACTTATACTGTTATCTTTGTTTCAGATGAAGCAAGTTGCACCTCTAGTGAATTGTACAAAAGATAACATTGGAAGTGAAGTGGTTTTAGTGGTGGATACGAATATTTTTATACACGAGCTGGACATGATTAAGAATGTGCTCAATTCTAGTATTAAAGGTAATTATGAATAATTTTATTTTGGCTTTAGATGTAGACTCGCAAATCTCCGTTGAAAAGGGAGGATCCTCCGACCAGACAGACGTTATGTCTGGTGTCGGCAACTGCCCGATAGATGATTTCAGGCTGTTGTATATGTTCAAATCGCGTGGAGAACTAATATTGTACAGAATTTTTCATTTCTAGTATACTAGCTTTTGCTCGCTTTAATATAGATTACTAGCTTTTGCCCGTGGTTTTGGCTGTGTACATAGAATATGTCCTAAGTCACTCGGGAATAAAGCAGCTTTCTATCGGTGCAAAAAAATTAGCAAACGATCCAGGTAGAACTATATTCATAAAAGCGCGCCTTTCTTAAACGTAAAGGGGAGTTACTCTCCAATTGGATCGAAAACTAGTCCAGGGAAAAACAAACAGCAGAAAAACAGTATTTTATATGAAGCAGCTATGAACCCTTGACAGGACTGGTGTCTGTTGTTCCAAGTTACCCGTCACACGGTGTCATACGTGGGCCGTACGCGGATGTGGTTGCGAAGCGATTGGATGCGATGCACGCGAATTCAACGCGACGCAGCGGCTTTGTGTTACTTGCGCACGAACTTGCCGCTATTGCTTCCATTTATATAACAATAGTTTTAGTATATACGAAACCCGAAACATGTATCTAGTATTTTTATGTAAAGAACCTATAGTCTATCTAATAAGTCAACCGACTTGGGAATTTTGTATAATATTTAATCATTTAAAAAATACTTATATTCGATACTTTTCATAAGGTTCTTCTGTTAGTAAACAATGATCTCTATCTCTTAATCAACCTTGATTATTAAACCCGTGTTGACTACATCAGATTTCATTAAATCCTAATAACTACCCAAGTCGTTTAACTTATTAGACAGACTCTATGCACAAAATTTCAGAACTGTATCATGAAAAATCACAAAGTTATAAGCTTGTTATGTCAGCAAAAATACATAGTCAACGGGCCATCTAGGCGACTGAACGGTTGTTTTGCACTTGCGCCTATCTGTTTGCTAGTGCCTAATTCCCGTTATGACCTGCCGTGACCTGTGTTGTACTTAGTGTCGGTGGTGTCCAACTTGTGACCTTTTTAAATATTTTTGGAAAAAATATATAACATGGTGTAAAAACTATGAGCATCCATTCAGTTAATGATTCTGAATAAACTATATTCAGGTTTCGCATAAAATAAAAATAATGTTGTATAAAACAAGACACCGCACCGCAAGAGTTCGCGCGAAGATATCAAACCAACTTATTGCGGCCGCTTCGCTTCGCTCATCACTGCACCGCACCCACGTGCGATTGGTTACGTACGTCTGCAGTGACGTCGGCGTTTGTTTGTACATAAAACAACAATACAGAATATAGCCTAGAGTAAGAGTAGGTTGTACGGTTCAGTCAAAATTACTGTCCAATTCCCGAGCTCCTAAACTAGGTACGCAGACTGTAACTTATGAGTCGGAGATTTCGCTAGTTAAAACACGCATTTGTGCATTACATTGAGTTAGTGTGTCTAGAAATAAAAGCTTGAAAGCTATTTTTTGTGGTGGGAAATCATTCAATGACTTCTCCCCCTCTGGGAACGAGAGGGCGTGTCAAACTTTTACTGACTGACCTGTGTCCTTCAGTGGCCCTTTGCGTTCTATGGTTTATTTATTTTTTTGGTGGGAAAATCATCTAATGACATCCCCCGCTCTTGGGCGGAGCGGGAGATCGTGTCAGACTCTTACTGACTAAAAACCACCCCGTTCCTTCGTGCCTTCATACCGGGGCTAAGCTATCTTTCGAAACTAAATCTAGCCCCAGTAGGCTTCGACCCAGCTGGGCCCCTGTTGTTGCTGACAACTCCTTGAGGCGCGAGGGAACAGTGCGCGCCGTCGACTTGGGCTCGGTCCAGACAGTTACCGGACGGTCGGACAGCGAGCTACCCATTGCTCGCCGTCTGCAAGCCCGCGCCTACGGTGGCCGGAAATCGGGATCGGAATCCCGGCGGCGGCTGGGGCGCTCAGAGTGCCGTTGCTTGATGCGGTCAGCCTCCTCCTTTTGCGTTCTATGGTCACAATCACAAAATTTTTGACTTATTTCTGGCAGTTTTAGTATTTTACACACTTATCTGTACAAGGTGTAAGGGACAGCCCTCCACAAACTTTAAGGGCTTGCTCAGTAGACGAAACTGAACAACATTCCACAAAAAATTTTTTCAGGAAAGGAAAAAAGAATCCGGCTCACCATACAACATTATAAACTTGATTGGACAGTTTGTATGGAGACGCCGAATTCATTTTTCGTTTCCTGAAAAAAATTTTTGTGGAATGTTGTTCAGTATCGTCTACTGAGCAACCCCTTAAAGTTTGTGGAAGGCTGTCCCTTACACCTTGTATAGTTCTCATTTGATTTGTCCATTACGCATTTACTGTATGGACTTTAAAAGATACTTTAACCTCTGACTTAGTTTCAGTGTTTCGTCTCAGGGCAGTCAGCTAGGAAACATCGGACTAATGTAGTTGAAATTGACGAAAAAATTAAAAACTATTTTTATAGCTTACTTGCAAAATAAATATTATTATCAGCAGAGCTGGAAAACCCAAACAACGAATCGTCCATAGGAAATTAATTATTTGTGCTTTCTTTAGACCATCAACTGCAGTCACGCGATAAGTCTTCGTGTCTAGAATAGTTCAGTATTACATAGATCGATTTGCTGAATAAATAATAACCACTTCAATCTGGGCCGACCCTTTATTAATTGTTGCATTGCAGCTATTTGAATACATAATTATTTATTCCATGAACTGATATGTTTCTTTAGAGATTAGTTCTTTTTTAAACTTATAAAAGCTAGTGTACGGTTCCAATTTGTCGTTTCCTATGGAGAAGAACCGGCAAGAAACTCCATGGTTACCTTCTCTTTTCAAAATCTGTGATATTAAAACATTTCTATATTACAATATAAATAAGAATGAGAGGGCAGTGTAGTCCGGTCAACATTGTACCTAAAAGCACAAAAATAATAATAAGGTAGAAATTGAAAATAATTATAATCTATGAAGTAGAGGGTCTATGGTAACAGCTCCAACTTAAGCGCCGTACGCACGATCCATGCTGACGTACGTTCCGCCAAGGCCGTATAGATAAAATAACGATAAATCAGGGCTGCCAGGTGCAAAATTTTAGTTAATTTTAATAAAAACTAGAAAAATAGAAAAGAATTTGTACTTCTTCGTTGTTCGATCTTTTCGTTTCAAAATTTCGATTTTTAGTAGTCGTATAGTCGTACGATCACCCCTTTTTTGCACCTTGCAGACCTGATTTATCGTTGATTTTGTCATATTTTATCTGTATGGCCTTGGCGGGACGTACGTCAGGATGGACCGTGCGTATGGCGCTTTACAAATCGTACGTCGCGAGTTCAAACCCAGGCGGGCGCTTTACCTTGTGTAATTAATTCCACCACCACTACTCTCAAAACGGCCAAGGGAAACATCGTGAGGAACTCGGTGTGTCTTTGAACGGAAAATTCGAAAGCTTGTGACATCCACCAACTCGCAACTGTCCTGTAGCCTGATTCACGTAAAATCAAACAAGCCAAATATCGTTGAAGTTTTATAGTCGTTCGATCGAAGTCCTATCTAAAAGGGGTATTCACGATCTATCAACTTATTTCTAGTTACATTAATAAGTATTCTACCAGGATAATGTAATACAGATTTTTTTTTAATTCGACGAATTTCAAACGACTTTTAAATCGGTGTCGTTTAAACTCGATTGATGGATGTGGATACGGAAATGGTCTAAAAGACTAAATCGCTACGAAATCGTTACGGTTTTCATTACGTGAATCGGGCTACTGCTCTTGTAGCGAGGAGGGCTGAATCCCAGCAGACATATTCCATGTCCATTAACTAGGATCTTGGTGATCTTATTCCACAACTTGCGCAAAGTTGCAAATAACTTTTTTTGCTTCGCACCCGTCGTTTTAATTCTGATAAAATACATAGGGCTGTGGTACGGTATCGGAAGAAAAAGTTTGTTAACAATACATTTTAGACTGGTCTGTCGGTCTAGTGGTTAGTGGCCTTGACTGCTATGCCGGAGGTCGTGGGTTCGATTCGATGAGCATGATCATTTGTTCTGTGTCTTGGTGTAATTATATAGAAATATATAAGTATGTATATCATTTCTCTAGTACTCATAACACAAGCTCTGCTTAGCTTGGGACTAGACGGCGTTGTGTGATAGTTGTGGAATATAAAAAAAATATTTTATCTTCTCTATCAGGATATGCAGAACAGCCAACCCTGCTGGTCCCCTGGCGGGTGGTGAACGAGCTGGATCGACTGAAAGACAATAACAACTGCAACGGCGCGATATGGAAGCGGGCCAAGGCGGCGATGGACTATCTATACAAGTCCTTACCTGAGAACACAAGGATACGAGGTCAGTGATGCCCTGGGATTTTTTGCTGATATCCTTTTTGGTGTTCCACTGCTGGACAACGGCATACCCTTTCCCTTTTCAAAAATTTGCCCCGCAAACATGATCAGATCGTCACACCACCTTCACCCTGGGAATAAAGGTTTTAATTTTTTTTTAATTGATATAAACCAGTGCTTTACTGCGTTCTTACCTGATGGTAAGCAGCGATGCAATCTTTGATGGTGAGGCGCACTAGTTTATTAAGAGCCTATTCACTCTAGCCTTGAAGACACCCAAATTATAATCGGACAGGAAGACCGCAGCACGACAGCAGTTGTAACCAGTTATAATATATAATAATACCATAATCAGCCTTTTAATGTTCCCACTGCTAGGACTCAGGAGAGAGAATGGGCCGTAATCCACCACGCGGGCCCATTGTGGGTTGATTGGTGAATTCTTGTGAAGACTTGTAGCTTAGAGCATAATAATACCTTTTTTTTGGGCAGGAAATCATCAAGTAACTTTTCAAGTCAAATAAATCAAACCAGTTTATTGCAAACATGTTGTAATGTACAAGATAGAATAAAAATTAAAAGTTTCAAAGATGCACCCTTTTTTTATGGTGGGGAAAATCATCCAATGACAACCCCCGCTCTTGGGCGGAGCGGAAGATAGTGTCAGACTCTTACTGACTAAAAAACTACCCCGTTTCTTCAAGCCTTCATACAGGGGAGTTCCCTTTCGGATAACCCTGGCCCCAGTAGGCTTCGACCCGACTGGGCCTTGCCGTTGCTGACAGCTTCTTGAGGCGCGCGGGAACAGTGCGCGCCGTCGACGACTTGGGCTTGGTCCGGACAGTTACCGGACGGCCGGAAAGCGAGCTACCCATTGCTCAGACCGCAAGCCCGCGCCTACGGTGGCCGGAAATGGGGATCAGAATCTCGGCGGCGGCGGCGGCAGCGAGAACGCCGTTGCCTGATGCGTTCGGCCTCCTCCTTTGCGAGCATTACTGCTTCGCAGAAGTTGGCGACCGCCTGCCACTCCTCCTCGCTCCGGACCATGGCCTCAACCAAGGCCCGGCGCGAGAGGTCTACGCTTCCGATCGCCCCCACGAGGGCACTAACTAAAACCCACTTCTGTTTCTTCAGTTGTCCTTCGCGTTCCAGGGCTGCGGTGACTTTCGAACAGTTCTGCACCTATGTATATGAATATTTAATTCGTTTGTCCATTCAGGGCTTTGAGATGTGTGTGGAATGTGACTAATTGATTATACATCTATTATAGTTATCGGCACGGATTTTGAGCGCTGGCTTCAAGTTGCGCAGAAGTCAAATATTCGGTCTCTTTAGTGGTGCGACGTGAGACGCAGAGGCGGGCGGGGAATGTCAGTGATTGGCTCGCCGCGCCATTGCGTTATAGACGTCACTCCTGATTCGTTCCCTGCGCTTGTTGTATGTATCTAACAACGACGACGATTGGCTCGCCAATGTATAGAATGTGCAGAGCGATCCCCACTCTGACGCTGAGCGCTCAAGATCCGTGCCGGTAACTATAAACGTGGTAATAATGATCAATCATTCATTTGCCTTCAAGAAGAATCCAATCTTCTTTTTATTGTGCCTCTCTGGTTAGCTTGTCGGCTACACTTATTTTCTACAGGATCTCGCACTGTGTCAATTAATAGTCGATCACGAAACACTATCGATTTGTAAAGATAAAATTAAAAAGAAAACGTCAGCTGAGTGATTTCAATGACCTGTAGTTAATAGTCGGCGTTGCGTACAAAGTATCTACAGGTCATTGAACTCATTCAGCTGACTTTTTCTTAAAGAAAATAATTTCGTACATGCGTAAATCAATACGAGTTTTGAAAAAGAGGTACTTTATTTTTTAATTTTATCTTTACAAAATCGATAGTGTTTCATGTACCGGATCGACCACGATCCACGGGATTAAAACTTAAGGGTGTATAGGTACTTTCTTCTTTTTTTATCGGCAATCGAAGGGGGGGGAGTGGGCTGTCAAGGGGGGGCAAAGCGATTATCGTCCCATCATCATCACACTTAAAAAATAAATTGTACGCCATGGTCCTTTGTCTTGTTCAGGGCAACTGCTCCGCGACGCGAACTCCCACATATACCCTTGCGAGTCTCCGGACGACGAGATCTTGAACTGTGCGCTGCAGCAGGCGGAGAGGGGCAAGTCGGTGGTAAGATGATCCTATCATACTTTGATTTCACCATCTATATGGTTGAGCATAGCAAAGGAGGAGTTTCAGGACCATTTGTACTGAATTTGAACTATCATACTAATATTTTAAAGGCAAAAGTTTGTGAGTATGTTTGTTACTTCTTTATGTTCGATCGGTTGAACAGATTTGGGCGAAATTTAAAACACAAGTAGGCTATATCCTGGTATGACACAGGATAGGTGCTGTTTACCCCGCGAGTTGGTTCCCTTAGGACAGTTTTTACTTTCACGCGGCAAATTCGCTGGCTAGTAGAAATTGGTTTAGATTTTTGATAAATATGTTAGATCGGGATGGAATTCAATTAAGACCTAATTCACGAATTCTTTACATTGTACCAATTAACTTAAAGCTAGAACTACATTAGACCGACGCACACATGTAACACGCCTGATTTGTAGCGTAGAACGACGTCGCCTGGCGTGGACCAAGTGTAGCTCTACAAGTCTAGACTGCATTGCCGTGGCCGCATACTGGACCAGGCATGGAATTTAATTAGTTTGGACATCGACACGCTAAAAGCGCCTTCACACTAGCGTTTGTCCAGCGTAGGCGTTCGATAAACGTATACGCAGCGCAGACGCCGCGACAACGTGGCGCAGGCGTCGGGTTTTGCGGCGTTCAATTGACTCCAAAGGAAACGCCGCAACAATGCGATGTCTGCGCCGTGTTAGCGCAGCGTTCAATTGACCCTAGAGGAAACGCCGCAACAACGCGACGCCTGCGCCGCGTTAGCGCAGCGTTCAATTGACTCCACAGGCGTCGCGTTATTGCGGCGTCTTCGCTGTGCATACGTTTATGGAACGCCTACGCTGGACAAACGCTAGTGTGAAGGCGTTCTGAGCAGAAGTCTAGATTCCAAATAAAATGTATGGAGACCGAAGCGCTCAGATCGGCGGCTGTGGCACGCGTGTTAGTAGAGTAGTTCTACCCTTACTCTTGTCATTTTGACCAGGATTTATTTGGTTTATCCTCCAGAAACTGAAGAGTTTAAAAGAACTATCTTCCCCAGATCCTATTATCAAACGACAAGAACCTCTGCACCAAGGCAGAGATCAACAGCATCAAGAGTTTAGGACTGTCTGAGCTGAAGGGCCTGTTGGAGTCTACTCCTCAAGAATCGGATCCTGATGCCTTCGACAACTTGAAGCATTACCAGGCTACTATATATCAATTGCTGGCTAATATTTTAGAGGTATGTGGTTACTGGAAGGTCTCCCAAAAGGTAGATTGATGACTTAGTGAAGGTCGCGAGTATCTGATGGGTATGAGACGCACAGTACCGGTCGTTATCGGTACTTGGGGGAGGCGTCTTTCGGCTGAACTGATGATGATGATTATGTGCTTACTTGTTTAGTTAGAACTAGCTATGCCCGCGACTTCTTTCGCGTGGACTACAGGATTTTGAATTTATTTTTTCTAAAATTAAAGTAGCCTATGTTACTCCTTATTACATCAGCTACCTGCCAAAAAAGTCCAGTCAAAATCGGTCCAGCCATTTCAGAGATTAGCCCGGACAAACAGACAGACAAAAATTGTTAAAAATGTTATTTTGGTGTATGTACCGTATGTATATTCTTAAGCATGTAGTAAAAAGCAGTTATTTCAATATTACAAATAGACACTTCATTTTTTTTTATATGTATAGATGTATAGATAGATTATTTTTGCTAATTTAGAGGATCTCGTTTTGTGTTGGTATATGATTTATAAAAATAAATAACTCATTGTAGAAAATCCTTGTACAAAGGTCATTTACTGAACAACTAAAGTCCAAATCCAAGATTTGTCAATGTATCGCAACATAATAGGTGTTAAGCGAATAGATCGTTTTTCCCCGACGTCTACTACTTGAGTTATAGAAATTAGTAATCAGGGTGGACCGATAACTTGGAATGGATGCGAAAGGCTCAGGACTGGTCCTTGTGGCTACATTTGAGGGAGGCCTATGTCCAACAGTGGACGTCTTTCTGCTGAAATAATGATGACAATGGAAGGCAACTCTCTGTTTGTCTGTTGTGCATATTACTCGAGAACTTCTTTTAGCGAGTTTTTTTTTATGCCTAGATATTTTATTTGGCTCTTTGTTTTGTAGTGCTTTCTAATGGAAAGGCAATATTATAGTTATCGGCACGAATGTTGAGCGCTCGGCGTCAGAGTGGGGATCGCTTTGCGCAGTCCATACATTGGCGAGCCAATCTTCGTCGTTGTTAGATACATGCAGCAAGCGCAGGGAATCACGAGTGATGACTATGACGCGATGGCGCGGCGAGCCAATCACTGACACTCCCCGCCCCCGCGTCTCACTTCGTACCACTAAAGAGACCGAATATTTGACTTCTGCGCAACTTGAAGCCAGCGCTCTATATTCGTGCCGATAACTACACCCCTACTTTTTAATTAGTAAAAAAAAATGGAGCTCTATCTGTACCCGTCACTGATCATATTTTTATAGTCAAAAGTAGAAAAAACCGAAATCCTAAAATTGACCACGAAAAGGTAAATTCATCATAGAATCAATCAAACATAACAATTTCTAGTAGAAAATACTTCATTCATTAATCAATAGCCTGCACAATATTTCCATAAATTGAGTGACATTTTGGGACATAAACCAACGCTAATAACTTTGCTGTTTATGAATATTATTTATTGAGCTTTTACTTATAAAATAACAAGGGCTTTTCTAATAAGCCCTTTAAGTATTTGTACTAATTAAAAAATAGTGGTGTATAATTAACCAGAGCATTTTTTTCATAATTTCAGAACGAAATGCGCGCGAAATACAACAACTTATGGGAGCATGTGCTGTTCAAGGCGCCGCCTTGGACGTTGGCGGACGTGTTACAATGTTTGCTCAAACACTGGATCGCGGTGTTCAACGAGGTGTTCCCCAGGATAGAGCACCTCATCACCGACCTCAAGAGTGCGCTCACTTCTGTGGACAGTAAACGTAAGGATCCATTGTTAAGTGGAATAGTTTGCAATTTTCTCTCAAACATTGAATAGCGCTCTTCAATGAGAGGATCCCCAGGATAGATCATCCTATCACGTACCTGAAGAGTTGGTTTGGCATTTAGTTCGTAGTAAAGGTGAGGATAGATTATATATTATCCGGTAAGAACCAGGACCGAGGTAATGGCGCGTAGTGTTCCATGCGCGCCTCAAAGAGATTTCCGCAAAACTGTATGGGCCATAGGTTGACTTTCGAAAGTTAAACCCGGGGTCCTGGAACGCAAAGCAAAGAAGGAATATTTAGTCAGCAAAAGTCTGACACCCTATTGCTCAGCCCTACAGCGGGAGAAGTCATTGATGAAGTAGATGATTCCCCACCTAAAAAACGGGCGGGTGAAGCGGCTGGCAGAAGCTAGTCTTTCATAAACCTTTTTCTTTTCAGATTCAAAATCCCTAACAGAATCCGAGGTCTCAAATTTCAAGGACCTTTGCTTAGAAGTAGCGAAGAAGTGTCAGATAATACCAGAATACATGGAGCTGGCAAAGATCACAGTAGACCGCCTTCTCAATGACCGCTCCGTTGACGCCGAGGACGAGAAGCACGGCGAGCTGATGGTTATAGACGCCTTCGAGAACGTGTGGACAGTTATGTCTAGTTTTTGGTGAGTTGTCTACTGTTTTTTACTTTATTTGGAAAATTTGCAGCCGATAAATATGTTAACTTATTGTAAAAAACTGGGCAAGTGCGAGTCGGACTCGCGCACTGAGGGTTCCGTGCAAACTACAATTCCCGAATGGAGTCTCGAAGATTTTTCCGAATTGCAAAAAAATTTACTGTTTTCAGATTTTTTCCTATACCTGTGCTATAAGACCTTACTTTGTGCCAAATATCAGGATTCTGGGTCAGCGGGAAATACCCTACGAATTTCGATCTTTGGGAATATCAAAATCTACGTTTTTTTCGCGACATAAACGGTTGTATTTTTTTTATTCGTTAACTTAGAAGTTTGATTTTTTCACAGCTTGAAGGGACCGCAGACCTGAGTATGTAGTTTGTAATTTCAACTCGATACCTCCATACGTTCTCGGGATAAAGGGTCTTGACAGACAGACTGACAGACGGACGGACGGACAGATAACAAAGTGATCCTATAAGGGTTTAGGTTTTTCCTTTTGAGGCACGGAACCCTAAAAATGGCAAAAAAATCGCGTGTCTGTCCGTTTGTCACCAGGCTGTATCTCCTCATGAACCATGATAGACATTTGAAATTTTCACAGATGATGTATTTATGTTGCAGCTAAAACAACAAACACTAAAAAAAAAGCATAAAATAAATATTAAAGAAGGCTCCAACGCAGTAACCGTGATTTTTTTTTGCCGTTTTTTGGTACGGTTGGTACGGACATTTCGTGCGCGAATCCGACTGGCATTTCCCCGGTTTTTTATTCATCATTTCCATTGTTCCAGTGCCAAACTATCGACCCGGATCGGCGTGCCCCACAACATAGAAGACAAGTGGCCCGGAGACGAGCCTCTAGAAGCGCTGACCAGCAAACTGATGCTGTTCACCAACCAAATTACAGCCTTCACGCTTGCTATTAAAGGGTTCGTATTTTTTATAATAGTATTTTACGTACTCCCTCAGCATTGAAGAATACGACGCAAGGAGGGACTATTTTACGTACGTAAGCACTTATCTTCTTTCTCGCTCGCTCACCTGACGTTTTAACACGTAATGATGAGTCTCCTGGACATTTACTAGCAATTTTTTTTTAAATTATTTGGTCAGCTGCGTAGTTGGCTACGTAAACACACACATACATAAACAGTGTGCTGGTGGTTCTCGACACTAGGATGCAGGCAGGCCAAGGACGCTATGAGTCTGGATTGAGGCAGCCTGCGCCTGGTGGCGAGGACCATCACTGGACACTGCACACTGAATAAGCACCTCCACACAATAGGCATAAACAGACACAGACAGTCCCCTGTGCAGAGCATGCTTGGAAGTGGATACAATGAGGATCAATCACATAATAGCAAATCTGGTTTTTACTAAGTACATCGTATCTGTAATAATTCACTGAGCATTTATTTTACGTCATCTGTCATGATCCGTGCGACAAACGGCGACAGACTGCGCTGCCTTTTTAATCGCGGGGTGGAGACCAATCATGACAGATGACGTCACAGCGAGTCTCTTCATTCTCGGGTTCTGGAACTAATACACTAAAATTGCTGTATCTTCGTAATTTTTGATCCGATTTAAATAATTATCTTCATAGTATTTACTCATTTTTTTTGACGCTATAAGTTTGCATACACCACAAACTTGCCGGTTCTTCTCCATAGGAAACGACCAATTTGGAAGCGTGCACTAGCTTCTGACGTTTTATAAGTGCCCATGTAGGCCTATGTGAAACAAAAATATTTTGAATTTTTTTTTGACAAAAATCATGACTAATCCTTATTGCGCATTTGCTCCTTGACTGTACAGTCTGATACACACACACAAACCTTAGGATCCCCTGACTCCCTCACAGACGTCCTGAAATACTTGAAAGGCCTTATCAGTTTTTTGAGAGAGCTGGACTGCTTGGAATAAGCTCACCAAAGGTTTTGCCCGCCGAAGTCCACGTGAAATAGTCCGCATAGGACTAAGTGCGGAAACCACACCCGAACTGAACTGAACTTTGCTGGTTAAAATATGCGAGTTACAGGTTTATAGTTATCGGCACGTATATTGAGCGCTGCCGCTGGCTTCAAGTTGCGCAGAAGTCAAATATTCGGTCTCTTTAGTGGTGCGACGTGAGACGCGGGGTCGGGGAGTGTCAGTGGTTAGCTCGCCGCGCCATCGTGTCATAGACGTCACTCGTGATTCGTTCCCTGCGCTTGCTGCATGTATCTAAGAACGACGCCGATTGGCTTGCCAATGTATGGAATGCGCAAAGCGATCCCCACTCTGACGCCGAGCGCTCAATGTTCGTGCCGATAACGGTGGTTGCTGAAAACCAGCACTGTAGATTGCTGGATTTGTCCAGCGTCACAGTATAAGCTGAGCAACGGCCTATTCTTGCCTAGATGCGACGCACAATTTGAATGTATTTATATTGTATTTGATTTGTTTTTAACTTTTATTTTTGTTTGTCTATCTCGAGGCGGCCGGCGTCGCACAGATTATATATTATTATTACGCTTGTTTTAATGGACAACCTAGACAACAAAGTTGTCTATGGTTCCAATCTGTTAGGCCTGGTCTACACTTGACGTTATGGCAACTAATTTTTATTTTTATTTTGTTTTTATTTTATTAATTTTTATTTTGTAATTATTTGTGTGCCTATATGGGCAGAATAAACATGTTTTCTTTCTTTCTTTCTATAACTATACTAGTGGTTCCCACTTCTAATATATTATCTGTTTTACAGTGTGTTAAGTTCAGATACTCCTGATGCGTGCGTAGAAGACCTGGAGCGGGCGTTCCGGGACAGTTTGTCCCTCATCTGTATGGATAACGAGTACATTAACAAGAGTAGACTTGCCGTCTTCTGTACTAAATGCAGGTATGTATTTAATAATGCACTACGGAATAAATACAGGCTATAAGGGACAGCCTTCCGCAAACTTTAAGGCCTTGCTCAGTGGACCAAACTGAACACCCTTCTTCTAGAATTCTTTTCCGGAAACGAAAAAAAAAATCAGTTTCCCCATACAAAATTATAAACTTGATTGTGACTGTTTGTATGGAGAGGCCGATTTTTTTCGTTTCCGAAAAAAAAAAATGTGGAAGGTTGTTCGGTTTCGTCTACTGAGCAAGCCCTTAAAGTTTGTGGAGGGCTGTTCCTTACACCCTGTATACATACAACTTTTTACTTTTTACTATTTTTTAAAGGCTTTTAACCACCCACGTCGAATATGGACTGGCCTGTTGGTGTAGTAGTTAGTAGCCCTGACTGCTATGCCGGAGGTTGTGGGTTCGATTCCCACCGAGGACAAATGTTTGTGTGATGAGCACGATTATTTGTTCTGTGTCTGGGTGTAATTTATCTATAATATGTATGTATTTAGAAATATATAAGTAAGTTTATCAGTTGTCTAGTACTCATAACACAAGCTCTGCTTAGCTTGAGACTAGACGGCGTTGTGTGATAGTAGTGGAATATTATTATTATTATATATCCGAAAAACACTCGCGTTTATTCACGACCAAATGCTCCATCTCTTCAGCTCTTTTTCTTCTATGGGGATTGAAGAACTAAACGAGTACCAGTACAATACAACACGCAAACACTCGTTGGACCCATCAGACGCAAGCGGTTGATTGGTCCGACGAGTGTCAGAGTATACTATTTTATACTTGACTAGCTTTTGCCCGCGCGGCTTCGCTTCCACTCTTCCCTACTCCACCCTACTATACCCTACTCTACCCTACCCTATCCTACTCTACACTACTCTACTCTACCCTACCATACCCTACTCTACCCTACCAAACTTCACTTAAACCATCTAGTAAATAGTCCGAACAAAGTCTAAACATTTGGTTTGGATGAGCCCATTCTTGAGTTATAAAATTACAACGAAAAGTGGCATTGATTTTTATATATATAGATTAGCTGTCCCGCATCTTTGGTTTCAGCTTCACTCTTATTGGAGTTACAATATTATTTCTTGCATGTGTTTTTTCTTGGCTTTAGATTGGCCATCTGTTGGAAGAATTATTGTCCCGATAACTATTCATTTTTCTTCACCACAGATATTAACTTAATCTTTGTGATGCTTATTAAATTAACTTAACAATATTTTTTTTTCTTCTAGAAACATGCTCCAGGAGGCGTACGTAAAATTCTCTCAACTAATGGAAATAATCGAAGTATGTAAAAACACTCTTGATCAACAATAAACACACAGTGTACAGCCGCGGTCACAAGCATTCTGATTGTTAATAGTTAAATGTGTATAGATCAAAATATAACCCACAATGTGTACCTACGATTAATATTTAATTTTGTTCTTCAATATAGGCAAAAAAAATATCTTTCTTTAAGACTCAAATGTATTTATATCGTGTAAAAACTTTATCTAGTAATATAGGGAAACATGAATTAACGCTTTTGACCACGACTGTACCGTCTAGTCCGTACTGTACAAAAGTGTACCAATTAGATAAAAAAAATTATCTATCTTTGAATTTATATAAGAAGTTCCTTTCAATGATTGTTTTCTGTGTATTGGACTCTGAATGTGATTGAAGTCTTTATTGATAAGATTTTCTATGATGTAAATTAAAGTCTCCCATTAAAAATGTAACTTATCATAAAGCCGTTAAGTTCAAAGTAATATATTTCACATAATTTGCTTTTGAAAGTTGAGCATTTGTTTTTTGTAAAATCCAGTTTTTTAAAAATCGTAAAATAAAAAAAACAGAAAGCCGCCGTCGGATATACCAGACAAACACCCGCGTTTGTTTCGCCAGAGTCGCACATCCACGACCAAATACTCCATCTCGTCAGCTCTTCTGTCACCTATGGGGATTGAAGAGTCAAACGAGATGGAGTTACTAACCCACGACGCTGGCGGATACGAAAAAACTCGTCGGACTTATCCGACGCAAGCGGTTAATCGAAATATGTTATGGATACTACTGACGTGCAAGTTACTCAACTTTCTAAATATACACCGTTAAATTTTAATCGTTTTAATCCCGTGGAGGGTCGATCCGGTACATGAAACACTATCGATTTGTAAAGATAAAATTAAAAAATAAAGTACCTTTTTTTTAAAAACTCGTATTAATTTACGCATGTACGAAATTATTTTCTTTAAGAAAACGTCAGCTGAACGAGTTCAATGACCTGCAGGTAATAGTCAGCGTTGCGTACAAACTACCTACAGGTCATTGAACTCGCTCAGCTGACGTTTTCTTAAAGAAATTAATTTCGTACATGCGTAAATTAATACGAGTTTTGAAAAAAAGGTACTTAATTTTTTAATTTTATCTCCACAAATCGATACTGTTTCATGTACCGGATCGACCCTCCACGGGATTAAAACGATTAAAATTTAGCGGTGTATAGGGTGACTTGCAATTAGTGTACGATACTTAAACACGTGATTGTGCTCATGTTATCAAACAATTTTTATTATGGGAGCAAAGCCAAAATCGCGAAAAAAATATCAGCTGTTCAGTACATTAGGCAAACATAAATGTACTGAACAGCTGATTATTTTTCGCGATTTCAGGTTTGTTCCCATAGTAAAAGATGTTGGCTATCATGAGCACAATCACGTGTTTAAGTATCGTAGACTAATTACCAGTCACCCTATATTTATATTTGGATATCAGTTAATAAAACCACGGTGACGGAGTATCCTACCCTCCAAAAAGTTATCAATATGAAAGTTTATAAGGTCATGGTTAAAACTTTATACATTAACATTATTATGTATTTAAATGATGTACCACATTCGTTTTAGCGTGATAATGGCGGTCATTTGCCCACCTATATGATTTTTCAATCGTCTTAAAAAAAAAAAGTACTATACTCCATTCGCGTATGATTAGACATTTAAACAAACCTTTTGACGTGACAACGTCTTATAAATTGGTTTGCCGGGTGACACTTCAAGAAACTGCGTTACGCTCCGCTCACGTTATGCGCTCACAATGAGAGCGAGTGAGAGGCACGCGTCCCTTCCACTCGGGCATGGTTAGCCCGCCTAAGAGCGAGAGAGACAGACATAAAAAGTCGTTGTCACGTAAAACTTTCGCCCGTATACCGACTTTACAGGCAACCAATTTTTTTTACAGTCCGTTCATCCGATTTTCACTTATATTTCGTAGGCATAAGGATGGTATTAAATGCAAAAAAGTGGTTACAATACCAACTATTTACTGCAGCTGCCGTTTCATGCCAGCAACGCAATAAAAGTCAAAATCGTTTGAATGAACAGTAAAAAGGTTGGTTTAAATGTGTAATCTTAACGCGAATGGAGTTTATGTTATGTTATTTCGTAAGTGATCATCGTAGTTTGCGCGGTTGAGGCGAAGGATTGCGAACTATTGGAAATTGGCTGATTGCAGTGTAGGACGTGTCGTATAGAAAAATAGGTCAGAACGACTCGTCGCTTTAAAGAAAGGTAGTCACAAGTTAGCACACATGATATCACTATTTTCAAGGCACAATCAATTTCACTCGATTTTCGAATTTTGAATAAGTACGCCGACACAAGCAGTCTATGACGCCAATGAAAAATGGCAGCAAAATGTCATTCCCCAAGCGATTAAGTGGGTAGCTCAGTTCCTTTCACTCAATAAGTGTCTGCAGGAAGGGGATATAGGAACTGCAACATACAGCCAAGAAGTGAATTTATGCGACATAGAAAACAGCGTAGCAGTAAGGCCTCCCCCACGTTAAGCGCACGCGTCCCGAGCCTTGGCGTTTAAACCCCTTCAGAGAGTGCGCGCTGCGTGCACTCTCCACACACGCCGCAGGGCAGCAAAACGCGACGCTCACGCAGCGCGTTCGCGGCGCGCGTTCAAATAAGACGATTCCCATCGGGTTCCCTTATGAAAAACTAGCTGATCCGATAAACTTCGTACCGCCTAAAGGTCGTACACGCTAGGGTATACCTGACAGGTATACCTGAAAGGTTTGCCTGCACAGTTATACCAGTCAGGTGAGCTTATATGGAAACCGGCACAGTTGTACAATTTACACGCTCCGTTTTACCTGTACAGGTCACCTGTACAGAGATTACATTAAATGATATCGTAAATATATTTATTACCTTTTAGCTAAGCTTACTGATCGAATGATTGAGAACAATTTGACAGTTAAAATTAGATAAATAAACAGTGCGCGGATGCAAGCGAGAGAGAAAAAATCCTAACTAATATTATAAATGTGAAAGTGTGGATGTTTGGATGTTTGTTACTTAATCACGCAAAAACGGCTGAACGGATTTGGATGGAATTTGGCATGCATATAGCCTTTGACATGGAAAAGAACATAGGCTACTTTTTATCCCGGAAATACATCTTATTCCTACAGGAAAACACGTTTAGAGTGCGATAACGAAGTACACGCGGACGAAGTCGCGGGCGGGCAGCTAGTAACTCATAAAGTAATTTTAATGATTCAAAATAAGAATCAATTTAGCTGCATAAAATACTCACAGGCGATTTTTTTTTTGTTTTAAATTAAAAAAAAATAAAAAGCATTTATTTCAGGCAATCAATAGCAACCACACAGTAATTGCAAAACAGAACAGTGAATATACACTTAAGGAAATACATTACACTATCGGATACAGCCAGCGACATGTCTGCTACAGCAATATCCGATATAAGGGCAATCAAATCTGCCGGCAAACATCGCCAGAACTGTATTGGAGCTGCCCCGCACTCTGTCTGTTTTGGGTTGACATTTTATTTGGTAGGATTTTTTATACCTACGATATAATTTGGATTATGGGTAGAGCGTGTGGCGCGAAACTTTAGTTCTTCGGTATTGTTTTCTTGTCATATTTTATTTGTGTCTAACGGAGATGAGAATGTTAAGATGGATATGTGGTGTGACGACGATGGATAAAGTGAGAAATGAGTATATTACGGGAAGTTTGAAAGTGGCGCCAGTGACTGAAAAGTTGAAAGGGAATCGTTTGTCTTGTTATGGTCATGTGAAAAGGAGGGACGAAACGCGTTTTTAAAAAAAGTTATGAGTTTACATATGGATGGATGGAGGGGGAGAGGGAGGCCAAAGAAAAGATGGATGGATTGTGTGAGAAGCGATATGAAAGAAAAGGGAGTTAGTGTTAGCGTGACGAGTGCCAGGACAGAATGGAAGAAAAAAAACGTGTTGCGCCGACCCCAAATAAAACGGGACTAGGGCAGGAAGATGATGACTTTATGTGTCTAGCGTTGAAGTGTGGTGCGTGAACTGTTCTATTTTGTGTTTAGTACAGTTGCCATCACGGATCTTGATCGCTCGGCGTCAGAGTGGGGATCGCTTTGCGCATTCCATACATTGGCAAAGCAGTGAACAATTGAGGAGTGACGTCTATGACGCGATGGCGCGGCGAGCCAATCACTGACACTCCCCGCCCCCGAGTCGCACTTCGCACCACTAAAGAGACCGAATATTTGACTTCTGCGCAAGTGTTCAAGATCCGTGATGGCAACTGTACTAGCATTAATTAATATACATCCTTATTTTTAGTAAGAATATGCGAAACAAACCTGAAACACCTGTCTAGGATTTTTATGTAAAGAATCTATGTATAAAATTTCATAACTGTATTATGAAAAACTACATAAAGTGTACACAAACACTAAATTATAAGCCAGTGAGGCCTCTGCCTCGAATCTTGCGGGCAGCGGGGCGGCGGCGGCGGCGGCGCGGGAGCGGAGCGGGCAACGCAGACCCGTTCTCGAAACCAGCGGACAGGGCGCGCGGCACTATAGCGGCGTAGTGTTGTGCGAGTGCTTGTGTCGTCCAGTTATTTGTTTTTATCCGCGAACAAAATGTCTAAAAAACGGCGAAAACATCTTTTTGATTCAAATTTATTCCTAACGCTCTATTTATTGTGGGCAAAAGAAGAAGTTAATGCCTACTTTAGGGCAAGGAAAAGGAAAGCCGAGTTGTATAGAAATTATGAAGAACAGAGACAATGTCCTGACAAATTCTACGACTAAAATAAATTGCAAAACACTGCAATGCAGACGCGCGGGCGGTCATAGCTTGACTGGAGCGCACCGCTCGTCGCGCCGCTGTTTTCGAGAAGTGTAGGATCTAACGCGTAAAATCAAATGGAGCGGTCACTTGATTTTACACGTTAGATCTTACCGCTCCCGCGCCGCCGCCACCGCCGCCCCGCTGCCCGCAAGATTCGAGGCAGATGCGTTATGGTACCTGGCTGGCGACATAAATACATGGTCACCGGGCCACACAGGCAACTGAGGGGTTGTTTTGCTTCCGGAGCCAGCTGTGCGCTGGCTCTTAATGTCCGCTATGACCTGCCGTGACCTGTTTTGTTCTTAATGTCATTGGTACAAATTGTGACCTTTTTAAAATATTTTTAGGAAAAATATAACATGGTGTTAAAATTACTAGAATCAATTCAGTTACAATGCGCTCCAAATGAGAATAGGATCGATCGCCATGTTGTGACGTCACGATTTACTGTCAAATCAAGGAAATAAATTTTTAAACATTAATTAATTTATGAAAAATTTAATTTATTTATGAACTATGAACGAAAAAAGTTTAATCAGAATCCAGTTCTTCAATTTTACTCATCTCTAAGTTCTTTAATTTTGCCAAAATTTCTTCGATTTGACAGTACGACGAGACGTCAAAACAAAGGAATCGGTCCTATTCTCATTTGGAACGCGTAGTACCGATTCTGATCAAACTTTCTTCATGTTTCGCATATATACTAAAAATAATGTATAGATTGCTGGTTAGTAGAGATTGAGAACTCATTAAAAAGTGATATTAGAGAAAAGGCAATGACCACTACAGTCATGCTAAAACGAAACAAATAATCCTTGAATTTACAATTCGAGATAATTTGAATCCATTGCCACCTACTTCAGTATCAACGTTTTGTGTAATATAAGTTGACTGAAATAATCATTTGTATCAAGAATGCCTTGAAAGAGTTGATTTTTAACTTTATCGAGTACTACATAGAGTTGGTTTTTAAAAAAAACATAATTATCTCGGAATTCTGAATTGAGTTGTGTCAATAGCCATAAAGAATTGGTTGCAATATTTTTTCCGTTTACACGAAAGGGACTTCACTGTCTTCCAAGACTGATTAATCGTTATATTTTCAACATTTTTTTAAAATGTTATTTTCTTTTCTTTCTCCTTATTTTTTTCTGCATAATGGACCTTGTTGATGTTTTAAAACTTTCATTTTAAAAGAAATAATTAAATCGTTTAAGACATTGATGGTATAAAAGTAACATATCTCGTTGTGCAATTCTTCTGTGGATTTAAGGTTCATCCATGTTAGGAGGGTTAATAATTGAATTTTTGTGATAAGTGTAAATGTTTGGACAGTTATAATTAAAGCGTTAATGTAACTTGCTGTGGTACTGAACTTAGATCATACGTACGTCTAAAGTAGTTCATAGAGACCTACTGCCTTTCATTCAGTTTAAAAATCGTTTACACTCATCACAACTTTTCAAATAAAATTTACCTCCAAATGGGCATTTTTTTCCGACATATTCTTCGATTTGTTAACAAAATAAAAACATTTTCAGTGTTACGGGTATCTGTAGTTACATTTGTAAATATATTATCTGTGTACACTAGTTCACGTTGTCAAATCCCATCTGTCATTGTCCTTTTGATATGGAAAGCAGATGAATGCATAGAGAAATAGAATAGACAAACTCATTTTGACGCTGATTTTACTGTTACCAACTAAACTGAAGTATATACTGCTATATTTTGGGCCACAGCTTTTTCACTTTGCTTTTTAAGTAAACTTGGCGTTTCATACGAATATAAACCCTAATTCAAAGCTGTCAAGGTTCATATTCGTAAGAGATGATTGCACACATTTAAAACAAACAGCAAATACAAGGTGCAGGTTTGAAGTTGCAAAAAATTTCAGGAGGTAAATTATGTCAGTGATTCTCGACCCGAATCAATAATAAAATGAGTAGGTATTTTTTTATTTTTTTTTTCTTATTTATGGAAATCGGTATGTGTGAACTACCTTTGTTAAAACGCAGCCAGTCTGAAACCTGCCTTATAACCGTGCTTTATACTTTATACACACACAAACACGAAACGATAAACCGCGCTTTCACACACACAAACATGCAATGATAGTTTCATAAAGCACCTATCATCGTCCTGCACGGTACACCCTAGCCACGCCCCCGCGGCCATCGATCAATCGATTTACTTTAGTGTAATTCATGTCACCGTGTGTGCATACGCGTGCACTTTCCGCTCTCAGGTTCGCCTTCGGTTAACGGTTACGTACGCGGTGTCTAGTGCTAAAAAATGACGGACCAATACTCAAATGTAGAATTGACGGAGATGGTCCGCTTGTATGCTATCAGTGGAGACAGCGTATCTCGAGGTATCGAGATGTTAAAATTAAAGAGCAAGTAAAAAAATAAAATAGCTTACTGTAAAATAATATTACTGATTATTGATCAGGTTTCGTATTTTTACATGATTATTTATGAGTTTTATTACAACCTCCTGAAATATTGTGCAGTTTTAAAACTGCACCTTGTATGAACTTGAACATTATTTCCTTAACAAAAAGGTTCACATTCAAATGATAGAGACGTTGACGATGATTTAGAGCTGTCAAACTAGATTTAGGTACATTTAGCGAGTTATTTAGAAGTATTCTAGTCTATTCTTAACTAGACTGTAGCACCCCACTGCCGGGTAGATAAAACCTATTTTGACAGCTGTCATTTAGTTCTATCTCTTTCATTTCTTATTTGCGAGACAGGAATAGCTATAGTTTAACCTGGTACAGTTACTTTGTTTGCTATTATAATACGAAAATAACATATTCTAGTAATTGCAAATATATCGGTTCAGCCTTTTTGGTAAGCTTCGCTGAAATAGACGACGCTGTAAGAAAAAAATCTCAGCTTCCTTTTACCGAAATCACGCCTGTTTCAATCATTCTACGTATTATTCAGTTTTGCAAAAACTTGAGATGCAAAACAATACCAATTTTACGTAACAATATCCACAAGAAATCATCATTATCATCATCAGCCTTTTTAATGTTCCCACTGTTGGGACTCAGGCCTCCTCTCTAGAAGAGGGAATGGGCCGTAATTCACCACGCGGGCCCAGTGCGGGTTGGTGGATGTCACATGTCTTCGAATTTTTGGTTCTAGAAAACAATTTGCGAATAATTAAAACATTCTAGTTATGTAAAGTTTATTTGAAGTACATTAAAATCAGGTCCTTGTGCTACATCACGGTGATAGAAAGAGATGAAAGAAGAATTGATGTTAGTATATGTATTCTATCTCTTTCTATTTTCTGTTATGTTCTTGCGGCAATAGTTTGTCTATTTATTATCTCTATGCCAGCTAGACTGTATATTTTATCTTAACAATAGAAATAAATAAACTTGGTATAATTTACTTAACAATATTTGAACTAAGATGCTACTTGTTAAATTATGAGCTTGTATATAAAACAGACAGACAGACAGAAGGACGGACAACAAAGTGATCCTATAAGGGCTATATATAACAGGGACACCATGGCGGCGCTACCAGTCGCTGCTACCAACAAAATGTATACAACTCTATAGAGAGTTACTCACCTTGTGTCCGTTTGGTTGCGCAACCAATTTGGAGGCGCGACCAGGGCCTCAAGTCTGCTATTACAATAGTGTCAGAATGGTCTATCATTGATGTCATAATTGTCGATTTTGACAAGTTTGGTAATCTACTAATATAATGGCGTCATTATGCCTTTCCAATGGTCAACCACTGACACTCCATTGAAAGAAGTGACATAGAATGGTAATCTCGTACATATTGACAAATGAATATTTGAAGTTTGCGGTAATCTGCTAAAACTTTGACAGTTTATTTGATCAGTGTTTTACCATTAGAACGTTATTGTGCAGTTATTGGTTTTAATATGCTCGAAATTATCATTCTACCACAATTCTATTACAAGACCATTGACCGATCAATGATCGATCATTATGAATTAGCAGATTACAAACTTTTAGCAAAATGACAATTGGATCGTGTTGGAATGACGAATTTATAAAAATAGCAGACTTGGGGCCCAGCTCGGACGTGTGGCCACTCTGTTGTCTGTATGGTGTTTGGTTCGGTAGCTTAAGGCTATATTGCACCGGGACACCATAGCGGCTCAACTAGTCGCGCCACCATGGTGTCCCGGTGAATTATAGCTCTAATTGTTCCGTTTTTTCCTTTTGAGGTATGGAACCAAAAAAAGAGTTATCATGCAAGAAAATAAGATTTTTGTCTAGGTCTAGTTTTTCTTGTATTTGACTATTATTTTGTCGATAGATTTTAACTTTGTTACCGTCTTCGTCAAAGAAAGTCATGTTCTTATTTGGCTCGTAAAGAAGGTATAGACTGTGCGACGTACGTCCAATGTGCGACTTGGTTTGCTGTCCACGGACGCGTAGCTTCATAGACGCGTGTTCGTCACTATACGCTTGGTGTACGCCTTCTCACAGTTTACATAAAAGCTATGAAACTCGGTCAACGAAGCGACAAAGTCGTGCCGTCATGTCGTTGGCGCTTTGTCAAATGCGTACACCAAGCGTTAGGAGTCATGGAGATGCGACGCGACGATGCTTGAAAAGGCCAGGCGACGCCGGAAAAAGAAACGCATGAAGCACCGATGGTTCGCCATTGACGCACGTAAAGCCCGTGCTAGGTCTCGCTATTTCGAGTACGCCTCGCGGTACTGTAGGCGGCAAATAACTTAACTATATACCCAGGGACTTAAAAACACCTTCATAAAGGTTACAGAATTATAAGTGTTACATGTTGAATTGGTAACAGAATCAAATATGTAACACTTATAAGAGTGTTTTCAATGTGTTAACACACTTATAAAAGTGTAACAGGTAAACGCAGCGTTGCCAAATTTGCAATTTGCTTATTTAAGGTACTGTGCAATTACTTATACCTAAAGCTATAATAAAACTGATTACTTCAGTTAATATTAACACTAATTAACACATACAACAGGTTACAGTTTGATTCGACAAAACTTATTAACACATATAAAAGGTTACAGTTTCATTCGGTAATATTATTGTATCTGTTACATTTAAAAGTGTTTTTCTGTTAAAACTGTTTTAAAAAACAGTGTTGAAACACATTATTACGGTTACAGTTTTAGTCCCTGACCATACCCTATTCATCTGGGGTTGAGACAAAATGTAAACAAAGAAAACAATGTAGGTACCTCTGGCCAAGTTTCTTCGACGTGTTTGAATACATTAATAACAGTTTCCTTTTCTGTTGAATGCATTTTCTTTGCAGGATTTTTCTTCGGCGAAGAAAAAAGTGCAAGCGTTACTTAGTCTAGGTTCACTGATGTTTTTTCAAATAACCCCTTTTATGGTTTGTTTACCTTATATCTCACGGCTCTCTGAATAGGGTATAGAGATTTTCGTGGCGGTGGGAGCTTCCATCACCACATAATTTCTAGACAATTTTTTTGCCGTCTACTGTATTATGAATAGAGCAGTGGTGGCCGAGTGGTAACGGCCCCGACTTACAAGTTGTAGGTCGCGGGTTCAAACCCAGCCAGGCGCATTACTGTGTGTAATTTATTTCATCACCACTGCTCTCAAAACGGTGAAGGAAAATATCGTGAGGAAACCGGCATGTCCTAGAACCAAAAATTCGACGACATGTTACATCCACCAACCCGCACTGGGCCCGCGCGGTGGATTACGGCCCATTCCCTCTTCTAGAGAGGAGGCCTAAGTCCCAACAGTGGGAACATTATAAGGCCGATTATGCTATGCTATTCTGTATTATGATGCGTTTTGTAGCGCCGTAATGCGTAGCGCGAAATGACTGATCTTCTCAAGCATCGTCACATCGCTAATGAGTTTTGCAAGAAATCAAAAAACAAACACAATATTCATGTACAATAACATGTTTGTTCCAGCGCAAATTGTTAAGTTATAATTTATTTATATCCAATTTGTTTCCCGTTAATAGGTAAATAAAATATTACATTGTTATAATTCGTTTAGAATTAATTATTTCTCCATTTAGCGAATTATATAACAGATTTATCCTGTTATGTGTCCATTTGAAGTTCAGTTAATGTGTTCTGTAAATTATGTACAGTCGATGCACGTCGATGATCTCACTTTAATCGTGATCTGGTCTAGCGTAGTACGGAGGTCCAATAAAATAATAGGCCAGCTTATACTGGTAATGTGATCTCGGACATGCGGTCTACTGTACGATATTCAGACGAAGGCTCAAAACACTAGGTGTGCTTTCAATTTTGTCGACATGTTGTACAAAAATAATAGCAGGACAAATTGTAGTTCAATAGTGGAGTTGAAAATAGTATTTTTAGTGTAAAAGCATCAGGCTGCTTGTACAAGCATGTTTTTGCTCGCAAAATTTTTGTAACTGGTGTGCACCATTTTTATGTAAACAAAGGAGAAAGTCCTAAAATACCTATGTACCGGGTAAAATGGGGTGAATAGAGACAAAACTATGATTTGGTTTTTCACATTGATACCATAATATCGGCCTCTAACAAAGCATCCATTTTTTAGAATAACAATTCATTAATAAATTGAAATAGTTAAATTCTGCAAAAAAATATTCAAATATCGAGAAAATACCCTTTAAAGTTTTGTCTCTATTCACCCGGTGTGTATTTAGTGTATTGCTTACATACACTAAAAACTAAACTAAAAATTTTGAGATCAGCGCCATCTAGCGAGGAAATAGCCACAGTTAGGTCCGTAACTTTCACTTTGATTTTAATGTAATTCAGCTTCATTTTGATCACTTTAATGTATAATTTAATTTCAGTTATTGATACAATTTTAAAATATTAACCTACTATTGAATTTTTAGTTCTATTTTTATGTTATTTATTCCCTATTAGGGGGCACGGGAGTGTCCCGCCAAGTCGAGCAAAAAAGTGGCACGGTCGTGCCTTCCTTTTCTCGAAACAGTTCAGGCCATTTTCGATCCCCTATAACATATTACCATGCAATGCATACTGTATTACATGGTAATATGTTGTGTATCAAGCTTGTATTTTATTCAAGATGATGTTTTGTGCGATTTAAAAATTTGTCAAATGCATGACCAGCAAATTTAAATCTTTTAACTACAATAATGATAACAAGTTTACTTATTTTTATTGTTAAGCTTATAGAAAATAGTATAAGAATAAAATATTAACATTTCCAATATATTTAGCAGTGGATTCTTTAATCAACTTTCTTTGATTATTCATACATGTAATTTCCATAAATATTTTTGTAATTTTCTTGATCATGTCATGTCATACGTTATCATGAAGTTACATAAATGACAAACGTGCCTTCCACATAATCACGATTTTGTGTTATTTGCTAATATCTAAAAAAGTTGTATAGGCACCATTTTGAATCTCGAAGAAAGCCGAAAGTTACCGATTGCACTTTTTAAATTTCTTTTTTTTTTCATTTAACCTTTTAACCGCTTACGTTTGAAATATCCGACAAATATTCTCGCGTTTATTTCGTCAGGGTCGCACATCAACGACCAAATACTCCATCTCGTCAGCTCTTCTGTCACCTATGGGGATTGAAGAGCCAAACGAGATGGAGTATCTTGTCGCAAACTCACGACCCTGGCGAATAGGGCATGAAAAAACTCGCCGGATGAATCCAACGCAAGTGGTTAAATGTTTAAAAGCTTAGCCTATGTCTATCTAAATCAGATACTTATTTAGTATTAGTTTATTTTAATGTTAAGTCCCTAACTTATTGATTTTAGTATCACTTTTCTTTTAGGAACCTTAGGAGTAAGTTTGTAGTCGAATAACCTCAGTTTTTTTACTTTTTAAATTAACGACTATCGATTTATTGTGATGGCAAGCAAGTATTATGGTTTAGATGTTTATGGGTCTTGGAAATATGAATGGTATGATTTTAAATTTAGTCAATCACGTTTTCTGATGTGTGAATCATACTGAAGGCGCCTTTGAGCATCTTTCGTTGGTTTTAGTCAAATGTATACGCCGCGCAAACGCGACTTTAGCGCTGCGTCTACGCGACATTAACGCACGGCAAGATATCCTATGAATTTTGAGCAGTTTTGCACGTTCTTAAAAGTAAAGTGCAGAAATCAATGAATGACAAACATATAGTTTTCGTAACATATGATAATTAGATTATATCCTTATTCTTTATTCCAAAGGCCATTAAAAAATGAAAACATTTTTTCACTATTTAACGTTGTCTATAAACAATTCAAAATAATCTTTTTTAAATTCATTCACATCTTGTGTTGTTTTACCAATGGAAATTTTTAACTTTAATTTTATGCGCAAAATCAATTTGTATATTTATTGGGACATCTCGTGTTATCTTAGGATTTTGTATGAAGTGATGACATCAAAGTATAAAGATCCTTTTTATGGACATTGATACAAATCCCACAATTTTGTGATACTCTTATTATGAGCTCCTAAAACGGTGTTGCACAAATAGGTCTTTGAATTTAGCATTCACGGTGACTTTTAACCCAATGGCAATCTTTCAGGGGTGACAGAAGGTACTTATTAGCAGTTTCTATTACGGAGGCAACTCTGAAATTATACAAATATTTCAATTAACTTGTCAAAATATAAGAAATAACAGTTATTTTCTTCATATTTTGTCCCAAAGGTGTGCACATCTACCTACTTTCATTTCATGAAATATTATCCTATTTTTTAATTAGTACAAAAAAATGGAACTCCATCAGAACCCATTATGGATTATATTTTTGTAGACAAAAGTAAGAAAAACTAAATCCCAAAATTGTCCGCGAAAATTTGTCATAATTGGTAAATTTATAATAGAATCGATCATTCGTAACAATCTCTACTAGAAAATACTACACGCAGTGTTTTCCATTTTGATCGTAATTTATTCATTCATAAAATTCTGCCTGTTCAATACTTACATAAATTGAGAGACGTTTTGTAATATACAAATACTAATAACTTAGCTGTTTATGAATATTATTTATTGAGACTTTACTTAAATAGTAACAAGACCTTTTCTAATAAGCCGTTTAAGTATTTGTACTAATTAAAAAATTAGTGATGTAGGTATACAGGGTGTCAGTGACAAGTAAACGCAAACTTTACGAAACGGTTACACCTAATGCCATTAACGAAATTGTGAAAGTTAATCATCTCTTTATGATCGGTTACAGAAATTGACAATTGTAACCTACACATACGCACGATTGTCGCGCTGCAGTTTTATGATAACATTGATATCACGTATATTCATTTTTTTCGGCGGCGCGGCAATAGATATGTAGGTATTGGCCGGTGATGACCTTGCAAGTGAACCCTAACGAAATAGCTGAACAGATAGTACTTTCTTAGTGTAATTAGTCAAATTATTACTCTTTAATTACAACTTTCATTAGGTCAAACAGAAATAATGATTTTGAACAGTCTAAAATAAAAAACAAATGCAGAAAAAATTAGGAAAAGCTGACTAGAGGGTCCAGAATCATGTGCTAAATTCGTAGTTAACGTTTGTGCGTCGATGTTTATTACCGTGTATACTAATGCTACACATCTCCAACGCAACATCACATATACGGGCTGACACAAATAACAGAATTTTTGCAACATCACATATACGGGCTGACACAAATAACAGAATTTTTGTTTAAACTAACCATCCATTCAAAAAAAATTAAAAAGCCCAAATATTTTGCATGTCAGACATTTTGTGCAACTTGGCTATTTTTTTTAGGACCAAAAGTCGCGATCTGACTTGCTGTCTGCGTTAAACCGATGAGAGCTTTGATTCTGATTCATATTCGAGTATATCTAATTTATATAACGTGATTATATGTAAGCCTTCGTGATTATTTTCTATAAGTTTATTTGTACAACTTTTGTAAATATCCTGTATAAACGATGTTAAATATTTTTACGTTAAATGTTAGTTAAAGCTATAATTGTTGTAAGGCATTCAAATAATGAAATAAATGTGGAAGTGGATGATGGGAGTAAATTATATCTTTTAATTCAATACTTTTACCCTAAGAAACACAAGTCATACGAGTAGGGTACTCGTATGACTGGTTTCTAATCGTCGCTAATTCAAACCTCAGCAACATTTTTTTTTTATAATAATGGGAATTTATTCATCAATCTTATAAAATAATCAACTTAAGATATTTCAGCCACCACACTACCTTACAGATTTTCAAGAGTCGGGAAAAGAAGGAGACGAGAGGCAGAAGGTATTATTTTTAATTTCGAGTTTTTATTCCCTTTCATTTTTCTAAATTGCAGCAAAACAATCAAAACTTTTCGTAAGAAAGAATCTCCAGTTTATTAATATTTGTTATATTTTTCATCTTACTAAGCATGAGTTTACACTACAGTTACAAATATATTCCGTGATCAGTTTTGATTACATCAGCGGCTTTCTCCGCAATCATTATAACCGGTGCGTTTATGTTGCCGCTGGTTATAGACGGCATCACACTGGCGTCCACTACCCGGAGACCTGTTACCCCTCTCAGTTGTAACCTCTCATCCACCACACCCTTACCTTCGGCTCCCATGGCACAGGTACCTATAGCATGGTACATAGTACTTGCCGTGTTTAACACATAACACTTCCAGTATTCGTGGCTCCCGAACTCCAAACCTTCACATTGACTGACTTTCATATCTATAACTTCAGACTTCATCTCCTTAAAATATGACGTGTTAAGGACACGCAAATAATCTTCTACATATTTCACAAAGTTCTCTAAATCTTCTTTTTGACTGAAGTAGCCAGAATAGATCAGAGGACTGTCTTCAGGGTCTGAACTTTTTAGTCTAATTTCGCCTCTAGATTCTGGATGTAGATGTGTTAATAATGTAAATAAAGCACCTCTTTGCTGTGTAGCATCAGCAAGAGCTATACAAGATCTATCCTGTAGTGTAAAAATATCAGAGCATAATATAGGGTTAATAATTGCTGCTGTGGGTGTTGGGACACCAGTGACCTGATAGTCTGGGAAGCCTTGAGTTTTATTTAGAGCTACAAATCCTAAAAATGTTGGAATAGGAAAGCGATTCAGATTTCCGAGAGGCTCTACATTTTCTAAGATTGAAGAAAAACTCTTCTTTCCAGAAGTAATTACGGGAACCATAGGATGATCCTGCATATTTTGGCCAACCATTGGTGAGTCTAACACAACATCTATGTTAAGTTCTTCTAAATGATCTTTTGGGCCGATACCAGACAACATAAGTAACTGTGGGCTGTTGATAGCTCCAGCAGATAATACTACTTCATGCTTTGCATTAAGCCTTACAATGCTTCTTTCTGGAAGTTTTACTTCAACACCGACGGCTCTTTTATCCTTGTTCAATAAAATTCTTCTGACAAGCGTGTTTTTGAGAACTTTTAAATTTTTCCTGTCCTTTATCGGACTGAGAAAAGCGTTAGCTGTACTTTGCCGAATATTGTTATTTATTGTAAAACTTGAAGGCCCGTATCCTAACTGCTGGTGACCATTGTAATCCTGTAGAATTTGATGACCAAGTTCTCTAAAAGCGTTGAAGTAGTCTTTGGTTTTATAGATCCAATCAGGATATGTGACGCCTAAATATCCATCAGTACTGTGTAAGTCTGCTGATTCACTGTTCATTATAGATTTATCGTTTAGTCTTTCACTTTTCTTGAAGTATGTGATCACATTGTCCCAATTCCATCTTGCCACACCTTTTGCCCAATTGTCATAGTCAACCCTATTCCCTCTGACATAGAACATAAAATTAACCCCACTGGATCCCCCGAGCATATTACCTCGGAGGTTTTGGATGCTATTCGCCTTGAGACCTTGGCTGGAGAAGCCATCATCGACTGTGTAGTAGTTCCAGTCTGGTAGTGCGGTTTGTACTAACATTGATACGCCTGGTACCTGAAATGGAGAGGAGATAGTGGGTTGTTATTTAATCTAGCTTTCAAAACTGACTGTATTCAAGATTCAATATTCATAGCATTTTATTTCAAATAAACCATTTACAGGCATTTTTGAAGGACCAAAAAGTCAGGCAGTCAGAAAAAAAAGACACATTCACATTCTTCTAACCAAAAGTCAAAAAGAGGGTGTAAGGTTTTTAAAGTAGTTTTTAATTATATTTTCAGAGATACCTTTTTGTAGTCACTAATTTTGGATTTTTGGTAAGAAGTACCCAACCGAGTAATGCTATGTATTGAGAGCTCGCTTCTGACTTTTTCCCCTTGAGTTTTCAGAGTAATTTTTTAAGAAGAGGCTAGGTAGACATATTTATTTATTTATTATAATCTTTATTGTACACCAAATGAACAAAAAAACAGGACAAACATTTAAAAGAATAAGTGCACAAAGGGCGGTCTTATCGCACAGGGCGATCTCTTACAGACAACCTTTAGATGGACTACAATTTGTTTCTCTTATAGTTACGTTTGAAGCTCCTGGTGGGTCACCTCCAGCCTCAATTAGAAGCACATTCCAGCTGGATACCTCCGTCAGTCTGTTGGCTATCACGCACCCTGCTGACCCTGCACCCACTATTATGAAGTCAAACGTTTGACCATCTGAAATATTCAAAAAGATTATGAAGAAAATAGCTTCTGCCCGCTTGATATTAGTACTTCTCCTTTAAATTATAGCCTATGTGTTGTATAACAGTATAAGTAATTTCTTTGACTGCATTACCCTGTCTGCGCAGTCGTCTGGTAGCAGAGTATTCCGGTCTCTGGGCAAATTGGTCGCAGCGAACTTCTGTCGGCCCACATTACCTCCGCTGGTTAAACCTGAAGGAACTCTGGCTCATACGGCGAGAGAGAAAGGTCTGTCTTCGTCAATTCACTTCTACCTTGGGTGGTTCATTGAGTTCAAAGCCAAGGTAGCTGCTAGGAAACTTGGCGTTCTTGAAAAGGTGAAGTACCTTGCCGTGCCGGGACAGCATTTATTGTTATTCAAAGCACAGGTCCGATTGTGTGTGGAGTACTGCAGCCATATACGGGCTGGTCTCGCAAAATGCCATCTAGCGGCTTTGGACTGAAGAGGCTAATTCGTGATCCTAATTTAGATAACACATAATTTACAAAGCCAGGAGTACAGGCGTAGAATAGCCAGCCTTTCGGTATTTTACAGGATGCATTTTGGAGATTGCGCAGTTTACTCGACGTAAAGCGAGTGTCCAGCTGTACGTTGTGAGGTGTACAACGTACGGGTGCACAAGGGTAGACCATGTCCTGGAATAGAATATAGGACACTAGAATATTTATTATTCTGAAAGTAGGTATGTTCCCTTGGGAAAATTTTCTACTATCATGCGGATTAATCCGCTGACAAAGGCTAGATTATAATATTAGTTGGATAGGAAGTAGGATTTGCCATGTGATTAGTTTATTCACTGTTTACCAAGCTCATTCAGTTCAATCGGTGTTAAATTCACTTGTTGTTCCACATACCCAGTGCCGTAAATAGGGCGGTGCCACCGGTGCCCAGGCACAGGGCGTAGACTCTGGGGGGCGCAAAAATGGCCAGACTAGGCGGGACTATTATTTTTTCGTTTTACTCCTGATAATTTCCCGCTGCGCGCCTATTGCTCGATTCCAACACATACAATCAAAAACGTCTGTTCAATTAGACAAAACATCGTGCTCATTTTTTTGACAGCGCACGAGCTTATTTGTGTTTAGTGTTTATCGGAGTAAAGCGGCCAGCGCAATTATAGAAGCTTGCACAGGACGCAGAAAAGGCTATTTACGGCACTGCACATACCCAGGTCAGGGGTTAGACTAAGAAAGGTACACTTCACAGAGCAGCTTTGGGTCAACTGTTGCCGGCCGAAGTGAACACTGACGCCGAATACAGGTACCTAAGGGCTATATTTCACCGGGACGCCATGGTGGCGCAGTTGCGCCTATAGCCCTAACTTTCAGTTAGCTTTATTCGCAGGTTTAAGTGGAGATTCGTAAGAGCAAACGTGCTCGAAGAAAGGAAGTAAGTAGGAATAATCCAGTTAGGGATCCTGTCCGTATTTTCGGGGACTGTCCCGATAGCGGGGTATCCAGTCCTTAAGAGGCTGCTTTTCCACTTGCCTATCTTAAACATCGAGCATGGTTTTAAAGCTTGTTGCTTCATCTAACGCAATCCAACGTGATGATTGACGAAAAGGCAACGTGAAAAAAGAGTGATAATACCTGAATACTCTGTTGGCATGCAGTAATTCCGTGATTTTACAAAACTTTTTCCAGGAAATACGTGTTTTTTTAAACCCTTAAAAGTATTTGAAAAACGTTGTCATTATTTAGAATCTTGATAAAATTTGCTAGGCTGGTATGTTGTACTTTTTTGACATTTTTGAGTAAATTATGAAGTGTCAAAGTTCATGCAAAATAGCAGATTTTCGGAGGTCTTAACTGGATTAGTTTTACACAAATTTATAAATTGATTTTCATAGAAGCTTAGATATTTTGGAAACACAGTATCTTGTGAATATTACAAGATACTGTGTTTCCAAAATATCTGATGAAAAATGTGTAATGACGTCATAATCGCGTAAGAGCGGTTGTATGAAAAACAGTGAAAATGTATGTCGAGATGCATCCCCTTAAGCATCTCAGGATATGTTGTCACTAAGGAACTGGAGATATATTCCACATATCCAGGCTATTTCTTTACCTAGACAGACTGCTTTCTTTTAACGGTAAAATAAAATAACACTTACCACATACCGTTGCTTGGGGTGGATACAGCGGTGCAGTGAACGAGGACAGACATACAACAGCTTCTTGCACCAAACTTAGAACTGGTAGCAACACCTTCACTTGTGCTATGGAAGCCGCGTGCAAGATGCTTCTGAAAAGATTGAAGATTACGTTAGTCGCATAGGGGAAATTTTGATGACAAAATATCTTACACGTTGTTGTGACAGAGCCTTGAGGAACTTAGGAACTTGAGGGCCTTGAGGAACTACCTCATCATCAGCCTTTATAATGTTCCCACTGCTGGGACGCAGACCTTCTCTCTAGGAGAAGGAACGGGCCGTAATCCACCACGCGGGCCCAGTGTGGGTTGGTGAATGTCACATGTCTTCGAATTTTTTGGTTCTAGGACATGCCGGTTTCCTCGCGATGTTTTCCTTCACCGTTTTACTGCTCTCCAGTGGAGGAACTACCCACTCTCCTGTCTTTAAACACCGAAAGTTAAGTTGTTAAAGATTTGGTACTAGCCCATTTTTTTTTTAACTTTGTTACGGAAAATCATCAAATTAATTCTGCTATAGGTGGATCCGAGAGGGAGTGCCAGGAGTATCCGACTTTCGCTAACTAAAACCCACCTGTGTTTCTTCAGTACCTAACCCTTTGCGTACCAAGACCACGGGTTTTTTTGGAATAGAAGTGTTTTGTAATCCTTCGCATTTCTATTTGTAGGGGCGTAGCTCATATGGTGACAGTAGGGGCCACACAAAATTATATTGTCAGCTTGTTTAAAAAGCATAGGATTCATATTACAAGATTGATGGGAGTTTGTCTAAAGCCGCGTATAGACATCGCGAGGCGTGCGTCGCGAATGGTTCGTCTCGCATGCCTCATGCTGTGTGGACGTGTGTGCTCACAGTGAGCATTCGCGTCAAACGATCGTTGCGAACGTCGCCTCAGTACGAGCCGTGCGCTCCGTGTGTACGGACAGGTGTTGTTTGCGTTATCTACTGACGAACACCGTGCGTGGTGGTTTGCGTACTCAACTTGAGCATGTGTCGTTCGGGACGCACGCATAAATGTACCGTCGTATGCCTCAGGTTGAGGCATGCGTGACGAACCATTCGCGACGCACGCCTCGCGATGTTTGTACGCGGCTTTATAAGTAAAAATATAGGCAGAGCGGGCGTAATTGTTTATAAATAATGGTAAAATATCCGCAAACCTGAGTACCTTATGGTTTTATTTCAACTCGATACCTCTACGCGTTCTCGTGACAAAGGGTCTTCACAGACATACAGACAGACAGACAGACGGACGGATGGACAACAAAGTGATCCTATAAGGGTTCCGTTTTTCCCTTTTGAGGTACCTACGGAACCTTTTCGGCCGTCCGGTAACTGTCCGGACCAAGCCCAACTCGTCGACGGCGCGCACTGTTCCCGCGCGCCTCAAGGAGTTGTCAGCAGCAGCAGGGACCCAACCGGGTCGAAGCCTACTGGGGCCAGGGTCATCCGAAAGGGCGCTCGAGCCCCGGTATGAAGGCTAGAAGGAACGGGATGGATCTTTTAGTCAGTAAGAGTCTGACACTATCTCCCGCTCTGTCCAAGAGCGGGGGTTGTCCTTGGATGATTTTTTTCCACCATAAAAAAAGGTGGGATCACGGTCAAGCACTAATTTATAGCTTGCTATGCTAATGCTAAATGCTCCAAACATATATGTTACTCGTACAATACAATACTTCAGCAAGTCATTCGAGTGAGCATGACAAACTCTCAACTACTCAATACCTACAATCAAGTAAATTAATATTGGATAAGTTGTCCCGTTTTCTGAGACCCATTTTCATTTAATTTGGTGTCAAGTCTTTCGGTCAAGTGATTTGTTTCGCTGTCGGTTGCTTAGTCAATCAATCAATCAAGGGTAATATGGGTTTTGACAGCTCGTTAGTTAATTTTGATGCCGAAACCGGAACCATCCGTCCGACAACCGTCATTGGATGATTTTTTCCCACCATAAAAAAAAAAAATACTTACAAGCTGTCACTTTTCACGTTATTAGCGGTAGTATTCGACACTTCTTTCAGAACATAGAAAATTTCTTTCTTGATATTTTCCAGTTTGCTGCTACTTTTTGTTATATCGAGATTTGTATCCATGCCTTCCAGACTGCTGAAAATATCTTCCAAACCGTCTTTCGTTTGATAAAGTAAATCATTTAATGGTTCCATGATGGACGCGCCCACGCTCGTTAATGTGATGTCCAGGGTTTTCGCACAGGGAACTGTGAGAAAACGTTTCTGTATAAAAATATGTACAGTCAAATGGGGTGAATAGATATACAGGGGTGAATACAAACAAAAATTCAAATGGTATTTTCACGGCATTTGAATATTTTTTGCAGCATTTAACTAAATTAATTTATTAATGAATTGTTATTTTAAATACTCGATGCTTTGTTAGTGGCCGATAATATGGTATTTAAGTGAAAAACCAAACCAAAGTTTTGTTTATACGAGTATTCACCCCGTTTTACGGTAATTATACAATTTCAATCAAATCGCTTAACAACTCCCTGTCAAATTAAGTAAGACACGAGAATTCAAAATACAGTAAAACTTGGTTAAGTGGGACTGGATAAGTGAGTGAACTTCCTTAGCTGGAACTCATGCACTGAAATATCTCTTTTAGTGAGAAAACTGCCACAAAACAAAGATTATCTTTTTAAATAATGTATTCATGGTCACCCTTCAAAACAATTTCATAGGAAATTAAAAATAACTAAAAACTTCGTAGATTTGTACTTTTTTAAGGTAGGATTATATGTACCTACATTTATTAGAAATTTATACAAAATATAGGTGTTTTTTGTTCCAAATTTCATCACAAGTATAGGTACCGAAGCATCTCGATTGAGGAGCCATATTAAATGTGCTAATCTCCCAATCCACTCATTTTTGATATCCGGTTCTTATCCTACAAATCTAATATACTTTCTACTGAATGATGAAGAAATAGCGTATCAATTGAACTAATGCTTCTTAATAAATGACCGGTCATGTGTATGGTTTGAGGGGCCGTATGTAATGTGTGGTAACTTTTTAATTTTAACATTACACAGCTCAAATATCTACTAATTAATTTAAAATGCTACCTAATTATGATAAATATTCTATCATGATGTACCTAGTTCTGACGTAGCTACTCAATCCAAACATTTAGATTGAGGTGCCACCATCATGTTCATATAACTTTTGAAGTACCTATTAGGTATACTATACAATCGAGGATTGAACCAACAAAATTTTTAAACTTACTAGCAAATAAGTATTTAATTTCATTAAGATACGAAATGTGGCACCTCAATCCTTACGGACATAATGATACACATTGATAAAACTGGATATTGCAAATTGTACTTCCGAAATACTAATATCAAAATAATGAAAATCCTAATGGATTTCATCATTTATATTTGTGAAAGACATACCAGCTGCTGACTTCTGGACGACGGCGAAGACCGCCTGTAACAAATAAATGCACTTCTGACTAGATGCTCATATGTTCAGTCAACCGCACGACCGAGCACCCGTGGCACTCCTTTACGTCGTAGCAGTTAGTTATTGGAGTTACCACTGACGTGCGGTTCACTGTACAAGGGGCACCTACGCGGATCTGCGCAGTCCTAAGGGTGTTTTTAATATCGTGTGGATTTAATCACGCATGCGGGTTTGCTCCGCGTGCAGAAAATTTCATAATGCAAAAAAACGGTCCCGCGTTTTATGAAATGGACATTTGCGGAGGTTATAACCACGTTCTAGTGGATTATAAAGTAATTTCAACATACTTGCTCAGAAAGTGACTCTTATTGCACAGCACTTAGGTGTATGTATAATGGCACTTGTTACCACACTGTGACATTTTGATTACCATTTCGCACTAGTGCAATAATATGGTTAAAACCTTTTTTTACACCACCTGCTCGGTAATGGCCGTTTATATGTCATACGAAGTCATTCTATGCCTAGGGAGATAATGCAGTATGGGCGATCCCTAGGGAATAAAGAGATTTGAATTTGGAATGTGAATTTGGTTTGAAATTAAAAAAAAAAACACTATGTGAATTAAAATGTAGTCTGTCTAAAAGTTAAACGACTTAGGTAATGATTAGGGTAAAATGAAATCTGATGTAGTCAACACTGGTTCAATAATCAAGGTTGATTAAGAGATCCAGATCATTGTTTACTAATAGATGAACCTTAAAAAAACTATCGAATATAAGTATTTTTTAAATGATTAAATATTTAAAAAAATTCCCAAGACGGTTGACTTTTTAGACAGACTTATCTATACGTGCATCAAACAAGTTTATTCAAAAATCGAACTGGCCAGTAACAATAAAAAAGGTGACTTTTTTTTATGGTGGGAAAAATCTTCCAATGACAACCCCCGCTCTTGGGCGGAGCGGGAGATAGTGTCAGACTCTTACTGATTAAATGATAAATGATAAATGATAAATGATGATAAATGATAAATGATATTTATTTTGTAAATAGGTTTAAAAAACACTTTTACACGTCAATTTTTTTTTTTTCGTCATTTTATTCTAGATGAGGCCGGTGTTTCCTATCTGACTACCCTGAGAAGAAACACCGAAACAAACTCAGGGGTCAAGGTCTCTTTTAAAGTCCATACAGTAAATATGTAATGGTCAAATCACATGAGAACCATGCAGATTTGTCTGAGATGGTCTTTTGAAGAAAGAACCATACAGATTTGAGTGGACCTGTCCAATCAGTGTAAGCATTTGTCAGTATTCGAAAAGCTCAACTTAGGACTACTAAGGAGCTCTACGACTTGACGAACAATACCAAAGAAAGGACATTTGGGTAGGCCGCAGAAAACACTCAAATTGTCAGACATACGTTAAAATTACTGAAAAGAAAAGAAAAAGCAATCAACATAGTCCTCACATTTACAATAATATAAGCAAATTGATAATTTACAAAATATTTAGAAAAGTAAATATTTATGTCAAAGAAAAAAAAAAATATACTTTAAGTACTTAAAATGTATACATGTCATTTTGTAAAATAAAAATAATTTCCAATGTCAAATTGTAAAAAAAACAAATAAAATAAAAAGAAAAAGCACATTTGAAAATAAAAATAATTAAAAAATACAAAAGAAGAAAAATAAAAATGACAACAGTTGTAGTAGGTACTGGAGCAGGTCAATCCCAAGCCTTTTCGTCCTGAATATAGTCTTTTACAGTGTAAAAAGCCTTTTGACAAAGTTTACGTTTTACAAATGATTTGAACTTATTAAGGCTTAGTTGTTGAATATGACTAGGAAGTTTATTATAGAAGTGTATACATTGGCATCTAAATGAGCCCCCTATTTTTTTGAGCCTGGTTGCAGGAACTACAAATTTATGTTTGTTTCTTGTATTAAAATTATGAATATCACTGTATTTTTTAAACATGTCTATATTTTTATGGGCATACATAATATTCTCGTAAATATACTGTGAAGGCACAGTCATTACATTTATTTCTTTAAATTTATCTCTGAGGGAGTATCTGGGACTTAATTTATAAATTGATCGAATAGCCCTTTTCTGTAAAACGAAAATTGTCTGTATATCGGCGGCATTTCCCCATAATAGAATACCGTACGACATGACACTATGAAAATAGCTAAAGTAAACTAAACGGGCTGTCTCTAAATCAGTTAAATTTCGAATTTGTCTTACAGCATATGCTGCTGAACTAAGTTTTTTCGACAATTTGTCTATATGTGGGCCCCACTGAAGCTTAGCGTCTAGAGTAATGCCCAAGAACACTGTAGTATCTTCAGGACTCAACTCTTTACCTTTTATTAGCACACTGGTTTCTACTTGCCTCACATGAGGCATGGTAAACTTAATACATTTGGTTTTTTTTTCATTAAGTAGCAGGTTATTTACATTAAACCAGTGTACTATTTTTGAAAGAGCTATATTTATATCGTCAGTAACCTGCTGCTGACGTTTAAGTTTAAACAAAAGTGAAGTGTCGTCTGCAAACAACACTATATTATGATTGTCTTCTATAAGGTAAGGTAAGTCGTTTATGTAAATTAGAAACAAAAATGGACCAAGAATTGAGCCCTGGGGGACACCCATTTTTACAACAGATCCGGGAGATCTCTTTCCGTTTACGTCAACTCTCTGAATCCTTTCACTCAGATATGATGTAAGAAGATCCAGGGAGGAGTTCCGGATCCCGTAATGGTGTAGTTTCCTGATTAATGTTTCATGGGGAACGCAATCGAAGGCCTTGGACAAATCGCAAAAAATGCCCAAGGCATCGCATTTATCTTCCCATGCATTATAAATATGTCCTAAAAGTTCAACACCAGCATCGGTTGTCGAACGACCCCTTGTAAAACCGAACTGTTTGGTATGCAACAATTTATGTCTATTAAAAAATCTCTGTAATTGCTGTAGAATGAGCTTTTCAAATATTTTACTAAAGGTCGGTAGTACTGAAATAGGTCTGTAATTTGTGGGGTCCGATGTACTACCGGTTTTGAACAATGGTATTATTTTACTATTTTTCATTAAGTCAGGAAACTCCCCGCGATCGATACAATTATTAAAAATAAAAGCTAAAGAAGGAGCTACAATGTGGATTATAGACTTAACAACGTCCACAGAATTACCCCATAAATCTGCAGTCTTTTTTACATTTAAAGAGTTGAAGGTCTTAATAATATCTACATAAGATACATGTTCGAAATTAAAATCAGAATCACAAACTTTAACATTTTTTTTAAGCAGAGTCTCTGCTGCAGCGGGTGATGAATTCAGAGATTTTGTTGTTGATATGGGGATCTCTGAGAAGAAGTTTTCAAAAGCTGCGGCTACCTGTGAGTCCGATGTGATCACATTGTCGTCAATTACCAGGTTAAAGTCACTACATGGTTTTGTAGACCTACCACTTTCACTATTTATAATATTCCAAGTCGTTTTAATTATATTATTACTGTTTTTAATCTTGGAACTCAAACAACGCGATTTTGCTTCAGAGCAAACTTTTTTAAACAATTTTGAATAATTCCGCACATATAAACTAAATTCAGCAGTGTTAACGAGAATTCTTTCATCATACAATTCGTAAAGCCGATTTCTACTTTTATGAATACCACTAGTAGCCCATTCACTGAACGACACATTACTATTAACTGAAATATTCTTGGGTATAAATGTAGAATTAAATTGATTACAGTACATGTTAAAGAAACCCTCATATTGGTGATTGACATCATCAAATTTAGACAAGTTTGGTAAATTATTAGTGAGTTTAGTTTTAAAAGTTTCTAAACGACTTGCCGTTTTAGGGTTAACAGTGATATTTTTTTTAGTCACTATGATGTTTTTGTTATGAAAAGTAATTAATTGCCCACAATGATCAGAATCCAATAAATTTATAATTTCTTTGTGACTTGGTACAACATCTGTATATATATTATCTATACATGTAGCACTAGTAGGAGTTATTCTTGTGGGCTCCAAAAATAAATTAACAAGATTGTATGACCGAAATAGACTTAAAATTTTACTACATAAACCTGAGTTTTCTAATAAATTAACATTAAAATCACCACAAGTAATTATGTACTTATTTGAATTACAAATCTTGTGGAACACTTCATCCATTACTTTTTCAAAGCAGTCATACAATCCAGAAGGGGGTTTGTACACACTTAATATAATAAATTTCTCCAATTCAATACAGGCTATTTCAACTGACCGCTCAACAGATAGGCTCACAATATCTTTGCGTTCTTTAAATTTAAGTTGGTTACTTACTATGATTAATGAGCCACCCCGTATGGCATCAACTCTACTGAATGAACTACCAACCTGGTGATTACTAAAGTTAAACATGAACTGGTGACTCTTAAGCCAATGTTCTGTTAAGCAAAGAATATCAATATTGTTGCAATTGAGGAATAATTCTACTTCTAAATCCTTGTTCATAAACCCTTGAATATTTTGATGCACCAGGTTGATACTATTTAATGATTTTAAAACTTTATTGGAAACATTTTTATTCATCGGTACATCCATGCTAGAGATTGTCTCTGTTGTCTTAATTTCTAATTTAAATTATTAACTATGTCAACATTTGATGCCAAGTTATTGGCAAAGTCATTTGAAATGTTGCATTGCTCAATAGGAGCAATTTGTTTAGCCAAGTTCTTGGCTGTAATAAAAAAATAATATGATAGCGAGACAGCTATCTGTCTTCGACAAAATTTTGAAAGATAGTATCTATCTACAAGATATCTATCTTTTGTCAAATAAAAATGAGTGCCAACATAATTGTTGGTGTCAATTAAATGAAACAAGCTATTATTAATAGTCAAATTGTGCAATGTTACATTAATCTTATATCTAATTAGATTTTCCTCCTGTGGCAAACTATGACTGTATGGGAATGTGAACATAACAATTTTTCTTAGCCTGAGGTTACTTAAAGTCCTATAATATTGGAGTAATTCTCCTTTGTTCACATAACCCCTATTACCAACAAAAATCAAAAGTATAGTATCCTGATTGAAGTTAGATTTTATAATTTTTTTCATTATGTCAAGTAATGAACAGCCAGGCATACAGTTGTTTATTATTGAGTGTCCCGGATATTCATTTGTCAAAAGGTGACCTAATTCTTTTCCAATCTCATCACAAAATATTACTATATCTTTATTTACACTCTGTTGTGAAAAACAATTGGTAATTGCAACGGGCAAACTGACACTAGACTGGGGTAAGGTGGAATCGCATATTGTCAATGAATGCTCTGGCACAGAATCAGTAGATGGTAATTGACAATGCTCACAATTCGTTTTTTGTGAGCTCACCAGTTCATTCATTGCCAATACATATTCCCTCATTTGATTTTCAGAGGCAGTATATTTTATGGTCATTGAACTTAGCTTGTCTTGAAGACGGCTTAACTCACTTTGCAAGTCTTGAGTGTCGGTTTGGTATTTCCTAGTACTTTTTTCCAAGTTAGAAGAGTACATATCTAATTGTTTCAGTAGATGTAATCTTTCCCTATTTAGTTTGACATTTTTGATGAAGAACTTTTGTCTTTTGACCATTTTCTTGGTTTTTACAATATATTTGTTGATTTTAATATATTTTTTCAATTTATTTTTACTAGTAACTACCCTCATTCTTTTACATGATTTAGAATCATCATCACTATTCAAATCTATGGTATAGGAGGGGATAATATGTGAAACCATTGATGGGGCAATAGGCACCAACTCGCTAAATAGACTTTGATTCAACGAGGCAGTGATGTTATGATTAGTTGTCTCTAGTTGGGATATTTGAGATTTTGCCTCTTGCAGTTGTTGTTGCAATAAAGATTAAAAGCCCACCCCGTTCCTTCTAGCCTTCATACCGGCGCGGGCGCTCGAGTTCCCTTTCAGATAACCCTGGCCCCAGTAGGCTTCGACCTAGCTGGGCCCCTGCTGTTGCTGATAACTCCTTGAGGCGCGCGGGAACAGTGCGCGCCGTCGACGTCTTCGGCTCGGTCCGGACAGTTACCAGACGATCGGACAGCGAGCTACCCATTGTACTGTACGCAAGCCCGCGCCTACGGTGGCCGGAAATCGGGATCGGAATCCTGGCGGCGGTGGCGAGAGTGCCGCTTTCCAGCCACGCCTCAAAGAGGAAGAAGGTGTTTACTGACGAATCGACGAATTTTGAAAACAAGCGCCTTTTTGAAAAATATAAAACATCACCGTTGTTTACATGTGACGAAATCAGAAAAAAATAAAAACCCTTGTTCAAAAAAAAGCACGAGGGTCAGTTTTCGAGAAGTGTGTTGAAATAGTACATTTTGATACAAGTGCAGAAAGTTTGGTATTGCAACCGAGGCGGAATCCGCACGAGCCGTAGGCGAGTGTGTTATGGAGCCGAGTGCTGCATGGAGAGCACGCGCACTTTTCTGCATTAGTGCGGAAAATAGCCTATTGTGGGGCTGTAAGCGGTGGGACAAGAGCGGGTTTTCGTGTGAGTGTATTGAAATGAAGGCACTTACGATCACGACGACCAAATACAGAGCTGTCTTCATTTTGACAGAGAAGAATTTCTTAGTCTTCGAAGTATGTCTGCTTCGTAAGTCGATGATGAGTAAGTAACTTCTATCGCAAAACGCAGCCTTTTATATGAACCGAAAAAAAAAAATTATCTCGTTAGTTTAATATAATACTTAATCATCTGTGAGAAGGGCCTATTACGCCACTCGATATTCAGACAGTTTTAGCCGATGGTTCTTCGAGTCGCATAGTGTAATAAGGATCAGACTGTCTTACTCGGAATGAAAAATAAGGCGAGTCTGAATATCGTGTGCTGAATAACGCGTAGTGTAATAGGCAAGTATTAACCAATAATTACTAATAAATCCCAACGAAATCAGTTGTGACTCATATTGACCTCACGTTATGCGTTGAGTAAATACTTACTTTGATATCACAATAATAAAATACTGATAATAATAATATTTTTTATCATTACCATCATCGTCAGCCTTTTTTATGTCCCCACAGCGGGTTAAAATAACGATATTATATAGTTTAAATTAAAAAAAAGTAAGAAAAAACCGACGAAAAATTCCAAAACTGGGGGGTCTAGAACCATGTACGAATACCATGGATCCATCTATGGTATTCGTTTGTGCGTCGGTGTCAGAGACACCCTGTATAATGCTTTTTACTGCAAATAAATGAATTTTAGTCTTCTACGCTTTACAAAATGTATAGATATGATGAACATTATGGTCACCCTACAAATTTTCTTTTTACATAAAATTGAAAATCACTTTTCTTTTAAAGTATAGAGATACCTGCACAGTGCTCGGGCTAGTAAGGAGCTAATCCGGTCCGAAAGAGAGGCTATGGTAGAGCGAACGAATATCTCACTTCAGGCAGTCTCCAAGTGGGGTGAAGCCAATCCGGTGGGATTCAACGCCGCCAAAACACAAGCGTGTCTGTTCTCCGCCAAAAGGAGCCCGTGCACCTTGGCTCTTACTTTTCAGTATTTATCCCTGGAGTACACCGACCGCCTTCAGCTCTTGGGGGTTGAAATTCCCTCAGACCTTAACTTTGGGCGGTTCATTGAGTCCAAAGCCGAGGTAGCTGCTAGGAAACTAGGCGTTCTTGCAAAGGTCCGGCGGTAGTTCACACCGGGACAGCTTTTAATGTTATACAAAGCACAGGTCCGTTCGTGTGTGGAGTACTGCAGTCACATATGGGCTGGTGCTGCAAAATGCCACCTGGCAGCTTTGGACTCGGTGGAAAGGCGCGCAAAGAGGCTAATTGGTGATCCAGATTTGGTTAAGTCCAACCTTCAAAGCCTTGAGCACAGGCGTAGGGTAGTCAGCCTTTCGGTGTTTTACAGGATGCATTTTGGAGAGTGTGCGCAGGAATTGCATGACTTGATTCCGCCATCGCAATTCTACCATCGGACAACCCGACGTACGGCGAATATTCACCCTTACGTTGTTGAAACCTCTACGGTCCGGACTAAGCGTTTCGCATCGTCGTTTATACCGCGTACGTCGAAAGGCTGGAACAGTTTGCCTGCAGTTTGCCCCAACTAAATTCCTAAATAATAATTATTAACCCAGACACCGTACTTTCTGAGATTTACACTATGCCTCTTTTTTTTTTATCTGTTATAAACTAGTACTTGACTGCGATCCCGCCTGATGGTAAGCAGTGATGCAATCGTTGATGGTGAGGCGCACTAGTTTATTAAGAGCCTATTCACTCTAGCCTTGAAGACACCCAAATTATAATCAGACGGGAAGACCGCAGCAGGAAAACTGTTCCAGTCCTTTTATGTACGCGGTATAAATGACGAGGCGAAACGCTTAGTCCGGACCGTAGGTGTTTCAACAACGTAAGGGTGGATACTTGCCGTGCGTCGGCTTGTCCGATGGTAAAATTGAGATGGCGGAATCAAGTCATGCAATTCAAGCGTCTTCATGCAAGCGTCTGGATTGAGGGCCCACGTTATTTAATCGTAACTTTTTTATTTTACTTTTAAGAAATTTATGGCTTTAAATTTTACTAATTTTTAACTAAATTCCGTGTAAATCTTGTTTAGTTTCGTAAGGATTTAATAAAAAACTTTTTATAAAAAAAAAAACCGACTTCACTAAAACGATCAAAATAATTTCAATTTCGGAATTCGGTGTTTCTCGGTAAGTATTGTTTGTTCCTTATTTAACACCGACTTCCGAAATTGAAATTATTTTGATCGTTTTAGGTGTTCTTTTTAGTGAAGTCGGTTATTTTTTTTTTATAAAAAGTTTTTTATTTTACACTTTTCAGTTGCAATACACTTACAGCCAGAGTACCTTTTTCTCACGACAATTCCAATTAACTCGAATCCTGCTAGAATACATTATTTTATTAAGAATTTCCCGGGTCTAACTTACACCTTCCGGCTCCATCTTCATATCAGTTCGATAGTACCTTATTGCCAAAGTGCATCTCATGACAATTCTAATAAGTCCAAACACGGCTAGGATACATTGATTCATTACAGAGTTCCGGTGCCTATCTTCCTGCTCTATCATCATCATCATATCAGTTAGATAGTCCTTATAGTCAAAGTGCATCTTATGACAATTGTAATAAGCCTAAACACGGGTAGAGTACATTGATTAATTACGAATTTTTTTTTTATGGTGGGAAAATCATCAATGACAACCCCCGCTCTTGGGCGGAGCGGGAGATAGTGTCAGACTCTTACTGACTAAAAACCCACCCCGTTCCTTCAAGCCTTCATAATGGGGCTCGAGTTGTCTTTCGAAACTAACCCTGGCTTCGACCTAGCTGGGCCCCTGCTGTTGCTGACAACTCCTTGAGGCGCGCGGGAACAGTGCGCACTGTTCCTGTTACCGGACGGTCGGACAGCGAGCTACCCATTGCTCACTGTCCGCAAGCCCGCGCCTACGGTGGCCGGAAATCGGGATCGAAATCCCGGCGGTGGCGAGAGCGCCGATCGCCCCCCCACGAGGGCACGGCGATGCTCCGCCCAAGCAGGGCACACCTCGACCTCGCCTATCTTCCGGCTCCATCATCATCAAGTCACTTCAATGATACCATTTTCAACATAACTATTCAGATCCATTTATTTATTTGTATTGTCATAGATGCATAACTTTGTTCATGTGATGTCTGTTTTATTATGAAGTTCCGTTGGCCATTTCTGATCTTCTCCACCAGTTCCACCACATCAAATGACACTTTTTGACTGTAAATACTTAAGTGCTTGATAAAAATACCAAAATGACTACCTATTAGATGCCTATAATATTTGAGGAGTTCCCTCGATTTTGCCAAGATTCCATCATCAGATCCTGACTTGGTGACTATGGGACCAAAGTATACCCTTTCTAACAAAAAACAAATTTTTGAAATCGGTGCGCAAGCGACGAAGTTATGCGCGCGAACACACATAAAAAAAAAATACAAACATCCTAATTGAGAACTTCCTCCTTTTTTAGAAGTCGGTTAAAAAATGGGCCTTCAATCCAGATGCACACTCACCTCTCGGCTCCATCATTAAATCAGTTCGATAGTGGTTTATAGCTAAAGTGGATTTCATGACTATTCTAATAAACCTGATCACGGCTAGAATACCTACATTGATTAGTTACGTAGTTCTGGTGCCTACCTTAAGGCTTCATCATCATTATCAGATCAGTTCGATGATACTATTTTCAACATATGTAATTATTTAGAACCATTAATTTGTTGGTATGGTCATAGCTGCTTAACCACACAAACCCGCTTCGCGCGTGACTTCGCGCCATTCAGCTAAAACCAAGATTATTAAAAGTCTGCATAGATTATTAAAATATTGAGCGTTTTATTTATAGGGTATGTATCCAAGAATGTAAATAAGAAGTTCTTCTTATAGAGTAGTCTGTAAATATCGAAAATAAGTAACAGATAATACCGGTTAAAATGTTGAACACTTACGAGCATGATATTTATCTACCAACTTTTCAACTGCGGATATATTCAATTGAAAAGTTTCACTTATACAATTTTAAATCAAACAATAACAGTTTAGAACGAGCAAAGAACTTGTTGAACATTTTAAAATTAAACCATTTGAAAATGGACGAACGGAAAATTGAAGAATTATGTTCTAAATAGGTATTCGGATGTTTTCTTTTTACCTGGTGATAAGTTAACGACTACAAATGTTTATGAACAAACCATAATTATTTGTAAAACCAATTACAAGTCCGGTTTATACAAAGCAGTACTGATTGCCGTATTCTTTGCAAAAAATGAAGTAAATAGGCAAATTCAACAAATGATTGACAATGACATAGAAGAGGCGAAAAGTGAGTGGTCGAGTCCTGTTTTATTGGTACCAAAAAAAAAGTGATAACGGTAAAAAATGGCGACTAACTTCCGAAAACTTCCTTTGCCAAGTATTACTGAAATTTTGGATTCGCTCTCTGGCTCAGTCTATTTTTTAAATTTTGTAATAGTACTTTGTTACACTAGGGGTGAAAGTAACCCATTTCGTCCCGAGAAGGAGTTGGCGGCCGAGCGAAGCGAGGTCGCTAATTCGAGGGACTGAATGGGTTACTTTCACCCCGAGGTAAACACTGTGCTTTTCATTACGAATACGAGGAAACTAAAAATAAAATAAAAAGTTTGTAAAACCTGAGTCTCGTACCTATGGTTTTAAGTAGGTATCTTTCTTCTGATTTAGGCGGTAAAAGGTATTCCACTACTGCTTTAGCTTCTTCTCTTATGAAATTAGACGTTAAATCACTATTTTAATTTGATAAACATAACGTGTTAATACAAATCTCTGTTGTACGCAAATGTAAACAAAACTCGAAAAAACCAACGACTGATTGCCACTTTCCCGCCATTTTGTTTTTTTTTTTTGTGGCCGGTCAGCTATTCAGCCTCATTAATGAAAAATTAGAAATTAACTGTAATCTTTTATAAATAAATTATTTTAAAGAAATAGTTGGACAAATAATTCATTTTAAATATAATATTATTTAATTAATACTTATCTTTAAGTTATTTCAATTTTGTATCGCGCTGTGATTGACTGGCTGTATGGAAAATTGGAACATGGTTCAATAGAAATGTGAAGATAGAACTAGTTTTTTTTTTAATAATTTGACAGCTGTCAGTTGTAAAGTAAAACTCCCTAGGGATGAAAAGTATCACTTTCAGCCCGCTCCTCAGGCAACTTCAAACCTACTTTCAGAGTATGAGTAATGAAAAATCTATTTGTACGTAAATTTCAAAGTAATGTAGATGTTTAGACAGATCGTTGGAACCATTATTAATATTTTGTAATAAACTAGCCAAATGTTTCTGGTTATTATTTAATTTTGTTAACTGTTTACTGAACTCATCGATTGTATTATGTGCTAATACTAAGGATATCCTTTGTGAGTCCTCTAACAACACACACACGGACATTAAAAACAGAGTGTTTTTAATGTCCGAGATTTCTTGATCAAACTTGACTGCATTTTTGTGGTCAAGATTACCTGTGATAGACTTAACATCACCTAATCCATTTATAAGAACGCGTCGCTTTCTAACTTGCGGCGGTAAAAATTTAATCTTCTTACCTATAATATTAAGGCTATTTAATGTTCTATTTGATTCCTATACATTTTATGTAACTCTCCAGATGCTGTACTCTCGGCGTTTTTCGTGCTTTCATATAAAGACATTAATTGGATAGATACAAAGTGCAGATTGCTAATGTTGCTAACGAAAGCAAAGTTAAAGTAGTTGTCTTATTTAAGTAGTTGACCTTGTTTAAAGAGGAGGATACCATTGCCGTTGCCTACTTGGATAATGGTTACGGTTGCTGTTGTGTTGAACACGACGGCTCCTGCGATGAAGATCCTGCAACAAGATGAGGCCTCCGCAGTAGCTTGAAGTGAACCCTAATGGACTTAGAATTTGCGTGGTTACCTATTATCTCCGCTACCTATACTGTTTTGCTACCTGTTTGTAGACTGTTTCTTCTCGTTTCTTTAGCTTACTTTTAATTAAGCAGATGAACGCCGGGTGCGAGCGATCTGCTTCTGAAGATAACTAATAAGTTTTCTGCTTGCCTTACATAATTATTCAGTAATTTAGGATTGCCATCATATCTGGGCATTAAATCTGCCATTAGTTTATAAGGTTTATAGTTGGCATTTTAATCCTTGAGCGAAATTGTTTTTCTATAGCTTGCCGGTCTGGTGTACCTAGGTGGTAGTGGCGCTTGACGGAATATAATAGAGGTATCAAATTAAACTCTTGGAATTAACTCGTGAGATACCTAATGTTACTTGTTATAGTTTTATGGTTGCCTACTGCGATTTTAGCTTAAAGACTCACAATAGTAGTTTATGTGACTAGGGGATAAAGCAGTGTCTTTAAGTCGCGGGCGGCATGTTGAATTCCGAACGAAACGACGGTTGCTGATTTTAATCCCGAACGACAGAGAGGCATTTATAAAATTAACTCCCGAGCATTGCGAGGGACTTAATAAAGAAACCTGAGTAAAGTGAGGAATTCAAGCCGCCCTAGACAAAGACAGCTTTATCCCCGTGTTGCATACTCTACTTTTTACACCATCTGTGAGATAATTAAAAGACAATTTGGTTGACCAAATCATATATTAGAGAAATATAAATTTACAAGATCATCAAACAAACAAAATTCACTACTCAATTTTCTATAATGCTCCCGTCAGTAAGCACGTTTTATACTACTTTCTTTTTTTTGTTAGTGGCCAGTTTGAATTTCGAGTCAACTTGTTCGATGCACGTCGTTGATATACAATGCACGTACAATTTTAATTCACAATGTTGACGATTTTTGATGTTCCAAATTCAAATCTCATTATTCTCTAGGGATCGGCCATACTGCATTATCTCCCTAGGCATATAATGACTTGCTTTAAGTGAGGTTTGTATGACGTGTAAAACGACATTATCGAGCAGGTAGTGTAAAAACATTTTTATATAAAATACATAAATAAAAATAAGACAGGAAATAGAGAAAGGACACTTGGTAGGACAAGAGTATTTACCAAAACAGCCACTGCATCTCCTGCCGAGTCAAGGCTCCGCCAACGCAGCTTCCTCAAATTCTCCAGAGATCTATTCTGATGACCGTAGAGGTGTCCGACCGAGCGATAGGTTCTTTGTAAATCGTGAAGGAACGATTTGAGAACCGTCACTCAATAAGATGAAGAATTTGATTCGATCTTAGAGCGTCGCGATCCTACTGACTGCGACAGTTATGTTTCAGCGATCGGGAATTACGTTAAAAAATATTTATTTACTAATACAAAATTTAATTATAAAAATACAGGATATTACAACGGTGGCGGATACAAGACTGAATATATTGTAATAAAAAATAATGACGTCCAATTTCAAAGGAAATGCATAGTTGCAAATACAGCGAATTAGAGTAAGATCCCAGGGCTGCCAGACGTCACGTATTTTCTCACGAAGGAAATGTGGACGATTGAGTACAGTTAATATGTACTAAGAACGCATGCCTATCTGCTAGCTTGCTTAGACGGCCAAATTTCAGGTATCAGGTAATCAAGGTACATAAAAACAGTACTTAGGTACTTCACGTAAATTCTGCAAGCTGATTTTTACGTATATTTTAGGCAATAACTTTAAAATCAAGTCGCCAATACTCCCAGATACATTCCGTGGGCCGTATTGCTTTACAGACGCTTTAAAGCTCCCAAAATAATTGCATAACTTTATCGGGAATGGATGATTTGTTTATGGTTCCAAATTCAAATTTTAGATTTTTTGTTGTTGCTAGATTGGCACAACTGTTTTTCATTTTGGCGCGGAGTTTGAGTTGCATCTGTTATTTATATTAAATACAATGCTGTTTTTAGTTATATCATATCTAGTGTGTATTGCGAATTTCATAATGGACAAAAACATCTAACAAAGAGTTTGTCTTAAATTTTGCATCGCCAATGGAATTTCGTGTTCGGAGTAACTGAAAATGTTACAGAAGGCTTACGGTAAATCGACTTTATCAAAAACACGTGCTTATGAGTGGTACAAAGCATTCAAAAGCGGTCGAGATGTGATGGAAGATTTGCCTCGCTCTGGTAGGCCATCAACTGAAGTTAACATCGCAAAAGTGAAGGAAATAGTGACTGAAAATCCTCATTCAAGTTTGAGAGAGACAGCCGTCGAACTTTTTGTATCTCATGAGTCGATCCGTACCATTTTAACTAATCATTTGGGTATGAAACATGTTGCCGCTCGGCTAGTCCCAAAAGACCTGAATTTACTCCAAAAACTCAATCGCATGAGAGTCGCTGAGGACAAGCTAGAACGAGTCAATTTCTACCCAACATTCATGAAATGCATTGTTACTGGCGACGAGACGTGGGTTTACGAGTTTGACATGCAAACAAGTCAACAAGCTTCGGAGTGGCGCCTTCCAACTGAACCAAAACCGAAAAAACCACGCCAAAGTCGATCAAAAGTCATAGACTGTTTTCTTTGACTATCGCGGTGTTGTGCACCCGGAATTCTTACCGGAAGGTCAAACGGTAAATAAAGAATATTTGAGCGTTATGCAGCACTTAAGAGAGCAAATTCGACGAAAAAGGCCAGATTTGTGGAAAGAAAATTCTTGGATTTTGCACCACGATAATGCGCCTTCGCACAAGGCCATCATTGTGAACGAATTTTTGACCAAACACTCAACATATACCATCGAGCAGCCACCATATTCGTCAGATATGGCTCCAGCCGACTTCTATCTTTTTCCTAAACTCAAATTACCACTTCGTGGCACCCGTTTTCAATCTGTAGAAGATATAAAGGAGAATTCGCGGCGAGAACTGAACTCTATTTCGGAAACAACGTTTAAAAAATGTTTTGATGATTGGATTATTCGTTGGCGTAAGTGTATCGTTTCTGAAGGGGCATACTTTGAAGGTGATAAAATAAATTTGAATAAATAACAAAAAAATTATGTGTTATTGATCTTTTCCCGGTACTTTCTTGACAGAGTAGTATGTTCACCAGACAACTATTTTAAAACCTTTTACAAGAAGATAGACCGATCCAAGGGGCCATATAACTGTTAATAAACAGTTAGAGCCTGGCAGCATCTACATCAATTATTCCAGGAACGTTGTTTAAATCACAGATATTTTTTTTGTATTTTTTTGAATATTAAACAGAGTTTAGGGGATGATTGGCCCCTTGGATTTTCTTGTAAAAGTTTTAAAAATAGTTGTCTCATGAACATATATAAAAATTAAGCATAAGAATTTACGTGAAGTTATGTCATTATTTTGGGAGCTTTAGCATTATTTTTTTTGTCTGTAAAACAATACGGCCCACGGAATGTGTCTGGGAGTATTGGCGACTTGATTTTAATGATATTGCCTAAAATATACGTAAAAATCAGCTTGGAGAATTTACGTGAAGTAAGTACTGTTTTTATGTACCTTGATTACCTGATACCTGAAAATTGGCCGTCTAAGCAAGCTTGCAGACATGCATGCATGCATGCGTTCTTAGTACATACTAACAGTACTCAATCGTCCACATTGCCTTCATGAGAAAATACGTGACGTCTGGCGGCCCTGGGATCTTGGACTAAATGTGGACACTGTACTCAGCGTAAACTGGTCGTTTATGATGATGAGTTAACTCCGTTTATGTTCAATTTCCGAATCGAGTCTCAAAGATTTTTACGAATCGCAATCTCAAAGATTTTTAAATTTTATTTTTACGTGACTACAGAGACCTTACTTCATGTCAAACAGCATTCTAGGACAACGGGAAGGTCTCTCAGGGGTCAGTGCCCTCGGCAACATTATTCTTGCAGCACATAAACGATCTGCTTAAGACGACAGCACTGTTGCTGAGAGTTACCCCAGCGCGAGCTAGTGGGTCACAGCTCCAGTCTCTCCGAGAGGCTATGGTTAAGCGCTTGAACTTATCCTTGGAGGCAGTCTCTGAATGGAGTGATGCCAATTTGGTCAGGTTCAATGCTGCAAAAACCCAGGCGTGTCTATTTTCCGCATAGAGGAGCCAATTCAGCCCTGCTCCAACTTTCCGGGGTGTAACCGTGTGTAAAATTAATTCAGGACCTGACCTCTGAGAATCTGCTATTTTATGTGAATTTTGTCCCTTCTCCTTATTCTACTCATATATTAAAAATATAAAAAAGTAAATCTATAGATGCCTGGCACGTTTATTCCTTTAACAGCGTCCGATTGGTTCGACGAGTGTGTTCGAGTCATATTCGTCAGGGTCATGTGTTTCTGACTGGATAATCTATCTCGTTTAGCTCTTCAATCCCCATAGTTAAGGCCCAAGCGAAGCGCTCGAAAAGTGCCATAAAACAGTGACTTTCTGAAGCCTACTCCTCGGTAACGGCCTTGAAAAAAATATATGTTTATTATAGATTCATGAACAACATTATCAACATTTGATTTTTTCGTGCTATTAATACTTTTGTCGAAAAATATTTAGCAATTTCGCAACTTTTCGTAACTTTTCCCTACTCCTTCGATACGGCTTGGATCTTTAGAAACATTTTTGCACATAAAAATTGGTGGTTAAATATTCTTCAAAGTGAACATTGCATATGTAAATCAATCAATATTTCGCAAATAAAATGGATTTAAAGGTCAGCCGTGAGTTTTCCAGGCGCTGTTGGCCGCAAATAAATGCACAGGTTTGCGTACTGCCGCCTAAGCGGGTGTGAGAGGTGCGTCCACATAATTTTGACCAGATGGTTCAAGGGACTCAGCAGACCTGACGAAATGGTGTATTTGGTCGTAGATGTCCGACCCTGCCGGAATAAACGCTAGTATTTGTCGGATATATTGGACATAGGCGATTAAAAGGTTAATTGAAATTTTTGTCGACACTTTTTCTCAAAAACTTTTAAGGGTTTTTAAAAAACACAATTTCTTGGAACAAGTTTTTTTTACTTTTATTGTTGATAGGCTCGCATTTTACCACTATCTCACCGGATGATAAGCGATGATGTGGCCGACGATGGCTCGCATTATTGCCTAGAAGTTATTGCTATTCACTCTTGACTTAAAGAATCTTAAGTTGTAGCTATGTTTATTTATTTATTTATTTATTATATTCTTTATTGTACACCGCATGAACAAAAAAGATACAGGACAAACATTATTCAAAATAAGTGTACAATGGGCGGTCTTATCGCACAGGGCGATCTCTTACAGACAACCTTTGGATGGACTGAAAGAGAAATATACCACGGAATTACCGAAAGTCAACAGAGTTTTCGGGCGGTTTCTTTTTTTTCGCGTTGCCTCTTCATCGAACATCGCGTTGGATTGCGTTAGATGAAGCAACAAAATTTTAAACCATGCTCGATGTTGACGATAGGTGAGTGGAAAAGGCCCCTCTTAAAATATTTTATTCACAATACTACAGTAGCTTTTTTTTTATCTGTTATAAACTAGTACTTGACTGCGATCCCGCCTGATGGTAAGCAGTGATGCAATCGTTGATGGTGAGGCGCACTAGTTTATTAAGAGCCTATTCACTCTAGCCTTGAATACACCTAAATTATAATCAGACGGAAAGACCGCAGCAGGCAAACTGTTCCAGTCCCTCGAAGTACGCGGTATAAATGAAGAGGCCAAACGCTTAGTCCGGACCGTAGATTTTTCAACAACGTAAGGGTGGATAAGCTTGATAGATAGTCAAAGATCAAAAATTTATAGGTCTTTTTAAGTATTTTAAATGTATTTTATTCCCTTATATTTCTTAATTAGTTTTACAGTCAGTGTTCCATCACAAAATTTTTGGCATATTTTTCATCATGTGTTTACACTACAGTTACAAATGTATTCCGTGATCAACTTTGATCATATCAGCGGCTTTCTCTGCAATCATTATGACCGGTGCGTTTGTATTGCCACTGGGTAGAGACGGCATCACACTGGCGTCGACTACCCTGAGACCTCTTACCCCTCTCAGCTTTAACCTCTCATCCACCACACCCTTACCTTCAACCCCCATGGCACAGGTACCTATAGCATGATACATAGTACTTGCCGTGTTTAACACATAACACTTCCAGTATTCGTGGCTCCCGAACTCCAAACCTTCACATTGACTGACTTTCATATCTATAACTTCAGACTTCATCTCCTTAAAATATGACGTGTTAAGGACACGCAAATAATCTTCTACGTATTTCGCAAGGTTCTCTAAATCTTCTTTCTGACTGAAATATCCAGAATAGATCAGAGGACTGTCTTCAGGGTCTGAACTTGTTAGTCTAATTTTGCCTCTAGATTCTGGATGCAGATGTGTTATTAATGTAAATAAAGCTCCTCTTTGTTGTGTAGCATCAGCAAGAGCTATACATGATCTATCCTTTAGTGTAAAAGTATCAGAACATAGTAAAGGAGGAAGAATTGCAGCCGTGGGTGTTGGGACACTGGTGGTCTGATAGTCTGGGAAGCCTTGAGTTTTATTTAGAGCTACAAATCCCAAAATTGTTGGCATAGGAAAATGTTCCAGATTTCCAAAAGGCTCTATATTGTCTATTATAGAAGGATAACTCTCCTTTCCAGAAATTATCACAGGAACTATAGGATGGTCTTGCATATTTTGGCCAACCTTTGGTGAGTCTAACACAACATCTATGTTAATTTCTTCTAAATGATCTTTTGGGCCGATACCAGACAACATAAGTAACTGTGGGCTGTTGATAGCTCCAGCAGATAATACTACTTCATGCTTTGCATTAAGCCTTACAATGTTTCTTTCTGGAAGTTTTACTTCAACACCGATGGCTCTTTTATCCTTGTTCAATAAAATTCTTCTGACAAGCGTGTTTTTGAGAACTTTCAAATTTTTCCTGTCCTTTATCGGACTGAGAAAAGCGTTAGCTGTACTTTGCCGAATATAGTTATCTATTGTGAAACTTGAAGGCCCGTATCCTAACTGCTGGTGACCATTGTAATCCTGTAGAATTTTATGTCCTTGTTCTTTGAAAGCGTTAAAGTAGTCTTTAGTTTTATGATTCCAATCAGGTTGTGTGACGCCTAAATATCCATCAGTACTGTGTAAGTCTGCTGATTCACTATTCATTATAGATTTATCGTTTAGTCTTTCACTTTTCTTGAAGTATGTGGTCACGTTCTCCCAGTCCCATCCTTCGATGACTTCTTTTGCCCAATTGTCATAGTCAACCTTATTCCCTCTGACATAGAACATGAAATTGACTCCACTGGATCCTCCAAGCATTTTACCTCGGCGGTTTTGGATGCTATTCGCCTTGAGACCTTGGCTGGAGAAGCCATCATCGACTGTGTAGTAGTTCCAGTCTGGTAGTGCAGCTGATACTAATATTGATAAGCCTGGTACCTGGAATGAAGAGGAGATAGAGGGTTGACATTTAATCTAGCTTTTAAAACCAAAAGCTGAAAGATAAATAGTTTTTATTTATTGAAATCAAAAACTCTAGTCGTTAAACAGAATGTCCTTGATTTGTTGTGCAGAATTTTTAAATTTACGGATTTAGGGATAAACATAGACGGTGTTCTTGTACAAGATCCTTCGATCAACAAAATCGTACGTAACGTATTTTTGTTTAAAAGTGCACCTAAACAATCAATACTAGGGATTGCGAGTGACAGCTCACTTCTATCTTTCTCACCCTAAGTTTTCAGGGTATTTTACTTACGTTTGAAGCTCCTGGTGGGTCGTCTCCAGCCTCAATTAGAAGCACATTCCAGCTGGATACCTCCGTCAGTCTGTTGGCTAGCACGCACCCTGCTGATCCTGCTCCCACTATTATGAAGTCAAATGTTTGACCATCTGGAAAATACAAAAAGTATGTTGATGAAGAAACTACTCGTAACTTTTCGCCCGCATGAAAGTAAAAAAATAATCTTTTTACACCACCTGCTCGATAATGTCGTTTTATACGTCATACAAACCTGACTTAAAGCAAGTCATTCTATCCCTAGGGAGATAATGCAGTATGGCCGATCCCTAAGGAATAATGAGATTTGAATTTGGAACATCAAAAATCGTCAACATTGTGAATTAAAATGTACGAGCATCAAACAAGTTGACTCGAAATTCAAACTGGCCACTAACAAAAAAAAGAAAATAGAATAAAACGTGCTTACTGACGGGAGCGTTATAGAAAATTTAAACTATAGAATAATAATAGAATCTTGGAGTAGGTAGGTAGTGAATTTTGTTTGTTTGATGAACTTGTAAATATAATACTTATATTTCTCTAATCTTTCTTTCTTATGTAATTGCTTTATTTTTGGTGTACAATAAAGAATTTATCTATCTATCTATCTAATATATGATTTGGTTGACTAAATTGTCTTTTAATTATCTCACAGATGGTGTAAAAAGTAGAGTATGCAACACGGGGATAAAGCTGTCTTTGTCTTGGGCGGCTTGAATTCCTCACTTCACTCAGGTTTCTTTATTAACTCCCTCGCAATGCTCGGGAGTTTCCTCACTATCGTTCGGGATTAAAATCAGCAACCTTCGTTTCGTTCGGAATTCAACATGCCGCCAGCGACTTAAAGACACTGCTTTATCCTCTAGTCACATGAACTACTACCTACTTCCTAAATAAAAAACATATTTCATAGTGTTAACGAGAGTTCTTGAAATAATTACACGGATATAGAGACATGCTCAGAAATGTAGTCGGTCACAATGGGCCTCGTCAGGAGACTTAAAGTCACCCAAAGGGCAATGGAAAGGGCTATGCTCGGAGTTTCCTAGCGTGATCGATTCAAGAATGAGGATATCCGCAGAAGAACCACGGTTACCGACATAATACGAAGAATCGCCAAACTTAAGTGGCAATGAGCATGGCACATTGCTGACAGATTAGATAGCTTTTGGGGCCGAAAGCTTCTGGGATGGCGACCACGTGCCTCCTACAAGGTGGACCGATGACTTGGCAAGGGTTGCGGGAATCCGATGGATGCGAGACGCACAGGACCGTTCATTGTGGCGACACTTAGGGGGGCTATGTCCAACAGTGGACAGTCCATGATGAAGGGATAGAGCGATATTTATATTATATCTGTCTGTCCGTTTGTCTGTCTATCTGTCCGTCTGTCTGTCCGTCTGTCTGTCCGTCTGTCTGTCCGTCTGTCTGTCCGTCTGTCTGTCCATCTGTATGTCTATCTGTCTGTCCATCTGTCTGTCCGTCTGTTTGTCTGTCTGACTGTCCGTCTGTCTGTCCGTCCTTCTGTCTTGGTTTTGAAAAACCCAACACATCAATTTTGTTTTCAGTCAGTTTTAACTAGATGAGGCCGGAACTGTTGACTTCACCAGTTACGTCGAAGTTATTACTGTATTGAGTTGGATTGAAGTGTAGTTAAAAGATTACCATAATAATGATGCAGGGCAGAGGTGACATATGACGCATAAATTGCTTTCTTTACGAGGATTACCATTACTAAATTCAATGTTCGTTTCTTGTAAAACATGAATTATGTATGGACAGACGATGTTCATAATATAATATCATAATAATATAGTAACTAAAACTAATTAGTCCCGCAGGCTTGTTAACGTACGTATTAATATGGTTTTATTAACAACTAGCGGCCCGTCCCGGCTTTGCACGGGCAATAAATATAGCCTACTAGCTTTTGCCTGCGGCTTCGCCCGCGTGGCATTAGGTACTTAAGGAATCGGGATAAAAGGTAGCCTATGTTCTTTTCCATGTCAAAGGCTATATGCATGCCAAATTTCATCCAAATCCGTTCAGCCGTTTTTGCGTGATTAAGTAACAAACATCCAAACATCCACACTTTCACATTTATAATATTACTTAGGATTAAGTAGTTAGTAAATGTTTAGAGTTTGTCATGCTCACCCAAATGTCTTGCTGGTGGTGGCACGTGTTATTGGGTCATTCGGTTCCCTTTAAAATGGTTGAGCTGAGTGGGGCTGATGCACGTGTCACGCCCGTGAACGGGTGCCATCGGTTGAAACTGGTCATCTCTTGGCTGCCAGTGGCTTAATTCGGTTTCTATTTTTAATTACATTTAATAAAAAGAATAATAACTTATTATTATTACGTATCTACCTACATTGTGCTCACATATTAGAAGCGACAAGAAATATGTAACCAAGATCTATGTAACTCATAATATATTTTAAAAAGAGTGTCCATGGAGTTTCTTGCACGTTCTTCTCCATAGAGACCTACGTATTGGAACGTGCAATTTAGCTTCACTTTTCTTGGACTGACCGACATTTGACTATTCAAAAGTGCCTGCAAATGGTCTATTTGAAATAAATATTTTGATTTTGATTGATTTTGATTTTGATTTTTTAACATTAGTGTCCGACCGAACTAGTTTTTCAACCGAAACCGAAACCGAAACCGAATTTCGGCAACAGTCTCAGTTTCGGCCGAAACCGAAAACGAAACTTCCTTACAAGGATCATGTTTTGAGAGAAAAGTAACGATTATAATCAGTCAGTCCTAATTTTTTTTAATGCATTTTAATTTTAGATGTTTATATTCGTTGATTATCATGAATTTTTCTGCACTCGATTTTAGTTTGGGACTAAGTAAATGGCAAGCTAGTCATGACATGATTACGCACGGGGACAAGGCAAAATGTCTTTGTTGCTTACTCGCTTGAGAACTCCCGAATGCAGTTTCGGTTCCGGTCATAGTTTCGGCAGGTTTGATACCGAAACCGATTTTTTTTTTTTTTTTTTTTTATTATTGATAGGCTCGCGTTTGACCACTATCTCACCTGATGGTAAGTGATGATGTGGCCGACGATGGAGCACGCTTGCCTAGAAGTAACCTATTCACTCTCGACTTAAAGACCCCTAGGTTGTAGCTATCAGGAAACACAGACTCCGGCAGGGAATTCCACTCTTTAGCTGTACGCATAATGAATGTGTTTCCAAAACGCTTTGTACGAATGGGTGGGATATCCACCATGTACCGATGGCGCAACGCCGTACGTCTAGTGGTCCGATGATAGAACGGACTTGGCGGAATTAAATTGTGCAATTCCAACGCACACTCACCGAAGTGTAATCGATAGAAAACCGCCAGGCCAGATTAAACCGAAACTCGTTTTTTTGCCGAAACCGTGTTTGAACATTCGTTCGGACACTATTTAACATATCACTTATTGTTTTGTGCACAAAACGGTTTTATTTTAATTGTAAAATTTTAGCCGTCCAGCGGGATAATTCAGACTCACTATATAACTCTACCACCGTATCTTTACGTTTAAATCTTGTGGGGTTTACGCGCTCCAATGAACGTTGGGACAGTAAGTACCCTTAGATTTTAATTCATCGCCACATACCTAGGCCAGGGTGCAGCTTTGTGGTTGGGGAATAGCTATCCCACAGACCCGAACTGCTAAGAGAATTCTTGTGTCAGTTTGGCGCTTTTGGCCGGTCAAAGTGAACACTCACGAGGAACAGAGCTACATACATACCTACCTCTCAGTTAGCTTTATTGGCTGCCGTTAGTGCTCAAAAGAAGGAAATAGGAATAATCCAGGAAGATGCTGATAGTGATCTTTTTTATTATTATTGTTGATAGGTTTGCGCTTGACCGCTATCTCATCTGATGGAAAGCGACAATGCGGTCGACGATGGAACGCGCTTACCTAGAAGAAACCTATTCACTCTTGACTTAAAGATTCCCGGGTTGTAGTCACCTGGAAACAGACTCCGGCAAGGAATTCTACTCCTTAGCTGAACGCACAATGAATGTCCGGGATTGTCTTGACACCGGTGTCTCCACTCCTCAAGCATTTTAGGATATGTTGCCTCCTTGGCGCTACGCCACCAAGGAACTTTTAGCTACAGCTTAGGGGTCTTTAAGTCAAGAGTGAATAGGTTACTTCTAGGCAAGCGTACTCTATCGCCGACATTGTTGCTTACCATCAGGTGAGATGGTGGTCAAACGCGAGCCTATCAATAATAAAAAAAAATATTTATCCCATATATCCAGGCCATTTCTTTACCTAGACAGATTGCCTTCTTTTAAAGTGTTCCCCCACTAAAATAAAATAACACTTACCATGTACAGTTGCAAGGGGTGGATACAATGATGCAGATGAATTCAGCGAGGACAGACTTACAATAGCTATTTGCACCAGCTTAATAAATGGTAACAACACCTTCACTTCTGCTATGGAAGCCGCGTGCAAGATGTTTCTGAAAATATTAAAGATTACAGATTAAAGACTTGGTACTATAGATCCCTTTTTTGAGGTGGGATATCATGAAATAAATATTTCCGCTATACCTTTTTTTATGGGGCAAAACTTAGAGTGCCGAACGAAGAACAAATCCAACGTGGAGCGAGTTTAAGTTTGCCATCGTGGACCTAATGACAGCATCAGTGGACGGCAATGCCATGGCCGAATACTATGCCAGGAACATCTCGAGGTACATTTTCATAAAACCGCTTCTACGTGATTATGATGTTATTATTATTACTACTTTATCCAGATATTTTGGATATGCAGGTATCTTGTAGATATTATCTAAGCTTCTATAGAAATCAAAACATGTGTAAAACCAATCCATTAAAGACCTCTGAAAATCTGCTATTTTACATGAACTTTGGCCCTCCATAACGTACTCATATCTTAAAAATATAAAAAAAAGTACATCCATGGAAGCCTTACACATTTAATCAAGATTCTGAATGACAACATTTTTTTTCAAAAACTTTTAAGGTTTTAAAAAAAACACGTATTTCCTGGAACAAGTTTTGTTAAATATTCGAGTAATCACGAAATTACCGATTGCACAGTTTTCAGGCGTTATCTGTCTTTTTTCGAGTTGCCTCTTCGCAGACAACGTGTTGGATCGAGTTAGACGAAGCAACACGATAAAAGATCAACCATGCTTGATGTTGACGATAGGCGAGTGGAAAAAGACCCTCGTTTTGCCATCGACACGCTAAGAAGATGAAGTGGAGGAGAGGGAGTATTGACTTTTACTGACTAAAATCTACCTGTGTTGTTTTATTTACCCTTTCAGTACCAAGGTATCTTTCTAAGTAGAACAATTTCGCAGCCCTAGGAGGCATCAACCCTGGCGGGCCCCGTCTAATTAGCTGACATCTCTTTGAGGCGCGCGTGGAACACAAGGCAGCGTCGACTTGGGCTTGCTGATTAGAAAGAAAGAAGAAAGAAAATCATTTTATGAAGAAGAAGACATTACAGCACGGCGAGCTACCTATTGCTTGCAATCTTCTGAGCGGTCTTCACATTAGTGACACCCTGCTGTTTCCTCTCATCGGATCTGTAATAGGTACTTCCCGAAACACTTTTATCCGGCGAGAAGTTGCGTTAGGCGGCGAGTAAGGACACTGAGGACCATTATGTAGATTGGAGTGTATGAGATGGACAAAGCGGGTAAGAGAATAGATTCCATTAGACGGTAAAAGAAAGCAAGGGAGACAAAGAAAGAGATGATGTGATATATTTACCCGTTGTGGACTAAACTGGATGCAGAAAGCGCGTAATAGGAAAGCGTGGAGCGATTTAGGGGAGGCCTACGCCGCAGAGGCGACCGCTATGAATAACGACAAACCAAAATACATAGAAGAAAGAGATGAAGGAACGAGTTTGTAAATATATTGAGAAGAAGAGCAGGGCCCCAAGTCTGCTATTACAATAGTGTCAGAATGGTCTATCATTGATTTCCTAATTGTTGATTTTGAGTAAGTTTGGTAATCTACTAATATAATGGCGTCATTATGATCCTATGTGTATAAGCAGGGTAATGTTAAGGGCTCAAACACATAAACACGTTACGACGACGCAATGTGCCACGGCACGGCAACGTAAGTGGAAGTCCACGTTACGTTGCCGTGACGTGGACTTCCAAGTCGAGCAACGTAAATAATAACGTCACGAGAACGCAACGTGCCATGTTGAACGGCACGTCGTAGTGACGTAAAATCTCACGATGCACTCCTGCAGCTGTGCCGCATTTGTTATTCAATTATTAAAACTTGGACTTCCAGGTCACGTTGCCGGGCCGTGGCACGATGCGTTATTGTAACGTGTTTATGTGTTTGAGCCCTAATATACGAAGATTCGCAAAATACGGTTTACAGGTTTCCGTGCTTTGAGTGCCGCATATTGACCTAACACACCTTTTTTGAGCCCTAAATACAATGTCCATATTTGTGGAGTTCCTCCAATAATGTGATACAGTAGCGTAATGTAGCTGTAGCATGCGCATGATACGCTTTAACCAAGTCTTTTAGATTTTCTTTTTTTATGGTGGGAAAATCATCAATGACAACCCCTGTTCTTGGGTGGAGCGGGAGATAGTGTCAGACTCTTACTGACTAAAAATCCACCCCGTTCCTTCAAGCCTTCATGCCGGGGCTCGAGCTGTCTTTCGAAACTAACCCTGGCCCCGGTAGGTTTCGGCCCAGCTGGGCCCCTACTGTTGGTGGCAACTCCTTGAGGCGCGCGGGAACAGTGCGCGCCGTCGACGACTTGGGCTCGGTCCGGATAGTTACCGGACGGTCGGACAGCGAGCTACACATTGCACACTGTCCGCAAGCCCGCGCCTACGGTAGCCGGAAATCGGGATTGGAATCCCGGCGGCGGCGAGAGCGCCGTTGCCTGTTGTGATCGGCCTCCTCCTTTGAGAGCATTACTGCTTCGCAGAAGTCGGCGTTCTCCTGCCACTCCTCCTCGCTCCGGACCATGGCCTCAACCAAGGCCCGGCGCGAGAGGTCTCCGCCGCCGATCGCCCCCACGAGGGCACGGCGATGCTTTGCCCAAGCACACCTCGACTGTGTGCTCCACCGTGTCCTCCGGACGTTCCGCACAGTGGCGACACCCGAGCGTCACTTCCGCACGAATCCGGTACAGGAACCTTCCGAACTAGCCATGTCCGGTGAGGACCTGCGTCATGCGGAAGGTAAGGACGCCGTGAGGTCTTACCAGCCACGCCTCAAAGAGGGGACTTACCGCCATAATTGTGGCGTGCCCATTTTAGATTTACCTCCTTAGCAATAAAAATACGCTAAAAAACAAGTCTATGCGAAGCAATCGATAGTACAATAGCGGAGGGGAGCAGGGATCGTGTGGCGGGGTGCTTGGTGCGCTTGCGTCGCGTCATACAGACGTAGGTAGGTATAGCAAAATACAGAGTTGAAATGTGTTAGATAGAGCGACGAAATCTTGTAGGTTTGTTTTTGCTAAATGAATTATGTTTTGTAAAAAGTCATAGAACAAAAGTGATGATAGGAATTCCTGCAAGGTTGTTAGTGTTTACAAATAACCCTGTAATTATTATCTCATCTTCAGTAAATATTTATGTAATTAGTAAGTGCATGCTGCTATTAGCTTCCCAGACAAATTCTTACGAAACTTTTTGTGTAGCTGTATCACATTGTTGGTTTTAAGTCAGAGTAAGATACGATTGGACTCTACATAATAGTAGTCGTGATGTCATACAATAATGATAGTTCTAGTCGTTCGTTGTGAGTAGGTAAGTATGGTTAGTAGTTCCACAAAATTATATAGGTACAGAAGTCAATCTACATACAAAGCGCGCACACATAGACACCGCTATCAGACACGATCGGGGTTACCATGACGTTCAAAGTAAGATTGTTTTAATCTTGTTTTAGTGTGGGTAAGAGATGGCGCTAGACAACCTGTATAACTCTGTCTCTTACCCACACGGAAACAAGAATAAAATAATCTTACTTTAAACGTCATGGTATAGGTCGATGTCTCGGTCGCGTCTTGGATCACTCGTCGAACAGTTCCGGTTCAAACGCTCATTAGTGTGTGTCCACCGAGCGTAGGTATAAAAAGTGAAGTACATACATGAGATTGTCTTCTGTAGGTACTTATCTATTTTGTGGTAGTTCCTACTAACCATAAAGCTAGAACTACATTAGACCGATGCAGATGCACACATGTTACACGCCTGATTTGCATGTAGGACGACGCGACGGTGCGTGGCGTGGATCAAGTGTAGCTCTACAAGTCTACAATTACCGGAACGGATCTTGAGCGCTCGGCGTCAAATCGTCTAATCGGAGCTAATCGTCTTCGTTGTTAGATACATGCAGCAACGCAGGGAACGAATCACGAACGAATAACTTTGTCGCGGCGAGCCAATCACTGAAACTCCCCGCCCCCGCGTCTCACTTCGCACCACTAAAGAGACCGCATGTTTGACTTCTGCAACTTAAAGCGAGCGCTCAAGATCCGTGCCGGTAATTGTAGTTTCCATTTAGAATGACGGCGACGCATTCGGCCGGTCGGCGTGTGTGGCACGCGTGTGCACAGTAGTGTAGTTATAGCGTTAGGCTCATCCTTTATCACGTATTGTGATTTACGGGTGGTTTGCGGTATATTCATAGTTAGTAGCTAGTGGGTGCTTATTTAAGAATTGTATTGCTACAACGACCATATAAGAGTGTTTACGTACTACATCCAAGCATAAGAATAAGATCACATCTAAATACATCTTCGCGTGACCCAAGGGCTGGCTTTTACCTCAGTCAGAGATTGCTTAATCTCTTTTTGCCATACAACGTGGCAATGCCGCCAGTCTTTAGGGCACACTTCCAGTATATTTCCAGTCGAAAGCGATGCGGAGGAACTTTTTGAGGCCGTATTTTAGTTTTTAACCGACTTCCAAAAAAAGGAGGTGGTTCTCAATTCGGTTGTATTTTTTTTATGTTTGTTACCTCAGAACTCCGTCGTTTATGGACCGATTTGCAAAATTATTTTTCCCCTTACATGATATGCTTCCAGATAGGTCCAATTTTTTTCAAAATCCAGTTCTGATGATGGGATCTATGAGGAATCGAGGGAACTCCTCAAATATTATAGGCAACCATATAGTTATTGTGGTATTATCATTGCGGGCTTATGAATTTACAGTCAAAAAGTGACATTTGATGAAGTGGTGAAGAAGACCAGAAATGGCCAACGGAACTTCATACTCAAACAGATATCACAATGAACATAGTTAAGCGACTATGACAATACAAATAAATGAATGGTTCTGAATAATTATGTTGAAAATGGTATCATCGAAGTGATCTCACCGGAACTCCGTAATTAACCATTGTATCCTAGCCGTGTTTGGGCTTATTAGAATTGTCATGAGATGCACTTTGGCTATAAGGTACGAACTGATCTGATGATGATGATGATGGAGCCAGAAGATAGGCACCGGAACTCCGTAATTAATCAATGTATTCTAGCCGTGTTTGGGCGCACTGATCCCGCGCGCCTCAAGGAGTTGTCAGCAACAGCAGGGGCCCAGCCGAGTCGAAGCCTACTGGGGCCAGGGTTATCCGAAAGGGAACTCGAGCCCCGGTATGAAGGCTTGAAGGAACGGGGTGGGTTTTTTAGTCAGTAAGAGTCTGACACTATCTCCCGCTCCACCCAAGAAGGGGGGTTGTCACTGGATGATTTTCCCCCCATAAAAAAAACCGTGTTTTGGCTTATTAGAATTGTCATGAGATGCACTTTGGCTATAAGGTACTATCGAACTGAATAATAAAACATTGTATCCTACCAGGGCTTGGGTTGATTGGATTTTCATGAGAAAAAGTTACTCTGGCTACAAGTGTATCGCAACTAAAAAGTGTGAAATAAAAAACTTTTTACAAAAAAAAAAAATAACCGATTTCACTAAAAAAATACACTAAAACGACCAAAATAACTTTAATTTCGGAAGTCGGTGTTATTTAAGAAACAAACAATATCGAGAAATACCGACTTCCGAAATTAAAGTTATTTTGGTCGTTTTAGTGTATTTTTTTAGTGAAGTCGGTTATTTTTTTTTGTAAAAAGTTTTTTGTATATATGTATATTATACATATACCTACACCGTTAAATTTTAATCGTTTTATCGTTTTATGAAACACTATCGATTTGTAAAGATAAAATTAAAAAATAAAGTACCTTTTTTTCAAAACTCGTATTAATTTACGCATGTCCGAAATTAATTTCTTTAAGAAAACGTCAGCTGAGCGAATCCTGAATGACATGTAGTTAGTAGTCGGCATTGCGTACAAACTAAACCTTTGTTCTTCTGTTGCTCTTTGCGTTCCAAGACCAGGGTTTCCATTCCTGAAATTTCCCGTGGCCCTAGCAAGCATCAGCCCTGCTAGGTCCTACGGTTTTGCTGACATCCTCTGCGCCGTAGCGTAGTCGATTCGACATCATCATCATCATTATTTCAGCCGAAAGACGTCCACTGCTGGTCATGGGCCTCCCCCAAGTGTCGCCACAATGAACGGTCCTGTGCGTCTCGCATCCATCGGTCTCCACCATTTTAATAAATTTAATCATTTTTTAAAAACATAATTATAAGACTATTGACCGGCCATCCTGACGTTCACAAAGAAATGACATTATTTTTACCACAGAACAGATGAAAGAGGTTAGAATGGCCTTAGTGGACGGGGCAGGCGTGCCACAAAGTAGGGCAATGCTCATAGTTCAACTGCCAATAGCAAACTTGCGATCTAAGTGTGCGTGGTCTGTTAGTTGCGTAATGCGCGTTCGTATTGGTTTATTGCCTGTAGTGGAGTTAAAGGGTGTGAGACAAGCGGCGACACTCGTTGTAGTACAAATCCGAAAGTATTTCCTTTCTAAACTCTTTCATCTTTTCTGAAATTTTTACAAGTTATTAAGATTTCACATTAAGTATAAAAAAGATAAAATGTAAAGTCATTATAGGTACCTTTTTAAGTTTCGTTAGGTTTTATCTGGTTTAGTTTTGTGTGCCTGGGTCGTTCTTCTTTTTTACTGACAATCGCTTGTTCTCTTGTAAATATCGTATTTATGATGCTGGTATTACGATATGATATTTATCGTGCTGGTGCTGCCGCTGCGGCTGCGGAGAACCTCAAGCGGCGGAAATATAACAACCTTGTTGGAAGTTATATTTTCGAACCGTTTGGGGTTGAAACTCTTGGATCGTGGGGTCCGAGTGCTCACAAGTTGTTTAAAGATCTATCGAAACGTCTAGTTGACACTTCGCGTGACCCAAGGGCTGGCTTTTACCTCGGACAGAGGATAAGCATTGCCATACAGCGTGGCAATGCCGCCAGCCTTTTGGGCACATTACCAGTCGACAGCGATGTGGAAGAGTTTTTTGACGCCATATTTTAGTTTGATTTTAGTTAGTTGTAATTAGCGTAGGGTTTTTTTTTTTTTTTTTTTTTAATTTACTCTAATTATAGTTTTTAGTTGTGTATGTAATAAGTTAAATTGATTTAAAGTGTATTTATTTATGATTGATATTTTTAAGTTTCCCAAGTCTCTGTTATTTTAAGTTTATTAGTACAATACATACGATTATTCAAGGGCTTTTAATTGGCTATCTACACTACACTAACATAATAAAGAGGTAAAGTTTTTTTTTTTTTTTTTTTTTGTAGTAGGTAATCTCTGGAAGTACTGGTCCGATAGCTAAAATTTTTTCATCGATAGAAAGCTGCTTTATAGGCTATTTTATGTACTGATCAATAAATTGTCGATAAAAAAGAAGAACCTCCCACATATAGTTACACATCAGTAGGTCACTGAGCGCATCATATCTGAGGGGGACTATATTGGAGCTATGATTGGTCCAATTGGAAGTATTTATAGAATGTAGTAGCATTTGTCTACTATATCTTAGAGATCACGAAGACTCTTTATAAATTTTTCCATTTTAATCTTTAAAAAAAAATTTAAACTAGTGTGATTGCTATCTCGCCTGATGGTGAGGCGCACTAGCTTATTAAGAGCCTGTTCACTTATAATCGGACGGGAAAACTGCGCTACGCAACTATAATGTTTACGCAGCGCCAGCGCACGCAACGGAAGCTTTCAAATGAAATAATTTCCCCCGGTTTTATCTACATTTTTTGCCGATACTCCGCTCCTATTAGTTACAGCGTGATATTATATAGCCTTTCTCGATAAATGGACTGTCCTACACTGAAAGAATGTTTCAAATCGAACCGCTAGTTCCTGAGATTAGGCCGTTCAATCAATCAAACAGACAAACAAACAAACTCTTCAGCTTTATAATAATATATATATATAAGATAGTATATATATATAAGCTAGTATATGTATATATATATATACTAGCTTTTGCCTGCGACTTCGCTCGCGTACATAAAGTATAGCCTATGTCACTCGGGAATAAAGCAGGTTTCTACATATTAGCGAAAAAATTTAGCAATCAGACCAGTACTTCCAGAGATTACCTCCTACAAACAAAAAAACAAACTACCTCTTTATCATAGTCTAGATTATAGTATAGATATTTATTTGTTGTGTTAATAAACTTGACATTAATATTTACCTAATTAATTAAAAAAACTATAGTTAGTATAAAAATTTGGTATATCAAGTAAGATTCAAAAGGCAAATCTGAATTGACGCGAAACTAAAAAAAAATCTGCATTTAAAACTAACTGTAAAAAAAATAATAAAAGTCTCAGAACTGCTGAGGAGGTAAATAGATAGACTCAAACTGATAATAAAATAAAATAATATTTCTAAAGAATGGAAAATTCCAAGAAAGTAGTTCCTGTAAACTAATTAGTTATATGTGTTTTTTGTTTAGGATTTAAGCACTTTAACGACTAAATTATATTCAAAATAATCTGAAGTATGATAATTTTATACCTAAGTATTCTAGATTCTTGATATACATGAAATAAGTTGTCTGTAGTTTTCGTGGGAATTATTTATTCATGACCTGAATTACATGTGAACACATTGTAATTCACGAAAATAATTATAATCACCCTAGTTACCTTTTTTATGTGGAAAATCATGCATTGGGGGCTGGGATGTGAGGACATCCGTTCCTTCACGCGTGCGGCCGCCTCCTTCGCTAGCATTATTGCTACGCAGAAGGAGGCGCCCGCCTGCCACTCCTCCTAACCCCGTACCATGGCTTGTGAAACGGCGGTGCTTTGCCCAAGCGGGGCACACCTCCACCGTACTGGTCATACCTACACGATGGAGTGTCCTCCGGGCGGTCCACACAGTGATGATACACCCGGACGATTCTTCCACACGAATCCGGTGTAGAAACCTTCCGAACTTACTATGTCCAGTGAGAACCTGCGTCATGCGGAAGGTGAGGAAGCCGTGAGGTCTTTCCAGCCACGCCTCAAAGAGGGGGACTTATCGCCATAATTGTGGAAGGAGTGTTGCCTCTAGATCCCATGGTGGCAGACCAGCAAGGAGGCCAGCTGTTTCGCGGGAGACCGTGTGGTATCCCGCACCATCCGGCTAGCCACCCTCTAGCATGCATTCAGCTTGGCCGCCGGTCGCTTTCTTGGTGACGGCACACATACCGTCGCCCCGTAAAAGGCCATGGACCGATCGATCCCCGTGTAGAGGCGTCTGGACCCCATAGGTTGGGCAGGAGTCGCTCGAGGGCAGTCCCGATCCGTTCCAGTTTGGGAGCCAGACGTCGAGGACCATGTCCCTGCTATTTCATCGTCGACCCAAAGCCGAAGTGAACCCCTCCTACTGATATATTACCTACGTACCTAACTGTTCGTTTTCGCAACTCGTAAAGACAATTTCCGAGTTGTCGTCCCTTGGACATTAAGTACAACAAGTAAGTAAATACCTATTTATTACGCAGGTACTTTTCCTGAGGATATACCTTGTAATGTAATAATACCTTCATACACACTGTTACAAGTCAAGGTAAGAACACTTGAAAGGTAGGAAATCGTACATTTTTCGTATTTAACTGTTGCAGTTGGTATTGCTTCCTTTTAAAGTGTTAATAATATCTAATTATAGAAGCACTTAAAATAAGTAGAGTTTGTTAAAAACATTAAGTTATTATTATATAGCTATTAAAATAGTTTCTATAACGCTACGTCTTCAGATTTTCAGAACCTACAGTTTTTTTTTTATTATTATGGACAGGCGTTTGACCACGCCTATTGGAGCCAGGGTTATCCGAAAGAGCGCTCGAGCCCCGGTATGAAGGCTAGAAGGAACGGGGTGGGTCTTTTAGTCAGTAAGAGTCTGACACTATCTCCCGCTCCGCCCAAGAGCGGGGGATGTCATTGGATGATTTTTTTCCCACCATAAAAAAAAAGGCTTTTGACCACTATCTCACCTGATGGGAAGCGATGATGTGGATACCTTTTCTGTAGGAATATCGTTATGGTTAGTGGGTAGGTACTTAGTTTCTGGAGGTTCCTGCACCTGATTCAGGCAGAAGAAACGCTCCGGGGCCATCATGATGTGGACCTATGGTACGGACAGCCCGGAGGACACTGTGGGCGTATGCTACACCGTGTCTACACGAAGGCCCACAGAGTATATTTTATACTAGCTTTTGACCGCGGCTTCGCTCACGTACATAAAATATAACCTATGTCACTCAGGAATAAACCAGCTTATGCAATAAAATGTTAGATTTCTAAAAAAAATCCTGATCTACAATTTTTTTAAAATCATGTGTTTTTTCTTAGATATTTATTAATCAGATCAAAATAATTTTTTTGTTACTTACTTATGTTGATGTCCAATAACAACAATTACAAAACCACAAATTACACCAAACACATTCCATTTTATGCGCGGGAAATTAATTTTCATTGTTTTTTTTTTTTACTTTTTATATATTTATTTTAAGACGTTGAATGTTCACATTCAGCCAGTCTGTTGCAAGATGCGAGCTGTTCTGCGGCCCACGGGTGACAAGATAAAACTGCTAAATATTAATGCTGCTTTTGTATCGGGTTTAAAAGACTGAATAAGATGGAATGATGAATAATAAAACATTAGTTTATCCTGTATGTTTCATCTACATCACCAAAGACAAAATATTATGACCTACTTAGTTTATAGAATAGGTAGGTACCAAGTACTAGGGTAGTGCTTATCTATTTGCGTGTCGTTTTCCTTTTACAGAATGCATATTATTTTAACTTTATTATGTAAAGCCCAAGTAATTCTACCAAAAGCGGCAGTTGAAGAGTTGTGTTATGTATCGTGGAGACCATACCACAATAACTATTATAAGTCTTAATTAGGTTAGTTATGGACGAAGTTTATCATTCACTTCGCGCCCCATTATTCAGGTAGGCATACCTATTGAAGAACAGAAAAAAAAAATAATAACTTTAAATTTCGGAAGTCGGTGTTTTTATAATAGTTTTGTCTCGTCGTTATTTAACACCGACTTCCGAAATTAAAGTTATTTTACACTTTTCAGTGCTTTTCTTTTCATTGAAGTCGGTTGTATTTTTTTTTTTACACTTTTTTTACTTTAGTTGTGTTACCCCCACTAAAAGGTACCACTCAGCCAAACTTAAATAGGTAGGTACCTTATAGCCCGAGTGCATCTCGTAACAATTCCAATAATCATAAACAAGGTTAGATTACATTAATTTACCTTCCGGCTTCATCATCAGATCAGTTCAATATATCCCCTCCCCCTTTTCTTACAGTCAGTCATTGAATACACGTATAAACAAAGCAATTTTACTTGTGATCCTATGAGGAGTTCTGTTCCATGTCTTCGAAGTTCATGATCAGATCATAACAATATTTCTATGGGACCAACTTGGAAGCATAACCTTACAATCAAAACAATTTTTCAAAATCGGTCCACAATTGACCGAGATATCGGTGAAAATACATAAAAAAACATACATTCAGCCGAACACAGGAGGTTCTATACCTCCTCCTTTTCGAAGTCGGTTAAAAATAGGATTAGTAGGTATTCTACCTACCAAATAATTGAAGATGACTGAATTTCGGTCTCGTCTAAAAGAAACTGTTCTCAGGTATTTCATAATTATAAAATTATCATACGGTATTTATATAGGACAGCATTTCACAAACGGTACTTAATTTTTTTTCCGAATTAGCAAACTAGACTTACTCGTTGACTAGGCTGTTATTTTTTTTTAAATATCTATTAAGTAAATAAAAATAATATCTATAATAAGTGTGGTTTGTTTTGGAAATCTATTCTTTTCTATTTTTTTTTTAAAGAGTTTTAGTTTTTTTTTAGTCGTGGTTTTATTCGGTAACGTTCGTCAATTCTTCGTTTTTTTAATGTGGGAAATCATCTTTTTCCCGTCTAGGGTCGATCGAAAGGGCGTGTCATACTTTTACTGACTAAAACCACACTTATGTTCCTTCTTCCACACACACTATGTTCTACAAATAAAATTCTGATTCTGATTCTTTGTCTTGTATTCAAGGACACCGGGTTTTCCTTTTAGAAGCGAACCCATGACCCCAGTAGGCTTCGACACTACTATGCCCCACTGCCCCTATGGTTTGCTGACATCTCTTTTTAACCGACTTCCAAAAAAAGGAGGAGGTTCTTAATTCGGTTGTATTTTTTTTTTAAATATATTTGTTAACTTCGTCGTTTATTTCCAGTTTTTTACCCTTACATGATATACTTCCAGATAGGTCCCATTTTTTTTTTCAAAATCCTGTTCTTATGATGGGATTCCTCAAATATTTATTTTGTAACTGTACGAGCCAATAATGCTCATACAGCAAATTACGTTTTACTTAATAAAATATACTTTTAATTAGTCGTAACTGCACCTCTGTCACGCGGTAATGTGTTTGCAATAAATAAGTGCGGCTCTATACATAACTATTGTATTTACCAATAAACATTTTAACGTGTTACTAAGTGGTTTGGTGTTACTCCTTACAACCTACAACAACTATTGGAGGATCGTCAACGGCGAAATACTCCAACATCTTTTTGGTCCTTCGAGCCGGATATTTATAGTTATTTTGGTATTTTCATCGAGGACTTAAGCATCTACAGTAATAAAATGATATTTGATAAAGTTGAACTGGTGAAGAAGACCAGAAATGGCCAACGGAACTTCATACTCACACAGATATCACAATGGACATAGTAAAGCGACAATACAAATAAATTAATAGTTCTGAATTATGTTGAAAATGGTATTATCGAACTGATCTGATGATAATGATGGAGCCGAAAGATAGGCACCGGAACTCAATAAGTAATAAATCAATGTATCCTAGCCGTTATTAGAATTATCATGAGATGCTCTTTGGCTATAAGGTATATCGAACTGATCTGATAGGTCAAGGGTTCTAACCCAGTCAGGCACATTGCTTTGTGTAATTTATTGCATCACTACTGCTCTCAATGAATGAGTTAAGTAAATGAGTCATATTTCAGTTTTTTTTTTTTTTTAAATTAACAAACGTCTTGTTTTTTTGAATTTTAGTTTATTGTTTTTGACATGGCAGTCGAGTATTTTTTATTTTACTATTTTTTTTTCTCGGTGGGATAATCATCTAGTGACATCCCCCGCTCTTGAGCGGAGCGGGAGATAGTGTCAGACTTTTACTGACTAAAAACCCACTCCTGTTCCTTCTTGCCTTTCGTACTGGGACTGAGCTTCCCTTTCGGATAACCCTGGCCGTAGCCTGACAGTAGGCTTCGACCCGGGCCCCTGTTGCTGCTGACAACTGCTTGAGGCGCGCGGGAACAGTGCGCGCCGCCGATAACTTGGGCTCGGTCCGGACAATTACCGGACGGTCGGGCAACGAGCTACCCATTGCTCGCCGTCCGCAAGCCCGCGTCTACGGTGCGTGGCCGGAAATCGGGATCGGTATCCTGGCGGCGACCGGCGCTGTGAGCGCCGCCGTTGCCTGATGCGGTCGACCTCCTCCTTTTGCTAGCATTACTGCTTCGCAGAAGGAGGCGTTCGCCTGCCACTGCTCCTCACTCCGGACCTTGGCCTGTACTAAGGCTCGGCGCGAAAGATCGGCGCCGCCGATCGCCCTCACGAGGGCACGGTGATGCTATGCCCAAGCGGGGCACACTTCTACTGGGTGCTCTACCGTGTCCTCCGGGCGTTCCACACAGTGGCGACACCCGGTCAGGAATTTTCCGAACTTGCCAAGTCCGGTGAGTTCCTGCGTCATGCGGAAGGTGAGGACGCCGTGAGGTCTTTCCAGCCACGTCTCAAAGAGGGGACTTACCGCCATAATTGTGGCGTGGCCAGCACTGGGTTGCGATAGTCGCTGACGCCATTTCACCACGAGATCCCGCCGGAGCTCTGTCTGCCATGCCGCGACCTGTCGCGGCAGCGGGCTCTCGCTCCGGCGTTGCAATATCTCTACGCGTTTATTATAGGTACTATCGGTAAATTCAACTATGTTATATAAAATAAATGTTTGTTTGATTGATTCATTATGCGGACCGCCCAGAGGACACGATGGAGCATAGACTGGAGGTGTACCTCGCTTAGGAGGTGCACCACCGTGTGTTCGTGGGGGCGATCGGCGGCGGTGACCTCTCGCGCCAGGCCTTATCGTCGATATTCTCAGGATTTATCTTCATCATGCAATCTTCATCCGTCAAATCAAACAAGTGCAGTGAATTACCGGTGTTAGAAAGAAATTATTTACGCGAAATGACGCAATCTTAAAATTAGCTAACAAACATAATTAATAGATAGGGACGATAATTATGCGTCAAATCCGCGCAAAACGGCCGAACGTTCAGTATAAAGCTGCGACCTCACGCATAATGCGATGAGCTCACAGCGCTGGTTTTCAGTGTGAGCCGGTCGCTGTGTCGACATAAAGACGGTTGAAACTGTAGAACTGTGCAGTGAACTAAAAGGACTAAAAGATTTGGATAGAAAAAGGAAATAAATAAATGTATTTGTCACATTTACATAAAGTGGCAACACGACGCGCCTGTAGCACAATTTGTGCAAATCGTTTTTATAGTCTGTGGCAATTTGCATAGATGCCAAAGATTTTTTATATATCCTTAGACGCTAATAGGTAATTATATGCGTTCCGAATAAAAACAGGAAAGTCAGTGACTTCTATCTCTCAAATATTGAGTAAAGTAGGTACGGTTTGCTAAGAAAACTTATTTGCATAATCAATAAGTACAATAGCTGCCACGGATCTTGAGCGATACGTGATTGGACGCGACCGCGATGCTGTTGACGTCAAAAAGATATCCTCTCACTTTTCCCAACAGTCTCAAATTGCATTTTTCACTTGCAAATCATATAAACTTTAGCCCACAGTGGATACATATTATGGAGGTTAATTAAATTGATAGTATAAGAACGAATGAACTTAATTTTTTTAATAAAAGTTACCATTTTATTTTTGTCACAAAATCTGCCATACATTTACGCTTAACTTAGTAGGTATTTAGTCTTGATAAATTTATATATGGATAACGTGACACACTGACCTCTACCATTAAATTTAATATATTATACGTGACATGACACCTTACGATGTACGATGAAGGTGTGCTAAAAACAGAATATAAGAATAATAAAATAATAAATAATAATAATAACGCAACATGCCCCTTGGACCTAGACCATGACGTTTAAAGTAAGAGTGTGGGTAAGAGACAGAGATATACGGGTTGTCAAGCGCCATCTCTTACCAACACTGAAACAAGATTAAAACAATCTTATTTTGATCGTCATGGTAACCCGCGTTTACAGGTGGAACATAGGCCGCGTTTACCTCGTTTGTCCATGCGTAATAAGATTAAGACGCTGGTGGCTGCTCTGGATTCTCAGTTGACAAACTTTTTTGATGACTGCGAAGATCTCACCGATACATACTCGATCATGTACTGCGCGGCTGTAGCGGCATGTCGTGTAACTCACGTCTTTCCAAACAGTGACCTAGATACACGACCAAACCAACTATGCCTGGCAGTGCAGGATCGAGCGTCGTATTGCTGGGGCCAGAGCACTCATCGTCAAACTAATATGCTTCAGGGAGGGCAACACTCGCCCACGAGTGATGCGCTTTGTGAGGCGGGCATTTTCGGGGACTGACGTCAGCCCCCGAGTCTATATGTCCCGAGTCACAGAGCGCATCGACTCCCTGAAGTAGAAGGTGTATGCATGGGCAAACCGTATACGAACGAAGGTATAAGCGGCGGGTTGAGTGGTACATCTGGAATAGCACATTCCGGAGTATTTAAAGGTGGGTTTATAGGGCTTAGAACGACCGGACCAAGGTTTGACTGACACACGCCTTCTGGATGATGACGCCATGTGTTCGTTCTGGCGCAACATCTGGTCGGTGCTTGTCAGTCATACTGTAGGTGGTTGGGCTTAAGAGGTCGAACGGGCGTGCGAATCGATACCAGAAATGGGGGTAATCACTGATTGTGATTGGCCCCCAAGATGTGGCCCCTGCAGTCCATCCATTGCCTAATTGGAAATCTCCAGGGCCGGGCGGACTGCACAACTTTTGGATAAAGTGGCTTCAAAGTTGGCACGCTCGTTTGGCATCTCAGTATCAGGTCGCCTTAGAGTCTGGTTCGCTACCCGAGTTTCTTACAACAGGAGTTACCCACCTACTCCACAAATCTGGTAGCACCACGGATCCCAAAAACTATCGGTCGATTATGTGATTGGCCAACAGTCTATAAGATTCTTAGTGTTCTTACATCCATTTTGAGAGCAAAGATTAACCAACATGTAGATAAAAACACTATCATGTCTTTCTTTCACAATGGATATAGGAATGGGTCCCGCAGTACTAAGGAACTACTCCTCATCGTCGAACCTGTTGGCTAATGGCCATATCATTAGCCAACAGGTTCGGCGTTTCTGAAAGGATCAGTCCACATGTTGGATACACTATAAGAAGGCCTATGACTCAGTTCCTCATACATGGCTCATGGGGGTGCTGGAGTTGTATAAAGTTGATGTAACTCTTCACACCTTCCTGATGTCATCTATGAGGCATTGGAGAACGATCCTTCGCTATCCAGGATGTCGACATGTCAAGAGGAACAGCTAAGCGGTAAGGATCGAGCGAGGTATATTTCAGGGTGACAGTTTGAGTTCGCTTTGGTTCTGTCTAGCCTTGAATCCTCAGAGCATACTACTGAAGAATTCAGTCTAGACTATCGGTTGAAAAGAGGTGGTCAGGTTATATCTCACCTCCTTTATATGGATGACTACGGCCTACTGTGGCCTATTATATAAATAGTATAGTAGCAGTAGTAGGGCTCTGTTTTATTTCCCCAAATCCAACATTCGGGAGTTCGTCCGGGATAAAAAAAAGGAAGATTTCGGGGTTGGTGACCTAAGTAGACAAAGCATACAAACGACGCCATTAGTGTCAAAAAATTTTAAATCTTTGACAGAACCTTCGACGAAAATGGCACGAGAATTAAGACGATGAAGCCGGCAACCGGAAGATGCCCAGCAGGAGAACCGTGAGACGACGCGCGGCACGGTCTCAGGTATGTTACAGATGACCGCGGAACTGCTACCAAGATTTCGCGGCCGCGACAATACCTACCCAATGAAATGATGGGTGGATGACTTGAAGTTAGTCTCCAAGTCGTAGAAAGATTTGGTTGGACACCTCTCCAGAAACTGTTAGAGGCTCGCCGAGCGCTAACTGGTACGGCGGAACTCTGGACGCTTAGAACGACCGTTCAAGAGTTGGGACGAATTAAAATGTGCGATTATGGAACAATTTTCAGACATTCCGCATCCAGGTGACATTACCTAAATCTGTCCATGAGCTCATGGGCGCTAAGAAAGGACACAGAAAAAATAGGTGTTACGGTTGCGGCGAGGTGGGGCATGCGACGATTGCCCACACAAGAGTAAAGGATCAAAGTGTTCCAAATGGAAAGAATTCGGTCATGTCGAGTCTACTTGCACCATCGTACGAAGATTGAAAGTGTCGGCAAGGACCGTAAGTTATCGGAAGATTTGACATGACACATTACGACGACGGCATTGGTAAGATGAACGTGTGCTAAAATTAAAACATCAGGGTTTCTTCACACGTGCCTCAACCATACTACGTCACTGCAGCTTTTTGTAGTTGCGTTGTGGTCTTGTGGTACCGACAAAATGTAGAGGTGGTTGCGTTGTGGTCGGCCACTACTGTGCAGTGTCACTGTTGGTTGCGTTGTGGTTGCGATGTGGTCGGTATCACACACGGTCGATAACGACTGCAAAATGTGGCACGTGTGAATAGTCCTAATTATTTTCAATACGAAATATCACGCCCATCTTTCTCAGCTTTCACGCCCGGCCACGTGGTGTGGTTGTAGTAGGTACGTGTGAAGAAGCCCTAAGACATTGATAAGAGGGCTCTGTTTTATTTCCAATCCAAATCCCACATTTATATTAATTAAAATTTTAAACTTTTCTCAAAAGCAAAATCAACATAAAGTGATCTAATACCTAATGGATTAAATCGGGTACCAATTTAAGGAACACTGTAAACCTATACTTAAGAATTTTGATTAAAACTAAAAAAGGCATTTAATTTGCTTAGCATGTTGCACGTTGATTGCGCTGATTAATAAATTGTCTTACGTATGGACTTGTGACGGTTGATCTATCTACGTTTCTCCTCATTCTAAAAACTACTTCAAAAACTTTTCTCGCAGAGAAAAACTACCCTCTTTCACGGGCAAACCACACGCTCATCTTAGCCTGCAATACACGTTGGCCGAGCGTTGCCGAGTGAAGGCCAATACCAATATGTAGACAGTATATTTGCCTTCTCTTGCCATCGCTCGGTGTCGCTCGCCTAGTTGGTTGAGTAGACTTGCGCCAATCAAAGCAAATGTGCGCCAATGTGTATAGACCTCATTTGGAGTAGCTTGTCACGACTCGCAGCCGCTCGCGATCACTTGCCTCACTTCGGAGCGGTGTCGGTTTTTCTGCACAAATCAAAGGCGCTCGCAAATGTGCGCCAACGTGTATATACCTCATAAAGAAACAATATTGTTTCTTTCAATGAAAAAAACAAATTGATGTTTTTTTCCGTTTTTTTCACATGTTGCATTGAAATTTTGCGGAAAAAATCGTTTGGGAACAAAATAGAAATCTTTGGAATGTTTTATTCATTGTTTCGGTTAATTTCATGAAAAATTGAAAAAAAAAACAAGTTTTATTGAAATTGAAATATTATAGTGGGCGAAAATGTACGAGTGGTACATTTTCGCCCACTATACACATAATAATAATAATATTCCTCAGCCAAAATCTCGATTTCACTGTCGTCAGCTTGATCAGAATCGAACTCCCTCAAGCCTCCCCCAAGTGTCACCATAATGATCGGTGCCCACTGTTGGACACAAGCCTCTCCCAAGTATCGCCATTTAGGGCTTTAATGACTGCTGTCCACTGTTGGACATAGGCCTCCCCCTAGCTATAATGACCCCTGTCCACTGTTGGACATAAGCCTCCCCCAAGTGTCACCACCTAGGCGTTATAAAAATTGATGCCCACTGTTGGACATAGGCCTCCTCCCGCGATAATGACCTATGCCCACTGTTGGGCATAATCCTCCACCAAGTGTCACCACCTAGGCGTTATAATAATTGATGCCCACTGTTGGACATATGCCTCCTCTCGCGATAATGGCCTATGCCCACTGTTGGGCATAAGTCTCCCCTAGTGTCACCATCTAGGCGTTATAATAATTGATGCCCACTGTTGGACATATGCCTCCTCGCGATAATGACCTATTCCCACTGTTGGGCATAAGACTCCCCAAGTGTCGCAATTTAGGCGCTATAATGATCGATGCCCACTGTTGGACATAACCCTCCATCAAATATCACCGTTTAGGCGTTATAATGACTGATGCCCACTGTTGGACATAAGCCTCCCCCAAGTATCGCCATTTAGGCGTTATAATGACTGATGTCCACTGTTGGACATAAGTCTCCCCTCGCTATAATTACTTGTGTCCACTGTTGGACATAAGCCTCCCCCAAGTATCACCATTTAGGCGCTATAAGAATTGCTGTCTACTGTTGGACATAGGCCTCATAAACTAGTGCGCCTCACCATCAGATTGCGTCATCTAGTTTATATTAATTTTAAAAAAAGTACGCATTTGAAAAAAACAAACATGAAGTTTTCGGTTCTTTTCATACTTTTCCGTTTAATAATAATAATTATAAGCGCTTATTAAATAAATAGCAGCAGCCGCGATGACTTCTACGTCGTCCATATTGTTTAAATGCACAATAACAACTGACATGTGGGCGTCTCCTCAAAACTCGTCCTATTGGCCATTTGCATTGGTTCAAGCTTGCCGAACGTGTAGAGAGGCGCTTGCCAAACGTGTAGAGGCGCTTGCCGTGTGTCAATTTGCCTATATTTGCTTAGGCTCGCCAAGGCTCGCGTTGGTCTCAGCTCGGCCAACGTGTATTGCAGGCTTTTTACACTTTGCAACCGGCACGTGAGATTCAAAGAGTTAGAAGAGCACTGATTTTTGCAGCTAGAAGTTTTAATTTACTAGAAATGGCGGTATTCCATATTTGAATACCGTTCCATATTAGGTCACTTCTATTGTACTGTAAGAAAAGGATTAAGCCTTTCAAGAACCCGTTTAAATTTACCAATCTATATAAGAAAACTCCATTTATAACACACTAAGATAGTATGACTAGTACCTATCTAGTTATTGCTTTATTGTCTCTATAGCATAGGACACACATCTTGAATTGACTAGTACCACTTTTGATAGAATTATATGACCTAGCCTAAGTCAAAACACCGTGTATTCTTTAAAAGGAAAACTATAAGCTATTATAGACATGCGTCGATTATTGCTTTGATCATCATTCGATAACTTAACCTTGCTCACAACTTCAATTCGACGAACGATTCCACAGAAACCAAATATGGCTCTGAAATGTTGCTCACAATGTGACTCATCAGAAGGCTGAAAGTCACCCAGAAGGTTTTTTTTTGGTGGGTAAAAATCATTCATATGACAACCCCCGCCTTTGGGCGGAGCGGGAGATAGTGTCAGATTTTTACTGACTAAAAAATCCACCCCGTTCCTTCTTGCCCTTCATACCGGGGTCGAGCCTCCCTTTCGGAACTAGACTCTGGCCCCATTAGGCTTTGTCCCAGCTGGCCCCTACTGTTGCTGACAATTCCTTGAGGCGTGCGGGAACAGTGCACCCCGTTGAATACTTGGGCTCGGTCCGGACAGTTACCGGACGGACGGACAGCGAGCTATACCCAGAGGGTAATAGAGAGGGCTATGCTCGGATTTTCCTTGCATGGTCGAATCAGAAATAAAGATGTCCGCAGGAGAATCAAAGTTACCGAAGAATCGCCAAAATTAAGTGGCAATGGAAATGGCACATTGCTCGCAGAACAGATGGTCGATGGGGTTGAAGCTTTTGGAGTGGCGACTGCATATCACAAGATGCATCGTTGGCAGGCCTTCCACAAGGTGGACCGACGACTTGGTGAGGGTCACGGGAACCCGATGGATGCAAGACGTACAGGACCAGTCGTTTGGAGACATTTGGGGGAGTCCTATATCCAGCAATGCACGACTTCCGGGTGTATTCTAATGATGATGATGATGATGATGTACCTAGTTTTATTTTGGGTGATACTAAACGTATTTCCAATAATCTGTCGCTAAAGTTGCTGCAAAGATTTTATTTAAAGGATATATAAAATCTTTGAGTTGCTGTCAGTGTCCTAAGATATAAAATCTTTGAACACGGTACGCGGGCAATAACAAAACGCATTAGCACGCACGCACACGTACGCACATATGCTGCTCTGTGGCAGGGGATTTCTGGAGAATTATATTTTATAAATAAAAGCCTCTTGCGTTTGTTTATAAAAAATAATTCTGTTTGTTTTATATTATATACTTAATATCTTAGTGTTGCTTTTTATTAGTTTGATGGATCGTGTGTGACTGTGGTTATTTTGATCCTGTCAAAAGTTGAAGTTTGATTTGTTAGAAAAACTAACAAAATGGAAATACCAATGACCAAAAATTTTCTAAATTACAAAAAGGAGTGGGAAATAGCTGCTCGGAAATAACTCGAAAGCAATATGTGCACTTTGTAAAACAGAATCGAATGCGGGAATATTTGATATTAAACGGTATTCGGAATGAAAAAATGATTGGAAAAACTTATTATCTCGGGTCGGGCGGGACCTATGTGGTTTTATTATTTTATTTCATTTAGCACTATTTTTGAAATCCATTGCTCATAGAAAGCACTTGTTGAGATATTTTTACTTAGCACCTATTCGTGCGTAGTATAAAGTTGGCAACACTGGTCTTGTACTGTCACTGTCAGTGTCATCACATGCTCGTTCTCTCGTGGTTTCGTGTTTTGTTTGTGTAATTTCTGAAATAGTTACGAAATAATATTTATAAAACTGCAAAAATGTCGAAGTTACGGCCGTTATTGAATTTATCGTATTGCCGGTATTACAGCGTCAAACAGGCTAAGAAAAAGTTACCAATAATAACCTGTAAGAGGCCAGAATTTAATCATTTTGATGGTCAGAGTTATAGTAAATTTGATGGGATTCCTCTGGCTTCTAAAGGCTGGTTGAGTAATAAATCTAAAGGCGACTATTTCATAATCTACGGAGATGCTAATAAAACAGAAGAAAAGCAGATTTACAAGAAGAGTTTTGAAGAAATCGGCGTGTGCCCGGCTCTGATTGAGGTTATGTCCGAGCAAGGGTTTTCTTTGCCTACTGCTATTCAAGCAAAGGCAATTCCTTCTATACTAGGTGGTCACAATACTGCAATGACTGCGGAGACGGGCTGTGGCAAGACATTGGCATATTTGTTGCCAATATTCCAAAATATTTTGGAGTGGAAGCCTAGCATAAAGGAAGAATTTAACAGTCCTATGGCTGTTGTTATAACCCCTAGTAGAGAGCTAGGTAAGTTATTTAAGAATATTACTGAGCAAACTAGCTGCTGCCTCAATCATACTCCTGGTATAAAACTTATCTTATTCCGGACTTGGTCTACCTGTGTCAAATTTCATTCAAAGCCAATTAAGTGTGAAGAACTGACAAACTTACACATTCAAAATCACACTCACAAACTTTCACCTTCATAATATTAGTATGATTAAGTACTTGATTTGGTTAGGCAAAATATTCTGCAGACATGATCCAATATTTTCCCGATTTCGTTGTAATATTTATTTATTTATTATTATTAGGATCGCTAACACTATAGTTACTGGGAATTAACAAGTTAATTTTATATTAAGTGCTGCAATACTTATATACAATCACTACATTAACACATTTCATTTAAAACAAGTACCTAAGTTAATTTTCATTGTATAAGATGTCAAAGATATAATACCCTTATTATTATTTCCAGCTACACAAGTAGGAGAGGTAGCACAAAACATAGCTCAACGGCTCAACCTTAACGTAACAACGTTAGTCGGAGGTCACACTAAGCAGAAGATGTTGAATCCTCCCATAGAATACTGTGACGTACTGGTCACTACCCTTGGAGCGTACAGCAAACTGGTTACAACGGGTATTTTCAAGATCAATAATGTTCATCATGTGGTGTTGGATGAAGCGGACACTTTGCTAGATGACAGTTTTATCGATAAGTTGGCACATTTACTGAAGAAATTTTCAGTAAGTAGGAACTAACTACATTTTTAAATTGAAAAACCTCAGATATGCAATTTTAGGTAATTTTATTTTATTACATTTCTGAAAAGAAAAGCTTGTAACGCACAATCTTGTATCACGCAAGATTTGATTCGATACTTGTAGCGCCATCTACGATGGTGCATGCATATCTTGCTCAAGTCAGTTTGCTGTGATCACCACGCGACGGCGCGGCAAAACGAGCGGAAAAAAATTTGAATGAAACATGTATAAGCACATTAAAATTGCATGATAATAAAGGTATAATTTGGTTTTTGTGCCTCCTGAAAAGTTACGTATTTCACAGTTACGAGGTATTCACTCTAAGCCATCAATATACCCATTGTTACACATTACTACTCAAACCCAAGCGAACGCGTTTGCGTGTGATTTCGCGCCATTTATTTAAATACCGAGCGAATGCCGGCTCCCACATAGATTATAAAATAATATTTAGCATTTTATTATGTATCCAAGAACATAAATAAGAAGTTCTTTCATTATTCCCTGTATATATTTCATTATAAGCGGGGGCTGTCGGGTTAATTTGAAGCTCCTACTGTAATTATTATTGTGTACATTAAAGTGTATATATCTACAGTACAATTAACGAATGATGGCGACCGTGAAGTTTGCAGAGAAGGCTGCTTAGTATCGTGTTTTAGGAACCAAATGGCGACATGCGTGTGTGAGAAGAGTGTAGTATGCGCAAACGTTCGCAAAGGCTAACTTTACGGCCGCCATCATTCGTGAATTGTACTGTATCTGTAGAAAAATAAAATTATTATAAGGCTTCAGAGTCTGAAGCCTTACTTAAATCTGATCTGAAGTTTAGACCACATTTTATACTAAGTTACTTATGTCCAACTATTCACTATTTCAGATCCAACATAAAGTCGAAATCAAGACCCCTCCAGTTGGCTGCCAGATTACCTTGGTTAGTGCAACAATGCCTCATGAGTTACCAGCTTCTGTCAGTGCCTTTGTGGACCCTGAGTCTTTGAAGACAGTCACCACCAGCAAAATCCATAGGCTACTGCCACATGTACCTCATAAGTGAGTCTTGCATTGCATATAGCATAGTCAGCCTTATAATGTTCCCACTGTTGGGACTCAGGCCTCTTCTCTAGGAGAGGGCATCGGATTTTTGGAATTTTTGGGTCTAGGACGTGCCAGTTTTCTTACGATGTTTTCCTCCACCGTTTTGAGAGCAGTGGTGGTAAAATAAATTACACAAAGTAATGCTGGCTGGGTTTGAACCCGCGACCTAAAGCTCGTAAGTCGGGGCCGTGCCTACTCGGCCACCACTGCTCTCAGTGAGTCTTGATCAGAGTATTTTTAAGTTTTTAATTAAAGCTTAGTACCATCAACAAAAAAGGGTTTGGCCACACTTTTCATACAAGATAGCAGTTCCCCAATTATTTGCGCTATGTTAATAATGACGTAAGAAACTGACCTACTATTGGTCCTGCAATTTTTGTTCAAAATTATATACAAAGCAATAAACTATATGAAAAAGTTTTTTTTTTTCTGAAAACAGCATCAGAATTGGTTACTAAATGAAGTAGCAATTAGCATTTTCTTTTCATTCTAGATATAGTTACTTAATAGAAAAAAAAGATTGTATCAGTCATATTAAAATAGTTCTGAAAGTATAATGAAGCTTATCCTTCTGTAATGTGGCATAGGGAGCATTCAAGTATTACGTAACGCAATTCGGGGGGAGGGGGGTCTTGTAAAACGTTATGGTGCGTTACAAGGGCGGGAGGGGGAGTATTTAAACAACGCGTTACGTAACATTTTTTTTTATTTTAATAAAAAAGCTAGGGAATTAGAATCTTCCAAATCAGCAACCCTTTTCGTTTACGGGGAAACCCTCAATAGTATTGTACGTTACTTTTATTTTTGTTTCCTAAGTTGGTAAACCTTTCGTTAACATAATTGAGACTTTAATCGTCACTTAAATGTTACGTAACGTTTAGGGAGGGGGAGGGAGGGGTACAGAAAAACGTTACGGTGCGTTACATGGGGGGAAGGGAGGGTCTAAAATCTTCAAAAATTGCGTTACGTAATACTTGAACTGAGTGACACTGATGTTTGCCGGTACTGCAATCAGGAAAGGGAGACGCCTAAGCACCTCTTGTGTGAATGCGGGCCCCTTATCCACAAACGCAGTGTCCATCTGGGCCGACACATTATTCGCCCGGAGGAGATTAAAACTCTAAAAGCTAGGAGTATTCTAAATTTCTTGGAAGCCTCCAGGCTAAAAGAGTTACTCTAACAAGGTGGCGAGTCACAATAGATCTTTTAGGTCGCAGTGACTAGATCCCCTACACTATGGGTGATGCATAGCCCCTTATCTTCTAAATAATAATAATATTTGAACGCTCCCATAGTCATTTTCCTACCTTTATATTACTTGGACACGGCGCAACGTGTCCTTTTTATTCCTATTTCTATCATATTATTTCTCACGCGATGTATATTTTCTGCGGCTTCCCTCTCCATCTAACAATCCTATGTGTAAGTAGAAAATTGATCACTGGGTTATCCGAAAGGGCGCTCGAGCCCCGGTATGAAGGCTAGAAGGAACGGGGTGGGTCTTTTAGTCAGTAAGAGTCTGACACTATCTCCCAAGAGCGGGGGATGTCAATGCATGATTTTTTCCCACCATAAAAAAAAAAAGAAATTAGAAAATTGATAGCAAGGGAACATACTCGCGGGATAATTTTTTTTTATCATTACAAGCTCCTAACATGTTTTCAGATTCATGCGCCTCGGCAAAGCGCAGAAGCCACTGGAACTCCTCAAGTTAGTCCAGGCCGATATAAACCAGAACCGTCCAGTGATGATCTTCTCCAACCAGACGTCGACCTGCGACTTTGTCTCCATGTTCCTCAACGAGAATAATATCGAATGCGTTAATATAAATGGAAAGATGGCTGTTGCCCTGAAGATGGGCAAGTTTGAAATGTATAAGAGTGGGAAGGTGAACGCGCTATCTTGTACTGATATTGCATCGAGAGGATTGGATACTACTAGAGTAAGTTTTAATATAATTCAGTTTTTTATAGTCATCATCATCATCATCACGGTGGTGGCGATCTCTCGCGGCGGGCCTTGATACATGCCATGGTCCGGAGCGAGGAGGAGTGGCAAGCGGTCACCTACTTCTGTGAAGCAGTACTGCTAGCAAAGGAGGAGGCCGACCGCATCAGGCAACGGCACTCACGCCCCAGCCGCCGCCGGGATTCCGATCCCGATTTCCGGCCACCGTATGCGTGGGCTTGCGGACGGCAAGCAATGGGTAGCTCGCTGTCCGATCGTCCAGTAACTGTCCGGACCGAGCCCAAGTCGTCGACGGCGGGCACGGTTCGAAAGATAGCTCAGCCCCGGTACGAAAGGCAATTAAGGAACGTGAGTGGGTTCTTAGTCAGTAAAAGTCTGACACTATCCCCCGCTCCGCCCAAGAGTGGGGGATGTCATTAGATGATTTTCCCATCGAAAAAAAAACCCCACTTTTTTCTTGTATAGTTAAAAAATATAGAAGACTTCCGAAATGGCTTGACAGTACCACGTTTGCCAAGTCAGATAGTGAACAAAATTAATTTTATGATTTTTAATTTTGTTCTCAGACACAACACATAATAAACTATGACTTCCCGCTGTACACGGCGGACTACATCCACCGCTGTGGCCGCACCGGCCGCATCGGATCCCCGAACAACTGCTCCATAACGAACTTCGTCGCTTGGCCGAGAGAAATACAGCAGGTAAGAAGTACTCAATATAGTACATACAACTGCTCCATAACGAACTTCGTCGCTTGGCCGAGAGAAATACAGCAGGTAAGAAGTAATCAATATAGTACACACAATCATCTTTTTGTAAAGTTACGGGGCGTGGAATGTGGATGTATCCAACTGTATTGTCTCTGTGTGTGTTTTTTCTTTGGTATCCTTCTCTGTCGAAAAGGAGGCCATAGAAAAGATGCAAGAGTTGTATGTTTGTGTGTTGTTATGTTGTGTATTGTATTGTTGTGTGTTGTATTGTATTGTGTGATATGAAAGCAAAGGAAGTCAGTGATAGACTGAGAGCTGACAGGATTGATTGGAAGAAAAAACGTATTGCGCCGACCCTAAGTAAAGTGGGACAAGGGTGAAATGACAATTTATACAAAGAAAATTGGATTAATTGAGGAAATTTTATACACCTGATGGTTGGACCACTTTTATAGGCCTGATGGTTCGACCACTATTATAGGCCTGATGGTTGGACTACTTTTATAGACCTGATGGTTCTGTCGCAGCCATCTGGTTAAATTAGCCATCCAATTGGGCGCCTAGGGCGTTCGTTAAACGCCGGCATCCAATTGGATGCCTAGGCCGAAAGTTGTTTCAACTAAAATCACTCAACGTTTAACAGCTTGGCGTATTGAAAGTTAGCTTCGAAATGACTGATCAAGACTCAGCCAAGTGATTCAAATTTAGTTCCGCTATTTATTGATTTACTAATATTTCACTATTACTTGGTGGACACTATTACTAAAAAGTAGTTTTATGTAATTTATAAACTCATGTTTACCCTACTAAACTAAATGACTACACAACGTTCAGCCATCTGGTTAAACGTTGCGGTCAACGATATGGCTAGTAGTTCTTTAGCCATTTCATTGGATGCCGGCATTTAACGAACGCCCTTAGCGTTCAATTGGATGGCTTATTTAACCAGATGACTGCGACAGTTCGACCACTTTTATACACCAGATAGTTGGACCGCTTGTCATCATCATCATCATCATCATTTCAGCCGATACACGTCCACTGTTGGACATAGGCCTCCCCCAAGCGTCGCCACATCGAACGTTCCTGTGCGTCCCGCATCCATCGGTTTCCCGCTACCTTCACCAGGTCGTCGGTCCACCTTGTAGGAGGCCTTCCAACACTGCGTCTTCCGGTACGCGGTCGCCACTCCAAAACCTTTCGGCCCCAACGGCCATCTGTTCTGCGAGCAATGTGCCCTGCCCATTGCCACTTAAGTTTGGCAATTCTTTGTGCTATGTCGGCAACCTTAGTTTTCCTGCGGATATCTTCATTTTTTATTCGATCACGCAAGGAAACCCCGAGCATAGCCCTTTCCATTGCTCTTTGGGTGACTTTGAGCCTTCTGATGAGGCCCATTGTGAGCGACCACGTTTCGGAGCCATATGTCATCACTGGCAACACGCACTGGTTAAAGACTTTCGTCTTGAGACACTGTGGTATGTTGGACGAGAAGATACCGCGTAGCTTCCCGAACGCTGCCCAACCGAGTTGGATTCGACGGTTGACCTCTTTCTCGAAGTTAGACCTACCCAACTGGACTGTCTGTCCGAGGTAGACGTAGTCGTCCACAACTTCGAGTGTAGAGTCTCCGACCTTGATAGGAGTGGGCGCTACATGGTTGTTAATCATGATTTTGGTTTTATCCATGTTCATTTTAAGACCCACTCTTAGAGAAGCTCTACTGAGGTCATTGAGCATTGTGCTGAGCTCCTCCATAGTCTCCGCCATGACTACTATGTCGTCGGCAAACCGAAGGTGAGTGATGTACTCGCCATTGACATTAATGCCTAGTCCACTCCAGTTTAGAACCTTGAAGACCGCTTGTACACTGTTAAATCTTGATCGTTTTAATCCCGTGGAGGGTCGAATCGGTGCATGAAACACTATCGATTTGTAAAGATAAAATTAAAAAATAAAAAGTTTTTTTTTTTTAAACTCGAACCAATTCTCGCATGAGTGAATAAATAATGCGAACCATTAGTAGGCACCATTCCACAACAATAACAATGACGCGGTCACCTAGTCAACGTGGTCTCACAAAAAATAACCAATCCTACACCACACTCCTCCTCTATACCCTATTTGGTGGGCAATGCGAAAGGCGCGCGGAGCGCAGGAGTGACACACGTCATGGAATAATTCAGTTTCTCTTAAGACGTCATCGGTGTGTCATCGTCGTTGCGCGAAAATAATGGCGTCTCGGAAAAATTACGATTTTCGATTTCTTATCAGGATTTTTTTTCCCTATTCCTCGAGTACCTACGTCTAAGGGATGAACCCTAGTTTTTATTACAATCTACCCTTATATATAGACTAATAACTAATTTAATTATATCATTATACTCATAAATTGTCTTCTTTTCCAGGTGCAAAAGATCGAGATGTCAGTCAGGAAACATAGTGAGCTGCCCAGTGTCAACGCTAATATTCGAAGGATTATCGAGGACAAAATGGTTAAGATGGCGGATGTTCGTTAGGAAAGTGATGAATGTGTAAATATGGCAGTTTTGACGAGTATCAGGAGATAACCAAATACTATGCTATCCAAGTGAGAATACAGGTCCTGTTTTACTAATTCCTAATAAAAAGTAGATTGCTGTAACATTGGCCTAGTCGTCACAAAAGTTTAAAGTTATTCGCCAAATCATATTCACAGGTGCCTTGCATGGCCGATTGTAGGGTTTTAGACAAGAAATTGGCAATTTATCGATATTCAGTTTTTTTTTTTTTTGCAAAAAGAATACTTTTCTTGAACTATTTTTCATTTTGTTCACAAGTCTGTCTCGCTAGCTCCTGTGGCAAAACTATAACTTACTAGCTTTTGCCAGCGACTTCGCCCGCGTACATAAAATAGCTTATGTCACTAAGGAATAAAGCAGCTTTCTATCGGTGAAAAAATTTTAGCAATCGGACCAGTACTTCCAGAGATTACCTCCTATAAACAAAAAAACAAACTTTACCTCTTTATTATATTATTGTAGAAGTCTAGATTATGGTGCGTCCAGATCTGGTGAATGCGCCACCGTTTGCGAACACCGTTTTGAGAGCAGTGCTGATGAAACAATTTACACAAAGTAATGCACCTGGTAGGGTTACCCGCGACGTACAACTTGTAAGTCAGGACCGTTACTACTCGGCCGGCACTGCTCTTCAGAAATTGTCTCGTCCATTCAAATCCATTTCGAATATATTTGAGGTCATCTTGATAGATGTTGTAACGTGCTAAGTGACCAGCCCCCCTAGCCAAGTTACAACTAGTTTGTGTCGAATTCCGTTCTCTAATCGGTAACGCCTCGGCGACAGCAATTGTAGAAAACGATAAGTTGGTAGCCATGTTGACGCGTCTGAGTCGGCCGCTCGTTCTACAATGTAACGTTTGTATAACAAAGGATGTAGCGTTAAACATTGTAGAAACGATTTTGAACGATGTGAACTTGGCTATGAATTGTCTATTCGTTTGTTCTGACCACGCGACTTTACGTTGAGATGACGTCATTCCCATACGTTTCGTCACTTTTCGATAGCGTTAACGATTGCAGAATAACAACTTGGCTAAGCGTGCAGGACAGTCATGCAACCTCACTTTGCAGTACTCTGTAAAGCTTCGGAATTACCCCAGATTTATTTATTTGCAACCAAATTTTGCAAAGGCAAATAAGAAGTTGGTAATTTATCGTTATCCAGTTTTATTTGCGAAAATAATAATTTCCAAAAGTTACAAGTTTTACATTTACTTCACAAGTGGCGCCACAGGGGGTAGCGAGCACAACTAGAACTAATTAGAATGCGTTCCAATTCCATTAACGATGCCCGCTGGGTGGAGCTACAGAGAATTTCTAAAAAAGAAACCCGTGGTCCTAAAGCGCTAGGGGCAACTGAAGTACACAAGTGAGATGTTATTCAGTAAAAGTCTGACACCAACTAACCTAACCTAACCTAACCCACCCGCTCTACCCTAGAGCGGAAGAAGTAGTTGGATGATTTCCTACTTAACAAAAAGCCAAGTCATATTGTGTAAGTGTAAACACGCCTTCTTAGTTCTTAACTAAGGCGTAGATAAGTAGTAATTGTTGTGTATAGATTTAAATAAGAGAACAAGAAGAAAATAAATTGTAAATGATATACCTAAATGAGTAATTTTATTTTACGATCCTTACATTTCTTGAGAGGTTTCTAGTGTCTTATCTATTTGATAATATAATTTTCGACACACTTGCTCAGAAAGTGACTATAATTGCACTACACTTAGGTATATAATGTAGCTTGTAACCAAACTGTGACTTTTTGATTACCATTATGCACAAGTGTGATAATGTAGTGATAACCTTTTTTGTTAAACCTCTGTTCTCAAATCAAACATTGAATTCGAAAAAAAAATACATTAGGTATTGCGTTCAATAGTACAAATTAGTGTCTTGCTTGCTTATTTTATGCTAATTTGTGTTTAAATAAACTATTTTAACTTTTACATGTTTAATAAATAAAACATTTCATAAAATAAAAATACTTTTTCTGTTTTTATACACAAGCAACCTCATTCTTATTTTTATTCAAACAGCCTAGCTAGAGTAGCTAGTCTATGGCCGCCATTTTGGATGCGCGCGCATAAGAAGAAAGAACAATTTTTTGAAGCCATACTAAAAAAAAAACAGTTTTGCTGATAAAGCAATAATTAATTTGTAAAAATTTTCTTCTCAAGTGTGTCGAAAAACGTCGTATGATACACGTGAATATTGGCGATTACCGTCCTCGGCTCTTTTAAGATCCTCGCCTTCGGCTCGGATCTAAATACCGCGTAAGCGGTGATCACCAACATTAAACACTTGTATCATAATGTACTATTTTACACCACCTGATCGATAATGTCCTTTTATATGACGTACAATCCTTACCTGAAGCGACGAGTGAACATACAATAACATTGTAATCAACTATGGGATCAGACACAACACAAACACTGGTCCGTGGATTCTCCCTTTTCAAAGGAAATTTGCGGGATTTTACACCCTGTTCCGCATAATTCTCAACGGACATGATATTGATAAGAACTCTAATAAGAGAATTACAGGACCCTAAGTACGGTCATCCCCAGACTGCATAGAAACACCGTAGGCAGGCCCGGGCTTGCGGATGGCGAGCAAGGGGTAGCTCGCTGCCCGACTGTCCGGTAACTGTCCGGACCGAGCCCAAGTCGTCGACGGCGCGCACTGTTCCCGCGCGCCTCAAGGAGCTATCAGCAACAGCAGGGGCCCAGCTGGGTCGAAGCCTACTGGGGCCAGGGTTAGCTTCGAAAGGTAACTCAGCCTCGATATGAAAGGCAAAAAAGAACGGGGTGGGTCTTTTAGTCAGTGAAGGTATGATTCCGAACCACGCTGCACGCAGCAGTGCTGCCACTAAGGTGCTGCCCAGCAGTGCTGCCTGCCGCGCTGATTCCGAGCAACGCGGCAGTGTCGCTCTGTTCGTGGTGATGCGTTGTTGTGTATTCGTTAGTTTACTTTGAGTTGACAAGATGTCGATTGATGACCAACTTTTATTTATACCTACTGTTGGAAGAGGAAGAAGATGACGATGATTTGTTGTTGCTTTATGTCAATAGTAAAAGAAAAGCAACAGACTCGTTTTATAAAAGCAGACAACGGGAAGGATGTTACAAGACTCTGATTAAAAACCATTTAATAAGTGATGAAGAAAAATTTACTATTTATTAATAGGTACTCTTGCTGCGGCGGCATACGCGTCACTACTGGTCTGTCGCGGCGGTAGGGCGACACTGACGCGCAGCAGTGCTGCCGCTACATTGCTGCCGCGACATTGCTGCCTAGCTCGGAATGTAATCTCATATAAGCCAATAGAAATTGTACGGGGACCAGTAGTGTCGCGGCAGCACTGCTGCGGCAGCACTGCTGCGTGCAGCGTGGTTCGGAATCGTACCTTGACACTATCTCCCGCGCCGCCCAAGGGCGGGGGATGTCATTTGGATGATTTTTACCCTCCAGTAAAAAAAGAATGCACACAAAACAGAGATTCGCAAAGACACGAGGCTTGCAAAATGTGAAATATTGCAGCGATTTACTAAAAATCTATAGATTTGATTATAATACCAAAACACCACATCGATAAAACCTTGCTTGTAGAATAATCTGACAAACAATCGGAATGATTGCATGTAGGTATATTAGTGCGGGTTTTAATCGACAAAAGTATTTTTAAGAGGCAACTTCGTGAGTTTTGCCATCGCACTAAGTTGTATTATGTTTTGAACACCCGGGCTGCTGAGTAGATATACTCAGCAGCCCTGAAAAATGACACATATTTTTCTTATTCTGTTTACTGTGTAGTGTATTTTGTTATTGTTTTTGTGTTATGGATACCAAAAAAGATGCAAGCGCCCCCCTTCCGCCTCCGATGACAAGGTCACAAAATAGGTACAGACAATCTACGTACAAAGCGCGCTCGAGCAACGTACACCGCTCACGGTCACGATATCTCGGCTCAATGGCCCGGTCGCCCTCGTACAGTTCGGCGCAACGCGCTGACCCTAGCGCGATCGCTTAGCGTAGGTATAAAAAGTGGAGTACGTACACATACATAAGATTGACTTCTGTACTTATCTATTCTGTGACAAGGTTTGCAAGTAATAAAACACATTTTAGTTTAAAACCCAATAAAATTGTATTCATAATATTCACACAATATCCAATCTAAATCTACTTGTACACGCAAGAGATCCCGTCATATACAATTGAACACTTTGGGACCATCCTTAAATACGAGGTCATACAAGATAAATGCTAGAAACACGCTTTTCTAAAAATAAAACGTCTGACTTAAAACGAAATCCTTAAAAGATAAAGTTCTAAAATATTGCTTATTATGAAGACTACGTAGTATTTGTTTAGTGAGGGCGATGCCTCGTTTAAGGGTGTTTTTGATACCGTGCGGTTTTGATCACGCATGCGGAATTGTTCCGCACGCGTTTCCCCCGCAAATGTCCATTTCATACAAGTATTTATGTAATGCACGCACGCGGGACGCGTTTTTTTGCATTTTGGAATTTTCTGCAATCCAGCATGCGTGAACAAATCCGCACGATATTAAAAGCACGCTAAGTGATCAAATTAAATTAATTAGAGAAACTACACAGGTCTGTTGGTCTATTGGTCAGTAGCCCTGACTGCCGGAGGTTGTGAGTTCGATTCCCACCCAGGGCAAATGTTTGTGTGATTAGCAGGATCATTTGTTCTGTGTTTATTTTACTTTATCTACTTTAATATTATAAAGAGGTAAAGTTTGTTTTTAGGCTTTTTTGTTTGTAGGATCTCTGAAAGTATTTTTATCCTGTTTTTATTGATTTTTGTTAACGGCAACAGAAATACATTATCTGTGAAAATTTCAACTGCCTAGTTATCACGGTTCTTGAGATACAGTTTGGTGAAAGACAGACGGACAGTGGAGTAACAGGGTCCCGTTTTTACCCGACTGCAAGAAGGGTTATGTTTTTCGCGCGTATCTTGTATGTTTGTATGTATGTAATATTCTTTATTACCTCATATTTTCCAAACCGCTGAACAGATTTTTATAATTAACATATCGTTAGATTCGTCTTGATAACCTAAGTGTTCCTAGATAGGTGACGTTAAAAAAAAACAACATATCGACTGTGAGATGCTATATGTTAGAGTAAAAATTTATTTTTATTTTTTTATTCTGCAATGCGGGTATCAAATTAAAGGGCTTTTCATGAGGATTTCAAAATGGTATGTCATGACCATATTAAAAAAGTACAACAGGAAATCAATGTTATTTATTTTGTATTGAGGTCGGTTTTTGAACTTTATAGTGATTTTACGTCTAAAATATCGTGAATAAATAGTGATAATATAATTGTAACTAAAAAGTGTAAAATAAAAAATTAATTTTAAACATTAGATAGAATGATTTTAGTCTAGATTATTTTAATGGGTCCCGACTGTTGCTGAACTGTGGACTGAACTTGTTTATTATTCTTTTCAGTTTTTATTTAAAGTATTTTTTTTACGCAGTCGGGTTTTTTATTTTTTAAATTAATTTTTTATTACCTTTTTGGTACAGAACCCTAATGGATGTTCGTTAACCCTCTAATCTGAATGCTAGGCTGTTTTTGTTTGAAATTAATATTTTTGTTTTTAATTTCGTATTATGGTCACGGTGCAGTTTCGCTAGTTAATTTAATTCGACCTTGCTTAAGGTCAAATTAAATTAAATGATGAAAATTCAGACATGATATTGACATTAAGTTATTATAAAATAATAGATACACGTCACGTCGGAAGTTTCGCCATCTAATCTAATTGGACTTAGATATTGTTTGTCTAAAAAGTCAAACGACTTGGGTAATCTCATCAAATAACCAACCACCCAACCAACCAACAACCTGCAGCAACCTCAACCTCAACCTGCAGTTTTCAGGATCTATACGAGGCCAACAATAGAGCTGTACAGGTTGCCAAATATTGGTCAAAAGAAGTATAGTTTGAGAGCATCGACACGAAAAGAAGAAGATCAAATAATCAAATTCTTGAAATCTGATAGTTAACATTGGTTGAACAATCAAGGTTGCAAAGAGATGATCATTGTTTAATAATAGAATCTTATAAAAAGTATTGTATGTAATGTATAGTGATATAGATGTATAGATACAGATTTTTTAATTCGTTTAAAAATTTCCAAGTCATTTAAATTTTTAGACAGACTAAAGTATAATAATAGATTCTTATAATTAAGTTAGACTAAAGTTATACTTGATATTGGTGCTGTTAATGATTTCTGTGTTTATGTGTATAGTTGGTACGCAACGCCGACTACTACCTACAGGTCATTGGACTCGCTCAGCTGACGTTTCCTTAAAGAAATTAATTTCGTACATGCGTAAATTAATACGAGTTTTAAAAAGAGGTACTTTATTTTTTAATTTTATCTTTACATATCGATAGTGTTTCATGTACCGGATCGACCCTCCACGGGATTAAAACTATCAAATTTTAGCGGTGTATAATTCAAATCATAGAAAAAATTTAAAGTTATTTGACTGCTATGCCGGAGGTCGTGGCACCGATTCCCACCAAGGACAAAACATTTGTGTGATGAGCCATGATCATTTGCTCTGTGTCTGGGTGTAATTTATCTATAATATGTATGTATTTAGATTACATATATATAAGTATGTTTATCAGTTGTCTAATACTCATAGCAGAAGCTCTGCTTAGCTTGGGACTAGACGGCGTTGTGTGCGCTTTGTGGAATATTATTATTACATGCGCAAGGAAAAGATTTCCTATGTGTCTTTTATGTATATATGCGAGCTTAAGTGTTAGTGAAGTAAAGTAAACCTTACTTCGGTTGGATCAAAGTTGAAAGTAAATATACCCTGACCACAAGATACTACTCTTGCGCTTGCTCTGCCTAATATATTTTCAGTAATTTGGAAATAAGATAAGAACCAGTGCATTGTTTTTATGACAAATTTGTAAAGGTATGAGATTTTATTATTACCTATAGCACAAAAAAGCTTAGAAGTAGCGTTTGACGTTTCACACTTTTCTATAAAATTGGCTTAGTATAGGCGTAACTCACACTATTTCTATTATCTTTTCCGTAAAACCATTGAATTATGAAGCTATTTTTATTTTATCACAACAACATATAGGTACACAATAAATTCTTAATCAACAAATTATAACTAAAATGTAGGTACTATGTATGTTGCCGGGGAGCTTCACATAATGTCTTAAAGTCCATTTTCATTTTATAATTATATCTTCTTAATCTAAGTTTTATGACAATACTATATTATATTATTATATAATAATACTGTTTCTTTACTTATATTTGGCAATTCCAATCACTACAATAAATAGGTAGGTTATTAAATAGATTTTCTAATATTTTTCTACAAAATAGACTATGATTAATAACACAGATTTTCCACACATATAAAAGTTGAATATATACAATATGGATAAAATTATGTGGTTTAGGTCTTTTAAATATTGAATAGGTACATATTTTATAATAAAATATTGTTTTTTTTTTTTTAATAATGCAATACAGGGTGTAAGGGACAGCTCTCCACAAACTTTAAGGGCTTGCTCAGTAGACAAAACTGAACAACCTTCCACTAGATTTTTTTTCAGGAAGCGAAAAAAAAAAATCAGCCTCACGATGCAAAATTAAAAACTTGTCTGGACAGTTTGCATGGAGAAGCCGATTTATTTATCGTTTCCTGAAAAAAAATCTTGTGAAGGTTGTTCAGTTTTGTCTACTGAGCAAGCCCTTAAAGTTTGTGGAGGGCTGTCCCTTACACCCTGTATAGTATAAATAATAATAGTGAAAGGGTATTTAAAATTAATTATTTTTACAATATTTAAAAGACCAATATACTAACCACGTTGGCACGCAATTATCAGCCATAATGGCGTCTAATTTATGATGATAGGGAGCGTGCGTAATGAAGGCCTTAATAAACTATTGATAATAAGAAGTAAAAAATAAAATTTCAAAATGATTACTATTGTTACATAGTTATCTGAATGCTTTAAAACATCAAAAAAAAAAAACAAATGAAAAACCAAATACTTTTTACAATAAATAAAAACTTTTTAAACCTACTTTTTTTTTGTTAATAGAATATAGGCCACATGTCGGAGTGCCCAAGTGTTCGTAAGCCTACATTTTAGAGGACTTATTTAATACTACCGGATACTACAATTAACATAGTCATCTACTGGGGATGCAAATAATATGTTTATTTATCAACACACAACTGCAAAATATAAAATACAAAAAAGGCTACATTTGCTACACTTGCACTTTCACCTTAAAAATAATTCTTAATCATAGTTTCTTTTCCGTCCGCACGATGGCTCCACTATCGCATGTCCCCTACAGTTCACGCACGCTCCCTACAAGACTCTTGAGTTGCTATTTACAAACTAATCTACTCTTTGGTGTCAATATTCCTTATTCATGATCTGATATCTTCACATTTACAATTTTAAAACTATACACACTAGTAATATCTACTTTTATGATAATTTTGTGCACAAGTAGAAAATCGAGCCTTGACTGAAGGTATCACTGACAGTATTTTGACATTGACAGGGCAAATAGAAGGAAATTACAGTCCAGTGTTCCAAAGTTTTTAATACTTTATAGGATCTAACTTATTATTTATTATATAACTTTATACATTTTGAGCACACTACAGTGAACAGAACAGTCCCCCTAGCCAAGTTATTACCGTTTCGCTTGCGTCGAACGCCTCGAGTTGGCCACGTCCCAATTCTTTTGTTCTGACTACGTGACTGAGCGTCATTCCTGTACATTTGAAGTTTTCTACTAGCGTTAACGATTGCAGATTATATTATCAATTTACTTGGCTAGGGGTACAGAGCTTACTTAGGATCACTAGATTAGCCGTTAAGGTGTATAAAAGTAACAGATAGACAAAGTTACTTTCACATGGATAAGGATTGTAAGAGTCAAAAGTTAAATCCTTAATCGTAGCAAGGAGTTATCTTGATATAAATATTTTTTGGTGATAGGAGTCAGTATGCTGTATAAATAGTGTATGACTCTTAGAAAAATGTAACGACTAGTTGTATACTTTATGAAAAACAAACTGCTTTTGTAAATCATTGGCACGTTCATTGGCTCAGTGTCTTCGCCTAATCCCTGGATGAAGGACCAGGTCTGGCGTCCTCAGTAGACTTCCACCTGCTCTCCAAAATAGCCTTCGTTTTAGCATCCTGGTTCACGTTCTGATGGCTGTACCTTCTCTGCTCCTCAAACGCCCTGGCAGTTATGTTGAACACACTGTCTGCACTGGTTTTCCTCCTAGTATCAAGTGTCGTTAGACTATTGGTAGCTGATGGTGCTATTCTATGCGGAAACCTTGGAGACCCTTTGATTTTTTCGCATGAATTCTGATGGGACATTGGTCTCTGATGAGTTACTGGCAACACAAAATTGACTTTAGTCTCCGGTTCCGCGATATACTTCTGCGGAAAAGGTCTTGGAGGATCAGGGTCGTAGGAACACGACGGTTCATCATCAGTGACGCGGATAATAGGACCACTTTTCGCGTAAGACTCTCTCCTTAACTTCAGTTCAGGATGTGGTACATGAAGGGTGTTGCATGATAGGACCATTGAGTGTTTTCTGTTCCCTGGAACCAGTCCTGCTATCATACCGACATGCATTTTCAGAGCAGCTGCTATACTGCCTCCAGTAGGGTCTCCTATAGACATAGTGCTGGCTTTTCTGCTGGTAGGTCTACTGGTTCCGAAGAAGCTTTTTATCCTGCTGAGGAGGCCTGTGTGTTCTTCTCTCTTGTTGAGACAGAGGTTGTAGAGGTCTATGGCCGGTTGGGACTTGCGGTAGTTGAGTTTGGGTTGTGAGCTGAAGCTGACGGAATTGCGTCCTCGGAACACGTCGGTGGAAGGCCAGCTAGCGCGTGGGATGACGGGCGGCAGGACGGAGAGCAGCAGCATTGGCAGTCCGCCCGACACGCTGGGAGTGCGACGCTCGCGGTCCGCGCGGGACATGCCCTCTTCTTCTACTGTGTTGAGCTCAGTCTGCGGAGTTAAGTAAGTGAATTTTTTTAAGTATATGCATTCAAATTTAACCAAATGATAAATGTACTCGTAATTGAGGTTTCTTGATTTTTTTGGGTAGGGAATTTGTTCAGTGACACGGAAAAATATGCTATTAATTGCCCCCTTTAGAAATTATTGTTATTGTTATAGCTAGCTCATACTGTTCCACTGCTGGGCAAAGGTCGCGAGAAAGCAAGGAACGGGAGGAGGAACCTTCCGTTCCTTGCTTTCCCCTTCCAATTTTTAAGGAAGCCATCACGCCGCCGTCTCCTTCGTGGTCCGCCGCGGCCCCGCGTCGCTGTGTCCGGGCACCAAACCTGTGTTCTACGGGCCCACAGCTCGTTAATCATGCGGCAAACATATCCTACCCAGTCCCTTTTAAGTTGATCTGAGCCACATCAACGATTTACGTATTGGAGCGCAATGAATGAACTACTTTTTTGCTACTTTATACTCACTCTCTTATGTAGCGACAGAGACGCATTGGATCCACTTGCGGAGTCCAGAGGCTCGGCCAGCAGCTTCTCCAGCCTGCCTATCTCCTTGTCCAGCGCGGCCACTTCCCTCTTGTACACTCTGTTCTGGATCTCTATCCTGAAGTGCAGCTCTTGTGTCTCGTCCGTCACGAACCTTCGCGTCTTACATTCTAGTCTTAGGCCCATGCTTTGGATTACGGGGTCTTCTTCAGCTGGAAAAAGGAATGAGAAATTTTGAGCTGATTGCTGTGATTTTAAAAGAGGTAACAATGTTTTCAGGACGGTATTTTATTTTGTGATGTATAATTTCAAGAGATTTGTTCATGATCAGGAATAAAAAACATGGATTCTGATTTTAAGAATGATGAGCTCATGGCCACGATTTTTTGGAGGTTCTTTGATTTTTCTGTATCTACTATTGTTTTAAATACTGGGTCAAATAAAATTTATATCTTTTTTTCTGTTTTACACAGGTGTCATATTTAAAAAAAAATGTTACGTTATTTTGGATTGTGTTATGTTGTATTCTGTCGTGTTGTGTCGTGTTGTGTTATGTCGTGTTGTGTCGTGTTATGTTGTGTTGTGTCGTGTTATGTCGTGTTATACAACACGACACAACGCCGACGACGATAAATTAAAAATCTAAACTCACAGCTTCAAGTAACTTTACTATCAGGTGCATTTTTTGACCTTTTATTTAGCTGTAGTTACTTAAAATTTGAAATCACTAGCAAAAATGAAGTCCTGATACTCGTATATTGTATAAACACTGTATAAAAACTCACCATTACTCCTAATAGCAACAATCTTCGGCAAGAACAGCAAACACAATGTCGACGTAGTCGTAATCAAAATGAGGCTCGTAATCGAAATATACGCCAAGGTGGCTCTTTCAGAGATGATCGTCCCAATGACCACCACACTAGCGCTAGTGATGACAACCGAATAAACGCTGATGCCGATGTACTTGGAGTCGTTTAAGGCAGAAATCTTGACGTTCCTGGTCTCCCAAGCCATGTAGACTCCTACAATGAGGAGTAGACCCTTGTAGGCGTAGAGGGCGCAAAGCCAGCCCGTCGTGTTCTGGGACTTGCAGACTTCTATCTGGAAGGAGATAGGATAGTTTTAGGTGTGGTTTAAATGAAGTTAAGGGGGCTTTTATCATGATGTGTTAAAATATAAGTCGTGCGAGCGAAACAGGGAAGGAGCTATAAACCTTATATAGCTCTATCCCTTTTTAGGACAGTTTAGTTCATCAAATGGATCAAGTTATGAGCTTGTGGTAAAACCTCATGGTTGCGGAATTTTTAGTCTGTAAAAGTACAAAATTTCCTTTCGCTCCAAAAAAAAATTGAGAATAAAAATAAAAGATAAAGAAAAAAGTAAAAGGAAAAGGAAAAGAAAATGAAAAAGTAAAAAAAGAGGAGAGAAAGAAAAAAGAGGTAAAAGAAAAAAGGAAAGAAAAATGTAAAAAAGAGGAGAGAAAGAAAAAAGAGGTAAAAGAAAAAAGGAAAGAAAAATGTAAAAGAAGAGGAGAAAAAGAAAATAGAGGTAAAAGAAAAAAGGAAAGAAAAAAAAAGGAATGAAGCAGAGATTTGTTTTTTAAATTAGAAAAAGCCGACGAGAAATTTCACTACTCCAGAATCATGTAGGTAGGGCCACGGTAGAGAGAAGACATGGTATATATGTAGATGACTAACCTGAGGCTGATAAATAACACTCCTATCAGTAGCGCTGATCTCCGTGGTCAGGTTCTTGAGGTGGCGCTCCATGGGGTCCAGCATGGTCCACAGCGTGACGACCAGGGCGTCGATGACCAGCAGCGCGCACACCAGCGAGATCAGCGGCGTGTCTTGCAGCAACTTGGTCTTGCACACGCCACTGCGGTTGCTGGAAACAAACTAGTATGAAACTAGAAGAAGATTCATCACTCAGATACTGAAAAGCGTTTTTTTGCTTGCGTTTGACCACTATCTCACCTGATGGTAAGCGATGATGTGGTCGACGATGGAGCACGCTTGCCTAGAAGAAACCTATTCACTCTCGACATAAAGACTCCTAAGTTGTAGCTATCAGGAAACACCGATTCCGGCAGGGAATTCCACTCCTTGGCTGTACGCACAATAAATGTGTTCGCAAAACGTTTTGTGCGTATGGGTGGGATGTCTACCATGTACCGGTGGCGCAACGCTGTACGTCGTGTGGTCCGATGATGGAACGGACTTGGCGGAATTAGATTGTGCAATTCCAGTGCACACTCCCCGAAATGTAAACGATAGAAAGACTAGCAACTCGGCGGCGAATTAAAAAAGTAATTTTTGCAAAGAGAGAATTAATTTAGATAAACCTATTACTAACATAATTTAATTTATCCGAACTCACTAACCATGCATAAGCCAGTAAAGGCTTTAGTGGTTTTTACTACAAAAATCAAATGTATACTGTGTTTTTGTGAACATAAATAAAAAAAAAAAAATTAAGAATTTGAAAACTCTCAAAGACCTTTAAGTCTGCTTTTTATTTTGATAATACTGTGAGAGTTCTCTTTCCCATTTTGTATGTTACAGAATCTATTTATCTCATATCATAATAATATTATTAATGTCATACCAAATATGGTGTAAGCTGTGCATACCTCTAATAGACATGCATACCAGTGTCTAGATTATAATATTTTTTTTTAATAATAATTCCGTATTTGGTGTGCCAATAAATAAACAAGTAAAACTTGTTAAGTAAACTGTACTTTGATTCCGAAGTTTGAGAAGTTCACTGATGATAAAGTTTGATAAGAGTTCAGATTCTCAATTCAGGAACAGTAAAGTAAGACCAAAAGATGGTTGACATTATTTTCAAGATTTTTAGGTAGGTTAAATTATAACAAAATAAATATTTTCTAATTATAATGTACTACTTGAATTTTAATCAGTTAAAACTCTAATAAAGATAAAACGCCTTTGTTTTATCATAAAAAAAATAGAAAAAGTTTTATTTATAAATATAGACACCTAAAATCGCTTCAAAAATGTGTATTAAAATGTTAAAAAAATATCTTCCAACCTAACAGGTTTTTGGTTTTTGAGTAAAAAATATTAGTAACTAGCTTTAGCGGCTTCGCTCCGGCTCTTTCCTACTCCACTCTACTATACCCTACTCTACCCTACTCTACACTACTTTACACTACTCTACACTACTCTACTCTACCCTACTATACCCTACTCCCTACCAAACTTCAAAAAGCCTAAACATTAGGTTTGGATAGGTGAGCCCGTTCTTGAGCTATAAAATAACAACGAAAAGTGACATTGATTTTTATATATAAAGACTTTAAAGCAGTTTTCTGAGCAAAACTTCTACCGGATTCTCGTAGGCTTTAATCAACTGTGATAATAAAACTCACCTTATGAATATCCTATGCACCCGGTATGTCTTCGCAAACATTGATCCGAAAGCCAATGAGAAGCCAGCTGATAAGATGTACACTCTACTCTGAAATCAGCAAAGAGAAACTTTTGGAAAAATCATCTAATGACTACTCTCGATCTAGGGCGAAACGGAAGGGCGTGTCAGACTTTTACTGACTAAAACACATCTATGTTCTTTCAGTTGCCCTCTGCGTTCTAGGATCACGGGTTTCCCTTTCAGAAGTCAACTAATTGACCTAGTAGGCTTCAGCCTTGCTGGGACCGGATGGTTACCGGACCCACTGGACCCACACCATTGGTCGTCGCCCGCAACTCACGCTAAAGGTTGTGGAAAGCCAGAGTCGGAGTTCCGGCGGCTGCGGCGTGAGGACGTCTGTTCCTTCACTCTTGTGGCTATCTCCTTTTCTGGTATTACTACTTCACAAAAGGAGGCAATTGCCCCCCATTTCACTCGAGTAGAAAAGAAGAAGAAGAAGAATCCCTGTTCCCGGAACCTGTGCGGTACCGCACCGACTGGACCAAATATGCTGCTGCGTCCTGCTGTGCCTTCGACGCAGCTGTATATTTCGCGTCTGCATTGCTCTACGAAGATTGAGGACGTCGTGGAGTATATGAAGAAAAAGAGCAACTGGACTCTGAGGGTCGAAAGGCTGGATTCTCGCCACGACACCAACTTCAAGTCGTTCGTGATACGAGTTCCAACCCACCAACTGGAGACCTTTTTGAGAGAGGACTTTTGGCCGGAAGGTGTCGTGTATCGACGTTTCCGAGGACGGCTACGCGACACCACGCAGCGGAACACGACGCCGATGTTACGTGTATAATTATTAAATAAGTTTTGTTGTTATGATATGTATTAGTTTATTAATTTATAAGATTATTTTATGTATTTTTTCTATGGGCCTCCGATGCTTGAAAATAAATGGTAATTATTATTATTATTATTATTTCCCCTCGCTGCTGGAGGGCTACCTTAGAGCATTCACTTTAAATGCTTTTCACAAATTGAATCGATAACTTGGTGAGGACCTAGAAGTCCGCTGGAGCTCGCGAACACCTACAAAATGTCCAGAAGCGACCTCTTTTGGTGGAAATGATAGTCAAGCTTACTTACAGTGCACATAGCAGAGAAGGGCACGTAGGAGGGCAGCGTGGCGTTGTCCACGCCCAGCAGTGCGACCGCCGTGTACACCAGCACGCAGCCGATCAGCGTCATGTTGTTCAGGCGCGGAGATGACAGTTTTATTGATCTGGAAATTAATTACAATAAGAACAATAATGATAGCAAAAGTGACTGGATTTTTTTTTTCAACACATTAACTCGAAAATCCGCTCTTATCTCACCGCGTACAGGCACGCAATAGGCTATTTTCCGCACTAGTGCAATGCCGTGCTTGTGCTCTCCCCACCATAATGTTATGACATGTACCGTATCAGGCTGGGCGCGTCGTCCCCCACGAGTCGCCGGTCAACCCCCGTTTATTCATTTCAGTGAGTGTGTTGAAAAAAGTCGTTTGACACACGTGCAAAGTCACTGCAGCCCTCGGCTCCATAACGCGCTCGCCTACGGCTCGTGCGAATTCCGCCTCGGACGCAATGACAAACTATCTACACATGGACATATAATATATCGATGTTTCTGCACTTGTATCAAAATGTACTATTTGGAGTGTCCTTAGTTCAGTCGGTGTTTTAAATTATTTCCTAGTCTCTTTACAACTCGAACTACATGAACAGGCGCGATCTCGGTAAAATGAAACTTATGTCCATTTTTCAGGTCAAAGTTAGCCGAGAAGGCTGACAGATGCTGCCAAAATACATTAGAATGTGTTGTATCCGCATTTAAATGGAAAACAAAGTGATTATGTTGTTTAACTTTTAATACTTAGGTAATTTATTTACTTTTTTAATGCGACATTGGAAAGAGAAAGAGGTGGCGGGATAATCTGGACGCGTACCGCGAGGACTGGTTTGAGACGGCGCAAGAGAAGAAAGTTTGGAAGGACTTGGGGGATGCCTTTGCCCAGCCGTGGGACAGCAACGGCTAGAAAAAAAAAAAAAGACGTGTGGCACTCGGGGACTGCCGCGGTAAAGCTATTGCATAGCATTTTTTATCAACTTATGCAATAGACCACAGCTGCTTAACCCCACCCATCCAAAACCAGACCTCGCCAACAGCTGCTTAACCCCACCCATCCAAAACCAGACCTCGCCAACAGCTCCTTAACCCCGCCCATCCAAAACTAGACCTCGCCAACAGCTGCTTAATCCCACCCATCCAAAACCAGACCTCGCTAACAGCTGCTTAACCCCACCCATCCAAAATGAGACCTTGCCAACAGCTGCTTATCCCCACCCATCCAATACCAGACCTCGCCAACAGCTGCTTAACCTCTTCCATCCAAAACCAGACCTCGCCAACAGCTGCTTAACCCCACCCATCCAAAACCAGACCTCGCTAACAGCTGCTTAACCCCACCCATCCAAAATGAGACCTTGCCAACAGCTGCTTATCCCCACCCATCCAATACCAGACCTCGCCAACAGCTGCTTAACCTCTTCCATCCAAAACCAGACCTCGCCAACAGCTGCTTAACCCCACCCATCCAAAACCAGACCTCGCTAACAGCTGCTTAACCCCACCCATCCAAAATGAGACCTTGCCAACAGCTGCTTATCCCCACCCATCCAATACCAGACGTCGCCAACAGCTGCTTAACCTCTTCCATCCAAAACCAGACCTCGCCAACAGCTGCTTAACCTCTTCCATCAAAAACCAGACCTCGCTAACAGCTGCTTAACCCCACCCATCCAAAACGCCGACAGCTGCTTTCACTCATTTGTTTTCTTATCGGTCACCACGCTCAAAAAACAAATGAGGGGGGGGTGTTAGGTTATTTTCGTTACGGAATTTATGGATTCGGTCTCCACGCTCAAGGCCCGCGATAGAAGCTATGCAATAGCTTAAAATGCAACATTGGCTAAACGTAAAAACGTGCAAACCAAAAACGAAAGAAAAAAATTCATTCGTTGGGTATCCATTTTAACCTCAGGTAAAATATCACATGTAATGTAGTATCGTTTCTGTGTTCACGTTGGCATCTACGTTAAAATTTTGAATAGGAATTGTGAGAGGGCCACAGCTGTATCTCGAACCCAACCAATACGATAACTTCACTTATAGCAGTAGCTCAGGCTTTTGCAGTGTCTGGCTTTCATTCAATACGGATGTTACGGCTCAGAAAATATGCATCGAAAGCACATTTCATTCTTGTTGGTGTTTTGTTGTTATAGGTACCTCTTCTTCGTAGTCGGTACACTCTTGCGAGAGTGGTCCTGGCCATCATTGTGAATCTCGATGAGTGATGATCTTGGTAAAACGGTGGCATTCATCGTGGAATGCAGCTTTCCGGGTACTTTCGTAAATCAAGCACTTTTTTTTTCTGGTGGGAAATTATCCAATGACATCTCCCGCCCTTGGGTGGAGCGGGAGGGCGTGTCAGATTTTTACTGACTAAAACCCACTCTTTACGGAAAGCTGCAATCTGCAATGAATGGCCGTTTTACCAAGATCATCACTCATCGAAATTCACAATGATGGCCAGGATCCCACGTAAAAAAACGATTAAGGTCATGTTCAGAACAGTATGATATTAATTATTATTAAGTACAGATAAGAACAATAATATGATATCTTGTGGTAATAAAATGTTCAGGGATAGAGTTACCAGTCTGAAAAATTCCTATCAAAAAACCTGACATGTCTAAAAATCTCTTCACGGCTGTCGTTCGAGTGTCTTCGCAAGATTCTGCGATACTTTGATCACATTGTAAGGAAATACGGTGATAACCTCGAAAAGTTCATCGTGATCAGTAAAGTGGATGGGAAAAGGCCTCGCGAGCGCAGTCCAATACGTTGGTCAGACTAGATTTGCACCGCTCTTGACTCTACAGTATACAATGCCCTTAACACCGCCAGAGACAGAAATAGATCGAGGAATATTATACGAATGAAAGTGGTGAAGCAGGGAGGTCTCAACCGTCAGCACAGAGGGATACGATGCAAGGAAGAGGGAGTCCAAACATGGTTACATTACCTTCGTTTGCTGTAGTGCAAGTTGAAGAGCAAGAAGGCGAGCGCGAGCGCGACGCCGAGCGCGGCGAGCGCGGCCACGGCCAGGCGCGCCGGCGCCCACACGGCGTCCACGCGCAGCACCAGCACGCGCCGCGCCGCCGGCACGCCGCCCGCCCAGCTGGCCCGCGCGCACTCCGAGCACGACATCGAGCGCCCGGCCGTGTACAGCGCCACGGTTTTTGGTCTTCCCCCTGTCAGATCATTGTTAAAATTTAATACTCGTATTTATGAAATGCTTGTATGAATATGATACACATGACATTAGACGATAAACTAAACAGCCTGGGTCAGGTGACCTACCGGCCACCATGATATTTTAAAATATCAAATATAAAAAGTTTATTTGTGCAAGTAAGTTGTTACAAAATATTTCTACGTGTCTCTGTGTTCTGCCACAGTATGTGGCATACAAATATTAATAAAATAGTTACAGTTACGTTTAATATTATATATAGATTAGCCTACTGAACAATATCAAACGTGCGAGCGGGAAAGAGGGATGGAGCTATATAGGGTGCATACTTTATCAGTTACAATATTGGTCGTTAAATGAATCGCGTTAAGAGCTCGTGGTAGAGCTTCTGAATATCTTTTTAGAATATTGAATTACTATGGTATGCGCAAAAGTAACACCACCTAAGGTAGAAAATGGACAGTTTTAAAAAGGTAGTTTGAAGATATTTAGTTAAGCCAGTTCTACTTCAAATTAGATATTCCGTTGTTATATTAGTATTCTGAACATAACCTACATTTCAGGACCTTGCGATCACCCAGTATTTATTAGATCCAAACTTTATCGAGTCTAAAAGAAAAAAAATTGGGCAAGTGCAAATAGGACTCGCGCACTGAGGGTTCCGTGCAAACTACAATTCCCGAATGGAGTCCCAAAGATTTTTCCAAATTGCCATTTCTTTTTTGTAACGTAGGTAACAACAAATTTACTGTTGTCAGATATTTTCCTATACCTGTGCTATAAGACCTTGCTTTGTGCCAAATTTAACGATTCTAGGTCAACGGAAAGTATCATATGAATTTCGATCTTTGGGAGTATCAAAATATACGTTTTTTTGCAGCATAAACGGCCGTATCTTTTTTATTCAATAACTTAGAAGTATGATTTTGTCACAGCTTGAAGGGACCGCAGACCTGAGTATATGGTTTTAATTTCAACTCGATACCTCCACGCCTTCTCGAGATAAAGTTTCTTGACAGACAGACAGACAGACAGACGGACGGACGGATAACAAAGTGATCCTATAAGCGTTCCGTTTTTTCCTTATGAGGTACGGAACTCTAACAAGTAGCTAGTCAAGTCAAAGCTTTTGTCTCAAATAAACCATTTACAGGGCCTTTGAATTGCCAAGAAGTCAGTCAGAAAAATGATGCTAATTGTACAATCCAAAACGTATATCTATGGAGAAAAACGTGCAAGAAACTCCATAGTCTGTTGGGAACTTGTAGGTAAAATTTGTTTAAGATAAAACAAAATTATAATCCATCTCAATCTAGAGGTTTGACCGGTACTTTTTTTATTTTTTTTTATAGTACATAGGTTCGCGCTTGACCGCTATCTCACCTGATGGAAAGCGACGATGTGGTCGACGATGGAACGCGCTTACCTAGAAGAAACCTATTCACTCTCGACTTAAAGATTCCCGGGTTGTAGCTATCAGGAAACACAGACTCCGGCAAAGAATTCCACTCTTTAGCTGTACGCACAATGAATGTGTTCCCAAAACATTTTGTGCGTTGTAGGTGTGATATCTACCATGTACTGTACCATGTACTTCTTTAGTACCGGTTAAACCTTTAAATTTATTCCAGTAGAAAGCAACTATCTGCCTGTTTAACCTAGTATATCTCTATAGACATATAATGAATTAACCTACTATATCTCTATAGACACACATTGGATTTTAACAGTACCTACTGGCGAAATGAGATTACACTTCCCCTGCCTACCCTCCGGGAATGCAAACGTCATGCGTCAGATTAAGTTATGTAAATCCAGTTAAGTACTCCAGTAGTTCTTACCTTGAATTTGGTAGAAAGCTGACGTGCCTATTCTGTCTGCTCCGTTGAAAGAGACGGGACCCTGAAAACATGAAGTTTATTATTACTTTTCCTAACGAGCAAAAGTTCCATCCGGGTATAAGAAATCTTAGTCAAATGTTCCTAGCTTAGTTTAAATACCTATAGATATAGCCACCGCGTGGCCACACATGAGACAGCACTATAACACTAAAATGAGGTTATTACGTAAACTTTTCCATAAATATGACCACTGAAATACACTGAAAACTTAACTATAGGAGTCTATTTGTCATACACATACAAAACTATTACTTTAATTGCCGAAATTATTCTAAAGACATAAAAATTGACTCGAGTCGACCTCTCAGTGACAGTGTCAGGCCTTTGTTTGGCTCACTTTTCAAAGTGAGCCAAGCAAAAAAGCGGCACGCCGAATGAGAAATGTTATGTTTTGACTCAATTTTCTCACTTGTTTCGTATAAATGCTTCTCACTTCCGCACTTTCCTACAGTCTCATGGCTATATCTAGAGGTATTTAATAATAATAATAATAATAACGTTTATTTAGCGAAGAATACAGATTGATACAGCGATTTTAAGCTGTAGGTTTATAATTATTAATACATTCAGAGTTTGTGATGCAATCCGTCTAAGAAAGGTTCCTCTACCTCTTAAACTAGGATTTACCTGTATCTTAAGGGGTAGTGTTCGGCTAGGGTAACAATAACTAAAGGACAACAAAACAGAGTCTGACAAATGGTCTGAGCGGGCTCGCCGTTTGGCTTACAAACGTGTAAAAACAAGGAATATAGAAAAAATAATAATAAAAGGAACAAGAACTTAATTAAATACAATAAAATAGAAAGAAGTGTAATGTATCCCTGACTGAGTGGGTTTGTGCTTGAGAAAGTGTGCGTAGGTTGTGGATACAGGGTTGTGTTTGAGCGTGTGAGAGGGTAAGTGTGGTGTATGAGTGTGTGGGAGTGTGCGTGTTGTTCGTGTTTGAGTGAGAGCATACCCTCTGATGTGTTTCCCTCGGATGTGTTGTATGTATTTTTTTTTTTTTTTTATGGTGGGAAAAGTCATGCATTGACATCCCCCGCCCTTGGGCGGAGCGGGAGATAGTGTCAGACTCTTACTGACTAAAACACCCACCCCGTTCCTTCTAGCCTTCATATCGGGGCTCGAGCGCCCCTTCGGATAACCCTGGCCCCAGTAGGCTTCGACCCGGCTGGGTCCCTGCTCCTTGAGGCGCGCGGGAACAGTGCGCGCCGTCGACGACTTGGGTTTGGTCCGTACAGTTACCGGACGGCCGGACAGTGAGCTACCCATTGCTCACCGTCCGCAAGCCCGCGCCTACGTTGGCCGGAAATCGGGATCAGAATCCCGGCGGCGGCGGCGGCGATAACGCCGTTGCCTGATGCGTTCGGCCTCCTCCTTTGCGAGCATTACTGCTTCGCAGAAGTCGGCGACCGCCTGCCACTCCTCCTCGCTCCGGACCATGGCCTCAACCAAGGCCCGGCGCGAGAGGTCTCCGCCGCCGATCGCCCCCACGAGGGCACGGCGATGCTCCGCCCAGGCAGGGCACACCTCGACTGTGTGCTCCACCGTGTCCTCCGGGCGTTCCGCACAGTGGCGACACCTGGGCGTCACCTCCGCATGAATCCCGTGCAGGAAACTCCTGAACGAACCATGTCCGGTGAGTACCTGCGTCATGAGGAAGGTAAGGACGCCGTGAGGTCTTTCCAGCCACGCCTCAAAGAGGGGACTTACCGCCATGATTGTGGCGTGCCCATGTTGTATGTATGTGTGTGTGTATGGACACTTATGTACATACATATGATGTGTATACCTCATTGAATGTGTGTGGGTGGGTGTGAATGTTGGTTATAATCTAAGGTTCCTAGTCAAAAATTTTGGCAATATTGCTGAAATTAACCTTTTTTGGCACAGTCGTGACGCTTAAATAATGTTTGTTTTTTAATGATTAAGTTATTCTCTTTTTATTTTATTTCTATTCCTTGTGCCTGATCTTTTTGTTACAATGATTTTTGATCGTTTTATATGTACAGGGTCAACAAGTGCTACCAAAATATGAAACGTTTGCGCTAAGTGCGGGTTGTTATACATTAACTTATTCGAAACGTACGCCGCAGTCCACCTCTGTACTTTTGTGTGCATAAAGAATGAAATAAATAAATAAACATTTACCACATTTAGCTCTTTGATTGGTTAAGAGCTTAGATCTGGCCAATCGGAGCATCAAACATTATAAGTGTGTCAATCGCAGTAACGTAAAACCATCTCGCACTAGGCCCTATGTGGTCAATCCCTCAATATAAAGAATTTTGACAATTGTTATAATTGATGTCATTTTATTTAGAGCTTTACATAGAACATGCCCTGGATCATTTTTCGACCGAAGAATCTATTAGAATCATCATCATCATCATTTCAATCGTAAGATGTCCACTGTTCAACATATGCCTCTCCCCAAGTGTCGCCATAACGACCAATCCTGTGCGTCTCGCATCTATTGGATTCCCGCGATCTTCAGTAGGTCATCGGTTTACCTTGTGAGCCTTCCAACGCTGCGTCTTCAGATACGTGCCTCTGGACGTGGCACGGTGCCACATAAATGTGGCCCGAAATACATTTTTTTTTGTGGTTAATAAATTTAACACAGATTATTTTATTTTATTCAAATATTTTAACGATCTGTAGAAATAGGTATTTAGAATTAAGCTTTTAAGAACTTAGTCTGTCATAGGTGGTATGAAATTATGTCAATATGTAACGTAAATATCATTAATCATAATCAATCTAAATTATCAAACAGTTTTGCGTTGCTGAATATTCAAATCTATGTTAATTTAAATCTACCCACACACGTAAATAATTTGTTGAATGTGGTAACTGCCTAAAGCAATGTGGAATTTAGAGGATGAGACAAATTGTTTTATAATTTAATACTTGTAGTCGACTTTACTCTTAGTCATGTAAGATCCATATTGTTTTGCAAGAAATGAGTTTTTTAATTAATTGGGAAGTCTACATTGAACAACTAATTACGTGTGTATGTTTGCAGTTAACTTCATGTTAGTGATGAAAAATTTGTCGTTGATAACTCATTTATGTCACAGTATTAAGAGCGATTTTTGTAGTAAAAATTCTAACAACATAGGGTGATAATTACATGGTGGTAAACGGTTGGCAGCCGTAAGTGAGTAGGTTTAAGTGAAAGACATTTCATAAACATGGTCTCTGTTAGGTACTTATGAACGCGTGGCTAAGTAATAACAGCCGCACGAGTCGAACTTTGACGTTAAACCACGCTTGGTGAGGTCGGTCTGAGGATGGGTTCCCATCCATTACATACTGAGTTTCCTTTGTGCATCGAAAAGCACGTTAAGCCCTTTATATCGGTTGTCATTTCAAGTTTTCAACATTATTGACGGTCTAAATTACATAGTCAGAGGCCAGAAAATCTGTACCTAATGTCTGGGTTGTGAAGGTCACATTACTATAATAATGTGATCTTCGTCCTTCCTGTCCACTTATATAGACAGGCATTGTCCCTGTTGGGCGCCAATAAATAAATGGCGCCCAAATGGGACTGAATGAGAAAAATCAAAGGTTATTTTATTTAACGTATATGAATCTAATAAATACTTACCGAAACTCCAACAAAGCTAAGATTTGCCAGCTGATCTAGGAATTCTTTTGCCATATCCTGTCTATCATAATCAAAATGGCTAAGTCCAAGTTTGGTGTTGTCTGTTCCATTCATCCGTCGGTTTTCTAAAGACCTCCAGAGCTGTTCCGCTTTGCTTAGTGCCAGGGCTATAGCCCAGACAGCATCGTAGGTCTGAGGAGCATATGGTGAGACGGCGACTCCTGCTGCTTCCATTTCCCGATGAAACATTTCGTTTGTCTGAAAGTGTAAAATAGTTTATCCTGACGATGTCTTAAAGTGTGTTTAGTTCATACGAACAGTAGATAATAGAATTAAAGTTAGAGTTGGTAAAACATTATTTTCTTGATTTGTATTGATTTTCAATTAAAGATGCAACGAATGTGTGCTCTAATTCTGGTTAAAAAACAAAGAGTTATAGAGTGCGGATAGTTTGAGCCCACCTTTAATTAAACTTCATGCTTCTTTTCACGATTGGTTTCGGTCAAATTTATCTGCAGCATTTTTGTCGTACATTGTAAACTGAAAGACATGGTGCGAAATCAAAGAGTATGTTTTTGAACCACTTAGTTATAAAGTCCCGGAAGAATAGATGATTTTGCTATGATAATACAACACATGGTTTAACCTGTGGGAAAAAGCTAGACCAAGTTTTTAAAATTCAAAATGTTTCATATTCTGTGTATATTCAGAAGCTAGTGTACGGTTTCCACTGGTTATTTTCTATGGAGAAGAAACGGCAAGGAACTCCATGGTTTCTATCGCAGGGTAATATATCGGTTGTGTTACTGTAAAAAAATAATACAACCGACTTCAACATAAAAAAAAAACTCTAAAAAGTGAAAATAACTTTAATTTCGGAAGCCGGTGTTTCTATAACAGTTTTGTCTCTTCGAGTTTAATCGTTCAATCAAAATTAAAGATTTTCGAAATCGGTCCAAAATCCACCGAGAAATCGGTGAATATACATGAAAAAAAATACTCACAGCCTAACATATAACCTCCTTTTTGAAATTATTGTAGTATGCAAGTAGGTACCTAAGCGTGCCTTTATAATCATCATTCATCTGTGACCATCAATTACTATCCTACGACCTGATCATATTCTAAACCACTGCAATTAGCGCCTGCGGTTTATCGACCAGATTAATGCGTGACATATAAAGGTGACATATAGAGAGGTTAGTCCTAATTAATTCATGAAATCTCAACACATATTCACAGGTTTCACGTCTGAAATGCGCAGACAGATAACAAGCGACAAACCTCTGTGGCTTTGAATAATGTCGACAAATACTTGTGTTCGTGATTTAAGCTAGTGCAGGGACAAACACGGACTGGACACAATTTTTGACCATGAATTCAGTATCTGATTTCGGTTTCACGTGTGGGTCACCAGTTTGGAGATGTGCGGAACAGAGAGTAAAGTTGCCATCACGGATCTTGAGCGGTTGCGCAGAAGTCAAATATTCGGTCTCATTAGTGGTGCGAAGTGAGACGCATGGGCGGAGAGTGTCAGTGATTGGCTCGCCGCGCCATCGCGTCATAGACGTCACTCCTAATTCGTTCCCTGAGTTGCTGCATGTATCTAACAACGAAGACGATTGGCTTGCCAATGTATGGCATGCGCAAAGCGATCCCCACTCTGACGCCGAGCGCTCTCTCCACTCTGACGCCGAGCGCTCTCCCCACTCTGACGCCGAGCGCTCAAGATCCGTTTTGGCAACTGTAACTCCGTTAAAAAGGGAGGATCCTCCAACCAGACGTATGTTATGTCTGGTGGGCAACTGCCAGGCAGATGATTTAGGACTGTTCTGATATGTCCAAATCGCGCGGAAAACTTTAATGCGCGATGCAGGATTAGTTCTTATCTAACGCCTTAGATATCGCTACACCCTGTTGGAATGCGCGTTACCGTAGATGGGTAAATAATAAAGCAGTGTTATGCATAGTAAAGCCGGGTATATTATGTTGTGTGTATATTTTTGAATATTTGTTTAATATTTACATTATTAACATAAATTCACGCTTTTTATCTATTTCTTAATTATTTATTATTTTATTCTGATAGTCTAACGTCCATGGGTACGTGGTCCGTGGCATCACAGCGGGCCCTAACAGAATACCAGCGCTGCGTTATTTATCGTTTTAAATATCGCAGCATATGCTGAGTTAGCATCTTTTTGGCCTTGTACAGATTTTAATTTTCTTTTTTCAAATTTTTTTTTTAGTTTATTAAACACGATTGTTTGAAGCCTACCTACCTGATATTTGCCACTTTCAAATAAGAATTGCGTTTTGATACGAATTATTGTTTACTAATTAAACAATAATTATGTATAGTTCATTTACGTTTTTTGATAAACCGATAATGGTTATTTCCAAACATTTTTATTGCTAGCGATCAGATCCGTATCAATGAATAAGGCATAAAGCCATCCGAGGCGCTCCACCTCAATGTCACTCCAAGATTTATATCTCTTGGATGTACGGAGATATAAATAAAAGATGAAGGCTTAAGAGCTAGGCTGCTATTTTAGGAAACCTAGCCATACAGCATTGGGTGGAATTGAGTTTCGTTGTATTTTAACAGCAGTCGATATTTTTGTTAGGTTTTTAAATGAGGTCTCAGTTTAAAGTTTCTATATATAATGCCCGCCATATACGCTAGATACACCTGCCCCCCTAGCCAAGTTACAACCAGTTTGTGTCGAATTCCGTTCTCTCATCGGTAACGCCTCGGTGACAGCAATTGTAGAAAACGATAAGTTGGCCTGAGTCGGCCGCTTGTTCTACAATGTAGCGTTTGTATAACAAAGGATGTAGCGTTAAACATTGTAGAAACGATTTTGAACGATGTGAAGTTGGCTACGAATTGTCTATTCGTTTGTTATGACCACGCGACTTTACGTTGAGATGACGTCATTCCCATACGTTTCATCACTTTTCGACAGCGTTAACGATTACAGAATAACAACTTGGCTAAGCGTGCTGTACCCCTAGCCAAGTTGCTAATCTGCAATAGTTAACGCTTGTAGAAAGCTTCAAATGTACGGGAATGACGTCGCCTCAACGCTCAGTCACGTGGTCAGAACAAAAGAATTGGCGGCAAGGTCGAAGCGTTCGACGCAAGCGAAACGGTTGTAAACTTGGCTAGGGGGGCTGACAGGTTTGCCTATACAGTTGAGGTACACCGGACAGGTGAACCGGAGTTTGTATGTTGTACGTCTGTGCAGGTTTCCATATAAACTTACCTGACAGGTATAACAGTGCAGGCGAACCTGTCAGGTACACCGTAGCGTGTATGAAGAACTAAAACTGTCATCTACTATATAAAAATAAGTCGGGTTTTCCTTCCTGACGCTATAACTCCAGAACGCACGAACCGATTTCCACGGTTTTGCATTCGTTGGAAAGGTCTCGGGCTCCGTGAGGTTTGTAGAGTAAGGTAGGGTAGAGTAGGGTAGAGTAGAGTAGGGTAGGATAGAGTAGGGTAGAGTAGGGTAGAGTAGGGTAGAGTAGGGTAGGGTAGAGTAGGGTAGAGTAGAGTAGAGTAGGGTAGGGTAGAGTAGGGTAGAGTAGGGTAGGGTAGAGTAGGGTATAGTAGGGTAGAGTAGGGTAGGGTAGAGTAGGGTATAGTAGGCTGAAGTAGGGAAGAGCGGGAGCGAAGCCGCGCGGGCAAAAGCTAGTTGTAAATAATAAAATCATTGTCATTGTTGTTGTTATCTTTCGGTGCGTGCACGCTCGGCGTACTTTGTACTTTTATTGTTGTTTACTTTGTGTATGTAACTGTTGTGCTGTGTCTGTACCGAATAAAAGTATTTCTATTCTATTCTATTCTATTCTATTCTATTCTATTCTATTCTATTCTATTCTATTCTATTCTATTCTATTCTATTCTATTCTATTCTATTCTATTCTATTCTATTCTATTCTATTCTATTCTATTCTATTCTATTCTATTCTATTTTATTCTATTCTATTCTATTATATTCTATTCTATTCTATTGTCATCATTTCAGCCGAAAGATGGCCACTGTTTGTGGTTTGAACCAAGGCACTTTAGAACAAAAGTTGTTGTTTATGGTGTCAGTACCATAGTCCTGACAGGTTGCCACTGTTTTATAAATAACCCTGTTTAGGTATTTATTTCAGGCTTGCGGACAGTGAGCAATGGGTAGCTCGCTGTCCGGCCGTCTGGTAACTGTCCGGACCAAGTCCAAGTCGTCGGCGGTGCGCACTGTTCCCGCGCGCCTCAAGGAGTTGTCAGCAACAGCAGGGACCCAGCCGGGTCGAAGCCTACTGGGGCTACTGGGGTTATCCGAAAGGGCGCTCGAGCCCCGGTATGAAGGCTAGAAGGAAAGGGGTGGGTCTTTTAGTCGGTAAGAGTCTGACACTATCTCCCGCTCCGCCCAATCATAGGATGATTTTTTCCCACCTTAAAAAAAAAAAATGTTATTTATTTCATAACCACTGCTCTCAAAACTATCGTGAGGAAATCGGTGTTTCCTTCAACCAATAATTCTCATGTTTATGACATTCACTAAACAGCAGAGGATTGTAGTCTACTCCCTCTCCTAGATAAGATGTCTGAAGCCCATATAGTAGTAGGTTTAATAAAAAATGATTCCTAAATCGAAATGTATTATCAAAAATTACAAGCAACCTCCATCTATTTGCTAAAACAGTTAGCTGTCCACTATATCACCGGACATATTAACAGAAACAGTAGGTAAACTAGTAACCTAATAGATACGCAACGGACTCGCAAATGGTCATTACACTGTGCGCAGGGCGTATGAAATTCAGTTACTAGCCGGAAGCATTCCGAATTTCACATTCATTATTCGATTCAGTTTCTACTTTCCGAACGAATGCATAATAAACAGGTCTTCCAATTAAACTCGCTTTTGCACACGGACTTCAATGACTACGTTTTTATTCATAAAAATCAACAAGTGCTTTTTATTGAAAAATACAATACCTTTATGCCTCCTTTATTTTTGGTTCACCGAAATGCACTGGAATTTTCATCCGGACAAATTGTTAATGAAGTGAACGTGAGCATTAAAATGACAGCCACAACGATATTTCGTTATATTTAAAACAGCGATTCGTATTCGCACGACTTACTGTTATTGACAAAAAAAAAGTAAGGGGCATTTCAACTAGCTATAGAAATCAAGAACAGTTATTTTACTGGCTCGGCGACAGAATTAGCAGTAAAAAGCTCTTTTACTAATGAAAGATTTTACTTCATCCTCATATACTTCCGTTGGTTTTACTATTATAATGTTTGTATAGTAAATTAATGTAGCTTGTGTCCATAGCGAAGCCAAATGCTAGCACGTCAAACAAGCCTCCCAATACTTTCCACTTTCTCCAGAGAGCTGGCGGAAACTTGCAGTGTGTCTATAAAGGCATTCTGCAAATTGCCGCCAGCTTCTCGTCACACTTCATTAATGGACTTGTCACAATCACAATACAGACCAGTCCGATATTCGTGGATCAGTCCCTTCAGAATCGGTCGTGGGTGAGTAGTGGATACTAGGCCCAGTGTTACACCTCCCACTACTCACCAGCCCGGAGAAGCTAACCGCATCGCCAACAATGCCTCAGTGTGCAGTCACAGTAACCAGCCCCTCCAGTGCGCGGGCAAACTTCGGATACCATGCCCAGTGTACCACCTCCCACTACTCACCAGCCCAGAGAAGCTAACCTCGTCGCCGACAATGTCTTGGTGTGCAGTTGCAGTGACCAGTCCCTCCTGTGCGCGGGCAAACTGCGGACATTATGCCCAGTGTAACACCTCCTACTACTCACCAGCCCAGAGAAGCTAACTGCATCGCCAACAATGCCTCGGTGTGCAGTCACAGTGACCAGTCCCTCCAGTGCGCGGGCAAGCTGCGGTCGGGCACACGGCGGCGCGCCGCGGATGCGAGGCGGCATGCCCGACACCAGCCACGCGTACTCCGCGCCGAACATGCCCAGTCTGAACGCCTGCGATCTCACAAACACCACACACTTACTACTTAAGCATGGAAATAGAAATTGGTATAGTAAGGCCGAACGCTGCGTTACGCGGGCGCTCACGCGGTCGCGTATAAAAAAGCTCCGTCGCGGGCAGCCGCGCCCCGCGCCTTTTGCTACGTAATAACCAGTGATCGGAATAGGTAGGGCTGTTTAGGTTCATTAACCGCAAACATTGATGTTAATATGGATATTCCACGAGATTATTAATATGGTTTTGTACAACTTCAGAATAAAAATGTTTAAATGATTGTTAATTCTTGAATAAGAAATTGTTACGTAAAAAAATATATGTGGTTTAATGAATCAAGTTTATCCATTTATTTTACTATCCTTAATCCCGTCCTTTTTATATTATTTACCCGTCAGAAAAGACGTGACTTTCATTAATCCCGAAGGCAAGAATAGTTTTTTTTATAATTTTACTACTTACTAGCTGTGCCCACGACTTCGTTCGCGTGGACTACAGGATTTTGAATTTATTTTTTCTAAAATAAAAGTAGCCTATGTTACATCAGCTACCTGCCAAAAAAAGTCCCGTCAAAATCGGTCCAGCCATTTCAGAGATTAGCCCGGACAAACAGACACACAGACAAAAATTAAAAAAATATATATTTTGGTGTATGTACCGTATATTATATTCATATGCATGTAGTAAAAAGCAGTTATTACAATATTACAAACAGACACTTCAATTTTATTTATATGTATAGATAATCCAACCAAATCCCGGGACTCGGGGAATATCCCTATTATTCTAACTTATGCCAAGTACATAAAACAGCCCTACCTATTCCGATCACTGGTTAAAACATATTAAAGTTCTCCATCAACACGACTACATGCACACCATTAAAGTTGAACTAGCGACACAGGTAATAATCTGGTTTCCGCAGCGTTGGCCTTACGGGTCTCATTAAGGGATTCTGAGTTCTCCGCAACTCCTCGCCTAAAGCGTGTGTTTGACGTATATGTTTGGAGTAAAGAACGGGTTAAACCCTACTTTAGAAGCCAAAGTTGGACAGGTTTTCAGGCTAAAGTAGAGTTTGACAAAAACTCAACTTCTCTTACAGAATTCGGTTGCAAAACTAACATCAGGAACATTGACATTGTGATTTACTGTAAACAAATGTAAATGAAGAAAATATTATTTATTTATTATAATATTTATTGTAGACCACATAAACAAAATATAGGGCAAACATTTAAAAGAATAAGTGCACAATGGGCGGTCTCTTACAGACAACCTTTGGATAGACTGAAAGAAAGGAGATAGATTTAGGGGTTGTCAGTGTTCAAACATAATACTAATAAGATACGTTAACACAAATACATACATACTAGGGTGTCCCAAAAAAATCAAATTCTTTTTTTTACAACGCATACCCTCTAATTTTGTTTGAATGGTGTCAAAACAATTGTAAATAAAATTTTATGTACTTAGGATCAAGGGAACCCGTGCCGACTTGCATCGATAGATATCAGGAATTCAGTACTTTGGCGCGCCGCAGCTAACGTATCAAGTGCTCGTTATTATTTATTTATTTAATCAGTAAACGCGTAATTTTCATTCAGTCTACATGTCAGTAGGATTACGAAGTCTTACAAAAGGAATATTTTGAATAGGGGATGTATAAAATCAAATTACAGGTTCAAAACTACCCCGTAATTGACAAGTATTGGCAGTACTGTTTTATAACATTCCTTTAATGAATTTATGTGTCACTGAAAATCGTGAATCTTACGATTCGAAAGTGCGTTATTTATTGGAAAAGGCACAATATACGTGACATTTCCTAATTAAATTACTATCTGTGTAAAAAACTAGTTACATTATTCCAAGTTTGGAGTTTTGGAGAGTTCTGCAAAAAATGCGAACAAAACTCAAGAAGTATTTGAGAAGCAAAGACATGAGCTTGTAATAAAATTAGAAAAATTGTTTGACATTGCACATGCCGATGCGTTTCCATTAATAAAAGATAAAATCTTCTTGTAGTGCCAGAGAGAGCCAGGTCGATATGTTTACTTAGGTGGAGTGGACCAAAAATTCGAAAAAAAGCGCGCCTTAGAAATATTTAGAAACAATGCCATCTGGCTACTAATTTTTTCTCCTTAACTGCTTTGTAGTCACCTTATCATGAAAATTCGTCTTCAAATCCTGAAATGACGGATTTACAAAAAAATCTATCCGTACCAACTAAGAGTACACATACGAATAAAACTTCCATGGGGAAAAATTTTATCACTCCAAAGACATTTGCAGCATTGGGTAGGTAACAGTTAAATATGAGCAATTCTTTGTTTACAATAATAAACACAGATTTTACTATAAAAGTTACTGTTGAGGAACTTGCATAAACACTGACGAATTTCCCATAAGCAAGTCCTCAATTCAAACAATTCGTACGGAGAATCCAAAAAGAGCGCGCAGAAGCTATTAAAGACGATTTCCAAAACAAGGTACATAGGTACTGGTACTGTCATAAACTGTCGATTGACATGATTGATGAACTGTTTTCAGCTTTAGATTTGCGCAAATGTAAAGAATAATGCCTCTCGATAGTTATTTCGCACAGTGGCATAGTCATAAAGAACAACTTGTCGTGGTGCCAAAACTGGACAACTTTACAGAAAGTAAATAGGCATCAACAGTTTAGAATGCAGTTCGTGGTCTAGTAATGCATTACAACATGCTACAAAACAGGTGCTGACACTGAGAGCACTTTCATAGCAAAATCAGTACTGAAGAGGAACAACGAACAAAAGCATATTTTCTAATGTTGTGTCCAAGAACAGATAGATAGGTTTAGCCTGACTGTAAAAACCAAACTTTGGAAAGATTAAGTCCTAGTAATAATAGATACTTGAAAAATATAAGATACAGGTAAAAAGATGTGTTATTTGCTGAATAAAAATTAAGTTCTAAAATGTCCTGTGTAGTTTTCATACAAACTTTTTCCTATAAGTTTGACATCAAGTCGGCACGGGTTATCGTCATCCGATATCAATAATATTTATTATTTTAGTTCTTAGGGTCAAATAGAAAAAAAATAGAGGGTATGCGGAAAAAAAAATTTCGCCCTTAAAGCTTGGGACACCCTAATACATACAATACAAAAAAAAATATACTAATAAATATCAAATATATAGTTGAACCAGGAGAAGAAAAATATATCAAAGAGAAAGGTAATGCTCCTTCACAATTTTTTAAAATGTTGGTAGCGTTTGAGCTCGCCTCACTTCTAAGGGTAAAGGATTCCACAAACAATATTGTAGTGATCGCAGGTTTACTTAACAGTAAACCCAACCCTAACGGCCTTGGACAGTAGGCCGTTAGGGTTCGGTTTACTGTTAAGTACATACACACGCGTAGCTTCATAGTCGGCAACGTTGTACCCTCGAATCGTTGCCGCTCCGTCGACAGGTTTTTATAGATTTGTATAAGCTATATATTATATAAGCTTCACGCAGGCGTACACCAAGCATATAGTCACGAATACGCGTCTATAAACCTACGCGTCCATGGACAGTAAGCCTTAGGCAAGCGAGTAAGGTAAAAAGTTTTATTCTCTAACTCAAAGATTAAAATCTTCAACTCTCAAGTGCTTCATTCCTTGCGCTCTCACTGCAAGGAATAAACTTTAAAACTTCATACATCTCACTTACGACTCCACAACCTATTTAAACGGAAGATGAATGGATGAAGATATTGCCAGTGTGGTGCAAGTATTGTGCGAGAGCTTTACAAAAATGTCTTATCTATTAACTTTTTAACCGCCCACGACAGATATATTTGACAAACAATCTCGTGTTTATTCCGTCATAATCGCACGTCCACGACCAAATACTCCATCTTGTCAGATCTTCTTTCACCTATGGGGATTGATTGACGCCTAGCGGTTAAAGGGTTAATGGTTATTTTTTTTTTAGATTTAAAAAATGTATTTAAAGACAAAGCAAATGGCTAACTGTATGGTGTTTGTAGGTAGTGCAATAGGTTCCATTTTTAAGAAGTTTCAAGAGAACCATTAATCGGTAATCGGAATACTATTCGCTCGTGATTCTGTTCTACTCTAGTACGAGGGGATAGGAAGAATCAGTTCAAAGACAACCAAACCACTTTTGAAATGTACTACTTCACATTGTACAATTATAGACCTGCATAAATTTTATTGTGAAAATTACTAAACGATATCTGTCTATCTTTATGTATCTACCTATATTATTATGTTATTATGTATGATTGTCATGTCAGATTTCGATGGCTTGGAGTGAATACCTCGTAACTGTGAAATACGTAACTTTTCAGGAGGCACAAAAAATCAAATTAGACCTTTATTATCATGCAATATTAATGTGCTTATACATGTTTCATTCAAATATTTAAAACTATAGGTTTATTTCAAACGCTTGTTTCTCTTGTTTTTAATTTTTTTCCGCTTGTTTTGCCACGCCGCCGCGCCGTCGCGAGATGATCACACCAAACTGACTTGAGTAAGATGTGCATGCAACATCGTAGATGGCGCTACAAGTATCGAATCAAAATTTTGCGTTTTACAAGATTGTGCGTTACGTGCTTTTCTTTTTAGAAATGTAATAAAATAAAATTACCTAAAATTGAATATCCGAGGTTTTCACTCTAAGCCATCGATTTGTGAATAAAGTTTATTATTATTAATAAAAAATTATAAACTTGAAGCCGACTCACCTCACAGAATATCTTGGGTATCATCTCCTGCGAGAAGCTGCCGATGATGATGCGAGTATCCAACTCCTGTAAACAATATTGTTTATTATATTATGTTCATACAATCCGAATACAAACATCCCGGATGCTGTCGTCTCGATAGATATAGACCTATAGTATTTGCTTCAATATCACCCGCATTTGATAAGGCTGCATCGTCTGTACGTACATCTTAATCTAGATGTGGTTATACAGTAGTTTATGTAGTGGTGGTTTCATCAAGAAGTCAAGCATCTGCACTCTACCGTGAAAAAGTATCATTTGAAGATGAAGAAGACAAAAAATTGCCAATGAAATTTCACACTCACATAGTAAATACAATTAAGTTAGTTGAGCAACTATGACTAAACAAAGTAGTAGACTATAAATATGTCGTGGTTAGTAAAAATATTATAGCTTGCGTGATTACCAAGTGTGTAAGCTTATTGGTACTGGATTGTTCCGTAAAAAAATTATTCGATACAAAAAATTTATACAAACGATGGTAGGTACGCATTGATTTTACAAATAAATTAAAAAAAAAGAAGAAAATTGACATAAAATTTTCGAGCGTAATTACGATAAGTAATTATATTTTTTTGTTGCTTTTTTAATACTACTTTTTATTTGGCTTTAATAAGTTTTGTGTGAGACGTTTTATTTCTAAAATATTTGCATTATTTTTCGAGGCGACAAGCTAAAGACAAACTCAAAACACCACCCTCCTTTACCTCCGTCCCATATATTCTTCACCCAATCTAACAACTAGCCAAGATCGCAGATCGCATCCTTCACTGTCACCACATCTCATACATAACACGTTGGAGTGTATCATTATTTTCAATTTATTATGACAGAAACCACCAACTGAAAACTGTGTGGAGTGCAAACTCTTGTAACTAATAACTTTTCTGTTACAATCGTTATTTACAAATTGGGACTATGTTTTCGCCACGGTGCTAATGGTAACTGGGGAGGATATATTAATGGGATGGTTAGATGGGATGAGGAACCTACGTTCAACCAGCCAAGTGCAAAAAAAATCAGAAGTGGTTAATCATCATCATCATTTCAGCCGATAGACGTCCACTGTTGGACATAGGCCTCCCCCAAGTGTCGCCACAATGCACGATCCTGTGCGTCTCGCATCCATCGGATTCCCGCAACAAGTTGTTAATAAACATACTTAATCATAACATACTTTGAAAAATTGATATTTTTTTATGCCCTGTGTTCACCTAGGCTTTCTTTGGTGCTTAATAGTTGCAATTAGGTTACACTAACATGTCTTAGGGAGAATACGTCAAGTTACCAGTTAAGTGACAATCTATCTTTGATAACGAATTTTTAAAAGTTTAAAATTTATGGATCAACTGCGGGACCAACATGTCACGTAGTTGAACCTTTTTTTCGCTGACTAGCTACCACCCGCGGTTCCACCACTATTAAATTAGTACTTCCCACCTTTGAAAGGCGTCTCTGATTCAAAATAACTTATTTCTATTTTTTTTTTCTACTGTTTTTATGTATACAAGCATAACGAGAAAAGAAAAACAAATCGGTTGTCTTTTTCTTCTTTTAGCAAAACTAACGAAGAACAATTGAATTTTTATAATAAATTTATGATAGAATGGACGCACTGTACCGTTCATTATGGCACTTGGGGGAGGCTTACGTTCAAAAGTGGACCTCTTTCGGCTGAAATGATGATGATGATGATGAAGATAGAATACCACTTTATCTAGCTACCAAAACAAAGCTGAGCTTCTTTTTTCTTCTCACAGCTAAATAAACTACAAAGCATATATGATTTGTTTTATTCTTCTATCACGTTTACATATCTAACGGAGTGCGAAGAGTAAATAACATCATGTCCGTATGGCTGCGTACACTGTGTTGTGCGACAGAAAGCAGCGTCAGGTATTACAATCACGTATATGTTCAAAGCAAACAAGAGCTAATGATACATGCATAACAATTGGATTTGTGTTTCTTGACAAACATTTATATATCTTGACAAACATAGCATAGCATAGAATTTGGCTGCTTTTCCACCACAGATGTGCTATGCAGCTATGTGGGCCTCAAGTCTGCTATTACAATAGTGTCAGAATAGTCTATCATTGATGTCATAATTGTCGATTTTCACAAGTTTGGTAATCTACTAACATAATGGCGTCATTATGACTTTCCAATGGTCAACCACAGACACTCCATTGAAAGAAGTGTCATAGAATGGCAATCTCGTACATATTGACAAATGAATATTTCACGTTTGCGGTTATCTGCTAAAACTTTGACAGTTTATTTGATCAGTGTTTTACCCTTAGAACGTTATTGTGCAGTTATTGGTTTTAATATGCTCGAAATTATCATTTTACCACAATTCTATTACAAGACCATTGACCGATCAATGATCAATCATTATGAATTAGCAGATTACAAACTTTTAGCAAAATGACAATGGGATCGTGTAGGAATGACGAATTTATAAAAATAGCAGACTTGGGGCCCTGTTAGGATGTAATAGCTAAGCTGTGAAACTATGTGACCGTTTCCACTGATACTAAGCTATGTATCGTTGTGAGTAAGATGTGCTATGAAGATGCGTCGTCGAAAAGTAGCTGCGTGGGGAAGATGTGCAGCTCGAGCTATGCGATGTATCGATAGTTGGGAAGCGGCACATCGCTACACCACTCGCGACCATCCGTAACACGCATCCATAGCACGCATCCATAGCACACATCTATAGCACGCAATCCTTCCATATAAAAAAAAAAAAAACAGAAATCTTAGTTGAATCCGTTTCCACCAGTGCTAAGCTGATGAATATGATTGGTGGATATCAAACGCATCCATAGCAAAGTACCATAGCACATGTCTGGTGGAAAAGCACCCTAATCAGCTTTTTAATGTTCCCACTGCCACTGCGGCCTAGTGCGGGTTGGTGAATGTCACATGTTTTCGAATTTTTTGGTTCTAGGACATGCCGGTTTTTTACGATGTTTTTCTTCGCCGTTTTGAGAACAGTGGTGATGAAAATTACACAAAGTAATGCGCCTGACTGCAACCTACAACTCGTATCAGGGACGTTACCACTCGCCAATCACTGCTCTTGTCAAACGGTTATATATTATATAATCCTCGGGTGCTCGCTCGGGTGCAAGAGTGGTCTCCGTATGAGAGTATCTTATTTAAGGGAAACCACTTCTAATGTTGTATACTTATTTAGTTTCAATAATAAACTAAGTATATTTTTAATTAAGAAAGACCTAAAAAAATAAATATTTAGTTAAAAAAAGTTATCAATGTCCTTATAATAAGTTAAAATTCTTGTTAATATTTTATTAGACTTGTGAAACTGCGATAACTTTATTGCTTCATTAGCTGTTACCAGTGGCTTCGCCCGCTTGATAATAGAAAATTATCTCAATGAAACATACTGACTGGCCTGTTGGTCTAGTGGTTAGTGACCCTGACTGCTATGCCGGAGGTCGTGGGTTCGATTCCCACCCAGGACAAATGTTTGTGTGATGAGCATAATCATTTGTTCAGTGTCTGGGTGTAATTTATCTATAATATGTATGTATTTAGAAATATATAAGTATGTTTATCAGTTGTCTAGTACCCATAACACAAGCTCTGCTTAGCTTGGGACTAGACGGCGTTGTGTGATAGTTGTGGAATATTATTATTATTATTATACTTTCGGGATAAAAAGTACCTATCCTATGTGCTATTCAAGGACATAGACTACCCGTTCCTCTAATCCGTTCTGCCGTTCGAGAGTAAACAAGTAACAAACATACAGTAACAGGTACACACTAGGTATAAGTATACTTTCGTCTCACAATATTACAAATTTGATATAGATAATACTAGCTGTGCCCGCGACTTCGTTCGCGTGGACTACTGGATTTTGAATTATTTTTTTCTAAAATAAAAGTAGCTTATGTTACTCCTTATTACATCAGCTACCTGCCAAAAAAAGTCCCGTCAAAATCGGTCCAGCCATTTCAGAGATTAGCCCGGACAAACAGACAGACAGACAGACAAAAATTTAAAAAAATGTTATTTTGGTGTATGTACCGTATATATATTCATATGCATGTAGTAAAAAGCAGTTATTTCAATATTTCAAACAGACACTCTAATTTTATTTATATGTTTAGATGTATAGATATAATATATAATTATGGTTAGATGTCTTAGCTAACAATACCTTTTTTTCACAAGGGAAATCATCAGAAAAGAAAAGAAAGAAAGAAAAACAGTTTATTTACGTGAAAAAGACGCAATCCTAAAACTAGCTAACAAAACATAACATTACAGCAATTGATAGGGAAGATATGCGTCACCTGCAAAACGGCCGAACGCTCAGCATAAAGCTGCGGCCTCACGCATAATGCGTTGAGCTCACAGCGCTGGTTTTCAGCGTGGGCCGGTCGCTGTATCGACATAAAGATGTGTATGGAAAAAGGAACATCAAATGACTTGTCCCGTCCTAGGGTGAAGTGGGCCGGTAAGTCAGACTTTTAATAACTTAAATTACACCTATGTTCCTTCAGTTGGCTTTTGTGTACCAAAACCACGGGCCCCCTTGTCAGAAGTCAACCCTACCCTCTGTTAAGCCTCTAAGGTTTTGCTGATATCTCTTTGAGGCGTGTGTGGAACGATACGCCGTGGACAATTCGGGCTCGGTCCGGACGGTTACCGGGTGGTTGGACGGCGAGCTACCCACTGCTCGTCGTACGCAAGCTCACGCTTACGGTGGGTGGTAGTCGGGGTCGGGGTCTCGGTGGCTGGAGCTGCGCTAGCATTACTGCTTCGCAGAAGGAGGTGATCACCACCCATTCCTTTCGCTCTGGACCATGGCCTGTTCCCGGCACGAGAGGTCACCGACTCGAGGAAACGGCGGTTCTCCGTCCAAGCGGAAATATTTTCAAAAATATTGGATTAACTGTACAATAATAATAAAATCCCTTAAAATAAGTTAGTGCAGACTCAAATAATCCTCCAGAGTGAACATAAATTGTAAACCCACAACATTTAATTAATTAATTTTGATTTATTAGTTCCTAGGAATGCTTTTAGGAGTAATTTTAAAGTAGGTATTGTGTTGTGGTTCCTGCTAACAATGGCTTGGAAAAGTTGTAACAACTTTTGCTTTGAGGTTTAAACAATGTTGGTTTTCAAACGACCTCTGTGAGATTAATTTTGTATTTTGCTCCCTTATTTTTTGGATTTTGGTTTATGAAAGAGTTTCCATTTAATTGGAGTTCATTGTAGCGGTTAATGCCTACAATGCCTTGCTCTTTATTTCACTGGATGGTCTCCAGTTTTAAAATTTTCCTTGAAACGTAAAATTCGGAATTATGTACTACTAAATCTTCTCATACTTAATTTAGTCTGCGTCGTGTTAGGCTGTGTTCAATTAATATATTTTTTTTATTTGCTAATAAATAACCAGTTTATTACCGTAGATAAAAGTGAGTTGGTATTATATGTATACATTTTGCGATACGGTAAAAAACTGGCCAAGTGCGAGTCGCAGTACGAGTTGGAGACTCGCACACGAAGGGTTCCCGTACCTATTATAATTAATATTAAAATCATGCAAAAAATGTCAACTAAATAAGTAATGCTTCTTACATGGGAACCCCCTTTAATTTCTAACTTCATTTTAATTTTATTATTGTCGTTGTACCTCGGGCTGTGAGATACAGCCCGCTGAAAGACGGAAGGACAAACAGACAGTCGGACGGATGGAACACGCAGCCCTGAGGCTTAGTAATAGGGTCCCGTTGGCACCCCGAGACGGAACCCTACAAAAACTACACAACCTTTTTTCTCCATAAAATAACATAATACAGTCTATTTAAAAAAAGGGTAACACAGTCGAGACTAACACAAGAACATTCCCTTTGTTTTGAACGTTTGACAAAGAAAAACTGATGTAGTTGTTCGTTTGATCCGTTGTATTGTATTTACATAAGTATTAAGTCCATGTGAGCTACTTCACAAACACTTTCATGTCTTTATTTTTACATTATTTTGTGTTTTAATGTTCATATTTTGATTTACTTTGGACAGTGTTTTGAAAATATACTTTTTTTATATTTAGGTACCTATATTAACTTAGGAAGGAAAAGTTGACACGGTATAAAGACCTCCTTTTCAAAGCTTAAGAACGTGACCAGTTTCATATAATTTTTCATATACGAGTACTTATATTGTGTTTATATATAGTTTTAATTAGTTAAGTGATTTTATTTTTCTTGTTCTTTTTATGTTTAAATAAAAATTGTTTCATATACTTTGGAGCTTATTGTAACTGATGTTCTGTTTGATGATGCTGATGTGGAACGGAAAAGCATGGTAAACAAGGGAATAGAAGAGTCGGTTTGATAGCAGTCCTAATTTTGGCTTTTTAGGGTTCCGTAGCCAAATGGCAAAAAACGGAACCCTTATAGATTCGTCATGTCTGTCTGTCTGTCTGTCTGTCTGTCTGTCTGTCTGTCTGTCTGTCTGTCTGTCTGTCTGTCTGTCTGTCCGTCTGTCCGTCCGTATGTCACAGCCACTTTTTTCCGAAACTATAAGAGCTATACTGTTGAAACTTTGTAAGTAGATGTATTATGTGAACCGCATTAAGATTTTTACACAAAAATAGAAAAAAAGCAATAAATTTTGGGGGTCCCCATACTTAGAACTGAAACTCAAAAATTTTTTTTTCATCAAACCCATGCGTGTGGGGTATTTATGAATAGGTCTTCAAAAATGATACTGAGGTTTCTAATATCATTTTTTTCTAAACTGAATAGTTTGCGCGAGAGACACTTCCAAAGTGGTAAAATGTGTGTCCCCCCCCCTCTAACTTCTAAAATAAGAGAATGATAAAACTAAAAAAAATATATGATGTACATTACTATAAAAACTGCCAACGAAAATTGGTTTGAACGAAATCTAGTAAGTAGTTTTTTTTTAATGCGTCATAAATCGAAAAAAATACACTATTATTAAAACATCGATCAAAGTTACAACACATTACAAGAACTTTTATATTATGTTACTTGCTGCTACGGAACCCTTCATGGGCGAGTCCAACTCGCACTTGGCCGGTTTTTTATTGTTGATAGGTTCGCGCCGGACCGCCTGAAAATTGTCTTATCTAAACAAATTAAATTAGTATTTATTTCGTTTTTTATAACGTTCCAGTAGCCCGATTCAGGTAATCAAACCCGTAACGATATCGTAACGATTTAGTCGTTTAGACCATTTCCGTATTCACATCCATCAATCGAGTTTGAACGACATGACACCGATTTTAAAGTCTGTATAAAAAAAAATCTGTATTACTGATAGATCGTTTAGTTCCGAGCCAGTTGAGTTGTCATTCTGTTCAATCCCAATTAAGGAACACGTGAATACCGCTTTTGGATAGGCCTTTGATCGAATGACTATAAAACTTCAACGATATTTGGCTTTTTTGATTTTATGTGAATCAGGCTACAGTTCAAGAATCTCTAAAGAGGTACTGATAAAAGAGGCTCTACAGTACTTAACCCCTGAGACCCACTAAAATAGGTAGGACCCATTTAAGTAGGTATAAATACGGGAAAAATGGAAAGGTTGCTTATTTTCGAAATTAACAGACTACTTTATGAAGAATTTCTTATTTACATTCTTAGATACATAACCAATAAATAAAACGCTCAAAATTTGAATAATCTACGCGGACTTTTAATAATCTTAGTGTTCAACCGAATGGCGCGAAATCACGCGCGAAAGCCGGCGATCGCTTGTGGTTTGAGGGGTATATGATGGATTAAAACATGAAACCCCAAGCGAACGCCGGCGTTCGCGCACCTATTGTCTTTTTATTGTGTCTGTAATTTCCACGATTGAAAAGTTAATGTAGTTCTAACCGAATTTTGGTCATGGTAGTCAATCTCAACAGAGATAAGCCAAATATGCAGGAGATAATATAGTACACTAGTGTGTGCGACTCAGTTCCTTTCTTTTCATAGTCAGAAGGGATGGTAATCCAACACGACCGAAGAGAGATCAAGCGCAGAACTTTACGTGCTTTCCGAAACACGGGGCCTCATAACACCAACTTCCAAACTAAGTTTTAATAATTTAGTCTCATATCGACAAAAAAGCCACAACCATTTACATGAAGATTATGTAATAATCTTATTGTAACGTCACCGACACAAAACCGTTTTTTAGTAAAACCGTATAGTTTTGGTTGGTCACGTAAATGGTTCGGTAACCGGACTCGGACACCGGACAAGAGTACCTAATTCTTAATGAAACAACCCAATAACACCTATTCCCCGACCTGAGAGTGGAACCCAAGATCCCACGCTCAACAGTCGCGCTTACGAATTCATACATAAGTTCATACAAGAAACATGCTGTACGAGTCTCTAACTACTTATTATTCAACGACAGTCAAAACTTTCAACATTACACTAACATCGACTACGCTTCAAAACTTTACAGAAATAAGCAATTTTAAACTTGACTTTCCAATGTTTAAGTAATATCGTCTTGAAGTCAATATAATTTGTCAAAGTTAGTTCGTTATTCGGTCGGAAGGCTGTGGTAGGAATCAATCACTTGCGGGCCTTAATGGAGTTCTATTATAGTGCTGTAATAGCTTTCAGCCTGTGTATTAACGGGATTGGGTGTTGATGAGCGATCGGGCGCAGATTTGGCTTGTTATGACAATATTGGGTCGAGAATAGGGATGTTATAGGGGTCAGTTCTTAGGAGCCCCCTTCCCTATTCGCCTATAGTCAACGTCGAGCATGGTTTAATTTTAAAAAAGCGGACTATACATTTTAATTTTGGCCATTTTATTTTTGTTACAGTAATAAGAAGAGATGGTAAATAAATGAAACTGGTAACTGATAATACTCGTACAATATTTATATCATGTAAAACACATACTTTGTACAACATAGGAATGGGTCAAGAATGGAACGCCCGCGCTTCTAGTGTTAAAATCTTGTTGCTTCATCTACGCAATCCAACGCGATGTTTGATGAAAAAACAACACGAAAAAAGAGATATAACGCCTGAACTAACTTGGCATTCGGTGATTCCGTGAGTTACTTTCTCGAATATTTCACAAAACCTTGTTCCAGAAAATACGTGTTATTATAAAACCCTTAACAGCTTTTGAGATAATTGGTCAACAATCAGAATCTCGATTAAATGTGCAAGGTTTCCACCTTGCGTGTGTCAGGATTTAACCATTGGAAAGTCATAATGACGCCATTATATTGGTAGATTACCAAACTTATTTATTTATTTATTTATTTATTTTACAATTTATGTACACACAAAAATAACAGAAACAGATAATACATAAGAGACGTTAGTACAAAGGTACTGCTTATTTCCAAAGAAATTTCTTCCAGCAGACCTGCGAAAGGAGAAATCAAAAAGAAATGTAGACCATAGTGTGTAGGAAGCAAAAGAAGAATGTGTGAAGTCTTAAACCAAAGTCATATATAATTATAAATACCTAAAAATAATATATACCTACAGCTATATATATAAAAAACTAAACTAAACTAAACTTGTCAAAATCAACAATTTATGAAATCAATGATAGTCCATTCTGACCATACACGTGAAGCCAGTGTACATACAAAGACACTCTAGTTACAATTGTCGTTATTTGCCGCAATCAATTAGTCCAGGTTTGCTCCAGTACCTACGGCTGTCCCGAATCAGCCTCGACATGCCGTGTTGTCGTTGTCAATCACTCACCGATACTTGTAGTGTGAATTTGGTAACGTTAACAAGCCCTGCTATGAGATAATTTTTTGAAAGTACTGGTCCGATTGCTAAATTTTTTTCACTGATAGAAAGCTGCTTTATTTCTAAGTAACATAGGCTATATTTTACGTGCCTACCTATGCGGGCGAAGCTTTGGGCAAAAACTAGTAGGTACCTAATAAACAAAATCAAATTTTCAAAGTCCAGGCCTCAATGCAGCGCCCAAACAGTTATATGTGAAGTTGGCACAAGTCGAGCGCCGCCGAATCAATCAGGCCTGATTGACAGGGAGAACACGGCATGTCGAGGTTCATTCGGGACAGCCGTAGGTACTGGAGCAAACCTGGATTAATTGATTGCGGCAAATAATGGAAATTGTTGCTAGAGTGTCTCTGTATGTACACTGGCTTCTGTGGTTTACTAACAATCGAATTTTGATTCTTGTGGCCGTTGATTAGAATTTTAAAATTATAAAATAAATTAATACTATAGGGCTTGGCCCACCATCATACAAACTTTGGCCAACAGTAGACATATATTAAGACGACTTCAAGTCATAGTTTATGAAATAATAAACCTATTACAGCTGTTAAAGGTTTAACTAAAAGTTGGAGGAAATGAGTTAAATTAGTTTTAATTTTATCTACACCTACATTAATCTACACTAATATAATAAAGAGGTAAAGTTTGTTTTTTTTGTTTGTAGGAGGTACTCTCTGAAAGTACTGGTCTAATTGCTATTTTTTTTCACTGATAGAAAGCTGCTTTATTCAAATCAAATCAAATCAAATCAAATCAAATCAAAACATTTATTTCAAATAGACCATTTACAGGCACTTTTGAATAGTCAAATGTCGGTCAGTCCAAGAAAAGTGAAGCTAAATTGCACGTTCCAAAGAGTAGGTCTCTATGGAGAAGAACGTGCAAGAAACTCCATGGACACTCTTTTAAATCATATTATGTGTTACATATAATGCTTGGTTACATATTACTCGTTGCTTCTATCATGTGAGCACAATGTCAATAATGAAATAAAAAATGTAAAATAATTAAAAGATAGAAACTGAATTAAGCCACTGGCAGCTAAGAGATGACCAGTCCCATCTGACGGCACCCGTTCACGAGCATGACGCGTGCATCAGCCCCACTCAGCTCAACCATTTTGAAGGGAACTGAATGACCCAATAACACGTGCCACCAACAGCGAGACATTTGAGTGAGCATGACAAACTCTCAACTGCCATGCTCGTAATGTCAAATAAAAAAATAAAAAAAAGTTGTAACCTAATAAAAATGCTCCATGGTGCTTCACATTCACAAACTTGGAAAAAGTGCTTCTACATTATTCCTGAGTGACATGGGCTATATTTTATTTACGCGGACGAATCTGCGGACAAAAGCTAGTAAAGTAATAAACAAAATCAAAACTTCAAAGTTCAATCCTCAATGCAGCGCCCAAACAAACAGTTCTGTGTGAAGTTGGCACAAGTCGAGCACCGCCGAATCAATGAAAATGTTTGTTTAACCTCACATCGATTATACCAAAGGAGCATAATTAGTTCAGATTCAGCTACTTTCTAACATCTTTCGATCGACATCTCTCGCCGGGAGGGCGTATCAGACTTTTACTGACTAAACCCATTCGTTAGTTCCTTCTTTCATATTTTCAGCTCTGAGTATTCCGACATTAATTGCTTGACTCAAATAAGGTGTTTGCAAGCCAATCATTTATTTATTCGGCCAAAATTAATAGACATATGACTCACCAAGCGTCGCCATAATGAACAATTTTCTGTGTATCGCATCCATTGCAAGCCAATCATCTATTTATTTATTTTAAAAATTGACGCATTTACAAATAAAAGAACATTACAAATAAATATCATGGTGGATTTGTCACTTATAGGCGTGCACAGCACTTATACAATAAAATAATTAAATAAAAATATTTAATAATTGCATTGGAATAAATTAAAATTAATTAAATTAAAAATTACATCGAAATGTCAATTCAATTCAATTCAATCTTTATTGCTATAACACATGTGTTACATAAGATGTCAGTGGGATATATTATAAAAAAAGATTTAATTGAGGTCAATTACATTATAAATATTTAAAAAAATATATTATAAGAATATTACACAATTACAAAAAATAACAATTAGATCATGTCAGAATACATTAATTACAATTGGAAGAAATGGGATTAAATTTGATAGTAAATCAGAATACATTAATTACGATTGGAAGAATTGGAAGAAATGGGATTAAAGATAGTAAAACATTAAATACATGAAATGGGGTCATTGTGTGAAAACAATAGGAATACATATTTGTAGAATACATATTACTGTGTATTGACTTAAAAAAACTTGAAACTTTACTTAAAAATTATCATCAATATCACCATTTCTGCCGAAAGATCTGGACATATGACTCCCCAAGTATTAGCATAATGGACAATTTTCTGAGTTTCGCATCCAGCGGCTTTCATCAAGAAGGGGGATAGGCCATCTGACGCTGCCTCTTCCAGCCCACGATCGCCACTAAGGTAAATTCTCGGGGCAAAAAAACAACACATACCTTTAATTGCTGGAGCTGTTCTTTGAAGTCCGACTCCGCGAAGGTGATGGAAGCCGCGCAGGTGATGTTGGCGGCCTCTAGCTGCGTCACCAGCTCGTTGACAGCCAAAGAATATATTTCTTCATTCTGGGAGAAGGCTGTCACCGTGTCCCAGCCAAATTGTCTGGTGGAAATTAAGAGTTACTTATGAATTAAGAATTTTACAGCCTATTCTCGACCAAATCGTATTTTTATATTGTTACTAGCTGGCTATAAGTCAGAAAAAATCCGATTGTAGCGCCACCTACCGGGTCCAACTGTATTTTCACACCTTCCTTTCTTAAATATACAAACAAAATTTATCCAAAACTTTGTAATGATTTTTTCGCAAAAATTCCATAATTTTTTTGAAATTATTATTATCATTGTTGTTCCTATTTATTTAGAATCTAAGTGGCGTAGTAATTTAAAAAATATCGATTTCTTTGGGAACATTAATTTAGTTATTAAGCTGTGTATTTATATAGAGTAATGTAACGATTGTTTCAACATATTTATTCATTTACTGTAATTGAAAACTTATATATATAGGCTATAGTTTTATTATGATAAGTTATCATGTTTTTGTTAGCTGTAAGTTTTCCAAATATAATAAAATAAAATTAATCAGTCGAGCCGTTTAGGGGTTTGGTGACAAACACACGTAAAAATCATTTATCTATAATATAAAAATGAATCGCAAAATGTGTTGGTAAGCGCATAACTCAACAACGCCTGGACCGATTTCGCTAATTTTTTTTTTGTTGAGTTCGTTATTATGAGGAGAAGGTTCTTATGGAAAAAAAATTAAAATTAGGGTAGTGTAGGGTAGAGTAGGGTAGTGTAGGGTAGTGTAGGGTAGAGTAAGGTAGAGGAGGGTAGAGTAGGGTAGGTTAGAGTAAGGTAGATGAGGGTAGAGTAGGGTAGAGTAGGGTAGAGTAGGGTAGAGTAGGGTAGAGTAGGGTAGATTAGGGTAGAGTAGGGTATAGTAGGGTATAGTAGGGTATAGTAGGGTAGAGTAGGGTATAGTAGGGTGGAGTAAGGAAGAGCGGGAGCGAAGCCGCGCGGGGAAAGCTAGTATATATAATAGAGACGAAATATCGTTAATTTGCACGTTATCTGGAAAATATTTTTTTTTATTGTTGACAGGTTCGCACTTGACCTTTTTTTAACTTGATGGTAAGCGGTGATGTGGTCGACAAAGTAGCATACCTACTTGTATAGAAGTAGCGTATACACTCTTGACTTTAAACATTAGCTATCAAGAAAGAAAGAAAGAAAACTATTTTATTTGGCACACACACTCGTAGATACACACAATGTAGTAACAACATGTAGACACAAATAAATTATTATATACAAGGTGTCGTTTTGAAGCTGCAAAATATTTCAGGAGCTCGACCCGAATCAATAATAAAATAAGTAGGTAATTTTTTTTTTTTATAACCACGCTTTTTTTCACACACACAAACACGGAACAATAAAGGGCGTTTTCACACACACTAACTCGCAACGATAGTTTCATAAATAATGTATCATCCAATCATCATCCCGCACGCCACACCCTAGCCACGCCCCCGCGGCCATCGATCAATCGATTTAGTTTAGTGTAATTAAAAAATTAAATAACAAGTATTACTGATTATTGACCAGGTATCGTTTTTTTACATGATTATTTATGAGTTTTATTACAACCTCCTGAAATATTGTGCAGTTTTAAAACTGCACCTAGTATATAAAAAAAAAGAGACAACTAACAATGTGTCTCACGGCGGCGCCAAATAGGCGATAAGAGACACAGAAGTAGATACAATGAATGTGTTTCCAAAACTTTTCATGCATATGACATGTGTTCTTAACCTTCGTGCATTCAAGAACATGCTCCTTTATATTCCTTCTCACCGTACTGACTTTATGCCCAATTCCTATTCTGTTTCCACAATAAAATTCTGGAATGTGCTTCCCTTTGACATAAAAAAAGTCGGAAGTAAATTATTCTTCAAACGTAAAATTCGGAACTACTACTTGAAGTCTTCTCAACCTTAGTTCGGTCTTTGCCTGAATTGTTATTAAGTTCTCATAATGATTTGATATTCTTTATTTATTAGTTTATTATTTTAGCATATGTATGTATTTTATTATAGACTAGCTTTTATCCGCGGCTTCGCCCGCGTGGCATTAGGTACATAAGGAATCGGGATAAAAGGTAGCCTATGTTCTTTTCCATATCAAAGGCTATATGCATGCCAAATTTCATCCAAATCCGTCCGTTCAGCCGTTTTGCGTGATTAAGTAACAAACATCCAAACATCCACACTTTCACATTTATAATATTAGTTAGGATATACACCGCTAAATTTTAATCGTTTTGATCCCGTGGAGGGTGGATCTGGTACATGAAACATTATCGATTTGTAAAGATAAAATTAAAAAATAAAGTACCTTTTTTAAAAACTCGTATTAATTTACGCATGTATGAAATTAATTTCTTTAAGAAAACGTCAGCTGAACGAGTCCAATGACCTGTAGGTAGTTGTCGGCGTTGCGTACAAACTACCTACAGGTCATTGGATCGCTCAGCTTAATATAGTAGTGGACTGCCTTCATGAACTGCATGGTGGTGACACACTATTATCCTTCAGTGATACGCACTGTAATGGAGTGTCTTGTGTATCAAGCGCCAATCATTCGGACGCAGAGGCAGTGATTGTGCAGCGGTTGTAATTACGTGTATTAAGACCTATATACACCACAGCTGGCGGGTTATTACCGGCTGCCGGCTGGCTAGCTCTGTTACGATAGACGTAAAACAATTCCGGTGGCATAAACCGCCAGGTACAACCACCGTGGGTAGAATCCGCTTGACCACTTGAGAATTTCAACGACCTTCATAAGTCTCAAAAGCCAACTCATTGATATCGACGGTAATAAATAATATAATATTATATTCCACAACTATCACACAAGTATCACACAATCTAGTCTCAAGCTAAGCGGAGCTTGTGTTATGAGTACTAGACAACTGATAAACATTATTATATTTTCTAAATACATACATATTACACCCAGATACAGAACAAATGATCGTGCTCATCACACAAACATATGTCCTGAGTGAATCAAACCTACGACCTCCGGCAAAGCAATTGAGGCCACTAACCACAAGACCAACAACACAATCAAGCCATTATGAGAATTTTAAATACAATAAGAATTAGAACGAACGACGTAAGATAAGGACCATAAAAAACATGATTTTGTATTAAACATAAGTTAAAATAACATCCGAATATTCACATAACAAACAAACCTAATACCCTGAACGGGGCTAATTCCCAAGTGGGTTCCTATTCTCGAGTCAAAACCCTTTAGCAACAAAGGATATATCCCAAAAAGGGTATGTTTGAAATACTGAAAAGGGCGGGAAAGCAGAACACGTGAAGTATTATGAAGTATCATTCATACTTCGCATCCTTTATGGTCGGACTCCTTGAAGATTCAATTCAGAGTCGCACGAAATATACGCGAGGGTAATGTCAGCGACATTCGTAGGTTAGAGTATTTGGGTTTTCTGGAAAGATTCAGAAAGTGGAGTTTTATAATAAGCATTTTTTATTGAACGATATACAGGGTGATTTGTTAAACACTAACAACCTTGCAGGGCCTCAAGTCTGCTATTAACAATAGTGTCAGAATGGTCTATCATTGATTTCATAATTGTTGATTTTGACAAGTTTTGGTAATCTACTACGAGTAATATAATGGCGTCATTATGACTTTCCGATGGTCAACCACTGACACTCCATTGAAAGAAATGGCATAGAACGGTAATCTCGTACATAATGACAAATCAAAATCTGACGTATGCGGTAATCAGCAAAAATTTTGACAGTTCCTTTGATCAGTGACCTACCATTACGACGTCATTGCGCAATTAGTGCTTTTAATAAGCTCGATATTATCATTCTACCACAATTCTATTACAAGACCATTGACCGATCAATGATCGATCATTATAAATTACCAGGGCCTCAAGTCTGCTATTACAATAGTATCAGAATGGTCTATCATTGATGTCATAATTGTCGATTTTGACAAGTTTGGTAATCTATTAATATAATGGCGTCATTATGACTTTCCAATGGTCAACCACTGACACTCCATTGAAAGAAGTGGCTTAAAATCGTAATCTCGTACATATTGACAAATGAATACTTATTTGACGTTTGCGGTAATCTGCTAAAACTTTGACAGTTTATTTCATCAGTGTTTGACCATTAGAACGTTATTGTGCAGTTATTGGTTTTAATTTTCTTGAAATTATCATTCTACCACAATTCTATTAAAAGACCACTGACCGATCAATGATCGATTATAATGAATTAGCAGATTACAAACTTTTAGCAAAATGACAATGGGATCGTGTTGGAATGATGAATTTATAAAAATAGCAGACTTGGGGCCCAGATTACAAACTTTGAGCAAAATGACAATGGGATCGTGTTGGAATGACGAATTTATAAAAATAGCAGACTTAGGCCCCAGAACTATATTACTCACAACAACACAAACAACAACTTTTGTTCTATGACTTTTTACAAATTAAAATACATTTACTAAAAACAAACCTTCAAGATTTCGTTGTCCTATCTTACATTACATTTAAACTCTGTATTTTGCTATACCTACCTACGTCTGCATGACGCGACGCAAGCGATCCCCACTCCCCTCCGCTATTGTACTATTGCTTGCGTCGTATAGACTTCGTAATAATTAGAGCGTTCAATTTAAATATTTTTATTTTTGTATGAAAATCTGATGAACTAAAATATGATACATTTTTAAAAGTCATAGAATAAAAGTTGTTGTTTATGATGTTAGTAATACAGTCCTGTAAGGTTGTTAGTTTTACAAATAACCCTGTATACTTTGCCTAAACGGTTTAGACATTCTATAGATTTGCTATGTTGTCTAAAAATACCAATATATAGAGATATTCGTAACATCCCATCATCAACCCTGTCAGGCGCATTACTTTGTGTAATTTATTTCATTACCACTGCTCTCAAAACGGTGAAGGAAAACATCGTGAGGAAACCGGCATGTCCTAGAACCAAAAATTCGAAGACATGTGACATCCACCAACCCGCACTGGGCCCGCGTGGTGGATTACGGCCCATTCCCTCTCCTAGAGAGGAGTCCCAGCAGTGGGAACATTAAAAGGCTGATGATGATGATGATTCGTAACATCTGCATGATAAATAAAGATGTACCAATTTGCAGCTTCTGTAGTACTACAACCAAAATTTCGACGACATATGAGATATACTCACTAAATAGGAATAGGTTAGTTTGGTGTACTGTAGTCCATTTTCTCTCTCTTAGAGGAAAGGAAAAAGGTAACAAAAAAGAAAGAAAGAAAGCAAGAAAGAAACAAAAAAATAGTTTATTTGTGACTCAATTTGTATAAGGAGACTGTCAATCTCGCCGATAACGATCAACTTTTGTTCCTTGGACGTCACTCAGTCTCATGCTTATTTATACTATTAATTGTTGTAACCTCTACGGTCCGAAATAAGCGTTTCGCCTCGTCGCTAATACTGCGTACATCGAAGGACTGGAACAATTTGCCTACTCCGGTCTTCCCGTTTATAATTTAGGTGTCTTCAAGGCTAGGTTGGCTTTTAATAAATTAGTGCGCCTCACCATCAACGATTGCATCACTGCTTAGCACTTGGTGGGATCGCTGTCAAGAACTAGATAAGTTTATATTATTTAATTCACTAAACCCGAAGCAAACGCCGGTTTCGCTCTGTCATTGTCTTTCTATTGTGTCTCTAATTACGGTATTCAAAAGGTGTAAAAAAAGTAAAATAAACAAACCTATAAAATTCTAAAACAAACATTTCGTAGCTAACTGTACAAAGGTACTTATACGTTAAAAGGCTTTGTTCACAAACGCCTGTACATTGTCCTGCTCTCGACATCTTGACAATGTTCAGGAAATTATTTGTAACTTTGAAATATGGTTTGAAAGAATCCAGTTTTTCTCCGAGTCGCGCCTTCAATGATACCTTATATAAAGATGTGAAAAAAGCGAAGATAAGTAGGTTTATTTTTAGATAGAAAGAGTGTTATTTGTCACTAAAAGTGTTCCGATCGCGCTAAAAATATCGGAACTATTACGAAAATAGATGATATTTTTAGGAGTCTATTTTGGGAACTGTCTTTCTTTGTTTGATGCTCGCAAAACGTTTAGTTTAGGCCAATTTATTAACCTAAATATGAGATGTGATTTTTCATTTGTTTTTCAACGTGTATGAGAATAATATGGTATTGTTTATTGATTAGATTATTGTTTTTTGAAAAGCTCTAGAATACTTTAATTGGCATTTTAAAGTACAGTAAAGAATTTAATTGCAAAACTTTAAATTAACATACTATTTATAGTAAACTTAAATCTTTAAATGGTTTCAGGCACTGAAATATTTCTCCAATTATTTTTTTAATTGTTTTAAACTAGTTCTTGACTGCAATCCCACCAGTGGCAGTGTTACATTCGTCGATGGTGAAGCGCACTTTTTTATGTTGGGAAAATCATCAATGACAACTCCCGCTCTTGGGTGGAGCGGGAGATAGTGTCAGTCGTTCCTTCAAGCCTTGATACCGGGGCTCGAGCTGTCTTTCGAAACTAACCCTGGCCCCGGTAGGCTTCGACCCAGCTGCTACCCCAGCTGGGCCCCTACTGTTGCTGAAAACTCTATGTTGCGCGCGGGAACAGTGCGCGCCGTTGACGACTTGGGCTCGGTTCGGGCAGTTACTGGACGGTCGGACAGCGAGCTACCCATTGCTCACTGTTCGCAAGCCCGCGCCCGGATCGGAGTCCCGGCGGCGGGGAAAAAAAAATGGTCATATTCTCCAAGATCAAAAGTGGGCTACTAAGCTGTTAATTTTCGTTTAAAATTCTATAACAAAAATCTTTGGGTATACTCTGCGACTATACTTTACTTTCAAAGTACCAAAAACTTGCCTTCTCCACCAAAACGTCAACAACTTTTCACTACTCTTCATAGCCACTAGAGAACAAATCAAATGAACTCCGCATAAATTCAGTTACAGTAGCGAGTTGCACGTTACGGTTGAGTTACTGTAGCAGGTAACAGCAACGTGATTTCATTAAAACCTCCTTTCAACGAAATACCAGTTCTTGTACAAATCTAAATAAGAAACCGTTGCAGTCGGTACTTCGCGTACTTTTTGTAACTGCTAACTCCTCCGGCTCAACTTTGCGAGACAAATTAGATTTTGAACTTTGTGTAACTTAAAATTTTTATTTATGGTTCTTTTGAATTATGAGGGCAATCAGATGTTGTAGTTTTAATTGAGTTGGAAGTTGGTGCTGGTTAAAAGTTTTTTTTTAAACAATGCACCGCTCTAGTGCTCTAATTACTCCTCTATCGTGGGTGCGTTCACAAACATTTAAACTTACATATACAAACACCCAGACTCGGAACAAGTATCTTTAAGAGATACAAATATATTTATTCCATACGCGTGAGCTGACTCAACTGACTTCCTCACGTCCCAATCGCGGGGACCCCGACCCTGGTTTCCAGCCACCGTAGGCTTGGCCTTACAGACGATGAGCAATGGGTGGCACGCAGTTCGGCTGTCCGATAACCGTCCGCATCTAGCCCAAGTTGCGCGCTTCAAAATGATGTTAGCAAAACCATAGGAGCCCAGCAGGGCTGAAGTCTACGGGTCATGGGTCGTCCGAAAGCTTTCGGCCAACCGCGGGGTCCTGAGACAAAAGACAAAGAAGAAACGTAGGAGTAGGTTTCACTCAGTAAAAGTCTGACAAGCCAGCTCCACCCTAGAGCGGGAGAAGTCATCGTACGATTTTTCACCTAAAAAAAAAACCTGCGATAAGCAGCGCAGCAGTCTATCACTCAATCACGACGCTATCCATGCCGGTAGTGTCTCGAGCACGCGACAGCCAATGAATTCGTCTCAAAACCTTCTTCAAATAGTTTTTCCCAAACTATTCTCCTTTACTCGTGCTTTTGAAGTTCCATGTGCCTTTACTAGCTTCTACAAACTTTGTACTCCCGTTTCATGCCTTTAGGAGGAGTATTTTGGGAAATCGTCTCTTGGGCTGGCTTCAATGCCAGCCTAAGAGACGATTTCCCAAAATCCTCTACCGACAAACGGTGCTTACCATCGTTCCTGATGATACGCATAACCGATCCTCAGTTTGTAACGTTCAGTGCTCTCCTGATCAACCAAACTGGCTGGACTGATACACAGTCGCGTACACGAAATGGACGTGTTTACAAATTGTCGGTACACCGATCGGTGTAGCACGGATCGAATATGTTACCATAGCGCGTCGGTCGACCGACGGCACGCGTGCGGTCGCGCTTGACCGACGGTCCTCGTACGTAGTGCGTAGCGGTCGGTTGAGCACTGTCACTAATTGTGAATTTTCATACAAATGACACGCGCGACCGACGCACGCATTGACGGCCGGTCAAGCACTAGAATTGCCTACGTTGTAAAATCTTGTGCAACATTTCACGCTCCCAGTTGTTTGTTGATATGTCAGTCAGTCAGTTTTCACTCCTAAAACGTATTAGAGAGCGCACGCGTTTGGCTAAGCACTAAAACCGGTCTTAGTGCTCGAGCACTAAGAAAAAGCGCGTGAAATTGTGCACAAGATTTTACAACGTATTCGAATACGTTGTAAAATCTTGTGCACAATTTCACGCTCCTGCACGCTTAGCCAAGTTGTTATTCTGCGATCGTTAACGCTATCGAAAAGTGATGAAACGTATGGGAATGACGTCATCTCAACGTAAAGTCGCGTGGTAAGAACAAACGAATAGACAATTCGTAGCCAAGTTCACATCGTTCAAAATCGTTTCTACAATATTTAACGCTACATCCTTCGTTATACAAACGCTACATCGTAGAACGAGCGGTCGACTCAGGCGCGTTAACATGGCTACCAACTTATCGTTTTCTACAATTGCTGTCACCGAGGCGTTACCGATTAGAGAACGGAATTCGATTGTAACTTGGCTAGGGGGGCTGGTCTCAGTTGTGCGTTGATATGTCAGTCAGTCAGTTTCACCTTTTATATATAAAGCTCTTAAAACGTATTAGAGAGCGTTCCATGTACTATTTAATGAGACCAATTATATAAAGTTCGGAGCCGTGAAACACGGAGCTGCTCAGACTTAATTATGCTGAGATGAAATGGTTGCGAACGTTGTTAGGAGAACGTAATTATGAAGGATTTTCTTGTTAATATTATTGTTATTGCGTTATCGCATCTTTCTGGTAGATGCTAAAAGAAATAAAGCCAGTCTTTCATGTACCACTTTACACCTTATAAATTCCTGCTAATCTCTTTTGAAGAAGGCCTCTGGCCAGACGGGTTTTGAGACTGGTCCGGATAGTTGATTTCGGTCAATTTTGTGTTCTAATTGCGCAGAGAACTCTGATACTGCAATGCAGAATTTTGTAAATTTGGTATATTACTTTGTTTCGTCGCTGGGTTAGCTAGTTTTATACATATAAATGGCGACTAAAGCTGTGACTCCGCACGCACGTAGGACTAGGCCGCCGCATCGCGTTGAATTGGCGTGCCCGCATGAGATCGCTTCGCAATCACTATTGTGTTAAATCGCCTAAAACACTGCGTTAGTTACCGATATTGTAAGAGCCTTACCATAACGTGTTAAAATGTTAGGCGTGTGAATGAGAGAGAGGGATAGAGCCATATACCCTATATAGCTCCATCCCTTTAACAGTTCAGTTTAGGTCGTAAAATGGATCGTGTTACGAGCTCTTGGTAGGGCCTCTGTTTTTAATTAAGTAATTTTTGCTCACCTGATGAAGGCGATTCTGGCAGGATTGTGAGAGGAATCTGGAGCGACGGTGCGGCAGAAGAGAGGGAACTCTGTTCTGTCACTCAGGGCTGGTGATGTGGAGCCGAACGATACCTGGGGAAGAAATTGACGTGCTTAAAGTATTTATATCTCAAAAATATCAAACTTCGAAGCTAATGAAAAACTAAGATACGGCCATTTTTGTACCGAAAAACGAGTATTCGACACTCTTAAGGGAATCCAAATTCATAAGGTACTTCCCGTTGACCTAGAATCCTGAAAGTATGAAGCAAGGTCTCATAGCACAAATATAGGAAAAAATCTGAAAAATGTTTTGTTGTAAATCAATAAAAAAGTCTTTTATTTATAAAAATATTACGATTCGGAAAAATCTTCGTAACTTAGTTCGGAAATTGAACTGCTTTCATAAGTAAGTTTGTACAAAACCCTCAGTACATGAGTCCGACTCGCACTTGCCCGGTTTTTTAGATGATGACTCACAGAATACCGTTATCAAATTTGGACTCGCGAAAATAAATTTGTTATTCGACAGCTGTGTTTTGCAAATTGGGTTCAGTATCCATTTACCAAGAAACAATATGCCTCTTTTTTACTTCAATATGCCTCTTTTTTTATTACCAAACTTGTATTTACTTTGCAATATCTGTAATTTTTACGAATGGAGCTCCATTTTTCTTTCTCTTTCATCTCTTTGACTCTTAATACGATTTATTTGACGACTTAAGCTGAAGAGCTCGCGGTAGGGTTTCAGACACCTGCATTGATTGGTTACCCACTCTTAAATTAAATACCTCAGAAAAGAGGGTTACCAGGTAATGATGCTGTCCTACTGGACCGCGCGATAAAAAGCTTGTTATAGTGATAGTATACAGGCCGATATAATTAAAACAAATTAACTTTTAACCCTCATTTCGTTTCGTGTTATCTATTAGGGTCCTAATTTATATAGAGTCCCACGCCTAACAACAGGGTTCATGTTAACTATATGTAAACTATATATAAAAGGACAAACTGACTGACTGACATATCAAAGCACAGCCGAATTTACTAGGACTAGGAGCGTGAAATTTTTCACAAGGCTTCATTTTATGACGTGTTGAGGATTTTTTAAGGGGAAGTCTAAAGATTGTATGGAGAAAACTACTTTTATGTGGATGAAGCCATTAGCAGTACGTAGTCTATGCTTGGGCGGAGTATCGCCGTGCCCTCGTGAGGGCGATCGGCGGCGGCGATCTCTCGCGCTGGGCCTTTACAGGCCAGCGAGGAGGAGTGGCAGGCGGTCGCTGACTTCTGCGAAGCAGTAATGCTAGCAAAGGAGGAGGCCGACCGCATCAGGCAACGGCGGTGCTCACAGCACTCCAGCCGCCGCTGGGGTTCCGATCCCGATTTCCGGCCATCGTAGGCGAGGGCTTGCGGACGGCGAGCAATGGGTAGCTCGCTGTCCGACCGTCCGGTAACTGTCCGGACTGAGCCCAAGTCGTCGACGGCGCGTTGTGTTCCCGCGTGCCTCAAGGATCTGTCAGCAACAGCAGGGGCCCAGCTGGGTCGAAGCCTACTGGGGCCAGGGTTAATTCGAAAGATAGCTCAAGCCCCGGTACGAAAGGCAACGAAGGAACAGGAGTGGGTTTTTATTCAATAAAGTCTGACACTATCTCCCGCTCTGCCCAAGAGCGGGGGATGCCATTAGATGATTTTACCACCACGAATAAAAAAAGTACGTAGTATATAGATAAGGACACTTTCAATTTGGACGTTTCGAGTGGGCTCGCTGCCGCACGTTTACCGTGCTGCAGCCGGCCGGTTGCAGTACGTTAGCAGTCCGACAACAATCGCCTAAATTGAAAACGTATCTGGCTGTCGATGTCGTGTGTCACTATGCCAGTGATGGGCTATTCAACACTAAATTGTACACGTGCCGTCCTGTTGTCGACCATCGCTGCTCGGTCGCGACATAGCTTTGTATGAAAAATACGATCGTCCGTGCGCAGTACGACTAATGCACCACAGCAGGCCGTCAAAAAACGCATACATTGAAAGCGGGGCGCTTTCAATGTATGCGTTTTTTGACGTCGAAACTACTGGCACAAAAAGTGTAAAATTTTGCACAAGGTTTCCTTTTATAACGAAGGCGACAGCTTCGATTAGGATTTTCTAAAATTCACCGGTCCAGGTGAGGGCAACTGCCCGACAGTTGCTTTTCGACAGTTTTACCTTAGGCGCACACCAGGCGACACGCGACAGCGACAGCTCGGCGACTAAACGCGACAACAAGCTGCGGCCGCCAATTACATAAATATTGTTCAAAGCTTCGCACACTTGGCGTCAGAGTCGCGGAGTCGCGACGACAAGCTAGGGGCGTCGCGCGCGCTCGCTACTTGTTACCGCTTCTAGTGACGCTGTGCACGCGCACACACGACGACAGTCGCGTGACAGCTCTGCGTCAGTCTCACTTTGAGCGCTGAGGAATGTGCACCCGTTTATTTTATTGAGAATGAGAGACGTCGAAGCGCGTCCTGCTATTTGGGACTTACGTGCAGATGACTATAGTGACCGAGGCAAGAAAAATCTGGCTTGGGAGGCATATTGCCGTGGAACATATTTTAGGCATAGAATTATGACTAAAATATGTTCCATGGCAATATGAACAACACGGCCGTCTCTCTCGAATACTCCACTACTAATGATTGATTGCACGACGTTTGTCTTACGACTAGTCGCCAACGCCAGCGACAGCTACGTGTCTAGTCGCGGCGACAAGACGCCAAATGCAAACGACAACGCCTCGACAAGACGCGGCGACAAGTCGCCTACTAGTTTACGATGGCTATTATAAGGGGATAAAAGGGAGGTCTAAAGTTGGTATAAAGAAACCACCTTTCACGCAGGCGCAGCAGCTGGCAGAAGCTAGTCGTACTATGTAGGTACACCTATTTTTTTTTTTATTAATGATAGGCTTGCGTTTGGCCACCATCTCACCTGATGGTAAGCGATGATGTGGTCGACGATGAAGCACGCTTGCCTAGAAGAAACCTATTTACTCTCGACTTAAAGACTCCTAAGTTGTAGCTATCAGGAAACACCGATTCCGGCAGGGAATTCCACTCCTTGACTGTACGCACAATAAATGTGTTCGCAAAACGTTTTGTGCGTATGGGTGGGATGTCTACCATGTACCGGTGGCGCAACGCTGTACGTCGTACGGTCCGATGATGGAACGGACTTGGCGGAATTAGATTGTGCAATTCCAGTGCACACTCCCCGAAATGTAAACGATAGAAAACCGACAGACTAGCAACCTATGTGATTGAGTTAACTAATTAAGCTACGATCATTAATAATCACTGTTATGATAACTACAATTAACATTAACTCGTGTATGAAATTAATAACGATGATTGATCATCCTGACGTTAGGGTTGTCTCACGTCCTAACAGAGTTGCGGGATAGTTCGAAAGAGTTACTGTGGCCTTTTTCTGATTAAAACCCCACTCTTGTTCCTTCGTTGCTTTTAGTACCGGGGCTGAATCTTCCTTTCAGAAGCAGACCCTTGGTCCCAGTAGGTTTCGACCCTGCTGGGTCCCTACGGTTTGCTGATCACTCCTTGGCGCTCGCGTGGAGCTACCGTGGCCTTGGAATTCAAAGGGCTATGAAGGGGCTCCAAGCAAAGCGGGAGAAGTTATTTCATATTTTTTTTTATGTAAAAAAACGGTTGGCTCATAATTTTTTATCATCAAAAGTTGACAATATTTTTGGGATAAGAAAAGACGTTTGATTCGGATGGAGTAAACACGATTAAGAAAACTGTAGATTCTCGTTTTGAAAAAAAGAAAGAGTGAATAAAAAGACTCTAATCCCCAATTTCTGAAAGTTAAGTATTTTTCAATCTCTAGTTCTTTAGTTCGTCAATCTGTTAAAAATCTATTATTAAACGTTCTTAATTCAAAATAATCAATTGAAAAACCCAACATTAATAATGTATTACATGTATAATCACAAAAAAAATAAAAATAAGTGAAGTCCAATTAGTCAGTTCATAGCATAAACTGAATTTTAAAATGTATTTTATCTTACTGAAATTTATTTGTTTTGCAGTGCCCTTACAGGGTGCATGTTTGAAACTCTTTATTTTTATTCCAACCACTGTACAACATGTTTGCAATAAACTGATTTGATTTGATTTGATTAGCTAAAAAATAATCCCTGAAATTAACTTTTGAGATAATAAGATACTTAACTTATTATATTCACTGTTGATAAACCCAGTTCATTTAGAAGAAAGAAAGAAAAAAAAAGAAAGAAAGAAAAATATTTTATTTTCCGGAAAAGGCGCAAACTATTACATATTTCAAATATTTTCGAAGAAAAAATATTATATTAGTTTAATATTAATAAGCTAATAATAAATAAGCAATACGTTGAAGCTTGTAAAAAAAAAAACAGGATTTGATCATTTTTCTTCACAGTATCAATATCAACCCTATATTACAAAACCTATTGTTAAAGCTTCATTAGTACTTTGTACTAAGGTCACGCTTAACCACGACTGATTTATTCATTTATCGCTGTGTCCGCCGACCCTAAATTATTACGTTATTATCTATTTAAATTTAAATTAATTTCTGATGACTGGGCTAACCAGAGGCCCTAATACGAGCTCTTTTTGCGATTCATTTTACGACCTACACTGAACGGTTAATGGAATGGAGCTTTATAAAGTGTATAGCTTATATGCCTACATCATCATCATCATATCAGCCGAAAGACGTCCACTGTTGGACACAGGCCTCCCCCAAGCGTCGCCACAACGACTGGTCCTGTGCGTCATGCATCCATCGGATTCCCACGACCCTGACCACTCATCGGTCTACCTTGTTGGAGGCCTTCCAACGCTGCGTTTTCCGGTACGAGGTCGCCACTCCAGAACCTTTCGTCCCCATCGACCATCTGGTCTGCGTGCAATGTGCCATGCCCTTTGCCACATAAGTTTGGCGATTCTTCGAGCTATGTCGGTAACCTTAGTCCTCCTGCGGATATCTTCATTTCTGACGTGATCACGCAAGGAAACTCCGAGCATAGCCCATATCATACCTTATATTCCCTAAGGCCCCAGAAATTGATTAAAAGAATGTTGAAATTACAAACGATTTTTTGTTACCCTTTTGAGCTACATTTTGGGAAAGTCTATTACCATAATTAACTCTTCCACCAAGTAGCTTAGCAACCCAGTTTAAGAGACACAATATCTAATTATTATCAAATGATAAATTGCGAAATATCCTTTTACAAAGTCAGTAAATACAAGAAAGGGATATGAAGTATTGCTGACGACGTTATCCCGAGTACAAAACATTAATCCAGTGCGAATTTCCCATCCATTGTAACGTTTGATTGAATGGAATCACTTCTTCCTCCGTAATACGATTACTAGCAAAACAAACCAACCCAAAATTCAAATATTGGATTTTGTGATCTACACACCAATTCTTCTTCAACCACATTCGAAATGTATCTCTATTTTCACAGTACTTAAGTTGAAAATTGGTTGTAGCGAGTGCAGGTCTCAGATGTTCCAAATCGAGTTGTCTATCTAGACTAGGTTCGTTTGTTAGAGTTGACGTCGCCGCCGGTAGCAGGTAAGTACCGGATTGAAGCGGATAGAACTGGTTCAAACTGGTTTAAAGTGGCTACAGTGAGTTCGTGACTAATTTGAGAGAGTAGTTATCGATTTTGATGACTGATTTTGACTGGTAATTGATGTGGGTTTTCATGTCGATGTGTAACGTGTTTAAGGCGTATAGTCTCTTGAACTATCTGGCCGAAATTATGTGAACGCAACTCTCGCACTCGCCTAGGCGGCAGTACGCAAATCTGTGCATTTATTTGCGGCCAGCAGCGCCCGGAAAGCGCTTTAAATCCATTTTCTCTGCGAGATATTGATTGATTTACATATGCAATGTTCACTTTGAAGAATATTTAACCACCAATTTTTATGTGTAAAAATGTTTCTAAAGGTCCAAGCCGTTTCGAAGGAGTAGGCAAAAGTTGCGAAAAGTTGCGAAATTGCTAAATATTTTTTTTTGACAAAAGTATTAATTGCACGAAAAAATCAAATGTTGATATTATTGTTCATGAATCTATAATAAACATATATTTTTTTCAAACCAATTGACCTAGCCGTTACGGAGGAGTAGGCCTCAGAAAATCACTGTTTTATGGCACTTTTCGGGCGCTTGGCCCTTAACAGTGTAGATAGATAGATAGATATAGCATTTATTTGATGCACTCAGAAAAATAAACAGAAAATATACAAAAGCACTATAAAAATACAAACATGGGTTCTTACTCACGTTAAACAATAAAAATAAAAAATAAAAACAAGTTAATCGTGTAGTGCGGTGTGCGCCTCAAGGCTGCATCAAATGGGAGCCCAACTCAGCATGTGTCAGGCAAATATACCTGACGCTGGTATTATGCTGGGTCCCTGTAGTGGCATACGGACGTCGAGCTGAATTCGTGGAAGAAGTGCTATGTGTGTGAAGTGTTATGTGTGGAGTAAGTTGTGTATATATTTACAATTTATTAGATTTCGCGTTTAATTCTGTGTGTCCAGCGTTGGTGGTTTTGCATTGTGAATTTATCTTTAAGGGGAAAAGTGCAACTTATTTATTATGTAATGTTATGGATAGACAGCACTTGTTAGAACTGTCGAAAAAAATATTGGGGCTCTTGGAAAATAACAATAAATTGAAGCAGGGAAATGAGCAAATATTTCTTCTAAAGACAAAGCACAATTATGTGACGGCTCTATTTGCGCAGTAGTTTAGCGATTATCTGCTACACTGTGTATCACGGGTTCCGATACCCGCACGGAACAAATATTTGTATGGTCTATAGATAGATGTTTCGGGTCTGGGTGTCTTTTGTGAGCGAGTTTATATATTTATGAATGCATCCATGTTAAAGGAGCAATTCCTAGGGTGGGGTGACGTTTGTTTTTTTCTTTTAAAGTAAGTAGTTACTTTCATATAGTGCTTTTAGAGATTGCAAATTTTTTTCAGATGTAGGCATTTGAAATTTCTCAGTAGCAAGCTGGAATCTAATTTTGTACCAATTTGATAACAAAAAGCTCAGAAATCAGAAACGTTTATTTCAAATAGACCAGTTACAGGCACTTTTGAATTGTCAAAATGTCGGTCAGTCAAACAAGTGTAGCTAAATTGCTTTATGTTACATGAAACTTTAGCAAATCTGGCCAGTAGCGTAGCTAAGCGTGAGCGAAGCGGCCTCTCGCCCAGGGCCACAGAGGCCTCGCGCTAGCGGGAGCTTTCCAAGAACGAAAGTATTTTTGTAATTGCTAGGCTCGCATTTGATCACTTTTTCACCTGATGATAAGCGAGCAATGTCGAAATTCATCTTCGGTCGGACACTATCATATTTGAGCCTTGACTTAAGGACCTACTATGTACCATAGCGGTCATTTCTGCCTTGATCACTTAAAACAATTTTCGCTTGAATGCTGCGGCGCCAAACCAGAGTTACCCATTGCTCACTGTCCGCAATCCCGCACCTGCGGTGGCTGGAGATTAGGATCGGAATCCCAGTGGCTGAGGCGCGAGGGCCATTGCCTCGCGCGTGCTGCCGCCTCCTTTTCTAGCATTACTGCTTCGCAGAAGGAGGCGGCCGCCTGCCACTTCTCCTTGCTGCAGACCATGGCCTTTACCAAGGCCCAACGTGACTTAAGGGCCCTCGGAATGAGTTTTAATTGAAACAGGAACTTTTATAAATATCTTTCCATTCTATCATGGACTTCTTTGTTCCTTTCCTCTACAAACTAATTAAAAAAGTTACACAACCCTATACAAGAAACTATTTTCGGGAGTCTTTTCGGCCCAAGTTATTCCAAAGGAAAAACTTTTCGGGATTTGCCAAATTAAAGTCTGAATATTGCCAGCCCGAATGAAGACGCTATAAGTTGGTACAGGAGCTAATATTGCCAATTTGCCGCAACATAAACTGACCACAAGAAGAATATACAAAAGGATTTACTTTTCAGGGTTCCGTACCTAAAAGGTAAAAACGGGACCCTATTACAAATACCGGCACGAATCTTGAGCGCCCGTCGAAAGAGTCAGGATCAATTTGCGCATCGTACACATCGTCGAGCCAATCACTGTAACTACAAAGATATACTCCCAGCTCCCGCGTCTCACTTCATACCACTAAAGAGACCCAATACTTCACTTCTCATTCAAGTTTGCGCGATTTCAAGTTCAAGTCAGCGCTCAAAATCCGTGCCGGTATTTGTACCACAACATAGATATGTACAGAAGACAATCTCATGTATGTACCTACTTCACTTTTTATACCTACGCTCGATGGACGCACACTAATGAGCGTTTGAGCCGGAACTGTTCGACGAGTGGGCCGAGGCGCTCCGAGATATCATGTCTGTGAGCAGTGTCTATGTTTGCGTTGCTCTTTGTATATAGATTGACTTCTGTACCTATCTATTTTGTGCTATTAGTCTAAAGTGGCCACCGCAAGCGTGGGCTTGCGAACGGCGAGCAATGGGTAGCTCGCTGTCCGATCGTCCGGTATCCGTCCGGTCTGAAACCAAGTCGTCGACGGCGCGCACTGTTCCCGCGCGCCTCAAGGCGTTGTCAGCCACCGTAGGGGTCCAGTTGGGTCTAAGCCTACTGGGGCTAGGGTCTGTTTCAGAAAGGGAGGCTCGGCCCCGGTATGAAAGTCAAGAAGGAACGGGGTGGGTTTTTTAGTCAGGCTTGTTGGTTCAGGCCATGGTCCGGAGCGAGGACGATAGGCAGGCGGTCGCCTCCTTCTGCGAAGCATGCTAACAAAGGAGGAGGCCGACCGAATCAGGCAACGGCGCTCTCCTGCCGCCGGGATTCCGATCCCGATTTCCGGCCACCGTAGGCGCGGGCTTGCGGACGGCGAGCAAGGGTAGCTCAGTGTCCGACCGTCCGGTAACTGTCCGGACCGAGCCCAAGTCGTCGACGGCGCGCACTGTTCCCGCGCGCCTCAAGTAGTTGTCGGCAACAGCAGGGGCCCAGCTGGGTCGAAGCCTACTGGGGCCAGGGTTAGTTTCGAAAGAGTAGCTCAGCCCCGGAATGAAGGCACGAAGGAACGGGGTGGGTTTTTTAGACAGTAAGAGTCTGACACTATCTCCCGCTCCGCCTAAGGGCGGGGGATGTCATTTGGATGATTTTTTCCCCACCGAAAAAAATTTCTATTACTAAGGTCTACTGAAAGACACGACGGCATTACGCTATCGCTTCGTCGATAGAGTTTCATAGAAACAAAAAAAAACCCGTGATAGCTAGACAGTTCAAACTTTTACAGACAACATATTACTGTAGCTGATATAACAACAAAATATACTAAAAACTAAAAAAAGTTGATAAAATAGTGTCTTATTTTGTAGGTATAGATAAAGGTCATAGCACACATAAACGAATCTGCTCCAACACCGCCTGTACAAATTCCCTAAAAATATGAGGAGCCTGCAAGGCTGTTATGATGCAAATCAAACGCCAAGCTCAGAACGAGTGATTTTATTTACAATATACAAGCAAGGTCATGAAACCGCGGAAAATCTTAACACCGCCATTCAGCGAACGGTACAACACCATCTATCGAGTTGATGTGAACTAAATAGAAAAACAAAATAAAAGTCAGTTCGACTTTTGAATCTTAACATTCCGCCCACCATGGACAGTGTCCATAAAATAACACATTATACAGACAAATTAATTGATCCGCCCACCAAGACAACAATACAGCTACTACCAAAAAACAATAAAAATATAAAAACTTAAATCAACACTTCACTTCACTTGTGTGTGGCAAGTAGCCTTGAATACAAAAACAAATTCCATAACTTAAGTCTAGATGGTAACAGGTAAAATAATGAGCTTGGACACTGGTCTCTTTACGATAGAATTCTTACATTTTAAAGAAACAACGCGTGTAAGATTGTCCTCACCAATATGTTTGTCAGTTATAATGCCATATAACCATTTTGCCGGTGGCAGATCATCCTCTCTAATCAACACAATATCTCCTACTTTAGGTTCCGGAGTAATGCGTGATCTATAAGCGTGCTGTAGTTATGTAAGATATTCATGCGATCATCGACGCCAAAAGTCTTGCACAAGCCGTTGAGTAAAATGCCATCTTTTGAGAGTACTCATGTTCATATTTTCATAGTTAGCATCCGGTACCAGAACTAAAGGCTCACCCACAAGAAAATGTCCCGGGGTGAGTGGGTATGGATCTTCTGGATTGGAACTAACTTGTGTTATCGGCCGTGAATTAAGACATGCCTCTATTTGGCACAAAAGAGTCGTCATCTCCTCAGGTGGTGCCGTTTGTTGCAAGCCAGTCAGCTATGTCACTTGCTGCTACCGAACCTTCTCGTGGCAAAACATTTTTAAGTTCTTTTTTCACTCCAACAAAGTTAGTGCCATTATCACTCCACAAATCTGCATAATGCCCTCTACTAGCAACAAAACGCTTAAATGCAGCGAGAAATGCATCTGAGGTCAGATCACTCACCACCTCGAGATGAATTGAATGAGTGGCCATACAGATGAATAAACAAATGTAACCCTTAGTGGAGCGATAACCACGTCCCTTTGTGGTTCTGACGGCGATAGGTCCGGCGTAACCAACACCACTTTGATAAAAAAGGCCAGCAAGCAGTGACACGGGCTGATGGTGATTGGCCCATCATTTGTTGGTTTGTTTGAGCCGCATAACGAACGCAAACAACACAGTTACTAACATGTTGCCTTACGAGACTGAGGTCTTATGTAAGTCAGCATTAACTGACGGCTCCCATGAATAGTACGCTCATGGGCATCTGCAATAATCAATTTTGCTAGATGTGAATTACAAGGAATTAAGATAGGATACTTCATTCCTCCTACTACGTTAGCTTGCTGTAATCGACCACCAACTCTAAGGATGTCCTTGCTATTATGAAATGGGTTAAGCGAGGTAAGTTTACCTTCCCCTTGTCATAGCTGTATACAGGTAAGTAATGACTAATTCAATTCCTTAGAAGTTAGCCAACATGTAGTAGTAGATCTAGTGTCAGATCTGTTTGTTTTTAGAAACCTTCTACAAAATGAAATTATCCTAACTAATTTACTCAAACTGTGCTGTGTCATAAGACCTTATTTTTTTTTTGCTTAAACTTTCCCTTACAGTGGACTGTATTTTCTTGTAGCCATTTAAGGCCTTTTTTCCAAATTTTAATTTCAGACATGTCCCTGAATGAATCTGCTGGATTCTCATCGGAGTTGACATGCGCCCACTGACTGTTGTCCATTATGGTCAATATTTCAGAGACCCTGTTGGCCACAAAAGTCTTCCACTTGCTTGGATGACTACTTAGCCCAGCAAGAACAACACTAGAGTCAGTCCAAGCGTGCATGTTTTCCTTTGAGCCCAATACTTTCGAGACTTCTTGGAGCAATTTAGCTCCACAAAGTTCCGAACGAGGTATGGATACCTGTTTTACAGGGCCAATTCTTGATTTGGAAGCTACCAGATTCACATGAACCTTTTGCCTAAACTTCCTTTTCAGTAATTCTGGAATTACTTCCATATAACGCAAAGTAGTCTGAAATTTAAAGTTCTTAAGCAACCGTTTCTCAAGTAAATAAAACCGTTTTCGAACAATTTCAAAAGAATTGCCAGACTTGCACTCAGAAGCATTCGACTTGAAAGGCAATCTCACTACATAGTGACATGATGAGTCTCTTAAATCAGTAGCTGTAAAGAAGTCCTCACAGGTTTGCTCTTCTTCTAATAAAAGTCTTTTTTCAGGAGAAGATTCATTTAACTCCCAAAACTTCTTTGAAAGATTATCTGTCACTATTGTAGTATGCATGTTCACGATTTTGTTTCGCGGAGAACCTTGGTTACTTTGTGAGTTTATACAGCCAGATAGGATCCATCCGAGTTTGGTATTCTGAGCCATGGGAAACCCAGTTAGACCCTTGATAACACCATCCATTAATATCTGGCAATATACTTCTGCTCCAAGCAAAATATCAATTTTGTTTGGAATGTTAAATGAAGGATCAGCTAATTTCAGATCCGACATTTGTGGTGACAACGCTGTCAAAACAATCTTCCTTTCAGGAAGAAGTGATGTTATGTTCTTAAGAACATGAGCCTTTACAACAACTATAAAGTTGGGATCATGACATGACTGAAGCCTTATGGTTACGAAACATTTAGAGTGCAATGTTGCACTCTGGTCACTGCCAAGTCCTGAAATAAAGCTCTTGTTTGTGATCTTCTTCAAACCAAGCATTTGTACCGAGGACTCGGTAATAAACGATGCTTGAGATCCTTGGTCTAAGAGAGATCTTAAAACGAAAGTATCTGTTCTCGCTTCTACCCTTACTAACGCAGTGGGCAATAGCACTTGGCTGTTCACGTTGGAGAAACAAGATACTACGTTATTTGGTGACTCGCTCTGTGAAGTTGATGGTACAGATTGATTCGTACTATCATCCTCTTGATCACGTGTGACGTGATTTTCTTTAGGGACTGATTTCGGATGAAGAGAGTGGTGTCTCTTCCTACAAATACGACAATTGGTTGAAAGACGACATGAAAATACCGAATGATTTGAACCGAGACAGTTAAAGCACAACTTATTGGTTTGGACAAACTCACGACGTGCTACAACGTTTTCCTTAGCAAACTTCTTGCAATTTATGAGTTTATGGCTTTCAGCACAAAACTCGCACGTCGTATTTGAAGTGACATGCATAGCCTTTGTTGTGCGAGTACTATTGTTTGACTTGTAACTAACTTTACTATCTAAAAATTCAAGAGACCTGAATCGCTGCTCTAGGAATTCCTGCAAATCGCTAATTTTAGGTAATTCATCATTAAATTTACAGATTTGAACTTCCCACAATTTCCTAGAATCAGTATCAAGTTTTAAACTAACAATATAAATTACAATTATATCCCAGGAAGAAATGTCAATATTTAAATTTTTAAGGGCGTTTAAACATTCATTTGTTGTATCAAGCAATTCTTTAATAGCACTAGATGATTCAGAAGTTATGTTCTTTTGATTCATGAAACGTTTTAAAATACAAATAGCAAGGTGTAATTTATTATTATATCGATGTTCTAATTGATCCCAACAGACTTTGTAATTATTGGCCGTGATAGGAATATGGCGTAAAAGCTGTTCGGCCTCACCCGTTAAATAGCCTTTGAGATAATGTAGTCGTTGAACATCGTCCAATGCTTTGTTGCTATGTATTAACGAAATAAATAAATCGCGAAAACTTGTCCATTCGGTGTACTTACCGCTAAAACTAGGAATAGAAATTTTGGGTAACCTAACACTAAAGGATTGACCGACGTTTGTCTCGACTTTAGAACTAGACAATGCAACAGTACTAGAATCTAACTTAAACTTAAGTAAGCAATCCTTTAACTCTGTTTTATATTCCGTGTATAGTTCTTCAGTAACGCCGTATGCATCAGCTGTGCAATAGCTAGATTTAGCTAATTCCTTTGGAGCAAATTCCGAAACGATAACTCTATGTGTATCGCGATATGTAGTCCAATAATTTTCTAATGTTTCAAGCCGAGTTTCCAAATAAGATAGTGTTAATCTTTCCTTAGGAGATTTTTTAAAATTAACTCTGGCTTTTTGCATCTTAGTTTTGGTATCTTCTTGAATTGCAAAATACGTTTCCATTTTTACTAGCTTCTTAAATGAATGTTGTTTATCTCAATTCGTTTAATTATTCAATTAACTTGAAAGCGCGATCTCAAAAAAATTACAAGTCCGTGAACGTTTTCTTGAAAATTTTCTAAGTGTTTGGCACTTCTGTAGAAAAACCGGCGTGGATTCCCCGTCTGTTGACTTTTTCCGAAACTATTCTAAGTCCAAACAACTTCTAAAATTTTCTAAGTCTTTTTCTTCTTGTATTGAAGGTTCTAATTTGCTTGAATTTTTTCTAAGTCAATATTGCAAAGAGTACTCACAGTTTTGCACTTTATACTTCACTGAAATAAGGTCCAAAATCCAGCTCCGTCCGATACCGTTTCTTGTATTGGTATGTCGCTGCGTGGCTCAACTTCAATCAACCGATTTATCATCCGGCTCGAAGGACCATGTACAAATTCCCTAAAAATATGAGGAGCCTGCAAGGCTGTTATGATGCAAATCAAACGCCAAGCTCAGAACGAGTGATTTTATTTACAATATACAAGCAAGGTCATGAAACCGCGGAAAATCTTAACACCGCCATTCAGCGAACGGTACAACACCATCTATCGAGTTGATGTGAACTAAATAGAAAAACAAAATAAAAGTCAGTTCGACTTTTGAATCTTAACACCGCCCTAAACTAAGATGACTGCTCGCAGTCCACGCGGCGCCAGCTAGCAGGCACCCAGCATTCTGCGCGGCGACAGATACAGACCGACTGTCACTGAGCGGACTTGACCTTTTTTTTTTTATGGTTGGAAAAAATCATGCTTTGACATCCCCCGCCCTTGGGCGGAGCGGGAGATAGTGTCAGACTCTTACTGACTAAAAGACCCACCCCGTTCCTTCTAGCCTTCATACCGGGGCTCGAGCGCGCTTTCGGATAACCCTGGCCCCAGTAGGCTTCGACCCGGCTGAGTCCCTGCTGTTGCTGACTACTCCTTGAGGCGCGCGGGAACAGTGCGCGCCGTCGACGACTTGGGCTTGGTCCGGACAGTTACCGGACGGCCGGACAGTGAGCTACCCATTGCTCACTGTCGAGCGGACTTGACCTTAATGGTACGGAACACTTCGTGCGCGTATCCAATTCGCACTTGGCCGGTTTTTAAGAATATCCTGTAGAAGGGCGACCGTGGACGTCTCAAGGATTACTTGAATGGGTCTCAGAGATTCATTCCTTTGTCAGATTACACTATCCAGCAAAAATTACCTCCTAAACAAAAATAAGGGTTTTCGTAATCTTTTTTAGGGTAAGGTTAGGGTTGTTTGCAGTAAAACACGAAAGGTTTTGGAATGTCGACCACGTAGGTACCAGAAGATGCAGCGTTGGAAAGCCTACCACAAGGTGTACCGATGACCTGGTGAGAGTCGCGAGAATCCGATGGATGCAAGACGCACACGACCGGTCATTATGGCGACACTTGGGAGAGGCCTACGTCCAACAGTGGACGTCTATCGGCTGAAATGATGAATGATGACTGCAAACACGGAACCCTTATGATCATTTGGTTGTCCGTCTGGTTGGACGTCTGACGCTAATATTTCTACGGCCAAATTTTTTTTTTACCAAGTAATTTTTGGTATACTCCCATTGAACGGAAACGTGTTCTCCATCTTAAAAAAAAAGATACCACTGAGACAAATTGTCAAACTGCCAAAGAGATGTCCCTCGCCTCGGGAGTCGCAGGGCGATTCCAACCACAGTAAACGCAGGCTTGCAGACGACAAGCAATCGCTAACTCGCCACTCGTTCGTGTGCTTTCTGTGCTTAATGCTCTTCTGACTCTAACACCAGAGTGTGAATTGTTTGCTGGGAGATGGATAGACAAGATAAGTAAACGTTGTCTTATTTGGTTTTGTGGGACATTTTATTTTATTTTAGTGGTAATGTATATGTATTCTTTTTTCTCTCTTCTTTATTTTTCTTAGTTTCTGTACAACGCTTTAGTTTAGGCTGCAATGTTGTACAAGTAAATTGTAAATAAATAAACTTGCTTTATGGCTGTCCCGTACAGATCAGGCGAGTTGATTGCGTCGTGTTAGAAAAATAACATAACAAAAAAAAAAAATAACGATTTCATCTGCGCAGATGAAATCAAAAATCGAAGTTTCAAAATTCGGCCAGCAGCCTAAACTGTACCCGTAATCTGTTTTCCTCAAAAATGTAGCGAAAACTGCAAAACGCCATGTTTTTGACGGCGCGTGTGTGAGCAGTGGAAATTGGTGTGTCGGCTCCACGCTCTGAAAGGAAACTGATTACATCCAGACCCTGGGAGAAATTGGAAACTGTTGGACACATGTGACTCGGGATAGACTGTTTTGAATCAGTTCTTAAATATCAATTTATGTTCTAAAGAATAACAGTGGAATAAAGTACAATGACCTTGTCCTAATATCTCTGCGTAGGTACCCGAAAAACAAACAATGAATTGCTTTTCATTACTAGATCGAATACACGGTGTATAGTGTGATAATTTAGACAGAATATTTATTTTTCACCGTTTTGATACATCGAAACATCTTGTGGAAACCGGCATATCCTACAACCAAAAATTCGAAGACATGTGACCTACACTAACCTGCAGCCCATTCCCTCTCCTTGAGAGGAGGCCTGAGTCCCGAAAGTGGGAACATTATAAGGCCGACTATGCTATATTTATTTTTACCTGAACAATATTCCAGTAGGGTACAATCTTGGCGATGCTCTCGGTGACCTCTGAGCACGCGGTGCCCAGTAACATCACCATGCGGGAGTCGCGCTCGGTGTACAGCGCGTGGAAGAAACGGTCCACTCCTACTCCTGGGTCGCACTGGAACAGTAATAATGGGTTAGGAACACAACACAACATAATACTTAATAAAAAATTTTAGTTAAAACGCAGCAAAAAAACTAATCTAAGCGTTAGTAAATTATATCTCCATAATGTATCATGTAGACACTTAAGCCCCGTACGCACCATCCATCCTGACGTACGTCCCGCCAAGGCCATACTATATAGATAAATAAGCGATAAATCAACGATAAATCCGGGCTCCCAGGAGCAAAAAAGGGGTGATCGTACAACAATACGACCACTAAAAATCGAAATTTTGTTACGAAAAAATCGTACAACGAAGGAGTACAAAGTTTTTATTAAAAACTAGCTGTACCCGCGCGGCTTCGCTCCCGCTCTTCCCTACTTCAGCCTACTATACCCTACTCTACCCTACTATACCCTACTCTACCCTACTCTACCCTACTCTACCCTACTCTACCCTACCCTACTCTACTCTACCCTACTCTACCCTACTCTACTCTACTCTACCCTACTCTACCCTCCTCTACCTTACTCTACCCTACTCTACCCTACTCTACCCTACCCTACTCTACTCTACCCTACTCTACCCTCCTCTACCTTACTCTACCCTACTCTACCCTACTCTACCCTACTCTACCCTACTCTACCCTACCCTACTCTACTCTACCCTACTCTACCCTCCTCTACCTTACTCTACCTTACTCTACCCTACACTACCCTACACTACCCTACTCTACCCTACACTACCCTAATTTTCATTTTTTTTTACATAAGAACCTTCTCCTCATAATAACGAACACAACAAAAAAAAAAATTAGCGAAATCGGTCCAGGCATTGTTGAGTTATGCGCTTACCAACACATTTTGCGATTCATTTTTATATTATAGACTAGCTTTTGCCCGCGCGGCTTCGCTCCCGCTCTTCCCTACTTCAGCCTACTATACCCTACTCTACCTTACTATACCCTACTCTACCCTTCTCTACCCTACTCTACCCTACCCTACTCTACTCTACTCTACCCTACTCTACCCTACTCTACCCTACTCTACCTTACTCTACCCTACTCTACCCTACTCTACCCTACCCTACTCTACTCTACCCTACTCTACCCTCCTCTACCTTACTCTACCCTACACTACCCTACACTACCCTACACTACCCTACTCTACCCTACACTACCCTAATTTTCATTTTTTTTTTCATAAGAACCTTCTCCTCATAATAAAGAACACAACAAAAAAAAAATTTACGAAATCGGTTCAGGCGTTGTTGAGTTATGCGCTTACCAACACATTTTGCGATTCATTTTTATATTATAGATAACCAAAATTATTTTCTATTTTTTATTAAAATTAACTAAAATTTTGCACCTGGCAGCCCTAATTTATCGTTATTTTATCTGTATGACCTCGGCCGGACGTACGTCAAGATGGATGGTGCGTACGGGGCTTTAATAATTTCATCAACTATCTCCTCACCGTTGCTTTTTAAACTTTTTTTTTTCTAGACTAGATTATCATTTCTTTGGCCGGGCAACATGAACGAAAACCTGTCGTAATATAAACTCCGCCTTTATCTGAAACTTTTATATTGGTTTCAGTCATGGTATACCTACGGATTTATTTTTGTATTTCGGATATCCGATAATTCAGGATACGGTTACGGAGTTCCATAACATTCCTGATATTCCTGATATTAAGTATCATATGATTTATCAAATATTAGATAACTAAAGTACAGTTGCCATCACGGATGTTGAACGCTCGGCGTCAGAGTGGGTATCGCTTTGCGCATTCCATACATTGGCGAGCCAATCGTCCTCGTTGTTAGATACATGCAGCAACGCAGTGAACGAATGAGGAGTGACGTCTATGACGCGATGGCGCGGCCAGCCAATCACTGACACTCCCCGCCCCCGCGTCGCACTTCGCACCACTAAAGAGACCGAATATTTGACTTCTGCGCAAGTGTTCAAGATCCGTGATAGCAACTTTAGGTAGCTATATAGCTATTTTTCGACTGGCCTGTTGGTCTAGTGGTTAGTAGCCCTGACTGTTATGCCGGAGGTCGTGGGTTCGATTCCCACCCAGGACAAATGTTTGTGTGATGAGCACGATCATTTGTTCTGTGTCTGGGTGTAATTTATCTATAATATGTATGTATTTAGAAATATATAAGTAAGTTTATCAGTTGTCTAGTACTCATAACACAAGCTCTGCTTAGCTTGAGACTAGAAGGCGTTGTGTGATAGTTGTGGAATATTATTATTATTTTTATACATTTATTTATCTCAGGACCATGAGGTCCTGGACCTTTGGAGGGCATACGAGGAGCCGAAACCAACTCGCAGAGGCCCTTTTAGCTGCTTCTAATGGAACGTGGTACCAACCGGCGATTATCCCTGTATGCGTTATGCTAGTGCATCCAAGGACAACCCCCGGTTGAAGGGAAACTATTGCAACATGTGAAAAACTAATATAAGGCTATGGTTTTTGGAGTCTTAAGTGGACTGGTTACCAGGAACTATGTTAAGACTATGGCCCCTGCCTAAACAATGTTTTTAATTTCCATCGATAAAAAGGCAAGGGGTGACTTGCACACTCAACAAATGGGCCCCCAAAATGGTCGCTAGCACGAAGTGACGTAGCAACAAGAGGGCAACATATCCTGATGTGCTTGAGGAGTGGAGAGGTATACCACGGCTATCAGGATAATCCCGAAAGTACGGTCAAGATCCCTACCAGCACCTTACTGGATTATACATCCTTCTCCCGAGCGCACTTGCTCTTGCGAATCTCCACTCAAGCCAGCCAATAAAGGCAAGAGAGAGGTGGGAACTCTGTTCCTCGTCAGTGTTCACTACGACCGGCCAATAAAGGCAAGCCGGAGATGAAGAACAAGAATTCTCCCGGGAGATCGGGTTCGTGGGATCGCTAATGCCCAACAGTTCGCCACAAAACTGCCCTGCGGATTGTATCTCTCTTGGTCTGGCCCCTCACCCTAGGCATGTTACGGCTAAGCAAGCGCTACCGACACAGACTTAGGGTTCATTGGAGCGCGCAAGCCCCACCACGACGTCAACGTAGAGATACGGCGATGGGGTTATTATTATTATTATTATATTTAGTTTCATCATCATCATTTCAGCCGATATACGTCCACTGTTGGACATAAGCCTCCCCAAGTGTCGCCACAATGAACGATCCTGTGCGTCTCGCATCATCAGTTCATCGGTCTAACTTGTAGGCGTTCCAAAGCTGCGTCTTCCGGTACGCGGTCGCTACTCCAGTACCTTTCGGTCCCACCGGCCATCTGTTCTGCTAAAAATGTGTCCTGCCCATTGCCACTTCTTAGTTTAGTTATAACTTATTAAATGATATTTATTTTTTGTAAATGTGTTTAAAAAAAATCTTTACTAATATTTAAGTTTGATATGTTATTCATTCATAGTATTTCAATTAAAATGGATATTTAAGCGTAAGTTAATATTGCTACACGTGTACCTAATTTTAGTTTCAAAACAATATTGTGCACACTGTAACTGAACTGCATGTGGTAGGTAATATGTCAGTTACAGAACTAAAGTTACTCCTAGAACCATAATAGAACGCAACTAGCAACGCTTTTGAAACAACTAGTGTAACAATTTACTCGCATACCTACTGTGTAGTTTAATAAATATTGTACCTAAATAGGGAATAAGCACGCATTATTTTTTTTAAGTCACTAAATAATACTATAATAAATCTACACTAATCTACGTATAGATTCATCATCATCATCATCATCATCATCAGCCTTTTTAATTCCCACTGTTGGGACTCAGGCCTCCTCTCTAAAAGAGGGAATGGGCCGTAATCCACCACGCGGGCCCAGTGCGGGTTGGTGAATGTCACATGTCTTCGAATTTTTGGTTCTACGACATGCCGGTTTCCTCACGATGTTTTCCTTGACGTATAGATTAGTGTAGATTTATTATAGTATTATTAATTATAAATAAAATTGGAGTGTCTGTTTTTTTTCTTTGACATAAATATTTACTTTTCTAAATATTTTGTAAATTATCAATTTGCTTATATTATTGTAAATGTGAGGACTATGTTGATTGCTTTTTCTTTTCTTTTCAGTAATTTTAACGTATGTCTGGCAATTTGAGTGTTTTCTGCGGCCTACCCAAATGTCCTTTCTTTGGTATTGTTCGTCAAGTCGTAGAGCTCCTTAGTAGTCCTAAGTTGAGCTTTTCGAATACTGACAAATGCTTACACTGATTGGACAGGTCCACTCAAATCTGTATGGTTCTTTCTTCAAAAGACCATCTCAGACAAATCTGCATGGTTCTCATGTGATTTGACCATTACATATTTACTGTATGGACTTTAAAAGAGACCTTGACCCCTGAGTTTGTTTCGGTGTTTCTTCTCAGGGTAGTCAGATAGGAAACACCGGCCTCATCTAGAATAAAATGACGAAAAAAAAAAAATTGACGTGTAAAAGTGTTTTTTAAACCTATTTACAAAATAAATATCATTTATCATTTATCATGTAATATTGGAATAACCGCTTTTTACTACATGCATATGAATATATATGCGGTACATACATCAAAATAACATTTTTTACAATTTTTGTCTGTCTGTCTGTCGGTTTGTCCCGGCTAATCTCTAAAATGGCTGGACCGATTTTGACGGGACTTTTTTTGTCAGGTAGCTGAAGTAATAAGGAATAACTTAGGTTACTTTTATTTTAGAAAAAATAAATTCAAAATCCTGTAGTCAACGCGAACGAAGTCGCGGGCACAGCTAGTATATTATTTTAAAAAGAGGTAAAGTTTTTTTTTGTTTGTAGGAGTTAATTCTCTGAAAGTACTGGTCCGATCGCTATATTTTTTTCACCAATTGAAAGCTGTTTTATTCCTGAGTGACATAGGCTTTATTTTATGTACGCGGGCGAAGCCGTGGGCAAACGCTAGTTTTTTATAAGTGAACAAGCGTGAAAGTCAAGACCGACCACGATGGGTGACTACTGTGAACGCCCTTTGGCCTTTGTTAGGGGATATAGGATCTTAATAAATATTGTGTACCTTAATCTAAACTAATTTTGTTTGTTTGTTATATTTATAATTAGTATGTGCCAGTAGCTTCTCCTACGTGGTCTATACTTGTACCAAATTTCATTCAAATCCATTCAGCCGTTTGAGCATGACGAAGTACCTAACGAACTTACATTATGCATACAAAATTTTCCCTGTATAGTTAGTCAACCTTTGGGTTCATTCCATTCCATAATTCCATAGGCATCAGTCGGTAGAGAATACCTTGTTTCATTAAGTCCGCCTCTGTACCACTACTATACATGAAGTTTAAATCCTAACTAATATTATAAATGTGAAAGTGTGGATGTTTGGATGTTTATTACTTAATCACGCAAAAAATTGGCATGCATATAGCCTTTGACATGGAAAAGAACATAGACTACCTTTTATCCAGATTCCTTAAGTACCTAATGCCACGCGGGCGAAGCCGCGGGCAAAAGCTAGTAAATAATAAATTATGCTAGGTCATTACTCTCATACCTTCGTATCGTTAGTGATAAGATGCAGCTTGTACCCAGGCAGCAGACCTCGTTTGTTGACATGGTCCACTGCCAGCCTGGCTGCAGCCAGCTCCGACACTCCATCAGCTCTTGGAGAGTCTCCCACAGACAGTTCGAACAGACCCAGGATGGATACGATGCGGTTCGACTTGCGCTTCGAGACATCTGTAAAGAAAGTAAGTAGTTAGTGCATGGACTGGTTAGGGACTATTTCCTGATGAGATCTATGGCTGATTATGGTTTCCGCACTTAGTCTTATGCGGACCATTTTACGTGGATCATAGCGGCCTTAGCCTTAGGTAGGCTTATTCCAACCAGCCCACCTCTCTCCAAAAACAGATTAGGCCTCTCAGGTTTTTCAGGGCATCTACAAGGGAATTCGGGGATCTTAAGGTTCGTGTGCGTATTTCAGTGCCACCTGTGCAGTTTAGGAGCATATGCGCAATTGTCTCCTCCCCTTCCAAGCATGCTCTACACAGGGGACTGTCTGTGATGCCTATTGTGTGGATGTGCTTATTCAGTGTGCAGTGTCCAGTGATGGCGCCCGTCAGCAGGCGCAGATCACCTCTGTGACTATAGGGTAAGGATAGGGACTATTTGACAGCGATGCTGTAACGCAGTGTTGTGGCCTTGCCCTAAGTGCTTGAATGACGCATCGCACCAAATCGCATCGCAGCTCCCTGCGGTGGCCATAGGCGTGGGCTTGCGAACGACGACCAATGGTTATCTTGCTGTCTGGCCGTCCGGTAACCGTACAGACACAAAATAGCTAGGTACTACTTCACTTTTTATACCTACGCTCGGTGGACGCACACTAATGAGCGTTTGAGCCGGAACTGTTCGACGTGTGTGCCGAGGCACTCCGAGATATCGTGTCAGTGAGCGGTGTCTATGTGTGCGTTGTGAGAGCGCGCTTTGTATGTAGATTGACTTCTGTACCTATCGATTTTGTGGTCCAGACCCAGACCGAGCCCGAATCATTGACGGCGTGTAGAGTTCCACGCGCGCCTCAAAGAGATGTTAGCAAAACCGTAGGGGCTCAAGAGGCCCGAAGTCTACTGGGGTCATAGGTTGTCCGAAACGTAACCCCAGGGTCCTGAAACGCAAGGTAAAGAAAGAACCTAGAAGTGGGTTTTAGTCAGTAAAGTCTGACACGCCTTCTCGCTCCATCCAAGAGCGAACTTAATTTAATTTATTCTAATTTAATTCAATCTGTACAATCAAATTTTATCCATTATAAACTATTGTAGGCAATTTTATTTTATCTTAATCTCATAATATTATTTTTTTCCAAACTGTATTGTTGTTCTTTTAACCACTTAATTATCTGCGATAAGGTAAGTAGTGTTTTCTGTAAGTGATGAGGCGCTTAGAGTTAAGTTAGTAATATATAAACTTTAATGTAATAGCGTACTTATTGTTGAAAAGCCTAATAAATAAATAAAAGATTAGCTTAAAAAAATTTATAGAAAAGTAAAGTAGATATGTCATATGCTTCGTAATTCTGTAAAAAGTAGTAAAATTCTCACCTCTGCTTTACCGAAATTGCTATCAATGATTCCACATTCCCACTTGTGTGGACACATGTACCACATTGTAATGTTTTTGTAGTATTTTGCAGTAAATGTATCGAGGCAGTCTTCTCGGCAAGCTTTGCTGAGGTAGTCAATGCTACAATAAACTCAGCTCTATTTTAACGAGATCGCACGTGTTTCAATAATGCTACATATTGTCCAGTTATATGGACACTTGAGATACAATCTCAAACTAATATTTCCCCACAATATACACTACGAATCAATTTGCGAATAATTAAACATTCATTGAATTTCACTCGAAAATTTTCTGCCAAAATTCCTATTTCCTAACTTTACTTAAATATTCCCGCCTTAAATTTTAAACATACTTTTATTTTGCGTTCGAATTGTGGTTGGCCAGTTTGATGTTTTATAACTTTTTTTTTGGGTAATTAGTCTTTTGGTAAAAGTTTTTAATGATTTTTTTATTGGTGTTCCAAATTCAAATCAAACGTTTGACCAAATTATATCGTCCGGATAGACCCGGAGTATGGAATTTTGTTGGCTGCCCTATGCGATAAGACCACGGAACAGTAAAAACAGGATAAGACCGCCCGTTGTACATTTATTTTAATAATGTTTGTCCTGTATTTTTTGTTTATGTGGTGTACAATAAAGAATATAATAAATAAATAATAAATATGTCTGTGCTACAAGAACTTAAATAATTACATATGTGGAGTTTAATATCTAAAACTACATAGACATATACCTATTTTATTGATTTACTTAATATTAGGCTTGCATAGCATATTTTAAGATATTTTCGCACGATTGGTGTGAAATAGTAGATACAATTTGGCAAAAGTGGAGAAAGTTGGTCATTGCGACCAAGGCGAAATCGCCCGAGCCGCAGGTGAGGGTGTTATGCAGCCGAGTGTTACAGAGATTTTCTACGTGTATCAGACGACGTTTTTCGGTACAGTTACGAAGATATAAATAAACAGGTGTTCCGCGACTCGTGGGGGCACCCAGACTGCTAAATGTAATAAATTGACATAGGGCAAGCTCGCGCATTTTTCCGCACTAATGTGAAAAACAGTGTATTGTGTGCCTAAAAGCGGTAGGGATGAGATTGGATTTTCGAGTAAGTATATTGAAATTAATATTGCAACTGTAATGCTCATGCATAATGATGCTATCACAAATTGATGTACATTCGAAAAATAGCCTCCTTCTTTTGAAGTCGGTTACTAAATCAACTTTGCAACCAATGGTAGAGCCTACTTATTTTAGTCAATCCCAGCTGTCCTAATGATAGATGCTTCTTGCTTGCTTTGCTTTACATAATTATATGTGTGGAATTTTGATAATGTATTCAGAAATTTGCTATTATTGGAGACTCTGAGGAATCAAGCCTATCTATTAGCACAAGTCAGTTTTAACCGGTGAATTTAGCGGAGGTGGCAGCCTTTTTTATTTAGGGCGCTTTCAATTTATGCGTTTTTTAACAGCGTGCGGGTGCAGCGCGTTAGTCGTTCTAGGTGCGAGGTATTTTTCATACAAAGCGCGCGGTCCTCAACCGTACGGTGAACGGTCTACAACAGGACAGCAACGTAACAAGCACCACTGGCATATAAAAGCACGGCAGCCAGATATGTTTTCAATTTAGGCGCGTGTTATCAGACTGCTAACGTACTGCAACCTCCGACATGAAACGCCTAAATTGAAAGCGCGCTTAGAGTGGTCGTTTCTGATATAGGGGGATATTGAACGGCGATTAGGGAATTATTTCAGGTGGAATGGAAGTAGGCCGTCAGCGGTTAATGAAAAAAATAACAAAGGTGCGGTGGCAGTCTAAATATAGCCTGTATAATAATATAATAATATTCCACAACTATCACACAGTCCTGTCTAGTTCCAAGCTAAGCAGAGCTTGTGTTATGGGTACTAGACAACTGATAAACATACTTATATATTTCTAAATACATACATATTATAGATAAATTACACCCAGACACAGAACAAATGATCGTGCTCATCACACAAACATTTGTCCTGGGTGGGAATCGAACTCACGACCTCCGGCATAGCAGTCAGGGTCACTAACCACTAGACCAACAGGCCTGTCATGTATGTCAGGTAGAAATGATAGTTTTAATTATTTTTGGATAGTTATGGTAGTGAGCATCATCATCAGTCTTTTTAGGGTTCCGTAGTCAACTAGGAACCCTTATAGTTTCGCCATGTCTGCCTGTCCGTCTGTCTGTCTGTCCGTCCTCGCTTAATCTCTGGGACCGTTAGCACTAGAAAGCTGAAATTTGGTACCAATATGTATATCAATCACGCCGACAAAGTGGTACAATAAAAATTTGAAAAAAAATGTTTTATTAGGGTAGCCCCCCTATATGTAAAGTAGGAAGTGATTTTTTTTTTTAATTTCAACCCTAACGTGTGATATATTGTTGAATAGGTATTTAAAAATGAATAGGGGTTTACTAAAATCATTTTTTGATAATGTCCATAATTTCGGAAAAACAATGTGTCCCCCCCTCTAACTTTTGAACCATAAGTTTAGAAAATATGAAAAAATTCTGAAAAGTAGAACTTTATAAGGACTTTCTAGGAAAATTATTTTGAACTTGATGATGGAAAGAACAGTTTTTGTACAAAAAAGACAAAAAGGTTGTACAAAATAATTTCTGGACTAATTTTGTAGTATAATCTTATATGCAAGCATTGTTTAAACTCATTAGTGGGTACACTTATTTTGACGGACGGGAAACTACGGAACCCTACACTGAGCGTGGCCCGACACGCTCTTGGCCGGTTTTTTAATGTTTCCACTGTTGGGACTCAGGCCTCCTTTTTAGGAGAGGGAATAAGCCGTAATCCACCACGAGAGCCCAGTGCGGTTTGGTGAATGTAACATGTCTTCGAATTTCTGGTTCTAGGAGCGCGCGGTTTCTTCACGATGTTTTCCTTGACCGTTTTGAGAGCAGTGATAATTAAATAAATTACACAAAGTAATGCGTTTGAGTATATGAACACTATTTTCTGATATGAATTTAAATGAAATGAAAAAGCGTAAAAAATAAATAAGATTGGAGTGATACAAATATGTAATTTGTCAGGTAAGTTAACTGGAAATTATTTGGAGTTAGATATTATGAAAATTGTAAGACGAGATCGTACTTTTTTTTTTTGTACTAACGACTGCTTTATTTATTAGAACTGTTTCAACAAACACGTATATTGATGTGTTTGACACCACTGTTTTTTTTATGGTGGGAAAAAATCATCCAATGACAACCCCCGCTCTTTGGCGGAGCGGGAGATAGTGTCAGACTCTTACTGACTAAAAGATCCACCCCGTTCCTTCTAGCCTTCATACCGGTGCTCCAGCTCCCTTTCGGATAACCGTGGCCCCAGCAGGCTTCGGTCCCTGCTGTTGCTGACAACTCCTTGAGGCGCACGGGAACAGTGCGCGCCGTTGACGACTTGGGCTTGGTCCGGACAGTTACCGGACGGCCGGACAGCGAGCTACCCATTGCTCACTACCCGCGCAGAAGTCGGCGACCGCCTGCCACTCCTCCTCGCTCCGGACCATGGCCTCAAGCAAGGCCCGGCGCGAGAGGTCTCCGCCGCCGATCGCCCCCACGAGGGCACGGCGATGCTCCGCCCAAGCAGGGCACACCTCGACTGTGTGCTCCACTGTGTCCTCCGAGCATTCCGCACAGTGGCAACACCCGGGCGTCACTTCCGCACGAATCCGGTGTAGGAACCTCCCGAACGAACCATGTCCGGTGAGGACCTGCGTCATACGGAAGGTAAGGACACCGTGAGGTCTTTCCAGCCACGCCTCAAAGAGGGGACTTACCGCCATGATTGTGGCGTGCCCTGACACCACTGTTTGGTCTGGTACCACTAAAACAGAGGAATGTCAATTACAACATACAGTATCAGACTTTTACTGACCAAAACCCACCTGTGTTCCTTCAGTTGTGTTCCAGGGCCACGGTCACTCTTTCGAAAAATCCCGCAATGTAATCTTCCCTTTTTTGGTTGGAAAATTATTAAATGACATTCCCCACTCTTGGGCGGAGCGGGAGATAGTGTCCGACTTTTACTGACTACAACCCACTTCTGTTCCTTCGTTGACTTTCATACCGGAGCTGAGCCTTCTTTCAGAAGCAGACCCTTGGCTCCAGTAGGCTTCAACCCTGCTAGGCCCCTACGGTTGCTGACAACTCCTTGAGGCGCGTGGGAACAGTTTGCGCCGTGCCGAGCGCAAATCGTGCTACGACTTGGGCTCGGTCCGGACAGTTACCGGACGGTCGGACAGCGAGCTACCCATTGTTCTCCGTCCGCAAGCCCGCGTCTACTTTGGCCAGAAGTTGGGTTCGGAATCCCGGAAGCGGTTGGGGTGTGAGCGCCATTGCCTGATGCGGTCGGCCTCCACCTTTGCTAGCATTACTGCTTGGCGGAAGGAGGCGACCGCCTGCCACTCCTCCTCGCTCCGGACCATGGCCTGTACCAAGGCCTGGCACGAGAGATCGTCGCCGCCGATTGCCCCCACAAGGACACGGCGATGCTCTGCCCAAGCGGGAGCTCTCAGGAGCTTCAGCCTACCTCCGGATAAAGACGTAGAATTATGGCGAAATTCCATTTAATTAACTAAATTGATTTTATGAACAATGCTGTAGATTCTCCGTCTCCTCAATAATTGTCGCAGCCTACAATAATACGAACACTATTAAACGGAACAATCAAATTCCCTCGATGTAACAGTCCTTCAAAAACAACGCTGGGGGAGAATGGGGTAAAGCGAACATGCCCAGTAAATATAAGCGTTCGGTAAGGACAATTCCATACAAACTTATTTAGCGCCGAAGATATACATATATTTCTGGGTAGGAAATCATCAAGAACTGAGAAGGATTGTCAGATTTTTACTGACTAAAAGCACGCCTATATTCTTTCTTTCCTTAGCATTCCAGGATCCTGGGTTCCCCTTTCAATCCATGGCCCCTGTAGGCCTCGGGCCTACAGGGGCCTTGAACCATCTAACCGAAATTATGTGAACGCAACTCTCGCACTCGCCTAGGCGGCAGTACGCAAATCTGTGCATTTATTCGCGGCCAGCAGCGCCCGGAAAGCGCTTTAAATCCATTTTCTCTGCGAGATATTGATTGATTTACATATGCAATGTTCATTTTGAAGAATATTTAACCACCAATTTTGATGTGTTAAAATGTTTCTAAAGGTCCAAGCCGTTTCGAAGGAGTAGGGAAAAGTTGCGAAAAGTTGCGAAATTGCTAAATATATTTTTTTGACAAAAGTATTAATTGCACGAAAAAATCAAATGTTGATATTATTGTTCATGAATCTATAATAAACATATATTTTTTTCAAACCAATTGACCTAGCCGTTACGGAGGAGTAGGCCTCAGAAAATCACTGTTTTATGGCACTTTTCGGGCGCTTGGCCCTTAAGACGCATCAAGAAAAAGATTATTAAACGCGAGAGAAACGCGTGCAGTCCGTTCAAAGTATGGGCACTAACTAGAAGGTCACGCGTCATCGCATCGCAAAGTACGTTGCATGATGCCTATGCCGATGCAAAAATCTGCGACGTCGTAACGCAGTGTTGTGGCCTCATCATCATCATCAGCATTTTTAATGTTTCCACTGTTGTGACTCAGGCCTCCTCTCTAGGAGAGGAAAAGGGCCGTAATCCACCACGAGGGCCCAGAGCGGGACGGTGAATGTCACATGTTTTCGAATTTTTGGTTCTAGGATATGCTGGTTTCCTCATTTTTGTTCTAGGACATTCCAGTTTCCTAACGATGTTTTCCTTCGCCGTTTTGAGAGCAGTGGTAATGAAATAAATCACAGAAAGTAATGCGCCTGGCAGGGTTTGAACCCGCGACCTACAACGCGTAAGTCGGACCACTGCAGTTGTTGCTTCGCCCGTAGATTTTTACGAGACTACGTCGTACCGAAGTTTTGTGTTTATATCCTTTACTTGTCCTTCTGCACAAAACTCTTCAGTTACTATTCTCAGCCCCGAGCGTCACCGAGATTCAATACGGGGCCCTGTTTTGTTTTAATTCAACCGTTACTATGTTATTGTACGATTTGAACGTGCCGCAATAATGGAGCATAGTAATTAATTGGATAGAACGGCCGTTTTCACTGAGCGAGGTACTCTGGGGTATGAATAAGTTGAGCTGTAAAACAGTAGGTAGAATGGTATTATTTTTTTGTACTCAGTTTTCAGTGCTGTTTTCAGGAAGAAACAAGTTTTCACTTAGAAATGCAAAATACAAATATTTATTACGTTTTGATAAGTGAAGATAGTTTGTTATTGTGGCCGAGGCCTTCACCCGAAGCTTAGCGAGGGTGGTATGGAGCTGCCGTGTCAAATTTCCACGTGTATCAAACAAGGTTTTGCGATACACTTAAAAAGACAAAGAAATGTACTCGTGGAGGTCGACGCGCGCCCAGCTTAATACGATAAAATATGTATTACAATTGTGGCGGGGCTGAGCACGCGCACTTTTTGCATTAGTGCGAAAAACAGTCAATTGCGTGCCAGCAAATTGGAGTAGATTCCTTTAGGATAATTTCTACTGTGGCACAGGCAAAGCTACTGGTAGCAGTTAGTCTAAACTAATATAATAAAGAGGTAAAGTTTTTTTTTTGTTTTTATGATTTTTTGTTTGTAGAGGTAATCTCTGAAAGTACTAGTTCGATTGCAAACATTTTTTCAGAATCAGAATCAGAATTATTTATTTGCAAGCAATGTAGGTACAATTTTAAGATGATGCAGATTTGGGTGTTTCCGCTACATTCTGCCTCAAGGCATGCAAAAATATTATTTTATTTTTTAAAGTTACAATACATTAAACATAATCGATATAGTACTTAGTTGGTATCAAAAATTATATAAATATGTCAATTGTCAAATAAATAATTAATTATTTTTTTATTTTTTTTATTTATGTTCAAGATAAAAACAGTATACATTTGACTTTTTATACTAAAAACCACTAAAGTCATTACTGGCTTATGCATGGTTAGTGAGTTCGGATAAATTAAATTATGTTAGTAATAAGTTTATCTAAACTAATTCACTTTTTGCAAAAAGTACTTTTTTAATTCACGCTTTGATTTTTTAGGGTTGCTGAGGTATTTATTTTGTATGTCCACAGGAAGTTCGTTAATTATTTTTGGCAGAATGTATGTGTATGTTCTCATACCGTATGTATTGTTGTATCTAGGCAAGGTAAAGGTGTTCATGTTCGATAACGTTCTTAGTTTTGGATGACGTGCATTCTTAATTAAATTATTTATGTTATTTAGTATGGAAACTTAACTTCTTTATTATATTAGTGTAGATATAAAAGGAGAAACTGACTGACTGACATATCAACGTACAGCCAGAACTACTGGGACTATGATTACGAAATTTTGCACAAAGCTTCTTTTTATGACGTAGGCGTACAATAAGAGAGGATTTCCCAAAATTCGCCCCATATGAGGATGAAACGGGGGTTCAAAGTTTGTATGAAAAAACCCACTTTCATGCGGGCAAAGGCATTGGCACCAGCTAGTTATATGTGGGCGCAAAACCATTATTTGAATATTTTGATGAGGATTTAATTCGATCACTTCCTGCTTATTTCTTTTAAATATTACGACATCCTGTTTAATTTATAAAAGGATTTCATTTGATAACTCCCTTTCGAATTATTTTAAAGTATTGTTGAATTTATAACAAATTAAATGACAACTTCCTTTCCAGAAAATATTACAACATCCGGTCGAATTTGTGAGGATTTAACTTCCTTTTTATTTCTTTAAAAATATCAGAGTATCCGGTCATATTTAAAATAAGAAATTACTGTGACAATTTCCGTTTTATTCATTTATTTAAAATATTTTTCTACCTTCATAGTGAATTTTTATGCTTGTCAATTTCTGAATATAAAAACCGTTGTAATGTGATTACAAAGGCACTTTTTGACCGACCCTGGAATGAACAACTTAAACTGAAGCAATGTATTTATTTATTATCACTCTAAAACATTTCCTGATATCACTGTGACTGTGTATTTTGTGTGACGTCAACTCCGATGGCGATCATGCGCCGACATATACATATATATATATTTTATATAATATTCCACAACTATCACACAACGCCGTCTAGTCCCAACCTAAGCAGAGCTTGTGTTATGGGTACTAGACAACTGATAAACATACTTATATATTTCTAAATACATACATGTTATAGATAAATTACACCCAGACACAGAACAAATGATTATGCTCATCACACAAACATTTTTCCTGGGTCGGAATCGAACCCACAACCTCCGACATAGTAGTCAGGGTCACTAACTACTAAAACATCTGGCCAGTCAAATATGAGAACGATGTAAAATGATGTGCACGTTAATAGCATATAGAGTAACCCTGAGCACAAAATAATTAGGCACAGAAGTCAATCTCATGTATGTACTTCACTTTTTATACCTACGCCACAAAATAAATAGGTACCTACAGAAGTAAATCTACATACAAAGCGCGCTCGAGCAACGCACCCATAGACACCGCTCACGGACACGATATCTCGGAGCGCCTTGGTACAAATTATATAGGTACAGAAGTCAATCTACATACAAAGAGCAACGCAGCCATAGACACCGCTCACGGACACGATATCTCGGAGCGCCTCAGCCCGCTCGCCGTACAGATCCGGCTCAAACGCTCATTAGTGTGCGTCCACCGAGCGTAGGTATAAAAAGTGAAGAACATACATGAGATTGTCTTCTGTCTATTTTGTGCCTACGCTCAGCAATCGCGCTAGGCTCAGCGCCGCTCTCTCCTAGCGCGCTCGGGCGCGGCGATTAAAGGTAGAACTATACTGCGCACACGTGGGCTACACACGCCGATCTGGGAGCGTCGGTCTCCATACATTTTATATGGAAAATAGACTGTTAGAGCTACACTTGACCCACGCCACGCCACGCGACGCTACGTCGGCGGCAGAACTACACTGCTCACACGTGGGCTACACACGCCGATCTGGGAGCGTCGGTCCCCATACATTTTATATGGAAACTAGGCTTTTAGAACTACACTTGACCCACGCGACGCGACGCCACGCCATCACACGCGACGCCGATCCAACCGTCCCAGAAATTGGGGCCCTGCGTGTGACGACAGCCCGAGTATCATCTGCGGTTATCATTTATTTTATTTATTATATACTTTATTGTACATACAAAACATAACAAAGAAAAACTTATATCTAAAACACGTACAATGGGCGGTCTAACATTATTGTAAATAAAAAAAATTACTGATAAAATTTATTGAACTAATTCCAGCCACTCCTCAAAAAGGGGTATTTGCGGAGTGGCTGGAAAGACCTCACGGCGTCCTCACCTTCCGCATGACGCAGGTCCTCACCGTACGTAGTAAGTTCGGAAGGTTGTTGCACCGGATTCGTGCGAAAGAAACGCCCGGGTGTCACCACTACTTAGATCGCCCGAAGGACACGGTACGAAGTATGCCATGTGATCGGTGGCCATGACCTCTTGCGCCGGGCTGGTACAGGCCATAGTCCGGAGCGAGGAGGAATAGCAGGTAGTAACCTCCTTCTGCCAAGCAGTAATGCTAGCTAAGGAAGCGGCTGCACGCACGAGGTAACGGCCCTCACGGCCCAGCCGCCGGGATCCCGACTATAGTTGCAAAACTTCTGAAATATTCGGAATAATTCCGGAATACTTCTGGGAAAGTTTCTTTAAATCGGAATTATTCAAAATGAATTTAATTAAGATTTTTTTATTTTGCTGAAAAATTGTATTTTGCATCGATCGTCGATCGCCGCCGCCGCTGCTGCAGCGCTGGCCACAGAATACTTTGTACGCTGGCGCTGCGACGCGCGCGCGGGCCCGACTGCCACGCACTACGCAGCCACGAGTCGTGCGTGCAGGCGATGGCGGTGCGGGGTGCGGTAAGAGGGGATATGCTCCCGGAGAAGTTTCCCCCCCCCCCCGCGAGAAAGATTCGTACCCCGCAATCGAATGTTTCCGAATGTTTCCGAATATTTCGCCCGAATATTTCGCCGGATTGCCGGAATAATTCAATCGGAATAAACGTGTTTGTAAGTTAATAATTGTTCAGTGGCACATACGTAAGTAAAATATAAATGTTTATTTTAATATAAATGGGATTGATTAATGTTAGCCTGCGATTAACAGGATTTTTATTCTTTTGTTTTTAGGTAGGTAAGTACCTACCTACTTATTTCGAAATCGAATGCTATTTTTATAAATGTCAGTTGTGAATTAAAAAACCAGGTCTAGCATTATTTGATTTGTTTTTTGAAAAAGGGTTAGAGTCTGTCTAATAAGTTAAACGACTTGGGTAACTATTAAGATATAGTGAAATCTGATGTAGTCAAAACGGATTCAATAATCAAGGTTGATTAAGAGATAGAGATCATTGTTTAATAACAGAAGAACCCAATGATAGAAGAACCTTATAAAAAGTACTGAATGTTTGTATTTTTTAAATGATTAAATATTATACAAAATTCCCAAGTCGGTTGAGAGAGATCTCTGATTCGCGAGTCGCATAGCCCACCAAGACAATAAAAACATTACGCGTAAATAGCCCAGTCAATAAATACATTGAATTTGTTGTTTATGTTTGTTGTTGTTTGTTCTATGTTTGTTTTGTTTTTGTGTTTGAACGAAAAAATTAATATTATATTGTAAAAAGGGTGGGGCGCTTTGTGCCATATGTTTCGTAAGAGTCGAATCGAGCACCCCACGCTTTTCCTAAAGTCAATGACCATGACCCCTAAGTATTTGACCTAAAATGTTATCGAAAAAAAATTGATCTGTGTTATTTAGAGAAGTAGCGCTCGCCGGCGCGGTCAAAGCAGCCCTTTGGTGTCCCGGGCGTTTCCCAACATTTTTGCATTTGACCTTGAGTTCAAGGTGATTGACTTTGGTGTCAAGGTCATGCCCTATGGTGTCCCAGGTGTTTTCCAACTTTTTATACATTTGACCTTGGGGTCAAAGTCATTGACCTTGAGGTCAAAGTCTGGCCCTTGGGGTCAAAGTCATTGCCTTTGGGTGTCACAGGTGATTCCCAACATTTTAATGAAGTAAAGGTTTAAGTAAAGGTCATTGCCCTTGAGATCAAGGTCATAGAATAAAGGATCATTGTGTTGTCATCAGTCTTTGATGGGTGTGCAAAGTTTTAAAAAAATCTGATCGCCCTAAGCTGGTCAAAATCGAGCTCAAAGGCGTTGATTACCAACAAATATATAGGTGAAGCTAATAAAAGCGTGTTAAAAAAGGAGGTTATGAGTTTGAACCGTATGTATGTATGTTTGTCCGCGATCATCTCGCATTTGGCTGAACCGAATTTGATGCAGTTTTCAGAACAGTATTATTAGTCACTATATGTATATACGTGACATAAAAAAATGTTGAAACAAAAATGTTTAAGTAAAAAGATAGAACTGACTTCAATGAAGCCGGAGCACTTCAAACCACCACCAAGCGAAGACTATTGAAGAGGTGCACTCACAACTATAAACTTAATATATTACTACCGCTCACAATACAACTAAAGATAATATTTTACAACTTCCAAGCGCGAAATAGGTAGTAAGGTCGATTTTCTTGGTTTTTTTTGACAGTTGAAATATTCCGAAAGTTTCGGAATATTTCGGAATACTTCCGAAGTATTCGACGGGAATGATTCGGAATTTTTCCCGCCAGCATCTATAATCCCGACCCCGATTTCCAGTTACCGTTAGGCGCGAGCTTGCGGACGGCGAGCAATAGGTAGCTCGATGTCTGGCCGTCCAGTAACCGGACCGAGCCCAAGTCGTAGACGGCGCGTAATGTTCTATGCGCGTCTCAAGATGTCAGCAAATCGTAGGGGCCCAGCAGGGTCGAAGCCATGGTACGAAAGCAAAGAAGGAACTGGAGTGAGTTTAACATTCGAATTTATCGAACAACGAACAAGTCAAGAAGTACCATCTATAGTTATTAGATATTTTATTTATTTTCACAAATATCACAAGATATAAAGAAGCCTAGTAAGTAGGTACCATCGCGGTCATTGACTCCTGCGGCGCGGCGCGAAACCACACCCTTTGAAGTTTTTGTTTCGAGTGCAAGCAAAAATGAACTTAGCGGTGGTCAGGCGGAAGCAGGCGGAAGTGTCTTCGATGGTACCTACCTACTTATACCACAAAATAGATACTTATGATACAGAAGTCAATCTCATGATGTACTTTAGTTTTTATACCTACCTACGCTAGCGATCGCGGTAGGGCACAAAATACCTATCTATTTTGTGGCTAGGGGCAGCGAGATGCGTGAGATGAGTGCGACCGGGCGATTGAGCCGAGCGAGATATCGTGTCCGTGAGCGGTGTTATGTATATGTATAAGTTGCTCGAGCGAGCTCACTTTGTATGTAGATACTAGATTGTCTTCTGAACCTATCTATTATGTGCCTATGCAATGCAACTCAAATAAGAATAGGGTTATATTCAATCAGTTTACAAAAAAAAACTGTCTTCTTATTTCTATTGTCCATATAATGTGTTGTAACAGGGCCCCTAAAAATGAATGATGCATCATGTCTTTAAACATATGTATGTACATATACATAATTCTTCTGGACGTGTGTTTGTCACCAAATTCTTCCTAAACGACTTGACCGATTTGGATGAAACTTTGTGTGCATAACGAGTAATTGAGTGTGTCCCTGCGTAATTTGAAAATACAATTGAACCTGATAGGTGGCGCTGCTATCAGGTTCATTTTTTTAACTGGCAAGAGTCTTCGGACAGGACGACATCTATCGGGACTGCTAGTCTTTTTAAGTATATTTCATCTGTAAGTGTGTATGTCACCTAATTCTTCCAAAACGGCTTGACCGATTTGGATGAAATTTTGTGTGTATTATAAGTAGGTCCCTAGATGGTTCGAAAATAAAATTAAACCCGCTAGGTGGCACTTCGCATTCTTTTTATATGGATGTCACAAAAAATAATGTACTTATGGATGTCACTTTCACGCAAAAAAAAAACTGAAAGGATTTCGATAAAACTTGGTATATAGGTAGACCATGTCTTAGAATAACATATAGGATACTTTTTATACTGAGAGTACGTTCCTTAGGGATATTTTTTACTATCACGCGGGCGAAGTCACTGTCAGCACTAGTATTCGCGCCACACGTATTACGCGTGGCGTCGGTGTAGTGTGCACACCCACCGCACACGTCTGAGACGTCGCCCACGTGTGCGTCGGTCTAATGTAGTTCTAGCTTAATACCTAATATAAATTGTAAAAATATTACATGGCCACAAAGTCATGTACTTATCTACCTACCTAACTGTTCTGCATTACGTAAAACAAACTATCAAATTACAAGCAAATACCTACCTAATTACGTCTTAAAAGTGGTAGCTTAAAAAGATAATTCAGCAATTTAATGTTGAACTTAAAAAACCGTTCACTAAACAGTTATAACTTTTTTTTGCTCCATTATTTCACAAATAAAAACTTTTTATAAAAAATACCAAAATGACTATCGTTGCCTATAATATTTGAGGAGTTCCCTCGATTTCGCCAAGATTCCATGATCAGATCCCGACTTGGTGGCTATGGGACCACTTGGTAAGTATACTCTTTCCAACAAAAAAAAAGAATTTTTCAAATCGGTTGGCAAGCGACGAAGTTAAGCGCGAACACACATAAAAAAATACAAATTTCCGAATTGAGAACCTCCTCCTTTTTTAGAAGTCGGTTAAAAAGTTCACAGACACGTGTCTCAAGCGGCTACACTTGCGCTCGCAGTGGGCCGAGGTGCTCCGAGATATCGTGTCCGCGAGCGGTGTCTATGTGTGCGTTGTTCGAGTGCGCTTTGTATGAAGATTGACTTCTGTACCTATTTTGTGCCCTGAGTGAAACAGACGGTCGCGTGGGCGTTTAGCACGTGCAAAAGGTTAGTCAGCTATGAGCATTACTTTGTCTTCCTGCACTGACTTAAAGTTCAATTAGGTTACACGTGCCTTCAGCATTTTATTTTGTAACTTTCTTTGTGTTTTGCTTCAGTTGAAAATATACCTAATAAAATAATGTTAAAACACATTTTTAATCTCTCGCGCAACGGGGTTTTAGTACATTATGATATAAGTGTATAATGTTGGTGATTACCGTTAAGGCGGTATTTAGATCAGAGCCAAAGGCGAGGATCTTAAGAGAGCCGAGGACGACGTGTATCATACGACGTTTTTCGACACACTTGAGAAGAAAATTTTCACAAATTAACCTTTCAATCGTGGAAATTACAGACACTATAGAAAGACAATAGGTGCGCGAACGCCGGCGTTCGCTTGGGGTTTAATGAATGAATTAATTATTTGCTTTACATATCAGCAAAACTGTTTTTTTTTTTGTAGTAGGTATGGCAGCAAAAAAAATGTTCTTTCTTCTTATGCGCGCGCATCCAAAATGGCGGCCATAGACTAGCTACTCTAGCTAGGCTGTATAAATAAAAATAAGAATGAGGTTGCTTACCTATCTAAACAGAAAAAATATTTTTATTTTATGAAAGGTTTTATTTATTAAACATCTAAAAGTTTAAATAGTTTATTTAAACACAAATAAGCATAAAATAAGCAAGCAAGACACTAATTTGTACTATTGAACGCAATACCTAATGTATTTTTTTTTTCGAATTCAATGTTTGATTTGAGAACAGAGTTTTAACAAAAATGGTTATCACTACATTATCACACTTGTGCAGAATGGTAATCAAAAAGTCACAGTTTGGTTACAAGCTACATTATATGCCTAAGTGTAGTGCAATTATAGTCACTTTCTGAGCAGGTGTGTCGAAAATTATTATTATGTAATTGTGCGTTTTTCAGGAGAAGGGCCGAGTGGTAACGGCCCCGAATTACATCAAAAAAATAATAAAGACTTTTGGCAAAGTTTTCGATTTACAAATGATTTGAATTTATTAGTTAGTGTATACATTGGCATCTAAATGAGCCCGGTTGCATGAACTACAAAGTGTTTGTTCTTAGTATTAAAATTATGAATATGTAAACTGTATTTTTTAAACATGTCTATTTTTTTATGGGCATACAAAATATTCTCATAAATCTACTGTGAACGCATAATCATTACATTAATTTCTTTCAATTTATATCTGAGGGAGTATCTGGGACTTAATTAATAAAATGAACGAATAGTATATGATGCTACTGTATTAGTAAATGAAACTACCACTACGACCATATATCAATCATGAACTTCAACTAAAAGACTTAAACAATAAGAAATGGTTTTATTCAAAATAGGTAGAGAAGTCTTCAACATGGAAACTGAAATGTGAAAGCAAAATTCAGTAAAGCAGCTTCGTTAACTAAAACCTACAGGATTCAGTTTTATCTCGCATCTTTTTGTCCCAAAAACGTTGGAATGTTGGTTCTCTAATCTATCCAACGCGACGTGATGACATGCGGGCTGAATCTAGCGTAGTTGCCAAATCCGACGGAATCTCTGCAGTGCCGTAACGGGGGCGGTGGTGCCAGCGGTGCTCAGGCACAGGACGCAGGCCCTGAGGGGGGCTAAAGAAAGAACGAAAGAAAGAAAGAAAAACATTTATTTGCGACTCGCACAAGACAACAAAAATACAAAAAAATATTAACTAAACTATAAATAACTTATTATAAAAAATATAACATTAGAAGGAAAAAAAATAGAAAAAAAAAATACATGTACGAGGCCAAAAAGGCTCCAACCAAGGAACGAAAGCCAAGTTTTGTATCGTTCATTTCATCAGAAGATTACTGTTTCTTATTCCCTCTCACTCCGTACCATGACCTGAACCAGGGCTGACGCTCAGGTCACCACCAGCGAACGCCCCCATGAGGACACGGCAGGGCTTTGCTAAAGCGGATCAAAATGGTGATACCCAAGCTTTCTTCCAGCCGGATCCAAAACAGGTACCTCCCGTTTTGGATCAGGCTGGAAAACACTTCATGTCCATTGAAGACATGTGTCAGGCGGATTAAACTTAACCAACCCGATATTTTTTCAGGGGCGGAGTTACAGGAACTGGCACCGGGCGTAGAAAAGGTTAGCTACGGCACTGTATCCCTGAACAGGATGCAGTTACTGGCAGCAATCCATCGCTTGCTTTTGTGAGTCAGTCAGTTGGTCAGTTTGTCGTGCTAGTTGAGAATTTAGTTATCCGATGCGCTTAGAGAGTAAAGCTGTTGAGGTTTGTATTGGTGTTTTTGACAGCTGTCGGTGATACAGTTTTTTTTTGTATTCATTGCCCCACACTAGGATCTGTCACTATTACTCCTGTATCGTGGGTGTATTCACAAACATGTAAACTCACAGACAAATACACAGATCCGCAACCATGACCGGACGTCTGGGTCCTCCGGTGTAATCCATAGGTACATAATTTTATGTGTCATGAAGAAATAGAACCCGCAACACGCAGTACAGCAGTCAATCTATCTACTCATCATCATCATCATCAGCCTTTTTTAAATGTTTCCAGTGCTAGGTCTCAGGCCTCCTCTCTAGGAGAGGGAATGGGCCGTAATCCACTAAGCGGGCTCAGTGCGGGTTGGTGAATGTCACATGTTTTCGAAGTTTTGTTTCTAGGACATGCCGGTTTCCTCACGATGTTTTCCTTCACCGTTATGAGAGAAGTGGTGATGAAATAAATAAATAATCTCCGCCGTATATCACGAGCCAAGGAATGCGGTCACTGTGGCCGCAATCGACTAGATGGCGTCATCATTTTCACAATTTCCGAATAATTCTATGATTTCCAATTTGTTAGTCAAAACGTAAAAAAAGCATAAAGAAATACTGTCCTTATCCAGTTAATTTACAATTCCATTATCTATTGCTTTTATAAGATTGTCTTCAAATTGTTATAATTTCTTTAAGTGTCTATGGCACGTGTTGGTTTTAAGTAAATGTCGAATGTAGTAAATATTGTAAGTAGTTTTTCTAGTTTTTCTTCGAAAAACTTCGACTGAAAAAAGCTGGGCTTATTCATTACCTACTACAAAAAATATTTATCAACTTTTCGAACTGTTGTATTTCAGTAAACAAAAAATTAAACAAAGCCTTTATCTTTTTTTATCCAATAGTTCATTGTTAAAATAAACAGAAACCAGAAACTATTCAGTAAACTAAGCACGAACCCTGTTGAATGAACAGTAACGAACTTTGAACAACTACCAATAAGTTTGCTCACGTCAGAATGTAAAATGTAAAACTTCTTTTGAATTTTGAATTATCTGTGGCCTTTTGCCGCTTCGGGCGGACTACTGATGTTCCAGATTTAAACTTTATTGCCATTGCGTTTGACGGGAAAGATTTTTTTATTATTGATAGCCTTGTGTTTAACCACTATCTCACCTGATAGTAATATTTGATAAATCTTTATATATATACAAGTAAAAACTGACTGACTGACATAAGTACTGCCTTCTGGATAAAGCCATTGATCCAACTGCCCAATGAGAGCCTACTTAAGTGTTGGTCGAGCCTCTTGGCTATTAAGCCATTGACCGTCACGACTATCGGCATAATGACTGTTGCGACAACTTTCCACATGTCGACACCTCACACTCACCTCGCAAGCCAAGTCAAGATACTTAGTTTGCTTATATTTCTCAGCTTTCACGAGATTCTTGTCATGAGGGACCTATTACCACTATGTCAGGCTTATTGGCAACAATAGTCTTGTCAGTGATGATAGATCGATCACAATATATCGTGATATTGCCATTTTAGAAAACCGGCTCGAGAACTTACCTATAGTATGGTACTTCTGATTCCACAAGATTAAGAACAAGTTGCTGGTGGATAATCCTGGCTACAAGGTTGTATCAACGCAAATAGTCTGTGTTAGCTAAATGAGAAGAATTTTATTATTTGCGGTAGTTGTTCGTCACCATAATTTCGTCCATAATTACAAAGACAAAACCTTCAGTTTCGCTTCTCGGCTAATTTGAAGGGTCCCTAAGGCCCGGTAAAAACGCCCGTGAAGCTTCTTGCTCTACCATACTTCCCCGTGGTCATATATATTATTTTTAAATATTTATATAAAGCACACTCGAATATCCCATAAAGAGGCCTAATCGCTAAAGCAATACTAATCATGTCATCCATCTAGCTAGCTTATCGTACCAGAATCACAAAGGCCCCCTAATCGTTCAGAACATTACGAATACATAGTTCTGAACTGTGCTGCGATAAAATATTACACATAAGGAGTGAAGAGCATCCATCAAAAGGTAATGGCCGGTTGTAGGATCCACATTAGACCCTTGTATCTGTAATCTTGGTGTAAAATTCACAATGGATAATGTGATATGTCTTGTCTGTACTGGTTGGATGTTGAAGGTAGAATAGTTGATTTATGGTAATAAAATGTTTCAAGTGACATACAAGTGGCACAAAGAAAAAAAAAAGATTTTTTTTTAATGGAAAATATCAAATCACCATAGGCTGACTTTTTGATTTTTTTTTGCTGGGTATAAGTCATCCATATGACATTATGATAGAGTCAGACTTTTACTGACTAAAAAACCCACCCCGTCCCTTCGTGCCTTTCATACCGGGGCAGAGCTACCTTTCGGAGCTAACCCTGGCCCCAGTAGGCTTCGACCCAGCTGGGCCACTGCTGTTGCTGACAACTCCTTGAGGCGCGCGGGAACAGTGCGCGCCGTCGACGACTTGACTCTTTAGACTGGGAAATATGGATGTACCGTTGTAACTACTTTGCCAAAGGAATACCAAGGAATATCAGTAATGAAATCGTTTAAACTACAAGGAAACCGGATGAGAGCTCGCCCGGGCCACTTCTATGACCTTATGACATTTACTAGGTGCACGTTTTGAAAGGTCAGATGTACCGGGCTGGTTGGAATCGTGCGATACTATTAAGCTGTTGAAATCAGAAATCAGAACCGTTTATTTCAAATAGACCAATTACAGGTACTTTTGAATTGTCAAACAGGTTGGTCAGTCAAACAAGTGAAGCTAACTGTCCCCGCACGCGGGCCACAAAAAACGCTGTTTCAAGCTTCTTTTTGAGGTGGCCTTTTTTGTGGCTCGTCTGCAGCGGTGCTGCCACAAAAAAAAAAAACGCTTGAAGCGGCTTCAAGCTTCTCCGGACACAAGAGGTGTCGCGCGCTTCCGCTGTTTTTTGCGGCCGCTGAACTACCTTTTTTTTTTGTAGCCGCTTTTAGCGTTTTAAATCTTCGTTACATATTTCTTGTTGCTTTTATTATGTGAGCACAATGACGATAAGTGATAACAATAAAAAAATTATTATTTAATATTATATTTTATATTATATTATTTTATTAAAAATAGAAATTGAATTAAGTCACTGACAGCTAAGGGTGAGTTGCACCATTTAAGTATAACGATAACCAAACCATAACCAGCCGTGAAACGGCCGCCTATTGGTCAATTCGACTGTTAACGGCTTTGTTACCGTTATAGTTAAATGGTGCAACTCACCATAAGAGATGACCAGTCTCAAATGACGGCACCCGTTCACGAGCATGACGCGTGCATCCATCCCACTCAGCTCAACCATTTTGAAGGGAACTGAATGATCCAATAACACGTGCCACCATCAGCTTATGACATTACCAGGTGCACCCTTTGAAAGGTCAGGTGTACCGGGCTGGTTGGAATTAGCTGTTGTTTTTATTATACCGTATAAAGCTATGGCTTATAAAAAAACTAGCTAAATAAATTAACCGCTAGCGGCTTAGCCCACATGAAAGCAGATTTCTCCATTCAAACTTAGAACTCCTGTTTCCTTCTCTTAGGCAGTGGTCCGACCGCCAGCGAGAAAACAACTATCGGCGATTTTCTCTCTGAAAAAACGCACAATAAATGTACATTCTGTGTAAACGAAAGAGATACATATATTAAAATTTGCTTTCTGACTGTTGCTGCGACGCGATATAAATTGAGTAAATTATTTTTGAGCCGACTTACGATTGTTTTTTTAAGTCAAAGCAGATAAAATAAATTCGAAATAAATATCGATATTTCGATATTTCTATATTTTATCAACAGCCCTAGCGCCCCGTGCCGTAGACAAAACAGTTCTGTATTAGACGTCTCAGACAGTCTGAAACATCATAGACAAAACTGTTTTGTCTCAAAACGTCTCAGACAGTTCTGTCTAAGTCGTCTTGTCTCAAATGTGCGTAGGCCCTTAGGTTAGGCATGGTGGGCACGCCACAATCATGGCGGTAAGTCCCCTCTTTGAGGCGTGGCTGGAAAGACCTCACGGCGTCCTTACCTTCCGCATGACGCAGGTCCTCACCGGACATGGTTCGTTCGGGAGTTTCCTGCACCGGATTCATGCGGAAGTGACGCCCGGGTGTCGCCACTGTGCGGAACGCCCGGAGGACACGGTGGAGCACACAGTCGAGGTGTGCCCTGCTTGGGCGGAGCACCGCCGTGCCCTCGTGGGGGCGATCGGCGGCGGAGACCTCTCGCGCCGGGCTCTGATTGAGGCCATGGTCCGGAGCGAGGAGGAGTGGCAGGCGGTCGCCGACTTCTGCGAAGCAGTAATGCTCGCAAAGGAGGAGGCCGAACGCATCAGGCAACGGCGTTATCGCCGCCGCCGCCGCCGCTGGGATTCTGATCCCGATTTCCGGCCACCGTAGGCGCGGGCTTGCGGACAGTGAGCAATGGGTAGCTCGCTGTCCGTCCGTCCGGTAACTGTCCGGACCAAGCCCAAGTCGTCGACGGCGCGCACTGTTCCCGCGCGCCTCAAGGAGTTGTCAGCAACAGCAGGGACCCAGCCGGGTCGAAGCCTAGTAAGAGTCTGACACTATCTCCCGCTCCGCCCAAGAGCGGGGGTTGTCATAGGATGATTTTTCCCATCGGAAAAAAAAGCCGGGTCGAAGCCTACTGGGGCCAGGGTTATCCGAAAGGGCGCTCGAGCCCCGGTATGAAGGCTAGAAGGAACAGGGTGGGTCTTTTAGCCAGTAAGAGTCTGACACTATCTCCCGCTCCGCCCAAGAGCGGGGGTTGTCATTGGATGATTTTTTCCCACCATTAAAAAAACAGTGGTGTCAAACACATCAATAGACGTGTTTGTTGAAACAGTTCTAATAAATAAAGCAGTCGTTAGTACAAAAAAAAAGTACGATCTCGTCTAACAATTTTCATAATACTCCAAATAATTTCCAGTTAACTTACCTGACAAATTACATATTTGTATCACTCAAGGTTAGGCATGGATAAATCAAGTCTAAGGCCCCTTGCCCACAGCGACTTTTTGTAGCGATGATGTCGGGGGGTTAACTAACGCGCGCAAGTCGCATTTTTAAGCGCTATAAAAAAGATGCTAACGCGCTACAGCATCGCGACTGTATCGATGCGAACGCGCGACAGCATCGCGACTGTATCGATGCGAACGCGCGACAGCATCGCGACTGTATCGATGCGAACGCGCGACAGCATCGCGACTGTATCGATGCGAACGCGCGACAGCATCGCGACTGTATCGATGCGAACGCGCGACAGCATCGCGACTGTATCGATGCGAACGCGCGACAGCATCGCGACTGTATCGATGCGAATGCGCTACCGCATCGCTAAAAAAAGTCGCCATGGGCGAGGGGCCTAAGCCCATTCAAGACAGGTAAATCACTCAAGAAAGCTAAAAGTTGCTAAAATTCTTGAACGAGTTTTTGTTATATTCTTCAATATTTTATTACTTAATCAACTTCTGCAAACTTTAGCTTCGTGTACAAAGTAACTTTTCATTCGTTGGCCATCTTTCAGGAGGTGAAATTGCTTAAGTAGATTCTTACAAATATTAAATGTTCTTACAAATGAAAAACGAAGACATACGAAAAAGAAAACAGTCGCTCTCTACATTTAATCGAATTACAACTGTACAGTGTCGCGTTCCAACCCAGGCGGCGCTTTACTTTGTGTAATTTATTTTCGAATACACTTACTCGAAAACACGCTCTTATACCACCGGTTTTAGGCACACAATAGACTGTTTTCCGCACTAGTGCCGAAAAGAGGAAGTGTTCGCCTCGCCACAATTTTATTACATTTATCGTATCAGGCAGGGTGCGCGTCGACCCGCACGGGGCACGCGTCAACCCCCACTAGTTGTAAGTGTATTGAAAAGCATCGTTTGGTACACGTTCAAACTCACTGTAGCCCACTCTCGCCTACGGCTCGTGCCAATTCCGCTTTGGTTGCAATGACAAATCCACTTGTATCAAAATGTACTCTTCATCGCCACTGCTCTCAAAACTGTGAAGGAATACATTGTTATGAAACCAGTCACCAACCTGCAATGGGCGCTGGAATCAGGAAAGGCCCTATATACGGCCCATTCTCTCTCATAGAGAGGTGGCCTGAATTTCAACAGTGGGAACATTATAATGATAATTATACGTGGAGGTAGACTGAGACGTAACACATGGGATCCACTTAGGATAGATGAAATGGCGACAGGTCACTGGAACATCTTGTATCCCACGGATGCCCCTCAAGTTAAAGAATAAAATCTACAAGTCCGTGATAAGAATTATCCTGTATGGATTATTGGACTGTGAAAAAGACGGATGAAAAAAGATTGTATGCAGTGGGGATGAGAATGTTGAGATGGATGTGTGGTGTGACGAGAATGCATAATTAACCATCCGAACACTGTAATTAGAGACACAATAGAAAGACAACGAATTTACGCAAGATGATGAGTATAAGGAAGTTTGAAAGTTGCGCCAGTAACTGAAAAGTTCAAAGGAAATCGTTTGTCTTGGTATGGTCATGTGAAGAGGAGAGGTGAAACACAAGTTACCAAAAGATTTCTGCGTATACATGTACATGGATATAGAAGCAAAAAAAGAGGATGGTGTTGTGTGAGGAGTGACATGAAAGAAGGGAGTTAATGAAAACGTGGCAGGAGACAGTACAGCATAGAAGAAAATAACGTGTTGCGCCAGCCTCAAATAACAAGGGACAAGGACAGGAAGATAAGATGATGATGTTGCTATGTTATTATACCATTCGTTGTTTTTGATATCCCATAATTCAAGGTTTATATTCTATAAGGAAAAATAATACTAAAAGACCTAGAATATGTGGTCCAAAAATGCACGGTTTTGAAGATTATTATCAATCATAATTAATTTAGGCCAAAAATTTACACCCGTATGACAAATCTTTACTATTGTGAAGTTGCCAGTCATCGATGAAATTTAGTTTGCTAGTAAACAATATGACAATACATATTTACGCTTTCACGTAAGGGTGTTCTACATAAATAATAGTGAATTTATCCAATTATTTTGTATGGAAAATGAAAACAAAAAAAAAAAGATAATTGAACAATAATTCATATGCCAGTTGATTCTTTGATATGGTCTAATTCATACTCTAGAGTTACGGGATATCAAAAACACACGTTGTATATTATTCATGCATTGTATTGAAAACTATAATTCGATTGAACCCCTACTCATATAGTCTAGTCAAATTAGGTCATTTTTTAATAAAGATTGGAATAAATTCTCTGGAGAGGCAAAAACGTTTCTGATGGTATTGTATGAGTGAAAAAGAGAGTATAAAAAAAAAAAATCATTTGGCACCCCTACGGAAGGGGGTGAAAACTGTTTATTGCTCATAACTAACCAGAGAATATAGGTGTGCTCACCATTTTTTTTTTTATGGTGTATTAAACCTCAACCTACATTATTGCATTTTAATTATTTTAATTAGACCAACGCAGCATTAGAAAAAAATAAAAATGTTATTTTTGGCCATTGCGGCATTGGGGAAAATTGTGTAGTTTTGTAAGCTGAGGAAAGTGTTATACATTTCGACCTAAGTACATGATTGATTTTGCACCCCAGTGCGACGTATGGAAATTAGTTTTTCACGTTTTTTTGCTTCTGTACTTCGGGGGAAATTTAAGTAGTTTTGAAAATAATCACAATTACATTAATTTGGTTCCTTTATATTTGCACCCTATAAAAAATTAGCATTTTTTTAAGGAACATACGTTTTTCTAGTGTTGTCTTAATTGCCAAAGAACTATTACGCCATGGAAGTGACAAGCGCGCGACACGGAATAATAAACTGACAAGAAGAGATAAGCGTAGTCATTACCTAGGAGTGTTGTGGGATGTATTTTACGAGGAAGGAGTACTTTCTGATTGTAAATGCTCTGTTAGTAAGTGTAAGTAAAGAAATCTAATTTTGTTTTTATAAAAAAAAAAAACAGTTAAAAAAGCCGTCTATGTTTAAACAAAAAAAACGAGAGTGTCCTGCAAGTATGTCCTCTAATTATCTTCTATAAATACATATAAATAAAATTGGAGTATCTGTTTGTAATATTGAAGTAACTGCTTTTTACTACATGCATACATATATACGATACATAGAGTTTGACCATCGAAAGAAGACAACGAATTATTAATCAAACGTTATGTATGGCAGCAATTAAAAAAATTAAGAATTGTCAAAATTGTTTTCCTGCATCTTATTATACCTACTCATTTTGCTTAAAATAATGCCATAAACAATCACTAGTTCGATGGAAAGGCTACTATTTAATATAATGGACAAATTTAAAGACGCAATAAGTGAATTAAATTAAAAACATGCAGATAAAATGCGACGGTTGGATACAATAATATCATTTCTAGGTTAGTTTTTTAATTACTATTATAAAAACTTGATACTTTTTGACTATTTAATAATTGTAATATTTATTACTCACACGGTGTATTATACTTTTCAGGAGGTTTCGGCAATGAGTAGACGAAACTCCTAACAATGAAAACAGTAAAGGACATGGAAAGTTGTATATTTCGTATGCGCGCTATCTAGCAAAGTAGCGGCGGACATTTAAAAGATATTATATTCCATACATAATGAGATCAATCGGCCATCCAAATTAATAAAAAAAATCGATAACACACAATTTGTTTTATTCAAATTTAAAGATTCCAGGGAAGTGTTTATTGAAAGGCCCACTGGCTCCACAAATGATTGGACCTGTGCTTTGTATAACATTCGATGTTGTCCTGGTATGAAGCGCCGTCAGTGCCGGATTAAACCGACGCGGAGTCTATTGCTAATTCGACCAAGGGTAGCGTTGAAAATTCCGGAAAGAAACAATTGTTTCTTTCAATGAAAAAAAGAAATTGTGTTTTTTTTTCCGTTTTTTTCACATGTTGCATTGAAATTTTGCGGAAAAAATCGTTTGGGAACAAAATAGAAATCTTTCGCATATTTTATTCATTGTTTCGGTTAAGCCTCCCCCAAGTGTCACCATAATGATCGGTGCCCACTGTTGGACACAAGCCTCTCCCAAGTATCGCGATTTATGGCTTTAATGACTGCTGTCCACTGTTGGACATAGGCCTCCCCCTCGCTATAATGACCCATGCCCACTGTTGGACATAAGCTTCCCCCGAGTGTCGCCATTAGGCGCTAAAATGACTGATGCCCATTGTTGGATATAAGTCTCCCCTCGCTATAATGACCTATGCCCGCTGTTGGACATAAGCCTCCCTCAAGTGCCGCCATTGAGGCGCTTAAATGACTGATGCCCATTGTTGGACATAAGTCTTCCCTCGCTATAATGACCTATGCCCACTGTTGGGCATAAGCCTCCCCTAGTGTCACCACGTAGGCGTTATAATAACTGATGCCTACTGTTGGACATAGGCCTCTTCTCGCGATAATGAACTATGCCCACTGTTGGGCATAAGCCTCCCCCTAGTGTCACCACCTAGGCGTTATAATAATTGATGCCCACTGTTGGACATATGCCTCCTCGCGATAATGCCCTATGCCCACAGTTAGGCATAAGCCTCCCCTAAGTGTCACCACGTAGGCGCTATAATGATTGATGCCCACTGTTGGACATAGGCCTCCCCTTACTATAATGAGCTAGGCCCACAGTTGGGCATAAGACTCCCCTAGTGTCGCCATTTAGGCGCTATAATAATCGATGCCCACTGTTGGACATAAGCCTTCCCCAAGTATCGCCATTTAGGCGTTATAATGACTGATGTCCACTGTTGGACATAGTCTCCCCTCGCTATAATGACTCGTATCCACTGTTGGACATAAGCCTCCCCCAAGAATCACCATTTAGGCGCTATAAGGATTGCTGTCCACTGTTGGACACAGGCCTTATAAACTAGTGCGCCTCACCATCAGATTGCGTCATCTAGTTTATATTAATTAAAAAAAAAAGCACGCATTTGAAAAAAACAAACATGAAGTTTTCGGTTCTTTTCATATTTTTCCGTTTTTTTCGGTTTTATTGGAAAAATACATGAAATTTATAATTTATAAATTTCTTGAAAGTTTCGAATGTTACATTGAATAAAACAACAGTATTTGAAAGAAACGGGAATATTCCCTGTTTTTTTCAACGCTAACCAAGGGGCCCCCTACCACTAATCAATTAATTTAGTAGTAAGATACTAATTAATTTAGTACTTTTTGAAAACCTAGATGATGATAGTTTTTTGCATACTACATGATTAGAATTTTGCTTATGACGTTTTAGGTTTTCTTCTGACAAGTAATACAGAATTAAGGAGTCTTTTCGATGCTGATGGCGAAGCCTTTGTGAATTTATACAGAAAAGCTGTACAGTTAAGATTTACTTAGGATTACCTAGGATGCAACATTTATTTTTCTTTGAAGTAGTCTGATTTAGCAAATTTTTAAGTGGAGTAATCTTTCTGAGTGATTTTTCTCATCAACACGCCAACATCGATAGTCATCATCATTTCAGCTGAAAGGCTTCCATTGCTATACAAAGGTTTTTCCTATGTCACCACAACGGCCGGTCCAGTTTATCACGCCTCCATCGAATTCACGTGAACCTTACTAAATAAAAGATTATTCTTACCCTTGTTGCGAGACCTTTCAACGTTACGTTTTCAGGTATCCGGTCGCCATTCCAGAACATTTTGGCCCCATCGATCATCTGTTCTGCGAGCAATGTACCCAGCTTACTGCCACTTAAGCTTATCTTCCTCTCCATTGCTCTTTGTGTTACTTAAAACCATCTGATGAGGCGCATTGTGAACGACCACGTTTCAAAGCCAAATGTCACTACGCACAGGCAATGTAATATTCACATAGACTAATTATGTTATTATGTCTAGATATGTAATTCCCTAAAAACCTTGTTTAAGCTTATTCTTAGTAGGGTTATTAAGATTGAGCTTAACCTACACATATTAAAATTAAGTGGTTTTAGCTAGCGCTGCTAGAAGCTGCTGGCTAAAGCTACCCTTTCTAAAATAAGCTTGAACAAGGCTTTTATTTACCAATAACTCCGTGTATTTTAAGATCACTTGCGTAAAAAGTACGATGATGGGATAAATTCTAAGAGATCTTCTATTCTGTAGTTTGCTTGCAGGATAGTCTGAAGTAAAGTGACAATCTCATCACATCCAAAAAAATCAGCTGTATTTAGGTTTCACGCAGTACCAATATTTTGACTAGTTTTTTTTTATGTTCAAAAATGCGGGATCCCTGAACGCGCGGGGCCCCAAAATGGGGGGTCTGTAACATTTGCTACTCTTGCTACATGGCTAATCCGCCACTGAGTGCCATCTAACATTTGCATGAATTTCGAGTTTCCTAGCAGCTACCGTAGCTTTGTGCTCAATGAACTGCCCAAAGTTTAAGGAAATTTCAACTACCAAGAGCTGAAGGCGGTCGATACACTCCAAAGATACATTCTAAAAAGCAGGTGCTAAGGTGATCAGGCTGCTTTTGGCAGTGAACGGACATGCTTGAGTTTTGGCGGCATTGAATATCGCGGCTAAATAAGCAGCACATGTTTAATTGTTAAATAAACATGCATCATATATATATATGTCGCATACTTATTATTTTCATGAATAATCAAACGTATTAACTCTGTTTAAGTTAAGAGCTTCAATTTTTTTTAATACGGCCTCTTTTTTGTTTTGCCATCTTTCGTTGGTCAGAGTCTACACCAAAATAACATTTTTTGCAATTTTTGTCTGTCTGTCTGTCTGTTTGTCCGGGCTAATCTCTGATATGGCTGGACTGATTTTGACGCGACTTTTTTTGGCAAGTAGCTGATGTAATAAGGAGTAACATGAGCTACTCTTATTTAAAAAAAAAAAATTCAAAATCATGTAGTCCACGCGAACAAATTCGCGGGCACAGCTAGTTTCAAATAAATTAGTTGTCTTTAGAACTATAAACCGTCTGACAGCGCTGATTATTCTACGGCATCGGGTAAGGTAGGAACAATAAAATATTAGTATAAAAAATGTGGAGTTTTAAGTATGCGCCTCAAAAAGAAACTGGGTAAGGGCGAGTCGGACTCGCACACTGAGGGTTCCGTATCAACTAACTTAAATAAAATAAATATCAAGCTTTTGCCAGCAGCAATTATTCCTATACTTATGCTATAAGACTTGCTTTGTGCCAAATTTCAGGGCTCTAGGTCAACGGGAAGTACCTTTATGATTCCCTTGAGTGTCGAAATATATTTTTTTTTGCGACGTAAATGCCGGTATCTTTTTTATTCGTTAACTTAGAAGTTTTTAATTTTACACAGCTTTAAGGGACCGCAGTCTTGGTTTAAATTTCAACTTGATACTTGCACTTGTTCCCGAGATATAGGGACTTGAAAGACAGACGTACGAACAACAAAGTGATTCTACAAGGTGTCGTTTTGAAGCTGCAAAATATTTCAGGAGGTAATTATGTTAGTGATTCTCGACCCGAATCAATAATAAAATAAGTAGGTAATTTTTTTTTTTTTTATAACCGCGCTTTTTTTCACACACACAAACACGGAACAATAAAGGGCGTTTTCACACACACTAACTCGCAACGATAGTTTCATAAATAATGTATCATCCAATCATCATCCCGCACGCCACACCCTAGCCACGCCCCCGCGGCCGTCGATCAATCGATTTAGTTTAGTGTAATTAAAAAATTAAATAACAAGTATTACTGACTATTGACCAGGTATCGTTTTTTTACATGATTATTTATGAGTTTTATTACAACCTCCTGAAATATTGTGCAGTTTTAAAACTGCACCTTGTATAAGGATTCCGTTTTTTTCCTTTTGAGGTACAGAAAGAAATAAAGATCGACAGAGAATTGATATGATTATCATAATTTCTTGTTAAATAAATACTTAATACAGGGGCAGGTCGGGAGGTCACGACAAAAAATGCAATACACTCCATAATCCATTTTCACAACACAGCTAATAAAATAGAGGAAATTATAGTTATTAATTTGTATAGCGCAGGGATCGCTTCTTGCCACAAAACTGATCTAAACGCATACATGCACGCACTTACTTACTCTCGACCCCGCCGCGCGCGCGCCGCGCGACCCCGCTTTCGCCCTCCGAGTGCCACGAGTCGCAGTATGTATTCACGTTAACTCTACATAAACTTCCAGTTATATATTTCTTATTTTTATTATGTGCGAATGTTTTATATATAGGATACATTATATATTAAAAAATCTATGACTACACTAATTTGCCCCGAAGTACAATCTACAAATATTGTAAAATGCTGTTTTCCTAGGGGTGCAAAAGGGTGCAAATATAACTGGGTGTATAGGATGCTTTAAAAAGCTTATTATGAGTTTGCACCAACTGGCTAAATTTCCCTTGAGCCGCAAAATAAAAATAATGATTTATTAGTGTTTCATACACCTCACACTTTTTTCGTGAAAAGTAATTATACACCAAAGGGGTATCTACATATATCTAAACTTACCACAACTAAATACTTATGAAATTTTTAAATTTTGGGACTTTAATGTTAAAACCTAATATTAAACGATGTTCCGTACATAACAGGAATGGTGCAAACTCAGAGAAGACTTATATTCATGTCTTCTAATGATTCCACAAAAAATTACAACTACACGAATTAGGTCCAATCTTTTTGCTAATTTGACTAGACTAATATACCGATACATCGTCTAGACCCAAACATCCATTACGAAGCATCGAGCCAGTAAAGATGGCATACAATCCACGTCCGGACATTAGGACCAAATGTGGATTTATGGCTATGGATATTAAAAGATCATCACGCACATCCATTTTTATGAATATTTACTTTAAGGCTGATTCCACAATGAAATGCAAACGCAACGATGTTTGAAGAGACCTGCGGGCTTCTGCGGGATTTCTTTACAATATTAACACGTCACTGACGCACGCTATGGTTTTGACTGTCCTAGCCTGAGCAGCGTGACAATAGCAGTGACATTTTAACATCATCATAACTAGCCCCAGCGGGCTTAACCGATTTGATAATCTACAATCGTTATCGCTTGTAGAAAACTATTCAAATTTATGGGAATGACATCATCTTAACGTTAAGTCACGTGGTCAGTACCTTTAGCCAAGTTGATAATCTGCAATTATTAACGCTAGTAGAAAGTTTCAAATGATTATAATAGAGAATTAAGTAAGTACTTACAGTTCTTTTTTCAATAGCCTTTTCTATTGTATGTCAACTTTACATGTATATACCTATGTTATGTATGCTTACACTAATATTTTTTTTTAGTTCATGTGGTGTTTACCTTTAAGTAATTGTTGCACTGTTAAAAGTTTTATATAGATTGTATTTTTGTTTTAAATTGTTGTGTAAACAATTGTTGGTAGACCAAATAAATAAATGTACGGAAATGACGTTATCTCAACGCTCAGTCTCGTGGTCAGAACTAAAGAATTAGTTGGTCACGCCCCCAGGCGTGACCAACTCGAAGCGTTCGATGCAAGCGAAACGGTTGTAACTTGGTTAGTGGGGTAGAACAAACAAATAGAGGGCGTTACCAATTGTAGAAAGAGATTCGACACGAAACGATCGTAACTTGGGTAGAAGGGCTGATACACATACTTATATATTTTTGAATACATTTATATTATAAATTAATTAATAATTAGACCCAGACATAGAACAAATTATCATGCTCATCACACTGACATTTGTCGTGGGTGGTAATCGAACCCATGACCTCCGGCATAGCAGTAAAGGCCACTGACCTCTAGACCTTAAGTTAGTCAGCAATGTGTGCTAGCCTTTAGGATTTATACTTGAATTATTCTGGGTCCCTATTATTATATTGAGAACGGTCTTAAAATAACCCTTGGATGAAACATAATAATAAAATCGGATGAAGAGATTTATTGAAATGTCAGTCATTGTATGAGATTTTTTTGAGATTGAATGAACTTTACGAGGATATTTGAATCAAGTCAAGCATTATTATCCAATTAAGTATGTTCAAATCAATTTCGAATTCAATGAGAGCTTCTGATATATGTAATCTGGTAACAAATACAGTAATATTTTTTATATATAGAAAAGAGAAATGAATATCTTCTTAATTGAAATTTACTACACGATCCAGGATTTCTTGAATTATTTATTGAAGAATTTTATGTTTCGGGGCTCGAGCTGTCTTTCGAAACTAACCCTGGCCGCAGTAGGCTTCGACCCAGCTGGGTCCCTGCTGTTGCTGACAACTCCTTGAGGCGCGCGGGAACAGTGCGCGCCGTCGACGACTTGGGCTTGGTCCGGACAGTTACCGGACGGCCGGACAGCGAGCTACCCATTGCTCACTGTCCGCAAGCCCGCGCCTACGGTGGCCGGAAATCGGGATCAGAATCCCGGCGGTGGCGGCGGCGAGAACGCCGTTGCCTGATGCGGTCGGCCTCCTCCTTGGCGAGCATTACTGCTTCGCAGAAGTTGACCGACAATACTGAGCCACCAGATTTTTGTATAAGATGTAATGTGATGTTTGTTGAGTAAAATACCACTACCCACTTATGAAAAACCGCAATAAGTAAAAAATTACCTTACAGGTAATTTCTGTAAGAAAACCATTAAATGTTAAGGGTGAGTTGCACCATTTAACTATAACGATAACCAAACCATAACCAGGCGTGAAACGGCCGCCTATTGGTCAATTTGACAACTGTTAACGGCTTTGTTATCGTTATAGTTAAGTGGTGCAACTCACCCTAAGACAATGAAATACACGTGACCAGTTCACAACTTGATTAGACTCAAGTTGGGATATAATTACTTAATAACAATATCTCCCTCGAAAGGTTCCGTTTACTTAAACCAAACTCTGTATTGATGCTAAATTTGTGAAATTAAGTGGAATTTATAATTATTCTGCTACAGTATTATTCAGCAAAATTAGTGTTTCGAGGAACGCCAAAGATTTTAGCTTGAAAAGGTTAACTTTGAAGACAGCTCCGTAAAACTTTTATTTACCCTCAAAATTGAATTTAGAACAACTCGCAAGGGATAATTAGGAAGTACCGACCTACTCGTATTTTTCTTTCACTTCAAAATCCACGTTTAATTTTTTAGTTCGCAAAATTTCATTTTCCCCAAGTCTTGGGAACTTCATAATACAGGATAATAGCTTAAGTTTTGACGTCGACTGTCGAGTGAAATCTTACTAAAATTGGGTTTCCTTACGGCTTACGAATTGGTCCTTTTTTCCCCAACTTACCCTTAAGGAAGCTCAGGGAAAGGATTTTAATTCTTTATTTTTCTTTGAACGTAGGCACTGATTTGGGTTTTACATCTTCTTGTTTTTTACATGTTTCAATCACTCAAAAGAAAACGTAATCCCTGAATTCGATAACGAGTAGCGTACAAGAGTGAAAACACAAGGCAAACGCTTAAGTATAAAAGCATTTTTACAACGCCGTAAATCCCCAAACTGGCCGCTATTCCAATTAATACCAAGACAAAATTAGCATACAAAAATATTAAGTTATCCGGAATTCCTTCAGCCCCTGTGCTGTCCTAAAATTCAGGCGATAAATTCTAAATTGCAATTTTATTGGACACTCGTAAATCCTCGGCCTTTCTTATAAATCTAATAAAATGCGTTTCATCCACTCAGACATTGTGAGATCGCTTAAAAAGTTAATTTCTTTAAAAGTTTCAAAATGGCTGCCGAGATTTCGCGCGCTAAGTGCTCGGAAGGACTTCAATCAACTTTTTGCGGGTTTTTGATTGGATTTCTTTCTTTTCGTTGTGACTGGGAATGTAATTGACGGATTATGATTTAATTTGATGTTAATGGGAGGCTGGAAGAGAGTTTGAACTTGTTTTAACCAATTAAGAATTATAAAAACCTATTAACTTTGTATAAGTAATGTTTTTTTGTTTAAAAAGTTTCTTTAAATGATGTAGTCGGTGTAATCATATTATTATCATCATCATCATCATCACCAGGCTCAGCATCGGCGGCGGAGACCTCTCGCGCCGAGGCTTGGTTGAGGCCATGGTCCGGAGTGAGGAGGAGTGGCAGGCGGTCGCTGACTTTTGCGAAGCAGTAATGCTCGCAAAGGAGGAGGCCGACCGCATCAGGCAACGGCGTTCTCCGTATTCCGATCCCGATTTCCGGCCACCGTAGGCGCGGGCTTGCGGACAGTGAGCAATGGATAGCTCGCTGTCCGGCCGTCTGGTAAATGTCCGGACCAAGCCCAAGTCATCGACGGCGCGCACTGTTCCCGCGCGCCTCAAGGAGTTGTCAGCAACAGCAGGAGCCCAGCCGGGTCGAAGCCTACTGGGGCCAGGGTTATCCGAAAGGTAACTCGAGTCCCGGTATGAAGGCTAGAAGGAACGGGATGGGCTTTTAGTCAGTAAGAGTCTGACACTATCTCCCGCTCCGCCCAAGAGCGGGGGTTGTCATTGGATGATTTTTCCCATCATAAAAAAAAATCATCACCAGCCTTTTTAACGTTCCCACTGCAGGGACTTAGGCCCCCTTTCTAGGAGAGGGAATGGGCCGTAATCCACCACGCGGGCCCAGTGCGGGTTGGGAAATGTCACATGTCTTCGAATTTTCGGATATAGGACATGCCGGTTTCCTCACGATGTTTTCCTTCACCGTTTTGAGAGCAGTGGTAATGAAATAAATTACACAAAGTAATGTGTCTGGCAGGGTTTGAACCCGTGACCTATATAACTCGTAAGTTGGAGCCATTACCACTTGGCCTCCACTGCTCTCATATTAATATGATTCATTGATATGAGAGTACGGTTCTGACTAGACGATGGTCCACTTACTAGAATGCTCAAAGTACCCGTAACTCTGGACTTTGGAGGACATTACAACCTTTACTGTCGCCACTATGAACGTGGTCACCTACTGGGCCTAAATTGAGGGAAAGTAAACTATCGATTCGAGGAGAAATATAATTTATTGATGTCTTTATTAGTAACAGGTAAAGGTATAGCTTGAATATAATCTCCTCAGGGATGTGCCCTAACAGACATTGCACAGAGCAGGTTTTGGAATGATCTTTTAAGAGGTAAAATAAAAGGGTTCTAATTGCTGCTGGTAATCACCGGGGTGGTTTTAGTGAGGCAAAAGTTCGGACGCCTTTTGAAGTTTTCTCCTCGAAAGCAATTAAAAGAATTGTTTATGTAAAATACCATTTTCAACGGTCACAGATAGGGTCCCTTTACCGTAACAATATAAACCCATTACACTAATATTATAGGCGATAGTTTTTATGTATGTGTGCATGTTTGTTACTATTTGAAGCTCAAACGGCTGGACGGACTTAGATGAAATTTAACATACAGGTTGACCATATCAGAAATCAGAAACGTTTATTTCAAATAGACCAATTACAGGCAATTTTGGAATTGTCAAAATGTCGGTCAGTCAAACAAGTGAAGCTAAATTGCACGTTCCAAAGCGTAGATCTCTATGGAGAAGAACGTGCAAGAAACTTCATATCCTGGAATACAAAACAAAATACTTTTTATCACAGAATTATGTTCTTTTAGGAGAATTTTCTACTCTTACACGGGCAGAGCCAGAAGCACCAACTAGTAACAGAATTTCAACTAAAACCCCAGCCTACATGCTCAAACACAAATATGAATATTATAATTCACAATATAAAGCCCCTTGCCGACGGTTCTCCTAACTAACCTGGCGACCTTTCGTCCCCGACCTTTGGGTCCAAATGCACTTACTGACGCTCCTGGCCATTCAATTAACACCCATCCTCGTGATGGAAATTGCTTTGAGGATCTATTTTTAGCTTTTTCTGTCGTTCTAGATTTGATTTTCGATAAGAAAGGCCATTGGCGCCGGTCAAGGGTCTTGAATGAACCTAATTGAGTGTTTTTTTAATTTACTTTTTTAGTTTCTAAAGGTAGTCCTAGAGGGCATATATCTGCTGGAGCCAATTGAAAATACAATTAAACACGGTAGGTGGCGCTGCAATCGGGTTCCCAAATTTCTTTTTCTAAGGAAACGTCAGTTTTCGGGCAATGCGATGTTTGTATGTATTGAGCTTGAGGTCTTGGGCTTTTGGAAGACATATAAGGGGCCGAAGCCAACTTGCAGAGTCCCATTAGACACTTCATGGAACTTTGTACCAACCGACGATTATCCCCGTACGCGCTATGCAAGTGCTTCCAAGGACAATAAAAATCTTCATGGTTTTATTTTATAATTAGGTATTATTATATATTTTTCAAAACCTAACTACTGGTAAGCCATATTAAAAACCTGTTTTTTCTTAACCAAAAAATCTTATTCCAGGGCAATCCACGCGTATTAACTGAACAAAGCCAACGCAGCATACGACGGCCGGCCCGAAATGTGTCCCCATGCGGCCCGATGTGAGCGACACCGGAGGACACCGGACAGTGGCCGAATATGGCCATTGTTAGCGGTAATGTTTCAGTTAAATGAACGGTCGGATTAGGATTAATTCGTTAAGGTAAAAGTGGTTTTAAATTGAGGATAAATTACGTGTTTTTTTTTAAGGTTTTATACAAGATACAGGGTATAGTGTGGGTCACGATAATGTTGTGGAAGCAAGACGCACAGAAGAGGCCGTTGTGGTGTCACTGTCCCCAAGTGACACCTACTAAAACAGTAAAAAAAATATTTAAAATACCTTACATCTACTTTTATCATCTTGTCCAGCAGTGGACGTCTTTTGGCTGAAATGGTGATGATACAATGAAGTCCATAATTTTAACATGATTTTCACCATTACTTAGAGTAACCTTGAGAAAAGATTAGATAGATTTATTTACTAAAATAATGTCCAACAGGAGGGAAATAAATGAATAAATTACTTATTATGAGAGACATGTGTACCATTTGTGTATTTCTGATGCATGTTTATAGGGTTTTGTACCTCAAAAAATACTTTTTCATTACTCATACTCTGAAAGTAGGTCTGAAGTTGCCTGAGGAGCGGGCTGAAAGTGATACTTAGTAGGGAGTTTTACTTTACAACTGACAGCTGTCAAATTATTAAAAAAAAACTAGTTCTATATTCACATTTCCATTGAGCCATGTTCAAATTTTCCATACACCCAGACAATCACAGCGCGATATAAAATTGAAATAACTTAAAGATATTATATTTTAAGGGATTTATTTGTTCAACTATTTCTTTAAAATACATTTATTTGTTCAACTATTTCTTTAAAATACTTTATTTTTAAAAGATTACAATTAATTTCTATTTTTTCATTAATGAGACAGAATAGCTGGGCGGCCATAGAAAAAAAAAAAAAAAAAAATGGCGGGAAAGTGGCAATCAGTCGTTGGTTTTTTCGAGTTTTGTTAACCTATCCGTACAACAGAGATTTGTATAAACACGTTATGTTTATCAGATTAAAATAGTGATTTTTACGCCTAATTTCATAAGAGAAGACGTTAAAGCAGTAGTGGAAAACCTTTTACCGCCTAAATCAGAAGAAAGATACCTTCCTAAAATCATAAGTTCGACGACTCAGGTTTTACAAACTTTTTATTTTATTTTTACTTTCCTTGTATTCGTAATGAAAAGCACAGTGCGTCACTGCGGGGTGCCAGCTGAAAATCAGCGCTGGGTGTTTGACGCCCAGCAATTGCTGAGTTGGTGACCCTTTCGGTTCAGGCACAGTCACTGCAACTTGTATTGTATGTCTGTACTCTTTTTTTATTATTATTTTATGTTGTTGTATATTGTGTTGCTTGCGCCGAATAAATGCTATTCTATTCGATTCAATTCTATTCTATTCTATTCTACCTCGGGGTGAAAGTAACTCATTTCGTCCCGAGAAGAAGTTGGCGGCCGAGCGTAGCGAGATCGCTAATTCGAAGAACTAGTGTTACAATGTACTATTTTTTGCGATCCGGAAAAATCTTCGAGACTCCATTCGGGAATTGAATTATTTACGTAGGTAAGTTTATACGGAACTCTCAGTAAGCTGGTCCTATTTGCACTAGCCAAGTTTTTTTTTTAATTTACGATGAACGAATATTAAAATAGGTATATAAAAGGTGAAGAGTTAGCATCTAAAGTCGAACCTTTCCAACAAAAGACATTATCTCAATGAACCATGAAACTTAATTTTATGGAGCAATTAATTATAGTACCCTCGTACTTTTAATCATTAAATTTTAATTATAAAGCCCGTGTGGAAATTTTCATCAGAGGACCTGACCTAGGAAAATATTGAGTTGGAAAGTTTATAAACAACAGTGTTGGCGAAGTTTTTTGTTGACGAAAAAACATGGCGATTGGTGAAAAACCCTTTTCAGCTATTTTTTATTGTTTTTTTTTCAAAGTTCTTATTTTCATATTTGGTGTTGATGTTGCGAGACAAAATTTTAATAAAAAATTGGTATAATAATATTATAATGTCCATCTATTTTTAACTTTTATTTATATATATAAAACGACCGCTCCCGCCTCGCCTTTACCAGGTCATCGGATCAATTTTATGGGAGGCCTTCCAAAGCTGCGTCTTCCGGTACATCGTTATGGCGACACTTGGGGGAGGCATATATCCAACTATGGACGTCTTTCGGGTGAAATGGTGATGATGATGATAATTATGTGTAAAAGGAGAAACTGACTGACTGACATATCACAACACAGCCAAAACTACAGGGCTTAGAAGCGCGAAATGCACAAGATCCTTTTATGCACAAGGTCCTTTTATGACGTAGGCGAGTACTAAAAGAAGATTTTTCAAAATTCACCCCTTTAGGGATTTTTGCTTGTTTTTTTTTATGGTGAGAAAAATCATCCAATGACAACCCCCGCTCTTGAGCGGAGCGGGAGATAGTGTCAGACTCTTACTGACTAAAAGCCCACCTCGTTCCTTCTAGCCTTAAAACTAGGGCTTGAGTTCCCTTTCGGATATCCCTGGCCCCAGTAGGCTTCGACACGGCTGGGTCCCTGCTGTTGCTGACAACTCCTTGAGGCACGTGGGAACATTGTGCGCCATCGACGACTTGGGCTTGGTCCGGACAGTTACCGGACGGCTGGACAGCGAGCTACCCATTGCTCACTGTCCGCAGGCCCACCCCTTTGGATGGAACGGGGTCCAAAGTTTGTGTGAAGAAACCTATATTCGTACAGGTGAAGCTAGTTTCATGATGACAGCTTCTTATAGCTTTTGAATATACATATTTGGACTTCGCCTCGTGTGCCTTGTGTTGTGTCAAATAATTTAATTTTATTTCTTTCCATAGTCGGATTTATTTTATACTAGCTTTTGCTCGCAGTTTCGCCCGCGTACGTAAAATATAGCCTATGTAATAAAGAGGTAAAGTTTGTGTTTTTTTATTTTTTTTTAGTAAGTACTGGTCCGATTGCTAAATTTTTTTCACCAATAGAAAGCTGATTTATTCCTGACATACGCTATATTTTATGTATGCAGGCGAAGCCGCGGGCAAAAGATAGTTATTAATATAATAAAGAGGTAAAGTTTTTTTTATTTTTATTTTTTTTTGTTTTGAGGTTGGTCCGATCGCAAATTTTTTTTTTCTGATAGAAAGCTGCTTTATTCCTGAGTGACATAGGCTATATTTTATGTACGCAGGCGAAGCCGCAGGTAAAAGCTAGTAATTAATATTTGCTTTCTTTAAATTGAAAAGATCGATTTCATAAAATGCATCAGATTGAAACTATCATTCAAACGCTCGAAAAGCTGATTGAAAGTAACTTCTTTAATTACCAAGTAACAAGCTACAGATGAAATGAGTAGTCAGTGTTGCCATCGAATATCGATCAAAGACTTGCAACGTTCCAAAGTCTTTGAACTCTGAATTAAGTTCAAAGACTTTGTGACCGTTGTGTGTACAACGTTGCTTTGTGCGCGCTTAATTACTGAGTCGTATTTGGTCCAGTCTGTAGTCTTGTGGTTCAGCGTGTATTCGCCCTGTGGCTTCCTGAAATTTGATCCCAGATGCTATGCATCATGTATGTTTCGTTCAAAGAATCTGGTCCCAGCTTTTTTTTAAAGGTGAGAAATCATCCAATGGTTTCGGCGGAGTGGAAGGACGAGTTAGTCTTTACTAAAACCACAACTATGTTCCTTCAATTGCTTTTTGCGTTCTAGGACCACGAGCGGGTTTTCTTTTCAGAAAACCAATGCCAACGCATGGACCCAGTAGGTACCTACCCAGCTTTGATCCTGCTGGGTACACCATTACCGGCGCGAGAGGCTGTTACTCCGCCTGGCAGGGAGTGTCAGACGGAGTGACCACTCCACCCAGAGCGGAAGAAGTTATGTTGATGATGAGAAGTTCTTTAAATCAACGCATACAGAATACATCCTCATACCTACTAGTTTATTCTCCATTGTTGCTTTCCAAACGCAATGGAGCATAACAGATTCCTATGTCGAAGATAACACAGCCCACTATCCTTTAAAGCAATCTATATCGAAAATTTCGATAGGCTTGCATACCCCGGTTGAACGCATGTGCACTCAAACGATGTCGGACGGTTCAGCGCACACAGCGCAACACGTAATATCGTTTTACGAGTCACCGGGGCTGCCAACCTTTTTGTATTTGTGAATCTGAATTCCGTGATCGTTCGAATGCTGTGTGACATAGTTAGATGTTGAATCGATGATTGTGATCAAATTGATGGAATGGAAATACGCTTTTTTGGCTGAAAAACTGTTTTTAGGGTTCCGTACCTCAAAAGGAAAAACGGAACCCTTATTAGATCCCTTTGTTGTCCGTCCGTCCGACTGTCTGTCTGTCAAGACCCTTTATCTCAAGAACGCGTGGAGGTATCAAGTTGAAATTAAAACCATATACTCAGGTCTGCAGTCCCTTCAAGCAAAAAAACTCAAAGATACTCTCAAAGATCGAAATTCATAGGGTACTTCCCGTTTACCCAGAATTCTGTAATTTTTCACAAAGCAAGATCTTATAGCACAGGTATAGGAAAAAATCTGAAAACATTGAATTTGTTGTTACCTAAGTCACAAAAAAAAAAAATTGCCATTCGGAAAAATTTTCGAGACTCCATTCGGGAATTGTAGTTTGCACGGAACCCTCCAGTTTTTTTTTATTTGTTTAATCTGAGCAGCTAAAGCAGTGGTGGTCGAGTGGTAACGGCCCCGACTTACGTATAATTTATTTTATCACCACTGCTCTCAAAACGGTGAAGGATAACTGAATTGAACTGGACTGACCAGTTGGTCTAGTGTTCAGTGACCCTGACTGCTATGCCAGAGGTCGTGGGTTCGATTCCCACTCAAGACAAATGTTTATGTTATAAGTACAATCATTTATTCCGTGTCTGGGTGTAATTTATCTATAATTTGTATGTATTTAGAAATATATATCCTCTAGACACCTGGAGTGATATAAATAGTATTAAATAAATCTTAATGTAAAGGCCGAGCATCAATTCCCGAGTATTTGTTTTTTCCCGCTAAATAAGTTTTGGTCATGTGGTTTCTTTTAACCAATTAAAATAAAGCAATGGCGATAGTTTGTCCTTGGATTTCGATAGAAATTACTTTCCGAGCGGCCGCCATTCTTGCGACGCGTGCTCACGAGTTTACATCAATGGCGGCACGTGGTCGACGAGGTAAGTAAAATTTGTTTTTTGTTTGATAATTTTACTTGTTTTGGTTTAGTTTTTTTATAGAAATGTTAGTTGTTCTATGTGTAATTCTATGGAATTCACTTAATTCAATAATTTATTTCATCACCACTGCTCTAAAAACGGTGAAGGATAACTGAATTGAACTGGACTGACCTGTTGGTCTAGTGTTCAGTGACCCTGACTGCTATGCCAGAGGTCGTGGCTTCGATTCCCACTGAAGACAAATGTTTATGTGATAAGTACAATCATTTATTCCGTGTCTGGGTGTAATTTATCTATAATTTGTATGTATTTAGAAATATATATCCTCTAGACACATGGAGTGCTATAAATAGTATTAAATAAATCTTAATGTAAAGGCTGAACGTTTTAGAACTTTGTGCTTCGAGTACGACCGGCCAACCTATTTATAGCATCAATTCCCGAGTATTTGTTTTTTCCCGCTAAATAAGTTTTGGTCATGTGATTTCTTTTAACCAATTAAAATAAAGCAATGGCGATAGTTTGTCCTTGGATTTCGATAGAAATTTCTTTCCGAGCGGCCGCCATTCTTGCGACGCGTGCTCACGAGTTTACATCAATGGCGGCACGTGGTCGACGAGGTAAATAAAATTTGTTTTTTGTTTGATAATTTTACTTGTTTTGGTTTATTTTTTTTATAGAAATGTTAGTTGTTAAACATTCTATGGAATTCACTTAATTCAATAATTTATTCCATCACCACTGCTCTCAAAACGGTGAAGGATAACTGAATTGAACTGGACTGACCTGTTGATCTAGTGTTCAGTGACCCTGACTATGCCAAAAGTCGTGGGTTGGATTCCCACTCAAGACAAATATTTATGTGATAAGTACAATCATTTATTCCGTGTCTGGGTGTAACTTCTCTATAATATGTATGTATTTAGAAATATATAAGTATATTTATCAGTTATCTAATACTCATACCACAGCTCTAATTAGTTTGGGACTAAATGACGCTGTGTGAATTAAAAAACTTCTTCGAATTTAAGGTTCTATGACATGCCTGTTTCCCTTCACCATTTTGAGAGCAGTGATGATAAAATAAACTACACAAATTAATGCGCTTGGCTGGATTTGACCCCGCGACCTTAAATTCGTAAGCCAGAGCCGTTACCACGGTACCACTACTGCTCTTTAAGACTTACTATTAGTAAGAGATAATACCAACTTAAAAAGGAGAATATATCTTGTGCTATTCCTGACAAATTATTATTATTTGATCTCTCTCATAAAATGATATTCCATAGACCTTTTACTTTATGCGCAATCAAATATTTATGCCGCTATTTTTCTGTTCTGTATTTTTTCTTGGCGATGAAATGTAAGAATACACATAATCTGTGATTTTATCTTGAGTGCTGTGATGCGATAAACTATAGCACTTGGTACATTGCCAAGTAGGGAGGATGGTGCTAAACGGAAACAGATGATTTGGAATAACATTTTGGATGACAATTATTCATAGTTAACAATAAATTATTATTCATAGATATATACAACACTGAGAGCAGTGGTGGCCGAGTGGTAATGGCTCTGACTTACGAGTTGAAGGTCGCGGGTTCAAACCCTGCCAGGCGCATGACTTACTTTGTGTAATTTATATCATTACCACTGCTCTGCGAAAACATCGTGCGGAAATTGGCATGTTTTAAAACCAAAAAATTCGAAGATATGTGACATCCAGCAACCCGCACTGAGCCCGCGTGGTGGATTACGGTCCGTTCCCTCTCTTAAAGAGGAGACCTGAGTCCCAGCAGTGGGAACATTGAAGAGGCTGATGATGATGATGATGATGATGATGATGATGATGATGATGATGATACAACACTACTTTTAGTATATGCAAAACCCGAAACTCATATCTGGTATTTTTATGTAAAGAATCTCTGTACAAAATTTCATAACTGTATCATGAAAAATCACTTAGTTATAAGCGTGTTACCTAGTCACAAAGACATGGTCACCGGGACATTCGGGCGACTGAGGGGTTGCTCCCAAACGATGTAGGGGGTTAGCCAAATGACTTTTCTGTTAGCATTCCCGCTAAACGCTAAGTACAAAATGTATGGCAATGACACGCCATTTGTCACGTGACTTCTCCGCAGGTATTGTTATTGGGGGTTCTCGGATGGTTTCGATCTTCAGTGTTTGTGCGGCGTTTCTCCGCAGACCATGTCCCACCTTCCGTCATGCACCACGTGCCCTGGGGCCTAAGTCTGCTATTTTTATAAATTCGTCATTCCAACACGATCCCATTGACATTTTGCTAAAAGTTTGTAATCTGGTAATTCATAATGATCGATCATTGATCGGCCAATGGTCTTGTAATAGAATTGTGGTAGAATGACAATATCGAGCTTATTAAAGGCACTAATTGCGCAATGTCGTTGTAATGGTAGGCCACTGATCAAAGGAACTGTCAAAATTTTTGCAGTTTACCGCATACGTCAGATATTCATTTGTCATTATGTACGCGATTACCATTCTATGCCATTTCTTTCAATGGAGTGTCAGTGGTTGACCATCGGAAAGTCATAATGACGCCATTATATTAGTAGATTACCAAAACTTGTCAAATCAACAATTATGAAATCAATGATAGACCATTCTTACACTATTGTAATAGCAGACTTGAAGCCCTGTTTCCTGCTCACGTAGAGACCTAATGACAGCGTCAGCAGACGGCATTGCCGTGGCCGAATTCTGGGCCAGGCAAGGAATTTAACTAATTTTACCATCGATACGATAAGAAGAAGAAGATGTTATTGCCATACATTTTGTATGTAGCGTTTGGCGGAAACGCTAACAGAAAAGGTATTTGTCTAAGGGCGCTGGCCAGTTTAATTTGGCCATGTCATGAAGATCCATTTCTATGGTCTAGCCGCGATATATTCATTATGGCTGAGTGTAATAGTTTACACCGAATTGACAGTCCTTGCGGAAAATGGACTTAACCTGTGAATGTTTAAGTCATGAAGAGTAGATTATTAAAAATAAAAAACAAGAAGTGAAGTGAATAGATTACTTCTAGGTAAAAGTGCTCGAACGTCTTCCATATGGCCCATTTGGAAACTTGGCTTTAATTTATATAAAAAAAAATTTTTTTTCGTGATTTAACAACAAATTTACAGTGTTCAGATTTTTTCCTCTGCTTGTGATATGAGACACTTCATGCCTTTTATCATTAACTCAAAAGTTTGATTTGTTCGTAGCTTCAAAACCCCCGCTCTTGGGCGGAGCGGGAGATAGTGTCAGGCTCTTACTGACTAAAAGCCCACCCCGTTCCTTCTAGCCTTCATACCGGAGCTCGAGTTTCCTTTCGGATAACCCTGGCCCCAGTAGGCTTCGACCCGGCTGGGTCCCTGCTGTTGCTGACAACTCCTTGAGGCGCGCGGGAACAGTGCGCGCCGTCGACGACTTGGGCTTGGTCCGGACGGTTACCAGACGGCCGCATAGCGAGCTACCCATTGCTCACTGTCCGCAAGCCCGCGCCTACGGTGGCCGGAAATCGGGATCGGAATCCCGGCGGCGGCGGCGAGAACGCCGTTGCCTGATGCGATCGGCCTCTTCCTTTGCGAGCATTACTGCTTCGCAGAAGTCGGCGATCGCCTGCCACTCCCCCTCGCTCCAGACCATGGCCTCAACCAAGGCCCGGCGCGAAGGAACCGCAGACCTGATTATATGGTTTTAATTTCAAATCGATACCTCCACTCCGCTTTCCCGATATAATGGGCCTGGACAGACAGACAGACAGACAACAAAATATTTCTAGAAGGGTTCTGTTTTCCTTATTAGGTAAAAAACCCTGAAAACACGACGCCAGCTTCAATAACTACAAAATCGATCGATGCAGTTTATACAACAAAAATAGTTAGTGAGACACCTTTTCCCTCGTTAAAGCAACATGGACGCTTAAAACAATACCGACACAGTGTTCTGTTCAGTATTCATTGTGAACAAACAACACAGCTGCAAAACTATTTGTGAAGTTCAAACGAATACTGAGCAAATGCCCAGTAATGCGTTGTAAGCGCGATCCATTTTGTATTTTGTTTGAAAGCATAAATCAGTTGCTGTGAGCATTGGTGCGGAAAGTTGCAATAATTACCAGGTCTCAATCGTAGTCTAAAATTTTTTTTTATGTGGAAATAATCCAATCATTTCTCTCGCTCAGGGTGGAGGAGAGGGAGTGAGACTTTTACCATCCATATTATAGTATCGATACCGTCCATATTATTGTATCGACTGGCCTGTTGGTCTAGTGGTTAGTAGCTCTGACTGCTATGCCGGAGGTCGTGGGTTCGATTCCCACCCAGGACAAATGCTTGTGTGATGAGCACGATCATTTGTTCTGTGTCTGGGTGTAATTTATCTATAATATGTATGTATTTAGAAATATATAAGTATGTTTATCAGTTGTCTAGTACTCATAACACAAGCTCTGCTTAGCTTGAGACTAGACGGCGTTGTGTGATAGTTGTGGATTATTATATTATAGTCCTTAAAATTAAAAGTTAATTTGTACTATAAACAAGAACTAGATACTTAATATATTTTTCAAAATTTTATGATACATATTATTTAAAATTTAAAATTTTATATTGTTTTTTTTTATGTGGTATGCGTTTGTTTATAATTGTGAAAATAGGTATTATTGACCTGAATAAGAATTATTATTATATTCGATACTTTAGAAAAAAAGTTAATTTTGAAGTTATTGTCTGTTTATCTACTTTGCAAAGAAATATAAAGGAAAAGTACAAATAATTAACAGACTTATGAATCAAATATAGTGCCACTAGAATTTTACGGTTACTGCTTCTGAAAGCTTTTCAACCAGTGCTATCAACCAATGAAGCAAAAAAATAAAAACTGCAGTTCAGTACAAAAACAAACTGAAAAATAAACGCAACTGAGAGTCAACAATGACAAGAGTATACAAAGGCTGCGTACAAACGAACCGACAGAACTGGCCGTAGAATATGGAAACGTCAATGCGGGCGCTGCTAGAAATGGCATTGAAGAATAATATTTATTTAAGCAACAGTCATGCCAGGTACACACAAAATAAATCTATATTTTGGCTGGCCTGTTGGTCTAGTGGTTAGTGGCCCTGACTGCTATGCCGGAGGTCGTGGGTTCGATTCCCACCCAGGACAAATGTTTGTGTGATGAGCATAATCATTTGTTCTGTGTCTGGGTGTAATTTATCTATAATATGTATGTATTTAGAAATATATAAGTATGTTTATCAGTTGTCTAACACCCATAACACAAGCTCTGCTTAGCTTGGGACTAGACGGCGTTGTGTGATAGTTGTGGAATATTATATTATATTATATTATTATATATTTTATATATATCTACACTAATATTAAACAGGTAAAGTTTGTTATTATGTTTTTTGTTTGTAGGAGGTAATCTCTGGAATTACTGGACCGATTGCTAAATTTTTTTTACCTTATTATAAAGCTGCTTTTTTCTTGAGTTACATAGACGTTAGACATGTTTTATGTACGTGAGAGAAGACGCGGGCAAAAGCTAGTGTACTAATATTAAAAAGAGGAAAGATTCATATTTTTTCGACGTTCAAGTTTTTTTTAGGTGGTAAATCATCCAATGACTTCTCGGTCTTGGGAGGCGAGGGAAGGCGAGTCAAAATTTTACTGAGTAAAACCCACTCCTGTGTCCCTTTTGCCTTACCCCGGGTTTTCCTTTCAGACACGAACCCATGGCACCAGTAGCTTGCGGTCCTGCTGGGCCCACGTAGATCAGTTTTTAAATTCAAAATTCAAATTCAATTCAAAAGTTTTTTATTTCACATAGGCCTAGCTTCTGACGTTTTATAAGTGCCCATGTGCACTTATAAAACGTCAGAAGCTAGTGCACGGTTCCAAATTGGTCGTTTCCTATGGAGAAGAACCGGCAAGAAAATCCATGGTTACTCTTTTAAAAAAATGGTTGTTCTTACAAATATTTCCATATTACAGTATTAATAGGTATTATTTAAGAACAATGTAGACCGGTCTCTATTGTACTCAAAAGCACAATAAAAATAATCATTTTAAAAAAACTGAGTCAAAATATGAAGTAATTTAAGAATTCGTGGAGTCTACAGTGTTCTTCCATTTACATTATAAAAAGAGGCTACATAAAAAAACGCTAGATTTTTTTTTTAATAATTACAACGGTGGGCGAAACCGCTGACAGAAGGTGCAAAGTAAAAAAACATTGCACCAAAAAACCTACACCTTATGTACCGTATTCTAGCAAATAAATATTTTGATTGATTGATTGAAAGGTACATCAATGTCAACACTGGCCATGCAAACCTAGTTTATCAATATATGTATGATGTATGTAAGTGTTTGTGTGTGTTTTCGTTAAAACGCTTAATAGAGTTCGTGACAATTTTCTCAAAGGTGAAAGTTACGCTCTTCACAATTATTGCTATACACAAAATAATATATAAACGGTTTCGTCCGCATGATGGTAGAAAATTATCCCAAAGAAATCAACTTCTTCTAATCCAAAACAGTCTACCCACATGCCAAATTTCATTCAAATCCGTTTAGCCGTTTAAAAGTGTAGGATTAACAAAGGTACACGTATTATGTATTTAGTTTCTGTATGAAACTCGTACTTAAAAAAAGCTAAGATTAGTGTCTAATTTCAGCATTTTCTGTAGCGTCTTCGCTTCTATGTTATAAACGGCAATAATTGAGTATTTTGTTTGTTTATTGAAAAACTACAGGGCCCATTAGTGTTGATAGTATAGTTTTTATCAGTGAAACCGTCTTACCTTTGAAAACTTTGTCACTTGCACATCGTCATTACAATAAAAAAAAAAAAATGAATTAACAGTGTTTAAAATTTTTTGTTTAAGTTTTATAATATTTGTTAGATGGCGTCTCTAGTTGATTCCGTGCTCTGTAGACCGAATGCTGGACAAACTGCACAGTTTGTACAGTGCTGATATAATTACTGAGCAAAAAATATTGCTGCTCTTTAGTGCAGCAAAAAGAAAGTAAGTTGTAGAGGCGTCGCGCGGTAAGCGATGAGTTACTGTGGTCAAGTGAGAACAGCATATTTAAAAAGAGTAGGCGAGCTTTATTACTAGATTTCAAGTCATTTTTTGTAAATTCGTAGACATGTATCGTATTATCTTTCAACACTTTCGCTCTATCCAGAGCGGGAAAAGTTCTTGGATGATTTCCGCTTTTGGCTCGGTCCGGATGGTTACCAGACGGACGGATCAGGACGGCGAGCTACCCATTGATCATCGTCTGCAAATGCACGCCTATGGTGGAAAGGAAATTATGGTCAGAATCCCGGTGGCTGGGGTGTGAGAGCCATTCCCTCACGCATGCACTCGCCTCCTTTGTTAGCATACTACTTCGTAGACGGAGAGGTTGTTGCCACCGATCGCCCCCACGAGGACACGGTGTATGCTGCACAATGACGTGTGCAAGGACTGTGGCCTCCTAATCCCACGATGAGATAGGGTGGCAAGGAGGCTCGCTACTTCTTTGGTGATCGTCCGGTAACCTCGAACTATCTGGATAGCAGTGACCCTTTAGGACGTTCAGCTTACGGGCCGGTCTCTTCTCTCTCGGCCATGGACCGCATATTTATTTATTAAAACTTCATGCATTATAAAAGTACAAAGGCGGACTTAATGCCATAGGCATTCTCTACCAGTCTACCTAGGGTGGTATAGAGAAAACATAGTTTAATCCCCATGTAGAGCCTCGGCAATGAGGCATCTGCTGGATCCCTGGCAGGAGCCGTCTGCTGGATCCCTGGCAGGAGCCGTCTGCTGGACCCCTGGCAGGAGTCGCTTGAGTGCAGCCCTGGCCCACACCAGTTTGGGGGTCAGACGTCGAGTGCAAATGAGGCAGGTTAAAGCTAAGCGGATCGGAGCATACGGAGCAGACGGATTCGTTGGTTTGTATTAATTTGTATGGTACAGCGTGCATGATCGGAAATTGCCGATGCAAAATCCAAATGCAGTAGACGCACCCTGTCGGAATTTTGTAATTTTACCGACGGCTCTTATATTGAATACGTTCCGATTCCGACGCGGTGTCCGCTATGCTTAAGAGGCTCATTTTCCACTCGCCTATCATCAACATCGAGCATGGTTTAAAAGCTTTTTGCTTCATCTAACGCAATCTAACGCGATGTTTCACGCGATCTCGCGATGTTGATAAAGAGGCAACGCGATAAAAGATAGATAATGCCTGAAATCTCTGTTGGCATTCGGTAATTCCATGATTTTCTCGAACAACTCACCAAACTTGTTCCGGGAAATACGTGTTTTTTTTAAAGCCTTAAAAGTTTTTGAAAAAAAAAATGGTCGTCATTCAAATCTTGATTAAATTAGCGAGGCTTTTATTGTTATATTTTAAGGACTTTTTTTTAATTTTTGTGTGCTACTGAATAGCATATTTTCAGAAGTCTTTACTGGATTAGTCTTACACAAATTTATAAATTGATTTCAATAGAAGCCTAGATAATATCTACAAGATATCTATGTTTCCAAAATATCTAATGAAAAATATTTCATAACCTCCTAATCGCGTTAGAGCGGTAGTATGAGGAACAGTGAAAATGTATGTCGAATTGCATGCCCTTAAAAATGTAATACCTTGTTATACTGTCTAATAATTAGACAATTTAATTATCGTTTTCCATTCTAAATTTCCCATTAGACTTTCAGGCGAGAAAATGCATGAATTTCCAAACAATTCTATTAGCCAAATTAACTGTATTAGGGCGTAGATCAGCTTACATTTTCTATTACAAAGCACGGCTCCCTAATTTAACGTTATTTATGTTCTTAACTGAGATTAACTTATTACCGTGATGTGTGGCGTGGGATTACACGGGTGAGTTTTGTGTGTGAACACGGCAAAGTTAGAAAGGCCTAAAATGGCAATAGTATAGTCGGCTTTATAATGTTCCCACTGGTGGGACTCAGGCCTCCTTTCTAGGGAAGGGAACGGGCCATAATCCACCACGCGGGCCCAGTACAGGCTGGTGAATGTCAATGTCTTCGAATTTTTGGTTCTAGGACATGCCGGTTACCTCACGAAGTTTTCCTTTACCGTTTTGAGAGCAGTGGTGATGAAATAAATTAAACAAAGTAATGCGCCTGGCGGGGTTTGATCCCGGCAACCTTGGTTCTCCTGCGGATATCTTCATTTCTGATTTGATCACGCAAGGAAACTCCGAGCTTAGCTCTTTCGTAATGGAAAGATTTAAGCTCGAAGCTAAAGTCAGTGTAAAGGCAATCCCTTTGGGTGACTTTAAGTCTTCTTGTGAGGCTCATTGCGAGCGAGCACGTTTCGGAGCCATATGTCAACATTAAAATTGTATTTGGCTTTTTCCCATGCACAGAAAACGTGTTCAAAAGCCGAACTAGGACATCCTGTAACAGGAATCTTTTTAGCGAAACCAATTCCTAGTTATATAAGCTAGAAGTAAAAGTGTTCAGCAAAAGAGACTAGCAAAAAGTGTGGTTCAACCGCAAAGTAATCTGAAAAACTAGTTTAGGAGGGTTGTTGTATTTGCCGTCTATACAAAATGATAGCTGCAAGAAAAATAATTGTGGGTGAATCAGTTTCATCTATTTTGAATGTAATTTCATGAAAATTAATATATTTGTGTAATAAATGGTTAAAATTTTGTATTATGTAGTCCAGTTTGGTTAATGTTGTTTTCTTTATGGCCATGTTTTGTTTGTTTTCATATTGTATAATTTTAATAATGTATGTATTTAACTCAATGTTAGAAGAATGTATACTGACCTTGGATTATTGTTTACCTATTCACGGAAGGGACGCCAATTTGTCACTCACGGTGGTTGCTGAAAACCAGCACTGTAGATTGCTGGATTTGTCCAGCGTCACAGTATAAGCTGAGCAACGGCCTATTCTTGCCTAGATGCGACGCACAATTTGAATGTATTTATATTGTATTTGTTTTGTTTCTAACTTTTATTTTTGTTTGTCTTTCTCGAGGCGGCCGGCGTCGCACAGATTACATTGTTATTATTACGCGTGTTTTAATAGACAACCTAGACAACAAAGTTGTCTATGGTTCTAATCTGTTAGGCCTGGTCTACACTTGACGTTATGGCAACTAATTTTTATCTTTATTTTGTTTTTCTTTTATTAATTTTTATTTTTATTTTGTTTTTCTTTTTTTAATTTTAATTTTAATTTTGTTTTTCTTTTATTAATTTTTATTTTGTAATTATTTGTGTGTCTATACGGGCAGAATAAACATGTTTTCTTTCTTTCTTTTTCTTTCTTTAGTTTCAAACGTTTTCTTTTACTTTACCCGATGAATTCAAGCTTCGTGCTAAATGTATTAAAACCTAAAGCTAAGCTGGATCAGCGATACTCACTGTATAGTCTATATTTTATTTATAAATTTATTATATACTTTATTGTAGTTACATAAAGAAACATAACATACATCTGCACAAATATGTAGGTATTATAAAGCGGTAAAGTTTGTTTATTTGTTTTTATGTTTTTTTCTTGTTTTGTAGGTAATCTCTGAAGGTACTGGTCCGATTGCGAAATTTTTTTCAACGACAGAAAGTTGCTTTATTCCTGAGTAACATAGGCTATATTTTATGTATGCTGGTGAAGCCGCGGGCAAAAGCTAGTTATTAATATCATAAAGAGGTAAAGTTTTTAATTTTGATTTTAGCAAGTAATCTCTGGAACGAATGAACTGATTTTGAACATTGTTTTACCAGTATCAAGCTAGATTCATCCTGATTGACACTGACAATATTTGTTTGTAATTAGTATTTTTTTTTACCTCAAACATGTTACACCCACGGCGAAACTGACACAGCTAGTACATAGATGCAATAATAATTAAAGGCTCAAATACTAATTTAATAAATTTTATTACAATAGAATAACCCTAACTATACCAATCCTAACTAAGATTGATAAATACTACTACTACTACTACTACTATTGATTGATTGTTTTTATTTAATTTAATGATATTTATAAAATACCCAAACAAAACTACATATATTATAATTTACACATATATACACCGCTAAATTTTAATCGCGTCAGCTGAGCGAGTTCAATGACCTGTAGTTAATAGTCGGCGTTGCGTATAAAGTACCTACAGGTCATTGAACTCGCTCAGCTGACTTTTTCTTAAAGAAATTAATTTCGTACATGCGTAAATTAATACGAGTTTTGAAAAGGAGGTACTTTATTTTTTAATTTTATCTTAACAAATCGATAGTGTTTCATGTAATGGATCGACCCTTCACGAGATTAAAACTATCTGCCCTAAGTTTAAATTTAGTGACTGGGCAACTAAAGGAATTAGAATAAGTAGGGAAAGACTTTTCGAGTTGTATGGCCTTAAGCCTATTATTAACAAATTAATAAATAAATAATAATAATATATAATATATAATAAATAATATAATAAATAAATAAATATGTTGCTACTTATTCTTAAATGTTTAAAAATACTTGTAAGGCAGCTAAGGCCTTATACATTAGCAACAAAGTTAAAACAGCAGATAATAAAATAAAAACGGTTTGGAATATTATAAATAATGAAACCAACAGAAACAAAAGAAATAATAATGATTACACATTGGAGACTCATCATGGTCTTATTAGCGATAACAAACTAGTTGCAGAAGAATTTGTAAATTTCTTTACCAGTATACCAATTAAAACTACTGAAGCCCTAAATTCGTCGCCATCGCATGCTTTTGGTTTATTACAGGCGAACGTTGCAGCCTGTTCGACTGAATTTAACTTTAAACATATAAACCCCATAACAGTAATAAAAGCTTTTAAAGAAATCAAGATTAAATTGACAGAAGATCTATGGGGTATGTCTATCAAAGTTTGTACCTCAATTATTGAGACTATAGCGCCGTACTTGGCTTTAATATTTAATTTGTGTATAGATCAAGGAGTCTTTCCAGATCTAATGAAATATAGTAAAGTGATACCACTCTTTAAATCCGGGAATAGTAGAGACACTAATAATTATAGGCCGGTGTCCGTTTTGCCGGTTCTTAGCAAGATATTTGAAAAGGTAATGTTAAATCAAATGCTTAGTCATTTTAACTCCAATAACATCCTACATGATAAACAGTATGGTTTCACCAAAGGACGTTGTACAACTGACGCGGGTGTTTCCTTACTGAAACACATTTTTAATGCGTGGGAAGAGGCACAAGATGCTATACGCATCTTCTGCGACCTATCTAAGGCGTTTGATTGTGTAGTTCATGAAACATTGCTTCTGAAACTCAAGCATTACGGACTAGGCAATGCAGCGTTAAGCTTATTAAAATCTTATTTGAATAATAGACAGCAATTAGTGCAAATAAACGGTGTCAATTCGTCGGGATTGAATGTTGAAATGGGGGTGCCCCAAGGTTCAATTTTAGGTCCTTTTTTATTTTTAGTTTATATTAATGATTTACCCAATTTGTTGCAAAATAAACTTAATATGGTGTTGTTTGCTGACGACACTTCTTTGATTTTTAAGATAAATAGAAAGACTAACAATGTTGACAACGAAAATAGCGCCCTATTGCAGGTTCAAAACTGGTTCACTGCTAATAATCTGGTTCTCAATGGGAAAAAAACTAAATGCATAAGATTTTCCTTACCGAATGTCAAAAGTAGTGATTGTGACATTGTATTGAACAATGAAAAACTAGAATTTGTTGATAAAACGATTTTCCTGGGGATTACGCTTGACTCAAGGCTACAATGGGGTCCTCACTTAACATCTCTTGCAGGGCGGCTTAGCTCAGCTGCATATGCTGTTAGAAAAATCCGCCAATTTACGGATGTTGATACCGCTAGGCTAGTCTATTTTAGTTATTTTCATAGTGTCATGTCGTACGGTATCTTACTATGGGGACGGGCTGCAGACATCGAGTCAATCTTTATATTACAGAAAAGAGCCATCAGAGCTATTTACAATCTCCGCCGGTGCGATTCTTTAAGGGAACTGTTTAAAGAAATTAACATAATGACGGTACCTTGTCAATTTATCTATGAAAACATCATGTATGTAAGAAAAAATCTTCATCTTTTTAGCAAAAGAGGCGATAGACATAATTATGTTACAAGAAATAGGGATCAATTAGTTCAACCAGGTTTCAGACTGGCTAAAGTTGCCTCTTCTTTCATGGGGTACTGTTTGAAATGTTATAATAAAATACCACCCCAAATATTAGAACTCAATGAAACGAAATTTAAATCTTGTATTAAACGCACACTATGCAGGCAAGCATATTATAAGTTGGAGGATTATATTCAAGATAAAAATGCTTGGCTCAATGCTGGTCCAGCTCCACTACCACTAGGGCGTACTAATTAGTTGATTAGTTGGAAACTAATATTATTATTTTTTAATTTGAAAGACAATTGCATTGTATAATGTAGAAGCACTTTTTTCAAGTTTGTGAATGTGAAGCACCATGGAGCATTTTTATTAGGTTACAACTTTTTTTTTTTTTGACATTACGAGCATGGCAGTTGAGAGTTTGTCATGCTCACTCAAATGTCTCGCTGTTGGTGGCACGTGTTATTGGGTCGTTCAGTTCCCTTCAAAATGGTTGAGCTGAGTGGGGCTGATGCACGCGTCATGCTCGTGAACGGGTGCCGTCAGATGGGACTGGTCATCTCTTAGCTGCCAGTGGCTTAATTCAGTTTCTATCTTTTAATTATTTTACATTTTTATTTCATTATCGACATTGTGCTCACATGATAGAAGCAACAAGTAATATGTAACCAAGCATTATATGTAACACATAATATGATTTAAAAGAGTGTCCATGGAGTTTCTTGCACGTTCTTCTCCATAGAGACCTACTCTTTGGAACGTGCAATTTAGCTTCACTTTTCTTGGACTGACCGACATTTGACTATTCAAAAGTGCCTGTAAATGGTCTATTTGAAATAAATGATTTGACTTTGAAAAAAAAAAAAAAAAATTAAAACGATTAAAATTTAGCGGTATATATATATACCTATATTTCTATATATTTTAAAAGTCGATTTGCATCTATGACTTACTTACACTCAAAGGTTCAGTTGAAAACCAGCGTCAGGCAACTGCTACGGTTGTCTGGCAGTATGCTAAACTGAACCTATTTGGCACTACCGTGAGACACATTGTTGCTGTTGGTTTTTATTTTTTTTATTTTTTTTATTTTAAGTTTTTAATATTATTTAAGTTTATTAATATTTTTTTTAATACATGTTATTTTCATTGTGTGCCAAATAAACACTTTTTTCTTTCTTTTCTTATAAATTGGTTCTTAAAAAAAGGCCTTTAAGGAGCAGTATTGCCGAGTTTCTTCGCTCCATGCTTTAGTTACGTTACAACATGCAGCAAAACTCACCGTCAGTAGCTACTCAATAAGCATTTATTCAAATGAACAGCAGACTATACAGCTACAATCTACATCAGCATTGGGTTTCCGCAATTGAGTCGTGTACTGTCCCGACGTAGCGGGGCGGGATTGTGGTGGACCGCACTAGGGTATACCTATATCGGATAAGATGGGGGCACTGTGTTTTGCGACTGACAAGTTGGGAGATAACGGGATTATCTAACACTGTAGACTCAGTGGATTCATAGACGCTTTTTAAAAAAAAACGTTTTTATTATAACACTATGATCTGCTGCTAGCATACTCAAACTGTAACCGTAATAATGTGTTTTAAAACAGTTATAACAGAAAAACACTTTTAAATGTAACAGATACAATAATGTTATCGAATGAAACTGTAACCTTTTATATGTGTTAATAAGTGTTAATATGTGTAACTGAAATAATTGCACAGTACCATAAATAAGTAAATTGTAACTTTGGCAACGCTGCGTTTACCTGTTACACTTATTAACACTGTTAACACTTTTATATCTGTTACAGATATGTTACGGTTACACTTTTTTAAGTGTTTTGGGTTAACACATTGAATACACATATATAAGTGTTACATTTTTGATTCTGTTACACATTCAACATGTAACACTTATAATTCTGTAACCTTTATGAAGGTCTTTTTAAGTCCCTGGCTGCCAGCGGCTAGTTGAAAATTATCTGAGGAAAACATATTCCCGGGATAAAAAGTAGCCTACATTAGCTTCTTCCAGTGGCTTCGCCCGCATGTAAATAAGTTTTTCCATATAAACTTGGGACCTTTTTCTAGTGTCAGACTTTTACTGACTAAAAATCCACTCCTGTTCCTTCGTTGCCTTCGTACCGGGGCTTGAGCTATCTTTCGAATTAACCCTGGCTCCAGTGGGCTTCGACCCAGCTGGGCCTCTGTTGTTGCTGACAGCTCCTTGAGGCGCGCGGGAACAGTGCGCGCCTTCGACGACTTGGGCCAAACAATAAACAAACAGCTTGGGTTACAAACTTAGGACCTCCATTTTACCCCTTTAGGAGTGAAGTTTCATAAAATCCGTTTTTTGCGGATATCTACACTTTATAAGGAACCTACCTGCCAAATTTTAAGTTTGTAGGTGTTATAGTTTCTGAGATTTCGTGATTAAACAGTGAGTGGTATATATATAGATTATTTTTTTGGGTACGGCTAGCAAGCTAGTACTTCTTCATCATCTCCGTCCAAAATTTACACCCATATGTTTACACCAAACACTTTACCCCGCAAATTCCACGCGCAGGCTTACCAAGCATTACCGGGACACCGGGTTTTACGCTCAGGTACAGACGAGTGCTCATTATATCGCATACCGGGTGAAGTCGACTGTGAAACTAGTATAGCTGAGAACAACAGCCCGCTAATGTGAACTTCCATGCCGTTGGGTTTAAAAAATAAATAGGGTAAGTAGTATAAATGCTAAGCTTTGAATGGTAATTAGCCTGTTTTGTACCACTGTGCAGTCAACGGTCCTTTTTGTATGGAAAAAGTACGGTTGCTCAGAAATTGTAAACTAATATTTTATTTTATTAGGGAAAACAAACAATAAAACATAAGGAATTACATGAAAAAGTCTTAACAATAGTGTTACACATGTGATATCAGCAACGTTCTCCACTTAAAAACTTGAGTTTGGTTTGACAAGTGCTGTATTTTTTAAAGGAATGCAATAAGTTTTTTTTTAATTACGTTGTCGTTCACAATGTAATTAAAAAAAAAACTAATGTTAGTTATTTTGACTGGCCTGTTGGTCTAGTGGTTAGTAGCCCTGACTGCTATGCCGGAGGTCGTGGGTTCGATTCCCACCCAGGACAAATGTTTGTGTGATGAGCACGATCATTTGTTCTGTGTCTGGGTGTAATTTATCTATAATTTGTATGTATTTAGAAATATATAAGTAAGTTTATCAGTTGTCTAGTACTCATAACACAAGCTCTGCTTAGCTTGAGACTAGACGACGTTGTGTGATAGTTGTGAAATATTATTATTATTATTATTATATTACTATTTATTATTATAGCAACACACACATCCACATCCGCACCCACATTATACTATTTTAGAGGGTAGCGTCGGCGTCGGCTCGCCCAGAAACTAGTCTTAAGGATCTCTATGGTTTTATATGTGTCGTGATTAGAGAATTGAATATTGCCGTGTAGTGGGAATATTGTCCGAAGTATGAATATTGGTGGCAGTATTGCCAGCAGTATTCCCATATTGCAGGCAACGGCACATCTCTATTCGTAATGGTCCACTTGCTTCTCATACATGAGCTGTATGAGAAGCAAGTGTTGCTGTTCGAAACCGGGCAAGTACTGATGTTTTTCAATTCATAATGTATTTTTCTAAGTTTACGTAGGACATTATTGACACCCTGTGCTTCGGAAAGCACGTAAAACCATTGACACTCACACAGGTGAGGTGAGGTGTAGGTCCATCAGGTGGGATCGCAGTAAAGCACTAGTTTATAATTATTTAAAAAAGTCCGATAGAGCCCGGCGTGCACTTGATGTGTCGTACGCAGAGCCTAATCCAGTCATACGCTGCGTGAACGGATTTGACCAGCAGATTTAGACCATCGAACCAAATTTGAGAGTGTGTTAGGTAATACTGTAATCATACGAAAATATTAGGTGCTAGTAAAGTGGGGTAACTTTAGCCCTGGGGTATAACTTTGGCAGAAGCTTATTGAGTAATAGAAACATGAGAAACTGTGTTGATTGTGTTTCTATTGGTTAATGAGTTCGGGCCACAGTAACCCCACTTTACGGTACCCATTTTATTTTGTCATTATTACAAAAAAATCCATTCAATGCATTCCTGGTACTAGCTACAATACAGTACAGGCGTAGAGTACCCAGCCTTTCAGTGTTTTACAAGTTGAATTTTGGAGAGTGTGCGCAGGAATTGCATGACTTGATTCCGCCATCTCATTTCTACCATCGGACAACCAGACATACGGCGAGTATCCACCGTTAAGTTGTTAATAAACTAGTGCGCCTCACCATCAACGATTGCATCACTGCTTACCATCAGGTGGGATCGCAATCAAGCACTATGTGAGATAAAAAAAATAGCTAACGAACCAAACCATGGAATTTCAAGTTAGGTTCAACATCAACAATTATACCCGGCAGCCATGTTGATAATAAAAAAGAAGAATTTCCCTTTACCGTGCTGGCGACCAAACACGGTGCACGATGGAAAAGAAAAAAGCTACACGTAGTCAGGGAGCTAGGTGACGAAAAAAGCATGTTATTGGTTTTTCTGATAGGAACACTATCGTCAAACGAGATGAATAGGAACGTATGGGTGAGTAGAACCCGTTAGGTAGTTTTAGAACGAAAAAGGCAACGAAAGAACGAATGAGTGGGTTTTTAGTCAGTAAAATTCTGACACTATCTTCCGCTTCGCCCAATAGCGGGGGATATCTTTCTCCCACTCCACCCAGATCGAAAAAGGTTATTGGATAATTTCTTACCGTAAAAAGGGGTGGTTAGAACCAAGACTTTGATTAGGATTTTCATTGTCTTAATATTGGTTTCTAGCAAAGTTGACATTGTTTTTATATCACAATGCAAGAAAAAATACAAATACAAATAATTTATTTTCCATTCACAAAATTTTTACTATATCTAGCGATTGAAGTGACCTTTTAGGCAAAAATTGCCTGTGTTAGAACACTTTGCTCTTCCGAAACTTAATATTACGTGATGTACCTACTAAAAATTAAATTCAATTCTTAAAGCTTAATGTTAAATTTTACAAAATGGTTCTTAATAACGTGAAAAAGCCCTTCAAGTTTTGTTTCTATTCACCCCTGAGGTCCTATTTACCCCGGTTGATGTGTGTATGGATATTTGGCGAGAGAATAAATCTAAGGAACAATGCTTTAAAATGTAGAGTGAGTTTTAAATCATTTATGCTGTCCTCATAAAACTTGTTTATGAGTTGTTGATTGTTATTATTTCTTGATACTGATTTATAACCTTAAAACTTAAAGGTTGATTACAGATGCAAGATTATAAAAACTATCAAAGATTGTTTTATCTCTTGTCAAATCATATGAATTTATTTGATAGGTACTTAAAATTCTGCCAATTTTTCGACGAATACAGGCGTGAACTTAAGTTTCTAAAGCAATTTCGACATTAATTTAATACACTTTTCAAACATGATCTCTTAAACCATTAAACGTCCGATTGCATTTCCATTTACCACTCAGAAAAACTCTGACCAAAAATTTGTGAACAAGCAATATTTGTTTTAGGGTTCTGTATCTCAGCAAAAACGGAACCCGTATACTTTGTGGCCTTCGCTACGTCTTCGTCAGGGGGCGTGGCAGACAGCTTCAGGGCTTCGTACTCTGGCCGCGGAGTCCTGTTGTAGCCCGTAGCAACGGGCTCATGATCTGGTTGCCCTTTTTAGGCGATGACGGCGGTAGAGCAGATGGCTCTATGTGTATATGCTTGTATGTGTGTAGGCGCGTCACGACGCTGCTGCACACAGCACCGTCATTGTAAGCCGTGTTGCTATTTGTTATCCGTTTGTCAAGACCCTTTTTCTCTGGAACGTGTGAAGGTATTCAGTTGAAATTGATATCAAATGCTCAGACGCCTTATCATGACGTGTTAAAATTTCAAGTGTGCGAGCGAGAAAGAGGGATGGAGCAATACGACCTATATAGCTCCCTCTCTTTACCAGTTCAGTTTGGGTCGTCAAATGGATTGCATTAAGAGCTCGTGGTAGGGTCTTATTTCTCCTTTGGAGCAGTGATAAAAATCAAACTTTTAAGTCAACGCAATCTCCAAATAAGGACATATATATGATGCATATTTAGAATCAGGTTCAAAGCCTGTAGGGTTCCCTTTGATCTGGAATCCTGAAAGGCAAGTCTGAAAGTTGTTTTGTAGTTACATCATAAAATAAATACATTTTTGTGATGAGAAAATTCTTCAAGATTGAGTCTTTTCGGGAATCGAGCTATTTAAATAGGTAAGTTTGTATGGAATCTTCGGTGCGCGAGTATGACTCGCACTTGGCCGGTTTTTTAGTGTAGATTTATTTTTCTTTAGCAAAAAGAGTAGAACGCAGACAGATTAAGCTACACCGCTAAGTTACGCTTGAGTTGAAATAATACAAACATGGCATGTTTACATTTTTTTTATTTGAAATAATTTTGTATTGTTTTATTAGATTATTTTTGAGGTTAGTATTTTAAAATTTTGGAGTTATTAAAGCATATTTTAACCGAGGATTTTACAAAGTTTATTTTGAGATTACATAATCTCAGATTAAATTTAGCTTGGCAGTAATTGCTTTGAAGGAGGTGATCTCCGTCCAGGGCCAAGGTCAAGAGTTCACCACTGCTGATGACCTCACGAAAATACGGCGGTACTCCATCCAAGCTGGTCACACTTCCACTGTATGCTCTAAACTCTAAACTATCTAAGTCACCTTGGTTGGGACGTTGGTTTGCAACCACCTGCCTTTCACTTATTTTTTTTAGAGATAAATAGTGAATATGTGACGAAGTCGCCTACGCGCGTAGCAACTGCTACATACATAACGCGTAGCATGCCTACGCACGTAGCACTTTTCCACATCGCTAGGCACTGGTTGCTACGACAATCTAAGATGTATAAATATTTATAATCGACAAAAAATTAGTTTTAGGTGAAAGTTAGTATGTCTGTTTGATAATCTTTCACGGTTAAATGGCTGAATTGATTTGACAGATTGTTACTCATAAAAATAACACAAAACTCTTAACAAATTAACATTACACCCACTCTGATCCGGCGAACTTTGTACCGCCTAACAGCTAACGAATGTAGTAATACCTTTTAGCTATTCTTGGACTGTGAACTTCCTAGGAACAATAAGAAAAGTTACTCCCTAAAAGTGTGTATAATTTGGTACTGGTAGCATTTAGTGTGTAACTATGTAATTAACGTTAAAATGATCAAACCGCAATCAATTTACATAACTAATTGCTTGCTTCAAACCTCAGTAATATCAATTTATCTGTAAATCAGATTCCTTTTTACATTAAGGCCAAAATCAAAACGTATGGACTTCTTAAAACAAAACCGGTGTAGCCATTACTCAGGGTTGCCACTCAATCGTATTAGGAGGCGGAATAATATGTGGTTATTGTGCCTACATACTATACTAGAAAAGAAAACGTTCTCCCCAAACACCCATTCATCTATTTTGCTGTTTATAAATTCATATCAAAATTGTATGCAATGTGTACCGAATTATATACTTAAAAAAATAAGTAGGTACCTCAAGGGGATGCATCTCGACATATATTTTCACTGTTTTTCATACAACCGCTCTTACGCGATTATGACTTTATTACACATTTTTCATTAGATATTTTGGAAACATAGTATCTTATGGATATTATCTAGGCTTCTATGAAAATCAATTTATAAATTTGTGTAAAACTAATCCAGTTAAAGTGAAAATCTGCTATTTTGCATAAACTTTGACACTTCATAATTTACTCAAAAATAAAAAAGTCAAAAAAGTACAACAAATAAGCCTAGCAAATTTTATCAAGATTCTAAATAATGACAATGTATTTCAAAGATTTTTAAGGGTTTAAAAAAAACACGTATTTCCTGGAACAAGTTTTGTAAAATTTTCGAGTAAATCACGGAGTTACTGAATGCCAACAGAGTATTTAGGTTTTATCACTCTTGCCTTTTCGTTGCCTTTTCGTCAAATATCACGTTGGATTGCGTTAGATGAAGCAACAAGCTTTTAAACCATGCTCGATGTTTACGATAGGCGAGTGGAAAAGCAGCCTCTTAACGGGTTAATATTCATTCAATTTCATCTCACCTCTTTACATGACCATACCAAGAAAAACGATTTCCTTTCAACTTTTTAGTCACTGGCGCCACTTTCAAACTTCCTCTAATATATTTTTTCCTCTTTTTATCCATTTTCGCCATGCCACACATCTATCTACTTGTGCTATGGAACCTTTCTCCATGCCAAGTTTCAGGGTCAATGGGAAGTATAGGTTTTAATTTCCTTGTGAGCTTCAAAATATGTCAAAAACGGCTGTATCTTTAGATGGCTTTGACTTAGAAGTTTAATTTTTTCACTGCTCCAAGGGATCTGAATATTTGATGTTAGTTTAATACCTCTACGCGTCACTGAGAAAAAGGGTCTTGACAGACAACAAAGTGACCCCATTTGCCACTAAAATCTATTCAGCACGCACTCTGCTGAATGCCGACTTTTTTAAAAGTGCATAGTGCCATTTGTACTTAACCTTTTGACCGCCAGGGTCGCATTTCCAAGCTCACTGTCTGGCCGTCCGGTAACTGTCCGGACCAAGCCCAAGTCGTCGACGGCGCGCTCTGTTCCCGCGCGCCTCAAGGAGTTGTCAGCAACAGTAGGGACCCAGCCGGGTCGAAGCCTACTGGGGCCAGGGTTATCCGAAAGGGCGCTCGAGCCCCGGTATGAAGGCTAGAAGGAACGGGGTGGGTCTTTTAGTCAGTAAGAGTCTGACACTATCTCCCGCTCCGCCCAAGAGCGGAGGATGTCATTGCATGATTTTTTCTCACCAAAAAAAATAAAGGGTCGCATTTCCGCAACCAAATATCTACTCATTTTCTGTTACCTATGGAGATTGAAGAGCTAAACGCGATGGAATAGAGTCGGTCTAAAAAGTCAAACGACTTGGGTAATTATTAGGGTAAAATGAAATCTGATGTAGTCAACACTGGTTCAATAATCTAGGTTGATTAAGAGATCTTGATCATTGTTTACTAATAGAAGAACCTTATAAAAAGTATCGTATATAAGTATTTTCGACACACTTGCTCAGAAAGTGACTATATTGCACTACACTTTAGTATATAATGTAGCTTGAAACCAAACTGTGACTTTTTGATTACCATTATGCACAAGTGTGATAATGTAGTGATAACCTTTTTTGTTAAACCTCTGTTCTCAAATCAAACATTGAATTCGGAAAAAAATACATTAGGTATTGCGTTTAATAGTACAAATTAGTGTCTTGCTTGCTTATTTTATGCTAATTTGTGTTTAAATAAACTATTTTAACCTTTACGTGTTATAAAGTACGTAGTTAAAATAGTTTATTTAAACACAAATTAGCATAAAATACATAGTAAGTTAGTAGTTATAAATAAAACCTTTTATAAAATAAAAATATTTTTTCTGTTTATAAACATAAGCAACCTCATTCTTATTTTTATTCAAACAGCCTAGCTAGAGTAGCTAGTCTATGGCCGCCATTTTGGATGCGCGCGCATAAGAAGAAAGAAAAATTTTTTGCCGCCATACTACAAAAAAAAAAACAGTTTTGCTGATAAAGCAATAATTAATTAATTTGTAAAATTATTCTTCTCAAGTGTTTTGAAAAACGTCGTATGATACACGTGAATATTGGCGATTACCGTCTTCGGCTCTCTTAAGATCCTTCGGCTCGGATCTAAATACCGCCCCAGCGGTAATCACCAACATTATATACTTGTATCATAATGTACTATTACTAAATGATTAAATATTGTACAAAATTCCCAAGGCGTTTGACTTTTTAGACAGACTAGTCACAATTACACGACCCTGGCGAATAGGATGTGAAAACACTCGTCAGACCTGTCTAATGCGAGTAGAAAGGGTTAACTGATATTATTATTTTTATCGGGCTTTGTTAGCGATCCTAAGTTTTCTACTACTTTTTCAGTTTTTACCCGTGTTATCCATTTGTATCGCTGTTGGTTCTTCTACGATTCAATAAATAAATAAAAGCCCCTACCATGAGCTGTTAAGGCGATCCAGTTTACGACCTAAACTGAAATGATATGACCTAATCGCGGGTCTCAAACCATAGGGGCGTATATGCAAAAATGTGATTTTTCGTTTTTAATGCCATTGGATTCTACTACAAGTGATACATTAACTGAATTTTTCTTATAATTTAGTGTTAATTACTTTTTGCATAAATTAAAAAATATTATTTGCCGTATGCTGGAGAGTCTAGAATTATTTTTAGACCAAATAGCCGTATAATTGACGTAAGAGCAATATTATTGCGTATTGGGGCAGTTTCGACGTGCCATAGAGACGTACGCACGTACGACTTTCAATTTTATCGTGATCCTGGGAAATCGCATCGGACCATAAAGGCGTATGAACATACGACTGTTTATTTTACTTTAACCTGATATCATTTTGTCAAGCTCTATAGATGTAAGTAATGTAACAAATATTCGCATTCGCGAATATTCGCATATTTTTTTATATTCGCATTCACGAATATTCGCACATTTTTTGATATTTGCATTCGCATTCGCAAAAATCATGCAAATATTTGGCAAATGTTTGTGACAAACAAAAAGGAAATAATATTTTAATATTTTTCCATCACACAACTTTATTTCACATTTTCATCATCACAAAGTTTTTCAAATGAATTTAACTGTTTCTCCAGATGGGTGCGTGACGAGTATTTCGGATATTCGTATCCATCAGAAGGACGTTCGTAAAGTTCTGCGTAACTTTAATGTGAATACAGCCAGTGGCCTCGACGGGATACCAGCAGTTGTTCTTAAAACTTGTGTACTTGAATTGTCTCTAATCTTGACCCGCCTATTTCGCCTCTCTGAGACTGAATAAGTGCCGTTCAGCCTGTGCCCAAGAAAGGCAGTCGAGCTGTCCTGGCAAACTACCTATCCATCTCCGTTACGTCTATCCTCTGTAAGAGTATGGAACGGGTGTTTAACAGATAACTCCTGGCTTACCTAGAAACAAACGACATCCTCATTGACCGGCAATACGGTTTTCGCCTAAATCGGTCTATTGGGAATTTTCTAGCGTATGCCATTCACATCTAAAGCAAGGCCATCGAGAAGCATGGGGAAGCGCTTGCAGTCTCCCTTGATAACTCGAAGACTTTCGATATGGTCTAAGCTGAAACTATGTAAAGTCTTATTGCTAAGCTTCCTTCCTCTGGTCTAACCACTGGTCTGTGTGATTGGATCGTAAACTTCTTGAGGGATCGATCCATCCGAGTAGTTATTGATGGCTACTCGTCGGGTCAAATGGATATTAATGCCAGGGTCCTTCAGCGGTCGGTACTCTCGGCAACACTGTTCTTGCTGCACATAAATTACCTACTTAAAGCCAGTACCTTTGGGTATACAGACGATAGCACTGTTGTTGAGAGTTACATGTCCGGCGAGCGAGCTTATGGATCTCAGATCCAGTCTTTCCGAGATCTCTCTTAGATCTCAGAGATTCTTGGGGTGCCGCTGTCGACTACCCTCAATTTCGGCTTCTACATCGAAGCAAAAGCCAAACTGTCTACCAAAAAAATCGGGATCTTAGCGAGGACGAGACGGTACAACCTCTATCAAGCACAAGTTTGATCGTGTATGGTCTTTCGAGCATCGACGCCGAGTTTTTAGCCTGTCGGTTTTTTGTTGTTTACATTTCGGAGAGTGTGCATTGGAATTGCAGAATTTAATCCCGCCAAGACTGTTCCAGCATTGGACCACAAGATGTACAGCGTTGTGACACCGGTACATGGTGAACATTCCACCCATACGTACAAAGCGTTTGGGAACACACTCATTATGCGTATAGCTAAGGAGTGAAATTCCCTGCCGGAGTCTGTGTTTCCTGAAAAACTTTTTGTGTTAAACTTCATTTAATTAGTCTGTTAAGGCTATGTTATGTTCGTTTTAAATTTGGCTGATACGAAATGTGAAAACTGTCTGATATTTTGCGCGCACTTTGTTTGAAAGTCAATATTCGCATTCGCGAAAATTGAATTTGAATATTCGCATTCGCGTTCTCGAATGTGAGAAATCAGACATTCACACAAACATCACTAATGCCTTCCTCACCATGTTTCCTCACGGTGATTTCCTTCAGCGTTTTTGAGAGCTATGTTTTGTTTCAGCTCAATTTCAAATGTTTGTGATTTTAAAGATATTTGTAATAGTTATGTTCAGATTTATTCATAAATTTTATTTTTATAATGCTTATTTTTCTTTTCAAACACGAGAATATTGTGTAATTACCTATTAATCATGTCCTTTTTTAAAATTGTGGAACAAAACTGGTTTATACTTCCTCTTTGAGTTAAAACACCTCTCAATATTTATGACAAGCCAGACAGGCGTATGAATTTTTGAAATTACGTAAATAACGTTAATTTCAATGGGTTCTCATTCCTAAATAGCAATATTTTAAGTCACCAATTAATTAATAATAAATATTGGTATAAATATTAACAATCTGAGAAAAAAGATTTTACGTCCATGAATTTCATACATTTCAGGGAGTATTTTGACGGAATTTTACAATATAGTCGTCATGCTATATAGGCGTATCAACCAAAAACTAGTGTTATAGAGTAAATTCCCTAAAATTAAGAATCCTACTTTAATTGCAGTAGAAATATATAGCTACATGCAAAAAAACAACGAGCTGGCTCAATCACAGGAAAAGTTATTAAGTTTTTTGTCTCTCCTGAAAAGTAGGGGTTTTGTGGATACGCCCCTATGGTTTGAGACCCGCGATATATATAGAGTGTATAATTCCATCCCTGTTTCTTGCTCGCACAATTAACATATTAACACGCCATGATAAGTTTCCAGAGTTCCGTTCTTGCCAACTGTTGAAAGGAACCCTATAAAACAAAAAGGGCAACAGACAGACGACTTATGCCACTTTCTTTCATTCATTAGCACTTTTTCAAAAGTCTCGCTCGGTTTCCTGTCAAACCGTTTGCGGTCGTACCTCACAAAGTTCGGAGTTCCTCAGTTTCAAGAGTGAAGCTTGACGCTAAGTAATGCATGTTACCTCCTTGTGGAGTTGCCAACTAAGCTAAATTGCTTCTTGTACAAATAAAACCCGAGCAATTGAAGTTTTCCATCGCTTTGCCTTCTTCGTTAAACGAACTTTGATTCGTTGTTCATTTATTTTGGTTCGAAAGGTTTTTGTGATTCATACGCTAGAATTTTAGATAAAAAAGAACAAAAATATGATTTTGCAATTGCTCAGTTGGTATTTTCATAATAATATAAAATAATATAATTTATTCTATAACTAGCTTTTGCCCGCGGCTTCGCTCGCGTTAAATTCGGGGTAACACGGTTCCCCTTTCTGTGGGGGGTTAGAAAGGGACAAAAAGTAGCCTAAGTCACTCTCCATCTCTTCAACTAACTCCACTTAAAAAATCTCGTCAATTGGTAGCTCCGTTTTGCCGTGAAAGACGGACAAACAGACCCACACACACTTTCCCATTTATAAAATTAGTATGAATCTTTGCCGTGTGCAGCGCCCCTTAGTAAACTCCACTGCAGGTGACGTAACTTGCGACAAACTTATTATTTGCGGTTGGTACAGTAATCGGGTCTAGGGATCGAACCGCAAAATTAAGTTTGTTTTTTATTGTATATACTTTTCCGGGATAAAAAGTACCCAGTGTGGTGCCCAGGATATTAAAGAATAATAATTATACCAAGTTTCATCGTAATCGAACCGGTAGTTTTTGCGTGATGCCTAAACAAACAGACAGACAGACAAAAATTTTTTAAATCACATTTTTGGGTTCGGTGTCGGTCTAATAACAGTTTATTTTTTTGATATTTTCAATGTACAGAATTTTCACTTCTACAGATTTATTATAAGTATACTTAGATTTGAAAAAAATATTTTTTCATTACTCATACTCTGAAAGTGGGTCTGAAGTTGCCCGAGGAGCGGGTTGAAAGTAATACTTTTCACCCCTAGGGAGTTTTACTTTCAAGTGACAGCTGTCAAATCAAATCAAATCATTTATTTAGCCAGAATATGGTACATAGTTATGGTCTTGAAATAAATTAATAGTCTCATCACATTCTGCCACGTGTGGCGTGCAAATATTTGGTAGGTAGATACATAATCATAATCATAATTATGTTTAAGAAAAAAAAATATTATGTTAGCTATATATTGTAAATTTTATTCGTACTAACTCAATGTTAGTACGAATAAAATTTACAATATATGGCATGTCATCTAAAAATTTAGTGTGGATTAAATTCAAAGTAATATTCAATGTCAAACTATTAGAGAGAGAATGTCAAAATCTATAAAATTATTAGAGAGATATGTCAAAATGTATGAAATTATGAGAGAGAGATGTCAAAATTTATAAAATTACTATTTAATTATTATGTCAAAGTATCATTCAAATAATCGTTTAAATTATAATAACATTTTTTACACAACAAGTCTTTAAGTTCCTTTTTAAACAAATTTAAATTTAAGTCTTTAATCGATTTTGGAATTTCGTTAAACACTTGTTGTGGGCTATGCAGAATTTTCTTTTTCTACTGTCAAATTATTAAAAAAAAAACTAGTTCTATCTTCACATTTCTATTGAACCATGTTCCAGCTTTATGTACAGCCAGTCAATTACAGCGTGATATAAAATTGAAATAACTTAAAGATAATAAGTATTAATTAAATAATATTATATTTTTAAGTGACTTGTTTTGTCAACTATTTCATAAAAATACTTTATTTTTTATAACAAATTACAAATAATTTCTATTTTTTCATTGATGAGGCTGAATAGATGGCCGGCCACAAAAAAAAAAAAAAAACTGTATGGCGGGAAGGTGGCAATCAGTCGATGGATTTTTCAAGTTTTATTTACATTTCCTTACAGCAGAGATTTGTATTAACACGATAAATTCATCACATGAACATAGTGATTAAACGCCTAATTTAATAAGAGAAGAGGCTAAAGCAGTAGTGGAAACCCTTTTATCGCCTAAATCTGAAGAAAGATAACCTACCTAAAGTGATAAGTACGACGACTCGGGTTTTACAAACATTTTATTTTTACTTTCCTTGTATTCGTAATGAAAAGCACAGTGTTTACCTCGGGGTGAAAATAACTTATTTAGTCCCTCGAATAAGTGACCTCGCTACGCTCGCCCGCCAACTTCTTCTCGGGATGAAATATGTTACTTTCACCCCTATTATAATTACGTAATAGTACAATGTTACCCACATTGTACTATTACGTAATTTTCTATGTTTAACACCTTAATTTTGTCTCAAGTAGGTATATTTAAGTGCCGCCGCACAGGCCACATGCTACAGCCACAACAGGAATCTAAAACTAACTAAATTAAAACTAACTTATAAAATAAAAATTCTTCGCGTGACCCAAGGTCTGGCTTTTACTTCGAACAAAGGATAAGCATTGCCATTTAGCGTGGCAAATGCCCATTGATTTACTTTTGTTTGATTTTTTAGTTCTTTAGGGAATTTATTTTTATCATTATTTATAATTTTTCCTATAAATAATAGCTTTGTAAGTTCCACTGTTAGTGTGCGAGTAATAAATAAATAATAAAGACATTATTTCCAGAGCGAGCAGACGATCTAACAATACTCAGATTCTGTTATAACTCGCCGAAAAATTTATGAGCCATGTTTGGTTCTCATCTGTCTGTGTTAAGCCTCGCAGGAGATTGCCTCCGAAGCTTTCATGATTTATAGTGCCCAGCTAAGGCTTATTAAACTGTTGTCTTTTATTTAGCTATTTTATTATAAACGACGAAGATTTTCTGTCAAAAAGTGTTCTGGAGCGTCTAGACATAACCAATCTATCTGTCTGGTATTTCCAAAACTGGGTTGGCATCGGTTTCCATTTTAAGGCTACTGTTGCTATGGATACGACTTCTGACGAAAGTTTTTTTTTTTTTTACAACTTTCACACAACGCCATCTAGTCCCAAGCTAAGCAGAGCTTGTGTTATGGGTACTAGATAACTGATAAACATACTTATATATTTTTAAATACATATATATTATAGATAAATTACACCCAGACATATAACAAATGATCATGCTCATCCTTTGTCCTGGGTGGGAATCGAACCCACGACCTGCGGCATAGCAGTCAGAGCCACTAATCACTAGATCAACAGGCCTATCAAACAAGTTTGGACAAGTTCTGAGGAATTCGTTGGAACAATCAAAACGTGTCAAAAGACAGAATGAGGAATACCACGCTGCGCTTAAAAGGGTTATAGACGTAGGAAAAAAGGCTGCCAGGCTAAATCAAGCTCAGCTCATCAAGTTTGTCTATCTTTACTAGGGGACTGAAACGTACTGACTATCAGAATATCAAAAAACGATTGCATCACTTCTTACCATCAGGTGGTATTGCAATCAAGCATTGTTTATATCAGTGTAAAAAAAAAAACAACATTACCGCCATGTTCTGACGAGGATTTTGGACATACTCTACGGATGCGAATTCTGACGAAAATATATTCGGAATATATTTTTGTTAGAATTTGCATCCATAGTAACCGCAGCCTAACTGGATACAGCTGAGTGACATGATACTCATTAGCAACACTGGGGTCCAATTTTCTGGCATCTCACTTCCGTAACTTCCGGCACGGGGAGTCCTCGGTATTTAATGGATGGTCAACTAACTACAGACCAGCTTCGGAAGGAATACTGTCTTAATCCTTAACCTAGAAGATCAAGCCGAGAGACTGTTATTACTGTTCCGTAGTCAACTAGGAACCCTTATAGTTTCGCCATGTCTGTCTGTCCGTCTGTCCGTCCTCGCTTAATCTCTGTGACCGTTAGCACTAGAAAGCTGAAATTTGGTAACAATATGTATATCAATCACGCCGACAAAGTGGTAAAATAAAAATTTGAAAAAAATGTTTTATTAGGGTAGCCCTCCTATATGTAAAGTGGGAAGTGATTTTTTTTTAATTTCAACCCTAACGTGTGATATATCTTTGGATAGGTATTTAAAAATGAATAGGGGTTTATTCAAATCATTTTTTGATAATGTCAATAATTTCGGAAATAATTGCTCCAAAAGTAAAAAACAATGTGTCCCCCCCCCTAACTTTTGAACCAATAGTTTAGAAAATATGAAAAAAAACTGAAAAGTAGAACTTTATAAGGACTTTCTAGGAAAATCATTTTGAACTTGATGGAAAGAACAGTTTTTGTACAAAAAGACAAAAAGGTTCTACAAAATAATTTCTGGACTAAGTTTGTAGTATAATCGTATATGCAAGCATTTTTTTAAACTCATAAGTGGATACACTTATTGTGACGGACGGAAAACTACGGAACCCTACACTAAGCGTGGCCCGACACGCTCTTGGCCGGTTTTTTTAAAGTTAGAAAATCATCTAATGCCTTCTGCCGCTCTAGGGTGGACCGCGAAGGCATATCAGGTTTTTACTGAATTAAACCACACCTATTTGTAAGTTTCTTCAGTAGTCTTTTACGTTCTAGGACCACGAATATTCCTTTCATACTTTTCCCCTTGGTCTTAGCAACCATCGGCTCTTCTGGACCCTTACTGTTTGCTGAAATCTCTATGAGGCACGCGTGGAATACTACGTTCCGTCGACGACTCGAGCTCAGTACTAATAGGACGAGTGGATGGTGAACTACCCCTTGTTTTGCATTGGCAAGCCTACAGCGTTTTGTGTGGATGTAACCCATATCTTCTCTATCTATTGATTATGTATGTCAGATAGATTTAGGGTTGCGTCATTTCGTAAATAAACTGTTTTCTATTTTTCTTTCTTTAACAGCTGCGGTGGCCGGAGATCGCTCTGCAATTTCCAATGCACGAAGCTTCTCCTGTCGCGGTGTCTAGGGCGTCAGTACGTACGTTCCCTTACTCTTGCAACCGTTTCCATCGGTAGCATTACTGCTTTGTAGAAGGATGCGAGCACCATTCTCTGGAGATGGCGAGTGTTGTAGATTGTTTGAAGGACTTATCAAAGACCTCACAAGAAAGGGCAATTTAAGAATCACTGTGGGTGTTAGTGAAATTCTTACACTCTCTCCCTGTCCACCTATAGCGGGAGAAGTTATTTAATAATTTCTCACGTATAAAAAATAACCAGGGACGGCGAACTTATGACACACGTGCCGATGGTGGCAAGAGACGCAGAGAAGCGGTCATTGACTGAAACCATGATAACAAATCGCCTACAATTTCCATGATTCCGATAATTCACAATCCCACGACAATTTCCACGGTTCCGATAATTCCCTAACATCCAAATCAGTTTTTCCTGTTTATCAACTGTTTATTTGTATATTGTATCTAGTTATGGTCCCGGAGGATACGGTGGAACACACAGTCGAGGTGTGCCCTGTTTGGGCGGAGCATCGCCGTGCCCTCGTGGGGGCGATTGGTGGCGGAGACCTCTCGCGCCGGGCCTTGGTACAGGCCATGGTCCGGAGCGAGGAGGAGTGGCAGGCGGTCGCCTCTTTCTGCGAAGCGGTAATGCTAGCAAAGGAGGAGGCCGATCGCATCAGGCAACGGCGCTTTCGCCGCCGATTCCGCGGATTTCGATCCCGATTTCCGGCCACACCGTAGGCGCGGGCTTGCGGGCGGCGAGCAATGGGTAGCGCCATTCGACCGTCCGGTAACCGTCCAGACCGAGCCTAAGTCGTCGACGGAGCGTACTGTTCCACGCGCGCCAAAAATCTTCGAAACTCGATTCGGGAATCGAATTATTTACTTCTTGGAGAATACTGGCCTGTTGGTCTAGTGGTTAGTGGCCTTGACTGCTATACTAGAGGCCGTGGGTTTGATTCCCACCTATGACAAATGTTTATATTATGAGCATGATCATTCTTTCTATGTCTGGGTGTAATTTATCTATAATATGTCTGTATTTAGAAATATATAAGTATGTTTATCAGTTGTCTAGTACTCATAACACAAGTTCTGCTTAGCTTGAGACTAGACGGCGTTGTGTGTTAGTGGAATAAAAAATAAATAAATAAAAAATAAATAAACCCAGTGACCTTATCGAATCGCCGTCTAAGGCATCTAAGACAAGATGATTTCATGTCGACACGATAGCAGAACATAATTCCCCAATTTCACAAGCACTAACATTGATAGATCACACCTCAAGTCCAGTCGAATAATATCATTATCTCGTTACTTTATCGCACTCAAAAACCTACCCTGTTTTACGGCAATAAGGTTAATTTTAGCGTGTGTCTATCTGATTACAATCTCGATTTATGTCACCGCGTGAATTAGTGGATGTATTTGTTATTACTAATAATATGGAGTTAATGTGTGTGACGTCATAATGTAAGGAGGGTGAAGGGCGAATTAAGATGGATGGAGTATTTAGGGAGCTAAACACGGAGGCTAGATTAAGTTTTTCATATTAGAATGCCTATTTCAATTAATATTACTTGGTTTAGGGATTTTTATTATAGAGCAGTGGTGGCCGAGTGGTAACGGCCCCGACTTACGAGTTGTAGGTCGCGGGTTCGAACACAGCCAGGCGCATTACTTTGTGTAATATATTTCATCACCACTGCTCTCAAAACGGTGAAGGAAAACATCGTGAGGAAACCGGCATGTCCTAGAACCAAAAATTCGAAGACATGTGACATTCACCAACACGCACTAGGCTGATTACGGCGCATTCTTTCTCCAAGAGAGTGGGCCTGAGTCCCAGCAGTAGGAACATTTAAAAGGCTGATGATGTAACATTAGTCAAGCTATAGATCTCCTCGTAAAAGAGTAAGAACCGATGTTTTCATTAACATTTAATTCTGGCGATTTCCATAACCTTAACTTTACCTGATATAAAAGCACTGATTGGTTTTGGATAGTTTTATTAAAAGTTCTTTAAATTTTATGTTAAAAGGTTACGTTAGACAAATGCACCCGGTCTGTTTGGTGTCTTGTAGTAGACGATGCCAAAGTACGATTGTAATAAATTGCTACATTAGCAAGTGTTCGGCAGCTCGGACCGAATTAAGGACATTAAGAATCCGAGATGACTTTTTTTTTATGGTGGGAAAAAATCATGCATTGACATCCCCCGCTCTTGGGCGGAGCGGGAGATAGTGTCAGACTCTTACTGACTAAAAGACCCACCCCGTTCCTTCTAGCCTTCACACCGGGGCTCGAGCGCCCTTTCGGATAACCCTGGCCCCAGTAGGCTTCGACCCGTCTGGGTCACTGCTGTTGCTGACAACTCCTTGAGGCGCGCGGGAACAGTGCGCGCCGTCGACGACTTGGGCTTGGTCCGGACAGTTACCGGACGGCCGGACAGTGAGCTACCCATTGCTCACTGTCCGCAAGCCCGCGCCTACGGTGGCCGGAAATCGGGAACAGAATCCCGGTTGCGGCGGCGGCGGCGATAACGCCGTTGCCTGATGCGTTCGGCCTCCTCCTTTGCGAGCATTACTGCTTCGCAGAAGACGGCGACCGCCTGCCACTCCTCCTCGCTCCGGACCATGGCCTCAACCAAGACCCGGCGCGAGAGGTCTCCGCCGCCGATCGCCCCCACGAGGGCACGGCGATGCACCGCCCAAGCAGGGCACACCTCGACTGTGTGCTCCACCGTGTCCTCCGGGCGTTCCGCACAGTGGCGACACCCGGGCGTCACTTCCGCATGAATCAGGTGCAGGAAACTCCCGAACGAAAATCCGAGATAACTGGCAGACTACAAAGTTTGTTTTGCTAGATCCATCGATATATATGTAAATATAAGTCAATGGCTAGATCAGGCGTAGGCTATGATAATATTGTTTGAAATAAACCTATATCTATTCAAACCATACTCTATATCCAGTTTACCACTACATGCGGTTGGAAAAAGTCCAGCGTCTGGTAGATATACAAGGTGTAAGGGATCCAATCAAGTTTGTCATTTTGTATGATGAGACTGATTTTTTTTTCGTTTCCTGAAAAAAAATTCTGTGGAAGGTTGTTCAGTTTCGTCTACTGAGCAATCTCTAAAAATTTGTGGAGGGCTGTCCCTTACACTTTTTATATATTCTCTTAGAAATTAAGATTAAATAAGGATTATAATTTAAATTATTTTTGACGTTTTACAAATGTCCGTCATTGCACCAGACTAAGTATTTTAAAGTAAAAACATATTAAGTATTTTAAAGTAGGAAATCATCAAATGCTTGATTTTAGGATAGAACCAGAGAGCCCAATTGCAGCGTCTACCTGATCCAATTGTATTTTCAAATCATCCAGGGGCTCACTCAAATGTACACCCAAAATTTCATCCGAAAAGGTCAAGCCTTTTAGGAGGAATTAGGTGACAAACATAAGTACAGAAGAAATATATACATAAAAATTTGCTTATTATGAGACCAGATGGCGTTGTATGGAAGTTGTGAAAAAATAAAACGGGCGATCCCAACCAAGCCATAGAAAAACGTATGGTAACGTACAACTATCATAAATTCAAGCACCAATTACCACCAATATTTTAATTTCCCTCTCTAACATTTGTCTCACCCAAAAATTGAACCCGCACCAACCATCAGAAAAGGCACTCACAACCACTGGGGCATTAGAACTAATGTGTTGTGTGAAGGGCAACTAATGAAGACAAATGGAACATCTCTCGAGTAATTAATTGAAGAAAACATGTTGATATTGGTATGGAGTAGCTGATAATATTTGGAAACAAACGCTGAGGTGCGGGAAAAAGTTTGTTTTTATTAATTAGTTGGATGAGGAAGAAAATTAGTGGCAAAGGCGAAGGAAACTGCCTTTTCTGTTGATCTAGTGGTTAGGGGCCCTGACTGCTATGCCAGAGGTCGTGGGTTCGATTCCCACCCAGGACAAATGTTTATGTGATGAGCACGATCATTTATTTTGTGCCTGGGTGTAATTTATCTATAATATGTATTTAGAAATATATATGTATACGTATGGGTGGGATATCAACCATGTACCGGCAGCGCAACGTCATATGTCTCAGGCGTTTATCACACTACATGTTGAGTGTCAACGCACCTACGCGCGTACTTGCATGAATGCAGATCTGCGGGTTTTTTACGCACTCACGCGCTTAGTTGCGTTATGTAGATTCACGCATGCTCTGACTACTTTTATACAAAATTACGCACGGCACTAGGAGACTCAGTGTGCCATAGGTACATTGCGCGTCGCCCCGCACCCATGCGCGTTAGCGCCTGTTTCTCCGCTTGCAGGCGCGTGATCTGTATGAACGCGCGTGGATGCATGTTTTGGACAGTGCGTGTTTTCTATACAAACGGAGATACTAACAAGCAACGTTAAAACACGCATTCACGCGCTACGCTGCGTGGTGCGTGGTAGTGTGATAATCTCCTTAAGGCTTATAGTCCCTTGAACCATCTGGACAAAATTATGTGGACGCACCTCTCGCACCCGCCTAGGCGGCAGTACGCAAATCTGTGCATTTATTTGCGGCCAACAGCGCTCGGAAAGCGCGCGGCTGACCTTTAAGTACATTTTCTTTGCGAATTATTGATTGATTTACTTATGCAATGTTCATTTTGAAGAATATTTAACCACCCATTTTTATGTGCAAAAATGTTTCTAAAGTTCCAAGCCGTTTCGAAGGAGTAGGGAAAAGTTGCGAAAAGTTGCGAAATTGCTAAATATTTTTTTTAGACAAAAGTATTAATAGCACGAAAAAATCAAATCTTGATAATGTTGTTCATGAATCTATAATAAATATATTTTTTTTTCAAATCTATTAACCTGGCCGTTACCGAGAAGTAGGCTTCAGAAAGTCACTGTTTTAAGGCACTTTTCGGGCGCTTGGGCCTTAAAGTGCTTAACGAGGCACGGATGATTGCCCCTATCCATAGACCAACTTCAGCAATCGTTGCGTAAAACAATTGACCCGTGTGACTCTCATTACAAGAGAATGGTATATACTGTTCCCCAAATTCATCAATGTCATTTGACAGTCAAATCCACCGAACACTAATTCAATTTCAAACTGTAACTGACTTTAATACGATGACTATCAACCGCCAAACGGTCACAGATTTCCCCTAAACCGCATTGACAATTAACCCTCCAATAGTAAAGTTGAAACTTCACGGAGGAATGCAATAACTCAGGCAGCGTTAATTTAACCCGGAACTGCTAAGTCTCGACGACCGATTAAAGGCTAACTTTGTTAAATTTAACTTGTTTGTATCGATCGCTGTTGAGGGGTTAACTGCGTTATAAAGTTTCAGTTATCGACTGATCGGGAAACTGTAATTATATTGTTATTATAGTTAGCCCATATTGTCCCACTGCTGGGCAAAGACCTCCCTCCACTCCTTCCAATGATCACGGTTCCTCGCTTTTTCATTCCAATTCTTAAGGAAGCCATCCTGGACCTGGATCTAGTAGTCTTACTAGCTGTGCCAGCGACTTCGTTCGCGTGGACTACAGGCAGGGACTTAAAAACACCTTCATAAAGATTACAGAAATAGAAGTGTTACATGTTGAATTGGTAACAGAATCAAATATGTAATACTTATATATTGGTTTTCAATGTGTTAACCCAAAACACTTAGAAAAGTGTAACCGTAATATATCTGTAACAGATATAAAAGTGTTAACAGTGTTAATAAGTGTAACAGGTAAACGCAGCGTTGCCAAAGTTACAATTTACTTATTTATGGAACTGTGCAATTATTTATACCTAAGGCTGTACTAAAACTGATTATTTCAGTTACACATATTAACACTTATAACAGGTTACATTTTGATTCGGTAAAATTATTGTATCTGTTACATTTAAAAGTGTTTTTCTGTTAAAACTGTTTTAAAAAACAGTGTTAAAACACTTTATTACGGTTACAGTTTGAGTCCCTGACTACAGGATTTTGAATTTATGGAGTAACATGGCTACTTTTATTTTTTCTAAAATAAAAGTAGCCATGTTACTCCTTATTACATCAGCTACCTGCCAAAAACGTCCCGTCAAAATCGGGCCAGTCATTTCAGAGATTAGCCTGGACAAACAGACAGACAGACACACAGACAGACAAAAATTGTAAAAAATGATATTTTGGTATATGTAACGTATATCATATGCATGTAATAAAAAGCAGTTATTTCAATATTACAAACAGATACTCCAATTTTATTTATATGTAGGTATGTACTAGGTATGTATTATATAGTCTAGTCAAATTAGGTCATTTTTTAATAAAGATTGGATTAAATTCTCTGGAGAGGCAAAAACGTTTCTGATGGTATTGTATGAGTGAAAAATAGAGTATAAAAAATAAAAATCATTTGGCACCCCTACGGAAGGGGGTGAAAACTGTTTATTGCTCATAACTAACCAGAGAATATAGGTGTACTCACCATTTTTTTTTTATAGGTATATTAAACCTCAATCTACATTACTGCATTTTAATTATTATAATTAGACCAACGCAGCATTAGAAAAAAATAAAAATGTTATTTTTGGCCATTGCGGCATTGGGGAAAATTGTGTAGTTTTGTAAACTGAGGAAAGTGTTATACATTTCGACCTAAGTACATGATTGATTTTGCACCCCAGTGCGACGTATGGAAATTAGTTTTTCACGTTTTTTTGCCTCTGTACTTCGGGGGAAATTTAAGTAGTTTTGAAAAAATCACAATTACATTAATTTGGTTTCCTTTATATTTGCACCCTATAAAAAATTAGCATTTTTTTAAGGAACATACGTTTTTCTAGTGTTGTCTTAATTGCCAAAGAACTATTACGCCATGGAAGTGACAAGCGCGCGACACGGAATAATAAACTGACAAGAAGAGATAAGCGTAGTCATTACTTAGGAGTGTTGTGGGATGTATTTTACGAGGAAGGAATACTTTCTGATTGTAAATGCTCTGTTAGTAAGTGTCAGTAAAGAAACCTAATTTTGTTTTTATATAAAAAAAAAAACAGTTAAAAAAACCGTCCATTTATCTTCTATACATACATATAAATAAAATTGGAGTATCTGTTTGTAATATTGAAGTAACTGCTTTTTACTACATGCATATGAATATTTCTGTACCTCAGAGGTAAACAATAGTAAGTGCCAAAAAGTAAATTTTACAGGAGAGGCAAAAACGCGCGGAAATAAAGTTTGAATGTATTTTTGACATAGTTGCTTTAAAGATATTGAAACAAACTCAATTGTATTTTTTATAATTATTAGATGGAATTATTGTGTATTACACATAATTACAATAAAGTTTAGAACAACATTAAGTGCGCGTAAAGCTGACGTGTAAACAATTTTATCATCATTTTAAGTCCCATACTCGATATGTTTTTGTCTTAAATGATTGGATATTTCTCTTCCTAGATGTCGTAGGACTTGATCCCCTTTACCATTACGTAGAACTGGTTCTTACGATTTTAACAGTGCAAAAAAATATATTTTCAAAAAAGTGGAGTTACTATTGTTTACCTCTGAGGTACAGATATAAGTATACGATACATAGAGTTTGACTATCGAAAGAAGACAACGCATTTAATAAAATTAAGAATTGTCAAAATTGTTTTCCTGCATCTTATTATACTCATTTTGCTTAAAATAGTGCCATAAACAATCACTAGTTCGATGGAAAGGCTACTATTTAATATAATGAACAAATTTAAAGACGCAAAAAGTGAATTCAATTAAAAACATGCAGATAAAATGCGACGGTTGGATACAATAATATCATTTCTAGGTTAGTTTTTTAATTACTATTATAAAAACTTGATACTTTTTGACTATTTAATAATTGTAATATTACTCACACGGTGTATTATACTTTTCAGGAGGTTTCGGCAATGAGTAGACGAAACTACTAATAACGAAAACAGTAAAGGACATGGAAAGTTGTATATTTCGTATGCGCGCTATCTAGCAAAGTAGCGGCGGACATTTGAAACAAATTAATAAAAGAAATCGATAACACACAATTTGTTTTATTCAAATTTAAAGATTCCAGGGAAGTGTTTATTGAAAGACCCACTGGCTCCACAAATGATTGGACCTGTGCTTTGTATAACATTCGATGTTGTCCTGGTATGAAGCGCCGTCAGTGCCGGATTAAACCGACGCGGAGTCTATTGCTAATTCGACCAAGGGGCCCCCTACTACTAATCAATTAATTTAATAGTAAGATACTAATTAATTTAGTACTTTTGCTTTGTATAACATTCGATGTTGTCCTGGTATGAAGCGCCGTCAGTGCCGGATTAAACCGACGCGGAGTCTATTTCTAATTCGACCAAGGGGCCCCCCCTACTACTAATCAATTAATTTAGTAGTAAGATACTAATTAATTTAGTACTTTTGGAAAACCTAGATGATGATCGTTTTTTGCATACCCCGAATGATTAGAATTTTGCTTAGGACGTTTTACGTTTTCTTCTGACAAGTAATACAGAATTAAGGAGTCTTTTCGATGCTGATGGCGAAGCCTTTGTGAATTTATACAGAAAAGCAGTTAAGATTTACTAATAAGATGCAACATTTATTTTTCTTTGAAGTAGTCAGATTTAGCCAATTTTTAAGTGAAGTAATCTTTCTGAGAGATTGATCTCATCAACATGCCAACATCGATAGTCATCATCATTTCAGCTGAAAGGCTTCCATTGCTAGACAAAGGTTTTTCCTAAGTCACCACAACGGCCGGTCCAGTCTATCACGCCTCCATCGAATTCACGTGAACCTTACTAATTAAAAGGTTATCGGTACCCTTGTTGCGAGACCTTTCAACGTTACGTCTTCAGGTATCCGGTCGCCATTCCGTAACCTTTCGGCCCCATCGATCATCTGTTCTGCGAGCAATGTACCCAGCTTACTGCCACTTAAGCTTATCTTCCTCTCCATTGCTCTTTGTGTTGCTTAAAACCATCTGATGAGGCGCATTGTGAACGACCACGTTTCAGAGCCAAATGTCACTACGCACAGGCAATGTAATATTCACATAGACACACAAAATATGTTATTCCCTAAAAACCTTGTTTAAGCTTATTCTGAGTAGGGTTATTAAAATTGAGCTTAACCTACACATATTAAAATTAAGTGGTTTTAGCTAGCGCTGCTAGAAGCTGTTGGCTAAAGCTACCCTTTCTAAAATAAGCTTGAACAAGGCTTTTATTCACCAATAACTCCATGGATTATAAGATCACTTGCGTAAAAAGTACGATGATGGGATAAATTCTAAGAGATCTTCTATTCTGTAGTTTGCTTGCAGGATAGTCTGAAGTAAAGTGACTATCTCATCACATCCAAAAAAATCAGTTGTATTTAGGCTTCACGCAGTACCAATATTTTGACTAGTTTTCTTTTATGTTCAAAAATGCGGGATCCCTGAACGCGCGGGGCCCCAAAATGGGGGAGTCTGTAACATTTGCTACTCTTGATACATGGCTAATCCGCCACTGAGTGCCATCTAACCTTTGCATGAATGTCGAGTTTCCTAGCAGCTACCGTAGCTTTGTGCTCAATGAACTGCCCAAAGTTTAAGGAAATTTCAACTCCTAAGAGCTGAAGGCGGTCGATACACTCCAAGGATACATTCTAAAAAGCAGGTGCCAAGGTGATCAGGCTGCTTTTGGCAGTGAACGGACATGCTTGAGTTTTGGCGGCATTGAATATCGCGGCTAAATAAGCAGCACATGTTTAATTGTTAAATTAACATGCATCATATATATATATATATCGCATACTTATTATTTTCATGAATAATCAAACGTATCAACTTCGTTTAAGTGGCGTACAGCTAGGGTGAACAGCTTCAATTTTTTTTAATACGGCTTCCTTTTTGTTTTGCCATCTTTCGTTGGTCAGAGTCTACACCAAAATAACATTTTTTGCAATATTTGCAATATTTGACTCGCACACTGAGGGTTCCGTATCAACTAACTTAAATGCAATAAATATCAAGCTTTTGCCAGCAGCAATTATTCCTATACTTATTATATACTTAAGACTTGCTTCGTGCCAAATTTCAGGGCTCTAGGTCAACGGGAAGTACCCTTGAGTGTCGAAATATTTTTTTTTTTTTGCGACGTATCTTTTTTATTCGTTAACTTAGAAGTTTTTACTTTTACACAGCTTTAAGGGACCGCAGTCTTGAGTATACGGTTTAAATTTCAACTCGATACTTGCACTTGTTTCCGAGATAAAGGGACTTGACAGACAGACGTACGAACAACAAAGTGATTCTATAAGGATTCCGTTTTTTCCTTTTCAGGTATAGAAAGAAATAAATATCGACAGAGAATTGATATGATTATCATAATTTCTTGATAAATAAATACTTAATACAGGGGCAGGTCGGGAGGTCACGACAAACAATGCAATACACTCCATAATCCATTTTCACAACACAGCTAATAAAATAGAGGAAATTATAGTTATTAATTTGTATAGCGCAGGGATCGCTTCTTGCCACAAAAATGATCTAAACGCACGCACTTACTTACTCTCGACCCCGCCGCGCGCCCGCCGCGCGACCCCGCGTTCGCCCTCCGAGTGCCACGAGTCGCAGTATGTATTCACGTTAACTCTACATAAACTTCCAGTTATATATTTCTTATTTTTATTACGTGCGAATGTTTTATATATAGAATACATTATATATTAAAAAATCCATGACTACACTAATTTGCCCCGAAGTACAATCTACAAATATTGTAAAATGCTGTTTTCCTAGGGGTGCAAAAGGGTGCAAAAATAACTGGGTGTATAGGATGCTTTAAAAAGCTTATTATGAGTTTGCACCAACTGGCTAAATTTACCTTGAGCCGCAAAATAAAAATAATGATTTATTAGTGTTTCATACACCTCACACTTTTTTCGTGAAAAGTAATTATACACCAAAGGGGTATCTACATATATCTAAACTTACCACAACGAAATACTTATGAAATTTTTAAATTTTGGGACTTTAATGTTAAAACCTAATATTAAACGATGTTCCGTACATAACAGGAATGGTGCAAACTCAGAGAAGACTTATATTCATGTCTTCTAATGATTCCACAAAAAATTACAACTACACGAATTAGGTCCAATCTTTTTGCTAATTTGACTAGACTATATAGATGTATAGAAGATTAAGGGGATGCATCTCGACATACATTTTCACTGTTTTTCATACAACTGCTCTTACGCGATTATGACGTTATTACACATTTTTTATTAGATATTTTGGAAACACAGTATCTTGTGGATATTATCTAGGCTTCTATGGAAATCAATTTATAAATTTGTGTAAAACTAATCCAGTTAAGACCTCTGAAAATCTGCTATTTTGCATGAACTTTGACACTGCTTATTTTACTCAAAAATTAAAAAAGTCAAAAAAATACAAGCCAAGCAAATTTTATCAAGATTCTAAATAATGTTTTTCAAAAACTTTTAAGGGTTTAAAAAATGGTAATATCCTTTTTGGCATAAAATTTTTAGGCATAATATTGTTTGGCATAACGTTTTCGCATAATTTTTTTTAGCATAATAATACTGTTGTATAATAATACTTTGGCATAATGCATAGTTTAGCATTACTGTCATTTAGTTTAATATGTTTTGGCTTAAATTGGAGTTGCATAAATTTTAAAGGCATAGTTATTTATTTGTCTAATAATCATGAGCCATAAATATAAAAAGTCATTATTGGGAGAATGTAGCCAAAATTTTAAATTGATCTTTAGGTGATGTTTTTGTGGCGAACGTATTTTCGGTTACTGGGTTAGGTTATGTTAGGTTTTTTTTTTTTTGTTGCAGGAGTCTGAAGTCCATCATGGACGCCCAATAATATACTCGTATTACAATCAATAAGGTGAAATAGTGTCTACAACTTACCGTTTGGAGTTATTGATTAGGGTTTATTAGTTTTATTCCAAAGAACAATATGTGTTTTTATCATTATGCGTTTATAACATTATGCTTTATAAAATTATGCTTCTTTATTATTATGCTAGTAGTATTTATGGCAACAAGCATTATGGCAAAAGTTTTGTGCCTAATAATTTTATGCGTAATGACCATTATGCTGAATTTTGGTATGCCAATGTATATTATGCCAATATATTTTATGCTAATAATTAGTAAACCTAAAAAAACACGTATTTTCTGAATCAAGTTTTATAAAATATTTGAGTAAATCACGGAATTACCGAATGCTAACAGAGTTTTCAGGAGTTATCTTTCTTTTTTCGCGTTGCCCTTTCGTCGAACATCGCGTTAGATTGCGTTAGATGAAGTAACAAGCTTTTAAACCATGCTCGATATTGACGATAGGCGAGTGGAAAAGCAGCCTCTTAATTGTTCATTATAACATCGCCTTAGACGTGTCTGTAAAGTATAATATAATGTAATAAATAAATAAGTGAAATATATAAATACAAATCTAAAATATAATCTTTATACAAGTTTACTGGTAACTCGACGTAATCCTTGCAGGACGTCATAGTAGTATTTAAATGCAACAAATAAAGCCACTAATGTTCTACCGAAATTCAGTAGTTTTTGAACCGATCGGTACACTTTGTGGGAGGCCTTCCAACGTTGTGGCTTCCGGTACGTGATTGCCACTCCAAAACCTTTAATTTCCATCGACCATCTATTCTGCGAGCAATGTGCCCAGGCCACTGCTTCTTAAGTTTGGCGATTTGGGCTATGTTGGTCACTTTGGATTTCCTGCGGATATCTTCATTTCTGGTGCAATCAGGCTAGGAAACTCCAAGCATAGCCCTTTCCATTGCCCTTAGTGTGACTTTAAGCCTTGAGACTACTTCAAGATTGTCTTACAGATACATAAAGACGATAAGGCGACTGTCGCGGTGATGATAAGAGACCGGATGGTATGTCTTTATTGCCGTGGAAGATGGGTAGGCCTTTAGTGTGTGACGCTACCTGTGTCGACACTCTTGCGCCATCTCATCTTCCTAGCCCTTCCTACTGTGCTGGCACTGCCGCTGCGGCTGCGGGAACCTCAAGCGGCGGAAATTTAACAACCTTGTCGGTAGTTATATTTTTGAGCCGTTTGGGGTTGACACACTTGGGCTTTTTTTTTTTTTTTTTTTTTATGGTGGGAAAAAATCATGCATTGACATCCCCCGCCCTTGGGCGGAGCGGGAGATAGTGTCAGACTCTTACTGACTAAAACACCCACCCCGTTCCTTCTAGCCTTCATACCGGGGCTCGAGCGCCCTTTCGGATAACCCTGGCCCCAGTAGGCTTCGACCCGGCTGGGTCCCTGCTGTTGCTGACAACTCCTTGAGGCGCGCGGGAACAGTGCGCGCCGTCGACGACTTGGGCTTGGTCCGGACAGTTACCGGACGGCCGGACAGCGAGCTACCCATTGCTCACTGTCCGCAAGCCCGCGTCTACGTTGGCCGGAAATCGGGATCAGAATCCCGGCGACGGCGGCGGCGATAACGCCGTTGCCTTATGCGTTCGGCCTCCTCCTTTGCGAGCATTACTGCTTCGCAGAAGTCGGCGACCGCCTGCCACTCCTCCTCGCTCCGGACCGTGGCCTCAACCAAGGCCCGGCGCGAGAGGTCTCCGCCGCCGATCGCCCCCACGAGGGCACGGCGATGCTCCGCCCAAGCAGGGCACACCTCGACTGTGTGTTCCACCGTGTCCTCCGGGCGTTCCGCACAGTGGCGACACCCGGGCGTCACTTCCGCATGAATCGAGTGCAGGAATCTCCCGAACGAACCATGTCCGGTGAGTACCTGTGTCATGCGGAAGGTAAGGACGCCGTGAGGTCTTTCCAGCCACGCCTCAAAGAGGGGACTTACCGCCATGATTGTGGCGTGCCCAACACTCTTGGGCTGTGGGGTCCGAGTTCTCATACGCTTTTTAAAGAATTACCCGAACGCTTATTTGACACTTCGCGTGACTCAAGGGCTTGCTTTTATCGGTCACAGATTAAGCATTGCCATATAACGTGGCAATGCCGCCAGCCTTTTGGGCACACTTCCAGTCGACAGCGATGCGGAGGAGTTTTAAGACGCCATATTTTAGTTAGCCATATTTTTGCCTTTAGTGTATATATGTATAGTTTTAATTAGTTAAGTGTTTTTATTTATCTTGTTTTAGTAGAAAAAGATCAGATCAATTAAAAACTTAGATATCAGTTAAATTCTCAACCTAGAACACAATAATTGACTTAACCTTTCGATTAAACCTTTTAAAGTGAAAATAAATCTATTCTTTTGAACATCTCCCGGCAAAGACACGGGTCTAAGACGCCGAGGTAATTAACTTCATGATATAGTTCGCAATATGGCTTAAAAGATTAATTACTAAGGCTTATACAGCTAACTAGGTGGGAAATTGTAGAGAGAAAATGGCGTAAAGCCTAAGGAGACAGGTTGATTTCTTTTTATTGCAGCGTAAGAGAAGGTTTATCAGTTTATTATCATATTTATATCATGTGATTATTGCCATAATACAACTATCATGGTGATATAATTTTGGTCGACCTGGATTTGGGAGCACAAGTAATGCGTGGAGGTGCAACGTCAGAGCGAAAGTTAGGTGTCGTGACAAACCCCGTCACTGCGGACAGAAAAAAACCGGGATTTCATGGTGGTGTGTATACAGCGACTGTCGCAACCTAGTGCTGGGCACACCATAATTCAAATAAATAGTCAGTAAAACCACACAAGTATTTGTTCGTCAGGACGCTGTACGGAAACCATTTCAGACACCGTACACTGGTCCATATGACGTCATAGAACGAGGCGAAAAATATTTCAAGATAGACGTAAAAGGCAGACCTACTATCGTGTCTATAGATCGGTTAAAACCAGCGTATCTGCTAAACGACACTGCGCCAAATGAACAAGTACAAGCGATGCCACCTAGTACTACGAGTGAAACGCACAAAACCCGATCAGGTCGCCAAGTTCGTTTTCCTGATTATTTTCGACCGTAACGGTCTCGTCGCCGAACCACCCGAATACCCGTTCGTGCAGCATCGGAAATCATGACAAGCAGCCGTCAGTGATCTCAAGTTCTCGACACGGAGAGGTTACGTGCGCGCGCCTCATCGTCGTCGCTGATGATGAGTTATTACTTTTCGGAGTACAATAAAGTTTATTCTATAAAAAGCGCGAGAATTGGATGATTACCCATTAAAAAAAATATAACAAACGTGATTGCTGTGTTTTACTACGGACGACTCCAAAACCTTTGAGCGTGGGTCCGACTCGCAATTGGCCGATTTTCATACTTAAGTCAGTTGTACCTACTTTTTTCCAAACACTTTTCGACAAGTGGTTCAGCAGCTCAGCCACACTTTTCCCCATCATCCTCTCAAGGCGAACTCATTAGCGGCGAGTTTCTTGTTCTTCTTCAAGTTCGACTGACTTGTTCGTTGCTATTATTTATTCAGCATCTTTAACAGACTCGTGTAATTAACGGAAGTGCGAGGTTCGCTGTGTTGAGATGTTTTTCTTGATAAGTTTTTTTTAATTTTTTTTTTATTTGTTATAAACTAGTACTTGACTGCGATCCCGCCTGATGGTGAGCAGTGATGCAATCGTTGATGGTGAGGCGCACTAGTTTATTAAGAGCCTATTCACTCTAGCCTTGAAGACACCCAAATTATAATCAGACGGGAAGACCGCAGCAGGCAAACTGTTCCAGTCCTTTGATGTAAGTAGGTTGATGAGCCGATGTGTATTATTTACTAAAGATCCGGTTCACCTTCACACAGGTGGACCGGATCTTTAGTAAATTTTTCACGTGAGTGACATCACCTTTCGTCGTCATTCGGCTATTCGGTAAAAACCTAGCTCAGCTCAATGGCGTACGCACCTTAGATAACACTACGATATTCCACACGTGCCTCAAAGAAATGTCGGCAAAAGTGAGCGAAGGACAAATGAATAAGTTTGACGATAAACAGGAATCAAGAACATAGGTATTTTAGTCAATAAAAGTTGGACACGCCTTTACGCTTCAGAGACTAAGATGACATAAAAAAAATATGCATGTAACGACATCTATGGCGCCACATAAGAACTACGAAGAAAGTACAAAATCCTGCATCGCGCAATCAAAGTTCTCCGCGCGATTTGAACATATACGACAGCCCGAAATCATCTATCGGGCAGTTGCCCACCAGACCATAACCCTGTCTGGTCGGAGGATTCTCCCTTTTCAATGGAGGCATGTGGTACTTTACTCACTGTACCGCTACCTCCAAACTGGTGACCCTCGACAAAGAACATCAGCGCAGCCTTCGTGCAGCTACTACTTCGTGACGTCATAATCACTTCCTCAAGCTTTCGAGCAGCGAGCCATACAGCCAGCACCCACGGCTATGAAGGGTATCCTGACCACCAGCATGACTACCTGGTCATCCCCCACAGCCTCATCAGCGACCTTGGCTATGCACACCGCACCTTCGGCCAGTACTTGAAGAGCAATGAAGAACCTCTCCTGGTCGACGCCAGTATTCAAACCCTACGTCGCACAGCACCGCTCCGACTCATTGGAGCCAGCAGCACTACTCCGACTCACTGGAACCTGCAGCATCATCCCGACTTACTGGGACAACATCACCCCGACTCACTGGGGCATCATCCCGACTCACAGGGATAGCAACACCCCGACTCACTGGGGTATCACCGCAGACAGTTCCGACTCACCGAGAACTATGCGGCATCGGTTCCGACCCACTGGAACCAACCTACGCTGACCTAGCACGCATCAAGAACCATCGATCTCCGATCTCCGGAGGGGAGTGATGTAGCGACATCTATGGCGCCACATAAGAACTACGAAGAAAGTACGAAATCCTGCTTCGCGCAATCAAAGTTCTCCGCGCGATTTGAACATAATTATACGACAGCCCGAAATCATCTATCGGGCAGTTGCCCATCAGACCATAACCCTGTTTGGTCGGAGGATCCTCCCTTTTCAACGGAGGTATATGGGACTATACTCTCTGTTCCCATACCTCCAAATGCATGTCTATATGTTTTCTTAAAAACACGAAATAAATTTTGATTCACACTACACGAAGATATTGCAAGTGTTAAAAGAAAATGTAAACCTTTGAATATTTAAAACAGTACTTAAAGCTAAAATAAAGTCTTGAAGCACTTAAGGCTGTACCTGATTGAATTCCACGAGTAATGTCACGCTTTTGTCTCGGAGACCGTTTCATTGAAAAAGTGCATCGTATATTGGAGTTGGCGACTGTAGGGTACAAATGTAATAGAATAGAATAGGGTAAGAGGAGATATATTGGTGATATAAGTAAATTGTAAGTTGTTTTTGTTTTTTTGATTAGACCACACAATTCGAAACAAGCAAATTCATGAGACCACGCTAGCGAGTTGTTTTGAGGAGGATGAAGAATATCCTCATCCTCTTACCAGTCATGCATCATACATAGGAATCATATGGTATTGTGTTAAGTGTCCCTTTACCATATATTTTATTGTAAAAACTGGATAAGTGCGAATTGGACATGTGTGCTGAGGGTTCAGCACAAAGTTACCTATGTAAATAGTTAAATTCCCCAATGGAGTGTCAAAGTTCATCGCATTTTCTTTGTGACGTTACAACAAAACTGTTTTCAGATTTATTCCAATACCTGTGCTATTAAACCTAGCTTCATAGCACATTTCAGGATTCTGGGTCAACGGAAAGTACCCTGTGAATTTTGGCTCCATTGTGAGTGGCGAAATATACGTTCTTTTTCTGTGATTTAACGACTGTAACTTTTTTTTTTCGTTAACTTAGAAGTTATATTTTTTCACAGCTTCAAAGGACCGTAGATCTGAGTATGTGGTTTTAATTTCATCTATACATGAAATGACATAATATGTGCAAGGTCTTAAAATTACAGGTAGGTAGATGTGCATGTTTTGCCATTTATGGTGCATAAAAAACCACTTATTTGGTTTAGAATAAACCATAAAAGATTTTAGTCCACACAATAAACTATAAAAGTAATAACTTCATCCTAATGTTTGTTAAAAAAGGAGAGAGAAAAAATAAGAAAAGTACAGATTAGGTGTTACAGATAACTGTCCCCGCACACGGGCTTCAAAAAAAACGCTGTATTTAGCTTCATTATGAGGCGGCCTTTATTTGTGGCTCGTGGGCGGCGGTGCCGCCACAAAAAAACGCTTGAAGCGGCTTCAAGCTTCATCGGACACAAGAGGTGCCCGCTTCAGCTGTTTTTTGCAGCCACTTCTAGCGTTTTTTTGTGGCAGCATTTTTTTGAGGCCCAAGTGCGGGGACAGTTATAGATATATCGAGAGGAAGGGTAGTCGTGACTAAATTAAAGTTAGTTATTATGTTAACTAAATTAAAAAAGTTTATTTATCACCACTTACCACCAATTACACTTCAAACCACCAGAATGTTACTTGGCAAAACGTTACCAAAAAATATATGGATACGATTGAATTTTATATTATTAATAAGATGTTTTTAAATCGTCAAGAGACACAATAGAAAGACAATGACAGCGCGAACGCCGGCGTTTGCTTGGGGTTCAAAGAACTAATTCATTAAAACTTCATGAACAGTAGTGGTACATAGGCGGACTTAATGCAACAAAGAACCCTCTACTAGTCAAACTTTGGGTTAAAAAATACAACACCGTAATAGGTATGCCTAATAAATAAATAAAAGAAATTTGAAATAGAATGAAGTTCCACTAAAATAAGTTGCTTATAATAATAAAATACAAATATTCTATTATATTTCCATCTTTATAGGTTTCCATGAAACTTCAGTTATATCTGATGACCTTAGTTATTTATCACCTTTATTGACTGTACCTAAGCTATGCAGATATACGCATAATCCTACTCTCCCAACTGATTCTTCACTTTAAAATCCTGTATTATTGACATAAAAGGCTAGCTGACGTTTTTATTTAGTAGAATAGAACCTATTTGTGCTGAATCCGTGACTATATGCGATATGCTTGCATCGACTGACGTCTGAACTTTGCAAGGATAAAAGAGTACCCATCCATCTGGAATGATTAGATTTTTTCCAATTTTTTTTTCTTCTTTGTTTCAGCGTGTTGATGGCAAAAATTTAAAACTTTCTTATTAAAACATTTGCTTCGCCCAATATTTGGCCATGACAATGTCTCCTGAAGCTATCCTTGGATTCTTGCGAAGTGGTGCAAGATCAAAGGTGGGACATGGTCTGCGAACTGAAGTACATGGAGTTTCTTGCCGGTTCTTCTCCATATGAAAATACCATTTTGGAACCATGCACTGGGTTTACCCACCGATATGAGACGACAAGATACCATCTTATTGTGCCCTTTTACTTTTAATCTACGTTCATCTAATCCTCTTGAAAGGGTGGTATTTTTGTAATAAGAAAAGATCGTTTAGGCATAAAAAACAATTATTCTAGCTCACGTGTTCTATTATATTAAATTCATCTATGTTTTGTAACTTGTAAATCGACTTTGATCTTTTGTTTTAGCAGAAAAAATAACAGTAAGTATAAAAACATTGCCATTTCTAAAAACAGGGTAAAACTGTATTTACCACATATTCTTGCTAGCAAGACCAACGAATGTAATCTTATCACCAAGAAAATATTTCTTTCACACTGTTATTGATATAGCTCTCCAATATTTACATGAAATAATTATTAAACAAACCAACAGTAGGTGGTGCTAGTATGTATAATATAAGGTGTATTTACAACAAAAGATTCAACAATCACGTACAATTGAAGCCACTTGAGTGCAGACGTCTCGGGCGCTGGCAGACAGTTGAGGATCAAACTCAATATCCTGTGGAGTGCTCGCCGCCAACAAGTGTACTTCAACTCCGACAACTAGTAGCAATCTGGATCTCAGGTTGGATAAGGGAATATATATCCAGTATTAAACGCAGTGCCCGCAATAGCTATTTAGCCTCTCCGAACAAACATAATATTCGTGACTTGTTATTTACACGTTTTAATATCATCAAAATTGATATTTTTTAATAATTTATTTAGTGATTTAGAGTTTGCTTCCGATACAATTAGGCTACTATTTATTTTTGTGTTAAACAACAATATGATCCAAGAGGAAGGAAAATCTAGTAGCTGTTGAATTCATTAAACTCAAATTAACTTGTATCAGATCGCGGGTACAAACCCAGCCAGACGCATTATTTTGTGTAATTTATGTCATTACCACTGTTCTCAAAACGATGAAGCAAAACATCGTGAGGAAACCGGCGTGTCCTAGAACTAAAAATTCAAAGACATGTGACATTCACCAACCCGCACTGGGCTCGCGTGGTGGATTACCGCCTATTCCCTCTCTTCGAGAGGCTGATTATGCTATGCTATATTCTTGTATCACCAGGAAAAAGAAAACTATTTATTTCGTACTGGTAAAATATTTACTTCGCTCTCCAGTATTTATATAATAACAGTATATAAGGTGTATATACAACAAAATATTCAAGAATCACGTACAATTAAAGCCACTTGAGTGCAGACGTCTCGGGCGCTGACAGACTGTTGACGATTAAACTCAATATCCTGTGGAGTGCTCGCCGCTAACAAGTGTGCTTCAACTCCGACAACTAGTAGCAATCTGGATCCCAGGTTGGATAAGGGAATAAAATATATTCCATATAATAGTATAAAACGCAGTACCCGCTGATCTAGCTATTTAGACGCAATTCAAAGCAAATACACTATTCGGACCTGTTTATAATTCAATAAGTATCATCAAAAGTGTATGTTTTTTACTTATTTAGTGATTTAGACCTTGCTTCCGATACAAGTGGGTTCTTATTCTTATATTCTTTATTGTACAAATACTACATTACTTTGGGTTAATTATTTTTTTATGTTTCAGAAATATTTAAAAACTTAAATAGAATACGAGCAGAATAGAATAGCATTTATTCGGCGCAACCAACACAAAATACCACAACATAAAATAATAATAAAAAAAGAGTACAGGAACCAAAAAATTATAAAATTAATACAGAATTAATTATAAAATATATAGTATAGTTGTAAAGATGACGATGAATAAATAAAAAAGTAAAAAATGCAACCGACTTCAATAAAAAAAAAAAAACCTGAGCAAGTACGAGTCAGACTCGCGCACGTAGGGTTTTATACAAACTTACCTATCATAATCATCCTTTTTAATGTTCCCACTGCTGGGACTCAGGCCTCCTCTCTAGCAGAGGGAATGGGCCGAAATCCACCACGTGGGCCTAGTGCGGGTTGGTGGATGTCACATATTTTCGGATTTTTGGTTCTTGGAAATGCCGGTTAACTAAAAAAGGTAACTTACCTATGTAAATAGTTTAATTCTCGAATGGAGTCTTGAAGATTTTTCCGAATGGCAAGGTTTTTTTGTGACGTAACAACAAATAAAAAATAAAGCGTTCATAAAACCCACTTTGAGGAAGAGGGTTTCACAATAAGTAAGTTTGTACAAAATTTTAATGAGCTCCAATTACGTTATCCTCTTAATGAATTAAATCAAAGCTTTTTTTTCTATTTTTAGTGGCTCGTGCCAGAACGAGGAGAAAATAATTTAAGAATATTATTTCGAAAGTAACATCTTACATTATTTGAAAGTTATTGGAAATTATCTGGAGAGAGTGAAAAGTGTATTAATGACCTAAATTGAAATATCAAAGGCTCGATACCAATTTGATTTTATGAATTTCATTTTTCGAACCTTTCCAGGAACACTGTAAGTGACAATTTATGTTTTTTGCAGGAATGGATTTTCACTTCTATACTTAAAAGTATGTCAGTAGCAACTATTCAATTAGATCAGAGTCCCTACCATGAGCTCTTAACACGATCCACTTGACGACCTAAACTGAACTGTCAAAGGCATGTAACTATATAGGGTGTATAGCTCTGTCCCTATTTTGTGCTCGCACGCTTGACATATATTATGCCATGGTAAGGATCCAAGATTTTTTATCAATAACCAGCTTTTGCCCGCGCGGCTTCGCTCCCGCTCTTCCCTACTCCACCCTATTATACCCTACTCTACCCTACTATACCATACTCTACCCTACTCTACCCTACGCTATTCTATTCTACCCTACTTTACCCTACTCTACCCTAATCTACCTTACTCTACCCTTCTCTACCCTTCTCTACCCTTCTCTACCCTTCTCTACCCTTCTCTACCCCTCTCTACCCTACTTTTTTTTTTTTTTATAATGGATAGGCTCGCGTTTGACCACAATCTCACCTGATGGTAAGCGATGATGTGGCCGACGATGGAGCACGCTTGCCTAGAAGCAATCTATTCACTCTTGACTTAAAGATATCCCCTAGGTTATAGCTATCAGGAAACACAGACTCCGGCAGGGAATTCCATTCCTTAGCTGTACGCATAATGAATGTACTCCCAAAACGCTTTGTACGTATAGGTGGGATGTCTACCATGTACCGGTGGCGCAACGCCGTACGTCTTGTGGTCCGATGATGGAACGGACTTGGCGGAATTAAATTGTGTAACTCTAGAGCACACTCCCCGAAGTGTAAACGATAGAAAACAGACAGGCTAGCAACTCGGCGTCGATGCTCAAGACTTTGGAGTTTTGACTTCACAAGAGCATCATTGCCTATGATCTTCTTAGCACGCTTTTCAATAGACTCTAGTGCATCTAGCTGGTATTTGGCTGACCCATCCCAAAGATGAGAGCAGTACTCCATACACGATCGAACTTGCGCTTGATAGAGGTTGAGCAGCTGTTCCGGTGTGAAATACCGTCTCACCTTTGCTAAGATCCCCAATTTTTTGGCAGCTAGTTGGGCTTTTGCCTCGATGTAGGAGCCGATATTAAGGGTAGACGATAACGTTACCCCAAGAAGTTCAAGGTGGTCGATAATTGGCACGGTTACACCCCGGAAAGATGGAGCCGGGTGGAATTGGCTCCGTTTAGCGGAGAAAAGACACGCCTGGGTTTTCCTACTCACATAATAGAAGCGAAAAAAAAAATGTAACGATAAAATCAATTAGGTAGTGAAATGAGGTAAAAATGCACGAATAGACATTAGTGCTTTTTTAGTTTCATATTACACACACATCCAATGCGTCTTCCTGAAATAGAATATTAATCTACTTATAGTTCAGTCTCGTTATTTTATTCATATTTAACCAAGATTATATTGATATTTGACAGGCCTGTTGGTCTAGTGGTTAGTGACCCTGACTGCTATGCCGGAGGTCGTGGGTTCGATTCCCACCCAGGACAAATCTTTGTGTGATGAGCATGATCATTTGTTCTGTGTCTGGGTATAATTTATCTATAGTATGTATGTATTTAGAAATATATAAGTAAGTTTATCAGTTGTCTAGTACTCATAGCACAAGCTCTGCTTAGCTTGAGACTAGATGGCGTTGTGTGATAGTTGTGAAATATTATTATTTATTTATTATTATTAGCTCCTAGTGGAGCTCCACATCGATGTCAGTGTGGCGAAGCAGTCGACCGCCTCGGACACCATGGCCTATCTTGCAGCAGAAGCGCTGGTCGGATAGCACGGCATGCCAGTATTAATGACATCATCCGTCGAGCTCTTGTCACCGCCGGGGTGCCAGCTGTTTTAGAACCCAATGGCTTGGCACGTGACGATGGGAAGAGGCCAGATGGGATGACTATAATGCCTTGGAAATTGGGTAGGCCTTTGGTGTGGGATGCAACATGTGTCGATACCCTTGCGCCATCCCATCTTCTGAGTACGGCGGGCTGTGCTGGGGCGGCTGCTGCAGGTGCAGAAAACCTCAAACGGCGTAAATATAATAACCTCATTGGAAGTTATGTGTTTGAGCCGTTTGGGGTTGAAACTCTAGGGCCATGGGGTCCGAGCGCTCATCGAGTTGTCCGAGATATCAGCAAACAGTTGGCCGACTCTTCGCGTGACCAGAGGGCTGGACTGTTCTTCAGTCAACGAATCAGCATTGCCATCCAGCGTGGCAATGCTGCCAGCGTTCTGGGCACTTTTCCCACTGACATCGATGTGGACGAATTTTTTGATGCCCTCTAAGTTTTTCCCCGTTTTTCAGCCTTTTTTACTCGTTTGTACGATTGGCTGCAATAGTGGTTGGATAGTACAGAAAAAAAATCGTGTGAAGCGAGAAATGACGCCATCTAGCGTAAAATCAGATTGAAATGTTGTTATCGACAACTTTATATTATACTGCTACTAGGTGGCGTTGCTGCGCTTCAAATGCTTTTTTTTTGTAGTTCCTTTTTGTTTCTTTAAACATTGAAATAATTTATATTTTTTTATAAAGAGATGAAAATATTAAAATTTAATATCAATTTATAAATATCTGATTGTCTATGTATCAATTTTAAAACTTGAGAGGGTAGGTTGAATATGGATTTATAAATAATAATTAGTAGGTAGTATAAATAATACTTCGACCACAAAATTGTGACTTCTTCGACTGATTACTTCGTTCGAGCTCCTTTCGTTCAATTTTATTTTTAATCAGGTGAATTTATCACAATGAGTATGAATTGTAATATAGACTTAGTAACAAGAGCTCAAATAATTGCTTTGCATAATCAAGGTAAAAATTTGTCAGAAATAGCCAGAGACACCGGTGTAAACGTAAGTAATCTTATTTTACACTTTTTATATAACAAAAAAACTCCTTTATAATAATCATTATTTGGTATTATATATTTCTGTTTTATTGTTGCAGAGAAAAACAGTTGTTCTATGGGTACGACGATTTGAAGAAGAGTGTTTTTTGAAACACTGTCAAAGAACTGGTAGACAAAAACTTATAAACATGTTGCATCGTCAAACCATGGTAAGGGAGTACGAAGAAAATGGATTTTTGCCGACGAACCACTATGCTGGTTTATTTGATACAAGCGTCGATACTGTCCGTCGTGCTCTTCATAGTGAAGGGCTGCATTATCGGAGGCATGCTGTGAAACCTTTGCTTACGGAAAACCATAAAAAAGCAAGATTGCAGTTTGTTATGGATCACTTAAATTTTGATTGGAGTAATGTCATCTTTACTGATGAAAAAGCTTTTAAGTCCAGTGAACACGGTCGATTATGTTTGTGGCGTCGAGATAACACGCGATACACAAGTGATCACCTAGTGCCCAATAGGCAATCTGGCCATATAACGGTGAACATGTGGGGATGGATGAATGCAGCCGATCCTGGAGAACTAGTGAGAATACCAAACCGAGCAAATAGTGCAAATTATATAGAAGTGCTGGAGGAGACAATGTTGCCCACAGTTCGAACTGGTTTGAACTGTGTATCCAAGCGAAGAATTGCAACAGATAACATTTGTGCAGGATAATTGTCCAATACCTACACCGTTCGCACAGTGTGCAGGCTTGGTTTCGTCAGCATAATGACATTTGCGCTATTTCTTGGCCTGCTAGATCACCGGATTTAAATCCAATTGAAAATTTGTGGGGTGTTATTGTTCAACGGTGGAATAATCAAAACGAGCGTACTCCAGATGCGTTAGAGGCTCATTGTTTACAAATATGGGAGAGTATTCGTGGATCAGATTTGTGTAAAAATTTGATTAATTCAATGCGTTCCCAAATGCAAGCTGTTATTTACCAAAATGGTGATTACACGAGATATTGATAAATGATTATTTAATTAATATTACATATTTACTCAGTGCGTACTGGAGACCTCGTTATGTGTGTTTTACTTTTACATGTATTTGAAATAATTTAAAAAAGTTATGAACACTTAAAGTTAAAACACAACATAATTTTGTTTTTTATGTTACCTACTAAATATTTGATATGTTGTTGTGCAAATTGGTAGGTTTTTTTTAAATATCTTGCCTCTTGTTTGTTTTTGTTAAGGTTACATAAGCTTCAATCCTCTTTCCAACTTGGGAAACGAATATTTAAGCTATGGCCTCAATAAAAAATTACAAGTAATATTATAATCTTATTCGATGATTAATAAACTGACTGTTGAATAGTAAACTGTAAGAAATAAACATCCATATTATTTTATTATTGCCTTTTTGTTTGATGAGCCTGTTTACCTGCTTTTATTCCTATTGTTGAGTAACTACCGACTTGAATATTAATAATAATATTCCACGACGGTGCCTAGTCCCAAGCTAAGCAAAGCTTGTGTTACGAGTCCTAAACAACTGATAAACATACTTATATATTTCTAAAAACATAAATATTGCAGATAAATTACACCCAGATTCAGCAAATGATCGTGCTCAACACACAAACATTGTCCTGGTTGGGAATCGAACCCACGACCCCGACATTGCAGTCAGGGCCACTAACCAATAGACCAACAGGCCAGTCATATTATATTACAATTAAATATCCACTTGTCAGCTTCGATATAAATCCTACCGATTTTTTTTTGTTATTCATAACTTACAAAAAGCACAGAGGAACCAGAAATCTGACCCACCTGGCAGTAGAAGGTAGATAATATAAGACATCCTAAAAGTTAGACGAATTTGAACCTTCTGCAATTAGCAGAAGATAAGTGGTATTCAATTCGGGGCTAATTCAAATGAGTTTATCAAGGTGGTCAAATATTATAGAATACTATTATGACAATTTGATCTTTAAGACGTAACTTTGAAGTAAGGTTATGAATACGGTCCTGTTACGTAATGCACTTGTTAATTTCAACATTATTCCATAAGTCGAAATAGTCTAATGGTTGTAACTGGAGACTTATGTGGACGTGGTCGTAAGTTCAAACCCGTCACGCTACTTTTAGTAGGTTTGTGTTTAGAATACTGAATTGTTTTTTTAAATCAAATTAAAATTGAATTAAATTAAATTAATCAATTTAAATTAATATTTTAAAAATAAATAACTACATTAATGAAAAACAACTAAATATTACTTATATGTAATATTTACAATTTTACATACAAAGATAATTTAAGTATTCGTCTAATAGACGTAATTTAAATAACTATATATAAAGGTAAAACACATAAAAGAAGTGAAGATATTAAATTGCTGACAGGATAGAATTATTTGAAGGTAATACAATTTTGAACATGACAAAAACAGTTTATTTATTTCAATAGTGCCAGTGGCGGATTAACCACGCAGCAAATGCTACGGGCTAAAAATTGTTTACACGACGTCACTGCAATTAGTGTCGACTGGTTTTTGCGATATTAGAACGGTTCATTTTTATTTCTGTACCCTTAAATAAGTAACAATTGAATACTAGTTTTATGATGAATATGCCTAATTCTCTTGACTACCCACTTAATACAAGTCAAGCGAAATTATTCCAGATATGTTTGAAGAATGTTTAGTTAGTTGATTGTAGCTTACAATAACGTTTTGAAAATGTTTTAAATGGAAAGCAAAAAAATATACAAGATTTGCGATTTAATCTCGTGCCTTACTGCGTCAAAGTCTTTACATAGACCACTAAGCCACCTTGTAAAAAAATATCACATTAAGCTATTTGTAGTCTTACTGCAAAAGAAACAAAATTGCTTAATAAGTAGTTTTTTATACCATTATTATATCCTTTTCAAAATGTTTATAAATAATACCTAACTAAAACACAAAAGCTGGAAAACAAAAATAAAAGATTCGTAATATACGAGATTTGAACCAGCTACACATTCTTTATAAGTCGCTGTTGTTATTATTGAACTAAATGGACTATAATGAACCGACTCGAAATTTAACGTTACTTGTTACGCTAGACGCAATATTCGTGCCCGCTTACAAACATTTGATAAGAATCACGAAATTAGTTATGCTTGTGTCTCTTATTTTTTTATCAATCTACCCTCACACTCAGTTGTTGACGATAATGATGACGCATGTGTATATTTTCTGTCAAACTAAAAGTCAAGTTTATGGTTTGTGAGATTGCCTTTGTCGCCATTTAGCTGGGAAGAAACCAACGCCATCTAGTTACATTTTCGAAAACCTGAATTCTAACGTGCAAGGGAAAATAGACACTAAGGTACCCAGGCAATTTCACAGCTGTCTGTACATATTGTTATTTTAAGTTTGTATATATAGTGATTATTTATTAGATTAATTGATATTATATAAATCTATCAAATATTATTGTAATATATTGTTATTTATTATTATTATTATATATTATCTTATAACTTACTAGCTTTTGCCCACGGCTCGCCCGCATACATAAAATATAGGCTATCACTCAAGAATAAAGCAGTTTTCTAATGGTGAAAATTTTGCAATCGGACCGGAGCCCCTAGCCAAGTTACCAATCTGCAATAGTTAATGCTTGTAGAAAGCTTCAAATGTGCGGGAATGACGTCGCCTCAACGCTCAGTCACGTGGTCAGAACAAAAGAATTGGCGGCAAGGTCAACTCGAAGCGTTCGACGCAAGCGAAACGTTTGTAACTTGGCTAGGGGGGCAGTACTTTCAGATATTACCGCCTACTAACAAAAAACATAAAAATCAAACTTTACTCCTTATAATAATAATAAAATAAGAGGCGTGCAATGATTGTTGACATATCCGTTCCGCATGACGAGAACCTCGTGAAAGCCGAGAAAGATAAACAAATCAAGTATATTGACTTGGCTCGCGAGGTTGTCGACATGTGGGAAGTGGATTCAGCGATCATTGTACCGATAGTTGTTTCAGCAAATGGCTTAATAGCCAAGAGCCTCGACCAACACCTTAGGAGGCTCTCGTTAGGCGACTGGATCAAGGGCTTGATTCAGAAAGCGGTACTCCTGGACACGGCTCGTATTGTTAGGAGGTTTCTTTCTCTGGAGCCCTGACCGCCGGTAGCTTGGATCCTGTTCCCGATACCGGTGGGCAACTATTTTTTATGTTTTTAAATGTTTTTTTTTTATATTGAAATATTTAAAAATATAATTTATATGAATGTTTATGAATAAATGGAAATAATAAAATAATAATAATAAATATTTATAATAATAATTACATAATAATAATATTGGTGTAGAAAAGGTATACAGGGTTATTTGTAAAATACTAACAACCTTGCAAGATTGTATTACTAACATCATAAACAAGAACGTTTGTTCTATGATTTTTTAGATTAAACATAATACGTTTACCACAACAAACCTTCGAGATTTCGTTGTTCTATCTAACACATTTCAACTGTGTTTTGCCGTATGACCTACTTACGCCAACCAATTAATAGTAAGCAGGCTTTCGAAACATTGTCATCACACCTAACAAGCATTCGCACCATTTCCGTCTACTCGACATTAGAATATTGATACACCATCATGTAAAGATAATTACATGCTCACTGCCAAATTTCGCAACAAGAACACGTATGACGCGACGTGAGCGCATCAACGAGACCGTACTAGTGAAGGCTGACCGTAAAAAGGTCAAGTTCATGTTCAGCTACCCTCCGCTATTGTACTATTGCTTGCTTTGCCATAAACTTCGTAATATTTAGAACGTTCAATTTAAATATTTTTATTTTTGTATGTATACAAATAACCCTGTATATACAAACCAAAAATAATAGTCCGGATAATAGTCCTGTTATTTATATGTATTATCTTTAGAGAAAGATTGACTAAGAAAGTTTTTTAGTGTACCTACGGGGTCTGTTATCAGGTTATTTAAATAAAACGACCAAAACGGTTACCACACCCTTTGTACTTTTGCCTTGACAGCACACACATATTACAAATATCATCAAACAATAACAGTAGGAACAAATAAAAAATATACTAGCACTTACTGAGATGTTGCTTGCTCCGAAAACTGAAACGTAAAGAGAGACATGACAGCGCGGTGCGCCTTTTTATAATCTCTTGTAACTGTCAAAAGCGCCGCGCTGTCAAGTCGCAGTTCGTTCCAGTTGTCAGTGCAAAAAATACATTGAATGTTGCTAATACAGAAAATAATCATAGTGTATGAACATTTTCATAAGAATCGCTAACAGTCCTATCAAAATGCTGGTCACCGAACTAAAACGTCTTGTTAAAGGTCAAAGTGTAAGTTGTACAGATCGGCTCTGTCACAAAATAGACAGGTACAGAAGTCAATCTACATACAAAGCGCTCTCGAGCAACGCACACATAGACACCGCTCACAGACACGATGTCTCGGTCGCGTCTCAGATCACTCATCGAACAGTTCCGGCTCAAACGCTCATTAGTGTGCGTCCACCGAGCCGTAGAGTTGTAAAAAAACAGTTTTTTTTTCTGAGATGAAAAAAAACGTTTAAAAAAAACATGAAAAAAAAACAGTCTTTTTTCTGAAGCAGGTTTTTTTTCATGAGTAGGAAAATAAAAATATGGTAAGGCGGTTATTGTATATGAGTTGATATTATTTTTGTTCAACAAGAAAATACCATTTGTTTTTTTGTTAAATAGTACATACATGTCTTAACATAATTGGCAACATCAAATATAAACTACATTTACGGGCGGGGATTTCCCTAATCCTCGTTTGGTTTATGTTTTGGTTGATTTGCGTGCAGACTGCAGAAAGCTTGAGACAGTGAGAGTTCGTTTTTGTTGAGTGTTCTGTGTGAGTGTTAAGTAAATATTAAAATCGTATTAAGTAATTTTATTGTAGTAAGTACTTTTTGGTTATATTTGTAAATATGCCGCCGGTATTTTTTAAGTTCTTAATAATGTTACCCATTGATTTAAACAAATTTGACTTGAATAAAAACAAAACAATCAAATTTAGTGTTTAATTCTACTTTAAGTAGTTATAGTCTTTCACTTTTTCTGAAAAAAAACCAAATGTAGAAAAAAAACAACGGTGCCAAGTTTTTTTTCATGTTTATTTTCAAGATTGTGAAAAAAAACATTTTGTTTTTTTTCACTTTACATCTCTAACCGAGCGTAGGTATAAAAAGTGAAGTATACAGAAGATTGTCTTCTGCACCTGTCTATTTTGTGGCTCTGTCTCTCAAAGTTTATTCATTCTCCCAAGACATATTAGGGTAGTTCACAAAAACTTCTGTCATGTGCTTCCAAGTGTCCTCGCTTATTATAAGTTTGTGCTTACATGGACTTGTTAAAGTTTTATGAATGACGATGACATTTACTTTTTTGTACGAGTACCTATAATAGAACAAAGTTTCTGGACATATGTTACTGTTTTTTTTTTATAATTTTTGATAGTCTCATCATTTTATCGTGACGCATAAGTGTCATTTTTTTACTTTGTATTTAAGTTTTCACATGTTTAGTTTATAGTTTATAGAACCCGCGACCTACAGCTCATAAGTCGGAGCCATTACCATTCGGCAACCACTGCTCGGGTAGATTTATATACTCATAAATTCTAGAAACTTGAATAGCCATCTCTAATATTCTATCGTATCTTTTTACCCCGACAATGGTTCTGCAAGCGTGGCTAGTTTAACTGCCGGAGAGCGCTAGCTTTAACGACTTCTAGACGACGCTAATTTCCGTTTGTTTGATTTTTATGGCGCGCTGTTTGTCCATGAAAATGCTTTAAAGTCTTCTTCTATTCATCGGGTATTATTATGGCAGAAAATGCCTGGAAGAGATAATGGTCCATGAAGGAAATATTTAAGCGCATTGCAAGGTAATTAATAGTTGTAGCGACACAATCGATCTGCACTTTTACTCGTTTAACAAGTTGAGAACTAATATTTATCAGTTTGTTCTCGATTTGGATTAGACATACTGTATGTACAATGACGCTTGGTTTCAATAATGATAGGGTAGTTTCCAGGGTCAAAATAATTACATTTTATTTAGTCCGTATTTCAGATTATGAAAAATATTGAACACGTATTTTTTTCTTTTTTCGAATAAACAAAAAATAACAAAGATATAGGCCATTAAAGTTACGTGTGACGTCACCCCGTGCGAAAAAATGTAGCACGGCGTGGCGGCGTGACGTTACACGTAACTTTAATGGGCTATATCTTTGTCATTTTTTGGTTTAATTTACAAATAAAAAAATTCGCGTCCGTTATTTTTGAATAATCTAAAAGACGGACTAATACATTTTTTACGGCAACTAGCCTATTACTCGTCTATGTTAGTTTAGTAGAGTTTGCTTTATTTTATATACATATACAACATAGACTTAATGCATGCGGAGTTTACCTTTAAGTGATTGTTATACCATTGTAATTTATATATTGCATGTTACGTTTACCATAATACCAGTGTAAACAATTGTTGGTGAACCAATAAATAAATAAATTTTGCCCATGTCACTAAATCGTAAGCCGATAGACGTGTTTTTTTATGGTGGGAAATCATCCAATAACTTCTAGCACTCTAAGGTGGAGCGGGAGGTCGTGGCAGACAACAATCTTTCAAAAGCACCTAACTAAAGCTAATAAAAAGACAGACAGAGCTACGATTAAATTTCATCTTTCACGCGAGTGTAACCGCGGGCAAAAAGAAGTATTCCATAAATATCTATACACACCTCAACGAACAGATAAACTTAACCAAGTGAACATAATAAGAAATAACCCTAAGTTAACAAGAAAAACAGTAGTGAAAAAACTATTAGCTTCGCCACCTGAGCTTCCACCATAAATAATAAAGTTACGTTACTGACGCGCCGGCTAACCGCCCCGAGTAAGGCTTAGGCAAACAACTCACGGGGCGGTTTTTACCCGCACCCTCGGCGCCCGCTCGTTCTGCGGTTGGTTGACACACGCAGTGGCCAGTAAGGGATACAGAAATCCGACGCGAAATCCGAAAATCATTGAAAAAAGAAAGAAAACAAACCAAACCAAGCCGGACAAACCTACCACAGTGTTCTCTTTTTTAACACAAAGGTTGACTGGGAGAGAATGCCTTGTTGCATTAAGTCCGCCTATGTACCACTACTGTACATTAAGCTTAAATAAATAAAACAGCCAGAATTTTTCGACCTTCTTTTTTCAATAAGTATGACCAAACAGCTCGTTTCTGGTGTGTGCCCGTGGCAGTCTGGCGCTCAACTGAGAATTAATCGCCCGTCTTTGTTTATCATCCGCCAAGTTTGCGAGCGATAAGCGGTTATCGGTTAGCGGTTAGCGGTTAGAAATAAAAGAGCGGTTTCGTTAACCGCAGTGGGCGCGGGTGAAAACCGCTTCGTGAGTTCTTAGCCGAAAGCGCGCCGAGAAACCGGGCTGAGTATACACCGCGCCGAGGAAACCGCGGCCTTATGCTAACTACACGAACTTTGGAAACGTGAACAAGTTCGTAAGTAGGAATTTATCTTGTAATCTGTATGCAAAGGCGGGTTTGTTAAGTTTCTTTGTAATAGGAAACCAATTTGGTCAATTCTTGGCAGGCAAATGATTTAATGTGGCCGAAAGGTCCTCCTTTCGGCCACATTAAATCGGCTCGTCTTCCGGTGCCTACATGGTCCTCCATGTAAGACCTGGTAAGCAATTGAGCACGCCACAATTATGGCGGTAAGTCCTTTCTTTGAGAAGTCTGGAAAGCCCTCAAAGCGTTCTCACCTTCCGCATGACGCAGGTTCTCACCGAACATGGTAAGTTCGGGAAGTACCTGCACCGAAATCGTGTGGAAGTGACGCCCGGGTGTCGCCACTGTGTGGACCGCTCGGAGAACACGGTGGAGCACACGGTAGAGGTGTGCCCTGCTTGGGCAGAGCATCGCCGTGATCTCGTGTGGGCGATCGACGGCGGCGATCTCTCGCGCCGGGCCTTGGTACAGGCCATGGTCCGGAGCGGGGAGGACTGGCAGGCGGTCGCCCCCTTCTGGAAAGCTAAGCTTCTGTAATGCTAGCAAAGGAGGAGGCCGACCGCGTGATGCAACGGCGCTCACGCCCCAGCCGCCACCGGAATTCCGATCCCGATTTCCGGCCACCGCAGGCGCGGGCTTGCAGATGGCGAGCAATGGATAGCTCGCTGTCAGCAACCGCAGGGTCGAAGCGTACTGGGACCAACGATCTACTTCTGAAAAGAAGGCTTAGCCCTGTTATAAAAGGCAACTAAGGAACGGGGTGGGATTTTTAGTCAGTAAAAGTCTGACACTATCTCCTGCCAACCCAAGAGAGAAGACGATTTTTACCCACCGAAAAAAAAACCTGGTAAAGGACACGGAAATCCCAAGTATGCGAGACACACAAGACCGCTCGTTGTGGCAATACTTGGGGGAGGCCACAAAATGATGACGATGTTGAAATTATTTAAGCTCGCACAGACAGATGTGTCAATTATAGGACAACACTTTTATAGAAATTGTTGCTCCGCCCTAGAGCGGGAGAAATCATAGGATGATTTCCAACTTAAAAAAAAAAACAGCTTTTATGTTCAACTACTAAACCTTCCTCCGGGAAAACTGCCCATAACAAACGCTTACGGTTTTACCATCCATCTGCAGACTCCTAAACCCGGGTAAAACTAAATAACAGTACCGGTAAAACCAGACAATATAGCTTGAAGTCGCGAATGAAATAGCCTGTTCCGTTTAAAGACCTGTAGCGAATACAATGGTTTTCAATCCCATACACTGGATTAAGGGTACGTTTCTTTCTGTTACGACTGGGGTGAAAAGGTTAACGCACACTCAGATTCGGGCTAAACAAATCAAAGTCAAGAAAGCCTCGCACACAAATGTCCGCACCGAAAGAATCAACCGTGCCGAAGAAATCGTTTCTGTTTCCTTAACATCTGTCGCACTGAAATTACATGTGAATTGTGATGGGTCTCTTGACGACTTTTTATTGTTAGTCCTTTTTTTTCAAAGGATACATGAATGTGGGTTCATAAAACTTACTTAAGAGGGTCCGTCGACTCGCGTATCGTCAACATCAAGCATGGTTTAAAAGCTTGTCGCTTCCTTTGACGCAATCCAACGCGATGTTTGAAGCAATGCTGAAAACTCTGTTGGTATTCGGTGATTCCGTAATTTACTTGAATATTTCACAAAACTTGTTCCAGAAAATACGTGTTTTTGTTAAACCCTTAAAAGTTTTTCAGAAAAATTGTCGTCATTTAGAATCTCAGTTAAATGTGCTTGGCGTCTATGGACGTAGTAGTTTTTTATATTTTTAGTATAGAGTACATTATGGAGGGCAAAAGTTCATGTATAATACCAGATTTTCAGAGGTCTTTACTAAATTAGTTTAACTCAAAATAAATAAATGTTTTGATTTCCATAAAAGCCTAGATAATATCAACAAGATAGAGCAGCTGGGTATCGAAAATATCTAGAGAAGGATGTGTAATAACATCATGATCACGTAAGAGGGGTTGTATAGAAATGTACCTCGAGTTGGCCGCTCTTAAGAAGGCCTTTGGTCCATCACAATCCGTCTTCGATTTCTGGATTTCTTCCAGATTTGAACTATTCGACGCGGTTAGGTGTGCGGGCTTTCATAAGGTTTATATAAAGAATTCTTAAATTCTTTTCTTTCGATTCATTCAGCTTGTTCGTTTCGGATAAGTGTGCGTTCATCATGAAGAACTGGTCTCAAAGGGGTATGAGGGGGCGGGGAGGGATATTGTTAATGGTCGATTTTATAGTAAACGTTTGTCGTGCCTTGTGGTTGTATCGTTTGATAGACGGTAAAGGGTTGATGATGGGTTTTATAGCCTAGAAGTTATGACTTGAATTGTTGTTACTTGTTTTTCAATATCATCGTTCCATACCTCAGTTGGCAAAAACGGAATAGGGTTCCGTTTAGGACAATAATCTATACATATAATAAAATCGTAGGAAAGTCAAAACTGTACATTGAATATTTTTTAAAAAGAATACTTGGGGCGTGATCTACAATCGATATCGAAGCCAAAAATATAGTTTTTAGAATTTTTGTCTGTTTATCTGTTTGTCTGTTTGTCAGTATGTATGTCCGGGCTAAACTCAAAAAGTACTGCATGGATTTACTTCAAATTTTGCATGAATATTATAAGAGGTCGGGTCAACATATAGGCTACATTATTATCACGCTATCACCTACGGGGGAGGAGCTGTGAATCTTTATTTTTCTTAAGCATTCTGTGACAGCGTGTAATCTAACGATGCATATTTAAATGTTGTTTTTGAGTAAGCCATGCTATTATCTAGCTTTACACCATAAAAACTACGCCATTTAAGTAACTTGGGCAGAGAAAAATAGTTTAATGAATGTTAGTAGTATAGAGACAATTTTAAAGCAGCGCCATCTATGAGGTTTCATAAAAATCAAATCAAGTTACATGTTAAATTTTTTTGGAAATTAAGAATTTAATTTTGATCATGTAGTTAGTTATTCTTAAAATTCATAGATGGTGATGTGATGTGATTTCTTCATAAAAGTTGTATCATATAGTTCGTTTTGACAAATTCAAGTTCCAACAAAACCCTGAAAAAACTTGAGTAGAATTGAGGAAGACAATTAAAAAAAAAATGCGGTGTTAAGTATTACTACTACTCTGTGAAGTCGACCAGTTTGCGAGATCCCTTATGTATGACGAGGTGCCTTCATATTACACGTACGACAAGCAAAGGGGTGTATTTAACCGACATCGACGAGGAGGTGCTGTGGAAGGTTTTCCGGGAATTTTCAAGAACGCCGCATTGGGTAGGGTTTATACCGTGCATCCAAATAATGGCGAATGCTATTTTCTGCGGTTGTTACTTCACACTGTCCGAGGCCCAACGTCTTTCGCCTTTCTGAGGACATTTGATGGCGTGGAGTATCCCACTTACCACGTCACCTTCTCGACGGTGACCAAAATTGGGATCCTCGCGGAGGCGAGCGTCAGTGACAGTCCCAGCCGCATGCGTCATCTTTTTGCCATCATCTTGATGTTTTGCGGAGTCGCGAACCCGGTAGCTTTGTGGGAGAAGTATCGCCATCATCTGTCTGAAGATTTTCTACGAGCTTTGAGGCGTGCTACTGGAGACGAAAGTCGAAGTAACCGATGAACGCGTGCTGAACACCTGTCTCAGTTCACTTCAAGATGTAGTCATTTCTATGGGCGGCAATCCGCTGATCGAATATGGGTTACCAGCTCCCCAATCATCACCGCATCAAGGCCGTGGAAATCGGGAGTATAACGCTGAGACAAATTACGAGCCGGGTGAAATGACCACCTTACGAAATGACCATGTCACCGTGTTCTCTTCAGAACAAAAACAAATGACACCGTCCTTGAAAGCGTTGGGCAAAACCAGGGTAAAATGTTTTTCTTGGATGCTCCTGGTAGAACAGGAAAAACATTTGTTACCACTGGCATACTTGCAGAGGTCAGGAGGCAAGGCAAAATTGCTATTGCTGTAGCGTCGTCGGGAATCGCTGCCATACTGCTTCCGGGTGGCAAGACAGCACATGCCATGTTTAAAATTCCCATAGATTTAGAGAGTGCCGAAACGCCTGTTTGTGGTGTGTCACGTAACAGCGATAAGCGATACGTGCTCAAGGATTGCTCTCTGATCGTATGGGATGAGTGTACGATGGCCAATAGGAAGGCAGTTGAGGCCGTGGACAGAAAGGAACGAACATTTGATGGAAACACTTCCCGTGGTGACGTGGGGATCGAGGGCTGACGAGATGAATAAGATAATTTAGATAATTTTATTAGCATATTAAACATGTACAAATGCAGTGAGGCCCTGACTCCTGTGCTAGGTGGGACACCTGTGTTACAGGAATCAGTGTCTTCTCCCAATTATTTAGTGCAAAATCCATTAAAATTGAAGAAATACATTATCTTACAAAAAACATTTAAAATAGGAATATTTCATTCGATCAAATTTAGAGAACAAGAATGTCATTATTTTATTAAAATAGTTGTATAATAAATTAAAATTATCATTAAGAATTAATTAAAAGTAATAAATTATTGCAAGAGAAAAAGAAGATAAAAACTTAAAACTAATACAGTACTTATAGTTTTGTTGATATTGTCAAATACATGTGAAACTTGTGTGTGTCTGTGTTATGGTGTGTGTGTGTGTATGTGTGATGGTGTGTAATGGTATGTGTATGTAAATAGTATAAAAGTCAATGAATTATATATCTATGTAGGCAAATATGTACACTTACATTAAAAGACTTTCAGTTTTTTTATAGTCTAGTGTAAGTAGCCATCTTCAGAATGCTTCGTTGAAACGATCTTCGTTGTGGTCACGAGTTCGTACGCTGCGCTTGACCATTAATATGAGACCTCGGCTCGGCGGCAATGCACGTGCATTGCAAGAATTCTCCGATGTCCTTCTAAGTCTTGGCGAAGGCACTCTGACAGGTGGTGCTTCCAGAGTTTCTCGGTAGAGTGGTATCCAGCTTAGAAAAACTCATTTGCTGTGTGTACGGGGACATCAGTCGTATACCGCACCAGCTTCTTGGGTGTGTGAGCGATGACGCCGAAGCCCAAAAATGATCAGGCTGCAGCAAATAACGAATGCATTCTCTCGGAAATTGAGGGGAATGAAGTGGTCTACACCTCGATAAACACTGTTGTCGAGCAAGATGATGCCACGCATTATCCCGTGGAATTTCTGAACTGCCTGTCAGCAAGTGGACTTCCAGCACATACCATCAAGCTGAAGGTCGGTGTCCCGATTATGCTTCTTCGGAACCTATCTCCTCCGAAGTTGTGTAACGGGACCCGCCTTAAAGTCATCTCGCTCCACAGACACCTTTGAGGCGGAAATTCTTACGGGTTGTGGCATCGGCGATTCAGTATTTATACCACGCATTCCCCTCATACCTCACAACTTCCCGTTCCAGTTCAAGCGCGTAGAGTTCCCCGTGAGTGTTTGCTTCGTGATGACCATCAATAAGTCACTGGGGCAGACACTGAGGGCAGCGGGTGTCGACTTCAGGACGAGTTGCTTCTCACACGGGCAACTGTACGTCGCTTGCTCCCGCGTCACCAGTACTGACTCTCTTTACATTTTGGCTCCTGGCAGCAAACTACCAACGTAGTTTATAGGGAAGTGTTGTAAGGTATGATACCTTTGTACGTATTTTTAATCTTTTGTGTCCTGAAATGTATTCCTGCATTTTTTTCTCTATTTCCTTCAGTCTCATCTTATGACTAAACTCAGCAGGATTCCCATATAACTCTCTTCACTTGCTTCGTTTGCAAAAAAAAATTATATTTTAATGCTATTTTAAAAGTTGTTTACTTATTTTACTATAGCGACACTGGCATCTTAGGTATTTTTGGTGCTGTAGAGCCTTCACGCATACGATGTCGCGGGCAGCAGCTAGTATATCAATAAGATCACTTTGTTTTCGTGTGTCAAGGCCTTTTTTTCTCAAAGCACGTCAAGATATCACTATCATCGTCACCGTCATCACTATCATCATCATCGTCATCATCATCATCTAGGTATCAAAGTGAAATTTATATCAAATACTAAGGAGGTCAGCCACCCCTTAGAGTTACTAAGTTATCGTAATCTGAAGATAAAACCATTTATGCTCCGTTATGGTGCAATTTTTGAATCTCGCAAAAAAACAAAACATACATATTGATTTTTCTTATTGTTAGGCTCGCGTTTGCCTACGATATCACCTGATGTTATGGTAAGCGATGATGTGATCTACGATGAAGCCTAACTCTAGCCTAGTAACCTGTTCACTCTTGACTTAAATGCCATTAGGTTGTAGTTTTCTGGAAACACTGACTCAGGTAGGAAATTCTACTCCTTAGCTGTTCGTACTGAAACTATTTTGTAGTTATGTCACAAAATAATATTTTTTTTTTAAAACATCTTAATATTATACACCCCTACTTTTTATTAGTACACAAAAAATGGGGCTGTATCTGTACCCGTTACTGATCATATTTTTGTATTCAAAAGTAGAAAAAACCGAAATCCTAAAATTGACCACGAAAAGGTAAATTAATCATAGATTCAATCATACATAACAATTGCTAGTAGAAAACACTGCGGGAAGTGTTTTTCCATTTTAATCGTCATTTATTCATTCATTAATCAATAACCTGCACAATATTTCCATAAATTGAGAGACATTTTGGGATAAACACAAACGCTAACAACTTTGCTGTTTATGAATATTATTTATTGAGATTTTAGTTAAATAATAACAAGGGCTTTTCTAATAAGCCCTTTAAGTATTTGTACTAATTAAAAATTAGTGGTGTATAGTCTGAAGTAGGACTACAAGTAACTCGCTATTTTTAGTAATTCATTTAGTAATACACCATCTTTTCTGAGAAGTTTTTGTTGTATGTAATTACGAACAAGAACAAAAACTATTTATTTGCCTGTTGGTTTATGCCAGTAATTTTCAAAGTAGCCCCCCCTCGACCCCGCAGGCCTACAAGGTCTATGAAAAAGATACATAAAATTGGAGGTGCATGAAAGACAAAAGGGCGTCCATAAAGGCTGGTCGTTGTAAAATTAATTTAAGCTTAAATTAAATTAATTAACATTAATTAACCTGTCTACGCTTAGGCGCACCTTGTGTTGCTCCACATCGGTGCCACTGTGGCGAAGCTGTCGACAGTCTCGGACACCATGGCCTGTCCTGCTGCAGGAGCGCAGGCCGCATAGCTCGACACGCTAGCATCAACGATATTATTCGTCGAGCTCTTGTCACCGCCGGCGTACCCGCTGTATTAGAACCAAATGGCTTGGTACGTGACGATGGAAAGAGACCAGATGGTATGACGTTGGTACCGTGGAAGGTGGGTAGGCCTCTGGTGTGGGACGCAACCTGTGTCGACACCCTTGTGCCATCCCACATTCCATGTACGGCGGGCTGTGCTGGCGCTGCCGCTGCGGCTGCTGAGACCCTTAAACGGCGCAAATACTGTAACCTTATTGGTAATTACAGTTTTGAGCCGTTTGGGGTCGAAACGCTTGGGTCATGGGGTCCGAATGCGCGTCTCCTTTTTAAGGAAATTTCTCGCCGACTGATCGACACCTTGCGTGACCAGAGGGCTGGCTCGTTCTTCGCTCAAAGAATTAGCATTGCCATTCAACGTGGTAATGCTGCCAGTCTTCTGGGCACATTCCCGGATGACAGCGATGTGGAGGAGTACTTCGACGCCTAAGTGCACTTTGTGTTTTTGTGTTTTATTTATATACGTTAGGTATTTATTTAGGTTTTAGTATAAATAGTTTAAGTTTGTTTGTTTATGTAGAATCTTTTGATTAATTATGTTTAATAAATGTAATCCTTCATAATTTTCAAACAAAAATAAAAATATTTAAATCGAACGATCTATATATTAACAGAAAGCTTAAATTAAAAAAAAAAAAAAAAATTAAGCTTTCTGTGATAGTTCAGCCATTTTTATTATTCTTGCTTACAGAAAATGTAATTCAAGCAGGATTTTAGTAATACGCAACGTGATGTATTTCTAACATGTTCTTATGAAATCTATGCTTTGGTATGTGCAACTTGGTTCATCTCTCTGACTGACCAATTACTTGATAATTAAAAAATACATGAAAACGGTTGACTTGAAATGAATAATTTTGAATCCTCTTAAATAGATTTTGAGACAGGTACTTCTGTAATAATTATTCTGGTATTAGATGCTGAAAGAGTAGATTTTTCTTTACTAAACATGGTAAAGCACAGAGAATTCGAGACTTTCCTTAATTGATTTGAAATTTTATCGGATAATTCGAATCTATAAGTGATGTAATAAATATGTGCCGTTATAAAATATATTTTAAAGATATATTACAAATTACAACAGCGAGGGTTCACCGAAACTGAAAAATTGGCAAGGGCTTCACTGGACAAAAAAGTTTGGGAATCTCTGTATTTAGCCGTTACAGGAAGGGAAAACGCGAATCTTTTCCTCAGCAAATGTACCAACATAATGTGATAATGAACTTCGCAAACAACATAAAGGATATAGATGTTAACAAAAACGTACCTATTGTTTCTACCACAGAACACATGAAAGAGATTAGAATGGCCTTGTGGGCGGGGCAGGCCACGAAGTAAGGCAATGCTCATAGATTTATTTGATTTACATATATTAAACTACCAATAGCAAACTTGCGATCTAAGTGTGCGTGGTCTGTTAGTTGCGTAATGCGCGTTCGTATTGGTTTATTGTCTGTAGTGGAGTTAAAGGGTGGGAGACAAGCGGCGACACTCGTTGTAGTACAAATCAGAATGTATTTTCTTTCTAACCTCTTTTTTTTTTTTATCTGTTATAAACTAGTACTTGACTGCGATCCCGCCTGATGGTAAGCAGTGATGCAATCGTTGATGGTGAGGCGCACTAGTTTATTAAGAGCCTATTCACTCTAGCCTTGAAGACACCCAAATTATAATCAGACGGGAAGACCGCAGCAGGCAAACTGTTCCAGTCTTTCATCTTTTCTGTGGTTTCTATCATATAGTTTTTACTATTATGACCAGCTTAAATATTTATATGTTTACCACAACTGACACTACAGAAAATCCATAACTTCAACGTGATATTATAATTTCCTAGAAAAAATTAAGTGGCAGTTGATGTGGTACATTTCTCGCAGAACAGATGGCCGTTGGGACCGAAAGGTTCTGGAGTGGCGACCGCGTGTCGGAAGACGCAGCTTTACAAGGTCTCCTACAAGGTGGAAAGATGACCTGGTAAGGGTTGTGGGAATTCGATAGATGCGAGACGCACAGAACAGCAAATTGTGGTGAAGAGGTATGTAAGCGTAGCAGAAGCTGTCCTGGAATTTTGCCAGAGACTGTAGTTTAGGGTGTTCATGGTATGCTGGCGATAGTAAGGACGTGGGAGAGGCCTATGTCCAACGTCTTTCGGCTTTAGGGCCTGTCCATACAGCAATATTTTACCGCGAGGTTTTTATTCTTGTGTATTATATTCCGCGGTCGGAATTACACTAGTACGCACTGCGAATAAAATTTCATACGCTTTTGGCAGTTCAATGCTGTTCCCGGCTGAGACGAACGTCTAGATTGGACAATCGAACAAATATTTTACATAGCGCCGCCGTTTCAGGACTGAGTACATTTTCAAAATATTGCTCAAATTTAAAGTGACGCCCTCTAGCGGGCAAAAAGTAATGTGTTAAAAAAATGATAAGATAAATACACCGTGTTTGATATCATTTGAAAAACTGGAACTTAACAAAAAATATCATCAAAATTCAATGTGAAAAATCAAATGCGCCCTCTAGTGAACAAAAAGTTTTGGGTAAAAAAAAAGATAAATACGTCGTATTTGATATCATTTGAAAGGGCATCACGTAAATAGTATAGAAACATAGTGACTTAACACCAAAATCGTTTAAATAAAAAAAAAAAAGTAAAAAGCTAAAACCGAAAAACCGTAGTCACACGTTATTGAAGTGTTTCGGTTGGTACCTAAAACGGTGACTACGGCTTTTCTTTTTGTTCTGTTCCTGTTTTTCACCATACTGAAAATCTTGTTTCATTCTTTTTCAGCGTCTTTTTTTGTCGTAGTCGGGTTTTTGTACAGCTACATAGATTCGTTACATAAAAATACTAGACACGTGTTTCGGGTTTCACTTAAGGGCCAAGCGCCCGAAAAGTGCCATAAAACAGTGATTTTCTGAGGCCTACTCCTCCGTAACGGCTAGGTCAATTGATTGGAAAAAAATATACGTTTATTATAGATTCATGAACAATAATATCAACATTTGATTTTTTCGTGCAATTAATACTTTTGTCAAAAAAAAAAAATTTAGCAATTTCGCAACTTTTCGCAACTTTTCCCTACTCCTTCGAAACGGCTTGGACCTTTAGAAACATTTTTACACATAAAAATTGGTGGTTAAATATTCTTCAAAGTGAACATTGCATATGTAAATCAATCAATATTTATTATTTATTTATTTATTATATACTTTATTGTACAAACAAAACATAACAAAGAAAAACTTATATCTAAAACACGTACAATGGGCGGCCTTATCGCATTCCGCGATCTCTTCCAGGCAACCTAGAATAGACAGTAATTGTCAGAACATGATATGGGGCTGTCAGTAGTCAATATCTCGCAGAGAAAATGGATTTAAAGCGCTTTCCGGGCGCTGCTGGCCGCAAATAAATGCACAGATTTGCGTACTGCCGCTTAGGCGAGTGCGAGAGTTGCGTTCACATAATTTCGGTCAGATGGTTCAAGGGACTATACGCCTTAAATACTAAAACTAATGTTGTATAAACCACAACTGAAAACATCTGAAACACCTCTCGTAATTTCAAAGAGCTATTAGATCTGTTTAATAATAAAATAGTAGTCTGTTATCCCGGTACACGAGACCGCAACCGCAGTGTCAGGGAATGTGACTCGGATCCTGTGATGTCGGATCCGACACGCCACGGAGTGGAAACGGATCCAGCCAAAGATTTAAGGCCAGGTTCTGCTTATTTTTTGTACACAAGATTCTGTAAACAGATATACTCGTATACTAAGCACCTTGTGATGCTCTTGTGTGTAATGTGATGTTTATTGGATCAAATAAATATTATTCTTATAAAAAAATATTATTATTATTATTTTGAACTTTTTAAACCTCTGCAATTCCACAGACATAAAAGAAAACATCTTGAAAAATTATTTTATGAAAATTGTCTGCAGTATCAATGGGTGTGCCCCAGGGCTCGATTCTTGGTCCATTTTTATTTCTTATTTATATAAATGACTTGCCATACCTCATAAAGGATAACCATGATATAGTGTTGTTTGCAGACGACACTTCGCTTTTGTTTAAGCTTAAACGTCAGCAGCCGGTTACTGATGACATAAATAACGCTCTTTCAAAAATAGTACACTGGTTTAATGTCAATAACCTGCTCCTTAATGAAAAGAAAACCAAATTTGTTAAATTTACGGTGCCTCACGTAAGGCAGGTAGAAACTAGTGTGCTAATAAAAGGTAAAGAATTGAGTCCTGAAGACACTACAGTGTTCTTGGGTATAACTCTTGATGCTAAGCTTCAGTGGGGCCCTCACATAGATAAGTTGTCGAAAAAACTTAGCTCTGCCGCATACGCTGTTAGGCAAATTCGAAATCTAACTGACTTAGAGACAGCCCGTTTAGTTTACTTCAGTTATTTTCATAGCGTCATGTCGTACGGTATTCTATTATGGGGAAATGCCGCCGATATCCAAACGATTTTTGTTTTGCAGAAAAGGGCCATTCGTGCAATTTATAAATTAAGTCCCAGATACTCCCTCAGAGATAAATTTAAAAATATTAATATTTTGACTGTGCCATCTCAGTATATCTATGACATATATATATATGTTCATAAAAATAAAAACATGTTTAAAAAATACAGTGATATTCATAACGTTAATACTAGGAACAAACACAAGTTAGTGGTTCCTGCAACCAGGCTCAAAAAAATAGGACGCTCATTTAGATGCCAAAGTATACATTTTTATAATAAGCTTCCCAGTCCTATTCAAGAACTTAGCATTAATAAATTCAAAACATTTGTAAAGCGAAAACTTTGCCAAAAGGCTTTTTATACTGTAAAAGAGTATCTCGAGGATAAAACGGCTTGGGATTGACCTGCTCCAATACCTACTCACTATAATTGTTATCATTTGAATGTTTTTTTTGTTTTAACTGCCTTTTTTTTATTGACGATTGTTGTTGTTTTACAATTATGACATGTTTATTTTTACTATTTGACTGAATTTTTATTTATATACTTTTTTTTTTTTACAATTTGCAATATTTACACTTTTTTAAATTTTATTATTGTGAATGTGAGAACTATGTGGATTACTCTTTCCTTTTCTTTTATTTTCACATGATGTCTGGCAGTTTTGAGTATTTGATGTGGCCTACCCAAATGTCCTTTCTTTGGCATTGTTCGTCAAGTCGTTGAGCTCCTTAGTAGTCCTGAGTTGAGCTACACGCATACTGACAAATGCTTGCACTGACTGGACAGGTCCACTTAGAACTGTGTGGTTCTTTCTTCAAAAGGCCATCTCAGGCTCAATCTGCACGGTTCTCATATGATTTGACCATTACATGTTTTGCTGTATGGACTTTAAAAGAGACTTTGACCCCTGAGTTTGTTTCGGTGTTTCTTCTCAGGGTAGTCAGTTAGGAAACACCGGCCTCATCTAGCATTAATTGACAAAAAAAAAAATTGACGTGTAAAAGTGTTTTTATAAAACCTACTTGCAAAATAAAGATCATTTATCATTTATCATTTATCATTTATCATTATCATTATCATTTATTGAAAACGTCAGCTGAGCGAGTCCAATGACCTGTAGATAGTTTGTACGCAACGATGACTACTACCTACGTGTCATTGGACTCGCTCAGCTGACGTTTTCTTAAAGAAATTAATTACGTACCTACATACGTAAATTAATACGAGTTTTGAAAAAAAGGTACATTATTTTTTAATTTTATCTTTACAAATCGATAGTGTTTTATGTACCGGATCGACCCTCCACGGGATTAAAACGATCAAAATTTAACGGGGTATATGACCAACTCTTCTTCTTCCTGCCCTTATCCCATATTACTTGGGGTCGGCGCAACACGTTTTCTTCTTCCATTCTGTCCTGTCACCCGTCAAACTATCACTAACTCCCTTTTCTTTCATATCACTTCTCACACAATCCATCCATCTTTTTTTCGGCCTTCCTCTCCCTCTCCATCCATCTACATGTATACTCAGAACTCTTTTAGTAATATGCGCTTCATCCCTCCTCTTCACATGACCATACCAAGACAACCATACCATGACCAACTCCCGGGCAAAAATCAAAACATGATATAAATTAGTTGGCTTGATAAAAAATCGCGAATCTGTCCCGTGTCCTTCAGTTGCTCTTCTCTTTTAGTCAGTAAGAGTCTGACATGCCCTCTCGCTTCAACCTAAAGCGAAAGAATGATGATTTTCCACCTCATAAAAGATGGGAATTACCTGTGAGCTTGATAGACAAATTCCCAAGATGGGACTAAACCCTATGAAGGAATTGTCTCGCAATGTATCATCCGCGAATATGAATATGCACATTTTGGCTGTCAAACGTCATAACCATACTCTGAATTGTGACATCAGTTTCTATGAAAAAATTAAAAATAATATGAACAATATATATAATAACAATGGAAAGGTGACATTCATTGCCACATGTTTTGTATATGTATTGATTGTGATTTTAAAGTTTCACTTTGATAGATTATAATCTATCGAAAAATAATGCGTTAAATTGTTAACAGTAGTGCAATTCAAAATCTTTTGACAGTTTATAATCATTGGATAATTTCCCACTTCAAAAAAGTTGTGTTTTAGTCAATAAAAATCTGACACGCTATCTCGCTCCACCCTAGAGCTCGAGAAGGCATTTGATGATTTCCCACCACAAAATTAAAGATGGAAATTTTCCGTGGGTTTATTAACAAATTCCTGAGATGGGACTAAACCCTATGAAGACTTGCGCTTACGCAATGTGTCACCCGCGACCATGAATTCGCATGTTTCGACTGTCAAACATCATCACCATACTCTGTATTGTGACGTCAGTTTCTATTTCACGGTGTTAACGGAACGGTGACATTCACTGGCGCATTTTTAGTACGCATTGATTGTGATTTAACAGTTTCACTTTGATAGATTATAATCAATCGAAAAATAATGCGTCAAATTGTAAGCAATAGTATGATTCAAAATCTTTCGACAGTTTATAATCACTGGATAATTTCCCACTTTAAAGAGGAGTGTTTAAGTCAGTAAAAGTCTGACACGCTATCTCGCTCTACCCTTGAGCGCGACAAGTAATTTGAAGATTTCCCCCCTCAAAAAAAGGTAGGATTTAGTCAGTAACAACCTGACATGCGATCGCACTCCACCATAGATCGGGAGAAGTCATTACCTTAAAGCGTTTTTTTTTTCAGTAAAAATCGGCCACTCCCTCTTGATCCGCCCAGAGCGGGAGAACTTATTGGATGATTTCCCACCACAAAAAATAAGATGGAAATTTTCCGTGGGTTCATTAATAAATTCCCGAGATGGGACTAAACTCTATGAAGACTTGCGCTCGCGCAGTGTGTCACCTATGACCATGAATTCGCATGTTTCGGCTTTCAAACGTCATAACCATACTCTGTATTGTGACGTCAGTGCCTATAAAACAATGGAATCGTGACATTCATTGACACGTTTTGTTTTATAGGGAAAATATTGACGACTTTGATGAAGCCGCTCGTCGGTGGGAAAATATTACGAATATGACTGGCCTGTTTGTCTAGTGGTTAGTGGCCTTGACTGCAATACTGGAGGTCGTCAGTTCGATTCCCACTTACAAATGTTTGTGTGATGAGTACGATCATTTGTCCTGTGTCTAAGTACTCATAGCACAAGCTCTACTTAGTTTGAAACTCGATTGCAGTGCAGAAAATTGTTTTTAGGGTTACATACCTCAAAAGGAAAAAACGGAAACCTTATAGGATCACTTTGTTGTCCATCCGTTTGTCTGTCTGTCTGTCTGTCTGTCAAGACCCTTTATCTCAAGAATGCGTGGAGGTATTGAGTTGAAATTAAAACCACATACTCAGGTCTACGGTCCCTTCAGGTTGTGAAAAAATCAAACTTCTGAGTTAACTAATAAAAAAGATACGCCCGTTTATGTCGCAAAAAAACGTATAATTTGATACTCTCAAAGATCGAAATTCAAAGGGTACTTCCCGTTGACTCAGAATCCTGAAATTTGGCACAAAGCAAGGTCTTATAGCACAGATATAGGAAAAAATCTAAAAACAGTAAACTTGTTGTCCTAAGTCACAAAAAGAAAAAAAAAATTGCAAATTGGAAAAATCTTTGAGACTCCATTCGGGAATTGTAGTTTGCACGGAACCCTCAGTGCGCGAGTCCGACTCGCACTTGCCCAGTTTTTATATTATAGAGGCACAAAAATGGAGTGGCCGCCCGCCATTAATCTGGTGGTCGAACATGTAGAGAGACTTCAAGAAAGCTTATTTGCTAAAATCGACAACCCAAGACAGACTATCCTGGCGCAAAATTGTGGGGAGACCCGACCCCAGATAATAAGTAGGGACGAACGAAGAAGAAGAAGCGTGGCACAAAAAGAAATTGCATTATTTTGGTTTTCAGTCCTCCACGGTTTCATCCACGTCATTGGTTACTAGAGTCTGTCTAATAAGTCAACCGACTTGGGTCATTATTAAGGTAAAATGAAATCTGATGTAGTCAACGCTGGTTCAATAATCAAGGTTGATTGAGATATTGATCATTGTTTACTAATAGAAGAACCTTATAAAAAGTATCGAATATAAGTATTTTTTAAATAATTAAATATTATACGAAATTTCCAAGTCGGTTGACTTTTTATACAGACTATACTCCACACTCAAAAGTCCTGCCGTGATGTTATTATATAACTTTTCTCAATAAATGGGCTATCCAACACTAAAAGAATTTCTCGATTCGGACCAATAGTTTCTAAGATTAGCTCATTGAAGCAAAATCTTCAGCTTTATAAAAAAAAGCCAAAAACTCCTCCGCATCGCTGTCGACTATACCCCAAAAAAGTGACGGTATTTAAAGGGAAAATGTCTGATTGACAGATGTCCAAGACGTACCAGAATTCCGAGTTCCCAATTCCAGTACGGATTAATAAACTTACAAAAGAATCTTGAAGCCATTTAGTCCAAAGTTCTAAGGTTAAAGCACATCAATCTTAATTCGATTACAATTCTTTTGTTGTCAAAACCAACGGAAATCATTAAACTTTACTTGTAAAGGTACTTCAAAACTTAGTTAATTTAATTCCAGATTATGAATATTTTTCAAGAGTTTTGTTCTATTTTGTTTTGGAATTGGCGTAATGTGAAGTTAGACAAAGCGTTCAGAGGGTTTCAAGATAATTGAATATGAATTGACCAATTAATAAAGTTGGGACCGAAAGGTTCTAGAATGGCGACCACGTACCGGAAGATGTAGCGTTGTCAGGCCTCCTTCAAGGAGGACCGATAACCTAGTAAGGGTTGCGGGAATCCAATGGATGCGAGACGCACAGAACCGTCCATTGTGGCGACACTTGGAGGAGGCCTATGTCCAAAAGGGGACGTTTTTCGGCTGAAATAATGATAATGATGAATTAATAAAATCGTGCAGGGCTTAAAATATCAACATCATTATATCGGCGGAGACCTCTCGCGCCGGGCCTTGGTTGAGGCCATGGTCCGGAGCGAGGAGGAGTGGCAGGCGGTCGCCGACTTCTGCGAAGCAGTAATGCTCGCAAAGGAGGAGGCCGAACGCATCAGGCAACGGCGTTATCGCCGCCGCCGTCGCCGGGATTCTGATCCCGATTTCCGGCCAACGTAGACGCGGGCTTGCGGACAGTGAGCAATGGGTAGCTCACTGTCCGGCCGTCCGGTAACTGTCCGGACCAAGCCCAAGTCGTCGACGGCGCGCACTGTTCCCGCGCGCCTCAAGGAGTTGTCAGCAACAGCAGGGACCCAGCCGGGTCGAAGCCTACTGGGGCCAGGGTTATCCGAAAGGGCGCTCGAGCCCCGGTATAAAGGCTAGAAGGAACAAGGTGGGTCTTTTAGTCAGTAAGAGTCTGACACTATCTCCCGCTCCGCCCAAGAGCGGGGGATGTCAATGCATGATTTTTTCCCACCATAAAAAAAAAAAAAAAAAAACATCATTATATGTCCACTGTTGGACAAAGGCATCACCACAACGACCGGTCCTGTGCATCTCGCATCCATCGGATTTCCGTGTCCCTCACCAGATCACCGGTCCACTTTGTGGGAGGCCTTCCCATACTGCGTCTTCCGGTGCACGGACGTCACTTCAGAACTTTTCGGCTCTATTGACGACCAATGCGCTCTGTTCATTACCACTTAAGTTTGGTGATTCATAACATGATGTATTAAAATAATTTTAATAAGAAGTCGTGGGTTCTACCCAGGCAGTCGCTTTACTTTGTTTAATTTATTTCATCACCACTACTTGGTGCACACTAAACGTTGAAGGAATACATACATGAAAAAATCGACATCTATTATCAAAAATTCGAAAACATGTCACCGTCCACCAACCCGCTCTAAGCTCAAGTGGTGTACGGCCCATTCCTTCAACTAGAGAGCTCCAGCAGTCAGAACATTATAAGGCTGATTATGGTAATTGAAGGTTTAGTATCAGAAGTAGTATTCTCATATCCATCCATATTTGCTGTTATTGTGTACCCCATAATCATGGTGTTAAGTCCCCTTTTTGAGAAGTGGCTGGAAAGACGTCACAGTGTCCTCACCTTCCGCATGACGCATGGCCTTACCAGACATGGTAAGTTCAGGAGGTTTCTGCACCTGATTCGTGCGGAAGAAACGCCCGGGTGTCACTATTGTGTGGACCGCCCGGAGGACATTGTAGAGTATACGGTTGAATTGTTCCCCGCTTGAGCGGAGCACGTATCCTCGTGGTTTAGCCACCTCCTGTAGGCGTGGGCTGGCAGATAATAAACGATGGGTAGCTCGCTGTCCAGCCGTCCGGCAGCCATCCTGATGGAGCCCGAGTCGTCGACGGGAAGTAGTGTTCCACGCGAGCGTGAAAGGGATTTCAGCATAACGGTAAGGGCCCAGCAGGGCCGAAGCCTACTGGGGCTATGGGTAGTCTGAAAGGAAACCTAGAGGTTCTGAAACACAAGGCAAAAAGAAACTTAAGTGTGGCTTTAGTCAGTAAAAGTCTGTCATGCCCTCGCGCTCCGCCTAAGGGCGAGAGAAGTCATTGGATGATTATCCTAACTAATATTATAAATGTGAAAGTTTGGATGTTTGGATGTTTGTTACTTAATCACGCAAAAACGGCTGAATGGGTTTGGACGAAATTTGGCATGCATATAGCCTTTGACATGGAAAGAACATAGGCTACTTTTTATCCCGGAAAAACATCTTATTCCTACGGGAAAACACGTTTAGAGAGCGATAACCGAAGTACACGCGGACGAAGTCGCGGGCGGATAGCTAGTCCGCAATAAAAAATAAAAAACATTTCTGTTAGACAAAAATTTATTTAATATAATACTTATAAAACAATAACAACGTAGCTGTAATTTGACTGTTATCTACATATTTTTTATTTCTAGAAACAGTTTGAGATCATAATGTAATTGTTTTATTTATGTAGCTAAGATATTCTTGAAAATACTAGGAATATTTATTTATCTATTTATCAAGTGTACAAATTTTCAAGACTTATTGGTTTTTTCGATATCGAAAACCCTTTAGCACTATTTACATATTAAAGTAACAATATTATTTTACAGAAGGAAAATTTTAGTACCTCACGTAATATGTTCTGTGTGGTGACTAATAATAATTGGCAATATTATTAATCATACGTATTATTATATACGTATACAGACATACGTCATTAGATATAAAGCTAATAAAAAAAATGTAAGCATTCTACCCGTGATTTGATTTATTGCAATTGAGATGAGCTGCACTTTGACTATAAAATGGTTTTAATGGTTAAATTAAAGTAATTGTCTTTAGGTACCTTACTATAGAACTTACAGACTATTTTGGTTTAGCTGACAGAACTAGAAAGAAAAAAACTTTTTATATAAAAAAAAAACAACCCACTACAATAGGAAGTCAATGTTATCTGAAGAAACGAAACTTTATTAGTTTCATTTCTCTTCGCTAGCTTTTCATTTCGCTGGCTTCCGAAATACAAGTCACTTTTTTTGTAGCAAATTGCATTTTTATATTAAAGTAGGCTGTAATTTTTTATCTATAACATAATGTCAAGTTAATAATTTACTAATTTTAGATTAGTTTGACAATAGGAAAATCGTCTTCATTCACACCACTTTCACTGTTTTCTGTTGAAGAATAAGGCTTTCCATCCCGCACAATTACCACTTTATGAGGTTCTCTTTTTTCTCCAATAACCACTGGTATTTCCACTGAAGCATCGGAGTGAAATAAGGGATATTTAGCTGTAATCCTAACTTTATATTCTCCTATTAAAATCTTCGAATGCTGAATCGAGCACGAATTCGGCGTATTAGGGACAACACACCTATGTATTGTCTCTGTGCCAGGTTTCAACCTTCGCGAATATCCTTTAGTATTTCTTACGGGCCCTCTTTCAGTAAAAGTCTTTCTAGTATCTGATACACAAGTTAATTGTTTTATTAGCTCCGTCTTTATATATTTTATTGGACTATCTACATCGTTATTTATCGTTACTTTCAGTATTATATCTTCTCCTGGAGCCACAAAAGTCTTTTCTATTTCTACTTTCACGTTTATTTCTTCACTAGATTGTTCTTGCTTTAAATTAAATACCAGTTGCTCTGGAGAATACGGTTTCACATATCCAGTAACAGGTAATTCTACATTAAACTTCTTCATAGACTTAAATAAATTTGCTTTCACGAATATGGCTATCACTTCGTATTTTATAGTACAGTGCACGGTTTTAATTGATGTAGGTAAATCCTCTGGTAGTATAAATTCGAATTCGTGTTCGTAAGTCCCTGCTTGAACTGTTTCGTCTTTTCTTATGTTCTTGAACATTGATACATATACTTCTTCGTTACTATAGAATCTTGTGTCATCTGAATCTGATTCTGACCAAAAACAATTGCCTTTGCCAATAAAAACTATATCTATCCTTTCGAAGCTTGTTGGTTTGTCTATAATATATTCCAGTTTTCCAATCACAGGTTCTCCGGCTCTGAAGATATGTCCTTTCACTTTTTGAAATAATAAATAACACTTCACACCCATCATGTTAAAAATAGTCTGATTTAAGAACATGCAGACGACTTTACTTAACCATAGCCCGCGAAATACTAACAGAACTGTCAACTTTATGTTATTTAAGACTGAGTTGACTTTAGGATGACACGTAATATGAGAAATGATATAAGACATTTTTGTTTCAATAAAATATGAACCGTGTGTTATAGTATTAACGTGTTATTTTGAACTATGTTTTGTTTAAGCGTTCCCTGTTGTAGAGTGAGATTCGTTTTCCTTATTGTCCTGTATTTTTCCTTGTCTAGTTTTGTTCAGTTGATTGCAGTAGGTTCAACACCTACATATGTACACTTGTTTGTACATATGTAGGTGTCGTGGGACAAGGATAACTGACGGAAAGTTTAGAGTTTGTTGTTTGAACAATGAAGGACCCGAGTTTTAATCGATAGGAGAACAAATGTATAATAGTTTATCATCATTATCATTATTTCCCTGGCCCAGTCCCGCGTTTTTTTGGGTCGGCGCAACACATTTTTTTTCTTCCATTCTGTCCTGCTGTTACCCGTCATATTATCACTAACCCTTTTTACCATTTCTCACACAATCCATTCATCTTTTCTTTGGCCTCTTTCTCCCTTTCGATCCATCTACATTTGTGTACTCATAACTCTTTTAGTAACATGCGTTTTATCTGTCCTCTTCAAATGATCATGTTAATTCAAACGATTCCTTTTCAACCTTACAGTCACTGGCGCCACTTTCAAACTGTTTTCTCACTTTATCTATTAACGTCACACCACACATTCATCTGAACATTCTCATCTCCGCTATAGTCTGTCTAATAAGTCAACCGACTTGGGATTTTTGTATAATATTTAATCATTTAAAAAATTCTTATATTCGGTACTTTTTATAAGGTTCTTCTGTTAGTAAACAATGATCTCTATCTCTTAATCAATCTTGATTATTGAACCCGTGTTGACTACATCAGATTTCATTAAATCCTAATAATTATCCAACTTATTAGACAGACTCTATATGCAATCTTTTTTCATCCGTCTTTTTCACAGCCCAACATATAGTATGACAGGTCTTAACACGGACTTGTAGATTTTATTCTTCAACTTGAGAGGCATCCATAGGTCACAAGTTGTACAATAGTTTTATCAATAAATATAAATTTTTCACCCTTAGTCCCATTTTTGGGCAAAGCCTTTCAAATTCATCACTATTAAATTAAACTTTAAAAGGCGATTTATTAGCCTGAGAAAGTGTTTAGATATAAGTGTTTATGTGTCTTAGGGTAAGTACATTTTTTTGTAAACTTTTATGTTTAATAAAGATATTTGAAAATGAAATGAAATGAATTCATCACTATGCTAGCTCAAAGTGAACACAAAGAAAGATAAATCTGTATATCTAAGTCTCACTACTAGAATATTCTATATCTAAGAACAATCCACTTTCAAAGAAAGGCTTATCAGTGTCGTATATCTTATAAACTAATACACAATGAGCTCACGTTCATTGTTCAGCACGATTTAAATTTGTGTAACACAATTTGAAGTTTCCAACATAACTTTTATCATTTATTTTAATTATTATTTTTTTTAAGTTTAAAATTTTATTCAGATTAAGAAACTATCGCATTAAATTATCTTTTCCAATTTCAACAAAAATACTTATATGTATAACAATTCCATTCGAATAGTAATTCGTAGGAGTATTGTGGACGGATGGAAAGGTAAAAAGAAGCCAAAGAAAAGATAAATGGATTGTGTGTGGTGTGTGTGATATGAAAGAGAAATGGGATTAATGATGGCATGATGGAGATGGAATAGAAAAAAGAACCTCCTACTTTTTGAAGTCAGTTCAAATTAATTTCTTTAAGAAAACATCATCTGAAAGAGTTTAATGACCTGTAGTTAATAGTCGGCGTTACGTACAAACTACCTACAGGTCATTGAACTCGCTCAGCTGATGTTTTCTAATTTCGTACATGCGTAAATTAATACGAGTTTTGAAAAAAAGGTACTTTATTTTTTAATTTTATCTTTACAAATTGATAGTGTTTCATGTACCGGATCGACCCTCCACGGGATTAAAAAGATTAATATTTAGCGGTGTATATAATGACAATGTTTTTCAAAAACTTATAATTGTTTACAAAAACACGTATTTCCAAGAACAAGTTTTGTAAAATATTCGAGTAAATCACGGAATTACTGAATGCCAACAGAGTTTTCAGGTATTATCACTCTTTTTTCACGTTGCCTTTTCGTCAAACATCACGTTGGATTGCGTTAGATAAAGTAACAAGCTTCTAAACCATGCTCGATGTTTACGATAGGCGAGTGGAAAAGCAGTCTCTTAAAGGGACGAGACTGGGTTCCAAAGTCTGTATGGAGAAACCTATTTCCACGCGTGCGAAGCCGCTGGTAGAACCTAGATTAAAATATTGAGAGGAAAGGTGCATAATCCAATTGTTTTGGGACAGGTGAGCCTGTGTGTTCCCGACAGGTAGGTGTGGCGATGACGGCGACCGCGACTACAGGTTGAGCCGCGGGGTCGGGTCAACTTTTTAAGGGATGAGCCAACCATTACTAATGAAACAGACTTTTTTTGTTGTACTCGGAGTGTATTCACAAGGAATGCATTACTTGTAATTAGTTATAGATGTTATTATTAATAAGTTCGGATAAGCACATTTATTGCATTGGGGATAAAAAAGCTGTAAAGATAGATTTAAAATGAAGGAAATAAAAAATATAAACTCATTTCTTTAAGATATTATAAAGACAAAAGTTCTCATGCATTTTTGTTACTCCTTCACGTTCAAACGGCGAAACAGATTTGGATAAAACTTGGTACCAGGGTAGCTTTTTTTTAGGTGAGAAAGACATCCAGTGACATCTTCCACTCCAGGGCGGAGCAGAAGGTTGTGTTAAAGTTTTTGAGTTTTTGGCTAAACTCTGACACAACCTTCTGCTCTCCCTCCTGTTTCTTTTTTGCCTTTCATACTAGGGCCCCAGTCATATTCTTCAATGCTGAGGGTAGTGACTCCCCTGCTTTATCCCTCAGCATTGAGGAATACGACGCAAGGAGGAGGACTAGGGCCCCAGTAGCTTTGACGCTGATGGGCCCCTACAGTAGGATAGCTTAAATCATGAATTAACATAAGTGCAAATACAAATTTATAAAAGTAGGAAGAATTAAATACAATGAGTTTCGAGCCTCGGACGGATCGTTTGTCTTGGTATGGTCAAGTAAAGAGGAGGGATGAAATGCATGTTACTAAAAGAGTTATGAGTATGCATGTGAATGAGTGGAGAGGGAGAGGCAGGCCGTAGAAAAGATGGATGGGTTGCGTGAAGTGAAAGAATATGAAAGAAAAGGAAGTTAGTGATAGCATGACGAGTGACAGGGTAGAATGGAAGAAAAAACGTGTTGCGCTGACCCCAAATAACATGTAGTCTAAGATACGATTCAGAACGACCTTCACCGGTTTGTTTAATGGATGAAACGAATTTTATGATAAATTTAGTATATTAAAAATAATATAACGCAGGTGGGTTGCCTAAGAAATTCCTGGCCAAACAATTTTTTTTTTTTGAAAAAATACACCGTTGTGTTTAACGAATAAATTTAATACGAGTACTAACCGAAAGTATGAAGCCCGCGTTATATTATTTAATATACTAAATTTATCTTAAAATACGTTTCATCCATTAAACAAACCGGTGAAGGTCGTTCTTAATCGTATCCACTACTAATGGGACAAGGGCAGGAAGAAGAAAAAGAAGAGTTTGGAGCCGCGGACGGCAGATAGTACATATTTATTTAAATTCATTCTTCTTTTAGTTTAGTCTGCACTTCTAACATAATAAAGAGGTAAAGTTTGATTTTTTTTGTTTGTAGGAGGTAATCTCTGGAAGTACTGGTCCGATTGCTAAAATTTTTTCACTGATAGAAAGCTGCTTTATTCCTGAGTGACATAGACTATATTTTATATGTACGCGAGCGAAGCTGCAGGCAAAAGCTAGTCTGTTGTATTTTTAATAAACAACGCTCTGTGAACGCGTTAGAATACCAGCGCTGCATTTTTATTATTATTTTTTAAATATCACAGTATATTAGAGTGAGACAGATGCCTTTTAGGTCTTTTGGTGTTTTTTTTTTTAAATAGTTTTGTTAGTTTTAATAAGTTCTTTGTGTGAGGCACAACTAATTCATTAAACCCCAAGCGTTCACTATCTCATTGTCTTGTGATATACTTGTGTCTCTAATTACAGTATTGGAAAGGTTAAAAACGTGTTCTATATTTTCTTTTTTTTTTATAAAAAATGCAGCGGAGCCGCAAGAAAAAACCAATGTTCTTAAGTCTTTTTAGGCCTTTCATAAAGAATTCTCATTGAGTCGGGCTAATCGCAGATTTAGATCTTTTGCCAACTAGAAAACTGGGACTAAAAGCTAGGATTTGAATGAAATAGACTTTTATTTAGTAAAATATTTATTTTTTTTGCTTATTTTGTTTAAGAGCGCCCTTCCAAACTCGTCTATCGTTAACGTGAGAATGGTTTAAAAGCTTGCCAATTCATCCAACGCTATCCTGACTAATATTATAAATGTGAAAGTGTGGATGTTTGGATGTTTGTTACTTAATCACGCAAAAACGGCTGAACGGATTTGGATGAAATTTGGCATGCATATAGTTTACCTTTGACATGGAAAAGAACATAGGCTGCTTTTTATCCCGGAAAAACATCTATATCCTACGGGAAAACACGTTTAGAGTGCGACAACCGAAGTACACGCGGACGAAGTCGCGGGCGGACAGCTCGTGTTTAATAAAAATGCAATGCGGAAACAGAGAGATAACACCAGAAAGCTCTACTGGCACTCGGTAATACCGTCATTTACTCGAATATTTCACTAAACTATGTGTAATATTTTTATGTAAAGAATCTAAGTACAAAATTTCAAAACTGTTTCATGAAAAACCACAGTTATAAGATTGTTATGTCAGCAAAAACACATAGTCACCGGTCCATCCAGGCGACTGAGGGGTTGTGTTGTAACTTAGAGTCGGTGGTGTCCAACTTGTAACCTTTTTATATATTTTTGGGACCAAATATAACATGGTGTAAAAACTATTGACATCCATTCAGTTACCTACTGATTCTGATTAAACGATATTCAGGTTTCACATTAAACTAAAAATTAATTTGTATATAGATGTTGTGTCTATAAGTAATTTTGTTTCTGTCTTATATTAAGACCATCAATCACTCGGAGGTTTACTATACAAAAAATCAAATTCTAGGTAAGAAAAATAATAAAATACTATTCTGTCTAATATATTTCCTAAACAAAAAATATTCAAACTGGCACTTTTATAAGGTCTTAACGCTGAAATATCGGCCTTCAGTAAAATTGTTACAATATTACAGCTTAGGTCTCACAATGGGCTCAACAAAAGCTACCTGGGCTGAATGTAGCATGTTGGAATTCCGTCTTTGAATCGACCTAAAGGTGAGATTGGATTTTGCGAGGAAAAATCTAGTATGCCAGGAAAATGGCATCTCCTTTCGACTTTACCGTTACAACCCGGAGCCGCTCATTGGGATCAACGAACACTGAACCTTTCCAGGCTTACAGGAAATTTAGATATCCGTTTCCTGATTGTGGATGTAACATCGAGTGTGCCTTATAGGTTACTACTACTCAATTTTTCAGAACATTTATAAACCATTGTCAATACTACGCTGTAAATTAACGCTGGGTATCGTATGCCCAGCTATTTGAGGCGCGTGTGGAACACTAGGCGCACAACGACTCGGGCTCGGTCCGGACGGTTTACGGACGGCCGAACTGTGAGCTACTCATTGCTCGTCGTCCGCAAGTTCACGCCTAGGGTTGCGACCGTCGTTTTTCTTCTGTCTTTCTAAAGGTGTGGCTTTAGAGGCAGACGATTTATAAGTTCATATAACCCGTTTTACCACTACTCCGCTTTATGATTCTAAACTAACTTTGGCTCTTTAATAAATAAAAATACATCTATTGACATCTTCCACATTTCATCCTTGCATATTTAAGGCCCAAGCGCCCGAAAAGTGCCATAAAACAGTGACTTTCTGAAGCCTACTCCTCGGTAACGGCCGGGTTAATAGGTTTGAAAAAAATATATGTTTATTATAGATTCATGAACAACATTATCAACATTTGATTTTTTCGTGCTATTAATACTCTGGTTTAAAAAAAATGTATTTAGCAATTTCGCAACTTTTCGCAATTTTTCCCTACTCCTTCGAAACGGCTTGGATCTTTAGAAACATTTTTACACATAAAAATTGATGGTTAAATATTCTTCAAAGTGCATTGCATATGTAAATCAATCAATATTTCGCAAAGAAACTGGATTTAAAGGTCAGTCGCGCGCTTTCCGGGCGCTGTTAGCTGCAAATAAATGCACAGATTTGCGTACTGCCGCCTAGGCGGGTGCGAGAGGTGCGTCTACATAATTTTGGCCAGATGGTTCAAGGGACTATAAGCCTTAATCAAGCTTTTGAATGACGAATATTATTTCCAAAAACTTTTAAGGATTTGATTTTTTTTTTAATCCTTAAAAGTGTTTAGAAATTACCTGGAACACTTATTTCTTGGAACGAGTTTTATGAAATATTCGAGTCGTTAGACCTTGACTGGCCTATTGGTCTAACGTTTAGGGGCCCTGACTGCTATGCCGGAGGCCGTGGGTTCAATTCCTACCCAGGGAAAATGTTTGTGTGATGGGCATGATCATTTGTTTTGTGTTTGAGGTATGTATTAAGAAAAATATAAGTATGTTTATCAGTTGTATAGGACTCATTACACAAGCTCTGTTTAGCTTGAGACTGAACGGCGTTGTGTGATAATTGTTGAAAAAAAGAATGATAGAAAAAGTTTAAACAGAATTACCGAATGCCAACAGAGCATTCAGGCGATATCTCTCTTTTTTCGTGATGCCTCTTTATCAAGCAATGCATTGGATAAAAGTACCTACAAGCTTTCAAACGATGTTCACGTTGACGATAGATGCCTCAAGAAGGGGCCTCTTAACTGTGTACATTAATGTCATAATCTCATACACACAAAACTTCTAAAACACACATCAGGCTTGCATTTAATTTAATCAGTCCCGGGGTGGCAAGCGCGGAAAATCGAGTCGCGTATGTCGAAAATAATTGTTTGTTTTCTTAAAGCAAAACACTGGAGTAACAATAACAATGAAATAATGCCAGAAAGTTCGGGCCTCATTAAAATGTTCGAAAGTTTATACAAAACTACGGAGGCGTTATTATTTGGTGGCAACACTGAGAATTTTGTTGGGCGACGTTAATATGAATTTGTAAACAGCCTTTTGTAGGAGTGACTCGTGAAATAACATGGAATTACATTAAATGTTAATATGTTTAATGTTATCCGATGGATACGAGACGCACAGGATCGGTCATTATGGCGACACATGGGGGAGGCCTATGTCCAACAGTGGACGTCTTTCGGCTTTTTTTTTTTTTTTTTTTTTTCTATGGGAAAAATCATCTTATGACAACCCCCGCTCTTGGGCGGAGCGGGAGATAGTGTCAGACTCTTACTGACTAAAAAACCCATCCCGTTCCTTCAAGCCTTCATACCGGGGCTCGAGCGCCCTTTCGGATAACCCTGGCCCCGGTAGGCTTCGACCCGGCTGGGCCCCTGCTGTTGCTGACAACTCCTTGAGGCGCGCGGGAACAGCGCGCGCCGTCGACGACTTGGGCTTGGTCCGGACAGTTACCGGACGGCCGGACAGCGAGCTACCCATTGCTCACTGTCCGCAAGCCCGCGCCTACGGTGGCTGGAAATCGGGATCGGAATCCCGGCGGCGGCGAGGGCGCCGTTGCCTGATGCGGTCGGCCTCCTCCTTAGCGAGCATTACTGCTTCGCAGAAGTCGGCGACCGCCTGCCACTCCTCCTCGCTCCGGACCATGGCCTCGACCAAGGCCCGGCGCGAGAGGTCTCCGCCGCCGATCACCCCCACGAGGGCACGGCGATGCTCCGCCCAAGCAGGGCACACCGCGATTGTGTGCTCCACCGTGTCCTCCGGGCGTTCCGCACAGTGGCGACACCCGGGCGTCACTTCCGCTTTAATTCGGAACAGGAACCTCCCGAACTTGCCATTTCCGGTGAGGACCTGTGTCATGCGGAAGGTTAGGACGCCGTGAGGTCTTTCCAGCCACGCCTCAAAGAGGGGACTTATCGCCATAATTGTGGCGTGCCCATGACGGGGTTGCGACAGTCGCTGACGCCATTCCACCATGAGATCCCGCCGGAGCTCTGTCCGCCATGCCGTGACCTGTCGCGGCAGAGGACTTTCACCCCGGCGTTGCATCTCCACGCGCATGTCGTGCATGTGTGCAAGGACTGTTGCCTCCAGATCCCACGGTGGTAGGCCAGCCAGAAGGCTCGCCGCTTCGCAGGAAATCGTGCGGTATCCCCGCACCATCCGAATTGCCATGACCCTCTGGCAGGCGTTCAGAATGGCCGCCGGTCGCTTTTGCAGCGACGGCGCCCACACCGGCGCCCCGTAGAGGGCCATGGACCGAACGATCCCTGCGTAGAGCCTCCGGCAGGAGGCGTCTGGACCCCCAAGGTTGGGCAGGAGCCGCTTGAGAGCGGCCCCAGTCCGGTTGAGTTTGGGAGCCAGGACGTCTTTCGGCTGAATTTTAATGTTGATGATTTTTAATGTTAAATTCTGTTTGTCTAAATTTAATGTTCAAATTTAAAAATTCAAATTAATTAATGTTCGGTAAAATGTTGTTTTCGTTCGGTTTTTGTGTTTATTCTTTTTTTTTTTTTTTTTTCCGTGAATTAGTGTATGTAGTGTTCTTTTTTAAGTGATGGGGCACTTAGACTTAGATCGAATTGTTTTTCTTCACATCTAATAATGCGCTCATTGTTGAAGAGCCAAATAAAATAAACAAACAAATTAGTTAATATATTTGACTTAACAACTTTTAATATAAAATCATCAGTGTGGTGTAACTAGAAAGCCTCAGTCATTTTAGTGGCTGACTAAAGACGGTTGGTGCAGTGGTTGAGCGATTGGCTGCTGTGTTTCGTGTCACGGGCTTCGATTCCCGCTCGGAACAAAATTTGTATGACCGACAGACAGTTGTTCCGGGTCCGGGTATCTTTGTGTATGAGAGTTTACGTAAGTTTGTGAAAGCACTCACGATACAAGAGCTATTCCAAAGTAGGACAACTTTTTTTAATGATAGGAAAAAATGTAGTGATGGATAAAGCGGTCAAGTTATTATATAATATATTCCACAAGTATCACACAGCACCGTCTAGTCCCAAGCTAAGCAGAGCTTGTGTTATGGGTACTAGACAACTGATAAACATACTTATATATTTCTAAATACATACATATTGTAGATAAATTACACCCAGACACAGAACAAATGATCGTGCTCATCACACAAACATTTGTCCTGGGTGGGAATCGAACCCATGACCTCCGGCATAGCAGTCAGGGTCACTAACCACTAGACCAACAGGCCTGTCGTATAAGACATTATGGAGCAATACTACATGACCATAATCATAGGATTGGTGTCAAAATATCACGATATTAGTGCTATATATCTTTGGAGTTCAGAGTTCTCCCGATTTACAATCAGTAGATCAAACAGTGCATTACCGGTTTTCCGTCACAGTGACGGCGAGACGACAGTAGCTTTATAACGAGAACTTTGAGATAAGTATTATCTACAAACTAGCTTCTACCAGCGACTGCGCCCGCGTGAAAGTAGAAAATTATCTCAAAAGAACACACTCGTCTCTTGGAATAAAAGTTGTCCATGTGATATTCTAGGATATGATGTACTTGTGAATCAAACTTCATCCAAATCCATTCAGATGTTTGAGCATGATAGACACCACAGACCTTTTTTTTTTTATTTTTTTTTTTATGGTGGGAAAAAATCATGCATTGACATCCCCCGCCCTTGGGCGGAGCGGGAGATAGTGTCAGACTCTTACTGACTAAAATACCCACCCCGTTCCTTCTAGCCTTCATACCGGGGCTCGAGCGCCCTTTCGGATAACCCTGGCCCCAGTAGGCTTCGACCCGGCTGGGTCCCTGCTGTTGCTGACAACTCCTTGAGGCACGCGGGAACAGTGCGCACCGTCGACGACTTGGGCTTGGTCCGGACAGTTACCGGACGGCCGGACAGTGAGCTACCCATTGCTCACTGTCCGCAAGCAAGCGAGACACCACAGACCTGATGAAAGAGGTAAGAATGGCCTTGTGGGCGGGGTAGGCGTGCCACAAAGTAGGGCAATGCTGATAGTTCACCTACCAATAGCAAACTTGTGATCTAAATGCGCTGTCTGTTAGTAGTAATGCGCGTTCGTATTGGTTTATTGCCTGTAGTGGAGTTAAAGGGTGTGAGACAAGCGGCGATACTCGTTGTAGTACAAATCAGAAAGTATTTCCTTTTTAACACGCTTATATTAGCTTCATCTGTATGTTTGTAACCAACGCCTTTGAGCTCGATTTTGACCAACTTTGGGCGATAAGATTTTCTTCAAACTTTGCACACCCATCAAAGACTGATGACAATACAATAATCTGTTTCTTTTTTAGTGCAAAATAAAAAAAATGTGAAAAAAGCGTGGGGCGCTTTGTGCCATATTTTTCGTAAATCGAGCACCCCACGCTTCTTTCACAATGATATTTAATATTTTTCGTTCATTATTATTATTTTCTATCTATATTGAAAATTATTTTACACTTTTTAGTTTGATATGCTATGAAAGCGTGTTTTTTTTAGTATTTTTAAACTATTTTTTTAACCTCTTTCATCTTTTCTGTGATAGACACGAAATTTCCGTAATACCGTTATCTCTTTCCTATTAGGTTAATTAAAACACAGCAGACTGAAGAGGCCCCCGTAAGTAGTCTCGGTTGAACCTTTTTTTTATGGTGGGAAAAAGTCATGCATTGACATCCCCCGCTCTTGGGCGGAGCGGGAGATAGTGTCAGACTCTTACTGACTAAAAGACCCACCCCGTTCCTTCTAGCCTTCATACCGGGGCTCGAGCGCCCTGGCCCCAGTAGGCTTCGACCCGGCTGGGTCCCTGCTGTTGCTGACAACTCCTCGAGGCGCGCGGGAACAGTGCGCGCCGTCGACGACTTGGGCTTGGTCCGGACAGTTACCGGACGGCCGGACAGCGAGCTACCCATTGCTCACTGTCCGCAAGCCCGTCTCGGTTGAACCTGCGATCGATTTTTCAAAATTTATAGTTGCCCTACACTGACAATAAAGATAAATATTGGACGCCGCGTGTCGCTTTGTAGAACTTATAGCCATTACAATTTGGTTGAACATGAGATAGCCATATTACATCATAGTGATTTCAATCAAATGCACCTTCTTGTAATATGACATACTAGCATTATCACTATACTTTTTTTGGACTGACCGACATTTGACTATTCAAAAGAGCCTGCAAATGGTCTATCTATACATCTATACATATAAATAAAATTGGAGTGTCTGTTTGTAATATTGAAATAATTGCTTTTTACTACATGCATATAAATATAATACGGTACATATATCAAAATATTTTCTTTACAATTTTTGTCTGTCTGTCTGTCTGTTTGTCCGGGCTAATCTCTGAAATGGCTGGACCGATTTTGACGGGACTTGACACGCGAGTTCAATGACCTGTAGGTAGTTTGTACGCAACGCTGACTATTGACTACAGATCATTGAACTCGCTTAGCTGACGTTTTATTAAAGAAATTAATTTCGTACATGCGTAAATTAATACGAGTTTTGAAAAAAAGGTACTTTATTTTTTTATTTTATCTTTACAAATCGATAGTGTTTCATGTACCGGATCGACCCTCTACGGGATTAAAACGATTAAAATTTAACGGTGTAGAGGAACAAGAAAAAGAAATATGTGGAATTTACAAAATACGTTCCGGTAGAGTAAGCTGTAAAGATATACGCAGTCACGCCATTTCATTCTTTATTATGTAACTATACATTTGTTATTGTTCTTATTTCCTTAGGGTCTAAACAGACGGACCGCATTTCAACTGCAATCCAACCACAAATTGCAGTTTAAGTGCTTTGAATGCGGTTGACACGACTGCAATAGAACTGCAAACCAAACGTGCAGTCCGATTGCAGTCCTGTGAACTGCACACTGACTACACCCGAACTGCACCATACTCACCCGCCCGCACGCTCTGCCCTCCCGTGTATGGTGCAGTTCGGATGCAGTCGGTGTCGAGTTCTATTGCAGTCGTATCAACTGCATTCAAACTGCAATTTGCGGTTGGATTGCAGTTGAAATACGATCCGTCTGTTTAGACCCTTACTGTCAGTCTTCTATTAAGTTACCTGCCATGTTATGTCTCTGTACCACCCTAACGGAAACGAACCAAGGTCGCCAACATAGCTGGAAGAATCTCCAAACTAAAGTGGAAGTGGACAGGGCACATTGCTCGTATAGTGGATGGTTGATGGAGCTGAAGGGTTCTAGAATTGCGACCACGCACTAAAAGACGCAGCGTTGGAAAGCCTCTCACAAGGTCCGATTACCTGGTGAGAGTCACGGGAATGCGATGGAAGCGAGACGCAAGACCGTTCGTTGGGAGACACTTGGGGGTGGCGTATGGCCGGAAATGATGTTGATTATGTACCTATGTATTTTCTCTCTTTTTGCATGTAAATGCGATAAACACAGGAAAAGAATAGGAACATGTTCTGAAGTTGACAAAAATGTAAGGTATGGAAAGAGCCTGGATTTAACGTCACAGGGAATCCTTGTGTGAGTTCTAGTAGGAAACAAACTTAAATAACAGTACATTATGATATAAGTGTGTAATGTTAGTGATTACCGCCGAGGCGGTATTAACACCCGAGCCATAGCGAGGGTCTTAAGAGAGCTGAGAACGGTAATCATTAAGTACTCGCGTGTATCATACGACGGTTTTCAATACACTTGTGAAGAAAATAACTGTAAAACTAGTAAACGTTGTGGCGGTAAAAATCTGTTTTCATATGAGCGCCCATTTTTTTTTTTCCTCTTGGGCGACGTCGCGCGGTCATCCTGATACGATAAATGTAATAAAAATATGGCGGGGGAGAGGTTGAACAAAAAGGTTTTAACTAAATTATAGCACTAGTGCGTAATTGTAAACAAAAACGTCAGCTGAGCGAGTTCAATGACCTGTAGGTAGTAGTCGGCGTTGCGTACTAATTACCTACAGGTAAGTGAATTTGCTCAGCTGACGTTTTCTTAAAGAAATTAATTTCGTACATGCGTAAATTAATACGAGTTTTAAAAAAAGGTAGAGAGATGTAAAGGTCTTAGTCTTATAATATAAAATGGAGGAACTTTATTCTGTGATCTCATCTCTCATAGCAAAATCGATACTACCCTGATATCTCAATATTGAGACCTTAATCAAACCTTATGACACTACGGGGAAGAGAAAGGTTTCCTTATTTTTAGCAGAGGCTCCGCGTGAAATAGTGATGGCATAATATAATATTTTATGCACACATGAGCTATAAAAGAAATAATAAATGATCCTCGTGTCTTTTTTTGGTGTTCTGCAAATAAAATATGATAAAATCGAGAAAGCTGTGTTGTGCTGAAGAAGGTAAAGGACATCGGTGAGGCGGTTCTTAAATTTATTTTGGTTGATAGCCAAAGTGGTTGTTTTTTGTTTTTTTTTTGTAGGTGGGAAAATCATCCGATGACATCTCCCGCACTCGGGTGGAGCGAGAGGGTGTGTGCGACTTTTACTGGCTAAAAACCCACTCCTGTTCCTTCGTTGTCTTTCATACCAGGGCCGAGTCTTCCTTTCAGAAGCTGACTCTGCGGGCCCCTTTGGTTTGCTGACATCTCCTTGAGGCGCGCGTGGAAGAGTATGCGCTGTCGACGACTTGGGCTCGGTCCGGACGGTTACCGGATGGTCGGACGGCATGCTACTCATTGCTCGTCGTCCACAAACCCGCGACTACAGTGGCTGGAAATCGAGATTGGGATTCCGGCGGCGGCGGAAGGCCGCTCCCTCGCGCGTCCACGTGCGGCTTCCTTCTTAGCTAGTATTACTGCTTTTCAGAAAGAGGCGACTGCCTGCCAATCCTCCTCGCTTCGGACCATGGCCTGTATCAAGGCCCGGCGGCCAAAGTGGACTGCCCCCCTAGCCAAGTTACAATCGAGTTCCGTTCTATAATCGATAACGCCTCGGTGACAGCAATTGTAGAAAACGATAAGTTGGTAGCCATGTTGACGCGCCTGAGTCGGCCGCTCGTTCTACGATGTAGCGTTTGTATAACAAAGGATGTAGCGTTAAATATTGTAGAAACGATTTTGAACAATGTGAACTTGGCTACGAATTGTCTATTCGTTTGTTCTTACCACGCGACTTTACGTTGAGATGACGTCATTCCCATACGTTTCATCACTTTTCGATAGCGTTAACGATTGCAGAATAACAACTTGGCTAAGCGTGCTGGTCTTGAATGTGTTCATCATCAACATATCAGCTGAAAGATGTCCACTGCTGGACATAGGTCTCCCCCTGGTGTTATTATAATCTTGACCGGTTCTGTGTATGGTCGTTAGCGTCTCATAATCAGCCTTTTAATGTTCCCACTGCTGGGACTCAGGCCTCCTCTTTTAAGACAGGAAATGAGCCGTAATCCACCGCGCTAGCCCAATGCGGGTTGATATATGTCACATGTCTTCGAATTTTTGGGTTCTAGGATATGCTTTGTCATGATGTTTTCATTCATCGTTTCGAGAGCAGTGGTGATGAAATAAATTACACAAAGTGTTGCGCCTGGCTGGGTTTGAATCCGCGACCTACAACTCGTAAGTCGGAGCCGTCACCACTTGGACATCACTGTTCTCAGATATCATCTCGCATCTATCGAATTCAGTCGCAACCCTCATCAGGTCGTTGGTCAACCCTTATGGAAGGAATTTAACCGCTATGTCTTCCAATACGTGATCACAACTCCAGAACCAATTAGGCCAATCCACCATCTGTTCTGCTAGTGATAATAATATCACTAATTTTACTCTTACAGCTTGTTACGTGCATAACTTTCATCATCATCATCATCAGCCTTTTAATGTTCCCACTGCTGAGACTCAGGCCTCCTCTCTAGGAGAGGGAATGGGCTGTAATCCACCACGCGGGCCCAGTGCGGGTTGGTGGATGTCACATGTCTTCGAATTTTTGGTTCTAGGACATGCCGGTTTCCTCACGATGTTTTCCTTCACCGTTTTGAGAGCAGTGGTAATGAAATAAATTACACAAAGTAATGCACCTGACAGGGTTTGAATCCGATTACCACTCGGCCACCACTGCTCTCAACATGCATAACTTTATGGAATTTTAATATACGAGTAGGTATCTATTGGAAATTGAATTTGTCGATTTAAATAATAAAGTTGAATTTAAAATAATATATATTTTAAATTGAATTTCAAACTTATCAATTTAGTCAAATGAAATCCAATTTTACTTGTTTGTTTGTAGCCTGAACTAAATGATAAATTATGTTTATTTTGAAAATAGGTTTAAAAAACACTTTTACACGTCAAATTTTTTTTTCGCCAGTTTAAGCTAGATGAGGCCGGTGTTTCCTGGCTGACTACCCTGAGAAGAAACACCGAAACAAACTCAGGGGTCAAAGTATCTTTTAAGGTCCATACAGCTGCACACATTCTTTACTCATGACAACATTCCGCACACATTCTTTACTCATGACAACGGCACTTTATTTTCGAGTCACTATTTGAATGTAAAAGACCACACAACTATCGAAGAACTTTTTCACTAGTAATTACGCTATGTAATGCTGGTAAAATGAAGAAATCTCATAATATTCTTCCTACCTTTTTCTCCTACCTTCGCATCTTGCGTGAGCCTGAGCATTTACCCTTTTAGGGTTCTATACCTTTTTTTTTGAAGTGGGAGATAATCTAGTGACTTTTCGCGCTCTAGTGAGGAGTGGTATGGGGTGTCAGATTTTTAGGGCTATTCACCGCTGCCATGGTGTTCCGGTGAAACATAGCCCACAGATTTTCATATTACATACTTTTTGATAGGGCCATCACTGGCGGTCGTAATGGGGTCCGAACTGGTCGCGCCATCAAATTGGTTGCGCTATGACGGAGACCAGGTGAGTAACTCTTCGGCGGCGGAGACCTCTCGCCACGGGCCTTGGTTGAGGCCATGGTCCGGAGCGAGGAGGAGTGGCAGGCGGTCGCCGACTTTTGCGAAGCAGTAATGCTCGCAAAGGAGGAGGCCGCCGGAATTCTGATCCCGATTTCCGGCCACCGTAGGCGCGGGCTTGCGGATAGTGAGCAATGGTTAGCTCGCTGTCCGGCCGTCCGGTAACTGTCCGGACCAAACCCAAGTCGTCGACGGCGCGCACTGTTCTCGCGCGCCTCAAGGAGTTGTCAGCAACAGTAGGGACCCAACCGGGTCGAAGCTTACTGGGGCCAGGGTTATCCGAAAGGGAACTCGAGCCCGGTATGAAGGCTAGAAGGAACAGGGTGGGTCGTTTAGTCAGTAAGAGTCTGACACTATCTCCCGCTCCGCCCAAGAGCGGGGGTTGTCATTGGATGATTTTTCCCACCATAAAAAAAAGGTGAGTAACTCTCTATAGAGCTGTATACCGTGGTGTCCCGGTGAAATATAGCTCTTTCTGACTAAAACCTGTGTTCACGCAGTTACACTCGTTCCGGAGACTTTTGAACAATCCCAATTTACCCTAAAAGCTTCCGCACGATAAGATAACACGTTTTCATAGAAATTGGGCTAAAATTGCTCAGCAGATGAAACAATTTCCATGAAAACGTGCGTCGTGCCGTAACCGTCTGCAGTAAGACGCGAAAGATAAGAGCAAAGAATTCGAAGATAAACAAAATTCGTAAAATGTTCTCCAAATTATACATATATAAAGGAAACCGTTTGTAAGTGTGTGTGTATGTTTGTTACTTTTTGTTTTAGGTAGGAAAATTATTATCCACTGACATTCCCTGCTCTTGGGCGGAGCGGGAGATAGTGTTCTTTTACTGACTAAAAACCCGGACGACGACCCATTGCTCGTCATCCGCGAGCTCCCGCCTACAGTGGCCGGAAATCAGGATCCCGGCGGCTAGGACGCGAGGGCTATTGCCTCGCGGCTAGCATTACTGCTTCGCAGAAGGAGGCGACCGCCTGCCACTCCTCCTCGCTCCGGACCATGGCCTGTATCAAGGCCCGGCGCAAGAGGTTCACCTTCTATCTGTGGAGCTTGCCATGTTACCAGCCCATCCATTGCCACTTTAATGTCAGTGCGTTTCTCAACGTATCCGTTATCTTTGTCTTCTGTCTTATGTCCTCGCTACATACTTTGTGTATTTTTTCTGAGGCCTTACATTGACGTTAAAATGTTTGGCGTGCTAGTTAGAAAGAGGGGTAGAGCTGTAAACCCTAAACAGCAATCAGTACCTTTAACGATTCAGTTTAGGACATCAAATGGATCGCGTTAAGTGCTCGTGGTAGGGCTTCTGATCCGTAGCACAAAATAGATAGGTACAGAAGTCAATCTACATACAAAGCGCACTCGAGCAACGCACACATAGACACCGCTCACGGACACGATATCTCGGAGCGTCTTGGGCCACTCGTCGAACAGTTCCGGCTCAAACGCTCATTAGTGTGCGTCCACCGAGCGTAGATATAAATAGTGAAGTACATACATGAAATTGTTTTCTGTACCTATCTATTTTGTGTCCGTAGTATACTTTTCTCCATTGCTTTTTGTGGAATCTAAAAACGTTTTGGGAACAAATTTATTGTGCGTACAGCCAAGGAGTGGTATTCCTTGTCGGAGTCTGTGTTTCCTGATAGCTACAACCTAAGGATCTTTAAGTCAAGAGTGAATAGGTTACTTCTAGGCAAGCGTGCTCCATTGTCGGCCACATCATCGCTTACCATCAGGTGAAATGGTCAAACGCGAGTGTTTCAATAATAATAATAATAATAATAAAACAAATCTCTATTTTTAGGGTTCCGTACCTCAAAAGGAAAAAAAACGGAACTCTTATAGGATTACTTTGTTGTCCGTCCGTCTGTTTGTCTGTATGTCTGTTTGTCTGTCTGTCAAGACCCTTTATCTCAAAAACGCGAGGAGGTATCGAGTTCAAATTATTGCGGTCCCTTCAAGCTGTGAAAAAAATAAAACTTTTATGTTAACGAATAAAAATGATACGGCCGTTTATGTCGCAAAAAAAAACGCTTATTTGATGCTCTCAAAGATCGAAATTCAAAGGGTGCTTCCCGTTGACCCAGAATCCAGAAAGACACAAAGCAAGGTCTTATAGCACAGGTCTAGGAAAAGATCTGAAAACAGTAAATTTGTTGTTACATACGTCACAAAAAAAAATTGCGATTCGGAAAAATCTTCGAGACTCCATTCGGGAATTGTAGTTTGCACGGAACCCTCAGTGCGTGAGTCCGATTCGTACTTGCCCAGTTTTTTTGTTTATTAATGGTAGCCGAAGGTAGTTTCCAGGGTCAAAATAATTACATTTTAATTAGTCCGTATTTTAGATTATAAAAAAATATTGGACAAGTATTTTTTCATTTTTCGACTAAACAAAAAGTAACAAAGACCTTTGTCATTTTTGGTTTAATTTACAAATAAAAAAATACGTGTCCCTTATTTTTGAATAATCTAAAAGACGGACTAATTACATTTTTTACGGCAACTAGCCTATTTCAGCCAGCCTTAGTTTCATTACCGAGACGGCAAGCGTACCTACAAGTAGAAGATTAAGTTCTCCGACGTTTTCTTGAATGGGTGACGTGTACAGTTCCGTTATTATTTCTCGTTCCGAAACACTGGTATCGCGCTTTTCAGTCGTGCAGTTCGCGTTTTATACACATAAAAGGGTGTATTGAAATGACTGGCAGTGATGAAAATATTATGTTATGCAGTGAAATATGTAAGAGTGTTTAAAGGTTTTTTTTTTTTTCTGGATTAAACAGGTGCAGTGACTGACTTTAAAGAGTAGAGTCTGTTCTGCAGGATTTGAAAGAGTAACCGTGGTTCTGGAACGTAAAGGGCAACTGGAGGACCATGGGTGGGTTTAATTAGTAGGTAAAAGTCTGATACACTGTTTGTATGAGATCGCAGTGAAGCACTAGTTTATCCTTACTAATATTATAAAAACGAAAGTCAGTTTGTTTGTTTGTTTGTTACGTCTTCACGCCTAAATGGAAAAACCGATTTTGATGAATTTTGGTACAGAGATAGTTGGGACCCTGGAGACGGACATAGGCTAATTTTTTTATAAAAAAAAGTGAGAAAAGGGGGAGAAAGAGGGAAGGTCTTATATGTACGCGGGCAAAGCCGCGGGTAAAAGCTAGTATCAAATAAAAAAGTATTTAAGCCAAAAATCTATCAGCATCAATTGATTTAAAATCGAATAATATTAATAATTAGAATTCCTTTTTATTTAAAAAATACACATTTAGAAAAATATCAATTTAAAAAAGTATATTTATTTTGTGATGATTAAAAAATATTTTTTTTTGGTTTTAATTCCCCTGCGTGCGTTAAAAATATGCTTTGTGGTGCATTGGCAAAGACATTGGCTTTATCTTTAGATTGTTTTGATTTAGAAGTTTGATTTTTTCATTGCTCTTAGAAGTAACAGGCTCGAGTATTTTATATTAATTCCAACTTGACTCCTCCACGCGTTCCTGAGAAAAAGTCTTATCAGACAGACAACAAATTGGTTGTATCCGTTTTTGCCGACTGAAATATAATAATATTCAACAACAACTATATAATATTCAACAACTATCACACAACGCCGTCTAGTCCCAAGCTAAGCAGAGCCTGTGTTATGGGTACTAGACAACTGATAAACATACTTATATATTTCTAAATACATACATATTATAGATAAATTACACCCAGACACAGAACAAATGATTATGCTCATCACACAAACATTTGTCCTGGGTGGGAATCGAACCCACGACCTCCGGCATAGCAGTCAGGGCCACTAACCACTAGACCAACAGGCCAACATAACTATATATGTAAATAACGAACACAAAGAAGAATAGGTCACAAAAAGGCAGAGAACATATTACCAAATGTACTTTTAATACTAAATCCATTTATTCCGATCAGCCTAAACAATTGATTCCAAATACCCATATAGACGTCAGATTTCACTGAAACACAAATGGCACAAATGATTCTGAATCCGTCCATATTGTGTGATTTGACAACAAATCTAATAACGGATAGGCATTTGACTGACGTTAGTATCCCTATGTGAACCAGATACCATTTTTGGGGTACCGTACTCAAAGAGTTGTTGGAAATCAAAGTTTGTTGTTAGAAGAAGAGCGTGATTGTTCTGAAGAATCACTCCGGCTATGGAATGCAAAAGGGTACCATTTTTTTTTTTACGTAGGAAATCATCTAATTACATCTCCCGGGTTTTTTTTTTCGATGGAAAATATCATCCAATGACATCCCGTTCCTTCAAGCCTTCATACCGGGGCTCGAGCGCCCTTTCGGATAACCCTGGCCCCAGTAGGCTTCGACCCGGCTGGGCCCCTGCTGTTGCTGACAACTCCTTGAGGCGCGCGAGAACAGCGCGCGCCGTCGACGACTTGAGACTTGGACTTGGTTACCGGACGGCCGGACAGCGAGCTACCCATTGCTCACTGTCCGCAAGCCCGCGCCTACGGTGGCTGGAAATCGGGATCGGAATCCCGGCGGCGGCGAGAGCGCCGTTGCCTGATGCGGTCGGCCTCCTCCTTAGCGAGCATTACTACTTCGCAGAAGTCGGCGACCGCCTGCCACTCCTCCTCGCTCCGGACCATGGCCTCAACCAAGGCCCGGCGCGAGAGGTCTCCGCCGCCGGTGACATCTCCCGAGTGACTTTACTGACTTAAAACCACTCCTGTTCCTTCTTTGCCTTCGTTCCAGGGCCCCGGGGTTCTCTTTTGTACAACCCATGGCCTCAGTAGGCTTCGACCCTGCTAGGCCCCTACGGTTTGCTGACATCTCCTTAAGGCGTGCGTGGAACATTATGCGCCGTCGACGACTTTGGCTCGGTCCAGATGGTTATCGGACCGGGCGGTCGGACGGCAAGCTAAGCAAAAAGGTACCTGAAAGAACACTCTGGTTCCTAGTTTTTAGTCAGTAAAAGTCTGACGCCATCGCCTTTCTGCCATCGGACAACTTGATGTACGGCGAGTGTCCACCCTTACATTGTTGACACCTTTATGATCCGGACTAAGCGTTTGGCCTCGTTGTTTATACCGTGCACATTGAAGGACTGGAACAATTTACCTATTGCGGTCTGCCCGTCCGATTAAAATTTAGGTGTCTTCAAGGCTAGAGTGAATATGCTCTTAATTAACTGTGCGCCTCACCATCAACGATTGCATCACTGCTTACCATCAGGTGGGATCGCAGTCAAGTACTAGTTTATATCAGATAAAAATAAATCAAAATAATTTAAGTGTCTTCCAAGCTAAAGTGAAAAGGCTCTATTGCGCTTCACCATCAACATTTGCATCACTAATTACTATCAGGTGCAATCGCAGACAAGCATTTGTTCACATCAGTTTAAAAAAAAAGTAATTAGAAGATTTCTCACCTCAAAAAAGGGATAATGGAATCCAAGATTTGTAAATCTTATTATGACTTTTCATTCTTTGAAGTTTACAAAAAAAATCTGAAGCCTTTATCGTTGCAGACAATTATAATAAATCATGAAAACGGCAGGGTTTCGATTTATTACACAAGTTTGTTTTTTATTTTATTTTATTTTAGGTACGGGACTCTAAGTGCGCAAGTATAACACGCACATGTCCAGTTTTTAGATAAAAGGGTCATATTTTACAGGCGCAGCCAATTTTATTTTTATTCATGGACGAAATCCATTTGTTTTAGCTTTCAAAATATTTGAATGAACTTTATTTTTTGTTAGATTGAAAACGAGCGTAACTTGTGTTTTTATTTGTTGAGAATTTTTAATTTCGATGCCGTAAAAATCAACTACCCACGCAAAAAAAAAACAACTTTATGTAGATGAAAAATATACACAGATGTTTTTTGTGTTAAATTAATAAGATTACAGCACTTAACAAGATCAATTAACTCGAAATAAAATTACTTGAGACCCTTTCACGCTTGTCTGGGAAACCGGAACGTGACCTTTGCTTTCGAAGCAATACTGTTCACTAAATCCTTCTAAGACCTTAAATTATTCAGTACGCTCCAACATCCAGTCCTAAAGTTGTAGATATAAAGTTCAAATTGACTTACCGTCTAAAAAGCTGGGCCGCGGCGTGTGTTGAACATCCGTAATTGAAGGAACATGATAGGATGTGGGGCTCCGTGTGCGGAATCCTAATGACTCGTTCGAGATCCTCTTTATATCTTCGCGATCTACCTTTCCTTTAATCTCAACACTATCTTGTGTCTCATTAGTTTCACTAACTTCGTCAATTTTTGATTGGTTCTTATAAATTTTAACTGTTTTAGAGAAATCATTGAAGATTTTCGTTCTTGTCACGTCATCTACTCTGAGTTTCTCCATCGAATTGTTGTCTAAACCACTTTTGTCATTATCATTTTCTAATTCAAGATCTATTTGATATTCTTCGTCTATATCAGTGTTATTTGCTATGTCTGTGTTTTCTGTAGTGAAATTATCTTTTCTTCTAAACCTGTCTATTAGTGTTTGGTAGTTTATGCTACTTACTGTATTAATAAGCTCATTTTCTTCATTTTTGTTTGTTATTGTATATTCTTCTACTTTAGTATAGTTAAGATTAATTTCGTTTGTGATATTTTTGTTTTTGCTTGTGAAGTTTGTCGGAATCATTTGTGTGTTGGCTATTGGTAGCAGTAGGAAGGAGAGGGAGAGGACAGTAGTGAGTATATTCAAGGTTGGATCGTAGAGGGGTGAACAGAGGTGCAGGGGCGAGGCGGGACGTAGTTGACGAGTCATGCCAGGCCGGCGTCAACGCCGACTATCCTGTGAAAGAAAAGAAAATCAAAATTTTAATCTTTTTCACATTACATACGCAAGTGTCTACAAAAATCATGGATATTTTTAATTAATAAAAATGTGTACAATTGTATATACGAACAGAGACAAGCTAGAAAAGGGGTTATTTTTCTGTTATCGTCCTGTTTTTGATTTTAACGAGCTTATTTTCAGACACTGACCATATTATATCCAACTTTGACCATACATTTAATACATATGACATACATTATAATTCTATCAAACTCGGGAGAAAAAATGACGCCAGACGAAATGAGCAAATGACGCCAAAATCATTTTAATTAACCCGTGTCAAAATTTATTAAAGCCTTCTAAAGCGTTATAAAATATCTAGCCTACTAGTAATATTTTCGTAACATCACTTAGAAATTATAGTTTAAAACTTCAGCTACTTTTTACGACCTAATTTCAAGTTTGTAAGAGTAAAAGTGGATTAATGATAGTTCTACTATTCTTTGGTAATAATAAATAATTGTTTTAAACTGCTACTTAGTGAAGTATAAAAGCTTTTGAAAGTAATTTCTTTAAGACAAGGTCACAGAAAATATTAAGAATGCCATAAGATTTAGAATGGTTTTTGGTTTAATTTAATTAATCTTATTTTTACTTGAGTCATTTTGACAAATTACGTAAGAAACTAAAATATTAACTAGACTACGTATTCAAAAAAATCAAAATATTTTATTTCTCATAGGCCTACATGGGCACTTATAAAACGTCAGAAGCTAGTGCACGGTTCCAAATTGGTCGTTTCCTATGGAGAAGAACCGGCAAGAAACTCCATCGAGAAACTCCAACTCCAACACTCTATATTCATACTAAACCTATATCTACTGTATATATAATACCAAATACACTTAGGCATCGAAGTATTCCTCCAAATCGCTGTCATCCGGAAATGTGTTCAGAGGGCTGGTAGCATTACCACCGTCAAATGGAAATATCAATCCTTTGACTAAAGATTGATTTAGGTTAATCTAGTCTAATTCTAATAAAGTTACACTCCTTTTCTTTATCACCTACTGTATTTTTTTGTTCTAATAAGCTAATTTTGAATTGATCTTAGACGGGCAGCCGTCCCAAACTGGACTGACTTAGCACTAGATAGAGATGGTATGGGCATCTTTGGAGGAGGCCTTTACCCAAACCGGGGTTCTTGCCGACTAAATCTATTTACTATTTAAAATTAACAACCCTAACTTTTAAAGTACTTACTATAATTTGAACTACTAAAATATTAAAAAAAAAAAAATCATATATAGATAGATACTTTTTTTTTCCGATGGGAAAAATCATCTTGAGATAGTGTCAGACTCTTACTGACTAAAAAACCCATCCCGTTCCTTCAAGCCTTCATACCGGGGCTCGACCGCCCTTTCGGATAACCCTGGCCCCAGTAGGCTTCGACCCGGCTGGGCCCCTGCTGTTGCTGACAACTCCTTGAGGCACACGGGAACAGCGCGCGCCGTCGACGACTTGGGCTTGGTCCGGACAGTTACCGGACAGCCGGACAGCGAGCTACCCATTGCTCACTGTCCGCAAGCCCGCGCTTACGGTGGCTAGATAGGTACGTTCACAAAGTATTTAAACTTAGTAAAAAAAAAGCAAGAAATAAATGGCTTTATTATTATTATTAATAAGCTAATTACAAATATTGCTTCAAGCCTGGTTTTGGTCATTCTTTTTTAGAAAGAAGAAAGATAGAAAAACATTATATTCACGCGAAAAAAGACGCAATCTTAAAACTAGCTAACAAACTTATTTTAACATCAATCGATAGGGAAGATATGCGTCACTTCCGCGCAAAACGGCCGAACGCTCAGCATAAAGCTGCGGCGTAATGCTCGCCAAGGAGGAGGCTGAACGCATCAGGCAACGGCGTCCTCGCCGCCGCCGCCAGGGTTCTGATCCCGATTTCCGGCCACCGTAGGCGCGGGCTTGCGGACAGTGAGCAATGGGCAGTTCGCTGTCCGGCCGTCCGGTAACTGTCCGGACCAAGCCCAAGTCGTCGACGGCGCGCACTGTTCCCGCGCGCCTCAAGGAGTTGTCAGCAACAGCAGGGACCCAGCCGGGTCGAAGCCTACTGTGGCCAGGGTTATCCGAAAGGGAGCTCGAGCCCCGGTATGAAGGCTAGAAGGAACGGGGTGGGTCTTTTAGTCAGTAAGAGTCTGACACTATCTCCTGCTCCGCCCAAGAGCGGGGAATGTCATTGGATGATTTTTTCCCACCATAAAAAATGCGATGAGCTCACAGCGCTGGTTTTCAGCGCGGGCCGGTTTTCTTTTTTCTCTTTCGTATTTTCGTCCAAATTCAAATGGATGAGAAAAATAGGGTTGAAAATCTCTTGAAGAACCTTTGTATGGTTCTCTAAAAATAGATACTATTAATTAAATTGTTTTGAACCATGATTTGATCAAATGAGACATAAAGGTCAAGGCAAAAGGTCTTTTAAAACAGCTTTGGGATTTTGTTTACAATTATAGCTCACGATATGAAAAGGAAAAGTTGTTAGGTAGTTTTAATTTTTTAAATATCTTAGGCTTATCCTTTTTAAATGTCTCAGGGCTCCATGTAATTTATTTTTGTTTTAATAATAATTTGCCAACAGTTTTGCTTAAGAATATCGGATTGAGAACGTATACGGTATGTTTTGTTTTAGTAATACATAATCGATTAGGTATGTTACTCTAAGTCTAAAGTCTCACAATTAAAAAAAAAAAAAAAGATTATTTTTATTGTGCTTTTGAGTACAATATAGACCGGTTTACACTGTTCTTAAATAATACCTATTAATACTGTTATAAGGAAATATTGTAAGAACAACAATTTTTTTAAAAGAGTAAAGCCATGGAGTTTCTTGCCGGTTCTTCTCCATAGGAAACGACCAATTTGGAAACGTGCACTAGCCTCTGACGTTTTATAAGTGCCCATGTAGGCCTATTTGAAATAAAAAACTTTTGAATTTTGAATTTTTTTTATTTGAAATCGGGAAATTAATAATTTTTTTAGTGGTCCGCTTCACTTAGCAAACCGTATTTACTAACACGAAATAGGCCTGGATTTCTAACAAAAAATATTTTTTATATTTTATACAAAACTACACTATAACAACTTATAGAGTTAAAATTAGATTATTTGTTTGTAGGAGGTAATCATTGAAAGTACTAGTCCGATTGCTGATTTTTTTTCACCGATAGAAAGCTGCTTTATTCCTGAATGACATAGGCTATATTTTATGTAAGTACACAGGTGAAGCCGCGCGCCAAAATTAGTATTATAAAAAAACGCCACTTCATTAAAAAAATAATAAATCGTTTACAAGGTACATTGTTACGCTTACGGAGAACCTCTTTCTTTACATTTACATTATCATTTGCTTCGAACACAATTCTTCCATTTTTCCCTTTTAAAAGCGATCTCGTCCAATCTGAAATCAAGTTTGGTCCATTGTCGTCTCAATCACAATTAACTGTGTTCTATTCGTAGCTGACAAAAGTAACAATCATTTGCAAAGCTTTCAGATTGTCAGCTGAATAAAATTAAACCTTTTCAGCGAATACTGAAGACTCAAATTTGATTAATATAGCCAGTATAGAAATTTTCAATGAAAGTTAAGAAACTCCCCTTGCTTGATTTCAGCTTTTGTGCTCGGAGTGTATTCTTGTCTGATTTTTCCGAGAGATTTTGTTAATGTAAAAATAACAATATCTAAGATAAATTAACCTTTATCTGTACCTTATGGCGTTTTCAGGTGAAAAGTTTCAATCAATTGTTAAAACACAATACATATAAAATGTATCTTATATATTTCATCGATAAACTTCCAAACGGGGCGATCTCTAAAGTTAAGCAACACTAACCGGGGTCAGTTTGTGGATGGGTGACCATCTTTACATACCGAGACATTTCTGTGCACTTCACGAAAAGTACATTTTACCGTGGTACTGCTAAACGAGTCGATCTCTAAAGTTAAGCAACACTAACCGGGGTCAGGGTCGGGTGATCATCTTTACATATCGAGATATTTCTGTGCTCTTCAAGAAAAGTAAATGTTATCGTGGTACTGCCAAACGAGTTGATCTCTAAAGTTAAGCAACACTAACCGGGGTCAGGGTCGGGTGATCATCTTTACATACCGAGATATTTCTGTGCTCTTCAAGAAAAGTAAATTTTATCGTGTTACTGCCAAACGAGTTGATCTCTAAAGTTAAGCAACACTAACCGGAGTCAATTTGTGGATGGACCTTTATATACCGAGACATTTCTGTGGTCTTCACAAAAAACACATAAGCCTTTGGTCCCGGCTGTCATTTGTAGGTCTCGAAATCTAAAACCAATTTTCCGAAGGGGTATTAATTCGGGATTCCTTGCCGCCGATGCCTATTTCCTGTTAATTTCTGTCACTCTGGTACATTTTGAAACAACAAATGACTCTATTTCAAAACCTGTATTGGCATCATTGAACTAGGTAGGTACTTGTAGTAAGTTGCTTAATTAAGCTCCTAGTTACAGTAAATTTCTGCTGGCCTGATACCTTATGCAGTAATGCTAGCGAAGGCGGCCGCAAGAGTGAGGATCGATCCTCATGCCCCAGCCACCACGACAGAAGACGTTCCGGGTATCGGGAATTGCAATGCGATCTCCGGCTACCGTAGGCGCGGTATTGCGTCTGCTCATTCTATAAGGGCCGACTCTGAGCCATCGTAAAAGTGTATTATTCCACGGGGGTCTCAAAGAGATGTCAGATAATCGTACGGGCCTGGCAGGGGCGATACCTGCTAGGGATGTGGCCAAAAAATGAATAGTCGTGGTCCTAGAATGTAAAAGAGGACTGAAGGAACATAGGTGTGGTTTAATCAGTAAAAGTCTGACACGCATGAGAAGCCATTAGTTGAAAAAAACTCTTCAGATTACCCCTACCCATTTCTTAAAAACGATTTTTAGTTTTTTATTTCAATTTATACTTTTGTATACTTTCGATTACTTTGATTGTTTATACGAGTATGACAGAACCACATTTACCAAGTCAACTAGTAATCTATGTATATAAAAATGAATCCTTATTTCCTTGGTCATGCCATCACGCGTGAACGGCTGGACCGATTTTGCTAATTCTTTTTAGTCATCGATATATATGTACTACGTACTAGATAGGGCGTGCTGAACACTCACTTCAAACGAATCCGTTGCACTGAATTCTAGGCAAATTGACATTGATGACTTTAGTGCAATTTTGACGTACATACAGTGTGAGAGCGGAGCTTATAAATTCAAAAGAAAGTGAATTTGGGACGTAAATAATAATTCAGTAGCCATGAAAATAAAATAATTGATTATTCAAGCAATTTAATAGCTTCAAATTTCGTAATAGAATGTCAGAAATTATATTATTTTATTTAAAAGCTTTTCCATTTTACAATCATAGACTAAAACATGCAGATGTTCCCTCCCACAAAAACCGGGTTTTTACCTACATCTGCTTTAGTAAACACGAACTTTGCATGATGTTTAATTCCGTTTTTTTTTTTTTTTTAATATTTTATTTACATAATATTTTTTCTTTTTTGTATAAATAGGTACCAATGAATTCCTTCAAATTCAATAATTATGAATAGGAATACGTCTGTTTTTCGATACAGTAAAAACTCAGCAAGAAATGCCAGCAAATTATTGAGTATCAGTTTTCATCACTAAGTTTTGTGGTTAAGCATTCTGTCATTCGTAAGCACTGAGGTATTACGTACCTACCTAGATATTATGTATACATAGATTAGTATTCAAATATAAATTAGGTTTAGTTGAATTTGTGGTCATACATACAAGGTGCAGTTTTAAAACTGCACAATATTTCAGGAGGTTGTAATAAAACTCATAAATAATCATGTAAAAAAACGATACCTGGTCAATAATCAGTAATACTTGTTATTTAATTTTTTAATTACACTAAACTAAATCGATTGATCGATGGCCGCGGGGGCGTGGCTAGGGTGTGGCGTGCGGGATGATGATTGGATGATACATTATTTATGAAACAATCGTTGCGAGTTAGTGTGTGTGAAAACGCCCTTTATTGTTCCGTGTTTGTGTGTGTGAAAAAAAGCGCGGTTATAAAAAAAAAAAATTACCTACTTATTTTATTATTGATTCGGGTCGAGAATCACTAACATAATAACCTCCTGAAATATTTTGCAGCTTCAAAACGACACCTTGTATGTGTAATATAAGTGAAATATCACTAAGTGATCATTACTGTTATTGAGATTTAGTCCTTCATAAACTATAATTATATTTCAAGTTTGTTCACTCTGGTCAGCCGAAAAGAGAAAAAATTATAAAATATCTTCAAGAGGATAGACGTGAAAACACGTCGCTTCCTACAAAATATCAGTTTATCTGCTCTGCACACTTTTAAACTGATGATACTAAAGCTGGAAAACGTTTTCTAATGAGTCGGCTATTCCTTGCAGTAATGCTATTCCTTTAGAATGTGCCTTCAAACATTTATAGCTTTCCCCTACATCATTAAACTAAGTGCAAATTTTTGACTCTGAAAAATAAAGTTGAAAATAGATTTTAAAAAAGTTTTAGTATTTAATGTAATTTATTTCATCACCACTGCTCTCAAAACGGTGAAAGAAAACATCGTGAGAAAACCGGCATATTTCGAAGACATGCGACATTCACTAACCCGCACTGGGCCAGCGTGGTGGTTTACGGCCCATTCCCTCTCCTAGAGAGAAGGAGTCCCAGCAGTGGGAAACATTAAAAAGCTGATTATGCTATAGTTATGGTTGTTGATTATTTTGTTACTAAATATTAGCAGCGCATACCTGACCATCATTCACTAAAGAAAGCTGTCCTTTAGATTGATGATTACAATAAATGGTTTCATTATTTTACACGATTTTGAATTCACTTATTTATTAAAGTTGTAGACGTAGTTTTCCGAATTTACACTAACGTGGTCTATTGGTACAATCTTGAAATAGAGTTTTATTGTAATGAAGTATTGTAGGCAAAAAACTGTGTCACTTCTGCGGTATAAAAATCTATATGGATAACATATCATTACACTATGTTGAACTAAACGCGTAAGTACTACGAAATTCATGGAGCTTAAGACGTTTTGATCGCGAAAAAAGTATCCTCTAAAAGCTATCAGCGCTTTAAATTTTAATAGTTCTGTTAGACGACATAATGCTAATGTAGCGCTGCAGCAGATTTTCGTTATAACATTTCAATATTTTGACAAATATTTTCCATGAAAGGGCCTGTCTATCACTAGAATATAAGTCAATGTTTTTAGTTGTGTTGGAGAAGGCTCTTATGAAAAAAAAAAGAAAACTAGGGTAGTGTAGGGTAGAGTAGAGTAGGGTAGTGTAGGGTAGTATAGGGTAGTGTAGGGTAGAGTAGGGTAGAGTAGGGTAGAGTAGGGTAGGGTAGGGTAGAGTAAGGTAGAGTAGGGTAGGGTAGGGTAGAGTAGGGTAGGGTAGGGTAGGGTGGAGTAGGGAAGAGCGGGAGCGAAGCCGCGGGGGCAAAAGCTAGTATATAATATAATTTGGATAATAGCACACAATTGGTCGACTCTTCGCATGACCAAAAGGCTGGGCTTTTCTTCGGGCAACAAATCAGCATTGCCATCCAGCATGGCAATGTTGCCAGCGTTCTGGGCAGTATTTCGCCCTATAAGTTTCTTTTTATTTATTACCCGTTTGTACATAATATTACTTTAAGTTTTTATATATACCTACTTGGATAATAATATCCAGGTCCAATTTAACCAATTTCGTCTTCCACCGTCCAGCTATTAACTCATAAACATGTCGGCAGATCGATACGGATCAGTTAATTTCCTGAAGTACCGACGAGCGAAGTTACAGGTGTTTGTATCGAGACGTTGGACCGCATATTCGGTTTACAGCGTTTGATATTGAAGGGTAATTACTTGGCAACAGTTTTAGGATGACATGAACAATCTGAAATCTAATTTACCTATCACGTGTCGGTAAGATTACATATCCACTCATAACGAAATCGGAGAGTATTTAATGTGAAGAGCAGGGATGAAATGCATGTTACGTTTTTGTTTTCTTTTTATCCTGGGAATATACTCTCTTGGTATAATTTTCTTCTTTCACGCGGGTAAAGCCGCTGGCAGAAGCTAGTACGTATTTTTTTTTTAAGTTAGTAAACCACAAAAAAAAATCTCTGTTATTGCTAAAATTATTTATTTATTAGTAATAAGCATACCAACAGCACAATCACTTAGGCCCGGCGCCCACTATCGGTGGGCATCGGTGCGGCTCGGTAGAGCTCGAGCGCTTTACGCCGGCTTCGGGCGGCTTTGGGCGCCTTAGAGCTGCGTCGGGCGACTTCGGGCGGCTTTGGGCGCCTGAGAGCTGCCTCGGCAGTCGTAAACACGCCTAAGGACGCCGTAGCTGATTTTGGGTAGCCTAAGAATAGTTCTGGCTGCAGAAACATCGCAGAGCAGTCACTCGTAACGTTCCGTGAAAACAGTTATGTGTGTGTATTTATAATGGTGGATTGGGACTTAGTTCTCATTGTTCATCTTGCTGAAGAAGAAGAGAAACTTGGAGCCTTAAGACAGAGTATTAGGACATTTTTATTAGTATTTTGGTTAAAAAAAAAATGCCAATAACAGTTTTCTTTACGAATGTACATGCGCAGAAGTTCGCAGAGCCTATGTTCAGGACTGCCAAGTTATTTTGCGTCTACTTGTACGATACGATAATGAAGACGCGTGCGGTGATCGAAATGACTGTTCTGCGACATTTCTAATCCGAAAATGCCACCCGAGCTACCCGAAGACCGCCTCGGCATCCTTAGCCATGCTTACGGCTGCCGAGGCCGCCCGAAGTCGCCCGACGGAGCTCTAAGGCTCCCTAAGCGGCTCCAAGCCGGCGTAAAGCGCTCGAGCTGTACCGAGCCGCACCGATGCCGACCGATAGTGGGCGCCGGGCCTTACAGTACAAATAAAACTTACATCTAAAAAATGACATTTCAGTAACCACGCAAATAACAGGAGACAGAAAAACAAAAAGTGTGTCCAGTACACCTAGATCCAGAACATTACAAAGACAAGACACACCAAAATATAAAAAGCGTGCACTATTCACACTGTTTATACAGGCGGCGTCTATATGAAGCAAAACTCATCGAGAAGACATCGATAGGGTGATCCATCAAGTTGGATCTTTCATTGTAAAGCCTTGCCATACGTGTAAGAGGACTATTAAAAGTTATGTTGTTTTATGCTGACAATTTAATGTAATCATCAAGTAAGTCGTTTTCTGTAAAGGGTTAGCTAAAATAAATCCATTAGTGACTTCTTACCGTTACCTTTTGGTAACTGTTACAAAAAAAATTACTCTAGCAGTTGTAGCGACATCTATGGCGCCACGTAAGAACTAATCCTGCATCTCGCAATCAAAGTTCTCCACGCGACTAGAACATATACAACAGCCCGAAATCATCTATCGGGCAGTTGCCCACCAGACTATAACACCTGTCTGGTTGGAGGATCCTCCCTTTTCAATGGAGGTTTGTGGGACTTTACTCTCTGTTCCGCATACCTCCAAACGGTAATGCGAGTGAAGAAGATGGCCAAAACCGTATGAGAGTGAGAGAGAAGACATCCTTACATTCCAGCCGCAAAAGACGTCCAGGACGTCGGACTCGCAGGACAATTCTTGGCCACCGAAGTACGGGCTTGCGGACGGCGAGCAATGGGTAGCTCACCGTCCGGCGGATCGGTAAGGACTAAGTCCGAGTCGACGACGCGTTGTGTTCCCCGTGTAACTCTAAGCTATGTCAGTCACACCTTCTAGAGCTGCGGCAATATTTTAAAGACCTATTCTGGAAGTCTGGAACACAAAGAGAAGGAACACAGGTGAGTTTTAGTCATTAAAAGTCTGACATACCTTCCAACTCTACCGACTGGCAAGGCATGGCATATTTGAGTGCTACAGCGGGAGAACCATTGCATGATTCGCCATCAAATTAAAAAAAAAAATGTTAATTGACTGGTAAGCTTCATAAATGCGTTACCATTTCTAGGGTCTGGACAAAAAAGAAACAATGACATGATGAGTTCATCATTTTGACTCCATCATCATCAGCATTTTAGCCGAAAAACGTCCACTGCCACACACTGCCACTGCCGTCCATAGGCCTCCCTCAAGTGTCGCTATAACGAACGGTCTTATGCGTCTTGCATTCTTCGGATTCCCGTGACCCTCACCAGGTCATCGGTTCACCTGGTGTGTCCTACGCTTATTGGACAAGAAAAAAACAATGACATCATAAGTTCATTCATTTTGACGGCATAAAATACAGCGTTACAATCAACAAACAACTCTTTCATTCCATATTCAAATTTAAAAATAAACAACAGCACGAGGCGCACAATATGCGAATTGAACGGAAGAATGAGTGAAGGATTAATTAATTTTGTCAATCATTCCTTTGTCATTCAATTCATTTATTATCAGATCCAATCAGTGTGTCTGACGGTGTGTGATTGTAGAGATGAAGGGTTCTAAGATTTTGATGAACATTTGTGAATTGCTTATAATGACCGGCCTTTGGATAGGAAGCTCTTTCCAATTCAATTAATTTAGTCGACAATGACTTCTCCTGCTGTATGGGGAGCGAGAGGGTGTGCCAGGTTTTTTCAGCCTAAAATCCACCTTCAGTTGCTCATGAGAAAAAAAGCAAATATTCTCCATGGCCCTAGCGGACATCGGTTCTGTTGGGCCTTGGATTGTTGGGACTTGGGCTTGGACCAATAGCATAGGGTTGCAAAATTGTTCGAAAGAGTTACCGTGGCCTTGAAACACAAAAGGCAATTTCAAAAAACTTCTTGCCCCACCAAGAGAGCGGGTGAAGTTATTATTTGATGACAAACAATTTAAAAAAAAAATTTAAGTTAAATCTGGCAATTGATTGAGGCTTTTTAGGGTTCCGTAGCCAAATGGCAAAAAACGGAACCCTTATAGATTCGTCATGTCTGTCTGTCTGTCTGTCTGTCTGTCTGTCTGTCCGTATGTCACAGCCACTTTTATCCGAAACTATAAGAGCTATACTGTTGAAACTTAGTAAGTAGATGTATTCTGTGAACCGCCTTAAGATTTTCACACAAAAATAGAAAAAGAGCAATAAATTTTGGGGGTCTCCATACTTAGAACTGAAACTCAAAAATTTTTTTTTCATCAAACCCAAGGTCTTCAAAAATGAAAAAAAATCTTATTTATATATAAATCTGTAAAAGTTTTTAGTTGTGCATGCATCAAGTAAAATGTACGAAACCGATGTAGATAAATTTTATGCAATAAAAAACTTGATAATATCAAGTCCACCGTTTGCGATGAAACAAAAAACAAATGATCTATTATATCATATTACTTAGGCTTTGTTTCATGAAAGTAGTATATCTTTCAGCTAGCAGTCAATGACTATATGTCATTGACTGCTAGGTGGTACAAAATTCACCGGGTCAGCTAGTAATACATAAATAATAATATACCTATATACATAACAAACGTACTTATATACCGCTAAATTTTAATCGTTTTAATCCCTTGGAGGATCGATCCGGTACATGAAACACTATCGATTTGTAAAGATAAAATTAAAAAATAAAGTACCTATTTTTCAAAACTCTTATTAATTTACGCATGTACGAAATTAATTTCTTTAAGAAAACGTCAGCTGAGCGAGATCAATGACCTTTAGGTAATAGTCGGCGTTTCGTACAAACTATTCGACCGACCCTCTACGGGATTAAAACGATTAAAATTTAACGGTGTAGGTATATTATTTACTATGTTATAGGTCTAAGTGTAGATTTTGGGCAGAAGCTCCAGGAAGAAACTTGTTGACCTGTTTTAAGCATTAAGAGGATTGAAACTCCCTACAGGATCTGTTTACCCCAATAAGATATCATGAAATGTAAAGCCACCACTACCCTGAAAACGCTACTTCTTTGCACATATGTGACGAACATGTAACTGTCAATTCGTGACAAATAAACTTCGAGCACGAAGTTAATATACGCACGAAAAAAATACTTTATTCTATCTCTCTGGGCCCTAGGGTTGTTGCGGTGAATTTAGTTTATAAACGTCATTGAGTATTGAATAAACGCTTCTAGTGTTTTTTTTTCGTTATAAATTATGCTGTAGAAGCCCTAGATAGTTTTAATCCATTGCCAGAGACGCCCATGGCGTCGGGAGTTGCAGGGCACCGTAGGCGCGAACTTGAGAACGGCGAGCAATGATCAGCTTACTGTGCAATAAGGACCAAAGATACCATTATGGGGACCGATAGGTTCGATAACTGCTGCCTGCCAGAGGGTCATGGCAATAAGGATGGTGCGGGGATACCGCACGGTCTCCCGCGAAGCGGCGAGCCTTCTGGCTGGCCTACCACCGTGGGATCTGGAGGCAACAAGCATGCATGTGTGCAAGGACTTTGCACACATGCACGATATGCGCGTGGAGATGCAACGCCGGGGTGAAAGTCCGCTGCCACGACAGGTCACGGCATGGCGGACAGAGCTCCGGCGGGATTTCATGGTGAAATGGCGTCAACGACTATCGCAACCCAGTGCTGGGCACGCCACAATCATGGCGATAAGTCCCCTCTTTGAGGCGTGGCTGGAAAGACCTCACGGCGTTCTTACCTTCCGCATGACGCAGGTCCTCACCGGACATAGTTCGTTCGGGAGGTTCCTGCACTGGATTCGTGCGGAAGTGACGCCCGGGTGTCGCTACTGTGCGGAATGCCCGGAGGACACGGTGGAGCACACAGTCGAGGTGTGCCCTGCTTGGGTGGAGCATCGCCGTGCCTTCGTGGAGGCGATTGGCGGCGGAGACCTCTCGCGCCGAGCCTTTGTTGAGGCCATGGTCCTGAGCGAGGAGGAGTGGCAGGCGGTCGCCGACTTCTGCGAAGCAGTAATGCTCGCAAAGGAGGAGGCCGAACGCATCAGGCAACATCGTTATCGCCGCCGCCGCCGCCGCCGGGACTCTGATCCCGATTTCCGGCCACCGTAGGCGCGGGCTTGCGGACAGTGAGCAATGGGTAGCTCGCTGTCCAGCCGTCCGGTAACTGTGCGGACCAAGCCCAAGTCGTCGACGGCGCGCACTGTTCCCGCGCGCCTCAAGGAGTTGTCAGCAACAGCAGGGACCCAGCCGGGTCGAAGACTACTGGGGCCAGGGTTATCCCAAAGGGCGCTCGAGCCCCGGTATGAAGGCTAGAAGGAACGGGGTGGGTCTTTTAGTCAGTAAGAGTCTGACACTATCTCCCGCTCCGCCCAAGAGCGGGGGATGTCAATGGATGATTTTTTCCCACCATAAAAAAAAAGGTTCGATAACTGCTAGGGCTGGAATTACCGTGGCCTCAGACCACCAAGGGTAACTGAAAGAACACAGATGGGTTTTGATTCGTAAAAGTCCGAAACTCCGTCTCGTTTCAACCTGAGTTCGGAAAGTTATTTGATGAAGGAGCAAATATTTTTATTGCCTGCAAATACATATTTCGGGTTTAGGCGTCTTGTGTTTGTGAGTTTTCATGTTTGTGAACAGTCCCAGGATACAAGAGTAATTTCTAGATTGAGACAATGATTTACTGACTCTAATTACAAAAAGAAAAAAATTAAACCGACCACAATGTAAAAAAACACTGAAAAATACAAAATAACTTTAATTTCGAAAGTCGGTGTTTCTTTAATAGATAGTTTTGTGTCTTCGTTATTTAACACCGACTTCCAAAAGTTTTTTATTTTTCACTTTTTAGTTATGGTACCACCACTAAAAAGTACCCCTCAGCCAAACTTAAATACCTTATAACCAGAGTGCATCTCATAACGTTTCTAATAATCCCAAACACGGTTAGATTACATTAATTTACTACTTCCAGTTTCATCACCAGATCAGTTCGATAACTCCCCCCTCCCTCCCCTCCCTATTTTCTTTCAGTCAGTCATCGACTACACGTATAAACAAAGCAATTTTACTTGTTATGACAATTCTGCTGTGATTCTATGAGGAGTTCTGTGCCATATCTTCGAAGTGTATGATAACATAACAATATTTTTATGGGACCAACTTGGAAGCATAACCATTCAATAAAAAAAAATCAAAATCGGTCCACAATTGACCGAGATTACGGTGAACATACATAAAAAAAAAGACGAGTGGCACTCGGGGACTGCCGCGGTAAAGCTATTGCATAGCATTTTTATCAACTTATGCAATTATAATTATTTATTTATTTTATTTATGCAGTATTTTTTTTCCTTTGTTTTTTTTCTTTGATATTAATTGAAGTTACACTTTCACACATTGAATTGAATTTTGATTGATTGTTCACTCATTTGTTTTCTTATCGGTCACCACGCTCAAAAAACAAATGAGTGGGGGGTGTTAGGTTATTTTCGTTACGGAATTTCTGGATTCGGTCTCCACGCTCAAGGCCCGCGATAGAAGCTATGCAATAGCTTAAAAAAAATACATACATTCATCCGAACATAGAACCTCCTCCTTTTCGAAGTCGGTTAATTAGATTCCCGCGACCCTCACCAGGTCTTCAATCCACCTTTTTATTTTTTTACGTAAATTAGTATTTGACACTCGACAACCCTACGCGCGTCCTTCAGCAAAACATTTTTTGAAACCCACGTACGCAGACAGATGCTCTCGCGTAATAAAATATTTACAAGTCGGATTTAATCGTCTCGTTTCGCACCTTGTTAATTATTCGGTGGAATTGAAGGAATTACATGTTATGATGTGTGCGCGCCCTTACGATTCGGCGTTAAATTCCCCCTTGGCAAATTATTCGATTTTGAGTACGATTCGATTTAATGTGGTTATTTTCGAATTTCGATTCGATATGTTTGGTTATTTCGTGATCTGTTTTGATGAGTACGGGTACAAGTAGGTGGTGAAATTGAGACTTAATGTGAATTTGCAGCTAGATTTTTTGCTTGAACACGATATGAGCTTACAGTAATTGGGTTGCGGAATTATTCAAAATTCACGGCTGCTGCACCGTCTTTTTTTTAGGTGGGAAATCAACTAATGACATTTCCAGGGCCCCGGAGTTCACTTTCGCACAACTCACGACCCCAGTAGGCTTAAACCCTGCTGGGCCTCTTCGGTTTGCTGACATCTCCGTGAGGCGAACACTACGCGCCGTCGACGACTTGGGCTTGGTCGGACGGCGAGCTGCCCATTGCCCGCCGTCCGCAAGTCCACGCCTATGGTGGCTGGAAATTGGGATCCCAGCGGCTGGGACGTAAGGGCCGTTCTCTCACGCATGCACGAGCGGCTTTCTCCTTTGCTAGCATTACTGCTTCGCAGAAGGAGGCGACCGCCTGCCACTTCTCCTCGCTTCGGACCATAGCCTGTATGTACCAAGACCTGGCGCGAGATATTGTTGCCACCGGTCTCCCCCACGAGGACACTCCGCCCAAGCGGGACACACCTCTACCGAGTTTTCCTTTGCTAATATAAAATCTTAGAGAATTTTAAACCAGGCTTTGTTATCGTCACACATTACATAACAATTGAAACTCTAATAAGAGACGAAAGCTTCCATGAAAATCAACTGTACAGATAAATAATATAAAGGAGAGTACACAAAGCACACTCGTGCGGAATACGCCTCGCTTGTTTCAATACGATGTGTCTACCGCCTAAAAGAGAAGGGAAGGGAGTTCTTTGGTCGTATGAGTGTTTGCTGAAGCGATAAAATGGAAAATTCATGCTTAAGCTGATATATGATTAGATTGGAGGTGAATTGAGTTATATGAAAAGTAAAGTTTGGTGTAAAGGGGCTTTGATCAAAAGGTTGGTGAGGACTTTGAACGGCAAATTAGAAGACATAAGGCTTTTGTGGACAGGCGCCAAAAATTGCTGTAGGGGTGGAATAATTTGTATGAAACCGCGTTGTAACGTCTCATCTGTCATTGGCCTGCACTGGATTCGTGAGGAAGTAACGCCCAGGTGTCACGACTGTGTGGATCGCCAGGAGGACACGGTAGAGGTGTGCCCCGTTTGGGCAGAGCACCACCGTGTCCTCATGGGGGGCGATCGGCGGCAGCGATCTCTCGCACTGAGCCTTGGTACAGGCCATGATCCGAAGCGAGGAGGAATGGTAGGCGGTCGCCTCCTTCTCTCGCTAGCAAAGGAGGAGGCTGCACGCGTGAGGCATCGGGATTCCGATCCCGATATCCGGCCACCGTAGGCGCAGGCTTGCGTATGGCGAGCAAAGGGTAGCTCGCCGTCTGAACGTCCGGTTACCGTCCGGACTGAGTCCGAGACGTCGACAGTGTGTATTGTTCCACGCGCGCCTCAAGGAGTTGCCAGTAGCCCAACAGGGTCGAAGCCTACTGGGGCCACGAGCAGTGAGAAAATAAGACCCGAGGCCCTGGGACTAAGGCAAGGAAGGAACAGAAGTGGGTTTTTAGTCAGTGAAAGTCTGACACTATCTCCCGATCCGCCCGTTTTTTCTTCTTTTAATAATTTATATGACAGAAAAACTTTTACCGAGTCTTCTAGTATATTTTTATATAATCCAATTCCACTTTATTTTATATGTCAGTTTTTTAGTATCTTGAGGGACTTAAACAAATGATCTTGGGTGTGTGAAGTGAAAAGGTCGGGTAGGCTGGCTCGTTCAATCGCTTTCTATCAGTTGAGGCCGAGGTCAAGTGCAGGTAAATGTGATGAGTCTACACTACCGTATTTTTTTGGCGTGAAAACATCTGAACCTATCCCAATATTCTCGTGATAGGAAATACATTTATAACCTAATAGCTTCTACAAGTAGTTTTGCTCGCGTGAATGTACACTTTTAGGACTTCAAAAGGAATATAGATTTTATTTAAAAATGCTATGCAAATAATTGTTGTAGCAAATAATATCCCAAAAAAATATAAGTAGTTGCTATAGTACGATTGTCAACACAGTTTTTTGGCGATGAATTTAATTTTTAACTATGTTATTCAAATAAATTGAAGAAACACTTTCTATACATTCTCAGACAATAAAAAAAAAATCTTGGATTTTGTTTTAACCCAGGGTAAAGGTTATGGAAATCGCCAAAATTAAATCTTAATGAAAACATCGGTGCTACTCTTTTACGAGAAGTTCTGTAGCTTGACTAATGTTACATCATCATCATCAGCCTTTTAAATGTTCCCACTGCTAGGACTCAGGCCTACTCTCTAGGAAAGGGAATGGGCCGTAATCAGCCTAGTGTGGTTTGGTGAATGTCACATATCTTCGAATTTTTGGTTTTAGCACATGCCGGTTTCCTCACGATGTTTTCCTCCACCGTTTTGAGAGCAGTGGTGATAAAATAAATTGCACAAAGTAATGCACCTGGCTGGGTTCTAATCCGCGACCATAAACTCGTAAGTCGGGGCCGTTACCACTTTATATTTATAGATATACAAATGGAGCGACATGGTCAAAATTGTGACAAAGCTCCTTAATAAAGATTTAAAAAAATATATACAAAGAGCTCAAAATGTATCGTCATCAGCCACATAACCGCTTATCATTATTATAAGCACCCCAGCAGCAGCATTTGTACCCTTATTTTTAATAATAATCTATTTTTTTTGTGCACCTGCCATGTTTTCTCTTCACCACCCTAGGTTGACTGGTAGAGAATGCCTAAGGCATTAAGTCCGCCTTTGTACCTGTGTGCTGCATGAAGTTCTAATAAATAAATAAATAAGATTGTGGTGAACCGCAAATCTTTCAACAAAATAATATCATATTATTTGAAGATCATCATGATCAGTTTAACTTCTCTCATACACAGCTACGTGAAATGGAAAATTATGAAATAACCCATTAAATCAAACACATCATGATGTAACATAATAACAGAAATGTCCCAGTCCTGGGGTGGAATACTAACAAGAATATGGTATTTCCAGTGGATGTAAAATGTAATTTAATTCTTAGAATTCACTATCTGTGTCGAAGCTGTAATGTATGTGTAATTGGAATATGGAAATATTGTAAGAACAACTACTTTTTTAAAAGAGTAACCATGGAGTTTCTTGCCGGTTTTTCTCCATAGGAAACGACAAATTTGGAACCGTGCACTAGCTTCTGACGTTTTATAAGTACCCATGTAGGCATAATAATTATATGGATTGTGTGAGAAGTGATATGAAAGAAAAGAGAGTTAGTGATAGCGTGACGAGTGACAGGACAGAATGGAAGAAAAAAACGTGTTGCGCCGACCCCAAATAAAATGGGACAAGGGCAGGAAGAAGAAGAAGAAGAGTAGGTGTAATATATCTACACTAATATAATAAAGAGGTAAAGTTTGTTTTTTTTTTTTTTGTAGGAGGTAATCTCGGGAAGTTACTGGTTCAATTGCTAAAATTTTTCACCAGTAGAAAACTGGTTTATTCCTGAGTGACATAGGCTATATTTTATGTACTCGGACGAAGTCGCGGGAAAAGGCTAAAGTGAAAATTTTTTTTTTTTTTTATTTCTTTCGTTTTTCGCGGACATGTCGCATATGTTTTTTTTTCCAAAATGTTGTAATCTGTTTTTTATATTAGTCTTATGTTTGCACCTTTTCATATAAAATATATGAAAATATGGCATATAAAATATTTTTCATTCTCTCTCTTTTTTCTTTCTTTCTAAGAAATAAATTATTAGTTAGTTCTTTAATTCCGTTCTTAAAGGATAAAACTGGGACCTTATTACTAAGGCAAGGAGCCTTGGGAGTGACAACATGTTGACAACATGTTGGTCATACCAACCCACTCCTACACACGGTCAAATCTGTTTGATCAAACATGTAGCGTCATACCGATTGGACGACAGGTTTGACCGTGTATGGCTGGCATAATACGTGTGCGTCGCGGTCTAATGTAGTTCTAGCTTTACGGTCTACAGTAATATTTGCAGCCACTACAACAACGACGATTAATCGAGATTACGCCAATGGGCGCATTATGAGATGACATTTCTGATTCTATTGTACGTTAGACGAAAAAATAATTCAGTTGATTTATTATTATATCTGTACGTTTTGATGTGTCAAGCATTTTATTAGTTATGCCAATCACATTTTCTTTATTCGACAATGTTTTGTTCAGCCTTTGTGGCCTTGATTTTTTTTTTGTCCTTCAAGCGTCGTCTCTCAACAAAAACTTATAAAAATGTCAGGTTTAAGTTTAAGGCCTAACCTTGTTGTAACATTGCTTTTAGAGACAGTTACAGGCTCCTTTGGGTTTCAGTATGGCCAGGTAAAAAATACAAAAGGATATTTTATTTCTTATTGATATAAACTAGAAACCAAACTTAAGTGGCAATGGGCAGGGCACATTGCACGCAGAACAGATGGTCGATGGGGACGAAAGGTTCTGGAGTGGCGACCACGTACCGGAAGACGCAGCGTTGGACGGCCTCCAACAAGGTGGACCGATGACCTGGTCAGGGTCGCGGGAATCCGATGGATGCGTGACGCACAGGTCCGGTCGTTGTGGAGACGCTTGGGGGAGGCCTATGTCCAACAGTGGACGTCTTTCGGCTGATATGATGATGATGATGATGATGATGATAAACTAGAGCTTGTCGGCGATCCCACCTTATGCCGAGCAGTGATGCAATCGTTGAATATGTACATAAAATGCTAAAAAAAATACTGCAATTTTCCATACCATTTTTATTATTGATAGGCTTACACTTGATCACTATCTCACCTGAAAGTATCGTCATAAGCGGAGTACCTTTTTTATTGTACATAGGTTCGCGCTTGACCGCTATCTCACCTGATGGAAAGCGACGATGCGGTCGACGATGGAACGCGCTTACCTAGAAGAAACCTATTCACTCTCGACTTAAAGATTCCCGGGCTGTAGCTATCAGGAAACACAGACTTTGGCAAGGAATTCCACTCCCTGGCTGCACGCACAATGAATGCAATACCTACTCTTGCCTAGAGTCGGAGAGAGAAGAAGCTAGGCACAACCTCCGGCATAGAGCATTTGAGTGGAGTAGAAGAGGGAGGCTAGTGAAAAGATGAATGGATTGTGTGAATGAAGAGTGATATGAAAGTAAAGGAAGTTAATGATAGCATGACGTGTGACAGGGTAGAATGGAAGGAAAAAACGTGTTGCGCTGACCCCAAATAAGATGGGACAAGGACAGGAAGAAGAAGAAGAGGAGGTGTACCTACGCACAATGAATGTGTTCCCAAAAAGTGGTGGTGGAGTGGTGGATATGTCCTCCATGGGGCGTGTCTGGTATTCCGATGATGGAATGGACTTAGCGGAATCATTTAGTGCAACTGCAATAGTGAGATTTTCATAAAATTATAGCGGTCTCAGGAAATTTAGGTTCCTGTTGTATGTTTCTAAAATATATGCAGACAAAAAAAGCAATATTATAAAAGCAAAAGATTGCGAATGTGTTTGTATGTTTCCTACTTCCTCGCGGCCAAATGGTTGAATGGATTGGGATGAAATTTTGTATAAGGGTAGACCATGTCTTGAAATAGCATATAGGATTTTAGTTTTCGACCCAGAAGTGTGATTCTTGGAATAACTTTCTACTATCATGCGGGTGAAGCTGCTGGCAGTAGCTGCTGGATTATAATTTTGAGTTACCATTTTTAATCATCAAAAGGCTATTTTCACACACTTTTTTTTGAGTTAGACCAAGCCCGAAGAATCTAGATGATGGTAGTGATTGGGCTGAAAGGTTATGGAGTGAAGACCGTACACCGGAAGACGCAGTTTATTTTTTTTTATAATAAGGAACGACATATTAACAAGTTCTTATACAGGTAGGTAATTTTATAGACATTAAATTCTGTGTAAATATGTCAATTAGAGGCGTCCACAGCTTATACAATTTGACCATATATTATATAAATTATTATTTTATATAAATTGAATTAATATTGGATTTAAATTTGATAAGATTCGATAAGACTCTGGAAATACATTACTAAATAATCAAAACAAAATATATAGATATTTAAATTATTAAATTAAAATTGTATTATATTAAATTGATATGAGCGATAAATTAAAATTAGAATTGAATAAAAATAATAAATTAAAATAATGACTAGCTTTAAGTTGACTAACAAGGAGCTGACCACAAATCAACCACATACAAATAATGTTTTTCTCAACTCTGTTATGGTGCCACCGAATAAGTCAATGTCAGAATTAGCGGAGATAACCCTATTAGTTGTGACCATCATTCGGTTTATCGGAGCGGATCGACCAAGATAATTACGACATGATTTGACACTTTTTTTTTAATGGCGAAAATCATCCAATGACTTCTCCCGCTCTGGGTGGAGCTAGAGGGCGTGTCAGACTTTTACTGACTAAAACCACACCTGTGTCCTTCAGTTGCCCTTTGCGTACTAGGACTACGGGTTTCCTTTTCAGAAATTCTATGATAGCTATGATTTGACACTTGGGAAATGCCTCCCATAACATGACAGACATGACAGGCTTGTTGGTCCAGTGGTTAGTGACCCTGACTGCTATGCCGGAGGTCGTGGGTTCGATTCCCACCCAGGACAAATGTTTGTGTGATGAGCACGATCATTTGTTCTGTGTCTGGGTGTAATTTATGTAAAATATGTATGTATTTAGAAATATATAAGCAAGTTTATCAGTTGTCTAGTACCTATCACACAAGCTCTGCTTAGCTTGGGACTAGATGGCGCTGTGTGATAGTTGTGGAATATTATTATTATTATTTCCTTTTTTTTTTATATACATATTTTGATATTTTTAAATATTTCTTACTAGCTTTTTCCCGCGGCTTCGCCCACGTGGCATTAGGTACTTAAGGAATCGGGATAAAAGGTAGCCTATGTTCTTTTCCATGTCAAAGGCTATATGCATGCCAAATTTCATCCAAATCCTTTCAGTCGTTTTTGCGTGATTAAGTAACAAACATCTAAACATCCAAACATCCACATTTTTACATTTATAATATTAGTTAGGATAATAAATACGTATACACCCCTACTTTTGGGGTTGTATCTGTACCCGTTACTGATCATATTTTTGTATTCAAAAGTAGAAAAAACCGAAATCCTAAAATTGACCACAAAAAGGTAAATTCATCATAGATTTAATCATACATAACAATTGCTAGTAGAAAATACTGCGGGAAGTGTTTTTCCATTTTAATCGTCATTTATTCATTCATAATCAATAGCCTGCACAATATTTCCATAAATTGAGAGACATTTTGGGATAAACACAAACGCTAATAACTTTGCTGTTTATGAATATTATTTATTGAGACTTTACTTAAATAATAACAAGGGCTTTTCTAATAAGCCCTTTAAGTATTTGTATTAATTAAAAATTAGTGGTGTATAACAAAAAAAAACATTTAAAAATATAAAAACAGTAGTCCACCGAAGCAGGGTCCAAGCTACCGGTGGTTAGGGCTCCAGAGACAGGAACTTCCTCACAATGCGAGCCGTATCGAGGAGTACTGCCTTTTGTATCAGGCCCTTGATCCAAGCGCGCAACGACAGCTTCGACAGATTAGTATTATTAGACATATTATTATTATTATTATAAGGTGGACCGATGACATAGTGAGAGACGCGGGAATGCGACGGATGCAAGACGCACAGGACTGTTCGTTGTAGCGACACGTGGGGAAGGCCTAAGTCCAACAGTGATGACCATTTTCAAAGATACATTCATTTCCAACTAAAAACACTCTAACAGTATCGCAATATCAGTTTTATAAGAACGTGGTCCTAAATAAACTTTGACTCAACAAGTCGCGATTCTTTAGTGTCAAAATAGAGGACAACACGGGTCCTGACAAGAATAATAATGTTAGCGACCCTAAGAACTTTCGGGAACACATGTAACTTGAGATATTTCCGTAAATAGATAGATGATGATGTATCGAGGGTCGTTTGGAAACCATGTTTTAGACGTTCACGTTTATTAATTAGCAATATTAGACCTACAGTTTAGTTAATTAAGAGGGTCCTTCCAGGTTCGTTTATCGTCAACCTGAGCTTGGTTCGAAAGCTTGTTGGTTCATCTAACGCAATGTTTGATAAAGAGGCAACGCGAAAAAGAGATATAACATTTGAGCGCTCTGTTGGCATTTGGTAATTCTGCCATTCACTTGAATATTTCACAAAACTTGTTCCAACAAATACGTGTTTATTTAAAAAGTGAAAAAGTTTCTGAAAATAACTTTCATTATTCAGAATCTTGATTAAATGTGTTTCTCTAAATATATATTTTTTTACTTTTTAATTTATGAGTACATTATGAACGGTTAAATTCATTCAAAATAGCAGATTTTCAGAGGTCTTTAGTGGATTAGTCTTACACAAATTTATAAATTGATTTGAATAGAAGCCTAGATAATACCTATCTACTAGATATTTATGTTTCCAAAATATCTAATAAAAAATGTATAATAACGCCATAATCGCGTAAGAGCGGTTGTATGAAAAACATTGAAAATGTCCTTAATTTTGCGCCTTTAAGTAGCTTAATATTAAGTAAATTATTTGATTTCAATAGAAACCCAGGTACCACAAGATATCTGTTCCAAAATATCTAAAAAAACTGTGCAATAATGTCATAATCACGTAAAAGTGGTTTTATGAAAATTTATCTCGAGTTCAACACATTTAGGCCTCTCGCGCACGGCGATTTTTTGTAGTGATGCTGTAGCGCGTTCGCATCGATACAGTCGCGATGCGGTAGCGCGTCGGCATCTTTTCTATAGCGCTTGCAAATACGACTAACGCGCGTATGTAGCGAAGCTGTCGCGCGCTTACGAAACGCGCGACAGCATCGCTACAGAAAGGCGTCATCGAGCGATCAGGCGAGCGGCCTTAAAGCACGTGTGAAGTTTATGGTTTATCCAGGTGCGATGTAGGGGGAAGGAGGGGCTAAGTAAACAACGTGATGTGTACCTCTCCATGAGTCAACTGACGTATACTCCTTTAATTAACAACATATGTATACATACTTTGTATGTTACACTGCTAATAAAGCTACGAACACAGCTTATCTGTCTTAATTTAAACTATGTATGTGCTATATAGTGGCCCAGACTGCTATGCTGAAGGTCGTGGGTTCGATTCTCACCCAGGACAAATGTTTATGTTATGAGCATGATCATTTGTTCTGTGTCTGGGTGTAATTTATCTATAATATGTATGTATTTAGAAATATATTAAGTAAGTTTATCAGTTGTCTAATACTCATAACATAAGCTCTGCTTAGCTTGGGACTAGATGGCGTTGTGTGATAGTTGTGCAATCTATTATATTATTATGTATACGTGATTTATTTTTTTAGGTGTGAAATCATCCAATGACGTCTTCTGCCTCTTTGTGTCAGACTTTTACTGACTAAAAACCACTCCTAGTTCTTTCGTTGCCTTTCATTCCAGTGCCTGGCTTTCTTTTTAAAAGCGAACCCCTGGCCCCTGTAGGCCCCTACAGTTTGCTGACACCTCCTTGAGGCACGTGGAACACTGCGCGCTGTCGACGACTTAAGATCGGTCCGGACTAAGCTATCCATTGCTCGCCGTCCGCAAGCCCGCGCCTACAGTAGCCGGAAATCGGGATCGGGATCCTTGCGGCTGGAGCATGATGGCCGTTCCCTCGATGCGCTATCCGCTCATGTGCTGATGAACGTGACTTCACACCCCATAGGTCTGTAAGATGGTTCAGAAGAGTGATTGCGGCTCTGGAATGCAAAGAGAAACTGATGGAACACGAGTGAGTTTTATCACTCCACCCATCCAGAGCAGAAAAAGTTATTTTATAATTTAGTCGCCCTTCCCGCTAACTGTCCAATTTCACAAACTGGCGTACAGTTGCCAAAACGGATCTTGAGCGCTCGGTGTCAGAGTGGGGATCGCTTTGCGCATTCCATTCATTGGCGAGCCAATCGTCTTCGTTGTTAGATACATGCAGCAACACAGGGAACAAATGAGGAGTGACATCTAAGACGCGATGGCGCGGCGAGCCAATCACTGATACTCCCCCGCGTCTCACTTCGCACCACTAAAGAAACCGAATATTTGACTTCTGCGCAACCGCTCAAGATCCGTTATGGCAACTGTATCTGCACTGATTTTACCTATGTGTTCATAACATTATTTCGCATAAGTTCTTTCTAATCATCGTATCTGTGTAGTTTACCGTTTAGAAGATAATCACGTATATATTTTGTTTTGCGTAAGTAATAATAATAATAAAAAAATGTCCTTACTACCTCCGTATCTTAGGGCTTTAGGGCCACTACTAACTTAAAGAAACTTATTAATCTTATAATATAAAAATGAATCGCAAAATGTGTTGGTAAGCGCATAACTCAACAACGCCTGGACCGATTTCGCAAATTTTTTTTTTGTTGTGTTCGTTATTATGAGGAGAAGGTTCTTATGGAAAAAAAAATGAAAATTAGGGTAGTGTAGGGTAGAGTAGGGTAGTGTAGGGTAGTGTAGGGTAGAGTAAGGTAGAGGAGGGTAGAGTAGGGTAGAGTAGAGTAGGGTAGGGTAGAGTAGGGTAGAGTAGGGTAGAGTAGGGTAGTGTAGGGTAGTGTAGGGTAGAGTAAGGTAGAGGAGGGTAGAGTAGGGTAGAGTAGAGTAGGGTAGGGTAGAGTAGGGTAGAGTAGGGTAGAGTAGGGTAAAGTAGGGTAGAGTAGGGTAGAGTAAGGTAGAGGAGGGTAGAGTAGGGTAGAGTAGGGTAGAGTAGAGTAGGGTAGAGTAGGGTAGAGTAGGGTAGAATAGGGTAGAGTAGGGTAGAGTAGAGTAGAGTAGAGTAGGGTAGAGTAGGGTAGAGTAGGGTAGAGTAGGGTATAGTAGGGTAGAGTAGGGTAGAGTAGGGTATAGTAGGCTGAAGTAGGGAAGAGCGGGAGCGAAGCCGCGCGGGCAAAGCTAGTTCATTAACCTTTAGAGGACCGCCATTATTTACGTCAACCAATATTAATAATCAGTAAAATATTATCTGCCGTCGAGAACATTCGTTCAAAAACGATTTTAAGACTTATCTTTACTACAAATACAGTTTTAAATCGGCGGGTTTGGTGGCACAAATTTGTGCCAGCGGGGCTCAACGGTAATACTTGTTTACTGGCACGTTTTTGTGCCACCGGTCCCCTAGAGGTTAATAAAGCTACAGCTAACGAAAGTACATGAACATGAGTGTTATGCCCGAACAAAAAACGGTTGCCCTGGAAAATAATGGCTACTCGTAGTTAGGACAGTTAGCAGGGAGGGTGACGATTTAACACCCTAAAAAAAGATTTAAAGCTGTGTGCTGGCCAGTACCACGGTTTTAAAGAACGTCGGTTTTACTCGCGGCTCGTTGTTGCTGATCGGTTAGCAAGTAAAATAGTCGTATCGTAGTCGGATTGGGGTTATCATATCTTGTTCGGAATCTGAAGCTTTATGTTATCTTAGTATTATAGCAAACCATCAAAATAAGGAAATAAGCAAAAACGCCCGAGACTTAGAGCTATACTTCACCGGGACACCATGATGGCGCAAATGGTCGTCGCCACCAACAATATGCTTACAGCTCTATAGAGAGTTACTCATCTGGTGTCCGTTTGGTTGCGCAACCAATTTGGTGGCGCGACGAACGCGGACGTGTGGCGACTCTGGTGTCTGTATGGTGTCTAGTTTAGTAGTTTAGGTGTATATTTCACCGGGGAACCATGGTGGCACAACTGGTCGCACCACCATGTTGTCCCGGTGAAATATAGCCGTTATGAATTGAATTGAGAACGGGTTAGCTCCGAAAGGTAGCTCAGCCCAGGTATGAAAGGCAAGAAGGAACGGGCGGGTTTTTTAGTTAGTATGAGTTTGACACTATCTCCCGCCCCACCCAAGGCGGGGGATGTCATTTGGATTTTTACCCACCAAAAAAAAAAGCAGAACCAATCGATTAGAAATATTTTCTAAGAATGTCTGAAGGATTGTACAAAGAATATAATTTAGTGTCTTTGACAAGAAATTATTAAAAGAAAAGTATTTATTTTGGCGCAAAAAACATAGTAGACAACAAAAACTTAACTAACAACAACAACAACAACTCAACTTAACTAAACTTAACTAAGACAAACACAAAACAAAACAAAAAAAAAGTTACATTGTCTATCACACGACATTGATCATCAACATCATCATCATCATTCATTTTTTCATTGTCTGTTTATTGTCTACATACTACATAGTTTTCAGATTTTTTCTATAGGTACCTATGTTATGAGTTCCTTCTTTCGTGCCAAACAGGATTCTGGGTCAACGGGAAGTATCCTATAAATTGTGATTCCCTTGAGAATGTCGAAATACACGTTGTTTTGTGGTATAAACGGCTGTATAATTTTTTTCGTTAACTCAGAAGTTTAATTTTTTCACAGTTTCAAGGGACTGCAGACATGAGTATGATGGTTTTAATTTCAACTTGATACCTTCACACGTTCCCAAGATAAAGGGTCTTGACATCTGTCAAGATCACTTGACACACATTATTGACGACTTGATCATACATCATCAGACAGACAACAAATTGATCCTATAAGGGATCCGTATTTTCCCTTCCTTCTGCGAAGCAGTAATGCTAGCAAAGGAGGAGGCTGACTGCATCAGGCAACGGCGCTCTCGCCGCGCCGGGATTCCGATCCCGATTTCCGGCCACCGTAGACGCGGGCTTGCGGACGGCGAGCAATGGGTAGCTCGCTGTCCGACCGTCCGGTAACTGTCCGGACCGAGCCCAAGTCGTCGACGGCGCACATTGTTCCCGCGCGCCTCAAGGAGTTGTCAGCAACAGCAGGGGCCCAGCTGGGTTGAAGCCTACTGGGGCCAGGGTTAGTTTCGAGAGGTAGCTTAGCCCCAGTATGAAGGCACGAAGGAACGGGGTGGGTTTTTAGTAGGTAAGAGTCTGACACTATCTCCCGCTCCGCTCAAGAGTGGGGGTTGTTATCAGATGACTTTCCCACCATAAAAACTTTTTACAAAAAAAATATAACCGACTTACTAAAAAAAACACTAAAACTATCAAAATAATTTCGGAAGTCGCTGTTTCTATAATAGTTTTGCCTCTTCGTTATTTAACACCGACTTCCGAAATTAAAGTTATTTTGATAGTTTTAGTGTTTTTTTTAGTAAGTCGGTTATATTTTTTTTGTAAAAAGTTTTTTATTTCACACTTTTTAGTTGCAATACACTTACAGCCAGAGTACCTTTTTCTCATGACAATTCCAATTAACTCAAACCCTGCTAGGATATATTGTTTTATTATGAAGTTCCCGTGTCTACCTTCCGGCTCCATCATCATCATCAGATCAGTTCGATAGTACCTTATAGCCAAAGTGCATCTCATGATAATTGTAATAAGCTCAAACACGGCTAGGATACATTGATTAATTACGGAGTTCCGGTGCCTATCTTCCGGCTCCATCATCATCATCAGATCAGTTCGATAGTACCTTATAGCCAAAGTGCATCTCATGATAATTGTAATAAGCCCAAACACGGCTAGCATACATTGATTAATTACGGAGTTCCGGTGCCTATCTTCCGGCTCCATCATCATCATCAGATCAGTTCGATAGTACCTTATAGCCAAAGTGCATCTCATGATAATTGTAATAAGCCCAAACACGGCTAGGATACATTGATTAATTTCGGAGTTCCGGTACCTATCTTCCAGCTCCATCATCATCATCAGGTCACATCGATGATATCATTTTCAACATACCTATTCAGAACTATTCATTTATTTGTAACTATGTTCATTGGGAGATCTGTCTGAGTATGAACTTCCGTTGGCCATTTCTGGTCTTCTTTACCAGTTCCACTTCATAAAATGTCATATTTTGACTATAAATGCTTAAGTCTTTGATGAAAATACCAAAAGAACTATATGGTTGCTTATAATATTTGAGGAGTTCCCTCGATTTCGCCAAGATTCCATCATCAGATCTCGACTTGGTGACTATGGGACCATTTGGGAAGTATACCCTTTTCAACAAAAAAAGAATTTTTCAAATCGGTTGCCAAGTGACGAAGTTATGCGCGAACATACATAAAAAAAAAAAAAATACAAACATCCGAATTGAGAACCTCCTCCTTTTTTAGAAGTCGGTTAAAAAAGGTACGAAACCCTAAAACATTACATCCTCAGTTTGGTTATGTTTGCTTATCTTACTGAAACCGTCACACAATTCACAAACATTTTTACTTTCTAAAACACCCAAAAAAACCTCTCCAAAAAATTCCTTCGCTCAAAATTTCGCCAAGAGGTACTAGGATCGCATGAATTTATAAGAAGTCAGGGGACGAGAAGTTGGTTCTAGAGACGTCACTAAATAAGATTGGGGAGCGGGACCTCTGTCGCGGTCGCGGCGTCTACTTAATGAAGTACAGGGAAATGTTTAAAAATGAATTGAAGTACAGTCTCGTTTTTAGAAAATATGTTAAACTAGCTGACCCGGCGAACTTCGTACCGCCTGACAGTCAATGAATGTATGTAATATCTTTTGATAAATAGTAAACCGATTGCGATAATAACAATAATGTTTATTTGCAAAAAAATTACAACTAAATTGGTGGTGCGGTAAGAAAATACATAAATATTATATTAGGATCTGTAACAGAACTTAAATATTTATTTATTTTTACATTAAAGTTTATACATTACTAACTTAACTCTAAGCGCCTCATCACTAATAGAAAAGCACAGCATGTACTACATTATGCGAAGATATCAACAGCTAATTTCATTATAAATCTCTTACTTAATAATCTTATTTTATTTTTAGTATTTATTGTTATAGCGGCAACAGAAATACATCATCTGTGAAAATTTCAACTGCCTAACTATCATTGTTCATGAGATACAGCCTGGTGACAGACGAACAAACAGACAGACAGACTCTACTGTTCATCTATCTGTCTGTCTGTCTTTCTAATAGAGCAAAGCAGAGTCTTAGTATTAAGGTCCCGTTTTACTCTTTGAAGCCCAAGTCGTCGACGGCGCGCGCTGTTCCCGCGCGCCTCAAGGAGTTGTCAGCAACAGCAGGGGCCCAGCCGGGTCGAAGCCTACTGGGGCCAGGGTTATCCGAAAGGGCGCTCGAGCCCCGGTATGAAGGCTTGGAGGAACGGGATGGGTTTTTTAGTCAGTAAGAGTCTGACACTATCTCCCGCTCCGCCCAAGAGCGGGGGTTGTCATAAGACGATTTTTCTCATCGAAAAAAAAAGGTACGGTACCCTAAAAAAGCATCTTATGTTACATACGACAACGCTAGATACAAAGGTGTATCAAACTGCACGGTTATTTATCCAAAGGTTTTGACAAAATTCTATCTGCAGATTCTTTCCTCACGCACCGCCTAGCTACCTTTTTTTAGCGGTGGGAAAAACATCATCATGACATCCCCCGCTATTGGGCGGAGCGGGAGGTAGTGTCAAACTTTTACTTACTGACTAAAAACCCACTCCTGTTCCTTCGTCGCCTTTCGTACCGGGGCTTGAGCTATCTTTTGAAGTAACCCTGGCCTTAGTAGGCACCACCTAGATACCTCGTTCGTCTCCGGTAGAAAAGTGGCCTTACACGGGTGGTATTCAGGAATGTTCGCTACAGAAACGGAAATTAGTTGGCTGTTCATCTCCTTTCGCGTTTAGTTTTCGTACGTACATATGCTTCGTTTTATCTCGTTTCTAAAGGCATGTAAAATGAAAAAAACCCGGCCAAGTGCGAGTCGGACTCGCCCATGGAGGGTTCTGTAGCAGCAAGTAACATAATATAAAAGTTCTTGTAGTTCGTTGTAACTTTGATCGATGTTTTAATTATAGTATATTTTTTTTAGATTTATGACGTATTAAAAAAAAAACTACTTACTAGATCTCGTTCAAACCAATATTTGTTGGTAGTTTACATGGTAATATACATCATATATTTTTTTTAGTTTTATCATTCTCTTATTTTAGAAGTTAGAGGGGGGGGGGGGCACACATTTTACCACTTTGCAAGTGTCTCTCGCGTAAACTATTCAATTTAGAAAAAAATGATATTAAAAACCTCAATATCATTTTTGAAGACCTATCCATAGATACCCCACACGTATGGGTTTGATGAAAAAAAAATTTTTGAGTTTCAGTTCTAAGTATGGGTACCCCCAAAATTTATTGCTCTTTTTCTATTTTTGTGTGAAAATCTTAAAGCGGTTCACAGAATACATCTACTTAATAAGTTTCAACCGTATAGCTCTGATAGTTTCGGAAAAAAGTGGCTGTGACATACGGACGGACAGACAGACAGACAGACAGACAGACATGACGAATCTATAAGGGTTCCGTTTTTTGCCATTTGGCTACGGAACTCTAAAAAGGACGCATAAGATTACGCCAGTTTTAACAAGGCTTCATATTGTAACTGACTTTATTTTAGTATAGCTGCTGCTTATGGCTTCGGCCGCTCAAATGGGGAGAATTTGTATCTCTCTGGATAAAAAGTATCCTATGTCCGTGTACCACGCCTCCTAGCGTCGTTTTCCTCAATCCTGAGGCTCGTGACCACCCTGCTTCAGCTGGCGGTGTGAAGGGCCTTGTATACCGTGGAGTCAAAAACGGTGTGATCCGTGTACCGAATCCTATCAGCAGTTCAGCTAAGGAGTGAAAATCGTTATTTTTTTGTTTGTAGGAGGTAATCTCTGAAAGTACTGGTAAGATTTTTGTTAAAATGTTTTCACCTATAGAAAGCTGTTTTATTTCTGAGTGATTATAGGCTATATAATTTATGTGGATACGTGGGTGAAGCCGCAAGCAAAAGCTAGTCCATAATAAAAAAAAATGAGATGCCTTCACAGTTTAATGTAGAATTTGCTGACAAAGTGCTGTATGGCCTTATGCCAATAAGCAAAAATTGTAACCTGAAAATCGTTAGGTTACAATTGCTGCTCATTTGAGGGTCACGGGCCACGGTCAAAGGAAAAGAAAAAAGGACCTGAATCAGCATTTTTGAAAGGCCACAGTAGAATTAAGATTTGTGATAAAAATGTTGCCAATTGCGAAAAGTATGTTAATACAGATTTACATACGAAAGGTAATGGACTTGCGCTCGCGAGTTATTTAAATTTTAAATATGGAATTTCTCTTAACATATTGCAGTAACACTGATTTTGGACGCCATTTTATTTTGGGTTGCTACTGGAAATAATGTGGCTTAACGAGTAGAAATTTTCCTACTGGTACTTTAAGGAGTTAATGAAATCCTCTAACGTATGTAAAGGAATTAAACGGAAAGTTTTTGATAGATGCAGTTTTTGGTAGCTGTATTAAGAGCAAATATTAAACGGAAAGATTTTTGTAGCTGCATTAAGAGAAAAAAAAATAAATGAAAGTTTTTCGTATAAATATTAAAAAAAAGTTTTTGCAGCTGCATTAAGAGCAAATATTAAATGAAAAGTTTTTGTAGCTGCGTAAAGTGCATATATTAAATGGAAAGTTTTGGTACCTGGTCCCTCACAAAACATCACAGGGACAGTCAAATATACTGACCAAAGAGCTATAAAGAGTAGAATGAAAGGAGACAAAAACAGGAAAGATAAAAATAGTTAAGTAATGTTTTATTTTTATAAAAAAAAACAATTCAAAGGCAGGGATGCGCAAGCCTTGGACAGTATAATATAATCATGATAATAACTGAAATAAGAGCCCGTTAAAAATAATATTAATTTAGCTTGTTCGACGTAGTGCTTTTCTGGCTTCTAGCCAAGATCCACTGTCTTCAAAGAAACTGGTCAAGTAGTCATTAGCAAACACTCGATTAATTCTTTCTGAAATGATATATTCAGTTTTTGAATGACTGCCATTTGACCTCTGGAAGTGACAGGGTTAGCAATGAGTTTTAAAAAGTAGGTATATTTGAGGAGAGTCCATAAAACACCTAAAAAGGCATTAATGGATAGAATAGAATAGAACAGAAAAGAATAGAATATATGTTTTATTGTACACCAAAAAGTAACATAATTAATACATAAACTTAATTCTATAGGTACGATGGCGGTCTTATCGCTGACAGCGATATCTACCAGATAACCTTAGAATGGATTGAAACGACTAAAATAATACAGGGATACAATTACCGAAACGGATCTTGAGCGCTGGCTTCAAGTTGCGCAGAAGTCAAATATTCGGTCTCTTTAGTGGTGCGAAGTGAGACGCGGTGGCGGGGAGTGTCAGTGATTGGCTTGCCGCGCCATCACGTCATAGACGTCACTCATGATTCGTTCCCTGCGCTTGCAGCATGTATCTAACAACGACGACGATTGGCTCGCCAATGTATGGAATGCGCAAAGCGATCCCCACTCTGACGCCAAGCGCTCAAGATCCGTGACGGTATAGTCTGTAGTGTACTGCTAACAAATTTTTAGAGGTATGCGGAACAGAGAGTAAAGTCCCACATGCCTCCATTGAAAAGGGAGGATCCTCCGACCAGACAGGTGTTATGGTCTGGTGGGCGACTGCCCGATAGATGATTTCGGGCTGTCGTATATGTTCAAATCGCGCGGAGAACTGTGAATGCGCGTTGCAGGATTTCGTACTTTCTTCGTAGTTCTTATGTGGCGCCATAGATGTCGCTACATCACTCCCCTCCGGAGATCGGAGATCGATGGTTCTTTGATGCTTCATGACGCGTGCCAGGCCAGTGATAGGTTGGTTCCAGTGGGTCGGAACCGATGCCGCATAGTTCTCGGTGAGTCGGAACTGTCTGCGGTGATGCCCCAGTGAGTCGGGGTGTTTGCTATCCCAGTGAGTCGGGATAATGCCCCAGTGAGTCGGGGTGATGATGTCCCAGTGAGTCGGGATGATGCTGCAGGCTCCAGTGAGTCGGAGTAATGCTGCTGGCTCCAGTGAGTCGGAGCGGTGCTTGTGCGACGTAGGGCTTGACTGCTGGCGTCGACCAGGAGAGGTTCTTCATAGCTCTTCATGTGACTGGCCGAAGGTGCGGTGTGCCAAGCCAAGGTCGCTGATGAGGCTGAAGGTGATGACCAGGTATGACCAGGTAGGCATGCTGGTGGTCAGGATACCCTCTATAGCCGTGGGTGCTGGCTGTATGGCTCGCTGCTCGAAAGCTTGAGGAAGTGATGATGACGTCACGAAGTAGTAGCTGCACGAAGGCTGCGTTGACGTTCATACTCGAGGGTCACCAGTTTAGAGGTATGCGGAACAGAGAGTAAAGTCCCGCAAACCTCCGTTGAAAAGGGAGGATCCTCCGGCCAGACAGGTGTTATGGTCTGGTGGGCGACTGCCCGATAGATGATTTCGGGCTGTCGTATATGTTCAAATCGCGCGGAGAACTGTGAATGCGCGATGCAGGATTTCGTACTTTTTTCGTAGTTCTTATGTGGCGCCATAGATGTCGCTACAAATTAATCAAACACTAGACAAGTTTATAGATGTAGTTTTAAACAATAAAATTTGTACACCCCTCCCGTACCGCCCTGAAGCTGTCATTGATTCCCCATCTTAAAAAAAGCCTGAGATCCAAAACTCAAATAAGATCGGTGATTGTTTTAATCCCTAAGTTCAAAGGTCCCCATCGTTTTGAAGCTCGAATGGGAGTTTTAAGTACACCTATCAGTTCGAAACGAGTTTTAATAAGCGCCTTCATTACGTAAAATGACAATTAGCTACTGATTGCTTGCGTTGAGTTGATTTTCTTCGATGGGGGAACGTTTTTGAAGTTCCGTAGCGAAATGGTAAAAACGGTACACTTATGATTTCGTTCTATGTAATTAATTATTAAATATTGCAAAGATTATGATGTTTTATAGTGGCTTATAGGTAAACTAGCTGCCGTCCACGTTTCCGTGAAATTCAATAAATTAAAAAAAATTGAACTGTAATTTTAAACTAATTAATATGGACTTTCAGTTTCATCAATTTGATCAATATTTTTTTTTCCAATAGTAAGTTAATTTAATTAAATTCAATTAATCTAATAAATAATCATTAGGTATATACAATGTGTAAGGGACAGCCCTCCACAAACTTTAAGGGATTGCTCAGTAGACGAAACTGAACAACCTTCCACAAAAATTTTTGTCCGTAAGCGTGACGAGTGACAGGACAAAATGGAAGAAAAAAACGTGTTGCGCCGACCCCAAATAAAATGGGACAAGGGCAGGAAGAAGAAGAAGAAGCCCGCGCCTACGGTGGCTGGAAATCGGGATCGGAATCCCGATGTTGGTTTATGTATAATAAGATCATTACTTCAGAGGTCGGTTTTAAGTAATTTGTCTGATTTAGGCAATTGTGGCTTCAAAAGGATTTTGTAATACTTGTAATTATTAAATTATGGTTTTCGAAGTTAAATTGTACTTAACCCTTGTTCAATTTGCTGAGCTAGAATACAGCTGTTTGTTAATAAATTTTAGTACTTTGTTTGCACTAATTACGACTTGGATGTCTTTCTTGGGAATAGGGAGGAGGAAACGAGGAATCGTGATCTTTTTAAGGAATAATGGGAGGCTTTTGCGTAGCAGTGGGACAATAAAGGCAATCATAATAATAATTACGGGTTGACACAAGATTTTCGTATTTTTTTATTTGTAAATTAAACCAAAAATGACAAAGATATAGCCCAATAAAGTTACGTGTAACGTCACGCCGTGCTACATTTTTCGCACGGGGTGACGTCACACGTAATTTTAATGGGCTATAATATCTTTGTTATTTTTTGGTTTAATCGAAAAAAGAAAAAATACGTGTCCAATATTTTTTTATAATCTAAAATACGGACTAAATAAAATGTAATTATTTTGACCCTGGACACTACCCTATTGTTGCCACAACGAACGGTCCTGTGCTTCTTGCATCCACTGCATTCCCTCGACTCTCATCAGGTCATAGGTCCACCTCGTATGAGGCCTTCCAACGCTACGTTTTTTTTTTAAACCCATCGACCATTCGTTCTACGAGCAATATTGCTCCCTGTCCACTGTCACTTAAGTTTGGTGACTCTTTGGGCTTTGTCGACGAACTTGGTTCTTCTGCGGATATTTACATTTCTGATACGATCACGCTACGAAACTCCGAGCATAGCCCTCTCTATTGCCCTTGGGTGACTGTAAACCTTCTGATGAGGCCTATCATAAGCGACCACGTTTCAGTGCCACATGTCATCATTGACTGGCCTGTTGGTCTAGTGGCTAGTGACCCTGACTGCTATACCGGAGGTCGTGGGTTCGATTCCCACCCAGGACAAATGTTTGTGTGATGAGCATAATCATTTGTTCTGTGTCTGGGTGTAATTTATCTATAATATGTATGTATTTAGAAATATATAAGTATGTTTATCTGTTGTCTAGTACCCATAACACAAGCTCTGCTTAGCTTGGGACTAGACAGCGTTGTGTGATAGTTGTGGAATACTATTATTATATTATTAACAACACGCACTGGGGAATGTTGGACTTGAAGATACCGCGTATAAGTGTATTTGTCTTTACTTATATATGTTCTTAGGCAGTTGATATTGAAGTCATCTATGTTCATAATATTTTCAGCGCCCATTTTACGTTCAAGAAAATCATTCAACCTTTCCAAATAGCCTTTTTGTGCCCAACACCCGAAAACAATTGCTCCCTAATTGCCACTCCTGAAACTTCATTACGTCCAAATCTCACCATCTCAGGATGAAGCAATCTAAAGTAATAATTGTACAATTACTTCGCGATCTTCACTAGTTCGAATAACAATCTGTCATAACATGAATTGTATTGTCGTATTGATAATTTTGAATTTCTGAAGTTATCTTATGGTTATATCTTATGCCATAGATTATGCTCTTCCGACGTGTGGCTCCCACGTTGAATCGGACTGGGGCTACCCTCAAACGGCTCCTGCCTAAACTAGGAGGTCCAGACGCCTCCTGCCTGAGGCTCAATCAATGGCCCTTTATGTAGCGCCAGTGTGGGCGCCGTCGCTGCAAAAGTATTGAATGATTTCACACCAAATATTTGAATAATATTATTTTTATTGAATTGGTTTTAAGTTTTAATTGTTTATTATCAAATGATAAATGATATTTATTTTGAAAATAGGTTTTAAAAAAATCATTTTATACGTAATTTTATTTTTCAGTCATTTTAAATTGGAGGAGGCCGATATTTCCTAGCTGACTATCCTGAGAAGAAACACCGAAACAAACTCAGGGATCAAATTTTATTTTCTTTAATAACGTTTGTGTACACACAGTACAGTAAATAAAGCTTTATTGTTATTATTAATACCATCTATTCAGCCTATCGCCCAAAGAGATAGCAGCAAGATACAATATAACAGTTTAATTTCTTTAACCATCGCTGCCTATAGGGATTCGGAACAATTTCAGCGGCAATTACAACGGTTCCCGAACGTGGCAGTATTCCCAAGCCCATAATAGGGCAATACGCATATATTTGAGTGCGTAATTGTAATGTTACCGAAAATAATTTTGCACTCAAGGAAAGCACCGTGGGATATACATGCAGATAATTAAATCAAATACATATCGATGGTCATACGTTGACAACTCGTAACCCACATTTTTTCGCAAAATGAGTTAAGCACATCAAAAATTTTGAAATTAAGCGCCAAATCTTCCTATTGAGAACTCGTAATAAACAAAAAATGTCACTCGAACAATTTATTCTACAGTTGACAACCCACAAAGAAAAAGTATCAACCTGAGCTCACTAGTGCGCGAGTTACAAGGTGTCAACGCAAAATGCAGTTCGCCATAACAGAATAAGATTAAGCTACCATACTAAACAAATATCGGAACAGCAATAAAAATATCATCAGCTGAGGAAAAACAATTAAATAAGAGGCAGATGAAGGAAAATGTGTTGTCTTAGACATCTTGTATGTTCTGTAAAAGTATGTCCTCATGAGTCTCATGTGTATGTACTCAGACAGGTTCAGGCATCAGTTTTTGTTAGATGCATATTAGATTAGCTTTATGATATGATTTCCAATTCTGAAGGCGAATTTGTAACAAAACCTATCATTATTTAGAGTGACGGTTGTGCACCTATCAAAATAGAATGCAGTATTAGTAGCTAAATGCTCTAGCCAACTTTGCTGCTGTGAATAATGTGGTTATTTACCACTAATGTCTAGAACCTGAGCATAAGCAGATGAAAGTGGATAGCATCATGCTGCCATCGAACGTGGCATAAAAAAAATATGACGCTATTTATTTTCTACCTATCACCAATATGCAGACATAACTTGGAAATCACGATAAGATCCATACGACGTCAAATTTTAACAAAATCCAAAAGTGATGCGTCATGAAAGTATCAGGCCTGAAAAGAAAAAAGAAGATCCTGTTGTCACAGATCTTAAAGTTTTATTGTACAAACCAGATAGCAACAAAACTGTTCTTTGTTGCCAAGCAGGCCAAGAAATCTTGGTTCTCCTGCGGATATCTTCATTTCCGATGTAATCACGCAAGGAAACTTCAAGCATAATCCTTTCCATTGCCCTTTGGTTGACTTTAAACCTTCTGATGAGGCACATTGTCACTGGCAACACACACATAGTCATAGACTTTTGTCTTGAGACACTGGTATATTAGACAAGAAGATACCGTGCAGTTTGCCAAAAGCTGCCCAGCCGAGTCGGATTAGACGATTGACCTCTTTCTAGAAGTTAGACCTACCTAACTGAACAGTCTGTCTCAGGTAGACGTAGTCCAAAACTTCGAGTGTAGAGTCTCCGATCTTGATAGGAGTGGGTGCTACATGGATGTTTACCATGACTTTGGTTTTGTCCATGTTCTTTTTATATCCCACTCTTTCGGAAGCTCTACTGAGGTCACCGAGCATTATACTGAGCTCCTCTGTAGGCCTTCCACAACCGATGACCTGGTGAGGGTTGCGGAAATCCGAGGGATGTGAGACGCACATGATTGGCCGTTATTGCGACACTTGGGGGAGGCTTATGTCCAAGAGTGAACGACTTTTGGTTGAAATAATGATGATGATGAGGCCAAGAAATATTAATTTTCCGGTAACAACCTACGAGCAACTTTTTAAGAACTCGCATAAACTTTATAAAATTTTAATGACTTGCAAGCTCCTAAAACTGTAATACCTACTGATTATCACTCTTATTTACGATAATTAGTCGCAAATTTAATTGATTCAATTTAATAAACTAGTGTTTATTTAAATTGACAACTCGCAAGTGTACGTTGACTGCTCGTAAACTCGTCAGAAGTGAGGATTTTTTAATATTGTTTACTCGCAACTGTTTGTTTATTGAATAATTAATAAAAAACCTATGTGGGTATTTCATTTTTTTTAATTATATCAATAGATAACTTGATTTTCTACCAACTACTTTTTTATTTCATTTTTTTTTAATTTATTTTCGAAATTATACAGTTTTTTCCCTCTCCTGAAAAATTCTATACATTACAGTTACGTGCTGTCAACCTATGACCATCGATATTATGTATTTGATTTAATTCTGCGGTTCATTAAACTCCAAGCTTTTATTTCCTACCATGCATGAGTTTGCGGGTTCGAAAATGGGTGAGGCTTTGTGTCTATTTTCGTGTACAATAAAGTTTATTCTATCCTATTCTACCAATCTCATTTTGTAAATTCATAATTATATACTTGTAGTGAACGGGCAGTACGTTTTGCCGAGTCTACCGCCTAACGTATGTCTGTTCCGCGATATTTTGCCGCGCATAATTTTATGTTGTATGTCCGCTTACTTTCGTCTTTCTATCTTTCGACCACTCCTTCTGTCTCTTCTTAGTGGAACTCTTGTGTGTACGTAAACTGTAATCTGTGACTGTGACAAATAAACTTCTTCTTGTGTACTTTGAACTTTAACTCATCTCTTCACACTATCTTCCTCTTCAATCGTTCACACACGCATCATACATACTTTTCTAAGTTATCTACGGGCGTTAACACACTAGTGATTTGCAAGCGGCTGCGGAACGGGGCGGGCTTGCAGTGAATGCATCGCGAAGACGCCGCGGCTGCAAAGCAGAGACGTTGCGGACGCGTGGAAACACTCAACGTTTTCAACGCGCGTTTGTAGCAAGTTAATGACTATCATTTCTCCACCTAGAAAAAGTTCATATAACAGATAGACCAACGAGATAGCAGAGAATAAGAAGAAAAAGTTTCTAAACGAATCCAGAACACAACGTTTGCACTCAAAACAATCAGTAAACGGTGATCACAACATATCTATATTGGATATAAAACTTGTTCGGAACAAAAAGTTCGAGATGCGGCTACCCGAGTCCCAACGGACGATTGGTGTAAGTCAAAAGATCTCTGTTTTTAAAAGTTACTAAACACTGTTTTAAATGTCACCATAATGTTAACCTCCCAAAGGATACGGTGGAGCATACGGTGAAGGTGTGCCCCGTTTGGGTGGAGCACCGCCGTGTCTTCGAGGAGACTATTTAGGAATAGCAGATGGTCGTCTCCTTCTGCGAAGCAATAATGCTAGCAAAGTAGTAGCGGAGTAGTAGTGCGCCTCGGCATCAATGACTACACTACTTACCATCAAGCAGGATCGCAGTCAAGCAGTTTATAACATGTAAAATAAAAGTAGACGGCCGCCGTCCAGTAATCGATCAAACCGAGCCTAAGTCGTTGACAGCGCGTAGTCATCCACGCTCTCATGTCACCAAACCATAGGGGCCAAGTGGGGCTGATGTTTGCTAGGACTGCGGCGATTTTCTGAAAAGGAGACTCGGGATTCTGGAACGCAAGGCAAAAAGGAAGATAGGTACAGGACATACCCTCCCACTCTCCTTAGAGCCGGAAAAGTCATTGGATAATTTCTCCACCAAAAAAAAATTTTTTTCTTTGTGTCTTGAATTCGTTGTCCCCTATTTCCGCTAACGCCTATAACTCAATTCATTATATGATTCCCTGAGCAATACACCTTTTATTGTGTTCTACCTACTAGGATTACTACCCAGCAAAGATGCGATTAAGGTTCCAGTGGAACACGATTAGGTGTCCTCCACTTCTTCCACTTTAAACAGCCATGTGGGACGGTAGATTAGTTTAATTTTGTCTCTTTGGATTTTTTTTTAGATGGAAAATAATCCAATGACATCTCTTGCCCTTGGGTGGAGCTACGGACTAAAATCCACTTGTATTGTTCATTTGACCTTTGCATTCCAGGACGACGGTAACTATTTTGAAAACGATCCTTTATTGTATTGCTGATATCTCTTTGAGTTGCGCGTGGAATAACTACGCGCCTTCGACTCGGGCTTGGACATCACCGGATGGTTGGACGGCGAGCTACCCATTGCTCGTCGACCACAAGCCCGCACCAACGCACCTACCTACGGTTGGGTACCATCTGGTACCCGTCCGAATCGAGTCTGAATCGTCGAGGGCGCGTAGTGTCCAACGCGCGTCTCAAAGAGATGTCAGCAAAATCGTAAGAGTCCAGCAGGGTTTACTTCCAAAAGGGTAACCCGTGGTCCTAAAACACAAAAGCAAAGAAGAAACATAGGTGTAGCATTAGTCCGTAAAAGTCCAACGCGACCTTCCACACCGCCCTAGAGCGAGAAAAGTCATTGTATGAATTCCCACCTTAAAAGAAGGAGTGAGGTACTCACTCTATTTGTTTTCATTTTTATGCCAATAACTTTATCTTATCTTAACTGATGATGACGATGATGATGGTGCCATCTAGCCGATTTCGGCCAAAATGCATTTCTTGCCTCCTCATGCCAGTTGTGAGTTCAGATTTGCTGTTCTGTCTGTCTAAAAAGCCAAACGACTTGAGAATTTTGTATAATATTTGATCATTTAAAAATACTCCAAAAAATTTAAAAAAATATATATAGAATATTTGATACTTTTATAAGGTTCTTCTATTAGTAAACAATGATCAAGATCTCTTAATCTACCTTGATTATTGAACCAGTGTTGACTACATCAGATTTCATTTTGCCCTAATAATTACCCATATCGTTTGACTTTTTAGACATACTCTATGTGCCCTTGTGTGACTTGCATATTCAACTGTGGCCTTCTTCTTACTGCCCTTATCCCATATTACTTGGGGTCGGCGCAACACGTTTTTTTCTTCCATTCTGTCCTGTCACCCGTCAAACTATCACTAACTCCCTTTTTTTTCATATCACTCCTCACACAATCCATCTGTCTTATCTTCGGCCTTCCTCTCCCTCTCCATCCATCTACATGAATACTCAGAACTCTTTCAGTAATATGCGCTTCATCTCTCCTCTTCACATGACCATACCAAGACAACCGATTTCCTTTCAACTTTTCAGTCACTGGCGCCACTTTCAAACTTCCTCTAATATACTCATTTCTCACTTTATCCGTTCCTGTCACACCACACATCCATCTCAACATTCTCATCTCCGCTACATGCAATCTTTTTTCACCCTTTTTTTTTTCACAGCCCAAAATTCTGATCCATACAGTATAATAGGTCTTATGACTTGTAAATTTTACCCTTCAACTTACATTAATCTCTCATTCATTACTTATCTTATACAAATGAATGAAAGAATGAACATTTCAATGTCTTCAAAGACTAGGGAACCAGATGTAGTTATTAATCCAACGTGTTTGTCTGTAAATTTTCTGTCCCATGCTAAAATACCCTACCTAAATCATAATTTCCCGCGGGCCTCATAAGGCGAATGAGGGATTATGTGAGCCGGGGTTTATTTATGGTCTAAGGTACTTTCCAATTGTTTGGGATATGAACAGAGAAACTGTTGGTATTTGTGTGATGGTCGTAAATTCTTGGTATGATTTTTTTTTTGTGTACAGATGATTTATGTTTTTAGGGATCCTTATCTGAAAAGTACTAACGTGACCTTATTACTAAGCCTCCGCTCTTCGTCCGTTCGTTCGTCCGTCTGTCTGTCTTTTAGTGGGCTGTATCTCATGTATTGTACGAAGTAGAGAGTTGGAATTTTCACAGAATGTGTTTTTCTGTTGCTTATACCACAGCAAATACTTAGTTCTTTTTTAGTTAGATACCTTTAAAAAAAAAAAACAGTGATAAATAGTACATTATGATACAAGTGTATAATGTTGGTGATTACAGCTGAGACGGTATTTAGATCCGAGCCGAAGGCGAGGATCTTAAGAGAGCCGAGGACCGTAATCGCCAATATTCACGTGTATCATACGCATATGCAAAACTGTTTTTTTTTGTAGTATGGCGGCAAAAAATTGTTCTTTCTTCTTATGCGCGCGCATCCAAAATGGTGGCCATAGACTAGCTACTCTAGCTTTGCTAGGCTGTTTGAATAAAAATAAGAATGAGGTTGCTTATGTTTATAAACAGAAAAAATATTTTTATTTTATGAATTGTTTATTTATTAAACATGTAAAAGTTAAAATAATGTATTTAAACACAAATTAGCATCAAATAAGCAAGCAAGACACTAATTTGTACTGTTGAACGCAATACCTAATGTATTTTTTTTTCGAATTCAATGTTTGATTTGAGAACAGGGGTTTAGCAAAAAAGGTTAACACTACATTATCACACTTGTGCATAATGGTAATCAAAAAGTCACAGTTTGGTTACAAGCTACATTATATACCTAAGTGTGGTGCAATAATAGTCACTTTCTGAGCAAGTGTGTCGAAAATTATATTATCATCTATCTATACAATCTACACTAATATAATAAAGAGGTAAAGTGTTTTTTTTTTGTAGGAATAATCTCTGAAAGTATTGGTCTGATCGCTAAAATTTTTTCACCGACACAATGCTGCTTTATTCCTGAGTGACATAGGCTATATATTATGTACGTGGGCGAAGCCGCGGGCAAAAGCAAGTCATATAATAATTCTGTAGAAGTTTTAAGTTGTGCGCGTTTCACATAAAATGTACGAAATTGATGGTATATAACTTTTGTAGATTAAAATTGTGTGTAACTTGGTATATCACTTAGGTTTTGTTTCACCGCAATCGATTATCTATATCGAAAGTTATAAGTACTTTCGATATAGATAATCATTGACCATTAGGCGGTACGAATTTGCCGGATCGGCTATTACGCAATATACACATTATATATACATGATCATTACACATTATCTGTTGACTTAACACATTTTCATTACTAAACATTTCCATACACCTAAAAATCAAGAATGAAACATTTTTTCCGCCCCGAAACACGTCAAATGGAGCCACTGGTTTGGAAACATGTGTTAACAGTCGTAAGAACCTCGTAAAGACTTCGTACGAGGTTCATTCGACCCCCAAAACTGTCCACGGTCGAAGATTAGTTCATTCAAGCGAGAATTCATTCATGTTTACTGTTATGATGTCTGAGCGGGTTGCAAAGATCCTAGAATGGATTTCTAGCAAAATAGTACATTGTTTTATTTTTGAATAATATAAACTTATAGTGTTTCAATGATATTTATTTTACAAATAGGTTTTTTAAAAACACTTTTACACGTCAATTTTTTCGCTAATTTAAACTAGATGAGGTCGGTGTTTCCTAGCTGACTACCCTGAGAAGAAATACCGAAACTAACTCAGGGGTTCGATTGCGATCCCACCCGATGGTAAGCAGTGATGCAATCGTTGATGGTGAAGCACATTAGTTTATTATAAGCTTTTTCATTCTAGCCTTAAATACTCCTAAATTATAATCAGACGGGAAGACCACAGCAGGCTAATTGTTCCAGTCCTTCAATGTATGCGGTATAAACGACAAGGCGAAACCACAAAATAGATAGGAACAGAAGACAATCTCATGTATGTACTTCACTTTTAATACCTACGCTCGGTGGGCGCACACTAATGAGCGTTTGAGCCGGAACTGTTCGACGAATGATCCGAGACGCGACCGAGACATCGTCTCTGTGAGCGGTGTCTATGTGTGCGTTGCTCGAGCGCGCTTTGTATGTAGATTGACTTCTGTACCTATCTATGTTGTGGCTACACGTTTAATTCGGACGTAGATTGGATTCGGAGATAGAATCGAAGAAAAAAAATTTGTAATCGCTTTTTTTTAATTTTCGATGTTAGATATTAGTAGAGTTCTATAACACTAATGTTGTGGACCCTAAAGGGTTCGGCCAGATTGCCAGAGCGAGCGCGGTGCGGCAAACAAACATGAGAATTTCATTTGAATGTCCTTAAAGCGCACGCGGGCTGCTCAACACAAGACGCGCGCGGGCAATCCACGCCATAGTTCTTTCATACAAGTGGACGCAGTGCGCTGGCGGTGAACAGAAACCCGCACGTATGTGTATAAGTATCTAAAATAGTCAAGAAAACCGCACGCGTTGATTGATTGATACTTCGTACTCTTATTGCAGAAACCAACTATCTACAATATTTTACCTAAATTAAGTTAAATATAGCTATCGATTCGTTTCATCAAGACGAATCTACAGGAAAAATCAGTTATTAGCTGCGACACTTATTTCCAAAATAACTTTCGGCGAAAAATAAATAACCTACAGAATTGATCGAATATAATAATAATATAATAATCCAAAAACGTTAATGTATTCAGTTTGTTTTTGCACTTAGGGTACAAAATGTATTCTCTTTATTGATTGTTTAATGCCCATTTTGTCGCAAAGTACCTGTATTCACCTCCCCTATACTTCGTATGCTAACGATGCTGAACACGCTCTTGGAGGCTAACGCTAGATTGGATTTCTTAGCTGATGAATGGATTATTTGCGATTCTGTGAGAAGTCAGAGTGAATGGATTAACATATTTTAGTGTTAATTGCTATTTTGCTGTACTCTTCTTCTTCTTTCTGTCCTTATCCCATATTACTTGGGGTCGGGGCAACACATTTTTTTCTTCCATTCTGTCCTGTCACCCATCACACTATCGCTAACTCCCTTTTCTTTCATATCAATCCTCACAAAACCCATCCATCTTTTCTTTGACCTCTCTTTCCCTCTCCGATCATACTATTTTGCTGTACTAAACTAAATAAATAAAGAAACTCTTTATTGTTCACCAAAAATTAAATTACAGACAACCTTTGGATGGATTTAACAGAGAAGAAGAAAATGCTATGTAAGTGGCATCGCAGGTACGTGATGTACTATTAACATATACAGACCACAGCGTTTTTTTTTTTTTTAATTGATATAAACTAGTGCTTGACTGCGATCCCACCTGATGGTAAGTAGCGATGCAATCTTTGATGGTGAGGCGCACTAGTTTATTAAGAGCCTATTCACTCTAGCCTTGAAGACACCCAAATTATAATCGGACGGGAAGACCGCAGCAGGCAAACTGTTCCAGTCCTTCGATGTACGCGGTATAAACGACGAGGCGAAATGCTTAGTTATTTTTAAATACTGACAACTTCTTTCTCAGGACTACGAAAAAAAACGAAAAATTTTGTTCTATGTCTTATAAACATTTTTATTCATCAGATTTAATTCATCAGAAATTGATCTAAATATTACAATACCTATGCGAAGCAAGCGATAGAGACGAGCAGGGATCGGGTCGCGGGGGTGCTTGATGCACTTACGTCACGTCATACAGACGTAGGTAGGTATAGCAAAACACAGAGTTGAAATGTGTTAGATAGGACAACCAAAATCTTGAAGGTATGTTTTTGATAAATGAATTATGTTTTGTAAAAAGTCATAGAACAAAAGTTGTTGTTTATGATGTTAGTAATACTGTCCTGCAAGGTTATTAGTGTTTTCTATATAACCCTGTGTACCGTAAAACGGGGTGAATAGAGACTTAGGGGTAAATAGAGACAAAATTTTTGGTTTGGTTTTTCACTTTGAAACTATAATATCGGCCTCTAACAAAGCATCGATTTTTTAGAATAACAATTCATTAAAAAATTGATATAGTTAAATGCTGCAAAAAAATTCAAATATCGAGAAAATACCCTTTAAAGTTTTGTCTCTATTTATTTATTTATTTATTTATTTATTTAATGTTCATGCAACACAAAGTACATAGGTGGACTTAATGCCTTAGGCATTCTCTACCAGTCAACCTAGGGTGGTGAAGAGACAATATGGTAGGCGCACAAAAAGAAAATTTTGGTATTAAAACAAGATTAAAAAGTATACATAATTAAAGATAAAATACACATACATATATATTTAATATAATATATATACTACATATATATATTTATATAAAGTAAGGACAGAAGTTTTGAGACGATTCTGCTATTGGTGTAGAAAATGATTCCGCAACCTCCGCTTAAATGCATACCGACTTTCGGCCGTCCTGATATCGAGAGGAAGCGCATTCCACAGAAGGATGGACTGTATATAGAAGGAAGAATGAACAAAATCAGAAGTATGAGAAGGACAGAGCAGAAGGAGATTGTTTGAAGAACGCAGATTCCTTGCGTGTGAAGAACAAAGAAATTGAAAGTGAGTTATGAGATAGGATGGGGGCGTGGGAGAGTTGAGCAGAGAGAAAAGTGTAGTCAGTGCGCGCACATTTCTTCTCTGGCGAATTGGCATCCATTTAAGCTCAGATCTGTAAGTCGAAATATGGTCATATTTTCTAAGGTTAAATATGAACCGGATGCAGTTGTTGAGGAGCCTGTCTAGTTTATCGAGCAACACCGCGTTCAGGTCAAAGTAGCACACGTCACCATAGTCGATTATAGGGAAAATTAAAGTTTGCACAAGCATAGTCTTCGTCTTCGCAGGCAAAAAGTTCCTCAGACGATACAGATACCGCAAAGTCCCGTTGACTCTTTGGCAGACACTAGAAACCTGACTTTGCCAGCCAAGCGTCGAGTCAAGATGCAAACCGAGATCCTTTACACTAGGACTGATGGGGATGATGGCACCATTAAAAATAATTGGAGGAAGGGAGTTAACCACCACTTTACCCATCATGCGCGAGCTTCCGATAATGATAGCCTGACACTTCGTGGGGTTTACGGACACCCCAAATCTATCAGACCAATCCTTGATAGCTTCCAGATCCCGATTTACATCATCTATAGCGTCTGACAAACCTTCTACCCGCGCAGCTGCATATAACTGAAGATCATCGGCATAAAGATGATACGAACACCGAAGACAAAGAGTTATAAAATTTATGAAGATGGAGAATAGTAAGGGAGAAAGAATACCGCCTTGTGGAACACCAGAATCCAGATCACGCCAACTCGAGGAATTCTCGTCAACGCGAACCGACTGCTGACGTCCCCGAAGATAGGAAGAGAACCATTCCAACGCCTCAGACGAAACCATAAGATGGGAAAGGATAGATAGGAGGATATCGTGACTGACAGCATTAAAGGCATTTGAGAAATCTATTAGAACCAAAATAGTTACCTTGGTATCCTCCATGGCTTCTCTAATGTCACCAGTCACTTTAAGGAGAGCAGAGGTAGTACTATGACCAGGCCTGAATCCGGATTGAAAAGAGTTAACAAGGTTGTTACGGTAAACAAATCCTGAAAACTGCTTATGGACGCAGGCCTCAAGTACTTTAGACAAGAAAGGAAGAATAGAAATTGGACGAAAATGATTAGGTAGGGAGGGATTAGAGATTTTAGGAAGTGGACGTACGTAAGCCATACGCCACAGGGATGGGAATTGTCCGGAATCAAGGGAATAATTAATAATGTGGGTAATCGGAGGAAGAAGAAATTCGAGGATCAAGATAATCATATAACGACTGATGTCGTCATGGCCCACAGCCTTGGACTTTATGGATACTATAATCTTTTTGATTTCGTCCATGGTGGCCGGGGAAAAATGAAACGGTTCTATTATAGGACTTGGTAAGCTAGCAATGAAATCAACCGTCTGAGACAGAATTTGCGAATCCAAATGACACTATTCACCCCATTTTACTGTACAATACCAACATAATTGTACGCGCGTCTCGCACCCGCACCGCGCTGTCAGTCTGGCGAAGCGCTGTACCATTGAGCCTCGTAAGCCATTTTATATTTCCGTTTGCTCAGCGTTTTACAGCTTTCGCCTTCGCATCGTTAACTGAAGCGTAATGTTTAATTTTTTCATTAACGATTAATATTGGAGATTACAGTACCTACACTTTTAGAGCTGTGCGAGCTGGAATACTTTCATTATTCGTTTTATATTTCAAGCCTATAAACATGGCTATAATTATTATGTTGCACTAGCTGTGCCCGCGACTCCGTTCGCGTGGACTACAGGATTTTGAATTTATTTTTTCTAAAATAAAAGTAGCCTAAATTACTTCTTATTATATCAGCTACCTGCCAAAAAAAGAATGGTCCAGCAATTTCAGAGAGAACAAGACACGAACAGACAGACAGTCAGTAAGAGTCTGACACTATCTCCCGCTCCGCCCAAGGGCGGGGGATGTCAATGCATGATTTTTTACCACCATAAAAAAAAAAAAAAAAAAAAAAAAAAAAAAAAAAAAAAAAAAGGCAAAAACAGACAGATAGACAGCCAAAAATATAAAAATATGTTATTTTGGTGTATGTAACGTATATAAATTTATATGCATGTAGTAAAAGGCGGTTATTTCAATATTACAAACAGACACTCCAATTTTATTTAGATATATGTATGTATAGATAATTTGTACTGGCTTACAGAATTATTCGTAAGACCGCCGCTCTGGAATGCAAAAGGCAACTGAGGTAACTTCAGTGACATGACACTCCCTTTCGCTCCACCCTAGAGCTGGAGAAGTCATTGGAATATATTGCACTTCATAAAAAAGCGACACTATGATATGGTACAACAATATACAATATTATTTTTAGTATAAGCAAAACCCGAAACACGTGTGTAGTATTTTTATTTAAAGAAAGAAAAGAAAGAAAGAAAGTATTTATCTTGGCACACAAAATATTGTCATCATCATCATTTCAGCCGATACACGTCCACTGTTGGACATAGGCCTCCCCCAAGCGTCGCCAAATCGAACGTTCCTGTGCGTCCCGCATCCATCGGTTTCCTGCTACCTTCACCAGGTCGTCGGTCCACCATGTAGGAGGCCTTCCAACACTGCGTCTTCCGATACGCGGTCGCCACTCCAAAACCTTTCGGCCCCAACGGCCATCTGTTCTGCGAGCAATGTGCCCTGCCCATTGCCACTTAAGTTTGGCAATTCTTTGTGCTATGTCGGCAACGTTAGTTTTCCTGCGGATATCTTCATTTTTTATTCGATCACGCAAGGAAACCCCGAGCATAGCAAATCTATGTACAAAATTTCATAACAGTATCATAAAAAACTACAAAGTTATAAGCTTGTTATGTTACTTGGTTGTCCGCACAAATACATGGTTACCGGGCCATTCAGGCGACTGAGTGGTTGTTTTGCTCTTGTACTGATTTGCGCTCTGGCACCTGATGCCCGCTTATGACCTGCCGTGACCTGTATTGTACTTAGTGTTGGTGATGTCCAATTTGTGACCTTTTTTAAATAACTTTGGGAAAAAAAGTTAAACATGGCATAAAAATGTTATTCAAAGCGATTCATTTACTGATTCTGAATAAACTATAAGTATATTTAGATTTCACATACTAAATAAAATGGTGTATTATGATTTTTTCTTTTTCAAAATCAACGTAGGTATGTAATGTTCAGCTAACAATATTGCTTTTCTATTTAAATTCAATGACGTAGTTTTATTTAACCAAGCCCTAGACTCATTTGAGTATTTGCCGCAAATCCACGCCCACTTGAAAAATTCAACTCGACGTGCTCACTTCCCACATTCAATTTACACTCAAATTCTCTAAAAAAACAAAATAAAAACGGTAATTCCAAAAAGAAATAACGCTCTAATCAAAAATAGGAGCAGGTCACATTTGCTCGACGAAGCGGCTATCAAACGACTTTCGTCTCATTTGGAAGTCAAACGTGTATGGGACCCTGAGACTGTTTCAAACGAAGTCGGATACCATTGGGACCGATATACACGTAATTTCCAAATCTAGTTTTGGAAAGGTCGCGCGGTTGGACACAAGAACGAAGTTGCAAGAAAGTCGCATAAAAACCTATGGAGACTACAAGAGATATTTGCGAGTTTTATTTTGCGCAAAAGTATATGATATACTGCAGTAAACAGAATTAGATTAGTCACACGTTAGGTGCTGTAATCCTACTCCGATGTATCGTCGACGGCGCGCACTGTTCCCGCGCGCCTCAAGGAGTTGTCAGCAACAGCAGGGACCCAGCCGGGTCGAAGCCTACTGGGGCCAGGGTTATCCGAAAGGGAGCTCGAGCCCCGGTATGAAGGCTAGAAGGAACAGGGTGGGAGTTTTAGTCAGTAAGGGTCTGACACTATCTCCCGCTCCGCCCAAGAGCGGGGCTTGTCATTGGATGATTTTTTCCCACCATAAAAAAAAAGAAAAAGGTGCTGTAATCCTCTTAATTTAAAATAATAATAGCTATGTACTTCTACTGTCATTATTAACATTGACATGTCCTTTTGAAATATAAATCGTTTGTTAGCAAGAATAACACTTTATTCATCTGTAAAAGTGGATAAACTTGAATATTATCCTATTCTTTCTTTTTATTTTACGTAGAAAACCATGGAATGACTTCATTTTCTTCTTCTTTGTAAATCAAAATGTCTCCTTATTGTTCATTATAGAGATTAACGTAAATAGCACCAATCTTAATGACTGAATATCATTCTCTACCTTTATCGATATACACATTATCTATACTAATATTATAAAGAGGGAAAATTTGTATTTTTGTGTGTATGTTTGCAATGAATAAACTCAAAAACTAATGTGCTAATTTCAAAAATTCTTTCACTATTGGATGGCTACATTCAGCCTGAGTAACATAGGCTATTTATTGCCCGTGCGAAGCCGGGACGGGCCGCTAGTTATAAAATCAAATAAAGTGCCTCACCGAAAATTTTTTTTTTAATAGACTTGCATTTACCTACTTTTCTTTTTTACCTAGTTTATCCAGGGCTGATACTCCGTGCTTCAAAGACATGGAAACAGTGTTGGTCTTGGATGTCATTAGTATATCTTTGACAGTTGTTACAGGAAATGAGACTCCAGAAAATCTGATTATCAGTCTATCCAACGAGTATCGTGTTGACCCCAACTGCGTTGTGGAGATCTGATAGGTACTCGCCCCATGTGAAACTTGGTATTCAGCCGCATCCAGTTAGACTGGAAGCCGATACCAAACTAGATTGGAAAAGGCTGCGGAGGTCATAATGTTGATAGGCTTGCTCTTGACCACTATCTCAACTGATGGTAAGCGATGATGTGGTCGACGATAGAGCACGATTGCCTAAAAGTAACCTATTCAATTTTGAATTTTAAGACCTCTAGGTTGTAGCTATCTGGAAACACAGACTCTGGTAAGCAATTCTACTTTTTAGCTGTAAGCACAATGAATGTGGGTTGGCATACATAGAGTATTTTTATTTATTATTAATTTATTTAACTATTCATGTATACACATGAAAATAAAAGAAGAAATCAGAGGAAGAAGGAATTAGAAGAATAGTACAAAGGTGATGCTTATTTCTTATGAAATCTCTTCCAGCATACCTGCGAAAATAAAGTTGAAGAAAATAGAGAAGTAGACACTGTGTGTAAAAGTAAAAGAAAAATTAGGACACAAAAAATACCTACATAATTAACAATGGAATAATATAAAAGGTAAAAAAGATATACTATACTAAATTATAAACACATACATAGTAAAATAAATATCACACAAATACAGACTAAAAATACTTGTAATAAAATAATACACATCGTACTCTTGTTACAAAAACAACCTATCTGTATTTAGGTTTTATTATGTTACTTTGTTATATTCGATCAAATCTTTGGATTATTTAACTTTTGCCGAAGCCATCTTTGTAAATAAGCGTCATAGCTAATAACCAGTATTACTTGCAGATTCGTCTTGATGAAACAAATCGATAGTCAGAATTTAGGCAACTTAATTTAGGTAAAAATGCAAATAGTTGGTTTTACAATAAGGGTACGATAGTAGTATATACAACTATGACGAAATAGTGTATAGAGTTATTCATGAAAAAAGTCTTGATGATACATTCATATTTTACCAGAGCAAAGACAAAAAAGTTCGAAGATTTGTACCACCCGTGCGTAGCTGGGCGAATGCCTAGAGGAAATATAAATAATATAGTGAAAACACTCGTAAAAATATCTTTTTATATCAATCATAGCTTACTTTGAGTAGGGTCAGGTGATATTTACATATTTTATACCTGTTTGTGTACAAAAATGCAGAACAAACTTATATATGATACGCTTATAGCCCATGCCTAAGGCCCATTGCTTAGAGATATTTTATGTAGGTAGATATTTTAATTTTGGTTCCGGTTTTTTGTGGATTTGGGTATTTTTTATCTGCCTCAGCAGGAAGGCATATACTCGTATATGCATAATATGTTTTTGTTAACATTTTTCTATAAGATAGTACAAACAAATATATGTTGGAACCCAAATTATGTTCATGGTACCTACATTTTTTGACGTTCAATATTTTCATTACATTTTTTTAAAACGCAACTTTTTAAGAAATCATCAAATGGCTTCTACCGGTGTAAGGTGAAGCGAAAGAGTCGGCTGGTTTGGACTTTTCTGACTAAAATCCATGTTTAAAATGTGTAAGTTAGTCTTAAGATTGCGTCATATCATATAATATTACACAACGCCGTCTGGTCTCAAGGACAAAATAGATAGGTACAGAAGACAATCTCATGGATGTACTACACTTTTTATACCTACGCTCGGTGGACGCACACTAATGAGCGTTTGAGCTGGAATTTCATTTCATTTAATGAATTGTTCGACGAGTGATCCGAGACGCGACCGAGACATCGTGTCTGTGAGAGGTGTGTCTTTGTGTGCGTTGCTCGAGCGCGCTATGTATGTAGATTGACTTCTGTACCTATATATTTTGTGTCTCAAGCTAAGCAGAGCTTGTGTTATGAGTACTGAACAACTGATAAACATACTTATACACCCCTACTTTTTAATTAGTACACAAAAAAATGGGGCTGTATCTGTACCCGTTACTGATCATATTTTTGTATTCAAAAGTAGAAAAATCCGAAATCCTAAAATTGACCACGAAAAGGTAAAGTCATCATAGATTCAATCATACATAACAATTGCTAGTAGAAAATACTGCGGGCAGTGTTTTTCCATTTTAATCGTCATTTATTCATTTACTAGCCCGCGACATCGTCTGCGTGAAGGCTCTACAGCACCAAAAATACCTAAGATGCCAGTGTCGCTATAGTATTATAAGTTAGGTTATATATAAGTTGTATTAGGTATATATGTTAGGTGACATATTATTAGGTTGACTGGTAGAGAATGCCTAAGGCATTAAGTCCGCCTATGTACTTTTTGTTGCATGAAGATTAAATAAATAAATAAGTAAACAACTTTTAAAATAGCATTAAAATATAAGTTTTTTTTGCAAACGAAGCAAGTGAAGAGAGTTATATGGGAATCCTGCTGAGTTCAGTCATAAGATGAGACTGAAGGAAATAGAGAAAATAATGCAGGAATAAATTCCAGGACACAAAAGAGTAAAAATACGTACAAAGGTATCATACCTTACAACACTTCCCTATAAACTACGTTGGTAGTTATGCTGCCAGGAGCCAAAATGTAAAAAGAGTCAGTACTGGTGACGCGGGAGCAAGCGATGTACAGTTGCCCGTGTGAGAAGCAATTCGTCCTGAGGTCGACACCCGCTGCCCTCAGTGTCTGCCCCTGTGACTTATTGATGGTCATCGCGAAGCAAACAGTCACGGGGAACTGTACGTGCTTGAACTGGAACGGGAAGTTGTGAGGTATGAGGGGAATGCGTGGTATAAATACTGGCTCGCCGACGCCACAACCCGTAAGAATTTCCGCCTCAATGGTGTGTCTGTGGAGCCAGATGACTTTAAGGCTTCTTCGGATCCTATCTCTTCCAAAGTTGTGTAACGGGACCCTACACAACTTCGAAGGAGATAGGATCCGAAGAAGCATAATCGGGACACCGACCTTCAGCTTGATGGTATGCGCTGGAAGTCCACTTGCTGACAGGGAGTTCAGAAATTCGACAGGGTAATGTGTGGCGTCATCTTGCTCGACAACAGTGTTTATCGAGGTGTAGACCACTTCATTCCCCTCAATTTCCGAGAGAATGCATTCGTTATTTGCTGCAGCCTGATCATTTTTGGGCGTCGGCGTTATCGCTCACACACCCAAGAAGCTGGTGCGGTACACGACTGATGTCCCCGTACACACAGTAAATGAGTTCTTCTAAGCTGAATACAACTCTACCGAGAGCTCTGGAAGCACCACCTGTCAGAGTGCCTTCGCCAAGACTTAGAAGGACATCGGAGAATTCTTGCAATGCACGTGCATTGCCGCCGAGCCGAGCTCTCATATTAATGGTCAAGCGCAGGGTACGAACTCGTGACCACAACGAAGATCGTTTCAACGAAGCATTCACCTCGTCAGCTCTCGATCCCCGCGTCACCACGAGAAGTGTTTGCCGGAAATCGCCACTGAACAGAACTGTGACACCACCCATCAATTGTTCGTTCCTGTGGATGTCCTGCCGGGTTCTGTCCACGGCCTCAACTGCCTTCCTATTGGCCATCGTACACTCATCCCATACGATCAGAGAGCAGTCCTTGAGCACGTGTCGCTTATCGCTGTTACGTGACACACCACAAACAGGCGTTTCGGCGCTCTCTAAACCGATGGGAATTTTAAACATAGCATGTGCTGTCTTGCCACCCGGAAGCAGTATGGCAGCGATTCCCGACGACGCTACAGCAATAGCAATATTGCCTTGCCTCCTGACCAAGCAAGTATGCCAGTGGTAACAAATGTTTTTCCTGTTCTACCAGGAGCATCCAAGAAAAACATTTTACCCTGGTTTTGCCCAACGCTTTCAAGGACGGTGTCATTTGTTTCTGCTCTGAAGAGAACACGGTGACATGGTCATTTCGTATGGTGGTCATTTCGCCCGGCTCGTAATTTGTCTCAGCGTTATACTCCCGATTTCCACGGCCTTGATGCGGTGATGATTGGGGAGCTGGTAACCCAATGACCACATCTTGAAGTGAACTGAGACAGGTGTTCAGCACGCGTTCATCAGTTACTTCGACTTCGTCTCCAGTAGCACGCCTCAAAGCTCATAGAAAATCTTCAGATAGATGATGGCGATACTTCTCCCACAAAGCTACCGGGTTCGCGACTCCACAAAACACCAAGATGACGGCAAAAAGATGACGCATGCGGCTGGGACTGTCACTGACGCTCGCTTCCGCGAGGATCCAAATTTTGGTCACCGTCGAGAAGGTGACGTGCTACGCAGGCTGCGTGGTAAGTGGGATACTCCACGCCATCAAATGTCCTCAGAAAGGCGAAAGACGTTGGGCCTTGGACAGTGTGAAGTAACAACCGCAGAAAATAGCATTCGCCATTATTTGGATGCACGGTATAAACCCTACCCAATGCGGCGTCCTTGAAAATTCCCGGAAAACCTTCCACAGCACCTCCTCGTCGATGTCGGTTAAATACACTCCTTTGCTTGTCGTACGTGTAATAAGAAGGCACCTCGTCATACGTAAGGGATCTCGTAAACTGGTCGACTTCACAGAGCTGGGAAAATGTCACCATGTAATACTTAACACCGCAATTTTTTTTTAATTGTCTTCCTCAACTCTACTCAAGTTTTTCAGGGTTTTGTTGGAACTTGAATTTGTTAAAACGAACTATATGATATAACTTTTATGAAGAAAATGCACATCACATTACCTCACCATCTATGAATTTTAAGAATAACTAACTACATGATCAAATTCAAATTATTATTTTTTTTCAAATGTTAACATGTACCTAACTTGATTTGATTTTTATGAATTCTCATAGATGGCGCTGCTTCAAAATTGTCTCTATACTACTAACATTCATTAAACTATGTTTCTCTGCCCAAGTTACTTAAATGGCGTAGTTTTTATGGTGTAAAGCTAGATAATAGTATGGCTTTCTCAAAAACAACATTTAAATATGCATCGTTAGATTACACGCTGTCACAGAATGCTTAAGAAAAATAAACATTCACAGCTCCTCCCCTGTAGGTGATAGCGTGATAATATGTAGCCTATATGTTGACCCGACCTCTTAGTAATATTCATGCAAAATTTGAAGTAAATCCATGCAGTACTTTTTGAGTTTAGCCCGGACATACATACAGACAAACAGACAAACAGACAAAAATTCTAAAAACTATATTTTTGGCTTCGATATCGATTGTAGATCACGCCCCAAGTATTCTTTTTAAAAAATATTCAATGTACAGTTTTGACTTTCCTACGATTTTATTATATGTATAGATAATCAATAGCCTGCACAATATTTCCATAAATTGAGAGACATTTTGGGATAAACACAAACGCTAATAACTTTGCTGTTTATGAATATTTTTTATTGAGACTTTACTTAAATAATAACAAGGGCTTTTCTAATAAGCCCTTTTAAGTATTTGTACTAATTAAAAATTAGTGATGTATATTTCTGAATACATACATACTATAAATTTTTTGTTCTTGCTTCTCTTTCTTTCTTTTCAAGTGAATTCAAGAGTTATAAACGTGGGCTTACTTTGTCTTCAACTATAAAAATTAAATAAATACTTGGTAACTTCTACCTCACGTCAAATTGCCAATATTATACATAAAGGTTTAAGAGCCTGCCCTATGGACTGACTATTCTTAATAATGCTTCGATTCCGATGTTGATTGCGATTGGGAGTCCGATAATAGCCTCTGGACCTTATCTTGGGCCCATTTGATCGTCTGATATTAGGGGACCCGGAAGTATGTACATACTTGTAATTAAGATAAGCATGAGGATAGGCGTCCCTGTTCGGTTTATCTTGAACAACGTGGAGAGTATTGGAATGTTTCTTAATGTAATTTCATTCTTTTACATAATTTTTTCGACTAGTTTAAGTGGTTAGTAACTCTGAAGGCTATGCCGGTGGTCGTAGGTTTGACACAACCTTTTTATTATTGTGTGAAAAAATCATCCTATGAAAACCCCCGCTCTTGGGCGGAGCGGGAGATAGTGTCAGACTCTTACTGACTAAAAGACCCACCCCGTTCCTTCTAACCTTCATACCGGGGCTCGAGCTCCCTTTCGGATAACCCTGGCCCTAGTAGGCTTCGACCCGGCTGAGTCCCTGCTGTTGCTGACAAGTCCTTGAGGCGCGCGGGAATGGTGCGCGCCGTCGACGACTTGGGCTTGTTGCTAATTGTCTGGGCTCACTTTAAGTTCGTCTCAAAGCAACGCGTTGGGCTCAGCCAGGGTAAAATATTTTTCTTGGATGCTCCCTAGTAAAGATGGGCATCCTTGTACAGTTTATCTTAGAGAACGTGATAGTATTGGAAAGTTTCTTAATTTAATAGTTTTACATAATTTCTTAAAGAAGTGATGGCCGAGTGGTAACGACCCCGAATTACGAGTTGTAGGTCGCGGGTTCAATCCCAGCCGCGCATTACTTTGTGTAATTTATTTCATCACCGCTGCTTTCAAAACGGTGAAGGAAAACATCGTGAGGAAACCGGCATGTCCTAGAACCAAAAATTCGAAAACATGACATCCACCAACCCGCACTGGGCCCGCATGGTGGATTAAGGCCCATTCCCTTTCCTAGAGAGAAGGCCTTTTTTTATGGTGGGGAAAATCATCCAATGACAATCCCCGCTCTTGGACGGAGCGGGAGATAATGTCAGACTGTTACTGACTAAAAACCCACCCCATTCCTTCTAGCCTTCATACCGGGGCTCGAGCGCCCTTTCGGATAACCCTGGCCCCAGTAGGCTTCGACCCAGCTGAGCCCCTGCTGTTGCTGACAACTCCTTGAGGCGCGCGGGAACAGTGCGCGCCGTCGAGGAATAGTGCGCGCCGTCGATAGAGAGGAGGCCTGAGTCCCGACAGTGGGAACATTATAAGGCCAACTATGCTATGCTATGCTACATAATTTTTTCGACTGGCCTGTTGGCATAGTACTTAGTAACCCTGGCTGCTACGCCGGTGGTCATGGATTCTATTTCTATCCAATGCAGTAGGCTACTTGCCGTAAAAAATATAATTAGTCCGTCTTTTAGATTATTCAAAAATAAGGGACACGTATTTTTTTATTTGTAAATTAAACCAAAAATGACAAAGATATAGCCCATTAAAATTACGTGTAATGTCACGCCCGCCGTGCTGCATTTTTTCGTATGGGGTGACGTCACACGTAACTTAAATGGGCTATATCTTTGTTATTTTTTGTTTATTCGAAAAAAGAAAAAATACGTGTCCAACATTTTTATATAATCTAAAATACGGATTAAATAAAATGTAATTATTTTGACCCTGGAAACTACCCTATTGTTTGTCATTTGTTCTATGTCTGTGTGTAATTTATCTTACCTAATGTATTTAGAATTAAATAAGTATGTTAATCAGTTGTTTATTACTTACTCATAGCACAAGTTCTGCTTAGTTTGGGACTACACGGTGTTGTATGAAAGTTTTGGACGGTGTAGTGGACTATTATAATATTATTATTATTATTTGGTTTATTAGTTTTTTATACATATTTAACACATTTTCAAATATTGCTTAAACACATATAAAAAAACATAAAAGAAATATACTTTTACTATTATTATTTTAAGATTTGGAATTTTAGATGGAAAACAGTAGGTATTACGGTAAAATTTAAATTTAAGTACCTACGTAAATAAAATAAAGACACTTTAAAATCAAGAGGTAAGCAGTAGGAAATTCTTAATCTAGCAGGCTTTTAATTTTTAGAATTCCACAGCTCATCTCTATAGGATCACTTTATTGTCTGTCTGTCACGATCCTTTTTTCAGGAACGCATCAAAATTAAATTAATGTCTAATACCCGCTATACACGCTACAGTATACCAGACAAGTTTGTCTGTACTGATGAGTTGTACCAGAGCCATGTATCTTGCACAACTGTGCAGGTTTCTATATAAGCTTACCTGACAGGTATAACTTTGCAGGAAAACCTATCAGGTATAATAAAGTCGACCGCGCGCACTGTTCCCGCGCGCCTCAAGGAGTTGTCAGCAACAGCAGGGACCCAGCCGGGTCGAAGCCTACTGGGGCCAGGGTTATCCGAAAAGGCGCTCGAGTATGAAGGCTAGAAGGAACGGGGTGGGTCTTTTAGTCAGTAAGAGTCTGACACTATCTCCCGCTCCGCCCAAGAGCGGGGGTTGTCATAAGATGATTTTTCCCATCGAAAAAAAAAGGGAACGTAGAGCATTGTCAGTTCGGGCGAATATGTTGGCTCGCAGATTCTCCCGTTGTACAGTCGCAGTCAAAATTATTTTATTTAAGGCGTATTGTATCTCTCTGTACACGGGAAGTTTATGGGCTAACTATACCCAGAGAGCATACAATGCTCTGCGGGTCCAATTCAACAACGCGTTCAGGGCGCTGTTGCGGCTTCCACGCATCAGCAATGTTTGCTGAAGCGCGCATAGATGGCTTTGCAGGTATCTGGCGCAAAAAGACCGCTTCTTTCATAAGTCGGCTGCGTGGAAGTCGTCACAGCATCCTGAGTGCCATAGCTAGTAGACACGATTGTCCACTAATGTGGAAATTAGTACAGCGGAAAAGTCACTGCTTACTAGTATTACTTATTAATATTACTGTAATAAGATGGATCTCAGTTATCTATATATATATATATTAATACTTATGTCAACACATTTCAGAGCAATAGGTCAACGCTATCTAAAGATAAAGCCGTATCCGTTTCGTTTATGGCTTACATTTTGATGCTCACAGGGGAATCAAAACCTATAAGGGAACTTTCCGTTGACCTAGAAACATGAAAGGCAAAAGCAATGCCATGTAGAATAAAGGAAAAACCAGTTATACCAATGGGATTTTGCCATATTGTAGAGTCCTTTCGGGTCTGTTCGGAAGAGTTATCGAAGTTCGACGAAGCGAACGTAAAAGGCAACTTATGGGTTGTCCAACACTGGGTTTTTTTTTCCGATGGGTAATAATCATCCAAATGACATCCCCCGGCGTTGGGCGGAGCGGAAGATAGTGTCAGACTCTTACTGACTAAAAAACCCACCCCGTTCCTGCCTTACCTCTCATACCAGGGCCGAGCCTCCCTTTCGGAAACAGACCCTAGCCCCAATCCAACCCTGGTCCTGGGACGCAAGACAAAGAAGAAACATAGGAGTGGATTTTAGTCAGTAATGGTCTGACACGCCCTGTCACTCCAATTTAGAGCGCGAGAAGTCAGTGTATGATTGCCCACCTAAAAAAAAGCTACTGAAAAAACACAAGTGGGTCTTAGTCACTAAAAGTCTAACAATCTCTCTCATGTCTCCGATCACCGATCACCGCACATCCCTGGTGCGCAGGGTTCTGGCTAGCTCCAAAGGCATGGTGAGGGCATTCGCGTAGAGGTTCGATTGTCAACACTTTTTTTTTTATGGTGGGAAAAATCACCAAATGACAAACCCCACTCTTGGGCGGAGTGGGAGATAGTCTCAGACTCTTACTGACCAAAAGACCCACCCCGTTCCTTCTAGCCTTCATACCGGGGCTCGAGCGCCCTTTCGGATAACACTGGTCCCAGAAGGCGATTGTCAATACCTGAACCATTGCTGTATGGTTCACTTACTGAGTAATTGGAATCTGCAAATACATACATATTATATTACGTGACTAATGAATTTGTGTATGTGGTTCTTGTACTTATAATTGTAAATGTTTTAACCCGCCTGCAAGAAGGGTTATGTATATTGTTATTCTATAGTGCGTGTGCTAAAATTATCTGATGGTCGAATTAAACGTTTTATTATTAGATATTATTTTATGTTTTCCACCAACAAAAAAAAAAAACATATAAATTCAACTGCATTTGATCTCGTTAAGGGCCAAGCGCCCCAAAAGTACCATAAAACAGTGATTTTCTACTCCTCCGTAACGGCTAGGTCAATTGGTTTGAAAAAAATATATGTTTATTATAGATTCATGAACAATAATATCAACATTAGATTTTTTCGTGCAATTAATACTTTTGTCAAAAAAAAAAATTAGCAATTTCGCAACTTTTCGCAACTTTTCCCTACTCCTTCGAAACGGCTTGGACCTTTAGAAACATTTTTACACATAAAAATTGGTGGTTAAATATTCTTCAAAGTGAACATTGCCTAAGTAAATCAATCAATATCTCGCAGAGAAAATGGATTTAAAGCGCTTTCCGGGCGCTGCTGGCCGCAAATAAATGCACAGATTTGCGTACTGCCGCCTAGGCGAGTGCGAGAGTTGCGTTCACGTAATTTCGGTCAGATGGTTCAAGGGACTATCCGCCTTAAGTCTTGGCTCGATTATAAAATTTGCGAGACAAACGATTAAATAATAGTTCTAACTAAATTAGGCTAGAGTCAAACACCAGTTGATCTTTAGTTTTGAAATCGCTTCAAGACTAATCAAACATCATTTAACTATTTAATGTCGTTCTACAAAGCTTTCCAGGCGTTCATGAACAGGTAATATAGATTGCTTAAATACATATTTCATTATTGTACCTAAGTACATTTGCCCTGAGTCCTAGTTAGAATCATAGGCCAAAGATAATACTGCGACTGAACAATCTCGTCAAAAAACTCAATAGCTTGACTTGGAAATCAAATTCAGGATTTCGTGCGAAACGAAATATGTTGTAGCAATATCTATGGCATCACTTAAAAACTAACCCTGCATCGCGCAATCAAAGTTCTCCACGCGATTTAAACACATAGAACAGCCCGATATCATCTGCCGGGCAGTTGCCCACCAGACGTAACATCGGTCTGGTCGGAGGATCCTTCCTTTTCAACGGAAGTTTGCGGAACTTTACACTCTGTTCCGCTTACCTTCAAAATGGTTATGAGCATAGCATAGCATAACCTGCTTTATAATTTTCCCACTGCTGGGACTCCACCTCCTCTTTAGAGAGAGGGAATGGGCCGTAATCCACCATGCGGGCCCAGCGCGGAGACTTTTTAGTTCTAGGACATGCCGGTTTCCTCACGATGTTTTCCTTCACCATTTTGAGAGCAGTGGTGATGAAATCAATTACACAAAGTAATTTGCTTGGTTGGGTTTGAACCCGTGACCTACAACTCTCGACATTAATATCATCACAGTGGTTATTAAGTTTCGCACTACAATTTTGTAAGTAGGCAGTAATCTGGAGTAATTTTGTTGTCCATCTATTTGTCTATCCGTCTCTTTACCTGTCTGTCTGTCAAGACTCTTTTTCTCAGGAACGCGTAGAGGTATGAGATTGAAATTAAAATTCAGCAGTGAAGAAAATCAAACTTCTGCGTCATCTAAATACGTAATCTAAAGATAGAGCTTTTTATGCTCCGTTTAGGCTCATATTGTGACAGTCGCTGAGAAAGTACTAGCTAGTCGTACCTCCCGTTGAGCTAAAATGCTGAAATTTGGCATAAAGCAAGGTCTGATAGCACGAGTAAGGTCTTTGTCACACTTGACGGAAATCCCCTCGCGGAAGATCAGCGACGGAACGCCAATGTGTGCAAACATACACGCACAGACACACCATAACACATGCACAACACACACACGCACTCACACATAGACACATAATATATACGTTGATTACATTGCATCCACCAATGAATTGTAACAAACTCACTCGCCGCGGGAGGAAGACTTGGAGTCCTAAAATATAGGGCTACCCTAGTTTAGGCTCCAGTAAACTCCATTTATTGTACTGTCTGTATTGTGTTACATCAATGTGGAAAAATAAATAAATTTTTACTTTTTATCTACAAATATCGGGCACACTACGCGGAAATCGGTTGCTCCGCGCTGTCCGTCGCCAATCTTCCGCGTTTTTCCGTCAAGTGTTTTAAAGGCCTAAAGGCGACATTATTTTCATTTTGATATCTTTACGCGTTATAGAAAAAGGGTGCTGATAGAAAGACTAACTGACAAACGAACAACAAAGAGATCCTGAACGGTTTATACGTTTTTGTCGACTGTGGTTTGGAACTTTAAAAAAAAGTTAATCTTCGGGAAATATAAGCATGTTTTTATATGTTAAAAGCAATCTTGAATCCCATTGAGTTCGATAAAAACGTTTTAAGTTACATTTTGCTCTAGTTTGTAAAATTAAGGTCAGCTGAAAGTAATGGTATCGGACTTAAAAAGCGACCAAACGATCTACAAGCGACCACAGGCACGCTTCCAATATTAATTATTGTAATTTCTGTCGAATCCATTTCAATGTAATATCGCTTTCACGTAGTTAAAATTTAATTTGGTTTTGGTCTGAAATATCAGACTTTTTTGATAAGACATAATTAAGAAAGCCAAGGCTACAACTGTTCTCGTTTAAGAGAAGAGAATAGTAGTACCCTAGTAATTACGGCCCCAACTTACGAGTTGTATGTCGTGGATTCAATCAAACACAGCCAGTTGCAGTATTATCATTTTTCTGCCCTTATCCCGTATTATTTGGTTCAGCGCATCCTTTTCTTTTCTTCCATTCTATCCTGTCATCCGTCATGCCATCTGTGACTCCCTTTTCTTTTCTATGAGCCGTCACATAATCCATCCATATTTTCTTTTGACTCTCCACCTACATATAAAATCATAACTCTCTTGGTAATATGCGTTTCATCCCTCCTCTTTACGTGATTGTGACAAACCAAGTCAAACGATACCCTTTCAACTTTTCATCCACTGGTGCCACTTTCTCATTTCTCACTTTATCCATTCTCATCACACCACACATCCGTCTCAACATTTTTATCTCCGTTACATGCAATCTTTTTTCATCTGTCTTTTTCATAGCACAAAGTTTTTGATTCATACAGTACGACTAGTCTTATCAAGGACTTATAGATTCTTAGACACTGCTTCCACCTAGTCAGTTTAGAGTACTATTCCTTAGAGGTGAGAGTGAGAAGAAACAATCATCATCATCAGCCTTTTTAATGTTCACACTGCTGGGACTCAGGCCTCCTCTCTAGGAGAGGGAATGGGCCGTAATCCACCACGCGGGCCCATTGCGTAAATAACTACCAAGCTCTAACCGTCCGGGTATAACGTAGGTACATACATACAGTACAAAATACTCAAACTCTAGCCAACAAGGTTCTCATCTTGTAATAGCAGCAATTAAAATGCAGCCGTAATATGTTCAAAAGCAAACCAGCCGATAATGAGAGCTCCCTAATGACACCACTCCACTGCAGTGCATACTAAACTACGCATATGTTTGCTTAGCTTTGTGTCAAAATTTTGCCGGTATCGTCCATTGTAAATCATGGGCCACACGGATGTAATCCTAAACTTCCACACGCTGATCGCGGCCGGTCTCACCTCCCCAACAGATTCCAGATTTCCACCCCCGATTTGCAGTCACCGTTACCGTTTGCTTATGGACAGCGAGCAATAGGCAGCTCGCCGTTCGGCCATCCGAGTCGTCCACGGCGCGTAGGCCACGCGCTTCAAGGATAAGTTAGCAAAACTGTAGGGGTCCAGTAGGCTTCGGCCCTGCTTCGGCCATGGGTCTAAAAGGAAAACCTGGGACCCTGGAACGTATAGTAAAGAAGAAACATAGGAGTTGATTTTAGTCAGTAAAATTCTGGCACGCCCACCCACTCTGCCAAATTTGGAAATCACACTTCGCAAATCAGTCACTGCAGTTTTTTTTTTGGTGGGGATAATCATCCAATGACAACCCCCGCTCTTGTGTGGAGCGGAAGATAGTGTCAGACTCTTACTGACTAAAAACCCACCCCGTTCCTTCTAGCCTTCATACCGGGGCTCGAGCTCCCTTTCGGATAACCCTGGCCCCAGTAGGCTTCGACCCAGCTGGGCCCCTGCTGTTGCTAACGGCTCCTTGAGGCGCGCGGGAACAGTGCGTGCCATCGACGTCTTGGGCTTGGTCTGGACAGTTACCGGACGGTCGGACAGCGAGCTACCCATTGCTTGCTGATCAGTCACTGCAGTCAAAACTGCGGTTGGAAAAATACGCCTGCCTTACAAGGACGTTGAAGGTCATATCAAAAATTTGGATTACACTACGGTCTACGCGGATTACAACAAGCAAGGTCATCTCTGTTGCGACGCTAGATTACATTCATGTGGTATATGCTTAAAGGTCAGACAAAGAAGTGATTATAGATGCCATTGCTAATAATATTCGCGGTTACGCAATTGTGCAGCATTGTCACGTCCCGTCAATGATCTTCACGAGGCAATTATTCTTTCGCCTCGACTCGTAAGTTATCCGTGAAGTGTCCTTGAAAATACTCATCGCACGTCGCATTGCCGCGATAGTATTACTATGTGGAAAAGTGAAAACCAGTTCAAAGTGTTGTTTAGATATTAAAATACATTTACTCGTGGAGATGGTACCTTTTTGTGGACTTCTAGCGTCTGGTCATAGTCCGGAGTAACAGAGAATGGGAAGCGGTAACCTTCTGCGAAGCAGTAATGCAAGCAAATGAGGTGGTCGCAACTGTAAGGGAGAGGACATCCTCACGCCCCAGCTACTACCCCAGCTACTACAGCGTACATCCTACGTAGTAGTGGACGTTGGACTTAATAAAAAGCTCCCTAATGGCACGACTCAGCAGAAACCTGTTAGTAAACGGTTGGATAAGAGGAGAAAAATGGTGGAAAATATTTGAATGGTTTAGTGAAAAACCTATTTGTGCCTTAAGGGTCGCCGCACGCAACCACACGCAGCAGCCACAAACGCCACAAATGAACAGCTAGAAGCGGCCACAAATGAAGCTGAAGCGCGTGAAAGATAATATTTATTTTCTCAAAAGAATTACACATTCACTTACAGAGAAAAACATACTATGTAGTTTAAAACAATGTTACATACATTTTTATAACCCATACGCGCAGTATCATAATGGACTCTGACGAAGAACGTTTAAATACGCTAGTGGCGTGCGACGGCGTTTTGTATCGGTGTTTAGTGGCCAGTGCGGGACACAAAAAGGGAGCAGCGGCTGCGGTGATTTCTAAAGTGTGGCAGCCACTGGCGTGAACCGTGCGCGACCACCCCATATAAAATGTATGAGAACTATCTAAAAGAGGTCTTCTTCTTCTTCTTCTTCTACCTGCCCTTTTCCCATATTACTTGGGGTCGGCGCAACACGTTTTTTTCTTCCATTCTGTCCTGTCACCCGTCAAACTATCACTAACTCCCTTTTCTTTCGTATCACTCCTCACACAATCCATCCATCTTTTCTTCGGCTTTCCTCTCCCTCTTCATCCATCTACACGTATACTCAGAACTCTTTTAGTAATATGCACTTCATTTCTCCTCTTCACATCTAAAAGAGGTAAAGTTTGTTTTATTGTTTGTAGGAGGTAATTACTATAAGTACTGGTCTGATTGGTAAATTTTTTTCACCCATAGAAAGCTGCTTTATTCCTGAGTGACATAGGCTATATTTTATGTACGCAGGCAACGCCATGGGCAAAAGCTAGTAGGACATATGCCGGTGGCAGCGTTTTGTGGTTGTGACCGGTGGCTTGTGTGTAGCGACCCTAAAGGTGAATGATGCCGGTTAATACTAACTTGAATAGGAAAACAAATTAAGGCAATGCTGTCAAAAACTGGAATAATATTTCATGATTTATAGACGCAAGATTCTGAAAATATTTTACTTCATTTAAGAGTGAATGGGTTACTTCTAGGCGTGCTTCGTTACTAAGTTTATTTATTGGTTACATTGGTAAAACCGTCAGTTTATCGTCGCGTGAAATTGTAAACTTTTTTTTTTTCAAATAGACACGTAATTCGATTGTTTACAAGAACGTATTGTAAACAATCGAATTTGAAAAATTTATTAATTTTTAAAATTATTATCACTTAGGGTGAGTTGCACCATTTAACTATAACGATAACAAAGCCGTTAATAGTTGTCAAATCGTCGAATTGACCAATAGGCGGCCGTTTTACGGCTGGTTATGGTTTGGTTATCGTTATAGTTAAATGGTGCAACTCACCCTAAACAATATATCGACAGTTTGTAATCTCGCAAGATTTATTACAAACTTTGTAAAAAAATGGTCCATTTGTTTTTTTTTAATGTTTGTACGCTTCAAAGGTGCGCTACGAGATTTAAATCAACACATTTTCATCCTTTTCTTCACAGGCAAACCTCAATCGACTAGTTCACAGCAGACTCAGCCCGAATGCAAAATATAAAGCCACGGAAAATTTGTCATCAAACAAAATTGAATTCTATCATAAAGAGATTAAGTCAAAATTGATTAGTTTGCCAAATGAACGATGAATAAAGACGTTCTATACCGATTTTACAGCTCGTTAGACATCGATTCTAGTCTGATCGTCATTTAGTTTCACGCTATTTCACTTGCGGTAGTGACAGGATTCAAGGTCAAGACAAAATGCAGGTACATTCATCATCAACATCATCATTTCAGCCAAAATATGTCCATTGTTGGACATAAGCCTCCCCCAAGTGTAGCTGCAACGACCGATCCTGTGCGTCTCGCATTCACCGCATTCCCGCGACTCTCACTACGTCATCAGTCTACCTTATGGGAGGCCTTCCAAGGCTGCGTTTTCCGGTGCAGGGTTGCAGCTCTAGAACCTTTCGGCCCTTTTTTTTTTTTTTTTTTTTTTTTTTATGGTGGGAAAAAATCATGCATTGACATCCCCCGCCCTTGGGCGGAGCGGGAGATAGTGTCAGACTCTTACTGACTAAAAGACCCACCCCGTTCCTTCTAGCCTTCATACCGGGGCTCGAGCACCCTTTCGGATAACCCTGGCCCCAGTAGGCTTCGACCCGGCTGGGTCCCTGCTGTTGCTGACAACTCCTTGAGGCGCGCGGGAACAGTGCGCGCCGTCGACGACTTGGGCTTGGTCCGGACAGTTACCGGACGGCCGGACAGTGAGCTACCCATTGCTCACCGTCCGCAAGCTCGCGTCTACGTTGGCCGGAAATCGGGATCAGAATCCCGGCGACGGCGGCGGCGATAACGCCGTTGCCTGATGCGTTCGGCCTCCTCCTTTGCGAGCATTACTGCTTCGCAGAAGTCGGCGACCGCCTGCCACTCCTCCTCGCTCCGGACCATGGCAACCTTTCGGCCCCATCGACCATCCGTTCTACGAGCAATGCTCTAGTTTTGAGATCCTTCGGGCTATGTCGGCGACCTTTTTTCGCCTGTAAATATCCTCATTCTTGATGCGAGTACGCAAGGAAACCTTCTGATGAGGCCCATTCTAAGCGACCATATTTCAGTGCCATATGTCATCACTGGCAACACGCACTGGTCATTATAGGTCAGTATTTGTTACCCGACTGTACAGTAGCGGAGCCAGAAAGTAGGGTAATGTTTCTTTGAGATCGTGTTGGTTGCAAATTCTTGATGACTTAGATAGAGTGAGTTTCTCGAACAAGACAATATGTATATTTGATACTTGGCAACTAAACATGTATTTTTTTTAAATAATTTATAAGTACTAAGTGATAAACACCAATATACCTGACACCATATTAATATAATATTAGAATTTATTTAAACAGTCATGATCACTTTGCTAGTATAAGGGCTTGCTCTCAATTACAGGACTATGACACCGGTAAATTGGAAACTTCATAAGATTTTGTTGGATTGTAAATCTTATTATAAATCTTGCAAGGAATGAGATTCTCAATATTTTAAGAAAATATAATAACAACTACAAATATCAAAAAAATAAATAATATATAGTTTTAAGAATAGTAATAACTTATTTATTTATTTTTTGTTTGAAATATCTGTTTTTTTTTTAATGTGCAAATCTATCACAGTGTTGTCTTTTTTAACCCAAAGGTTGACTGAGAGAGAATGCCTTGTTGCATAAGTCCACCGATGTACCACTACTGTACATGGAGTTTAAATAAATAAATAGTTCATTTTGAAAACAATAAAATCGAACAGAATTTCTTATTTTAATAACAATAATATAATTTTTTACTTGGTTCGTAGGGTTGTCGAGGACGTAAGCTCGACGATAATTGTACCGATAGTCGTATGTGCTAATGGCTAGTAACCAAGAGCATAGCAGAGGCTCTCGTTGTACGGCTACATTAAGAGCTTGATTTAGAACGCTATGTCCAAAACAACTCGTCTTATAAGAAGATTGATCTACTTGAAGCCATCCCCGCTCTGAATATGTATGTGTATGCGAACTGGTTTCCAACATAGGATACATTTTTACGTTTTTAAGTGTTTTTCTTACAAGATTTTTAAAACAAATAGTTCAAAATATAGGAAAAGTTCATAGAGAAATAAATGAACGGAATCATCTACACTTAATATTATAAAGAGGTAAAATTTGTTTTATTATTTTTTTGTTTGTAAGAGAAATTTGTTTGTCCCTAAAAGTACTGATCCCATTGCTAAAATTTTTTCACCGATATTAAAGCTGCTTTATTGCTGAGTGACATAGGTTATATCTTATGTACGCAGGTGAAGCCGCGGGCATAAGCTAGTATAACTTATAAAATCAGAATTTCATTATAATCTCTATCTTATCACTCAAAGGTTTGCTGGGAGAAAACTCATTCTTGAGTTAAACTCACCTTCGTATATGAATAGTCAAATCATTATGTTAAATGTTTTTGTACAGCAAAAAAGTAAATCCAACAAGGCATTTTACTAAATAATTTAAATATTTATTTCTCCCAGTTTTTTGCTGCAAAAATTTAAGCAGATTCCGCTTAACTTGTCCGAATTTTTATCTACAATTTTACGAGTATTTGCCGAGAATTTTCTCCGAACAGCTTTTGTGGTAGCGGTCGAACGGTTACAGGGTTTTATTCAGCATGTTTTCACCAGACGTCGAAACAATACATTTCGAACGTTAGCATTATACTGTTTCATTCTTCTCGTGGTCTTTTGAAACGGTTGAATTAATGTTTTTCGTAAACAGGTACCATTTAGTAGATATAATATTCCACAAACTATCACAACGCCGTCTAGTCCCAAGCTGAGCAGAGCTTGTGTTATGGGTACTAGACAACTGATAAACATACTTATATATTTCTAAATAGTTACATGCATATTATAGATAAATTATACCCAGACACAGAACAAATGATTATGCTCATCACACAAACATTTGACCTGGGTGAGAATCGAACCCACGACCTCCGGCATAGCAGTCAGGGTCACTAACCACTAGACCAACAGGCCAGTCAGATGTATAAGCAATTTGGTCAAATGGGGTATTGTAAGAGGAGTGGTGGCTTAGTGTTAACGGTCCGACTTCCGAGTTGTAGGTCGTGGGTTCAAACCCAGTCAGGTGCATTACTTTGTGTAATTTATTTCATCACCACTGCTCTCAAAACGGTGAAGGAAAACATCGTGAGGAAACTGTCATGTTCTAGAACCGAAAAATTTGAAGACATGTGACATCCACCAACCCGCACTGGGCCCTCGTGGTGGATTACGGCCCATCCTCTCTCCTAGAGAGGATGCCTGAGCCCCAACAGTGGGAACATTGTAAGGCCAACTATGCTATGGGGTATTGTCGATCCACCCGAAAGACAGGCTAGTGTGAAATTCTTTTTTTTTGAAAAGTATTTTTGATATTTTTTATGAATGACAGTGTATAATTTTTAATTAAAGCATAGCATAAGGTATACTCAGCTTTATAAAATTCACACATTCATACTTTTGTTTTTAAATGGCTTTATGCCATTTAAAACAAAAGTGTGCCAGTGCTTGACTGTGATCCCACCTGATGGTAAGCAGTGATGCAATCGGTGATGGTATAACGCCATACTTAATTAAGAGCCTACTCACTCCAGTTTTGAAGACACCTAAATTATATATTTTTTCTTTTTTAAATCATTTTAATCACATTGTGTCTCTCACAAAAGCCTATATACCCCAGTGTTCTCAAGTGAATCTCTCGCTTCAGAACAAAAGCCTAGCGGTTATTCTTGATAGTGGAGCCTCTCGGGAAATTGTCGGAAGAGCCTACACTTTGTACCGAAGGCTTTATCGGTGTAAATCTGTGGATATACCTAAAACTATTACACATTATTAGATCTAAAGTGGTTGTTGTTTACGGTGAAATGGGTTAAGAAATATTATACTATCACACGTACGGATAATGTAACGGTAAAAGTTTCTGTGTGTGTGTAACTTCTTCACGCTTAAAAGGTTGAACGGATTGGCATGAAAATTGGCAGATGGGTAGATTGCGTCTAGGAGTAGGACCTCTCGTGCTCGGTTCAAACGAGAAGGAATAGGAAATGGTCACCTTCTGCGAAACAATGAAGGGAGCAAAAGAGATGGCCGCAACCGTGAGGGAATGGACATCCTCATGCCCTAGCCGTCGCTACAAGAGACGCCCTGAGCATCAGGAGCCGCAGAGTGACCCTCGGTAACCGTAGGCATGGACTTGCAAACAACGAGCAATGGGTAGCTCGCCAGTGTTTCAGGCTGATATATAGGTCACAGGACCGAAGCCACGGATAACAGCTAGAACAATATTATAACGTACAAGATTCTCTCTGTGGCCCCTATCCCTGCCACTTAGTGATAAAGTATTGGTGAAAACATTTTTAAAATAGGTACAGTTATAATTTTTGAGTTTATTCATTAAAAACAACAATATTTCCTCTTCATAATATTAGTATCATATAATAAATGAAAGTCGCAAATGTTTATTGATGTAAGATAAGATTAATGTAACAAAAAGAACTGACTGAACAAATATACATACAGATTAATAAGTTCTATAATAGATTATAATTATGATTATCTACGGATGTCGTAGCAACTTGCGCCTAGACAAGCTGTAGGCGCTACGTGCGTAGCAACTGCTACGAACATATTGCGTAGCACGCAATATGTTCGTAGCAGTTGCTACGCACGTAGAAAATTACAGATATTTTTATTTGTTATACTATAGGAGGGTTAGGTTAGACGTCACGTCGTAGTCACAGTGTGCTAGTCATTATTTCAAAAGACATTAATATATTTTTTTTCTTTGTTTGTATTTTGTTGTTACGATAAAATTATTTTCGTGGTTATATTAATAACATCTGACGCAAAAAATAAGGGAATATAACTCCCTTATTTTTTCATATCAGCTTTTTCTTAGGTGGGAAATCATCCAATGGCTTCCAGCTGTAGGGCGGACCGACAAAATAGAACCTACGTATCTACAACGAAACAAACACTTATTACCACACTCATAATATACGTATTTTTTTCAAACACTCTCGGAAAACTCTCTTTTATAACAAAACATGTCTATAAGCCTTTTTCAGGAAAACTCGATCTTTATTCACTTTAAATTCGTTCCTGAAGAAATAAGCAATTTATGTTTCGCTTGTTTCTGTCGTTTCGTTTAGAAGCATTTTTTTTTAAATAGAAATAAATATTATCTTTTTCATGTTTCTCTTAGAAAAGGTATCAATGTCTTTTGTTCGAAATAAGTAATTTCTGTAAGAATGGAAAAGCAATTGGAGTTTACTCTTTTATTTGTAACTCGGTACGATGAAGTTGGATCTTTAATTTAGGTTTCTACTGTTTGTGGGTGTTTTTATTCTTTTTATAGAATGAGTAAGTAATAATAAAGTACAGAAGTACATTTTTTTTAAAAACCGGCCAAGTGCGAGTCGGACTCGCCCATGAAGGGTTCCGTAGCAGCAAGTAACATAATATAAAAGCTCTTGTAATGTGTTGTAACTTTGATCGATGTTTTAATAATAGTGTATTTTTTTCGATTTATGACGCATTAAAAAAAAACTACTTACTAGATTTCGTTCAAACCAATTTTCGTTGGCAGTTTTTATAGTAATGTACATCATATATTTTTTTTAGTTTTATTATTCTCTTATTTTAGAAGTTAGAGGGGGGGGGACACACATTTTACCACTTTGGAAGTGTCTCTCGCGCAAACTATTCAGTTTAGAAAAAAATGATATTAGAAACCTCAGTATCATTTTTGAAGACCTATCCATAGATACCCCACACGCATGGGTTTGATGAAAAAAAAATTTTTGAGTTTCAGTTCTAAGTATGGGGACCCCCAAAATTTATTGCTTTTTTTCTATTTTTGTGTGAAAATCTTAATGCGGTTCACATAATATGATGCGGTTCATCTACTTACAAAGTTTCAACAGTATAGCTCTTATAGTTTCGGAAAAAAGTGGCTGTGACATACGGACGGACAGACAGACAGACAGACAGACAGACAGACAGACATGACGAATCTATAAGGGTTCCGTTTTTTGCCATTTGGCTACGGAACCCTAAAAAACGGCAAGTGCGAGTCTCCAACTTGCACTTGCCCGTTTTTCGCGCACTGGGGGATCCGTACAAACTTCGCTGTCCGGCCGTCCGGTAACCGTCCGGACCAAGCCCAAGTCGTCAACGGCGCGCGCTGTTCCCGCGCGCCTCTAGGAGTTGTCAGCAACAGCAGGGGCCCAGCCGGGTCGAAGCCTACTGGGGCCAGGGTAATCCGAAAGGGCGCTCGAGCCCCGGTATGAAGGCTAGAAGGAACGGGGTGGGTCTTTTAGTCAGTAAGAGTCTGACACTATCTCCCGCTCCGCCCAAGAGCGGGGGATGTCAATGCATGATTTTTTCCCGCCATAAAAAAAAAAGCCATGGCCGACTCGCCTTTCATTAAAATTCTGCCATTTGTGCAGAAGTATTATTAGTATATTTTTCAAATAATATTAACTAGTGCTTGACTGCAATCCCGCCTGATGGTAAGCAGTGATGCAATCGTTGATGGTGAATCACAAATTGTTCCAGTCCTTCAATGTTCGCGGTATAAACATCGAGGCAAAACGCTTAGTTCAGGCCGTTGGTGTCAACAATGCAAGGGTGGCCACTTGCCGTACGTCGGGCTTTCCGATAGAAGAAAGGTAATAGCGGAATCAAGTCGCGCAATTCCTGCGCACACTCTCCAAAACGCATCCTATAGAATACCAAAAGGTTAACCTACGCCTGTGCTCGAGGCTTTGCAGACTAGTGTTAACCAAATCTGGATCACTAATCACCCTCTTAGCACGCTTTTCGACTGAGTCCGAAGCTGCTAGATACTAGGCTGTTAAGCCACGTACAGACATCGCGAGGCATGCGTCGCAAATGGTTCGTCGCGCATGCCTCAACCTGAGGCGTATCGGTACATTTGTGCGTGCGTCCCGAACAACAGCTCTCAAGCACGCAAACCACCACGCACTGTGTTCGTCAGTAGAAAACGCAAGCAACACCTATCGGAGTCCACACGGAATGCAGGGCTCGTATCGTGTGACGCGAATGCTCACTGTGAGCACACACATCCTCACAGCGTGAAACGAACCATTCGCGACGCACGCCTCGCGATGTCTGAACGTTGCAATACGGCCCGTTCACGACCTAGCCGACCGATTTTACTCCAGTTGCCTTTCGAACAACACCGCAGCCCAATTACTCGATAACTTTGCTAATCATAAACAATTTTCAAGCCACGTAACTACGCCCACGTGAAAACGGTTTCCATAATGTGATAGTTACTCAAAGTTTAAAACTTTATTGACATACTAGTGTCTGTTAACGGCTTTGCCCGCGAGAAGATAGAAATATAGCTCGAGGAAATATACTCATGGTACCATTTTTTTTAAGATGGAAAATCATGTAGTGATTTTTCTCGCTCTAGGGTGGAGCGAAAGGGCGTGTCAGACTTTTAGTGACTAAAACCACACATGTGTTCCTTCAGTTGCCCTTCGCATTCTAGTAGCCCGATTCACGTAATCAAAACCGTAACGATATCGTAGCGATTTAGTCGTTTAGAGCATTTCCGTATTCACATCCATCAATCGAGTTTGAACGACACCGACCGACTATAAAACTTCAACGATATTTGGCTTGTTTGATTTTACCCTTTCAAAAGTCAAACTATATGGCCCCCATAGGCTTCGGCACATTGAGGCACACGTAGAACATTACGGGCCGTCGACATCGACGACGTCCTCCGCAAACCCACGCCTGCGGTGGCTGGTAGTAGGGGTCAGCATTTCGGCGAATGGGGTATGAAGATATCCGTTCCCTCACACGAACGGCCGCCTCTCCGCTTGCGTTACTGCTTCGCAGAAGGATCGGTACATAGTGGAAATCCAAAACACACAACTAAAGAGTGGATTTCCCTGCCGGAGTCTGTTTCTAGATAGCTATAACCTAGGGTCTAGAGCAGGGGTTCCCAAACTTATTTTGTCTACTGCCCACATTGAGAATAAATAAATTTTTAGCGTCCTTATTTTGTCACCTACTTAAAAACCACTATAACTTCAAATTAAATTAATTAATTGTTGTGAGCTATATTAGCGGAGATTAAACATTCATTCTAAAAGAGACTTTTACTATAATCCGCAAGAGTTAACTTGAGACCTGAGCACAGTATGTAGTACACAACGGCGCTCAGGTCTCAAGTTAACTCTTACGGACTACACCTGCCAATGAGAATGATTATTGAAACGCCACTTTATACGTCAGACAGAGTATCTTTTATTCAAAATAAAACAAACATAATCGATTCTTATATAAAAACTAATGTGAAGGATGAATCTGATGCTGTTTAATAAGTTGTTGAAATTACAAATCGCCCCCCGAAGCCTCTAAACAACGCCCCCATTTTTTTTCTGGGTCTCTTACCACCCCCTTTAGGCCTGCAGCGCCCACAAGAGGGCGTTATCGCCCGCTTTGGGAAAGGCTGGTCTAGAGAGTCATCCTCGACCATATGATATCTTACTATCAGGTTCTCACCACGCTTTTGACCACTGCCTCCAGTGGTCAAAAGCGAAGCTATCAATAAAAAAGTATTCTAGATCACACTCCACCCGTGTGCCAAATTTTATCTAATTCCGTTCAACTATTTGAGCGTGAAAGAGTAAGACAGATACGCAGACCGACACAAACAATAAACTTTCGCCTTTAATATATTCTTGTAATATCTAGGCTAGAATTCAGACCCGTTCCTGTGTTAATAATTCAAAGGAAATATTCTAGACTTTCAGATAACCGTTTGTAAGTTATTTTAAACTCAGCATCGTGTCCGTGTCTGCCAACTTTTGTCTCATATAAGTTAGCCTGGTCTGCTACTGATGTTCTGTGAATAGTTTAGGAGCTAGTGAAGTAATTTGCGAACCGAACCAGAACAGTAACCAGAAATGCTTATAAATTTATCTATAATATAAAAATGAATCGCAAAATGTGTTGGTAAGCGCATAACTCAACAACGCCTGGACCGATTTCGCTAATTCTTTTTTTGTTGTGTTCGTTTTTGTGAGGAGAAGGTTCTTATGGAAAAAAAAGAGAAAATTAGGGTAGTGTAGGGTAGAGTAGGGTAGAGTTGGGTAGTGTAGGGTAGAGTAGGGTAGAGTAGGGTAGAGTAGGGTAGAGTAGGGTAGAGTAGGGTAGAGTTGGGTAGGGTAGAGTAGGTTAGGGTAGGGTAGGGTAGAGTAGGTTAGGGTAGGGTAGGGTAAAGTAAGGTAGGGTAGGGTAGGGTAGAGTAGGGTATAGTAGGGTATAGTAGGGTGAAATAGGGAAGAGCGGGAGCGAAGCCGCGTGGGCAAAAGCTAGTATTTATATATAAACACTGGTTACTGTTCTCAGTTTTTCTAAGAAATCTAAAATATTTCTAACTAGCTTTTGCCCGCAGCTTCGCCAGCGTACATAGAATATAGCCTATGTCACTCAAGAATAAAGCAGCTTTCTATCGGTGAAATAATTTCTGCAATCGGACCAGTACTTTCAGAGATTACCTCCTACAAACAAAAAAAAACTTACCTCTTCATAATATTAGTGTAGATGGACGGATTTCTTTAATATTTTCAGTTGGGTAAATCATCCAATGATTTCTCCAGCTGTGTTTTTTGATAAATAATCTTAGCCCTGTGCGATCAGATCATCCATTGTACACTTAGTTTTTGTAAATGTTTATCCTGGCCACATTATGAGGTGTAGGTACATAAAGTATATAATATATAAATCAGGAGGAAGTATTTGAAGATTTTCTACATCAAGAACAAAGAAGGTCAAAGGGTTTGGTTTGCTCCAGTAACGTGAAGTGTAAAAAGTTGGATCCTCAAGAAGTAATTTTAGATGAATAATGTCAGCATCTTGTGGCACAGTAAAAGTCGAGATTGTCAATCTCCGGTAGGCGGAGATGGAGTTAAAAAGAAAACCGCTTTCATGTTAAATTTTCTCTTGAATAAAATTGTTTATATTTTCTTTATAACCTACGTATGATTAAAACATGTCTGGTAAAGTTTCATAATTAGTTTATTTGAACTCTTCTAGTTTGATTAGCAATATTAGCATTGTAACTTAATAAGCAAAATATTTTGTTGCAATAGTTTCTACTGTAATATGGAAATTTTGTAACATCAACCATCTTTCTTTATATATAAAATTCTTCTGTACGTATCTTTATCACCTAACTCCTCCTAAATGGCTAGACCGATTGTAATGAAACTTTGTGTGTATATTTAAATGGACCCCTAGATTGTATGAAAATACAACTGAAGTTGGTAGATTGTGCTGCAATCGGAGTTCTCATTTTTTTTTCTGACGAAAAGCCACTTTTTCGACAGGACAACGTCGTCGTTGGGACCGCTATATTATTATTGGCAATGTTCTTTACATTGCCAATCTTTGTAAAGGAGTTGGACCAAGTGCTGTGTTTTTGTGAATTGTTTATTTTCGAAAAGTATAATATATTAGTACAATCCGAACGCATTAACATGGCACCTGGCTCGAAAACAGTTGCCACATTGAATACTCGAAAATAGTTTGTATTGTCACATTTAAAGTATCGTAAATTCGTAAAGTTAGTAGTATATGTCATGAGAAAATATTCAGCGCAAAATATTTATGTTGATATTCAAAAAACTAAAGTAAAATCTCAAACGTCATTCATCAGGTGCCATGTTAATGCGCACGGGATGTATATAATTGATTACTGACTATAACATATTATCAATTACACTGAAAACAGGAACTACCGGTTCGAGTTAAAGAATTTCTTTAATGTTATATAGCCTATTTATTGAGAAAGGCATCACGCTACGACTTAAAAGTACAGGAGCGGAGCACCTTTAAAATATTCATATTGAATAAAAATAATTTAAAACTAGCTTCTGTCAGCGGTTGCGCTTGCTTGAGACTAAAAAATCTTCTTCTTCTTCTTCCTGCCCTTGTCCCATCTTAATTGGGGTCGGCGCAACACGTTTTTTCTTCCATTCTATCCTGTCACTCGTCATGCTATCACTAACTTCCTTTTCTTTCATATCGCTCTTCACGCAATCCATCCATCTTTTCTTTGGCCTCCTCTCCCTCTCCACCCATCCACATGTATACTCATACCTCTTTTAGTAACATGCATTTCATCCCTCCTCTTTACATGACCATACCAAGATAAACGATTCCCCTTCAACTTGTCAGTCACTGGCGCCACTTTCAAACTTCCTCTAATATACTCATTTCTCACTTTATCCAATCTCGTCGCACCATAAATCTATCTCAACATTCTCATCTCCACTACATGCAATCTTTTTTCATCCGTCTTGAGACTAAAAAATATTCCCAGGGTAAAAAACGGCATTTGGGTGTGAAAAAATGACAAGCATACACACATAAATACAAACATTGGCCTTATAACATTACTGTGATACACAGAGGGTGATCCAAATTAACGAGTACCTATATAGCTAAAAGCAAATAAATCCTAAAAACAAAAAAGCTAAGTAAACTCACGTACTTACATACACTCGTACATACAAAAGCATTTCCTTTCCACTTAGTAGCTACGTAAGGAGTGTTTAAGGGCAGCTCTTAGCTACAATGTACAAGGTCAGGCTAGTTCTGTACGTTTTGTATGTTTATACAATGTTATAGTGTTGGTGATACTCCGGCGCGGCCGGGAATGGGTGGATAACACGAGCAGTTACAGGGACGAATCCGGGAAAAAAAAATTAAATTGCACGGTTTTTTAAATAGGCTATTTGACAGTATGAAATATAAGTTCATATTTATTGCCATCCGCATTGGTTTTAAAAACGATTTTTAGCAATATATCTAAAAAATAATGGACTTTATGAAAAAAATACAAAATAAACTTAATTTTATTTAACGTAGCGTATTTTTTTTGAAAACGGTCGCTATTGACTTAATCTATTTAAATGTCACAAGTCTGTAAATTTATATGTGTCTGTAATTTGTCAAATATGGCGTTTTAGTAGGTTATTTGAATAATACAACTTTATATGCTATTTTTATGTTAATATTTACAAAAATTGAAATAAAACACTTTTTCTGAACTCTACATATACACCGCTAAATTTTAATCGTTTTAATCCTAAAAATAAAGTACCTTTTTTTCAAAACTCGTATTAATTTACGCATGTACGAAATTAATTTATTTAAGAAAACGTCAGCTGAGCGGGTTCAATGACCTGTAGTTAGTAGTCGGCGTTGCGTACAAACTATCTACAGGTCATTGAACCCGCTCAGCTGACGTTTTTTTAAAGAAATTAATTTCCTACATGCGTAAATTCATACGAGTTTTGAAAAAAAGGTACTTTATTTTTTAATTTTATCTTTACAAATCGATCGTGTTTCTTGTACCTGATCGACCCTCCACGGGATTAAAACGACTAAAATTTAACGGTGTATACTTATAATATGAAAACGATTCCTGAAATCAGTCAAATAGCCTATTACATACATGGCTTGAAAAAAATATATTAAGGTAGGCGCCAGATTAACGGTCATGTACCCTTTTACATTTGTTGACATTCTTTATTTCAAAAACGGAAATAAAGCTGTATGTATAGACATAAAGCTGTTTTGAATCGTCATCTATTGTGATACTTTTCATTTCCTAGTAATGAAAAACAGTTTTTTTTTTTCCTATGCAGAGATATTAGGAAAAGGTAAATATACTTTATTCATTCATCATCATCATTATTCATAAAATCATTGTTAAATGTTAAATGAAATATTGTTTAAGTTGTGCTGCTAACGTTATGGAGGAGCGGAGTCTCCTAACAAAGGCATCATCATGCTTAAAAGGAGGCTCCAATCATAAACTAATTGTTACGAAAATTAACATTTTGCCTTTGTTTTATATACAAATCTGAAACAAAATATTGTTAATTTAAATTTGACGACGCTAATAAACAGCTTTCTATCTGTAAACAACCGTTTTTGTTAGTGTTCGCAATGAATTCTGTAATTTCAAAATAACTTTCACTTCAAAACTTGTCATTGTTAGAGTAAAGAGATATCGTGTTCTGTCCTGAGATAAATAATACAAAGAAAGTGTTTCATCAAAAAAATAGATAGGTACAGAAGTCAATCTACATACAAAGCGCGCTCGAGCAACGCACACATAGACACCGCTCATGGACACGATATCTCGGCTCAATCGCCCGATCGCTCTCGTATAGTTCGGCGCAACGTACATGAGTAAATAAACCGTATCGAGGCAAAGCTTCAAACAACCGCTCGAATCGGTTGCACTACTACAAGCGCGCGGGGAATGTGTGAGTGTCCACCGGTCGCTTGTTGCGTAAGCGGCGATACTGAATAAAACCGTAAACCGTAACCGTAACCGGGTCTATACGACGTACGTTGTTTCTTTTGTTAGTTACGAGTTTAAATATTTTTATGTGGTATTTTACTAAATATGTTTAAACGTGGTATTTTATTATTAATAATGGACGGTGGTTTATTGTGCTGTACAATTGGGTTTTTTAATTATACCGCATTTGTTGAATTGCTCGAGTAATTTTCGCGAAATTTTGATCTTGAAACTAATATTGTCACTGTTTGCAACGAAATTGTAAAAAAACTTGAAAGACTACTAGAAAAAACTTTGTTAGATTCTGAATTTATCAAGAGAAATTATTATAAAACTAAAATTATCACCATCTTAATTAGCATCACCTTTGTACTATTTTTCTGTTTCCTTCCTCTTTTCTTGGACATACATTATACACTATTATATATACACTATTTATGTACACACATGGAAATACATGCGCCGGGCCTTGGTCGAGGCCATGGTCCGGAGCGAGGAGGAGTGGCAGGCGGTCGCCGACTTCTGCGAAGCAGTAATGCGCGCAAAGGAGGAGGCCGAACGCATCAGACAGCGGCGTTATCGCCGCCGCCGTCGCAACTGGGATTATAATCCCGATTTCCGGCCACCGTAGGTGCGGGCTTGCGGACAGTAAGCAATGGGTAGCTCACTGTCCGACCGTCCGGTAACTGTCCGGACCAAGCCCAAGTCGTCGACGGCGCGCACTGTTCCCGCGCGCCTCAGGGAGTTGTCAGCAACAGCAGGGACCCAGCCGGGTCAAAGCCTACTGGGGCCAGGGTTATCCGAAAGGGCGCTCGAGCCCTGGTATGAAGGCTAGAAGGAACGGGGTGGGTCTTTTAGTCAGTAAGAGTCTGACACTATCTCCCGCTCCGCCCAAGAGCGGGGGATGTCAATGCATGATTTTTTCCCACCATAAAAAAAAAATGTGTGAACATAAATTATAAAAAGAAAATTATTAGAGTAAGTAATTTGTAAAATATTCTGTCATAATGAATAATAAAGCTATTTAACAAATGTTTTATTTAACTTGTTTTCACCTATTGTAACAACCCTACCAAAATAGGTAGCAATTTTGCACGTTCTTAGGAAGCTTTGTCTCTGTACGGTTTATTTAGTTCGCACCCGTGACTCGGGCGATAGAAATACTCAATAGCGTCTCTTTACGGTTAGATATTTTTTTTTGCACATTGGCGGAATTCGATACTAAGTGTGTTGTCCTCTATGTAACTTGTGCCGGTTCTCCAGGGTGCTGCTTGAGACTGAACATCGATTGTTTAATAGGTATGTATGTTGCATGCACTAATGGATATCTGATCAGTTTGTGGGTGGCATCTCTGAGTGCTAGGCTATTTTGCGACTACTTTTGTTATCTTGGATAAACCTGTTAAAACAATGGTATGTGCTTATAATAATAATAATAAATAAATATACTAATGTGGCAACGCGCTGACCCTAGCTCGATCGCCTTGCGTAGGTATAAAAGTGAAGTACATACATGAGATTGACTTCTGTATCTATCTTTTTTTGTGGTTCAATCTTCTGCTGGCATTGTCATTTTCATTAGTAACTAAACAATAAACACAATGTACCATCAACCTTTTCTGTGTTTACAAAAACTAAAAAAAAATCTGCATACACACGAACTTGTTGAAATGAAGTTCGGCCCTGTGCCTTTACAGCCACACCTCCGCTAATATGCACTGAGCGCAGCGCCGTATATCACCGAACCGGATTCACGGTAAGCCTCTCGCTACTCACACTAAAGGTACTCACCTGGTATTAAGTAGTGTAGGAATAATACGGGACAAGAGTTTCTTATAACATAAAGTGGTTGTTTTCGTTGAAAAAAAGCAATGGCAAAGTTCTGTATGGTGTTTGGACGTATAGAATTGCACCATCTCATCTCTTCCCGTGTGTGTCGTAAGAGGCGACTTGGGGACATACCAGAGAATGGGCAGCAGCATTCTCTGTGGATTTCAATAACCACACTGCGATCGCCAACCTGCCTGCCAAGCGTGGCGGTTATGGCGAACCCCTCTATGAAAAACACAACAAAAAAATGGCCCCTAGTGCCCGGCAGCCCGTCTACCCTTGACTCCGGCAGCGGTCAAGGAAATGGCGTGGTAAGGGGTGCGAAGAATCTCCGGATGGGATCAGGCTACCCTGTAAAAAGAAAACCCTTGGGGGAGGCCTATGTCCAACAGTGGACGTCTTTCGGCTGAATTGATGATGATGATGATGAAAAGCAATGGTACTAGCTTGCTGGTCTAATGGTTAGTGGCCCTGACTGCTATTCCGGAGGTGTGGGTTCGATTCCCACACAGGACAAATGTTTATGTGATGAGCACGATCATTTGTAATATGTCTGGGTGTAATGTAAAAAGTACGTTTATCAGTTGTTTATTACTTACCATAACACAAGCTCTGCTTAGCTTGAGACAAGATGGCGTTTTGTGATAGTTGTGGATTATTATTATTAATAATATTAAACTACTCTTCTTTGTCTTTACACTACTATTTACCAGCAGCTTCGCTTACCTGAAAGAAGAAAATTATCTTAAGAAAATATACTACCGTTGTACCACGAAAAACAATTAAATCACAAAGATCTGAATAAAATTAAATTGAAAGTTCAAAAGTTTTTCTGGTAATATATATTTTGACAAATAAACAACTAAAAGAAAATATATTATGTATAGCTTCATCGTTTTACTAAATGTATATCAATGAACCGCATTTTTATTACACAGTTCAAGGAAACATATCGCAAAGTTAAAATGGTAACCTACTTAATTGGTTTTCCCTGGTGGTGTATAATTTGTATAAAATATGCGTATATTGTAAAACCATTTACATTATGTTCTGAAATTGACTGAAACTGGATAGATTATTGTATATTGTAGCTCAATAATTGGTTAAAAATATTTCTTGAGTAAAATGACAAATTGAAATATTTTTGTATTTATTTAATTGGTTTTACCAGTACAAAAATATAACATGAACTTATTTTTTGGTAACAAGTTACAGGTAATAAAAAATTAAATATATTGTTTTATGAAAATGTTTTATTAATGAATAACAGTAGTCAAAAACTTAGTGCTTATTAAAACAGTATAATAGCAGAGATTGTGGTCAAACGCGAGCCTATCCATTATAAAAAAAAAAAAATAGCAATACTCCTGGGATAAAACGTATCCTGTTTGCTGTTCCAAGACATAGTCTATCTGTGTGCTAAACTTTAAAATATCATCTAAATTCGTTTAGGCGTTTGTGTGTGAAGGAGTGACAAATATACAATACACACGCATATATATATATATATATATATATATATATATACGTGTGTATATATATATACATTTAAATTGACGTTTTACCAATTAGTTTTAAGATACAACGCAAGTTTCATAGTAGCTTACTTTTCATCGCTACCAACCTAGCTTCCATTCTATCAAATAAACTTGACAGGCAGGGCACTACAAGGATTGCATATCTATCTATATATCGTGGCTAGATTCATTTTTTTTTTCCTTGTCCTCGAATACATCCAAACGATGAACCCTAGTTTATATTACAATCTAGCCTTATATATAGACTAATAAGTAATTTAATTATATCCTAAACTAATAAATTGTCTTTACTAAGAATGTGTCCAATAGCACTTTTCTTATTGTCTCTATTAAGGCGAATACACTTCGTTCTTGTATTTATTAGGTAGCAATTATGCTACATTACACTATTCACTATCAGTAAACACTAACTCGAACGGTTTTAGTCTTCTAGATTCATGATGTGGCCAAATAAAGCTGGCCAGATCATTTCAGACGCTAATGTTTGATGATATTTCAATCCTCGTTTGGCCCACTTTCTATAAACCTTTTATTATTATCATAGAAATTCTACATCAATATATGGCCAAACGAGGACTGACATGGCATCAAATGTTAACGATTAAATGATCTGGCCAGTCTTAGTTGGCCATATCATGAACTGATTGATTTTAAGATCTGGTTACGACATGTACATGCATATTAGGGTTGTAACGGAGGCGGATGTGGAGGTTTACGGAGGTGGAGGCGGAGGCGAAATTAGATGTGGAAAAACATTGTAATTTATAGTTTATACAATAAACTATAGTTACTATAGCTATAACTATATTTCGGTATATTATATAGTTTATTGTAAATATAAGCTATAAATTATAAATTTTTCGCCTCTGCATCTGCCTCCGTTACAACCGTAGTCTATTGCCCTTTATTATATAGTTGTACCTATAGTGGACAATAGAATAAGACAGTCAGTATATTGTATTAATTAATTAAACCCCAAGCGAACGCCGGCGTTCGCGCACCTATTGTCTTTCTATTGTGTCTGTAATTTCCACGATTGAAAGGTAAATTACTATTTTTCCACATCCAATTCCACCTCCGCCTTCGCCTTCGTTACAACCCTAATACATAAAAAGTGTAAGCGACAGAGTAGACGAAACTGAACACCTACCATAAAAATTTTTTTCATGAAACGAAAAAAAATCCGCCTCATCATACAAAATTATTAACTTGACTTGATTGGAAAATTTGTATGAGAGGCTTTTTTTTTTATGGTGGAAAAAAATCATGCATTGACATCCCCCGCCCTGGGGCGGAGCGGGAGATAGTGTCAGACTCTTACTGACTAAAAGACCCACCCCGTTCCTTCTAGCCTTCATACCGGGGCTCGAGCGCCCTTTCGGATAACCCTGGCCCCAGTCGGCTTCGACCCGGCTGGGTCCCTACTGTTGCTGACAACTCCTTGAGGCGCGCGGGAACAGTGCGCGCCGTTGACGACTTGGGCTTGGTCCGGACAGTTACCGGACGGCCGGACAGTGGGCTACCCATTGCTCACTGTCCGCAAGCCCGCGCTTGTATGAGAGGCTGAATTTTTTTTTCGTTTCCTGAAAAAATTTTTTATGGTAGATTGTCCAGTTTCGTCTACTGAGCAAGCCCTTAAAGTTTGTGGAGAGCTGTTCCTTACACCTTGTATATTATATCTATAGAAGTTTTTAGTTGTGCACGCATCACGTAAAATATACAAAATCGATGGAGATAACTTTTGTACAATAAAATTGTGTGTAACTTAATATATTATTTAGGCTTGGCTAGGTTTTTGTTTCATCGCAATTGGTTGACTAAATCGAAATATATACTCGTACTACATTCATTGACTGTTACGCGTTACGAAGTTCGCCGGCTCAGCTAGTGCAGAATATTCCTAAAGATTACCGCACATAGGTATCGCGATCCACAATTAAGCCACACATATGGCTACAGTTTCCACAGTAATAGTGCAATAAGAAGCTTTGCGGTCTACCAGAATGTAAGGCCGAGATAATTATAGCGAGGTTAGAATGCTGTGACTAGGATTAAACCACACTATCGCATAATGCGGTGGCTGCGAGAGCGATATAGGGGCTTAAATCACGAGCCTTTGTTCATTTGTTTCAGTTACGGGTATATTGAGAGGCTGAATTAGTGTGTATATAAGTATAGCATAGTATGTTCAGCCTTTTTAATGTTCCCACCGCTGGGACTCAGGCCTCTTCTCTATCGGCGACGGAGACCTCTCGCGCCGGGCCTTGGTTGAGGCCATGGTCCGGAGCGAGGAGGAGTGGCAGGCGGTCGCCGACTTCTGCGAAGCAGTAATGCTCGCAAAGGAGGAGGCCGAACGCATCAGGCAACGGCGTTATCGCCGCCGCCGCCGCCGCCGGGATTCTGGTCCCGATTTCCGGCCAACGTAGGCGCGGGCTTGCGGTGAGCAATGGGTAGCTCACTATCCGGCCGTCCGGTAACTGTCCGGACCAAGCCCAAGTCGTCGACGGCGCGCACCGTTCCCGCGCGCCTCAAGGAGTTGTCAGCAACAGCAGGGACCCAGCCGGGTCGAAGCCTACTGGGGCCAGGGTTATCCGAAAGGGCGCTCAAGCCCCGGTATGAAGGCTGGAAGGAACGGGGTGGGTCTTTTAGTCAGTAAGAGTCTGACACTATCTTCCGCTCTGCCTAAGAGCGGGGGATGTCAATGCATGATTTTTTCCCACCATAAAAAAAGGCCTCTTCTCTAGGAGAAGGAATGGGAAGTAATTCATCCAGTGCGGATTGGTGAATGTCACATGTCTTCGAAATTTTTGTTCAAGGAAATGCCGGTTTCTTCACGATGTTACATAACAGCGGACTAAATGACAATTATTTTAAACCGAAAAATCTTCTCAATGCGGTTTAGTTTTATTTATACTATATTTCAGAGTAACTTTTGAATGTAATGTCATAAATTGCCGCCAGATGATATGATTCAGGGTTAAACGACAAGACAGCGTGTACATTCGGGTCCCCACAGCAACATTACTGTACCCTCTTTTCAGTATATTTTATTCAAACAACCGTTGGTTTAGTCCTCTTTAAACTTTATTTACTCACCGTGTAGACACAAAATAGAAAGGTACAGAAGTCAATCTCATAAATACACTTCACTTTTCATGCTTACGCTCGACGGTCACGCTAGGGCCGGCGCCCCGTACGAGCGCGTTCGGATGCGTTGATAAATACCTTATATTAATTGTAAAAATATTACATGGCCACAAAGTCATGTTCGCTTTCTTTCTCGGCGCGGGGCTGGTGACTACTGAGGTACTTACCTACCTAACCGTTCTGCGTTACGTTAAAACAAATCATTAAAATACAAGCAAATACCTACTTACCTCTCTGAAACAACTGGTAGCTTAAAAATCTATAATTTACTAATTAATGTTGAATTTAAACAACCGTCTACTGAACAGTTAAAACTTTTTTTTTCATTGCTCCATTATAGCACAAATAAGTTCACAAACGCGTGTCTCAAACAGATGGCACTCGCGCTCGGACTGAGCTGAAACGGGCCGAGATATCGTGACCGTGAGCGGTGTCTGTGTGTGCGATGCTTTTTCTTTGGTGGGTAACATCGTCTAATGACAACCCCCGCTCTTGGGCGGAGCAGGGGATAGTGTCAGACTCTTACTGACTAAAACACCCACCCCGTTCCTTCAAGCCTTCATACCGGGGCTCAAGCTCCCTTACGGAAAACCCTGGCCCCAGTTGGCTTCGACTCGGCTGGGCCCCTGCTGTTGCTGACAACTCCTGTGTGTGCGTTGCTCGAGCGCACTTTACATGTAGATTGACTTCTGTACTTATCTATTTTGTGGTATAGACGAGGCAAAGGGTTGAGTAAAATTCAAGTAGTAGTCACTGACATGGGTTCACTAGTTTTTTCAAGCCTGTTTTTCGGTCGGAAAAATTTCTTTCTAGCGGTGTATATGCAAAGATCTTATTCGATCACGGGTCGTATCACAGGACAGATAAGAAGAGATCTTATTATTATCAGAACCAATCTTGGTCAAGTGCTGCCTAGATCTTGAAAGGTACTTTGTGCCAAGCCACCGTTAGTGGAGAGGGTTGATGTAAGTCCTTTGTAGGGAGTGTTATTAAAGGTCAAGATGAAGCTGTGGGTTAGGATGTTTTATTATGGATGTAGTTGGTATTTTTGGTTATGTCTAGTTTCATTATTGTACACAAAATTTAACATTAATACAACGGTTTGACAATTCATGTACAAAGGGCGAGCTTGACTCAACAATGAGTTATCTACCAGCAAAGTGGTTGTAGCAGTGGTGGTCATTCAATTAAAAATATTTTATTTCATATAGGCCTACATGGGCACTTAGAAAACGTCAGAAGCTAGTGCAAGGTTCCAGTAGGTCGTCCACTAAAAAAGAACAAAATGAAAGAATCAGCAATAAAAATATATCTCCAGTTTGTTTTTAACTATGATTGTTGATAGGCTCACACTTGACCATTATCCTACCTGATGGTTGGCTATAATGTGGTCGACGATGGAGCACGCATGCCTACAAGAAACCTACGCACTCTTTACTTAAAGACCTAAAGGTTGTAGCTATCAGGAAATACAGATTTAGTTCTTAGATGTATGGGTGATAATTATGCCCACCGTGTACCGATGGGGCATCACCGTTCATCTGGTCGTCCGATAATGGGTTTAGCGAAATTATGTTTAAATTCTATGTAATAGGAGACGGGCCTCTTTCCACCAAGTGGGTACAAATCCACTTCAGGATTTACTGAGAAATTCGAAACGGAAAAAACCCAATGACATTGGCCGACCCTTAAAGCGTACTTACTGGCGTCCTTAAGCTAAAGTGCCGTTAAGTGATCTTTGGCGTGTTTTCGTTTTTTGATGCCACGGTAATCAGCCAAAAATTGTCTATCGATTTGTCTAAGCAGTATTTTTCAGCACGGTTGTGCCATTGGCTGCTGCGATGCTTGTGACTTATAGATGTTGTTCCAGGTCGGGTTTCTTATTTGTAACTTGATATATCACTTAGGTTTTGTTTCATCTCTATCGGTTTACTATATCGAAAGATATACTATATTCATTGGCTGTTAGGTATGAAGTGCGCCGGGTCAGTTTTTTAATAATATCTTTTTACTTAAAAAATAGTTTACGCCCGGTAAAATGGGCACAGGTCAACTAGTTTATAATTTTTATCTATGTGTGTGATACCTCACCCCTAAAAAAGTAATTCTCCAAACTTTTTTAGACTTCTAAATATTCGTTTGCTTAAACATGCATAATCATAATTTGGGCTTAAAGGGCTTGCTATAAATCAAAATGACGGCCCGCTAGGCCTCGGATTAATTCTCTCAAACCACAGAATTAGGAAACATATTGATGGCCACCGCTAAATATTGTGACGACTATGAAGGTCACATATTAGTTGGGGTTAAGATTGGCCACGTAATGGATCTTTTAAGGTTTATGGTATTGAAAAATAAAAAGAACAGATTCCAAATATGATGAAAGTTGTCAACTACGAAAAAATATTAATATAATTTTGTATAATAAGATAATTCAAAGGCTATATAGTCTGTCTAATAAGTCCTCCTATAGTCTGTCTAATAAGTCAACCGACTTGGGAATTTTGTATAATATTTAATCATTTAAAAAATACTTATATTCGATAATTTTTATAAGGTTCTTCTGTTAGTAAACAATGATCTCTATCTTTTAATCAACCTTGATTATTAAACCCGTGTTGACTACATCAGATTTCATTAAATCCTAATAATTACCCAAGTCGTTTAACTTATTAGACAGACTCTAACAATATAAAAAGTTAAAGTTAAAGATAAAGCCTTTTATTTACGTCTCCCCACGCTACAATATATAGGGTGACTGGCAATTAGTGTACGATACTTAACACGTGATTGTGCTCATGATAACAAACAATTTTTATTACGGAAGCAAAGTCGAAATCGCGAAAAAAATATCAGCTGTACAGTACGTCAGGCAAACATAAATGTACTGAACAGCTGATTTTTTTTCGCGATTTCAGGTTTGTTCCCGTAATAAAAGTTGATGGTTATCATGAGCACAATCAGGTGTTTAAGTATCGTACACTAATTACCAGTCACCCTATATTATAACATTGCCTTCTTCTTCTTCCTGCCCTTATCCCATTTTATTTGGGGTCGGCGCAACACGTTTTTGTCTTCCATTCTGTCCTGTCACTCGTCACGCTATCACTAACTCCCTTTTCTTTCATATCACTTCTAACACAATCCATCCATCTTTTCTTTGGCCTCCCTCTCCCTCTCCACCCATCCACATGTAAATTCATAACTCTTTTAGCAACATGCTTTTCATCTCTCCTTTTTACATGACCATACCAAGACAAACGATTTCCTTTCAACCTTTCAGTCACTGGCGCCACTTTCAAACTTCCCCTAATATACTCATTTCTCACTTTATCCATTCTCGTCACACCACACATCCATCTTAACATTCTCATCTCTGCTACATGCAATCTTTTTTCATCCGTCTTTTTCACAGCCCAACATTCTGATCCATATAGTATGACAGGCCTTATCACGGACTTGTAGATTTTACCCTTCAACTTGAGGGGCATCCGTGGGTCACAAGTTGTTCCCGTGACCTGTCGCCATTTCATCCATCCTGCGTTGATCCGATGTGTTACGTCCCGGTCTACCTCACCATCCCCTTGGACGAGCGACCCGAGGTACCGAAAGTCGGAACAGATCGGTATGGGAATTTTTTTTTTTTTTTATTGTTGATAGGTTCGCGCTTGACCGCTATCTCACCTGATGGAAAGCGACGATGCGGTCGACGATGGAACGCGCTTACCTAAAAGAAACCTATTCACTCTCGACTTAAAGATTCCCGGGTTGTAGCTATCAGGAAACACAGACTCCGGCAAGGAATTCCACTCCCTAGCCGCACGCACAATGAATGTGTTCCCAAAACGTTTTGTGCATGTTGGTGGGATATCCACCATATACCGGTGGCACATAGCCGTACGTCTGGTAGTCCGATGATGAAACGGGCTAGGCGGAATTAGGTTATGCAATTCCGACGCACACTCCCCGAAATGCAACCGGTAGAAAACCGACAGGCTAGCAACTCTGCGTCGATGCTCAAGACTTTGAAGCCTCGACTCGACGAGTGTATCATCGCCAATTATCCTTCTGGCTCGCCTCTCAATTGCCTCAAGTGCATCAAGCTGGTATCGGGCAGATCCGTCCCAAAGATGAGAGCAATACTCCATACACGATCGAACTTGCGCTTGATAAAGTTTGAGCAGCTGTTCCGGCGTGAAGTACTGTCTGACCCTTGCGAGAACTCCCAGCTTTTTTGCAGCCAGCGTTCCGGCGAAAACTAAGGGCACTGGATTGGAGAGACCGCCGAAATGAAATCGCAGAACAAGTACTCCGTTTTGGTTCTACTCAATTTCAGGCCAACACTCTCCAATCTGTGCCACCACACCTCCAATCTGTTCTGGACCTCTAGGCCACTCTCGGCAACCAGCACAATGTTGATCCGTATGGTGTCCGGACGTAAAGAATAACACCATCCCATCTCGTCCCGTGGGTGTCGTAAGAGGCGACTAAGGGACATTTTGAGACCGTGCGTACTGTTGAGCACCTGAGGTCACCGCGTGGTGGCGGGTATACCACCAACAAAAGCATTCCCAAGGAGGGTTGGTGTCAGGCTGGCGGCCGACTTTAAAAAACAAGCCAAATCCCTCTGCAACATGTTCGGTATTATAACATTGCCATTATCATCATTTCAGCCAAAAGATGTCGATTGTTGGACATGGGCTTCCTTCAAGTGTCGCCACAACGACCGATCTTGTGCGCCTCGCATTCATGGGATTGCCACGACCCTTACCAGGTCATCAGTCCACCTTGTGGACACTATCTCCCGCTCCGCCCAAGAGCGGGGGTTGTCATAAGATGATTTTTCCCATCGAAAAAAAAAAAAAAAAGAGGCTTTCCAATACTGCGTCTTCAGGTGTGCAGTCTTCACTCCAGAACCTTTCGGCCACTGGGCGGAGCATCGCCGTGCCCTTGTGGGGGCGATCGGCGGCGGAGACCTCTCGCGCCGGGCCGTGGTTGAGGCCATGGTCCGGAGCGACGAGGAGTGGCCGCCGACTTCTGCGAAGCAGTAATGCTCGCAAAGGAGGATGCCGACCGCATCAAGCAATGGCGTTCTCGCCGCCGCCGCCGGGATTCTGATCCCGATTTCCGGCCACCGTAGGCGCGGGCTTGCGGACAGTGAGCAATGGGTAGCTCGCTGTCCGGCCGTCCAGTAACTGTCCGGACCAAGCCGAAGTCGTCGACGGCGTGCACTGTTCCCGCGCGCCTCAAGGAGTTGTCAGCAACAGTAGGGACCCAGCCGGGCAGCCAGTAACAAAGCCTACTGGAGCCAGTGTTATCCGAAAGGGAACTCGAGCCCCGGTATGAAGGCTATAAGGAACATGGTGGGTCGTTTAGTCAGTAAGAGTCTGACACTATCTCCCGCTCCGCCCAAGAGCGGGGGTTGTCAGGTCATCGGTCCACCTTGTGACAGGCTTTCCAATACTGCGTCTCCAGGTGTGCAGTCTTCACTCCAGAACCTTTAGGCCCCATCGATCATCTGTTCTACGAGCAATGTACCCTGCTATTCGTCGGGCTATGTCAGCGACCTTGACCTTCTTCTACGAATCATCGGTTCACCTTGTAAGATGCTTTCCAATGCTCCGTCTTCTATTGTCCCCATCGACCATCTGTTCGGCGAGTAATGTGCACAGTTTGCTATCGGAGGTTCAACTTTAGTTTTTATACAAATATAGTTTGTTTAAGATCAGTAACTGAATCGATTCCAATAAATTATATACCATGTTATATTAAAAAAAAAAAAAAAATTAAAAGGTCACAATTTGGTCACCACCGACACTAAGTACAACAAAGGTCACAGCAGGTCATAGCGGGCATGAGACGTCAGTGCACAGATGCGTGCGAAAGCAAAAGAACCCCTCAGTCATCCGGATGGAAGTGACCATGTTTTTGTGCGGACAATCAGGGCCCCAAGTCTGCTATTTTTATAAATTTGCCATTCCAACACGATCCCATTGTCATTTTGCTAAAAGTTTGTAATCTGCTAATTCATAATGATTGATCATTGATCGGTCAATGGTCTTGTAATAGAATTGTGGTAGAATGATAATTTCGAGCATATTAAAACCAATAACTGCATAATAACGTTCTAATGGTGAAACACTGATCAAATAAACTGTCAAAGTTTTAGTACATTACCGCAAACGTCAAATATTCATTTGTCAATATGTACGAGATTACCATTCTATGTCACTTCTTTCAATGGAGTATCAGTGGTTGACCATTGGAAAGTCATAGTGACGCCATTATATTAGTAGATTACCAAACTTGTCAAAATCGACAATTATGACATCAATGATAGACCATTCTGACACTATTGTAATAGCAGACTTGAGGCCCAGGTAATATAACTTGGTGATTTTTTATAACATGGTTATGAAATTTTGTACATAGATTCTTTACATAAAAATACTAGACATATGTTTCAGTTTCACATAATTATACTAAAACTAATCTACACTAATATAATAAAGAGGTACAGTTTGTTTTTTTGTTTGTAGGAGGTAATTTATGAAAGTACTACCCCCCTAGCCAAGTTACAATCGAATTCCGTTCTCTAATCGGTAACGCCTCGGTGACAGCAATTGTAGAAAACGATAAGTTGGTAGCCATGTTGACGCGCCCGAGTCGGCCGCTCGTTCTACAATGTAGCGTTTGTATAACAAAGGATGTAGCGTTAAATATTGTAGAAACGATATTGAACGATGTGAACTTGGCTACGAATTTCTATTCGTTTGTTCTGAACACGCTACTTTACGTTGAGATGACGTCATTCCCATACGTTTCATCACTTTTCGATAGCGTTAACGATTGCAGAATAACAACTTGGCTAAGCGTGCTGGTCCGATTGCTAAAACTTTTTTCACCGACAGAAAGCTGCTTTTTTCCTGAGTGACATAGACATATTTACCGTAAGCGGGCGAAGTTGCGGGCAAAATCTAGTGATGTATATTATACAATAGAGTTTCTAATTTGAGCTAGCATGGCATTCCTAGCTCTGTGTTCCTAACTAACGAAATTGTGTGTGAGAGTAGATAACGCAGAGCTTTTTATGCTAAAGTCTGAGCACAGAAGATATTTGACCAAAAAAGCGTTTAGTGAAAACCTCCAAGGCACAGGTGGACTTTTGCTGTCATTTTTTTTGTTGAACACATTTTTTGCTGATGAATCGTTTTGGGCGATAGCATTTTTCTTTAGACGCAAAGTTTGCCGACGAACCAATTCTGTATTATAATAAAGTTGCTACCTTTTCTTATTTCGCCCGGTCCGTTCATTTGTGTATTGAACATTTTTTTAGCTATTGATTTTGTTCAGAATAGCCAATCTTCCTGCCAATCATCATCTTCCTGCCTTGGTCCCGTGTTATTGGGGTCGGCGCAATACGTGTTTTTCTTCCATTCTGTCCTGTCACTCGTCACGCTATCACTAACTCTCTTTTCTTTCATATCACTTTTCAATCAATCCATCCATCTTTTCTTTGGCCTCCCACTCCAATCCAAAAAACCGGCCAAGTGCGAGTCGGACTCGCCCATGGAGGGTTCCGTAGCAGCAAGTAACATAATATAAAAGTTCTTGAAGTTCATTGTAACTTTGATCGATGTTTTAATTATAGTGTATTTTTTTTAGATTTATGACGTATTAAAAAAAAACTACTTACTAGATCTCGTTCAAACCAATTTTCGTTGGTAGTTTTCATGGTAATATACATCATATATTTTTTTTAGTTTTATCATTCTCTTATTTTAGAAGTTAGAGGGGGGGGACACACATTTTACCACTTTGGAAGTGTCTCTCGCGTAAACTATTCAATTTAGAAAAAAATGATGACACAAACCTCAATATTATTTTTGAAGACCTATCCATAGATACCCCACACGTATGGGATTGATGAAAAAAAAATTTTTGAGTTTCAGTTTTAAGTATGGGGACCCCCAAAATTTATTGCTTTTTTTCTATTTTTGTGTAAAAATCTTAATGCGGTTCACAGAATACATCTACTTACTAAGTTTCAGAAGTATAGCTCTTATAGTTTCGGAAAAAAGTGGCTGTGACATACGGATGGACAGACAGACAGACAGACATGACGAATCTATAAGGGTTCCGTTTTTTGCCATTTGGCTACGGAACCCTAAAAAGAACCATTCTTCCTGCCTTTATAATTAATATCGGTTCCTTTTTATTTATTTATGTACAACCAAACACATAAAAGCTAAAAGAACAAATACCTACTCATAGAAGAGAACAAAGGTGCTGCTTATTTCAAATGTAATTTCTGCTAATAAACCGGCGACAAGTTCTCATGGGGGCGCTCAGCGGCAGCGATCTCTCGCGCCGGGCCTTGGTACAGGCAATAGTCCGGAGCAAGGAGGAGTGAAAGCCGGACGCCTCCTGCGAAGCAGTAATGCTAACAAAGGAGGCGGCCGCACGCGCGAGGCAATGGCCCTCGCTCCCCAGCCACCGGGATTCCGATCCCGATTTCCGGCCACCGTAGGCGCGGTCTTGCGGATGGCTAGCAATGAGGTAACTCGCCGTCCGACCGTCCGGTAACAGTCCGGACCGAACCCAAGGCGTCGACGGCTCGTACTGTTTCACGCGCGAGTCAAGGAGTTGTTAGCAACTGTAGGGGCCTGGCAGCGTCGAAATCTACTGGGGCCATGGGTGATGCGCAAGAGATCCCCGGGGCCATGAAACAATGGCAAAGAAGGAACAGGAGTGGGTTTTTATTCAGTAAAAGTCTGACACCATCTCCCGCTCTGCCCAAGAACTGGGAATGTTATTATATGATTTTCCCATCTAAAAGAAAAATGACTTGCGACAGGGAAGTTGAATGAGGACGTAGACACAGTGTGTATAAATAAATTAGTTAGAAAAGTTACAATAGGCAGCAGGTATTATCTCGCCACCGCCGCCGGGATTCCAATCCCGATTTCCGGCCACCGTAGGCGCGGGCTTGCGGACAGTGAGCAATGGGTAGCTCGCCGTCCGGTAACTGTCCGGACCAAGCATAAGTCGTCGACGGCGCGCACTGTTAACGCGCGCCTCAAGGAGTCGTCAGCAAAAGCAGGGGCCCAGCCGGGTTGAAGCCTACTGGGGCCAGGGTTATCCGAAAGGGAACTCGAGCCCCGGTATGAAGGCTAGAAGGAACAGGGTGGGCTTTTAGTCAGTAAGAGTCTGACACTATCTCCCGCTCCGCCCAAGTGCGGGGTTTGTCATTGGATGCTTTTTCCCACCATAAAAAAAGGTGTTATCTAAATTAAATCATATTATGCATACATACTCTTATATACAAATACGAGTATTACGCACGTTTTAAATTTTCAAAAAAATCTTTTTTGCCTTAAAAGTTCTACCAGAAAGCAACATTTCAAAAATTCAGCATCCGTCACAAAAAATAGCATACAATAAACAATTTACCATTCCTCCCTAACAACATTATCCTTAGCGTAAACAACAACGCCGGGCTAAAAAGAAGAATCGCCCTTTTGAAGTCCCAGCATTCTAATCTAAATTTAAATTATTCACTTTTTAACGTCATTGCTGTCCCGGGATAAGGATCCCGGGACATCCGGAATCCGGTCTAATCTCTGTAATGTTTAATTAAAATATCACTGTTATTTTATGACCTAACAAACCGTAGGTGCCCAGCAGGGTCAAAGCCTATAACTGGAGCCATGGGTTTCGCGAAAGCGAACTCCGAGGCCCTGGAACTAAGGCAAAGAAGGAACAGGACTGGGTTTTAGTCAACAAAAGTCTGTCACGTCCTCGCTTTCCGCCCAAGAGCGGGAAAAGTCATTTGACAATTTCCCACCATAAAAAAAAAATCTATGGTGCACAGACTTAATAATAATAATAATAATAACTGTTTATTTCAGGCATCGGAGGCCCATAGAAAAAAATACATAAAATAATCTTAAGCAATACTTAATAAACTAATACATACTTCTTAATAGAACAATAAAACTTATTTTATATTATTATACACGTAGCATCGGCGTCGTGTTCCGCGGCGTGGTGTCGCGTAGCCGTCCTCGGAAACGTCGATACACGACACCTTTCGGCCAAAAGTCCTCTCTCATAAAGGTCTGTAGATGGTGGGTTGGAACTCGTATCACGAACGACTTGAAGTTGGTCTAAGAGTAATAGACGTACGTATGTAGCACCGGTACATCCTACCCATACACACAAAACGTTTTGGGAACACATTCTTTGTGCAATCATACAGATAAGGAGAGATTTTCTGCCGGAGCACAAAATATATAGGTACAGAAGTCAATCTACATACAAAGTACGCTCGAGCAACGCACACATAGACACCGCTCACAGACACGATGTCTCGGTCGCGTCTCGGATCACTCGTCGAACAATTCCGACTCAAACGCTCATTAGTGTGCGTCCACCGAGTGTAGATATAAAAAGTGAAGTACATACATGAGATTGTCTTCTGTACCTACCTATTTTGTGGCCGGAGTCTGTGTTTCCTGATCGCGACAACCTGAGGGTATTTAAGATAGATAGATAGATAGATTGATTCTTTATTGTACACCAAAAATAAAAATTACATGAGAAACTTAAAATTAATAGGGTGTCACAATGGGCGGTCTTATCGCTAAGTTAATAAGTTAAGTTAATAATTAGTTAAGTGCGGATGGCGAGCAATGGGTAGCTCGCTGTCCGACCGTCCGGTAACTGTCCGGACCGAGCCCAAGTCGTCGATGGCGCGCACTGTTCCCGCGCGCCTCAAGGAGTTGTCAGCAACAGCAGGGGCACAGCTGGGTCGAAGCCTGGCCAGGGGTAGCTCCGAAAGGTAGCTCGGCCCCGGTATGAAAGTCAAGAAGGAAAGGGGCGGGTTTTTAGTCAGTAAGAGTCTGACACTGTCTCCCGCTCTGCCCAAGGGCGGGGGATGTCATTTGGATGATTTTTACCCACAAAAAAAAGAGTGTTTAAGTGAAGAGTGAATAAATTACTTCTAGGAAAGTGTACTCCGTAATCGACCACATCGTCGCTTCATATCAGCCCCCCTAGCCAAGTTACAACCGTTTCTATTCTATTACTTAGTGTTGAATATCGTCGTCATCTCAACGCTCAGTCACGTGGTCAGAACAAAGGAAACGGAGGTGTGGCCTACTCGAGGTATTCGACTTAAGAGAATCGAAACGAATCGGTTGTAACTTGGCTAGGGGGTTAGGTGAGATAGTAGTCAAGAGCGAGCCTATCCATAATAAAAAAATCAAGTTTGGTTTTCGTGAGTCCTACATCAACAGCTTTCTTAAGGGGCCGGCGACGGATGAATTTCCATACAAACGTAATACCACGCTCATTTGCAGTTGGAGCATAATTCCAACATATTATGATGATTTTCGGTTATTGACAATGTTTATCTAGGTTCCAACGTCTTTCTTTTAAAAAAAAAAACAAAAAGAAATTTAAGCGAATTGTATTTCGCACTTTTTTACAGCGTAAATGGCAAAACATGCCATTTGGCTTTTCCTGTATTAAAAATAACAATATTTCTAATATTCTCGACGTAGGAACCTAGATAAATATTGTCTATAACCGAATATCATCATAATATGTTGGAAATATGCTCCAACTGCAAATGAGCATTGTATTACGTTTGTATGGAAATTCATCCGTCGCCGGCCCCTTAAAACGAAGAAGAATAACTTAATATTACACCAAGCAACATTGTTAGAACGTAGTTTTTACGAGTTCTCTCTACGAGCGCTTTTCTAGATGTAAAATCGAATAGTTTTAGTTTTCCAATTGTTACTAGTTCGTTGTTACGGTCGAATAGATTCCCTTGGCTCCTGATTTATAAGCAAAGTTTTATTCAACACTTAATGACTTTATACCCGGGTGGATCCAGGGGCATAAAGTCATTAATTTTCCAGGATAAATGTACCTTTCTCTGTGTCTACCAGTGACGTGTTCATGAAAATTTATTGGAAAATTTACAACAGATAATAAGATAAATGGATTCTTTGTGAAAATTTACAAACTATAGATAAAATATCTAAGATAAAAACAGAATGTGAAAAAGTCTATCACAATGTATTATAGGTACCTACCACGTCGTTATTTTAAAGCCATTTTCCATTCATTCCAGATTATATTTTATTTTTATTTAAATAAAACGCTGCCCCACACTAAGAATAATTCCAGTTAGTAATTTTACAGACGTTCAATTTTTTGTTAGTCTACGATTGGCTAAATCCAATATGGAGGACTCTTAGGGTGAGTTGCACCATTTAACTATAACGATAACAAAGCCGTTAACAGTTGTCAAATCGTCGAATTGACCAATAGGCGGCCGTTTCACGGCTGGTTATGGTTTGGTGGTCGTTATAGTTAAATGGTGCAACCAGGGACTTAAAAACACCTTCATAAAGGTTACAGAATTATAAGTGTTACATGTTGAATTGGTAACAGAATCAAATATGTAACACTTATTAATGTGTTTTCAATGTGTTAACCCAAAACACTTACAAAAGTGTAACCCTAACATATCTGTAACAGATATAAAAGTGTTAACAGTGTTAATAAGTGTAACAGATAAACGCAGCGTTGCCAAAGTTACAATTTACAAAGCTATACTAAAACTGATTATTTCAGTTACACATATTAACACTTATTAACACATATAAACAGGTTACAGTTTGATTCGGTAGCACTCCATAACACATATAAAAGGTTACAGTTTTATTCGGTAACATTATTGTATCTGTTACATTTAAAAGTGTTTTTCTGTTAAAACTGTTTTAAAAAACAGTGTTAAAACACATTATTACGGTTACAGTTTGAGTCCCTGGGTGCAACTCACCCTTAGAGATGACAAACTTGTATTTTTTCGCAGCCTCAAACATTTTTTTTTTTGAAGTAAGAAATCATTCCATGACTTCTCACAGTTTAAGGTGGTGCGAGGGAGCATGTCAGACTTCTACTGACTAAAATGCACCTGTATCCTTCAGTTTACTCTTTACGTTCTCTTTACGTAATTTCTTTGACTTTCACTCCAACAAGGTGGACCGATGACCTGGTCAGGGTCGCGGGAATCCGATGGATGCGTGACGCACAGGACCGGTCGTTGTGGCGACGCTTGTGGGAGGCATATGTCCAACAGTGGACGTCTTTCGGCTGATATGATGATGATGATGAATTTCTTTGACGAGCATCGGCCCTGCAGTTTTTTTGACAATCTCTTCGAACCTGATTGAATAAGTAGGTATAAAATGAATAGTTCCTGACATAAGTCCGTTCAAACAAAATCTTCAGCGTTATAATATTAGAATAGATACCACCGACCACCGACTATGGTATGGTATGCCCTATACCTGTATAGAGCAGAATAGAATAGCATTTATTCGGCGCAAGTAATACAATATACAACAACATAAAATAATAATAAAAAAAAGAGTACAGACATACAATACAGTTGCAGTGACTGTGCCTGAACCAAAAGGGTCACCAACTCATCAATTGCTGGGCGTCAAACACCCAGCGCTGATTTTCAGCTGGCACCGCGCAGTGACGCACGGATGATGGTAAATAAAGTATACTTAATTAAACAAATAAATATAATCTATATAAATATAACCCATACTTAAAATAAATATTGATAGTAGTGTATTTGTGTGATAATATTGTTATATACGTACGTAACTAAATATTTTATAAAATACCGTCTGTACCGTCTATGCCTTTGTTTAAGACCGTCTATTGTACAATTATTTTTATAAATGTTTGAGTTACAATAAAATTGTGCAGTAAAATCTTTATATATAAAAAATCGTGTCAGTTGCACTATTGATAACTCAAGAACGGCTGAGCCGATTTGGCTGAAAATTGGTGAGGAGATAGCTTAAAAAGAGACGGATATAGGATTATTATTTTTTATACAGAAATCTTCTTGAAAACTTTAATCTGTTTCCGTCTCTGTCATAGAGCGGGAGAAATCATTGGATAATTTATCCAACTGAAAAGGAAAAAAGATCTGATCCGATTGCTGAAACCATTTCACCGATCCTCCTCTTGGCGTCGTATTCCTCAATGCTGAGGGTCGTGATCCCCCTGTTTCATCACTCTATCCCTTATGATATTCCTCCATCTGTTCCTGTCTCTGGCGGTGTGAAGGGCATTGTACATCGTGGAGTCAAGGGCGGTGCGGATCTGGTCGGACCAAAGTATTGGGCTGCGCCCGCGAGGCCCCATTTCACCGATAGAAAGCTGCTTTATTCCTGGGTGACAGGTTAGTTACACTAATATATTATAGAGGTAATTTTTTTTTTATGTTTTTTTGTTTGTAGGAGGTAATCTCTGGAAGTACTGGTCCGATTACTAAAATTTTTTCACCGATAGAAAGCTGCTTTATTTCTGAGTGATATAGGCTACATTTTACATACGTGGGAGAAGTCGCGGGCAAACGCTAGTCTTTTATGTACGCGAGTGAAGGCGGGGGCAAAAGCAAGTTTATAATAATAATTGATACTGTAAATAGATAGATTGATAGATAGATGTATTCTTTATTGTACACCAGAAATAAAAGTTATGCGGTCTTATCGTTAAAAGCGATTTTTTACAGACAACCTTTGGATGGATTTGACAGAGAAGGAGAAAAAAAGAAATAATCCTGATTTCGTAAAGCTCGCTCAGTCTCAGCACACGCAGCTAAACCCGACGTTGATGAATTTCATGTTATCTTAGCGCAGATTCCTTGTGTACATAATATCGTAACACATGTGCCAAAATTCCAATATCCTGCCATTCTGCATCTACATTCTCATAACAGCGTCTTTACTCTAATATTTAAAAGACGAAATTGACTAACATATCAGCCTAAATTACAAGACCAAGGAGTGTGAAAGGGGATTGCGCAGCTTCTATGGTGTTCCAGGCCAAAGACGGACATCAAATATTACTATCAATGATAAAACTATTGTTTTTTCCATAAAGTTACTTTTTATTTACCACTTATTGTTTATTATAGTAGCGCTCATTTGGAACTAAGGGAATACATATTTTTTTATGACAAAATTAATGATCAAAGTATTTTTTTCTGGTCAATTGTCCGCTCATGGCCTTAAATGGGCAATCCCCTTTGCAGGTTTTCCGAAATTCGCCCCTAAAGGGATAAAACGGAGATTCGAAATTTGTTTGGAGATACCTGCTTTTGCGCGGTTAAAGCTGCGTGCAGAAGCTAGGGTTAAAATATACAAGTTGACGGCGGGTGTACTATACCAAATAATCGAATATTAATTACCTATTAAATGATAAATGATATTTATTTTGTAAATAGGTTTTAAAAACACTTTTACACATCAATTTTTTTTTACGTCCCTTTAAACTAGATCAGGCCGGTTTTTCCTAGCTGACTACCCTGAGAAGAAACACCGAAACAAACTCAGGGGTCAAAGTCTCTTTTATAGTCCATACAGTAAATATGTATTGGTCAAAATAATGAGAATGACATAGGCTATATTTTATCTACGCGGGTGAAGCCGCAGGAAAAATCTAATTCTAGATAAATTACACCCAGCCACATCCAGAACAAATGATCATGCTAATCATACAAACATTTGTCCTGGATGGGAATCGAACCTACAAACTAAATAAAGTGACGCTGCTAAAACTGAACTCAATTGACATTATTCTTGCCTATTGCGTTTATCATCCAAAACTAACAAGAGAATCTACTAAAAATCTTTCAGCCACAGAGATCAGCCATCCTAAAGTAATCTGAAAACTCCACAGAACCGTATCAAAGGTATAAAGTACACTTAACCGTACCTTTGATCCCGGCCTCGTTAGCCACTAAATTGTACAGAAGATATGGACAAAGAATTAGAACTACCCTCACTTGGACTTCAAAGACTTTTTATGTCTATACTTTTGTGTGAACTTGAAAATTAATGGATGAAGGAGATTACTTTTTTAAGGGAGTTAATAGTTTTGGGATTATTACTTAAACTTATATATAATACTAGCTTTTGGTGGTCAGTAAATTCATACTTAGGATAAAGGAAAGGATTCAGTTTTTGGGTACTTCTGTTTTGGTTTACTCTATAATTTAATATTCGCCTCGTCGTGTATAACGCATAAATGAAAAGATCGGAACAATTATCTTACTTCGGTTGTCCTGTCTAATTATAATTTATATGTTTTTTGAAGAAGCTCGGTCCCGGTAGTGGTCCACGAAAAGCAAGAAGGAACGGGGTGGGCTTTTAGTCAGTAAGAGTCTGACACTATCTCCCGCTCCGCCCAATAGCGAGGGTTGTCATTGGATGACTTTTCCCACCATAAAAAAAGGCTGGAGTGGATAGGCTCTAAATAAACTAGTACATCACTGCTTAACATCAAGTGGGATTGCAGTCAAGCACTATAAACCAGTGATGTCACTTAAAAATTTTAAAAATATTTCACGAATTATTCCAAGCGCCATTGGCTGAAAAGATTGCTTCAAATTTTACTCACATGTACCCATAGGATGCTTTATATCCCGGAAATATGACACAGTACAAACGATCAAGTTCATCACACAAGCATTTGTCCCGGGTGTTAATCGAACCCACAACCTCCAGCATAGCAGCAAGGGCCACTAACCACTAGACCAACAGGCCAGTCGAAACAAATATTATTTTACTTTCATAAAAAAGGGAGAATATTACGTAACATACTAGTATAATATCTACCGTAATTTAATAAAAACGAGAAATATATAAAGAATCAAGAAAAAAATGTATGTAAGTACATTTAAAATTGTTTTCTTCTCTAAATAGATACGCAATCTGCCTCTTTGACAAATTCTTCTTATATTCGTTATGTCAGTCCAATCTAGTACAGGCTATGTTTATTAAACCTTATGAAAGTATAAAAACGTACATAAACAACCAATATGAAAAAAGAATATTTTTTTAACGTTATACAATATTATTTTAGTATAGGTGAAACCTGAATATAGTTTATTCAAAATCAGTAACTGAATCGATCCCAATCATTTTTATTTCACCATGTTGTAGATATTTTTGCTAAAACTTGCTTTGATACCCTGATACTAAATATAGCACAGATCACGACAGGTCATAGCGGGAATTAGATGCACCACAGCTGGGTGCGGGACCAAAACAACCTCTCACGCTCTCATCGTCATTTATTCATCTCTCTCGCTCGAATGGCCCGTTAACCATGTATTTATGCGGACAACCAGGTAACATAACAAGCTTATAACTGTCATTTTTCATGATACAGTTATAAAATTTGGTACATAGTTTCTTTACTTAAAAATACTAGACATGTATTATTTGTCTATGAATATTTAGGAGAAAACGGAAAAGCAGAACCCAACTAAACATGAATATAGTTAGAGTTCTGCCTTTTCCTTTTCTTCTTTCGTTATTGTTCGGAAAACTTACCGTGGTCCTCGAACGCAAAGGGCAACTGAAGTGTCATCATCATCATCAACATTATCATCATCAAATCAGCCGAAAGACGTCCACTGCTGGACATAGACCTCCCACTTCTCAGGTTCTTTGCGTACCATAAAGAAACCCACCGTGTTCGAAGGAACACAATGGGTTTTAGTCGATAAAAATCCAATAAACTAGTGCGCCTCACCATCAACGATTGCATTTCTACTTACCACCAGGTGGGATCGCAATCAAGCACTAGTTTATATCAATAAAAAAAACTAACACTTCTTTTCGCTTCCAACCAGAGCGAGAAAACCCATTCGATGATGTCACTATTATATGTATAAAAAAGGTTGATAAAGGTCATATTTCTTAGAATTTTTGGTCCTAGGACATGCCAGTTTCCTAGCTATATTTTCCTTCACTGTTATAACAGCAAAGTAATCTACAAATATTGGCGATAACATTATGGCTTGCTAACAAAGACGGAAAGATTTACCTAACACGATTGACATCTCTCTTAAGGCGTATTGTCCCTTAAACATCTGGACGGAGTTCAATGCACACATACTCGAACTGCCACCTACGCCCACATAGAGCACCGGTGACCTTTAAAATATTTTTCTTAATGCGAAGTATTGATTGATTTGATTTACATAATAATGCTATGTATGTTCTGAAGAATACTTAACCAGCAATTTATTTATTCATTTTTAATTGATATACACTAGAGCTTGACTGCGATCCCACCTGATGGTAAGCAGTGATGCAATCTCCGATGGTGAGGCGCACTAGTTTATGAGCCTATTCACTCTTGCCTTGAAGACACTCAAGTTATAAATAAGTTGTGTGTTTATTGTGTAAACGTATTCCTAAAGAACGACGCCATTTGAAAGGAAGGAAAATAAGCGAAAAAATATCATGTAGTAATTTTTTTATTGGCAAATGTCTTATGAAAAAATCATGTGTTGATAATGTCATACCCCACTAATTTTTAATTAGCACAAATACTTTAAAGGGCTTATTAAGGTATAAGGTCTTGTTATTATTTAAGTTAAGTCTCAATGAATAATATTTATAAACAGCAAAGTTATAAGCGAATGTTTATATCCAAAAATGTCACTCATTTATGGAAATATTGTACATGCAAATATGATTATGAATGAATAAATGACGGTCAAAATAGAAAAAAAAACACTATGCCTAGTTTTTTTCTAGTAGCAATTGTTATGAATGATTGATTACGTAAATAACTATTATGTATTTACTGATTATTGTTACTATTTTGGTGTACAATAAAGTTTATTCTATTTTATTTTATGAAAAAATTTCGTGGATTATTTTGGGATTTTGTTTGTTTTTTATTTTTGACTACAAAAATATGATCAATAAACCCCATTTTTTTATACTAATTAAAAACTTGAGAGATTTATGTATTTTTTTTTCAAATCTATTAATCCAGCCGTTACCAAGGAGTAGGCTTTGTAAGTCACTATTTTATGGCACTAAGTGGGAGTAAGGGCCTTAACACGATTGACATGTCTTTTAAAAGACATTTTATCTCTTGTCTCTCGCTTCTTCATAATGTATACCAATCTTAATGGAACTTATTGTCTTCCAAAAATATCTGCCCCCATTATTTTGCACCAAATACTATCTGTTGTCAGCTGCGATCGGTTTAAGTGTCTCACGACTAGGGTTGGCGATTTTTTTTTTTATGAGTTCGGTTTTGACCTAGTTTTAACTTGTTATTGATGGATTCACGATGAAGTGAGCGAGTACAGATGAATGCTAAACTCTCAGTTAAAAAAAAGTGAATGAAATCTATTTTTTAATTTCATCATAGATGTTTTATATTTATTTCATTAGCACCTGCATAACCCCGTTATTCAGCAACTCGATACTCCTTGGATATACTGATGGTCAGATTTTCTGTCGTCTGACTACCTGTTACGAATGACAACTGGGTCCAACGGTATATTTTATCAATATGTAAGTATATTTGTAATTATTTTAGAATATATTTAAATTGTATGTTATATATATGTATCTTTATTTTTCACGTGTATAGAAATAAACATTAACTTTGTGCCTATTTTTAGGTTTTTCTTCTAATTTGCTCCCATAATACACTCGAGAGCAAAAAAATCGCACATCATAACTCTTTTTGTTCAGGCAGTTTTTGTCATGAATGTATACAGATATTGAAAACATTTCATACATTATTTGAAAGCCTATTTAATTACCTTTCTAATGATATGAAATACAGTGTAAAAAAATAACCTTGAAAGGGTTTAGAGCACAAAATCCAACATATGGAAAAAATGACCAAATTACACTTAAGAAAGAATGAGAGTCAAACTTAAAATTTTTGTTTATCCTGATTGTCAATAAAGTGTATTCCCTCCCTTAGCCCTATTTACAGCTGTTACTCGACTTTTCATCAACTGTATTAATTTTACCATGAAATCTTAGGGCATAACGTCAACTCCTCGTCAATGACCAATTGAAGCTCTTGGAGGCGTAGAGAGCCAGGCTTTTTGCACTAAGTCTTCTTTCAAGGTCATTCCAGATATTCTCAATTGGATTAAGATCAGAATCTACGAGCTGATCTCTCTATCGCAATGATTCCAACGTCTTACATGTAGTCGCAAACTGTTCTAGCGACATGCGATCTGGTGTTGTTTCGCATTAAGGAAAAAAAATCTACCACAAGCCCCACAAGCAGCTTCACATATTCTTCAAGCACTTTTTTGATGTATCATAAAGCCGTCAACCCTCTCGATATCAGGCCAGTAATGGCCCAGTGATGAATACAATGTTAGTTTAATAAAATGCCTCCAAAACCCACTTGTTCGCTCATGAAGCATTATTAAAATTGCCATGATGACCTTCTGTAGACCCTATAGCATCCATCATGGTCATCTAAGTCATTCTGCACTTATCAGAAAACACAACAGCCTGCCATTAGGCATACATCCAATTTAAGTGTTTCGTGGCAAATTATTGCCGGGCTTGTCGGTGAGCTGTGGTCAATTTGGTTCCATTTGCTGAGCGATGTGTAGTCAGGCCTGCTTTACCCAGTCTTTTCCTAATCGTCAACTGATTTACACTGACATTACAAACTTCTTGAAGCTTTTGTGTCAATTCAACCGTGTTCAGTAGCCGATTTCTCAAAGTACTTGTTACAGGAAAGCGATAATCACACCCTGATCCTATGCGCCACCGGCCAGATCCTGGTAGCTGAATATACCCACGGGTCTCTTGAAACCTCTGGTATACCAGACGAATGGGAAAGCGGCTAAAATTTAGCTGTCCAGCGACTTTATTTTGATTATGGCCTGCTTTAGGCAAGGCAATAACTTGAACGGCTTCTGCGGGCATGGTATCCATATTTTTCCAGTAAATCCACCTGTTTCTAATAAAGACGTTATCACGTTACCGGAAACTGATTAAAACTCCTAAACAGCACCCTTTTTGTAGCTCTAGGTAAAGGTGCAAGTAGTGAAATGCAAATGGGTGAATTTGGGGAATGGGTATACCGCTGGTTTTTGTGAGTTACGTGAAGTTCAATGATCTTAATTTTATGTTTTTATAAAGCTATCTTTGAATGCTTCAATTTAGCTTAATTATTTGTATTCAATATCTCTAGATTTAAGAAAAAAACAGTATTGAATGAAATTACAAGCCATGTGCGATTTTTTTGCTCTCAAGTGTATATATCTGCACTAACATTTTTTTTAATTGTAGAAGGTAATCTCTGATAGTGCTGGTCCGATTGCTAAAAATTTTTTCACCCATAGAAAGCTGCTTTATTTTTGAGTGACGTAGGCTATATTTTATGTACGCGAGCAAAGCTGCGCGCAAAAGTTAGTTTGTAATATAATTGTTGGCCAATGTTAAGATATTTAAGAAAATGTGGCAACTTATATTGATTACTTTAATCGAATTAATTTATAATTGCTTGAGACTGTACACTATTACTTTGCCATGTGACAAGTAAATAGGTGGTAGAAAATACAGATGACAACAGTGCTTTCCAAATCTTAGCTGTGCGCATAATAAATGTGAGTGAGAGGCACTTAGTATTACCGAATAATACTAAGTGCCTCTCACTCACATTTATTATGCGCACAGCTAATACATACAACATATAGAGCTAAGAACCACATTAGACCGATGGAAACGTGGACCACGGCCGATTTATACGTAGACCGACGTGGCGTGGCGTGGATCTAATGTAGCTCCACAAGTCTAGTTGCCATATAAAATGTATGGAGACCGACGCGTCAATATCAGCGTACATAGTTCTACCTTAAACCATGTGCGAATGATACCCTGCAGTATGTCTATAGTAAATTTATTACGAATACGGTTCGTTCCTGACCCTTGTCAAAAGTTTGAATGTGTGTTTGAAGTTTGTCTTGTGTGGTTATAAATTGCTGTGGGCTCTGAGCTATCTTTCTTGCGTCATGTTACTGCTAGGTGCGGGTACAGATGGTTATAGAATAGAATAATAAACTTTATTGGACACCGAAATAGTAACGTAACTTTTGTACGAACTTAAATTTATGGGCACTAAGTCTTATGGTTGACAGTGAAAACTACCAGACAACCTCTAAATTGACAGTATAAACTTAAAATAAAAAAGGCGCCGTCAGTTGCGTAAACAGTACTAGTAAATTAATTAAACATAAAGTTTTTGATAAAATAATAAATATTTACTTTCACATTTCAAGTAAACCAATAAAAAGTCGTCTATGTTTAGAAAATGTGTTAAAAAATACAATTTGTTCGAAACCTCTTCTTATTCATTTAAATTTTGAATTAAATTTATTTGTCAATTTTCCACCTTTATAAATTACTAGCTGTCCGCCCGCGACTTCGTCCGCGTGTACTTCGGTTATCGCACTCTAAACGTGTTTTCCCGTAGGAATAAGATGTTTTTCCGGGATAAAAAGTAGCCTATGTTCTTTTCCATGTCAAAGGCTATATGCATGCCAAATTTCATCCAAATCCGTTCAGCCGTTTTTGCGTGATTAAGTAACAAACATCCACACTTTCACATTTATAATATTAGTTAGGATTTGTAAGCTTGCGCTTCACCGCTATCCCACCTGAAGGTAAGTGATGATGTGCACGATGGTGCACGCTTGCACAGAAGTGACCTATTCACTCTTGACGCTTAAAGACCTCTAGGTTTTCACTATCAGGAAAGACAGACTCCGGAAGTAAATTCCGTTTTTTAGCTGTACGTACAATTAATGTTTTAGGGTTGAACTACACTGTACACACGTCTGCCACTTAGGTACGCCAATCTGGGCGCGTCGGCCTCCATACATTTTACATGGCAACAAGTCTTAGAGCTACATTAGATCCACGCCCGCTACGCGACGTACAAACCAGGCGTATTCCACGTGTGCCTCATTCTAATGTAGCTCTAACATATGTAGCTTTAACAACCGGAAAAAAAAACTTGCAAGTAGAGTTGACTGGCAAAAAATGCATAAGGCATTAAGTCCGCCTTTGTAAAGTGTTTATGTACATTACATAGTAGGCCTTATAATGTTCCCACTGTTGGGACTCAGGCCTCTCAGGAGGGAATGGCAAAGAGTTTATGTGCATAAAGTTTTAATAAACCCTAACTAATATTATAAATGTGAAATTGTGAATGTTTGGATGTTTGTTGCAAAAACGGCTGAACAGATTTGGATGAAATTTGGCATGCACATAGCCTTTGACATGGAAAAGAACATAAGCTACTTTTTATCCCGGAAAAACATCTTATTCCTACGGGAAAACACATTTAGAGAGCGATAACCGAAGTATACGCGGACGAAGTCGCGGGCGGACAGATAGTAAATAAATAACTTTACATTCAACATTTTTGAATGTGGCAGCCCTATCGGCGTCACAATGGCGTCATCACTCGCCTGTCGGTTGGTACCGTGTTGTGTATTTTTCACCAAACTCAGACCTTTTTAATATATTCTATCTACATTTTTTAGCTGTCGAAGAAGATGTTTCGAGGGATATATTGTGTTTAATATCAGTAGGAATGTGTGTTGTTTCGTATCATATGTAATAAAATTTTATGTAGATAAAATTGGCATTCATCACATTTATTATTAAAATTACTGTGCTATGGAGCGCAGTATACTATTCGTTAAGGCCAGGTTGTATTCATTTTGAACTTTTGTAAACATCTGGAAATCCACAAATGTAAAAGAGAATACCATGAAAAAATATATTTTATTAAAATAGACTATATGACCAACCGCCGGGCAAAAATCAAAACATGATATAAATTAGATGGCTTGATAAAAAAAATCGGGAATCTGACCCTAGTGAGCAATGGGTAGCTCGCAATCCGGCCGTCCGGTAACTGTCCGGACCAAGCCCAAGTCGTCGACGGCGCGCACTGTTCCCGCGCGCCTCAAGGAGTTGTCAGCAACAGCAGGGACCCAGCCGGGTCGAAGCCTACTGGGGCCAGGGTTATCCGAAAGGGAGTTCGAGCCCCGGTATGAAGGCTAGAAGGAACGGGGTGGGTCTTTTAGTCAGTAAGAGTCTGACACTATCTCCCGCTCCGCCCAAGAGCGTGGTTGTCATTGGATGATTTTTTACCACCAAAAAAAAAAGTTCCGCCTGCTGATTATGTTATATTATATAAGTTTTATCAAAAATAATAATAAAATATACATATTAAGCGAAACGTACCGGAAGACGCAGCCTTGGAAGGCTTCCTACGAGGTGAACCGATGACCTGGTGAAGGTTGCGGGAAATTGATGGATGCAAGACGCACAGGATCGTTCATTGTGGCGACACTTGGGGGAGGCCTATGTCCAGCAGTGGACTAATATCGGCTGAAATTATGATGATGATGCTACCTACAAAATAAACTTTTTATTTAATTTAATTGAAAGCTTTTAACCATTGAGATCGAAATAACGAACGTCAAATAAAAAATACATTTCTTCATTTTACTAACTTTCCAATAAAATTGCATTTTAACTGTAAATGCAAAAATGCAATGTAAAGGCAAAAATCAACACTAGGAAATCTTTTATAAAAACATTGGACATTGGAACCGGCAATGCTACAATCAGACATACGAAACCTCTTTTTCTGTTTCCTATATTTTTAGGGACGATTTATTATTTTGCACAGTGACGTGCGTGTATTTGTAAAATTCAGTTGCAGGTTATCTTGAATAAAAGTGACCTAATTTTTTAACAGACTTCCAAAAAAGGAGGAGGTTATCAATTCGGTTGTATTTAAAAAAAAATATGTTTGTTACCTCAGAACTCCATCGTTTATGGACCTATTACCAATTATTTTTTTCCTCTTAAAGGATTTGCTTCCAGATTGGTCCCATTTTTTTTCAAAATCCAGGGAAATATTATAGGCAACTATGTAGTGACTTTGGTATTTTCAACGTGGACTTAAGCATTTACAGTAAAAAAAAAAAAAAAATTGATGAAGCGGAACTGATAAAAAAGACAAGGAATGGCCAACGGAACTTCATACTCACATAAATATCGCAATGAAGAGGTTGATAACACAAAAAACAATGAAGAATTTAAGCGACTATGACAATAGAAATAAATAAATGATTCTGAATAGTTTTGTTGGAAATGCTATCATCGAAGTGATTTGATGATGATGATGGAGCCGGAAGATAGGTACCGGAACCAGAAAGTGGAAGGTGGACACGGGAACTTCATAATAAAACAATGTATCCTAGCAGTGTTTGGGTTAACCTTTCGAATGTCTTAAGTTACACAGTCCGACATAAGGTAATTGTCTTTCTATTGTGTCTCTAATTACGACATTCAAAGAGTTAATTATAAGTTGTTTTTTTGTAATTTGTATTGTGTTGTGGAGCACAATATAGTGTTTTCAAGTAGGAACCAGTGCGAGCCAGACTCGCGTACAAAGGGTTTCGTAAAGTCAGTAGCAAAAACCGGCAAAAAAACTCACCTTTGTTGTATAGAATCCTCACTTAAATATTTATTTTATTATGTTTTTAGTATTTTTTATTTATCCGAATGAGAGCAGTGGTGGTCGAATGGTAATGGCCCCGACTTACGAGTTGTAGGTCGCGGGTTCGAACCCAGCCAGGCGCATTACTTTGTGTTATTTATTTCATCACCACTGCTCTCAAAACAGTGAAGGAAAACATAGTGAGGAAACCGGCATGTCCTAGCACCAAAAATTCGAAGACATGTGACATTCACCAACCCGCACTGGGCCCGCGTAGTGGATTACGGCCCATTCTCACTCCTAGAGAGGAGGCCTGAGTCCCAGCAGTGGGAACATTAAAAAAAGGCTGATGATGATTTTTTTTATAGCAGCAACAGAAATAATTACCATCTGTGAAAATTTCAACTGTCTAGCTATAGCATGAGATACAGTCTGGTAACAGAAAAACGGCCACCGGATTGATAGCAAGAAGACATTAATATCGAATTGTTTCATATCGCAAAATTTTATCTGCAACTTTACCTTTGACATTAAAAAAATCTGTGCCATCTTTCAAATTGACGCTTATCAAGGGAGCTGAATAGTGCTTACAACTCGCTTGCCTAACAAAAAACCCATGACTCACAGTTATGGAGTACTCCTTCACCCCCACTCGATGTTAGCAGCCTCTTGCACTGCCCAAGTGTTCTCGAGCCCTGGCCTATTTTATTAGACGATACACCCCCCATTCAATTCACGACCTTGTTTCTGAATGACAGAGTTTATTTCGCAATGAAGTGAAAGTGGGTTTGTTAGGCAAGTCTGAGAGTAAAGAAGTGAAAAATGTGGAGCTCTGTTTAATTAAAGTAAAAATTAAGGCGTTTAGGTCTTGGTTGGTTTTGTTGGTCTTTTAATTTGATAGTGCTGATGCTGACTATATGTAGCCTACATTATTTCTTCTTATCATATAGAACGAAGTCTTCTACCGCTTCCATCTGTTTACGATGAGTTCAAAAACTACTGAACCGATCTTTATGCGGTTTTCAGCTATAGACAGAGTGCTTCACAAGTGTATAATATACACCGTTAAATTTTAATCGTTTTAATCCCGTGGAGGGTCGATCTGGTACATGAAACACTATCGATTTGTAAAGATAAAACATCAGCTGAGCGAGTTCAATAACCTGTAGGTAATAGTCGGCGTTACGCACAAAATACCTACCGGTCATTGAACTCGCTCAGCTGACGATTTCTTAAAGAAATTAATTTCGTACATGCGTAAATTAATACGAGTTTTGAATAAAAGGTACTTTATTTTTTAATTTTATCTTTACAAATCGATAGTGTTTCATGTACCGAATCTTCCCTCCACGGGATTAAAACGATTAAAATTTAGCGGTGTATTCATATTATAGTTAAAAAAACCGTTCAAAGCTGGGGCGGTTCGCTAGGTAAAACGTAGCAAGTACCTACCTTTTCATTATACACGTGTGTCAAACTACGATGTTCAATATTACACGAAAGGAATGAGTGAAACTTCGTAATCATATTTTTTTGTGAGATGTTAGAAATGGCTCGCTTATTATTTTTCTTCATTTTTGTGGGAGCTGCACAACAACCAGCCAGATTATAATTAATTGTAGTGGGACCTAGCCACCACACTTTTCTGCACGAGTGCAAAACACATAGCGAGCCTAGAAGCAGTAGGATTTTTTTGGTGTGGGAAATCAACCACCAACTTCAACCGCTTTGGAGCGAGATTAAATTAAGGTGCTTTTCATAAATATCTGTTGAAAATTTAATATGTTGTCAGGAATGAACTTTTCGTTTGTTATATTTTTGTAGGCAAGTATTACTGACTACAATAAGTCGTATCTTTATATAAGAAACTCTTATAATCACTAATTGATTTCTCTTTATGGCGTAATGGAAGAAAAATATGAGAAAAGAAACACAATAACTATATCTTTGTTAGAAAAATAATATCTAACAATATCATCCATCAAAACACATATTGTCTTAGTAAAACAACACATTTTCGGCAAACATTTAAGGACGGGTGTTGACTACTGTAATGTAACATGCTATGTAACACGTCCACATTATCGCAATGTATCATGCAATGTAACAGAATTCTCATCATTAGTGTGGACGCTTTGAGCGCGCGAACCGTGCACACTACACGCGGACAAAGCATGCTCGGTACGTGCATGCGCTGCGTCCACACTAATGTAGGCGTGTTTAACTATTTACTGAAGCGACTCACTGTTCCGAAACATTTTAGTGTTCCGAAAGATACATTTTATTTAAATCAATTTAACATATTACATACACAACTAAAAACTATAATTACAGTAAATTTAAAAAATAATAACCCTACGCTGATTACAACTAACTAAAATCAAACTAAAATATGGCGTCAAAAAACTCTTCCATATCGCTGTCGACTGGTAATGTGCCCAAAAGGCTGGCGGCATTGCTACGCTGTATGGCAATTTATCCTCTGTCCGAGGTAAAAGCCAGCCTTTGGGTCACGCGAAGTGTCCGAAAGATTGGAAATCAGTAATGTTTTAAATGAATCATTTGGAACAATTGGAACACTGAAACACTCTTTACTTTAAATGACCTGCAATCTTTTTAAAATTCAAATTAAAACGTAAATAGTGCAGTTATAATTAATATCTTGAACTAAAAACATGTATGCACAAATCATATATAATATCACAGTTATGGAACATTTCAGTGATTCAGATGCAAATGTTCGATCGCAAAGATGGCACACTTTTCCCCCACCTAAATATGAGTAGGTACATGCGCACGCTGCGTCCACATGTTACCTTGCATGTTACACGTTGCTTCAGTCTGTACCCAGCTTATATACTTCGTATGTTTCTCACAAAAATTTCAGGAGCGAATTATGTTTACGACAACACAAGGGAGGAGTGCCGGTAGAATTGTCTCGTAAAATACGTTGCAATAGGACGTCATAATACAATGTTACGACTGTTATCTTTGAGACGTGGATAGAGAGGTAAATATTTTCAAACATACAAGTACTATTTTTAAAAACGTCAATACGTTGAGCAAGTATTGTCATATGGCGTGGTAATGTCACCAGTCTTTTAGGCACATAATCAGTCGATAGAGGTACGGGGGCGTTTTTTGATACTACATTTAAGATTGTTTTTAATTAATTTTATTTAGTTATCCGACTCAGCTGGGCAGCGTTCGGGAAGCTGCGTGGTATTTTTTCGTCCAACATACTACAGTGTCTCAAGACAAAAGTCTATGACCAGTGTGTGTTGCTAGTGATGACATATGGCTGCGAAACGTGGTCGCTTACAATGGGCCTCATCAGAAGACTTAAAAGGGCAATGGAAAGGGCTATGCTGAGTTTCTTTGCATGATCGAATCAGGACTGAGATATCCGCAGAAGAACTAAGGTTACCGACATAGCACGAAGAATCGCCAAACTTAAGTGGCAATGGGTAGGGCGAATTGCTCGCATAACAGATGGCCGTTGGGGCCGAAAGGTTCTGGAATGGTGACCACGTACCGTAAGGCGCAGCGTTCGAAGGCCTCCTACAAGGTGGACCGATGACCTGGTAACGGTTGCGGGAAACCGATGGATGCGAGACGCACAGGATGGTTCATTGTGGCGACACTTGGGGGAGGCCTATGTCCAACAGTGGACGTCTTTCGGCTGAAGTGATGATGATGATGATGATGATGATTTAGTTAAGGATTTTTATTATTGTTTTGTTTCAGTGTATTAAACAGCTTTATTTATTAAACAGCCTTCACACCCCAGCCGCCGCGATACCGATTCCGATTTCTAGCCATCGTAAGCACGGGCTTGCCGACGGTGAGCTACCCATTGCTCGCCGGTATCCGTTCGGACCGAGCCCAAGCCGTCGTCAGCGCGTATTATTCCACGCGCGCCACTAGGATATGTCAGCAACCGTAGGGGCCCAGCAGGGTCGAAGCCTGGGGCCATGGATTCGCTTCTGAAAGGAAAACACGGGGCCCTGGAATACAAAACAACAAAGGAACATAGGAGTGGATTTTAGTCATTAAAAGTCTGATACGTCCTTTCGCTCCGCCCAAGAGCGGAAGAAGTCATCAAATGACTTCTCCCTAGATTTCCCACCTAAAAAAACTGCTTTAAGGTTATGCGTTTATTATGTTACGTGTTGTAGGTATATAGATTTAGAAGCACTTATATTTTTTAAAGGCTCTTAGGAGACCGTCAAAGTATTTTCCCCTTCACAGTATTTTCCAAGCGAAGTGTAAATTCAGACGTAAAAAAATATAATAAAATATTCAAACTTTTTAACGAACGCCGTCCCACGCACTTCTGATGACTTTTAACCTTTTAAAAAGCTGACGCAACACAATCTCTACTAAGTGTGGTCCATGATTACAGAGTCCTGAGTTGTTACATAATGTAATACAAAAGTTATAATAAGTTTTAAACGATGCTTGTTTTACATATCCATACTTAATACCTATGTATATGTTGCAGCCATCTGGCTAAATTAGCCATCCAATTGGACGCCTAGGGCGTTCGTTAAAGGCCGGCCTCCAATTGGATGCCTAGCCCGATAGTTGTTTGAACTAAAATCACTCAACGTTTAACAGCTTGGCGTATTAAAAGATAGCCCTTTCGAAATGACTGATCAAGACTCAGCCAAGACATTCAAATTTAGTTCCGCTATTTATTGATTTAATAATATTTCAATATTACTTGGCGGATACTATTACTAAAAAGTAGTTTTATATAATTTATAAACTCATGATTACCCTACTAAACTAAATGACTACACAACGTTCAGCCATCTGGTTAAACGTTGCGGTCAACGACATGGCTAGTTGTTTTTCAGCCATTTCATTGGATGCCGGAATTTAACGAACGCCCTAGGCGTCCAATTGGATGGCTAATTTAACCAGATGGCTACCACATATATATGTCGTGGTCAGATCTTAGTTTGGCGATTAAGTTTGGCTATCTTCTCATTTTTTATAATCTGATGATGACTTTCGAAGATATGGAACGAAATTCCTCATAGAATCACAGCAGAACTGTTGTAACAAGTAAAATTTCTTTGTTTAAATGTGTAGTCGATGACTGGCTGAAAGAAGAGGGGGGAATGTATCGAACTGAGCTGATTGAAGCCCGAAGGTAGGCTTGGGCTTGGCATATTGGATTTGTTATGCCATTTTTTAATGATTTTTTGTAGGTACTTTAGAATTTGTACACTTTTTAAGTTTGGCTGAGAGGTACTTTTTAGTTGTAGTACCATAATTAGAAAGTGTAAAATAAAAAAAAATACATAAAAAAATAGAATTGAATCCAATGTAAAAAAAAAACACAAAAAAGTCCAAAATAACTTTAATTTCGGATCATCATCATCATCATCATTTCAGCCGAAAGACGTCGACTGTTGGACATAGGCCTCCCCCAAGCGTCGCCACAATGAGCGGTCCTCGCATCCATCGGATTCCCGCAACCCTTACCAGGTCATCGGTCGACCTCGTAGGAGGCCTTCCAACGCTACGTCTTCCGGTAATTTCGTATGTCGGTGTTAAATAACGAGTTTCTTCGTTATTTAACTATTATAGAAACACCTAATTCCGAAATTAAAGTTATTTTGCACTTTTTAGTGTTTTTTTTTTACATTGAAGTCGGTTGTATCTGTTTTTTTATAAAAAGTTTTTTCACTCGCACGATTGACATTTTAACTCATCATGGTTAAGGCCCCTGAAAGTCTGAAGTCCATTTTCGTAAATAATTTTCCCAAATAAAATACCAAGGAGAACCCAAGGGCGTATAAGCGGGATGTCACTTAGTCTTTTATTTCCATCATACGTGTTCTGACGTGACGGATATACTTCTCAGTAGGAAGCTTTTATAATGCTTTTAGAATGAAGTTATCTTGCGTTACTATCTAACATATAAAAGTATTTCAGCGTGGTATAGTTGTGGAGTGTGCAGTTTTTGGCATTTTTGTTGTAGAAAGTCCATCATCAGACCACAAGACGTACGGCGTTGCGCCACCGGTACATGGCAGGCACATCCCACCCATACCACAAAATATATAGGTACAGAAGTCAATCTACATACAAAGCGCGCTCGAACAACGCACACAAAGACACCGGTCACAGACACGATGTCTCGGTCGCGTCTCGGATCACTCGTCGAACGATTCCGGCTGAAACGCTCATTAGTGTGCGTCCACCGAGCGTAGGTATAAAAAATGAAGTACATACATGAGATTGTCTTCTGTAGCTATCTATTTTGTGTCCATATGTACATAACGTTTTGGGAACACATTCATTATACGTACAAATATGGAGTAGAATTCCCTGCTGGAGTCTTTGTCTCCTGATAGCTACAACCTAAGGGTCTTTAAGTCAAGAGTGAATAGATTGCTTCTAGGCAAGCGTGTTCCATTGTCGACCACGTCATCGCTTACCATCAGGTGAGATGGTGGTCAAACGCGAGCCTATCCATTACAAAAAAAAAGTTTATAAGTTTTATACACCAAGGTGTGTCGTTATTTTTAGCTTTTTTTGTTTTTAATGAAAACAAAAAAAAGGGAAAATCCCAAAATTGACCACGAAAACTTGTCATTATTGGTAAATTCTTAAGGGCCAAGCGCCCGAGATGTGCCATAAAACAGTGATTTTCTGAGGCCTACTTCTCTGTAAAGGCTAGGTCAATTGGTTTGAAAAAAATATATGTTTATTATAGATTCATGAACAATAATATCGACATTTGATTTTTTCGTGCAATTAATACTTTTGTCAAAAAAAAAAAAAAAAATGCAATTTCGCAACTTTTCGCAACTTTTCCCTACTCCTTCGAAACGGCTTGGACCTTTAGAAACATTTTTATACATAAAAATTGGTAGTTAAATATTCTTCAAAGTGAACATTGCATATGTAAATCAATCAATATCTCGCAGAGAAAATGGATTTAAAGCGCTTTCCGGGCGCTGCTGGCCGCAAATAAATGCACAGATTTGCGTACTGCCGCCTAGGCGAGTGCGCGAGTTGCGTTCACATAATTCCGGCCAGATGGTTCAAGGAACTATACGCCTTAATAGATTCAATCATTCATAGTGTTTTTCCATTTTGATCGTCAAATTCTTGAAGTTTTGTTTTTGGTAAATGAGTTAGGTTTCGTAAAAAGTCATAGAACAAAAGTTGTAGTTTATGGTGTTAGTAATACAGTCCTGTCAGGTTGTATTTTACAAATAACCCAGTATATTCTAAGGTTCTACGAGTAGTAAAAAGTTGGTCCGTTAAACATTGCTAAAATTTGGCCCTGCCCCCCTAGCCAAGTTACAACAGTCCCCTAGCCAAGTTACAACCAGTTTCTGTCGAATTCCGTTCTCTAATCGGTAACGCCTCGGTGACAGCAATTGTAGAAAACGATAAGTTGGTAGCCATGTTGACGTGCCTGAGTCGGCCGCTCGTTCTACAATGTAGCGTTTGTCTAACAAAGGATGTAGCGTTAAACATTGTAGAAACGATTTTGAATGATGTGAAGTTGGCTACGAATTGTCTATTCGTTTGTACTGACCACGCGACTTTACGTTGAGATGACGTCATTCCCCTACGTTTCATCAATTTTCGACAGCGTTAACGATTGCAGAATAACAACTTGGCTAAGCGTGCTGTTTTGCTTGCGCCGAACGCTTCGAGTTGGCCGCGCCGCCAATTCTTTTGTTTTGACCACGTGACTGAGCGTTGAGACGACGTCATTCCCGTACATTTAAAGCTTTTTGCTAGCGTTAACGATTGCAGATTAGCAACTTGGCTAGGGGTACTGTTTTTTAAAGGCATCGTAATCCTTAGCAATAAATAATAAGTCGTGTTTGACTAGTTTTTTACACGCTTTTATTAATTTAAGTGCTTTAGGGCGATGGTGTAGAATTACGCCCACGTTCATAAAATATAGTCTATGTCACTCAAGAATAAAGCAGCTTTCTATCGGTGATAAAAAAATAGCAATCGGACCAGTACTTTCAGAGATTACACCCTATAAACAAAAAAAAAACAAACCATACCTCTTTATTATATTCATCATCATCATCACCAGCCTTTTTAATGTTCCCACTGTTGAGACTCAAGCCTCCTCTCTAGGAGAGAGAATGGGCCGTAATCCACCACGCGGGCCCAGTGCGTGTTGGTGAATGTCACATGTCTTCGAATTTTTGGTTCTAGGACATGCCGGTTTCCTCACGATGTTTTCCTTCACCGTTTTGAGAGCAGTGGTGATGAAATAAATTACACAAAGTAATGCGCCTGGCTGGGTTCGAACCCGCACCTATAACTCGTAAGTCGGGGCCGTTACCACTCGGCCACCACTGCTCTCACTCGGTATTGGTAATTTTTACTATAATTTTAATTCGCTTTGGTAGGTACACCCGCCATTCTGACTCTCATTTTAAAAAAAAATCTTTATTATATTAGTGAAGATATATTGGTGTAATTAAAATTGATTCATACTTACAAAAGTAAGGAATTCTTTATCTGGATCGAGAACAATTTTAAAACCTCTACTCCTCTGTATTCCCACAAGCAATGTTTGGGAAACATAATGGGAAGCAAAATGTCTTTTATTGCATCCATGAAAATAAACTCACTATACTTTGGGGAATTCGTGAGTATTTAGGTAATTTTGTGGAATAAAATGGTTTTTTGTGCTACTTCCGTGTTCCATGTTATGTATTTACATTTAAGTACGTATGTATTTAAACGAAAAGTATGTTTGCGGCTTGATAATAGCATTGATGTTGGTATCATCGACGAGTTTCGAGTTAAGTTTTCTTCTATTGATTAAAACACGTCTGTGTTTTAGTCAATAAAAGTCTTATTCAAGAAGATTTGATACTAAAGAAAGTGCAAAAAGCTTACCTTAGATATCTCTATAAGCGTATCTACGGATGCTAACTCTTTATAAACCCTACTAAATTTCTTTTAGATTGTGTAGTGTATAACTCATTTGAGGTCAGACGAAAAAATGACCAAATATTAACCATGTGTAAAATCCTTCATGGGAAATCTGATACTCCAGAGCTGCATGCCGCGCTGTCTCAACTTTGTGTTAGTATATCCGCATCAGGAGACATAGCTTGTTCGCTGTGCCTGCGAGTCACACGGGTGCGCAAGCCCAGTCTCCTATCACTCGCACTTTCTTTTCGCTTAACACTCTTTTGGATATGCACCCTGACTGTGATGTGTTTGCGGACGAATGGAAGACGATCATATCAGTATGTCTGGAGTTCTGTGAGATGAGCGTGTTTTTTTTGTATACTAATATAAACAGTCTTCTAATGGACAGCATTTTTTTGTTGAAGTAAACCAAATAAATAAATAAGAAGTATCAGACTAAAAGAGTTAAAAAACTGGCGGAGTTATTTATGATTTATTTCCACCACCGCAAAAATTTAGAACATTATTGACTATTATAAAAAAGATAACAACCATTCCGTGTATCTGACGGCTATCAATGTAATTTTAACATTAAAAAAAAAAACAGAACAATATTTTTTAAAACAATACATTATTCCTGGACCATTCGGAGGTTCGTTACAACTAAGCTATCAAAAAGGTTGACTTGATTAAAATGTATAAAATTTTATTTATTTTTTGCCAGCTTTAATCTGATCGTCCCGACACATTCATATAATAGATATATTAGATTTAAATTTTAATAAAATAATGATAATATGATATAGGGTAAAATGGAAAATTATGCTTACGTGAAGGAGCACAAACCTGTTCTCTTTGACATTTCAGCAGTTGTCCAGGTTCGAGGTTTGTCAGCAAGCCATGGAGTACAGTATCCTAGAGGTTCGAATTTCCGACAGCGTAAGGAACATAATACAGTGCGCCAAAACGAAGACAAAAAAAGTTACCCAAAATGCTGCTACTCTAAAGTGCCCTTTGCGTTCCAATACTACGGTATTCCATTTAGTATCTGTTAATGCCCTATGGCTCCAGTGGGCATTGGCCCTGCTGTGTTTCAACAGTGTGCTGCTATGTCTTTGAAGCACACGTGGAACACTACACGCTATCGACGACTCGGGCTCAGCCTTAACCGGATGGCCAGACAGCGAGCTACCCCTTGCTCGCTGTCCGCAAGCCTGCGGTGGCCGGGAATCGCCCCGTGACTCCCGGTGCCCGGGGTGTCTCCAGTAGCAGGAGGCAGGGAAGTGAAGATGGTCGTTCCCTTACGGTTGCAGGCTTCTCTTTCACTAGCTAATGCAGCATTACTGCTTCTCAGAAGGAGATAACTGCTTTCCATTCCCTTTCGCTACAGACAAAGGCTTGAACCAGAGCGTGGCGCGAGAGGTCGCCGCCGATGATTGGGGCATGGTCTATAATTGAGTGTAAAAGTTAGGGCCGTGAGGCTCTTTTGACCGGGACCACAGTCCCATCCTCCACCTATAAAAATAATTATTTTTATATAAATACAGTCTTTTTGGTAAATGTCCTTTAATGCCTTTTTCCTTGTGATCCCAAAATACTACTCAAAAAAAAAAATATTTTCAAAAGTGGATGTTGAAATCGCGGTCTTGATTCAAAGAACCTAATAGGTGCGAGATTTCTAATAACTTCAGTACCTACTTACCTATTTTATTAAACTAAACTAATTATCAAACTATCGAAATATCAGAAGCAATTTCAGAAAACGTGAAGAAGATCAAAATGTAGGATCTAATATCATAAATATAACTCGAATATGAGGGGAGGTAATCTTTCTGTGTACAATAATGTGCTACAAAATGTAATAGAAGGCCTCTTTCTTTTTAGTATTTATGAAATATATTTTCATTGTTTAAGATTCTGAATATAAAAGTAAGAACTATAAGTTACGGGATTTAAGGTTTTGTGGATTGATAAAGTACTTACGGTTTATCTTTCTTAGTACTTTATATTTTTGGTTTTATGTTTTGTGGGATGTTATCAAATTATTTGTCTTTCTCTTTGTGGAGCTGTAGCAAGTGTTCTACCCGTGTTTTTTCAGCTGTCGTTTGTGGACCAGGATTTATAGGTGTTTATTTTCATTAGAAGATTATTTTTAGCAGTTTTTAGAAGTTCATAATTATCACTATTTTTGCCGAAATTTTTAATTTCCATTCTCAAAACGCTTGGTAGATGCTTAATATTTTTAAATTATCATCAGGTGACATAATAGTCAAACGTGAGCCTATCTACATTAATATAATAAAGAGGTAAAGTTTGTTTTTTTTTGTTTGTAGGAGGTAATCTCTGGAAGTACTGGTCCGATTACTAAAACTTTTTCACCGATAGAAAGCTGCGTTGTTCCTAAGTGACATAGGCTATATTTTATGTATGCGAGCGAAGTCGCGGGCAAAAGCTAGTTAATAATAAAAAAAAGTACAAGTACAGAACCCAACAGTTTACGTGAATGGCTTACTCAAACTATCGCTGGAAAGATTACAAACGAACATTAAAAAAAAATTCAACAAATTCTATTCTATATTTAAAAGAATAAGTATATACTTTACTTTTACTTTTGATAAATTGAAAAGTCGCAAAATTGGAAAAAACGCTTGAAGACCTGTGAGAGTTTTGTCACAAAGTGATTGTTTATTGTGATAAAGGAAGATATAAATTTTAGAATTACATAATACCTTTCTATACATTAATCACTCATTGACAGGAATAATATTTAGACAATAACTACATCTAAAATATTTTAGTGCATTCCTCTACTCAACTTCGACTCATTAAAACGTACTCGTTATAGACGTACAGATATTACGCTTAACCATGGGCAAGAGCAGTTGTAATGAATGGGCAAGAAAAGTTGAAAGGAAATCGGTTGTCTTGGCATAGTCATGTGAAGAGGAGGGATGAAGCGCATATTACTAAAATAATTCTGAGTGTACATGTAGATGGATGGAAAGGGAGAGGAAGGCTGAAGAAAAAATGGATGGATTGTGTGAGGAGTGATATGAAAAAAAAGGAAGTTAGTGATAGTTTGATAGATGACAGGACAGAATGGAAGAAAAAAAAACGTGTTACGCTGAGCCTTTAGTTATAGAGGATAAGGGCAGGAAGAAGAAGAATGGGCAAGAGTAGTCAGAGGATGATTCCAGCTCAAAAAAAAAATTCGCGTTTCATATCTAACCGAAACTTAATTCAATATTTTTTTACACCACCTGCTCGATAATGTCGTTTTATACGTCTCGTACAAACCTCACTTAGAGCAAGTCATTCTATCCCTAGGGAGATAATGCAGTATGGCTGATCCCTAGGGAATAATGAGATTTGAATTTGGAACACAAAAAATCGTCAACATTGTGAATTAAAATGTACGTGCATCTAAAAAGTTGACTCGAAATTCAAACTGGCCACTAACAAAAAAAGAAAATAGAATAAAACCTGCTTACTGACGGGAGCGTTATAGAAAATTGAACCTAGAATCTTGGAGTAGTGAATTTTGTTTGTTTGATGAACTTGTAAATACAATACTTATATTTCTCTAATATACACTTCTGGACACATCTATTGGCCCACCTTGTATTTTCAGTTTCGTTTGGTCCTAGCTAAAATTTTATATTAGGTCGAGCAAAAAGTTTTTATGCAGTTTTGAACCTGGCACATTCACAATTTCATGCAATAGTCTTTTTTTGAATTTCGAACACAGATTTTAAAGAAACAAAAGACAATTTGGAGCCTGTTTGTTGATATCAAACAATCGAATACTAAGAAAACTTGGTTTTATTGGTTTACTTGGATTTAATTCTTGAAAAAGTGATTGATATCTTTGGTTTTGCAACAAACATTACCTATTCTTAACATTAAGGTGAGGTTCTATCAATAATCTATGGATACTTCACCTGAAGTCGCCGCCCAAGCTGTGGCACTTATTCAGGCCGGACACAGCCAAAGAAACGTGAGTGCTGGACTTAATTTAAGTCGATCTGCGGTCCGAAATATTTATCGGAGGTACCTAGAGACTGGCGGTTTTGTTCGTCACCAAGGAAGGCCACGGTCTCGGGTCACAACTGAAAGGCAGGATCGATTCATCGTGACGACCAGCTTGAGAAATCGTCACCTTACCTCCATTGAGATACAAAACCAAATTCGCGACTTCCACGGAGTATCTGTGAGCGCTCGAACTGTTCGGAGAAGGTTAAAAGAACGCGATATGGTACCACACAAGCCAGCTAATGGGCCCAAACTAACGCGAGCCCACCGAACAGCGCGCCTACATTTCGCACGCAGTCATTTAAATTGGACACAGCAAGATTGGAGCCGTGTACTCTTTTCTGATGAGTCTAAAATTGTGTTACATGGCAATGATGGAAGGAAGAAGGTCTACCGACGTAAGGGAGAGCGTTTCGCACAATGCTGCTTTGAAAAGAGGGTTGCTTATGGCGGTGGCTCATGGACTGTCTGGGGCGGTATATCCGCGAGCGGCAAAACTCAACTTGAGGTTGTTACAGGACCACGGCTGCCAACATTAAATGCTGAAAGGTACATTCGTGAGTGCTTAGAACCTCACGTGATACCATACGCGGACTATGTGGGCCCAAATTTCCTTTTTATGCATGATAATGCTAGAGCCCATGCGGCCGGCATCGTCAGGGAATATCTTCGGGATGTGAACATCACAGTTATGGACTGGCCAGCCAGAAGCCCAGACATGAACCCCATTGAGCACATGTGGGACGAGCTAAAAAGACGTGTTAGGGCTCGTTAGCCAGTTGCCCAGACGATGCAGGAGTTGAAAACTGCCATAGAAGAGGAATGGGAGATGATCCCTCAAAATTTCATAGAGCGGTTGATAAACTCTATGCCTAATCGTATGAGAGCTGTGGTGGATGCCCATGGAGGCAACACGCGTTATTAAATTAAACCTTTATTTGATAAAACTTGTTTTTTATTCAAAAATCAATTGCCTTTAACAAGGCGCATATCCGACTTGTTAGGCGTAGCTCCATGTCGTATGGTATTCTGAATTCAAATTTAAAACAATACGATCGAAAAAGATGGTAAAATGTATCAGGTTTAAAACTGCATCAACAGTTTTTGTTCAATCTAGCAATCATATTTCGGTAGGGGCCATCGAAACCTAAACTCTAAGGTGGGCCAATAGATGTGTCCAGAAGTGTATGATTTCGTCGACCAAATTGTTTTTTAATTATCTCACAGATTGTAAAAAAAGTAGAGTATGCAACACGGGGATAAAGCTGTCTTTGTCTTGGGCGGCTGGAATTCCTCACTTCACTCAGGTTTCTTTATTAACTCCCTCGCAATGCTCGGAAGTTAATTTTATAAATCCCTCACTATCGTTCGGGATTAAAATCAGCAACCTTCGTTTCGTTCAGAATTCAACATGCCGCCGCCGAAACTTAAAGATACTGCTTTATCCGCTAGTCACATAAAGTACTATTATTAAAAATATAATAATACCTTAATAATACTTTTAAAAAATTTATAAATATATCCGGTTATAACTATTTACGTATTAGACCGGCCGAAATAAGTCCCTGGTAATAATTTACAAAACACCTGAAAAATGCGGATATAACAGCGAAAACAAGTCCAGCCCCAAAAATATTTGAGATATTTGCAAACCGCTACTTGACTCCTCACGTGACCAGAGGGATGGTGCTAAAACTGGCGCGGACGCTGCTCAACAAGGATTTGCCCCCTTACGCATGTTCGCATATAATCAGTCAATGTGTGATTCGGTGAGTATCCCCGACGTACTGCAATATCGAGGCAGCCCCAACAATATCCTATAAGATTGGATTCCTGGAGTATATTATAATTATGTAGTTAAATAATTTTAGCAGTCGACCGCCTCGGACACCATGGCCTATCTTGCAGTAGAAGCGCTGGTCGGATAGCACGGCATGACAGTATTAATGACATCATCCGTTGAGCTCTTGTCACCGCCGGGGTGCCAGCTGTTTTAGAACCCAATGGCTTGGCACGTGATGATAGAAAGAGGCCAGATGGTATGACTATAATGCCTTGGAAATTGGGTAGGCCTTTAGTGTGGGATGCAACATGTGTCGACACCCTTGCGCCATCCCATCTTCTGAGTACGGCGGGCTGTGCTGGGGCGGCTGCTGCAGGTGCAGAAAACCTCAAACGGCGTAAATATAATAACCTCATTGGAAGTTATGTGTTTGAGCCGTTTGGGTTTGAAACACTAGGGCCATGGGGTACGAGCGCTCATCGAGTTGTTCGGGATATCAGCAAACAGTTGGTCGACTCATCGCGTGACCAGAGGGCTGGACTTTTCTTGCCAGCGAATCAGCATTGCAACATTGGCAATGCTGCCAACGTTCTAGGCACTTTTCCCATTGACATCGATGTGGACGAATTTTTTGATGCCCTCTGAGTTTTCCCCGTTCTTTCAGCCTTTTTTACTCGTTTGTACATTTTATTATTTTAAGTTTGTATATGTACCTAGTGATTATTAGTTAAATTGATTTAAATAAAAAATAATTTTAAGTAAGTCTGTATATAGATTTTTTAATGATATTAAACATACGAATGTGTGGATTAAGGACACATATAAATATTAATATGTTGATAAAACTAATAAATTATGGAACGTATAGTAGAAGCGAAAGATAAAAAAAGATCAATAATCTACATAATCATTCTGATGGCGACCACTCATGTTACACTTTAAATTATTTACATAAGGTTCACTTTTCCTTGTCAATAATAATGTTTTGTAAATTGTTCTATAGCTTTGTCATTCTAAAATAAACTTAGTTCCTATGCTTTTAAATTTGATAATATGGTTGTGTCAATGTGTTGCTTTATTCATTATGATTTGTAAACATTTATACCAATCTTCTAAAAAAAAGCAGATAGTGTTCAAGAGTGGCCGTGTGTACGTTTGGGTCTCAGTATTTTTTGCCAAAATGGTTGTGACGTGTCAAATATTATTCGAAAAATCAAAAGAAGGTGTCTTCAGAGCCGGACAACCTGTGATAGGAACACTGAAATATAATATAGACAAACCAACAAAATTTGCAAGTATAGACATTAGTTTCCGAGGAAAAGGAAAGTGCCAATGGTCAGAATCAGTTTCAGATAATAACACTAATTTCTACAGCAACAATGAAGATTATGTAAATATATGCAAGAATTTATTAATAGATCAAAATGAAATATCAGGTACTTATGAAAGTCCATTCGAATTTTTTCTACCAGAAAATATACCAACATCAATAAAAAATACAACCTGTACAATAGATTATAGAGTTATCGCCACATTTGTGAAGGACAATGTTTTTGGAACTAAATATATATTTGACGCAGAAGTACTTGTTTATGGCTATGTAAGTCCATGCTCTCCACAGCCTCTGATTTTTGGATTACAGAAAAAACTTTTGTCTCTCACAGCCAATAGTAACATTGATATAAGAGCCGAAATAGAAAAAACGTTTTTGACTCCAGGAGAAAACATTAAACTGAATCTTATTATAAATAATGACACTGATGTCCCAATAACAATCAAAACAGAACTTGTAAAGCATTTTACTTATATATCAGATAATAAAAAGAAAAATATTGATAAAGAGGTATTGAAAACTATCACCGAAGATTGGCCAAGTGTAAAAGAAAGGAGCGTGTCAAGCATAAACTGCACCATACCAACGTTACCGAATTTGTACTCGATACAACATACGAAGATTTTGATTGGAGAATACAAAGTGAGAGTGACAGCAAAAATTCCATTTCCTCACACCAATGCTGTAGTGGAGATACCAGTTGTCATTGGAGAAAGCAGCGGACATGTTGGAGCTGCTGTCGCCAGTTACTATGATTCTTCTTCATCAAAATTCCCTGATATAGAAGATAAAGAGAAGAAACCAAAAACTACTGAAGATTTTTTTGAAAAATACGACAAGAACATAAAATATTACACCGAAAAGATATAGTTCAGATAAAACTAAAATAAAAAGTGATTAAAAGTGAAATACTTCTCAATATTTTCCTTATCTATAATTGTCTAGAATGTGCACCGTAAAACTGGATTATATTGGAACAAATTAATAAAATTGTTTTATGCGTGCTGAGGTGTAATCAATTTATTATTTTTTGTACGTCTTTAATAATTTGACATTCCTTTTCGCTCCACCCAGAACGGGAGAATCTATGTAACAATTTAATCTCAAAAGCTTAACTAGCTGCCAAAAACGTGAAGATTTTAGCTAAGATGAGATGGTACTTCATGCCGGTATAGTTGCTCAACCTTTGTCAAAAACAAATTCCATGGTGTATGGAGTACTGTTCTCATCTTTGGGATGGATCTGCCATCGCCGACCACATTATCGCTTACCATCAGGTGAAATAATAATCAAACGTGAGCCTATCAATAATAATAAAAAGTACAAGTACCCTCTTCTAGAGAAGAGGCCCGAGTCCCAACAGCGGGAACACTATAAGACTATGCTATGCTATAAAAGTACAACACCAACAGTTTACGTGAATTGCTTACTCAAACCACTGCTGAAAAGATTACAAAAGAACATTCAAGAAAAATTTCAATATATTCAGTTCCATATTTAAAAGTAGTCGTAGGGAAAAATTGAGGTCGCCACTCAATATTTACCTTTTGATAAATTGAAAAGTCGCAAGATTGGAGAAAACGCATGAAGATCTGTGAAATTTTGTCACAAAGAGTTCGTTTATTGTGAAGGAAGATTTAAATTTTAGAATTACGTAATATGATTCCTTTAGCAAAAAAAAAAAACAATACCCTTTTTCTAATACGTATGTCATTCATTGACAGGAAAAATACTTTTACATTAACTACACCTAAAACAAGTTAAGTGAATTCTTCCGCTCAACTTTGACTCATCTTTACAGTGTTTGGCGATAGCGTACTCGACTCGAAAAGTTTCTTAAATCTCGTTCTTTCTTTTTTGAAAAAATTTTGGAATATGACTGTAATAGACGTACAGATATTAAGCTCCACCATGGGCAAGAGCAGTTGTTATGAATGGGCAAGAAAAGTTGAAAGGAAAGCGGTTGTCTTAGTATGGTCATGTGAAGAGGAGGGATGAAGCGCATATTACTAAAAGAGTTCTGAGTATGCATGTAGACGGATGGAGAAGGAGAGGAAGGACGAAGAGAAGATGGATGGATTGTGTGAGGAGTAATATGAAAGAAAAGAAAGTTAGTGATAGTTTGACAGATGACAGGACAGAATGGAAAAAAAAATCGCAAATCGCTGACCCTTTAGTAATATAAGATAAGGACAGGAAGAAGAAGAATGGACAAGAGCAGTCAGAGGATGAATCCACCACCACCACCTTATCTCTTTCTTTTATTGCACCTACCACTGTTTTTCTCTGCACCACCCAAAGGTTGACTGGAAAAAAATGCCTAAGGCATTAAGTCCGCCTCTGTACTTTTATGTGCATGAAGTATAAATAAATAAATAAATCCAGCTCAAAAAAAAAATCGCGTTTCATATCTAACCAAGACTTATGTAGTTCAATATGGCACACATTTTGATAAATTACGCATAAAAATAGAATAAAAACTTGATAACACTTATCAAAACTATATAGATTTCTATCTGGTTATAACTATTTACGTATTAGACCGGCCTTCTCAGATATGATTCATATTTTCACGTCCAAAATAATTCCCTGATAGTAATCTACAAAACACCTAAAAAATGCGGATCTAACAGCAAAAACAAGTCGAGCCCCTTAAACTTAGCTTACGTATGAGATAAAGCTAAAGGATACAGATTAAAGATAGTATATTATTTTGTGCCAAAAAACATCTGTTTTTATCGAAATTGAAAGGTGACTTTACAGTTTCAGCAAACAATCTGTTTTGCTTATTTTCATCTAAACTGGGGTTGGTTTCCAGTCTGTCTGGAAGATATAGGTATAATAGTTGACTAACAGTATTTTGCATTGGGAGGTACCTCACGAGGTCATGGAGATCTGATGGATGTGAGACATACGAGACCGATTGTGGTGAAACTTGGAAGAGGCCTATGTCCAGCAGCGGATGTGTTTCGATTGTGATGATGCTAATCAATGCTGATGATTATAGACGAGAATTAAAGGTTTGCGTTCGTTGTGGCAACACTTATCTTGGAAGAAGCCTATGTTCAACAGTGGACGTATTTCGGCTGAAATAATGTTGATGATTAACAGTTTAAGGAAAAGGCCAGCTTGAGAGGTAGACTGTTCAGTTTTGACGTCATACTACTCGTTTGAGTAGCATGCTGTTATCCGCATACCTAAACAGATATGAAAGCGGAATCGTAAGGAAATCATTGAAACCAAAAAGAGGTCTAGGTGTAAGTGCAAAAAGTGTATCTTTAATGATTTGTTATAGCACAATAGTTCAACATAGCCTGAAGAATCGCCAAAGTGAAGTGATAGTAGGCAGAGCACATTGCTTGTAGAACAGATGGTAGATAGAGCCGAAAGGCACATTGTTGAAAGGCCTTCATCAAAATAGACCGATGACCTGGTGAGGGTCGCGGGAATCCGATGGATGTAAGACGCAAAGGACCGTTCGTTGTGGCGACACTTGGGGAGGCCTATGTCTAAGGGACTACGGACACTTATTCAGCTCTATTCGCGTTTCGCTGAACGATTTTGGTCACACTTATACAGTTCTACTTCTATCAGCCGCGTAAAGCGGCGTAATGCTTTAGATAATTATTACTATTACTATTAATAATATTATATTATTATTACTATTACTTTAATAATACCATAAACGCGGAAAGCTGAATGGATGCGTACGCGTCTCCATACAAAATCATTGTTTACTATGGACATAAGCTGAATAGAGCTGAATAAGTGTCCGTAGTCCCTAACAGTGGATGTCTTTTGGCTGAATTGATGTTGATTGAAGAGTTGATTTACAAGTTTGCATTTCTTTGTCAGCATTTTTACAGTTTTAATGATATTGATGGGGTGGCCACGCTTTTTAGTGCACCAGATATGTTTGTAGACACTGAAGTGGAAGGTTTTGGCGCTAAAGAATAGCGTCTCTGATGCGACGCATACAGGACCGCCAACTCGGCACGCTAGCGTTAGTGACATCATCCATCGACCTCTTGTTGCCGAGGTGTCCGCTGTCTTAGATCCCAATGGCTTGGTGCTTGATGATGTGAAGAAACCAAATAGATTGACCGTAATGCTTTGGAAGATGGGTAGGCCTTTAGTGTGGAGTGCAACATGTACCGACACCCTTGCACCATCCCATCTTCTCAAAATGTTGATGATATTTAGTTTGACTGGCCTGTTGGTCTAGTGGTTAGTGGCCCTGACTGCTATGCCGCAGGTCGTGGGTTCGATTCCCACCCAGGACAAATGTTTGTGTGATAAGCATAATCATTTGTTCTGTGTCTGGGTGTAATTTATCTATAATATGTATGTATTTAGAAATATATAAGTATGTTTATCAGTTGTCAAGTACCCATAACATAAGCTCTGCTTAGCTTGGGACTAGACGCCGTTGTGTGATAGTTGTGGAGCATTATATTATATTATATTATAAATAGATTTTTTAATGATATTAAACATATGAGTAAGTGTGTACACATAAATATTACTTTGTTGATAAATGGAACGAACAGTAGAAGCAAAAGATAAAAAAAAAATCAATAATCTATATAATCATTCTAATGGCGATCACTCATGTTACACTTTAAATTTGTTACATAAGGTTCACTTTTCCTTGTCAATAAATAATGTTTTGTAAAGTGTTCTATAGCTTCATCATTCTAAAATAAACTTAGTTCCTATGCTTTTAAATTTCATAATATGGTTGCGTCAATATGTTGCTTTATTCACTATGATTCAAAATATTTATACCAATCTTCTTCAGATAGTGTTCAAGAGTGGTTGTGTATACGTTTGTGTCTCAGTTTTTGTTACTAAAATGGTTGTAACGTGTCAAATATTACTCGAAAAATCAAAAGAAGGTGTCTTCAGAGCCGGACAACCTGTGGTAGGAACACTGAAATATACTATAGACAAAGCAACAAAATTTGCAAGTATAGACATTAGTTTCAGAGGAAAAGGAAAGTGTGAATGGACAGAAACAGTCTCAAATACCACTAGATACTACAGCAACAATGAAGATTATGTAAATATATGCAAGAATTTATTAATAGATCAAAATGAAATATCAGGTACTTATGAAAGTCCATTCGAATTTTTTCTACCAGAAAATATACCAACATCATTGAAAAATACAACCTGTACAATAGATTATAGAGTTGTCGTCACATTTGTGAAGGACAATTTCTTTCGAACTAAATATAAATTTGACGCAGAAGTACTTGTTTATGGCTACGTAAGTCCATGTTCTCCAGAGCCTCTGATATTTGGATTACAGAAAAATCTTTTGTCTCTCTCAGCCAACAATAACATTGATATAAGAGCCGAAATAGAAAAAACATTTTTAACTCCAGGAGAAAACATTAAACTAAATCTTATTGTAAACAATGACACTGATGTCCCAATAGCAATCAAAACAGAACTTGTAAAGCATTTTACTTACATATCAGATATTAAAGCAGAAAAGATTGATAAAGAGATATTGAAAAATACCACGGGAGATTGGCCAAGTGTGAAAGAAAGAAGCGTATCAAGCATAAACTGCATTGTACCAACATTACCAAATTTGTACTCGATACAACATACGAAGATTTTGATTGGTGAATACAAGGTAAGAGTGACAGCCAAAATTCCATTTCCTCACACCAATGCTGTAGTGGAGATACCAGTTGTCATTGGAGAAAGCAGCGGACATATCGGAGCTGCTGTCGGCGGTTACTATGATTCTTCTTCATCAACATTCCCTGATATAGAAAATAAAGAGAAGAACCCAAAAACTGCTGAAGACTTTCTTGAAAAATACGACAAGAACACAAAAGATTACCAAGAAAAAAATTAGTTCAGTTGACACTAAAAGGAGATTAAAAGTGAAATACTTTTCAATATTTTCTTAATCTATAATTGTCTTGAATTTTTCCTGTTAAACTATTATATTGGAGCATATTTATAAATGACTAAAATTGTTTTATGCGTGCCGTGGTGTAATCAGTTTTTTTTTCCTGGTTGCTATTGCTAATCTGAGAATACTTTGATAACAAATTTTATTTACTGATTGAAAAAAATACACGTACCTCAGACATTTTCATTAGAATATTTAATTATATGTGTGCTTAAACATAAGTATAGAACAATCTAATATGTAATTTAAACTCAAATAAATTGATTCAAATTGTAAAATTATCCTATGTCCTATTACACGGACATTCATCCTAAGACATGGTCTAACCGTACGCCAAATTCATTCAATCATATGAGTGTGAGTAACATACATAAATACATACACACTTTCGGATTTATACTATTGGTGTGTTTTTTACAGCATATTTTGTAGATGAACTATCTGTGCTCGCGACTTCGTTCGCGTGAACTACAGGATTTTGAATTTATTTTTTCTAAAACAAAAGTGGCCTATGTTACTTCTTAATGCATCAGCTACCTGCTAAAAAAAGTCCCGTCAAAATTGGTCCAGTCATTTCAGAGATTAGCCCGGATAGACAGACAGAAAATGTTATTTTGGTGTTTGTACCGTATATATATTCATATGTATGTAGTAAAAAGTTCCGTATGGTGTCCGGACGTAAAGAATAAGTTCCGTATGGTGTCCGGACGTAAAGAATAACACCATCCCATTTCTTCCCGTGGGTGTCGTAAGAGGCGACTAAGGGACATTTTGAGACCGTGCGTAATATAAAGCACTGAAGGTCACCGCATGGTGATGCGTTAACCCTTAATTTGGCAACGAAAAAAAAGTAAGAAATACATAAATTTAATTATTGGAGGCCTTTGGGGGTGTGCTAAAGAGCCCCGAAAAAATGTTGAAATAAATCCTGAGTTGCCCACTGTTGGGAAAAGTCATGTCCGTCACAGCGGACATTACCAATAACTTAACGATGAACGCGTAGATTTGCATGTCCGCTGTGGTGGACAGTGCCAAATTATGGAAAAATAAAAAACGTTAATATTATTATGTTTATTTTATTAAAATAAGAAAATATAAAACAAAAAACGCAGAAATTGACCTGAAAATGTTATTTATTTGGTATGGAAATTTAGAAAACAATTTCTCGGGGTTTTGCCTGTTACAAAGCATAATCTAGTATTGCATTTTATGCAAAATACGACGGTCTTCTTTTGGCAGTATCTGCAACGACCTTCTTCCATCGTTGAGGGGAAATGGCCTATGTTGTCATATTTGACTGGACTCGATGGGCGGGCGACGTGTGGTTTGCTTACTTTTGCTGTCTCAGTTTTACTTCTTTTGGCACATCTGTTTGCCTTCAACAATATTTCATAAATATCGTATCTGAATGCTTTTAGAGGTATTTTACCTTTCGCGTTACTTGAATGCTTACGGCGGTAGAGTAACCAAGCGTTATTCACACATATATCCAACATTTGAGAGAATATAGCTAAATACCATCTCCTACTTTTAAATGGTGTTTTATATAGTGAGATGAGCATGTCAGCAAGATCAACACCTCCCATATGTTTATTATATTGGCGTACAATCTGTGGACATTGGACGTCGATCTTGCATTTTGCATCCTTGCAATATCTGCGGATTTTTTCTACAGGCTCACTTGCCACAAAAGAACTAATTAATGTGACAGCCTTATTGTCATTCCAACGAACTATTGCTAAGCGATTTTGGTTACAAACGGCTTGTACAAAATGTCCTCTAGGCTTCTTTTTCATAGCCTTATCAGTAAGCAGAACAGTTTCTGCTCCTCTAAGGCGATTGCCTCGGATAGTACCTAAAGCAAAGATGCCATAATGTTCCCGAAGAATGAAAAATAACTCCGGTGATGAAAAAAAGTTATCACAAAACACGAATGCCGGCTTATGGTCAATGCTTTGGCATAAAGCTATGACCACCTGAGCGCCAAAACCAAGAGACAATTCCTCTTCAGTAAACGTATGGTAACGGAACGTATCGTCACCTCCATAAAGCACAAAATCATAAATTATCCCTGAAATGCCAGCCCGTACATAATTTTTAAACCCCCATTTATTTGGCTTATCCTTCATATATTGTTTTCTTTTGCCTGCCTTAGATCCTTTGTATGCTATCATCATTTCATCTATGCTAAATTTTGTCTCCTTTTTTTGTTGTTTTAAACAATTTTGTCTTATTTGCTCTACAACTGGACGTACTTTATAGTATTTGTCTCCATCATCCATGTTATTGTCGACAAAATGCAAATATCGTCGCACTTGTTGGTACCTTTTCAAGGACATTATATCACCAACTTTAGCATACCTAAATTTATCCGACCAATAATCGAGGTATGAAGGCATTACAACAATACCCATGATAATGTGAATAGCCAAAAAGTCTTTAAATTCTTCTTCTGACAGCTGAATTGACTTGCCAGTTTGTTGAACAGAGTATAAATTTGTCTGTTCAACAATACTACTAATGACATTTTGAGAAAAAAAAAGATTAAAGTAACTCAAAGGTGAGTCAACATCTTCTGGCAAATCAATATAATCTCCATTTTCATCCTCTTCTACTGTCGCTCTGTGGCGGAATTGTGCTACTTTCCATTTATAAGACAGCTGAAACTTTTTACCCTTCTTCGCTTTCTTTGCTGGTACTGTAGATGGCTGTTTCCTGGACCTTGTGTTTCGTGATGCAAGTGGAGAAGAAAAAGCTATAGGTGCCATAGGCGTTGATGGCAGTGAGGGAATAGCAGATAGGGATGGAACATTCTCATAATTAGACTCTCCAATTTCGCGCACGATAGAATCTGATATAACATCATTATTATCAATGTTCGGTTCTTCGTCTTCAGATGTACTGATTGTTAGGTTTGCAAGGGAAGATGTAATTGATGGTGCAGAAGAAGAAAGTGGGGAAGAAGCATAAGCACGCGGGTCATCATGCATTTCTGTTTCAGATTCAGAATTCTCACTAGCATCGGAAGGTGCATGCTCATTTGGAACTAAAGCGATAATTTTACTAGCACGGTTAGGCTGTTGACAAAGAAAAATAAACAAAACTGAGAACGATACCAAAAAAAAAAAATATTAACCTTTTTGGCGTTGTCCGCCACAGCGGACATAGTAATAAAGTACTACATCTCTATGCAATTAGCAATGTTCGCTGTGACGGACAAAGCACTTTAGCAACAAAAAACAGCATGAAAATGTAAAAGAACGTATTGATTTGTAGGTTATAATTATTTATAGAATGTTTTTCTAATAATTGAGTCGAGATTTCAAGACATTCATAGGCAAAAAGGAGGAAAAAAGAATATAAATACCTTGAGCAAAACAGGTGGTCGTCTTTGCGCTGACATTTTGTGTCACGAATGTCATAATTCAGTGTTGCCACACTCAAAATATATTTTCTACTATTAGTTTATGAATTTAAGAAATATTTAGTCGATTTGTAATCGATGAGAATCGGATAAAAAACTAGTAGGATTTAATTTTTGTTGACGTCCGTCACACCGGACATTATCAAATTAAGGGTTAACCACCAACAATAGCGTTCCCAAGGAGGGTTGGTGTCAGGCTGGCGGCCGACTATAAAACAGTTGCCAAATCTTTTTGTAACATGTTTGTTAATAATAGAATGCGCGATAGGATTAGGGCGTACCCCACAGGCGACGCGCAGGGGCAGCACCCGGCTTCTGTGGGAAATGGATCAGGGTTGTTGCACCATCCCGGGCGGGTGCAACGTAAGAAGCAAGCTCGGGAAATCAGATTGAGGTATGCTAGTTGGAATGTTGGGACTATGACTGGAAGGGCCAGAGAGTTAGCGGATGTATTGAAAAGAAGACGGATAAATGTAGCATGTTTGCAAGAGACCAAATGGAGAGGAACAAAAGCGAGAGAAATTGGTGAGGGATATAAGTTTTATTATTGTGGAAGTGATGGAAAAAGAAATGGTGTAGGAATAGTGCTAGATAATAAAATGAAAGAAAGCGTGATGGAAGTTCAAAGGATTAGTGATAGATTTATAGTTGTGAAAGTTATGTTAGAGAATGTGATGCTGAATGTGGTTAGTGTGTATGCACCACAAGTAGGATGTGATGAAATAGTGAAAGAAAAGTTTTGGGAGGATTTTGATACTGCCTTAATGACCATCCCTGTACATGAGGAATTGATAGTTGGAGGTGATTTTAATGGACATGTGGGAAGAATGAAAGGTATTTATGAAAGAGTACATGGAGGATGGGGTTTCGGAAGTCCGAATAATGAGGGAGAGACGCTGCTGCAATCTGCTACCGCCTTTGACTTAGCAGTAGCCAACACTTGGTTCAAAAAAAGTGAGGAACACCTTATTACGTACAAAAGCGGTCACCACAGTACCCAAATCGACTACTTTTTAGTTAGGCGCAACAACATAAAGCACGTCAAAGACTGCAAAGTGCTGCCAGGAGAAGATCTAGTATCGCAGCACCGACTCCTGGTTATGGAATCGCTAGTTGAAATAAAACGTAACAAAGGCAAAGAGCGTCCTCCCCCCAAAATAAAGTGGCATATGTTAGAGAAGGATGATTGTGCGAAAAGGTTCAGAGAGCGAGTGGTGGACAAAATGATAGAGTTGGGTGACATGAATGACCGAAGTATAAATGAAAGCTGGAATGAGATGGCAGAGTGTATTAGATATGCAGCGAAAGATATTTTGGGAGAAACGAGAGGAAAAGGCACAATAGATAGGGATACATGGTGGTGGTCGATAGAAATTCAGAATGTGTTGAAAGAGAAGAAGAGAAAGTTCAAGGAATGGCAGCGTGTAGAAGCGGGAAATGGTAGTCTGAAAGCTGAAAAAAAGAGGGAGTATGATATTTTGAAGAAGAAAGCTAAGAAAGCCGTGGCATTAGCAAAAGCAAAAGCCCAGGACAAACTGTACAACACACTAGACAGTCCTGTAGGCCAAAAAGAGCTGTACCGGCTTGCTAAAAGAAGAGAGAGAATGACGAGGGATGTTTGTCAGGTAAGATGTGTAAAGAATGAAGCTGGAATGGTCCTATCAGACGATGAAAAAATCAAAGAGAGGTGGAAGGACTATTTTGAAAGACTAATGAATGAGGAAAATCATTGGAATGGAATTTTAGAGAGTAAACCAGTGAATGTAGGGTTAGTGAGAATGGTTAGTATGGATGAAGTCAGAATAGCAGTGAATGAAATGAAAAATGGTAAAGCCATTGGTCCAGATGGAATACCAGTTGAAGTGTGGAAGTTATTGCGAGTGGATGGATGGACGTGGTTAGCTTTGTTCTTCAATAAGTTGTTGCAGGAAGAAGCCATACCTGATGATTGGTGCAGCAGTTTCTTGGTGCCCATCTTTAAAAACAAAGGTGATGTGCTTGAGTGCAACAATTATAGAGGAATAAAGCTAATGTCACATACTATGAAAGCCTGGGAGAAAGTTATTGAAAGGCGTCTGAGAGAAGAGAGTGAAATTTCGCAGAACCAATTCGGTTTTATGCCGGGTCGGGGTACAACGGATGCCATTTTTGCTATACGCCAGCTGTGCGAGAAATACAGAAGTGCGCATAAAAACTTGCACATGGTATTCGTTGACCTCGAAAAGGCATACGACCGAGTACCTCGTGAGGTTCTGTGGTGGGCCCTTAAGAAGAAAGGTGTGCCTGGGAAGTATGTGCAGTTGATCCGAGCGATGTATAGTCGATGTAATACCCAAGTCCGGTCTACAGTTGGCACCACTGGCATCTTCAATGTGGCTGTTGGCTTACATCAAGGGTCGGCTCTCAGCCCTTACCTCTTCCTGATGATAATGGACGCTCTGACGTCGGACATTCAGGAAGAGGCTCCCTGGTGTATGCTGTTTGCCGATGACATTGTGCTGGTTGCCGAGAGTGGCCTAGAGGTCCAGAACAGATTGGAGGTGTGGTGGCACAGACTGGAGAGTGTTGGCCTGAAATTGAGTAGAACCAAAACGGAGTACTTGTTCTGCGATTTCGGCGGTGTCTCCAATCCAGTGCCTTTAGCTCTCGCTGGAACGCCCATACCGACCTGTTCCGACTTTCGGTACCTCGGGTCGCTCGTCCAAGGGGATGGTGAGGTGGACCGGGACGTAACACGTCGGATCAACGCAGGATGGATGAAGTGGCGACAGGTCACGGGAACTACTTGTGACCCACGGATGCCCCTCAAGTTGAAGGGTAAAATCTACAAGTCCGTGATAAGGCCTGTCATACTGTATGGATCAGAATGTTGGGCTGTGAAAAAGACGGATGAAAAAAGATTGCATGTAGCGGAGATGAGAATGTTAAGATGGATGTGTGGTGTGACGAGAATGGATAAAGTGAGAAATGAGTATATTAGGGGAAGTTTGAAAGTGGCGCCAGTGACTGAAAAGTTGAAAGGGAATCGTTTGTCTTGGTATGGTCATGTGAAAAGGAGGGATGAAACGCATGTTACTAAAAAAGTTATGAGTTTACACGTGGATGGATGGAGGGGAAGAGGGAGGCCAAAGAAAAGATGGATGGATTGTGTGAGAAACGATATGAAAGAAAAGGGAGTTAGTGATAGCGTGACGAGTGACAGGACAGAATGGAAGAAAAAAACGTGTTGCGCCGACCCCAAATAAAACGGGATTAGGGCAGGAAGATGATGATGATGTAGTAAAAAGCGGTTATTTCAATATTACAAACTAACTAATAGACTGGCCTGTTGGTCTAGTGGTTAGTGGCTCTGACTGCTGTGCCGAAGGTAGTGGGTTCGATTCCCACCCAGGACGAATGTTTGTGTGATGAGCATGATCATTTGTTCTGCGTCTGGGTGTAATTTATCTATAATATGTTTAAATTTAGAAATATATAAGTATGTTTATCAGTTGTCTAGTACCCATAACACAAGCTCTGCTTAGCTTGGGACTAGACAACGTTGTGTGATAGTTAAAAAAGAAAACAAAAAAAAAAACACACAAAAAAAAAAACAAAACAAACAGACACTCCAATTTTATTTATATGTATAGATTAGATGTATAGATAAAACAATAAATCGTATTCTGACTGCTGAACAACATAGTCATCTTATTTTGACAATTCAATATTATTATTAGGTCCTTAAATACGAAATAACCGTTTTTTAAAACGTGTTACTTTGAATTGAGAAATCTTCGGGTTGATTCAGAATTATTTTACTTTTATTATTACTTGAAGTTCAAATAAACTTAATATTAAAGGTACATTATTCTTGGTTTATAACAACTTATTTATTGATTTCTTTGTGTTTTATATTTTCTATAATATCGTTGTATTTATATGCCACATAATTATGTATAACTTATTTCGAAAAAAGAATAATGTACTTTTCATATAAAGTCGAAAAAAGAAATGCGAACTCAGTACAACGCTTGGTGACCTCAGTAGAGCCTCCGAAAGAGTGAGTCTTAAAATGAACATGGACAAAATCAAAGTTATGGTTAAAATTCATGTAGCTCCCACTCCTATTAAGATCGGAAACTCTATACTCGAAGTTGTGGACGATTACGTTTACCTAGGACAGACGGTCCAGTTGGGTAGGGCTAACTTCGAGAAAGAGGTCAATCGTGGAATCCGACTCGACTGGGCAGCGTTCGGGAAGCTGGGCGGTGTCTTCTCGTCCAATATACCACAGTCTTACAAGACGAAAGTCCACCAGTGCGTGTTGCCAATGATGACTTATGGCTCCGAAACGTGGTCGGTGGTCACTTACAATGGGCCTCATAAGAACACTCAAAGTCACCCAAAGGGCGATGGAAAGAGCTATGCTCGGAGTTTCCTTGCGTGATCACATCGTAAATGAAGATATCCGCAGGAGAACCAAGGCTACCGACATAGCTCGAAGAATCGTCAAACTTAAGTGGCAATGTGCAGGGCACATTGCACGCAGAACAGATGGTCGATGGCGACGAAAGGTTTTGGAGGGGCGATCACGTACCAGAAGACGCAGCGTTGAAATGCCTCCAACAAGGTGTACCGATGACCTGCCCCTAGACCATGAAGTTTAAAGTAAGATTGTTTTAATCTTCTTTCGGTGTGGGTAAGAGACAAAGCTATACAGGTTGTCTAGCGCCATCACTTACCCACACCGAAACAAGATTAAAACAATCTTACTTTGAACGTCATGGTAACCCCACTGGTCAGGGTCGCGGGAATTCGATGGATGCGTGACGCACAGGACCCGTCATTTTGGCAACGCTTGGGGGAGGCCTACGTCCAGCAGTGGACGTCTTTCGGTTGAGTTGATGATGATGAACCGATTGCGATGAAACAAACCTTATGTAAACAATATGTATATTATCAAGTTACACACAATTTTGACGTATAAAAGTTATCTAAATCAATTTAGTATTATTTTACGTGATGCGCACACAACTAAAACTTCTACCTATAGATTTGTTATGTACTAGTTTTTGCCCACGGCTTCGCCCGCCTACATAAAATATGCTTATGTCACTCAGGAACAAAGCAGCTTTCTATTGGTGAAAAAATTTCAGCAATCGGACTAGTACTTCCTGAGATTAATTACCTCCTACAAACAAAAAACAAACTACTAACAATATAATATAAGAATAGATATTTATAGATAGTAACCCTCCTGGATTTTCCGAAAAAGTTGCAAGACCCACATTTTTAATAATAATTTGGATGCAATTAGTTCGATCAATTATCATCATTAGTCATACATCAGGGCTAACTTATCGTATTATATTGCCATTCAATAAATAGCTTACGATTATCGTAAAGAAAGAAACCCAACAAACAACATCGCATCTTATCAGAAACATTTATTATTTTGCCCTGTTGAATGATTCACTGCTGCCCACGTGACGTCACTACAAATAAATGAGTGACGTAGAACTAAGAGAAAGAAATAGTTCTGTCTCTTTCACACGCAGCGAGCGACAGCGATCGACGTTCGGATACTTTCTTTAGCTACACCTATGATTTGAAATAAAACCATATTTGAAACGAATATTTAAAACAGTTAATTCTTAATGTTTTGATTTTCTGTTTGAATCAAAATTATTTACCTATTTTATTTAAATTCTTCAACTCTGAACGATGTATTGTTTGTTAAAAAGAAAGTAGTATTTTATCTTGTTAGTTCCATGATTTAACACCGTAGTGTGTTTCCGAATATACTTGTTTATGAATCAACAAGCTGTCAGAAAGATAACAGGCTGACGCATTTTTTGTTGTGTATAAAATTACTTGTTTTCATTTCAAGATAATAAGACACGGTGTTGAAATACCATCGTTTGGGTTAAAAAAAGACACAGTGTTGAAGAACGGGAAAACAAGACGTACACTGCAACGCTTATAAACTCTGATATTTATCAATTAATTTTGTGTTTGGGACTTTTCAATGCTGTGTTTGTGTATTCACATGTAATGCAAGTACTTAAATATTTTTATCAGTTGTGATCGATAATATATATTGATAACGTAGTCATGTCAGATCAAATAAATAGTTAATGGGAGTTGGTACTTCGTTAGTAACTGTGAGTGTGTGAACATAAAATACAATATTAAAAATTTGTGTCATCGGTGAATCGTCGTAATATCTGGTGAGACATTGCAAAAACCGTTTACTTCAAAATGGGGATTTTTTGCCAAATCAACCTGAACAAACCACCGGACGGGGCTTTCTACAGTGGAGAAGTGGTTTCTGGAATGATCAAATATGCGCTAGATGAGCCAATGGAAATAGAGAAGATCACCGTGTCCTTAAAAGGAATGGGTCATCTAAGATTAACAGAACGGACCAATCAGAAAAATAGAAGACGTACCTATGGAAATAGTGAAGTGTATGTCGATGCTGACGAAGTCATTCAAGAAGGAAAATATAAAGTGTTACCAGGATCTTACGAGCTGAAATTCAATTTCAGATTGCCCCATAACTTACCTCCAACTTTTGAGTTCTGCAAGCACATTCCTAGATATGGCGTCAACTGTAAGATAAAATACTATGTGCGCATAAAAATTGATAGACCGGGATGGTTCGCGTTTTCCAAACATTTTCGAAAGGAAATTACAGTAGCTTCCACCATAACGCCAAAATTATCAACAGAACCCGTGATGTATGGTGAAAGAAGCAAATTACTACAATTATTTACAAGCAAAGCTAGCACGGTTATTATGAAAGCAAACATCCTTAACTCTGTAATTACAAATGGAGGTAAAATAGAAATCCAATCAGAAATTCAGAATGATACTAACACAAATATAAAAGGTGTTGAAATAAAACTGGTGGAAATGCATACATTTAAAGCAACAGGACATACTGATGTGAAAGCATACGAAGACGTACCCAATTGTGATACTAAGACAGGGTCTATACAAAGTGGAGCTACTCAAGATATGCCCATAGATATAATCGTTCCGTCAGATAAAGTATCTTTGGATAATTCAAAGATAGTTTCGAGAGATTATATAGTGAGGATAACAGCTATACTGCCGATGCCTCATAGAAACGTTGTGTTGGATATACCTGTGCAGATAGGAGATAATGTACAAAGAGATGAGATTTGCGATCCTCCGCCGACATATTGGGAAGCGATGGGCGAAGCAAAGAAAGGTGATGATAACGCAAGTGATGATGAAACAGGTGGCGGCGAAGCTGGTGGCTACGAAAAGGGAGAAAAATCTTGAGTATTTGAAATGTTAATATATTTTTTTTCTTCTAAATTTTTAAATGTAAATTGTCAAATGTGGGCCAAAATTAAAAATTCAGTAGTCAGATAGGAAATTGAATTTAACCTTAACTATAATTTAATGAGTGTAGATCATTATTATCTTGCCAATAGTAATTAACTAGTCTTGCCAAACCAAGACTGAATATTTTTATCGATAAATTTTGTACTTTGTTTTTAACACTGTAAGATTCGAATATGTTTGTATTTTAGCAATATTGTTCGTAGTATAATACTGAATTAAATTAATTAGAAAGTTTATTAAAATTTCAGCAGCCTTTGTTTCATTAAATATGTATACCTATGTTTTCATCCAGATGAATAAACCTTGTTAAACTTAGCTAGGAATTGCAAAAGTATAACATAAATAACTTTTTTTTGAGGTGGAAAGTCAAACTTTTACTGACTTATACTTACCTATGTTCCTTCATCTACTGTTTGCGGTCCAAGGCCACTGTAACTCTTTCGCAGCCCTAGCAGGTCAATATCCGCTCTCTCAGAGACATCTCTTCAAGACGCATGTGGAACACAACGCGACCGAAGCGTTGTCGACTCGGGGTTAGTCCTTATCAGACAGCCGGACGGCGAGCTACCCATTGCTTGTCGTCTGCATGATCTCACGCTTACGGTAGCGAAGAATTGCTCTACGACTTTCGACGTTCGGGACGTCTCCTGCGGCGGCAGTTGGGGCATAAGGTTGCAGTCACCGATTGCTTCAGCAGAGGAAACAGTGGTAATCTGCCCAAGCGGGGCACACTTCGACCGTATGCTTCACAGTGCCCTCCATAAGATCTAATAAATAATAGTCTATAATGTTCATCGTGGAACCGTGATCGTTGGAAGGAGTGGAGGGAGGCTTTTGCTCAGCAGTGGGACAATATGGGCTAACAAAAAAAAAAATGTTCATCGTGATAGGGCACAGGCTAGCTTCCACTCTGCTACAATAATTATACTGACATATACACACAGTTTCAGTTGCATAATATAAGCGTTGCATATAATCCTAAGTTTCCATATGTGGAACACAACATGTTTTTTGTATTTTATTTTTGTGGCGGTAATGAGAAACCAAAATAGCTACTTCCGCTCCGAGTAGAGCAAGAGGGCGTGACAGACTTTTATTGACGAAAAGTCAACTGTGTTCCTTCAATTGCCCATAGTGTTCCAAGGCCTCAGGAACTTTCAAATTTAGAGTGTGTACTCAGTGCAACTTAGATGTAACATTCACTGTCTTCAAATTTTTAGTTCAAGGGCATGCCAGTTTCCTCACGATTTTTTCCATCACTTCATAAGAAGTGGTGATAAAATAAAGTTATCAATATACTTGATTCTCACGTGTTAAGTATATTTAATATCACTCTTATTGTAGAGTGTTTCTTAGATGATTATGATAACTTATCATATCCTTGAATCTGTAATAAAGTCTTTGGTCCTCTGTCTACATATTTTTAGCATGCACACTGTTTTAATTGGTACTTTATCTAACCAAAATGGCCAATTCAGCCTAAATCTGTATGGGTCTTTCCAAAAAATACCAAATCATATTCAAGTCTGCATAATTATGAAAAAGTGTACAGTGAAGTTTATACAACATTATTTTTATATAATACTAGCTTTTGCCCGCGGCTTCGCCCGCGTGGCATTAGGTACTTAAAGAATCGGGATAAAAGGTAGCCTATGTTCTTTTCAAAGGCTATATGCATGCCAAATTTCATCCAAATCCGTTCAGCCGTTTCTGCGTGATTAAGTAACAAACATCCAAACATCCACACTTTCACATTTATAATATTAGTTAGGATAATGTCATCATTGTAGGTACACATGGTTTGCAATGAACGCTTTGACTTTGACTTTGACTTTTAGTTTATGCGAAACCTGAAAAGTTAAAAGTTAAAGTTTTCCAATTGTCGATTTGAACCAATTGTTTGACTATATTATGGTATGTATGTATGTAGTTTATTAATTTGAGTATGTATATATTATATAATTGTAAGTGTATTATAATATTTATCGTTTATTAGTTTATCAATTCTTGGAATCACCTTATCTCTTTCTTTTATTGCACCTACCACTGTTTTTGTCTGCACCACCCAAAGGTTGACTGGAAGAAAATGCCTAAGGCATTAAGTCCGCCTCTGTACTTTTATGTGCATGAAGTATAAATAAATAAATAAATAATAAATAAACCTGAATATGGTTTGTTCAGAATCAGTAACTAAATGGATTCCAGTAGTTTTTACACTATGTTAAATTTTTTCTCAAAAATATTTAAAAAGGTTACAAGTTGGACACCACTGACACTAAATACAACACAGGTCACGGCAGGTCATAGCGAGCATTAGACGCCAGCAAACAGCTGGGTGCAAGCGCAAAACAACGTCTCAGTTTTCTGGATGGCCCGGTGACTGTGTATTTTTGCTGACATAACAAGCTAATAACTTTGTGATTTTTCATGATTCAGTTATGAAATGTACATAAATTCTTTACACAAAAATACTAAATACGTGTTTCAATCTCAGGTTTCAAAATATACTTAAACATTTATGTTATTTAAGTAACAAACCACCATATAATAAGATTTACACAAAATAAATATCATCTACTGATTCAGAACACAGCTAAATGGCAGACTCTCACGCAAGTTTGGGATCAACCAATCAATAGATCCCCTAATTTGTTTCTTATTTGGGGTTAGCCCTCCTGATACTATTACGACATTCTAGGTGAAATAAAATAAAACAAGGTACATCAAAGGACTGGCATAAATTGCCTACTGCGGTCTTCCCGTTCGATTATAACTTAGGTGTTTTCGCATGGGATCGCAGTCAAGTACTACGTAGTTTTTAAAAATACAGCTAGCCGTGTTGTTAAGATGAGATGACTGAAAAATGTAGAAAAATTGTATATCCTACACACGTAGTTTGCATATAATTCGTTATTTTTAGATAAGTCACACTAGTAAAGGATAAGATAGTCTATATGATAATGCCAAAAACATAAAAATAGAAACACACATCATCTTCGTCATTAGTTGAACTCTATTGACTTCAAAGAAAAGGTGTTATCAAGATATTGCGACTTTAAAAAATGGAAGTGACGTGTGAAATATTACTAAGTAATACAAACACTATCTACAAAGCTGGAGATTCAGTAGAAGGGGTAGTAAAATATATTATTGATAAACCAAAGGAGTTCACTAGTGTTATTATTTCGTTAAAAGCTAAGGAATTAAGCTTTGAAGAAATCATTACTTCTAATACTGAATACGTTGAAACCGAAGACTATATTGATCAACGCATGGATTTACTTCGTGCTAAAGAAAACGAAACAGTAGTCATTACAGCTGGAACTTATGACAAACAATTCTGTTTTGTATTGCCAGAAGAAATTCCGTCTTTTTATAAGGATTTCACATTTTATCTTCAACTGGAATTTATGGAAGCAAATTCAGTCAGTGCACCTAAAAAAATTTATGTAAATATTCAAGTTCAAAGTGGCGTACGCATAATAGAATATGTACGTAAAGTCGATAAAGAGTTTACCTTATCAAAAAAGATTGTAACTTTGACTGCATTAATAAAAAAATCGGTTTTCATTGAAGGAGAAGATATAACGGTTAACTGGGAAATAACTAACTATGAAGCAGTACCAATGCTTGCTTCTAAATTTGAATTTATCGAGTTTCACAACGGAAGATATGTTAAGCAAAAATCAAAGATTCTTAATGGGATAGAGACAAAATATATTGGTTTAAATAGATTAAAATCTAAGCATTCATACGTTGGACGCATGTTCATACCTATAACCACAAAAAAAGAATATGGTGTGAAAATAACTCTACTTTTTTCTTTTCCACATAAAGAACTTTGCCTAAACTTTCCGGTGTTTACTGAAGATAAAATTGATAACTTTGAAGAAGAAGAAATATTTGTTCAAGAACCTTGTTGGCAAGCCATGTATAGCAAATAGTTACTAGCAGAAGAGGCGTAACAAAAAGTAAAAAAAATAATTATGAGAACTTTATCGGGGATTTTAATATTATTGGAAAAAATACATTATAAGGATTAATTATAATGACTATTTTCCTCTGAATCAGTGTCAGTTTTGTTTTTAGGATACTCAGCTAGTAAACCGTGTAAACTAGTAATTTATAATTATCGCGTAGTAAATACCATTATTATCTATCATGGTTATTTGTAAAATATAGTTAAGCGGGAACTACATTACGCCGACGCGAATGTGGGCGTACGTAGCGGCGCGTTGCGTCGCGTCACGTGGCGTGGGTCTAATGAAGTTCTACAAATCTAGTTGCTATGTAAGACGTACGGAGACCGACGCGCCTCTATCAGTGTACTTGGCCCAAGTGAGGCTAATGTAGTTCTACTGTTATACTCATTTCTAACTAGTTTCGTGTATGGTAGTAGCGAGTGTGGGCACTAGCCCGATAGCGCTCTGTGGACTATAGCTACTCTAGATAAATATTGTCTATAACCGAATATCATCATAATATGTTGGAAATATGCTCCAACTGCAAATGAGCGTGGTATTACGTTTGTATGGAAATTCATCCGTCGCCGGCCCCTTAAGTATCGGTCATTAATTACCAGTCATCCTATATGATTTTAATATAATTACTTCCTATTAACTGTAATAGGTACTACTTATCATTATATTTAGAATAAGGGTTTAATAATAAACAGACTACTTGTACTAATGTATTTTATTAATTCTATTAGCTCCTGCTCTCAAAACGGTGAAGGAAAACATCGTGAGGAAACCGGCATGTCCTAGAACCAAAAAATCGAAGACATGTGACATTCACCAACACGCACTGGGCCCGCGTGGTGGATTACGGCCCATCCCCTCTCCTAGAGAGGAGGCTTGAGTCCCAACAGTGGGAACATTAAAAAGGCTGGTAATGATGATGATGATGCTTAGCGCCTGCCAATGACTTCGCTCGCGTAAAAGTGGGTAAATATCCCAAGGGAACATATTCCGGGATAAAAAAGTATTCTATGTATTATTCTAGGGCATAGTCTACCCATGTACCAAACATTCTTACTTTAGCAGTTCTGTCGTGAAGGAGTAACAAATATACTGAATCACAAAATTTTGCTTCGATAAAGTTCATCATCATCATCATCATCATCATTTCAGCCAATATATGTCCACTATTTTACATAGGCCTCCCCCAAGCGTCGCCACAACGAACGTTCCTGTGCGTCTCGCATCCATCGGTTTCCTGCAACCTTCACCGGGGCATCGGTCCACCTTGTAGGAGGCCTTCCAACGCTGTGGCTTGCGGTAAGCATTCGCCACTCCAGAACCTTTCGGCCCCAACGGCCATATGTTCTGCGAGCAATGTGCCCTGCCCATTGCCACTTAAGTTTGGCAATTCTCCGTGCAATGTCGGCAACCATAGTTCTCCTGCGGATATCTTCATTTTTTATTCCATCATGCAAGGAAACCCCGAGCATTGCCCTTTCCATTGCCCTTTGGGTGACTTTAAGTCTTCTGGTGAGGCCCATTGTAAGCGACCACGCTTCGGAGCCATATGTCATCACTGGCAACACGCACTGGTCATAGACTTTCGTCTTGAGACACTGTGGTATGTTGGACGAGAAGATACCGCGTAGCTTCTCGAGCGCTGCCCAGCCGGGTTGGGTTCGACGGTTGACCTCTTTCTCGAAGTTAGACCTACCCAACTGGACTGTTTGTCCGAGGTAGACGTAATCATCCACAACTTCGAGTGTAGAGTTTCCGACCTTGATAGGATAAAATTAGTGTGATCTTAAGTTGTTATTGTAAGCTTATTTTAGGTTACTATGGGACTGATATGCTTTTTGAGATTAAAAACTCATGCCCCAGCCACCGGGATCACGATCCTGATTTTCAGCTACTGTAGGCGTGGGCTTGCGGACAACGAACAATGGGTAGCTCGCTGTCTGGCTGCCTGGTAATCGCCCGGACCGAGACAGAGTCGTCGAAGGTACGTAGAGATATCAGCAAAACCGTAGCGACCCAGCAAGGCCAAAGTCTACTGGGGCCTTGTGTTGTCCGAAAGAAAACCCCGGGGTCCTGTGACGAAAGCCAAAGAAGGAAAATAGGTGTAGGTTTTACACGCCTTCCGGCTCCGCCCTAGAGCGGTAGAAGTTATACTGGCCATTTTGCGCGGATGCGACGCATATCCTATTTATTATTAATACTTATAAGTCGATAGGGAGTTAGTATTGTCTGTGCGATAAAAGAACCGTCGTGGCGTAAAGTGAAAACAACATTATAGATTTTAAGTAGCAACCCAACCCAGCAATCCGTCAAATGCCAAACGTCATATAATATTGGCACCAGTTTGTTTATCATGTTATTTTATTGTGATTTTTAATTGTAATCTTCAGAAATGTGATAAAAAATTTCACTGAACTGCAAGGGAAATAATATTTAATATATTACAGTTTTTCCTAAGATAACAAATGGCAAATCACACCATTATTGATCAAAACAAAGTCACGAATTTGGGAAACATTGGTATGCTGTTTTTTTGGTACGTAACACTTTTATTTTAATGTTTTTAGACTTCCTAGATAAACTTCTGTCCCTGTTATCTCCAAATATATATAAATTAAACGGAAATTCATTTAAACATGACGATATTTATATAATTTGTTTTGGTCAATATTTTCTATGGCTAGTATAAAGAGTATTGATACTTTTTTATAATGCGTTTCGACTAACTTAGAATAATTCTTTTCAGGCTTGAGTACGGATACAGTAACTAAAATAAAAAGGGCAAGTGCGAGTCTGACTCGCGCACTGAGGATTCTGTACAAATTTACCTATGAAATCAATTCCCGAATTGAGTTACGAAGATTTTTCCGAATTACAAACAATAATTTTTTTTGTGGCGTATCTACAAAATTTACTTTTTTCAGATTTTTCCCTGTACTTGTTCTATGAGACCTTGATTTATGCCAAATTTCAGGATTTAAGGTCAACGGGATACACCCTATGAACTTTGATTCGCTTGATTATAGAAATATACGTTTTTTTGCGACATAAACGGCCGTATATTTTTTTTTCGTTAACTCAGAAGTCTGATTTTTTCACAACTTCAAAAGACCGCAGATTTGAGCGTACATATAGTTTTAATTTTAACTCGATACCTTCAAGCGTTAAAAGGTCTTAAAAGATAAACAGACGGACAACCAAGTGATCCCAAAGATCTTATATACGAGATGGTCCCTTACAGGCTAAATAGATTTTTACAAATTATGAAGTGTACTTTATTTTCATAGTCATTAAGGTTATAGTTTTCATTGATTAGCAAAAGGGAAAAATGTACTGAGGAAGGCAACGAGAAAGTGGTAGTGTGTCCCATTTTTACCTTTATATTTAACTAGGGTAAACATAAACTTGCTGTTAGCTACAATATTCCAGTCAGTGACAATAGACCGATCCCAGTCAAAGTGATAGAACCATTTTCGTTGGCACTGGGTAAGTGGTCGCTGGTGGAATCTTCCTAGATAGGCAGTACAGCAGTTTCTTCACGCTATTTTCCTTTACCGGTTCGTGTTTGCATTTAAATGTTCATCATCATTACAATCGAAAGACGTCCACTGTTCGACACAGGCCTCCCCCAGGTGTCGCCACAATTAACGGTTTGTTACTCATTACGCAAAAGTTATAAACGGATGAATTTAATGATAAACGTTGCAATAATATAGCTTATAACCTATATTTTTGCTAAGTTTCGTCACGTGAGCAACTTCAATAAATAGGCTACTAATATTATAAATGCGAAAGTTTGTGAAGATGGATGGAGGTAGTCGTATGTATGGATGTGTCGCGCAAAAACTACTAGACAGATGAAGCGCAAAAACTACTAGACAGATGAACTTAACCATAAACATTACAATAATATAGCACATAAGCTATAACTTTGCAGTTTCATTAGGTGAGCAAATTCAGCCAATCGGATAATTTTTATTATGGGGTGAAGCCGCTGGAAGAAGCTAGTCTAACATAGTTTTAAAATATCAAGATTTAACAGTCGCACTATAATGACGTCACAATGTTGCTTACATAACAAAAGTGATATTTATCTACAGCAGCGCCCTCAAATCCCACGATGGTTTACTTTCCGCACAGACTTCTAATAGTTTGACGGGTGACAGGACAGAATGGAAGAAGAAAACGTGTTGCGCCGACCCCAAGTAATATGGGATAAGGGCAGGAAGAAGAAGAAGAAGACTTATAAGTCGATATTGTTATTTGTTTTATTTTTTTTAAGCTATGCGCCATGTTTGACGCAAATAAACTCTTTCAAAGAAAAAAAAGAAAAAATAACAAAACAACAAAAATTAACAATAAAAAAAAATTAACAATAATTTGACTTTGACTTGGACTTTGACTTTGTTTCTTTCGTTTTTATTTTATTCCTACCTAAAAAAAATGTAGTAATGAAATCAAGTCAGTCATCAAGTCACACAGAAGTAGTAAACGTAGAGTCTGTCTAATAAGTTAAACGACTTGGGTAATTATTAAGATTTAATGAAATCTGATGTAGACAACACGGGTTCAATATTCAAGGTTGATTAAGAGATAGAGATAATTGTTTACTAACAGAAGAACCTTATAAAAAGTACCGAATATAAGTATTTTTTAAATGATTAAATATTATACAAAATTCCCAAGTCGACTTTAAAGTCAAGTTGACTTATTAGACAGACTACAGCGAGTCATTTATTTTTGCAATGAAAATACGACTAACAGAATCTGATAAATGCAAAACGCACAAGTTCAGTCGTTGTGGCCACATTTGAAGGAGGCAGTATGTCCAGCAGTGGACATCTTTCGGCTGAAACGATAATGATGTTTTTTTCGTTTATATCGCACTTGGGCAGATATAGACATATATTAAATGCGTCATAAATCTGATGGTGGTGGTTATTATGCGCGACTGGTGTACGTGAGGTCCTAAGGTCAATTCCCAGCTAACTTTTTTTAACCGACTTCTAAAAAAGAAGGAGGTTCTTTGCCCATAACTTCACTTGCCAACCGATTTGAAAAATTCTTTTTTTGTTGGAAAGGGTATATTCCCAAATGGTCCCATAGTCACCAAGTCGGGATCTGATGATGGAATCTTGGCAAAATCGAGGGAACTCCTCAAATATTATAGGCAACTATGTAGTTCTTTTGGTATTTTCATCAAAGACTTTAGCGTTTATAGTCAAAATATGACATTTGATGAAGTGGAACTGGTGAAGAAGACCAGGAATGGCCAACGGAAGTTCATACTCACACAGATCTCACAATGAACATAGTTATGCGACGATAACACTACGATAATACAAATAAATGAATAGTTCTGAATAGGTATGTTGAAAATGGTATCATCAATGTGAGCTGATGATGATGATGAAGCCGGAAAATAGGCACTGGAACTCCGTAATTAATCAATCAGTAGCCTATCCATGTTTGGGCTTATTAGAATTGTCATGAGATTGACTTTGGCTATAAGGTACTATCGAACTGATCTGATAATGATGATGGAGCCGGAAGGTAAAACACGGGAAGTTCATAATAAAACAATGTATCCTAGCAAGGTTTGAGTTAATTGGGATTGTCATGAGAAAAAGGTACTCTGGCTGTAGGTATATTGCAACTAAAAAGTTTGAAATAAAAACCTTTTTACAAAAAAATAATAACCGACTTACTAAAAAAAAACACAAACCATCAAAATAATTTTAATTTCGGAAGTCGGTGTTAAATAAGGAACAAACAATATCGAGAAACACCGACTTCCGAAATTAAAATTATTTTGATGGTTTGTGTTTTTTTTTTTTGTAAAGAGTTTTTTTTTTATTTCGGGTCGATTCTGGTTCAGGGACAAGATTAAAAAAAACGACTTGTTTTAGTAAATGTAAAAATGTATATTGAAAAAAGATACGTGGTAATTGGTAGAAAGTTTAAAAATAAAAAGCCGCTGCAATATCGCATCTCGATCGTTGCGATACGCCTTAGAGTAGGCGTTATTGTGGATTATTGTGGGATTATTAAATAAACGAAAGGCAAAAAAAAACATGTTAATACGTCGTTTCAATGACAACTAAAAGTATTTACTAATAACATAACACAATACAATAAAACCGATTACAATTAATTCAAATAAAATAAAATTAAGTGATTACAATACAATTTGAAATTAAATATTATAAAATATAGATTAAGAATAACAGCGAGTTACTTACGACACATACTTTCAAACCAATTGAATAACTAAGGCCTTCTTCTGGGCGCAAACACAGGTATAATATCTGTTGCTTTACTCTTACGGTGCAATGGGACGGTAACCCGACACTACCGGAGAGAGATCAGGCACAGGACTAATGGCTTTACGTACTTTCCGAAGTACGGGGGTATCACACCACCAACTTCCAATCTCCAGGCCGCTACATATTAACCCGTAATGAAAAGAACCATATTTCGTAAATACATATCAAATAAACGTTATGTTATACTTATTTACGGATTACTACATGATTGGTTTTCCCTTTGTTCTATATAGTTTTTATTTCTTTTTTTCGTTCATAACTTGCAAATATGAAGGCGGTTGATCATTTAACTTAACTTCTGCAAATTCATCAATTTTTTCTGCGATAACCACTGGAACTTCCATGCAAAAATCTTCATGCGCTGCAAACTTGAGAAATACTCTTACACGATATTCTCTTTTGAAAATATTTGAATGTACAGAAAATATATCTGATGATGTACATAATGGTTCTGATGATGAACGCAATATCGGATTTATACTGTAGTTTTCACTTGAAACTATAGTTTCTGCTCCACTGTTTTCGATGTTTGCTTTACATGATCACAGTTATATTTATAAGTGATATATTCATTTAATTCTATTTTTATGGCCATCACGTTTACATTAGATTCATTATTTATAACATATTTTACTATTATATTCTCTCCCGAATACAAAATCATACGTTCAAGTTCTACTCTTAAAGTTATAGATTTTTTTAATAAAAAAAAATCTTTTTTTGCCTCGTATACTTTTACGAGAGGTGATTTTATGACACTTTGAACCTTAATATCTATGTTAAACGTTTTAGAAAAGCTCATAAAGTTTGGTGTAACAAATTTTAGTTCAACAAAGTACGCAATGAAGCATTTGAAGTCTTTGTAAGTGGATGGTATATCTTCAGGAAGTACAAAACAGAAGTGGTTTTCATAAGTTCCAGCTGGTATTGTTGCTGTTTCATTTGCTTTAGCTTGTAGTAAGTCCATTCGCTGATCAACATAGCTTTCGGAACCGATGTACGTAGTCTTCAAATGTCTTATGTGGGGCGCCCACCAACATACACCTCTACCTCTTAATGAGAGAATAACACTAGTAAACTCTGTTGGTTTGTCTATAACATATTTCACTGATCCCTTCACTGTTTGTCCGGCTCTGTAGACCCCTTTTGTGTTATTCGTTAAAAGAATTTGACAGTTCACTCCCATTTTTATTTAAATTTCCAGAAATCGTTGTTGAAACTCTTACAGGCTGGACTAAGCGTTTTGCTTCGTCATTTATACCGCGTATATTGAAGGACTGGAACAATTTGCCTGCTGTCTTCCCGTCCGATTATAATTTAGGTGTCTTCAAGGTTAGAGTGAATAGGCTCTTAGTAAACTACTGCGCCTCGCCATCAACGATTGCATCACTGGTTTGTTGTCAATAAAAATAAAAAAAAATTAGAAAGCAAGCTATCTTTGTGGCCAGTGCCAACGAACTATATAGTTATCAGAAAAATGCTTGTTTTATTTTTGTCTGTATATCTTATCAGAAATATAGCTAATCTGAATATTTTTGTTGATAGATTGATACCTATTTTTAGTCATCGATTTCACGTAGCATACCGCGGATGAATGAGTACAGTAATGCTGGCTTACTAATTATTAAATGTTATATTTTAAATATATTGTAGCTGATTTTTAATAATATATAATAGATTGTTATGTACAAAATAGTAATTAATATTTATTGTCACTCAATTATGTTTAGAAAATGGTCATGGGTATAGTTTGTTATTTGAGTCGCAGTGGCGCCCTCTTCGTTAAAATGAGTATAGGTACCGGCACGAATCTTAAGCGCTCGACGTCAGGGTGGGGATCACTTTGCGCATTCCATACATTGGCGAGCCAGTCGTCGTCGTAGTTAGATACATGCAGCAAGCGCAGGGAACGAATCACGAGTGACGTCTATGACACGATGGCATGGCGAGCCAATCACTGACACTCCCCGCCCCCGCGACTCGCGTCGTACCACTAAATAGGCCCGATATTTGTCTTCTGCGCAACTTGAAGCCAGCGCTCGAGATCCGTGCCGGTATCTATAGTATTATCTGGAGATGGTGCGGCGACAACGTCCATCAGAATGTGGACGTTATAAATGTTAAATATTTATATATTTTACTGTATTCAACAATAAGTAATAAATAGTTATTATTAGCAATACGAGTTAGTAATCAAAAATCTAAACATCAATTAAATTAGATAGTGGCGCTGACTCTCTTACACACCAACAAAATTAATAGTCTTCTTTTTAGGGTTTCATATCTCAAAAGGAAAAATACGGAACACTTATAGGATCACTTTGTTGGCTGTTCGTCTGTCTGTCTGTCTATCTGTCAAGACCGTTTATCTAAGGAACTCGTGGAGCTATTGAGTAAGTCTGCGGTCCTTGGAAGCTATGAAAAAATAAACTTATTAGTTAAGGAAGAAAAAAATACGGCCGTTTATGTCGCAAAAAAACGTGTATTTCGTCACTCTCAAGGGAATCAAAATTCGTTGACCTAGAATTCCGAAGCAAGGTCTCATAGCACAAATATGGAAAAGTCTAAAATCTATAAATTTGTAGATATGTCGCAAAAAAAAATGCAATTCGGAGAAATCTTCGTAACTCAATTCAGCAATTAAACTAGTTTCATGTAATAGTACATTTCATGTCATGTTACACTAGGGGTGAAAGTAACTCATTTCGTCCTGAGAAGGAGTAATTCGAGGGACTAAATTAATTACTTTCACCCCGAGGTAAGCACTGTGCTTTTCATTACGAATTTTTCTTCTGATTTAGGCGGTAAAAGGTTTTCCACTACTGCTTTAGCCTCTTCTCTTATGAAATTAGGCGTTAAATCACTATTTTAAACTGATAAACAAAACGTGTTAATACAAATCTCTGTTGTACGGAAATGTAAACAAAACTCGAAAAAACCAACGACTGATTGCCACTTTCCCGCCATTTTGTTTTTTTTTTTCTGTGGCCGGCCATCTATTTAGCCTCATTAATGAAAAATTAGAAATTAATTGTATTCTTTTAAAAATAAAGTATTTTAAAGAAATAGTTGAACAAATAAATCACTTAAAATATAACATTATTTAATTAATACTTGACTTCTAGTTATTTCAATTTTATATCGCGCTGTGATTGACTGGCTGTATGGAAAATTGGAACATAGTTCAATAGAAATGTGAAGACACATATACAACTGACAGCTGTCAGTTGTAAAGTAAAACTCCCTAGGGATGAAAAGTATCACTTTCAGCCCGCTTCTCAGGCAACTTCATACCTACTTTCAGAGTATGAGTAATGAAATAGTACATTGTTACACTAGGGGTGAAAGTAACTCATTTCGTCCCGAGAAGGAGTTGGCGGCCGAGCGGAGCGAGGTCGCTAATTCGAGGGGTTAAATGGGTTACTTTCACCCCTAGTGAAAATGCTGTATAATTAAATAACATTTAGTTTTACGGCTACGAGATGGCTACTATCTCGTAGCCGTAAAACTAAATGTTATTTAATTATACAGCATTTTCATAGCTTTTTCAATCATTTTAATGTAAATAGAAATACATATTTTTGTAAAGTTATGGTCGTATCATTAAAAATGCACAAGTTATTTATAGTTCGATCAAATTTCCTACATCTATTTCTGACATAGTTGAAAACGAGGTATCCACTTCATGAACATCAGCAGTTGCAACTCCAACTTCATTTCTTCTTTCTCCAATTACTACTGGTACTTCTACATCAACATTATCATCCGGATTTGGAAATTTGGCTGTCATTCTCACTTTGTACTCTCTTCTCAAAATCTTCGAATGTTGTATCGAATACAAACTGGGTAAAGTTGGAACAATGCGGGTTATTACTGAAAAACTCTTTTCTACTATAGTTATTGAACTTTGTGTAGTTTCTAATGGCAGGCTTACAACGTTAGTTGTTTTATCATCTGATATATAAATATAATTTTCGATAAGCTTTGTCTTAATAGTAATTGAGACATCTGTGTTATTGTTTATCGTTAGCTTCAGTTTAATTTTGTCTCCTGGAGTCAAAAATGGTTTTTCTATTTCTGCTTTTACATCAAAGTTATTAACGGCTGTGTGAGTGGAAAGCTTTTTCTGTAAGTTAAATTTCAAAGGTTCTGGAGAACACGGGCAAACATAACCGTAAACGGGTATACTTCTACTGTATTCTTTTATAGTTCTAATGCTTTTTGCTTTCACAAATAAAACTATAACTTTGTACTCTATTTTGACACCTTTGTAATATTTTAATGATGATGGTATATTATCTGGTAGTAAGAATTCGAATGGGTACTCAAAAGTTCCTGATAGAAAAATTTCCTGACCATGTTGGGCTTTGAATAAATTCCTGTTATCATTAACGTATTCTTCTTCATTGTAGTATTCGTTTGATGACTTATCTGGACCCGGTGCCGACCATTGACACGTTGCTTTGCCCAAAAAAGATATATCTATAGTTTTAAATATAGTTGGTTTGTTTATAAAATACTTCACTTTTCCTACTACAAGTTGTTTGGGTCTGAATATACCACCATTTGCACTTTCGATAAATATTTGACACTCCACACCCATTTTGGTTAAAACATGCAAACTTGTATACTTTGGCGCAACTTACGTAGTACTAAAGTAGCATTGTTCAAAATAGAAACGATTGAAACTGAACAGATGTATATGTCACCGACAATATGTGTGTTTCAGACATTATTTACAATACCCCGTTAAATAGACTTTATGATATTAAAAAGATTGAAGCGAAAAGTAATGCTTAAAATATTAATATGCTTAATAATGCATAAATATATAAATGCGACATACTTATAAGAAATTTAGAAAAAATATAAAGATGGTAAGATAAGGTAAATGTGTAAAAATTAATACAATAAATAAAAAAAATGGAATTAAACAATAAACACGTCGTCGCCTTCTCTCTCTCTCGCACGTACCACTTCTTTTCTGTGCATCACCAAAAGGTTGACTGGCAGAAAATGCCTAAGGTATTAAGTCCGCCTTTGTACTTTTGTGTGCATAAAACATTTAGTAAATTATAAATAACATTTAAATAGAATTCGAATAGAGTCAGGAAAATATATAATGTCAAATATACGTATTTGTCTTTCACAAAGCGCGTTAAAATTCAAGGATTAATGATAAGATACTAATTGTCATTAGATAGTTATCACAATAATATGTTTTATCGAGTAAGTGCTTATGATTATTGCGCCGTAACATAAGTTGCTCTACAGATAATTCTGTAGTACCTATCTATTTATCAATATAATAATTACTTTCCTACTGCAGAAATGTCGATTGTAGTTATCAATCATAAGTATGTATTATATGCTTTTTGTCTTTTAACTTGGACAAAACATAAGGATTGCCATAATGAGTGGCGATACCCCCAATATTTTGTGCATATTAACTGTCAACATTGACATGGAAAAAAAAGTTGACTCCATATTTTATATTGTTTTTAGTTAAGTAAAATAGGGTTTTTACTTTTTATTTTTATTTTACGTATACATATATTATAATAGTTAGTGAAGTATTTTTATTCATATAAACAGCATGTAGCTATTATTAAATAAATCAAATGGAACAAAATATCAATATAAACTTGTCTTTCCGACTTTAAGATTACGTGATTTTTTTTGTAAAATATTTCAATTACGTCTCAACTGCAGGATTTGGATGACACTTAGATCTAAGTATCTACAAAAGCTAGTTTCGCATAAATTAATGCTCACTACAAGCGAGTCTTTTTGTGCTTTTTCAGATTCCGGAGTCGAATATCATCTATCTGCCGAATGGAGACCATTTACTGGCACATTAGCAATATATACATGGTTATAATATAACATATTGTGCACGGAAATGAAAAAAAAATTTGAATGCTAAAATGATGAATGATGTTTTGAAGTGTAGAGTGAAGAGAATAAAAAAATAAGAGTTACTTTTGCACTTTACTTTTCGTTTCTCGCTTTCTGTCTTATTTTCTCGTTCACCAGACATTTCTTACAATGTCTGAATTTTACACATTAACTGTAGTATCTCTTCAGTTTTCATCGTCATTTCCTATTTTGTGCAATGCTAGTGATACGCGAGCAGTGCTGAAGGGTACTAGTTTGCATGTTTTAACAAAATGCGTGTGGATTGTCAAATATTTATCCAAAGGGCAAACGGTGGTGTCTTCAGACCCGGAGAACCTGTGATAGGAAAAGTGAAGTATGTTATAAACAAACCAACTAAATTTAAAACCATAGATATCACTTTCCTGGGCAAAGCATTTTGTGCATGGTCAGTGCCGGGTCCAGAAAAATCAACAGTCGAATACTTCAACGAAGAAGAATTTGTAAATGATAATATAAATTTGTTCAAAGTCCAACATGGGCAGAAAGACCTTCTATCAGGAACATTTGAATATCCATACGAATTCTTACTACCACTCAATATACCATCAACAGTAAAATATAACTCAAGTCGCAAAATACTCTATAAGGTTATCGTTTCATTTGTGCTAAAAAAATACTGGAATTCTGTAAGAGAATTTAGCCAAGAATTACCTGTTTACGGCTACGTATGTCCTTGTTCTCCAGAACCTCTGATATTTAGCTTACAGAAAAAACTTTTATCTCTGACAGCTGTCAATAACATTGATGTAAAGGCAGAAATAGAGAAAACATTTCTAGCTCCAGGAGAAGACATCATATTAAAACTGACGATCAATAATGACACAGATGTACCAATAACGATTAAAACAGAACTTGTTGAATATTGTACTTGTACATCAAATGATAAAACAACTAAGGTTTTTACCACACCCCTTGAATACACGAAAAGTTCAAGAAGTGTAGCAAAGAAGAGTTTTTCAGAAATAACCTGTGTAGTCCCAATATTATTGAAATGGTGTTCAATACAATATTCAAAGATTTTGATAGGAGAATTCAAAGTGAGGGTAACAGCTAAACTACCATTTCCGTATACTAATGCTTATGTGGAAGTACCCGTCGTTATTGGAGAGATGATGAGTAACCCTATTGGAGCTAACAAGGCTGTTACTGATTGGAATCCTTCGTTATCAATTACGACTTCTTTGTGCTAAGTGGCAACGGCATATTTATTTATATTTAAGGTACTTACTTTAGTCAGTTTTTCTCTGGTATTTCTAGATTTAATTTATAATTTTGTAAATTTGGGATTATTATTATTTCAGTCAAACACTGTGTGTACTGGCCGATATAGTTTGTTATTCTTATTAAATTTTATCTATTTTTACGTCTTGTTTATTTTTTGATTTTTATTTTTGTCCTTCTGTTACTTAATCTTATACATCATCGCCTTTTACTTGTGAGTATGTTAAGTAAAATTAAAATTTGGGTGGTTTATCTTTTCCGTGGATTCCTACTACAATCTATACTATTATTATAAAGCTGAAGAGTGTGTTTGTTTGTTTGAACGCGCTAATCTTAGAAACGCCCTAATCTCATATTATGATTGTACAGTTGCCAAGCTCAGCCAGAGCTAAGTTTTCAATTGAATATGAGGTACTGCATATACGGAATACCTACGTCAGTGTGAAAACCTTATCATCGAATTGTTTCTCTGGCGTCGGACATCCAGGAAGAGGCTCCCTGGTGTATGTTGTTTTTCGATGTAACGAAACATCGTAATAACAAAATGTTGACTTAACAAGACGTCGCAGTATAGAGATATCGTTGAAAAGTTTTTGAAGAAACAAACTTCGATGATACGGTTTTCGCACTGACGTAGGTATTCCGTATATATGGACTACCCTTCTTCTTCTTCATGCCCTTATCCCATATTACTTGGGGTCGGCGCAACACGTTTTTTTCTTCCATTCTGTCCTGTCACCCGTCAAACTATCACTAACTCTCTTTTCTTTCATATCACTTCTCACACAATCCATCCATCTTTTTATCGGCCTTCCTCTCCCTCTCCATCCATCTACATGTATACTCAGAACTCTTTTAGTAATATGCGCTTCATCCCTCCTCTTCACATGACATATATGGACTACCCAAAATACTTAAACGTGATTTATAGATTGGCAACTGAATGAAGTATGTTTATCAGTTATCTAGTACTCATAGCACAAGCTCTGCTTAGTTTGGGACTAGGTAGCGTTGTGTGATAGTTGTAAAAAAAAAACCTTAGTATATAAGAGTAGCTTCGTCAATAATTTCCGAGAACCTCATTGTCCCTTGTATTTTTCCAACTATGTCAGAGTCGACAACTAGTCAAGCCGGATGGACTATTTTCTTTACTATTTTTTCAGGCGTAGGGTAGCCAGCCTTTTTTTTTTGGTGGGAAAATCATCTAATTACATCCCCTGCTCTTGGGCGGAGCAGGAGATAGTGTCAGACTCTTACAGACTAAAAACTCACCCCGTTCCTTCGTACCTTCATACCGGGGCTGAGCTACCTTTCGAAACTAACCCTGGCCTCAGTAGGCTTCGACCCAGCTGGGCCCCTGCTGTTGCTGACAACTCCTTGAGGCGCGCGGGAACAGCGCGTGCCGTCAACGACTTGGATCGCCGTCATATTTCGAAGTATCTCCAAACTTAAGTTCCAATGGGCAAGGCACATTGCTCGTAAAAATTGCTCATAAAATAAAAGTTGTCTGTTGAACATAATTATATATAAAAATCAAGCATAAGAATTTACGTGAAGTTATGTCATTATTTTGGGAGCTTTAAAGAGTCAGTAAAGCAATACGGCCCACGAAATGTGTCTGGGAGTATTGGCGACTTAATTTTAAAGATATTGCCTAAAATATACGTAAAATTCAGCTTGGTGAATTTACGTGAAGTATTTATTAATGATTTTATGTACCTTGATTACCCGATACCTGAAAATTGACTGTCTAAGCAAGATAGCAGTCGGGCATGCGTTCTTAGTAGGTACAAACTAACAGTACTCAATCGTCCACATTTCGTTCGTCAGAAAATACGTGACGTCTGGCGGCCCTGTGATCTTGGACTAGGAGGTAAGTCCCCTCTTTGAGGAGTGGCTGGAATAACGGCACGGCGTTCTTAACTTTCGCATGACGCAGAACCCCACCAGACATGGTAAATACCTGCGGGAGGTTCCGGCACTGAATTGGTAAGGAAAAAACACCCGAGTGTCACCACTGTAAAACCTACTGGGGCCATGGGTTGTTCGAAAGGGATCCCAAAGTCCTGGGACGCAAGGCAAAAAATGAACATAAGAGTGGGTTTTAGTAAGTAAAAGTCTAATGCACCCTCCTGGTCCGCCCTAGAACGGGAGAAGTCTTTGGATGTTTGCCCACAAAAAAGACACTATCCTGTTTCACCAGATTTCAAAATTTCTCCTAAATAATTTTGAAAAGATTTGAAAAAAATAAAAAAATCTTTCTATTTTCAAAAATTATGTATTTAAAAAACTTAGAAATTTTAATATTTAAATTTAGTCTAAACCCCAATTTCTGAAAGAACAATAACGTGTAATGAATATTAAATGCATTTGAGTTTAATAATGCAGTTTCGACATTGACCTCGAATAATTACATAAATAACTACTGATTAGAAAAAGAAAAATAAGCATGGTGATGTCCGTAAACAAAAGTTATACAAAAATGTCCTTATGTCTATGGCTAATAAGTTCCAAACTGCTGGTAGTATTCGTTGCGTTAAACCCACATATTGATAATGATAGTTGCTATCTCGCTTTATCATCGTGCTTTCTCTGTCACGCCCGGGATAACTCGTTTTAACCTATATTCATACAAAATGTTTTTATCCAATGCTTTTGTTTTTGTTTTATTCCCTTGATTGCCTGCGAAAACTTTTTTTTATATTTTTTTTCCAATGCAGGGCTATTTTTATGGTGTATGTTGATTAAGATGGTGTAATGAAGTGATCGTGGTTCGTGTACATAAAGGCATCACCAGTACCAGTCAACCTTTAAATTTTGTTAAGGTTAAATAAAAAGAATACACTGTGGTGCTGTAAATATTAATATTATTAAATATTCTAATTGGGACATTTATGTTTTTTTTTACACATATAACTCCGATCTATCAAGGAAACTTGTTTTCAAGTATTTCTTTAATGACTAATTTAATAGTAATCAAGGTAATCTTAGTTATTACTTATACTTCGCATGAAGACAATCTTAACTACTTCTAAAAACTCTCCAATATAATAGGTTGCACTTCACATTGAACACTATCACCGATTAGAAACATTTTGAAAAACATTCCATTGTCAAATTCTTTCTTTAGTAATGTCAACTGAAATGCATTTTATCTCCATAATCTTTTATGTTATTATCGTATTTTTCAAAAGAGTCTTCAGCAGTTTCTGCGTTTTCTTCTCTTCTGTCTTCTATAATATTCATTTTTGATGAAGAGGCACTATCATAACCAATGACTGCAGCTCCAGCTTGTCCTCTGCCTTCTCCAATGACCACTGGTATCTCCACTACAGCATTGGTGTGAGGAAATGGAATTTTGGCTGTCACTCTCACCTTGTATTCTCCAATCAAAATCTGCGTATGTTGTATTGAGTACAAATTCGGTAACGTTGGTACAATGCAACTTGTTTTTAACATGCTTCTTTCTTTTACACTTGGTGTATATACTGCTGTAGGCTTCAATACTTCTTTTTCAATATGTGTGCTTTTACCACTTGATACATAAGTAAAGTGCTTTACAAGCTCTGTTTTAACTGTTATAAGGACATCAGTGTCATTATATATCATAAGGTTCAGTTTAATGTTTTCTCCTGGAGTTACAAATGTTTTTTCTATTTCCGCCTTTATATCGATGTTGTTTTTGTCGGAGAGAGAGAAAAGATTTTTCTGTAAGCCAAATATCAGAGGCTCTGGAGAACATGGTTCTACATATCCATAAACAAGTACATCTGCGTCAAATTTAGATTTAGTTCCAAAGAAATTATCCTTTACAAATGTAACGAAAAGTTTGTATTCTATTGTACAGGTTGAATTTTTCATTGATGTTGGTATATTTTCTGGTAGAAAGAATTCGAATGGATATTCGTGAATACCTGATACAACATTTTGTCCTATTAATAAATTCTTGCATATATTTACATACTCTTCCTTGTTGCTGTAGGTTGTTTTGTTGTCATCCATATCTGTTTCGGACCATTGACATTTTCCTTTGCCTCTTAGACGGATGTCTATACTTGTGAATTTTGTTGGTTTGTCTATTTTATATTTCACTATTCCTACCACAGGTTGTCCGGCTCTAAAGACACCTTCTTTTGTTTTTTGTAGTAATATTAAACACGTCACACCCATATTGGTAAACAAACTGAGACCCAACCGAACACACGACCACTCTTGAACACTGTCTGTTAAAGATTGGTGTCAGGTCATCGAATACGAATCATAATGAATAAAGCAACATGTTGATTCAACTTTATTATCAACTTTAATGGAATAGAGACTAGGTTTAATATAGAATGATGAAGCAAATGAACACTTTGTAAAACCTGTTCTTCGCTACAAGGAAAATTGAACCTTATGTAACAGAAGTAAATCGATGAGTCATAAGTAGTAGCGTAGCTTGCGTCATCAGTTAGCTTCGACGCGGGAATTCCTTTCGGTCACGAATACGTACGGTTAGTTCATTGATGAGTGAATTTTTTCGAAAAAATCTTTTATAATAAAACCTTGTCCTGACAATTACAAGCACAAAAAACCGGTCAAGTGAGAGCCGGACTCGCGTACGGTTTGCGTATCGTCCGTTGTAATGAACGGCAAAAAAATCACTGTTTTTGGGAGTTGTATGGGAGGACTTAAATATTTATTTTATTCTGTTTTTAGTATTCGTTGTTACAGCGCCAACAAAAAGACATCGTTTGTGAAAAATTCAACTGTCTAGTTATTACGGTTTATGAGATACAGCTTGGTAACAGGCAGACGGACAGCGATAGCGTGATAGCAATAGGGTCCTGTTTTTACCCTTTGGGTACCGAACCCTAGAAAATAGCAAAATCGAGATCCACTTAAATGGTGATCTTTCATACATGCGTTAATAGATTTTTATTTTTAGTTAGTTTATTTTAGAAGCATTGCCAGCAAGGAGTTGTCAGCAAACCTGCAGGGTTGAACCCCTACTGGGGCCAAGGGTCTGCTTCTAAAAGGAAGGTGTGGCCTCGGTATGAAAGGCAACGAAGGAACAGGTGGGTTTTTAGTCAGTAAAAGTCTGACACTATCTCCCGCTCCACCCAAGGGCGTGGAGATGTCATTGGACGATTTTCCCACCTACAAAAAATATATATATATACCACCACCAACCAACCAAGCCAACCAAGCAAGCAAACATACTTTCGGAATAAAAATATTCAATACTAGCTACTGCCAGCGGCTTCGCCCGCGTGATATGAAAGTTACTCCATACAAATTTTGGATCCCCGAATGATTTATGAAAAATCTTCTCTTAGTCCTTGCTTACGTCATAAAAGAAAACCTTGAGCAAAATTGAAAATTGAAAACAGCAGGGACCCAGCCGGGTCGAAGCTTACTGAGGCCAGGGTTATCCGAAAGGGCGCTCGAGCCCTGGTATGAAGGCTAGAAGGAACGGGGTGGGTCTTTTAGTCAGTAAGAGTCTGACACTATCTTCCGCTCCGCCCAAGAGCGGGGGATGCCATTGCATGATTTTTTCCCACCATATCTTGGTAAAATATAGATCTAAGCTAGCAAGCTAGATACCAGAGTCGCCACACGTCCGAGCTGGTTGCGCCACCAAACTGGTTGCGCAACCAAACGGACATCAGGTAACTCTCTATAGAGCTGCATAAATTTTGTTGGTAGCGCTGACTGGTCGCGCTGCCATGGTGTCTCGGTGAAATATAACCCTAATGGTAGCCCAGTGGTAATTGACCTCGGTTTACGAGGTCGAGGTTTTAAATCCAGCCAGGCGCATTACTTTGTGTAACATAACATAACCACTACTCTCAAAACGGTGAAGGAAAACATCGTGAGGAAACCGGCATGTCCTAGAACTAAACGTTCGAAGACATGTGACATTCACCAACCCGCGCTGGGCCCGCGTGGAAGGTTATGGCCCATTCCTTCTCCTAGAGAGGAGGCCTGAGTCTCAGCAGGGGGAACATTAAAAGTGTGATTATATGTGTAGTCTATTATTTAGATCATCGTGTCTATTTTTTTCATTAGTAATGCTGCTAAGAATTATTTCTGTATTGTGTGTACTCACACAATTCACACAAATATGTAAATTCTCATACACAAGACAACCAGACCCGAAATATCTACCCGTAAGCCATAAAAATACTTATTTCGTCCGGGAATCGCGATACACAGAACAGTGGTCAATCGCTCAACCACTGCGCCAGCCGTACGTCAACGACCATATATTGTATACTGATTTTCTTGAAAAATTACTCGGTAAAAACCAACTAAGTTATCTTGCTTTATGCCAAAATAAAATACATATTCTATGTCGTTCGCATGAGAAAATTGAACATTTTTCTTTTGCTCTCTTATTTTATAAATAATCATATATGAGATAATAGCTTCGAAAAGTCTTTATGGATAATACGAAATTCGTTCGACAATAAGCAATTTATCCTCTTTGAAGGAAGGCAAAATCATATTTTTATGGTAAATGCTTTATGTTCCGCAAGGTACAATAAAAAAATATAACACGCAAAAATATTTGAAATGGTTTACTTATTAATTAATGTTAAAAGTTTTACTTAATCTTATTTTTACTTACAAACAGAAATGATAACATCGTCAATGAAAATCTGCATGTACCTTAGAACTAAGTAATCAAAAAAACACTTACAATTAAAATAATCTACAGCTTTGTTGTGCACAAATTAAAGTCTATTTTCTGTCTTACAATACAACAAGAAAAACCAAAAATCAAGAAACACTCAACAAACCAAAAAAAAAATTGTCAAAAACTAAATTTTTGATTAATACATTCACATAGAGAATTACATTAAATGATAGCTAACTTTATTATTTACAATTTTTCTTCAGTCATGGACTGCCAATACGCCAGTGGCTTTTCCTTCGGCACACTTGCCTTCGTTGTTTCGAAACCTTCTAAGAGTCTCTCTCCTACAAACACCGGTATTTCAATAGACGAATTTATATGTGGCAATGGTAACATCATAGTCACTCTTAGCTTGTACTCTCTAGTTATTATTTTTGAGTGCCTTACCGTACACAGTTCTGGAGCCACTGGTATCATAACAAACATACATGAATCACTGCTATCAGGCATACTTGGAGCTCCCACTGTACAGGAATAGACCACTTCTCGTACAGTTTTTGGATCATCAGATGTAAACTTATTAATAGCAAAGTCGTCTTTATATTTTGTTTTGCTTATTAGTTCTGTCTTCACTGACACAGCTACATTACTGGTGTTAGTCATAACAAACGAAATTTGTCTTTCACCAGAAGGATTCAGGTATCCTTTCTCAAGTACTGCTTTCAAATGAATTTCATGCTTGTGAGCCGAAAATAATTTGATGAGCGTTTTGTCTATAGCAAAACATAGAGGTTTGTCTGTTACTGAGGAATCAATACTAGGATAGATTGTTATTTTAGTCTTAAACTTTTTGTTACGGCTAAAAGTCTTGGGTTTTTTTAATTTTAAGACTAAATAGTAATTAATTTCTCCGAACTCTATATCCAGTGAAGGTGGTATGTTTTGTGGAATTTGCATTTCAAATGCGTGCTCATGCGACCCAGCAGTTAATGTTGTACTGACATCAACATTATTTTTTAGTAAATGAATTGTCTTAACTATTTTAGTTTCGTGGCCTTCAAAGACGAAACGATTCCCGACTTTTCTTCGTTGATGAATTTCTTTACCGTGATGGGAACGATAGCGCTGTTCGCTTTCGTCCCACTGACAGTATCCTTTCTCAAGCAGTGAGAGACTGATTTTCCGATAAACTGTATCTTTATCCAGATGAAACTTCACTAAACCTTTTATAGGTTCTCCAGTTACATGCTTCCTTTTTTCAGGAGACTGTATCAATATATCACAGGCTACTCCCATAGTGGTTAATTTTGACGTTGTTCTTATTGTATGATCAGTTTTGTACTAAATTATCAGATGATGGGAATTGTTTTATCAATACCTTGTTTTCGGTGTTGATAAAAGATAAATTTATGTGCGGGATCAATTAGATATTGTACTTAGCTGATCTGTTCGTATCATATTAATAAAAAAAGCTTACATGCTACCTTTATCTTGCCCTAGAAAGTTTCAACCTTAGCTTCATTTGGCGAGTTAGCGTATTGTATGTAAATATAATAAATGAAACGAAACTTGTGCATCAACTTATAAATTAAAATTGTATCACAAAGAAGTACGTATTTTTCATATGACAGACCTTCAGGTAAATTTAAAATCTAAAAAACCAGTTTTTACTTTTCTTATTCCCACAATATTTACGCAAAACAATAAATGTCAAATTTCAAATAACATTGACTAAGTGACATATCAATTGTTTTTTTTTTAAACAAATACCTAGACCAAATGAGTTTTTATTGTAAAGGTTAGGTGTTTTATAACAATCTATTAATAAATCATTGCTACTTTTCCTTGTAATTTCAACTCAACTATTCAACAACGGGCAACTTTAACTCAAGAACGGGCTCACCTATCCAAACCAAATGTTTAGGCTTTGTTCGGACTATTTAGTAGATGGTTTATGTGAAGTTTGGTAGGGTAGAGTAGGGTGGAGTAGTGTAGAGTAGAATAGTGTAGAGTAGTGTAGAGTAGTGTAGAATAGTGTAGAGTAGTGTAGAGTAGGGTAGAGTAGGATAGGGTAGGGTAGAGTAGGGTAGAGTAGGGCAGCGTAGGGTAGAGTAGGGTAGAGTAGGGTAGAGTAGGGTAGAGGAGGGTAGAGGAGGGTAGAGTAGGGTAGAATAGGGTATAGTAGGGTAGAGTAGAGTAGAGTAGGGTGGAGTAGGGAAGAGCGGGGGCGAAGCCTCGCGGGCAAAAGCTAGTATAGTATAAATCTGTCAAGCTACTCGTATTTTGCAGCTGTGTGAAGAAAAAACTTCCAGTCCAATAAAATGCAGTTGGATATCCGCATTTTACGTACTAAGAATGCAAAATAACTGTAATTTCGAAGGAAAGTGTTTGATTTCTCTAGTCTGGTCATTCCTGAATTTTTTACGTCATTTTTTGACGAAAAAGAATGAAGTCGGTTGTAAAAATTATTCCTTGAACTTTTTAGTTGTGATATTATTAACAAACTTTCAGCTTCCTATACAGTGCTTAATAACATTGGGGCTTTACGTTGCTGTACATTGTGGTCCATACCCGGCGCACCAGGGATCTTTTTTGCATCATAGTGAAATAGTACATTTTGATACAAATGGATAAACTTTGTCATTGCGATCGAGGCGGAATTCGCCCGAGCCGAAGGCGAGGATGTTGTAGAGTTCAGTGCTGCAGTGAAAATATCCACGTACCTAATAATACACGTACGATGTAATAAGTAAACGGGGATTGACCGGCGACTCGCGAGGGTCGCGTAGAACCCAACCTAATACAATAAATGAAATAAATTGTGCCGGAGCGAGCTAGGGCATTTTTCCGCACTAGTGTGTAAAACAGCAAATTACGTGCCTGAGAGCGGTTTTTAGAGGAGATGTATTGAAAAAGCATAATTTATAATAAAAGACTTTAATTAAACCACATTGTCAACAAAATTGTCTTATGTTCTTCGGCTAACTATGTCTATTCCATGGAGTTTCTTCCCGGTTCTTCTCCATAGGAAACGACTATTTTGAACCGTGCACTAGCTTCAGACGTTATATAAATGCCCATGTAGGCCTATGTCAAATAAAATTCATTTGAATTTTTGAATATTATGGCAGTAAATTCTAAGTACTAACCTAAAACCTAACTTAACCTAAAAATAAAAAAAAAATACTATAAAACATTGGGTATAATTTATGGAAGCACATTCTTCCAAGGGTAAACACCTATGTGCAGCATAGAGCTGAACGTCTAGCATCAGTTTCGTAGAAATACCGCTATTATATTTTATATTATAACTAGTTTTTGCTCGCGGCTTCGCCTGCATACATAAAATGTAGCTTATGTCACTCAGGAATAAAGCAGCTTTCTATCGGTGAAAAAATTTTAGCAATCGGACCAGTACTTCCAGAGATTACCTCCTACAAACAAAAAAACAAACTTTACCTCTTTATTATATTATAGTGTACATAATAATAAAATACATTCATCATTGTATACCTAAAATTTTCTACACCCGTGTTGGAGTCAGCTTCCAGTATAACTGATAGCAGCTAATACCATACTGAATAAAATAAACCCATTTTTTTAGCTCGCGTTTGACCATTATCTACATTAATTTAAACATGTAATAAGCCTGTAGAAGTTTTTATTTGTGCACTCATCACGTAAAATATATAAAATCGATTTACATAGGTAACTTTTATACATTAAAATTGTGTATAAATTGATATATTACTAAATGATAAATGATAGTGTCGTCAGTTTAAGCTAGATGAGGCCGGTGTTTCCTAGCTGACTACCCTGAGAAGAAACACCGAAACAAACTCAGGGGTCAGTCTCTTTTAAGGTCCATACAGTAAATATGTAATGGTCAAATCACATGAGAACCATGCAGATTAGTCTGAGATGGTGTTTTGAAGAAAGAATTAAACAGATTTGAGTGGACCCGTCCAGTCAGTGCAAACTGACAAATGTCAGTATTTGCAAAGCTCAACTCAGGACTACTAAGGAGCTCAACGACTTGACGAACAATACCAAGGAAAGGACATTTGGGTAGGCCGTAGAAAATACTCAAATTGCCAGACATACGGTTACGAGAAAAAAAAAGTAATCACCATAGTCCTCACATTCACAATAATAAAAGGAAATTATTGTTTACAAAATGTAAAACTTCGCAAAAAAAAAATATTTAAGTAAAAAAAAATTTAATAAATAAAAAAAATATGTCAAACTGTAAAATAAAAATAATTTACAATGTCAAATTTTAAAAACAAAATGATAAAAAGCACAATTGAACATAAATAAAACAAAGTTACAAAAATTAGAGCATACTGAAGCAGGTCAATCCCAAGCCTTTTCGTCTTCAACATAGTCTTTTAAAGTGTAAAATGCCTTTTGCCTTTTACTAAGACTTTGTTTAATCGCAAAAGGTTGACTATGTCGAAAGATATACTACGATCATTGATTGTTAGAAGGTACAAAATTTGTCAGATAAGCTAGTAATAAATATAATTAAACAGTAAATCACCATCGTACATCGAAGGACTGGAACAATTAGCCTGCTGCGGTCTTCCCGCCCCGGTTATAATTTTGGTGTATTTAAGGCTAGAGTGAATAGGCCCTTAATAAACCTGCGCCTCACCATTAATGATTGCATCACTGATACTCAGGCGGAATCGCAGTCAAGCAGTAGTTTATATTGTATCTATAAAAAAAAAACGCAATCATAATCTTCATAATCACCATTTATCACAATCGTCATAATAAGTTTTATCATCAGCTTTATTACGTAAGAGAAGGCTAAAAAAATCATAGATTTTTGAACTTTGTCACGTATGTCATAAAGTTTGTTTTTCCATAATTTACTTCGATTTTTTTTTTCAAATAAAGATAAATCCTCAAAGCATCAGGTGATTATGTGCCTTTTTCAGCTAGCAAATCCTTATTAAATTGATATGTCAGATTACACGTCACAATTTAATCATCATTTACCTTCACTCATTGGCTCCCAGTTAGAAGGTGGTATTTCTTCAATGGGTTGATCAAATGCCATACCTGCTCCTTCATATCTAATGGGAACTTCTCCTACAAACACCGGTATTTCAACAGATGAATTTACGTGCGGCATTGGTAATTTTAAAGTGACTTTTAAAGTATATTCTCTCCTTATTACCTCCGAATGTCGTACAGTACATATATTAGGTGCTTGGAGTGATATTACATTAGACATGTTTGATTCACTGTTATCAGGAATTTCTGGGGTCTTCACTGTACACGAATGAATCACTTTCTTTTTAGTTAATCTACCATTAAAGTCAGCTCTGTACTTTGTTTTGCTAGCCAATTCTGTTTTGATCGAGAAAATAAGATCACTTTTGTTGATCACATTAAATGATATGTTTCTTTCTTCACCAAATGGGGTCATGTATGCTTTATCGACTACAGCTTCTAAGTTGATTTCTTGTCCTTTTGAAGAAAACAGTTTAAACAGAGTTTTGTCTAACTTAGCAACAACTGGTTCGTCTTGTAATAAAGAGTCGATTCTTGGATAGATTATTATTCTTCTTTTGAATGTCTTATCCCAGCTGAAACTTGAAGCACTTTTAAACTTTAGTACCAGATTATATTTTATTTCTCCAATACTTGTTATCACTGATGCGGGTACATTTTCTGGTATTTCGATTTCGAAAGGGTACACATATGATCCGGCATTTAGTGTTATTTTTTCATCCGTGACCTCATTCATCACGTAAATTTTCTGAACTAAGATTTTTTCTTTGCCGACAAACCATGTTTTGTTTGATCGCCACTTGCAGTATACTTTCCCGACAAGTGACAGAGCGATGTTCCTGTACTCTTTGTCCTCGTCGAGGTGATACCTCACTACGCCTCTGATAACATCTCCAGTTATATGCTTTTGTTGACTTGGAGGATGTATAAATATTTCACTGAACACCATTATAATTTCCTTTCTACGTCGTTCTTGTGGTATAATCCTTTTCGTACTGAATCAATAGTTGAATTTCTCATTGTTATTTATCGCGTTCATTGTTGATAGCAAGTATCTTTTCTATTCCTGATATGATTTGTAATTATCAGATTATCAACCAGAACACATTTTTTAAATCAAACGTATCGGGCTTCGAACGTATCGTTGATAACTTTATAATGGTATAAGATAGTGTCCTCAACTGCTCATACAGTGAGGTGACGCGAGAAAACGTTCCGAGAAGGCCTTGGGAACAACCTTTTCCCAAAAGTGGGATGGTATAAGTTAACCTAAAAGAAAATGAAATAGTAATAATTAGCCCAAACCTTGTATTCTAGAAGTACGTGCCATGAGGAATCTTGATACAGTTATTGTATTTCATCAAAGCGGATTGGTTTTGGGACCAACTATGAAATTTTTTGCCATGATTCATACATTTGGAAGCCTGTAATTAGCAATTTAGTTAGTTAACAATGTCACTATGTATTGTGTTGTTATTGGTCTGTAAGTTTCCCACAACGTGAAAAAAAAAAAGTTGTATAGAAGGTGCCAGAGTAAAAGTACATTGACCTTTTTGTAATATCTCTGCATAGGTACCCAAAAAACAAAAATGAACTGCTTTTCGTAATGAAAATATATAATGTCAAGGATCACGATAAATGTCGATTCAAGACAGATTTATGTCTTTATTTCCGTTTTTGAAATTAAGAATGTCAACAAATGTAAGAGGGTCAATGACCGTTATTCTAAGATTATCTGGCGCCTACTTTAGTCTTACAATACTAAAGAAAAAAAAACCATGTTCCTTCAGTTGCTCTTGGGACTGCAATAGAAGTCGTGAGGCCATTTATCTAAAAGCCTAGACATATATTATCCATTTATCTATTTACAAGTACTTGTACAATCTTACGGAGGAGATCCAAGGTGTTGGAGCATCAGAATCGTCGTCATCATGAGCCTGGATCAATCTACTGGAGGATAGGCATTTCTCAACTTCGGAACGCCTGATAAATATCACATAGCAGCAGGTAGCAACGTGTCTAATCATAGCAGTAATTTAAATTGTAATGAATGTGTCCGGTCTTGATAACATTTCAATTTGTTTTTGTTGTTGATAAGTTTGCGCTTGACCGCTATCTTACCTGCATGGTGCATTGCTATTTACACGGCAGTAGGAAGTATTTTTCTCACTGCAGTAGTACCGGAAAGACACCGTCTAGTCCTGGTGACTTGTACGGTTGGAAGGTCCTGATGACTCATTTAAATCCGTCTTCTGTCACTATGTTATGAGCTCTGGACCAGTCGAGATCAGTTGGGGTCTGTTCCGGTCCTGTCCGGTATCCAAAAGAAATCCAAATAGGTACATTGATTTAGGATTGTTCCTAAATCAATGTACGTATTTGGATTTCTTCGCTGCGGCCAGCGCTGTGCTCAACGCTTTTTTCTTAGAGACAAGCACTGCAGATGGAAAGCGACGATGCGGTCGACTACAGAGCGCGCTTACCTAAAAGTAACCTATTAACTCTTGAGTTAAAGATCTCTAGCTTGTAGCTATCAGGAAACAAATATAACAGCAGAGAATTCCAGGGAATTTCATTTCAGTATTATATATTATTATATACAATACTTAGTATAAAACAAAGTCGCTTCCCGCTGTCTGTTCGTATGTATGTATAAAACTAAGCGACGGATTCTAATGCGGTTTCGGCTACCGTAGGCACGGGCGGACGGCGAGCAATTGGTAGCTCGCTGTCCGGAACGAGCCCAAGTCGTCGACGGCGCCGGCGCGCACTGTTCCCGCGCACCTCAAGGAGTTGTCGGCAAACGTAGGGGCCCTGCTGTGTCGAAACCTACTGGGGCCAAGGGTTTATTTCCGAAAGGGAGACTCAGCCCCGGTGTTAAAGGCGAGAAGGAACGGGTTGGGTTTTTTAATTAGTAAGAGTTTAACACTATCTCCAGCTCCGCAGAAGGGCGGGGGATATTATCTAGATGATTTTTACCCATGGAAATAGAAAGTGCCGACGCCGAAGGATGAGGAACGCTTTGACTACAATTTACATTATCAGACACGGGACATCGAAAGCAGAAGGAACCCAAAAGAAACTTAAACCAACCGTCCTAGTGTACTTCTTACTTGGCTACTATGCCGTAGGTCGTGGTTTCGATTCCCACCTAAGACAAATGTTTTTAACACCATTTTCTCTCTTCAAGAAGAATAAAGTGACTCAATCACTTTATTCTTCTTGAAGAGAATTGTTATGGCTGTGACATAGTTTTATTAGTAATGCAGTATTTTTTATTATGGACACTATCTCACTTGATGGTAGTCGATGATGTGGCCGACAAGGAACACACTTGTCTAGAAGTAACCTTTTTAAAAGTTCACTTTTGACTTAGCTATCAGGAAACAGACTCTGGCAGAAAATTTCACTCTTAGCTGTTAGTACCATGAATGTACTCCCAAATCGTTTTGTACGTATCTATAAACACAAATAATACCCACAAATTAAAAAAAATAACAGCAGCAGCAGCAGTAGCAGTTAGTAGCGTAATTGTACCCATAAATTTAAGTTTTTGTATAAGCTGTGTTACTTTTTGGTGTACAATAAAGTTTATTCTATTCTATTCTATTCTATTCTATTCTATTCTATTCTATTCTATTCTATTCTATTCTATTCTATTCTATTCTATTCTATTCTATCCTATTCTATGGGTAGGATGTCCATGCCGTTGTCACAATCAAGTTTATTTATTTTTTTTATCTCAAAAACAGATTATTACTTACTTAAATTGTACAATCATGTTATCTTTACCTATTAGTAAGCATTTATCTTGAGATTCAAAGGAATTTTCCCTTTTGGTGACGTCATACTTGTATAATCACAAACTACTCGTTTATCAGTACTACGTGATTTCACAGTCACGGATAAAATTGAAGTCTGCTATGTTATTTACGTTAAAGAAAGCGTAAAATTTGCCAAAACATATTTAACAAGAGACGACGGTACATGCATTACTGTTATGCTGAAAATACTATTACAAATGCTCCAATTTACAGTAGGTCAAAATTGATTATTTATTTAATATCCATGCAAGTAGAAGTACAAATAGAGAAAAAAAAAACAAAAAAAAGAGGTATGAAATAAAAGGAAAAAAAATATATCTACAAATCAATCAATATACTTTGCAAGTCTACTTGATATCAAGTAGAAAAAAAATTATTATTGCTAAAATTCTGCACGTTTTTCTATTTGTAAAGATCCTTGGTAAATAAAGGCTATTTTATTTTATTTATTACGGTACAAGGTTAGACTAAACGCCTTAGGACATTTTCTTCCAATCAACCTAGGGTGGCGGAGATACAATATGGACCTAGCATAAAAAAGTTAATATTTAGAAAATAAGAATTACAAAAACACATACATATAGTTAAAATATATGAAACACATAGATAAAGTAAAAAGGGTGTATAGACGATTTTTCTATTTGTGTTGAAAATAATTCCGCAATTAACACTATTGCAGTTTTAAATTATGGTCGTCAGAAAAATTTTATATAATGTTTGTGAAAAAAAAAAAAAATTTGTAACCATACAAAAATTTCTTTGCTATAAAAAATATAAAGCTCACCAGCTCCCCTTTTGACATGAAAATTACAATACTTTTGTATTTAGTGGTACGTAGTATATATACAACATTATTTTTAGTTTATAGTTTGTTCAGAATCACTTACTGAATGGATTCTAATATTTTTTTTACACCACCTGCTCGATAATGTCGTTTTACACGTCTTACAAACCTCACAGCAAGTCATTATATGCCTAGGGAGATAATGCAGTATGGCCGATCCCTAGGGAATAATGAGATTTGAATTTGGAGCATCAAGAATCGTCAACATTGTGAATTAAAATGTAGGCGCATCGAACAAGTTGACTCGAAATTCAAACCAAAGAGTATCATCACTATGATTCAAACTGGCCACTAACAAAAAAAAGAAAATAGAATAAAACGTGCGTACTGACGACACGGGAGCATTATAGAAAATTGAAACTATAGAATCTTGCAGTAATGAATTTTGTTTGTTTGATGAACTTTTAAATATAATACTTATATTTCTCTAATATATGATTTGGTCGACCAAATTGTCTTTTGATTATCTCACAGATGGTGTAAAAAGTAGAGTATGCAACACGGGGATAAAGCTGTCGCCCAAGACAAACTTGGGCGGCTTAAATTCCTCACTTCACTCAGGTTTCTTTATTAACTCCCTCGCGATGCTCGGGAGTTAATTTTGTAGATCCCTCACTATCGTTCGGGATTAAAATCAGCAACCTTCGTTTCGTTCGGAATTTAACATGCCGCCCGCGACTTAAAGACACTGCTTTATCCCCTAGTCACATAAACTACTATTACACCATGTTATCTTTTTCCCAAAAAAATATAAAAAGGTCACAAGTTGGACACCACAAACACTAAGCACAACACAGGTCACGATAGGTCCTAGTGTGTGTTAGGCGCCAGCAAACAGCTCGGTGTAAGTGAAAAACAACCCCTTAGTCACCTGGATAGCCCAGTGACCTTGTCTTGTTGCTGATATAACAAGATTTTTAATAATACAGTTATGAAACTTTGTACATAGATTCTTTACATAAAAAATACTAGACAGGTGTTTTAATACTAAAAATAAGGCTGTATAGATAAAAATATATGTATATTATAATTTTAGAGACAACTAACTAGTTTCTAAAAAAACAAAACTTATCTCTACAAATACTTACATCTGAAATAATAAATTTAACTAGATCGAAAAAATTACAGTCGCACTAATTAGACACTACTTTAATGCAAAGTTCATGCACATAAACATGTTCATGTACATGTATTATAAAGAGGTAAACTTTGTTTTTTTTATTTGTAGGAGGTAATTTCTGGAAGTACTGGTCCAATTGCTAAAATTTTTTCACCAATTGAAAGCTGCTATATTCTTAAGTGACAGGCTATATTTTATATATGCAAAGCCGCGAGCAAAACCTAATTAAAGATAAAGTAATAGGCAATAACATAAAATTAAATAAGTTACTCACTCAGTCTCCTCGCAAATTACCAGACATTCAGACAGTATAGGTATCCTTTCATTAATTAGCAAACAAGGATACGGCATCGGCACCATTAATAATATTTTTGACTTCTTGCTCGGCGTTAACGTGAGTGAAAGTTTTACATAGCTTCTCATGGAAACTAACCGAGCCGACGATAATATCTAATACACATTGAACACTATCTTTGAATTTTAAAAATTGGTATCTTCATACAAGGGTAGTGTTCCTATTCTTAAATACTCACTTGCCACTACTAGCGTCACTTTTTTTTTTTTTAATGTCTATTATAATCGCACATATTTCATCACTTAACTATAATAGCTTTACCATGTTCTCTGTTTTCGCATCATATTAGATCTTGCTGCTTCCTTCAGGTTATCGATATTTTAAGTCTTATTTGATTACTCGATCGCTATACCGCTCAAAGTTTGTCTATTTCAAACACTATCAGTCCTTTTCAAGATAAAACTAGCTCACTATCACTTCTATAACCTTGTCAAGTAGTGGCTATATTGTCACCTCCGGTTATTTCCCCAATATAATCCTCATCAAATCCGACTACGTTTCAATACTTACAGTTCTTAGTGAAATAGTAATATCAGTATTGTTGGCTACCACAAATGAAACATTTATGTCTTTCGATGGAGTCGAAAATCCTTTTTGGACTTCTGCTTTAACATTAATTTCATATTTCTTTAAAGAAAACAGCTGCGTCATAGTTTTATCCAGCACTGACATGAACAGGTCATCTTGAAATGGCAAAACGACTGTGGGATATACTTTTATAGTTGCTTTAAGTTTTTTATTCAAACAGAATATGCTAGCAGGTCTTGTGAATTTGATTTCTATGTAGTATCTCTTTATAACATCGTTGTCTGCCTTTTCTGATACTGATGCTTCTGCTGTTATACAATCTTCTTCGTTTGCTCTGATTCTTGATGTTACGTCTAAGTTCTTGTTCAGCATTTTAATGTTTATTAACACACAGGTCCTAAGTTCTTCAAGCTCATGATGTTTATCGATCTTTGTGCGTTCTTGATCTTGTTGACACTGCTTAATCCGATAGTAGTACACATATTCGTACCACAAATTGGCTTTTTTCTGTTTGAGCGAGAAATTTACCTCCTTGTTCACTGTCCTTTCTTGCAATTGGTATTTGAGTGTTGCAGTTAAAGGTTCTTCAGTTTTGTGTTTTCTACTTTTAGGTGTTTGTATAAATATGTCAGTTGTTCCTGCCATGTTTGATTCGCGCTTTGTCAGCGTCTATCACATGTGTTTGTTTTTATACTAAGTATTATCAGCACGATAGGCGGTAGTAGGTATTACGAGTATATATGTCATTATAGTCGATTAATGATAAGTTTAGTAGTAACTCAAGTGATCTATGTTTAAAGTGACACTAGAAAAGTCAATCAGATTTAACCCACAATTTCTTCCGGGTGGAATTTTAGGTTCAAACTTTAGGTTATATCTAATGGTCCCTCCGATTAGGTGTAACGTTTTGATAAATAATAAGGAAGATCTTTTAATAAATAATAAGGACTTTTAATAGATAAATAATAAGGACACAGGTGTGTAAAAAATAGCCTTCCCACTCCATCCAGACAGGGGTAAGTTATTGGGTGAATATCCACCTTAAAAAAAGCTGTAGGTATTCAGAATTAAAGTGTTTTCAAAACATTTTGTGCATATATTTGGTCCGATGTTAATTTCATGCAAAATGAAATTGTTAAACAATTATTTATTTATCAAAATTTTCATGATCGAGTCAATATTCTTCTTCGTCAATCCAATTATGAAATGAAATGTTTCGATTTCACTTGATTTTGTTAAGCCGCGAAAATTAAATTTCGTAACTATTAAATACGACCAAACCGAGTCAAAATTAAAGAAACGTTTACCACGTGCTTATTTTTTTTTTAAATCTGCTAGTATACTTTATTTATTATGACAGTTTGTTGACGTGTGACATTTAGAGTTGCTTATAACATTTTTTTTTGCATGCACATCGATTAGTCTTGCAGTGCACTTTTGATTTTTGCACGAGCATTTCTTAAAACCTTGGCCTCCAAATAAAGACATCTTTGAAGCAATTTCACACAAACTCAGTTCATTTAACGATACAGGTTAGTTAAAGGCAGTAGTCGATATTTGAATAGAGTTTCGAGGCAGCCAGTCTTTTAGAACCCCAGCTGAAGTACTAATTTTGAATAAATCATTCTTCTTATCAATTACCTTTCCTCTAATGTTACTTGCATCTAGTAGTTGCAAATGATGATGGATTGTTTCATTTATTTCATTTAAATTGCTTTATTTGTCATAAAACAAAGCAAACCCAAGAACTTCATCATAAACCCAAACTAATTCAGGTTTTTGATCAAAAATCTGGACTGTTACAGGTTTATGATGAAATCGAGTTTAAAATGTATCATCTTCCGGTGTTTCATCAAAAACCTAATTTTATGAAAAATCTGCGACGTATATATCGGCGCATGATCGCCACCGGAGTTGACGTCACACAAAATTCACAGTCACAGTGATATCAGGAAATGTTTTAGAGTGATAATAAAGAAATACATTGCTTCAGTTCAAGTTGTTTATTCTATGGTCGGTCAAAAAATGCCTTGCTAATCACATTACAATGATTTTTATACTCAGAAATTGACAAGCATAAAAATTCACTATGAAGGTAGAAAAATATTTTAAATAAACTAATAGAACGGAAATTGTCACAGTAAATTCCTATTTTAAATATGACCGGATGCTCTGATAATTTTTTAAATAAATAAAAAGGAAGTGGTCAAGTTAAATTCTCATAAATTCGACCGGATGTTGTAATATTTTCTAGAAAGGAAGTTGTCATTGAATTTGTTATAAATTCAAAAATATTTAAAAATAATTCGAAAGGAGTTATCAAATGAAATCCTTCTGTAAATTCAACAGGATGTTGCAATATTTAAAAGAAATAAGCAGGAAGTGATCGAATTAAATCCTCATCAAAATATTCAAATAATTGTTTTGCGCCCACATTTACATACACAAATTAAAAATAGTAATAAGTGTAAACGTTAATAAATAGAATTCAGTCGGCATGAAAAAAACATGATCCACATTATTGTCAATGAAAAAACACCCAAATTTCTGGGCATTTGGGTGTTTTTTCATTGACAATAATGTGGATCATGTTTTTCAAGGCGAGAAATCATGATCGCATGCGGCATCTCCTTCGCATTACTGTTTTGCAGAAGGAGGCAATCGCTTGTCATACCTCATCGTGTCGGACCATGGCCTGAACCAGAGTCCGGCGCAAGAGGTCGCCGCCACCGATCCGATCAAACGGGGTACACCTCCAATGTATGCTCCACCGTGACCTCCAGGAGATCTACACAATTGTGACATTCGGGTGTTTCATCCGCCCGAATTCCATGCGAGGATCTTAATTTACCATGTCTGGTCCTGCGTTATGCGGAAGTTGAAGACGACGTAACACCTCGCCAGCCACTTCTCAAAGAGAGAGAACCCAAAACGCTGGAAGTATTACCACGTTAAATAGCAATCTTGATTTGTTGACCAAAATTGAGCACAGCCCTCGGGTCACGTAGAGTCGATTAGCTATTTACTGATGTCCCGAATTCAAATAATTGTATGTTTGTGTGTATTCCAGTATCAGGAAAAATTTTGTAATAAATATTCTTATCGTTTGTCTTTTTCAAGGTCATTAAAATACGTATGTATCGGTGTGCGATAATGACTGAAAAAAATCACATTCCTAACAATAAAACTAAGTGTCGGCAGTGCCTGCTAATTTCGGTAGAAACCGATAATAAATATCGGATATTACCGGTAATATCTGGTACCAGCAGTATACGGAATTTATCATCGGTTAAAAAAAAAACACGCTACTTGATAGTATTAGTGTAAATCTATGTTTATTGAATTTATTATAATAAGGATAAATATCACATTTTTGGTAGGTACCTATCTGAATTAAAAGGGATTTTTTTGAAGTTTGTACAATCTAGTATAATATTACTTTATAGAAGGTGACTGATTAAAATCTGTTTGTTTTTTTTTTTCTTAATTTTGTCTGATTTAGTCTGAATTTTATTTTTTCACGTGTTTGATCGATTTAGTCTAAAGAAATTATCGATGGACTGTACGAAAAGAGATGGGTGAAAAAAAAAATATTGAGAAAAATGCGATAATGATCGCGATAAAAATAGATACTGGGCTATTTCAAAAATGGTCCCAAAATGAAAGTTGATCATATTTATAAACATCTACTTTCAGCTCCTAAAAGATTGCCTAAAAGTTAAACGTCACTCTGAAAACACAGACAAACTTTTTCCATTGAAAGAATTTTTGACAGTTTCATGGCGAATCCATTATGCCATTAAATCAGTGGCGTGCCCGCCATATAAGCCAAAAAGCCCGGCTTGCCCTACCAAAACCTCACCTAATTCATAGAACACGACCAATCAATTAATTATCACAAAAATCTAAACTTTAAACTTCGCGCGCTTACGCGGTTACGCTAAGTTGCCACTGTGTTGTGCGGAATTCAAAAATCATTCATAAGACGATACCAGGGCCAAGCGAGGATGCCATTCTGAGCGAAATCTCTCCGATCTCACTCTAACACTTAACAAAAGAAAGAGATGAACACTAATGTGTTGTTGTCTTTTTCTGCCTCAAAGGCTTTTATGAGGCTTTATCTTCTATCTCTACTTTTGATATAAAAACGTCAAATTTTGAGTGTGTGTGGGTGTAATTTGTTATTGTGTGCAAATGCTCGTCGAACATTTTGTTCTAAAAAAAAGCTGGGCTTTGGTAAATTTATGAATGGTTTTTTTTGACATACATTTTTACGCATATTATAATACGAGGCGCCCTCTATGACGCGTAAAGTTGTACGAACTAAAAAGTACTCAGTTCAAATTTGCTTTGATCGGTTATCGTGTTGCACGTAATTGTTTTGATAGTTTTTTTTGTTTTCCGTCATTTAACAGTTTATGAATTCGGAAACTATACTTGTGGTTGTGTGTGGATATTATTATGTGTGGAATTGATATTGGCCAGGTAGGGTTTGAGTTTTAAAGATAAATATAATCTTGTAACTTTACTATTTTGAATATTTCTCAGAAAAGTTAATAACAATGCTTGGAATACATCAGGTATGACTGAAATAACTTCGCGAGTGCCGTGAAATTTCTCAAAAGTACTTGAACGCTGTTATTTCATTCTTTATTTTTGGTAAACCGCCAATAGAAAGTTGGTTCTCTTTCTCGACAGTTAAGTGATAAGTGTGTTTTAAAAAAGCGAACAACGAAAAGCTACCGCTGTTTCAATTGTGAGTATTTGCCAATAATATTACATATTATTATAAAGAACAAGTGTTTGAAACACCAAGATTTCAAAAAAAAATATGTATTAGTGACACATTCATAACTAGATGGCGTTGGCGTCAAAAAAGTAACATTAGATTCGGTTGTTTTATTTCACGCTCAACTCAACCTTACATTAGATACCTATTCATTAAGTTCAAATTAATCGTTTTAAAGACGTATTGGCTGACCATCCCGGCCGGCCGGCACTCGACAACAAGAGCGGCTTTCCGAATTATCTTTGATTGCAATTGAAAATCAGCTGTTGGTAGAATTAAAACGTTCACGAACTTTTTACGCTGGTGTAAGTAATAAAAACATTTTTAAATAATGATAGACAATTTGAATTAGAATACAATTTTTTTTTTCTATTCATCTAATCAAACTTCACGATTATTGGTATGATGATAAAGTTGTTGTGGTGAAGCTTTTGTTATCATTATTTATTACTTACATACTATTATCATTATATTTGTACCTTTCAATCGTGGAAATTACAGATACAATAGAAAGACAATAGGTGCGCGAACGCCGGCGTTTGCTTGGGGTTTAATGAATTAATGTAGCAATTCAGAAAAATCAGCATTACTGCACTGATGACACGTGGTAGCATGAGATTTTTTTTAATAGGTAAGTAGTAGTTAGGTCAAGATTCCTTGGCTTGCCCCCTGTAAAGGCATCAGGCACGCCACTGCATTAAATATCTGTTTGACAGAAACCTGGTTTGGTCATGTGTACTCAAAACAGTCCATACTGGGCTTCCAAAGTAAATCATGTTTTCACATTTCTGGTAGCTAACGCTACAAAAGAACTCGTTAAATAAAAAATCTTTCCTCGTTATAAACAATATTATTTTTGAACGTACAATGCAATCATCACTTTTATGTCCAGTTATAACTTACTTAGATAAACAATCTGATAAACATAAACAATTTCTACAATCAAGCAATGTTCACATTCACTTATCTTTTTATCACAACCACACAAACTGTCACTTAACAATTTAGTACGATACAAACCATACCATAAGGTTGTTGTATATACAAATAAAAAAATGGGAATTTCCAGTGAAATATTAATACAAGTTCCAAGAGAAGAAAAACATATAACTGGGGAACCAATTCAAGGATACGTCAGGTTTCGTTTGGATAAAGATTCCGTCTTTAAAACCATAAGTCTATCACTTGTTGAAAAAGGACAGTTCAACTTTCAAGCAACACATGATACTATAGTACACATATCCGAAACGATCCTGGTTGAGAAAATGTACTTCATTAACAATATGACCGATGGAAATATAAAATTGAGTGCCGGACTTCACGAACACCCTTTCAAAATCATAATACCAACAAACATACCAGCATCAGTGAAGACAAGGTTTGGAGAAATAAAATATCATTTGGTACTAAAATTCAAAAGGCCTGAAATGCTGAGTTGGAATAAAACATTCAAGAAGAAAGTTTTTATACATCCCAGAGTCGACCATTCACTATCCGGCGATAGAGTAATTGCCACGCTAAATAAAACTCTTTGCTCATTATTTTCTTCAAAGAAGCGTGAAGTTAGCTTAGATGCTATGCTTGACAAAGAATACTTGAATCCTGGTCGCGATGGAAACATTTCTTTCGCTGTGAAAAATAATAGTGATCTTATTATTTCGATTAAAACCGAATTACTTTGCAAAACGAATTATATACTGCCTAAGCATAAAAAAACCTTAAAAAAGAAAAAAGTAATACATTTTAGTACAGTAGAGACTCCAAAGATTCCCGAGAGCAGTCAAGTTTCGAATATGTCTAACATATTTCCAGTGGCACCAGAAATATGTACGGTGAGACACTCGAGCATATTGAACAGGGAGTTCAAATTAAGAGTTACTTTGAAGTTACCTTGTCCACATATAAATTCGTCCGTTGAAATACCTGTGTTTGTTGGAGAAAGTGTTGAAGAAGATGTTGGAGTAGCGGGTGAGTTCAGTGAGCCTCCAGAAACCCCACCATCTTATTGGGAAACTATGCAAGAGTTTAAGGCTGCAGATGTACCGCCTCAAAAAAGGATGTACACATGACGTAGGATGTGTGTGGTGAACATTATTATGAGATGAAAATAATATTGGATGAATCGATCAGGTTTATTTTAAATTAATTTAGATTTATAATTCCTTTTATATTTTAAAACTAGAGTAACCATGGAGTTTCTTGCCGGTTCTTCTCCATAGTAAATGACCAATTTGGAACCGTGCACTAGCTTCTGACGTTTTATAAGTGCCCATGTAGGCCTATGTGAAATACTATATACTTTACTTTACTTTTCTATACTTTGTCATTTTGTATTATATATATGTACATAGTTAGGTTTTAGTTTATATAGTTTATTTAGTATTTAAGTTTTTTATGTACATATGTATTAAACATATAGAGAATAATTAATAAATAAAGTTAATGTAATGTGAAATAAAATATTTTGATTTTGACTTTGAATAAGTTTTTTTAAGGATATAAAATATATTTAAAGCAATATTATTATTATTATTGTAGTTTAACTGTTTTTATAAATATCTAAGTTGTCTTTTTTTGGTTGAAGTGATTAGGTACCACAGTATTGTTTAAATGAAGATACTATTTTTTATTGTAACTAATTGCAAGTTAATTTTTGAGACTACATATATATTTTTTTTCTTTTAAGATTTTTGTGTGGGCATAATTTTTTGTCAGATAAAAATTACCTCTAGTCACAAGAATTTTAAAACAAAAACCAATAAAATGGATACCAAATTGTTCAAAATGTTGTGTTTCTTTCTTTTCATCACAAATGCATTGACTTTTAATCGCCTCTGATATTATAACATGCTTGGCATAATCGATTCTTTATCAGTATTAAAATGATTTACGTTACTAAGGTAAATGCGATATCAACTTGTAAAGATTACTATAACGTTACCGAGAAAGGGAAAGTACCATAAACCTTAACTGATAATAAAGTACTGAAACGTAAATAACAATGATCGTTTATTAGGAACTAAAAACGAAATACATGAAGCAATGATAAGCGATTATTATTATTTAGAAGATAAGGGGCTATGCATCACCCATAGTGTAGGGGATGTAGTCACTGCGACCTAAAAGATCTATTGTGACTCGCCACCTTGTTAGAGTAACTCTTTTAGCCCGGAGGCTTCCAAGAAATTTAGAATACTCCTAGCTTTTAGAGTTTTAATCTCCTCCGGGCGAATAATGTGTCGGCCCAGATGGACACTGCGTTTGTGGATAAGGGGCCCGCATTCACACAAAAGGTGCATAGGCGTCTCCCTCTCCTGATTGCAGTACCGGCAAACATCAGTGTCACTCAGTTTCATGTGAAATTGGTGCCTGTTTAGTTTGCAGTGGCCGGTTAAGGCGCGGGCTATCGCACAGATGTTCGTCCTGCTAAGCTCAAGAAGCTCGGCAGTTCGTTTTTGTGAGTAGCCTTCTATGAGAGATTTGGCGTGTAGCAGACCTGGTTGTACCAACCAGTGCTTTTCTGAATCGCCAAATAAGTTGCCCTTAAGGGTCTGCATGGCCTGTTTCTTTGAGATACCACAGAAGGGTTCTGGTCCTATCTGATGACCTTGAGCCCCAGCCCGTGCAAGTTCATCGGCTTTTTCGTTGCCATTGCCAAGCGATGATGGCTCAAAAGTTAAAACTGTGACGCAGCCATCAACGGCTGATCCCAGTGAGAGGGATAGTCGTTCCAGAATAATGAAATAACAATTTAAGTACATAAGAGAAGAAATAACATACAAAAATAATAAATCACTAATAACTGCCGAGTGTGTATCTAGTTTAGTGAATGTATTTGTTTGAAAGCTGTCTTATTCCTTATATCACTATACATATACACCGCTAAATTTTAAGGTCAGCTGAGCGAGTTCAATGACCTGTAGTTAATAGTCGGCGTTGCGTACAAACTACCTACAGGTCATTGAACTCGCTCAGCTGACGTTTTCTTAAAGAAATTTATTTCGTACATGCGTAAATTAATACGAGTTTTGAAAAAAAAGGTACTTTTTTTTTAATTTTATCTTTACAAATCGATAGTGTTTCATGTACCGGATTGACCCTCCACGGGATTAAAACGATTAAAATTTAACGGTGTATATTACTATACTACACATATATTTTATGTACGTGGGCGAAGCCGTGGGCAAAATCTAGTAAATAATATTCCTAAACAGCAAAGTTATTTGCTTTTGTTTGTATGGAATAATGTCACTCAATTTATGGAAATATTGTACAGGCTATTGATTTATGAATGAATAAATGATGAAAAAATCGAAAAACACTGACAAATAATTTTCTAATAGCAAATGTTTGATTCAATTATGAATTTAGCGATTATGAAAAATTTTCGAATTGGACAATTTTGGGATTTTTTTTTTAACTTTTGGTTACAAAAATATATATGTCCAATAACGGTTACGGATAGAGCCTTATTTTATTTACTAATTAAAAAAATAGGGGTGTATAGAGTTATTTAGGTGTCAAAACAGACTTTAACGGTAAACTTTTCAAAGTTTAGGGTAAAGTAGGATTTGACAAGTCTACAACTTACAATTTTAAATTCAATAATCATCATTTCAGCCTAAAGATTTCCACTGTTGGACATAAGCCTCCCCCAAGAGTCACCACAACGACCGATCCTGTGTGTCTTGCATCCACTGCATTCCCGCAACTCTCACCAGGTCATCGGTCCACCTTGTTGGAGGCCTTCCAACACTATGTTTTCTGGTACGCGGTCGCCACTCCAGAACCTTTCGGCCTCATCAACCATCCGTTCTACGAGCAATGTGCCACTGCCACTTTAGTTTGGTGATTCTTCGAAAAATTCGATAATAGGAGGTCCAAAACTTCGCTAAAGGTAAGCCATGAAGCTGGCCGCTGATGGGGCTTTCTTACTTAGAAGTAATTCTGACTTAAATACCTCCAGATATCAGGAAACATAGGGCAGGTACTGACCAAATTATTCCCAAAGCGTTATGTGCGCAGGCAAACTTTTTCTTTTGTATGTGTGTTGATGACACAAAAAGTCATAAGCTAGTAAATAATAATATTGGTTGTAGTATATAATTGTTAGCTATGTTTTTACTAATTTTCCTTTTACTTTTACACACAGTGTCTACATCTCTATTTTTTCCGATTCTCCTTTCTCAAGTATTTTTTTTTTATGGTGGGAAAAAATCATCCAATGACATCCCCCGCTCTTGGGCGGAGCGGGAGATAGTGTCAGACTCTTACTGACTAAAAGACCCACCCCTTCCTTCTAGCCGTCATACCGGGGCTCGAGCTGTCCTTGGAAACTAACCCTGGCCCCAGTAGGTTTCGACCCAGCTGGGTCCCTGCTGTTGCTGACGACTCCTTGAGGCGCGCGGGAACAGTGCGCGCTGTCGACGACTTGGGCTTGGTCCGGACAGTTACCGGACTGCCGGACAGCGAGCTACCCATTGCTTACTGTCCGCAAGTCCGCGTGTTTGGAGGACCTGACCATAAATATTCGCAAGTATGCTGGAAGAGATTTCTTTAGAAATAAGCGTCACCTTTGTACTATTCTTCTGTTTCCTTCTTCTTTTTTTGTTATTGTGTGTACATAAATTGTTAAATAAATAAATCTACACTTCTTCATCTACACTAATATAATAAAGAGGTAATGTTTGTTTTTTTTTTTGTTTGTAGGTGGTAATCTCTGGAAGTATTGCCCCCCTAGCCAAGTTACAACCGTTTCGCTTGCGTCGAACGTTTCGAGTTGACCTTGCGGCCAATTTTGTTCTGACCACGTGACAGCATTGAGACGAAGTCATTCTCGTGCATTTGAAGCTTTCTACAAGCTAACTATTGCATATTAGAAACTTGGCTAGGGGTCCGATTGCTAATATTCTTTCACCGATAGAAAGCTGCTTTAATCCTGAGTGACATTGGCTATATTTTATGCACGCGGGCAAATCTGTGGGCAAAAGCTAGTACACAATATAACAAGTCGGTTATTGTATAACAAAAAAACGTGTAAACTTTTCATAAAAGCCAGGCAAAAAAGGCTTTTTAAGGTCACTAAAAGTTTTTCGGCTAAAGGTCGTGTCGTTGGTTTGTGAACAAAATGTTGAACTAACTTGTGTTGTTCTTAGATACCTACTCGCTTTATTTGTTTTTACTTTGAAAACTCGTGGACGTAGGTTTACATCATGTTAGATTTTAGTTTTGGTCAATATTATTTTTGGAAGAATAGTCAGTAATAAAAACGGGCCGAGTGCGAGTCGGACTCACGCACGAAGGGTCTGTAGCAAAAAAATCACGTTTGTTGTGTGTGAGCCCCACTTAAATATTTTTTTATCTTAAGTATATTACGATGCCACTGAACAGTTGCTTATTGTTCCCTCGTAACATCGTATTCCGTTATAAAATATATTATAGACGTATTTACACCCTACATGCACTCGCTCACACTCACAACACCACACTGCAAGCACTTTCGCTACAACTATAAATATGGAATATATAAAATAACTACTACACTTCACTTTTTATTTTTGGGTAAAATTATTATTATTATGGTTTGTCTGTATTCTCACTCAAATCTTGTTTTTTTTTTTGTCATTTGTTTGGTATTAGGTACAGATAATTAAGCGTCGGAATTTTTGGGGTGAGAGCCTGGTGATCCGTCACACAGGGTATCCTAGTATGGACTCCAGACTCTCACAAAGTTTTTTTTTGCATCATTGTATATTTTATATGAATCTTTTTGTATCGATCAGCCATCTTTTTTTTGTTACCACAGACTCAAAATGTGGCTAAGTAACTGCGCACTGACAGTTCGACCGGTCATTGATCGATTAAAATAATCGACTAGTTCTTATTAGTTAGCCAACTTGTGTTTTTTTTATGTTTAATGTTTAATTAAGTTTGTTGTTATTTTATGTTTTAATTTGTTTATTTTATTAATTGATTGCAAGTAAAATAAATCATTGCTAACCGATCGGCGTCTCATCATCGACGACGGCTGGTGCTGAAAATCAGCGCTGTGGCTCTGTTTTTCATGAGCCCCAGCATTTTGCTGAGCGCTGGCCGTTTTGCGCGGATGTGACGCATATCTTACGTGTTACTTTTAGTTCGATATTGTTATTTATTTTTTTATGGTATGCGTCATGTTTGACGTGAATAAACACTTTTTCTTTCTTTCTTCTTTCTTTCTTTCTTTACTGTACCTTTGTGAAGAGTGAAATAAAGATGATTATTATTATCATTATTATTTATTTTATTCTGTTTTTAATATTTGTTGCAACTGAAATACATTATCTGTGAAAATTTCAACTGTCTAAATATTGCGGTTCAGGACATACAGCCTGGTGAAGACGGATAGACAGCGGATTCTTAGTAATAGAATCACGCTTTACTCTTTAGATAAAGAACCCTAGAAAAATCAGTATAAATAAGTCAAGTCAAGTGTAGAAATTTGGTATCTGTCTGCGCGATACCAACTTTCTTGATTGGTTGATATTTTAGTGGTTTTGGTTTATTAGATGGTTATGGTTTGATTTTGGTTCGGTTTAAATGATACGACTTTAGTTGGATTATGGTTTTATAGTTTAGACAACTAAATATGCAGATAAAAGTAGTTATAAGTAAGAAAGATAAGCTGGTTTATCCTAAAAGATGGTTTGAATGGTTTTGGTATGGTTTGAGTTACGCGATCGACGACCGAATACGTACTGACTTTAATAATTACGTGTGCTAGTTATATAAAAATGTACGAAAGCAAAAGTGCTTAGCTGTTCGGTTGTATTGCTCCGAACATATTCCCGAGCACAAATTAAAAGAAAAATGGAATTAACCATCAAATCACCTTTGACAATATGTGGTAAACAAATGTAAAAAAAAATGTAAACATAATATATATTAGCATAAAAATAAATGGTTAAACATACAACAACAAAGAAAATGTGTAGAATAGTAGTCCTTAAAAAAAAACATTAAACTAAAGAGTCCTCTATTTTAGACACCCGTTCTTTTCGCACAACAGGCATCGTAGCTCTATGTTTACTACGCAAAGCACTGGGCCACCGTTTGGCTAAAAATGAACTTAATTCTATATGATCACTCTCGTTTTGCTGACGGTCAGCAATGGTCACATTGGTCACATTTCGGGGTGGCACTTCACTGTACACTCTGTTGTTGGTCGACGTAGATGTAGACGCCGCAGACTCCTGTCTGTGGTGAGGCTCCGCACGACTGGGCGCTGAACGCAAACATAGTTTCGCTCTTCTCCAAATCCAGATAATTACCGCACATATGGCGATTCCAAGCAAAACGTAGATGATGGTGTAGTGGTGGATATCGTGAACTGATATATCGTTCACTTCTGCTTTGGTTGTTTTCAGGGTCTTGATCTGTTCTCGGAGGATAGACAGAGAGCTGTTTATTCCCATATCTTCTGGTAACTTTTCTTCGGTTGGCAATTTTACGTTTACGTGGTTTATTTGGTCTAGCTCTGGCACTAGTATATTTGGTGAAAGCTCGATTTGGTTAGATTGTTGCTGTAGCGAATACAGTGCAAAATCCTTGCCCTTGACAAAGCATTTCTGGTTCATGCTAATGACCCCTGCCCGGGTCAGCTGACGGGCTGTAACTTGATCGTCACATATGATTTTAATTGAATATGTGTCGCAGCAGAAGTACATGTATTGTGACGTTGAGTGTAATTCTACCCATCTGTTGGTACACATTGACCTTTCTGTCTTGCATTTTTGATTTATTGTGTTAGTTTCACAAAAGTTTTCGTCGTTTTCCAGATGCAAGATGGGTTTGAAAAGTTGGCACATGAAGTATTCACCATGATATGAACACGTGTCTAGTTCATGGATGGTTGCTGTAAAGTAGGAGTCTTTTTTCAGATTTACGGCTACGTATTCCGATACTGGTTTGATGCTGATCATGCTGTCATTGATTTGTTGAGGAATTGGTACTATTCGGTATAATTGAAAGCTTTCTCTCGCTACTAGCGGGAAAGTAATTTCAAAGATGATATATTCTTGTGTGACGCGAGCCTTTGTTCTCAGGAGCTTGTATAGTTGTGGCAAATCTTTTTCAACGTTCTCAATAGGTAGAGCTAAGTCTTGAGGTATTTGTCCGTATATAATTTGTAGCTCTCTTTTGAGCTGTGTTGGTGTCAGTAAATGCAAACTAATTTGGCCGTGGTATATGTCTGAAATGGTATCGATTAACACATCTTGTATTCTTCTAAGGTTTTGCATCATGTTTATGGTCGCTATTGATACTGATGTGAAGTCTTGTTGTGTTGACATCACGTTGATTTCCTGCTGCATTTTACTGTTGTTCTTGTCCAATTCATTTAAATGTCTGTTTATGATTTTATGTTGTTTCTCTATTAAGTTTTCAGTTCTTTGTAGGATATTGTGCTCCGCTTCAACGATAGACGTAAGGTTCTTGAATAGTTGACCTTGGTGATGTTGGTTACGCTGTACAAGTTCAATGTCTTGCTTGTATTTTTCTGCGAAGCTTTCGTCCAATACGCCGAATAGTGAGTTTGCAATTGACCCGACCGCATTGATAAGGCCGCGTCGGGTTCGTAAGCGTGCGCCGTAATGCTGGCTAAGCAACAGCTGGTTGTAGTATTGCAGTTCGTTGTAATCGTGACGTATTTGTAGGAGTATCATCTTACAATGACTCGTCTCTGCGATCGATTGACAAGATTTTTCCAGATAATTTGTAAAATCGTTAACTGCTTTGTCTCCTTGCCAATATGGTGCCATGTTGTAATAAGTAACGAGTTTCCAATTATCTCTGATTAATCGCACTTTTCCTACCGTGTCGAAGTACGTAGTTTTATTGTAGCCGAACTGCGATATGTTGAATGAAGCCGTGGTAGGTAATATGATGCTTAAAAACAATAACAACGCTAGTGCAATATTCGCTAATTTAGAATGGGTTTTGGTGCTAGATTGCTGATGGTAGTTTGGTTTTTTCTCAGCTGTTATGGTTTCCATTTGTCCGGATGGTTTGTCTTTTTGCATGCCTGGTTCTGGTTTTTCGGCTTGTTCTATAGGTAAAACGGATAGCTTCACGATAGGACGCTTTACGTAGCCATTCTTGGTTTTTAGAGTCACGACTCTGATTAGTTCATCTTTTCCTGGATGAACTTGTATTACTCGACCCATTGGCCATTTTCCTGCTGGTAGATTGTCGTCCTGTATCATTACTAAGTCACCCACGCTAATATTCTTTTGGTTTCTCATCCACTTTCCTCTTGTTGATAACTGAGTCAAGTATTCCGTTTTCCATCTTTTCCATAAATCGTCGAATAATTTTGACACTAAGTGCCATCTAGTTCTGGCGTCATCTGGCGTTTCAATAATGGTTAAACCTGGTCGTCCTGTTATGAAATGAGCTGGTGTGAGAAAATCTAAATCTTCGGGGTCTTCCGATAGCGCACAAAGTGGCCGAGAATTCAGACAAGCCTCCAATTTTGATAATAATGTGGTGTATTCTTCAAAAGTTAATTTTTGTTGACCAATCACACGTCTGAGGTGGTGCTTGAGACTGCGCACAGCTCTTTCCCAAAGTCCTCCCGCCTGAGGCCAAGAAGGTGCATTAAAATGCCATTCAATATTTAGTTCCGTTATTTCTGTAAAAAACTTCTCACTAAAGACGTTTTGAAGATAAAAGTATTCTTCTTGTAGTTGTCTGTTTGCTCCAACAAAATTGGTTCCATTGTCACTATAGATGTGACGTGGAGCTCCGCGTCGAGCTGCCATCCTGTGTAGTGCGGCTAAGAAAGCTGAGCTGGTTAAATCAGACACAAGTTCTAAATGCACAGCTTTCGTCACCATGCATACGAAAAGGGCTATGTAACCCTTGGTAGTCTTTATGCCTCTTCCCTTGTTTGCTTTGACTTCCACAAATCCTGTGTAGTCGACACCGCAATGGTAGAAGGCCCTTTCAGGGTTAACCCTGAATTCTGGTAGGTCGCCCATGAGCTGATGTTGTCGGATTGGTTCTTGCTTCCTACAGGTAATACACTGCCGTATAAATCTCTTTGTAGCCATATATCCTTTGATTATCCAATAACTTTGCCTAATATTAGATAACGTTAGTCGAGCTCCGCCATGATGGGTTAACTCGTGAGCATATTTGATTATTAATGTGGTTATTCGGTGGTTATGAGGTAGTATTATTGGGTGTTTCATCTCGGTGTTTAGTTGGGCGTTACTTAACCTACCACCTACACGCAACATTCCATCATGGTCTAGGATGGGATGTAAGGATAAAAGTTTACTTTTCGAATGAACCTTTTTATTCTCTTGTAAACAACGAACGTCACTAGCGAACTCTAGTTGTTGTATAGTCTTAATGATCAGCAGTTTTGCACGACGTAGTTCGTGTAATGTGAGATAAGGTTGACGGATCGCTTTCGCTGTTGGTAATCGTAGTATCCATGCAAAAATACGTATGATTTTTGCAAATGAATTATATTTGTGTATTAAATGGTCAATGATATTAGGTATGGTCATGGTTGGTTGTTCATGTGGTTCCGCAACTATCGCATTTGATCGTACCGCTTTTCTTATCTCCAGGTTAGTTTCATAGATGGTCCGAGGTGCCTCGAGGGTTTCGAATGATTGGATCCAGCATGGTCCGTGCCACCACAGATCATGTTTTCTGAACTGATTGATTTTCAATCCACGACTTGCACAGTCAGCTGGATTTTCAGCAGTGTTGACATATCTCCATTTGTCCTTTGGTACTATTGTGGTGATTGCTTTCACACGGTTCGTCACGAATGGTTTCCATCTAGCTGGGTCTCCTTGGATCCATCCTAAAACTGCTGTCGAATCACTCCAACAATATACTTCTTGGTTATAGCATGCTAAGCAAGTTTGGACTTTCTGCATCAATTGAGATAACAGGTGCGCACCCATTAACTCCAGCCTTGGTATGGATATATCTTTACTAACGGGTGCTAGTCTAGCCTTTGCTGCCACCAAATTCACCTCGTTAGGGCTTCGTTGATTTTTGACTTTGCAATAGATGACTGCGGCATACGCCTTATTTGACGCGTCACAGAAACCGTGTAATTGCAAGCTATGGTTTTCTGTTGTACCGATCCATCGTTTTATCTTTATGGTATTGATGTCATTTAACTCGCCTCTCAGTTCTAGCCATTTGTTCTTGATTTCATCTGGTAATGCGTCATCCCAGTTAAGATTAGATAACCACACACTTTGAAAGAGCATTTTCATGGTTACGCTTAACGGGGTTAGCCAGCCTAACGGGTCGAATAACTTGGATATGTCTGAGAGGAGCGATCTCTTGGTTGGTTTTGTTACTGATGCTGGCTCCAATTTTAGGTTGAAGATAAATTTATCCTGTTGCGGAGTCCATCCCAGTCCCAATGTTTTGGTTGAATCTGATTGTTTGAACTCATAGACTTGTTGGTTGCACAAGTCTTTTTCTAGGTCCGCAACTAACTGTGGTTCATTTGTGGCCCATTTGCGTAGGTTGAACCCGCCTTTTCTGAGCAGTGTTATGAGGTCTGATTTTAAAAGTTTTGCTTGTTCCATTGAATGAGCTCCTCCACAATAGTCATCCATGTAGAAGCACTCCTCTAATGCTTTTGCTGCGTCAGGGAAATTCAGCTTTTCTTCTGCTGCTAACTGTTTTAAGCACATCATAGCTAAAAATGGTGCCGGCTTTGTGCCATAGGTAATGGTCGTGAGTTGATATGTTTGTATGGGTTGGCTGGGTGAATCTCTCCATAGTATTTTCTGATAAGGCTGATCTGCAGGATGTATCATTATCTGTCGATACATTTTTTTCAATATCAGCTGTGTAGACAAACTGATACTGCCTCCATTTCAGAATCGTGTGAATAGATTGCTTCTAGGCAAGCGTGCTCCATCGTCGGCCACATCATCGCTTACCATCAGGTGAGATTGTGGTCAAACGCGAGCCTATCAATTATAAAAAAAAAAATATTATTATTATTACATCTAGCCCATACTGTCCCACTGCTGGGCAAAGGCCTCCTTCCATTCCTTCTAATGTTCACGATATTGGAACCCCCTCTATCTATACTAACTCGTATAATAAAGAGGTAAAGATTGTTGTCCCACTGCTGGGCAAAGGCCTCCTTCCATTCCTTCTAATATTCACGGTTTTGGAACCCCCTCCATCTATACTAATATAATAAAGAGGTAAAGATTGTTTTTTGTTTTTTTTGTTTGTAGGAAGTAATCTCTGGAAGTACTGGTCCGATTGCTAAATTTTTTACACCGATAGAAAGCTGCTTTATTCCTGAGTGACATAGGCTATATTTTATGTACGTGGACGAAGTCGCAGGCAAAATCTAGTAAAGTATAAATATATAAATTAAAATTCCTTCATAGCCACTCATTTGCTCTTTGCGTTCCAGGACTCCACTGTAACTGTCTCGAAGAATCCCGGACCCGCTGGTATCTCATCATCATCATCATCATTTCAGCCAAAAGACGTCCACTGTTGGACGTAGGCCTCCCCCAAGTATCACTATAACGACCGGTCCAGTGCGTCTCGCATCCATCGGATTCCCGCGACCCTCACCAGGTCATCGGTCCACAGCTCGCTGTCCGGCCGACCGGTAACTGTCCGGACCAAGCCCAAGTCATCGACGGCGCGCACTGTTCCCGTGTGCCTCAAGAAGTTGTCAGCAACAGCAGGGGCCCAGCCGGGTCGCAGCCTACTGGGGCCAGGGTTATCCGAAAGGGCGCTCGAGCCCCGGTATGAAGGCTAGAAGGAATGGGGTGGGCTTTTAGTGAGAAAGAGTCTGACACTATCTCCCGCTCCGCCAAAACGGGGGTTGTCATTGGAAGATTTTACCCACCATAAAAAAAAAGGTCATCGGTCCACCTTGAGAGGCCTTTCAACGCTGCACTAGTACCTACCTATCCAACATAATAACCTACCCACACTGCTGCCATATTTCCTGTGTTGTCTTAGGTTCACAATTAGGTATAAAATTACCTTGATAAAGTTTGTTTAGGTTTGAATTTACACTTTGTACGTGAGACGCATACAGTTTGGCTTTAGTGTGATGCTTGATCAATATACATTCCGTCAAGTATCACGATGTTAAAATTACAAAACAATCTGAAGTCGTAAATAACCAGGGCCCCAAGTCTGCTATTTTTATAAATTCGTCATTCCAACACGATCCCATTGTCATTTTGCTAAAAGTTTGTAATCTGCTAATTCATAATGATCGATCATTGATCGGCCACTGGTCTTGTAATAGAATTGTGGTAGAATGATAATTTCGAGCATATTAAAACCAATAACTGTACAATAACGTTCTAATGGTAAAACACTGATCAAATAAACTGTCAAAGTTTTAGCAGATTACCGCAAACGTCAAATATTCATTTGTCAATATGTACGAGATTACCATTCTATGTCACTTCTTTCAATGGAGTGTCAGTGGTTGACCATTGGAAAGTAATAATGACGCCATTATATTAGTAGATTACCAAACTTGTCAAAATCGACAATTATGACATCAATGATAGACCATTCTGACACTATTGTAATAGCAGACTTGAGGCCCGTACAAGTGTAGGTACCATTGAATATAATGTTACGATCTGTGATTACAAAAGAGTCACAGTAACACTGTTCTTGTTCTTAGTTATAAGTGGTTTAGGTACTGCACCGATGAAGAGATTATATTATATTTTATTATTTTTATATCTCACTCTAAACATTTTGGAAACAGATATATTGTCCATTTAATCTAAGTTTCTATTGATTTCAAAAGTTGTGTAAAACTAATTTAGTTTTAAAAAATTGCTATTTTGCGCGTATTTTGGCTCTTCATAATATACTCACAAATTAAAAAAATAAAGAAAATATATATCCAAAATATATCCATAGAAACTTTGCACATTTAATTGAGATTCCGAATGAAGAAAACTTTTTCCAAAAACTTTTAAGGTTTTTGAAAATCACACGTATTTCTTGGAACATTTGTGTATTCAGTAAATGATGGAATTACTGAATGCCAATAGAGCGTTCAGGTACTATCCCTTTTTTTCATGTTTCCTCTTTATCATGAAAATATTGCATTGGATTGCGTTAGATGAAACAACAAGCTTTTAATCCATGGTCACGTGGATGATAGACGGGTCACGAAAAAACTCATATTTTAATGTCTCAATCAAATAAAAATATTTAGTTCAAATAAACCATTTACAGGCACATCTGAAATACCGGTCCGTCGAAGAAGTAAAGCTAAATTGCACGTTCAAAACGTAGATTTGTATGGAGATATAACATGCAAGATACTACATGTTGTCTCTTTTAAATCATGTTACAACGAGTATTAAAAATCTTTGTCACATATTTCAGCTCAACCATTTATTTTAGAACGATTAAATATGAACAAAAGTGATGGAAATTATTCAGTTTCTCAAGTTTCTACGCCCTTCGGAGTTTCTGATCGCAAAATATCCTGTAGCAACAACCTATTTCAATAACTTTTCGTACTCAACATACTATAATCAACTTATCATAGCTAATTTCCGGTCCGGTTGGGCAGCAATATTGTTAACTTAATAAGCCAATAGATGTCGCTGACTGTGTTCCGATACAGGCTGTCCCCGCTTTAATTATGTTATGTAAATTGATGGCAGTTATTACACGAGGCGGTAACGATACGAGGACGATGTAGTCAAGACTTAAATGATTTAGAACGTGTAAATGGAAAACAGGAGTGCAATAGTGTGCCATTAGTTAAATGATGGTTTGAAAGCGAACGAATACGGTTGAGTCAGTGAAAGTCTGATGACCCCTTCTCGCCCAATTCAGAGAGGGAGACATTTTTAATTTATTTACTTTATCAAAATTTTGACGACTGAGAGCAGTAGTGGCCGAGTGATAACGGCCGCGACTTACAATTTGTAGGTCGCGGGTTCAAACCCAGCCAGAAGCATTACTTTGTGGAATTTATTTTGTCACCACTACTCTCAAAATGGTGAAGGAAAGCATCCTAGAGAAACCGGCATGTCCTAGAATCGAAAATTCGAAGTCATGTGACATTCACCAACGTGCACTGGGCCCGCGTGGTGGATTACGACCCATTCCCTCTCCTAGAGAGGAGCCCTGAGTCCCAGCAGTGGGAACATTAAAAGGCTGATTATGCTCATGCTATAATTTATCACATTTTTATGCACTAGTAAGAAACACTGTACAAAAGCAAACTTAATATTGTTCCAGTTCGCCTAAGGTATTTTCTATCAGTTGTCTTCAGAGTAGTGAAGCCACAGAATATGGCAGGTGCAACCTAATGGTGTAGCTCACTGTCCGACCGTCCTGTAACCGTCCGGACCGAGCCCAAGTCGTCGACAGCGCGTACTGTTCACGCGCGCCTCGCTCAGCAGGGTCGAAGCCTATTGGGGCCAAGGGTCTGCTTCCAAAGCTCGGCCCCGTTATGAAAGGCAACGAAGGAACGGGGTGGGTTTTTTAGTCAGTAAGAGTCTGGCACTATCTCCCGTTCCGCCCAAGGGCGAGGGATGTTATGTGGATGATTTTTTACAACCGAAAAAAAGAAGGTGCTGTCTAATGGTAAAAAAATACAATAATGTGTTATGTGTTGTATGTGTTTTAGTTTTCATTTTCTTTTTTATGTGTAATGGTGTACAATAAAGTATACAAGGTGTAAGGGACAGCCCTCCACAAACTTTAAGGGCTTGCTCAGCAGACGAAACTGAACAAAATGTTTTTTCAGAAAACGAAAAAAAAAATCCGCCTCACCATAGAAAATTATAAACTTAATTGGACAGTTTGTATGGAGAGGCCGAATTTTTTTTTCGTTTCCTGAAAAAATATTTTGTGGAAGGTTGTTCAGTTTCGTCTACTGAGCAAGCCCTTAACGTTTGGGCTGTCCCTTACACCTTGTGTAATGAACTTAAATAAATACATACAGATTATCGATGCCTTTATATAAAAATCGGGTAAGTACGAGTCGAATCCCGAATTGAACCACGAAAATTTTTCCGAACCGCTGAAAAAGTTATTTTTTGTGACGTAACTGTAAAACAATTTTCAAATTTTTCCTATACTTGTGCTACGAGACCTTGCTTGTGAAATATCAGTATTCAGAGTCAACGGGAAGTACCCTGTAGGTTTTGATTTTCTAGCGAGTGAATTAATATGCGCCTTGCGTTAACTTAGAAGATTGTGCGTTGACTTAAAAGATTGATTTGCTGCTTGGGGTAGCAGACCTAAGTACATAAATATATGATATTAATTTTTGCATCATAACTCAAATCGTTCGTGAGAAAGAGTGTCTTGACAGACTGACAGACCAATAGATCAGACAGGCAGACGGACATCAAATCGAGACTATAAAGGTTCAGTTTTGGCAGACTTTGGTACGAAACCTTAAAAAGAAATCATCAAATCAATAAATCCCGCATGCTGACAATTTACTTTATGATATATGTATTGTACTCACGTTTGAACAAATAAATGATTATCTTATCTTATCTTAGCAAATCAAACAACTTTCAAGATTATTTTCTTTATTCAATTCTACATACTTATTGAAAAAGTGTTCACGTGTTTTCCTTGAAGGAGAACGAAGTGGATGTAGTTCTAATGCTTAGGAGGAACTTATTCCGAAGAAAATAATTTATTTGATGATTTCTTAATCCCATAAAACATCACATCAGTTCTGGTGTTACAGTATAATTTACTGTGGCAAAGTCATGTGAGTTCGAATTAGATTATTGTAACTACACAAGTTTAATTTTTTGCTCATTTTTCAGGGGTTGTGTCCTCTGAAAAAGGGGATTGCCAGCCTCTATGGTGTTCCAGGCCAAAGACGGACATTAAATATTAATATCAATGATAAAACTATTGTTTTTTCCATAAAATTACTTTTTATTTACCACTTATTGTTTATTATAAGTGGCGCTCATTTGGAACTAAGGGAATACATATTTTTTATGGCAAAATTACAATAAATAAAGAAATAATAAAAAAAAAAAATTTTTTTATTATTTTTTTAATTATTTTGTATTTTTTCTCTAGTCCGCTCATGGCCTTAAATGGGCAATCCCTTTTGCAAGGCAATCGGAAGGCTCCTTGTATAATAACTGAATAGATTCACTGGTACATTTTGATGCAAATGAACAAAGTAAAATTTAACCTTCGACGTTATGTTCTGGAGGTTTTTGTTCGATAGAGAAACATTTTGGATTTAAATTGATCGGTGAGTTTCGGTTTCTCATCCTTTTCAAACACCACTTTATTTTTATTTAGTTTTTTGCACAAAGAAATAATAAACAAATTAAACAATAACTTAAATAATTAAAAATAATATATACACTAAATGCCTAGCTAAATATGACGTCATAAAACTCCTCCGCATCGCTGTCGACTGGAAGTGTGCCCAAAAGGCTGGCGGCATTGCCACGTTGTATGGCAATGCTTATTCTCTGACCGAGGTAGAAGCCAGCCCTTGGGTCACGCGAAGCGTCAATTAAGCGTTTTGACAATTCTTTAAAGAGCATATGAGCACTCGGACCCCACGGCCCGAGAGTTTCAACCCCAAACGGCTCAAAAATATAACTGCCGACGAGGCTGTTGTATTTCCGCCGCTTGAGGTTCTCTGCAGCCAACGCGGCAGCACCAGCACAGCACGATGAGCTAGGAAGATGGGATGGCGCAAGAGTATCGACACAGGTAGCGTCCCACACTAAAGGCCTACCCATCTTCCAAGGAAATAAAAACATACCGTCTGATCTCTTGCCATCGTCGCGTGCCAGGCCATGAGGTTCCAAAACAGCCGGAACGCCGACGGTGACAAGGGCTCGTCGGATGATGTCATTAATGTTCGCGTGCCGCGCTGTGCGTCCCGCACTTCGACTGCATGACAGGCCGTGGTGACCGAGGCTGTTGACAACTTCGCCACAGTGGCAGCGATGAGGAGAACAACAAGGAGCACCTAGACGTAGGGCAACAGCTAAGCGGAAAGTAGTACCGTCGAACAAGGTGCCAATATTCGACGACGGCAGTGCGTGAAGCCAAAGACCTGACTCCCAATTTCCCACAGCCAGCAGGCGCGCACGCTCCGCAGCAGTAGCAGATGTTACGATTAGGTTTTCCTGAACTACTTTGCAGAGCGGCTCATCCCACCGTCTCTGGGAAGCCGGGTTGTTAGGTGGATTTGTATTCGGGAAAGCGATTCTCCAGGCATCCAAAGCCTCGGCGAAACACGGCACTTCTAAAGGAATCAGTGTAGAAGTTAGGATGTTCCTGATTAATTTATCAGTGCCGTGGACCGAAGATATGAATGCCGGTAAACTAATACTGGTAATTTTGCGGACGCCGAGGCCACCCATACGGATGGGAAGAGTAACTTGAGCCCAAACTCGATCGTCCAAGGTCATATTTAAAATTAAAGTTAGGGTGTGCCGGATAATTTGGTCCATTTTTTCCAAAAGGTGAGGGTGCTTCCATAAGTGGGAAGCACGAAGGAAATATATTAATTTAGGACCGAAACAACAATAACGGATTAGGGTAATGGCCGAAACACCACTTATGTAGGTCAAGAGTCATTTTCATAACTAAACAAGAATCATCCACTGTAAGAACTAGGTTTCTTTATCAGAATTTCATTTAGAAATTTTTAATTCACAGCATTTCAAGCCTTATAAATTGTGATTGAAATTTATTGTAATTTATGTGCATATTTGTGTATTAATAAGTAATAAATTATATTCTACAGTGGCGGTCTGCGACTGACAGATATCAAGTAAGCGTGACATTTTCTAGCAACTAAAGTGTATTCTCCTGAGTGGAGCTTTGCGAAACTTTCTGTATCTCACGAGTCGATCCGTACCAATTTAACTAATCATTTGGGTATGAAACATGTTGCCGCTCGGCTAGTCCCAAAAGACCTGAATTTTCTCCAAAAACTCAATCGCATGGGAGTCGTTGAGGACACGAGTCAATTCCGACCCAACATTCATGAAACGCATTGTTACTGGCGACGAGACGTGGGTTTACGAGTTTGACATGCAAAAAAGTCAACAAGCTTCGGAGTGGCGCCTTCCAACTGAACCAAAACCGAAAAAACCACGACAAAGTCGATCAAAAGTCAAAGTCATTTTGACTGTTTTCTTTGACTATCGCGGTGTTGTGCACTCGGAATTCTTACCGGAAGGTCAAACGGTAAATAAAGAATATTATTTGAGCGTTATGCGGCATTTAAGAGAGCAAATTCGACGAAAAAGGCCAGATTTGTGGAAAGAAAATTCTTGGATTTTACACCACGATAATGCGCCTTCGCACAATGCCATCATTGTGAACGAATTTTTGACCAAACACTCAACAAATACCATCGAGCAGCCACCATATTCGCCAGATATGGCTCCAGCCGACTTCTATCTTTTTCCTAAACTCAAATTACCAATTCGTGGCACCCGTTTTCAATCTGTAGAAGACATAAAGGAGAATTCGCGGCGAGAACTGAACTCAATTTCGGAAACAGCGTTTAAAAAATGTTTTGATGATTGGATTATTCGTTGGCGTAAGTGTATCGTTTCTGAAGGGGCATACTTTGAAGGTGATCAAATAAATTTGGATGAATAACAAAAAAAATTGTGTATCTATCATTGATCTTTTCCCGATACTTTCTTGACAGAGTAGTAAAAAAGTTTATTTGGAAAAGTAGTTTGTAATTATAAGTTTACTCACGTGTTTAAGTATCGGTCACTAATTATTACCAGTCACCCTATATAAAAGACGAAACTGACTGACTGACATATCAACACACAGCCGAAACTGCTAGGCCTAAGAACATGAAAATTTGCACAAGGTTTCCTTTTTAAGGCGTATAGTCCTTTGAACCATCTGGCCAAAATTATGTGGACGCACCTCTCGCACCCGCCTAGGCGACAGTACGCAAATCTGTGCATTTATTTGCGGCCAGCAGCGCCCAGAAAGCGCTTTAAATCTATTTTCTGTGCGAGATATTGATTGATTTACATATGCAATGTTCACTTTGAAGAATATTTAATCACCAATTTTTATGTGTAAAAATGTTTCTAAAGGTCCGAGCCGTTTCGAAGGAGTAGGGAAAAGTTGCGAAAAGTTGCGAAATTGCTAAATATTTTTTTTTGTCTAAAGTATTAATTGCACGAAAAAAATCAAATGTTGATATTATTGTTCATGAATCTATAATAAACATATATTTTTTTCAAACCAATTGACCTAGCCGTTACGGAGGAGTAGGCCTCAGAAAATCACTGTTTTATGGCACTTTTCAGGCGCTTGGCCCTTAAGGCGTAGGTGAGCACTAAGAGAGGATTTACAAAATTCACCCCTTAAAGGGATGAAACGGGGGTGCCAAAGTTTGTATTTTTTTAAAATATTCTATTTTTTTATTTATTAATTTTTTTAAATTATAATTATATTATTATTACTTACTGGCTAGACTACAGGATTTTGAATTTGTTTTTTCTAGAACAAAAGTAGCCTATGTTACTCCTTATTACATCAGCTACCTGCCAAAAAAAGTCCCGTCAAAATCGGTCCAGCCATTTCAGAGATTAGCCTGGACAAACAGACGGACAGACAGACAGACAGACAGACAGACAAAAATTGTAAAAAATGTTATTTTGGTGTATGTAACGTATATATATTCATATGCAAGTAGTAAAAACCGGCCAAGTGTGAGTCGGACTCGCCCATGGAGGGTTCCGTAGCAGCAAGTAACATAATATAAAAGTTCTTGTAGTTCGTTGTAACTTTGATCGATGTTTTAATAATAGTGTTTTTTTTAGATTTATGAAGTATTAAAAAAAAACTACTTACTAGATCTCGTTCAAACCAATTTTCGTTGGTAGTTTACATGGTAATGTACATCATATATTTTTTAGTTTTATCATTCTCTTATTTTAGAAGTTACAGGGGGGGGGACACATTTTAGCACTTTGGAAGTGTCTCTCGCGAGAACTATTCAGTTTAGAAAAAAATGATATTAGAAACATGAATATCATTTTTGAAGACCTATCCATGGATACCGACACGTATGGGTTTGATGAAAAAAAAAATTTTGACTTTCAGTTCTATGTATGAGGAACCCCAAAATTTTTTTTTTTTTTTCTATTTTTGTGTAAAAATCTTAAAGTGGTTCACAGAATACATCTACTTACTAAGTTTCAACAGTATAGCTCTTATAGTTTCGGAAAAAAGTGGCTGTGACATACGGACGGACAGACAGACAGACAGACAGACATGACGAATCTATAAGGGTTCCGTTTTTTGTCATTCGGCTACGGAACCCTAAAAAAGCAGTTATTTTAATATTACAAACAGACACTCCAATTTTAATTATATGTATGTATAGATGTATAGATCTACATTGTGCTCACATATTAGAAGCAACAAAAAATATGTAACCAAGGTTAAAACTCATGATATTATTTAAAAAGAGTATCCATGAAGTTTCTTGCACGTTCTTCTCCATAGAGATCTACGCTTTGGAACGTGTAATTTAGCTTCAGTTTTTTTTTTGTTTTGACTGACCGACATTTTGCAAAAGTGCCTGTAATTGGTCTATTTGAAATAAACCTTTTTGATTTTGATTTGATTTGTATGGAGAAACTTTAATGCGGGCGAAGCAGCTGGCAGAAGCTAGTTAAATTCAATCTTTTTTATTCTAGCTTTTACTGACCTAGACCGGTCGGCCAAGTCCTTCGAGACATTTCTCTCCCGGGTCGTCCCGAAAATGCTCTAATGCTACTCGCGTCTAAAGCAACTTACCTAAATTATTTATTCAAAATTGTTATTTGAATCGTTCAATTGTGAAAAACAGCCAAAGTTATGTTAGTTTATGTTTCAATATGGTGCAACATTATTAAACTCTCAAAGGCACGTCAAAGTCTTTTTTTTTAGGTGGGAAAATCTTGCAACGACATCCCCCGCTCTTTGGCGGAGCGGGAGATAGTGTCAGACTTTTACTGAATAAAAAATCACTCCTGTTCCTTCGCTGCCTTTCGTACCGGGGCCGAATCTTCTTTTCAGAATGAAATCCTTGGCCCCCGTATGCTTCGACCCTGCCCTACGGTTTGCTGACAACTCCTTGAGGTGCGCGTGGAACAATACGCGCCATCGACATCTTGGGCTCAGTCCGGACAATTACCGGACAGTCGGACGGCGAGCTACACATTGCACGCCGTCCGCAAGCCCACGCCTACGGAGGCACGTCAAAATCTGTGATTACAATTGTCAGTATTTCAAGAAGACTTATACTTTAACAATTTATTATTGCTTAATTAATCATTTCTATCTCTGGAGAGAAATAAACAATCAACTGTAATTAGTCACAATATTAGTTTAGAAGTTTATCTCACTTATTATTTATTACATTCTTTATTGTACATAGCATAGCATAGCATAATCGGCCTTTTAATGTTCCCACTGTTGGGACTCAAGCCTCCTCTCTAAGAGAGGGAATGAGCCGTAATCCACCACGCTGGTTGGTGGATGTCTTCGAATTTTTGGTTCTAGGACATGCCGATTTTTTCACGATGTCTTCCTTCATCGTTTTGAGAGCAGTGATGATGAAATAAATTACACAAAGTAATGGGCCTGGCTGGGCGCGACCTACAACTCGTAAGTCGAGGCCGTTACCACTCGCCCACCACTGCTCTCCTTTATTGTACATCTGTTAAAAACATTGGACAAACATAGTTCAGTTGCAGCAACGGCGCTCTTGCCGCCGCCGCCGGGATTCCGATCCCGATTTCCGGCCACCGTAGGCGCGGGCTTGCGGACAGTGAGCAATGGGTAGCTCGCAGTCCGGCCGTCGGGTAACTGTCCGGACCAAGCCCAAGTCGTCGACGGCGCGCACTGTTCCCGCGCGCCTCAAGGAGTTGTCAGCAACAGTAGGGACCCAGCTGGGTCAAAGCCTACTGGAGGCAGGGTTCGTTTCGAAAGACAGCTCGAACTCCGGTATGAAGGCTAGAAGGATCGGGGTGGGTTCTCCAGTCAGTAAGAGTCTGACACTATTTCTCGTTCCGCCCAAGAGCGGGGGTTGTAATTGGATGATTTTTTCCCACCATTGCAGCAGGTAAGTATAAGAGAGTATAATATAAAAAAAAATTGCAAAAGCAATCCAAAATGCCCAGATTTCATTGATGAATCGATGAATACTAACGCAGATTTGAAGACATAATACCCAATATATATCAACTTAAACCGTATGTTCAATTGTTCATCTTGTGGGAAGGTTACACTGGGAGAGAAATGAAATAGGCTTTTTGATTGATCGAGAGATTATTATGATTGATTGGGCTTATTCGAAATTCCCGGATATCTTTCCTTCTCTCATCACGCTTTGTAATAGGTAATTTATTATGTCGTCCAATCGACTTGATCCTTATTAGATATTCTTATATTACTTACATCAATATAATAGGCTAGTGGCCGTAAAAAAATGTAATTAGTCCTTCTTTTAGATTATTCAAAAATAAGGGACACGTATTTTTTTATTTGTAAATTAAACCAAAAATGACAAAGATATAGCCCATTAAAGTTACGTGTGACGTCACGCCGTGCTGCATTTTTCGCACGGGGTGACGTCACACGTAACTTTAATGGGCTATATCTTTATTATTTTTTGTTTAATCAAAAAAAGAAAAAATACGTGTCCAATATTTTTTTTAAATCTAAAATACGGACTAAATAAAATGTAATTATTTTGACCCTGGACACTACCCTATTATGGTTTATATAAATTACTTCATTGATCCTGTGACAAATTTATGACTGTCGTGAATGTACTGCTTTTTAGGTTTCTGTACCTCGAAAGGAATAAAACGAAACCCCAAAAGTATTATAGATTACTTTTTGATTCGTTGGTCTGTCTATATGAACCCTTTTTCTCGGGAACGCGCAGAGTTATCAAGTTGGAATTAAAACCATATACTCAAATCTGCAGTCACTTGAAGCTGTGTAAAAATAAAACTTCTAAGTTAACAAAAAAAGATACGGCTGTGTTTGTTGCGAAAACCGTATATTTTGACACTCTCAAGGAAATCAAAATTCATAGCATACTTCCCGTTGACACAGAATCCTGAAGTTTGCTATAAAGCGAGGTCTTATAGCAAAGGTACAGGAATAAAAACTGGCCAAGTGCGAGTCGGACTCGCCCATGAAGGGTTCCGTAGCAGCAAGTAACATAATATAAAAGTTCTTGTAATGTGTTGTAACTTTGATCGATGTTTTAATAATAGTGTATTTTTTTCGATTTATGACGCATTAAAAAAAAACTACTTACTAGATTTCGTTCAAACCAATTTTCGTTGGCAGTTTTTATAGTAATGTACATCATATATTTTTTTTAGTTTTATCATTCTCTTATTTTAGAAGTTAGAGGGGGGGGGGGACACACATTTTACCACTTTGGAAATGTCTCTCGCGCAAACTGTTCAGTTTAGAAAAAAATGATATTAGAAACCTCAGTATCATTTTTGAAGACCTATCCATAGATACCACACACGTATGTGATTGATGAAAAAAAAATTTTTGAGTTTCAGTTCTAAGTATGGGGACCCCCAAAATTTATTGCTTTTTTTCTATTTTTGTGTGAAAATCTTAATGCGGTTCACAGAATACATCTACTTACAAAGTTTCAACAGTATAGCTCTTATAGTTTCAGAAAAAAGTGGCTGTGACATACGGACGGACAGACAGACAGACAGACAGACAGACAGACAGACAGACAGACATGACGAATCTATAAGGGTTCCGTTTTTTGCCATTTGGCTACGGAACCCTAAAAATTGAAAACAGTTGTAGTTACGTCACAAATAAAAATTAGCGATTCGGAAAAATCTTCGAGACTCAATTTGAAAATGAACGGAACCGCTTGGTGTTAGAGTCCAGTTATTTTTGCCCGTTTATAAGTATACCATTTTTCTTGTACAGATACTGAGTAAAAATATTCTTCATCTTTATCTAACTTCAAAAACATTAGGAGGTACTCAATACGGTTCTAATCATATGTTATGTTTGTTACCTCAGAACTCGTCATTTATGAACTTACTTTACTTTTACTTGAACTTGACACTAACCAATAAAACATAGGAAAAATTAGGAAAATTTTAATTTTACGGACTAACGTTTAACGTTAAAGTTTTTTTTTTTTATTGTTGATTGGTTCGCGCTTGACCGCTGTCTCACCTGATGGAAAACGACGATGCGGTCGACGATGGAACGTGCTTACCTAGAAGAAACCTATTCACTTTCGACTTAAAGATTCCGGACGAAAGAGTTGATCACCAATCCACAGAAATCAGCCAGCATTACTGAGGTTAGAAGATTGAATCATTAAGCCCTTTCTTTACTCTTTTTAGCCCTTTTTTAGCCACAAGCTCAGCTTCTCAATTACCATTTAAATCACCATTACCTCGGGTCATCGGACGAGATAATCGTCTTAAGTCCCAACACCGGTCTATCAGCTAGACTCAATTTACTACACGTCAAGCAATTTTATGGCTTCGATACAATAATTGGTTTATCGCCTCTCCCATTTAATTGAATAATTGATGCAGGCTTTATAGGTTTCAAGGGACATGAGTAGAAGTATCTTAGTAAACTAGTCTGTAATGCCTATAAAACTCTTTTTAAGGTTCTGCACCTTAAAAGAAAAAAAAAAACGGAATCCTTATAGGATCACTTTTTTGTCCGTCTGTCTGTCAAGACCCTTTATCTCGGGAACGCGTGGAGGTTTCAAGTTGAAATTAAAACTATATACTCAAGTTTACGGTTCTTTGAAGCTGTGAAAAAATCAAAATTCAAAGTTAACAAAAAAAATAAAAATAAAAAGATACGCCGTTAATGTCGAAAAAAAATGTATACTTCGACACCGTCAAAGGAATCAAAATTCATAGGGTACTTCCCGTTGACTAAAATACTTTTCTTGCGATTTAGAAAAATCCTTCGGGACTCCAATCCGAAATTGAACTATTTACATACTTACCTATGTAAATAGTTCAATTTCGGAATTCTCAGTGCGCGAGTCCCACTCGCACTTGCCCAGTTTTTTTATATCTCTGAAAACGCAGCGTTGGAAGGCCTCCTACAAGGTGGACTGACGACCCGGTGAAGGTAGCGGGAATCCCATGGATGCGGGACGCACATGATCGTTCGTTGTGGCGACGCTTGGGGGCCTATGTCCAACAGTGGACATCTATCGGCTGAAATGATGATTTATCTCTGAACCCTCTTTTTACTTGGATTATCAAATAATTTCTTCTCCTCTCTTCTCTCCAAGAATAGACTTTGATTTTATCAGACTTTTACTGACTAAAACCCACAGTGTTCTTTCAATTGCCCTTTAGGGCAAGGGCTGCGGTAACTCTTACGAATAATCCGCAGTCCTTTTTTAGGCTCTTACCGGACCGCCGCTCCACGAGCTACTCATGGCTCGCCGTCCACAAACCCGCTATCTCCGGACCCTGGGGTCCTGTCACTTTGGAAGGCATACTAGGGACCAAATTACAGAGACCCCTTAAACGCTTTTCATGGGACGTGATACCTTTCTTCTTCTTCGTCTACAAAGCATAGCATAGCTTCGACTAGCTTATGCCCGCGACTTCGTCCGCGTACATAAAATATAGCCTATGTCACTCAGGAATAAAGCAGCTTTCTATCGGTGTAAAAAATTTAGCAATCGGACCAGTACTTCCAGAGATTACATCCTACAAACAAAAAAAAAACAAACTTTACCTCTTTATTACATTAGTGTAGATATAAATGAATCAATGTTTTGCAAAAAGAAAAAAAATGGTTTTAAACGTCAGTGGGGCTTTATGCGAGCGCAGGCGGCAGTGCAAGTATGTGTCCATTTAACTCCGACCAGATGTTCAAGAGACTATACGCCCTAATAATATAAACTAGTGCTGGACTGCGACCCCACCTGATGGTAAGCAGTCATGCAATCATTGATGGTGCGCGCATTAGTTTATTAAGAACCTATTCACTCTATCCTTGAAGACACTTAAATTATAAACTAATGGGAAGACGCAGCTGGTAAATTGTTCCAGTATTAACGACAACGCGAAACGCTTTTAATTTGACCTTATATTATAAACTATAAAGGGGATTGCCCATTTGAGGCCACGAGAGGACAATTGACTAGAGAAAAAATACTTTGTTCATTAATTTTGCTATAAAAAAATATGTATTCTCTTAGTTCCAAATGAGCGCCACTATAATAAACAATAAGTGGTAAATAAAAAGTAACTTTATGGAAAAAACAATAGTTTTATCATTGACTAGCTGCTGCCCGCGACGTCGTCTACGTGAAGGCTCTTCAGCACCAAAAATACCTAAGATGCCAGGGTCGCTATAGGATTATAAGTAAACAACTTTTAAAATAGCATTAAAATATAAGTTTTTTTTGCAAGTGAAGAGAGTTATATGGGAATCCTGCTGAATTCAGTCATAAGATGTGACTGAAGGAAATAGAGAAAATAATGCAGGAATACCTTCCAAGAAGACATTCCAAGACACAAAAGAGTAAAAATACGTACAAAGGTATCATACCTTACAACACTTCCCTATAAACTTTGTTAGTAGTTATGCTGCCAGGAGCCAAAATGTAAAGAGAGTCAGGACTGGTGACGCGGGAGCAAGCGACGTACAGTTGCCAGTGTGAGAAGCAACTTGTCCTGAGGTCGACACCCGCTGCCCTCAGTGTCTGCCCCTGAGACTTATTGATGGTCATCGCGAAGCAAACACCCATGGGGAACTGTACGCGCTTGAACTGGAACGGGGAGTTATGAGGTATGAGGGGAATGTGTGGTATAAATACTGCCTCGCCAACACCACAACCCGTAAAAATTTCCGCCTCAATGGTGTGCCTGTGGAGCGAGATAACTTTAAGGCGGGTCCCGTTACACAACTTCGGAGGAGATAGGGTCCGAAGAAGCATAATCGGGACACCGACCTTCAGCTTGATGGTATGCGCTGGAAGTCCACTTGCTAACGGGGAGTTCAGAAATTGCACGGGATAATGTGTGGCGTCATCTTGCTCGACAACAGTGTTTATCGAGGTGTAGACCACTTCATTCCCCTCATTTTCCGAGAGAATGCATTCGTTAATTGCTGCAGCCTGATCATTTTTGGGCGTCAAAATGGCCTGCTCACACACCTAAGAATTCTGTTGGTGCGGTATACGACTGATGTCCCCGTACACACAGCGAATGAGTTCTTCTAAGCTGGATACCACTCTAGCGAGAGACTGAAGCACCACCTGTCCACCTCTCTCTTCTGTTAGAGTGCCTTCGCCAAGACTTAGCAGGACATTGGAGAATTCTCGAGCACGTGCATTGCCGCCGAGCCGAGCTCTCATATTAATGGTCAAGCGCAGCGTACGAACTCGTGGCCACAACGAAGATCATTTCATCGAAGCATTCACCTCGTCAGCCCTCGATCCCCGCGTCACCACGGGAAGTGTTTGCCGGAAATCGCCACTGAACAAAACTGTGACACCACCCATCAAATGTTCGTCCCTGCGGATGTCACGCGGGGTTTTGTCTACGGCCTCAACTGCCTTCCTATTGGCCATCGTACACTCATCCCATACGATCAGAGAGCAATCCTTAAGCACGTGTCCCTTATCGCTGTTACGTGACACACCACAAACATCTAAATCGATGGGAATTTTAAACATAGCATGTGCTGTCTTGCCACCCGGAAGCAGTCTGGCAGCGATTCCCGACGACGCAATAGCAATTTTGCCCTGCCTCCTGACCTCTGCAAGTATGCCAGTGGTAACAAATGTTTTTCCTGTTCCACCAAGAGCATCCAAGAAAAACATTTTACCCTGGTTTTGCCCAACGCTTTCAAGGACGGTGTCATAAATTTGTTTTTGCTCTGAAGAGAACAAAGCGACATGGTCATTTCGTATGGTGTTCATTTTGCCGAATGCCGAATCTTAATTTGTCTCAGCGTTAAACTCCCGATTTCCACGGTCTTATTGCGGTGATGATTGTGGAGCTGGTAACCCATATTCGATCAGTGGATTACCGCTAATAGAAATTACCACATCTTGAAATGAACTGAGACAGGTGTTCAGCACGCGTTCATCAGTTACTTCGACTTTGTCTCTAATAGCAGGTCTCAAAGCTTGTTGAAAATCTTCAGACGGATGATGGCGATACTTCTCCCACAAAGCTATCGGGTTCGTGACTCCACAAATCACCAAGATGACGGCAAAAAGATGACGTCTGTGGCTGGGACTCACTGACGCTCGCCTCCGCGAGGGTGTCATTCCAATTTTGGTCACCGTTGAGAAGGTGACGTGCTACGCCGGCTGCGCGGTAAGTGGGATACTCCACGCCATCAAATGTACTCAGAAAGGTGAAAGACGTTGGGCCTCGGACAGTGTGAAGTAACAACCGCAGAAAATAGCATTCGCCATTATTCGGATGCACGGTATAATCCCTACCCAATGCGGTGTCCTTGAAAATTCCCAGAAAACCTTCCACAGCTCCTCCTCGTTGACGTCGGTTAAAATACACCCCTTTGCTTGTCGTACGGGTAATATGAAGGCACCTCATACGTAAGGGATCTCGCAAACTGATCGACTTCACAGAGCCTGAAAAATGTCACCATGTAATACACCACATTTTTTTTAAATTGTCTTCCTCATCTCTGCTCAAGATGATGGTTTTGTTGGAACTTGAATTTGTCAAAACGAATTATACTATACAACTTTTATGAAGAAAATACACATTACCATCTATGAATTTTAAGAATAACTAACTACCAACCTCGCCAACATGATCAAATTATTAATTTCCAAAAAGTATTAACATGTAACTTGATTTGATTTTTATGAAATCTCATAGATGGCGCTGCTTTAAAATTGTCTTTATACTACTAACATTCATTAAATTATGTTTCTCTGCCCAAGTTACTTAAATGGCGTAGTTTTTATAGTGTAAAGCTAGATAATAGCATGGCTTACTCAAAAACAACATTTAAATATGCTTCGTTAGATCACACCTTGTCCCAGAATGCGTAAGAAAAATAAAGATTCACAGCTCCTCCCCCGTAGGTGATAGCGTGATAATATGTAGCCTATATGTTGACCCGACCTCTTAGTAATATTCATGCAAAATTTGAAGTAAATCCATGCAGTACTTTTTGAGTTTATCCCGGACATACATACAGACAAACAGACAAACAGACAAACAGACAAAAATTCTAAAAACTATATTTTTGGGTTTGATATCGATTGTACATCACGCCCCAAGTATTCTTTTAAAAAAATATTCAATGTACAGTTTTGACTTTCCTACGATTTTATTATATGTATAGATAGTAATATTTGATGTCCGTCTTTGGCCTGGAACACCATATAATAGAGGCTGGGCAATATCCTTTAGGTATCACGGCAAAAGGTTCTTTGTATAATTTATACAAAGCCGGTGAAACCAGTAGTAAAGACTAGTTTAACATACGTTTTATAGAACATCTGTCATATGTACGTTATTCAGTTAATTTAATATGTACCTACGAGTTCTAGAATGTCTTATTCCCAGCGGCTAACAATATATAAAGCGCTGTTCTGAAAGATTTAGGTCACCCATCTTACTCTTGAACAGATATGGGTTAAGATTTAGAGAATATTTTCTGTGTGTTAGGACAGATGAAATCGCTCATTATTATTATTTACTAATATAATAACCCACTCACTCACACTCACTCTCATTTGGCACTTTCATTTGGAGTGTGAGTAGACATAAACAGATACTTCAATTTATCTTCCATTATCTTTACTAATATTAAAAAGAGGTAAAATTTATAAGTTTGCATGTAGGGGGTAATCTCTGGAAGTACCGGTCCGATTGGTAAAATTTTTTCACCGATAGAAAGCTGCTTTATCCCGGAGTGACATAGGCTATATTTTATGTACCTACGCGGGCGGCGCCGCGGGCAAAAGCTAGTAATCACATAAAAGCAGAAACTGATTGACTGACATATTAACGCACAGAAAATTTTTGACTTACATACCAGCCAAAGTACTAAGAGAGAAGTTTCCAAGAATCACCCCATAGGGGGTGAAACGGGGTTAAAAAGTTTTGTTTTTTTTATTTTTTTATCTGTTATAAACTAGTACTTGACTGCGATCCCGCCTGATGGTAAGTAGCGATGCAATCGTTGATGGTGAGGCGTACTAGTTTGTTAAGAGCCTATTCACTCTAGCCTTGAAGACACCCAAATTATAATCAGACGGGAAGACCGCAGCAGGCAAACTGTTCCTGTCCTTTGATGTACGCGGTATAAATGACGAGGCGAAACGCTTAGTCCGGATCGTAGATGTTTCAACAACGTAAGGAACAAGTTTGTATGGAGGAACGAGGAACCTGTCTTCACGCTAGCAAAGCCGCTGGCAATAGCTAGTTTTTGAAATGTCTGTATAAACTACGGATTTTTACTGGTATACAGCTAAATGTTATTAGGAGTAATTTGATCTACTTTTAGTATCGAAAAAGAATTAAAAAAAAACTTCTTAAAATTGCGTGCAAACGGCGTTGTGCTGTTTTATAAGTCTGACGCGGAGGAAGTCGCGGGCATCGCATAGGGAGATGAAACAGAGTCCAAAAGTATGGAGAAATCTACTTTAACGCAGGCAAAGCCGCAAGTTGAAGCTACTACAATACAAATCTTGTAACAATAATATATTCTTATATCTGAGTATTCTTATCCTTTTATACAACTTTTATATAACAATAATAATTGGACAGCTGATGTGCCTACCTTAACCCACAATTAGGTGCGCCGGGCCTTGGTACAGGCCATGGTCCGGAGCGAGGAGGAGTGGCAGGTGGTCGCCTCCTTCTGCGATTTGCATTAATGCTAGCAAAGGAGGAGGCCGACCGCATCAGGTAATGGCGGCGCTCACAGCGCATCGCCGCCCTGAGTCCGATCCCGATTTTCGGCCACCGTAGGCGCGGGCTTGCGGACGGCGAGCAATGGGTAGCTCGCTGTCCGACCGTCCAGTAACTGTCCGGACCGAGCCCAAGTCGTCGACGGCGCGCACTGGTCCTCCAACCGGGTCGAAGCCTACTGGGGCCAGGGTTATCCGAAAGGGAAGCTCGGTTCCGACACGAAAGGCAAGAAGGTACAGGAGTGGGTTTTTAGTCAGTAAAAGTCTGACACTATCTCCCGCTCAGCTCAAAAGCGAGGGATGTCATTGGATGATTTGGAAAAAAACCACAATTAGGTTTTCTTACATCAAACTTTACATAAATGAGAGAGAACTTTTGCACATGAGGATAATATTATAAATGCTGAACAAAACATAAGCATAATAATTAAATCATACTTAAAACTAAAAAAAAAACTAAACGAATAAGTGTGCAATACACAATACATAAACATAATATATACAGTAAATAAAAACCTATACATACACAGTTATGGGTCATGTTAGTAAGTAGATTTTTTTCCTAATTCTTGCCCTGAAAACCTCCAACGAAGGGCTAGCCCTCAATGTGTGGAAGAGAGCTCCAGACGCCCACAGCATGAACGGTCTTTCTTCTCGTGTCGATCTGACTCCAATTATGTCCGACCAACATTTATCCACCTGGACAGCTATGTCGTTGGCCTCACAAAGTCGTGGAAGGTGCAGCATGAACGGTAAAATACCTAAATGAAAATGGCCAATAGGCATGTTGTCTTCAATGGCCAATTTCCGTTTATGTTGCAGTAAATAGGACAACTACACTGTTTGCTTCAACACGTCGGTAAGTGGTACTATGTAAAGTCAACACAGTGTATTTCAAGTTTACTCAGCACTCAAGCCGTAAGTGGTAATCGATGATAGTAACATCGAATAGGAAATAGATCAGGAATAAACAAACGGTGAAATACTAGTAACTAGTAAGTACTAGTTAATCAGCCTTTTAATGTTCCAACTGCTGAGACTCAGGCCTCCACTCTAGAAGAGCAAATGGGCCATAATAGACCATGCGGACCCAGTGCGGGTTAGTGATTGTCACATGACTTCGAATTTTTGGTTCTGGGACATGCCGGTTTCCTCACGATGTTTTCCTTCACCGTTTTGAGAGCAGTGGTGATGAAATAAATTACACAAAGTAATGCACCTGGCTGGGTTCGAACCCGCGACCTACAATTCGTAAGTCGGCTTTCAGGCATTATCTCTCTTTTTTGTTGCGTTGCGTTGCCTTTTCATCAAACATCACGTTGGATTGCGACCATGCTCGATATTGACGATAGGTAAGTGAGTGGAAAAGCAGCCTCTTAACTGTACCTACATTGTTGTCAAATAAATCATTTCTGATTCTGATAACAAAGCAAAAGAAGCCATTAGATAATAATTTCCCACCTACACATATTTTCTGCTTACCTCTTTACAATACAAGTGCCGTATATTAATTCCACAAAGACTAAAGCTTTTATGATTAACATGCATAGTTAATCTCTAGCATTTCTCAGCTTTAATTAAGAATTCTCTTTCGTATTGCCATCGAGAATAATTTTGAGTCAAATTGAGATTAGAATGTTTGACCTTTAAGTACAATATGTTCTAAATTAAGACTGGTTAATTTTATAGTTAATTTATCGATCTATTTGCTTTTGTTAGTGGTTTTACCCACGTCAACTTAATTAAGATCCCTATCTCCTGGTAGTTAACGAGTCTTTATCACTTTATGCTTCTACTATTTCCTGTCTCTGGTAACCATTTTTTTTTTTGGTGGTAAAATCATCTAATGACATCCCCCGCTCTTGGGCGGAGCGGGAGATAGTGTCAGACTCTTACAGACTAAAAACGTACCCCGTTCCTTCGTGCCTTCATACCGGGCTTGAGCTATTTTTCGAAACTAACCCTGTTGCTGACAACTCTTTGAGGCGCGCGGGAACAATGCGCGCCGTCGACGACTTGGGCTCGGTCTAGAAAGGTACCGGACGGTTGGACAGCGAGTTACCCGTTGCTCGCTATCCGCAAGCCCGCGCCAACGGTTCTGGTAACCCTTATCATTTCGAACTATATGCGTGTCAAATTTAATTAAAATCCGTATAGTTCAAATACGTGATATAGTAAGCAGCATAATCAGTCTTTTAATGTTTCCGTTGCTGAGACTCAGGCCTCTTCTCTCTACGAGGGGGAATGGGGCGTAATCCACCACGCAGGCCCAGTGTGGATTGGTGAATGTCACATGTCTTCGTGATATAGTAATCATAAAGTGTTACTGGTGAGGGTCGCAGGAATCCGATGGATGCGAGACGCTTAAGATCAGTCGTTGTGGTGACACTTGGGGTAGGCCTATGTCCAACAGTAAACATTTCTCGGCAGAAATGATGATGATTAAGTGCTGTCGGAAAATTCCTCTGCATCGGTATCTAATGATAATGTGTAGTTTATTTAATCTCCGTGAGTGTAATCGTGGCATCACCGCGGGCCCTAACAGAATACCAGCGCTGCGTTATTTATCTTTTTAAACATCGCAGTATATGCAGAGTTAGGCGCCTTTTTGACTTTACACAGATTTTGAAGCTAAAAACCGTTATTATTATACGTCTATATCTATCTATCTATATATATCTGTTGTTAAGTTTTTTATTGTATCCTAATTCTACTGTTTTTTGGATTTAAATGTATGTGTGAGGTACATACAAACGTTTTTCCTTCTTTCTTTCTTTCTAAAACAGCCTTTGGCTCTCACAAAGTGTCAACAAGGTATGATATTAAATAGGATTTGTTTAAGTGCTGTTTTAATAATCACAATGGGTAGAGCAGTGGTGGCCGAGTGGTAACGGCCCCGACTTACGAGTTGTAGGTCGCGGGTTCGAACCCAGCCAGGCGCATTACTTTGTGTAATTTATTTCATCACCACTGCTTTCAAAACGGTGAAGGAAAACATCGTGAGGAAACCGGCATGTCCTAGAACCAAAAATTCGAAGACATGTGACATTCACCAATACGCACTGGGCCCGCGTGGTGGATTACGGCCCATTCCCTCTCCTAGAGAGGAGGCCTGAGTCCCAACAGTGGGAACATTAAAAAGGCTGGTGATGATGATGAATGGGTAGACACATATTTTTGGTGTTAGGCAGCAGTACCTAATTACCATCAGGTAGACCATTTGCATATTTTTCACTCTGTGGTATTCAAAAAATCGTTCGAATTATTAGGAATTATAAGGAAAAATTGTAAAAAAAAAATCTTTTTTTATTTCGTGCAGTGCTTTTCCTGAACTTCTCTTTTAAAAACCACAAATTTTAACCCTACACTAGCTACTGATGTGTAATAAGTGCCCATGGGCCTACATGTAAAATAAAGATAATTTGTTTAACATACTTTCAAGACTTTAGTCTTTAGAAGCGTATACAGACCGAATCGTTTGAAATGTTCAAATAAAACCGAGATAGAAATATTTATTTTCATTCAACAAGTAGCTATGACGGTGAATACCTTTTCACAATGTTTATCCCAAGGCAATTAAAGCTAATATTTGAACATAATAATTGCGCTTTTGACTATTCACAAATCAGAATTAATTGTACCTAAACACTGTATTAATTTAGAGTTTACTCAGAGATACTTCTGCTGAGTTATTTACTTGTCAAAATAAACTTGAGAAAATGTTCGTGCTTATAATTAAGATAAGATCTGTAATTAAATGTTGACCCACTTTTAAGATTGTCTTAGTTTAAAGATTAAGGACATCGAAGGAATTAAACTCCGCGTAAAGATTTAGCGTATTATTTTATTAATTAAAAATCCAAAAGAAATCAATAAAAATTGGTTGAAATTCAAATAATATGGACGAGGAAAGTGTTGACGAAATTATTAAGAATAATCATCCGACATTCATTTTCATACATTTATTACACATCATCCTCAAGATATTTTGGAAACACAGATATCTTGTGAATATTATCTAGGTTCTTATTGAAATCAAAATATACATTTATGTAAAACTAATTTCGTAACCTCTAAAACTTTGTTTAATTTTGCATGAATTTTGGCCCTTCGTGATCTATTCTTGTATTATATTTATATTTTAATCTTGCACATTTAGTCGAGATTCTGAACGACGAATTTTATTTCCAAAAACTTTTAAGGATTAAATAAAATCGTATATTTCTTGCCCTCGCGTTGGCTTTTTATCAAACATTGATAGATAGATAAAAAAATTATTCGTTGCAACACAAAATGCACACAAAAGCACAACTAAATTATAAAGAACCAGCACCTACACCGATATAAACAACAAAAATAAAAACAAATAACAAAATTTTTACAAAACAAATAACGCACAAAAATAAAATAATGATACTTAACATTAAAAACAAAACAAAAAAACAAGATATAAAGTGACACTTATGGGGCGGGTACATGAAATAAGATCGCAGATAACATTGTGTTGGATGAAGCAACAATCTTTTAAGTCATGTTCATGTTGACGATAGATGGCTATTTCAATGATGACGTATGTTTCAATGATAGACACCGACGAAATAATTTACTAAGTTTTATCAAATTAAACTAATGGCTAGTCAAATGACAGCACCTTACACATTACTAGAGGAATTGCTAATTGTCAATGACATAATATCTTGTGATTCGTTTCAGAATGCGTTTACTCACTTTTTTAAATTTGTAAGTAGTTTTGCAGGTATTATTGATATAATCTCACCAACTTTAAACTGTCTAAGACAAAATTGTTTAGGGATTTAATGTATACTTTTACAATATTTTAAATTCGTCATCACTCGAAGCTAAAAATGTACTAACAAAATTTTGTTCAGGAGTTCGCCATTGTACAATAAGAAGACTTTGTTTATTGAAAACAATTATCAAAGTAATAATTACGTAACAATAAGTTCAAAATATTATAAAATCTTCATTTAAAACTTCTGCAAAATATAGAAATTACTTACCATTCCTCCCGTGATAATAGCAGATCACACTGTTTCAGTCATATTGCAAACACTTAAAAATCACATTTTACTCCATAAACTTGCTCAAATGTAATTACTTTTAAAGTCAAACATTTCAACAGTTTATTGTAACTAAATCACTCAAAACCTCAATAAAGTAACTTCTACATAATGTTACATTTACTAAAAGCCTAAAATAGTTAATCTTTAAAATAATATTTTTAACAATATTATTATTACCATAAAACTCACGTTCACATAATAATATTCATTTACCAGACTCGAAAGTTTTCGCGTAGCCTGTAGCGCGTAGGCAGCGTAGCGTTCGTCCGCTACGAGGTCTACGAATCGACTGAGGTAAAAGTCGGTGGGTTCTCCCGAAGGCATTTGGGATTAAGTCTCTGATAAATAAATAAACTATGTGATCTCTATGGGGATAAGTTACGTCGTTTGTTCCCGAGTGTCATTAAAGGTTACTTAAGAGGTGATGCCGTATGGATTTAAAACACTTTAGTGCCGTTAATGTAAATGTAATGTTAAATCATAATTTAGCTCTCATGTAATCAAGTAACCACGGCCCACTTGAACATAAAGAGCAACTGGAAGAAGACAGGTAAGTTTTGGTCAGTAGCTCTTCTTGCTCCACCCAGAGCGGGAAAAGTTATTTGCTAATTTTCATACCTAACCCTTACCCCTACCCTACCCTGGTGAAGGTTGCGGGAAACCGATGGATGTGGGACGCATAAGAACGTTCGTTGTAGCAACGCTTGGGGGAGGCCTATGTCTAACAGTGTACGTATATCGGCTGAAATGATGATGATGATGATACCTAAAAAGAATCCAAAAATCAAATTTCTGGCGTCTTTATTAATCAAATTAACTAACAGTACCCATAAACGAAATATCCCGTATACGAGATATCTTGTACTTAGGCTCTAGCAATATCAACACTTTTATTAGAGCTCATTTACGACCATTGAGGTTCTACGATATATCTTATACATTTGAGTAGAAATCAACTACGAAATATTTCGTAGATGTAATTCAATGTGTTAAACATAAATACGGGAAAGTACTACCTATTCTTGCTTATTTAGTGAGTACGGGCTCTTATATTGTGTAATGAGTTTATTGTTTAACTAGCTACAGACAGTGGTTTTGTCTGCCTGAGTACGAAATTATACCAAGGCAACATTTTGCCGAGAAAAAGTAACCTATGTGCTAATTTAGAACATGGTCCATCCGTCCGGCACGTAGTGTTACGGCCTAATACGGTAAGGATGCAGCGACCAAGAATCGCCAAACTTAAGTGGCAATGGGCAGGGCACATTGCACGCAGAACAGATGGTCGATGGGGACGAAAGGTTCTGGAGTGGGAACCACGTACCGGAAGACGCAGCGTTGGACGGCCTCCAACAAGGTGGACCGATGACCTGGTCAGGGTCGCGGGAATCCGATGGATGCGTGATGCAAAGGACCGGTCGTTGTGGCGACGCTTGGGGGAGGCCTATGTTCAACAACAACGTCTTTCGGCTGATATGATGATGATGATGATGATGACAGCGACCAAGTGTATAGTGGTGAAAATCTGTAAGTTCGTGATAACATCTGACCGGCCAGCCCAAGCGCGCGATCGACGCCGGGCTCCGTTGCTGGTAGATCCCGTCAACTCCTGATTAATTTCCAAGGTGAGTGTTTGTACTTCTCCTACTCTTGAGGGTCACAGGGTTTCGTCTAAGTTCAGAGTAATGCAATAGCTTCACCAGTAAGACCCATCCACTTATACAAGGTTATTTGAAAAACACTAATAACCTAGCAGGACTATATTACTAACATCATAAACAACAACTTTTTTGTATGATTTTTTACAAAACATAATTCATTTACCAAAACCAAACTTTCATGATTTTGGCGCGCACTGTTCCGGCGCGCCTCAAGGAGTTGTCAGCAACAGCAGGGACCCAGCCGGGTCGAAGCCTACTGGGGCCAGGGTTATCCGAAAGGGCGCTCGAGCCCCGGTATGAAGGCTAGAAGGAACGGGGTGGGTCTTTTAGTCAGTAAAAGTCTGACACTATCTCCCGCTCCGCCCAAGAGCGGGGGATGTCGTTGGATGATTTTTTCCCACCACAAAAAAAAAAACTTTCAAGATCTCGTTGTTCTATCTAATACATTTCAACTCTGTAGAATAGAATAGAATAGAATAGAATAAACTTTATTGTACACCAAAATAGTAACAATTTCACAGAAACTTAAACCTATGTACACAGTGGCGGTCTTATCGCTGAAAGCGATGTCTTCCAGACAACCTTGGGATGGAATATAAGAACTTAAACTAAAAAAGGGGGTAGTCTGCGGTGTACTTCAAGCAATTAAATCAAGAGACAAATTAATTAAGGGGAAAAAATAATAATATACACGTACATATATACATATATAAACATATACAATATATAAATATATACAACATATATAATAAAAATAAAAAATAAATAAAAAAAAATAAAAAATAAAAAAGGCTTTTATTTCTTGCACACAATACATTTACACTTATAATAATATTTTTTTTTTTTTTGCATGAACCCCTCTCACTAGAAGGTGAAGGCCTCCTCCAGGGACAACCACTGCTGTCTGTTTTCTGCTACTCTCATCCAGTGAGCACCTGCTACTTTTGTTATGTCATCTGTCCAGCGTGTATTTGGTCTACCCCTTTTTCTGTGGCCCGATGGTCCTAACCATGATGTTGCTAATTTAGTCCAGCGATTGTCGTTAAGTCATACAACATATATATATATATATATATATATATATATATATATATATATATATATATATATCATGTGTTACAATTAAATGGAAGCGAAAAAGAAAAGAATAGAATAAAGATTAGCGATGGAAGAAATTAAATTTGGCAGTATCACAGTAATATTAGAGAGAAAGGTAATGTTCTTTGACAAGATTTTTAAAAGAACCTAGCGACTGGGCTTGTCTAATTGACAATGGCAAAGCGTTCCATAATCGCACCGCCTGAACCGTAAACGATTTGTCGCAGAATTTGGTAGAATGCGAGGGCATCAAAAGTTTCAAGTTCTCCGATGATCTCAAATGTCTAGTATGTGTGTCATGAAGGAACTTAAAACGTTCTTTGAGATATGAGGGGGTTGTGGGAACAAACAGGACACTGTAAAGTAACGATAAGATATGGGTATTTCGGCGAAGTCGGATCGGCAGCCACTAAAGCTTTTTACGGAATTCAGAGACATGGTCATACTTGTTGTTGTGTTGTTGTTGGACTGTATTTTATTATACCTATTTACGTCTGTATGACGCGACGCAAGCCCATCAAGCACCCCCGCTACTCGATCCTCGCTCCCGTTTGCTATTGTACTATCGCTTGCTCGCATAGACTTCGTAATATTTAGAACGTTCAATTTAAATATTTTTATTTTTGTAAGAAAATCTGATCTAAAATATGAAATATTTTTTAAAGTCATCATAAACAAAAATTGTTGTTTTGGTGTTAGTGTCATAGTCCTCAGAGGTTGATAATGTTTTACAAATAACCCTATATATTTCTAAATACATACATATTATAGATAAATTACACCCATAAACAGAACAGATGATCGTGCTCATCACACAAACATTTATCTTGGGTGGGAATCGAACCCACGACCTGCGGCATAGCAGTCAGGGCCACTAACCACTAGACCAACAGGCCAGCCAAACATAATTATATACACACATACATACAAACTTTCACCTTTATAATATTCTTTTGATTTCAAATAAGATTATTTGGTTTGGCAAAGGTTTCGTATTAAATAAAATAGTTTATTTCTCAAACGAAGTCATATTAAAAGCTTTATATTATCATGTACAATCGTAAAACTGCTGAAATAATATTTTTAGAGTATAGAACTCAATGTTGATTCTAAATATTAAAGTTAATCCGATCGGAAAATTAGTTCAGATCAGATTGGCTACATATGTATGTAGGGTGAAATTATAGGCTTTCTGATTTTGTGGTTATGTGCTGATAAAATGTATGCTCTAGAAATACAAATCCAATTTCATAAGAGTTTGATAAACACTTTTTAATATACTTACTCGAAAACCTGCCCTTGCTCGTATCGCTTTTAGGCCCGTTATTTCGTATTTTCTGCACTGGTGTGTTAAAGAGCGGAAGCTGGACTACGCCATAATTGTTTGTGTTTATTGTATCAAGCTTAGCGCTAAGCGTACTCTCACGAGTCACTGGTCGACCCTTGTTTATTTATGTCCTTGTAAGTGATTGAAAAACGTTGTTAGATATATGTAGAAATTTGTCGCTGCAACAGACGGCTTCATAATACCCTCGCCTCGCTTGGGCTAATTACGCCTCAGTCACAATTATAAACTTTCTCCACTTATATCAAAATATGCTATTGACTAATATTAATTTGACTGGCCTGTTGGTCTAGTGGTTAGCGGCCCTGACTGCTATGCCGGAGGTCGTGGGTTCGATTCCCACCCAGGACAAATATTTGTGTGATGAGCATAATCATTTGTTCTGTGTCTGAGTGTAATTTATCTATAATATGTATGTATTTAGAAATATATAAGTATGTTTATCAGTTGTCTAGTACCCGTAACACAAGCTCTGCTTAGCTTGGGACTAGACGGCGTTGTGTGATAGTTGTGGAATATTATTATTATTATTAATATACAGGGTTATTTGTAAACCACTGACAACCTCTCATCACTATGTTAGGTACCGACATCATAAACAACAACTTTTGTTCTATGACTTTTAAAAAATGTATCATATTTTAGTTCATCAGATTTTCATACACAAATAACAATATTTAAATTGAACTTTCTAAATTTTATGAAGTCTACGCAAAGCAGGAGATAGTACAATAGCGGAGAGGAGTGGGGTTCAGGCGGTGGGGTACTTGATGCGCTTTCGTCGCGTCATATGGTAGTAGATAGGTATAGTAAAATACCGAGTTGAAATATGCTAGATAGAACAATGAAATCTTTAAGGATTGTTTTTGGTAAATTAATTATGTTTTGTAAAAAGTCATAGAACAAAAGTTGTTGTTTATGATATTAGTAATACAGTCCTGCAAGGTTATTAGTGTTTTACAAATAACCCTGTATAATTATTGTAGCTTTCAGCAGATTATAGCTAAAACAGGAATTGGGAAGTCACAGGTCCTCGATTATTATTAAATGAAATCCTAACTAATATTATAAATGTGAAAGTGTGGATGTTTGGATGTTTGTTACTTAATCACGCAAAAACGGCTGAACGGATTTGGATGAAATTTGGCACGCATATAGCCTTTGACATGGAAAAGAACATAGGCTACTTTTTATCCCGGAAAAACATCTTATTCCTACGGGAAAACACGTTTAAAGTGCGATAACCAAAGTACACGCGGACGAAGTCGCGGGTGGACACTTAGTATTAAATAAAAAAAAAAAGATTAAACACTAGTAGACAAGAATAATATTGTCCGTAATATAGACCTAAAAACGCATTTCATTTATTTATTCTCCGAAGAAATTTCTTTACTAAATCGGTTTAAAAATTTATTATGGACCTACCAACCTTGGGCTAAATAGTTCGACAACTCATTTAAATACGAATCTAGCCGTTTCTAAGAAAAGGGTTCAATTGAGATGAAAATACTTTAAATTGAATTTTTCTTCGCTATTTCGAGAAATCGAATCTATTTAAAAGCAATTTAGGATTCGATATAGTCTGCAAATAAAATTACAATAGACGTAGAATAGGCCGTAAAAAAATGTAATTAGTCCGTCTTCTAGATTATTCAAAAATAAGGGACACGTATTTTTTTATTTGTAAATTAAACCAAAAATTACAAAGATATAGCCCATTAAAGTTACCTGTGACGTCACGCCGTGCTGCATTTGTCGCACGGGGTGACGTCACACGTAACTTTAATAGGCTATATCTTTGTTATTTTTTGTTTAATCGAAAAAAGAAAAAATACGTGTCCAATATTTTTTTATCCTCTAAAATACGGACTAAATAAAATTTTGACCCTGGACACTACCGTCTTATTCATAATTATTAAATTATCAGCCTTTTTACATAAATAATCAAATTACTGTGTGTACATAAACGATCTGCTTAAGCCTTTGGGTATGCATACGACAGCACTGTTGCTGAGAGTTACATATCCAGCGTGCGAGCTACCTACTGGGTCACAGATCCAGTCTCTCCGAGAGGCTATGGTTGAGCGCTTGAACTTCTCCTTGGAGGCAGTCTTCGAATGGGGCGATGCCAATTTGGTCAGGTTCAATGCTGCAAAACCCCAGGCGTGTCTTTTTTCCGCTAAAAGGAGCCAATTCACCCCTGCTCCAACTTTCCGGGGTGTAACCGTGCCGATAACCGACCATCTTGACCTTCTTGATGTTACGCTGACATCAACACTCAACTTTGGGCCAAACATCGAAGCAAAGGCTCAACTGGCTCCAAAAAAGCTGGGAATCCTCAAAAAGGTTAGACTGTACTTCACGCCGGAACAGCTGCTCAAGCTTTATCAAGCGTAAGTTCGATCGAGTATGGAGTTTTGCTCTCATCTTTGGGACGGATCTGCCCGATACCATCTTGATGCACTTGAGGCATTTGAGAGGCAGAAGGATAATTGGCGATGATACACTCGTCGAGTCGAGGCTTCAAAGTCTTGAGCATCGACGCAGAATTGCTAGCGTGTCGGTTTTCTACCGGTTGCATTTCAGAGAGTGTGCATCGGAATTGCATAACCTAATTCCACCTAGCCCGTTCCAGCATCGGACTACCAGGCGTACGGCGATGCGCCACCGGTACATGGTGGATATCCCACCTACACGAACAAAACGTTTTGGGAACACATTTATTGTGCGTGCAGCTAGGGAGTGGAATTCCTTGCCGGGGTCTGTGTTTCCTGATAGCTACAACCCGGGAATCTTTAAGTCGAGAGTGAATAGGTTTCTTCTAGGTAAGCGCGTTCCATCGTCGACCGCATCGTCGCTTTCCATCAGGTGAGATAGCGGTCAAGCGCGAATCTACCAACAATAAAAAAAAGTTTTTTTTTTTATATAGCTAATAATAATATAATAATGTTTACTGATTTTATTTATTTACGTAAATATTTCTACAATAAGGGCTTAAACTAGAAGTAAAGTTACAAAATTGTGTTTTACCTGAACTAGGTATTTAAACAAACCTGTATCTCAGGTAACTTATTTAAGTGCTTATAGACCAGTGCTGAAGCCGTTGAAAATGGTAAAAAGTGAAATAAAATCGTAGTAGGATGAAACCTATTGGAAAAGGAAGAGAATATAATAAAAAATGAGAGGAAAAATAATTTACGGGTGATCTGAGGTCGGGAAATGGATGGGTGTGTGATTTTAAGGGTAAAAAACAGTTTATCTCGATTTCCAGCAAAACTACAAGTTCTATGGAAAAAAGTTAAATGGCAGAGTTGTAGGTAATAAAAAGTTCTACAACTTTTGTATTTACACTTTTTCCACATAACCTCCATTTTTTTATATTTTTTTTTTTTTATTATGTGTAAATAATATATGAACTAAAATTCATTTAACAAAAAGTAAATAAACTTATGAAAAATAAATAACTTATAAAAAAGTAAATAATTGTAACTAACTTCTGACAGCGGCTTCGTTTGCGCGAAAGTAGCTTTCTCCATACAAACTTTGGACTCCAGTATCATCCCTTTGCAGAGTGAAGTTTAGAAATTCCTCTCTTAGTTCCCGCTTACGTCATAAAAGGAAACCAATGCAAAATTTAATGCTCCTAGTCGTTTCGACCCAGTAGTTTCGACAGCGCATTGATATGTCAGTCAGTTTACTGGACTGTAATAATTTGCCTGCTGCGGTCTTCCCGTCCGATTATAATTTAGGTGTCTTCAAGGCTAGAGTGAATAAACTTGCGCCTCAACAAATCAACGATTGCATCACTGCTTAATGAAGATATCCGCAGGCGAACCAAGGTTACCGACGTAGCTCGAAGAATCGCCAAACTTAAATGACAATGGGCAGGGCACATTGCACGCAGAACAGATGGTCGATGGGGACGAAAGGTTTTGGAGTGGCGACCACGTACCGGAAGACGCGAACAGAGAGCAACAGAACAGAACAGAACAGAACACGAAACAGAGAGAGACAGAGAGTAAAGTCCCGCAAACCTCCGTTGAAAAGGGAGGATCCTCCGACCAGACAGGTGTTATAGTCTGGTGGGCGACTGCCTGATAGATGATTTCGGGCTGTCGTATATGTTCAAATCGCGTGGAGAACTTTGATTGCGCGATGCAGGATTTCGTACTTTCTTCGTAGTTGTTATGTGGCGCCGTAGATGTCGCTACAGACCGATGACCTGGTCAGGGTCGCGGGAATCCGATGGATGCGTGATGCACAGGATTGGTCGTTGTGGCGACGCTCGGGGGAGGCCTATGTCCAACAGTGGACGTCTTTCGGCTGATATGATGATGATGATGATGATCACTGCTTACCATCAGGTGGGATCGCAGTCAAGCACTGGTTTATATAATTAAAAAAAAGTCTCTGAGACTAATACGCGTCAGTGAAGCTACGCGTCCGTACATAGTACTTCTTAGTTTGGTAAATAAATTCACAAAATTCTTTGTAAAATCACGGTGCATAACGGAAAAACACAAAACATTTTCTTAGAATCTTTCAAGAAGAAATATTTCACATGCAGATGTCACTTTAATAACAGGAATCGTTCGTGCCTGCTCGCTAAAAGTTGTATAAGACGTTTAAAATGATTAATGCTAAGATGAATTAAGTTCTACAAGACCAGGTTATAACTGGTCCACTGTAGAGCCGAAAATTATTTTCATACAGCGAAGACATGGAAGAGACACTGAACTTTTGCTTATGATTGCCTTATGCGTTGCTTATTGCCTTAAGCGTTAAGTCCCCTCATTGCAGAGTGGCTGAAGAGACGCCATGGCGTTATCACCTTCCGCAAGATACAGGTTCACACCGAACATGGAAAGTTCTGGATTCAGGAGAAAGAAACGTCCAAGGGTCGCCTTTGTGTGGGACCGCCCAGACCACACGGTGGAGCATACGGTGGAGGTGTGCCTCTCCTGGGCAGATAAATCTCGTACCGAGCCCTAGTTCAGTCTGGAGTAAGGGGGAATGGCTGGTGGTCGCCTTTTTCTGCGATGCAGTAATGCTAGCGAAGGAATCGGCCGTACACGTGAGGGGACGGATATCTTCACGCCTCAGCCGCCACGACCCAGGCCCTGACTACCAGCAACGATAGGCACGTCGTCCGCACACTTGTGGACGACGAGCAACGTGCAACTTGTCGTCCGGTTGTCCGGTAATCTTCCGGATCAAGTCCAAGTCGTCGACTGCTTGTAATGTTCCACGCGATCCCCAAAGAGATGTCAGCAAATCCGTAGGTGCTAAGTAGGGCCGAAGCCTGCTAAGGCCGCGGAGACTTTCTTAAAAGGAAACCTGTGGTCCTAGAACACAAAGGGTAACTGGAGGACACATGTGTGATTTTAGTCAGTAAAAGTCTGACACGCCTTCTCGCTCTGCCGTAGAGCCGAAGACGTCAAAGGATGACTTCCCATCTTTTTTTTTATGGTGGGAAAAAATCATCCAATGATAACCCCAGCTCTTGGGCAGAGCGGGAAATAGTGACAGACAGACTCTTACTGACTAAGAGACCCACGTCGTTCCTTCTAGCCTTCATACCGGGGCTCGAGCTTCCTTTCGGATAAACCTGGCCCCAGTAGGCTTCGACCCGGCTGGGTCCCTGCTGTTGCTGACAACTACTCGAGGCGCGCGGGAACAGTGCGCGCCGTCGACGATTTGGGCTTGGTCCGGACAGTTACCGGACGGCCGGACAGCGAGCTACCCATTGCTCACTGTCCGCAAGCCCGTATGACTTCCCACCTTAAAAAACCTAATATTTTATAATTCTACTAGTTGATTAGTTTTTAGTATTACGGCAGTACTGAATTTACATCACAATGAAGTATTTTCTTTACGTGGAATAAAGAAAATTAACATTTTACTTGACCTTTTCAACGGGGCATCTGATAAGAACTTCGATTAAAATTGTTTTGACAGACTTTTATCATTAAACTCTCTGAAATATTGTGTTACAGGAAAGTTCTATTATTAAAACGCTTAAGCGATTATAATGTTGGTCGATGTGGCATTTCAGTGAGTGTCTAAACATTTATTTTTCTAAAAAAAAAAACATAAATTCGGCGGAATAAAAACATAAAATTAAGTTACATTCATAAGTTAGATCTTTACATAAAATGTTCAAAACCGATTCTTAATTTAATTTCATTTTTATTTATATTGAAATTATGTAATTCTTATTCTTGTTTACTAATACTTATTATTTGTTTATTATTCTTTTCTGTACCTATTTCTGATACTGAAAAATTGTGCTGCCCCATAGATCTTTAAAACTGTTTAACTCTTTGAATGTCGTAATTAGAGACACAATAGAAAGACAATTACCTTATGTCGGACTGTGTAACTTAAGACATTCGAAAGGTTAATATGATAATTATTTGGGCCGCCAAGATACAGTCCAGGCCTAGTTTGGGGCTCACGGCCACTTCTAATGTGTTCTGTTTGTCTTCTTGCTAATTTTTTTTTTTCTATATAACAAAATAATTCAGAACAATCACAAGAGAAGCGAAACATATGATGTCTCACTGTTCTTGTGATTGTTTTGATTGATTTAGTGATTACGGGCCCCGTCTGCTGTAAGCCTAAGGTTTAAGTCTACCTTTGAACAGTGTTTCCTTCTAAAGAATATTTTAATAAATAAATAAATCTTTATAACATAAGTAAAACAACCTCATCCCAGCTTTACACTCAGGATAACCTCATAAAGTACGTACTGGGTGAATTTTGAAACAGTTTTCACAGCTAAAACCGTTTGTTGGCAGGCTGATTTAGGTGTAAATTGGTCGCTCAGCATAGCTTCTGACAAGCCCTAGTGATTACGATGCAAATGAGATACGAGGGTTCTCATCACTTAGCTTTTTGGACGCTGCGGTCTTCTGTGGTTAAACCTTTTAACTACGGTGCCATAAAAAGGTAAGTAGGTACGCTGTAATTTTGTTTGGCCCACGGTAATATGGCCTGGCAGTAATGGTCGCATTTAAACAACTTATGCGTGGCGTTCGTAAATCATGTCTAGGGAAATGTTTTATAAAATATAAAAAGGTTCTTAATTTATACAAATGAAACTAGGTTTTACAAGTAACCCAAATCTTCATTCTTATAATTTTATTTAAAAAAATAGTGGTTAAGAGACGCTGCCCTGTCCAAAAGCAGGATTATAGGTTGAAAAAAAAATTTGAGAAGCTGATTGCAGCGCCACCTAACGGCTTAAAATGTACGTTCAAACTATCCAGGGACTCACTTAAATATACAAAGAAAACTTCATTCAAATTGGTCGTTTCGTTTTCGGTAATAAGCACACGTCGGAAGAATTACCAATAGACAACATTAGTTTTTAACCGACTTCGAAAAGGAGGAGGTTCTATGTTCGGCTGAATGTATGTATGTTTTGTTTTTTTTTTTGGTTTTTTTTTATGTATGTTCACCGATATCTCGGTCAATTGTGTACCGATTCTGAAAAATTTTTTTTTATTGAAAGGTTTTGCTTCCAAGTTGGTCCCATAGAAATATTGTTATGATCTGATCATGAACTTCGAAGATATGGAACAGAACTCCACATAGAATCACAGCAGAACTGTGGTTACAAGTAAAGTTGCTTTCTTTATACGTGTAGTCGATGATTGACTGTCAAAAAAGGGGGGGGGGGCGAGATGTATCGAACTGATCTGATGATGAATCCAGAAGGAAAAAAAATAAATTAATGTAATCTAATCGTGTTTGGGATTATTACAATCGTTATGAGATACACTGTGGCTATAAGTTATTTAAGTTTGTCTGAGGGGTACATTTTAGTGGTGGTATAATTACTAAAAAGTGTAAAATAAAAAACCTTTTTACAAAAAAAAAAAAAATATAACCGACTTCAATGTTAAAAAAACACTGAAATGTTTAAAATAACTTTAATTTCGGAAGTCGGTGTAAAATAACGAAGAACTTTTATAGAAAAACACCGACTTCCGAAATTAAAGTTATTTTAAACTTTTCAGTGTTTTTTAACATTGAAGTCGGTTATATTTTTTTTTTGTAAAAGGTTCTTTATAGTTTATGCGAAACACGAAAAACGTGTCTAGTATTTTTATGTACATAATCTAAGTACAAAATTTTATACATATTTAAGTGAAGAAGAAGAATTTAAAATATTATATGTGCTTTGTAAAATTTATCTTTTCAATTAAATAGAATTTACATTTCCCTCTTAAAGGATGTATCACGATTTCATGGAATATTAAAATGCATACCCACAATATACATCCCGGTAATAATTCCTTCGGTGAAACCGTAAATTACAACGAACCTCGGAAAGTAGCTGTACCTACGTGGAAATGTGGCAGGAACTAGAAAAGTTATGATACTTCACGTGCCTGAAATATACAAGGTAGAAGATTTAATGTGGCTACAAACGATGGAGAAAAAAGTAATAAGCAAGATAGGGTTTTTATGAACATTACTGCGACCTACATATTTAAAATCGTTATTGCGATCTATAATATAGAGAAAGTACGTCCAAAACGACATACTGATTGCAATTGTCTATTTCTTTCTTAATTTTCCAGAAAAATCATACTCACGTCGATGAGTCATACCATTTTCTTACCAAGTTGCGCAAAGCTACTCTCTCTCTATTTTTACTTTGTTTTTTTTTTTTATCCTATTTGTAGATCTTTTTTTAGGTGGGTTAGGTGACATGCCCCGCTCTTAAGTGGAGCGGGAGATAGTATCACACTTTTACTAACTAAAAACCCACTCCTGTTCCTTCGTTGCCTTTGTACCGGGGTCGAATCTTCCTTTCAGAAGCAGACCCTCGGCCCCAGTAGGCTTCGACCCTGCTGGGCCCATCGGAATCCCGGCGGCGGCTGGGGCATGAGGGTCATTGCTCTCTCCTTAACTCCAGATATTAAGCTCAAGGCTGCCGCACACTGCTGTTTCAGTGGAACAAGATTTGGGACATCGTTTTGCAGGTCCCAAAAATCGTTTTTTTTTTCTTCTCGAGAAAGCAGGGTCAGATGTATCAGTATATTGAATTTAATAAAAGCAGTCCTTTTTTGTCCATCAGAATTTATTTAAGCATTCATTACTACTATCATATTTTTTTTAATCGTCACCTGTTTCGATATATTTTAATCTGTTATTTCAAGCGTAACATATTACTCTAAACATCGTTGCTTGATTTATTGCAACATTAAGTTAGACGTATTATTTTATTTTTATATTATTACTTTATGTAAAAAAATATAAAATCGACATATTAAAATCTTGTTAACATTTTTAGGGTTCCGTGCCTCAAATGGAAAAAAACGGAACCTAATTGTACATGTGTGTAATTTGTACGGAACCCTCATTGTGCGAGTCCGACTCGCACTTGCCTGGTTTTTTGGGTTCCGTACGATTGTACAAACCGTTACTAATTGTTTTTTTTTTTTCATATGTGCTGCTTCATGGTGTATTTTTGGATATCTAAGATCCTTTTGGCTGTCTTGTCTAATATTGAAGCTGTAATTGTTTGGCCAACTGCCAAAATAGAAACCGTTGGACCGCACGGTACGGTTGGACCATTGGTTGAGTAATTGACTGCTGCGCTGCATGTTTGATTCCTGCACGAAACAAATCATGAGCTTTATAAAGCAATGTATTTTACGACCTAAACTAAAAGATAAAGAGATAGAGCTATAAAAAGTGCATAGCTCCGTCCTTCTTTCTCGCTCGCACGACGGACTTTTTGACACGTCTTGCAAGGCCCCTGATAGTTGTACCAGGTCTAAGTGTTTTGTGTCTTGTTTGTAAATACACTCACGATACTATTATAATATTCTTAGTGGTTAGGGGTAATTTTTTTTTCTTTAAAAAGTGACTGGTGGACATTCACGAAGGCAAACCAGTAAGGAAACGTAACTTTATTTTTATTCAAGTTCTTTTAAAGTTCAATAAGTAAGGTGCGTAATCGACGTTGCGTAGGAGCAGTGGTGGCCACGTGGTAACGATTCCGACTTACAAGTTGTAAGTAACGAGTTCAAACCACATGGGCAAAATACTTTCTGTAATTTATTTCACCACCACTGCTCTCAAAATGGTGAAGGAAACCACCGTGAGGCATGCAAACCGGCGTGTCCTAGAACCAAATATTCGAAGACATGTGACATCCACCAACCCGCACAGGGCCCGCGTGGTGGATTACGGCCCATTCCCTCTCCTAGAGAGGAGGCCTCAGTCCTAATGGCAACATTACAAGGCTGATTATGCTATTATTATGTGACGGTGCGTTGTGTTTCACGGGCGCCTCAAAAAGATGTTTGAAGGATTCCGCTAAGTTTTTTTGGAATTGTTCGAAAGTATTACCCGCTGCCCTGAATAGCTACATCTAGAGCGGAAGCAGTTATTTAATGATTACCCTAGTCAAAAAAAAAAAAGTGTTATATCCACTATCTGCTTATGGAATATAAGGCTGTACTTACACAGGTCACTCCCCGAAACGTTATTAATCCATATTGTTAATATTATGTAGGCACGTGAGTGTAGTCTTAATGGTTTGAATTTAATTCAGGGTTCTCTGCCAGTCTCTGCCTACATTAGTTATACATTTTACTAGGATTAACTAAAAGTTGAAATACCGTGGATGAGGTAGTTAGTCTGAATTTCTAGTTCTTTTAGTAGTTTTATGATCTCTTGCCAACGAGCAAAGGAGCGCAGTATACCAGGTGTTAAGTTCGAAACACTATACTGCGCTCCAAAACTAAAATAGTTGATGTGGCTCAAAAAGCTGCCAAACTGAAGTGGGACTGGGCAGGACACGTCGCATGCCCAATAAATTGTGGGCCAAAGTAGCACAAAGTTGGTGCCCTGAAACAGCGCGTCGGTGTCACGGTAGACCGCGAAGGAGATGGCGTGACGAACTAGATAGATTCCACCAGAACTGACAAGAAGAAGCCCGGGCGCGCGAAAAATGGAAGGAGTGGAGGAAGGCCTTTACCCAGGAGTGGGACAGAACAGGCTAACAAAAAAAAGATCTCTTGCTAGATCACAAACTACTTTTAGATGATGTGGGCGGGATAGAATAAAAGATAGTAAAATAATTTAAACTACTACTGTGTTGTTTCAAAATTTATAGGTTAAATGACCTGGTAATACCCCTGTCGGCATAAAGTTTTCGCATAACTTTTATTAGCATAATAATACAGCTGCATAATTATACTTTGGCATAATGCAAAGGTTAGGTTAAGTTAGATTTATAAGAATAGAATAGAATAGAACAGCATTTATTCGGCGCAAGCAACACAATATACCACAACATAAAATAATAATATTAAAAAATGGTACAGTTATACAATACGGTTGCAGTGTGACTGTGCCTGAACCGAAAGGATCACCAACTCAGCAATTGCTGGGCGTCAAACACCCAGCGCTGGTTTTCAGCTGGCTATAACAATTTTATGTGCTGTGCGAAGCACGGGGAGTCAGTAATGTCCTAGATAAACTAAGAAGAATGGGATTGAGGAGTGCGAAGTATCAGTATTCACGGCAACAAGCATTATGGCAAATCATTTATGCCCTATAATATTATCGTTTGATCATTATGCTGAATTTCGTTAAGCCAATGTAAAATATGACATACATTTTATGTTTATCATTAGTAAATCAAATGAGCTAATGAACTGATGTGTGTGAAATGAGTGACACTTGACCCTTGTTGGCTCTAATGAGATCACCTGGCTTGATGGCCCGACGCGAACTAATGATTATTATGAAGTAAAATGACTGCATAGCAAAAATGCTGATCTGCAGTATGTGCGGTTGAACCGTACAGTAGTCTTAATTTATCATGTGGTAAAGTACTTATTAAGATTCCAAAAAGCTCGACAAGTTTACGAGCAAGAGGGTGTGTCAGATTTTTACTACCTTCATTGCCTTTCCATTCCAGAACTTCGGGTTTATTAATTTATTAAAACTTCATACAACACAAAGGTACAAAGGCGGACTTAATGGCTTAGGCATTCTCTACCAGTCAACCAAAGAAAGTAAGTTAAAAGAAAAGTGGTGAAGAGAAACCATGGCAGGTGCAAAAAAAATTTAAGCCCCGGCAGGCTTCGACTCTGTTGGGCATTTACGATTTTGCTGACACTTCTTTGAGGAGCACGAGGGACGCTAAGCGTCGTCGACGAATCGGGCTCGGACCAGACGGTTACCAGATGGCCGTCTGCAAGCGTGGGCTTGCGAACTGCCGTCCGGTAACCGTCACCGCTTTCGGTGGCTGGAAATCGGGGTCGGGATCGCGGCGGCTGGAGCGTGTGGATTTCCGTTCCCTCATATCGAGCTTGATTTTTTAATTAGGGTATATAGGGGTGTGCAGTATTCCAGTTACATATTGTAGCTGAACCTTGGCATACTTTAAAAGGGTTGCTTCAAGATTTTTTAGATGAAAGTGCATCGCAATTCAGCACATGTACAGTACGATGAAGGAAAACATCGTGAGGAAACCGGTATGTCCTAGAACCAAAAATTCGAAGACATGTGACATTCACCAACCCGCACTGAGCCCGCGTGGTGGATTACGGCCCGTTTCTACTCCTAGACAGGAGGCCTGAGTCCCAGCAGTGGGAACATTAATAAAGCTGACGATGACAAAATGACATGGATAAAGTGCGAAATGAGTATATTAAGGGAAGTTTGAAAGTGGCGCCAGTGACTGAAAGATTGAAAAGAAATCGTGTCTTGGTATGGTCATGTGAAGAGGAGAGATGAAAAGCATGTTGCTAAAAGAGTTATTTTACATGTGGATGGATGGAGAGGGAGAGGGAGGCCTAAGAAAAGATGGATGGATTGTGTGAGAAGTGATATGAAAGAAAAGGGAGTTAGTGATAGCGTGACGAGTGACAGGACAGAATGGAAGAAAAAAACGTGTTGCGCCGACCCCAAATAAAACGGGACAAGGGCAGGAAGAAGAAGAAGAAGAAGAAGATGACGTGTAAAGTACACATGTACTTTCCAAGATACCATATCACAAATTACTCTAGGTTCTAGGACATATTTAAATGAAATCAATTATACCATATAGGTAAGCCACTCACTAAGGTACAGGGGACGCGAATAATACGATTTGCCTGCATATGTTATAGCTAACCTGCTTTTAGACGCGACTGTACATGCTATACATAGATTAGACCCATAATATTTTGAATTGTGACGTCACTGTACCTCTGACCTTTTTACTAGGTTACTTGCTGAATCCGAGTACGACATAGTAGAAGTTGATGATTGCGACCGAGACGGATTTCGACCAAGTCACAACAAGTGATGGTGTTAGGAACTGAGTAATAATAATAATATTCCACAACTATCACACAACGCCGTCTAGTCCCAAGCTAAGCAGAGCTTGTGTTATAAGTACTAGACAACTGCCCAAGCCGTCGATGGCGCGCACTGTTCCTGCGCGCCTCAAGGAGTTGTCAGCAACAACAGGGGCCCAGCTGGGTCGATGCCTACTGGGGCCAGGATTAGTATCGAAAGATAGCTCAGCCCCGGTATGATGGCACGAAGGATCGAGGTGGGTACTATCTCCCGCTCTGCTCAATAGCGTGACTTGTCCCACCACAAAAGTACTGGACAACTGATAAACATACCTACTTTTATATTTCTAAATACATACATATTATAGATAAATTACACCCAGAGACAGAACAAATGATCATCATGCTCATCACACAAATATTTGTCATGGGTGGGAATTGAACCCACGACCTCCGGCATAGCAGTCAGGGCCACTAACCACTAGACCAACAGGCCAGTCAAAAGTGAGGGCTGCAGTTATAAATTTCCAGGTGTATCAAACGAAATATTTCAATATTCTACGAATAAATAAATAGCAATATTACTTAAGTATTATACAGGAATATTGTTTACTTATTTATATACCTAATGTTAAATTGTATAAATTGCTATCGAAAATAACGTACACACATAATAAACTCATTTTGGAGTTTCGATATTAAGATAGATTCAACTTTGTATAAATTTAAAAAAAAGTAACTGGGGTTGACCAGGAGAGGAAGGCCGAAAAAAAGATCGATGGATTGTGTGAGAAGTGATATGAAAGAAAAGGGAGTTAGTGATAGTTTGACGGGTGACAGGACAGAATGGAAGAAGAAAACGTGTTGCGCCGACCCCAAGTAATATGGGATAAGGGCAGGAAGAAGAAGAAGAACTGGGGTTGACCAGCGACTCGTGAGGGTCGCTAAACCTAGGTTGATGGCTCATCATGCTCCACGCGTGCCTTAAAGATAGACTGGATCCTCCAACCAGACGGGTGTTATTTCTGGTGGGCAACTGCCCGATAAATGATTTTGGGCTGTCGTATACAACATTAGTTTTAGTGTATGCAAACCCAAAACACGTGACTAGCATTTTATGTAAAGAATCTATGTTCAAAATTTCATAACTGTATCATGGAAAATCACAAAGCTATAAGCTTGTTATGTCAGCAAAAATACATAGTTGCCGGACCTTCCAGGTGACTGGGTACTCTGTACTTACACCCAGCTGTTTGCTAGCGCCTAATACCTACTATGACCTGCCGTGACCTGTGTTGTGCTTAGTGTCGGTGGTATCCAACTTGGGACCTATTTAAAATTTTTTGGGAAAACATATACCTAACATAGTGTAATAACTATTGGAATCCATTCAGTTACTGATTCTGAAAAAGCTATATTCATGTTTCGTATAAACGAAAAGATGATGTACATAATATATTCAAATCGCGAGGAGAACTTTGATTGCGCGATGCAGAATTAGTTCTTAAGTGACGCCAGAGATGTCGCTACACAAGTAAAAAAAATATAGTTTAAAAAAAAAAGACACGCTTTCATAGCATATCAAACTAAAAAGTGTAAAATAATGTTCAATAATAATGAACGAAAAATATTAATATCATTGTGAAAAAACCGTGGGGCGCTATGTGCCATATTTTTCGTAAATCGAGCACCCCACGCTTTTTTCACAATGATTTTAATATTTTTCGTTCATTATTATTAAACATTATTTTACACTTATTTTTTATTTAAACTATATTTTTATTTTTCACTAAAAAAACGGATTATTGTATTGATATCAGTCTTTGATGGGTGTGCAAAGTTTGAAGAAAATCTGATTGCCCAAAGTAGGTCAAAATCGAGCTCAAAGGCGTTGGTTACAAACATACAGGTGAAGCTAATATAAGCGTATTAAAAACTGTCACTCTCTCTCGCACCCTAAAATTAATTTATCCATTGTTTGAATACTAACATGGAAGTTATAATCCAAAAAGTGACAGATGATAACAAAACCCTTAAAATCTATGCTCAAGGGAAAACACAAAATTGATTTAGTCTCAACACTTTCAATTTCATTATAAAGCTTTCTCGTCGTCAAAGTAAATTAATTTTAATTAATTCTAACGAACTAATTTTGTGAAGTTTTTTTGTCTCTCTCCATTATCCTGAGATTGACAGGTGAAATTGTTTTATGAAGATAATATTATCTTTTATGTTGTCACTGGTTCGGATTTTTTAATTATTTTTCTTCATAAATTATTAAAAAAAATATTCAGGCCGTAATTATCCGAACCAATTTCTATTGAGAAATGATCTTGAATTGTCCAAAAGTATCACGAATGTTTATCATTAACATTTTTGTTATTCACGTCCCTTGCTGAATACAGGCCTCCCTCAAGCGTCATCACACGTGTCCTTCTGTGAAGCAGTAATGCTAGCAATGAAATCGGCCGCACGGAAGTGGGAATTTACGTCCTCATGCCCCAGACGCCAGGACCTGACCCTGATTTACAGCCAGTAAATCTACTGTGAGAGCAGTGGTGGCCGAGTGGTATCGGCCCCGGCTTACGAGTTGTAGGTCGCGGGTTCGAACCCAGCCAGGCTGTACTTTGTGTAATTTATTTCATCACAACTGCTCTCAAAACGGTGAAGGGAAACATCGTGAGGAAACCGGCATGTCCTAGAACCAAAAATTCGAAGACATGTGACATTCACCAACACGCACTGGGCCCACGTGGTGGATTACGGCCGATTCCCTCTCGTAGAGAGGAGGCTTGAGTCCCAATAGTGGGGACGTTAAAAAGGCTGGTGGTAGATATAGGCTAGTGAACGACGAGAAATGGGTAGCTCACGGTAACCATCTGGATTGACTCCGAGTCGTCAACGGCGTGTAGTGTTCAACGCACACCTCAAAGAGATGTCAGCAAAACCGTAGGGGCCCAGCAGGGCCGAAGCCTACTGGGACCGTGGGTTTACTTCCGAAAGGAAAACTCCTGGTCCTGGAACGCATGGAGCAAAGAATAATAATAATATAATAATAATATTCCACAACTATCACACAACGGCGTCTAGCCTCATGCTAAGCAGAGCTTGTGTTCTGAGTACTAGACAACTGATAAACTAGTAGATAGATAAATTACACCCAGACACAGAACAAATGAACGTGCTCATCACACAAACATTTGTCCTAGGTGGGAATCGAACACACGACCTCTGGCATAGCAGTCAGGGCTACTAACCACTAGACCAACAGGCCAGTCCTCCTGACTCCATAGGAGGAACATAGGTATAGTTTTAGTTAGTAAAAGTCTGACATGCCCTCCCACTCCACCCGAGAGTGGGAGAATTTATCGGAGATTTCCCACCCTTAAAAAAAGCGTTACCACAACAACCGGTTCTGAGCGTCTCAAATCCAGCGCCTAACGCCTAGCAAAAGCTGAGGCCAACTTTTCGGTGCAGACACGCTTGGCGCATTCTGTACTTTTGTTATTCTTTACTCTGTGTTTTTATAACAGTGTTCTGTGTCTGTCCCGAATAAAAGTATCTCTATTCTGTTCTGTCATATTTTCATATATTAAAAATGCGACATGATATTTTAATTGCATTTTTTACTTTCAAGATTAAACCTATTTATAATATGTACCATAAGAAAACATTGCAAAAGAATCTTAACATTGAGTTAGAAGACAGAATTAAGTTTTTTTCGAACTATAGTGCATGCAAAAAAAAATTAACTGTTTTGACCTCTTGACCCTTTTGATGTAATTTTTATATTTTTAATTTATTAATTCACTAGCTTTTGCCCGCAGCTTCGCCCGCGTAATTAAAATATAGCCTATGTCACTCAGGAATAAAGCAGCTTTCTGTCGGTGCAAAAATTTTAGTAATCGGTTCAGTATTTTCACAGATTACCTCTGAAAAACAAAAAAACAAACTTTACCTCTTTATTAAAATTATTAATGTAGATAGTGTGTAAAAACAGAAGATTATCAATATTTTTTTGACTGGCCTGTTGGTGTAGTGGTTAGTGACCCTGACTGCTATGCCGGAGGTCATCTGTTCGATTCCCACCCAGAACAAATGTTTTTGTGATGAGCATGATCATTTGTTCTGTGTCTGGGTGTAATTTATCTATATATGTACTAGCTGTGCCCGCGACTTCGTTCGCGTGGACTACAGGATTTTGAATTTATTTTTTCTAAAATAAAAGTAGCCTATGTTACTCCTTATTACATCAGGTACCTGCCAAAAAAAGTCCCGTCAAAATCGGTCCAGCCATTTCAGAGATTAGCCCGGACAAACAGACAGACAGACAAAAATTGTAAAAAATGTTATTTTGGTGTATGTATTTTGACTGGCCTGTTGGTCTAGTGGTTAGTGACCCTGACTGCTATGCCGGAGGTCATGGGTTCGATTCCCACCCAGAACAAATGTTTGTGTGATGAGCATGATCATTTTGTTCTGTGTCTGGGTGTAATTTATCTATATATGTATGTATTTAGAAATATATAAGTATGTTTATCAATTGTCTAGTACTCATAACACAAGCTCTGCTTAGCTTGGGACTAGACGGCGTTGTGTGATAGTTGTGGAATAAAGCAGCTTTCTATTGGTGAAAAAATCTTAGCAAACGGACCGGTACTTTCTACAAACATAAAAACAAATTTTACCTCTTTATTATACTAGTGTAGATAAAACCCCAAGCGAACGCCGGCTCGCGCTGCTTTTGTCTTGCAATTGTGTTTCTAATTGACGGTATTTCAAAGGGTAACAAAGACACAATTTGGTTATCTTAAAAAACTTACGACTTGCAAGAATACCACGACTAAGTGCACATTTTGGTACCTAATTAAGTCTCAAATAACAGAGCTACGTTATCATGTTCATATAATTACTGAGCTCAAGAATCTTCTGCGTGCCATCGAAATAGATGTTCATAGCTAACAGTAGCGGTTCATTAAATTTAACCATTGTGCATTACCGCAGCGTAGTAGGTACACTCGTATTACTGGCCTAAAATTAAAAGAACTTGAGATAATATAATAATGATAATAATAAAAAGCTGAGAAAGAGAAAAAAATCAAATATCTCGACTTAGCACACGAGGTTGTCGACTTGTGGAATGTGGACTCGGCTGTCATTGTGCCGATTGTCGTGACCGCCAATGGTCTTATTGCCAAAAGCTTCGACGACCATCTGTCGAAGCTGTCGTTGCGCGGATGGATCAAGGGCCTGATACAGAAGGCAGTACTCCTCGATACGGCTCGTATTGTGAGGAGGTTCCTGTCTCTGGAGCCCTAACCACCGGTAGCTTGGACCCTGCTCCCGACACCGGCGGACAACTATTTTTTATATTTTTAAATGTTTTTTTTTTAAGTAATATTTAAAAATGTAAATGATATGTTAAAATGGTAAATAAAGGAGATAATAATATTCCACAACTATCACACAAGCGCCGTCTTGTCCCAAGCTAAGCAGAGCTTGTGTTATGGGTACTAGACAAGTGATAAACATACTTATATATTTCTAAATACATACATATTATAGATAAATTACACCCAGACACAGAACAAATGATCATGCTCATCACACAAACATTTGTCCTGGGTGGGAATCGAACCCACGACCTCCGGCATAGCAGTCAGGGTCACTAACCACTAGACCAACAGGCCAGTCATAGACATATTGGTCTAATGGTTAGTGCCACAGACAGCTATTTTTTTTTTTTAGTTTGGAAAATCATCCAATGACATCCCTCGCTTTTAAGCAGAGCGGGAGATAGTGTCAGTCGTGTCAGACTTTTACTGACTCAAAACCCACTCCTGTTCCTTCTTTGCCATTGTTTCAGGGCCCTGGGGATTTCTTTCGCATCACCCATGGCCCCAGTAGGCTTCAACCCTGCTGGGCCCCTACGGTTGCTGACAATTCCTTGAGGCGCGAGTGGAACAATACGCGCCGTCGACGACCTGTGTTTGGCCCGGACGGTTGCCGGCCTATCGGACGGCGAGCTACCCATTGCGCAAGCCCGTGCCTTTGGTGGCCGGAAATCGGCATCAGAATCCGAACTGACCACGTTCGGTGAGGACCTGCGTCATGCGGAAGGTGAGGACGCCGTGAGGTCTTTCCAGCCACGCCTCAAAGAGGGGCTCTGACAGCTATGCTGGAGGCCGTGGGTTCGATTCCCATCAAAGACAAATGTATGTGTAATGAGCACGATTTCTCTGATTTGTTCCCTGTATGGGTGTAATTTATCTATATAATTAATGTATGTATTTAAAAATATATAAGTACGTTCATCATTGTCTAACAATCACAAACTCTACAATAGCTTGCGACTAGATGGCGTTGTGAGATGGGGAGTTTTGTTATTATTTATTATTACTATTAAACACATTTTTTTATTTATTTATCCATACTTTACTGTACACCAAGATTATAATCAACATTTTTTTACCGATTTAAACTCACTAATAGTTTAAATCCTTGACTTCGAGCAATGAGTAGATCGCCGTCCGTCAGTCCGGTAATAGACCGGACCGAACCCCTGTTCATTGACAGCGTGTAGTGATCCACGTGCTCCTTAAATAAATATCAGCAAACTCGCTGGGACTGTAGGGATTTTCTGAAAAGATGACCCATAGAGCTGGAACACAAAGGGCAACTGAAGGACACAGGTGTGGTTTTCAGTCAGTAAAAGTCTGACATTCCCTCACGCTTCATCCAAACCGGGAAAAATCATTGGATGATGATGACCTTAAAAACGAGGGCACAGGAAGGTATAATAACAGAAGAACCTAGGTACTGTTCTCATGAAAAAGAACAATAACTTTTGACAATCACTATAAATTGCTTTATTAAGTAACGATTCCACTAAGTCCGTTCCATCATCGGACCACAAGACGTACGGCGTTGCGCCACCGGTAAATGGTGGACATCCCACCTATACGTAGGTACAAAGCGTTTTGGGAGTACATTCATTATGCGTACAGCTATGGAATGGAATTCCCTGCCGGAGTCTGTATTTCCTGATAGCTATAACCTAGGGGTCTTTAAGTCAAAAGTGAATAGATTGCTTCTAGGCAAGCGTGTTCCATCATCGGCCACATCATCGCTTACCATCAGGTGAGATTGTGGTCAAACGCGAGCCTATCCATTATAAAAAAAAAAGATAGAGGAATTCTATTTTTAGAAATGTTAGTAGTTTCTTATAGATGTTTTTTTTTTGTAATACTATTTATAAAGTTAGTTATGCAAAAATGTAAAATTAAATTGTACAATCTAAATCAATGATAAAAATTTATAAATAACTAAATAATATTATCATTCGTAATGCATTGTTGTAAAATGTAAATTAGACAATTTTTTTTATTGGTTCGCACTTGACCATTATCTCGCCTGATGGTAAGCGACGATGTGGTCGACGATGGAACGCGCTTACCTAGAAGAAACCTATTCACTCTCGACTTAAAGATTCCCGGGTTGTAGCTATCAGGATAAATAATTTGATATTATCGTTTGTTTGGTTCAAGGTGGACCGATGACCCGGTGAAGGTTGAGGGAAACCGATAGATGCGAAACGCATGGGATTGTAAATTTTGGCGACACTTGGGGGAGGCCTATGTCCAGCAGTGGACTTATTTGGAAGGTGAGTCATACGATTCTTAAATAAAGAAATATCGCTTATTTTATTAAACCAAAGTCAAAGAGAATAACGTATTAGGAACTCCGTAGATGTTTATCTCAATAAGAAAAAATACCGTAAGATTAATAGCCGTTGCGACTTAAGGGCATACAATTCGACATACATTTACACTGTTTTTCATACATCCGCTCTTACGCGAATATGACGTTATTACCTACACATTTTTCACTAGATATTTTGGAAACATAGGATTTTGTGGCCGAAAGCCTAGATAATAAATCTAGGCTTTTATATTTCTTCTTTTCTTGGTTTTTATCAATTTATAAATTTGTGTTTTTTTTTTTTCTTAAATAAACTGGTGCTTGACTGCGATCCCACCTGATGGTAAGCAGTGATGCAATCGTGAGCGATGTGTCGATGGTGAGGTACACTGTTAAGACTGATCCAGTAAAACCCTCTGGAAATCTCCTATTTTTCATGTACTTTGACAAGGATCAAAATCATAATGTAGGTACTCAAAAATTAAAACAGTTAAAAAATATTGCAAAATCAAGATTTTGAATGACGACATTTTTATTTTTATTTTTAAGGGTTACAGAAAACACGTATTTCCTGGAACAAGTTTTGTGAAATATTCGAGTAAATCACAAAATTACCGAATGCCAACAGTTTTCGGGCGTTATCCCTCATCGCCGTGCCCTCGTGGGGGCGATCGGCGGCGGAGACCTCTCGCGCCGGGCCTTGGTTGAGGCCATGGTCCGGAGCGAGGAGGAGTGGCAGGCGGTCGCCGACTTTTGCGAAGCAATAATGCTCGCAAAGGAGGCGCATCAGGCAACGGCGTTCTCGCCGCCGCCGCCGGGATTCCTATCCCGATTTCCGGCCACCGTAGGCGCGGGCTTGCGGACAGTGAGCAATGGATAGCTCGCTGTCCGGCCGTCCGGTAACTGTCCGGACCAAGCCCAAGTCGTCGACGGCGCGCACTGTTGCCGCGCGCCTCAAGGAGTGGTCAGCAACAGCAGGGACCCAGCCGGGTCAAAGCCTACTGGGGCCAGGGTTATCCGAAAGGGCGCTCGAGCCCCGGTATGAAGGCTAGAAGGAACGGGGTGGGTCTTTTAGTCAGTAAGAGTCTGACACTATCTCCCGCTCCGCCCAAGAGCGGGGGATGTCATTAGATGTTTTTTTCCCACCATAAAAAAAAGGGTCAAAATCATAATGTACTCAAAAATTAAAACAGTCAAAAAACTATAGCAATAGAAGCCTTGCAAAATCAAGATTTTGAATGACGACATTTTTTTTTAACTTTTAAGGGTTAGGTACAGAAAACACGTATTTCCTGAAACAAGTTTTGTGAAATATTCGAGTAAATCACAGAATTGCCGAATGCCAACACAGTTTTCAGGCGTTATCCTTCTTTTTTCGCGTTGCCCCTTCATCAAGCATCGCGTTGGATTGCGTTAGATAAACTAACAAGCCTTTAAACCATGCGCGATGTTCACCCTAAGCGAGTGAAAAAGAAGGCTCTTTTTCCCATCACAGAGCACTAGAAAACGTTTAACCTTTCAATCGTGGAAATTACAGACACAATAAAAAGACAATGGGTGCGCGAACGCCTGCGTTCGCTTGGGGTTTAATGAATAGAGGCCTTAAACGTTTTCTACTGCTCTGCGTTTTAATCTATACTATGTTTCTATACGAATATTATCGAAAAGAAATATCTGTTCTTTTTTGTATTTTTGTTTGTAATGAATAAACTCAAATATTCCGTAAATTTTATTTTTGGTGTACAATAAAGAATACATCTATCTATCTACTGGACCGATTTTAAAAATTCTTTTATTTGTGGAATACTTTTTCATAATTGAGTGACATAGAGATGCGAGAGAAACCGCTAGCATGAACACTATAATATTATAAAACTGGTCGGCACATTAAGCATTGAATGCTATGTACAGTAATAATTGGATTTCAGATTTATATACTGTATTTTGTATTAACTGTCTAAATTGCCTTAGTCTATAGACTGTCACTGTACTTATTAAAATAAAATTAAAATAAAATAAAAAAATAAATAAAAGTGGACATATCGCTCAACTTTAGAATATGCTTCATTTATTAATTTAAACTTTATGTATAGCGTGGCTATACACCCCTACTTTTTATTTAGTACACAAAAAAATGGGGCTCTATCTGTACCCGTCACTGATCATATTTTCGTAGTCAAAAGTAGAAAAAACCGAAATCCCAAAATTGACCACGAAAAGCTAAATTCATCATATAATCAATCAAACATAACAATTGCTAGTAGAAAATACTGTGGGCAGTGTTTTTCCTTAATAATTGTCACTTATTCAATCATTAAGCAATAGCTTGCACAATATTTCCATAAATTGAGTGACATTTTGAGACATAAACCAACGCTAATAACTTTGCTGTTTATGAATATTATTTATTAAGATTTTACATATAAAATAACAAGGGTTTTTCTAATAAGCCCTTTAAGTATGTGTACTAATTAAAAAATAGTGATACGTCACTATTTTTTAATTAGTATACATGGATGTATATAAAAAAAAAAGGAGCAATGAGACACACTCGTCACCACTTAATTATTGTTCTTTTGCGAGGTGGCAAAAAGCATTCCTGCTATGAACAAATAAAAATATATACCTGATCAAATCTTTTATTTTAAAATGTTTAAATACCTAACCTTACAATATTCAAAATTTTATAATATAAATTATTTTCTCTTTTCCAAAAAATGACGAACCCCCCAGCAGTAATCCTTGACATACTCTGTCCATTCTATCTTAGTAGGATCACAAGGAAATATGTGCTTATCAGTAGAAGAAAGAGAGGCAAATATCTCTCTTACTCTGTCTGCCTTCATCTCCCAGGAGTGAGATGTGAAGAATTCCACGGTAAACTGCGATTGGATGACCAGGTACTGGAGCTTGACGTACCTGTATCATAGAAAAGAATATCATTAGTATTGAAGGCAATAATTGATGTATTCCTCTTTCGGCACCAATTATTTCGGCACTCATGGTTTTGGCACCTAAGTTATTCCACTAAAGTTAATTTAAGAGAACTTAATTCTCAAATTTAATTTATTGAGTGACTTTCTTTTAATATTTATGAACTTATTAACAGAATAGCAGCTATTAACTTACTAGGTTACAGAGAGGCAAAACACACCCTCGGAGGAGCGGAGATTAAGCGGGCCAAACTCGAGGCCCGCGACGTGTGGCTGGGGTCTCTGAACGCGGACCCGTGGGGGCGCCCGTACAAATTGGTACGGGAGAAACTGCGCCCCTGGGCTCCCCCGCTGACTCAGAGTCTCCGGCCCCAACTCGTGGAGGGTGTGGTGAGCGCTCTGTTCCCTGCGCGAGGGGAACACTCCCCCCCGCCCATGGCTCCGCCTCCGCCAGCGGTGTCTGACGCGGACCGCAATAGCGACGACGACGATAATGCTCCAGAGGTGACCGAGGCAGAGATGAGAGTGGCGGTGCAAAGGCTGAATGCCAAGAACGCCGCCCCAGGACCCGATGGCTTGCCTGGGAAAGCCTGGGTCCTGGCCATGGAGGCTCTCGGGCCTCGACTGAGAGGGCTCTTCAGCGCATGCTTGGAGAGGGGCCAGTTCCCACTTCGCTGGAAGACGGGGAAACTGGTCCTCATCGCGAAGCCAGGGCGCTCTGCGGACTCTCCGTCCGCGTACCGGCCCATTGTGCTGCTCGATGAGGTGGTCAAGCTCTTTGAAAGAGTGATTGCGAGCCGCCTCGTCGTGCGCCTTTCACGGGTTGGGCCGGACCTTTCGGACGGACAGTTCGGCTTTCGCAGGATGCGCTCGACGGTGGACGCCATCATGCGCGTGCGAGCCCTCACGACGGGGGATGCGGTGTCCCAGGGTAGGTGTGTCGTGGCAGTGTCCTTGGACATTGCCAACGCTTTCAATTCCCTGCCCTGGAGTACGATCCGGAGGGCACTCCGGTACCACCGGGTGCCCGAATACCTCTGTCGAGTAGTCGAGGCCTACCTGTCGGACAGGTATATTGTCTACCCCGGTCACCAGGGAGACTGGAAACGTCGGGAGATGTCGTGCGGTGTTCCGCAGGGGTCGGTACTAGGGCCACCCTTATGGAACATCGGGTACGATTACGTGCTGCGGGGCGACCTCCCTGATGGGGTCAACGTGGTCTGCTACGCAGACGACACGCTGGTTCTAGCGCAGGGAGAGTCGTACCGGGCGGCGGCCGCTTTAGCGACACGCGGGGTTGCGATAGTCGTTGGTAGGATCCAGGAGTTGGGACTCGAGGTGGCGCTGCGCAAATCCGAGGCCATGTGTTTTCACGGTCGCGGCCGTCGGAACGCGCCACCTTCGGGTTCCCAACTAACGGTAGGAGGAGTTCGCATCGGCGTCGGGACATCGATGAGGTACCTGGGACTCATCCTTGACAGCCGATGGAATTTCGAGGAGCATTTCCGACGTCTGGCTCCCAAACTCAACCGGACTGGGGCCGCTCTCAAGCGGCTCCTGCCCAACCTTGAGGGTCCAGACGCCTCCTGCCGGAGGCTCTACGCGGGGATCGTTCGGTCCATGGCCCTCTACGGGGCGCCGGTGTGGGCGCCGTCGCTGCGAAAGCGACCGGCGGCCATTCTGAACGCCTGCCAGAGGGTCATGGCAATTCGGATGGTGCGGGGATACCGCACGATTTCCTGCGAAGCGGCGAGCCTTCTGTCTGGCCTACCACCGTGGGATCTGGAGGCAACAGTCTTTGCACACATGCACGACATGCGCGTGGAGATGCAACGCCGGGGTGAAAGTCCTCTGCCGCGACAGGTCACGGCATGGCGGACAGAGCTCCGGCGGGATCTCATGGTGGAATGGCGTCAGCGACTATCGCAACCCCGTCATGGGCACGCCACAATTATGGCGATAAGTCCTCTCTTTGAGGCGTGGCTGGAAAGACCTCACGGCGTCCTTCCCTTCCGCATGACACAGGTCCTCACCGGAAATGGTAAGTTCGGGAGGTTCCTGTTCCGAATTAAAGCGGAAGTGACGCCCGCGTGGCGACACGGTGGAGCACACAACCGCGGTGTGCCCTGCTTGGGCGGAGCATCGCCGTGCCCTCGTGGGGGTGATCGGCGGCGGAGACCTCTCGCGCCGAGCCTTGGTCGAGGCCATGGTCCGGAGCGAGGAGGAGTGGCAGGCGGTCGCCGACTTCTGCGAAGCAGTAATGCTTGCTAAGGAGGAGGCCGACCGCATCAGGCAACGGCGCTCTCGCCGCCGCCGGGATTCCGATCCCGATTTCCGGCCACCGTAAGCGCGGGCTTGCGAACAGTGAGCAATGGGTAGCTCGCTGTCCGGCCGTCCGGTAACTGTCCGGACCAAGCACAAGTTGTCGACGGCGCGCGCTGTTCCCGCGCGCCTCAAGGAGTTGTCAGCAACAGCAGGGGCCCAGCCGGGTCGAAGCCTACTGGGGCCAGGGTTATCCGAAAGGGCGCTCGAGCCCCGGTATGAAGGCTTGAAGGAACGGGATGGGTTTTTTAGTCAGTAAGAGTCTGACACTATCTCCCGCTCCGCCCAAGAGCGGGGGTTGTCATAAGATGATTTTTCCCACAGAAAAAAAAAAAAAACCTATTAACTTACTAGCTAAAAAAAGTGAGAAAATGATCCCCAAAGGAACATACTTGTATGGGTCAACCACCGTACAGTACGTTTACCTGGGTCATCATTATTGCGCCACCCGCTCAGTATGTTTCCATCATTTATATTATTGCAATTACACTGCAATAGTTCAGTACGTAATTCGGCGACATACCGTGCGCGTGACTCATAATCCCATATGATTCACCATCCATCCTAGTATAAATTAATCTTAATCTTATACTTGTGGAAACTGACAATACAGTGAATTTATTAATCTTAAACCGACTTTTATCTCTTATCTCATCCTTTATCTCTATCTTACCCCAACCCCGAACATTACTCAAGGGTTAAAAAGGTATACATAAAAAATATATTTTCTGTTCCAGGATATATTCTACTCGTCTGACCTTGCTGTATCCGTCTCCGTTTAAAAGAGTAACAAACATACATATACATACGTAACATAATACATAAATACATATAAGCCTTTAAAAATAAGCTTCATTTATAAAGTGTACAAGAAAATTATTGCAGACAAGAGAAAAAAAAAAACTTCAAATATTTATCAGAAATAGAACAAAGATTAAGGCTTGTATTACATAACGTAACTCAAAACTCGAGCGTTACTTAAAACCAGATACAAGCCATTTGATTGGTTGAATTGAAACTAGTTTTAAGTAACGCTTGAGTTTTGAGTGACGTTCTGTAATACGGACCTTAGATTCGTTTAGCGCAAATAAACATATTCTTACCGTGGACTCTTTCCAATTATCAACCGATATAAATCAGCTAAACATGCTGGTATCAATTGAAACAATATTATTATGAGTATCATCAGCCATTTGTATTCAGTAAACATGAACCAACCAGGCTTCGGCATAACATCTGGAACAAAAATATAGTCCTTAAAGGGATATGATGCACTAAAGGCAACTACTAACTAAAACATGGCGTCATAAAACTCCTCCGTATAGCTACAAAATAGATAGGTACAGAAGTCACTCTGCACACAAAGCGCGCTCGAGCAACGCACACATAGACACCGCTCACAGACACGATGTCTTGGTCGCATCTCGGATCACTCGTCGAACAGTTCCGGCTCAAACGCTCATTAGTGTGCGTCCACCGAGCGTAGGTATAAAAAGTGAAGTATTGATTGTCTTCTGTATCTATCTATTTTGTGGTATCGCTGTCGACTGGAAATGTGCCCAAAAGGCTGACGGCATTGCCACGTTGTATGGTAATACTTAATCTCTGACCGAGGTAAAAGCCAGCCCTTGGGTCACGCGAAGTTTATATTAATCAGAAGGTAGATATATTTATAATTTTATTTTTTGTGATTTTTTTGTGAACTTTAAATATTTACCTGTGTGAGTGTTCAATGTGACTGTGTATACGGGATTATTTGTACACACTGGCACCCTCTCAGGACTATGGTATATCACAAACAACAAGTATTGTTCTATGATTAAAAAAAAAAAAATATCTTATTTGAGTTCACCAGACATTCATACAAAAATAAAATCTTTCCTACGTCTTGGCGCTGCTTGTTGCTCTCCTCATCGCTGCCACTATGGCGAACTTGTCAACAGCTCCGGACACCACCGTCTGTCATGCAGCCGAAGTGCGGGCCGCTTGGCACGAGAATATCAACGACATCATCGGACGCGCTCTTGTCACCGTCAGCGTTCCGGCCGTATTGAAACCCACGCGACGATGGCAAAAAGCCGGACATGTGAATGAATGTCTTTATTTCCATGGAAGATGGGTAGAGCTTTACTGTGGGACTCTACTTGTGTCGATACTCTTGCGCCATCTCATCTTCCTAGCTCGTTGTGCTGTGCCGGTCCTGCCGCAGCGGCTGCAGAGAACCTCAAGCGGCGGAAATATAATAGCCTTGTCGGTAGTTATATTTTTGAGACGTTTGGGGTTGAAACTCTTGGGTCGTGGGGTTCAAGTGCTCACAAATTATTTAAAGAACTTTCAAAATGCCTTGTTGACACTTCGCGTGACCCAAGGGCTGGCTTTTATTTCGGACAAAGGATAAGCATTCCCATGCAGCGAGTCTTTTGGGTACATTACCAGTCGATAGTGATGCGGAGGAGTTTTTCGACGCCGTACTTTAGATTGATAGATACAAAAGTTGTTGTTTATGATGTTAGATAAGTAATTAGTAATACAGACCTGCAAGGTTGTTAGTGTTTTACAAGTAACACTGTAAATGTGTGTACATAAATAAGATAAGATTTTTTTTAAAACCAATTTTTGATTTCCTGTCATTGTTGCTGTCAGAATGCCATTTGAAATAGGTAAGGCCCCCAGATTATGTAGGATGATCCCTTAATAAACTTACAAGACTTGTTCTTGACAGCATCCTCGGTGAACATCCCCATAAATTTCCGGATCGTGATGGGGTTACAGGAACTGCTACAACAATTGTAGACCTTCAGCTCTTTCGACCTGGAAAGAATAATATTGTTCTGTCAATTTTGACTTATTATTGAGCACTGCGATAAACCTTTATTTAACATAATATATAATATAACTGAATTTTTTTTTTTTACATATTCTTACTGCATTTCGCAAGACAATACCGCCATGATGCTTGCGAGGGCACGGCGGTGATCTGCCCAAGTTGGGCACACATCTCTTTACGGTAGAGCATATTTACCGTGTCCTCCGGGTAGTCCATACAATTTTTTTTTTTTAATTGAGATAAACTAGTGCTTTTCTGCGATCCCACCTGATGGTAAGTAGCGATGCAATCTTTGATAGTGAGGCGCACTAGTTTATTAAGAGCCTATTCACTCTAGCCTTGAAGACACCCAAATTATAATCGGACGGGAAGACCGCAACAGGCAAACTGTTCCAGTCCTTCGACGTACGCGGTATAAACGACGAGGCGAAACGCTTAGTCCGGACCGTAGAGGTTTCAACAACGTAAGGGTGAATATTTGCCGTATGTCGGGTTGTCCGATGGTAGAATTGCGATGGCAGAAACAATTGTGACACCCGGGGCGTTTCTTCCTCCTGAACTTACTGTGTCCGGTGAGAGCCTGCGTCATACGGAAGGTAAGAACGCTGTGTTGTCTTTCCAGCCACTTCTCAAAGAGAGGAATTACTGCCTTAATTGTGGCGTGCCCAGCACTAGGTTGCGACAGTCGCTATAGCCATTTCATCATAAGATCCCGCCGAAAAACTGTCCGCCAAATACCTACCTTATTGCTCCACCAGGACATGTACTAATCATTTATTAAGTTTCATCAAAATCCGTTTAGCTATACGAGTATGAAAAAGTAACAAACATACACAAAGACATGCTCACAAACGTCTCATCTATAATATCGACGGTTGAAAGGCAAAATGATCTAAGCGACATAAAATAAACTTTACAAAAGTGAACTCAAAATTTTAAGTTTAAAACACTTCTCAATGTCGCTTACACCATTTTGCCTTGCAACCGTCGATATAAAAATGAATCGCTAAATGTGTTGCTAAGCGCAAATCTCGAGAACAGCTGAACCGATTTCGTTAATTCTTTTTTTGTTGTGTTTGTTATTGTGAGGTTTTTATGGAAAAAACAATGAAAATTAGTGTAGTGCGGAGTAGAGTAGGGTAGTGTATGGTAGAGTAGAGTAGAGTAAGGTAGGGTAGAGTAGGTTAGAGTAGGGTAGAGTGGGGTAGAGTAGGGTAGAGTAGGGTAGAGTAGGATAGAGTAGGGTAGAATAGGGTATAATAGGGTAGAGCAGAGTAGAATAGGGTAGAGTAAGGTATAGTTGGGTAGAGTAGGGTAGAGCGGGAGCAAAGCCGCTGACAAAAGCTAGTTTGACTATGAAACACGTTTTTATATGCTTTTATATTAATGTGTTTTATTTTAATATAATATAAAACACATACTTCTCTTCTCCATTCTTCGCGCCAGCTACAATCACCAAGTTAGCAACGTAGTCCACGGGGATCAAGTCCAGGATATTGCTGGCGTCTCCATAAAAGACCCGGTTCAGACCTTTTGCTGTGAACATGGACAGGCCAGTTGCACCGTACCAGTTGCCAATCCATCCTCTTATTGGATCATCCTTTGCTGAAGCCACTAAAAAAATAATAACTCATATATTTTTTTCTGTAAAAGGTGGAGCCACGTGAGCATATTCGCAAGAAGTTGGTAGAATCATTACAGCACTGAATGGTTGGATTGGTTTTTTCACAACAACTTTGTTTATCTGTATGTATGTATTTACGATTGTATTTTGTCTCTCTTCTGTCTGTCTATTTATTAAGTTGCACCTGCCATGTCAAGTTTCTGCACCACCATAAGATCGATTGGTAGATAAAGCCTATGGCATTCAGTCCGCCTTTGTACTGTGTTTGTGCATAAAGCATTAATAAATAAATAGCTGGGATCCATTGCTAAATTAGCTTCCTGATGCACAGATGACTCTGGATATATATCATCGATCATCGATTGACCTCGACAGGTAAGTGTTATTTAATTTTGAAGATGGACCTTAGCAGCTGTTAATATTTAGGTACGGGCGATGCAGCTTATTCATAAGAGAACTTACTAAATTATTCGTAAAGATATAAAATATTAATAGGGTCTAAGACAACAATAAATCATTTGTCGAGATGTCAAACGCTTACGATAAATCTTTTTACATTTTACGAGATAATATAAACTGCGAGGACGTAAAAATAATATTTTTTTCATCAAAGCCATAAAAAAATGTTTATGTTAGGCTGTAAATAAAGGAAGCTCTTGTATTTTGTTTGCATATTTATATGACAGGGATTGAGAGAAAAGGTACCAATATATTATTTAGTTTGCAGGAACATTTTTTTTTCTGTTTTTAGGCTGGCGCTTAGACCACTATCTCACCTGATGGAATGTGGTCGACAATGGAGCACACCTGCAAGGAAGTAACCTGTTCACCTTTTACATATAGATGGCCAGATTGTAGCTATCAGGAAACACAGACACAAGCAACAATTCTGCTCCTTAGCTGTACGCATAAGGAATGTGTTTCCGAAATGTTTTGTGCACTCGGGTGGGTGCCATGTACTGGTGGCGCATCGTCGTACGTCTGATGGTCCGATGATGGAACGGGTTTGGCAGCTTGCCTTTTGACCTAATGTACCGATATTCTGTCGTCGGTACACAATTTGACGTTTTAATGTGAGTGTTCATGTAGTATAGCTATAGTTAGCACTGTAGTTTGAGACATAAGTTTGATTCAAAACAACAACATCATCAGCCTTTTTAATGGTCCCACTGCTGGGGCTCATGCCTCCTCTCTAGGAGAGGCAATGGGCCGTAACCCACCACAAGAGCCAGTGCAGCCTAGTGCGGGTTGGTGAATGTCACATAGTCTTCGAATTTTTGGTTCTAGGACATGCTGGTTTCCTCACGATGTTTTCCTTCGCCGTTTTGAGAGCAGTGGTAATGAAATATGTAAATTACACAAAATAATGCGCCTGGTAGGGTTTGAACCCGCGACAATAGCAATGTCTGATTTTTGCAAAAACCATTTCTTTGACTTAATAATGCTCTCATTCACTTAAATAAGAGCAGTGGTGGCCGAGTGGTGATGACCTCGACTTACGAGTTGCAGGTCGCGGGTTCAAAACCAGGCCACGCTCATTACTTTGCGTCCCTTATTTTATCACCACTGCTCTAAAAACACCACACAATACCAGCATGTCTTAGAACCAAATATTCGAAGATATGTGACATCCACCAACCCGCACAGGGTCCACGTGGTAGATTACAATCTCTCCTAGAGAGAAGGCCTGCGTCCCAGCAGTGGGAACATTATAAGGCGGATTACACTATGCAAGCTACGCTGTATTAACCTAATTACCTACTTAAATTAAAAACATTAAGTTTAGCGCCACCTAATAAAACCATTGCCACATTAAACCAAAGCTTTTACCTTCTTGCTTCTTCTTTTTTTGCTTTTTGCTTTAGCTTTTTTTAGCTTTTTTTTTAGCTTTTTTTTTATTTTCATTTTGACAGAAATATTGTGTCTATACAACTCAAGGATCTTGTGTATCCTACGGATCCTTGGTGCAACTAACCGAAGAAAAGTGCTCAGTGCCCACGTGAGATGATTCTAGTGGCAACATCAAGTTACTTATATAATTTTAATACATCGTCTTCACGACGGAATAAGCATGTGGAATACAGTGATAATCAAAATTTTGTCTAAAATTGTACTCACCAATTGAAGGTCTGACGATGATTGTAGGTAAATATGCTTGGTTTTCAGCCACCAGGTGCTCAGTCAGTGATTTCGTAAACGTGTACGTATTTGGACGTCCATCTGGAAATCATTCAAAATCTTATTCAAAATTAACCTATATTGCTCGCAATACATTTTTTTTATTTTTAAGGGCGGAAATCATTTAATGACTTCTCCCACTCTGGGAGCGGAAGGGCGTGTCTGGCTTTTACTGACTAGAACCAAACTTGTGTCTTTCAGTTGCCTTTTGCGGTCTAGGACTACGGGTTTCCTTTTCAGAAATTCCCCGCGGTCAGCTAGCGGGCATCGGTCTTGCTGGGCCGATGACATCTTTATGGAACGCGTGGATCACTACGCGCTGTTGACGACTACGCTAATATATATAACCGGCATGTTCTAGAACCAAAGATTCGAAAACATGTGGCATTCACAAACCCGCACTAGGCCCGCGTGGTGGATTACGGCTCATTCTCTCTCTTAGAGAGGAGGCCTGAGTCCCAGCAGTGAGAACTTTAAAAAAAAAGGCTGATGATGATGATGCTAATATATGAAGGCACTTACTCAGTAATTTCTTCGTTTCTTCATCAGTGATCCCATCTTTCACTAGCTGGTGCACTTTATAGATGTCAGCCGGTGGTGGGTACAGAATCTCTTCAACAACCTTCCTATCCGTGTTGGTGTATGCAGTGGATATGTGTATGAAGACCTGGAGAATTATTTAGAAATGTAGTTGACTGACTTACATATTCTAGATGTCATCACCATTTCTGCCAAACGGCGTCCACATCTGGACATAGGCCTAACCCTAGTATCATCACAATGACCTGTTGTGTGTGCCTTGCTCACCAGGCTATCGGCATCGGTCCGCCTTGTGGGGGGCCTTCCGACTCTGTATCTTCTGGCACATGGTCGCCACTTGGAACTTTTTGGCCCATCGACTAGCTATTAAGCAAGCATTGTGCGCCGCCCTCTGCCACTGAAGGCCCAAGCGCCCGAAAAGTGCCATAAAACAGTGACTTTCTGAAACCTACTCCTCGGTAACAGCCTGGTTAATAGGTTTGAAAAAGAAAATATGTTTATTATAGATTCATGAACAACATTATTGTCTAAATAAAATATTTAGCAATTTCGCAACTTTTCCCTACTCCTTCAAAACGGCTTGAATCTTTAGAAATATTTTTACAAATAAAAATTGGTGGTTAAATATTCTTCAAAGTGAACATCATCATCATCATGTCAGCCGAAAGACGTCTTCTTCTTTTTTGCGTTCCTGGGTCGAACGATTGCACACAGTCCACAGGCTAGAACCATGACTTGCCAAGTCTCTTACAATAGTAACTTTATTAGTTATGATTATTTAGCAGTATGCGGCACATGGCATAAGACCCACATACTTTTTTTATTATTATTGATAGGCTCACGTTTGACCACCATCTCACCTGATGGTAAGCGATGATGTGGTCGACGATGGAGCACACTTGCCTAAAAGTAACCTATTCACTCTTGACTTAAAGACTCCTAAGTTGTAGCTATCAGAAAACATAGACTCCGGCGGGGAATTCCACTTCTTGGCTGTACGAACAGTAAATGTGTTCGCAAAACGCTTGATGCGTATGGGTGGGATATCTACCATGTACTGGTGGCGTAACGTCGTACATCTTGTGGTCCGATGATGGAACGGACTTGGCGGAATTTTACTGTGCAATTCCAGTGCACACTCCCCGAAATGTAAGCGAAATTTCCGTTGAAAAGGAAGGATCCTACAACCAAACGGACGTTATGTCTGATGCGAGCAACTGAATAGATAATTCCGGGCTGTTGTATATGTTGAAATTGTATTGTGAACTCTAATTACACGTTGCAGGGTTTAACGATTATAGTTCATATTATGTGCCTACATAGGTGTCGCTAGAATAATTTAAAAACGTTGTGTTTAAGGGCTATATTTCACTGAGACACCACCACCGCGCGGCTATCAACAAAATGTATACAGAGCATAATAGAGAGTTACTCACCTGGTATCCGTTTGGTTTGAAACCAATTCTATGGTGCAACCAACTCGGACGTGTGTCAACTCTGGTGTCTGTATGGTGTCTAGATTGGCAGCTTAGGGCTATATTTCAGCGGGACACCATGATGGTGCAACTGGTCACACCGCCATGGTGTTCTGGTAAAATATAGCCCTTAAAATCTCACCATCTTCGATGGTGTCATTTTTTCTTGTTTCACAGTTGTTTTCATGTTAGTGTTGATGGTCGTGACTACATTAACAGTTATTATGCTACTATTACTATTTGCCTACCTCAATCCGCTTCATCCTGCGACTGAGTGCCAGTATCATCCGCGTACCCTCTACGTTGATCTTCCACGCAGTCGCCAAGGGCTCGTTCATCTTCACTGTAGCCGCCGAGTGGATGATCACGGATACCTTTAACATTAGTATACAGATAAACTTCCAAATCTCAATAATTTAATACATGAAATTCCTGGGCCAGAGTTAGCTCCGAAAGTTAGCTCAGCCCCGGTATAAAAGGCACGAAAGAACGGGGTGGGTTTTTTAGTCAGTAACAGTCTGACGCTACCTCCCGCTCCGCCAAATTCGGGGGATGTAATTTGAATGATTTTTACCCACCAAAAAAAAAAAAAAATACCTGAAATGAAAATATTTTCTGTTTGACTTATCATGAAATCATAGTAGTCGTGTATTGAATTTACGAACAGTAAGTTGATATAATTTATACTTTTAATATGATACTAACTTGAGCTAGAGATTTCACCAGCGTCAAAGTAGAAAATATAATAGGCATCAATTTTGTTTACTTTGAGTGTACACTACTACCATGACAATATAATGTATACAAGTTTATTCGTAAAACACTAAAAACCTTGCAGGGCTTTTTTTTTCGATTGGAAAAATCATCCAATGACAACCCCCGCTCTTGGGCGGAGCGGGAGACAGTGTCAGACTCTTACTGACTAAAAAACCCATCCTGTTCCTTCAACCCTTCATACCAAGGTTGTATTACTAACATTATAAACAACAAGTTTTGTCCTATGAGTTGTTACAAAACGTTTTACAAAATATTTACCAAAAACTTTTTTTTTAAGATTTCGTTGTTCTGTCTAACTCATTTCAACTCTGTATTTTGAATACCTACCTACGTCTGTATGACGCGACGCAAGCATACTAAGCATTCCCGCCGCCCAATCCCCACTCCCTTCCACTATTGTACTATCGCTTGCTCGCATAGACTTCTTAATATTTAGAATGTTCAATTTAAATATTTTTATTTTTGTATGAAGATTTGTGAACTAAAATGTGATAATTTTTTAAAAGTTATAGAATAAAAGTTGTTGTTTATGATGTTACTACCATAGTCCTCAAAAACTTGCCAGTGTTTTACAAATAACCTTGAATACTAAAATCTCGGTCAATAATGATCTTTAGGTAAGTAAATAATAAATTCGATTGAGTCCCGAAAATAATATAGGATAAGGCAACTCACATTTTCCACCAGAATTTTTTCATGTTCTGTAGAAATCCCCAAGTTTGGGATACTTATATCGCCAGGAATTAAAACTATCTTCTCCAAGTTTGCGGGTTTTTCGTCTTTAAGTCTGTTGAAGAGCTGAAACAGAAAAACAGATGCCATTTCTTCTCATCTCAAATTCTGCGATTGACAAACTGAAAATGTCGAGGGAACAATTTACCTGTTGCGGTCTTTCCGTCCGATTATAATTTAGGTGTCTTCAAGGAAAGAGTAATATAATAATAATAATCTAATAATAATATTCCACAACTATCACACAGCGCTGTCTGGTCTAAAGCTAAGCAGAGCTTGTGTTATGGGTACTAGACAACTGATAAACATACTTATATATTTCTAAATACAGACATATTATAGATAATTACACCCACACACAGAACAAATGATCGTGTTCATCACACAAACGTTTGTTCTGGGTGGGAATTGAACCCACGACCTCCGGTATAGCAGTCAGGGTCACTAACCACTAGACCAACAGGCCTGTCAAATGAGTAAATAGGCTCTTAATAAACTAGTGCGCCTCACCATCAACGATTGCATCACTGCTTACTATCAGGTGGGATCGCAGTCAAGCACTAATTAATATCAATTTAAAAAAAATGTATGTCTACTTTCATGAAGTTGTCGGAACAAATCCGTACGAAAAATAAAAATACGAGTAGTAGCTAGGGTAGGCCCCAGATAAATATGTAATAACGGTCATTGACCCTACTACATTTGTTGACATTCTTCATTTCAAAAACGGAAGTAAAGACATAAAGCTGTCTTGAATCAACATGTATCGTGATCCTTTACGTGATCTAGTAATGAAACGCAGTTCACTGCTTGTTTTTCGGGTACCTACGCAGAGATATTAGGAAAAGGTCACTGTACTTTATTCCACAGTTATCTGGCACCTTCTATAGAAATAATACGTTAGTCAAAGTCAAAGCATTTATTTCAAATAGACCACTTGCAGGCACTTTTGAATAGTCAAATGTCGGTCAGTCCAAGAAAAGTGAAGCTAAATTGCACGTTCCAAAGCGTAGGTCTCTATGGAGAAGAACGTGCAAGAAACTCCATGGACACTCTTTTAAATCATATTATGTGTTACCTATAATGCTTGGTTACATATTACTTGTTGCTTCTATCATGTGAGCACAATGTCGATAATGAAATAAAAATGTAAAATAATTAAAAGATAAAAACTGAATTAAGCCACTGGTAGCTAAGAGATGACCAGTCCCATCTGACGGCACCCGTTCACGAGCATGACGCGTGCATTAGCCCCACTCAGCTCAACCATTTTGAAGGGAACTGAATGACCCAATAACACGTGCCACCAACAGCGAGACATTTGAGTGAGCATGACAAACTCTCAACTGCCATGTTCGTAATGTTAAAAAAAATAAAAAAAAATAATTTGTAACCTAATAAAAATGCTCCATGGTGCTTCACATTCACAAATTTGAAAAAAAAATCGTTATAAAAAAATCTCTTACCGGATCATCAAGGAACTGTGTTATCCTCTCGTTTATAGAAAGCCCTTTCTTCTCTCGTATGAGCATGTAAATCTTATCGATATCTGGACAACTGTACAGCAACTTTTCTATAAATACCTAAAAGACAAAACACAATTATTATTTCTTTTAATACAATGATATCGAAAGAAGTCTCACTTCGTTTTGTCTGCGAATTGTAATGCCTGTGGCGTGATTGATGATGTTTTCCATATCTTGATGGAGTGTATCCGGAATGAAAATACGAGGATCAATGTTTTTGGACGCTGTAAAATTTATGATATTGGCATTTGCAAGACAACACCTTTTTTTTTTTCGATGGGAGAAATCATCCAATGACAACCTTCGCTCTTGGGCGGAGCGGGAGATAGTGTCAAACTCTTACTGACTAAAAAGCCCATCCCATTCCTTCAAGCCTTCATACCGGGGCTCGAGCGCCCTTTCGGATAACCCTGGCCCCAGTAGGCTTCGACCCGGCTGGGCCCCTTCTGTTGCTGACAACTCCTTGAGGTGCGCGGGAACAGCGCGCGCCGTCGACGACTTGGGCTTGGTCCGGACAGTTACCGGACGGCCGGACAGCGAGCTTGCAACACAACCCTCGCTTCTCCAATGATAAAGCTAAACAATTGTTTAAGTTAGTCTTGAAATAGATCGCAAGTTTTTGTGTTTTATGTACGATTATGTGATGTGTGTGTGTGTGTGTGTTTTGTGTTTTATGTTATGTGGTCGCTAAGCGACGAAGCCCTTTGATCAAATAAAAAAAGCCTCACTTCTTCTATTGCCTTTATTAACTTGCAAAATTGTAAGATAATGATACTTTTTAAGTTTTATGCTTTATACAGGGTTACTGGTAAATCGACGTATTTCTTGCAGGACGTGATAATAGGATTAATTCATTAAACCCCAAGCGAACGCCGGTTCGCGCTGTCACTGTCTTTCTATTGTGTCTCTAATTGACTCGATTGAAAGGTAAATGCAATAAATAAATCCACCAAATATTCTAATGATATTCAGTAGTAAGATTTTTTTGAGTTATTAAGATTTTTTGCAAAAACGGAAACTATTTACTGCGTGATTATACTGAAAAATATAATAATATATAATATAATATAATATTCCACAACTATCACACAACGCCGTCTAGTCCCAAGCTAAGCAGAGCTTGTGTTATGGGTACTAGACAACTGATAAACATACCTATATGTTTCTAAATACATACATATCATAGATAAATTACACCCAGACACAGATTAAATGATCGTGCTCATCACACAAACATTTGTCCTGGGTGGGAATCGAACCCACGACCTCCAGCAGAGCAGTCAGGGTCACTAACCACTAGACCAACAGGCCTGTCAAAAAGTTATTATCATAATTGATGCTATAGCAGACTTTTATTAATAAAGAATTAAAAGTTAAAAAATGACTAGAACCTTGACAAATATCAGTAATCAAACATTTAATTTTTTGTAATATTTGGTCAATAGCAAATGGTGTCTAGTGCAAAAAAATACATGATGTAAAAATTACTGAAAAAATATCCTTGTTTTATCAGATATTCAGAAATGTATGATTGTCAAAATACTTTTTCATGTGTGATCGGGAAGGGAAGCGTTTTATGAGGAGTAGGTTAAATAGGCTAGTGGCCGTAAAAATGTAATTAGTCCGTCTTTTAGATTATTCAAAAATAATGGACACTTATTTTTTTATTTGTAAATTAAACCAAAAATTACAAAGATATAGCCCATTAAAGTTACGTGTGACGTCACGCCGTGCTGCATTTTTTCGCACGGGGTGACGTCACACGTAACTTTAATGGGCTGTATCATTTTTATTTTTTGTTTAATCGAAAAAAGAAAAAATACGTGTCCAATGTTTTTTTATAATCTAAAATACGGACTAAATAAAATGAAATTATTTTGACCCTGGACACTACCTTAATAGGGTGGTGTCCAGGGTCAAAATAATTTCATTTTTTTTTTATTTTGAGACGATCGTCGGCCTTAGTTTCAACTCTGCGTCACACAACCTCAAATTTTGTTAACTGCTGCGTGTCTTCCTCTTGTGCTGTGACCTTCATAAGTACTTGCTATGGGTGGATATTGTAATCCTGAATACATTAACGTAGTTAATTGACTATTGTAAAGAAAAATCATGGTCATGTTTCGAGCATCGTTCGCTTTTAAATGAAAAGCCATTCGTCAGCGCTGAGCGCTAAGGGCCTTGACAACTATGTTCTCATTTCGACAGAAGGTAACAGATAACCGAGGAATAAAGAAAATTGACTTTTTCCTTATATCTCTGAACAAACAATGAACTGCTTTTTAACCGACTTCGAAAAGGAGGAGGTTTTATGTTCGGCTGAATGTATGTTTTTGTTTTTTTTTATTAATATGTATGTTCACCGATATCTCAGTCAATTGTGGACCGATTTTGAAAATTCTTTTTTTGACTGAAAGGTTTTGCTTCCAAATTGGTACTATAGAAATATTGTTATGATCTGATCATGAACTTCGAAGTTAAGGAACAGAACTCCTCATAGAATCACAGCAGAACTATGGTTACAAGTAAAGTTGCTTTGTTTATACGTGTAGTCGATGACCGACTGTCAGAAAAGGGGGGGGGGGGTGTATTCAAATGATCTGATGATGAAGCCAGAAGGAAAAAAAAAATGTAATCTAACCGTGTTTGGGATTATTAGAATCGTTTAAGCGTAAGTTTGTCTGAGGGGTACTTTTTTATACAATTATAATTTTTTTTTTTTTGTTAAAAGTTTTTTATCATTACTAGATTATGTAAAGGATCACGATACATGTCGATTCAAGACAGCTTTATTTCCGTTTTTTAAATTAAGAATGTCAACAAATGTAGCAGGGTCAATGACCGTTATTCCGCGGTTATCAGGCGCCTAACTTAGATAAGCATTCTTCCCCTTCTTATCTGATTTCAGAAATTCAATTTCTTTGCTCTAGGAATAATAAAAATCTTCTGGCTACAAATAATCGTCTTCTAAGATGTCCCTCACGCGGGGCTTATCAACTTCTTCTTTTTTGACCAGGCGATATCTCTTTGGAATGCGCTCACTTTGAATATCAGGATTTTTCTTTAAGATGAAGGCATGTGAGCATATTTGCCGACTTTGGTGACTTTGGTGGCCGACCGCATCAGGCAACGGCGCTCTCGCCGCCGCCGGGATTCCAATCTCGATTTCCGGCCACCGTATGCGCGGACTTGCGGACGGCGAGCTATGGGTAGCTCGCTGTCCGACCGTCCGGTAACCGTCCGGACCGAGCCCAAGTCGTAGACGGCGCGCACTGTTCCCGCGCGCCTCAAGGAGTTGTCAGCAACAGCAGGGGCCCAGCTTGGTCGATGCCCACTGGGGTCAGGGTTAGTTTCGAAAGATAGCTCAGCCCCGATTTGAAAGCACGAAGGAACGGGGTGGGTTTTTAGTAAATAAGAGTCTGATAGCATCTCCCGCTCCACCCAAGAGCGGTGATGTCATTGGAGGATTTTCCCACCGAAAAAAAAGCACAGATTGGTTGGATTTGTCTTTTCACAATTTTGCTTATTTATTGTATATGACATGTATCTAACATTTTCTGGTGTTTTCTTTTATATTTGTGGATTTCCAGAGGTTTAAAAAAGTTCAAACCTGGCCTTAAGGGCAAACAAATTCACTTTGACAGACAGCGCCCTCCGCTTTGTCTCAACACCGTCAACTTCCTCGAGGCTTGTGGTCAACATGTACCTACCCAAAGTACTTAAACGAGTGCACTTTCGATAACGGTACACCATTTATTTTGACTGACGATACTTAATGATATTTATTGTTTTTTATGAATGTTTTGAGAGCAGTGGTGTCCGAGTGGTAACGGCCACCACTTACGAGGTGTAGGTCGTGGGTTCAAACCCAGCCAGGCGCATTATTTTGAGTAATTTATATCAAACCCAGTTTTGCCACAGTCAAAATCTTGATTGACGAAAACTTGATTGACGGTTTTTGGCACTGATTGACGAAAACCATCATTCATGATTGATGGAATTGAATGACGCATGACCGTGTAATGTTCGCCCTAGAGCCAATAATTCGGAGGATCCACCAACCCGCACTGGGCCCGCGTGGTGGATTACGGCCCATTCCCTCTCCTAGAGAGGAGGCCTGAGTCCCAACAGTGGGAACATTATAAGGCCGACTACGCTATCCTATACTATGTATTTGTAAATGGTAAAACAGTACCTACTTGTTGAATAGTAAACATCTTAAAACTTGAACCAAAAAAAATCTGGAATCTATTAAAACTATCTATGTGGCAATCGTTTACTTACGTATTATTATAAGTATATGATTTATAAGGTATCGGCCAAGTGCAAGTCACACTTGCGCATGAAGGATTCCGTACCATTATCTATTAAAAACGGCAAAAAAGTTATGTTTGTTGTATTGGACGCCTTTTAGATATTTAATATTGATTCTGTTTTTTAATAGTTGTTGTTATAGCGGTAACAGAAACACATCATAAATAATATAATATTCCACAACTATCACACAACGCCGTCTAGTCTCAAGTTAAGCAGAGCTTGTGTTATGAGTACTAGACAACTGATAAACATACTTATATATTTACATATTTTAGATAAATTACACCCAGACACAGAACAAATGATCGTGCTCATCACACAAACATTTGCCCTGGCTGGGAATCGAACCCACGACTTCCGGCATAGCAGTCAGGGTCACTAACCACTAGACCAACAGGCCTGTCAACTAACTAGCATGGTTCATGAAATACAGCCTGGTGACAGATGGACAGACAAACGAACCTACTAATAAGACTCATGAGATAAAACCTGATGACAAACAGACGGACAGTGGAGTGATTGCAATAGGGTCCCGTTTTTATCCATTGGGTACGGAACCCTAATTACAATGGATGTACGTAATAGCGTCGCAATGGCGTAAGCTGTTAAGTTGGTGTTACTGAAATTTTAAATAATTAAATGATTTGTCACTGTCTTAGGCGGTCGCCGACTTCTGCGAAGCAGTAATGCTCGCTAAGGAGGAAGCCGACCGCATCAGGCACCGGCACTCTCGCCGCCGCCGCCAGGATTCCGATCCCTCCCGATTTCCGGCCACCGTAGGCGCGGGCTTGCGGACAGTGAACAATGGGTAGCTCGCTGTCCGGCCGTCCGGTAACTGTCCGGAGCCAGCCCAAGTCGTCGACGGTGCGCACTGTTCCCGCGCGCTTCAAGGAGTTGTCAGCAACAGCAGGGGCCCAGCCGGGTCGAAGCCTACTGGGGCAGAGTTACCTGAAAGGGAACTCGAGCCCCGGTATGAAGGCTTGAAGGAACGGGGTACTCGATACTTCCACGTTTTCTTGAGATACCTGTACATGAATAGTTGTATAAATGCTCACGTGAGTATTGATACCTCGATTCATGGGTCAGGCAGGGGGCGAGTAGTTTAAGCAATAAATAAATTAATTAATACTAACACTAGTTTTAAGTTTTTATATTACTAACAGATTGGATCCTGGTTAACTTAAATAAACGTATTATTATTTCCTTTTTTTTTTAATACATATTTTTGATATATTTTTAAATATTTTTTATAACAATTATATATAAAAAAAAAAACATTTAAAAATATAAAAACAGTAGTCCACCGATGTCGGGAGCAGGGTCCAAGCTACAGGTGATTAGGGCTCCAGAGACAGGAACTTCCTCACAATGCGAGCCGTATCGAGGAGTACTGCCTTCTGTATCTGGCCCTTGATCCTTGTATTATTATTATTATTAACAGACAGACATACAGATAGTGTGAGTACTTGGCTGAACCAATATGGTAAATTTTGAAAAAAAAAAAAAAAGCCGAGGCTATGGATCAGCAAAGCATAATTTGTGTCTCGTTACTACATTTCCGTGGATTTTTAGAGTTTCAAAGTTAACCTTTTGAATACCGTAATTGGAGACACAATAAAAAGACAATGAGTGAGCGAACGCCGGCGTTCGCTTGGGGTTTAATTATAATAATATAATATAATATAACATTCCACAACTATCACACAACGCTGTCTAGTCCCAAGCTAAGCAGAACTTGTGTTATGGGTACTAGACAGCTGATAAACATACTTATATATTTCATCCAGACACAGAACATATGATCATGCTTATCACACAAACATTTGTCCTGATTGGAAATCGAACCACCACGACTTCTAGCGTAGCAATCAGAGCTAATAACCACTAGACCTATATTAATAAAAAATAAAAAAAAACAATTAAAAAAATATATATTATGATTATTAATTAATTAATTTATTATTATTAAATTAATTAATCAACGAGGAAAAACTATGTAGATTAGAAAGCAAAAAAGGCTGAATTACCTTTCCAAGAAATCCAGTTCCCCCAGTAATAAACACAGATTTTCCAGCGTAGAATTCTGCTACTGACGGTTTCTCTGCTTCTTTTGTTTTTAACGGAACCATTTTGATCGAAAACTCAAAGCACTGCCTTCGAATAAATATTACTTCCTTTTATCAGCACTGTACTTATGTAGTTTGTTTTTTATTTTATTTTTTATTTTAGTAAAGTGCAGGGTCAAAATTAACTTTCACAACTGAACGACAAACCGTCCGATGCAATAATGAGTCGATTGAAGAACGACTGGATAATATTAACGATAAACGGTTCGACATCGTTGCGAAATCGTTTCGGCAAGCTGCCCATTTATCGAAACAGTTATTTATTTACGATTGTTTTTAAATTATTTCGTGCTTGTTTTTCCAAAAAAGACTTGAAATTGAAAAATTAATGAAGGGTTGAAGTTGAATCTACTGGTTCTTTTCAAGTTTATTTATTTATTAAAAAAAAAAACAAAAACAATAAGAAGTAATTAATTAAATAATAATAATTTAATAATATTTTTTATTTTATTTATGATTTTTTTTATTTATTTAATTTTAATTTTGAAAAGGATGTCTCTACTAAGTACTACTAAGTACTCCTGTTTCGTGGGTTTGTTTACCAGCTCCGTAGACCATACAGACATTATTTATGTTCCATATGGGAATTAGTATACATTAAGTTTAGAATCGCTTACTCGCTTCAAACCAACATAGTTGTTACGGATAACAATCTTGGAATTATCAGGAAGCTGGCGTACGGCGCGCACTGTTCCCGCGCGCCTTAAGGAGTTGTCAGCAACAGCAGGGACCCAGCCGGGTCGAAGCCTACTGGGGCCAGGGTTATCCGAAAGGGCGCTCGAGCCCCGGTATGAAGGCTAGAAGGAACGGGGTGGGTCTTTTAGTCAGTAAGAGTCTGACACTATCTCCCGCTCCGCCCAAGAGCGGGGGATGTCAATGCATGATTTTTTCCCACCATAAAAACAAAAAAAAAAGGTGCCATGTTAATGCGTCCGGGTTGTAATAATATATATATATATATATTTAGGAAGCTGGCGTAAAAAAGGGTTAGTGTTATAATAATAATAAGACATTTATTTGTGAACATAGGGTATGGTTAAAGATTTTGTACAAAAAAATATAATGTCCCAACTATGTCCCGTCAGAAGGCATACAAATATTATCAATATTGTACTAATTCGAATTTATAATATTTATAATTATATCAAAATGATAATTAAAATACAATAATCGTTAAAAAAAACTGAGCAAGTGCGAATCGAACTCGCACACTGAGGGTTCTGTGCAAACTAAAATTCTCTCGGAGGAGGAGGAAGGAGTAGGAGTCTTGAAGATTTTTCCGAATTGCATTTTTTTTTGTGACGTATGTAACAACAAATTTATTGTTTTCTGATTTATTCCTATACCTGTGCTATAAGACCTTGCTTTATGCCAAATTTCAGGATAATGGGTCAAAGGAAAATACCCTATAAATTTCGATCTTTGAGAGTATCAAAATATACGTTTTTTTACGACATAAACGGCCGTATTTTTTTTATTAGAAGTTTGATTTTTTCAAAGCTTGAAGGGACCGTAGACCTGAGTATATGGTTTTAATTTCAACTCGATACCTCCACGCGGTCTCGAGATATAGGATCTTGACAGACAGAAAGACAGACGGACGGACGGACAACCAAGTGATCCTATAAGGGTTCCGTTTTTTCTTTTTGAGATAAGGAACCCTAAAAACACAAAAGTAATAATAAAATGTCAATAATTAAAATAAAGTCTGTCACAGTTTAATTCATTAAACCCCACCAAACGCCGGCGTTCACTCTTTCATTGTGTTTAACGTTAATTAACAATTAATTGCATGTCACATTTAAATAAATTATAGTAATAATCAGTCAAAAGAGTAAATAATGTCAATATATATATAAAATGATAAATTTTACATTTTAAAAAATTATCATTTAGATAATATTCCTCATGTCATTGTCATTAAATAATACTTTTAAAAGATTTATTTTAAACTCATTTACGTTTTTGCTGCTTATCACTTGCTCAGGTTACTTATATAATATAATAATAATATATTCCACAACTATCACATAACGCCGTCTAGTCCCTAGCTATGAGTGATGTTATGAATACTAGACAACTGATAAACATACTAATATATTTGTATATTTCTAAATACATACATTTATCGATAAATTACACCCAGACACAGAACAAATGATCATGCTCATCACACAAACATTTGTCCTGGGTGGCATCCGATCCCACGACCTCCGGCATAGTAATCAAGGCCACTAACCACTAGACTAACAAGACAGGTATTATAATTATTTTAAGATGCCATGGTAGGACCTCAGATTGTCCAAAAGAGTTATCGTGGTCCTGAAACGCTAAAAACAACTGAAAGTACACAGGTAGGTTTTAGTAAAATTAAAATCAGTAAAAGTTGGATACTCCCTCTAGCTCCACCCAGAGCGCGAAGAGATATTTGAAGATGGGCAATCTTCAAATATCTTAACCTCAAAAAAAAAATCCTCACAACATTGTTTATGGGATGACGCCATTATCCTGCAGAGGGATAGTCGCTGACGGGTATTATGCAAGTACCCACACAACATTAATTTTATTACACGTGAAACCTGAAACATGTCTAGAATTTTCATGTAGAGAATCTATATACAAAATTTAATAACTGTTTCATGAAAAATCACAAAGTTATAAGCTTGTTATATCAGCAAAAATACATAGGAGAGGCTGTGGTAGAGCGTACGAAAATCTCACTTCAGGCAGTCTCCAAGTGGGGCGAAACCAATCTGGTGGGATTCAACGCCGCCAAAATACAGGCGTGTCTGTACACCGCCAAAAAGAGCCCATTCACCTCGGCTCCTATTTTTCAGAATGTATCATTGGATTGTACCGACCGCCTTCAGCTCTTGGGTGTCAAAATTTCCTCCGACCTCAATTTTGGGCGGTTCATTGAGTCCAAAGCCAAAGTAGCTGCTAGGAAACGAGGCGTTCTTGCAAAAGTCCGGTGGTACTTCACACCGGGACTGCTTTTAATGTTATACAAAGCACAGGTCCGATCGTGTGTAGAGTACTGCAGCCACATACGGGCTGATGCTGCAAAGTGCCACCTGGCAGCTTTGGACTCAGTGGAAAGGCGTGCGAAGAGGCTGATTGATGATCCAGATTTGGTTAAGTCCAATCTTCAAAGCCTTGAGAGCACAGGCGTAGGGTAGCCAGCCTTTCGGTGTTTTACAGGTTGCTTTTTGGAGAGTGTGCACAGGAATTGCATGACTTGATTCCGCCATCTCATTTCTACCATCGGACAAACCGACGTACGGCGAGTACCCTTAACTTGTTGAAACATCTACGGTCCGGACTAAGCATTTCGCCTCGTCATTTATACCGCATACATCGAAGGACTGGAACAATTTGCCTGCTGCGGTCCTCCCATTTGATTATAATTTAGGTGTCTTCAAGGCTAAAGTGAATAGGCTCTTAATAATCTAGTTTGCCTCACCATCAACAATTGCATCACTGCTTACCATCAGGCGGGATCGTAGTCAAGTACTAGTTTATAACAGATAAAAAAAAAACATAGTCACCGGGCCATCCAGGTGACTGAGGTGTTGTGTTGCACTTGCAACCAATTGTTTGCTGGTGCCTCATACCCGTTATGACCTGCAGTGACTTATGTTGTATTTAATTTTGGTGGTGTTCAAATTATGACCCTTTTAAATATTTTTGGGAAAAAATATAACATGGTGTAAAAACTAATGGAATCCATTCAGTTACTGATTCTGAACAAACTACATATATTCAGGTTTTGCATAAAATAAAAATAATGTTGTATACGAGTACACATATCACGGCTAAAGGTCAAATCTTTATTGTTTTAATAAAAGCCTTTGATATATAATATCATTGCCTTTGACAGTGTCGGTTACTCTTTGCTATCATAGAAATTGGGAGTAAAACTGGAGTTGCTTACCGTAATCTTATTTAATGATCGCTAACAGGTTGTTAAAACTGGACTCTATCTGAGTAGTTTCATGTCTTTAATATTCGGTATTCCCCAGGGTTTCGTTTTGAGGCCATTATTGTTCCTGGTTTTTACCCATAATAAACACCAAGCAATCTGCTTGGTGTTTATTCTAGTTTGGAATGGAAATAAATAAAATGATGAAAGATGCTGTTGCCAATACCCTAGGAAGACATCTAAGTCATCCGGTCATCTATTTATATGTAAATTAAAGAATAAAATTATAATAAAAAAATTGTACAATCTTCAAAATATAAATGGTGAAGCAAGAAAAAAATCTTGAACTGATAATGATCATCGGTATTCTAACATGGAATGCACAACTAATGCCTACGCATAAAAAGCATTATTGTATATGTAATGGTTTGATACGTCCCAAAACAAATATTAAAAAACAGGTTATGTAAATAAAGTTTTACCAGAGCGATACAACGTCTAGACTGTTAAAAATGCCAAAAAAATACTAAAAAAAAAAAAAAATAATAAAAGCTCTATGTCTGCAATTACGAATTTTTAACACCTTCAAAATCTATTTACAAAGAGACCAAACTGGTAAACATCAAACATTTTTTTTTGTATAGCACATAATAATATAATATATTGTGTAAATAAGTATATACTTATTTATACAATAAGTTACAACTTCATTCAATCAAATATTACGTTCCTAATAAAAACGCTTTGAGCCTATTAGCTTGTAATGTCTAGAACTAAAGTGAAACTGGTCGACAGTTACCAGGATTTGATTTTGTACTTACTAGTTTTGTAAATTAGAGTGACTTTAGTGATTTTTATTAAAAAAAAAAAAAATCTACAATCTGATAAATTTTGAAATTATATGTTTTTTTAAGTTAAAAAAAAAATACTTATTTTAATGTTTGAAATTTTGGTGCTCAAATTAATAATAATAATACTTTATAATATTTATTGACACTTCAAGACACAGTTATCAGTGTAGCTCTTACTTTTGTACTAGGTATTCTTGTATCACAAGAGCCAAACCTTTCTTAAATATCAGAGGAAATAGGGAGTGTCAAAAGTCAATTACAGGGTTATAGAATTAGCAAAAGGATACATTTTTTTTATTAAAATATAAGAAAAAGAAAAAAAATATAAAAAGAAATATAAAAAAGAAGGTATAGTACTCCACGAGTAAGTCATGTTTACGTAGGTACGTGCAAGAAGTGTATTACTTAGTCATTGTATCATTTACTACTTCACAATGTTGTCAAGTAAGTTTTTTGTTTCATTGTAGTCATAATTATCAAGCCTGCACTTGCTTATTGTCTGTTTGAATTGAAAGTTGCTTAAGGCGTTTAGTTCATTGAACCTTCTGGCCGAAATTATGCGAACGCAACTCGCGCACTCGCCTAGGCGGCAGTACGCAAATCTGTGCATTTATTTGCGGCCAGCAGCGCCCGGAAAGCGCTTTAAATCCATTTTCTCTGCGAGATATTGATTGATTTACATATGCAATGTTCACTTTGAAGAATATTTAACCACCAACTTTTATGTGTAAAAATGTTTCTAAAGGTCCAAGCCGTTTCGAAGGAGTAGGGAAAAGTTGCGAAAAGTTGCGAAATTGCAAAATAATACATTAAGTTTAGAATCGCTTACTCGCTTCAAACCAACATAGTTGTTACGGTTAACAATCTTGGAATTATCAGGAAGCTGGCGTACGGCGCGCACTGTTCCCGCGCGCCTTAAGGAGTTGTCAGCAACAGCAGGGACCCAGCCGGGTCGAAGCCTACTGGGGCCAGGGTTATCCGAAAGGGCGCTCGAGCCCCGGTATGAAGGCTAGAAGGAACGGGGTGGGTCTTTTAGTCAGTAAGAGTCTGACACTATCTCCCGCTCCGCCCAAGAGCGGGGGATGTCAATGCATGATTTTTTCCCACCATAAAAAAAAAGGTGCCATGTTAATGCGTCCGGGTTGTAATAATATATATATATATATATATTTTTAGGAAGCTGGCGTAAAAAAGGGTTAGTGTTATAATAATAATAAGACATTTATTTGTGAACATAGGGTACCTATGGTTAAAGATTTTGTACAAAAAAATATAATGTCCTAACTATGTCCCGTCAGAAGGCATACAAATATTATCAATATTGTACTAATACGAATTTATAATATTTATAATTATATCAAAATGATAATTAAAATACAATAATCGTTAAAAAAAACTGAGCAAGTGCGAATCGAACTCGCACACTGAGGGTTCTGTGCAAACTAAAATTCTCTCGGAGGAGGAGGAAGGAGTAGGAGTCTTGAAGATTTTTCCGAATTGCATTTTTTTTTTGTGACGTATGTAACAACAAATTTATTGTTTTCTGATTTATTCCTATACCTGTGCTATAAAACCTTGCTTTATGCCAAATTTCAGGATAATGGGTCAAAGGAAAGTACCCTATAAATTTCGATCTTTGAGAGTATCAAAATATACGTTTTTTTACGACATAAACGGCCGTATTTTTTTTATTAGAAGTTTGATTTTTTCAAAGCTTGAAGGGACCGTAGACCTGAGTATATGGTTTTAATTTCAACTCGATACCTCCACGCGTTCTCGAGATATAGGATCTTGACAGACAGAAAGACAGACGGACGGACGGACAATCAAGTGATCCTATAAGGGTTCCGTTTTTTCTTTTTGAGATAAGGAACCCTAAAAACACAAAAGTAATAATAAAATGTCAATAATTAAAATAAACTCTGTCACAGTTTAATTCATTAAACCCCAACCAAACGCCGGCTTCACTCTTTCGTTGTGTTTAACGTTAATTAACAATTAATTGCTTGTCACATTTAAATAAAGTATAGTAATAATCAGTCAAAAGAGTAAATAATGTCAATATACATATAAAATGATAAATTTTATATTTTTAAAAATTGTCATTTAGATAATATTCCTCATGTCATTGTCATTAAACAATACTTTTAAAAGATTTATTTTAAACTCATTTACGTTTTTGCTGCTTATCACTTGCTCAGGTTACTTATATAATATAATAATAAAATATTCCACAACTATCACATAACGCCGTCTAGTCCCTAGCTATGAGTGATGGTATGAATACTAGTCAACTGATAAACATACTAATATATTTGTATATTTCTAAATACATACATTTATCGATAAATTACACCCAGACATAGAACAAATGATCATGCTCATCACACAAACATTTGTCCTGGGTGGCATCCGATCCCACGACCTCCGGCATAGTAGTCAAGGCCACTAACCACTAGACTAACAAGACAGGTATTATTATTATTATACAACTTTATTGCACACCTTAACTTAATAAAGGACAAACATTTACAAAGTTTAAGTGTACAATAGGCGGTCTTATTGCATAGGGCAATTTCTACCAGACAACCTTTGGGATTTTTATACTGTGCTTTGGGTGGACTGAACCGAAAGGAATATGATTTCTGGCTGAAAGTGTACAACAACTTATAGAAACAATGCAAAAATAAAATAAAATACATAAATAAAAAACCAAATAATAAACTAATAAATATAAAATATAATTACAATTAGAAAGGAGAAGAAGAACTAAAGTGATAGATAATGCTCGCCTCACTTCTATGGGTAATGCATTCTTCAAACGAGCTGCCTGTATCGTGAAAGATTTAGAGCTATGGGACCTGTTTTTATCTCACACAGATATTATAATTATTTTAAGATGCCATGGTAGGACCTCAGATTGTCCAAAAGAGTTATCGTGGTCCTGAAACGCTAAAAACAACTGAAAGTACACAGGTAGGTTTTAGTAAAATTAAAATCAGTAAAAGTTGGATACTCCCTCTAGCTCCACCCAGAGCGCGAAGAGATATTTGAAGATGGGCAATCTTCAAATATCTTAACCTCAAAAAAAAAACCTCACAACATTGTTTATGGGATGATGCCATTATCCTGCAGAGGGATAGTCGCTGACGGGTATTATGCAAGTACCCACACAACATTAATTTTATTATACGTGTAACTGCGTGATATAGTTCCGTATAAATTTGTAATAATTTCTTGATGGTTCTTGGATTTAGGAATTTTATTGAAATAAAATGCAATGTTCCGTTCAAGAGGTCAAGCGAGTATATTTTTCGTAATGGCGTCTTTTTACAATATTCGAGGAGCAGGGGTGTGGGAACAATATAGGCAACCAATCAGAACCGAGATCGCGTGATATTTATGGTATCTTATTGGACGACGATGACGATGATTATCTGACGCAATGCTCCTCAACAATACGTGAAACCTGAAACACATGTCTAGTATTTTCATGTAAAGAATCTATGTACAAAATTTAATAACTGTTTCATGAAAAATCACAAAGTTATAAGCTTGTTATGTCAGCAAAAATACATAGGAGAGGCTGTGGTAGAGCGTACGAAAATCTCACTTCAGGCAGTCTCCAAGTGGGGCGAAACCAATCTGGTGGGAAATACAGGTGTGTCTGTACACCGCCAAAAAGAGCCCGTTCACCTCGGCTCCTATTTTTCAGAATGTATCATTGGATTGTACCGACCGCCTTCAGCTCTTGGGTGTCAAAATTTCAATTTTGGGCGGTTCATTGAGTCCAAAGCCAAAGTAGCTGCTAGGAAACGAGGCGTTCTTGCAAAAGTCCGGTGGTACTTCACACCGGGACTGCTTTTAATGTTATACAAAGCACAGGTCCGATCGTGTGTAGAGTACTGCAGCCACATACGGGCTGATGCTGCAAAGTGCCACCTGGCAGCTTTGGACTCAGTGGAAAGGCGTGCGAAGAGGCTGATTGATGATCCAGATTTGGTTAAGTCCAATCTTCAAAGCCTTGAGAGCACAGGCGTAGGGTAGCCAGCCTTTCGGTGTTTTACAGGTTGCTTTTTGGAGAGTGTGCACAGTTTGTGCAATTGCATGACTTGATTCCGCCATCTCATTTCTACCATCGGACAAACCGACGTACGGCGAGTATCCACCCTTAACTTGTTGAAACATCTACGGTCCGGACTAAGCATTTCGCCTCGTCATTTATACCGCATACATCGAAGGACTGGAACAATTTGCCTGCTGCGGTCCTCCCATTTGATTATAATTTAGGTGTCTTCAAGGCTAAAGTGAATAGGCTCTTAATAAACTAGTTTGCCTCACAATCAACAATTGCATCACTGCTTACCATCAGGCGGGATCGTAGTCAAGTACCAGTTTATAACAGATAAAAAAAAAACTAGTCACCGGGCCATCCAGGTGACTGAGGTGTTGTGTTGCACTTGCAACCAATTGTTTGCTGGTGCCTCATACCCGTTATGACTTGCAGTGACTTATGTTGTATTTAATTTTGGTGGTGTTCAAATTATGACCCTTTTAAATATTTTTGCGAAAAAATATAACATGGTGTAAAAACTATTGGAATCCATTCAGTTACTGATTCTGAACAAACTACATATATTCAGGTTTTGCATAAAATAAAAATAATGTTGTATACGAGTACACATATAACGGCTAAAGGTCAAATCTTTATTGTTTTAATAAAAACCTTTGATATATAATATCATTGCCTTTGACACTGTCGGTTACTCTTTGCTATCATAGAAATTGGGAGTAAAACTGGAGTTGCTTACCGTAATCTTATTTAATGATCGCTAACAGGTTATTAAAACTGGACTCTATCTGAGTAGTTTCATGTCTTTAATATTCGGTATTCCCCAGGGTTTCATTTTGAGGCCATTATTGTTCCTGGTTTTTACCCATAATAAACACCAAGCAATCTGCTTGGTGTTTATTGGAGTTTATTCCAAACTAGAATAAACACCAAGCAATCTGCTTGGTGTTTATTCTAGTTTGGAATGGAAATAAATAAAATGATGAAAGATGCTGTTGCCAATACCCTAGGAAGACATCTAAGTCATCCGGTCATCTATTTATATGTAAATTAAAGAATAAAATTATAATAAAAAAATTGTACAATCTTCAAAATATAAATGGTGAAGCAAGAAAAAATCTTGAACTGATAATGATCATCGGTATTCTAACATGGAATGCACAACTAATGCCTACGCATAAAAAGCATTATTGTATATGTAATGGTTTGATACGTCCCAAAACAAATATTAAAAAACAGGTTATGTAAATAAAGTTTTACCAGAGCGATACAACGTCTAGACTGTTAAAACTGCCAAAAAAATAATAAAAAATCAAATAATAAAAGCTCTATGTCTGCAATTACGAATTTTTAACACCTTCAAAATCTATTTACAAAGAGACCAAACTGGTAAACATCAAACATTTTTTTTTGTATAGCACATAATAATATAATATATTGTGTAAATAAGTATATACTTATTTATACAATAAGTTACAACTTCATTCAATCAAATATTACGTTCCTAATAAAAACGCTTTGAGCCTATTAGCTTGTAATGTCTAGAACTAAAGTGAAACTGGTCGACAGTTACCAGGATTTGATTTTGTACTTACTAGTTTTGTAAATTAGAGTGACTTTAGTGATATTTAATAAAAAAAAAAAAAATCTACAATCTGATAAATTTTGAAATTATATGTTTTTTTAAGTTAAAAAAAAAATACTTATTTTAATGTTTGAAATTTTGGTGCTCAAATTAATAATAATAATACTTTATAATATTTATTGACACTTCAAGACACAGTTATCAGTGTAGCTCTTACTTTTGTACTAGGTATTCTTGTATCACAAGAGCCAAACCTTTCTTAAATATCAGAGGAAATAGGGAGTGTCAAAAGTCAATTACAGGGTTATAGAATTAGCAAAAGGATACATTTTTTTTATTAAAATATAAGAAAAAGAAAAAAAATATAAAAAGAAATATAAAAAAGAAGGTATAGTACTCCACGAGTAAGTCATGTTTACGTAGGTACGTGCAAGAAGTGTATTACTTAGTCATTGTATCATTTACTACTTCACAATGTTGTCAAGTAAGTTTTTTGTTTCATTGTAGTCATAATTATCAAGCCTGCACTTGCTTATTGTCTGTTTGAATTGAAAGTTGCTTAAGGCGTTTAGTTCATTGAACCTTCTGGCCGAAATTATGCGAACGCAACTCGCGCACTCGCCTAGGCGGCAGTACGCAAATCTGTGCATTTATTTGCGGCCAGCAGCGCCCGGAAAGCGCTTTAAATCCATTTTCTCTGCGAGATATTGATTGATTTACATATGCAATGTTCACTTTGAAGAATATTTAACCACCAACTTTTATGTGTAAAAATGTTTCTAAAGGTCCAAGCCGTTTCGAAGGAGTAGGGAAAAGTTGCGAAAAGTTGCGAAATTGCAAAATATTTTTTTTTGACAAAAGTATTAATTGCACGAAAAAATCAAATGTTGATATTATTGTTCATGAATCTATAATAAACATATATTTTTTTAAAACCAATTGATCTAGCCGTTACGGAGGAGTAGGCCTCAGAAAATCACTGTTTTATGGCACTTTTCGGGCGCTTGGCCCTTAAGGGCTTCTTCACACGTACCACAACCAGACCACGTCGCAACGACAAAATGCTGTCAAGCAGTGGTTACGTGTGAATAGTGTCGCTGCAGCTTTTTGTAGTTGCGTTGTGGTACCGACAAAATATCGATGCGGTGGCGTTGTCGCCGGTAGTTGCGATGCGGTTACGTGGTGAGCAGACACGGTTACGCACTGTCGTTGCGTCGACGCAACGTTGTGTTTGCGATGTGGTCGGCAACTAGTTCGCAGTGCCGCTGGTGGTTGCGTTGTGGTTGCGATGTGGTCGTTATCACACACACGGTCGATAACGACTGCAAAATGTGGTACGTGTGAATGGTCCTATTCATTTTCAATACGAAATATACGCCCGGCCACGTGGTGTGGTTGAGGTGTGGTCGTGGTCATGATGTGGTACGTGTAAAGAAGCCCTAAGTGTTTAAGTTGTTTTAGGTTGTTTTAGTTGCATTGATTGATTGGACTCTTTGTATTGTACGTAGTAGTGGTGTTTTCTGGCAAAGTTGCTCTTAGTCCGTTTGACTGGGCATCTGTCAGTTCTCCTGGATGAAATAGTAGAAATGGCAGTACATTTTGGTATCTAAGTCATCTATAATATAAGTCACCTCATTAATAACGCACAGAGAGAATTGAGGCAGTTTATGCAGCTCTGTGAGCCTAAACCAGATTGATATAGACGTTTTGGCGAGATCTAAGAGCACAGGACAGGATATACCGGCAAAAACATATAAAAGGAATTTAATTTTGGTTCTGCTCAATTTAAGGTAAACACTCTCCACTCTTTGCCACCAAACACTATCAATCTGCTCTAGACTGCAAATAGCATACACTAGGAAACCGTTTTCATCTGGATGTCCAACGTCAGAGGGTCCATTTATCATCAGGAAGAGATAAGGACTGAGGGCCGATCTTTGATGCAAGTCAACAACCATATTATTCTGCTGTGCTGCCAGGTCTGCTATAGCCTGGACTTGGGTACTACATTAACTAAACGTTGACCTGATTAACTGCACATACTTTCCCGGCAAAGTTGTTTTCCTTGAAGGCCTACCTCAAAAATGACATTAATGCCTGTTGTATATAATAAATAAAAAGAATTAAACCCAGCATGATGAAGCTATAAATTAAAATATATTGACACATTAAATAACCAACAATTCTTTACGACGTATTATATACAAAACGGCCTCTTCGAGCAGAAATGACATGTATGTAATTACACAGTTATGTTAAATAAGGCTGTATTAATGTTACGACGATCACTCTGACCTCTATTCCGACTGCGACGTTGGCAAGCACAAAGGCCTTTTTAGGGTTCCGTAGCCAAATGGCAAAAAATAGAACCATTATAGATTCATTATGTCTGTCTGTCTATCTGTCTGTCTGTCCGTCCATATGTCACAGCCACTTTTTCCCGAAACTATAAGAGCTATACCGTTGAAACTTAGTAAGTAGATGTATTCTGTGAACCGCATTAAGATTTTCACACAAAAATAGAAAAAAAAAAACATAAATTTTGGGGTCCCCATACTTAGAACTGAAACCCAAAAATTTTTTTTTTTAATCAAACTCATACGTGTGGTGGGTATCTATGGATAGTTCTTCAAAAATGATATTGAGGTTTCTAATATCATTTTTTTCTAAACTGAATAGTTTGCGCGAGAGACATTTCAAAACTGGTAAAATGTGTGTCTAACTTCTAAAATAAGAGAATGATAAAACAAAAAAATATATGATGTACATTACCATGCAAACCGCCAACGAAAATTGGTTTGAACGAGATCTAGTAAGTAGGTTTTTTTTATTACATAAATCTAAAAAAATACACTAATATTATAACATTGAATTACAAGAACTTTTATATCATGTTACTTGCTGTTACGGAACCCTTCATAGGCAAGTCCAACTCGCACTTGGCCAGTTTTTTAAATGGAAATTCATCAAACAATATCTCCAACTTTTACCGATAAAAATCTACCCGTGTTCTTTTAGACATCATCATCATTATTTCAGTTGTAATGCTGCTTCTACTGTTAGACGTGGGGCTCCCCCAAGTGTGGTCACAACTAACGGTCCTGTGCATCTTGCATTCATCGGATTCCCGCAACTTTCACTAGGTCATCGGTCCACTTTGTGGAAATCCTTCCAAATCTACGTCTTCCGTTGCACAGTCGCTACTCCAGTATCTTTCGGCCCCAACAGCCATCTATTCTGTTCCTTCAGTAACAGTAATCTTTTGCATTCCAAGAGCCACGGTGACTCTATCGAATAATCTTGCAGCCAAAGCGGGTTTGATTTTGGACCGGTCAAAGTTTATTGTCAAGGTGATAGCAATATGGTCAAGCGAGGTATTGTCTTGTCACTAGTGTGAATCTGTTACATGGTTTTGAATCTGTTTATACAGATAAAATATATACTTTATTGTACATTGGGAAATAATAAACAAATTAAACAATAACTTAAATAATTAAAAATAATATATATGTCGCAGTAAGATAGATAAAGCCGTAATATAGTTATATCCCTAGGGATATAATTATATACCGTAACATAGTTATACGAAAGCGATTCTTTACTATCTCACTAGGAATATAGTTATAAAACCGTCGAAGTTTAGTGATATACTTATATTACTAGATTAAGTTCAGTGTTATAAATATATTAGGGTTTGTCTCAAAACAGACATATTGTATCATATTGTCATCATATTGTAGTATATTAAAGCTTATTTATTCTCAAACATTTTTGAAAAATTGAAAAAATTTCAAAAGTGTGCCACTTTTTTGAGACAGACCCATTACTTTATTAAGCTTAGTGAAATAGAAATCTACCTTAAATAATTAAATAAAACAAAATTTTATTGATTTTATCTTTATTAATAAATTAACTTTATGTATCCTGCAGTTAGTTACAATACTTTGTGACATTAACACGTATTAAAGTTATTATAATTAAAACGATCATATTTTTTGGAATTTAAACATTAACAATATAATTAAAACTAATCAAATATTAAATATCTTTTAAAGCCAAAATCTTTTAAACAGTTTTGATATATCTTTTTAGGGTTCCGTAGTCAACTAGGAACCCTTATAGTTTCACCATGTCTGTCTGTCCGTCTGTCTGTCTGTCTGCCCGTCTGTCCGTCCTCACTTAATCTCTGTGACCGTTAGCACTAGAAAGCTGAAATTTGGTACCAATATGTACATCAATCACGCCGACAAAGTGGTAAAATAAAAATTGGAAAAAAATGTTTTATTAGGGTAGCCCCCCTATATGTAAAGTGGGAAGTGATTTTTTTTTTTTAATTTCAATCCTAACGTGTGATATATCGTTGGATAGGTATTTGAAATGAATAGGGGTTTACTAAAATCATTTTTTGATAATGTCAATAGTTTCGGAAATAATCGCTCCAAAAGTAAAAAACAATGTGTGTGTCCCCCTCTAACTTTTGAACCATAAGTTTAGAAAATATGAAAAAAATCTGAAAAGTAGAACTTTATAAGGACTTTCTAGGAAAATCATTTTGAACTTGATGGAAAGAATAGTTTTTGTACAAAAAGACAAAAAGGTTCTACAAAATAATTTCTGGACTAAGTTTGTAGTATAATCGTATAGGCAAGCATTTTTTTCAGCTCATAAGTGGGTACACTTATTGTGACGGACGGGAAACTACGGAACCCTACACTGAGCGTGGCTCGACACGCTCTTGGCTGGTTTTTTTTTTTCTTATCAACAAGTTGAGATCTTGGTTTCTTTAAAAGTATTTTTTAATTTTTGTTCAGACAAGAAGAGGTCATGACATCTAGAATTACATAGCACTGAATGCTTCTTACAGGCACATCTTTCAGTAGTACACTGTTTATTCGATTTTTTACAGGAACATTTTAAATAACCTTGGCCACCAAAGCGCGAAAATTTTTGGCATATTTCTCTCAGTGACAAGTTTTCATTTGGTATAGAATCATTCAAAGTAATATAAAGCGCGCCGCACACTCCGAAAGCTATTTCACTAAACTTAATCTAGTAATATAAGTATATCACTAAACTTGGACCGTTTTATAACTATATTCCTAGTGAGATAGTAATGAATCGCTTTCGTATAACTATGTTACGGTATATAATTATATCCCTAGGGATATATACGATAATATTACGGCTTCATCTATCTTACTGCGATATATACACTAAATGCCTAGCTAAATATGACGTCATAAAACTCCTCCGCATCGCTGTCGACTGGAAGTGTGCCCAAAAGGCTAGCGGCATTGCCACGTTGTATGGCAATGCTTATTCTCTGACCGAGGTAGAAGCCAGCCCTTGGGTCACGCGAAGCGTCAATTAAGCGTTTTGACAATTCTTTAAAGACATATACATAAAAAGATAAACTGACAGACTGATATATCAACCTAATAACTTACGGGGTTCAGGAACGTGAAATTTTGTACATGGTTTTCTTTTATGATGTAAGCGAGCACTAGGAAAAGGTATTTTGGAAATTCAATTTTTTGGATAAAAAGGGGGAAATTCATTTGTATGCAAAATCTAATTTCGTTTACTGATACAGATACTTGAAAGTTCGCACAAAAAGTAACTATGTAATTAATAAAGGTTATTATTATTTATTTTTATGACTATCCCCAATAGAAATATTTAGGGGGCTTTTAAAAATTGTTTTAAAGATTCTAGACCTTCTAGGCACAAATTTTAATCAAAATTATTAGTAAAGTCTGTCTCGTAGTAAAATTTTTGCTGAAACAAAAATTTCTATTATTATAAAATATTGTTCAAAACGAGCCTCGAAATACAGTTTAAGGGATGTTAAAATTTTTATGACCTTGCGAACAAAGTCACTGACAAAGTGCTAGTCATATTATAACTGGCAATATGTGACTGCACTTTAATATGACGTTTGGACACATGATGTAAATTTTAAAATGTATTACAATTATTCAAATCAATAAATTTAAAAACAAAGATGTAAGTAATTATACTTTTTATGTAGCTATACCTGACAGTATTCTGACGTTCATTATGACCTCCGCAATGTTAATAAAAGTATATTGCACCATCGTAACTACATCATATGCATTATAAATCATCTGCTTAGTTTCACAGAATAATCAATAGCAATGTGGAAATTTTTTGTATTTTATTCCTCATACTGTTTTAGATTAATTGTTGGAGCGTCATCATCATCAGCTTGTGTCAATCCATTGCTTGACGGGCACTTCTCATCTTAGGAACTCCTGATTAACTTCGCATAGCAGCAAGACGTGTAATTAGTTCGTAATGTGTCCGGCCTCAATGACATTTCACTTCTTCTAAAATTCTAAAATTCAAAGTGTTAACATTTAATTTTTGCATCCGGAATTTAATTTCTCCCGGAATATCTCTTTATTTTCGCACATTAATTTTAATGGTTTTTTTTTACAAGCTTTTAGTTAGTTTCACCTGTCCCGATGTTTTTCTGTCATCACATCTTGCAAATTAAATTTGACCCACTTCCCGGTTACCGATTGGGCTGAAATTTTGCATGCATGTGTAAATCAGATGACAATGCAAAACCATTATGACGTAGAGAGCTGATCTGATGATGTGACTGAAAGGTGGCTATAGGAACTTGGTAGTTAAACGACACAACCCCATCGAGTCTGAGCTCGTATGATTCATCTTGACGAGCATTAATTATATGGTATACCGAGCTATAAAAGCTTGATAGGAAAAAAATATTTCCATTAAAATCTTGTTACACATTCATATCTTGCAATTGGTTGTACAAACTATTAGTAGATTAGTAGTGGGAATTGATTGTTGGTAAATTCGATAAAAAATAAAAGCCCGTTTCGACATTTGAGAAAGACCCTAGAATGTAACTTGGAACGAAACTGAAAGAAACAATAAAACAATAATTAGGGCTCCGGTGTAGTAGTAGCTATTTTAGTAGTAGCTACACTACACCGGACATGCCGCTAGGTTGTCAAAACACAAATGTCAAAATGGGCCTTTCATTTCTGACAACTTTAGGCTTCATTCTTCCTGCAAAAAATCTGCCTTCTCAATATTATTTTTATTTTGCTTTACCTAGTAAAGTCCCATAGAGCAGGCGCCAAAGGGAGTTGAGTATGCAAAATATGAGGACCACCTTCTGTGAATGGTTTCGGACTCAGAAAAGCAAGCAGATTATGATTCTGGATGTTGCCAGGAGGCATATTGGTCCATTTTTTTTTATACCCCTCTCCCCGAAGCAGCAAGTAAATTGACTGAACAAATGCTAAGAATCATTTTAGTAATTGTTTTAGTAACAATATCTAATTGATTCTTATGATTAAATATATCTATAGGAAGTAAAAAAAAAAGTGAGTCGGACTCGCGCACTTAGGGTTACGAACAAATTTACACATGAAAACAGTTCAATTCCCAAATTGAGTTACGAAGATTTTTCCGAATCACAAGAATAGTTTTTTTTTTGTGACATAATAACAAATTTACAGTTTTCAGTTTTCAGTAAAAAAAAATTGACCAACATGCCTGCTGGCAATATTCAGAATCATAATCTGCAGGCTTTTCTGAGTCCGAAACCACTCACAGAAGGCGGTCCTCATATTTTGCATACTCAACTCCCTTTGGCGCCTCCTCTACCAAACGTGGTGGCGTTTTAGCCTTTTAAATGTTGCTGGTACAATTAAAGCTATGTGTATAAAGTATAAAATTGTAGGAACTTCTCAGGAATTTTGGAAATAAATAAATCGGGATTGTAGCTTGCAGTGTAGGTATCAGTTTTATTTTCCCAGTCATGACATTCAAAATTATGGAGGCTAGAAATATTTAAACGCCTGACAAAAATCTTATTGTTAAAACATAACTATGATCTAATAATTGCTAAGTTAAACTAGTGATGCAGAATTGAAGTGACGCTTCAGCACTGTAGCTAACGTGTTACTAAGTGTCATTAGTCGGTCTTTGTATGACTGTTCTGCGTTCTATTGCTTCTCTTATGGTTCCAATCTGTAAATGCTCATGTAGTTCAGAGGTCTTGATGAACCACGGAAAATTTGATATAATTCAGCAAAACCATATGACCTCAGAAGGGTCGATGCCCGTTAGAGCAACGGGGATTCTTTTTAAATGGTATATACTAATGCTTGACAGCGATCCCACCTGATGGTAAGCAGTGATGCAATTCTTGACGGTGAAGTTTTCAAAACGAAACGTGTGGTCTTTAAACGCAAAGAGGTTGTCTTTCATACCCACAGAACAGAAAATACAGGTAGAAGTGCCCCTATCCTGGCAAAGCACGGGAACTAGTGTCGCCAAACTCACACATTTGTATATTAAATTGTCCATTACACACATAAAAAACAGTAATATAATTGGCTACAAATTAAAAACGCAACTTTTACTAATCATCTTCTTGTTGCTTTGATAAATTAAGTCTTATTACAACCACTGAAAGTTGTTATTATTTGACATGACACAAACAATAAAGATGTTTTTCGTCTTATAACCAATTTACAACGAGTTCAGCTACTCCACGCTAGATGGCGCTGTAACCAATTCATCATTTGTCATTCTATTCAGAACTCTGGGAACTTTGAAATAGATGCCATATTCACCTGCACATGTAATCACTTTTGCTACTCATTTAGAGATGTAGACATATATCGATATTTTAATAATGATGTTACGTAATTTATTCAGGTAAGCAATGTAATAATTTGTTAACAACATACAAATGCTTAATAATGGATAAGGTTGATTATCTTTAAAATATCAATGTTAAAGAGGTATTTGTATGTAGGGGGGTAATCTTATTTTTAACCGACTTCGAAAAGGAGAAGATTCTATGTTCGGCTTAATGTATGTTTTGTTCACCGATATCTCGGCTAATTGTGGACTGACTTTGAAATTTTTTTTTTTTTTTTTTTTGAAAAAATTAAAATGTTCTTAGTAGGTAGGTATTGCTTTATCGTTCAAATATCTATATTTGTTTTGTGAATGTAATATTCAGCCTTTCAAGCGTGAAGAAGTAAAGAAAGTGATTAGCAACCCGCACCTATTTCGGACGGATGCAGGTTACGTGTTATTAAAACCTCGTGATTTATGTGCAATCTTAGTTAAATATTTATAAATTATACACATGAAAAGTCCGACACAAATTTTCTGAATGATGGTGCCAGCCATGAAATAAATAATTAGAAATAAATAAAAAATATCGATACCGACCTACTTTACGGATGTGTCCCATCCCTAATTGAGTAGCGTCGAAGTTACTAGAATTTATGTTATGATTTTGTAGATGACGGCCAAGTGTATTTAGACTTTGTTATTATGACTATAAGGTTGTTTATAGTTTGCATTAAAGTCAGAAAATGTGGTATTGTCATTTAAAATCAATTTTATTAAAAATTAACAAAGTTTAGTACTTAACGATGATACGATACACCTCCACAAGATACATTTTTTTTTTCTGCTTTCGTTTTTGCAGGTCAAAACCGAAAAACCAGGCATAATTTATAATATTTCGCGTATTTCTGAGAGAACCAATCGCGACAAGTGTCTGACGGCGAATAAGCTAAATGTTGCGCATCTAAAGAAAGAAAGAAAGAAAGAAAAATAATTTATTTGGTACAGCACAAGGCCCAAACACAAAGATAAACAAAAACACGTATAAAAAATTAAAAGAATCAAAAAAACAATAAAATTAAAAATTAAAAAATACAGTTGTCGTGTGCCTCATAGCTGCACCAAAATAGGTCCAGTTCAGCATGAATGCCAGACAACTAGTGCCTGACGCTGGTTTTCAACTGAACCTTGTGACGCAACGGACGCCAGACCGGTTTTAGGGTTCAATATAATATAATCATCAGTGATGGATGGATACTTAAATAATATATATACATACATATACATATATGGTATAGGCACATAAGCCATAAAAAAAAAATAGGGTTTTAGCGAAAAATGTGTAAAAAATAAATAAAAATAAAGTGGGTAGGTAAATCTCGAACGAGTTAGGAAGATGTAATCTGTGTATTCACTCCCCCACACCAGTGCATTGTATGCAACTGGGCGAGATGGAGCGATTGTGAACGAGGTTTTTAGTTGATTTATTATCGTTGCGAGTTGAATTGAAGGTGCAATAAAAACATACATAATATAAAAGTTGAATGCAGAGTTGTGTTGAATAAAGAAATGAATACAATATTTTGTAGATAAAAAAGGACGACAATTAGAAGGTAAGCGCAAATTGGTATAATTATAATAATTCAAAAATAACGATGTCATTGAAATTGAAATTTGTGGTAAATTGTCAAATTTTGCATTTGATTTTTCAGAATGTTTCAATATGGAGATACACGTCCCCAGCCTCGCTGAGGCTCCCACACAGCCAGGTTCCTTGTGGATAGGGAGCGAAGGCACCATCGAGACACAGCGCCGCGCCCGTCACAAGCAAGTAGGCCATAAACAGTGGGTATGTTGAGAACCGGGCAGGTACACGGATACATTATATAATTGACGTATTTTGTGCCACCATGTCTAGCTTTCGTTGTGCATCGATCAGATACTGCCGCAAGTGTCTTCTAAACGTGCCTATCGTGTTGGTCGCTCTAATAGGTGGCGGGACGTTATTCCACACCTTAGAAGCAGAATAACGAAAGCTGCCCCTAAAAACAGCTGTACCACAGGAGTGGGTCGCAAGTTGCTGTGAGCATTGTCTTCTACCGCATTCCCTTCTGCTCGTAAGCCAACTTGACTTGTTGTATAAGTAGTCCGGTTTCTGGTATTTAACTACACCAAACAAAAGGCAAGCCAAGTGCAGTTTGCGCCTGGATTTCATTTTCAGCGTAAAGTGCTTGTTTAGATAGGGCGTTACATGGGTTCTGCGAGGAATATTGTAACAAAACCGAGCGCAAGCATTCTGTACCCTTTGGATGAGCCGATCTGTACGAGCTAACAGGCGCGGGCCATATACCGTGTCTGCGTAGTTCAACCTAGAAAGAACTAGGGTTTCTACCAGCTGCTCTCGTAATGCTTCTGACAAGTACGGACGCATTTTGTATAAAACTTTCAGGCGATAGAAACAATTTCTAACTGAGTCTGCTACGTGTTTCTCAAAACGCAGGTCTTTATCCATAACTAATCCTAAATTCCTCGCCTCATACACCCGTTCGATCTGCTCGCCCATTAGTTTTAGGTCAAATGATAAAGGTAGCTTGGCAAGCTGCTGTCTTGAGCCAAACACCAAATATTTGGTTTTTGTAGGGTTCAATGACAAGCAGTTCTCCTCAGCCCAATTGGCAATTCTTTGGAGGTCATCATTAAGATCTTTAATGGCATCATTGTACTCGTCTGGTCGGAAAGATATATAGATCTGTACATCATCGGCGTAGATGTGATATTTACATTTATGGAGACATTTGATAATATCTGCGCAGTACAAGATGAAAATAATCGGACCTAAGATGGAGCCTTGTGGCACTCCTCTCTCTACTGCAATGAGTGCCGATCTTAGGGTAGTGCCGTCACCCAAACGCAAGTCGACAAACTGCTTTCTATCTGTCAGGTAGCTGCGGAACCACTGCACGGCGCTAGGGTCGAAACCATAATAGTTCAACTTGGATAATAATAGCGGAATATTTATTGCGTCAAATGCCCGGGAAAAATCAAGCAAGACGAGCATTGTACACATCCCCTGATCCTGGGCAGCCAAAATATTGTCAGTAACGTCTAATAAAGCGGTAGACGTACTGCGTTGTTTCCGGAACCCAGATTGTAAGTCAGGTAAAATGTTATTTTCTTCCAAAAATTTACTTAATTGTTGGCTAACGACTTTCTCCATTACCTTGGACAGGCATGGTAAAATGCTTATGGGGCGCAGGTCCTTTAACTCGGTTGGATTTGAGATTTTCGGTAATGGCCTAACTGAAGCAATTTTCCATTGTTCGGGGAACGTTGACGTCATTATAGAACAGTTAATTATTCCAGTTATAACGTTTAACGTGTGCGGCAGAGTTATGCTAATCATATCCAAAGTAATGTTGTCGTGGCCCTCGGCGTTACTTTTAAGATTAGTGATAATCCGTGAGATATCGCTCGTTTCTACTGGGGTGATAGTAAAAACAGCTTCACCATGTCTATTTTCATTATAAAACGTCATCAGTGATGTGCTGGCTACCGGGTTACCAGGAACTATCAAAAAGTTGGTGTTTATCAAGTCAGGATCTGTAAACTGCGACGGTAGATCTTGTATAGTTTTGAAGGGCAACAAAGTGGATTTTAGGTTTTTCCATAACAATTTTGGATTTTTTATTTGGTTATTTATATTATGTTTGAAGTACGCAACTTTTTCATTATGCAATGAACTAACCACTAAGTGCTTTAGGTCCTTATAATATTTTATTTTTGACTCTGTTTTTGTTTTCCTACAGGCACTTAGTGCGTTATCACGTAAACGCATCATAAGTTTTATTGTATCGGTAATCCACGGATATGACTTCTCCTTAACAGTGCACGACTTAACCGGGGCGTGAGCATCAAACAGGGCGATCATATGAGAGTTAAAGACATGAACCATATCAGTAACACTGTCTAACAAAGAAATATACTCTAAACCCAAAAACGATAGGTCTTCGTTCAACCTTTCTGTGCACACATCTTTCAGAGGCCGAAATTTTATCAAATATGGTTTCAATTTATCGCGCTTAATGTGGAATTCACCTACTATAATAGAGTGGCCATTAAGAGAGCCAAGTGATTCCACAGATATAAATCTTGCTCTCATATCTGTACACAGAAGGTCGATGAGAGTTTCACTGGACGATGTGAAGTGTGTGGGAGTAGTTACCAACTGCGTGAGATTGAGACAGTTAAGAAATTCATTTATTTTGTTTGTTTTTGTCCCGCCTGTGTCCAGCAAATTTACATTAAAGTCACCCAGCAAAATGTAGTGGTCGCAGTCTCCCAGTGAACTAATATAATCGGTTATGGCGTCAAGGAATAAGACCAGGTCAAGCCAAGGTGGTCGGTAAGCCGTACCAACGGCGATTTTTTTGCCGTTCATTGTTAATGTTAGCCACATTTGCTCCACCGATTCGAACCTAGGATCGACCGTCGTAGTACAAGTACGCGCGTTCAGTCCCCGGCGAAGGTAGAAGCCGACCCCTCCACCGCGACCCGAGCGCACACTCGCCGGCCGCGGCGTGTGACATAGTCGATAGCCCGGCACCACGGGAGCGCGTCCTTCCTGTCCCGACTGCAACCACGTTTCGTTAAGGGCCATAATGTCAAAGCAATGCCTGTCTAGAGCTCCGATTAAATCATCATGACCCGTACCCAGTGATCCTGCATTAAGAAAGCCAATCTTTAAAAACTTATCTCCTTTATACGTCATAGCAATGATAAAACGCAGATCGCGTAAATTTTATTAATTATTTCGTAAAATTGTATTATATGTATTAGCATTAAACGTAGTTTAATAATTGTAAATATTATTATATGATTACTGTAAAAAATTAAGAGAAACAAGAATAACGACTTTAGATATGTAGATATACTTGTAAATAGTGTAATAGTATTTATGTGTAAATAAATATATGTAATGGTATAAAACCGGCTTACGTTTCCGTCACTAAGGAGCGCCATGAGACAAACACATACTGTTATAAAACAACTCGAACAGTAGTAATAATTATATATACACACATACCATAAATAATTGCAACTAATTAATGAACACGTTATAAAAATTACAAAATCTATAGAATAAGCAAACAATAGCATGATTATATGACATATTTTGTATGTAATTCGACATTTGTAAAAACACACACGCAATAAAGGTTCGCAACTAACTAGCAAACGGGTTACAATTCCAATATCCACAGAAAAATTAATAACAAAAAAGTAAGATATGATTATATAAAGTCTTTGGAAGTAGCTCAAACCAGTCCCCACCCAAAAATCTTGCCAATGTCGGCCTCACAACGGACACGTTCAGCCTTCTGGCCATCCTCCCTCCGTGCCAAAATTCTCCCATCTTTCGTCCAGACATACCTCCAATTTCTTCGAGTCCCCGCCTGACGAGCGCGATAAAATAATTGGCGGTTTGTTCGCGTAAGTCGCTCGTTGACGTACACACGGTGCGCCTGCCCCGTCATATCGAGGTCATGTGTGTTCAGTCCGCGTCGTACCCGAGCCGCGCGCAGTAGTGAGTCACGCGTCGTTCGTCTAGCGAAACGGACAGATATACTACGCGGCCGCTGCGCAGTGGGGTCGGCAGAGGTGGAGGTGTTGGTCCGATTTCGGTACGTCGATCCAACGCGTTCGACGTGAACGACGTCTCTGTCCTCTAAAACGACACCGAGCTTTGTCCCGAGAACCTTGACCAAATGAAGGGCGCTCTCATCCTTGCATTCAGGGATTCCCGAAATCTCGATATCATTTAGCAGCAGCTCCTGATCTCGATCATTCAGTTGGCACCTCAGCTCGTCGATGGTATTTTCCAAGACATCCTGGTCCGGCAGGGCTTTTTGCTCCAGCCTCTGCTCGAGGGAGCCAATGCGCACTTCCAGGTTCTCCATACGCTCATCAGAAGTCTTAATAGACTCCTTGATCAGCGCCATTTCGGTGCGGAGTTGCTGGAACTCCCGATGCATCAGACGAAACTCTGTACGCAGCTCCTCCTTAAACAGCCGCAGCTCGTCCGCCAAATCAGGAGATAAATTATTTGTAGCGTCCATAGTCGTGCAGCTTATTGTGCTGGTCTCCATAAGTTCATCGGAACTTATGTGCTCCTCAACCTGGGCTGCCCTGGTTCGGACTGGTGTATCCGCCTTGTTGTCTCTCACCTTGTTCTTATTGCACTCAGGGCATCGCCAAGCGGGTTTGATGAGACCAGTGCTCGGAAGGCAAACACAAGCACGGTGATAATAACCATTGCACTGGTTGCATCTAGCGGCATCTATCGACGACAAAAACTTCGCACAACCACCGCACTTTGCTGTAGGCATGTCCGTGTCGTTTGCTATCGACTTAACAATCAATGTTCTCGATCAGACAGTCGTTCCGCACTACCTCAGCAGATGGCGCTGTATTAAATAGTGAGAGTTATGGTGTGATGGGGTATATGTAGTATGTTGACACCATGTAACTGTCACTGGGGTAAGCAGAACAAGACGCACACACTCAGACGATACTTCACAGCTTGTTTTAGTTCGATCACTTAAATGTTTTTATATATTTGAGTTTTAGGGTAGATTATGTATAGCTTGTATTTAGTTTAAAGTTAAAACATCGATTTACTTATAAGCACTGTACTAGGACACTGGATAACACTTTATGTAGTGAAATACTGTTCGCTAAACTTTCTGAATATAGAATCGTTCGTTTATGATGCTTTTTTTTATTTATAACACCACTGACAACAATAACGTGTACCGTACAACTTGACATCCGTGACGTCACTCTGACGTGACGGCATCTCGACCTAATGTTGACACGCGCGCGATATCTGAGGGGCACTTCCTCTACTTTTCTTTATTCCGTGTTCATACCTATTCTCAAATATTGAAGGACACAAGTGTGGTATTAGTTACTAAGTCTGATACGCTCTCTGGTGCTCCTTTTCTAGATATGGAGGGGCCATATAGCTAGAAAAGTGATTGGATCGTCGGTGGTATCAGTTATAATATACATAATGAAAATCATACATTAAAAATAGTAGACGTACAAGACGTACAACGTGCTCCTTTAACGTTATACAGTGTTATTCGTAAAACACTAATAACTTTGCAGGACTGTATTAATAACATCATAAACAACAACTTTTGTATCTATGACTTTTTACAAAACATAATATATTTTCTGAAAACAAACCTTCAAGACTTCATTGCTTTAACTCTAACACATTTAAACTCTGAATTTTGCTATATCCTACGTCTGTACTATTGGACCCAAGTGCATCAAGCACCCCACCACCCGGTCCCCACTCCTTTCCGCTATTGTACTATCGCTTGCGTCACACAGACTTCGTAATATTTAGAACGCTTAATTTAAATATTTTTATTTTTGTATGAAAATCTGATGAATTAAAATATGATAAATTTTGTAAAAGTCATTCAACAAAAAATGTTTGTGATGTTAGTACTGTAGTCCTAAGAGATTGCTGGGTTATTTGTTTTACAAATAACCCAGTTTACTAGAAGTATGTAGTTTAATATATTTAAAAAAAGTTGAAATAACTTATTACGATAATTAACTTGTAATAATTATATACCTACTTACTACCTATCTTTTTTAGCAGGATCTTAAATATTAGGCTCATAAATTACATAGTTCGTATAGCATATTTTATCGATGCTGTTAATTATTTATTTAATAGAGCCGGTAACTTTAATATTAATTTGATTATGAATTCTGAATCCAAGAGGATATTTTTTGAGATGAAAAGTCATCAAATGATGCCTCCCTCTCTGGGTGTAGCAAAAGGGAGTCTCAATAGAGGGGAGTTCTCATACATTTTATATGGATTTGCCGCACACGGATGACGCCGGTAACCGCCATACGCTATAAATCGCAGCTACTGGCTTCTTGTGGCTTTTTTTTTTGGTGGGGAAAATTATCCAATGACAACCCCCGCTAGTGTCAGACTCTTACAGACTAAAAAAAACCCACCTGGTTCCTTTAAGCCTTCATACCGGGGCTTTTTTTTTTTTCGATGGGAAAAATCATCTTATGACAACCCCTGCTCTTGGGCGGAGCGGGAGATAGTGTCAGACTCTTACTGACTAAAAAACCCATCCCGTTCCTTCAAGCCTTCATACCGGGGCTCGAGCGCCCTTTCGGATTACCCTGGCCCCAGTAGGCTTCGACCCAGCTGGGCCCCTGCTGTTGCTGACAACTCCTTGAGGCGCGCGGGAACAGCGCGCGCCGTCGACGACTTGGGCTTGGTTCGGACAGTTACCGGACGGTCGGATAGCGAGCTACCCATTACTCACTGTCCGCAAGCCCGCGCCAACGGTGGCTGGAAATCGGAATCGGAATCCCGGCGGCGGCGAGAGCGCCGTTGCCTGATGCAGTCGGCCTCCTCCTTTGCGAGCATTACTGCTTCGCAGAAGTCGGCGACCGCCTGCCACTCCTCCTCGCTCCGGACCATGGCTTCAACCAAGGCCCGGCGTGAGAGGTCTCCGCCACCGATCGCCCCCACGACGGCTCCATGCTTCTTGTGGCTTGCACTGACCACTAAACGTCGATACAAAGCGCCGTCACAAGCCACTCGCGCATTCAAACCTTCTTCGTCAGAGTCCATTATGATACTGCGTATGTGGGTTAAAAAAAGTAACAGCCACAAGTGGCTTGTGGCCGCTTCTAGCTTCTCGTGGTGACGTTTGTGGCTGTGGCATGTGACCTGTGTGCGGCGACACTTATTTTGTATAGTAATATTTTTTATTAGTTAAATACTGTAAGATATTGAGTAAATACTTATGAAGTTTTAAATAGAAAGGTATTTTGAAGAGTTGAGTAATAAGTAGAGAGCAGTGGTGGTAATGGCTCCGAGCTTATGAGTCGTAGGTCGCGGGTTTAAACCCTGCCAGTCGCATTACTTTGTGTGATTTATTTCATTACCACTGCTCTCAAAACGGTGAGGGAAAACATCGTGAGAAAACCGGCATGTTCTAGAACCAAAAATTCGAAGAAATGTGACATTCACCAACCCACACCGAGCCCACGTGGTCGATTACTACCCAATCCCTCCTAGAGAGGAGACCTGAGTCCCAGCAGTGGGAACATTAAAAAGACTGATGATTAGGATGATGATGATGAGTAATAAGTAAACGCTGCTTATAAGCCGGTCTCAGTGATGGTAAATGAATACAAAACGAATAAACTTACACTAACTAAAACTATTCCCGCCACATGCAATTACTCGTATAAGTCAGTCTACGTGACACAAATGCAAATTCTGTGTGTTATAGCTTCCATTCGTTGACGTTTTTATAACTAAATCGATACTGAATATTAAAACCCCTTTTATTTGCGTTTTGTTAATATAAAGGTTTAAATTATATTGAACTAGCTTTTACCCGCAGCATCGCCCGCGTACATAAAATATGCCACTCAGGAATAAAGCAGCTTTCTATCGATGAAAAAATTTTAGTAATCGGATTAATACATCCAGAGATTACCTCATACAAACAAAAAAAAACAGACTACCTCTTTATTATATTAATAATGTAGACCTTTATATGTCGGTTTATCAATAAATAACTCAAATATAATATGTATCTATATTTATTTCATCAAATAAACATATCTTAATACCAGGTACCGGAACGGTGAGTTACTTTTTCATAATTGATTGGCTATTTCATCCGAAATTTAAAAAAATCTTTTAAAAAATCTTTATTTAGGCTACTTTTACTTTAATAATATGTTGTACAAAGTGCCGTTTAGGGCCAAAATGCAATAAATGGATCATGGGATCCGAGTGTGTCTTTCTTTTTCAAGGATATTTAATAATTCTCGCTAAGTGATCAATACTTTGCATAACCAATAGATATAGTACTACAAGTAATATAGTACCTAAGTATATTTAAATTATTTGCGTACGTAATAATATATACTGTAATTAAATAAATATAGAACATTCTTTATACATATATAAATCATATTGTCATCATACCTTCTTGGACTAAAATTAACTCAAGACTAAGAAAATAATATTATTGTAAATCTTTGAAACTGTACGCCTGCAAATCTTATGAAAGAAACCTCTGTCATTTATAGACTATAATAACTAGAAATTGACTTCTATTATCTTTCTAAATTCATGTAATAAGTTTTTATGTGTGCAGTCAGTTACAATCCTTTTGTTAAAAATTACGTTAATTAATTTTATATTTTGAATTAGTTACAGATGTTAATTTAAGTTAGGGTAAACGTATTTAATATATTCGGGTTTTGTTAAAAATTTTGTAATGAAAGAAAAGATTCAAGATAAAGAAATAAATAAAGTATAATTCATTAAAAGGTACGTACATCATTTTTGATAATTTATCAATGCCATGATATTTACGTCATCAAAAAAAAAATAGATTTGATAAAATAAATTAGAAAGATAAAACAAATTGTAAGTTACTTATTTGTCTATGCATTATAGCCAACTCCTTGTATTCTTTCCACTAGCTATTGAATCAAAAAAAATTCACATATTAACCTATATCAAATCCCTATCGCATTCATTTATCTTTTATTATACCAAATATACTGAAAATATATGATAAATTTATGTGATAATTTAGTTCGAAACAAATCATATTGTAAGAAACGATTACGGGCGATTAAGACTACAGCACCAAACAGTTATGGGCAGGAGATCATGTACGATACAAAGGCGTTGAAGCAAACTCAGTTTTAAAAATGTATTTACTTGACAAGCAAATTGGTGAAAATAAACCACCATCAGTTAAAGTAATTTATAACGAGGACGTTGCAGGAATAGGATATTATTTGATACTGAAATTGAAAAAAAAAAGGCATAGCTTTAACACTCATTTCAAGACAAACTTAACAATCTACAACAAAATTGATTCTTCAATAACAGATAAGTCAATACTTGTTACGCTAAACAAAAATTAATCAGTGTTTTCTTCAAAGAAACAAGAAATTAAATTACAAGCTGTACTTGATAAAGGATATGCGATTCCTTCTTACGAAATTAGTATATCATTTGTTGTAGCTAATACTAGTGATGTTATTTTTAACATTCAAACTGCATTGATTTGCGATACCAGTTTTAAACCAGAATTCAAAGATCAAATAGAAAAGACAAAAGTGGTCGCTAAAGTGGAGACACAAATCATACTTGATAATAGTGTATCTAATATGTTTAATATAATACCAGTAAGACCGAAACAGTACACGGTGAGACAGTCGAGTATGATAAATAGGGAATATAAGATAAGAGTTACATTGAAGTTATCTATCACATATAAATTCTTTTGTTGACATACCTATGTAATTTGTATAATTATTTTTTTTTATGGACTTTGCGTATATTTTTACCTATATTAAACAATATTACGTACAGTTTGTTTTACCCTGTGTACGACTTTCTTTCTGATTTCCTACAAAAGTATTGGTTAATAGTTTTTACTTTTTATCTATGTAAAGTGGCTTTTACACATTCAGATGCAATTTCTTTTGAATGGACAAATATTGAAATTGTATAGTTGTATTTTTGGTCATTAAGAAGTATAATAAGCCACTGATACGATTAGATATAAAAATATTTACTTCATTTAAAAATTAATTATGTACAACTGTCTAAAATTGAAGCAATACAACCAAACAGCTATGCACTTTTGCTTTCGTGCATTTTATAAAACCAGCAAAAGTAACTATTAAAGTCACATTTGGCCGTCGACCACGTAACTCAAGCCATATTAAAACTATTCAAACCATCTTCATAACTAAATAAGCTAGATTAAATCAACTTAGCAATGAAATATATTAAGTTGTCTAAACCATAAAACCATAACCAAAATAAAGTCGTATCATTTAAAACAAACCAATACCAAACCATAACTGTCGCATAAATAAAAACTATCAAAATATCAACCGATTCAGATAGTTGGTATTACGCAGACAGATACCAAATTTCCACAAATATAAAAGTGTTACTTATTGGTTAAAAATCTTGGTTACTATTAATTTTTGTTTACGACTTTATTGTTAATTACCAACAAACATAAGAGTAAAAAAATTACCATGAAATGACCTTCAATTATATTTTCTATTCAGTAATTTGATCAATAAAATGTATAAGAGTATTATTTCCATGGTCATTATTCATGTTTCTTATCTTTTATCTAGCCAAAACTCAGTATATTATTAATACAACTCGCCATTTATCTGATAATTTAGTACAGTATTATACTGTACTAAATTATATTATCCATGACATAAAAAAGACGTGTAAAGTGTCAAATCAATCATGGTATCCAGTGAAATATTAATAATAATTCCTGAAGTAGGAAAGCATATAACAGGAGAACCTCTGAAGGGTGTAGTGAAGTTTAATCTAGACAAAAATACAGTGTACAAGAGCATTACTTTGACGTTGGTGGAAAAAGTTTGTTCCAAATATATATTTGATACTAAAAGTTTTGCCGATTACCATACCGTACAAATTAAAGCAAGTGATGTTAATCAATATCAAACACGGAAAGTAGAAAAGGTAAACTTGCTAAACGATAATACAAATGAAGACACAGTTTTAACTTCTGGATCTTACGAATACCCGTTTGAAATGAAAATACCAGAAAATACACCGCCATCAGTAAGAATAACTCACAAGAAAAATACTGTTGGAGGAATAAGATATTTTTTGATACTAAAATTTAACAAGCCTGAACTTTTTAAAGTGAGTGATTACTTCTTAACAAAACTAACGATATATCCGAGGATCGATTCTACATTAACAGAAAAGCCACTGGTTGCTTCTTTTGGTAAAACTCTGACCAAACTGTTTACTACGAAGAAACATGAAATTGAAGTAAAAGCTGAACTGGATCACGAATATTTGACTCCTTCTTGTGAAAGAAAAATATCATTCATTGTGAATAACAATAGTGATGTTATATTTACTATCAAAACGGAACTGCTTTGTCAAACAAGTACTAATGTGAGAATTGGAAAACCTTTTCATAAAACAGACGTGATAGCAACAGTGGAAACTCCAAGCATACCAGATAATAGTATATCAAATATGTATAATATAATACCAGTGGGACAAGAGCTATATACAGTAAGACATTCGAAAGCAATAAGCAGAGAGTATATGATTCGTGTGACTATGAAATTACCGCCACCTCATTCAAATGTCTCGATGGATATACCAGTGTTTGCAGGAATGAGACCTTAGAGTAGACTAATCAGTAGGTGATGAAGGTGAATGAACTTTGCAGTTACTTTTTTGTCTCATTACACATTGTAACCACGTTTCTCATCCTACTCTCCTGCTGCTGGTCTGCTAAACGACGTTATTTTAATATAATAAGTTCCTTTATTGGAAATTTTGTGTATAAATTACTGTTACAAGGTCATCATCGTCATTTCAACCGATGGACGTCCACTGTTGGACATAGGCCTCCCCAAATGTCGCCATAACGACCGGTCACGTGCGTGCTGTGCATGTTACCAGTGATGATATATGGCTCCGCTCCGTGGTCGCTCACATTGGGCCTCATCAGAAGGCTTAAAGTCACCCAATAAAATATATAAGAGTAAAGAAAAGGGCATTTTGGAGTTTTCTTGCGTGATCACATGAGTAATGAAGATATTCGCAGGAGAACCACGGTTTGTGAAGAATTTGTGAACTACGGTAAATTTGATTTAACTCACACACAAAGTTTAAAAGAAAAATTACTAAATTTTAAGTTTTGGATTGTGAAAGTGCAAAATAATAACGGTAACAAAACAGTTCGAACTTTGACCAGTAAGAATTGATTATTACTATGAAATCTTAGTACTACTCGCTATGAAACCGGTTTAATTAAAATAAAGTTTTATTTTTTATATTTACTGATAGGTTCGCAATTTACCACTATCTCAACTCATGGTAAGCAATGATCGGGTGTGGTGTGGTGGTTAAAGTTAATAAAGACTATAATTTGTACTAGAATGTAAAATAAATATAAACCGTCTGTTTTCTACCGTACATTTGTCCTTGTATAATTTTATTATTTATTTATTGACATAAGTATAGATATTCCATTACATGAGGGAAAAATTAGACCTCTTAGATACTGAATATTAATTTTGATATTTTTTTACAGAAAATACAGAATGTATTAAAATACATGTACCGGAGACATTCCTGTACAGTAGTGATAAAATAAATAAACATCAGATGCAGCTTTGTTTATAGTGTGTATTACAGAATTAAGAAACTGAACTGTTGTGTGTCATTATAAGTAACTTAAAGTCTTAATTTCTTCGTTCAAAGACATTGCTATCCAACGTGGCAATGCTGCCAGCAGCGTTCTGGGCCCCAAGTCTGCTATTACAATAGTATCAGAATGGTATATCATTAATTTCATAATTGTTGATTTTGAGTAAGTTTGGTAATCTACTAATATAACGGTGTCATTATGACTTTCCAATGATCAACCACGGACACTCCATTGAAAGAAGTAGGATAGAATGGTAATCTCGAACATATTTACAAATAAATGTCTTACGTATGCAGTAATCTGCAAAAATTTGGACAGTTCCTTTGATGAGTGACCTACCATTAGAACGTCATTGTGCAGTCATTGCTTTTAATAAGCTCGATATTGTCATTTTACCGCAACTTTATTACGAGACCATTGACCGGTCAATGATCGATCATTATGAATTAGCAGATTAGGAACTTTTAGTAAAATGACAATGGGATCGTGTTGGAATGACGAATTTATAAAAGTAGCAGACTTGGGCCCCTGGGCACTTTGCCCATTGATATCGATGTCGATAAATTTTTTGATATCCATTTGTAAGTACATATTATTATTTTTAGTTTGTATATAAATATCTTTTAAGCTATATCTATATCTAAACTAATCTATATTTGATTAGTAGATATATAGGGAGTTATATAATTATGATTTTTTCGATTAATAAACGAAGCATAATGTCTGAATGAAAATAATGAGCCAGTTTAATGAATCATAATATTAAACAGCTGCAATTACTATAGATATTTTAGATTAGATTATTCGAATAAAGATAATCTACAAATATATTGACATGATAATCAAGTTGATATTTTTGTTTGCTGAACTGTGAATTGCTTGTATGATCTATTTTAAAATAAACATTTTTTTCTGTGTGATTTTTTATACTTCTACTGATAATTCTGTTTGAGTTTCCTAAAAAAACAGTGCAAGCTTTACACTTAAATTGAAGAACCTAATTCTAATTTAAAGGATTTTAACAAAGAAGGAGTAATTTGGAAAAAAAAAAATCTTTGCGGTAAGTAATTTACTCGTATGGATTAAATACTTAATACATATTTCTACTATTCTTTATTACATAATTTTACCTCAAAATAATCAAATGTCGATTATGGCTGTAATAACTCCTGATAACAAAGTTGGGAAATAATGTATTGACTTCTCCCTTTCTAGGGCGGAGAGGTAGGGCGTATCAGACTTTTACTCACTAAACCTACGCCTATGTTCCTTTGCTTTTTCGATCCTGGACCATGTTTCCCTGGCTGTCACCAACTGCAGCATCGGGTCGCGGTAGATGCTATTGCCGTATCGCCATGAGATTCCGCCGGAACTCTGTACGCCATACTGCGACTTGTCACACCCATGGCGCGACGAGTCTCAGTTTCACTCCGGCGGTGTTGCATCGGAAATACGTAGTGAAAACTGACCTCATCACCATTTCAGCTAAAATACGTCCTCTCTTGGACATAGACCTACCCCAAGCGTCGCCACAACGACCGATCCTGAGCGTCTCGCATCCATCGGATTTCCGAACCCTCACCAGATCATCGGTCTACCTTGTGGGAGTCCTTCCAACGCTGCGTCTTCCGGTACGAACTACTAATAAAACTGACCTACTAATATAATATTGCTGCCTTTTTGCTGAAAATATGAAGTAGGAATATTTGATAGATTTTACATCAAAATGTATAAGAATATTAAAATCTCGAGGTAAAAATTACACCCATGTAAGAAAGTATAATAGGCTAGTTGCCGTAAAAAATGTAATTAGTCTGTCTTTTAGATTATTTATTAAAAATAAGGAACAGTTATTTTTTATTTGTAAATTAAACCAAAAATGACAAAGAAATAGCCCATTAAAGTTACGAGTGTAACGTCACGCGCCGTGCTGTATTTTTTCGCACGGGGTGACGTCACACGTGATTTGATGGGCTATATCTTTGTTATTTTAGGTTTAATCGAAAAAAGAAAAAGTACGTGTCCAATATTTTTTTATAATGTAAAACACGAACCAAATAAAATGTCATTATTTTGACCCTGGAAACCACCCTATTGTCAATAAATTCACTATCATCAGCTGGAAGCTGAAAATCGCCCGATTTCTTCGCAAGCTAGGAAATGTAAGGTTATTTTTAGTGGTTAACTACAGTGACTGTAGGTGTCATTGTATTCTCCTACTATCTTGGATAATATAAACTAGTGCTTGACTGCGATCTTTTCTTGGTCTTAATGTAGGTTACATTAAGAAGGCCCTTCCCAAATCATCAATCGTCAACGTGAGCTTGGTTTAAGACTTCGCTACTGAATCCAACGCAGTCCAACGCAATGTTTGATGAAGAGGCAGCGCAAAAAAAGAGAGATGGTGCCAGAACGCTCTATTGGAATTTAGTAATTCCGCCACCTACTCAAACATTTAGCAAAACATATTCTATGAAATACCTACATGTTTTTTTTTTAGAATTTTATGTAAATGTGCAAGGTACATTTTCTAGAAAAAATTAAAAAAAGTAACGAAACGAAAAACAAACGAACTAGAAGTAAGTAACGAAGAGGAAATTAAATAAAGTAACTCTTATTTTTAGTTCCCCTTCTCATCTGGTACCTGCCCAGGGGCCCCAAGGGGTAGCTCATAGCTCTACAAGCATACGGGTATTCAAAACACATGAGATGCTGCTGAGGTTAAGGTTTCATCCATGTGAAAATAACTTATGTCAGATCGCATAGGGATCTTAGTATGCTAAATTTTATATAACCAGCATTACAGTTTTATCTCCACATAAGGAACAATTTTAAGCTCAGCAGCATGAAGTTATGACCACCTTCATTACTTATTTCAGTGCAATAGCTGTAAAACTTCGACATAGAGTAAACTTTGTAACCGTTTTAATTTGCGAAGAAATATTCAAGTTATAGCAATTTATGAAAAGAAAACTATGACGTTTTACAACTTGTAATGTAGATTTAGTGTTGGACAGAATTTAATTTAAGTTCTTTTAAGTTATATTATATTTGCTAAAATTTTGTATTTGCAAGGAGAATAAAAATTGGGCACGCCATATTCGTGGTGGTAAGTCCCCTCTTTCAGGAGTTGCTGGAGAGGCGACACGGCGCACTATGGGACCAAACAGTATTTTCCATCTCGAAAATGGTTTTGATGAAAGTCCTAAATCTATAGATTTATTTATGGTTTTATACTGTCAAAAGATGGAACTTACAAATGATTTACAAAAATAATTAAATAACTTAGGTTTAAGTTTATAAAATGAACCTCAAACATTGAGCATAAATATTTTCATGCCAATTAAATTACCGTTAAGGAAGTTCAACACAAAATTATTCGGAAGTTTTCCAAGGAAGTATGTTAGTGTTATATATCATTAGATAGCTTAGAGTGTACACTTTGCAACTACGTTCGGTTTTTGTGAAAAAATATTTTTATTTTATTTTTTATTTATTTTTTTAGTAATGTAAAGGAACTTTCGTTTTTATTTATTTCAATTGGAGTTTTCATTGTTGCCGAAAGCTGCCGGTGTCAAGTTATTCACTCTATTAGATACCTTACCTATTCAGTAATATGAGGAATTAATAAAAACTTGCGCGTTTTTTGCGCCAAAGGTGATTTCGAGGCAATATGTCAATCGGGGGAAAATAAAAAAATACCCGAAAATTATCGTTTTTCTTTTTAATTACGAAATATTATATTTAATCATTACATTTTGATGTCTGTATTGTCGTCTGTTAGATATTGCAGACCAATTTTATTAGAATTCGCAAAAGAAACACCCGAAAAAACTACAGCGGTTGTCAGTGAAATTGAAGCCAAAATTAATCAGTTAATTCCAACTCTTATGTCAATAGACTACAAAGTCATCGAAGTTAAACATTAATTGTTTATGGCGATGATTGATGGGAAAGTTGCTCAAGTGTTAACGAACACATCATCCAATGCTACCTGCGCTGTTTGTGGAGCAACTCCCAGACAAATAAATGATCTTTTAAAAGTTACAGCGAGAGTTGAAAATGAAAATGCATTTAAACATGGATTGTCGACACTACACGCATGGATAAGATTTATGGAAACGATCCTCCATATTTCTTACAATTTAGGTTTTGTGAAGTGGTCTGCAACCACTCCAGAAAACAAGCAACTTAAAGAAGACAAGAAAAAATATGTCCAAAAACGTTTCCGAGAAGTGCTTGATTTGCACATTGATAAACCACGTCAAGGTTCCGGTAATAGTAATGACGGAAATACGGCAAGGAGATTTTTCCAAAATTATCAATGTTCTGCAGAGATTACTGGAATTGATGAAGAATTAATCAAGAGATTATATATAATTCTTCAAACTATGTCATCGGGATTCCCTATAAACGCAGAAAAATTCGGCCATTGCGCGGTTACCAATGTATACATTGGTAACCGCGCAATTATATGTAAGCAAATATAACTGGTACTACATGCCATCTTCGGTCCATAAAGTACTTATACATGGTGCTAAAATGATAGGGCATTATGCAGTTTTGCCAATAGGACAATTATCCGAAGATGCCCAGGAAGCCCGAAATAAAAGATTATAAGAAATATAGGTTACATCACGCTAGGAAGTGTTCCAGATCAGCAACAAACGAAGACGTTCTGCATATTTTGTTATATACATCTGATCCTTATATATCTAGCCTAAATAAACCAAGTTTTCTAATATGTAAAGAATTGTTTGACGAAGCTAAAGAATTGTTGGAAATAGAAAGTGATGAATAGGATAAGCGCTAATTTTTTTTATCTCGTAAATATTAGTTCTTAATAATAATTAAGATTTAAACTTATTTTAACTAAAAGTGTAACTTTTATTGCTATTTTAATATAACAATATAATTTTTTGTATGAAGTTTTATGAAACTTTATATTTGTCATTTTTTTACGAAAAATATATATTTTTTTAAATTATGATGTTTGATTTCTTTTATTGCCTAGGTATTCATAAATACATGAAAAAAAAATCAAGGAGAAAAATCACAAAACAACAGAGTTATCGATTTTTGAGATGGAAAGTACCGGTTGGTCCCATAGTGCGGCGTCCTCACCTTCCGCATATCGCAGGCAACTTGATTCAGGCGCAAGAACAGACATATTTTCTTGTGTCACCATTGAGTGGACTGCCCGGAGGTAAGGTGGAGCACACGGTAGAGGTATGAGCCGATTGGGCGGAGTGATTGGCGGTGGCGACAGTGTGCCGCAAGGTGACGTCAGGAAAACCGTAGGGGCCCAGCAAGGCCGAAGCCTACTGACGCCATGGGTTCGCTGCTGAAAGGAAAATCCGGGGTTCAAGGTCAAAGTTTGTCTCACTTTCTCATTCGCCCTAAAGCGGGAGAAGTCACTGGGAGTTTTGTTTTTATTTGATATAAACCAGTGCTTGACTGCGATCCCAACTGATGGTAAGCTGTGATGCAATTTCTGAACAAAAAAAAAATCAAACACTTAGGTACTTATTATTATTATTATATATATTTTATATATTTTTATTATATATATATTAATATTATTATATTTTAAAACTTACAATTACTTTAATTAAACACTTGTACAGTAAAATGCTGCGCTGGCGCCACGCTGAGCGTGACGGTGTCACCACTGCATGCGCCTGCGATGCGACGCACGACGCCCTTTACGTTCGAGTTCACAGTCACGCATTTCATGCTGGGTAGAGATATGCCTATCTGAAAATATTGTAGAAAAATCAACGGTTTGTGTGCATAGTATCTGACAGTTGACCACTACTGCTAACTGAAAAAAGAGGTTTCGCTGAATGGTATGTAATATTCCAGTATTCCTGGTTTTAAGGCTTAAAGTCATTCAATGCTGAAAGTTGAAATTAAAAACTAAAATTAAAATAATTGTAGGGTTTTTAAGCTATTGCATAGCTTCTATCGCGGGCCTTGAGCGTGGAGACCGAATTCAGAAATTCCGTAACGAAAATAACCTAATACCCCCCACTCATTTGTTTTGAGCGTGGTGACCGATAAAAAAACAAATGAGTGATGCTATGCAATAGCTTTACCGCGGCAGTCCCCGAGTGCCACACGTCTTTTTTTTGTTTATTTTTTGGATATTATGGTCCATTCTATGGGTGAAGGGCCCCTCCAGTTCCTTCCATTTGTCCCTGTTGCGGGCAATATTTTGCCAATCATTTCCTGCTATATCAGTTACGAGTATAATCAGCCTCGTCGAGTATCGTCAGCCCACCTTCTTTTTGGTCTGCCTACTCTTCTTTGTACCGTGATGTGTGGCCAGCCCATTGACATTTCAATTTTAGAGCTTGCGTGAGGTCATCAGTTACCTCAGTTTTTTGTCACTGATTTCACTTCTAATTTTATGTATAGTCCTAAATTGAGCTATAAGAATTTTGACAAATGCTAGCACTAACTGGCCAGGTATATCCAGACTAGTATGGATATCCCGAACGTCAGCCTGTACGAGATTAGGATGGCTCTGAAGCAGCTGAAAAAACACAAGGTGTCGGGTGAGGACGGAAATAAGGCCAAACTTCTGAAGGCGGGAGGAAAACCGGTCCATAAGGCTCTTCAGAAGCTATTCAATTCCGTCATCCTCGAAGGAAAAACGCCATGGGCATGGAGCAGAGGTGTTGTTGTCCTCTTCTTTAAGAAAGGCGATAATGGTTTGCTTAAGAATTACAGACCCATCTCACTTCTGAGCCATGTTTATAAGCTGTTTCCAGAGTCATCACGAACCGTCTCGCGCGCAGTTTTGACGACTTCCAGCCTCCCGAACAAGCCGCATTCCGAAAAGGCTTTAGTACCGTGGGCCACATACATACGCTGCGGCAGATTATACAGAAGACTGAGGAGTATAATCAGCCTCTCTGCTTAGTGTTTGTGGGCTACGAGAAAGCCTTTGATTACATCAAATCATATTGAGTACATCGAAGTGCTGAAGTATTTGTACAAAAACGCCACCATGTCAGTCCGACTTCAAGACCTATCCTCTTGCAGCGAGGTGTGAGACAGGGAGACGTCATTTCTCCGAAACTGTTCACGGCCGCAATGGAGGATGTCTTCAAGGTTCTGGAATGGAGAGGACTAGGCATTAATGTCAATGGCGAGTACATCACTCACCTTCGGTTTGCCGACGACACAATAGTCATGGCTGAGACTACGGAAGAACTTAGTACAATGCTCGGTGACCTCAGTAGAGCTTTCGAAAGAGTGGAACTTAAAATGAACAAGGACAAAACCAAAGTTATGGTTGACATCCAAGTAGCACCCACTCCTATTAAGATCGGAGACTACACTCGACATTGTGGACGATTACGTTTACCTGGGACAGAAAGTCCAGTTAGGTACGTCTAACTTAGAGAAAGAGGTCAATCGTCGAATCCGACTCGGCTGGGCAGCGTTCGGGAAGCGGCGCGGTGTCTTCTCGTCCAACATACCAGTGTCTCAAGACGGAAGTCTATGACCAGTGCGTGTTGCCAGTGATGATTTATGGCTCCGAAACGTGGTCACTTACAATGGGCCTCATAAGAACACTCAAAGTCATCCAAAGGGCGATGGAAAGGGCTATGCTCGGAGTTTACTAGCGTGATCACATCAGAAATGAAGATACCATCTGCAGGAGAACCAATGTTACCGACATAGCTAGAAGAATTGCCAAACTTAAGTGGCAATTGGCAGGCACATTGCTCGCAGAACAGATGGTCGATGGGGACGAAAGGTTCTGGAGTGGCGACCACGTACCGGAAGACGCAAAGTTAGAAGGCCTCCAACAAGGTGAACCGATGACCTGGTCAGGGTCGCGGGAATTTGATGAGTGCGTGACGCACAGGACCGGTCGTTGTGGCGACGCTTGGCGGAGGGCTATGTCCAGCAGTGGACGTCTTTCGGCTGATATGATGATGATGATGATGATGAGATGTAAGATAACGTTTATTACTGTTTCTATTAGCAAAAACTCCATATAAAATCGTAGCATAGTATAAATTAAGACAAGTCAACGGTTAAAGTCGCATTCCGCATTTACCTATAAACGCGGAATGCGACTTTGTTTTATATTACGAGTAAATATAAACTGCGATCGTAAATAACCACCTTGATCAATGAGAGCAGCTGTTAAAAACTAAGGAGTCCATACTCATTACTCAGTGTTAAAGAAATAGAATAACATTGTGTACAGTTAAAGGTTCAAAATTGCAGTTGCAATCTACCAAAGCTCACTGAAGGTCGTGACCTCAAAGAATTACTTTTTTTGTGGAATATTTTGCCATGTTGTCTTATCTTTGGCGATGTGGATGTCGTCGACTGTAGTCTCCAGTGTGGCAAGGATTTGGTGTGACCAACGTATTGAACTGATGATGTCTTGCCTTTGAGTCTTATCCACTTTTTCTGCCAGCAGTAACTTTAGTACCAATGCTGAAGCGTCAAAAATTTCTTTGTAGTGGACTAGTTCACAACCTGTTTTTTCAATACTTTGGATTCAAATCACTTTGATCACTGGAAGCAGCTGTTGAGAACTCGGGAGTCCATACTCATTACTCACTCAGTATTAAAGTAAAAAAAAATTGAAAATTCAAATTTTAAGGTGGTGAAAAGGGAGAAAAAATGTTCTAACGTTACACGTTGTATATGGGTCAATTTTAGATACCTGTATATCCACAGACGCATCAGTCATCATTTCAGCGTCCACTTCATTGACTTCAGAGTAAATGAGCTTAGTCTCATCAATATTATCACAGCTGCCACACTTCCAAACACCACCAGTTAGAATTGGTTCGTCACCTGTAAAAAGATCACTGCATAAGAAGCCGACCACATTTGTCACATGCCACAATGAAATTCATCATCGTTATTTCAGCCAAAAAAAATCCAACGACCGATCCTATGCGTTTCGCATCCAGCGCACAATGAAATTGGGCAGAGGCAATCACTGACTGGATTCCGAACAGCAGGAGCCGGCGACGCGGTAGGCCCAGAAGAAAATGGCGTGATGATTTCCAAATCAAAAGTGCACTCCTACCTAAGGGATTGGCCAGAAATGGCTAAGAACAGAGAAGAATGGAACGGAGGCTCGGTTCAGGATCATAATAATAATAAATTATGAGAAGCTTAAATTGGTTACAATTTAAGATTTATGCTTTTCACAGGACTTATGGTTGATGGGGCCGAAAGGTTCTGGAGTCGCGACCATGAAGCAGAACACGCAGTGTTAGAAGACCTCCACAAAGTAGACCGATGAACTGACCTATGACAGTTGCGAGAATTCGATGGATGTCTGTCATTGAAGCGACACTTGGGGAAGCCTCTGTCCAGCAGTGGACGTCTTTCTCCTGACACATGAGGCAAAAAATATGTGCGTTTGGTGTACATTTGCAAAGAACTTCGTCACCCTGAATCGGCTCAATGAATTAAGATGTACTTTAGACTGAACGTGAAAGAGTAACAAACATACACGTTAATGACGTGTGATGTGATCATCATCATCATCACCTCAATCGAAAGACGTCCACTGCTGGGCATATGCCTTCTCCGTCAAAGCGTCGCCGTAACGAACAGTCCTGTGCGTCTCGCTTCCAAAGGATTTCCGTAACCCTCACCAGATCGTCGACCTTAAATTGTGTGTAGTGTGGTAATATTACAACAAAATCACCATTATCATCTTCACCGGACTGCTCAAGCTCTCTGCTGACGCCATTCAGCAGCATATCTATCACGGCATCAACATATTCGTATTCGGTCACATAATCACCAACACATCCACTTATAATCACCACGAGGCACAATATTTTGGTAAACATTGCTCCAGCAAGTATCACATTGTTCTGAACTACGTTTAAAATCTTCCTTGTACGAGTATCTTGCTAATATATTATTTTAATTGTGATTTTGTGAGGGCACAGCCGTAAATAATGTTTCCAAAATTTATATGAAATTCTGATTTCTGATAAAAGCTAACAAATACGTACTTAACTAACTGATTTATAATTAGAAATCGTCAAAAAAAAATCAAATATGCTAGTTATACATTTTTGCACAATTAAATATTAGGTAACAATCTTCATAAATGCAGGAAAATTTTCTCTTTACTAAGTTACGTTCGTTAATTAAATTGAATACTGATATCTAAATTAAGAATACACACCTTAATTTCAAGTTCTAAAATTGAAAAAACTATAAAATAGGTTATTCACGCAAACCCAAATATTTGTACGAGTAGACAAATGTTAACAAGATTAATAAAGACGCAAGTGAACATTTCTAGTGGTAAAATAAGATTATCAGTGTCATATTTATAGGACAAATTAAAAACGAATTGGCTAGGATTATGACACAGTGAGTACCTAAAAACGAAGTTTGTTACGCACACATACAACAATGGCATAAACTTTTGGACTAGTTTTTGAAAAGTATGGAGGACAATTTACCCAGCTGTGAGACGAGATTACAGAACAAGTTATTAAAAAAACGAAATTTTACTTCCAAAAAATCGGACATAGTCGGGACATACTATATGGTTGCACCCTAACACTGCCTGGAAGTATTCTTTATCTAATTTCATTGACCTCACCAAGATAAGTGTTTACGGCGTTATCGCCGCCGCCGTCGCCGGGATTCTGATCCCGATTTCCGGCCAACGTAGACGCGGGCTTGCGGACAGTGAGCAATGGGTAGCTCGCTGTCCGGCCGTCCGGTAACTGTCCGGACCAAGCCCAAGTCGTCGACGGCGCGCGCTGTTCCCGCGCGCCTCAAGGAGTTGTCAGCAACAGCAGGGACCCAGCCGGGTCGAAGCCTACTGGGGCCAGGGTTATCCGAAAGGGCGCTCGAGCCCCGGTATGAAGGCTAGAAGGAACGGGGTGGGTCTTTTAGTCAGTAAGAGTCTGACACTATCTCCCGCTCCGCCCAAGGGCGGGGGATGTCAATGCATGATTTTTTCCCACCATAAAAAAAAAAAAAAAAAAAAAAAAAAAAAAAAAAAAAAAAAAAAAAAAAAAAAAAAAACCAAGATAAGTGTGAACAGACGATAAAGTTCAAGTACTAAATTGTGTAACGTTATACAATAGATACCTAATTAGTCTGGCTAAGATACTGTATTCTGTGATAGTATAGGCAGAAGTGTAGGAGTGCGGTATAAATGATAAATCAGCCTATGGATATTAAAATTCAAAACGATTGCCTATTAAATAATATTCCACAACTATCACATAACGCCGTCTAGTCCTAAGCTAAGCAGAGCGGGTGTTATGAGTACTAGACAACTGATAAACGTGCTTATATATTTCTAATTACATACATATTATAGATAAATTACACACAGACACAGAACAAATGATCGTGCTCATCGCACAAACATTTGTCCTGGGTGGGAATCGAACCCAAGACCTCCGGCATAGCAGTCAGGGCCAGTAACCACTAGACCAACAGGCCAGTCAAAATGATGAGGCCGTCATAGGTTTCTTAAACTGTAAAGCAAAATGTACTTTATTTAACTGGACAAGTTTTGACACATTATTTTCATAAGATTACATAAATAAATAATTATTCCCTAAACATTATATAAATTAGGGTCGAATCTAGTTTGACAGGGGATGATCTTATGAAGCCTATAAAAATGCAAAGCATGTAATAAGTATATAAGTATAGAAGTCGTGGTGACAACCCTGTCTGACTAATATCTTTTTGTATGAGGGAGGGAAGACAATTTTAATTTTTCAAAGCATTGGATATACGTAAAGATTGGGAATCGAAATGGATATTCTGTCACATAGAAAGTTGTGTAAAGTTTTTACAGATTTCTACTTTCAGTTAATATTTAGGGTTCCGTACCTCTTCTTCTTCTTCTTCTTCCTGCCCTTGTCCCATTTTATTTGGGGTCGGCGCAACACGTTTTTTTCTTCCATTCTGTCCTGTCACTCGTCACGCTATCACTAACTCCCTTTTCTTTCATATCACTTCTCACACAATCCATCCATCTTTTCTTTGGCCTCCCTCTCCCTCTCCATCCATCCACATGTAAATTCATAACTCTTTTAGCAACATGCTTTTCATCTCTCCTCTTTACATGACCATACCAAGACAAACGATTTCCTTTCAACCTTTCAGTCACTGGCGCCACTTTCAAACTTCCCCTAATATACTCATTTCTCACTTTATCCATTCTCGTCACACCACACATCCATCTTAACATTCTCATCTCCGCTACATGCAATCTTTTTTCATCCGTCTTTTTCACAGCCCAACATTCTGATCCATACAGTATGACAGGCCTTATCACGGACTTGTAGATTTTACCCTTCAACTTGAGGGGCATCCGTGGGTCACAAGTTGTTCCCGTGACCTGTCGCCATTTCATCCATCCTGCGTTGATCCGATGTGTTACGTCCCGGTCTACCTCACCATCCCCTTGGACGAGCGACCCGAGGTACCGAAAGTCGGAACAGATCGGTATGGGCGTTCCGGCGAGAGCTAAGGGCACTGGATTGGAGAGACCGCCGAAATCGCAGAACAAGTATGCCGTTTTGGTTCTACTCAATTTCAGGCCAACACTCTCCAATCTGTGCCACCACACCTCCAATCTGTTCTGGACCTCTAGGCCACTCTCGGCAACCAGCACAATGTCATCGGCAAACAACATACACCAGGGAGCCTCTTCCTGAATGTCCGACGTCAGAGCGTCCATTATCATCAGGAAGAGGTAAGGGCTGAGGGCCGACCCTTGGTGTAAGCCGACAGCCACATTGAAGCTTCCAGTAGTGCCCACTGAAGAACGGACTTGGGTACTGCATCGACTGTACATCGCTCGGATCAACTGCACATACTTCCCAGGCACACCTTTCTCCTTAAGGGCCCACCACAGAACCTCACGAGGTACCCGGTCATATGCCTTTTCGAGGTCAATGAATACCATGTGCAAGTTTTTATGCGCACCTCTGTATTTCTCGCACAGCTGGCGTATAGCAAAAATGGCATCCGTTGTACCCCGACCAGGCATAAAACCGAATTGGTTCTGTGAAATTTCACTCTCTTCTCTCAGTCGCCTTTCAATAACTTTCTCCCAGGCTTTCATAGTATGTGACATTAGCTTTATTCCTCTATAATTGTTGCACTCAAGCACATCACCTTTGTTCTTAAAAATGGGCACCAAAGAACTGCTGCACCACTCATCAGGTATGGCTTCTTCCTGCAACAACTTGTTGAAGAATAAAGCTAACCACGTCCATCCATCCACTCGCAATAACTTCCACACTTCAACTGGTATCCCATCTGGACCAATGGCTTTACCATTCTTCATTCCATTTACTGCTATCCTAACTTCATCCATACTAACCATTCTCACTAACCCCACATTCACTGGTTTATTCTCTAACACACTACTCCAATTATTTTCCTCATTCATCAATCTTTCAAAATAGTCCTTCCACCTCTTTTTGATTTTCTCATCATCCGATATAACCATTCCAGTTTCATCTCTTATACATCTTACCTGGCAAACGTCTCTCGTCTTTTTCTCTCTTATTCTAGTAAGCCGGTATAGTTCTTTTTGGCCTGCAGGACTGTCCAGTGTGTCATATAATTTGTCCTGGGCTCTTGATTTTGCTATGGCCACGGCTTTCTTCGCTTTCTTCTTTAAAATGTCATACTCACTCTTTTTTTCAGCTTTTAAACTAGCGTTTTCTGGCTCTACACGCTGCCATTCCTTGAATTTTCTCTTCTTTTCTTTCAATACATTCTGGACTTCTGTCGACCACCACCATGTATCCCTATCTATTATGCCCTTTCCTTTCGTCTCTCCCAAAATATCTTTCGCTGCATGCCTGATACACCCAGCTATCTCATTCCAGCTTTCATTTACACTTCGATCATTCATATCTCCCATCTCTATCATTCTGTCCACCACTCGTTCCCTGAACTTATTCGCACAATCATTCCTCTCTAACATATGCCATTTTATTTTAGGGGGAGGATGCTCTTTGTGTTTGTTAGACAGTATTTTTACTACTGATGTCATAACTAGGAGTCTGTGTTGTGAGACTAGGTCTTCTCCTGGCAGTATTTTGCAGTCTTTGACATGCTTTAAGTTGTTGCGCCGAACTAGAAAGTAGTCGATTTGGGTCTTATGACTACCACTTTTATACGTGATCATGTGTTCGTCTCTTTTTTGGAACCACGTATTGGCTACTGCCAGGTCAAATGCAGTAGCGGATTGCAGCAGCGTCTCTCCTTCACTGTTCAGACTACCGAAACCCCATCCCCCATGCACTCTTTCATAAACACCTTTCATTCTTCCCACATGTCCATTAAAATCACCTCCAACTATCAATTCTTCATGAACAGGGATGTTCATTAAAGCTCTATCAAAATCCTCCCAAAACTTCTCTTTCACTGTTTCATCACATCCTACTTGTGGTGCATACACACTAACTACATTCAACATCACATTCTGTAACATAACTTTTACAACTATAATTCTATCACTAATCCTTTGTACTTCCATCACGCATTCTTTCAATCTACTGTCTAACACTATTCCAACACCATTTCTTTTTCCATCACTTCCACAATAGTAGAACTTGTATCCCTCACCAATTTCTCTCGCTTTTGTTCCTCTCCATTTAGTCTCCTGCAAACATGCTACATTTATCCGTCTTCTTTTCAATACATCCGCTAACTCTCTGGCCCTTCCAGTCATAGTCCCTACATTCCAACTTGCATACCTCAATCTTATTTCCCGAGCTTGCTTCTTACGTTGCACCCGCCCGGGGTGGTGCAACAACCCTGGTCCATTTCCCACAGGAGCCGGGTGCTGCCCCTGCGCGTCGCCTGTGGGGTACGCCCTAGCCCTATCGCGCAATCTATTTAAACCGAACATGTTGCATAGGGATTTGGCTAGTTTTTTAAAGTCGGCCGCCAGCCTGACACCAACCCTCCTTGGGAATGCTTTTGTTGGTGGTATACCCGCCACCATGCGGTGACTTCAGGTGCTCAACATTACGCACGGTCTCAAAATGTCCCTTAGTCGCCTCTTACGACACCCACGGGAAGAGATGGGATGGTGTTATTCTTTACGTCCGGACACCATACGGAACAAGGGTTAGGGTTAGGGTTCCGTACCTCAAAAGGAAAAAAAACAATCAATCAAAAACGGAACCCTCTCTCATCTCTCCTCCTCCTCAAAGAGGCGCCATAATTATAGCGTGCCCGTTATTACGTTACATACCTATTGTATAAAATGAAACATACCATCAAACAGTCTCCAATGATAAATCGAAAGATGTAAGCTAAGCTTAAAACGGTGTGAATTATAAATTACACAGTCGCTCCTTTAACCCAGTGTAGAGATATTATCAGTGTCTGCTGACGTTAAGACGTCGTTGGAAAATGTCAAGTCGAACTCGATTTAGCTTTGTCGACGTGGAGTGTAAAATATTGCTTGGGTATCATGAGATAAATTATTTTGTCTGAGATAAATTTAAATTGGTTTTGAATAGTTTTGACTGGAACAAAAATTAATTCGTTTTGTGACAGTAATCTGTAGTGGGGTGACTGATAAAAAGGAAAGAGCTTTTTTCTTCTTCGTTGTACAAATTAAACATGTACGAATGACTATTTATTTAATAATTAAGGGCTATTTTTCACCGGGATACTATAGTTGCACCGCCATAGCGTCCCGGTGAAATATAGCGCTAAGCTACCAGACTAGCCACCATATAGATAACAGAGTCGCCACACATCCGAGCAGGGCCCCAAGTCTGCTATTTTTATAAATTCGTCATTCCAACACGATCCAATTGTCATTTTGCTAAAAGTTTGTAATCTGCTACTTCATAATGATCGATCATTGATCGGTCACTGGTCTTGTAATAGAATTGTGGTAGAATGATAATTTCGAGCATATTATTAAAACCAATAACTGCACAATAACGTTCTAATGGTAAAACACTAATCAAATAAACTATCAAAGTTTTAGCAGATTACCGCAAACGTCAAATATTCATTTGTCAATATGTACGAGATTACCATTCTATGTCACTTCTTTCAATGGAGTGTCAGTGGTTAACCATTGGAAAGTCATAAGGACGCCATTATATTAGTAGATTACCAAACTTGTCAAAATCGACAATTATGACATCAATGATAGACCATTCTGACACTATTGTAATAGCAGACTTGAGGCCCTGGTTACGTCGGCAAATTGGTTGTGCAACCAAATGGACACTAGGAGATTAAGTCTACTATTTTTATAAATTCGTCATTCCAACACGATCTTATTGTCATTTTGCTAAAAGTTTGTAATCTGCTAATTCATAATGATAGATCATTGATCGGTCAATGGTCTTGTAATAGAATTGTGGTAGAATGACAATATCGAGCTTATTAAAAGCTCTAATTGCGTAATGACGTCATAATGGTAGGTCACTGATCAAAAGAACTGTCAAAATTTTTGCAGACTTCCGCATACGTCAGATATTCATTTGTATGTACGAGACTACCATTCTATGCCATTTATTACAATGGAGTATCAGTGGTTATCCATCGGAAAGTCATAATGACGCCATTTTATTAATAGATTACCAAAACTTGTCAAAATTAACAATTATGAAATCAATGTTAGACCAATCTGACAGTATTGTAATAGCAGACTTGAGGCCCAGGTGAGTAACTCTCTATAGAGCTGCATACATTTTATTGGTAGCGGTGACTGGTCGCGCTGCTGTGCTGTCCCGGTGGAATATAACCCTAAGAGGAGAATCCTTAAGTAACACCAAAAAGACACTTAGTCTTCAAAATTTCAAGAAAAAAATAATTGTTCATTTGTCTCAATAACAACTAAATCGACCTCTTCTATTTTTAGGTTTTACTAAATTTTAAACATTTTTTTTAAATTTTTCTCGAAATTAAGTATAGCTTTGCAAATACTCGCGGTGATTCATTTAACTGTTGGCACATGTATTCTTCATTACTATTTTTTGTCCAAATCAGTGCGGTCTATTTTAAGAAATATGGAAAACTGTAAGAGGTGTTTCTCACCTTGTTTGATTATTGCTTGGTTTGTCCTCAAAACCGACAGGCAAGGAACTCGGTAATTTTGATCCTTCGCCTTGACAAATAATGCATAATTACCATTGATCCTCTTGCCTCGTTCCCCAATTGAATCAAGTGCAAGCTAGGTTGCCGATATTGCACGAAGAATCGCCAAACTTAAGTGGCAATGGGCTGGGCACATTGCTCGCAGAACAGATGGCCGTTGTGGCCGAAAGACGCAGCGTTGCAAGGCCTCCTACAAGGTGGACCAATGAACTGGTGAAGGTTGCGGGAATCCGATGGATGTGGGACGGACAGGATCATTAATTGTGGCGACCCTTGGGGGAGGCTTATGTCCAACAGTGAATGTCTATCGGCTGAAATGATGATGATGATACATCAAGGTAATGGAACAGGTTTGACGTTTTTTTTTTATTATTATTGTGAACTGGTGAAGGTTGCGGGAATCCGATGGATGTGGGACGGACAGGATCGTTAATTGTGGCGACCCTTCGGGGAGGCTTATGTCCAACAGTGAATGTCTATCGGCTGAAATGATGATGATGATACATCAAGCTAATGGAACAGGTTTGACGTTTTTTTTTTATTATTATTGATACGGTAAGCGATGACGTGGCCGACGATTTTTACTATTATTATTGTTTTCCTTCTCAAGTAAATTGTTATCTATTTTTATTAGACCCGAAGAAATTTCTATAAAATTTCAACCAGAAAACGCTCGTATTAAAAAGAAAAGCCTCTTTATTCCAGACTAAAGGATTTGTTTTGAAAACCAATCTGCATTAAGGTTATTGTGCAAATTTATGATATGCAATTCCTTCGAACCTTAACTCGAAGGGGCAAGGTTGTTTTTCGAATGATTATCTGCAAGAAATGTTAAGCTGATCTCATTTCAGGCATTAGCTTACGACTTGTTTTGTAAATTGAGGGGAATATTCTTATAGGAACACAGTCAGTTTTTACAGTCAAAGAGGTACCTACTGTTGCCTTTAATCTAGTGAGGTTTGATTTTTTTTTTTTTTTTTTTTAATTGTCAGCCACAACTTGAATAATGACTTTACTAATGTAGTAGAAAATAGGTAGTAATGTAGTATCGGAAGACGCAGCCTTGAAAGGCTACGACGATAATGCTCCAGAGGTGACCGAGGCAGAGATGAGAGTGGCGGTGCAAAGGCTGAGTGCCAAGAACGCCGCCCCAGGACCCGATGGCTTGCCTGGGAAAGCCTGGGTCCTGGCCATGGAGGCTCTCGGGCCTCGACTGAGAGGGCTCTTCAGCGCATGCTTGGAGAGGGGCCAGTTCCCACTTCGCTGGAAGACGGGGAAACTGGTCCTCATCGCGAAGCCAGGGCGCCCTGCGGACTCTCCGTCCGCGTACCGGCCCATTGTGCTGCTCGACGAGGTGGGCAAGCTCTTTGAAAGATTGATTGCGAGCCGCTTCGTCGCGCGCCTTTCACGGGTGGGGCCGGACCTTTCGGACGGACAGTTCGGCTTTCGCAGGATGCGCTCGACGGTGGACGCCATCATGCGCGTGCGAGCCCTCACGACGGGGGATGCGGTGTCCCAGGGTAGGCGTGTCGTGGCAGTGTCCTTGGACATTGCCAACGCTTTTAATTCCCTGCCCTGGAGTACGATCCGGAGGGCACTCCGGTACCACCGGGTGCCCGAATACCTCTGTCGAGTAGTCGAGGCCTACCTGTCGGACAGGTATATTGTCTACCCCGGTCACCAGGGAGACTGGAAACGTCAGGAGATGTCGTGCGGTGTTCCGCAGGGGTCGGTACTAGGGCCACCCTTGTGGAACATCGGGTACGATTACGTGCTGCGGGGCGACCTCCCTGACGGGGTCAGCGTGGTCTGCTACGCAGACGACACGCTGGTTCTAGCGCAGGGAGAGTCGTACCGGGCGGCGGCCGCTTTAGCGACACGCGGGGTTGCGATAGTCGTTGGTAGGATCCAGGAGTTGGGACTCGAGGTGGCGCTGCGCTAATCCGAGGCCATCTGTTTTCACGGTCGCGGCCGTCGGAACGCGCCACCGCCGGGTTCCCAACTAACGGTAGGAGGAGTTCGCATCGGCGTCGGGACATCGATGAGGTATCTGGGATTCATCCTCGACAGCCGATGGAATTTCGAGGAGCATTTCCGACGTCTGGCTCCCAAACTCAACCGGACTGGGGCCGCTCTCGGGCGGCTCCTGCCCAACCTTGGGGGTCCAGACGCCTCCTGCCGGAGGCTCTACGCGGGGATCGTTCGGTCCATGGCCCTCTACGGGGCGCCGGTGTGGGCGCTGTCGCTGCAAAAGCGACCGGCGGCCATTCTGAACGCCTGCCAGAGGGCCATGGCAATTCGGATGGTGCGGGGATACCGCACGATTTCCCGCGAAGCGGCGAGCCTTCTGGCTGGCCTACCACCATGGGATCTGGAGGCAACAGTCCTTGCACACATGCACGACATGCGCGTGGAGATGCAACGCCGGGGTGAAAGTCCTCTGCCGCGACAGGTCACGGCATGGCGGACAGAGCTCCGGCGGGATCTCATGGTGGAATGGCGTCAGCGACTATCGCAACCCCGTCATGGGCACGCCACAATTATGGCGATAAGTCCCCTCTTTGAGGCGTGGCTGGAAAGACCTCACGGCGTCCTTACCTTCCGCATGACACAGATCCTCTCCGGAAATGGCAAGTTCGGGAGGTTCCTGTTCCGAATCAAAGCGGAAGTGACGCCCGGGTGTCGACACTGTGCGGAACGCCCGGAGGACACGGTGGAGCACACAATCGCGGTGTGCCCTGCTTGGGCGGAGCATCGCCGTGCCCTCGTGGGGGTGATCGGCGGCGGAGACCTCTCGCGCCGGGCCTTGGTCGAGGCCATGGTCTGGAGCGAGGAGGAGTGGCAGGCGGTCGCCGACTTCTGCGAAGCAGTAATGCTCGCTAAGGAGGAGGCCGACCGCATCAGGCAACGGCGCCCTCGCCGCCGCCGCCGGGATTCCGATCCCGATTTCCAGCCACCGTAGGCGCGGGCTTGCGGACAGTGAGCAATGGGTAGCTCGCTGTCCGGCCGTCCGGTAACCGTCCGGACCAAGCCCAAGTCGTCGACGGCGCGCGCTGTTCCCGCGCGCCTCAAGGAGTTGTCAGCAACAGCAGGGGCCCAGCCGGGTATAAGCCTACCGGGGCCAGGGTAATCCGAAAGGGCGCTCGAGCCCCGGTATCGAAGGCTTGAAGGAACGGGATGGGTTTTTTAGTCAGTAACTTGACTGGCCTGTTGGTCTAGTGGTTAGTGACCCTGACTGCTATGTCGGAGGTCGTGGGTTCGATTCCCACCCAGAACAAATGTTTGTGTGATGAGCATAATCATTTGTTCTGTGTCTGGGTGTAATTTATCTATAACATGTATGTATTTAGAAATATATAAGTATGTTTATCAGTTATCTAGTACCCATAACACAAGCTCTGCTTAGCTTGGGACTAGACGGCGTTGTGTGGTAGTTGTGGAATATTATTATTATTATTATTCCATTCATTTATTATTATATACATATTTATCATATTTTTAAATATTTCTTCAAAAATTAACATAAAAAAAAACATTTAAAAATATAAAAAATAGTAGCCCACCGGCATCGGGAACAGGGTCCAGGCTGCCGGCGGTCAGGGCTCCTGAGAGAGGAACCTCCGGACAATACGCGCCGTGTCTAGGAGTACTGCCTTCTGGATCAAGCCCTTGATCCAACTGCCTAACGAGAGCCTCCGCAGATGTTGGTCGAGGCTCTTGGCTATTAAGCCATTGGCCGTCACGACTATCGGCACAATGATTGCTCTATCCACTTCCCACATGTCGACAACCTCGCGAGCCAAGTCAAGATATTTAGTTTGTTTATCTTTCTCAGCTTTCACGAGGTTCTCGTCGATCAACAATCATTGTGCGACGCTCTAGTCGATCTATCACCACTATGTCAGGCTTATTGGCAACAATAGTCCTGTCAGTGATGATAGATCGGTCCCAATACAATGTGACGCTGCCATTCTCGAGAACTGGGTCGGGCACATACCTATAGTACGGTACTTCTGATTCAACAAGATTGTATTTAAGAGCAAGTTGCTGATGGATAATCCTGGCTACAAGGTTGTGTCTGTGCAAATAGTCTCCGTTAGCTAAATGAGAACACCCAGAAATAATGTGTCGGATTGATTCTCCGGGCCGGTGGCATGCCCGACAGATGTCAACCGTACCGTCCTTCACAATATATTTCCGGTAGTTGTTCGTCATCATAACTTCGTCCATAATTGCAAAGACAAAACCTTCGGTTTCTCCAAAGAGATCACCAAAGCGTAGCCAGGATACGGACGCTAAAAGATCTACATCGGGCCCATGTAAGGCCCGGTAAAAGCGCCCGTGAAGCTCCTTGCCCTTCCATACTTCCTTGCGTTCATTAGTATCCATTACTATAGGTTTGCGCCAGTTCTCGTTTGGGCATCAATGCTGCTGACGTGAAACAATCGTTGAGGGAGCGCTTCTTTGGCCGCCTGAATAAAGTACTGAAAAGTCTTTTATCAGGCGGGAACAAGGTGCGCGCCTTCAACGGTTGGGTCATGCCGGTTTTGATGTACTCTTTCGGCATACTCAAATGGACTCAGACGGAACTCGACGCCATGGATAGGAGGGTCCGCACTCTGCTTACCGCAAATCGGATGCATCACCCACGATCATCGGTGATGAGGCTGTATATCCCGCGGAAGTGTGGGGGTCGTGGCTTCTTAAATGCCAAGACCCTGCACAACCGTGAGGTATGCAGTCTCAGGGAATACTTCCTGGAAACCGACGTGGGGATGCACCGAGATGTAGTGGCGGTGGACAAAGGCCTCACCCCGCTCTCCTTGGCCAACAAGAACTTATTATTATTATTATTAGTAAGAGTCTGACACTATCTCCCGCTCCGCCCAAGAGCGGGGGTTGTCATAAGATGATTTTTCCCATCGAAAAAAAAAAAAAAAAAAAAGCCTTGAAAGGCTTTTTACAAGGTGGACCGATGACCTGGTGAAGGTTGAGGGAAACCGATGGATGCGAGACGCACAGGAACGTTCGTATAGAAGTGGACGTATATCGGCTGAAATGATGATGACAAATGGCAACGATTTTTCAATTCCACGTCCTCTTTGGATTCGGCAAAAAACACGCATAAAATAATTTAAATATGGTCGTAAATCTATAATACTAATATTGTAAAGAGGTATAATTTGTTTTTTTGTTTTTTTGGTTATCTCTGGAAGTACTGGTCCGATTGGTAAATTTTTTTCACCGATAGAAAGCTGCTTTATTCTTGAGTGACATAGGCAGGCATATTTTATGTGGGAGGGCGACGCTGCGGGCGAAAGCTAGTTTTAAATAATTGTTTCGATAAATGGACAGCTTGCAGGAACCCTGATTTTGCAACGATGTTGAATCGTTTATCGTTAATAGATATTATCAAGTCGTGCTTTAGACAATTCACTATTGCTACAGACGGTATGACGTCCAGTTGTAAAAGTTGAATTTAATCTTTAAATTTAGTAAAATTTAGAAAGTAAATCGAAAATAAAATTAAAGTCAAATAAAAGGAAGTTCTAAAGAAAATATTCGAGGGCAGAGCTTTGAATTTTCGATCAAAATGGTTCCGTTGTCAATAACAGAAGTACAGAAATCGTCAGTAGCTGAATTCTATGCTGGAAAATCTGTGTTCATTACTGGGGGAACTGGATTTCTTGGAAAGGTAATTCAGGCTTTTTTATTTTCTAATTCTGGGGATTCTTTTCGTGGGTTAACTTCGAAACTTTAAAATTAATCCATGAAAATGTACTAACGTGATACAAAATATGCTTTGCTGTGTACCTTCTGTTGCTCGAGGTAACAACAACTCTTTCCAACCAACTCACTTTCCTGGCAGTTATGGACATCTATAGGGATAGATGACACGCCATCCTACACCGAGACCTCTCCAAGTACTTTTGGTTTTTTTTTTATGGTGGGAAAAATCATCCAATGTCAACCCCCGCTCTTGGGCGGAGCGGGAGATAGTGTCAGACTCTTACTTGGTGGGCTCGTAGAAAACAGTTGCATCCTAGGTTTTTAGGTTATACTGGAAGCCTAACCCAAAAAAGGTTGAAGGCTCGGCAGAAGACGATAAAAAAATAATAATTGTTAATTACAGCATAGCATAGTCGGCCTTATAATGTTCCCATTGTCGGGACTCAGATTCCGTCTCTAGGAGGACAGCGTGACCTGCGTGACACGCCTAATCCTAAATAAACATGTATTACAAGTGGCTGATTTGCTTACAACATTACAATTATATGTAAAATGATAAAAAGAAAATTAAATCACAGTAATAATCATATTTTTTTTGGTAATTTGCATCTACGTAAAAAATCGCACTTTTAATTACAACTATAGATATATTTATTTATTGCAAAAGGCTGATTTGCCTGCATCATTACACTTGTAACAAAAACAATAGTAAGATAAAATAATTAAATCATAGTAATAATCACATTATTTTTTGGTAATTTGCATCTACATAAAAAATCACAGTTTTACTTACAACTATATATATTTATCTATTACAAGTGGCTGATTTGCCTGCAACATTACGATTATAACAAAAACAATAGAAAGATAATTAAATCACAGTATTAATCACATTATTTTTTTTGGTAATTTATGTATGTTACAATTCTTTAAAATGCTGCATAAAAAAAGATTTTCCAGAACTTCAGCCAGGGAGGTTATCGTAATTGTCCAAAATAGTTTTCATTTGTTTGTCATATGCAATAGATCGACGTGTTCTCAACTTTAGTGGTATATTAAATTTAAAATGCTTCAATTTCCAATTTATATGATCAGCTTCATTTTTAAGAGTATCAAGAAACTGAAGCATTTTAGGTTTTCTTTTATCCATTTTATTGTTCAAACGTTTATGCCATGCCTCTGCTAGATTTATTATCCTATGGCGAGCCCCATGTACATTCCAAATAAACTCTATACTATTGTTTTCTAACCACTGGGCTACAAAATAGTCGTTGAATTTTGTGACTGCATCGTTCTATAGAGCATTTTCCATGATGTGCAACTAAGCGTCTTCAATGTCCCGTTTCTTTACATAGGCCAATGCAGCACACATGGCTAAGTGTCTCTTCTCTTCAATGACATTCAATTGTAAGGCATGAGCTTTTTTGGCCAGTGCTTGTTTGTAGTGGAAATAACATCCAAGTAACAGTTAACATCAGGAACTATTTTTTTTATGACATTTATCACTTCAATTTCAAAGTCAACAATCATTGTAAGCGGTGTCCAAGTAGGTAAATTTTGCATCAGTGATGTAAAAAGTCGTTAGTAAAACCGTTCCTGCTTATTAGACATAAGAACGTAGATGAGTGGTACTATGTTCGGATTATTATTATCGATATTCATGTCTCCATGTATACAATATTTTCAAGAGAAAACAAAAATTTTAGAAATCATTTCCTTTTCGAGCGCTAAAAATCAATAACTTCGTTTTCTACCAGTACTTTATGCAAAAAATAGGTACCTATGCAGGCTTGTGACGAATTTACACATATTTTTTATGCATGTAACGAATACACTTTCAATGTATGGAGATTACAAAATGTGACGAATTTACTTTGTGACGAATGTACAACAACCCCATATATACACCTAAATTGACTTTAAAAAAAAATAACTAGCTACTACTCATATTAATATTATGGTCTATTGTGATTTGTGTGCAATAATATTTTTGATGTTAATTCATTGTTTTGTTTTTAAAGCATAAAAAGATGCGCTAATAATTTACCGCGTGTGAATTTCTGATGAAAGACTGCAACCTTAAGAATAGAAGTTTATTTAATATTGCTAACACTTTATGTAATTTATTTTTTCGTTTCTTTGTTGTGTTAACATATATTATTAATATAATACTTAGGTATAAAAACTTGATTCTCATGAAGACAAAAGAGTCACTTACATGAGAATACATGATAATGATAATGTAATTAACACTTTAAATTTATTTAGTTTTAAATTGGTTGGTCACATCTTGTCTTATGATTTATTCCCAACTAACAGGATGATAACATTGTTAGTGAAGAGTATTTTCTTTACAATAGTCTATTCATTAATAAATAATCTATACAAGGTTATTTGTATAACACTAGCAACCTCTCAGGACTTTGTTAAGGACATCATAAACAACAATTTTTATTCTATTACTTTTTCCAAAATATAATATATATATATATATATATATATATACATTTTCCAAAAACAAACCTTCAAGATTTCGTTGCGTTTTACAAATAACCTTGTATATATAAAAATGAATCCCTATTTCCCTTAGTCACGCCATCACACGTGAACGGCTGGACCGACCGAGTGTAGATTGGCGTAGAGTAGGGTAGGGTAGAGTGGGGTAGAGTAGGGTATAGTAGGGTAGAGTAGGGTAGAGTAGGGTATAGTAGGGTATAGTAGGGTATAGTAGGGTATAGTAGGGTGGAGTAGGGTAGAGTAGGGTATAGCAGAGTGGAGTAAGGAAAGCGGGAGGGAAGCGATCATTCACGATCATTGGACCGATAGTTGTGTCAGCCACTCAAACACATGGCAACTCGACCAACACCTTAGGAGGCTCTCGTTAGGCAACTGGATCAAGGGCTTGATCCAGAAAGCAGCACTTCTGGACAAGGCTCGTACTGTTAGGAGATTCCTTTCTCTGTAGCTTGAACCCTGTTCCCGATATTGGTGGGCTACAATTTTTTATATATTTTAAGTGTTTTTTTTAAGAAATGTCTAAAAATGTTTTAAATAGTATAAATGGTATAAGGGACAGCCCTCCACAAACTTTAAGGGCTTGCTCAGTAGACGAAACTGAACAACCCACCATAAATTTTTTTTTCAGCAAGCCCTTAAAGTTTGTGGAGGGCTGTCCCTTACACCTTGTAATTAGGTCCTTACATATGAAATTGGCGTTTTGTACGGGACGAATATAAAGTAATTTTTTGTAAAATATATTTAATTAATCAAAGTATACACCGTTGCTATGCACATTTGCCATCTCATAGTATTTCATTGATGCTTTTATTAATAAAACCATGGGGGCGAGAATCAATATACTCTTTGAAGGCGGTTTGGACTGCCGCATCGGAGTTGAATTTTTTTCCATGTAAGAAGTTGTCCAAATTCCGGAAAAAAATGGTAATCTGTTAGAGCAAGGTCTGGGGAGTACGGTGGATATCGCAGACATTCCAATTGTAGCTCATCTAACTTAATGGTTGTTTTTTGTGCAGTGTGTGGTCTGGCGTTTTCGTGAAGCAGCAGTGGCCTAAAGCGATTGACCAATGTCGGTTGTTTAGCAGCTAGTTCTTCCTTCATGGTTTGCAGTTGCTGTACAATAGATATCTGCCGTAATCGTTTGGCTAGATTCACCGGCGCTAGTCCACCAAACCCTCACAAGTAACTTTTTCTGAGTCAATTTTCGTTTAGGGCAGGATTTGGCTAGGTCTCCAGGGTTTAGCCATTGCGAGGAGCGCTTCCAACTATCATACAGTGTCCAATTTAATTACAAGTAATAATTCGATTTAAAATCCCTTAATTTTTTTATCCGTTGAGCAAAGTAACACTGCAGACGACGCGTATTTGCAAATCCGATTCACTCAATTTATGAGGTACCCATCGTTCAAGATTTTTTACTTTCCCGATTTGCTTCAAGTGGATTAATACAGTTTTATCACTTACCTCGAAGCCTGCAGCTATCTCTGAAGTGCTTTGTTATGGATCCACTTCCACAATAGCCTTTAATTTCATTTTCTACTTTGGTCTCCAGTTGGTTGGTTTGAAGGTCGAAATTTCCAGAACGAAAACGTTGAAACCAAAAACGTACCGTGCTTTCTTTTGCGACACCAGCGCCGTACACATCATTAATCCTTCGAGCAGTTTCTGCAGCACTGGTGCCACGGTAGAACTCGTACTCGTAAATATACCGATATTTCATGTTTTCCATTGTGTGGTTATAAGCGACGCCAAAGTAAAAAATAATGAGGAAAAAAATAAATGAATGATTGTTTTCATAACTCAAATGTACCAGTTAAATGAATTTATTGTTGTATTCAAGTTATATGTTTAATTTGAATTTGGAATTCTTAGCCAAAGAGGAGATATTTTAGATCAAAGTGGTCTGTACGACAAAATGCTAATTTCATATGTAAGGACCTAATATAATAAATAAATGGAACAATAATAATTTTCCACAACCGTAGTACTTACATATATATCGATGTCCACAACTGTCACACAACGTCGTCTAGTCGCAAGCTAAGCAGAGCTTGTGTTACGAGTACTAGACAACTGGTAAACGTACTTATATATTTCTAAATGCATAGATAACACAGAACATTAATGATCATGCTTATCACACAAACATTTGTCCTGAGTGGAAATCGAACAACCACAACTTCCAGCGTAGCAGTCACAGCCAATAACCACTAAACCGACCGGCCATTACGTTAACATATTAAGAATTACAATATCCAGTACTAGTCAGCACTTATGAAAGCACAGCACAAGAGCAAGACACGCTGCAGTAGTTAGTTAACAAAATATGAGGTTGTGTGACGTACAGTTGAAACTAACGCTGACGACCGTATCGCAATTTTACCTGCTTCCCATAAAACTCTTCCCTTCCCTGTCACACATGCAAGAGTATTGACTATCATACCTTTCTGAATAGCTGATAAGACAGGGATATTTTTGTAGTAATTTTGCTCATGAAGCATAGTTTTTATGCACTAGACAATATTTGGTAAGAAGTAATAGGTACCAAATGTTAAAAAAAAATTAAATGTTTTATTAATGATATTTGTCAAAGTTTTATTCATTTTTGAACTTTTAATTATTTACTAACAAAAATTTGCTACGGCATCAATTATGATAATAACTGTTTTCAATACAATCGCGCCGTAAATAATTTCCGAATTGGCTTCAAATGATTTAATCTGGGATTTTGCACAACAAAACTAAAAATCTTAATAACTCAAAAACTATTGAATATCGATAGAATATTAATTAATGGCTTCATTTGTTGCATTTTAATCCTATTATGACGTCCTGGAAGGAATACGACGAGTTACCAGTAACCTTGAATAAAGCATAAAACTTAAAAAATATCATTACCTTACCAGTTTACAAGTTAATAAAGGCAGTACAAGAAGATTTTTTTTTTTAATTGATTAAAGTGCTGCGTAAAAAGGCGAAGTGGTCGACCGCACCGTACAAAACACAAAACTTGCAATCTAATTTAAGCGCAAACAGTTGTTTAGTTTCATCTACACATGTTTATGCAAATAAATAAATCTGAATCTGAACCGGACATTGGAGAAGCGAGGATTGTATTGCAAATTCCAACACATATCATAAGTTTTACAGCGTCCAAAAACATTGATCCTCGTATTTTCATTCCGGACAAACGCTATCAAGATATGTGATATTTTTTTTTTTTTTCCTTATTATTAAGAATAAATTTCTTAATAATTGATTACAATCTAGCCTAAAAGACTAATAAGTAATTTAACTCTAACTTATTTTTATACGGTTTTGCTTAAACTAAGAATAGCGTCCTTTAGCACTTATAGAAGTCCATAGCACTTTCTTAGAGTCTGATATTGATAAAAACACTTTGTTCATGTGTAATATGCATAGCACAGCATTGATCACTATTGACTTTAAACACTACACTAACTCAAAAGGTTTAGTTCTCTTTAGTCTACGCACTAGGTCTGTATTGTCTAACAGCTGTATAGCCTCAACATTCACGTGTCGGTGAAGTCTGTGTTCGTGGGCTTCAGCAAATTTTTGAATGATGGTGATGACGAGTTCCATTTTGAGGTCACGGTGGAGGTCGTCATTTCTGATGTACCAAGGTGCTTTTACAGCATCCCTGAGTACTTTATTTTGGAACTGTTGTATTATTTTGATGTTGCTCCGTTTAGTACAGCCCCAGAGTTGGATACCATACGTCCAAATTGGCATCAAAATATGCTTGTAAATAGTTATTTTATTGTGTATTGATAAACAGGATTTCTTTCCGAGTAACCAATACATGCTTTTATAGCGTATGTCGAGTTCCTGTCTTTTCTTTTTGACATGAGCTTTCCATCGCAGCTTGGCGTCGAGAGTTATGCCAAGATATTTGGCTGTATTAGCATAAGGCACTTGCGTACCGTTTATGTAGATTGGGTGGTAGTTGCACCGCTTGTTTGTGAAGTCAACGTGAATTGATTTTGACTCATTTAGCTTGATCTTCCATTTTTGTGTCCAGTCATAAATTTTGTTCACTGCTAATTGAACTTTTTCTACTGCTTCTTTATGATTTGATCCTGTAGCCATAATAGCAGTGTCATCAGCAAAAGTCGCAATAGTGTTGTTTTCTAGCTCTGGGATGTCACATGTGTACAACAAGTAAAGGATTGGGCCTAGCACACTTCCTTGGGGTACCCCAGCTTTTATAGTTTTAAGCTCGGAATATGCATCTTCTTGCCTTATTCTAAACATTCTATTAGTTAAATATGACTTCAGAATATCTGCAAATTCTGGGGGTAACATACATCTGAGTTTGAATATTAGGCCCTCATGCCAAACTTTGTCAAAAGCTTGCGCGACATCCAAGAACACGGTGGCGCAGACTTCCCTATTTTCCAGCGTTTTTTCAATAATATTTGTTATTCTATGTACCTGGTCTATTGTAGAGTGATTTTCTCTGAAACCAAATTGATGATTTGGGATAAGGTCTTTTTCTTCTATAATTGGCTTTAACCGTTTCAGTAACAGTTTTTCAAATAGTTTTGATAACACTGGCAACAAGGAAATAGGTCTATATGATGACGCTTCATGGGGTGGTTTCCCAGGCTTCGCAATCATAATTACTTCAGCCACCTTCCACAGCTCAGGTACGTGTTTTAGAATAAACGCAGCATTGATTATTTTGGTCAGCTTTACTATGGCTTTTCGCGGGAGGTGTTTAAGAACTTCACCTGTTATGAGGTCGTAGCCCGGTGACTTTTTTGAGCTGATATTATTTTGAATTGCTCTCACAACTTCTTTAGGAGTCACAAGCTTAATTTCTTGGTTTTGAACTATTTTTTCACACTCAAGTATATCTGTACAGTTATCATTGGGTTGAAAAGTATTTTGTAAGTGCTGAGCAAACCTCAGCGCTTTTTGGTTATTACTAATAGCCCATTTTCCGTCGGTATCTCTAATAGGTGGTATTTGTTTAATTGGCCTTTTTAAGTTTCTTGTCGCTTTCCAAAGAGAGTAATCCGTTGATATGTCATTGTTTAACTGCAGAAGGTTGGTATTTAGACATTCATCCTCGAATTGTAGAATTTTTCTCTTTAATCGCTTAGTTAGATTATTTAATAATGTTTTTTCCCACGGACACCTTGTTTGCTGCCACTGCTTTCTCTGTTTTCTTTTCTCAGACAGTAAATCCACAATTTCTTTAGGATAAATATAGCCCTTATTTTTGTGTTTTATTTGTGGTGTGTTGTTCCAGGCACATTGTTGGATATCAACTACATATTTGTTTACTTCTGAGTCAAGCTGATCTTGCGTTTTTATCGGAGTTCTTAGGTCGATAATATTATCTAGATCAAGTGCAAAACTTACCCAATCTGTTGACTTATTAACTAGAGATGTCTGGCCTACTTTTAATAGAATTTTCTGACTGAGTCTTAGTATTATCGGGGAGTGGTCAGAGTTCATATGAAAACCTTCCTCCAAAGCGACGTAATTGGCGGATATGTTTTTACATATGAAAAAGTCTATAAGATCTGGTATTTTCTGGAGGTCAGTGGGCCAGTATGTCGGTTTCCCTGAACTCATCCTCTAAATTTGACAAAAGATTGTTTAGTGAAGTGCGTTTCAGATATCAAACACACGTCTATATTTTCTGTATCTAGGACCACCTGTAACTCATTCTGATGTTTGAGGAGCCCATTGGAGTTCCATGCCATTATTTTAAGGGTGTTGTTCATTTTTGATTATTTGAAACAGCTGTTTTGGTGCTGGATTCTAGCTTTTCTAATCTGTTGTCGAATGTAGTTATACACTTCAGTATCTGATTAATTTTATCCTCCAGGTTCGAAGAGCCTCGCTTTGTAACTTGAGCATAAGAACAAGTGTTAGTTCCTTGTGTGGGTTTTGGAGTTGCTTGAACGATTATTTTCTGTACTTGTTTCTCTTGTCTTATCAGAGGAGACTGTTGGGAAGTTGTCACATCAAGTTTCTTCTTAATATTTTTGTTTTTTATGAGTTGCATCTCTTTAGCTACTTCACACCCTCTGTAGTTTGCAGGGTGGGGTAGACCACAGTGGACGCATTTTGGCTTGTCTTGCGGGGATTTTGTACAGTCAGCTGTAAGATGCTTTCCAGTACATTTCACACACCTTGGCTCCCTTTTGCAGTATTTATGAGTATGCCCATATGCTTGGCATCTCTTACATTGAGGAATAAGTTTTGAATTTTTGAGCGGGTGTATTTCAATTTTGCACCCTAATATATATTTAATGCCGTAGATTTTGTTGACATCTTCGTCATTATGGAAAGATAAAATGAACATATTGAGTGGTTCTTTACTCTTCCAGCTCAATTTGTAGTCAACTTTTTCTATTTTAAGCCCTTGTGTTATAAGGTCATCTTTAATGCAATCAGGCTGACAAGAAGAATGTAATTTTTTAACCACAACTCTTATTAGTCTAGCCTGTTTATTTTCTTACGAGTGCCAGTGGAAGCTTTTTTCAGTCAAAAATTTGGCAATCGCTCTATAAGGGTCTTCTGATTTGGCGTTGAGTTTCACACAATCTCCATTCATCATTTTGGCGGTAAATGATTCAGCTGGTTGCGTTTCAATCAGCGAGTCGTAAAACGTTTGATAGTTCTTGACTCCCTCTATAATGATTGGCGGCGGTGGAGGCACTTTTTTAACTGGCGGCTCTTTCGCATCTTTTTGTTGTTGGGCGCTCGTTCCAGGTTGTTGTGTAGGAGAAAGAGAGTTGTTTAGAGAGAGATATGTGATATGAAACATCATCAATCACACCACAATTATTACAATAAGCAGACAAAACGAAGTGAGACTTCTTTCGATATCATTGTATTAAAAGAAATAATAATTGTGTTTTGTCTTTTAGGTATTTATAGAAAAGTTGTTGTACAGTTGTCCAGATATCGATAATATTTACATGCTTATACGAGAGAAGAAAGGGCTTTCTATAAACGAGAGGATAACACAGTTCCTTGATGATCCGGTAAGAAAAAAATCTTTTATTACGTCACATATCTAGGGATTTATCGGACAACTTCATGAAAATAGCCTATACATTTTCAGTTTGTTAATCACAGAATTCGAGAAGAAATAACATCTGTTTTTCTGTTTCAGCTCTTCAACAGACTCAAAAACGAAAGACCCGCAAACTTGGAGAAGATAGTTTTAATTCCTGGCGATATATGTTCCCCAAACTTAGGAATTTCTAATGAACATGAAAAAATTCTAGTGGAAAATGTGAGTTACCCATATATTCTGAGTTATTTTCTGGACTCAATCGAATTGACTTGCCTAATGTTAATTGAGATTTTATTTCTATTAAAGACATAATTATTGTCATGGCAGCAGTGTAGTCGGTACACTCAAAGTAGACAACTTGTGCATATACACAGTCTGTTCAAAAGAAAAGGCGAATTTTGAATTTTTTTGAAAAGTATTTATTTATTCATCAATATTCATTTTGTCCCCTTCAAAGTAATCCCCTTCAGATATAATGCACTTATGTCAGCGCTTTTTCCAATCCTCGAAGCACTTCTGAAATGCGCTTTTCGGTATGGCCATCAACTCATTCTTCGATTCTGACTTTATCTCATCAATTGTGGCAAAACGCTTTCCTTTCATTGGTCTCTTCAGTTTTGGGAATAGGAAAAAGTCGCAGGGAGCTAAATCTGGTGAATATGGTGGTTGAGGCATGATTACGGTGTTGTTTTTGGCTAAAAAATCATGAACAAGCATTGATGTGTGTGCGTTGCTTTTGCTCAAAATTTTGCAATTACGGAACAAACTTCGCTTTCGGTTGCAACTCCAGGAGGCTCATCGTCATCAACATCTTCTCGAGCTTCTGTTAAGTGCTTGTACCACTCATAAACGCTTTTTTGAGACAAAATGGACTTGCTTAATGCTACAGTCAACATTTCAAGTGCCTTGGAGAACTTTATTCTATTTTTGACGCAGAATTTTATACATATTCTTTGATCCATTTTTTTCAAAAGTCAAAAATCGAAGAACACACAAATACGTAACTAACCTTTTCAGTTATCAACAACAAACTACGAATTCAAATTGGCTGATAATACCAACATATGATAAACATATGTGTATCAACATAACAAAAAAAAAATCGAAAATCGAATGTACAAAGCCCGCGAAAATTCAAAATTCACCTTTTTTTTTACAGACCTCGTATATTTTCTACTTTTAAGCGGGTAAAATCTCTTGCAGTAGTTAATATCTGAATAAATGTATAGATTATTAACTTTAGCAGCTTTGAAAAAGCTTAAAAAATGAAAAATATTTAGTTATCCGGACCAAAATTTCCAGAGATTACCTCCTACAAAAAAAAAAGTCTTTATAATTTTAGTGTAGAAGTGTAGGTTACTGTTTGTAAATTAAAAACACAACTTTTATGCTTTTACGATAGGTTAAAAAGAAAATTTGTTTTCGTTTGACGTATTAAAATTATTAAGATATGGACGTAATTATCTGTGCACTAATATTAAAGGTATCCGTGATCATCCACTCGGCGGCTACAATGAAGATGAACGAGCCCTTGGCGACCGCGTGGAAGATCAACGTAGAGGGTACGCGGATGATACTGGCGCTCAGTCGCAGGATGAAGCGGATTGAGGTGGGCAAATAGCTGCAATTGTTAATGTAGTTACGACCATCAACACTAACATCAAAACGACTTTCAGTCGTGACGAAAAAGAAAACACACAAGAAAAAGTGACGCCGTCAAAGATGATGAAACTTTTATACACAAAATTTTTGAAATTATTCTAGCGATGTCTATGTCGCCACATATGAATTAATTTTTTTAAGTTCTGCAACGTGTAGTAATTAGAATTCTCCGTGTGATTTGAACACGGAATAAAATAGCCTGGAATCGTCTATTGGGCAATGGTCTAGATTTGATATCTCATCCGTATGATCGAAGGATCCTTCCTTATCAATATAGGTATGTGAGACTTTATACTTTGTTCGGCAATAATCATTACCACTATAGTGGTATCGTTACCACTATAAAAGGCTTGGGAAGTCATAGTTGCACCTTGTGGACTGCGGGATTGTTTAAAAGAGTCTCCGCCGCCTTGAAACGCTACAGACAGCTAAAGAACTTCTGTGGAATGCGTTTCCTCTCGACATCAGTACCCCTAGCCAAGTTGCAAATCTGCAATAGTTAACGCCTGTAGAAAGCTTCAAATGTACGGGAATGACGTCGTCTTAACGCTCAGTCACGTGGTCAGAACAAAAGAATTGGCGGCAAGGTCAACTCGAAGCGTTCAGCGCAAGCGAAACGGTTGTAACTTGGCTAGGGGGGCAGGACGGCCACCAGTCAGTATGCATTTAAGCGAAAGTTGCGGCATTACTTTCAGAAAAATTAGCGTAGTCGTTTCAAAAACCCCCCTTACAGAAGGGGGGTTTTTGACCTACATATATATTTACATACAGTAACAGTACTGTGTATAAATATATACGTAAGTAGGTATATATTATATATTAAATATGAGTTGACTGGTAGAGAATGCCTAAGGTATTAAGTCCGCTTTTGTACATTTGTGTTGCATGAAATCAAAATAAAAAAACTTGAGACTTCCCAAACAAGAAAAAAAGAAAGAAAAGTATTTATTTTGGCGCAAAAAAACATTGTAGACAACAAAAACTTAAGACAAACTCAAAACAAAAACAATAAATAAAAAATTAACATTGTCTGTCACACGTTTGCGCCAAAAAAGGTCCAGTTCAGCGAAATACCAGACAACTACGAGGTAGTTGTCTGACGCTGGTTTTCAACTGAACCTTATTTGGAGTGAACAGATAAAAAGAAATTTACAAATAGTGTCAACACTACATTACATTAGGGTTACATTATTGTGAAAATAAAACATAATCTATACATATAATAAAATCGTAGGAAAGTCAAAACTGTACATTGAATATTTTTTAAAAAGAATACTTGGGGCGTGATCTACAATCGATATCGAAGCCAAAAATATAGTTTTTAGAATTTTTGTCTGTTTGTCTGTTTATCTGTTTGTCTGTTTGTCTGTATGTATGTCCGGGCTAAACTCAAAAAGTATTGCATGGATTTACTTCAAATTTTGCATGAATATTACTAAGAGGTCGGGTCAACATATAGGCTACATATTATCACGCTATCACCTACGGGGGAGGAGCTGTGAATCTTTATTTTTCTTAAGCATTCTGTGACAGCGTGTAATCTAACGATCCATATTTAAATGTTGTTTTTGAGTAAGCCATGCTATTATCTAGCTTTACACCATAAAACTGCGCCATTTAAGTAACTTGGGCAGAGAAACATAGTTTAATGAATGTTAGTAGAATAGAGACCATTTTAAAGCAGCGCCATCTATGAGATTTCATAAAAATCAAATCAAGTTACATGTTAACACTTTTTGGAAATTAATAATTTAAATTTGATCATGTAGTTAGTTATTCTTAAAATTCATAGATGGCGATGTGATGTGATGTGCATTTTCTTCATAAAAGTTGTATCATATAGTTCGTTTTGACAAATTCAAGTTCCAACAAAACCCTGAAAAAACTTGAGTAGAGTAAGACAATTAAAAAAAAAGTGTTAAGTATTACATGGTGACATTTTTCCAGCTCTGTGAAGTCGACCAGTTTGCGAGATCCCTTACATATGACGAGGTGCCTTCATATTACACGTACGACAAGCAAAAGGGTGTATTTAACCGACATCGACGAGGAGGTGCTGTGGAAGGTTTTCCGGGAATTTTCAAGGACGCCGCATTGGGTAGGGTTTATACCGTGCATCCAAATAATGGCGAATGCTATTTTCTGCGGTTGTTACTTCACACTGTCCGAGGCCCAACGTCTTTCGCCTTTCTGAGGACATTTGATGGCGTGGAGTATCCCACTTACCACGCTGCCTGCGTAGCACGTCAACTTCTCGACGGTGACCAAAATTGGGATCCTCGCGGAGGCGAGCGTCAGTGATAGTCCCAGCCGCATGCGTCATCTTTTTGCCGTCATCTTGGTGTTTTGTGGAGTCGCGAACCCGGTAGCTTTGTGGGAGAAGTATCACCATCATCTGTCTCAAGATTTTCTACGAGCTTTGAGGCGTGCTACTGGAGACGAAGTCGAAGTAACTGATGAACGCATGCTGAACACCTGTCTGAGTTCACTTCAAGATGTGGTCATTTCTATGGGCGGCAATCCGCTGATCGAATATGGGTAATCATCACCGCATCAAGGCCGTGGAAATCGGGAGTTTAACGCTGAGACAAATCACGAGTCGGGCGAAATGACCACCATACGAAATGACCATGTCACCGTGTTCTCTTCACAGCAAAAACAAATGACACCGTCCTTGAAAGCGTTAGGCAAAACCAGGGTAAAATGTTTTTCTTGGATGCTCCTGTTAGAACAGGAAAAACATTTGTTACCACTGGCATGCTTGCAGAGGTCAGGAGGCAAGGCAAAATTGCTATTGCTGTAGCGTCGTCGGGAATCGCTGCCATACTGCTTCCGGGTGGCAAGACAGCACATGCCATGTTTAAAATTCCCATCGATTTAGAGAGCGCCGAAACGCCTGTTTGTGGTGTGTCACGTAACAGCGATAAGCGACACGTGCTCAAGGATTGCTCTCTGATCGTATGGGATGAGTGTACGATGGCCAATAGGAAGGCAGTTGAGGCCATGGACAGAACCATGCAGGACATCCACAGGAACGAACATTTGATGGGTGGTGTCACAGTTCTGTTCAGTGGCGATTTCCGGCAAACACTTCCCGTGGTGACGCGGGGATCGAGGGCTGACGAGGTGAATGCTTCGTTGAAACGATCTTCGTTGTGGTCACGAGTTCCTACGCTGCGCTTGACCATTTATATGAGAGCTCGGCTCGGCGGCAATGCACGTGCATTGCAAGAATTCTCCGATGTCCTTCTAAGTCTTGGTGAAGGCACTCTGACAGGTTGTGCTTCCAGAGTCTCTCGGTAGATTGGTATCCAGCTTAGAAGAACTCATTTGCTGTGTGTACGGGGACATCAGTCGTATACCGCACCAGCTTCTTGGGTGTGTAAGCGATAACGCCGACGCCCAAAAATGATCAGGCTGCAGCAAATAACGAATGCATTCTCTCGGAAATTGAGGGGAATGAAGTGGTCTACACCTCGATAAACACTGTTGTCGAGCAAGATGACGCCACACATTATCCCGTGGAATTTCTGAACTCCCTGTCAGCAAGTGGACTTCCAGCGCATACCATCAAGCTGAAAGTCGGTGTCCCGATTATGCTTCTTCGGAACCTATCTCCTCCAAAGTTGTGTAACGGGACCTGCCTTAAAGTCATCTCGCTCCACAGACACACCTTTGAGGCGGAAATTCTTACGGGTTGTGGCGTCGGCGAGCCAGTATTTATACCACGCATTCCCTTCATACCTCACAACTTCCCGTTCTATTTCAAGCGCGTACAGTTCCCCGTGAGTGTTTGCTTCGCGATGACCATCAATAAGTCACAGGGGCAGACACTGAGGGCAGCGGGTGTCGACCTCAAGACGAGTTGCTTCTCACACGGGCAACTGTACGTCGCTTGCTCCCGCGTCACCAGTACTGACTCTCTTTACATTTTGGCTCCTAGCAGCATAACTACCAACGTAGTTTATAGGGAAGTGTTGTAAGGTATGATACCTTTGTACGTATTTTTACTCTTTTGTGTCCTGGAATGTATTCCTGCATTATTTTCTCTATTTCCTTCAGTCACATCTTATGACTGAACTCAGCAGGATTCCCATATAACTCTCTTCATTTGCTTCGTTTGCAAAAAAAACATATTTTAATGCTATTTTAAAAGTTGTTTACTTATAATACTATAGCGACACTGGCAGCTTAACTGGTTTTGTAATTTTTTCTACTTCTTGTAGGAAAACCTGTCACATAGATATAAGTTTCTGTAAGTTTTGGGAAATAAAGATATTTATTTATTTATCTTAGGTATTTTTGGTGCTGTAGAGCCTTCACGCAGACGAGGTCGCGGGCAGCAGCTAGTATTTCTAAATAATTCTCCAGGTCTTCATACACATATCCACTGCATACACCAACACGGATAGGAAGGTTGTTGAAGAGATTCTGTACCCCCCACCGGCTGACATCTATAAAGTGCACCAGCTAGTGAAAGATGGGATCACTGATAAGGACACGAAGAAATTACTGAGTAAGTGCCTTCATATACTAGCAGCGCGACCATTATAGGTGGATTTTGAATAAGTTAAGATATTAACTGATTTCCAGATGGGCGTCCAAATACGTACACGTTTACGAAATCGCTGACTGAGCACCTGGTGGCTGAAAACCAAGCACACTTGCCTACAATCATCGTCAGACCTTCAATTGGTGAGTACAATTTTTGTACAAAATTTCATTTCGACTTATAGTATTTTATAATAATTTCTCTTTTTAATGTTTGTATGTTTTTGTTTAACAACCTTTGTAGCTGACGGGATGTTTTTCCAGTCAGTTAGCACAGATAGCCTCGGTATTTTTTGCAGGCCATAATAGGATGTTTTTCCCCACATTTGAAGCACCTAAAAGGTTTCTGGCATCTTTTGCATTGCAGTATCTGTTTCCTTTTTTTTTATTTGAGTCTTCAAATGTGACTTTCAAGTTATTTGTATGTTTCTCACTAAAGGTGGCTTTAAGTCCACATACTCGTAATACATTGGTAGAGGATCTTTTGAAGTTTAGTGAAGTATGTTGACTAATTGTCTAACCTCAGTTATTTCTTTGACAATTTGTTTAGTGTCTTCTGATGAGTGGACGTAGTATGAGTCTGTGGGCTCTTTCGCTTTTTAACTGAAACGTATAGTGTGATATGTTACTGGAAATAAAATTTTCACTAATTCACTTGTAGGTTTGTACGTCCTTTGGCATTATTTTAATTACATGACCTGATCTAAGAGTAGTATAATGTAGTAGTATAGGCAGTTTTTTTTCTTCTTGTTGGTATCATTATGTATCGGGCTTGTTTCTTTCATTTTATATCTCCTGAAGGAAGTTGTGTTCTCTTGCCAGTGGTCATTCTCATTATTTTGGTTCTCAAATGTATTCGGTTGCATATCTGTTACAATACTTTCACCTTCTTCATTTGTTTTGCCGGTAGAATTTTGTTCGTCAAACATTGTAGGAAGGATTGATAGTGTTGGCATAGTTCTTGGTCTTGAGAACATATGTGCTGTATCATGTTATTTGGGTTTGGTTTTGTTTTTATTTCATTCATTATTCTATTCAAACGAATGAGATAAATTAAAGTCGCCTGAGTGGTGACGCCTATTCCCTCAGGAAGGCTTTCGAGGTTGGCGCTAGAGACTTGCCATCCGCAAGCCATTCATTCTATCGGCATGTGGCCTAACTTAGGGTTGGAAACTTTTTATAGAGGGTTACTACCTCATGACCCGGGCGATCAAACCAAGGCCCCTGATTTCATAATATCTATGTTCAAAGTTGCAGGTTGTATTAGGCCATTTCCTACCTACATACAATGTGACCAGACTTAGTCTTTAAGATCGAGTTAACTGACCGTTGTCCGATGCTCAACGTTGACCTTTTGCGGCTGGCGAGCCTAACGCCAGCCGCAGCCAACCCTCCTTCTTTCTCAACCGGACTTGGGACCATCTACGCTGGAGTTCATTGTGATTAGAGTTGTGCCTATTATGCTTTGATTGTTTTTTTTCTTTATATCAGTCAATCCACTTGTATTTAATGATAATAGTTACTTTATTTTATTTTTAGTGGCTTCAGTAAAGGATGATCCAATAAGAGGATGGATTGGCAACTGGTACGGTGCAACTGGTCTGTCCGTGTACGCGGCCAAAGGTCTGAACCGGGTCTTTTATGGAAATGCCAGCAATATCCTTGACCTGATCCCCGTGGACTACGTAGCCAACTTGGTGATTGTAGCAGGCGCTAAGAATGGAGAAGAGAAGTATGTGTTTTATATTTTATTAAAATAAACCACATTAATATAAAAAGCATAAAATGCCTGGTTACTCGTAAATAAAAATAAAAGTTTGTGAGCATGTCTTTGTGTACGTTTGTTATTTCTTTATGCTCAAATGGCTAAAGAGGTTTTGATGAAACTTAGTACATGGTTAGAACATGTCCTGGAATACTACATAGAGAAGGATTTGACGGATACGGAGTTCCGACGGGATCTCATGGTAGAATGTTGACAGCGACTGTCACAGTTCAGTGCTGGGCACATCACAATTGTGGCGGTAAGTTCCCCTCTTTTGATGGCTGGTAAGACAACACGGCGTCCTTTTTTAATATATTAATATTAAAAAAGGACGCCGTGTTGTTGTGTGTGTGTTGTGTTGTGAAGGTCCTTACCTTCTGCATGACTCACGTCCACCAGACATAATGTTTGGGAGGTTTTAGCTCCGGATTTGTGCAAGAAAAACGCTCGGTTGTCACCATTATGTGGACCACCCGGAGGACACGATAGAGCATACGGTGGAGCTGTGTTCTGCCTGGTCAGAGCACTGACGTGTCCTTGCAAGCAGCACGGTAGCACGGCCTTACGAAATGCAGTAAAAAAATTCAGACGCTCTAGATTTTTCTTTTTGTAATAAATGTTTATGGAAGTGCTCAATAATTAATTTAAATTGACAAGTAAGTTTATTCATTTCAGGTCGAAAGAGCTGAAGGTCTACAATTGTTGCAGCAGTTCCTGCAACTCCATCACGATCGGGAAAATTATAGGGATGTTCACCGAGGATGCTGTCAAGGAGAAGTCTTGTGAGTTTATTGACGGATGATCCTCCGCAATCTGGGGGCCTTACCTATTTCAAACCCCATTCTGACAGCACCAACGCTGGAAAATCAACCATTGATTGTTCAAAAAAACTTATCATATTTCTATACACACAGTCACATGATCATTCACATATTTAAAGCTCACAAAACACCAAGTTAGATTGAATAAGTAAATAAATCTTTTAATGATATAATACTTTTGCCCGCGGCTTTGCCTACATATAACATAAAATAGCCTATGTCACTCAGGAATAAAGCAGCTTTCTATCGTTGAAAAAAATATTGCAATCGAACCAGCCCCCCTAGCCAAGTTACAACCGCATCGTGTCGAATTCCGTTCTCCAATCGGTAACGCTTCGGTGTCAGCAATTGTAGAAAACGATAAGCGCCTGAGTCGGCCGCTCGTTCTACAATGTAGCGTTTGTTTATCAAAGGATGTAGCGTTAAACGTTGTAGAAATTCATTCTATCATTTTGAACGATGTGAGCTTGGCTGCAAATTTTCTATTCGTTTGTTCCGACCACGTGAATTAACGTTGAGATGATGTCATTCCCATACATTTGATTACTTTTCTTCTAGCGCACCCCTAGGCAAGTTAATAATCTGCAATCGTTAAGATTGCAGTTTATCAACTTGGCTAGGGGTGCAGTACTTCCACTGTTTTTTTTTAGTGATGTCTGTTTTTTTGTATAAACATTTTATTTCATAGATACCTATTAGTTGCGATACGTTTATAGCCAGAGTACCTTATTCTAATGACAATTCCTGACAAACCCGTTTTTTTAGTGAAGTCGGTTATTATTTTTTTTTTTTTTTGTAAAAAGTTTTTTATTTTTGTTGCAGATGTTATGCCGAAGCCTGGTTGGTTCATGTTTACTGAATACAAATGGCTGATGATACTCATAATAATATTGTTTCAATTGATACCAGCATGTTTAGCTGATTTTTATCGGTTGATAATTGGAAAGAGTCCACGGTAAGAATATATTTTCTTTGAACTAAACGAATTTAAATACAAGGTGTCGTTTTGAAGCTGCAAAATATTTCAGGAGGTAATTATGTTAGTGATTCTCGACCCGAATCAATAATAAAATAAGTAGGTAATTTTTTTTTTTTTATAACCGCGCTTTTTTTCACACACACAAACACGGAACAATAAAGGTCGTTTTCACACACACTAACTCGCAACGATAGTTTCATAAATAATGTATCATCCAATCATCATCCCGCACGCCACACCCTAGCCACGCCCCCGCGGCCATCGATCAATCGATTTAGTTTAGAGTAATTAAAAAATTAAATAACAAGTATTACTGATTATTGACCAGATATCGTTTTTTTATATGATTATTTATGAGTTTTATTACAACCTCCTGAAATATTGTGCAGTTTTAAAACTGCACCTTGTATTTGTTATATTTCTGATTAACGTTTGAAGATTTTTTCTTTCCTGTGTTCCTTATTTTTTTTGTACTACTATTGAAGATTATTTTTTAAAGGCCATAGTTTGTATGTATTTATTTATTACGTACATATGACAATGTTATGTGTACATGCGTATGTTCGTTACTCATTTAAAAGGAGACAGACATGCCATGAAATTTTGAAATTCATGTCCGAGAACAGCAATTAAAAAAATATATTTTATCTTTTTATCCTGGGAATAATATTATGTTCCTTTGGGTTAATTTTATCACTTTCTGTAGCCAGAAAGTTGATAGCTTCTGTGCCTATTGTTAGTAAAAAAAAATACCAATTGGAGAATAAAGTTCTCTCAAATTCTATTTTAGCCAGAAAACTGTCCATTTTGTGTTATTACATAATTGTTGCCTTCAATACTAATTATATTCTTTTCTTTGATACAGGTACGTCAAAATCCAGTTCCTGGTCATCAAAACGCAGTTTACCTTGAATTACTTCACATCGCACTTCTGGGAGATGAAGGCAGACAGAGTAAGAGAGATATTTGCCTCTCTTTCTTCTACTGATAAGCACATATTTCCTTGTGATCCTACTAAGATAGAATGGACAGAGTATATCAAGGATTACTGCTGGGGTGTTCGTCATTTCTTGGAAAAGAAGTAATATTTTAAGGGTTTTTTTGAATATTAACCTTTTGTATGCCGTAATTAGAGACACAATTAAAAAGTTATTGTGTGTCGAGTGGATCCACGTTCCGGACACATAACGGGTTAAGAGGTTGTTTGAAATTTCTAAAATAAAAGATTTGATTATTTATATTATTTTTTTATTTGTTAATAATAGAACCCTTATGGCTTATAGGATCACTTTGTGGTCTATCTATCTGTCAAGACCCTTTATCTCGGGTACACGCCGAGATATTGAGTTGTAATTAAAACCATATGCTCAGGTCTGTTTCTTTCAGCTCATTCTCTTGAAGCTGTGAAAAAAACAAACTTCTAAGTTAATGGAAAAAAACTACGGCTATTGTATGTCGCAAAAAACGAATATTTCAATATTTTTGAGGGAATCATTTATAAGAAAAGTACTTCCTGTTGACCCAGAATTTTGGTTAACATAAAGCAAGATCTTATAGCAAAGGTATAAGTAAGAATAAATCTAAAAACAGTTTTGTTGTTACATCACAAAAAAACACGTGTTAAAATAACACACGTCACCATATTCTATAAAGGGAAAAATTAAAGTCTGCTCAAGAATTGTCTTCATCTTTGCAGGTAAAAAGTACCTCAGACGACACAGATATCGCCAAGTCCCGTTGAATTTTTTTGACAGACACTAAAAACTTGACTTTGTCAGCCAAGCGTCGAGTCAAGATGCAAACCGAGATCCTTTACACAAAGACTGATAGGGATGACGGCACCATTGAAAACAATAGGAGGTAGAGAGCTAACCGCCACCTACCCATCATGCGTGAGCTACCAACAACAATGGCCTGACAGTTGAAGGTTTTACAGACACCCCGAACCTATCAGACCAGCTACTGATAGCATCCAGATCTCGATTTATATATTCTATAGCGTCTGATAAACTTTCCACCCACGCAGCCGTATATAACTAAAGATCATCAGCACAGGGTTGATATGAACACCGAAGATAGCAAGTAATCAAATGTATGAAGATGGAAAATAACAATGGAGAAAGAATACCACCTTGTGGAACTCCTGCATCCAGATTACGCCAACTTGACGAACTGTCTTCAACGCGAACCCATTGCCGGCGTCCCCGAAGATAAAATGAGAACTAATAAGATGGGAAAGGATCGATAGGAGTATATCGTGTCTGACAGCATTAAAGGCATTAGAGAGATCAATCAGTACCAACACTGAAACTTGTGTTGGTACTGATATGGTTGGTACTGGTATCTTCCATTGCTTCTCTAACGTTACCGTCACTTCAAGGAGAACAGAGGTTGTACTGTGTCCAGGTCTAAATCCAGACTGGAATGAGCTGTCTGATGTCATGGCCCGCAGCCATGTATTTCATAGACAGGATGATCTTTTTGATTTCATCCAAGGTGGCTGGAGAAAAGCCAAATAGAATGTTTGAACCAAGTAGGCCAGAAATGAAATCCACCGTCTGAGATAATTTTTGTCTATCCAAACGACAAGTGGTTGTTAAGTGACGATTGATATCATCCAGGCCAATGGCCTTAGGGAAATCCTTGTAACGTGTCCTACTGATACCAAGTGTTTCTATGAATTTTTAGGTTTATCTGTAGGAGAAGAAGATGAAACGTTATCAAGAAAGTGGCGGTGTTTGGTATCATCTGATTACATCGATTTCTAGCAGTTTTGTAGAGGTTTTTATTTACTTCGCAGCGATTCGTTCTGTATTTTTGAAAGGCCAAACAGAAAGATGCCTAAGTTTAACCCTCTTAAGCCTGTAGCTTGTGCCTGTCAGAGTGCTAGAAAGAAAGTTTCGTCCAAATAGAAGTTAACACTAACTTCTACATACGGCCACCCCGTGTACTTATTTATTTATTTATATCAATCAACATTGGATCATAGAATTACATTAAAACAATAGCTATAAGTATGATTAACGAAATGCATTTGAACTAAAAAGTCATGCGTAAGTACAAGCATATACGTCACAAAAAATATATAATAATAATAATAGATTTTAATAAATAATTGAAATTAAAATAATATTTGAAAATTATTGAGTACGTGAACCATGCAGTCGACACGTTCGGCAAAGGTTTTCAGGAAACTATTGCGGCTGGCCCGCACCCCATGCTCCAGGGATGTGCATCGCTTGCGTATGATTGTGTGGAAACTATCCACACGCGCCTCCGCAAACAGCCCCAAGAGCATCCTGAACCCGTTGTTGTACTGAACACATAGAGCGCTGTACTGCTTTTGCGTGTAGTCCATCCAAAGACTGTCGATATAGAAGGACGTGCAAAATGCCCTAAATAGGGCTATTTTGACGCCTTCCGAACACCGAGCAAATCTCCGGGCTATCATATTAGCGCAAACAGACAGCGCCCTACACTCCCTTTCAATGTCTGCATCGTCCTTCAGGTTAGAGGTTAATACGTGTCCAAGATATTTAAACGTATCAACTTTCTTAAGTGGGCATCCGTTGAGCTTAATTGCCGTTGTACTGGACACAGACACACAGATAATTATTCTAACTTATGTTGAAGCTAATCCGGAGGTAATTTGTCCCGAAATGTTTCAAATATTCTTGAAGTAGGTTTGTGTGTTTCTGTACTGAAACAGTTAGTCTCGAAGTCCGAAAAGTCTCTTACATTAACCCAATAAAAGTCCTGTCCTGACATATGAGTTCTAGGCCGCGGGTTCAAACCCAGCGAGGCGCATTACTTTGTGTAATTTATTTCATCACCATTTCTCTCGAAACGGTGAAGGAAAACATCGTGAGGAAACTGGCATGTCCTAGAACCAAAAATTCGAAGACTTGTGACATTCACCAACCCGCGCTGGGCCCGCGTGGTGGATACAATTCGTAAGTCGAAGCCATTACCACTCGGCCGCCATTGCTCAATATGAAACCTAAATACTGCAAAAAAAACCGATTCCATTTTTAGAAATGTCTTTCAAGCCAAGTATTTTACAGTCTAAAATAATAATTTATTACTAACACAATATTTATTCCATCAACATGTACGTCAGACCTTCGTCTAGTTGAGACGTCTAATATTATGTGAGGGTGGACGTATTCTGAAATCGTTTTATTTACTTGGGAAGTATTTTCTGTTCTTTAGCTATGAGAAACGGAAACTTGAAATAAAAGGTAGGCACTTTCTTTTGATGGAATGTCAGAAATGATGGACAAGTTAGAGATTATCAATGTTGTGCAAGAATGAGTTAATTTATTTATTTTTGTATACACCGGGGAATAGTCATTAACATCATTTCAGCCGGAAGAAGTCCACTGTTAGGAATAACCCTTTTTTTTCGGTGGGGAAAATCATCCAGTGCTCTTGGGCGAAGCGGGAGATAGTGTCAGACTCTTACTGACTAAAAAACCCACCCCGTTCCTTCAAGACTCCCCAAATGACGCCACACGGAACGATCCTGAGCGTCTCGCATCCATCAGATTCCGCAACCTTCACCAGGTCATCGGTCCAAGAGCGGGGGTTGTCATTGGATGAATTTTTCCCACCATAAAAAAAAGGTCATCGGTCCACCTTGCAGTCACCCAAAGGGCGATGGAAAGGGCTAAGCTCGAAGTTTGCTTTCGTGATCGAATCCGAAATGAAGAAATCCGCAGGAGATCCAAGATTGCCGACATAGCACGAAGAATTACCAAACTTAAGCGGCAATGTGCAGGGCACATTGCTCGCAGAACAGATGGCCGTTGGGTCCGAAAGGTTCTGGGGTGGCGACCGCGTACCGGAAGATGCAACGTTGGAAGACCTTGTAGGCCTTAGTTTAATAACTATAGGCAAGGCGTTTGATAAGTTAACTGTAGATAAATAAAGATGATCAATCAATTTTGCGCTAATGTAAATAATCCAATACTAATCCATATTATCACCATTTTCTAATCTACATTGTTATAATCTGTCTGAAAAGTCAAATAACTTGGGAATTTTGTATAATATTTAAGTAATCATTTAAAAAATACTTATATTCTGTACTTTTTATAAGGTGCGTCTATTATTATTTATTTTATTTTTTAATTGAGATAAACTAGTGCTTGACTGCGATCCCACCTGATAGTAAGTAGCGATGCAATCTTTGATGGTGAGGCGCACTAGTTTATTAAGAGCCTATTCACTCTAGCCTTGAAGACACCCAAATTATAATCGGACGGGAAGACCGCAGCAGGCAGACTGTTCCAGTCCTTCGACGTACGCGGTATAAACGACGAGGAAAACGCTTAGTCCGGACCGTAGAGGTTTCAACAACGTAAGGGTGAATATTCGCCGTACGTCGGGTTGTCCGATGGTAGAATTGCGATGGCGGAATCAAGTCATGCAATTCCTGCGCACACTCTCCAAAATTGTTATAATCTATCTAAAAAGTCAAACGACTTGGGAATTTTGTATAATATTTAAGTAATCATTAAAAAAATACTTATATACTATACTTACTTATATTATATACTTTTTATAAGGTGCTTCTATTAGTAAACAATGATCAAGATCTCTTAATCAACCTTAATTGTTGAACCAGTGTTGACTACATCAGATTTCATTGTACCCTGACTTTTTAGACAGCCATTATTACCACTGTCATCAGGCCTCTTCCCAAAACCATTATAAAACCCCTTTATCAGGATCAAAAGTAGTAATCACTGTATGAATGAACACTATTTCACCCGATTCCATTAAGATTATCTATTATTATCTTATTATTCTCGTAATCTTCCTTGGGTACATTAGGGGTCTAAGTTGTCTTTTCAATAACAATGATGGCCGTGGTTCTTTAAAATAGGGTCGTCCCATCTACCCTATTTTCATAGTCTATTACATGCCTATTTTAGGGTGAACACACACGAGTTTTTCGGTTTTTATTGTATTTTTTGCCGATGATAGAGCTTTCTCGTTGAAGAATTCTCTTCTTCAAATTATAACTTCGTCTATAGTGTTCCTGCTTTAGTAAACTTTCTTTTATTTAGCCTTTACTTGCCTACTACTGGACAAAGGTCTTCTAGCCACGTGACTGAACATTGAAATGAAGTCAGAACAAAAGAATTGGAGGCGTGGCCAACTCGAGGCTTTCGATACAAAAGAATGGAAACGAAATAATGGTAGCTAGAATAACTTTACTAGGAGGGTTGGTATTTTTGCCTTGAGCTACCTCGAACTTGCCCTTGCGGTGGGGGTCTAGGTCATCTCGCCACCTGTTCCCAGGTCGACCTTGGTCGCGTCGTCTATCCTCAGGTATAGGTATACACTTTGTGGAGACTCTTGCCCGATGGTCAGTGTGCATGCGGCTAATGTTCCCCGCCCAATCCCATTTTAGAAAAAATAAACTCAATTGTAAAATTTTCACTACATCAAGTTGAAGTAAAATAAAATTATTAACTTAAACTTTTTAATTAAAAAAAACTACGGAATGAAATCGTAAAATACTTTTTCATAAAAAGTAAAAAAAAAACCGGCCAAGTGCGAGTCGGACTCGCCCATGGAGGGTTCCGTAGCAGCAAGTAATATAATATAAAAGTTCTTGTAGTTCGTTGTAACTTTGATCGATGTTTTATTAATATTGTGTTTTTTTAGATTTATGACGTATTAAAAAATAACTATTTACAGATCTCGTTCAAACCAATTTTCGTTGATAGTTTGCAAATGTACATCATATATTTTTTTTAGTTTTATCATTCTCTTATTTTAGAAGTTACAGGGGGGGGACACATTTTATCACTTTGGAAGTGTCTCTCGCGTAAACTATTCAAGTTAGAAAAAAATGATATTAGAAACCTCAATATTATTTTTAAAGACCTATCCATAGATACCCCACACGTATAAGTTTGACGAAAAAAAAATGTTTGAGTTTCAGTTCTAAGTATGGGGACCCCTAAAATTTATTGCTTTTTTTCTATTTTTGCATGAAAATCTTAATGCGGTTCACAGAATACATCTTCTTACTAAGTTTCAACAGCATAGCTCTTATAGTTTCGGAAAAAAGTGGCTGTGACATACGGACGGACAGACAGACAGACAGACAGACATGACGAATCTATAAGAGTTCCGTTTTTTTGCCATTTGGCTACGGAACCCTAAAAACTAACACCCGACTACGACAAAAAACGGCGACGCAAAAGTACGAAACAAGATTTGATGAAGTGAATGAAATAAACAAAATTAATGGAGAAACAGGAACAGAACAAAAAGAAAAGCTGTAGTCACGCGTTATATAGGTACCAACTTAACTTATATATCGTGTGAATATGGTTGTTCTTTTTGTTTGAAAACCACTAACTACAATTATTTTAGGTACCCAACATAATAGGAATTAACTACATACTATACATTTTTTTTGTTTGTTATGAAAATACATCTAATGAAGACAGTTGTCAAACCGTTCTGTTTTATACAAATAAAATTATAATAAATGTATAAATAAATAATGTTAATTAAATTCATTACAAAACTTTTCTTTATTTTTGAGTTTATTTTCAGTATTATTTTGATGTTAGGTCAAATCTGACCGGAAGCACGGTAACGTCAGTAATATCAAACACCATAAGAAGGTTAATTACATAACAAAACAACTTAGGTAATATATTATATCACAAAAGATGTCTTACTCGATACGTATAAAAAATATTCTCTAAAAATGCTTTAATATTAATTCCCCACACGCAAAATCGTATTAACTGGAACGCTAAAGAATCTTCAAAGAACGCAAAAGGGTTTTGTTCCAATAGCACTTTGTACCATTAGGTATGTCGGTCCCATTGAGTTGGATCTCGTAGAATTTATAAGGAGGTATACACACTAAATGTAGTGGGGCACGAGTCGACTGTTCGTAAAGCGTTTGAAATATCAGGTGACTAGTAATTAGTGTACGATACTTAAACACGTGATTGTGCTCATGATAACCAACAACTTTTACTATGGAAACAAACCTGAAATCGCGAAAAAAAATCAGCTTTTCAGTACATTTATGTTTGCCTAATGTACTGAACAGCTGATGGCTTTGCTCCCACGATAAAAATTGTTTGTTATCATGAGCACAATCACGTGTTTAAGCATTGTACACTAATTGCCAGTCACCCTATATAATAATCGTTAGCTGATATGTTTTTTTTTTGAGGTTGGTAATCATTCATCAGCTTTGGAAGGCCTCCAACAAGGTGGAGCGAGATGACCTGATCAGGGTCGCGGGAATCCGATGGATGCGTGACGCACAGGACCCGTCGTTGTGGCGACGCTTGGGGAAGGCCTATGTCCAACAGTGGACGTCTTTCAGCGGATATGATGATGATGATGATGAATCATTTAATAACTTCTCCTGTTCTAGGGTGGAGTGGGAGGGCGTGTCAGACTTTTACTGACTAAAACCATGCCTATGTCTTTCAGTTGCCCTTCGTGTTCCAGGACCACGGCATCCCTTTTAAAAATTCCCCTAGTGGCCATCAGCCCTTGAGATGTTTGTAAAACACGCACAATCGACAATTCGGGCTCTGTTCTTACCGGACGGCCAGACGCCGACCTACACATTGCTCGTCTTCCACAAGCCCGGTTCTACAGTGGCCGATGATGGCCCTGCGACTCCCTACGCCCGGGGCCTCTCCTGTGGTGAAAACAAAAGTACAGTCAAACAAGTTTCGGGTTCAAACCCTGCCAGGCGTATTACTTTGTGTAATTTATTTCATTACCACTGCTCTAAAAACGGTGAAGGAAAACATCGTGAGGAAACTGGCATGTCCTAGAACCAAAAATTCGAAGAAATGTTACATTCACCAACCACACTAGGCCCGCGTGGTGGATTACGGCCCATTCCCTCTCCTAGAATCCCCTGAGTCCCAGCAGTGGGAACATTAAAAAGGCTGATGGTGATGACTAAGTTTTGAAGGCAAATCTAGCTGGTTCAACTGTTCATACACAAACCGCGCTGTGTCGCAGCGCGCTTGGTGTGTGGAGACCCTGAACGCAACACACTTAAGTCCTTCTTATGTCTTCAAACGGGACAATTATATGAAAAACGTCTGTAATTTTGGAAATGGATGTGCAAAAGAAATTGGTTTGATTACTTTTATTGGATTTTATTACCTCGTCATCTTTTTCTTTGTTAAATGCGTGTAAATTTATTTATTTATATAGTACAGCAAAATAGCCATTAACACTTAATTACGTTAAAACCTTTCACTCTGTCTTCTCACAGAATCGCAAACTTTCTAGTAATATCGTCTTCCATTCATCAGCAAACAAATTCAATCCAGGGTTGGTTTCCACGAGCGCGCTGAGAATCGTTACCATACGCGGTATAGGGAAGGTGGATCGAGCAACAGTGCGACAAAATGGTACATTAAATAATTTATGTTATCTAGAGCGATGGTAATTAATTGATAAAGGATTGAAGACAAAGACTATAGCTTATTTTTTGGGACAAGTGACATCCATTTTTTCCTGCAGTTGTCGCCCACTTCGCGCATTGGTTGAACCGATTGCGGACTCAGGTAGGCCGCTGCAAAGATAATCGGGTCAAATGAGGTTTCCGTGACCCATTGCAAATACAGTGCCAGTGTGGAGCCCCTTCACAGGACACCTCTTTTCCTGCCCAACTACCTGCACCCGCCTTGACTTAAACGAAGCCAACGATAGAGCTGTCCAGGTGGCTAAATACTGGTTGGACAAAGTTCGAGTCAAATTGACACCAGAAGAAGAAGAAAAAGAATAGTTTATTTTTTGATAATGGATAACTTTACTGTATGCCTTATTATGGTGGAAAATTATCAAATAACCCTTCCTGTTCTGGGAAATCTTCCAATGATTTCTCCCGCTCTAGGATAGAGCGAGAGGGTATATCAGATTTTTGTGACTAAAGCCACACCTATGTTCCTTTAGTTGCCTTTTTCATTCCAGGCCCATGAGTATCCTTTTAAGTATCGATCCCATGGCCCTAGCAGGTATCGACCCTGTTGGGCCTCTACTGTTTACTGTCATCTCTTTGAAGCGCACGACTCGAGCTCAGTTCTTATAGGACGAGCGGATGGCGAACGACTCTTTGCTCATCGTCCGTATCATTCTGCGACCTGAGGCCTACTCTGGTTAAAGTGGTCTGGACTGACAACAATACATGTGTAATAATAGCCTTCAGGACCACGGTAACTCGTTAAAACCATCTTGCAGCCTGAATCTTTGGATACTTGATAAGGGTAATCTTATCGCTACACGACATCTACGAGAGAATTTATCATCATCACCATCATATCAGTCGATAGACGTCCACTGTTGGTCATAGGACTCCCCCAAGTGGCGCCACAATGAACGATCCTGCGCGTCCCGCATCCATCGGATTTCCGCAACCTTGACCAGGTCATCGGTCCACCTTTTAGGAGGCCTTCCAACACTGCGTCTTACGGTACGTGGTCGCCACTCCGGAACCTTTCGGCCCCAACGGTTATCTGTTCTGCGAGCAATCTGCCCTGCCCATTGCTACTTAACTTTGGCGATTCTTCGTAGCTATGTCGGCAACCTTGGTTCTCCTGCGGTTATCTTCATTTGTGATTCAATCACGCAAGTAAACTCCGAACATAGACCATACTTTGGAACCATATGTCATCACTGACTTTCGTCTTGAGACACTATGCTATGTTGGATGAGAAGGTACCGCGTAGCTTCCCGAACGCTGCCCAGCCGAGTCGAATTCAACGGTTGACCTCTTTCTCGAAATTAGATCTACCCAAATGGACTGTCTGTCCGAGGTAGACAAGACAACTGAGTAAATAATATCTTTTTTTTTATATAGACTAGTGCTTGACTGCGATCCCACTTGATGGTAAGCAGTGATACAACCTCTGATGGTGAGGCATAGTAATTTATGAGCCTATTCACTCTTGCCTTGAAGACACTCCAATTATTATTATAATTGGAGTGTCTTCAAGGCAAGACGGGAAGACGACAATGTAAAACGCTTGGTCCGAACCGTAGAGGTTTCAACAACGTACGGGTAGATACTCGTTGTACGTCGGGTTGTCCGATAGTAGGTAGAAATGAGATGATAGAATCAGAACATGCAATTCCAGCGCACGCTCACCAAAATGCCTTAAGAACATTGTAAACCGGTCTATATTGTACTCAAAAGTACAATAAAAATAATCATTTAAAAAAAGTGAATTAAAATATGAAGTAATCTAAGAATTCGTGGAGTCTACAGTTTTCTTCCATTTACATTATATTATTATTATTATTTAGAAGATAAGGGGCTATGCATCACCCATAGTGTAGGGGATGTAGTCACTGCGACCTAAAAGATCTATTGTGACTCGCCACCTTGTTAGAGTAACTCTTTTAGCCCGGAGGCTTCCAAGAAATTTAGAATACTCCTAGCTTTTAGAGTTTTAATCTCCTCCGGGCGAATAATGTGTCGGCCCAGATGGACACTGCGTTTGTGGACAAGGGGCCCGCATTCACACAAGAGGTGCTTAGGCGTCTCCCTCTCCTGATTGCAGTACCGGCAAACATCAGTGTCACTCAGTTTCATGTGAAATTGGTGCCTGTTTAGTTTGCAGTGGCCGGTTAAGGCGCGGGCTATCGCACAGATGTTCGTCCTGCTAAGCTCAAGAAGCTCGGCAGTTCGTTTTTGTGAGTAGCCTTCTATGAGAGATTTGGCGTGTAGCAGACCTGGTTGTACCAACCAGTGCTTTTTTGAATCGCCAAATAAGTTGCCCTTAAGGGTCTGCATGGCCTGGTTCTTTGAGATACCACAGAAGGGTTCTGGACCTATCTGATGACCTTGAGCCCCAGCCCGTGCAAGTTCATCGGCTTTTTCGTTGCCGTTGATTCCAGAATGACCTGGTACCCATCTCAGAATAACTTTATTCCTTTGCCCCAGGTCATTCAGTTTGTTAACGCAGTCTTTTACCAGTTTCGAATTTAAAGTATTCGAGTTCAAGGCGTTAAGAGCTGCCTGGCTATCTGAGTAAATCAGAATTAATTGATTTATGTAGTTTCGTTGACGGTTGGCCTCCACACATTCTATAATGGCGTATACCTCCGCTTGGAATATGGTAGCATGTTTACCCAGATTCAAGCTTTTGCCGAATTTCGGGCTAATGCCAAATATTCCACATCCTACATTCTCACCCATTTTGGACCCGTCTGTAAACCAGATCAGGCTTCCAGCCGTGCAAGTGATGAGGTTGTTTGACCAATCCTCTCTGCTCGGCAGTTCCACTGTGTAATTCCTTATGAAATTACACTGTGGAAGCATGACGTCTGTTGTCATAGCTAGTTGATCGTGTTCAAGTACTGATTCGTGTAGCGATCTCAGTGCTTGAGAGCGCCAGTTTGCTTTGCCAGTGCTGTTTGTTCTGTACATGCTTGCCTTCGCCTCCTTCGCAATGAATAGATGAAGTGGCGGTAGGTTAAGCAGGGCATTTAGAGCAGCTCCTGGGGTTGTGGACATGGCCCCTGTTGATATGAGGCATGCAAGTCTCTGCAAACCATTAAGTTTGTTAATGACTGTCACTTGAGTTGTTTTCCTCCACCATACTACGCAGGCATACGTTATTATCGGCCTGACTATGGCGGTATACAACCACAGGGCGATTTTAGGGTTTAAGCCCCATTTCTTCCCTGCTAAGCGACAGCATATTCCTAAAGCTATTTTAGCCTTTTGGATCACATTGTTAATGTGAGTGTTCCAGGTCAGTCTCTGGTCGATAGTTACGCCCAGGTACTTGACTTCGCTGGAGAATGGTATGAGAGTCCCCTTTACAGTGGGCGTTACAAGTTTGTCCAACTTACGCTTCCTAGTAAAGGGGACTATTGTTGTTTTACTCGGGTTAACCGATAAATTGTTTTCTGTGCACCATGTGTTAATAATGTTCAGAGATCTTTGTAGTATAGATGATACCGTGCTGTGACAGGGGCCGACAACACAAGCCACCACATCGTCAGCATAGCTATGTACATCTAAGTCTCTTGTAGAGGCTTCAACCAGCAATTGGTCAACAACGAGTAGCCATAGAAGTGGCGATAAAACGCCTCCTTGCGGGCACCCTTTAGTTGTTTTGAAGCTCTTTGTAGTTCCGTGTAAGGTAACACTGATAGTTCTGTTGAGGAGCATGAATTCGATCCAACGAGTAGTTGTTTCGTCAATCCCTTTCGCCTTCATTCCCTTGGAAAGGGCGTCTATGGTGACGTTGTCGAAAGCTCCTTCAATATCAAGGAAAGCACATAGGGCTATCTGTTTATCTTCCAAAGCCCTTTCGATCCTGTCTGTTAGTTCTAACAGAGCAGTTTCTGTAGATTTTCCTTTTTGGTAAGCATGTTGCTTCGGATGCAGAGGGTTATCCCTTAATGGTCCATCCCTGATGCATTCGTCAATAACCTTTTCCATACTCTTGAGTAGGAAGGAGGTAAGGCTTATTGGTCTGAAGGACTTTGGTTGAGAGTAGTCCTTCTTACCGGCCTTTGGGATAAAACAGACTTTAACCATAGTCCATTTCTCTGGTATATATCCCCAGGCAAAGCTTGCTCTGAAGATTTTGATTAAAATAGGGATGAGTATAGTCTTCCCTTGCTGCAGAAGAGCTGGGAAGACATCGTCATCCCCTGCAGATTTAATTGGCTTGAATGAGTCTATAGCCCATTCTACCTTGTTCGGGCTAAAATACCTCGCCGCTCTTCTCCAGTCTTCATTTGAAGGCCTGGTGAGGCGGATATGAGGAGTATTTTGTACGATGTTATCTGGTGCCATCACCGAGCCAGGGAAGTGTGTAGACGCCAGAAGTTTCAGGGTTTCTTCCGCTGATGCAGTGAAGGCACCGTCTGGTTTCTTTAAGAATCCCAGTTGATTTGTAGGCGATTTGGATAAGACTTTGTGGATTCTGGCTCCTTGAGGGACTTTAGTAATCTCCTCGCAGAACTTCCTCCATGACAGTCTTTTCGCCTTTCGGATTTCTTTATTATAGGTAGTTAAAGCTTTCCGATACCGATCCCAGTCGTCAGTCGATTTAGCCTTATTAAACAACCTACGTGATTCTTCCCTTAAAACATCGAGCTTTTTGCTCCACCACGTCACTTTTCTATCCCTCACAGTTCTTAGAGGGCAGCTCTCTTCGTAAGAGGCTGTAATGGCTTCCGTAACTTGAGCAACAGCATAATCCAATGTTTCAGGGGAGCGTATGGTTTTAGGGAAGTCTTGGAGTCTATCTTGGAGCTTTATTCTGAACAAGTCCCAGTCCGTGGCTTTTGCATCCCTAAAAGTGATGGTTTCGCAAATGTTGGATGTATTCAGTGCGAATTTAATTAGTCGATGATCAGACATAGATGGTTCATCACTGACATGCCAATTGGTTATCAGCCTGGCAGTGTGAATAGTAGCGAGAGTTACATCAAGAACTTCCTTCCTCGATCTAGTTACAAAGGTCGGTTTACATCCCTCATTAACTATTTGGAGGCGGTTAGTTAGTACAAAATCATGAAGCAACTCACCTCTGTCGTTGATGTCAGTGCTGCCCCAGTTGGTATGGTGGGCGTTGGCGTCACACCCAATGAGAAGCTCGGCATTGTTGGCATAGGCGTACTCGACTACCTTTGCAAGCTCCTCGGATGGGTCGGTTTTCGTCCCGTCCAGGTATGCCGAGCACACGATGAGGCGTCCATTTCCGCTCTTGACATTAACATAAGCTGCAATCAGGTCATCGCTGCACAGGCCTGGTATGCATAAGAAATCAATATTATTATTGAAAAGTATACACGCTCTTGGTTTGACTCCTCCGATATGGTGTACGACCTTACCTGCAGAGCCCAGTCCAGACACCGTGTTAGTATTAGCCAGCCACGGTTCCTGAATAAGAGCAATGTGAAGGTTCTTCTGTGTGAAGTGTTATTTACATTATAAAAAGAGGCTCTAAAAAAAAGCTAGAAAAATAATAATAATTACAACTGTCAATAAATGAGACGTTAACAACCAAAAAAGGAAAACTAACGAATTTAATGTGGCTGGAGTCAGATAATATAAAAAAAAAAAATATTGCAATAGCAACGTGTTAGAAAAAAAAAATGTTACAGCATGCAATGCATCCAGTAAAACACCGAAAGGCTCTACAAATAAAATAATCTGCTTTGAATAGTATTTTAATCATCATCATCATTTCAGCCGATACTCGTCCACTGTTGGACATAGGCCTCCCCCAAGCGTCGCCACATCGAACGTTCCTGTGCGTCCCGCATCGGTCCCGGTTTCCTGCTACCTTCACCAGGTCATCGGTCCACCTTGTAGGAGGCCTTCCAACACTGCGTCTTCCAGTACGCGGTCGCCACTCCAAAACCTTTTCTCCAAAATTTTAATACGAGTATTAAATATTCACATCCGCAGATTGAAGTGTGGTCAATTGCTAACTCAATATTTATTAAAACCGTTAAATTTTCCAATTCATCCCGTAAACATAATACGACTACAAATATGGGAGCTAAAATCATCTAAATTGGGCACCATTGAAACGCTAATTTGATTTCAACTGGTACGTTGTTAATTCAACTCGTATTCAGTACCTACCTACTAACTAGTTAAAATAAAGCTGGGGATACATTATATTTTGTGATAGGATTAGCACTAGGACAAAAGTTACGTGTTCCTATGGTTGAAGCTAAAACTATAATAATAATAATAATATAAGTGTTGTGTCGTTCATGCAAATTTTAATACAAATTAATAGTTTTCGGTACTGCAAATCTACAAAATTTTATCCTAGAAGCCTCTAAAATAAGCAAGAAACCAATTAAAAACTTCTCTACCACCAATAAAGTCCGAAAAATAAAAAGAAAAGAAAATATAAAACCAGACAGATGACATTTTATGTCACACATAAATTTTGTAAAATGATGCTTGAAATACGACAACAATGCTGAAACCATAATGCTGACAAGAGCTGCCGCACGACGTGCACGCCCACCACCTCCGGCCTCGTCGCTCAGCTCCGCCTCGCTGCCGCCGGAACCTAGCCTCACTGTAAGTGCTGTGACACCGGCCGCGGCAGCTGCGTCGAGCTCGAGCGACGAGTACTACTCGCCGCCGATGACACCACCACCTGCGCGTCGTCGGGGAGGACGCCGGCCGCCGGCGTGCTTAGGACCTCGAGGCCCACCGGTCTCTGATAGGGTCCCAGCTGCCGGCGGAAGTGTGCCGCGCATGAGATGGACGCAATCGACCAATGAAAACGTCATGCGCGCATACTACGGGGCTACAGAGGGAGGAAACAACCTGACCGCGTACCGTGTTCGGATGCTCTCTTTGTTTCAGGTGCTTGAGCCAGCCGTCAACGTTTCGGCACAACGACTATCGGATCAGGTGCGGGTCATCCAACGTAATCATATGTTGGACGATACTGTACTTGATCGCCTCCGAACGGAAATAAGTAACCGTGTCATTACCCCTCCGTCGCAACCTGTGGTACCAGTTGTGGTACCACAGTCCAGCCACATATCCCTTCACACTGACGAGGTGAGTACTGACACGGTCACTAACGTAAGTACCCAGTGCAATAATGAACTGAGGAGTGCTTTGGAGTGTGCTATTCGGGAGTATCGCAACATGCCGCTTGAGCTTAGGCCGCGTTTACCTCGTTTGCCCATGCATAATAAGAATAAGGCGCTGGTGGCTGCTCTGGATTCGCAGTTGTCAAATTATTTTGATGACTGCGAAGATCTCACCGATACACACTCGATCATGTACTGCGCGGCCGTAGCGGCATGTCGTGTAGCTCACGTCAAATTTCCAAACAGTGACGTAGCTACACGACCAAAACCAGCTGTGCCGGCCTGGCAGTGTAGGATCGAGCGTCGTATTGGTGGGGCCAGAGCACTCATCGGCAAACTAATCTGCTTCAGGGAGGGTAACACTCGCCCACGAGTGATGCGCTTTGTGAGGCGGGCGTTTTCGGGGACTGACATCAGCCCCCGAGACTATATGTCCCGTGTCACAGAGCGCATCGACTTCCTGAAGCAGAAGGTGTATGCATGGGCAAACCGTATACGAAGGTATAAGCGGCGGGTTGAACGGTACATCCAGAATAGCACATTCCGGAGTAATGAAAGGTGGTTATACAGGGCTTGGGAGCGACCGGACCAAGGTGTGACTGACACGCGCCTTCCGGATGATGACGCCATGTGTTCGTTCTGGCGCAACATCTGGTCGGTGCCTGTCAGTCATACTGAGGGTGGTTGGTCTCGAGAGGTCGAACGAGCGTGCGAATCGATAACAGAAATGGGGGCAATTACAATCAGCCCCCAAGATGTGGCCCGTGCAGTCCGTCCATTGCCTAATTGGAAATCTCCAGGGCCGGACGGACTGCACAACTTTTGGATAAAGTGGTTGCAAAGGTCACACGCTCGTTTGGCATCTCAATATCAGACCGCCTTAGAGTCTGGCTCGCTACCCGAGTTTCTTACAACAGGAGTTACCCACCTGCTCCACAAATCCAGTAGCACCGTGGAACCCAAAAACTATCGGCCGATTACGTGTCTGCCGACAGTTTATAAAGTTCTTACATCCATTTTGAGAGCAAAGATTAACCACCATGTTGATAATAACGCTATCATGTCAGCCTCTCAAAATGGATGTAGGAATGGGTCCCGCGGTACGAAGGAGCTACTCCTCATCGATATGGCCATTAGCCAACAGGTTCGGCGTTCCCGAAAGGATCTGTCGACATGTTGGATAGACTACAAGAAGGCCTATGACTCAGTTCCTCATACATGGCTCATGAGGGTGCTGGAGTTGTATAAAGTTGATGCAACTCTTCGCACCTTCCTGATGTCATGTATGAGGCAATGGAGGACGGTCCTTCGCTATCCAGGATGTCGAAATATCCAGAGGAACAGCGAACTGGTAAGGATCGAGCGAGGTATATTCCAGGGTGACAGTTTGAGTCCGCTTTGGTTCTGCCTGGCTTTGAATCCTCTGAGCACATTGCTGGAGAATTCAGGCCTAGGCTATCGGTTGAAGAGAGGTGGTCAGGTTATATCTCACCTCCTTTATATGGATGACTTGAAGCTCTTTGCCCCCAACAATCTGCAACTGATGGAGCTACTGAAGGTAACGGAAACCTTCAGTAGTGCCATCAGGATGGAGTTTGGTGTGGACAAATGTGCGGTCATGCATATAAAGCGAGGGGAGATTGTGGAATCCGTGGGTATCCAACTCTCGGATTCCATACACCTGAGATCCCTCTCTCCAACCGAAACCTACAAGTATTTGGGTATGTCGGAAGCGTGAGGCATCAATGCCACTGACATGAAGCAATCGTTGAGGGAGCGCTTCTTTGGCCGCCTGAAGAAGGTACTTAACAGCCTTCTGTCAGGTGAAAACAAGGTGCGTGCCTTCAACGGTTGGGTCATGCCGGTATTGATGTATGCTTTCGGTGTACTCAAATGGACTCAAACGGAACTTGACGCCCTGGATAGGAGGGTTCGTACACTGCTGACTGCATATCGAATGCATCACCCTCGGTCGTCGGTAATGAGACTGTATATCCCGCGGAAGTGTGGGGGTCGAGGCTTTTTAAATGCTAAGTCCCTGCACAATCGCAAGGTATGCAGTCTCAGGGAATACTTCCTAGCCGCCGACGGGGGTATGCATCGTGATGTAGTAGCAGTGGACAAGGGACTCACCCCGCTCTCCTTGGCTAACGAGAACTGGCGCAAACCTGTAGTGCTTGACACTAACGTACGCAAGGAAGTATGGCAGAGTAAGGAACTTCATGGACGCTTTTTCCGGGCCCTTCATGGGCCCGATGTAGACCAACTAGCGTCCGTAGCCTGGCTGCGCGTCGGTGACCTCTTTGGGGAAACCGAAGGTTTTGTATGTGCAATTATGGACGAAGTTATCATGACGAATAACTACCGGAGATTTATTGTGAAGGACGGCACGGTTGACATATGTCGGGCGTGTCACCGACCGGGTGAATCAATCCGCCACATTATCTCTGGTTGTTCTCGTCTAGCTAACGGTGAATACTTGCATAGACACAACCTTGTAGCCAGGATTATCCATCAGCAACTTGCTCTTAAATACTCTCTTGTGGAATCGGAGGTGCCATACTACAGATATGTGCCCGACCCAGTTCTCGATAATGGCGATATCACGTTGTACTGGGATCGGTCCATCATCACTGACAGGACTATTGTAGCCAATAAGCCTGATATAGTGGTGGTGGACCGAAGCGAGAGGCGTGCAATGATTGTTGACATATCCGTTCCGCATGACGAGAACCTCGCGAAAGCTGAGAAAGATAAACAAATCAAGTATATTGACTTGGCTCGCGAGGTTGTCGACATGTGGGAAGTGGATTCAGCGATTATTGTACCGATAGTCGTTTCAGCCAATGGCTTAACAGCCAAGAGCCTCGACCAACACCTTAGGAGGCTCTCGTTAGGCGACTGGATCAAGGGCTTGATTCAGAAAGCGGTACTTCTGGACACGGCTCGTATAGTCAGGAGGTTCCTTTCTCTGGAGCCCTGACCGCCGGTAGCTTGGACCCTATTCCCGATACCGGTGGGACACTATGTTTTATATTTTTAAATGTTTTTCTTTTTTTTTATATGCTTTATAAAAAGTATTTAAAAATGTAAATTATATGTTAAATAGAAAAATAAAGGAAATAATAATATAATATAATATTTCACAACTATCACACAACGCCGTCTAGTCCCAAGCTGAGCAGAGCTTGTGTTATGAGTACTAGACAACTGATAAACATACTTATATATTTCTAAATACATACATATTATAGATAAATTACACCCAGATACAGAACAAATGACCATGCTCATCACATAAATAATTGTCCTGGGTGGGAATCGAACCCACGACCTGCGGCATAGCAGTCAGGGCCACTAACCACTGGACTAACAGGCCAATCAACTACACTGCGCACACGTGTTACACACACGCCAATCTGGACGCGTCGGTCTCCATACATTTTATATGGAAACTAGACTTGTAGAGCTACACTTGATCCACGCTACGCGACGCCACGCGACGTTGATCAACGTACAAATCTGGCAAGTTGTGTAACTTGCCCGGCCTCATCTAGTTTAAAAGTCAGTTTAAACTGACGAAAAAATTGAAAATCTATTTGTAAAATAAAGAAAGCTAAAATATTTCATCTACACTAATATAATAAAGAGGTAAAGTTTGTTTTTTTTTGTTTGTAGAAGGTAATCTCTGGTATATCTAAAATTTTTTCACCAATAGAAAGCTGCTTTATATATAATATATAATATAATATTCCACAACTATCACACAACGCTGTCTAGTCCCAAGCTAAGCAGAGCTTGTGTTATGGGTACTAGACAACTGATAAACATACTTATATATTTCTAAATACATACATATTATAGATAAATTACACCCTTTATTCCAGAGTGACAGGCTATATTTTATGTGTGCGGGCGAAACCGCTGGCAAAAGCTAGTTAAATATATTTGCGCATCTCTATCTTTAGTATGCAATCCGAGAATGACCATGCTTTAAGTCCCGTAGTCCTCTTTGTAGAATTCTTTCATCATAGTGGCATTCACCTCTAAACGTAAAAAAGTTGAATAAACTATTTGTAAATTAATTCAAACTAACTCAGACTTCATATCAGTTTCTTCAACTTCTACTTTATATTCATGTCTGGTCCCGGCCTAACTCGTTCGTCCTAACAGATTTTCATAGCAAATGGAATGTCATGAACATTGTGGACTAACTCAAGCGGTGTCCAACGCATCCATTTGAAAATTTCGTCCTTATTCTGGTTTTATTAAACTAATTAATCTTATGAGTAATTTATTTTCCTGACAATTATTTTGTGATTGTTGTCTGTTTAAATGTGAATATATCAGAATCTGTCCGGATGTTTTCAGGGACAAATCAAATAACTAAAGAATTTTCAACAAAAACAAAACCGTTGGATTACGAGTCGGATAAAGGGTTCTAGGCAAAACCGAAGTTTCAGTTCTTGTATGGTTTAAATTTTATTTGGCACATTGCACGTAGAACAAATAGTCGATGGGGACGAAAGGTTCTGGAGTGGCGACCACGTAGAGAAAGACGCAATGTTAGAAGTCCTCCAACAAGGTGGACCGATGACCTGGTAAATCGCGGGAATCCGATGGATGCATGACACACAAGACCGGTCGTTGTGGCGACGCTTGGGGGAGGCCTATGTCCAACAGTGGACTTCTTTCGGCTGATATGATGATGATGTTGTCACTACCTGACTCGGCAAATTTTGTAACCACCTAACATTCAACGAATGTAGTCTTTCGATATAGTCAACCGATTACAATGAAACAAAGCCTGAGTAATAGTTACATATAATTTTAATGTATAAGCTTGCTTTCAAATTAACCGCAAAGTGCCGCGCGTCAGCAGCACTGCCGCTGTACGGCATTGTTATTCCACATAAATAAAAAAAACCGGCCAAGGGCGAGCCGGACTCGGCCAAGGAAGGTTCCGTAGCAGCAAGTAACACAATATAAAAGTTCTTGTAGTTCGTTGTAACTTTTGATCGATGTTTTAATAATAGTGTATTTTTTAGATTTATGACGTATTAAAAAAAAACTGCTTACTAGATCTCGTTCAAACCAATTTTCGTTGGTAGTTTACATGGTAATGCACATCATATATTTTTTTTAGTTTTATCATTCTCTTATTTTAGAAGTTACAGGGGGAGGACACACATTTGACCACTTTGGAAGTGTCTCTCGCGTAAACTATTCAATTTAGAAAAAAATGATATTAGAAACCTCAATATCATTTTTGAAGACCTATCCATAAATACCCCACACGTATGCGTTTGATGAAAAAAAAATTTTTGAGTTTCATTTCTAAGTATGGGGACCCCCAAAATTTATTGCTTTTTTTTCTATTTTTGTGTGAAAATCTTAAAGCGGTTAACAGAATACATCTACTTACTAAGTTTCAACAGTATAGCTCTTATAGTTTCGGAAAAAAGTGGCTGTGACATACGGACGGACAGACAGACAGACATGACGAATCTATAAGGGTTCCGTTTTGTTGCCATTTGGCTACGGAACCCTAAAAACGCGCAACTGCTGCGCTAAACCCGCGCGGCAGTCACGTTGCACGCTACTTTAGTATTTACACTATTTTCAGGCGAGCGTGGAATACTACGCGCCGACGATGATTTGAGCTCGATCCGGGCAGTTACAGGACGACAGGATAGCAAGCTACCTATTGCTCGCCGTCTGCAAGCCTACACCTATGGTCGATAGGCAGTTTTGTCGTAGTTATAGTGCCTGTGGTACACACAGTATTTTCTTAGATATAAGAAGGACCTATAAATATCCAGAATTCAGCTTTTATCTTGCTGCACATCAACGAATTCGGATTAATAAGGAAACATGGAGTAACTAGCAATTTCTTAATCTTTCCTATTGAGTAATCAGAAGTTGGTACTTCAGGATTTTTTTCCATTGATATAAACTAGTGTTTGACTGAAATTCCTTCTGATGGTAAGCAGTGATGTAATCGTAAAAGTGACGCATTCTAGTTTTTAAGAGCCTATTCACTCTAAGCTTGAAGACGCCTAAATTATAATCGGACGGGAAGACCGCAGCAGGTAAATTGTTCCAGTCATATGATGTGCGCGGTAAACGACGAAGCGAAATGCTTAGTCCGGACCGTAGAGGCTACTACAACTCAAGGGTCGATACTCGCTGCACAAATACCGGCAAGAATCTTGAGCGCTCGTCAAAAGAGACAGGATCAATTTGCGCATCGGACACATCGTCGAGCCAATCACTGTAACTACAAAGATGTACTCCCAGCTCCCGCGTCTCACTTCATACCACTAAAGAGACCCAATACTTCACTTCTCATTCAAGTCTGCGCGATTTCAAGTTCAAGTTAGCGCTCAAGATCCATGCCGGTATTTGTACGTGGGGTTGTCCGATGGCAGAAAAGATATGGCGGAATGAATTCGTTCAAATGTTTGACGTAAATAAACACTTTTTCTTTCTTTCTTTACAATTCCCGTACAGTTAGTTCTCCCCAGAATATATATGTATCTACTGTAAAATACCGAAAAGTTCGCTACACTATGCCTGTGATTTAAGCTGTGTAATTGCATCACTGCTTACCATCAGGTGGGATCGCAGTCAAGCACTAGTATAAATAAATAAAAAAAAAACACACCTGCGGATTTAGTTTGAGCAATGTGTTATTAAGTTTTGTCCAGTAATATTTTTTCAGTATCAACACGGGTGTTCAGGCTTAAAACCTTCCTGCCTAACTGAGCAACAATCATTGTTATTCATTTTGTTGCTATTCTGATTGTGCAGGAGCTGGTTTTTTAATTATGGATATAACTAAGGCCCTTCATCCATGGCTATTTTTGTAGTGATGCTGTCGCGCGTTTGCATCGATACAGTCGCAATGCTTATCGCGCTTGCAAATGCGACTAACGTTAGTAGTGATGCTGTAGCGCGCTTATAAAACGTGCGACAGTATCGCTACATAAAGTCGCCGTGGGCAAGTGGCCTTACACTTCTTACCTTTATGTAACATCAATTTAACTTTTCAAATACCGCAATTAGAGACACGACAGAGAGGCAATGAAAGAGCGAACTCCGAAATTCGCTTAGAGTTTAATGAATTAATCAATATACCGGAATTCCTTTTTTCCACCCCCGATCTACAATTCCAGCCACCGTAGGCGCGGGCTTGCGGACAGTGAGCAATGGGTAGCTCGCTATCCGGCCATCCGGTAACTGTCCGGACCAAGCCCAAGTCGTCGACGGCGCGCGCTGTTCCCGCGCGCCTCAAGGAGTTGTCAGCAACAGCAGGGGCCCAGCCGGGTTGAAGCCTACTGGGGCCAGGGTTATCCGAAAGGGCACTCGAGCCCCGGTATGAAGGTTTGAAGGAACGGGATGGGTTTTTTAGTCAGTAAGAGTCTGACACTATCTCCCGCTCCGCCCAAGAGCGGGGGTTGTCATCGGATGATTTTTCCCATCGACGAAAAAAAACCCTCATCTATGACTCGTAAATTGGCCACTAACCACCACTGCTCTTCATCATCATCATTTCAGCCGATATACGTCTACTGTTGGACATAGACCTCTCCCAAGCGTCGCCACAACGAACGTTCCTGTGCTTCTCGCATCCACCAGTTTTCCGCAACCTTCACCAGGTCATCGGTCCACCTTGTAGGATGCCTTCTAACGCTGCGTCTTCCGGTACGCGGTCGCCACTCCAGAACCTTTCGGCCCCAACGGCCATCTGCTCTTACAATTACAATATTAAATACGAGTAAAAGGTACATTAAAATTCTAGATATGTCTCCACAACCGTTCCCATGAAATAAATTCATTCTCATTGAGTGAACACGTGCTAAAGGGTGCTCAGTGATCTAACTAGCGGTTTTATTGAAACTGGGATTACAGAATGGCTGCTATAAAATAAGACTATCCTTCAACTGTAGCCGGCTTACTTACAGGATTAAATCTGATGGATAAATTTTAATACCCTTGGATGTAGGGACATTATTGTTTTGTTGGTCCAGTGGTCGTAATCGTAAGTACTATAAAGTAGGGTCAATTTAAACTTTTTTTTAATAAAAAAAACATTGCCGTGGGGCAAAGTGTGGACTAGGAATTACTCCTTGGATATCTTGATAATTATATAAACTTACATACACAAGATATTCAGACCCGGAACTATTATCTGTAGGCCAGAAAAATTGATAAAAAGTATCCTATATGCTATTCCAGGGTTTAAGGTCTACTCGTGAGCCAAATCTCATTCAAATCCGTTCAGCCGTTAAAGCTTAACGAAGGATCAAAGATATATGATACACACATTCTGATTTTTTTGCCTCCGTAATATTAGTATGATATTTATCTTAGCATACAAAAATTACCTATTTTGATAAATTTCTGATAAATCTTGCATGTGTGCGTAGGTTACCAATGCCGATGCGCTACCAATGTAGTGCATTGATCCCCGTACTATGTATTTACTTAAAATTATATATCGATTAAAAAAAAAAAAACAGTAAATTAAAAAACCTACATTTATACAAAACAAACATTTTATTTTCTAATTGAGGTAGTTTATGGGTGTTCACTATCACAGTTGCATGTTGTATCATATTTGATACCAGTTTCCTCAAACAGTGACATGATTTGGCTCCCCATCCAAACTCAACACAAGTTCCACAATATAATCTAGGTTCAATACTCCGAAAACTAGTATGTCCGAATGAGAAACTAATCACGTTCAGCAAATATTATCCGAGGGTGCAAAGTTTGAGTTCCGTACTATTGCGGTGCGGTCATATCCCCCATTAGTATTCAGAGTATAACCCCTACTGATATCGGTGGATGAGTAGCGATGAGCGAATTAATGTACTACCTATGCATTTTCAAAAACGTGAAAAATTCGATGACTTATGACATTCACCAACCCGCAGTGGGCCCGCGTGGTAGATTACGGCTCATTCCTTCTCTTAGAGAGGAGGCCTGAGTCCCAGCAGTGTAAACATTATAAGGCTGATTATGACTATATATCTATACTCTATACATATAAATAAAATTGGAGCGTCTGTTTGTAATATTGAAATGCTTAAGAATAAATATACGGTAAACACACCAAAATAACATTGTTTACAATTTTTGTCTGTCTGTGTTTGTCCGGGCTAATCTCAAAAATGGTTGGACCGATTTTGACGGGACTTTTATTGGCAGGTAGCTGATGTAATAAAGAGTAACCTAAGCTACTTTTATTTTAGAAAAAATAAACTCAAAATCCTGTAGTCCACGCGAATGAAGTCGCGGGCACAGCTAGTTTAATAATAATAATAGTTCTATGAGTTTTGACCCGTAGCGTCCACGACCATGTTTCCATTTAGTTTAACCTTTTTTATGGAATATAATCAAAACTTAATTATCAAATAACTTCTTCCCCTCTGGGTGGAGCGGGAGAAAGTATAAGGCTTTTCTGACCAAAACCCACAGAGCTTCTTCAGTCGCTCTTAATAGTGAGGTTTGCAGTGACTTCTTCGCTGGCATCTCTTTGACACCCGAATGGAACACAACGCGCCATCGGTGAACTAACCATGGCTCGCCGTCCTTCATTCTTCGAAAGAGTAACATGACACTTTTTTTTATGGTGGGAAAAAATCATCCAACGACAACCCCCGCTCTTGGGCGGAGCGGGAGATTGTGTCAGACTCTTACTGACTAAAAGACCTACCCCGTTCCTTCTAGCCTTCATACCGGGGCTCGAGCTCTCTTTCGGATAACCCTGGCCCCAGTAGGCTTCGACCCGGCTGGGTCCCTGCTGTTGCTGACAACTTCTTGAGGCGCGTGGGAACAGTGCCGAATGTAAAAGGTAATTGAAGGAAGACAGGTGGGTTTTAGGGACTAAAAGTTTGATACTCCCTCTTGCTCTACCCAACCAGAGAGGGAAGATTTTTTGATCTTTCACTAAAACAAAGATTAATTTATCCGGGTTGCAAGATGGTTCATAGGAATTACTGCGGCCTTGGGACAAATACAGGTGGGCTAGACAGTAATAGCACAAAATAGATTGGTACAGAAGACAATCTACATACAAAGTGCGCTCGAGCAACGCACACATAGACACCACTCACGGACACGATATCTCGGCTCCCGGTCCCACTCGTACAAATACCGGCACGGATCTTGAGCGCTCGACGTCAGAGTGGGGATCGCTTTGCGCATCCCATACATTGGCGAGCCAATCGTCGTCGTTGTTAGATACATGCTGCAGCGCAGGGAACGAATCACGAGTGACGTCTATGACAAGATGACTTGGCGAGCCAATCACTGACATTCCCTGCCCCCCGCGTCTCACTTCGCACCGTTAAAGAGACCGAATATTTGACTTCTGTGCAACTTGAAACCAGCGCTCAAGATCCGTTCCGGTAATTGTACAGTTCGAAGCAATGCGCTGACGTGGGTGCGATCGCCTAGCGTAGGTATAAAAGTGAAGTACATACATGATATTGACTACTGTACCTATCTATTTTGTGGTAAAAGTCAAGCACTCCCTCTCGCTCCACGAGGAGCGGAGTAGTTTGGCTATTTCGCACCTCTACTACTCTCTAGTACAGTAGTACTACTATATACTAGGCCTAGACAAAACATTTTCTTCACATAACACGATAACCTCTTTTTTTTTTAAGTCTGTTAAAACACACACAATGAACTCACGAGTTTTCACGTTTCTACAAGGTCGGGGTCACTATAGGGTGGTTAATAATCCCTATAAAAAGCGTCCCATGTCACTTAGACCGTTTGAGATGGGTTGTGCGCCATAATTTTATAGTCGGCGTAGAATGGATCACGCGTCAGCCCGTGAAGATATTGTATTGTCATGGTAATTTTTAAGGAGTTTATAGAGGATTTGACGTGAAGATAGGATAAATGTGATCGCGTTATTATTTACACATACAGCTTCCGCGTGTAAGTGGAAAATTATTATTTCCGTTATTATTCCTTTGATTTCCCAGATAGAGTATGGTTGTGGATGAGCGACTCTGGTGGAATAAACATGGGAGTATTTATCGGATATATGCAGGTATTTATCCAACGTAGATGATTAAAAGGTTAGAAAAGGATTGGATAGAAAATCGTATTGCTCATAACTGTACAATTTGCCTGTAAATAGGCACTCAAAATTTATAAAAAATAATAAGAATCTATGAAAAAAAAACAATGAAAAAAAGTTATGAGTTTACATGTGGATGGATGGAGGGGAAGAGGGAGGCCAAAGAAAAGATGGATGGATTGTGTGAGAAGCGATATCAAAGAAAAGGGAGTTAGTGATAGCGTGACGAGTGACAGGTCAGAATGGAAGAAAAAAACGTGTTGCGCCGACCCCAAATAAAACGGGACTAGGGCAGGAAGATGATGATGATGATGATGAATAAGAACCTATGCAAATTGAAATTGGAAATTAAGTGTCACATTACAATGCAAGTAGTGTCTACTAACAAACTATGGACTTCGTCTGATTTACAAGATTTTATTTTTGGGTTCTGTTCCCTAAGGGCAAAACTGAACTCAATTGTCCGTCCGTCACCAGTTTGTATCTCATGAACTGTGATAGTTCGACAGTTGAAATTTTACACAGATAATGTATTTCTCTTGCTACTATAACAACAATACTAAAAAACATGTTAAAATTATCTTGTTGCCATTTTTTTCGTTCGTGACATATGTCAGCGAGTCCGACTAGAACTTGGTCGGTTTTTTTTTTATTTGCTTTACCCAGGCCCGCTTTCTTCCGGACCTTGGTTGATGCCATGGTCTGAAGCGAGAAGGAGTGGCAGGCGGTCGCCGACTTCTACGAAGCAGTAATGCTCGCAAAGGAGGAGGCCGACCGCATCAGGCAACGGCGTTCTCGCCGCCGCCGCCGGGATTCTGATCCCGATTTCCGGCCACCGTAGGCGTGGGCTTGCGGACAGTGAGCAATGGGTAGCTCTCTGTCCGGCCGTCTGATAACTGTCCGGATCAAGCTCAAGTCGTCGACGGCGCGCACTGTTCCCGCGCGCCGCAAGGAGTTGTCAGCAACAGCAGGGACCCAGCCGGGTCGAAGCCTACTGGGGCCAGGGTTAGTTTCGAAAAACGGCTCGTGCCCCGGTATGAAGGCTAGAAGGAACGGGGTGGGCTTTTAGTCAGTAAGAATCTGACACTATCTCCCGCTCCGGCCAAGAGCGGGGGTTGTCATTAGATGATTTTTTCCACCACAAAAAAAGGTCTGCTTTCCTACTTTTTCTTTCCAAGTAAACCTGTAAGTGGAGGTTTATGCTTCAAACAAAACAACCTTGTCAAATAATCTGCATTACAAACGTCCCTTTGAATAATTGAATTTATTGAATCAATATCGATTCATAAAAGATGGAAACGTAATTACTCTCTATGAAGGAACAATATCAATCTAATTTAATGATCAAATTGATGAAATTGAACGTCCATATTAATTAGTTTACAATTAGAATTTTGATTATTTTTGTTTAATATTTATATATTAAACAAAAAACCGACCAAGTGCGAGTCGGACTCGCCCATGAAGGGTTCCGTAACAGCAAGTAACATAATATAAAAGCTCTTGTAATGTGTTGTAACTTTGATCTATGTTTTAATGATAGTGTATTTTTTTCGATTAAAAAAAAACTACTTACTAGATTTCGTTCAAACCAATTTTCGTTGGCAGTTTTTATAGTAATGTACATCATATATTTTTTTTAGTTTTATCATTCTCTTATTTTAGAAGTTAGAGGGGGGGACACACATTTTACCACTTTGGAAGTGTCTCTCGCGCAAACTATTCAGTTTAGAAAAAAATGATATTAGAAACCTCAGTATCATTTTTGAAGACCTATCCATAGATACCCCACACGCATGGGTTTGATGAAAAAAAAATTTTTGAGTTTCAGTTCTAAGTATGGGGACCCCCAAAATTTATTGCTTTTTTTCTATTTTTGTGTGAAAATCTTAATGAGGTTCACAGAATACATCTACTTACAAAGTTTCAACAGTATAGTTCTTATAGTTTCGGAAAAAAGTGGCTGTGACATACGGACGGACAGACGGACAGACAGACAGACAGACAGACATGACGAATCTATAAGGGTTCCGTTTTTTGCCATTTGGCTACGGAACCCTAAAAAATCACTGGTACCTAGACAGATAAGAGACTACATTTAAACAGCAGTAATTCCTATTGCATGGCAACCAAAATTTTTTATAATCTACCAGCATAATCTACAAGCATAATAATAAATTCAATAAAATAATCATCGTTTGGTTTTTTAATAATTATTTCTATTCAGTTAATGAATTTTTAAATCGAAAATATTGACATTGCAAAAGTAATCAATATTGACATTGTATAATTAATAGATACTCGTATTGACATTGTAGAAGTAATAAATATTGACAAGGTATTAGTAATAAATATTGACATTGTAATAATAATAAATAAATAATAAATAATTTTTGACATTATTATAATATTTCCGATGACTTTTTTATTGCATATTGACATTATATAAATAAGATAGTTAACATTGAATAACACCTCATTTTTAATTATCTATCTATAATATAAAAATGAATCGCAAAATGTGTTGGTAAGCGCATAACTCAACAACGCCTGGACCGATTTCGCTAATTTTTTTTTTGTTGTGTTCGTTATTATGAGGAGAAGGTTCTTATGGAAAAAAAATGAAAATTAGGGTAGTGTAGGGTAGAGTAGGGTAGTGTAGGGTGGAGTAAGGTAGAGGAGGGTAGAGTAGGGTAGAGTAGAGTAGGGTAGGGTAGAGTAGGGTAGAGTAGGGTAGAGTAGGGTAGAGTAGGGTAGAGTAGGATAGAGTAGGGTAGAGTAGGGTAGAAAAGGGTAGAGTAGGGTAGAGTAGGGTAGGGTAGAGTAAGGTAGAGGAGGGTAGAGTAGGGTAGAGTAGAGTAGGGTAGAGTAGGGTAGAGTAGGGTAGAGTAGGGTAGAGTAGAGTAGGGTAGGGTAGAGTAGGGTAGAGTAGGGTATAGTAGGGTAGAGTTGGGTATAGTAGGGTGGAGTAGGGAAGAGCGGGAGCGAAGCCGCGCGGGCAAAGCTAGTATAATATAAAAATGAATCGCAAAATGTGTTGGTAAGCGCATAACTCAACAACGCCTGGACCGATTTCGCTAATTTTTTTTTTGTTGTGTTCGTTATTATGAGGAGAAGGTTCTTATGGAAAAAAAAATGAAATTAGGGTAGTGTAGGGTAGAGTAGGGTAGTGTAGGGTAGAGTAGGGTGTAGGGTAGAGTAGGGTAGAGTAGAGTAGAGTAGGGTAGGGTAGAGTAGGGTAGAGTAGGGTATAGTAGGGTAGAGTAGGGTATGGTAGGCTGAAGTAGGGAAGAGCGGGAGCGAAGCCGCGCGGGCAAAAGCTAGTGTACGCATAAAAATAACGTGGTCCATAAAATTACCCGTCATATTAATTTTATTTCTTTTTTGTTTGTTTAACTTTAAATTTTATTTAATATTGCAGAATCTATACCCAACTATGTGAATTTTTTAATTAGATACTCATTTAATATGTCTACTCCAGCAAAGATAGTATATGTGATTCCGTATAATATTCCGATCTTTACGTACCATGTACTTGATTCTATTCTATTCTAAAAACAGAAAAAAAAACTAAAAACAGTAACAAAGTTATATAATCCTCTCGACCGAATTTCAATCACAGTGCTCAATCTCAACAGAGAATAGCCAAGTATGCAGGAGGTATTATAATGCACAAGTATGTGCGCAAACACAGTGCACTTTGTGTTCCTTCACTCTCATAGTTTTTTTTTTTATGGTTGGAATATCATCTAATGACAACCCCAGCTCTTGGGCGGAGCGGAAGATAGTGTCAGACTCTTACTGACTAAAAACCCACCCCGTTCCTTCGAGCCTTCATACCAGAGCTGAGCTACTCTTTCAAAACTAACCCTGGCCCCAGTAGGCTTCGACCCAGCTGGGCCCCTGCTATCCACTCTCATAGTCCGATGGGATGGCAATTTGATACGACCGGAGAGAGTTCAGGCACAAAATAGATAGGTACAGAAGTCAATATACATACAAAGCGCGCTCGAACAACGCACACATAGACACCGCTCACGGACACGATATATATCTCGGTCGTGTCTCGGCTCACTCGTCAAACAGTTTCGGCCCAAACGCTCATTAGTGTGCGTCCACCGAGCGTAGGTATAAAGTGAAGAATACATGAGATTGTCTTCTGTACCTATCTATTTTGTGGTTCAGGCGCATGACCAATGGCTTTACGGGCTCTCCTAGGCACGGGGCTACCATACCACCAACTTCTAAACTTCGAGCACGGCCAGAAGAAAGAAGATGTCGATGATTAATATAATGAAGTTAACAATGAACTCATTAACTGAACTGACTAATATTTTACACAATGACAACAATAATATCAATAGATAAAAGTATTAGTAATACATAATGACTAAGTAATATTACAAATCTGAACAAAGTGAGTTTGTTAACGTTAATTATTATTAATTACGAAGTCCTTTGTATAAAGAAAACGGTAATAGGTTCGATAGATATTGGAAATTTCGTTTTTGTTAGTAATAACTAATTTTTATTAGATTAGTTTTTCTTACGGCTTTCATTCTATTAGAGAAAAATAAATTTTTATCAGCCTTTTATCATTTTCTTTATTAATTTTATATCCGTTGAATTTACTTTGGTGTTTCTAGCTTAGGTATATTTGATGATTAATTAATAGATTTTTGTGACTCTATGTCCCAGTCTTATGGCTCTTCATTAATATTAATATATGTTTAAATCATTATTGCTTTTTTTTAATAAGACCTGACAGGCAAACCTAGATACGAAATAGTAATCAAGAAAGATGGACTGATACTAAGTTCTGCCGACAGCTGTGCTTGCGTGAAAAAAGAAATTTATCCAAAGAGGCGGGCTTCCTGACGCGCCGGGGTTATTACGTAACTGTTCGTTTTTTTTTAGTAAGAACAAAAAAAAAAATCCGGGAAAAGTGTATATACCAACATTTTCAGCCGAATAAATTTCGTACACCCGTGTGTACAATACGACAATTAAGCGTTATTCAAGGTCATTCAAGATGTACAACCGTATGTACAATCGGCGTCCTATAGACTATTCCAGAACATGGTCTACAATTACCGTCACAGATCTTGAGCGCTGGCTTCAAGTTGCGCAGATGTCAAATATTCGGTCTCTTTAGTGGTGCGAAGTGAAACGCGGGGGCGGGGAGTGTCAGTGATTGGCTCGCCGCGGCATCTTGTTATAGACGTCACTCCTGATTCGGTCCCTGCGTTTCTGCATGTATCTAACAACGAAGACGATTGGCTCGCCAATGTATGGAATGCGCAAAGCGATCCCCACTCTGACGCCGAGCGCTTAAGATCCGTTTCAGCAATTGTACCAATGTGCTGAATTTCATTCAAATCCGATTAGTCGTTTAATCGCGAAGGCACACCCATATGTATCATACAAATTTTTACCTTTGCTATATAAATTAGTGTATTTATCGCTGTCTTTTCAACCGACTTCAAAAAGGAGAAGTTTCTATGTTCGGCTGAATGTAGTTTTTTTTATGTATGTTTACCGATTTCTCGGTAAACCGTGAACCGATTTTGAATTGAAAGGCTATGCTTCAAAGTTGGTCCCATAAAAATATTGTTATGATCTGATGACGTACTTCGAAGATATGGAACGGAAATCCTCATAGGATCACAGCAGAACTGACGTAAATATGTAAAATTGCTATGTATAATCGATGACTAACTGAAAGAAGAGGGGGGATATACCGAACTGATCTGATGATGAAGCCGGAAGGGAGGCCTGCGGGCTTAGCTTAGTAGATACCTTACTATAACATATAATATATAATTTTTTACACCACCTGCTCGATAATGTCGTTTTATACATCATAAAAACCTCACTTAAAGCAAGTCATTCTACCACTAGGGAGATAATGCAGTATGGCCGATCCCTAGGGAATAATGAGATTTGAATTTGGAACATCAAAAATCGTCAACATTGTGAATTAAAATGTACCTACGTGCATCGAACAAGTTGACATAATAATTAAAAACACGATAAAAAAGGAAATTCAAACTGGCCACTAACAAAAAAAAGAAAATAGAATATTAAATCGTTCTTGCTGACGGGAGCGTTACAGAAAATTGAAACTAGAATCTTGGAGTAGTGAATTTTGGTAATGAATTCTAACTTACTGTGAGAGTGAGAGAGACTCACTAGAGGAGGTCTGTATCCCAGCAGTGGGAACATTAAAGGCTGATGATGCTTATTCAATCATTCAGCTGGTCAACCACCTACCCAGGAGTTCGCTGGCACAAAGGATCATATGAAATCACTTTTTATTATCAGCGGAAATGATATCGTTGAGAGGAACAGTCTGTATCGTTAACATAGATACAGTATTGTGTTGGACATCGAGAATCATTGTTAAAGTAATATAGAACAGAATAGATTGAATGTTATTGTACACCAAAATAGTAATGTCTAACTTAAATCTGTGGGTACAATGGCAGTATTTTCGCCATAAACGAAGCCATGGATTGTAAGAATTTAAAATAATAAAGAGGGTAGTTTGAGGGTATCATCATCATCATCAGCCTTTTGAATGTTCCCACTGCTGGGACTCAGGCCTCCTGTCTAGGAGAGGGAATGGGCCGTAATCCACCACGCCATCCCAGTGCGAGTTAATAGATGTCACACGTCTTCGAATTTTTGGTTCTAGGACATGCCGGTTTCCTCACGGCGTTTTCATTCACCGTTTTGAGAGCAGTGGTGATGAAATAAACTATCCAAAGTAACGCGCCTGGCTGGGTTTGAACCCGCGACCTTCAATTCGTAAGTCGGGACCATTACCACTCGACCACCACTGCTCTCTGAGGGTATACTGGTAACAATTTAAAACGTGAATATGTAATGTTTGGGGGTCGTCGCGTAGATGTAAGGGTTCAAATAAGAGACAGTTCTCTTATTAACCTTTTGAATGTCTTAAGTTACACAGTTCGACATAAGCAATTGTCTTCTTTTGTGTCTCTAATTACGGCTTTCGATGAGTTAAATAATATATTAGAGTTCCTACATTTTTACAATAAGTACACTTAACATAACGAGATTTGTTCGCGTTATTGACAACAGTCTCAAGACAGGACCACAAAATATATAGGTATAGAAGTCAATCTACATACAAATTGCGCTCGAGTAACATACACATAGACACCGCTCACGAACACGATATCTCGAAGCGCCTCGGCTCGCTTGTCGAACAGTTCCGGCTCAAACGCTCATTAGGTTGCGTCCACCGAGCGTGCGGTATAAAAAGTGAAGTACATACATGAGGTTTTCTTTTATACCTATCTATTTTGTGACAGGACGCAGGAATGACTGTCTGGGTTTTGAAAGAGAGCTTATTTATACTTATTCTAATTGAGTTGACTTCTGCGAAGCAGTAATGCTCGCAAAGGAGGAGGCCGAACGCATCAGGCAACGGTGTTTTCGCCGCCTCCGTCGGGATTCCGATCCTGATTTCCGGCCACCGTAGGCGCGGGCTTGCGGACAGTGAGCAATGGGTAGCTCGCTGTCCGGCCGTCTGGTAACTGTTGGGACCAAGCCCAAGTCGTCGACGGCGCGCACTGTGCCCGCGTGCCTCAAGGACTTGTCAGCAACAGCAGGGACCCAGCCGGGTCGAAGCCTACTGGGGCCAGGGTTATCCGAAAGGGAACTCGAGCCCCGGTTTGAATGCTAGAAGGGACGGGGTGGGCTTTTAGTCAGTAAGAGTCTGACACTATCTCCCGCTCCGCCTAAGAGCGGGGGTTGTCATTGGATAATTTTACCCACCATAAAAAAAAGCTAAGGAGTGGAATTCATTGCCGGAGTCTGTGTTTCCTGATAGCTACAACTCGGAAATCTTTAAGTCGTCATCGTCAACCGCATCGTCGTTTTCCATCAGGTGAGATAGCGGTCATGCGCAAACCTATAAACCCTAAAAAAGTACACAATCGTTAACAATCATTAGGTGATTAGTAATTACTATAATAACAAAGTTGGACCTTGAAATGCTTCATCGTTACATTATGAGAACAACAAACATCGTTACTTAAGGACTTAAAAATATCTAAAATTGCAAATAAACAATTAAATATCTAATATATAAAATTCTCGTGTCGCAGTATCGAACTTCTCCTTTTTTTTATGTATATTTGATGTCTGCGACTAGGTGGTATGCCTGCTAGAAAGTTACTTTCATAATTAACCAATACTAAAAGATTATTTTACTAAGTTCTAGCCAAGGCAAGAACTACCTAACCTTGCTCGGATTGACCGGTAGCTCTCCTTCCACTAGACTCAAGTATGGTCATAGTCAATAAAAGTCTGACATGCCATCTCTCTCCACCCAAGAGCGGGAGATATATTTGGATGTTTTCCCACCTTAAAAACAAAATCACCCCAATTTTTTTAACCGTCAGGGTTGAAAAGAAAACCTTCAAACTACTAGACTTTCGTAAGAATTACAGCAAAAGAAGTCATACAATTCCTTCTTTGGCATGACGAATATGCAAAGATTTTACACACTATTCAAGGTAGGTTAGGTAAGGTCCATCGTCAATAATATTCATACCCAGGGTATGCCTAATGATGTCACCATCTGTTTCTTTGCCAGTTCGCCTCCATTAGTATAATTAGTATTGTAAACCTTATAATGTTTCCGCTGCTGGGACTCAGGCCTCCTCTTTAAGAGTGGGAATATTTATTCATTTATTTATTTATTTATCACAGCTTGGAGGCCTTACAACTTTTATTTAAAAAAAAATGATAGTAAGAAAAACAATTATAGACGACATCCGACAGCTAGCCAATTACAAGTCCTCACGTATATTCAGCCGCAGAGGCCCAAACTGAGTTGGGTCGAAGCCTACTGGCGCCATGGGTGATGCGAAAGAGATCCCTGGGGCCCTGGAACAATGGCAAAGGAGGAACACGAGTGGGTTTTTAGTCAGTAAAAGTCTGACACGCCCTCCCGCTAATCCAGGGCGGGAGATGTCGATAAAGATTTTCCAACTTAAAAAAAAATGAAATAAAATAATATTAATATTTCACACAAAGCCATATTTTCAAACTAAGCACAGTTTGTGCCATGATTACTAGACAACTAATAAACATACTTTATATAATATTTATAAATATATATTATTATAAATAAATTACACCATGATCGTGATCATCACACAAACTTTGTCTTAGATGTCATTAACCACTAGACCAACATGCTAGTCTTGTCTTGTCAGGTCAATCAAAAAATAATAATATTATTTTTAAGTATACAAGAAAAATATATTTTTGACAAAATAAACTTGAACCCATTTTGACAAACATGTATTTTTTATTTTATTTTGATATGTCTTAGTGATAAAAAACAGAGTTATCGTTTATGAAATATGTTTACATAAAAAAATAATTTACGATCTCTCGCCAGTCGACGCGAGAGTTCACTTCTGTGGTTCAACTGAGTGTCGCGTGCGCATCCCGTTGTTATTGATAACAATACGAATAAATGTCCATACTTTGTTTATTTCAAACTTGAATTTGATAGTTGAATATGAAAAAAAAAGTTGTAAACAATAAAATGAAATATACTCTTCTACATACACTAATCCACCACAATTACGCACTGCTTATAAACTGTTCTTGTATATACTTTTTGTTAACAATATTGTTATAGGTATTATAATTCCATTTTAAATTCTTGTTTGTACCTTTTCTTTTGTTTGGTCATCTGTAAGTATTGCAACACTGAGTAGTTTTAAAATAATATTTCTGTAATATTCCAGTGTTTTTGATGTTAGCGAATCTTATCAATACATTATATTATATACATATATCTACATTAATATCTATCTAGACCAGCGTTGTTCTGCCATATAAATATAAAAAAAAAAATGGGTAATATTCTCAAACCTCCCTATATTTATACTCGTACGAGTATATGCCCAAAGAATAAAAATCGGTTTAAACATGTCGGATAAAATCGACAATAAACACTAACACGAGATTTTTATTATTATATAGTCTCATTCTTATTTAACCAACCAGACAGCATATCATAGCACAGTCGGCCATATAATGTTCCCACTGCTGGGACTCAGGCCTCTTCTCTAGAAGAGGAATGGGCCATAATCCACCACGCGGGCCCAGTGCGGATTGGTGGATGTCACCTATGTGAGATCCACCAATTTTGAGAGCAGTAGTGATGAAATAAATTACACAAAATAATGCGTCAGGCTGGGTTTGAACTCGCGACCAACTCGTAAGTTGGGGCCGTTACCACTCGTCCACCATTGCTCTCCAGACAGCCTAAAAGGAATAATGGTACTGGAACTCAGCGCGAACCGGGATTCGAAATAAGGACATCAAGCTCACAGGAGCGCTTGCATCCACTAGAGTCTAGACCAACGAGTTAACCTAATCGTTATTTAAATTATAATTACATGAGAACTGTAATATTATACAAACGGCTCTCATTGCAACATTTATTTTAGAATTAGTCAAAAATATGAAAAGGAAAAGCCTAATAAGTAACGAATGCTTTCCTCATACACTTAACTACAACAAAATTAAACTTTGCTATTCGTCACAAAGTCAAGTTGAAACTTATTTGTATAGAGATAAGGTTAAAATTGTATTGTTAATGTTTCCATTATGTCAAAGGTCCAGTACCTAAGCTAAATGGTCACAACCTCTGTCTATAGAACAGTTACTGATTGGATGTAGAGCTAATTACACTACATTGAAGTAAAACGGTGATATAATACATTGTATATTTCAGTTCTGAATTATAAGTTTTAAAAAGTGATCCGGTCTGACGTTTTTGATTTTTTAAAACTTGTCAAAATATAAATTTGTGTGAAGACTATTTATATTGTACTTATTTATATTTTCTTTTGTTTATTATTAATTTAAAGTCTTAATAATTATTAAAGTTGATGAAATAAAATTAAACAGTGCATTGCGTGCAGTTTCAGTGATTTTAGTGTTATCGAAAAAGGATATAAATAACAATGGCGGATGAGTAACATTTTTTGCGCCAAAAGCTGACAGGTCAGTTATCAAATTGTTTATAATATTGTCAACACATCACTATTTTTAATCGACTTCGAAAAGGAGGAGGTTCTATGTTCGGCTGAATGTATGTTTTTTTTATGTATGTTCACCGATATCTCAGTCAATTGTGAATCGATTTTGAAAATTCTTTTTTTGATTGAAAGGTTATGCTTTCAAATTGGTCCCATAGAAATATTGTTATGGTCTGATCATGAACTTCGAAGATATGGCACAGAACTCCTAATAGGATCACAGCAGAACTGTCGTAACAAGTAAAATTGCTTTGTTTAAACTTGTAGTCGATGACTGGCTGAAGGAAAAGGGGAAGGGGATGTATCGGACTGATTTGATAATGAATCCAGAAGGAAAAAAAAAAATAATGTAATCTAACCGTGTTTGGGATTATTAGAATCGTTATGAGATGCACTGCGGCTATAAGTTAAAAAAAATACAACCGACTTCAATGTTAAAAAAAACTGAGAAGTAAAAAATAACTTTAATTTCGGAAGTCGGTGTTAAATAACGAAGAGACAAAACTATTATAGAAACACTGACTTCCGAAATTAAAGTTATTTTATACTTTTCAGTTTTTTTTAACATTGAAGTCGGTTATATTTTTTTGTAAAAAGATTTTTATTAATTATATATTAAGGGCTTATTAGAAAATTTCTCAATAAATAATGTCCATAAACAGCAAAAACATTAGCGTTTGTTACCCTAAAATATTAATCAATTTATGTAAATATTGTACAGGCTATTGATTATAAGAATGCATAATGCAATTATGACATTATTTTTTTTACTTTTTACTACATAGTAACGAATATGGATAGAGCCCCATTTTTTATGTATTAATTAAAAAATAGTGGTCTGTATCATGCGGTAAAATAACGCTGTCGTGATTTAGTCAACCCATAATTATAACGCTTTCCTTCTTATATAAACAATAATATCAATTAAAATTATAGATATTATTATCGGACAGAGGATAAGCGTTGCCAATTTGCCATACAGCGTGGCAATGCTGCCAGTCTTTTGGGCACATTACCAGTCGACAGCGATGTGCAAGAGTTTTTTGATGCCATATTACAGTTTTATTTAAGTTAGTTGTAATTAGCGTAGGGTTTTATTTTACTTTTTTTTTATTTACTGTAATTATAGTTATTTAGTTTTTTTTTCTGGTGGGAAAAATCATCCAATGACAACCTCCGCTCTTGGGCGGAGTGGGAGATAGTGTCAGACTCTTACTGACTAAAAGCCCACCCCGTTTCTTCTAGCCTTCATACCGGGGCTCGAGTTCCCTTTCGGATAACCCTGGCCCCAGTAGGCATAGTTATTTAGTTGTAAATAAATATGATGTAACAAAGGCAATTTAAATAAAAAAAATACCTATACTACCAAAGGTAAAATATTATATTGGTTTGGGGTGGACTAGATATTTAGAACACAGATAAAACATGGAAAGCTTTTATAGTGATAGTATCTATTTTTACCAGGAATATGTTGCTACTACACGTGAGCGCAGCCGCGGGCAAAATCTAGTAGTTTTAATTTTTATACTTTGTAGAACAGAAAATTAATAAACTTTACTGAACACCAAAAGTGTAACACAACGTTTACACAAACTAAAGTCTATGAGATGATCTTATCGCTAACAGTGATATCTACCAGACAACCCTAGCATAGATTTTAAAAACTTTTTTTTTATCTGTTACACACTAGTACCTACTTGACTGCGATCCCGCCTGATGGTAAGCAGTGATGCAATCGTTGATGGTGAGGCGTACTTGAAGTAATACAAGGGGTAGTCTCCAGTGTACTATCTACTAACAAATAAGCATAATTTTATAAATCTATACTAATATAATAAAGAGGAAAAGTATGTTTATTTTTATGTTTTTTTTTTGTTTGTAGGAGGTTATCTCTAGAAGTACTGGTCCGATTGCTACAATTTTTGCACCAATAGAAAGCTGCCTTATTCTTGAGTGACATTGGCTATATTTTATGTGCGCGGACGAAGTCGCGGGTAGAAGCTAGTATAAAATAATAATATAACTTTTAGCGGAAGAGCATGTCAGACTTTAACAGATTAAAATTCTTCTGGACCCTACGGTTTTGCTGAGATTTCTTTGAAGCGCGCGTGGAACAGTAGGTACGCGCCGTACAATTGCCGAAACGGATCTTGAGCGCTCGGCGTCAGAGTGGGGATCGCTTTGCGCATTCCATACATTGGCGAGTCAATCGTCGTCGTTGTTAGATACATGCAGCAACGCAGGGAACGAATCAGGACTGACTTCTATGACGCGATGGCGCGGCGAGCCAATCACTGACACTCCCCGCCCTCGTGTCTCACTTCGCACCATTAAAGAAACCTAATATTTGACTTCTGCGCAACTTGACTTATGTTATGTTATGTTAAAGTAAATAAATAAATAAAATTGAAGCCAGCGCTCAAGATCCGTGATGGCAATTGTAGACGACTCGGGCTCGGCCCGGTCGATTACTGAATTACCGGACGGCGAGCTACCCATTGCTCATCGTCAATATACTTTGTAGTCTGTGATTGATGCTGGTCTAAAATCCTACCTTCTAATAATAAATATTTTTTTTATTTTTCAGAGAAATACAAAAAAAAAATGGCCAAAGAAGCAGTATATTACATAGCGTTACTATTCATTGCACATTCTTCGAAGGCAAGTTTTGTTTTCCATGAAAATACGAAAATAATTTTTCAACCAGAATATGACGCTGAGTACTTTGGATACTCAACAATTTTAAGTCCTGATGGGTAAGTGTTTGAGCAGTTCTTCTTTATTCTTCTTCAGAAAAAGTTTATAGCTAAAATAAATCTACCATCTTACTTCACTTCTTCACTTAGATTGTCGGCCACAGTATCGCTTAACGTAGCATTGCATAGCATAATTAGCCTTACAGTGTTCCCACTACTGGGACTACTGGCCTCCTCTCTGAGAGGAAATGGGTCGTAATCCATTACACTGGCCCAGTACGGGTTGGTGGAGGTCACATGTCTTTTTTAGGGTTCCGTAGCCAAATGGCAAAAAACGGAACCCTTATAGATTCGTCATGTCTGTCTGTCTGTCTGTCTGTCCGTATGTCACAGCCACTTTTTTCCGAAACTATAAGAGCTATACTATTGAAACTTAGTAATTAGATGTATTCTGTGAACCGCTTTAAGATTTTCACACAAAAATAGAAAAAGAGCAATAAATTTTGGGGGTCCCCATACTTAGAACTGAAACTCAAAAATTTTTTTTTTATCAAACCCATACGTGTGGGGTATCTATGGATAGCTCTTCAAAAATGATATTGAGGTTTCTAACATATTTTTTTTCTAAATTGAATAGTTTACGCGAGAGACACTTCCAAAGTGGTAAAATGTGGCCCTGTAACTTCTAAAATAAGAGAAAGATAAAACTAAAAAACATATATGATGTACATTACCATGTAAACTACCAACGAAAATTGGTTTGAACGAGATCTAGTAAGTAGTTTTTTTTAATACGTCATAAATCTAAAAAAAATCACTATTATTAAAACATCGATCAAAGTTACAACGAACTACAAGAACTTTTATATTATGTTACTTGCTGCTACGGAACCCTCCATGGGCGAGTCCGACTCGCACTTGGCCGTTTTTGTATTATAGCCAACGTAATTTTAAAACTTGGAACAAACACAAATATATGGTTCCTGCAACCAGGCTCAAAAAAATAGGGGGCTCATTTATATGCCAATGTATACACTTTTATAATTAACTTCCACAATAGTACCTAAAATGTTGAATAATATAAATTAATATAATAAAAAATAGTAAATCTTGATAAATTCAAAATCAAGCCGTTTAGGAGGAGATACCTCCTAAAGGAGTTTCTTGCCAGTTCTTCTCCATAGGAAACGACCAATTTAGATCCGTGCACTAGCTTCTGACGTTTTATAAGTGCCCATGTAGGCCTATGTGAAATATTTTGACTTTGACTTTGACTTTTGACTAAACGATTTGACCAATTTGGATGAAAGTTTATGTAGGTATATATTTGAGTCCCTGAACGGTTTAAAAATACAATTTGGTCCCAAAAGGTAGCAAGACAAAACACTGTTAGTCGGGACCGCTAGTTTTATTTATGAATTTTTTTACTGGAACTTCGCTCAGGTGACCTATTGACCTATTTAGCATGAACAATAAAAAAAAAATATATATATATTATTACAACCCGTAAGCATTAACATGGCACCTGATGAATGACGTTTGAAGTATTGAGTACATTGAATTTTATTTTCATTTTTTGAATATCAAAATTTATTTTGCGCTGAGTAGTTTCTCATGACATACTACTTTACTTTACGAATTTACGATGCTTTAAACGTGACAATACAAACAATTTTCGAGTATTCAATGTGGCAAATGTTTTTGAGCCAGATGCCATGTATGCGCACGGGTTGTATTTCACAAAGGCCTTAAGTGACATGGGCACTTATAAAACGTCTGCAGCTAGTGCAATGAATGTTTGTGCGATAAGAAATTAACAAATGGAGGCGGATAACAAAACAAAATACATAGAGCAGATAGCGACCTTTTTTTCTTAAACTATGAGATAAAAATTCTAAGGAAACAACAATATACACCAACAAACATCACCACATCAACATGATATCATCATTTGACTGTGGTTATGTGTGGTCTAGTGGTTACTGGCCCTGACTGCTGTGCCTGAGGTTGTGGGTTAGATTCCTACCCAGGACAAATATTTGTGTGATGGGCACGATCATTTGTTCTGTGTCTGGGTGTAATTTATATATAATATGTGTGTATTTATAATTATATAAGTATGTTTATCAGTTGTCTAATACTCATAGCACAAGCTCTACTAGTTTGGGACTAGATGATGTTGTGTGATAGCGTTGAATCATCATCATCATCATCAGCCTTTTTAATGTTCCCACTGCTGGGACTCAGGCCTCCTCTCTAGGAGAGGGAATGGGCCGTAATCCACCACGCGGGCCCAGTGCGGTTTGGTGAATGTCACATGTCTTCGAATTTTTGGTTCTAGGACATACCGGCGCATAGCGCATAGGGAATATCTATAATATAAAAATGAATCGCAAAATGTGTTGGTAAACGCATAACTCAACAACGCCTGGACCGATTCCGCTAATTTTTTTTTTGTTGTGTTCGTTATTATGAGGAGAAGGTTCTTATGGAAAAAAAATGAAAATTAGGGTAGTGTAGGGTAGTGTAGGGTAGTGTAGGGTAGTGTAGGGTAGTGTAGGGTAGAGTAAGGTAGAGGAGGGTAGAGTAGGGTAGAGTAGAGTAGGGTAGAGTAGGGTAGAGTAGGGTAGATTAGGGTAGAGTAGGGTAGAGTAGGGTAGAGTAGGGTAGAGTAGGGTAGAGTAGGGTAGAGTAGGGTAGAGTAGGGTAGAGTAGGGTAGAGTAGGGTAGGGTAGGGTAGGGTAGAGTAGGGTAGAGTAGGGTAGAGTAGAGTAGAGTAGAGTAGAGTAGGGTAGGGTAGAGTAGGGTATAGTAGGCTGAAGTAGGGAAGAGCGGGAGCGAAGCCGCGCGGGCAAAAGCTAGTTATTATATAATTTTTTACCTCTCGCGCGCCAATTGCATGACTTTAATGACCTTGTAAAACGCTTAGTCATTATCGTACTGTACACACAAGTGTACCAAACCTTCTTTTTTTGGTGAACATTTTTATTTATTTATTTAACACTTTATGCGGACATGAGTACAGAAGCGGAATTAGTGCTTTAAGTATTCTCTTCTATTCAACCTTTAGGTGCAATAGATATATACCTATATGCGATCTCGATAAAATATGCGTGGATAAAATTTTATGAATAATAATGGATACTGACATGAATAATAATTTTGTAATAATTCTTTTGTTTTTAATATCAATGATAATAATGACTTTAAATATTGTACACCCTATGGGTATGTTGCAGCGACCCTAATGCAATTGTAAAAACTTAACCACCTGTGACAAACAATAAATAATTTTGACTTTTGATTAAGATCTTATTTCTATCTCCCCAGACTCCTAGTTGGCGCGCCAAAAGCCCAGGAACCTGAGGACCGCGCTTTAGGCATCAAACCGGGAATGGTGTTCAATTGTTCATTAGTCGACTTGGACGTGAAGAATGTCTCCTGCTCGTCTTTGAAAAGATCTGGAAGAACAGGTAATGTGCCGATATTATCTAAGGCCCAAGCACCCGAGCAGTGTACTATTACACATACCCACCCGCCCGCAAGCTCCGCCCTCCCGCGCATGGTACAGTTCGGATGCAGTCGGTGTGCAGTTCACACGACTGCAATCGGACCGCACGTTTGGTTTGCAGTTCTATTGCAGTCGTGTCAACTGCAGTTAAACTGCACTTAAATTGCAATTTGCAGTTGGATTGCAGTTGAAATGTGGTCCGTCTGTTTAGACCCTTACATATATAAGAAATTAAAATGGTAATAATTTATATTTATTTATTTCAGATAAAATACCCATAAGTTTGTACAAATACAAAAACATACAAAGCATAAATAATTATCATACAAAAACATTCTAATGACATTAGATAAATTAAAAATCAAACCGGACTAAATAAAATTAAACTATGTTCTAATAAATTTGAATTCAATAGAAAATAATTTAAACAATTAACCTACATTACTACTTTTATAATTGCTAACCTTCCTTGTAGATAGATATATTTAATACTGATTAATAATTATACTTTTCCCTTTTGTTTTCCCCAACCAAAAAGGAAATGTTACCCAGTGTATTTAACTCATATTTATAGCATGTGTTATATCAACCATTTAAAATAATCCTCTAGCTTATAATAAATTATTATGAGGAAACCACAAAGCTATCCTGGAAAGTCCCCATTCCTTTGTAAAATATTTGATATGATGAAAAACAAAGCATAATAACATAACATAAACAAACATAATAACAGAAGTACAAAAGTAAATCAATAAGTAAGTAGGTACATATTATAATCTAAGTTCCACTTCATCAAATGTTACTTTTTGACTTTAAAAGCTTAAGTCCTCATTGTAAATACCAAAATAACTGTTGCCTATAATATTTGATGAGTTCCCTCGATTCCTCATGAATCCCAACATGAGAAAAAAAATGCGACCAATCTGGAAGTATGAAAAATGGGACCAATAATTTAACGGGAAAAAAAAAATCGCAAATCGGTCTATACCTTAAACGACGTAGTTCTGAGGTAACATAAAAACAAATACAAACGAATTGAGAACCTCCTCCTTTTTTTGGAAGTCGGTTTAAAAACATTCTAATGACGTTAATTACAATTAATAAATTAAAAAACAAACCGGACTGAATAAAATAAAATTATGTTCTACTAGCTTAGGCCCGCGACTTCGCCCGCGAACATGAAATATAGCCACATAGGCACTCAAAAATAAAGCAGCTTTCTATCGGTGAAAAAATTTCAGCAATCGAACCAGTACTTCCAGAGATTACCTCCTTCAAACAAAAAAAAAAACATAGTAACAAAAAAAAACAAAATTTACCTCTTTATTATATTGATGTAGATTCAAATTAAATTCAATAGAAAATAAATTGAACAATTTATTAACCTACATTACTAATTTTAAAATTGCTTACCTAACCCTGCCTTCCTTGTATAATAATAAATATATTATATTATTTTCCCTTTTGTTATCCTCGACCATAGCTTTAAACGAAATCCAAAAATGGAAAAGTGCCAAGTGTATTTAACTCATATTTTTAGCATTATTACATCAACCAATTAAAATAATCAACTCGCTTATAATTTTATAATGGGGAAACCACAAAGCCAAATCCCATTCCTTTATAAAATCCATATTTGTCAAGTAAAAAAACATAAAAATAAATAAAATAAATACAAAAGTAAATAAAAAACTTAGTACTTAATCTCAATGATTCTTCATTCTGTTTCAAATAATAATTACTAACTTTTGCTTGCGGCTTCGTCCGCAACTCCGCATACATAAAATAAAGCCTATAACACTCGGGAATAAAGCAGCTTTCTATCAGTAAAAAAAAATTGCAATCGGGCCATTACTTTTCTTGGGCGGAGCGGGAAATAGTGTCAGACTCTTACTGACTAAAAGCCCCACCCCGTTCCTTCTAGCCTTCATACCGGGGCTCGAGCTGTCTTTCGAAACTAACCCTGGCCCCAGTAGGCTTCGACCCACTGGGTCCCTGCTGTTAACAAACTTTACCTGTTTATAATATTATAAGTGTAGATTTACTGTATTAAATAACTTGGTAACTTCTGCATAATATTATAAGTGTAGATTTACTGTATTAAATAACTAGTTAACTTCTACAAACGGCTTTACCATACAAATTTTGGATCCCCTTTCATTCCTTTAGGGGTAAGTTAGTGCCTGCTTACGTCATAAAAAGAAACCTGCAAAATATTTTAAGTTCCTAGTCCATGTAGTTTCGGCTGTGTGTTGATATGTCAGTCAGTCAGATTCTCCTCTTACCTATATTATTTGACCAATCACAGTGTTTTTTAATCCAAAGGATAACTGGTACTTATACAATACTAGCTTATGCCCGCGGCTTCGCTCGCGTTAAATTCGGGGTAACACAGTTCCCCTTTCTGTGGGGGGTTAGTGAACTCCCCTTAGTGAACTCCACTACGGGTGAAATAACCTATGACAAACTTATTATTTGCGGTTGGTACAGTAATTGGGTCTAGGGACCGAACCGCAAAATTAAGTTTGTTTTTTATTGTATATACTTTTCCGGGATAAAAAGTACCCAGTGTGGTGCCTAGGACAATAAAGAATTATTATACTAAGTTTCATCGTAATCGAACCGGTAGTTTTTGCGTGATGCCTGAACAAATAGGCAGACAGACAGACAGACAAAAATTTTTTTTTTCATTTCTACAGATTTATTATAGTATAGATTAGTTTCAGTATACATGCAAAACCCGAAACACATGTCTAGTATATTTATATAAAGAATCTATGTACAAAATTTCAAAACTGCAGTTTGAAAAATCACAGAGTTATAAGCTTGTTATTTCAGCAAAAATACATAGTCATCAGGTGACTCAGGGGTGAAAAAAACGTCTGGGTGCAAGTTACACTTGCAGAGGTTTGCAGGCGCCTCATACCCGCTATGACCTGCCGTGACCTGTGTTGTTTCATTGTCAGTGGTGTTTAACTTGTCACCTTTTTAAATATTTTTTGATGAAAATATAAAATGGTTTAAATACAATTGGAATCCATACAGTTGCTGATTCTGAACATACTATATTTAGGAATGCCTACTGCACATTAAATTTAAATAAATAATATTATAATACATTATTATTAGAAATGGTGGTTATGACAAATCCATATTTTATCTAGAAATATACAAACATACATACATAATTATTTCCTTTGTGTCTATTTATAACAATGATAATTAATAATGCATTATAATGAAGCTAATTAATATGAGTACAATAATTAGTTTAATTGTTTCATTATATTTATTTCGTTACTGGCTATTGCCTGCAGCTTCCCTACTCTACCTACTACATATTCTACCTACCTACCCCACGCTACCTACCCTACCTTACCTACCCTACGCTACCTACCCTACCTACTCTACGCTACATACCCTAAACTACCTTAGGTAGGTTCCCTACCTACTTATTTTACCTACCTACCCAACCTATATTTTTTTTGCTTTTAAACCTTCCTTGTATGCTGGTGAACAAAACAAAAATGGAATTATATATTAAAATCGGTCAAGCAAATTGATGGATATCACAATAATAATTAAATTTTTGGTTATAGGACATGTGGGTTGCTTCACGATGTTTTCTTCAGCCATTTTGAGAGCAGTGGCAAAAAATAAATTACACAAAGTAATGTGCCTGGCTGGGTTTGAATCTTGATGATATATGCAACTAAAACAAGCCAGTAGCCCGATTCACGTAATCAAAACCGTAACGATATCGTAGCGATTTAGTCGTTTAGACCATTTCCGTATTCACATCCATCAATCGAGTTTGAACGACACCGATTTTAAAGTCGCTTGGTTGAAGAGTCGATTTAAAAAAAATAAAATCTGTATTAATTATCCTGGTAGAATACTTATTAATGTAACGGAAATAAGTCGTCGATAGATCGTTTAGTTTCGAGCCAGGTGAGTTGTCGTTCTATCCAATCCCGATTAAGGAACATGTGAATACCGCTTTTGGATAGGACTTCGATCGAACGACTATAAAACTTCAACGATATTTGGCTTGTTTGATTTTACGTGAATCAGGCTACAGTAGTCTGATTCACGAAAAACGGTATTTACGATCTATCGACTTATTTCCAGTTATATTAATAAGTATTCTATTAATAATGTAACACATTTTTTTTTTAAATTTACAAGTTTCAAACGACTTTAAAATCGGTGTCGTTCAAACTCGATTGATGGATGTGAATACGGAAATGGTCTAAACGACTAAATAGCTACGATATCGTTACGGTTTTCATTACGTGAATCGGGCTACATGTCGTTTAAACGTTAACGTTTAGAAAGAAAGAAAAGAAAGAAAGAAAAATAATTTATTTGTTAGTAATAATTCGTTTGATGATATGTCAATCGTCGTTTGGCCATATCATTGATGTAAGATTTCTATGATAATAAAAGGTCTAAAGAAAGAAGGCCAGACGAAGATTGAGTTATCATCAAACTTTAACGTTTAAAATCATGTGCCCAGTTTTAGTTAACGATATCATGAAATGATCAATTTCCAAGAGCTCAAACACATAAACGACGACGCAACTGGCCACGGCACGACAACGTGATGTGGAAGTCCACGTCACGGTGCCACGACTTGGGGTTCCACGTCGAGCAACGTAAATAATCACGTCACGGCAACGAAACGTGCCACGTTGAACGACGTTGTATTAACGGTGGCGCATTTGTAGAATTGCCGAAGTTAATTTCGAGAAATGGACTACACTACTTAGAGCAGTGGTGGCCGAGTGGTAATGGCTCCCACTTACGAGTTGTAGGTCGCAGGTTCAAACCCTGTCAGGCGCATTACTTTGTGTAATTTACTTTCATTACCACTGCTCTCAAAACGGTGAAGGAAAACATCGTGAGGAAACCGGCATGTTCTAGAACCAAAAATTCGAAGACATGTGACATCCACCAACCCGCACTGGGCCCGCATGGTGGATTACGGCCCATTCCCTCTCCTACGTGTTCTCCTCCTGCTAGTAATATTAAGAAGACGGATAAAGAAGAAACAGATACAAAGAAAATATTGGATCAATCCATGAGATCATCTGTGAGATTTTATGTCATGACGACGTGCCGTGCATCGTGGCACGTCACGGCACAGTACCATGCCGTGGCACGTTGCGTCGTAGTAACGTGTTTATGTGTTTGAGCCTTAAGACCTAGCCACGACATCTACACCGTATGGTGTAGACATAGTTTTGGTAGATTCCAATAAATGATTACCCCATATCAGCTACTGCAGAACACTATTTTAAGATAAACATACAGATAGATCCTTTTCATAAGTGAAGCTTCAACGAAACTGGTCGGAAATATGATAACACGGTAGTTTTTATACTGATAAAAGAGGGCAACGACCCTTTTGTGCTATGGTACCCTGCAGTCAATTGCATATAGGTTCATTTTGTTAATAGGAAAAAAAAAATCAGATAAATTGTCAATTTTACTCTGTTTTATGAGATACTTATTATTTGACTGAAAAATATTGAAAAGAAAATGAAATACATTTAAAACATCAATTTTTTTTGGTACTTTTATAATAATAATAGAGAAACCATAAAAATAAGTGGATAAAAATTATTACATAAAAAAACTTTTTCTGTATATTTCTATCATATTTTTGCTGAAGCGATAATAAAATATTATCACAATGGAACATAATATCGGGAAAAAAGGATTCCATATGTTTCCAGGTGATGGTGTATCCATCGCAATTTGTCCAGCCTTTCGAGTGTGAGGAAGTAACATACATACAGGCCTGTTGGTCTAGGTTAGTGACCCTGACTGCTATGCCGGAGGTCATGGGTTCGATTCCCACCCAGGACGAAAGTTTGTGTGATGAGCACGATCATTTGTTCTGTGTCTCGGTGTAATTTATCTATAATATCAAAAAATAGAAAAAAAAAAATATATATATATATTAGTATGTTTATCAGTTGTCCACCCATAACACAAGCTCTGCTTAGCTTGGGACTAGATGGCGTCGTGTGATAGTTGTGGAATATTATTATTATACATACACACCCTCACAAACTTTTGCCTTTATAACATTAGAGTGATTTGCGTCGTTTGAAGGTCGTATGTGCAATAGCCACTACGTCACAACCCACCTTACTAACATGATCTCTTTGTTTCTTTTTTTGGTGGGAAAATCATCCAATGACATCTCTTGCTCTTAGGTGGAGTGCGTAGTGAGGGCGGGCCAGACTTTTACTGACTAAAAACCCACTCTTGTTCCTTCTTTGCCTTCGTCCCAGGGCCCCGGGTTTTACTTTCATACTACCCTACTACTACTTCTTTTACTAACACGATGGGATGGCGTAAGTGCACAAAATAGATAGGTACAGAAGACAATCTCATGTATGTACTTCACTTTTTATACCTACGCTCGGTGGACGCACACTAATGAGCGTTTGAGCCGGTATTGTTCGACGAGTGATCCAAGACGCGACCGAGAGATCGTGTCTGTGATCGGTGTCTTTGTGTGCGTTGCTCGAGCGCGCTTTGTATGTAGATTGACTTCTATACTATTTATTTTGTGGTCAGGGTGTCGACACATACATCATCCATACTACAATAGGCTAACCCAACTTCCAAGGCATTGCGTTCGTCCGTTTGTTTTTTTTTTTTCATTCCACAACTATCACACAGCGCCGTCTAGTCCCAAACTAAGCAGAGCTTGTGTTATGGGTACAAGACAACTGATAAACATACTTATATATTTCTAAAAACGTACATATTATAGATAAATTACACCCAGACACTGAACAAATGATCATGCACATCACACAAACATTGGTCCTGGGTGGGAATCGAACCCACGACCTCCGGCGTAGCAGTCAGGGTCACTAACCACTAGACCAACAGGCCTGTCATCCTATCTGGTCTTTTCCTATTGTCAGCCTTCGGATTCAAAAACAGCTGGCTCTCGGTGATAAGGACCCAACGGATGATGTAATTCCTGCGTCACCCCTACTGATTATTCCGAATTCAGGATTATTTATTAGAGGATCCGGTATGCGATAAGTAAATTCCCATGATTGTCAAAATAAACTGTATTATACTCGTACTAATTACCAATAACACTCATCTATCTTCTATCTATCTATATGTCGCAGCCATCTGGTTAGATTAGCCATCCATTTGGACTCCTAGGGCGTTCATTAAACGCCGGCATTCAATTGGATGCCTAGGCCGATGGTTGTTTGAGCTAAAATCACTCAACGTTTAACAGCTTGGCCTATTGAAAGTTAGCCCTTTCGAAATGACTGATCAAGACTCAGCCAAGTGATTCGAATTTAGTTCCGCTATTTATTGATATGAGCAGTGGTGGCCGAGTGGTAACGGCCCCGACTTACGAGTTGTAGGTCGCGGGTTCGAACCCAGCCAGGCGCATTACTTTGTGTAATTTATTTCATCACCACTGCTCTCCAAACGGTGAAGGAAAACATCGTGAGGAAACCGGCATGTCCCAGAACCAAAAATTCGAAGACATGTGACATTCACCAACACGCACTGGGCCCGCGTGGTGGATTACGGCCCATTCCCTCTCTTAGAGAGGAGGCTTGAGTCCCAACAGTGGGAACATTAAAAAAGGCTGGTGATGATTTATTGATTTAATAAATTTCGCTATTACTTGGTGGACACTATTACTAAAAAGTAGTTTTATATAATTTATGCTGACCGTGACACCCTACTAAACTAAATGACTACACAACGTTCAGCCATCTGGTTAAACGTTGCGGTCAACGACATGGCTAGTTGTTCTTCAGCCATTTCATTGGATGCCGGCGTTTAACGAACGCCCTAGGCGTCAAGTTGGATGGCTAATTTAACCAGATGGCTGCGACATATACACCGTTAAATTTTAATCGTTTTAATCCCGTGGAGGGTCGATCCAGTACATGAAACACTATCGATTTGTAAAGATAAAATTAAAAAATAAAGTACCTTTTTTCAAAGTTTCAATGACCTGCAGTTAATAGTCGGCGTTGATTTCCAGAGGTTTAAAAAAGTTCAAAATTAGTAAAACCTGGCCTATCAATACACCTAGATCAGGAACTAGTTGTAGGCCATACAAGTTTTGTTCCACCGCTCCCGCGACATGCGGCACAACAGTCAATCGCTCAACCATTGTGCCGACCACAGAACAGATGAAAGGGGTGGGAATGACCTTGTGGGCGGGACAGGTATGCCTCAAAGTAGGGCAATGCTCATAGTTCATATACCAATAGCAAACTTGCGATCTAAGTGTGCGTGGTCTGTTAGTTGCGTAATGCGCGTTCGTATTGGTTTATTGCCTGTAGTGGAGTTAAAGAGAGATGTTTGTCAGGTAAGATGTGTAAAGAATGAAGCTGGAATGGTTCTATCAGACGATGAAAAAATCAAAGAGAGGTGGAAGGACTATTTTGAAAGACTAATGAATGAGGAAAATCATTGGAATGGAATTTTAGAGAGTAAACCAGTGAATGTAGGGTTAGTGAGAATGGTTAGTATGGATGAAGTCAGAATAGCAGTGAATGAAATGAAAAATGGTAAAGCCATTGGTCCAGATGGAATACCAGTTGAAGTATGGAAGTTATTGCGAGTGGATGGATGGACGTGGTTAGCTTTGTTCTTCAATAAGTTGTTGCAGGAAGAAGCCATACCTGACGATTGGTGCAGCAGTTTCTTGGTGCCCATCTTTAAAAACAAAGGTGATGTGCTTGAGTGCAACAATTATAGAGGAATAAAGCTAATGTCACATACAATGAAAGCCTGGGAGAAAGTTATTGAAAGGCGTCTGAGAGAAGAGAGTGAAATTTCGCAGAACCAATTCGGTTTTATGCCGGGTCGGGGTACAACGGATGCCATTTTTGCTATACGCCAGCTGTGCGAGAAATACAGAAGTGCACATAAAAACTTGCACATGGTATTCGTTGACCTCGAAAAGGCATACGACCGAGTACCTCGTGAGGTTCTGTGGTGGGCCCTTAAGAAGAAAGGTGTGCCTGGGAAGTATGTGCAGTTGATCCGAGCGATGTATAGTCGATGTAATACCCAAGTCCGGTCTACAGTTGGCACCACTGGCAGCTTCAATGTGGCTGTTGGCTTACATCAAGGGTCGGCTCTCAGCCCTTACCTCTTCCTGATGATAATGGACGCTCTGACGTCGGACATTCAGGAAGAGGCTCCCTGGTGTATGCTGTTTGCCGATGACATTGTGCTGGTTGCCGAGAGTGGCCTAGAGGTCCAGAACAGATTGGAGGTGTGGTGGCACAGACTGGAGAGTGTTGGCCTGAAATTGAGTAGAACCAAAACGGAGTACTTGTTCTGCGATTTCGGCGGTGTCTCCAATCCAGTGCCTTTAGCTCTCGCTGGAACGCCCATACCGATCTGTTCCGACTTTCGGTACCTCGGGTCGCTCGTCCAAGGGGATGGTGAGGTGGACCGGGACGTAACACGTCGGATCAACGCAGGATGGATGAAGTGGCGACAGGTCACGGGAACCACTTGTGACCCACGGATGCCCCTCAAGTTGAAGGGTAAAATCTACAAGTCCGTGATAAGGCCTGTCATACTGTATGGATCAGAATGTTGGGCTGTGAAAAAGACGGATGAAAAAAGATTGCATGTAGCAGAGATGAGAATGTTAAGATGGATGTGTGGTGTGACGAGAATGGATAAAGTGAGAAATGAGTATATTAGGGGAAGTTTGAAAGTGGCGCCAGTGACTGAAAAGTTGAAAGGGAATCGTTTGTCTTGGTATGGTCATGTGAAAAGGAGGGATGAAACGCATGTTACTAAAAAAGTTGTGAGTTTACACGTGGATGGATGGAGGGGAAGAGGGAGGCCAAAGAAAAGATGGATGGATTGTGTGAGAAGCGATATGAAAGAAAAGGGAGTTGGTGATAGCGTGACGAGTGACAGGACAGAATGGAAGAAAAAAACGTGTTGCGCCGACCCCAAATAAAACGGGATTAGGGCAGGAAGATGATGAGTGGAGTTAAAGAGTGTGAGACAAGCGGCGACACTCGTTGTAGTACAAATCGGAGAATGTTTCCTTTCTAACCTTTTTCAGCTGTTCTGTGGTGCCAACGGTACATACTGTTCATATTCATAAGTGATCAGTTTCTACCAAACTCTTTTGAACGTAAGAAAAAATCTTAATTATTTCAGGTAACGAATACTCCTTTAGCAGGATACCTGGTGTCGTCAAAGATGATATGTGGTTTGGAGCAACTATGGCGCTTTTACCAAATGGAAGGTTGATGGTAAGATCCCAATCTCTTTATTTTTAACCAACTTTAAAAAGAAGGAGGTCTTTTATCGTATCTCGGTCATTAATTGTGGACCGATATTTAAAAAAAAAAAATTTTTTTTCTTTGAAATGTTTGCCGATTTGTTCCTGAACAGGCTTTAGGATGAATTCCCTTATCCCATTCCGTCCCAAAAACCTCATATCCAAACCGCACAGCACCGCCTCTGACGGTGTAAGGAAAAAAACTACGATTCGAATCCAACAAGCCGGCCGGCTAACATATTCTTACGCGCGCGCGATTAACAACCTCTGAAAATACCGTGAAATATCGTCTGAAAGTGCGTCCAAGATGATCCTGGATCCCAGCAACCAGTGAGTACCTGACTTCCAATTTTGTACCATCCTTGTAGCCTGTTTTTTAGAAACGGTTATATCGCGTCAGCCAACGTTGACGCTACACTTATTCATACTTATTCATATTTTTGGTCCTTCGAGCCGGATACCTGTAGATTACAGTTTTTTCAGGCATTCTCAGGTTCAATTTCGAATGAAAACTCTGAGATTTGCTATATTTTTGCATTTTAAAAGTATTATCCTACAAAATTGTGTTGGTCATATTCGCCGTGTAACCCATGCGGATTCAGAGGTCATCTTAATTTAGTCGGATTATAGTCACAAAAATTCATGTAATTTACGTAATTTGTTGTGGAAATATTATTATCTATTACTATTCACGGTATTTATACACTTACAAACATTATTACATAACTATTTCACCTAAAGGTATCGATTTACACACTTAATAGATCTCAACTTAAGTTCGTTCGTATTTCGTACCTACTTACCTACTTATTATTCGAACAAAGCAAAATGGAAGAAAGCAAATTAAAACTTCTTCAATCTCAACGCGAATATGTATATCGTGATATTCAAATCCTTTACGACTTATCAAAAACTATGATTCAAGATCGTTCAAAGGTATCGGCGTTCAAGGCGAGATATACTCGAATACATTCAATTCGCGAAGAATTCGTTTCGTTATGTAGTAATATACAAAGTTTGGAGTTAGCCATAAAACCTGACGCTCGAGTGTGTCAAAAGTCTTTGAGTTCGTTTGACGATTTGTACTACGCCGTAATTAGTGCAGCGACTGATCTGCACATTACTGATAGGAGCGACAACGTCGACGGGCCGCCGCCTGCGACTTCCATGCAAACGGGACGTAACGCGCGGCTACCTAAGCTTGAGTTACCTAAATTCGACAGTAAAATTGAGAACTGGCAAGCATTTTATGATATTTATAAAACCTTAATTCACGACAACAATTCGATCTCACAAATAGAAAAATTTCACTATTTAGCGTCCTGTTTACAAGGCCCGGCCTCATCCATTGTCAAAGGGGTCCCTATGACCGCTGATAATTATGAAATTGTTTTTAATAGTTTGATCGAACGTTATCAAAACAAGCGAATTATAGCTTTGACATACTTAGATAAATTCATCAACCAGCCAGTTTTAAAATCGGGTAACTTCCAAGATTTACAAAGGTTAACAAACGAAATTTATGAGGCATACTATGCACTTCAAGCTTTAAAAATTGACGACTTAGGTGATTTTATCTTATTTTGTTTAACTTCGCGCGCACTGGACTCAGGCACGCGTGATCGTTTCGAATCGCAAAACATTTCTCAAATACCCACCTTTAATGAATTGTTAAAGTTTCTTCAAGATTATGTAAAAATCTTAGAAACTAGTCATTTATCTTCTAAATCTAATGTCAACAACAATTCTAACCCTCGTAACCTTGAGGGGAAAAAATCTTCGCCCGCGACCAGTAGGCAAAATAGCAGCGGATCCAAACGCTCATCTTATCTCACAAATTCCAACCCACCTGCAAATGTGACTTGTGCTCATTGCAGTGAAGCGCACTCGATTTATCGGTGCCCTATCTTTCAATCCTTAGATTCTCGTACTAGACTCGCGTTAGTACAAGGTAAACATAACATGTGTACCAATTGTTTACGTACAAATCACGTCATAGACAAATGCCTGTCTAAAATGTCTTGTACGATGTGTGGATTACGTCACCACACCCTATTGCATATTGATCCTTCGCCATCCAGCGTCGGCGCAACTACTGGAGCGAGCGTCACGGCTCACGCTCAGGCCGCCGTTCCCAACCGCGAGCTAGTCCTACTAGGAACATGTCAGGTGCGCGCGTTCAACACCGCCGCCGGCACTCAATGTACTGTACGGGCACTCGTGGACAGTGGGGCGCAGGACTGCTTTATCACCTCTGCGTGCGCACGCACGCTCGGGTTAAAACTCCACCGGTGTAATCTTAGCATAGCCGGACTAGGACAAAACTCAGTCACACAAGTAAAAGGGGTGGTGGAATGCACTATACGACCTGTACACAGTGATGCTCCACAATTTAATATCAAGCCAGTCGTATTAGACAACATCACTGCTCTAATACCTAGCGCTAAAGTACCGTCAGCTGTTCGTGAACGGTGCAACCATCTCGTGCTAGCTGATCGCGATTACGATATTCCCGCCAAAATTGATTTATTAATAGGAGCGGAGTTATTCCACGAAATCTATGACGGTCAACGTATCAATCTGGGGCCCGGTTTACCTGCAGCTATGCATAGCGTTTTTGGGTGGATTCTCACAGGGACAGTAAACTTTAATTCTGCACCTTTAAACACCGCGTGCTCTTTAGTGGCCACCACATTTAAATTAGATGAACAAATCAAAAAATCTTGGGAAGTGGAGGAACCACCGCGCGTTATCACCGTACCCGAGAATGACATCGGCGAACGCTTGTACACTGATCTTACCTATCGCGAACCTGACGGACGATCCGTCGTACCCAACCTCTTAAAGGATAACAAATGCTCTTTGGGTGAATCTTACAATAGTACTTTATCGCGATTGACTCATCTTGAAAAGAAACTTAGTAGTCAAACTAAACTTAAATCCGATTATATTAACTTTATGCGTGAGTACGAGAATTTAAATCACATATATCCTGTACCTAACCCTGCGGTACCTACTCTCAATCCTTATCTTATCCCTCACAGTTGCGTCGTTCGCTCTAAGAGCACGACCACTAAACTGAGAGTAGTGTTTAAATCAACTTCAAAAATCTTAGGAGTCCAATATGACCCTGTGAGTGACAGTTTTGGTTACTCACAGTCCCCTATCGAGGACAGTAAATGCACCAAGCGTTCCATCTTATCTAGCGTCGCAAGTATTTCCGATCCTCTAGGGTGGCTTACACCTTGTATCCTAAAAGCCAAATTGCTCCTTCAAGATTTGTGGCGTCTTAATCTTTCATGGGACGAACCTGTGCCGAGAGACATCACTCAAATATGGCGAAACTTCATAGCCGATCTCCATAACTTAAAACTAATAAAAATCCCTCGTAGGATTATACCATCTCAATCTAAGGAATTCCAGCTTGTCGGATTTTGTGATGGATCCACCAAAGCATATGGATGTTGCGTTTATCTTCGTGTCGTTACCTCTCATGACGTACACGTTTCTCTTTTAGTTGCTAAGTCCAAGGTAGCACTTCTAAAAGTGTTGACTGTCAACCGTTTAGAGCTTTGCAGTGCTGTATTACTATCTAAAGTAATAAATCGCATTCAATCCTTGCTTAGTTCAAAACTCATTTTGAATAAACCTATCTTATTCACAGACAGCACGACTGATGTCATGGTTAAACACTGAGCCACATAAGCTTAAGACTTTCGTTGCGCACCGAGTGGTCCTAATCAACGACAGTCCTGTGCCAACTGAATGGCGACATGTGTCTACCCATGACAATCCAGCCGACATCTGTAGCCGTGGTTTATCTTGCTTATCTTTGTCTGATTCTCGAATCTGGTGGTCTGGTCCTCAGTGGCTATCTACTGAACTCTTCAACTGGCCTGTTTCAGCAGTAGAAGTATCCGATAACGTGCCAGAACTCAAGCCTGCATCACGCGCGTGTCATGCTAGTGCGACACGTGAAGCTGACGTGCTGGAGTCTATCATGGAACGCCACTCCTCTCTTTCCCAAGTTGAAAGAGTGGTTGCTTGGATATACCGTTTCATTAATAACGCAAAGGCTAAACGTTCAGAGCGTAACTTCTTACCTTACCTGACAGCCACTGAATTAAGCCAATCTTTAGATCAGATAACAAAGTATGTTCAACATCAAAGTCTTAGTGATGTCATATCTTTGATAGCATCCAAGAAACCTTTACCCAAACATTTATCTAAACTCTCTCCTTTTCTCGATACTCGCGGAATCTTGCGAGTGGGGGGACGTCTCAAGCACGCATCGTTACCAGGTCGCGTCAAACATCCATACCTCCTGCCTAAGATTTCTCGGTTAAGTATTCTTCTGATTGACCACTATCATAAAACTTATCTTCATTGTGGGCCACGCCTACTCCAATCTTTAATTATGCGTCGATTTTGGATACTCGGAGTTAGAAATCTTATCAGATCGCAGCTATCTAAATGCGTAACCTGTTTTAAAATCAAACCTCTTTCACTTCAACCTTTACAAGGTGATCTTCCACCTTCCCGATTACAACTGGGTCACTGTTTTCAAACAGTAGGCATCGACTTCGGAGGTCCTTTTATGATAAAAGAGAGTAAACGCCGTAACGCTAAAACTTATAAAGCTTACCTTTGCCTCATAGTCTGCCATGCCACTAAAGCCGTTCATCTCGAACTAGTTACTGAGCTCACATCTGAAGCATTCATAGCGGCTTTAGATCGTTTCGTGTCGCGGAGAGGACTCTCTCACTCTATAGTCACAGATGGTGGTACTAACTTCGTGGGTGCCAGACGTTATTTGTCGGAAGTTAACGAAATGCTAGACCGCGAGAGCAATAGTATTTCCAGTCAACTCGCTTCTCGAAGTATTACGTGGAAGCTCAATCCTCCTTCCGGTCCCCATTTCGGAGGCATCTTCGAGAGCGGAATAAAATCAACAAAATATCATCTCAAACGTGTCATAGGATCACAAATTTTGACTTACGAAGAATTTTATACTATCTTAACGAAGGTGGAAGCTATGTTAAACTCTAGACCCTTAGTGGAACTCTCTACCGATCCCGGTGAGGTTGACGCTCTTACAGCTGGTCACTTCCTTATCGGTCGACCTTTAGTATCTCTACCTGAACCGGTGTATGCTGAAAACGAGACCTTACGTACTCGATGGCAGCTTTTGCAGCGTCTATCTCAGAGCTTTTGGCGCACTTGGCAGAGGGACTATCTGCATACATTGCAACAGCGAATGAAATGGTTTAAACACGGTAACGGTCAGCCAAAATTGAACGATCTTGTAACCATTTATGAATCTAGCTTACCCGCTAACGAATGGAGACTTGGTCGCGTCGTCCAGCTCCACCCGGGCAAAGATAATATCATTCGTGTTGTGACAGTCAAAACTTCAAAAGGCTTACTTGTAAGACCTACTATCAAAATTTGTCCTCTTCCAATCGCTCAAAATAATTAATAACCCATATCAAATCATATCACCTATCAACTATTTATTTTTATTTTTTAAGAGTCTAACACTTATTATTTTATTTATTTTTTCTCAATCCTATACTTATTAAGTACATTTAACCAGCATAATCTCAAAACTTAACATACAACTATATCCGTACAGTGACATATCTGAATCTGCATGGACGTCTCGAACATCATCTATCTTATCTTATGAAATCCCTCGTTGATTTCAAGTGGGGGGATATGAACAGGCTTTAGGATGAATTCCCTTATCCCATTCCGTCCCAAAAACCTCATATCCAAACCGCACAGCACCGCCTCTGACGGTGTAAGGAAAAAAACTACGATTCGAATCCAACAAGCCGGCCGGCTAACATATTCTTACGCGCGCGCGATTAACAACCTCTGAAAATACCGTGAAATATCGTCTGAAAGTGCGTCCAAGATGATCCTGGATCCCAGCAACCAGTGAGTACCTGACTTCCAATTTTGTACCATCCTTGTAGCCTGTTTTTTAGAAACGGTTATATCGCGTCAGCCAACGTTGACGCTACACTTATTCATACTTATTCAGTTCCCATATAAATATTGTTATGATCTAATGAAGAACTTCGAACAGAACTCCTCATAAGATCATAGCACAACTGTCGTAACAAGTATAATGGCTTTGTTTATACGTCATAAATAAAACTAAAATTACAAGAATGGTGTTTTTAAATAAACAATCACACGAATGTAAAAAAAAAAATTAAGGACTGTTAATTGAGTGTTTTTTCTTTCTTTCTATAAAAGCAAAAATTTATACTCCTTCACGAGCTACGGCAATAGGGTAGTTTCCAGCGTCAAAATAATCACATTTTATTTAGTCCATGTTTTAGATTATAAAAAAATATTGGACACGTATTTTTGCTTTTTTCGATTTAACAAAAAATGGCAAAGATATAGCTCATTAAAGTTACGTGTGACGTCACCCCGTGCGAAAAAATGCAACACGGCGTGACGTTACACGTAACTTTAATGGGCCATATCTTTGTCACTTTTGGTTTAATTTACAAATAAAAAAATACGTGTCCCTTAATTTTAAATAATCTAAAAGACGGACTAATTACATTTTTTACGGCAACTAGCCTATACGATATAGGTACCTACGGTACCAAGATAGCTTATCAAGTAGGTAATAATTTATGAAGATGAGAAGTAGTATGAGTAATATCACGTGGGCAAAGTCATAGGCGGCAGCTAGTTGTTTCATAAAAAAAAAAAAACAAATCGTGCGGCAGCAGCAAGGAATCCGGAATCTATTACGCAAAGTAGTGACACTTTAAACCAGACGTGTTTATTCTGGTGAGTAAACACATCTGGTTCAAAGAGATTTAAAACAACTGGATAATCGAACTAAACCACAACTTTATGACTGGCTCATTTAAAAATAATTATTATGATTCAAAATGCAGTAGGTACTCAAAGACGTTATGAGTATGAGTCAACGTTTATTTCTCGAAATGAATTTGATTAAATTCCGGTAATGACGTGCCAATAATAATATTGCTATCAATTCCAATTAACGTAATTTTGCAACAATTAAAATCGAAATGACTCATGCCAATAGGTTTCTTTCTTTTTTTATAAACAAGGTAGGCCAGATTAATTATATGGCCAAATTGCGGATTGAAATATCATCAAACGCCTCAACGTTTCAAAATAAAAAAGTTTAGACCTATGAGAATCGTCACAGCTATAACTTATGGATCCCCCTTAGCTTTTACATACTTAATTTAAAACTTGGCTAAAAACTAAGTGACGATTTGGTTTAAAGTTAAGTTTTAAGTTCTGGTTGGAGGTTTTAATTCTATTTAGGTTACAGGCAAGTCCAGTTGTGAGCAGTGGTGGCCGAGTGGTAACGGCCCCAACTTACAATTTGTAGGTCGCGAGTCCAAACTCAGCCAGGCACATTACTTTGTGTAATTTTTATTTTATCACCACTGCTTTGAAAACGGTGAAGGAAAACATCGTGAGGAAACCTGCATGTACTAGAACGTCTAGAACTAAAAATTCGAAGACATTTGACATCCGTCAACCCGCACTGGGCCCGCGTGGTGGATTACGGCCCATTCCCTCTCCTAGAGAGGTAGCCTGATCTCCAGCAGTGGGAACAATATAAGGCCAACTACGCTATGCTATGCAAATGTTGACGTTTAAACGATCTGCCCAGTTTTATTTGGGCATGTCATATGGTCATTTGTTATGTGATGTGACCAGCCATAACATGAAATGGTTGCATTTCATGATATGGCCATGATGAATTTATCACTTCATGAATTGATAAATTCTAAGTTTTTATCATGACTGACATAATACTTAACACAAAAATATCAATCATGTCATGACCTCGATCACACGACGAAGGTAGTTCGGCTTCTGGTGATGCTGAACTGCCTCCCTAATGCAACTCCTGGGCAGTTTAAAGACAGTGTGCTTCAGAAATATGGCATAATTTTTTTTTTTTTAGTTTCTCCACCGGGACATCTGTGGAATCCTAAAATAAAAAAAGTTTTAGTGATTTACAATTTTTTTTTTATTACCTATATAAGATAGAATAAGTAACACAAATAAATCAAAGCACTAAGCACAAAATAGTTAAACTGCACGACTTACTATGCCCCGGAGTGGCGTGACTTCTAAGTCATATTTTTTTATTTGTCGACTAAACTTTGTTTCAAAATATCTGCCCCCCTAGCCAAGTTACAAACGTTTCGCTTGCGTCGAACGCTTCGAGTTGACCTTGCCGCCAATTCTTTTGTCCTGACCACGTGACTGAGCGTTGAGGCGACGTCATTCCCGTACATTTGAAGCTTTAACAAGCGTTAACTATTGCAGATTAGCAACTTGGCTTGGGGTACTGGTCTTGTTTTTTCCTCCCACGCATTTTGAGTGGAAAAAATACATTTTAAATTATCATTTGGTCTGTTTGCAAAAGCGGGACTCAATGTCGGCCTCGCTGGCGACACCGGGACAGACTAGGTACTTGAAAGCGGGTCTGTCCCGCCCAAAGCAAGACGTATACTAACATTAGCGATACTACACGAATTTGAGCTCAGTACACCTAGCCAAGTTGATAATCTGCAATCGTTAAGGCTAGTAGAAAACTTCAAATGTACGGAAATGGCGTCATCTCAACGCTTAGTCACGTGGTCAGAACAAAAGAATCGGGGGAGTGGCCAACTCGAGGCGTTCAACGCAAGCAAGACGATCGTTACTTGGCGAGGGCGGGTTGTTCGTATTCCATTCGTGCCCGGCTCGTTCTAAGTTCAGAGTTATTTATTAAAGTTATTACATATGCAACTAAATAATTATAATTACAGTAAATTAAAAAAAAATCTTTAACCTCGGACAGAGGATAAGCATTGCCATACAGCGTGGCAATGCTGCCAGTCTTTCGGGCACATTACCAGTCGACAGCAACGTGAAAGAGTTTTTTGACGCCATATTTTAGTTTGATTTTTGTTAGTTCAGAATTGGTTTGTTTCAGATCAATGCCCCAAGATGGACGTCACCTTACGGGAAGAAACATTTGCTTATGAATGGAATCACTTTTCTTCAATCAACCAAAGGAACCAGGGTGATGTACCCTTTAAAAGACGGAAGTAAGTGTGTCGGAAATTAGCCAAGTTATTAATTTATCAGTATAAATTAATAGGTTAGTAATTAGAATAGTAAAGTTGACTTCAATAGGTCCCATGACATCTTGCACTCTTGGGTAGTGCGGAAGGGTGTGTCAGACTTTTACTGACTAAAAATTTACTCCTGATCCTTTCAGAAGCAAACCCTTGGCCCCAGTAGGCTTCGACCCTACTGGGTCCTTACAGCTTGCTCATTTCCTTGAGGCGCGCGTGGAACAGTACGCGGTCAGACGGCGAGCTGACCGGAAATTGGGATTGAGATCCCAGCGGCTGGAGCGTGAGGGCCGCTCCCTCACGCGTGCATGTACGGTCACCTCCTTTGTTAGCGTTAATTAGATTTGTCCTTTTTTTATGGTGGGAAAAATCATCCAATGACAACCCCCGCTCTTGGGCGGAGCGGGAGACAGTGTCAGACTTTTACTGATTAAAAGCCCACCCCGTTCCTTCTAGCCTTCATACCGGAGCTCGAGTTTCCTTTCGGATAACCCTGGCCTTAGTAGGCTTCGACCTGGCTGGGTCTCTGCTGTTGCTGACAACTCCTTAAGGCGCGCGGAAACAGTGCGCGCCGTTGACGACTTGGGCTTGGTCCGGACAGTTACCGGACGGCCGGACAGCGAGCTACCCATTGCTCACTGTCCGCAATCCTGCGCCTACGGTGGCTGGAAATCGGGATCGGAATCCCGGCGGCGGCGCCGATAACGCCGTTGCCTGATGCGGTTGGCCTCCTCCTTTGCGAGCATTACTGCTTCGCAGAAATCGGCGACCGCCTGACACTCCTCCTCGCTCCGGACCATGGCCTCAATCAAGGCCCGGCGCGAGAGGTCTCCGCCGCCGATCCCCACGAGGGCACGGCGATGCTCCACCCAAGCAGGGCACACCTCGACTCGTGCTCCACCGTGTCCTCCGGGCATTCCGCACAATGGCGACACCCGGGCGTCTCTTCCGCACGAATCCGGTGCAGGAATCTCCTGAACGTGCCATGTCCGGTGAGGACCTGCGTCACACGGAAGGTAAGGACGCCGTGAGGTCTTTCCAGCCACGCCTCAAAGAGGAGACTTACCGAACTAGATTTGTCCTGAGGTGCTGTTGTTTTCGCAGTATGATTGGTGCAGTGGTTGAGCAATGGGCTGCTAATATGTCAATTAGATTGAATTATGAAATAGTTTTTCTGAATTTGGGTGCCGTGTGTGTGTGAGTTTTTATGTTTAACAAAACGGGAATAATTCCTACATGGGGCAAAGTTTCAACAAAAAATATACCTTCGTGATCAATCATACTTTGAACTGAAAGACATCCACTGCTAATAGGCCTCCCTCGAGTGTCACCACAATAAACGGTCCTGTGTAGAAATGTGCCGAAGCTGGCAATATTGCCGTGAAGTGGGAATATTGCCCGAAGTATGAATATTAGTGGCAATATTGCCAGCAATGTTCCCATATTGCCGGCAAGAGCACATCTTTAATTATGGGCGTCTCGCATTCATCGGATTTGCCAGCTCTACAATAAAAAAAAAAAAACAACTTTTTCAGATCGTCAAGCCTTCGTAACAAACGGTAGTAGAAGAGAGTATGGGGAATACGGAACCCATCTGAACTTCTACGCGTATGGAGAAGCAGGTGCATCGGTAGCCGTCACAAAGATGAATACTGTCATTCTTGGAGCACCCGGTCTTCTGCAGTGGACAGGTGAGTGAGATAAAAAAGAAACTTTTTAACAATTTGTAAATTTTATTTTATGACATATTGTATCTTTTAGTTTTAACATTTTGTATTTTTTTAATTTATGACATTCTGTATCATTTAGTTTTTGAGATTTTTTTTTTAATTTATGACATTTTGTGTCTTTTAGTTTTTGACATTTGTATCTTTTTGTTTTTGACATTTGTATCTTTTAGTTCTTGACATTTTTATCTTTTAATTTTTGAATTTTATTTATTATAATTTTTTTTTTTAACTATTTCATAAATAATTTTTGATGAAAATAATTGAGAGCCAAGCCCATTCGTAATAAATTTGCATGCTGATTAAGAGGCGGAATATAAAGAAACGTTATTGTAATTTAAGACCTGTACCTGTAACCATATTTCAAGCAAATAAATGATATTATTATTATTATAAATACCTAAGCCTCTGTATTCAAGTCAAAGTCAAAATATTTTATTTCACATAGGCCTGCATGGGCACTTATAAAACGTCAGAAGATAGTGCACGGTTCCAAATTGGTCGTTTCCTATGAAGAAGAACCGGCAAGAAACTTTACACAACAAACCGACCGCCCATTGTACACTTATTTATTTTTTTTATTATTATAGATACCTATTATGTTCATAAGCGTAACAAGTCTGGATAGTTCGGAGGCCAGGGCCCCAAGTCTGCTATTTTTATAAATTCGTCATTCCAACACGATCCCATTGTCATTTTGCTAAAAGTTTGTAATCTGCTAATTCATAATGATCGATCATTGATCGGTCACTGGTCTTGTAATAGAATTGTGGTAGAATGATAATTTCGAGCATATTAAAACCAATAACTGCACAATAACGTTCTAATGGTAAAACACTGATCAAATAAACTGTCAAAGTTTTAGCAGATTACCGCAAACGTCAAATATTCATTTGTCAATATGTACGAGATTACCATTCTATGTCACTTCTTTCAATGGAGTGTCAGTGGTTGACCATTAGAAAGTCATAGTGACGCCATTATATTAGTAGATTACCAAACTTGTCAAAATCGTCAATTATGACATCAATGATAGACCATTCTGACACTATTGTAATAGCAGACTTGAGGCCCTGGAGTCTTGTAACACAGGATTTTCCTAGTACAGGCTACAGTCTTGACAATATCAATGTACCTAAATGTACTTACTGTAACAATGAACTGTACCTATTATGAATTGTTATTTTTGCATTATGTGGTGGAGAAAATTAAACGCTTTTATTACTATAAGTAAGCAATTTTTTTGCATAAAATTGTTAGGTACTTATATATAGCGTTTACTTTTTTGCCAATTTTGATATTGGTTTTCACTATTAATATTCTATTTTAAACTGGTTAGATGAGAAAGATTTTTTTAATGCGTATTTCAAAATGTAAATTAGAATTAGCGCTCTCATCGTATTCAAATATTTTTATCAGACAACGGATAAAAACACCAATTTTGCATAGAATGGAACTGTTTATTTTTTGATAATTGAAGTCTTGTCAATAATGGATAAGAAATGTATTGTTTTATAAATATGCCTGACCTTTAAAATTTATTTTAATAGCTTTCGTTTATCGAAATATTATTCTCAAAATCCCAAAAACATATCTAAGTAGATATCCATGGAAAACAAAACATGTTCCAGGAAAATTGTTACAAATAATGTGGATTGTGATTTTAAAATGAAAATAATGACTTAATTAAAACTACTGTGTTTTTTTCTTAGGGAATGGAAAATTATCGAATGCTACCGCTCTGGGTGGAGCTAGAGAGAGTAGCAAACTTTTAGTGACAAAAAACCCACCTGTGTTTCTTCAGTTACTCTTACGGCTGGTATATAACTGCAGTCTTAAGGGCAAGCGGCGCGACGAGGCGTCTCGTGACATGCTTCAAACATATTCATGCTTTTATTCTTACCGCTCGCAGCCCCGTGCTTAGCTACCGCTTACAGCGACTAAATCGTGAACGGGCCGTTAGCATTCCAAGCCCATGGCAACTTTTTTGGGTTATGGATCCCTGGCATTACTATCATGATTTCTTTGCCTTAAATTTGGATGTTTTATTTTACAGGTGGAATTATTAGCCTGACATTCTATCCAAGAGACGCTACTACATACATGAACAAGTTGCCACCTGCCAACCCTTATCTTACAAAGGATATTGGGCCTGACGATTACTTCGGTAAATACATTACACTATACCCTGTTCGCGTTAAGATTAGAAATTTAAAGAAACCTTTTTTACTGTCTGTTCAACCAATTTTGACTTTTATTATGTTGGTAGCATGACAAATGGCGATTGCAGTAAGTAGTTGGTATTGTAACCACTTTTTTTCTGTTAATGCCATCCTTATGCCTCCGAAACAAATAGTAAAAAAGGTTTCTTTAAATTTCTAACCTTAACGCGAACAGGGTATAGTCACATTAATATTATTGAAGGTCAAAGTTTGTGAGCGAGTGTGTGTGTGTGTGTAAATGTTTGTTATTTCTTCGCGCTTAAATGGTAGACCATGATCAGGAATAGCACAGAGAATATTTTTTTTTATCATGAAAGTACATTCCATTGAACAAATTTTCTACTATGTAAGTTGTTCTATAATTTTACTAATTTGTGATTGACAATTTTTGGAATAATTGTTTACAATAATTTTTTTTAAAGGATACAGCGTTGATTCCGGTGTCTTCCATAAAAATGGTAGCGTCTTATACGTGGCTGGAGCACCCCGTTTTAATATTGCTAGTGGACAGGTGAGTGACAAAAGAAATAACCTAGCTAATCTGGAGCTTCTTTCTGGCACTGACCAAAACAATGTTACTCTTATCCACACTAGGAATTTCTTTTGTATCGTCGATGTGTTCAAAAACATAAAAACTCTTATACACAAAATGATTTGAAACTTAAACGACGAACTAGAAATTATAATCAGAGATTTATTACAATGTCTACAAATAATGTACACTGGACCCTACCCTCTAATGTCAACTCTCTCTATCGCTCAATGGTTTGCTGGAAGAAAACTCAACTTTGAGTTAAGCTCGCCTATGTACATGAACTTTGCTATCCACTTTTTTTTTTTGTTGCTATAGTGTACAATAAAGAATTAAAGAATTAAAGAATGTACATATTACAAGTCTTCAATTTTTTGGTGACATATTATATACATATCTCGGTTATCATCAAGAACACTTCAATTCCCCAGGTCCTAATATTCGACCCACCGACCCAAGAAATGAAAGCTCTTACAATCAAGGCAAAGATTAAAGGTCCTCAAAGTGGTTCGTACTTCGGAGCTAGTCTGTGCTGCACAGACATCAATGGTGATGGATTAGATGATCTTCTAGTGGGTGCACCAACCTATGTGAAGAATGATGGAGGTCTACCGTATGATCAAGGAGCTGTGTTCGTTTATTTGACTAAGGAAGAGGTAAGAAAATATTATATAAATGAATTAGAAGCAGATTTGGAATACAATTAATATAAAAGAGATTGTGATGGTTTGATGCAGAGTAAAAGGAGAGTCTCTAAAGTAAACTGATTGGGTGATATGAAAGCTGTACGATCTACTTGATTGGCCTGTTGGTATAGTTGTTAGTGACCCTGACTGCTATTCCGCAGGTCGTGGGTTCGATTCCCACCTAGGACAAATGTTTATGTGATGAGCTTGATCATTTGTTCTGTATCTGGGTGTAGTTTATATATATTAAGTATGTATGTATCTATAATATGTATGTATTTAGAAATATATAAGTATGTTTATCAGTTGTCTAGTACCCATAACACAAGCTCTGCTTAGCTTGGGACTAGACGGCGTTGTGTGATAGTTGTTATTTTTTTTTTTTTTTTTTTTTTTTCGGGACGCACAGGATCGTTCATTGTGGCGACACTTGGGAAGGTCTATGTCATTCTGTGGACGTCTATCGGCTGAAATGATGATGACGATGACAAATATAATTAAGATATTTCTTTGAATATTTCAGGATTCTAAGTTCGTTTTAGAAGAATATGGTCATGTGTCAGGGTCTGGCACTAACGGAGCTTGGTTTGGAATCTCTATTGCTGATCTCGGTGATGTTGATGGAGATGGATTTAGAGGTAATACTCACTAAGTATAGATAAGTGATAAAATCACATCTCACATCTAGCGTGTCCTTATCAATAAAGCATATAATTTGAAAGAATACGTTCAAGACAAGCTTGTTTGCAAGTGACTCCTTCTACACATGCGACTTATTTGGTAGTTCATTTACTACATCGCCTCTTAACTGCTCCACCTTTTCTTCATTTTTATTTTCTTGTTTTTTTTTTCCAATGATTTTGACTACTCTGACTAACTTTATTAGTAACAATTACCTATTTATTTTGTATAAATGAAAAATAACATGGACAAGGTTGTTACGAATATTTTAAATAATCATGTGTTTCATAAAAATTGTGGATCTCCAATACCATATTTGTTTCTTTTTTTCAGATATTGCTATAGGAGCTCCATGGGAAGATGATGGAATAGGTGCAGTGTACATATATAAAGGATATGCAAAGGGTTTGAATACAAATAAAGTACAAAGGATCCAGTCTGAAGGCGCGTTAGGCTTTGGATGGTCTATAGCAAAAGGAGCTGACGTTGACCAAAATAATTGCAGTGGTAAGTCAAGAGTAACACCAGAGAGTATCAGTTTTGTGGATTTAGTATTTTTTAAATGTTTGATAAAGCAAGCTATAGCTCTCTCACTGTAAAAAAAAATCATTTTGTTTCTTTTATTGGAAAAGTGTAATATTTTTGTACTCGACCACTATCTCTCCCAACGGTGAGCAATGATGTAGTTGACGATATACTATTCTTGCCTAGGAACTTACTCTTAAAGACCTCCAAGGTTTAAGCTAACAGGAAACACAAGCTTCGTCTAGGAATTCTACTCCTTAGCTATAGAGATACGCACAATGATCGTGTTCCTCCCAAAATGTTTTTTGTATAACAGTTGTAAATCTAAAAATAATATAGAATAACATCATTAAAACTCACAAAGAATCTATGATCTACCTGATGTAAGGAGAGATGCATTTTTAGGATCGATAAAAATGAAATAATTCTTCTAAAGAAATGGAAAAAGAGACTTCTTTTTTTAAATTTTCGTTTGTATGTCTGTTACATCGGCATAAAATTAAAAAAAATATTTATATTGTTTCAGACCTTGCCATTGGAGCCCACAACAGCCAAACGTCGTACCTATACAGATGTATTCCAACTATGACGGTGCATGCTAGTATCAGCGTTCCTAATGCCATAAACCTGCCACAGAACACTACTTCGTTTCCAGCAAAGTTTTGTGTGTTAGCTCCATCGATAAAGACTTGGCCACATGTAGAAATAAGTTAGTATTGCTATTTTTATTATTGTTTAAGAAATAACTTACAAACAACAATACCTGCTAAAAACAATAACTGCTGTTATTGACGTTTTAGCTTATCTATAAGAAAACAAAAAATCTAAGTCCCCTAGCCGCCGTGACAAAAGACGCCCGTCGAGAATCGCTGAGCGGTCTCCGGCTAGTGCAGGCACGGGCTTGAGGATGAAGAACAATAGGTAGCTCGCTGTCCGCTCGTCCTATAAAGACTGAGCACAAGTCGTCGACGGCGCGTAGTATTCCATGAGCACTTCAAAGAGAGCAGTGGTAGACGAGTGGTAATGGCTCCGACTTACGAGTTATAGGTCGCGGGTTCAAACCCTGCCAGGCGCATTACTTTGTGTAATTTATTTCATTACCACTGCTCTCAAAACGGTGAAGGAAAACATCGTGAGGAAACCGGCATGTCCTAGAACCAAAAATTCGAAGACATGTGACATCCACCAACCCGCACTGGATTACGGCCCATTCCCTCTCCTAGAGAGGAGGCCTGAGTCCCAGCAGTGGGAACATTAAAAAGGCTGATGATGATGATGGATGATGAACTTCAAAAAGATATCAAACCGAGGGGCCCAGCAAGGCCGATGCCTGCTATGGCTATAGGGAAAAGTACGACAGGAGTACTCGTGGTCCTAGAACACAAAAAGCAACTGAAGGAACATAGGTGTGGTTTTAGTCTGTAAGGGCTATATTTCACCGAGGCACCATGGCGGCGCGACCAGTATGTAGCTCTATAGTGAGTTACTCACCTGATGTCCGTTTGGTTGCGCAACGAATTTGGTGGCGCGACCAGCTTGGACGTGTCGCGACTCTGGTGTTTGTATGGTGTCTAGTTTGGTAGCTAAGACCTATTTTGCACCGGGACGCCATGGGGGCGCAACTGGTAGCGCCGCCATGGTGTCCCGGTGAAATATAGCCGTAAGAGTCTGACACGCCATCTTGCTCTACCCTAGAGCGGAAATGTCATTAGATGATTTCTCAACTTGATACATGCAAATCCTTTTTTTTGGCTGAATTAAAACAAAACAAATTTATTTCTTTTAGATATGATAGCTAAAATTGATGTAGATCCTGAGTCCAACAGAGCAATGCTATCTGGTGATTCTCAATATACAGTAAATGTGAAACCAGGAAATGAAATATGTGAGGAGCTTGATATTGAAGTGAATGTATGTATTCAAAATATAAATCTTAAAAATCCTGGCTTTAAAATCCTAGCCTTTAGACCAAAACTTTAAAAAAAGTTTTGGTGTATAGGTTCCCTAATTTATATTTAACTAACAAGCAGATTGACAATAAAGATTTTTACGCTATGGTAACTTTTCAGCTAACTGCCGACTTGTCGAAACCAATACCTCTGATATTTCACCTTGAACCGGTAGAACTAATGACAGGTAAGACCTTAAAAAATACTCATGTAACCAACTAAAGTAAAAAATAAAATAAGGAATTAATAAATGACATTTATTTTGCAAATAGGTTTAAAAAACACTTTTACACGTATACGTCATAAGACCTTGTATATATACAAAAAGTTACATATAATTACTAGTGAGCTGATAAGGTACCTACATAAATATTGTATTTTCGATTACTTATTCAATTATAAACATACAAACACTTAAAAGCGAAAAGAAAAATACAAATAGATGAACAGAAAGGTACTGCTTATTTCAAAAAAAAAAGATCCTTTTAACAGACCTGTGACAAGATAGTTTCATTTTATTGTGTAGATACAATTTAGATGAGTAAATTTGAAAATTAAAAAGAAAACTGCAACTTCTTAATTTTCCCTTTTCTTTTTCTTAATATTTCAGAAAATTCTACTACATTTCTAATGAATGCTGCAAGGTTATCCGAAGCGTCAACTTTGAAGACTTCATTTCTTATTCAGTTAGTCAGGGATTGTGGTGAAGATCTCATTTGTAGACCTTGGCTGATTATAAAATTGGAAGCCCTGGATAAGTAATATAGCTTGTGTTTTTACTTACCTACTCTCTCACTTATTATCAAAAACTTAGAATCCACCTCTGCTGTTTTTGATGCGTTTGACTGTCTTCTATCATGTTTGGACGGAACCTGATTAGCATCGTCTTCCTCTTATTTACATGGGTCGAACCCTGCCTCAAGTTTTAGTCTTATTTTGATCTATAATTTTCGAATCCAAGCTTCTATTTCTCAAAGCAAACATCTTGAAAAAATCTTTATAACATCACTTTATGCAGTCATCTTTATGATGCTATTGGTATCTACCAGCGGCTTTATCCGCTTGAAATTCTAAAATTATCTGAAAGCAATAAACTTCGGGGATATAAAATATTCTATGTTCTATTTCGGGATATGGTTTACCCCTGTGACAAGTTTCATTCAAATTCGTTCAGAAAAACAAACTCATATTCGTATTTATAATATTAAGAAGTTACGATATCATTAGCAGTCTTTTCCTAGTCACAAAGATCTTCATCCAGACGTCATTCATGATCGTAATAAAAGTATTTATTCAAATTTAACTTCGATTCCAGCCCCTACATTCCCGGATCAAACACAACATTAGGAGCCAGAATAACAATCCTCAATACAGAAGAACCGGCTTATGCTGCTAAAGTCAATATCTCTATACCAATGCCACCCAAAAGGATCCCAAGTGACTGTACCCTTCAAGACCTGTATATTATCTGCGATGTTCCATCTCCTTTACTAAGAAACGAAGATATAGTATGGGAAATAGAATTAGACTACGATATGAACCATAATGCTAATAAAACGAAAGATATAGATTTGAAAATTAGAACAGAATTGAGTGATGCATTGTACAGAAATATTAGCATTGATGTCGTTAAAGAACTGGTTATTAATGTTGAACATAATTCGAATTTTAGCGTTTTTGGGTAAGTTAAAGAAGTTAACGTATGTTAATATACGGTATTCGTAATTTCAAATAGGTCAGAACCTATTTCATTAAAAAAAAAAAAACATAAAATTGAAATATGAATTAATAATTGATTTATATTTCAATCTTATGAAAATAAGCGGAATTTCTGTTTTATGCATTTTAATTGAATAATTTTAATTGTGTGTAATTTAATTTAACATAATGTTATAATTGGACTAGTAAATTTATTCAGTTTTTTAACTACCTAGTTTTTTGTAGCTTATTGTTACTTGAAATAAATTAAATAGTACTAATAATATTAAATATTGATTTCGCAATTATTTTTACCTTAAAATTCTATAGTCGCTAAAATGCCTTACAGCTATTAAATTAATGGGTATCGATATTATTATACTCAAACAATCATGGAATTGAAAATTGGACTGATTTGCCACAATGGCAGAAACTGTTGAATTTTACATAAATTAATAAGGATTGTGTTTGTTTTAGGAAAGCAGTGCTAAACTCAACATTAATGATTGGAAGAGAAAACTTAGCTGCTGGTGGAAACGTTACGTTCAAACACTATTTTGAAGTAAGTGACTGGTATTCGTTTTTTTTTTTTTCAATATTAAAGTTGCAAGTTTAACTGATGTAGGATTGCATCAGATCACTCCACTCAGAGCTGGAAAAGTTACATGATGCTTTCCCACTGAAAAAGAAAATGCAAATGCTGAGTGTAGGATCTGGATTCAAAAATCGATTCAGGCAACATTTTTGTATTATAAGTAGAAAATTCTTATCTTCCTCTTTATGTGTGCATAAAAAATTAAATAAATAAATATTCTCTCATAGGATGAAATTGTTGATCTACAAAGTAAATCGATGAACGATTTCTTTTCAATCCTTTCATTTTAATTATTTTAAAGCTTTTATTTTTGGTTAAACTTTTTATTAAAACTATTTATTTTACATTCAAACTTTTTTTGATCTCAGATCACCAATCATGGACCCTCCGACTCAGCAGCTACAGTTGTTTACATAAGAAGACCAGAAAAGGTAAGTCAGTACGTATTGTGCAGAGTATATAGCATGAAAAGCATTCTCTAGAAGTATCCTATTTTCTCCTGATTTAAAAAGTCTTAGGTTGTAGCTATCAGAAAATAGACTGTGCCCCTGTCACCATTCATTTTCTCTATCTATCATCTTCCTTGTTCCATGATATACGGGATTAGCGCAATACGTTTTCTTCTTTTAACGAATCCTTTTACCTCAATTTTAATTTTAACGAAACGTTTATATTTTAATTTTCTTATATTTTAACAGTTCGGCATTTTTTTATGTTTCAGACCAACTTTACAGGCAATATTAGTGGATGTGTACCAAGTAACTTGAGTGTACTTAAATGCGTTTGGTCCGTACCAGCTAAAGTTTCGCACCCAGTTTATGTATCTCTACAAATGGATCTAAGTAAAGAAGGTAATAATATAACAACTTTTTCTATTAATAACTAAAGTTCATTTATTTCATCCATAAAGTCTGATCATATCAAAATTAACATCAAAGTAAAATTTAAATCATAATTAAAATTAACATCTAAATAAAAAATTATGAACGAATTAATATTTAATTAAAAAAGATCTAGCATCTCCATAGCAGATCTCTGTAACGACATTTCATAATTAAAGTTTTTTTTTTCGATTCATATAAAGCTTTCAATATTTTTATTTTGCAGGAAAATATCTCAAAGAAAACACGACGTACAACGCTACCACATTCGTGCTTGTTCAAAACAAATATCAGTATACGTAAGTAGTTTAGTTCACAATACGTATGTACATATACACATAGAATATCTATATGACTTAGATAAGTTGAACAGAGGCTTTTTTTTTCGGTGGGGAAAATCATCCTATGACAACTCCCGCTCTTGGGCGGAGCGGGAGATAGTGTCAGACTCTTACTGACTAAAAAACCCACCCCGTTCCTTCAAGCCTTTATACTGGGGCTCGAGTTCCCTTTCGGATAACTCTGGCCCAAGTTGAACAGAGGCTACGGTATAGGTACCATATCTTATCAATTACTTCTCTCGCTCTAGGAGGAGCGAAAGTGTGTGTCAGACTTTTATTGACTAACATACCACCTGTGTCTTTCAGTAACTCTTTTCACAGGATTACACCTAGTACTATAAAATAAATCAATTATCATTTTTTTTTCTTGCGTACAATTATGTGCCTCTTTATAGCTACATAGGCGCGATCCTATTAACGTCATCATCATCTTCCTGCCCTAGTCCCGTTTTATTTGGGGTCGGCGCAACACGTTGCTTTCTTCCATTCTGTCCTGTCACTCGTCACGCTATCACTAACTCCCTTTTCTTTCATATCAGTTCGCACACAATCCATCCATCTTTTCTTTGGCCTCCCTCTCCCTCTCCATCCATCCACATGTAAATTCATAACTCTTTTTGCAACATGCTTTTCATCTCTCCTCTTATCGGATCGTTTATACACCTAGTACTATAAAATAAATCAATTATAATTTTTTTTTTCTTGCGCGCAACCATGTGCCTCTTTATTTCTATTAGCGTAACCTAATTAAAATTGTAACTATTTATATTTTCAGACCGTTTGAAGTCACAACTACGTTGATTTTGGAACCAGAGAGCATCACTTGGACATTGATACTGATTTGCGTGTTACTTGGCTTGTTGTTATTGGCCGTCATAGTGACTATATTGTACAAGGTACATTCTAAAAGGTTTTTTAGCTTTTCGTACTTTAGTAGCAAAAACGAAACCGATCACTTTGGTATTCTTTTGTCCATCTATCAAGAACCTATTACTCAAGAATATGACCACGGAATTAAGCTGTAAGAAGTATCAAATACTTAGGTCTCTTGCTCCTTGGATTTCACTACTTACTTACTAATTATTTCTTTATTTTCACGATATCGTTTTCATACAGGGCTAGAAATTACTTTGTCTACCATAGACAATATAAACATTTATTCATTATTTATTTATTTATTTAAACTTCATGTACATTAGCGGTACATAGGCGAGGCATTCTCTCCCAGTCAATATTTAGGTTAAAAAAGACATCACTGTGGTTTGCACAATAATCAAATACCTTAAACGGAAAACAATAAAATAAGTTATATATAATATATAATAAAATACATATAAAAGCTAAAATAATAAACTAATAAAACTATGAAAAATAACAAATCATAAAGAGAACTTAATAACAACTCCTACTACTAACCCCCTTGTATAAATACAACCATTTGTTAGATAACAATATGACATGGATCTAAATATCTTTTAAGAATTTGAATTTGAGTATTTTTTAAACTCTGTTGTAGCATGGTTTGAGATATGTTAAACCGAAAATACTCAATTCAAAAACCCTCCATCAGCTTTATTTTTAAAACTTGCTGATATTGTTTTAGGTATTTTAAACCATATTTTTGTCTTTACAGCGAGGATTCTTCCAGAGAACTACACGTAAATTGTTGCAACAGCACAAAAATAGTCAACGGAAATTAATTGAAGAAAATGACAACTCCGTAGAACCAAATGAAGAAGAAGATGATGATGATAGACCTCCTGTAGATGATTTAGACGATGAAATATTTAAGTAAAGAGAAGTAAAGAAAGACTAAATAGTGAAGAATCAAATATACAAGTTGATAGAGATAGGTTAAATCACAGAAAAGATGAAAGAGGTCAGAAAGAAAATACTTTCCGATTTGTACTACATCGAGTGTCACCGTTTATCTCACACCCTTTAACTCTACTACAGGCAATAAACCAATACGAACGCGCATTACGCAACTATAGTCTGTTTAAAAAGTCAAACGACTTTTGTACGAATTTGTATAATATTTAATCATTTAAAAAAATACTTACATTCGATACGTTTTTAAAGTTCTTCTATTAGTAAACAATGATCTAGATCTCTTAATCAACCTTGATTATTGAATTAGTGTTGGCTACATCAGATTTCATTTTGCCCTAAAATAACTCAAGCCGTTTGACTTTTTAGACAGATTCTAACAGACCACGCACACCTAGATCGCAAGTTTACTATTGGTAGTTGAACTATGAGCATTGCCCTACTTAGTGTCACACCAGCCCCGCCCACATCCTCATTTAAACCTCTTTCATCTATTCTGTGTGTTTATTGACTGATTTTGGGAGGAGAATCCACGTAGATTAATATAAGGAAACTGACCGATATTTGAATCTATCTGTAAATAGCTCAGATATGAGTCATATGCAGAAAGATGGTGGTCTTAGACACGGTACCTACGCATTGTGAAGCGGTCCTTCGCTCTATACTCAAAGACATTCAAACCAAACTTTTTTACTGTCCGTTTAACCGATTTTGACTTTTATTGCTTTAGTAGCATGGGAAATGGTGACTGCAGTAGATAGTTGGTATTGTAACCACTTTGCTTTTAATGCCATCCTTATGTCTACGCCTTAGATGTCAAAATCGTTTGAACGGACAGTTCAAAAGGTTTGTTTAAATGTCTAATCTTATTGTGAATAGATCATAGAATATACAAGATTAGTTTTAGTACATGCGAAATCCGAAACAAGCGTCTAATATTTTTATGTAAAGAATCAGTGTACAAAATTTCATAACTGTACGATAAAAGCTCACGAATTTATTATCTTGTTATCTAGTTGGCCGGACGGGTGGCCCGGTGATCATGTAATCACTGGGCCACCCGTCCAACTGAGGGTTTTTTTTTTGGTGGGAAAAGTCATCCAATGACAACCCCCGCTCTAGGGCGAAGCGGGAGATAGTGTCAGACTCTTAATGACTAAAGGTCCACCTCGTTCCTTCGTGCCTTTCGTACCGGGACCGAGCTTCCCTTTCGGATAACCCTAGTCCCAGTAGGCTTCGACCCGGCTGGGCCCCTGCTGTTGCTGACAGCTCCTTGAGACGCGCGGGAACAGTGCGCGCCGTCGACGACTTGGGCTCGGTTCGGACAGTTACCGGACGGTCGGACAGCAAGCTACCCATTGCTCGCCGTCTGCAAGCCCGCGCATCCAGGTATGCGCTAGTGTTTAATGTCCACTAAAACTTGTCGTGACCTGTGCTGTACTTAATGTCGGTGGTGTCCAACTTGTGACATTTTTTAAATTATTTTTGGACAAAATATAACATGGTAAAATATTGGAATCGATTCAGTTACTGATTATGAATAAACTACTCGTATATTCAAGTTTCACATATACTGTTGTATACTTCCTTGTTGATTTCAGCTACGGTGACTGGTTTTTGTTATCAGTATAAACACTGGTTGCAATCATGTTCACAAATGTGGCTAAATAATATATAAGGTGACTGGTAATTAGTGTACGATACTTAAACACGTGATTGTGCTCATGATAACAAACAATTTTTATTATGGGAGCAAAACTGAAATCGCGAAAAAAATATCAGCTCAACATTAGGCAAACATAAATGTACTGAACAGCTAATTTTTTTTCGCGATTTCAGGTCGTAATTGCCAGTCACCCTATATAATTTAATGTATATTATTGCGTGCAGAGAGCAAACACGTTAAAACATCGCTCTAAATAGATACATAATAATTGCTGTTAGGTTGAATTGTGAGATACTAGTTTAATTTAGATACTAATTGTTTATTTTTTTAGTTTTTAACATGGTTTTTATGATAAATAATTTTAGATAATAATAAAAAGTATCGATATAAATAATAGCTTTCTTATTTTTTATTATTATTACTTTACTAGACACCTGTCTCAAATATATTTTCAATGGAATTCAGTGGTTGGTGGTCGATAGGAAAGTAAGGTTCTGGAATGGTGACCACGTACCGGAAAACGCAGCGTTGGAAGGCCTCTTACAAGGTGGACTGATGACCTGGTGACAGTTGCGGGAATCCGATGGATGCGACGTACAGCACCAGTCATTATGGTGACACTTGGGGGATGCTTAGTTCCAGCAGTGGACGTTTTTCAGCTGAAATGATGATGATGATGATAAATTTACCCTTGAAACATTGCCCTAGCAATTTTATAATAAACACAACACAAATTTCCAAATCGATCAAGCCGTTCTCAATTGATAAATCTAACAGCAATTTTATTTTTTATTTTATTTATTTAGCTAACCAACAGCGATACACAAAGTATGTTACAAAGTGCTTTAAAGTGAACTATGGCTAATAACAGGTTCCCCTTTCTAACTGGGATAATTATATAACATGCGAACGGACTAATAAAAGAAAATCATTAAAAATGTACTGTTACAGTTTTCAATTTCAGCCGCAATTTTTATATACTAATGTAAATACACACTAGTCAAACCTAATCAAAAACTATCCCCAAACGGAGATCTCTATCCAAATTTTCCATTCACTAGTTGATTTGCTCTGCTACCCAATTTGCTCGCTTCCACCCATTAACACAGTTAAAACTTTAGCGTTTTGAATTTAGAACACACGCGTGATCAATTTAACTTCAGCGACGATTTCAAACACGTTTAATTTAATTCTAACTTGTATTTTAGACTTGGTCTGATTTTGTAAGTTTTAGTTTAAGGTAAAGATACGGGAGGTACACTCTTTTTGGCTTCTTATAATATCTGAATTAACAACCCGCCCTTGCTTTGCGCGGGTGGAAATCATGAACAAAAACCATTCTTTTTTAGTTTTCCTTTGTATTAGTGAAAACCGATACCAACCAATATCAAAATGTTGATAGAAATGGCGAAAGTTTGTCTTCGCGACCGAGCAGAGATTCGCCTAAGCCACAAATGAGGGAGTTAGAGCCGAGCCAAGTGCTACAGTGATAAACCACGTGTAGCTAACGACGTTTTTCAATACAATCACGAAAAAAGAAACAAACGGAAGTTGACCGGTGACTCATAGGGGCACTTAATGCCTAACCTGATACAATAAATGTAGTATATTGTAGCGGAGAAGAGCTGACGTACCTACTTTTCCACACTAGTGCGGAAAACAGTAAATTGCGTGCCTAAAAGCGGTAGGAGTAGGAGCGGTTTTCGCAGTAGGTGTATTTAAAAATCCATTGCGTGGTTTAGAACGAGTTAGCGGATAAATAGACAGCTGATAAATAGATAAATAAAAAAAAAGACGTGTGGCACTCGGGGACTGCCGCGGTAAAACTATTGCATAGCATTTTTATCAACTTATGCAATTATAATTATTTATTTATTTTATTTATGCAGTATTTTTTTCCTTTGTTTTTTTTTTCTTTGATATTACACTTTCACACATTAAATTGAATTTTGATTGATTGTTCACTCATTTGTTTTCTTATCGGTCACCACGCTCAAAAAACAAATGAGTGCGGGGTGTTAGGTTATTTTCGTTACGGAATTTCTGGATTCGGTCTCCACGCTCAAGGCCCGCGATAGAAGCTATGCAATAGCTTAAAATAAAAATATGAATTTAAATAGAAATATAAGCGAAGTTCACGAGAACGCCCTGCTGACAAACTGCTATACAATTTGCCAGATGTTATATTTAGATTATAGATATAACAAATGAATAAAATAAAAATAAAAAAGACACTCAGAAACTTTGTATTACAATATTAATACTAGTTGCTAGCAGCAACTAAGCCCGTCAACCATATGAAAGTAGAATATTGTACTAAGATAATATACTCGCGGGTTCAAAAGTATAATCCTACTAGCTTTTGCCCGCACGGCTTCGCACCCGCTCTTCCCTACTCCACCCTACTATACTCTACTCTACCCTACTATACCCTACTCTACCCTACTCTACCCTACCAAACTTCACATAAACCATTTCTACTAAATAGTCCGAACAAAGCCCAAACATTTGGTTTGGATAGGTGAGCCCGTTCTTTAGTTATAAAATTACAACGAAAAGTGGCATTGATTTTTATATATATAGATAGATAAGGTACCAACTGGATTACTTTCCAGTATTTTTTTACAGGCCTGTTGGTCTAGCTAGTGGTTAGTGGCCCTGACTGCTATGCCGGAGGCCGTGGGTTTGATTCTCACCCAGGATAAATGTTAGTGTGATGAGCACGACCATTTGTTCTGTGTCTGGGTGTAATTTATCTATAATATGTATGTATTTAGAAATATATAAGTATGTTCATCGGTTGTCTTGGTATGGTCATGTGAAGAGGAGGGATGAAGCGCATATTACTAAAAGAGTTCTGAGTATACATGTAGATGGATGGAGAGGGAGAGGAAGGCCGAAGAAAAGATTGATGGATTGTGTGAGGAGTGATATGAAAGAAAAGGAAGTTAGTGATAGTTTGACGGGTGACAGGACAGAATGGAAAAAGAAAACGTGTTGCGCCGACCCCAAGTAATATGGGATAAGAGCAGGAAGAAGAAGAAGTTCATCAGTTGACTAGTACTAATAACGCAAGCTCTGCTTAGCTTGAGACTAGACTGCGTTGTGTGATAGTTATGGAATATTATATAATTATATTATCATTATAGTTCAATCTTCATTGAAGAAAACAACAAGAAATTAAAAAAATAATAAAGAAACCTGCATTCCAGTGCCACCATTTATATGGATTATTTAGAAACTAAAAGAAATTGCCCATACAAAGCACTTGGTCCCTCATTATCACTCCCGCCCTCGTTAAGGGTGGGAAGAATAAAAAATAACCTTCATCAGGTTCTTTGAGCCTCTAATGAGTGCAATAAGTCTTCCTTTTATAATAGTTCAAGAAACTCAGAGGTTTTTATTATTTCTTGTACAAAGATATATTTATTTAGGAACTCCAGCAAAGGATCAATATATTATATTGAAAAATTTGGGTTTAGGTATCAGGTTGGTATACATCTTCACTTATAAGAGACCAGGGTATGCAGTAATGGTAAAAAAAAAGTACCTACATACTTATTCTGTCAATGGATAGATAGAAAACATGTATAGATCCAGTAACACACACATGTGATATAATAACAAGTAGAGAAAGTTTGTCATTGCAAGTACTACAGTAACAAACCACGTGTATCAAACGACTTTTTTCAACACAATTGTAAGGATATAAATAATAATAGGGGGTTAAACACCAAAAAAATAAAGTGTAGAAATCATCCAATGACATCTCCCATTCTGACCGGCGACTCGTACGAGCTGCGCAATGACTTTCCAGATACGATAAATGCACCGTTAAATTTTAATCGTTTTAATCCCGTGGAGGGTCGATCCGGTACATGAAACACTATCGATTTGTAAAGATAAAATTAAAAAATAAAGTACCTCTCGATCTTTGAAAGAATACGAGTTTTGAAAGAGAGGTACTTTATTTTTTAATTTTATCTTTATAAATCGATGGTGTTTCATATACCGGATCGACCCTCCACGGGATTAAAACGATCAAAATTTAGCGGTGTATAATAAATTGTGACCGGACCGAGCGCCAGCATTTTTCCGTACTAGCGGTAGGAATAAGAGCGGGTTTTCGTAGAAGTGTATTGAAATTGAAAATGTCGAACATAGGCACCTTATTTAATGATACTACTTATTTTCTACCTAGATGCATTCTTACGTCTATTTGCTCTCTTTTCAAATTTACGCGGAGCCCAACAAAATTTACGACTGGACTCAAAAATGGAAGATCAAGCTGAATGAGTCAAAATCAATTCACGTTGACTTCACAAACAAACGGTGCAACTACCACCCAATCTACATAAACGGTACGCAAGTGCCTTATGCTAATACAGCCAAATATCTTGGCATAACTCTCGACGCCAAGCTGCGATGGAAAGCTCATGTCAAAAAGAAAAGACAGGAACTCGACACACGCTATAAAAGCATGTCTTGGACTCTTGGTTACTCGGAAGGAAATCCTGTTTATCAATACATATCTAATAAGATAACTATTTACAAGCATATTTTGATGCCAATTTGGACGTATGGTATCCAACTCTGGGGCTGTACTAAACGGAGCAACATCAAAATAATACAACAATTCCAAAATAAAGTACTCAGGGATGCTGTAAAAGCACCTTGGTACAACAGAAATGACGACCTCCACCGTGACCTCAAAATGGAACTCGTCACCACCATCATTCAAAAATTTGCTGAAGCCCACGAACACAGACTTCACCGACACGTGAATGTTGAGGCTATACAGCTGTTAGACAATACGGACCTAGTGCGTAGACTAAAGAGAACTAAACCTTTTGAGTTAGCGTAGTGTTTAAAGTTAGTGTATAATAGTGATCAATGCTGTGCTATGCATATTACACATGAACAAAGTGTTATTATCAATATCAGACTAAGAAAGTGCTATGGACTTCTATAAGTGCTTAAGGACGCTATTCTTAGTTTAAGCAAAACCGTATAAAAATAAGTTAGAGTTAAATTACTTATTAGTCTTTTAGGCTAGGTTGTAATCAATTATTAAGAAATTTATTCTTAATAATAAGGGGAAAAAAAAAACGCGGAGCCCTGAGTGGTATCGGCCCGCTGCCGCGCCGTTGTTAGAGAACCATATCAACCAGTGAGACCGATTAATCGACGGCACATACTCCCGTAAAGGCACAATCGTGTACGTAACACCTGTGTGCTGCTTCTTACTGGTGAGGCGTTTACGCAGCCCCAAGTTCGTCACCCACAGACGGTTCTCTATATGTCATCAATGATGTCATCAATGGTGACATATAGATATATCGTTGCCCTTCCCGCTAACTGTCGTATCTCACAAACAGACGTATCTGCCCTGATTTATTACCTACGTGTGCATAACATTATTTCGAATAAGTTCTCTCTAATCGTCGTATCTGTGTCGTTTACAGTTTAGAAACACCATGATAGAAGACACAGGGTGTCCCGGTGAAATATGGCTCTTAAAGAAGGGAAAAAATATCCTCACTACCTTCGTACCTTAGGGTTTTAGGGCCACTACTAACTAAAAGATTATGCCAAGATTAATATAAAAACTTGTTAGTTCAATAATAAAGCTACAGCTGACGCAGCTACAGGAATATGATTTTAACGCCCGAGTGAAAAACGGTCGCCCTTAAATAATATCAATTGCTAGTTAGGACAGTTAGCAGGGAGGTTGACGATATGTCATCACTGATGACATATGATGACTCATCATTATCAACATCTGACTGTCGCATCGCTATCGCTAGTTCTCTCGCTACCTGATGCAACTACACAAGACACTCGAACCCGACACCTATCAGTAGTCGGGGTCAAAAATGCAGTTGCATTTTACTAATGCGAAAGAGTTTAAAATTTCTTTGTAATAGAAGTTCTATGGTGTACAACTGTTATTTTATTCAATAGGTACCTCAGATTCTATGCTACAAATTAAGTTAGACATGAACCATTGACCGTCTTGTACGAAGAAATTTGAGATACTTTAGCATTGGTAGAGAATAACAGCACAAAGATTTTCCCATCAGATACCAAATACCTACTTATAAAGTGTCGGTCTGAATGTGTTAAGACACTGTAGCATAGTGTAGCATGGCCTTTTAATGTTTTGACTGCTGGGATTCAAACCTCGTCTCTTAGGAGAATGAATGTGTGTAATCTACCACCTGGGCCCGGTGTGGATTGGGGGATGTCACATGTTTTTGAATTTTTGGCTCTAGGACATGCCGGTTTTCTCACGATGTTTTCTTACTGTTTGAGAGCAGTGGCGATGAAATAAATTACACAAAGTAATGCGCCTGGATGCATTTGAATCCGCGACCTACAACTTTTAAGTCAGGACCATTACGACTGGGCCACCACTCTGCCGTGTTACCGAAAAAGGGCATAACTAAAATTTTTTGTCAAAATGAGTTATATACAAGGTGTCGTTTTGAAGCTGCAAAATATTTCAGGAGGTAATTATGTTAGTGATTCTCGACCCGAATCAATAATAAAATAAGTAGGTAATTTTTTTTTTTTTTATAACCGCGCTTTTTTTCACACACACAAACACGGAACAATAAAGGGCGTTTTCACACACACTAACTCGCAACGATAGTTTCATAAATAATGTATCATCCAATCATCATCCCGCACGCCACACCCTAGCCACGCCCCCGCGGCCATCGATCAATCGATTTAGTTTAGTGTAATTAAAAAATTAAATAACAAGTATTACTGATTATTGACCAGGTATCGTTTTTTTATATGATTATTTATGAGTTTTATTACAACCTCCTGAAATATTGTGCAGTTTTAAAACTGCACCTTGTATATATTCGGAATCAGGAAATAAAAGCCTATCTGCCTAATTTTTTGTGGATTTTTAGCTACAAAATGAACAGAGATAACATAAGCTTAAAGGGCACAACTGCATAATTCTTTAAGTTTTATTACAATAAAAAGGCATATTGTGAGATATGACTTTTATTTCACCTTTTTATTATTGATATATTTAATGGAAAGGGCATAACTGACGTACGTCAAATATAAAAGGCTTATGTGGCTATTGTGCTTATTTTTTATACGAACACTTTAGCAATTAATGTAGAAAGAAAAGTCACAACTGGCAGTTATGCCCTTTCTATTTACCCTTAACGCTTATAAATGTTATATAAAAGAGGCACATTTGCGTTTGTGCCTTTACTACTAAACATTTGTGAACGGAGATGAAGTGAGGGGGGCACGGTATGCAGGGAATGCCGTCAGTTATGCCTGATGTGTCGAGGCTTGTCGGTGCACCTTGTTCCGAGGGGTATCACGAGTGAAAGGAAATCTGCCATACTCACAAAGCTTGGTCCACTATGCCCACTAACAGGAGGGTTTTTTGGGAAATCACCTGTAAATGATCGAGCAGTCGATTTGTTTCAAAACCAAGAAGACTGAAATAATGCAAGACTGGTTTTTTATACTCACTTTAGTGTCGATTTAATTATTATGAGAATTAATATTAGGTGCTTTGAAGTTTCTAATTTTCAGCTTTAGAATTATTTTTTTCTTTAATTTTGATAATAAAAAGTGCCTACTTATTTTGTAACCTTGTCAAGATTGTGATAGAGAGATGCATAGTGCCATTTTCAGTAATAAGAAGTTAATTCCATTCATTGGATTGTGATAAAAATTTAAACAACTTAGATGTTTGATACATAATTGTTATGATAATTAGTTTTTGTAAACTTCGTTTTCTTTTTTTGATAAATATTTTGAAGTTCCTAACTGGCTGTGTTAACTAATTTTTAACTAGGAGAGATTTTGAAGTGTCATTTTTAGTAAACAATTCTGTTTTTGTTTTGTTGAATCCTTAAATTATTGATATAATTAATATTGATAATACTTTTGAAAACTTGTTTGAAATAAATGTTTTATTTTCTTACAACTGCCTTATTTTGTTTCTTATACAATGACATTTATCAGCCTCTTTTAAAATATATAATCCTACTGCGGAGACAATAAAATACACTCACAAAGAATAAAATATAAATATTAGGAATTAATTGTAATATTTAGGCTCGCGTTTGCCTACTATCTCACCTGATGGTAAGCGATGATGTGGCCGACGATGGAACACGACTATGTATTTATTTTAATATTTTACAGAGAAAAGGCACAATTGAGTAAATATGCCTTTTTATCGTAAAATTTTAAATGTTTTACTCAAAATTTTACATTGAAAAGGCATATTTGGTTATATGTGCCTTTTAAATATAATATTGCTCTTTTCATGTTATTTTTTATGTTAAGTTAAAAAGAAATATGGTAATTATTAAATATATCCATAAAAATTAAAAATATAATATTGCTATCGTTGTATACATACTAAAAAAAAGCAATTTTTTACATTCACACAATTTCGAAAAACACATTTTAAACGTGTTTTTTTTTACAAAATTCAAAAAATATTTTAAACTCGATTTTCTCAACATTTGTAAAATGTTAGTTGTGCCTTTTCTGATTACGACGGCAGCACTGGTCTCATACTTTTTTTTTTTTTTCGATGGGTAAAATCATCCAATGACAACCCCCGCTCTTGGGCGGAGCGGGAGATAGTGTCAGACTCTTACTGACTAAAAAACCCATCCTGTTCCTTCAAGCCTTCATACCGGGGCTCGAGCGCACTTTCGGATAACCCTGGCCCCAGTAGGCTTCGACCCGGCTGGGCCCCTGCTGTTGCTGACAACTCCTTGAGGCGCACGGGAACAGCGCGCACCGTCGTCGACTTGGGCTTGGTCCGGACAGTTACCGGACGGCCCGACAGCGAGCTACCTATTGCTCACTGTCCGCAAGCCCGCGCCTGCGGTGGCTGGAAATCGGGATCGGAATCCCGGCGCCGGCGAGAGCGCCGTTGCCTGATGCGGTCGGCCTCCTCCTTAGCGAGCATTACTTCGCAGAAGTCGGCGACCGCCTGCCACTCCTCGGTCTCATACACTGACACTGTACGTCAAAACTAATCAAGAAATTGAGCTCTACACCAGGTGGCTTTTATCGATACAGCTCAGCATAATCGTAAAAACTTCTTTGCAAATGAACAATTTAAGTCGTTTTACTTACTAATAAGGCTAACTCAGTTTCATCTTGCATGGAAACACGTAATCTGTAATATCGCAAATGGGCCTATTAAAGATAAGAGGGGTCTCACCGAAGCGTGAAATTTGAGATAGAGCGTCTGTTATCAGCTGTTTCATCAACCTTGAAGGAGTTTGTAGATGACCTAATTATTGAGGTATACGTAATTAATATTTTGAATTTTCCAATTCTTCTTCTTCGTCATAAGGTTGTTTCCGAATTCAAATTGTTTTGCTCAGAATTCCGCCTCTTCAAAATTGTCCACATTTGCCTCGTATATGTCTGTTAGAACAGGTACAGGTTTTTTTTTGTTTTTTCTTCTTTTTATCTACAATTTTACACTTATATTATAAAGAACGAAGAAGAAGATGTGCTATGCCCTTCACACCGCCAGAGACAGGAACAGATAGAGGAATATCATAAGGGTTAGAGTGATGAAGCAGGTCACGACCCTCAGCATTGAGGAATACGACGCAAGGAGGAGGATTATAAAGAGGTAAAGTTTGTTTGTTTTTTATGTTTTTTTGTTTGTTGGAGGCATTCTCTGGTCCAATTATAAAATGTTTGTCACCGATATAAAGCTGTTTTATTTCTCAGTCATATACTTAGGCTATATTTTATGTACGGAGGCTAGTTATTTATTATATTAGCTTTATGCATTTAGTCAGTGTCTAGTTTAGATTTTTTTTTTAATTATTTGATTTAGAGGTTTTGTTGAAAGAGCTAAATGAAGCTAAAAGATGACCCATACTTCTCAAAAATGAACAACCTACCTAGTTGATATCCACCGTAGGCGCAAGCTTGTGGACGACGAGCAATGGGTACCACGCCGTCCGACTGTCCGGTAACCGTCCGGACCGAAGGAAGGGCCCAAGTCATCGACGGCGCGTAGCGTTTCACGCGCCTGAAGGAGATTTCAACAACCGTAGGAGCCAAGTAGAGTCGAAACCTACTGAGATCATGGGTGATACGAAAGAGAACCCCGAGGCACAGGAACGAAGGCAAAAAAGGAACAGGAGTGAGTTTTAGTCAGTAAAAGTCACTAAAAGGGCGGGAGTTGTCATTAGATGATTTTCCACTTAAAAAAACATAATTACCACTACATATACACTTGTGATATAGTTTTATGTTATTGTCATACATAACGCGCAAAGGTGCAAGGTGAGAGACTGCTTTTCCACTCGCCTATCATCAAATTCGAACATGGTTTAAAAGCTTGTAACTTCATCTAACGCAATCCAACGCGATGTTTGACGAAAAGTTAACGCGAAAAAAGAGAGATAACGCCTGGAAACTCTGTTAGCATTCGGTAATTCCGTGATTTACTCGAATATTTTATAAAACTTGTACCAGGAAATACGCGTTTTTTTTTAAACCCTTAAACGTTTCTGAAAAACATTGTCATTATTTAGAATCGTGATAAAATTTGTTAGGCTTGTATGGTTGTACTTTTTTGACTTTTTTAATTTTTGAGTAAATAATGGAGTGTCAATGTTTATGCAAAATAGCAGATTTTCAGAGGTCTTAACTGGATTAGTTTTACACTTTAGAAATTGATTTCCATAGAAGCATAGATAATATCCACAAGATACTGTGTTTTCAAAATATCTACTTAATGAAAAATGTGTAATAACGTCATAATCGCGTAAGAGCGGTTGTTTGAAAAACAGTGAAAATGTATGTCGAGATGTATCCCCTTAAGATGTGCAATAATAGTACATTATGATACAAGTGTATAATGTTGGTGATTACCGCTGAGGCGGTATTTAGATCCGAGCCGAAGGCGAGGATCTTAAAAGGACCGAGGACGGTAATCGCCAATATTCACGTGTATCATACGACGTTTTTCGACACACTTGAGAAGAAAAATTATACAAATTAATTAGTTAATTATTGCTTTATCAGCAAAACTGTTTTTTTTTTTTTTGTAGAGTGGCGGCAAAAAAATGTTCTTTCTTCATAAGCGCGCGCATCCATAATGGCGGCCATAGACTAGCTACTCTAGCTAGTCTGTTTGAATAAAAATAAGAATGAGGTTGCTTATGTTTATAAACAGAAAACATTTTTTTTTTTATGAAAGGTTTTATTTATTAAACATGTAAAAGTTAAAATAGTTTATTTAAACACAAATTAGCATAAAATAAGCAAGCAAGACACTAATTTGTACTATTGAACGCAATACCTAATGTATTTTTTTTTTCGAATTCAATGTTTGATTTGAGAACAGAGGTTTAACAAAAAAGTTTATCACTACATTATCACACTTGTGCATAATGGTAATCATAAATTCACAGTTTGGTTACAAGGGCCATTATGTACCTATGTGCAGTGCAATAAGAGTCACTTTCTGAGCAAGTGTGTCGAAAAGTAATATAATAATGCAATAAAGTAATATAAAAACGCTATGTTTTAGTTACTTGAGTAAATATCTAGCAGAGACTAAACACCTGTGATCATATGTTCACAAAATAAATAAATGAATGAACCAAACTTCAACACCGACCTTTTTTACGTTCTGGGTAGAGCGAGAGGATGTGTCAGACTATTACTGACTATAACACTGTATTCTTTCAGTTGTCTTTTCCGTTTCAGGGCAGCTCTTTAGAACAATATAAATATAACAGACCACGGCAGATTAACTTTCTGGTCATTTTGTAAAGAAGAATACAATACTAGGTGAATGTGGACCCGTTTAATTACGTCACTAACAACTAAAGTCGTGGTGTTGGGAACTTTTTTGAAAGAAGAATACAACAAGGTGAATGTGGACCCGTTTAATTATGTCACTAACAACTAAAGTCGTGGTGTTGGGAACTTTTTGCCTATTTAATGTGTAACAAGACTAGATTTCTGAGCTCTAAGTGCGACTTTTTTTTTACGTCTGAGCTTAGTCTCTGTCGGACTTTTACTCTTATGGAACAATGAAACGTTTATTTCATTCAGCTCTCTGATTGGTTAATAACCTGAAGCGGGCCAATCGGAACGCCAAACATTATAAGCGTGCACACAGAGTTCGGGACTAGGCTGACAACAAAAAGTTTGTTAGGATGATCAGTTTAGGGGTGGTAAAAAAGGCTCTAAATACAATAAGCTGGTGTGTGGTAGGAGCGGCATATAAAAACTGATTTTAGAATGTGGAAAGCTTACTCTCTGTCGGACTTTTACTCTTAAGCCGAGGCCTCAAATGGAACAATGAAACGGCCGCCATTGTACTAGTCCCATTGTATTTTTAGAACAAGTTCCCCTTTGTGACCAAGTAATATACTTCACCGTGGTTTGTTATTTTTTTTAGCGTTATGTTATTTGTTTGTATATGGTATGGCCATTTTGTTTTTTAAACCTGTTTTTTTTAATCGTTTTTTGCACAATGTATGGTAACATCACTTGCTTTTTTTTGCCCAATATATTGCAAAGAAAAAGTACAGAAAACATGACATGTTTTTGTGGTAAATCTAATACACTCTTTTGTCGTAATCTTAGACATGTTTAAAAAATACAGTGATATTCATAATTTTAATACAAGAAACAAACATAAATTTGTAGTTCCTGCAACCAGGCTCAAAAAAATAGGGGGCTCATTTAGATGCCAATGTATACACTTCTATAATAAACTTCCTAGTCATATTCAACAACTAAGCCTTAATAAGTTCAAATCATTTGTAAAACGTAAACTTTGTCAAAAGGCTTTTTACACTGTAAAAGACTATATTCAGGACGAAAAGGCTTGGGATTGACCTGCTCCAGTACCTACTATAACTGTTGTCATTTTTATTTTTCTTCTTTTGTATTTTTTAATTATTTTTATTTTCAAATGTGCTTTTTCTCTTTATTTTATTTGTTTTTTTACAATTTGACATTGGAGATTATTTTTATTTTACAAAATGACATGTATACATTTTAAGTACTTAAAGTATTTTTTTTTCTTTGACATAAATATTTACTTTTCTAAATATTTTGTAAATTATCAATTTGCTTATATTATTGTAAATGTGAGGACTATGTTGATTGCTTTTTCTTTTCAGTAATTTTAACGTATGTCTGGCAATTTGAGTGTTTTCTGCGGCCTACCCAAATGTCCTTTCTTTGGTATTGTTCGTCAAGTCGTAGAGCTCCTTAGTAGTCCTAAGTTGAGCTTTTCGAATACTGACAAATGCTTACACTGATTGGACAGGTCCACTCAAATGTGTATGGTTCTTTCTTCAAAAGACCATCTCAGACAAATCTGCATGGTTCTCATGTGATTTGACCATTACATATTTACTGTATGGACTTTAAAAGAGACCTTGACCCCTGAGTTTGTTTCGGTGTTTCTTCTCAGGGTAGTCAGATAGGAAACACCGGCCTCATCTAGCATAAAATGACGAAAAAAAATTGACGTGTAAAAGTGTTTTTTAAACCTATTTACAAAATAAATATCATTTATCATTTAATACAAAAAATTCTCGTGTCACAGCATTTGTTGTCGAACTTTCTCGAAGCGCCTTGACCTTGGCCTTGACCGATTTTTATGTTATTTTTTTTAATATTTGGTAGATCTGAGAATAGGTCATAGGCTATTTTTTACTTTCCCATTACTACTTACTACTCACTGGTAAGCTGGTTAATCTTCAAATTACTTCTTCCGGTCTGGATGGAGCAAGAAGAAGTTTCCGACTCTTACTGACTTAAACCATGTGTTGGACATAGGCCTCCCCCAGGTGTCGCCACAATAAACGATCCTGTGAGTACCAGATCCAGTAGATTCCCGCAACCTTTACCATGGGGCAGGGAAACTCTTGTGAAAAATTTCACAAAATTTTTTGACTTTCCAATCGGTTCATAACAATGACTGCGGTTTTGGAAATAAGTCTCTTTGAAGCAAAAACAGAACTTGGTGCTATTAGAAAAAAGCAAATTGAATGAACAAATGTATTGGATCCTGTTGAAGGTATGGGGTGTTCTAACTACGGCGGCGGAGACCTCTCGCGCCGGGCCTTGGTCGAGGCCATGGTCCGGAGCGAGGAGGAGTGGCAGGCGGTCGCCGACTTCTGCGAAGCAGTAATGCTCGCAAAGGAGGAGGCCGAACGCATCAGGCAACGGCGTTATCGCCGCCGCCGTCGCCGGGATTCTGATCCCGATTTCCGGCCAACGTAGACGCTTGCTTGCGGACAGTGAGCAATGGGTAGCTCACTGTCCGGCCGTCCGGTAACTGTCCGGACCAAGCCCAAGTCGTCGACGGCGCGCACTGTTCCCGCGCACCTCAAGGAGTTGTCAGCAACAGCAGGGACCCAGCCGGGTCGAAGCCTACTGGGGCCAGGGTTATCCGAAAGGGCGCTCGAGCCCCGGTATGAAGGCTAGAAGGAACGGGGTGGGTCTTTTAGTCAGTAAGAGTCTGACACTATCTCCCGCTCCGCCCGAGGGCGGGGGATGTCAATGCATGATTTTTTCCCACCATAAAAAAAAAGGGTGTTCTAACTAAACAATAAATCTTTTTCAATACACTTGCTCAGAAAGTGACTCTTATTGCACTACACTTAGGTATATAAAGGCACTTGTTACCAAACTGTGACATTTTGATTACCATTACACACTAGTGATATAATGTAGTTAAAACCTTTTTGTTTAACCTCTTTGTTCGCAAAACAAATTTTGAGTACGAAAAAATTTCACATACCTAAGTTATTGCGTTCAATGGTATAAATTAGTGTCTTACTTACTTATTTCATGCAATTTTGACCATTTCAACTTGTACAAACGATTTATTTAATAATAAAATATATATATATAATACATTTAGTAAATAAATCGTACATTCATTTTTTTTTTGTGGTCTTTGGCCGCTATTTTAAGGCGCGCGCGGTTTTTAGCTTGATTTATTTTTTACTGTTATTTTCTTCACAAGTGTATTGATAGTTTTGTAAGTTGTTTTTGGTAATACTAACACCCTATGGGCCAACGATGCCTGAGAATAAAAGATTTTTATTTATTATTTTTTTTATTGAAAAACGTCGTATGATAAACGTGAGTAATTAATGATTACCGTTCTCGGCTCTCTTAAGACCCTCGCCACGGCTCGGGTCTAAATACCGTCACGACTGTTATCACTAACATTACACACTTACATCATAATGTACTATTAAATCGTCTCAAAATACACAGCACTATAGTAGACAGGAAAGAATAAAACTTGAGGAGTAATGTGATCAGCAAGAAATAGCAGGTTTATTTTTTTAAAATAAGAAATCATAAAATCATTTCTCCTGCTCTAGAGTGGAGCAAGACGGTGTTTCAGATTTTTACTGACTAACCAAAATTGCTGCTGACTTACATAATTAATATAATTAAGCTCATAATCATTATGTTCACTCGTCTAGATCACAACGTAGGAAAAGTTTCAGAGTTAGTCGGAAAAGAGTGTAAAGTCTATATGCCTCCGTTAACAAAGAAAGATTCTCCGACCAGACGCGTGGTATGTCTGATCTAGACAACTGCCTAATAAATGTTTTCGGGCTGTTATATTTTTTTTTATTCCACACAACTATCACACAACGCCGTCTAGTCCCAAGCTAAGCAGAGCTTGTGTTATGGGTACTAGACAACTGATAAACATACATATATATTTCTAAATACATACATATTATAGATAAATTACACCCAGACACAGAACAAATGATCATGCTCATCACACAAACATTTGTCCTGGGTGGGAATCGAACCCACGACCTCCGGCATAGCAGTCAGGGTCACTAACCACTAGACCAACAGGCCAGTCCTATATTGTGTTTTGTTGTGTTTTGAATATTGTGTTCAAATCGCGTGGAAATCTCTAATTACTATGTGGCATCACATACCTACTTTGCTACAATGTCACAATTATTCCTCAAATATGGTCAGGTACACTTGTTCCACAAATCACTAAATGCATTTACACCTATGTAAAACGTGATTATATCTTTGTCTCTATCACCTCTTAAAAATTGATAGTAATAGAAACCAACCATCCCACTCATAAGCACAAAACGTTTTGGTAACACATTCATTGCCTGTATACATAGTTAAGAAGTGGAGACGCTGATAGCTATAACTTGGTGCTATTTAAGTCGAAAGAGAATAGATTGCTTTTAGGTACGTTGGCTCCGATTTCAAACACATCATCGCTTATCATCAGGCGCGATAATCAAACGAAAATCAAAAATAAAATAGTACATTATGATATAAGTGTGTAATGTTAGTGATTACCGACGAGGCGGTATTTAGACCCGAGCCGTGGCGAGGGTCTTAAGAGAGCTGAGAACGGTAATCATTAATTACTCACGTGTATCATACACTTCAATACACTTGTGAAGAAAATAACTACGAGTGTAAAACTAGTAAACTTTTGTGGCTGTAAAAATCTGTTTTCATATGCGCAGCCATATTTTTTTTTATTTACCTTTTAATAATTATGTACACTCACTGAATTAAATAAACGGGGGTTGACCGGTTGACCGGTGACTCGTGGGGGACGACCTGCGCCCAGCCTGATACGGTCAATGTAGTATAATTATGGCAGGAGAGAGGCTGAACAATGAGGTTTTAACTACATTATAGCACTAGTGCGTTATAGCACTAGAGTCACTTTCTGAGCAAGTGTATTGAAAATACATTTTTTTTTATTTTTTCATTGTGCTCGTTGCATCTCATACTACAGTATTGATCAAACTAAAAACTTGTATAAAATCTCATGACGACAAAAATAAACTACGACTTATTTAATGTTCCCAGTGTTGCTGTTTTTATATGAAGAATATCCGAGGTAGATAAGAACAGAACACTAATAACAACCTCGTAAGTCCGCAATAACCGCGGACAGTTCCGTCGAAGGCGGATAAGCTGCGGATATTTCGTGGCAGGCGCTCCGCTCTAGTTCTCATTACGAAAACGATAAATTAAAACTTTCAACTATGAAATCGTGGCGATGAGAAAAAGTGACGAATCGCAGTGTAAAATTACGCAAGTTATAAACAAAAACTTTTAGAAGATCACCATTTTCACTTTTTGATATAAATATGGACATATGAGTAGAAAACTATTTTGAGATTCATTGAAGTGCCATTGAACGGATGGCCGATGGGGATGAAAGCTTCTGTGATGGTGATCGCTTACTGGAAGTCAGGGATCTCGTGAGGGCTATGTGACAGGAGTCTGAATGTCCAAAAGACATGTTACCACTTTACTTCTTAACGGGTGAACGGGTTTAAGTAAAGTTTGGCACTCTGGTAAACGATGTTCTGGATTAAGACGTTATTGTACTTCTCACTTCAAGTTGTTTGACTATCTTGCAGTATGCTCCAGGGTAGCCCACCGAATTCAAATTTTCGAAAGTTTTAGTTTTTGCAGCTGAGAGTTATGGTAAAATGCCATATTTTCATTAAAATGGAACATTTTAGCTATTTTTTAAGTTAGAGAGTTAACTTAATGGTAGAATGAGTTTAATTGTTATATATACCTTACTATCTGATACTGAACTATAAATTGTAAAAAAAAGGTACAAAAATCTGGATTTTTCTGGTAACTCTGTACCTTGTTACTCTGGATATAATTGAAAAAGGTACGCGTTGAAAAAGGTAGGTTCTTTATCCGGTTAAATATCATGACACGCTCTAAAAGTACATTCAAATCTTATATTTTCACCTATAATTTAATCATTGAATCCTGTCCGCAATAAAACTTGTAAGGTCAGTTAAGTATGCGATTCGGTCCAAAAATTCTACAAACCGAATTACGTTCGAAATTCAAACTATCAAGCTCGCAGCTCGCAGACTACCGTCAAATGACGTTTGCATATCAAGTGCATGTGAATCCGGCGACTATTTGTCGTCAGAGATTCCGTTTTGGCACAAATCTGTACTCAACCATGACGTCATTGCTACGATAAGCGGTTGGCACGAAATTTAGATTCACACATGAAAGATGTGTGTGATATGTTATGAAATACTGGGTTCTCTATTTGACTGCGAAACTTGATGATTAGATTTTTATTATATCGAACACGGTGTGTCTATAATTCCGTTGTAAGATGTTTTATTCCATCTATGCTTTATTGGTGCGAGAAAAATCCTGTTGTGAAAAACCCTACAATGATTGCACATTAGTTTGATAGTATGACGCCTGTTCTGTTCCTTGACATTGTAAATTAAACCAAAAATGACAAAGATATAGCCCATTAAAGTTACGTGTAACGTCACGCCGTGCTGCATTGTTTTGCACGGGGTGACGTCACACGTAACTTTAATCTTCTATATATTTATTATTTTTTGTTTAATCGAAAAAAGAAAAAATACGTGTCCAAAATTTTTTTATAATCTAAAATACGAACTAAGTAAAATGTAATTATTTTGACCCTGGAAACTACCCTATTATTGAGGAAATGTACGCCTTTATGTAAAAGCGGCAGTAAATGGCTCATCACAGCACGAATGTACGAGGAAGGCGGCCATCAGAGAGGATTGGTGGCGTGTTATGAGCTTGCCACCAACACCTGAAGTGATGACCACAACCACTCTGTCAAGAGTGATACTGACAGAGAAGAAGATCATCTAAAGTTAACTATTTCCATAAAAATCGAAATCCACAGAATTGATATATCATGATAATAGGATGCATATTTTAATACTACGTAACATATTGCAACGATTTGAATGACACTGTCAGGGGGACACAATTTGAGTGAGGTTTATTCTGAAACCAAAAAATTTAAATAAAAATCATAAGTTTTTTACAAGCTTTTATCCTGTCCCGATGTTTGTCTGTAATATATCTTGCAAATTAAATTTGATCCATTTCTCGGTTACCGATTGAGCTGAAATTTGTGCAACAAGCATGTGTAAATTAGATGACAATGCAAAATTATTATGTCATGGAGCCGATCTGATGATGGAACCAGAAGGTGGCTATAGGAACTCTGTAATTAAACGATACAACTCTAATCGAGTTTGGACTTGTATAATTTATCTTGATGAATACTTTGATGCTAAATGGTTACCAAGATCTGATGATGGAGCTAGAAGATACCCATAGGAACTCGGTAATAAGCGCAATAAAATAACCCTATCGTGTTTGAATTTTTTGGAATGGTCTTGATAAGTATTAATTATATACCGCGCTGTAAAAGCTTGTTATGAAAAAATTAATTTTTTGAAAACTTGTTTCAAACTACAACCAAAGTACACAAAGCTATGCAAATGTTGGAAACTAATATTGTAAACCTTCGCGAATATCTGGTAGTGCACGGTCCGTATCCGTATACAGATGATGTTGAATGGCAAGACGCAATCTGTCTACAATTACGCCACTGCAGTAGTGGTTACACGGCTCACACGAATTTCATTTACAAAATATCTGACACAAGTGACAATGAAACCATATTTTTATTATTATTTATTATTATTTATTATAATCTTTATTGCACACCGAATAAACAAAAATACAGGACAAACATTTAAAAGAATAAGTGCACAATGGGCGGTCTTATCGCACAAGGCGATCTCTTACAGACAACCTTTGGATGGACTGAGAGAAAGGAGATAGATTAAGGGTTGTCAGTGTACAAACGTCAGATATAATACTAACAAGATACATTAACACAAATACATACATACAATACAAAAAAAAAATCGTCGTAATAGGACATACTGGGTTCATCTATATATAGAAAAAAGTACAAAGATGTTTTCTAATCCTCGAAATCAAAATATTCATTCATTGCGCCGCCATATTGAAAATCGCAGCGTTGTTTGTTATTGTTTGCTGTTGCAACGAACTCGGTCAGCAGGTAGTGAGCGACTGTTGTTGGCGAAGAATGAACAAAATGTCGTCGAAACGTGTCTTTTTACAAACCTCTATCGGAGTCGCTTAGAGCCTAAGATCACTGAGTGTAGAAGATTTGCATAGCCTTATGTACAAAGGGCTTAATAAGTACTCACCCAAGATAGTGAGGCTTGGAAAGACAACCGGGAGGTTGAACCAGCAGTGGGACGCAATGTAGCTAACAGAAAACTACACTATTTTATAGTCTGATTTTTATGTTTTTCTTATTTATTGATAGACCGCTTGACCGCTATCTCAGCTAATGAAAAGCGACGATGCGATTAAAGATGGAGCGTGCTTACCTAGAAGTAACCTATTCATTCTTGACTTAAAGAGTCTTAGGCTACAAAGCCATCAGGAAACATAGGTGCCGGCTAGAAATTCCACTCCTTAGCTGTACGTACAATGACTGTGTTTCTAAAACATTCTGTGCATATAGTTGGAAAATCCACCATATAACGAAACCTGATAACCGAAAAATGATGATAATTAAGTACAAATTTTGTATTTTAAGTACTTAATACGCCACATAAATTAGTTTAATTGTTCAACCTTGACCCCGAATAAAATAAATTGATTTAGTCCTGCTCCTGTTAAACGAGTTCTTTACGTTAAAAATAAAACTGGTTTGGTAGCCTATAAACACGTTTCTTCAAAAATTATGAGGAAAATAAAGCTATTCATGGGCTCAAATTGCGCCTTAATCTTCATTACTGTCGTTGACTTCCAAGTGTAATTTTCTTAGTATTTTTTTTATACGCTGTTACATTCTTTTTATAAAATCTTTTTTTTTTTTTAGTATATTTGGCAGCCATTGTATACTTTATATTTTTGTGAGTACTTTTTTTTTTAAATACAGTTGCAGAATAAACCTAAACATGGTCCCCCAGTGTCAACATCGTGTTACCTAATTATGCCTCATACGACCTCCTACTCTACATACGATTTGTTGTTTTGTTATTGTTTATCGTAGAAATAAATCCCATTACTCTTTCTTTATTGTTCTGTAATCGGGTAATAAAAAACTTATCTTAGTGCAACATAACATTTTATTGTATATTAGAGATGTATCCAGATCATAATTTATAATAAGTGCTTAATTTATATTTTCCAGTAACTTTTAATACATTTCTACTGATTGTGCGGAGTGCATGTAAAAGAGGAATCAAACTTATGTAGTGCACTAGTGCCGTTAGTGATAGACTGTTCTTCTTTTTGGACTGTTACTGGTAAGTTTATTATTTATAATTATTATATCTTACTGATAAAATCTCGTGTCACAATATGTGTTATCAAACTACTCCAAAACGGCTTGACTATTTTTTATATTTTTTTTTTTTGTATATTTCGTAGGTCATAGTACATTATGATATAAGCGTGTAATGTTAAGAGAGCTGAGAACGGTAATCACTAATTACTCACGTGTATCATACGACCTTTTTCAATACACTTGTGAAGAAAATAACAGTACAACTAGTAAACTTTTGTGGCGGTAAAAATTTGTTTTCATATGCGCGCCCATATTTTTTTTTATTTACCTTTCAATACACTCACTGAAATGAATAAACGGGGGTTGACCGGTGACTCGTGGGAAACGACCTGCGCCCAGCCTGATACGATAATGTATTAAAATTATAGCGGAGGAGAGGTTGAACAATAAGGTTTTAACTACATTATAGCACTAGTGCGTACGTGCCTTATTTCAACTCCTTTTTTAATGCTATAAGTTTTTACTGATTGTAAAGGCAAAACAACGTTTGCGAAATCAGATAGTAATTTTATAAATGCTGCTGCTTAGTACTATTAATAATAAATAGAAAATACTAACTTACCTAAATATCTGCTTAAACCTTTCAGACCAATTTATCGTATTTTATCAAATTAAATAAATGTTATAAATCCCCTGTACAAATGTAAACCTTTTACCTAATTCAGAGAAAATACTGGACTTTGATTTTAGCCAAAAGGTAACCAAAAAGCCCGCAAATAATGAAATAAAATACAAAATTTAAAGTTCATTCAAGCCAACTGAATTTGTACGTTCCTGAAGGTAAGTAATCCAAAAATCAAATATTACTTGATCAAACTGAATTATCCGTTAGACATCAAAAAGCCCCAGTATTTCAGCATTACGCTGTGTGAGCAAAAATGTTCTTTAGAAGCCAACAACCTGAAAATCGCTGAAATCCTAAAAAGAGACTACAGAAGTGACATACGAGTCGTCAGGATGTCAAGCTTGGTTACAACAATCCCTATTTAAATATTTTGAAAGTGCAAGGCAAAATAAAAAATAAATTGCAAAAATCGCAGAAAATCAGCATAAATATTTCGGTACATATCTCATAAAGCAAAGCCCTCTTCCGTGTTTATCTATAAACGTGATAAACGCAAAAGCTATATTTATCGCCAAGAAATAGGGTGATTCATGAGAAAAAGTGAGTGAGAGTGGAGAAAAGCTAAGAATTCAAAAGATTACTATCTCCCTTTTTTTTTTTTTTGATGGTGGGAAAAAATCATGCATTGACATCCCCCACCCTTGGGCGGAGCGGGAGATAGTGTCAGACTCTTACTGACTAAAAGACCCACCCCGTTCCTTCTAGCCTTCATACCGGGGCTCGAGCGCCCTTTCGGATAACCCTGGCCCCAGTAGGCTTCGACCCGGCTGGGTCCCTGCTGTTGCTGACAACTCCTTGAGGCGCGCGGGAACAGTGCGCGCCGTCGACGACTTGGGCTTGGTCCGGACAGTTACCGGACGGCCGGACAGTGAGCTACCCATTGCTCACTGTCCGCAAGCCCGCGTCTACGTTGGTCGGAAATCGGGATCAGAATCCCGGCGACGGCGGCGGCGATAACGCCGTTGCCTGATGCGTTCGGCCTCCTCCTTTGCGAGCATTACTGCTTCGCAGAAGTCGGCGACCGCCTGCCACTCCTCCTCGCTCCGGACCATGGCCTCAACCAAGGCCCGGCGCGAGAGACTATCTCCCTTGCGAAGCTGGGGCAGTTTGCCATTAATGTTATGAAGCTGAAGAGTGTTTTTTGGTTGAATACGTTAATCTCAAGCGCTACTGGTTAGAATTGAAAAATATTTAAGTGCAACACTATGAGCGTGCAATATAATTATTCGGGCTGGCGCCAACGGAATCCTGAAGGCATTCGCGCAAACAATTGTTGGTTGGTTTTTTTTTTTTTCGATGGGAAAATCATCCAATGACAACCCCCGCTCTTGGGCGGAGCGGGAGATAGTGTCAGACTCTTACTGACTAAAAACCCATCCCGTTCCATCAAGCCTTCATACCGGGGCTCGAGCGCCCTTTCGGATAACCCTGGCCCCAGTAGGCTTCGACCCGGCTGGGCCCCTGCTGTTGCTGACAACTCCTTGAGGCGCGCGGGAACAGCGCGCGCCGTCGACGACTTGGGCATGGTCCGGACAGTTACCAAACGGCCGGACAGCGAGCTACCCATTGCTCACTGTCCGCAAGCCCGCGCCTACGGTGGCTGGAAATCGGGATCGGAATCCCGGCGGCGGCGAGAGCGCCGTTGCTTGATGCGGTCGGCCTCCTCCTTAGCGAGCATTACTGCTTCGCAGAAGTCGGCGACCGCCTGCCACTCCTATCGTTGGTTGGTTCAATTACTGAGCAATCGGAATCTGTAATTTATTTATTTATTATGGCACTCCAAAGAATAGTTCCCAGAAACATTCACAGTATATTATGTTTTGAATTAATTTGTGTTTATGGTCTTAGTAATTGTATTATGTTTTTGTTGTTTTTTTATTGTTTGTGCTACGATCCTCTCTTGGTCGAAATAAATGTATTATTATTATATTGTTTTTATTAAGAAACGCTAAGCGAAGTGAGGAAAGCTATACGAACCTTAATCCATACATAAAATAACCAAGATTCATTAATTTATTCCATCAATGAAACTGTGATTATTTTTTGTATAATTCGTGTTAGGCATTAACAAACACCAAAAAAGCATTTATGACAAATCATTAAAAAAAAACCAAAGTTACAAGAAGGAAAGATAGTAAAATTATGGTTTTCTTTTAGAACTTAAGTTGGCCATACTTTATACCTGCAAATCCCACCCGTTGTTAGCTCGGAAAATGCATTTTGACGGCGTTTGGTTGGTAACCCACAAATTTAGGGATTTCTACGAGAAACGGCAAAACGGATTTCACGGATTTAAATGTTTCTGCCTTAAAGTTATCTGCGGTCATTGTTTTAATGGCGGATTCATGTTAACGTGTGTTATTCCGTAAATTCTTTCTTTCTTCTTCTTCTTTTTCTTTTCTTTCTTTTTTTTTTTCATTTTTGCCAGTGGTTTCCCCGCTTGATAGTCGGAAATTATCTCAGATAATATTTTTTGTAGATCCAAATCCAGGACATGGTCTATCCATGTGCTAAGTTTAAAAAAACAACATGAAGTAATTAGTACGCAATTGATGGTCACAATAAGTTTTCATGAATCAGGGCAAAAACAGTGATATGAAGTGTTGTGAATGCCATGAAAAAAGGAATAGAGGAAAAGCAGCCTGCAGTTTAATCAACACTAATATAATAAGGAGGTAAAATTTGTTTTTTTATTTTTTATTTTTATGTTTGTAGGAGGTAATCTCTGAAAGTACCTACTAATCCCATTGTTAAAATTTTTATACCAATAGAAAGCTGCTATAATCCTGAGTGACATAGGCATTTTTATGTACGCAGGCAAAGCTGCGGGCAAAAGCTAGTTCACAATAATCCTACAAGATAATTGGTACACGGTCATCTGGTATTTTTTTTTTAATTAGGTATATCATCTGTTAGGTACATATAATAAATCTGTAGAAGCTTTAAAAATGTACGAAATCGATGTAGATAACTTTTATAGGTACTTATATTAAAATTGTGTGATATATATTAGGCTTTGTTTCATCGCAATCGGTTGACGATATCGAAAGATATTACTATATTCATTGACTATTAGGCGGTACGAAGTTACTTTTAGGAGTTAGAATTAATACCTAGATACACTAGTGCCAAAAATCATGTGAAGGAGTGAGTATTGCCTTAATAGTAGAGGATACGGTTAAGAACGACCTTCACCGGTTTGTTTAATGGATGAAACCTATTTTATGATATATTTAGTATATATAATACAACGCGGGTGGGTTGCCTGAGAAATTCCTGGCCAAACTTTTTTTTTTTTTTGAAAAATGCACCGGTGTGTTTAACGAATAAATTTAATACTAACCGAAACAGTGAAGCCTTTAGAACATAAAAATGTTGGGTTGCCTATTTGTTTCCTGGCATAGCTATGGGTTGCCAGGTATAAACAGGTGTGTTTTTTTTTATATACAACAAATTCTATATCAAAATAAACGATTACGAATACGATGTTATAGTGTTGTCTGCAAAAAAATCTAGTATGGATAACGGTTGTTCTAAAAATAAAATAAATTTTCAATTTTTAATTAATAATAGTCTGGCCAGGAATTTCTTAGGCGTTATATTATTTAATACACTAAATTTATAATAAGATACGTTTCATCCATTAATCGGATCTTAGACTAAAAAAGCTACGTGCAGATGTCGCCTGAAAACAGATTATATGTTTTCAGGCGACATCTGCACGTAGCTTTGAAAATCAAGAAGAAGGTAGTACAATCTCTCCCTGACACGATATCATGAGACAGAACAGGTTCACCCTACTCGAGATAGATGGCAGGAAACACAAAATGTAAAATAAAAAAAAAAAACGTTTAAAATAATTTATAAAAATAAAAGAGGCATGATAATCTTTAACTAAAATAAAACTAGAATGTAAAGGAACGTAAATTCAAAACCTTGTAGATTTCTGATGTAAAATCTTTTAACGCGAACTTTTCAAAACAAAGGTATTGACAACTACCGTTGTATCCAACAAATAAATAAAAAGAGGTGCAATATATTTTAATTATAACATGATGCATTGCGTCTGTATCCAGCGGCCCCTTAGTTCAAACGATCCAATAAATTGTCCCTACAATAAAAGTTCAATAAGTCATGGCAGACGATTAAAATAACCTTGGTGCAGATGCAACGGAGTAGTTGCCAACAAAAGTCGGAAGACACCAGAGCTTTGTATCTGTTTTAAAACCTGACTAAACAGCCAAGTTTTACTTAAAAGAACACCATAAAATCAAGGCAGCTATGAAAATTCCGCCATTTTGATCGCGTGTGCCAAACTAGGCTGTATGAAAGATGCCCTTGCGTTTTTAAATTCCTCAACGCGAGTGACGTTCCAAATTCAAAAGTTGTTTGAAATAGTTACGTGTGTCTATTGTTTTTTTTTCTTCTCTTTATGTGGCGGGAAAAATAGTGAAAATAAAATCTAAGTTCGTGCAGTTGAAAGTTATAATCAGTCAAAATTAAGCAATTAAAAGGTGAGTGAGTTTACAGTAATTTATTGTGCATCTCTTGTGTTCGGTTTTACGAGTAATAATGCGGGTATGTGAACACACGCCTTCGCCAAAACAAACGAAGCAAAAGTATAATTGACATGGGTTAATATGTCGTATTTCTGCCAATGAAATACCAATAAATATCAGTTAAAACATTGTAGGTATTTTGTATTTTATACGAGCTTCAACTGTGTGTATTTTGTTCTTATAAGCACATTTAATATCATTGCGGACTCTGGTAGTATAGCAAGATGTGAAATCAAAAGATTAATATTTTAATAAATCATATCCCGTATTCTGGAATTTATCAAATCAAACAAAATACTTGCAAGTCGACCAATCACGTTTGACGATGGTCGATGGAGCCGAAAGGTTCTGGAGTGATGACCGCGTACTAGCCGTAGCGTTTGTAAGCCTCTCACAAGGTGGGCCATTTACCTGGTGAGTGTCGCGAAAAATCGGTGTATGCGAGACGTACAGGACCGGACGTTGTGGCGACACTTTGGGGAGACCTATGTCTGACAGTGGACATCTGGCTCACGCGAGGCTTATGTCCAACAGTCAATTTGTTTTACCAAAACTGGGCTATGGACAGGTCACACTTAAAAAAATGCTGATAGGTTGAGAGGTTGTCTTCAATTTTCCATTGCTCACAATAAGTTCTGTTCTTTAAATCGCATTTAACCTTATCGGCCACAGTGTGAACTTGTTTCTCTTTAAAAAATTTCGTGTCTGTCTTTAGTTTCACTAGGTTTCACTCATAATAAGTCAAAACCAGTAAGATTACTTCGTTATATTCGTTAAGTTTACTAATAAGAAGTTATACTAGCTAAGTAAATATATATACAAAATCCTCCACGTCACTATCATTCGGAAACGTGCCCAGATGACTAGCAGCATCGCCAGGGTGAATGGAATTGCTGATTTTTTTTATCAAAAATCAAGCCACCCAGGTTTATAAAAGTCTCAACTAAATTGTGCGAAATATCCTTGAAAAGGAAACTTGAAGCACTTTGGACCATAACCGAACTTAATGACCTAAGCGTTGCGACCCCAAACAGCTCAAAACTGTAATTATCAAAAAGGTCAAAGTCATAGACTGCTGTAGTGCAGTTAGAATGGCAATGCTAATTCTTTGGACAAAGAACCAGCCAACCTCTCGTCGCACAGTTTCAAGCAGTCGACGAGAAGTAGGCATCCTTGAAAAGAAGATATCACAAGAATGTGATTGAATTGAATTGTTTGGGGGTCATGACCCCCAATAATTCAAAACTGTAATCACATTACCCGCATTTATTATACGTACAGTTAAGGAGTAGCATTCCCTATCGGAATCTATGTTTCTTGATAGTTACAATCAGTCTTTAAGTCGAGAGTGAATAAGTTACTTCTAGGCAAGCGTGCACCATCCTCAGCCACATCATCGTTTACCATCTAGAGAGATAGTGGCCCAACGCAAGCCTAAGCATACAATAATAACTTATAATATAATATATATAAAAGGATCATAGGGGCCCAGCAGAGTCGAAGCCTACTTCACATCTGGGGTCAAGGATTTGTTTCTGACAGGAAGATTTTTTTGCAACGCTACGTCTTCCGGCACGTGGTTGCCATTCTAGAACCTTTCGACCCGTCGACCAGTTGTTCTGCAAGATATGTGTTTTGCCTACTGCTATTCTTTGGACTATATTGTTAACCTTGGTTATTCTATGGATATCTTCATTCATTATGCGATCACGCACGTTGAGTGCGTCATCCATCTATCTTCGCAAGGCGGCTGATATTGCTACGAGAGTCAATTTGAGAGGCTTGTGGTTACGATACGGCTGAGACTGATGCTTACGACCTAGCCACCAGATCAAGACTCATCATTTCTAGACATTGAACGCCACTAGTTTTATTTACCTTGCCTGAGGTTCTGCCCAACTCCTTTTGAGATTCTGAACACGAACGCATACAAAAATCTACCAAATCTATTAGGAACTAGCTTTTGCCCGCTGCTTCACCCGCGTACATAAAATATAGCTTGTGTCACACACGAATAAAGCCGCTTTCTATCGGTGAAAAATTTTTCGTAATCGGACTAGCACTTCCAGAAATTACCTCCTACAAAAAAAAAAAACACAAAAAAAAAACTTTTACCTTTTTTTATAATTATTATAGTGTAGATTAATTGTGTAACATCACAACAAACCATTTAGATAGTTACTCACAACTATCATTAATTAATCAAATCTGAAAATAACGACTTGGCGTTCCCATAAAATAGAATATGTTGAGTAGGTGTAGACATAATAGCATAAGACAACATAATTTATCTTTTGCACGTGATCGTGTATGCAAAAATATCTCTTGGAATTGATACAATTGTTGTCTTCTTCTTCTTCTTCATCGTGCCCTTATCCCATATTACTTGGGGTCGGCGCAACACCTTTTCTTCTTCCATTCTGTCCTGTCAAACTATCGCTAACTCCCTTTTCTTTCATATCACTCCTCACACAAACCATCTGTCTTTTCTTCAGCCTTCCTCTCCCTCTCTATCCACCTACATGTATACTCAGAACAATTGATACAATTGTTGTAATGACTATAAATATTTTATAACTATTTAGTCATAATATTTTGTACCTATGTGTGTTCTGTAGATATATTATGGTTTGGTTGATTGATTTATTTCAAAAACAATTTACGTTGTGTTTGAAAAAGCACAAGTGAAAGAAACTAATCATATTTTTTGTTTTATACTTAAACATGATTTTAAAGTTGAAAAGTCCTAAATTTTGTTTTTATAAGTTAGTAAATAACTCACCCCTGTGTTACTTTTTTACCTTGCGTCCCAACATCCGAGGGTTCCTTTCCGGACAACTCATGAGTTCCTACTCAACTCACCCTAACTCATGTGTGCCTACTGGGGCCATGGCCCCAGTAGGCTTCCAATGAAGGGTGGAGCGAGCGGTCGTATCAGACTTTTACTGACTAAAACCACACCTATGTTCTTCAGTTACCCCTTGCATTCTAGGACCGCGAATTACCTTAGACAGAAATCCCTTGGATATGTAACAAAAGTAAGATACAATAGAAATATTTATCGGAAAGTGTGGAAGTCAAATTGGGAGTACCGCAAGGCTGTGTTGTCGGACCTTTGATATTTTTGCTTTTCAGAAATGACTTGCCTTGACAAATTCAACAGCTAATGGTATTATAATGCTGACGACAGCACGGCTATAATTAAATGTACAGAAAAAGCGGATTATTTGGCTTTCTATCAATGACTTAATTAGTAATTTAAAAAAAAAACTTTATTTAAGATTCGGAAAAGTCTTCGCAAATTTGATTCAGGAATTGAACTATTTTCATAGCTAAATTCTTACGGATTTATACTTGGCCGGTTTTTCAGATTTTGATTGTATTATTGACTAATTAATAACTTATTAATTATTGACATTGTTTACCACTGAATAAATTTACAAATTAATTGATTTCTATTTTTATTGACCATTTTAATCATTTCATATTAGTATTTTATTTGACTTTAAATTATTTAGTAATTAAATCTATTATAAAAATTTCACATGCCTCACGGTAGAATTTGTTGGATTTTTCTCTTACTTAACAACACCATATTTTTGTACCTATATAGCAAACAAATTGTTTTATTTCATTTTACCTTTTCAAATATTCCCCGCGGCCCTAGCGGGCATCAGCCCTGCTGGGCCTTACGGTTTTGCTGGCATCTCTTTGAGGCAAGTGTAGAACACTACGCACCGTCAGACTCGGGCTTAGTTCTTACCAGACGGCCGGACGGCGAGCTACCCATTGCTCAACCTTTTGCTAGGACTCTTTTCTCAAATAAGGCCATACTTTACCTTATCTAAGAAATCTAATCCTTACGATCTACGCTTGTTTCAACTACAAATGCATTATCAACATTCTCTTATCTTCTATATACATTTAATAAATCTGTAGAAACCTTCAGTTGTGCGCGCTCCACGTAAAATGTATGAAAAGGAGTAGAAAATTTTTTATATATTGAAATTGTGTGTAACCTGATATATTAAAAAGGCTTTGTTACATCGCAATCGGTTGACTGTATGGCGGTACAAAGTTCGCCGGGACCACTAGTAACATAATATTGTCATTATCTCAAAGAAAACATTTACTAATCACACGTGATTAACCTAATAATAAAACTACCTATTGTATTCATACTGTTATGGCATTCAAATATTAACATAGCATTAACAGTTGAAGCTTGTCAGTGTTGCATAAAGATACTGAGACTGCCAAGCTGAGACGTTGCTATAAATGTCTTTAAAATGTGACGGAAGTGAATATTGCGGAATTGTAAAGAGAATTACTGTGATAGAGAAAGAAATCAGGGACAGAATTTTCGTAAAAGCAGTAAGTTTTTATGCTAATGTAAGTCATTCTGAATTCGAATTCGATGGTGATCTTGAACATATACTCGTAGTAGTAGAACTAACGTTCATATTGTTGGCCATAAGTTTGAAGTTTGCAATTCATTTATGTCACTCTCTGTCCCATCTACTGACGATCAGCGTCTTTGCTAATCCAAACCCCATCAAACTATCAACAGGAAATTATATTTCCTGACTTACCCGTCATCATTATGATTTCAATCGAAGCCAAATTATTATTCATCTGGATAACCACTGGCCAAAATTTCTAGTTGCACTCTTCAAGACTTTCTTCATCATAGACAATTGAGATATCAACTGTCATTGTCAAATCATGATTACCAGTCACTTGAAATCATTCACTTAGGAGTGAAATTCAAATAATAAGATCATTGATCTAGAAATGAGAGTTTCAACCCGCTCTATAGAGTGTATCGTCTATTATTGGCACATGTATGTTGGCACGTGCTCATAATAATAGCTAGATGTAAAGCCGCGTCCAATTTTTCATTTAAAGGTGGACACTGACCGAGCGTGTCTTGTGTAACATCGATTTCGAGAATCGAATTAGCATCATTTTGTTAATCAATTTCAAATTAGCTAAAGCAGGGTGAGAAATTTAAGACACAGTCACACATGTGAAAAAACATCTTCAAACAAGTGTGGAAAGTTTACCATTGCAACTGAGATGAAATTTGCCCGAGCCGTGAGCAAGGGTGTTATGTAGCTGAGTGCTGCAGTAACTTTCCACGTTTATCAAATTACTTCTTTCACTTACAAAGAAATAACTAAACGAAAGTTTACGGATGTGCTTAGTGCCCAGTTTGAGACTGTAAATGTAGATAAAAAATTGTGAAGGGGTGAGCTCGCGCAATTTTCCGTATTAGAGTGAAAAATAGTAAATTGCAATAATTTGCCTAAAAATGATAGGGATAAAAACGGGTTTTTGGGTAAGTTGAAAATCCGTTACACGTTTCGTTTGCGTCGTCCAGGCGAAAAATTGCGAACTATTTGAAATTTGCAAGATGCGTGATGTGGATTTGACTAGTCGTGTAGAAAGATAGGTCAGAATGACTTGTCCACTAAAGGAAAGTTTGCACAATACCTGGTAGTCCTCGGTACAGCTCAGTACACAGATTTCGGAGCACAAACATCAAACACTCGAATTCTGAATTTTGTTTGCGGACGCAACACGAACAGATCAGTCAATCGATACCATTAAAATTGTGGAGTGCACATAGAAATGTCATTCCATAAACGATTACTTGAGTAATTTAGTACCTCTCACTCACACAAAGGCGATAGCTAAGTGAAGGAAAAAGGTGGGATTAGGAATGGAACAGCTAATCGAAAAAATGAATCTATCGTGAAAGAATTTATACACACCAATCACACCAATATTATAAAGGCTATTGGTATACATGGGACACTCAAAAAGTTTTGAGAAAGTAAAAAACTAACTTCAATAGATAAAATATTTTTATTAAATCTTTTTAAAGAACTCTCTACCAGTCTCTACACAAAGTTTCATGCGTCTGAATCAATTTTCAAAATATTTTTTCCAGTCCACCGCAGACACCTCTTATACGGCCTTCTCGAACGCTACTAGCGCGTCTATCGGCGATGAAAACTGTATGCCATTTATCTTGATTTTTTTATTTTATTTTAGGGAATTAAATGAAGTCACACGGTGTCAGATCAGGTCTGTCTGAATCCCCAAAATTCTGACCAGTGTGGCCCAGTGATCAGTCGCTTGTTGCTTATTACAGATAAAACTTCTAACAGGCATTTTGTGGTATACCATTCGGCGTTTACGTTTTTTTAATCTCGTCATGGAATTGAAATTAATACCTCGTCAAAGTGAAGAAACTAGCGATCAAAATTTTCACTGTGCTTCTTGATCGCTTCACTTTCGTAGGCGTTAGTTAGTTTTGAAACAGCCAAACTGACGACTGACTCTTTGTTTCTAAATCGTATTGGTAAATCCAGGATTCATTCATCATCGCTATTCTACCATCGGACAACCCGACGTACGGCGAATATTCACCCTTACGTTGTAAAAACCTCTACGGTCCGGACTAAGCGTTTCGCCTCGTCGTTTATACCGCGTACGTCGAAGGACTGGAACAGTTTGCCTGCCGCGGTCTTCCTGTCCGATTATAATTTGGGTGTCTTCAAGGCTAGAGTGAATAGGCTCTTAATAAACTAGTGCGCCTCACCATCAAAGATTGCATCGCTACTTACCATCAGGTGGGATCGTAGTCAAGCACTAGTTTACCTCAATTAAAAAAAAAAACCTGTCATAATATCGTAAAAACGCTTAGCGCCTAGCGCGTAAAAGCGCATATCACGGCACCACTCCACACGGGCCAGCTTCTGAGTTTCGGTAAGGTACCCAGCGGCAACTATCCTCCTCATGTGAAGGTGCTCATGTAAAATCTTGTGAACGCTTCCCGAACTAATCTGCAGTTATGCTGAATCTTTTTGTATGTAATTCGTCTGTTTTCTTGAATTTTTTTTTTTTACTGCCTGTACACTTTCTTCCGAGACAGCCGTTGTAGGACGAGTACTCCTTTGTTCATCCCCCAAAGTAAGGTGATCGCGCTTGAACTCGATATAACAGCGGTAGATGATTGATTTTGAAGGCCTTTCATCTACAAAAGCAATTTGAAGTCAATCAAATGACTCATCAGGTTTGAGGCCACATTTAAAATCGTAGGAAATCATCGCAAGAAAATGTTCTCGATGCAGATCCATTTTTAAATGAGACACAATAATTTGATTTGGCTCTCGAAAAAATGTGGAGGGAAATTCCAAATTCAATCAATGGTATTTTTACTTTTTAATAACCAAAGTTTTCAAAATAATTACAAGTGGCCAGTGCTTTATACATAAAAACTTTTTTCGCAATTTTTCTGAGTGGCCTGGATTATTTGAACGTTTCTTACTTCTTACACGTTTGAACGACAGAATGGATTTCGATGAAGCTTGATACACAGGTAAACCTGGTTCGGATTTTATCCTGGGAGTATGTATTCTTGGGACAATTTTTTACTTTACCGCGAGCAAAACACTATCTAGTATATGATATTACGAACATAGACAGAGATTGTTAATGCACTGAATACATTAACCTAGGAACATTCTCTACAGTTACAAATTAGTTAGGTTATTGATCACGACACACACAAGAGACATAGCACTGGATGCAATGACCGGAAAGTTTTGTTTTAGTTAGCATTTTTAATTGTGTTTTGTATTATTATGTTGTGTTTTGTGTTCTCCTCGAGTACCGATTGTACATACGGTTCTATAACTTGAATGACCTTGAAAAGCGCTGAATTGTTGTATTGTACACCCGAGTATACGAAATTTATTCGGGCGAAAGTGTTGGTCTCTATATTTTCATTCAATTCAATTCAATTTATTCGCAGTAAGTGTTGATACAATTGTGGTCTTATTATAAAAGTGATTACAGATCCATAACACTTAGTCATAAAATGTGACATGCAAACATTTGGTATAACAGATATTTAAATAATTAGTTATTATTTTGTAACCTTTTATTAAATATGTCGTTCACTGAGTAGAAATTCTTTTCCAATAGCCATAATTTAAGACACCTGGAAAATTTATTAATTGGTAAGACTTTAATACTGTCAGGAATTATGGACAAAACTATTCTATTTTTGTGCCTATTACTTTTTGAGTACAATTCATGAGCTGCCTTAAATAATTGCGGGTAAAGCTTAACAAATCTAGCGCTTTCAAAAATTCGTTTTTCCTACAGGAGTTTTTTCTTTTTAATTTTTGTTTTTATTTTGTGATTTTACCGTTCATTCAATGACTTTTCCTACTTGAGATCGTTTCAAAGCTTTGCGGACTAAAATCACACCTGTGTCCTTCCGTTGTTCTGAATGGTGAAATAAACTACTTGATTAACATTTATAACAGAAACATTAATTCCAATTTTGGTATAAGATAATAATTATAGTACACAGGTTTTGGCCACAACTACAAGAGTGTCAATTCAGTTGGCGTTTTTATCAGTTGCCAATTTGCTATGCATTGGAGCGTAGAAATCTATAATACCGTCTTACACTTTGGTAACAGATGCTCATGTATCGTTAGGTTATGCCTTGTGATTTATAATATTTCCATGTCAGAAGTGATTTGACACGGAATTGGGGAACAGCCAATGGAAAGATTTTGAATCTGTTTTTAGACTCATTTCTCTTTCACCAAAAATTATTACAGTAGTAGTACAATTATTATTTCTGCCTGGAATCATCCATCATCCATAGCAGGCAGGTAATTTTCATGATTTTGATGATATTGTCTACCGTGCTTTTAAACTTCCTGGTTTTATTAGCATATGATCATAACTCTTTTACAGACTTCTAAATGGAGGAAGTTCTTATGACGTCAACTAGAAAGAAAAGCAGATTTTTTTTTCTGTCTCAACCCAAAAGTGCTATAGTTATGTAGATTTTATTACTTAATTTATAGTTAAAATGTGATACTGAAAAAACCGGCCAAGTGCGAGTCGGACTCGCCCATGAAGGGTTCCGTAGCAGCAAGTAACATAATATAAAAGTTCTTGTTATATGTTGTAACTTTGATCGATGTTTTAACAATAGTGTATTTTTTTCGATTTAGGACGCATTAAAAAAAACTACTTACTAGATTTCGTTCAAACCAATTTTCGTTGGCAGTTTTTATAGTAATGTACATCATATGTTTTTTTTAGTTTTATCATTCTCTTATTTTAGAAGTTAGAGGGGGGGGGACATACATTTTACCACTTTGGAAGTGTCTCTCGCGCAAACTATTCAGTTTAGAAAAAAATGATATTAGAAACCTCAGTATCATTTTTAAAGACCTATCCATAGATACCCCACACGTATCGGTTTGATGAAAAAAAATTTTTTGAGTTTCAGTTCTAAGTATGGGGACCCCCAAAATATTATTGCTTTTTTTCTATTTTTGTGCAAAAATCTTAATGCGGTTCACAGAATACATCTACTTACAAAGTTTCAACAGTATAGCTCTTATAGTTTCGGAAAAAAGTGGCTGTGACATACGGACGGACAGACGGACAGACAGACAGACAGACAGACAGACAGACAGACAGACAGACAGACAGACATGACGAATCTATAAGGGTTCCGTTTTTTGCCATTTGGCTACGGAACCCTAAAAATGGATATCAAAACTTTGCAAAATCATTTCAAAAGATTTAGTAGCAGATAATTTTTTTTTGTGGGTAGAATTTTTCATAAAGTTATTAAGCGTTTTTTCAGAAACTAACTTTAAAGTATCTGATAAAGTAATAATTTTTTGTAGTAAAAGTCTAAGAATTTAAATTAAAATCTATGTTATAATGTTGTACACTGACAGCCCTAAATCTTTTCCTTTCGTTCATTCCATCCAAAAGTTGTCTGTGATAAATTGCCCTGTGCAATAACACCGCCTATGTGCAATATTAGTAAAAACACTTCTTTTCTGGACTCTTGGCATATTGCACAAGTTGTAATTCTCTCAAAGTAATGTTGTATTGAGGTATTCGGTTGCGATAGGTTATTGACATTTTTGTTAGGTTGTGATTTATTGACAGACATAGCACAAAGAATCACCAAACTCCTGCTCCATCGTCTACCACATCATCGCTTACCATCAGGTGAGATAGTGGTCAAACGCGAGCCTATCAATAATAATAAAAAATCTTAAGTGGCCATATTGCTCGCAGAGAGCAGTGGTGGCTGAGTGGTAATGGCTTTGACTTACGAGTTGTAGGTCGCGAGTTCAAACCCAGTCAGGCGCATTACTTTGTGTAATTTACTTCATCACCACTGCTCTCAAAATGGTGAAGGAAAACATTGTGAGGAAACAGGCACATCCTAGAACCAAAAATTCGAAGACATGTGACATCCACCAACCCGCACTGGGCCCGCGTGGTGGATTACGGCCCATTCCCTCTCCTAGAGAGGAGGGCTGAGTCCCAGCAGTGGGAACATTAAAAAAAGGCTGATGATGATTGCTCGCAGAACAGATGGACGATATTTGGGGTGAGAAATCATCCAATAACTTATCCCGCTCTGATTAGTGAGAGAGAGTGTTAGACTTTTATTAACTAAAACCCATCACTCATGCCGACATCTCTTTGAGGCACGTGGGGCTCTATTAGCCTTCGTCTTGGATTTATAGCGAGCTACCCACAGGTAAGATGAAAGAAGTCAGAAAGGAAATACTTTCCGTTTTGTCCCTCAAATAATGCTTGCTGTTAGTTCCAACCACAAAACAGATGACACAATCCAAGATGACGACGATTTTCGTAAAAACTGATTTAATGGAAAAATGTCCTTTTTATTACAATTCGATGAATGAAAGAGTTACTTTGAAGGTAAACATTGTTACACGAGTTTATGATAACTTAGTTTTCATCTTGTGTAGATTCTGTAATAGAAGACAATTTATCAGGCAACCAGCCTGATAAATGGTCTAGATGAATGACTTTATTAGAACATCAAAACTATTGCAAAATAATTATAACTGTTCGCTTTATGACACGAATTTTTAGATTGGCATGTTTCGTATAGACTGTTCAGAGATAGTAACGAAATTTAAAATATCCAATCGTATAATATATTAGAGTAGTACCTACCTATTTTGGGGAGCATACACATTTCTTCAGTTACGTCAATACGTTCCAGGCATTAGCTCCTGTTGTGTACTGTGTTGTGTCCTGTTGGCTGGTTTTATTAAAAACCAGGAAGTTTCAAGGCCACGGTAACTCTTTCGAACAAACTAAGCTTAATGCCTTCGACCGATTATGTCATTGGGAGTTTACCTATGTACTACGCTTGGAACAAAAGTTACTAAAGAAGTCATATATCTTGAAGGATTTTGAACCAAACCGCGCGTACGAGCGTGGTTGCAGTCTTGGCCTGATTTATATATCTCTTATCGAGAAAAATATTCCGAAATAGTGATTACTATTTTTTAAAACTTAGCTTGTTACTATTATTTACTTTAAATATTTTTTGGATTGAATCGTGTTAATCAGATGAATGATTAAATTTTCAAATGACATTTTTTCCTAAACTATTTAGTATTATCTACTTAATTTATTAACAATATTATCACCTAACGTTAAAGAGCATGCAGGGTCATATTTTCTAATATGTGTGATGGTTTTTTTTTTTATTGTGGGAAAATCATCAATGACAACCCCCGCTCTTGGGCGGAGCGGGAGATAGTGACTAGACTCTTACTGACTAAAAACCCACCCCGTTTGTTCAAGCCTTCATACCGGGGCTCGAGCTGTGTTTCGAAACTAACCCTGGCCCCGGTAGGCTTCGGCCCATCTGGGCCCCTGCTGTTGCTGACAACTCCTTGAGGCGCGCGGGAACGCCTCTTGCACCGTCGACGACTTGGGCTTGGTCCGGACAGTTACCGGACGGTCGGACATCGAGCTACCCATTGCTCACTGTCCGCAAGCCTGCGCCTTCGGTGGCCGGAAATCGGAATCGGGATCCAGGCGACAGCGAAAGCGCCGTTGCCTGATGCGGTCGCCCTCCTCCTTTGCGAGTATTACTGCTTCGCAGAAGTCGGCGACCTCCTGCTACTCCTCCTCGCTGGAGCGATGAGTTAGATGGTCTGGAGACCATGGCCAGAACCAAGGCCTGAACCAAGGCCCGGCGCGAGAGGTCCCGCCGCCGAATGTGTGATAGATCACGTCGGGGTCACCACTTTGGAGGTACGGAGGTAACAGAGTAAAATCCCACATGCCTCCATTGAAAAGGGAGGATCCTCTGGCCAGACGGGTCTTATGTCTGGTGGGCAACTGCCCATTACCTGATTTCGGTTTGTCGTATATATTCAAATTGTGCGGAGAACTTTGATTGCGCGATGCAGGATTTCGTACTTTTGTTGTTCTTATGTGGCGCCATAGATGTCGCTGCAAATCGATATTGATGCACAATAGCACCCAACCGCATACCGCTCCAGTCGTAAAATTATACATATTTTAATAATTTTGGAATTAGCTCGATGTTTTGGCCATCAAGAAGTCCAGAGGCTCTAAACACGATCCATTTGACAACCTAAACTGAACTGTAAAAGGAATAGAGCTATGCAGGGTGTATAGCTCCATTCCTGTTTCTCGTTCGCACGTCAGATATTTTAACACATAGTAAGACCCCTGCGGTGCTATTCTTTAAGAAAACAGCCTTGAGCGCAGCGCTGATCGCAGCGACGAGTCGAGAGCGCAGTACGTTGAATTAACAACCCAATCTATAGGTACATTGGATCGTTAATCCGTCTTTGGATTATTGGATATTTGGATTTCGTCGCTGCGGCCAGCGCTGCGCTCAAGGCTGTTTTCTTAGTAGAGCACGCCAGATCTTAACTCGAACGAGTGCGTCTGGAGTAAGCAAGAGAGGCTAGTTAGACCCTATAAACGACCTCCTACCACCCCTCTTCCTAAATATCGCATTTTTTAAATTGATATATGGGGCATTTCACGTGAAGCGGACAACTACAAAATTGCTATTTAGAGCCTGTAGACCACCTCCTACCACCCCTCTTCTTAAATATCGCATTTTTTTAAATTGATACTAGGGGCATTTCACGTGAAGCGGACAATTTTTTGATGTTTCCGATTTTGGTAATATTTGTATGATTTACGAGTTATAAGGGTTTGAAAATTTGACGAACTCTCAGGCATGCGCTACTTCGAATGCCGGAAGTTGAAATTAAATAAATTAAGAAATAGATTTTATTCTTCATTTAATGAGGTTTTTAACTAAATATTCGATACCGAAAAAAAAAATTTTTTTGAAAAAAAATCTTTTTTTTTTAATTTTCACAAACTTGGACCACTTAATTTTTTTAACTTTTTTTGTAATGAAAGCTCTTAGTGTTACCATATTGCTCCCTAAGTTTTATAACGGACTTAAAAGTCGTTTAGAAGCCAGATCGATTACAGTGGCGGAGGGCGGTGGGAAATCAACGCTGTCTACGCATTGGGACAAACAGAGCGATCTTTATTATTAGTTTCTAACTTAATTATAGTTGTATTTAATTATTTTTTTGATTTTTAATCATAATAAAACCATGTTCAACGTTAATTCAATCCGTTTATTTATGATTTTTTACAATTTTATAAGGTAGACTGTTGCTCGTTGGCCTCATTTGTTTTACAAATTGTAAAAATCATAAAAAAAAACAATAAAGATATTATGTCCGTGTATCGAGAATATAGTTACATAAATAACACAGGTACTCAAATATTACTAAAATCGGAATTATCGAAATTTTTTATTTCTCTACATTACAATTACTCTTTTTTTATTCAATTTTCGCTCGAGAGTAGTTAGCGTTCATGTGTGAAATCGGTTTTCCGACTAACTGGAGCCTTTTATATTCGAATCGAGGAAATATTGGACAGGCCTGTTGGTCTAGTGGTTAGTGACCCTGACTGCTATGCCGGAGGTCGTGGGTTCGATTCCCACCCAGGACAAATGTTTGTGTGACGAGCACAATCATTTGTTCTGTGTCTGGGTGTAATTTATCTATAATATGTATGTATTTAGAAATATATAAGTATGTTTATCAGTTGTCTAGTACCCATAACACAAGCCCTGCTTAGCTTGGGACTAGATAGTGTTGTGTGATAGTTGTGGAATATTATATTACACTTATTCATATTCCTTCTCCGGGAAGCTTCAGAGCAATTCCTAATATTTATTTTGATTTTAATTTGATTCTAATTTAATTTATTTTAGATTTTAATTTAATTAAGATTTGATTATGATTTAACGATTTCATTTTGTTTTAGTCTTCGTTTGACATGAATTTCATTTTAATAGAATTTTAATATTCAATTTTATATATTCGCAAGTACTGAATTTGAAGAGGTGGAGAGATGAGCTTGATAAGTACCGGAGGGACTGGCCCGCACTCGCCGAAGACGGACGTGTGTGGAAAAGGGAGAGGGAGGCCTTCACCCAACAGTAGGACATAAATAGGTTAACTAACTAACCAACTCTTTTATAATTATTATGTCAAAGATTTTGTGGTTATACATTTATCTCATTTATAGAATTGTGAAATTCACCAACACGCACAGGGCCCGCGTGGTGGATTACGGCCCATTTCTTCTCTTAGACAGGAGGCTTGAGTCCCAACAGTGGGAACATTAAAAAGGCTGGTGATGATAGAATTGTGATATTTACTGTAAAATTGTAATATACCAACATTTGATTTTACAAATAAATAAATTAAAAATATTTTATTCATGTCATTATTTTTCGTCGATATTCATTGCATGTGCCATACAGTTTATCATTTTAAAATAATTTAGTATTTAAGGATTTCAATGTCACTTCAAATTCAAGCTTCAAATAGCTTGATAGCACGTTTATGCTTTAGTAGAATCAAAGTAGCAGATTCGAATAGTCGTAATTGATTTTCCACTAGTGTAAACTTTGTGATGTGTGCTAAAATCCAAGAATATTTTGAAAGAACATGAAGTTGAGAATTATGACTACTTTGATCTGATTCAGAAAAAGTCTGGTGAACAAAATATGGCTTCTCTGAAGCCAACAAGAAAACTATATATTTCAATAATCAGAAAAACATTTGCTTAATGGCGAGCAAATCTTTCAAAGGTGATAAAATATAACTTTAAGTATCTAAAAACGGTGACGTCACGTTTCATTTTTTGCAACTTTACCTAACCTAACAATTTCCTCTTCTGCCAGAATTTACTTAGTCGCAAACCGATAATAGTAGTTTATGTGACTAGGGGATAAAGCAGTGTCTTTAAGTCGCGGGCGGCATGTTGAATTCCGAACGAAACGAAAGTTGCTGATTTTAATCCCGAACGATAGTGAGGGATTTATAAAATTAACTCGTAGTTAATAAAGAAACCTGAGTGAAGTGAGGAATTCAAGCCGCCCAAGACAAAGACAGCTTTATCCCCGTGTTGCATACTCTACTTTTTACACCATCTGTGAGAAAATTAAAAAACAATTTGGTCAACCAAATCATATATTAGAGAAATATAAGTATTATATTTACAAGTTCATCAAACAAACAAAATTCACTACTCCAAGATTCTATAGTTTCAATTTTCTATAATGCTCCCGTCAGTAAGCAGGTTTTATTCTATTTTCTTTTTTTTTGTTAGTGGCTAGTTTGAATTAGTGTCAACTTGTGCGATGCACGTACATTTTAATTCATAAAATGTTTTTTTTTGTTCCAAATTTAAATTTCATTATTCCCTAGGGATCGGCCATACTGCATTATCTCCCTAGGGATAGAATGACTTGCTTTAAGTGAGGTTTGTGTGACGTATAAAACGACATTATCGAGCAGGTGGTGTAAAAAAAAAATATTTGTGTTTTTTAAGTAAAATAAATTTCATCATCATCTTTCTGCCCTTGTCCCGTTTTATTTGGAGACGGCGCAACACGTTTTTTTCTTCCATTCTGTCTGTCACTCGTCACGCTATCACTAACTCCCTTTTCTTTTATATCACTTCTCACACAATCCATCCTTCTTTTCTTTGGCCTCCCTCTCTCTCTCCATCCATCCACATGTAAACTCATAACTCTTTGCAACATGCGTTTCTTTCCTCCTCTTTAAATGATCATACCAAGACAAACGATTTCCTTTCAACTTTTCAGTCACTGGAGCCACTTTCAAACTAATTTCTCACTAACCATTCTCATTACACCACATATCCATTTTAACATTCTAATCTCAGCTACATGCAATCTTTTTTCATCCATCTTTTTCACAGCCCAACATTTTTATCCATACAAGTTGTTCCCATCATCTGTCGCCATTTCACCCATCCTGCGTTGATCCTAGGTGTTAAAATAAATTTATGAAACAAAAAAGTAAAAAAAAAAATCAAGTACAGATTACTTACCTAATTTATACAGATTAGTACTTGATTCATTTTTTTCACACTAGGCTTTATCATCCCATCATGGTAGCTAAAAGATGTCAACATTGGATATAGGCGTCTCCAAGTTTCGCTAAATGACTGGTCCTGTGCCTTTCGCATCTATAGGATTCCTACGACCCTCACCAGGTTATCGGTCCACCTTGTGAGTTCTATGAATAGTTCTAATATAAAAAAACGACGCAACGGAATTATATAAAGACCATACCAAGTTCCAGTCTAGCGTTCTGTAGCGCCTGCATTTTTATGTTGAGCTCTCTAACCACTAAGCTCTCTAACGTCTTTGGTTTGCTATTAACAATTTATTAGGCACCAAACAGTCTACTGTTTTAATTTATTAGCCTACTAGCTTTTGCTCGCGACTTCTTCCGCGAAAAAATTTAAAATTCTCCCAAGGAAAAATAGATACGGGATAAAAAAAAAATGTGTGCTACTCCAAGAGTTAGTCCATCCGTGTGTCATGTTTTATCTAAATCCGTTGAGCCGTTCGAGCAGCAAAAATTGACAAACATACACAGATACATTCACGCCGCCTAACCGTCCGGTAAACGTCCGGACCAAGCCTAAGTTGTTGACGGCGTGTAGATCCTCGTCTTCAAACCGTAGGGGCCCAGCACGGTCGAAGCCTACTGGAGCCATGGGTTCGCTTCTGAACTGAAAACTCGGCCCTGGAAAGCAAGACAACGAAGGAACTAGGAATGGGTTTTAGTTAGTAAATCTGACACTCCTTACTGCTCCACCCAAGGGCAGAAGGCGTCGTGAAAAACCTACTCCTAAAAACCCACTTAAAAAAGAAACACAAATTTTCACCTTTAGGTACATAATATTAGTGTGATATTTTGACCCACTTCTGGGCAAAGGCCTCCCATTTCTCCATTCAAAGTTCCCAAAGTCTTGGGCAATCTTTGGTCAAGTTTGCCTCGCGAACATTATGAATCCGTGCCATCACTTTTGCCTAGCTGTATACGTAATTGGATCCTGAATGGCATGGTGTGATTTTGAATAATGTATTACCTATAATGCATTATGGTATTCTTGGAATCGGAAAATATTTATGAGATTTTTGTTAGGCTTTATAATGTTACTATAAAACCAAATTATTCAGTCCCTAGTAATCAACTTTAATAATTATGATATATTTTGAAGAAAACAGCTATAAATCATGTCTGTCGCACCTACTTTTGATATTTTTTTATTGCATTTCAGAAGAAAGTTCATCATCATACTTCACCTTGAAAAATGCAAACTTATGCGAGATTATATTCCAAAGTAGCTTTAAATCTGTGGAAAAGAAGTTCATAGACCTAGAAACCTACCTTAGACATCATACCAACTGTCCAGATTCTTGTTTGGTTGGTATAGTAACATAATAACGCCTAACAAAAATTTGTGCGCAAGAAAACTTTTATTATCTCGAAAATGCGCAAAGTTTTATTATTGTCTCTTCATTATTAATCAACACCTCATAGATATTGTAAAAAATATTTCAAAAATAAAACTTTGCGCAAAAGAGAAAAAAAATAAAAATGTTGATTCAGTACATAAAAAATCATGCTATCACATATCGACGGGTTCCGGGCTATTTGTATTAACCGACATTTTTGAAACTTTACACCAGAGCAGTTTAAAGTTTCGATTTTTAGAAAAAAAAATGTAACTTTAGTAAATAGCATTATTTTTATTAAAAGAAGGATATTACTGTTTTTATAACATATTCCCCATAATCGAATTCATTTTTTTTCTAATATTCCTATTTTTAACGAAAATAAATGTCGCTTCATACAAAATGACCCATATTTTACTTTTTCTTATTCCAAGCTAAATGACTAAACCGCCTAGGTTTATTACTTCTTGTTCCAAGCTAAATGACTTAACCGCCTGGGTTTATTACTTCTTGTTCCAAGCTAAATGACTTAACCGCCTAGGTTTATTACTTCTTGTTCCAAGCTAAATGACTTAACCGCCTAGATATGCAAATAATAGCTCTAAGCTAAGTGGTTTAATCAAAGAGTTGGCCATATTTCAAACCTAAGCTAATTGATTTAATTACCATATCTTAAACTTATTAATGTTTGGCTAATTAGTTTATGGGACTGATTTTATTTAGATAAATTGTTTGTAATCATACTTGATTAATGAAGTTTGCAGAAATTGGCGGTTAAAACACTGATAAATTAAAAGGTACATACATAGGGTGTACCTACCTATCTTGTAATAATTATAAAATGAGAAATAAAACACACAGTAAAATGTTTAAAGATAAGTTTTTATTTAAAACTAGCTGCACCCGCGCGGCTTCGCTCCCGCTCTTCCCTACTTCAGCCTACTATACCCTACTCTACCCTACTATACCCTACTCTACCCTACCCTACTCTACTCTACTCTACCCTACTCTACCCTACCCTACTCTACTCTACCCTACTCTACCCTCCTCTACCTTACTGTACCCTACTCTACCCTCCTCTACCTTACTCTACCCTACACTATCCTACTGTACCCTACACTACCCTAATTTTCATTTTTTTTTCCATAAGAACCTTCTCCTCATAATAACGAACACAACAAAAAAAAATTAGCGAAATCGGTCCAGGCGTTGTTGAGTTATGCGCTTACCAACACATTTTGCGATTCATTTTTAGGGTTCCGTAGCCAAATGGCAAAAAACGGAACCCTTATAGATTCGTCATGTCTGTCTGTCTGTCTGTCTGTCTGTCTGTCTGTCCGTCTGTCCGTCCGTATGTCACAGCCACTTTTTTCCGAAACTATAAGAGCTATACTGTTGAAACTTTGTAAGTAGATGTATTCTGTGAACCGCATTAAGATTTTCACACAAAAATAGAAAAAAAGCAATAAATTTTGGGGGTCCCCATACTTAGAACTGAAACTCAAAAATTTTTTTTTCATCAAACCCATGCGTGTGGGGTATCTATGGATAGGTCTTCAAAAATGATACTGAGGTTTCTAATATCATTTTTTTCTAAACGGAATAGTTTGCGCGAGAGACACTTCCAAAGTGGTAAAATGTGTGTCCCCCCCCCCTCTAACTTCTAAAATAAAAGAATGATAAAACTAAAAAAAATATATGATGTACATTACTATAAAAACTGCCAACAAAAATTGGTTTGAACGAAATCTAGTGAGTAGTTTTTTTTTAATGCGTCATAACTCGAAAAAAATACACTATTATTAAAACATCGATCAAAGTTACAACACATTACAAGAACTTTTATATTATGTTACTTGCTGCTACGGAACCCTTCATGGGCGAGTCCGACTCGCACTTGGCCGGTTTTTTATATTATAGATGACCATCACTAGGAACAGCAGTAACTTCTTAGCTCACCAAGGTAACAACTAAAGTTATTATCACAATTGTATAGAAATCAGAAGTTAAACAGTCTTTATATTACGTAGCCTACAGTCTTATTAAGTGAAATAATTATTCTCATTCTTCTTAATTCTTAAAATTTAACGTTTCTGTATATAAGAACTTCTTTTTGAGATTTTTCTTTTGTTTTTTAAAAAGTATGTACTACTTTTTATAAGATAAAAGAAAAATCTCTTCAATTACAAAAAATGGTTTCTCTATAAAATAATTTGTTTTAAAAATAATCACAAAAAAAATTATTAAGAGTGTTTCTTTGGTTTTCATTTTTTTACATATTTTCTTCTACTATTTTTTTCTAACTTTCTCAGTAATCAAAATCAAAAACATCTCTCGTTAAAAAAAAGTTTAGAAGTTTTCTTACTTGTTATAGATACTATCCCTAGTTTTTCTTCAATAACAAAAATAATTTTAATCTCCTATGACAATAATAAATTGTAGTTAACTACAGTAACAAAAAATAATAATCAAAATTATTAAAAATAACATCTTAGTTAAAATTAAACCATTCTTTTCCTTCTTACTAATACTTTCTAATTAATTTTCTTCTTTATACTGAAACACTTGTTATTTCCCTATTAGACATAATGAAAATTGCTTAATCTGGCAGGTCTGTTTCGTCTTCAATATCAGTATTTCGATCAGTGTATCTTTGCCAGTATTGCTGGATGGTAGGTTGATATATTCTGAATGAAATATTCTTGGGATAGCGCCAGTGTCACATAGCTTTTTCAGGTCATTATATTTTGCTTTAGTGATAGGAAGCTTTGATTTATATTTTGCATTGAGTTGTTTCGGTTTAGCATAAATTTGTATGGACTCTTCTTTTGCATCATCTTGCATGCTATATTTGACGACCATCACGTTTGAATGTTGCTACACGAATCTTGCTTATTTTACCAACAAGGTTTCCCTTGAAATATTTTTCGGAAAATTCTTCATAATTCTTGAAGTCTTCATGTGTAAGGCCTTCCACCTGATAGGGTCCTGGATCCTTTCTAGCTAGCTGACAAATTGTCAGCCACTGTGAAGGTGCCCATACCGTTGTGTGTCGAACTGAATTTTCTATTGTAGCGTGAATGCTGTCTACTGTCATCTCTGTGTGTCCTGGTAGCAGATAATTCATCTGTATAGTTTCTAAATTTTTTGATATCAATAAAGCGTTGTGGATGGCTGCCAATACGATCTTGTTTTTATTTTGCCCGGGGCATGAATCCGAGTACAAAATTAAACTTTTAATGGTTTCACGTTCATCAACGTTGTCTATGTACTTTTTCAAAATAGTGGAAATCTCATTACCACCTCTTTTGCCTTCCGTTTCTTTGCAAACATAGCAGAAACCATTGCGGGTTACACTTTCGTAAAAACACAAGTTAAAACTGTGTATTTTCTTGCATAAAAGAGTGTCATGCCGTTTCCATATGGGGTATTCAATACCTTTTGCAAGTCAAACGAGGTACAAATAATGGAACTATTCTTTTTTGGAAGTTCTCTATGACATTCTAACCTTTTCTTTGAGGCATCCTTCTTCTACTTCAAACAGTTTACCTTAAATGGAATAAGAATAATTCTTATTCCATTTAAGGTAAACTGTTTGAAGTACTAGAACTTCAATTTTGTTATTAACTGAAACGACCTTGCAAATCAAATATTGAATAAGAAAAATAGGTTTAACCATAACCTTTAAATGTTTACTGATGAAATCCTAATAGTTCATGTGACCGACATAATCATTATCTACTGCAAGTTAAATGGTTGAAAGGACAACATCTAACATTTTATGTACAGAGTTAAATGTATGGATCGACACTGGGTATGAATTTAACAAAGAGGCTAAATGTATTAAACGACATTCTTGTATATTTACACGGTAAAGCTAATTGCATTAAGCGACACTGGATAAGAATTTAACAAAGAGGCTAATTGTATGAAGCGACATTTCTATATATTTATAAAGTCAGGCTAATTGATTTAACGTGCGTTGCATGTAAATTGTAGCTACAGGAAAAAAAGTTTAAACAACTGTCTGGTATTTGGTAGTGAGCTTAAGTAGACAGTTCCTAAATTTGTCAATATTTTGTGTCGCTTCATACTTTGCAGTCCAAAATGGACCCAAAAAATGTGGTTGTATTAAGCGACAAAAAAGTGCTCCGATCGTTACCAAACCCAGCTCAAATAACGCAGAAAAATTCGCTGATTCCAAATATGTATAAAAGTCTATATCGCTCAGAGTGTCGCTTAATACAATTAGCCCGGAAGCCGTCGATATATAATTAGTCATTAAACCATAAGTACTAGTAGTAATATGATCGTCAAGGTTCATAAAAACAATATTAGAATAACCATACCTTGCTTAGTTGCAGCCATAATACACTTCGGTTAAATATGACGATTACTTGCAGAAATAAATGTTTTAATCTTCACGAACGCTATCGGATAATTAATGATATGGGTATAAACTTTGAGCTGATGTAATGGACAGCAGTTAGCAGTTACTGATTTAGTATTTGTAGAAATGATGTAACACATTCTTAGGTCTACCCTTAAATAGTTTTTTTTTTTTAAATATTCTCATTTTTGAAAATTGAGTTTTGAGCATTACGTTGTATGGACGGGTCCCAGTGTGTACCGGCTAACTTCGGTCGTAAAATTTCATTGCTTTTTGTATACTGCTTTGTAGAAACAACTTTAGGCAATTCGAGTAAGGATGAATTTGCAAAAAATATGTTTATGTTATGATTATAACTACCTATGTAGAATTGTTGAATGATTGGTGACAGTTTCGAGTGTTACTTTTGTTCGAGACAGTGCTTCTTGGGTTTTTTAATTCAATGAGCAAGGGCGATTTTCAAGGTATTTTATTTTTATTGGTATATTTTGTGTATTCATAGTTGAAATATTCATTGACAACATGAATCACTTACAATATTGTTGTCTTTATGTATGAATTTGAAATAAGCAATCTTAATAAATGAATTTATCGATTTTTTCCTTCGTAAAATTTGTTACTAAGCCAATATTAACTTACTTCTTTTATAAATAGTATAAAAATATTGTTATCTGATAGCGTAAAATCGTTTTAATCAACTCTGTCTGTGTATATTAGGTGTTGGATTATTAAAATATAATTGGTTTTGATAAGATTACAATTTCGGTCTTGTTAAGGCTTGTTATACATACTTGTGCAAAGTGCATTTCGGGAATTCATTTCCGGACAAACAAAAGGAAATCGCTGAATCGAAATAGGGTCGCGCATATTGACATAAGAGATCGCATTGCGCATGTGTCCCACCCCTTTTCTTTTAACCCATTATAGATAATTGCATAACAAATGCCCACAATACCTTAGTAAAACGATAATGCCCACAATTTAATAATCTATTTATAGAAACTTAATATAACTAAGTGAATGGAAGTGCAATCGATGGGTGCGCGCGCAACTGTCAACATGGCTTCTTGCGTCAATTCCGGCGACACGACCCGTTTTCACCGCAAACATTCATTGCCGCTAACAAAGGTCTAAAAAGAGTAGAGCTCAGAGAAAAACAAGAAATGGATGTTGATGGGTTCGTTGAGAACGACAATAAAGCTAATGTAGATATTGGGTAGTGAGTGCTAGGCGGAATACTGTGGGTTAGTGTACCACCCGACTTAGGGGACCGCGCATCAAAAGATTCTCCCATGCGGTGCAATTCCTTTGCAAAAACAATTTATAAGAATGTATAGAACGTCCTAAACAAAGACTTAGATTATTATCAATCACGTGTGTCAAATTCGAGTCGTATTTATTTCATGTAGTAGTCACTCTCGCGAACCATGCAATAAACAGACAAGATACTGAAGTTTGTTAAATTAAAACAAGAAATATTTAATTAAACGAAGTGGAAAAATTGAAAACAGTATTACTAGACGAACCAGGTCTAAAGGATCTGGGCTGAAAAGTCCTATTTCACCTGTAATGGAGAAAGGTGAACGGTTTTCAGAATATTTGTTCGCGAAGATGGGCCCTGGTGATCGAGGGCCGAAGACGACCGAAGACCGGTCAGCTCCAGTTGAAAGGACAGGAGTTCGGAAGATTTTGGTCGACAATGTGATGCTGGTGGTTACTTTGGTTGGTGTCATTACTGGAATTGGTCTAGGTGAGTCTAAACTTTTTTTTGAGTTGTTTTTGTTTTCGTTTAAGTTATATTTGTCGTCTGTATTATGGTATAGTCATGTATGATCTTTTTAAAAATTTTATGCTATACGTAAATCATCGAGTGGATAAATAAATTTCTCTAAGTACGACAGCTAATTTGCCAGCTGCAGTGGTGCAGTGTCTAATTCAATTATTACTTAGTTCTATTGAATACAATCACACCCTTTAGTTTCTTCTATGTTTCTGAAGAATTGATCTGTTTGGTCTTGAAAATAATCTGCTGCAAATTTAATTTTGTCTGAATTGTTGCATTAGAAGACAAAGAACAGAGCTTCGACGTGAATACAAACCATGTGGTCATCTTCAATAGAGTTCATTGCCCAATAAATGAATGGAAATTCCATTCTATATAAATAGCTTCCTAAAGCGAAAGAAAATTATTAAAAAGCATAATATAACTACAGTTTACTAATCTCATTGAGTGCTGATTATGTATGTCAATCATGCAGATAAGTTGCTATCGTCTAAAGCCTTATGCCAGTTATAAAACTTATTGAAAAGGACCTTACTCCGAGCTTAGGCCTACGTCACGTAGCTATAAGTTTTGATTGCAGCTTCAGTACACTACATGCATATTTTCATCTTGCTGTCACTTTTCTTCCTCTTCTTCCTGCCCTTATCCCATATTACTTGGGGTCGGCGCAACACGGTTGTTTTCTTCGATTCTGTCCTGTCACCCGTCACACTAACACCAACTCCCTTTTCTGTCATATCACTCCTCACACAATCCATCCATCTTTTCTTTGGCCTTCCTCTCCCTCTCCATCCATTTACATGTATACTCAGAGCTTTTTTAGTGACATGCGTTTCATTCCTCCTCTTTATATGACCATATCAAGACAAACGATTGCCTTTCAAATTTTCAGTCACTGGCGCCACTTTCAAACTTCCTCTATCTTGCTGTCATTATATGTAAAAAAACTTTACACTGTTCAACCTGAATATAATCATGAAGAGTCCTCTGCAACTGGAATCTCTCAAATGCATAACAGTTCGATCCGGTTGGCAACAATATTGTTCGACATAGCTTGATGACGTTTGAGGTAGACATGTTAATGAGTTAAGAGTGGACTCTCTGAGGCTAGTTGGAGTGAGAGTACAGCAGTTCGCAGCGTGTCTGGCAGTAGTTGGATGAGAGTTCTTAAAAATTGAAATGAATGGACAATGATAAAAAGGCTTAGTTTTAGTAGCGGGTGGCTGTAGAAAATATTTTGGCATCAGGCACCATTATATCAGCGCATCTGGCTATGGGCCTTCGACTTTAGCGTTAAAGTATTTTGAACTTTAAATTTTTAGTATCTAAATCCACTTTCCTTTGTAGGTCTCGGTCTCCGCCCCTACCACTTAGGCCCCGATGCGTTAATAATAATATCTTACCCTGGAGAACTGTTCATGAGGCTGCTCAAACTGATGATCCTGCCTTTGATAATCGCCAGTCTTATCGCTGGCTCAGCGAGTTTAAACGCAAAGATGAGTGGAAAGATCGCAGTGAGGACTTTACTGTATTTCATTTTGACGTCAATGTTTAACGCATTCCTAGGACTTTTACTAGCTATGCTGATTCACCCTGGAGTACCGGAGATCAAACAGTTTGGGTCATATGTTGAGGGGAAACGGGAACACAGTATTTTGGATAGCATTTTGGATATTGGAAGGTATGTTTTTTTTTATCTTAACAGAATCCTACAATTCTAAACAAAATAATAAGAGAAGAAAAAAATATAAAGTGTTGGTGCCTTCTTAAAGTTACTGGCAAATTGACACCTGTTGTTTTGTGTCTATAGTATTTTTTTGGGGTAACAGCCCCGACTTACGAGTTGTAGGTCGCGGGTTCAAACCCAGCCAGGCGCATTATTTTATGTAATTTATTTCATCAACACTGCTCTCAAAACAAAATTCGAAGACATGACTGTGACATCCACCAACCCGCACTGGGCCCGCGCGGTAGATTACGGCCCATTTCCTCTCCTAGAGAAGAGGCCTGAGTCCCAATAGTGGAAATATTATAAGGCCAACTATGCTATGCTATAGTATTTTTTATTATTCGCTATTCTGTGGAAAGAGACGCCTAGAACATATTGTACTGATCTTTTCTTCTTCGCACAAACAATTCTAAATTATTGAATTTTATACAATTTCCAAGTTAACCACGAGTATTTAAACGTAAAGAAAAATTTGATACGCACAGAAAATACAATAATAAAAGGATATCAATAAAACTGGAGGCGGTGGAGGCTAAAATAAATCCTGTTTCATGATAATGCAGAAACATCGTGTTGTAATTCTGATCGTCACCTTCACTTAGCACAAGATTTCAAATGTTTATTTTCTATTTGGAATGCAAATTGAAGATTCTGATTAGACAGGAGAATCATGGAGTGTCTTGACGTAATCCTTTGTATTCTAAACCTTCACTCCCCAGAGTAAGACGATGACAGTGAAAACACGCAAGCTTACTTCATAAAATCATCATAATCAATCCCTAGACATCCATTATGGGGCGATTTAAACAAATCCTATTAAGCTAATGGCTTAATCCAATTAATATGATTGTTTACAGGAACATATTTCCGGATAATATTGTGCAGGCTGCTTTCCAGCAAGCACACACAGTGTATACTCAACCTCCAATCATTTTTGGGAAGAATATGAGCGATAATGACACTGTGCCTGCTATGGTTCGAGTTGTGGCGTACCGGTGAGTTATACAATTAATTAATATGATGAGTTTAACGTCATGACTGAAATGGGTACTTGGAAAACTGGGACCAGATTCCGCACCCTGGTTGGTCATAGTAAAGACAATCTTCACAAATACGAGTTCTCTGTCAGCTCTGGTCTTCAGTGTGTGTGCGGCGCGGCGTCTCTCCGCAGACCATGTCCCACCTTTCATCTTGAGTCATGTACCTTGTTACTTGTTCATGTAGGGATCTAATGACAGCATTAGTGGACGGCATTGCCAAGGCTGAATACTAAACAAGTAAAGTAATTGTAATTTGAAAACAATAACTATTTTTGCCGTCGACACGCTAAGAAGAAGAAAAACGGTTAGAGTTCGTTTTGTGATAATATTATATTTTTTATCTGTATACGTGTGTTGAAACATTATCCGTTATTTGGAAGACCTGACCATAATTATTATATTCTTTTGAGTTCAGTGGACAAAACGTTTTGTTAGACGCGTTATTTGACCACAGTGAAGCATCTTACACTTTTCCAAATTGAAATAACTATAAAAATGCTATTTGCTGTCTGAAAACCAAGTAGGTGCTAGTATAGTATACTAGTATTTTTTACGAGTATTCCTTTTTTTGTTGAAACTAATACTTGACTGCGATCCTATCTAATGGTAAGCAGTGATGCAATGTCTGATGGTGAGGCGCCCTAGTTTATTAGCCTATTCACTCTTGTCTTGAAGACACTCAAAGATCATGGGTCAAAACGTACCCACTTTGTAGCAAGTTGAAATTGGTACCATTCGAAAGGTCTTCGAAAACGTAGATATTTTTTGTATAGGAGCAACTTTGTAACTTATGTAGGAAAAAAGATATTTGATGTTGAAAATACCGAAAATCCTTAGTAAAATCGACCCACGCACGTTCAACATTTTTGTGATTTTATGCGTTAGGTGGGTTAGGTGGAAGTTCGAACTATTTTGTGTCAGCGTCGGTGACCTGTCAGTGGTTAGTACCTGTTAGGAACTGATTTTGAGAGCGCGCGCATATCTAAGTTTATTTTATTCTTACTTTTATTTACAACCTCGGCTTTCACAACGGACTTCAGTGTATTACTTAACGATTGGATTATTATTACTAATCTGTTAAAAAAAATGGAAGGTGAACGCCATATACAGTGTGTTACATGTACAAGAGACATATAGATTAGAGACTCTATAACAGATATAGAAAGTGCTGGCTATGTTGCCCATATGCCACCAAGTAAAGATAGGCATGTCACACAGCTTACAGACATTCAAGCCAATAAATCTCGAGAAATCACCATAGTGCGTTGGGTCATTGAAATAATAAACGAATGGTTCAAAAGGGACTACAAAACACTTAGGCACACAGTTATCAATAAAACACTTCCTCACTTATTTGAAGACTTCCGTATTGCGGGAGCCCGTATAAATGCATTTAGGCAGCGTCTGACAGATAATGAGCATGCCCACACTTTTATCAATATAATAGCGCAAAGAAGAAGTGAACCCAACAGACTGGGCAATTATGTAGTCGTAGAACATATGAACAGACAGCGAGCGGTGTTCACAATAATGACGGCTACGTCAATATTATTTCCACAATTGCCAAAAGAAGACGTCATTCTACTCACTTTTTGGAACATACCATTTAAAGCTCGCTAGATCATATGTTGCCGAGCATTTGCGAGGTGGTGATGGAATATATAATATTGAGGTACTTACCTTCGAACCGTAGCCCTAGTATGTCGCAGCATGGGCTAGTAACCGAAAATTGCTCGTTAATTAGAGCCCGCATATAATTGAGGCACGTGTATTACACATATATTTTAATCAAGGTTAATGGCCAAGGCAGAGAAGCCATCGAAGCGTATTATTGCTCCTGCATGACGGGTATGAGAACTCTAGGTGCTTGTGCCCATACTATTAGCGTAATATGGTATTTAGGTGTTGGCAGGCACTTAGATAACATCGAAGGTCCAGCAAGTGCTTGGTATGATATAATAAATGAAAGTAACAACACAATTTAATAAAACTGTGCTATTTAAGATTGTTAGTTTTTATTTAATATTTTTTCTGTACCAAAAACCAATGGTAGAAAGCTCTCTAAAGACAGAAAAAATGACTACCTATTTATTTGGTCCAAAAAGCAGAAAAAGTGCGATTATTGGCAATTAAAATGTTACAAAAAAGTTATCATAACTTCGGTCTTTCATTCATTCATTTATTCGTTCATTTATTTTCGAGTAACTCAATTAAGCCTCTTCTAAATTACACCTAGTCTAAAATGCTACAAAGTGGGTACGGGTTCCATACAAAATTACCCATTGTTCAATAATCTTGTAACTTTATTTTTTAATAATGCTCATTTACCAACTAATCCGCACTGGGCCCGCGTGGTGGATTACAGGCCCGTTCCCTTTCCTAGATAGGAAGCCAGAATCCCAGCAGTGGAAAGATTAAAAGACTGATTAAACTACACTTATACTAATGCTTGTTTCCAGGTCTGGTACCAACACATTAGGTTTAGTTTTCTTCTGCCTCGTCTTTGGCAGTCTTCTTGGGACCTTAGGAGCCAAAGGTCAGGTGGTGATCGACTTCTTCCAAGCGATCTTCGAGGTGATCATGAAGATGGTGACGGGGGTCATGTGGTTCACCCCTGTTGGGGTCAGCAGTGTGATCGCTGGGAAGATTTTAGGTGTCAATGATGTGGGTGAGTTGGACTGACCATTTTTCAAACTTATTTTTTTTTAATTTTTTAACTATATGTGTGGCTTTCTTTATTCTATGGTTCCATTTCAGAATATTTTAAGTTAGTTTTATAGTTGACTGTATTTATTTATTTATTAAAATCTTTATTGTACACCAATTAAACAAAAATAAATACAGGACAAACATTTAAAAGAATAAACTAAGTGCACAATGTACTCAATTGTTTTTAACTATTTTTGGAATGTCACGTATTTTGTCTTTACAACGACTAAAATTTAAACAAATAACTTAATTTTCCGAACATGACGTTTTTTAGAAATCGTTTTTCTTTGCCATATTTCGGTTTTTATTTATCTAAGTATATAGTTTTAAATTACAAGCAAAACCATTTTGAAAAATCGTTGTTTTGAAAATTTACTTGATATATATATACAAATCAACAGGATCTATAGCTTTTATCAGCAGTTTTGTCTGCTTAAAAGTAGAAAATTATCGCAAAGAAACATACTTCTGAAATAGAAGTATTTTATTGGAACGAAGTTCCTTATCGCGCGTTGTGAAAGGGGGCTAGACGGAAAAAATTCTCACGAAAAGTTGTAACGACACTTTTTGCACTTTTTTTTTAATGTTTTTGGCTTGGAAACTAAATCTTTATCTAATAATGGAAATTCAAAATGGCGGCTGCAATAAATTATCAACTTTTTCGATATGGGTGTCTTTTTCATGGTTTTTGAGGGTGTTGAAGCCGATAGTACTGTCAAAATATGAATCCATGATGGCGGCTGCAATAAATTATCAACTTTTTCGATATGGGTGTCGTTTTCATGGTTTTCGAGGGTGTTAAAACCGATAGCACTGTCAAAATATAAATCCAAGATGGCGGCTGCAAGAAATTATCAAATTTTCCGTCATGGGTGTCGTTTTCATAGTTTTCGAGGGTGTTGAAACCGATGGTACTGTCAAAATATAAATCCAAGATGGCGGCTGCAAGAAATTATCCAATTTTCCGTCATGGGTGTCGTTTTCATGGTTTTCGAGGGTGATGAAACCGATAGTACTGTCAAAATGTAAATCCAAGATGGCGGCTGCAAGAAATTATCAAATTTTTCGTCATGGGTGTCGTTTTCATGGTTTTCGAGGGTGTTGAAACCGATTCTACTGTTAAAATGTAATTGTGTTCCTTATCGCGCGTTGTGAAAGGGGGCTAGATGGAAAAAATTCTCACGAAAAGTTGTAACGACACTTTTTACTATGGTAAACTATCGTAAGCCGTGCGGCGTGCGCATGTTTCTCTGTGTGTCTCTCTTTCTCTCTTATATATATATATATATGAACTTCGTTCCATCCGGGTGTCCCTTGACAACTCTCAATTTTTTTCCTACTAGCTGTGCCCGCGACTTCGTTCGCGTGTACTACAGGATTTCGAATATATTTTTTCTAAAATAAAAGTAGCCTATGTTACTCCTTATTACATCAGCTACCTGCTAAAAGAAGGTCCGTCAAAATCGGTCCAGCCATTTCAGAGATTAGCCCGGACTAACAGACGGACAGACAGACAAAAATTGTATAAAATGTTATTTTGGTGTATGTACCGTATATATATTCTTATGCATGTAGTAAAAGCAGTTATTTCAATATTACAAACAGACACTCCAATTTTATTTATAAGTATAGATTTAGGACATTGTCTATCCATGTACCCAATTCTATTCAAATTAATTCAGCTGTTTGAGCGTAAAGAATATCTAACAGATATACACACGCAAACTTTCGTCTTTATTTACAACACTTTTTAGGGTTCCGTAACCAAAGGATAAAAACGGGACCTTATTACTAAGACTTCGCAGTCTGTTTGTCTGTCAGTCACCGGGCTGTATCTAAAGAATCGCGATAGCTAGACAGTTGAAATTTTCACAAATTAGGTATTTTTTGTTGCCGTAATAACAAAAAATACTATATACAAAATAAAACAAATATTTAAGGGGGCTCCAAAGTCAAAGTCAAAGCATTTATTTTAAATAGACCATTTGCAGGCACGTTTGAATAGTCAAATGTCGGTCAGTCCAAGAAAAGTGAAGCTAAATTGCACGTTCCAAAGAGTAGGTCTCTATGGAGAAGAACGTGTAAGAAACTCCATGGACACTCTTTTAAATCATATTGTGTGTTACATATAATGCTTGGTTACATATTACTTGTTGCTTCTATTATGTGAGCACAATGTAGATAATAAAATAATAATATAAAATAATTAAAAGATAAAAACTGAATTAAGCATAGTAATAATATAGCTCCCATACAACAAAAGCGATTTTTTTCTGAATTTCCCAAAGGATGATACGGAACCCTTTTTGCGCTGCTCTAACGTTTACATTGTGCGATGTTACATTTCTAATTTACCCATTTTCAGCGTCAGTGATGTCCCAACTAGCTTGGTTCATAGCTACGGTGGCTGTCGGCGTGTTCTTCTACCAGCTCATCGTGATGCAACTTATATACTTCTTGTTCTTACGACGGAACCCCTACAAGTTCTACTGGGGATTGTCACACGCTATGCTTACTGCCGGTGCTACTGCTTCCACGTAAGTCTTGGTGTTATTATATTGAATCCTAGTTTCTTATTTTTTCATAAATTCATTAAACCCCTAGTGAACACCGGCGTTAACTCTCTCATTGTCCTTCTATTGTTATAAATTGGTGCTTGGCTGCAATACCACCTGATGGTAAGCAGTGGTGCAATCGTTCTGATCACAGTTTCAGTGAAATGCACTTTGTTTTCCTGAGAACTTTTTAATAGAACCAAAAGTATCCATATCTTCATTCAGCTGAAAGTCTATCATCAAATGACTCAATCTACTCTGGGTGGAGCGAAAGGGAGTAGTATTAAGTAAAACCCACCTATGTTCCTTCGGTTGCCCTTTGCTTTCCAGGGCGGTTGTAACTTTTTTTACTAGTCTATTGTGGTGGCACTAGAGGAAAGCTTATGTCTAGCATAGGATGTCTTTCGGCTGAAATGGTGGAAAGATTCAGGAGAGACCACGTATCGGAAGACGCAGATTTGGAATTGCAACGATTTAAATGCTACAATGTCGGATGGAATATTGCTATAAATCTATCTGTGCTAAGTTTAACAAAACATGAAAACCGTAATGAACAGATAGAAATACTTTCACATTAATAATACTTACATTATTACGAAGAATGTTTGATATATAAACTATTTCTAATATCAAGCTTTTTCATAATGACATATTCATATAGCGAGGTAAAAAATTAAAAACATTGCTAAGCAGTAGGTACCATTTTTTTTTTTCGATGGGAAAAATCATCTTATGACAACCCCCGCTCATGGGCGGAGCGGGAGATAGTGTCAGACTCTTACTGACTAAAAAACCCATCCCGTTCCTTCAAGCCTTCATACCGAGGCTCGAGCGCCCTTTCGGATAACCCTGGCCCCGGTAGGCTCCGACCCGGCTGGGCCCCTGCTGTTGCTGACAACTCCTTGAGGCGCGCGGGAACAGCGCGCGCCGTCGACGACTTGGGCTTGGTCGGCCGGACAGCGAGCTACCCATTGCTCACTGTCCGCAAGCCCGCGCCTACGGTGGCTGGAAATCGGGATCGGAATCCCGGCGGCGGCGGCGAGAGCGCCGTTGCCTGATGCGGTCGGCCTCCTCCTTAGCGAGCATTACTACTTCGCAGAAGTCGGCTCGCGCCTGCCATTCCTCCTCGCTCCGGACCATGGCCTCAACCAAGGCCCGGCGCGAAAGGTCTCCGCCGCCGATCACCCCCACGAGGGCACGGCGATGCTCCGCCCAAGCAGGGCACACCGCGATTGTGTGCTCCACCGTGTCCTCCGGGCGTTCCGCACAGTGGCGACACCCGGGCGTCACTTCCGCTTTGATTCGGAACAGGAACCTCCCGAACTTGCCATTTCCGGTGAGGACCTGTGTCATGCGGAAAGTACCATCATTATAGATACATTCGACATGACTGACTTTTGTATCACAAGCTAGAAGAGCTTCGGGAGTACACAACATATAAATACTAACTAGGTCTACTTATGAAGTTGCTGTTTTCTAAAACTATTTATTTGTTTTTTTTTTTTTTCATTTTTACTTTACTTATATCATCGCAATATTTCGATCTGGAAAAAATCAGGTTATATTTTTTAAATCATAATTACTTATAATAGAATGAAAAAATACCTACTTGGGCCAAGTAGATATATTCTTGACCTTTTTTTTTTATTGCCTGGAAGAGCTACTGCTCCATGAAAGAACTGTTTAAAGGCACTTTGCCCATGTCACTGAAGCGTAAGCTGATGGACATGTGTATTCTCCCCATTCTGACCTATGATGCACAGACTTGGTCTTTGACTAATATCCAAAAGTCCAAACTCAAGGTTTGCCAGCGTGCAATGGAGCGCAGCATACTAGGTATTAAATTAACAGATCATGTTCGAAACACAAATCGTTGATGTGGCTCAAAACGCTGCCCAACTTAAGTGGGACTGGGCAGGACATGTCTGCCGCATGTCTAAAGAGCTGTGGGCGCTGGATTGGTGCCCGGACACAGCAACGCGGGGCCGAGGCAGACCACTAAGGAGATGGCAGGACGAACTGGATGGCTTCCTTGAGAATTGGAATGAGAAAGCGAGGAACCGTGATCGTTATGTTTTTCTTTCTTTTGTTAGAAAGAGTGGAGCGAGGCCTTTGCTCAGCAGTGGGACAATATGGGCTAACTATAATAATAATAATTACTTATAATTAAGATTTAAAAAAATATATACTATTATACTTTTGTATTTCCGATCATGCCATCTGAAGCAGCAAAAGCTACTACAAACTTTATACAATCCACAACACTAACTTAAGGGACAACGTTTCATTAACACCATGAATGAACTCTATTACTTTTGATTGAACCTAATAGACATCTCAATCAAAACCAATGTCCACTTCAATATTGTTCTGTAACTATTACACAAGATGATTTACAAGCATGGTTCCAATTCAATCAATTGCGTAAGAAAGCAGGCAATAGTCGTCAATAATATTGATTTGTTTGCCTGCGTGCTTCAAATAACTTGACATCAAAGAATCATGTCTTAAAATATATAAGTTTTATGAAACCTTGAGTAAGGTTGCGGAAGCTCTTACAAATGGTAGTTGGAAATAATTTCGCAGTTCCCTATTGCTTATAAATCTTTAGCACGCAATGTGTTTGGTTAAGCATGCAAGTCTATTTTAAGTCTCCTATGGTTTTATCAATAGCTTGGATTATGGTGAGGGGTTTTGCCGCATTGCACTTAAATTCTTAAATTATGTAAATTATCAAGACGTTAAGTAATTCAATCATATTCACGTGTAATGCTTTATTTATTGAATACATAACACAAATGTGAAAAAAAAAGAGGAGAAAAAATAAAAGATTTACAAATCAAAGTCAAAGTCAAAGTCAAAAGTTTTTTATTTTACATAGGCCTACATGGGCACTTATAAAACGTCAGAAGCTAGTGCACGGTTCGAAATTGGTCGTTTTTTATGGAGAAGAACCGGCAAGAAACTCCATGGTTACTCTTTTTAAAAAAATGGTTGTACTTACAATATTTCCATATAACAGTATTAAAAGGTATTATTTAAGAACAGTGTAAACCGGTCTATATTGTACTCAAAAGCACAATAAAAATAATCATTTAAAAAAAGTGTGTCAAATATGAAGTAATCTAAGAATTCGTGGAGTCTACAGTGTTCTTCCATTTACATAATAAAAAGAGGCTATATAAAAAAAAAGGTAGAAAAAATAATAATAATTACAACTGTCAGTAAATGAGACGTTAACAACCAAAAAAAAAAGAAAAACTAACGAATTTAATGTGGTTGGAGTCAGATAATATAAAAAAAAAAAAAAATTGCAAAAGCAATGTGTTAAAGAGAAAAAAAAAATATGTTACAACAAAGATGGAGCAGTTAATAGATACATTCGCATAATATTATAAGTTACCAGGGGGCCACAAGTGCAGAGGCAGTCATTGCCAAACAAGCGTGTCTTCGACATAGTCTTTAACCTTGTAATATGCTTTTTTGGTTAAGACACGCTTAATATGGGTTTTGAACTTTCCTTCGCTAAGTTCAGTCACCGCTTTTGGTAGCTTGTTATAAAAGTTTATGCTATTTACTAAAAATGACTAACTGGTCTGGGCTAATCTCCATTTGGGCAATATAATTTCGTGTTTACTACGAGTATTTATGTTATGGAAACCGCTTCTAATTTTGAAAAGTCCTAGGTTTTTACGTACATACAAAATACTTTCTAAGATATAAAGAGAAGGCAGTGTCAATATATCTATTTCTTTGAATTTATTTCTGAGGGACTCGCGAGGACCCATTTTATAAATAGCCCTGATTGCTCTCTTTTGCAATACGAAAATCGAGTCTACATCAGCTGCAGATCCCCACAGTAAAATGCCATAAGACATAATACTGTGGAAATAGGCATAGTAAACTAACCTAGCTGTGGCGACATCTGTCAACTGCCTTATTTTTCTTACTGCATATGCCGCTGAGCTTAATCTACCTGAGACAGTTCTAATATGAGCACCCCACTGCAGTTTGGAATCGACAGTTATACCTAAGAACGCAGTTTCTGTAATTACATCAAGTTTTTTGCTATCAAGAATTAGATTGATGCCAACTTGAGGGACATTCGGTAATGAAAACTTTATACATTTAGTTTTATTTGCATTTAGTAAAAGATTATTAGCAGCGAACCATTTCGAAAGAACAGCCAGACTTTCGTTAACGCGCAAGACATCCGCATCTTTTCTATCCACTTTAAAAATAAGGGAAGTGTCGTCAGCAAATAGAATTATATCTGATAAATTAGCCATCATGTAAGGAAGGTCATTAATATAAACTAGAAAAAGGAAAGGGCCAAGAATTGAACCCTGGGGCACGCCCATCCTTACTAAAGACCCCGAGGACGTCACCCCATTTATGGATACTTTTTGCTGCCTGTGAGATAAATAGGAAAAAACAAGATCAGCAGCTCGTCCACGAATTCCGTAGTGATGTAATTTACAGATCAGAGTATTATGGTCAACACAGTCAAATGCTTTTGAGAGGTCACAGAATATGCCAATAGCATCCTGGGACTTCTCCCAGGATTCTAAAATGTGACTGATGAGTTTCACTCCTGCATCCGTCGTTGACCTTCCTTTCGTGAAGCCAAACTGATGACTATGCAAAATCCTATTTGAATTAAAGTGAGACAACATCTGGTCGAGCATGATTTTTTCATAGATTTTACTCAATGCTGGAAGCACAGATATTGGTCTATAATTAGAGGGATCACTCTTACTACCTGATTTGAAAATTGGTACTACTTTACTATGTTTCATTAAATCAGGGAATGTACCGCTGTCTAGACATTGATTAAATATGCCTGTTAGGACAGGAGCAATTGTATCAATAATATCTCCAAGAACCTTAACGGATATACCCCATAAGTCCTCAGTTTTTTTTATATTAAGACTTTTGAATGTATTTTTAATTATATCAACAGAGATACGCTTAAATTCAAAGGTTGGTATATCCTTTGTGAAATTTTCTTTTAAAAAAGATTCAGCTAACAAAGACGAAGAAGGGAGAGATTTCGTAACTTCTTTTGGGATGTTGGTGAAGAAGTTTTCTAGCTTCTCAGCCACTTCAGTCCTGTCTGAAATGATTTTATTATCAATTTTTAGGGACAATTTATTTCGATCTCGCTGGTTTGTTTTTCCAGTTTCCTTGTTTATCACCTTCCAGACAGCTTTTATTGTATTGTTAGAATTTTTAATTTTCTTACTTATCGACTTAGATTTAGCTTGGGCGCAGACTCTTTTGAATATCTTTGAATACATTCTAACATGGTTATGCAAGTTAAGATCAGACGATAATGATTTTTCCTGGTATAGCTGATATAAAGTATCTCTGCTTTTTCTAATTCCAGTAGTAGCCCATTCATTAAATTTGGATTTATTATTGACTTGAACCTTTTTAACTGGACAAGCCTTATTAAATTCCTGACACACTGTAGAGAATAATGTACCATAATTTACATTGGGGTCTTGTGAATCAAAATTGGCTGTTGAGAGACTAATAAGAACATTTTTATTAAAATAATTTAATTTATTTTTAGTAAGCGTTATTTATCATTTATCATTTAACTTTTTGACTAACTCAAAAGATACGAGTTGACCCGTATGGTCAGACCTCACTCCACTAATCAGGGATGACTCTTTTATATCACAATTAGTAAAAATATTATCTATGCATGAAGCTGAAGTAGGAGTTATTCTTGTAGCTTCATTAAAAATACATTTTAAAAAAAATGAATCATAATTACAACTTAATAATACCAGCTGACTCGGTAAACGTTGTTATTATCATGTAAATTATCCAAGAAAAAATGGACAAAAAATATTCTTAAAAATCGGTCAAGTCGTTTCGGACAAACACTGTGCGCAAGATTTTTATAAATAATATACTCAAAAAAATAAAAAGAAAATAAATATGTGAATACGCACAAAGGATTGGTGCAAATAGATAATAGGTCCAACTTGCCATGCTCATATTTACACACTACGCAAATTTGAAACAAATCTAAACTGTAACTTAATCAAATCTAATCACTTGGTAAAAATTTTCTATTATAACTTTACCAATACCAACGTTTATACTATCGAATTATGAGTTCCTAGTAACCAGTAGTTTATTTGGCTGCCTTCAAAATCATCGTTCTCTTGAACGATTCATTTTAGAAATTTAAAGTAACATATAAAAATTTAACCACTAAATCATTTATTTCCAGTGCAGCTGCTCTTCCCGTTACCTTCAGGGCGATGGAAGGTCCCTTACAGATTGACCCTCGCATCACACGCTTCGTTTTACCCATTGGTTGTAACATCAACATGGACGGTACGGCTCTTTTCCTGTCTGTCGCCAGTGTGTTCGTGTGCCAGATGAATAATATTCATCTTGGTTTTGCTCAGTTAGCTACTATATTGTAAGTATCTATTTATATGTTCTTATTTTTTTTTTCACGTATAGTAATATTTTCTTGCGAGAATGTTTTCTTTTCAACTTCAAGGTCATCTATATGTTTCTTTTCAAACCCTTTTAATGTCCTCAACTTTAACGAATACAGTAAGTGTCCTTTTGAGTTTAAATTTACCAATAAATTATTTACCAAGTTTTGTAACCTTGAAGTGTTGCCTCGGTGAGCAATAATATAAAACTCTATAGTAACGTCCCAGGATGTGCAAACTCATAACAAAATAATCATTATGTCATTCTTTTTTTTTTTTCATCTTCAGATTGTAGCAAAAAATTTTCAATTTGGAATATTAACACTTATATGGAAGAAAATTATTTATTTCATAAAGGTAATTTATATAAGAATTTATTTTAAGCTACTTTAGAAAACTACACTTATGTTTTCTTTATTTCTAGTCTGACTTCAACGGCCGCTTCAGTATCGTCAGCATCAGTGCCATCAGCGGCGATGGTGTTACTATTGGTTGTGTTGGCTGCAGTAGATGCTCCAACACACGACGTGTCATTGCTGTTCGCTGTTGATTGGCTTGTGTAAGTATTTTTGTGATTATCACAAACTGATGAACCTGCTTCTGATATCAGATAGCTAACACAACTGCATTTCGATTTTACATTTAGGATTTGGATAGGTGGTGTCCCACATAGTCATTAGTTTATATTTATCATAGATAATTAATTAAATGTTCTATAACACGTATGTTGTTGTTTGCAAACGGTCTTAATGTCGAAAAATCCATCAAGGCGACCACAACGATCCACCAACGACGATTGCATTTAACTCCAGGAAGATTTGAAAATACTTAAGTACATGCGAAATATGCAGTTTTAACACAATTAATTTTTTTTTTTTCGAAGAAATGTGACATTCACCAACCCGCACTGGGCCCGCGTGGTGGATTACGGCCCATTCCCTCTCCTAGAGAGGAGGCTTGAGTCCCAATAGTGGGAACATCAAAAAGGCTGATGATGATGGTGATGATGAACACAATAAATAGTTAAGCATAAGTACTTATAGATAAATCATCTCTCTAGCCTTTTTCCGACTAGCTTGGACTCGGTTTCCAGTCTAACGGGAAGCGGCTGAATACCCGTGTTTTACATGAATCAACTGCCTATTTACACCTCTACAAATCAGATCAGGAACGATACTTCTTGGATAGGCTGTTCATCAGACTCTCAAGCTTCTCATTACCTGTGGCGACTGGTACTTACAGATATATGAACACTGAGCAATGTTAATTAAGCTTCTGAACTAAGTAAAATCTAAATGAAATGAGGCTGTATCGTCATTCTTAATATAAGCATAAGGATGTTCGGCCTTCTATAATACTCAAACCTCCTCTCCAGAATAGGTATTGGGCGGTAGACCACCACGCGGGCCTAGCTCGGGCTGGGTGCAATGAATCTCATTATGGTTTGTGTTTATTTTCCAGTGACCGCATCAGGACTACTAACAATATGCTCGGTGATTGTTACGCGGCAGCAGTGGTTGAACACTTGTCCAAGAATGAACTCATGGCTTGCGACGCTCTTAATGCGGTAAGAACTTTACAAATTTATTCTAAGCTTAGTAATTAAACGCAAGAAACAATGAAAATAACTATTGCATTGGTATATTATTAAAAATCTAGTGGCCTTGGTAGACTGAAAAGGATCAAAGATATAGAGTAGAAGGAACAGGACCGGTAATTATACAAAATAAAGATACAAAGACTTTAGTCTACATATGCTAAGTCTTAAATTCTTCATGAAATTAAGACAGTCAAATATTGTTTCACCCACTTCATCAGTTGCCTCTTTCAAAATCTTCATCATTCGGTTATCCATTTCTTTTTTCTAGTCAGAGGCAATCTGCACTTATTTACCATTACTTATCACGGTAGCAATATTCTGTTTATTTTCTAATTTCAGGACCCCATCAACGGGTTGACCCCGAACACAGACGTGGACATTGGCATAGTGACTCCTAGTAAAAAGTCCATCGGTTCTGACGAGGTCATCATAGACATGCATTTACACAACCACACGGAGAACTCCATTAAGCGAATATAGTGACTATTTTAACCCTTTATTATTTACCCTTTAGACCAGCTGTACTCAACCTATGAGAAGTACCTAGTGTTGGCCTATGTCTGGTAATAAAAAATATAGAATGAGTTGGACATTTGAGCCTACTAGGCTTTACTTTAAAGCTCGAAGAGCTATACTTGTCAAAGGAGGTTAGACATTCTAAATGAATCATGAATGAATTTAGCAATGGACGGAAGAATTTAAATTCTTCATAATTACTTATGCAATATGCAGATATCTGCATATTGCATAATTATGAAGAATGCAAATTCACCTTAGCTGGACTCTACGATATTTTTAATAAAATTGTTTTGTAAAAAATAATGTCACATTCTTCGTAGAGTTGCTATCATAATTTGGAATACCATATGAATAATGATATGTACTAAGAAATTTACTATCGTTAAAATTGTTCTATAAAGGGTTGAGTATTGTTGGATTACACCCGCAAGTCATTTATATGTAGGCATAAGCAGGTTTAGATAGACAGGGTTGACCAGAGACGGCCTTACCTTTTTTTGAAAGGCATTTTGAGAGAAACCACATCGGAGAATCGTACAGGCGTTTTGAAGAGAAATAGTAACCAGTATAATTAAAAATAAAAGATAATAAAATAAACATAACTGTGTGTTGTACACTTAGGGTTTTGTAGTCATTATTGCAGTGTGTTGAGAATACTTTAGCCTTTCTATAAAAATATATTTTACGCTTGAGAATGTTGCCTTATAATCGGCTGTATATCAAAATATCAGTATTAGGCTTAGGAAATTAAACTGACGCCTGTTTTTGATCATTATTTATAATATCCACAATATTGGATATTCTGACGGATAATAAAACTATTACATACCTACTTTGATAAACAATAAGGGATTAAAGATATCAAAACCCATCCTTACTATTAACAACTAAACTAATATATAACTTAAACAGGGCCACAGTGTTCGTAGGCATTTTATAATAATATGTAATATTTATGAAATATTATTTATAATACTGTAATAAATATCATACGCTTTTCCCCTTATGGGTTGAGTAGAAATGCTCAATACAAGTTACTTTTTTCTACGCTTATAATCCTGCTAATTTTAGTACAACTGAAAACGGATTATTTTTATGAATTTTTAATATAATCAGTAAATCATGAGCCCAATGGAAATTTTGTATTCAAAAAATTTAAGTAAGAAAACAGGCTTTATCTACTTGATTTGAAATTTTCTAACAAGGATTTTCAATTCCCTAAATATTTTGGATGATTTTGATCTATTTACCTATCGCATATCTACGTTTCTTGACAACACTTCTTTTTATAAAAGTATTTCATTTTGTGGTTCGCTTTCAAGCCCATGAATATTTTTTTCAAAAATGATTTAAAACTTGAAGAAGAGAATACAGCAGAATATGATTAATATACATATTTTTAACATAGCTAGATGTATGTTTTGATGCCAATGTCGTTTGCCCTTCGAAAATTGTAGCGTGATTGACTTGAGTATCCTGTTCTTTATAAATATTTTTATCATCTTCAATATCTAAAAGCAAGCTGCTAAAATATTTTCCTTGCCTAGATTACCATAGTTGGTAATCATTATGATATCAGGTAGTTGTAGCTCCAACTGTGATAATAATATTTAATTTATCATTTTGTCATAATTTAGCTGTAACGTAATTATAATAGGGAAAAGTAGTTTTGCAAAATATTGTGAAGACTAATTATTTTGTCCAGAATTTGTTATAACTTTATTTCAGAATATAATTTTAAAATTAGAAGTAATTGAAATTCCTGTTTTGTTTTGTATTTTATTTTTATCTCATCAGAATAGTTATATTTTGCAAAATTACTAATCACTTATTTAGTATGTATTATGTCACTGTAATATAAATAATCAATTTTAATAAACAAAACATTTCTTTCTGCTTTGTTTTATTGTAATTTGTATTTGTCTGACTTTGACCTAGGCCATGAAGTCTAAAGTAAGATTGTTTTAATCTTGTTTCAGAGTGGGTAAGAGACAGAGCTATACAGTTTGTCTAGCGCCATCTAACCCACATGGAAACAAGATTAAAACAATCTTACTTTGAACGTCATGGTGACCCCGTGACCAGGGCCCAGGCCCGGGGCCAGCCTTGCTGAGAATATCTGATATCAGGCAGTCACTATTAACTATGTAACGATTCATCTTACTTGGTATATACTATAAGTGTAACCCATCCAATTTCAGACTAATCAAATAATAACAATAAGTAATAATTTTAGTTATTATCTTATAACAGTCGGCCAGTGGTCACTTGTATTTTAATCCTTTTTCAACAGATCTGACATAAGTAGTTAACTTTGCAAATTAATTTCAGTAGAGTATTTGTAGAATTAATCAGGGCAGATAAAAGTAATAAAATTAAACAAAAGTATGTTTTTAAATTCCATTTTATTTCCACCTAAACAATATTCATACAGTCGGTGGAGTCTACGACTAATTTATTAACATGTAAACTTAGTTATGTATTTACATTTAATATACTAGTTATCAGTCCAGAATTCTTGATACATTATGGTAATGAAAATTAATTTGGCAGGAAGTAAATGCGTAAAGCAATAGGATATTTAATAGCTTAAATATTTATTAGTAACAAAAATCCAAAAAGAAAAATGTTATTGTTGAGTACGTCATTACTCAACATTAACATTTTTGCACCTAGTGATAGTAATATGGGTAAAGGGATTGTATGAGAAAGGTGTTTTATTTTATATAAAAATAATAATAAGTAACAAAGAAACTGAACTGAATCTTTAGGCATCATCAAAATCACAGAGAAACGAAACATCAACGTTCAATTCACTGAAAACTAATATTACATTATATTTGCAACAGAATTTTACAATATGAAGTAGTACATACATTTTCGTGTAATAAAGCTTACAGTAACATTGATTCACCAAATCGATTACAATCATACGATACATTAATCAATTTGACACATCATACAAATTGCGTTTCCTAAAAATAATACTTATAGCTTAAAGTAAAGCTGTATTTTTTGTTAAAAATAAAAAAATGGCAGTCTTTATATATTTTTTACAATGAGTATAAGTAAGTATGTACACTTAAAAAATACACCCGATTTTTTATTTATATACATTTACCGCAAAAATCGGTAATAAGCGCTTAGTAATCACTTTGAGCATATCTGTGAAGTTCGTTTTAAATATCAATATGCGCAAAATGAGTTAAGCCGATCAGATCGGCCGAATAAATAATACTAACTACACTATAGGCAAAACAGTCGTCCATATGTACAGTATTGAATATACTACGATACTAATATTTTCATATTCTCATAGTTGAGTGTGGAGGTTTCCTATTTGCAGGTGCTGGTGGTAACCCGGGTCCTACTAATGGTGACATTGACGGTGACCTCGTCGCCAATGGTGACAAGGAAGGCGAGAATGAAGGCGACATAGCGGCTGCAGCAGAGAACCCGCCAGGAACATCATGACTTATTGGTGACCTCGGTAGTAACAACTGTGGCTGTCTACATGACAATGACGGTGCTGGACAGCTTCTAGGAGCCACCGTCGTTAATAATGGCGGTGGAACACTCTTTCCTCCTGATATAGAAGTTCCTTTACTCTTTGCGCTTGAAGCACCACTGTTACCACTTTGTAGTGACACCGCATCGTCTTTTAGTCTAGCTATTTCAGAAAACACATGCGCTAAGGGCTGGTACTGAGGTCCCCAATCAAGTAAGTAATCCCAATTGTAGCTACCAGTTAATTCTTCTTCAGAGTGAACTATGGAACTAAGACTACCAGTCATCGAAGGCCCTGCGGTTGGCACGGCGTTGCTGTCTCCCGGAGCGCTAGAGAAAGCCCCGAGTGCCATAGCTCTATCTACAGCTGCACTTGCTTCGTCTGCACTGCTGGCTCGTTCACTACCAGTTACTTCATTAAGCTTAGCGTATATTAAATTGGTAATATCATTTTCATGAGCACCGTCTTCATCAAACATATGCATGGAATCAATTGGTGCATGATGTAACATGGTGTCTTTATTTCCTACATTTTCTGAGCATCTCCTTGATGACGTCGATGCACCGCCACCAGTTCCAGTATCAACGATACCTAGTCTTGCTAAATATTCCTGAGTGTTATGTACAGATACATCAGAAAGATTGTCATCGTCCACTCCGTTGGATTGTCTGTGTATTCCAGACTCTCTTTGTAAAGGACCTTCGTTTATCATCCTTATTTCTTCATCTTCACCATCTTCGCCATCTTCAGCAGAGCCTCGGCCACTGGAACCTGACTGATCAGATCCAGACAGTTCCGAAGTTGTTGCTGCTCCTGAGTTAGAACTCGCTGTATGCGGCCCGTAAGGTGGGATCTCGTCATACTTAGGAGGGGCAAATTGATTAGCGGAATTGACGGCACCAGTATTTCTTATCGGAATAGTATCAAAAGCACTTGGATCAACATAACTGTTAGTAGCCCCGACTCCTTCGGAGCTTAATCCTGGCTTATTGACTTTTTTGTGTCTTTTATTTTTCATGTGTAGGAATAAGAATGCTGCGGCAAATATAATGATGATAAAAATAAAAACAATCAGTAATCCCAAGGCCCAGTCAGATAAGCCTCCACTTGCGACTGCCGCAGCATCATTTATTTGAGTTGAATCCGATGCCATGGCAAGATCATTCATTCCAATTTCTACAGCAGTTTTATTGGTCAAAGAGCCTTGTCTTCCAGAACTAGCCGTTACCACCAAACTTATAGATTTGTCTAAGCCGAACAAGTTCTGTACAGAATCGACTTTCTTCTTTAAAATAATTACGCCAGTCGTTCTGTTTATTTTGAAGTAAGAATGTGATGTGGAGAGCTGGTAAACTATTCTTCCATCGATACCTTTATCTCTGTCGGTAGCTGTTGCTTGTCCAATCACATAACCTGCTAGAAGGGAGCCGGATTTAGGTACACGGAACTTGTACGTCTTCTGCGTGAACTGAGGGTAAAATTCATCTCTACTTTCAATATCGATCCTGACTTTCACAGTTGTGCTTTTTCCTCCCAAATCTGAAGCTTTGATCGCAAACTCGTACTTGTTCTTTACTTCATAATCAAATACAGCATTAGAGTTGACTAGCCCCGATGATGAATCAATGAGAAACATTTTCCAGGAGTCATCATTTCTGTTATAGTTGTTTGGTGAAGCTACTATCGAATAATTTAGTTGACCGTATCTGCCTTTATCTAAATCTGTGGCTCTTGCTGTGAAGATCGAAGTTCCTATTCTTTCATTCTCACCGATAGTTTCAAAGTATTCATTGACAGGGAAAGTTGGTGAGTTATCATTTTCATCAAGTATGCCAATGCTGATAAATACAGAATTACAAAGAGTTGGTACTCCTTGGTCACAAGCAACTATCACAAGCTTGTATTCAGTATTGCCAACATCATAGTCAAGACTTTTATTGACAGTCAGAAGGCCTGTTGTTGGATGAACGAAGAATAACTTTTCATCATCGCCAGAAGTAATATTATAAATGATAGCAGCGTTAGGACTTCCATTAAGATCCGCGTCAGTTGCAGCCAATTTAGTTAAAGTATATCCAATTTTGACATCTTCACTAACTGTTAATTCAAAATCATTTATAGTAAACATTGGTGGATTGTCATTAGCATCTGATACGGTGACAAATACTGTGATAGAAGTCTTATTCTGATTGTGAATCAGCATTTTTCCTTGTTCAACTGCAGCTAGTCCAAGAACGTAAGAATCTTGAGTTTCTCTATCAAGTCTATTGAGAAGAATCAGTGCTCCTTCGAGAGTGACATCAAAGGTGTTTCCTTCATTTCCAGATGTAATATGGATGTCTAGGTTGTATTTCTTGAGAACGTCGTTGATACCGCCGATTTGTAGAAGTGTTGAACCTTTTTCGGTATCTTCATTCACTGTTATTCTGGAATTGAAAAACAAAGTATGTTATTATTATAGCTTTCTACTTGTAAATAAAATAATTGACGCTTGCACAAAGTTAAGATATTATTATTTTTATATGTTGTTTATTGCAGTTTCCGTATTTTTTTTAATAAATATCATTTTCTAATGTCTAAATTATCCATTAATATTAGGTCAGTTTTTTAAAGAGCAGATTTTATAAAAATTATGTATGAAAATATTTACCTGTAACTGTCCTGTCCAATGAAAGGCTTAATCTCTGAAGTTGCTCCTGTACTAATTCTTACAGACGCAACGGCACTTCTATTCGGCTTTCCATGGTCTGTAGCCACAACGGCCAACTGTGTATCTCTTTGATTAGAAGGCAGAGCACTGTAGTTCACGAAAATGCTTCCAGAAACTGCGTCTATGTAGTATCCTTTGGTTGGACGGAGGATTGAGTAGGTGATCTTTCCGTTATCTCCATCATCACGGTCCTTGGCGCTGACTGAGCCGATTTCAAGAGTATCGGTGCCTTCTGAAATTGAGAAGTGGTTTTTAGGTTAGAGGTAGATTGCAATAGTAATTTATCAACTTGTTTATTCAGAACGGGTGTAGTATTGTTTTTAAATAAGGTTTCGTACAGTCATAGTGGGGCTATGTAAAATAAATAAATTAACTATAAGCAACTTTAGTAAGTTGCTTCAACTTACCAGGTAATATTCTGTTATATGAGATATCATCAAAGACAGGTGAGTTGTCGTTTACATCAGTTACTTTTATCGTCAACGTCGTCTTGGCAACATGCTCGCTATCCGATGCCGTGATATTTACTTCATACGTTTTCTTCGCTTCAAAGTCAAGGGGTCGATTCAATACAATCTTTCCACTATATCTGTCTATAGAAAAACTGTTGTCCCCTTGTATTATCGAGTACTTTAGTGCCGGATATGTATCAACGTCATTCGCAGTAACAGATGTGAGCACTGTCCCAACTTCCGTTCCTGAAAACAAAAACAAAATATACTGACGGGTCTCGTTTGACTGCCGTTTTAACGATCCGCCAAAATAAAAATTCTCTAAAACAAAACCTCTGTCGACTTACAATGATATAAAAAACGAATAAAAAGCGACGCGAACGCCGCGGACCGTTGGTGAACCGCTAAAACATGCACTCGGAAAAAATGTAATACCATCCAATAAATATTGATCCTAAAGGAGTCCCTTTTATTTAATCTCGGCGTTGGAATCGAAAAGTCGCAATGTTACCAAGTCGAGAATACAAATTATGTAAAATGCCTCCCTCTCTGTGGTACGCTTTTTGTTCTACCAATTTATTTCGAAAAGTCGATAGGCCGACCAACGGCAATTTAAAACCCGAATGCGAATACGGAGTAAACGAGTAAAAACGTACCTTCCGATACTGAGATGACGTTTGGTGGTGGGAATGTTGGCTGATTGTCGTTCACGTCCACGACGTTGATCCTCAGCGTCGCCGTCCCCGTCATCTGCGGGTCGCCTTCATCAGTGGCTATTACTGTCAGTTTGTACGTCTCCCTTATCTCACGATCAAGGACTATATTTGTTTTCACCGATCCTGAGAATGCCGGTTCTATAATGAATGCATTATCATGATTTCCGTCGACAATGTGGTATAGTATCCTTGCATTCACTCCGCGGTCTCCATCCTTAGCCGCGAGTTGCACAACAAATTCGCCCTTAGTGTTCCCTTCAAGGACATTCGCGATGTACTGTTGTTGCGTAAACCTGGGAGCGTGGTCGTTCTGATCGATCAGATTTATTATAACGTCGCAGTAGCCGTATAGGACGGGCGAGCCTTCTGTGCGCGCGACTACAACAAGCTGCCTCCGCGGGCCTGGATACGACTCATAATCCAGATTCACTGAGTTATTCACCCTTATAACGCCTGAGTTAGAGTCTATTTCAAAGGCGTACTGATCGTTGCCGTTGCCGATTTCATAAATTATTCTCTGACGCCGCCCGTCGCTCCTAACTGCGGTAACTTGGAGCACGTCTTTTCCATACGCCATGTTTTCTTCAATAGTTACATTGTATGTAGCATTTTGGAAATTTAATGTAGGTGTTTGATCTGAGAAATCGCCGACACGTATTTCTATAAGGCCTATGGAGCTCTGGGGTGGGTTGCCTTTATCTTTGGCGACCACTTTCAGGTGGATCAATTTGCCGTTTTCACTTGCTAAGCTTTGCGTGGCGGTAAGTACACCTGTTGTTGGGTTGATACGAAATTTGTGATTCGAAGTATCCAGGAGTTCATACAATATTTCGGCGTTTATTCCTATGTCATTGTCCATTGCTGCTACTCGAAGTAAACTTTGACCTGGTGGTGTTAGTGTGGCCACTTGTTCTTTGAAAGGATATTTCGTGAAGATGGGTTTGTTGTCGTTCACATCATTGATTGTGACTTCTACTGACACTCGTTGAGAACGAGTGATGTATCGCCCCTCATCAGTGGCCACAGCTTCAAAGTGATAAACGCTAGTTTTCTCTCTATCAAAAGTTCTGTAAGAAAAAATAGCATAATTCAGTTAACAAATAAATAGAAAATATAACAATATTCACTATCAATATATCACATAATGCGTGCAAGTGACAAAAAATGAACTTACCCAGTTGTAAAAATGATTCCAGTCTTGTTATCAATCCTGAACAAACCCTGGCTTTCATTAGCCAAAGAGTACACAATACGTTTGTTGAAACCTAAATCTGCATCAGTAGCCCTGACTTTGATCACTGACGTATCGATCATAGCATCTTCTGGTATTGCCGCAGAATAATGACCAGTATCAAAAACTGGATCATTATCATTCTGGTCTTCGACTATGACTGTGATGTTACAAGATCCTTGCAACGCTACAGGGGAACCGTGATCAAAGGCAGTAATTGTTAAGTGATACTTTGACTGTGTTTCACGATCAAGGGTCCTTGCTGTCAGTTTGCCAGTAGTGGAGTCTATTGAGAACTTGTTACCATTATTGCCTGAAGTAATGCTATAAGTTATTACACCATTTGCTCCGATGTCTTTGTCAGTTGCGGCGACTGTATGTATAATTTCAGGATCATTGTTTTCCGGCACGACTAAAGGATAGCAAGACCCTGTTTTAAAACTTGGTGGGTTATCGTTTACATCCATTACACTTATAGTGACTGTAGCCACGTCAAAATTTGTTGTAGATTGGAACGTGCTGGAGTCTGTAACGTAGACAGGGAAGATGAATTGATCTCTCTCTTCTCTGTCAATTCTGGTTTTGACAGTAATAGTGCCGAGTCTTTCGTCTATAGCAAACTTGTCGTCAGCTACTCCAGATGGGATCATGTATGTTAGATTACCTGAAAATTTTATGGAATATTAATATCACATTTAATTAAACATCAATTTAAAAAATACATAACTGTGTTTATAGTTCATATACAAATTAAAAGAAAAAAAATAAGAAAGATATAAATAAATTAGAAACTTACTTGCACTACCCCTAGAAGATTTAGCAGACAGTCTTGTTACAAAACTGCCCGGTCGAATGTCCTCAGTGATGTTGGCTCTATACAAAGAATCTGTGAATCTTGGTGGTATATTTGTTGACTCTTGCAAAGTCAAATGCAGGGTCATGTGGCTCTGTCTCGGAAACGGGACACCATGGTCTGAAGCTGTCAAATTTAGTTTGTACTGTCCTGGTCTGACTCTCGATATGTCTTGCGAGTATTTGTTTGATAACGTCAGTTTACCAACGTCATACTCCATTGAAAAATAGCCTTGGTCATTTCCGCCTGATATGTAATAAGAGATTTTACCATTCTCTCCAGAATCAGCATCTATAGCTAACGCTTGGTAGAAAGTACCTGATATTGTATTTAGTGACACAATAGCTTTATTGGCAGATACAAAAGTAGGAGTGTTATCGTTGGCATCAGTAACAGCAATGTGTACAGTAGCTGATGTTGCCATTCTTTCTGTTACATTTGTGGCCAAGTCAGTTGCTTCAATGATTAGCCAATACTCCTTCAACTTTTCATAATCTAGTGCAGAATTAAGAGTAAGAGATCCGGTGAGTGGATCTAAGTTGAACACATTTTTAGTGACAGGCAGTGAATATACTACTCGAAAATTCAATTCTCCATTAGGTCCTGAATCAGCATCATTAGCAGTAAAGTTATAGACTATCATACCAATTGGAGTTAGTTCTGATATTTCAATGTTTATAGGATCTTTGGGCCATTTTGGTGAGTTATCGTTGACGTCTACGATTTCAATTCTTACAGTCACAGCACTGCTTTGAGGATTGTTAGTAGCTGATGTATCCAAAGCTCTCACTTCTAGTCGGTATTCATCTTGGATTTCTCTATCCAATTGTCTAGCTACAACTAAGGAGCCGGTACGTCGGTCTATTTCAAAGGTACCAGGAGAATGATCGGTAGTAAGAGGCATGAGTAAGTATGATATCTGTTTTTCATCATCATCGTTGACTAGATTTTCAGTGATGTCGCTATCGCAACATGCAACAGTTCCAACTACGTGACCGATTTTGGCGTCTTCCTTCACCTGAAAATTATAATTGTTAGCTTTATAAAATCTATTTGTTTTACTTTTCATAATATTTTAAGCTGTGTTTCACTTATAACCTTTAGGCTTAGCGAAATTATTTAGTTACTTACTTTGAAAGACAAACTAGAGCTAGTAAAAGTCGGCCTATTGTCATTCAAATCCAAAACTTCAACTTTAAGCTGCCTCACTGTCTGCTTCGGCGGTGTACCTCCATCAGTCGCTGCTACAGTAAGTCGGTAAATAGATCTCTCTTCATGATCCAAGACTGAAAAATAAACAATTATAATTATTATGTCCTTAGAAGTAGTACAACAATAATCCCTAGACAAAAATACGTGTCATTGAAATTACCTGTGCTAGTTTTAATGACTCCAGTATTGGCATCAATGACAAAAACACCAACTCCATCCATATCTCTTTCACTCAAGATAGAATATCTAATAGTAGAATTTACTCCATTGTCTCTATCAATAGCCTTTACTCTTGCTACTTCAGCCCCGGGCTGCTGTTCTTCCCTTACACTAACGACGTCTTCTCTAGGGTCAACGATCTCTGGTGGGTTGTCATTTACATCAGTGATTTTAATTGAAATAGGAACTCGACTTGATCTAGGTAACGTTCCTTGGTCCTTAGCTTCAGCAAATAAGGAGAAAGAAGACTTAAACTCTCTGTCTAGAATTTCTTTGGTTGTGATAATTCCTGTAACAAAACAAATAAACATAATTAAATCACAAATAATTTAACCACTTTCGGCTGAAGTTGTATGCATAAAATATAAAACGGTATAATAAATTACTCAATCCAATGCAAGTACATAATAAATAGACTCGTAAAATAAATAGAGACGAAGCCGTTAAATTAAACGTCAAACGGTGTTTATCTTTGAAACCAGATTATTTATCGAAAACTTAATAAGAGAAAATGCAATTTGATTTTAGTATATAAAAATATACTTTCAATTTCTTTACCTATTATAATGAACCCTACACACGTTTTACCAAATTCTCCGTATAACACAAGACCAAAGAATTTTGTCAATTTCAAAACGATTACTTTTAAGTCTGCAACCTAAAATTAGGCGTACATAAAAGAGATCGCCTTTGGACAGAATAACTATGATTAACCGAAACTCCATATTGAGAGCCTAAAAATTGTGATGACAGAAACAGGGTAGCGAAATGAACATTGAAGTATGATTCTGGTATGTAAACAATAATGAACCTAAAGTTGATGCAGTTAAAGTCTCCATTGATATAAAAGTTAGATTTATAGGAGGATAATAAGATGTGCCAGAAACCGCTGTAATGAGCGATGGGAAGCGAGCTGTAGAAAAAAGTATTCATCGTTATTTCCACCGCAAATATTGAACACTCTTGACTTCGGTGTTTGTGGTAAACGATAATATTTTCTTCACGATCACTGTTTTTGTAAGAAGATTATTGTTGTGGTGTAAGGTATCTTCAAGTTATCTTCAAGCCGGGAGGGCAGAGATCATGACGGCACAGTCATAAATACTGGTAGCTTTAAATCGTTGAGTTTAATTTATCAAATCAAGCTTTTGATTTGTATTCTTAGGCGTAATGTACGACGTTAGACGTTTATATTGAACTCGTCGTACTTCAACTACGCTATAAAATCAAGAACTGCAAGGTTTGTGCTTGTATTGTGGACGTACAGAATCAGATGATATTTAAAAGCTTGGATTGTATTCGTGTGGTTTTTTTTGTGACATAGCAGTGAGTTGTCCACGATTCGAATCGAATATCATTTTCGTCATATACATAGATTTGTTACATCATAACGAGACAATTTCACGGCACAGAATTGCTTTTCTAAACTTTCCAGGTGACTTTATTAAGACAAAAGGCCGAATCATTTACAATCGCGTCATCTTCGATCACAATTACCTTTCTGTTCCAACCCTGTTTGTTATTGCTGCAATTTATAGCACTCTGTCCACAATAAGATTCCAGCAACATTTTACACCTATAATTCATTTAAGAACATATGAAAATAAAAGATATCCGTCAACGGAACGAGTTGTAGAGCCCAGTGCGTCCTACACGTACATTTGTAACATATGAGCTTTAAATAGCCGACGACAGTATCTAGTACTGGTGGGACTTGTAATAAAACATGGGAGAGAATAGCCAGGCTCCTACATAGCAATATTTTAATAATAGTTAATGGCGGGTCATGGCGCATGCGCGAGGGACGACGTTTATAACTCGCAATTGACGCGCATAAATTCATTGTGTGTTGCCTCCTGTTGTGGGATCTTGGCCGGCGGGTGGCGTGACCTTTTAAATAAAAATTTGCCGTCAGCACGTTGATTGATCATCGGATTTGATTACAAGAAAATTCCAAAGTTTTCCTCAAGCTAGCTGTAGTTATCATGTTGCAAAAGTATATTTTGTACTAGCAAGCATAATAAGTTACCACTATTTCTCTTTAGCCGTACACTCCTGTTGGAGCATTGGTAGTCATGGATCGTCTGATCGGTTGGCTGCAGCTTTTACAAAAGTATTCTATCTCCTTTATTTGTGACAATGCGTGTGAATTCAACAAAGGAACACTCATAGATGATTTAACAACCATGAATGTCTTAGTTACCACTTACGGAGCGCCATCTTGTCCAGCTTTCAATTTCACTACCCTGTATAATTTCCATAATCACTACTCATAAGTATGAAAAATAACCCTGATAAGCTTCTTTTTTTCTTTTTAATACAAAGATCCAAAAACACTGATCCAATCAATTCAGGTCCACCCACAATTAATTACGTTTAAGCGTTTTTATATCCTTATATGTCTTCAGTCGCCGTGAATTTCTGTCGTGTCACAGAAGAATTATTAGTATTACATTATGAGTCAGCGGATACATCGAGCAAAGCATTAGTAATGGTGACCGGCTTTCATGTGTGACGTATGAAATGGCAACAATACCGCAGATGCAAATCTATAGGCACCTTTACTCGGAGCAATAAAATTATACTTTGTCTTAATATTGATGGCTTATGAGCAGACTTTAACATACGTAGATACTTGAGTTCTACTAGCTACTTTTATGGCCTGTTCGTTGGACTCTCTGTTTTCTTATTATTTTGACTAGTCCGTATTGTCCGATTGCTGAGCAAAGGCCTTTCTTTTAAAACAATCACAATTTTTTGCTTCTTCTTTCTAATTTTTAAGGAGCATGTTTAGATTGGGACCACACATCTTTAGGTTGACTTAAACCATTATACGTATATCTCACACATATTTACAATCAGTTCAATTCAATTACTCTCCAAACCCACTGAGGACTATCAACGCCACAGCTTAAAGATCACAAACGAACCGACAGCTATCAATGCTCATAAAAGGCAGAGTTTTTGCCACTGAAAACATTGTAGGTGCACCTGTTGAAGACCGCAATCTTCCAATAGGGCCACATACAGCCGTCGCAAATGATTTACGAATTTAGCTCTCACTCGCTCCTTGCTAACTAGCTCGGGAGTGTTCGGGTGTGATCGCCGATAAGCCGAATTGAGACGAAAAGCTCCACCATTCATCAGTCAGTTATTGAGAATAACGAACTGCCAGCCACCCTTTTTATGCCATGCTTAATACTCGCACGATTTCGACGATAAACATCGGTTTGGATAAGATCGCTTGAGGATTCTTATTTGCATATCTTATTAAATTTAGTCAGTGTAAACCAGACTAAACATGGTATAGTTTTTGCTCCTCGTACTTGTTTTTCCTATTAGGGTAGGTGAGGTTCTAAGTGGTAGCCATAGTGCGTCTGCACTACTCGGAGTCACATGCAAAAGTGTCCAGATCAAAGATCACGATCGTGCCTTCGTAGTAAACGGCTGTTGGCTCATTAAACCTGAGATAATCCACATTTCTTGGTTGACCCTGACAACGTGAGCAGGATACTGACTATCAGTTACAATATTATTCAACATCTCTGATTCTTAACTCCTTCTTTATAAATATTATCCCACAAAACCCATCAAGCAGACACTCGAAATAATTCCATAATTACATAGAAGCATAGAAAGCGGTCCATGGGAAGGTCGAAAACAAATAAAGCCATCGGATCTGCTCCCCATAAGTTCAAATTGTGCAGGTATTAAAATGGCTGTATTTACCCAGCATGTTTGCTCTATCAATGAGTTTCAAGGGACTTACATACTTTGGGTTTTAGCTTTCAAAAGTGCCGGCTAGCTAAACAAAGGGCAAGTGGCCGACTGGGAGTTGCTTGCCTGATCAAATACGACCGAGTATTTGGTATTACGGTAAAATATCATTGTTCTTAGTTAGTTCTGTACACGATGTAATGATCCATGTAGCGCCGGTATTTGCTCTCATAATATACATAGTTTCCTTATTTTGAAATCTCAAGGTTTTGGCTAATTTGTATGCATTAGCAGTTTCTTTGAATTAGTAATCAGTTCAACACAATAAGTCTGATTTCCAACATCATCAATGCTATAACGAATTACATCATATCGGTAATTTCGTCAACTACAGAAGAATATCGTTACCCACTATTCACATCAACAGGTGCATTCAAGCCCTATAAGCCAGCTCATCTCATGACAAATAAGCGTGGTCTACTTGAGAAATTGTTCGACCTTGGCTCTGTCAGTAGTCATTGTTGCCGGGTCAATATTCGACGGTAGCTTTTGGAGGATTAAGATGATAAATAACAGCTAGACGTCATATCCGATGAGCACTGAATGGAGACGAAGTAATGTTAGTTATTAATCAAAAATGAGTTTTTGATTTTTATTCTCAGTTTGAATTATAGGTGGGACATTATATGCAAAAACGTTGTAGATAAATCTGTTCAGTTCAAAGTTCAAAAAGCTTTTAGGGAATATGAATTAGAAATGAACTTTTTAGGTTTTCTAAAGCTTAACAATATCAAATTCAAGTATATTTGTCTTATGTGAGAGACGCATTGTTTAGACCTAAACGCCTTATGAATAACCACGTATATGAAACTGTGTGTGCTTTGCTGTATTAATATAAAAAAAAAAAACGAAGATAACACTATCAAAAATTATAATAGTAACAAAAAACTTACCAGTTACAGGATTAACAATAAAACTTGTATTTGAAGGAAACAAGCCATATCTCACAATAGCATTATCCCCCAAATCGGCATCAGTGGCTGCAATCTTTCCTACAAAGGCACCGGCTTTCTGATTCTCTTCAACTTGAAACTCGTACGCCGATTTGCTGAACACTGGATCATTATCATTTGCGTCTATTACATTGACGACTAAGTTAGCGGTCGCTGAAAGCGGTGGTATACCGTTGTCGACAGCTATTATGATCATTTTGTGTTTTGCCGTTGTTTCTCTGTCGAGTTGTTTAGCGAGATAGATCCAGCCTGTGCTTGGTTGTACTTTGAAATGTTCTTCAGTTGAATTGGCATCTTCAGCTATTTTGTAAGTGATACGTGCGTTGTTACCAGTGTCTTTGTCTATTGCTTGGATTTCCAGGATCTGGTAAAAGAAATAAATGTAATTATATTTTTTTTTGTTTTTTTTTTCTAGTTCACTAATTGAGGTATGAGATTTTTATCATACTCATAAAAATAAGAAAGGTAGTAGGTACATAATGAAATTTTCAGAAAAAAAAAACCAAAATAAAGTTGGTAACAACATATTGCAGTTGAAGATATTGTGAACTGAAAATTAAACATTGGAATAAGAACCAGGATATTGCTCAGTACTACATTGATTACAAAGTATTACTCATTGCAGATAAAACGTCAAATTAATTACGGAACCCATTAAAGTTATCTCTCCCAACAACTTTACAAATTAATTAGATAAGCAAGTAAAAGTCACAATTTCACAATATGAGACCTAAATCAGTACATAATATTAATTTCGAGATACTTTCAAATAAGCGAATATTCAATCTAAACACAAAATTTGTAGTATGTTGAAGTGGATAAAAAAATATAATAAAGGTTTACAATAAAAATCGCTCTCTTTAACATTTAAAGTCTAACTTAAATTTACTTTAAAAAATGATTATAGTTTATTTTTAGTAGTAGTCTCGTGAATCCGATACCTTTTGATTACTATCGTTCAGTTACACTATACTCAATAAATTCTAGATAGAGATTAATCCGTATTTATTTACATATTGTAACATATTTTTATTTACCCGACACTTTTACATACCAACCTAAGCACCAGTAACATTATTTTATAAAATTTAAATGATATTAGACTTTATTTCAGACACAATGATAAATTATTCTTATTATTTAGTATTTAAATTATTTAGAATAACTATACTTTGTATTTTCTTCTCATAATATGAATGTTATTTTCAAAATGTTATGTTATTGACTTCTCACATAAAATGATTATCTTTTTATAATTGATTCATGTGTTGATTCTTTTGTTACTAACGTTATAATAACCTGTATAGATTTATTCACGAAGCTTTATAATACGATCTTTACATGCATATCCTTATCACGTTATTATATCATCATCGCTTACCATCAGGTGAGATTGTGGTCAAACGCGAGCCTATCCATTATAAAAAAAAAAAAAAAAACGTGTCCCTCTCCGTGACTTTACTCGAGTGTAAATTAAATACAAAAACCTTCCACATTTATTGTTCGTTGTAGTGAAAACTGCATCAAAATACGTTGAATGGTTTAGGAGTTATCGGATAAAAAAAGAACGCAAAAACGACTTTGTTTTGTATTATAGTATGTATAGATTCTTCTGCTAGTATCATTGTTTTATTTAGAAATAAAAAAAAAATCTACTAAATCTTACCTTAGTGTTAACAGTTTCTGACTCCAACACATTAGCGCTGTATGATTCATGTTCGAACACGGGAGGGTTGTCGTTCACATCCTGGACATCCACCACCAAGGTCAGGTTGGCACTGAGAGATGGAATACCGTTGTCTTTTGCGGAGATGATGAGAGTATGGCGGACGAGGTTCTCGTAGTCTAGGGACCTGAGGTTGGAAAAAAGGTTTTTGAGATTATTTTGTTGCTACTTTTTGTGATGTTAGACATGCACATATAATATCTCATATATTTGTGGAACGGTGCAAATGATGAGAATGTACTTGGAAATATTTGAATCATGCCAACATTTTAAGACTATTCTATTTATTGTGCTCTGGCACCTAGTCCTTAATGGACCATTGTGCGACATTTTTAGGCTTTTTTTATTCATTAATAGGTTTAGTCGCGATACTGGCCAAGCCATCTTTGATCCACAAATCAGCAGTATCAGGTAAATCTTAATTTTTAAATTACAAATGATTTACAAAAGTTACTTCATCGCCGTAATTTCACTTTTAACCACTAACCTCAAAAGAGTAACTAATCCTTGCTGAGCATTCACAGCGAAGGTATTCGAAGGCCCTGTAGCTGAAACCAGATGGTAGTTGATCTGGCCATTCTTTCCATCATCTTCATCAGTAGCTCTTGCTGCATAGACCACAGAACCGGTGGCTGCTGACTCTGCTACGGATACCCTGACTGATGATGTGCCAAATTCTGGAGCATTGTCGTTTATATCTTCCAGGGTGATTTGGACCTGGTGAAAAAAATAAGATTAAAGTAAGCAAAAAATGCAAATAAAAACAACTTACTACTAGTAATCGTCTAAAGATCAATTAAATTTTACAGTAATTCGTAAATTAATGTTAATTTACTTTACCATTTGACGACTAGTAGATTGAAGTCAATTCAGTTGACATTTTATTTTTGTTTTCGTTTATAATATTTGTTTATTAGTTAAAAATCTAAAAGGTGTGTTTCTGGTTATATATTGAACAGATTTATTTTCTTTTGTTGATTTTATGATTTTATGCTATTTTGTAAGTCTTACCTGAGTTTGGTCAAAACTAGAAGGGTTTCCAGTAGCAGCTCTAACATTCAGAAGAAAAGAAGGGTTGGTTTCTCTGTCTAGCTGTCCAGCAGTTCTAATCGTTCCAGTGAGAGGCTCGATAGTAAACCGATGATCAGGGTCTCCGGAAACGATGCTGTATCTTAGCGGTTGTTGACCTGGGGAAAGAAATGAAAGGATTAATTAGAAGAATAAAAAAAGTTGCATTGAATGTGTTAAATCTAGGTACTTGCCTGTGTATATTTTTGTTAAATATTTTCAACTATACAACATCAACACTATAAATAAATCTGTTTCTGAAAACCACACCAAAATTAGCGCTGCTTCATTTTATAATGCTGCTTCATTTTATAAATGATGAAGCAGCATTTCAAATATTTGTAGTCGCGTGGTTTATGAAAAAGTATCTAACTCGCTATCTTATTTCAAAGCGCGTAACCTAATAGAGGTGACTTCACATTGTAGTTTATTAAATACGTTCTTACTCTGTTAATTGACAGTTTCACCTTCCACCAGATTTGGAAAGTTTCTAACTTACTTAGTATACAGTTAATAAACAAAAATTGTGAGTCAAGTATCCAACTGTAGGTAAATAATAAAGATTGTAAGCAGACTAGTTAATCTAGTGGTTCTGCTGCTGCTGCACAGACTAAAGGGTACTGAATAGAGAAGAAATTCTAAAAAATATTTTCAAGTTACACTCATCGACGTGCAAATACAAAAGGATTTTCAATTTTGAAGGCAGTGAGGTCTGTAGACCATACCATATTTAATAAAATAAACCATAGATGCACACACATGGTACCCGTGTACCTCAAATTCGACCTCTATCGTCTCAATTTTCCCAGATTGTGGGCAGCCCAGCGAAATTGAACGCATCGCTGTTTATAGACCTCGTAAATATTTATGCATCAGTATCATTTTACTTTCCGACTCGTATTGTCTTTTATACTGGGAAACTATTTATGTTTAACGTTAGATACAATATTGAGAAATATTCTGTGGGAAATGTAGTAATTAAATTCAATAAATTATTTTAACTTTCATTATTTATGGCAATTAATATACTTAGATCATAAAGATTTAAAAGAATAAGATCGCTTTCTTTACGATCATTAACAACAATATCCTTCGCATTCTTAAAATCAGGTTTAATCAAATCAATATTACAGGTTATCTCAACAAACAACTTATTATAACAAATTGCATGTTCAGACTCTACTGCATAATTAAAACTAACTTAATTCCACAACAAAAATCACTTCCATCAAATTAATCTTTCTCTTAATAACATTATAACAACATGTTTTTATTTCACCTGTAATTATACACCGATGCTTTTTGTCGATCATCAAAATGGCTTCCTAATTTCGTGACTAGACTTTGCTTATCAAGCTCAAGCAATTTATATGCAAATGCAAAATATTAATTATTTAAAAGCATATCTGATTCACATCTATTCATTGCGCCTTTTTGCGCGAAGGTATGCAATGTAATGAAATATTATTTCATTGTATGTAACTAACCAACCTTATGGTTTAATTTAAGTTACTGACTGATGATTCTCAAAGGTCTTCTCTCATAAGATTCCCGTGACGACGCGATTGTTCAAAAACGAATATGAGAAAACATTAGTCCAAAATGTATGAAAAACGAAAAAATCGATGATAATATTTAATGTTTCAATTGCATATGAAGACAAGCTCCCTTCCTTACAAAATATCAAACTAAAATGGAACTTTGTAGGCCGTATCTACAGCATGTTGCAACAAAAACCTCCGAAACCGAAGGCAACCTCTGACTGAATCCTGAACAACAGGAACTGATGATGCCGTAGACTTAGATATAGATAGCAAACAAACGCCAGATAAAGATAGAGACAGAGAAAATTAAAAAAAAAAAAAAAAAAAAATTGGAAAGTAGGCCTTTGCCCTACAATGGAAAACCACAGGCTTCTAATGGTAATAGTAATAATGTCCTTACACAAGAATTTTCGTCAATAATCCTATTCACCTAGGTTGAATTTGCGTGGGTTATAGAACATTACCAGTCAATATTATAGTACAGAACTACAGATAGTGCTTATCGTTCCGCGAGTCGTTACCGGATAAGCAGCTGAAGTCGTGAAGCTCATAGGCGACGCTCGATGACCGTCATAACTATTTATAGGTTACACTTCATACAGCATTATTGTTCATGTAAATCGTTCTGGGACTGCTAAAGAGGTTTCTACTCTCTCTTTAGGCTTTTTTAAAGTGTAGAAAATACCTATGAATATTTCTAGCACAAAATTTTCATAAGTCATAGAAAGACTAACAAATAAGATTTATCAATTTCCAGTGAATTTCTATTAATCGACCAACTCATAATCTCAAAGCTGTGATAACTGTAACAGATATTAAAATTTCGAATCCACCACTACCTCTAACATTCCGATATACATTGTCATTCTATATAAAATATTCAGTTAAAAGATTTTCCAAAACTTCTTCTACCAGTTCTAAAGTACCAACAATAACATTTACCAGTCCTGATATCTAGTTCAGATCTATTTTCATCACGTCTATACTAATTATATGAACTAAATTAATACCGGGATGTCTGGCATGCTCTGCGCCGACTATTGTAATGTCCTTCAGAAAACTTTTTGGTTTATTTTCCAAACGTTTTTATTGCTAATTGTCCGTTGTTATGTTTGATACGGGATTTACATACAAAAGTATTCTTTAGTTGTTTTGGTATGGAACGTAATTCGTAATGATGTAGAATAAATGTTGATATTGTTTAACGAGTGTGTGTTTTGTTTATTGGAATAGATTTTGTTTGTAAGGTTGAAATTTGCATTTACTTTTTACTCGAATAGACAAAGCAAAAATATAGGGTTTATTTATTGTTAACGAAAGAAAACACACAATGTAATTCAGTAATAGGTATAACGATTCTTTACACACATTTTAATGTTGTGATTGTATCCTGTCATTTTCTTTTTACGCTTGGAACTTTTAATATGTAATTTTGATAGTTCATCGACTAAAAGTACTGAAAAAACATTGTTTTTTCACTATTTGTTTACGTCTAGAAACACTCAAAATTTTCTGAAATAAACAAACCACCGAAAACGGTTGTGTATCTATCAATTTTTAATTGGCAGTTCTCACAACAATTTAAGGGGTTCATTGTCGAAAAATTTTTTTTCCGGCGTTTCGTATTTTTTGCGCGGGCGGCGCGCGTTTTTTTTTCGCCAGTCGTTTTGGGCAGGTCTGCTGACATGAGATTGATATACAGTCTTATTCGTGGACATGCTCCGGAGTCTTTGTTTAACTGGTCCCGGCCCCCTCTCTTCCGTCCTGCCTGTCCCCGCGTCGCCCCTTTGTCTCTCCTCTTTATACAGTCGGCGATGCGCAAACGCAAACTTATTTTCGGCTGGATTCACAGGATTTGGCGTAACTGTTGTTTTTATTGGGAATTGTCGTTATTTTTTCGGAGATTTTTTCGGTGACAGCGACGATTTGTTCTTCTATTTGGCATGGGGTTTTAATTTCAGTGTGAATTAGTTATGTAACGGGCGTTTGGTTCTTTAGATTCCATTGTGTTACAACATCGCATCATATTTTTGTTATATTAGTATGTATTATATTTGAAAGAATTGAGAATACTAGGCGTAAAATCGAATACACCTACAACCTAACTACTAACCTAACTGACGTTACAATAATAAATTCTCTTGATAACCCAGTCTAATTCGAAAAATTATATCGAAATCCACTCCATTTCAAACTAAAGATTAGCAGACTTTATTTGATTTTGGCTCTCCGTGACCAAATACTAAAATTCATGACTCTTTTAAATTATCATAAGCTTACTTTTGCAAAGCCATGCAGATGTACTGACAAGCTTTTGCACGCATCTTTGCCTAAACCTTTACAAGATAATTCCTTGGGAAATAAATTGATACGTCATTACTTACGTTTATGAAACTTCTATAAACATTAGTTGAATAATTGAACTTTGAAAAAGTCCAAGTCAGACGAACATTAACTTTCACTAATATCACCAAGGAATAATGCTTGTATTTTTTCCGTGGTAAAAATACAAGCATTGCAATAAAAATATGTCATGAACGCTTAAATTCGGGCCAAGTGTTCAGTCAATTCATTAAGGATCACAGCATCCTGGGCAGGGCTGCTCGTGATTTGAATACCTTCTTTTTTCGGTCACATATAATCTCCAGTCTAGAACATTTACATTTGGATACAATGGAATTAATTCTATATATAAATGTGCGAATTTAGGAGCGGCTGTCTTGACAGCTAAAGGCGTTGATTGACGATTGAGGTCGCGAGTTCAAATCATAACATTTTGAACTTTAGTTAGCCCACACCTCACACAGTTATGAACTAGAGAGGTTGCCAGGAAATAACATGTTGCAGGTGTAAAAGGGAAAGGAGTTGTTTTTATGTTGATTGCAAATGTTAGTTGGTTCTCTTTAACATTGCTAAAATTAAGTAATATTTGATGATTACTCAGTTCCTCTGTTAGTTCTTTGGCAGTATCATCTGTATCATAGTTATTTTATCTTTCATAATCTCTTCTTCCATCCTATTTTAGATTCTTAATGTCTTCTTTGTCTTATATTCTTCTTCCAAAGGTCGAATCCTTCTCGTCCTTGCCACAGCCCTGCTAGTGTCGTGGCATACCGTCCCACTCCGCATTACAAAATAAATTTGCATCTTGGCCCTTCTAAATTGAAATCATTAACGGCTAAACTGATTATCTTACTCACGCGGCCCGAACCCTGTTCAATTAAAGCTTTGTAACTCTCCACCTATGCGGATTGTTAGATTTTAATTCAGCTGAATTAATTTATCTTATGTGATTATCTTTTGTTTTGAATAATGCGTCCACGATTTTGATGTGATGTTCCTTGAAAGTTTTAGTGTAATTGGTAGATCGTTTGATAGTTGAAGACAGTGTTTTTGCTTTTGAATTTTATCTATTGTCTTGGATATAATCAGTTTTACTAAGTATGTTTTTAATCTGTGTCTTCTCTTTTTCTTTTTATACAACAAGTTTGCAAATTCACTTTACCATATGCATGATTTACATACTGCAAGTACAAATCTTTCCAGTATTCAAGCGTATAACTTCCTTAAAATGTTGCGTCAAGCTTTGTGGCATATCATGCAGGACAAATGAATGAAAGTAGGTTATGAATTGCTAGCTCTAGTAAATGCGACGTATAATGAACGGAACATAACATTAACAGATTTGGATTATTTACTCCGCACGCTTAAACTTAATTAGTATTACTAATAGGATTTGTAGAAAGCATGCGAAATTGATTGCAATGGCGACAGAGGGAAAGCGTGACCTCAGTAGTCAATTTTGTTTGAAAATTGTAATCTAACTCTCTTATACTTTTTTAAAGATATTCATAGAAATGCACAGTGATGCATGTAACATTAATGAAATTATAAAAAGTTAAAAAGGTACCTGTATATTTTTTTAAATGCCAAAATTTAAACTAAAAACTTAAATCTTATTCCACATCTAAGTACGAACATCTGTTACTCGCACGTAATTTGACGTACAACATTGTCGGAAACAAAATTACACCTATTAAACACCTACACGGTAAAATAAGGTGAATCAAATACGAAGTCCGAATATCGCGGGTGTAAAAAGTCGAAAATAATTGAGGTACCTACAGGACTTTTAAAAAAGAAGGTTTAAAACTTTGCGCGGCAAAAACTGTCGCCGCAGTAAGGGTTCGCCGACCTCACTGGATTTATTTGGGTGTGCTGCCTGTAGGGCTACCACCAAATCCTTTTTTGAAAGGTTGAAATAGTAATGAGCAATCAAAGGTGAAAGGTTCTTCGAGATCTGTCTCTGGTAAACCGAAGTTTGCCTCAACAAGTTTCATTTTAATTGGGACTTAATTAATGAAATCCGATGTGAATCACGTCTGGGATTGTTATGATAACCCGAGGTCATATTGAAGAATTTGACTTACTTTAGTACGTGAACGAAGTAAATATCTATGTGTATATCTATTGTCTATAAATGAACTACTCAAATGAACTCTACAACAAAATTGTAACCAAATCACAAAATAAGAACCATAAATATCACAACAACGAAGGGAGGAGTTTGTTTTCATACAACCTCTCACCTTTAAGATTAAATCAGTCATGACAAAAAAGACGAACTTAGTCCCGTAATACTGGCCACCCTACCCGAAGCCAGCGCACTCACATCCAAACATATCCTTGGATTTCTCCAGATTCGAATTTCAAATTTTCAGTCACTATTCGAGTGCGCGGGAGCGTGAAATTTTTTGTACTTATTTCTTAAAACCTATCATAAAATGGCAAGAGCTTACTTTAATCCTTCTAATGTTCATAAAGTGTAGGTTTAAATCTGTCTGAGGATTATTGTGTAAAATCCCAAAAATATATTAAGCAATTTTAAGCGGTCTACCTGTGGAAAATTATTGTCCGATATTTTATGCTGTTTGCCAGTATATTTTGTTCTTAGGCATATTTAGAGGACGGGTAAAGCCTAAATCATAAATTATTGTATTAACTTTTTTATTAGAATTTATATGTAACTCCTCTTTTTTAAACACAGATTTTGTTTTAATTAACTTCATGTTCATTCTCATCCATGCCACTTTCGGCATTACAGAGATCTACAATCTAAGTTCTACATCTACATACACTATTTTTACGTCTCTCTTTATGTTGCCAGGCTATTTTAAATCACTATAGCTTATGTCTAAGAACTGAGACAGTCTCTGTCTGAGTGTCTACACAAAAGGCTCTGCGTCCAGCTATCGGCTCTAATTTGCGTAATGCTATTCATATGATTGCGCGACCATGTTCCTCCGTTGGTTTTATTTTTTTGTAAGAATTCTGTTTTTTTTTTATATATGATATGTTTCTATTGGATTAGGTGAAAGGTTATTTTGATGTACTATATCAAAATAACCAGGTTTTCAGACTGCTTTTTTTGCAGTTTTAGCTTTTTAGACTTTAAGTTCTAAATCAACAGCAACAATAGCAGTAACGATATAAAAGGTTACAGGCGAGTGATGAAGTTCAGATTTTTGAGGTTTATTTTCACGTGGATCTAATATTTGAGCGTAGTGCTTCTAGTTTCAAGTTTCTGGATATCTACTTAAATCAATTTTGATGGAGATGGAAATGAAGGCTTTATATTAATCACCTCAATATACTTGAGACCTTTATTAATTGTGATCGATGTTACCAAGCATCTGTGGCTACCGCCATCGAATTACGACCAAATAATTCTTAGCAGAAGCGCATGGTAACGGCGATCGGAATTATTCACAAGATTAACTGTCATACGTGATAAATTAATATAATACATACGCATGTGTGGTCTAACGGTGGTGCGAGTCAAATCGATATTTGATTAGTCGATAATCGGACGTTAATTATAGTATCGATAATCGAAATTTTAATTTTAATTAGATTTGTAGATAATGTTTTGGCACGTCAGCTGAAGTTGATAATATAGGTGTCGATGATTTTAATTTAATAAACGTCATTGCGGTCGATATACGTGTGATTATTAAAACATTCTATCTGTTTTGACATAATTGAAGTGAATTAATTCACGACATCATAATTTTCAAAGACACTAATAAGTTATTCTACTTGTAATTTACTTACCCTTATATTAAATATCATTATCAAAGTCCCCCACCACATCAGTCTATTTGCGATAAACTTAAAACTACAAATTATATTGTCATACGAATTTTACCAATATATGTACACAACCATTCAACCAATACATGCATATTACGGTAGTGACCAAAACCAAAAAACTATACCACCCGTGCAAAGCTAGAAAAAAGATCCTAACCATAGTAATAATCAATTTATAGGTGGCATATTATTACTATAAACTCCATATCAAATTTTTAATGCACTTAAGACCCGTATCGCTGATCTTATTTTTAGATAAGAAACACCTATTTCACAAAAAAGCTAACCAAAAAATATCTGCACTGTTTACTTAAGATGAAAAATTTTACTTATTATAACAACCAAGCTTATCAAATGATCGCAATATTTGGCAAGTACTCATTCAAAGTCTTGACTCTCTTCGTTCGTAAACTCCAATATATAATATTTTTTTTAATTAATGGACGTTTATCTCCGGGCTGCTGCAATAAATCTAAAGGGGCGTGCGTCTATATTGAACACAGGCGTTATGGAGCTCTTTCTAATTAAACCCAAAGCGAGTTAAGGTATGGGCTGAGTGTTAAGCGTCAGCGGGATGACAACTAGAGGGCAAAGTGCTAGGGCTGCGGGAATTTTCGTAAGAGTTACTGTGGTACTAGAACACAAAGGGCAACTGTATGGAACAGAGGTGGGCTTTAGTCAGTAAAAGGCTGACATGGCCTCTCTCGCTTCGGAAGATCGGATCTCAGATCGGAAGAATTTATTTGAGGATAACCAACTTCAAAAAAGGTCAGGGTTCCACTAAAGTTAAAATCATCATCATCATCATTTCAGGCAAAAGACAGTCACCGTTGGATATGGTCCTCCACCACGTGTCACCATAAATATCTGTCCTGTGCATCTCGCATGCATATTCCCGCGACGCGACCCTCACCAGGTCATCAATCCTTCTTGTGAGAGGCCTTTTAACGCTGCGTCTTCCGGTGCACAGTCAGTAAAGTGAAGATGACAGATAATAAAGCTATGTAGAAGAGTCTTAATTTAACTTGGTTAAGACAGTCATCCCGTAGTTTTTAGTGGACACTGGACCCAATTGTAAGTTACTGATCCATTTTATTTCTATATATCATTAAAACATAGCAATTTAAAGTTTTATTTCATCCTTAGCTTATGCAAAAACTAATTTAAATAATTTAGTAATTAAATCTTTTGACCTTCGTGACTAAATTAATTATATCAAAACACCACTTGCAATTTTCTTATCAAAAAAAGTTGTTTTAATCAAATTAATAGTTTATTTTAATTAATTTGCCCACCATTCAAATTAATGATGATAATATAATTAAAAAAAAGTGTTACATTAAGATTTTTCCAATTAGCTAAAATGTGAGTGAAGTGTTGTTTGGGTAAAAGGTATCTTGTGCTGCTCTAAGACATTTACTCGTGGGCAAAATTTCAACCAAGTCCATTCAGCTATTTGAACAGGAGGAAGGAATAACAAAATTAAATATACATACACATATGTAAAGCTATAGGTATATAATTTGTAAAGCTATATGTACATACAAATAGACACCCTTTATAATATTGGTGTGATCAAAAAATATTCAGGGGAGTTCATATCCCTATATCTAAATACAGAGCCAGAGTTACTAGTGCATCAATATAAGACAATCACTTACAACTTGCGTCGGGACTAAAAATACAATGTGATTTTTAAGATAAAATCAACTCAATCTAAAGTTTTGATTTGCAATACGTAGTTGATACCAGTATTGTGATTCAGCTAATTAGTTTGAAATTTATTAATATTACTACTGCACAAGTAACCTCCCATTGAAAACTAAAATTATAGTTCACACGATATAAATCTGAATTCTTGTTTGTAATAAGTCACCATTTTAATAAATGGAATATTGTGGAATGTCATATAGTACGTTTATTTAATTTATAAGCTCTTCTTGATTAATGTTTTTGGGAATGAGTGCAACGGTATCAATGCTAACTGTATATACTACTAATAGTTTAATATTTTCTCTTATTGTTTTTCTAAGTGTTTCATTCTACTTAATTATTTGTAAGTTTTGTTGAAACTATATTAAATCAATAGGTGCTGCATATCTGAATAATCGTATTCCTACCTGAATCATCTGAATTTTATTGAGTGAAGTTCAATGCGAATTGTTTCCTAGTGTACGTTGTAATATGAAATTGATGCACTGTTGAATCTTCATTGTCGACAGAACTGAACAACATATGGTATCTTTGAAAAAGGTGCAATCTCGGACAAATGTTTGTGTGATGAGCATGATCATTTGTTCTGTGTCTGGGTGTAATTTATCTATAATATGTATGTATTTAGAAATATATATGTATGTTTATCAGTTGTCTAGTACCCATAACACAAGCTCTGCTTAGCTTGGGACTAGACGGCGTTGTGTGATAGTTGTGTGGAATATTATATTATTATTATTATATATTATTAATTAAGCTGAAAAAATCATTATATCATTACCTTTGTAATGGCTGACTTGATCTGGATACATTTGCTACCAAATACTGCCAATACATTACAGTGCTACATATCATACATGCAATCTAATAAAAAACAAAGTGACTGTATTTTATATCTAAAACTAAAATACCTTTTTAAACTCAACTCAGGCTAAAAGCCCGACGAAGTCATAAAAAAACTATAAAAAATAAAAAGACCTCAGCAAATTAAAATGCTAATTTATTTATTTTATTGGCCAACCAACAATTTATTGTATACAGTGGCAAATGTTAATATAAACCAAATATTTTCTATTATCTAGTGTTACAATTTCTTATAGATTTGTACCGCATGCCCCATAAAAGTAATAATTTAATACTACAAGTGCCAAACTTTAATATAAATTTAATAAAAATCAAATTAAACCAACCATCAAGTGTAGCTATACAATTACAATACCAAATGTAAAAAAAAAATATAATCTAGGTTAGTGTTACAATTTCATAAAGGTTTAGCACCGCATGCCCCATAAAAGTAATAACTAGGTATATCAGTAGTTCCCAAAGTTGTGTCGAACATGACTTACTTAACAAAAAGTACCTCTTGGCTTTGATAAAGGAAAAAGGGAAAGAATGTATTATAAATCAATAACTGCTCAAAAAATAAACAAAAACTCTGATCGTAACAGAATGTTTGATAACATTAAATTTAGGTACATATTTTTTAATGACCTTAGTACCAGCTTCTACTTCAGTTACTTTTAATTGTAATAAGAATTATCAACAAAGGTCCAATTTATTTCTAATATTAATCATAGCCGAAAATACCACCTCACATAGATATGAAGTATTAAATGTAAAAACAGAGATTCACTTGCAATTTGCCAGTGGGTCACGAACCATACTTTGAAAACCACTGAACTATATGCTACAAATACCAAGAGTAATAAAAATCAAATCAAAAATAAAAATTATAATAATAAGTAAAATTAAAATTACTCTAAAATACAATAAGGAAGAATACAATACAATGTTAATTTATAAATTGCTACAACAGGGGATACAAAAAACACACAAATACTGATAGCTAGTTCTACAAAGATATCCATTGACTAAGTTACCAAGCAATATCGTCTAATAGCGAATAAAACGGTCAACACAATATTTCAATATCCATACATATACCAGTATTTCAAAGTCCATGAATCTTAAGCGGCCGCTATCTATGTCTTAACAATGGTGAAGTCATGGCGTAGAATTCCCATAGACAAGTGCACAGCGTACTCTAACGGTAGAGTTAGCAATTCAGTGATTTACAGAGCTAGAACTTACAACAGAATACGTGGGCCAGTGTTATGGGGGCTGTCAAACTGGAGTGTAACTTTAGTAGTTCCCATAAGGATAGAAAAATATGGAAAAATTATAAAATTTACTAAATTAAAAAAAAAATCATATAGCCAAAATCTTAAAGATTCATTACCATTTTTTGGGACTTGGCGATATTAGATGATGCATTAGGTGTCATAAGCAATATTATAAGCATGCACTAGCCTGATAATATTTCTGATAAATCTGGAATGAGTATACGATAATTTATATTCGTTTTGTCCAAATATTTTTAATGATGCAGCATGATAAGCATATGTAATTAAGTAAGCTTAAAAAATCTGTGTTAGTATTCTCATGGATAACTATTTACCGACAAAAACTTTCCTGTTTCATAAGTTTTCGGTAATATCAACATATATTCTGTAAATAATTCCTAAATACATTAACTTAAATTTTCAAATTTATTATTAAATCATAACCTGCAACACTAGCATCCCCTTTCTACTTCGGTGTAACAACATCCCGGGACCTACCTGTATAAATATTATCCAAACGCACCGTCGCGAGTGAGATACCGAACATGCTTTATTGTCTATACTGTAATATAACAGCATATAACGTAATATAACAATGATATACAAATAAATTTAACCGTTGTTTTCAAACTAAACGCATGTATTACAATGATTTGTAATATTTCCGGAGACCTGTTGCAAAGGGCAATTTTCAGTTTGAACAAGTAACTAGGCTATGTGTATAATGCCGAAACATTGTCTATAAACTATTTGGTCTAGACCTAGATAGTATGTGCAACCTTTCAGAGCTATAGTCTACTAGTGTTATCTATGATAACGCCACAGAGACAATAAATTGTAGCACCACGTTTTTCATCGCCATTCCACTTTTGAACATGAGCCTATGATGGCTAATACTTATAATACCTGATAGACAGGAGGACATACTGCCCGTTTTTCTGACCAAATCCTCTAGATGCATTTTACGACTCCAATGCATAGAAGTATATACCAGCAGCTAGTATTTTTTTTACAAATTATACTAACATTGTACCTGCACATTAACGAGCTCTGCGTTGGCGTAAAGATACAAAAATTCCACGTGCCAATCCAATAGTGGTACCGAAATTATCTTAATTTATTTATAGTTTGGTGACCCCTTGTATACGTATAACACATTCTAATTCTATCTATAAGCATTTAAAACACAGCCACACTACATAAATATAGCCATAAAACCGTTTGATGTGGGTTATAACCCCGATTTGCACTTACTTAATTTTTTTTATAACTTTTTAATGTATCATTAGAAGTTGTAAAAGGCACCTTTTAAAAAAACAGAATCTCGATTTCCGTGGCCGACAAAGTCACTAATTAATTAAATGAAATTCTTTGATGTGTTTTAAAAATTTAATGACGTTTTTGACAGATGACAATCTGTATCGATAAATTTTGACGTTTGGTAGATGAGATTTTTTATTTCATAAGATATCGTATTTCCGCGATGGAATGAGAATTAAAGATGGTAGCTATCAGCTGCTCGCGTCGTGAGAATTGTCGAAAGGAAATAAGTTATTGCTTTGCTAGTACTATCTGTGATAAAACAGCAATCAATCACGTTCGGGTTATTACAGTTATATAACATATTAACATCCTGCTCGCAGTATCCAACGTGTTTTAAATGTGAAATTGCAATTTTGTATTCTATTATTTTCGCAGAACTCATACAAATTCAATGCTTTTCTTTAAATGTATATTGTAAACAAAGATATCTAAAATATCCATAAACTTAACGCAATAAAACCATCCAACTAATAAAATGGGTTAAATACAATACAACAACTATAAACAAAGATTCCGATAAGTGCTGTTTCAGGCACAGAAAACTGTCGACGCATTGATACAAAATTATTGCATTTCCACCTTAGAAGATATGGGAAAATTACCCAATGCACCTTTAAATAATTACAGCTATAACTGCATAAATTGAAACAGGAATGTTAGCAGCCATTCGAATGGTTTTCCGCAGCATTAAATTACTATCGTCATACGTGTCGCGTTGCGTTAAGTTGTGATAGATGGCGTTACTGAGAATCATGGTAATGTATGGGACATTCAGAAAGATGCTGATTGTAAATATTTAGTTGATGATTTGGGTGTTAAAGAAAATGAAGTACATATGTGGAAGTGTTTATAGATGCATCTAAAAGATTTTAAGTCGTAAGCTAAATGCAAGACAATCTTAAGAAAATAACTGGATATAGAAGATAGATGTTGTGACGCAGTTTGAAAGAAATATATATACAGCAGTGAACTACGATAAAAGATTAATGATTCTGTATTGGCAGATCATTAAAATGACTATTTAACATTTTCGAAATGATATGAACTGATCATAATGCAACTGTATATCTATAACTGATTTAAGAAATGTAACAAACACAGAATGCGTGCATAAATGAAATGCATTGAAGAACCTATCATTAAAAATATATATATTCCGTCGCATTCACCGTGTAAATTATATTATATTTGTCCTTTCAAAATGGGTAAAGGAACGCATCAGCAATTCAAAAAGGCTCATAAAAGTTGCCAAGTGGATGCACCACGAGCTCGCATCAGCTCGTGATCTTCGCTAAGACAATGGGCGATTACGTACTGTTGTATAGGTATCTTAGCGTCCACGGGGATGGTCTAAGAGAAAGGAGTTCTGCTGAAAGCGATATTAGGCCCAATAATTTAAATTAATTTTACACCTTAATAACAAGGTATTAGAAGAAGTATAGATTGACAAGTGCAAATGAATTGAATTGTTATTTAATTATGGAATAGAACACATCATAAATCTTAAGTTACTAAGAAATGAATTTCTTATCGTTAGAAAATAAATGATAATAGAATCTTGTGGAAAACTACGGCGTATTTAGAATCAATAAGGTCTTTCAAAGTAACAGGACTAATAAACTTCACAACAGTTTCCAACTTCCCCATTATCCGAGACTTTCACCACGATTTCCATAAAACACCGACTTGCTTACTACAAAATACGATTCTTTGTACATAAGACCGTAATTATGTAAAGTATACTGCACTTTTATATCAAAGACCTATTCACCTAGCCCAGTTACATTTGCAAAGACTTTACGAAGACGCTAAAAGCTTTTCATTTGAATAGTAACCACTTGGGCACGATTTCAATAAATTTGTTAAAGCGAAATGAAGCTATAAGGTGATGCCGGTCAACGGTAGTTGTATCATTGAGTCGTTTGTACTTTGTGTGGCTATTCCCCGGAAACGTAGATTCCAGATTGTATGTTTTTGTTGAAATATGAAGAATTTAAGTAATCATATAGATTAATATATCTAAAAGACTGTACTCGTATATAGTTAAGGACTATAATGACACTCAAGTAGACACACATATTAATTTATTGATTTTTAAAGTAGACCGTTTTATTTTGTATAGGAAGTATCAAATGTAGTTTATAAATTATGTAATTAGAAAAGTATAGTTTCCAGACTGTTTAGATTTTATTAAGTGCCAATATTTAATAGATAGTGTAACATTTTTCAATATTTCGGCAAAAAAAAATACATTAGGACTTACCTCTATCACCAACAGTGGCTTTCAGATTTCCAACAACGGTTCCGATCCTGACGTCTTCCTTCACTCGAAAATTGTATCTTGGTTTGTCGAACAGCGCTGATCCAATCCCTGCGGGCATCACTGAGACGTGCACCACAGCATTTTGAGGAGCACTCAATCCTCCACCATCCGTCGCCGATACTTCTAAATCGAATTTTAGGTTTGCTTGTACCAATGCTGGTTTCGTAACCAAAATCTCTCCGGTACTCCTATCTATTCTGAAGACATCATTCTCATTGCCGTTCACAATTCTGTAAGTTATAGTACCGAATCTTCCTGAATCTGCGTCTGTTGCGGACACAGCTATAATCGGCTCGGAGGAGATCCGTCCTTCTTTCAGAGACACGTTGTAATCCTTAACTGTGAATGCTGGTACATTGTCGTTTATATCGAGGAGTTGAATCTTCACCATAGCGGTCGTCGACAGGCCTCCTGCGAATAAATAATTGGTATTGATTGTTCGTATTGTTTGTAATTCTATGTCTAATTGGCAGGTACTTGATTTATGTGTTTGTCAACGCGTTTAGCGAACTCGCGATTGTAAATGATTTTTTTGCTGTGTTACTTTTGAATTCGAGTAGGTACATTAGTTGGATTATTTAAACATAATGAATGGTGTTTATATCGTTATTTTTATTTAGTAATGTTAAATGGTTCTTTCTCATATTTATTTAATATGATACAACGACGGCGAATAAAAATAATTTCTTTTTATGAAAACTCGTCAACCCGTCAATAAAATTAACAGAGTACTGTTAACCATCACGGCTAGCTATTGTCTCTTTCATCATTTTATATATTAAAATGTCTTCGTACTTCGAATAACATGTCTCTAATTTTTTTTTTGCAAAAATTTCTGTAATTTGCCTAATATAAAACGTTTTAGTTGCTAAATATGCCACTTTAAATTATAAATGTATTGTTTGATTACAAAATCTCTTTCAATAACAACAAATTAAAATATTCCCAATTTGAAGTTCAAACACAGTCGTCACAGCATTAAAAACTGGAAAAAGGTCTCGAAAATTCCGTTTTAAAAGACAAAGTAGCCGCTCAAGCTAACGAAATAAAAACACCAAGTGATAGTTCCAGTGTTCTCTCCCCATAAATCTTCGAACTGGACTTACGGACCGCGGACAGACATTGGCGGAATTTATTTCGGGCCCGCCAATGTGATGGCCCTTCGGAATCGCTGCAAATCGTGGATATTTTAAAGATTTTCGTATATTACTCCGAGTTCGGTTTACCTTGATGATGTAATGCACAAGTATCGTGACAATATAATTATTGGAAATAAATCAGTCTTTACCATCGTGCGATTGTTGGGGTTAGTCTGTTTTAAGGAAAAAAGACATTCTGGAGAAACTACAAAACCAAATCATAATACTGGATGAGCGGAAATTGAATTGTGGATTGCCATCTGTTAATATTTTTAATTTGAAATCCAGTTAGATAACAGAAACTTGTAATGAGCTTTTAAACAGTTGTAAATGCTTTGCATTTGATATAAACCTACTGTACATTAATCGGCCAGCGTGGCAGATGCGATCTATTGGCTTTAATATTGTAGCAGGAAATAGTAATTTTGAAACCATTTAGCACTAAAATAGAAATATAAATTAAATTTAAAATGGTAGGTGTTCAGTTATTGATAGGGTTTATTGTATTTCTTGCTTTAGTGAGCATCAAAGCTTCAAATATATCGGTAAGAATTTATAAGTTGGATAAGTTGCAAATATATTTACTGTTTAAGACACATTTTCTGACGATTTTGGATAGTTTCTTAAATAATTTAGATGTTGAAGTTGTAAGTGTTTTATACACATGTACCTATTCCGTACGTAAATACGTTTAATTATTTGCTTTAGTATGATAGTCCGCACTATAGTTCTATCATAACTGTACATAATCGAGAATCTCAAAAGTACATATAAAACTACTCTTAAAGATGGTTTTATCAGTTCTATTACAACATTTTCTATTTTGAGATGTCCTTTAATGACTGCAATATAATAGATATTAAACGACTGCTTATTGAAATTACTTTTTAATGATTATTACTATTAATTAAGAGGGAAAAACTATCCAAGAAAACAGGCTAGAATCTCAGTTTCATGCCGACAAATACGTACGCATTAAAATTTAAAGCAACACAATTTACTTGTGCCGTGGAGAATATTGCATCGAGCTAATTATTAGAAAATTAATAAAGGTCTGCGTAGGGAATGTTGTTAACCCACATCTGGTAAATAACATAGTACATTATTGCATAAATAGGTTTGGAAGCTATGGCGAGATTCTGAAATAAGTAGCGACATTTCATGTTTACTAATAATGTGCTAACTAGATTCTAAAATATTTTAAAAGGTGTTCTATTTCTATGTTACAATAAATTTAGTTAATAGTTTCCTTATATTATGTTTATTCTTTAGTAAATATTTTACTCGTATGTAAGTACCTACATAGGTACTAAAAAACATACATACCTGTTATAAAAAAAGTTGAAAACTATAATAGCTTTGAAATGTCTGTCAGGTTTTTGATCAGTTGTGCAAAATCGAAGTTTTTTTTTATTATTACATGTTATAAAAATTATTTTCTGATACGAATAGTAAATCTATTGTATCTTCACAATATTCAGAATAGTTTGCCAAAAGGGTTTGGTTCACAGCATAATTCCGCTGATTAGTTCACTTAATCAAACCATTCATATTTTACATTACATTTCAGAATGTACGAGTTAATTAATGGGCGAGGCCTAACGTCCATGTTTTAATCGAACAAAATAATATTATTATACGAACAAAGCCTATTTTATGAATATTAATGTTGGTGTAGTTATTTATTTTACAGAACGTACTTTCAAAATTTGCAAGATTTTAAAACAAATTCAATAAGTAGCTTGAAAACATGCGGAACTTAATCTTTGCCAGGCAAATAAAAAAAAGAAATAAATTGTTTCACTGTCTTGGGATATTCACAATATACTAAGTGAATTAGAAGCAATTGAAGTAGAATTACAAACTAAAGGTACAATAGACCATTACTGTTGTTAAAGTTTAAAACAATTTACTAAAATAAATCAATCAAAAATGGATTACACTAAGCTATAGGCTCTTAATAAACTAGTACGCCTTACCATCAACGATTGCATCACTGCGCAACATCAGATGGGACTGTAGTCAAGCAATGAATTATAAAAAAATAAATAAATCAATTGAAATAAATACCAACCTCTATCAGTAGCGATGACTGGAAATTCGTATTCACTTTGTGCTTCATAGTCCAATGGAGCTGAGACGCACAGCTCCCCTGAGTCTGGATTGACGGAAAACTGAGGCTTGACGAAGGTCTCTCCTAGAGTGTAGTTGACGATAGCGTTGACACCGCAGTCAGGGTCGATGGCTGACAGCTGGGGAAGAAAAAGAAGACAAAGTTGAGTACAATGAACTAGAAAATTCTTGAGTCTCATTGATTAAATTTAAAACCTAAACTTATGAAATGTAATATGACATAGAAGTTGATGAAAGGAGCTCTGTTTGACAAAGAGATTTTAGAAAATGTTTTTATATATTAAAATTATAAGGATACAAATGGGGAACATACTGTTAATACTGGCTGTCTAGGAATCAGTCTTACTAATAGGTATTGCAAATATAAAGTTTGTGAGGACTAAAATCATGTACCTATGTTTTTACGAATTTTATTGAGAGTTTGTGTGGTATTGCTGGAATTTTACAGAATAGAATATAAGCTGTAATTTGTAAAAAGAGGAAGTACTAATTCCAAACAGGCGAAGCCACTGGCAGAAGCTAGTGATCTTATAAGTAAATAGTTTAATTTTAGTATCAAGATTGTTATCCTTTATGTATTAGCTAGTTCCTTTTCTACACTCATGGCAAAAATGGTTGGCGTTAACTATAGTGATAATTCATAAGTGGTGGCAGTTTATACCACTGCGTCGCCTACAAGGTACATGTTTTAGAGGAATATTCACGTAGGCGATATTTTACAATTAAAAGTAGCGCGAGATGATTTACAGCTCTTATATAATCGGTTTCCTTTCGTCCCTTTAGTGATTACAGAAACGAAGCAGAATGTGATTGTCTGGACAGTTGAGATATTCAAAAAGTACAATCAATTCTTTAAAAGCTTTATTTTTAATATCAATGTTTAAGCCCCTTATGAAACCTCCCAACATCATTCTAATTTCGATTAACTGCCAGGGCTTCAGAAAACGGACCTTGCAGCAAATGAAAATGAAACAAGAGTCCCACGTATTGGACAAAAACCAAAAACTAATCCTTATCACACCAAGATGTTCTTGAAAACAAGGATGCTTCATCAGGAACCCTATTCATTGCTTGTAATCTTAGAAGCTTGCTAAAACAGGAACCTTACAGCCGTCATGTAACTCGTAACAAAGGATCCCTACTACGACTAATTGCCATCCACAGACCAAGCTGAGATAGCAATCGTAATTAATTAAAGGTATTTAATTCGATGAATTGATCAAGGCTCTGTGAGGTCTCACAGCTATAGGAAGTTACGGGACATTGTATTAGAATATACACCAGTATATACCAATGTTCATTTACTTATGGAATGAGAATTCTAAGTTATTATTCCCAGGAAGGAAACGTTTGAAATATTTTTAGCCACTTGATAAATTTTCCAGAATATGCACGTTCAATTCAAAGAAACCGCACATGAATTAAACTGAAACCCTTTATTTAAGTAGGCATCGATAAATAATGAATATATTTGCTTTCGCACCTTCCTTTTCTTACATGTCCCGAATAATGAGATCAGGTTGCCAACACGACAACTGATCTTAAACGTATTTAAGAAGAAATAAACACCCTCTTGGTGCACGAAAAAAAGGAACTGTAAACGCAAAATTGACCTTTTCAAGAGCTCATTATAAAAATAAACAGTCTAAATACAGCCGAACGATGATAAATGAGTACTGGACAGTGGACGTATGAGAAATAAATCAACTGGCTTCAACAGACGGTAGTCACACAATGCAGGACCCCGAAAATTCAATAGTGTAACGTAACAAGCGACAAATTGCCTCTGTAGGTGTTAAGTGGTAAAATAAAAATATAACATCAAAGATAATTAGCCTGAAATCATCTTTTTCTCTTTTACCTCGGCTATATTACGTACGTGACATTGGCTCTTGATTAATTGCATCCACGTCGAACGCTAAGATAAATTGTTCGCACACCAGCTATAGAAGTTTCTACTGTGACATGTTAAGGTTAAGGTCCAAATTGCTTTGTGATTTATGAGATCGCGAAACGGTGTTAGTTTTAGCGATTCCGCTAATGGCTTCATTCTTGTATCTTGTCTTATTAACATTGTTGGTCAATCATTGATATAAATTGCTTTAGTATTGAGACGTTTAGATAATCATTTTAATGTTATATAACAGGTATTATCAGCACTAAATGCCAACGAAACGGATCACTTATACTTTTGTGCAGAATATTTCTCAGCTACACTATATCATGTGGCCAGTAAATCATATATAAAAAAAATCTTACAATTAATCACCGGTATCGTATTTTTTGTACATTAATCATGTTTACAGTTCTCTACACACCTGTTAATAATTTTGACTGATTTAATGCAATAAAAGAAAAATGCTACACGATTTACTGTTATATCCACATCATTCCCTTGCCATGTTAAGACTCACACCGAAGTCAGTAAATCATTGTTTGGAGTACGCATATACAAAAGGTTTTTAGTATTATCGTACACCATCATTGCAAAAAGCGTGATCCTGACTTTCACTGATACAACCTAATTAACCTTAGAAAGCTTTTGTTTAAAACATTTCAGATCATTAAGGGGACACGCAACGTTCTCAGAAACATTTGTTCAGATCCCCGAAACAGATGAGCTTACTTTATTATTATTGAGAATACGATTCAGTTGCTGATTGATGCGCTGAACGTCGCATGCAAACCTTGTGCTCCTCCCTAGTGAGCGATCCTGGCTCAAACCTGTCCAGATCCAATGTATATTTTTCTGGGATTTATTTTATTTTCCGTATATCTGATCAAGTTAATGTTGTCAATAATAAATTGGCTTTCTTATTAGTACAGTACGGTAAATATCTGTATAACGAGTGCAGTGGTTAACTCAGTGAGACAAATAAGGAAATACAGGAATTTGTTTAATAGTTTTCTGACGAAGTTGTTATATCTATACATCTATCTATACATATAAATAAAATTGGAGTATCTGTTTGCAATATTGAAATAACCGCTTTTTTTTCTATATGCATATGAATATATATACGGTACATACACCAAAATATATTTTTTTACAATTTTTATCTGTCTGTCTGTTTGTTCGGACTAATCTCTAAAATGGCTGGACCGATTTTGACGGGACTTTTTTTGGCAGATAGCTGATGTAATAAGGAGTAACATAGGCTACTTTTATTCTAGAAAAAATAAATTCAAAATCCTGTAGTCCACGCGAACGAAGTCGCGAGCACAGCTAGTTTACAATAAAAGCTAACTAGTCTCGCTTTGGTACCGTCTTTGCTTCTCTTCGTGATAGAATATTGATGTCCAACTGCGCGCTCACAATAATTGAATTGCTACAATTAACAAATAATTGAAAATTGTTTAATATAGTTTTCTTTTTGCCATAAACACTCACTTCAAGCAATAGCGGTATTTCTACGTGTATCTGCAGTGACGACTCATAAATGTTTACAAACAGTCAAAACCATCTCACATTTTAGTTTTTAATGAAGAGATCTTCGATAAGTCGTTACCGTACGTTAGTGCCACACACGATGATCCCTTTCTCAACTGAAGTGATTTTGTAATCTTTAGTATCTTTATTTATATCGGTTTTGACTTTGATAACTTGTTTCATGTGATATAAAAGTGACATTTTTGGAATTCAATCAACGTCTGTTTTGTAATTTGCTTGAGTTATTGTCATTTCGGTTTTAAAATTAGGAAATGTCATCATTAGTTTGGAACCAGTTTTAAACGTTATGACTGCTTCCTTCATTGGAAGTTAAAATCTTTACCATGCTGATAAATGTACTACAAAATATACATAAATATTTTTGTTTTGACATGATTTAAAAATAAATCATGAAACAAAATGCAAACATCATGATCAACTTAATCTGACTATTCTATAAACTACAACCGCTACACATGCCTCAAAATATGACCGTCCGAAGATAAAACCAATGATCGCCCTGCAATACTGCGTTTTATATTTAAATTTCTTCGCTGACAACGCCCATATCGGCTACCTCAGTGAGGTAGATAAGAGTGCCAACAATGAGATTTATTGCACACTCCAACCACTACTTAACACTTTAAAAACGTTGAGTTCAAATTGTTGGGGATATCTCAATTAGTGACTTTTATGTGCCGCTAATGTTCAGATTATTGATCGAAGGGTTCTTCGTCAGTGAGAGCACGTTTAAAGTAATGTTGAAACAGTTTGCAAAAATCAGGTTTATTAAAACGAAGTATATCGAAACGAGGACGAAATCGCTATATTATGGAATTTATTTGAACTTAGCACTGTAACTACGCGAGTAAAGGAAAAAGAGTCAAAAACCAAAAATCCAAACCTAAACGACTTGCATTATTTGCCATACATAAGATATCTTAACATTCACATGAACGAGATTGACTGCCCCACAAATCTAAATACAAGTAGCCTCTTCCTAGAATCCTTTAAGTAAACTTGTCAAAACTAAAGGCACATAAATTCAAGTAAAAAGAGAGAAAAAGTAAGGTAAGCACCACAATTTTCCATGTCCCCAAGCATCCGTAAATTCAAACACGAGTTATTTAAATTCAACTTACGCATTCGACTGGCTCATCTAAATAAAGCACATCTGCCTTGTTTACTTTAAAACTAAAAAAGGCATAAAATAAAATGATTTGTAACAAAAATAATAAAGAAATTCTTACTCAGTTCGGCTGTTGGTAAAGGACATTGTAATTCAACCTGATTGGCACACAATAATGGTATCAAACATAAACCATTTAAAAATTGTCTGGTATAAAAGTAAAAAGGCGATCGGACGACAGTGGTGTAAGGAGCAAATAAACTGTTCAGAGGACAATACCTGGCCTGGACTGCCGAGGATTTGTAGTGCCATTAGTTTAACAGCGACAGTTTTATACCAATGAATTTCCAACTTTAAATTAAAGATATAAAGTCCAAAATACAGGAAAATATAACTGAAGATAATTAAAAAATGAATCAGAAATTGTGACCTGCATACTTAGGCGACTATCACTTTCTTTTGTAATTGGTTTTAATTGATTATATTTAGAGCGAACTTTAAAATCTGTATAATCAAGGCATATAAATCAAAGGCATTAAAATACATTGATATCAACCAATGCAAGTGTCAATGTATAATATGCAAGTAAGTAAGGTCGGTTAAATTTAGTAGCAAAAAGTTTAAATAACTATTTTAGTAAAACGATTCTTTCAGCTGCAGTATGCTTTAAAATTCCATTGAGTACGTTATGTAGCTAGGTTTACTTTTTATAAAAAGATGCTATTTTATGTAGTACATATAGCAGTAAGACAGATTTACATTCTCAACACTCCTGCGTAACGGTATTTGCAAAAATATTTCAAATGAGAAAATAAATAAATGCAAGGATATGTATAAAGATCTATGTATCCATTTCCATAGAGTTATTCACATGTTGCTCAATTAATAGATCTTTTTGTTCTTCATTAAACAAAAATAGCATATCGATATCAGAAACGTTAAAATAAGCGGTTTTCAACATCGGTTCATCGCTTATTTCTTTAATTGAAGGTGCGGTCTCAAGTTGACCTTTCCCTTCTGTTTCATTAAACATTTCATTGTTCAGCCAATTTATATCGGAGCTTTATTTTAAAGAATTAAAAGGGATTATATTATTGTTTTTAGCAACTCTCTGTTCTGTATCTGTGTGGAAATCTGATTCTTTAGTTTTTTAATCTTATTGTTTTTAAATAGATTGGATTCTTAGTTTCTTTTCATTAGCGCCGAAGTATTTTTATTCCTGAAATGGAAGTTTATATACAGTGTTGCTAGAATTAAAATAAAAGTGCTAAATGCTTGAAGGCGACGAATTAAATGTATATGGCTGGGAAGTGTATTGTTTGAAGTATTTAAAAGATTCTTTAACAGTGGCGGTAATTCAGGCTATTATTGTAATTGAAAACGAATATTTAGCGCACTTTAACTACTTCGATAGGTTTTCAGAAAAACAGGTAAAGTCTTGGTTTAAATTCACAAAAACCACTGGTGTATTTATCCAATATTTAAAACCGCAGACCACCTTAGTCAACACAGGACTTATAAATGTTCACAAAAGTATTAAAATATAGTGATATTAAACGGTTGTGTGGGAGTAAGGCAGAAGGATAAACATGTGATTTTTATGGTGCGCGTGCACATGTGAGGTGTCGCGGTGTGTCAATGGGATGCCGGGAGTTTGCGGAGCAACCGGTGTGGAAAGAATTGTGAAGAATCATGTGCAGTAGAAGCAATAATATCTTGTATAACGTCGAGATCGTGTCTTATTTCTTTGTTTAAATACCTGTGCTATTAAGATATGGGTGGAAAGGGGATCTACAACATAATATATTTTACGATTACTGAACAATCAAAAGGAAACCAAGAGAAATTTTGGTAGATCTTGTCAATTTGTTACATTTTAGACTCTGACAAGAATTTTAATTTTTACTACAGCTTGAATTCCCTATCATCATATCAAATGTCGCATTCACTCTCACAGGATTCCCGCTACTTGGTGAGTTACCTTATGAGAAGCTTTCTAACTCTTCGTCTTCCAATACACGATTGCCACTTCCACAACTACCAACCATTTAACCCCATCGATCATGCTATTCAAGTTTTGCAATTCAAAATCATTGGTAGGAGTTATTAGATTTGGGAGCGTGTGTCGGATTTTACTGAATAAAATCACATCCGTGTCCTTTAGTTACCCTCTCCTGTTCCTTTGAGAACATCTCAAATTCCAAACAATTTGGCGATAGCCCAATCAATTAATCAATTAATAATAATTTTATTGTGTTGTTCTTTTATTGTATTATTATTGTCTTAAAAGTGTATTAATTAAAGTGTGTAAAACGTATATGGGCCTAGATGCCTGAAATAAATAAATTGAATTGAATTGAATTGAATTAATGCTAGAAATTATTTATTTTGATTATTTATTTTAAATTGCTATCTATTTAGATAGCAATTTAAGAATCTAAAGCCAAACTCACTAAAACATATTCCCATGATTTCTTTCGTCTACATCAAATTTTTCATCATCTCCACCAAGCTTATCTCCATCCACTACACTAATTAAATCTTTAACAGCCATAATAAAAGTAATTTTACAGTTGGTGCATGTGAAGTGTCGGGCCGTGTCAACAGCCGGTGTGTGAATGTATTTGCGGAAGAGCAGTGACATTGACACCTGATACCCCATATCGGATTATCAGCGGTGTCAATGGTGTCATGCGTACGTTGCGGTCGCCTGGTGATCATCGATGAGCAGCCATTGTCGCTTTTTGGATTATTTTTCTATGTTTTCAATGATATGTTTGAAGTTGTGTGGGAATTGATTAGATTTCAATTAGTGTTGAAGATGAATGGGTGACTACATGACAGCTTGTATATCAAAATGAGTATACTGACAATAACTATAGAAAGTTCATTGTTAATAATTGATTTAGAAAAATCATTGATGATATTAAACATAAGCAACTATGAAGCTTACACCATAACAGTAACTATATTGCCCAAACAAATTTTATAATATAAACAGCTGAATCATTCCAGTAACCAAGCGGAAAAATATACAAAAAAAACAACGCATTCAATTAATTAAAAGTCAAATAAAAACAGGCAGTATTCATTTACAAAAGTGCTTTTATTCTCATCTGTACTCGCTTTGGGTATAAAACTTGTGGACGCAAGTGTCATTTTGTTTATTTTTTGGTACAAGAATTATTTATTTACATTTCCGAAGTCGCGAAGACATGTAAAAATCGTTGAGTGAATACGAAGCCTTATTTTGGGAAGAATATCGAATTTCATTCGCTTTGGAGGCGTCAACGGGTGACAAAGATGGGCGCTTGGGTGTAAAAATAAAAATATATTATGACATTTATTTGTTGGAATAAGGCTTGGTTTTAACACAATTTGTATTTTAAATAGATTGAGTTTGTGATGACTAATGCGTTATGTGATAAATTTATAATAATATTTATATGCTGTTTGTAGCTTTAGGCAATACATAAGTTCTGGCTAAAAAAATATAATCCACAATGTTTGCCAAAGTCAGTTTGCGAATAGGTTTCTCCATTCCTTCGGAAATTTCATCCGATTTCGACTCCAGTCTTGCCAAGGAGGATCCTGTCGTGGAGGTCAGAGAGGCAGTTGCTCTATGTAAAATACTGGTACCAAGTTGCATTTAGTTAGGTTGGAAGCTGACCTCAAAGAATTGGAAAAAAGTTAGGCAGACTGATATTGTAGCTTGTCTATACAACTACGCAAAAGAGGTAGGCTATGTTAAACTCATCATCATCATTTCAGTCGAAAGACATCAATCTTCGGTTATAGACCTTTTCCAAGTGTTACTAAATCACTATCGCTACCATCATTGTCATATAACTAGTTACATTTTAATATATATAAAAGAATCTGTCTCTTTTTTCTTTAAAGTAACTTTCACTTTAACGTTCTTAAACAAATCCTTGTAATTATTATTAACTATAGTTTTTAATTAAACAAAATCTACATGTTTCCTCATTGTGACCACAACTTTAAATTGTGTGACATTTAAAAATTATGATTGTGTGTGGGCGAATGAATAGTATTAATTTAATTACTTAGCATTTTTATATTGATAATAATTTAAGCGATTGCTTGTGACGCTTTCAAGGATTTTAATCCAGTTAAATTTAACTTAAACGGATTATACTGTGCCATATTTCTTTTTATTTATAGTTATTTTAAATAATTTTATCAATATTTCGATATCGTTTAAATTTATGGATGATTCGAGTTTTTACAAATTTTCTTATACTATGATTTTTTTTTCGTATATTACAAAAACATGTTTACACAAGTTTTTAAATCGTAAAGGTAGATTTTATTACCAAATCATAAGGCATGAACATTCCCAATTATGTCGCAATGATTAGACGCCCCGCAGTGACTTAATTCATGTATGCAAAAAAAAGAAGGCGTCTACATTTTTAAGTTTTTTTTTTTACAATTATTTAGACTTTTACAAGCAATAACTTAACGTAAATGATTCAATTCGGTTTATACAGAAATTTTACGACTGTCAATCGTGAGAATGTAATAAAATAGGACCGCAGTAAAAATATTATTATCATTTTGCAAAAAAAAAATAGTTTTTATGTCTGTGCAATATTTCTTTACTATTAAATTGGGTTATAATAATGGATTTAATACGTATAATATTTACATGTTTTTAATTTATTACCGATAACTTATCCGAAGAATGATTTCTTTGTAGAAAATAGGCATTTCAAATGATTTCTTGTTAGATTACTAAATTATACGGTCATTAACATGATCTAAAACAAATTAATAAACGAAGATATATTTTTATATTTATTTATCAGGATCGCCAACATTGCAGGCACAGGGAATTTATAAGTACCTACATTTATATTTATTTTATAGTCACTTGAGGTAATTTTATTTTCATTTTCATTTATTTTTATAATGACTACTGGCCATCAAGAAAATTTCAATTGATTTTTTAATATACAAATCTGTTTCCAGATAATAAAACAACATCTTTGCACGTTATTACTGCGGTATACAACCTCTAATTCATGGCCTCACGCATAACGAAACGAGAAGCCATAAAAGCGGTGAGTACTAAAGCGCTCTATTAACACTTAGACACAACGGTGCAGCGAATTATCTTAATGTTGCTCAAAACATGGTGATGAGACATAGGCCGCTAATTGACTTACGGGTTCGTTTCTCAAATTGCTGTGATTTGGTGCAAGTTACAGGCTTATAGCATTGAAACTAGATTGGCTTCCTTGTTCTTGAATTGTTTTGACTGTAACAGGGTACCTATTTGTAAATGTAAATCTCTTCTCTAATACATAATTGAGGATGTATTCTTGGTTAGTAATTGACTACTGTAAAATTAAGAAAAGTCTCTGCCTTGGTAACGGAAATGTTAAGGACATCTTAAATATAGATTGCTAGCATTAAAACACTGTTAAAGTTTGTTTCTATTTTAATATTAATTTGTATATTACCTTTTTAAACTAAGATTTAAACAAAAACCGCAAGTTCTACAGACATTAGGACAAATGTCTAGTTATCAGTAACAAATATGCAATAAAATACTATAAATTGCGTGCTTTTAAATGACTTTTATTGAATGGGGCAAAGTTCTGTAGAGTTTCTGAAATTATCCTTTTCAAGTCTTAATCCACAGGGACAACTCGTCTTTTTCCAACTATGTTGGGGTCGTCTTCCAGTCACACTGAATGCCGCTGGACCTAACTTAACCAGACCAAGCTTTATTTCAATTACCATGATAAAATCATTACCGCTACTTCTCAAGCCTTGCGCCACATTTTTACTATAATAGCTAGAGTCATCCAACTGTACATTGGTATTAACATAAAACATTCGTCTATTCAGTACAGCCACGGCATATCATGATGATTTTGAGGTCAGTTTAGTAGTAAACACCGAGAGTTATTCTAATTTTAATTTTCATTATTTGGAATTCATAAAATAAATAGGTATGTATATTTTTTTTTTATTTTGTGCCAAGATTACAATTTGCAATTACACAGTCAACAGAAAAAAATAAAGAAACAAAGATATTAGATTGCTTTTTATTAGGTGGGAAAATCGACGTGTTGCCTTGAGAGTGGAATTTCTAAATCTTCCGGAGGTAGTCCAGAATAAATCAATTTGTAAACAACACTTATTATTTTGTTTTCATGACAACATTTTACTGCTGAAAATTGAATTTGGCTTTAAATCTTAACACTGAAAGCACTGACCAACTTACAAAATAGTTTTTTCTTCTTCCAAAACTGCGGGATTATCTGAAAGAGTTACCGTGACCCTGGAACGTAAAAGGCAACTGAAGAAACACAGGTGAGTTTTAGTCAGTAAAAGTCTGACACTCCCTCTCGCTCCACCCAGAGCGAGAGGAGTTATTTGATTAATTCACACTAAAAAGGCTTTATCAGCTATTTTGTGTTTTAAGTCCGACATGACCAATCCGTATTGAGAAAGCGTAATGATTCATACCTTCTCTAAAAATAACCCTGCAGTAGGCAAAAACATTTTTTATATATCTATGTTAATATAAACAAACACGACGTTGGTAGCCTTTAGCATAATTTTACAACTTATGTGATCTAGAAAAGCTTGTGAAAGGTTGTGAAAGTCGGATAAACCTGATAATAATCATTGCAGGCACAATGTTTTTTAAGCGATAAAAAAAATTAAATTCTCCCGCTTTTGGGTGGAGCAAGAAGACGTGTCAAATTTTCACTGACTAAAACTTCATCTATGTTTCTACAGTTACCTTTGCGTTTTAGGAGCACGAGTATCCATTTTTTTTTTCATTCCACAACTATCACACATCGCCGTCTTAATCCCAAGCTAGGCAGAGCTTGTGTTATGGGTACTAGACAACTGATAAACATACTTATATATTTCTAAATACATACATATGATTGATAAATTACACCCAGACACAGAACAAATGATCGTGCTCATCACACAAAGATTTGTCCTGGGTGGGAATCGAACCCACGACCTCCGGCATAGCAGTCAGGGTCACTAACCACTAGACCAACAGGCCTGTCAATCCATTGCAGCCACGATAACGTTTTCTTTGATTAAAAATTCTCATGTTTATGATAATTCCTATCTCTAGTCTCTTTCTTTTGCTATAAGGACAACACAAGACTACATCTTAGTACACTGTACAGTAAAATTTTATACCTAAATAAAAAACAACATTATTTCGAAATCAACAAACATGGTGACAAGAAAAACTACCGGCGCGACCTGTTATGAAAATGAACTTTAGTTGTGTGGGTTGCGTCTGCGCATGGAGTTGTCGCGTTTAGTCGCTGGTCGCGTGGCGCTAGTAGTGGTGTAGGGCTGTGATGGAGTGGATGGGAAGATTTTGTAGGTACGGGGTTCGGAATATAAAAAAAACTGTTTTTTTTTTTAATGATATAAACGGGTGCTTGACTGTGATCCCACCTGATGGCAAGCAGTGATGCAATCGTTGATGGTGAATTGCACTAGTTTATTAGAGCCTATTCACATAGCCTCGAAGCACCTAAATTATAATTGGACGGAAACACCGCGGCAGGTAATTTTTTCCAGGATTTACATGGTATAAACGACAAGGCGAAAAGCATACCGCAGAGGTTCTTATAACAAAATAGAAGAAACTCGAAGACACCTAAACTAAAGTCGGGTGGGAAGACTGCAGCAGGCAGATTGTTTGGCTGTGATGGAGTGGATGGGAGTTCATTATGGGTGATGAAATTTTTGTGATTATTTTTGGGGGTGATTGGAGGGAAATACAGTTGGAAGCTTTTACTGGAAAGTTTAATCAACGACTTTGCATATAAGCATAATCATAATCACTGCTGGGACTCAGACTTAGTTTTAGCACATAATGGTTTCCTTACAAGGGTTTTGAGAGCTATATGTTTGAGTGGGAGGGGTAGGAGGTAATCCTTGAAAGTACTGGTCCGATTGCAAAATTTTTTTCACCGGTAGAAAGCTGCTGTAGAGTGACAAAGGCTATATTTTATGTACACGGGCGAAACCGTGCGCAAAAGCTAGTTTATTATAAAGCTCAAAAAACGTTTATTGAAATCCCTACCTTCCTTTTCTAACAGTTAAAAAATCTTGTAACACAATAACCATAGGAATTCTAAAAGAATCCCGCTCACGATTCCGATACGAACCAGTCTCTTGCGCAACGCATAATATAACATAATCTCTCTTGATAAAAGCGACGTTAATGCGCTACACATTATTTGTTAATCACCGATTTAACTGTAGTATAGATTAACTAGTTTTTTTTCGTTCTTTAATAAGTTAACTAGCTACCCGGCCCAGCTTTGCACGCTGTTACAGAGTTTTGAAATTCTGATGAATAGACAGACAGATAGACGCGGTAAATCCAAGTAAGGATAAAGATTTTAATGTCTGTTTTTTGTTGACAAATATTTTTTCATGCTTCTAGCTACGAGTATACTTTGAGTTTTGCACATAAAAACAGCGTAGAATTACATAAAAATATAGGAAACTTAACAGTGATTTTATTTATTTATCTCGTATTATATTGATATGAAAAACAGTCAAGTGCGAGTTGGACTCGCATACTGAGGGGTCTGTATAAACTTACTTATACAAATAATTCGATTCGCGAATCGTCTTGAAGATTTTTCCGAATCGCGATGTGACTACAAATTCACGGTTTTCAGATTTGTGTAGATTGCGTTGATTTTGAAGTATGTTTTTTTCACTGCTACAAGGGGTAGTAAACCTGAATATTTGATATTAATTACACCTTCATACCTCCACTCGCTTCTAAGAAAAAGGATCCTGACAGACGGATAGATGAACGTTCCTAAGGGTTCCGTTTTAGCCTACTGAAATACAGAACCCTAAAGATACTGCTTAGACAGATCGATAGAGAATTTTTGGCTGATTAACATAGCATCAAAAAACGAAATCCCGCTAAATGTCACTTAAACAGCACTTTAGCTTAAGAACGGCATTATAGAAACGTAGTCAGAAGTTTTTGTGCTATATTTTTTTATGTGAAGTGTCGGATTAATTTGATTTATATTTAATTTGACTGTCATTAGTTGATTGTGGGATAATTTTTATGTAGGTAGAAGTCAACACTTATTATTTTATGAGATTTTGTTATCGGAATGTTGGAGATTCTGTAATACAATTATGAAATAGTATAGTTTTGATTTAATGGATAAAGCTTGTCATTGCGACCGAGAGCGATATGGAGCCGAAGGCAGCAGTGAAAAAGCACGTGTAACAAATGAAGTTTTTTAATACACTTACAAAGACAGACATAAAGGAATGGGGGTTGGTGCTCGCCTCGTGGGGGTCGCGCCGCGCCTTGCCTGATACGATAAATACACCCCTACTTTTTAATTAGTACACAAAAAAATGGGGCTCTATCTGTACCCGTCACTGATCATATTTTTGTTGTAGAAAAAACCGAAATCCTAAAATTGACCACGAAAAGGTAAATTCATCATAGAATCAATCAAACATAACAATTGCTAGTAGAAAATACTGCGGGCAGTGTTTTTCCTTAATAATTGTCACTTATTCATTCATTAATCAACAGCCTGCACAATATTTCCATAAATTGAGTGACATTTTGGGACATAAACCAACGCTAAAAACTTTGCTGTTTATGAATATTATTTATTGATGTTTTACTAATAAAATAACAAGGGCTTTTCTAATAAGCTCTTAAAGTATGTGTACTAATAAAAGGTGTATAATAAAATTGTGGCGAGACTTTGCATTGTTCTAGACGCGCAACATTGCAACATTCTAGTAGCAAATTCTGGTATACAATTTGAAAAAGAATTTGGCTGGCATATCATAGAAACTGCTATCTGAGACGCAGTTATATTAATTTATCTAGTTCAGGTACAGATGTTCATTGTAATGAATTTTATTATTGGGCGGTATCTCAAAGTGCTTGCATTCTAGAATCCATAATATTTGATAATATAAAGCTCTAAAAACAAATGAATAAATTTAGCTTCGAATTTAACCTTCACAACTTTTATTCCGCCAAGTCCGTTCCATCATTAAACCACTAGACGTACAGCTTTGAGCCACTGGTACATGGTGGACATCCCAGCCGTACGTACAAAGCGTTTTGAGAAAAAAAATCATCATGCGTACAGAAAAGGAGCAGAATTCTCTGACGGAGTCTGTGTTTCCTGATAGCTACAACCTAGGGTTCTTTGAGTCAAGAGTGAATAGGTTACTTCTAAGCAAGCTTGCTCCACCGTCAGCCACATGATCGCTTACCATCAGATGAGGCAGAGCTCAAACGCGAGGCAATAAAAAAAAAATTAGGAGATACACAAAAAAAAGTCTTAAAAATTTTCACACATCTATAATCCAAGTATTTCATAGCACACAAGTACACGGGCTACCATTAGCGTTATCTCATTATTCAGTACTAGGTATAAATCTCCCTAATGCCTCTATATCTTATAAATCTCTAGCTTGCTGCTTAATTAGAATCAGTCGCCGAAGAGTGGCCAGCAGATGTGGTATGTTTTAATGTATTATTTAAATTGATATATTCACCATTTAGTTGGTTGTAAGTTAATTAATATATGGAAAAAGCTTTTAGCTGATTTATGAAGCTGAAGAAGCTGCTTTTCATTAAATGTTTTTGTAGAATTCATCTAGGTATGCTATAGAGTTTGACACATAAAACTTTTTTTTAATGTGGGAAATCATCTTATGACTTCTCCTCCTCTGAGGTAGGCGAGAGGAAGCATTAGACTTTGTGAGTTTTAGTGATAAAACCAAACATATTGGCCTTTTGCGTCCTAGGACCACGAGTATCCCTTTCATACTTTTCCGCATGGCCCCCTACAGTTTGCTGGCGTCTCTTTGACGCACACGTGGATGACTCGGACTCGATTCCTATAGGACAAGCGGACGGCGAGCTACCTACTACAAACTGCAATTTAATTTTCGTTGATGACTTGTTTTGGCCGCAAAACCTTTAGTTTTATGTTTATCTTGAAACTTGAAATGATGCCTAAAATAGTTTTGGCAAATTAGAACTACTTTAAACACCTAGGTGTGTCCTAGAACGCAAAAGGCACTTGAAGGCACTTTGACACGCCTCGCTCCAACTAGAACGTGAGAAGTTATTTTGACAAACGACGATTTCCCACTTCAAAAAAAAAGGAAATTGGATATTTCATCGAGGATGTAATGAGAAAGGATGAAGATTACCCAGTAAAGAATTCCTTAGCGATCCCGGACAGGAGAAAACGCAGAGGGCGCCCTCTGGCTACGTGGTGGACAAGCATATCCAAAGTTCTGGAACAAGCTCAGCTAGACGCACTGTCAACCCAGGATAGATTATAATGGTGCCTAAAGATGAGGAGAGCCGACCCAGATGGAGGGATAAGGTAACGAAATTGTAGAAGGAAGATATTTCATAGAGGCTTCATGAATTCCTATACAGTTGAAAATTTTATATTTCTGCATTTTAAGCTATTACAGCAAACAGTTACTTGAGTAGACCAACTTTGAAACTTTGCTGTTTGTACAGAATGTATAAAAGGAATAATTGGTAAGGTCTTTAAAGAATAGGTTATTTCTAAGCATGCGATTTCCAGTAGTCAAGCGCAAGTCTATCTACATTAATATTATACAGAGGTAAAGTTTTTTTTTTTTGTTTGTAGGAGATAATCTCTGAAAGTAGGTACTGGTCTGATTGCTAAATGTTTTCCACCGATAGAAAGCTGCTTTACTTCTGAGTGACATAGACTATGTTTTACGTATGCGGGCGAAGCTGCGGGAAAAAGCTAGTTAATAATGAAGCTTGTGATTTGCAAACCTTAAAAGGTGTAATATGGATGGACTGTGCTATATTTTTTTTTAACAACTTTATGTAATTTACCCACATTAGCAAATAAATGATTATGAATTATGAATTACCTTTCGACAACCATAAACGCTAATCATAAAATGTCACTTCGCTTGAAGGTTAATAAATTATCATCTAGATACCGCATCCACTTGTCTCCCTCACCACTCCTGAATCCCACAATGAAACATTACACCACCGTATGAGGGATAGCGTGCGGCCGCCATGCGCCGGCGCAGTCGCCATTGCATCCCGCTATTATTGTAGCGCTGCTCATTTACATGCTCATCTCGCTTCAATTACTATAGTAAAAGTTTTATAGATAGCTGTGTTGAGCATGTATTTGTGTGGTTGTAGGTTGTCAGACGATGGCGCAATAGGAATTTTAGTTGGCATCTGTTTTACTGCATTATCATTTGATGTTCTATTCTCAAGAGACATCTGCAAAATGTAAAAAAATATCTCTATTTAGATGTTATATAAAAAACCAAAGCAATTAAAGTAAACATTACCAAAGTCAGCTCCAATGTCTTATTGCCTGCATGGTTATAATAGAAAGAAAAAAAAACGAAAGAAATCCAAGCCTGATACTATCTCACCGCAGAGGAAGAACATCTTTTAACACCAGTGATTCATCTTCTTCTGGAATCTCAAAGTTCTCAGTTCAGTTAGATGTCACGTTTATAGTGGTTTTAGGTCCTCCAAAGTGCAGAAGTAGGGACACTTTGGGCACTTTAGTAAGTGGGCCATCTTATGGTCAGGAGCACTACAGTCACAGTGGCTGCCGGAAGAATCTTTATTTTGACAGGTTGTGTTTGCAACGACCTACTTGGGTGGTTGGAACGAAATAATGACAACTGAAAAACACAGGTGAGTTTTAGTCAGTAGAAAATATACTTTTACTACTGACTAAAACTCACCTGTGTTTTTCATCTCACTCTTATTGCATCTTGAGCGAGAGAAGATAATTGGTTAGTTCAATAAGCTTGACACAGTAAACAGATCAAAATCTTCAGTAGTAAAGCAACTGGTAAATGAGTCTATTACTTCATGTCAAATTCTTAATCAAATGTCAACATTTTCTTGCAACATAAAACAATCACATCTTTATTCAAACCGCCCACGTACAGTAGCGGACAAAAACGCTTACGCAACAAAAATCAACATATCAACCATTAGCTTTAATAACATTTGCAACAGAACTAATCATCACAATACTCGAGTGTTTGTACTGATGTAAGATAATACATAACAAAGACCATTCATTGTAAATTAAATAACAACTAAGGCGTACAGTTAGAGAAAAAATCGCATATGATCAATAAATAAATATAAATCATTTAATTTTCATTCTCAATTATGCGGAGTGAAGAAAAATTAAGTTAATTAGTGAGAAGAGAGAAAAAAACTTTTATTAACACCTTTTTTTATGTTTTGTATGTGTTTTTTTTTTGGGCAGAGCGGGAGATAGTGTCAGACTTTTACTGACTGAAAACCCGCACCTGTTCCTTCTTTGCAATTATTCCAGGGCCCCGGGGATCTATTTTGTATCACCTATGGCCCCAATATGCTTCGACCCTGCTGGGAAATCTGATGGATTTACGGCTTATTCATGTTTTCGAATTTTTGATTCTAGGACATGCCGGTTACCTCATAAGCGAAGCATAAGTGATGAAATAAATTACACAAAGTAATTTGTCTGACTGGGTTTGAACTCGCTACCTACATCTCGTAAGTCAGGACCGTTACCATTGGGTCAATCTTCATCAACAAATATTATATCTTATAAACACAGTAACTGCTGCTGCTAATACAATTTAAGCACAATTTCCAGTAAACACTCAGGAAAAGCTAAGCCTATCCACTGCCGGAAGGCCCAGACACATTACAAATAGGTACCTAACACCCGTCAATTAAGCTGAAAACACATAGTTGTACCACTAGAATAGTTCAACGGGGTAGGATGTGACCTAGCGATAACTTAGCGCCTTAACCGTTGGGCTATTGTTGTTCAAAACTGGCTGTTTATTTTGTTTTATGAACAGTGAAATATGTGTTATGTGACTGTTTGGGCCGTATTGTAAAATTGACTGGACAGGTCCACTGAATTCAGTGTAGTTCTTTCCTTAAAAGACCACCTGAGACACAATCTGCATGTTTCTCAAATGGTTTGACTATTACAAGTTTGCTGTAGGACTTTAAGAGAGACCACTGAGTTTTTTTTTCGGTGTTTCTTCTCAGAGTAGTCAGCTAGGAAATACTGACCTCATCTAGTTTATATTAAGGAAGAAATTAATGCGTAAAAGTGTTTTTTTAAAACCTATTTGCAAAATAAATATTATTTATCATTTATCAATAAATCCCTTTTTTAAAAGAGCAGGAGAAGACTGTGGCTCTAGAACGAAAAAAGCAAATAAATAAATAACAGTTCTAGTATAAAAAAAAAACGCACACACTTAAAACAAAAGTGTTAATATATATAAAAAAAATATTGTACCGAAGTTTGAAAGTTTTCAACTGTTTCTTTCATCTTAGGAAGTTTGAAAGTAATAAACTCCCCAAAATGAAAAACAAAGTCATCGCCAAAAAATCCTGGTTTGAAATATAAGCACACGAACACACTACTGAGATAAAGCGTGGTCAATTCCAAAAATTATGGGATTTCCAACAATCTTGGTAACAGTTTCGTAACTAAACTTAACATATTTTTTTTACAGAATCGTCTCTAACTTGGCTTCAACAACCGACCCGATATAAATATTATCTGCTAACGGTACCGAAAACAATATATATGATGACCTAATATATCTGATCAACGAGCATGATAATATGACGAAAAATAAATAGCATAGCTAGACATTCATAGACACGATTGCCATCAGTCCCTCCTATTCAAAAGTGAACGAACAAAATAATTAATAGTAACTTAAGGCTTTGCTTATTTCCTTCTATTAAGCATGCTGATTAATTTAAATTCCCGAGTAGGTCTTTTAATAACTAAGTCTGAAATCATTTCTCATTATCACCAACTTAGATACATGACGCAGCAACCGAACTATCACCACATAAGATCTTCAATGATTGATCACGCATTTCAGGAGGCAACGGTACAAAACGATTTGAAACGAATGATCTAATAATATGGCTAACTGCTTTTCCTAGTAGCAATATCTTACTAATATAGCTGTTTATCTAGGAAATTCCAGCAGTTGCGTTGCATGTTATTTTGTGAGAAAATCGTGGAAGATGTTTTAACATTTTTCACTATTAAACTGGGTAAATGATTTTACTTTTGCGGCGCATTTTAACACACAATCGGAAATTTGGACTAACTGAATATATGCAGTTCATATATTCAGTTCATCATTGAGATATAATTATAAATGAATAGGGCTGCATAAATTTTTTGGCTTTATTTTTTATACATTTTATTATTTAGTAAGATATTTTATAAAAAATATATGCAAAATGAATGAATAACTAGCAGATTAACGAAAATTATATATAAAACTTTTAATTTACTTAGTTATACAAACTGACAATTAAGATGCCTCTACAGTTTGAATACTAATCAGTCACATAGTTAAACTGAAATTAAACATTCCTCATTTTATAATGTAAACCTAAAACAGCCTTATAATGTTTCCTCTGCTGAAATTCAGACCTCCTTTCTAGGAGAGGTAGGTCGTAACCCATCACGTGTGGCAAATGTTTCATATCTTCAAATTGGTTCTAAGACATGCCAATATCCACACGATGTTTTCCTTCGCCATTTTAAAAGTAATGGTGATTAAATGAAACAGGCAAAGTAAATCACCAGCCTGGGTTCGAACCAACGACGTCCAACTCGTAATTAGGGGTTGGGCAATCACTATTTGGCAACCAGAACACATTATTATATTATTATAGTTAGCCCATATTGTCCCACTGCTGGGCAAAAGCCTAACAGAACACATACACCACAAATTTTTAATTAGTACAAATACTTAGTGGGCTTATTAGAAAAGGTCTTGTTATTATTTAAGTAAAGTCTCAAAATATATACTGGGTGTAAGGGACAGTCGTCCACAAACTTTAAGGGCTTGCTCAGTAGACGAACTGAACAACCTTCCACAACACTTTTTTTCAGAAAACGAAAAAAAATCCGCCTCACCATACAAAATTATAAACTTGATTGGACAGTTTGTATGGAGAGGCCGATTGTTTTTTTTCGTTTTCTTAAAAAAATAATTGTGGAGGGTTGTTCAGTTTCGTATACTGAGCAAGCCCTTAAAGTTTGTGGAGGACTGTCCCTTACACCCTTTATAATATTCATAAACAGTAAAGTTATTAGCATTTGGTTATATCCCAAAATGTCACTGAATTTATGTAAATATTGTACAGGCTAGGTTGATTTTCATCAGAATTTTTAATATTCCCACTGCTAGGACTCAGGCCTCCTTTCTAGAAGAGGGACTAGGCCGTAATCCACCACGCGGGCCTAGTGCGGATTGGTGAATGTCACATGTCTTCGAATTTTTGGTTCTAGGACATGCCGGTTTCCTAACGATGTTTTCCTTCACCGTTTTGAGAGCAGTGGTGGTGAAATAAATTACACAAACTGCGCGCCTGGCTGGGTTCGAACTCGCGACCTACAACTCGTAAGTCGGGGCCTTTACCACTCAGCCACCACTGCTCTTCAATCAACATGTCATTACTCAAACATAAACTTTTACATCAAGAAACAGCACTTAGAGCAAAGGTCCGAGGAACAGGATAGCAATTACTTCAATATTTAATTAGTGTTACACAATAACTGGAAACACAAGGAAATGTAGATGGGTAGTATCGGTCCAGTAATAAATTAGAGACTAGATTAAAACCCCGGTTTTATTCATGTTGTCTACGGTTGTACGACGATGCTGTTTCGTAATAGTGTTTAATAGAAATTGCTGGACTTTCTGCATCTTCTGAGAGATATGTTTTGATGTTTAGTTTCATAGTTTTGAACAGTGGGGTTTTGTTAACAGTGTTCAAATTTGTTGAATTTTATCTGAAGAAAATAGAGACTTCGACTAAGCTTTGCCTTGCTTTGATTTTAAGTCTATAAATGATGGGTATGGATGATAAAATTTGCCCATCATGTACCACTTGCGTGACGCCGTCTAATTAGTAGTTCGATGATGGATTGGGCTTGCCGGAATCAATATTTGCAATTTCTGCATCTGACTACCATCGAATTCCCGTGACCCTTACGAGGTCTTCGGTCTACCTTGTGGGAAGCCTTCCAACTCTTCATCTTCCGGTAAGTGGTCGCTACTTCAGAACCTCCAGATCCGATGAATGCAAGACCGGTCCTCTGCCTTTGTCCAACAACGGACATGTGTCTTTCAGTTGTAATGATGATGATGATGAATTTCAACGTACAGTCACATTTATAAGAAGAAACGAACAGAATCTACGAGGAAAATCTAGAAATCTAGACTGTCCACGGCCCTAGCGTGACGGTATGCGATTACTTATTTACAGTAGCATCTACAGTTAAATCACAACACTATCTTAAGATCTGACTGTCATTTATCACCTTTTACTGGCCTTAATATTAACCCTGCAGGCGACAGTCCCGTGAAAAGCACCGCACTAGGCCAGCACGCAGCTTTATCTACAAATTATGAGTACAACTGAGAAAGTCCGGGATTTATCTCTAACCCCGATAGTGCGTAATCCCGCGTCGTTAGAATATCCGTTGACGGTAGGATTTTTCATATGTTCCGTTATGATTACTATCGGATGGTTTTCCTTGCGAATTGTTAGATAGGGGATTTATTAAATGCTTCACTTAGAGAGAGGCGTAGTAATTACCCTGGAAATCGTAACTAATATCTACTAATTTATTTGCTATACTATCAAATCAAATTAAAGCATTTATTTCAAATAAACTATTTACAGACACATTTAAATTGTCATAAAAAACAGTCGGAAAAAAGATGCTTATATGTATTGCACATTTCATAGTGCAAGCACATTTCTAAATGTATGTACGTTCATCATCATCATCATCTTCCTGCCCTAGTCCCGTTTTATTTGGGGTCGGGGCAACACGTTTTTTTCTTCCATTCTGTCCTGTCACTCGTCACGCTATCACTAACTTCCCTTTCTTTCATATCGCTTCTCACACAATCCATCCATCTTTTTTTATGTACGTCCATAGGTATAGAATCAAAATATTCCATTGTTAGCTATACTTTTTAAGATAAAAAAAAATCATCACATTTCTCCTCCCGCTCTGGATGGAATAAGTGGAAGTGTAAGACTTTTACTGACTAATAAAATTATACCTGTGTTTCTTCAGTTGCTTTTTGCATTTAAAGGCCACGGTACAATTGCCATCACGGATCTTGGACACTTGCGCAGAAGTCAAATATTCGGTCTCTTTTTAGTGGTGCGAAGTGCGACGAGGGGGCGGTGTCAGTGGTTGGCTGGCCGCGCCATCGCGTCATAGACATCACTCTCCATTCGTTCACTAAGTTGCTGCTGTATCTAACAACGAAGACGATTGGCTCGACAATGTATGGAATGCGCAAAGCGATCCCCACTCTGAAACCGAGCGTTCAAGATCCGTGATGGCAACTGTAACTCTTTCGAACAACCTCGTAGTCATGCGGTGCTCATAGCCCAGTAACACCAGCAGACCAGTCATACACATAAATACAGCTGGAACCCCTCTCAGGTGAAGACCTCTTCTAAGGATTTCCATCTCTCACAATCTTTGGCTATCTGTTTCTGTTCCTTGTTTTTATATATAGGCTCATGATTGACCACTACCTCGCCTAATGGTAAGCGATGATGTGGGCGACGATAGAGTACTCTTGCCTGGAAGTAACCTTTCAATCTTAACTAATATCGTCTTCCCAGCGCATAGAGTCTACCTTTACGACATTTACCTAAAGGTTCCATATATGTCACATTAACAGGGTCGAAGCCTACTGGGGCCTTTGGTCTGCTTCTGAAAGGAAGACTCGGCCATGGTATGAAAGGCAACGACGAGACAGAAGTGAGGTTTTAGTCAGTAAAAATTGACACAACCTTGGGCGCTCCGCCCAAGAGCGTGATATGTCAAATATATATATATATTATTGTGTCATACTCATAAACCACCAATACCCCAATTACATGTCCCACTAAAGACACCTCCAGGCACCTTTTCTCCAGACCCTCAACCACACTTGTTACTAAAATGAGGCGATAATAAATTTTCCCCATCGATTTAATTCAATACAGTCAGTCTAATTCCGTTATAATATTAATACCCCTTCAGAACGATTCGTCCCACTGAATGGTCGGCCCACAGACCTCAGTATTTTCCCCGTAGGCGATGTACTAACCGGGTTGGAAGAGTATGGACAGGGCAGGGATGGGACATGCTGGTATCTGGTACCGGGATCTTTTGATAACGTGATTTATTAGTGAGAGCAGTGTTACTGACTTATAAGTTATAGGTCGCAGATCCAAGTCCAGCCAGTCGTATTACTTTGTGTAATTTCATCACCACTATTTTCAAAGTGTGAAGACAAATAACATCAGGAAACCGAAATGTACCAAAAATTCAAAGAAAGCTGTGACAGCCACTAATTGGCTGTGGGCCCGCGTGGTTGCTTAAGACTCTTTCTTTCTCCTGGAGAAGATAATCTGAGGCTCAGCAGTGAGAACATTATAAGGCTAGTTATGCTTAATAAAAAATCAGCCTCCCCATACAAAATTATAAACTTGATCAGACAATTTGTATGGCGAGGCCGATTTTTTTTTTCGTTTCCTGAAAAAAAATTTTGTGGAAGATTGTTCAGTTTCGTCTACTGAGCAACCCCTTAAAGTTTGTGGTGGGTTGTCCCTTACACCTTGTATATTATGATGTTTAATTGAAACGAAAATGTTGTTTAATTTGACAGAGAACAGTAACTTCAGGTAGCGAGTTCCCACCTAAAAAAAAAGAAGTTTATTTTAAATACCTAATTGACTAATTAAAATCCAAGTTCAGAAATAAAAAAATGCAATTACAAAGTGACGTCCTAAGTTCAAAGCGTTCACTGCAAAAGTTACGTTTTCACATCAAGCAATGGAACCTGAGTAATTAACTATGACACAATCTCAATGCGTTTCCCATACAATTGCCTCACATTTCAGTCAAGTGGTATCAAGTATCAATACTAGGTGCGTGTATCGCTTGAAGTCGAAGAATGCTGTCGCAACGTGGCAGGTTAGAGATCACTATTGTTATGTCTTATGTGCCAATTCTACTAGTACTACTGCTTTATAAGAGGTTAGTAGGCTACCACTTACTGTATGCTAAATCCTTTACAATACATGCAATTATTTTGAATTTATTGAGACGTAATTACGGAATGCAACGTCCAGTCGCATAGTTTTAGGTGCGTCGCATACGATAAATACATAATAATTGACATATTACTTGCAAATATAGTATGTAGAGTAGGATTTAAATATTAAAATCGAAGAGCAATCGAACAAAAATTACAAGAAAAAGGATTGTCAAAATTTTGAAAAAAGAATATTTTTGAACTCAATGGGAACTTTAAATCCCGTTTTATTTATCCTGCATATTGCGTCCTGTGGTGCGTATGAATCCCTGGAAAACATCGACCCTTTCCCCTCACTAGTCGGAAGAATGGACGATGTACAGACAATTAATAACGCCGAAGGTTAGTTCGCGAAACTAGGACAGTGGTGTTAGATGTAGATACAGCCTTATAAGGCCTGGGATACATTGAACACAAAAATAGACCGTGTAATATGATGTTGGATAGAATCTACATGGAGGAAGTTGACGGTAGTTAAACTTTATTAATAGGTTAGGTTAGGGCACGTTGCTCGCAGAAAAGAAGGTTTATGGAGCCGAAAGTTTCTGGAGTGACGAACGTGTACGTGGAAGGTGCAGCATTGGTAGTCCTTCCACGAGGTGGACCGATGAACTGGTGAGGGTCACGGGAACTCTAATTGATGCGGAACGCACACAACCGGTACTTGTGGTGACATTCAGTGAGGTCTATGTCCAACAATGGACGTTTTTTGGCTAAAATTATGATGAATAGGTTAAGGGTATACTGACAGTAACCAGGGTAACTAGCAACCTTTTCTTTCATCTATTACTTGATGTACCGTAAAGACAAGTTATTTTGACCGTAATTCCTTTGAGGTGGAAAATCATCTAATAGCTTCTCTCGCTCTGGGTGAAGCGACAAGGCGTGGCAGATTTTTACAGGATAACTGGCTATAGTGATATTTTATTTTCATTTTCTGATTTTATGCAAAATTACATTAAATTTCATATTTCCCATTTTATAACTAGTTGCTCATGGACGTGTGTGAAAATGATTACGTAAGCATTAGTCGGAACTCGGAGGGGAAAAAGCTTTGCTTACTTATACTGCCAAAGGCAAACGAGGGTTGTTAAAAAATTACTTAAATTTTGTTAAGGTAATATTTGAAAAAGCCTCAAGCTCGGTGATTAAGACAATTCTTTGGACGATGCGGCGACGCTCGTAATAGCGATAATTAAGAAGTATGCGATACATAACAATTATAATAAAGACTAGCTTTTGCCCGCAGCTTCGCTCGCGTACATAAAATATCTGTCTATGTCATTCAGGAATAAAGCATCTTTCTATTGGTGAAAGAATTTTAGCAATCGGACCAGTACTTCTAGAGATTACCTCCTACAAACAAAAAAAACATAAAAACAAAAAAACAAACTTTACCTCTTTATTATATTAGTGTAGATTTTATTATACAGTAATTTGGACAAATCATAGTTGATTAATTAAAAGTAAATCACTCTATAACGACATTTGGTCGGTAGGAAATTTTCCTCCTTAATAATTCTTAATAATTTTAATGAAAAATGACCAGAACTACCTGTCAAGCCTAGACTATTATTCATATCTGTACAATATCTAAACATAATAATTACTAAGTCTAGTTTCGACTATGTTATTACAAGTCCTTCCAAGGTTAACATAAATACAAGACAAGATCTAAACAGCCAACATGCTGTTATTTCATGAACATAAAGTAAATTTTCATTAATGAAAGTGTTAATTGATTCAAATCCGGTTCAAATATTATACAGTTATGTTTTATTAAATTGGTTTACCATGAACATAGATTTGGAGGTTATGGTCAATGGAAGCGGCTAGCGTAGATGTAGAGAAAGGAGGAGCGTGGTTGAAAATATATTGGATTTAAAAAGTTCTTGAGAATTAATAATTAATAGTAAACGGTTAAAGATGTTGTTTTTATTATAACTGAATTAGGATTTCGCGCAAAAAAAAAACCTTTTCGAAATGGTATTGCAACTTAAAGTGAAGATGGTTTTATACTCAATACCAAAGTGTTGTTTTTTACACCCATATAATGAAACACACTTGTTCATACCACTTCAAATCACCAAATTGACAGTTATAATTTGACATAAATCGAATGTTTTTATTTAAATTTCATAGCATCTGAGTTGAGTGGAATCTTCAAATAGACATGAAATGAGCTTTAGTGTTTGAATGAAATTTTTAAATTAATAATGTTTTAAGTCTCGCAAAATCTTATTATAATTGGTGAATTCTATACAACTTTCTCCACAACCTTTACGAGGAAGAGAATGTAACAATTTCACACACGATAAACAAACATTAACAACATATAAATAAGCCACATCCAGCGTCATAAATCCTTGCTGCTGCAGCCGTAAGCCGTAGGTGGCTCAGTACCGTACTCAAGCCATTCTATTAGCTCCAATGATTAATGCCACCAAACCATTGGGATGCTTAATTGAAATCCAATTTTGATTTATAATACGCCATTTTAATTGAAGTTATTTGCTCGAAACAGTTTAATTGGTGTATACTGTGGTGCATGTATAGTGACCCAGTTTGATTGTATTTATGTATGGATATGGGCGTTGTACAGGCGGGGCTTGCAAGGATATAATCCTTGTACAATTTTGTTGTTAAAGTTGTGTTTGCCGTAATAAAGTTGTAACTAATTCTGGAATTGCATCTATCGATTTGAAGGCATAAATCTAAGAGATCTTTGAGTCACAATTTACCTAATTAAAATATTGGCGTGTTTGGGTTACATCTGCGAAATCTTTGCGTATCAGGTAATAAATATACTAGATTTATTTCTGAAGATATTTGGATGGTCAAAAATAGAAGGATGGATTGTATGAAGAGTGATACGAAAGAAAAGGGACTGATAGCACGTCGGGCGACAAGATAGAATGGAAGAAAAAAAACGTGTTTCGCCGACCCCAAATAACACGGGACAAATTCTTGCAGATGATAATGATTTTAGAAATTCAACAGGCCTGTACAATTCCTGCTTGTAGCCTCCTCCTTCTGGTATGTATTTATGTTTTGGGTAGGCAATAAGTAATAATATAATTCATGTTAATTTTGTAATGCAGCATCAGATTTAAGTATTCTACTGTACCTTTCAATATTTTTTCAAACATGGAAACATTTTTCAATACTATGAAACGTAGAATTTGATTCGTGTCCAATACTTGGTTAGTCAGAAAACGTTACAAAAACATTTAGTTTTACAAAACCACATTGATGACGACATTAAAGACCGCATCAGAGCCATCAGCAAACCTAACCCCGCATCAAATTTTCCAATACACATAGTTGCAAAATCAAGAACCCGCGCACGTCCACATTATTTAGTTAGACATAGCAAAAAAGGGTTGAGACCCACATCATTAGTGACCGAAACCCGTACTGGTTAGACAGATACGTCTTATTCAAGATAGGCTGCATAAATAAGATGCGCAACAGTAAAATATTAGATGCAAACGCACAGAGGCAAAAATGTCGTCGTATTTACATACAGATATGGACTGCCGGTGCGGTCTGTGAAGCTAGTCCGATGTGAAATATATTGAACCAGCTTTTACTTGTCGTTGCTTTTTTCGGATATAATTTTTGATGGGAATGTAAGTATTGGTTGCTGTTGGCAAGATTTCTGAAGTGGTCAATACTGTTTTGTTAATGCAAAATGAAGTGAAAATTTTAAAGTTCTTACACTAATATTATAAAGGGAATAGTTTGTATACATGTTTGATTGTCTGTGTGTGAATGTGTACGTTTGTTTTTAACCAGGGAGTATGTTCCCTTGGGCCGTGGCCGAAGTCGCTGGCAGCAGCTATTAAAGTATTTTGTAGATACAAACTTAAAAATAAGTTAAAATAATAACGTAATGCTAAAAGTATAAGTAGTTAAATACTAAGTTTTTAAATAAAATGAAAACAAAGTATTATCACATAACTAAAAAGCTTATGCATCAAATGTTTTATTTGCTTTACATCATTAAAAGCTTATAATGATCACACAAAATTTATTATCAAAGTTAATGTTTAAACTAATAATCGTAAATGTGACATTAAAGTAATAAACGTAATCAAATTGCTATTTAATGGACTTAAACCATATTAAGCGCTTATTACTCGATGTGAGCTTTTTAAAGCAACATACTTGCAATGTTGATAAAATAAGCATATTAGTAATTATATGAGTACCGCATGCCGATATGGTTTTCAAAGAAAAACATAATTTATCTAACCACTACTGCATCTTATTAGTAGTAAATATTAGCAAGGAACAAGTTTATGACATACTTGCATCCTACCTAGAGAAATTTCATAAAATGTTGATTACGTCCAATAATTCCACATTAGAACCGCAATTTTACTAAACATTTTAATGACTTTCGGCGTGAAGATACTTGTGTAACTTTTTTCAAAAGCTGGGTCCTTCATCTCGGCTTCACGCGTAAACACAGTCTGACGGGGCATAAAAATTGCGTAGAAATACATCCCCAAGTTCGTGTAGATTCTGAAACATCTGTTTTACATATAAAAGGAGATTGTGGACCGATTTATGAATAGAGTCGCCTTCAGACGCTACTCAATGTCTGGCTGGCAATGGAATTTTATGGTAGGACATCGGAAAGGTTTTTACAATTTACATGTTTCGTCCAGGATTAATGTTGCAAGGACACTGGTTTGGATGTGCTGGTTTACAACCAAGTATAAGGATACCTCCATAAAAGGCATCTGTATTTACATACTGTGCATTGGTATACTTGTATGTAAAATAATTTATAATTTTATATCTGCAAAAGGATCATTCAAAATCCTCAACGCAACAAGAGAATTTAAAAATAAATTCAAACCTATAAAAAATTCACTGATTGAAAATCACAATACTCATAATTTAATTAGTGATTTGTTCAAAACAGGTACAGCATGAGACTAGTCTGTTCTCAGACCACAGCATACCTTTATCTTAGGATCCGAAGCAACGTTATAGGACGGTGTAGGAGAGAAAGTCTAACATATGCGGCTATTAACCATTGACAATTATGTCTTAACAGTACAAAGCGTTAATGGGTATTCTGTGAGGTAAGGTAACCATGGATAACGATTTTTTTATATAATGTTGCTCCTATAACACTTACAAGACTGCAGTTTAAAGAAAGATAATATAGAAATTCCAATAAATGAGTTTCTTGTATAATAAAACTGAGGCACATAAAGACAATCACAAAATATATATGACCAATTTTACGAAGAGGAATCAATATACGAAAGCATACGCCTACACTAGAAGTCAACAAGACGAAAGTTAAAACAACAAGGAAGATTATAAATGTCACGGAACATGACGCTAAGAACCTCCCGCAGAATAAGAAATATAGAGAGTTTATTAGAAGTTTCTCTTATGCAGACGGTGGTCTTAATTAAAACTACGAATAAGAAAGGTAATGTTCTTTATGATTTACTGTTCTTGAAACGTAATAAGTCGGAAATTGAACTCAAGCGAGCGCTACTGACACAATTTGTTTAATTGTACCGCATGATTAGAAAATAAGCGTGTACTACTCTTTTCTTTTGTGCTTTTGAAACAGTAATTTTAATTTTGTTATGGTTTTGTTTTTATGTCTGTTGATGTCTTAATAGTGTTCCCATGTAAAGGGGTCATATTATGCATGTAGGTATTATACTTTCACCGTTTCACGTAAGCGAAGCTAATACCATACTCGCTTGAAACTAATATACCTATTAATTTTATTATTCCAAGAAAATATACTCCTGGGATAAAAGTATTCTATGTGCTATTCCAAGATATAGTCTATGTATGCATATTTTAATACTTCTGTGTGTATTTTTAAGTTTGAACGTGAAACAGTATCAAACATACATATACATTTTAACAAAGTTTCGCCTTCATAATGTTAGTGCGATGTCAACACATATACATTGACAAATGTAAGTCATGTACCATGTTAGTTTTTTTACGATTCATAGGAAAGCGTATTATTTGTAGTTAATACAAAAATGTATATCATGTTTATTAACTTGTTTATTTGCTAATCTTAACTTCTATCTTCTACCGCTTCTACTTACTAACATCTTTAATGTCATCCTTCCAGTTCTTCCACCCGCCATTTATAATATTGTTCAGAAAATTGTTTCCATTATTTACGATTTCTCCAACACTTTCTCACAGAGTGTTACAAATGTCTATAATAACTATTCTACAGCATACAAGTCACAAATATCCCTAAAGCGTTGCGACCCTATACCTAATGCGAGGGCGACCAACTTCCTACCGACTCACCGCTTTCTACACTACGAAATAATGACCAACAATTAATATTGGGTCTCTTTCAGAAATTGACATAAAGATAGGCCAGCTTGCATTCTAAACTTGAAACATTCAACCTTATCTCTAACCTAATAAAACTCAATTTCCACACACAATGCTATCACCTCATGAAATCACACGTTGTCGTCAATCCACAATCTATTTTAAACTTTATCTAGGACGTATAAAGTTTAATATTCGATGGGTGTTCCAGATATGGTTGCATCCGTCCTGTAGGTGTGAAATATAGTTTGCTATATAAAATGGTATGAGGAAACCAGTTTACGCTGGGCTCTTGATTGAGGCAATCGAGAATTAGCTTAGTTCAAAATATACCAGTAAATGATCCGGTCTTAGGGTATTTTTAATGATTCATGATAGAAAATGGTTGTAAATGATAGTGTAGATAGGAGCCTGAAGTGCGAATGTTGTAAGTTCTAATAGTTTAAATGCACCTATTTCTATTATACTTAAGGGCACAATTATTGCTAATAAACTTTAGCTTTATGTGGCAATTTTAGATAGATTGATTTCAGTTCTTAATTTATCTGCTTTAGTTTAAAATTGTATGTGTGAATTTATACTTTAGCAGATTCCCGTGGCTAATGTATTATAGGTTACAATGTTTTTAGTATCTAGTGGAATGGGAATGGGATATTTCAGAATATATAATTGCCAAAAATCCAAACATTTTATGGTAACTACTTCTCTTTCTATATCCACTGGTGCAGTTATTGTGCCATTACTCATAGAAATAACATCTGTTTGAATACTAATTACAATGGGGGAAAAGATTACAGTTTTGATTCATATAGAGCTATTATTTTTTTTTTTTTTTTTTTTTTTTTTTTTTAATTAAGATAAACTAGTGCTTGACTGCGATCCCACCTGATGGTAAGTAGCGATGCAATCTTTGATGGTGAGGCGCACTAGTTTATTAAGAGCCTATTCACTCTAGCCTTGAAGACACCCAAATTATAATCGGACGGGAAGACCGCAGCAGGCAGACTGTTCCAGTCCTTCGATTAGTCCTTAATCTAGGTTTACTGAGTTATATTCCACTACTGTCTCTTGTGATAAGATTTATGGCTTCCTGTTTTCTGACTTTTAATGTCACACTGTGTATTTTTTCTCATGACTCATCTCATGAAAAATATTATGACTTTGTTTTTCAAGTGATAAAACTAGTTTTTATTTGTGTTTTTCATTGTTTCTACTGCTTTCAGTCACCGTTATATTTTGGCATTAAAAACAACACTTATTAACACATTAAACAAGCTTATATTGAGAATGAAAAAAACTTAACTCATCGGTAGAAGGTTTTATATAAAATGCAGCTACCAATATAACAGTAAAACAGAAAAGATATGCATGAAAAGAATAGATAAATATTTCAAAGATGTGGATATTGACAGTTAGGTTTCCGCCTCTTTTTCTGTCAGTCTTATCAAAATTTCCGTTTTATTTATTTTTGTGCTAATTAAAACTAGTAGTGACGGCCGTAGGCGTGTCATATTATTTGTTTATCCACTGAATGTAGGGTAATGAGAATTGCTAGTAGGCGTTTTGAAGTGTGATATGCTAATATTTATTATGGTTCTTGACGTATGGAGACTAGATAAGGCATTAGAAGTATTAGGTATTTCCAAATTAATAATAATAATGTAAGAAAAATTAAAAAAATACAATTTTATTAATTTGTGGACATAAGTCAGGTGATGATATTGACAGTAAAAAAGATTCACAAACACTAATCTAATAAATTTTCAAGCAATGAAGTTATAAGTACAAAACTTCTCCGTTCCCTTGTGAGAAAATATTTCATACCGCTCGCTGTTTAATTTTCTCTATTTATCTCTAAAATCAGTAAGAACATAACTATAATATTAGTGACATTGCATGAAACTAGTTTCGAATAGAGATATTCTTGTGAAGGTAATTAAAAACCTACTTTGAATCAACTAGGTCTAAGGTTTCTTTAGAAAGTCCAGATTATTGCGGTGACTAGATACAAACCGTGGGTACAGCCAGGTTAATATGTTTTTAATAGCTCGTGTAGTATAAATTAAATAGAGGCAACATAGGAGTATAAAATACATAGTTGTTTTGGCCTGAGCCCGTTAATAGCTATGCTAACTCTTGTAGTAGTAGTATTTAGTAATATACAGGACTTTTATAGTGATATAGAAGATAATTTACCTTGATGACGTGATGGGTGTTACAAAATTATGCAGAAGCTTGCTTTAAAATTACCTACTGAGTTTTACTAGCGTGTCAGTACATTAAAAGCAACATGCTTTAAAAGAATCCTCAAGCTACACGTTATTTCTAGGGGTCTCACTTTATTTATGTAATAATATATCATACTACAAGTTTTGCAAGGTTCTTTTAAGTAGATATAATTTTGAATGTGAATATCAGAAATTTAACTAAATCAAAAAGTCATTTCAACAATGTAATCAAAAAAATCTACACATGAAAAGAATGCATTTCTCACGGTAAGATAACATGAAAATAAAAGCCCCTTGTGATGCTAATCAACGATAAAACACATTAAAACGGGCAATTACTTAAACAATTACTACAGGATATGTTTGAACAAGTACACGAAATAATGACAGGCGATGAGTTGTTTTAAGTAATTAAGCGCTAATTTAATTCCATTTTGATGTAAAGTATTTTTTTCCTGTACTTATAGTAGTCAGTGAGGATTGTGATGGAACTGGGGTTAAATTTTTAGCAAACCGACAAACAACGTTAGAATTTATTTACTAGGCATTTTTTTTTTTCAATCCTGCATTCGTGACAATTATTGAGACAGCATATATGGTTAACAAAACTAATAAAATCAACATCAATAAAATTACACAAAGCAAGAAAAAGCTAATTGTATGTCAATAAATCTATAGATATAAAAAATAACATAGAACCATAATTCAAAAAAAATCTTTCAAACGGTATTTCTCAAATCTCCCACTGCTACTTACAATTTTGATATTCAATTTGCATAACAACTGCCATTTAAGATAGTTTAAATGATTGAGTACTGTAATTTGGCGTCATTATGAGGTAATTAGGGTATTTTGAGAACGTTTCCTCATGCGGTCGTGAACTAGAGTTTATATGAGGTCAGATAATTCAATTGCTCAGAAATATTTGAATGAATTTTAATACTATGTTATTTTCGACTGACCGATGGGAATCTTTGGTTAATTGAAAAGTATGGTATCATAAACTGAAAATGTAATCACGATTGTACTAGTCATTTTGTTAAATTAAGCGTGTGGTTTAACGGAGCTTTTTTCAAAAGAGAATCATTTCAAAGAACACATAGATAAAAAGCCAGAAGTTATTTAAATAAAAATAGCAGGGAGTGACTGTACTAGCAACATTACATGTAACCCAATGTAGTCGCTAAATAAGTAGTAATCACAGACAACCTAGCAGATACCACTGAACAATTTACCAACGTACCTGTATACCCCATAAAACATAAGTGTGAAAATAAAAACGAAACACAATCCTCTGTGGGAGGACGTTCCAGTTATATGAAGACAGAGATCAATAGCGAGCGCATCCGAGTGAAGGTACTAGTTATTCAGTTTAGATTATTGGCAGATAGAGACTTCGTCACGCCCGCGCATTCTCTGTAAGAACGGGTAGCGTAGTGGTGGGACACGGGTTTATTATAAGGATGAATCGATACTTTCGATCGACTTGCAGAAGTAAATTTCGATGTCTTTTTTGTTTTAGAGTAAAATTCATTATCCAAAGACATTAATGACCATGTAGTAGGATTGTTTGATGTTATTAATTTATCTGCCTTTTCATTAAAACTAATAGCCAGTCTATTATAATTGGTGTAAAGAATTTAGCACTTATCGCTAAAGCTCTTATTCTGAGTTTGAATACCTATTAGAATGAATTAACTTGGTATTTAATGAAAGCTTACCCAGTTTCGCAATTGTAAATCTATTTTCAATTAAAATGAAAAGACCCATTAACACCTGTCCCAGATTAAATCGACACTCACAAATCTACATAAATATCGCTATCTTTGTTACAATCACTGCCCACCCCTTTACCATCCAGTCTTAGTTTTTTTTCAAGTAACTTCACACTTTATACCAACTAAACAAAGTTCATTTTCAACTGTATTGCAATCAAATAAAAATACATTGCGAATGAGAATATGGCCACTATAATTTTATTGTGTGCATCAAATATAATTAGTTTCTGCACTGATTTGATCTGAAAATCAAATAAAAACTAAATCAAAGGCTTAGAATCCTTCGCGAATTGATAAATTTAATCGTATGGTGAACTTATCGTTGGGTTTTCTTCCTGCTCTATCTTACTATTCCAGCCGTCTTTACGTCCTCGATAACAGATGCATAGTTTAAAATAGTAATAATACTTATTGTATCAGATACATATTTAATACTCGTACCTTCATTATTTTCTTAATTGACACGATCATTTATTTTGCAAGTGTAAATAGTTTGCTAATATTTTCTATAGCTTGATCATCATTGACGTCACTAGTTTTGAAAATATAACAGAAAAAAAAATGTTATTAAATATCACATTTACTAGGTATTCAATTATATCATAACCAAGCAACCATATTTCATTCTAATAAACATCCACTTCATTATACATCACTATTATCATCATCCAACCAAAACATTCCTTTCTAATCAAATAATTCGCAATTAAAACGGACGATGTATTACCATTTCCCTTCACTACTGGTTTCAAGGGATTATGCGACGCTCGTTCGATGACAGCTAGACTGGACCAACAGAATTATGGCCAGAAAGCCGTTTCAATTATACTGGAGTACTTACGAAGTAAATTATAGTGTGTTCCTGGTATTAATGTTAGTTGTTTAGAACTTCCTTTTGTGTGCTCTAAAGGTGGTTGTGTTTTTGAGCCTGTTTAAAATTTTTCATGGTATGGTGGGATTTCATTCCACTTCATAAAATTCCATTCGAAGTAAAATATGATAGATTTCTTTAAATAAACATGATATATATTAACTATAATAAAAGGTGCATTATGGTGTTGGCGCTGAGACTTGGTCGCTAAAGGCTGCAGACCGCAAACGCATCGACGCCTTTGAGATGTGGTGTTGGAATAGGATACTCCGTATCCCCTGGACAGCATTTCGGACCAACGTATCTATTTTGCAAGAACTCAAAATCTCCTCACGGCTGTCGTCCGAGTGTCTTCGCAAGGTTCTGCAATACTTCGTTCACATTGCAAGGAAAGGCTAATTGTGACCGGTAAAATGGACGGAAAAAGGCCTTGCGGGCGCAGCCCAATACGTTGGTCCGACCAGATCCGCGCCGCTCTTGACTCTACGATCACACAACCAGAGACAGGAACATCATAAGGGTTAGAGTGATGAAGCAGGGAGGTCACGACCCTCAGCATTGAGGAATACGATGCAAGGAAGAGGATGGTTGTTCACAAAATATATATTTTTATTAGTGAAACAAATCATATCATTCCATATATTATGCACTACTTGGAATATGTAAAAGAAACTGTAGGTACTTTGAAGAGAACAACCATTAATTTCCAAAAACAAGCTATAATTAAAAATTACACACTCAATGCGACACTTCCTGGAGTCATCATCATAACGGAAAAAGCTCTTAAACTTACAACTAAAATTAATATAATTCAAAAACATGAATCATAATTCAATAACAGTGTTCGATTGCACATTTTCCTGGCTCATTTTTTAATCCGACATTTAACTATGGTTTACGTCAGTAACATTGGTTTTGATAAATTCTAATAACCAGTTACGAAGGCACATCGATTTGCACGATTTGTCACAGTCAACCCTGTGTTGTATGGTGCCATTGATAAAATGCTTATTTATATGAATAAGCGGATAATTTTTATACAGTGTCTTTGTGATTTTTGGTTAGCTCTGCAGGGATTCATATTATATTATTTTCTTTTGAAACATTGTCATGGTTTCTAACATTGTAATATGATTTGCAATTCGGTATTTTGAGGTATGCAACCACCTCTTCTTCTTTTAAAGTTATTGTTTCTAAATAAACATTTATTTATTTCTCCAATATATTTTACGACCGAATCATCGAAAACTACTTCAATTAATTGCTTCTCATCAAAACTGCGTCTAGCTGCACAAATTATTAAGCCAAGTGCATGACTAAGCACAACAGCCACTCAACCTTGCTCCGATGATTTCATATCTACAATAAAATTCGAATCTAACAGCAACTTAGTAATTAAGAACTGCATAAATTATCATATATTTGATGCTATCAGGAGTTACTGTGGAACACTCTTGTCAACGACTCAGCACTGCTCCCTAATAATACGTTGTTACTGCAAATTGTATGTAATTTTGACGCAAAGTCGGACTTTTGCTGTTCGTTGGCTAATTTTGTTTGGCATTTGGAAGTCCACATTCCATGCACGGTCATTGCTATAATAGTAATAAGTTCTACAATCTACTAGTTTGAAGTTCGTATTTTGCCGCTTACTTATCAATGGTTAAAATCTCTTAAAGTTAAGTTATTAGTAATATTAGCTGAAGTAGGTTTTAAAGTAATTGCGGGGTTTGTAATAACTATCATGTTCTCATTGATCCCTTTGCTTTGATCTGTGGTCAGCTTTAGTTTCGTGTTCTCAGTCAATGATGACATTTACGACATATTTGATGTCCTAAACAGTTTTTATTGTACACAATTCGAAGATTTTTGGATTATATTAACTTTGATCTTGGTCACCTTTATAGTCAGATGAGCATAAAAAGATATAAGTGTTCAGCCAAATATCCTCACACCATCCTTCCCAACCGTTAACGACCTCTCAACAAAATCCCAATTTTCGCATTATCAATGATTCAAGTATAATCTCTTCGCCGTATAAGGCGTTAAACACAAAACCCATCGCATTCAAAGTTGGCCGAAAGCATTCCACGTTTCGGCGATTGAGTAATTACGCGTAATGGCGGACGAGTGTTCGGGTAACATCGCCGACGTTCGGGCATCCTCGGACCTTGATCCTCGTCGTTTTTTGCGAGCACGACGCGGGCGCAAGTGATTTTTAATTAAAATTTAGCGCTTTATTATGAAAACTATGCAGAGTGTAATGGTATGGGAACAGATGCGTTTTCATGGAGTTAAGGTTGTCATTTTTCATGCGGATTATAAATGTGATACTTATGAAAAACGCATCTCTGTAGCAGGCACATGTAATGCATACTTCATAGATTTCTTAACTTAGTAGCTTATCTATTCACTCATCTTCTTTATTCTAATTTCGTTTTCATTTAACTCATCCCGGAAATAGACGGCGCCATTACACAGCAGACCTATTTCTCAGAACACCCTGGCAGTTAGCCAAAGACCTTTAACAGGACATGTCGCATCTCCATTTTTATTATTCTTTGTACCGACAAGATAATAATAAACACATTTTAATAACGCTGACTTTCTCAATCAAACCTTACACACCTCATTGTTGAATTTTTAAATTTCCTCAAAGGAACTTTGATCGATCTGGGTTCGAGTCGAGATAAGGCGACAAGGTCCAAACGACACCTCTGAGGTCCAAGTAAAGGTTTTTTTTTTGTATTATTTTTGTTTACTTGCTGTTGTCACCGCCCCACGCGGGTCTTATCGAGATTTTTGAGGTTTCTTTTTTATTTTAGGGTTCTGCAGTCACGTTCAATGAGGTGTGGTGTTTCGAAATGGCGTTTAGAGATAAGTTGACAGTCTGGGTTAAATGAGTGGGACTTTGGTAAATTAAAAGTTTATACAAAACCTGCTTCTGGTTTCTAGTAGCGTCATTTGAATCGTCTGTTAAATTTTATGACAACTTACGTAGTTCTTCTTGCTAAGGTCTTTTTCACATAGCATCAATAGGATGAGAGCAGAATGAAAATATGCATCTTTAATATTAGAGAAAAGAATAGGTAGCTATATTGTATGAATCCGACAGCTGTCACCGGCACCATCCTATAGCAATTGTAGTGTAGCAATCAAATTGTCAAATTCTGACAATTTGATTGCTACACTAGATGCGTTTATTATGGAAAGATTCTGACGACAAAGCTAACTACGAGCAAGCAATTGAATTGGTTCTGACGCTCATCAAAATTATTATTTTGCGTAATTGTCATTTGTCAGAACAAAAGTTTTTATCTTCTCTTCTAGATTGAAGTTATATTATTTTTTGCAGATGCCATTAAAAACACAAATCAGCAATACAGATACAGAATCTTCACTAAATACCTACGGAACCTCACTCCCTACACAACAAACAACATGTCCACTCGTTTCGTTTTCGATACAACGCGGCAAGACGTTTAAGTCGAGTAATTGCTCCGAGTTATTTAAACTGGATTATCGTGGAATTTTGCGCGTGTTACCTCTCTTTGTGTCCTCTGGCCTATATGCTTTCCACTTACGAATTGTCGTGTGTGTGTGTGTGTTGCTTTACGATCGTGGACTTAAAGGGGATAAACAGGAGATCAAAATAAAGTTTCAAATTGTTTTGAGAAGCTTTTGTGAAGAGCTAAGTTACTGCTAGGTATCATGAATAAAACAGGTGATGGATTAGAAAATCAGAGCATCCTGTCGCAAAAACAGACAATTAGCTAGCTTCTTGTTAGTAGCCCTGTATTATTACTAGCTTAGAAAAGTAACTCAAGAAACTAGAAAAGTATCCCAATAGAACACACTTCTGGGATAAAAAGTATCTTTTTTTTAAGTTTTCAGTTTTAATCCCTTCAGTAATTTCAGCGTGAAGGAGTAACAAACACACTCACGAACTTTCACCTTTATAATATTAGTATGATAATAAAAATGCTACTAATGCGTCACCATGTCTCTATCTGTTACGATACGGTATTGTTGATCAATGGATGACGATTGTTTTCTTTATCTGAATTCCATGTAACGTGGTGCTCACCTAAAGACAGCTCATGTCATACAAAACTTCACAGAATTTTTCATACCTACTCAATTCTGGGGCAGCAGAATTGTTTAAAATAGTTACAGCCCTGAAATAGAGGTGATTTTTAGTCTTTTAATTTTTTATTTTACTTTATTAGGGACAAAAAACATTTACATGCTAGAGAAAATACAAAAAAAAAAATCCTTAAAACTACATGCACAAACATGTAACCTACTCCAACGTCCATATCTTAACACCTGAATAATAGAAGTGAAAGACTGTAACAAGAATTTACAGAATACAGTGCCTTCTGCGATATAATAATAAGTTTAAAATTTAATTCACTTATTATTAATTCTATTGAATCTACAACAATATTTTTATATCATTCAATTCAGTACAATTTATTATAATTGAATTGTATTCAACATTATTTATTTTCAGTCAGTAAAAGTTTAACTACCCCTTTTGCTTTATTCAAAGCTGCAGGGGTTATTTTGGACCCACCTAAATAATGCCTAACCAACATTTAGTCCAGAACACCACCGAGTAAAAACCGTTTACTTAGTTTATAAAACGAAAAACTAGCGTAATCCAGTTAGCAATCCCAATCAGAAACTATTATTTTTAGTCCCATAAAACTGTGTGTCTAAATCAAGGCCCAAGTTACGTTTCTAGGCTGAATCGCAGACTGCCTGGACCGTTAGTCTAGATAAGCAATCATAAATAGCTAATGTTATGCTGAGAAACGGCTATGTCTGAGACTGTTCCTATTGTTAGGAATGAATAGAGATAACACAGACTCAAGATTTGTTAGGTTTCGTGTAGGGAGGCCTTTACTTTGTTATAATAATAATATTGTAGGAGGCGTGGAGGTAGAAATCTGGAGTTAGAGAACGTGGCTTTGGAAATTGAGGCGCTGATTTACATCAGATCGTGAGGTGAGCGTATGAAATGGTTAGAACTGGAACCACGAGCTTGAAACTCATTTAATTACTTAATTCAAACCGTGGCTTACTTTCAGAATGGTTGCCAAGAACATACTATCCGCATATATCTCTATATATCGCAGGAGAACCAAGGTTCCATCCATGGGTCACCCAAAAGGGAAACCCGAGATCCCAGGACGCGCGGGCTTGATGTCAGTGAGCAATGGGTAGCTCGCTGTCCGGCCGTCCGGTAACTGTCCGGACCAAGCTCAAGTAGTCGACAGCGCGCACTGTTCCCGCGCGCCTCAGCAGCCCTGGGCAGCAGGGGCCCAGCCGGGTCGAAGCCTACTGGGGCCAGGGTTATCCGAAAGGGAACTCGAGCCCCGGTATAAAAGCTTGAAGGAACGGGGTGGGTTTTTTAGTCAGTAAGAGTCTGACACTATCTCCCGTTCTGCCCAAGAGCGGGTTGTGATTGGATGATTTTACCCACCATAAAAAAAAAAGCTGGCAGGGCACATTGCTTGCAGAGTATATCGTCGATAGAGTCGAAAGGTTTTGGAGTGGCGACTACGTACTGGAAGACGCAGCGTTGGAAAGCCTCCCACTAGGTGGACCGATGACCTGGTGAGGATCACGGGCATCCAGGGAAGCACAGATCTGGTTGTAGTTTCAAGGTAAAGGATTTTATCAATACACTTACTCAAAAACTCATAAATCCGTACCACTTTTACACAAGTTTGCAATATATTTCTTACTAGGGTGGAAAAATGTGGTAGTCAGCTCCCACTACAATTTATAATATCAGGCTCATCGCGTCCCAGGTCCTCACCGGAAATGGTTCGTTCGGGAGGTTCCTGCACCGGATTCATGCGGAAGTGACGCCCGGGTGTCGCCAGTGTGCGGAATGCCCGGAGGACATGGTGAAGCACACAGTCGAGGTGTGCCCTGCTTGGGCGGAGCATTGCCGTGCCCTCGTGGGGGCGATCGGCGGTGGAGACCTCTCGCTCCGGGCCTTGGTTGAGGCCATGCTCCGGAGCGAGGAGGAGTGGCAGGCGGTTACCAACTTCTGCGAAACAGTAATGCTCGCAAAGGAGGAGGCCGAACGCATCAGGCAACGGCGTTTTCACCGCTGCCGCCGCCGCCGGGATTCTGATCCCAAATTTCCGGCCACCGTAGGCGCGGGCTTGCGGACAGTGAGCAATGGGTAGCTCGCTGTCCGGCCGTCCGGTAACTGTCCGGACCAAGCCTAAGTCGTCGACGGCGCGCACTGTTCCCGCGCGCCTCAAGGAGTTGTCAGCAACAGCAGGGGCCCAGCTGGGTCGAAGCCTACTGAGGCCAGGGTTTTCCAAAGGGCGCTCGAGCCCCGGTATGAAGGCTTGAAGGAACGGGATGGGTTTTTTAGTCAGTAAGAGTCTGATACTATCTCCCGCTCCGCCCAAGAGCGGGGGTTGTCATTGGATTTTTCCCATTAAAAAAAAAAAGGCTCATCGCGTCCCATTAAGTTGAATGAAAAAAAAGTAAACTATTTCTAACAATTATGTTTATGAAGTATTACATAACTATTTTCGAGTAGAATAACGGTTATTGCAAGTTCTAGGACACCAAAACGACCTCACCATTGGCTCAGGCGTGAATTCCGCCTCGGCTGCAATGGTAAACTTTGCCCATTTACACCAAAATGGACTAGTCTGTCCATTTTGAACCCAACTATTAGCACTGTAGCCAGACAACTATTATTACCTGCAAATTTTAAAACTCTCCGGCTGTATGTACATTTAAAATGTAATATTTCAGCGGGGCTCGGATGAGAATGGCGAGTAGTGCGCTGGCATCTTCCTTTCTGTATTTACGTTGTAAATGTATGTTTTTATGACCGCTGTTACTCCGCTGCTGTTGTCTGGGGTTCATGTTATAAGTGGAAGCGATTTTAATAAATATTTTAATTTAGGCTTTGGTTTTTTAATATATATTTTTTTTTAATTTAGGTGTCTTCAAGGCTAGAGTGAATAGGCTCTTAATAAACTAGTGCGCCTCACCATCAACGATTGCATCACTGCTTACCATCAAGTACTAGTTTATAACAGATAAAAAAAAAATATATCAAATAATAATTTTGAAGTAATACAAAAGATGCTGTTTTTTAATATGTAGAAATAGTCGATGATATAAATTAGCTGTTTTGAATTATTACAACTTCAAAAGACAGAAAAAATATTTTTACTACATAATTATTATTAAGTCAAGCTTGAATAGACAATATTTAAATGAGCTTGTTCCATCTTTGTCCACAATATCTAGTAAAAAAATCATCAAACGCGAGCCTCATAATATCGCTCTAACTGAAAGACGTCCACTACGAGACATAAGCCTCCCCAAAGTGTCGCCACAGTACCGATCCTGTATCGTCAGGTAATCGGTCCACCTTGTTGGAGGCCTTCCATCACTGCGTCTACTGGTTCGCGGTCAGATTTTTCGAAACTTTCCGTTCGACATAGCAATGAATTGTTTAATTTCAGAAATAGAATAGCTACAGCTTATAACTTACACACCAATCTAAAGCTAGCTGCATTGACATTGTAAAATGGACTCTTAAAAGACTATTCCAGACTTCGAACTAAACTTCACTTCAAAATATAATACAGACAATATACACGTAATATTTCATAAATAAAATCTTTTCAATTCTATCTTTCATAACCTTGAATCTAAATCTGAAGAAATAAAAAACATTATTAAATTAATTCAATATCTTCTACATCATCCTCATATGGCTAGCAAAGCGATAGCTTCAGAAATATTAGCTTATAGAATACTGGCTTTCATACCGTACCATCATGCGTACAGCTAAGGAGTGCTATCTTGCGTACAGCTAAAGAGAGGAATTCCCTGCTGGAGTAAATGTATCCTGGTAGCTACAACCTAAGGGGTCTTTCAAGTCAAGAGTAAATATGTTACTTCTTGGCAAGCGTACTCCACCGTCGACCCCATCATCGCTTACCATCAGATGAGTCAGTCAAGCGCACACCTATCAAGTCCACTATCCCATTACCACTATCTTACCTGATGGTACTCTTGATTTAAAGATCCATAGGTTGTAGAGGCAGCTAATACAGACTCCGGCAGCAAATGCCACTCCTTAGCTGTACACATTAGTATCTAGAAAATATAAAATATTGCGCTCCAAGTTTATTTTCATAGGTACCAAATACCAGGAGCCGATACCTGAAGCCCATCTACTCAAAGCCATATTTTTAAATACCCAATAACAATTATCATCTCGCTAAGATATTTAAAAGGTATTCCAAAGGTTTCCTCGAGTTCGAGGCCAGTTCAATAAGTGGAATGCAAAAATGTATTTGCTGTAGTTATATTAGTAAGCTGAGTTTTAAATAGCAATCTATTAGCATTTCTGTGTTAGGACTTACAAGAGACGGGGACGATACGTTTACGATTTGGGTGATTTATTGAAACTACCAACTGCCAGGATAACAAGCATTTTATACTCAATTGAGGCATGGTCTACCGTGTAAATTTTTTTATCAAAATCTGATCAGCCGTTTGAGTGTTAAGGAATAATAAACATATATGCGTAAATTAATACGAGTTTTGAAAAAAAGGTACATAATTTTTTAATTTTATCTTTACAAATCGATAGTGTTCCATGTACCGGATCGACCCTCCACGGGATTAAAACGATTAAAATTTAGCTATGTATATCAAAAAGACCCTATTCAAAACTACTGCTCATAGACACTCAAAACATCGTAAATGCTAAACACCTCTACAAACCGCTACCTGTTGAATCCTGTCTCCGTCTTTTTTCCTGTACTCTCGAAGTTTGCTCTCATCCTCAAGTAGCAGTGTGGGATGCAAGACGTGAACGCAGTAAGGTACCTATGAAAGTACTCGTAACTCCTTGTGAACTGGCATGTACCATGGGCACACTATTGCTAATAATGACTGAATAAAAATACTCCAATGGTTGTTTAAGTGGGATGGTAAGTATGTTTATTTACTTGTGCCGACTGGTTTTAAAAGGTGAATTGATACAGATGACATTTTACACATTTTTTATGTGAGATTCTACAGGAAAGTGAACTACCTATAAATTAAAGATGGATGTGTGTGTGAAAGAAGAGGTTTTTGCTGATAACTTTTTGTGTCATAGCACACGGAGTTTAATTTCCAGTGAAAATGTAATTTAAAGTGAAGTTTTTTTCTTTTGTTGGTCTATTTTAAAGCATCAAAAAAGCATAAGAGATCTGGCTACTTTTGTAGATAACTACGTAGAAATTATTTCAGCACTTAAGGGGCCCATCATAAAATCAAGACGTACAGTCGCAGTACATTTGAAGTTCAAACGGCCGATGTAAAACATTTTCACAGTTGTAGTTACGTTTTTTTTTTTTAAAATTTTGTAGATAATTATACTTCCAAAACAAGTATACAATTTGATATAAACTATTATTAATCCTGGTATACATTTTGAGTAAAAATATGAATAAATTAATAAATTAGTAATTAAGAGAAATTTAAAGTGAATTCTGAGCGTTTTTAATAGAATGATTATTGCAAAAATATAAAACCGCTGCGAACTACTTCTAAATAAATAAGTTTTCTCCACCATTTAATAAGTCAACATTTTCCAAGTATTTAATTTTTTTGGAATAAGAACGCCAAAATCGATCATATTTATTATTAGCCAAAACCACGATCGAAATGTCATAGAGCTCTTAAGTTAAAATACTATATTATATATAGATGCTTTCTTCATTTAAGTGAGTATGCATTCTCCACCGTCAATCCTCTACACTTTGGGCCAAGTTCAACATCACCATATTGACAGTTCAAATTAATAACTTCCTTTTATCGACGAACACTTCGAGAGTTTCACAAACATCCGCGACCTGGTATCTAATTAATCTTATTTTAGCTAATTAAGACATTATATTTATAAATCATTCACTTTTTTTGGTACAACGTGTTTCATGTAGATAAGCCTCTTTGGCGCTTATGTCATTATGTGTCATGGAGTGTCACATTTATCTCGGTTGTCAAATATGAAATAGACAGATAAGGTCGGTCGTGGAGTAGGTATCGGCTGGGTAAGGTATCGTTCGGTGATGAATAAAGACCAATCTTAAGTGTGAAAGATTGAGAAAGTTTTTTTTAGGGCAGTTTGTACCTGTAAGTACATGTTAAAACTATCTACTTACATTAATTTTACATTTTATGCAAATTCTCTGGTAACTTTTTATTCTTTGGTTACGTCAACATTTTTAGATAAATTTAAATTTAAGAACCTGAACCCGAAATATTTTTATTTATATTGCGTCGTAATTTTTACGGTGATTATTTCGAAGTGGCATATAAATCATCGCTGTGCCACATTCCTAACCCTCTCAACTGTCCAGTAAGAGCATATCCATCAATCGAAAGTGACGATTAATAAATCAATCAATAAATTATACATCCTGATAGTCTCAAGATCGTTACCAATAGATCTATACGAGAGATTAAAACTTCCTAAGATATTTAATCCTATTATTTACATCTTAACACATCGTTATACATATTTGAGAGCCAGTAATAACATTTAACAGTTCATAAAATAATAAATAAATATCGCTAAATCAATAGATAAATTTCTATTGACTAAATTATGTTATCGAAGATTTTTTGTCAATTTACTTACGACACCTCTTAAAATGGATTAATTTTACCTCCCACATTAGCATACCTGAAACAAGAATAAGATATTCATTAGTCATTTTGATTACATTTAAAAAGAACTTAACTAATTAGACGTATATCTAAAAATTTAAATCGTACAAAAAAATACACTTGCGAGCAAAAAAAAAATATCAACCACATTTATAAATACACTAGCATCTACCAGCGGCTTTGCTTTCGGGATAGTAAAAATTATATATAGCCTATAACACTCAGTGATAAAGTAGCACTCTACTGTAATAATATTTTTTATCAGTCCAAGAGTTTTCGAGTTTATTCATTTCAAACCAAAATAAGCACAAATTTTTCCTTTTTGTTACTACAAAAACGTTACTACGTGAAAGTTTAATTTCGCAGAAAGTTTTAAGCACAAGTGCCGAAAATCAGCCACCCTCGCCTTTCCACTACAGAGATCAGGTTGGTGTTTACCGTAATAGTAGAAATACTAGAAATACTGTTTAACATAATTAGTTTAGTATAAAGCGATAGATAGCTTAATAGGATTTTTTAGATCGCTGTGTTGAGATCCTACATCAACGCTATACACCGCTAAATTTTGATCGCGACCGAGTCTAATGACCTGTACGTAGTAATCGGCGTTGCGTACAAACTACCTACAGGTCATTGGACGCGCTCATCTGACGTTTTCTTAAAGAAATTAATTTCGCACATGCGTAAATTAATACGATTTTTTTTTTAAAAAAGGTTCTTTATTTTTTAATTTTGTTATCACAAATCGATAGTGTTTCATGTACCGGATCGACCCTGACCAGATTGCTGGACCAGGGTTTAGCATTAATTTGCTATTTAGCATTGAGCTGCTAAACTGAGCTCATAACCCAGTTACTGTAGTAACACGACACCCATCAGTAAGGCTAACAGAGGTGGTAGTCTATAGCCAAATATACCTACTTCATGAGATGTCTTGATATGGTGAGCAGAAGATCAGAGTTCCACACCATAACTCCCCAATCTCTAAGCACAATTATGAAATGTAATTTACGAACACGTTCAATTCAATCGTGATAGGTCAGTGTTGGCCCCCTTCGGACCTTTACAGACTTCCACTTGCATTGTGCATCTGTTTCGTCATAACCTCGGGCTGCGAATCAATGGCGTTTATGACTTTTTAATGAGGGCCTGTGCCCTTTGCTTCGTTCATACATCTATTTGGCTTTATACTCTTTGTTTAACCATCTTGGGTTTATACTTTACTAAGTCATTTTCTATTAGAGTCTGTAGGGAAAGAGAACCAGAGATTTAATTAACTACATTTTGTTATCTTGTTATTGAGATTTATTTGTATTACTTTATAATGTACTATAATGCATACTATGTACGATTTTATTGTTTATTTCCTTGGGGACCGGCACTGTACTTCTTAACACAGGGTCTTTGTACACAGTATTCGATAAAAAAAAAGTAACATAAAATGGAACTTGAATATTTTTACGGGGAAAGTCGCGAGCAGAAGCTAATCTAACATAGTTTTAAAATATCAAGATGTTACAGTCGCACTATAATTACGTAACAGTATTCTCAACAAAACAAAAAGTTATTAATTTATATCAACACCCTCAAATCTTATGACGGTTCTCGTTTCACACAAACTCTACTGGAGGTATTTATAATGATCACAATGATGATGTTCTAAAATGACGTTCACCAGGTGGCAGCATTGAGGCGTCAGGTCCGGCCACCTGTCAAAACGCTTATGTTAATGACATTTTAGACATCAACGTCAACGTGTAACGTTACATGTCAACGTTTTCAAAGGAAAATATCTGACGGCTCAGTGGTGCCACCTGGTGGCGTAAATTTTCCTAAACACCCTTATTAGGTCAATAGTCCTAGCACAGATATTTAGAGGTACCTATTCGGACCCGAGGAACAGAGTGTAAAGTTTCACATACCTCTATTGAAGGATCCTTCGACTAGACGAGTGTTATGTCTAATCTGAGAAACTGCCCTCAGTTATTTCGAGTTGTAGTAAGAACTCTAATACCGTGATATAGGATTTTTTAACATTAATTTATATGTGGCGTCATTCATATGCTGCTGCAATACTAACATTATAAAACGTGTAAGGGCCAGCCCTCCACAAACTTTAAGGACTTGCTCAGTAGACGAAACTGAACAACATTCCACATATTTTTTTTTTCAGGAAATGAAAAAAAAAAATCGGCCTCTCCATATAAACTATCCAATCATGTTTATAATTTTGTATGGTGAGGCGGTTTTTTTTTTCGTTTCCTGAAAAGAAGTGTTGTGGAAGGTTGTTCAGTTTCGTCTACTGAGCAAGCCCTTAAAGTTTGTGGAGGGCTGCCCCTTACACCTTGTATATCCAACAGAAACAATAATTTCATAAAATATTGTAAAGCTTATTATTAAAACCTTCAACTCTGAGGTCAACATTTTGACATTCGAGCACACGATCCCTCGGCGTGACGTCATATCTTCACGACTTTACATTCGGTATGCTCACATGCACTTGCGATGACTACATTTGCTATCATAACCATCTATGTCATAAAGATATTTTGATTTTATGTTGAGATTCAAGCCTTTTTGTGAGGAAAATGTTATTAGGTATACTACCTTGCCTTTTTTAATGTGGGAAATGATTAAATTCCTGAACCAGACACAACACCTGACTTGTTAGAGAATCCTCAACGGAGGTATATAGGACTATAAACCTACTCTGTTCAGCATACTTCTAAAATACGTAAATTTAAAAAAAAAATAGTAGGTACTTACGAGGTACTTACGTTGGATAATAATTTTAAAAAATGTAAATAAAGAAAAGCTACAATCGATTCCGCTACGTTGATTACTTAGACTATTCCAAAACTGATTTTCTTATTTATATTTAAATTAAATAATAAATTATTAAAAAAAAAATTACAGGAATAATTTTTTTTTTTAATTGTGTTTTCACACAAAACAAGACTTTACACAAGGCCACTAAACCCAGAACAACTATTCGTAGACAATACAACTATTTGTCCTTTGCGGGAATCGACCCGCAAAACGAGAGTAGCCAATAGCTCAACCACTGCACCAACTATGACATCATTATAAACTACTATTAATAAATAATCCAGCTCTAATGCCTCTGAATATCATTTTAAATATTTAACAAACAAACAAAAGAAATTAAATAAAAAAATAAAATAAAAAAAATCTCTTGCTGACAGCCAACAAGAATCAACTGTCAGTAAAAGAAAACTAAGTAAATAAGTACACTTTTGTGAATATAAAAATACACTGGAGGCCAAATTAAGTATGCATCCGTCGTAAAATCCCTTTAACGTTTGATGTGGTCCGCTTCATGCCATTCTTATCTCTTACAAAACGTGCTTCAAATAAATTGGCCAAAAGTGTACATATAGATACTTAAATGTCTAAGTTGCATTTTTTTGGTATGAGAAAATTTTAATAATTAATAAGATAGTCACATAACAACTAGTATCTGCTAGCGAAATAAATTTCATCATCATTTCAGCCGATATACGTCCATAGTTGGACATAGGCCTCCCCCAAGCGTCGCCACGACGAACGTTCCATCCATCGGTTTCCCGCAACCTTCACCAGGTCATCGGTCAACCTTGTAGGAGGCCTTCCAACGCTGCGTCTTCCGGTACTGAAGATATCCGCAAGAGAACTAAGGTTGCCGACATAGCACGAAGAATTGCCAAACTTAAGTGGCAATGGGCAGGGCACATTGCTCGCAGAACAGATGGCCGTTGGGGCCGAAAGGTTCTGGAGTGGCGACCGCAAAGAAATTTATCTCAAGGAAATTATAAAAGGTGTAAGGGACAGGTCTCCGCAAACTTTAAGGGTCTAAACAGACGGACCGCATTTCAACTGCAATCCAACCGCAAATTACAGTTTGAACACAGTTGACACGACTGCAATAGAACTGCAAACACGACTGCAATAGAACTGCAAACACGACTGCAATAGAACTGCAAACCGAACATGCAGTCCGATTGCAGTCGGTTCCATGCGGGAATCGAACCCGCAACCCGCAGTAGAGCAGTCAATCGCTCAACTACTCCACCAACAGTGCCATATTATTGCTTGTACCATTTACAAACAATTTAAACTAATGGGTAACTTTAAGAGTCTATGTAATTCAAATTTCAAAATATCCAATAAAATAAATTCCAGTCAAATTGGTTTATTTATTGAATAAAAGTCAATAAAACTTGGCACGGTTTTCACACGCTCACTGTTTTTAACTGAGAATTGTTTGGGTAAGGGTGTTCTCACTGTGAATCGTTAAAAAATGCGACCAAGCGACTGTAAAGCCATTTGTTATATGATCAATATGGTCTAAAAGATGGAATATAAGGGAAAATTTACCAATAAAATAATTGATATCAAATGGCGTAAGTGACATTTTGCTTTTTTTGCAAAAAGGATTTTTTTCTTTCTGAATTAAAAATATTTAAGACAGCTCAATTTTCATAATATGACATAGTAATTGACGTTATCTATAAGAATAGTTACAAAACAAAAAAAATTAAAGGTCTTTGTCACTTTTGCTAAAACTCAAAAACGACTTGATTAACTTTAATGCATATTTTCTTCTTGCTCTAACAAAGGCTGGTAAAAAAAAAAATAGAATAGGCACCCATTTTTTGTATGGGCATCACCTCGTGAAGATGGAAAGTACTAATTTCACAGGAGGGTAGCCACGATTGGCGGTTAGTACATTTAATAAAAATGAGAATAACGCGTATTTCTATAGATTATTTTTCCAAGTAAACTGTGAAAGAAGAAATTAAAAGAAATAAAGACAACTAGCTTTTGCCCGTGGCTTCGCCCACTTACATAAAATATAGCCTATGTCACTCAGGAATAAAGCCGCTTCCTATCGGTGAATAAAATTTAGCAATCGGAACAGTACTTCCAGAGATTACGTAAAAACAAACTGTACCTCTTTATAATATTAGTATAGATAATGGAATTGCAAATCTTTAGCGAACAATTCGACCACATTAGCACGTTCCTGTATGTGCACACCCGTACACAAACCCCAGACCTCCAATGAACAGTCAGATTTCACGCCAATACGCCGCCGGAGTAAACAATAACGATTTATAACTCCAACGAACAAACCGACATTCATATCAATTTCTATTACATTTTTGACCTAACTCCCTCACTATTTATGTACTTAAATATTAAGTACATATACTTAAGAAACAATAGCAAGTATATTCTTTGGTTATTTAGTTTTATTACTATAAATAAGTATTACATGTATTTGGGCCTTATTAGGGAGGAATTGTGGATTTAAAGCATGTGATATAAAATTGAGATTTTGTAAAATACAAGCGATTGTACACCTTATATTGACGGAATAAAGGTTCTTTTGTGGAATGGCCAAAGTAATTTTGAATTGAATCTAGGTTTAATGCTTGAACATTACTCAGAGGTTCAATAACGTCTTTGGCTATTAAATTAAAATATGTATAGGTGCAGTAATTTTACATGAAATCGATTTATAAATAATATATGATATCTAATAAAGCAATCGGTTTTGACATCTTAATATAGAAATTGCCTTATATCTTCAGAAATTTTAGAGTGCAAGAGTAAAAAACGCACACAAATTCGCTAACACACACTTGCATGATTTCCCGCCTATTACAAAAAAAAAACTCCGACTTACAAGTTGTAGGTCGCAGGTTCAAACCCTACCAGGCGTATTACTTTGTGTAATTTATTTCATTACCACTGCTCTCAAAACGGTGAAGGAAAACATCGTGAGGAAACCGGCATGTCCTAGAACCAAAAATTCGAAGACATGTTACATTCACCAACCTGCACTGGGCCCGCGTGGTAGATTACGGCCCATTCCCTCTCCTTGACAGGAAGCTTGTGTCCCAGCAGTGAAAACATTAAACCGGCTGATGATGATGATGATGGCAAAAAGAAAAAACATACAAACTTTCACTGTGTTTATATTACTGTGTGTACTGTGAAAATAATAAGAGATAGATACATGAACAATTCATGTATCTATCTCTTACTATTATACTCTTACTGTTTTCCGATGTTTTTTTTTTACGAAAACGCATTGGCGCATTATTGTCGTAACTTCGTTGTGTCGTTTACGCATCTACGCGTCCAACAAACTGATGCCATTGCAGAAAATTGATCTTTACTACCTACCCATTCTTCATAATGCTAAGAATCTTTAGCAAGCTGTTTATGTAGATAAAGGTATAACCTAGCCGAACGCCTCTAAACGAATTAAAAGAGGATGATATTGCGATTATGATGATGAATTATATGAGGTCTATTTTAATTGTGTAACAAACGCTTCCACTACACATAAGCCTTTCAATAATTGTTACAGAGAATACTAAAGTTAAAAGGCGAAGTGCTTCATCACTTAGCACATCAACAGGTTTTCCTTCTTTCTAAACTAATATTATAAAGAGGTAAAGTTTGTTTTTTGTTTGTAGGAGGAATCTCTGAAAGTACCGGCCCGATTTCTAAAATTTTTTCACGGATAGAAAGCTGCTTTATTCCTGAGACACATAGACTATATTTTAAATACGCAGGTGTAGCCGCGGGCAAAAGCTAGTGTTTTATAAGCACGTCAAGGAAGATTGTTCACTCTAATTAGCTGCTCCTTTGAAAAGAATCTACAAAAACTGAAATTTTCATGCGTGTTTAATATGTGTGTCTATAAAATAGTTAAGAACTTAAACAGATAACTTACAAATATATGTGCACATGTCATCTAGATGCTAAGATTGAACAACATAGGTATTATAAGTGTAGGTATATACACCGCAAAATTTTGATCGTTTCAATCCCGTGGAGGGTCGATCCGGTACATGAAACACTATCGATTTGTAAAGATAAAACTAAAAAAAATTGTACGTTTTTTTCAAAACTCTTATTAATTTACGCATGTATGAAATTAATTTCTTTAAGAAAACGTCAGCTGAGCGAGTCCAATGACCTGTAGGTAGTAGTCGGCGTTGCGAACAAACTAGCTACAAGCCATTGATACAACACGTAATAAAAATTAATATTGCCTACATAATGTTAATATGAGTATTATAATGTATCATAAGTACACCGATCTTCTTTGTATCGTTCAGAGATTCAATGAATCTTGAACTCCAGAAGAATTACATAATTTAAAACATAACTTTATCACAAATCCATTAAAACATACCGATTCTTAAGCACTTGTGAGTGCTTTTTAATATTTATAACTTCGAGTAGATTAAATTATTTTCTCGGACCTACTAGTGCTGACGTTTATAGAACTGTTTTAAAATAAATCTAGACGTGCTAGAAAATGAATTATAGTCGATTACGTTTAGTCGATTATGTTGAATCGAATAAATCGGTTAGTGGTTATGTGAGTAATGTTATAGAGGTTTCATGAGCTCATTAAATGTGGCGTTACTGTTTCAACTATTGGCGATAAAGTGGCGTTATTTTTATCAATTATTAATCATGAATTAGAAATTATCAAAACGGTGAAGGACATGTGACATCCGCCAACCCGCACTGGGCTCGCATGATGGATTAAGGCCCATTTCCTCTCCTAGAGAGAAGGCCTGAGTCCCAACAGTGGAAATATTATAAGACCGACTATAAAATCTACTATAATTAGAAATTAAGCCTAGTTAGTAGTTTTAAAATTAAATTGTACCTGTTCAAATATGGAATCAACTAACATAATGTAATATCAGTAGTTATGGTTAGACTACGTATGTCTAAGCATTTGAAATGATGTAACTAAATTATATAATAAGAGAAGAAGAACAAAAATGTACAAACTTTGAAATCAGCATCTGTTACTGATTAATCGAATAACCAAGTAATATTTCAGTGAAAGCCATTAAAATCTTTGCCACACCTCAACAATCGATTAGTCGACTAATTTCACAAAGCATATTGCGCATCCCTAGCGCAAAATTCCAATGTCGGGGCCAAGTAAATGAGCGTAGTATTTCTAACACGCCTTTAGTGTCGTGCGGGTCGCGAGGCGGCCCATCAATATCGATAGATCGAATTACTCGATTTTATTATCGATATAATTTTTGCGTGTAACATCCAGTGAAATGTTTGAATAAATTGATTATTGTTGTGGTATTTTTTTAGAATTATGGTAAAGGTCGTATTTTATTTAGATCAATTAAATTGGTTTTGAAGAAACAGAGCATATATAACTTTGTTTTAATGACTGTTATTGGGTAAATATCGTTATGGCCGAGACATATTTTTTTTGGCGAAAAAAATCATCAAATAATTTCACTCGCTCTGGGTGGAGCAAGATGGTGTCAGTCTTTTACTGACTAAAACTCACCTATGTTCCTTAAGTTGCCCAACCATGCAGCACTGGCTGGATTGTCTGAGCCCTATGATGGTACTAATACAAGTTAAAAAAATACTTACTCTTAAAAATCAAAATCCATTTTTTTAAAAGCAAAACGTTGTCTCACACTTCTGCATCATGGTTGCATTCACAAATATGTAAACTCACATACGCAAGAATTATATCCATGATCATAAAAATATTTGTTCCGTGCGAGATTCGAACCCGCATCACGCAGCGTACAACCCAATCATTCAACCAATGCGCCATCCAATTCAATGTGCGCCAATTGTTACTTTGTTATTTTATATGTCTATTGCGCCTTATACTATGCTATTTAGATAATTATATGACTTTAAATGAATACACAATACTCATTCCTCCCACTTCTGGCCTATTCACAGCCGCCATATTGCAAAATGTTTATCGTATAGTTTACAAGCGACAATATATTACTAAATTGTTATTTTAACTCATATTTGCCCTATGTATGAGCGAGCGAACGAAAGGGCAGCCCCCTTTCGTCTGTAATCAAAGGAAAATAACGTCGTGTACTTTGTAGGGCCTTAGTAACAGCGGTTTATTGAGTTAAATAGCTATTTATTTTTGCTTGGTTTTTGTACAAATGAAAACTACTTTTTGAAAAAACTCTTAAAATAAGAACTCAAATGAAATCTAACTCTCTTATTAAGTAGAGGTAAAGTTTGCTTTTTTGTTTATAGGAGGTACTCTCTGAAAGTACTGGTTTTTTCTTCTTCTTCCTGCCCTTGTCCCGTTTTATTTCGGATCGGCGCAACACGTTTTTTTCTTCCATTCTGTCCTGTCACTCGTCACGCTATCACTAACTCCCTTTTCTTTCATATCGCTTCTCACACAATCCATCCATCTTTTCTTTGGCCTCCCTCTCCCTCTCCATTCATCACATGTAAATTCATCACTCTTTTAGCAACAACGATTGCTAAAAAATTTTTCACCGATGGAAAACTGCTTTATTCCCGTTATAGGCTATATTTTATGCTAAGCCGCGGGCAAAAACTAGTCATAAATAAAGAAAGATGGAAAAAAGAAAATTCTATTATAATGATCTGCAGTTATGATAATTGTACTTTTCAAAATGGAGCTTTTAGGTTTATAAGGCTTTTGGAGGCTTAAGAAAATGTTTGTTAATTTAAAATGGAGCTGAAAATCGAATTCAGTTGTTCTCAATCAAATAACATTTATAAAGAACAGGATTTTGATTGGTCACCAGAACTACTTACATCATCATCATTTCAGCCAATATACGTCCACTGTTGGACTTAGGCCTCTCCCAAGCGTCGCCACAACGAACGATCCTGTGCGTCCCGCATCCATCGGTTTCCCGCAACCTTCACCAGGTCATCAGTCTACTTTGTAGGAGGCCTACAACGCTGCATCTAAACTACTTACATACTACTAACAAATGTTTCAAGTAACAAAATCGATCGCCAACACTAACACCTTAGCCCCAATACCGAAATACCGTCATCGTGCTTTCTGCAAATGCCGACGAACACGGCACAACCGCGATGTGTTAATATTATTTACAACAGGGCGCTTGCGTCACCGGGAAATGTACTAACAGCATTGTTAGCTTGTCAGTGACTGTGTTGTCTAAGGGTGCCTTCATATTGGCAGCAGAATCTTAATAACTTTTTCAATACACTTGCTCAAAAATCCACTCTTATTACTATAGATTTTAGGTTTGCAATTTACTGTTCTTCGCACTAGCGCAGAAATATATACGAGCTCACCCTCATCATAATTGATTACATTTATCGAATCAGGCTAGGCGCTAAAAGACCCCCACGAGTCGCGCGCCATACCCCGTTTATTTATGTCCGTAAGTGTGTTGAAAAACGTCTTCTAAAGGATCCACTAAACATAACGAACCTAAAATAAGGACGATCTTCATTCACTCTGAAAGCCTCAATATTAGGTATACAAATAGAAGCAGAAACTTAGTATTATAATTTAACAGAATCAGTGATATAACAACAATCAGCAACAACGACGACAATCATCCTCTAAACGATTTACAAAATCAACCTAAATTAAGGACAGTCTTTACAAACTACAAAAGCCTCAATACTAGGTATACTTGCAAATATAAGTAGTAGTAACAAGTTTAACACAATCAGTGACAACAACAATGGCAATCAACATTTAAACGATTCACAAAAACATAACCGACCTAAAATAAGGACAGTCGTCACTCACTATGAAAGCCTCAATACTATACAAACGGTTATACCACTGAAAGCACTTGTAAATTGTGTTCGCACGCGCCATTGTTCTTCACAACACACATTTCCTATAAGACATTGTCCTATAAAGTGAATTTACTGCTTAATCACATTATACTAGCGGTTCATATTGGATGTGCAAGTGGGAATCGCAATGCCAACATGTACTTTCTAAGATGATCATCATTTCAGCCGATACACGTCCACTGTTGGACATAGGCCTCTCCCAAGCGTCGCCACATCGAACGTTCCTGTGCGTCCCGCATCCATCGGTTTCCCGCTACCTTCACCAGGTCATCAGTCCACCTTGTAGGAGGCCTTCCAACGCTGCGTCTTCCGGTACGCGGTCGCCACTCCAGAACCTTTCGGCCCCAACAGCCATCTGTTCTGCGAGCAATGTGCCCTGCCCATTGCCACTTAAGTTTGGCAATTCTTTGTGCTATGTCGGCAACCTTAGTCTAAGATGATAGAAGAGAATAAAAATAGAACAGAAAATCCATCCATGTAAATGGTAATGGTCCATGGTAAAAGTCTTTACAATAGATGTGTGCAATAAGCTTCGTTTGGAGGCTTAGGCTGAGGCTCTAATATGAGCTCTTAACGCGATTCATTTTACGGCCTAATCTGAACTGTTAAGGAAAGGGAGCTATATAGGGTGTATCGCTCTCGCTCGCACGACTGTCATTTCAAGATCATTCATATAGGGTATCCCTCGTTGCGCACCCGATTCAAGGCCCAAGCGCCTGAAGAGTGCCATAAATCAGTGACTTTCTGAAGCCTACTTCTCGGTAACGGCTAAGTTAATCGGTGTGAAAAAAAATATGTATGTTATGAATTCATGAACAACATTATCAACTATTGATTTTTTCGTGCGAATAATACTTTTGTCTAAAAAAAATATTTAGCAATTTCACAACTTTCCCCTACTCCTCCGAAACGGCTTGATTCTTTAGAAACACTTTTACACATAAAAATTGTAGGTTAAATATTCTTCAAAGTGAACATTGCATATGTAAATCAATCAATATTTCGCAAAGAAAATGGATTAAAAGATCAGCGGGGCTCTATCCGGGCGCAGCTGGCTACAATTAAATGCACAGATACGCGTACTGCCGCCTAGGCTACGAGTGTTGTGTTCATTTAATTCCGGTCAGATGTTCAAGGAACTACTTATAAGCCTTAAGAACTACACTACGCGCATGTGTGCCACGTACGCTGATCTGGGCGCGTCGGTCTCCATATATTTTGTATGGAAACTAGACTTGTGGAGCTACACTTGATCCACGCCACGCGACGTTGTTCTACGTACAAATCAGGCGTGTTACACCTGTGTCGGTCTAATGAAGTTCTAGCGTTAGTGCTCTTCAAATGGACATGTATTGCAGCGGAGAATTTACATTTTTCTTACGTCTTAACTACCTTATTTTAATTATTTTAAAATCGCTTTAATAAAACAAACACTATAAACGTCTTTAATGAACTAAGCAGTAACCACAGCTACTGAAAAAATGTTGGGACTATACAAGACTCCGATAATAAACTTAGTAACAAGAAGAAACATAAGACGACAAAAACATTCAACAGTCATAGCAACACCAAAAGGAAATATTGACATCCCGTAACCGTAAGTCTGGTAACACCCAATAAATCCCCACACAAACTATCCGTTTACACAGTGTTGCCAATTAAAATCAGCAATAAATTCTGCGGCCCGCTATGTCCGGAGATCAAACAAGGAAAGGGCTGCACCGTTCGATACATCGATAATTATCTAGTATCGATTCGCAGGTGCATCACTAACGCGTAAATTTTACGGTATACTACGATACGCCCATCACTTGGGTGGTATTCCTTCCTTATAATAAATTGTTGACAGGAGTTGACGGAAAGATTGTCTCGTTGAAATGGCTAAATGGATAGTTTTGTCTGGAGAAGGAATAGGAGAACAAATTGTAAAGGGAATTAATGAACAGAACTTGCAGTTATATTATCGAAGATACGATCTCTTCTGTTTCGTCATCTACCTGTCCTTGTTCTCTGATACATTACTAGTAGGTATATGTTAGTAGTATTGACCGCATGAAAGTAAAAACTTGTCCCAAAGGAAAATTCTCCTGGGCAAAAAGTATCCTATGTGCTATTCCAGGACACAACCTACCTGTGTACCGAATTCTATCCAAATTTCATTGGCTGTTTGGGAGTGAAGGAAGTAACAAACGTACACACAATTTCGCTTTAATAGTATTAGTTTTGACGACACATATTTGATTTTACAGGTATAACAAAAGCAGAAATAAAATTGTGCTTTGTCAACCGTAAATGGACACAACACTGACTTCAGTTCGCCCCTGTCAACCTCCACAATAGCATTCACTCCCTTTTCCTCCATACTTATATTTATTTTATTAGATTACGCGATACAAATATGAAACTCGTAAAATGTTCAAAAAGTACTTTAACTGACTTTAATCAAATATATGCTAAAAACAATACTGATACTAAATATTAATATTGATCTAATATTGATATTAATATAATAATTGATATTATAAAGCCGCTTCCTTAGCCAAGTTACGACTGTTTTGTTTCGATTCTCTGCCTTTGATCGCCACGAGTCGGCCACGCCTTCAATTTCTTTGTTCTGACGTCATCTCAATGATCAGTCACGTGGCGATCGACGGAAAAGAATCAAAACAAAACGGTCTTAGCTTGGCTAGGCCTGCTGAAGTGTTTGTATGAAGGCGCTAATCTCAGGAACTACTTTTTTTATGGTAAAATTTTTTTGGATGTTGGATATCCTATTTATTGAGGACTAGCGGCCCGTCACGGCTTCGCACGGGCAATAAATATAGCCTTACTCAGGGTGAATGTAGCTTTCCAATGGTGTAAGAATTTCTGAAATCGGTTTTTGAGTTTATTCGTTACATACAAAAATACAAATCTTTCCTCTTTCTAATATTAGTATAGATAGCTATAGGCTAAATAATACCATGCTACGACCAGAAGAAGTGGAACAGTAACTAAAGACGCGGAAATGGTGAAAGAGAACTACTCTAAAATATGGCGTCAAAAAACTCCTCCACTTCGCTGAAACTTGTAGATAATAACATTGCTGTTACAGACCATATTGCTAGGTGTAATTAATGACATTTTAATTCATAAAACAGGTGTAGCTTTAACAGGTTAATATGACGATCTAAAACATGGTTAATTCAACTTAAACCTATGTAAAGTCAAACCGACCAACTGACACAACTCAGCATGACACGATAAATTAGTTAAATCGTTAGGGTTTAAACATAGTCAATATACAAGATATCTTGTTTGGTACTCCGTTTACTCTCCGATTAGTTTATAAGTGATTAATAAAATTAACTTGCGTGGGTTTTACAAATGAAGCCAGTGCATATACTGGAATGTTTAATGGCTAAACAGGGCTTAAAATGAATATTGATTTGATTACAGTAACATACCGACAGCATGATAAGTTATCATTTTATCTAATGCCTGTTTAACAGCAGCTAGTGATTAATTCAAAATAATATTTCTCAATATAGTCCTTTCTATTTAAAAAACAAAAAAAAAATGCCTTAATAGGAATGACTTCTGAATCGTGGGTGCGTTCACAATCATGTAAATTAAAATACACAAGACAACCAGACCCAGAACATCTATCTGTATGTTTTTCGTTTTTCTTTGGCGAGTAAAAATCATCCAAATGATAATCCCCCGCCCTTGGGCGGAGCGGGAGATAGTGTCAGACTCTTACTGACTAAAAACCCTTCCAGTTCTTTCTTGCCTTTCATACCGGGGCCGAGCTACCTTCCGGAGCTAACCCTGGCCCCAGTAGGCTTCGACCCAGCTGGGCCCCTGCTGTTGCTGACAACTCCTTGAGGTACGCGGGAACAGTGCGCACCGTATCTATCTATATCTATATGATCATCTCACTTATTTTATTATGATTATTTTTATTGTGCTTTTGAATACAATATTGACTGGTCAACAGTCACTATTGTCTTCTATTATATAGTTGTACCTATAGTGGACAATAGCAACAAGACAGTCAGTTTATTGTATAAACTTTAAATTACTATTTTTTTTTTCACGTCCATTTTCACCTTCGCTTCTGCCTCCATTAACCTCCGCATGGGCGGAGGTGGAACTCGGCGTCTCCGCATCCGTCTCCGTTACAACCCTAGTCTACACTGTTCTTACATAATATCTACTAATACTGTAATATGGAAATATTGTAATAGGAAACAACCAATTTGGAACCGTGCACTAGCTTCTGACATTTTATAAGTGCCCATGAGAAACAAAAATATTCGATTTTTAAAAAAAAATTTGATAATTTAAAATTTTTTGTTTTTATTTTTTAATTTATGATGTTTTTTCCATGCGGAAAAAAAAAACATTTTTGGGGACCAAAATAAACTGCTCTTTCACCAAATCGTGTCCTTCAAAAGGAACAATCTTACTCCAATATATCTCTACCTCAAACAAACAGTTCTAAATAACACACAATGATATTACATAGGTCGAAAGTTCAGGACGCTTTCAACGCTTTACAAGTTTATGAGAAGCTAAAGGCTGAACATAAAATCGAAGCATTTTGCTAAGTAGGTAAGTGCTTACTTAATTTGCATGCTTGTTAGTGGTTTTTGAGGAGAAGATCATCTTAATTTTGCCGATAATGATAAGCTTAAACCTAGGACTAAGCTAAGTACTAGGTTTATGGGAGAGAACGAAAATGTTACTGTGGCTCTGAAACTCAAAGCGCAACTGAAGGTACACACAACAGGGTGAGTTTTAGTCAGTAAAAGTCTGGAATCAAGTTTGCAAACTCTATTTTAAGTCTTCAGGTCTGGTCCTGGACTGGTCCAAGGAATAAAAAGAGACGCAAAGAAAAAAAAATAGATATTTTTTTGACTAAAATATTTATCTTTTTTTTTACTTGAATCAGTTTGATTTAAGTATATTAATTTTACTTGTTATTTTTGTTTCATATCGTGTCTACGTTGAAACTTTTTGTATTTCTGCTTAATAATTTTTTTTTTTAATTTTTTTGTTCTTTTCTTTTTTTCTTTTTATCCTCCAAAACAATAATCGGAAAGCTTGTTTGATAGTCCACACTTCTCTCCTAACAAAAAATAGCTAAGAAAAATCCACACACAAACGCAACATCTAAATCAAAACAATTAGGCCTCCACTCACACAGAGCGGCTTCGTAACAAGATGTGACATTAGCAAATACTAAGAACATTACTCATCCGACATTGTCTAAGGCCGGCTACAGTTGTACGATTAAAGATTAAGAGAATATCCTTAACGGTACAGCGGGCGGCCCACACGGAACCCGCAGGCCAAACAATAAGGGTGTGTTTTCACTGAAGTAGAGTTGGGCAGAGTAAAATAATATTTTCACAACTTTCACACAGCGCCATCTTTTTTTTTTTATTTATATAAACTAGTGCTTGACTGCGATCCCACCTGATAGTAAGCAGTGATGCAATCGTTGATGGTGAGGCGCACTAGTTTATTAAGAGCCTATTCACTCTTGCCTTAAACTAAGCAGAACTTGTGCTATGAGTACTAGACGACTAATAAATACTCATATATTTCTAAATACATACATATTTTAGATAAATTTACCTTCAGACACAATACGAATGATCGTGCTCATCACACAAACATTTGTCTTAGATTGAAATTGAATCCCTGATCTCCGGCATAGCAGTCATGGCTACTAACCAACAGACCAACAGGCCAGTTAAAATGGAACTGACAATAGTAGTGAAAAGTGGCAAGTCCATTGAAGTTGAGCGGAGCGAAGTACTCGTAGATTTGAGCTACCCTCTGCTTCGTATTTTTCGCTTAATACCAGGGCCCCAAGTCTGCTATTTTTATAAATTCGTCATTCCAACACGATCCCGTTGTCATTTTGCTAAAAGTTTGTAATCTGCTAATTCATAATGATCGATCATTGATCGGTCAATGGTCTTGTAATAGAATCGTGGTAGAATGATAATTTCGTGCATATTAAAACCTATTGGTTGCACAATAACGTTCTAATGGTCAAACACTGATCAAATAAACTGTCAAAGTTTTAGCAGATTACCGCAAACGTCAAATATTCATTTGTTAATATGTACGAGATTACCATTTTATGCCACTTCTTTCAATGTAGTGTCAGTGGTTGACCATTGGAAAGTCATGATGACGCCATTATATTAGTAGATTACCAAACTTGTCAAAATCGACAATTATGACATCAATGATAGACCATTCTGACACTATTGTAATAGCAGACTTGAGGCCCTGACTGCGTACTGTCCAGCTCGGGCCGTGTATTCATTTGTTTTATTTGAAAGTCAGCTCAGCTCCACTCCGTTCCACTTACATGTTACACTGTTTCCAATGACGCTGAATGGAAATTTCAAGCACTGTGATTGGCCAATTCGCGGTCCACTCTTCTCCACTTGGCAGCGCATGGCGTGAGTGAAAACTTATCCTAAGGCTGGCTATACTAGTGCGACTTTTAATGTTCGCTATTGAAACAATGTTTTAAGAAATGATCGAAGTTATGGATGTTTATGGTTCGTTCGAAATAGACATCAAATTTCTAACGAATGGGATTGTTTACAGATTTTCCGGGGTTAGCGTTTCCTAAGAGACCTGGGTGTCTTTTCTTTAAGAGTGAATAGAATACTTCTTGGAATAAGCAAACGTGTATAATTGAGGACTGTGATGTGAGGGAATTGTGATAATAAAATGACCATAAAAAACATAAGATCTTAAACCATCTGTATCTTGCTGGTATTTACGCATTATTTTTATCATCAGCCTGGTTTTTCTCTAATTTATTCAGAATTAGCTGCCGCCTGAGGCTCTGCCCCCTTGAAATTGGTACTTCCCGCTTTTAAGAGAAGGCACAGACAAAATTACCAATTTAGATTTTTTCTACTATTTTTCTACTGAGCTTCCCCTATATTTTTTTTTTTAAACCATCCCTATATTAGAGCAAACAAAATTATAACGTTCAAAGCAGTCAAACTATTTTTAAATTTTGGCGAAACCAAAGAACTGCAATTGATTTTTCTATCTATTGAAGATAAATGTCTATTCATCCACACATCATGTATAGGTACCGGCACTTCTATAAATCATCTTGAGCGCTCGGCGTCAGAATGGGGATCGCTTTGCGCATTTCATACATTGGCGAGCCAATCGTCGTCATTGTTAGATACATGCAGCAAGCGCAGGGAACGAATCACGAGTGACGATGACGCGGCAAGCCAATCACTGACACTCCCCGCCCCCGGGTCTCACTTTATACCACTAAATAGGCCCAATATTTGCCTCCTGCGCAAGTTGAAGCCAGCGTTCAAGATCTGAGCCGGTATCTGTAAAATGTATGAACTATTATTTAAGATAAATTAACCATTTATTAGTTTATTGTACTTGTAGTTCCTAATAGTATTACAATGGCGTATTATTGCTGTAAAGGTATTCTATCAAAATATTAAAGAAATAAATCATTTCTACTAACCATCATCTCATACCCAGTGACAATCACCATCATCAGCAACTACCGCCAAAGAAAACAGCAAATCCCTCGCAACCTTACTCTAAAATAATCGTAAAATCGCGCATGTCAACCAATCCTTAACAAAATGTCCGTGCAAAAGGCACAGTTGTCGCCAGGCTGTCGCTTGTAATCGCACGCGTAGTCATTTGTGCTTTATTATCGCACTCCTGGCTCCCATCTACTTACCAATTATATTATAGAAAGTATGAAATAGGATAGAAATAATATAAACTATACTATAAAATACAGAACAGGAACCATGATATTTCATTTTTGAACACGATTTTCTTGAGTAGCTGTTATGAGTGTTTTCAGTACTTATCGTTAATTTGGTTATGCTTCTTTCCTGGTTTGAGTAAAGAGAATTTATCGTTTCCATTATTTTTTTAATTACATTTTCAATACTTGATTGTTCATTGTGTGCCAAATAAAATTGTTTTCTTACTTTATTCTTTCTTTCCAATCTAAGCTAAATTCATTTTTGTTCTGAGTTTCTTAAAAGTTTTTTTTAGTCTCCGTCAGAAGTGTTATTAAGTTCTCTCAATGATTTGATATTTTTCATAGTATTTATTAGTTTATTATTTTTACATATATATGTATTTTATTATTATAAATAACTTATTTTATATTTTTCCGTTTGAAGTAACTGTTACTTGTTTATTGTGCAAATCTACCACAGTGTTAAAAACAACACTGTGTGTCTTTTTTAATCCAAAGGTTTACTGGTAGAGAATGCCTTGTTGCATTAAGTCCGCCTATGTACCACTACTGTACGTGAAGTTTAAATAAATAAAGTTTAGATACTTTGATCTATGGAACTGTTTGAGAGGCTATTTGTTAGAGGTTCTTAATATCATTGGGACAAGTGCAGGTTTTGAAACCCTTTGGGATTCTAAAGCAGTTGGTGTGGTGGCTATTTACAAGTTAATTGAAACACCCCCTTAATAAACACAGGAAATAAGAACTTGATGTTAATCTATTTGAAGGTGGCAAAGTCGTTTCGTTCTACTTAATAAGCCTGATCCTTGTAACAAGTCAAACTAGTTAAATTTTTCATTAAGAAAAGTTCATTTTCATCACGAATCAAAGTCGACCAATTACCGGTAATGTTGGTCATCGGTCCTACGATGTAAATTACAATATAACCTATCAAACTTAATTAGCGCGCTCAAGAGGAAGTTTAAAATTAAATACCACCGTTTTCAAACGAGCCGGTATATCTAAAGGGTAATGATATTAACCATTCCAATATCCTTGTGAGATTTTATTACAAAACCCTTCGTTATCTATGTCGTAAAAAAACGAGGAAGAAATCAAACTATAGGTAGGTACCTACACCCGATACGTCAATCAGACACCTAGAAACATTCAAACCAATAGCAGAACACCTAAAAAATATATTGTTCTTAATTTGAACTTTACGACATAAGAATTACAGGTTATGTTTTTATAATAGGGAAGTGCAACAGCAGTCGTAAAATTGTTGATGTAAGATTGACGGCTGGTACCGTTAGCCGAGGTCGGGGCACTGCTCTAGCGGCCGAAAGCGAGTGTTATCGATAATGCGCACATCACTAACACGAGGTATAGACTAATGGAATGCTGTTTTGAAAGAAAACGTGTTCCGAACGTTTGAAAAAGTAAAATTGATTCTTTTGTTTCCAATGTGAATTTGTGTGATGGTATTTCATATTTAATAATTGCTTCATTGGTCAAGAGACGGGGAAATGATAATGTTATTATATCGTCCAGCTGCTGAGAATTTGGTTTCAAAATTAAGCAAAACACGATGGAATTTATTGACCTATAGAAACAAAATAAACAGGAAAATTGGCATTGAGCCAAAAGATAAAAGAACGAGAACGGTCGTTCAAAATAATTAATGACTGATGTTGCTAGTGATATCCATCAAAAGCTTAGTATTAACTTAATAGTCTTGCAATTTACCAATATAATACTTAACATTGGAAAATAGCTCAACTTTCTTCTTGCTTTCGCTAGAAGCATCAGGAATAAAAAAAAAGAGAAACGTTTTATTATCGTTATAAACATCAGACATGAAATAAAGTTATTGACTATTTTAAGTACTACGTAAGTACTGAGGTTTCCCTTTTATTAAAAGAAAAATGAAAAGATCCGCAAGGGAGTCAAGGTTTTCATACAGCTCAAAGAATTGCCTTATCTAAGCAGCACTGACCTAAATATAGTGCTAATAGAATGGATGGCTAAAGAGGCCGTAAGGTTCTTAAGTGGCGACTGTGTACCAGAAGACGTAACATTGAATGACCTCCTGGAAGGAGAGAGGGAGAGAACCAATGACCTGGTGAAGGCAGCAGGAACCCTCTGGACCTAGGAAGCACAGAGCCATCCAATGTAGCAACCTTAATTAATAAAATAACAAGCTTGAGGAACTAGAGCTAGCATTGAACATCTTTCCGTTTAATGAGGATAATGATTATGTTTAAGCAATTAATTGAAATATGATGAACTAGCTTTTGCCAGCGGCTTCGCTTGCGTACTTAAAATATAGCCTATGTCATTCAGAAATAAAGCAGCTTTCTATTGATGAAAAAATTTTAGCAATCAGACCAGTACTTTCAGAAATTACCTCCTACAAACAAAAAAAACAAACTTTACCTATTTATGATATTAGTGTAGATAGATTGATTGTGCATGGATTTAAAGTTTTGAATACTACCAAAACTAATCGTAGGTGGAGAGATGAGATTGACAACTACCGAAATGACTGGCCAGTGATCATTGAGGAAAGGGAGGAAAACGAAGATGGAAACTTCACTTAAGGCGTATAGTCCCTTGAACTATCTGACCGAAATTATGTGAACGCAACTCTTGCACTCGCCTAGGCGGCAGTACGCAAATCTGTGCATTTATTTGCGGCCAGCAGCGCCCGGAAAGCGCTTTAAATCCATTTTCTCTGCAAGATATTGATTGATTTACATATGCAATGTTCACTTTGAAGAATATTTAACCATCAATTTTTATGTGTAAAAATGTTTCTAAAGGTCCAAGCCGTTTCGAAGGAGTAGGGAAAAGCTGCGAAAAGGTGCGAAATTGCTAAATTTCTCTTTTTGACAAAAGTATTAATTGCACGAAAAAATCAAATGTTGATATTACTGTTCATGAATCTATAATAAACATATATTTTTTTCAAACCAATTGACCTAGCCGTTATGGAGGAGTACGCCTCAGAAAATCAATGTTTTATGGCACTTTTCGGGCGCTTGGCCCTTAACAGTGAGATGTAATAGATTAACTACTATTACCAAAATTATTTGAGCAACAAACCACAAAGTCACTACTCAACCCAGTAATAGCACAAATACTTTAAGAATGACCACGGCACACGAGTATGACCAAAAAGGCTGTTAGAATAGTTGTTTGAACAATTGTTTTATTTTTATATTATTTTCACAGTTACTTTACGGTTAAAGTTATCAGATTGGAAGTGAAGGGATATGGTTTGTGTCGTGTGTAGGTGGTGACTTACTGTTAACTGGTAACAGATGTTTTAGCACAAAAATGGCTGGCTAAAGAGTGTTATTTTATAGAATCTAGAATCAATGAGATTGGCGTACTGATAGATATTTAAAACAAAAAGAAATACATGTATTGTGTTATCATCATCATCATAGATGTCCACTGTTGGACATAAGCCTTCCCAAGATATCATCTTCACCTTTGGAATACTGTAATTAATGACACAATTGTAAAACAATGAGAGAGCGAACGCCGGCATTCGCGCTGTCATTGACTTTCTATTGTGTCTCTAATTGACACGATTGAAAGGTTAATGGATTAATGACCGGTCGAATTCCCGTGACCCTCATTAGGTCATCAGTCCACCTTGTAGGATGCCTTCCTACGTTGCATCTTCCAATCCGTAGTCGCCTCTCGTTATTGTTGTGTAGATGTTACATTTTTCTTAGAAGCTAGAAGCGATATAACTGATATGAGAATGAATAAGTATCTTTTGATGCAGAAGTTATCACAAAAACTTGCCGTTTATTACAATTCACTAGTCATGCGCTCATTATTTCACTTCACAACGATAAAAAGATAAAAAAAAATATTAATATCAAAATTTTGAATAGCAAGAGGCGTTACATTTCTATCAAAATAGTGACGGTCTAAATAGATGCCGATACTAGACCGCCAAAACTTGAATTGATAAATCGATGCTCTATTTTTTGCTTCTGAACAGCTTCTTCCAAGTCATTAGGTTTTCTCACCAATTTTTTGCCTTTGCACACAGAGAATTTCACTGCGTTCATACAAACTATTTCTTTCAACAATTTTGCGTTTGCATTCTACAACGACTTTAGTTGAATAAAAATAAAGGTTTATTTCCCGTGTGCTAGTGTTGTGCTTGGTATTTATCGATACCAATCTGTGGTGAGCGAAGAGGTTATTGAATAGCCGTGAATTGTAGCCGACTCATACACAATTGGCTGGCTTATATTGACACGGCGGGGTGGCCGAGTCAGTGATGTGAAATATCGATAAATGTCGACAGGATAGTTCGGGATATTGTTTTGTTGTAATATATCTGTAAGCGATGATACTTATGTGCAATTTTCGAGGTACGCTTGTTAGATTTTATTGTGGACGTGTAGGCTGTCTCGTAACATTTTTCTGCTTTGTACGTACATGATGTATGTCTGTTGTAAAATTCCTGTTATGTTTATGATTGAGATAGCATTGCTTGGACTTTTATGAAATATTTACTGCTGGTTTAAAAGTCTGTAAAGATCTTCATTCATATTTATGATCCATGATCTTCAAAACAAAACCTTTCTTAATATCAGCCTTTCAGATTTGTTGCCTTTTTTAAAATTGAATTTTACACCATTATCTTTTATCATCTTCTATTAGTTACATCTCAGCGGACTGCTCTATTGAAACTATACCAATTAATTTTATTTTTATGAAACTCTTTATTAGATTTAGATAAGATGTCCCATCTCTAGCTCTTGTACGATAAGGTACGTAGTAATGACCTCCATACGGCGGCGCCCTCATCATTTCACTAGAAGATCGATATCGATACACTAACCTTTACGTATCTATTGTATTCTATCATCTTCCTTACCTACTGCTGGCCGCTTTTCTTAAATGTCAAATACATTGTAGGAAACTCTGAAACAAGGAAGTTTTACGCAGAAATATTGCTTTGCAGGACCTTTTCTGAGCTTTCTCTATTGTCTACTTCAAACTCTATTAGGTGTTTGAGTATTATGAGCCTGTGCTTTGTGTGTGTGTCTATACCTGAACAACAAACTCATCAATGCAACATATGTCATATCTGACATACGTCTTTCATTGCTCGATATGTACTTGTCTTTTGTGTTTCAATTCTCGTACCTAGTTTAAGGAATTATAATCTTTCAACCATCAATTATGAACACTTCAACAATTTAGTACTACGAGTTTACAATAACTTTACATTTTTCTATCTGTGCGGAACAGTAAATTATACGATGTACTTTTTTTCCAACAACAAATCAGCATATAAACGAGTTTTTGAATGTGGAGCATGATAATTTTGAATTTAGAATAGAATACGATTTGAATATTTGAAAAATTTATGCACAATAAAGTTTGTAATACTCTTGTCTATGGCGCTTAACGTTTTTGTTCAAAAATAGAATCAGTATTTCTATTTTTAAATATGTTGAAGTTACAGTGTGTGAGATTTATGTAATACTAGCTGTGCGGGGATTTCGTTCGCGTGGACTACAGGATTTTGAATTATTTTTTTCTAAAATAAAAGTAGTCTATGTTACTCTTTATTACATCAGCTACCTGTTAAAATCGGTCCAGCCATTTCAGAGATTTGCATAAATTCTCTATGATTTGCTTGTTAAAATGTATTTCTTTTATTTAGATTTTTAGGTATTTGTTATCTGCTATATGTTAGTCTTAAGTTTCTGTTTTAATGTTTTTCTTTTTATTTAACATTATTTTTTGATAGTGTACTAATCAAGGTTTTTTAAATAAATTAGCAAATTATGCTTCTAGCAGCTAATTCTTGGTTAGCAAGTTTCCTATAGAAAACACCGCTGATAAAATTACATAAGTTATTGCTAGTGCATCTATTATCTACACTAGTAGGTACAACCGGTGACCTTTTCTACGATTCAATATTTATGACTTTCGCGCCGTGATAATCAGCCATTCCTGTTCTTTATTATTAATATACACTAATTCAGTTGTCATTTATTCATTTCTAAAGCTTAACTTAGACTTCACTTTAGACCATAGTCTAAAACCTCAAAAATGAGATCCTTAATTGTATGTCCTCTAATAAAACAACCTATAAAATTGACAGTTGCATAATGCCAACCTTCCAAAAAAAACTTTAACATTACGTAACTCACCAACCAAGTCTACCAACCACAAGAAAAAAAACAATCATACCCCATAAACAAAATAATAGGTCCACTTTAACACAATGATGGAAGATAATTGAAAAGTTCCCGTCTCTGATGGAATGCACCTATTGTTACCGACTTTCACCAAACCCTGAACAATTAAATTCGTCATCATGATTATGTTTTATGAAGTTCTATAGATTTTTTTGTAGGACTGATAGTCTATGGTAATGCTTTTAGGGATAAGTCATATAGTCTGTCTAATAAGTCAACCGACTTGGGAATTTTGTATGATATTTAATCATTTAAAAAATACAAATATTCGGTACTTTATATAAGGTTCTTCTGTTAGTAAAGAATGATCTCTATCTCTTAATCAACCTTGATTATTGAACCTGTGTTGACTACATCAGATTTCATTAAATCCTAATAATGACCCAAGTCGTTTAACTTATTAGACAGACTATGCAGCAATAATTATCATATTGTGACGTATAGATTTAGGTGATCTGTTGGTCTAGTAGTTAGTGGCCCTGACTGCTATGCCGGAGGTTATGGGTTCGATTCCCACCCAGGACAAATGTTTCTGTGATGAGCATGATCATTAATTGTTCTGTTCTACGTCTGGGTGTAATTTATCTATAATATGTATGTATTTAGAAATATATAAATATGTTTATCAGTTGTCTAGTACTTATAACACAAGCTCTGCTTAGCTTGGGGCTAGACGGCGTTGTGTGGTAGTTGTGGAATTTATTATATATTATTTTAGAGACCTGTACCTTTGGACCAAAGACCCTACCACGAGCTCGTATCGCGATCCATTTGACGACCTAAACTTAACTGTTAAAGAAATAGAGTTATATAGGGTGTGTAGCTCTTTCCCTCTTGTTCACACGCTTGACATTTTAAAACGTCATGGTAAGGCTTTAAGTAAGATTGAGGTTGCGGGAATCCGATGGATGCGAGACGCACAGGATCGTTCATTATGGCGCCACTTAGGGGAGGCCTATGTCCAACAGTGGACATCTATCAGCTAAAATGATGATGATGAAGGAAGACAAGAACATTTATGCAAAGAGTCTACTACAAAGTTATGGTTTTATAAGAACTTGTTGTTTAAAATAATGTTATTTTTTTTTTTGAGGATGTGAAACCACCAAATAATTTCTCCCGCTCTGGGTGGAGGTAGAGAGAGTTTTAGATTTTTACTGACTAAAACTCACCCTTCAGATGCCCTTTCCAGTAATGCTCGCAAAAGAGGAGGCCGACCGCATCAGGTAACGGCTTTCTCGCCGCCGACGCCGGGATTCTGATCCCGATTTCCGGTCACCGTAGGCACGGGCTTGCGGACAGCGATCAATAAGTAGCTCGCAAGTCGTCGACGGCGTGCACTGTTCTCGCGCGCCTCAAGGAGTTGTCAGCAACAGCAGGGACCCAGCCGTATCGAAGTCTACTGGGGCCAGGGTTAGTTTCGAAAGACAGCTCGAGCCCCGGTATGAAGGCTAGAAGGAACGGGGTGGGACTTTTAGTAAGTAAGAGTCTGACAATATCTCCCGCTTCGCCCAAGAGCGGGGGTGGTCACTGGATGATTTTTTCCCACCATAAAAAAAAATCCAAGGGCAACAGGGACCATTTCAAAAAATCTCGCAGCTCACATACTTTTAGCTTCAATGGCTTAAAAACAAAGTAAGAGTTTGAATTCACACGTGTTACTCGCTTAGAACTTCTAAGAAGCAAAACATACTGATCTATTTTGTAGATTACACAACTGAAATTAATATACACTCATTAATAAAGAAACAAATTACTTTAAACTAATGTTCTGTAGCAAAAAAATACACACACACATACATGCATTTATCTAAAAGGCACGTCTTTCCACATTTCCAGCTATTATAATCAAAGATACCGCCACTAGACGGTACATAAGCACTGTATAATTACCGCGAGTCAACGTCTCTATATCTCATGACGTCACACTACCCACCATTCACATGAACACTTAATAATAAAGGTTCATCGACCGACAGCACAACACTAATCAAAGAAACCGAATGTATCAACAAACTGCGACCAAATTCGCATTCGCTATTTTTTGGTCTCATCAACGCGCGGTAATGCGAAACTCCATCAATTTTTTTCTTCTTCAACATCATTTTGAAAACAATTTTCTATCCCATATGATTATGGGTCATTTTGTGTAAGTATAAAACTATTATTAATGTATTACAAAGCGTAACCTCGCCGAGTCATTATTTTTGTTAGTTTTTTTTTTTTACTTTTTAGGGATTTTTCGTTTTTAATGTTTGAAGTTGGGCTCGGATTTCGGTTAGTGTATAATTATTTTGACATTTTCGTTATTAATCCCGGTTTGGATTGTAAAGTTGGCGCGAATGATTGTCCCATTTAAATTCGAATATAACTTCAACATAATAAAACATATATTTAGGTTCATTTTTGCTTGAGACATTTAATTGGGCTAAGATTCCAATGCACATTAAACTTTTGTTTGTACAGTTCAAGAAACACCGGCAAAGGTTACTCATAGATAGCCAAAAGGCTGACAACCGATTGCTAGGCACTGTAAACTAACCACAACATGTTTGCCAAACATGTTTTTAGTAATAAATAAGCAAGCATATCCATTTTATCTGCCCGTTAGAGATCACCGGCGAGATATTGAACACATGTATAAGTAAATAAGTAAAATAACATGTTATTTTAACATGGTAGCATCTGCCATCTTGACATTGCATTGAAATTGAATGCACACAAGAATATAATGAACAAGACAGATTGGAATTTTGAGAACAATACATAATCCAAACTTTATTTTTATGGACAGCCGGTTTCGTTCGCAAATTAATTAAATTAGCTGCCTCAAAAAAGGTCGGGTTCAAATCTCGTAACACAAAGATAATTGTTTTGATCTCACCTCAGATTGGAACAAGGCTGGTATCGATACCAATTCTCATTTTATCGATAACGGATAATATAAATGCGATGGGTGTCCCACCACTCTTTATGACACTAAATTAAGCATTCGCATATTTTATGATTAACGTTCCATGTGAGTATCGATAACGAATATTTTTTTAACTCGTAAAATATTATGGGGCTACTCTATCAAATAGATTTTTTTCATGCGTAAAGAATTTTTATACGATTTATCATTCGCAAATAACTGTTATAGATATAAGAAGAGTTATTTAAATGTTTCTTTTTAATTGAAACCAAGACAACTACCGTACAAAATTATTAAAAGTAAAATCAATATGTAATGGTGTTGTAAAACTATCGACAAAAAATGATCGATATTTATTAGTGTTGGGCTGTGTTACTTGATAAATGGATATCCGAAAATTGCATGTCAAGAGGTAACCGGGCTGTCTTGTTGGCTTTTACGTTTTAATACGTCCCGTCAAGTTCCGAAAGGAAAGGACGGCTGTTAGCCCATCACCTTGAGGCATTTTTTAAAAAGGATAACAAGGCTTTTCGGTATTCAATTATTTTTAAATAGATTTTGATGAGAGTGACAATTTACGCGTTGTATAAATAGGGCTTTATTTATTTGTTCAAGAAGTCGTGTTGAAATTTTTTATTGAAAAATTAATAACTTTAAGATTGCTAGTTGATTACTTTATGTATTAAAACAGAGCGACTATAAACACAATTATCTTTAAATAATTGTTACAAGCCTGTAATAAAAGCGACATAAACGCAAACATAGACCAGATGATAATTAAAATAATTTTAGACAGAGAACCGCACTGTTCAGACAGAAGGAAAAAAGACGACCACAGATGTATAAAATTAACTTTTTTCAAATAAAGCTTGCATCTTTTTGAATCCCGTTTTTAATTAAACATCAGCGGTTCGCTGCTCTTGCGCAGTCATAAAGTATTAACTTCTAGGGGTGAGGGAGGGCAGGTAAATTGCGGTTCCTCTCTCCAACGTGATCTTTCTTGGAATTTCAACTAAAGTAATACCTATGTTGTATTTTTATATTAACTTTAAATTGGGATCGTGGTTGAGTAAGGGAATTGCGTAATGGCTTTTTGAGGTTAGGATTAGGTTAGAAAAGGTACCATGTTGTAAAGTGTTATGGTGAATTTTCATATAGATTTTGAAAAAGAAATCTTTATCAATATTACAGTCAAAAGACGTCTACTGCTGGACATAGGCTTCCCCCAAATGTCACCACGATAACGATTGTGCATCTCGCATCCATCGTATTCCCGCGACCCTTTTTTTTATGGTTGGAAAAAATCGTCCAATGACATCCCCCGCTCTTGGGCGGAGCGGAAGATAGTATCAGACTCTTACTGAATAAAAGACCTACCCCGTTCCTTCTAGCCTTCATACCGGGGCTCGAGCTCCCTTTCGGATAACCCTGGCCCCAGTAGGCTTCGACCCGGTTGGGTCCCTGCTGTTGCTGACAACTCCTTGAGGCGCGCGGGAACAGTGCACACCGTCGACGACTTGGGCTTGGTCCGAACAGTTACCGGATGGCCGGACAGCGAGCTACCCATTGCTCTTCCCGCCACTCTTATCAGGGCATCGGTCTGCCATATGGGAGGCTTTCCAATGCTGTATCATACCGTCTCTGATCGCCATTCCAGAACCTTTCAGCCCCATCGACTATCCATTATAAGTCCTGTCTACTGCCACTTAAGTTCGGCAATTTTGTAGAGAAAATATCCAAGTGAAAACCATGTTTAACAGACAAATAAGGTAATGGCAGCTGTATTGGCATTCCATTTTCAAAATCTGAATTCACACGTGATTCCGTCCAATTATTTGTCTCTTACAACACCCACAGATTGCCACAGCCTTCTCTGAACCAAAAACCACGTCAAACTACCTTCCTTTTACATTTTGTCACCACAATAACGTGCAAAATACGCTATCACGACTTCAAAAATACCCATTTTCTAGTTCCCTAGCCTGATATAATCTTGCATACATTTGGCAGAATCTTAGAACTTTCTTGTTTTTTTTTTTTCAACTCCTGCGCACGTTTATATCTGACGTCACGACTGGTGACTTTGTATGGTAATAGTTTTCATAAAGCTCCGCATAACTGTTGCCTTCGGTTTTGCTCGTGTGAAAGTTTAAATTGACGTTTGTATGTTGATTTGTACTTATCTTTGAAACTGGGTTGCGCGAGTTCTTGCAAGTCTCTGTATGTTAGAAAAGTGGGTTTAGTTCCCTTTTATAATTATGATAGCGCTCAACATGTTTACCTTGCTCTTTAAATTAATTTTGTCCAATGACTAAGTCAGTTTATGATGAAAAGACTTTTGTAAAGAATACAAAAGTTATTTTAACTATTAGCTATTAAGCAACACTATCAAGCCCTATTTGTTTTTGTAACCCATTAATATTTTCTTCTGAATAAGATATGGGACAGTTTCTTGAGAAATCAGCTGGTTTCTTTCACTTCCTGAAGAGGCTCTAATATTTATAAAATACTGAATTACGGATAAACATGCCAATAATTTTGAAGTAGCTGCTCAAATAACAAACTCCTGAGAGATTTCTCTAAAATTCTCAATATTCAACCCTATAGAATAGAAAACCGTCTATTTTTAACCTAAAACAACTCCACCTTACTCCAGCCTCACAAGTAAACATTATCAGTTTCTTATTACACCTATCTTAGTAAATACCTGAATCCGATTCAGTCTAATGTTCCGTAATCTCGAACACGGCTAATAAAACCCGAATCGAAACGTATCGATATCGATTCATCAATTACTCGATAACTCGCTATCGACACATCCACAACACCTGTCCGTAGTTTATTGAGCCACTGATTTTAGTTAGTTTAATTGTAGATGGCTATTATATTTTTGTGTTTTCTAATTGTTTAATAATTTATAATTGTAGGAAAAAAATGGGATTTTACGTTGATTTGAAACGTAGGTACATAATCAATAGTTGAAGGTTGTAAAATTAAGGTTTAGGTTTTTTTTGGTTGTTAGTTGAGAAAGGTTAATGACGTTAATATGTATTATTGTCTTTTATTTCTTCATCATCATTTTCAGCGGCACGCGACTTTAAACTATAAACTAGAAAATATTTCTACTTCACAAAGCTTTTTTTGTTTGCAAAAATTTTGAGTTAACAGTTGCTACTATGTTATCAAATTATACAGTCAATTGTATCATTTCCTGTTCTGTTAGCCATCTTGGTTATTCTATCTATTAAACCTTCTAAAATACCTACCAAACAAACTAAAACAGACTATATCTATATATATAAAAAGAGGAACTGACTGACATACGAGTATCAATGCACAGCCGAAACTCCCGAGACTAGGAGCGTAAAATTTTGCAAAAAGTTTTTTTTTATGACGAAGGAGAGCATCAATGGAGGATTTCTCAAAATGTAACTCCTAAAAGGATGAAACGAGGGTCCAAAGTTTTTATGAGAAAACGTACCTTTACGCAGAGCGAATCCACTGACAGAAGATAGTAAATAATTGTATAAATACTTTTAAGGCATGTCCACAGTCTTTACTGTGAACCTACCTTATAAGTTGCCAATCGAATCTTGCTTTTTGAAACAAAACTCCTATTCAAACATTCTAAATTCCAAAGCAAATCAGTAAACCAACACTAGTCCAGGCCATCGTCTAAAAATTACAACCGAACCAATTAGTGACAGATACAAGCCCATTCATTTAATCCAACACTCATTATATTTCAATCATTCGAACCATTCACTGGTTCGTCCTTGAATTCCCTTAACGGCCGATTAATTGCTAGCTGCCAAATCATTCACTCGTTCACCGGCAATCTTACAAGTTCTCATACATTCGTGAACATAACTTAGATTGGACGCTAAACGGTCGATCTAGTTTCGATGCTAATAAATTGAATTAACGCTTTGGTTGTGCAGTAATGTTGTACTGGGACATGCTTATCTACTCTTAAGGAGATTTAGTTTTTAAGGTAGAACAGAGTGGTCAGCGGGATTGTTCAAAAGAACCATGCAAAAAAAGGACAATAGGCTAGTTGCCGTAAAAAATGTAATTAGTCCGTCTTTTAGATTATTCAAAAATAAAGGACACGTATTTTTATATTTGTAAATTTAACCAAAAATGACAAAGATATAGCCCATTAAAGTTACGTGTAACGTCACGCCGTGCTACATTTTTTCGCACGGGGTGACGTCACACGTAACTTTAATGGGCTATATCTTTGTTATTTTTTGTTTAATCGAAAAAATAAAAAATACGTGTCCAATGTTTTTTTATAATCTAAAATACGGACTTAATAAAATGTAATTATTTTGACCCTGGAAACTACCCTATTGTAAAAAAAAGGGTTGTGTTTTATTCTGTAAACGTCAAACTTTCTCGCTCCACTCTGAACACCAGAAGCTATTGGACGATTTCTCGATCCCTCACCAAAAGAAAGGGCTGGATTGGTGTAAATGATCTTACGGGTTTGTATATGCTATTATGAAATCTTTAGGAATACTTTTGTCTGTTAGTAGTCCATGATTAATTAGTTTTCATTAAAATTATACCTCTGCTGTATCTAATATACATGGATTAGGAAATAAGATCTATTATTACTAACATCGTGTACCAAAAGATGCAGCTTTGGAAACACTTCCACGGGATAGCCAGAGCGTCAATCGAATTTCCAAGGAATCCAATGGATGCGAGAGGCATAGAACCGGTCATGGACTCGTGCTATTGAGGAAACCTATGAACAGGAGTAGACGTCTTTTGCTTGAAATAATGTTAATGATTACTGATGTAACGTTATCCAACTAGAAATAAAACAAATTCATTTTAATAAAACTAACTAATTAAATCTTTCAGGAGGTTCCACATAAGACAGGTGCTCAGAACTTCTACAGCTAAGTCAGAACGGTACAAGAAGATGAAGAAGAACGACAATATCTTTGGACTTACTTTTTGATGCGTTGAAGCTCATATGTTGCCATTTGTCATCTGTATTAATAACATAAAGAAGAAAGATTTGTATTTTCGCACTGACATTGGTCGTAAGAAATTCTTTGACTAGCTGACTGCTACTTTATCACTAAGTGACATAGGCTTTATGTTTTCTACTTTCAAATGGGCAAAGCTACTGGCAATAAAAATTTAAGTCTACAATAAAATCCATATTATATTTTAGTACGATATTCTATCCAGCTGCACGGATGAAACATGTAACTGAACGAGTAAGGAAATTAGTAAGAGCCTTAATACCTATACTTATAAGGAAGCTTGATAATGCTAATAGTCCTATGTTAACTTATCTGAGTACTAGGCTTTTAAAGTAAGTACTCGGAAAACCTATCAATGATAATCAATATTCAAGTATACCGAATAAGGTGTTGAGAAATAAAATCAGTCATTCAGAGCGTTTCAATAGAAATCGTGATAAAATATATAAATATTTATAGGAGTCTTATTCAATTAAATTATCTATTTGGTAATGTCAACGGATTTATAAATTAAATTGTCTTAAATGTCAGGTGTACCGTTTGGATATGTTGGCGTTAAAAATATATTAGTCACGCATGCCTTCTTGATTTGTAGGATAAGCGATAATTTAGATTGCTAATGATTAGAGGTGTGGGGAGATAGAGAGAACTATTTGGAAATATAAAAAAAAAAGCTAGGTGAAAACAGATAAGCTGCTAGAGGCAAAAAATAATTAGTGTTTTAAAAGGTGTGACAATCACTTTAAAGCATTTACTCGTATTATTTGCATATTCAAAAGACATTGATTGATTTTTAAATTTTTATAGTCTATATATTGCCTCATTTCAGTGCAGTTCATTTAATATTATGCGACATATCTACCACCTAATTTGCTAATCCAATTTTAGATAAGGTCTTGCAACTATGTTTAAAATTTAGTGGTCATAGTATATATATTTAGTTATTTACTTCAACTTTATTACAGTAGTGGTATACTAGGGAGACATGTTACAACAAGGCATTCTCTATCAGTCAATGTTTGGGTTAAAAAAGGCAACACTGGTTAGTGTGAAACAAAAAAAGAATATTATTTGAAATTTAACTAGCCATCGTTACGGTTAGGATCTGTAAAATACATGGGCATAATAAATTAGTTAATTTTATGATAAATATCAAAACATTTTAACTAAAAGTTTTCAAAATACAATATTATAATTAGCATTGCCATTCAACGTCAATGCAATGCTGCGTTCGAAGGCAATGCTGTCAGTCTTCTGGGCACATTTCCGGATGACAGCGATGTGGAGGAGTACTTTGACGCCTGAGCGTACTTTGTCATTTTGTATTATATTTATTTACATAGTTAGGTTTTAGTATAAATAGTTTATTTAGTATTTAAGTTTTTTTATGTACATATGTATTAAAGTGTACTCGTATATGTATTTTACGACAGTAAATAAAATAACTGAGCATCTTCAAAAAAAAAAAAAAAATATTATAATCACGACGAAAACTAAACTAAGTTTGAAAGGACTTTAAATACTGCTATTAAAGTAAGATACCAAAAAAAAAAGAAATACATTTAGCCTGTACTGTCCCACTGCTGGGCAAAGATCTCCCTCCTTTCCTTCCCTTGTTCCCGGCTTAGAGTCACTTCTTGGCAATTCCTAAGGAAGACACCTAAGTCGTCCTGTCATCTCCCTTTTGGTCTGCCGCGACTCTAAAAGAAATCTACACTTAATACAATAAAGAGGTAAAGTTTGTTTTTTGTTTGTAGGATTCAAACTCTGGAAGTACTGGTCCGATTGCTAAAATTTTTTCACCGTTAGAAAGCTGCTTTATTCCTGAGTGACAAAGGCTATGATGTTTTATTTACGCGGGCGAAGTCGGTGGCAAAAGCAATAAAAATACCAACACCACCTCAACAAATAAAACTAAATATAAACACAGAAAGGACATCTAAATCAATCTCCAAAGTAGGTTAAACGCGGTATTAGTACATAAAATTAAGCATTTCCCTGCATTGACTCTAGTAGCTGCTAGAGATCTAGGCGTCGCGCGCGCAGACATAAATCTGCGCGGAATGTAGGGCGCGTCAGGTGGTAGATAGTAAGGCTGTTAGGTAATGTAGGTTTAGTTTAGAAGTGAGATGAGCTATGTTTTGTTGTAGTTTATGATATGGTTGTAAATTGCATGAATCAATAGAGGATCTAAACTTGATTGTACACCAAAATAATAACATAATTTTAACAAACTAATAACATTATTCAAGCATGGTCTATACTCTTTTTATTGGTGTGAAACCAGTCTATTTAAGCCTTCTAAAACTAATAGTAATCGCAATAGTGTTCTACCAACCGGGGTTGTTTTTACGTACACTAATATAGTGCGTCTAGGGATAACCCTTTACTATAATAATAATATATATATACTAACCCTTTTATAAGTGCAAGCTCGAAATAAAATGGTTAATAAATAATAATAATAATCATTGGGTGGCACCACGTTCCTTGAAAAGTGTCTAAAGATAGCCATATACGCTAGGTTGTACCTGACAGATTTGCCTGTACAGATATACCTGTCAGGTAAGCCCGTGTGGAAACCTGCACAGTTGTGCTCCGGTTTACCTGTAAAACTCAACTGTACAGGCAAACCTTAAGGTATACCCAAGCGTGTATGACTACCTTAAAAGAGCCTCTGGTAGCTAGCTCGTACGCTTTCCATAGGTCCAAAATCTCGGAATCCAGAGATAAATAAAGAATGAAATAAATGTATATTTATTATACCACATTTATTTCTTTGCTTTTTCAGGAATTCAGGACGGATGTTTCCTAGACTCTGGGATGGTTCGATAGAGTTAAACGCAAAAATCTTACACTGTCTCTTGTTCCAAGCAGAATAAAATAAGTTGTTTTGGTAATTATTAACCTAAAAAAGGCTGTTTGTTACCTACCATATTAGATGAAAACATAAGACTTTAATACCTATATAAATAGAAGTATGTACTTAGTACTTATCTGAAATCGTGCCCAAATGTCTCACACTAAACATGAGAATATAATTTATTACTTCATTAACAGTTGTTATTATGATTTATCATTTCATTCATGAACGCTAAAATGATTTATTATAATTAAAAGAGTTTCATGTTTGACTCGTGTTTGTAAAATACGTTTTATTTGACATTTATAATGCTAAAATTATATATTTAACTAAAATTAATTTCATGTTAACTATCTTTACACGACGTGGGTTCAAACCCTGGCGCTGTACTTTGTGTAATTTATTTCGTCACTAGAGCTCTAAAAACGGAAAATGAAGTAAAACATCGTGAAGAAATCGGCATGTCCTAGAACCAAAAATTCGAAAATAGGTGACATCCGCGTGGTGGATTACGGTCCATTCCCTCTCCTAGAGAGAAGGCCTCAGTCCCAGCAGTGGGAACATTAAAAGGCTGATTATGCTATGCTCTAAACACGGTGACGGAAAACATCGTAAGGTAGTTTCTAAAACCAAAAATTTGAAGTCATGTGACAACTATGAACCCGGCCCATTCCCTCTCTTAAAGATGAGGCTTGGGATGCTGAACAAGTGAACATGCTTATATGCAGACTATTTCTATTTAAATTTAGTCGATTAATAGTCAGACGAGCATAAAAATGATTAAAAAAAAACTGGAATTTTTCAAAAATTTCTATCAAGCAAGCTTCAACCAAAATCACAATTAATATTACAAAAGTGAAAATTTGTATATTTCTTACGTGTTCACGCTCATACGGGAAAACGGATTTGAATGAAATTAGATCTTTTTTACACTTTTTATGACGAGATTACGTCCCATAGGATAATTTTTTACTATCACGTGAAGCTGCAGTATGGTCTACCAGTACTATAATTCAAGTAGACAAGTTTCTTCAATAGCATACAAGTGGTCTTCTTAGAAACTGTATATTTACTAAACGGGATCATTTACTACCTTGTTAGTATTAACCTTTCAATCGTGGAAATCACAGACACAATAGAAAGACAATAGGTGCGCGAAGCCGGCGTTCGCTTGGGGTTTAATGAATTAATTACAGTGGCTAGGTTGTCATCGGAGGTAGTTGACAGCTGGTCATCTCGCCAGTCGACCGATCAATGCATCCTAGATGAGAAATTATAGTGATTTATCAGAAAATCAGACAGTAAATGGAAATTATCGGCAAGTTTCTAAATCTAAGAGAACCTAGACACTACTATTCTTCTGCAAGATAAGAGTTTGAACTACACAATGAGGGGATCAATTTGCGTATAGAACAAATATTTGTATGGCCTATAAATATATGTTTAATTCACTACAAGCACATCATACGATTTTTTTTTGGAAACTATAGCAATAGACTGATCAACATTTTAATATAATCATAGGTCCAATAACCGCCCTATATTAGTTTTATAACGTTACCGATATAGCTCGAAGAATCGCTAAACTTCTTGACAGTGGGCCAGACATATTTGTCGCAGTTACAGTTTTCGGGATCGAAAGATACTGTGGTGACCACGTATCGGAAACCGCAGTGAAGACCTCCCACAAAGTTTAGTTACTGAGGACCTGGTGATACGAGACGCACAGCGGTCCTGTGCGTTCCTATGCTGTCGTTATGGTGACACTTGGGGAAACCAATGGACGTCGGCTGATTTCAGCCTGCCAGCCCAGATTGTGATGATGACGATAACATCCTATTCAGAATTATAAAACTGTTTCGTTTCGCATAGTAAACTCGTGAAGTCTATGGACCACCCACTTAAACACTACCATAAGGTTGCCACTTGAGAAAATATAGGTAAGCTCCATCCAACAGAAGCCACAATCTAGCCATAAAATTAAATACACTGACATACTAACTGGACCGCTTTCCTTCCGCACACTCCGCAGCTTAACTAATAACAGTACACCTATCACATCATCACGCTGACAGCCAATCATCTTCGAGTATCTGTGCATACCAGTGGTTCTCAAAGTATCATCCGCCGGCCATTGGTGGATTGCAAAAGTCGAAAAACGGCCCGCAAAAAATTTTAAAATTCAAAAATAGTGCTGTTGCCAACTGATTTTAAATGTCTACCAGAAATTTTGTGTTTTCTTCTTACAATGTTTGTTATGTTTGATTTTGAATAGTAAATTATAATTTATAAAATATATTAATGTACTTAAATTTTCAATTGGGCTTGTAGTGTAAAAAACCAAAATGATCTCGGATCAAAAAAGCTTCTTCTAGGGCTGCAGGATTAATCTGGACTCAAGATGGTGGCGATGGTGGCAGAGGTACAACAGGATGGTCTTAGTCAGTACCAGTCTATCAGACCCCTCCACCCACCCCAGAGTCGAAGACATCCATGAGGATCTCTACCCTGAAAATAAAAGAGGCAGGATATTTCGAAAGAGTTACTTTGGCCCTCGCAAAGGGTTCAGGCGAAGAAACACAGGTGAATATTTGTAAGTAAAAGTTTGACATTGAGTATCGATCCACCCGTAGTGAAAAATGTCATTTAATAATTTCCCACGAACAAAAAAAGGGTGAAAAGAAAACAATTGAGAACCACTGATGTACACGGACGATTTATCGCATTTCCATTGCTCCATTTCTGTCTCCACAAATGCGATAATAGGTGCAATGATTTCACAATTTATCTCAAGTGACTGATTTATTTGTGCTATGTAGATAAGCAAGTTTAAAAGCGTGTTGATGTTAGACTGTGGCAGAAGTTGCGCCGAAATTGATTGGTTTTGTCGCTTAGCTATCGATTTTGTAAGCTTGATTAGTTCATACTGTCAGATTGGTAGATAGGATAGACGAATTTTAAACTGGGCTTACTAGGACCGATGCCTACTGAGTTTTTTTTTAAAAAGAGGAAAATCATTCAATGAAAGATAGAAGAAGATCGATCGATATGAGAAGTCATTGGAGAAGAAAGGCGTTGCAGACTTTGACTGCCTGAAACCACACCTATGTTTCTTCTTTGTTCTAGGACCATGGGTTTCTATTTTGGAAGTCAACGTATGGTCTCAGTAGGCTTCGGCCCTGCTATAGTATGGGGCAGTATAAAAAAACGGTGTTGTATTCACATTTACAACAAGAAAGTGGTCAATTAGATAATCACCATACGATAAATAGTGACGAGATAATAAATTAGTCTTTAGTGGAGCTCGCTAAGTGATACTGATTGAAAACTTGAGATGTTGAAAGTGTTCTACGAAGTAATCGATGTTCTAATTAGACCGTCGACGGTCTACTAAGATAAGCACGGCATCTCATTGGTTTAGTTCTTGTTACTTTGTCGGGTCATAAATCAAAGACGTTTCACACCACCCCCGTTCCCTTGCATGATTAAGCAGACGATCTCCAATTTGAGAAGAATATTTTTGCACTTTTTACTTCTTGATAATTTGGACAGTACAGAAATCCGTGATACAACCTGACTTAATGTATAGATCAAAAAGTAGGACTATAAAAAGATGAATGAAAAAAGATTGCATTTAGCGGAAATCCACATCTACACTGATATAATAAAGAGGTAAAGTTTGTTTTTTTGTTTGTAGGAGGTAATTTCTGGAAGTACTGGTCCGATTGCTAAACTTTTTTCACCGATAGAAAGCTGCTTTATTTTACTGAACGCAGGCGAAGCTGCAGGCAAAAGCTAGTTAATAATAAAGTGAGAAATAAGTATAATACAGGAAGTTTGAAAGTGACGCCAGTGACTGAAAAGGAAGAATATTTTAGCACTTGAGAGCAAGTGGTTGACGTTTTATGTTTTCGTTTGTTGATCGAATTTAGGAAGTACTAGCTGTCCCCCGCCCTTTATCCCGCGTCTTTGATTACTGATTCGCTTCTTTTGGTCATAGCGTGATATTAGATAGCTTATAGCCTTTCTCGATAAAAGAGCTAACCAACACTAAAAGATTCTTAAGTCGTCGACGGCGCGTCTCAAGGAGTTGTCAGCAAACCGCAGGGGCCCAGCAGGGTCGAAGCCTACTGAGGCCAAGGGTCTACTTCTGAAAGGAAGATTCGGCCCCTGTACGAAAGGCAAAGAAGGAACAGGAGTGGGTTTTTAGTCAGTAAAAGTCTGACACTATCTCCCGCTCTGCTCAAGGGCGCGAAGATGTCATTGGATGTCCTATTGAACAATTAAGATGGTCAGTTTAGGCACAAACTCCTCGCAACATGTTAGATCATTCAAACCAAAACCACGTATCAAATATAGTATCATAATTATTATACCTATTTCAAAGTTCAAAAGATCATAATCAACCACTGAATGGAGTAATAAGTTAGATCCAAAGTGTCCAGCTATTATATTTATGGTCATAATTACGGCTCAGCTCCATAGTTGAAATACCTAGCAAATATAACTTCGTTAAAATACAATTTACTCACAATTACCGCTTCCAGTCAAGTTTTTATTTTAAGTTAAATCAAGTTATGTATTAATTAACAAATAGCCAATGTTGGTTCAAATATTTGGAGCAAAGTTTTTTTTTTTTGCTACCTTTTATATCGATGTAATTATAGACAGGCCTATTTGGTTTTGACACAAATCATTATATATTAAATGGAAACTAGTTAATTTCTACGGGTTGTCCTCACAAATATAAACATTGAAAATGATTTTGAGATACCCTTTTTGAGGTGAGAAATCATTAAATATTTCCTCCCTGTTTAAAAGGAGTGAGAGGGAGTGTAACCCCTGATTTCTGATTTAAACATTTGAAGTTGAATATTTCTCACACTCTACTTTGGCCTGAATACCTGACCAATTTTGGCTTTAGGTAGTAGGTAACTTTTTCGAACAATCGCGCAAACTGATAGAATCCTTGTGCCTACAGGGTTATCCGAAAGGGAGGCTCGGTCCCGGCAAAGGTACGAAGGAATGGGGTGGGATTTTAGTCAGTAAGAGTCTGACACCATCTCCCGCTCCGCCCAAGAGCGGGGGTTGTCATTGGATGATTTTTCCTACCATAAAAAAACCCTTGTACCTAAATAATATAATTTCCTATAATATTGGCATCTTCTTACATTCAGAATGGTAACCAATGCTGATAAGAATTAAAATGATGGCCAATGTTGGTTGAAGAAGTGTGGCCAATACATACCATTAGATAAGTATAGGAAGGAGCCAACATTTCGCCAGTCCTGAACGAGATTCAACAAGTTTTTTTTAATCGACTACCTTATAGAGAAGGATAAGGTAATGCTTAGATTTGTGTTACTTATAACTTATTACCAGAGATTGGAATAGGTAGTAATATTTACTTAAAGTTCATTGAACTATGTTACTTACCCATAGAGTTGATAATATCACCTACAATAACAACAATCGATTTCAAAGATACAGACTCTCATCTAAGTTACTGCACAAGTTCTAATAGTACTATAGTATAGCATCAGCCTTATAATGTTTCCAGTGCTGGGACTCAAGCTTCCTCTCTAGTAGAGGGAATGTATCGCAATTTACCACGCGAACCCAGTACGCGTTAGTGGACGTCACGCGTCTTCGAATTTTTGGTTCTAAGACTTGACAGTTTCCTCACTATGTTTTCCTTCACCATTTTGAAAGTGCTGGTTAATAATTCTTAACCAACCTACTCGGTTAACGAATTTATTAGTAAAGGTGCAGTTCGCGATGAATGTCTCCATATTACCAAGATCATCACTCATCGTGATTCACAAAGATGACCACGACCACAAGAGTGTACCGACTAAGAAGAAGAAAAAGAAAACCTCCTCAAATTCTCAGAGACACTTTCTTTTAGGTGAGAAAATCATCCAATGACATCCGCCACTCTTGGACAGAGCAAGAGATAGTGTCAGACTTTTACTGACTAAAAACCCACTCCTGTTCCTTCTTTGCCTTTTTTACCAGGACCGAGTCTTCCTTTCAGAAGCAAACCTTTGGCCCCAGTAGGCTTCGACTCTGCTCGGCCCCTACGGAGTGTACATACAACCGTAACAAACTATAGCATGTTTAATTCCTAGAAAAAAAATCAACACTAAAGTGCCTCCTCTACATAATTATCCACAATATTACTAAGCTAATAACAACAATTACTTCTAAGTTCACACTTTACAACAGTGAAATCAATAAACCTTTCCTTAGTAGTCTTCAATAAAATCACTTTAGATATGAGTTCTAAGAAACCAATTATGAAGCCGCTCTTAATAATAGTGTTCTGCCTACCCTCTGATTGCGTGTGACCGTGTTATGTGAACCGTCTGGGTAGAAAACTAAATTGCCTAGGAATTTTATGCTGAGTAAGGCAGGTGTCAATGTGGAAGCGATGCGCGGAGATTTTACGCTTGAAAATTTTATTGCGTAGTGAAAAACGGTAGTGTAAGTAGTCCCTGCTAAAATGTGAAATAAACAATCTAGCGATGGTCGTGTAAAATCAAAAAAGAAACAAAAATATTTTATTTGGCGGTAGAAAATACATGTTGAAACTTATGAACAAAAGAAAACTGACGTTGATCTAGAGCAATAACACTGGAAATGATTGTTTTTTTTTATTTTTCAAAAAATCGAAAAGTTTAATAGCAAAATAATATTACAACGGACTATTTAACTCAATCAATAACGCGACATATAAAAAAAAAACTTATTAGATGTATTTTTGCGAGCGGTTCTCTTGATAAAAAGAAAAAAAAAGAAGTTTAAAAATTAATTATCTGACAGTCAAAGGCGACACCAACCGTTATAAATTAAATGTATTGTTTCCACATTCTATACAATTAGCTAATGAGGAAGTGTGTAAAAAAATAAAACATAAAACAATCAGCATTCAAATTAAAAGTGAGTAGGTTACTTCTAAGCAAGCCTGCTCCATCGCCAACCAGATCACCGCATAAATTAATGAGAGAGTGGACACCTAGAAAACCTACAAATATCGTCATCGCCATGCTTTAAGTAGAGACTCTGTCTTTTATTTAAATGAAAACTGTAAAGCAACTAATAAACTTATAAAAACATTTTCTTCCTTATTTTATTTCCTAACAATTCAATTATAAACAATAAAACACTTTTGCGAAGGTAACATTATATGATCATATCGGTATTTTTATTTCAACAGAAAATGGGTTCCATAAACTTTTATAGTTTCACAGAATATTCCATTTATAATTCGAAAGAAAAGTTTTCCCGCTAATCAGACATCGTCTTACACAAACAGACCGACAGATACAACAGTATCTTAGAACTATTCAACTCGATTTATGTAAGAACACGATTACCGATCAAATATGTAGTACATATTGAGTGTTAAATAAAAACCGTTAGTAAGTATTTTAACGAGTAGTAATGCTAAAAAAGACTGAATCAAGACATAATCGTTCAGGTATTCCGTGAATGAGTTTCCTTTGGCGTGTTTGCGAGAAAAACTAACGGTTCAATCTTGGGTGTCGTTTGATAGAGAACTTACAGAAGGTTAACTCCACGCAATTAGCAAATACGCCAACGTACAGATATATACCGTTCGTCAATCTCATCTCTAGTCTTGGTTACAGTGCTGCTTCTGGCACCGTTTGACCATATTATGCCTATATTATTTTACAGTAACCAAATAATTTTAAAATTAAAACAGAAAACTAAATGTTTAGTACATTTAAGCTCGCGTCAGTATCGAAAGTCTGGAAAAAGGCTGGTTATTAGAAAATAACCCCGTATTGAAGTGCAAGTGCGCCAGTAACTTTTTTGGCTTTACCTACCACTTGCCCCCCTTTTCCATAACCACCTTGCCACAGGGCAGCAACTCTAGTCTCATAGGCAGTAGTTACTTACTATTGTCATAACAGCTACTCTTTGGCGTGAGCAGATTCACGATAGGAGAATTGGGCGAATGAACTGGAGTGAGCTGATTAACTGCTATACGAGTACACAAAAGCTGGCAATATTTCTAAAAATTTTAAGACTTCAACTTTCTTCAATTCGTTGATAATTTATTTTGTTAACATTTTATTGATGGTTGTAATTATTTATATTTTTCTTGTTTTTTTTTTTTTATATTATAGCCTCTTTTTTGTTTTGTAATGTGAATACTGTATACCCCACGAACTCTCAGATTACTTCCTATTAAGAATTACTTTTTTTTTCTATTATGATTTTTTTTTTGTGTGTTTTTGTGTGCAGTCTACACTGTTCTTACATAATATCTATATATAGTGTAACATGAACCACTTTTTTTTAAAAGAATAACCATGGAGTTTCTTGCCGGTTCTTTTCCTTAAGAAACGACCAATTTGGAACCGTGCACTAGCTTCTGACGTTTTATAAGTTTCCATGTAGGCCTATGTGAAATAAAATATTGACTGATTACTGTCAGGCCAGCAATCAATACAGAATAACAAAGCAAAACGGCCATCGCGAGTACCCTTGCAGTAACTGTACGTGATTTCTGTCTATGTTTGCAATCTTTTTTCCTTTGTATGAAGCTCACATTAGGACTACGGGAATTTTTAAAAGAGATACCGTAAAATGCAAAAGACAAATAAAGAACACAGATGGGTCCGTAAAAATCTGACACGCTGTCTCGCTCCATCTTGAATCAGGAGAAGTCACCTAAAGTTTGCCTACGTCAAAATGAATTGGAGTTGATCTTCTGCACTAATTTGTATCGAGTAATACGCTGCACCATACATTATTCCTCGTCGCACAAGTAATGGCGTCTTTGCACTTTACTATGATACTGTAGAGTGTTGATTAGGTTACGTAGTTTTTCTATTTTGCCGCTAATTGAAGGGATAGAGAAATTATGTAGTGATTGCTTTGTCAGCTTCTTAAAATATAATGAGATTTTTAGAGAAAGCTACCGTGGCCCAGAAATCAGAAATTAGAAACGATTATTTTCAAATAGACCAATAACAGGCACGTTTGAATGGTCAAAATGTCGGTCAGTCAAAAGAAAAAAAAGTGACACTAAATTGCTCTGGAACGCAAAGGGACAACTGAAAGAACACAAAAGGGTTTTATTCAGTAAAAATCTGATCTTCCCTTTCGCTCCACCCAGAGCGGAATATATATATAAATACTTGCGGTCCTGACAGACGTTGTCCAGTGCGAAAGTTGGCTTTTCATCAGACAAATAATTTGAGAATCCGATTGCAGCGCCGCCTACCGGGTTTCATTTATTTTTAAGCCATCTAGAGACCCGCTCAAATATACACACAAACATCCAAATCGGTCAAGCCGTTCAGGAGGAGTTAGGTAACAAACATACATAAAGAAGAATTATATATAGATACAGATAATATAGATACCTATAGGGTAAGGGAAAGCCTTACCCAACTTTCACGTTCAATCCAAAATGATAAACGTCCAACAAATTCTATTTACTTCCTAACAAACTCAGCATCTTGAAAACCGAACCTAGTTAGGTACTAGGTTCGGTTTTAAAACCATTACCATTCAAATTACATGATTACAGCACTAATCCTAGTTGGCATAAAGCAGAGGTCAGACCGTATTATGGTATAGAATCACTTTCTAGCGATGATTTACAGATCGTATGGCGTAAATTAGCTGGGCCTACGCGTTGCTAGGCAACGGTTCCTGTAGTGTGACCTCCACTTTCTCCGCTGCTAGGAAATTGTTTCACTTTCATGTAAGATAGGGATGCGTTTATGAGTGTTGTGATTTCTATCCGGATTTGGGTTGAAGTTAACTATAATTTATTTATTTTCCCTACACACATCTTAGGCTAGCTTTTAACATTGCTTATATTATTAGAGCTAATTTCATGAGGGACTGGTGCCTGAAGTAAGTATGTACAACAACTAACGAAATACGTCCACTGTTGGACATAGGCCTCCCCCAAGAGTCGCCATAATGATCGGTCCTGTGCGTCTCGCATCCATCGGATTCCCGCGACACTCACCAGGTCAACGGTTCACCTTGTGGAAGGCCTTCTAACGCTGCGTCTTCCGGTACCATTCCAGAACCTTTCGTCCTCATCGACCATCTATTCTGCGAGCAATGTGCCCTGCTACTAAAGTTTGGCGATTCTTTGAGCTATGTCTGTAACCTTAGTTCTCCTGCGGATATCTTCAATTCTGATGTGATCACGCAAGGAAACTCCGAGCATAGCCCTTTCCATTGCTCTTTGTCATTGCCATTATCACTTCTATCTAAACAGATATAAATACCAACTTACGTAATATCAGTTCATAGTGTTATGTTAGTTAAATGTATCCGCGTTACGCTTGTAGTTCAATCTTGACTTGACAGATGGCGCCAGGGTTACAAAATATTTATTTGTTTATGGTATGCATAGTATCGACTAGTGGGTTGACTCATTGAGATTACCATAGATTTTGTAGTTTTTTCTGTGTTGTTGTATAATAGCTATCAGGAATAAAGATATCTTATCCATAATATAGCCCGAATTGCCCACATTGCTTATAGAGACGACAGTTAAAGGGACGAAAGGTTCTGGAGTGGCGACCGTATACCTGAAGATGTAGCGTAAGCTTCGAACAAGGTGAACCAATGACCTACTAAGGAGTCGTGTTAGTCGATGGTTGCACAGAATCGGTCGTCGGGGTGGCATATGTCCAACAGTAAACGTATTTTGCCTAAAATAATGACAAAGAACTAGGCTATAGGCGAACCTGGTAAATGGATAGTACTGCCTTATCCTTTGAGGTACCTTAGTCTATCAAAGTTGTCTCTGCAAAGACGTAAAATGTAACGCAAAATCGAATTCTTCAACCACACTGAGTTCTTAGCCACCCGTGGAGATAATAAATAAATTCTCGTGTTGTTGATTACACAAAAAAAAATGCCTCGCACTGGTGTGAGTAATTCCTAAGAATTACTTCTGTATCGTGGGTGCGTTCACAAAAATTTAAACCCACATAATACAATATATCCATACCCGGAACTCAATCTGTAGGCCATACAAATAATTATTTCGCACTATCAATCCAATGATACGCAATCTCTCAACTATACTACCGACCAGGCATCGTTGATAAAAGCTAGGACTATGCCGATCTGGGCGCGTCGGTCTCCATACATTTTATTTGGAAACTAGACTTGTAGAGCTACACTTGATACACGCCACGCGACGTCGTTCTACTTACAAATCAGCCCATCTAGCCAAGTTACAACCGTATCGTGTCGAATTCCGTTCTCCAATCGGCAACGCTTCGGTGTCAGCAATGGTAGAAAACGATAAGTGGGTAGCCATGTTGACGCGCCTGAGTCGGCCGCTCGTTCTACAATGTAGTGTTTGTTTATCAAAGGATGTAGCGTTAAACGTTGTAGAAATTAATTCTATCATTTTGAACAATTTGAACTTGGCTACGAATTTTCTATTCGTTTTTGAATTAACGTTGAGATGATGTCATTCCCATACATTTGATTACTTTTCGACTAGCGTTAACGATCGCAAATTTAGGCTAGGAGTGCTGATTCACGTAAAATCAAACAAGCCAAATATCGTTGAAATTTTATAGTCGTTCGATCGAAGTCCTATCCAAAAGCGGTATTCACGATCTATCGACTTATTTCCAGTTACATTAATAAGTATTCTACCAGGATAATGTAATACAGATTTTTTTTTAAATCGACGAATTTCAAACGAATTTAAAATCGGTGTCGTCCAAACTCGATTCGATGGATGTGAATACGGAAATGGTCTAAACGACCCAATCGATACGATATCGTTACGTTCTTTATTACGTGAATCGGGCTACAGGGCGCGTCGGTCTCCTTACATTTTGTATGGAAACTAGACTTGTACACTAGATCCATGCCACGCGACGTCATTCTACGCACAAATCAGGGCCTCAAGTCTGCTATTACAATAGTGTCAGAATGGTCTATCATTGATTTCATAATCGTTGATTTTGACAAGTTTTGGTAATCTACTAATATAATGGCGTCAATAAGACTTTCCGATGGTCAACCACTGACACTCCATTGAAAGAAATGGCATAGAATGGTAATCTCGTACATAATGACAAATGAATATCTGACTTATGCGGTAATCTGCAAAAAGTTTAACAGTTCCTTTGATCAGTGACCTACCATTACGATGTTATTGCGCAGTTAGTGTTTTTAATAAGCTCAAAATTGTCATTCTACCACAATTCTATTCCAAGACATCATGAGAATTAGCAGATTACAAACTTTTAGCAAAATGACAATTGGATCGTGTTGGAATGACGAATTTATAAAAGTAGCAGACTTGAGGCTCTGGCGTGTTATACGTGTTAGTGTGTCTAATGTAGTTCTAGCTTAAATTGCACATAATCAGCTTTACAATGTTCCCACTGCTGGGACTCAGGCACCCTCTCTAAGAGAGGGTATGGCCCACGATCCATCACGCGGGCCCAGTGCGGGTAAGTGGATGTCACACGTCCCTGTTCCCCTTGAGACCCTTGGTTACGTCATCCAGATCAGAATTTCATAAAACTGCTTAGTCTAACAAGTTATAACTGACACTGATTCAATTTCCATTGATCTAAGAAACGAAACTTACGCCAAGCGAGATTTCTATAGAAATTAACACCACCATGTACCATTTTTTTTTTGTTTTCTACTTATTTATTTATTTAAAGCTTTATGCACAAAAAACTGTACAAAGGCGGACTTAATGCCTTAGGCATTATCTGCCAGTCGACCTTAGGGTGGTGCAGAAACAAAACATGGCAGGTGCAACTTAATAAACAGACAAAACAGAAGAGAAACAAATATATACAATAGTAAATACATACTTAGATACATACATATAACAAAAACAATGCTGTTGTGAAAAAACAAATCCAACCAATTAGCTCGGTGATGATCTTTCCTTTTTATTATAATATGTGCATGAATTGATAAATAAATAAATATAAAAAAAAACAAACCCACTCTATAATATTCCGTGTGCCTTTAACCTCTCTACTATGACGTTTTACAATGATTGTAATTCTGAGAAAGGGACAGCGCTATTCGTCCTGTATAACACCATCTCTCGCTTACACTCGAACTATAATAATTTTAAAACGTCATAATAGTAAATATACACACGTATCCAGGACACAGATACATATTTTAAGATTTAAAGCATTTTATTTTAGACTAGCTGTGCCCGCGACTTCGTTCGCGTGGACTACAGGATTTTGAATTTTTTTTTTTTCTAAAATAAAAGTAGCCTATGTTACTCCTTATTACATCAACTACCTGCCAAAAAAGTCCCGTCAAAATCAGTCCAGCCATTTCAGAGATTAGCCCGGACAAACAGACAGACAAAAATTGTAAAAAATGTTATTTTGGTGTATGTACCGTATATTATATTCATATGTATGTAGTAAAAAGCAGTTATTTCAATATTACAAACAGACTTTCCTCACTTATCTATAATATAAAAATGAATCGCAAAATGTGTTGGTAAGCGCATAACTCAACAACGCCTGGACCGATTTCGCTAATTTTTTTTGTTGTTTTCGTTATTATGAGGAGAAGGTTCTTATGGAAAAAAAAATGAAAATTAGGGTAGTGTAGGGTAGAGTAGGGTAGTGTAGGGTAGTGTAGGGTAGAGGAGGGTAGAGTAGGGTAGGGTAAAGTAGGGTAGAGTAGAGTAGAGTAGAGTAGGGTAGGGTAGAGTAGGGTAGAGTAGGGTATAGTAGGGTATAGTAGGCTGAAGTAGGGAAGAGCGGGAGCGAAGCCGCGCGGGCAAAAGCTAGTGTACCTATAGATGTAAAACAGGTGTTTTTGAGATGTCAAGAAGTCAGAAAAATAATCCAAAGCGTAGATCTCTATGGAGAAGAATGTTCAAGAAACTCTCTATACAGTCTTTTCAAATATGACGAATGACAAATATCTCGGTAACATTTTTCTTGGCGCCACTATCATGTGTCAGCAATGTAAATAAAATTTAAAAATAGAACCTCTAAATGTAGATATCAAAATAAGCCACTGGCAGCTAAGAAATGACTAGTCTCAAAAGAAATCTCTCTCTCTTTTAAAGAAACATAACCTACTCCATCCCATTCCCTGTGCCCTCAGGAACACACAGACAGGCATAAATATTCACGGACCGCGTGTTATTGCATAATATCCATTTTATTCGACACAATAGCATTATGTGTCTGCGCACTCAAGTGCTGAGAAAAAGAAAAAATGTTAATTTAAAACTACGAGAATTGGTTTAGTGTGCGGTTTTAAATGGGATTCTTTTGTTTTGGATGGAATTATTATTATTAATTCATTTAATTCAGACATAGTCCATACATTAGGTAGATATGAAATTAAAATCAAAAACAATATTAAAATACATAGAACACAATAACACATTGCACAATCTGTGTCTATCACAACCATCTGGGCCTCAAGTCTGATATTACAATAGTGTCAGAATGGTCTATCATTGATGTCATAATTGTCGATTTTGACCAGTTTGGTAATCTACTAATATAATGACGTCATTATGACTTTCCAATGGTCAACCACTGACACTCCATTGAAAAAAGTGGCATAGAATAGTAATCTCGTACATGTTGACATAAATGCGGTAATCTGCTAAAACTTTGACAGTTTATTTGATCAGTGTTCTACCATTAGAACGTTATTGTGCAGTTACTGGTTTTAATATGCTCGATATTATCATTCTACCACAACTTTATTACGATACCACTGACCGATCAATGATCGATCATTATGAGTTAGCAGATTACGAACTTTTAGCAAAATGACAATGTGATCGTGTTGGAATGACGAATTTATAAAAATAGCAGACTTGGGCTGGGGCCCAAGTCAGAGAAAATAAGCCAACCGATTGTTTGGCCACTTTTTGGCCAAAATTGAAACCAAATCTTCGGGATCACTCTAAATATTCATCATCGTCATCATAATCAGCCGAAAGACGTCCACTGTTTGTCTTAGATCTAAGATGATTAGAAGATGATGATGATGACCTTAAAAGAGTTTTGGCTTCTTCTCTGTAGAAGATTACTCTTGATTGTGACAAACAATAATAAAACAAAGCAGTTTCAAGCATTAGCTACCGCGAATTACTACGGCCCTAGAAAACAATAAATCATACGAAAGAACACTAGCACAAAATAGATAGAAATAGACAGAAGACAATCTCATGATGTACTTCATCTATATTATATATCTTTTTATACCTACGCTCGGTGGACGCACACTAATGAGCGTTTGAGCCGGAACTGTTCGACGAGTGGTCCGAGACGCGACCGAGATATCGTGTCCGTGAGCGGTGTATATGTGTACGTTGCTCGAGCGCGCTTTGTATGTAGATTTACTTCTGTACCTATCTATTTTGTGACACTAGCCAGTCAGCAAAATTCTGAGCATTCCTCATAACTTTCTTTAAAAACATTCTAAATTCAAATAGGACTACAAAACAAAATAAACCATCGATAACCATCCTTCTTCGATGTAAAAACCGAGTAATTGTAAATAAAATCGCGAGAATTTTCAATAAACGTCAACCCAGCGATTTCTGTGGCGTGAACTTTCCAGTGTCGATTTATTTTGCTCACGACTGAAGAAAGCAAGCCAATATTTTAATATAACTGTTGATAGTCTACCTTGTGTTAGGTCTCACCTGGATGTTAGATGAAAGCGGGCTATTTTGCTGTATAGCTCATTATAATTTTACTTTACTAAAAATGTAGTCAAAGAAGCTGATAATTATACAAGTATATTTGAGTTTTTTTTGTAGTAGGAAATCATCCAATAATCCTCTCAAAATAGGTGGTGGGAAAAGGCGTGTTAGACTTTAACTGACTAAACCTATACCTAAGTTCCTTCAGTTGCCTGTTGCGTTCTAGCTGGACCACGATCATCGTTTTCATACCTTTCGCCATGGCTCGTGCAGGCATCGGCCCCAGGGCCCCTACTACTGGGCCGTTGACATCCGTTTGAGGCGCGCGTGGAAGACTCGATCCTTATAGGACGAGCAAACAGCGAGCTATCCATTGCTCATCGGCCGCAACCCCACTCTTACAGTGGCCAGAGATCGTTGTGTGATTCCCGACGCTCGAGGCATCTTCTGTCGCAGAAGCAGTGCTCACTCTTGCGGCCGCCTCCTTCACTAGCATTACTGCTTTGCAGTAGGACGTAACCACATCTCATTGCCTCTCGCTCCGGACCATGGCCTGAATTAGGGCACAAATCTGTTTAAATTATGACTATAGTTGGACATTAAAGTCATAATTTAAACAAAATACAGCCTTCATTTATTATTAAACACCCATAAACCTACTGCATCCAGCATATTACGATAGGTCAGGTCCCGCAGGAAGTGCCTATAAAATTTCTCAACGTAGTCTTAAACACTGTTGGGTAGTCCTAGCAGTTTTCTTTTATGATAAGGCTTACGATCTATCAATCTGTCATTTATAGGCATAGAACCAGTAAAGGTAAGTCACTGTTCTACGCAGAAGGTAGAGATATTTATGGTAGCTGGTATCAAGGGTGTTATGGAGTTCCATACGTGTGAAAGTAAAGGAAATCCGAAATTTAAAAAAAATCTGTAACCGAAATAAAGGTTTTGGATGGGCAGATTCTGAATTACAGGTATAGCATAGTCAGCCTCATAATGTTCCCACTGTTGGGACTCAGGCCTCCTCTCTAGGAGAGGGAATGGGCCGATATACACCACGTAGGCGCAGTGCGGGTTGGTGAATGTCACATGTCTTCGAATTTTTTGGTTCTAGGACATGCCGGTTCCCTCAAAATGTTTTTCTTCGCCGTTTTGAGAGCAGTGTTGATGAAATAAATTACACAAATTAATGCGCCTGGCTGGGTTTGAACCCGCGACCTACAACTCGTAAGTCGGGGCCGTTACCAATCGGCCACCACTGGTCTCTTCTAATTAGAGGTTACAGGGTTCGAATTACAGGCTATGACAGATATTGTTTTTTGCCCGGGCAAATAAATTTACATTTACACTAATAATATAAACAGGTGAATTTTTTTTTTTTTTTTTGTTTGTAGGAGGTAATCTCTGGAAGTACTGGTCCGATTGCTAAAATTTTTCACCGATAGAAAGCTGCTTTGTTCTTGATTGACATAGGCTATTTTATATACGCGGACGAAGCCATGAGCAAAAGCTAGTGACCAATAATCTAGGCAAGAAATAAAAGACGTATTTCGATGGCTTAGAGTGAAAACCTCGGATATGCAATTTTAGGTAATTTTATATTATAATATTTCTGAAAAGAAAAGCTTGTAACACACAACCTTGTATCACGCAAAATTTTGATTCGATACTTGTAGCGCCATCTACGATATTGCATGCATATCTTGCTCAAGTCAGTTTGGTGTGATTACCTCGCCGGAAAAAAATAAAAACAAGAGAAACAAGCGTTTAAAATAAACCAATAGTTTTAAATATTTGAATGAAACATTTCTATGCACATCGTGTAATTTTAATAATTACACGATAATAAAGGTCTAATTTGGTTTTTTGTGCCTCCTGAAAAGTTACGTATTTCGCAGTTACGAGGTATTCATTACTTGACTCTGTGATCTTGTCTTCGTTCTTCACTAACTCTCTTGCTTATATATATATTGTATCTATGTATTTGTGTATCTATTTTAGAATTAAGTATTTATTAAGTTTTGTTACTTTTATATTTGCACTAAGTGCAACCCCATTTTGTGTCCAGGCAATCCCTGTCCATTCAAGGTTGCCTGGAAGAAATCGCCTAGTGCGATAAGGCCGCCAATTGTGTGTTTTTTATTATATGGTTTCCTTTTTTTGTTAATTTATAATCTTGATGTGCAATAAAGAATATATAAATAAATAAATAAATATTCAATCTAAGTCATCGATTTCTGTTTGTGTGATTGTATATCTCTTTCTGTGTACATTTATTAATGTTTCGCGCTTAAACTAATGAATGGATGTAGATGAAATTCAACGTACGAGTAGACTATGTCTTGATACTTTTGTTCCGGGAGTATTTTGCCTTTGGGGTTTTTTTTTCCATTCACGCAGACAAAATCGCTAGCATAAGGTAGTATAGTAATGTCATAATTTTTTCGGTATTTAAATATAGAAATATTTTTTCTAGATACAAGAAACAATTAAGATGAACTCTGTCAGAAGATACTTGGTAAGTAGGAATATAATTTTTTGTAGTTATTCCTCGAAAAAGAATCGTGTCTCAACTGTCACGATCAATCATAAAAACGTCAAACTTTATGTCTGTTTTATTTACTGCCTTTTTACTAGAAAAACATATCTATATGATTCTTCTAGTGTGTTAGAGGAATTAAATTTGTTAATTTGGTGAATTATGTAAAACTGAGCAGTGATGGCCCAGTGGTAACGGCCTCGAATTACAAGTGGTAGTTCGCGGGTTCAAACCCAGCCTGGTGCCTTGTTTTGTGTAATTTATATTAACACCATTATAGCTGTCAAAACGGTGAAAGAAAACAATCTGAGGGAACCGTTATATCCTAGAACCAAACATACGAGGACATGTTATATCCAACAAACTATTATTATGTAAGACTAGTGAACCGCCCTGGTTTCACACGGCTACAAATTACAAGTAAACCTTTCACGTTTATTGACGACGAGCTATGGGTATCTCGCCGTCCGGCCGGCCGGTAATCGTCCAAACTGAGCCCAAAGTGTCGACAGCGCAGTGTTCCAGAAGTTCCATCAAAGAGGTATCAGCAAACCGTAAGAGCCCAGCAGGACTGATTGGAATCGGACTGAGATTTTATAAAAAAGAAACTCGTGGTCCTAATACCTACGCAAAGGAAAAGTGAAGGACACAGGTATAGTTTTAATCAGTAAAGTCTTGCTCTTCCACTTATCCAAGAGCGGAAGAAGTCATTAAATAATTTGCCACCACAAAAAAGCAATTGTATGCTATTGAAATAAAAGCTGACGTAAAAATAATAAGAAAAAAGTCAGGCAGATGCTACTGACAATTTAACAGGTACACAGTTATCAAAAACTTATTATCAGTTACGTAGTTTTTATTTTTTTAATTCCATCGTTGGCAGAGCTAAGTTTCAATTTAAAACCATTTGTATCGCCACATTTATATTCTATTCGAGTGAAATGAGACGCAAAAATAGACCACTGCATTGAATGGAACAACGGTAAAATGCTCGAGACTCAATACATTTAGATTCTATATAATATTGAGAGTTTTCATTAGTTCGTTTGTTTATAACAGCTTTATTATATACTAGCTTTTGCCCACGGCTTCGCCTGCGTTCATAAAATATAGCCTATGTCACTCGAGACTTTTTTTTTTTTCGATGGGAAAAATCATCTTATGACAACCCCCGCTCTTGGGCGGAGCGGGAGATAGTGTCAGACTCTTACTGACTAAAAAACCCATCCCGTTCCTTCAAGCCTTCATACCGGGGCTCGAGCGCCCTTTCGGATAACCCTGGCCCCGGTAGGCTTCGACCCGGCTGGGCCCCTGCTGTTGCTGACAACTCCTTGAGGCGCGCGGGAACAGCGCGCGCCGTCGACGACTTGGGCTTGGTCCGGACAGTTACCGGACGGCCGGACAGCGAGCTACCCATTGCTCACTATCCGCAAGCCCGCGCCTACGGTGGCTGGAAATCGGGATCGGAATCCCGGCGGCGGCGAGGGCGCCGTTGCCTGATGCGGTCGGCCTCCTCCTTAGCGAGCATTACTGCTTCGCAGAAGTCGGCGACCGCCTGCCACTCCTCCTCGCTCCGGACCATGGCCTCGACCAAGGCCCGGCGCGAGAGGTCTCCGCCGCCGATCACCCCCACGAGGGCACGGCGATGCTCCGCCCAAGCAGGGCACACCGCGATTGTGTGCTCCACCGTGTCCTCCGGGCGTTCCGCACAGTGGCGACACCCGGGCGTCACTTCCGCTTTAATTCGGAACAGGAACCTCCCGAACTTGCCATTTCCGGTGAGGACCTGTGTCATGCGGAAGGTTAGGACGCTGTGAGGTCTTTCCAGCCACGCCTCAAAGAGGGGACTTATCGCCATAATTGTGGCGTGCCCATGACGGGGTTGCGATAGTCGCTGACGCCATTCCACCATGAGATCCCGCCGGAGCTCTGTCCGCCATGCCGTGACCTGTTGCGGCAGAGGACTTTCACCCCGGCGTTGCATCTCCACGCGCATGTCGTGCATGTGTGCAAGGACTGTTGCCTCCAGATCCCACGGTGGTAGGCCAGCCAGAAGGCTCGCCGCTTCACAGGAAATCATGCGGTATCCCCGCACCATCCGAATTGCCATGACCCTCTGGCAGGCGTTCAGAATGGCCGCCGGTCGCTTTTGCAGCGACGGCGCCCACACCGGCGCCCCGTAGAGGGCCATGGACCGAACGATCCCCACGTAGAGCCTCCGGCAGGAGGCGTCTGGACCGCCAAGGTTGGGCAGGAGCCGCTTGAGAGCGGCCCCAGTCCGGTTGAGTTTGGGAGCCAGACGTCGGAAATGCTCCACGAAATTCCATCGACTGTCGAGGATGAGTCCCAGGTACCTCATCGATGTCCCGACGCCGATGCGAACTCCTCCTACCGTTAGTTGGGAACCCGACGGTGGCGCGTTCCGACGGCCGCGACCGTGAAAACACATGGCCTCGGATTTGCGCAGCGCCACCTCGAGTCCCAACTCCTGGATCCTACCAACGACTATCGCAACCCCGCGTGTCGCTAATGCGGCCGCCGCCCGGTATGACTCTCCCTGCGCTAGAACCAGCGTGTCGTCTGCGTAGCAGACCACGCTGACCCCGTCAGGGAGGTCGCCCCGCAGCACGTAATCGTACCCGATGTTCCACAAGGGTGGCCCTAGTACCGACCCCTGCGGAACACCGCACGACATCTCCCGACGTTTCCAGTCTCCCTGGTGACCGGGGTAGACAATATACCTGTCCGACAGGTAGGCCTCGACTACTCGACAGAGGTATTCGGGCACCCGGTGGTACCGGAGTGCCCTCCGGATCGTACTCCAGGGCAGGGAATTAAAAGCGTTGGCAATGTCCAAGGACACTGCCACGACACGCCTACCCTGGGACACCGCATCCCCCGTCGTGAGGGCTCGCACGCGCATGATGGCGTCCACCGTCGAGCGCATCCTGCGAAAGCCGAACTGTCCGTCCGAAAGGTCCGGCCCCACCCGTGAAAGGCGCGCGACGAGGCGGCTCGCAATCACTCTTTCAAAGAGCTTGCCCACCTCGTCGAGCAGCACAATGGGCCGGTACGCGTACGGAGAGTCCGCAGGGCGCCCTGGCTTCGCGATGAGGACCAGTTTCCCTGTCTTCCAGCGAAGTGGGAACTGGCCCCTCTCCAAGCATGCGCTGAAGAGCCCTCTCAGTCGAGGCCCGAGAGCCTCCATGGCCAGGACCCAGGCTTTCCCAGGCAGGCCATCGGGTCCTGGGGCGGCGTTCTTGGCACTCAGCCTTTGCACCGCCACTCTCATCTCTGCCTCGGTCACCTCTGGAGCATTATCGTCGTCGTCGCTATTGCGGTCCGCGTCAGACACCGCTGGCGGAGGCGGAGCCATGGGCGGGGGGGAGTGTTCCCCTCGCGCAGGGAACAGAGCGCTCACCACACCCTCCACGAGTTGGGGCCGGAGACTCTGAGTCAGCGGGGGAGCCCAGGGGCGCAGTTTCTCCCGTACCAATTTGTACGGGCGCCCCCACGGGTCCGCGTTCAGAGACCCCAGCCACACGTCGCGGGCCTCGAGTTTGGCCCGCTTAATCTCCGCTCGGAGGGTGTGTTTTGCCTCTCTGTAACCTTCGCACAGCTCCGCCTCTCTGGCCTCCGCATCCGGCGCGCGGATGTCACTCGAGACCAAAGCAGCTTTCTGTCGGTGAAAAAATTTTAGCAATCGGATCAATAATTTCAAAGATTACCTCCTACAAACAAACAAACTTTACCTCTCAATAATATTGGCATAGATTTCACCTGAATCTCTGTTTTTCGGTACATAAGAAAAAAAAAAAAAAAAACATTTATTGGTGACTTATACAGGACAAACAACAATAAAAAAAAATAACTATACCTACTATAAACAACTTGAAATAAAATAAAAAATACATTTAAAAAAAAGTAAAAAAGAGATCTGTGCGAGGCCAAAAAGTCTCCTATCTTAGCATATGATGCGATATTTAAACAAAAAAGTAAAATAACGCAGCGCTGGTATTCTGATAGAGCCTGGTGATGCCACCCACGGGCACACTCACTTTTCACCCATAAGTGTATCATTAGACTAAAAGATTCATCAATATGTTTTAACATAATAATTGACTATCATCACCGTTATAGTTTTACCCCGGAATCACTCACTGCTATGTATATACATATTCGTTTTTATGCCAACTTCATAATTCTGCGCGTCTCTCATCCCCATGACCATTATACTGAACAGCACAAGCTATGTTTTACGAATAACAATCATTCAGAAAGCTTGAAAAATGGTAGGTGGATTCGGATGGAGAAGCTAGTGTTTTCTCCGATTTGTATGCCAGTACAGGTGATGGTGGCAATAGTTCGTCAATCGATCTGTATTTTATAATAGTGTTGTGTAATGTCGACGAACTGTGAGGAATTTGCGAATAAGTGAGGTTAACGCTTAGTATGCGCCGCGCGTGCACGGCAGTGCATCCGCCAAGTTCTTTTAAATCTTTGTAGTGGACAAATGGGCATTTTGTGAGCTTTGTTACGTGTTACGTTGACGGATTTAAATTTAGTACCTGTTGAGAGAAGTGATGTACTTACTCTGCGTCTGAAGTAAAACAGTTCCGGTATGATGTGCATTCTCTTACCTGAAAACAAGTAAAATATGGTTAGAATTAAATTCATATTATTAAACGAATTCATATTTCTGCGATCTAAAGATAGTTGTAAACGCATCCAGGAGTGTTTAAAAATATTTAATAAAAATGTTATGTAGATAAGCAAGCTGTGATATTAATAAACAGTCGGTTTTTATGACATAAAATAGTAATCAAATTAAAAAAAATATTAAAAAGCATTCACTTCATGCAATTTAAATTCATTTTAATTGTTTCAATTTTTTGCATTTTAATGCAATTCAATTTAATTTAATTCGTTTGTGATATGTACGAGTATTTGTGATGTTAATTCGCTTTCAATGGAATAGAATTTTAATGATATAATATGTGCATAAAATGAGTCTATTGTAACTTGAAAATAAACTAATGATAGTAACGTATAGAATAGTACATTTTGATACAAGTGCAGAAAGTTTGTTAATGCGACCGAGACGGAATTCGCACGAGCCGGCGAGTGTGTTATGGAGCCGAGGGCTGCAGTGATGCACGTGTATCGTTTAATACGATAAATGCATTTTTCTGCACTAGTGTGGAAAACATTCTACGGCGTGCCTAAAAGCGGTGCGATAAGAGCAGGTTTTCGAGCAAGTGTATTAAAAGATATTTTGAGGTAACATGTAGGTATGCATATGTTTAATAAAAGAAGTTACAACCAACTCGGTCACATTTCATCACTCAACTTGTCATCCCACTTCTGAATAAATTTCCCTTAATTTCTCCATCTCCCAAAAGGGCGGGGTTGCTAAAAACACCGGATACAAACGAACAAGACTGTCGCATCTGCAATTCATATTAGTATAGTAAATACGGTTAATTAATCTTCGAGAAGGCGTGGACTGCGAAATTTAGTGCCTTTGTTCTGAGGCATGTTTTAACTTTGTTTAGCGTGGGGTGTAAGTGATAGGAAACTACGGGAGTACTCGAAAAAGTTACCGTGACTAAAGGAGAACACATGTGAGTTTTAGTCATTAAAGTCTATAATTACTATTTTCACCTTCAAAATAAAAAAAAAACCGTCCGCTATTTTTTAAGCTTTCCTGGTAAAGTGAGCTGATGATGATAAGACAACTTTTTCATTTCAGTCTATTTGAAATAAATGCTTTGTCAAAGTCAAAGCATTTATTTCAAATAGACCATTTTCAGGCACTTTTGAATAATCAAATGTCGGTCAGTCCAAGAAAAGTGAAGCTAAATTGCACGTTCCAAAGCGTAGATCACTATGGAGAAGAACGTATAATGAACGTATAACGGTATAACACAAAACGACGTAATTGTAGTTAATTTTATAATTTGGCGTACAGTAAAGTATCGAACGAGAAGTTCAAGTTGTCTCTTTTTAAATAAAGTATTTCACAAATTTTTGGATCCATCTTTGGAAAGATATATTATATATAATGCCATAGTTAATAAAGCCACATACTGTTGCATAACGTGACCAATTTCAAGTACAATAAGCTTACAACTTGTACCACAACCTCTAAAGCGCATACGCATCTGCAAATCAAATCGCGGACACGCAAGCGCGAGCGGTACCGAGCGACGCCGGATGTCAACACTAGTATGTCGAGAGCTCGTTACATATGTAAGTGATTAACTTAGGTATACAATAGATTAGGTGTCATGGGATACTTTGAAAGGTAAATTGTTTTAACTGTTATATGCCATTAATACAATTTCCGCTTGGCGAGGAATTTTATTGGTTACAGGTAGAGATGTGCCGTTGCTGGCAATATGGAAATATTGCTGGCAATATTGTCACCAATATTCGTACTTCGGACAATATTTCCAGCAATATTCCCACTTCACGACGACAATAGGGTAGTTTCCAGGGTCAAAATAATTACATTTTATTTATTCCGTATTTTAGATTATAAAAAAATATTGGACACGTTTTTTTTTCTTTTTTCGATGAAACAAAAAATAACAAACATATAGCCCATTAAAGTTACGTGTGACGTCACTCCGTGTGAAAAAATGCAGCACGGCGTGACGTTACACGTAACTTTAATGGGCTATATCATATCTTTGTCATTTTTGGTTTAATTTACAAATAAAAAAATACGTGTCCCTTATTTTTGAATAATCTAAAAGACGGACTAATTACATTTTTTAAGGCAACTAGCCTATATTGCCGGTAACGGCACATCCCTAGTTACAGCTAAGAAGCAAGTATTGAATCAATAATTAACAGTTTTATTTCAAGCTGTGTGTGTGAGTGGCTTTGGCTGCATGGAAGTCGAAAATTGTCCCAAGGGAAACTACAACTGGGATAAAAAGTATCCTGACTTTATCCAGGTCTACATGTGTGCCAAGTTTCATACAAATCTGTTCAGTCACTTGAGTTTGAGAGAGACAAATATACACACACAGGTTATGAAGAAGTGTGATTAACATACAAAAAGGAAAAATAATAATCACTGTTTATCATCTAATGACTTTTCCCGCTATTGGACGGATCGAGAAATTTTATATCAGACATTTACAGACTAAAACCACACTTATTTTCCTTCAGTTATCTTTGCGTCAGTTGAATTGAGATAGAAAAACCGACAGGTACATATTTATTTATTTTTGGTGGGTAAAAATCATCCCAATGACATCCCCCGTCCTTGGGCAGAGCAGAAGGTAGTGTCACACTCTTACAGACTAAAAAACCCACCCCGTTCCTTCTTGCCTTTCATACCGGGGCCGAGCTACCTTTCGGAGCTACACTGCTCCTGATAGTTAAAAAGACGTATCTAACAAAAAGTAAAACCGGAGAAAAAAATGTTTTTCAGGAAATTATTTGCTGTCTTTGAGTAAATTTAAATATTTACATATTAAAAGTTGAAAAAAAAGCCGAATATAATGAGCTTTAACTTGGTTTAATAATAATATGAAACTCAAATCAAATCTGGAAAAAATGTTAGATGCGTCTTTTTTACTAACGGGGGCAGTACAGGTAACATAGTAATTTTTTTGTAGATACAAATAAAGAAAAAAATAATCACTACATGGCTGTTTTTATCTTAATTCAACTACAAATCAATCCATCCAGCATACCAGTCAACAGCTGGACACGAGCCAAATTAATAAATACAAATTAAAATACTGTACCACAAAACAGTATTAAATCGCCAATGATAAAACTGCCATATCACTGCTATGCAAGCAAGTTTTACTACAATACCCAAAAGCTGTATTACTCAAAATCTATAGAACTATTTACCTGTTTTAGAACGGTAGTCAATAACATAATAGTCGGCCTATAATTTCTTGATAAAATTATCATAGTTTCAACATTCTTAGAATCCAAACCGATATAATTAAACGACAATTATTATCTACTTTACTTTAGAAACAATGTATCCAAGTGATTCCTTTTCGCGCGCGCACAAGCAGTTGACGTGCACAAAGTTCCTCCGTATTAATTTTAATAATTTTGGTACTAAATCTATGCAATTTGAGTACACTTACACTATGCCACTTAGTTAAATGTGTTTGTTATTATCATAATAAAATAATTGAGTAAAGTTAAACAAATACAGTACAGAAAAATTTGCAAGTCATCGTCGTCACAAGTACACAATCAGTGAGTCATCTAGCTGCTTCGCTCCAATTCGTCGGCTAGCGGTGAGTCAGACAACGTGCGGCGACACAAAACGCTACCTTATATGGTCACATACTCATACCGCTGGATTGGATCAATACTGCCACTAGAAATACATCGGCAAATTTCATCAAGACACCGTACAGCAACGTAGCTAGTCCCGACGTAGTTGGGACTTTCGAGTAAAGGAGTGCAGGTTCGCATCCGAGAATACGCAAATATTTTTGCAAGATTTTGTGTTTGTTTTTGAGTTGTTTTTTTTTTTTCTCTTTCTTATAAAAAAAAACTGCTCCGCTTATTTGTGGCTGGTATATTAACAGCTTTTATTATTGCTCTGCTCCATTAACTTTACTAAAAGGGTAATAATGTCACTTAAACGAACTCCTCCAAAAACAAGGCTGACTCTCACTGAAACAGAAGCCGAATCGAGTATATGCACTCAAGCGCAGACTCTTATGAAAAAGCCTACCTCCACCCCAGCTGTTCCTGAAAACGAATACATAACTACCCGTAAACGCAAAGGTGATGATTTTGTGAACGAGATTCGTGATATGTTGAAGTCTCATACGTCTCAGATGGACAGCAAATTAGAGGCGCTTCAGGACACAATAAAGGAGATAATTACGCAGAACACTGAAATAAAGGAAAAATTAACCAGTCTAACTAAGCAATATGAACATATTGTCATTAGAACAGAAACGTTAGAAGCTGAGCGGAAATCTGATTTTAACTATATTATTCAATTAGAAGATCGCATTGAAAACTTGGAAAGGATGTCATGCCTGTCAAAGATGGAAATAAGAAACATTGCGAAGCCACTTGGAGAGACTAAAGAAGACCTGCGCAAAATCGTCACAGAAGCGGCCAAGGTTCTCGGTGTATCCATCCAACAGTGTGACATAAAAGATTTATTCCGGCTAAACAAAAAAGAAGGCGTATCGCCAATAATAGTGGATTTTGTGAACATGCATATTAGAGGCGAGTTCATCAAAAGCGCAAGAAACTTTAATAAATCTAATAAGGAAAATAAATTGAACACGTCACATATAAAGTTGGAGGGCCCCCCTAAGCCGGTTTACCTGTCTGAGTGCCTTACGCCAAAAGCTCAGCATCTATTCTACCTTGCTAGAAAATTTGCCAAGGAGAATAGCTATATGTTCTGCTGGACTTCTCTCGGCAAAGTATTCTTGAGAAAAAGCGAAGGAGAAAAGCAGGTCCATATTAAAAACGAAGCAGACATAAATATCCTACATAAAGCTAAATGACTAGCTGAGTATGTATGTACCTATTTTGCTGAAAACCCATATTGCTACCATGAGTTTTCTATTCTTACATTTTGCATGCTTTGTGTTCATTCAAAATTATCATTTACAAGTATTCTCATTTTGTTAGTAATTAAGTATTTCTGTTATTGTTCTGTTTACTGTTTAACTACTCACAATCACTACATATCAAAACATAAAACTCACACATTATTTTTACTAACACACAAATCATCTTCGTGCTTTTTACTATGTGCCTTCAATACAGCATATCTTATAGTTTGTGGTGTTCTGGTAATTTGTCTCAGCTATATCATTGCAAAAATTCCTGTTTTTATTTTTATCTACAAGGAACATGGTTGATGTACAAGGTATTGCAAATGACATTGACGATGTCGTCGGTGTCGGCGATGCTATAGCTGTTGACGTGCCGGAACGCTGCAAGGCTGCCTTTGACCCAGGTGCAAAGACGTTTTCAGTTCTACACCAAAATATCAGAAGTCTAAGCCGTAACTATGATGGGCTTAGTGTTCTTCTCAAGAGACTAGACATCAATTACGATCTTATTGTGCTTACAGAATCTTGGCTATCGGAAAATTCGATCATACCCGGAATGATAAATTACACAACTCATAGTACTAAATCCCACCTGAATCAAAATGACGGCATTGTATTATACCTAAAAGATGACATACACGCGAATGTCTATGAACCAAATTTTTGTCGTGAAGTAAATTGTCTTGTGGCAACAATAAACAACAATTTAGCTGTTGTATCATTGTACAGACCTCCAGCCTTCAAAAACTTAGATCCCTTTTTAAAGTCCTTAGATCAAATCTTATCTAGTATTAACCATTATAAGAACATAATTCTAATGGGCGATTTAAATATTAACATTAGACCTGATAAACTTAACCCCAAACATACAGAGTACTTAAATCTTCTCGCGTCTTACGGCCTTCTTACCACGCACACCCTGCCGACTAGAGAATCAAATTGTCTTGATCACTGCTTCATCAAAACAAAACTAAAACCTTTAACTATAGTTTGTAACTCAACCTTAACTGACCACTCTAGTGTTATGACATCACTACGTTTGACAGTGAAAAATAAACCTATAAAAAAACACTTTCGTACAAAAACGGACTACGATGCAGCAGTTGAAGACTTAAAAATAATTGACTGGGAAGAAAGGTTTCATAATGATGATCCAAATGAAATGACGAATACTTTTTTGAATGTAATCAAAGACATCTTATTGAGTCACACAGAGACGGTTAAGCAGCGTAGGCGACAAATAATTATTAAACCTTGGATTACACCAGGTATGTGTAGGTGTATGAGAAATCGAGACCTACTTCACCAAAAACTAAGAAAGGACCCAGAAAACTCAACCCTTGCTATAACTTACAAGCGGTACCGAAATAAATGTAATAGTTTACTAAGAAGCCTAAAAAATAACTATTTTAAATCTGAATTGGCCAATTCCAGTAATAATATAAAAAAGCAATGGGGATTGGTAAAAGAAATGGCTAATTTAAACAACTTCACAAAAATGTCATCAGAGCTTCTTTCCACTAATTCAACACCTCAAGATGCGTTAAATGACATAAACAAGTATTTTGTCAATGTCGGTAGTAATTTGGCTAACGCCATTATGTCCAGGACCCACACAAATGAGATAGATCTGAGCAAACAGTGTGGACCAAGACCGAAGGGTGGAACCCTAAACTCATTTATGCTTCTCCCAACAGATCCAATTGAAATTAAGGAAGTAATTACAAACTTGAAATCTAAGAATTCCTCGGGATGGGACGGTATTTCCACCATGTTTATTAAGAAAGCAGTAAATTTCCTTATGGCACCACTAGCACACATTTGCAATGCTTGTTTTTCAAAAGGAGTATTTCCAGAGGCCCTTAAAAAGTCTGTAGTTGTTCCTATATACAAAGCGGGAGACAAAACTTTGGTGTCAAATTACAGGCCAATCTCTCTACTTCCTAGTTTTTCAAAAATTCTGGAAAAACTAATAAATAAAAGGTTAAAACACTACCTAGAAACCCATAAACTTCTCTCAGACAATCAGTTTGGGTTCAGAGAAAAAATATCAACCGCCGACGCTCTTCACAAACTAACTTCGTATTTAGTTGAAAATATGGATAAAGGGCAGAAGTCACTAGGTATATTCCTGGACTTGGCTAAGGCCTTCGACACCGTCTCTGTACCGATCCTCTTGAACAAACTCGAGACCTTGGGAATTCGAGGAATACCCCTCCAACTTTTTCAAGATTACTTGTCAAACCGAAAACAGGTTATAAAAATTGATAGCAGTGTAAGTCTTGAGGAAAATGTTACCTTCGGAGTGCCTCAAGGTAGTGTAATAGGTCCCACACTGTTTTTAATATATATTGATGACCTTTGCAATTTGCTTTTACGAAATGGTCAAATCGTAACATTTGCAGATGACACAGTTTTATTGTTCAGCTCAAGCACTTGGAATGATGTAACCGAAGCAGCAAATGAAGGGTTTGCTTTCGTAACTTCATGGCTAGACAATCACTTGCTGACACTTAATCTTGATAAAACTAAATTTGTCACATTTTCTATTAATGCCAAAACTCAACCTCCACCTAACTCAATAATTATACAATCTCACAACTGCAACAATCCAAGTTCCTGTCATTGTAACCCAATTACCAGAACAAATTCCATAAAGTATCTCGGTGTGATAGTTGACCAGAACTTAAGCTGGAAGGAACACGTCATGAAAGTAGGAAATCGTGCAAGAAAGTTAATTTATATTTTTAAAACTATTAGAAATGCATGTGACATTAAGCTATTAATAAAAATCTATTTAGCATTATGTCAGTCTATATTGATATATGGCTTGAATGTGTGGGGAGGAACTTCAAAAACTACTATGCTGGTTGTAGAAAGAGCCCAACGGATGGTTCTTAAGGTTATTTCTCGCAAAAAGTACACGTATCCGACACATTTACTTTACTCTGAACTGGGAGTTCTCACGGTACGACAGTTATTTATTAAATTAGAGGTCATGGCACAACATAAAATAAAACCGCACTTTGCAAATAGGAGACGAGTGGATATAGTTTATCACATACCCAAATACAGAACCATTTTTGCACATAAATTCCATAATTATCTAGGTCCAAGTCTTTACAACACAATAAGTAAATATCTAAAATTGAAGAATCTTGATAGTCAAACATGCAGAGAAACTTTGGAGAAATATTTAAAAACGCTAGACTACATCAGCACTGAAAATCTACTAAATAAATTGGTATAAACTGAGCACAAAAATGGTAAGGCACTTTTAAATGCACACATACAAACACACACATAAAACATTCACATATACTATACATGTAAACATACACATATACTCATATCCAAACATAAAACAATACAAATAGTTTCAATAATGTAACTTAAATTAATTAATTAATGTAACTTAAATTATTTAATTAATGTAACTTGAATTATTTAATTGATTGATTATAATATAGTACTATGATTTATTACTTAACCTAACTTGTATCTAGAACCTTGTGGGAATCTGTTGTAATAAGGCTGAGGAATACTATCCGCTCGTGATACAGTTTTACACTAGTACGAGAGGATAGGGAGAATCAGTCCGAAGGCAACCCACACTTAAAATGTACTAATTTTATTGTGAAGCTTACTAAACGATTTCTATCTTTATGTACCTACCTATGTTATTAAGTTGTTATGTATGGTTGTTTCATATTTGTGAATAAAGTTATTATTATTATTATTATTATTATAAAGATGGTGACTATTGTATAATTTCGATGTAAGTATCAAAGTTCTTATGAGGTTCCTGCACCGGATTTGTGCGGAGGAAACGCCTAGGTGTCACCATTATGAGGACTGCCGGCAGACACGGTGGAGCATACGGTGGAGATGTACCCGACTTGAGTGGAGCATCGCCGTGTACTCGTGGGGGCGATTGGCGGCAACGATTTCTCACGCTGGGCCCTGGTACAGGTCATGGTCCGGATTGATTCCTCACGCGCCTCAGCCAACGGGATCGAGACACCTATTTCTGGCCACCATAGTGGTCTTGCGGTCGGCAAGCAACGGATAGTTCGCTGTCCGGCCATCCGGTAACCGTCCGGACCGAGCTCGAGTCTTCGACGGCGCGTAGTCACGCACGATGAAGAAGATGTCAGCAAACCATAGAGGTTCAGCAGGGTCGAAGCCTACTAGGGCCATGGGTTGTGCAAAAGAGAACCCTAGGGCCCTGAAACGAAGGCAAAGAAGGAAAAGGGATGATTTATAGTTAGTAAAAGTCTGACACGGCCTCCCTGCTCCACCCTAGAGAGGGAGAAGTCATTGGATGATATCCTACCTAAAAAAAGTATCTAAGTTCGAAATGGAGAATCAAGGCTTTAAAGTATTTTAATTTCACGGTTTTAACACCTTTTGTGTGAAGTTATTTGGATACGGAATAAAGGAGATTGCAAAAAAAAAAATAGCTACGTCATTATTTGTCAAATAATTCGTCGAATCAGCGAACTTGGTTTTCTCTTTTTTAACAATTAAATTGTACAGATAGTAATAGGAATAAAATGTTGGTCTATTTATTTTTATGAAACATTACAGTTAATCGCTAGTCGATTTATCACAATAGTTAGCGAGTTGTCAGAAATGAAGCTTCAATCTTTCATATTTAAGCTTCAATTCTTGATGTCATTTATTGAGTTTTCATGATTTCAAACAGAGTGCCTTTTTAGTTTTGTTATAATTCTTCGATGTTCACCTGATGGATAAAAACTATGAGTGAGGTCAAAAATGCTTGTCAGCAATTCAAACATTTTGTCAAGACAAATTCCTTACATTACACAATAGCAAAATAATCGTGCGCACACAGATCAATTACAAAACCAAATCTCAATATTAAATTGACTATTACACTATACAATTCGCGGTCGTAAATCTAAGTTTACACAGCAGTTATTCGTAAAATCAACACACACAGATTTTGCGTCCTGTAACTAGCTAACACCTTGTTATATACGAAACAGCCAATAATCACTGAACTCGTCACGAAGTCGGCTCTTATAACAATAATATCCATATTTCGTTGCGAATAAGGGAATAACGCGAGCCGAGACGCGAATTAGGATGGGGCTCGGAGAAAGGCGATAGGGAAAGAATGGGAGAAAGCAATATTTTGTGGCATGCTCCTTTTTTTTAGGATACACTTCAATCAAAAGCCCATGTGTGAGGTTGTGAAAAAATTGTCAATGTTGATGACGATGTTTCAACTACAGCATATTTTTATGTCAGCTCACAATGCAAAATTGTTATGACATGGAGCTGATCTGATAATGGAAATAGAAGGTGGTCATAGGAACAGAGTAGTTAAACTACACAACCCCGTCGAGTTTGGGCTCGTATGATTCGTCTTGAAGAGTATTTTGGTGTTAGATGGTATCCAGGGTCTGATGATGGAGCTGCAAGATGGCCATAGAAACTCAGTAATAAGCGCAATAAGATATCCCTTTCGTGTTTGAGCTTTTTGGAATGGTTTGGTGAGATTAAATATATAGATAGGTAGGTATACTATACATATACCATGCTATAGAAGCTTGCTATGAAAAAAATATTTTCTTTGAAAACTTGATTTAAAAAACCCTTAATGTTGCCTTCAAGGAGGGCGGTTAATCTTTCAAACATTTCCGTAACCACAAAATATTATTTATATACTATAGTCAACAGTTTACATAACACCTCACCCCTTAATTTACAATTCACAAGTCCAGTAATAGCATCATCTAGGAACCATGAATATGCCTAAGATTACATAGAATTCGCATCTCAGGTTAGGCCTTTAAAATTATGTAACTATTTCTTAGAAAGGCTTATGTTTAGTATTACCTAACCGAGTCTCAGGTTTATTTATGTCATTGTTAAGTGAATTAATGTTTTCTCAGCTTGCTGTCAGGTTGGTGAATATATCTTCTAAACATTTGGGTAATTCGAAATGGTCTGGATTGATTTATAAGGTAATTAACGTCGACTTCTTGTTGTTATTGGTTCCTTGATATTTATGTTTTAAGAGGCTCCTTTTTCACTTGCCTATCATTAACATCGAGCATGTTTTAAAAGCTTGTTGATCATCTAACGCCATCCAACGTGATGTTTGATGAAGAGGCAACGCGAAAAAAGAGAGATAACGCCTGAAAACTCTGTTAGCATTCGGTAATTCTGTGATTTACTCGAATTAACTCGAATATTTCACAATACTTGTTCCAGGAAATACATGTTTTTTTAGACTCTTAAAAGTTTTTTAAATAAATTATCGTTATTCAGAATTTCGATTAAATTTGCGAGGCTTCTATTAATATATTTTTTTGACTTTTTAATTTTTAAGTACCTACATTATGAAAAGTCAGAGTTTATGGAAAATAACAGATTTTCGAAGGTCTTTACTGGATTAGTCTTACACAAATTTATAAATTGATTTGAATAGAAGCCTAGATAATATCCACGAGACATCTATGTTTCAAAAATATCTAAAAAAAATGTAAAATAACGTCATAATCGCGTAAGAGCGGTTGCATGATGTAGTGAAAATGTACGTCGAATTGCATGCCCTTAAGTGATATGAGCATATTGTTGGGTGCCTAAGTAATTTTATGAATGGTGAAAGTCTCCATTCAATGATTGTTATCGACACACCTCTACAACATCCTCCGCTATTTATTTGGTATAATAAAGGCGTTATCTAAGCTCAAGACTTCACCCATATTGTGTCACAGCTCCAATTTTTAGACAGATGAATAACCTTTACCAAATAACCATCTCAATATTCACTAAAAAAGGAATTTCTATAAACTAGCGCTTGACTGCAATCCCACCTTATGGTATAGTGCTGGAGTATAGCGCTATACATAACATAAAATACTCAGCCTTATAATGTTTCCACTGGTGGGACTCGTAGCCTCTTCTCTAGGACAGAGAATAAGCTGTAATCCACGCGGGCCCAATGCGGGTAGGTGGACTTGTATTCAAATTTTTGGTTCTAAGACATTCCGGTTTCTTCACAATGTTTTCTATATTACAGCTGTCTGCTTAAGCACTATAGCTATATATATTTAATTCCGCCAAGGCCGTTCCATCATCGGACCACTAGACGTACGGCGTTGCGCCATCGGTACATAGTGGATATCCCACCCATTCGTACAAAGCGTTTTGGAAACACATTCATTATGCGTACAGCTAAGGAGTGGAATTCCCTGCCGGAGTCTGTGTTTCCTGATAGCTACAACTTAGGGGTCTTTGAGTCAAGAGTGAATAGGTTACTTCTAGGCAAGCGTGCTCCATCGTCGGCCACATCAACACTTACCATCAGGTGAGATAGTGTTCAAACGCGAGCCTATCAATATTAATAAAAAAAAGCTATAGGTAATACATGAATCAGAATTCCGCATTCTTCTACCTACTCATTTAACCCTAAAAAGCCCGACACCCACCCCGCTCACTCCCTAGCCCCACACTAAAACTTTGTCGGCGCTCACGATTATCATACAATGGCCACTTGCGATGCAGCCGTGTTGACAGATACGCGTTTCCTGTAACCGAAATGGTCGGCAGCCATTTTGTTCTGCGTGCGCGAAACGAAATGGCGGACGAGGTGAGACTAGAAGTCGGGTGTTTTTAGCTTGTTGGATATTGTTTATTGTTTTGTTTTAGGATTGATGGTGGAAAGAAAGGGTTCCTGAGTTAACTTTGAATTAACCTTTCATATATCGTAATTAGAGTCAAAATAAGTAATATTTAATATTGCACCTACCACTACTACTAGTTGTCTCTGCATCACCCAAAAGTTGACTGGTAGAATATGCCTTAAGGCATTAAGTCCACCTCTGTACTCTTGTGTGCATAAAGAATAAAGAAATAAATAGAAAGAGAATGAGAGAGCAAACGCCGGCGTTCGCTTGAGGTTTGATTATTTAATAACTAGAATTAGTTGCTAGTGCGAAGCATATACATAACTACTTTTGTACAGAAACATTAAAACAGTAATTTAGCTCATAAGTTTTTCTTTTATTTGGTAAATCATTCATTCATTCCTAGTGGTCTGATCATGGAACTGACTTGGCGGAATTAAGTTATGCAATTCCGATGCACATTCACACAGACGATCCGGCTGGGCGGCGTTCGGGAAGCTGCGCGGTGTCTTCTCGTCCAAAATGCCACAGTGTCTCAACACGAAAGTCTATGACCACTGCGTATTGCCAGTGATGATATATGGCACTGAAACATGGCCGAATACAATGGCTCTCATCAGAAGGCTTACAGTTCCTCAAAGGACAATGGAAAGAGCTATGCTCGGAGTTTCCATGCGTGATCGCATCAGGAATGAAGATATCCGCAGAAGAACCAAGGTCTCTGACATAGCCCGAAGAATCGCCAAGTGGCAGAGGGCAGGGCACATTGCTTGTAGAACGGATGGTCGATGGGGATGAAAGGTTCTAGAGTGGGGACCGCACATCGAAAAGCGTTGGATGGCCTCCAACAAGGTGAACCGATGACCTGGTGTGAGTCACGGGAATGCGATGGATGCAAGACACAGGACTGTGAGGCCTATATCCAACAGTGGACGTCCTTCGGCTGAAATGATGATGATGATGATGCATAGTCCCTGAAATGCAACCAGTTGTACAATCAATTGCTTATTTAAGTGTACGTCCAAGAAGGTATGTAGGTTATCGACATAGCTCGAAGAATCGCCACACTTAAGTGGCAAATGGTCGATGGAAACGTAAGGTCCTGGAGTGGCGACTGCGTATCGGAAGACGCAGCGTTGGTACGCCTCTAACAAGGTGGACTTATAACCTGGTCAGGGTCGCGGGAATCGGATGGATGCGTGACGCACAGGACCGGTCTTTGTGGCGACGCTTGGGGGGAGGCCTATGTCCATCAGTGGACGTCTTTCGGCTGATATGATGATGATGATGATGATGAAGGTATATCTAACCTTCCACCCGACTCACAAGAAGTCTCATTAATTCATACTTTAAAGAGATAAGGCCTGAAAGTAGGTAAATCCCAACATATTATGATGAAATATAACGTTATTAAAATATCACGATATATTCATATGACATGGCGGTGCACGTGACGCATGCGCACCGTGACTTCGTTACGTCACTATAGGGTTGTGCTACTGCTGTAAGTTGTATGTCTAAAATATTTGCACAAATAATAATAATAATAATTGTTTTTTTAAAGCAGCTCTAAGAATAGAATAGAATATAATGGAACAGAATAAACTTTATTGTACACCAAAAAGTAACACAACTTTATACATAAACTTAAATAAATAAAAAAAAACAAAGAAAGGAGGTTTTGAAAATGTAACCTGAACCCTGTACTAACTGTAACTGTGTGTAACTAAATTTTTCAGTCGGGTTAGTTCTGAAAACAAGTAGTGATAACTTATATTATTTACTATGGTTACTGTGCTAACTTTAAGAACATTAAGATTCAGATTTTGCAAACAAACAAAATTCCCCTTTTCGCCCCCTTAATCATTATTATGGAGGTTTCGGTTTCATTTATTTTTAATTATAATTTAGGAGACTTCAAAACTAGAGTTAATAGGCTGTTAATAAACTATTGCGCCTCACCATCAACGATTGCATTACAGCTTACTATCAGATGGGATCATTCATCGCAGTCAAACACTGGTATATATCAAATAAAAAAATTTGAAATTTGTCACAAATTCTATTCAAAAAGGAATAATAAAGACTGTCATTATTAGTGTTTTTAAAACCTCCCCATAATACAGTTTAAGGGGTAATAAAGTTCTTATGAAAACTTTCTTGCGGACAAAGTCACAGAGTAAGCCAATATGATGCTTACAACTATTACGTCTACTAGCATGTCTATGCTAGAAATTCCAGCGATTATTACTTACTAGCATACCTAGATACATCAGAGTAGTATTGAGCAACCCTAATACTACCTTAGTGCACACAATCCGATATGGCTTATTAAGTAAACTAGGCGGCAAGCCGTGAATTGTCTAGCATTGTTCATTTTATTAACGCGTTGTGAATTATGAAACAATAGACACCTTATGGGGAAATAATCAGTAACATCACGGTCGTTTGTTTGTAATGGGATGGACAGAAGTGTGCGGTGAAAGCTTTTGTATAAGGGAAAGGTTTCATGAATGCAATGTTTTGCATTTGGACCCTTATTTATTTTATCAACAAGTTCTCCTTCTAATGCTCTGGGTGGATCAAGAGGGAGTATCAGACTTTTGCTGACTAAAATACACCAGTGTTCCTTTATTTACTCTTTGCGTTCTATGGCCGAACTCCTTCGAAAAGTCCTGCAAACCTGGATGCATTCGGACCCAGAAACAAGTCTTGCTTCTATATTATTATTATTATTAGCCCATTGTGTCCCACTGCAGGGCAAAGGCCTCCCTTCCGTTATTCCACTCTTCTCTGTCCTTAGCCACTTCTGGCCAATCCTTAAGGTAGGGGTCCAAATCGTCACGCCATCTCCTTCTGGGCCTACCGCGTCGCCGGCTCCTGCTGTTCGGAGTCCAGTCAGTAGTTGCTTTCGCCCAATTTTGTTGCAACATGCGGCAGATGTGACCTATAAGATTTGTTAAATATGATCATGACATCAACTATCTCGTACTTACTTTTTTTTTACAATTGGTCTCATCAGAAGACTTCAAGTCACCCAATGGACTATGGAAAAATCTATGCTCGGAGTTTCCTTGCGTGATCATATAACGAATAAAGATTTCTGCAAGATTTCCGATATAATAATAATATTCTACAACTATCAAACAGCGCCGTCTGGTCCCAAGCTAAGCAGAACTTGTATTATGGGTACTAAACAACTGATAAAGATACTTATATATTTCTAAATACATACTTATTATAGATAATTACACCCATGATAATTATTACATAGATAATTACACCCACTATATGCCCCGAAGAATCGCCAAACTTAAAACGCAGTAGGCAAAGCATATTGCTCGCAGAACAAATGGTCTTTGGGGCCAAAAGCTTCTGCAGTGATGACCGCGTACCGGAAGACGCAGTGCTGGAAAGCCTCTCACAAGGTCGACCGATGACCTGGTGAGGGTCATCCGATGGATGCGAGACGCACAGAACCGTTCGTTGTGGCGACACTTGAGGGGAGGCCTATGTCCAACAGTGGACGTTTTCGACTGAAATGATGACTTACTTTAAGATTCAGTAAAGTATTTTTTCTGCTAAATCATTATTACTTCATGAAAAGCGTAATTAGTGAATTTCTCACAAAGATCTCAACCTAACAACCAAGACTTTTTACATACCTGATAAAAACATTCCGCATCCAAAATTATAAGTGCCGAATAAAACAAAAACCACTTTTGAAATCAAATCTCAACATTTGATTACACAAAATCTCTGGTCATTACAAACATTACAGTAGTACTTATAATATCGTCAAAAGGAGTTTGAAACACGAAATGGTTTTTTGTTTTTCTGCGGTTTTAAAAATCTGATCTCTGTTTGTACGTGTTGTCATTATACCTTTGTTATGTTTGCTTGAAGTGTTGTAGTTTTTGCGTTTATGATATATTTTAAGATTTTATCAGTTAATCATTTGATGCTTATAGTACAAAATTAGATAGATATACTAGCTGTTCTGGCAGACGTTACCCAAAAATCAAATAAAAAAAGACGTGTGGCACTCGGGGACTGCCGCAGTAAAGCTATTGCATAGCATTTTTATCAACTTATGCAATTATAATTATTTATTTATTTTATTTATGCAGTATTTTTTTCCTTTGTTTTTTTTTCTTTGATATTAATTGAAGTTACACTTTCACACATTGAATTGAATTTTGATTGATTGTTCACTCATTTGTTTTCTTATCGGTCACCACACTCAAAAAATAAATGAGTGGGGGGAGTTAGGTTATTTTTGTTACGGAATTTCTGGATTCGGTCTCCACGCTCAAGGCCCGCGATAGAAGCTATAAAATAGCTTCAAAATTGAAAACCCATTTGAAGTGCCGTCTAGGCGAGCACTCGGCTTCACAATACCCTCGCCTTCGGCTCGGGTCGCAATAAAAAAATTTTTTCACTTGCATCAAAATTTACTATTAATTTAAAAGATGAACATGATTTGACTATTTCATGTAATTGTTGGGCTGGTTGGGTTCAGTATTACAAAATAAAATTATAACCTTCGATCCTAGAAAACATTTTGTTATATTTTTCTAATGAATACCAATATAAATATTGGTTGGTCAGCAAAATCACATTACACTAATATTACAAAGGTAGAATTTTATGAGTATGTATGTTTCTTCTCCACGCTTGAACGGCTGAACAGATTTGGATGAAATTTGGCACACGAGTGGACCATTTCTTGGAATAGCACATAAGTCTATTTTGTGTACTGACTACTGCCAGTGGCTTCGCCCCCATGCAAGTAGAAATCTGTCCAAAAGGGACGAGAATTTTGATTGAATCGAAAGATCGAAGTCAAGAGGAAAGCTTGTACTTCATTCATATAAGAATTTCCTGTGCAATAAAATATTCCATACGTTATAGGATATCACGGTGCCTATGGGAAAGTCGTGACCACTGATGAGCAATGTGAAAATATATGTTTGCTTATCTATACATATAAAAGCGAAATAGCACTAACTGATTAATCACGAAATCTAAGAAACTATAACACCTATAAACTTAAAATTTCGAAGGTTCTAAATATCCGCTAAGAACGGATTTTACGAAACTCTACCTCTGGGAAGTAAAACGGGGTTCCAAAGTTTGTATTTAGAAACCAAATTTGACGAAGGCAAAGCCGCTGACAGAAGCTAGTTAACAAAATTAAACCTACCTATTTTGGTAATTTTTAAGAAACTGTCCCATACTAGGAATCGAATTTGTAACCCACATCGCACCAGTCAGATACTCAACCACTGCACTAACCATGCCACGCCACAAATGCACATGCACATGTCCATGCCACACGTCAAAAAGTAGTAATTTAAAATAGGTATGCCTAGAAAAATATATTATAATAATGTAAAATATGTATAGAAAAGTTTCAAGTTTTAGTAAATTATAAATACCTTAGTAAAGCTTGCAACTCAACAATGCCGATAAGATAAGATCTAGACTTTGACTAATCTAAGTCCTTACAGTAATTCTAGTAGTCGGGTAAATTACGAAATATGATAATTAAATTGGTTTGTAATTAATCAAGTGTCGCATTGTTTGCTGAGTTTAAGCTGGCGCCAAACAAAGCTTTAGATATTTTAGATTTTAAACTTTACAAGGTGATAAGGAAAGCCGATGGATACGGGACGCACAGGAACGTTCGATGTGGCGACGCTTGTGGGAGGCCTATGTCCAACAGTGGACGTGTATCGGCTGAAATGATGATGATGATGATGATGAAGGTGATAGGGATAGTTGATAAAACGGTCTTTAGTTATCTATTCACTCTTGAATTAAAGATCCATAGGTTGTAGCCATCAGTAAAACAGAGACACCGGCAGGGAATGTCACTCCTTATTAAACTATATTACAGAGTTAGAGGTAACCCTATTAAGTCATAAATTAGTACATTTGTGTTGGGACTATCTCGCTACCTCCTTTAGTGTATATTTTTTATGTTTCATCAGACCTTTTAACCTTTCAATCGTGAGAATTACAGACACAATAGAAAGACAATAGGTGCGCGAACGCCGGCGTTCGCGCGGGGTTTAATGAATTAATTTCAAATCATAATTTAATTGACGTAAGTTAATCCAACCGAGTAGAGAGTACCTAGAGATTTAACAACGCATAGGCAGGAAATAAGTAAGACCTATTGCATAACTTGTAACCCCGGATTCTAATAACTCATACTTAATATCACTTTCAAGCAAACTAACTCTAAAACATGGTTTACACTGAAGAGAAACCTCTATAATTTTGAAGGAGAGAGTCTTACAACATTTCACTAGCAAGATATGTTGTAGCACACGTCAGTACAAGTTCAGGGCGGTGCTGTGTACCCCATGGTCGGTTCAGCAAGTGAATAGTGAAATGATAATGTAACTGTGAGGTTAGCGTTAGATCTATGAAATACTTGGTCGGTAGTAAGGAAAGTTCAAGTAAAGTGGATACGGTATTTGAGTTACATGTAACTGTATTTTTCGCAGATGCCGCGTTATCAAGCCTCCTATAAGGTGGACCGATCTAGGCACTGTAGGCGCAGGCTTGCGGGCGGCGAGCCATGGATAGCTCGCCATCCGACCGCTCGGTAACCGTCCAGAGCGAGCCCAAGTCGTCGACTCCGCGTAGTCTTCCACGCGCGCCTCAAGTATATGTCATCAAAATCATAGGGTCCCAGGGCCATGAATTGAGCGAAAGAGAACCCCAGGGCCTTAGAACGAAGGAAAAGAAGGAATAGGAGTTGGAGTTTAGTCACTAAAACCAAGGGCGAGAGATGTCATTGGATGATTTTCCAACTAAAAACAAGGTGAACCGATAATCTAGTGAGGGACGATGGAATCCGATGTATGAGAGACGAACAGTACCGGTCCTAATGGCGTTACTTGGAGAAGCCCACCTTCAACAAGCTAAGCAATTGTAATCCATCCTCGTCAACCACATCTTCCTTTACCATCAGGACCTTATCAATGATGAAAACTAAATAAATCTGTCATTATTTAGCCTTATCCACAACTTCACAGTTCATTCTCTCCGTAAAGCCAGACATACATTATCAATAACATACTATCGTGTACCTGTTTAAACCGCATTGTGAGACAAAATATTAAATTTTCATCCAAAGCTTTCCGCCATATATCGTCGGGACGACAGATCCCACGGTGTTTCTCGATCACGACCACATTTTTGCCATAAACAATGGTATTACAACGTATGTCTGTTTGTGGAAATAATATTAATAGAGATATCTTTTGTAACTATAATATCTATTGTGTTTTGGAAATAGAAATAGACGAACTTGGAGTCAAAAGCTTGTTTCAGTCCTTAATATCGGTATTTTATTTATCATAATCTTGTTCCCAATGCTTTTTTAATAATTTACTAGCTGATCTGCGTACTTTGTACCGGCTAATAGTCAATGAATGTAGTATATCTTTCGATATAGTCAACCGGTTGCGATGAAACAAAGCCTAAGTAATTTATCAAGTTATACACAATTTTAATATATAAAAATTATCTACATCAATTTCGTACATTTTACGTGATGCGCTCACAACCAAAAACTTCTATAGAGTTATTATATGTTTAGATAACCTTTAAATATTTATTTCATCACTTTTTTAATTAGTTTTTTTACGTTGTGAATCATCAAATAACAACTTCGCTCGCTCTGGGTGGAGCGGAAGGTAGAGTTCGATGTTTAGTGACTAAAACTGACAATATTCCTTTAGTTGCCTTAAATTGCAAGGACTGCAGTAACTCCTTCGAATAATCCGGAGCAATATTCCCACTGCTGGAACTCAGGCTTCCTCTCTGCGAGAGGAAATGGATCGAAACTCACCACGCAATTCCATTGCAGGTAGACGGACATACAAGTATCATCAAATTTTTAATTTCTTCACTATTTTGAGAGCAGTGGTGGTGATGAAATAAATTAATACGCAAAGTGATCACTTTGTGTGAGTTTTAATCCACGGCATTTCAATTAACAAACTAAGTACAGGCGTAGACCATGTTCTGGAATAGCATATAGAATACTTTTTATCCTGGGAGTAAGTGTGTTTAGGATACTTTTCTATTATCACACGGGTGAAGCCACTGGTTGCAGCTAGTTGTAAATATTTACAGTAATTATTCCCCATCTACAAAATTCAATTCTCTCCACCATTTCTCCACACCAAACTTAGCACGACACCGACCATATCCAAACATCCGTTGATGTGATAATTGAAAGAAATTATAAACAAACTCGCGTGTTCAAATAGTGTGGGAAACAATAAACACGGGATTACAATGAAGCACGATTCAGATCACCCATGATATATTAATGACTGTCATGACGTGAAGCTAACTCGTAGTAATTTGTGCTTGTATATAGCACACTATTTCCTGGCGACGGATTTAAACGGTACTGCGTATTAATTATTTATTAGATAATTAATTAGCTTGTGACAGCGGTTTTGCTCGCGTGAAACTCGTAGTTTTGTTATCATTTCAACCAAAAAATGCCTACTGCTGGACAGAGCTATACAATAGCCGGTCTGGTGCGTCTTTCAGCTATCGGGTTCCCTTGAGCCTCATGAGGTCATCTGTTTTCACATTTTTTTTAAACAAACTTTGAAGATAAAGACGTGTGCCTTAAAAAGGTATCATCATCATCATTTCAGCCGAAAGACGTCCACTGTTGGACATAGGCCTCCCCCAAGTGTCACCACAATGAGCGGTCCTATGCGTCTGGCATCCATCGGATTCCCGCAACTCTTACGACGTCATCGGTCCACCTTGTAGGAGGCCTTCCAATGCCATCTTCTGGTACGTGGTCGCCATTCCAGTTCCTTTCGGCCCCAACGGCCATCTTTTCTGCGAACAATGTGACCTGCCCAATGCCACTTAAGTTTGCCGATTCTTCGTGCTATGTCGGTAACCTTGGTTCTTCTGCGGATATTCTTGATTCGATCACGCAGGGAAACTCCGAGCATAGCCTTTTCCATTACCCGTCATAAAAAGTATCAGGAAAACTGAAAAGGCCTACTAGGGTAATGTCTGCGGGAATGTTTGAAAAACATTCTGTGGCTAAAGTACACAAAGGACGTATGAAGGAACATCAGTCATTCAGTAAAAGTTTGACAAGGAGTGAGCAGTTGTTCTCGCTCCATCTTAGAACAGGAACGGTTGCGAGACCTCAAAAAAAGGTTATTAAGATATGTCCAAGTCAAAAATCCTCAACATTGGTTCAATGGTTTAGGCATAAAATCATAACACACATTACACACACATTTACTTATCATACACAAACATTCCCCGCTCATTCTATTGAAATTGAAAACTGCATCAAAATCCGTTTCCATATTTTAGAAGCAGTAAGCAAAGAAACAAACAGACACAAAAAATAACTTTGTTTTTATACTATGTGTAGATTTGCAATGTTAGTTACGCTGGTGAGAAGCATTCAAGAATATTTCTGTGTAATCTCTTGCATTAATTAAGGAGGTAAAGAATTCAGGTATACGGACTTTCCCAAGGCTCGAAGGCGTCATTGACTTACTGTGAAAGAAAATGGCGTCATAGAACTTAATAGTTTTTATTAAATCGTCAAGTCCGGAGCGAAGGGAAAGACGACCCCGATTTTTAACCATCGTAAGCGTGAGATTGCGGACGGCGAGCAATGGGTAGCTCGCGTGTTGCGTAAAGTTCCACGCGCGCCTCAAGGAGATGCCAGCAAAACAGTATGGTTCCTGCAGGATCGAAGCCTACAGGGGCCATTGATTTTCTTCTGTAAGGAAATCCCTCCTAGAGCGTAAGTCAAAGAAGTTACATAGGAGTTGGTTTGAGACAGTAAAAGTCTGATACAAAGACTGGGAAAAATCATCCACCTTAAAAAATGTGTATCCGGTTAGGCCGGAAAGTGACCTCGGCATAATAAGAAAATTTATGAGTCTGGAATCGTCAACTCGAAAAAGATAAGTTATTTCTTTTGGGGTACAATTAACCCAGTCAATAAAGTTTATAAAAAAAAGACAATCGCTTTATAAACCAATTATCAAAACGATTTTTTAATTAAGGAAAAAAACTATTACTGCAAAAAACTCAAAATATCACTTACATGTTCTTCCCAAAAAGGCTCGATTTTCATTTACTATCAGCTTAATTAACTAAACATCTTGATGCAAGATACAAAACCTTAAATATTACATAAGAAACACAATAAACCAAGTACGATGGACTCAACATCCCATTATAATACCATAAAAATATCAGCCAATAAAACAATCTTCCCTTTATGACGTCACCTATTAACGCCATAACGATTTTCAAATTAAAAACCGTTCGGCAATCTTCGGAGATACGAACTTTAACGAAGTGTACTGTTGTGTTCAAATGTATAATGATTTGAGCCCTTTTTAAGTTAAACTAAAATTTTTTTAGTAATAAATAGTATTTATTTATTTAACGTTAAAAATAATATTCAGATACATATACACTAATATTATAAAGAGGTTAAGTTTGTTTTTTTTTTGTTAGTAGGAGGTAATAAAGTCTGATTGCAATTTTTTTTTTTTACCGAAGTGTCTTTATTCCTGAGTGATATAGGCTATATTTTATGTATGCAGGCTAAGCCGCGGACAAAAGATAGTCAGTAACAGTTATAAAAACAAAACATTAATTTATCCATGTGTGTGTATGTGTATTACCTGCACGCATAAACAGCTGAAGCAATTTGGATGAAAACTGGCATACAGCTAAACCACGTCTTATTTTTCGGATGTATGTGCCCTTGAAATAAATTTCCACTTCCACGTAGACGAAGCCGCTGGTAGAAACTAGTATATTAATAAGTTTAATGCCTGTTTACACTAATGAAACCAAAGTAATTACCTAAATAAAATTATATCGGTTCATTTACCTTTTAAATCGCGCTGTCTAGTCAAAGTAGGCCACTCAATTCATCAAAGACCACACACTACCATAGAAAATTACAGAAGTCCAGGCGTTATTGGCAAATGCCACTTTACCTCCCAACAACCATATACTAAATAAGCGTTTATTCACAATATTAGTACGATTGCGTATGTAAAACACGCGCTCACTTAACTCTTTTGCAATACGATAACAACGTAAAGGAGATTATTATGACAGCCTGCAATAAGGATAAAATATTGCTTGGCTACAACCCTAAAAACATACCCAGCAATTTTAATAAACCTTAAGATGGAAATTGTAAGGTTCAAATTCCAACTGCAGATGGTTTTGGAAGGGTAGAGTTATCTTTGCAAAATATTGGCGGCATAGGCCAAGTTTGCATGAATGATGTTTGCTATAAGTTAATAGCTCGCAAAATGACAAGGTAAATAAGCATATTGTGCTACTGATGTTATGGAAGGGATTATTACAATTAATTGTGATTCGTATCGGAAATTAAAAATAGACATTTTTAATCTTAAGTAATCAGCTTGGGCGTACATATCATTATTTTAATTGAATGTCAGTGAGATTGACAAATGCTTAACGCTTGTAAATCTACTCAGCAATTTTCGTTTTTTTTTTCTCTGGAAATGCCATTATGGCGATCTTTGGTGATCGATCTTCATACGTTACTAGAGGTGTGGTGCTTTTTGGACCTGGGTCGTGGTCCCAGCCCCACCTCGTATATAAATTTTCATGTAGTATTTTGAGACCACAAATAAAATAAACTTCTACGGTTTTTTTCAGTAACTGTACTTTAAGGACTTTTCCTTTTAGGCCAAAAATACTGCTAAAGAAAAATGTACGTGGGTGTAGGAACCGCGGTTCTGATCCGTGAAAATATAAAATTGACCCAAGGCAAAATACTTCCAGGATAAAAAGTATCCTAAGTGCTGTTTCTGGACATAGTTTAACTGTTTTCTTAGTTTCAGCTGTTCAAGCATAAAGAAGCAACAAACACACTCTCAAACTTTTATACATTTGGTTTTTTTTATGTGCTAGTCAACGTGGTCCAGGAATGAACATGTTTTTGCTTTAATCTTTAAATTATAAGAATAATAATTGGGTTACATTTTTAAGATAGCCAGAAAACATTAACAGTTTAAAAGAGGTATGTACTGCTATCAACTTTTCCCACAAGAATTTAAGTTAAAAAAAAGTTTAATATTGCCCAAAATCTCACTGAAAAGAAAACCATAAACGAATTCCTACATAATGCTAATACAAAACGTCAAAACAAAATGGCTGCCAAAACCAACCACACCTTTAAGAGTTTATGTCCTCAAGGTAGCGGTTTAGCGGCTTTTTATTTACTTAACGTCTATCATTGCCATTTATTAAGATACAAAATAACACAGCTTCTATTTCATTTTTTTTTTAACGTGGGCTCTAACAATGACTTCTACGTGTCACACGTTTACTAACTTTTTAGTCACACCTATTCCTCCACCTTTTCCTCCTTTGCCTGCGTTCCAAGACCCCAAGTTTCCTATTAAGAATTTTCCATGGCCATAGCAGGCATTGACTCATTAACATAGCCTTGCTTTTTAGTCTTTGATCCTTCTAGATTATGTCAATATCGGAAAGATTTTCAGTCAGTAAGTCTGAAAAGGCCTCTCGATTTAACCTTGAGTAAGCGAAGTCATTGGATAATTTCCTTGCTCAAAAAAAAGTTTTACTAATAGAAAAATGATACATTTCTCTGGAAAGATCTAATTCAAGTAGATACTGTAAACGATGGATAACCTTATTAAGTGACCGACGTTATTCCCTGATTCTCTTCCTTCCGATTTCAGTAAGACTCAAACAATTGACGAATTCAATATATTGACTGGTAGGTATATTTTTTTCGAAATAACAAAATATGTGAACATTAAGTGTCATAAAAATTAAATAAGAATATTTATAATCTTACTTAATATATTGATTGAATTTTCTTTTCAGATTCTTTTGAGCAACTTAGTGAAATATATTAACACTAAGATACTTATACCGTAGTGTTATTTTAACTTAATAGATTTAAATACTTGTGTGTTCAACTGTACTACGTTTAACGATCGACCATTACCGATATTTATTTTTTATTTCATAATGCGTATCATTACCACCATCAGTTTTTTTCACTCCACAGAATGGAAACAATTGCTTTTATATCTATAATGACATCACGCATTGACAACGGCTGCTTCAATAACCACCGATTAAATTATACATAATCACTCCAACCACGGTCAATTGTCTCAAAAAATCTTAAGAAAAACATATAAAAACCAATTTGAGGCTTCAGAGAAAAAAAAAGAAAAATTCATTTATTTCTTACAATTGTCGGCTGTACGATTACTGTACCGACGTACCACGGTTTCCGCCACTATAACAACCTCTTGAGGCTTTCAACACCATCTACAACCAACCAACACTGTGTTCCAACCCACAAGGAAACTCTCTCCCTCCGGACGCCCAAGAGACACAGTGTTCATAAATGGAATACCACCTAATGATAGTCCGGGTTGCGGTTAGACCATTATTAATTCCATCTCGCTCGCACTCGAATAACGGTCGTAAATTAAAGTGAGAGGGGTAATCAGAGATCTGAGGCTACGTGATCTCCATTACAGTCTGCTGATGCGTTTTGGATTCTTTTGTTCTGGTTTTTAGATTAGTTATACGTGGTTATGCGAGATTACAACGCCTGGAAACAATTGTTTTTATATTTTTGGGGATATGCTAGACGTGGTGAAGCATAAAGACAGTGTAGGTATTGTATTACATTTTAACAAAATATATTTTTGTGTTTTCGCTTTTCTTCGAGTGAACTTCAGAAGCTGTTTTAATTATCCGCAAATATTTTCTAGTGGATATTTTGGTGTAAAATTGGTTTAGTTTTGCATTTCAGGTGTCTATACAACTGGATAATTTGGAATCATTGAATCAGGTGCGATTCCAGTAAAATCTAGCCGAGTAGCTAATATTGACTACCTCAACTAACCTTGCCGAGGAGACTGACTCCATATAGGTATTTGCAGCCAAATACTGTAAAAACATTAGAATTTCAAAATTCAAATGGAACTCAAAATGACTGTAAAAGTTAAATATTACAAAGGCTAAATGCACAAACAAACTGTCCAAAAAAACGAGAGTGTCATTTTTTACTAACCGAGAAACACAAATGTATTCTTTCAGTAGCCCTTTGTATTCCTTCTCTTTCATAGAATCATGCAACTGAAAATCTTATTAAAAAAAAAACAATTTAACCCCCGTTAAAAAAGCTTCACCAAAAACAAAATTTCTGTTTATTAGAATACAATAAATAAACTACAAAGCTTACCGATTAGATAGTCGTAATGTTTGTAATTAATTAGTTAACAATTCATACAAAACAAAGGTACTACCACCTAATGAAGTTACACCTGGTACAACACCAGAAGCCCTTGACACTCATAGCAGCTTACAGAACAGGTAACACCTACAACTCGAGGTAGATAAGTGGCCTATCTAAGCTAACAAACAGCGACAAAGTAGCCATACAATTTAAATATCATTGTGAAATAAATGATTGATTTGGTTAGCGAAATCTATTTCATGAGGTTAGGAATAAATTGGTCTATTTTGTCAACGCCAGGCTTCCAGCAGATCTAAATTTTACGCACTATGCTGTTTAGCTTAAGCCCGATATGGTTGCATTAGATGACAAGGTAATCATTTATAAAGCTGTCATGATTTTAACAGAATAAGTATTTATTTATCTACTCATATTTAAACTAATGCTCTAAATCATGAACATGCTGGTTCTTCTCCTTCTTCTTCTGATTCTCTGAGAACATGATCCTGTTATATAAAAGAACGTAACGTTACTCCAATCAAACACTGCCTGACCAGGAAATCAAATTTAGCCACAGAGAGATCCAGGCCACAGAAGGCGTGGATTTGTGAACGGCGAGCAGTGGAGCACCGTCTAACAAGAACTAAACCCGGGTCGATGGTATTCCAAGCGTCCCTCAAAAAACTATCAGGGACTGTCTGTAATACCTATTGTGTGGAGGTGTTTATTCAGTGTCCAATTTCCAGTGATGGTCCCCGCAACTAGGCTGCCTCTATCCAGTCACGTGAGGCTTTTGGTGATGAGGGCTTTGTTGAGGTGTGGCATGGCCTCCTTGGCCTGCCTGCATACTGGTCAACCACCAAGCCCGCGGGCCACAGGGTCTGGTCTAGGCCTGGTTGGCGCTGGTGTCTATGATTACCAGCGCTTTGATGGTATATGAGTGTATTCACTTAGTCTGAGGCAGCTAATAATAATACCTAATGTCTGCCAGGAAACAGATAACCTATATTATAGACACGTCCAGACTAACCTAATACGTCTTTAGCCATAATAGAACAATGCCTAATATCAATAATATGGCCTTGAACCGTTGGGAAGACCCATGTAAATCCATTACAATTCTTGCCAACCACTTCAAATACCATGAGAATGGATCTATAGAATACTAATTTCCTGATTATTTTGACTAGCATGTACCAACTACATGTCCAGACAAGTTATGTGACGGGATTCCCAAAATTTTTAAAGGTATGCCTAATGAAATACTCCTTGGCGGCATGTTGAAAACGAAAGCTGAGCCTATATGAGAGATTAGGAATACAAAACAGCTGATTGCCGAAAACGGGGAGCTAGAATCTGATGATGAGTTAAAGTCAAATGTGGTAGTTTATATTCTATTCCATTTGAATATGTATAACACGATCTTCATGAGACTTAATCCCATAAAGTTTGTGCAATAAAGAGATCCAACGCAAGTTTGATAAATATTCATTTAAACTACAATATGATTTATAGTTCCATATAAATCCTTTGATACTAACAAAACTGTCGTTTTGTAACCAATGCCTACAACTTGGTTGCTCTATTGGAATAACGAAGCAGTACTAGGCGAGGCCTAATATTGGTTAAGTGAAACGTCTTAGGAAGTCATATTTACGAGCACTTGATTGAGTGAAAAACTGAACAAAAAAGATGGAAGTAGAGGTATAGTAACACAGATCAGATGAGAGCAAATCAGAAAGCGATGAATCAATTAAAATTGAAAAATTGAATTCATGGACTTTTGTATTATTATTGTTAAGCGTTTGGTCTGATAGTAAGTAGTGACGTGGCTGACGCAGCAGCACGACAGCCTAAAAGTACTAAGAGTTCATAGTATCCACCACATTTGAAAGTAATAAAGAAGAGAAATGATAACCAACCAAATATTACCAAAATTGAAGAAGAAAATTATAAATTCTACGTAACAGGATTTACAAAACCCGAAATCACTGACGTTATCCGGGGTAGGTAACTCAACAGGTTAAAGTTACCACAATTTAATGATAATCGCAACCATTGGCATCTGACCACACCCGTCTCATATGAGATACCGTGTTCGATCAATTGCGATGCGCAAACGCAAGAGATAAAGCTGAATGCACACAGCGTAGTGTAGTGTGTTGAAAATGTTAGTTCAAAAAAAAAATATTGTCCATCCACTCTATGAGATTTTTAATTGATATTAAAAGTACAGTTAGGTGCACAATAAAAACGCAAAAACCGTTTCGCAGTATAAATACTTTAGGCAAAGATGATATTTAATTTTTAGTTCTATCAAAGAGAAATTGCAACAGATGTCTGTAGTTGCTACAATGCTCAATTATTTTGTGTAGAATAACAACATTTAGCATCTTAGTCAATTTTGTGTTAAACGTATCTATTGCCCGTGTGTCTTCCTCTGAATACAAGTATAATGATAAAGCATAAAGTTGAGAAAACCCAGAACAGTTCTGTTCCTTTCTTCACAACGGTATCCATAATAATAATAAGCACAATATTACGTAAAACATTTTCCTAGAAAACATAAAATTTAACGACATATCGATGAAGCTGTACCGTCTAGTGGTGGTATAGCATCCGGTATGACAAACGTAGGACCTTAATTGGTTTATCTCTCCATTGTGCATTTTATTATACTTTTATTTTATCTAGCTTCATTTCTCAAGAGTATTCAGGCATAAAATTCTTCAGTGACAAAAATGTCTAGTATATAGTTTTCAACATCTGTCTCTCGTTTCCCTACTATTAGCGTTTGGTCTTCATCTGTAGTTAATGGCTTCTCTAAAACATCGTCTTTTACGTCACTAATAAGTGACGTTGAAATGAAAATAGTACCAGCGAAAAAAAACCATCAATTTGCTAATAATAATATAATTTATAATAGTATAATTTATGTTAATAACAACTTTTAATACTATTCCATGCCTACATAACGTTCTTGCCTATCTCTTATCACTTACCACACCGTTACGTAAACAGCCCAACCTCATAAACAGAAACATTAAAAAATCATAACTAAACTCAACTACATTACTTCATGTGCAATTCGCTTTAATTAAAAGGGGGTGGGGTTATTAAAATAATTACGCGCCGCCCCTTGTCCAATGAACAGGCGCGGCGGTAGAACTACCCAATTAGGCGACGAGAGATGCCTGGATCATGTGCAAGCGCACGACACGGTTTTTGCGCGGTTAAACATGGCGCTGATGACGTAACAGCCCGAAAGTTGCCGAAGTGTTTTTGGGAATTGCGACGAATTACGAAAATGCTTTTTTTGCAGTGTAAGAATTTTTGATACATTAGCGGTGGAATGGAATGATATTGTCGGGGATAAAAATGGACGAAATGATGGTGGAGGAAATTAGATTGTAATATCGGAAAATTGTATCCTTGTAGATAAACCAACATTGTTAAACTAATTTAGTTTTAGAAGCAAAAGGTTATTTAACTAAAGTATGAATAAAATAGTGTCAAATATTTTACGATTGAAAACCCAGAGATAGCTGATGATTATTAACATCATAAACAATCTAAAGGCTAGTTTTACCTCGGTCACATATTAACTTTACCAAACAACGTTGTAATGCCAGTCTTAGGTATACTTCCAATCGATTACGATGGGTCAGTAAAGTGAAGAACATTAATGACGATAGTCTTTTGTTTACACGTTATAGTTGCTTTTTAGCAAAGTATCCATCTATTTTGAGCAATGGCCCATCAAAATGCTATCTACCAAAATCTTTCAAAAATATATATTATGACTTCATATTTTTACTAAAAGAATCCTTTCAACTTCGAAAAATAACAAAACCTTGTCTGATTATTACCTACTTATAAATATTAAGTATGAGTGAGTTTGGTTACATAGCATCGAGTTTCAGCGGTTTGCGGCAACCGAATGCGCTTCCACACAATTTTTCTTACCCCTTCACTCTTGTCTCGAAGTATTAAAATTCATTTTCCTTTGTTTTATGGTTTATAAGTAGTTGATTTAAGTTTGTTTTTAAGTGTCAGCGTTGATATTGTCTTTCTTGAAGCGAATGTGCACTGACATGTAAGTTCAGTCCTTGTGTTATTTTCTTAAAATACCTTTAATAAAGAACGTTACGACATAACTAGAAGCTGATGGATTGTAAATTTTTACGGCAAAGGACGGTCTTAGTTGTTAGAAACACCTTAAACGTTGCAACAACTTAAAATTTTGTTTTTTTTTATTGCTTAACATAAAAACTTTAATTTATCTAGTAACATTTAGGATGCCTTAAGTCTAGGCTATTCTTATTTGTGGTTACACGTTCGTGTTATTTGCTTTTAATGTGTTTCTTGACTTGAGCTATTAACTTAAGTTTGGAGAAGCCTATTTCCAGCAATGTATTTATTTTTTTATTGAAATTGTCAATTTACTTCTAGGTACTCTGGATAGTTAGTCTTCTACTGATTAAAGTCTACCCGTGTCTCTGTTTTTTTTTTTGGGCTATGAAGTCGTCAAATATCTTCTTACGGTCTGATTGGAGAAAGAGGGAGTGATGAGACTTTTACTAACTAAAATCCACCTGTGCTTCTTCAGTTTATTTACGTTCCAGGTCTACGGCAACTCTTTCAACGACCTCCAGCCCATATACATTATATATTCTTTGATATTATAATGTAATTATCAATTTGTTACAAATAAAAAAAAGTCAAATGATGGGTTCTTGACAATAAATACATTCAACCAATTGCTTACTGCTGAGCGTTCGATAAATTACCACATTATTTTATTAATGTGGGGCATACTTTCTTCGGTGTATATTTTATATTGGTACCCTTATCTTCAAAAGATAAAACATCAGATAACAAAGTATAATCCTTAAACGAATATTCAATAATCAACGTCTGAAATAACGAGACGAATCGATTGAATCGATTTCCTCTCGATTCTGATCTCTTATCGATTACCCTCCGATCAGATCGCTCAATCGCTGGTCATTGTCAACGTTGTATCCATGTGACATCTCTCATACTTTCCCTATTCAAATTTCAACCTTATCACTTACTAATAAGGTCTTCATACTCATGGTTATTTAATGCAAGTTTACATTTCGGTTGTGGTATTCAGATTTAGGTTGTATGTCATTGAGATAAGGGTTATGGAGAGTGATTGAGATGGGTGGTTTTTCTGAACAAAACCTCTTTCGTATCGAGCATTACGTCCTTAATTAGTGTCATGTACTTGTCATATCAACGCCTTCGTATGTTATTCATGAAAAAAATATGTCAATATTTCGTTTTTTTTTTTGTAAGCGATGCGGCTTTTAAGTCGGCTACATATTTTAAATCTGACTTTGAAATATATGAATCATATTTTAAATGAGATATTTTGCATATATTATTTTAATATTTACATATTAAGCTGTGGGCCAGCTTATGTTTTTGTTATTTTTTTAACTGTTTGTGAATAAAAGTCACGTATTTTATCTTGTACCAAACTGTTTTAAGCAAAATGGTAGATATACCATTTTGCTGAAAAACCATTTGATTGAGTATCCTCCCATCCTTGCATCGTTTATCTTCAAAACCGAAGGTCATAACCTAGACGAATAATTTTATTATAGACAATATTTCGCCATGTTGTCCTATCTTCAGTGATGTGGATGGCTTCACAGACTACGGTCTCTAATGTGGAACGGACTTGATTTTACCAACGTAACTGGCTCCTGCCTCCAGGTCTTGTCCCATTTACTTTCTATATACTTACATATTATAAAACAAAGACCCCCATAGAGTCTATTTGTCGGTTTTCACCTTTAGATAGAGTGGATCATGAGAAAAGTTTAAATGGGTGACTGGCAATTAGTGTACGATACTTAAACACGTGATTGTGCTCATGATATCAAACAATTTTTATTATGGGAGCAAAGCCGAAATCGCGAAAAAAATATCAGCTGTTCAGTGCATTAGGCAAACATAAATACCCAAATAAATAATAATAATAAACAATATCGGTAATATCGTACACTAATTACCAGTCACCCCTATCATTAAATAATTTCTCTCACTCTAGATGGAGCGAGGTGGAGTGTCAGACTTTTTTTTTTTTTAATTGAGATAATCTAGTGCTTTACTGCGATCCCACCTGATGGTAAGTAGCGACGCAACGATGAGTAAGATGCGATGATTTGTTTTTTTTACTGACTAAAACCCACCCAAGTTTCTTCAACTGCACTTTTCATTCCAGGACCGCACCCTGGCTCTTTCGAATATTTCCGCAATTCCTACTAGACCTATTTTTTTTTAAGCAGGAAATTGTAAAATAACTTTTTCAGCTCTGAGTGAAGCGAGAGCCTAGGGCATATCAGATTTTACCCCTATTACGGTAGGCGCGGGCTTGCGGACGACCAGCAATGGGTAGCTCGTCGTGCAACCGTCCGGACCGAACCAAGTCGTCGACGGCGCGTAGTTCCACCCGCGCCTCAAGGAGATGTCAGCAAACCGTAGAGGCCAGCAGGGTCGAAACCTACTGGGGCCGTGGGTTGTGCGAAAATAAACCCTGGGGCCCTGGAACGAAGGCAAAGAAGGAACAGGAGTGGGACAGGAGTCAGTGCAAGTCTGACACGCCCTTGCGCTCCACCTAAGGGACGTCAATGGATGATTTTCCATAAAAAAAAATCCCTTTTGTATTATCCTATTGGACCTTTTGTATTCCAAAGCCACAGTAACACTTCCAAACAATCCCGCTATCCCTACCACCCCTAATAAAGGGAGGTATATACTCTAGAAGTCTAGATAATCTAGAACACAGTTAACTCCGCCCCCTAGCGGATACTCCGATACAATCAACGATACACACGTAGCTCATAATATACCTGTTCTCGCCTATCTGTACCTGCCTACCCACCTGATGTTAATGGCGTGATAAGGTTTATAGTCGCCTTTTTATCAGCAATTTGCAGTTTAATATGAGATCACGTGGAGGCTGATTGCTACATACAAGTTGGTACAGAAAAATTAGTATTATAGTACCCCACTATAATATGAATGAGAGCTGTGGTGGCCGAGTGGTAATGCCTCCGACTTACGAGTTGTAGGTCGCGGGTTCAAACCCAGCCAAGCGCATTACTTTGTGTAATTCATTTCATTACCACTGCTCTCAAAACGATGAAGGAAAACATCGTGAGGAAACCGGCATGTCCTAGAACCAAAAATTCGAAGACATGTGACATTCACCAACCCTCACTGGGCCCGCGTGGTGGATTACGGCCCATTCCCTCTCCTAGAGAAGAGGCCTGAGTCCCAGCAGTGGGAACACTAAAAAGGCTGATGATGATGATGAGTATAATATAGTTCTGTATAAGGTCTTGTGACTATTACTGGTAGCTTTTATGCAACTAGCTGTTGTCAGCGGCTTCACCCATGCGAAAGTAAAAAAAAATCCCAAGAGAATATACTACCGGAATAAAATAGCAGATTATTTGACTAGGGAATAAAGCAGTGTCTTTAAGTCGCGGGCGGCATGTTGAATTCCGAACGAAATGAAAGTTGCTAATTTTAATCCCGAACGTAAGGGATTTATTTAATTAACCCCGAAAATTGCGAGGGAGTTAATAAAGAAACCTGAGTGAAGTGAGCAATTCAAGACGCCCAAGACAAAGACAGCTTTATCCCCGTTTTGAATACTCTACTTTTACACCATTTGTGAGATAATTAAAACACAATTTTGGCAACCAAATCATAATTATCATTAGAGAAATATAAGTATAATATTTACAAGTTAATCAAACAAACAAAATTCACTACTCCAAGATTCTAGTTTCAATTTTCCATAACGCGCTCCCGTCAATAGACTCTCATCTAAAAAGTCAAAACGACTTGGATAATTATTAGGGCAAAATGAAATCTGATATAGTCAACACTGGTTCAATAATCAAGGTTGATTAAAAGATTTCGATCATTGTTTTCTAATAAAGGAACCTTATAAAAGTATCGAAAATAAGTATTTTTTAAATTATTAAAAATTATTTAAAATTCTTAAGTCAAACGACTTTTTAGACAGACTTTTTTTTTGTGAGTGGCCAGTTTGTATTTTGAATATTTTTTTTTCTATTCACGTACATATTCACTTATGTTGACGATTTTTGACGTTCCGAATTCAAATCTCATTATTCCCTAGGGATCGCCCATACTACATTGTCTCCCTATGGATAGAATGAATTGCTTTAAGCGATGGTTGTATGACATATAAAAGGACATTATCGAGCAGGTGGTGTAAAAAGTATCTTATGTCCTATTCCAGGTTTTCCTGTGTGCCAAGTTTTATACAACAGCCACCTGAGCGTGAAGGCGTAACAAACATACACACACGCCTTTAAATTATCGCCTTTACAATATTCATAATATATAATATAATTTGTACTTAATAGTGTCATATCGACAGAGTACTTATGATAATATTTTAACTATTTATTGACTGCCAGCCCACGCACGGGTGTTACAAATCTTACAAACCGGCTTATTACTACTATAATATGCAATTATTATACACATTCCATAAATCCCTCTGCCTAATGGTGAAAACTGCATGGAAATCCGTAGTTTTTCAGTTTGTAACTTTCATAGAGTCAGTCTAATAAGTTAAACGACTTGGGTAATTATTAGGATTTAATGAAATCTGATATAGTCAACACGGGTTCAATAATCAAGGTTGATTAAGAGATAGAGATCATTGTTTACTAACAGAAGAACCTTATGAAAAGTATCGAATATAAGTATTTTTTTTTTTTATATTCACATATTTTTTATTTAATTACAAGAAAATATATACATAATAAACTTAAATATTAAAATATATATATATATATATTTTAAATGATTAAATATTATACAAAATTCCCAAGTCGGTTGACTTATTAGACAGACTATACAGTCAGACAGACATGATGAGAAGAGAAGCTAGAAATATTATTTATTTATATAATTATAAGGTAAGAAGTACACAACTTTAAAACCTGCTTATAATAAACTAGCTTCTGCCCGCAGCTTCGCCCGCGTATATAAAATATAGCCTATGTCACTCAGGAATAAAGCAGCTTTCTATCGGTGAAAAAATTTTGCAATCGACTCAGTACTTCCAGAGATTACCTCCTACAAACAATAAAAAAGACGTGTGGCACTCGGGGACTGCCGCGGTAAAGCTATTGCATAGCATTTTTATCAACTTATGCAATTATAATTATTTATTTATTTTATTTATGCAGTATTTTTTTTCCTTTGTTTTTTTTTTCTTTGAAATTAATTGAAGTTACACTTTCACACATTGAACTGAATTTTAATTGATTGTTCACTCATTTGTTTTCTTATCGGTCACCACGCTCAAAAAACAAATGAGTGGGGGGTGTTAGGTTATTTTCGTTACGGAATTTCTGGATTCGGTCTCCACGCTCAAGGCCCGGGATAGAAGCTATGCAATAGCTTAAAAAAAAAACTTACCTCTTTATTATATTAATGTAGAAGATAATAATAAAGCTGACGATCAAGTATGTATAGAACTGAGTGATAAGGTTTTTCTCTTCAAATGTCCTAGATTCTAATACGTTTTTACAACAGTACGAAGTAAACCTTCTGTCATTACTGCTACAGTGACCTCGGTAAACGTTTCGCCAATATCATTAGTTTTACTAATCTTGGTTTGAATAATTCGCATTATGATAATAAAACCTTGATGTCCTAGACTGAACGGAGATAAGCTTATTGCTAATAGACACGAATGACGTCATCAGTCATTTAACTTTAAAGCTCATAGATGGCAAGCAAAAGTTGGGGCCGACACTACCGCGTACCGAAAGACGCAGCGTTGGAAGGACTCCTACAAGGTGGACCGAAGACCTGGTAAAGGTTGCGGGAAACCGATGGAAGCGAGACACACAGGATCGTTCATTGTGGCGACACTTGGGGGAGGCCTATGTCCAACAGTGGACGTATATTTGCTGAAATGATGATGATTATGAGATGGCAAGTTACAAATAATAATAATAATAATATTCCATAACTATCACACAACGCCATCTAGTCCCAAGCTAAGCAGAGCTTGTGTTATGAGTACTAGACAACTGATAAACATACTTATATATTTCTAAATATTATAGATAAATAAACACCCAGACACAGAACAAATGATCATGCTCATCACACAAACATTTGTCCTGGGTGGGAATCGAACCCACGACCTCCGGCATAGCAGTCAGGGTCACTAACCACTAGACCAACAGGCCAGTCATATAAATAGAAACAAATAGTACTAAACTAGGACGTAGGTACAAATCGCTCGCCGTCCCACCGTCCGGTAACTGTCCAAACCGAGCTCAAGTCGTCGACGGCGCGTATTATTCCACGCGCGCCTCAAGAAGATGTCAGCAAAATTTAGGGACCAGGAGGATCGAACCGTACTGAGGCCAAGGGTTTGCTTCTGAAGGGAAATCCCGGGCCTGGTATGACAGGCAACGTAGGAACAGGAGAGGTTTTTTAGTCAGTAAAAGTCTGACACACCCTCCTGCTCTGCTCAAGAGTGGCAGATGTCATTGGATGATTTTCGAACCTAAAAAAAGGTACAATATATTTTATCCCCTTTTTTAGGTGAGAAATCATGAATAACTCTAACTGCTGACTAAAACTCCCCTGTATTTCTTCAATTGCCTTTAGCGTTTCAGGGCCACGACAAAGCAATTTAAACAGGGCCAATACCTACCAGAGCTGTAGGATTCTTCGAGAGAGTTACCGCTGCCCATCAATGCAAAGGGCAAATAAAGACACAGGTGAAAGTTTGACACTCAGAGTGGAAGTAGTTGATGACTTTCCCACATAAAAACGAAAGGCATCGGACCTAGGAGTCACTTTGACAGGCCTGTTGGTCTAGTGGTTAGTGACCCTGACTGCTGTGCCGGAGGTTGTGGGTTCGATTCCCACCCAGGACAAATGTTTGTGTGATGAGCACGATCATTTGTTCTGTGTCTGGGTGTAATTTATCTATAATATGTATGTATTTAGAAATATATAAGTATGTTTATCAGTTGTCTAGTACCCATAACACAAGCTCTGCTTAGCTTGGGACTAGACGGCGTTGTGTGATAGTTGTGGAATATTATTATTATTATTACTTTTTTTTTCAACTGTTACCTACTGAGATGAAGTCGCTAGAAGAAGCTGGCTTTTAATATTTATAGGAAATGAGATTCTTTTATAGTTATGACTGTAGGAAAATCTAGTAAGGACTAGTTGTCAGCATAAATCTCTCATCGCTATAAAACCGCCTGTGCCATCACCAGTTTTAATAACAACGGTAGTAAAAGGGTACGTTTCTAATATTCATCATGCTATATTAATCAGTTTATGTTGTCAAAACAAGCGTACAACATCAATCATAGACTAACACACGGATGATCGGACCTGCCTTCACAGAGGCAAAACCTCCACTTTATAGCATCAAAGCAATAAAAAATTATATCCAGGAACGCAATCGCAAGCAAGTTTTAAAGTGAGATTGGCATTGAAACCATTAAACTATAATAAACCTTCATTAGGCTAGAATCACTGGGTTTCCTCCATAAAGCATTGGGATGGATATATTTAAATGGCTGGATGTATTTTGCCCGCGGTTTGCCCATACGGAAACTAGAATACAGTCAGTTTAAATGCTTTTTTATTGATCGTAATTCGTTTGGCCAGTCTTAATCGGATATAAATATCAGGAAAATATGTGCTACAGGGTCTTATCAGCATAATCGGCAGTGGAACATAAAGTAATGTCTTACTTAAAGATCGGTGAGGTTGCCGCTTTTCACTTACTTTAACTGCCGGCTTTACAATCATCATCACTTCAGTAGAATGACGTCCGCTGTTGGACATAGGCCTACCCCAAGTATCACCATGTTGATCAATCCTGTGCATACCAGGTCAACGGTCCACCTTGTAGGCCTCCTAATGCTAGTTCACAGGTAAGTAGTCTCCACTCTAAAACCTTTCGGTCTTATTGACCATCTGTTCTGCGAGCAATGTGCTTTGTCCACTGTCAATTCTTTGAGCTATGCCGGTAACCTCTTTTACAAATATCGTCATTTCTGACCCGATTACGCAAGGAAACTTCGAACATACCCCTCTCCATTACATACTCTGATGACGCCTATTTTGCTGACCTAGGTATCCTGTTGACTGCCGTACTCACGACGGAGAAACGCTGAGGTAAAAATGGTTTTAGGGGATCACATTTTCATAAAAGGTCTTATTTTACCTACCAAAAGAGTTTATCATGGTAATTAGTAAGGTTACAATCAGCTAGTCTATACTACAGCCACTATATAATAGACAAGCGCACCTTAAAAAATTATACGAATGCGTCGAGACTTAAATAGTACATTGTTACACTAGGGGTAAAAGTAACTCATTTCGTCCCGAGAAGGAGTTGGCGGGCGAGCGCAGCGAGGTCGCTAATTCGAGGGGTTAAATGGGTTACTTTCACCCCGAGGTAAACACTGTGCTTTTCATTACGAATACGAGGAAACTAAAAATAAAATAAAAAGTTTGTAAAACCTGAGTCGTCGTACCGATTTTAAGTAGGTATCTTTCTTCTGATTTAGGCGGTAAAAGGTATTCCACTACTGCTTTAGCCTCTTCTCTTATGAAATTAGGCGTTAAATCACTATTTTAATCTGATAAATATAACGTGTTAATACAAATCTTTGTTGTACGGAAATGTAAACGAAACTCGAAAAAAAACGACTGATTGCCACTTTCCCGCCAGTTTGTTTTTTTTTTCTGTGTCCTGCCAGCTATTCAGCCTCATTAATGAAAAATTAGAAATTAATTGTAATCTTTTAAAAATAAAGTATTTTAAAGAAATAGTTGAACAAATAAATCACTTAAAATATAACATTATTTAATTAATACTTGTCTTTAAGTTATTTCAATTTTATATCGCGCTGTAATTGACTGGCTGTATGGAAAATTGGAACATGGTTCAATAGAAATGTGAAGATAGAACTAGTTTTTTTTTATAATTTGACAGCTGTCAGTTGTAAAGTAAAACTCCCTAGGGATGAAAAGTATCACTTTCAGCCCGCTCCTCAGGCAACTTCAGACCTACTTTCAGAGTATGAGTAATGAAAAATCATTTTTTCAATCTTGACAAATTAGCAATGTTGCTTATACGAGATTATATTTTTTTAAAGAGTTACCGTGGCTCCGGAACAAAATGCAACTGATAAAACACAGGTGAGTCTTAGTCGGTAAAAGCCTGACACACCCCCTTGCTACACTTCTAGAAAAAAAATAATGTCGTTATCTTTAGTAGATAAAGAAGGTATTGTTTCTCTCTGTCTCTCTCTCTTATTCTTTTCTGGATGAGGAATTTTCCACCAAAAAAGCTTAAAAAATATTAGTAGGTGTGCTAAAAAATTTTTTTTTCAAAAGCACGATCATATTACTCAACTGCTAATAGGTTTTCCGTAAGAATAAACCCGACGGAGCCATGAAAGGAGTTTCTGATTAAATGCCAAATTAGCAGCCCTATATACAAAAACTACACTAACTACATAAACAGCCAATTGCTTAGCTAGTCAAGCTCTTACGCAAAGACCTCGGAGACGATTTAATAAGCTATTTAAAACTGGTTAAACTGTTTGAAAGTGATGTATGGTGTCCACACTTGGTGTTAAAACTCGCTATAAATATACCAAGCTTGTATGGTCTTTATGTGGGGATGTATGGGTCGATAGTTGAGCCAACATGTTCGCGGACATCCTATGGCCCATGGCTATGCGAAGGCCTCTCTCTTTTCCAGAAACGTCTGTCTAAGTTATAGTAAGACTTCTGTACTCTTCTTCTTCTTCTTGCCCTTATACCATATTACTTGGGACTTCATATTATTATTAGTTACACTTCTATATTAATCTATATATACAAAAAAGGAGAGACTGTGACTTACTAACATATCAACGCACAGCTTTTTTTTATGGTGGGAAAATGATCCAATGACAAACCCCGCTCTTGGGCGAAGCGGGAGATAGTGTCAGACTCTTACTGACTAAACGACCCACCCTGTTCCTTGTAGCCTTCATACCGGGGCTCGAGTTCCCTTTCGTATAACCCTGGCCCCAGTAAGCTTCGCCCCGACTGGGTCCCTACTGTTGCTGATAACTTCTATCAACGCACAGTTGAAACTACTGTGTCTGAGAACATGAAATTTTGTACAAAGCTTTCTTTTATGACGTAACCGAGCTCTAAGAGAATATTTTCCAAAATTCTCCCCCTAAAGGTGCGGGAGTCCAAATTCTGTATGGAGAAACCAACTTTTATGCGAACGAAGCCACTGGCATCAGCTAGTATTATAATAATAATAATAATAATAATAATAACTTGACTTGGCTCGCGAGGTTGTCGACATGTGGGAAGTGGATAGAGCAATCATTGTGCCGATAGTCGTGACGGCCAATGGCTTAATAACCAAGAGCCTCGACCAACATCTGCGGAGGCTCTCGTTAGGCAGTTGGATCAAGGGCTTGATCCAGAAGGCAGTACTCCTAGACACGGCGCGTATTGTCCGGAGGTTCCTCTCTCAGGAGCCCTGACCACCGGCAGCTTGGACCCTGTTCCCGATGCCGGTGGGCTACTATTTTTTTTATATTTTTAAATGTTTTTTTTTTTAATATAATTTTTGAAGAAATATTTAAAAATATGATAAATATGTATATAATAATAAATGAATGGAATAATAATAATAATAATAATAATTTATTACACCAGAAAAATACATGTTTACACAATTTGTCTATAAAAATTTAAGATTAAAACTAAAACAGTCACAATTGTGCTTAATTTTGCATCTACTGCCGAACTAGGCTAGGTGCCTGTATTTCGGCACGCAGTGCCTCAAACCCTGGAGCTGGGTGCAAGTACGAACACAAGATATTTGAAAAAAAAAAAAATTATATAATGAAACAAAATAATTTAAACAGAAAAAAAAACAGTAATAATAATAAAATAAATGGTAAATGTCCTCTGGGTGTATAAAGTGAAAATGTGAGTGTATGTGTGTTAGAGGGTGTGTAGGTTTAAAAATATTATAAAAAGAGATGATTTGCACTTTTGTCTGTCAGAAATAAACTCAAAAAATTCTGTACCAATTTTAAAATGGATTTCACCAACGGAATTCTACTTTATCACTGAATGACCGAGGCATATCTTTTTTTTGAATTTCACACGACAGATCTAAACAATGTATCAATAACTACCTATAAAAAATCATGCTCGACACTTGGTTGACCATTCTGTCGAACCGTGTGTCACCCGCTTAGATGTAATTAACTTGTTGGCCCGATATCTCATGCAGGTGTCTCGTCAGTTCTCGTGAGCTTTTGCGCTAAATATCCACTACCATTTTAATAGTTCTATAAAAAACAGCACAGCCTGCGCAAGAGCCTCCTTGTGCGAGCGTTTTAATGTTTAAATCATGAACTTGCAAATTGATGGATGTGTGTTATCCTTATTTTGTAATTGGTGAAATGTACTTGGATATATGGCTACCCTACTTGTTTATGGCTACACATCTCTAAAACATTTAATCAATTGTGTTTATGATTAGGTTATTGTAAACTTATTTTAGGTTACAATGGGGCTGACATGCTCTTTGAGATTAAAGTCCTTAAAAAAATAAAGAGGAAAAAAGAAACTCCTCTCGCATAATTTTACTTGTTTAAGCACTCCTCTCTAAGTGAGGCTTCACCCGTGTGAAAATAAAAAATATGTCACTCAGTGATAAAGTAGCATTCTACTGGTGAAATATTTATTTTAAACTGGTTCCAGTAGATTTTGAGTTAACAGTTTATAAACAAAAATACAAATCTGTTTTCTTTATAATACATATTAATATTTATTTGTAGAAGTACTAGCGGCCCCGACAGACTTTGCCCTGTCTGAAAACTGTTATTCGTCAGAAAAAAAATGAGCACCCGATTAGCGCCACCTACCGAGATCAGTTGTATTTTCAAACCATCCGGGGACCCAGTCAAATATATACACAAAATTTTACCCAAATTTGTCAAGACATTTAGGAAGAATTTGGTGACCAACACATGTACAGAAAAATTTGTACCAATCGGTTTGACATTGACATTTTAACTGACAACCCTTTTATTCTAAGACTTGTTTACTTCCTTTATTTACCAAGTGCCAGTTCTAGACCTTCTAAAGAGGTACAGATAAAAGAGGCTATAGTATACATCCCTCTGTATTTCCATTCAAATGTATTCATATTCTCTCACTGAAACATGGACCTTTTTGTGAGGTAATAAAGCTGTAAATTATATAGCTTTCTTAAGATCCGGTTGTAGTCACTAAATATTTTGTATGAACTCCGCCCGGGTCTATGTCTGGTCGATTTCGCGGTCCCGTAGCAGCGGTTTTATTTTTATTAAAAAAAAAAAACAAATACTATTCAAGATTTTTGTTTTTGCGAGGTCCTTTTAAAAATCAATCTTTATTATTTTTTGTAACTTTCAAATATTTTTGTGACGTAATCTCGTAGACATACACGATTGAAATCGTAAGTTAGGGTCAGATTTGCCGATTAATTTATATCATGTTTTGATTTTTGCCGGCGGTTGGTCGTATAGCCAATTTTAATACAATAATTATTCATTTTTCTTTTATATTATTTTGTGGATTTCCAGAGGTATAAAAAAGTTCAAAATGAGTAGACATAACCTGGCCTTAAAAAGCGCGCACATCGTCGAGACATGCGCCTGCGTCGCACTACGACAGTCTTAACAAGAAATCATAAATTCCAAGTTTAAATGATAGCTGAGCACAAGTGTGAAACCATAACATAAGTTTATCACTTAACATACGATTCTATTGATTCCTATACATTTAAGGACTAAAGGACGAAGGTTTTATATGTTAGTAAGTGATTAACAAACTAAGTGAAATAGTCTTTTTGCCGCTTAGCCAACCATAGACACTACAACTTGTTAGTAAATTTTATGTCAGTGCAAGTTTGTCGGCTAAGCATCTTAAAGTCAGCTATCGTTTTAAAATGTGTTGGTAGTACTGTTTTATTGATCTGTTGTTCTTGTTAGTAAGTACGTCGCGGTAAAATATTAGAAGAGATGGTAGTAATGTGGCCCCCCTACTTTGTTTTTGAAGCCCGTTTCAGAAATCTAGGAAATACGTTATAGGGTGCCTCATTCTGTGTGTGTTTAGGTAACACTTGCATGAAATAAATGAAGCCTCCACTGAATTATCAAAAATAGAGGTAACATGAGATCAAGTGAGGGTTATATGGCTTCCTAACCTAACCTAAGACAACTAAGGGGACCAATATATCTGCAGGGGCTACATTTCCACCATCTTCTTTATGCTTGCATTTAGTTTTACGTGTACTTATATAAAATTTAATGGAAGATTCATTGAAAGTAAGCAATAAATTTTAGTAATAGTAAGAAAAGAGAAAAGTAAGTACATCATACTTAGAAAATCGAAGAAACAGTATTTACGTATATTGGTTATAGCCCTTCACATAACACGTTATTCAAGTTATTAAAACAGAAAGTGGCTACAAAATAATATGTTCGAATAAAAAGTTACTAAAACTTAGCCATCTACGGAAATTGCCGACGGAAACCCGAACAGCGGAGCTCGGAGGCGCCATAAAACCGTACTTTTTTCGTCCATAGACCACCGCTCGTAAAATAATCGTAAATATACCGCTATTGCTCTATGGGTTTTGAAATAAATACTTTTTGGTTAAACGTATTTCATTTATTGGTCGTATAGACTAAAAATCACAAGTTTCTTAGATAAGTATAATGATAGAGATGGTGATTTTGTGTTTTTTATGAGGAATAAAAGTTTGCCTTTAAAGTGACACTGAAGAGTTCGTCGTTTATTGGTTTAGGTAAGTAGTAAAGTGATGCCAAGTATCAAGATGTCTGCTATTAGCTTCCTCTTTCCTTGGGCAAATATTAACTGTCTTGTACTTGCGTGTAAGCACTCGTGTTTTGCACTTACGAAGATTCCTTGCTGAAGTTTATGAAGCTTGTTTATAAAAGTTTGACTAAGACGCCATTTCAGTCTTTTTTTTTTTTTTTTTTTATGGTGGGAAAAAATCATGCATTGACATCCCCCGCTCTTGGGCGGAGCGGGAGATAGTGTCAGACTCTTACTGACTAAAAGACCCACCCCGTTCCTTCTAGCCTTCATACCGGGGCTCGAGCGCCCTTTCGGATAACCCTGGCCCCAGTAGGCTTCGACCCGGCTGGGTCCCTGCTGTTGCTGACAACTCCTTGAGGCGCGCGGGAACAGTGCGCGCCGTCGACGACTTGGGCTTGGTCCGGACAGTTACCGGACGACCGGACAGCGAGCTTCCCATTGCTCACTGTCCGCAAGCCCGCGTCTACGTTGGCCGGAAATCGGGATCAGAATCCCGGCGACGGCGGCGGCGATAACGCCGTTGCCTGATGCGTGCCATTTTAGTCTCACTAAACTCTAACGTCAACAACTTAAGTTAGTGTACGTAATGTAATTCTGCATCTATTTATAAATTATAGTATAAAGGGCATGCCATCTTGATTTTTGGTTTTTCTAGTTTAGCTACTACTAAGTTACCATGCAAAAATTATCACTCAAGAAAGTTATCATTATTTTCGTATAATTATTTAAATATAGATATAAATTACATTAATAAATATTAAAAAGGTATTTATAAATGTACAAAGTGGTATTTCAACGGTACAGGAACGGAGTCTAAGCTAGGTCAGGCCTACAAAGAAAGAAACCTTCTGTCAAAATGAGCCATATCCAGAAATACCAAAGTGGGTATCGAAAGACTGGCTATATTTCGCCTATGCTTAGAACAGACTTTGTAGATTGGTTTTAGCATAGTCGGCCTTACAATGTTCCCACTGCTGAGACTCACTCCTCCTCTCTAGGAGAGGGAATGGGCCGCAATCCACCACGTGGGCCCAGTGCGGGCTGGTGGATCATGTCTTCGAATTTTTGGTTCTAGGACATGCCGATTTCGTCACGATGTTTTCTTTTACCGTTTTGAGAGCAGAGGTGATGAAATAAATTACACGAAGTAATGCGCCTGGGTATGAACCCGTGACTTACAACTCTTAAGTCATGGGCCGTACACACTCGGCCATCACAGACTGGTCTTAACCAAATAAATTGCTACCGTCTTTTGTTTAATTACGAGTATAATTATTATCATAAGGTTATCATTGGGCATATAACTAGCCTACAAAATTATTTATAATAACATCTCCAACAGTTTTTTCTTTTACTGTAAAGACAACGCAATATTTTTTGCCAGCATGTCGCTGTTACAAGGGACTTATAACTCCAAACGGACGAGGGACAAGCAACATTAGTTATTTGTTACATGTACAGGAAGTGTGACGTTGTTGATATATATTATAACAGCGCTGTTAGCCAATAGAATGTTGGGGGTACGTTCTTGGCCCGAGTTGCGGGATAGGTTGAAAGAGTTACTGCCGCCCAGGAACACAAAAGACTGCTGAAAGAACTAAATAGATCAGTTTTGGTCAGTAAAAGTGTGATACTTCCTTTCATTATACTTTTTTTGAGACGGAAAAACCTCTTATGACCTCTCCCGCTCTGGAGTGGAGCGATAGCCAATCCTTCAATTAGGAGCCGCTTCGCCACGCTATCTTCTTTTGGGTCTGCTGCGTCGCCGGCTTCAGCTGTCCAATCAGTAGTTGTCTTTGCCCAATTTTGTAGCGACATGCTACCGCATCAAAGTAAAGATGAGCAAAAATCAATCAAAGTACCTTCAAAGAGTATTATTTATTGATTTTATTTTCATTCAACAAAAGATGCAAAGGTGCACTTAATGCCTTAGGCATTCTCTACCAGTCAACCAAGAGTGGTGGAGAGACAATATGGCGGGTGCGTAAAAAAAAGAAAATATTATCAGTATCATCTTCATCTTCCTGGCCTTGTCCCGTGTCATTTGAGACCCGGGTTAGTTCTTCGAAGAGTTTACCTATCTATTTATCTTGTTAGTAAAGATTGTCTAACTTTTACAAGTACACTGTGTCCAACAAATTCATTACGCGGTAAAATTTTAGCTTCCCCTCCTGATTTGTGGCTTTTGCGGCGAAATTTAGATTCGAAGCTAAACCGGAAGAATTCTTGTACATAACACTGTACTGTATAACGGTGTGTTTGGTCAAGCGCGGTTGAGTAACAGAAATATGTGTAATGGGTTAGTGCTCAGCATGCTGCGTGAAAGCTCGCGCGAGGTAAGGCTGTGCGTGCGCTTGAGATTGGCGATTGTGGCTTACTGAAGTAAAATGTGAGAAGACAGAAGGGTATAATAGAAATATGCGCAAAAATTGCCTTGTTGATGCCTAATTCTGTATTGTAGACAGAACTTAACATTCATACAATGATGTTTTGACAAGTCATGGCGAGTTTAACTCAATAATGAGTTTTCTGCCAGCAAATCTTTATTTATTATTATTATTTATATACACTTTATTGTACACCAATATTATAATATTTTATGAAGGAAACTTTATAATAAAAAAAACATACAATTGGCAGCCTTATCGCACTTGGCGCACTTGTTTCTTTTTTTCTTTTTTCTAGCTGGCATCCTGAGTTACTTTTTCAAATTTATACACCACTAAATTTTAATCGTTTTAATCCCGTGGAGGGTCAATCCGGTACATGAAACACTATCGATTTGTAAAGATAAAATCAAAAAATTAAGTACCTTTTTTTCAAAACTCGTATTAATTTACGCATGTACGAAATTCATTTCTCTATGAAGTTTATACGCAACGCCGATTACTACCTACGGGTCATTGAGTGTACGATACTTAAACACGTGATTGTGCTCATGATAACTAACAACTTTTACTATGGGAACAAACCTGAAATCGCGAAAAAAAAATCAGCTGTTCAGTACATTTATGTTTGCCTAATGTACTGTATAAGTATCGTAAGTGTTTAGGTATCGTACACTAATTGCCAGTCACCTTATATATAGTTTTCCCTCTAGACTTTTCAATGGCAGTCCAAACTATCTTATCTTTTGGAGGAATCTACACTAAAACATATTATAAAGAGGTAAAGTTTGTTTTTAAATTTTGTTGTATTTGTTTTTTTTTTTGTTTGGCGGAAGTTATTCTCTGTAAGTACTGGTCTAATTGTCAAAATTTTTTCACCAATAGAAAGCTGCTTTATTCCTGAGTGGCATAGGCTATATTTTATGTACACAGGCGAAGCTGCAGATGAAAGCTAGAAGTTTATAATTTACGAGAAAAAGATAACTGTTTGTCAGTATTATGACGTGTGACAGCCTCTTAAACAAACAGAAAGTTCTAAACATCAAAACAATGGTTTAGAGCGATGATAAACAGGCGGTGACTGACGTTTTAGAGGTTGTAAGGTCAACCCTACCTTTTGTGTTAACATGCATATTCATTATGGCAGTTACACTGAAAGATGTAACCAGAATATTACAAATAAAATTCTGTTTTGAAGCTGAGTAGTGAGAGGGAATGTCACACTTTTACCGACCAAAATCCACCCGTATTTCTTTAGTGGCCTTTTTCATTATAGGGCCGTGATTAGTCTTTCAAACCATCTCGAAACACACATAGGGCAATCCCCAGCCACCGTAGGCACAGGCTTGCAGACGAGCAATGGGTAGCTCGTTGTCCTACCGTCCGGTAAAGATTGAGCCCGAGACATTGACTGCACGTGGTGTTCTACGCGCGTCTCGAAGACATGTCTGCAAACCCATAGACTCAGCAGAGCCGATATCTGCTAGAACCACGGGGAATTTCTGAAAGAAAAACCTGATCCTAGAACGCAAAGACACAGGCTTTAGTCAGTCAAAATCTGATACACCCTCTTACAGGGGACGTCATTGAATTATATCCACATTACAAATACAATTACAAAAGCAGTAAGCTAAAAAAAGATCAAGGATAATAAAAAAAAAAATACGATTTTCAAAATCAATCGTGCTAAATCGCTTGAACTCTGCTGAAAGGATCCATCCTAACGCTAACAAAATTAAAATAAAACAGCACTTATTGTCATACACTCACCATGTACCACACCAGCCCACAGCCTAGCAATAACATAAACTTCGCAGATGAATCACGGTTAGCTATTTGTTTTGCGTATGCGTCGTAAAGTCGACAGGCAACGTGTCCGTCATAAAGTCGGTCTAGGCAGGGGGCTTGATAAGCTGTACATTTGCATATTCCTCTACGCTGTGGCGTGATGAGTGAGTCGGCGACTGATAACTGTCTGCCCGTTTTTCATTATACATTATAATGTGAGGTCGACTATTCGTGTTATTGGTATTTTGAATAGTTGTCTGGTCAATCGATTCCTGAATCTTTCTCTTAACACACAAATATACAGAAGATATCATAGTATAAAAAATTGTACCTTTACTGCTTATTTCACACAGAAATTTCTTCCAGCAGACCTGCGAAAGTGCGATATAGACAGTAGTGTGCAGAAAAAAATAAACAAGATCTTTGTTTTTTTTTTTATCCTTGAGTACATCCAAAGGTGTTCAATCACTATCATTACAATCTAGCCTTGTATTTATTTAGGCTGCCATAAATATTGTTATTTTTTTGTTTCATACTTAAGTTACTGTAATGTGTAATTCAAAATAAGAAAACACGATAAATTTTCAAACAAGAATGACAGATTCCAAGTTCAAACGTGGTATTATGTTTTTTTTTTAATTGTAACCGTATTTATTGCCAAAATAATAAGCAATTTAATAATAGACCACGAGTGAGATTAATAAAAATCTGACATGTCAATCTCTCCACCTAAAACAAATATATAAAAATAAGATTGTTACCAAGTTATACATAAATGTATAACACAAAAATAAAATGGTGTTCCATGTTGGGTTACTAATTAATTAGATTATTTTCCACCCTCAAAAAAAAAGAACAAAGATCACGCTGCTCACCATAGAAATATAATAAAATATGAAATTTCTTATATTTATGCTGCGCACACGTGACGACTAAAAAACGGTTACGGTAGATTGGCTAGAGAAGAAGATTTTAGGGGAATGTTCTTATAAGTAGTAAAAAATATCCTGTAACCAATCTACTTACTGTCAAAATCTAAGGAGAAAGTGACTGATTCCTTTTGTGTGGTATAAGCGAGCACTACGAGAGAATTTCCCAAAAGTCATCCCCTATGGGAGGATATAAGGGTCCAAAGTTTATTTGGAGAAACAGAAAAAGATGAAGCCACTGGCAGAAACCAGTTTATTCATAACAATGCACCAACAAAGTAAGATACCGTACCACAAGCAATAACTTCAAGCCTTACTCAAATAAAGCTGTCAATACTAACTGAGAGTTTGCAGCCAGCCTTACCGATATTACTCGTAGTTATTAGACTGTCGGATTCGCGAACCAAAGGTCAGGGAAGCGGCCACAGACTAACATAATATATAAACTGAAATCGCACTATTATCGTCAGTGTCGCGGGCTTTGCTTATGGTTTCGATATACATATTATTTGGAGGATGACAGAAGCAAAGGGGCTTAAAGGATTTAACTGTACTCTACTATAGTCTGTCTAAAAAATCAAACGACTTGAAAATTTTGTATAATTTTAATCATTTAAAAAATACTTATATTCGATACATTTTATAAGGTTGTATTAGTAAACAATGATAAAAATCTCTTAATCAACCTTAATTATCGAACCAGTGTTGACTATATTAGATTTTATTTTACACTAGCTGTCCGCCCGCAACTTCGTCCGCGTGTACTTCGGTTATCGCACTCTAAACGTGTTTTAACCTTTTTCTGTAGGAATAAGATGTTTTTTCGGGATAAAAAGTAGCCTATGTTCTTTTCCATGTCAAAGGCTATATGCATGCCAAATTTCATCCAAATCCGTTCAGCCGTTTTTGCGTGATTAAGTAACAAACATCCAAACATCCACACTTTCACATTTATAATATTAGTTAGGATTAATAATTACCCAAGTCTTTTGACTTTTTAACTAGTTGATTTTAATTTTATTCCTTGTGGAACAATCAGACTTTTTTTGTGGAACTATTTTTTTTAAGGAGGGAAAACATCTAATGACTTCTACCGCTTTAAGGCGGAACGGGAGGGCCTGTCAGACTTTTTTATTATTATTGATAGGCTCACGTTTGACCACTATCTCACCTGATGGTAAGCGATGATGTGGCCGACGATTTACTGACTAAAACCATACCTATGATCCTTCAGTTTCCCTTTGCGTTCTAAGACCACGGATAATCTATTCAGAAGCCGACCCATGGCACTAGTAGACTTCTGTCCTGCAGGGGGCTTCTAGTGCCTAATATTATGAAGAGGTAAAATTTGTAAGTTTGTATGTAGGTCTCTGGAACTACTGCTCCGATTGCGAAAATTTTTTCACCGTTAGAAAGCTGCTTTAATCCTGAGTGCCATAGGCTATATTTTATGTATGCGGGCAAAGCCGCGGGAAAAAGCTAGTCTATAATATTTATGTATTTTGAAATATATAATGTTTGTTTATCAGTCGTCTAGTACCCATAACACAAGCTCTGCTTAGCTTGGGACTAGATAGATAGTTGTGGAATATTTTTTTTTTTTTATTTTTTTTTTATTTTTTCTTCATTTATTTCTTTCTAAAAAAATCTCCTAATTTCAAAATAGATCACCAACAAAAGATCCCACGCAACACATACACCTTTCTTCATTCGACCACGAAACGACGAAAGCCTTCATCGGTTATACGAGCTTAGCATTAAAAGGTAGTTGTATCCAGTGGGCAGATATTTATGAGTAATGTCCCCGTGGGGATTATCTCAGCTCACCGACAGCTCCTGAGTGACCACATTTCCTAGTATGGTGATTCTGCTGGAAGTACTTGTGGATAGAGAGCTGATTGAACGGCTTTTGTCTTGGGAACGCGATAAAGCGGATGATATGTTCCAATATGGTGTTTAAGGTCTTTTTTTTTTCTGCTTTAGCGGTTGAGCTGATGCTGATTAAGCTGACAGCATCATGTACTGCGTTTGTGTGGGATAGTTTAAAGATGAAAGTATAAAAATAGTACATTTTGATACAAGTGCAGAAAGTTTTTCATTGAGAGAGCTGTAATGACAAATTTGCATGTGTATCAAACGACTTTTTTCAATACACTTACTAAGGAATGCGCTCTTGACTCTACGATGTACAATGCCCTTCACACCGCCAGAGACAGAAACAGATGGACGAATATCATAAAGGTTAAAGTGATGAAGCAGGGAGGTCACGACACTCAGCAATGAGGAATACGACGCAAGGAGGAGGACATAGGAATGAATGAATGGAGGTAGACAGGCAGCTAAAGCAGTTGTGGAAAATCTTTTTTCCTTTGAAAAATCCAGAGCCTAAAATCATATGAAACCTGAGTGGTTTTTATTTTTACTTTCCTTGTATTCATAATGAAAAGCACAGTGTTTACCTCGGGTTAAAGACTTAGTCTGACGAACTATTGGCGACTGGATGCCAAACTCTTTCTTGGGACTAAATAAGTTACTTACTATGTACTATAATATGGCGTATATCCACTGTCCCACTGCTGGGCAACGGCCTTCCTCCATTGCTTCCAATGTTTCCAGCTTTAAGCCACTTCTTGCCAATTCCTAAGGAAGGCATCTAAGTCGTCCCGCCATCTCCTTCTTGGTCTGCCACGACCCCGTCGTGCGATTTCATGGCACCGACTTTGTGTTTTTTTAAAAGCACAATATTCGTAGATATTGCTTGTCTAGTGAGTTTTAATATTATTCAGAAGCCATATAGTTACAAATTGTGCTGTTGGTTCATCCTCATCATCAGCCTTTTTAATGTTCCCATTGCTAGGACTCAGACCTCCTCTCTAGGTGAGGGAATGGGCCGTAATCCACCACGCGGGCCCAGTGCGGTTTAGTAAATGTCACATGTCTTCGAATTTTTGGTTCTAGGACATGCCGGTCTCCTCACGGTGTTTTCCTTCGCCGTTTTGAGAGGAGTGGTGATGAAATAAATTGCACAAAGTAATGCGCCTAGCTGGGTTCGAATCCGCGACATATAACTCGTAAGTTGAGGCCATTACCACTCGACCACCACTGTTCTCAATCACTGTTGTTGGTTCAAAGTTAATGAAACAAATATCTTTTTTTTTTATTGATTCGCTTCATTTTCGCTGTCAATCTCAAGGCCTTTTATCAGCCGATACGATTAGAATCTAGAATAAATCTTGTAGAATGCTACGTAAAGAAGACGTTAGGAACGTTTAGTGCCAATAAAAGATGAAGATCAAACCTTCCGATAACACGACCGGACTGTGATTGGCTAGCTTTTATAATACTTCATAAGTCGTAAAGGACTGTGTTAACCTCTTTCTGAAGAACTCTTAGTAAATACGGTACTTTCTTCTCTGTGTGTGTTACTTTTGAATATTGTTCTGTAAGCTTATCTAAGAGCGTCCAACCCAAGATATTTATACAACCGCTCTTAGGTGATTATGACGTTATTACACATCTGTCTCCAGATATTTTGGAATAGTGATGTACCTTTGCTGGCAATATTGCCGTGAAGTGGGATTATTGGTGGGAATATTGCCGGGAATATAACCCGAAGTATGAATATTTAAAAAAAAGACAGCTAAACTGTACAATACTGGACGCGGAGTTTTAGGCTCATAATTTTTTGTTGAATAGGTTTATGTCTAAAAAGTAATTATGCAAAGTCTCAATGTTAGGAAACACATACTTTTTGAGAAAAAAAATAGTTAAAATCGACAATTTTTCGTAATTTTTACGCCATTTTGACAGATGTCATTCACTTTTTGCTACTTCAAAAGCAATTAAATCGCGAATCCGTAGTCGACTACGACTTTTAAGTAATTTTGGAGTGTTTTGAGGTTAGGTTACAAAAGATTATTTTTCTTGGAAACAATGAGTTACCTTTTTCTTGGGAGTAGGGGAGAGGTTGACCCCCCCTACCTTAAAACCCTCAAATTTACGATTTTTTGGTTCCTAACCTCAAAATTTCATTCTTGAATATCTCCAAAAGTATGAGTTTCCTAGATTCGGGAGAGGGGATGGGGGGCTTCCCTCCCCTCCCCCCTTCCCCCCACCCCAAGAACCCATTATTTCCGCGTCCAGTATTGTACAGTTTTACCCTAGCTAAGTCTAATTGTTAGCTTACACAGAACTGATTCACCCTGTTCCCCGTACTAGTATGAACTGTATTACGTTGAAACAGTATTCATCGGCCGCGGTTTATATAAGTTCTTAGATTAGACTAGTAGCACGAATAATGTAACAAATAATTAATTTGAGTAACAAATGAAAGAAAGACGTTACTAACGTTAGATACAGCGGGTATACATTAAATATTGTCATCCGTTATTTTATGAAAATTGTAGGTAGTTCTAAAAGTTGACATAGTATATGCAAGGCTTATAGATGCTTCGTTTGTTTACATGGTTGTTATGTGATAGATAAATAATATAAAATAATAATAATATTCCACAACTATCACACAACGCCATCTAGTCTCAAGCTAAGCAGAGCTTGTGTTATGGGTACTAGACAACTGATAAACACACTTATATTTTTCTAAATACATACACATTATAGATAAATTACACCCAGACATGATAAACAACCATGTAGCACCCACTCCTATCAAGATCGGAGACTCTATACTCGAAGTTGTGGACGATTACGTCTACCTCGGGCAGACAGTCCAGTTGGGTAGATCTTATTTCGAGAAATAGGTCAACCGTCGAATCCGACTCGGCTGGGCAGCGTTCGGGAAGCTACGCGGTATCTTCTCATCCAATATACCACAGTGTCTCAAGACGAAAGTCTATGACCAGTGTGTGTTGCCAGTGATGACATATGGATCCGAAACGTGGTCGCTCACAATGGGCCTCATCAAAAGCTTAAAGTCACCCAAAGAGCAATGGAAAGGGCTATGCTCGGAGTTTCCTTGCGTGATCGAATCAGAAATGAAGATATCCGCAGGAGAACCAAGGTTGCCGACATAGCACAAAGAATCGCCAAACTTAAGTGGCAATGGGCAGGGCACATTGCTCGCAGAACAGATGGCCGTTGGGGCCGAAGGGTTCTGGAGTGGCGACCGCGTACCGGAAAACGCAGCGTTAGAAGGCCTCCTACAAGGTGGACTGACAACCTGGTGAAGGTAGCGGGAATCCGATGGATGCGGGACGCACATGATCGTTCGTTGTGGCGACGCTTTGGGGAGGCCTATACCCAACAGTGGACGTCTATCGGCTGAAATGATGACACCCAGACACAGAACAAATGATCATGCTCATCACACAAACATTTGTCCTGGGTGGAAATCGAACCCACGACCTCCGGCATAGCAGTCAGGGCCACTAACCGCTAGACCAACAGGCCAGTCAAATTTATGCAAATGCATCGCAACTGTTGTTGATTTATTGGTGGCAATTTTGCCAGCAATTTTCCCCATATTGCCGACAACGGCACATCTCTATTTTGGAAACACAGATTGTGGATATTATCTAAGTTTCTATAAAGTATAAATTTGTGTAAAACTAATTCAGTAAACACCTTTGAAAATCTATTATTTTAAAAAAGAACCTATATTTATAGAAACCTTAAATATATAATAGAGGTTTTAAATGACGATTTTTTTTTCCAAAAACTTCTAAGGTTGGTAAATGTTCCCACTGCTAAGACCCAGGGCCCCAAGTCTGCTATTTTTATAAATTCGTCATTCCAACACGATCCCATTGTCATTTTGCTAAAAGTATGTAATCTGCTAACCCATAATGATCGATCATTGATCGGTCAATGGTCTTGTAATAGAATTGTGGTAGAATGACAATATTGAGCTTATTAAAAGCACTAACTGCGCAATAACATCGTAATGGTAGGTCACTGATCAAAGGAAATATAATTTTTGCAGATTACCGCATACGTCAGATATTCATTTGTCATTATGTACGAGATTACCATTCTATGCCATTTCTTTAAATGGAGTGTCAGTGTTTGACCATCGGAAAGTCATAATGACGCCATTATATTAGTAGATTATCAAAACTTGTCTAAATCAACAATTATGAAATCAATGATAGACCATTCTGATATTATTGTAATAGCAGACTTGAGGCCCTGGCCTTCTGTCTAGGAGAGAAAATGGGCTGTAATCTCCGACACGGGTCCAGTGCGGATAAGTGAAAGACATGAATTTTTGACTCTAGAAAATTCCAGCTTCCTCACAGCGAAATTACTATTTAGCGTTTTGAAAAATAAAACTTAATATGTATAAATTAAAAGTTACTACTTACCATAATCGCAACAATACGACGTTTTCTTGGTTTTGTACGTAAACAGTAAACTATGCTTACCTGTAAACAATGAAACATAATATTTTATTAATAATTAAAAACACAACAACATTATTCTAAAACACTAGACTTGTGATTGCTTCTGACGCGAATGAACCATCTCAACGATTTACGTAAAATTTTCATTAGAAATATATAATTATGTAAGTTGCTTCTCCATTCTCAAACGGCTGAATGGATCTTGATGAAACCGGGTGCACGGACAGAAAATATATTTATTTATTTTATTTTACAGAAGGTTTACAGACTAATTTAAAACCTGAGATATTAAGAGATGTCCTGAAACAACACAGCATAGTTAATTTCCTATCAGACGGCTGTCCGAAGCAAGTCATCTCGTAAAAGTAATATAATAATAATATATTCCACAACTATCGCACAGCGCCGTCTAGTCCCAAGCCAAGCACAGCTTGTGTTATTGGTACTGGACAACTGTAAACACACTTATATGTTTTCTAAATACATACATATTATAGATAAATTACACCCAGACACAGAACAAATGATTATGCTCATCACACAAACATTCGTCCTGGGTGGGAATCGAACCCACGACCTCCGGCATAGCAGTCAGGGTCACTAACCACTAGACCAACAGGCCAGTCAAAAAGTGTATCGATCGTTGTGATTTTCACACATACTACAGAAATAATAAAATAATCAATAAATAAATATATATTTAAATATACGTTTATTACTAAAATATATTTCTGTACTTTTATTTTATGGCATTATTTATAAGGAAAGATATTCCGCGGCGTTCTTAAGCCGCCATCTTGAAAGCACTCACGCACGTGTTGATGAAGATTTCGTGTCGAATCGAAGCGACCGCAATTTTCTTAAGCGATGCCCCAACGTCGGTACTATGGCTTCTCTTGCGATAATTTTTAAATGACCTTTGTCTTATAAAAAGGAATAAAATTGGCTTTTAACGTTTTAGGTGCAAGCACTACGAGCTCATAAAGTGATGTATTTGACAACCTAAACTGAATTGTCAATGGGATGGAGCTTACAACATTATTTTTGGTAGGTATATGCGAAATCCAAAACACATGTCTAGTATTTTTATGTAAAGAATCTATGTACAAAATTTCATAACTGTAGCATGAAAAATCACAAAGTTATAAGCTTGTTATGTTATTTGGTTGTCCGCATAAATACATAGTCACCGCGCCATCCGGGCGACTGAGCGGTTGGTTTGCTTCCACACCCAGCTGTGCGTTGGCTCCTGATGCCCGCTATGACATGTCGTGACCTGTGCAAAAACTGAATATAGTTCGTTCAGAATCAGTTACTGAATCGATGCCAATAATTTTAACACCATTATTATTAGTAATATTTTTCCCAAAAAAAGTTACAAGTTGGACACCACCGACACAAAGCGGGCATTAGGTGCCAACGCACAGCTGGGTGCGGGAGCAAAACAACCCCTCAGTCACCCGGATAGCCACCTATCCATTATTTATGCGGACAACCAGGGCCTCAAGTCTGCTATTACAATAGTGTCAGAATGGTCTATCATTGATGTCATAATTGTCGATTTTGACAAGTTTGGTAATCTACTAATATAATGGCGTCATTATGACTTTCCAATGGTCAACCACTGACACTCCATTGAAAGAAGTGACATAGAATGGTAATCTCGTACATATTGACAAATGAATATTTGACGTTTGCGGTAATCTGCTAAAACTTTGACAGTTTATTTGATCAGTGTTTTACCATTAGAACGTTATTGTGCAGTTATTGGTTTTAATATTCTCGAAATTATCATTCTACCACAATTCTATTACAAGACCATTGACCGATCAATGATCGATCATTATGAATTAGCAGATTACAAACTTTTAGCAAAATGACAATGGGATCGTGTTGGAACGACGAATTTATAAAAATAGCAGACTTGGGGCCCAGGTAACATATCAAGCTTATAACTTTGTGATTTTTCATAAGACAAAAATACTAGATACGTGTTTATGATTTCGCATCACTAAAACTAATGTTGTGCAACATCACGCAGCGATCACAAAACAGATAGGTACAGAAGTCAATTTCATGTATGTACTTCACTTTTTATACCTACGCGTTGCGATCGCGCTAGGGTCAGCGCGTTGCGCCGAACTGTACGAGTGCGACCGGGCGATTGAACCGAGATATCGTGTCCGTAAGCGGTGTCTACGTGTGCGTTGCTCGAGCGCGTTTTGTATGTAGACTGTCTTCTGTACCTATCTATTTTGTGCTGCGACCCACTGGAGCGGGACAGTAACCGAAGACGCGGCGACAGTTAGCTAGTAATAAAATTAATTGTCAATCAGCTAGTCAAGCCAGTTAACGCGGACATTGGTACTGAACATTTGCCAGTTGTAATAAGAGGTTAAATTGGTTTACACTATTAAGAAAACCAGATACCCACAGTAGAAAATACCGCTAACCTAGTTAACTTTGTACGCAGTAAATAAGATTTGCCATAAAATTCAAATTAAACGGGAGCCATCAATTTAGTAAGTATTGCTAATAAAATTAACGTGGAACTGTATTTTCATCACCTAGTTACATTATAGATAGAAAGCTGCCAAGTTCAAATGCAGATAACTTGCTTTTATGAAGGTATGTTGATTTAACTTAAATAATATCCTGAAGTTAACACTTTAAACAATTATAAAGCTACAAACTATCGAAGCTTTCATGTCTCATATTTCATTGATAAATATCTTTATTTTGCAAATAGGTTTTTAGGGCCCTTTTCCTGTCACGCGTCTTTTATCCCGCATGCGGGTGATAGCACGCTCCGGGCCACACCCAGGACAAAAATTTCATTTGCTGCTGCAGTGTTGTGCAGGTCGCCAGTGGGTAAACTTGTTTGCGATATATGCGGACTATGAGCATGCGTGCAGCCCGCTTCACAGTAAAAACAACACTGAAGGCAGAAGATCACCGCCCGCATCCGGATAACGCGCACGCGGGCTGTGCGCCCGCAGCCGATCCGCGTTCCGCGCACGTGCTAGCTGCATGGTAGGAAAAACATGTATCAAATGATAGGCAGCGGGCATTCCGCATGTGGGTGAGAACCGCGTGCGGGCTAAAATGCGCGTGACAGGAAAAGGGCATAAACACTTATACACGTAAATTTTTCGTCAATTTTAACTAGATGAGGCCGGTGTTTCCTAGCTGACTACCTTCAGAAGAAACACCGAAACAAACTCAGGGGTCAAAGTCTCTTTTAAAGTCCATACAGCAAACATGTAATGGTCAAATCTTATGAGAACCTTGCAGATTGAGCCTGAGATGGTATTTTGAAGAAAGAACCACACAGTGTAATACAGTTTTTCTTCTTTATTTTTTATTACCTAACTTTTGTATCAAAATTGTTATTTTGGGCTAATAAAAATATTATTATTATTATTAGTTCTAAGAGAACCTGTCCAGTCAGTGCAAGCATTTGTCAGTATGCGTGTAGCTCAAATATAAATTTCTTCTTTGTACTCGCCTCTTCCCGTTACTTGCGGTCGGCTTTCATAATTCGGCGCTCTGCATTTCGCTGATAAGCATCGTCATCTGCACGACCAAACTTTTGCATGTCTTTGCGGGCATTTGTCACCCAGATAACTTGCGATCCACCTCTCCCTCTCTTCTGTGTAGCCATGGAAAAGCACTTTTTCACGATATGTTTATCGGGTCTCCGCATGATATGTCCGTACCATCTTAATTTGGATTCTTCTGCTATTCACATATTTAAAAATATCTTAACTAATAAGGAAAACAATAATAACCCTTAATTTATTAAACCCCAAGCGAACGCCGGCGTTCCCTCTGGCGTTTTTTTTTTCTATTGCGTCTCGAATTCGGTATTCGAATAGTTAAATAATAATTAAAACTAAGCAAAAACTATCTAACATCAACGTAATATCACACTACACTCCTGCGCATCGCTTGCAACTAACAAGTAGTTGATTTTATAAAAAAAAAATACAAAATATATTTTTTTTTTTTGAAACAGGAAATCATCAAACGACTTCTTCCGCTCTAGGGAGAAACAGCGTTGAAGGGCGTGTCACGGTGTCAGACTTTGCCTCAATAAAACCTACCTGTGTCCTTTAGTTGCTCTTTGTGTTCTAGGTTTCAAACGTTCCTGTAGCCAACTTAAAATACGTTACAGAACTAAATCTTCATTTTACTGTAAGATACATAAACCCTCTTTACATAGACGTCTAGTCTAGACTACCTAGGACCCCTAGCGGAACAAGGTCCTTTCAAACCAAGTCATTCCACTCCGGGTTACTTAATAATAACTTTACACTTATCTGTGCCGCTTCTACCGGGTATGGTTAGCAAAAACATGAATAATGTTACAGTTCTACTAAATAATATTATTTTTCGAAAATAAATATATGGCTAAAGAGTCTTTAAAGTAATAATAATAAATTTACTGTACCATTGTTACAAATAGTACCTAAAATTAAATAATTTAACGTATTATAGGTCTGTAACTATTTGCGGGCTTCAGCTAATAAGTAATCTGTATAATCGTCTGTATCTTGGGGACCGGGTCGAAGTCTAAAAACACACCATTTCTAATCTACACTAATAATATAAAGAGGAAAAATTTGTATTTTTGTGTGTATGTTTGTAATGAATAAACTCATAAACTGCTATGCCGATTTCAAAAATTATTTTACCATTAGAAAGCTACATTCACCATGAGTAACATAACATATATAACATATATTTATTGCCAGTGCGAAGCCGGGACGGGCCTGTAGTTGTATATAAAATAAAATTCCATATTTTGTGTCTCAGTGTTTGTCAAACTCCTCCATAACAACTAGAACAATTTTTATGATATGTTTTGTGTATATTTAGTAGGTCTGAGAATAGATCGTAAACTACCATTTACCCCCTTCCCCTGACCCCCATTTTTCCTTAAATTTTTTTTGATATTTACCAACAATTTCATTCCAAACCTATATTTATTTCAAAGAGAAGAATTATGGCCTAGTCTTTAGCTTGGCTGAAGCCAAGCTAGTTTGGTTATCCTGAAGGAAATAATATCTTATACCTACTACAACCAAGAACTACAGCATGACTGACCTGTTGGTCTAGAATGCTATAGAAGATTATCTTAATAAATGCGTGGCGCGAATCTAACTCACAATTTCATGCTATATAACATATGCATAGTTGACTGGCCTGTTGGTCTAGTAGTCAGTGGCCCTGACAGCTATGCCGGAGGTTGTGGGTTCTATTCCCACCCAAGACAAATGTTTTTGTGGTGAGCACGATCATTTGTTCTGTGTTTGGGTGTAATTTATCTATAATATTATGTATTTATAAATATACTAGCTTTTGCCCGCGCGGTTTCGCTCCCACTCTTCCCTACTCCACCCTACTATACCCTACTCTACCCTACCCTATCCTACTCTACCCTACTTAAAACTACTCTACTCTACTCTACCCTACTATACCCTACTCTACCCTACTTTACCCTACTATACCCTACTCTACCCTACCAAACTTCACATAAACCATCAACTAAATAGTCCGAACAAAGCCTAAACATTTGGTTTGGATAGGTGAGCCCGTTCTTGAGTTATAAAATTACAACGAAAAGTGGCATTGATTTTTATATATATAGATATAAGTATTTTTATCAATTATCTAGTCCTCATACCACAAGCTCCGCTTAGTTTGGGACTAGATGCCATTATGTCCAAGTTGTGGAATATTATTATTATTAAAAAAACTTTTCCCTTTTCCTTTTCCTCCAACCGTACTCCGCCCTTCCGCGCACCGTATCTAATTAATTTCCTCAGCAATGTACGCACGACAGAGCCCTGTCCATTACTCGACGCTCCACTATGACCGTTTATTAATGAACTCTTTTGCTAACCGTACCTACGGAGTAGTTACGGAACAAAAGTATCGATATGGGTTCAAGTGTGTTCTAATTTGGAAAAAAAAAATGCCACGATAAAACTAAATTACACAATTGGTGGGTCACGAATTCAGTACCTGCTCATCAATTTCTTGACTCGCCTAAATATTTTTGTCACAATCATGTCTAAAATACAAGGACTATCGATAAAAAATTTTTGACAGCTGTCAAAAGTGAGAACTAGATTGCCTAAAATACGAGGAATATCGATAAAAAATTTTTGACAGCTGTCAAAAGTGAGAACTAGATTGCCTAAAATACGAGGAATATCGATAATATTCTGATCTTTATTCCGAATCATGTCAGAAAATAACAAAGTCCCGCAACTTTAAATGGTTCCTGAAGACAATATCGGTTGACCCGTGTTTCTTTATCGCCTTTAAGAGGCATTCTTTGAATATATCAATGTTATTACCGACGTTAACGTGGGAAAACCTCGAAGATTACCCTCCGCTAGATCTGTTTCTGAAAATGGCAGTAGAAAATCGTGTAGGATGTAAAAGTCTAAACTAGTTATAAATGGAATGTTGCTTTATTATTGACCATTAGGAGGGTTGAACTTTATAAAAGAATCTTAGTGGATGGCAGACGGATACCAACAATAGGAAGGATAATAGTCGGCATTGCGTACAAACTGCCTACAGGTCATTGAACTCGCTCAGCTGACGTTTTCTTAAAGAAATTAATTTCGTACATGCGTGAATTAATACGAGTTTTGAACAAAGGTACTTTATTCTTTAATGTTATCTTTACAAATCGATAGTGTTTCATGTACCGGATTAAAATTTAACGGTGTATAGCAAAGGTTTCTACTTATTTTTTTCGTAATGTATAATCTCAAAACCTACTGGACCGATTTTAAAAATTCTGTCACCAATTTAGAATGCTATTTTATCACTAATAAACATAAGCTAAATATTTACTAGGTACTATAACGCTGGCGAAGATGCTGACAGTAGATTGGTACCTAATAAAAAACAATGACAAACTTTAAATTATCCACTTTTACATCCAATAGATTTGTAATTGCTTCACAAAAATGTGAAACGAAATTGCAGAAAAAAACATTACCGACAATTTTTTGCTTACTTAACACACATCACTAATTTCGTGAAAAAATAATACACAATTCTTAAATTGATCACTTACTCCAATACACGACAAAACCAATCAAAAAAAAAAGCTGAGCAATTTTAATTACATCTATAAAGTGGAACAAAACCTTGCAAGACACAGCATCCCGCTCAGCTCCTTCCAACCAGATTATATGAATTAAGAAAATTACACCCTCCATCCTTGACATGCAGGAACGAACAAAAAATGATCATCTTCATTACATCTTGTGCGTTAGAATTATAGGATAGGCTTAGAAACTCATATTTAATCATATATTTTTAGTGTTTGCGTTGGAATTTTTGTGATAGCTCCTGAATCGAGATGGCATAATTATGATTATGTTGCGCTGGTCATTTGATTTTGTTGCGCAGATTATTTGATTTTATTTTCAAATAATTAGGAGCTTACTTTGAAATATAAATTATCAAAGAAAAAAATGTTTTTTTTTTTAATTGGAAATCATCCAATGTTTCTCCCGCCCTAGAGCGGAGCGATACGGCAAGTCAGAGTTTTACTGGCAAAAACCACACCTGTGTCCTTCAGTTGGCCTTTGCTTTCTAGGACCACGGGTAATCGTATATGTCGTGGCCGGATCTTAAAATTTAAATTTAAAACGATCTGGCCAGATTTACTTGGTCATATCATGGAGTAGTAATTTTCTGCGATCTAGCCACGACGTATATACTATGCTACATACACCACATCGCCACTTTCTATCAGGTGAGATAGTCCTACAGTGAAACCAATACTAAGTCTTTTTTGAAGCTTTATTTTTCCCGGGAGAACCATTTCTTTTTTCTTTTTGTTTTGTACATACAGTTTCTCAACCTGATTAAGTAATTAGGTACGTCTCAATTGCAACTACTGACTTACCCAGCTATAAAGTGCGTAGGTACAATCAATTTGCAAGTTTGATTAGTACTCTTTGAATTAAATGACCTGAATAAGAAAACATCAATAAATAATTCCGCCTCCAGCTTTCTCAGAGTGTTTGAAAGTTTCGCAATTTACCTACTCATATAAATTGATCGATCACTTATTGATTCAAATCGCTGGACTCGAATAGCTGTACTATTTATATAAGTTATATTTAGGTTCTAAGACATGGCGGTATCCTCACGATGTTTTCCTTCACCGTTTTGAGAGCAGTGGTGATGAAATAAGTTACACAAAGTAATGCGCTGACTGGGTTTGAACCCGCGACCTACAACTTATAAGTCGGGGCCGTTACCACTCGGCCACCACTGCTCTAGAACCAATAAATTCGAAGACATGTGACATCCACCAACCCGCACTAGATAGGTACAGAAGACAATCTCATGTATGTACTTCACTTTTAATACCGACGCTCGGTGGACGCACACTAATGAGCGTTTGAGCCGGAACTGTTCGACGAGTGGTCCGAGACGCTCCGAGATATCGTGTCCGTGAGCGGTGTCTATGTGTGCGTTGGTCGAGCGCGCTTTGTATGTAGATTGACTTCTGTACCTATCTATTTTGTGCCTGAGTTCTAGCAGTGGAAAAGTCAAACATTGTAAGGCCGACCATGCTATATATTTAGGTATTCGAATAACTTAAGTTCGGTTTTGATTTCAAAACAAAGAAGAGTTTTGGCCCACAAATCCACTAAACCGTGTTTAAAATATTGTTCTAATTTTGTTTATCGTTTGAAGATGACAGAGACAGATGATGGTACATTTCGTGTTTAATGTTTTAGGGATTATAGTGTGATAAATCAAACACTTCAGGATAAATTGTATAAGTATTTTATTCACTTTGATCAACACAATTTCATACTTATCGTTCTATTAACAATCATTTACAAATACACAGATTAGTCGGACATGTTTTCTGTTCAACGACTCAAAGCAGACTGACTCTGTCCAAAATGACAGTAACAAACTCAGTGTTTCCCTACCACAAACTTTCACAAACACTCGGTCGACTAACCGACCAATCAGAGCAAAGTAAAGAGTACGTAACATCAATTGACTAACTAATATACATTAGAGTTTATCTAATAATTAACTGCAAGTAAATATTTCATTTTAACAATTATGATATATTTATACATAACAAATCCATAAAGTCTAATATTATAAATTATTACTTAATATCTACAACGAATGTCTAAAGTTCATGTAACTACTAGCGCCATCTATCGCTTATCATTGGAAGTTGAACGATTTATGAATATTTTCTTTAAAAATCATTACATTCGGCCATCCGACATCGTGCGATCTCCTGACGCACGATTACAATTAAAATGATAGGATATTTTCATTAAAATTATGAAACTTAATTCCAGTTCTACAAGGAACTGAGTCTTACATTCATAATCATTACATTCGGCTTAGTCTTGATTATTTGCTTTATCGTCACGTCATATGTTTATAACATTCTCATCACACGAAGAATAGAGTATTTTTTTTTGTCAAAGGCTTTTCTCTATATCCGAGTTTATATATGGTCGGAGGAAAGTATGCTTCTAAATGTTATTCCTCAGTTTGCTAAAATCGGTAATTACAGTAATTTTATACTTAAAACTTTGTTTTTTTTCAATGGATCTATGGATTTTAAAATGAGGCAAATTCAATTTTACCCTCATAATTGCAATCAGATCTACTAATCTTTATTAAACCACTTATGCTGTAGGCTGTATCAAGGATTTTACTGATAACGAAAGTATCTTTTTGCTAGTCTAACCCAGATATTGGCGCTCACTTCATATCTTAAACTTTTTAACGTATTTTACTTCGTAATGTTTATCATTTAAAGGCACTCTGATCCTGGTAGTTTTGTGGCAGTCTGTCTAGTGGGACATTTAACAGAATTAATAACACGCCATAGGCATATGTTTCCTTGGTGTTCGTCATAGGAATCATTTTATTTTGCTAGGGGATTTAAAATAGTGGTTATACATTTTAGCAAAACCGCGCTCAACCTTAGACAAGATACAGCGTTAAAAACAAGGTCAATACCATGACTATCGCAAAAGCTCTTGATAGTAGGGTATCTAAAAGAAATCCATGATTGCAGTATTATTCAAGTTAATAAACTACTGTCAAATATGTTTTATAACCAACACTCAATTAGGTACTCAAAACCATTGGTCAATGTTAATTATGTGAGACTGTAAGCATAAAGTAAAATTGATCAGCTTTTTGTTCGAAAGTATTCTTCATTATTTACGCGCACTGAATTCACTTCATGTCATTAGGTTTTTCATCGGGTTCAGCTATAAGAATTTGAAATCTAGATCTTATTCATGTAATCCTAAGCAAATGCTGGCGCTTGCTCTCTCATTTTGTTTCTATTGTGTCTCTAGTCAAAGTATTCGAAAATTTGATATTTAGATCAATTCTCGTCTCAATACTATAAACAGAAACAGTATTCGTCTTAATTTCTGTGGAAAACACGATATTACGACTCAAGGTATCGACATACGCGTCCTAGATCTTACACTCTCAGTGGTTAAATGAAACTCACAAATCTGTAGCCACCATGTTGCTACATGTTGTGTGGCGACTCGTTTAGTCAGAGTTCATTACTTTCATTATTTGAAAGAATAATATAAAACAGAAACTTAAGCATTTAGAATAAAAGTGATCCTTCAGCTAGAGGCTAAGGGCTTAATTGTACTAATATTATCTCTCAAATAATATTAGCAGCATATGTGCGTGATTTCGTACCAAGTAAAGGTTCTAATAATGAAGTTCGGATCGCACTGTTCGTCAAACTTTATTTTTATTTGAAACCTTGAAATTGGTCCTCTACTCTAGTGTATGGATTTTCAATCCCTCTTCCCCTTAACCGAATAAATAACGATGTAATATTTAGCTCTATTTAAATCATTCATTGTATCATAATCACCTTAGGAACCGGCTTCGATTTCAGTCTGGACGACGAGAACTAGTTATGGTCATGTAATAGTATATATTTTATCCTACTTGTAAAATAAATATCATTGTGTTCTCTATCTATGGAATCAGTCTCTGCTACAGTATGCACACGTCACAGGAATTGAAAACGTGTAATAAATCCATTTCCTCGTCTACAATTTAATGGTTTGGCTCAATTCCTAATAGATTTATCATTAATCCCGTGTGTTTAAATTTCTATCTGCAGCTCTTTTACTTATATGTTATCCGTATATAAGCATTAATTTGTCGTAATAATATTCACATAAGTTACACCTTAATTCTTACTAGCTAACATTTCTGCTTGAAACCGACCATAATTCTGCTCATTAGATAAAATCATTTTAGTTTAGTTTACCACTTCGTCACTAAATGCTAACTTACAAAACTTGGCAAGGTTTCGTAAATTTTCTATTTTCTCTTGGTAAGACTAGCAAGTTTTTGAGACAAATTGTATAGTCAGTTTCTGATCCTACTTGCTTAATACAAATCAATTATAATTACTCTTTCTAATCAAACTTAAATACTCTCAAAATTTACAGAAGTGATATAACTCCCGTATCACAAAGTTCCAATGGATATGTTCAAACCTCGATACTTGTAACGCTTTCCTCCTTGAAAATCATTTAACCACTCTCTTAGACCAACGTGGGGTACCTCTTCGCTTCTTGCATCGTGGTGGTGTCTTATTCCTTCCAAATCGTCTCTTTGCATCATTTTTCTTCAAGTCTGTACTGTTTGAACCAGGAACTATCTATTTGTTCAATAAGACTGGCAATTTTTCCTTCTGTAGTTCTGTCGGAATCCAAGTCCTCAAAAATAAAAAAAATCAGTGGTTAAAACATTTACAGGAAATAGTACTTGTATCGTTCATTTGAAACTCTTTTTTAAGAATCAAATCCCAGTGTTAAATTATACTTTCAATTCAATTTATCTATACCTATAATATCTTCAAAAACTATAACAGAATGTTCAAATCTCATCCAATAAACAGTTATGATATGAATAAACTTAATAAATTATTCAATTCATTTACAACATCTGCATTAAGCCAACGTAGTCAGACTAAAATCACATTAATAGGTAAATTCATACGTTACTTACGCTCTTGAGGATAATTTCATCTGCACCGGGCACACTTAACCCGAATCTTAATTGGCTCATCTGGCCAAATCAAATGGCCCACTTGGCCTCAGATGGCCCACTTGGCCTCAAATGGCCCACTTGGCCTCAAATGGCCCACATGGCCTCAAATGGCCCACTTGGCCTCAAATGGCCCACTTTGCTCCAAATGGCCCACTTGGCCTCAAATGGCCCACTTGGCCTCAAATGGCCCACTTGGCCTCAAATGGCCCACTTGGCCTCAAATGGCCCACTTGGCCTCAAATGGCCCACATGGCCTCAAATGGCCCACATGGCCTCAAATGGCCCACTTGGCCTCAAATGGGCTCGCTTAGCTTCATCAAAGGCATGCTTGCCTCATCCCTCATTAAGGCTCGCTTGGTCTTATTAAGGCTCACTTGGCTTCGTCAAAGGCACGCTTAGCTTCATCAAAAGCACGCTTGGCTTCATCAAAGGCACGCTTAGCTTCATCAAAGGCACGCTTGGCTTCATCAAAGGCACGCATGGCTTCATCAAAGGCACGCTTGGCTTCATCAAAGGCACGCTTGGCATCATCAAAGGTACACTTGGCTTCATTAAAGGCACGTTGGGCCTCATCAAAGTCACGTTTGGCCTCATCAAAGGCACGCTTGGCCTCATCAAAGACACTCTTGGCCTCATCAAAGCACTGAAATCAATTCAAAACATTTCAAATGAACCAACATTAAGGCTCGCTTGGTCTTATTAAGGCTCGCTTGGCTTCGTCAAAGGCACGCTTGGCTTCATCAAAGGCACGCTTGTCTTCATCAAAGGTACACACTTAGCTTCATCAAAGGCACGTTTGGCCTCATCAAAATCACGCTTGGCCTCATCAAAATCACGCTTGGCCTCATCAAAGACACTCTTGGCCTCATCAAAGCACTGAAATCAAATCAAAACATTTCTAATGAACCATTTACAGACTCATAAATTGCCAAGAAGTCAGTAAGTTAGCAAATTGACGGTAATTACATATTCCAAAGTGTAGATCTCTATGGAGAAGAAATTCCATTTACAGCCTTTTAAATCGTGTTATACATATACAAACTCAGTTTTAACTTTGTTCTCTCAAATTCATTTATTGTTTGTCATAGGTGGAAATTTAGTTCATAAAACAACAGTACAAAATAAATATCATTTATCATTTAAGACTTATCATTTATCATCTATCATTTATCTTTTATCGTTTAAAATTTATAAATAAATAAATTTATCATTTATCATCATTTATCATTTACTATTTATCATTTATCGTTTAACATTTATAAATAAATAAATTTATCATTTATCACTGATCATGACCACCTATCACTGATCGCTTATCACTGATCACTTATCACTGATCACTAATTACTGGTCACTAATCACTGATCACTAATTACTGGTCACTAATCACTGGTCACTAATCACTGGTCACTAATCACTGGTCACTAATCACTGGTCACTAATCACTGGTCACTAATCACTGGTCACTTATCACTTATCACTAATTACTTATCACTAATTACTTATCACTTATCACTGATCACTTATCACTGATTACTGATCATTTATCACTGATTACTGATCATTTATCATTCATTATATATCATTTATCATTATTGTGACATACTAATAAGGGGTACAACATGTTTTACAACTATGCGTCGAAACGAAAGGGAAATTATCGTGCCACACAAAGTAATCCGAGGCAACAATGACAATTATCGCTTTGGGAAATAGGAAAATTTTACATATAAACTGTTTTTTTTTTTTTTTTTTTTTTTAATCTATCGCTATACGAATTCGATGAAATTAAATAAAGGAAAAGCAACCCAATTTGAAATATAGAAACTAAAATGAATCACCAGCATTTAAGAGGTGTTTAGCCTGTCACCAACAGTAAGAAATTTGGGTGAGTATGATACTCGTCTAAAATACTTGGCACACTTGGCTAAAAAAATAAATAAATCTCGAGCTCACTTAGCTTCAATTTAGGCACACATAACCTCTTGTCTGAAGTAACACTAGCACACATGGGAAAAAGAATAAAAAATATCTCGAGCTCATTTAGCTTCAATTTAGGCACACAACTTCTTGGCTTAAAGTAACACTTGCACACTTTGGTGACAAAAAAAAATATCTCGAGCTCACTTAGCTTCAATTTAGGCACACATAACCTCTTGTCTAAAATCACACTAGTACACTTGGAAAGACAAAAATATATTTCTCGAACTCATTTATCTTCAATTTAGGCACATATAACCTCTTCCTGTTATCACTGCACATATTTGTAGGCATATCCCACTTCTGAAATGTGATAAATCAAACACTTCAGGATAAATTGTATAAGTATTTTATTCACTTTGATCAACACAATTTCATACTTATCGTTCTATTAACAATCATTTACAAATACACAGATTAGTCGGACATGTTTTCTGTTCAACGACTCAAAGCAGACTGACTCTGTCCAAAATGACAGTAACAAACTCAGTGTTTCCCTACCACAAACTTTCACAAACACTCGGTCGACTAACCGACCAATCAGAGCAAAGTAAAGAGTACGTAACATCAATTGACTAACTAATATACATTAGAGTTTATCTAATAATTAACTGCAAGTAAATATTTCATTTTAACAATTATGATATATTTATACATAACAAATCCATAAAGTCTAATATTATAAATTATTACTTAATATCTACAACGAATGTCTAAAGTTCATGTAACTACTAGCGCCATCTATCGCTTATCATTGGAAGTTGAACGATTTATGAATATTTTCTTTAAAAATCATTACAATAGCAAGTAGGCTTAAAGTTCTTCTTCTTATCGTATCGATGGCAAAACTAGTTAAATTCCTTGCCTGGCCCAGAATTCGGCCACGGCAATGCCGTCCGCTGATGCTGTCATTAGGTCCTTACGAGAGCAGGCAACAGGGCACGTTGGCTTAACGACCATCAGAGCTATTTACAATCTCCGCCGGTGCGATTCTTTAAGGGAACTGTTTAAAGATATTAACATAATGACGGTACCTTGTCAATATATCTATGAAAACATCATGTATGTTAGAAAAAATCTTCATCTTTTTAGCAAAAGAGGCGATAGACATAATTATGTTACAAGAAATAGGGATCAATTAGTTCAACCAGGTTTCAGACTGGCTAAAGTGGCCTCTTCTTTCATGGGGTACTGTTTGAAATGTTATAATAAAATACCACCCCAAATATTAGAACTCAATGAAATGAAATTTAAATCTTGTATTAAACGCACACTATGCAGGCAAGCATATTATAAGTTGGAGGATTATATTCAAGATAAAAATTCTTGGCTCAATGCTGGTCCAGCTCCACTACCACTAGGGCGTACTAATTAGTTGATTAGTTGGAAACTAATATTATTATTTTTAATATTATTATTTTTAATTTGAAAGACACAATTGCATTGTATAATGTAGAAGCACTTTTTCCAAGTTTGTGAATGTGAAGCACCATGGAGCATTTTTATTAGGTTACAACTTGTTTTTTTTTTTGACATTACGAGCATGGCAGTTGAGAGTTTGTCATGCTCACTCAAATGTCTCGCTGTTGGTGGCACGTGTTATTGGGTCGTTCAGTTCCCTTCAAAATGGTTGAGCTGAGTGGGGCTGATGCACGCGTCATGCTCGTGAACGGGTGCCGTCAGATGGGACTGGTCATCTCTTAGCTGCCAGTGGCTTAATTCAGTTTCTATCTTTTAATTATTTTACATTTTTTATTTCATTATCGACATTGTGCTCACATGATAGAAGCAACAAGTAATATGTAACCAAGCATTATATGTAACACATAATATGATTTAAAAGAGTGTCCATGGAGTTTCTTGCACGTTCTTCTCCATAGAGACCTACTCTTTGGAACGTGCAATTTAGCTTCACTTTTCTTGGACTGACCGACATTTGACTATTCAAAAGTGCCTGTAAATGGTCTATTTGAAATAAATGTTTTGATTGATTGATTGATTGATTGATTGGTTGAACTCGATATGTTGTGGTATAGGATACGATTGGTAAAGATTGGTAGGGGAAAGTTACTTTATCTTAATACCTTTATTAGTTTGGGTGTTCCAAGACATGGTCTAACTATGTGATCTAAATCCGTTGAGATGTTTGAGCGTAAAGGAATAAAAAGTAAAAGACTTTACAAATTGTAGAAAAGCAAAGCATTGTGCAGTGCAATGTTATAAATTAAAAATATACATTTAATGTAACAGAAGCTTAAGACAATTAATATACCTACCAATATGAGTAACTTAGTGCAAGTATAAATATTAAGTACTCATATAAAAAAAAAACATCAAATTTTAATATAAATTCAGTTCAAATTTTATAAAAATAGAAAAAAAAGCAATCAAGATGCAAAACAGATAAAAGATCTTCTATGGCATCATTTAAATTTGGATTAAACCAATTTTTTTTACCAAAAAGAATAAAATGCGTGAGAACCAAGCAAAGTCACAAATCACAGCTAGTTCTTTATAATTTAGTGCTCAAAGCAAAACCAAGGTCGTAAACAAGTCTGAAACCAGATTAATTTGCCAATGTTTATACAAGAGACATTAATTTTTAAAGAGGTAATAAATTATAATCAATTTGCGCAACATTTTTGTAGAGCAATAAATTTTTGAAGAAATTTTCTTGACAACTGCAGTAAGTTTATAGGAGCAATAAGAGATATTAGCATAAAATGGCTGAGTTAGGTAAACCAAATGCCTATGTTTTAAAATCGGTATGTCACAATTTTTATACATTACTACCCGGCGAACTTCGTACCGTCTAATAAATAAATTAACGCCAGCTACTGGCATTACTAATATTAAAATTACATTTTAATCCGAGATTGCGTTGTATTTGGATTTGGTATTTTGTAAGTTTTTCTATATTTTCTCACCGATTTAACCTTTCCTGGACTATCACGAATATTTCAAGATCAAAATTAGCCAAATCGATCCAGCCGTTATCGAGTTATAGCGAGACTAACGAACAGCTATTCATTTTTATATAATATAGAAGATAGATAGATAGATTATCGTCATTTCTGAACCATTGTCGACCATCACCATGTATCTATTGTACCCTTTCTTGTCATGTCTCTCAAAATATCTTTCTCTAATAGGTGACAGGACAGAATGGAAGTTACAAACGTGTTGCACCGACCCCAAATAAAACGAGACAAGGGGCAGAAAGACGATGATGATCACCATTTCAGCCGAAAAACGTCCTTTGCTGGACTTAGGCCTCCCACAAGTGTTGTCACAACGACCGGTGGACCCAAGCGTTTCATCTAGTCTTGCTTTCCAACCCTTTCCCTTAAAGTACGCGGTCTCCACTCCAGGACCTTTTAGGCCCATCAACCACCATAAGCGTAGGCTTTCGGACGGCAAGCAGTGGGCAGCTCGCTTTCCAGCCGTCCAGTAACCGTCCGGATTGAGTCCAAGTCATTGACGGCGCAGTATTCCACGCGCGCCTCAAGGAGATTTCTGCAATACCTTATGGGCCAAGTAGGGCCGAATTCTACTGGGGCCATGAGTTAGCTACTGAAATGATAACCCGGGATGGAAGGAACATAGGAGTGGTTTTTAGTCAGTAAAAGTCTGATATAAAAGGACAACATCATGACATCCCACTTAAAAAAAATACCTATGTGACCACTTCCACTTTACAACACCTTTTTTTTATGGTGGGAAAAAATGATCCAATGACATCCCCCGCGGGGCGGAGCGGGAGATAGTGTCAGACTCTTACTGACCAAAAGACCCACCCCATTCCTTCTAGCCTTCATACCGGGGCTCGAGCGCCCTTTCGGATAACCCTGGCCCCAGTAGGCTTCGACCCGGCTGGGTCCCTGCTGTTGCTGACAACTCCTTGAGGCGCGCGGGAACAGTGCGCGCCGACGACGACTTGGGCTTGGTCCGGACAGTTACCGGATGGTCGGACAGCGAGCTGCCAATTGCTCACTGTCCGCAAGCCCGCGCCTACGGTGGCCGGAAATCGGGATCAGAATCCCGGCGGCGGCGGCGGCGGCGATAACGCCGTTGCCTGATGCGTTCGGCCTCCTCCTTTGCGAACAGCGAGCTACCCATTGCTCACTATCCGCAAGCTCGCGCACTTCACAACACCTTCTATGAGTATATAACAACAATAATGGCAAGAGGTCGTATTGCTATTTCGATCTTTCAGTCTACTTAATAGAAAATTATGTCATCTTAAACTCATCATGGTTAGTTCAATCTTTTGTGCTGTTTCATCGATACAAAATCATTGCGGGTCAGTAAAAAATATGTAATATTAATTTAATGGTGTTTTTATCAGCTCGATCGAAGCTTTGCAAGACTGGACATCACAGCTGTTTGTTAAGGGGAAGTATGACACGAACAAGAAGTATTTTTAAAGATTAATGCGTAAAACGCGCATGCTTGCTATGCGCAATTACGAGAATTTACATTTACACGAATTTAAAAAAGACAATTACCATTTTGTATTAAAAAGTGTACAAGACAATATGCCCTAAAAAGGATTTATAAAAGAAGTTGTCATTCTGAAGGTTGATTATTTTAAAAACTAGTACCAATATCAGTTTTGAAGATGGAAAATCATCAAATATGTCTTGGAGCAGGAGGGAGTGTCAGACTTTTACAGACTAAAAGCACTCTAGAGCAGGAGAAGTCATTGGATCATTTTCCACCTCATAAACAAAACGGGTGTAACATATCCTGGTTTGGTAATCTACTAATATAATGGCGTCATTATGACTTTCCAATGGTCAACCACTGACACTCCATTGAAAGAAGTGACATAGAATGGTAATCTCGTACATATTGACAAATGAATATTTGACGTTTGCGGTAATCTGCTAAAACTTTGACAGTTGATTTGATCAGTGTTTTACCATTAGAAAGTTATTATGCAGTTATTGGTTTTAATATGCTCGAAATTATCATTCTACCACAATTTTATTACAAGACCAGCGACCGATCAATGATCGATCATTATGAATTAGCAGATTACAAACTTTTAGCAAAATGACAATGGAATCGTGTTGGAATGTCGAATTTATAAAAATAGCTGAGGCCACATGGTGGATTACATCCCATTTCCTCTCCTAGAGATTTTTTTTTAATGATCCCAGCAGTGGGATCATTAAAAGGCTGATAATGTTTTCTTTTTCTACTTTCACGCAGGAATAACCGCTGGCAGAAGCTCTTTTTAATACATACTTTCATACAATATAAAACTATCAAATCAGTTGTGTTACGTTAAACAAAGAAATAAATAATTCATACAGCAAAAAGAATACCTAAGCATTTTAAAGTTAGAGGGTACCTAAACATAATGTTGACGAACCCCCTTCAAGAAGTCACCTTAAAAACGCATGCACGTCCCCTTAACATTCAAACGGAATTTTCTCATTGTTTTGTTATTGTATAGAATTTTTTGTAACACTTCTTTTGTTACAAAAACTATTTAGTATTAGTACTTACACAAGGTCAAATATATGCACAAAATTTTGATCGATGACAACACGTTTTGAAAGCTGACCGCTATTTTAAACGCGTTTTTTTATTCTAAGTAACGTTTTTATAATTCATTCTATTCTATTTTTGAAAGTCGTTCGAGTGTAAATATATTAATTTTGTTGCTGTCTCAGTTTAATGGCTTACTTTTATTTTTTAAAGAACTCGTTTCTTTGTGTTGAACATTATTTCAAGTGTTATCAACACCTAATAATTATACATATGAACGCTAATTTGAATAAAATGCACAATAAAACCCTTGATTGTCAACTGTATTACAAGTTATTGCATTCTGTATCATTTATCCTCTGCCTTGAAAAAATAATTCCTTAATTTACAATAAGCAATAAAATAAATACATTTCATCCTTTCTTACTAAAATAAATGGCTGTCATTAATTCACTGTAACCAAGAATCTTGTCTAAATTATACTCACAATTATTTTCTCATCCACATTGTGAGACACTAAAATAGAATTATCAGTTCCATTCAAGTTTTTTTAATGAGGCGTATCGGGGGCTTATTACGCCGTAATGCGGTATTTACGCCTCTAATTATTTGAAATTAGTAAAATCAGATAACACCTGGATTGGACGTTTATCACTTTTTCAAAGAGCGATCATTCGCTTGCCGATTGCGTGCGAATCATAAGCGATGGCGAATGTTGATTATGTTCTTATGAAGTCTAGTAATAGATGTTGCATAAAGGACATTGTCCGATGTTATTAAGTGATATTTAATAGTTTTTTTTTTTTTTCTGTTGGTTTTTTTAATCCATAAGTAAAGATGATTTCAAGGCAAGCTTTACTTTTTTTAAAGTTTAAGTTAGAAGTCGACGCAAAGCGACATCAGATCAGTTAGATCATGTCGAAGATGGAGGAATGAGCTTGACTATTCCGGTAGAACTGGCCCGTAATGGCCGAGAACAGAAGTGTATGGAAAAGAGTGGCCTTTGCCCACCCGTGGGATATAATAGGCTAACTACTACACTACTAATACCCAGTTATTACTAATTACATTTCAGTTAAATTGTAAGTACGCTTGTCTCCGTTTACTTAGTCCATCGTTGTGGTCGTCAGTATTCTGCATTTAGCTTGTCTATATAGTCTAGATATTTTTATATTTTTTTTATATTTATTACTATCATGTATTATGATATATAGCATAGAATGTATAGACAGCTGCATCAATTGACTACCCCTCTCTCATTAAACTACCTTGAAAAGGATATAACACTGTCAGTACGTACTATGATGTTTAATTACATATAATTGTGAGTGTCACAATTATATTTTTACCATAACCTATTTAACATTACGCCAGCACAGAACACTAAATTAAGATCTCAAGTAGACACCTTTTTATATTTCTTCCTTCTTGCCTCTAGCTTAATTAAAGCGTTCGTACAACTCAATCCACACTTACAGTTACTTCCAAGTCCTTGGTATCACGATTTCCTGCCTCCAATCAGTGTCCCGTGCACAGCATATTTATTTCCGTCCAGTTACACTATATTTCACGAACACTTGTATTATAGCAATCTTTAATCAGCACACCATAAGTCGCCAGTAATACTTTTAATTACAAACGACCAGAGATTGAACCAAGTGATATTTTTAAAACACGTTTTTTATAACGCATTTTTTTAAAACGCGTTTTTTAAGCACGTTTTTTTTTTTGTTAAAACGAGAAACAAAGTTATGAGGTGTCCTTTATAATGCATGTGCGCGACCGATGAGATTGTATTTGTATTTTTGGCTCAAGAAACAAATGTTGAAGATGCTGTGATTAAGTTTAGCTGTATTTGGCTGTCTTGGCAACTATGTGCGAATTTAACAAATTGGGTAATATCTTGGATAAGTGGTCGTGAGGAGTTAGTATGTTATAAAATAACACATGAAGTTTTAAATAATCACACGCTTACACACTTAACGCTTACATTTTTATTGCTAACATCAGTATTAGGACAAACAAAACAGGCAAATATGCAGACTTACAATCTATACTAATCTTTAATAAGTACAATGTTACCGAGTGACATAATTTAAATATTTTAAATTCTACGCGGGTGAAGCCGCTGTAAGAAGCTAGTTAAATCTACGAGTTTTGCTCAATTTGTTAGCCAGTTTTATGACGGCAAAGATTATTTATATTACGAAATGAACTTCTTAGAATAATTATGGGTTATATTGTTTCAATTTAACATCGACCAACGATTTAAATCACAACATGAACAAAAATAATTACCGATGCAATGATACGAGCGTCGAACCTAATATTTTAGCATACAATAACAGTCATTTCAATGTGAGTAAAGGACATTGTTTAGCATTCGCCGCCATTTTTCGTTATTTACATATATGACAAATAAGCATACAAATCACCGGGACATCAAACTGCGTAGACGATGTTATTATTTCCTTTTAAAACGATTCAAAATCGACGTGTGCGCAGGCGATCAAGCAGTTGCAGCTCTTGGTAACAGAATAGAGACGTGGATCATTTAAAATATAAAAAAGAAAAACAATTTACACAAGTAATTCACTATTTTGTTTTTTTTTTTATTTTAAATATCGTGCATTTTGAATTCCTTTTTTTACATTTCCTTAAAATTATGCAAGAAACATGCAAAAGTATCCTATTCCTGGGCATTCTTTACTCTTTTTTACCCTTGATTTTTATTGTAATGTATTTTTTTTTGTCATTCAATTTTAACCAATTCAATAATATTATTCGTTGTTACTATTATTATTATTAACTTTAATATTCGCACACAATGTAAATATTGGTTTAAATTATATGCCAATTTTTTATCTCAATACGGTCAGCCGTTTTGACGTGAAGAAGTAACAAACATACTATCATACATTCACCTTTATAATATTAGTATGATAGTAAAAAGAGTGATAATAACACAACTTTAAATATATTATACAGGTAGATTTTTTTTCAGGTTTAAATATATGTATTTATGCAATGTATTCACATCTTAGTACTTATATAATAAAATGTATTAGTAGTGGAACATAACAATTAGTATTAAAAATCGAATAAAAAATCGAGAAAAGATTGAACGACGAATTATGTTGTCAGTGAAAATATTTGGCAGTAAACAAAAAACTAGTCCATGCAAGACAACTTGCATAAGCTTGTACAATATTTTTTGTCACAAGTAATCTGTTGAAATATTATCATAAGCAATAAAATTATTATAAATTTGAGGTCATATCTAATGCTGAGTTTTTGTAAAGTGTCATTCAGTGGTTCGACAAAAAATATTCAACATTATCCAAATGGCGACGGTCCATGTATTTTGTTTTAATCCTTATTTTTATTTTGACTTTGATTAAATACTTTAAATGTGCGGTCTTTTTTAAAGTTTGTAGTTTCGAAGTCTGCTTTTTTGACGTTGAGTTGATGTCTAATGATAGTGATCTTTCAACTTTAACTACGTTCAAGAGTTCGTAACCTACTAAATATTGGGTTAGGTTGAAATGGTTTTTTTTAATTGATTGATCTGTGTGCTAAGGATGTCACTGCGTAATAACCTCATGTCCCAGCCGCCGCCAAAGGCGACACCCCTGACGTTAGGAGTCTCAGGGCGATTTCTGGCCATCGTGCGCGGGTTTGTGGACGACGAGTAATGCGTAGCTCACCGTCCAGCCATTCAGTAATTACTAATCTGGATAACTGGACAGCTGCGCTTTAAAGAGATGTCAGCAAAACATCTGCCGTTGTCTGCTAGGGCTGCGGGAACGTTTAAAAATGTGACTCTAGAATTCAAAGGGCAACTGAAGGACACAGGTGAGTTTTAATGAGTAAAAGTCTGACACGCCCTCTCGCTTCGCCTGGAGTGGAAGATGACATTACATTATTTCCCACCTCACAAAAAAAGGATAATTATCATTGCTTACTCACCAGCATAAATATTTTTCAGAATAATCAAATTCAACGGTATTCAATTCAAGGAATTTTTTGACGCCATATTTTAAGTAAGAGTTATTGTGTATATATAGTTTTAATTAGTAAATACAATTAAATTTTTTGTACTTACTTTTTTTTTTACTGTTCATTTTTCGAAAATTTTATTGCATGTATACTGCATAGTACTTATTATTTAATTAGTTAAGTGTTTTTATTTTTCATGTTCTTTCTATGTTTAAACAAATAAATCCTATTTAATTCAACGGTATATTTCTGATTATAGAAATGGGTCGATGAAATAAACCTGGCGTTTAAAACCTATTGTTACTTCTAATTAGCCCATAAATATCAGATATCAGTACTTAAGATAATTTATTAACATGTTAAGACTTATTTAATAATATAGGCATTTATTACCAACCGTAGGGACGTACCCATTTGCCGCATAACGGGTTCCAGCGCTACAAGCATCAAAATTTATATTCCCCATTTGTGTTCTAATCTAGGAAACAGGGTTGAATGGGGTAAACGGGTCAGGATGATGTGCGTGGGAATCAATCTCTATTAGATATCCATTACAGTGTTCTACAAACATTTTGTATGCAAGGTACCATCGCGATCATTTAGGTATGCCTGACCACTTAAAAAATTTTTGCGGGAGCGACCAAACCATTTGTGTGTGAAGTTTGAGTTTTCGTTTAAGTGAAAGCAAAAATGAACTTAGCGATGATCAGGCGGAAGTGTCTTTGATGGTACATCGAAAAATTTTAAAGGTTCAACATCATCTCATCACCATCTTCCTGTCCTTGTTCCATCTTATTTGAGGTCGGCGCAACACTTTTTTTTTCCATTCTGCCCCGTCACTCGTCATTCTATCACAAACTTCCTTTTCTTTCATATCACTCTTCACGCAATCTATCCATCTGGTGGTGGTTGTTTCTGCACCACCCTAAGGTCGACTGGTAGATAATGCCTATGGCATTAAGTCCGCCTTTGTACAGTGTAATGTGCATAAAGCATTAATAAATAAATAAACAAGCTATGTGAGTTACTAAAAATTTTAATATGTGCTCCGACAAACGACGGTTACGTGTACCGTGTACGGTTTTGCTGGCATCTTCTTGAGGCGCTCGTGGAACACTACGCGCCATCGACGACTCGGGCTCGGTCGGCCGTCCGGTAACTGTCCGGACCAAGCCCAAGTCGTCGACGGCGCGCGCTGTTCCCGCGCGGAGTTGTCAGCAACAGCAGGGGCCCAGACGGGTCGAAGCCTACTGGGGCCAAGGTTATCCGAAAGAGCGCTCGAGCCCCGGTATGAAGGCTTGAAGGAACGGGATGGGATTTTTAGTCAGCAAGAGTCTGACACTATCTCCCGCTCCGCCCAAGAGCGGGGGTTGTCATTGGATGATTTTTCTCATAAAAAAAAAAAACTCGGGCTCGGTCCGGACGATTGCCGGACGGCCGGACAATTACCAAATGGCTGAACAACAAACTACCCATTGCTCACCTTCCACAAGCTCACGCCTACAGTGGCTGGAAATCAGGGTCGGAATCCCGATGACTGGAGCGTGAGGGCCGTTCCCTCACAGGTGAATTGCGATAGTGGTAAAGCTACCAACAACTAACTTTTGCCTTCGACTTCACCCGCGTACATAAAAAGCAGCTTTCTATCGGTGAAAAAATTTTAGCAATCGATACGGTACTTTCAGAGATTACCTCCTACAAACAAAAAACAAACTTTAGCTCTTTATAACAATAGTATAGATAATATACATGAAAAAATAACAAGGATGTAAATTATTACCGGATATAACTATTATTACTGTTCTCGAATATCTATTTTCATACCATCGACAAGCAGAACAATTCATAATTTGATGTAAGATCTCAACAACAACTAATAAATCCCACGAATAATTAAAGTGTGTAGAAATTACATGCTTAGGTAATTAAAAGAACCGTTCTGCAATTGACTAGCTTACAATGAGAACATGAGTTGTTGCATACATAGTTTCAAAGTTATAGTGTGCTTGAAAGTGGTTTGTGTTTGTGGGACACGAAAGTATGAATAGAATCAGTATAATGAAGGTTACTTGTAACCTCTTCAATGCGTATTTAGGTAAATACCTACTGTTGTTTTTTGTTTCAGGAATCGTTTTGTGTATATACTAGTTTTCACACAATTCCAAATACCAGTTTGATGCACTGGAGTCGATTGAGAGACGAGCCAAGAGAATCATCGGCAACTATGTACTTGTCGAGTCAAAGCTCCATAGACTTGGGCATCGCCGCCGAATCCCTGGCCTGTCGGTTTTCTATCGATTTACATTTCTAGGAGTGTGCTATGGAATTGCGCAATCTAATTCCGCCAAGTCCGTTCCAACATCGGACAACTAGACGTACGGGGTTGTGCCACCAGTACCTTGTAGACATCCCACCCATACGTACAAAGCGTTCTGGGAACACATTCATTATGCGCACCTACAGCTAAGGAGTGGAATTCCCTGGCAGAGTCTGGTTTCCTGATAGTTACAACTTAGGGGTATTTAAGTAAGTAAGAGTGAATAGTTTACTTCTAGGCAAGCATGCTCCTTCGTAGGCCACATCATCACTTATCACCGGCGAGATGGAGGTTAAACGCGAATACGAAGTAGATGGCGAGATGACTTAGATCTTCCTTAAGAATTGGTAAGAAGTAACTCAGAGCCGGGAACTGTGAAAATAATGGAAGGAGTTTATTTATTTATTTTATTACAGGTACACCCTGCACTACGAAACCAATACGTGCAGAGAGTCGCTCAGCTGTAGGACATTATAGGTTAGTTACAATTTATAACAAGACTGCAACCCTATTGAATCCTACTCAATGTTCTTCTTCTTCTTAGTCGATAATTTATTTTAGCGATAGAAAGCTGCTTTATTCTTCAGTGACATATATAGGCTATATTTTGTGTACGCGGTCGAAGCCGCGGGCAAAAGCTAGTTAAATACAATGAAGAAGAAGATAGATTCAACATTTCAACTATAAAGACCACACAACGACTAGATCTTACTTTTTAAAGGATATAATGTAAACTTTTTTTATTCCTTCTTATATCCTAATAACACTTCAGTCTACACAATCACACCATGACGAATAACAATATTTTCTAAGTGGCAAAAACTTCTAAACTTCATATAACAGCTGCCAATTTTTTTCATATAAAACCATCTCAGAATTTCATATGATTCCTGTTGATATAAAAAACTTGTTTGCACTGAAGTGTGGTAAAAAATCAAGAGGTTTCGATTGAAATACTCGACATTTGAGAGTTTAGATTTAATATTATTCAGATAGGACGATGAATATAATTTAGTTTGTATAAGATTGTGTGTGATTTTTTCTATCAATTGACTTTTTTATTTTCAAGTTCTTTCCAGCCAACTCTTGTATTCTTCATGCAAAAAATATTTTTCTTTGGTTAAAAAATCAATTTTAGTTATTTACATAACGGTTACCTTTTTAATAAGGAAACTACAAATTGCATCCATGGTCTGTACAATGGTACGTGTAGCAACATTAATTTCACGCTAACACTAAAGCTGACAACTGTGAAATTAATTCTCGATTCTTCCTTTTCTATTTTAACCACTGCCTACAAGTTATCGAATATTAAAAACATATTCATCATCATCACCATCAATTCAGTCTGAAATCACCCCCTGGTTTTGAACTAGAATACATTTTCTCGCAAAAAAAAAATATTAAAAAAAAATTTCGACTCAAAATGCAGAAGTCACGAATTTAATATAATGATTATGATCTAACAGGACCTCCCCCCAATTTCATCTAATACTCATCGCCCTCCAAAATAACCGAACCGACCCCCACCCAAGATCAAATAGCCTCAGTCGTCAAAGATATCAAAAGATCTATGCTACTCTGTTTCAAACTTCATCAATGTCAGTTTGGTGCTCAAAAAGGCTCCTCACAAAACGTACGATTGTCTCTAAACAGAATAGCTTGAGATAGCACATTTGCGCCGCACACTGTGATACTGTATATCATCTGCTGCCTGCCACAGACCCAGGAATGACGTATACTAGCCGTTGATATAAAAATTATACGAAATTTTTTGTTTTGCTTTGCTAGTGAACAAATGTATATACGAGTAGAATCAAGCCTTTATACATTTATTCACTAGCAAATTTATACTCGTAAATAGTGAATAAATGTATAAAATATGGATAAATTAAAATATTAAGGGTTTGTTTCTCCAAATTAATCAAATATTGAAATACTAATTGCAACAATTCATGCAGTAAAGTGTTTACCGGAAATTATCTGCTATTCAATGATGAAACAGGCTATTAATATTTCTGCAGATTATACATTCACCTTTATTTTATAGATTTCTGATATCAATCGAATAAATACTTTATTGTTTCCTACTTACTGAAAATTATAAAACTAATTGATATTAATGTTTGAATTAAGCAATAAAATATCTCTATTTTACGGCAACAACATAATTAGTTTGCATTGTAATAACATAAAGATATTTAATAGACTTGATAGTGCAAAATGTACTTTGAAAAGGTCAAGCAATTATTTGGTCACTTACTAACATTTAACAGTCAATTAATTGGTAATTAACTATATCACTCCTGTATCAATTAATCAACTGACAGGATCTGTAACATCAATTAAACGATACACTAATGATTGCAAAAGTAGAAGCGCCATTTCAACTCTAATTAATATTTGACTCGATATTCAAAAATACACATAATTCAAAAACGTCGAATAATTTATTATACGTGCGATAATTAATAGAAATCATTAATATATATTTCAATTTAAGTTTTTTTTTGTTGAGTCTGTGGGTGTGTTGGTCTGTGGAAAAGGTAAACGCCCTGGCGGAATGCCGCCCCTCCCTGCGTCCGCGCACCATAGAAACATAATTAGTGTTCTCATCTTATCCTCGCAAAGATGCTATCGATGCGTCGCTCATCCATTGAAGATTATGTACGCATTTTAATAAACTTAATCCACAATTAACCTGCAATGGAACAACGCTATTTCTTAGTAATTGTTCATTTTGCAACATTTATCTATTAAGTTGATGTGAGTGTTTAATTAATTAGTATCTACTGTAGATTTTTTTATATACAGTATAATTTCGGTTTTTTGTAATTATGGTAATGTTCGAGTTATCAGATTTGTGATTAGAAGATTGTCGTATATTAATATGTTAATGTGGAGAATAAAATATAAATAAAGCGCACATTTCAAATATTTTTACCGATGTTGTTGGTCCAGATTTTTTTTTTGCTGTTTTTTTGTGTCAATGTGCGATGCATTTTTTGTATAAGATCCACATTTTAACTTGTTGTTTTTTTTAAGTGAAAAATCATGTAATGGCTTTTTCCGCTCTGGGGAGAGCGAAAGATAGTTACATTTTCTAAACCCCACTAACGTTTCTTCTTTTGCCCTTGATGTTCTAGGGCCAGAGACACTCTATCAAACTAGAGCCTTCGGTTCGGTTTCCGATCAGACGGTGAGCTGCTCAAAGCACGTCGTCCGAGTCTCCTGTATGTATAAGGTCCACCTTGGCTAGAGCTTATCATAATGATATAATAAGTCAGTACTTTTCGTTTATAACACCGCATTTTGATTGATGAATTATAGTGCCCTGGTAATTTTATTTTCGCACCAAATTACTTACTGTGAAGACCAGTACCTATATTCAGATAATGTGATTTTTGTTTTGTGTTCTTTTTGATTCCGTTAAAAAACACTTTCAAAAAATACGTACAAAAATTACAAATCCACTGCCGAACGGTATGTATTGCAAATCACAAATCCGTGAAATATACTGCACAGCTCTCCACCATTTGTCATAAGCGTGAATAATCGACTGGGCCGAGGACTGATAAATTATTTTTGGCACCAAGTTTAATTTGTTCAATGATGCATCGGTCAAAAATTATGAACTCAAGAACACCCAGAGTGGGGCTCGGGGATTCGTTTTTAGGGACCCTTTGAGATAAAAGGAAAAATTATAATTAATTAATTATCAAATTAGGTAACGGGGCGTTTGAGAAACTCTAAAAGATTGGTTATGGAAAAAAAAGTTATAGTCACAGAACAGATGAAAGGGGTTACAATGGCCTTGTAGGCCGGGCATTTTTTTTTTTTTTTTTTTATGGTGTGAAAAAATCATGCATTGACATCCCCCGCTCTTGGGCGGAGCGGGAGATAGTGTCAGACTCTTACTGACTAAAAGACCCACCCCGTTCCTTCTAGCCTTCATACCGGGGCTCGAGCGCCCTTTCGGATAACCCTGGCCCCAGTAGGCTTCGACCCGGCTGGGTCCCTGCTGTTGCTGACAACTCCTTGAGGCGCGCGGGAACAGTGCGCGCCGTCGACGACTTGGGCTTGGTCCGGACAGTTACCGGACGGCCGGACAGTGAGCTACCCATTGCTCACCGTCCGCAAGCCCGCGCCTACGTTGGCCGGAAATCGGGATCAGAATCCCGGCGGCGGCGACGGCGGCGATAACGCCGTTGCCTGATGCGTTCGGCCTCCTCCTTTGCGAGCATTACTGCTTCGCAGAAGTCGGCGACCGCCTGCCACTCCTCCTCGCTCCGGACCATGGTCTCAACCAAGGCCCGGCGCGAGAGTCTCCGCCGCCGATCGCCCCCACGAGGGCACGGCGATGCTCCGTCCAAGCAGGGCACACCTCGACTGTGTGCTCCACCGTGTCCTCCGGGGATTCCGCACAGTGGCGACACCCGGGCGTCACTTCCGCACGAATCCGGTGCAGGAAACTCCCGAACGAACCATGTCCGGTGAGGACCTGCCTCATGCGGAAGGTAAGGACGCCGTGAGGTCTTTCCAGCCACGCCTCAAAGAGGGGACTTACCGCCATGATTGTGGCGTGCCCAGCACCGGGTTGCGATAGTCGTTGACGCCATTTCACCATGAGATCCCGCCGGAGCTCTGTCCGCCATGTCGTGACCTGTCGCGGCAGCGGACTTTCACCCCGGCGTTGCATCTCCACGCGCATATCGTGCATGTGTGCAAGGACTATTGCCTCCAGATCCCACGGTGGTAGGCCAGCCAGAAGGCTCGCCGCTTCGCGGGAGACCGTGGAGTATCCCCGCACCATCCTTATCGCCATGACCCTCTGGCAGGCGTTCAGTATGGCCGCCGGTTGCTTTTTCAGCGACGGCGCCCACACCGGCGCCCCGTAGAGGGCCATGGACCGAACGATCCCCGCGTAGAGCCTCCGGCAGGAGGCGTCTGGACCCCCAAGGTTGGGCAGGAGCCGCTTGAGCGCAGCCCCAGCCCGGTTGAGTTTGGGAGCCAGACGTCGGAAGTGCTCCACGAAATTCCACCGGCTGTCGAGGACGAGTCCCAGGTACTTCATCGTCGACCCGACACCGATGTGAACTCCTCCTACCGTTAGTTGGGAACTCAATGGCGGCGCGTTCCGAGACTGGCGACCGTGGAAACACATCGCCTCGGATTTGTGAAGCGCCACCTCGAGTCCCAACTCCTGAATCCTATCAACGACCATCGCAACTCCGCGTGTCGCTAGAGCTAGAGCGACCGCCGCCTGGTACGACTCTCTTGTAGGCCGGGCATGCCAGTCACAAAGTAGAACAATGCTCATATTTCAACTACCAATAGCAAACTTGCGATCTAAGTGTGTGTGGTCTGTTAGTTACGTAATGCGCGTTCGTATTGGTTTATTACTTGAAGTGGAGTTAAAGGGTGGGAGACAAGCAGCGACACTCGTTGTAGTACAAATCGGAAAGTATTTCTTATCTAACCTTTTTCATCTTTTCTGTGGTTATAGTGTATGTATAGGGGAGAATATTGAGCAATCGCAAAAGAAAATATAACAGGCCAGGACGGAATCGTTATTTGAAAGAGTTATCGTGGCTCCAGAACGCAAAGGGCAACTGGAAGGTTAAAGTCTGAAGACAAGCATATTTACAGTGTAAAACAGACTGTCATGGATATGACAGATTGCTTTCCACAGTAAATATAAACGAAGGAGTATAATTTATCTAAACTGCCACATATCCCGTAATTTAACACTAAAATCCATCTAAATTAGACGTGATAAATAAACTTTAACAAAGGCAACAGAACCTTTCTTCTTTCCTCTCGGTTCCTCTCACGGTTCCCGGGTAATTTATTGAACGGTTACTGCTAAAATGGTCATTTAATATTGTGAACCGATGACGGGCACGCTGTCGTATATTATATCAAGCCGTTATGGAATAATTTTTGGTATCCTTACCAGGTTACTGATTTTGATGAGAAGTGTAAATAGGTTCCCGTTGGAATTTATAAAGGATGCCTTGTAGCACGCGGGTTTTGACCTTAGATAATAATAATTCGCAAAAATAGTACCTATTGTTTATTTTATTTTACAGCTCAGATTAGAGTGGGCTATATGTTGTTTTTTTAAATTTAAAAAATATTGTTTTATTAGGTGTTGTTATAAGTATTACTAGTTTTTCTTAAGTTTTCATAGTTTTATGTTGTAAACCTGTAAAGGAGATTGTAGTAAATAAATACACAATCCATGCATATTTGTAACTACAGAATATTTAAATAGGACTTATTTGATCTTTGCAGTACCGATCACTTATTTGGAAAAAAAAACTACCTATTTAAACTTTAAGTTATGTAGTCATATATCAAGACCATAGTTTCTTTTATCATAACTTTTAACTTTATTTTTACTTTAGAGTCACTCATATTCTTAATAGTAATAATTTTACGATATAAGTCAAAGAACCTAACCCCCAAAAACAAAAATTCAATTTAAAAACAGCCGCCATCACGAAAGACACTGCAAAACTCATTTGTAACAAACAAAAAAACGTTGCTACTACAAATCACATGGCCTGGCGACGGTCTTGAACAATGCGCGGTTCAATTATATGCGCAGGAGTTGCGGACGCACGCGCACGAGTCACTGGCCCGCCGGAGACAGTTTTTGTTTTCACACCCTGTTATGCTGAGGGTATTTTAAAGTGACTTTATGCTATCGGGCTTATTACTTCCTTGTTCTTGGATCTATTGCTTGGAATTGTATATTGATTAAAGGAATGTTGGTTTTAAGGTCGATGGCATTGTGTTTTTTTTTTTTGGACGGTGGGTAGTTATATTTTCCAGCTCCGGGTTTTTTTTTGAAGTACACACACTTATGTTCCTTTATCCAGGGTCTTGAAACCAAAGCAAAAAGGAACATATGTGCGTGTATAGTCAGTAAAAGTCTAACATGCCCTCTCGCTCCGCCCAAGAGCGAGAGAACGGCATATTGTAGTGTCACCACAGGTATAATTAAGATCGTCGACGGCGCGCACTGTTCCCGCGCGCCTCAAGGATTTGTCAGCAACAGCAGGGACCCAGCCGGGTCGAAGCCTACTGGGGCCAGGGTTATCCGAAAGGGCGCTCGAGCCCCGGTATGAAGGCTAGAAGGAACGGGGTGGGTCTTTTAGTCAGTAAGAGTCTGACACTATCTCCCGCTCCACCCAAGGGCGGGGGATGTCAATGCATGATTTTTTCCCACCATAAAAAAAAAGGTATAATTAAGATTTTAATACTGTCACTACACATTTTTCAAAAATTCGTCAAAGAAAGTACCTCCACGCACACATTCAAGTTTATAGAGCCCTCTCCCTACGCACACTACGCTCGTGGGCATCGTAGTAATAAACGATCAGCGTGTCGACTGTCGCTACATGTTTTCGCCTTTTTAACGCCTTACGACGTTTACGCCTAGATTCGTGCTGATATATCATCTATTTTTTACAATGCATTGTGACACTACGTCCGTGGGCAATGTATGAAAATAAGTAGTGTCTCAGTCGCCGCAGTCAGTGAGATAGTACTGTCCGCCAACGTGGTAATTGCCCTTTGCGTTCTAAGACCACGGGTGGACCACGGGTTTCCCTATATCTCTAGTGAGCGTTAGCTCTTCTGGGCCCATTTTCTTTGATTTTTACCTGAGTACGCGTTCGTCACTTTAGAACCTGTTCGGCCCAATGCAGTTCCACTACCAATGTGCCCTGCCTCTTCCCCAACAGGCTTCAGTACCTACAGTTTACGTGGCTACCAGGTTAGTACAAACTTAGGTTTCCAAGCAGTATCAATGTCAACTATCAAAGGATCGTTCGAGGTCGTAACATGAACGTGATGAGTTAAAAGTTCACGATTATCACGACATTTGAGTCCTAATACATGTGCGGAATGATAAGTAGGTTCATTTTGTGTTTCTCTTTCACTAGGGTTTAGTTTCCACGATATGGCTGTTTCAAAAACCTATAAATAGTGCTAGAAACACATGAGCATCTTTTGTTAATATAACTTTTGGAGGTATGCGGAACAAAGAGTAAAGTCCCACATACCTCCTAGGAAAAAGGAGGATCCTCCGACCAGACAGGTGTTATGGTCTGGTGGGCAACTGCCCGATAGATGATTACGGGCTGTTCTATATGTTCTAACCGCGCGGAGAACTTTGATTGCGCAATGCAGGATTAGTTCTTATGTGGCGCCATAGATGTCGCTACAAACTTATTTTGAACTGTGATATATTCGGAATGACTTAGAATTTATAAGTTCAGTTATCTCGTCATCATCACTTCAGCCGAAAGAAATCCACTGTTGGACATAGGCCTCCCCCAAGCGTCGCCACAACGACGGGTCCAGTGCGTCTCGCATTCCACCTGACCAGCTGACCAGGTCATCGGTCCACCTTGTAGCCGCAACATCAGTTTTCTACTACTCGTATGTAATTTAATCTTCTGTAACTGAAGGTACAAAGGCGGACTTAATGCCTCTTTACATGTAATTATTACACTTTTGCAACCATAAAAATAACTCTAGTTCTTTGCTGATTTTAAAAGTATTTATTTTACTTCAAGAATTAGATCGAAACTGAAGCCAAAGAAAATTGTTTAAATATTCCTTGCAGAGGTGGCCGAGTGGTAACGGCCCCGACTTACGAGTTGTAGGTCGCGGGTTCAAACTTAGTCAGGCGCAATACTTTGTGTATTATTTCATCACCACTGATCTCAAAACGGTGAAGGAAAACATTGTGAGGAAACCGGCATGTTCTAGAATTCGAAGACATGTGACATTCACCAACACGCACTGGGCCCGCGTGGTAGATTACGGCCCATTCCCTCTCCTAGAAAGGAGGCCTGAGTCCCAGCAGTGAGAACATTAAAAGACTGATTATGCTTATGCTTTTATATTTCTTAGTACTAAAATCATCCCTAAAAATAGCAAATAAACACACAACATTGTAGCACAATAATCGTTTGAATCATATCAAAGATCGTGACTGTACTAGCAATAAAGCCTGGCTTGTCAGCGCCATTCAAATTGTCTTATTTATAGTGATTCGCTGCCAGAATGACGATGACTAAATCCTAGTATAAGTGGCGTATTAGTTAAAGCATTTGTGCGTACTTGTGTCATTCTGGGATGTGTTTGTGTGTGGTCGTTTGTGTTAAAAGGTACTGTCATCGCCTGTTAGAATTAATCCAGCTTATAAGCATACTCTGGCAGTTGGTCAAGTCTTTAGAAATTAAAGAAGGAACATAGGTGTGGTTTTAGTCAGAAAAAGTTTGACCCTCCTCACCCACGCTCAGGCTCTAGGCCTGAGCGTGGGTGAGGAGGGTCAAACTTGCGCGGGAGAAAAAATTTGAAGATTTCCATCCTTAAAAAAAATGTACGTTACATAAAGTCAATAAAAGCCTAAAACGCCCTCTCGCGGTGGTGGAACATCAGACTGTATTTTTTTTATTGATATAAACTAGTGCTTGACTGCGATCCCACCTGATGGTAAGCAGTGATGCAATCAATCAATCATTAAATAACTACTCCTCTATTTACGGAGTAACTACTACTCTATGGATGGAGCAAGAGGTGTTTCTTCAGTTGTCCTTTGCAGTTCAGGAACACGGTCATCATCATCATCATTTCAGCCGATATACGTCCACTGTTGGACATAGGCCTTCCCCAAGTGTCGCCACAACGAACGTTCCTGCGCGTCTCGCATCCATCGGTTTCCCGCAACCCTCACCAGGTCATCGGTCCACCTTGTAGGAGGCCTTCCAACGCTGCGTCTTCCGGTACGCGGTCCCCACTCCAGAACCTTTCGGCCCCAACGGCTATCTGTTCTGCGAGCTATGTGCCCTGCCCATTGCCACTTAAGTTTGTCAATTCTTCGAGCTATGTCGGCAACCTTAGTTCTCCTGCGGATTTCTTCATTCCTGATTCGATCACGCTAGGAAACCCCAAGCATAGCCCTTTCCATTGCTACACACACACACACACTTTGGGACACGGTAACTCTTTCGAACCGTCCCACTGTCACAATATCCTGTTCGTATTTTTTTTTCTATTAACCCTTTTGCACGCCTAAGCAGAAAATATTCCACATCTAACCCAGACTATTAATTCCCACTTAACGGTAATCTGTAGGTTAATTTCGCCACAATCAACCACTTAGGGTTGACGGCAAGTAACCCAACTCATTACTCTGCCACTCAGAGAGACGGGCGAAGTCGGCTGAATTAATGATAGTCAAGATACGTTTTGCCCCTAATAGGACGATTTGAAAATGAGGTCTTACGACATGTCCTGGCTTATTAATTTATTATGGTATGTTCTTTCATCATATAAGGTGCAGTAGTACCTACCTTGTACCTTGTATACTGCCATGCATACAGATGCACACAGACACATTTTCATAATTACGTTACACTAGCTTTTGACCGCGGTATCACCCGCTTTCATATAATATAGCCTATATGTCATTCAGGAAAAAAGCAGTTTTTCTATCGGCGAAAAAAATTTAGTTATCAGATCAGTACTTTCAGAAATTACCTTCTACAAACAAAAACCCCATAAAAAACATCTTTGTTTTTTTTTTATAATGGATAGGCTCGCATTTGACCACTATATCACCTGATGGTAAGCGATGATGTGGCCGACGATGGAACACGCTTGCTTAGAAGCAATCTATTCACTCTTGACTTAAATACCCCTAGATTTTAGCTATCAGGAAACTTACTCCGGCAGGCAATTCCACTCCTTTGCTGTACGCATAATGAATGTGTTCCCAAAACGCTTTGTACGTATGGGTGGGATGCCCACCATGTGGATTTTAGCTATCAGGAAACTTACTCCGGCAGGCAATTCCACTCCTTTGCTGTACGCATAATGAATGTGTTCCCAAAACGCTTTGTACGTATGGGTGGGATGTCCACCATGTGTGAGGCTAGATTGCGATGGTACGATCACGTTATGGGAAGACCAGACGATCACGTGATTGAAAAGTGCCTCTCCACCGCTGCAAGAAAGAAGTAAAGAAGAAGACCCCAAACGACTTAGCTGTTAAATGTAGAAAGACATGAAAGAACTTAGAAGACTTCACGAACCAGACGTTGGAGATAGACATAAATGGCGTCGCATGATTGGGAAAACCGACCCCGCATAACGGTATAAAAGCGAGGTAGAAAAAGAAGAAGATGTTATTCTAGGATATGGTTTCCTCCTATACCAAGTTTCGTCACAATCCGTTCAGTTCAGCCGTTCCAGCGTGAAGAAGTTACAAACACACACACGCTCACAAACTTATGCCTTTATAACACTAGAATGATTGTTCGAAGCAGCTTTAAATTGTAGATTTTACTATCTACATGACATAATCATTTAGTGATCGATTACAATTGAGTCATAAACCAATGTTAGATTTTCCGATAAATTCTAGGCTTTTTTCATCGTCAAGATATCTTCCATCGGATGCATAAATTCTTCGCAATAAAATCTTCTAGATCTTATGTTCTTTTAAGATAAAAATCTTATCAAACAACAACTGTTTGTCATGTTTTACATAGGCCGGAATTTAGTAACAATAACAAAAATTTACGATTTTATTTTATTTAAAAAAAATCTTTAAATGTTTTTTTTTTTCAATATTGAATCATAAAACAGCTATCGAACTTTTTTTTTAATTTATTTAAACTAATGCTTGAGACTGCGATTCCACCTAATGGTAAGCAGTGATGCAATCTTTGATAGTCAGGCACAATAGTTTGTTAAGTATACAACCTGTAAATTATATAATCTGAAAGGATAACTGCAGCAGCCAAATTGTTCCAGTCCTTCGATGTACGCAGTACCTACGTATAAAAGACGGGGTGAAACATTTAGTCCGGCTCGTAGAGGTTTCAACTTACTAAATGGTTATTTTTTTATGATTTAATTCAAATTCAAATAACCAAACTATCTTGTAAGTTGTTAAAACCAATCCAACCAACCCAATCAACCAAAAAGCTGTAAAAACTAATCAAAATAAGAAAGTAAGCTCAAACAAAAGCGACATCCCATCAACATAATTTTCAAACCAAAGCTTTACTTACTAACGTGTTAAAACCAAAAATCGTCAATTAAAATGTAATAATAATCAATTAAAATAATATCCAAGTATAATATCAGCACTATATGACCTTCTATTCGGTAGACGACTAATCAGTGGATCACAGAATCTAAGTCGTAAAAAAGCTATAAAAATTTCTTAAGACAATCTTGAAACTACAAAATATTCGAGCTAGAGTGTTATCTAAGAAGAATATCTGATTTAATGTGCCTGATTTATTGTGAATGGGTTTTTTATTGTTAGACTAGGTGGACACCCGGATTCAGTTGGTAAAAATAGTAATGTTAAATACAGGAGCTTGATCAGAATAAATCGCGTAAGTCAGAAATATCATGGTACGAGTAGGTATAGAAAAATAGCGATTCTCAACACATATTTGCTGATTATTTTTAATGAAAACAAAATGATCCGGAAAACCCCTCTGCCTTTACATATTAGGACAATCAGGTAAGATTTGATCTGTTAGGGACGAACAAGATATAATGAACAAAATGTAGATTTGATGAAATAACGTAGAAGGGTCAAAGAACAGTCGCCTTCAAAAGAATATTTACAGTAATAAAAATACCAAGACCGCGGTTATAATCTTCAATATGATTATAACGTTAAATACTTTAACCAAATACAGAAAATACATAAAATTCGCACCAAAAACATCAAAAAAAACTTATTTCATTGACAGCAGGAGGCATAAATTTTATACCAATATTTAATACAAATCTACCATAATAGTAGAAAATTGCGTGGGATGACTTAAACCTATAAAAACTCGTATAAATAGAAAAAAATGATGTTCTTGTTTTATATTTTATTTTTGCTAATAATGTTATTATTTTAAGCACTAACAGACTAAAAAAAAAAACAGATTCGAAAAACTACTATTTTGGAATGAATATTCATACATATCTAGTTAAAATTTAAAAGTCTAATATTTTTCTTTGAATGTAACCAGGAAGTACATAAACACAGATTCTTAAAGAAAATACGACTTGGCAATTAAATATGTAGTAGAAATCTATATAAATTAATGATTGGGAAATCTTCAGGCATTTACAACGACGCTTAGAAATTTACTATCTAGGATTGTGAGAGTGACCCCCAGTAGTGATGCGTCCGGAAGAACATGAATAATATTTACATGAATGAAATATAATTTATTTATGAATTTGATGAAAACGGATACTATATTACAGATTTCAAAGAGAAAAGTAACAAAAGGTAAGATGAAATATTATTAAACATTCAACATTTCTAATTCAAGATTTCTTAACCCACCGCTAATTGTGGTTATCCAAATCTTAATCCCTAAAGGGTAAAAACAAAAACAACGTCAACAAATCTCGATTACGCAAACACAGTTATAGAGGTTTGCAAACGGCATAGCCTTATGCAAATTTTGAAATTTATCGCATGTACGTCAAGCGACTTTTGTATTATTATGTGTTTACATGGAAACTGTATCGGGTCTTTAAGCTAATTCCTATGAATTTCAATGAATGGTTTTGTGAATAATGACTTCTGGTTTCTTAGTTAAGTTTGCATGGTATCTATATCCGTTGCTGTTTCACCCACTTCTTTTTAGTCGTACACCCCTAGCGGAGTGGTAGTGGTCGTTCTCACGAATCATCTCATAAGTTGATTGTGGCATAAGAGACTTTTTCTTTTTTTCATATTCTTAACACTACATGAATATTCAGTAGTAGTACTTCGTAAACTTTCTAAGGAACTCTATCTATCTGGTAGGTGATCGCTCCTACAAGGTCTCCTACAAGGTGAAGAGCAAGGACCGATGACCAGGTAAGGGTTGCGGGAATCCGATGGATGCGAAACGCAAGGGACCGTTCATTGTGGCGACACTTGGGGGAGGCCTATGTCCAACAGTGGACGTCTTTCGGCTGAAATGATGATGATGATGAAGTGGTCGCTTATACCACTAATCGTTCCAAAGAGTTTTCGTTACAGATCATAACATGTCTTAACATGTCAAAATTTAGAAGTTTCATTTACTAATAACCATAATGACATTCTGTTGCTGAATCTTGGGTATTCTGTAGTCATACGAGCAACTACCACAATTTGTTGATAATTAATTTATTATCGAGACTAATGTCAATAATGATATTTAAAAGAACACTGAAAAAATATAACTTCTTGCAAAAAAACAATTTCAAAACAAGAGGCCTATTAAGCAAAATTCTCTTAATCAACGACGCCTTACCAAGAATGCTAAAAGACCAATCAACACCCAACCCCTACAATGACAGGCTATTACACAACTCCCAACAACTCTACAACAACTATCGAGTTCATCAACACAGTATCGATCATTAATAGCAATTTGTAGCAATTATATAGACGATGTATGCCACGGATCTATTACTGAGTTAGGTTACAGGGGTAACGAATTTATAATGTCTGTTACGTGTTTGAGCATGCCGCTTCTGTTAAGGCGATGTTTGTGTTTTCGGGGTTTTGTGAAGAGTTAGACATGGCCGGAATTTGTATAGAGCTGTGCCTCAACAAAAAATATTCACGTACACAGACATACAGTACGTCGTATCAAAGCTCAGAGGTATGGCTTTACAATAGTATAAGTTTTGTGATCAGAGAAGTAGCAAGAAACACTATAAGTAGGGGTGAAATAGATAAATTACCTTTTGAATTGAATATTAAAAAAAAATAATAATAATAATGGTTTTCATTGGAAAAACACAAGTCTATCATCTGTTTTATTTGTAATCAACCCGTGATATTTATTTCAGTTAGTAAGACATTGTTTCACTCAATTCGATCCATTAACTGTTGATTATAAAACTCCATGAAATAGAATACAAATTTATCGTGCAATTGGTATTTGAAATTGTAATCTGTGAAGCAATTATAGAATCATAGGCCCACAATTACATCAGTGTCTTCCCCTTAACAAATCATAAAAAATATCAAAAACAATTTGGCCATAAAGAAATCAATCGAATACGTTACCGTTATTCGACAGCGGCCATTTTAGTTATCTGGTTTCCCATGAAACTTATTTGTTAGAGTCGAAATATTTAAGTAAATACCGTGACTGAATCGGTAATTTCTGTTTGTAATACTATCTATATAAAAGGTATAGGTAATTAGATATTTTGGTACACCATGAAATATACGAGTTTAAACTTCAAATCAAGGTGTGTGACCAATCGGTTGATTTTTGATTTTTCTCGTTAATTAGTCAAGTCACACGGTATGAAGTTGAACGTTTAGTGTACACTTGGTTATTGTCTAGAAAAAGAGAAAAACGGATATGCTCGATGGAGCTGAGAAGTTGAAAAAAATAGATAATGTATTATTATAAATATGATTCTCCATTCAGGCACGACAATAACATTTTTTTTTATAGTGATAAAACAAAAGCATTTTTATAGCCGAGTGATGACGGTAAGAAAATTGAATCATATAGATCTATGTTCTACACAATAAAACATTTAATAAAATACTTTATTACTGACGAAACAAGAGGCGCTACTCATCCAAAGAACATTACGATTCTTAATATTACTCTTTGAAACATAAACAAATATAATACATACCAATCAATTCTCGCATTTAATTCAACGAATTACAGTCTAAATTTGCAAACCGCATCACTATCGCCACAGCAATTACGTACCTGAAATGACAAAAAAAGAAAATAAAAAACCGGTTAGTACATCTACCTCCATCCGTGCTCAGCCTCTATATGTAACGTCGTAAAGAGCAGTAATGTTATTAAACTTGAATATTAAAACCGTATTAATACGACCAAGTAATTGACTCGCAAAGTTTGTAATCTTCAAACCTCTCTGCTTCGGAGCCAGGTAGAACACTTTGTATTTGATTGCCCTGGGAACATTTTTCCCTGAAGCGGTAGCTTCTAGATGAACTTTAATATAAAGAAAAAAATCAAATATTATAAATAGCAATGTCTTCTTTTCATTTTCAAATATGTGGCTAGTTAGTAGCACCTCTTAAAATTTACGTTGTTACATAAACTTCTTTATTCTCAAATCAAGCTAAATAAGGACAGTAAATATGATGTAAAGTCGTCATGAAACCTAAGAAATGAATCATATTCGAAGAATCAATAACGATTGGATATTTTATGATCTGTGAAGTCTATATAAGATCACAATTATTTCTCGCATTCACACGCAGTCAGTATCAGCCCGTAAAACTAACCGTTCTAACCTACGTAATGATACTGCTAGCTTAGATAAAAATCTCCATTTTAATGATAGAAGCAAACAGTACATCCTGATGCAAACGGATGCAAGACTCATCCATAAATCTTAGTTAAACTAAAGTAAATTGAAAAGAAAAATGTTTAATACAATTATTATATTCGCTGAGAATAAAAGAACTCGACTATTTTATACTCAAACAATCACAGAGCAATGAAATTAATTCATCCAGTAAAAAATACATCAGAACTCGTATTCAATTTGCATATAAATTAATTTAAATAATAATCTTTGCTCTTGCTGTTGACAAATACGTTAAGTGAAATAAAAAAGTGTTATGTATTTATTCTTCATGGATTCTTCGTGCCTTAGCCTTTACAGGCTATAAACACCACCTATTATCTCAGCTTATGTCTACAGCCACAATTGTTATTTTATTATAATCACCAGACCTTGCCACTTGCCTAGTGCTGTGATAAAAAATCTTATTGGTTGATTTTTTATACATAACTTCCCTACATAGCGCTTAGATGGAAAGCTGGTCTTTATTCTATTGTAATTATCTATGCACATGATAATTACAATGGCATGATAGCACATGATATTGCAATTATCATGTGCTATCATGCTATTTCACATACACACGTATACAATACTCTCGGCATAATGGGTAATTTTGCTGACGACAATCAACCCTCCAGTTAAAATTTTCGTACTCAAAATTACATTCGCTACAAATGACCAAATTAACCAGTAATTTCTTGAAATGACGCTATTAAAACGGCTACCATATCACGCGAAGCTTGGATTAAAGTAAATAATACTTAAATTATAGACTAGTATACAAGACAAACGAGTAGGTACGTCTAGCTCTTCTTGCTGAGATAATTTTCTTCCTGGGTGTAGCATGTCACTTACCATTGGGATAATGATATGCTGTAACTGTACAAGATTATATTTTGGTCATAACAACATCTGTACCAAAAGTTTTTTAAATTTAAAAAATACTTCCCTAAGGCACTCCGAGAACGTCATCTAAATAGGCAAAAGACATTGACGACCTATGGTCCATTAGTTCCAAACTAGTAATCAACTAATCCGCTATGTTATAGCAATTTTTAAGAATAATAGAAGAGCATAATTTTATAAAATTTGATTTGATCGTATTTCATTCTGTTTTACCATTTGCGATCACAAGCGTGACTTGATGGAAGTTACATACCATGTCAAGCTTTTATTTTTTTATATTCATCTACATAAACTATTTTATAGCTCTGTCACAGACAACCTACGCTCGAAGCATTACTTTTTTCTGCAATATCGTCAATCTAATCTGATCTTGTATTTATTTTATCTGATAAATCAATTAATGCTTACTGTCAATCATTAGGTATAAGTTACTTCATGTTTTGCAATACTATTTTGAGTTATTTTTAATTCATTGATTTTTTTAGTTTTATATCATTCATATATGTTTCGTATTTTTTAGGCACCAATAATCTTATTCTGATTTTGCTAAGCCTGTCACATGATGACAAGATTACATTCGTTGATAATTTTACCCTTACCAACCATTTTTTCAAATTTGACCTCAACCTACCCTGTCCCGTCGTCCTCTGATTTTTGGACCTCAAAATTGGCCTCAAACATGTCATTACAAAGAAATTAGTGGTTTATTATTGTCGAATTAAGTTTCGGAGTAGCGTCCGTGGATCATTTTTTGTGAAGGTTGAATAAAAAAGGTCGATCCGTCAGTCGATAGAGTAGGTGATTAGATGCGTGAGATACAGGCTGGATATTGTTTTATGAATTAGAAAATCTAAGGAAGCATCAGATTTCGGATATATAAATGTACTCTTTGGTTATTATATAAGTAAGAACTGAAGTCTCAGAAATAAAGTCAAAAATGACGTCTATTTAGTCTCTTCTTGCTACTCTACCCACTTGAACAACTGAATACAAACATCTGATAATGACACAAGCTTTTGATAAAGATTGTTTGAGGTCAAAGATCAAACCTTCACCAAGAATGACCTAAAACCTATAACATAAATCTAAACAAACACCGCTACACCGACGACAAATCTCATAAGCCCATAACGAAATGACAAATAACAATACAACGACTACCGTCATCGCCTATAATAAAAGAAAAACTTCCAAAAAAGAGCTGACCGCTAGACAAAGATGGCGGGTAGTTTTTTTAAAGTAATTATTGTTGTTTTTTTCTCGGCTGCCATTATCCGTTCGGATCCCTCGATGGCCACAGTAATGATATGAAACAAAATTACATGGCTGGGTTTCGGGCGCCTATTAACATACCTAGCGATGTATCATTCGGTTCTCAAATAATGACGTTTCGTCACAATTATTTTTTTTTTTTTTTGTGTCTACAATTTGTGTTTCGTGAATTTTATGTACTTCTTACTGGGTACTTATAAGACTTCACTGTTACAAAATAACCGTTCTTTGTATTCAAATTGAAAATGTAACGTTAAAAAAAAAATATATATATATAAAGATAGTATATGCTATATCTTGGATTGGAACAGTAGTAGTATAAAGCATTTCTTGCACAATTATGTATATTAGTGTCAAAACCATAAGCGAGAACTTAGACCCACCGCAATGATCTTGAACTTGGTCTAGTTCTCTTAACAGCAACCGCAGACGCATTAGCGGCAAAAATCTTTTTACCACCAGACCAAAGAGAGACCAATTAATAATCACAGGACCAGTGATTAGATGATTACTAACACCAAAAAAACTTCAAAAAGATCTTAATTCGATCTATCTATCACCACTATTCGAGACTTTGAAGTCATCAGTCATATCCTACGACTATTACTCATTACACATTTTGAAAAAGATGAGTAAAAGCTCTGGGCGTAAGAATATTTTGAGGTTAATTCTACTGGCAGCATCTATGTAATCGGTCTTATTCATCATTGTGATGTTTTAATAGTAAATTGAGGATTTGTTTGGGGAGGTGAAAAATGTCAGTTGTGGTGATTTGGACTTAAGCCTTAGGTTATAAATATGTTTCTAAGTATGGCTTACTTTCGTACTATGTTTTGTTCTACCAACGTTAACTGCTATAAGTAACTATTGATTAAACATGTACACTTGTACAGTGCTGTACATGAAAGTTTTCACCATTTGTTTGACATCTTTCGTAGATATGATTTGGGATAGACCTAGAAAGCTGAACATAATAAGTACCTTGATCATCGCTTGCATGAGCATGAGACCAATATAGCAAGCAAATCTTACATTTAAAAATTATTTAGTGTTGGCTTTTGTTCTTAGAAACCAAGGATGAACCATAAAATGTAAGCAGTTCGTCACTTCTTTGGACAGCCATTCGTCAATATTCTCCGAAACACACGAAGATCATTTTAATGAGGATAAAAACCGCAGGAAGCAGTCATTACGCATCACAAATAACACAAACATAATCGTTATAATATAAAACCTTGAGACAGAACCATAAAACCGAAAATTCACCCAAAATCTCATTTTCAATCAACACAGAAACTGAGAATCAAAAAATTCCATATTTTTTTCAATTTCGTTACGAGTTAGAACAGAGATATACAGACAGACAATGACACAGCCTGCCACTATAATTACCCCTCCTTCCCCCACACTCCTGCAGCCAAAATTACCAAGCCTCCCATTAAACATCATCCCGTGCTTATAAAAAGGCCTGAGTAGAAAAAAAAGTCATCCTCACAGCCAATAGCGGATGGTTCCCAAAATACAATTTAATTGAAACCTTAATTTCTCAGAAGTAAAGTCCAATTTTGATTGCTGAAATGTGGTAGGAGTCATCAAAGAATGACGCACGTATTTTAAAACTATGAGGATTTGTAGATTTTTTTTTCTGATTAATTTGTTAGGTATGTGAAATTAGCGTTTCTTGTATATAGATTTTAGGTTTTGTTTGATAGAAAAAAAACTTGTAGTTGTTGAGGTTCACGTTACATAATGCTTGTTCGTGCAAGATTTATAACATCAAATTACGGCTCTAAGTATAGAAGAAACACGCTAACCTATTGATCTGGATTGTTCGTAGAACTTATTCGCTAAACACCAAATATATTATCAAATAATAATGATTATTTTGAATTCTTTGTCAAATTTTACGAAGCTATTCTAAGTGGCGAATATAACACTAATAACAAAATAACGTCAAAAAGGAAACCCTTATTTGCTTTTCTATTCTTCATTACAATTAATGAAATGCTAAAAACTGAGGACACTTTTCAGTATCAGAAAATACGTTATAAAGACTGGTTTGAAGTTAAGAACCAGGTACCATCGGCAAAGTAAAGAACGCCAAAGTAAAGAAACTCAGGATTACACAATACATGAAAAGAAACAAAACATCTTACAGAATGACTTTCATCGATCAAAGGGTCAGCAGTACAATCACAGTTGTAAATAACACATTTCTTACTTCGAAATAAAAAAAAACGAAATGATTTTTATTGACGCTAATGCTCAGCTTGCGAACGAACCCAGTCTCTCTCACGTTACCCCGCGTTTATTACCCCTGGATCTTTTGTCTCTTTTTAATCATCTTCATCATCAGCACTTCGTATGTGCTGTCCCTTTCGAATCATCATTTCAACGGAGCAACTGCCAATTACTAGGTATATTGGTGTAGGAAAATTTTTATGTTGTTTCATCGCGTTTTTACCGAGTTGATTTACTTTAGTTTCGGGGACTGTGTACTTGGAAATCAAATTTACGTGTAATTGCCAGGATATGCGTATTATTCGGGTTTGAACTTGTTTGTAATTGTTTCATTTTATACGGTCATAAAAGTTACATATTTGAATATTCGATTGATTGGATGCTGGTTCGTCGACTCGATAGACCCAGTTATATATTTTTTTTTTGGTTCATATTTTCTTTCACTGGTTAAATATATTTGTTTTTAAGCTACATATATTTTAATTAAAAAATGTTAACACTTTCTATCTGATGATAATAAAAAGGTTGGTGAGGTTAACAAATAGTGTTCGACTAAATTAAAAAATAAAAACCGAAAAAATCAACTATTGTAAAAAAGAAAGATTCCCATTACGAACGATAATTTTAGTGAAAAACCACAGCCATAAACCTAATGACACTCAAAAACCAATAAACAATCATTTTACAGCACGATTAAAACTTAAATATCTATTTATTTCACAATAACAGAAAACAATTATCATAAAAAGAATATTTTTTGCAATAATAACGTACTCTGAAATTGCTCGCGCCACTTAAGCTATTTTTACCTTCAATACAAGGAGCAATTGAATTATATATAATAAAAATTTATTCATGTTAATTGGAGACTGGGTTTACGATGCGAAGCTGATGTTGGAGGAAACGACCAGCCATTACACTGAGGATGACATTTAGGTTAACCAAGAACAAGAACGAAATATAGCGTGCAAACTTATTAACAATAAAATTACTACAGAAGAAGACCTCCTAATCAACGGTCATCATATTTATTGTGGGAGAACGATAAATTATTCAGTTGGCTGGAGTAAAGTTTTATTACTGAAGAAAAGTATAATTGGTGTCCAAAGTCTTGAAACACAATGTCTATGAGAAATATTAAAAGGGATGACTAATGACCAGTGATTAGTCATCCCTTTTATATGATGTCTATTAGAGGTTTTCTGTTTAATATGTGTTGCAATTGGTTATATATCTGAATAGTCAAATTAGGCACTAAGCTATGTAAACTAGGTAGGTAAATAAAATTAATCATCATCAATCATTAAAAAAAAAAAAAAACAGAAAAAAAATCGGTCTAAAGATATCCACCATGTGACCATTATGTAGGTGTCAAACGTTAAACATTGACATATCAATCGGTTCTATGCTTCTTGCTTCCAGAGGACTTCAAATCCAATAAATGATATGCCTACGTAGTGGGATATCTTCAAACGCTGCATTTTCTAATACCCAAATTATGCCTAGCAATATATATAAAAGAGATTTTGTACAAAACATTTCAACACTAGGAAACTCACCCTGTATAATGCCAATAGTGTTACAATTCCCATAAAATACTAATTCCTAAAGGATGACAGTGTTTACTTCCAACGCCAATAGCTAAGGAACAAAGGTGCATACAAAGCACTATATTATACACCTCTTAGCATAAACATAAGTTTTAGATTTACTGTATGAATTCGTTTTAACTCCGATAAAATCTTTGTGAAGGAAAAACAAGAGCTTTCATGGAAGCGATATCGTTACTTACCAGTTACCAGGCAGAGACTGATAAAATAGATCTTGAAAATAAAAATATTTTCTAAATATGACATTATAATGATATACAGAATATGCAGGCTTGGAATGCAAAGTGCAACTGAAGAATCCCAGGTAGGTTTTAGTCAGTAAAAGTCTGACACTTGTTCTAGCTCCACTTAGAATAGAAGGGCTTATTTGATGGTATCTGAATATTTCGGTCTAAACTGTCTCTCAAAAAGCAGTTAGGCTTTTTCAGTTCGATATGCAAGGTCTTTCCTCTAAAATTGAATCGATTTTTTGAATTTATAGTTCATCATCCTTCTAGTCATCTTTCTGCTGTTGTTTAATGTTACTTGTAATCTGCCTAAAGTTTTCTTCTTCGATTCTCCTCTGTCAACCTTCACAATATTATTGTCTCCCTTTCCTTTTTTGTACTTCCTCACAAAATCCTTCGATTATTAATTTGACCATGTTTACCCTCATCTTCAATGAACGCTTCAAAAACCTGAACCTTATTATTATTTAATTTCTCTGATCAAAAGATCTGCTCAAAACCAACTTTGAATGACCTAAAGTTTCAATAAAACATACCTTTCATCACTACCAAAAAGGAGGCTTCCGGCGACTGGGACCGCAATTAACTAGGACCGCGGTCCCAGTCGCCGGATCCATAAAAATTAAATAATTTTCTTCCGGCGACTGGGACCACTCATAGGTAACTTAAAAAAATCTATTATAGAAGCCAAAATCGGTACAGTCAAACGAAAAAATTTCTAAATTATTTATATGAATATCATAGACTCGTTCTAGACATGATTTTATCCTATGCGCTTAGTAATAGATTAAGCTAGCCCGTTTTTACATAATTCACACATGCAGGTAAAACACACATAAAGGCAATAGCATTGTATGATTATATATTACTATCCCTTTCTAACTCGAGTCCGTTTTGCCTGTCGAATTCAAGGTCAGGTAGCCCTTTTGTTATAAACGGGAAATTTTGCATCGCCGATGACTGGCTCGGCCAATCATAAACAAGAAGCTTATCAGTTTAAGAAAGTCAAGTTTTGCATCAGACAGTTTTGTATTAGATCATTGTATGAGTGAGTGGTAGTGTAGTGACTTCATTTAATACTCTTCAGGTATGTAAAACAATTTTTTATTAACTTATTTATAAACAAAACAAGCTAATAAGGGGGTTAAACAACGTGCTTACAAATGTTTTTACTTTAAATTGCTTCTCATCGTTGATAAGACTTTTTGATATCACAAAAAAAATTGTCATCTAATAAGATTATCTGATAGGTAGTTAATATTTTTTTTCGGTTTTAGAATTATCAAAATGGATGAAAAAAGTCCTTCAATTTCACGTGGTGAACAGTAGTATTATATTGATGTCACACAAAGAGGACGTGAACTTTTGCGAAGAGCTGGCTATGAATATATTCTTAAAAGAATAAACAAAGATGGCTCAAAACTCTGGCGATGTGCAAGAAAAAGTGTTTGCAACGCGACAATAAAAATCACAGTCGATGCGATGACTATTTTGAATGAAACTGCTCATTGTCATGAACCTATTGATTTCGCGAAGGTTAAAGTGAACCGCCAAATGCAAAAATGTGTAGAAGATGTTTAAAAGGACTTAAATGTCCCTGTTGCGCAAGTGTTTGAAAATAATATGGAAGTTTCAGAACTACAGGGAGATCAGACGAGGGATTACAGTTTGCTACAGAATTACCATATTTTCACAACATAGAAAAGCGACTCTACAAAAAAAGAAACGATGCTATTGGAGCAAAAAAGTCACTTTTCACAAAGCCGCCGACGTCGAAATACCCTAAACCTATCTACCCTACTTTTTAAATCAAAAAGGATTTTTATTCAATTATTACATCGTCGTTTGACTGTACATTATTTGATTTAAGTTATCATTTATTAGTGGTCCCAGTCGCCGGAAGAAAATTATTTAATTTTAAGGATCAGGCGACTGGGACCGCGGTCCTAGTTAATTGCGGTCCCAGTCGCCGGAAACCTCCCAAAAAGCTTTAAGCCATTCACCATAGCACACCATAACTCTAAAAACCGTGAAACAAAAACCAAACATGCTAATAACGCTCGTGATCTCACTAGGGAAAGCCTTAATTGTCCCTAGCTGCTAAATGGGCCCTGCCTAACTCCTAATATGGGCTGCTAGAGGGAACAGAGTCACGCCCTGGGTTAAGGATTGTAGGAAATATGGACCCCGGTATTGTAAGGCTTAAGTGATAGTGTTTGAGTGTTTATATATCCCACAGGATAATGTAGCTGATATTATTGGGAAGGATAAAATTAATAGGGATTCGTAAGGGTTTGTAATAGAAGGAAAATTTCCTAAATTTTATTAGATTAGCAAAACGGTCCGTTCGAAGTATGATGGCGTAGGTGCTGATACAAGAGAATCTTCTTCTTTATGAGTTCTTAGTAGGTGTAACCCGGAAAATAGTATAAATAAATGGAAGTTATTCCTGTATTGCTTCTTACATAAAAGCAATCAAATGAACACGAAGTAACTACCACTAAACATCAATAAAACATGCTAAAAGGTTAACTAAAACGAATTAGACATTATAATTAAAATGTTCTTTTTAGACCTTTTTACTGCTTACACGTAATAAATGTATAGTTTAATGGACTTGCAACTTTCCCAATGATACACACCAGCCTTAATTCCTAGATGCTAATACTAAAACAAGATTTAATCAGTTCCCAACTAATACTTTATCCCCTTCATTGAATGGCGATCTGAAAGTTAGGCTGTATATATACTTGCGACTAATCGCAAAACGCAGACATTATTCGTTTTAAATTCTATCATAAATGCGACTGTGTGAAATACAATATTAGAAAGCACATGTTCAGGTGTTTAAGATATGTAGGTACCAAAAGTAGGTCGTATGGAAATCAAGTTTTCTTAGGGCTGCTGATAAATAACGTTTATTCAAGTTCTCCGATGGTATCTACTAATGTTTTATAATAATGATAAATATAGGCCGGATACGATGACTTGGTCTGCAAAGAAACACGCTTGCCTAGAAAATTCAAAATATTTTTATTTCACATAGGCTCACATGAGCACTTATAAAACGTCAGAAGCTACTGTAGTAGAAGTAACATAAATTAGACAGTTTAAAAGATTATTTTATCCTATAAACTTAAAAGTTTCAGAAAAAAAAAACGGGGTGTGCTTTTAGTTTATAACTATAGCATCTAGTCTCTTTAACATTTGTACTGATACAATCATCACGTTTAATAACAGTTCTACCAACTAGACTAACGACTTTTACATCTTGCGTTAAAAATGTCTGCGTCAAAAAAATCACAGCCTCCACACGCGGCTTTATAACGCGCCTTACAATAGCCAATGGCCCAATAAGGCTGTAATTGGAAATTCTAGGGAATGCACACCATCGCAGGCCAGCAACATGCATCGTTGGGCTCTAATGCGACATCTACAAGCCCTCAGCCTATTTAAATCCTATTTAGATCCCATTTAGGGGTTAGAGGAGGGATTTTAACGGTATCAAAGAATATTCATTTCGGTTCGGATTCGGGAGTAATTGGTTGGGGGTCTAATGTGGAAGATTTGATCTTTGTTAGTTTGAATGGCGGGCTACCAACAATCCCCACCTCTAAATGCTAGATAAGGGTTGGTCAAAGGGCATCATCATCATCATCATCATCATCAGGGTGGATTATTTATCATGTGTAACAAGTACTAGGAAAGAATAAATTTTAAAACTGTACATTACCATTTTACTTATTACCCTAATCTGTATAGTAGTAGTAGTACCCCTCAGTTAAACCTGAATAGTGTGCAAATTCTGTCGTATAAGGTACCTATAGAGTAATAACCTTCAAAACTACTTCTAGCCAAAGTACTACATCTAAAGACTAAACACGACTAGGCTAGGCTACATTGTTTTATTACAGAGTTCCCGTATACCTTCCGGTTTCATCATCAGATCGGGTCGATAGTCCTTGTAGCCAAAAATACATCTCTCTTGATCATAATTTTTTAAGAAAAATATTCTTTGTCAATAATTTTATCTGTTTATATAACACTTACTAGACTACAATGAAGTAACAAGAAAAATAACGTTTTTTTTAATGATATAAAGTAGTGCCCTTTTCAGCAATCATAACCTACACAAAATAATCTCAACTATAAGCCTCAGCCAACAGTTCCTAAGCGTAAAACAAGCAGCTCTCCATATCAGGAACTGTGGTACTAATGGGCACGACGAGATCTGCTAGTAATGCCGACTTTATTTACGAAAACAATTGAATGAAGCGAAGAAGAATTTAAAGGCCTGTGATAAAGGCGTCCACAGATATATACCACAATTGAGCTGCAGCCAAGCAATTTGTGTTGTGCAATACTTTTGTGAAGGAAATTTTGAGGTAGAGGCCGAATCGGAAATTAACGAACCAATCATTGGTAATAATAAATATGTGTGTCAAATTTATGGCAGTGAGCACAGCACATTTCTCTAGCAGAATAGATGGCCGATGAGCCTGACAGATTCTGGAGTAGCGATAGCGCACCGAAAGACGTAGCGTTGGATGGTAAGAGTCGTGGGTTTCCGATTCCGATGGATACGAGACGCACAGGATCATTCGTAGTAGCGATACCTGGGAGAAGCCTATGTCTAACAGTGATGATCAGATCAGAGGTGACAAGTGATGAACAGTGTGATGATCATGGATTTGTGTCCCTCATGGAACAAATATTCGTAGGGCCTACAGATAGCTTCATCCAGTTCTGGGTGTGGAACAGAAAAAATAAAATTCTAGTGTAAAACCACGCTTGAAAATACAGAGAAAGAATAGTAGTAAGTAATTAATAAATAATAATAATAATAATATTCCACAACTATCACACAACGCCGTCTAGTCCCAAGCTAAGCAGAGCTTGTGTTATGGGTAAGTGAATTGATAACATTGTTTAAGCGAGCTATGAGTTACTAGCTTTGCCTGCGGCTTCATCCGCGAATATAGAATATAGCCTATGTCACTCAGGAACAAAGCAGCTTTCTATCGGTAAAAAAATTTTTGCAATCGGATCAGTACTTTCAGAGATTACCTCCTACAAACAAAAAAAACAAACATTATTTACCTTTTTATAACATGAGTGTAGATTTCTAACAACAAAATTCTCGATTTCTCGTTAAACTTATTACAAAATAGAAACACAGCTTATTTCTAAACTAGATTATACTTCAACCCGCAAAGGCATAGCTTTCAAAGTACACATTTAAACGAAATACGATCAAGAAATAACTTTTAAATAAATTGTGCTGAATTCTCGAAATAGTTACTCAAACCAACAAACAAATTACTTTTAAGAGAAAATATTTTTAAAACTGCTACACAGCTTCGGTTGATGCAGTAGGGTTTACGACTGCCAATTCTATTTGCTACCAAATCAAACGAAAATAAACCTTGCAGCTTTGGAATAACAGAGGGAACAGCTGAATAGTTATTTTAATTCGATGTCGGTCTCAGTAGGCTTTGTTGACATTTTCCGTCGTTCGTTTTTTCTATTGTAAGAAATTGTTTATTATTTATTAGGTTGCGACCATGAGAGCAGCGATAATCGATATTTTGTATTTATATAATCGAGAGTTTATAGGCATTGTAGTGTTGTTTTTGTCGATATGATTGTAATGCGATGCGGATGTTACCGTAACTGATGAACTAGCTTTTGCCAGCGGCTTCGCCCGCGTGACAATAGAAAATTATCCCAGAGGAACATATTTGGATAGCGTGACAGAAGAATAAATATACTGACAGCATGATGACTGAAGGATAGAATGCAAGAAAAAAGCACATAGCACCAACCCCAAGTTAAAAGTAACAAAAAGATGATGAACATACTCCTGGTACGAAAAGTATGCTATCATCATCATCATCATCATCATTTCAGGCGAAAGACGTCCACTGTTGGACATAGGCCTCCCCCAAGTGTCGCGACAATGAGCGTTCCTGTGCGTCTCGCATCCATCGGATCCCCGCAACCCTTACCAGGTCATCGGTCCACATTGCAGGAGGCCTTTCAACACTACGTCTTCCGGTACGTGGTCGCCATTCCAGAAACCTTCGGCCCCAAAGGTCATCTGTTCTGCGAGCAATATGCTATAACATATACATATAACATGGCCTACCAGTGAGCTAGTTTCATTCAAGTTCGATCAACCGTTTGAGGGTAAAGGAATAGTAAACATGTATACCAACTTTCGCCTTTACAATAACAGATATTTAAAGTGTTCACAATTTGTTAGTGACTAGTGAACCTTGTGTTTTGAGGTGACAAATAATGCATCAGGCAACGGTGTCCCCGCCGCCGCCGCCGGGATTCTGATCCCGATTTCCGACCACCGAAGGCGCGGGCTTGCGGACAGTGAGCAATAGGTAGCTCGCTGTCCGGCCGTCCGGTAACTGTCCGGACCAAGCCCAAGTCGTCGACGGCGCGCACTGTTCCCGCGCGCCTCAATGAGTTGTCAGCAACCGCAGGGACCCAGCCGAGTCGAAGCCTACTGGGGCCAGGGTTATCTGAAAGGGCGCTCGAGCCCCGGTATGAAGGCTAGAAGGAACGGGGTGGGTCTTTTAGTCAGTAAGGGCCTGACACCATCTCCCGCTCCGCCCAAGAGCGGAGGATGTCATTGGATGTTTTTTCCCACCATAAAAAAAAGGTGACAAATCATTAAATAACTTATCCAGCTCTAGGAGGGGCGAGAGGGAATATGTCAGACTTTTACTGACTAAAACCCACCTGTGTTCCTTCAGTTGCTTTTTGCGTTCCAGAGTCTTAGTAACTCTTTTAAACAAATGAGAACTAGCATGTACCGGCTCTAGTGATCCCGTCCATTTTCCTACCATTCGATTTTCCCAATAAGTAAACGATAAAGGCTCTTTATGTAACTAATCACTATCATTTCGTATTTTACTAATGTTTAAAATACTTTATTAAAAGCATTAAAAAGTCTCCTTCTAGTTTTACTACAAACATTTTCAGGGAATTAATCACGGATTAATTATCGTCAGTTAAACAGCGATATTTAAACATGTTTATTGTGAGATTTACACGAAGAATGAATGTGCTCTTTACTTTTAATTGCTCGTCATTATTCGGTTTTTATTGCTCATTATGGATTTCCGTTCTACTTTTGATTTTTATAACGGGTATACACCTAAGATGTATACGATGGATTTGAGATAGTGTAAATAAAAAAAAAGACGTGTGGCACTCGGGGACTGCCGCGGTAAAGCTATTGCATAGCATTTTTATCAACTTATGCAATTATAATTATTTATTTATTTTATTTATGCAGTATTTTTTTTCCTTTGTTTTTTTTTTCTTTGATATTAATTGAAGTTACACTTTCACACATTGAATTGAATTTTGATTGATTGTTCACTCATTTGTTTTCTTATCGGCCACCACGCTCAAAAAACAAATGAGTGGGGGGTGTTAGGTTATTTTCATTACGGAATTTCTGGATTCGGTCTCCACGCTCAAGGCCCGCGATAGAAGCTATGCAATAGATTAATAAAAAAACAAATTAAACAGCACTCAATTTGACACTAGAAGGGCGGGTGTCTCATCTATGTTCTTCGTGGCCTTCCTCCTGCAGTTTAATTATGCACGAAATCGTAAAATACATCAAAATATGTGTAATTTCAATCATAATTATAAAAGGAGTTACTGACTGACTAACATATCAACACACAGCCAAGACTACTGGGTCTAGGAGCGTGAAATTTAGCACAAATTTTCCTTTTCTGACGTCATTGAGCACTATATGAGAGGATATTGAAAAACTGGCCCCTAAGGGGATGAAACGAGTGTCCAAAAATTTGTATGGAGAAATCAACTTTCACGCGGGTGATGCTACTGCAGAAGCTTGTAGATAATAAAAATATTTTATTATCAGTTAGCAATTTCATTTGTATACCATCTCTCCTAATTACTGTACCAAAAATAATATTCTGCGCTTCTAGAGTTAACCCAAGCAAATGTGCAGACATCATTGAAGGCGTTGTTGAGAATTTTACATTACATACATTTTTTTTTTGTAGGAAATTATCAAACAATCCTTGCACGCATACAAGATTTGCGAGTGAAGATGCAACGCCAGGGCGAAACTCCACTACGGTGACAAGTCGCGGCATGAGGGACAGAGCTCCGGTGGGATCTCATGGTAAAATGGCGACTGTCACAACCCAGTGTCGGGCACATCTTTGAGGAGTAGCTGGAAAGACAACATGGCGTTCTCACCTTCCGCATGACGCAGGTTTTAATCGGACATGGTAAGTTCAGAAGGTTCCTGCACCGGATTTGTGTGGAAGAAACGCCCGAGTGTCATCATTGTGCAGACCTGGAGGATTTAATGGAGTAAATGATAGAGGTGTGCCCTGCTTAGGCAGAGCACCGCCGTTTGCTCGTGGGGGCGATCGACAGCAACGACTTTTCGCCCTGGGTCCTGGTACAGGCCATAGTCTGGAGACAGGAGGAATGGCAGGCGGTGGCCTCCTTCTGCGAAGCAGTAATGCTGGCAAAAGAGACAGCCGCACGTGCAAGTGAACGGCCCTCACACTCCAGCCGCTGAAATCCCGATCCCGATTTCCAGTCATAGTAGGCGTAGGTTTGCAGACAGTGAGCTTTTTTATGATGCAACAGAGATGTCAGAGAGCAGTGGTGACCAATTGATACTGGCTCTGACTTACGAGTCGTAGGCTGCGGGTTGAAACCCACTCCGGACCTTTGTTTTTTTTTTTTTTTTCGATGGGTAAAATCATCTGACAACCCCCGCTCTTGGGCGGAGCGGGAGATAGTGTCAGACTCTTACTGACTAAAAAACCTTTGCGTTATAGACCTACATGTCTTGTTTTTCTACAAGCATATTTCTTAGCCCCAATCCTTGTGCAAGGTTTATAGAACTAAAATACCAAAGGTACGAAGCGCGGGCGCAGGTCAATATTTGCCACGGCTGTTAATGTTCATTGTTCATTAGGTTTCTTTAATTTGTTTCGAACTAAAACAATACTAATTAGACGCATTCGTTTGAAATAAAAGGCGTCGCTCGAAGTCGCTCAGATATCGGAGAAATATATTGTTTGAACTAATAATAGGTCAGTTTGTAGGGAATAAACAGGATATATTCCTCTTTATTCCCTAGTACTATTATGGTAAGATATATGGTAAACTTAAAAAAAAAAACTACCCAGTGGTGTGGGAGGTGTCAGACCTTTACTGCCTAAAAACCATCCGTGTCCCATCACCAGCCGACGCCGGGATTCCGACCCCCTTTTCCGGCCACCGTAGGCGCGGGTTTGCGGATGGCGAGCAATGGGTAGCTCGCTGGCCGACCGTTCGGTAACTGTCTGGACCGAGCCCAAGTCGTCGACGGCGCGCGCTGTAGCCTGATTCACATAAAATCAAACAAGCCAAATATTGTTGAAGTTTTTAGTCATTCGATCGAAGTCCTATCCAAAAGCGGTATTCACGATCTATCGTCTTATTTCCAGTTACATTAATAAGTATTCTATCAGAATAATCTAATACAGATTTTTTTTTTAATCGACGAATTTCAAACGACTTTAAAATCGGTGGCGTTCAAACTCGATTGATGGATGTGAATACGGAAATGGTCAAAACGACTAAATCGCTACGATATCGTTACGGTTTTCATTACGTGAATCAGGCTACTGTTCCCGCGCGCCTCAAAGAGTGGTCCATAACTGTAGGGGCCCGACTAGGTCGAAGCCTACTGGGGCCAGGAAGAGTCTGACAGTATCTCCCGCTCCGCCCAAGGGCGCGGGATGTTATTTGGATGATTTTTACCCACCGAAAAAAAAAACCTGTGACCCATCAATTTTTTTTTTTACTGTGGGAAATCAACCAACGACTTGTTCTGCTCTGGGTGGAACGAGAAGGCGTGTCAGGCTTTTACTAACTAAAACCACACCTCTGTCCTTCAGTTGCCCTTTGCATTCTAACAACACGGGTAGAGAACAGTGGTGGCCGAGTGGTAACGACCCCGACTTACGAGTTGTAGGTCGCGGGTTCAAACCCAGCCAGACGCATTACTTTGTGTAATTTATTTCATCACCACTGCTCTGCACTGCTGAAGAAAAACATCGTGAGGAAACCGGCATATCCTAGACCCAAAAATTCGAAGTCATGTGACATTCACCAATCTGCACTGGGCCCGCGTGGTGGAAGTAAAAACATTAAAAAGGCTGACTATGCTATACTATGCTATACTACGCTATACTATGCTATACTATGCTATACTATGCTGTACTATGCTATACTATGCTATACTATGCTATACTATGCTATAGTATTCTATACTATGCTAACACGGGTTTCCTTTTCAGAAAATGCTCGCGGCCGCCCTTTGCGTTCCAAGGCCGCTGTAAAGCTAGATCTACATTAGACCAACGCACACGTGTAACACGCCTGTACCCCTAACCAAGTTGCTAATCTGCAATAGTTAACGCTTGTAGAAAGCTTCAAATGTACGGGAATGACGTCGTCTTAACGCTCAGTCACATGGTCAGAACAAAAGAATTGGCGGCAAGGTCAACTCGAAGCGTTCGGCGCAAGCGAAACGGTTGTAACTTGGCTAGGGGGGCTGATTTGTACGTAGAACGACGTCACGTGGCATCGATCAAGTAGCTTCACAAATCTAGTTTCTGTATAAAATGTATGGAGACCGACACGCCCAGACGCGTGTGCAGGCGTTTGTGGCACATTGTGTGCGCAGTGTAGTTCTATCTTAATTTTTTTGAACCTTCTGCTAAGTATAAATCTACTGTGAGTCTGTCAGTCAACACTAAAGCTTTTTTTTTGGTGGGTAAATATCATTCAAATGACATTCCCCGACCTTAGGCGGAGCGGGAGATAGTGTCAGACTCTTACTGACTAAAAAACCCACCCCGTTCCTTCTTGACTTTCATACTGGGGCCGAGCCTCCCTTTCGGAATTAGACCCTGGCCCCAGTAGGCTTCGACCCGGCTGGGCCCCTGCTGTTGCTGACAACTCCTTGAGGCCCGCTGGGACTTGGGCTCGGTCCGGACAGTGAGCTACCCATTGCTCGCCGTCCGCAAATCCGCGCCTACGGTGGCCTGATAGCAGCACTAAAGCTTGGCGTATGCGATTTTTGTTTCCCATAATCGCAACTACCAAGCTTTAAATACAGAGTCGACTAAAAAGCAATAAAAGGAGAGAGACGGACGCTGCATTAGTCAGTTCTTAGTCACTTTAAAATAAATAATAAAACGTCGATCCTGGCAGGAAATCACACGGTGCATTAAACTTCATGAATTAATAGACAATAAAACCCAGAGTTAATTTGTAGGGCCTAATTACAAATAACTGTATCGGCGATCCTTTTAGTGAAACAGTTAATTACTTTTTCCTTTATTTTCGCAATCATAAAATGTCCTTAAAATAAATTTATTGTTAGCAATAAAAGTAAGGGTAATGATATCGGCACATCGAACTGTAATCGGGAACATTAATTTGCCCGTTTCTGGGCTTATAAAAATGTTCTCTAAAGTAAAGGGTTTGCCCACACTGAGAAGTCGCTCATCGGAAAATCAAGATGCCATATTTATTTGCTGTCCGCAGGAGAACCAAGGTTACCGACATAGCTCGGAGAATCGTGGCAATGGGCAGGGCACATTGCACGCAGAACTGTAGCCCGATTCACGTAATGAAAAATGTAACGATATCGTAGCGATTTTGTCGTTTAGACCATTTCCGTATTCACATCCATCAATCGAGTTTGAACGACACCGATTTTAAAGTCGTTTGAAATTCGTCGATTTAAAAAAAAACTGTATTACATTATCCTGGTAGAATAGTAATGTAACTGGAAATAAGTCGATAGATCGTGATTACCACTTTTGGATAGGACTTCGATCGAACGACTATAAAACTTCAACGACATTTGGCATGTTTGATTTTTCGTGAATCAGGCTACAGATGGTCGATGGGGACGCTTGTGGCGACGCTTGGGGGAGGTCTATGTCCAGCAGTGGACGTCTTTCGGCTAATATGACGACGATGATGATTGTCGCATTATTTTTAGGGCTCCATACCCAAAGAGTGAAAACAGGCCCCTTTTATTAAGCCATCGCTGTTTGTTCGTCTATCCGTCTATCAGCGGGCTGGATCTCATAAACTATAAGAGGTATAGAGTTAAAATTTTTATCGAAAGCGTATTTCTATTGCCACTACAACAACAAATAATAAAAATTAAGTTAATTTAAGGGTCCATACAATTTTTTTATTATTATTATGTGCTTATTTTTGCGCGATTTTAATATTATAGGACTGAATCGATCGTGTACGTGTTTGACTTGCACTTGGCCAGTTCTTTTTTAGCCGACTACGGCAAAGCCAAAGGAGGGTTATGATTTTGACGGGCTATTTGTATAGTGTATGTGTGTATGTATCAAATCAAATCAAATCAAATCAAAACATTTATTTCAAATAGACCATTTACAGGCACTTTTGAATAGTCAAATGTCGGTCAGTCCAAGAAAAGTGAAGCTAAATTGCACGTTCCAAAGAGTAGGTCTCTATGGAGAAGAACGTGCAAGAAACTCCATGGACACTCTTTTAAATCATATTATGTGTTACATATAATGCTTGGTTACATATTACTTGTTGCTTCTATCATGTGAGCACAATGTCGATAATGAAATAAAAAATGTAAAATAATTAAAAGATAGAAACTGAATTAAGCCACTGGCAGCTAAGAGATGACCAGTCCCATCTGACGGCACCCGTTCACGAGCATGACGCGTGCATCAGCCCCACTCAGCTCAACCATTTTGAAGGGAACTGAACGACCCAATAACACGTGCCACCAACAGCGAGACATTTGAGTGAGCATGACAAACTCTCAACTGCCATGCTCGTAATGTCAAAAAAGAAGTTGTAACCTAATAAAAATGCTCCATGGTGCTTCACATTCACAAACTTGGAAAAAGTGCTTCTACATTATACAATGCAATTGTGTCTTTCAAATTAAAAATAATAATATTAGTTTCCAACTAATCAACTAATTAGTACGCCCTAGTGGTAGTGGAGCTGGACCAGCATTGAGCCAAGCATTTTTATCTTGAATATAATCCTCCAACTTATAATATGCTTGCCTGCATAGTGTGCGTTTAATACAAGATTTAAATTTCGTTTCATTGAGTTCTAATATTTGGGGTGGTATTTTATTATAACATTTCAAACAGTACCCCATGAAAGAAGAGGCCACTTTAGCCAGTCTGAAACCTGGTTGAACTAATTGATCCCTATTTCTTGTAACATAATTATGTCTATCGCCTCTTTTGCTAAAAAGATGAAGATTTTTTCTAACATACATGATGTTTTCATAGATATATTGACAAGGTACCGTCATTATGTTAATATCTTTAAACAGTTCCCTTAAAGAATCGCACCGGCGGAGATTGTAAATAGCTCTGATGGCTCTTTTCTGTAATATAAAGATTGACTCGATGTCTGCAGCCCGTCCCCATAGTAAGATACCGTACGACATGACACTATGAAAATAACTAAAATAGACTAGTCTAGCGGTATCAACATCCGTAAATTGGCGGATTTTTCTAACAGCATATGCAGCCGAGCTAAGCCGTCCTGCAAGAGATGTTAAGTGAGGACCCCATTGTAGCCTAGAGTCAAGCGTAATCCCCAAGAAAACTGTTTTATCAACAAATTCTAGTTTCTCATTGTTCAATACTATGTCGCAATCACTACTTATGACATTTGGTAAGGAAAATCTTATGCATTTAGTTTTTTTCCCATTTAGAACTAGATTATTAGCAGTGAACCAGTTTTGGACCTGCAATAAAGCGTTATTTTCATCGTCAAGATTATTAGTCCTTCTATTTATCTTAAAAATCAAAGAAGTGTCGTCAGCAAACAACACCATATTAAGTTTATTTTTCAGCAAACAGGGTAAATCATTAATATAAACTAAAAATAAAAAAGGACCTAAAATTGAACCTTGGGGTACCCCCATTTTCACATTTAATCCCGACGAATTGACACCGTTTATTTGAACTAGTTGCTGTCTGTCATTCAAATACGATTTTAATAAGCTTAACGCTGCTTTGCCTAGTCCGTAATGCTCCAGTTTCAGGAGTAATGTTTCATGAACCACACAATCAAACGCCTTAGACAGGTCGCAGAAGATGCCTATAGCATCTTGTGCCTCCTCCCACGCATTAAAAATGTGTTTTAGTAAGGAGACACCAGCGTCAGTTGTACAACGCCCTTTGGTGAAACCATACTGTTTATCGTGTAAGATGTTATTGGTGTTAAAATGATTAAGCATTTGATTTAACATCACCTTTTCAAATATCTTGCTAAAAACCGGCAAAACGGACACCGGCCTATAATTATTAGTGTCTTTACTGTCTCCGGATTTAAAAAGTGGTATCACTTTACTATATTTCATTAGATCCGGAAAGACTCCTTGATCTATACACAAATTAAATATTAACGCTAAGTACGGCGCTACAGTCTCAATAATTGAGGTACAAACTTTGATAGACATACCCCATAGATCTTCTGTCAATTTAATCTTGATTTCTTTAAAAGCTTTTATTACTGTTATGGGGTTTATATGTTTAAAGTTAAATTCAGTCGAACAGGCTGCAACGTTCGCCTGTAATAAACCAAAAGCATGCGATGGCGACGAATTTAGGGCTTCAGTAGTTTTAATTGGAATGCTGGTAAAGAAATTTACAAATTCTTCTGCAACTAGTTTGTTATCGCTAATAAGACCATGATGAGTCTCCAATGTGTAATCATTATTATTTCTTTTGTTTCTGTTGTCTTGTGTATGTGAGTCTGTCCATCTGTTTCCTCATAGCTCATAATCTACTAATCAGAACTTGACATATGAGGTATCGTTAGAACCGTCTTTTGTCCACTGAAGATAGGCTACGTGATGTGTCACAACACTCAATGTAGCGCCCTCTAGCGGACAAAAAGAAATGTGTTAAAAATAAAAATGGGGATAAATACGCCGTGTTTGGTATTATTTGAAAGGGCTTCACTAAACAGTATAGAAGCACAGTGATTGAACACCAAAATTGTTTAACCCGTTGACTGCTGGAACGCAGATCTACGCGAGACACAATGGCTTTTTAATTGTGTCTCTAATTACGGCATTCGAGAGGTTAAAAAAAAAGAAAGTAAAAAACTAAAACCCGTCTACGACAAAAAAAAGACGCCGAAAAAGTATGAAACAAGATTTTCAGGATGCTGAAATAAACAAGGTAACTGTAAAAACAAGAACAGAACAAAAAGAAAAGTAGTCACACGTTATAGGTACCTACCGACACTTTAATAACGTGTGACTGCGGCTTTTCGTTTTGTTGAAGAAATCGCGGTTCTTGAGATACAGCCTGGTGACAGACAGACGGACAGATGGTCTCCAAAATATAGGTATATTTTGTTCCTTTTGAAAATGATTTGATGAGGCGAATTTTTCCGTGGTATGGACAAGGTCTTATCAAATAAAATCACAAACACACAGCCCAAATTCTTGGAATATAATAAAAATGTTTGCGGTACTCGTAATCTCTGGGCACAGATACTACAGAATTGATACGGATTGGCCGCAAACGCCGTTTTGTTTTAATTTGAAGCTTTCTCGCTACTTGTGTGACCGGGTTTGTTTTAATTGTCAAAAAACCTTTAATATTTAAATTATTATAAACTGCTACTTTATCGTTCATGGAAGCATGATCAGCATTAACTAAGGCATTGACTTCATTTAATCTGGTCAGTTTTTTCCTAAATATGTTAGGGGTGGTAAGCGATCGCCTCCTTCTGTGAAGCAGTAATGCTAGCAAAGCGTGAGCGAACGGTCATCACGCCCCAGCTGCCACCGGGATTCCGATCCCGATTTCCGGCCACCGTAGGAGGCGAGCAATGGGTAGCTTCGCCATTCGACCGTCCAGTAATCGTCCGGACCGAGCCCAAGACCTCGACGTTGTATCATCACGCGCGTCTCAAGAAATTGTCAGCAAACCGTAGGAGTCAAAGCCTACTGGGGCCAAGAATTCATTTATGAAAGGAAGATTCAGCCCCAGTACCAAAGGCAACGAAGGAACAGGAGTGGGTTTTTAGTCAGTAACAGTCTGACACTATCTCCCGCTCCACCCAAGAACGGGGTATGTCATTGGATGATTTTCCCACCAAAAAAAAAAACGTGTGGCACTCGGGGACTGCCGCGGTAAAGCTATTGCATAGCATTTTTATCAACTTCATAAATAAAATAAATAAATAAATATTTATAATTATAAATAATTATAAATAATTATTTACTTATTTTATTTATGCAGTATTTGTTTCCTTTGTTTTTTTTTTCTTTGATATTAATTGAAGTTACACTTTCACACATTGAATTGAATTTTGATTGATTGTTCACTTTCTTATCGGTCACCACGCTCAAAAAACAAATGAGTAGGGGGTGTTAGGTTATTTTCGTTACGGAATTTTTGGACTCGGTCTCCACGCTCAAGGCCCGCGATAGAAGCTATGCAATAGCTTAAAAATATGTTAGGGTCAGTTGTCTTCCAGCCGTACAACTAAGTCATCATCATCTTTATTTCAACTGAAAGACGTCCACTACTGAACACAGGCCTCCAGTAAGCATAGTCACTGTGTGGGGGAGGTTGTATTTTTTTTTCATCATGATTGAAAACCAAAACTTTTACGTCAACTCCAAAAATTTTTTTATGGTTCCGTAGCCAAAGGGTAAAAAGGGGACCCTATTATTAAGACTCAACTGTCTGTCTATCTGTCACCAGGCTGTATCTTAGTAACCGTAATAGCTAGACAGTTGATATCAAATGTCTGAATAACTGGAAATGTATTCACAGATGATGTATTGCTACTGCCATAACAACAAAATACTAAAATCAGAATAAAATAAATATTTAAGAAGGGCTCCCATACAATAGCATAATTTATTAATTTGAAATAATAATATTAATTAGAATCAATATAATATAATGTAATTTAATTATCCTTACTTCCTTACTAATATTATAAAGCGAAAGTGAGTTTGTTTGTTTGTTTGTTACGTCTTCACGCCTAAATGGCAAAACCGATTTTGATGAATTTTGGTACAGATAGTTGGGACCCTGGAGTTGGGACCCTGGAGACGGATATAGGCTAATTTTTTTATAAAAAAAAGTGAGAAAAGTGGGAAAAAGAGGGAAGGTCTTTTATGTACGCGGGCGAAGCCGCGGGCAAAAGCTAGTAATGTTATATGTAAAATTTGCTGTGCCTTTCCAGGGTGCATGTTAATACTTTGTCATGAAATTTTAATGCATGCTTAATGTCCAGTGTTTAACATGTCAGTAAATAAATAAATAATCAACAAACGTAATTTATTTGATCGACATTAATATTGTAGTACGAAACTCTTCATGTGCAAGCCCGACTCGCACTTACCCAGTTTTTTATAATTAGTATCCCACATCATACTCACAGCACGCAGTATATTACTCTAAATTACTTAAGGCTATCAACTTAATACTTTATCTTTAAGTAATAAAAGCCTATTGGCAGATATAGCCTATAACAATGTAAACACTGCCCACCTCTGAACCTTACAATGTTGCTGTGAAGCTACTATAAACGCTAAAAACCGCTGAGATTCTAGAGACTTAAAAAAAAAAAGTATAGCCTAAGCAAATAAGTATAATCAGCCTGATAAAGTTCCCACTGCTGAAACTCAGGCCTCCTCTCTATGGCGGAGAGCTCTCACGCCGGACCTTGGTTGAGGCCATGGTCCGGAGCGAGGAGGAGTGGCAGGCGGTCGCCGACTTCTGCGAAGCACTAATGCTCGCTAAGGAGGAGGCCGACCGCATCAGGCAACGGCGCTCTCGCCGCCGCCGGGATTCCGATCCCGATTTCCAGCCACCCGTAGGCGCGGGCTTGCAATGGGTAGCTCGCTGTCCGGCCGTCCGGTAACTGTCCGGACCAAGACCACGTCGTCGACGGCGCACTGTTCCCGCGCGCCTCAAGAAGTTGTCAGCAACAGGAGGGGCCCAGCTGTGTCGAAGCCTACTGGGGCCAGGGTTATCCAAAAGGGAACTCGAGCTCCGGTATGAAGGCTTGAAGGAACGGGGTGGGTTTTTTAGTCAGTAAGAGTCTGATCTCTCTCCTGCTCCGCCCAGAGCGGGAGTTGCCATTGGATGATTTTCCCCACCAAAAAAAAAAGACCTCCTCTCTAGGAGAGGGAAGATGGTAACCAGTAATCTACATTTAGAGCCCAATGAGGGTTGGTGGATGTCACATGTCTTAATACTGGAACCAAAATAACCAGGATATGCCGGTTGACTTAAATTGTTTTCCTTTACGGTTTTGAGAGCAGTGGTGTTAAAATAAATTACACTACTGGAACTTTTCCCAGCCGAATATCTTTTACGCACTTGTTGTAAATTTAGCTTTGAAATTGACTGTATTTTTAGCACATACATTTTTTTTTTCTGTTAGAGCTAAATCTTCAGAGTAATAAGGTTTAAATGAAGAATCATCACCATCATCATTTCAGCCGAAAAGCGTCCCCTGTTGGACATATACCTCCTCCCTTAAAGCAGAATACAGTCACTTTATATTCCATTAAATTGCGGATGTAACACATTAGATGATATTGCAGTATTTGGTAGTAAATACATCGAGTCAGCCTTCTCAACAAGTTTTGACTTAAATAGACAATACTACACTAAGATTCATAGTTCCATTTTAGCGAAATCTCGCCTTTTTCAATTATCTCACAAATATCGTCCAGTTGTGTAAACATTTAAAATGCAAAACACCAATTTTACATTACTATGTCCACCGGGAACCAATTTGCAAATAATTAAAACAGCCACTAACCCGAAAAATTTCTACAAAAAGCTTGCAGATATATTGTCACATACTATTTTCTATGGATCACTGTAAATAACAATAATAAATTTATTGAACCATTGTTACAAATATTGCCTTAAATTAAATAATCTTAACTTAATATAAGTCCAGTAACTAGTGCGCCTTACCATCAGAGATTGCCTTGCACTGCTTACCAAGCACTAGTTTATATCAAATAACAAAAAACTATTTGTGGGCTTCAACTTTTTTTATACTTCCAATAATTATGATTTTAGCGAACTTATGTACCACAATGTAGTCCAAATCATTCACTAAAAACATCCAGGAAATAACAACTCCACATTAAAATGTCTCGCCGAAAAGAAACATGTAATTTGTTTGTTAATTCAACCCAATAGATACAGGTTGAAACGGCGGTCTAATGGCTCAGCTACCGCGCATGCGCGGGTTTTTGCCGACCAATAGCAGCACGGCAAGAGTCGGCGACGATCGCAATTTGTTAACGTGATAAAACGGCATTGCTGTGTACCTATTAGGGTTTTAAGATTTTAGTTTTTATAAAACGGAATTCTGTAAAGATAGTTAAGGTTTAAATTAAATGTGAACTTCTGGGGTTATGATTTGGGCGTAGATTTACTGGTGGAGTTGATTGAAGAAATATTTCTTAAGTATTTGCTCGTATATAGATAACTACTTAAAAATAATTTCTCATCCAACTGGCCAAGAGACGATCTCAATGTGAACACATAGAAGGAGGTCACATTTTACTGTTAAAATATTCTTTACTAGCAGCTGCCAGTGACCATAATCCATCACGCGAGCCCAGTGCGAGTTGGTTGATGTCACATGACGTCAAATTTTTGGTTTTAAGTCATGCTCGTTTCATTACGATTTTTTCTACACTGTTTTTAGAGCAGAAATGATGAAACAAATTACACACACCCTGGCTGGGATTGTACTTGCGATTTATAAGTTGTAAGCCGGTGCCGTTACCACACGGCCACCACTGCTCCGGCTGAACCTTCATTAGAGGAGGTCTTCTTCAGAGGATTAAGATATCCATAACAACGCACGTAAGACGAATCCTGTCACAACACAAGAAGACTCAATTTCACAAGCATATCCGCTTACTAATCATACAAAGGCGAAAGTTTGTATGTGTATGTGGATGTTTGTGACTCCTTCATGCTGGGAAATGGATTTTTTCACACGGGTAAACCATATCCTAGAATATTCATAGGATTATGTCATATCAATTCAACATGTCACATATCAACCGCATCAATTTCAGGGCCTGTGTCTTATTCCAGTTGTATATATATATAGGAGTATTTTTATCCCAGGAATTGGTACCCTTAAGATAATTTTCTAATTTTACGCAAGCGACACCTCTTACAGAAGCTATTACATAATGTACTATGAGTTTATTTTTTATATGAACATCGAAAAACATTAGCACAACAAATGTATTTAAAAAAAACTAAACTCCATACCAATGTCTTATTACATCATGTACTTTTATGGGAGATCAAAGCGCAATCTTTGATATAAAAGGTTGAATTCAGGAGTCATTGCAAGCGCCATAAAGTCAAGATTTATTATGGTGCTAACCTTACTAGGCCTATGGGGTTCGCCACTGGACTGCTAAACACTATAAAAGTAAGAAAGACGGTAGTGGAATGTTGTTCATATGCTTGTAGCACATTTTATTCATTCGATTTCGTTTGCGTACTAGTTTCTATAAGCTGGAGTTATGGTGGAAGGTGGGTAATAAAATATAGTGTACAAATTGAGAGCATCATGTGGAAAGAAAATGTCTTTGTACTTAGTCACGAATGTAGTAAAGCTGTTTCTCAATATTTTACTATAAATATTGAAAAAATTAAAGAAGCAAAGGAAAGATTAGAAATTCTGGATGAAAAATCTAAAACGCACTGAGAAAACATTTTAAATTTGAATAACGTTTCTTAAAAAAAACTCTTAACGCAGATATGATATGGAAGAAATTCTAAAACCGATCAAGTGCGAGTCAGATTCAGAAGAGACAAAATCACGTATATTAGGTATATGGTATCCTTGATTTTTCAGTTAAATTATTATCATTTGTTATTCTAGCTGCCATCGAAATACACACTACAAAAAATGTATCCGGCTATCTATTACGATTCATGAGTTACAGACTGACTAAAGGACAGACGACTAACGGGTGTATAGTAATAGCCTACGGTTAGTTACCCTTTGGGAACAGAACCCTAAAAACTAAAGAAAACCAACTCACAAATGATTTCTTTATAGAAGAAACTACTTGAAGGAACACATTTAAGCAATTTTCAAAATAAGAATTCAAAAAAAAATTAAACAACAAAGACTATCAAAACAAATAACATAATTCAAAAAGTCAAATTCTCCTTAAAAGTACAACTCAATCACCATCATGTACATTATAAGCGAACATTAGAACTTAGAAATCATCAACAAATGCCGAGTAACAAAGTAAACACACACTGACATTTGGCTCGCAATCGTCTAGCCGATCAGTTGAATACATTACACTTAATAAAGGGAGCCAGGTTCTTTTCATTAGCAAGCCACTGGGATATCTTGATGGTGCCTGAAACTGCAGGGTTGGTAGGTGAAGAGAGTTTCGTGACAGGACTTGTGGCGTTAGATGAAGAAATTCTCACAATAGAAATGTTCGAAAGAGTTCTGTAGACCTGGAACGCACATTTAAGAAACATAGGTGGGTTTTAGCCAGTTCAAAAACGTGTACTGAAAGTGAAACGTGAAAGAAATCGTTTTAGGTTAGACAGTTGATCGTTGGGAAAAGTCTATATCAAGCACTGTCTTTCAACTGAAATGATGATCATTCTGTATTCTTTAGCTACTAGTATTAAACTTTCATCGTGATCTTAATAATGAATGTAATGCTTTTATGCAATATCAAATAAATTTTCAACATTGTCTTAACAAGTAATCATCGCCAACCCTACATCTAAGACTACCGGAGCTACCCGGAATTGTCCACCCTGATCGACGTCTCTTCTTTAGTTTTTTCTTGCTAATTAGTATAATGAGGTGTTTTGTGTTTAGTTAAAACGACAAATCGCTTTTTTGTCACTAATTGGTGGTATGTGAGCTTTTATAAACTTTTTGCTCTTCAGTCTAATGCGAAACGTGATTTTTCGTACTAACAATCTAGCTTAAGATACGGCTAACGGTGTAAATGAAGGTGGAATTAAAGGAAATGCTGAGACTTTACTTGAAATTCAGACTACACTTATGGCATCGTTCCTAACTTTATCTGTACTTTTCTGTAAGTATTTGTTTAAATTCCTAATGGTGTTAGTTCTAAGTCATCGTTGCTCTTCGGGAGTCTTCATTTTCTCTTTATGTCGCATGTATTTTTGGTATTTCAATTTTCTCCATGTAGACATCAAATTTAAATCCAATACCTACTATTTCCCTTTGTTCATTTTCCATTTTTACGACTGCGGGGTCAATAGTAAGCTGATTGCATTGTTAAATTTTTTTATGTTGCTAATTAGGACTTTTTTTAATATCTTTATCATCTTGCTCTTAATTAATATGTTATGTTCTGCTATTAGTTTTTATAGAGCCATTGTAATATAATTAGCCGCTAAGAAGATGATCTCGTTAAAGAACCTTCAATCTAGACAATGAACAGGCGATCGTTATATGTTACATCATTATTATTTTATTATCTTCTGCCTGTTTTGTTGTAGGTAATGTTTTCAATAAAAAAATACATATTTCAATTTCCATCTTACAAACATTTACTTGTAAAGTTCTCGACATTGTCTTAACAAACTTAATTGTTCCTGGAACAATCACTATTCACTTAACACAAAATATAACATGTCTAATCTAAAACACGCTAACAAAAAATCATCGAAGTGTCGAAAACAACAGGGCAATAATACTTAAGTACAGACAGCAAAACAGTGAGTAGACAAAATTATTTCGCAACGAATGCAATCCGCCGACCGAAAACCAGATAATTGGATCGGAATCCACTGTAGAACTTACAACAGTATATAGGATCGAGTTTTTACCCGCGTATTTGGTAGTATCATAATTTCTTGTCGGGTTTTATGCTTTTTTTATTCCTTAAGTTGGGTCGGCCTTTTTTGATACTCGGCCAGATAATTCCTGCCTCGCCCGGCATTCTGAATAAATGTTGGCTACTTACTGTGCTGACCGTACCACATATGCGTTATGTAAGAGGAGACTTGGCAGTTTTTTTTTAGTTTTTGTTCAGGATTCCAGTTATTGTTCCGTAATGGGGTGTGATAAAGCATTTATATGAATATAATTCCTTTTGGTATCGTGTGGTTACTCTTTGTTTGGATCGGTGACGTGGATATCACCAGATTCAGGTGGCGATTGAGGACCTGGTGCAGCTTCTTTTTAGACTATGCTGCGATTTAAGATAAAACCTTTTGTTGAATTTGCTGTATTAGCATCGGCAAACATGACGAATGGAAGAGGTTTAGAACAAAAATATTATTATTCCGTATTTTTAACATGTTGCTTTATTCACGAGAAATACCAAAGATAATGTAGAGGATTGATTCTACCGAACGGAGACATGCCTGATACACGTCAACCGTGTCGTCCTTCACAATAACTCTCCAATAGTTATTCATTATGATAACTTCGTTCATAATTGCAAAGACAAACCATTTGATTTCCCCAAAGAGATGACCAAAACGCAGCCAGGCTAAGGATACTTTACATCAAATTCATGCAAGACAAAAAAAAAACAGAATTATCTCATTATAGTAGGTAAATCCCAACCAAATTATGTTGGGCTTCTTTGAAATCTGTCTTAGTCATTTATAGATTCAACAGGAAAATCCGATGGCACCTGACCGCATCAGTAGAGCCGGCGATTTAATGACCAAATTACACTAATTCAACTTTGAATCATAATATAAACCAAATATTGAAATCCACGATGTGATAATTCGCGAGTCGTTAGTACAGACAACTGTACCAATAGACAGAAGAAAATGGTGTTAGTAGTTGGGGATGCTGACCTTATAACCATTGAATTAGGTGTTCTGAAAATTATTGTTGCTCAAATAAAGGAAACCTACATATTACTACACAATTTACCACAAATAACTTTGTTTTGTTACATATTTTTTTCTGATACTGATACCTATTTTTATAGCCTTCATTAATTCACAATAATAAGGTATTAAACTTTCAAAACGCCTACTTCTTTACTTAAAAAGCAAAAATAAATAAAGGGATATTAAGTTTCAAATTATAATAAAACAAAAGTTAAAATCATTTATAAATAATCATAGCTTGCTGATAAAACAAAATAGTCGCGGCTCCTTAACGTTTTTATTATCGTGCTAAGTTAGTTTTTATGCAAATCGACGAACAAATGATTCGTGTTCGCGACAATACATCGGAATGTATCTGAAGTGCTAAATATGGGAGGCGAAGTTTATATTACTTGAAAAGGAATTCGTTTTTTCTGATTTTACAAATCCTTTTGAGGTTTTAGTACATTGACAGCACGGAATTTGTAATGATTTTGGAAAGAATACTTTTAGAATCAACACTTGTGATCATCTTGATGAAATGTCGAACCGAGTTTCAAATAGTATAAGGCCCAAACCAAATTTTCTCTAGAAACAAAATCTTTGAAAAAAAAAATATAATCCACTTCAGTATAAAAAAAAAAAACACTAAAAAGTGCAAAATAACTTTAATTTCGGAAGTCAGTGTTTCTATAATAGTTTTGTCTCTTCGTTATACATATAACAACAACTTCCGAAATAAAAATTATCCTGTTTGCAATTCAGGGACATGATCTACATGCGTGCCATATTTCAACCAAATTCGTTCAGCTGGTAGAGCATGAAGGAATAACAGACATATACAGTATACACATACATACATACAAACTTTAACTTTTATAACGTTAGTATGATCTGCCTTGGTCTTAGAGTAAATTCAGTTTTAATACTAAACTAAAACAATAATCGATTATTTCAGCATTCCTTTCGGATAACGTAAACGCACCATATTTATCACCAGAATTTCTGGAAACCTAGTCTTTTCAAGCCCTTCATCAGTCAACGTCACCCATTCACGATTCTTCGGCCATTGTACACAAAATTTCGCAAATTAAAACCCGAAACCGAACCTGTCACCTTCGCTTGTCTCCAAAAGCGATATACCATTGTCTTTAAAGTCGGTTACTTGATACCCTTTACGTACCACCAAAATTTAACACACTGGAATCTCAACCCTGCTCTCCAAAGGATAGAACTGCTATTCGATTGTATACCACATGAGTTTTCGACATTTATGGATGCTGGGAAGTAGTATTTATGTCATGTACCGGGCTTTTCGTCTGTCGGGAGCCCTATTTATTGCCGGTTACCGAAACTCGAATGAATTGATAATTCGAAACGTTTTGTTATGGTTCTACGCAGATCTGGATGGAAAGAATATAGCTATCCTAATAGCTACAACCTAGGATTCTTTAAGTCAAGACTCAAAAGTGAATAGGTTACTTCAACGCGAGCGTGCTCTATCGTTGACCACATCGTCGCTTACCATCAAGTGAGATCCATAAAAAAGGTTTTGAAAGAAAAATCAAATAAGTAACTAGAAAACTGTCCAGAAACTTCTTCAGCAGAAGGTTTCTGATACTTGAAACAATGGTCAATGACACGTTTATCTCAAAATTTTTGTTAAAACCCTAAACCATCTTCAGTAAAAAATTACTCTCAGTGAGAAAATTGCGTGAAAAAGTCAAAATTCTGAATTATATTGCTTAAAAGAAGCGCAAAATTGAATTCTCCAAAATAAATATTTTATTAGATACACAAAGACCAGTCTGATTGATAAAAAACAAATTCGTTTGAACGTAGATGATTATTTTAATCTATTACTACCGTTATTTTTACTAAGAGAAGTGGTTCGTTGTATTACAAGCACTGTTATAATGCGGTTCAAGCCTATCTATATATGTTTCAAGCAAGAAATTGTGTATTTTATGACTGACCAAAACCAAAGTACTCTGCAATAAAATAATACTTGAAAACACAGTTACTATTCCTTGAATATATAGTTTTAAATTAATGATGTTCCAGTTTTTATGAAATCTAGATATTTAGTCAAAAATTACTTATTATTCGCCTACCCATAATTAAGATAGTAATATATTTCGATAGAAAATCATTTGAAAAACCATTTTAGAAATATCCCTTGCATTGATACAAGAGATATATCAGATGTATTGGATTAAAAATACAAAGTTTTATTGCACAGCCGTATTCCCTTTGCACCTTGAAATTCTTTGTATCAAAATCAGCAATACAAAACAAACAATCGAGCATCAAAAGCAAAGACTACAACGGTGTCAATTAAACCGTGCGCGCACAATTAACAAGGGGAGAATGTCCCGATGTGATCCTATCGTATGACCTAGGGCTATCGGTAGCAAGTTCAGGCCAGCTACCGTTGTTCCAAGCTTGATATATTCTGTGAACGTTTATTTTGCTCTTTGGGGGTTAATTGAATAAATTTAAAGTTTAATAAGATCTTGGTTGGTGGTATTACTGGTATTGGTGTTGGTTAATTGATTTGTTACAATGCGTGCGATTCATAGTTGTTATATCTTTACACGTACTATGTATACTTTATAGATTTCGAAATCTACTACTCTTTTCTCTCTTCTCTTATCTACTAATTTACACTAATATAATGAAGAGGTAAAGTTTTTTTTTTTTGTAGGATGTAATCTCTCTGAAACTATTGGTCCGATTGCAAACATTTTAGCACTGATAGAGAGCTGCTTTATTTCTGAGTGACATAGGCTATATTTTATGTAAGCGGGCGAAACTGCGAGCAAAAGCTAGTTAATAATAACAAAATCTACTTCCATTTATTGTAATATATTTACATTGATATGATTAATATTGTGATTGTTTTGCAACAAGATTATTTTTTGTGCATAGATAGAACCCATGATATATGTTCTACATATTCAATTCAGGAAGCTACGTAATTACCATCGTTCATTAGCCTAGTAGCTTCAGCTTGACCTAAAACATAATCTTCTATATTAATTACATCGGATGACAAGCCAGTAAAGCAGAGCATGTTTTTCTTTCCCATAACTTCATGAGAAAGCATATTGTGTTCAGGTTCGCACAATTTATGGCCGTCACCGCGTGCATTCTTTAGTTAATAATTATTATTATTAATTACAAGTTTATTTACTACGGTTATTATAGTTCAATTGATACTTTGATCCAGTTTCTTGGCACTGTTGTTGCCTTGGATTAAAGGAGATAGGTACCTATCAACACAAAATAATTACTAACATATAGTTTGACACTCCTTCTTGCTCTATTTATAACTTATTTGGTGATATTCCACCACTACAAAAATGAAAAATAATAATAACTAACAACATGGTGATTTTATAATTGCCACGACAAGGTCTGAAAATACCTGTGATAAAATTTTGATTGTAAACAATATAGAAACCAGTACTGGAGAACAGAGTAGTGAATAAGACAGATAACCAGATTTTTTAAGACTTCTCCATGTTATACCAAATATGTAGCAGGTAATACAAATAGTAAATCCATTCCACGTTGTAACTCATTCATTTTTACATAAAGTTATAAATAATGATCTATGAATAAATATGCGGCTTGTAGTACCGAAACCTGCCTGTATGGCAATTCATAATAAATCGGTATTTCATCGACCTGTCATATTTATTACTAAAACCTTATGACGAAGTAATAGAGTTCATATTCACAAATACTTTCATATTTAAAACAATATTAATCATAATTTATGGAGACACATAGACCTATTATACCGATTAAAAATTGTCAATATGGTCAAAAAGATTTCGATGTTTTAGATTGGCGTAAAAAAATAACCGGTTCCATTTTGTGGAAGGAATTTTTAAACTACTCGTATTCGATGTGGTCACTAAAATTCCATTTCAGTTGATATGAAAAATGACAGTGGGATTCAATATTATGGGACAGACGTTTAAACTATTGATAATATTAAAGATAAATTAACAGACAAAGATGCTGAAAAGTAAATATAAGTTATATTTTTTCCTTCCTGATTCTTTCATTTCCATCAATCATCATTTCAGCTGAAAGACGTCCACTGTTGAGCATTGGCCTCCCTCAAGTGTCGGCATAATGAACGGTTCTGTGCGTAATCCTCAATTGATATTAAATGATTGGTCAATTCTTTGATTACATTGGAGATAATGGTTTGTAATCTTAACGATTTTATTGCTATCAACTTGTCGGTATTGTAAACTTTACAGATACATTTACATAGATGTTTGTGTAAAAAAAATGTATAATCTTTTATTTATCTTTTGCCTTTACTTTATTAAGTACTTTGTAGCTTCATCCACGTGAGAATAGATTTCTCTATAAAAATTTTGAAACCCCGTTTCTTTCCCTTAGGGGTGAATTTCAGAAAATCCTCTCTTAGTATTTACCTTGGCCACAATATCATTTGATAATTTTAAATATTTTTTAAATTTTAATTTTAATTTTAAGTTTCTCCTTTCATATAAATAGATATAGTTTTCCATAGCTTCTTTGATGATTATATTGAAACGATAACGAAAGTAGTAATAAACATAAGGTTATCTTTACCAGAAAAATTGTGATTCAAGCATTTAACCAAATAATGGATTCTGAAGTTGCAACTTTCAAAACATATCTAGGTTCACTAGACAACATTCTATAAGAAAACTGATATTTTATTAAACCACAAGTTTCTCCATCAAACTGCAGCATAACAAAATACCTCTAGTATTCCTTGAAAATAGTAATTAAGATCAAGCATTGGAAGTTTTTATTACACATATTATGCCTAATAACCCGTTCCATGGTATACTTTATCCTTATGCATTTTTAACTGGACAAAAATGGTAAAAATATGCAAAGAAAAAGACATATCTTCGTGTTTCTTTTATTGAAAACCTTGGTCTTATAGTTTGCGAGTTATCTTAATGGGTCTAAGGGGTGGTTTTTAAATTAGTTTAGTCATGATATTGCACTCTGTTACGCTAATTCTATTATCTCCACTGTGAGTAAGTTTATTATGTAGATGAGACATTTTTTTATCTTCCAGCTTTAATTATTCTTTTATTTTTAGGCTCACTTATTATCATTGATAAGTGATAATTCGTATCTGAATTTCAATTTCATCACACTAATATTAGAAAGGTTATAATATATGTAGTTTATATATATGTTGGTTACTCCTTCACGCTCAGATTTTGATGACCTTTGGCAAATGGCTAGACTAGGTCCAAGAATATCATAGGATACTTCATATACCAAAAGCATGTTCCTATGGGATAATTTTCTACGTTTACGCGGATGAAACCGCTGGCAGACGCTATTTTTTTTATGGCATCGGAATTTCTGTGTGAGGTATTTGTGATTAAATCCAAACCCATCTCAAGAACTAAGAACAAGCACTAATAAATCAAAAATCTTAATCAAAAACACTCTGTGACCATACAAACAAAACGCCCAACAAATAACTGTAGGCATATTTATTAATTCAAATAAAAAACCAGAACGATTCACTACATATACTACTAACTTCAACATTATTCAAACGCCGGACACACCCGTTATTATTTTATTATGCAAAGTTTAATTTGGTAGCACTGGTCAAATTTCAAAACACCCAACTTTTTGATTGACAATTCATTTTGAATCATGTATTTCTACTTCGATTGACGATTCTTTCTTTTACTACTCCACATTTAAAATCACATTGTGTTACAGTGTGGTAGGGTTCAGTTTCAAATGGACCCGCGATAGCATTCTAATATGTAATAACTATAAAATTATTCCAATACAAAACTACTTGGCGAAAGGTAGACCGTATCACGTGGCGGTCGGAATCTTAATACTATTTTGGAGTGCTTTGTGAAACCTGCTCTATTTCAATTAGTGTAGGGTCCAGATTCAATAGTTGCTTGCTTTTATTCTTCATATTGATTTCATCGGGGAGTTTTGTGCTTTATTTTGGGCTTAGTAGAGTTGGGTTTTGAATTGAAAGCTGATGTCCCGGGGTATCAAGTTTCGTTCTCACTTCGTCAGGTGTCGCTGGCGGCGTTGCTTTGTTTTGCTCACTTTTGTTCTACGTAGTGTGAACTTGATAAAAACTGAGAGGAAACGCGCGCTAACAGAATAGGGACCTCTTTGTGCATTCCTTTTTTATATTTTTAGTTCGAAATATATGAAAAGGCATGTGTTTGGGGTAGATTCTCATTTCGTGGTTGTTTTGTGTCTGAGTGAAAGTACGGATGATGCTCTCGTGAATTTGGTGCGAGGTTTTTTGAAGCTTTTGATCGAAACGTATTGAAAATATCAGCTGCTTGTGATCCCGTTTATTGTAAACGTTAAAGGATCAATAAGGTTTAGTGTAGAGCTTGCGTCGGATGGATTAAGACAATGTGAAATAAGTATTACGGTTTACACCGTGATGGGTTTCGGCCAGGATTCTAAGCCTTACACTAGAATTGTTTGGTATTCACCCTTTTTGTGAGTTATCAAATAAGTTCTCAGCCTCTAGGGACGATAAGGAGTATCATAGACTTTTACTAAGTGAAACCCACTAGTGTTTCTATGGTTGCCATTTGCGTTCTGGGTCCGTGGTGACTTTCAAACCACCTAGCAGCACTGACAGGTTTCTTCTTACATTTCTTCTTTATTTTCTTGCATTAGAGTTCTGTTCACAGAAATCATTGCACATATTGAAAACCACTCATTAAATAACTGCCATGATATAATGAATTTTTACCTATATCCCGTTATCACTAAATATAACATTAAGAACGAACACAGACCACCAATACTACAAGAACCATTTCCTCTCTCTCCCAACTTCCCACGGCAACTTAACAAATTAAAGAATAACACGTTTATAGAACAGTTTGACTTCATCGATCATCAGTGTTATCAACATGGCGTTATCTGATCCCAGCGATACGTAGTGTTAAATAGTACCCATTGTGACAGTTTTACTTTGGGCATTAACGTCCCATGAGCCGGTTGTAGGGTGCACAGAGAAAGGTGAAGAAAGAAATATTAATTTTAAAGATATATCTATGTTGGTTAGTAAATCTCTGAATCTTACAGAATCGATGGTGAATGGTGATGCCATACTGTTGAATTGATTGGTGGATGGATAACTAGAAGTCGCAGGAAACCAATGCGTGCAAGACGCATAAGACCGTCCACTGTAACGACACTTAGGGGAGACATATTTCTAACAGTCGAGATTTTGGCTAAAATGATGACGATGATTCTGTACTTGCTTATTTCTCTTTCTTGAGAGATATTATGGTTATAAAAAGTAATTAGCTCTTGAAACCTTTAGAATTCAGATCTTTTAGATAACCATTTATTGGTTGACTTTTACAAATATTATGTAAAATGAATTGGTGCTATATACTGTAACAATTCGACTGGCAAATGATACAGAACCCCCAGATGCATTGACAACTTTAAATGTTGATAAAGAACCCATGTGCCATCTTGCATGTGGAAAAGAAACAGTATCAAAATAAACATATCCTACAATTCCATGCGCTCACTGGAAAGGAATTTATTTCTAAACACAAGTTTACATTACATACCTAATTTATTCACTGAGCTAACACACTCTGAATCATTTCAATTTCAACTCAACATTCTTCAAAGCTTTTTATGCAATCAGTACATCAAACATTCAAGTTTTAATCCATGCTTCGTGTACGTATTTCAACACGCCTGCCTAGCTGGTCCAGCGACATACATCTATCTCTGTCTGTCATGTTAAGTTAGAAAAGGATGAAAAACCACGGCACTGACTTACAAAGAAGGTACGGTCTTATTAACATGAAGAGAATAGGTGCGGTGTAATGCATTCTATTGATAATGTTAATCCTAATCTAAAAAATAACTGGATAGCTGACTGACTCATCGACTATCTCTTAAGAAAGTGTTTCCTGCTGTTCAAATATTTTGATGACAATGGGAAGTGTGTGAAAGAATTTTTGAAGAAACACAGCTTTTGAATATAATTAGATAAGCATTCTGCAATTTGAAATACGTTTGTATATATGTAAACTCATATACGGGAGTGAAAACCGTATTGTATAAATTGATAAAATATTACCTTATCACGAGTATTTTGCAGGCTGCGAAAACATGATATTTACCTGTAAAATAAAGAAATATAATAATTAACAAATGGAAAGTCAATCAGATAAAAAACAAAAATCTTCTCTGCAACTAATTATTTTGAAATACGGTTTATAAAAGAGTACGGTTAGAAGAAGCTACATTTATCTTTTTAGATTAACATTCAACTTCTGTTTGGCCGTGACACAAGATTATTTAATCTCCTTCCTTTTAAAACTAAATGAAAACCTAAACAAAGTGATTCAACAAATATGTCTCCACCACACGTACAGTCACATCTTAATTTTTACAGACTCGTGACCAAGACATTACGATAAGTGATCCTTTTAACGCAAGAAAAAATGAAACGAACAGCACATTTATCAACTAGTAGCTCGGCAAGCAGATATTTTTTGTTTTATTTAAAAATTATCTGGATTAAATTTACCTTACACATGTTATATTTAAATCAAATTTGAAAGAAGCGTTCACTAACATGAAACATGATTTATATTAAGGGTTGTATATAAGAAAGTAGTTTAAGTAGTTTAAAAGGAACGAATAATATGTACTTATTATTATTGAGTAAAGTGGTACCTATATATTTGGGTTAAATAAAATAATATATGTACTAAAGTTTTTATTTGATTTCAAAAGTTAAGGCGAGGAAATTCAACTGGGATCCCGCAAGGAACTATTCTGGCACCAATTTAATTCAGCTTTAAAAGTACAAAATGAATGCTCTGCCAAGATCTCTGGTTATGTTATTATGCCTATCTTTATTAAAATCATATATTTTTCAAATCTTCACTTGACTGTAAAAGATAATAAAAATCCATTTTGTAGTCAATAAAATTATTAATGTGTGGTATTTTCAGCTCATTCTACATATCATATGACTGTCGGTAGGTTTGAACGACTTTGCTCATAAAAATGGGGACTCTCCTTCATTTTAATTATCAATATTAAGTTAATGTGGGGTTTTACGATTATTACATTGCTGTTGTAAATATACATAATCTGTCAATGATATTTATTTTTAACTTTAATTTTACTATTCTAAAAAAATCTGATTCAAAAACTGGAATTTGTTGCTTTAGGTTACCATTTGTATTATTTTGTGTGCATAATTAGATCTGATCGTACGAGGCACATAAAAGAATTTAGTATCTTAACATACCATCTAAAATATACTAATGTTATACTCATCATCAATGCTTCTGACTAATGTAGCACCAAAACCCAGTACATTCATAAATTAGCAACCATGTCATCGATATTCTCCATTTGAATAATATAACAATAAACTAAATTTTAGCTTAAAATTATGTCTAGCTAAAATTGTAATAAATTCGTATGCTTATCTTTTGTAACGACGTCGACAGTAGCCAATAGCCGCGAATATATTCTGCATACACGATATGTCAATTATAAACTGAATAATTAAGCTTCTAAAATTCCGACTAAACTATATTAATTTAGAAAAGTATTATTATTTTACTCAAATATCACAAAATTCTCAGGGGGTGATGCAAATGTTGCTAAGTTATTATGTAAAGAGTATCTCGATAATATCGTACAACTAAAATCTGAAAGTTGCAAAGGTCAGCCGGCAGTCGCCATGAGTAAAACCAGAAGCTCTCTGTTTTATGGATAAAGGATTTTGTTTACTTATGAATAAATAAAAATATAGTCATATTTCCTAATACACTAATATTAGAAAGAGGTCAAATTTGTAGGAGGTAATCTCGGGAAGTACTGCTTTGATTGCTACTTTTTTTCACCGTTAGCTTTATTCCTGAGTGGCATACGCTATATTTCATGTCACGGGCGATGCTGCAGGCAAAAGCTAGTTATGTTTAAAAATAATCAGCAAAATCTTTCCTAAGTTGGTTTTGGAGTCAATTTGGGTAGTAAATATCTTTTTTAAAGATATCTTAGTAGATATCTTTAAAAAGATATTTACTACTAAACTAACCTAACCTAACTTAATGAAACAGAAAAACAAATATCGAGATCTCTATCTATCACTAAACATGATAAATCGAAGTAAAATTTTTAAGGCCTTAACTAACACGTGTAAAATCAAAAGAAACCCGTTAAACTCAGTCTACCCAGATACCGTATGAGGTTTATAAAAGTTTGTTTGAGTAATTGAGCTCAATATTTATGATACACATAAAAATATTACGATCAGTTAATCAGTAGCCACTTATTATCGATTACAAATATGAAACATAATATAAATCAAGTCATTTTAGTGTTGTGCCGATAGCCGTGTTCAGAAAGACTGCAACCAGTTTTAAGGAAAACGGATAACGATTTGGTAACTGATTTTGAATAAGACTTTTTACATCTTTTAGGTATAACAGGATTCTATTCACATTTATTAATGCAATTTTGCGCACCAGTGCATCTATTTGTGTGCTTGTATTTGATAAATTGGTCCTCACGATTTTTCCAGACGATCAAGCAACTAAACTTTACAATTACTTATTTACCATGCTATAAGTACACTTTAAGGCCCGGCGCCCATTATCGGTGGGCATCGGTGCAGCTCGGTACAGCTCGAGCGCTTTACGCCGGCTTCGAGCGGCTTAGGGCGCCTTAGAGCTCCGTCGGGCGACTTCGGGCGGCCTCGGCAGCCGTAAGCATGGCTAAGGATGCCGAGGCGGTCTTCGGGTAGCTCGGGTGGCATTTTCGGATCAGACACGTCGCAGAACAGTCATTTCGATCACCGCACGCGCCTTCATTATCGTATCGTACAAGTAGACACAAAATAACTTGGCAGTCCTGAACATAGGCTCTGCGAACTTCTGCGCATGTACATTCGTAAAGAAAACTGTTATTGGCATTTTTTTTTAACCAAAATACTAATAAAAATGTCCTAATACTCTGTGTCTTAAGGCTCCAAGTTTCTCTTCTTCTTCAGCAAGATGAACAATGAGAACTAAGTCCCAATCCACCATTATAAATACACACACATAACTGTTTTCACGGAACGTTACGAGTGACTGCTCTGCGATGTTTCTGCAGCCAGAACTATTCTTAGGCTACCCAAAATCAGCTACGGCGTCCTTAGGCGTGTTTACGACTGCCGAGGCAGCTCTCAGGCGCCCAAAGCCGCCCGAAGTCGCCCGACGCAGCTCTAAGGCGCCCAAAGCCGCCCGAAGCCGGCGTAAAGCGCTCGAGCTCTACCGAGCCGCACCGATGCCCACCGATAGTGGGCGCCGGGCCTAAGTATGGTTAATTCTGTTCATTCTTTATTTAATCTGGAGTTTCTTGTCGGTTCTTTTCTAAAAGAAATGACCAATCGGAACCGTGCTCTAGCTTTTGTCGTTTTATAAGTGCCTATATTAGTTTTATTTTTAATTCTAGTCCCGATAGTAGTCACCAGTCATCATCATCATAGTTATCAACCGAAAAACCTCCACTGATGGACACCTGCTCCAACCGTCTCGTCTTGATTCCGAAAAATTTCCAAAGTTTTCACCAGGTCATTGGTCTACGTTGTAGGAGTATTTCAAACCTTTCAGCTCCACCGACCGCATCAGGCAACGGCGTTCTCGCCGCCGCCGCCGGAATTCCGATCCCTATTTCCGGCCACCGTGGGCGCGGGCTTGCGGACAGTGAGCAATGGGTAGCTCGCTGTCCGGCCGTCCGGTAACTGTCCGGACCAAGCCCAAGTCGTCGACGGCGCGCACTGTTCCCGCACGCCTCAAGGAGTTGTCAGCAACAGCAGGGGCCCAGATGTGTCGAAGCCTACTGGGGCCAGGGTTAGTTTCGAAAGACATCTCGAGCCCCGGTATGAAGGCCAGAACGAACGGGGTGGGTCTTTTAGTCAGTAAAAGTCTGACACTATCTCCCGCTCCCCCCAAGAGCGGGGGTTGTCAAAAGCTCCATCGACTATTTATTCTGTAAGCAATGACTTAACGAGTAAGGTAAACGGGTTACCTCAGATCTCCTGTGGAATACAGGCAGAAACAGATAGAGACGATTGTATATTATGTTGACCAATTTCATAAAACAATTCCATCAGCTGTAGGACATCACTACACCAAACATTTAATAATTAGTTTCAGCTCAATCGCGGAAGAAACTCTCGTTGATTGATCAATAAACTGTTTTCATCATAACTCAACTATTAAAAACCTTTTAAATAACAGTAACCGTATTGATTAACGTGTCGATTTACTTTGATATGCCGACTAATGCTACCAGTTGTTGTTAAGACTCGCTGTTATAATTACTGTCTTAAAATTTTAGTTTTTATTCTGTGGGAATTAATAATTTTGTCGATAGATTATTAGAATCTGTATCAATTAGTTTGTTGCTAGCTACTCCGCCGAATTTACTGTTCCTAATACACTTTTCTCTGAGGTCGTTTGGTTAGAATTATACAAGGTGTAAGGGACAGCCCTCCACAAACTTTAAGGGCTTGCTCAGTAGACGAAACTGAACAAACTTCCACAATTTTTTTTTTCAGGAAACGAAAAAAAAAATCGGCCTCGCCATACAAATTGTCCAATCAAGTTTATCATTTTGTATGGTGAGGCTGATTTTTTTTTCGTTTCCTGAAAAAACATTTTGTGGAAGGTTGTTTAGTTTCGTCTACTGAGCAAGCCCTTAAAGTTTGTGGAGGGCTGTCCCTTACACCTTTTATAATACTCCTATAAAGGATCTTTAAACAGTATCTTTGTCTAAATGTGATTCAGTTCGTTTAACTTCTTCTAACTCTTTAACAATGATATATTCATTCAATAGACGTTCTATAGTCAGCTTTGTTTGTAATGTAGGAACCCTCTATTTTTTTAAAGGTTCGCGTTTGACCACCCTTTTTTTTATGGTGGGAAAAAATCATGCATTGACATCCCGATGGTAAGCGATGATGTGACCGACGATGGAGCACGCTTGCATAGAAGTACGAGTAATCTAAGCGTGCTCCATCGTCGGCCACATCATCGCGACAATTGACTGGAGAAAAAATACTTTTTTCATTAATTTTGCCATAAAAAAATATGTATTCCCTTAGTTCCAAATGAGCCCCACTATAATAAACAATAAGTGGTAAAAAAAAAGTAACTTTATGGAAAAAACAATAGTTTTATCATTGATAGTGATATTTGATGTCCGTCTTTGGCCTGGAACACCATAGAGGCTGGGCAATCCCTTTTCGTCTTTTTTAATTGAGGTCCGTTACCCGGGAATATGTTTATGATAAATTGTTGTTACAGTTCCACTTAAAAAATCTTTTATCAATTAATTGTTCAGTTTTTAACTTTAGCCTCAACAAACAGATATCTAGTGAAATTATTATAGTAAGTGCTAATATACAGCAGATTAAAATATTTTGTATCTTTATCCACATTGCAGAGTTTCAATCAAATGCATTTTTTTTTTTATATTCCTATCTATATCCGAACATACAATTTCCCGTAATACAACATTAGTACGATCGGATTATTCTTTACCACGCACAGACCACACGAACTGCAATAAAACTGTTTTCTAAGAACATTTGATAGGAATGAATCAGGTTTTACAACTGACGCGACATAATTAAGTTCTTGCCTCGGCCATTCTACTTACAAACAAAAATAAAAGTACTAATTACTTTTTAAAGCTATGTCTAATGCTCACTAGTAGATGCTTTAGAAATAATGACGTCATCCAGCAAATCAATACAAAATACAATACTATGACAATTAATTCTCTGTCATGTAATATGACCAGCTCACGATAGCACGAAAATGTATTATGTGTGCGTCAAGTTCAGTCAATTTTAAACTTTATTATTGACGAGGCAGATCAGGAAGTCGAATGAAGGGTTAAGCGTAATATAAATTACACAGGATCTAAGCAGCAGGCGGAATGTAGAAGCCCATCGTCAGTTTTTGCTAATACGAGAGATGGGAAGTTTTATTATTACCGACATAACTTAATACAATTAGAAATCACACATTTTAATGACGTTGGTACACAGATAGAATCAATGGAAAACTCTTTTTTATCGATATTGTCGTTCCATAAATATTATTACCAAAATCTTACGATTGGTCAAGTTTACTTCTGCCTTATCAAGATGATTGAGACGCCATAATATAGCTTATGCAATAATAAAACAGTTTTGAAAAGAGCTTATGATAAACCACTTTTAAATCAATATTAGCACATTTTTTAACAAGAAAATCGGGCTTCAACATCGTTCACTGAATAAAAATCAAAATATAGCCACATTTATAAGCTTCAAACCGTAAAAATAAGTTTATTAAGCCACAATACTTACTTTCAAATACCAAATCCTCTATAAAACAGATATCAAGCAAAATCGTATCGTAATCGTGTCGTAACACGTAAATGAGACTCAATTTCTTTGAGATGAGACGTAAAAAAGTAATGTGGAGACTCTCAAGATTCTGTAACTTTGATATTTACACCTTATAGTCGTTAAAATAAGGTTGCGTTTTCTGTATTCGTTTCTGATGAAGGCTTTAATAGAGTCTTGTAGAATGCAAGACGCGTTCGGAACGCGCGTTTTTCGATTATTACAATTCGCGCGAAAGTCCAATCGTTTTGTGCTTATTAAAAAATTGTTTTTGAATTTTCTTTATTTTTCTTATTTTCATTTTTCAGTGACATTAAAATAAGATGCAATTTATTCGAGTAATGTGCGATTTATGTGTTCTTCGAAAGGTGTACTTTATGGAGTGTCAAGTTATTGAAGAAATTGACTTTTTGATTCAATCTTCTTGAAATGTTTTTAACTGAATTAAATTCTGGTTTAAGAATTGCGTATTTAGGGTGAGTTGCACCATTTAATAACGATAACAAAGCTGTTAACAGTTGTCAAATTGTCGATATGACCATTAGGCGGCCGTTTCACGGCTGGTTAAGGTTTGGTTATCGTTATAGTTAAAGTGCAACTCACTTAGAGTTAACATCATGTCTATCCCTAGTTTAAAGGCCATATTTTACTGAAATGCCATGACGTCAAAAAGATGTATTCATGAACAGCATGACCAACAATGACCAAGTGAGGTACGCAGTATAGAGCTGCATTCATTTTCTTGACTGGGCGAACTGGCAGCACCATCATGGCGTCCCAGTGACGCAGGGACCTAATCTGTAAGTCTGGCAGGGTTTCATGTTTTAAGGTTTATCGACTTTTTGACTCACAATGTTCAATTAGAAAACCGACCCTAAAATTTGTTTATATTAATATGCATACGCTTACAACATCCGCACTGGACCTGCGTGGTGGACCACGGCCTATTCCCTCTCATAGAGAAGAGACCTGAGTCCCAGCAGCAGGAACTTTATAAGGCTGGATATTATACCACAATTTTTTAATTAGTACACATACTTAACCTTTTGAATGTCTTAAGTTACACAGTTCGACATAAGCAATTGTCTTTCTATTGTGTCTCTAATTACGGCATTCAAAGAGTTAAAGGGCTTATTAGAAAAGCCCTTGTTATTTTATAAGTAAAATCTCAATAAATAATATTCATAAACAGCAAAGTTATTAGCGTTGGTTTATGTCCCAAAATGTCACTCAATTTATGGAAATTGATTAATGAATGAATCAGTGACAATTATTAAGGAAAAACACTACCCGCAGTATTTTCTACTAGCAATTGTTATGTTTGATTGATTCTATAATGAATTTACCTTTTCGTGGTCAATTTTAGGATTTCGGTTTTTTCTACTTTTGACTACAAAAATATGATCAGTGACACAGGATACAGATAGAGCCCCATTTTTTTGGGTACTAATTGAAAAGTAGGGTTGTATACATCCTTATGTTCCCTTTAAAAACAAACTCTAACTCATTTATTTTAACGTACCCAAAGAGAGCCGTTTTACAGTTCATCAAATCTTTTATTTCGCATTCATAAAACCGTTTACAAAATACCGAAATACTTTATCGTATAATTTATAACGCTATCCGCTTAGATGCAATCGGTCGCATTAATTAAACATACTTCGAACAAAATAAAATCCTTTTATGTCGGGTCAACGACTTAGCTACTGATTGAGATAATGAAAATAGTAGACTCTAAATCCAGTCTAGACTTTGTGGAATCCTAATTTGGATTTTCTAATAATCGAATGACATCAGAGTCAAACATTAGATACTTGGTTATGGTTGACCTGCCCCATTGCAGAACTAATCAACAGGCAGTATGTTAGTGAAAATGTTGACTCAGTATTTGAAATTAACACTATTAACAGACAGTTGCGATACTTCAAATCCTAGAATAGCATAGCATAGTCGGCCTTATAATGTTCCCATGGCTGGGAATCAGGCCTCCTCTCTAGGAGAGGGAGTGGGCAGTAATCCACCACGCGGGCCCAGTGCGGGTTGGTGGATGTCACACATGTCTTCGAATTTTTGGTTCTAGGACATGCCGGTTGCCTCACGTTGTTTTCCTTCACCGTTTTGGGAGCAGTGGTGATGAAATAAATTACACAAAGTAATGCGCCTGGCTGGGTTTGAACCCGCGGCCTACAACTCGTAAGTCGGGACCGTTACCACTCGGCCACCACTGCTCTCGAAAAAAAAAAACAATGCAAATTCTAGAATTATAGATTAATATTTTGTCATTAATGTAGACATCATCGTCATTATGCTTCCAGTAGACCTGCGAAAGGAGTGATTAAAAAAAAAATATCAACAATAGTGGGTAGAAATAAGAAAAGAAGAGTTTGTGAAGTCTATATTAATGATAATGAATTAATGAAAACTTGACGAATTTAATGATTTAAAGTCAACTCTGTTTTTTATTCAATTCTATCCACTATTCTAGGTACTGTGAATAACCAACTTTGTGTAGCGGAAAGAAGTAACAAATAAATACAAATTTTCATCTATAAAATATTTATGGTATCGTGTTAATTTGTCTAGCTCCTAAGAGCTTTTATATCATATTCATAGTGTTTTTATATAATCTATTCTTATATGACTATGACTTCGAAAGTTTGGTTCTATGGCATACCGGTTTCCTCACGATGTTTTTCTTCACCATTTTGAAAGCAGTGTGATGAAATAAATTACACAAAGTGATACGCCTGGCTGGGTTCGAACCCGCGACCTAAGTCGAGACTGTTACCACTGGACCGCCGCTGCTCTATCAGAGTATCAGTCAAAAATATATATATATATATATATATATATACATGTATTGTCAAATAAGGTACGTAGTAGCTCTACATTTTATAAAAATTGTGCAGCATTCAGTCATTTTGATAACATAACATACAAATCCGTCCACCATTTCCAAACTACCCACATTTCCAAAGAGATTTAAAATATATACTTTATTTGACGAAACATAGATAAAAGATACAAAAAGCATGTATCGAAAATATGTTAATTTGACATAACATTTCCAAGTGAAAGCATAAACGCACTTATAAGGGTGAGGTCGCAATGTGAGAGGTCACTTGACGCGACCTTAAAAGTGTCAACTAATCAACAGCCAGTCTAAAGAGGTCCTTGGTAAAGCCTATTTGGGCCCCGTTTTCGTTAGTGTTTTGAAGATGAGGGCGGGGGGAAGGGATCAAGTTGTGTTAGGTGTTCTCAACGCCTATTGAAATGAATCCCTTTGAATGGAGTTTGGATATGGGAGTGCGTGAATTATGGGCTGTAGCGAGTAGTCGTAAACTTTCATCGGTATATCTAATGCATTGTTTTATAATTAAGGAAGTAAGAATTTTTAATCAGTCATCATAAAAGCATTCCTTAATTTATGACTAATCCTACATCATGATTTTATCTCACTTATTGATATGGCTATTTTGTCTCTTGAAAATCTTGATTACATTAATTATATTTGCAGTAAATTTACTCGTAGTTCAATCACAGAGATCAATCGTATGTAATATTATCAAAGGCTTTTGATAATTCATCCCTTCAAATTCTTCCAGGTATTCTTATCTCGAACCCTTGCAATAGTTGTCTAGGTCATCTTGTCTTTTCGGCTGCGTGTGTCTTAACTGTGCCATTTTCAGGCACCCATTATATGTAGGTATACCAAGTTTCTATCCACACAGTCAATGTGTATGTGGTGGTGTGTGTGACCAGCCCAAACCCGATTTAAGCCTGATATAATGCCAACTTTTCCATTCTTTACCATAAATATTTGTATCACCATTTTAAATTAATTTTATATTCTGTTTATTCTACCATCCATCGAAATCAGTCATCACCTGAGCATCTGCTTCCTTTATAATCATTTCTTTTTTTCCAACACTACTACTTCTATATGTTAAATCACCTCTATCCCCGCTGCCTTCATCGCCACACCATATTCCCGTAATATTATGCTAATATGTGTTTATGCCTTGTTGACCGGTAATGATTTTAACCCGTTCGTATTGTGTCGAGTGTTTTTGATACCAGTAGCATTCCTGATTCGACGCGTTGTACCACTCAATGGGAATACGTCATCGTGGAATTTTATGTGTGGAGGTATGTATAGAGTGGTATTATAGAGTGTACTATGGTTGAAATGTAGTGAAAGGAGACAGGTTTTCTTAGATGATTTCGTCATGGATGATGAAGGGTTGGCGTATCTAATAAAAGCTTTTTCGTAACATTTAAGAGAGGTTTCTGGTGAACAAAACAATAAAGTGGATATAACTTATCAAAACATTATGGCAGATTTGAACAGTTCAGCCGGTTATGATTCATTACTATTCTTAGAAACCTAGTTGATATTTTTATTTATAATCATAAATCCTATCGATATATCTATTGAAACAGACAAAGACTGTTAGTTATATCTATCTTACTTATCTATTCTTCTCTCCCTTCTATCCCTATCTTATTCAAATCTCCACCATCTGTATAATACATACAACTCCCACCAACAATAACACCGCGATCCTTTGTCCGAACATCCACATTAAGCCCAGCTCGACTACCCTCAAAAGAGTCGTGATAAAATCAACATCAGAAACAAAGCCGGCCAATATTTAATTGCAACACTTAACACCGGCTAGAGGGTTGAGTTATACGCGTGTGCAAGTTCGACGCGCGAGATAAAATGTGATATAGAGCGCACTGCGGATAGAACATACACTGTGGAATACTGGTATAGAGTTTGGATCGTGTAGAGTTGGCAGATGCTTGTAGCTTATAGCAAAAGTACCCTAACTAATAAACGTGAAAATTAGATTAAAGTAATAGACTTTTTAGATTGAAAAGACTATACAAATTAATATAGAACAGATTTTGACGATATCACAGAGGATAATACAGATAATGGTCTATTTATTAACTAAAAGCAAAAATAAATAATAAGAACAGTACCAGAAGACCTATAAGATGTAATCGCCAAAAATAACACTATCATAAATGAGAAAATACTGACTATCAATGGTATTATAAAGCTAACAACAATGCAAACCGAGCAAGCACAACCATCAAAGTAATAATCATAAAACAACACCCTTGTATAGTTCAACAATATAAATATATTCGACATAGCTTAGTTCTATTACAGGAAAACGCGGTCCACCATGAACTTCGATACTATTAATATGCAATATCTAAACATTAACAGGTCTGTATAGTACCTCTCTTAGAACCCATGGCCGTTGTAAAATGTGGCCGTAGGCGTCCAAATAACAAGATTTTGTCCTTTAAACGACAACTATTGTAACTATATCGCGGTATCCGATGGGATCTGAATGTTTCTGGATCTCTGGATTATCTGCAAAGGGTGTGTGTAGCGGACATACGGGCTGGAAGGATGTAATGTGAGAGAACCTAAAATTTTGCAACTTGTTTTTTTTTTGTTTCTTTTTTTTTTTCAATTATAGTTTGAGAATAGGTAATTTTGTCATGCGTAAAATAGTAATCTATTTTAATTGTTTTATTATGGCTTTCGTTATAATGTCTAAACTATTGGAGAATGTTGTAAATGCAGTTAATTCAAACCCAAATTTTAACTTTCTTAGTTCCACTTTAACTCAAACAGCAACTATCACAATCTGTATAAAATGTAGATTTACAACTTTCGCTACTGTCAATTAACTAGATTTATCTCAAAACAAATTAATTACACCTGCAGTAACAGATATTGCTACAACTTCTAAAAAACGACCAAGTTTTACTTGTTGCAAACTTGATCGTTTTTTAGAAGTTTTTATTTCTAAAGTACAAATAGATAACCCAACATTTGAAACTTGCTTCATGTTCTACAAGTTCCTATGTATCAATAGGGCTAAGGAATAAAGTCTACCAGTATGTGCAAAGTAACAAGGCAAAGGTACACGCTATATCCCGCTTTAACGACGCATTTGTTCTAATGCCGGGACCTACGTTCGGTATATACCTGGCGCTATAATTGAAAATTTACAAGAGATTTTCGTAGTCGAAGCGTGCCGAACCATAGCCTGTAATGAAAATTGAAAGTCAAAGCTTTATTTGGGTGGTGTTGCTGTTATAGTTAAAAGTGACAACTTTTGAACATTTGGAGAGGTATTTTTTTATTTGTTAAAAAGAGTTTTGGGTACACTATATATGTAGATGGCTGGAGACGCCTCAGAAAAGATAAATGGATTGTGTGAGGATATAAAAGAAAAGGGAGTTACTGATAGCGTGACGGGTGACCGAACAGAATCAAAGAAAAAAAAACATAGCGCCGATCTTGAGTAATATGAGACAGAGACAGGAAGATGATAAAGTCATGGAATAGACGTCGTATTAAGTAGTAATGGTCAAAAGAATCACCATTTACACTTTCAAAATTTTACTCAACTGTCATCAGAGGAATCATCAAAATATTGTCTTAAATATATTTTCCTAAGACCAAATCTTCACCTCAACCTATTCATAATGTGCAGAACGTTCAGAACCAAGAACTACATAACACTAAAGACCACCTCATCCAATCCAATGCAGTTTATGAGACGTATAATATTTCTAAAATAATACCATCCATATATTGTCCGGCCAGTAGTAATGTCGGCACAACTTTAATTTCTCCGCTCATAACTAATGGTGGAGGACTAAACCTGGGGTCGTTTGTTTAAAAGAATATTGCTACATGTCTAGGAAAAAATATATCAGGACTAATTAAAGGACTAGGTTTTTGCTTGGAGCAGTTAGATCAAGTTACTGAAGATGGATTTGATTTATAAAATTATGTTAATGTTGACATTGAAATTAATATCCTTAATGTTAGTGAACTGAAAGCTAAATGCGTTTATAGTAACCGTTCAAATTCAATAGATTGATAGATATTGTACACCTATAATACAATGACAAAAACTTTTCCGAAAACAGAGACAGTTTTTGCCGTTTACAACTGTGAACGTCTTTCATAATACATTTTATGTGCTTTATCTATTTATTTGTTCACTGTTACTACCTAGTAATAAAAAATTCGTCAAATCATGTATGATTTAGTTAAGTTGTTACAGTCTATAGTAAGTTTCCTAATTTATATTAATATATTAACAAACTCTTTGCTTGCAGGAATTTTAAAAAAAATGTCTTTTCAAATAAGCTTCGCCTTTGTACTGTCTATAACTGTGTTTGGGTAAATACATAAATTCATCGATGAATTGCTCCTCTGTTGTCACTATTTGATGACCATGACCAAAGAAGAGCATTTAATTCGCCTTGCGTTTGATGAATTTTCAGAAATCATACATAAAAGATCTATGAAGAACCATGTGAGATTTTAATAGCAGAATAATTTTCTCATATTTTATGCATGAGTTCCGTTCGTAATAAAATTAAATCATAATCTTGATTGTGAAAAATTGCTGAAAGATATTAGCTTTATATTCTGCACAAATATATTATGAACTTGCGTATATGGGAGATGTTATGACTGAAGGCAAGCTCAAGCTGATTGGTTGAGTTTATGAAGGAGAATTTTAATGACTTTAAATAAAAGAAATTGCGGATGATGATGGTGACGACGTTGATGAGTTTTAAAATTTAAATGTAATGAGACTTTGAACTTAGAAGGCAGTAACGGCTCTTCATTATTTATTTAAGGAACTACACTTTGATCTTTAAGCCTGAGACAGTGTCATCTTCATTTATTTTGTATAATATATCTACATAATTTTAGATGGCGGGACGACCTGGATGGCTTCCTTAAGAATTTAAGTGAGAAAACGAGGAACCGTGATGGTTGGAAGGTGGAGGGAGGCCTTTGCTCAACAATGGGACAAAGTGGGCTAGTTATAATAATGAAAATCTACATAATTTATAAAATAAGTTTACGTAATATTGTAGTAAATCGGTTCAGGTAATAAATGTTGTTTACAGAGAGTGAGAAAAACTGTCCCACCGTAAAATTAAACATTCAAAACTAGCACGGGGGTCAGAGTGAAACAGTTCGATTTTTTTGAAGTTACTGCGGTCTTAGGGACACAAAGGGCAACTAAAGAGACACAGGTGGGTTTTACTCTATTCACTTCTGAATTAGACAAAAGAGGTTCATAGAAGCAGGTTTCATAGTAAGTAAAAGCCTCTTGCTGAACCCAAATTGGGAGGCAGTCATTTGATGATTTTCTGTAAAAAAAGAAACACAGTGCGGGTTGGTGGAAATCCCAAGTCTTCGATTATTTTGTTCTAGGATATGCCAGTTTCATCACAATGTTTTCCTTCATCGCTTCGAGAGTAGAGGTGATGAAAGAAACAGAATTGAAGCAAAGCGCTTCGCTAAGTTTTATCCTACACACATAATTACATCACAGGTAATGCAACTAATTAACGAATGGTAATTCCAGCTCATATTGAGCTGGCATCAACAATAACCTACAATGTGCACCGCGTTGATCTCCGCCTTGTTCTTTGAGAATAAATCTGTCACTACCTCTAGGAGTAGGGTTGGCAGGAACCATTTCACTGGTAGAACCAAAAAAAAACTATTATACGAGTATTTGTATAACTAGCTGCTGTCAGCAACGAAATATACATATAAAAATAGATATAGGAACTGCTGAGCACAACTGAATAACCTGATGGGGTTCTTCTTATCTTCTTATCTTCGTGGTCTGGTTTCCGCACTTAGTCCATATCGGACCATTGTGCGTGAGCCATAGCGGCCTTTACTCCAGCCCACCTCATTCCAGAAACAGATGAGTCTCTTTGGTTTGCTCAGGGCGTCCATCAGCGAATTCGGTGCTCCCAAGGTTCATGTTCTTATCTCGCTGACGGCTGTGCACTCGAGGAGCACATGCGTGACGGTTTCTTCTGATTCCATACATCCTCTGCACAGAGGGCTATCTGTGATATTTATTGTGAAAAAGTGTTTATTCAGGGAGCAATGTCCGGTGATGGTCCCTGCCACCTGATGGGGTTTCTATCGGTGAAAAAATTTTAGCAATCGGACCAGTGCTTCCAGAGCAATAAACGTTTTTCTTTCTTTTCTTTCAGGGATTACCTCCTACAAACAAAAAATATAAAAACAAAGTTTACCTCTTTATAATATTGTATTATGTATCACAAATGTCTCGGTTATACATTTCTTGTCACTTATATTTGTAAGGATAACTTAAATAAATAAAGGAAAAAAAAAACATCTGCTTTTAGTAGGCATTTGTTGTTAAAGCCGCAACAGAAATACTTCATCTGTGAAAATTTAAACTGTCTTACTATCATAGTTCATGAGACACAACCTGGTGACCGACGAACAGACAGCGGAGTCTTAGTAATAGGGTCCGTTATACCCTCTGGGTACGGAATTAAAAAAAAAAACAATTCAAAATTTCGAAATTAAAATGTGCCACTCAAACGTAATTAACCCGTCCTACCAACCCTACAGACAACTACACTCGTTTTGAGTTACACGCCGGGCACCACTAACAAGCCTAGCTAGTTATACCAGCCATATACAGGGTGTTGTGTCCGCACTTATGTTTTCCACAGCCTGTTAGCGTTGCTTACTGAATTTGTCAATAAGTGCGTATGCGCACAGAATTTAGGCGCGTCCCATGGGATGTCACGACTTTTTCCTTAGATGTCCAGGGTATGTATGAAGATGAGATACCTTGGAGGTGAGTCACGTAATGCAATAAAAGGTATCTGAGAGATCTGTGTAAGAAATGTGAGTATATCTTTTGTTCGGTTAAAAATTTCCATGTGTTTTTTTTTTATTTATTAGTAGAATTGTACACTGTGAAAGTGTTGCGAGATTTTTCGAAAGAGGTACCTACCGAGTTACTTATCAAGAGCAAACCTATAAAAAATAAAACGGGGTTTTAGTCAGTGAAATTCTGGCATCCCCTCTTTCCCCACCCAGAGCAGGAAAAATCAGTTAATGAATTTTCACCTGAAAAAACAGTTTTCCCACAACAGTGTGTACAGTATAAAATATACCTAAATTAAATAACAAAATCACGGTATACACACAGTAATTTTTTTTTTGAGCTTGAAAATCTAAAATCTCCTCCCGCTGCAGGATGAAGCGAAAAGACGTGTCCGACTTTTACTAACGAAACCCATACTTGCGTCCTTCAGTTGCCCATTGCGATCTAGGATCACAGTTTGTTTCCCCTTCAGAAGGTCTCCGTAGTCCCAAATATGACAGTTACATAAGTTGTCAAAAAATGGTACCTACATCATAGAACACATGGGCATATTGCACGCAAAACAGATGGGGACGAAAGGTTCTGGAGTGGCAACCTCGCACTGGAAGACGCAGCATTGGAAGACCTCTCACAAGGTAGACCGATAACCTGGTGAAGGTCGCGGCAATCCAATGGATGCGACTCGCACTAGACCAATCGTTATGGCGACACTTGGGGGAGGTATATGTCCAACAGTGGACGTATTTCGGCTGAAAGAACAAAACGCAAGCTTTGTGTTCAATAAACAAAACTGGATCAACACAGACCTTGTATTTTGTAGCTTCGTTTATGTTGGCGGAAGTAATATGTCTTCGTCTTGTTTTAACTACCGTTATTTCCACCATCACGGAAATATGGCTTGAAGAAAAGCCATCAAGAACTTCAGTAAACCTTTTCCTCTTTATAATTTCTAATTAAGCTCCATCCGGGGCCCAAGTTAGCAAAACCGCAGGGGCCCAGCAGGCCGGAAGCCTACTAGTGTCATGAAAAGAAAACCCGGGGTCCTGGAATGCAAGGGCAAAGATTCATCATCATCATTACAGCCGAAAGACGTCCACTGTTGGACATAGGCCTCCCCCAAGCGTCGCCACAATGAGCGGTACCGTGCGTCTCACATCCATCGGATTCCCGCAACCCTCACCAAGTCATCGGTCTACCTTGTGGGAGACCTTCCAACGCTACGTCTTAACCTTTCGGCCCTTTTTTTTTTATGGTGGGAAAAAATCATGCATTGACATCCCCCGCCCTTGGGCGGAGCGGGAGATAGTGCCAGACTCTTACTGACTAAAAGACCCACCCCGTTCCTTCTAGCCTTCATACCGGGGCTCGAGCGCCCTTTCGGATAACCCTGACCCCAGTAGGCTTCGACCCGGCTGTGTCCCTGCTGTTGCTGACAACTCCTTGAGGCGCGCGGGAACAGTGCGCGCCGTCGACGACTTGGGCTTGGTCCGGACAGTTACCGGACGGCCGGACAGTGAGCTACCCATTGCTCACTGTCTGCAAGCCCGCGTCTACGTTGGCCGGAAATCGGGATCAGAATCCCGGCGACGGCGGCGGCGATAACGCCGTTGCCTGATGCGTTCGGCCTCCTCCTTTGCGAGCATTACTGCTTCGCAGAAGTCGGCGACCGCCTGCCACTCCTCCTCGCTCCGGACCATGGCCTCAACCAAGGCCCGGCGCGAGAGGTCTCCGCCGCCGATCGCCCCCACGAGGGCACGGCGATGCTCCGCCCAAGCAGGGCACACCTCGACTGTGTGCTCCACCGTGTCCTCCGGGCGTTCCGCACAGTGGCGACGCCCGGGCGTCACTTCCGCATGAATCGAGTGCAGGAAACTCCCGAACAAGCCATGTCCGGTGAGTACCTGCGTCATGCGGAAGGTAAGGACGCCGTGAGGTCTTTCCAGCCACGCCTCAAAGAGGGGACTTACCGCCATAATTGTGGCGTGCCCAGCACTGGGTTGCGATAGTCGTTGACGCCATTTCACCATGAGATCCCGCCGGAGCTCTGTCCGCCATGCCGTGACCTGTCGTGGCAGCGGACTTTCACCCCGGCGTTGCATCTCCACGCGCATATCGTGCATGTGTGCAAGGACTGTTGCCTCCAGATCCCACGGTGGTAGGCCAGCCAGAAGGCTCGCCGCTTCGCGGGAGACCGTGCAGTATCCCCGCACCATCCTTATCGCCATGACCCTCTGGCAGACGTTCAGTATGGCCACCGGTTGCTTTTTCAGCGACGGCGCCCACACCAGCGCCCCGTAGAGGGCCATGGACCGAACGATCCCCGCGTAGAGCCTCCGACAGGAGGCGTCTGGACCCCCAAGGTTGGGCAGGAGCCGTTTGAGCGCAGCCCCAGCCCGGTTGAGTTTGGGAGCCAGACGTCGGAAGTGCTCCACGAAGTTCCACCGGCTGTCGAGGACGAGTCCCAGGTATTTCATCGTCGACCCGACACCGATGTGAACTCCTCCTACCGTTAGTTGGGAACTCAATGGCGGCGCGTTCCGAGACCGGCGACCGTGGAAACAAATCGCCTCGGATTTGTGTAGCGCCACCTCGAGTCCCAACTCCTGGATCCTTTCAACGACCATCGCAACCCCGCGTGTCGCTAGAGCGGCCGCCGCCTGGTACGACTCTCCCTGCGCTAGAACCAGCGTGTCGTCTGCGTAGCAAACCACGCTGACCCCGTCAGGGAAACCTTTCGGCCCCAAAGGTCATCTGTTCTGCGAGCAATGTGCCCTGCCCATTGCCACTTAAATTTGGCGATTCTTAGTGCTCAAAATCAAAATCAAAGCATTTATTTCAAATAGACCATTTGTAGGCACTTTTGAATAGTCAAATGTCGGTCAGTCCAAGAAAAGTGAAGCTAAATTGCACGTTCCAAAGCGTAGGCCTCTATGGAAAAGAACGCGCAAGAAACTCCATGGACACTCTTTTAAATCATATTATGTGTTACATATAATGCTTGGTTACATATTACTTGTTGTTTCTATCATGTGAGCACAATGTCGATAATGAAGTAAAAATGTAAAATAATTAAAAGATAGAAACTGAATTAAGACTGCTATCTCGGTAACCATGGTTCTTCTGCCTCAATCTTGATTCGATCACAAAGATTATTATGCAAAGGCTCGAGTTTCTATAAGCTCGCTATCTCACCCGATGGTAAGCGATGATGTGGCCGACGATGGAGCACCCTTGCCTAGAAGTAACCTATTCACTCTTGACTTAAAGACCCCTAGGTTATAGCTATCGGGAAACCAACAACCAGATATAGGTGTGATTTTAGTCAGTAAAAGTCTGACATGCCCACCAGCAACTAGAGAGGGAGAAGTTATTAGATTTCCGACCTTAATTCGGAACCAAAGACCAATAGTGGTCCTAAGGCACAACACTAGTGCAAACTAGTGAGGTGACTACAATTGTGCGTAAATATTAATAAGTTGCGCGCATTTGCCCAGAGGTACTCTGCAAGCCATTGCTCTTGTTAGATTTATAGCCTGCGCACGCGCATGACGACAAGCAAACTTATATCACTGTGTGTTATTAAACAAAGTTCTTGAGTGCATCTGTCCGGTCTGTGTGTTTGTTTGAGATAATCTTGTGAACGGCTGAGCGGATTTAGTTTACAACTTTTGTAGATATGAGAGCTTTTCTGAATTTATATTTTTAATATCTACTAATACCTGTATTGGCGGTCCATATACTTAAATAAATTATATTTTTAAACATAAATTACTTTTATTAATTATATATCTTTCTAAGTAGATACATTTTTAGTAGTATTTTTTTAATATTTATTTTGGAAATAGGTTTAAAAAACACTTTTACACGTAATTTTTTTTTTCGTCAGTTTAAACTAGATGAAGCCGGTATACTTTCTCATTGCTGGACAAAGACCTTCCCCAACTTCCTTCAGGTGTTCTATTCTCAAGACACCTCGAACCAGCTCTTGCGGTAGGCGTCTAGTTCATCTCACCATCTTTTCCCAGATCGACCTCGGCGGCGTCGTCTGTCCTTGGGCACCTATAGTAATTTTAGTATGTAGTATTTAAAGTTGCTATTTTATTTTCAAGATATGTTTTTGCAACCTCAACCGGTCAAGCTAAACCATGAAAAGAGAGATCACCCCAATGATATTCTTTTTATACTTTGGTGATACCGCAGACAGAAGCTAACTACAGCTGCCACCACGGATATTGAACACTGACTTCAAGTTGCGCAGAAGTCAAAAATCAGATCTCTTTAGGTGGTGCGACGTGAGACGCGGAGGCGGGGAGCGTCAGTGATTGGCTCGCTGCACATCGCGTTTTAGACGACACTCGAGATTCGTCCATTGCGCTCGCAGCATGTATCTAAACAACGACGACGATTGGCTCGCCAATGTATGGAGTGCGCAAAACGATCCCCACTCTGACGCCGAGCGTTCAATATCCGTGGTGGCAGCTGTACGTTAGCTTCAGCCGCCCATATGTAAATATAAATTCATCCCAAGGGTACAAATTCCCGGAATAAAAGTTCTATGTCCTATTCCAGAACATAGCCAAATTCAAATCGGTTCAGACATTTGAATGTCTGAATCTTTGATTTGAATGAAAAGGTTTCAAACACACATAAACTCACACACTCATACAAAGTGCCTTTGTAGTGTGATAAGTCTTAAAATAGTTTTAATAACGTGATTATTTCCATGTTGTTAACAAATTCAGTCCATAGCAGTAGATTTAACCCAATCCACCATTGTATACAAGTCACACCGCATCAGACTATGTCCCACAATCGAATTATTCACATAAATATTCTAAAAACATCTCTTCAAATAATGCAGTTGCATCATTATAGCGAAGTGACGTGCCCACATCGACATTCTTCAGGTTTTATCGATAAATTACTCGATTATCGAATAAATAAGTATCAATAAACAAAACCAAATCAACGCTGAACAAGCATTACGCCTACAAAGTAACGGAGTGATTTATATATTAAGGTGATTTTGTGTTTTACCGTTTGCTAATAGAGTAAATCTGAGTTTGAAAATACTTGCGTATGAAGTAGACATCGTCTCAAAACATTTCATTGTCAAGAGATGTAACCAGAACTCCCAAAACCAAAAAACAGCAGTCACTGCTTCAGCTGCCGATCTCAATAATCAGCTATCAATATAACAACGGATCGAACCCATTCGTCAACAGTGCGTAGTGATCCACGCACTCCTCAAAGAGATGTCAGCAAACCATATAGACCCAACAGGGCCGATGCCCGCTAGCTAGGACCGCAAGGAATTCCTGAAAAGGAAACCCATAGTCCTACAACAAAAAGGGCAACTGAAGGACACAAATGTGGTTTTAGTCAGTAAATGTTTGCCGTGCCCTCCCCATCCAGAACGAGAGTAGTCATTCAAGTCACCTTAAAAAAAACCTAGTAACTGAGCAACTCAATTCTCCTTGCATTTGCTGATGGTGAGACTTTGTGGTGTCTGAAATGGAATTTGGAAGGTATATATGGAATCTTGGAAGTACGCTGGCCTGATGCTGCACGGTATCAGAAAGTAGCAGATTATGAAATAATTGCGCTCCATTAGTGTAATTACTGCAAGGGGTATCGATGATATAAATGAATGAATAAATAAATCAAATTCCGCTCTGGGTAGAAGTATTACATTTTTACTGACTAAACTCAGTGTTCCTTCTTGACTTAAGATCCTATGTCTCCTGGCTGACGAAACCAGCCAGTCGCTATGACGTAGACAGCAGTCACCCATCGCGACTGGTCTTGAGTTTTACGCTTCACCTCGCTCCCTTTGAGATTCTAGTCCAACTCTTGTTTAAGTAGATAATATACCACACAATAATGATATACCACACAACTATCACACAACGCCGTCTAGTCCCAAGCTAAGCAGAGCTTGTGTTATGGGTACCAGACAACTGATAAACATACATATATATATTTCTAAATACATACATATTATAGATAGATTACACCCAGACACAGAACAAATGATCATGCTCATCACACAAACATTTGTCCTGAGTGGGAATCGAACCCACGACCTCCAGCATAGCAGTCAGGGTCACTAACCACTAGACCAACAGGCCAATCAAAAGATGATCGGAATCCCCCCGAAGCGTGTGATCACAGATTTCCTTCAGTCGCCTTTTATTGCGAAGGTTGTGGTGACTTCTTCAAACAATCCGCAGCCCTAGCAGACTTATTTGAACGATGCATATGATTAAATTCACAAACAACTAACTACCTTGCTACTTGCACTTTTATCTCCGACCTAGGAGAAATAACAATGACACCAAACTCATTGGTAATTTTGGTCCGTTACCTCGTAAAAGTTAACCACCATTTTAACTATGAGTTATGCTAAAAACGATTGTTAGGTTCTGTTAAACAAATTATGCTTTGGTTTGTGGGTAGGCTGCGCTTGCGTCTGTATTTTTATGATGGTCTAGACTTGAATGGAGTAGTTTAGATTGTTAGTTAGTCTGTCAAATTTCCATTGAACAATATACCTAGACTCTACGGCAGACCAATGTGAAGATAGCGGGACAAACTCATACAATACCATCATGGGTCCACGGACTGGTCAATCCTTTATGCAAACGCAAAAGGACTGGTTCGTATTAGCGAGTAACAATATTGTAAAGTGGGAAACGAAGAGTGAGGCATATAGTTTGCAGTAGGACAGTATTCCCTTAAATACCTAGATTTGTGTCTAATAGACTCCATTTGACTATGAATGCCAGAATTATAAAAATGGAAGCAGCCTAAGTGTATCTCAATCTTTATCCATATTCTTACATATTTAAAAAAAAACTCAAAAACTACCGAACGGATTTTGATGAGGTTCTTATCTATAGACAGAGTGATTGAAGAGGAATATTCAGGTTGTAATACATTAATATTATTATATTAAAGGACAGCAGATAAATCTAAATTTTTTTAACACCAGTGTGAAGCTGAAATGTAAGTAATAAATAATAAGTATTTGGCAGACTTACACAAGTGAGCCCTAATAAACGATTAAATGTTAGTCATTAGTACTAACGTTGAAAAAGCTGAATTAAGAATCAGAATAATTGATACAATTGTAGCTAAGCTTTCACATGCAATCAAAATCAACCTCCAAAGAAATAAATATCCTAGCATTCTTCAAAGGAACACGCGTTACATTTCACACGTCTCAACTTTTTCTCTCAAAGAACTTCGCAATTCACTATCTATTAAAATACCTTCAACACAAGGGACAGAGTTCACAAAACTATAAACATAAGAGTAAAAATTTAAAAATAGACGTCTCACACACGTAATATAATTCGCGGCAGCCGCAGAACGAACCTAATGAGAATCCAGAGAACATTTTACAGCTTAAATGTCGCTAAATCCATTACCCGGTACAACTGCGCACGGGATCGAAACCGAGTTTTATGCATTTCATATTTCTACGTTTATTTGGTATAGCCAATTAGTATGATCATAAAATCAACCCGCTTTTACGGGAGGTCCCTTTATTGTGGACACACGGGAGCGTAATGCGTCGAGCAACCGTTTATGATCGAGATACACATTCAAAAAGATTGATGAAATGAGCTCAGAATATGGAATATGTTCTATAACATGTTTTTCCTGAATAGGCAAGCTCTTCCGTGTACTATTGTTATTTAAAATGAAACAGTTGAACGTAACGTTGCTAAAGATTGTTTGTTGCTGTATTCAACAATAGGAGTGGAATAGTTCTGGTGTAAAATGTGGATTCCGGTGAACCGTATTATTATTCTCGTAATTCTTAGGTGTAGGGAACATAAAATATAATTGCCATTGCAGACTGTTCCAAAGTACGTGTACATCTTACTAGCGTCTTTCATTCCATTCATTTGGTAGCCTGTCTACTCTATAAGGATTAAGAGGTTAACAATATAATGGGGAAATTGTGGTCTTTAGTAGCACTGAGGGATCTGGATAGTGATGAAACGAGATAGATGATATTTAGGAACCGTGCCTACATTGATTTGTAAAACATCATGATACTAATCATGATGTTTTTATGAAATATTTATTATAAAAATATATGACCAAGGTACGTATAAACGTATAAATATTGCTTTGGTATATCTTAAAACCGTAGCAAATCAGAAACAAGTTTACATTTAACTCAAAAATATATCGATTGCTTTGTAAAATTGGCAAAGATAGATGGCATTAAGACAGAAAATAAATTAAAAGTATTTATGACTAAAGATCTATAAGTATTTCCACTGGCCATACTAACTAGCCACCGTTATACACACCACCGCTCATTTCTATCCTCAGGCCATTCCACACATTTATCGATTGCCACCTTGATTTCCTTAATGTTTTCTCTTACTATTTAAAGCTTGTCATAAATTTTAAACAAGTTTGACAAACTTTCAACGCTTAAAATTTATGTGATTTCCTCTTTGCATAATGTCATTACTTTCTAACACTTAGTCTTCAAAGTTAAACTGAGCAAGCTTATGCAATGGGATAATTGAAAGATGAGCTAAACTTTCCTCTTGTCTGCTACAATCACTTAATAAATTTCATCACAAATCTATCTGATATAGGAACAATGTCTGCGGTAGTGAAGAATCTTAGGATCAGCAACCAGCTAAACATTTGTTAGAATGGGATAACAAAGTTTGTAGAAGAAATTTGCAGACCGAGGGCAGAGAGAAAAGAGCAAAGAGGTTTGCCTAGATCTTTTACATATACTAAAAACGTATAACGTCAGCAACGATGGCTCGTGCGAGAAAGAAGTCCGTAGAAGAATTAGCATGGCTAAGAGCGCCATGTCTTAGCTACACAAAATCTGGAGGGACCGCAACATCTCCGTAAAGACCAAAACCAAACTGGTGCGGACTCTGGTCTTCTCGATCTTCTCTTATGGCGCTGAGACTTGGACGCTGAAGGCAGAAGATCGCAAACGCATTGACGCCTTTGAGATGTGGTGCTGGAGAAAAATGCTTCGTATCCCTTGGAAAGCATTTCGGACCAACGTATCCATTCTGCGTGAACTAAAAATCTCCTCGCGTTTGTCATCCGAGTGTCTTCGCAAAATTCTGCAATACTTCGGTCACATTGCAAGGAAAGACGATGGAAACCTCGAAAGGCTAATCGTGACTGGTAAAGTAGATGGAAAAAGGCCTCGCGGGCGCAGCCCAATACGTTGGTCTGACCAGATCCGCGCCGCTCTTAACTCCACAGTATACAAGGCCCTACACACCGCCAGAGACAGGAATAAATGGAAAAACATCATAAAAAGTAAAGTGATGAAAAAGGGAGGTCACGACCCTCAGCATTGAGGAATACGATGCAAGGAGGAGGACAAACGTATTATAAAATGAAGTCCTCCACCGGGTTTGTCTGACTGTTTGCTATAACCTCAAAGACAACTGAACAGATTTTCATGTAGTGCATACACAAAATGATTCATGTGGAAGGTCTAAGTACATAATAAACACATATATATTATAGTAGAGAAAAGCCAAGAGTCCAAACATTTGTAACCCACCCGTGTGAAGGTAGACCCAATAGCAAGTTACAAACAAAAAAAAAATGACAAATAAGTCTCTCTGTCACAATATACGGACAACCAAGTAATATTCAGTCGCATGAAAAATGACCGATAGCTCTTCGAAGCCGACAGACGTATACGTTCAAGAATTGTAATCACTCCGACGGTTATTACATGTTTTCGCATTAAAATAACAAAAGTATTGTTACACGCTCAAGTACGATTCGTCCTACAGTTTTTACAGTTGATTTTAATTAGTTTTCTGATTGATTTACGAGACCCTTCGTTTTTGAGGTCATTTATTTAAAGCATTTTTAAAGTACACTAAAATGTTCCGGTCAATTGTGTTTGCCAATGGTATATTGGCCCTTAAAAGAATATTGCTTTGTGGTAATATAAACGACTTGTTTATTAGGCCTATATAAATCATATTTATGCCAGGAATTTATCATATGACAGGGAAAATAAATAAATGATCCTGTTCTGTATTGAAATCACACTAATATTATAAATGAAATATTTTGTAAAACTGCGCGTTTTTTTGTGTATTTTTTTTTTTAGTCCTTAACTTTCAAATGATTTAACGGATTTGGATAATATTTAGTACCAAGTCAGCCTAAATTGTATAAAGTACTGATATCATGCAAACGAACCAGCGGGTGGTAGCTAGTTTCAAATAAAACCCGATGCTGAAATATCTCAAAAAATAACTGAATTTCAGGAAGATAAGTTCAAAAATGGACCATAACCCAACATTAACTCCTAAGACCAACCCTAGTGAGAAATATCTCACTTAAGCTTTAACGGTACAAGTAAAGATGGTGTTAAAATATGCAACATTTAATGACTAATGGTCTTCTTCACAGTCTGCATATTTGAATTCAAATTCAGATTAGGACTACAGAGTTATTTCTGTTGTAAAAGACCGTATTTTAACATTATTAAACGTATTACAATATTGTTGATGAGAAATGGCCGAATAGATAAAATTTTTCGAAAGATAGCGACCATGGATCTTACGATACACAATGTTTATACTGTGTCTATGATCACAAACAAGACGTATCAGATCTGCCAGAGATTCATATGAAACTCCGTTATCTCTATGAATCTCATTGAATCAAAGAGATGATTTAATATCAGACATTCAATCCGCTTCTAAATTTGCATCAGCTTCTATCTTGACTATAACGTTAGCCTTAAACATCTCACTCCCAACCTAACTATCCGGACAATGGCTGCGCTAAAATATGCAATACTTAATGTCAAATGACGCAGGCTGCCATCAAATCATCTGCATGTTTAACTTGTGCCCTTTATTACGGTTTACTGCGAGCCTTTGAACGACTGCTTACATTAATTTTACTGTTCGCTAAACCTTCTTCCGGGTGAATAAGAATCTTGGAAGCAATGACGTTTATAGTGCGAAGTTGGGTAGTGAAATGTTTCATTGCTTATTCCAAGTTCTCAAGATTCGGATCTATAAAATATTTTATGTGACCTGTCTAGAGATGTGCCGTTGCCAGCAATATGGGAATATTGCTGACAATATTCCCACTTCACGGCAATATTGCCAACGACGGCACATCACTAGACCTAACATATCCATATAGGCTGCAGCAAACCACTAAGAAGATGATTGGACAATCTAGAAATGTTTCTTAAAAATTGGAAAAAAGAAGCAAAAAATCGTGGTCGTTGGAATACAAGTTGGGAATAATAATAATAAAAAAATTGTTATACGTAGGCGTTTTGAAGAATTAGATGACGTTGGAGTATTTTAATTTCAATTTTTAATAATATTTCACAAAGTTCTTCATCATCAAAAAATGCCTGTAAATGGTTTAGTTGAAATAAATACTCTGAGTTTCGACACAATCTTATTATTGAAAAAGTAGCGAGGCATATTCAATTTAATAGACGTAGTAAAAGACTGACACAATAATATGACAGTAAGAAAGATCTAGATATAACTAAGAAAGTGTTTTGTCACATAGTACATAACAATATTCCAACCGCAATAATTTCTTGTATTTACGCACAGAAAGCCCTTACACAGGTTAACTAAGCTAAAGTTAATCTTGACATAATTGGTTATTGTTCTACGAAGAAGCAACATGTTCCAATCTTTGGTTGTTTCTTTCGACCAACCAGTTTCTTACAATGTTACGAACAATAGTTTATGGCTACCCCTGCCAGGATAAATTACAATTTTATTAAAGCATTCATAATGAAATCGGTAAATCAGCTCATCGATTAAACTTTAATTTACAATTTATTTTTATTGGTGTGTGTTTTGATTGGTTGGATGTTGTTTTAATGTTTTCAGCATGCTTCCGTGTCTTTGACTGCGAATATGGCTTTTATTTCTTTTTTGAGGTTGTTAAAATTGGTCTTTTTATCAGCAGTCTACCTTTTGCGCTGTGAAAAAGACCAATAAAAAAATGCATATGTGGAGTGACGAGAAAGGTTAAAGTGAGAAATTAATATAGTGGTTTGATATAAGGGCCAGTGACTGAATAGTTAAAACGGAATGGTTTGCCTTGGTACGGTAATGTGAAGAGGAGGGACAAAGCGCATGTTACTAAGAGGGAGAGAGAAGCCAACAATCACACAGATGAATAGTATGAAGAGTAATAGAAAGAACAGAAAGCGTGATAGTTGATCGGACAGAATGGAACAAATGATGGTGTTGCACCAACACCAAGTAACATGGGCAGCGCAGGGAAATTATGATGATCATCAGTCTGTTTTTTATGCACCTGTTCATCTTTTGCAAATGGCTTTTTTGTGTGGTCTATCGGGGTCCTGTGATCTTTAACAGATATAATATAATTGCATCCTCTTAGTTCCTCTTTACAATTGTATAAAAATAAACTAGGACAATGACTTCATGTATTCTTAAACCAACTTAATTCGGAACACAAAAGACCAAAAATAAAACTCGCAGAAGTCCAAAAAACCCGGAAAATTTATTAAAAATATCGAACCAAATAAGTAAATATACTTATCAAGGTACTACTACCCCATAATTCATTTGAAAGAATGGAACAAAAATATATATTTTTATATGGAGGACAGAGACAATATATCGGTCGTAAGATTGCATTAAAATGACAAGACGCGGTCGGAGGCAAACTTGTGTCGAAGTAATTTTTATTTTATAATCTTAATACGACAAACTGAAGTACTTTAAAATTATTCAAAAGTATTTTTTATTGGATATATTCAATGGGATATGTATATGGTTACATGTTTATGCAGCGTTGATAACATATGTTGGAGATATATGATTTATTTAAAATATATTCAAATGTGCTATAAAGAGTGAATTTTTAATATTATCAAACATTATTTAGCCGCTAGCATAATATTTTTTGTTAATTTGTCATTTTGATTAATGTGTTTTTTTGCCAATGCAAAAATAATATTTTCTAAATCTTCCGAATTATAAGAAATTGTAATAAAATGAGCGATACGCATCTGTTTTATTTCATATTCAAAATATATGAGTGAACTTTTATGGAGCTAAACAAGCAATAATTTACTTAAAATCATATCCATAAAGGAACAACGACCATTTATTAACCGTGTCATATTACAGACAATACAAAAATTAACATGAAATCGCCATTACAAGGTTTGACACAAAAATTCTGAATTAAACTTATATAGTATAACAAATGACGCACAAAACTATTATAATTTACGTTTAATACATGGTATTCTTATATCTGGATGGGCAAGCAAGCTTTCTTTCGGGTACCTTCGGCGAAGACTGCCGAAGCAGCAGGGGTCCTCGGGGCGAGGCCACGAAGGTGGAGGCCAACATACGAAATATGGTTTTATAACACATATAAAAAGCAAAAAGATAAATGAATAATTTTGCTAATGATAGTGACAGACGTAGTATTACATTCTAACATCTGTCAGTGGCTTTTTAGAGTGAAAATATAAATTTAGCCCAAGGGAGTTACTCCCAGGATACAAAGTACCTATCTTTTGTGCTATCCTGGAACATGGTCTACCCCTGCACCAAATCTCATACAAATCTATATTTGAGTGTGAAGGTGTAACAAATATACATACGCATTTCAGTGAATATTTAGAAAGATCAATTTGTACATACACGAAAAACTTGAAATCATCAAATTACTTCTCCCGATCTGAGTGAAGTAATAGAAACTATCAGACTTTTATAATCTAACCATGTTCCTTTAAGCTTTTGCGTGACAGGACCGCAGAAACATTTCCGAACAATCCCAGGCCTAGGCTTAGAACGGACTATATCGTCAGTTTTAATAGCCACAAAAATATAACTTAGCCTTTTCATTGATTAGTTTAAAGAGTGATAGTTTATAAGCTTGGAAACTTTCAATTTATATTTCCTTTAAGTAATTAATAGAATTCCATTTGAATTTATTACAGCTGGAGGCATCAGAAGACTTCCCGACTTGTGAGATTGTTTATATAACTTCAGGAATAACTTGCATATCTGCTGACCAATCCATGAAGCATAATAACGGTACAATTAGAAGCCTCATTAATATTACAGTCTCCAGTAAGATATTTCTTCCCTTAGAAGTGAATCATTCATCGTTTATTAACCAATGGGTCATGTCATTTTACTTCCTGTTGAGTTAAGTTTTACAGTACATTATAATTAAAATCGTGTCTTTTTTTAATAAGCTACTCACTACACTGTCCTCTCATACTTCTATTAATATTGTATCATTATTTTTTTTAAATGAGGAACCATGATGTTTTCTGCCGGTTCTTGTCCATAGGAAACAATCAATTGGAATCGTGCACTATCTTCTGACGTTTTCCAAGTGCCCATGTAAGCCTACATGAAATACAACTTACTATTTAATATTATAAAGAGGAAAGAACTAATATGTAAGGGTAATCTCTAAAACTATTGAACCAATTCTGAAAGTCTTCCAATGATGTATCTGCACTATCCTTTAGTTAGGCTATAAATTTTCTGCTTTCACGCAGATGAAACCGCTTGCCAATAGCTAGTTATTAATCTTCCTGTCCATATCTCGTATTATTTGGAGTCGGTGCAACATGTTTTTCTTCCATTCTGTCCTGTCACCCGTTATGCTATCACTAACTTTCTTTTCTTTCATATCACTCACCTCACACACCATCCATCTTTTCATTGGCCTCCCTCTCCCTCTCCGTCTATCTTTCTTCTAAGATTTGATTCCAATTTAAATCTACAATCAGGCTGGCTGATGGCTGTTCGGCGGTCTTATGCATGGACAGCGAAAAGACCGCCGAACAGCCGTCAGCACAAACAATATTTTTTTTAGGTTGGAAATTATCCAATAACTTCTCCCATCCTAGGGTGGAGCGAGAGGGAATGTCAGACTTTTACTGACTAAAACCTACTTTCATGTTCTTTCTTTGCTTCGCGTTCTAGGACCGGAGTTTCCTTTCAGAAGTCAATCCTTGGCCCCAGTAGGCTTCGACCCTGCTTAGCCTCTACGGTTGCACCCATAGATTTAAGTTTCTGTAAAATCTATTCTGATATTGATACGAGTATTATAAATAAAGAGGTAAAATTTGTTTTATATTTTTTTGTTTGTAGGAGCTAATCTCTGAAAGTACTGGCCCGATAGCTAAATTGTTTAATAGAAAGCTGCTTTATTCTTAAGTGACACAGGCTATATTTTATGTACCTGGGAAAAAACTAGTTATTACTACTTTGATGTACTACAATAAAGTTAATTCTATTCTACAATAATTTATTTGTTACCCAAAACAACCAAACCCGCTGTTTTCAAGGCCCCACAGTAACGGTCCATTCAATTTATGAGTCGGTATCGGCAAGCGACGACTGTGCTAATTGGTGCGTGTTCCTGCGCCTGCGCGTATAAACGCTGGATGTATGGACATTGTTGTAAGAGGGTAGGCAGAAGTATTGAGTACACTGGTGTTTAGTGTAATTCTGAGAAATTGGTCGGTTGTTTTGTTTTGCAGCTTAGTTGTTGTTTGATTACTGTATTTTCTTATTCTGTACTAATATGTGAGTCATCTGAAAATAATTACAATTATGCTCTACAGATTTAAGACCTGTTTAATTTATTATAACCAAATCGTTAAGGTTCCTTTCGGGCATAGGCCTCCTCCAAGGTTTTCCAGTTGGATCTGTCCCTAGCTTTATTAATCCAGTCAGCTCCTGCTGTTATTTTTATTTCATCAGACCAGCGCTCGTATGGGCGACCTCTGCTCCGGTGTCCACCTGAGCCTGGCCATGATGTGATTTGTTTCGTCCACCTGTCATCAGGAAGATGGACGAGATGTCCTGCCCATTTCCATTTCAGACGTTTGGGCATGGCTTAGAGCATTTATGACATTTTTATTTTACCATTTATGTATTTGCAAAATATTGTTATTAATGTTAAAGGAATATAAGCTATATTATTATTACTTAAAACCACCTTAGACGATATGGACATGTTAAGAGGAGAAGTGAAGATGACGTAAAAATAACACTAAATTGCGATAGCCAAAAAATGGTGGAGACCGCCATTGATCTGGTTAGCCGAACTAGGTGAGTAGACAACCCAGGATAGAATATCCTGATGCCAAATAGTGAGTAGACCTGACCCCAAATAATGGGAACAGAAGAGAGCATAGTAGAAAAATAACAACACTGACTGTTTCCGTTACGCATTTTTTCATGAACGGGAATTCTTTACACGCTAGTGTTCCCTATTATGACATGACGAAGAAGTAAAATTGTTTGTTTGAAGTAGTCTCTCGAAACTCTTTTTTACCAAAATTCGTAAGACACACAGTCCCTTAGTGCCAGTGATTACTTTTTATCACGAGATATTCACGATTCTACAAGTATATTAAGCTAAGGTCCTTACCTTGGCTTAATATTCTTATAAACAAGCTTATCCCACGGTTTTACCTTTAAAACCGTGGAATAAGTTAGGTTATAGTAAAATCGTTAGTGCATTGGTTTCAAATCAGGCTTGAACTAGAAACATAACTATTATTTCTCGCTTTAAGTGTTACCAAAGCAATGAAAAGTGGCACAAACTGTCAGACGTTATCACAACTTAGTAATTTACCAAGACCTACGAATTTCCTAATATCCCTTCCGAACAGTACTTATCATCAAACAAATTCCAACAAAACCGTATCAATGGAACTATTACCTAATAACTTTGTAATAATTTAGTTCCAACATTTAAGGTCCTTACTCTCGTTTAGTGTCATAAAACAGTGACTTTCTGAAGCCTACTCCTCGGAAACGGCTAGGTTAATAGATTTGAAAAAAAAATACATATTTATTATAGTTTCATATACAATATTATCAATATACTTATGACTTTTTTCATATGACTAATACTTTTGCCAAAAAAAAAATTATGATATGATATTTTATCGCTTGTTTTTCCTACTCCTTACAAACGGCTTTGACATTTAGAAAAAAATTTAAACCAAAAACAATGCTGATTAAGTGTTCTTCAGAATATACATGTAAATCAATCAATATTTGGCAAAGAAAATGGTTTTAAGGTCAGCGGTCCCTATGCGGGCGCAGATGGCAGTACAAGTATGTGTGCATTTAACTTCGACCAGATTTTCAAGGGTCTATACGCCTTAATACTCAAACACTTCTCGTATTCTAACGAGCCAACTAAATTCAGTCAAACATTGCTTCTTACAAAGTTAACTTTACTTATGAAAAACTAAATTTCATAGAGGTATAATCTTTATTACTATTCCATAGAGTCGAAATTTGATGGAAAGTGCTTCCAACAAGCTGTAAGACCGTTTATCGAGATCAATAGCTCAAGATACACTGGTAGTTTCGTCTTAAATCTCTTTCTATGCGTCTGCGCAGACCGTTAGCCGTTGCCATGGTTACCAGGCTCGTTGGTACGCATAATGTAATAAACAAACCGCAGGCTGGATGCTGGATACTGATGTTTTGTGAAGACACGCGTTTGTATGTCTTGAGGGGTAAGTAGAATTAAAGGCGGTGAGAAAATAAAGAGCACTAGTTAACAATTTGTTATACTATAATCAGCCTTTTAATATTCCCACTGCTGGGATTCAGGCCTCCTCTCTAGGAGAGGGAATGGATCAATCACGCGGGCTTTTATGGTGGGAAAATCATCAATGACAACCCCCGCTCTTGGGCGGAGCGGGAGATAGTGTCAGACTATTACTAACAAAAATCCCACCCCGTTCCTTCAAGCCTTCATACTGGGGCTCGAGTTGTCTTTCGAAACTAACCCTGGCCCCGGTAGGCTTCGACCCAGCTGGGCCCCTGCTGTTGCTGACAACACCTTGATGCGCGCGGGAACAGTGCGCGTCATCGACGACTTGGGGTCGGTCCGGACAGTTACCGGACGGTCGGACAGCGAGCTACCCATAGCTCGCCGTCCGCAAGCCCGCGTCTATATACTCAGTTGCGTTTCATCCCACATCATCATTTTCACTGCTGGGACTCAGTCCTCCTCTCTAGGAGAGGGAATGGGCCGTAATCCACCACGCGGGCCCAGTGCGGGTTGGTGAATGTCACATGTCTTTGAATTTTTGGTTCTAGGACATGCCGGTTTCTTCACAATGCTCTCCTTCACCGTTTTGAGAGCAGTGGTGATGAAATAAATTACATCAAGTATTGCGCCTTGCTAGGTTTGGTTTAAACATCGATCATTAATTTTTGCTCATTGAATAAAATTGTTGCTTTCAGACCATTACGTTCCTTTACAATATTTATCCACTCCAAAATGATATATGCAAGTAATATCATAAGCATAGCATAATCAGGCTTATAATATTCCCACAGCTGGAAATCAGGGCTCCTCTCTAGGAGAGGTAATGGACGTTAATCTACTACACATTTCTTAATAAATATTTTTCATAGTATTTATTAGTTTATTATTTTAGCATATTTATGTATTTTATTATATATTATATATAAATAACTTATTATTTTTTTTCCGTTTTCATTATTTGTTATTTGTTTATTGTGCAAACCTACCACAGTGATCTCTTTTTTAACCCAAAGGTTGACTGGTAGAGAATGCCTTGTTGCATTAAGTCCGCCTATGTACCACTACTGTACATGAAGTTTAAATAAATAAATAAATACACAGATTAGTAGGTACAGGTTGGCAGATGTTACCAGTATATCTTTCAATTTTTGGTTCTATGACAAACCTATTTCAAGCACTAATATATCAATAAATAAAAAACACACATACAAAAATCTACACTAATATTATAAAGAGGTAACGTTTGTTTTTATGTTTTTTTTTTTGTTTGTAGGAGGTAATCTCTGCTTACAGGTCCGATTGCTAAAATTTTTTCACCGATAGAAAGCTGCTTATTCCTGAATGACACAGGCTATATTATATGTACGCAAACAAAGCCATGCGCAAAAGCTAGTTTATTTACTATTTTTGTATTTGTAGAAGGATGGAGGGGAAGAGGGAGGCCAAAGAAAAGATGGATGGATTGTGTGAGAAGCGATATGAAAGAAAAGGGAGTTAGTGATAGCGTGACGAGTGACAGGACAGAATGGAAGAAAAAAACGTGTTGCGCCGACCCCAAATAAAACGGGACTAGGGCAGGAGGACAAAAATAAAAAAGAACTAATAAAATACTTTACGGGCTAAAATTGTAAGTTAGAATGATCCAAACAAAGACAGCTAAATCTTTAACATTAGGTTGAAAACAAAAGTGTTTAGACATTTTAAAAGATTTAATTACAAGGCCAAACACATTGTAACCGTTTTCTCGAAAACAAATCAAATTTTAACTTCTTTAGAGCATATAATTAAGTTACCCATGATTCCGCTAAACACATTAATTCTAATTACAGAGCTTTTGGGTTTTCAGTTTTCGAAACCCTTTTGGATATAACTGTTCATGTACGAAAGGGAAAAATGTATATCTCTCTCTTTCCAAGTCTACTGGAAGTCTATTCTAATTACTGATTTGTTGTTAAATCTTAAGTTTATTGTAACTTTTTAAGTAAAAAAGACAAGATTCTCTTTATATTGGTTCCTTTTTAGAGGATTAAGAACTAATGACATAATATATTACAAAAAGACGAACACTAATCCTTATACATATTAAATTGAAATCCTTCACTGCGTCTCTCTATAATTATATGTTCAAGATAAATTTAAAAACTACTAAACGGATGACGGTTTACACCAATACTCAGAATGATACATAAAGAAGGCACAGGCGAATGTACCATCACGCTCATTTCTGCCTGATCACTTAAAAAAATTTCGCTTGAATACAGTGGCGCAGCGCCAAACCAAACCCTTTGAAATTTTCGTTTCGAGTTCAAGTAAAAATGAACTTAAGGCCCAAGCGCACGAAAAGTGCCATAAAACAGTGACTTTCCTCTTTCCTCGGTAACGGCCAGCTTTATAGGTTTGAAAAAAATATATGTTTATTATGTAGATTCATGAACAACATTATCAACATTTGATTTTTTCGTGCTATTAATACTTTTGTCTAAAAAAAATATTTAGCAATTTCGCAACTTTTCCCTACTCCTTCGAAACGGCTTGGATCTTTAGAAACATTTTTACACATAAAAATTGGTGGTTAAATATTCTTCAAAGTGAACATAGCATATGTAAATCAATCAATATTTCGCAAAGAAAATGGATTTAAAGGTCAGCCGCGCGCTCTCTGGCGCTGCTGGCCGCAAATAAATGCACAGATATGCATACTGCCGCCTAGGCGGGTGCGAGAGTTGCGTCCATTTAATTTCGGCCAGATGGTTCAAGGAACTATAAGCCTTAACGGTGGTCAGACGGAAGTGTCTTTGATAGTACACCTAAACCTTAGGCAATTTTTTATCATATTATCCTAATAATTTTTAATTATTTTATGCTAACATGGTAAATTTTTGATAGATCTTGATTGCGTCACTAATATTTGTGTGTACCTACGTGCGTAGCTACCAATACCGATACGCTACCCGCGTAGTACGTCGACCCACATATTATTGCCCTACAAAGAGAAAACCACTGGTTCAAATTGAATAAAATTTGAAATATACCGTGTTTATACAATAACCGATTGGTTATAGGCTTTTAGTTTAATACACAACAAAGTTATAGTGGGTCGAAATCGAAAATAGCCTGAACTGTTTCGAGAAAAGGATGATACGAGTACGGCCGTGTCACTTTTTTGCTGGCACTGTCTGCCCCCTAATAACTAAACTCTACACAGGTAAGTGTATTCAAGTAAAATTTTAGTGCTTGAATTATACTTTGTAACGTAACGTAATTTGTAACGTAATTTTTGAATGCATATGCATTGCTCCAGTTACATGTTATATTATGTTAACAAAATGGGGGCAAACATACTTTACAAAAATTTCACATGATCAAATGACAGAATATCACTGGGGTTTTATCATAACGTGTCAAAATATCAGTCGTGCGAGCGAAAAAGAGGGACGGAACTATACAACCTATGTAGCTCCATCTCTTTAACGGTCCAGTTTAGGTCGGCAAATGGATCGAGTCAAAGCTCGTGTCATGACCTCGTAATAGGGTAGATCTAGAATCCAAGAACTTGTAATCATCGTACCCATTTCAATTTGAAAGCGTTAACTCTGATGATTTTTCTTCGGATAGAGAATTCTTTTAGCAATCTATTTCGTTTTAAACGTAGGTGTGCGTACTTAAATCAAAGGAACTTATTTCATGGACCACGGTAATAGAAACAAGGATTTAAATGCCAGGCTCTTGCAGGATTCTTAAGAGTGACCCACCCGAGATACATTACCACACAACCGCTCTGATGTAATTTTGACGTTATTTCACATCTTTCTCTAATTATTTTAACAATACGAGTATTTCTAGGAGATGTCTTGTGGATATTATTTAGGTTTCTGTGGAAATCAAAACATTTTGTGTAAAAGTAATCCAGTAAATACATCTGAAAATTTGCCATTTTACATGAACTTTGACCATTCTTAATGTACTCATATATTAAAAAATAAATAAATAAAGAAATCTATAAAAACCGTATAAAAATTTTTTTCCAATTACTTTAAGATTTAAAAAGATCACCTATTTTCTGGAAAAAGTTTTCTTAAATATTCGAGTAAATTACGGAATTATCGAATACCAACAGAGTTTTCACCGCGTACCGGAAGACGAAGCGTTAGAAGGCCTCATACCAGATGGACCGATGAACTAGTGTGGCGATACTTGGAGGAGGCCTTTGTCCAATTGTGGACGTTTTTTGGCTGAAATGATGATGATGATGAACAGAGTTTTCAGGCGTTGTCTCTCTTTTATCTCGTAGCTTATTTATTAAACATTGCGTTGGATGAAACAATAAACTTTTAAACCATGCTAACGTTGACGATAGACGAGCGGGAAAGGGGCCTCTTAACGTCTAAAAGCGAATCCTGTAAGTTAACACTACGAGTCGTAACTATGTAGCATGATTAAGTGTGACTTCAAAAGAACGTAGAAAAGTCTGATGGAAATTGGAAATTGACCCTGGTATTAAAGAATGACATAGTTAATTGTATATATGCTTTGGTATAAAAAGAACTATTTACAACAAAAAAATATATAACCGACTTCAATATAAAAAAAAAACGATAAAAGTACAAAATAACTTTAATTTCAGAAGTCGGTGTTTCTATAATAGTTTTGTCACTTTGTTAATTGACAAAACCTTTTTCAATTAACGAAGTGACAAATCCATTTCAAACAAAAAAATAATTTTCAAAAATGGTCTACAATTGACCAACAAATTGTGCTGAACATACATAAATTAAAAAATAAGTATTACATTTTGAAGTCGGCTAAAAAGAGATTAAGTTAACTTGAAATCAGTTGGCTTAGAAATAGTAGAATCTGGGATTTAAATTCACTTTGTTTCTGAGGTGGGAAATCATCAAATGTCAGAGTTACTGTTTTTTGTGGTCCGCACACGGACCACAAAAAAACGCCGCTTCAAGCTTCTTTTTGAGGCGGCCTTTTTTTGCGACTCGTGTGCGGCGGTGCCACCACAAAAAACGCTTGAAGCGGCTTCAAGCTTCTCCGGACTCAAGAGGTGTCGCGCGCTTCAGCTGTGTTTTGCAGCCGCTTCTTCGCAGAGTTATGGGACCGAGAGCTGCAGTGACTTTGCACGTGTATCAAACGACTTTTTTCAATACACTCAATAAAATTAATAAAAGGGGGTTGACCAGCAAACTCGTGGGGGACGACGCGCATCAAGCCTGATACGGTAAATGTAATAAAATTATGGCACTCGCACTTTGTTGCACTAGTGCGGGAAATAGCCTATACCGTGCCTGTAAGCGGTGGGATAAGAGCGGGTTTTCGAGTAAGTGTATTTAAAAATCATTTCTATGAAAATATCTAGTTATAATGCATGGTCACGTCTACGCATCTCTCTGCTCAGCCTCGAAAGTAAATAGACAGCAACTTTCAAATCTGCCATTTGAAAATATTTACGATAATATTAAAGGAAGTAATAAAAGTGCGAAGGTAAAGATTGCCTTCGGCTTTTGATTTCTCTTCCTACCCACAAATACATAGAACAGATAAACAAGTGAGTGAGAACACGTATTACCCACCATAATATTATTTAATAGAGAAATTTGTATTTGAATCGTAAATCATATTGCGTAGATATGGTTTTATTTTGAGTTTGGTCTAAGTTAAAAGCGCAGACGCTTCTCTGGGTGTCTTCAAGAGGAAGATTAAAAAACGTCTTTTATAAGTGACGTAATAAGTATTACTATCTTTATATTGGTATTTATAGTAGGTCCCTTAAAAAGGTGAAAGGCATTAGGTGGTTGGCCCCTGAAAAAACCAATGCCACAAAAATGCACGGAACTAAATTGAAGATGCTGAAATGGGCAGAAGATGTCACTCTCAACGATAGAGTTAAAAAACAGAAAATATCCGAAGTAGAAGTTTTAGGACACATGACTACTGGTACAAAAAAGCGTGGTAATCCTCTTCTAACTTAGATATCTGTAATTAGCAACGATCTAAAGAAAGCCTAAGTTAATAGTAATAATAATAATAATATAATAAGTTTTTTTTATATTGAAATGTTTAAAAATATAATTTATATGTAATATTTATGAATAAATGAGAATAACAATATTCCACAACTATCACACAACGCCGTCTAGTCCCAAGCTAAGCAGAGCTTGTGTTATGGGTATTAGACAACTAATAAACATACTTATATATTTCTAAATACATACATATAATAGGTAAATTACACCCAGACACAGAACAAATGATTATGCTCATCACACAAACATTTGTCCTGGATGGGAATCGAACCCCCGACCTCCGGCATAGCAGTCAGGGTCACTAACCACTAGACCAACAGGCCAATCAATAATCAGTCAGTTCATTCGATGACCCAAAGCCCAAAACCATGAAATTAAATGTCTGGCGAAAGAAGTGAAATTAAACCCAAATGAAATGGAATAAGGCTTCAAATCATCTATCTACACTTACAATAATCTACACTAATATTATAAATAGGTAAAGTTAGTTTTTTTGTTTGTAGGAGGTAATCAGTGGAAGTGCTGGTCGAATTGCTAAAAATTTTTCATCGATAGAAAGTTACTTTATTTCTGAGTAACAGGTTATATTTTATGTACGCGGGCGAAGCCACGGGTAAAAGTTAGTAATATTATAAGAGCTAAAGTTAGTTTTTTGTTTGTAGGAGGTAATCTCTGAAAGTACTGGTCCGATGGCTAAAAGTTTTTCACCGATAGAAAGCTGCTTTATTCCTGAGTGACATACGGTATATTTTATATACGTGGGTGAAGCCGCGGGCAAAAGCTAGTGATCAAATAAGTATTTTGATCACGCTAAAATCCTTCTCCTTGGACCAAAAGAACCACAGACAGATACACCGCAGCGGTATAACCCGGCACAATTGCAGATGCACCACAAATGATTTCCTAAATTGTTTCAGACCTGCGGTGCACAATGTTGCCTTAATTCGTATTGTGGGCCGCGGAATGTTTTGAGGTATGAGCGGTACAAGATTGTATGTTTAATGGCCGTGTGATATGGCGTGTATATGGTTCAGAGTTGAGTACATAGTGGTCCATGCTGGTCGGGTTTAGATATGGAAAAGTTCATTTGATAATAATAACTTTGAGAGCTTTATACTTGCGTGAAAAATTACCACATTAGTATTTATGTTACAGTCAAAACTCATAACCAGTCAAAACCACTTTTGACTGCAAAAATTAGGCAAAAGTACTTTTGACCGATGCCCTTAGTTAAAAACATTTTTGACTGATTTTTGCAGTCAAAAGTGGTTTTGACTGGTTATGAGTTTTGACTGTAACATTTTTATTCAATAAAGATGCTATTTAGAGAGCAGTGGTAGCCAAGTTGTAACTGCCTCGACTTACGAGTTGTAAGTCGCAAGTTCAAACCCATCCAGGCGCATCACTTTATCCAATTTATTTCATCACCACTGCTCTCAAAACGGTGGCGGAAAACTTCGTACTGAAACCAGCAAGTTAAAGAACCAAAAAAATTGAAGACATGTGACGTAGTGAATTACGGCCTATTCTCTCTCTTATAGATAAGGCCTAAATCCCAGCAATGGAAACATTAAAACACCCTTTTAGGCCACGCTATAATATATTTACATCCACTGTATGACTGTAATAACCTATAACTACGCTACAGCCGATTGTTATCAAATAATCCAAAGAACCAAAAGAAAACCCAAGAATTATGTTTCAAACATATTCAGGAACAGGTTCCTATTTCATCACTATCAAGCACTAATAAAAACCTTAGTTTATGCGACTGTTATCACCTACAACAGCCAATATATACCATGTCTTAGATACTACCATCTCAAAACAGACATCTTAGATTTTTCGCACAATTCTTGTATTCGTATCCTGCAATTGATATCGTCCTGGTGTTTACATATCTAAATTAAAATCTTAGTTCTATGTGACTGGAGTTGGGTCTTATTTACAAACTTGCGCCGAACGAAGATACATATCTATGTACATATATGACTAAAATTTCAATATCTTTAGTAAAATCCAACATTAAGATTTCTTTTACTAAATTCATAGTATATGAAATACCCATAACAAAACGCATTTTTTTTTAAATTTTTGTCTCTCTGCGTGTTTTTGTATTTGTTCTAGTTACTCTCCAAAAACCTAGAATGGTTTAGAAGGAACTTTCACTGGTAGATAGCCATTCTTCACTACACTATTATAAATTGAGTTAATATAATTAGCATTAGCATTTTAGGAAAAATAAAAAATAATCTAAATAAATAATAACTATATTAATATTATCCAGGGAATACAGATAAAAAAAGATTTTTGCCGAGCGTATGATTTAAACTAAAAACAATTTAATACCTAATTATGAAAAAAAAAACATAACTTTAAGCTACCTTTTGACTACTAAGTAACAAACAAAATTAGTAAAAAATTTGCTTTGAAAAACATAATCAAAATAATCAAAATACACAGGCTATAATACAGGCTTAGTACCTTTTCACATTATTTTTGAAATTACGAGAAGATAGAGCAAACATATCAAAGAATGCACCTTTAATGACGGTTGAGCTCATAAAAAACTTAGAATTACTATTCAACAACTATGTATGTATTTATTGCAAGAATCGATGCTCTTATTACGACAATTCGACTTCAACTCCACATAATATTTTGCATCGTGTAACTAAACACTAGTGCTGTGCAACACTCACTTAGCATATCGATAAACTATGATTATCGACATAAACTGTGTCGGTGGGTGCAGTATAGGAAGTTTAATCGCATTAAAGGCGAATGAAGTCTATACGTTATATCCTCGTACAGTCGCTTCGCAACCAAATCATATTAGTGTATGCTAATCCTAACCGGCTGAGTTGGCTGTAATTTATAGAATTATCTAACATCGACAACTTAGTGATAGTAAGGAGACAGTTTGAAAGTAAAATTAAGTGTTAGAAATTTAATAATCAAATAGAAGTTATGTGACAGCCCAAAACTGTTAACTACTAAACTTATCGGCATCTTATTAAACTTAATAACCTGAGTACATATTATATCAAAGCAATTACGTTTGTAATCCCAAATACGGAGTACAATGTAAAAGAACAACTTCGTTAAAAAGAGGTAAGAGACTGATCTTATCTTAACCAATACCGTTTACTTAACAACATTCGTCCATTCATTCGATGACGATTCTACGTCTAGCACCCACTTACAACACTTCACAGTCCACTAAAAACTTGATAGAACTCCTTTACAATAAACTAAAAAAATAAAAAAGAATGCCACCCTTCATCACATGTCACTCACTAACGCCAATTAAAACCAACTAGTGTTGCCCCAATGATATCGATAAAAAAATATACACTTCTCACTTTGACATAACACGAGTCGACTGGCGTAAAGGCATTACTAAGTTTCCCTTTTAAGCGGCATCCTACAGTGTCGAGTTACCGGTCTTGGCGAAAAAAAAAAACTTTCAGATTAGCAATTACTATATACGAAGCGAGACTGGATAAAAGGATGCCTCCCAGGATTATATCAAGTCGATGCTAAAAGCCGGTGCAATTATACGTGAACTTAAATAGTCAAATGGATCCCCCCGACATTTTGATAGTGGCAATAATAATTTTATTTTTACGATCGCGGTGCCTACGTTTTGTGTTAATACGACGTGTTGTGATGCGGTACCTTTTTATTAATAAAGAAAGTATTACGACGATATTTTTCGATTCAATTATCGCAAAACATTTACATATAAATATGTGTATTAACCATATTAAGGACGGTTCTCGTTTTAAGCAGATCATTCGTGTTGTCTGTTCAGTTTTTAATATTGCGCTTTCGGGTTTGATGGACTCATTTTAAAATTAATTTACACGGAAATTTGCTTCGATTAGGTTAGAAAATAAAAGGTAAACAGGTACTAGTTCGAGGTAAACATATTTCCCATATGTTCTTTCTGGTTAAGCAAATCTTTAATTACTTCTATGCTCATTTTAAAATAACATTATCGTGGTAAATTACAGTGGAGGAGTCTCTTCAAGCGTTTTATTGTTTGTATATGACTAGATTCATTTAAAACTTATAAGGACTGGACCACTCTATTTTGCATTAAATATTTTCCTATTCCGAGTACAATCTTTACTCCACTCAGGAACTATGCATTTAATTTATAATAAATTAAACTATAAAATGAGATCACGAATGTCATAATCCCTAATAACCGATTTGGAAATGTCACAACAGTCGCGACAATATCAGTTTTATATGGCAATGTTTTGCCTAATAGAAAATTAGATTGATCATAAAAGTTTCAATTCAATCAACCAATGATGTCTAAAATATAATTTATTTAATGCATAACTGACAAGTCAGTTTCGATTCAGGTCGTAATTCTTCACTTTGATTTGTGATCTCCTTAACATAATTTTATGATTGTACAATTTGCATAAAAGTGTTTTTGGACTAAGAAGTTAAATCCAACTTTTGTTATATTTACGACTATTTTATCTCAAAAAAACGTTTTATTTAGTTCCCATTTAATTTAAGGTAATAAAGTTTTTATGAAATTAGCGTATTGTGTCATAGTTTTACATGTTTTTTACTATTTTATTGCACACACTAATCAATTTTCTAAACTGGTTTTGACGTATTTAGCCTCTCTTGTACTAGTTGATCTATAAATTAGACGACATAGCTTCAATTTGTTTTAATTTACGGATTTAATAAAGACCACACATTTTTTTCATCGCCATAACGATAAGGATATTATTATATAACTTTAACTAATATAATTTACACCCTAATAAAACCGAACTTAACGGCTCGTAATAGCTAAGTATGTCACTAAAGCATTTCATAACCATCGATAAGGCGTTCATGTATGCCACCCATCACTAGAGATCTGGCAATAACAAACATTAGAGGTGTGACTGAAAGTGTCGAAATCAGAAACGTATTATATGAATTGCACAACACTAATTTTCTTGTAAGAAATATCAAAATGTGTAATGACAACAATACCAAACAGATATGAGATAATATGGCAATAGCATCCTTCGATACATGTATCATCATCATCATGGACATAGGCCTTCTCCTCTCGTTACGAGTATAAAACTATTATTTACCACAAGCCTCTACCAGTAGCTTTGCCCGCATGAAAGTAGGTTTCTTCATACAAACTTTGGACCCTAGTTTCATCAATACAGAGGATGATTTTGAAAAATCCTCTCTTATAGTTTGTATACATTATTAAAGTAACGTCCGTGCATTTTTGCGTTCTAGGTCCGAGGGTCTTGGTGATCGCATTTGATGAAAAAACTACGAAACAAATCCCGTCCCAATAATTAATTGCACGAAGCCTTATTCAACATGATACTAACGGCCACTAAAAATACAAAGTTATTATTTGTTATTTTCTTGGCATTTCAATTACTAAATTTTTTCAATCTTGGTACTCGTATGTTGCCGGTGTCTGTCCCGATAGCTACAAGGGGTCTTTAAGTCAAGAGTGAATAGGTTACTTCTAGGCAAGCGTACTCCATCGTCGACCACATCATCGCTTACTATCAAGTACCTATGATAGTGGTCATGTGCGAACCTTTCCTTTCTTTGGCCTCTCTCTCCCTCTCCATCCATCCACATGTATACCTACTCATAAATCTTTTAGCAACATGCGTTTCATCCCTCTTCACATGACCATACCAAGACAAACGATTCCCTTTCAAGTTTTCAGTCACTGGCGCCACTTTCAAACTCCTCTAATATACTTATTTCTCATTTCTCTGTCGACAACGAATATTTTTTGAAATTTCATATTCAGAATACAATACATGTGTACATTTCATTACTGGTTATTGTTTCTTGCTCATCTCCTATCCAATACTTCAGGACCACCCCGAGAGTTATTACCTTAATGAATATTAAAAGCATTCTCGAGAATATTGTTAAATTTTTAATATGTGTTATTATTAATTAAATTATTTTCATTACACAGTAATGAGTCAACTGATGTCACGATTCGTGACTAATAAAGAATACAGTTGGGTGTCTAAGTGTCTATGGATTATGATTAAATTGGACACTTAAAGTGTATTGCTTGCAATATATATTGTTGTCATTTGCATAATTCAATCTCTGTTCCTGCTTGGAAAGATATTACTGAGAAAGAAACTGCGGGCTGGATGCTGAATAGTGTTATTTTAACACGCGCTTGTATGTACTGAAGAGTAAACAGAATTAGTGGGAGTGGTAAAATTAACCTAGCCGGCATGTCCCAGAATCAATTATTCGAAGACATGTGACGTTTATTAATACGCACTGGGCAGGAGGAGAGAATTACGGCTCATTTTCTCTCCTAGAGAGACTTGCGTCTCAGCCAACAGTTTGAACACTATAAGACTGATTATGTATGAAAATTCCTTTTAGTATTTATTACCTTTTTTTATTGTGGAAAATCATCAAATTACTTCTCCCGCTCTAGGGTACAGCGAGAAGGCGATCAGACTTTTAGTAACTTACTGTGTGCCTTCAATACCCTTTACGTCTAAAACCACAGTTACACCTTCAAAATTTCCTGCAGCGACATTTATCAAGGTAAAATTTATGAGCAGCCGGCACAGATGACATCCCCCGCCCTTGGGCGGAGCGGGAGATAGTGTCAGACTTTTACTGACTAAAAAACCCACCCGTTTCCTTCGTTACCGTCATACCGGGGCCGAGCCTTCCTTTCAGAAGCCGACCCTTGGCCCCAGATTCTCGATCTGGATGAAATATATCTATAATATGTATTTATTTAAAAACATATACTAGTAAGTATGTTTATTAATTACCTAGTACTCACACCATAAGCTTTGCTCAGTTTGAGACTAGATGGCGCTGTCTGAAAGTTGTTGAATATTATTATTATTACATTTGTTTCGTGCGGGAATCGAACTCGCGTCATGCAGCATAACAGTCAATCAGTGCGGCAACCATATCGTCAAATAAATAATATGAATTGTTGTTGTTGTACAATAATGAATTAAAGAATGAATATTTAAGTAACTTTTTTTTAATATTATTTGAATGTGGTGCGGTATTATAAGTATTTATTATCCAGTTTCCAAATTCTTTCATTTCATTCAATTCATAATAATTTAAAACTGATAGTAAATTAATTATTAAAATCAAGACCAATAATTTTAATGCTAAAAGCAAATCGAATATGCAAAATAGTATCCTTAAAAACCGATCATGTTTTTTAAAATATAGCTTTACATAACAATAAAAACTAATAGTTTTCTGATCATGGCTCCATTATGCAATCATGGAGACAATTATGAAACATGATATTCTTGGCATATGATTGATCGATCTAGATTTTAAGAGGTAAAGGTCACGCGTATGACACCTACGTATTTTTTTATGTTGTCACACATAAATTTCCCGTTTTTTGTTCGTTGGTAACTTTGCATATTTTGTGTTTGCGGAATTTATGTGTTAATTCTTATGAGTTTAAGGTCATATTAAAACTGGATATTTTTAGGTATTTGCTAGAATATTATACTTGTTCTTTTAATACCGTTGGAAATCTCATTTTTTCGAAATATAACACAAATGTGAGCAGTGGTGACCTAGTGGCCCCGACTTACGAGTCTTAGGTCGCGGTGTCTTAGCCAGCTGCATTACTTTGTGTAATTTATTTCACCAACACTGCTCTCAAAACGGTGAAGAAAAAAAGTCGTGAGGAAACCGGCTTGTCCTAGAACCAAAAATTCGAAGATAAGTGACATCCACCAACCTGCACTGGGCCCGCGTGGTAGATTACGGCCCATTCTGTCTGTCTGTTCCAAGGAGTTGTCAGCAACAGCAGGGACCCAGCCGGGTCGAAGCCTACTGGGGCCAGGATTATCCGAAAGGGCGCTCGAGCCCCGGTATGAAGACTTGAAGGAACGGGATGGGTTTTTTAGTCAGTAAGAGTCTGACACTATCTCCCGCTCCGCCCAAGAGCGGGGGTTGTCATAAGATGATTTTTCCCATCGAAAAAAAAAAAAAAGGTCTGAGTCCCAACTGTGTGAATATTATAAGGCTGACTATGCTATGTAGGTATTATGATATGCACTAAATGTGAATTGAAATTCCGAATGATTATAAACATCATTAGTTTATAGAAATCGGCCAAGTGCGAGTTTAATCATTAAACCACTATTGCAACGTTTCCTCTGTCAAAAAACTACGCACCTTTTCATTCCAAAAATATGTAAATACTAGCTTCTTCCAGCGGCTACGCTCGCGTGAAAATAGGACTTTCAAACAAACTTCCAACCCCTATTTTACCCCCTCAGGGGTGGAGTTTCGTAAGTCCGTTCTTAGCGGATGTCTACACCCCATAAGGATCCTATTTACCAAATTTTAATTTTGTAGGTGGTGTAGTTTCTGAGATGTTTAATCAGGGAGTTGTATTTCGCTTTAATGAATAGATTTTCTGTAATACTCCAGAATATGAAAACCATACACAGCTCTCTTTACCAAAACTGCGAAAAAAAATCTCGATTTTTTCCCGAGACATTATAAAATCGGTACATTTATATAACATTCCACTTATAAACACTGTTTAGTACCAGCGTCTATTCAATAATTCATAATTTCAATACGTGTTAAGACTGGCATTAACACTTTAACGTAAGCAAACAAACAAACAGACAGATCTTTGTATAGCTGATTTATAGTTAGCTTACGTTAGGTAACGTTACTGATCGGGGGGATCGAGGGATCGCAAAATGGGCGTACGGAAAGCACTAATATTTTTTTACACGTCTTCGTTAAAAGTTCTAATAATCTCTTAATAATTTAGTTTAAATTACTCTGCATAGTTTATTAATGATTCGTTGACAGGAACATGAATTGGCTTCAAAACTGTCAAGTTACTCTAAATTTTTACTGTATATAAATGTAAATTTAAATTTAAATGTAAATTTTTACAGTAAAAATTAAATCGCTTAAACTAATATAATAAAGAGGTAAAGTTTGTTTTTTTTTTTTATTGTAGGAGGTAATCTCTGAAAGTACTAGTCCCATTGCTAAAGTTTTTTTACCGATATAAAGTTACTTTATTCCTGAGTGACATGAAATATATTTTAATGCTGCGGGCAAAAGCAAGTTACAAATATTGTTATCTTCAGTTTCGCTCCTGTTGTTATACAATAACAATTATAGAACCATGGGATTTTTCGAAATAAAAAGATAGCCTAAAATACTACACTATTACCAAGTGATTATACTTCCTGATATTATTTCTGTTTTTAATTTGAGGGTGTACAATCACCAATTAACTTGTACTGTTCTAGGTGGAGCGAAATGACATGTCAAACTTTTACAGACTAAAACCCATCCGAGTTTCTTCAGTTGCCTTTTACTCATAACCGCAGCAAATGTTTCGAACCAATCTCGAAGCTTATATTACCTCTCTTTACAAACATTTTATTAAACAAACTAATAAACTCCTTGATATTAGTTTAGTTAAACTCTTTTCCTATTGCTTCACACGCCCTCATCGTAACGTAACCTCAAGATATCTTCGACTTTATTATTCCGAACACGTAAAAGTCCCCAAAAGGAACGATATACATTTTTTGTTTCGTCTTTCGGCGTATTAGAAGACAAAAATACAAAGCCATTATAACCGGACCTCGATCTCTTTACAAAATATTTCAATGACAGATCTAAGTGTGTGGTGGTGTTATAACATCACGGCTAATAAAATGGTGTTAGCACAAGTGGTAGTATCTATGGGGTGATGTGCTTTTGTAAAGAATATTTTATAGATACCGGCACGAATCTTGAGCGCAGGCGAAAGAGTGAGGATCAATTTGAGCATTGTACACATCGCCGAACCAATCACTGTAACTACAAAGATGTACTCCCAGCTCTCGCGTCTGACTTCATACCACTAAAGAGACCCAATACTTCACTTTTCATTCAAGTCTACGCGACTTCAAGTTCAAATCAGCGCTCAAGATCCGTGCCGGTATCTGTAAGAATTGTATTACAGAATATTTGAGACGATAAGAAAATGTAATGGTACCGTAAAGTTGGGTTACTTTGACCCTGCGGTATATAACTTTGGTCCAAGCTCGTTAACCAATAGTTCTAGAAACACAATAAACACAGTGTCCGGTCTCCATAGCCAAGTTACAACCGTTTCGTTTCGATTCTCTTGCGTCGAAAGCCTCGAGTCGGCCACGCCTCATATTCATTTGTTTTTACCAGGTAACTGAGCGTTGAGATGACGTCAGAACAAAGGAATCGAAATTAAACAGTCGTAACTTGGCTAGGCCTGCTGTCTTCCTATTGGTTGATAAGCTTGGGACAAAGTTATACAGCAGATCCAATGTAACCCAACTTTAAAATTAATTTTGATTTTGGTCCTCCAAGTCGGAGTCCAAATTCTTATTTTAAAGTATCTTGGTTCATAAAGTCATTAGACCAACCGACGGATGTATTAAGTTTTATTTTCTGATATAAAGTGTTAAAAAAAGGAAACATTAAATTACTAGATTAATATCAAATTATGTTATTTGATACTTTATACCATTATTCTAATGATTCAAATGTGCGAAAACGTCCAAGATAATTAGTGTATGTTTAGTGAAATATTAAGCTTGCGGTGACTTCCAACCGAAAATATGGATTAACTTTTTTCGGATTTTTCTAGGAAAAACAAATAATATAATATACTTAGAAGAATATGTAAAGAAACCAAAATTGTCGACCAAATAACTTTCGTACAAACTTGTGGAAAACACGAAAATTAAGCATTTTTTAAGGACATCCAAGCAGTTGTACAGACGTATGTACAATCGGCGCTCGAGGGGTTCATAAAATAGGTCTGTAAAGAATAAAATAGCCTTTGATGAGATCCTGTATACGTGTAGGATAAAAGCAATAAGGATAGAAAGAGTGGTGTGAGGTACAGGAACAAGAAACTCACGATGCAGGAGTAGTTGAAAGAACGAATTTAAGGCTTATAGTCCCTTGAACATGTGGTCGGAATTAAATGGACACCACACTCGTACACACCTGGGTGGCAGTACGAGTATCTGTGCATTTAATTCCGGCCAGCTGAGCCCGGATAGAGTCCCGCTGACCTTTAAATATATTTTCTTTGGAAAATATTGATTGATTAACATATGCTTTGTACACTGTGAAGAATATTTAGCCACCAATTTTTCTGCATAAAAATATTTCTAAAGATTGAATCTTGGCCGTTTCAAAGTAGTACAGAAAAGTTGCGAAATCGGTAAATATATTTTTTTTAAACAAAAGTATTAATCGAACGAAAAAAATCAATAGTTGATAATGATGTTCATGAATCTATAATAAATGTATATATTTTTTAGGCTTCAGAAGGAATAGGCTCCAGAAAGTCACTGTTTTATGGCACTGCTTGGGTGCTTGGGCCTTAAACTTTACCCCACACCCTGGAGTTTTAGTTTTAAAACAATCCTTGAGAAAAGACAAGCAGATTGAATTAGTGTATAATAGCCTAACACTAAACACAAAAACCACAAACTGAACCAAACGGCTATTGCAACAATATTTCGTTCCGATTAAAATCAATAAAAAAATACAAGTTGCCATCGCTATGTTCATTTGGTGATTAAACCCGCTCTTTATTGAGCTCGTTTATATACTTTTTAATGTGTATATTTTGCAAATATGCCGCGAAATTACCAAAGCTCCTATTAAGAAAAGTCTTCGTAGTCATTTCTAAACATTTATTATAATTCCTTTGATAAGAAACTCTTAGGCCGGTTACACAATGCCTATAAATAAAATTATTATAACACAATAATAATAGCATAATCAGGCTTATAATGTTCTCACTTCTGGGACTCAGGTCTCCTCCCTATGAGAATGCGAGGCCGTAATCCACCACATGAGTCCAGTGCGCATTGGTGGATGTCACATGTCTTCGATTTTTGGTTCTACGACTTGCCAATTTCCTTGCGATGTTTTCCTTCACCGTTTTGAGAGCAGTGATGATGAAATAAATTACACAAAGCAATGTGCATGGCTGGCTTTGACCCTGCAATCTAAAATTTGTAAATCGAAGCCATTACCACCACTGTTCTCTATGAAAAAGAAAAAGATTAATAATTTATTATTATTTCAGCCGAAATACATCTACTGCTGGACATAACGTCTATTACAAGCGCAACCGAGTTTCTTGCCGGTTCTTCTCCATAGGAAACAACCAATCGAACTTGTACACTCTCTGACGTTTTAAGAGAGCCCATATACACCCACGTGAAATAAAATCAAACGAAGCTGCATCGACTATATCTGTGACTTTATCGTCCAGAGTACTCTAGCGGTCCTTATAAGATCATTTTTGAGAGACCTACTTTTTTATTTTAAACATAAGACCGTATTATTAGGACTTCCTGCTGGACAAGACTTATTTATTTTAATCTTACATGATTCTTCTTTTACCTTACTTTTGACTGAATCATTTCATTGACTTATTGACTTGATGCAATTCTAAATTTAAAAAATGTTTTTCTTTCATTTAATAAGTATGTTTATCATTTATCTAGTACTCATAGCAACAGTTCTGCTTAGTTTGAGACTAGATGGCATTGTGTGATAGTTGTGGAATATTATTATATATCGAATAAGGTTGACTGGTAGAGAATTCTTTGTTACATTAAGGCTTCGTCCCTTGAACCATCTGACCGAAATTATGTGGACGCAACTCTCGTACTCGCCTGGGCGTACGTAAATCTGTGCATTTATTTGCGGCCAGCAGCGCCCGGAAAGCGCTTTAAATCCATTTTCTTTGCGAAATATTGATTGATTTACATGTGCAATGTTCACTTGGAAGAATTTTTATGTGTAGAAATGTTTGTAAAGGTCCAATCCGTTTCGAAGGAGTAGGGAAAAGTTGCGAAATTGCTAAATATTTTTTTTTAGACAAAAGTATTAATAGCACGAAAAAATGAAATGTTGATAATGTTGTTCATGAATCTTTAATAAGCATATATTTTTTTCAAACCTATTAACCTGGCGATTACTGAGGAGTAGGCTTCAGAAAGTCATTGTTTTATGGCACTTTTCGGGCGCTTGGGCCTTAAGTCCGCCTATACACAACTAGTGTACATGAAGTTTAATTTTTTTTTTCTTAGAAAACAATGTCATCATTTTTATGTTCTCTCTTATAATGTTACAGAAAATCTTAGTGTGTAAAAACGTGATATTATTATAGATAAAAATGTAAACTAGTATATATTCCGGTATGAAGATAGCCTAAAACAAGAAGCGTTTTCTCTAAGTGATGTCATTTAACTGATCTTAGATATCGATAAAAGGATTTATGGTTTCGAAACGATCGACTATTTATTCATTCAAATTATTCCGATTTTATTTAGAAGCTAGTTTTTTATTGATAATTATGTAGGTTTCTGGTTTGTAAAATATAGTTTGATCTAAATATAGTACATTGCTTTTATAATATTTCTTGAAAAGTAAAAAATAATATCACTTATTGACTTTTTGTCCGTCACGTAAAAAAGCATTTTAAAGCTCACCACCGGGCGCCTCAGCGATTTCATCCTTTAACAATAATAAAAAAATACTTTTCTTTAAGATCTATTAGCGTTTAAGTTTGTCATGTACTGATGCCCGTGGCGTGCTGGACACAATTTAACTTTGTCATGTGTACATGACTGTGGCGGGTCCAAAGTTAAGGAAGGAAATAAATTAGAATAACTATAATAAAAAATCTGAAATTTTAACATAAATGTTCATCAAAAACTCACTCAGCTTTCATACTTTTTCCAAATTCATATAAAAAACGATATGGAATTATTTTTAAATTATTATTCATTTTAAAGTATTTAATCGCTATCTCCGACAACTACTTGAAACAAAATCCTGAGGTTTTCATTTTTTTTTTTTCTAAAGTAGAAAATTCCTTTCTTTCATTTACGTGCAGGCGGTGCAGGGTAATCTAACCTTTACAAAGACCACACAGAGTGTCATTACATTTAAAATGTATTTAAATAAAACTAAGAAATGCCACGCTTTTGCGGTCTGGATAAATTAACTGGTCGCCTTGCAAATTAGTGCACGACCATTTCTTTATAGCACTGTGTACAGTCAACGAACAATGTCAGTGAGCAATTTGAAATAAAAAATGTAAATTAAAAAAAAAAAATCTTTGACTGGACCAACTCGAGTCAATCTCTTTATTTTGCATCATCTAAAAAACTGCATGTCTGACCTCTACCCATCGATACCCTTTGGCATGATCGTTGTAAGATTTCCTGGCTTCAGGACACACAACACACACACACACACAACGACTTCATAACGACTTTTTCTTCTTCTTATCAAGTCGATGGTAAACTCCTTAAATGGTTTGGACCCAGACACATCGATATAAAGATTGATTTGTTTGTAATACAGGTACGCCTCTATTTCTCCCTTCGAAAATTGGCCGGATGGCGAGCTACCCATAGCTCACCGACCGCAAGCCCAAAAGGCGTGATAATGTGAATGTATACAGTCTTGTAATAAATACTGATATAACTTTTTGGAATCAAAAATTTCTAACCCTTAAAAATCATGAATATTTATAGTTTTTAATGGAATTTACAAAACCAAATTTCTAAATATATGACAAGAACGTGACATCGAAATTAAACTCACCTTTTCCTATAAAAACTGACGAATGATTCATGCATGCGTACGCGTATAGAATATGCAATAAAGGATAAAAGATTTTTTTCAAACTCCGCCTGTTTCATCCTTTGTGCGGACAATCAAAAAGTTTGATCGTAAATTTTACCTCTATAAGATGATATCACGAACTTACCTGCAAAAAAAAACACATTTTATTAGTATTTGAAAACATAATGCTATTTTGCTTTCTATGAACATGTGGGAACATAGTTTTTATCATTTTTAGAGGACCTAAGGACGACTTTCTGAAACTGATGAATAAAGATTGCCAGAATAAGACATGGTTTTTTTTTTTTTTTTTTTTTTTTCGATGGGAAAAATCATCTTATGACAACCCCCGCTCTTGGGCGGAGCGGGAGATAGTGTCAGACTCTTACTGACTAAAAAACCCATCCCGTTCCTTCAAGCCTTCATACTGGGGCTCGAGCGCCCTTTCGGATTACCCTGGCCCCAGTAGGCTTCGACCCGGCTGGGCCCCTGCTGTTGCTGACAACTCCTTGAGACGCGCGGGAACAGCGCGCGCCGTCGACGACTTGGGCTTGGTCCGGACGGTTACCGGACGGCCGGACAGCGAGCTACCCATTGCTCACTGTCCGCAAGCCCGCGCCTACGGTGGCTGGAAATCGGGATCGGAATCCCGGCGGCGGCGGCGAGAGCGCCGTTGCCTGATGCGGTCGGCCTCCTCCTTAGCGAGCATTACTGCTTCGCAGAAGTCGGCGACCGCCTGCCACTCCTCCTCGCTCCGGACCATGGCCTCGACCAAGGCCCGGCGCGAGAGGTCTCCGCCGCCGATCACCCCCACGAGGGCACGGCGATGCTCCGCCCAAGCAGGGCACACCGCGATTGTGTGCTCCACCGTGTCCTCCGGGCGTTCCGCACAGTGGCGACACCCGGGCGTCACTTCCGCTTTAATTCGGAACAGGAACCTCCCGAACTTGCCATTTCCGGTGAGGACCTGTGTCATGCGGAAGGTAAGGACGCCGTGAGGTCTTTCCAGCCACGCCTCAAAGAGGGGACTTATCGCCATAATTGTGGCGTGCCCATGACGGGGTTGCGATAGTCGCTGACGCCATTCCACCATGAGATCCCGCCGGAGCTCTGTCCGCCATGCCGTGACCTGTCGCGGCAGAGGACTTTCACCCCGACGTTGCATCTCCACGCGCATGTCGTGCATGTGTGCAAGGACTGTTGCCTCCAGATCCCACGGTGGTAGGCCAGCCAGAAGGCTCGCCGCTTCGCAGGAAATCGTGCGGTATCCCCGCACCATCCGAATTGCCATGACCCTCTGGCAGGCGTTCAGAATGGCCGCCGGTCGCTTACGCAGCGACGGCGCCCACACCGGCGCCCCGTAGAGGGCCATGGACCGAACGATCCCCGCGTAGAGCCTCCGGCAGGAGGCGTCTGGACCCCCAAGATTGGGCAGGAGCCGCTTGAGAGCGGCCCCAGTCCGGTTGAGTTTGGGAGCCAGACGTCGGAAATGCTCCACGAAATTCCACCGGCTGTCGAGGACGAGTCCCAGGTACTTCATCGTCGACCCGACACCGATGTGAACTCCTCCTACCGTTAGTTGGGAACTCAATGGCGGCGCGTTCCGAGGGCGGCGACCGTGAAAACACATCGCCTCGGATTTGTGAAGCGCCACCTTGAGTCCCAACTCCTGGATCCTATCAACGACCATCGCAACCCCGTGTGTCGCTAGAGCGACCGCCGCCTGGTACGACTCTCCCTGCGCTAGAACCAGCGTGTCGTCTGCGTAGCAGACCACGCTGACCCCGTCAGGGAGGTCGCCATAAGACATGGTGATGTTCTCAACTTTCTATTTAGTTTTTTTTATTATTATTGACTAGCGTTGCTAGCGGTTTCGCCTGCTTAGAGTCATCACTTCCCTGACTATAAATAAAATCCCAAAATTATATTGTTCGGGTGTATTTGATATATTCATCATCATCATTATCATGATAGACGTCCACTGTTACTGTCTCACTGTCCTGTGAGCCTCGCATCCACCTAATTATCACACCAGGTCATCGGTTCACCTTGTAGGAAAACTTCTAACGCTACATTTTCCGGTACGCGGTCACTACTCCAGAACTTTTAAAAAGAATAGAATAGAATAGAAAAACTTTTATTCGGTACAGACACAGCACAACGGTTATATACACAAAGTAAATAAGAATAAAAGTACAAAGTACGCCGAGCGTGCCCGCACCGAAAGGGTGACCACCTCAGCATTTGCTAGACGTTAGACACCCAGCGCTGGTTTTCAGTTGGCACCCCGCAGTGACGCACGGACTAGGGTAAAGCATATATACTCATATGTGTAATTAAAATAAATATTGATGTAGTGTACCTACGGGTGTAAAATTTTATTTAAATAAAATATATAAATAACTACCCCAATGACCTGTTCCAATAGCTCTCTAATGCATTAAGTACAGTATTTTTTATTGTAATTGTCATTATCTTTATAATTTACCACATGGAAAATAATAGTTACTATTCAATGACTGACTTGATATTACTCACACGAAGGACTATAAAATTCGCAAGTCGAATCACTACTGTCTTCATCATATAGATCAGAAACTGCGCTTCATCAATTTGCCCACAAGGGACTTTTTTTTATGGTGGGAAAAATCATCCAATGACAACCCCCGCTCTTGGGCGGAGCGGGAGATAGTGTCAGACTCTTAGTAACTAAAAGACCCATCCTGTTCCTTCTAGCCTTCATACCGGGGCTCGAGTTCCCTTTCGGATAACCCTGGCCCCAGTAGGCTTCAACCCGGCTGGGCCCCTGCTGTTGCCGACAACTCCTTGAGGCGCGCGGGAACAATGCGCGCCATCGACGACTTGGGCTTGGTCCGGACAGTTACCGGACGGCCGGACAGCGAGCTACCCATTGCTCACTGTCCGCAAGCCCGCGCCTACGGCCCACAAGGGACTTAAACTTTGAGAGACAAGTTTCCACTGTACTGTCTCGTAAACACAAGAGCTATATTAAGCCACGTCGTATCTTTTGATTTTACAGAATTAACATTTAAAATACATCTTTCTTAAGATTATGCATGTTCCACATCTACAGTACCTACATCCAATAAGTCGGTTGATGTCATCACTAAGTCAGAATTCTCTCATAACTTCATGAACTAGCCCAAGTGGTGAGCCCACGAAGTCAGATGAACGTGGAAGATAAATCCTCGAGATACCTCTTACTGGGAACTGTTCCGTAGTGTGTGGTGCAAATTATAAGATGAGCGGGTTGATGATACAGAAACGCGAAGTTGAGTTAGATTATGAAATTGCATAAGACTACCAGCCTTGGTGTTGTGTTATGGACATTAGAAAATTAACAGAAGCTTAGAATGAAACAGTACTAAAATTAATCACAATTATTTCAAATACAAAACGAAACAACAAGTGAAAGAGTAATCGATAAAAGACACTGGGGAGGGAGGTTCCCCGTACGTTAAGTTTAAACGGGTTTGTACCGCCAATACAAGTGCCTACTAAAATTTATCGAAATCGTAATTGGAATGGTATCGCAAAATCAATCAGAAGTTCCTATTTTTTTTATTTTTTCTGTGAAAACGTCAGAAGATTCTATTAGTTAAACGTGGAGTTAAAGAACACGAGTGAAGAAAGTCTTCTATCTGGCAATTGTTAAAGAACAGTAATGGCACCTAGCAAAGCCTTATTTTCTTAAATATTGTAAAGTATTCATCATTGTAAAATTAAATACTTAGGTGTATTTATTTAATCATATATAGTAGTATAGTCTGTCATTGATTAATTTTCTACTCACTAACAAATGACAGCAAGACGATAACGTTAACAGTTATTTATTTCCAAAATCGCTGCCGCCTCCTCTTATAACTTGGGCTTACCAAAAAATCTTTTGTTCTTAATAAAAATATTTTTGAGCCACGACGCGACATAAGAAGTCTCCTGTGAATCGTAATTCAGTGGGACGTGTTCCGTCCGCGCCCGAGCGTATGTGGGAGGGGAGTACCAAATGTTTCCCAAAAACTACCTTTTTAACGACAATATGTGTACACACGTGATACAGTCATCAGTATATTTTCTCACTACTTACTCGTAAGTATCTCTAACAGCATAATCAGCCTTTTAATGTTCTTACTGCTGGGAGTCAGGCTTCACATGTCTTCGATTTTTTTTTTTAGAACATTTCCTCACGATGTTTTCCTTCACCGTTTTGATAGCAGTGGTGATGAAATAAATTACACAAAGTTATGTGACTGGCTGGGTTTGAAATCGCGACCTACAACTCGTAAGTCATGGCCTTTACTAGGTGGCCATCACTGCTGCAAGTATCCCTCAAAGATTTATATTTCTGTTTCTAATGATAGAACTCAAAAACTAAAGAACGATTTAAAAAAATCTTTTACAAGTTGCATGATACTTTTTCGCTAAATGTTTATTTAGAAAAACTAACTGCGAAATTATGCTCCAAGTATTCTTGACTCCAAAAAATAACGAAATAACAATGTGGAGGAGCAATATTTTGTTGTATAATAATAATTTTTATTTATTCAAACTTTAGTACAATAAATATTATACACAAAGATTCCTATCTAATTTGTGTATAATATTAATTGTACTAAGTCCTCTTAAAACATTGTAGACTCCACGATGTCTTAGATTACTTCCTGTTACGACTATGTGACACAAAAACTATATTGAATTCGAATTTTTGAATTAGAAAAAAAAAACAAATTTCGCCCTCGTACTTCACTTGGGACACTACCAAGCTTCCCTAATCAAAAAAAACAAAAACAAAACTATTCAGAGTCATACAAATTAGATCACTTCAAATTAGAGTAGTCTTCCATTTGAAGACGTGCTCTATAAGACAATGCTGGAGTGGGCTGGAGCGTTAAAACAGTTTTTATTGCGGCATATACACGTTTAGTGCCCTCGGTGCTAATGGTTGGGCAAACAGAAGCTACTGGGGGCTATGGGATATATAGGTTTTGTTATTAGGAAATGGGACACGAATTTTTGTGGTTTTGATAGTAATATGAGAGTAAAATAGAAATATATACTTATATTTTTTTGGTGATATGCCCAATTCTCTTATGTCTCAAACCTATTTTTTTTTCTTTGTAAATTTCTAAATGGTTTTGGCAGATACCAATCGTTGCAACTAAAGTTACGGTTTTACAGTCCTATGGAATTATTCTGGTAATAATTTCATACATATAGCGTTATATTTTTGGAGCAAAATGTTACTCGTAATGTAAGCATTATGCGATGAAGGAACAAAGAGAGGAAACCTCTACCAAGCCAAGTGGATTAAGCCGTGTCCCTTCTTTTTTTTTGTTGTTGATAGGTTCGCGCTTGACCGCTATCTCACCTGATGGAAAGCGACGATGCGGTCGACGATGGAACGCGCTTACCTAGAAGAAACCTATTCACTCTCGACTTAAAGATTTCCTCTCTTAAATAGGACTCCTGAGTCCCAGCAGTGGAAACATTATAAGGCTGATTATGCTTATGCTTTGCTTAAGTATACTACTGATTTAATATAAAAAACAATGATTAATTTCATTATAAAAAAAAACTCCTCAACTGCAACGTGTTCTTAAAATCCCGCGTATCCCGTATGTAGGTACAATCTTGGTTTATCTAATAGTGTGAATTAGTTACACAATCTCGCGCCCCCGGCATTTCGCTGCGCACACGCACGAGAACAATTAACACGTGGAATTTCAACTTTAACTGGAATTTAAATCTTAAGTTTGTAGTGGAGAAAGTTTAGTGTATCATTCGGGATTTTTATCTAGAAAAATACCGGAAAAATTGGATTACAATAAATATTAGTATACAATAGTATTATACTATTTATTATTATTTTAGCTAGCCCATATTGTCCCACTGCTGGAAAAGGCATCCCTCCAATATTTCCAATGATCACGGTTCCTCGCTTGTGCTATTTATATATTATTATTATTATGGAACACAACATTGGTATTATTTTGTCTCACATAATTACATTGTTTTTGGTGTCAACAATGATTGAAGTAAAGTAGTAGTAGTAGGATTTACTTTTACTGAATGAAATATCATTTCTTAAATTTTCTTTGTAAAGCTGTGTATTACGATTAAGACAAACTTAATTCAAAGGAACCAACAATCATCCTAAATATAGTATCCATGATAAGCAGTCACAAATTCACAACCGTCTATATTTTGATGTTAAAAACCCAACTTCTGTATTCCTAACACATCAGCCACGAGACTTGATTCACAATAACGCTCGTGCGAAATTCCATCCTTCATTTTATTATACACATGTCTGCTTACAAAATGACGAGAATAATAAATTTAATACGAACTATAAATTTATTTTTGTCCTTTGCTAGAAAAATCAATTCAATCCAAAATATTCCAAGTCTGTGTTTCCTGATAGCTACAACCTAGGAGTCTAGGCAAGCGTGCTCCAACGTCGACCTAACTAACACTACCTTACTGTCAAGGCAGTGAGATAGTGGTCAAGCGCAAACCTACCAATAATTTAATATAGATCTCTATACCATTTATAGTTATTGATATGTATACAATATCTATATATGTATATATAATATAGGTAGTATTAAGTATAGTTATGTCTCTGGAGCTGGGGAGCAAGGTGCGGCAATTTGAGCGACGGAGGGTTGTATATGTGTGTTGAAGGTTGGGAGATTCCCTGATTTTTGATGCGTTTATGATTCGTTGTTGCTTGGATATCGCTCCCGGCTGGTGGCCTCAGATTTAAGTATTCTACTTAAATCTAAAATAAATCATGAAGAAGTCTAGGAGCTCCTTAGACTTCTTATATTGATAGAAACAGGCTACTAACATAAATATCCTAGGACATCTCAGTAGAATACTGCCCTTAACGTCGCGAAAACCTAGCCTCATAATAACGCCCTACTAAAATAAAAGAAGTCAAAGTATTGTTCTTAAAAACGCCTAACCCTAAACTGCCGGTGTCCCTAGAATCCCAGCGAGCTCGGTCGAATCCCCGAAACTCGTGGCGTGCATGCATCACGGGGCGGAGGCGACGCGAGGAATTCCGAACGGGCCGAATTCGAGTTGTCGGCTCGCAGCGCCTGTCGACGCCATCTGGCTGCTAGGGATGGGACCAGAGAGTATCGATATGGATTAGGACGAAAGTTTTTTTTAGTACTTTAACCTGTGCTTTTAGAAGTCACTGATGTTTCATAATGGCAGAAGATGAGTGTGGAAAAGGGAGTATAACCTAGCAGTAAGAATATCTCAAATTAAGTAATAAGAATATATACCTATATTTTTTAATTATGCAAACAAAAACAAGTCTTGGGAAACTGAATTAGAACTGTAATTCAAATTCCTAAGCATAATGCTGTAGAATTTAATAATTATTGTTAAACTCAAACCACTTATTTCAATTAAACCATTTACAAGCACTTTTGAATTAAAATCATTTTGAATTGTCAATCTGCTTAAATGAAACCCATTCAGAATTAATCAGTTGATTATTTTGTTTTGACTACCATCTGTATTTAATGGTATATATAAATTTAGCGTTAAAAAAATAAAATAAATCTAAATATCCTCATCTTTATATAGTCACAGCATTAACATACACTGCTTAAATGGTAAGCTATTCATAACACATTTGAAATGCATATATTTCAACACATCATATCTCAATAATATCTAATTCAGTTTTTTGTTCAAACAAAACTTTGTGTTTAAATTAGTTCTTATTTTGATGCAAATAATAACATTTAAACTTTAGAATTCATTTACATTATTAACTATGAATCATTACTTTATTATAATACCAAATTCGTAATAATAAATTCATTGAAATACTTTCATGGATACAAGAATTTCCTAATTTATATCAATTAAGTATTCATTATGTGTTTACTGAATTAGTAATTTCCTTACATGGTTCGTACCGCAAATGATATAATTATTATTTATACCAAGTATCAAAATACATCAAAAGACATGAATGGTTCTGGTGGTCATTAAAAATACAAAATGTTTTTTATAACTTTATTTAGGGTATCATGTTAAGACCACCACGGAATCAATACTATAAATAGGCCTATGTCTTAATTTGTGATAAAATATAAATTTGAATCTTCTGTTTCTTTAATAAATCTATAAATAAATAAATAATTTAAAAACATTTTTAGATTTCCAAATAAATTACAAATCCGAAAAACCCATCGACAAATCCCATCACTATCAAAAGCGCGGCAACATCGCCATCTCCCATCCTTCTCCTACACATCCCTAATATCACCTATCTCTTTCACACACCGACTACCTTATTTAAATAAGAGTGAGCGTGGTTGCAATCCAGATCCCGTTACAATTTAAGCCCTATCTTTATCAATTTAGGGTAGTTTTTTGTTTGGAGGGTTGGTAAAAAGGTAAAAAACCTGCAAAGGCAGGTTACGGAGCGAACGAGCGCTCTCCACTGGAAGACACTTGACTATAAGAGTGTTTTGGCCGGAAATATGGTCCAATTTTTGATTGGATACCGACCTTGACATACGTGATCCCTTTAGAATTAAGGTTATGTCAGCAAATAAGACTATTGACATAGTTTTAAGGGCAGAAGTATACTGAACTCAACAGATAGCAATTATTTTTAGATTAACACTTTTGTCATCGCGTCCGTGATCAAATATAGGTCGCTTTTCCTTGCCTTGTTGCGGAATTATTAGCCAATGTCGTCACGTTCCTGGAACCCTAAGGGCAACTGAAAAAACACGATGAATTTTAGTCAGGGACACTTCTCACTTCACCCGGAGTGGGAGAAGTTATTTGAAGATTTCCCACCCAAAAAAAAAAAAACAAGATTGTCCTTCTGCAGTCAATTCGTTTAAAGTAATCAATGTACAGCTGTACTACCACATTCTCATCTCTTCCTTATCGGTTTAAAAAGGCCACATTTCGACTAAACTTCAAACAAATATCAAAAGACCAATAAGTCCAAAACACGAATCGAAAGACCAAGAAAAATGCGATAATAAACAGCATATTTCGCCTACTTCTAAAAATAAAACAGCACTACATCTGATCCTGCGCATTTCCCGTTATTATGACAGTTGTGAGCGATGGTTAGAACCGTCATGTGCGTGCCATCTAGCGTACGGCCGATATGTCATTGCTCTGTGTGATAGTCGGCATTCACGTGTTTAGTTTAGTCATTTTAGTTCGCTTATCTTTTATCGTTTTTAGAAATCTTGCATTTAATTATTAGATATCAATCGGCAGGCAATATAATAATACGTAGTTCTAGCTTCTAAATGTGGCTTTGCACGCGTAAATGTAGAAAATATGTCAGTCAGTGATAAAGTAGAATTCTACTACTGAAAGAATTCCAAAATTGTTCCAGTAGTTTATAAGTTTTTTTTTTATGAACCTATTGTGTGTTTCACTGCTGTGCAAAGGCTTCCTTCTCTCCTTCTCCGTGTAGGGCGGTCTCTGGCCAAATTTGCCCCGCGAACATGAGTTTAATTTTACTCATTACACACAACAATTCCAAATACAAATCTCTTCTCTTTATAATATTAATATAGAAATATAGATTAGTCTTCTTCTTCTTCCTGCCCTTATCCCATATTACTTGGGGTCGGCGCAACACGTTTTCTTCTTCCATTCTGTCCTGTCACCCGTCAAACTATCACTAACTCCCTTTTCTTTCATATCACTTCTCACATAATCCATCCATCTTTTTTTCGGCCTTCCTCTCCCTCTCCATCCATCTACATGTATACTCAGAACTCTTTTAGTAATATGCGCTTATCCCATACCAAGACAACCGATTACCTTTCAACTTTTCAGTCACTGGCGCCACTTTCAAACTTCCTCTAATATACTCATTTCTCACTTTATCCATTCTCGTCACACCACACATCCATCTTAACATTCTCATCTCCGCTACATGCAATAGAAATATAGATTAGTACAGAATATAAAAAAAATTATGTGAAAGCAACTGTCTGTTTGTGTTCGGTGAAATAGTAGTCATACGCGAGCCTATACATAATAAAAAAAAAGCAGCGAATTCTGATCGCAACTTGGAGAAGGATGTACTATGATTATTATCAGCCTGTTGTGTTTCGCAGCAAGAGAAAAAAAAAACAAAAATAGGGGAGCTTCCATTCTGGTACTATAGTCTATGCTTAGGTAATTCTGGTCATTCATTTTAGACAGGGAGTCCAACTCGTCACGCCATCTCCTTCTGGGCCTACCGTCAACAGTTCCCGTCTTTCGAGATTCGTTGAATATTTTTTTATCACGGAGAGTTCATTTCTTCAGATCATTTCCATCTTTTACGCAAGCAAATCCAAAAACAGAAGCTAGTCTTAATATAATATGCAGAATTATTGAAATACTTAGACCTGTTTTCTTGTTTTGGGAATCATGGTGTTGTATTGAGGCTAATAGAAGCCTGAATTATTAGATATTTGTAGCATGATATCACCAAAGATTGGGGACTGGATTTGTACCAGTGACTGAAAGGTTGAAAGGAAATCGTTTGTCTTGGTATGGCCATGTAAAGAGGAGAGATGAAAAGCATGTTGCTAAAAGAGTTATGAATTTATATGTGGATAGATGGAGAGGGAGAGGGAGACCAAAGAAAAGATGGATGGATTGTGTGAGAAGTGATATGAAAGAAAAGAAAGTTAGTGAAAGCGTGACGAGGGATAGGACAGAATGGAAGAAAAAAACGTGTTGCGCCGACCCCAAATAAAATGGGACTAGGGTAGGAAGAAGAAGAAGAACTAAACTCATCTGATTTGTGTTATATCTTGAAGAAGTTTGGAGTGTTTAAATAGATACCTGAGATAGATATTAAGGAAGTAGCAGAGTATAAAAATAGATTTAACTTGAAAACTCAAATCTGAATTGTGCAAGTCGGTTACAAAACAAAAAAATACATACAGCCGAACATAGAACCTTATTCTTTTTGAAGTCGGTTAAAAAAGGAAAAACACATGAAGCTACTCGTATATGCACGTGTTATATGTCACGTTGTATGCATATATGGAAAATAATATCTCTATGGAAAATAACGTGCAATAAACTTCAAGGATTCTGTTTCAAATTGGTAAATAATTACAAAGTAACCATTACATCAGTAACGTTTACATGTTACATTAACGATATAAGCACGACTGTGTTTGTTTGCTTCGTGACGGAAAAACCAACATTGTCATCATAAAACATACAATTACATACAAGTTCATCATCTGATCATTATAGAACCACAACATTGATTAAGGTAAATCAATATTCTTAATATTTTTCAAGTAATGACTGGCCTGTTGGTCTAGTGGTTAGTGGCCTTGAGTGCTATGCCGGAGGTCGTGGATTCGATTCCCATCCAAGACAACTGTTTGTTTGATGAGCACAATCATTTGTTCTGTGTCTAGGTGTAATTTATCTATAATATGGATGTATATATTTAGAAATTTAAAATTATGTTTATTAGTTGTCTAGTACTCATAACACAAGCTCTGCTTAGCTTGGGACTAGACGGCGTTGTGTGATAGTTGTGGCATATGTTACTACAAAATTAGATTCACGTCGATCATTTGATGATATAATTGTAAATCCGTTGTGGATTATGGTGTAATTTATCTATAATATGGATGTATATATTTAGAAATTTAAAATTATGTTTATTAGTTCTCTAGTACTCATAACACAAGCTCTGCTTAGCTTGGGACTAGACGGCGTTGTGTGATAGTTGTGGCATATGTTACTACACAATTAGATTCACGTCCATCATCTGATGATATAATTGTAAATCCACAACATTAATAATGTAAGGTAAATCCATATTAATATTAATAATTATAATTTAACCATATACCCGCCCGCGTCGGATTGGTACAACAAATGTTTTAACGTCCCAGAGTCGTGTGTTTTTAACTGGATACTCCATCTCATTTCACATCTCTTCAATCGACATAGGTAACAGACGAGCTAACAAGATGGAGTATTTTGTGGTACAGCCATACTAAAAGTGTGCTTCGCAGAACCCCAGGGCTCCGCAAAGCCTCTTTCAGGGCTCCGTGTGAATACAAATTATAATGTGGAAAAAGGTATAAAGACCAGGGGCCTTACCATGACGTGTTAAAATGACAAGCGTGCGAGCGAGAAAGAGGGATGGAGCTATACACCCTATATACATCCATCTCTTAGTTTAGGTCGTCAAATGGAACACCACATGAGGTCGTGGTAGGGTCTCAGTATTTCAATTTTTGTTTAATTTAAAAAAAATAAAAAGCAGTGTCATACCTCGCTTTAGATTTTACTGTAACTCATTCAAAGTAAACATTGGCCGCAAATCATTTTTTTTAAGGGCTCCGTCAAATATTTTGCCTTTCATAAGGGTTCTGTTGGAAAAAAGTTTGAGAACCGGTGTTGTAGTGTGTGCGACCCTGGCGGAATAAATGCTGGTGTTTGTCGGATATGTCTGAAATAGGCGGTTACAAAGTTAAGCTAAGCATAAGCAAGCACGTGGCAAAGTCTTGACAACTTTATAAGTCTTATTATCTACAAAGACTAACAAAGACTTCATCAAAAATGTATATATATTCAAATAGAATTATCTCTTAAACCAAAGTTGTTAAACGATTTAGATAAAGTCCTGTCTTATCTTTATAGGAAACTGTTAGAAAAAATGTGTATGAATCATAATGCTACTACTCTTTACTTTCCTGTATACAAGGTGTAAGGGACAGCCCTCCTCAAACTTTAAGGGCTGTCTCAGTAGACGAAACTGAACAACCTTCCACAAAACTTTTTTTCAGAAAACGAAAAAAAAATCGGCCTCACCATACAAAATTATAAACTTGATTGGACAGTTTGTATGGAGAGGCCGATTTTTTTTTTTCGTTTTCTGAAAAAAAGTTTTGTGGAAGGTTGTTCAGTTTCGTCTACTGAGCAAGCCCTTAAAGTTTGTGGAGGGCTGTCCCTTACACCCTTTATAGCTACAATCATTCATAATCCCTTTGAAATTCTGTTAAAGTCATATAGACTACTACTGTTACACCTTGGGTTGACTGATAAATTCTTTCAAAATTTCTGTTATAGTGATCAGTTGCATAAACTTTTTCTGTCAAATCAAAGAGCAGATGCTAAACAAACAAAAAAAAACCAATTGTTACAAATATCTTTCTTTGATTTCAATAGAAACCCAGTTAATATACACAAGATATCTGTGCTTCCAAAATATCTAAAGAAAGATGTGTAATAACGTTATAATCACGTAAGAGTGGTTGTGTAGGATTGTATCATCTCGGGTTGGGCGCTCTTAGCGAAATAAAATCAAAGGTACCAAGAACTTGCTGAGGTATTTTTCGAAAGAGTTAATCAAAGGTCGGTTTTAGTCAGTAAAAGTCAGATATTTCCTCTCGCGCTACTCAGAGCGGAAGGAGTCATATGATGAAATACAAAGTAAAAAAACGTACCAGGAAGTAAGTATACAACACAACACACAACTTTTACAAATACTAAAAATAGGACAGCTGATGTACACGTAAGCTAAATCCAGAATTGGGTGTACTTGCAGCAAACCTTTGGTTTTATACATACATTAAGAAATTTTAGACATGAGGATAACTGATATAAATGCATAACTTAAGCTACATAAACATAAATTAAATCAATCTCAATTGACAAAAGCAGAAAACATACAACACAACCAACTAGCAACTTTACTCAACCCAAGCTAACGTACGAACGATAATTCAAAATCAAACAAATGACTTCAAAAAACTTCGCACCTCGATTCGGTAGCGAAGAGAAAAATGGGCGCGCGACCACGTTACGCGAAACTCGCAATATTTCACTTCGCCCACGGCAGGCTCTGTGCAAGCTACTAGATAGCGCTGTACAAATGATGAGCTATCCGTCATAGTGGCTTGGAGGGAGATAGAATTGTAAGGAACTTGAATAATGGGGAGTTGTTCGATTCTGATGAGCTTTTGTAGATATATTATTTAGATTTGGTGGACTAACTACTATTAGAGCGATGGTGGCCTAATGGTCTCGACTTACATGTTGCACTTCGCGGATTCAAACCCAAGGAGGTGCTATATTTGTGTAATGTATTTCATCATCATTGCTCTCAAAACGGTAAAAGAAAACATCGTAAGGAAACCGGCAGGTCCTAGAACCTATATTAAATTAGGCCCGCTTGGTGAGTGTAGAGAGGACGCTTGTGGGAACAATATTAAACTGATTTATTCTTATATGATTGTGGGTAGCCCAAAGACATATTTTTCAAAGGATTGAGAGCAACGAGTCCACCACTCTTTTACCCACCAAAAGGAAGCCCGTGATCCTAGAACGTATAGAGCCACTGAAGAACACAGCTGTGATTTTAATCAGTAAAAGTTGATATTAAATTGCCTTCCCAAATTCTACTCCCCTCAAAAAATCACAGCTCTAATTTTTAGTTTTCATGGTGGGAAATTATCACATTAGTCATTATTTCACTCACTCAGGGTGAAGCGAGAGACTGGTAGACTTTTACTACCTAAAACCCACTCCTATGTTCCTCCTTTGCCTTCGTTCCAGGACCCTGGGGTACACTTTCACACATCCTATGGAAAATGTAAGAGACTGCGGTATTACGAGTATATTGATGTTTTAACTTTTCGCCCTTTCATATATATTATTTTTTGGGAAATAATAATGGTTCCGAAAAACAATTTAATCTCCAGCGATCTGTGGCCGACTATTATTCTAATTAACTAGCGTTATATTGAATTACCGACAAAAAACCCAAAACATAAACGAAAAAAAATATCCAATTTAACAACAAATAAGAGCATGTTCAAATTACATTTTCTCCTAAAAAAAAATGGATCTTCGAATAACAAAACTAAACTTCCGAATAGAATACTGAACCTCCGACAAAATTACTAAGTTACCGACAACAGAGGTTTTGTCAAAATAATCATATTTTTACAACTTGCATGAACTGTTTTAATTTCTATTGTTGATTATCAAATTTATTTTTTAGCTCTCAATAATGATGAAAATACCTATAAATGTTCGGCTCGCGATATGGGGTTCGGATCTACTAGGTAACTACGTTTTCATAATAAACTGAGTTTTGTTTTATTTTTATCTTTGTTCTCGCTGACATTATAAAAGTTAGGAAATTTGTCGAATAATAATACAGTATAATATTCTAGGAAACCAAAGTCTACTTGGTTTTCGATTAAGGCATAAATAGGGGTACGTATCAAAATCCCGAAAGTTCATTATACCTATGGCTGAAATACCGACGCGACGTGCAAAACACCGAAATTCAAAATACCGAAAGGTTTAAATGCCTATAGTCGTGATATCGAAACACAAAATACCGATGTTCAAATGCCCGAAAGGAGGAAATCCCGAATAGACGAAACAACTTGAACGTAGCGTTCGCCGGCCGCTGCCGCGGCACCGCTCGCTTCGTTCGCTCGGCTCACGCGCGATTGGTCACGTTGGTTCTAACGTTACCTAACCTATTTCAACCAGTTCAAAGTGCAATCAAAATACAATCTACCTGTGACTAGACTATTAGACAATGGTAAACACATTTTTACGAAAGATTGTGGCTGAACTAGGTTAGGTTAGGTTAGAATTGTAACCAAAAGCGCGAGAGCCGAGCGAGCGGAGCGAGCGGCGCCGCGGCAGCGGCCGGCGAGTGCTGCTTCTCAAAACAAAACAAATCGAGACCTTAGGGCACCCCGACACGGCCGAGTCGGGATTTTGAACTTCGGGATTTTAAACATTCGAATAAATGAACTTTCGGGATTTTGAACTTTCGACCATACGACCATTTGGCGTTTCAATTTTCGGGATTTCATCCATCGGTAATTTAAAATTCGGGATTTTTATACGTACCCATGAATACGACTGTTTTAACTTTTTAACGCCTGAAATAGGTACCGATATCGAAGCATACCCGTGGTAAGTAAAATTCATGATATATGATGCAATTAAAAGTTATTGTTACAAGTACATTTTTATATTTTTTATAAGTTTCTGTATAGCCACTCAGAATAATATTTTCAGTATAATGTGACAGTTAAAATAGCACCACAATCTATGAAATATGAAAGGTAATTTATGGATTAATAGTAGGCAAGTAAAGATAAAAATTACAAAGCAAAGTTTTCAGTAGAACGTAATTTATGCTGGTAGAAAAGTATTATAGCAATAGACAGTCATGTTTATTTTTCGAAGATTTCAGTATCTCATTCGGTCGTTTCGTCATTTTTATTCGGACAAAAGTAGTCGGAAAGATAGTATTTTAGGCAGTAGATTTAATATTTTGAGTAAGGACAATTCTTATTTTTTTGTCGGAGCTTTTATTACTACCCTTATTTTTTTATTTATAATAGCAATTTAATGAATTTTGGAATTTTAATTTATCGAGCATATGTAATGACTCTAATGTAATGTATTTTGCAATAATTTAATTAATGGTACTTTTGTATTTCTTTCCCTCAAAAAAGTCAACTCCCAAGTTTTTAGCTTTCGTGGCAGGAAATCATCATACAACTTCTCTTGCTCTGGGACAGACTCTCAGACTTTTACAGACTTTACTAAGGTCACGGTGATTCTTTCAAACAATCCTCCCAACCATATCCCAACCCGACATTCAGACGTATCGGTTCACACCCACCAGTAACTCAACCCTGCGGTCGGTAGGTAAACGATTCATCGCCTACTTGTAACCCGACGCGTGTCACTAGGTTACAGGGAAATTGGTCCAATCGTAACGAGATAGGCTTACTTTGTACAAGTTATGTGAACAGAATGGATAGTAAACTTTGTGTGTAACGAATGGTTAAGAGACTAAGATTTAGGATGCTGAATAGATAATGAGAAAAGCAATTTAGAAAGGCTGTTAGTAGCAGAAGTTATGTGGTACGTTGTTAGTGTGACCGGGTTCTAAGTTGAACTTAAATTTATTTTTGACAGAACACTAGGGTTTTCCTCATTTATCTAGTAGAAACGCAGTTCACTATGAAATGTAGTCTGTCAGTTCACAACCTGGTTCAGTTGAAAACCAGCGTCAGGCACTATCTGACATTTATGCTGAACTGGATATATTTTTACGGAGGCTTAAAGTAGACTACATTTTATTTACTAGCCGACTTATTTTGTGGTTTAGAACTATATTACTGTTCATTTTTTCTTTCAAGCTTAGTGTGTAGGTAGCTTTCACTATGTTTTCTACTTTTTTTTTTTACTATTTCCCATATATGTAATTAGTCCAGTATCGTGGTTCACAAACAATTAAATTCACACACAAAAAACTTAGAATTTTGTGTGTTTTAGTCTATAGGCTATAATACAAATGTTAATACCAACTACCTAGGCTATAAAAATATTGATTTTATACGGGAATCGAACCCACGATACGTAGCGCAATAACCAATCGCCCAAGAACTGCAACAACCGCGATATCATTTGTGTACTTAAAAGGTATTTGACTGTCTTTGATCTATCAAAACATCAATAAATCCTTGACTAACGATAGTTTAATTTACCCACAATCCATCAATGATTGGAAGTGAGCCTATCACCATATATCTGCATGGCACAGTTCCAACACTGGATCTTGAATGGAATATATTGATACTGATAGAAATCTTCTAAAAAAGAAATATCTTACTGCCCATTTTACCTAGATTCCCACGGAAAGGACATTAGATATAACGATTTGATAAAGTTTTTGAGCTTACTTAATGGCAATTGGCCAGTTCTGGGTGTACTAAATATAGGACACCCATATCTGCCCTATGAAGGCAGATACGTGATATCAGGCCACCATGATAAACTAGCCTTTTCTATCGGTTTCGCTCAAGTTAACATATTGAACTTTCATATAAGGGAACTTTTATATGAGCTTTTATATATTATTTAAGAGTAATTGGCCAGTTCAAAGTGTACTAAATATAGGACAACTATACCTGTCTATAGGACTCAGAGACGTGACATCAGGCCAACATGATAAATCTTTCGATTTCGCTGACATTAACATACCTACCAAAAAAACCATCTCAAAGTAAACTCCTAAACATAAGCCTCCCCAAAGAGTTGCCACAACCACCTGTTCTGTATGTCTTGCATTGATTGGGTTCCTGTGACCTTCACCAGTTCATGAGACTACCGTATGGCAAGCCTTTCAACCTCATCGACCAGCATACCAATACAAACAACTTATTAAATACACTGAGTATAATAACACTAAATATTTCAAAATAATCAAAGAAATCTAAAATTCTTAATGATTGCAAGCGTTTTAAACTCAGTAGTTAGTAGGCAGCCACTGGTATAAATAAAAGCCAGCTATCTTGGAGCTATAGAAAGCGTCATCAATCGCCATGCGACGTTAAACGCACTTACCTTACCCCTGTGGGTACATTAGTCAAAGGTATCCGTTAGGTTGGAAGCTAGCTTGAGACCAGGACTTACTTGTGAAGTTGAGGGTTTTAGTAGGCTTGGCTTTAGAGAGATGATGGTAGATATTTAGGCGAAAATATGGTAGAAATTGGTGCAAATGGAAGGAAAGTCAAAATAGGTATAGAAAAGACAAAACATGACATACATAAGAAACAAACATATCACTCTGTATATAACTTGTACGAATCCCTTTCTAATGAATTAGACTATGGCTATGACAAAGAAGAAAAGAGTAGAGGCAAGAAAGGTGACTTTTTGAATTGGGCATAGACAACCCAAATCAGAAACCATGAAAAATGGTTTAAAAAAAAATATTACTGCATCATTGAATTTCAAAAAGTATATATTCGAACGTATTGATTTTAGAAATAACAACGCACTCTGTGTTATTGCACCATTTAACAATGTCACTTGTAAAGATCAAAATCTAAGAAGTAATGACAATCTTCGGATTCAGATTTGATCATCCACCTCCTTCTGAAAAATCCACCCTATAGTTAAAGGGGGATAAATATATTGGTGATATTTTTTTAAAACAGAATACCTACTACACAGTTCCCAGCAAACACATTCATGAGATAGCCCTAGCGAGTTGTTACGAGAGTGAGGAGGATAAATATCTTCATACTGTTAACATATTATATATAGGAAACGGTGTGGTATTGTGTTTAAAAAAAATTCACCAAATTACTTATATCACCAATATATCTCCCTTTACTACCTATTTAAGAAAGCACAACTTCAGTTTACCAGTTAAAATAAGGTATAGTTTACATAAACAATGCATTTCCAGTTAACAAGAGAAACTATGTAAAACAAACGAGTACGCATTACGATAGTGGAACAGACAAACAAACCGTACAACTTATAGTATTAGTTAGGATTAATGCTAAACTTAGCACTAGTTCAGTGCTTTATATTCAGCAAATGACAGACTTAATGCACGTCTTAAGTTCAAGATTAGATGTGAGAATAAAAATTAGACGTATTAACAGCTTAGATGGTAAAGTTATAGGCATTTATTTAGAGTTATTATAATATTAATCATTTTATTTATTATGCTACAATAATACATAAATATTCAAATAAATATAAACACTAGATCCATTTAGTACACTAATGTGGGATTATTGGGTAGATTAAAAGATCTTATAAAATCATGATGATGTATCAGAACTAAAAATCAGACTTAGTTAATTAGTTTGATTATGTTTATATTATATTGCAACTAGCTGACCCGACAAACTTGTTCTGCTATGTAAATTAAGAAAGAAAGAAATGGGAAAGCCCCAACCCAGCAACTTTTTTTTTAAATTTTGAATTTTTTTGAAAGGGTAATAATTAGCCTACGAACTATATATATATATATATGAGATAGCGGTCAAGCGCGAACCTATAAACAATAAAAAAAAAAAACTATTCTCAGACCTACCAAATGTACGCAAAAAAAAATCATAAAAACGGGTCAAGCGGTTTCGGAAAAGTTCGACATCACTGTGACACAAAATGCAATTAATTCATCGAATGTCATAATTAGAGACACAATAGAAAGACAATTGCTTATGTCGAACTGTGTAACTTATGACATTCAAAAGGTTAAGTAAATTGAGTTCTAAAAAAAAAAATTAAAGGCAATCACATCAATCATTTCGTGTCAAAAGCAAACTTACTGACATTATAACACAAACATCTAATACGGTTACTGTTCTAACAACCATAAGTGCAGCAAAACCTAAACTGATCGACAGACAACACTTACGGTCCTACTTACCCCTTTTTCATGCAATTGCTGTTTGAATCTCAGAAAATATAACCTAGTAACCTAGTGGTTTCATTGCAAAATGCTTTTTTTTGGCTCACACTTGACCAATATCTCAGATGGTAAGCGATGATATGGTTGATGAAGGAGCACGGTTGCCTAAAAGTAACCTATTAACGTTTGAGTTCAAGATCCCAAAGTTGTAGCTATCAGGAAATATAGACCTCAACAGATTCAGTCCACCAGACAGATTTACCTAGTGTACGTACAGTAAGGCCGCAAAAGTCCATAGGAACGCTAAAGATTACATTGCTACGAACCGAGCGAGCGCGATACTTCCGTGCGTATGTGTGCGCATGTATGAGTATCCACATTCCACAGATAACACACACTAAGGAACTGTCGTCGCACTGAGCTTAAAAACATTATTATTTTTCTGTTCTTACCATAGCATTGATAAATTTCGCGCAAATACGTCATGTGCTGGTAGCCGTGTGAACTAAGTGTTGGATTCGCAAATCACGTAACCCGAGTTCAAATCATGGTCGGTCCGTTGCAGTTATTTCTTACTTTGAAAATTCCCAATCTATATTGATATAGTTGTTTTTTTATATTTAACCCGAGTTCAAATCATGGTCGGTCCGTTGCAGTTATTTCTTACTTTGAAAATTCCCAATCTATATTGATATAGTTGTTTTTTTATATTTCTATGAAAAATACTATTGCATTTTTTGCACTAAATAGTTGCAAATTACGAATGTGATCTATTAACCACAAGAAGAATCACATTCGTAATTTGCAATTATTTAGTTGTTACATCTTTTCGATGTTATAAGGTGGAAATAAAAAGACTTGTTTAATAAAAATGTTTATTCTTTATATTTACAAATTAAACATTTATGAGAATTGTGACGTCGAATTGTTACCTAGACAAAAAGTTATCTTGTAACCGTTATCTATGTTACGCCTAAGATTGTTTGTTGGAAGTATACCCACTTAGACCATTCATAATATGAATAACGTAACAATGAACGGATATTCAAATTTTAATAAAATAAAATATAGGTAATTGTTTATATCCAGTTATTTATTGAAAAGTGATATATGATTTGGACTTTGTAAACATTTTATTTTTGTGTAACGTCACAATGAATGTATTGAGGTCATAGCTTAATTGTTCATTTTCTTGACGAAAAGAAGATTGAAACCAAACCTCAATTTCTGTTAAAAGAACTTTAGTTCTCACAAGATAATCGTCAATTAGATAAGAAAAATAAATTGAACTATAGTATTATGTTAAAACAGTGCGGGTAGAAGAATAAAAAACGAAATAGACTCATGATTATTGTCAACAAAATTGATAGCGAGTTCACTGCATTCTTAAGATGAGGCGATGGCACAAGTTAAAAGATATAGCTGTTTTAAACGAAAGTAAACACAATATAATACAGTGTTTGTTAACGGATAATCACAGATATGTTAAAATAAAATGGTAGGCCATTTAGTTTAGTTAACATTAAATATTTAGTGCGAAACGTAATCGTTCTTGTTTGTGCCTCTCTGTCAAGTACGGCTTATTAGCAGGTTTTCTGTGATGCACGCCTTCAGCGTGAAGTGCACGGCGAACAGTATCCATCGAGGTGTCATATAATTCCGCAAAATGTCTCGTTGGTGCGAAACCATTCGTTTCGTATACGTCCACCATATGTCGTCGCTGCGCCTCGCTAATAAGCTTCGGTCTCCCACTTCTCTTTCGACTAGCAAGGCTACCTTCTTCCTCATATCTTTTTAGCCAAAGATTTACAGTATTTTTCTAAAATAAAAAAAAATATATATTAGGCAGCTATACCTACTTCACTTCATTTTCATTATATAAAATGTTAATAATCATAATTATTGAATATAATTTTAAAATAAAACTGCATTTATTAATCCAATAACCAATCCAATAAACCCAACGATTTACGTATTTCTCTTTTAAACCTCATAAAGATACGATGAATGGATTCATAAATGGCATACGTTTTAATTAGGAGATTAATTTGTAATAAAGTTACAATTCATTAATAGCTATTATACTCACATTCAGTCCGGTTTCTTCAGATATTTGTGTTTTATTAAGACCACTTTTATGCAGCCCAATGATAGTCGCCCTCACTTCAATACTAATATTAGCCTGCATTTTGCGAATATTACAATACTGTCAACCTCACATCACTAACCAACAACTACAACCAAACGACAGTTCATTTCGGTTAAGTTAAAACTCATGTCTACCTCGCAGAAATCTAATTCTTTATTTAGTTTTTTTGTGATCTACCTTTCTAACTCTAAGAAATGTGTGAACAAGTTAAAGAATAATTTAATTAATGCAAATACATAACTTCCAATCGGGTAAGAACTTACAAAAAGTCAATAATTGCGTGGGATTTGAACTTGCGGCACACTGATTTGCGCTTCAATCTGTGTGCCTATACCACTGGGCCATCTTGACTTATGATAAGTTGATGAAATTGTGAATTTCAATCATTTGTTGGCGAAACTTGAAAATAAAAGGTCGTAAGTCAAACTAAACGTCAAACGAATAAGTTTTAAGAATTCTTATGGACTTTTGCAAGTGATAGTACAACCAGAGACACTTCCGCTTGACCACCGCTAAGTTAATTTTTGCTTGCACTCGAAACGAAAACTTCAAAGGGTTTGGTTTGGCACCGCGCCGCAAGATTCAAGCGATTTTTTTTAAGTGATCTGGCAGAAATTACCGCTATGGTACTTTTATTAAATGTTTTCCCAAAAAGTTTTATCCTAGAACTAGCGAGACCCAGACAAAAAAGAAGTGAAAAGAAATTATCACTGAGGGCATATAGTGGCGCCAGTGACTGAAAAGTTGAAAGGGGTTCGTTTGTCTTAGTATGGTCATGCGAAAAGGAGGAACGAAACGCATGTTGCTAAAAAAGTTATGAGTTTACATATGGATGGATGGAGAGGGAGAGAGAGGCCAAAGAAAAGATGGATGGTTTGTGTGAGAAGCGATATGAAAGAAAAGGGAGTGAGTGATAGTGTAACAAGTGACAGGACAGAATGGAAGAAAAAACACGTGTTGCGCCGACCCCAAATAAAACGGGACAAGGGCAGGAAGATGATGATGGCATCTACCGACTTGTTCTATCATATGTCTCGTCCATAACCATCAATCAGGCAAGACCATCGTCATGAGCTGTTTTATCACGTATCCATTCAGAAACCACGTATGTTACTTCAAATGTATGAATTACTTGAAAGAGTCTCCGCAACCCTAGGATGCAAAGGACAACTAATGGAACCCGGGTGGATTTTAGTAAGTAAAAGTTTCAAACAGTTAAAAAAGAATATATCACTTCATATCCTGGTAGATAATAATAAAAACAAACCACTAACAAACAACTTTATTGGATGATAGAAACCTATTTAAATAAAATCTTTAGAGCTCTAACTAAACTGCTTTAATTGTCAATTCTACTCGTAAATTAAAGACTTTGATGGCAATAGAATTCTGACGAAGCTCCAATGTCAGGACCGCTTACATTAACTGCCATCAAGATATTCATGACTCGGCCTCAAATCTGCTATTACAATAGTGTCAGAATGGTCTATCATTGATTTCATAATTGTTGATTTTGACAAGTTTTGGTAATCTAATAATATAACGGCGTTATTATGACTTCCGATGGTCAACCACTGACACTCCATTGAAAGAAATGGCATAGAATAGTAATCTCGTTCATAATGACAAATGAATGTCTCACACGTGTGCGGAATCTGCAAAAATTTTGACAGTTCCTTTGATCAGTGACCTACCATTACGACGTCATTGCGCAATTAGTGCTTTTAATAAGCTCAATATTGTCATTTTACCACAATTTTATTACAAGACCATCGACCGATCACTGATATCGATCAGTGATCGGTCGATGGTCGATGGTCGATGATTCATTATGAATTAGTAGATTACAAACTTTTAGTAAAATGACAATGGAATCGTGTTGGAATGACGAATTTATAAAAATAGCAGACTTAGGCCCCTGGACTATTGGTCTATTACACAATATTACCTTGTTTACATTACATGGAAGTCTAATAAAAATCAAATATAATGTTGCGAAGAACTAACTACGCCTACGCGATGCGAGTCTATCTGAATTTCTTGGTATCTGTCTATTGAAACCGGGAATGTATGCACCCTCACGCTTTCGTGCAGGAACTCACAATATAATAAAATGAAACGGCTCCTCGGTCAATCACTCGATTGTGAACAATTAAATGCATTCGCAATGGAAAAGGGAAAAATAAATGCCGACGAAATCTTTTGAGTGAAAAAAGGTCAAAGATATTTTTTACTCGGCCTATCTGTCGACCTTTATCTGTTATAATCTACACTAATATAATAAAGAGGCAAAGTTTGTTTGTAGGACGTAATCTCTGAAAGTACTGGTCCGATTGCTAAAATTTTTTCACCGATCGAAAGCTGTTTTATTTCTATGAAGTTGCGGGCAAAAGCTAGTATATTTATATTAAGTAGTTAGTAGAGTAATCGGTTTTTGACGTGATTTCTTCGAGTGCAGATCAGTGTCTGTTTTAATTGGATCCTATTAAATATTGTGATATAAAATTGGTATAGTTTTGAACCTCAAGTGTCTGCGTAACTGGACAATATGTGGAATCATTGAAACCGGCGCGATCTCGGCAAAATGGAACTGAGAATTGTTGTAGTATTGACTACCACAGCAAAGCTTACCGAGAAGGCTCACCCGATAAAGCTGCCAAATACTGTAGAAACATTAGAATGTGTTACATCCGCGTTCTAATAGATTTTAGAGTAACTTAAAGTGACTAAAAGCTAAACATAACACTGGCTAAATGTACTAACAGTGCGAAGCCAGAACTAACAAAAAAAAATTTAAGTGGCGTTATCTGGTAGCTCGACTCGACTCGACTCGTAAAGGATTGAGGGGGCCTAAAGATAGATTTATGTCAATTTATATATTAGTTAGAATTCAGGAAATGCACCTGCTGTTTGTTCTGAATTTATTAACTGGTATTTTGAAACGATTTTATTCAAAGCCTTCATAACAGTCCAATCTGGTTGCTGTTTTGTTTTCTTTGCCTGATTTGATTGAGTTGTAGTGAACACCGAACTAATTTTGATATCAATTGAGTTTTATGATGTGAGTATTACGATGACTTATTCAAGAAAGAGAGACGAAAGTACAGGACGCATAACACCATCTGTTTTTTCATAATGGTATTGATACATGATGATCTTCTATCACGAAACTTCTCTCTAGGAGAGAAAATGGGCCGTAATCCACGTGGGCCCAACGCGTGTTGGTGGATGTCCCATGACTTTGATTTTTTTGTTCTAGGACACGCCACTTTCCTCGCAATGTTTTCCTTCACCTTCTTGAGAGCAGTGGTGATGAAATAAATTACACAAAATAAAGTACCCGGCTAGGTTTAACCGAGTAAAAAATGAAACAATGAAAGCAGTGGTTTTTCAGCGACGATCGCGCAAACGATCTCCCGCTTATGCTACACCTCTTATACCTCCTTACAATGCCAGACTAGAGTCAAGCTCCAACCTGCTACGTACGATTCGTCTGAGCCGTTGCCTTACTTCTGTTTCTAAATGCCATTACAAAAATAGGAGCTAGTGAATACCACTAACAAGTTACAAAGTGAAATTACAAACGCCCACATCTAAGTGAATTATTTAGGGCTGGCTGACAATCGTTGTTAAGAATTTGTTATTGAATGTCTCCGGTATCCAAGTTGGTACTTATTTATGTTTAGCGGAAAGCTGGCCTGTTTCTAGTATTGAGGCTGCCAACAGTTGCAGCCTAGCGGAATAGGACCAGTCCGGATTGGTCTTTGGAAGATTGGAATGTCAGTTAGAAAATTGTAAATTATTAGTGTTGAGCCACTGAAATGGTGGATATTATATTAATTGTTTAATGATAATGAAAATGGTAGAGAAATATATTAATAGGTTTAACCTATATACTCTAGAAATGAGGACTAAATTAAGAGGTTTGGTGAGATATGCTGACTGGAGTCAATATCTTTCAAGTTAAGACCAGAAGAATTCGAAGACGGTGCGGTTGGCGCAATAGTTGAGCAATTGGCTGCTACGCTGCGTATCGCGGGTTCGATTTCCGTACGGAACGAATATAATAATAATAATAATATTCCACAACTACCACACAACGCCGTCTAGTCCCAAGCTAAGCAGGATCAGGGATCTCAGGATGGCAACAAGCAGATTTACATTCAAAATCAAAGTTCGCGAGTTGATTCGTAAAAAGTTGGCAGTAGTTTCATCACAGCGTTAATGTTTTTCTATTGTCGATTTGGACCAATTATTTGACTATTTTAGTGCATTTATGTAGTGTATTAATTTGAGTATATATTGTATAGTTTTATATATTTATTCTATGGTTTATTAGTATATCTATTCTATGGTCTATTAGTATTTATATTCTTGTATTTGCCTTTTTCTCACTCTTTTATTGTACCTACCACTACTTTTTCTCCGCATCACCCAAAGGTTGACTGGAAGAGAATGCCTAAGGCATTAAGTCCGCCTCTGTACCCATGTGCATAAAGTGTTAAATAAATAAATAAGCAGAGCTTGTGTTATAGGTACTAGACAACTAATAAACGTTCTTATATATTTCTAAATAAATACATATTATATTTAGATAAATTAAACACAGATACAGAACAAATGATCATGCTCAATATGAATATGTGTATGGGCTACAGATAGCTGTTTCGGTTCTGGGTGTCTTGTGGTGAGTGCATAAGTTTCTGAATGCACCCACGATATATGTGTAATTTCTAGTATGGGGCAGTTTTATTAAAGCAAGAAGAATCTACTGAGGGCCATTGGAAAAGATTACGATTCTACCAATTAAGCTTTATAATTCATTCGCGATTCAGGAGTAAGTAATCCCTAGTGTGGAGCAACGTTTTAATAAAAAAAAATATGATGATGAAGAACGGAGGAAAGACATTGAAGAACAAAGAAATAGTAATGCAGGAAAGAAACCTTAGATTGCTCAAATTATTTATTATTATTATTATAAGCAATCAATCAAAAAATTAAAATATCAATTGTTTTAACAGGTATACCCAAGATAACAAAAGTAGTCGCAAAATAGCCTAGCACTCAGAGATGTCACCCACAAACTGATCAGATATCCATTAGTGCATGCAACATACATAATAAACAATCGATGTTCAGTCTCAAGCAGCACCCTGGAGAACCGGCACAAGTTACATAGAGGACAACACACTTAGTGTCACCCTCTCGAATTCCGCCAATGTGCAAGAAAAAATTTTTAACCGTAATGAGACACTATTGAGTATTTCTATCGTCCGAGTCACGGGTGCGAAATTGGTTCTTATTACTTCAACAAATTATCTAGATTAAATTATATTGCAAAACATATCATAAAATCAATAATTAAATACCTAAGGACCAAAAATAGGTATTAAATTGTTTCTGACCCTTTATTAATACCAATATTATAATTAATCTTGACAGAAAGGTTATCGAGAGATGATATCATCGATTTAAGGTCGATGCAGAATTCTCTTCCATCTGATTAAATTCATTAGTCACTTCTAAATAATCTCTTAAACAAATATTTATGTGTGGAAGGAACCTTAGTTGTTGTTCTATATTTAACACTACCTTTTGCTTGCGGCTTCGCCCGCGTATGAAATATAACCTCTGGAATAAAACAGCTTTCTATTGGTGAAAAATTTTTAACAATCAGACCAGTACTTCCAGAGATTACCTCCTACAAACATAAAAACAAACTATACCTCTTTATAATATTAACTAGTTTTTGCCCGTAGCTTCGCCCGTATACCTAAATTATACCCTATGTCACTCAGGAATAAAGAAGCTTATATATAAGTGTAAATATAAGTGTAGATAATTTCCTAAACAAATATTTATATGTGGAAGGAACCTTAGTTGTTGGTTTAATTTAACATAGATATTTCTATTTAAATCTAGGTCAAAACAGTGGTCAATTCAGCTTATATTGTGATGAAAGTCAACGCTGGCTCTCTTTATGGAATAGCTAAATTTATATAAGAACTATGTTTAAGTTTAATATTATTATATATATTTCTATGTCAAAGCTTTAGTAGATTAAGATCAGTTAGTACTTGTATGAAATAATTTATCAAGTAATTTAATTCCAGGAAAATACATAAAAATATATGTTTTTTTTTATATAAATTTTATATACAGTTCTTGTACTTAATGCAACAAAGCATTTTATACCAGACAACATTTGAGTTAATAATATTTAAAAAACAAATTAAGTGTCATTGTAATTAGGTATATATTTATAATATTAAAGTACAATAAATATTATAGTTAAGTGAAATCAATAATTATGGCGAAGGCCAAACTAAGTTTGAAAGGATTCGTAATGACTGGCCTGTTGGTTTAGTGGTTAGTAGTCCTGACTGCTATGCCGAAGGTCGTGGGTCCGATTTCCACCCAGGACAAAAGTTTGTGTGATGAGCATGATCATTTGTTCTGTGTCTGAAAAATTTATATGTAAGTTTACCAGTTGTCTGGTACTCATAACACAAGATTTGCTTAGCTTGGGACTAGACGGCGTTGTGTGATAGTTGTACAATATTATTGTTACCTACTTGGTAGTTCCAAATTTTACGGTTGAACGAAAATAAGAAACATTGGTTAAATTCTTCATAAACTGTATGAATAAAAAAAATAACTTCTTTCTACGCTTCGAAGGTCAATCGTTCGTGAACTGGTGTCCTTCAATCATCAGTTGCGTGTCTAAAGCAGGTAGGTTGTACAAAAGGAGCTGGAATATAATAGAAACGGATGCGGAAGATGTATTTTAGCCTTTAGGATCCAACCAGGTGGCATATCTAATGAAGTTTTTAGTTCTGTAGCCTGCAATAAGATTAATGGCCGGTTTCTGAACTGTAGGTATAGTCTGTCTAATAAGTTAAACGACTTGGGAATTTAGTATAATATTTAATTATTAAAAAAATACTTATTTTCGATACTTTTTATAAGGTTCTTCTATTATTAAACAATGATCAAGATCTCTTAATCAAACTGGATTATTGAACCAGTGTTGACTACATTACATTTATTTGAACCTAAATTATTAGGTCCATCCATATCCAAGTCGTTTGACTTTTTAGACAGACTGTGTATCACATTTGAAGTTAAGAACCTGACAAAACTTGGTTTTGATACCAAAGTTTGACAGTTTTTTGGGGTTAAAATAGAATTTCATAAATACTCGACTTCAAATTCTCAATTCTGAAATCAATTTTTTTTTTTAGAGTCATCTTAGTATTGATTTTTTTTAAAGTCGTGCTTCATGTCTCTAATGATTTCTCCTGCTCTAAGGTGGAGCGGAAAGGCGTGTCAGACTTTTACTGACTAAAACCACACCTTTGTTGCTTCAGTTGCTCCTTGCAGTCTAGGACCATGGGTTTCAGAAGTCGACCCATGGCCTTAGTAGGCTTGGACTCAGACTCTGCCTGGCCCCTACGGTTTTGCTGAAATCTCTTTGAGACGCACGTGGAACACTACGACATCCCCTGGTGGCAGGCCGGCTAAGAGGAGAAATCTGATGATTAGAAGATAGATGATTTTTTCTGATGGTCAACATCATGACCCTCGCCTCGTAATCTGATAAAATCTCACTTTTATTAAAACAAAGATTGCATCAAATAACTCTATTGACTGCAATATAATAGTAACCTTATTAGGTGGTCTTCCCTTTTCGGCATTCGCTACCAAATACTAAGATCCCGCCAAAAAAAAGACCAACAAAAAACGACCTAAAGCGCAGCCACAAGAAACCCTACTATCCGAATCCATTGAACTGTGAATTCACAAAACAACGCGCCCGATAAAATTATACCAACCGAATATTATACGAAGTAAAAATTTATACGAAGCAAAAATATTCGGCTAACGAAATACTGCCTTAGAAGTATTGTGTTACTGTTACGCCCGACTTGGTAATAATTTTCCTTTGTGTGTGATTCCCGATAAAATAATGGCCACCCCTTGGCCCCTTGGGTTTATTAACAGGTTAATAAGAGCTCAACCTGTAGCGCTACACTGTTGAGGTTCAATTTCCTAGCCAGTCAAAATTATATTAAGTACTACGCGTTCCAAATGAGAATAGGACCGATTCCTATGTTTTGATGTCTAGTCGTACTGTCAAATCGAAGAAATTTTGGCAAAATTGAAGAACTTAGAGATGAGTAAAATTGAAGAACTGAATTCTGATTAAACTTTTTTCGTTCACAGTTTATAAATAAATTAAATTTTTCGTAAATTAATTAATGTTTAAAAATGTCTTTCCTCGATTTGACAGTAAATCGTGACGTCACAACATGGCGGGCGATCCTATCCTCATTTGGAACGCATTGTATGTAGATTCCCCATATACGAAAATATGGTCGTCAACTATTCTATACCCCTATATTTTAATTACTACAAAAAAAAAATGTGTGGCTCTATTCGTATCCGTTACTGATCATATTTTTGTAGTCAAAAGTAAAAAAAAAAACCCGAAATTGTCCACGAAAATTTGTCATAATTGATAAATTCATAATAGAATCAATCGTAACAATTGCTACTAGAAAATACTACGCTCTTTTCTCGTTTTTACTTATTCATTCATAAATCAATAGCCTGTACGTGTACAATATTTCGATAATATTTTTGTATGCCTTAAGGCAGAATGTAGCGGAAACACCCAAATCTGTATCATCTTAAAATTGTACCTACATTGCTTGCAAATAAATAATTCTGATTCTGATTCTGATTCTGATTCTGATAAATTGAGTGTCATTTTGGGATACAAAAAAACACTATAACTTTGCTGTTTATGAATATCATTTATTGAGTCTTTACTTATTTAATAACAAGACCTTTCCTAATTAGCTCTTTAAGTGACGAATGCTTCAAGGATATAAAGCGCGTGATGTTATGCTATTTTATCAAGAGTTTAATCATCATAATTATGTTTGAGAAACATATTAAAATCATCACTTTTCTCGTTAAACGTGACTAATTATACAAAAAGTTGTCCCAAAACTAGATAGGGCTTACATCGTTGTCCAAAGCCCATCGGAATTTGATAAATATTTAATTTTCTCTTAATAATGTTAACCTACATCGTTAATTATAACGGTCATTTAGAAATTCTATGCCAAGCAGAGAAGTTTATCTTATGATGCGTGTGCGCAGATGATATGATAAACAGCGGTATGGTCGGCATTCTAGCTTAGTTGAGTAATATAGAAGTGGTAGTAAGGTAACGGTTGTAGGGCAGTTTATATTCGCAAAGGTTCTATTCTTGACAATATTCGCTAAGGATAGAGTGCATAAATAGTAGTTACAGTACAAGAGAGTATATTTAGAGTGAAGGGCAGCTCTTTCTAGGTGATATAGTAGTAGCATAGTCCGACTTTTAATTTTCCTACTGTTGGGACTCAGGCCTCCCCTTTAAGAGAGGGAACAAGTCAAAATCCACCACGCTGGCCCAGTGCTGGTTGATCGCTGTAATGTAATCCGGCTGCCTCAGTTTCAGCTCGATTATAATCCAGCTAAAATAAAGTACGCCGCATTGTCTGGGCATTTCGCGTTCGTCAAAGCGGCCTGGGAATATGGAGCCCACCAACAAACGGGCGTACCATCGACACGCCGCTTTGAAAATTTTAATTTCAAAAATCGCTGCAAGGGATCACACATGATACATGTCATGACGATCTTCCTCACGTATCTATAGTATAGTTTCCTTGAATCACACTCCGCGTCGTAAGTATCAATAACATTTAATTGCCTATAGTTCTCAAATAGTAATTGCTGTTTACTTAAATAAAGCCGTCAGGTGTTCCGTAGAATTCGAAATGGTGATAAACATTGTCAATTTCAATTTGATTCTGCATTCAAAACTCGTATTTAAATAACACGATACGGTATGGCTATATAAGGGTTATTGGCGTCTTACGGTTGGTGTCGTAAAAATTAGTCTTATGTTTTTTTGGGAAGTGCGACAAGTTTTTGAATTAAAAGCCCAGTAGCTAATGTATCAGAAATTAACTATTGAGTAATGTAAGAGCCAATAAATACGTTTTGCGTATCTAATAAACTTAAGGCCCAAGCGCCCGAAAAGTGCCATAAAACAGTGACTTCCTGAAGTCTACTCCTCGGTAACGGCCAGGTTAATACGTTTGAAAAAAATATATGTTTATTATAGATTCATGAACAACATTATGAACATTTGATTTTTTCGTGCCATTAATACTTTTGTGCATTTCGCAACTTTTCGCAACTTTTCCCTACTCCTTCGAAATGGCTTGGATCTTTGGAAACATTTTTACACATAAAAATCGGTGGTTAAATAATCTTCAAAGTGAACATTGCACATGTAAATCATTCAATATTTCGCAAAGAAAATTGATTTAAAGGTCAGTCGCGCGCTTTCCGGGCGCTGTTGGCCGCAAATAAATACACAGATTTGCGTACTGCCGCCTAGGCGGTTGCGACAGGTGCGTCCACATAATTTTGGCCAGATGGTTCAAGGAACTATAAGCCTTAACAATTTTAATTACTCGTAAGGAATAAAAATGGGCAGCTGGGATAACTAAACATATTTTTACTTTATTTACAAATAAACATTTAACTTGTTACCTTGTGGTTTGGTGTCATAATTTACAATGACTACTGGAAGATCGTCAACGGTGAAATACTTCAAAAAGTTATTTCTGACAACCAAAATGACTGAAGTTTTAGGAACTTAGTGTAATATTTTTTACTCGCAGTTATTTTTTAACTTTGCAACAAGATTATATGCCTCAGTCCTCTGTCTTTGAAAATTAGTTTCCAGTTCACTAACAGTGCCTATGACATCAAAGTGTACCAGGCAGGATGATCTCGCATAGTACTGAAATCCAATAAATCAAAGCGTTTTGGGAGTACATTCATTATGCGTACAGCTAAGGAATAGAATTTCCTGCCGGAGTCTGTGTTTCCTGATAGCTATAACCTAGGGGTCTTTAAGTCAAGAGTGAATAGATTGCTTCTAGGCAAGCGTGCTCCATCGTCGGCCACATCATCGCTTACCATCAGGTGAGATTGTGGTCAAACGCGAGCCTATCCATTATAAAAAATAAAAAATATTAATAATCCAGATATGAGATTAGCTTTTACTAGAAATATGTTGATTGGTATATTGTTCTCTGTATGTATTCAAAAGTGGTTTCGATCATTACCTACTTCTGACTGCTCAACTATACCAAGATAAGCATTAAGTCCGCCTTTTTACTCTTTTGTGCATGAAGAATTAAATAAATATGAATAGATATTGACATCACTAGCTTCTAGAATTCCTATTTATTCTCCATTTTCAAAATCATCTCATGAATCACGGGTACAGCTTCCAGTGAACACATCTGCATATTACGCAGAGATGAATATTCTCTATCATAAACATGTCACAATAAATAGTCTAACGGATAAGTCTTTGTATGTACGTAAGGCTGATGACACACTGCTGCGGACAAGTCTGTCGTTGCCTTAAGCTATAGTTGATTTGCTATACGAAGGTGATAAGTTCAAATGAGGTTTCAAGTTATTCTTGGTTGGCGGGAGATTTATTAATTGGGAAATGTGGTTAGTACCGCATTTGAAATAGGAACTGGTATTACTGGAATTGATGATGGGTAAAATCTTGACGGAATGGTGGTCGGGGTAAAAGAGAACTCAGAATCAGAGGAAATAACATACTTACATACAAAGATACAAGATATGAGCAAAGAACGTAATCTTTCTTGCAGTCGGATAAAAAAGCACAGAATCACAATATTAAACATTAAAATATGTATCATGCAAAAGAGAAATATTTCGTGTTTGTAAAAACTGATTCTAAAACCAATAAAGAAATCGAAACTAAAATTCTAGATGAGAGAAAGAATAATAGCTGATCGGCTCGAATTGATAATAACAATCAAAGATTACTAAGTACAACAGAACTATCGACTACTACTGGAAATAAATTTCGAAAGTAAATAGCTTTATAATTCATGTGCATTAGACATTAATACTACAGATCCGAAGCCATATATGAGTACTTAACTTTAATCCAAATAGAAAGTATACCATTTAATACAACACTGAATAGCTTTCAATCCAATTTGATAATAATGGATATTCATTAGATTTCTAAACAAATCTTGGACCATCTGACAAAAACAATAATTACAAAAAGCTTGATAGTCGAAAGACAAAATGTTTGAGATTGAACAAGTCACATTTTAGTAGCCTATTCTATTTATCTATCCCATTTGGTTTGAGTCTTTTGACAATAGATATAGCTATCATAATGTCACTTTATATACTCTGAGTACAAAGTAGCAAAGCTATAAAATTTTAAACAACATAAACAATGAACCTTTTGCCAGTAACTTCACTAGAAGACATACCTTTCCTAACAGAAACACGGATAGTACTTCCCTTTGAAGAACTTTTTCACAATGAACTCAACTATCACTTAACTAACCAACATGGCTTCCGTAAACTCAACTGCAAATACAAATATTTCGTTTCCAAAAATAAATTCTTTAAAAAATGTTTCATTGCTAGCTCTAGCAGCGATTTTGTTCGTGTGCAATAAGAATTTCAGCGCATTATAAATTGTAACCTATATCTTAATTCAGGACATAAGTTATCCTGTTTTTAGAACCAAACGCATTCATACGTTTCAGCCTGAGTGATTAATAAGCACACACACACACATAAACCTCTTCCAGTCTATTTAAGATCGTAGCATGACTTTTTGTCCATACATTTCGATTATCAGTCATTTATTAGTCACCTCCCTTCTATCTATTTCTTCATCAGAATCATTTCAGGGACCTAACTCTATTTTAATCATATCAGTGCATCATATCTCCTTTTCTGATATATCTCTTTCAACTCTTTTCTCAACAGTCATGCCTTGTCAGCATCATGAAAAATTTATTCTAAAGGATAAATTCAAACTTTCTGTAAAATCTTCACAATTTCTCCCGGCTCTTGCCACAATATACCGCTACCCTTACAACTAACCAGGCCTGTCGTCTCAGCCTATAAATAATACCTAACCAACAATATCGTAACATAAAATGGTAGAAAGCTGTGTTAAATATTAACTATAACGTTATATTTGTAGGGATGGTCAAAGTGAGGTATGACGAAAGTAACTATTCTTGGCCCCAAGTTGTTGGCAGGGAAATAGTTACCGTTATACTGGAATATGCATCTAAACAATAATTTGAGTACGCGAAAGAAGAGAAATCATAATAATAGGATGTATATATCGGTAATCCACTTACTTTATCAGAAAATTTAATGTTTAGAGAGCTGTGACCGTCAGCAGTGAGAAATATAATTACATTACTTCTTCTTATTAAGACATTAGGTTGTTTCAAGTTTAATTTAGTATTATGGGTGCACTAGAATGAGTCACAGTACGATTCTACAATCGTACGTACAGCTACGTTTCAAATAATGCCTCATCACTTGTGCGAAGCTTTACAAGGTAAACGCTAATACAATCGACTAGACTGAATTTTGGTCAGAAGACATTTCAGTTTTAGTATCATTAATACAAGGCTACTGTAACTTTTCCTAATAAAGAAAAGAGAACAAAATTAGCAATACTTTTGGACCAAAAACCATAGTTAATACCTATGTCATTTATAAGATTTGCTCAGACGTACTTACTACTAATGTTACTTATATTAATAATAATAGACTAGATTTGTGCATAGTTTTGTTAGTAACAAATTATTGTTAAATAATTAGGTTAGTATTAGGTAAGCTAATCTTTTTACAAAATTAAATTATTACTTATAACTAGTCTAGAATTATAATTAACTACTTTAAAAAAAAAACTCAATGTTAGCCACCCCTAACTTAAAATGTATCTAGGCACACTCTGAAATCCACAAAAGGCGATTCTACCACTAGTAGGTATAGAATTAGTCTTTCCGGACTGGATCTACTTTATTTCCTAGCATTGTGCATACTCTGATCGAGGGAAAGCTCTTGAATTCTCGGTTGAATAAAATAGTTTGCTTAGTAAACGGTCTGTTGTTAGATATGTCTTGTGGGTGTTGAGCGTCCACCTGCATGGTGAATGGTGACGTCATAGGCTTTATAAATAAATATATATATTTAAACTAGCTGAATAAAATCATGTTTACTGCTTACATTACCTAAGTATACAAATTTTATTGTACGTAGATTTATACTAAGTAGGTCATGTATATGGGTATAGAGATTTATCTTATCTAGGATTGAATTCTTCTTCGTTAAGATTAAAGTAACTATCGTCCATTTTCAGACATACATCAAAAACACTCTCTTCGTTGCTAACAAACCGTTTGTAAGCAACACAAAGCAGTCGGAGTTCAATGTAAAAGCTGAGCTTTCCAGAATAACTCAACACCTATGCAGCAGAAAAATGTATACTATATGTAATATAATAAAGTGAAAGAATTTTTGGTACGTTTGTTCAAACGCACCATTCCCGTTCGATTATAATTTGGGTGTATTCAAGGCAAGAGTGAATATACTCATAAACTAGTGCACCTCACCATCAGAGATTGCATCACTGCTTACCATCAGGTGGGATCGCAGTTAAGCACTAGTTTATATCAATAAAAAAAAAACATTCCCTGGAAGCACCAGTCGCATTGTACAAATCTTTTTGTTTAGGATAATTAGGTTCATGAAAAATAGTATAAGCTAAAATCACGCTAAAACCCACGGAAGTGGAGCAGTAGCCAAAGAGACGGGTAAAATCGATGGGGACAGCTAGTTCTTTTAAAAAGCCAAAATTCTTCCGGTGTCTACGCTTCCTCATACCTAAGAACTTAGGTCATAATAGGTCACCTTGCGATATTAACTATTTAATCGCAACACCCGCTAGAAGCAGCCCACATCCCCGCCATATATCAGCTGTAAGACAGCCACACACACGCCGCAGAACGTGGTAACTGTAAAACTTGGAACTCGCCCGTATCTCGGATCGGCCGGGCACAATAGCTGCATGTCCGTTCGCTTGCGCACTTATGCGCGGTGCCCGAAGCTATGTAACTGTATCCTGCTCCTATTTAATATAGCAATTATGTTGGGAATCATTTGATCATGTTTAGCGTGACTTGTGGATGGTTAAACAGAAGGGTCAATCTGTCTAAGTGCATCCACAAGTTAGGCAGAAAGCCTAGTCTATCTAACTCCAGATTTCTCGACGCAGTTGAAAGGTAAAGATCAAGGTGACCATTCTTACGTAAAACCTAGTAGTATTTGTCTTTGACAGATGATGTAGCTATGTTCGAATCCAACTAGGCTGGGCAGCGTTTGGGAAGCTACCCAGCATTTTCTCGTCACACATACCACAGAGCCTCAAGACAAAACTTTATGACCAGTGCGTATTGCCAGTGATGACATATGGCTCTGAAACGTAGTCGCTCACAATGGGCCTCATCAGAAGGCTGAAAGTCACCCAAAGGGCAATGAAAAGGGCTATACTCAGAGTTTCCTTACATGATCGAATCAGGAATGAAGATGTCCGCAGGATAACTAAAATTACCGACATAGCTCAAATAATCGCCAAAATTAAGTAGCAGTGAGCAGGACACATTGCACGCAAAACAGATGGTCGATGGGGATGAAATGTTCTGGAGTGATGACCGCGTACCGGAAAACGCAGCGTTGGTAGGCCTGCCTAAAGGTGGACCGATGATCTGGAGAGGGTCGTGGGAATGTGATGGATGTGAGATGCACAGGACCGGTCATTGTGGTGACAGGGAAAACCTATGTACAACAGTGATAATTTCAGCTGAAGTGATGATGATGTTGATGACGAAGTTTCAACAACAAATGATTATTTCGACGCCAACTACATCACTTTTTGTTGTAACAATATTAAGAGCAGTGTCGAGTGGTAACGGCTCCAACTTACGAGTTGTAGGTCGCGGGTTCAAACCCACCCAGGCGCATCACTTTGTGTAATTTATTTCATCACTACTGCTCTCAAAACTGTGAAAGAAAAAATCGTGAGGAAACCGGCATGTCCTAGAATCATAAATTCGAAGATATGTGACATCCACCAACCCGCACTGGGCCCGCGTGATGGTTTACGGCCCATTCCCTCTCCCAGAGAGGAGGCCTGATTCCCAACAGTGGGAACATTATAAGACCAACTATGCTATGCAATGCTATGTAACAATGTTAACATAAAGCAGTCAAATCTAGTCTCTCTTCAACATAAAAAACAAGAGCTGAGAACTTAGCCAATTACTCGGTAAAAAAACTGTAGTCTTATGAAAACTGCTAAAACAAACGATTCGTTTCCTGATCATGTATCATGTTGCCGGCGCCATACAAGTTAAATTCTAACCAGTAAATAATCTCGATTACATCATAGTATATGTAATATACTTTAAGCAGTATACATAAATAGGACAGGGGTGTCAAACTTTTGGTTGTGGATAGAAAGTTCTTTATCTTATTTTATTTGTTGGGAAATTATCACATGGGTTTTCTCGTTTTAGATGGACAGAGAGGGATTCACAGACTTTTGTTTCTTCAGTTGCTCATTGCGGCTCAGACCTGCGGTAACTCTTTTGAACAATTCGTCTTCCAGGTGCTACTCCAGAACATTGACCATGTAATCCGCGAACTACGTATCCTGGTCAGGGTCGCGGGAATTCGATGGAAGCGTGATGCACAAGACCGGTCGTTGTGGCGACGCTTGGGGGAGGCCTATGTCCAACAGTGGACGTCTTTCGGCTGATATGATGATGATGTATCCTGCCATCCTTCCCTTGTTCTAAGTTACTTAGAATCATCGTAAAGTTTTCTTTTTCCAATCGCTTCTGTGAACTATCACGCTGACGCCATCTCTTTCTTCTATTGAAGTTTGAAATCTAAAGGTAAACTGAGCAATGACATAATTTTTTTAGTATAAATTAATTTTAAATACAAGTTAAAAAAAAAAAACAATTTAAATAATCATACATAAACTAAAGTTAAATCAAAAAACCCAGTGTTTTTTGAGATTATTTAATTTTTTTGGCATTGTAATTCAGGTCCATCTAGCTAGAATGTGATGGATAAAAACCACCAAAATCAAATTTATTTTCGAAGATTTTCTTTATGTGGGCTAATTTTACGAAGCTTCTTTAAGGATATTAGGATTTTTTTTCTCGTTCAGAGAATATTTTCTGTGTGAAGTAAATTTAATTTTTGTTCTTGAAAAAACATCGTATAATTAAAAATTCTTTCACAAAATGTTAGCCACCCCTGAAGTAGGAGCTAATGACACGGGCGACAAAGTCTTAACTGTAAAGTCTCGATCAGTATCGCGGTATGCGCAGGCGCATCCCAGCGCGCAGGGGTTACCGCTAAATAGCTGAGCTATGCACATACGTCGAACTGGCACATTCTTCTCACTTTGTGTGTTTTAGATACGTACGGAACCTTTTAAGGTAGACAGAGAGCCTGATAGAAATACGAAAATAATACTTACAAGCCAAGAAAAATTATTCGATTTTCTATACATTTGGTTTAGTTCAGCTGAGATAGTTAGGCGAGCCTATAATTGTATTGTATTGTATGTATATGTCGCAGGGAAATGACGATATCAGGGATTTCGCAGAATCCCTAGGGATATCACGAAATCCCGGTAGATGTCGAATATTTTTGTTTATTACGTCTTCTTACTAAAAGTATCTAGTGATATGACAAAACACCAATTTATCGTCAGTGATATGTCGTTTCACTGAACTAAATCTAGTAAAATGTCAGAAAAGCGGATATCGCGGAATAAAAATCGACCCATGCATTTCTCTCGCTCGCGCATAAAAGGAACCTAGTTAATTTTTTTTCACATAAGTAATCACGAACTAATGAGGATTACATCTGCCAAAGCGGCCTCCTTTAATGCCTTACAACAAACAGCGACAAGATGAGCAAGTCAATTCTTCCCAAGCCTCCACGACACATTTCTCCACACACTCTCCTAATTTATCAAGGTATCAGAGTCCCCAGCATCCATCAAGAACCTAACGAACTCATAATACTATCTCTTCAATTAATCTCAGGGTTTCTGAGCTAAATAATTAAAAACGTATTGAATGGAACAGTAAATACGGCCGGGCTACATTGTCGGGGTACGTGACGTCAGCTTCCGCGGTATTCAGATCATGTGCCCCGGCCTAATGTTATGACGGCGAGTTGTTTTAGAGGGAACAATGTAAAAGTTTAGAACATAGGTAGGTATGAATAAATTTTTGAATGATTTCGTGGATTATATATTTTTTTTAAAGGTTAATCATTCAATGGCTTGTCTCGCTCTAGGGCGGAGCAGGAGAGAATGTCAGACTTTTACTGACTTAAACCACACCTACGTTTCTTTTTTGCCCTTCACGTTCCAGAATATTTTAACAAGAAAAAGACATTATGACATTATGTCATGTTTAAGGCAAATAGTCTTATCGTATAGTTAAGTACCAATTTTTTTATAAATTTGTTAGAATATTGGTTTATTAAAAACTACCTTTTACCAGCCGTTTATGTAGAAAATTAACCCAAAGGAACATCTCCCGGGATGAAATGTACCCTATATGCCATACACATCAAATACTTCGTACGATCTTTAACATCGTTTTTCTTTCACAACATTAACTAATATTTAAAAGCAATTAGAAATAAATTATAGACAATAGGTGAATAATTATAATTAACTAGCTTTTTCCCGCGACTTTGCCCGCTTACGTAAAATATAGCCTATGTCACTCAGGAATAAAGCAGCTTTCTATCGGTGCAATTTTTTTTGCAATTGGAGCAGTACTTTCAGAGATTACCTCCTACAAACAAAAAAACATAAAAACAAAAACTAACTTTACCTCTTTATTATATTAGTGTAGATTTGTTACCTAAAGTTGCCTGAAACGAAATTCAAATACAAAATTTTAAATGTCAAAAAAAAGCTCTAGCATTTGAAACGTATCCTTGAGAATAAATTGGCCGTGTTCGACTCTATCAGACATCTCAATCTAACTTAGATACCCTATATTTTGATTCCTTATTTATTCAAACACGACCTGAAAGTCATATAAATGTATGTTTGTGCTAAAATATAGCAACACTGTAACATGGTCAGATCGGTCAGCTTTCTGAGCGAACGCCAAAGCAACCTAGTTTCGTTACCCCAGAATGATAAGTATCTCAAATATTATTATATATTACGAATATAATTTATACTTAATATTATACATTGTGATACTAAATTTAAGTTTGGAAATGGTTCCGTTTAGAGAGACAGAATAATAAGATAATAAAACTATCGGTGCAATGTTGAATGAAATTGATTTAGCTTTGGAATGAATGTTGAAATACCACCAACACCACAAATCCAGTCATACTCAAAGTGTGCTCCGCGAAACCCTGGGGTTCCGCAAAGCCTCTTTGCAGGCTCCATGTTAATACTGGTTATAATGAGGAAGAAAGTATAAAGATGTCTTTTGACTTGTTCCTTCATTAATTCTATTGTTATTTAATTGTTAAAAAAATATAAAGCAATGTCCATACCTCACATTAGATTTTACGACCTATAGAAAATAATACTATCACGATAACTCATTAAAAGTAAATTTTGCCCATAAAGTATTTTTTTTAGTTAAGGGCTCCCTTAAATATTTTCCAATAGAGTTACGTAAGAGAAAAAGTTTAAGAACTGCTGTTCTATACACTTGAACTGTAAAAGGTAACTGCAGTTTCCATTTGTTAGTAACATAGAACACACTAGCTAAAATTTAAAAAAAAATCTATTAATGAATAAGAAACACAATATAAAATAAATAACGAAATTGGTCCAGCAATTCTCGCGTGATGACGTGATCAAAGGAAATAGACATTTCGACGTTTCATACCCAAAAAGCCATTGCTAAGACTCCGCTGTCTGTCTGTCCGTCAACAGGCTATATCTCATGAACCGTGATAGCAGTTGAAATTTTCAGACAATGTTTTTCTGTTGCAACTAGAACACCAAAAAAAAAACAGAATAAAAAAAATTAAGTGGCGCTACCATGCACGTGATTTGTTTGGTACCTCGGAACCCTTTGTGCACATGAGTCCGGCTCGCACTTGGCCGGTTTATATATATTGTGAACACTCAATTGGACAGAAAAGCAAATAAGAACTCCTAATCAAAGCCAAGAACACACTGGAAATAATTTCAAAAACTATTTAGCGAAGACATTCAAAGCGTCCTACTTATAGTTATGAAAACCTAGATAATAATCTGTCTACATGCAAATTGGGCATCACAAATAACATTAATGTCGGGCTTACGCTGCGCCTTGCTTATATCGGACGATGTTTTGAAATTATTGAGTTAGAATCGGCGTAAGTGAAATTCTTGATCTTTGATTATAATATTTACTTATTGGGCCAGGTTTCGCACGGGGCCAGGGGCCCAAGTCTGCTAATTTTATAAATTCGTCATTCCAACACGATGTCATCGTCACTTTGCTAAAAGTCCGTAATCTGCTAATTCATAATGATCAATCATTGATCGTCAATGGTCTCGCAATGGAGTTAGTGGTAAAATGACAATATCGAGCTTATTAAAAACAATGACTTCACAATGACATTTGTGATTGTAGGTCGCTGATCAAAGGAACTGTCAAAATTTTTGCAGATTACCGCATACGTCAGATATTCATTTGTCATTAAGTACGAGATTACCGTTTCTTTCAATGGAGTGTCAGTGGTTGACCATTGGAAAGTCATAATGACACCATTATAATAGCAGATTACCAAAACTTGTCAAAATCAACAATTATGAAATCAATGTTATACCACTCTGACACTATTGCAATAGCAGACTTGAGGCCCAGGCCTTGGTAATGGCCATGGTCGAACGAGGGGTAATGGACAACGGTCGCCTCTGCGTGCAAAGCAGAGTAACACTAAGGTACGTGGTAGATAACCGTGGAATAAAGGTCATTGACCCTCCTACATTTGTTGATATTCTTAATTTCAAAACCGAAAATAAATACATAAAGCTGTCTTGAATCGACATGGTTTACCTTTAAATGATCTAGTAGTTAAAAGCAGTTTAATGTTTGTTTTTTGGGAAAAACAAACAGCGGTGAGATAGCGGTCAAGCGTACCTATCAACAATAAAAAAGAAGTGTGGCATTCGGGGACTGCCGCGGTAAAGCTATTGCATAGCATTTTTATCAACTTATGCAATTATAATTATTTATTTGTTTTATTTATGCAGTATTTTTTTTCCTTTGTTTTTTTTTCTTTGATATTAATTGAAGTTACACTTTCACACATCGAATTGAATTTTGATTGAGTGAACAATCACACTCATTTGTTTTCTTATCGGTCACCACGCTCAAAAAACAAATGAGTGGGGTTGTTAAGTTATTTTCGTTACGGAATTTCTGGATTCGGTCTCCACGCTCAAGGGCCGCGATAGAAGCTATGCCATAGCTTAAAAAAAAGGTCAATGTACGTTAAATCTGGCGCCTTCTACAGTAAAGGAGGCGGCCGCACGCGTAAGGGTACGTACGTCCTCTCGCTCCAGCCGCTGGTAGCTCGCCGACAACCGACAACCCTAGCGCCAACGCCGAGTAGGTATAAAAGTGAATTACCTACATTGATTTCTATACCTATCTGTTTTGTGGCTCAACTCTCTGAACCCTTACAAAGTTTTTAAATACACGCACAATGACCCTATATTAGTATTCTCTAAATGAAAAATACGTTGGTAATATAATACTGAGATCGTAAATGTCCAATGGCAATCATTATGCGCATACCGTATTAGACGATATATCTTGGTACTAACTATAAAAGTGGTACCATACGTTGTTTTTACCAGTTCATATAAAGAACGATTATTCTTTTAAAGTGTGACATTCAGTTTTATTGAACAGACTAGCTGCCGCCAGCGTCTTCGCTCACGTGACATTAGAAAATAATTCCAAGGGAATCTACTCCCAGGGTAAAAAGTATCGTATGTGACCAGGGTATGGTCTACCCGTGTACCAAGTTTCGATAAAATCCGTTCAACCGTTTAAGCATGAAGAAGTAACAAACATATACACAAACACATCATCATACATACAAACTTTAGCATTAATATAATAATGTGTTATAGATGGACCGATGACCGGAACCTGGTAAGGGTTGCGGGAATCCGCTAGATGCGAGACTCATTGGACCGTTCCTCGCGTCGACATTTGGGGGAGGCCTATGTCCAACAGTGGACGTTTTTCGGCTGAAATGATGACGATGACGATAGACGAACAAATAAAGGCCTAGATGTCAGTACCAACTCATTTCTAGCTAAGTATGCTTCAACGTTCGACTGGCCTGTAGGTCTAATGGTTCGTGACCCTGACTGCTATGCCGAAGGTCGTGCGTTCAATTCCCACCCAGGATAAATGTTTGTGTAATTAGCACAATCGTTTGTTCTATGTTTGGGTGCAATTTATCTTTAACATAGTACTCATACCACAAGCTCTGCTTAGCTTGGGACTATACGGTGTTGTGTGATAATTTTGAAATATTATTATCATTATCACAGAAAAGATGAAAGAGATTAGAAAGGAAATACTTTCCGATTTGTACTACAACGAGTGTCGCCGCTTGTCTCACACCCTTTAACTCCACTACAGGGAATAAAACAATACTCGACGAACGCGCATTACGCAACTAACAGACCACGCACACTTAGATCGCAAGTTTGCTATTGGTAGTTGAACTATGAGCATTGCCCTACTTTGTGGCTCGCCTGCTCCGCTCACAAAGTCATTCTTACCTCTTTCATCTGTTCTTTGATCACTATATTATAACTTCGACCACATCATTACTTGCCTTCAGGGGAAATAGTGGTCAAACATTTGGAATTTCACAACCACATAAACAAACTCGTCGTCATCCTCGATTCCTAGTCTGTTTACTTATAAAAACTAGCTTTTAATAATCTGCTCTGCATAGTAAATACATCGCAAAAAGTCTAGGTAGCCTAGATCTTCAGATTGCAGGGAAAGCTAGCTTTCTAGGTCCCAAGTTCTATTTATTAGCCGTTATCGCACCGTCTCTATGGATAGCCATATTTGTCACATTCTCAATAATGCTACTGTGTGATAGATTCTGATGGGTTCTTATTAGTCTGATAGCAAGGTAATAGGCTATCAGGGTATCTTGTTTTGATGGGTCTGGGAAATTTGTGGTGTTGAGAAGTTTGGGCGGTTTGTGTGGTTAAATATAAGGTGGGTGATAGGCTATTGTTTATGGTTAGATCGCGTTATTTAAAAATGAATACAAATATACCAAGTAAAACACGAGTTTTCTTAGATTTTATAGAAGAAAATAGGTGCAAATATAGAGATTGTACCTACAGTTAAAACAAAATCGAAATAAACAAATGAATAGCTAATTTTAAAACGAGAATTATTTTCCTTACATTTCGAATACCGAAATCAGAGACACAATAGAAAAACAATGACAGAGTGAACGCCGACGTTCGCTTGGGGTTTAATGAATTAAATATAAAGGTTATTTGTACTTAAAATTTTAAGTGAATATAAAGATATCACAGTTCAATATGCCGTTTCGTAAAACAACAATTTATAGCTAAACATCGTGTTATGTGGTAGGTATAACTGTCATGACACCAAATAAAATAATAATTCGACAACAATTATTATTATGTAAATGTATGATCGGTTATATTCGTCGTAAACAAAATTATTTCCTTATCAGTGACATCTTATTCTTGCCTTCGTTACGGACAACAGGCGTAAAAATATGAACAATTTATTTATTGAATCAAATCAGATAAAGCAGCTACAAAAATGTATCTCAATACTCACATAAACTCGTAAACTTTGTTCTAAAACACAAATTGTGTTCAACACAAAACTATTCATCATCGTAAAAAGAAATTTTTGACAAGTTCCCGACTGTAAGTAACTATGCCACATAGGGACCAGTATAACTTGACAGACGACGAAAAAACGAACTAAATCTAAATATACTGAGTTTGACACTTCTTTGACATTTGCCCGTACAACTAGCGCCACCTTCAAGTACCAAGATATACTGGGCTTACTACACAAGTGTTTTCCCACAAACTGCTTTTGTGTGAAAACATTAATCACCCATTCAAAGTTGTATGATACGCCTTCACTATGGGAAACTAAAAAACCCGCAATTCCGTATTTAAAAATATTTTTTCTATAATAACTCAACACAGTTTCATTTAAAAAGTGTTTTAGTAAAAAAAAGTAGTTCATTGCTGTCATTTCGTTTTCCTAGTGCAATCACTTTTGGCTTTAGCAAAATAAGCAAAGACGGAAAAGTACAATTAGTCTTAATTAATTGGCGTTAATTTAATTTAAATAACACCTGTAAGTAATGATACTTTCTACTGACATTTAGAAAAAGAGAGTATCAAGCTATCAATTTTACATAAGCCGGAAAAGTAAACTCGTGGAAAGTGCTATTTTAAGTAGAATAATAAATAATTAAAGCGTGGTAAAAAAACTAAATTTAATGTGTAGTGAAAAAGAAAGTGTGAAGTTACACGTCTCTTAAATGGATTTTATTGACAAGACATCCTCTTCCAATCAATCGACATTATATTAGAATTTGTCATCAAGCAAGTATCAAGATTTGTGTGACGGGAAACCAGTCGAAAACTGACCAATATTTATCAAAAGACAATCAAGATATGTAACGAAGAAAATAATCAGAAAACTTTGGTAATAAACCAAAGAACTTCAATCTGATTTGCAGCTAGATTAATGATCCACGCACGACAGTTCTAGCACATAGTTATATCACAGAACGTTCAACAATTTTTCTTGAAAAACCACCATTTTTCATGTCAATCACAACGGATGTCGTCGGCCCAGATTCTTGCGGCACATAGGCTTTTTATCCCGAATCCCACGCGGGCGGAGTCTCGGGTAAAAGCTAGTTATAAATAATGACGCTACATTAAATCCGCTAGGCGTTCTCTAGGTCAATTCATACCATGAATGGCACATAATTTACAAACTCATTACATTACTTTAGACCGGTTTTGTCGGGTAAATGGATTTTTCACATCAAAACGCGGAAGGCTGAATGTGTTGTAGAAAATTGTTTAACATAAAATATTGATTTTGATCGCTATTTGAACGATCAGGGAGTACAAGCATTATTAATGGACAAAGCTGGACTTTTAACCAGGTTTCCGGGCCTTGTTTCAACGTTTCCCAATGATGGCAGTAGGACAAACATGATTGTACTTAGAGCATACGCTTTATATGAAATGGAGTAGGATATTCTCAGGCTCATGAAAAAGAAACCTCCTATTAATGACAACAAGTTGTTCAATAATTACGTGAGCTGCTTTTGGCGATAATTTTTACCCCGCGTCCCCTCCTAGTGAGATGTCGTGAGATTTGACTCAACACGCTTCCCCTCTCATTTTACGTGATATTGCGTTGAATTGTTTTTATTTTTAAAATATTATATCCATTTACGACTAATTAAGTTTTGCTCAGATATTATAGAGTTACTTGTGTAAAACGCGATTCAAGCCGACATTTCTTCTCCCGCAAGGGACATTGAGTGAGATTAGGCTCAACACGAAGGGGATTGAGCCTAATCTCACATAATTCTCTAATTGAATCACGTAATTAATCGCCATATTGCCATACGTTACAAAAGTGTTACTATTCCTAAAGCCCTTAATGGTAAAAGACCTAAATTCATAAAAAAATAATTAAAAGAACATACACTAGTGCCATAAAACGGTTAACTAATAGTCCAATCATATTTATAACCTAACTCACAAGGTGAAAGTAAGATATAGACTTTCATGTGCAGTTAAACTTGACTGGAACGAAAATAGGTTAGACTCGTAATGTATTGAGAATCACCTGTCATTGGAACTGCTATTGTTATGGTTATAACTGGTTATTTATCAGTAATTGAATGGGCTGCACACTTGGCCACCGATGGGTTCATAAATAATCACACTGGCTCTACGAATGCTTATTCTCATTACTTTAGTTTTAATTAAGAATAAGTACTTTATTTGTTGATTGTTATAGGTGCTCAAATCTAGAATATATTCATGTTATCTATAGCTATTTGACAATAACTGAGTTTGTTTGGATTAGTAGTCCCTTAACTAAGTTCATTTGATGGTCCCTAAACTAGGTAATATATACTAGATAGGTAGTACACAAACGAGATTGATTTGATAGCCCCCAAACTAGGTCGATTTGATTGTCCTCAAACTAGTTTGAATTGATAGTCCCCAAACGAGGTAGATTTGGTAGTATTCACACTAAAATTTGATAGTGCTCATATTAGGTTGATTGAATGGTCCCCAAACTAGGTAGTATATACTAGATAATACACAAACGAGATTGATTTGATAGCCCCCAAACTAGGTCGGTTTGATAATCCTCAAACTAGTTTGATTTGGTAGTCTCTACACTGTTCACTGTTTTTAAGATTCGTGATTGGGATTTTTCCTGATTATAAAACTAGTAGGTACTTGTATATATTATCGCAAACGTTCTATACATTATCGTAAACTTTCAGTCCATGTGATTCATTTTTCTAAAATACTTAAACAATGGACGCACATTTAAAAAAAAATTCATAATGTCGGAAATCACTTTGGATAAATAGTTTAACCAATAACAAACACAGAGTTAAGCTAACTGCCTAGAAAATCATAAACAAAATGCCTATCCAAGAAAAATACACAACCCTAATCAAACCAATTCACTTCTTACACAACAGCTAAAGCCATCAACCAAACAATTTTATCATTATCTAAACAAAACGCACCAATCACCGCTCGTCTAAGAACCGGAAAAAACCGGTAAATACCAGTTATTGTCTCATTATACGTGCTTTCGCATTTTATAAGCAAAAACTGATGTGTGATAGATAGATTTGAACTTGAAGCAATGATTTATTTGATTCTATTGACGTGCGTACTGACTGCCAATAGGGCAGTTGGTTGGAGAAATCTATCAAACGCTGACACTTGTTTAAGGCATGTTGTAAAAGTGTCTATTAAGGGTCCCTGGGCTATATTGTGCTGGTTACAGTAGCTACAAATGAAGTAATTGAATTTTATGTGGCAGATCCTTTAGGATTGTCGTTTGATTTGTGGAGTTTGATATTGATAGTGGATGCTGTTTGTATCTTCAGCTAGAACCAGGTTCTCTATATTTGTTCAAGCACGTACAATTTTACTGTATTTAACAGCAGTCCTATCTTTAACTTCAGCTTCATCATTATCATCATCATTTCAGTCAAGAGATGACGACTGTCAGATATAGGCCTTTCTCAGGTGTCTTCAGCTTAAAAATCACTTATATTTAGATTTATTTTCTCTTTACACAACCTTTCATCAGTCCTGACATTGCCATCTTTACAAGATTCTCTACAAACACTTCCCTAAGCAAGTCCATTCCGTAATTAAACAAAAAACTAAGAAAGGAAGTAAGCAAGTGTTAATCAAGTAAACGGCAACACTCCTAAGCAATCACACGGAATAAGTGCCAAGAAAACCGCAGTAACGAGACGTTGGTAGGAAAAACTATCGCCATATCAAAGGGGAGCTTTCTAACTTAACCGCTCGAAGAATGCAAAGTTTAATTGTGGAGAAAACTTAATAACATCACTCGGTTCCGCAAATGGCCGCGCGCGAAAACTCTGTACTTCACCACTAGAAGATATCAGTTGGTTTGGATATGGTATTTAATCTTTAGAATTTGGAAGAAGTGATCTGATGCATACGAGATGTATAGGACGAATTGTTGTGACGACACTTGAGGAAGATTTATGTCCAATAGTGGAAGTCTTTCGGCTAAAATGTTGGTGATGATTTGATGAAGAGAAATCTAAAGACGATTATGAATGTAACAATGTATTATTATTAGACAAGGCACTTTAATTGATTGAAACATCTTATGTATTTCTCAGAGTGGCATCGCTAGATATTACAACGCTAATTGAGGAAGAGTCAAGTCAACTTTGTAATTTTCTGTATTCTTGGATGATTTGTGAAAAGATCATCTAGAATTAAAAAAAAATAAACTGCCCAAAAATAGTAAAACTAATAACAGACATACATACTCTAAGAATATTTATTTCTAAATTAAAGTATATAGTCCTGTGAAGGTAATTACACCACACCAACGACCAACAGTTTCAAATCAAGAATCAAAAACAAAAGGCAATCACAGAAACGCCTCATCCGAAACAAAACACATCTCCATCGTATCGCATACTTCCCAGTAAGTTAATGGCTGCCTAGAAACTAAACCGAGTATTTACACAGCAAAAACGCATTGCAGTTCAATGAATGTCAGCTGCGACAGTACTGACACATTTGTTGGTGGCGCAGAAGTAGTTTTTGAAGTCAGTGGCATTGGCATTTCAAATGCCAAGATGCTGTTTGAAAAGCTTTAGAAGATTAATTTAAGCTGTTACGTGAAAGATGAATGGATTGTGTGAAGAGTGATATGAAAGAAAAATGACGAATGACAGGGTAGAATGGAAGAAAAAACGTGTTGCGCCAACCCCTTAATAAGATGGGACAGAAGCAGGAAGATGATGATGATGACGTGATTACGGATATACTCGTATACATACACAAACTGCTGTCATTAACTTCACCCGCGTGTTAGCAGAAAATTACCCAAAGCGAACATAATTTCAGAATAAAAAGTATCCTGTGTGCTATTCTAGAATATTATCTACCTGCATATTAGGTTTCATCGAAATCCGTTCAGTAGTTTTTGCATGAAATAGTGGCAAACATCCATACATCCATATATAATATTAGTAAGATAGGTACAAATATAAATTCACGCCTTTTTTCTCCAGATGAAAGCAATAGCTATAAAAATTATAATGGCGATATTTTTATTTAAAAAAGTAAATCAACCAGTTATCCTGTACAGAATAGTAATAATAAATTTTTCATTTTGATTAAGACCGTGCTACTAGACATGAACGCAGCTAAATAGGAGTTAGACGTTACTTTAATACCAATAAATCATCAAAGTGCAGGTGCAAATTTCTAAGTGCTACCAACGCAGCTTTTACTAATCCACTGCCTTCACATGAAGAAAAAAGTTTCTAATACAAGTAAACACTCCTTAAGGAACCGCAGACTATTACTGAACAAATACCGCCACATTTTTTCTAACAGCAGCTGATGGAGCTGTTAAAAACATCAATCTATCATCAGTTTACGATTGACAAGTCAATAAAGATGGCAAAAGACAGAAAATTACTTAGATATCCTTATATGTCGTGTAGGAGTCATTTGACAGACAATATAAGGGTCCGATAAATGGGTTGTTTGCAGAAGCTTACAGATTGGCCGATTTTGTAGTCTATAAAGAATGGGCCACGGTTGGATGGTTGAAGAAGTATTGGGTGCTGGTCGTGGTGCTTAGTAGCAGGAGGTTTATGAAACTACATACTTTAGATGTCTTTGTAGAGACTTTGTCACTACAAAGTCAATATATATGTATCTGTATATCTGTGGAAATATGTACATTTTATTTTCACACTTGGTACCTCTATTTGTGATACCCATTGTCATTGCTTTTAAATTTATATATTCAACATTATTATTATCACATTTGACTTGATCTTTCCTTTCATTATTTTTATCGATGATATCGTGATCATTATCACTATCAGCTTCAGTCAACTTACTTTATACTATGGATTGAATATCTCTATCCCTTGCAGCATCAAAAACATCCATACCTTTTGGATCCTTCATAATATCTACTTCGCGGCCCTCAAAAATCTCACCTTCACAAGCTCACATAGCACCTTGCTACCGATGTTACCCGAAAAATGCCGAGGCATCTTGGCTAATGGGAGATTTCTGTTTTACAACCGGACATCATAAATGCATAAAGGATGGGTTGTATTCCAACCCTGGGATATAAAAAACCATCCCCTTTGTCCTAAGGGCCGCGTATTAACACGTACGGGTTCTAATGCCGACAGAGGTATTATTTTTTATGTTTGTGGATATTATAAAGTTTGATTTTATATTTTGTTTTTGAAATGAAAATAAAGTAAATCCAGTTTTCGTGCGTAAAATCAATAATTGTTTTAGCGAAGAAGTGGATTTTTATAGACTTTGAACTAGTTGTTATAAAAATAAAACAACAGAGGTATTTTGTTTATTGGTTGTACACTTCATTTTATGGATCTCAAAATCAATTTGATTGACCATCAAAATATCTCTGGTTCTGCATTCCTAGTCGAAGCCGCCGGCAGAAGAACCAACCGTTTTGGGTCTATTAAAAAAAATAACGAACAGGTACAAAAGCCTGAGTAACCATATCCCGTGACGAAATTTAAAAAAAAATGCAGCCACCATTTTAGTAGAATGCGCGCGAAATTGCAAAGCGATGATGCAGTGGTTTTTTCAATTGAATCCTCCTGTCCTCCATTATAAATAGCAAAAAGGTTCTTAAAGCTTGAAATGATATAGGAATACTCCATTTATTGGACATTAGAAGTAAATTGCTGTTTCTCGTAATAGATTTAGGATAATACTTTGACAGAATTGATTGCCACAGATTAAGCAACAAGTTTGCCAGTCACTTTGACCTAGTTGTTGCCAGCTTATAAAATGCATGTATATAAAAAAGCAATTTGTAATTGCCAGACTAGGTACCATTGTTTTTTATTATAAAAAAATATAATAAATTGCTCCAATCAAAATATCTTTAGACTTTCAAAATAATCATTTTGTAATTATTCTCGTTTATAACTGCTACGTTCGCGCGAAAGTGGAGCGAAACATGGCCATAGATACTTATAACTTTAGACATGTTTTTGATGGTCTACTAACCTATTAAAAAATAAAATCTTTGAACTACTATATATAGATCATTATGTTAAGCCCTCCAGCACAAAACCTGACCAAAATTACTGACGCACTCATTCTCTCACACACACAAACCCATACATTTACCTGCACTATGGTCAAAACACCATCCGTCACACATCCAAACAAAAATGGTCTAACTTGACGATTTTATAATAATACCGAAGGGGAATCTACGCCATAACTACAAAAAAAAAAGTTTATTCCCCTATTCGTCTGGCCCTACGCCCATCTCCGTAGGTACTTTTATTACGGTCTTCGGTACCGCCTGCATTCGAAACCCAGCTTTGACTTGTAGGCAATACAGTCTGTTTTTGATTGTAGGGCCTGATGGAATACTAAGGTAGTAATCTTTGAGCTTCATCAATTATCTTCAGTCGGAGTTAATTACTTTTATAGAGCGGCCGAGGATTTTTTTAGGATTCCGTAACCACTAGGCAACTGTATCATGAGGTATGAGCGCAGAGTTTGCGGTGAAACAATGTGAGTACATTGTATAAAGACCTTTAGTACTAGCATTTTAATAAGTAGTTTCTTTACTTAATATTACTGTAATTTTTAGGTTTACTTCGACAAGAAAAACAGTTTATTATCTAAAACTTGTGGCCTTCCTCGGCTTTGCATGTAAATAAATTATATACACGAATCTTCCTTCTTTATTGTTCTATCTATTTGCGAAAAGCGCATCAAAATCGATTGAGTATTTTATGAGGATTCAGCGAATAAACAGACAGACGTGGATTTTTTTATACTGTAAAGATTTATCATGAAATGAAAGTGAACGTATATATGTTTTATTTTTTCTTTTTATGTTATTGATGCTTCTTCATGCACGAAAGAACATATTTTTCTTAACTGCCTCATATAACATAGTATGCAAAACTCTAACATTAATTTCATATGCAATAACTTGACTATATGTTTATTCGATAGTAAAATAAAACAGGGTCCACACTTGGGAGCAAGTTTTAACTCAGCAAGGATTTTAATTTTTTCTTAAAATTGGTTTTAAAAATTAAGTATTGTGATGTTTTTGGATTGGACGGGGAATTTAGTAATTTTTAGTAACTAAGTAGGTATGTGATATTTATGTATTTTATGCAAGCTTGGAATTATGAATATTATATATATATAGAATTTAAAAAATGAGTGTACCTATTTTTATTTTGAGATGATTTGCATGCCCCTGTGTCAACTTTTTACCTTGTGAGGTCAACTATGTATGAACACCCATGTTTGCAAATAAATGATTATCATTATTATATGTATTATTATTATTAAAACCTTATGCCAGCAGCTTCACCCACGTGAATATAGGTATCTTCAAACAAACTTTGGACCCCGGTTTCATAGACTTAACGGATTTTAAAAAATCCTTTCATGTTCTTTGTGTACTTTGTACATGATGTACATCATATATATCACAAATATTCGATTGATTGAAAATTTGGCGTTCTAGGCTTTTTTTTTTCGCTGGGAAAAGTCATCCAATGACAACCCCCGCTCTTGGGCGGAGCGGGAGATAGTGTCAGACTCTTACTGACTAAAAAACCCATCCCGTTCCTTCAGGCCTTCACACCGGGGCTCGAGCGCCCTTTCGGATTACCCTGCCCCAGTAGGCTTCGACCCGGCTGGGCCCCTGCTGTTGCTGACAACTCCTTGAGGCGCGCGGGAACAGCGCGCGCCGTCGACGACTTGGGCTTGGTCCGGACGGTTACCGGACGGCCGGACAGCGAGCTACCCATTGCTCTCTGTCCGCAAGCCCGCGCCTACGGTGGCTGGAAATCGGGATCGGAATCCCGGCGGCGGCGAGAGCGCCGTTGCCTGATGCAGCGTTCTAGGCTCAAGGGTTTCGGCTGGGCGTTGATAAGTCAAGACTTTGCCTTTTATATTTACAGATAGAAGACGATGAGATTTTATCGAAAATAATATTTAAAAAATCTAATGTCTATTGTAATTAGGTAACAGTTTTATTTAAACAAGCTAATAGATATTTTAAAATTGAATAAAAGTACAGTAACTGAAAACGTACTTAGCTTACAAGCTATTAAAAACCGATAACTTTATTATAATTTTCAAATAACAGCAATTACTTAGTAATTTAAGTCAATAACATAATAATTTTAATTACAATAGTCTAATTAAGCTTTAAAAACATTACACAATTATTTAGGAATAAAGTTTATGCATGCAATTTTGTTATACCAACATGGCCGAGGTTTATTTCTTTACAATACATAATGATCGACCAAGATCACTAATAAAAGGCTATTTACAATGTAAACGAGAGATTTCATGATTATGTTTGATTTTAATATCCCCTGTTTCTTCTTTGTGAGATTTTTAAATAGACTCGGTTTAGTCGACAGGATGAATGGTATAGTGAATTTGCATTTTTTTTGGAGTACAATAAAGTATATATCTATCTATCTATTTTTTTTTTATTAATATCATATTGTTATGTTTATAACTAGCTTTGCCAACAGCTTTGTCCGTGTGAAAATAGAAAATATATAGCTGTCACTTAATGACATAAAATAGTATTCTACTGTAGAAAGAATTATGAAATTCGGTTCAGTAGTTCTTGATTTTATTCATTACAAACAAAAATATAAATCCTTTCTCTTTATAATAATAGTATAGATAAACCGAGAAAAATAAAAACATTTAATTAATACGCTAAAGACAATAACTCCTAGCTAAAAGATGGCGTCAAAAAATTCTTCCGCATCGCTGTCGACAGCAAGTGTTCCCGTGAGCTTTGCCACGTTATATGGAAATGCTTAATCTCTGACTGAGGTAAAAACCAGCCCTTGGGTATAAAACTGCAGTAGTTTTCAGTGTGACCAACTTTAAATTTAGGAAAAATTGCCGGTTTTTGACGAAAGATACAGATAGGCTCCATGTATAATACTAGTATATAGATGCATCAAGGGAGGAAAAGGTACTCATCAAATAATTTCCACCGGTCAGGGTGGAGCGAGAAGGCGTGTCAGACTTTTACTAACTAAAACACACCAGTGTTCCTTCAGTTGCATTTTGCGTTCCTGGGCCACGGTAACTCTTTCAAACATTTCCACAGGCCTAGCAGACTGAGGTGTGCGTGGAACACAATACGCCGTCGACTCGGGCTTGGTCCTTATCAGATGGCCGGACAGCGAGCTACCCATTGCTCGTCGTCTTCAAACTACGGTAGCCGCGGGGCGTCTCCTGCAGTGCACAGGAGTAACTTCTAGTATGAAGTTCTAAAGGAAATATGCTCTTTCACACTCCCTCCCCTATTTTCCGACTCAGCTAAACCCACTACTTCTAAACTAAACAAGCAGTTACTTTCCTCAACCACAGTAACTCAACTATGACACATCATAACCACTTTCCGCGACTTACGCGCTGTAACGCGAGGAGCGTCACTAAACGACTCCTGCGCATGCGATCCGCGCATATCATATCACGCCTTTACATGAATATGGAGTATGCGGAAGGCAAGGTCAAAAAGTTAGGCAGTAAGTACCTGGTTTCACGCATTTTAATTGATAACTGTTCAGGTTTCATACCAATTATGGCAATTTGATGTAGATTTTGCCCTGGGGCCTTACCATGAGCTCTTATCACGATTCATTTGTTGACCTAAACTGAACTTCTTTTTTGTTATTATAGATTTTGACTACACAGTCGAAACAATAAGTTTTTTTTTGCCTACTGCAATCTTCTCTTCCAATTAACCCTCCTTCAAGGCTAGAGTGAATAGGCTCTTAATAAACTAGTGCGCCTCACCATCAACGTTTGCATCATTGCTTACCATCAGGTGGGGTCGCAATCAAGCACTACTTTATACCAATTAAAAAAAAAGAAACAAGTTTCTCGTACTAAAATAAGGAATATATTTTATCACCTTAACAGCTGATTTATATTTTTATTTCTAAAGCAAAAACTACTTTAAAGAATTCCTCGGTAATAATACTCAAGGTATCATTACATTTGAGAGATTGGACTTCTATGCACAAATGTAAGGATGTTACACAAAAGATACATCCAGTCAATGATGGGATTTTTGAGAATAAAATAGAAAAAACTGTGACCGTCTGGCGCCAATGACTTTAGAGTACCTGCTGGATCAGAGGTGCTCAAAGTTTTAAAAAAGATGATTCTTCGATTCATTTTAATGGTACCAACTCACTACGAATATGTATGAATGTCTTATCAAAGTTGTTGAGAATTTTAGGTTAGTAAAAAGCTTATTATAGATAGAACAAATTCTTCACAAACTTTGAGTTAAGGGTTTACAAATCGACGATGAAGTGACAAGAACCTTTATCTACCAGAACATAATTTTACAGGAAACGAAAAAAACGTTTTATTTATTTTAAACGCAAGGTATGAAAAATATTATTATTGGTTATATTATACAAGGAGCGGATATATAATATATATAACCAATAATAATATTTTTCATACCTTGCGTTTAAAATAAATAAAACGTTTTTTTCGTTTCCTGTAAAATTATGTTCTGGTAGATAAAGGTTCTTGTCACTTCATCGTCGAAATGAAAAAACTTTTTACAAAAAATACAATTGGTTCAAAAAAAAAACATTAATAAGTAATAAAATGATTTTTCACAAAAAATTAAAGTAACTTTTTGGGTTATACAAAGTTACAAACTACCTCTAGTTTGTAACTTTATATAAGCCAAAAAGTTTATACACTTAACTAGAGGTAACTACAATGGCGGTACGACACTGCAGATTTTTTAAATCAAATTTTAAAAATGCCATGTTATAATGGAAACAAACTATATCGAATAATTACCAGTTCAAGTACTTTACTCTAAAAAATACATAACATTTTAAGTGTTACAAACACAACTAAGTATCGAAACGTTGAGCACCACGGACTCTAACAACAGCCCTACCTGTACAATTCTGTTACCCAAATTGTACCCATAATAATTGCCATTATTACCGACAACTGCAGTTAGATGGTAGATGTTGGGCCATTGCACGCCATTGTGGGCCACATAACGACACAGAAAGTCTTTTGTATTATTGTTAGATTTGCTCTGAACTCGGACTACTCACATGATTTAAAGTTGGAAAGTTTTGAGACAAACTGTGGATTTGAAGTTGAAAGGCAGACTGAACAGGCTTAAAGATGGTCTAGTCAAAGACACTGTAAGAATCATGTTATAGATTATTGAAAAGTTTAAACTGTATAGTATTGACATGACCTCACGTTGTCAACCTTTAAAGTAAGACCTTAATTGATTCAGTGACAGAGAACCTAAACAACTAGATCCAGAACTCCAAATGCATGAAATACTAATCTTCGTAACGAAGGTGAGCATAAATACATGCAAAGACTTTTTCATTTCAAAAAGATTCAATATGGCATCAGTTTTACTGATTTGAAATCTATATATATCCAACTTGTCTGATATAGTTTTAATATTTCGGCAATCGTAATTATATTAAAAAGGTCACTTCGTTTATAGCCCAAGGTATACATAAATTGCGCTCGATTGATGATGATGAAGATGATGACGATGGCATCAATCAAATGCAATGGATCAAGGTCACTCTGCTATTTTAAGAGTGCAATAATTCGGGCACATACTAAGAATAATCTCATACATTATATTAGTAGAAATATACTAAAAACAAGACCAAACTTACCAATTTATAACAATGTTGAACTATTTTTTGTAACTGTTGATAATGATGTGAACATACCTGCAAACAAAAGAAAATAAACGTTAGTTTAAATTTATAAGTAGAAATCATTTATAACGAGACCACATTAACAAGCTCATGTTGGTGCACAGGAAAATGAATTAGATAGGTACCAGAAAAAGTAAATTATTCAAAAAATAAAATTCAACATAAACCGTACACACAATAATTCTTTATGCTTTCAAATCTTACACAGATCTCATATTGCCTACAAAGATTGTAAAAAAATCTTCCACATAATCCTTCCATACAATTCCGTACAAAGTATCAGAGTTTCCATTAACTATTCGAAGTCCAGTCCGACTCCTATGAGGCCTTGTACAATCAACCACACGTCTTTTTAACACTTGATCTACAAAAACTTGCTCACTGCCAAGAAATAAAGGTGTTGTCGACGTCAAACTGTGAGGAATACATGTAGTTGTCTGTACCTGGTGGCCTTTCATCTCACACGGAGGTATAAACGATAATTTGCCGACCATTGTATCTCTAGGGCTACCTCTAACTTAATTTTATGATAGAAGACGGAACTTTCATTAATCTTTAAGTTGTGTAAGTTTATTATTGTTGTTGGCAATATACTACTGCAATAGGAAAGATTTTTGCATATTTGTGTCTCTTTTATCGTAAAAATTATTATGAAAACTTGACTGCGCTGTTTTACATTAACATCTTAAATGTTGATTAGCTATTGAAGAATATGGATACTAAAAGATGGTTCATTATCTTGTTATTATTTTCAAGCTGTACCATTCCACTGCATGTTCACTGTTCCCTTCTTTTATTTTACATTTATCGATCATTTGTTATTTTGTTTCAGTTTCTCGAAAAAAACAATCCATACCATCTCTTTCTGGGGCTAACGAGTAGTTATTTCTTAGCGTTCCCTTTAGTGTCTAAAATTGTAATCTATGAGGGTTTACAACAGAAAACTTTCCAGGCAATATATCAATATATTAAATTCAAATCTCAATCAATCATTTCTCGGCAGCCCTAGATATAAAGACTCGTGATTAATGATCGCATACCAAACCGATGTATAAAAGAAATTATCAAAAATGCGCCTATTATTTTACACTTAACTGTTAGAATTACTTCTTTTTTTATTTAAGAAACGTAGATATTAAATCTCCATTATGAATAGAATCACAAAAAAAGTTTCGTTTTATTTTGTGGGAGGACTACTATACAAAAGTATATAAAGGATATAAGAAATCATAAGGTGCGTCTCTTAATTTAAAGTCGCATTTAAATCCTGAATTGTCTACTAACGATATATGTATTCGGCCTGTGAACGCCTGGATTCTCTAGGCTAGGGGTCAGATTGCAGACGGTGTAGAGAAAACCAGAAATAGCCACAGGTATCGGATACATAGACATTAGACAGGTTCATAAGTGAACGTATTGTCCAGTTACTTAAAAAAAAGCTGTGGTACTAACTGTATTATGAAATTAATATGTTGGTGAAGATGATATTGACGTCTTATATAGTAATGAGTATAAATACGGATATGAAAGAGAACAGACCAAAGAACAAGAGTAAACATAGAGATAGAAATGACGATTAACAGAGAAGAGTAGAAGAAAAACACATATTCCATCAGTTACGATAACGGATGATTCTAATTCAGTTCTAATGAAGGAGAAGGGTAAGATAATGATGATCTGATTCTTATACAGCTTGAAAAAGCTGTAGATGATAACAAAGAATATATTTAACAAAGAAAGGGAATTCCTAATGTATTTGCTTCTACTACCGACTCCTTACTTTCCTTTACTGTTCAATAACATTCTGATTTAAACAAAACAATGTAGATGCTATTAATGTATTCTAAGGATACCCTTCCAATAAATCGGCCTCGATTGTCTGTCAGTCTACCGACTTACATTACAGCATTATCAATACCTAGCTAGATTGTACAGACCCCTTTCACTTCACGGACAACACCGCCTCGGAGGTCTTCGTTAAGTGGTCAAGCATGTGTGAAGTGAGGCATTTTGTGAATGTGTGTAATTATTACGTATTACAAGATATATGAATGTGTCTGTGTATGTGTGTATTGTTTATGTGTTTATTTGATGTATTAGTTCTCATCGCATTCTCATGAAGAATTAATGGACATTCAACAGCAAGGTTCACAGATCCGCATAATGTTGATACATTATTGTATCATCTGAGAATTTTCAAAAGAAAAAACCTTTCCTACAACCCTCGAATTTGAATGTAATGCTTCTAACTAATACACTGTGGAAACATGACCGGCAATTGCAATATCTGTAGCGATTTTTATGGCTAAACCAAACGGTTAAACTTAGGTAACACAATGGTGCTCCATGAAATTGATTTTATTTTTAATACATGTTAGATGTAAAGCTACTACTATTTATAATATGTATTAAGACGTTTTTTTTTGCTATACTATCCATAACCTTCTCAAAGGTTGAAAATATACAGGCCTCTACTGAGCACGTTCATTCCATCGTAAACTTCATCCATCAGACATTATCGAGATCAAGAGCAAGTTTATCACGAAACATAGAAATACAGAGCTTTTGGTTTTTTACTAGCTTTCAAATACTGCTGTGGCTTTAAACCTTTAAATAATCTACCATCCACAACCTCAAGAGAAACAGATTTCAATTCTTCTTCAATGGTCTCTTTCATCCAAGCATCTGGCTGTATATTATTATCTGCAATATGTATACTATCATCTATCCTTAGCCCAAATATGGTGCGAACCGGGTCCAGTATACCCAGACGTTGCTGGTATCATTACACACCGTACGATGTAGATCAGGTTAGAGCTCCGCTGTAATTGGCGTGAAACATTCTCCGAATCTAAGTCTGTTGTTTACTTTGGCTTATCTTAATCCGCTCAGCTCTTAGCCATACGCCCACCGCTACCGGCACGGTAGGGTCACCATGATTTTGAAAAATATTTATGGTTATATTACAAAACTCTTTCTGTGGCTCTGTATAAATCTCGAAATCATATCAACTGAAGGTTAAGATTTGAACACAAAATGTGAATGCAAGAGGTACAGTCTAGAAGAAACGAAGACAGATCTGAAAAGTGGTGAAGACAAACTGTAGGAAAGAAAAAAGGTCAGGTGGATTTTATTATTTGCGATGATGGTCAATAAGACAGGCAACGCAAAGAAGACACCCATACTCCAAATTCATACAATCATATGAAAGAAGCCCATACTCCTGTGTGAAACTAAAATTTCAAAATCAACTCAAGATAAAGACCGTAGGATGAAGATGATGATGACACTACCGCAATGAAGAAAAAAAAATAAACATGAAGAAATGTTAAACTTGTTGAGACAGTTCAAAAGATATTCTTCAAAACCGGGGACGATCCACCACAGACAAAATTAATAACATTACAATAAAGATTACACCCGGGTATGTGTGTATCTTTATTGTACTAACCTTTAATGTAAATAAGAGACCGGATGTCAATATTTAAAGTGTTAACTTGCCTCTTCCGGTATACAATAGAGGCAGTGTTCGTGTATCAGTAAACTGGAGTAGGCAGGCCAATTAGTGAGATTGTCTTATCTCTGAGATATGCTCGGATTTTTTTGATGTAATGAAAAATATTTAAACTAAAGCTCTACTTCTCTAACGGTTAAACTTCTGAATTTTTAGTGGAAGTTTGTAGATATGTTATTTGGTACTTGGATAAGCACATACTCATACGTACAGGAGTCCAAGTATCCTGACAAATTTTTCACACGTAAACGGTAAATCGTGAAGATATTTTAAGTGTATACTATATCTAGTAGTATTATATCTTCATTGTGAATATACTATTGTTTGTTACAGAAATGAAGAAAACAGCAAAATTATGATCACAAAACAAATGTTTTTTTTTTTTAAATATAAATTTTACATATGGTCACCCTTATAGACAACATACTTGCACCAAAAGTTAACTATCTGCCAATTTATTATCATCATACCACCATTCAAAAATGCACCCTCTTCCGTTACCTTTAAGCTCAATATCTTACGAACAGACTATAACCAAGATTATCTAAAATTATGATGTCAATAGTATTGTAGCAAGTAATTTGGAGTTGCCAAACGGAACTTTAGTTTGCAGATAACTTATCTGCGAAGTCTTAGGATAAGTTTGTTCAGTCAGACAGAACTGTAAAATGGTAACAGAATGGAGTTGTCAATGATATGAAATGCTAAGGTGAGGACAAGATATAGATTATTTAAATAGCTTTAAACTATGTAAGGGAACTTCTTAAATGTACAGGATATAGGTACAAATGATGGAATAAATAATAATCCGGCAATAGTAATATTTATATGTGAAATTATCCAATGAGAGAGAACTAATGTTTTTAATCAATTCAAGCCGTAATGAACTGGCGACCACGTACTGGAAGACGCAGCGTCAAAATTCTTCCACAAGTTAGAATAATAACCTGATGAGTAACGCATAAGTATGCTATGCAGAAATAGTATGAAGTATGAATATTAGAAGCCCAAAACCAATTGCTGTAGTGACGCTTAGAGGAGATCTATGTTCACCATGGTCGTCTTTGAACTGAACTGATGATTATGCCGTAAGACACTAACATTTAAAGGCTCTCAACATATACAGGAATATGAAGTCAATATAAGTAAGTCGGGAAGTGAGGATGAATTTTAATAGTAACTGTAGAAAAAACTAGCAAAATACTCTATTAATGTCAAGGAGCTGAAGGCGAAAAAGCATTACCATTCGCCATAAACATAATCAAGATCATCACCAATCACTGTACCTTACCGAAACATCCAAAACGAATTAACAACCAACTTTATAGCACTCAATTAAGACGAACGCACGATTTTCAAATAATTCTTCAAAGGTTCCCATCAATACTTTCCACATACGACCATACATTACTGAGGCTGCCTCTGCTCTATATACAAGTCACTAACTTAAGGCGGGTTCTAATCACGGCATCTTCTCGACGTCATCGATCGCGACTGCGGCGCAGTAATATATTTTAATTAACAACGTCGGTTCGTGGGCGCACGTGATTGAGGGCCGTCAGCGCGACAAAAAAGACGCAGCGAGACCAAGCCTTAACGAGACAGTTCTAATTTCAAATATATTTGTAATTCTTTTAGTTCTTGATTATTTTACGCACGTATTTTGCAATGCGTGGTTGTTTGAAAAAGTTGGGAAAATAGGAATCAAATACTGAGACTGAACGTCACTTATGTCCACAACAAAATTCCCGTTATATCGTCAAAAAAATTCTAGAAGATACAAGACTGTTTGTAAAACTAGACCAATGTTCAGCACCATTTACTGTTTCACCGTTAAGGACTTTTATTATAGAATTGAGATGTGCCATTAGTTTTACCAAAAGCCAAATGCAATAAGAAAAAAAATAAGTATAAAGTATAATAAAGGACTCATAATATTGCTAAATAATGACAAAATAAGATATACCGTTGTAAAGATATCACGGCACTACTTACACTTTTGTCAACACAACACTTTTTCCAAAACAAAAAAAAAACAGAATACAGAAAACGGGTTATAACATAACAGTTTTTGTAGTCAAAGAACCTGTTATAATTTATGTCGTATTGCTATCTTCAAACTGAATATGTTATTGCGTTTATCGCTTATAAGCGCCCGGAGCGGTATCTACACTTCTGTTGGTTATGCTTTAAACTTGCAACAATAATGGTTAATCGTTTCTGAGCGTAATATGTTTTCTGGCACTTTGCTTCTACCACTTTAGAATTTATCATTTGCAGGTTAAGATTCAATTTTGTCTGTAGATATCGTAGGTTGCATATTTTGTCATATCCACAGCTTTAAGGACTTGTGTCTTCTGCAAAATCTAACATTCATTTGGCTAAGGTTACCTTTTCTACATATAAAATGACCAATTACTATTCTCTAACTGGCCAAACCCAAATAGCTCAATGCAGCTGCACATACGAAACCCGTGGTATAAAACGATGGGTGGTAATAGAATATTTTAACATTTTAAAATGTATCATATAACCAAGTAGGTAGTCAAATAACTAGCTCCAACTCCTTCAAAAGCCATAAAACTAATTAAACAGCCATAAAACTTTAATTTAATTAACATAGCGCCATTTAAACAGAAGCATTTGAAGTAGACATACGTAGTATGGTTACCAAACAGCTGATCAATGACGCAAGGCGCGCATGCGAGGTGCAAACAAATGTGAAGCTCCAACAATGAACTTTGTGTGAACTGTTTGAATGAAATTGTGGAATTGTTCTGTTTGGAAATGAGATTTTGCATTTACTTCGTGAGTATTTCAGGAAAGCTTGTTTTTTAAAATAAAATATTTTAGGCAATATTTAGGTAAACCGTATGACTCAAAAGGAGATGAATTTTGAAAAGAGAAGAAAAAAAAGACAAACATTAAATAAACAAAGATAAGAACAAAATACTAAATATTTAAACTCACATTATACTGTAGCGTTATAAAGCTTCGTAGAACAAAGCCAGAAGCAACAACACGTGACTTGAAAACCAAACTCAAAATAAGACAGACAGAGAAAATGACAGCTGCCTATCTACTCACATAATTCGTAATGGCTACCCCGTAAATACATTAGAGCTTCTCGTTGACAACAAGAACGCATATACAAGATTAACTGCCTTACAGACAATAAAGCAATTAATAATACGCAACCACTGAAGGGTAATCAGCATTAAAGTTAGCATACTCGAACTATTAGAGGCAAACACATGAACCCGTAAATGTCAGAATCAACTTCTGAACAAGGATGTCCTAACTACTGTAAATAGTTGATGACGTAATAAAGCAGAAGTTATTATAATAATTAATAATTGAAATTTTGTAATAAGAGATTTGAGTATGGATGATGATGGATAAAAGAATAAAGCAAAACTCAAGAAACAAGGTAAAGATCTTATAAAAGATGATACAGTTAAAAATAGGGTGAATACTAAGATAACAGGCAATGAAAATTTATGTAGAAGAATAAGACATGGTTATCAACAATTTAATCAATTAAGATATGGGCAGGAAGATGATGATGTTTATGAAGTTTAAAATAGATATGACTGGTAGAGAATGCCTTATTTATTTATTTATATATACATACTTTACTGCACACCAAGATCATTAATAAAGTTTAAATATGACGCTGTTTAAGACAAAGCTGTCAACAAAGATACAATCCCTAATCAACGTCTTCAAAGTATGAAACCACATGAAACAACTACTAAAAATAAAACAGAAGAATGGCACCAAATAAAAGTGCCGTTTCAAATAATACGCGTCAGGATTTAATACGGCAAGTCTAGCTAAATGTTACCATTCCGCTGGAACATACGCTTAACCAAGTGCAAAAAGGCAGGAGAGACAAAGCGGTGGACTGCAAAAGGCGTATTTATGATTTCACAGTATCTCGGCCCGTCATCGCTTGTTGCAGGGATTTGTTTTAAAAGGATGTGTGTGTATATGGATGCGTGCTTTTATGTTTCGATGGAGCGTCAAAAGTGAATGAATTTTGAGTAAACTCTCAAGTTAACCAAAATTTTAACCTAAGTTTTGTTCAATATTTCATATTCAAATGTAATATAAGCTAATAATAATTTAAGCTAATGGAAGTTAACAGCAATGAATCTTGCTTTTTGTCTTTCTCATAAATCTGCACAAGACTCGCAATTACCAAATAATTGATTTCATTTAACAATCTAAGACTAATAAATTATTAAATACCGTTCACGCGAAGAATGTTCGTATTAGCACAACTCTCAATTTCTAAAAAACAATACCGCATCCATTTTGTTTTCATTCGTGTTCTGTATTAGCATAGTGAGCGTAGGCACGAGCGAAGCAAGGCGGAACACCTAGTATAGGTACATGTTTACGTTACAAGCAAAATATGTATAAGGTATTTTTGTAAAATTCCTAGACTAACTTCCTTAGGGCTGCGAAGTTGTACGAAAGAGTTACCGCACCCCATCGCCAAAGACAAATGAAAGAACACAAGTAAGTTTTAGTGAGTAAAAGTCTGACACTCACTCTCGCTCCATTCAGAGCGGGATATTGATAATTTCTTATGAAACACAAAAAATTACTTAAAATGATTCGTGTAACAAATATGGTTTTCAAAATGTTCTAGCAACAGATCAAGTCAAGTTTGTAAATAAAGGATGAGTAAAACTGTTAGGTGTCAAAGTACTGTTTAGTTTAAATTGTTTGCAGTTATAGCCTGATGGGCCGATATCAAACAAGCTTATAGCATAATGATGGGTTCTCCTCCCATATCATTCTACTCTTCAATGATGATATTAAGATCTACCTACGATGAGATGAGACGGTAGGTGGACGAAACTATTATGAAAACCCATAAACAGTTTATAAAGGAAATAAGATATGATTTGAAGGCTTAAGAGTCTGCTTTCTAAGCAAGAAGACAACGTTTCAAATCTTGTTAATAACAAAAAAAATATTTATCTTAGATTCAGTAGTGACAGAAACTAGACAATGACCAGAAATCACCAGCCCACACCAAATCCAAGCAAGCGTGGTGATAAATGATCGTTCCCTCCATGTTAGAAGAACCTTTTGGCCTGCAGTGGGTCTGTTACAGGTTACAGAATGTTCCTATAAGCCTGTCGGTTATATAAACAAGTCTGACCCTAACAATGCGTCGACGTAACTGATTCCATTAGCGATAACAGTTTTGCAAGAATTGAAAATGTTTCACACGAGGCTACACCATATTTAAGATCAAGCAATTTTATTACATTGCCTCCCAAACTTCGATCAACAGCCACTTGTTTTCCAATTTTAAACACACAACTTTTGAGGTGTAATTATTATTCGTAACTGGTGTTTTTTCAAAAAGATCGATCATCTACTTTATCAGCAACCGACATAATATATATACATTACTCTGTGTCGATTAGCATTGTAACATTTAAAGATTGAAATGGTGTTAAGTGTTTTACAATAAGAATGTTTAGGCTACTATACGATTATGCAAGCTATGATGCTGAAATCATGATCTTTAATATCTATTCTACCTTTTATCGTCAGAAAACAAATTTATTTCAGCAAAGTTAAAATAGGAGTTGAAATGCGTTGAAATATTAACCTACCTACGCAAAAGTGACAGTCGTAATTTATTTTAAGACCAGCAGAAACCTAGTGTCATCATTTATGGCTAGACTTTTCCCAATTACGTTAGGTTCACTTGCCACTGCCACCTATCCAGATGTGGTAAATATCATCGACCAGTTAACAGCCCCTACAAATTTATTCTAGTGATCGTAAACAACTGCTTTGACCGGATTCGCAAATGGATGGCGCAAAAGAGCCTACACGTCCTAATTTAACACCTGCGGGACTGACCTAGTGTCGCCATAAGCCTAGACTCTAAACTATTCCCAATTACTTGATAAATGTGGCAAATATCAGTGAACCGTGGAAATTTATTCTAGCAAATTAAGTCAATTCGTGAATAACTGGTAAAATTCTTAACCCTCCGAAGAACTGCAAGCTGAGGAAGAAAAAATAGAGGAATATTGTCAATTTTACAAAAAAAAATGAAGATGATATATAGCTAAATGCAATTTTTCTAAGTAACTTTAAGGAAGAAAATATGATACTTATTTAAAAAGTGCAGGCAAATTAGCTTATAAAAATGCAAAAATCCATGTTCGAATGGGTTATGGTGAAATTAAAACTGCATTTGAAAAAGTCATATGCCACATCTAGTAATAACTATAAACTTTAACATTACGACCAAATATGACCATAATTATAAAGCAACGACTTCTCAGTATTTTTCAATTATTCCCTCTAAGTCTATTTTAATTGAGCACGTATGTCTTAGAATGGCTTTAAAAGCAATTCTAAATCTTTTTTAATTAGATCTCTTTTTATCTGATAATTGATTAAATTGGTAGTTGAAAGTAGAATTTATACTGTTAAAAGACTGTACACATTTGTCTATCGATAAAAGTAAGAAATCACAAGTTAAATCGATCAGGTTTGAAATGGATAATCGGAGCAATGAGGAAATAAGAAAATATAAGCAACACCATGGTTCATTTCAGGAGCTAGACTCGCTTAATCAATATTAAAGTATACACAAATGGTATGTAAGTTAATCCAAGTGACATTTCGGTAACGAACGAAGTCCTATATAAATTTTGGATTTTTCGGCAATTTTTGTCACTGGCATAAAAATCACTTTATCCAGGAGCAATTTTACTGTTGAATTACATCTTAGTAGTTCTCTTACAAAATAAATTTTAAAGTAGCTGATACTTCTTCAAATGTTTCTTAATTTATTTAACCAATTAAACCTAACACTAAAATGATTAAATTAAATACCAACAGATCTAACACGAACGCTAAACATGAAGTACAACATAACTGGCGTTTGTACAATTAATATTTGAACATGTAACGACTTGGCACAACACTCGGCTGGCAGTTTTGAGAAATGCAACATAAATCATAATACATAGAGATAATACTGCACTAAGTGTTGTTGATGGATTTGCTTGTACATTTTTTAATAAAGTATTAGATTCTACTACTTACAGTTTATTTGGAAGATACGATAATGATGACGTACAAAAAAAAATAAGACAAAGGAACAAAGACATGTACAGAAAATATATAGGAATCATTTATTTTATTTATAAACTGAGTTAAAATGAATAATGTTGATGAAATACTTAATAATGTCGATGAAATACCTACTCAATAATGTTGATACTAACACAGAAAAACTCACTGCCTCTTAAAAATTTAACATATAATTATAAGGTTATCTAGCTAATGATGATGAACATGATGATTTTAAGATAACTTTTAAAGATAAACTCAGCATCGACCTTGCAAAGGCACCAGAAGCAAAACAGAGAATGCCGCACCAATCAATTAATTTAAAATTAAATTTAACAAGACACAGACAGACAAGCTTCACGCTTACATTAAGGGCACAAAACAGTCGATCGACCTTCACCCGTCAAATTATACGCACAGCCCACTTACGTTATTGACAAATTAAATTTATAGTTAAGCGTTGCGCAAGCGCAAGTAATTGTTGTAACTAAAGTATATTCAAACCCTTGTTTTCGATCGAAGTTATTTCTATTCAAACAAATGTGAACGTTACAGACACGTGAACTAAGCTGACTTTAAATTGATTAGTATCATTGAAAAAATCGCAAATATGTATGAGGCTGTACTGTAAACTGAATGTCAAAGTCTGGGCAGTAAAGTTCTTTTTCTAAAAACATATTTTTGTTTACATGTTTGGAAACTAAACAGTGAACGCAGTATAGTACTGGACTTGGACGCTATTTGTATCGCTACATAAGCTCTTGTACCCTATTTGTTATCTGTCAGATAGCTGGATAAGTAACTGACAAGACGTCAGTTTTAGTAATTGAATATTTGCATCAATCTGGCAGGTTAAGGTAGGCTGAGTATATCAGGTTAATTGCAGAATTCTGTGATGAAGACGGATTATTATCTAAAGATATTGACATAAATAATGCAGACGAACTAAGTCAAATGTCATAAAATAAAACTATAAATCAAGCAATGGACAGCAGGCTCAGTCACGAAGAAGATTTTAGTTATGAAAATAATAATAATGTCACGGTATGAATTTAATACTTTAACAAATTATAATACTTTTAAAATACTTATGTTATTATTCATAATAATTGCTAACCACACGAACACAAACTTAAAGTTATGCGAAATTTGCCAATCGAATAATTCTATGGAATTAGTCAAATATTATAATCGTATAATCGGTATGTTTGCAAACAATTGTTGAATTTGTACTGCTTACAGTGGAATTTATTACTTTGGTTGTCCTTGTGAACCAGAACCACATAAAATTTGGTAAGGTGCATTCAACTTTAAACCGTGACGTCGAGTGGTAAAGTTGAAAATGTAGTGATTGTAAGTTAGTGGCAAAAAATATCGATTGTTCACTTGTATCTTCAAGCTCATTTTTCTGGTGGGAGATCAAAACTCTAAGTTAGTAATACTAAAGAAGTGGATTCCAATATGGCAACCAAAGTAATATGAGTAAATCTAGCAGATTCAAAACCTATAGCTTGTTTATTAAAAATCACAATGATTGGTTCCTTTATCATAATTTACTATTCTATGATAAAATAATATAATATTATAGATCGCATTGGTCGTTCAACCAACTTTGCATTTCATCTAGATGTCTACTTAGTCTTACAGCCCTACTGGCTAAACCACAAATAGATAAATTAGTTTTACACTTAAGATAGCATATAATGAGTACCAAAGTTACCGTTTGACAAAACAAAATTTTGACAAAGGATCGGAATTCCTATATTCTATCATGAATACAAAATATTATGAAAACAGCCATATGTAACATTTAAACGAATTGTTACCAAGTTTGATTTAATTTAGATTTCTGTAATCAAGATTTAAATTGTCCTAATACTACAAAGCATAGATAAAGTTATTATAAATTCAAATACAGTTACCGCATTGTTATCAGTAGTAGTTAAGTAAATAGTTAAGTTATAAATGCTTTAGTGTACGCGTGGGAAATGTCAAGAATTTAACTTTGTACCTAGTACTTAACTAGGCTCTATAATCGGTTGTGTGGCTATAGGTTAATCATGTCTTTATGATAACATAACTATTATCTATATTTACGACTTTGGAGTGGTCAGGCTGGGTAGTACTCGTATTATCCTCCAACTATGAATCCATAGAAATATGAATAAGGTCATTAGACGGCAACGGGCAGAGTTCAACAAGCAGATTAAGTGGAGAAGGCAAGGCAATGTCGGAGAAGTCTTAGCCAGCATTAGGGCAACGTAATTTCGAGGGGAAAGATGGAATTCCAATAATCCGGTGATATAATCAATCTCATAAAACAGAAACCTCAAATATACTAAGACATAGAATTAAACATTGCTATTACGAAGTATTCATACCTATAGAATAAGATAGATGACCAAGGAGATAAAGAAATGAAAGAAATTAAGATTTTAAAAAATCAGAAGACGTTTTTTATCAATTGCAACGTTCAGTTCACAGTACGCAAGAGATATTGCCTTGTAACCTGCTAGCACAATTCCCCTAAAATAGAGCCATTACATCCAAATAAACTTTCACTATACAAAAAGATGGTTCGATATCGTTCGAGAGAGGCTGCGTCGTGTTCGCTAAAGGCTGAATAATCGAGATTAGAGATAACAGATACGTTGATCTTACTATCAGTGGCCTATATTGGGGAACAGTGGTTGTTCAAGTTTGTGTTAGTAGGTAATTGAGTTTTCGTAATGAGAAAGAAGTTGACGTTAGAGGCAAGTACGAAGAGAGTAAGTATTTATATAATGATTGTCTTATGAACGGCCATGTCCTACCTTTGGGGAGCACAGTATAACAAAAGAAAAAAAACCTACAATGAACAACACAGCACACACATACAAGTGTACCTATATTGGTAAAAGGATAGAAATGTACGGGAGAGAAATTCAATGTTCAATCATCATCAGAGTTATTAAAAAAAAAACTATTTAAGAAGTCATAACTAGTGATAAACGTAAATTACTAATAAAATATTGTTACCAGTCTCCAATAAAAGCTACCATATAAATACCTGCTGTAAATCCGCAAAATAACATTCACTCGCAAAATAACGTTCATATATAAATAACAACCACTTTGAGATCCATTGACGAAGCCAGCAATTCACAATAATTGAACTCAGGGGTCAGCAACGATAGTGATCTTACCCACCGGAGGCTCGCTATCGATCGTAATAATTAATTCTAGCCATGATACGGCTACTTGAAACTGAGCTATTCAAATTCGCAGCAAATGTATCAGATAAGTCAAAAGTTCCCATGTAAGGTGATTCTGAGTGAAGTTGTAAGGAAAGTGAGTTCGATTGATCCTGCCTGATAGGTTCAACTGGTCTTGTGATTAAGTTAGTTTTGTGGGATTAATGTTATAGAGAGATTGTTCGATAGAATTACCTTTACTAAACTTAAAAGCCAACTGAAGGAAAACAGGTGAGTTTGAGCAGAAGTTATTCGATGATTTTCAAAAATGAAAAATAAAAATAAAGAGCCATGTTATAATGAAGACCATGGTTTTATTATAGTTCCAGAAAATGTAGTAATTTTTAAAGGAAAGATAGCAAAGTCAGATTTATTTTCTAAAATATACAAGTGCAATTTATTTTGCCGTTGAGGATAAACCTGTAAATGATAAGTGCAAAGAATGGTCACTAAAGTACTCGTATATTGAAAAACAATCATCTTTCGACAGGTGTAAAAACTAAAAAAAAAATCGAAAAATTAAAATGAACTCATCCACACTCAGAAACTTTACAACATTTCACACACTAGATACTGGACGTATTTAAATGAAACACGTATCTTCAGGCTGCTTACCGGCCACAATAGCCATCAGGTTGTTGGTTTATAAAAGACTACGTTACAACTATCAAAATTCATATTCCTTTCCAAACAGACCAGTAAGACCAATAAGTATCAAAACAATTGTATCTGCATTAGAAACTATTTATGCCGTAATTATGCGAAAGTATCCCATAACACGGTGTATTAAAGGTCAAAGTTGCACAAATTACAGGTCACTAGCTCTTCGGGCCGTGCAACCCAATTACCTATATCTTAGTTGTTTATGCTAGATGACAGGTAGATTTACTTTCGTTAGAAATCGAACAATAGATATTATCTGCTGCAAATTTATTTGGGCATAATGATAAACCAATCAACTGGTTCTGACAGAGAACTTAACGTAGCAGAAGAAGATAGATAGATAGATGGATATAATATGTATTGTACAACAATAATAACATGAAAAAAAGGCATGGGTACTTATATATATGGCAACTGAGGGGCGACAGAAAGTCCACTAACTGTAATGCAGTTTGGCATAAGATTTATAAAATTATTTGAAATTGCTATGTATAGGTATATCAAAATATAAACTATGATATACATTGTACATAATAGTTTACATTTTTTATAAAAAAAAAAATACAGTTAATAATATTCTTAGTTATTTCTTGAATAAAAATTAAAAAATGAGTAAAGATGTAAAAAAAAAATAATCAAGAAGAATAACAATAATATTTTATTTCATAAAAATACACAGACGGTTTGAAAAACGAAACAATTTTGCCAGTAAATAGTACGCACAGAAAAAGAGTATCATGAGGTTGTAATGTGTAAAAATTAGAAACATCACCAGTAGATAAAATAAATCAATTCATTCCAGTAATTGCCAGTACAGCAAATCATGTAGAAGGCCAATGTCTGTCAGTGAACGTTGAAACTTGAAAAGCTCCTTGATAATGCTGATGATTATAAAAAGAAAGTGATGATCATTTTCCTCAAGTTAACGATACTAAGAAATTTTAAGTTAAATTTAAGAAGACTGCACCACAAATCTACAAAACCGAACTCACTTCCCTATCTTTTAATAAACGAAACCGAACATTGTGTAGAAGCGCATCAAATACTTTAATCTATGGGATCCACTATCGTACCATAAAAACAATATCATGTTGAGCAGTCGACATGGCCCTTAATTACAAACCTTTATACCCAACACCAATGAAATTTAAACTCTATCTTCAGAAATTTAAGGTAGGGAATCAAATGGGAAGGAATATTACTCTGTAATAAGCTTTCTAAAAAAAATGATTCGACCGGTGTAACATGGAATGTGGATCGTTCGTGAGAGGGCACTAAAATCCGAATGTGTAGCTAATGTTGGGTGTTATGAAAAATTTTAGGAAACTCACGGCTTTTTAGAAGGTATATTTAAAGTTTACACATTGGAATTTTGGAATTGCGGCGTTATAAGAATATATGCACCAGCTTCTACGTTTTCAGGATTATGATTTGGAATCGTTTAATCTCATTTGGATTTCTGAACACGAATTACACAATCACTTAGTCCAATCTTGAAGGATTTTTTTTATGTTATAATCTAGTGCTTGACTGCGATCCCACCTGATGGTAAGCAGTGAGTAGTTTATTAAAAACGTATTCAGATTTGTCGAAAGATTTACTGCAACCTTGGATCGCAATGGGTAATGGGAAACACATGGGTTTCAGTAAATGAATCTCATCATCATCATTTCAGCCGAAATAATAATAATATTCATAATGACATCCACTGTTTGTCATAGGCCTCCCCCAAGCGTCGCCATAAAGACCGGACCTGTGCGTCTCGCACAAAAACAAAACTAAAATATTAATTACTAAAATTTAAATTAACTTGTTATGGTTGTTACGTTCAAACTTTTTTTGAATAATCGGAGCGAGAGGGAATTGTCAGACTTTTCTAGACTAAAACCCACCCTTGTGTTCTCCTTCAGTTGCGTCCCACAATCCCGCAGCATGAGCACAGACCTCATATCTTTAATACCGGTCCTAGCTTGGTAATTTACATAAAAATGTCAGCACAAAAAGGAGTCATTCATACTAAAATAAAAAAAAAATGTTTTCTCAACGTTGTAAAGGAATGAATGATATTGGACGCAAAACTAAGAGAAACATGTTTACTGGACAGATCGCATTTAAATTGTCTTATTTCTAGCTATATTTGATGCTGTCACAATTACGAGTAATAAAATTATTGTGACAAATTAATACTTTTATTTTTTATTCTTATACATACTGCTAATAAAAAGCTAGCCTTTAGTAACACGGGAAAATGGCACGAATATTATTTATGATATTATCATATCATAGTCAAACAATCGAATAGTGATATATGTTTGCCTAGAAAGTAGGTTCAAATTAAAAATTTAAGCACAAAATAATCCTTATACTTTCTTATTTATACCTTGCAAACAGTTTAAGCTAAAATAATAAAAACTCGTTGCATTCATATTAACATATGAATAAAAAAAAAAACAAAATTAATTTGTTGATGATATGAATTTAAAATTTTGAATTTCGAACTAGCGACAATCGCTTGTTCCCTCGAATTATATTTACCGATATATTATCGCAACTAGCATATAGTTTGTATTCAAGCGCTTTAAATCGGATAAAAATACTTTACTTTTTTATTTGCGTGACAGAGTAGTTGAAATACGCCTCTGTCACACTTTTTACTTAGATTATCGGTATAGAAGAACGTCCCACTGACACTTAAGTCCCTTCCTGTGATGATTGGCAACCTAGAATAACATCCAATTAATTTGAAAAAGTCGGTGTGATTATTTGAATATTTTAACACATAGACGCCACTAACGCCTCAATATACTTCGGAAGTCATAAAACACAGTCATAATCCGCTAAAACACTTAAATTAATGACATCTATTGACCGCAATACCATAGTATCACATCCAAATTTCTCTAATCACGCCAGACCACCTCTGTCGCACCCTAATTAAAAATCCAATTACCAACTTTAGACAAATTGTTTAGATGAATATCTGTTTTAACCTAAATTCGCATAAAATTTATGCGAGATCATCTCATATCCCGCTAGCTAAAGAAAAAGGAAATAATTAATATACGGAGTTATGACCAAACGTCAAATAATTATCATTTGTTAATAAACTTTTATTTTTTATTAGGTGTAGTGATGTGCTACTGACATTTGAAATTATTTTTTGTATTTTATTATTTTCCGTCGTTAGTGTTCTATTTGACACTTTTAAAATATATTTTTATAATGTGTTGTGCGTTTTTTGCATGTAAATTTATGTAATTCATAGAAAATGTTTCAATTAGGAATAGATTTTTATTGTTTATAGTCTTGACATTTATTTTATAAAATAATGTAAATATCATACAATTATAAAGGTGTAAATTTGTGCGTATGTTTGATATTCCTTAATATTCAAACGGCTATACGTATTTGGACACAAAGGATGAATATTGGCACAAATATTAACCTTAACCTGGAACAGCACATGTCATACTTTTTATACCAACATTATACTCTCTTGGAAATAATTTTCTATAATCAAGCGGGCCAAGCCACCGGCCGAAGATAGTAAATAAGTTTTTATTTCTTTTTCACATTCCTGAGGCATCTAAAAATATATCAAACATATATTTGAATAAATCATATCCATATCAGAAATCTATACGCAAACGAGACGTTGGCGGATACTTGTACATACCTGTAATATACCTGTAATACCTGTGATGTAGGTTAGTGCTGGGCAGTTCAGATACCGTTATGGTTATAGCTATGGCATGGCGCGCACATAATGAAGCCGGAGGCTTACACGGCACTATTTAGAGTTACGGATCCTGTGAGAGAGGATTTTTCAGTCGAAACAGTAGATTAAATTATTTATAATAAGAAGGTCGTTCATTTGAACAATTGTAAACTATGTGACTTGTGATTTTATTCTTTGATTGTGCAGTTTCTATAAAAAAAGGAAAAATAAAGAAAAATGGAAAATATAAAAAGAAAGGAATTAGGTTTAAGGCAAAGGAGATGCTATAATATGTAGGTACATAGAAGAAAACTAAAGCAGATTATAAAAAAAAAAAACATCTACACAAGTTTTGTCAACATATGTCAAAGATATGTCTCAACCAGCAATAAGATATATATAAGTTAAATCATTACCGCAATCATACAAGAATAACTCCACATTCTTGACATAATATCAAAATCCATAATTTATAACGGCAATTGATACTATCTTTTAATAATTCAGCGAAAGTATGCTTATAAAAATCGCACCACTAAAAAAACTTCAGTTAATTTAAAATTACCTGCTAAGGAAATTGAACCTTATTACTTGTGAACTAAAGTCTAAATATTCATAAATATGATCAACTAAATATGCTTGGCACTAAAAACTTTGCATACTAATGACATTTCTCCATTTGGGACATCAAAAAACTTGAATTTTGTCGGTGGTCATAAAATATGGTGGCTACCAAACTTGATAAAAACATTTAGAATTAATAGGCTTCAGTTTAAACACTGATAAATAAAGTTATTATCTATTACTAACCTACTACTGATTTTTATTATCATATTCTGTACTATACTTATTATTTAGTACAGTACAATCGCCAAATTTAAGTGGCAATGGGCAGGGCATATTGCTTGCAGAACAAATGGCCATTGGAACCTTTCGGGGTTCTGGAGTAGCGACCGCGTACTGCGAGACGCAGCACAGGTCCTCCTACAAGGTGGATCGATGACCTGGTGAGGGTAGCGAGAACCAGATGGATGTGATGACAATTGAGGGTGGCTTATGTCTGATAGTGGACGTCTTTCGACTGAAATGATTATGATGATGACAATATACCAGCCATTAATAAACAAGCCAATAACAATTAATTGAGACACAAGACAAGAATACCATCGGCGATGATGTACTCGTCGAGTCAAAACTACAAAGTCTTGAGCATCAACACCGAGTTGCTGGTCTGTCGGTTTACTATCGTTTACATTTCGGGAAAGTGCATCCGGATTATACAATTTAATTCCGCTGCGCCACAGGTATATGGTGGCCAAAACTTTTTGGGAACACATTCATTATGCATACAGCTAAGGAGTGGGATTCCCTACCGGAGACTGTGTTTCCTGATATCTACAACCTAGAGGTGTTTAGATCAAAAATGAATAGGTTATTTCTGAGTGGACGTGCACCATCGTTGACCACATCATCGCTTGCCATCGGGGGCTTGCTATCGATAATATAAAATACGTTAATAAAATCAATCACTGTCTTCTCACTAACCACATACAATCCTGGTTTGATCTCCTGGTGATGAAGAAGATGAAATGAAGGAACAAGGGTGAATTTTAGTCAATAAAAGTCTGACACACCTACTCGCTTCACCTAAAGTGGAAGAAGTTTTTTGATCTGTCTTGACCATTGGTCTGTCACTTGAAAATAACAAATTGGTATCTACGAGTGCGTTAAGCATCTAAAAACTAATGAGCCGCTTTTCATATAACAGTAGACGATCATAGATTTGCTTCATGTTATTAAATAGATGAAACAAAGGACGGTTATACATATTCATCATCTTTTGCAGACACAATATTTATTTTCGAAAAATTTACATTAATTTTCTCGACATAATTTAGCTCTACGTTTCGACACCTTAATTTATAAACTGTTCCAAAACATTCAAATTAAAATTAATCTTTTTCATAGTTCCATAAATCAAAAGCAAGCATGAGTCGAAAAAAACGATTCTAGATATATCATAGCTACCTTAATAATAAAACCAGGAACCTAACGCGAGTAAAACTGTATGTAAAAACTAGTCTGCGATCAGCCTGGGATGTCCTGGTGGGATGTCAAACTTTTTGCCCACTCTGCTTACCCATTTACAGGCTACGTGATGTTTATTTATGAATCTCTAAGGTCGATATCTATTAGCAATGTTCAAAAGATAATCTCGAGGTTTTTTTGTATAAAAACCCGTTTTTGTTAAGCAAACTTCGTGTTTTCGTATTGTTTCTCTCCATACACGTACTTTGCAAATAGACTTTAGAATTTAAACATATATGTTTGGTACTTAAATTCCTAGAATAGAGGTGTTAATTTTTGGTACATTTGTGAAGAGCAACGGATTTCGGCGTATGTTAATTTGTACATCCTCTTTAATTTATGCTATGTTTGCTTTTGATCAATCAGATAGCATTGACATCAATCGAGGCTGTGTAAAACTCATAAAACATCAATTTCTCGAGCTACTTTTTAAATCCCTCGCATAGTTTTGAATAAAATAAAACGTGAGCAGATCGGCTCTATTAGATAACAATCTGACCTCAGAGAGGTAGCCCTGACCTCAACAATCAGCTGATTACAAACATTACGACTTGTTTGTAAAAATAGGCACCGAAAACCTAAACCAGAAAATACGACTTTGAGACATCTTAAGATACAAATAAAACTTAAAGACAAACCAGTCCCTGAACATGACTAAAAATTAAACCTTAAACCTCGATCGTTTATAACCTAACACCAAGCAAAAAGAATAAGTCTTTTTTCCGGTCAACTGCAAAGTCGAAAAATACTTTTTCAAGCTAGCAACATTATCCTTAATTCTTATTGACAGCCGCGGCGTTCAATGTCGTTCGAAATTATCTTATTTGGGTCACTTATGAGGGCAACGATCCCTATCTTAATCCTTTTATTTTAAAATCGTCGACTCGTTCATTTGCATATTATCAATCCTATAATCAAAGAAGGTAGGGCAACAATCCAGTGAAATATTCGCCGATGAAATGTTAAAGTATAGCAACCCAGCATAGATTTTATCAGCCACGAAAAAAATGTTTGCACAATTTTAAACATTCGGATCGTTACATCGAAAAGAACCTTGCGTTTAATAATAATTTAGGGGGTTTTGATGGTGTCATTAGGTTAGGTAGCGTTAATTAGGCGCTTTTTTCACATAAACGCGAGTTTTAAGCAATATATTTGATCGCTGTATTTATTCAATCTTTTTATTTTTGACTTTACAGCAAGCCCTAATAAATTTTAATGAGAATACAAAAAAAAAATACGGTGTCATTAATTTTTTTTTTTTTATCAAGACGCTCTATAGTTACTATTTAGTTTTGTCCATTCACTAGTGTACACGGAATATTTACAAATAAATTCGTTACTAAAAAACCAATTAATTTATTTCAACCTTTTAATTACACGAAAACTTGAATCGAATCGCTTTCCGATTCAAATAAATCAATAATTCCATTTTTATTTGTAAGAACGCCTACCGTTAGTGTTGTAAGTTCAAAATAATACCCGCTAATTTCCTAAGACAAAATCGAATGCATGCAACACTGAAGTTGTACTCGACTTTTTTTTACAATCGGTTCGTTTTGTATCGATATCTTTTGTGATTGTTGGTTGCGTCGGATCGATGCAAAATTTATGATTTAATTGCCTGCTGCCAGTTTTAACGGGTTCAAAGAACTTGAAATGTTTCGTAATCGTAATGGTAGTGGCGGTGAAGCGTGGAGTAACCGAAGATGGAATTAAAGCTAAGTGTCTCACGTGAGTTCATTACGAATCTAGATTTAATTGATTTTTGAGATGGTGAGATATTTTGCGATCCGATTTTTTTCAAGTTGTGTGATGTTTATGGAAAAATAGATAAGATCTTGCCGGTTTGTAAAAGACTGTGTCATCATCATCATTTCAGCCGATACACGTCCACTGTTGGACATAGGCCTCCCCCAAGCGTCGCCACATCGAACGTTCCTGTGCGTCCCGCATCCATCGGTTTCCCGCTACCTTCACCAGGTCGTCGGTCCACCTTGTAGGAGGCCTTCCAACACTGCGTCTTCCGGTACGCGGTCGCCACTCCAAAACCTTTCGGCCCCAACGGCCATCTGTTCTGCGAGCAATACCTTTGGAAATATTTGGTGTAAATATTAAGCAATAAAATTTACACTATCTATTACGATGCAAGGCCTCTTTGTAATTTTTATAGTGGTATATTATAAAAAAAAACCTGATTACAAACAATCCATAGAAAAATTTACAATCTCCCAAGCCAACCTCCAAAATCATCATAACAAACAAAACGATCAACATTTTTATGATCTGCACAGATTTAATGTAAGAAACTGCATCACCACGATTTATCTCCATACGATTGTATTTCCTAGAACACATCACTTAAATGACATAAAGGTATAAACTGGTACATGACATCGTAAATACATGCGAGATAGATCTGTTGTACACGGGGAAATTCTAAATTATATTGAATCAGGATATAGCCGTATAGCCGAGGTTTACTGCAAATTTATGTGCCTATTCATTTCACGAATAGAACTTTTATGACGTCCATCTTTTTTTATTCGATAATTCTCTAATATTCTTTATGTGATTTCATGGGAAATTGTTCCATTATAGATTAAATGTTGAGTTGTAAAGGTTACGTTCAATGAAAAGGTCAAACAGAAATCAATATTTCGCAATAGGTGGTCCTTTCATCCTCTGGATGTACGTAAGGCTTATAATCAAATTTTACGTTCAAATAGGTTAAAAGCCACTGAGTGTATACTACTTAACTAAACGAATTTTTTAGATGAATATAAACAATGCTAATTATTTTGTTATCAAACGATATTTTTTAAATCAATAATCATGTTTAACGCTGTAATATTATAATAAATTTCTAATTTTATCTCGATGATTTATTTCTTTCATCTTTGATTTCTAGACTTTTGAAAAGTAACTTCAAAAGGATCAAGTTTAGTACCAGATTCATCAGCATAGTAGAGAATTTATGATGAATTCTGTAAGGTAATAGGTGCCCTAGTAGCTTTACAAGTAAAAGTCGTAAATCATACGTTTACGTATACATGGAATCGAATCCAGTAGTGCGGAAATGTATGTGGAATATACTATTTTTATAATAATACTAGCTTTGCCCGCGCGGCTTCGCTCCCGCTCTTCCTTACTCCACCCTATTATACCCTACTCTACCCTACTATACCCTACTCTACCCTACTCTACCCTACTATACCCTACTCTACCCTACTATACCCTACTCTACCCTACTATACCCTACTCTACCCTACTCTACCCTACTCTACCCTACCCTACTCTACTCTACTCTACCCTACTCTACCCTACCCTACTCTACTCTACCCTACTCTACCCTCCTCTACCTTACTCTACCCTACCCTACTCTACCCTACTCTACCCTACCCTACTCTACTCTACCCTACTCTACCCTCCTCTACCTTACTCTACCCTACTCTACCCTACACTACCCTAATTTTCATTTTTTTTCCATAAGAACCTCATAACGAACACAACAAAAAAAAATTAGCGAAATCGGTCCAGGCGTTGTTGAGTTATGCGCTTGCCAACACATTTTGCGATTCATTTTTATATTATAGATATATTTTATAGCGACTATAGGTTCGTCTGGTTTAAGATTAGTGATCTGTGTTAACTGTATATTTTTCATGGTCTTATTTAAATATCAAAGTTTTGTTTACATTATTGAAACTGGAAAGATTAAAATCGGTTAACTGAGAAGTAAGAAGTTTGACAAAGACTCTATGAAATCATCACTTTCAAACTTAGCTTAATCCCAACTGTATTGTGATAGGCTTACCTGACCAGAATTCGTAACATTTTTTTTTCTTATAAATTAAAAAAAAATGTAAGTATGAAATCATTCAAAAACTTGCCCCGCTCAAGGTTGGAACGGGCATGCATGTAAGACTTTTACTAAAACCACACTTGTGTCCTACAGTTGCTTTTGCGTTCTAGGACCACTAGTTTTCTTTTCAGAATAACATTGTACTTCTTCAGATATTAAATTATATTAATATTTTTTGTGCTTGATTCCATTTCTAAGTATACTTACTACCTTCATCATTTTCAAGATTAAGTCTTTGTCGTGTATAAACTCGAAGAGCCATTGTAATTAAAGACTATAAAAACTACTAACCTCACCTCACCAAACTCCTAAGTAATTTTTAAACAATACTTCACCCATTCCAAAATTTATCGACTGCAGTCTTGCTCGTAACTTAGTTGATATTCAGTATCGAGTCGATATTGTTTCGCTAAGTTTTATCACCGGGAATAGAACCCGGGTCTGGTTAGTTATGTTGCTGAGCTATCGCGTTACGATAATGTAGCAATGTGCAACTCGCACTCACCGACTGATAATGTCTACGGTACGGACTTTTTGTACTTTATAGGCTGAATGTTGATTAAATGTGTTCAAAATGCGAGTGTGTGGTTCAATGTTTACGTTAAATAAAACTAGAAATAAACTTCAAGTAATCCGAAGCGAATCTTTCGCTTGGAAAACACATTGCAAGAAAATTTTAAACCACAAAGCGAACAATAAGTTATTTTAAGAATAGATTACTATTAAAAATTCTATACGCGTAGTTGCATCTGTAATTGCAACATAAAATAAAATTCCTTTCGAACAATAAAACAAAAAAGATACGACAATAATAATTAGGCAAAATAGTTCTAAAATTAAAATAGCCACTCTTCGCAGGGCTGCCTCGCACATCGCATTCTCATTAACTGCACCGGTCGTAGTCGTTCTCCATCCATCATTACGAGCCGGTGAACGCAGACAGCCCTATAATTTGCGACCGGCCAGGCTCCGCGCACCCTCCTTATTCTCCTCTGACTCCCGCACATCGCCAAGACTTTTATTAAAAGAAGACGTCCAAGAAATGAGTTTCGACGAAATTTCCTCAGTTTCTGAATTAACAGTTCTCCTTGTGTTTAGTTATTTTGAATTAATAAGGAGTTGATAAGTACACGTTTTGATGCACGCTTGAGAATGTCAAAATGTAATTGGCCGCTGAAATAACCCGACGCATTTGAGCCGCAGATGATAAAATTAATGTTGTGTTCGTTAATATTTATAAATTTTCTTAAAGTTATTAAAAAACTCCAATATGGTCAAAGATGTTAGAACGAAATCTTCCTAAATGAATACAAATAGAACTGCACTAGCACTGTCGTCACAAAAAAAAAGAAATAAATAAATTCCATTCTAAAATGACTGCAACTTAGTTATATTATATTATTTTCTAAGGGGTCTCAAGCAGGTAATAAACCGCAGTAGAATTGCAAAAAAAAAACATTCACAACAATATTTATGAAAAGTGGATGGTCAATCACAATCTTAAATATCACTATCTATGCAATGAGTCTACTTACTGGTAGGTAAAGATAAGGATCCTGAATCCTTTAAAAAAACGACCGTATAAATTGACCATCTTGACCGAGTTCACATCAGCACAGAATTAATTTTACGAGTCCGATACCCAATCGTCATCGTGCCATGAATTAATTACGATCCATACCTACGTAGGCATGAAACGAAAATATCACCCATCTACATTTTAATCTTTGTCCTTTGCGCTTAAATGGCAATATGATTTCGTATGAAAGGATGCCAATGAATAAATTAAGTATCTGCGAAGGTAAAAACAATCTGAAGGGTATTAAGTACAATACCGCGTCAGCTGGTTATCCTGCAAGTAGGGATTATACAGACGGTTATTGGCACTAGTGCGCAAACTTGGTATGTAACCTATCATTTGTGAGGATTGCATTCTTTGAAGTTACAAAGTTATACTTAGTACCACTTGTTCTGAATGAGGTCGCTGTGTTAAGAATTGCGATATATGTTGAGTTTTAAAAGCTGTGGTACTTAAATAGTAGGGACTATAATATGGTTACTAAACATGACGCAAGTTCACAGAAAGGAAATATTATTGCGAAACTTTTTAGTACAAGTAATAAGCTGGGTGAAGTTATTGGAAATTACTTTAGAAATATGAAACAAAACACAATATTGCCTACTATGAACCTCAATCATAGCTAAACAGAGAACACTAGAAGCTCAACTCCTCCTATACTCAAGTTACCACTTCTGCATGTTAACTATACAAGGCGCAAAATAAACTTAAAATTAAGTACAATGACCTTTTCCTAATATCTCCAATATATCGAAGGTACCTGAAGAACCATCAATGAACTGTTTTTTCAGAAAAGGTAAAGAATCACAATAGATGTCGATTCAAAATAGCTTTATCTTTAATTCCGTTTTTGAAATTAAGAATGTCAATAAATGTAGGCGGGTCAATGACCGTTATTCCACGTTTATTTGGCGATGTTTTTAAAGCTTCAAATACAAGAGACAGCTTTAAGATAGTCACACAGACAAAAATCAAATCTCATCGTGGCGTAAAACATAATGATCATAAGCATAAATTCGCCACAAAAACGCCAAACATTACATCGACTCAAAATTCACCGAAAAATCCGCTGACACATTGGCAATTAAAAATCATTCAAAAGAAGAATGACGCTTTAAAACGTCATCGACCTGTATCAAAAGACGTTTATTTGCATCTGAACCTTAAGAGGCTTTTTTTTTTTTTTTTTTTTTTTTTTCGATGGGAAAAATCATCTTATGACAACCCCCGCTCTTGGGCGGAGCGGGAGATAGTGTCAGACTCTTACTGACTAAAAAACCCATCCCGTTCCTTCAAGCCTTCATACTGGGGCTCGAGCGCCCTTTCGGATTACCCTGGCCCCAGTAGGCTTCGACCCGGCTGGGCCCCTGCTGTTGCTGACAACTCCTTGAGACGCGCGGGAACAGCGCGCGCCGTCGACGACTTGGGCTTGGTCCGGACGGTTACCGGACGGCCGGACAGCGAGCTACCCATTGCTCACTGTCCGCAAGCCCGCGCCTACGGTGGCTGGAAATCGGGATCGGAATCCCGGCGGCGGCGGCGAGAGCGCCGTTGCCTGATGCGGTCGGCCTCCTCCTTAGCGAGCATTACTGCTTCGCAGAAGTCGGCGACCGCCTGCCACTCCTCCTCGCTCCGGACCATGGCCTCGACCAAGGCCCGGCGCGAGAGGTCTCCGCCGCCGATCACCCCCACGAGGGCACGGCGATGCTCCGCCCAAGCAGGGCACACCGCGATTGTGTGCTCCACCGTGTCCTCCGGGCGTTCCGCACAGTGGCGACACCCGGGCGTCACTTCCGCTTTAATTCGGAACAGAAACCTCCCGAACTTGCCATTTCCGGTGAGGACCTGTGTCATGCGGAAGGTAAGGACGCCGTGAGGTCTTTCCAGCCACGCCTCAAAGAGGGGACTTATCGCCATAATTGTGGCGTGCCCATGACGGGGTTGCGATAGTCGCTGACGCCATTCCACCATGAGATCCCGCCGGAGCTCTGTCCGCCATGCCGTGACCTGTCGCGGCAGAGGACTTTCACCCCGACGAACCTTAAGAGGCTGCTTTTCCACTCGCCTATCGTCAACATCTAGCATGGTTTAAAAGCTTGTTACTTCATCTAACGTAATCCAACGCGATGTTTGACAACAAGGCAACGTGAAAAAAGACGCCTAAAAACTCTGTTAGCATTCAGTAATTCCGTGATTTACTCGAATATTTTGCAAAACATCTTCCACGAAATACGTGTTTTTTTACGTCATTTAGAATCTTAATAAAATTTGCAAGGTTTCTATTGTTATACTGTTTTGACTTTTTAAATTTTTGAGTAAATTATGAAGTATCAAAGTTCATGCAATACAGCAAATTTACTGAGGTCTTTACTGGATTGGTTTTACGCAAATTTATACATTGATTTCAATAGAACCCTAGATAATATCCACAAGATATCCGTGTTTCCAAAATATCTAATGAAAAATGTGTAATAACGTCATAATCGCGTAAGAGCGGTTGTATGAAAAACAGTGAAAATGTATGTCGAGTTGCATCCCCTTAAATCTATAACTGTATCGATAATCATCGGGACCCTGGTCCACTGGACTTGCACAAAGGACCAGAGTATCATATAATTTGAATACACAGCGGCGCGCCAGCGTAATGTACTTATTATTTAACTATAAAACCTTTTACATGGCATTGTTTAAATAAATTGTCCCGGCGATTGGTATTCGGGTCGATCGTGTATGTAAAATTATCGAGATAGGCCTGGTTTTGTATATGTAGGTGTATTATTTTAAGTAATTGAGAACGCAAATTGTGGTTTTGATTAGGTTTCGCAGCAAGCTATGGTACAGATCGAAAAGAAACCGTACAGTTTTCTCTTGTCAATGTGTGTTTGCATAAGGTTCGTATGCCTTTTGAGGAAAGAGATACATTCCTTCCGACATACCAAATATTGTCAGATTAATTGAAAAGATAAACCCATAAACTCAGTTTAATTTTCATACAAATATCTTACACCTTGTTCTCAACAGAATTTTTTGTAGCCACTTAAATTCTTGACATAAAAGCTCTGTACAGTTCATAGCTATTTCATGAGAATAAATAATGAATAAATTCTGAAATATACGAAGCGACCGTACCAACTAGGTGCGTTCCATTCATTCGAAAAGCAACTAAAACTTTTTATAAAAATCGAAACCTACGTACTACTTAACATATCGATTCTCGATATGTAAATCGAATGATTCCGCTTCAATTAAAAACCAGCAATGAACGTTTTCGTTCGGCGGCACAAAGTCTTCTTATCGATATTTCAAATCGATACGGAATCGGTATACAATGACTGACAATGGATTAACGGATAAGGTGACGACTAGTTAAATGTTGGATTTAAATCTAAGCCCGTTAACTCGCTCGGGTTACAACCTATTCTTAATACATCCATATTTGACGGAGATACTGGTCTACAGACCTTTTAAAGGTGTAAAATCACCAAATAACTTGTCCCGCGGGTAGAATGAGAGGGAGAATCAGACTTTTACTGACTATAACCCACCTGTGTTCATTCAGTTGGCTCTTGCATTCTAATGTCACGGTACCTCTTCCAAACATTCTCACAGCCCTAGCAGAGATACCTGGTCTCATTAGTGGGGGTCCAAAAAAAACGGTGCATCGAAATTTTCCAGCAATATTTTAATCAATGATTCGATCTATAACTCTCATAATTAAGCTTTAACTAGTTGCTATAATAAACCATTGACTATAGTGACGAATTGTCGATTTGCAATCATCTGATCTATTTTGGTGACCGACAAAAAGTGAAGCTAATCGATTGGAATAGAGTTCGGTCGAATTGCAGTGACGATTGTAATTTTATCGCTGATTTGCATTCTGTACCCACGACTAAATGAAGAATAAATTAGTGTGTAGTTGATTGGCAGTCTTTATTAGTACAGATATTCTTCTTCTTCTTGCCTTCATCCCATATTACTTGGGGTCAGCGCAACACGCTTTTTTCTCCCATTTTGTTCTGCCACCTATCACACTATCACTAACTCCCTTTTCTTTCATATCACTTCTCAAACAATCCATCCATATTTTCATCATCTGCCGGTAGTTATTGTTAAGGTCACTATAAAGATTTTGAAGAGTACATCCGTATCTGTTGTCATTAAAATACACTTTAGCTGGAAGGTAAATCTATTCCGATTTCATCGTAGGAACTTAAAATGATAACGACAATTACTTACAAATCTTAGTAAAATATCCATTTAAAATTTCAATTTTTATACACACAAATATTTTTACCAGAAAGTGCGCGCCTTAACCGATTTCAACCACGTTTACCGGTGTATTTTTAAAACCATTTGCCGTAAACACTCATTTTATATTTCGATGGAGTCGCAACGAAATTTAAAAGCAATTAGCATGCTATATCCAACTCTTATGCTATAATTATACGCAAACGAGATACATTAATGTACTGCGCGGCCATTCGCCTATAAAGTTTTTAAAACATTGGATTATATTCATGATGGTGTCCGAAAGGGTAGGCAGGTAGTGATTTATGATGATTAATAATAAGTTTTCTTTGACGTATCTAGGTGAAATCAATTAAGAATTTTTTTATCGATAACGATTTTCAACTTTTTACCTTTAATAAAAAAGTGGAAATGCAAACATATATCGATATTTTCCCATCGATTCATAATTGAATAAAATGTCTGCGAATCGATTCGAATTTTGGCATTAGTTAAAATTCTTATGCGTTCGAATGTTAGCTGTTATATTGTTTGAAAAAAGGTCGATTATTACGAGTCAAACTCGAAAAGGATCTTTTTAGGATCGTTTACATATACATGAAGTCGAAATAAATGGTTAGCTACTGTGAGGAGCGAAGCGGGTGGGAGTAGACTGTGTACATATTTGTACAATGTATAAATATCTTGATCGGTACCATTGAATTAATATATTATTTTACCAACAATGGGCCGTTTTGTATCGAATGACTCAGCCTACTTTATGAATACGGTCGAATAGACTAATTAATCATTTCCAGCAATAATGTTTTCTATTTTATGGGCTTTATCTACTTCGTGATCTATTTGACTGTAACATGCAGTATCGTTTTATATCATTATAGGATAACGATTGGAGTCAAATTGATATTACTTGCTAAGTATGAAATTCCTTGCAATACACTGCATTCGATTTCTTAACTCACGTTTTGTTTACCTTCTCTCTATTCTGTTAGAATCATTCTACAAATGAACTGATCGTCACAAAGTAAAATAAAAATATCCAAAACTCGCTGATCGCGCCACAAGCCGAGCTACCTTACAGCCCTCGAGCAGTGGGTAATCGAGTAATCGGGCGCCCCGTCGATCGATGTCGCGTAATATTTTTTTAATAAATCGATACTTCATTCGACCACATCACTAAACGCGACCGATGACAGACGAACAATATGGACAAACTTTTTTGTTTGTTTTTAATTTATAGAAATAAAATGCGCTTTAGAATTTAACGGGAATACTAGTTTTATAAAACTGGATGAATTTTATAGTAGCTATGTAAATGGAGTCCCCTTTAGGTTGAGGTATTTTAATGATGCAGTTGTTCTTTTTCATTTTATATTCTTGATATGATATAAAACTTAGATTGTAAGCACGGAAGCATTGAAATTTAACGACTTCTTCTCATACATAAATATCTGATCAATCCCATAAACAGCTGTACCTCAATTTCTAAGCCACATTAAATCTCAAGTGAACAGGAAAACACATCAATCCCTAAAAGCTATACGCAGCCAATAAATAAAATAAATCATTTTTTTCCTCAATAAAAAATAAAAAATATGCAATAAAACATAAATCTATCAGAAACGGAACGCAATTAAAAAATATAAAAAGGTACGCTCCACATGCGACCGGCCGACTAGACACTAGTCGAACGACTTTTTTCAAAATGGCCGCCGACTTTCCCGCCCTGCACAGACGCTGACAACATTGGACACGGCCCGCCACGTGCGAAGTCGAGTAAATGATGTGTTGGGACTCAAGATTTATAGGGATGCACCATCATTTTATTGTTCAATTGTAGCTACCGGGCAATATCTGTTTGTACTATTGACTAACACTTGATCACATTGTTGAACATCGCCCGATTTGTTTTGGAATGCTATTACAACGTAATCGATGCAAATCTGTTATTTGTTATCGTATTTATTGTATATTTTGATAGAAATATTATTTTATGCTAATGCAGCATTGAAATAGCAGAAGTCAAGGTAGTTAGATTCGCTAAAAAATATCGTGAGCACTGGAAATATTTCAATCAATCAGCCGAAATCCTCAATAATGTGTCACAGCTAATGTCGTAATTTAATATAATTTCCTAAATATGTCTTTTTATTATTGTCATGGTAATAATGTACGAGACGTCTAGATTTAACCAAGCCTATTTTATGTCCACGGCAATAACTTTAGTGATAATGGTAGACATCTTTATATTATAATGATCTAATAATTATTAAAATCGCTGTGATTTAAACGTGACTTTCTCGGACACATGTTTCGCCACTTAGAAATAAGTTTGTTCTACATTGCAGGCCTACTTTTATCAAGCACATTATGGGTAATAAACCACTGGATATCTGCATAATGCATGCAAAAACTGGCTTCCTGGTGGCATTAGATGTACATAGATAATATCAATTTATAACCTCACAAGCACGTTATTTTAAAGGCGAACGGGGACTTAAAATATACTATGGTAAGGTTCACAAACCAAATAGTGTAGCTTTGTGTTCCCCAGCTACTTCCCAAACAATAACACATCTGGAATCACTTTGGCAAACATTATCAAAATTAAAAAAATTATAACCTCTTAGAATCAATCGATTGTTACATGTTTTTCTAAGAACTTTGCAACCATTTCGGTGTCTAAAACATCGTTACTTTGATTATTATGGTATTAGGTATTAAGGTTTTATTTTAAAAGACAGTTCAGAGGTCCTACCACGAGCTTATAGCTTATAATATTACAGAAATGGAGCTAGTAGATATAGTATAGGGTGCATAGCTCTATCCTTATTTCTGGCTCGCACGCCTGACATTTTAAAACATCATGGTTAGGTTGTATTAGCTTTGATTCTGAAATACAATCGAGATCAGTGGTTCTCTTTAGCCGATCTGACTCTAGAAGTAAAACTGCCATTACATCATATGATTTACTTTGTCTTTGCTACTCAATTAAGTAAATTCAATAGCAATTCTCACAGCCCTAGGCAGAGTTAGCAAAAAACCTGGTCTGCACTGTGGGAATGTACCTCGTAAGACAATATTTTTGCTATATTGGACGATGTTTAAACACACAGGACATGCGTGGAAATAACATGTATGGAACTTGATGATGCTTAACTTTGAGATATATCGATAAAAGTATCGATAAAGCGGCTAATCGGGTTAGGTATGTGCAAAATCGATAGCGCAGCTCTAACGCGAGGTCGTTAGAGTGGGGATTACTTATTTGAAAAGTGGGAATTGTACTTTTCTGTTTTATTGTTAAGAAAGTATGTATGTAGCATGGCCATATTTTGCTAAAGAAAAGACATTATGTTAAATTTTTAATCCCATAAGGAAGAACATGGAACGATTTAATGCTAAATATTTATATTTCAATCAATGCTTGGCCAAAAAACATGGATAGATAATTTATAATCACAAGGATTCAATTCCTTGCTTAAGTATGAACTAAGTTATTGAGAGTGGCAAGAAAGCGAAGTTCTGAGTATTGGGTGTTGTAGTTGGAAGATGGTAAAACTATTACGTAAGTGAAAGTAAATACTTATAGTCTTTTTACAAGCTTTTATTTAGTTTCACCTGTCCCGATGTTTGTCCGTCATCAAATCTTGCAAATTAAATTTGACCCACTTCCCGGTTACCGATTGGGCTGAAATTTTGCATGCATGTATAAATCAGATGACAATGCAAAATCAATATGACGTGGAGCTGATCTGATGATGCAAATGGAAGGTGGCTATAGGAACTTAGTAGTTAAACGACACAACCTCATCGAGTTTGGGCTCATAAGATTCGTCTTGACAAGCATTAATTATATAGGTATACCGAGCTATAAAAGCTTGCTATGAAAAAATGATTTTCATTAAAATCTTCATGTGTAAGATGAGAGCAGGACGAAGATAGGCATCCTTAAGATGAAAGAAAAGGATAGATAGCTACATTGTATGAATTTGACAGCTGTCACCCGCACCGTCCTATAACTAGGAACTGTAGTGACCTATTGAGTAAGGGCAACGGAAAGGGCTATGATCGGAGTTCCCTTGCGTGATCGAATCAGAAATGAAGATATACGCAAGAGAACCAAGGTTGCCGACATAGCACAAAGAATCGCCAAATTAAATGGGCAGGGCACATTGCTCGCAGAACAGATGGCCGTTGAGGCCGAAAGGTTCTGGAGTGGCAACCGCGCACCGGAAGACGCAGCATTGGAAGGCCTCCTACAAGGTGGACCGATGGCCTGGTGAAGGTTGCGAGAATCTGATGGATGTGGGACGCACAGGATCGTTCATTGTGGCGACACTTGGGAGGCCTATGTCCAACAGTGGACGTCTATCGGCTGAAATGATGATGATGATGACTGAGTCTGACAAGTTATTGAACATTCCCCTAAATAGCTGCACTACTATTTAAGTATCAAGAAATACAAACATGTTGGGTGTAAGTATGGCTATTTTAGTTCAGTAAACTAAAGTAAACTTTAAATTATCGTAACAACCGAAGCAGTGACAGGTTACTTTCCATCGCCTACAGCACATCTATTTTTATATACCTACTTAAAAACACATAAAAAATATAAATTACACGAAAACCTACCCTAAAATGAAACCACCAAGGTTTTATTTAAATTGTAACGATAACAACGATAGGTCGTGATCGCTGGAATAGTAAGATTTTGAATTTTAAATCGAGAACTTGATTTTTTTTTTATAAACTTGTATGCACTGGCAAGCGACCACATTCAGCCAATGTTAGTGTAAGTAATCGCATGTTTTACATAATCCTCTTTTATTTAACACTCTCAGAACAGTCTAAATGGTCAATGAAAACAATAATTATACGAAATATTAACAAAAAATAAAATCTTAATAATTTTTCATTCACTGTCTTCATAATCTATAATGATAATCTCGCTATTGATACTCCTTCAATATAAAATCTGAAAGCGGTATCAGAAAATATAAAATACTAAGTAAATTAATGAGTCAATCCACGCGCGATCGATCAACGACGTTCAAGGATGGGATGTTTTATAAAAAAAGTAGAAAAACCTTTTATTAACATCAATAAAGCGTTGAATATTCATTGAGATGGAATGGCGTTTAATTACTACAAAGAATCTTTCGTGTGGAGGTTGACAATCTTGCAATCAGTGATGAACGCGATAGAAAATGAGCATTGACGTGACTGACATAATAGGCCGCAAGAGAAAATCTTTGCCTCGGAATTTTTTAATCTGTATAAAAGATTTGGCGCCAACGTTTTTCTTGAAGTTTCTCGATTTACCGCGAAAGCAATTGAATTTCGATCTGGTATAATTAATTTAAGCAATTCTAGCCAGATAAGTAAAATGCCCACTCGTTTACAACCAACATATTGTCCCATGATTATTATTACACTATTAATATCAAGTAGTGATAATGAAAACCCGCATTTAATAAAAGGTCAGAAATAATTACATCGTGCGGAATTGACAAGTTGCAAAAGAATTGTGTGGAGTCGATAATTTATACATTTTTTTAAAGATAATGAGTCCTGCGTATGCTGAGAGGTATGCAAGTAATTTTGTTACATATACCTATAGTTATAAAGTAACGTTAAAATTATAATAAAGTTGTTATTTTTTTCGTTGCATACCGTTAACGCTTTTCCATATTATTGTAACCGTAAGACTTCAATAGTAGATTAGACATATATATTTCTATTGAGTTCTTATCTATATATATAAAATCAATGCCACTTTTCGTTGTAATTTTATAACTCAAGAACGTGCTCACCTATACCTTTGCTTTGTTCGGACTATTTAGTAGATGGTTTATGTGAAATTTGGTAGGGTAGAGTAGGGTAGAGTAGGGTAGAGTAGTGTAGAGTAGTGTAGAGTAGGGTAAAGTAGGATAGAGTAGGATAGGGTAGGGTAGTGTAGAGTAGAGTAGGGTATAGTAGGGTGGAGTAGGGAAGAGCGGGAGCGAAGCCGCGCGAGCAAAAGCTAGACTAATAAATAAAAATCTCGTGTCACACTGTTCGATACCGAACTCCTTCGAAACGACTTGACCTATTTTTATGATTTTTATTTTGTGTATATTTGGTAGGACTGAGGCTATTTTTTATCCTCTAACTTTGACCCCTAGATACCCCTTTAATAATTTATATTGCAAAACAACGTTTGCTGAGTCAACTAGTTATCATATAAAAAATCCTGATATAGCAAATATGGCGACTATATCTAATAAAAGGCTTCTTGGGTTTTATTTCGATGCTTCAGTTATTACGGCTAATAAGGAATCGAGTATCTGAATAAAACAGTACTTTAATGCACACTAGTCATTAAAGCGTACTTATACTTTAGACTTTATGAGCTAGTCATAAAACATAAATTGGTAAAAACGGTGAACGCTAAGTATATAATAGAAGATACTAAGTATTGATAGCCCATAAGAGATAATTATAATCATGTTTACAAGTTTTTAAATACTTGCATGCTGGCATTATAGTATGAAGGAGAAATTGAATGAAAATAACTGAAATGTAGCATGTAAATTTGAGTTTATCATTACATAAATATCTTGTCTTGTCCAATAAACTACTTGCAATGAATGCTGAAGAGTCCGCTAATGTAATATAAACAAACTGTCATCGACCTAGTTCACAGGACAGTATAGAGCAACACATTTTTGCGGTGCCTTTTAGAAATTACAGGCCCTTAAGCATTGTACAGTAAGGCCGCAAAAGTCCATAGGAACGCTAAAGATTACATTGCTACGAACCGAGCGAGCGCGATACATCCGTGCGTATGTGTGCGCATGTATGAGTATCCACATTCCACAGATAACACACACTAAGGAACTGTCGTCGCACTGAGCTTAAAAACATTATTATTTTTCTGTTCTTACCATAGCATTGATTCGCGCAAATACGTCATGTGCTGGTAGCCGTGTGAATTAAGTGTTGGATTCGCAAATCACGTAACCCGAGTTCAAATCATGGTCGGTCCGTTGCAGTTATTTCTTATTTTGAAAATTCCCAATCTATATTGATATAGTTGTTTTTTTATATTTCTATGAAAAATACTATTGCATTTTTTGCACTAAATAGTTGCAAATTACGAATGTGATCTATTAACCACAAGAAGAATCACATTCGTAATTTGCAATTATTTAGTTGTTACATCTTTTCGATGTTATAAGGTGGAAATAAAAAGACGTGTTTAATAAAAATGTTTATTCTTTATATTTACAAATTAAACATTTATGAGAATTGTGACGTCGAATTGTTACCTAGACAAAAAGTTATCTTGTAACCGTTATCTATGTTACGCCTAAGATTGTTTGTTGGAAGTATACCCACTTAGACCATTCATAATATGAATAACGTAACAATGAACGGATATTCAAATTTTAATAAAATAAAATATAGGTAATTGTTTATATCCAGTTATTTATTGAAAAGTGATATATGATTTGGACTTTGAAAACATTTTATTTTTGTGTAACGTCACAATGAATGTATTGAGGTCATAGCTTAATTGTTCATTTTCTTGACGAAAAGAAGATTGAAACCAAACCTCAATTTCTGTTAAAAGAACTTTAGTTCTCACAAGATAATCGTCAATTAGATGAGAAAAATAAATTGAATTATAGTATTATGTTAAAACAGTGCGGGTAGAAGAATAAAAAACGAAATAGACTCATGATTATTGTCAACAAAATTGATAGCGAGTTCACTGCATTCTTAAGATGAGGCGATGGCACAAGTTAAAAGATATAGCTGTTTTAAACGAAAGTAAACACAATATAATACAGTGTATGTTAACGAATAATCACAGATATGTTAAAATAAGATGGTAGGCCATTTAGTTTAGTTAACATTAAATATTTAGTGCGAAACGTAATCGTTCTTGTTTGTGCCTCTCTGTCAAGTACGGCTTTTTAGCAGGTTTTCTGTGATGCACGCCTTCAGCGTGAAGTGCACGGCGAACAGTATCCATCGAGGTGTCATATAATTCCGCAAAATGTCTCGTTGGTGCGAAACCATTCGTTTCGTATACGTCCACCATATGTCGTCGCTGCGCCTCGCTAATAAGCTTCGGTCTCCCACTTCTCTTTCGACTAGCAAGGCTACCTTCTTCCTCATATCTTTTTAGCCAAAGATTTACAGTATTTTTCTAAAATAAAAAAAAATATATATTAGGCAGCTATACCTACTTCACTTCATTTTCATTATATAAAATGTTAATAATCATAATTATTGAATATAATTTTAAAATAAAACTGCATTTATTAATCCAATAACCAATCCAATAAACCCAACGATTTACGTATTTCTCTTTTAAACCTCATAAAGATACGATGAATGGATTCATAAATGGCATACGTTTTAATTAGAAGATTAATTTGTAATAAAGTTACAATTCATTAATAGCTATTATACTCACATTCAATCCGGTTTCTTCAGATATTTGTGTTTTATTAAGACCACTTTTATGCAGCCCAATGATAGTCGCCCTCACTTCAATACTAATATTAGCCTGCATTTTGCGAATATTACAATACTGTCAACCTCACGTCACTAACCAACAACTACAACCAAACGACAGTTCATTTCGGTTAAGTTAAAACTCATGTCTACCTCGCAGAAATCTAATTCTTTATTTAGTTTTTTTGTGATCTACCTTTCTAACTCCAAGAAATGTGTGAACAAGTTAAAGAATAATTTAATATTGTAATGCAAATACATAACTTCCAATCGGGTAAGAACTTACAAAAAGTCAATAATTGCGTGGGATTTGAACTTGCGGCACACTGATTTGCGCTTCAATCTGTGTGCCTATACCACTGGGCCATCTTGACTTAAGATAAGTTGATGAAATTGTGAATTTCAATCATTTGTTGGCGAAACTTGAAAATAAAAGGTCGTAAGTCAAACTAAACGTCAAACGAATAAGTTTTAAGAATTCTTATGGACTTTTGCAAGTGATAGTACATTAATGGATCGGAATGGATCAGAATTCTAAGTGATGCCTTAAAAGCATCTTGACTACATATTTCGTTCTCAATTACATTTTTCCACATAATTTAAAGAGCATTTAAATGGTATTTTCATTAAGATCGACGGGAGACATCGAGAACGGTTTAATGCATGATTTTACGATGTAAAGCCTTGGTCGTAATGCGAGCGGCTATACAAGAAAATGATTTTACGATAATTTAACTGGAGATAATACTTATAGGACTGCATCGTGAACATAAAAGGACAGTTATTAATATTAGTTTACAAAGATAATAAACAGAATAATCCAGTAGTTATTATTTTATTTAAAGTCTTGAAAATCGGTCTTCATTGAGATGGAATTTTGCCGCTCTCTGTCACCAAAGCCACAATCCCTTGAATCTAAAGATTGCTTTTAATAAAAAAACAATTTTAATTATCGAATTCTTACTGCTATAAACACTCAAATAGTTGGCTGTACATGCCTGTGCATTTAAAATAACCTTATCCGCCAAGTGGCCACACGCAATGTTGATTATTATTTTTCTTGGCGTCATAAAATGTGCATATGATTAAAAAACAAAAGCGATGATTGTAAAGGAAGATGGTGTAATTACTTTTTCTAAAACGGATTTAATTTGGTATTGATAATAGTAGTTAAGAAAATTTTGGTTTGTTTGGAAGTTACTGGGATTGATGGTAACAAAACCATGAGCTAAAGGTACTCTGCGGGATTTTTCGAAGGAATGTAACATATACGTGATAGTGTTGTCCATCCAGAGTGGTAGAAGTTATTGGGTTATTTTCCTCACCAATTAAATATTAATCTACATAACTGAAATAAACCTGAATCACGAACTTTACAAAAAAAAACGATACACGAAGAACACGAACGAGATACATATACAATAATTAAAAACTAATCCGAAAGACAAAATCACACGCAAGTTTGTTTAAACGATTCTGTTTAACAATTACATAAATCATCGCGTGCGAATCAAAATACTTCAAATTTGCTTTAAAAACAATAATAGTCTCACAATTAGCCAAACATAAATCACGCGCGCACGTTAAACCGATTTTTTTAACGTTATTTACGAATAACTAATTTAATACGGGAACGTTATTATGCAACGCGTTACGTTACGTTTCGATGCGTTCGCGTGTTTAGACGCATCAGTACGGCTGCTGGTATCGAGAGAGAAAATAGAAAATTACATAAATTACATGATTGGTATAATTAGCTACTGTTTGTTTCAATCATTATCGAATAAACAATTCAAAGACATTTAGAGAGCATACTCGCATCTTACATAATTATCTTCTATCTATCTATATATATAAAAGAAAGTCAGTTAGTTACACCACTTATAACTCAAGAACGGCTGAACCGATTTGGCTGAAAATTGGTGGGGAGGTAGCTTAAAACCAGGAGACGGACATAAGACCTACTTTTTTTTTTTTAGGGTAGGGTAGAGTAGAGTAGGGTAGGGTAGAGTAGGGTAGAGTAGGGTAGAGTAGGGTTGGGTAGAGTAGGGTATAGTAGGGTAGAGTAGGGTAGAGTAGGGTAGAGTAGGGTAGGGTAGAGTAGGGTAGAGTAGGGTAGAGTAGGGTAGAGTAGGGTAGAGTAGGGTAGAGTAGAGTAGAGTAGGGTAGGGTATAGTAGGGTAGAGTAGGGTAGAGTAGGATAGAGTAGGGTAGAGTAGAGTAGAGTAGGGTAGGGTAGAGTAGGGTAGAGTAGGGTAGGGTAGAGTAGGGTATAGTAGGGTAGAGTAGGGTATAGTAGGCTGAAGTAGGGAAGAGCGGGAGCGAAGCCGCGGGCAAAAGCTAGTATATATATAAAAAAAGAAACCGACTGACTAAACAACACACAGGCGAAATTACTGGAACTAAGAACCTGTGCCCCTAGCCAAGTTGCTAATCTGCAAAAGTTAACGCTTGTAGAAAGCTTCAAATGTACGGAAATGACGTCGTCTTAACGCTCAGTCACGTGGTCAGAACAAAAGAATTGGTGGCAAGGTCAACTTGAAGCGTTCGACGCAAGCGAAACGGTTGTAACTTTGCTAGGGGGGCTGAAATTTTGCACAAGGCTTTCATTTATGATGTAGGCGAGCACTAAGAAAGGATTTTTCAAAATTCAGCCATGGTCCGGAGCGAGGAGGAGTGGCAAGCGGTCGCCGACTTCTGCGAAGCAGTAATGCTCGCAAAGGAGGAGGCCGACCACATCAGGCAACGGCGCTCTCGCCGCCGCCGCCGTGATTCTAATCCCAATTTCCGGCCACCGTAGGCACGGGCTTGCCGACTGTGAGCAATGGGTAGCTCGCTGTCCGGACCGAGCCCAAGTCGTCGACGGTGCGCACTGTTCCCGCGCGCCTCAAGGAGTTGTCAGCAACAGCAGGGGCCCAGCCGGGTCGAAGCCTACTGGCGCCTGGGTTATCCGAAAGGGAGCTCGAGTCCCGGTATGAAGGCTAGAAGGAACGGAGTGGGTTTTTAGTCAGTAAGAGTCTGACACTATCTCCCGCTCCGCCCAAGAGCGGGGGTTGTCATTGGATGATTTTCCCCACCAAAAAAAAAGCCCCTAAAGGGCAGCAAAACCACTGACAGAAGCTAGTAATATATATGTTACTGTAAAAGCTCGAACTACGGTAAATCTTAAGACTTTCCAGTAAAACTTAAGATTTACCGACATGGGTTGGTAAATGTAAGTATTTATTATAATGGGGCGATTTTTTCTGGCTTTTACCATTCCAATTCAGTACATGCTAGGTTTTACCAACGTGGTCTGGTAAATGTTGGTTTTAGAAATAAAACAATGATGACTTAATTCTACGTCATTTATTTCAAGTATGTATTAGTTAAAACTTAAATATAATCCTAACCTATTTTAATTATTTTAATTAAGGAGTTGTATTAATAAAATTAGGAACAAGTATTGTTTTTTTTAATATTTGAAATACTTCCTAAGCAATAAAAAATAACACAAGTAAAATTATCTTCTCACAAACATAACGCTTACCTTGAATAATCTAACTAAATCTGTATTTTTCTTCTTATTGGCATTTAACAAACAAATACAAACTTAACGGTTGTATTAGCTAGTCTAATTGAATTTTTATTTTTCTTATTATTTGATTTTACGGTGTGCAGGTAGCGGGGGCAGCTGACAGCCCACGAGTACGAGTTGATGCGCTTTACATTTTATGACATGATTTTTTTTCAACATTAACCGGGTTTATTTGGTGGTAAAAGTTCGAATCGCAAATTTTTATGGACATTTACCATTAGTAATTGGTAAATCATAGGTTTTACTGGAAATTCTTAAGATTTACCGTAGTTCTAGCTTTTACAGTAACATATACATTAATGAAGTATTAATTTCATAATCTATTTTTAAAATGGTCAAATTATTATTGCTTTTAATACATTCAACGGATAATAATTGCAAACAAAATATGAGAAGACAGAACAGCTGTAAAAAAAGACCGCCATTTTGCATTCACAACTGTCAAAAATTGCATGAATATGCAACTTTACAAAGGCATTAAACTATTCTGCCAATGCCATTAACATCTAAACTTGTCTTGAAGCCTTTCGTTTATAAGTTTGAGGTAATAAATTAATTCTGTTACATAATTAGCGGTATCGCGTGACTGAGAACCATAAGAGAACTTGTCCTCGAGTGTTTAGCAACTATTTAAGTTTTGCCTCATCCGATTTATTGAGAGGCACTTAGTTTTATTATACACTGAATACAGATAGCATTAATCGCACTTAGATTAGATAATGCGTAATTTTAATTTTACGATCAAGTTCAATGAAATCATGTTTATGATACATTCCGTTCTTGCATCGAGTCGGCAACAATTTAAATTATTTGCACTTTATAAATAAAAATGATGCCAAATTGAATATTAAAAATGTAATAACTCTACGTCCGTCATAAAAATAAAAACTATGATAAACCGATACTGGCAGAGATTAATAATAAAAACGCATTTATTATAGAGAGACTATCGACAGATACTTAAGGATTAAAACATAAAAAACATTCACAAACATTACATACTAATAATCTTATTAAAACAGTACATTAGTAAGGGGACCGAGCAAAAATGTCGATACGCCGCGCTCCTGATGCGCCTACGCACGCAATCAAGCGGTAACCATGGCAACGCGTACCGGAATCCAACATGGCCGCCCCGTCTTATCAGGTTATTGGAGGCTCGCTCAGTCCCGCTACTGAAATATGTAAGGAGTAATGTAATAACTGACGTATAAGGTAAACCCTGCGATGTAATTAATTTCAAATAAAATCTTACAAAAAAATATATATTACGTGATTCAAACGCTTGCAAGGAAGCTCCGAATGAATCAAACTGCTTTTTCTAGATAAAAGTCATTTGGAATACACGCTTTCATTACATTTTAATATTCTTTTCCCTTTGGTTTAATATATGAAGCTCAGTTATGATTGCATCATAAAAACTAGGATATGAAGCATTATATTTATAGGGATTTTAATTGAAGCAAATATAGTATACATTCATTTATATAGGTTGAAAATCATCAAATAAATTCTCCAGCTCAGAGAGCATGTACTAACTAAAACACACCAGTATCTTTTAGCTGCTTTTGATTTCACTAGTCTTTTAAATAATCTTCTCGCAGCCTATCAAGTAATATAGTAAGAAGTAAATAAATAAGGAATGTTATATTATAGATTTTTTTTCTTTACATATCATCATTGGATCATTAGAAAAATAGTACGTTATGTGACTAGGAGATAAAGCAATGTCTTTATGACGCGGACGGCATATTGAATTCCGAACGAAACGAAGATTTTAAGTTTTAATCCCGAAGCTAGTGAGGGATTTTTTTTGTTAATAGCCTGTGTGATTTTTAAATAAACTTGTTTGATGCACATACATTTTAACTCACTTAATCTGTATTTTTTTTAAATAATGGTTTTTGACTTTCCAAATTCAAAAAAATATTTAAACCAAGTCAAGGAATATCATTACTACGTTACGACATTCTTACATTATAATAAGATGTAGAACACTTATTAAAAACAATTTAAATTGACCATTGCTTAACCTTTCGTCAAGAAAATTAACGGTTCTAAAAAGAATATTTCACAATGGTAACATTTATGGCTACACGTAATAATATAATAGGACCGATCACAGTCCAACCGGTACTTAAATCTATTATGTTATTTAGTAACATGTATTTTTTACAAGGACATAATAATAGATGCATTTAAGTTTTAAGGTTAAGTAGTATGACAGAATATTATATTATGTCTATTGAATGACTTTTCATTACAATATGTGTATTGATTACCTATGGCAATTGTCTAAAAACGATGCCTCTAACAGCACAGAATATTTAGTTTTTATATCATAAGAGCTTAAAAAGGAACAATCATAATTAAATCGGATTAGCTTAAATTATGGCGCCTAAACTGACAGATTGTTATCTGTCAGTTTTGGCGCCATATTTTAAACTAATCCAATTTTAATCTTCGAACGCAAATATAGAAAGTTGTTACTTTTTAATCGAGCAAAGACAACGGTCAAAGTTCATTTGTTTGCCTTTTAGCAGCACTTAACCTCTATTAAAAGGGAAACACATAGAAGTTTATGTGAATAACCAAATAACAATCGAGTTAGTCGTGAGTTCGTGACGCCGAAGGCAGGTGACGAAAAACGCAACAATTCAATTGTGCATTCGGTATTTAGAATTCATAGACAAACATCTGATATGGAATTGAATTGTTGTAGTCTATGGCGCAATGTCGTTATGGTTTTGTTTAATTTTCTGCTTAATTGGGCTGAATATTGATTAATGGAAGCTGTTTCTATTAATTTTGCCTCTGTTTGCTTTTATTTATGTTGACGTTTTACTTAGTTGCTCCATATTTCACGGTTTATTGATATTTAAAGAGTATTGTCGGTGCAATATGGATTTCGACATTTTCGTATTTTACATTGACTTTGTTGTATTTATTTCACAGGTGTAAATATCATAAAGCTTTACAGAATGAGTCGGTAACTTGTTGTAGGCATGCGTTGATTGCTGATTTCAATACCTCGGATTTGGATAGCAGTTAAAACAGATTTCCCAACTAAGTCACGTAAGTCGTTACTGCTTATTGCTGTGTTATTGCTTATTTTACGACTCGAAATTCTACGCTCTCATACTGTATTGTTTATCAAAATTTCTCGACATTAAACCTCTTTTCATACTACGGTAAATTTGAAAATAGAAACGCTATTTTGGAATAGGAACACGTGCGAATGCGTAGTTCGCGAATCGCTCATTGGCGGGAGCCGCGGGCACCCTCGGCTTGCTCTGGACTGTTTAATTTTCAATTTAGATCGCAATTTGCGATGCCGCTCGCCGCACGCCCAAACTGGCATCACTCCATACGATAGATTTATGTACAAGCACTTATAAATGTAGGTGGAATATATTAAAAGAAATTAACTCGTGTAAGTTACGAGCCAGGCCCGAGTTTTCAAGATAAGACTTAATGAAAATTGAGTTTTTTTTTCTCGACAAATCCGTCAAGTACGGGTGTGGCCGCTGAGATAAGCGGAATTGATCTGTCCGTTGTAACTAATTGGTACGGAGTTTGCGCAGTCCAGTTTATTGTTCAAGTTTTTGTCGAGAGGTTACTTTTTATTTTTAAACGAGGACAGTATCCTCGGTATTTTGTTAAGATAACGTCTTTTTGAAATTTTTCATTATAGATGGCGGACCCCTTGATACTAAAGGCAATACCATGTTAATACAATCCCATGTACAACAATAAATAATTTAAAAGATTCCGGAACATGGACACACATTTCGGTAGAAGTTATAAAGTAACATAATATCAACGGAAATAGAGAAGTAATAATGCAATTCTACAATTTTATGGCCAGTTAAGACGCTAAACTGCATGTTAACACAGAAAACGTAATATAAAACTGTCGGCAAGACATTAACGTTGAAAAATGTGCTTTGTATGAAAGAATCTGTTTTTAAACTCATAAACGTGAATGAATATGCGTTACGTTAGTTGCGTAATATATTTTCTTTAACGGGATAAGCATAATTTCTTGTCTCTCATATTTTTTTGGCTTTTGTCCGTATTTACTTGGTTTAAAGAAACTGGTTTCATGACCAACTTGTTTAAATAAAACTTGCTTGTATTGGGTGCAACGCGGACTGACTGCTACTTTACTTTTGCAACTTCTATAAAGTTAAAAGTAAGATAGATTCCTTTAATTGATGCTACTTAGTCTATAACGTACTTAAAGAAAAATAAGTAGCCATTTCCCAGACCACTATAATCCAAACACAAAGGACGCCAAAGAAAATATAGATGGATAATGTGAGGAGAGATATGTAAGAAAAGGTAGCTAGTGATAACGTGACGATTGATAGGACAGAATCAAAGAACACAAAGAGAGACACACCAAGTAGCATGGTATAAAGGAAGATAATGAATATAATCCAATCACTGGAGATAGCTGCTGTAATATTACCAATCGCATAAAGGGAAACCAACCAGTTAAATAACAAACCGTAACCATTTCCCGTAACCTTTTACAATCACTATCAGAAACAGATTTCAAATAACCTACCCGCCAATCAAACTTTCAAAACGAGTACAGGCAACTATGAACTTATCGACACATTACTCGACCACTTTACCTCACAAATGCCTATTTGTGAGGCCGTAATATATGACTATATGTCCCATTTTAGCATATATGGCATCGTAATGGGACTTCGTATGGAATCATCATCTGCTATGTCGCTACCTTTGGCATTTTGATGCAAAATAATGCTAGTACCGTAGTTCACTTCTGGCAAATTGGTAGAGAACGCAAATTGGACTTTCACTGTTCGGATTTGTTGATTTGTATGGGAGTATCCTGTTTTGGGTTTTTTCTGTTTGGTTCATGCGCGGTTACTGAGAATTGGGTAACTGTTTTCAATCCCCAGGTCAAGCATTATCCATGAGTTTCTTTCAGTAACTTTGTTATTGTCTTGTAAAACAATTTGACCTCTGCCGTAAAATTTTATATCATCATCTACTGAATCATTATTAGCTATACAGATTTTGAACATGATTTTGTTAGTTGTTCATAATAACAATTGCAATCTATATGTACGTTGGTGTGAATCTCATGTTTCTTGTATCAAGTAATAAAACTATCTGTAACTGTATCTTTCACACTTTCCTTTATGTAGGACGAGATTTCTCATGTATTACCAGTTACTAATTGTTTCTATATTATAAACTGAAAATTTGTTGACGCCATAAATCATATTTAATAACGTTATTGAAAAAAAGAAGGTCACCTATATCACGTACACAATAACGAAAAATGCAATGACTAAAAAAAACGAATAAAAAGAACATCTTTATGATATGTTACCGTCAAAAATGACACCATATAACAATCTGTTAATTTATGACCAAAATGTCGTTTGAATTGAAAATATTTTATTTACATATTGACTTCATAGTAACAGGGAAATAATGTAAATCCGAATAGAAATGTTGGCAGACAATAAAATTCTAAAATAATGTGACGAAAGGGCTTAGATGATTATAGATCGAGATCGATAAGTATCGATATGTTGAACGATATACATAAATAAACATTTTCATGTAAATAAAATTACCGAAAATCTTTCGTGAAAGATAATTATTGCAAACACTATAAGACATATCATCAATCGTATGGTTATGGTTAAAATCAGCACCTTTGGTTACGTTCCCGCCGCCGCCGGGATTCCGATCCCGATTTCCAGCCACCGTAGGCGCGGGCTTGCGGACAGTGAGCAATGGGTAGCTCGCTGTCCGGCCGTCCGGTAACCGTCCGGACCAAGCCCAAGTCGTCGACGGCGCGCGCTGTTCCCGCGCGCCTCAAGGAGTTGTCAGCAACAGCAGGGGCCCAACCGGGTCGAAGCCTACTGGGGCCAGTGTTATCCGAAAGGGCGCTCGAGCCCCGGTATGAAGGCTTGAAGGAACGGGATGGGTTTTTTAGTCAGTAAGAGTCTGACACTATCTCCCGCTCCACCCAAGAGCGGGGGTTGTCATAAGATGATTTTTCCCATCGAAAAAAAAAAAAAGCACCTTTGGTTAAATGTTAAGCCAAAAAGTTGGAATAACACATGAAGTGGTGTTAGTTTTACTGCAAAAAGAACTTAAAATATAAATACAACATTATTTTTAGTATACGCTATACCCGAAACACGAGTCTAGTATTTTTATGTAAATAATCTGTGTATAAACTATGTACATTTCATAACTGTATCATGAAATATACACAGTAATAATAATAATATTCCACAACTACCACACAACGCCGTATAGTCTCAAGCTAAGCAGAGCTTGTGTTATGGGTACTAGACAACTGATAAACATACTAATATATTTCTAAATACATACATATTATAGATAATTTACAACCAGACACAGAACAAATGATCGTGCTCATCTCACAAACATTTGTCCTGGGTGGGAATCGAACCCACGACCTCCGGTATACCAGTTAGGGCCACTAACCACTAGACCAACAGGCCAGTCAACAGTCACCGAGTCATCTAAGCGACTAAGCATGGTATAAAAACTATTGGAATAGGTTTATTCCAACAGTTTTTATACCATGTTTGAATATAGTTTGTTGAGAATCAGTAAATGAACCCAGTTACTGATTCTGAACTATATATATTCAGGTTTCGCATATACTAAAATAATGTTGTATAAAGCTGAAGATAATCTAAATTAGAATAAGCTGTAACACAACGTGTGGAAATTATCTAATGAAAACAAGCTCGATGAAGCTGTTTCCAAAGGTATTGACGATGCATCGCTATTAACACAAGTCTTTAATATGTTAATGTTATATGTAACTCGAGCTGTAATAAATGGGGAGTAATTGCCTACGGCTTTGCATATTTCTAATGAGGAAAAAGCTATATACGCTAAATAGGTCTACCCCTTAAGCAACGGTGAACGCTTTTCAAAGTCACATGACACACATTTTGCTTTATGATAGCACAATGCTTGGTACGCATTAAGTGTAGTTATAAAGTATTCAACGGTTTTGATAGTTCATGATGACCCGGTATTTGTTGGAGCTACATAAAGCAGGTAAAATATACTCTAACGTATATAGATCTTCTTCTTGTTCTTCTTTTAAACTCTAACTCATATAGATATGTTGTTAAAATTATGAAATAACTTCTCCCTCTCCGAGTTGCGCTAGAGGGAGTGTCAGACTTATGCTGACTGAAACCCACATGTATATCTTCAGTTACTCTTAACGTTTCAGAGCCGGTGACTCTTTTGAACAACCCCTCAGCCTTTACAAAAACCTAAATGATAAAAACACAGATAGATCCAGACATGACGGATAATACACATCAGTAAGTGATTAATATAAAACTCACCTTTAAAATACAGCTGCCAACAGCTTCATTCTCTGGTACGGTGACGTTGTAGAAGGACTGGTCGAAGATCGGCTCATTATCATTCACATCTAACACTGTCACTGTTATCGTAGTCAACGTGGACATTGGTTCCACGCCTAGGTCTGAAGCCACCACCGTTAGTCGCGGCATCGGATTTGTCTCACAATCTACCCGCGCCCGAGTCGTCACCAACCCTGATAGGTCGTCAATCGAAAACCAATTTGACTGAGGAGACGGCAGTAAAAAATATCTAATTTCAGCATTCGGCCCTTCATCAGCGTCAGTAGCCGATACTTGCACCACCGGTGTACCTGGAGGCGCCGTTTCGAGTACACTCGCTTTATACTCCGGCTCAAGAAATACTGGTGCGTTGTCGTTTACATCAGTCACTTTTAGACTGATGATCCTAGACGCATGTAGTGGAGGAGACCCCTTGTCAGTTGCTACCACATTTAACGTATAAGACGAACGGGATTCGCGATCCAGTGGTAACGCTACAACTACCAGGTAAATTATGTTGTCATGAGTCCTCAAATCAAAATGCCCATCCCCACCGCTTAACGTAACGTTTACGTTTGCGTATTCGGTTTTGGAGTCTGGATCGTGTACTGATATTCTAGCCACGAACTCATCTAGCTGTGCTGACTCGGAGATTTTTGGTGTAGCATCATCACTTAAGAAAATAACGTCTATAGTAGGCTGGTTATCATTTACATCGGTAACCCTTATGGACACAAAAGCTGTTGTTTCCAAAGGCTGTGCGCCTTTATCTCTGGCTACAACTACAAGTTCATGTAATTCTTTAGTTTCAAAATCTAACGCTTTATTAACAGTAATATCACCAGTTTCTGGATCGATTTTGAACATATTCTCTTTATCACTCTGTCTTCTGTTTATCGAGTATTCGATCAAACCGTTGTCACCAGAGTCTGAGTCAGTAGCGGACACTTTTAGTACGGGAGTGCCTACAGTCGCGTTTTCCGGAATTGTAGCCGAGTAAACACTTTCAGCAAACACAGGAGGATTATCGTTAACATCTAAAATAGTAATATTTACAGTCATAGTCCCTCTCAGTGGCGGAGTACCACCATCTAACGCTTCTATAACTAACTGATAATGGTCAGTCGTCTCCCTATCGAGGAAGCCATTAATTTGTAGGTCCAGATACAAGACCCCATCTCTTTCCCTATGGGAAGACAATCTGAACGCATTATCAGTGTTCCCAGATACAATGTTGTATCTTTGCGTGTTGAATGGTCCTAAATCCTGGTCTTTGGCCGGGTTTAGTTTTCTCTTCACATCTCTGGGAGTGTTCTCAGAGAACTCCACGTTCATGACGGGTGTGGGAAAAGTGGGAGCATTGTCGTTTTCGTCTAGCACCCGGACGACTACGCGGATGTTATCTCCGCTGGCGGGTATGGCGACTAGTGCATAATGGTCTCTATTTTCTCTATCTAGAGGGCCTCGGGTTCTGATTTCTCCTGTGTGGGGGTCTATCCTGAGATCGTCGTTGACGGCGCTGCCGGGGACGGGGACGATGGTATATGGCGGGGCTGCGTCAGGCAGTTCGTCTCCGAGGTGTCCGACGAGGGTCTCGGCCCGTGCGTTCTCTCTGACGGTGAACTCTCGCACGTGCTCCGCCGCCGCGGTCGCGACCAGCAGGCAGGTGATCACGCGCAACATCGCGCGTTCTTATCACTCACCGCACACACATTGTCACTCGCACCTGCAAAAAGAAACGGTATAATGAATCGAACAATTTACGTAATTTAGATTTGCACGCAAGAATCTCACTCTCGTGAGAGTTATTACTTTTCCATGAGGAACAGGTACAGCAGTAGTAAAGTGTGATTTAACATTCATAAAATGAAGATGAACTGACAACCAGTTGCCTTCTATGTGATATTTAATTAATTTTCTAACCAGATACAGAATCTTGGAGCAACAGGCTTATAATCAGTGTCACTAATTAAAATTGATTAAGAGACTAAGTGGAATGCACGTAAATATTAAAGAAACAAATCAATTGTTATAATAGACATCACATTCACCTTCCCACGTAAGTAACACAAGAAGAAAATGTATCGATACTCTGGCAATACGCAATTGATCACTATTTTTACAAATGGCAACATTTCACCACGTCTATTACCATCGATTAGAACTCTTAGCTTTACTCCGCCAAAGGGAAATTCATGAATGATGCATACTGGCTATAATTATAACATATGCGGTCCAGACAGGTTTCCTTTTCGATAAGTGACATTATTTAGTTTTTGCTACACTAGTTTACAAGACAGTATTCGTAATCATTCTGTATGAATATTTATATGTTTTATATCTAACTTCCCTTAGTGCTAAATTTATGCTGTAAATGATACGCGTTGGCTGACCGTGTTCCAGGTTTTGTAATACTGTTTAGTTTTTATTAAGCAGGTTTATTTTTTGCGGGCTTGGTGTTGGCAGGATTTAAGATAAGCTTATATTCAGATAAGCTTTGAGTTGATTGATGAAACCTGATTTTATTAGAACTAGTCTCTTGACTCTGTCCTAGTTTAAAGACTGGTTTTGATTTTTAGATTTTGATTCGGTTTTACTTTATCATGCAGGATTTAAAACGTGATATTTTGACAGAACATAACAGTATTTTTATGGAAAGATTAATTATATGAATGATCGGAAATTAATTTAAGGATTAGCAGGCTTCTTCAAATAAAAAAATAAGTGCCTACTAGGAGCAATGTTAAACTTATTTATATTATGTTAAAATGTTGCTGTTGTAATTTTTCATTGAGTCATTAATTCACTATTTAAAGAAATATTAATGCAAAACAAGCAGATACCGTTTTATTACATACTAGTGACTCTATTTTTAGATATTACAACCACTTGTAAAAAAAAATATATATTAATTATACTGTTCACTAATTAGGAAAATATGGGGTATATACATAACAAGGCATAATCAGGAAACCAAAACATTAAAAAATATATATACAGTCCATAATTAAAAGTAAAGAATTACATTTGTCATCAACATCATAAAAACCTGTTGTCTAATCTATCGAGCTCTAGATATTTTTCTGATTTAAGATAGGAACACACTAAAGAAATCTCGATATCTACAAAAATGACAAAATCTTATTAAGATTTTTGTTATTATGACGTATCATAAAATATTTTACAACACAATCGTTTTTAAGAGAGAGAAAAACATCCTCTTAATATAAATATATAAATGAATAATAATATTCCACAACTATCACACAACGCCGTCTAGTCCCAAGCTAAGCAGAGCTTGTGTTATGGGTACTAGACAACTGATAAACATACTTATATATTTCTAAATACATACATATTATATTAGATAAATACACCCACACAAAGAACAAATAATTATCCTCATCACACAAACATTTGTCCTGGGTGGGAATCGAACCCACGACCTCCGGAATAGCAGTCAGTGTCACTAACCACTAGACCAACAGGCCAGTCAAAACCCTCCTCGCCTCTTAAATTAATTCACCTCGGAAGACCCTTGAGTGACAGCAAATGATACAAAAAAATGTAATTACGTAAAATTCAATATAACACAAACTCTTCATCAAGACAAAAAAGTCGTACGACTACAAATCGGATTTCAAATTTTTATACAAGCTCACTGCATCACGAATCGCAAACTTTACGACCATACCAAATGCTCAAAGAGGAACTTGGTTTAATATCGTATCTTCGATACCTTTGTTTTAAATGTATGTGTGTCGACTGGCTGCATTGAGTGTTTCATTATCGGTACTGACACTAACCAATAATTATTATCAATGAATATAATAATATTAATAATGAGAAGTTATATGACATGATGTGACTCTAAAATCTGCTTTGTTTTAGGCTTGTTGAGAAACTTATAATTAGGTACTCCAGGTTGTATTACATACCCAAGTGAATATGAATACGAATTAAAATAAAGTCATGATTCTCAGCTGATAAAAAATATTTCTACCTAACCAGATTTAAAAAAAAAATAGAAATAGAATACCAACGGTGAAAATAAAATGAAAATTGGTAGAAATGTAAAGGAGATTATAACCTATACATATATGTGCCTCTCGCAAATACGCCATATTCTGTGTGCGTATGGGTGTGATAGACTTTGACATCAGTGTTTATGCCTGAAGTCTCTTTCTTACAAGCAACTTTGAAGCTTCTACCTTCGTTGTTGTGAAGATAATTTAAATTTTCTTTTAAATTTATTTTTGAGACCAAATTCTTATTTAATTGAACAAACGTTCACTGAAATGCATATAGGCATATGTAGGCATGTTGCCTATTAGACATAAAAAGTAAGCGGAAAACAGTATATTCAACTAAAATAGTTATTTTTTTTTTCGATAATTCTGATACTGTTGAAATGAAAATTAAATAATGTAATTCGAATTTTTCGCATATCAATAAATATGTAACTTTAATCACTTGTTAGTGTGTTGTTAGAGAAGTTAATAAAAGCACTTTAAACACAAACAACCATATCCTTGAAAACGTTATAACTAATTTGATGAATCATATTTATTAATCCTACAGACAGACGACAAAAAAAATCTATCATGTGTTCCTAGCCTAAGGATTATAAATTTTTAAATGACAAAACTTTATTTGCACTTTATAGCTGCCATATAATTTTGTGATATAAACAGATTTAAATTCTTTGTTTGAAAAAAATGACTGATTGATTCTCTAGTATGCATTAGTCATGTCATTACTAAAAATAAAATAATTAATTGGATATATTTCAAGGCGTGTCTAGGTGTAATTAAATTGTATACAGATGATGTAAAGTTGCTGCTAATGCAAAAGCTAGACCACACTCGTTTAAATTAAAGATAACTTATATTGGATCATAAAAGTGCGATTTGAAGACTGATATTACTATTCGCTTGTTAGTAAAAACATGAAGGAAAAAAGTTGTAATCTTTCTGTTATATAACAGGAAAAATCAACTAACAGACATACAACGCACAGGTGAAACTAATAGCAATTTTGCAGAATACTTCCTCTTATGGCTTATAGTCCCTTGAACCATCTGGCCAAAATTATGTGGACCCACCTCTCGCACCCGCCTAGGCGGCAGTACGCAAATCTGTGCATTTATTTGCGGCCAACAGCGCCCGGAAAGCGCGCGGCTGACCTTTAAATCCATTTTCTTTGCGAAATATTAATTGATTTACATATGCAATGTTCACTTTGAAGAATTTCTAACCACCAATTTTTATGTGTAAAAATGTTTCTAAAGATCCAAGCCGTTTCGAAGGAGTAGGGAAAAGTTGCGAAAAGTTGCGAAATAGCTAAATATTTTTTTTAGACAAAAGTATTAATAGCACGAAAAAATCAAATGTTGATAATGTTGTTTATGAATCTATAATATATTTTTTTTTCTAACCTATTAACCTGGCCGTTACCGAGGAGTAGGCTTCAGAAAGTCACTGTTTTATGGCACTTTTCGGGCGCTTGGACCTTAAGATGTTATCCCACATTAAGGGGGAAATTCTTTAGTGAGGAAAATCTTATTCTTTGGGTCAATAAACGTGAAAATCAGTACGGCATAAATAAATAGTAGGTAACCTATTCACTCCTATAAGTCAAGAGTGATTAGATTTCTTCTAGGTAAGTGCGGTCCATCGTCGACCGCTTCGTCGCTTTCCATCATAAGACAGACATAGGCTATAATAAATAGTAATAATGAATCAAATCAAAAAGTAAAAATTGTATAAAAAAAATCCAGAAAGTGACCAGGTACAAAATGCTTTAGTTAAAGTCATGGTTTATTGAATGATCAGCATCACACAACGTTGCTAGACATGAACCTATTTAATACTGCCGTAAGGGACGGAGACGGTTTTTTTTTATTCAATTAATGTACTTTTTTTAATTTATTCGATTAAAAAAATATTAAAGGTAGCAAAGCAAAAATTAGAACTCTTAAGTATGAAACCGATTTTTTTTTTTCTAGACTTTAAAAACAGTTTTATTTAATATTTAAAATATCTATACCAGAACGCTGAACAATAAAATCAAATCTATAGTCTGTTTAAAAAATCAAACGACTTGGGAATTTTGTATAATATTTAATCATTTAAAAAATACTTATATTCAATAATTTTCATAAGGTTCTTCTATTAGTAAACAATAATAAAGATCTCTTTATCAACCTTAATTATTGAACCAGTGTTGGCTACATCAGATTTCATTTTACCTTAATAATTATCCAAGTCTTTTGATTTTTCAGACAGACTCTGCCATCCGATCCTTAGGAAGCATGGCCAAGTATTTTTTACCTGTGGCAAAGTACCTGACTAAAGGTAAACGTAGGGAAGCTTTCAACAAAGACAACACTTGTTCCGAGTAATAATATTATTTAAAGCAAAACTGTTTGTTTTACTGCACTTAATGCGAAGAGGGTGGAAACGTTTGAGGGATGGTAAGTTGATATCGTGGTATTAGGTATAGAGTTTCTGAAATAAAATATGATTACAAAAGATTTTAGTTTTTGATTTTATGATATACTAGCCTTTGTCCGTAGCTTCGCCCGCGTACATAAAATATAATCTATGTCACTCAGGAATAAAGCAGCTTTCTATCGGTGAAAAAATTTTTGCAATTGGAGCAGTCCTTTCAAAGATTACCTCTTATAAATATAAAAACAAACTTTACCTCTTTATAATATTACTGTAGACAACATGTAACATAATAAACGCACAACCTGAAGGTATTATGCTCAGAATCGGTTATTGAATAATAATAATATAATATTCCATAACCATCACACAACGCCGTCTAGTCTCAAGCTAAGCAGAGCTTATGTTACGAGTACTAGACAACTGATAAACATATTTATATATATTTCTAAATACATACATATTATAGATAAATTACACCCAGATACAGAACAAATGATTATGCTCATCACACAAACATTTGTCCTGAGTGGGAATCGAACCCCCGACCTCCGGCATAGCAGTCAGTGCTACTAACCGCTAGACCAACAGGCCAGTCAAAATCAATTTCAACTGTTTTTAAAATAGGTAATTTTTATGCTGTGCTGAAAGTACTGCAAAAAGCTTATTTTGATAAAATCTTGATTGTGTTACTAGTGTTTGTGTGTGCTTGTGTAGATATTAATACCGATGTGCTATCAACGTAGTGCGTCGGTTCCCATATTATTTGCCTATTAGGACTTCCACCACCTGTACATTTTCTCATGATATTGATGGAGGAAATAGACAGCGCTGGAAAAATCCTTTGTAATTATATTACCGACTAACTCTTGCGCACGGCTTCGCTTGCGTACATAAAATATAGCCTATTTCACTTAGGAGTAAAGCAGCCTTCTATCGGTAAAAAAAATTTAGCAATCGAACCAATAGGTACTTACAGAAATTACCTCTTACAAACAAAAAAAAAACAAACTTTAACTCTTTATAATATTAATTAATACAAGTGTAGATGTCTCTATCTGCATTACTTATTGCAGGCAGAACTAAATACACTTATTAGCCACAACCTGACAGGAGATGAAAATAGGGTCCTATATACCCTGCAACCGCAAAATAGATGGGTACAGAAGTCAATCCACATACAAAGCGCGCTCGAGTAACGCACACATAGACACCGCTCACGGACACGATATCTCGGAGCGCCTCGGCCCACTCGTCGAACAGTTCCGGCTCAAACGCTCATTAGTGTGCGTCCACCGAGCGTAGGTATAAAAAGTGAAGAACATACATGAGATTGTCTCCTGTACCTATCTATTTTGTGCCTGAACCTTATCACATCGTTAATTTATATTCAAGGTACCGCATTAACAGTAACAAGATAGCCCATTCTCTTCAAGGACAATAGTCATTCTGCCATTCCCAATAGCCTTAACTTGCCCGGGATAGTATCAATACGTTCTTTTGTTTAAGACAAAACAAGTTATGAAGTAAGAAATAGACTTAATAAGTTGGTAGGTATTAAAATTCTTAACTTAATACTTAAGTTTGTAATAAAACTGTCAACGCAATGTTTTCAAGGCTGACAGTATTGGTAAATGCTCGACATGTTTCTTGGTATATAAAACTAGCTCCTACCAGCGGCTTCGTTCGCGTGATAATATATTTCTCCATACAAATATTGGACTTCCGTATCTACGAGTGTGTATGCCAAATAAAATATTTTTCTTTCTTTCTTTCTTTCTTTCTTTCTTTCTTTCTTTCTTTCTTTCTTTCATACCTTTAGGGGGTCCGTTTTGGAAATTCCTCTCTCAGTGCTTGCCTACGTCATAAAAGGCCTAGTGCAAAATTTCACGGTCCTAGTCCCATTAGTATTATCGGCCGTACGTTGATATGACTGTCAGTCAGTTTGTCCTTTTATATACACCGTTAAATTTTAATCGTTTTAATCCCGTGGAGGGTCGATCCGATACATGAAACACTATCGATTTGTAAACATAAAATTAAAAAATAAAGTACCTTTTTTTAAAAACTCGTATTAATTTACGCATGTACGAAATTAATTTCTTTAAGAAAACGTCAGCTGAGCAAGTTCAATGGCCTGTAGGTAGTAGTTGGCATTGCGTACTAATTACCTACAGTAAAAAAGGTACTTTATTTTTCAATTTTATCTTTACAAATCGATAGTGTTTCATGTACCGAATCGACCCTCCACGGGATTAAAACGATTAAAATTTAACGGGGTATATAGGTAACAATTAAGTAATGCCATACAACGTGGCAATGCCGCTAGTCATTTGGGTACAGTTTCTGTCGTCAGTGACGCGGAAAAACTTCATTGACACCATATTTTAAGATATATTTACACATTTAGAAGTGTTTGTTTTAAGTAAATCTATATGTAATATGGTTAATTAAGTTTTTTTTATAATATGTGCACATTCCTTTTTGTCTTTATTGATAAAGGCTTCAACACGAGAAGCTGCGGTTATAAAAAAAATCGAGAAATTAATAATTTGTGACAAAAAGCTCCGAAAAAAATTCTAACAGCTGAAATCGAATTAGCCAACCCTACTAAGTGGACGTTTTATATAATATATTACTGTTATGCATTTAAAGATAACGAACAAGTAATATTTTTAGCGTGGCGAATTAAAATTGAACTCATTAACATGACTACTTTCACTATTCATGCCAGATCGCCGCGTTATTTATAGTAATTATCTTTCATACTGTAAAGAGAAATGCAATTTGTCCACTGATTGCAGAATCTTTTTTTTTATGGATTTATGTTCTTGCTGATAATTATAAAGATTTAATATATTATTATAGGAGCTTATTAGTATCTGAATTATTATTTAAAACCGTGCAATGGGCAACAGGATTTTTCAAAAGACTCCGCTGCCTTGAAACGCAAAGGGTAATTGAAGGAATACACGTGGATTTTAGTCAGTAAAAGTCTGACACTCTCTCTCTCTCCACCAAGATAGGGAGAATTCACTAATGATTTCCCATCGCATACAAAATGGCGCTGGAAAGTTCATAAGTTAATCTAATTTTATAAACAGCAGTAAAATAGACTATAAGTTTTTGTATTTCAAGTTAGTGTCCGCAACTCAATGACTAAAAGGCGTATTTAGCGTATGGGTGGGATAAATGTGTCATTCAATCCACCCCAGCGACTACAGGTTAATATAGAATAGAATATAAATACTTTTATTCGGAACAGACACAGCACAATGGTTACAAACACTAAGCAAAAAAGAACAAAAGGACAGAACGTGCCCGCACCGAAAGGATGACTACCTCACCATTTGCTGGGTGTCCGACACCCAGCGCTGGTATATCAACAATAGATCATCTTAGTTCCTAAAGTTGTGCTTAATCTACACTAATATTATAAAGAGGTAAAGTTTGTCTTTATGTTTTTTTTTTGTTCGTAAGAGGTAATCTCTGAAAGTAGTAGTCCGATTGCTAAAATTTTTTCACCAATAGAAAGCTGTTTTATTTCTGAGTGACATAGGCTATATTTTATGTACGCGGGCTAGTAATATTATAAAGAGGTAAAGTTTGTCTTTATGGTTTTTTTTTTGTTCGTAAGAGGTAATCTCTGAAAGTACTAGTCCGATTGCTAAAATTTTTTCACCAATAGAAAGCTGTTTTATTTCTGAGTGACATAGGCTATATTTTATGTACGCAGGCTAGTAATATTATAAAGAGGTAAAGTTTGTTTTAATTATTTTTTTGTTTGTAGGAGGTAATCTCTAAAAATACTGTTCCGATTGCTAACATTTTTTTCACTAATAGAAAACTGTTTAATTTCTGAGTGACATAGGCTATATTTTATGTACGAAATAAAACTTGCATTTGCACACAACATTGTAGCCTCAAAACTGCATTTAACAAGAAATTCCAAGCTACAATTTTCTTCGATCTGAACATGACGTGAATACAGAGAAATCTACATATACATCGACATATACGTATACACTAGTATTAGGAGCGCATTATATCGATATCGCAATCCGGATCACATCTCTAGCTTAACCAGCCGCGGATTGCTCGTAAAAAGTAAGTTTTAATGCAAGACTGGCTCTAAATGTAGATGAGGCGCAGTCAGCGCCATTTATCCCGAGCACGATGAAGAATGGTCTAAGTGCTTAAATGTTTCAACCGCGAATATGATCCTTTTTTGTTTGGAATTATGTTGGTAGGTGCTTGAAGTACGAGGATACTTTTGTGTTAAAGAAGTAATCAGCTTCTCACAGTTACTGTAAATAATGTGTTTTGTTAGGGTTACGTAAAAGGGTGCCAACGTCCATCTGTCTGTCAGTGGGATGTATCTCACAATCCATAATAGGTATAGAGTTGAAATTTTCACAGAGTGTGTCTTTCTATTGCCGCTACAAAAACAAATAATAAAATTAAAAATAAAACGGGGTTACCAAACCAGAAACGTTATTTTGTCGGCGTTTACACTCGATTTTAATATTGTAGTTCGAAACCTCTTGACCAGTTTTTTTTTTTGTGTATAGTTCCATGGTTTGATTCGATTACAGTTTAGGGCCCCAACTCTTTTGAACAATAAAGTCTATTCTATTCTAAAAATAAAAATAACAATATTTTTTTAACTTTAACTACACTGACATGTAATTGTACCCGTAAGACATTATTACAAAAATTATCCGCCCCCCAAAAGCTCATAAGAAAAAAGAGTGATTTCTAAACGAATTAGCGTTAAAAATGCAGCGCATGCGCCGGGCGTGCGGCGGCGGACATCAAAAATTCCGAATTTTGGGCGTCAACACGAACTATGCAAGAATGAGTTATATCGAGGCGGAGCCGCAAGCAAAGCCGGGCGCGTCAATTTCAACTATGCGCTTTTTTCGAAACAGTTTTAAAAGGATTTTGAAGACACCTCAGATGTGAAAATTTTTGAGTTCCATTTGTTTATTAATAATTGTAGTTTTTTCATAATTAGTGCCCCTGCTGTTTCGGCTTTCGGCTCTCCTGTTTATATTGTGAACCATGTTACAAGGCTTGCATACTTGAATACAGTGGCTGCGAGTCCTCACTCCCCTATTCTGAGGCATTATTTGGAGATAGAACAGGGGTGGCCGAGTGGTAACAGCCTTACGAGTTGTAGCTCCCGGTTTCAAACCCAGCCAGGCACATTACTTTGTGTAATTTATTTCATCACCACTGCTCTCAAAACGGTGAAGGAAAACGTCGTGAGGAAACCGGCATTTTCTAGAACCAAAAATTCGAAGACCACCAACCCGCACTGGGCCCGCGTGGTGGATTACGACCCATTTCCTCTCCTAGAGAAGAGGCCTGAGTCCCAGCATTGGGAACATTAAAAGACTGATTATACTATTATATGCTATATCTGGTGTCGATAATGATCAGATGTGTGTTCCAGAACTATCACACGACGCCGTCTAGTCCTAAGCTAAGCAGAGCTTGTGTTATTAGTTTTTAGACAACTGATAACAATACTTATATATTTTTTACACACATATTATAGATAAATTACACCCAGACACAGAAAAAAGGATTGTGCTTACCACACAAACATTTGTCCTGGGTGGGAATTGAACCCACGACCTCCGACATAGCAGTCAGGACCAACAAGTCAGTCAAAAAGATAATTTACTCCTTGCCTTATCGTTCTGTGCACATCTTGCCTCAAACACTCATTTCACTGTATGTTTTTTTTTGTATCTCTGTTTATGTACCTACTAGTAACACTAATTTTGAAGACAGTTGTCAGCAACAGCAGGGACCCAGCCGGGTCGAAGCCTACTGGGGCCAGGGTTATCCGAAAGGGTGCTCGAGCCCCGGTATGAAGGCTTGAAGGAACGGGATGGGTTTTTTAGTCAGTAAGAGTCTGACACTATCTCCCGCTCCGCCCAAGAGCAGGGGTTGTCATTGGATGATTTTTCCCATCGAAAAAAAAGACATTAATTTTAAAGACATTTTACAAATAAAGTGAACCATTTTGTTGTGTTTAAAAACAAAAATAAAAATCTTTTACAACTTTAATTAGGAAGAGTTTATGTTTGTTTCTTGTGTGAAATATTAATAGAAATATACATAATTTTTGCACAAAATAAATTAACTTTTGTTAATCTGATAAACACAGCGAGTTGAAGAAGACCAACCCACGCAGTTTTGATATAAATTAATTTGAATAAATTATGCAACAAGACATCATAATAATGTTTTTAGTTTTCAATATTGAACTTGATCACGCCAACTATTATGTCTTTTAACACAGTTTTTTCTTTTAGTTTCGTGGTCGAAAGTACGATGCTGAGCGAATACAACCTAGATTTGTTTCTCAGAGTATTATTTCTTGTTATATTACGCTATCATTCTTTTTTTTCTTTTTTTTTAGTGGGACTATTCCAATAACTTCCCACGCTCTTGGGCAGAGCGGGAGATAGTGTCAGATTTTTACTGACTAAAAACCCACTCCGGTTCCTTCTGAACCATTGTTCCAGGGCAACGGGAAGAGCTAGCTCCTCACACCAGGGACTTAAAAACACCTTCATAAAGGTTACAGAATTATAAGTGTTACGTGTTGAATGTGTAACAGAATCAAATATGTAACACTTATTTATGTGTTTTCAATGTGTTAACCCAAAACACTTAAAAAAGTGTAACCCTAACATATCTGTAACAGATATAAAAGTGTTAACAGTGTTAATAAGTGTAACAGGTAAACGCAGCGTTGCCAAAGTTACAATTTACTAAAGCTATACTAAAACTGATAATTTCAGTTACACATATTAACACTTATTAACACATTTAAACAGGTTACAGTTTGATTCGGTAGCACTCCCTAACACATATAAAAGGTTACAGTTTGATTCGGTAACATTATTGTATCTGTTACATTTAAAAGTGTTTTCCTGATAAAACTGTTTTAAAAAACAGTGTTAAAACACATTATTACGGTTACAGTTTGAGTCCCTGCCTCACACTAGACACACACAACACTACCATTACTAGCTTCTACTAGAGCGGCTTCGTCCGTTTGATAGTAGAATATATATATATAGCTTCTAATATATCACTCAGTGATAAAGTATCATTTTACTGCCTAATTTTTAAAGTAGTTTTTGAGCTTATTTATTAGCATCTTCTGCCAGCGGCTTCGCATGAAATTAGGTTTCTCCATACAAACTAAGGATGCCTGTATCTCTCTTAGTGCTACGTCATAAAAGATAAACTTTTTCAAAATTTCACGCTTCTAGTCCCAGTAATTTCGGCTGTACGTTGATATGTCAGTCAGTTCAGTTTCTCCTTATATCTATATATATAGACTAGCTGTGCCCGCGACTTCTTTCGCGTGGACTACAAGATTTTTTATTTATTTTTTCTAAAATAAAAGTCCTCTGTTACTCCTTATTACATCAGCTACCTGCCAAAAAAAGTCTCGTCAAAATCGGTCCAGCCATTTCAGAGATTATCCCGGACAAACAGACAGACAAAAATTGAAAAAAAATGTTATTTTGGTGTATGTACCGTATATATATTCAAAGCAGTTATTTCAATATTACAAACAGGCACTCCAATTTTATTTTTATGTATGTATAGATGTACAAATCTTTCCTCTTCATCTTCTACATTAATATTGTAAAAATTAGTTTTTTTTTTTTTTTTTGTTTTGTAAGAAGTAATCTGTGAAAGTACGAGTACTGGTCCGGTTGCTAAAATTTTGTCACCGATAGAAAGCTGCTTTATTCTTGAGTGACATAGGCTATATTTTATATACGCGGATAAAGCGACGGGCAAAAGATATTTCTATAAAGATACCTAATTAAACCCCGAACAAAAAAAAAACATAACCATATCAATTTCACACCAAAAACAGTACAAATATCATTGAATTTATCCGCGTCACAGCACAAAAGCCTTAACAATGTCCATTGGTCCACCTATATGAAAGAGGGCCTCTTTGTATTCCATATGATTGTAATCATACGACATGTATCACCATAATGCCACGCCCTGGGTGTACTGCAGAATGAAGCTTTTAATACATGCTATGTCATCCCTTTTTTGTACCGTGATTTCCTTTTGTTATTTTAGCATATCATGTCAGGAAATTATTAATATTATAATAATATTGAACCAAAACCCAATTTTTTTTTCACATAGGCCTACATGGGCACTTATAAAACGTCAGAAGCTAGTGCACGGTTCCAAATTGGACGTTTCCTATGGAGAAGAACCGGCAAGAAACTCCATGGTTACTCTTTTAAAAAAATTAGTTGATGTTACAATATTTCCATATTACAGTATTAATGGATATTATGTAAGAACAGTGTAGACCAATTTTCACACAACACCGTCTAGTCCCAAACTAAGCAGAGCTTGTGTTATAAGTACTAGACAACTGATAAATATACTTATATATATCTAAGTACAAATATATTATAAATAAAATACACCCAGGCAGAACAAATGACCGTGCTCATCACACAAACATTTGTCCTGGGTGGGAATCTAACCCACGATATTTAATCTAACAAATAGCGCTACTGACCACTAGGCCAACAGGCCAGTCAAAGATGTGGAAACTGCTTGACTATTGAATGGGAAATGGGTAATATGTAACAAAGATCTATTTATTATTCGTCCTTGAAACAAAGCATTTTTTTTTTTTTATAAAACTCTACAGAAGGATTCACTTATATCCACAGGATTGTTTGAAAGAGTCACCGTGGACATAGAACGCAAAAGGTATCTCGAGGAACATGGGTGGGGTTTTAGTCAGTAAAAGTTAACACTCACATTCCACCTAGAGCGGAAGAAGTTATTTGATAGTTTTTCGCAAAAAATGACCATTTTACAAATTCTAAATAAGACCTAGATATTTTAATGTTGAAATTCCAAGGATTCTCAATTCGGATTAAATGAAGAAAAATCTGTCAACTCTCAAAAGAAGAGTATATCACTGTAAAGGTATCATAGTCATTCAAGAGCTTATCTGATCTTGATAAATATTGTTATGTCACATTGTGTTCTCACTTAAACTGTCAAGGATTTTTTATCATGTTTTTTACATTCAAAGAATAGTCAATTCTATTGTATCTAAGCGACACTTATGGGAGAATAGTGTTCACTGTCCATGCAATTCTTGCACATTCTTCTTTATAGAGATCTATTTTTTGGAATGTGCAAATACATTTTTCTGACTGACCGACTTATTGACAATTGAAAAATGCCTGTTAATAGCTATCTAGCTTTGGCCAGCGGTTTCAGTCACAAAAAAAAAGTTGAAAACATTATTATACGTATGTATATACTATGTCACTCAGTGATAGCAGCAAACTACTGAAAGATTTTTTTAAATCATTTCATGAATTTTAGGTTTTATTCATTACAAACAATTCTTTTTTCTTTATAATAATTAATTTGCTTAAATGATTTTTATTTTGCAAATAGGCTTTATAAAACACTCTGTCAATGACAGATTTTTACCTAACTCTGAAATAAGTCGGGGCTTCAAATATTGTTGTATAATATAAATGTGATTCATTAAAATTATAAAAATAAATGTTCTGAAGATGAACAAAAAAAATTTTCAGGAAAAGTACTTGCAAAGTTCTTTTTATTCTGAATTTACTGTCATTACCACTAGGTAAAGCTTCAAAACTAATCTAAATTTAAAAAAAAAACACAATAACTTCCTTTAACTATGATTGATTCTCGCTTATTCTAATAAATAATGGTTTAAGCTTAATATGTAGCTTAAATCTGTGCAATCTTGTTATTCCTTTTCTGCTATAAATCTATCTTAGCACTACTTAATACTTTTAATTACATTTAGACATTTTAAAACGACATTAATTAAGAATTATAGATATTGTAGAGACCCTCTTCCATTGGTACCTCTTTAGGGGGTTTAGAACTAATGACACATCTATATGTAGACATTTAAATAAAATTGAAATGTCTGTTTAGCATAGCATAGCATATTAGGCCTTATAATGTTCCCACTGTTGGAATTCAGACCTCCTCACTAGGAGAGGGAATGGGCCGTAATCCACCACGCGAGCTGCGGGTTGGTGGATGTCATATGTCTGCGAATTTTCGGTTCTAGGACATGCCGGTTTCCTCAAATATGTCAGAAATCTCTGTTTGCAATATCAAAATATTTTTTTTTAAACTAAATGCTTAAGAAAATATATTGTATGAAATGCAAATGTTATCTCCAAAATCGTTGTTATTAAATATGATAATGTTGTAAGCTGCCAGGCTTAAAGGCGCAAGTGATTTTTGATAATAATGTAAAAGTAAGAACACGATCTTTCTTTTTCGTCCTAGTTGCTTACAACTAAGTATTATAATACAATATTATTCATATGTATTATTGTGATATTTATTCTACTATATGTATTTATGATAGTATATGTTAATATCGTATGTTATATTATTTCAATGTTAAAAGTTTTGTTTGTATTTTTTTTCTTATTTCTCTTACACACGGTGACTACATCTCTTTTTTTCCAACTCTTCTTTCGCATGCTGTAATGAATGTCTATAGAAAAAATCATGACTTTTACACGTATTTTTCTGCTTCCTACTTCTTGTATTGTCTATGTCTAAATATGGTTTCCGCACTAAGTCCTATGCGGACCATTGTACGTGGGCTATAGCGGCCATTCTTCTCGACTTTTATTAGATTTTTTTTTTATAATGGATAGGCTCGCGTTTGACCACAATCTCACCTGATGGTAAGCGATAATGTGGCCGACGATGGAGCACGCTTGCCTAGAAACAATCTATTCACTCTTGACCTAAAGACCCCTAGGTTATAGCTATCAGGAAACACAGACTCCGGCAGGGAATTCCATTCCTTAGCTGTACGCATAATGAAGGTACTCCCAAAACGCTTTGTACGTATAGGTGGGATGTCCACCATGTACCGGTGGCGCAACGCCGTACGTCTTGTGGTCCGATGATGGAACGGACTTGGATGAGATATGTCTACATAAATTGTTAAATAAATAAAAAATCATATAGGTACTAATATACGAAAAAGTTTTTTTTTTTTTGTAATCTCCGACCCCTTCAATATATTGAGTTTTACAACGTCCTTTAGACTTGAAAGACAAGAAGAACAAGTCAATATTGAAACGATTTATTAGGGTAGGTAGGTACTAAGTAGTCGACAGCCATCTTTATAAACCATAGACATATTAACGTCAAAATAAAATAAAATCGTCAACTTTGTACAAGGTTTTTCAATTAAAGCTGCAACAAATGTGAACCTACTTAGTGTGAGAAATAATATAAATACTTTTAGGAATAATCATTTAGATGCAGAAGTTGATTTATATTTTCATTGTCTGTAATTTTATGAATTGTAACAAAAATGAGTCTTGAGTGGTGAATAATAATAATAATTATTGTATTTTTTTATGTTTATTTATTTAGTCGTTTAGTTTCAACCAATAATTAACTCATACTAACATTATTGAATTAAATTAAATTATTATAGCACCATAAATAAGTTTAATTTATTTATACTATTTTCCTTTTTAAACGTTGTCCGTCAATCCGCTCAACCACCGCGCCAATCAACTCTTTATTCTTTCATACCACTTCTCAAACAATCCATCCATCTTTTCTTTGGCCTCCCTCTCCCTCTTCATCCATCCATTTGTATCTCTTTTAGTACAGAAAGAAAAGACGATATCTTATTGAATGATGATTGAATCCTACTAATATAATAAATACGAAAGTTTGTATGTATGGATGTTTGTCACTCTTTCATACAAAAACTACTGAATGGATTTCGATACACGAATAGACCATACTTTTATCCTGGGAGTATGTTTTCTTGCGATATTTTTCTACTACGAGTATAACACGGACGAAGCCGGTAGCAGGAATTAGTTAGTAATTAAACCAAGTTGAGAAAAACTTTCATGCCAAAACCATGTCGAATTCCCCAACTCTACTTTCCACTCAAGCAAATAAATGTTAAAATTCGTGTCAAGTTTAAAATACTAAAATGCAATAAATATTAACAGGTGCCAGTTACTAGTTCACTTCATAGTTATTCACTTTTACGTAAAGGGGTTTTAGTCCACGCCTTCTACATTAAAATTCTTAGTTTTAAGACCACGGTCGTGAAAAGAAAATCATTTTAGATGAGTTTCAGAGAGATGCTATCATTAAAAGCTATTGGAATGTGCTGGAGACATGTATTAAAAGGGTAAATAGTCTATATTTTCTGATGTGAGCAATAATATTGACGATAATGATTGTGCTATACCTACTTTTATTAAAAACTAACTCCTATGAACTAACTGCTTTGGTGGTTACCTTAGCTTCATAGGAGTGCTAAAAATCATTAAAATTCCAGGCTTTTCTTTGCTACAATATGCATTTATTGTACACTCAAACCTTTCTCAAGAATTAATTGCTCTAATGATAAGAATTGCATGAAAATCCATTTAATAGTTTTTAAGTTTACTGCGGACATATAGACAGATGGACACGGAGGGGAACTTTGTTCTATAATATACTAGCTTTTTCCCGCGACTTCGTCCTCGTACATAAAATATAGCCTATGTCACTCAGCAATAAAGCAGCTTTCTATCGGTGAAAAAATTTTAGCAATCGGACCGTTACTTCCAGAGATTACCCCTACATACAAACTTACAAATTTTACCTCTTTATAATATTAGTATAGATATGATAGATATGTAAGGAAGGATAAGGAAGGCTCTTTGATACCTTCAAGTGTTGATAATAAACAAGCTAGCAATTTTTAGGTGGCTGAGGTAAAGAAGACAAGCGACAGTGAGGCGAGCCCAAACGCTCCCAATGTTTAAAAAAATGGTTAAGTAGCATTATCTATCACTTTAGTTCTTCTTCTCTTTTCAAATTGTAATTTTTATATTTATTGGATTTTTATTTATGTATTATATTTTTATTTTATTTTATTTTTACATTGTTTCTATAAGTTGTTGTACACTTTCAGCCCGAAATCATGTTCCTATCGTTTCAGTCTATCCAAAGGTTGTCTGGTAGAAATTGCCCTGTGCAATAAGACCGCCTATTGTACACTTATTTTTGTAATTGTTTGCCCTTTGTTTAGTTAGGGTGTGCAATAAAATTGTATAATTTTAATAATAAGACAAGGCAAAGCGGTCCGGGATACGAAGTGGTACAGCCACGTTTGGAGGCTGTTTTTCACAAAAACCAAAAGATAGAAAATTGCACATAATCCGATTGTGAGAAGAACTACGTTGAATACATGGAGCGAAAGAAGCAAACCTTTATTTGGTACAACATTTTATTGGAATTTTGTAGATAGGTATGTGGTATTTTAAAAAAAGCTTACGCCTGATTTTATGTCCGCATGGCGCTTTTGCTAAAAGCATAGACTTTTATTTATATTTCTATAGAACTGACTTCTGTAACCCTCCATAGGGATACACACACATACATATTGGAATTTAATGATAAGTAAATTTTGTTTATCAATTTTAGCTCCAAAATTTTCAATGCTTTTAACTTGCATCACAAATACAGTATTTGTTGAGAAAGGAGCCGTTTTAACCGTGCATAGGTCTTTTCTTATACGTTTTTCATAATTTTTTTTAAGTTACTTTATGTTTTTTGTTTTGTTTTTTTGTCCTGTGTTAGTAACTAACTTTTTTTTAACTTTTTGAAGTTACAAGTTCATTTCACAAGAAATGTATGAAAAATGATTAAGATTTCCCTTGAAACACTTTTGTAAATCCTCCTGATACTAAATAATTCCCTAACTAATATTTTTTGTAAAGATTTCTCAACAGAAACATATTTCAGCTTCATTAGCACAGCAAAAAAGCGCCAACTATAGCACCTAGTGCAAATTATAATGACTTATAATATCACTAGCATCAACATATATCAGGCGGCCTAACAAATGAGATGAATAGTGAAACGCAAACCATGCCGCGGGCAAAATACTAGTTACATGACTTAAGTTATAACTTATAAGCAACTTTATAACGAAGCGGCTTAAACCTACGCTTAGCGTAACTTAAGTCACACTTTCTAGGGAAACGTTTAAGTTGCGATTAAGTTTTTTTTTGTTCAGTTAAGTGATTTTTCTTAAGAGTTGCGATTTATCTTAGATTTCTGATAGAAATCGTAGTGTTACTATTATAGAGAAAAGAGTAACTTGAGTTTTCAAGTTTTTATTGTATATTTTGTGATGTTGAGATGAGTTTTAGGTAAAGTTTGTTATTATATTAAAGTATCCTTAGCTACGGGATAGGAATAACCGTATAAAATGTCATTAGCATTCTCTACATCAACTTATAGACCCGCTAGCCATTTTAAAACACGTACAGTCGGTTCTACTCTTGTAGTACAGACGACTAGGAAAGATGGGAGATATTTCTTTGGTTGATGATGTTTCTATAGACCTAATAAGAGACCATGATATCCTCAGAGCGTAAGGCTTTACCTCCAAAATCCTTCTGTCACACAATTTCACTGAAACATAACTCTGTTTTCCACTGTTTTCACACAATATATACTGAAACTTTACGGATTTAAAATCAAAGACACTACACTGCAATCCGGGATACACTGATCAAAAAAATTATCACAGAAAAACGTGTTTTTTTTTTTCGTGTTCGCGTAGATCTGCGCGCACGCAACTGAGCTCGTCGAAGGCTCTGATGGCACTGGCGGGGGACGCCTAGCGGGGGGTGTGGCGGGGGAGGGAGGGGTCCTCACAGAAACAGGTTGCGTTCAACCGTTTTGAGCGCCAATTTCTACGTTCTTTGGTACCGACGATTGATACTTTAAATGTTGATAGATGCTGGTGGCTAAGGATGTTTTGGATTTGCAGGATTTTTTTGTTTTTTTTTTGTTTGTCTTTTCAATTTTTTTTTCTGTAGGTTTAATAGCTCTGCCTAGCCTTAGAGGATTAAAAGGCTAGTGATAAGATGCTATGTATGTGGTTTGCCCGATTTCATTTTCGATGTGTTTTTTGTGGAAATGTTTGCATTTTTTTTTTTTAGATTAATGTGATGATTTCCCTTTATCCTGTAAAATTAATTGACTCATAATTGCTTTGCGATTTTTTTTTTACGTTGTCATATTCCTTCAAATTTTAATACATAATAAACTCCTACCAATCAAAAAATGAAGGAAAAGTATTTTCACTTGAATCATAAGGGGATTTCTTCATGATTTACAACAAAAATAATTTCCTTTCATTCAAATTTATTTATCCTTTTTGTATCAAAGTAAAAAATAATCGAACAAAAGTCATAGAAAGCTCAGCTTCAGACGCGTTGATGTCTTTTGTACGGAAGAATCCGTATTACAGATACAGTGTTATTAGATTGTATTTTGACGGTTTGTTTGTCCCGTGATCGTAACCGCTAGCTCCTCACCGGTCATGGTAAGTTCGGGAGGTTCCTGATCCAGATTCAGACAGAAGAAACGCCCGGGTGTTGCCATTGTGTGTACCACCTGGAGGATACGGTGGAGGTAGGCTTTACTTGGGCGGAGCAATATGAAGCGAAGCGCTAGGGCGTAAGGTCCAGATTTTTTATAGGCTCAGATGTGACCCCCGTCTCTTCAGTTCGTAAGCTATGATGTGGGCGATGATATTATATACTATAACGCGTTATAACGGTGGGGCACACAATATCGTGAAATTCCGTTTACACCGTGTGAGTACAAAAATTTCAGGAACGGCACAAAATAGTGCTAAAAGGTACTAAATATACATGGTAGAATCATTCTGTTACAAGAGTTGGCCCCGCCATTATGATGTTTATGATAATGTGTGCGATGATTTTTTTTTTTTTTGGTGGGAAAAAATCATCTGATGACATCCCCCGCTCTTGGGCGGAGCGGGAGATAGTGTCAGACTCTTACTGACTAAAAGACCCACCCCGTTCCTTGTAGCCTTCATACCGGGGCTCGAGCTGTCTTTCGAAACTAACCCTGGCCCCAGTAGGCTTCGACCCGGCTGGGTCCCTGCTGTTGCTGACAACTCCTTGAGACGCGCGGGAACAGTGCGCGCCGTCGACGACTTGGGCTTGGTCCGGACAGTTACCGGACGGCCGGACAGCGAGCTTGTGCGATGATACGCCCGACGATGGAGCACGCTTGCCTAGAAGTTAACCTATCCATCCACTCTTGTCTTAAAAGCCACTAGGTAGTAGCTATCAGAACACACGAAATTCCGATCCTTAGCGGTATGCACAATGAATGGGTTCGATTCCTAAATCAGGTAGTTTTTAGGGTTCCGTACCTCAAAAGAAAGAAATGGAACCCTTATAGGATCCCTTTGTTATCTGTCTGTCTGTCTTTGTGTCTATCTGTCTGTCTGTCTATCAAGACCTTTTATCTTAGGTACGTGTGGAACTATCGAGTTGAAGTCCTTTGAAGCAGTGAAAAAATCAAACTTTTGAGTTCTTCTTCTTCTTCCTGCTCTTATCCCATATTACTTGCGGTCAGCGCAACACGTTTTTTTCTTCCATTCTGCTCTGTCACCCGTCAAACTATCACTAACTCCCTTTTCTTTCATATCACTCCTCACACAATCCAATCAAACTTCCAAGTTAACGAAAAGAAAAAAAAACGGCCGTCTACTAAAAACACGCGTGTATTATACACAACTCAAGGGAATCAAAATTCATAGGGTACTTCCCGTTGACCTAGAATTCTAAAATTTGGCACGAAGCAAGGTCTGATAGAACACGTCCTAATTTGCAAAATCAGTACTTAAAACGATCTCAAGAATATTTTTATTTGCATTTATCTTGTATCATGCTACAAAGCTGGATTTGGGCGCAGTTATAGGAGCGTTTGTTTCTATAACTATTTTATAATCAACTTTTAAAATGTTACTAAGCCCTATAATATACTTGACGAAGCGCAATAGCTTCTATAATGATATGGGACTATACAATTACAAGCACAAATGTTTTTGTTAGTATCTGACATACATAAGTATTATAAGCTTGTTTGATCAAATAGCGCTCTTAACCCGTTGACTGCCGGAACGCAGATCTACGCGAGACACAATGGCTTTTTAATTGTGTCTCTAATTACGGCATTCGAGAGGTTAAGGGGCCGGTGACGGATGAATTTCTATACAAACGTAATACCACGCTCATTTGCAGTTGGAGCATATTTCCAACATATTATGATGATATTCGGTTATAAACAATATTTATCTAGGTTCCTACGACTTTCTTTTTTAAAAACAAAAAACAAAAAGAAATTTAAGCGAATTGTATTTCGCACTTTTTTACAGCGTAAATGGCAAAACATGCCATTTGGCTTTTCCTGTATTAAAAATAACAATATTTCTAATATTCTCGACGTAGGAACCTAGATAAATATGGTCTATAACCGAATATCATCATTATATGTTGGAAATATGCTCCAACCGCAAATGAGAGTGGTATTACGTTTATATGGAAATTCATCCGTCGCCGGCCCCTTAATAAGTACTATTAGATTTAAAAGAGTCTTGAACAAAACTATAACGTCGCCAACTTATAGTAATCTCAACTAAGTATTTTATAATATCTCGTTTACCTACTCATAAAATGATTATTTAGTTTTACTGTAAGCAATTATAGGAGACTTATTCCTAAAAGTGTCTTAAAAGAAAATTTTGTAACTAACTATAAGACTGAGATGTAAAAGCTCTTGAGAATATTTACGCTTGCAAAATACTATTATCAGTAAAAGTGTTCTATAAATATTTTATAAGACATTCTTGTAGCGAACTATAAGACCGAGATAAAAAATCTAATGCACTTGAGTATGTAAAGGCTTGACAAATTTTGTTATAAGTTGAATAGTGTACCGCAATGTCTTTATAAGAACGTTAATAGTAATGGCAGACTTATAATCTTTTTTTTAGGATTACTTTGCTATTTGGGGTATAGGGAAAAATCTAAAAACTGTAAATTTGTAGTTACTTCACAAATATATTTTTTTTACGATCCCGAAAAATCTTCATAACCCAATTCGGGAATTGAACTCTTTCATAGGTTTTGCACGGAACCCTCAGTGCGCGAGTTTGACTCGTAATTGCCCGGTTTTTTTCACTACGATTATTCCCAATAGCGTCCCAAACTCTGGATCTGTAAAGGCCATGCTAAATATTAGTCCATTACCTTCAACTGACAGCTTTCTCAAAAGGTCAAGAAAATCGACTAAATCAATATGTAATTCCAGCTTCTCAACCACACAAATATAGTAAGAAGACTAAAAAGAACAAAATAATATAATAATAATAATATTCCACAACTATCACACAACGCCGTCTAGTCCCAAACTAAGCAGAGCTTGTGTTATGGGTACTAGACAACTGATAAACATACTTATAAATTTCTAAATACATACATATTATAGATAAATTACACCCAGACACAAAACAAATGATTATGCTCATCACACAAACATTTGTCCTGGGTGGGAATCGAACCCACGACCTCCAGCAATGCAGTCAGGGTCACTAACTACTAGACCAATACGCCAGTCAATCATTCAAGTTAGTGTTTAGTGATAGTAAATAGTGTTATGTAGCACAATTGCTATTGAAATTGAATTCCGCCTCGGTCAAGTCAATTTTTTGTCACTTTTAGCTATATGAGGCTGGTATTTCTAGGCTAATTACCCTGAGAAGAAACTCCGAAACAAACTTAGAGGAGAGTTTATTTTAAAGTCTATACAAACTGTACTGGTCAAGCCATGATAACCATGGAGGTGGTCTTTTGAGGAAAGCATCGCACAGACTTGGATGTTATTTTAGATTAACTGTCCCCACACACGGGCCTCAAAAAAACGCTAGAAGCGGCCACAAAAAAACTAGAAGCGGCCGCAAAAGACCACTGAAGCGCGCTACACACCTTGTGTCCGGAGAAGCTTGAAGCCGCTTCAAGCGTTTTTTTGTGGCGGCACCGCCACATACTAGTCACAAAAAAGGCCGCCTCAAAATGAAGCTTTTTTTGTGGCCCGTGTGTGGGGACCCACACACGGGCCACAAAAAAAGCTTAACTGTCCAGTTAGGTGTCTTCAAGGCTAGAGTGCTCTATAATAAACTAGAGCGCTTCACTATCAACGACTGCAACACTGCTTACCATCAGGAAGTGAAATAAAAAGTAGACCTGTTCAGAGAGTGGAATATTGCCACCTAAATGTATTTTGTTTTTGTATTGTACATAGTTAGGAATTTTTTTTTTTAGTTATCCAATAACTTTTCCCGCTCAAGGGTGGAGTGGAAGGACATGTCAGACTTTTGCTGATTAATACCCACACCTATTTTCCTTCTTTACCCTGCGTTTCGTTCGTTATGAATTTAAGTTTTTTATATATGTCGCAGGGAAATGACGACATCAGGGATTTCACGGAATCCCGGCAGATGTCGAATATTCTTGTTTATTATATTACGTCTTCTTACTGAAAGCATCTAGTGATATGACAAAACACCAAGTTATCGTCAGTGATATGTCGTTTCGTAGTGGATTTCGTGATATCCCTAGGTATTTCGTGAAATCCCTAATATCCTCATTTGCCTGCGACAGAAATATAGGTAGAATGAAATTAGTTGAACTTTAATATAAAAATGACAACTGGAATTTCTCAGCAGCAGCCAGGTGTCTTAATAAGAGGAAAAAACACATTCAAATTGAGACAGAGGCCTTTACCAAGCTGTAAAACATAACGGGCTGGTCACATTCCATTTTCAAATACGGTTTTTGAAAGAAAGAAAAAATAGAAAGAACACAAATTTATTTAGCACACTGAAACACACAATGAAGAAACAACTTATGTAGAAACTTAAATTAAAAAGTAAAAAAAAAGACGTGTGGCACTCGGGGACTGCCGCGGTAAAGCTATTGCATAGCATTTTTATCAACTTATGCAATTATAATTATTTATTTATTTTATTTATGCAGTATTTTTTTTTCTTTGTTTTTTTTTTCTTTGATATTAATTGAAGTTACACTTTCACACATTGAATTGAATTTTGATTGGTTGTTCATTCATTTGTTTTCTTATCGGTCACCACGCTCAAAAAACAAATGAGTGGTGGGTGTTAGGTTATTTTCGTTACGGAATTTCTGGATTCGGTCTCCACGCTCAAGGCCCGCGATAGAAGCTATGCAATAGCTTAATAAAAAGAACAACACTGTGTTTCTCACGGCTGTGCAAAATAGCTCTAGTTCAGCATAAAGCTAGAATAAACATATAGTACAGGCTAGAATAGACTACATTAGACCCGCGCACAAGTGTAATACGCGCTGATTTGTACGTAAAACGACGTCGCATGGGGTTTTTTTTGGTGGGTAAAAATCATCCAAAAGATATCCCACGCCCTTGGGCGGAGCGGGAGATAGTGTCAGACTCTTACTGACTAAAAATCCACCCCGTTCCTTGTTGCCTTTCGTACGGGGCCTGATAGCCCTGGCCCCAGTAGGCTTTGACCCGGCTGGGCCCCTTCTTTTTTTTTTCGATGGGAAAAATCATCCTATGACAACCCCCGCCCTTGGGCGGAGCGGGAGATAGTGTCAGACTCTTACTGACTAAAAAACCCATCCCGTTCCTTCAAGCCTTCATACCGGGGCTCGAGCGCTCTTTCGGATAACCTTGGCCCCAGTAGGCTTCGACCCGGCTGGGCCCCTGCTTTTGCTGAAAACTCCTTAAACATGGCATGGATCTAGTGTAGCCCTATAAGTCTAGTTTCCATATAAAATGTTAGGAGACCGACGCGCCCATATCGGCGTGTCTGACACACGTGTGCGTAGTGTAGGTCTGTCTATTAAGGTATTAGCCCAAAAACTACGAAAGCAGTTGCATGACGCTGGTTTTGAACTAAACCTTTCTTCTTCTTTTATCTTCCTTGTTTAAAAAATAAACATGAGGACAGGTACAAATAAACCATAGAGTACTGTGGTAGGGTTACCTCTCCCTCTAAGGTCCGAGACGCATATTTTAAGACCAGTAGTTCGCAACTAATTGACCGTAAGTGCTCATACATTGATCATAAGCTACTAAGTGGTTCGTTTGAAAAACCTGTTCCATAGTTAATTAAAAATGAGAAGGATTCTATAAACTTTATTACATATAAGCACTACAAGCTTATGATCCAGAGTTTACTCGCATTTAGAAGGGAGAGATAATACAGGTGTGTTTATGTACTTGTACCTGCCTGATAAAAGTAGAGATGTCCAGAATAGGAAAGAAGAACATCTCAGGCCCTAACAAGAGCTTTTAAAGCGATGTATTTGACGACCTAAACTGAACTGATAAAAGGATGCAGCTATATTAATAGGGTGTATAACTCCATCCCTTTTTCTCGCCCATACGCTTATCATTTTAACACGTCACGGTTTGGCCCAGGTCATGTTTATAGTCGGCGACTAGTCAGTCATTTGAACGCTGATTTCATCACCACTGCTCTCAAAACGGTGAAGGAAAACATCGTGAGGAAACCGGCATGGCCAAGAACCAACAATTCGAAGACATGTATCACTAACCCGCACTGGGCCCGTGGGGGGGAATTACGGCCCATTCCCTCTCCTAGAGAGGAGGCCTGAGTCCCAACAGTGGGGACATTGTAAGGCCGACTATTCTATGCTAACCTAGGTATACTATTATTTGGGTGGAGCATCGCAGTGCCCTCGTGGGGGCGATCGGCGGCGGAGACCTCTCGCGCCGGGCCTTGGTTCAGGCCATGGTCCGGAGCGAGGAGGAGTGGCAGGCGGTCGCCGACTTCTGCGAAGCAGTAATGCTCGCAAAGGAGGTGGCCGACCGCATCAGGCAACGGCGCTCTCGCCGCCGCCGCCGGGATTCCGATCCCGATTTCCGATCACCGTAGGCGCGGGCTTGCGGACAGTGAGCAATGGGTAGCTCGCTGTCCGACCGTCCGGTAACTATCCAGACCGAGCCCAAGTCGTCGACTGCGCGCACTATTCCCGCCTGTGAGCGCCTCAAGGAGTTGTCAGCAACAGCAGGGGCCCAGCTGGGTCGAAGCCTACTGGGGCCAGGGTTATCCAAAAGGGAACTCGAGCCCCGATATTAAGGCTAGAAGGAACGGGGTGGGCTTTTAGTCAGTAAGAGTCTGACACTATCTCCCGCTCCGCCCAAGAACGGGGGATGTCATTGGATGATTATTCCTATCAAAAAAAAAGTAAACTATTATATTTTTAATTCTCGAGATAAAACGATTGTCAAACATGTCTTTGTATGTTTATTTGTACTTCACAAACAAACAAACACACAAAGACAGCACAATTTATGATAAGATGTGAGGCTTAAATTAACTTTCACTACAATAATAGCGTCTAGTCTCATCAGTCAAGTGGCAGGGTATCCTGTTGCTAAGTTCCTCGGTATTCCTACATTTCTAAGACAAGTTTCTAGTGCACAAAAACGTATGAGCGATAGGCATCAACTGTCGAGCGCATGCTGAGATCTACTGAGGTTTGGTGCAACCGTGAGACTCAGGTTTCTCATAGGTAGATAGGTCTGGCATTGCTCGTTTGGGAAAGAATACAAGAGAGTAAAATAATACACACACAGAATTTTTGTATGTGAATGTGTATTGCATGCAAATTTTGAATAAAATAAACTAAAAAAAAACGATTTTTCCGAAAAGCAAAAAAAAAAAAATTATTAGCTTAGACCTTACTTTATGCCAAATTTCAGGATTCTGGATTAACGGCTGCGATATGCAACCGCAAACCTAAGTATATGGTTTTAATTTCAACTCGATACCTCCACGCGTTCCCGAGATAAAGAGTCTTGACAGACAGACGGACAGGCGGACGGACAACAAAGTAATCCTATTAGGTTTCCATATTATCCTTTTGAGGTACAGAAGCTAAAAAATGGTAATCACGACCTAACTTATGTGGTTGTGTTGTTTGTGCTCACCTATAATTTTATCACTGTAACTTAATTTTCTAATTTGGGATGTATTTAGGGGGGGGGGGGGGGGGCACATGAACCATTATGTACATCATTCCAGTTACATGTTGTATACAGAGCTGGCTTTTGCAGGCAGCGACCCAGGTGGCCACCCGGGACGATCGACGGGTCTTACAGGGCGTCGCACGCACCATCTTAAATTCACCGCCTTTTTATGAACCTAATAATTTTTCGAGGTAGGAGCTCCCAGCAAATGGCGCGAAAGGGCGTGTCAGAATTTTCCCTAAGGGCGTTATCACACTAGCGATTTGCGAGCGGCTGCGAGGCGGGGCGGGCACGCAGCGAATGCGTCGCGAACACGCCGCGGCTGCGCAGCGAAGACGTCGCGGATACGTGGAAATTCGCAACTTTTTCAACGCGTGTTTGTATAAGTTACCGACGTATAATACACTCAGTAACAAAATGGATTCCGACGAGGAGACACTGCTTTTGGCTTTGTTACTTCGAAGATGGCCGGAGACTCGCATCTCGTTGCCGGATCTCGTTGCGTATCCGCAATAAATTCGCTGCGCATGCGTGGCGTGTTCGTTGCGCGCCCGTAACGTATTCGTTGCGCGCCCGCTCCGCTTTGAGGACGCTCGCAATCCGCTAGTATGATAAGGCCCTAACTAAAACCCACCTGTATCCTTCATTTGCCCTTTGCGTTCCAGGACCACAATATCGCTTTCAGAAATTATACCAGACCCTGGCGTCGGCGTCGGGTCTACTTTTTGATAGATATCTCTTTAGGGCACGGTTGGAACACAACTCGCCGTCGTCGCCCCGGGCTTATTCCCAGGGCCGTTTTATCCATAAGGCACTTTAGGCAACTGCCTAGGGGGCGGGGCCCCGCCAGGTCCAGGGGCCCCGCGCTTCAGGAAAAAAATAGACTACATTTTATAAAAATTAAAAAAATAATTTGAAATTTCGATGAGCAATCCTAGCATTGGATTATGGGAAAAGCTGTAAACAGACGGAGTTAATAAAACACAATCTTTCATTAGCAACATGTGAGTGCAGAGCATATTCATTGGCTTTTGTTGATAATTTTGTTTATATCAATTTACATTATATAAAATTGAATCAATCAACTACATGGAAAAACGAAACATAGTTCGATACGCCCATGTACTGCATATTTTTTAAATCAATATTTTAAAATATTTTTTAAATTTATAAAACGAAGATCTTCTGCTAAATATATTGTAGAATAATATATATTTTTACGGGATTTTTAAAGGTACCATATTCTATGGCCACGCTGCTTTCATAAAATTGGCGGTACTAGTTCGTTCGCATGACCAGGGCATTCCCCGATTTGTTCAATACGTATCACAGACAACATTTTCGTACTATTTAATCGTTGAATTTTCACTTCGACGAATTTCTTTGAGAGTTTTACGGCCGTGAAAAAAAGAGAGTTTTACAGCTTGTGTTAGAAAATTTACGATTTTAGATCTTAGTATTGGATATTTATTTGTAAAGACTGCAGAAGTGCTTCGGGCTTCGAGAAAATCGATGAAACGATGAGAAAATTAAAATAGTGTAAACTAAAGTTTCATAAACTGAAGTAACAATTATTATATCTACGTAAGTTTTATTATTTTTTACATATTTTATTCACCTGATTACAGATATAAGGCCGGTTTAAAACTAATTAAACCCATTCGTTTAAGACCAATATAAACCATTTTTGTCGATTTAAACGAAACTATAAGGGTTCGTAGTTGACTACGAAACCCTAAAAACAACGTAATTATGAATAAATTTATGTAAGACACAAAATATAATAAGAAGTCAGAAAAGGGTAGGGGGGCCCCGAAACGTGCATAGTCTAGGGGCCCCGACATGCATAAACCGGTACTGCTTATTCCTTACCTACCCAACGAAGAGCTACCCGTTGCTGGCCACCCGCAAGCCTGCGCCTTCAGTAACTGGAGATCGCCCTGAAACGCCCGCATCCATGGCGTCTCCTGTAGCGGCGGCTGAGGCGTGAGGATCTCTGTTCGGTATTTCCGCCATGAGATCGCGACGGAACCCTAACCGCCAAGCCGTGACTTGTCGCAAGCTGAAGCTTGTCAGAAGCTGGGGCGGGTCGCTAGTGAAACATAACAGAGTGCATTACGCACAGTTGTACCGCAGGCTCGATATCTAAGCTCTATACCCTATTCGCCTTTACGAATAGAAATTTAAAGAAACCTTTTTTACTGTCTGTTCAACCGATTTTAACTTCTATTACGTAGGCAATAAGGATGGCATTCAAAGCAAAAAGTGGTTACAATATGAACTATTTACTGCAGTCGCCATTTGTCATGCCACCAACGTGATAGAAGTCAAAATCGGTTGAACGGACAGTAACAAAAGGTTTTCATCTAATGTTATTTTGAACAAAGTAGCTATAGGAATGCGGTGATTCGTCTGATCAACCCGCACGCTAACAAGGTAGGTACGATTTTTTTTTGTAAATAATATTTAATTACTAAACATAAAAAATTAACATGGATATTAACCCTAATATTATTATATAGTAATAATTTATATATTTTTATTAATAATTTTAATTATAAAAAAAAATGTTGACAGTAACGCCATCTATCGATTGAGGTGAGTATACAGAGCAAATGAACTAAAGCTCTACTTGCTTCTACTTGGCAATAAAATGAACACTGGTCTCCTTGACCATAAAATCAAAAATGTTTTCTAAATAATTACAACCGGTATTCTGGGTCGCGGGAATCCGATGGATGCGAGACGCATAGGACTGATCGTTTTGGCGACGCTTGGGGGAGGCCTATGTCTAACATTGGAAGTCTTTCGGCTGAAATGATGATGATGATGATGATGACAACCTGTATAGTCTTATTACTATAGAAGGTGCAATTCTGTAAGATTAATGGGATTGGATTAAGTACAGTATGTGTAACTGAACTTTAAAAATAAAAAAATAATAATAAAGGTGGGTTGTAATTTATTTATTTTTGCATGTTCAAATAACAAGTCAAATTAGTTTAAACAATTATTAGAATAATTGAGGTTAATTTAAAATAAAAGAAGGTAAGTATTCCCTTCCACTCCATTCCACTTCCGGTATATACCTAATATATATTGCTCTTGTGAGCCTTGCGGGTCCCATAAAAAGCTATTCGAAGACATGTGACATTCACCAACCCGCGCTGAACGCTCATGGTGGATTACGGCCCATTCCCTCTCCTGGAAAGGAGACCCCGAGTCCCAGCAGTGGGAACATTAAAAAGGCTGATGATGATGATGATGATGATGAAATGCTAGGCGACATCGCGGCAGAACAATACAAAAGTGGAAAGATAAACTTGACTCTCAGTATGACTGGTCCACAATGACCTAAGACTCAACATGTGTGGAAATGGAATGGCCTTTGGCCAGCAGTGGGACATAACAGGCTAATTAGGTACTCACCCAAGCTAAGTGAAGGTCACAACAGTCATTCACATGCTCATATTAATGGAACAGTTACTTTATTGTTTACGTGTGCATAAATTATATTTACTACTAGCTTTCGCCCGCAGCTTTACTCGGAAGGTACATAAAATATAGCCACATGGGCTATATTTTATGTATGTACACTCAGGAATAAAGCAGCATTCTACCAGTGATAAAGTTTTAGCAATCGGACCAGCCCCCCTAGCCAAGTTACAACCGTTTTGCTTGCGCCGAACGCTTCGAGTTGACCTTGCCGCCAATTCCCACGTGACTGAGCGATAAGACTACCAGTATCTGTGTATAATCTATGGATAAGAGGACGTCATTCCCGTACATTTGAAGCTTTCTACAAGCGTTCACTATTGCAGATTAGCAACTTGGCTAGGAGTACAGTACTTTTAGAGATTACCTCCTCCTACAAGATTTCATTTTACCTCTTTATTATATTAGTGTAGATGACACTGAGCGCTCCCAGCATACAGAAAAAAATGTACACATGAATCTGCATACCCATCCAAGAACCAACTGCCCCAGTGACATTTAACAACTACACATCATGAACAATACTCTATCAGTAATCTATTCACTACATATAGACTTTTTAAATATTGTTATCTGAAATTAAATATTGTTATTGTTGTCCGAAAAACTACAATATAAGAGCTTCTGCCGCCTGTGATACAGGTTTATCCTAGTACAGGCACATAACATAGCATTAACCTTTGTAATTACTCTTAAGATTTTATGTAACCATTTTACCAAATTTTACCCTGAATAAACATATTATATTTTATATTATATAGTAAAAAAAAATAATACACATTTTAAGTTAGAACCATTGGCATATTTTGGGCTTTTTTTTTATTTCATATTTAACCTTTCGAATACCGTAATAATTAGACACAATAGGAAGACAATGAGAGAGCAAACTCTGGCCCTTTGCTTGGGGTTTAAACTCTCGTGTGCCGTAATTAGAGACATGATTGATTAAAAAGCCATTGTGTCTCGCGTGGATCTACGTTTAGACACACAACAGGTTAATGAATTAATTGGAAGCCTAACATACATATATACACCAGTAGGTATATACATAGGCATAGGTACCGGCACGAATCTTGAGCGCTGACCTTCACTTGTGCAGAAGTAAAATATGGGGCCTATTTAGTGGTATGAAGTGAGACGCGGGAACGGGGAGTGTCAGTGATTGGCTCGCCGCGCCATCGTGTCATAGACATCACTCGTGATTCGTTCCCTGCCATGTATCTAACAATGACGACAATTGGCTCGCCAATGTATGGAATGCGCAAAGCGATCCCCACACTGACGCCGAGCGCTCAAGATTCGTGCCGGTATCTGGGTACCTGGGTTGAGCACAACCCACTCAGTATGAACAATCTGCTCTCACTAATAATCTAGGCTTTTGGCTCTAAAAGTATAATGCTATATCAAGTTCCTTCTTCACTTGGACATAGTCAAAGCTTACTTTGAGACACTTCATCCATTAACATAACAAGGGTCCAATAACAAGTTTTAATCATTCTTAAAGGTCTATAGTAACCAACCTTGTTACCTTAGCTTACTTAAAAAAAAACCATTGCAGAGTTTGAGTAGGTAAATTATCAAATTAAAAATTACCAATGGACAACTAGTAAAACCATTTACACATACAACACCATAAATACTGACACTCTAATGAAATGAACCACTTAAACATAACAAATTAAAATTAATTACTTTATTATAACCTATTTACAGTAAATATCAAATTGTACTAGCAAAAACTATTGCGTGTAGTGTTCAACCAAAATTAAAATTGAAAGGTATATTTGGCCAGTACATTGGTTTGTCCTGATCACATATGCTAATAAATTGGGTCTTCAAAGACATTTCTAAGGCTGATATCCTTTCCCAACCATCTCCATACAGTTTCTTTAGTGTTTCCTGATGATCTGGCTGTTCTGCAGGCCCTGCTTCCATTTCTTCTATCTCTCTCTTTTCAGCATCACTCTTAGCTTTTATCCTTTCTCTCTCTTGCTTAGCAAAGTCTCTGTACACTTGATTATCCCTCAAGAACTGTATGTATTCTTCACTAACTTCAAACTGATCTTGTGCCGAAGCCTCGCTTTCAGGCACAACTTTTTCATCTGAATCTTCTTCATCTTCAGACTCTGGTAAATCTGCAAATTCGTATTCATAATGGTACTCTTCATGACTTTTATTAGGAAGCTTCCTTCCTACATCCATGTCGATGATATTTTGACGTATAGTCCTGTGTAATATCATGTTTTCTTGCTCCAACGCTTTAGCTCTAGATTTCCAGTAAGCCACTTCGTGCTTCAGTTGCCATGTAGCAGCTTTTGTAAAGTCTTCTGCCCAGTTTGACATCGTGATTGGAATAGTAGGAACACTAGAAACGGGCAGAACTGGCACCCTTGGTTTTGCCGCGATTTGATGTTGACGTTTTCTTATAGCTTTCAGTTTGTTCTTACGTCTCAATTTCTTTTGTCTACGGCTTCGAGCGTTATTTTTAGGTGTGTTGCTGGTGGTTTTACTATAATTCGGTTCTTCGTCGGGTGATTGGAAAAACATTTTCTGGTAAAAGCTTATTTCCACTCAGCAAAAACATAAATCTGTCAATTTTATTTGACAGATATGAGCTTATGAGCGTTTACGAGGCATGTTATTTATTTTACACAATAATTATGTAGTTGAAAGTTTTTGTAAAAAAAAAAGAGTGTAAGACAGATGATTACACATATTATTATATTTTTATTTTGAATGTGATTTTACACTTTCCAGGCTCTCTGTTTTGCAAGTTTTTTTTTCGATAACGGCCCAAAGTTCAAACTAGCTTTTTAGTTTTATAAGGCTTTTTACACAAGCCAATTTTTAAAAAATCTACCTATTATTTTGATTTCTACATCGTACATGCATTCGTGAAATACGTAGTACTTACCTACTCTTTCTGGTCATACTGGGTGGCATGCATAGAGTGGTCAGTGATTGCATAGTTTCGACTTTTCGATCGACGGCGCCAAGGTGCCGTACAGGGGGCTTACCATGACCTCTTATGGAAACGTTCAATTCCCAGTGAGTCAAATTCCTTTCAAAAGCAGGCCTGCTTCTGAATCACTAAAAATCATACCATGGCAGTTCTAAAGTTGAACGCAATATAAGTCTGTGATTGAACGATTTTTGTGCAGAGGTGAACGCTTGAATGGCGCTCAAAAGACGGTCATCTCTACTAAATACTCGTCAAATAGCACGCTATACATTGATATACAAAAAACCCGCTATAGTACAAAAAGTCTATACAAAAAAAAAGAACGACTCTTGAGAGGATTTCGTAAACGTCACTTTGCAGGCCAGTTACAGGCCTGCTTTAACGAAGTCCTAATACAAAAATGCCGGGCAGTTCAACTTCAGCCCTGTTATAAGAGATCATGGTAAGCCCCCAGGCCGATCAGAAAGACACAGAGTACAATAAATATACAGAGACACAGAAAGTTTTGCGAAAAAAAGTTTTTATTTCTAGAGCACTGGCCACTCGTAATTTTTTTGAAAAATTTAAGTAGAAATTCCATTGTTCGTATTTTGAATTTACCTCCACAATTTTTTAGAGAGCCAATTCAAATTATCGTCTCATTTAAAAATACGAGTAGATGCATCTAGAACATTTTCGTACGATAATTTTGTACATTTAAAATGTGGCCTAAAACCCTGATGAGTCATTTCATCATCATCATCATCATTTCAGCCGATACACGTCCACTGTTGGACATAGGCCTCCCCCAAGCGTCGCCACATGATGAGTCATTTGATCGATTTCAAATCGCTTTTATGGATGAAGGACCTTCAAAAGCAACCATCTATTTTCTACCGCTGGTATGGCGAGTTCAAGCGTGGTTGCCTTTAGGCGATGAACATATGAGTGCTCGTCCTACGACGATGGCTGTCACGTCACGTAGGAAAGTGTACCTGGCAATAGAAAAAAAATATTCGAGAAAAACAGACGAATTACATACGAAAAGATTCAGCATACACTGCAGATTGGTTGGGGAAGCGTTCACAAGATTGTAGCGAGCACCTTCACGTGAGGAGCATGGTTTGCCGCTGGATGCTGCACAACTCCACCGAAGCTCAGAAGCAGGCCTGTGTGGAGTGGTGCCGTAATATGATTAAAAAAGAAGCAGGTTCGTCTCGGCGCGTTTACGACATTGTGACAGGTGACGAATCCTGGATTTATCAATAGATAGATCCAGAAACAAAGCGTCAGTCGACAGTTTGGCCTTTTCAAAACGAACCAACGCGAAACGCCTACGAAAGTGAAGCGATCGAGAAGCGCAGGGATGATCCTCAGCGAAGTTTGCCGAGAAGACTAATTAAAGCTCTCATGGCCTCAAAGCTATTATAGTACCTACTAAAGTATAGCCGATATTTTTTTCCGATAATGATTTTATTAAAAAAAAAAAACAGGTATCAATTTTGACAAAATTACAGTTAAGCCAATCTGGCTCTCATTTATTTTCGGGGATTTCTTTTCACTAAATTTTTTTATTTTTTTATACATGGAAACGGAACGCGCGAGACTTATTTAATGTCAAAGTCAAAACCAACAAAAGTGACGTTTACTGTTGTGAAGTGAAAACATTGATTAAAAAAACAGAAACAACAAGTCACAATAAGTTCGTGCAAATAAACAAAATAATAAAACATTTCGAAATGGATTATAAAAACTGTTGTAGGACATGCCTAGGCAGCGAGAAAGAAATGCGCCATATACATTCTCGTGTAAGAATCGCTGGCGAAGAAGTTCATTTGTCAGATATTCTGCAGAATTTTTACAATTACAAGGTATTTTCATTTATTCATAACTTAAAATTACAAGACTGTTATTTAGAACTTGACGAGTTCCTCTGTATCTAGTCTTGCAATTCCTATAAGCGCTTACCTTCTTCAGAAGTGATTGTTTATTTTAGTTAAATAGGCTATGATGTACATAGTTACTCGCAATATTTATTTAAAAATCAAGTTTGTATTCGATAGTATTGTTTTATATTTCACTTTTGTGTGAGTATGATACCTACTAGGATCCGTAGGTGGTCCAACCCAAAGAAACCTTAATCTTATAACAGAAAGTAACAGAATGTTTCTATGTTCCATATAGCTCTTTCACCAATCAGCCACCTGAAGAAACAATAGATAACTTCTGTTAAAACTTAGTGAATAACTTGAACTTGCACCTTCAAAAGAGATTATAGATGGTTTAATTAAAATACATTCTTCTATTCATTGTCATCATCTTCTCAAACCACATGTAAATGTTTTAAACTTATTTGAATTATCTATTCCAGGTTGCTCTCGACCCAATGTTTCCAGAAAACATATGTATCAACTGTGTCCATCAACTCACACTTACATACTCCTTCAAAGTCCTCGTGGAGTCCAGCTCTAAAACACTGATGGACAACCTCTCACTTCTTGATTCAACAAGCGACAATTATGATTGCAATTACGAATCCGATGACCAAAAACCAGACTGCCATATAAAAACAAAGAAGAGAAAAATAAAGGAGATAGAACATAATATTGATGATGAGATACGGTTGCTGTTTTGCGTTGAATGTAAAGCAGAGTTCCATTCAGTCAAACTTTTAAATGAACACTGCACAAATAATCATCCCACTAAGTCGCATATTGGAAGAGACTGTGATTATTGCAATGAGAAATTTGAAGATTTTCGTTCACTTGTCTTGCATAGAAAGTTGCATTTAAAACCATATTTATGTGAAAATTGCTGGGAAGGTTTTTACAATCAAGATGAACTGAACACCCATTGTTGTCAACCTAATGTAGAAAGTAAGGAGAAAAATAAGTCTGAAAGGGTACTGCGTCAGTGTGATCAATGTGGGAAGTCATACCCTCCCGGCTACATCAGAATTCATATGTTAACTCATGGCAATAACCGTCCCTACAGCTGTAAGTTCTGTCCAAAGAAGTTCAAAGTACCGGGAGGCCTCCATTCTCATGTTCTTTGGAACCATAAGCGAACGAGAAACCACAAATGTGAAGTCTGTAACGCTACCTTCATATCTTCAAGCTCCAGAAGTTCTCACATAAGGAAAAACCATCTAAAAGAAAAGAAATATGGCTGTGACAGTTGTGGGAAACGGTTCTTCTCCAAGTCCGAGCTACAAAGGCATTCTCTAACCCACACCGGTGTTAAGAATTTCCACTGCCATTTGTGTGACAAATCTTACCAAACAAGATATGGTCTGAATGTACATTTGAAGTCCCATTCACCAGTAAATATGAATGTATTGAATATTTAAAAGAAAGTACAAAAATGTTAATTTGATCTCAATAGCTTAGGATAACTATTTATTAATGATTCATTTAAATATTATAATTTATGATTGTAGATGTAACTGAATATAGTTTTTAAAGAACTTACCAGTATTATTCTTTTACATTACATCACATCACATCTGTATTCACTGTGTTAGATTTATTCACCTTTCTATTATATGGGTTATCAAAATAATAAATCTTCACTGTGCAGGTACAGAAACTTTAATAAAATTAATTTGGATATAATATAATTCCACCATAATTAAGGAATAAATTATATTCGAAACAATTAATAATAATAGAAACAAAATGGCGAACTGAGGCACTTATATTTAACTTACTCGATACAATTTGTGTTATAAACAAAATTTAATTATGTAAGAATTGAATAATATTAAGATTGATAAAGTTACATAACAGCAAATAGGTACTAATTTTGACTCCTAATCGAAAGTTTTGTTAAGCACCAAGTTTAAGGCATTTGAAGCAGGGCTAGTATTTTATTAATTGACTTTGCTATTGCTTTAGGATTCAAGAACTTTGTCTCTACAGGGTTCAATTAGATTAGCTTAGCTAGCAGCATACCACAGATGTGTTGGGCAATGATATTTAAAACGCAGAAAAATACGTTTCGTTTCAAGTAAATGCACTACCAGCAGGCGATGACTCTTTTTGATCTCTCCTGAATACTCTATATTTGAATTCAGAATTCGAGATGCTTGTCAAATAATGGAATAAAAAATTCTAAGTTTAAATGTTTGAATGACCAAGTTTAAATTCCAGTACAATTTGTATTCCCAAAGTTGATACTTGAGGTACCTATCTAGTGATGATGGATTAAAATGTATCTCGAATGATACGAGGGACATTCCGTTGCTTCGGAATTTAAAAAAAAAATCACCATGGCCCTGAGTAAAGAGCATCTAAAGGAACACCGATGAGTTTTAGACAGTAAGTCTGACACTCCCTCTCGCTCCATCCAGCGCGAGAGAAATTATTTAAGGATAAAAAAAAATAGGTCTGCTGCAGCATAGTTATTTGAAAGTAAAAGTACAGACATTATCATACACGTAAAATGATATCCACACATACGCGTAATTTCTGGGTAAGTTAATTCAATTGATTTTTTCGTCTAAGTATAATGTTCTGGTAGTTTTTTTAATGAATTATTAATATAATAATTATCAACTATTAACATATCATAGGAACATCATTTTTGTTATCACCAGGAACGATGGCACGTCAATCCAATTTATTTACAATCAATTTGGTGGGTTAACACATGAATAGGAGTTATTGAATGATTTAGAATTATTTGGCGATTGATGAAAGTATTACGTATCAATAATTTTAAACATGGCAAGACGGGATGAAAGAAAAACTGATGCGCCGATCCAATATAAAGATCCCCATCATTATGGAGATGTTGGCAAGGCGGGGACTCTCTGGATCGGCCATCTATAAACCTTTATAACTTTTGAACCAGTGACCGACAAATTCTGGTAATGGCGATCGACTAATTTTTGTGTTAGTCTGTCCAAAAAGTCAAACAACTTTGGTAATTATTAGGGTACAATAAAATCTGATGAAGTCAACACTGGTTGAACAATCAAGGTTGATTAAGAGGTCTTGATCGTTGTTTAACTAATAGAACCTTATAAAACATATCGAATATAAGTATTTTTTAAATGATTCAATACTATTAGGGGACTTAAATTATTCCCGAGTCGTTTAACTTTTTAGACAGACACTATTAAAATCCGTGATGGTGGCCAAGCCAGTGTCAGCCATACTATGCAAAAGGCCATACAATTTCCTTTCTTATATTTCTTTTGTTCTGACATTTCGTATTCTAACTTTTTTTGTTGTAGGTTCGCACGGTTTGTGCATATAACCAGAATCAAGTTTAGAAAGCATTTAGCTTATACAGTCACCGAGTTCGATTAGAATGCGGATGTAACATTCTAATGTTTTGGCAATATTTGGCAGCAAATATATCGAGTCGGCCTTCTCGGCAAGCGTGGCTGAAGTAGTCAATACTACAATAATATTCTCAGCTCTATTTTACTGAGATCGCGCCTTTTTCCATTCTATATATTTTTATCCAGTTGCTTGGATACTTGAGATATAAGACTACCAATTTTATATCGTTTTATCCACTGGGAGTCAATTTGCGAATAATTAAAACAACCACTCACAACAATCACTGGAAAAAATCCCGCCTAAAACTTTCATTTCATCGGGTCAAACCTTGGGTGTTAAGACTAAATATTATTCCAGATACATTAAAACCTTTCGGTCTTTTCTACCTTCACACAATAAAACTCACAGAAGTCGATAGTTTGTATTTGAGACGTTTTTCCTCTTTACCGACAATCGCGTGACATCTTGAAAAATAATGGTAAATATTTTATTTACGGTTGAATCACAGTGCATTTTGCGTAGGCGAATCAACGCGAACGTAATCGCAAAACAATCCGATGCGGCGGTATTAACCTACGTGCGCTCGAATTGCCACAATTTATTTAAAACAAACCAGTGCACCGCAGGAGTTCGCACGAAAATATCAAAGCTTCTGAACGCGTCCGCATCGCTTTGCTTATCGCCTCACCGCACCTACGTGCGTGTAGTCACGTAGTTCACCGCAAGAGTATAAAGGTGGAACTAAACTGCTCACACGTGTGACACACACGCTGATCTGGGCGCGTCGGTCTCCATACATTTTATATGGACACTTGATACACGCCACGCGACGTTGTTCGACGTATAAATCAGGCGTGTTACACGTGTGCGTCGGTCTAATGTAGTTCTAGCTTGTTTGTTCCAGCCGCATCGCGTCTCTTCGCGATCACGTTGACGCACCTAAGTAGAACACAGTTTTACTATTATTCAAGAGCTTTAAATTGGGTAAAGTGATTTACCCTTTTTTTATTTGTGACAAAACACGCCTCCATCAACTTTTATAATGATCGATTGTCGGTAATAAAATAAAACGTCCTAATTATATTGTTGAGTTCGAGTAGGAGTCAAACTTACATAGATTTAAATCGTGTATTTATAAAAATATAAAAAATATCACTCTCTGTCCGTTCGGTGTATCAACAACGTAATATGTACATTCGTTCACTAGGCAAGCAACGCCCAAACAGTTTTCGTAACAATACATATTTGTAATCCGTTATATTCGAGTGTATCCTGAAATAGAAAAATAGATAAATTTAATATTTTTGATAATTTTTAATGTTGGCAATATTGAATTTCAGTGATGGTGTTGCCACATGCAAATGCTTTAGTTATAAATAGATACTAGCAAGTACAATTTTATTTACACAGTTAATAACAATTTAAAACAGAATTCACAACAATTTTGCAACTTTAAAGAATGCTCAATAAATGCCACCTCATAACATTGCTTATTCAAAGTGATTGCTTCAACTTTAGAAGGAAAAACACCACATAAACTTTGCATTTCCGAAAACCAGTGCAGTTAAAAGTGCGGTTATAACAAGAAAACCAGATTTATTATGTTATTAGTTAATCTTATTACTCTAAATGGAAACATTAATTAATTAGAATGTGAATTAAAAGTTATGTAATTCTATGTATTTATTTTAAACACGAAGTTTTTGACTGAGCGGTTATGACCTTAAAAATTATAATTGGCAAAAATATTGTCACAGAATGTATCAATTTTATTTTTCGTTCACGCCATATTAAATTGATATATAATATACAATAGAATAAATATGTAAATTCGTTTGTAGGAGCCGGGAAAAATCTTGAAAAATGGCTACTTTGACATCGTATTTTTTATTTTGTTCAAGCTAATTTCCGACAACTGTAATGATTGTGTTCATACTAAGACCTAATATTTTGTAAACTTGACAATAAGTTGCAAAAAAGTTAGTCTATAAACTACCTTATAGTAAGTAAATCTAGTAAGCACTACACTTATTTGGCAGTGCAACAGCCAGCTCGACCACTGTCGAGCGATTGGCTGTTGCACTACGAGTTGCGGGTACGATTCCCGCATGCAACAAACATTTGTTGGTCTACAGATAGTTGCTTCGAGTCTACGCGTCTTGTATATGTGAGTTAACATGTCTTTGGGTGCGTTACCACTGACCGCTATTATTTTACCACAGGATAGCTGTTCCGTAGATTTGACAGCTAGTTTTTTTAGCCTATGTAAAGCGCCACTAGCGAGCGTCAAGAGAACTAATTTTGACGTATAATGCAAATGGCTGCAGAGAAGTGTACCATCAAAGACACTTCGGCCTGATCACCGCAAAGTTTATTTTTGCTTGCACTCGAAATGAAAACTTCAAGGGGTTTGGCGCCAAACGCCGCGCCGCAGGATTTAAGCGAAATTTTTTTTTAAGTGATCAGGCAAAAATGACCTCGATGGTACAATACTCTGAAGAATTAATTTCGTTTGAATTTCATGTTACTCCTGCTTCACGAATTATAAAAAACCTATGAAAAATGAGGTCATGTGTATATTGTAAGCGGCGCAACATTACTATACTCCATTTGTTTAGGTAGTTAACTAAAGGTAAACAATCTTGATATGTCTTTTTATTTAAAATAAATCGTATAAAAGACATACAAAGATCATTTAAATTTAGATAATTACCTAACATTGGTTTAGGTAAATACCTAAATGTAAACATTTTTGAATAAATTTTTTAGACAATTTTTTAGATAAAAGACATGTTAAGATTGTTTACATTTAGTTAACTACCTAAACAAATGGAGTATAGTTTTAGTACCATAGACAATCGCTACGGCCGACAGCGCCAAAATGGCGAATATCAAACGGGCACAGAAGCACTTTGACGGCCGCCAGTCCAGTGTGGTAAATAGTAGAGGTCAGTGATCACGATACAGGAGTAATTACTAGTGTAGAAAATAAATTAGATAAAAATTGACGTTTGTACTGATTTGTTTCATGAAAATAGCTATTTCTAATGTATGTTCTATTTCTCTCTACTATGTATAATAATGGCGATTGTATAAGTGTATGTATTATATTAGCAAGCTATGTAAATGTTATATAATAAGAAAGATAGGTAATTTGAATTGGGTCGCTCTAAATTACTCTAGCGATTAATATACAAAGCATGCAAAATTTCGTTTGTGACCAATCCGATGGTTGATTTGATGTTAGTGATTAAAACAATCCGTAAAGAGAGCAGATGCCAAGGGCTTAACGTGCTTTCCGAGGGTTGGAGGAATCTCGGTTTGTTAAGATGGTCACCCATTCACGGGTTGACCTCGGCAAGCGTTGCTGACCCCCGATTACTGATTTCATTAATACCTGACAAAATTTGGCATTAGGGTATTTTTAATATCTTGCGGTTTTGATCACGCATGCGGGATGGCCCCGCACTCGTAACCCCCACAAATGTTCATTTCATACAAGCATTTATTGTATTACATGGAATGCGTATTCCACGTAATACAATAAATGCGGGACACGTTTTTTTGTAATCACGCTTGCGGGACAAACCCGCAAGCGTGATTAAATCCGCACAACATTAAAAACACCCTTATAGTAGGGTTAGAAACCCACCCTTTAAACTACAGTAGCGACATCTATAGCGCCACATGAACTAAACTACTAAAATTTCTCCGCACGATTTGAACATATAATACAACCTAAATCATTTTTCAGGCAATTGCCTAGATCCAGTCTGGTCAGAGGAACCTCCTTTTTCAATAGAGGTACGCGGGGCTTTACACCCTGTTCCGCATACTTCTACACTACTATCTACTTACTCGTGCATCTGATATTATTTTAGCCACAAACTCCTCTACAAATTGTTACTTAAAAATAATATGCCACTTTAAAAGCTCTCAAACTACAAACTATTATGCAAGCGACCCAATTCACTATATAAATATACATAAAAAAACAGATAATCACCGCCGTGCCTAAAAATTCATGTCTAAGCCTATTTGATACATAACTTCGTCCATCTCCTGACCGAACATGCCGGTTTTTTCATCCATTTTCACCGTACCATTTGGTTGAACCGCCGTCGAGGTGGAGGGTTCGTCATCTTCTGATTGGTTGGAGGTGGTGATGCCGAGGGTCGGAATGCCTAGGATGATGCGGATCTGGTCTGTGAGATGCGGTGCTGACACTACCTGGTGGTATATGCCTTCTGCTGTGCTGAGTATTTTGTCGACGTCTAGGCACATTGATAGGTCGTTTACGTGCTGGAAAAGAGAGTTAGAGTTATTCATCTGTACTAATAATAAAAAGAGGAAAGATTTGTATTTTTGTATGTAACGAATAAACCCAAAAACTACTGTGCCGATTTCAAAAATTCTTACACCATCGGAAAGCTACATTCACCCTGAGTAACATAGGCTATATTTATTGCCCGTGCGAAGCCGGGACGGGCCGCTAGTTTATGATATACTAGCTTGATGATAGTAGAAAATTATTTTAGGGGAACTTACTCCTGGGATAAAAAGGACAGGTCTAAGCGAGTACTATCGTTATTAACAGCACTGTAGGTCTAAGCGAGTGCTGTCGTTATTAACAGCACTGTAGGTCTAAGCGAGTGCTGTCGTTATTAACAGCACTGTAGGTCTAAGCGAGTATTGTCGTTATTAACAGCACTAGGTCTAAGCGAGTGCTGTCGTTATTAACAGCACTGTTATTAGCTTTAAGTAGAAACATGATAATAATAATTGTAGCTTAATTTCGAAACCCTTTAGCATTATAATTGCAACAGACAATTCCAGGGAAAATAATAAACAAAATAATAAACTGTATCAAAAGAATGCTTTCAAATTTTCAAAGAACATTGTATATTCAGTAAATAAATAAAAGTATATTAACAATAAAACAACACTTACTTTCAATATTTCAGTAAATCCATAATCTTTACTGATGAGAATATCTTTTTCTGCATCGAGTATGGCAACACAGATCAACAAGTGGAAGTTTGCACATGGCAATGACGTCCATAACACTTCCCATAGCCTGAAAACAAAAAACGGAATTATTATTATCACAAGCTGTCCCCCGCGGTTTCACTCGCGTTTTTTATTACTGCTCAGCTTCCGTTGGCTGTAGCGTGATGTTATATAACCTATACTTCTCGTCATGAATCTGACTATTCCATAATTTTTTACAATCCGAATAATTATGTAGATAAGCGCGTTTAAACAAACTAACAAACAAAAACTCTTCGGCTTTATTTTATAAGTGTAGATAAGTTTCACCTCCTACATTTGTCACGATAAAGCCTCAGATACAGGGAACCAAATATCCCCCAACAAGACGCGTTAGGCCACGGATACATAGTCAGCGGGTAGCGGAGTGCCGCGGCTTCGGCAGCGGCGGAGCGTTCAAATGTATAGATTTATATAGAACTGCCCGCTGACTTCGTGTCCATGCCTTAACGCTCAATCTACGTGACGCTTCAACGTGACACAATGTTAAATGATTTTTATTTTGCAAGTAGGTTTTATAAAAACACTTTTACACGTAAATTTTTATTTTGCAAGTAGGTTTTATAAAAACACTTTTACACGTCAATTTTTTTTTCGTCAATTAAAACTAGATGAGGCCGGCTAAATGTTCCGCAACTTGCCCCTAAATTTTTTACGAAGCATTCTTGTGACGCGGGACTTGTTGTTAGATAATTTGACAGCGTTGCGTGTCATCATGGACATTTTGTCTCCTGGGGTCAGCACACCAGGGGACAAAATGCTTTATCATTGTGAATGGATGCAAATCGAACTGATACATTTTCCACAGAATTGCGGCTAGTGGAAGTGTTCTGTTTTTTGTTCATATTTCTGTGCAGAAAACTACTCTACTCATCATCGTCATCATTTCAGTCGAAAGACATCTACTGTTGGACATAGGTCACTCCCACGTGTCGCCATAATAACCTGTCCTGTACGTCTCACAATTAATTAATAAGAATTAATAAATCGAGCCAAAAATAGAAACCAATTAAAAAATGTTCTAAGGAAAATTATTTGTCTATGTGTCCATAGTTGCTGCGCTACGTTGGTCTCGGTCGGTTAGTGTTGTGGGGCTGCATCTGGTTACCTCACAACGAGTACCTTCCTACAAACTTGGGGGGTGATCAGATGTGACCTTAAATATAAATATAAACTAAAATATAAACTTAAATATAAATATAAGCGAAGTTCACGAGAACGCCCTGCCGACAAACTGCTATACAGTTTGGTGATATATTAAAAAGAAAAAAAAAAAAAAACATCCATGGGATTCCCGCGACTTTCACCAGGTCATCGGTCCACCATGAAGGAAGCCCTCCAATGCGCCAATTTTTAATACAAACTTATTTATAATGTGTCAAAATCTGCACCACCTGCTATGCTGCCCATCCTGCATAACCACCTGCAGTTTTCATCATCTATACGAGGCCAACAATAGAGCTGTACAGGTTGCCAAATCTTCTTCTTCTTCCTGCCCTTATCCCATCTTATTTGGGGTCGGCGCAATACGTTTTTTTCTTCCATTCTACCCTGTCACTCGTCATGCTATCACTAACTTCCTTTTCTTTCATATCATTCTTCACGCAATCCATCCATCTTTTCTTTGGCCTCCCTCTCCCTCTCTACCCATCCACATGACGTATACTCATAACTCTTTTGCATGCATTTTATCCAAATATTGGTCAGAAAAATTATAGTTTGAGAGCATCGACACGAAAAGAAGGAAATCTGTTTAAAAAAAGATGTTCGTGTTACCTCATAATATCCCTATGCGAGAACTCCCGTTTGAACCAGACGAGGAGCCACCGGAAGCAGAAGTACATGTTGCCGGAGTCCTTCTGAGCGAGGTGGTGAGCCAACTCGGGGCTCGCGAACGTCAGGAGCTGCTGCAGCTGGAGGAGCTGGTGCTTCATGCCGGCCTGGTCCATGTCGAAGTTTGTGGCCTGGGGAACAGTTCAAAAGTGTGGCTAGTAAGTTTTGAATTTTACTCCACCCACTACTTGTTTTTGTTGTATAAGATACGTACTTATTAGACCTACATACGTACACCTACTTACAAAAATCTATTGCTATGCACTCTTTACTTTATTGTTGTCAAATTTGTATTTTTAGCTGTTTGGTTCCTTAGTACAATAAATTTCATATTTTAACGTTTTCCCCAAAGGTTTTCCCTTTTTATAAGATCATAATTCCAACAGTTTTCACAAACTCTCGCGTCCGAGCGATGTGACGGCGAGCAGTACGTAGCTCGCCATCTGATAAGGATTAGGCCCGTGTCGACAGCGTGTTGTGATATGAAGATTACATATACAGTGTTATTTGTAAAACACTAACAACCTTGCAGGACTGTATTACTAACATCATAAACAACAACTATTGTTCTACTTTTAAAAATTTGAACAACTATTGTTGAGCAAGAACTATTGTTCTACAACAACAACTCTCTCCGGGCAGGGCGTGCGCGGGCGCCGCGGGAGGGGGATAGTGGACCGGCGGCAGGTGCGGGTGAGACAGACTGTATATTGTTCTACTTTTAAAATTTTGTCATATTTTAGTTCACCAGATTTTTTATTAAAAAATTAAAATATTTAAATTCAACGTTCTAAATATAATGAAGTCTATGCGAAGCAAGCGATAGTACAATAACGGAAGTGAGTGGGGATCGGGTGGCGGGTGTGCTTGATGCGCTTGTGTCGCAACATACAGACGTAGGTAGGTATAGCAAAATAGAGAGTTAAAATGTTTTAGATAGAACAACGTTTGGAGGTATGCGGAACAGAGAGTAAAGTCCCGCAAACCTCCGTTGAAAAGGGAGGATCCTCCGACCAGACCGGTGTTATAGTCTGGTGGGCGACTGCCCGATAGATGATTTCGGGCTGTCGTATATGTTCAAATCGCGCGGAGAACTTTGATTGCGCGATGCAGGATTTCGTACTTTCTTCGTAGTTCTATAAGTGGCGCCATAGATGTCGCTACAAACGGAATCTTGACGGTTTGGTTTTTGATAAATGTATTATGTTTTGTTAAAGTCATAAAATAAAAGTTATTGTTTATGATATTAGTAACGCAGTACTGCAAGGTCGTTAGTGTTTTACGAATAACCTTGTATACATAATTCATGTTTTACAGGATGCCTTTTGGAGAGTGTGCACATTAATGGCATGACTTGATTCATCATCATCATCATCATCATCATATCAGTCGAAAGACGTCCACTGTTGGACATAGGCCTCCCCCAAGCGTCGCCACAACGACCGGTCCTGTGCCAATGCACAATCCATCCAATGACGGCCTCCAACAAGGTGGACCGATGACCTGGTCAGGGTCGCGGAAATCCGATGGATGCGTGATGACTTGATTCCGCCATCTCAATTCTAACATCGGACAAACTGACGTACGGCGAGTATCCACCCTTACGTTATTGAAACCTCTACGGTTCGGACTAAGCGTTTCGCCTCGTCGTTTACACCGAGTACGTCAAAGGACCGGAACAATTTGCCTGCTGCGGTCTTTCCGTCCGATTATAATTTGGGTGTCTTCAAGGCTAGAGTGAATAGGCTCTTAATAAACTAGTGCGCCTCACCATCAGAGGTTGCATCACTGCTTACTATCAGGTGGGAATGCAGTCAAAAAAATATACTTATGTATAATATCAATGTAAAGAAATCGGATTTGTATTATGTATTGGAATTGCGTCGACTCTGAGTTTCGTACCTAATTGGTAAAACGGGACACTATTACTAAGATTCCACTATCCGTTCGTCTGTCCGTTTGTGACCAGGCTGTATCTCATGAACCTTGATATTAAAGTCAGTTGAAATTTTCACAGATAATGTATTTCTGTTGCCGCTAAAACATCAAACAGTAAAAAACAAAATAAATTAAATATTTACGGGGGCTCCCATACAACAAACGAAATTTTTTTTGCCCTTTTTTGCGCGAGTCCGACTCGCACTTGGCCGATACTTTAATGATACGAGGGAAAACAGATTAGTTAGACTGGCAGCATTAATCACACCCCCAGCGACGCGCCGAGTTATCCTTCACGGCCTCTAGACACCTAATGATATAAACACCAGACTATAGCAAAATTTTGCCTAAGTGACTTTTTACCGAGAGAAATCAAATGACGCCTTTTCTTATTTTTTTATTGTTGACTAGCTGTGCCCGCGACTTCGTTCGCGTGGACTACAGGATTTTGAATTTATTTTTTTCTAAAATAAAAGTAGCCTATGTTACTCCTTATTACATCAGCTAAAAGTCCCGTCAAAATCGAACCAGCCATTTCAGAGATTAGCCCGGACGGACAGACAGACAGACAAAAATTGTAAAAAATGTTATTTTTGTGTATGTACCGTACATATACGCATATGCAGGCATGTAGTAAAAAGCAGTTATTTCAATATTACAAAGATACTCCAATTTTATTTATATGTATAGATAGGTTCGAACGCTATCCCACCTGATGGAAAGCGAAGATGCGGTCGACGATGGAACGCGTTTACCTAGAAGAAACCTATTCACTCTTGTTTTAAAGATTCCCGGGTTGTAGCCATCAAGAAACACAGACTCCGGCGAGGTATTCCATTCCTTAGCTGTACGTACAATGAATGTGTGGCTAAAATCAAACAAAAGATAAAATTTCACTTACAATCTTATCCATAAATCCGACGAAGCACCAGAAGCTATCAACTTCGTTCCCCAGCAACAGCAGCAGCGGCGCCAGGATATCCGACATGCCCTGAACGTAGCCCAAGTCGAAGTTGTACATCACGTACGTCAGTAGGATGTCTTGTAGGACCACTAAGTTGGGATTGTTCTCGCCTGCGAAGAATGGATGTGTTCTGTCTGTTCGGTTCACGTCTTTCTCTACGAGGCTTTTTCTGTCTCTGTATTCTGAGAACCTGGTGAAAAAAAAAGATTTAAGAATGGTTCCGTTTACGTGTTTGAAGCATCCATTCGTCTTGGTCTTGGTAATCTTAGGCCTGAAACTGCGTAAAGCATACAAGAATACCCTCGCAGGCCTCCACAACGGAACACTTTTGTAAGGAACAGCGCACGCGCGTTAGGTTTGAGGTCAATGTAGACCTAAGGATTTTCGGTGATATCAAAATAAAAAATTGATACCTAAGTATCCAAACCCAAGATGACAAATAACAGTTTTCGACATTTTTTTCGTCGGTTACACCGAAATGAGGTCAAAATAAGAATCCAACATAGTGACCTCCTGGACAGATCTTGAGCCGTTGACGTGACGTGTTCTACAGCCGCCTTTAAAAAGATGCCAACAAACCATAAGGGCCCAGCAGAGCCATGGGAAGGCTTCTGAAAGGATACACATGGCCCTAGAAAGCAAAAGACAACTAAAGATGTTCCTTTGGTGGTGGTGTAAGTCAGTAAAAGCCTGACACGCCCTCTCACTCCTAGAGCAGGAGAAATGATTAGATTTCCCAGCTAAAAAAAAATCATTTCTATGGTTTTTTGGAGGTATGCGGAACAGAGAGTAAAGTCCTAAATACCTCCGTTGAAAAGGGAAGATCCTCCGACCAGACCAGTGTTATGTCTGGTGGGCAACTGCCCGATAGTTGATTGGGCTGTCGTATATATTCAGATGCAGGATTTCATATTCTTGTAGTTCTCATGTGGCGCCATAGATGTCGCTACAAGTTCATTTTAAATATCAAATTGAATGATCAGCAGATCTATCTCACCTGGCCTCCTGACCCTCGGTCATGGATCTCCACTGCAGCTTCATAGAGAAGTACTCTTCCGTCCTCTTCTTCGTCAATTGCCTTAGTTCTGCGTGCGTCATATGCCAAGGGTGGTAGTCTAGGAGGTATTTCCATACTGACTGTCTTATTGAGTGGGCTACACCCTGTGAAATTGAGATTAATCGAGTTATATACTGTTAAAAGTATGGAAGCCTTGCTGCTCCCGCGGTTTCGCCCGCTTCTTTAGTTCGCTCTTAGGGCTTTACCGCACTAGCGGCTTGCGAGCGGCTGCGGGGCGGTGCAGGCGCACAGCGAATGCGTCGCGAACACGCCGCGGCTGCACAGCAAAGAGGTCGCTGACGGCTCGCAAATTCGTAATATTTTCAACGCGTGTTTGTAACAAGTTAACGACGTACAATACACTCGGTAGCAAAATGGATTCCGACGAAGAGACACTGTTGTTGGCTTTGTTGCTTCGAAGACGCCGGAGACCCGCACCCGCCCGTAACCTATTCGTTACGCACCCGCTCTGCTTTGAGGACGCTCGCAATCCGCTAGTATGATGTATCATACTAGTGAGCTGTGGCCCTTATTGGTCGTAGCGTGATGTTATTAGTCTACAGTTTTCCTTCTATCCAACACTTTTTTTTTATTTTAGTAATTCTTGGGATCAGTGCTTTTCAATAAACATTTCAGGTTGATAATAAGAAGTATAGACGCATGCATAAACAGTCTGTAACTATGGTAATGCTGGAGATGGATTGGTTTTCATTACATTTTGTCATAATTCAATTCACCTTTGGGGAGGTGTTCGTATCTAGACTACAACAACCTATATTTGTCACTAACCAAACCCTCAAGACGTATTCTTCTTATTCCAATGGATGGTTATCTTTTCCCTCAAAGTTTTGGGGCCCAGTAGGTTACCACGTTTATAGCGGCGTCAGTGGGATTGTTAAGTCCTCCAAAGTGCAAGTGGGTGATTTTTTGGTCAGGAGCACCGTAGTCGCACTGGGTGTCTAAGAGATCGAAAGCATAGCATAATCAGCCTTTTAATGTTCCCACTGCTGGGACTCAGGCTTCCTCTCTCTAGGAGAGCGAATGGGCCGTAATCCACCACGCGGGTCCAGTGCGGGTTGGTGAATGTCACATGTTATGAATTTTTGGTTCTTAGACATACTGGTTTCCTCACGATGTTCACCTTCACCGTTTTGAGAGCAGTGGTGAAGAAATAAATTACACAAAGTAATGCGCCTTGCTTTTTTTTTTATTGTTGATAGGTTCGCGCTTGACCGCTGGGTTTGAACCCGCGACTTACAACTCGTAAGTTGGACCCGTTACCACTCGGCCACCACTGCTCTCAAACGAAAATGAAAACGAAGGGGCCGAATAGGTCGAGACGATTTGAGACAGGTCTTATACAGACACCGCAAACTAGAGACTTTCGATCGGCCGATAGTTTGGTTGGTTGCTTAATCAATATGAATCTAAACTTTTTTGTGGGCCGATTCTGAATCGTTTTGTGTGCGCTTCCATACAGCTTCCATACAGCTTCATACTGATTAAGCAACCAACCAAACTATCGGCCGATTAAAAGTCTGTGGTTTGCGCGGTCTCTTAGAAGAATAATTTAATAATAGTACTCACCCCTCTAAATATTAGCTGTTTGACGCCTTCAACTTCTGTAACTCTCCCCTCTGTGTCCTGCAATCCCTCCCACTTTTCTGTAGATAAGGGAGTTCCTCTGAAACAAAGAAACATTACATATTAACATTATAGTAGCATGTGTCTTTTGGCGATTCGGTATGATATTTATTGATTTTCAAGTCCGTGATAAGACCTGTTATACTGTATGAATGTCGGGCTGTGAAAAAAATGTATAAAAAAAGAAGAAATGAGAATATTGAGATGGATGTGTGGGTATTAGAGGAAGTTTGAAAGTGGCGCCAGTGACTGAAATGTTAAAAGAAAATCGTTTGTCCTGGTACAGTCATATGAAGAGGAGGGATAAAACGCATGCTACTAAAAGAGTTCTGAGTATACATGTACATAGATGGATGGAGAGGGAGATAGAGCTAACCAACCCCGATCAAACTTTAGTAAAAAAAAAATTCAATTAAAAAATAATTAATTATAAAGTCATTGGGGTAGATAAAATCGATATTTTAATCACCCTTGATGACATCTTCAATTTTAAAAGTAATTCATTCGTTTTTTACTAAAAATGTTACAATAACGATTTTATTGAATTTAAATTAAAAAACGTAAAGATTAAAAAAAAAGGAAAAATCGACGAAAAATTCCACCTCTGAGGGGTCTAGAATTATGTACTGGATCCATGGTATTCGTTTGTGCGTCGATGTCAAAGACACCCTGTATAAAGATAAGTAATTGATGCACGCGTCATGCTCGTGAACGAGCGCCGTCATTTGAGACTGGTCATCTCTTAGCTGCCAGTGACTTATTCAATTTCTATTTTTATTGTTACCATTATTATTTAATTTTTATTACTTATCTTCATTGTGTTCACATAATAGAAGCAAAAAAGAAATATGTAACGAAGATTCATGTAACTCAATACGATTTAAAAGAGTGTCCATGGAGTTTCTTGCACGTTCTTCTCCATAGAGACCTACTCTTTGGAACGTGCAATTTAGCTTCACTTGTTTGACTGACCGACATTTTGACAATTCAAAAGTGCCTGTAACTGGTCTATTTGAAATAAAAGTTTCTGATTTCTGATTACAGTCAAGCCCACCTGCTAATTTTAAGTCGTCTAAATAATCATAAGTCCGTATCGTCGCGACGCATGGGTCACTTTCGATAAGAAACCATTGAACTGAGGCGTATTTATATCAATTCACGTGCTGTGTTTATCAGTATTTAGTAATAATGACCTATCATTGATAACCTTCACTTCTATTATTATTGTAGTAGAAAACCGAGTTATTGTTTGAAAAGTTGATAGAACACTATTTTAAGTTAATAGAATACTATAGGTACACTAGCTGTGCCCGCGACTTCGTTCGCGTGGACTACAGGATTTTGAATTTATTTTTTCTAACATAAAAGTAGCCTATGTTACTCCTTATTACATCAGCTACCTGCCAAAAAAGTCCCGTCAAAATCGGTCCAGCCATTTCAGAGATTAGCCCGGACAAACCGACAGAAAGACAGACAGACAAAAAATGTTATTTTGGTGTATGTACCGTATATATATTAAAAAGCAATTTCAATATTACAAACAGACACTCCAATTTTATTTATATGTATAGATTTTGTATGGCTTCCAATAACATTCGATTTCAAATATTATCCTGCTGTCTTCTCCCTTTCTCCCGGACCGCTCTTTAGTGGAGCGAGAGAGCGTGACAGACTTTTATTGACTTAAACCCATCTGCGTCTTTCAATTACCCTTTGCAGGTCCGAACACGGCTGCCCTTGCAAAAATTCCCCATACTAGGGCCCTACAGTCACCGGCCCTGTTGGGCTCCTACGGTTTTGCTGACATCTGTTTTCTTTCGTTTTCTAAGTGCGACATGCTTTAAACACTATCGAACTGCAACCATTTAGTCGTTTTTTCTTTCTGTGACTTTCTTTTTTTTATGGTGGGAAAAAATCATCCAATGACAACCCCCGCTCTTGGGCGGAGCGGGAGATAGTCTCAGACTCTTACTGACTAAAAGACCCACCCCGTTCCTTCTAGCCTTCTTTCTGTGACTGCAAGTTAAAATAAAAATGTTGCCATCTAGCGTTATGCGGAGCCATTAGGCCCATGCTTGCATAAATACAAATTATTTTTGCTGTCTGTGCTTTTCTTATACTTATAGAATTTTTTCATTAAGGCGTATAGTCCCTTGAACCATCTGGCCGAAATTATGTGACCGCAACTCTCGCACTCGCCTAGGCGGCAGTACGCAAATCTGTGCATTTATTTGCGGCCAGCAGCGCCCGGAAAGCGCTTTAAATCCATTTTCTCTGCGAGATATTGATTGATTTACATATGCAATGTTCACTTTGAAGAATATTTAACCACCAATTTTTATGTGTAAAAATGTTTCTAAAGGTCCAAGCCGTTTCGAAGGAGTAGGGAAAAGTTGCGAAAAGTTGCGAAATTGCTATTTTTTTTTTTTTTTGACAAAAGTATTAATTGCACGAAAAAATCAAATGTTGATATTATTGTTCATGAATCTATAATGAACATATATTTTTTTCAAACCAATTGACCTAGCCGTTACGGCGGAGTAGGCCTCAGAAAATCACTGTTTTATGGCACTCTTCGGGCGCTTGGCCCTTAAGAACGCTTGAACTTTGAAATAACCATCGATATAATTATATACTACGCAATAGATTAGGCGTTCCGAACACTCACTTCAGTCGACTCAAGTGTAATGTAATCCGTACACTTTGAACATTACACTATGTTGAACTAAACGTGAAATCTTTTAAGCGCCACGAAATTCGTGGCACTTACCACGAATTTCGTGGCGCTTAAGGGGCCGGCGGAGGATGAATTTCCATACAAACGTAATACCACGCTCATTTGCAGTTGGAGCATATATACAACATATTATGATGATATTCGGTTAAAGACAATATTTATCTAGGTTCCTACGTCGAGAATATTAGAAATATTGTTATTTTTAATACAAGAAAAGCCAAATGGCATGTTTTGCCATTTACGATATAAAAAAATGCGAAATACAATTTGCTTAAACTTCTTTTTGTTTTTTTTAAAAAAGAAAGACGTAGGAACCTAGATAAATATTGTCTATAACCAAATATCATCATAATATGTTGGAAATATGCTCCAACTGCAAATGAGCGTGGTATTACGTTTGTATGGAAATTCATCCTCCGCCGGCCCCTTAAGAGATTTCGGTCGCAAAAAAGTATCTTCTAAAAGCTATCTTAGCGCTGTATATTTTAATAGTTCTGTTAGACGACAGCGAACTTTTTTTTTTATAATGGATAGGCTCGCGTTTGACTACAATCTCACGTGATGGTAAGCGATGATGTGGCCGACGATGGAGCACGCTTGCCTAGAAGCAATCTATTCACTCTTGACTTAAAGACCCCTAGGTTATAGCTATCAGGAAACACAGACTCCGGCAGGGAATTCCATTCCTTAGCTGTACGCATAATGAATGTACTCCCAAAACGCTTTGTACGTATAGGTGGGATGTGCACCATATACCGGTGGCGCAACGCCGTACGTCTTGTGGTCCGATGATGGAACGGACTTGGCGGACTTAAATTGTGTAACTCTAGTGCACACTCCCCGAAGTGTAAATGATAGAAAACAGACAGGCTTGCAACTCGGCTTCGATGCTCAAGACTTTGGAGTTTTGACTTCACAAGAGCATCATTGCCTATGATCTTCTTGGCACGCTTTTTTTGTTTTAACTTTTCAGTATTTTGACAAATAGTTTCCATGAACGTGCTTGTCTATCACTAGAATATAAGCCGATGGAAATAACATAATAAAAAACAGTTTAAGTGAAAACCCATGATTCGAAGATATTTGACTTCCACTAACCCGCACTGGGCACATTGGTACATTTTAGACCCTTCCTTCATCTACAGAGGGGGCCCGAGTCCCAGCAGTGGGAACATTATAAGGCTGATTATGCTAGTTTTTAAACGAATTCACTAACTTTCTTTTTTTCACATTTTAGGAAAGCTTAAAGACTAATATCAATCTATTGACAATAGTAGGTAATTAAATTGCTAATTACAAACTTCCACATGTACGTAGTCATAACGACGAAATAAAAAAAAAAAACAAAGTTGGTCCCACAAGGTTGACACAGAGACACAACTCTCAATAATTTTAACAAACAATAATATTATGTTTCACGTGCAAATAGGTGCTGGTTATTCAAAAAATGACTTTGGTAAGTTCTTCCTAACTGTGCCCGCTTTCGTGCAAAAGAGGTCAATGCCGGGTTCACGTGAAATCTTATTAATAACTGCGACTGGCTCTCAGAAAAAATGCATTACGCTTATAATTAGTGTTTGCACTAGGTACATGCAGAAGTGGTCGCTGTCGCAGTCCCGTCTGATTAATGCGTACCTATTGACAATTTTGAGACAAGCTCAGGACAGTCAATTGAACCATTTGCAATATTAATCAAGTTCTTACCTAGGTATACACGGTCGTGGCGGTAGTGTGGGCTTGACACTGATGACCTCATACTCTTCATTCTTCGTCACAGTCGTAGCATCGTCCATGGCGCTCATACTCTTTGTCAGCAAGTCTGCTACTTCTTCTGACACGTCTCGTTTGCCATTCATGCCTTCATTGCCGTAATACACTGAAAGGGTGAGTAATGAAACAGATTAATAAAAAATATCGAATAAATGTTTTCTTTTCTACAATACATCATAGAAAATTCTATCATATCACTCGTGATTTATAAAGACGAAAGTTTGCGAGTGTGTGTAGGTATTTGTTACTCCTCCGGCTAAACAGATTTAAATGAAAATTACAAATTGCTCACGAGTAGACCATAGATAGATAGACTCTTTATTGTACACCATAGATACAATTACAGCAGGAGCATGTCCTGGATTAGGACATAAGATGCTTTTTATCCCAGGGGTAACCTTGGTGTTGATAATGTTCTACTTACACGCTTTTTTTTAGCAAGAGGACGTGTCACACGTTTAGTGACTAAATCACACTTATGTTCTTTCTTTGCCTTGCGTTCCAGGAAGGGAACGGGTTTCCTTTTGGAAGTCAACCCACGGGCCCAGTAAGTTCGGCCCAGCTGGACCCCTACAGTTTTGCTGACATCTCTTAATGGCGCGTGGAATACTACGCGTCGTCGACGACTCGGGCTTGGTACAGACGATTACCGGATGGCCGGAATCTACTTTCACGCTGATAAAGTTTAAAATAACGTCTTACCGATATCAGTAAGCTTCGAAAACGCTTCCATAGTAGTTTCATAGGGCCTCTGCTTGAAATTCGAAACCAAATTCCACACAACATCCGTCGTATTCTCAGTAAAGATATCCAGTTCCGCAAAAGACTTATTCAGTACTTGCGACTCAATATTTGGTTCCACAACTACATAAGTATTTCTGTCATGTCGTGTTTTAGCTGTTTTCACATGGTTCTTCAAATAAGCGACGAAGATTTCTGCATTTCCGTGCTGAAAGTAGAATGTCGTCTGCCATACTCCTGGCTTGGTTGAGAACTGCATCTGCTGGTTGTTTCTGGTTACCCTGAAGGTTTTCAGCTCGTCTATGGGTATCTTTATGATGCGGGCGCGGGCGGTTGCGTAGTCCGATGTTATGTTACCGCTGAGTGTACGCTGGCGGCGACCTAGTCGTGATTTCGATATAATTAATAACTATCAAATTTTTAGCATAGAAGTTAAACTTAGTAATTTGGTTGTAATTTTGTGTGAAAGAAAAAGAAGAAGAAATAAAGAAACTGTACAAAATAGTTTATATAGAAACAAATACTAGAATGAGCTTGAGTATGTTATCACAAAATGTTCAATAGCAGCCCGAGATTTAAAACCGTGCCATTTATAGCATTTCCTTACCATCACCTGTAGTCAAATAGATCTACACCCTTGTGATGTGCACAAGATGTTAGACACAGCCTAGGGCAAACAAATTTGATAGAATCTTAGATGTATTTTCATATACTTGATGGTAAAACAAAGATTAAGGTAGAAGCTCAGGAACAGGCCGAAATTAAAATTGTCATGACTATAGAGCACTCTAAATCAAAAAGAGACGTAACTCAAAAAGGAAAATTTTAAAATTGAACCTTATTTTTTAAACATATATTTTCAGATTCAAATATCCTGTTTTTAAATTAGGGCTTCTTATGTAAAACTTAAAAACTTAAGGAAATTTGAACTTTGCGGGCTATCATGGTGCTTAAACCTTAATAGCCATGTTTCAAAAGGTTGTTTGCCTTCACAAAAGAGGTGTTAGTGTGTGTATGAGAAGCTCGAGATATTAGGTGGAAGGATAGTCCAGTCCAGCGCTTAGAGGTGGATGGGTGTTTATTCTGTCCACATTATGAGGTTTACATGTACTGTATAGGTATAATAAATAAATAATAACCTTGAGGCCCCAAACTGGGTCTACGCTAGAGAAGTCGAGAACGAGCGGAGCACGAGCTGAGCTCAAATTCGTGTAGTGTCGCTCATACTCGGCTCCTTTAGAGTCCACACTACACGAATTTGAGCTCTGCTCGTGCTCCACTCGGGCTCGACTCGACTCCTCTAGCGAAGATCCACCTTTAAGGACATTTAATAACATATGTATAGTCCATCACCCTGGAAGTTTAAGCAGCACTAACCAATTACAAAACTGCCGAGTTTCCGGATCTCACTCGGGTCTTCTGCGACAATATGATCTGATAATCTAAGGCTTGAAAAAACGACAAAAAGGATCGACACCACCAAACGCAGCCGTAACAGCGAACAAACACCATAAATAAATAAATCTACCTTTAGCAAAAGACATGGTAATACCAATAGTATTGACGACCGCCCATTCTTGGTCTTGAGTGTCAGAGTCTATGGTGATCAGGTCGTTGGGTCTCCACTCGATGCATTTGCTGCCATCTTGGTTCTGCACGATGCACAGCATACCGATGGAGTTGAGGTCCGTGACTGGTCGGCCCAGACACGCTTTGAGAAGCACTCCATCTTGGGTGAAGAGGTCCTGTAAAGATGGAACAGTTATATATCTATACTTAACCTTTTAACCGCTGACATATCCGACAAACGTTCTCGCGTTTATTGCGCCAGGGACGCCCAAATACTACATCTCGTCAGCTATTCTGTCATTTATGGAGATTGATGAGTTTAATGAGATGGAGTATCCAGTCGCAACCACGATCCTGGCAAATATGACACGAAAGCACTCGTCGGATCAATGCAACGCAAGAGGTTAGAGAACTGGAAAAGGTCCCAAACTGGCTGAAGAGACCCAGTAAAAGGTGCAGGACTCCTTTGGATGAAAGCACAGGACCTGAATCTTAGGTGAGGTCAATGTCTAGCAGTCGCCGTGCAAAACAAACTGAGGAACTTATATTTTGGAAGTGGACTACAGTTTTACGTTAATGACAAGTCTTTCTAACGTTATAGTATATTCGCTGATACCACGACAGTTTCGTTTTGAGTCTGTGAAACATGACGTCCGTAGTGGCAGCAGTTTAACAATGAAGGTGCTAACAATAGAAACAAAAAAACGCAAAAAACCGGCCAAGTGCGAGTTAGTTCGATTAGATAAAGTATACCTTGTCTCTTGCGAAATTGTATAACTGTGAGGAAACTTATAAGTTTTGAGACTGTTGAAAAATGTGGCATTGCAAACCCTTGGGTGTGTGAGTTTGACTCGTACTTGACGGTTTTTAATATTATTTTTTGTTTGTTCGAAAAAAGTTACGATGCTTTAATTAATTATTAGTTAAGAATTCGTCTTATCGTTCAATTATATTATATTAAAAAAATGAGCCCCTATTTCTCCTGGTAACGGTATAACTTAAAGACCGGCTGAACTAATTTTAATAATTATTTTTTTGTTTTTTCACCAGCACAGAGTAGGGTAGAGTAAGGTAGAGTAGTGTAGAGTAGAATAGAATTGACGGCAACGAACCCGCGAGCAAAAGCTAGTAAATTATAAAAAATATAACTCAATAAGATCCAAAAAAGAAATACCCCTTCGACAGTCATACCAAGAGCGAAGATTTTAAAGGGTTTCAGTTTCCACCCTCCAGGACTGGAACCCTAAAAAGAACATGCGACCATATAAACCTCCTCAAAAACTAGTTCGCTGATGAAACAAAAACACAATCTAGACTTGATAATTCCCACGAGGCCCCAATACAGAGGTTCCCAAGCTGGTTGCGCGGTATGACATCATTCCACAAATTTTACATAACTACAATGTAAACTTTAGTGCCATTGTAACAAATTATTAAAAAAATAAGTTACAAAATAAGTTAGCATAGCATAAGTTAGCATAATCAGCCTTATACTTTGTGCTTATACTGTTTATTTAATTAAAATTTTATGCACTAATGAAACACTGTACAAAGGCGGATTTAATGTTTTAGGCATTATTGAGTTGTCAGCAACAGCAGGCATTACACTATCTCCCGGTCCGCCCAAGAGCAGGGGTTGTCATTGGATGATTTTTCCCACCATAAAAAAAGGCATTATTTACCAGTAGACTTTAGGGCGGTGCAGAGACAACATGGCAAATGACAATTAAAAGAAGACAAACAGATACCAGCTTGATGCACTTGAGACAATTGAGAGGCGAGCCAGAAGGATAATTGGCGATGATACACTCGTCGAGTCGAGGCTTCAAAGTCTTGAGCATCGACGCAGAGTTGCTAGCCTGTCGGTTTTCTACCGGTTGCATTTCGGGGAGTGTGCGTCGGAATTGCATAACCTAATTCCGCCTAGCCCGTTTCATCATCGGACTACCAGACGTACGGCTATGCGCCACCGGTATATGGTGGATATCCCACCAACACGCACAAAACGTTTTGGGAACACATTCATTGTGCGTGCGGCTAGGGAGTGGAATTCCTTGCCGGAGTCTGTGTTTCCTGATAGCTACAACCCGGGAATCTTTAAGTCGAGAGTGAATAGGTTTCTTTTAGGTAAGCGCGTTCCATCGTCGACCGCATCGTCGCTTTCCATCAGGTGAGATAGCGGTCAAGCGCGAACCTATCAACAATAAAAAAAAAAAAAAAAGAAAGAAAATAAGTACAATAATAAATAGAATTATATACCTAGATACCTACATAGAAATAAAGAAAGACTGTGAAAAAAATAACGAATCCAACCAATCAATGGTAATGATTCTACCCACCCGTACGCAAAATACGCGCATTAGTCGTGGAGTTGCGGACAACAGGCCGTTGTACCCACGGAACAGTAAAAACAGTGGAAGTAGCTTATGAAAATGTTTGTTCCAGAACCGGTGTCGCCAAACTCATACATTTACAATTTACTCTTACTGCAAACCTAAAAATATGATTGGCTGAAAACAAAAACAGGGCGTAGACGAAATGCAAAAAAAAATTTATACGAAATGCAACTTTAATTTCAATAGACTATAAATCAAATTGACAAAAACAAGAAAGAAATACATCTTTGACTACCAAGTACTGCCACTCGTCGCTAGATGGCATTGTTCAGTATATAATATTCAGTATGAACTGTAAATACGTAAAAATAAGATTGGTATTTGAATGGCGTGTCACTGACGCGAATGCGCTCGCTGCTACTCAGATAGGGAAGTGACCTTATTCGATCGAAATATGTATCGATTGTATGAAAACGTATTTAAAACATATCATGCAAAAAAAAATTGTATGCGATAGTGTGATAGTATTAAAATTATGAAATTAATATGATTAAAGGCAATTTTTAAACGTAGTAAAAAGGGTATTTATTTGCATAGTACATCAATTATCATCATCTCAGCTGAAATCATCGTCATCGCCCACTGCTAAACATAAGAATATTAAGTATAATTCAAACGCCCTATGTTGTTCCTAACTCTTTAACTAAATTTATTTAAAATACATCACAAATATCATACCACAATTTTTATTTTATTACATTTATTAATTATCTGTATTATATTACTTACAAAAACTATTAAACTATAATATATATTTTAAAAAGGCAATGTAATACATATTATACATATCGATTGATTTTATCGATAAAGTCACGCACTATTTGGATAGCGTCAAAAGTATAGGTAGACTAACGAATATTCCAGAAAAGCTAATAACCGAGAAAAGAAAATCAACTTTGTAGTGATGGAATTAAGGACTAGTTTTGTTTGTAAATCCTGCGCAATGTTTCACGTAATTTTATTTTTTCATTTTATTAAAATAAATCTGAAAATAATACTTTTCGGTGGTATGATACACCTCCATGAGTTAGATGTTTAGTCAGACTATGGTTTTTAAAGTACAGTATGAGACAATAAGGCATTTTAATATTATTTTTCGTTAATTATTATGTTGCGCAGTCTAGTTAGAGAATGAGAGCGCTTGAACAGCAAGTGCGCAACGCGATTCTTACTAGCGGCGACAGTGCCACGCCTACTTACTTCTTCCACTGTTTTTACTGTTCCGTGGTTGTACCTATTACTATACCTAGATACCTACCTACCTAGTAATGATTCTATCAATTTCTTGCGAACGTGTTCTCCCTTCACTTTAAAGGAGAACCGACTGGTTGCCGTCCTGATGTTCAGAGGAAGCGTATTTCAAAGAGAGATTGCCTGGACAAAGAAGGTAGAATGGACAAACTCTACTACTGTTCCCAGTGCCGATACTCTGGCCTCCTGTCTAGGAGAGGAAATGGGCCGAAATCTAGCACGCGAGCCCTGTGCGGATTAGTAGATGTCTTGGAATAGTTGTTACTAGGATATGCCGATTTCCTCACTCACGACGGTTTCCTTTACCGTTTCTTATTACATACTAGCTTTTGCCCGCGGCTTCGCCCGCGTGGCATTAGGTACTTAAGGAATCGGGATAAAAGGTAGCCTATGTTCTTTTCCATGTCAAAGGCTATATGCATGCCAAATTTCATCCAAATCATCATGCCAAGTTTTTGCGTGATTAAGTAACAAATATCCAAACATCAAAAAATCCACACTTTCACATTTATAATATTAGTTAGGAAGACCGTGATAATCTGGTCCCTGACTAATTTGGCACTCCTTATAATCAGACATGCCTAGTTATTTTTTGCTAGTGTATTAATGATGTTTTTTTTTAATAAACCGTATTGTTTTGTTTAACCCTCTGTATCCCATATTGTAAAAAAACTAGCACTTTGCCAGCAACTTTGTTCGCGAGAATGTTTTCATAAAAGCTTAAACACCTTTCGAATACCGTAATCTTCTATAATATAAAAATGAATCGCAAAATGTGTTGGTAAGCGCATAACTCAACAACGCCTGGACCGATTTCGCAAATTTTTTTTTTGTTGTGTTCGTTATTATGAGGAGAAGGTTCTTATGGAAAAAAAAATGAAAATTAGAGTAGTGTAGGGTAGAGTAGGGTAGTGTAGGGTAGAGTAAGGTAGAGGAGGGTAGAGTAGGGTAGAGTAGAGTAGGGTAGGGTAGAGTAGGGTAGAGTAGGGTAGAGTAGAGTAGGGTAGGGTAGAGTAGGGTAGAGGAGGGTAGAGTAGAGTAGGGTAGGGTAGAGTAGGGTAGAGTAGAGTAGAGTAGGGTAGGGTAGAGTAGGGTAGAGTAGAGTAGAGTAGGGTATAGTAGGCTGAAGTAGGGAAGAGCGGGAGCGAAGCCGCGCGGGCAAAAGCTAGTTAGAGATAAAATAGAAAGACAATCAAAACGCTCGAGTTTAATGAATTAAACCGTATTTGCGGGTAGTTGTGAAAAACGAATAATGAGTCTTTATCATTTATTTTGATTAGAATTTGTGCTAAGTTTCAAGTTGATTGACCCAAGAAATAAAAATCTCCCATAAAATCCTTAATACTCCTGAAGTTTCTATTAGGGGTAGTGCTTACTACTAACTTTTAAGTATTTTGATAAACGGACTATGATTTTCTATGCAATCGAAATTCCCCTTTTCTTCTCCCTAAAGGTTGAACTTCCCCAAACTCACAAAAGCCAGGAACATGACATTTTCACACGAAACAGGGCTTCTTTGTGAAAATTTCCAGTAGTTTCGGCCGTAAGTTGGTATGTCAGTCAGTTCCTCACATTTATAGATTTCATCAATAACCTAGATGACAAGGAATTTGCTAGATGACAAGGTACTCCATCTTAATTCATTAAACCCCAAGCGTTCGCGCACCTATTGTCTTTCTATTGTGTCTGTGATTTTCACGATTGAAAGGTAAAAGTTCTGGACAACAAAAGGCCAGGGGTAGTTCTCTATTCCGTTAAATGGATTCACAGGTCGACCGTATTTCCAAATTAATATTATACACAACTCCAATATTTGTTAGAACATCTACAATTTCCGATACGCTTATCAGTATTACTAATATTTTCAAAGAAATTGATATTGATAAGCATAGAATTTTTCATAAAACACTAAAGGAAAATGGCCTTGAATCAGCCTGCCTTGGACAAGGCCTAAGTCATTATGTTATACCTACTATAGTTTACTCATAATTAGACAAAATGGTATTGGATTTTGCAATCCAGGTGGCAATACCCAACACATTTTTTTTAAGGCCCAAGCGCCCGAAAAGTGCCATAAAACAGTGACTTTCTGAAGCCTACTCCTCGCTAACGGCCAGGTTAATAGGTTTGAAAAAAATATATGTTTATTATAGATTCATGAACAACATTATCAACATTTAATTTTTTTGTGCAATTAATATTTTTTTCTAAAAAAAATATTAAGCGATTTGGCAACTTTTCCCTACTCCTTCGAAACGGCTTGGATCTTTAGAAACATTTTTACACATAAAAATTTTGGTGGTTAAATATTCTTCAAAGTGAACATTGCATATATGTAAATCAATCAATATTTCGCAAAGAAAATGGATTTAGAGGTCAGCCGCGCACTATCCGGGCGCAGCTAGCCGCAATTAAATGCACAGATATGCGTACTGCCGCCTAGGCTATTTAATTTCGGCCAGATGGTTCAAGGGACTATAAGCCTTAAGTAGGAAATCATACAATACTTTTCCCGTTCTAGGGCAGAGCGCGAGGCCGTGTCAGACTTTTAGTAACTAAAACCCACTCCTATGTACCATCCTTTCCATGCGTTCCAGGAAACAGGGTTTCCCTTTGGTAAGCAAACCCATGGTCCTAGTAGGCTCCGGCCTAGCTTTTTTCTTTTTTATGTTATAATCTAGTACCTACTTGACTGCGATCCTACCTGATGGTAAGCAGTGTTGCAATTGTTGATGGTGAGGCGCACTAGTTTATTAAGAGCCTATTCACTCTAGCCTTGAAGACACCTAAATTATAATCGAACGGGAAGACCGCAGCAGGCAAATTGTTCCAGCCCTTCGAGCTCTTACCGTTTTGCTGACGTCTCTTTGAGGCCGTCGACGACTCGGGCTCGGTACGGACGGTTACCGGACGGCTAGACGGCGAGCTACCCCTTACTCGTCGTCCGCAAGCCCATAACTCTATATGATATGGGACTCAAATACTACAGAAATTAGAATATCTGAATAATTTTATTAAAAGATTTATCTTTTTTAATCTGATGAGCGGAGATGAACATGATAAAAGATATCAGGAAAATTCAATATAGTGTAATATCGGCAACAAGAGATAACTGATTCAATCAAATATGCTTATCATGTGAAAAATTATGGACATTTGTGTGGTTTACACATCCACTTAGTTTAGATGTTAAAATTGGAATACCTTAATTGTAATTTGTAACTGTTTTATGTTCCAATAAAGTAAAATAACATAAAACTAATATAATGGTCTTTTTTATACCTAAGGCAGTCTTACATCATTTCAAATCAAAATATTTTTCTTTCACATGGGCCTACGTGATTTGTTATAGAACATCAGAAGCTAAAGCATGATTCCAATTGGTTTCCTGTAGAGAGAAACAAGGTATAACCCTCTTTAAAAAGAAATTAATGTTATTAGTTTCCTGTAGAGAGAAACAAGGTATAACCCTCTTTAAAAAGAAATTAATGTTATTATTTTATTTCTATGTACTGCCCCATACCGGCTTTGTACGGGCAATAAATATGCCCTACATTACTCAGGGTGAATGTAGCTTTCCAATGGTGAAAGAAATTTGAAATTGGCACAATAATACAAACTTTCCCTCTTTATAATATTAGTGTAGATTAGAATATTAATAGGTATGAGAGGACAGTGTAGACCAGATAACTAAATAATACAATAAAAAATACTTATTTATCTGTAAATCTATAAAACTTAGAAAAACATTACACCAATTGATTATTATGATACATTGGTAGGGAAATGGATATATTCTTTGTTGTTGTACACCATAAATAATTACATTAAACCCCAAGCGAAAGCCGGTGTTCACGCATTTATTGTCTTACTATTGTAATGATTTTTAAAGAAAATATTCATAAATCGTTCAACTTACAATGATAAGCGATAGATGGCGCTAGTAGTTACATGAACTTTAGACATTCGTTGTAGATATTAAGTAATAATTTATAATATTAGACTTTATGGATTTGTTTTGTATAAATATATCATAATTGTTAAAATGAAATATTTACTTGCAGTTAATTATTAGATAAACTCTAATGTATATTAGTCAATTGATGTTACGTACTCTTTACTTTGCTCTGATTGGTCGGTTAGTCGACCGAGTGTTTGTGAAAGTTTGTGGTAGGGAAACACTGAGTTTGTTACTGTCATTTTGGACAGAGTCAGTCTGCTTTGAGTCGTTGAACAGAAAACATGTCCGACTAAACTGTGTATTTGTAAATGATTGTTAATAGAACGATAAGTATGAAATTGTGTTGATCAAAGTGAATAAAATATTTATACAATTTATCCTGAAGTGTTTGATTTATCACATTTCAGAAGTGGGATATGCCTACAAATATGTGCAGTGATAACAAGAAGAGGTTATGTGTGCCTAAATTGAAGATAAATGAGTTCGAGAAATATATTTTTGTCTTTCCAAGTGTACTAGTGTGATTTTAGACAAGAGGTTATGTGTGCCTAAATTGAAGCTAAGTGAGCTCGAGATATTTTTTTTGTCACCAAAGTGTGCAAGTGTTACTTTAAGCCAAGAAGTTGTGCCTAAATTGAAGCTAAATGAGCTCGAGATATTTTTTATTCTTTTTCCCATGTGTGCTAGTGTTACTTCAGACAAGAGATTATGTGTGCCTAAATTGAAGCTAAGTGAGCTCGAGATTTATTTATTTTTTTAGCCAAGTGTGCCAAGTATTTTAGACCAGTATCATACTCACCCAAATTTCTTACTGATGGTGACAGGCTCGTGTATTGAATCATTCGATTCCCTTTAAATGTGTGAACTGAGTGGTACAGATATGCGCGTCATGTTCGTAATCGAACGTTGACAAGACTAAACACCTCTTAAATGCTGGTGATTCATTTTAGTTTCTATATTTCAAATTGGGTGCTTTTCCTTTATTTAATTTCATCGAATTCGTATAGTGATAAATTAAAAAAAAAAAGTTTATATGGAAAATTTTCCTATTTCCCAAAGCGATAATTGTCATTGTTGCCTCGGATTACTTTGTGTGGCACGATAATTTCCCTTTCGTTTCGACGCATAGTTGTAAAAACATGTTGTACCCCTTATTAGTATGTCACAATAATGATAAATGATATATAATGAATGATAAATGATCAGTGATAAGTGATCAGTGATAAGTGATAAGTAATTAGTGATAAGTGATCAGTGATAAGTGACCAGTGAATAGTGACCAGTGATTAGTGACCAGTGATTAGTGACCAGTGATTAGTGACCAGTGATTAGTGACCAGTGATTAGTGACCAGTGATTAGTGACCAGTGATTAGTGACCAGTGATTAGTGACCAGTGATTAGTGACCAGTGATTAGTGACCAGTGATTAGTGACCAGTGATTAGTGATCAGTGATTAGTGATCAGTGATTAGTGATCAGTGATAAGTGATCAGTGATAAGCGATCAGTGATAGGTGGTCAGTGATCAGTGATAAATGATAAATTTATTTATTTATAAATGTTAAACGATAAACGATAAATGATAAATAGTAAATGATAAATGATGATAAATGATAAATTTATTTATTTATAAATGTTAAACGATAAAAGATAAATGATAGATGATAAATGATAAATGATATTTATTTTGTACTGTTGTTTTATGAACTAAATTTCCACCTATGACAAACAATAAATGAATTTGAGAGAACAAAGTTAAAACTGAGTTTGTATATGTATAACACGATTTAAAAGGCTGTAAATGGAATTTCTTCTCCATAGAGATCTACACTTTGGAATACGTAATTACCGTCAATTTGCTGACTTACTGACTTCTTGGCAATTTAAGAGTCTGTAAATGGTTCATTAGAAATGTTTTGATTTGATTTCAGTGCTTTGATGAGGCCAAGAGTGTCTTTGATGAGGCCAAGCGTGATTTTGATGAGGCCAAACGTGCCTTTGATGAGGCCAAACGTGCCTTTGATGAAGCTAAGTGTGTACCTTTGATGAAGACAAGCGTGCCTTTGATGAAGCCAAGCGTGCCTTTGACGAAGCCAAGCGAGCCTTAATAAGACCAAGCGAGTCTTAATGATGGTTCATTTGAAATGTTTTGAATTGATTTCAGTGCTTTGATGAGGCCAAGAGTGTCTTTGATGAGGCCAAGCGTGCCTTTGATGATGCCAAACGTGACTTTATTGAGGCCCAACGTGCCTTTAATGAAGCCAAGTGTACCTTTGATGAAGCCAAGCGTGCCTTTGATGAAGCCAAGCGTGCCTTTGATGAAGCCATGCGTGCCTTTGATGAAGCCAAGCGTGCCTTTGATGAAGCTAAGCGTGCCTTTGATGAAGCCAAGCGTGCTTTTGATGAAGCTAAGCGTGCCTTTGACGAAGCCAAGTGAGCCTTAATAAGACCAAGCGAGCCTTAATGAGGGATGAGGCAAGCATGCCTTTGATAAAGCTAAGCGAGCCTATTTGAGGCCAAGTGGGCCATTTGAGGCCATGTGGGCCATTTGAGGCCAAGTGAGCCATTTGAGGCCAAGTGGGCCATTTGAGGCCAAGTGGGCCATTTGGAGCAAAGTGGGCCATTTGAGGCCATGTGGGCCATTTGAGGCCATGTGGGCCATTTGAGGCCATGTGGGCCATTTGAGGCCATGTGGGCCATTTGAGGCCAAGTGGGCCATCTGAGGCCAACTGGGCCATTTGATTCGGCCAGATGAGCCAATTAAGATTCGGGTTAAGTGTGCCCGGTGCAGACGAAATTATCCTCAAGAGCGTAAGTAACGTATGAATTTACCTATTAATGTGATTTTAGTCTGACTACGTTGGCTTAATGCAGATGTTGTAAATGAATTGAATAATTTATTAAGTTTATTCATATCATATTTGAACTGTTTATTGGATGAGATTTGAACATTCTGTTATAGTTTTTGAAGATATTATAGGTATAGATAAATTGAATTGAAAGTATAATTTAACACTGGGATTTGATTCTTAAAAAAGAGTTCCAAATGAACGATACAAGTACTATTTCCTGTAAATGTTTTAACCACTGATTTTTTTATTTTGAGGACTTGGATTCCGACAGAACTACAGAAGGAAAAATTTCCAGTCTTATTGAACAAATAGATAGTTCCTGGTTCAAACAGTACAGACTTGAAGAAAAATGATGCAAAGAGACGATTTGGAAGGAATAAGACACCACCACGATGCAAGAAGCGAAGAGGTACCCCACGTTGGTCTAAGAGAGTGGTTTAATGATTTTCAAGGAGGAAAGCGTTACAAGTATCGAGGTTTGAACATATCCATTGGAACTTTGTGATACGGGAGTTCTATCACTTCTGTAAATTTTGAGAGTATTTAAGTTTGATTAGAAAGAGTAATTATAATTGATTTGTATTAAGCAAGTAGGATCAGAAACTGACTATACAATTTGTCTCAAAAACTTGCTAGTCTTACCAAGAGAAAATAGAAAATTTACGAAACCTTGCCAAGTTTTGTAAGTTAGCATTTAGTGACGAAGTGGTAAACTAAACTAAAATGATTTTATCTAATGAGCAGAATTATGGTCGGTTTCAAGCAGAAATGTTAGCTAGTAAGAATTAAGGTGTAACTTATGTGAATATTATTACGACAAATTAATGCTTATATACGGATAACATATAAGTAAAAGAGCTGCAGATAGAAATTTAAACACACGGGATTAATGATAAATCTATTAGGAATTGAGCCAAACCATTAAATTGTAGACGAGGAAATGGATTTATTACACGTTTTCAATTCCTGTGACGTGTGCATACTGTAGCAGAGACTGATTCTATAGATAGAGAACACAATGATATTTATTTTACAAGTAGGATAAAATATATACTATTACATGACCATAACTAGTTCTCGTCGTCCAGACTGAAATCGAAGCCGGTTCCTAAGATGATTATGATACAATGAATGATTTAAATAGAGCTAAATATTACATCGTTATTTATTCGGTTAAGGGGAAGATGGATTGAAAATCCATACACTAGAGTAGAGGACCAATTTCAAGGTTTCAAATAAAAATAAAGTTTGACGAACAGTGCGATCCGAACTTCATTATTAGAACCTTTACTTGGTACGAAATCACGCACATATGCTGCTAATATTATTTGAGAGATAATATTAGTACAATTAAGCCCTTAGCCTCTAGCTGAAGGATCACTTTTATTGTAAATGCTTAAGTTTCTGTTTTATATTATGCTTTCAAATAATGAAAGTAATGAAATCTGACTAAACGAGTCGCCACACAACATGTAGCAACATGGTGGCTACAGATTTGTGAGTTTCATTTAACCACTGAGAGTGTAAGATCTAGGACGCGTATGTCGATACCTTAAGTCGTAATATCATGTTTTCCACAGAAATTAAGACGAATACTGTTTCTGTTTATAGTATTGAGACGAGAATTGATCTAAATATCAAATTTTCGAATACTTTGACTAGAGACACAATAGAAACAAAATGAGAGAGCAAGCGCCAGCATTTGCTTAGGATTAAATGAACAAGATCTAGATTTCAAATTCTTATAGCTGAACCCGATGAAAAACCTAATGACATGAAGTGAATTCAGTGCGCGTAAATAATGAAAAATACTTTCGAACAAAAAGCTGATCAATTTTACTTTATGCTTACAGTCTCACATAATTAACATTGACCAATGGTTTTGAGTGTTGGTTATAAAACATATTTGACAGTAGTTTATTAACTTGAATAATACTGCAATCATGGATTTCTTTTAGATACCCTACTATCAAGAGCTTTTGCGATAGTCATGGTATTGACCTTGTTTTTAACGCTGTATCTTGTCTAAGCTTGAGCGCGGTTTTGCCAAAATGTATAACCACTATTTTAAATCCCCTAGCAAAATAAAATGATTCCTATGACGAACACCAAGGAAACATATGCCTATGGCGTGTTATTAATTCTGTTAAATGTCCCACTAGACAGACTGCCACAAAACTACCAGGATCAGAGTGCCTTTAAATGATAAACATTACGAAGTAAAATACGTTAAAAAGTTTAAGATATGAAGTGAGCGCCAATATCTGGGTTAGACTAGCAAAAAGATACTTTCGTTATCAGTAAAATCCTTGATACAGCCTACAGCATAAGTGGTTTAATAAAGATTAGTAGATCTGATTGCCATTATGAGGGTAAAATTGAATTTGCCTCATTTTAAAATCCATAGATCCATTGAAAAAAAAAACAAAGTTTTAAGTATAAAATTACTGTAATTATCGATTTTGGCAAACTGAGGAATAACATTTAGAAGCATACTTTCCTCCGACCTTATATAAACTCGGATATAGAGAAAAGCCTTTGACAAAAAAAAACTCTATTCTTCGCGTGATGAGAATGTTATAAACATATGACGTGACGATAAAGCAAATAATCAAGACTAAGCCGAATGTAATGATTATGAATGTAAGACTCAGTTCCTTGTAGAACTGGAATTAAGTTTCATAATTTTAATGAAAATATCCTATCATTTTAATTGTAATCGTGCGTCAGGAGATCGCACGATGTCGGATGGCCGAATGTAATGATTTTTAAAGAAAATATTCATAAATCGTTCAACTTACAATGATAAGCGATAGATGGCGCTAGTAGTTACATGAACTTTAGACATTCGTTGTAGATATTAAGTAATAATTTATAATATTAGACTTTATGGATTTGTTTTGTATAAATATATCATAATTGTTAAAATGAAATATTTACTTGCAGTTAATTATTAGATAAACTCTAATGTATATTAGTCAATTGATGTTACGTACTCTTTACTTTGCTCTGATTGGTCGGTTAGTCGACCGAGTGTTTGTGAAAGTTTGTGGTAGGGAAACACTGAGTTTGTTACTGTCATTTTGGACAGAGTCAGTCTGCTTTGAGTCGTTGAACAGAAAACATGTCCGACTAAACTGTGTATTTGTAAATGATTGTTAATAGAACGATAAGTATGAAATTGTGTTGATCAAAGTGAATAAAATATTTATACAATTTATCCTGAAGTGTTTGATTTATCACACTATTGTGTCTCAAATTGACGATATCTGAAAGGTTAAGGTAAAGGGTGTCACAACATTTTATAAAAAGCATGAAGTTTTGCACAAAGGCATAAAAAAGAGGGTAGGCTAAAAAGCATAGGTGAGTATTAGGAAGGATTTTTGATATTTCATCCCTCAAAAGAATTAATCTATCGGATGTATGTTAGTTATTTTTTCCAATAGGATTCTGTGAAGTAGTCTCAACTTTTAAGCTGTGGTTAATCTTCATGTTGGACAAAATTTATCATCCGAATTTATCGTCTGAAAGGTTATTTTATCTACTACAAGCTGCATTAATTAAGTAGCATCTGAGAGGGGTCTCAAATTCAGTTGAGGCATCGCAATATGGTCCCTGTCTAATTATGGCACCCCTTATTATCAGACATGCCCAATTTTTTTTTTCGCTAGTGCATTAATAATATTAATTTTACAATACACCCTATTGTCTACTTTAACTTGAGTCCCTTAGAGATTTTTGAAAATTCACCACTGAAAAGGATTAAAAGTTAGTATTTTTTCCAATTGGATTCTATGAAGCAGTCTGGGTCTTTTTCATATCAATACTAAAAAATTACAAACAGTACAGTATGTAGTAGTAAACTAGTATTAGTGTAGTAAACAAGGAAAATCACATGCTGTGAAATTATTGTAGTTTACTGTGATTTACCTCTTGTCTATGTTAATGGCAATGACGAAAGGAATATTATTGCTACATATTAGTGGGTAGTAAGGTTTTTCTTTTCCTAGCATAATCTTGCTATGGGTTTGATGAGTCAGCATATTGTTTCTAGTAAATTTAGATCCGATAAGTACTAGTTACACAAGATCTTGATAAAAATAACTAGCTGGAACACGCCTAGTGCGTCTAAATAGGTGATCAAGAATCTCCTGAACGACATAACACGAAACTCAGCATAATTTTATGACGCAATACCAGCGCCGTCCTTCGTTAATACCAAACAATTACAAAGTTGTTTACTAATAACTTTTTTGTTTTACAGCAAAAGTGAGCAAAGGTCACGACGTACGACGGACAATGAATAAATAAACAACAATAAAGAAAACATCAAACTCACTTTACATTGGTCGGGAATATCTTCCGCGGAGCTCGATCTCGACATCTTGAGTACAAAGGACTCTCAATGATGAAAAATACACTTCGAAATCAAAGAAAATACGTGGAATAATAAATTTACGCCATACTTTTCAAGGATTTCCAGTTCAAAATAAATAAAAACACTCAACTCCAATTCACAATAATGAGCACGGTAGAGTTGCAATGTCAAAAACTATCTTTCCGTGTCATTTTCAATTAATCAAATGAGAACAGCCTTATTTTTTTTAACTATTCTATGTTTTAAAGCTTAGAAGAGTCAAAATACATTTCCATTTACTATAAAATATTTTAAAATAAAGAATAATAAGGAGTTTCATTGATGTGTGTGGAGTGTTCACTGAAATTCAGTACTACATTATACTTCTTTAATAACGGGAGATATTTTTAACACAGGAAGGGTAACACCGAGCAAACGTCAAAATTGAAAGCATTCCGTTCTACGCATTTGTTGGCAATAGATACGTACCTACATATTTCCAATAACAAAAGTCTTTGTTCTTTTTTTTAGGGTTCCGTAGTCAACTAGGAACCCTTATAGTTTCGCCATGTCTGTCTGTCCGTCTGTCTGTCTGTCCTCGCTTAATCTCTATGACCGTTAGCACTAGAAAGCTGAAATTTGGTACAAATATGTATATCAATCACGCCGACAAAGTGGTAAAATAAAAATTGGAAAAAAATGTTTTATTAGGGTAGCCCCCTATATGTAAAGTGGGAAGTGACTTTTTTTAATTTCAACCATAACGTGTAATATATTGTTGGATAGGTATTTAAAAATGAATAGGGGTTTACTAAAATCATTTTTTGATAATGTCAATAATTTCGAAAATAATCGCTCCAAAAGTAAAAAACAATATCATGTGTGTGTGTCCCCTCTAACTTTTGAACCATAAGTTTAGAAAATATGAAAAAAATCTGACAAGTAGAACTTTATAAGGACTTTCTAGGAAAATCATTTTGAACTTGATGGAAAGAAAATATTTGGTCAAAAAAGACAAAAGGGTTGTACAAAATAATTTCTGGACTAAGTTTGTAGTATAATCGTATATGCAAGCATTTTTTTTAACTTCGTTTACATATTTTATTATCCTGAACGTATCTTCTTTCAAACAAAAAAGAATTATTAAAATCGGTTCTCGCAATCCAAAATTACCACCGAAAACTTCTTCTGGTACCATGCATTAATTAGTAACCCAATTTCCCGAGAGATGGCGCTGTACTTTTAGGATTTTTCCTGAGTTGATAGGGTCGGGTATTATCGAATTGTTTGGTTGGTCTCTCCTCGGCATTGGCGGCATTATCTTATAACTACCTAAAACTTCTATCAGGAACATGCTAAGGCAATTTACAATAAAACTAAAATTCATTTTTTTAACGCCATCTATCAAAATATTAAGGTAAAAACCAGTTCATAAATGGCTCGATAGATGGCGTTGTGTAATGACGTCGTCTTTTTGAAAGTCGATGTTAAGATTTTCCGTGCTTTCATGACCTACCGTGGTAAAAAATCGTTATTTCTTTAATATATTCGTAATTTTACGAGTGCACAATCGCTGAAATTTCTACTACTTGCATACTGTTTTAGTTACCGTTCTTTGTGGGCCTGTTTTTAGGGTTCCGTATTTATTAGAGTTCCGTACTTAGTATGTCAACGTAACAAATAGCCTTTTTTTAAACTCATAAGTAGGTACACTTATTGTGACGGACGGGAAACTACGGAACCCTACACTGAGCGTAGCCCGACACGCTCTTGGCCAGTTTTTGGGATTTGTCACAGCCTCACAGGACGTACAGCGGATTTAATTCCCTCAGCAGTTCCAGTTTGTTAAAAATCCTCACTAATATTACCTACTACTATTTTATTTGTAGGTAAGAAATAAATAGACAGATAGACTTCGGTCAGACACTTTCCGGTGCCTATAATAAATAAATTGTTTGGAAGAGCTTAAGATACTTCCTGCGAGTTTGATAACTTGGTATAATTTCCCCGATAATTAAAGCTTGTTTCTATACTAAAGCATAATAATGAAATCTATCACCCCAGATTTTGGTCGCCTGTTCCAACCTGCGAATATTTCAACCGTATTATTTTCGTGGTCCTGCCGAACCAACTTTAGTATCTAAGAACATTTGCAGATATTTTTTTATTCGATATAGGTACATAAACAGGTGCTTGACTGCGATCCCACCTGATGGTAAGCAGTGATGCAATCGTTGATGATGGTGGCCTTGAAGGCACCCAAAATTATAATCGGATGGGAAGACCGTAGCTGGCAAATTGTTCCAGTCCTTTGATGTACGCGGTACCTACTTATAAACGACGAGGCGAAACGCTTAATCCAGACAGACCGTAGGTTGCATTAACGTAAGGGTGGATACTCGCCGTACAGTAAGGCCGCAAAAGTCCATAGGAGCGCTAAAGATTACATTGCTACGAACCGAGCGAGCGCGATACTGCCGTGCGTATGTGTGCGCATGTATGAGTATCCACATTCCACAGATAACACACACTAAGGAACTGTCGTCGCACTGAGCTTAAAAACATTATTACTTTTTTGTTCTTACCATAGCAAAATTCGCTCAAATACGTCATGTGCTGGTAGCCGTGTGAACTAAGTGTTGGATTCGCAAATCACGTAACCCGAGTTCAAATCATGGTCGGTCCGTTGCATTTATTTCTTACTTTGAAATTCCCAATCTATGTTGATATAGTTGTTTTTTTATATTTCTATGAAAAATACTATTGCATTTTTTGCACTAAATAGTTGCAAATTACGAATGTGATCTATTAACCACAAGAAGAATCACATTCGTAATTTGCAATTATTTAGTTGTTACATCTTTTCGATGTTATAAGGTGGAAATAAAAAGACGTGTTTAATAAAAATGTTTATTCTTTATATTTACAAATTAAACATTTATGAGAATTGTGACGTCGAATTGTTACCTAGACAAAAAGTTATCTTGTAACCGTTATCTATGTTACGCCTAAGATTGTTTGTTGGAAGTATACCCACTTAGACCATTCATAATATGAATAACGTAACAATGAACGGATATTCAAATTTTAATAAAATAAAATATAGGTAATTGTTTATATCCAGTTATTTATTGAAAAGTGATATATGATTTGGACTTTGTAAACATTTTATTTTTGTGTAACGTCACAATGAATGTATTGAGGTCATAGCTTAATTGTTCATTTTCTTGACGAAAAGAAGATTGAAACCAAACCTCAATTTCTGTTAAAAGAACTTTAGTTCTCATAAGATAATCGTCAATTAGATGAGAAAAATAAATTGAACTATAGTATTATGTTAAAACAGTGCGGGTAGAAGAATAAAAAACGAAATAGACTCATGATTATTGTCAACAAAATTGATAGCGAGTTCACTGCATTCTTAAGATGAGGCGATGGCACAAGTTAAAAGATATAGCTGTTTTAAACGAAAGTAAACACAATATAATACAGTGTTTGTTAACGAATAATCACAGATATGTTAAAATAAAATGGTAGGCCATTTAGTTTAGTTAACATTAAATATTTAGTGCGAAACGTAATCGTTCTTGTTTGTGCCTCTCTGTCAAGTACGGCTTTTTAGCAGGTTTTCTGTGATGCACGCCTTCAGCGTGAAGTGCACGGCGAACAGTATCCATCGAGGTGTCATATAATTCCGCAAAATGTCTCGTTGGTGCGAAACCATTCGTTTCGTATACGTCCACCATATGTCGTCGCTGCGCCTCGCTAATAAGCTTCGGTCTCCCACTTCTCTTTCGACTAGCAAGGCTACCTTCTTCCTCATATCTTTTTAGCCAAAGATTTACAGTATTTTTCTAAAATAAAAAAAAATATATATTAGGCAGCTATACCTACTTCACTTCATTTTCATTATATAAAATGTTAATAATCATAATTATTGAATATAATTTTAAAATAAAACTGCATTTATTAATCCAATAACCAATCCAATAAACCCAACGATTTACGTATTTCTCTTTTAAACCTCATAAAGATACGATGAATGGATTCATAAATGGCATACGTTTTAATTAGAAGATTAATTTGTAATAAAGTTACAATTCATTAATAGCTATTATACTCACATTCAGTCCGGTTTCTTCAGATATTTGTGTTTTATTAAGACCTCAATGATAGTCGCCCTCACTTCAATACTAATATTAGCCTGCATTTTGCGAATATTACAATACTGTCAACCTCACGTCACTAACCAACAACTACAACCAAACGACAGTTCATTTCGGTTAAGTTAAAACTCATGTCTACCTCGCAGAAATCTAATTCTTTATTTAGTTTTTTTGTGATCTACCTTTCTAACTCTAAGAAATGTGTGAACAAGTTAAAGAATAATTTAATATATGTAATGCAAATACATAACTTCCAATCGGGTAAGAACTTACAAAAAGTCAATAATTGCGTGGGATTTGAACTTGCGGCACACTGATTTGCGCTTCAATCTGTGTGCCTATACCACTGGGCCATCTTGACTTATGATAAGTTGATGAAATTGTGAATTTCAATCATTTGTTGGCGAAACTTGAAAATAAAAGGTCGTAAGTCAAACTAAACGTCAAACGAATAAGTTTTAAGAATTCTTATGGACTTTTGCAAGTGATAGTACGTCGGCTTGTCCGATGGCAGAAATGAGATGGCGGAATCAAGTCATGCAATTCCCGCGCACACTGTCTAAAATGCAATCTGTGAAACACCGAAAGGCTGGCTACTCTACGCCTGTGCTCAAAGCTTTGAAGATTGGACTTACCATCCCTGGTGTATGTTGTATGACCTGCCAGTATGTTTATTATACTAGGGTTTTCCATTATCTTGTAATATCTAGATTGGTTTTATGTATGTATTTAAGTGACTTGACTTAAGATCCTATATCGCTATTTCCTCTAGCTGATGCAGAGGGCCTCCACAGTATTATACTCAACCATCACGACTAGTGTTGCCAGGTCCGATTGGATGAAAATCGGGACAGACAGCAAAACAAATCGGGATTTAGGGTTTTAGATCGTGACCGTTTTTTTTTTCAGTAGTTTTTTTTTTGAGTTTGTAAATCATCTAATAACTTCTCCCGTTCTAGGGTGGAACGAGAGCAAACTTGTACTGACTAAAAGCCAGAGTTCTTCAGTCGACATTTGCATTCCAGGGGCACCGGGCACTGTGTGAAACGTTCCCGCAGCCCTAGCAGGCATCGGCCCTACGAATCCCTTCAGTTTGCCTGGTATCTCTTTCAGAAACGTGTGCGGCATCGCCTCGGACCTGGTACTTATTGAACGGGCGAACGACGAGCTACCATTTGCTCGTCGTTTGCAAACCCATATCTATTGTGGCCGCAAATTGCTGTGTGACTCGCCCGGGACATCTCCTGGAGACGACTGGGACGTGAGGATGTACGTTATTTTACAGTTGCGGTCAACTCCTTCGCGGTTACGGTCAATTCTTTCGTGGTTGCAGTCAACTCCTTCGCGGTAAGAGGCGACTGCTTCCTATTCCCTCTCGGTTTGGATCATGGCCAGAACCAGGGCCCAGCGAGCGAGCGAGCAGCCGCCGCCAAAAGCCTCCACAAGGAAACAGCGGTGCTCCGCTCAAGCAGGGCACACTTCCATCATAAGCTCCATGGTGTCACCCGGGCGGTCCACACAATGCTGTCACCCGGGCATTTCTTTCGCACGATTCAGGTGCAGGAATAAAGACAAAAAGTGCAAAAATATTGAAGTTATGAATGATTCCCGCTGTTTTAAAAGTTTTAATATTATATTAAAATTATATTGTTATTACATTTTATTGCATATGAATAGAATAGATAAACGAAGATGGATTATTGAGTCACAGATTACTTATAATTTGTGTGGATTGAGTAACGTAGAAGACGCTGCGCGAGAGAGATTTATCGGGACATTTAGCGTCCCGATCAGGTGCAAATCGGGACGCGTCCCCAGACCCCTAAAAATCGGGACGTCCCGCGCAAATCGGGACGCCTGGCAACACTAATCACGACCGGTCTTGAGCTACACGCTTCACCTTTTGCCAGCACAATAGAGTACCAACTTTGCTAACACGGTGCGTCGCCAAGTATATCGAGGACGGCTACGCTACTTTTCCATTTAGTAAATGTGGGAGGATCGATCTACTTACTTAGCTTAGTTGTATCACCCACTAAGTATCATTTCGCAAGCCATGTTGATTCTCCAAAAAGGTTAGCGATATAAGCCTGTCTTCTCCATAATAGCTCAAACTTATAATAAAAATATGAAATTCTGTATCTATAGGTACCTACCTATACTTTAACAAGCAACGTGTTTGAAAAAAACTTGGCACAGATGAATAAGCCTTGATTAAGACTTATGAAATCTATTGTCTCGTTATGATGTAGTATGTTCGAAACTACAAATATTAGATACTAGCTGCTGCCAGCGGCTTCGTCCGCGTGTTAGTAGAAAATTGTCACAAAACCTAATATAGGTTGCCTATATACTCAGTCAAGATGTAGCTTTTTAATAGTGAAAGTATTATAGAAATCGTTTAAGAAGTTTTTGAATGAAATCGTAACATACAAGCGAACAAACAAACAAAAAATCATATCTTTATTATATAATAATTAGTTTAGATTTGTAGTTTGACACTAGTACCTACTTTACCAGTGACTTCGACTTTAAGGGTCAGTTGCACCATTTAACTATAACGATAACAAAGCCGTTAACAGCTGTCAAATCGTCGAATTGACCAATAGGCGGCCGTTTCACGGCTGGTTATGGTTTGGTTATCGTTATAGTTAAATGGTGCAACTCACCCTAAAACCCCTTTTTTTTTATGGTGGGAAAAAATCATGCATTGACATCCCCCGCTCTTGGGCGGAGCGGGAGATAGTGTCAGACTCTTACTGACTAAAAGACCCACCCCGTTCCTTCTAGCCTTCATACCGGGGCTCGAGCGCCCTTTCGGATAACCCTGGCCCCAGTAGGCTTCGACCCGGCTGGGTCCCTGCTGTTGCTGACAACTCCTTGAGGCGCGCGGGAACAGTGCGCGCCGTCGACGACTTGGTCCGGACAGTTACCGGACGGCCGGACAGTGAGCTACCCATTGCTCACTGTCCGCAAGCTCGCGTCTACGTTGGCCGGAAATCGGGATCAGAATCCCGGCAACGGCGGCGGCGATAACGCCGTTGCCTGATGCGTTCGGCCTCCTCCTTTGCGAGCATTACTGCTTCGCAGAAGTCGGCGACCGCCTGCCACTCCTCCTCGCTCCGGACCATGGCCTCAACCAAGGCCCGGCGCGAGAGGTCTCCGCCGCCGATCGCCCCCACGAGGGCACGGCGATGCTCCGCCCAAGCAGGGCACACCTCGACTGTGTGCTCCACCGTGTCCTCCGACCCTAAAACCCCTTAAACTGTATTTTGTTTGTTGGTAGTTTTGAAAAAGTATTAAGTAATGACAGTCTTTTTTGTATATCCAAGAAATAGGTATTTCGAAAAACGAATAATGACAACCTTTATTATTTACTTAGATACTTTTTTATTGTTTTAGATAATATTTGTGCTAACTTTCAATTAAACTGGTAATTAATCCATAATCTGTATGTATTTAGAATTATATAAGTATGTTTATAAGTTGTCGTACCTACCTACTCGTTGCACAAGCTTTGCTTAGTTTGGGACTAAATGGCGCTATGCGATCGTTATGAAATATTATTTTTATTATTTCGCGTATTTACTTTCTGTAGGTACGTATTTTACATGTATTTTTAAATATTTCGTGCAACAACACACATAAAAACATTATTATTCCATTTACTTACCTATTTCTTTTTATATACTTACTTACTTTCTTTAATTTTTTTTTAAATAATCCTTAAATAAATCTAAAAAAAAGCATTTGAAAATATAAAAATAGCCCACCGGCATCGGGAACTGGTGGTCAGGGTTCTTGAGCGACGAATCTCCTTTAAAATACACGCCGTGTATGCCTGCAGTACCTATGCGTGAGTACCTATCTACTACTTTCTGGATCAAGCAGTTGATCCAATTGCCTAAGGCGTCCTCAGATGCTATTAACAATTTTTTTTTTTTTATTTTAGACAAATCCAGTCCATAAAAGTTATCTACATCGATTTCGTACATTTTAAGTGATGTAGGTACGCACAATTAAAAACTTCTCCAGAGTGCCTAGTGTGAGTTGATTTTACGTTAACACAATCGACACGTTTGTGACGTTCGGCGCTCCGATTGGCCCGCTCCAAGCACTTTACCAATCAGAGAGCCAAACGTGGCAAACGTTTCGATCACGTTAACGTAAAAACATCTCGCACTCAGCGCACAGATTTATTACATACATGTATAAAAATGATTGTAGCAAAATCTATGACGCTAGAGTCTAATAAGTTAAACGACTTGGGTAATTATTAGGATTTAATGAAATCTGATGTAGTCAACACGAGTTCAATAATCAAGGTTAATTAAGAGATAGAGATCATTGTTAACTAACAGAAGAACCTTAAAAAAAGTATCGAATATACGTATTTTCTAAATGACTAAATATTATTCAAAATTCCCAAGTCGGTTGACTTCTTGGACAGACTATACGTATGAACTAAAAGCTCAAAAATCCTGCATCGCTGTATCGGAGTTCTCTGTGCGATTAAAACATGTACAACAGTCCAAAATCAACCATCGCGCAGTTGCCTTGACCAGACATAACACCTGTAGTTCGTATACGACGCGCTGTATTTTTTTTAGAATAAAAACACCTAGTTATCCTTGCATCCGGATATTATCCGCGTTTAATCTTGGGCGAGTGCAGAGACTTGAGAGCAGTGGTGGCCGAGTAGTAACGGCTCCGACTTACGAGTTGTAGGTCGCGGGTTCAAACCTAGCAAGGCACATTACTTTGTGTAGTTTATTTGATCACCACTGATCTCAAAACGGTAAAGGAAAACATCGTGAGGAAACCTGTATGTTCTGGAACCAAAAATACGAAGACATGTGACATTCACCAACCCACACTGAGCCCGCGTGGTGGATTACGGCCCATTCCCTCTCCAAGAGAAGAGGCCTGAGTTGCAGAAAGACTGATTATGCTATGCTAATTTTAGGCAGGTCACGTCATCCACATGCACAGAGGCCGCTGGGCAAGCGTCGCCACGCAGTAGGTTCCTGCAGAGGGAAAGCGCCGTCGAGAAAAAAGTGGCGGGATGATCTGCACGCGTACCAAGAAGACTGGTTTGAGAAGACATGGGTGAAGTCGAATGTCCTCGGAGGGAGTTGATGGAGGCCTTTGCTCGGTTGTGGGACAATCTTCTTCTTCCTGCCCTTGTCCCGTTTTATTTGAGGTCGGCGCAACACGTTTTTTTCTTCCATTCTGTCCTGTTACTCGTCACGCTATCACTAACTCCCTTTTCTTTCATATCACTTCTCACACAATCCATCCATCTTTTCTTTGGCCTCTCTCTCCCTCTCCATCCATCCACGTGTAAATTCATAAAGTCGTGGGACAATAAGGGCTAGACAAAAAAAAAAACTAACTGGTAAGTACTCTACTTATCCGAAGAATACATTAGGAATAGCAGTCAGGCAACTTATTTTTAATGTTGCCCTCACCAGGAATTACTTCTGTATCCTGGGTGTGTTTATGTTCACAAACTTGTATGTCCTTGAACGCAAAGGGCAAAGGAGACACTTATGTTAAGTGTGATTTTAATCGGTAAAAATCTGACACACCCTCCCCACTCCTCCCCAGAGCGGGAGAAGACATTAATAATAATAATAATATTAATAATAATAATAATATTCCACAACTATCACACAACGCCGTCTAGTCCCAAGCTAAGCAGAGCTTGTGTTATGGGTACAGACAACTGATAAACATACTTATATAGAAGACGCGGCGCGCGGTATAGAAGTCAGGGTCACTAACCACTAGACCAACAGAACAACACAGAACATTGAACATTGAGAACATTGGATGATTTCCCACCAAAAAGAAGGTGGATTTCAGTCAGTAAAAGTTTGACACATTCCTCTTGCTCCACCTCTGACTGAGACATCATTAGATGATTTCCGACCACAAAAAACAAAGGTTTTTTTAACACTTTTACACGTCAAGTTTTTCGACAGTTTAAACTAGATGAGCCCGGTGTTTCCTAGCTGAGTACTCTGAGAAGAAACACCGAAACAAACTCAGGGGTCAAAGTCTCTTTAGCAAACATGTAATGGTCAAATCATATTCCCACCCAGGACAAATGTTTATGTGATGAGCATGATCATTTGTTCTGTGTCTGGGTGTAATTTATCTATAATATTATGTATGTATTTAGAAATATAGAAGTATGTTTATCAGTTGTCTAGTACCCATAACACAAGCTCTGCTTAGCTTGGGACTAGACGGCGTTGTGTGATAGTTGTGGAATATTATTATTATTTCCTTTATTTAATATTAATACATATTATATTATATTTTTAAATATTCCTTAAAAAAAATAATTAAAAAAAACATTTAAAAATATAAAAAATAGTAGCCCACCGGCATCGGGAACAAGGTCCAAGCTGCCGGTAGTCAGGGCTCCTGAGAGAGGAACCTCCGGACAATACGCGCCGTGTCTAGGAGTACTGCTTTCTGGATCAAGCCCTTGATCCAACTGCCTAACGAGAGCCTCCGCAGGTGTTGGTCGAGGCTCTTGGCTATTAAGCCATTGGCCGTCACGACTATCGGCACAATGATTGCTCTATCCACTTCCCACATGTCGACAACCTCGCGAGCCAAGTCAAGATATTTAGTTTGTTTATCTTTCTCAGCTTTCACGAGGTTCTCGTCATGAGGGACCGCTATATCAACAATCATTGTGCGACGCTCTAGTCGATCTATCACCACTATGTCAGGCTTATTGGCAACAATAGTCCTGTCAGTGATGATAGATCGGTCCCAATACAATGTGACGCTGCCATTCTCGAGAACTGGGTCGGGCACATACCTATAGTACGGTACTTCTGATTCAACAAGGTTGTATTTAAGAGCAAGTTGCTGATGGATAATCCTGGCTACAAGGTTGTGTCTGTGCAAATAGTCTCCATTAGCTAAATGAGAACACCCAGAAATAATGTGTCGGATTGATTCTCCAGGCCGGTGGCATGCCCGACAGATGTCAACCGTGCCGTCCTTCACAATATATTTCCGGTAGTTGTTCGTCATCATAACTTCGTCCATAATTGCAAAGACAAAACCTTCGGTTTCTCCAAAGAGATTACCAAAGCGTAGCCAGGAGACGGACGCTAAAAGATCTACATCGGGCCCATGTAAGGCCCGGTAAAAGCGCCCGTGAAGCTCCTTGCCCTTCCATACTTCCTTGCGTTCATTAGTATCCATTACTACAGGTTTGCGCCAGTTCTCGCTGGCCAAGGAGAGCGGGGTGAGGCCTTTGTCCACCGCCACTACATCTCGGTGCATCCCCACTTCGGTTTCCAGGAAGTATTCCCTGAGACTGCATACCTCACGGTTGTGCAGGGTCTTGGCATTTAATTTATTATTATTATTATTATATGAGAACCATGCAGATTAGTCCTTTTTTTCAGGTGGAAAAATCATCCAATGACATCCAACGCTCTTGAGCGGAGCGGGAGATAGTGTCAGAGGTTTACTGACTAAAAACCCACTCCTATTCCTCCGTTGCCTTTCGTACCGGGACCGAATCTTCCTTTCAGAAACAAATCCTTGGTAAAGACACTTATGTTAGGTGTGGTTTTAGTCAGTAAAAGTCTGACGTGCCCTCCCGCTCTGCCCTAGAGCAGGAGAAGTAAATGGAAAAAGGGTATATATGTGGTTGGTGGCTGAGCAGCTTGAAAAATAGTCAATACCTTTGCTATCTTTTAAAAAAATAACCAAGTATTATATCTTTACAGGAATTACCTACTTCTGTATCGTAAGCGCTTTCATAAACATGTAGGTAAACTCAGATACACAAAAATATTCAGGACCTAGACCATGACTTAACTTAACCTTAACCATTATTTCTCTCCCTCCAAATCACACCGACACTCATCTCGAAGAATGCCGCAAAGAATCCGGATTTACAGAAGAAACGCTACAAGATGAAAGAAAACCATAAGAAAACCCTTTTGTCGAAGACGGAGGCGAGGTGTTTAAAAAATTCATCAAAAAACTGGTTTCATAACAGAAGATGGGAAGTTGAATGCTGATGAAGCTTTACCGAAATTAGGTCCTAATTTTGCCAAAAAGATATTTGAGCATTGCAAAACGCATGTCAAAAAGATTAGAGAAGATTTTGTTGTAGTTCCTACGGAGACAGCTTCTAATTAGGTACTCTGAATGTTTCCGTCAGGGAGTCTTGAATTATATTTGGAATGCAAAGCAAGAAGGATTTGAGCCTTTCAGTCATAAATGGCAAAAATAGAAAAGAAAGTAAACTTCACTTAACCTTAACTTAGGCTTAACCCCGCAGATCGGGAACAACTAACTGTAGTTGTGCGTGCGGGAAACGAAGCCGCGACACACAACAGCCAATGGTTCAACCACTGAGCCAACCGTGTCTTCAATTGGCATCAGGCTTACAAACTTTTTAGTAAACTGGCCATTTTATGAACATCTGTGACATTGACATTATGACAATACCACGACTGTCAAGCAGTAGCATATTCTATCGTGACAGCAGTAAAAGAAACATCTTTTCTAAAACGAAATTTTAATGTGACTCTCTTTATCTAATGCTACTGAGGCGCTTGATGAGGATTGCGCGCCGCCCGCGCATTCTTGATGCTTGGATTAATCGAACAACAAACTGCTCCAAGTCAACAGCTCCGAAATTCCAAAGATTTCTTAGTGCTCTTTGAATCCAGTCCTTCTGAGAACGAATGTGTATGTCACCGCCGGATATTTGCAAACACAGTAAGTTTTTATAGTTTATAAATCTATAAATCTGACTAGATTAAAAACTTTTCTTAATAAGATACATATATTATAATGTATAATTTTTGTGTAATTATTGAATTTATATAATTACTAGCTTTTGCCCGCGCGGCTTCGCTCCCGCTCTTCCCTACTTCAGCCTACTATACCCTACTCTACCCTGCTATACCCTACTCTACCCTACTCTACCCTACTCTACCCTACTCTACTCTACCCTACCCTACTCTACCCTACTCTACCCTACCCTACTCTACTTTACCCTACTCTATCCTCCTCTACCTTACTCTACCCTACACTACCCTACACTACCCTACTCTACCCTACACTACCCTAATTTTCATTTTTTTTCCATAAGAACCTTTTCCTCATAATAACGAACACAACAAAAAAAAAATTAGCGAAATCGGTCCAGGCGTTGTTGAGTTATGCGCTTACCAACACATTTTGCGATTCATTTTTATATTATAGAGATAAGATATGAGTTTGGATTGCTATGTCGCTAAATTTATTATTTACTAGCTTTTGCCCCCGGCTTCGCCCGCGTGCATAAAATATAGCATATGGCTATCACTCAGGAGTAAAGTAGCTTTCTATTGGTGAAAAGATTTTAGCTATCGGGCCTCTAGAGATTACTAATATTATTTTTGACTAGCTGTGCTCGCGACTTCGTTCGCGTGGACTACAGGATTTTGAGTTTATTTTTTCTAAAATAAAAGTAGCCTATGTTACTCCTTATTACATCGGCTACCTGCCAAAAAAAGTCCCGTCAAAATCGGTCCAGCCATTTCAGAGATTAGTCCGGACAAACAGACAGACAAAAATTGTAAAAAATATTATTTTGGTGTATGTACCGTATATATATTCATATGCATGTAGTAAAAAGCAGTTATTTCAATTATACAAACAGACTCCAATTTTATTTATATGTATAGACATATAAATAAAATTGGAGAGTCTGTACATCTATATGTATAGATTATTATCGTAGGAGACGAACGACAAAAAAATTCTTCTTTATTATAATATTAGTCTAAGATTTATTAAACGTACCTGCATATATTAGGTATCCTTTTTATCAAGTCTAATTAAAGATTTCCTAATAAAGATTGCTTTTAGCGATAAGACCACCCTTTGTTCAACCATTTATTTTAATAGTATCTTCTATTATTCATTCATATTCACATATAGATTAAGTAAATTACTTATATTTGTGTTCTTGTATTTCTAAAAAATATAGTATTCCGCTGGTATCGGGAACAGTTTGTTTAAGGCGAAGTTTTGATTTAACCTAATAAACAAAAAAAAGTAACAATCGAATTGAGAATCTCCTTGGTACAAAATAGATAGGTTAAAGTGTCGTCGCGTCTTCTTTTTCCTTTTTAGGGTTTCGTACCTCAAAAGGATAAACGAAAATGTTATAGAATCATTTTTTTGTCCGTATGTCTGTCTTATCCTTTATTTCGTCAAGATCCTTTATTTCGGGAACGCATGGAGGTATCGAGTTGAAATTAAAACCATAATACTCAAGTTTGTGGTCCCTTGAAGCTGTGATAAACTCAAACTTCCAAGTTAACGAAAAAATAAAGCCGCCCGCCGCTGTCAAGCGACTCAAAGATTCATAGGTCATGTTGACCCAGAATCCTAAAAGGCATAAAGCAAGGCCTTATAGAACAGGTGTAGGAATAAATCTGAATATAGTATTTTTTTTGTTTTGACACGAAAAAAAATATTTTTATTATGATTCGGAAAAATCTTCGAGAATTGAGCTATTTTCATAGGTAAGTTGCGTGAATCCGACTGGAATTTGCCCAGTTTTTTTTTTATTATTGACAGGCTTGCGCTTGACCACAACGTGAGCGAGAAAGAGGAATGGAGCTACACACCCTATACAGGGTTATTTGTAAAACACTAACAACCTTGCAGGACTGTATTACTGACATCATAGACAACAACTTTTGTTCTATGACTTTTTACAAAACATAATACATTTACCAAAAAAAAATCTTCAAGATTGCGTTGTTCTATCTAACACGTTTCAACTCTGTATTTTGCTATACAAACCAACGCTTCTATGAGGCGACGCAAGTGCTTCAACCACCCCCACCACGTGATCCCCATTCCCTTCCGCTATTGCGCTATCACTTGATTCGCATAGACTTCGTAATGTTTAGACCATTCAAATTAAATATTTTTATGTTTGTATGAAAGGCTGATGAACTAAAATATGTTGTTGTTTATGATGTTAATAACATAGTACTGAGAAGTTGCCCCTGTTTTACAAATAACCCTGTATAACTCCATCCTTTTAACATTCCAGTTTAGGTTGTCAAATAGACTACTACCTAATAGTCACAATGTTGAGTCGCACATGTCCGCGAGAGCCCTCCCACACATTGAATGGTGGGAAAGAAGCAAGAGGTCAGCGAAGCCCTAAACTTAAAACACAAAAAGTGGCGCAAGTATCAAAACAGTTCATCCTGACGCGTTGGTGCTGGTTAACTGTTCAGTGTTATATCGTAATTTGAGTAGCTTAATATCGGATATGATACAGTGTTCGTTTGTTTTTAACAGTGATCGCATGGAGGCAGAGTTCTGAAGCCTGAGGAAAAGTTGAAGTTATATAAGGAACTACTTGAGTAAGCCAACACCTTTACTTAATTTGTAGTTTGATTTTTGGTTGCAAATCGATTGCCTCATCATAAATTAGATAAGTAAATATATCGTTAAATAAAATAAAATAAAACCATTTTCCAATGATTTCAAGTGACAGAATACTCATATAATATCCACGGTTCGCGTAGCAAAATGGTGACATACCGGTCGTGGCTTATATTCATCATCATCTTCATCATCTGCCATTGCACAACGTTCTCTAGTTAGGTACTATTTTTAATACAAAATTTTTAATTCATTAACCCCCAAGCGAACGTCAGTGAACGTGAGTGTTCGCTCTCTCATTGTTATAATTACGGTATCCAAAAGGTAAAATTTTCTTTTTTACTACTAGTTCGACTTTGCAAGTTATTTAATTCTTTAACTTTATAATCGAATAAATATAAATTAAACATATTGAGCCATTTTTAAAATATACCTACTTACAAAATCTAATATGAATTATGTAAAATTAAATTGAATAGTTGTGACATACCTACACTATTTTTATTCATAGATTAATTATTATTATCATAAATACTAGATATATTATTAAAAGTTGTTATTATGTAACTTACTCTTACCTAAAAAAAAAAAATCTCGAATTTATGCAGTTTCGACTTGCATTGTGGAGTGGGTAACTTTTTGACATCATTATTAGGCAATGGATATCTATGGGCAATTCGTTGTAAGTGTTGTAACGCAATGTGTTTTTTTTATTAATTAGTGTTGTTTACTTATTAGGTATTTCAATTTCTAATCTTTTTTGTCGCGTAATTTTCTAGCTTTTGAAAACAGTCTCATTTGAATTTAGCATCAGTATTCAGCTCGGCTGGGCAGCATTTGAGAAGCTGCGCGGTAAATTCTCGTCTAACATACCACAGTGTATCAAAACGAAAGTCTACCATTGCATGTTGCTAGTGATGACACATATGTAGGTCTGAAACATGGTCGCTTACGCGTCGCGTCGATGAGGTCCGCTGCCTCATCAGAAGGCTTAAAGTCACCCAAGGGGCAACGGAACATTCTATGCTCGGAGTTTCCTTGCGTGATCGTATCAGGAATGAAGATATCCGCAGGAGAACGACGTTTGCCGACATAGCCCTAAGAATAGCTAACCTTAAGGGGGTAGTGGGCAGGGCACATTGCTCTCAGAACAGATAGTCGATGGGCACAAAAGGTTCTGGAGTGGCGACCACGCACCGGAAGACGCAGCCTTGAAAAGTCGAAGACCTCCCACGTGGTGGACCGATGACCGACGACCGGAGCCGAACTCAATTAGCTCTAGTATCTCAATAAATCAAACTTGCTTTAATCGGCGGATTTGTAGCAATGAGCGGTCGTAAATCTATTTTTTTTTTTGTATCTTGACGAGATAGAGAAAAAAAATAGATTTACGGCCGCACGATGTCCTTGATTATACGGAGAATATCGGCCGACGGAAACAATGCATGTCATCGAGACACACCATTGATTGGTACATTGTTTTGCCCGGCTTCGAATGTCATGCGGTTACAGCTATTGGACTCTGCAAAATGAAGTCTATAAAGGCGATTGGACATGCAAATATTTACATTCCTACAGCGTATTCAGAGTAATCGTATAGTGCATAACAAGTGTTTTTGGTGAAAAATCAAGATGTATAGACGTATGTAAAAATGTTTAAATAATATATAATAACATTCCACGCATGCTGTAATGTTTTAAGGTGTAACTTAGACTACTTTTCATTTTCCATCCCGCCCCATTCGCGTCCCGTCTGATATTTATACCAGTGTAAATACAAAGACTCACCAGCCAGGCCTTCATATAATAAATGCCATAATCAACCTTATAGTGTTCTCATTGCTGGGACTCAGGCCTCCTCTATAAGAGAAGGAGTGGGCTGTAATCCACCATGTGGGCCCAGTGGATGTCACATGTCTTTGAATTTTAGGTTCTTGGACATGCTCGTTTCCTGACAATGGTTTCCTAAACCGTTTTGTGATGGAAATGATGGACCACTGGGTGATGAAAACCTACACAAAGTAATGCGCTTGACTGGATTTGAATCCACGACCGACTACAACTCGTAAGTCGGGGCTGTTAACACTGAGCTACCACTGCACTTAGGCGTCCCCCACATTCGGCATGCGCGTCCCCCTACATTCGGACGAGTGAGCGACGCGGGAGGTGCGGTCCAATTTGACTGGACTATTAGTGTAATGAGCACAATCATTTGTTCTGTATCTGGGTGTTATTTGTCTATAAAATGCATATATTTAAAAATATTATTTATAAGTATGTTTATCAGTTGTCTAGTAGTATTCATTCATACCACAATCTCTGCTTGGTTTGGGACTATATGGCGTTGTGTTGCGTGTTTATCACTGCAATCAAATAGATAAAGCACCTACAATGTCAAGTATTAAATGTGACATGCAGGAATGGCTGCGAGAAAAGGGAGTATATTTTGAAGATACTTGGACAAAAGCTGTATTATTTGAATTAATTAAACAAAACAAAGGTCCACCTACATATGCCGTGGAGGCATTATTAAAATCTCACAATCATGAATTGCTAAGATTGCCGCCTTACCACTGCGATCTCAATCCGATCGAAAAAATGTGGAGCCTTGTAAAGAGACGGGTAGCGGATAAAAACGTGGGCCAAGATCCAAAAGAAATTGTACGCCTAACAGAAGAGGCTTTTGAAACTGTTACAGCGGAAGATTGGGCAGTTCAATGTAAACATGTAGGTACAGCATTTGGAGGAAGAATATTTAAAAAATGATGGTCTTATGGATGAAGCAATGGATCGATTTATATTTATATTTATATCCACGGCTAGTGATAGTGAAACAGAATCTGATTCTGTTTCTATTCACTCTTCTGACAGTGATCATAGTATGACCGATCATAATTATTCAATTAAAATTTGAATAGAAGTTTTAAATGTTATTTTATTTTTCTAATTTAATGTTGGTCGAACATCTCCATTTTATATTTTAGAAATTACAGGAAGATTTATTTTTCGCTAATCTGACCTTAGCAGTATGGACATCAAATGGTACCTATTATAATAATATTAAAAATACATTCTATTAAAAAAATTTTTTTTCTTATCTAACTATTCGAGTAGGTACCTAGTTAATAAAATTAAAGTAAATGAAGAACTATAAATTATTTCCCCTGATTTCCCCATATTTAACCGTGGCAACATTATGTCGCGCGAATACAGCGCTGCGTCTGCGGGACTTCTTTCGTGAAATTGACTCTAATTGGTCTGTTTGAAATAAATGTTTCTGATTTGTAAGTGGATCGCGTTAAGGGGATGCAATTCGACATACATTTCCACTGTTTTTTATACAACCGCTCTTACGCGATTGTGACGTTATTACACACATTTTTCATTAAATATTTTGAAAACACAGTATCTTGTGGATATTATCTAGGCTTCTATTAAAATCAATTTATAAATTTGTGTAAGACTAATCCAGTGTCAGCCACCTGACTCCAACTGTACCCGTTTTCTTCCAAAGTTTTTTTTTAATTGATATAAATTGGGAAGTGCTTGACTGCAAGCCCACCTGATGGTAAGCAGTGATGTAATCTCTGATAGTGAGGCGCACCAGTGTATGAGTCTATTCACTCTTGCCTTGAAGACACTCAAATTATAATCGGACGGGAAGACCGCAGCAGGCAGATTGTTCCAGTCACTCCTTCGACGTACGCGGTATAAACAAAAGTTCTACTGGTATTTCATCGGGACGAATTACTTTATCACTTTTCATGGGCTCTGATCACTTCTGGTGGAGTGATAACTTCGATAGGACCAGATACGCAAAGATGAGGTGCAGTTGCTTTTGTGGAAACTCTATGTCTCGCTCCGCAACTACCATTTGCTACGAACGGTGCGATGCTGTAAAAATTACACTCATTCTTGAAGAAAGGGGGGTGTCCGGACCCCCAAAATCCCCCCTTATATACGTCGGTGTCTCCCATAGAACAAACGTGTTTTTTTTTTTGTACGAAACCCTTCGTCCGTCTCGCACTTGGCCAGTTTTTTTGTGTGCTCAGCGACGCTTAAAAACTGTGGGTAATGGACCTGAACAGAACCGTTTCGCACGGTTTTTAATAGGTACTAAAATGTCAGTTTAAATGAAATTTTTATTAAAACACATGTAAATAATGAATTATATACAACTAGCTAATTATAAATATAATGTTACCTATCGCTAATAATTTTATTGAAATAGCTTTTATATTGACTAGATAATCTGCAGACTTCCTGAGTAATTTGCAGACTAATAAGGCCTTGATCACACGAAATGAGTAAAAAGGCGACAGTAAAATGGTTTTCGGCCGAGACAGTGATGTAAGCGAGTAGCTGTTCACAGATGTTTTGTTATTGGCACAATCAGTTCAGACTGGCAGTCAATTGTGACTATAATTCGGACAGGATGCATCGTATAAAGGTCATTAAAAAATATAAAAAGTGACACCCATGTGGCCGAGTGGAGAGAGCGTACGTTCAGACCTGCCGAGTGAGCGAGCGAGACAGTGCGGGGAAGCGGGAGGGTGGGCACTCGGCCTAGTAAGTAGAACAGGTGTCGAGTTACTACCGCTTTGCATGGCTAAATTTTTATGGATTATATTTTGGCTCGCAATATCAAAGAATTGGTCAAGATCGCTTTGCCATTCTTGCTTTCTTTTGTTAGGTGCATCCGAGTTTCTTTATTTGTCTTTTCCTAAATTCTTTAAATATTTTTTGTTTACCAGCACAAATATTTTCCTCTGTGTTAACGGGAATATTAACTGTCTTCCATATGAATATTGCAGTTTTGTTGCAAGAGTCATGTGTCGGACATGGCCTTCGCGTATTGCAGTTCAGCACTATTTCGTCACCTTGCACAAATTATATTGTAAAGCGATAGTACACAATTAGCATTCACAGACGATTGGACTCAATAACGATCATTCACACTACGTTCATATATGGTAAGTTACGCAATAAATCAGATCTTATTCAGCAATCAGTGACTATCATTTCCTGGGGCCAGGGTTATCCGAAAGGGCGCTCGAGCCCCGGTATGAAGGCTAGAAGGAACGGGGTGGGTCTTTTAGTCAGTAAGAGTCTGACACTATCTCCCGTTCCGCCCAAGAGCGGGGGATGTCAATGCATAATTTTTTCCCACCATAAAAAAAGTGACTATCATTTCAAGTTAATATCCAAGGTGTGTGCGACCCATTCAGCAGCGCATACATTTGTACTTATAGATTTAAAGTCAAAACAACAAACAAAAAGTGTCTGACACTTATACTTACTTTTATTATAAAAATCATCCATAAGAATTTAAGTTAAGTAACTCTTATTTTTAGTTCCCTTTCTTACTTCGTACCTGCTTAACTGCCCTAAGGAGGAGCACACAGGTATTCAAAGCTCTTGTGATGCTACTGAGAACCTAAGGTTTCATCCATGTGAAAATAAGTTACGTCAGACAGCTCTGGGATCTTGGACTAAAAATACCTACCCACTGACCTCTCATATTACTACTTGTAATATAAGAGGTCAGTGGGAATAGTCACATTTCTTGGCGATTTAAATTTCAATTGGCAACTATTAAGAGCTTCCTTTTCGAGGTACATTTTCATACAACCGCTTTTACGTGATTATGTGCACATCTTTCTCTAGACATTTTGGATAGGTACACTGTTTATTATCTTGTGAATATTATTATCTAGGCTTCTATAGAAATCAAAACATAAATTTGTATAAAACTGATCTAGTAAAGACCTCTGAAAAATCGGCTATTTTACGTGATTTTTGGCCCTTCGCAATGTACTACATAAAATATAAAAAAGTACATCTATAGAAGCCTTGCACATTTAATCGAGATTCTGAATGAAACATTTTTAAGGATTAAAAAAAAACACCGTGTTTCCTGGAACAAGTTTTGTGAAACATTCGAAAATCACGGAATTACCGATTGCCAACAGTTTTGCCTCTTCATCAAACATCAAGCAACAAGCTTTTAAACTATGCTTGATGCTGACGATAGGCGACTGCAAAAGAACCCTCTTAAGAACTCAGATTTAAAATAGTCCACCAACCTTTAATGGAATTCTAATAGCATATTAATAAAACTAGTAATTTTTAACAACGTATTGTCATTTTATTCATGTCTAGTTTTTATAATATGCATAGTAACGTATTGCGTATTCTTACAGTAACATACTCGTATACATACCATGGCCAGATCTTCTAAATTGATCACTTCATGATATGGCCAAGTAAAAGTGGCCAAATCATTTTAAATGTTAAAGTTTGATGATATTTCAATCCTCGTTTGGCCTACATTATTTAGACTTTTTATTATCATAGAATTCCTACATCATATGGCCAAACGAGGATTGATATATACACCGTTAAATTTTAATCCCGTGGAGGGTCGATCCGGTAAAAAGGTACTTTATTTTTTAATTTTATCTTTACAAATCGATAGTGTTTCATGTACCGGATCGACTCTCCACGGGATTAAAACGAATAAAATTTAGCGGTGTATATGGCTAAACGAGGATCATCAAATGCTAGCTTAGGCCATATCATAAAGTGATCAATTCTGAGATCTGACCACGACATATACGTAGGTAATAAAGCTTCACACGCCAAAAATTGCATTTGTTCACATTAGCTAGTCTAAACGTAAGTAGGTACAATTTCAAGTTCATTATGAATACAGTGTTTTCTTTGTCTAAAACAGTCATAATTGTGAATATCTACACTAATATTATAAAGAGGTAAAGTTGGTTTTTTCATTTTTGTTTTTCTTTTTTGTTTCTATGAGGTTAATCTCTGAAAGTACTGGTCTGATTGCTTTCACTGATAGAAAGCTGCTTTATTCCTGAGTGACATAGGCTATATTTCATTTTTCATTAACCTTTCAAGTATCTTCACGATTGATAAGAGATTAACACTGATATATACTTATATTTGGAAATCACGGAATTTACATTCTTTACAATTATATCTAAATATGTGGTCAGTTTATGTTGTTGAATGTTTTTCCACCTAGGAAAAACACTAGGTACTATTATTATTCTGTCTAACTGTATTCAAGTCAGTCTTTAAGCATAGGTAAATTGATCATTAGATAATTATAACATAGCGTATTGAAATTTCAAATTCAAATAATTATAAAAGCGCAAAAATGGCAGTGTTACATTGCGGGTCGAACCAAAATTGGAATGTCTACGGAACCGTGAAGGTTGGTATATTTCTTTTAATTTTTAAAATAAACTTTGCTTCACACTAGAACTTTTTTCTGTATCTTGGGTGCGCGTGTAGAAAAATCAAACTGACTTGGCCAACTTGCCATAAAAAGATGTAGGTACAAACCGCCCGCGCCCGGTTCTAACAAAGAGTCGACGCGCAATTCAATATTTACATGATACAAAGAATGATGCCAGGGATTCTATGAAATCTCCTAATAGTTATGTGTCATATCGTTGGATAGGTAATTTTGAACTGAATAAAAGTTACTATGATACTAAGTTCCAAATCTTAGTCCGTTTTCCGTAACGTAGAGTCCCGTTTTACCCTTTGATACGGAACCCTAGAAATGCGGTAGTCCGCGTCCACGGCGTAGATACTTACTACTGCTAGTAAATTAATTAAACATCTAATTAATTAAACTGTTTAATTCATTAAACCCCAAGCGAACGCCGTTAGCGCTGTCATTGTGTCTCTAATGCTTTGATCACACGTACCGAGTAAAACGGCGAGACAGATAAAATGTTGCTCGGCCTAGACAGTGATGTAAGCGAGTTGTAGAGATAAGCGCTCGGCCAAGCACTCGGCGTTTTGTTCATACGTACCGAGTATTCGGCCGAGAGCACTGTCTCGCCTGTTTACTCAAAGGCATAAGTGACGGTATTCGAAAGTTTAAACTACTAGTAATGCCTTGATCACACGTACCGAGTAAAAGGGCGAGACAGTAAAATGTTGCTCGGCCGAGACAGTGATGTAAGCGAGTTGTATAGATAAATGGTAGGCCGAGCACTCGGCGCTGTGTTTACACGTACCGAGCACTCGGCCGAGAGTACTGTCTCACTCGTTTACTCGGTACGTGTGATCAAGGCATTAGTGTATTTTCATCTATGCGAACTATTAAATCCAATCCCGCATCAAAATCGTGATCCCGCGGTATTGGTAACTTAAATCTGCGGAAAATCTGCTGAAATTTGCGGGATTGGGATTTTTTTTAAAATATTTGTTTGTTTTTAAGTGGCCTAGGTTTAGGCCATGGTCCGAAACGAAAGGAAATGGGAGGCGGTCGCCAAATAAATGTTTTTTTTTCTTTTTATTATGGTTATAAATATTTTTGTTTCAGGTATATCAGTGAAATAACTGATGTCGGAAAAGTAATGGAAACTGTAGATCAATCACCCGCCTATGTATCGGTGGCTGACTTCTACGCGGGAAAATCCGTTTTCATCACAGGTGTCACTGGATTCCTTGGAAAGGTACTTATTAACTTATATTTCTAGGGTTCTGTACCTGAAGTGGAAATAACGTAACCCTTAAAGGTTTGGGTCGAAGTTTCGTGGGGCCAAGGGTCTGCTTCTGAAAGGGAGGCCCGGCCCCGGTATGAAAGGCAACGAAGGAACGGGGTGAGTTTTTAGGGTTTTTTTTTTTTTTTTTTTCGATGGGAAAAATCATCTTATGACAACCCCCGCTCTTGGGCGGAGCGGAAGATAGTGTCAGACTCTTACTGACTAAAAAACCCATCCCGTTCCTTCAAGCCTTCATACCGGGGCTCGAGCGCCCTTTCGGTTTTTAGGGTTCCGTAGCCAAATGGCAAAAAACGGAACCCTTATAGATTCGTCATGTCTGTCTGTCTGTCTGTCCGTCCGTATGTCACAGCCACTTTTTTCCGAAACTATAAGAGCTATACTTACTGTTGAAACTTAGGAACTAGATGTATTCTGTGAACCGCTTTAAGATTTTCACACAAAAATAGAAAAAAAGCTATAAATTTTGGGGGTCCCCATACTTAGAACTGAAACTCAAAAATTTTTTTTCATCAAACCCATACGTGTGGTATCTATGGACAGGTTTTTAAAAATGATATTGAGGTTTCTAATATCATTTTTTTCTAAGTTGAATAGTTTACGCGAGAGACACTTCCAAAGTTGTAAAATGTGTGTCCCCCCCCCTATAACTTCTAAAATAAGAGAATGATAAAACTAAAAAAAATATGATGTACATTACCATGTAAACTACCAACGAAAATTGGTTTGAACGAGATCTAGTAAGTAGTTTTTTTTTAAACGTCATAAATCGAAAAAAATATACTATTATTAAAACATCGATCAAACACAAGAACAGTTAATCAAACACAAGATCAAACATAAGAAGTTACAACGAACTACAAGAACTTTTATATTATGCTTGCTGCTACGGAACCCTCCATGGGCGAGTCCGACTCGCACTTGGCCGGTTTTTTAGTCAGTAAGAGTCTGACACTATCTCCCGCTCCACTCAAGGGCTGGGGATTTTATTTGGATGATTTTTACCCACGAAAAAAAAAAACCATAAAGAATTATTCCCATCCCGTCCGTCTGTCTATCTGTCTGTCGAGACCTTTTATCTCGGGAACGCGTGGATATATCGAGTTGAAATTAAAACCACTTAGTTTTAGAAATTAAAACTAAGTGGTTTTAATTTCAACTCGATATATCCACGCGTTCTCTCTGCGGTCCCTTGAAGTTGCGAAAAAATTAAAATTCTAAATTAACAAAAAAAAAAAACCGGCCAAGTGCGAGTCGGACTCGCCCATGAAGGGTTCCGTAGCAGCAAGTAACATAATATAAAAGCTCTTGTAATGTTTTGTAACTTTGATCGATGTTTTAATAATAGTGTATTTTTTTCGATTTATGACGTATTAAAAAAAAACTACTCACTAGATTTCGTTCAAACCAATTTTCGTTGGCAGTTTTTATAGTAATGTACATCATATATTTTTTTTAGTTTTATCATTCTCTTATTTTAGAAGTTAGAGGGGGGGGACACACATTTTGCCACTTTGGAAGTGTCTCTCGCGCAAACTATTCAGTTTAGAAAAAAATGATATTAGAAACCTCAATATCATTTTTGAAGACCTATCCATAGATACCCCACACGCATGGGTTTGATGAAAAAAAAATTTTTGAGTTTCAGTTCTAAGTATGGGGACCCCCAAAATTTATTGCTTTTTTTCTATTTTTGTGTGAAAATCTTAATGCGGTTCACAGAATACATCTACTTACAAAGTTTCAACAGTATAGCTCTTATAGTTTCGGAAAAAAGTGGCTGTGACATACGGACGGACAGACGGACAGACAGACAGACAGACAGACAGACAGACATGACGAATCTATAAGGGTTCCGTTTTTTGCCATTTGGCTACGGAACCCTAAAAAGATAGGGCCGTTTATATCGCTAAAAACGTACCTATATTTCGACACTCTCAAGGGAATCTAAATTCATAGGGTGCTTCCCGTTGACTCAGTCCTGAAATTTGGCATAAAGTAAGGTCCCATAGCACAAGTAAGTATAGGAAAAAATCTAAAAACTGTAAAATTGTAGTTGCGTCAATCATCTTCAAGACTCCATCCGGGATTTGAACAATTTACAGTACAATTCACGGATGATGGCGGCCATGAAGTTAGCCTTTGCGAACGTTCGCGCATACTACACTCTTCTCGCACACGCACGTCGCCATTTGGTTCCTAAAACACGTTACTGCGCAGCCTTCTCCGCAAGCTTCACGGCCGCCATCATTCGTGAATTGTACTGTATATATGTAGGTAAGTTTGTACGGAACCCCCAGTGCGTGAGTCCGACTCGCACTTGCTCAGTTTTTTTTCTTAAATTTTGGGTGTTCACTATAACTCTCTGTTCAAAAAAAACAAAATCACGCCGTATTGACAAAACGCCCGTTTGTATTTGGGCTCAACGTAACTATAAGCCGCTTGGACAAATGCAAAGTACACATAAAAGGGGGCGTACTTTATTTCAGCCAAATTAAAATCTGGCTGTGTGCGCGGTAGCCGCATTACTTTACAGCGACATTTTTCAATCCGGCGCGCCAACTTGTAATTCAGCGTGTTATTGAATATAGCTGTATCCAACTAGTCGAGAAAACTCATAATAATGTAGATAACAGATAGACGGTTCGTAAATAGTCCTATCTAGTATACGATGAACATACGCTTAACAAATAATTTATGGATGGATTTTGTAAAAAAGCATAATGACTGGAAAGGAGGTGACTAGTGAGTTATGAGATTACTCATTCTTACAATTTGGGCAAAACCAATTAGGCAACACCTTTGTTGAATTAACGCATTGGCGTAACATCAACAAAGATGTATTGGCCTGTTGGTCTAGTGGTTAGTAGCCCTGACTGCTATGCCGGAGGTCGTGGGTTCGATTCCCACCCAGGACAAATGTTTGTGTGATGAGCACGATCATTTGTTCTGTGTCTGGGTGTAATTTATCTATAATATGTATGTATTTAGCAATATATAAGTAAGTTTATCAGTTGTCTAGTAGGTACTCATAACACAAGCTCTGCTTAGCTTGAGACTAGACGGCGTTGTGTGGAATATTATTTGGAATATTAAAGATGTATTGACAAGCAGAATATAATAGCATTTATTCGGGGAAAGCAATACAATATACAGCAACCTAAAATAATAATATTAAAAAAGAGTACAGAAATACAATACAGTTGCGCTGAGCGTGCCCGAACCGAAAGGGTCACCAACTCAGCAATTGCTGGGCGTCAAACATTCAGCACTGGGACGATACGATCCAGGACTCTGCAGCGATGTATTCAGCCTTGGCCACTTTCACTTTATACTTTCACCTTTTGTTTGCAGGTATTTCTCGAGAAGCTGCTGTACAGTTGCAAAGATATTGATAAAGTTTTTGTTTTGATCCGAGACAAGAAAGGCATTAGTGCCAAACAAAGGGTTGGAGAGTTTATTGACAAACCGGTAAGTAATAGTTCAAGTAGAATCATATAATGTTTTAACATAACTAGTTAGTGTTTGACTGCGATCCCACCTATGGTAAGCAGCGATGCAATTGTTGATGGTAAAGCGTAGGTACTAGTTTATTAAGAGCCTCTTCACTTTAGGAGACAACTAAATTATAATCGGAGGGGAAGACCGCAGCAGGCAAATTGTTCCAATCCTTCCATGTAGTACGTGCAAATTGTATCAGAGCTTCGTAGTACGCAGTGTAAATGACGAGGCGAAACGCTTAGTCCGGACCGTAGAGGTGTCAATATACTCTGGTAGTTGAAAGTAGGTATAATATGATGCTTACGCAAAATTGCTGATGGTGACGTACCTAGTTCCCTTCGAAATGTTTGTTGACGGTGTTAATCTATGCGTTACTTTCGTGAATTTGCGCCGTCAGTTCGTTCGGTCAATGGTCATCTCGTGCCACGGTGTATTTTATTTGTTGTTTTAAAATATTAGTTGGTAGGTAGGTACCTATATCCTCATTCCCACCATTTTAAGTAGGTATCATTTGGACACAATGTAATCAATGTTTTGTTTAGTTTCTTATATTTTTTGGCGCTTTTTAAGGTCGTTCATGGAATATTTTTTTTAATAATTGCAGCTATTCTCAAGGTTAAAGGAAGAACGTCCAGATGACTTCAAGAAAGTGATACCTATAGCGGGTGACCTGAATCATCTCGATCTCGGAATATCAACAGAAGATGTAGAAATACTTTTACAGAAGGTACAAACTTATTATTATAGTACTAGCTGAGGGGTGCTTGAGGGAGGTCGTCTGCGGCGAAGCTGGTGTGACCATTTAGAGGCCTTACCACATGTTAAAATGTCTAGTGTGCTAGAGAGAAAGAGGGACTGAGCTATACACTATCCTATAGCTCCATTCCTTTAAAAGTTCAGTTTAGTTCGTCAAATGGATACGTGCGGCCTCTGATCATGTTTGCAGGGCTAACTTGGTCAGAGACCGCCTTAGACAGAGAGGTTCGGAAGGAGAAACGTGCTTTGTCAAACAGAGGGAACCAAAGGCACGAGCTTTCATGAGAAGTGGTCCTATTGAAGCTGACTTCCACCGAATAAAAACTTTGTTTTTTACCCGAATTTAGCCACTTTCCGAAATACAAAAACCATCAATCAATTTATATTTCAGGTATCTGTAGTATTCCATGTGGCTGCAACCATAAAGTTCAATGAGGAGTTGAAAGACGCCGTCAACACAAATGTCAGAGGAACGAAATATGTGCTACATTTGTGTCAGCGTATGAAGAATATAAAGGTATGTTATTTATTAGCCTCAGGCCAAGTCATGAAGGTACTTAGCTAATTTTTTCTTCCATCTGCAAGAGGTGCGAAATTCCGTACAAATTTCCATACCCTGAGTAACCCCTTTAGAAGAAAAACTTTGTAAGTGGTCAGTCTCGTTATAATTTTCATATGAGGCTCGCTTTTACGAAATCTCTTGCTTCAAAACCCAGCGGCTTATAGGCGTACCTCACGCACAAGTTTCAACACAGGTACACAGAACACCGTGTAAAACTAATGAGTATTAGGTACCAACCACACGCACGTAGGCCCATTCTTGATGCTTGTCCGTGTTTTATTATCTTATCTATACATCTACTTATAGAAATAAAATTTGAGTGTCTGTTTGTAATATTGAAATAACTGCTTTTTAATACATGCATATGAATATATATACGGTACCTACACCAAAATAATTTTTGTCTGTCTGTCTGAAACAAAACTAAACATTGCACTAGTTTTTTTCATTGGCTTTTCAGGCATTTGTCCATGTGTCCACGGCCTACTGCAACACAGATAAGCCGATACTAGAAGAGAGGGTTTATCCACCGCCAGCTGATCTCGGTGAAGTGCACAAGTTTCTGGAGTCAAACCATGACAGGACACAAGTTAAAGCGTTACTCAGTAAGTTTTATATAGGTACTTCTTCTGTTTGGGTAGCTACGTTAATTCGAGTATCAAACATTTTTAAGGATATATTTGTGAAGATGAATGATGCTGTTTGGAAACACATTCACAGAATTATTATAATAGAAATAGACAGAAATGGCAGGACGATAATATCACCGCGCATAGTTTCGCAATTTTTTTTTATATGTACATCGAATTTTAACATGTAAATTAACCTAATCATTCTGATATTACAGAAGGACTACCGAACACGTACACGTTCACAAAGGCGTTAGCAGAAACCTATGTTGCTGAAAATCATGGAAACATCCCCACAGTTATCATAAGACCAGCCATTGGTAAGCAATACTTATAACTTTCTTATTTCTTGCAGCTTATAAATATCCCAATAAATCTATCTGTTCTTGACGGTAAAATTGGTGAACCACTTTTTTTATTACTTCGATACTATGTAGGTATGGGTTGAATACAAATAAAATCCTTATTTTGAAACGTAAGAGCGGGACAAACTGATTGGAAAATATTTTCTTCAAACATTTACGGTAAAGGCGACTATACCTTTTTTGCCCTATGATGAGTTCCCTGACAGTTCATTTTTTTCCGTGGCACGCATACTACTTTAGATTACTAAAAAATAAACTGGCAAAAAAAATAAAAATGAAATGATAAAAAAAATATTGTCTTTCGTAAATTAATAAGTAAATTATTGTGGTTATAATTAACTGTTAATAAATTAAGTAAATAAAATAAAAAAGTATAGAACTTAAAAATGTGTAATGCGTTAAACGGAACTTCTGCCAATAGAGATTGACACTACTCGACGACACACTAATCGACAAAATCGGAGCGGCCATCTTGTAATCGCATGTAACGGCAGAAAATTGGAAAAAAGTAATAGAAAAAACTCAAAAAACTATAACAGAGGACTGGAATAAATATATCCGGATCGACCGAATTAGGGCCAATAATTAATAATCGCGGTTAGTTGGAAAAGATTCCGATTCCGATATGGATACGAGCTCAAATCAAGAGTCAAGTTCTGACAGTGAATAATAAATAAATTATTATTTTGAACAGACTGCATTTTATTTACCACTAGCCGTTCCCCGCGGTTCCGCCCGCGTTATTTCAGGTTTTTAGTTTTTGTCAGGTTTTTTGGTTTACTGTAAAATTTCTTTAAAATCCGTATAGAGTAGAGGGTAGAGGCCATATTGCTTAACAGACGCTTTAATGATCAAGCATGAGAATTTACGTGAAGTTATGTCATTTTTTTTGGGAGCTTTAAAGCGTCTGTTAAGCAATACGGCCGACGGAATGTGCCTGGGAGTATTGGTGACTTGATTTTAAAGATATTGCCTACAACAGACGTAAAAATCCGCCTTGAGAAAATACGTGAAGTTACATCATTTTTTTGGGAGCTTTAAAGCGTCTGTTAAACAATACGGCCGACGGAATGTGTCTGGAAGTATTGGCAACTTGATTTTAAAGATATTGCCTACAAAATACGTAAAAAACAGCTTTAAGAATTTACGTGAGGTAAGTAATAATTTTATGTACCTACCTTGATTACCTGATACCTGAAAATTGGCTGTCTAGACCGCAAGCTAGCTGGTAGGCATGCGTTCTTAGTACATACTAATAGTACTCAATCGTCCACATTTCGTTCGTCAGAAAATACGTGATGTTTGGCGGCCTTAGGATCTTGGACTAGTAGACTAGTTCTTGCGTGAAAAAGTAACAAACATCCACACACACATACAAACTTTCACATTTATCATCTATAAATCTAAAATCGGTAATCCGATTCCATTTTCTTTGCCAACTGATTCGTTATTGTAAAAAATCGATTAAATTTCGTTAGGTCACATCACTATAATTGTCAGACAAGAACTGTCAGGGAACTCATCATAGGACAAAAAAGGTATAGAAGACTGATTAAGTTTCTCCAAGACTTCCGAAACTGACTGTTTCATCGACCTCAGTCTCAGATAAGTAATTGAGGCCGATAGTCGGTGACTATCTACTTCACAATAGTGTGAGTTGTTGACAAGTTTACCGCATTTGGCTCTCTGATTGGTCAAGAACGCAAGAGAATCAAAACGAAACGAGCGTAATTTGGCTAGGCCTACTGCACTTTATGATAAACTATTATTTCCAGTGTCAGCATCGCTAAGAGAGCCTATAGCAGGATGGGTGGACAACTGGTCAGGTGCCACCGGTATGCTAGCTGCAGTTATGAAGGGTGCCACAAGAGTAATACTTGGCGACGGCGAAAATACCCTGGACCTGGTGCCAGTAGACTATGTGGCAAATCTCACCATTGTGGCTGCTGCGAGATGTAGTAGGTAGGTTGGACTGAGCATTTACTATTGGATGAAACATCGTTTTTCCAGATCGATGTTTTGATATGTGTTTGAGGTGAAGTGGGGTGACATAGCCTCACCCTGGGTGAGGTGCTCACGGCTAAAGTAATACCTAATAACCACTATGGGTCGATTTTCAAGGCCTGGCAAAGGATCTGAGGTCGACCTTTAGATGGGTGTCCATATTAACATATCAAGATTCCTCCTAGCCAGAAGCCTAAAAATTGTACACTGGCCTTGCCAAGGGGTATCGTGTTACCCACGACAATTACTGGATTGTCGAGGTCAGATAGGCAGTTGCTCTACGTAAAATACTTACATTCAGTTGCATCCGCCTTTACTGGGAAACAAAAGTTAGTTGGCAGTTCAATTCTAGCGGCTCTGACTTAGCTCGCTAAAGATGACTCTAATGAAGTCTAGATGACGTCGTAGGGACAGCTGTGTAGGTGTCTTTTTATTTCTTTAGTCAACTCAACGCCCGCACTAGTGTAAAAATTTCTTTCACAAACTTCTTTCTGCAAGGCTGCAATGTCGTTGATTCTCTGTACGCATCTCTGTTTCAGTTCTGACACAATTGCTGTTTATAACTGCTGCACAAGTTCCTGCAATCCTGTTACGATAAGAAATATGTTCAAGTACTTAAAAAGAGCAGCTTCAAAGAACGGATTTGGTAAGTTCAACTTTAGTTTCTATGAAAAAGACGTGTGTTCTGATGGCGATTATTTTTAAAGGATCAACGGAATAATGGCTGTTGAGTTACTACAGCAGCCTCGGCGGTGGTAGACCCCGAGTTGTTTGGAATTGCTACAATACGTAGCAGTCCTGTTTGTATTTCCTACTTTCTTTTGTTCTGACCACGTGACTGAGCGTTAAGACGACATCATTCCCGTACATTTGAAGCTTTCTACAAGCGTTAACTATTGCAGATTAGAAACTTGGCTAGGGGTACTGGCTGCAAGGTCAACTCGGAGCGTTCGACGCAAGCGAAACGTTTGTAACTTGGCTAGGGGGCAGACATATTTCATTATTCGCTTGTAGCGTTAACTATTGCAAATTAGCAACTTGGCTAGGGGTACTGTTTTTAATTGCTACGAACCGTAGCAGTCCCGTTTGTACATGCTACGGGGCGTAGCGGTGTCCAACTTTCAATTGCTACGAGCTGTAACAGTCCGGTGTATATTACGTGGCGTAGCGGTGTCCAATTTTCAATCGCTACGAGACGTAGCAGATAGCGATGGGCGACTCGAGTTATCTAACTCGAGTAACTCGAGTCAGACCGTAAGCGAGTCAGCCCGAGTCAATATATCTGCAAACCGAGTTGACCCGGAGAGAGCGCGCGGCGGGCGGTGCGGTGGGTTGGCGGCCCGCGGCTAGCCCGCGACTCGCGAGGCCCGAACGACTTCGAACGAGCCCGAATCAGCCCGATGACCGAACGTCCGAGCCGCGAGTGAAAGAGCTAGTTTTCGTTCTTGGTTTCTTAGCAGACGGTTTGTCAGACAGAACGAGAACTAATGTGTGAGTTTTGACATAGAAAGCCAGCTTGCTTTTTTGGTTTGTTTACGTTTTTGTTATTGTTACTTCGTTCGTTGTTTATTGTTTTGTTGCCGTTTCATTAGTTTCTATTAGTTATTTTTATAAAGTTATCTATATTGTATTTTTTGAACTTAAAACTGGTATACATTCAGAAATAAGTGCCATTACTTAGATGTTGATTAGCTTTTTTATAGGTTTTACTTGATAGATAGATGACCAAATACCAAACGGTGCGGTGTTTAATTTAAGGAATAAAGTGCCATTATTATTTTAGTTTCTTATTATTTACGAGATGAAAATGTTACCATTCCTTTGCGCTACATAAGTAGTTCGTTTTGCGATGTGATGTTTGTAAACGCTAATTTATAAACGTCTGATTTTTGAACGGGCTCAATTTTATTTAACTACCATTGAATTGACTCGACGCCGCCACGCAGCCCGCGGCCCGCCGAACCCGAGCACGTAGCAAACTAGCAACCCGCGGAACGATGCACCGAGTTGAACATTTACTGACTCGGACGGACAATGCGGCGACGCGGCAGACTGAACGAGTCAACTCGAGTTGCAACTCGAGTTGGTAAGCGAGTCAACTCGAGTTACTCGAGTTACCAAAAAGTCGACTCGGCCCATCGCTAGTAGCAGACAGACCCGTTTGCTTTTTCTACTTGTAGTAGCGATGTCCTGTTTTCAATTGCTACGAGACGTAGCATATCCGTTTGCATTTCCTACTTGTGAGTAGCGGTGTCTTGTTTTCAATTGCTTACGAGACGTAGCATATCCGTTTGCATTTCCCACTTGTAGTAGCGGTGTCCTGTTTTCAATTGCTACAAGACGTAGCGGACCCGTCTGTATTTCATACTTGTGAGTAGCGGTGTCTTGTTTTCAATTGCTACGAGATGTAGCAGATCCGTTTGCATATCCTACTTGTAGTAGCGGTGTCCTGTTTTCAATTGCTACGAGACGTAGCAGATTCGTTTGAGTTTCCTACTTGTGAGTAGCGGTGTCTTGTTTTCAATTGCTACGAGACGTAGCAGATCCGTTTGCATATCCTACTTGTAGTAGCGGTGTCCTGTTTTCAATTGCTACGAGACGTAGCAGATCCGTTTGCATTTCCTACTTGTGAGTAGCGGTGCGGTGTCCTGCTTTCAATTGCTATGAGACATAGCAGTCCTTTTTGCATTTCCTACTTGTAGCAGCGGTGTCCCATTTTCAATTGCTACGAGACGTATGTCCCGTTGTCATTTCCTACTTATAGTAGCAGTGTCCTGTTTTCAATTGCTACGACACGTAGCAGATCCGATTGCATTTCCTACTTGTGAGTAGCGTTGTACTGTTTTCAATTGCTACGAGACGTACTGTGTCCCGTTGTCATTTCCTAATTGTAGTAGCGGTGTTTTGTTTTCAGTTGTTACGAGACGCAGCTGTCCTGTTGGTACTTACTATTTATTGCATGTGTGGGATGTATTGTATGCCTAAATATTTTCCGTGCTTGAATAGGACCCATGACATGCACTCCAGCACCCAATAGCTGAGCCATGGCACCAACTGTGCCGTCAGTGTTACATATTGCGTTATTTTGTTTTAATTCTTAATGTTTCTTTTTTTTCTGTTTTCTAGATGACTCACAAATGTCTCTCACCTTTACGAACAAAAAATGGACGTTATCAACGCTTACGTTTTTATTACAAACAACACCTGCTTACTTTGCAGACTTATATTTACGAGCGACAGGGCAGCAACCAAAGTGAGTGCAATGTTAATTCTTCTCATTAAGTTCCACTAATAATAATAATACATGTTTTTTTTTATATTAACAAACGATTATTAACTCAACTAAACTATGAATAAACAAAAAATAACAGATAATGTACATACATACGTAACATTAATCGATAAAATGTTGAGTTGTCGAGTTCGTGTACCGACGTGTGACGGTGTAAATATTCATACAGTTAATAACACTCAACTAACACACTATCACCATTTCTCCAGGTACATGCAAATTCAATCCAGAGTGGTCGCCGGTCGGGATATCCTAGAATTCTTCACATCCAACTCCTGGGAGATGAAGGCAGATCGTACGCGCGCCCTTCACGCGACTTTATCACCCAAAGATCGACACCAGTTCCCCTGCGACCCCTCAAATATCAACTGGAGTGAATATATAGAGCTGTACATAGAAGGAATCAACCGGTTTCTGTTGACGAAACGCGTTTAGCTTAAGTTAAGGGAAAGGAGCTTGTATATTTTTAAGTTTAAGTCATTTTTATTTTGTAATTTTTTTTTATTTCACTCCAAACTTCTCCTATGGGGAAGCGTTGTAACCCTTTTAAAGGATTATGGAGGAAACTTTAATAGAAACAAGAGTTAGGGTCACGGCATATCGAAGAAGACACGATTTCGACAAAAAGACGATCGCGAAAATGCGCTCTAAGTACTGACTTTAAGGGCTAAGTATATTTCACGAGGACATCATGGCGGTGCGAGCAGTTGCGCTGCCATGGTGTCCCAGTGAAATATAGAACTAAGCTACCAAACTAGACACCATAGACACTAGAGTCGTCACACGTCTGAGCTGGTCGCGCCACCAAATTGGTTGCGCAACCAAACGGACATTCATCATTCTCTTATATATAAATTAAAAAAATAATTAAATATGTCTGCCCCCCTAGCCGAGTTACAAACGTTTCGCTTGCGTCGAACGCTTCGAGTTGAACTTGCCGCCTCTCTTTTTTGTTCTGACCACGTGACTGAGCGTTGAGGTGACGTCATTCCCGTACATTTGAAGCTTTCTACAAGCGTTAACTATTGCAGATTAGCAACTTGGCTAGGGGTACTGGTGAGTTAACACTCTATAGAGCTGTATACATTTTGTTGGTAGCGGCGATGGGCCGCGCCGCCATGGGTCTTGTTGAAATATAGCCCTTAGTGTACTGACACTATGTTAGATTTTCACTTCGTCTCAACATAATATACCTTGACCCTTGTTTATAAGTTTTCTATTTATTTCATGGTAAAGAAGGGGCTTCTAATAAAAGTGACGTAATGACACTACGAGTACAGTTTATCTTAAGTTTGTTTTTACAAGAAATTCTGTTGTAGGTACTCTGGATGAATTTACAAGACATACATTGTTGTTAATCTAGTTAGTATCTGTTAAGTTGGCTTTTTTTTGGCTTGTAAATATTATTATATTTATTTTAAGCTGATTATTTTAAACTTTTTATTGCTAACCTATATTGTGTCTGTCCACCTACTGCCAGGCAAATGCATCATGCCTTTCTTCTTTTAAACCTCTATCTCTGGCGCGAATTTTGAACAGGTCCCACAAAATTGATTAGATCGTCTGGCCAGGGCCAGGGTTTACTGCGAAGTGTTTTTAAGACGTCGTGGTAAGGACTTTGTCCTGAACCTGGTCAAACGAGCGAGAAAGAGGGATGGAGCTATACACCTTAAAGCTCCATTCTTTTAACAGTTTATAGTCCAAGATCCCAGGGCCGCCAGACGTCACGTATTTTCTGACGAACGAAATGTGGACGATTGAGTACTGTTAGTATGTACTAAGATTGCATGCCTACCTGCTAGCTTGCTTAGACGGCCAATTTTCAGGTATCAGGTAATCAAGGTAGGTACATAAAATCATTACTTACTTTACGTAAATTCTCCAAGCTGATTTTTACGTATATTTTAGACAATACCTTTAAAATCAAGTCGCCAATACTCCCAGACACATTCCGTGGGCCGTATTGTTTTACAGACGCTTTAAAGCTCCCAAAATAATGACATAACTTGACGTTCAAATCAAATCAAATCAAAAAATATTTTATTTCACATAGGCCTACATGGGCACTTATAAAACGTCAGAAGCTAGTGCACGGTTCCAAATTGGTCGTTTCCTATGGAGAAGAACCGGCAAGAAACTCCATGGTTACTCTTTTGAAAAAAGTGGTTGTTTTTACAATATTGATAGATATTATGTGAGAACAGTGTAGACCAGTCAAATATTGTACACAAAAGCACAATAAAAATTATATCAGTAAAAAACAAAGTAAGTCGTAATAGGAAGTAGTCGAGTTCGTGGAGTATACAGTGTTCTCACATTCACATTACAAAAAGAGGCTATATAAAAAAAAAAAAAAACGAAATCAGGAATAATATAATAATTACAACTATCAATAAAATGTTAACAAAATAAATTACTAACAAATTTATGACAGTTGAAATATAAATAAAAAAAAAAAATATTGCAATAGCAATGTGTCACAGAGAAAAAAAAATGTATATAATTATTAAACATAATCACGTAAATTCTCAAGCTTGGTTTTTATATATGTTCACCAGGCAACTATTTTTATTTGATATGAGTAAACTGTAAGAGAGTGAAAAAGAGAGAGAGAGAGAGAAATTAATATATCATAATATATGTCTCACTCGGTCTCATGCGCGTGCTGATACCTGAAAATTGGTCGTCTAAGCAAGCTAGCAGGTAGGCATGCGTTCTTAGTACATACTAACAGTACTCAATCGTCCACACCACATTTCCTTCGTCAGAAAATACGTGACGTCTGGCGGCCCTGGGATCTTACTCTATTAGTTTAGGTCGTCAAATGGATCGTATCACAAGAGCTCGTGGTTGAGCTTTGGGCCAGCATTGCTGCTGTCGCCTTCGACTGCAACGTCCTTCCTCAGACGTCTACTGAGTGATGATTTTCGCCCCGGCAAAGCAAATTGTTCGAAGAACAGATGATCGATGGGGCACCATTGAGTAATGGACCGCAAAGTGGTGTTTTTACGTGGTCTGTTGGGTTTTATTGCCCGTTAGGATATTGTGAGGTGGACTTTAATTGTTCAGTATACCTAAGTGATCAACTTTGTGCAGGTGCCATTGGTTCCCCAAATTGATGAGCGCTGATCCTTGTGATTTCATTGGAGAGAGTGATTTTGTACAACCAGATGGGGGCACGTCACTATAATGGCAGTAAGTAACGTACGGGTACCCGATTTGTATAAGTACTTCGGGAAATGCCTGTGGCGCAAAGATCGGAGCGGAGGTCCGTTAGCTATCACTACGTCGATACAACAGCTGAAGGAGTATTTTTTTCAGACATATTTACCTACTATCAATAAGGAACTATTATCAAAAAGGTACTTATCGTCATGACTAGGGAATCCAATCCCGCATCAAAATCACGATCCCGCACGGGATTGAAGTCGGCAATCCCGCGATTCCCGCGAGATTTGCGGGATTTTGATTTTTTATTTCTTTTTTGTTTTAAGTAGTAATAAACATGAAAACCGATCAAGTGCGAATCAGACTTTCATCTTTTTTCGTACCGACCGACCGACCGACCCGACCGACCGACCGTAACCGACCGAGAGTAATTAAAAAAAAAAATTGTAAATATTTAAATGTAACTTTACGATTTTTATATAAAATAAGCTGCTTTTAGGGAACAATAAAATATTTAACAGACCTTCATCTTTTAGAAAATTAAATTCACTTTGGGGAATCCCTGGTCATATTGAAAGTGAAACGCACTTTAGTACCTAAACTGACATTGATTACGTTCCGATCCAGTTGCAATACAGGACAACACAAAATAGAAATTCAAAAATTATTTAACTACAAGGTAAAATCGAAAACAAAATAATTATTTTCCAGACAAATTCTATAAAAAATGTGTTACGAGGTCCGTGTAAAGTGTTTTATCACTTTTTATTAATGAGGATGAGCTGGGTCTAATAAATAATAATCAAAACGGTGACAAGTCGTCGGAATCCGATTTTCTTATAAAAAACTTCAATTAAGACTTGCGGGATCCCGCATGAGTAATCCCTCATTTCTGATCCTGCAGAAAAGCTGAGGGGGTCCCACATTTGCGGGATCCCGCACTTGCGGGATTGGATTCCCTTGTCATGACGATGCATCAAAGATATGATCGACGAAAAAACATTTGTTATGATTAAGGTCCTGGAATGAATCTATACAGATGATGCTATTGATTTTTTAATTCTGACCCCTACATATATTTACACTGGTAGGTATTAATATAGTACAGAAGTACTAATACGTACCCACTGACCCTTTAATAAAGAGGTCAGTGAAGTAACCCCTCCCTGATGCTACTCCAGGGCAAGGTGTTACACGCGTTTGAGATGTCCAAAGGCACCGCCAGCGACAGAATGATGTGTCGCCCCGAGAAGAGTTTTTTTTTTACATCATCACCTGGATGTCCAAATAGGAAAATCAAGAAAACTGGTACCTACTTAAATGAATACTAACTCATCGAATGCCGTAATTAGAGACACAATAAAAAGACAATTGCTTATGTCGAACTGTGTAACCTAAGACATTTAAAAGGTAACGTGGACCTTTGTAACAATTATCTAATTTTACGTAACAGGTACCTTAACCTGTCGATTGATTTGTTTTTTTTTCGTTCCATTTGGGCAGGCCTCGTCATCAGTACCAACTTAATTATCTTATTACAATGCGGGTGCAACACACATTTTATCATAGGTACTAATCAATTTGCGAATAATTGAACTGCCATTATAAATATTTTTATATTTCTCTCGAAAAAATCCCGCCAAAAACTCTATGACTGATAAAAGACCTTTTTTTGTTAATGTTTTTAGCTTGGATACTAAGTTCTTTAAGCCATATCTTTGTAGAATATGTAATTAATTTGTTTACCATTTCATTATGAATGTATACTTCCGGCATTCATTATGAATGTATACATCCGGCGGATTTATGTCGAGTTATATCACTTTTCACAGGAGTCACAGAATTATATCACGATTGAAAGGTTAATTTACTGAAATTACGCCTGTCCTAATGGTTCCACGTATTGTTCTGTTGTGCAGGCATATTTCACATCACAATATCTAGTAGGAATTAATTTGCAAACAATTAAAATAGTTAATGAACTTCACTCTAGGAAATCCTGCTATCCTCCCCAAAAAGTCTTCAAAAGACTTAACTACCTACTTAAAACAAATTAAAGGAAGCTTTTATCCAAAGAGAGGTCCATAATAAGAGTAATTGATTCGATAAATTTAAACTGACATTTTTGTTTAGTACTAGCAGCCCGTCCGTCCCGGCTTCGCACGGGCAATAAGTATATCCCCTGTTACTCAGGGTGAATGTAGCTTTCTAATGGTGAAAGAATTTTTTAAATCGGCGCAGTAGTTTTTGAGTTTATTCATTATAAACATACACACGCACAAAAATACAATTTTTCTCTCTCTAAAATATTATAATATTTTTGGTGAAATAAATAAAGCATATACAATCGTTTTAAAAACTGGCAGCATTGAACCAAATTGCAAATTTACCCTTAGTTCCGAATTACGACAAAAGCGATTTTATCGCGAACCCGACCAAATTTAATAGTCACAAAATCTATGAACTATCGAGTACTATGTGTGACGTTGCGCGTTGGTTGGGTTCGCGATACAATCGCTTTTGACACAATTCGGAACACGGGGTTAATCTATGCTGTGGTAACTAGGGATGGTGATTCTTTACAATGAAATTGATTTTTGAATCGATTTGAATTAATTGTAGACCAAAGAATCGAGTCCATTTCAAATTGAAATATTAACGATTGATCTCATAAAGATGGAACCATTGATTACTCAGGTCCTGCAGTGCAGGTACAGCCCCGGATCTAAGGGGGGGCAAACCGGGGCACTTGCCCCGGGCGGCAGTTTCATGGGGGCGCTAAATCCTTGAGACGAGAATTCGAAATATCGAACAAATGAAGCTTCTTTTCCTACAATCTCATAGGTTTTTATCAAGTAATTGAATCTTAATATAATATGTTTGAAAAACAAACTTTTCTATTTCCATACGCCCAGTTAGTTTTTGAACACATACTAAGTGATTTATAAACGCATCTTAACAGATCAAGTAAATTTTTGAACGCGTGCCTAGTGTCCGTGATCTTTCTGCCAAGGGGAATCATCAAAGGGGAAAAACATCTGCAAGCTGTGAGCGAAGCTTCAGCAAACTGAAAATAATTAAAACTTATCTACGTTCTACAATGAGTAAGGATCGTCTATCTGGCCTCGCGATCTTAGCCATTGAAAACAAAACCGCCTATGCAACGGACTTTGAGGAGCTAATAGATTCTTTCGCAGAAAAGAAAGCACGCCGTGTAAAGTTGTAGTCTTTCCTGGTTATATATTTTTTCTGTTTCTGTTTTATGTCACAAATGAAAGTTATTAGTTATTAGATAATAAAAAGTTTAAATTTATTAAAGGATTATTATTTTAACAAATGGTCACAAAAATGCTACTCATTGGCAGTATAACAGTTTTTCTCAAACAGTGAAGGGAGGGGGCGCCAGTATCAAGGTTTTGCCCCGGTTCGAAAAAATCGTAGATCCGGGGCTGTAGCAGGTACAGATGTTCATACAATAGTACAATGTGTATGACTGTGTTTCGTAACAGATGAGTAATTGAGAGCACTGTGTACAACATTCATATGAAAATTAACTTGATGAAAATACGCGCTTTGAACTTTATGGTTGTATTCCGTAGAAATAAATAACGAATTTCGATTTCAAACTGATTCACAAAATTGATTGATCGATCGAAATCGATTTGAAAAAACGATATCTCTAACCACAAAATTGATTACACGATTTGATTTTGGCAGATTTCAGATTGGCATCCCTAGTCGTGACGTTTTGGATGTGCTACTTGTCAAAAGTTGCAAACACTATTATTTTGTACTTTTCATTCAATAATTCGTAAATAAGTAAATAAAAGAGTTTTTTCACTAAAAATGAAGAATTAGATAAACAGTAACATTGTTAGATTTATTATAGTGCCAAGAAAATACTTGAATACATTTATTTGTAGATACAAAAAGCCAAAATGACGAACCTGGATGTAAGTATTATTATGCATTGAAAGTTTTGCGTATTTCTAAGAGAAGAGAGATTCTGAAACTATTAAAATTACCTTCTGTTCAATCATCTGTCAAATCAATAGCTTCAGTACCTTTTACTTCAATATTTTGTAGCAAAACTTGCTGATATCAACCTCATAGTGGCTTACCAAATGTCTCCATTTGTTGTATGAGTTACTATTTATTAAGATTGTGCTGTATTTATGGTGCAATAATGATGAGTTGTAACAAAAGAACACCAAGGGACTGTACAGTAAGTATTATTAATGCTACATTAAAATCTCTTTTCAAAGGTAAGCAACAGTAGTACAGACAGCAGCTCGGGCTCTTCTTCAGATTCAAGCAGCAGTGGAAGCACCTCCACTAGCTCAGGTTCTGCTTCTAGCAGCTCAGACTCTGAATCTTCGACCTCAGACACCCCCGCAACCACCACAACCAACAATACACCTGCACCAAAATCTCCTCAAAAAGTTGAAGAAGTCAAAAAGAAAGAAGAACCGAAACCAAGAAGGCCTTCTAAAGCAAAAGTTTCCTCTTCAAGTGATGATGACGCTCCTAAACCAGCGAGTCCAAAACCAGCGCCACCCAGAAGACGTATCTCAGCAAAACCAAAGTCGGCAGCAGCGGTACTTGCTAAAGGGAAAACTGCACAAAGAATGTCTTCTGGAGCAAAAACTCCTAAGCCCATTCCAAAAACGATACCGAAAGCAGCACCAAAACCTGATGCAAGTGGATTGAAAAAGAAGAGCATATTCTCACCTGACAATAGTTCTGAGTCTGAATCGGAAAGCAAATCTTCCACAACGAAATCTCCGAAAGGTTCTCCGAGACCTAAACGCAGTTCCACAAAGTCTAGCGATGAAAAAGATACTTCACCAGCAACCACTCGTAACAACAGTGCGGACAATGATGATTCTAACTCTAAATCTGATTCAAATGCGAAACGTAAAAGCGTGAACAGGCCTAGTGGGCCGCCTCCAAAGAAGTCTATTGAAGATAAGAGTGCATCATCATGTACTTCTAGTCAGTCATCGGTTGAGTCTGTATCTTCAGACAGTGATAGTGAACCATCACCGAAGAAGGAACCGTTGAAGACTGGGAAGACTAAACCACCTTCAAGTGCTATTAAGGTTTGTATTAACTAAATAATAATATTCCACAACTTTCACACAATGCTATCTTTTTTTTTTATTTGTTATAAACTAGTACTTGACTGCGATCCCGCCTGATGGTAAGCAGTGATGCAATCGTTGATGGTGAGGCGCACTAGCTTATTAAGGACCCTTGTTGTACGGGTACTAGTTAACTGATGAAAATTCTTATATTTTTCTAAATACAAACACAGGGTTATTTGTAAAACACTAGCAACCTCTCAGGACTATGTTAAGAACATCATAAACAATAACTTTTGTTCTATGACTTATAAACACATAAGACTTTTATAAAGTCATATTTTAGTTTATCAGATTTTCATAAAAAAATAAAAATATTTAAATTGAAGGGATAGTACAATAGTGGAGGGTAGTTGAACATGACCTTGACCTATTTACGAGCAGCCATCACTAGTCGGTCAGTCGCCTTGATGCGCTGGCGTCGGGTCATGCTTGTTCTTGTAGCGAAATTCGGCAGTGCGGACGTAAAAGATAATTATCTTTACATAATGCTGTATCAATATGCTAATGTCAAGTACTTGAAAGTGGTGCGAATGCTTGCTAGGTGTGATGAAAATGTTTCGAAAACCCGCTTACTATTACTACGAGAACAGCGCGCGGGAAGCATAAGTAGATACAGCAAAATACAGAGTGGAAATATGTTAGATAGAACAACGAAATCTTAAAGGTTGGTTTTTGGTAAATGTGTTATGTTTTGTAAAAAGTCATAGAACAAAAGTTATTGTTTTTGATGTTAGTAATACACCATCTCACCTGATGGTAAGCGATGATGTGGTCGACGATGAAGCACGCTTGCCTAGAAGAAACCAAATTGCAACCAGACACAGAACAAATGATTGTGCTCATCACACAAACATTTGTTTTGGGTGGGAATCGAACTCACAATCTCCGGCATACCAGTCAGGGCCACTAACTGTCAGTCAATTAAAATCAACCTGCATTGCCTTTATGAGTATTATGTTGGGGTTGGCTGCTAGTTTATTTAAATACAGCTGAATACCAGATTTTTATCTTGTTTCTTGCTAGTTCTTCTCCATAGGAAGCAATCATTTGAAAACGTACCCTAGTTTCTGATGTTTTGCATGTATAAGTATGTAAAATAATTTTATTACAATTTAATTAATAACACTATCAAAAGAACGAACAAAACAAAATTAACACTAGTTTAATGAATAAATAAGGAAAGAAGCGAAGAGGATTATAAGACGTGTTATTTAAAAGCTTAACAGTACTAAAAATCGACTAATCTCTTTACCTGAAAATTACAGCAAGAAATACGTGACCAGGCTGCAAAGAGCGGTGATTCAGGGGATTCAGCAGTGGCTACCATGCCAAGGAAGCTGACCAGAGCACTAGCCGCACGAGTGTCGAGAATGGCCACGGCTTCGAGACGAGGCAACACGGACACCGACTCCGATGTCGATGACAAGAGCAATGATAAGACGTAAGTTTTGCTTGTTTTTAAGTCAAGCCACCTTGCAGTATGCATATTAAAGCTAGAAATACATTAGACCGACAGACACGTGTAACACGCCTGAGTAATAATAATATTCCACAACTACCACAACGCCGTCTAGTCCCAAGCTAAGCAGAGCTTGTGTTATGGATACTAGACAACTGATAAACATACTTATATATTTCTAAATACATACCTACATGTTATAGATAAATTACACCCAGACACAGAACAAATGATCATGCTCATCACATAAACATTTGTCCTGGGTGGGAATCGAACCCACGACCTGCGGCATAGCAGTCAGGGCCACTAACCAATAGACCAACAGGCCAGTCAAAGAGAGAGTAGAACGATGTCGCGTGGCGTGTAGCAAGTTTAGCTCTACAAGTCTAGTTTCCATATAAAATGTATGGAGACCGACGCGCCCAGATCGGCGTGGGTGGCACACGTGTGAGTAGTGTAGTTCTACCTTAAGTCTATTTGCGTTAAGAAAATAATAATACTAAGTAATTATTTTTAAATTTATTCAGAATTGTCGGTATTTTCATTTCTACGAATAGATCCAGTATTCACTTTTAAAATTGACTAAAGCGCATCTGTATTCTCTGAAGCTCGGCCCCGGTATGAAAGGCAACGAAGGAACGGGGTGGGTTTTTTAGCCAGTAAAAGCCTGACACTATCTCCCGCTCCGCCCAAGGGCGGGTATGTTATCTGGATGATTTTTACCCACCAAAAATAAAAAATAAATGACCAATGTGAATACGGCTTTCTATTTCACTATGATCTAATTGGTCAACAGGCATGGAGCTAAGCTCAGTGACAGCAAAGACTCACTATTTTCTTGACGCGAATATACCTAGTTTCAGTATTTCTTTCTCCTCTGTACTTGCCTTTTATGGTCTAGATCAAGCTTAAGCTCTAAGAGAGGGCCGGCGTAATCCGTAAATGGCTGATGGCATGTCGCATGACTTCGAATGTTTGGTTCTGGGACATACCGGTTTCCTCAAAATGTTTTCCGTCATCACTTTGAGTAGTGGCAACGTATTAAGCGGGCACACGCGCGGTTCCACACAAAAGTGCTGCGTCGCGGCTCGCCGCGCGGGCACTTGTCGCGGACATCCGCGCCCCGCGCCCTTTTTTCTACATAATAATACATTAAAGTCTCCATCGACACGACTACATGCACACCGCTAAAGTTGAACTAGTGACACTTCTCAGGTAATAATCTGGTTTGTCGCGCGACGTCACGCGACGGTTGACCACGCGGCTACCTACTTTACGCAGCTTTGGCCCTAAGTTCTAATTGACTTTGTTTATAACTAGTATTTTCCTGCGGTTTTACTCCCGAAACCTATCCTATAGATACTGTGCATTTTTACAGGATAAAAAGTATCCTATGGCACTCTACAAGTGTGGCTTTCAGTAAAGGGGTTTTTGGAATTGAATCCAATAAGTACTTGGTAGAAATTATATTTTATAAATAAAACAACAAAATTAACTGGATGACCCGGCAACGGGCAAATATTATTCCGCCATTATCAACGAAAAAAATGGGGCCCTACTGCTTTATTTTTTCCTTTTTTTTCCGTTGTTTTTACCGCCTACTCCTGTAGGAGGTAAGAATACCCTACGACTTATGCTCAGACCTTTTTGTATTGTTGATAGGTTTACGCTTGACCGCTATCTCACCCGATGGAAAGCGACGATGCGGTCGATGATGGAGCGCTTTTACTTAGAGAGACTAATATTCTAAAGACCTACCAAATATATCTACACACTTCGATAAACACAGTCATGTGCCATAAGATTTTTTTATATTAAATAAATAACATTTTCATTTTGTCTGTTGTAGCAATTTGTTGCTTAGTTACTAATGTAATGAACAACGTGTGAAAACATCTACTACGATAACATCTTTCAATGACATATTCCAAATATAGAAATAAAATTAATTGTCGGGGAAAGTAAATAGACGCGGTATAGGACAGGTCGAGGTCGATCGGAAGTGGTGTGACATTTTTATTTGACATGTAGTCTAAAATGAATTTAAAGATTAGGAGGTTCTAGACTAAATATAATTCTATCAGCAAAGACTATTGTTAAAATACCAAAATGTAAGTAACAATTTTTTTTTTGAGGGTAATTGTCAAATAACCTCTCCCCCTCGCCGCAAACGCGCCGAAAAAAAATGTCGAAACTAATGAGTGGTTTGTTTCTATTCAAGCTGACCCAAGTACAAGGTATTTTCTTTTAAGCAACAAATCACTTACAAACATTACTTTCCAGGAGCAACAGCACGAGCAACAGCAACAGCAACAAAGACATGAAGAAGCCAATGAGAGGGCGTGCCCCTCCAGCGCGCTCTCCCACCGTGCTGCCCTCACCGCAGGAGCCGGCGAGACAACGCTGTCCTGTGCGCGGCTGTGACTCCAGCGGACACCTGGGTGAGTAGCACCCTCCCCCTCCTCGCTGCTCGCTCCCTCCCCACAGAAGCCGGCGAGACAACGCTATCCTGTGTGCAGCTATGACTCCAGCGGACACCTGGGTGTGCAGTATCCTCCCCTTCTTCGCTGCCCGCTGTCCTTCCCGCAGGAGCCGGCGAGACAACACCGTATTATAGTGTTTATTTACTACAACAAGGAACTTTATTTACTACACTAAAAGGAACACATTTCAATTAAAGAATTTGAATATGCCATTCGTTGTCGAGCAGTTAGCTTTGCCGGTAGACGCAGCCCACTAAGCTCACGCTATACCTCTTGAATTTGATTACGTTTTGCGGCTTCAGGATGTACCGCGTCCCGTTGTAATGCATGTCGCGTTATAGGATGAATCTACTGGCTGCTTCATCATCGTATCGTCTTTCTGAACTGACCTTTACAGTAGAATTTCATCAAAGATACATTTTCACAGGTGGAAAATCCAATAAGCATATGACTTGGGACGCCTGCCCGCTGTACCACAATGTGACACCAGCGTGGTGTGTCGCCGCGGGTGAGGAGCGAGCAGCCGCCGCCGGAGCGCGGCGCCGCGCGCTGCAGCAGCTGCAGCAGCGGCCGCGCGCCATGCCCACCCTCGAGCAGAGGGCGTACCAGCTCAAAGTGAAGGTAACATGCCTATAGCGCTGTAACAACGATTCAGAGCCCTGCCGACCCTGGAGTAGAGGGCGTACCAGTGAGCCAGGGCAATGCTGTCGTTAGAGTAAAAGTTGTAAGTACCAGATAAAAGTTCACTTGCTGCACCGCATCTGAATAGAAGCAGACCATTTATTCCAATAAAAAAAATATTTGAAGAGTTACTTCAAGCCAAATAAAATTTATAGGAATTTTCCTACCAATTAAAAGAATGTATCAATGATTAATTGATCCTTTCATATTTGAATTATATTTTGAATTTGTAGTTTATTCGCGTTAAGTAAAAGTGATGCATCGGTACAACTGCGAAGTAAAAGCGTAAGTCATGGGTAATTTATTCAATTGTTCAATATAAGTACAGTAATAATGGTGTAGCAAGGTAATAAAGAGAGTGCTATGTTATGCCAGAGGGTGTACAAAAATGTTTGTGAGAAATTAACAATCAAGCCAGCCAAGTCTCGGTACTTACATACATAAAATAATTAATAATTTAATAAAATAAGCCTGAACAATAAAAAAGACATTTTAAAGAATTCCATAATACAAATTAATTAATTATAAATAGTAATAGAAATCGATGTCGAGTCTTAGATGGAAAACAAATAATAAGACAATGTCAACATACAACACAAATGTCAATATACAGTGTTATTTGTAAAACACTAACAACCTTACAGGACTGTATTACTAACATCATAAACAACAACTTTTGTTCTATGACTTTTAAAAAATGATCATAGTTTGGTACATCAGATTTTCATTCAAAAATATAAATATTGATCGTTCTAAATATTACGAAGTCTATGCGAAGCAACCGATAGTACAATAGCGGAGGGTAGCTGAACTAGAACTTGACCTATTTACGGGCGACCCTCACTAGTCGGTTGGTCACCTTGATGCGTTTGCGTTGCGTCATACGTATACTAGTGTCAAATTACAATACTAATTTTAATATCAAATACTAATGATAATATACAATACTAATTTTAATATCAAATACTAATGATAATATACAATACTAATTTTAATATCAAATACTAATCTTAAAATACAATACTACTGTCAATTTACAAAAAATCAAATAACCAACAATACATTTATTTTATTTGTATGTCAACATTCCATTTTCAGGTTTTCCGACATATTCCGAAATATTGTAATTACTCTTTGTTCCCTCTCCTAGAGAGGAGGCCTGAGTCCCAGCGGTGGGAACATTAAAAAGGCTGATGTTGATGATGAGTCTTTGTTCACCAGTAAGGATTTTATTATAAGGCACATTCATACCAGGGTAAAAACTAGATCATGTAGCTGAACTCAGTTTCTGCTGCAGAAAATTAAAACATTAATTTTCTTGGATAGTGATGAGTCACTACTTAACGCGATACACTATTGTTAAGTTTAATAAAACCTTGAACATTTAGGGTGAGTTGCACCATTTAACTATAACGATGACAAAGCCGTTAACAGTTGTCAAATCGTCGAATTGACCAATAGGCGGCCGTTTCACGGCTGGTTATTGTTTGGTTATCGTTATAGTTAAATGGTGCAACTCACCCTAACAATCTTGCAGGACTGTATTACTAACATCGTAAACAACAACTTTTGTTCTATGACTTTTTATAAAACATAACTCATTTACCAAAAACGAACCTTCAAGATTTCGTTGTTCTATCTAAATAGCACGGAATAAAGAAAAAGTAGATCTACAGTAATATGTTACTACATATACTACATAGTCTTGAGAAGTAGCCAGTGTTTTACAACTAACCCTGTATAAGGGTGAGTTTCACCATTTAACTATAACCAAACCATAACCAGCCGTGAAACGGGCGCTAATTGGTCAATTCGACGATTTGACAACTGTTAACGGCTTTGTTATCGTTATAGTTAAATGGTGCAACTCACCCTTAGTCTTTTCTTTACTGGAGTATCTTTTACTGTCTAATTATGTTACTCTAAATTGGATCTTATTCCCCAGGACATGCGTTCAAAGTGGAAAGGCAGTCAAGAGTTACGGGAGAAACTGGCAGCGTCAGGCAACGAAGAGATCTCGGACGATAGAGAGCCGATCCTGGAAGGGTTTGCTCCAGATTACGACTTGAGACTGTTTAGAGAGGCACAGGCTTTGGCTGCCATCAAGATTGAAGAGGAACTTGGAGACATACCGACTGATAAGGGAACAAGGTATTTTGAAACATACTTTTTAACACAGTTACAATTGCCGAAACGGATCTTGAGCGCTCGGCGTCAGATTGGGGATCGCTTTGCTCATTCCATACATTGGCGAGCCAATCGTCTTCGTTGTAGCAACGCAGGGAACGAATCAGGAGTGACGTCTATGACGCGATGGCATGGCGAGCCAATCACTGACACTCCCCGCCCCTGCGTCTCACTTCGCACCACTAAAGAGACCGAATATTTGACTTCTGCGCAACTTGAAGCCAGCGCTCAAGATCCGTGACGGCAATTGTACTCGAATACTGGCTCACTGTAGAGCCGGGCAATCTCCACGACAATCGAATATGCCATATGAAAATCAATCCGCGAGTCATTTCTTGCAATCATTTGTTACTAAATATTATGTTTAGTCCCCCGGCTCTACAGAGTGTTAGGGACAGCCCTCCACAAACTTAGTAGACAAAACTGAACAACCTTTCATAAGATTTTTTTTCAGGTAGCGAAAAAAAAATTGGCCTCTCCATACAAACTGTCCAATCAAGATTCGAATTTTGTATGGTGAGACTGATTTTTTTTTTCGTTTCCTCCCTGTATCTATATATACCTCGACGGCAATGATATACGTGGACTTTTGTCATAGCCGTTATTCGACTCTATTCTGTCTCGACCGTGGACCGCAATAACAATGTTAAATGAGTTCAAATAATAAGGTAGTGGTTATTGAAATGAAAGTAATGTAAAATGGCATCAATGTATCACTGTTTATCCTGTGGTATTTTTGACAAAAAAGACCGAAATAGATAATTGGATAAATCAGGATCAATGGGTAAAGAAAAATAAAACAAATGCTCCATCATCATCATCAGCCTTTTAATTCCTACTGCTGGGACTCAGGCCTCCTCTCTAGGAGAGGGAATGGGCTGTAATCCACCACGCGGGCCTACTGCGGGTTGTTGACTGTCACGTGTCTTCGAATTTTTAGTTCTAGGACATGATGGTTTCCTCACGATGTTTTCCTTCACCGTTTTGAGAGCAGTGGTAATGAAATAAATTACACAAAGTAATGCGCCTGGCTGGGTTTGAACCCGCAACCCTACAACTCGTAAGTCGGAGCCATTACCACTCGGCCACCGCTCAATTTATTGGTAATTTTGCTAAGAATTTCGATCCAGTTTAAAAAAAATACTATATAAATTATGAGGAGTTCGTGGCTGGAATGAATGCGTGCAACCGACCCCAACGTATGTAGTTTGGAAAAGGCTAGGCAGGTTGAATATAGTGTGATAAACATGCAGTTACAATTGCTGCACATTTTAATTTATATGGTTTAACATTGACATGAACACGCCAGTGAATTGCAGCGACTGTAATAGCTTACTTACACTATACACCGTTAAATTTTAATCGTTTTAATCCCGTGGAGGGTCGATCCGGTACATGAAACACTGTCTATTTGTAAAGATAAAATTAAAAAATAAAGTACCTTTTTTTCAAAACTCGTATTAATTTACGCATGTACGAAATTAATTTCTTTAAGAAAACGTCAGCTTAGCGAGTTCAATGACCTGTAGCTAGTAGTCGGCGTTGCGTATAAACTACCTACAGGTCATTGGACTCGCTCAGCTGACGTTTTCTTAAAGAAATTAATTAATTAAAATTTAAGGGTGTATAGATTACAAGAACGTAACTAATGTACCGCCCTTGATTTCAGATATGTAGTAATGGGCAAGTTTATGATGGAGGTATGGTACCAGTCACCGTACCCGGGTGACGCGGCAAGAGTGCCTCGTCTGTTCGTGTGCGAGTTCTGTCTCAACCACCACAAGAGTGCCACCGGCGCGCAGAGGCACAAGGTCAAGTGTGTGTGGAGACATCCGCCCGGAGATGAGGTATGTTGTATGTCTACTATAGTGTTACGAACGTGAGTAATTAAATGCCGGTTTACTAACAAAGAATTCACCACAAACAATAACAAATTGGTCCTATCAACGAATAACCAATCACTATGAGTTCAAATTCCTTTTTACCGTCACTTAGGTCGTAAAGTAATACCACTTTACACGCTTAGGTAGTTCGCTCTTGTCTCGCAGTCGAAAACAAACTGACTCACTTCCGGACGGGGGCACGTATTTATTCGCAGAGCCAGGGAAATTCTAGAAACAGACGTTTTAAGGCCGTTCCAGAAGAAGAAGACTTTTACTATTAACTTTTATAAAGAATGGACACTCGCGACTTCATGTGAATTTCGACTCTTATCGTATAAGAGGGAAGGAACGAATTCCCTTATCAACTACCTACTAACCTTATTTAATAATAATAGTGGTAGGTACTTTATGGCGAACTTCTCTAGAATTTGCCAGGCCTAGGTACGTACTTCCGTTCTGGAAGTTTCGCATATCAATGCGTTTTAATTATTTGATGCTACTCTTGATTTCATCGAAAATATGGCGTTTTTAAGTATCACGGCGTAATAATAGACTGCCTTCAAACGTCTCCTTTATTGAGTGTAGATGATGTGTTATGTTTTAATCATTTTCCTTTCAACAGGTGTACAGAAAAGACAACCTGAGCGTGTGGCAAGTGGACGGGCGCAAGCACAAGCAGTATTGCCAACAGCTGTGCTTGCTGGCGAAGTTCTTCCTCGACCACAAGACGCTGTACTACGACGTGGAGCCCTTCCTGTTCTACGTCATGACCAACGCCGACCACGAGGGCTGCCACATCGTCGGGTATTTTAGTAAGGTAAGATAATCACACTAATATTAACGGCCTAGGAGTGGCAGGCGGTAGCCTCCTTCTACGAAGCAGTAATGTTAGCGGAGGCCGCACGTGCACGCGCGAGGGAACGGCCCTCACGCCTCGCCGCCGAGACCCCGACCCCGACTACCTGCCACGGTAGACGCGGGCTTGCGGACAACGAGCAATGGGTAGGTCGCCATCCGGTCGTCCGTCAATCGACCGGACCGAGGCGAATTCGTCGACAGCGCGTAGTGTTCCAAACAGGAGTGAGTTTTTAGTCAGTAAAAGTCTGACACCCTTTCGGCGGCGCTATTAGCGGCATTTCGTGGCGTCCTTCAAACATTTTCATACTTTTGTACAGATATCTGGTATGCATTCTTCGTCATAGATGGCGCTACAAGTATTGAATAAAAATAATATAATACAAGATTGTGCGTTAGGAGCTTTCCTTTCCAGAAATAAAATAAAATTACGTAAAATCATATATTCAATTCATTTATTTCAGGCATCTGGCCCATGTAAGTTTTACATACCCAAGGTTAATTTTTATGTTTTATCTATATAGATCATAGTTTCCCAACCTTTTATGAACTACTGCCCACTTTACAAGAAAAAAAAAATCCAACGCCACCCTTTACATAATAGTTTATTATACCATTTTATATATTTATCAGTCTCGCGCGAGTATGTATCACTGACAAAGCGCACAAAAACAATTAATTAATTAGACATTAGAAGAGCTATCCCTGCCTTTTAAAGATTTAATTTTGAGCACGTAACAACTTTTATGCTTTTATTTAAGGTACCTTTTTTATTATTCATTGGCTCGCGTTTGACCACCATCTCACCTGATGGTAAGCGATGATGTGGTCGACGATGGAGCACGCTTGCCTAGAAGTAACCTATTCACTCTTGACTTAAATACTCCTAACTTGTAGCTATCAGGAAACACAGTACCGCGGTGCACTTGCCCTACAAACAGGTCTCTGTGTTCCCATACGTTTTGTTTTTGTCGGAATTTGTAAAATAATTAATGCTTATTTTAACGATTTAATGTGTTTATGTACGCTATAATAATAATTGATAACACTGTCCAACATCTTACGCGACCGCCTCCTGGACTGACATCTGACATAAAGCCCCCCATTTGTTTTTGGACCCGCTACCGCCCCCTCCCCCCCCCCCTTCAGCGACCACGCTGGGATAAACCTTTTAAAGTCTATGATCCTTTTGTTGAACAAAAACACGGTAAAAATAAATATAATAAATAACTTAATAAACTAGTGCGCTTCCTGCTTACTATCTGGTTGGATCGCAGTAAAACACCAAGTTATATCGTTACAACATTTGTTTACATTACCTTTTGCATCTAGAATATTCATGCTAAGTTTTGGACGTATAACACTTATAGATTGCCATGTAGCTCAATACGCAATCAAAACACGGCAGCAATGGGCTGCGGGATTGTTTAAAAGAGTGGCCGCGGCCCAGGAACGCAAAGGGCAACTGAGGAGCTAAGGAGTGGTGTTCCCTGCCGGAGTCTGTTTCCTGATAGCTGCAACCTGTTTGTTGAGTTCTTTAAGCCCAGAGCGAAAAGGTTACTTCTAGGCAAGCGTGCTGCACATCATCGCTTACTATCAGGTGAGACAGTGGTCAAACGCGATCCTATCAAATAAAAATAATAAAAAAACTAAAGGAATATGAGTGTTTTTTTTAGACAGGAAAAGTAATCCTCCCTCACGTTCTATCCAGAGCGGAAGAAGTTATTTGATGATTCTGTACCCTAACAAAAGGCTCGAAAGTTGTATCGCTTTAATGTTTGTCTTGTCTCGTCCATATTATACAACATATTTTTTAGTATATGCGAAAACGGAATACAGTTTGTTCAAAATCAGTATCTGAATGGATTCCAATAGTTTTTACACCATGTTATATTTTTTCCCAAAAGTATTTAAAAAAGTTACAAGTTGGACACCACTGATACTAAGTACAACACAAGTCACGGCAGGTTATGACCTGGGCATGAGGAACCAGCAAACAGCTAGGTGCAATTGCAAAAGAAACCCTCAGTCGCCTGGATGGCCCGGTGACTATGTATTTTTGCTTAACAAGCTTATAACTTAGTGATTTTTCATGATACAGTTATGAAATTATGTAAATAGATACTGTTACTTACGTGGGTAATCAAATGCCGATTTACTAACAGAGAACTTTATTCACCACAAATAATAACAAATTAGTCCAGTCAAAAATAATCCGAATCGCAATTCACACTAGAGTACCGTTACACTATCGCTTAGGTCGTTGGGTAAAATCACTTCACACACTTAGGTAGTTCGCTCTTGATCGCAGTCGAAATCACAACTGACTCGCGTCCGGTCGGAGGCTCATATTTATATGCGGAGCCAAGAAAATTCTAGATACCGACATCCAGAACAATTGAATCGCTTCTCGAAGTCATAAATCATTTTTATTGCACTTGGTACTCAGAGTCACTTTCATGCGAATTTCGACTCTATTGTTAACGTCGGAAAGTACCATTTCCCTTATCGGTAGATTCATGCCTAACTACTAGTGGTACTTGCTTTGTGGATGTTTCGAGATTTTTCTAAGCCTGGCTACGTCCCACTATTCTAGATCTTTCGAACAGCAATGCGTTTTAATTATTACGTGCAACTCGTTATTTTCTCGGAGATATGGCGTAACAATACTTTACATAAAAATACTAGACAGTTGTTTCAGGTTTTGCATATTCTAAAATAAACATACATTCAGCCGAACATAGAACCTCCTCCTTTTTGAAGTCGGTAAAAAATAAGGTTGTAGACCACCAACCAATAGATTTTGTCTACGAAACGTTGGTTTACAACGAGACATCGTTTTGGGAACACGTAAGGTGAGTTACCGACAAACGAACTTATACTTGCACAATTTTTGTCGAGCTGTTCAGTGACTTTTTTACCACATTTAATTTTATCGACTTATTACATATTTTGATTTAATTTGTTCATATTTAACTTTAATATTATAACGTAGCATAGCATAGTCGGCCTTTTAATGTTCCCACTGTTGGGACTCAGGCCTCCTCTCTAGGAGAGGGAATGGGCAGTAAATCCGCGACGCGGGCCCAGTGCGGGTAGGTAGTTAATATATAACATCACGCTATTATTCACAGAAAGGGTTATTTTTAAGGTCATCAAATCACTTTTCCGCGCTGAGCGCTGCATATTTTTTTTTTCAATATCGTTGTGTATACTGAGATAGGAGCCTTTTTGCCTTCGCACGGGGTATTTTGTGTTTTTTTTTTAATGTTGTTGTTATTGTTTTTTAACCGACTTCGAAAAGGAGGAGGTTCTATTTATGTTACTTAATGTAGTAGTTAACATTTTTAGTTTTATTCTGTTGTTTGACCTATGCGAGTCTCAAATAAATATTTTTCTTCTTTCTTTCTAGTGCGTCCATTATCTCTCAATGTCTCATCAAATCAGTCAATATATGAATCATAACTATCCTAGGAAAACGCCATTAAGTACTCAATCAACATACTGAACAGGATACATTTACACCCAGACTAGACGGTACATAAATAATCCATACATTTCCCGCCAGACAGACGTATACATCTACTTACCTACCACGCTACTCCGCCCGTTATGTTGCTCAAATCTACGATAAAGCCTGCGATTCACAATAATCTGATTTGAAGTCGAGATGAAATCTTTAACGGATGTTGCGGTGTTACTAAATCGAAACGCTGTCTGGATGGTTGGATTTTTTGGTTGAGGGTTTATTTTTGATAAAGTAAAAGCTTAAGGGACTATAAATAAATGTATCTGAGCCATTAAATAGACGGATAGTTATGTTGTGTACTCATCTGACAGGCCTGTTGGTCTAGCGGTTAGTGACCCTGACTGCTGTGCCACAGGTTTTGGGTTCGATTCCCACACAGGACAAATGTTTGTGTGATGAGCATGATCATTTGTTCTGTGTCTGGGTGTAATTTATCTATAATATGTATGTATTTAGAAATATATAAGTATGTTTATCAGTTGTCTAGTACCCATAACACAAGCTCTGCTTAGCTTGGGACTAGACGGCGTTGTGTGGTAGTTGTGGAATATTATTATATTATATATTATCTACACTACTCTTATTTTATTTCTGTTTGTAGGAGGAATTTTTTGAAAATTCTGGTCTGATTGCTAAAATTAATTTATCGGTAGAATGCTTCTTTTTTCCTGACTGACAGGTTATATTTTATGTCCGCGGGCGAAGCCGCAGGCACAAGCTAGTTTAATTTTAAATTTAAATTAAATTCTTCAAATCACACTTAATTATAGATATTGTAAAATATTACTAGCAGACTCGGCAAACGTTGTTTTGCTATACTTATATAAATTATTTCAAGCCACCCTTATCACTCAGGGCTATAAAAATATGTTTGGTAGGTCTAAGAATAAATTGTAGATCTATATCAAATATACAAGGTGTAAGGGACAGCCCTCCACAAACTTTAAGGGCTTGCTCAGTAGACGAAACTGAACAACCTTCAACTAAAAATTTTTTCAGGAAACGAAAACAAAAAATCAGCCCCACCATACAAAATGATAAACTTGATTGGACAATTTGTATGGCGAGACCGATTGTTTGTTTCGAGGGCTTAAAGTTTTTGGAGGGCTGTCCTTTACACCTTTTATACGAAAAATTTCATAAAAATCGGTCATGCTGTTTTGGTGAAGTTATTTATTAACAAACGCTATGACACAAGGTTTTTCTCTAATCGGCTGAAGTGATTTTAGCCGTTCATCCGAAATTAAAGAGGGAAGTAGATATTCTATTGTTTTACTATGCCTGTTTGTAGACATTTCAATTCTTTCTTTAAATACTCAAAGACGATATAACAAAAAAATATTTTACGTCGCTCACCAGTAAATCCTCCCTAGTTAAGTTTAGGTATGTGGCAGATTCTGTTTGCCAAATTGTAAAGAGAATTGAGCGATTATCGGTAAAAAGAAGACGTTCCTTATACAAAATAATGTACTCGACACATTATATTGTCTACTATAACATCAACATATCAAAAGTCTATTTCCCACACAAACAATCTTAGAAAAGCCATAATTATGTACTAAACAGTACATTGATTACTTTATAGTACTACTACTATAGTATACTACTCCCGTACTATGCCCGCCATTCAGCGTCGGCGTCAGCTGTGGGTTCAATGACCTGGGGGGGTGGGAGCCACGCCCCCAAAATGCAGCCCCCACCGCGAGACAGGGTACTGCAATACGTGAAAATTAGAAGCTAGATTATTAATATTTTGTGGGCTGTTCAATGTTTTGGTTTGGTTGCTAAATGCTTTTCATTCATGGTTAGGTTTTGTTTTGTATTTGTGGAAATGATTTCCTTCTAGAGAGGAGGCATGAGTCCCAGCAGTGGGAACATTAAAAAGGCTGATGATGATGATTGTGGGAGTTACATTGTAACACAATAGGTGCTTGTGTGGTTACAATTACCGTTATTGTTTTTGTGTGAGAATCGACTCTTTAAGGCTAGAGTGAATAGGTTCTTAATAAACTATTGCATCACTGCTTACCATCAGGTGGGATCGCAGTCAAGCACTGGTTTATTTAATTAAAGGCAAAAAAAAAAAATACTGGGAGCAAAGGCTAAGCAAAATTTTAAGTTTATAATTATACTAAATTTCGTCGTAATTTAGGTGTCTTCAAGGCTAGAGTGAATAGGCTCTTAATAAACTAGTGCCCCTCACCATCAACGATTGCATCACTGCTTACCATCAGGCGGGATCGCAGTCAAGTACTAGTTTATAACAGATAAAAAAAAGACTTAAGAAAATTTTGAAAAGTCCTATTTTAGTGCCCGCCTACGTCATAAAAGGAAACTTTGTGCAAAATTTCATGCTCCTAGGCCCTGTAGTTTTGGCTGTGTGTTATGTCAGTCAGTCAGTTTCTCCTAGATAAAAACAAAATCAACAAAAAAAAAGAAACACATTAGAAACCATAAGAATAAATAACTAAAACAATCATAAATCAATCAATCTACACATCCCACCTCTATTCTCGATTCAGTTAAAAAATTTAATTCGCTCGTAACCAACGCCAGACGGACACCTACATCGCGCTATATCGGCTGCCTGGGGGTCGAATATTAAAAGAATGGAGTGCCCTGACTATATTGCTTTATATTGCCCTATGTTACCCACATGCATTGTGAGAGGATGTTTTTCCTTTTTGTAACGTTACGGAAATGGAATAGTTTGTTTCGGGATTTTTGATTGGTAGTGGTTGCCTTTTTTCGAAACTATTTTTTTTAATAAAAAAAAAGTATTTTATTTATTTATATTATATTTTATTTGGGTGGCTTACAGCTGACAATACAAGATAAGCGATAAAATAGATCACGATTTTGATTTTGATTTTTTTTTTTTTCGTCTCGTCTTGTAATTAAAGTTTTGTGTGTGTGTGTTTGTCACTTCTTCACGCTCGAACTGCTGAACGAATTTAGACGTTTGACACACGGGTAAACCATGTCAGGACATGGTCACACAGAATCCTTTTTTTTTAGCATTTAAGATACTTTTTATCCTGGGAAAATGTTCCCTTGGGGTAATTATCTACTTTTATGCAGGCGAAGCCGCTCGCAGCAGCTGTAGTGTGCTATCATAATTACATCACACTCGTCACATTAATATTACAAAAGCGTACATTTGTATGTATGTGTGTATGTTTGTTACTCTTTCACTTTTCGTAGACAGGAAGACCATGTTCATACATAGGATACTTTATATTATAAGAGTATATATATATACACCGTTAAATTTTAAGCGTTTTAATCCCGTGGAGGGTCGATGACGTGAAACACTATCGATTTGTTAAGATAAAATTAAAAAATAAAGTACCTTTATTTCAAAACTCGTATTAATTTACGCATGTACGAAATTAATTTCTTTGAGAAAACGTCAGCTGAGCGAGTTCAATGACCTGTATATAGTTTGTACGCAACGCCGACTACTAACTACAGGTCATTGAACCCGCTTAATAAAATTAAATATCGGAATAATTTTAAAATAAATCAATTATGATTAAGATACTAGTCTGCAATGTTAGGAAGAACAAACGATAAAAGAGAAAACTTTTCTGCGTTTTTTATTTCCAAAACAAAGTGTCATTCATCATTCATTTAAGGTCACTTTATTTCTGTAATTAACTGCCTTCTCAAATAATCTTTGCCAACCCTTTTATCCAATTACACTTCATCAAATCAAATCAAGAACGCCATTTTAAAATAATACCCATAAACAAACTGCACGAAAATCGCCAAAACCGTAAATGTGACTGTATAAATATTTTCATTAACTTTGACACTCCGCCGTGGCGTATCAAAAATTCATACACACACATACAATTAAAAATAAACCTAATCTTTGCAAGAATAAAGTTAAATTTTGAATGAAAGTCGTCTTTTGTCAAATGCAAAGCTTTGTACACTTGCATTAGAAAATAGATCTTCGATGTATCAGAATACAGTAGAATTTTGGATGCAAAGCGTAGTTCACAAAATGTGAGTACGTACAAATGTCTACTCCAGCCGTAGCGGCGTAGCATCAACTTAAAATAAACCTTAGCGTGTAAGAAATGTAGTCGAATTTTGAATGCAAGGCGCATTTCATAAAATGTAAGTATGTACGACAGTCTACGCGACTCGTAGCATCGTAGCACTCGACGTAAAACTACGTGACGTAGCCGCGTAGCTCGTAGACGGTCTACGGCGTAGTAGTCGGTCCCTATAAAGAGATAAATGAATGTTTTATGCTGGCGCTGTTTTTTTTTACTAGAGGCGGGAGTATTATTGCGTTTTATTGTTTAGTACAAAACTTTTGATATATGATAGTTTGGAGTAGCGCGTTTCGTTTCTATTAGTTTAGTTTGAAAATTTTTTGTTAGGTTGTTTTTTCTCTAGAGAATGAGATACATGTAGACTTAACTAAAAAATACCCAGCATGTGCTATTTACTACGCTAAAAAAATCTTTTTGCTTTTTTTTTAATGCATCGTTTAAGGGCCCTTTTCCTGTCACGCGTATTTTATCCCGCACGCGGGTCTCCTCCGCATGCGGATGATAACAAGCTCCGGGCCACACGTAGGACAAAGATTTCGTTGCTGCTGCAATGTTGTGCGTGTCGCCAGTGGGTAAACTTGTTTGCGATATATGCAGACTATGAACATGCTTGCAACCCGCTTCACAGTAAAAACAACACTGAAGGCGGAAGATCACCACCCGCATCCGGTAAGGGCGCACGCGGGCTGCGTGCCCGCAGCCAATCCGCGTTCCGCGCGCGTGCTAGCCGCATGATAGGAAAAACATGTATCAAATGATAGGATGCGGGTAGTCCGCATGCGGACAAGAACCGCGTGCGGGCTAAAAAACACGTGACAGGAAAAGGGCCCTTAATGGTTTAAGACCATCTTCGCGATATTGTCATATGAAACCGGTTTGGACAACATCGGTTGGGTAGTTTTAAAGTCCATAATGGAAATGTAGAAAACAATGATTTTGCTCTAGAAAATGATTTTTTTGACAATCAATTTAGGAAAGTACAGGTTCATTACGTAAAAATGTCACTGAACTTGAGTTTTCTTTACCAAACACAAGAAATAAGACAAGTATTTTTTTTTTTTTTGTTTTCGATTTTACCTACATATGTCTGTGTGCCTTGTGTTGTGCCAATTAAATTCATTTCTTTTCTTCTTATCTTAATTTTCATTAAAACAAATCAACTGATCAATCCTACCAACACACAAGAAAAAAAAAATTTCTCACACACCAACTGTCAGAAGGTGAAACTTCCCGAACCCCCTCCCCGTCCCCCCCCAGCCGTAGACACCCTGATCGATCGTAACACGGTGGGACTGTAAAATTCGCATCTTAAACGTATACATAGACTTAAGACCCAGACGTCTGGGCGGGTCAACGAACTGTGCATCCGGATACGTCGGGTATCGCGTCGGGTAGATGAGTAGACGGGTAGACGGGTAACGTGTGTTTTTACACTTGCCTGAACGGGTTTTGTGGGTCCGGGTATTGAACTCATGGTTAAAACACAATAGCAACAAAATTAAAAAAAAAAACTAACATCAAAATGGTTTTTTTTTTCACACTAGCTTTTGCCAGAGGTTAGTTTTTAACATAACAGGCATATTTTTTATTTTCATGCGGGCGAATGAAAATATAAAATATGCCTATGTTCCTCAGTGAAAATATGGCTTTCTTTACATCATCATCATCATCATCATATCAGCCGAAAGACGTCCATTGTTGGACATAGGCCTCCCCAAGCGTCGCCATAACGACGATAGCTTTCTATTAGTGAAAGAATTTTAAAAATATGTCGTGTAGTTTTTGAGTTAAACCATAATAAAAAAATAAAAAAAAAAATCTTTCCTCTTTATAATATTACTAGCTTTTGCCCGCAGCTTCGCCTGCGTACATAAAATATAGCCTATGTCACTCAGGAATAAAGCAGCTTTCTATCGGTGAAAAATTGTTTGCAATTGGCCCAGTACTTTCAGAGATTACCTCCTACAAAAAAAAAATACTACCTCTTTATAATATTAGTGTAGATATATTTCACATAAGGCTTCAAATCATTTGAGAACCATGCAGATTCTAGTCTGAGATGGTCTTTTGACTAAAGAACTACTCGGATTTGAGTGCATTAATCAAATCAAAATATATGTAAATATTGTAAGATCTTTATATTCATCGATTAAATATTTTTTACATACATCAAATAAATTATTTCATTGCAAATAAACCAATTGTTTAACAAAAATAGTACTAGAAATAATTAGAAAATATACTTACAACAATTAATGCGCGACAAAAAGTTATTTAATATACAACATTATGATTTTCATACAAAATATTGCACAGCAAATTTATCCGAGAATACTAATTCTGTATCTAATATTAATGAACTTTTTACATTTATTAAGGGCTTCGATGCACCTCGACTCGGACAGGTTAGGTTAGAAGGGGATGGCGGGGTCTAGTGAGTGAGCAAAGCGAGCGAACATAGATCCCGCTATCCCCTTCGTGGTTATTTTTTTTAAATCACTCAGAAGAGCATACTTTTGTGCACAATTAGTATTTTTAGTGGAACAAAGGCAAAAAAATGAACTGATAAAAATTTATTGTGCGCTAGTTATTCATTAAAAAAAGCTCCACTTTTAAATAAAATAGCTAGGCGTCACGAACATAAATTGTTGCTAAGATTATAATAAAACACCACACTTTTGGAAATGTCTGCCACACGTCTTCCTAAGAACTACCCTGCTTTTTAGTTAATTTATGCGTCTGATTGACGTCTTCGCTATTCAGGTAGAAACGTCTTTCAACATAAGCAGTCGTCCTCACCTCGCAGTTTACGCAGCGTCTGGTGTCTGTTCCCACGCACCACCCACGCTTCCACGCACCACGCGTTCGCTTCACGGCACTTGAATACGTCTCTAGCCTATGAAGTAACGCATACGTGAACAGAGCATCATTCGTATAGCTACAGTTTAGCTTTTTTTTATTAGTAAAGGGTGTTTTTTCCTGCAATTTGCTGATCACTCAATCAAAGCATAATATTTCAAATAAACCATTTATGGGCACTTTTAATAAATCAGTCATTCAACACATACCTACACACATTCCAAAACGTATGTAGATCTCTATGGAAAATAATGTGCAAGAAGCTCCACGGACACTCTTTTAAATCATATTAAATAGGTATTTGGTACAAATATATCGGTTGTTGATTATATCTTGTTGGTTCTAATATGCGAGAACAATGAAAATACACTATGTAAAAAAAAGACGATTCAAAACATAGCATTAAATTAAGCCACTGGCAGCTAAGAGATGACCAGTCTCAACTGACAGCGTCTGTTCACGGACATGATGCATACGCCTAGTGTTCTGCCTAACCATTGTGAAGGGAACCGAATAATCCAACACACGCGCCACCGCCAGTGAGAAATTTAAGTGAGCATGACAAACTCAACTGACGTAGTCGTTAATGTCGAATTCTACTTCTTAGCTGTACACATAATGAATCATTGCGTTGAGTGCGAGTTGTGTTTACGTTAACGCGATCGAAACGTTTACTGCGTTTGGCACTCTGATTACTTAAGAGCTTGAAGCGGGCCAATCGGAGTATCGAACGTCATAAACGTGTGTAAGATTTCCACCATTTACCAGTGGGGCATCGACCGTACGTCTGGCGGTCTGATGATGGAACGGACTTGGCTGACAACCAACAAACTAATACTGCAATTTTTTTTTTCAGAAAATTCTCTCTTTTTAACTTCTCTAAAAAAGGATGTAAGAAAACCCTTTTACGAAATAATACACACATCATAAACGTGTTAACAAATCATACGTATGTGGGGGTAGGTTATGGTTGCGTTACGTCCAAATATCGGCGGCTGATTTCGTATTTCGGTCCCCCAATGTTACCGCCCTCGTTCAGCTTTAGGGCTGCCTCGTAAACACAACATTTAACTACATGATTATCTCATAAGTGTTTTATCAATGCTTTTTTTTCACGAAGACTTCTCTCGCTCTTGGTGAAGCGAGAGCGTGTGCCAGATTTTTAGTAACTGAAACCGATCCGTGCTCTTTCAGTTGCCTTTTGCTTTCCAGAGACACGGTAACTCTTTCGAACAATCCAGCAGTCCATGTTTTCCTTCACAAGGAACTTTCATTCGCTTTCAGAACGTAAATCTTCATACTTTTTTTTAAGGTGGGAAGTCATCCAAAAATTTTCTCCCGCTCTTCGGAAGGGCGTGTCAGACATTTACTGACTAAAATCGCACCTAGGTTTTTTTTTTGCCTTGCGGTACAAAACCCTAGGGTTTCCTTTCAGAAGCCTACCCATGGTCTCTGTAGGCTTCGGCACTTCTGGGTCCCTACAGCTTTGGGGTACTTTTCTTTTGCGAATGTTTTTGCAGTACCGGTTTTTTTTTTGAAAATCATCCAATAACATCTGGGCGGAGCGGAAAATTGTGTCATACTTTTACTGACTAAAACAGGAGGGGTGTTCCTTCGTTGCCTTTTGTACCGGGGCCGAGTCTTCCTTTCAGAAGCAAACCCTTGGCCCCACTAGGCTTCGATCCTGCTGGGCCCCGACGGTTTGCTGACAACTCTTTGAGGCGCGCGTGGAATAATACCCGCCGTCGATGTCTTGGGTTCAGTCTGGTTACCGGACGGTCGGACGGCGAGCTGCAGTACCTATGTTGCAGCAAATGTATCGAGTCGGTCTTCTTGACATCTCTTTGTGGCTCGCGTAATACACTAAGCGCTGTCGACGATTCGGGCTCGGTCCGGAAAGTTACCGGACGTACGGACAGAAAATGTCTAGTTACGACTAGATATGTTGTCTAGCCCTGACAGGCATGAATTACGCAGTTTATCTGCGTTCTTGCTTGATGGCGATACATGGTTTTGCGTAGATCAATCAGACTTTCCTGAAGGACTAGTATACCTGTCTTTTAAGATGGGTGTGTGATGGATGTTTAGAAATGTGGACCAACCTTTTTTTTTGAGTGTTGAAGATCAAGAAATAATTTCTTCCGCTATGGGTGCGGAAAAAAATACATCATGTATGAAAATTTCAACAGTCCTGCTATTACGGTACATAAGTTACAGCCTGGTTACAGACAGACGGACAGTGGAGTTTCAGTAATAGGGTCTCGTATTTACCCGTTGGGTAAGGAACCCTAAAAATTAAATACTTTCTAAACTGGTTGATTAGCTAAATGCTATCGAGAGGACAAAAAGAAGCTTTACCAACGCACAGCCCTGATTCCGAGTGACAATTTAGCGATGTAAACAGTCGGGCGTCTGTCTAGACGGTCGGCGGCGGCCGCTGTACCCACCATCCACCATTATATTGTGAGAATTCATTACGTGCCAGACACGTATGCTACCGGATGTTTTTACATGAAATTTTATTACAAATTTGAATGGTGGGATGGAGGACTTGTAGAGGGAAGCTAATAATTCGGGATTAATTACGCCAGAGAAGGCTGGTTGATTTGAATATTATGTTGTTTTATAGTGTTATCAGCTCTTTTTAGGTGGGAAAATCACCCAATGACATCCCCCGCTCATGGGCCAGACGGGAGGGTGTACCCACTCCTGTTCCTTCGTTGCCTTTTATATCAGGGCCGAGTTTTCCTTTCAGAAACAAACCTTTAACCCCAGTAGAGTTCGAACCTGCTGGGCCCCTACGGTTTGCTGACATCTCCTTGAGGCGCGCGTGGATCAGTACGCGCCGTCGATGACTTGGGCTCGGTCCGGACGGTTACCGGACGGTAGGACGGCGAGCTACCCATTGCTTGCCGTCCGCAAGCCCGAGCCTACGGTGGCCGGAAATTGGGATCGGGATCCTAACGGCTGGGGCATGAGGGCCGCTCCCTCGCGCGTGCTCGTGCGGCCTCCTCCTTTGCTAGCATTACTGCTTCGCAGAAGGAGGCAACCGCCTGCCACTCCTCCGCGATGGTGTTATTGGCTGACTGGTTTTATCTAATGCTTTGTTTTTAGAGGCATTGTTATACCTCTAAAAACGTGGGGTAATGTTCCCGTAAACCTCCATCGAAAAGGGAGGATCCTCCGACTAGACGCGTGTTTTGTCTGATCCGAGCAGTTTCGCAGTTTCCCGATAGTTGATTACGTTCTTGTGCAAAGAACTTTAAAACTGCGATGCAGGATTTTGAATTTTTAGTTCCTATGTTGCGTTGTAGAGGTCGCTACATGTTGAATTGGACTTCTAGCAGAATCAACAGAATAGCGAAGTGGTCAAGAGGATCGTGAGTACAATTTTAGATCTAGAAAACTCTTCTGCGCTGACTGCGAGTTGTTTTTACGTTAACTCGTTTGCAGCACTTGGCTCTCTGATTGGTGAAGAGCTTGGAGCGGACCAATCGGAACGCCCAATTTCATAAACATGTCGATTGCGTTAACGTAAAATAACACGCACTCAGGCCACAGATTAGTCCTAGATAATAAACTAATTAGTTAAACGATTTGGGTAATTATTAGGATTTAATGAAATCTGATGTAATCAACACGGGTTCAGTAATCAAGGTTGATTAAGATCATTGCCGTTTTGCGCGGATGTGACGCATATCTTATGTGTTTAGTTTAGGTCGATATTGTTATTTATTTTTTATGGTATGCGTCATGTTTGACGTGAATAAACACTATTTCCTTCTTTCTTTCTTTCTTTCTTTCATTATTTAGTAACGGAAGAACCTTATGAAAAGTATCGAATATAAGTATTTTTTAAATGATTAAATATTATACAAAATTCTCAAGTCGGTTGACTTATTAGACAGACTATACTAACACTATCCAGTATCAGAACTAGCACTCAAAGATAGTTTATCTTTATCAGTCAATTTGCCTTTTCCCAACCACGTGGGGTATTTATGTATGGTTTTGTGCGTGGGGCGATAACCTCAACCCTAAATCGGGTTCAGTACAAATAAAAAATCGGGTAAGTGGATTTTCATTATTTTTTTTTATAGCAAATCAATCTATAGTATCCTACTAATATTGTAAACGCGAAAGTTCTTATTATGGATGTACAATTTGTACATATGTAGTCTTTCCCGCAAAATCTACTGATTAGATTACACTGAGAGAGATATCTAGCAATGAAATATACCCTAACTAGGTTTTGCCCGGATCTTCGCCCGCGTATACAAAATATAGCCTATGTCACTCAGGAATAAAGCAGCTTTCTATCGGTGAAAGAATTTTAGCAATCGGACCAGTACATTCAGAGATTACCTCCTACAAACAAAAAAGTAAACTTTACCTCTTTATTATATTATTATACTAGCTGTACCCGCGCGGCTTCGCTCCCGCTCTTCCCTACTTCTGCCTACTATACCCTACTCTACCCTACTATACCCTACTCTACCCTACTATACCCTACTCTACCCTACTCTACCCTACTCTACCCTACTCTACCCTGCTCTACCCTACTCTACCCTACCCTACTCTACTCTACTCTACCCTACTCTACCCTACTCTACCCTACTCTACCCTACCCTACTCTACTCTACCCTACTCTACCTTCCTCTACCTTACTCTACCCTACTCTACCCTACCCTACTCTACTCTACCCTCCTCTACCTTACTCTACCCTACACTACCCTATACTACCCTACTCTACCCTACACTACCCTAATTTTCATTTTTTTTTCCATAAGAACCTTCTCCTCATAATAACGAACACAACAAAAAAAAAATTAGCGAAATCGGTCCAGGCGTTGTTGAGTTATGCGCTTACCAACACATTTTGCGATTCATTTTTATATTAAGTATAGATTATTATATTATGTTTTACATATTGGTAGATCATAGCAGTCGTTTCTATAAAGAAAAGATTACTGTGATCTTTACACGGAATTTTAATTCCTTACACATGGATAAGCCACTCAGCCACGTGTTCTAAATTAAATCTTTTATTACAAAGAAATAAAGGAAAATTTCAGTCAAGTGTTCGCCGCAGTTCAATGAACAAGATAAATCTTAAAAAAAAAAACGAAGTATTAGTTAACTGTTTATTATATATATATTCTGTATATATTTTTATTGTACACACATCTTTTAACTTTAGAAGCGCGGAATACTCGTATCAATGTCAATTTTGGTCTTCAAGATCTCGCCGTACGTAGGCTTTTACGAAATTTACTTTAGAAAATAAGTATATATCCCATGATATCATTCTCTGACAATTTTGTAAAGACTTTCTTGGTACTCTCTATTAGATACTTGTACTTTCCACGCGGAAGACGCCCCAGGTGTTGGGAGTCGCAGGACGATTACTGGCCATGTGGCCACCGTAGGCGCGGATTTGCGGATGACGAGTCATGGGTAGCGTGCGGTCCGGCAATCCGGTAAGAACCAAACTCACGCACGCATCAAAAAGAGATGTCAGCAATAATTGTATGGGTCAATAACTGACGCCTCGCAGGGCTGCGGATTAGCGAAGGATTTACCACAACCCTCGCAATAAAAGGCAACTAAAGGAATGAATTAGTCAGTAAAAGTCTGATACTCCCTAACGCTCCACCTAGAGCGAGATAAATAATTTGATGATGTAGGTACTTAAAAATTGAATAGAACAAACTTTATTGTACTCCAAAATATAAGTAACTATTTCACAGAAACTTAAACCTATGGGTAAGGTACAATGGCGGTTATATCGTGGTAGTCTTCCACGGGTAGTGCGAAAGTGAAACCTCTGGGACGAAGGCAAAGAAGGAAGAGGAGTGGGTTTTTAGTCTGTAAAAGTCGGACACGCCCTCTCGCTCCGCCCAAGGCGGGAGACATCAATGGATGATTTTCCCACTTAAAAAAAAAATGTAGTCTTGGGTCATGTTACAATATCCAACATAGACAGAGTAAGCAGGACCATGATCCTCCACCATCTTATTTAATAAGAAGCTTATAATATTCACACAGAGGTCAGAATTTATTTTTAATGTTTCGGGAAGCGACGCGTCCCGCGTCGTGTCCCCCTTCCTCCCCCTACGCCGTAAAGTTCGTCGACCTGATGCAGCAGACAGAGGACTGTTTTGTCTAGATTTAAGGTGCAACTTTAAAGTTTAAACTTTAAATGTGCATTAGTTATCGTAAGTCTGGTTCTGATTCTGTTAGTGTTTGCGTTTAGGTGATGTTATTTTTAGCTCGGTTTGCGTAGACTGTTGGTGAACTCTTGAGAGGTGTAGATGACGTATGGTGTATTTTAGTATCAATATTGAGCCTCCTCAGGAAGAAAATCGTAAGCGACGATTCGTAATTTTTGTAGCAAAGGGTTTTTCGGTTTAAAGAAATTTATTTCTCACTAGCTTATGCCCGCGGCTTCGCCCGCATACATGAAATATAGCGTATGTCACTTAGGAATAAAGCAGCTTTCTATCGGTAAAAAAAATTCGCAATCGGACCAGCACTTTCGGAGATTACCTCCTACAAACAAAAAAAAACAAACTTTTATCTCTTTATAATATTAATGTAGTAGTGTAGTAAGAACGTACAGTCCGCTAATAATAAGATAAAAAGTAATAAGTACAAACTCCAGAGTATTAGAAGTTATAATGTACATATATGTTTCTTAACTGTTTTTAAATGTTTTCACGTAATCGCATTCTTTAATTCGTTCGTTTCTTCTTTTTTAATTAATAAAAAACTTTTTACAAAAATAAATTTAAACCGACTTCAATGTAAAAAAACACTGAAAAGTACAAAATTACTTTAATTTTGGAAGTCAGTGTTTCTATAATAGATAGTTTGTCTCTTCGTTATATTTAACAGCGACTTCCGAAATTAAAGTTATTTTGTACTTTTCAGTGTTTTTTTTACATTGAAGTCGGTTTAAATTTTTTTTTGTAAAAAGTTTTTTATTTTTCACTTTTTAGGTATGGTACCACCACTAAAAAGTACCCCTCAGCCAAACTTAAATACCTTATCGCCAGAGTGCATCTCATAACGATTCTAATAATCCCAAACACGGTAAGATTACATTAATTTACCTTCTGGCTTCATCACCAGATCGGTTCGATACATCTCCCCCCCCCCTTTTCTTTCAGTCAGTCATCGCTTACACGTATAAACTTTAATTGTTACGACAATTCTGCTGTGATCCTATGAGTTCTGTTCCATATCTTCGAAGTTCATGTTCACATTTACACACGGTGTCTACATCTCTTTTTTTCCAATTCTCCTTTCGCGGGTATGCTGGAAGAGATTTCTTCAGAAATAAGCATCACCTACGTACCTATTTTTCTGTTTCCGTCTTCTTTTCTTATATAAGTTAAGTGTGTACATGAATTGTTAAATAAATAAATCAGATCATAACAATATTTATAAGGAACCAATTTGGAAGCATAACCTTTCAATTAAAAAAATAATTTTCAAAATCGGTCCACAATTGACCGAGATATCGGTGAACATACATAAAAAAAAACATACATTCAGCTGAACATAGAACCTCCTCCTTTTCGAAGTCGGTTAAAAAGTATTTGTTTTTATTTTAGACAAGTCACTTTTTGATAGTACTCAATAACGAGCAATAGTGGCTGAGTAGTAGTAACTGCCCCAACTTACGAGTTGTAGGTCGCGGGTTCAAAGTTTACACCCAGGCGCATTACTTTGTGTAATTTATTTCATCACTACTGCTCTCAAAACGGTGGAGGAAACCGGCATGTCCTAGAACCAAAAATTCGATGACATGTTACATTCACCAACGCGCAATGGGCCGCGTGGGGGATTATGGCCCATTCCCTCTTCTAGAGAGAAGGCCTGAGTCCCAACAGTGGGAACATTAAAAGGCTGATTATACTTATAAGGACTCAATTACCCTGTAGGTAAGTAGAAAAATATGTAATACTTCTTTACGCTTTTTTATCTCGCTTTGCTGCTGACAAGCGCAAGATTGCATAGTGCCGTTTTGAAAAATCATCTAGCCAAGCAAGCTTGCTACGATTGGTTGTGGGGTTGTCTATTTTGCATTACAAATACGTTTGTATTCTCTTGAGTACCAAAAAGACTTCTCAATTGAACGCTGTTTATTTGTTTTTAAGTAAACTAGAAGATTAAATAAAGAGTAACCTTTTGGTCTTCAAAGAGTTTTCGGTGGAATAATAATAATAATTCTTTATTTCAGGCTACTAGGGCCCATAAACACTATACATAAAATAATCTTCAAAATAATAAACTAATACATATTAATATAATTTCAACTGTTTATTCTATTTATACTCGTAGAACAATGAAATAAACTACGAAAACGTCTCCTAAAATTATTTAAATTCGTTCGAAGATCCGATTATGGCTTTGGCCGCAGTTTTTATATTTAAGGAGGAAAAAATGCTGAAAAACTCACCTACTCTATCTTACGAGGAAAACGCGTAGGTATTCGTTATTTTTTAAACATCCACTTTCAACTATCTAACACGTGCAAATATTTACTATAAACTAAATTCCTAACAAATATATTTATATACTAATTATTTTTAATTCACGAAAACTTCGCGTACACATTCCGTTCATTCAGAAAATCGAATCTTTAGCTTAAAAAAATATTGTTGGTATTCATTCCATTTCCTTTTGCCATTAAATGGACTGTCTGAATTAACCACAGAGCAATGAAGTTTCTTAGCGACCACTGTAGCAACGGCATTGTCAAAACTTGTGGTTTCGCGGTTTCTATACGCGATAGATTCGTTTTTAAGCTTGTTACAATTCCTATACCCATCCTTTTCCTGTACATACCTTTCGAACTAAAGGGCCTGAGCTAACCGCTGATTCGAATATGGAATGACATTTCGTCTACACCCGCAAATTCAATGGCGTCGTTGACTAATCCTCGTCTGCTCGCAATAAAATCAAAAGCTATCAAACTGATTTTCAAGCGGGTTTCACCAATAGTAGACCAGGGTAGAAGCCTTTAAAAATAATAAAAAGTGAAAAAAAATAATAGTAGGATGAAACCCATTAGAAAAGGAGGAGAATGTTATAAAAATGAAAGGAAAAATAATTTACGGGCGATCTGAGGTCGGGAAGGGGATGGGGGTGAGTTTTTAAGGGTAAAAAACGGTTTTTCTCGATTTCCGGCAAAACTAAAAGTCCTATGGAAAAAAGTCAAATAGCAAAGTTGTAGGTAATAGAAAGATCTAAAACTTTTGTATTTACACTTTTTTCACATAACCTCAAAATTTATGTGAAAAATTCAAAAAACCAAGTTTTTGGTTTTTTATTTTTATCTTTTTAAAACATAAAATTTTTTTCACGAAATTTGGTGAAAACTTACCTTTTTATGTCTCAAATACGCTGTAATTTATTTGATTAGAAATATTTATTTTTTCACCTTATTTTGAATTAATATCGAAAAAGCACCCTAATTTTCAATCGAAAAATCACCCGTCAAAATATCAGCTTTTTACAAAAAGTTGGTATATTTTCTGTTCGTTGAAATCTCTACTTTCCGATGGTGAAAAAAAATATATATGTTACCATAGTAAATCTTCTCAGAAAATGCAAAAAAATCGAAAAAAACTCGAATTCGAAAAATTTTTTTCAATTATTATATACAATTTTGAGCTATTTATTAAAATTTACACTTTAATTACTCGAAAAACGTAAGATTACATGTTACATTGATAAAAAAAAAATTGCAAATCAAAATATACTACTATAATTAACAAACAAATAAGTTAATAAAATTAATATTCAATAAGACATCTACAATATTTGGAGAAAGTAGTCGAATCTTCTTTAAATTATATGCGTAGATGCCTATTTCTAACTATTTTTAGATAACTTATATACCTGAGTGACCTACGAAAAATTTTAGCCCATCAAAAGGTATTTCATAGAGAAGTGGGGAAGGGGCTAGGCGGGTCTGGGTCTTACTACGTACATACCTAGTATTTCTTAGCAGCTGTAACAACCGTTAGCCTAGCCAGTACCTATTCGAAATACAGTACAGTATACAACATCGTTTATAAAAATACACGTGCATGCTGAGTTTCTTTAATATAATTGTGACAAGTTTACTTAAAAAAAACTAACAAGATTAAAAAATAATAATCTCCTTTATTTTGCACAAACAAATTTAGTTACTCCCTGAAAAAAAATATTCAAAATACATAAAAAATATATTAAAAATCTATAATATATATATATATATATATATATTTTATATTCTTAGCTATGTTTTTTATGTCTTTTAAGATATATTTTGAATGTATCTAAAATATATTTGAAATGTATAGAATATATATGCAAATCGGCCAAAAGTTAGTTATTAAAAATATATTTACGATAAATATTTTATATATATTTATTATAGATTTTTAATATATTTTTTATGTATTTTGAATTTTTTTTTTCATGGGAGTAACTAAATTTGTTTGTGCAAAATAAAGGAGATTATTATTTTTTAATGTTGTTAGTTTTTTAAAGTAAACTTGTCACAATTATATTAAAAAAACTCAGCATGCACGTGTATTTTTATAAACGATGTTGTATACTGTACTGTATTTCGAATAGGTACTGGCTAGGCTAACGGTTGTTACAGCTGCTAAGAAATAGTAGGTATGTACGTAGTAAGACCCAGACCCGCCTAGCCCCTTTCCCACTTCTCTATGAAATACCTTTTGATGGGCTAAAATTTTTCGTAGGTCACTCAGGTATATAAGTTATCTAAAAATAGTTCGAAATAGGCATCTACGCATATAATTTAAAGAAGATTCGACTACTTTCTCCAAATATTGTAGATGTCTTATTGAATATTAATTTTATTAACTTATTTGTTTGTTAATTATAGTAGTATATTTAGATTAGCAATTTTTATTTTTTATCAATGTAACATGTAATCTTACGTTTTTCGAGTAATTAAAGTGTAAATTTTAATAAATAGCTCAAAATTGTATTTAATAATTGAAAAAAATTTTGTGAATTCGAGTTTTTTTCGATTTTTTGCATTTTCTGAGAAGATTTACTATGGTAACATATATATTTTTTTTTTACCATCGGAAAGTAGACATTTCAACGAACAGAAAACATACCAACTTTTTGAAAAAAGCTGATATTTTGACGGGTGATTTTTCGATTGAAAATTAGGGTGCTTTTTCGATATTAATTCAAAATAAGGTGAAAAAATAAATATTTCTAATCAAATAAATTACAGCGTATTTGGGACATAAAATGGTAAGTTTTCACCAAATTTCGTGAAAAAAATTTTATTTTTTAAAAAGATAAAAATAAAAAACCAAAAACTTGGTTTTTTGAATTTTTCACATAAATTTTGAGGTTATGTGAAAAAAGTGTAAATACAAAAGTTTTAGATCTTTTTATTACCTACAACTTTGCCATTTGACTTTTTTCCATAGGACTTTTAGTTTTGCCGGAAATCGAGAAAAACCGTTTTTTACCCTTAAAAACTCACCCCCATCCCCTTCCCGACCTCAGATCGCCCGTAAATTATTTTTCCTTTCATTTTTATAATATTCTCCTCCTTTTCTAATGGGTTTCATCCTACTATTATTTTTTTTGGTTTTAAAAATTATCGACCCTGGTCTATAGTTTCACGAGGAAGGTTTAGGCGTGCCTTTTGGGTGACTTTGAGCCTTGTGAGCCTATTGTGAGCGACTCCGATTCAGAGTCATATGTCTTCGCTGGACATAATCATGGACTAAATGCGGAAATCATCCGCATTATTATAGATTATGTCCGTCATGATTAACTACAGTAGATAGAAATACTCAATTCGCGTTAAGATTAGACATTTCAACAAACTTTTTTTTACTGTGCATTCAACTGATTTTGACATTAAAAGCAAAAAAAACCGGCCAAGTGCGAGTCGGACTCGCCCATGAAGGGTTCCGTAGCAGCAAGTAACATAATATAAAAGTTCTTGTAGTTGTAACTTTGATCGATGTTTTAATAATAGTGTATTTTTTTAGATTTATGACGTATTAAAAAAAAAAACTTCTTAGGTACTAGATCTCGTTCAAACCAATTTTCGTTGGTAGTTTGCATGGCAATGTACATCATATGTTTTTTTTAGTTTTATCATTCTCTTATTTTAGAAGTTACAGGGCACACATTTTACCACTTTGGAAGTGTCTCTCGCGTAAACTATTCAAGTTAGAAAAAAATGATATTAGAAACCTCAATATCATTTTTGAAGACCTATCCATAGATAACCTACACGTATGGGTTAGACGAAAAAAAAATTTTTGAGTTTCAGTTCTAAGTATAGGGACCCCCAAAATTTATTGCTTTTTTATTTTTGTGTGAAAATCTTGATGCGGTTCACAGAATACATCTACTTACTAAGTTTCAACAGTATAGCTCTTATAGTTTCGGAAAAAAGTGGCTGTGACATACGGACGGACAGACAGACAGACAGACAGACATGACGAATCTATAAGGGTTCCGTTTTTTGCCATTTGGCTACGGAACCCTAAAAAAGCGGTTACAATGCAATCTATTTAGTGCAGCCGTCATTTACCATGCTATCAACGTCATAAATAATCATAACCCGATTGAAGTAGATGTAAAGTTTGACCTTTGTGGTCGCTGGCGATTCCATACTCTATGGTTATAACAAACGCACATGCCATAGACATAACCATTCCGTACGTGTGTGCGTCACGGCGTACGTCAACGAGACTTATTTTTAAACCGTTTTATAATGAAAACCTATTTGTATGTATTGAGACATAACAATGACGTGTATTAGCCTCTTGTCAGTAGGTATTCAATTGTAGCAGGTTTTTTACGTCGTTGTACGGTCGAAGACCCAAAATGTTAGTCAGTAAGCAATATCACTTTAAAAATGTAAATGTTAAAGAAGCTGATGTTGGTCTAGTGGTGACGGCCTGGATTTTCGTGGGTTCATATTCAAACCCAGGCATGCGCTTTACTTTGTATAAATGATAAAAATTACTTAAGGGCCAAGCGCCCGAAAAGTGCCATAAAACAGTGATTTTCTGAGGCCTACTCCTCCGTAACGGCTAGGTCAATTGGTTTGAAAAAAATATATGTTTATTATAGATTCATGAACAATAATATCAACATTTGATTTTTTTGTGCAATTAATACTTTTGTCAAAAAAAAATATTTAGCAATTTCGCAACTTTTCCCTACTCCTTCGAAACGGCTTGGACCTTTAGAAACATTTTTACACATAAAAATTGGTGGTTAAATATTCTTCAAAGTGAACATTGCATATGTAAAACAATCAATATCTCGCAGAGAAAATGGATTTAAAGCGCTTTCCGGGCGCTGCTGGCCGCAAATAAATGCACAGATTTGCGTACTGCCGCCTAGGCGAGTGCGAGAGTTGCGTTTACATAATTTCGGTCAGATGGTGCAAGGGACTATACCCCTTAACAAATGAGTTTAAAAAACAATTAGGTACATGTCATTTTTTATTTTTGTTAAACTAGATGTGTCGCTGTTTCCTAGCTGATTACTCTGAGAAGAAACACCGAAACAAACTCAGGGCTAAATAACTTCATCACCACGGTTCTTAAATCGGTGAAGTAAGACATCGTGAGGAAATCGGCACACTTATCTCAGAACCAAAAATTCGAAGACATGTAACATCCACCAACCCACAGGGCCTGGCATTCCCTCTCATAGAGAGTGAATAAAGTACATGTATCCGTAACCAAACTTATAATGTTCCCGAACTGAAATTTTCTTTCAATAAACTGGCAATTAGAATAGAATAGAATAAACTTTATTGTACACCAAAATAGTAACAATTTCACAGAAACTAGAAAAAAAAAAAAAAAAAATTAGAATTAGAAATTAGATTTTTTTATTATCCTATTTATTATATTGAAGAAATAAAAAATACGATGAAGAACGTGTACAAGACGTGCAACATACCCTGCGTTCCGAATTGCGACAAAAGCGGTAATATCGCGAATCCGACCAACACGCAACGTCACAACTATTACTCAATAGCATATTTTGTGACTATTAAATTTGGTTGGATTCGCGATATAATCACTTTTATCGCAATTCGAACGCACACACACGGAACGCTGGGTCAGCATTACTGGAAAGACGCTCTTTTTTTGTGGTAGCTTTATAGTTATGTCAAGCTATTGTAGTAACAGTTATTGTAGTACCAGCTACTAAAGTATGTTTCATTTTTGTTGTTGACAGGAAAAGAACTCGTTCCTGAACTACAACGTGTCGTGCATACTGACGCTGCCGCCCTACCAGAGACAAGGATACGGCAGGCTGCTCATAGACTTCAGTAAGTACCGATATTCTTCAGAACTGTTTATTTATAGGTTTGGAACTACCATCTTTTGTAGTGGCGATCCATGGTGAGGGATTCAAATTAATTACAACGCACGAATATGGACATATTGGACACATTTTTTTAAAGAATATAAATGACCCACTCAAACTGTTGTTATTGTTATTGTTATTATAGTTTGTTCAGAATCAGTAATAATGAGTAATAAAGAATGGATTCCAATAGCTTATTCCAGACGCAAAATTAACCTCCCCCTAAAACGAACATATCATTATTATTGCTGCCATACCTCTAAATAACCCATCATAGTGACAGCGCATTAACTTGGTACCAACCCTAGCAGACGGACATAATTCACTAGGGCTTAACCTTTAATAACGCAAAAAGTCATACAAATTGCCCTCGACGACGCGCGTGGAATAGCCGAGTGCTAATGTCAATGTCACACTGACATCGCCCGTCATTACCCTGGCAACATACGATTGGTTTATTTATGTGTCTATTTGTCTATGGAGGAATTTCAATTTAGAAGCCCTTTACTATTGCGTTGATTAAAATTGATGGACCCAATACAATTATTACGATTCAAGTTACTTAGCTTGATATAGCATAGCACAGTCAGCCTTTTTAATGTTTCCACTGCTGGGACTCAGGCCTCCTCTATCTAGGAGAGTGAATGCGCCGTAATCCACCACGCGGGCCCCGTGTGGGTTGGTGAATGTCACATGTCTTCGAATTTTTGGTTCTAAGACATGCCGGTTTCCTCACGATGTTTTCCTTCACCGTTTTAAGAGATTTGGTGATGAAATAAATTACACAAAGTAATGCGCCTTAGTTTGACGTTTACCGATTATAATATTTATAGTTTTTTTATTGGTAACAGTAAGTTGTAAATTTTCAAAAGTTCAACGATTCGCTTCACGAAACCGTAGCGTGCTACGCTCCCGTGTCAACACTCCCGATGCGTAATTCTTACAAATCGCAAACCTAAAACACCACCTGTGCGGTCAACGTGATAAACCCTCCAACTGCGGGTTTGTTTTGTCCCCCAGACCCCCGGGTAAGGGGGCGTCGCGCCGGCCGTCGACCCGACCCCGATCGATGCACTGCAGTATGGATCGGTCTGCCGTCTAGACTCCCCCACCCCCTCGGGTCTAGCCAGGGACGGGGCGACGGGCCCACCGTGAGACGTAAATAGGGTTGCCATATGTAACATAACTAACCTAGGATAAGCTGTTTTGGTGCAGACGTTTTTTTGGCAATTTTGATTACGATTTTTTTTTGTTTTGTCTTTGATGACGTGTGTCGTTTAGTGATTTGATTAGTTAGTCTAGACGCGTGCTTATTAATTTTTTTTTTAAATTAAATTTTACAAATTCTATTATCAAGTGGACAATACAAATATCGCGTTAATATATAGCTGAGAAATGATCGCGAATCTAATGAATACACACAACAGACAAGCAACAGAACCATTGAGAATAAATGTATTCCGGTAAATGGCAGGCACCACTCTAATTCCGACCTGAAATGCCCAAAACCCATTTCATATTCTATATACCCCTTACAAAACAGGCTATGAATTTACAAAACGCTTTCCGACGCTAACAAATGATTCGATTTAGCGTGATCCGACAGCCCTAACCGCCCGTTGGGTTTGTAGACGAGGTGTTTTGATAGCTCCCTTAATAATTGTTGTAGGTGTAAACTTGCTGATTGAAGTAACGGGAATATTAATCATTTAAATATTTTATTCATGAAGTTTGACCGACAACTTCAAACGTGTGTTTCTCGACAACTCAATTTGAATTTTGAAACTGTAAATTAGTGGCGGAATATTAATGGTGCTTCCAGAAAATTTGAATCAAATAACTTTGAGTGTGATTACTAATCATGTTAGCTAGTTTGAATTTTATGAGACTGAAGGGATTCGGTGTTACTGTGTATAAATATAAATCAAAGAGCCGACGTTTTCAACACTTTTTTAAATAGATATAATTTGAACAAGGTGTTTCAGGACCCTAACACGTGGTGTTGTTTCGATTCTTTACTTATAGTTTACTATTATACGAGTATTGTCCTCTCATATCTATTAATATTCTTCTTCTTCTTCTTCCTACCCTTATACATTTATTTATACACTAGCTTTTGCCCGCGCGGCTTCGCTCCCGCTCTTCCCTACTTCAGCCTAGTATACCCTACTCTACCTTACTCTACCCTACCCTACTCTACCCTACTCTACCCTACCCTACTCTACTCTACCCTACTCTACCCTCCTCTACCTTACTCTACCCTACACTACCCTACTCTACCCTACACTACCCTAATTTTCAGTTTCAGTTTAATTTTTAGCGAAATCGGTCCAGGCGTTGTTGAGTTATGCGCTTACCAACACATTTTGCGATTCATTTTTATATTATAGATTACTTGGGGTCTTATGTATTAATATTGCAATATGGAAATATTGTAGGATCAATCTTAATTTTTTTATAAGATTTTCTTGCGGATTCTTCTCCATAGGAAATGACCAAATGGAACCATGCACTAAGCTTCTGACTTTTTATAAGTGCCCATGTAGGCCTATATGAAATAAATCATTTTGAATTTGAGTTTACAAAAGCTCAGCTTTGAGAAAATAAAAGAATAATTGACAAGTATAAGTATTTTTAACCTTTCAATCGTGGAAATTACAGACAATAGAAAGACGATAGGTGCGCGCACGCCGGCGTTCGCTTGGGGTTTAATGAATGAAAAGTACTCCACTGTAATAGCGTTAAGATTAGGTGCCAGAAGTCTTTACATTGTGTTTGGTTTAACCTCCTAACAGTTTTGTTTTTGTACAAAAAAATAATTACTGAAACACAATTTGGAGTCTTTTGAGCCCTGTATCATTAAAGGGTTAGCTTTCAAGTCTTCACTCCTAATTGACTAGATTAATTAAGTCTGTCTAAGCTGTATATTTTAATTAATTTCAAACTATGTTTTAGTAATAATATTCGCTGGGTAATTTGGTTTTGTAACTTAGTAATCTTTTGCCACTTAAATTATTTTATTCATTTTTTAAAGAATATATATTTTTGTTATATTATATATATTTATATCCTATTATATTACTTAAAAAAGAGAGCAGTGGTGGCTCAGTGGTAACTTCCCCGGTTTACGAATTGTACGAGTAAGTCGCAGGTACAAACCCAGCCAGGCGCATTACTTTGTGTAATTTATTTCATCACCACTGCTATAAAAAAGGTGAAGGAAAACATCGTGAGGAAACTGGCATGTCCTAGAATCAAAAATTCGAAGACATGTAACGTTCACCAACTCGTACTGGGAACGCGTGGTGGATTACGGCTCATTCCCTCTCTTAGAATGAGACCTGAGTCTCAGCAGTGGGAGCATTACAAGGCCGATTATGCTCATGCTTATTATTAAATAAAACGATCTTTTATTATAATACTAGCTGTCCGCCCGCGACTTCGTCCGCGTGTACTTCGGTTATCACACTCTAAATGTGTTTTCCCATAGGAATAAGATGTTTTTCCGGGATAAAAAATTGCCTATGTTCTTTTCCATGTCAAAGGCTATATGCATGCCAAATTTCATCTAAATCCGTTTAGCCGTTTTTGCGTGATTAAGTAGCAAAAATCCAAACATCCACACTTTCACATTTATAATATTAGTTAGGATCTACCCTTTTTTAGGAACAACATCGTAAACGACAGTTTGCGTTTTCTTTTTTGCAAGAATTGTTATTCTCTTGTATAATTAAAAAGTACCTACTATTTATAACAATATCATTAAAAATATATATATAATTTATTATTTATTTATTTATCCTCTTTACATCTATCTTTACAGGCCTTATAACCTAATGCGACAGTGCAGCTAACAACTACACGTAACCCTAAACATACATTTACGATAAAATCTAAAAAAAATCATATAACTACTGATCTAATAGAATAGTTGCTATTAAAATATTTTCATAAGTACTTTTTAATTATTTAAGAGAAAACTAATTCCTACAAAAAAAAACGAAAATTATATCTTACGATGATCATTTATTTTTTTAATTATTTAAATGATATGGAGGACTTACAGCTAAAACAAATCATCCTGAAAAGGCTCAATATTTTTTCTCTTAATTCATTAAACCCCAAGCGAACGCCGGCGTTCCTTCATTGTTTTTTCCATTCTATCTCTAATTATGGTATTCGAAAGGCTAAATAACTAATTGATTAAAATTTTAGGACTATGTTTTTAAAAGACTTCTTTCTCTATCGCATGAAACAATTTAACTGTGAGAGCTTTAGACAGACTGGTGTTAGTTCAGCGGTGTCACTTCCCTGCCTGTCTGCGGTTCGGAAAGTTCCATTATGAAATTAATTAGCTGTTAGCTACACCATTTACTGATTGAGCTGTAGCTTTACATAGGTATGGAAAGTAACTAGATTAAAACATCTTGATTCTATCAGATGATTTGTTGAAAATTTAAATAAATTACTTGAGCTTTAAATTGATAAAGTTTTGTGATGAACTGGTATACAAATTCTATATTGATCTTGACATGAAAATCTCATTTTGCGAAACATTACGAAATATTCCATACTAGTTGCGGCCAGCGGCTTCGCCCGCGTACCAGTAAAATATATCCCAAGGGAACATGCTCCCGGGATAAAAAGTTTCCTAAGCTCTATTCCAGGAAATGAGTTATCCGTGTACCAAGTTTCATCGAAATCCGTTTAGTCGTTTGAGCGTGAAGAATTAACAAACAGACACTCACAAACTTTCACCTTTATAATAATAATATAATATTGTGATTTTTCCGTATTTTTCAAACACTGACAGTTTGACTAGATACATTGCAATTTGGTATTTAAAAGCTACATAAAGCAATATATAGTCTGTCTAATAAGTCAACCGACTTAGGAATTTTGTATAATATTTAATTATTTAAAAAATACTTATATTCGATACTTTTTATAAGATTCTTCTAGTAAACAATTATCAATATCTCTTAATCCTTGATTATTGAACCAGTGTTGATTACATCAGACTTCATTTTACCATATTGATTACCCAAGTCGGTTGACTTATTAGACAGACTCTACTTAGTCTATTCCTTTCTTACAGAATAAAAAAAAAATATGTGCAAACTTTAATGCGTTTAGAAAAAAATATTATTTATCGTTACAAAATTTCTGACTTATTTTTGGGACACGTTAGGCCGCGTTCCCACTATGTCGTAACGGTTAATTTATCGTCGGACGACTATCGCCTCTAGCTACAACCGAAAGCGGCAACAAAGACAATGATTTACCGTCACGATTAAATCAATCGTCAGATTAGTGACAATTTTTTATCGTTCTACGTCTGTCGTGCTAGCCGTTCCCACTATCATAACAATCTGTTGTCACCACAAAATAATGTCGTAGACGACAACAGTTAATCGTGTCGTCCTATTTGTGATAACCTTCATATGTATATTTACATCAGCCACGTTACTTAAACTATAGTCTGTCTAAAAAGTTAACCGACTTAGGAATTTTGTATAATATGTATTTAATCATTTAAAAAATACTTATATTCGATACTTTTTTAATGGTTATTCTGTTAGTAAACAATGATCAAGATCTCTTAATCAACCTTGATCATTGAACCAGTGTTGACTACATCAGATTTCATTAAATCCCAATTATTACCCAAGTCGTTTGACTTTTTAGACAGATTACACGAGTATCTGTCGTTACACCTAAGTGGGGACGCGGCCTATATGTTCATTATTGTGGACAGGAGACAATATAGAGCTAATCATTAGTGCTCGACAAACAATTGGATAACGATATATTCGACGAGTAATCCTTGTACGCATTTTATCATGCGAGGGAGACTTATGAGAGGGGAGACTAGAGATGTGCCGTTGCTGGCTGGCAATATGGGATTATTGCTAACATAATTGCCACCAATAATACTTCGCGATACAGCGAGTTCAATGACCTGTAGATAGTAGTCGGCGTTGCGTACTAATTACCTACAGGTCACTGAACTCGCTCAGCTGACGTTTTCTTAAAGAAATTTATTTCGTACATGCGTAAATTAATAGATACGAGTTTTTAAAAAAAAGGCACTTTATTTTTTAATTTTATCTTTACAAATCGATAGTGTTTCATGTATCGGATCGACCCTCCACGGGATTAAAACGATTAAAATTTAGCGGTGTACATTTAGATATCTGGTAGACTCAAATTGTGATTAAATGCAAGTTCCTACTATTTAAAAAATTGACTAATAATATTTTTATAATAAAAATGTTGCACCACACTTCGAATTACTCCTGTATCGTGGGCGCGTTCCCAAACATTTAAGCGTATATGGACTACACCCAAACTTGGAACAACTTATCTATAGGCAGTACCTACAAATATTTGTCCGGTGCGGGAAACGAACCCGTGACACGCAGCGTAGCGAGCCAATTGCTGGACCGTCACACCAAATTACTTTAATTACTTCGTGTCGCTGCCATTCCGGTGTTAATCGGCCCTTAGTCAATCGATCTATCGAGTTCACGTCAATACTTTACATACCTTTAATACATACGAAACCTGAAACACCTTTCAAATACTGACTGGCCTGTTGGTCTAGTGGTTAGTAGTCCTGACTGCTATGCCGCAGGTCGTGGGTTCGATTCCCACCCAGGACAAATGTTTATGTGACGAGCATGATCATTTGTTCTGTGTCTGGGTGTAATTTATCTATAATATGTATGTATTTAGAAATATATAAGTATGTTTATCAGTTGTCTAGTACCCATAACACAAGCTCTGCTTAGCTTGGGACTAGACGGCGTTGTGTGATAGTTGTGGAATATTATATACGCGTGAGAAAGAGGGATGAAGGCATACAGCTACCATACACAGGGTTATTTGTTAAACTCAGGACTATGTTACTAACATCCATCATAATATTTTTACGTAAAGAATCTGTGTACAAAATTTCAATACATGGTCCCCGGGCCACTCGGGCAACTGAGGGGTTGTTTTGCTTCCGCACCCAACTGCACTGACACCTAACTAAATCGAATTTTATTCCACCAGGTTACCTGCTAACCAAAGAAGAGGGCAAGGTCGGCTCACCAGAAACTCCACTCTCAGATCTTGGCCTGATCTCCTACCGGTCTTACTGGAAGGAGGCTTTACTGAAGCGGCTGTGTTCCGCCCCAGGACCAACGCTCTGTATCAGGGATCTTAGTAAGGACCTGGCTATCGCGTCCTCGGACATAGTGTCCACGCTGCAGGAGCGAGGGCTTATGAAGTACTGGAAGGGCAAGCATATTGTATTGAAGAAGCAGGTGCGTTGGTGTTTTTTTATTATAATTTTTTTAATAAACTAAAAATGTTTTGTCTCTGGGTGTAATTTATCTATTTAGATGTATTTAGCACAAGCTCTGCTTAGTTTGGAACTAGATGGCGTTATGTGAAAGTTGTGAAATATTATTATTATTACGTTGAATTTAAGAAAAGAGAAATTTTCTTGTACTTTTGTAACAATTATTTGAACTTATCATAAAAAAAAAAACTATACTAATATTATGTGGGCTAATCAATCTGCGAAGAAACACTATTGAAACTTTTAACTATTCCCTTTAGGAGGTGCTAGAAGAAGTATCTCGTCGTGCCGCGCGTGCCCGCTGCGTGGACGCGGCGTGCCTGCGCTGGTGGGGCGCGGGCGCGGCGCCGCCGGCACGCTGACGCCGCGCCCCCGCGTCGCGCCGCCCCAACAGTAGCGCCGCGCGTGCACTGCTATAGAACGTACAAAGGTAAATGTTAACAACGTACCCGCTGCGTAGACGCTGCGTGTTACTGTCACGCTGACGCCGCGCCCCCGCGTCGCGCCGCCCCAACAGTAGCGCCGCGCGTGCACTGCTATAGAACTTACAAAGGTAAATGTTAACAACGTACCCGCTGCGTAGACGCTGCGTGTTACTGTCACGCTGACGCCGCGCCCCCGCGTCGCGCCGCCCCAACAGTAGCGCCGCGCGTGCACTGCTATAGAACTTACAAAGGTAAATGTTAACAACGTACCCGCTGCGTAGACGCTGCGTGTTACTGTCACGCTGACGCCGCGCCCCCGCGTCGCGCCGCCCCAACAGTAGCGCCGCGCGTGCACTGCTATAGAACTTACAAAGGTAAATGTTAACAACGTACCCGCTGCGTAGACGCTGCGTGTTACTGTCACGCTGACGCCGCGCCCCCGCGTCGCGCCGCCCCAACAGTAGCGCCGCGCGTGCACTGCTATAGAACTTACAAAGGTAAATGTTAACAACGTACCCGCTGCGTAGACGCTGCGTGTTACTGTCACGCTGACGCCGCGCCCCCGCGTCGCGCCGCCCCAACAGTAGCGCCGCGCGTGCACTGCTATAGAACTTACAAAGGTAAATGTTAACAACGTACCCGCTGCGTAGACGCTGCGTGTTACTGTCACGCTGACGCCGCGCCCCCGCGTCGCGCCGCCCCAACAGTAGCGCCGCGCGTGCACTGCTATAGAACTTACAAAGGTAAATGTTAACAACGTACCCGCTGCGTAGACGCTGCGTGTTACTGTCACGCTGACGCCGCGCCCCCGCGTCGCGCCGCCCCAACAGTAGCGCCGCGCGTGCACTGCTATAGAACTTACAAAGGTAAATGTTAACAACGTACCCGCTGCGTAGACGCTGCGTGTTACTGTCACGCTGACGCCGCGCCCCCGCGTCGCGCCGCCCCAACAGTAGCGCCGCGCGTGCACTGCTATAGAACTTACAAAGGTAAATGTTAACAACGTACCCGCTGCGTAGACGCTGCGTGTTACTGTCACGCTGACGCCGCGCCCCCGCGTCGCGCCGCCCCAACAGTAGCGCCGCGCGTGCACTGCTATAGAACTTACAAAGGTAAATGTTAACAACGTACCCGCTGCGTAGACGCTGCGTGTTACTGTCACGCTGACGCCGCGCCCCCGCGTCGCGCCGCCCCAACAGTAGCGCCGCGCGTGCACTGCTATAGAACTTACAAAGGTAAATGTTAACAACGTACCCGCTGCGTAGACGCTGCGTGTTACTGTCACGCTGACGCCGCGCCCCCGCGTCGCGCCGCCCCAACAGTAGCGCCGCGCGTGCACTGCTATAGAACTTACAAAGGTAAATGTTAACAACGTACCCGCTGCGTAGACGCTGCGTGTTACTGTCACGCTGACGCCGCGCCCCCGCGTCGCGCCGCCCCAACAGTAGCGCCGCGCGTGCACTGCTATAGAACTTACAAAGGTAAATGTTAACAACGTACCCGCTGCGTAGACGCTGCGTGTTACTGTCACGCTGACGCCGCGCCCCCGCGTCGCGCCGCCCCAACAGTAGCGCCGCGCGTGCACTGCTATAGAACTTACAAAGGTAAATGTTAACAACGTACCCGCTGCGTAGACGCTGCGTGTTACTGTCACGCTGACGCCGCGCCCCCGCGTCGCGCCGCCCCAACAGTAGCGCCGCGCGTGCACTGCTATAGAACTTACAAAGGTAAATGTTAACAACGTACCCGCTGCGTAGACGCTGCGTGTTACTGTCACGCTGACGCCGCGCCCCCGCGTCGCGCCGCCCCAACAGTAGCGCCGCGCGTGCACTGCTATAGAACTTACAAAGGTAAATGTTAACAACGTACCCGCTGCGTAGACGCTGCGTGTTACTGTCACGCTGACGCCGCGCCCCCGCGTCGCGCCGCCCCAACAGTAGCGCCGCGCGTGCACTGCTATAGAACTTACAAAGGTAAATGTTAACAACGTACCCGCTGCGTAGACGCTGCGTGTTACTGTCACGCTGACGCCGCGCCTCCGCGTCGCGCCGCCCCAACAGTAGCGCCGCGCGTGCACTGCTATAGAACTTACAAAGGTAAATGTTAACAACGTACCCGCTGCGTAGACGCTGCGTGTTACTGTCACGCTGACGCCGCGCCCCCGCGTCGCGCCGCCCCAACAGTAGCGCCGCGCGTGCACTGCTATAGAACTTACAAAGGTAAATGTTAACAACGTACCCGCTGCGTAGACGCTGCGTGTTACTGTCACGCTGACGCCGTGCAGCCCCAACAGTAGTATCACGCGCTTTACTATAGGACAGAAGTATGTGTGTGATGCCTACGTTGAAGCTGCGTGAACGCTGCGGGGACGCTGCGTGCCAGAAAAGATAATTGTAAAACCCATAAGAGCAGTATTGTTTCGCAATATATAAATATGTTAAAACTCACTATATTAAGTAACTTATATCGTTTTACACATTTCATACACAGTAAGCGGTGCGCGGGCGAAAATATGTAACTCGTGGCGTCGGCGGCGTCGCGACGAAGCTTATGTGCCGAGTACAAGTTCTAACAGACGCAGTTAGCGTGCCAGCGTAGTGGGACACAACCTTAACACCAGTGGTTCACATGAGTGTAATTTTTAACGTAAAGTGACTGTGTTTTAGCTATCACAAGACTTTTTAACATAAGAAATTGAATGTTTTAAAATAGTTGAATGTATTTCAGAATCCGTGTGATTGTGTATATTTTTGATGATATAGAGGCGGTTTATCGCCTAATAATAATGATAATAATGTTTTCATCAATTGATATACATAATTATTTCACTCATGGGTGTGTTAGTGTGCAACCTACCTAGTTGCATGTTTTAATTTTTAACGATTGTACTTATTAGCATTATTGCAATAGTTTAATTTTAATTATCTTTTTTTTTTTTAAATAATAATATATTATTCTGCTTCTGCGCATGTCAACATTCTTCCGGTTATGTTTTTTTAAACTTCAAGGTGATGGCAATATTCAAAAAATATATTTACAATAATGGTTATTATTTTATTTTAAATTCAATTATCAAGATATTTTTTTACTAAAAATTAAACGATAGTGAAACAAATAATCAATATCTATTTGTAATAAACTAAAAAGAGTCCGCCATTTTAATATTTATGTAACGTCAAACTGTCTGCGCTTAAAGCCGCTAGATGGCGCTCTATCTCTCTCTAGATCTCTCTCTCTCTCTCTCGAGGGGTTAAAAGTATTTGCGTGATATTCTAAAATAGTTTGAACAGTCCAATTACAATAAATTACAAAAATGAATATTGTTTAATGTGGTGTTTTTTTTTTACTTTGTCATATTTGATATAATATTATTAAATATTTTTAATACGGCTAATAAAATATGTAAATAAATTAATAAGTTGTTTTTAGAATATTAGAATGAATTTATAAATACATAGTATGTTAAGTAAATACAATTTTATTAAATATTTTTAGTGTAAACTATTTAGAGAAGGGATTTTCAATGAGGGATTGAACAAAGTACTAAAATTAGCTACATGGCGGTAATTTTTAATTTCTGGTTTTAATTATGTTGTAAAAGTCAGCCAGGTAGTCGTACTATGAAAAATACTGTATTCAGAAGCATTTTGGGTGCCGTATTTTGACATGTAAAATGTTAGTAAATTAAGTATGTACCTACTTGGAAAGTAAAATTGAAATGATTGTCTTCATGTTCTTTACTCATTAAAATCTCTGTGTTAAATAAAAGTAGTTAAAAACTGTCGAAATAAGTACCTTATAATAAATTTTAATATTGTTTTTATAATTATATTTTATTATGTACAAAATTAATTACTCATTAAAATCTCTGTGTTAAATAAAAGTAGTTAAAAACTGTCGAAATAAGTACCTTATAATAAATTTTAATATTGTTTTTATAATTATATTTTATTATGTACAAAATTAATAATTATTATGAACGAATGAATTTATGAATGTAAAAGTTGTAAATATTTTATCTGTATAAATGAATTAATGCATTAAATGGGTAGTTATTACAACGTATTTTGGTTTTACTTTTTACTCTAATTTGACGGACAGACATAGTAGGTATTAGAGATGAAACGGATATCCGGTAACTATCCGGTATCAGGTCTATTCGGTTTTGTTTTGATTATCCAGGGATAGTAATTCAGTATCCGGCCGGATACCGGATAGTAAAATTCAAACAATTTTCCTTATTTTACACCAGGCAAATCGTCACAATAGGTCAAAAATGTTTGTTTTATTAATCAGTTTAGTATTCAAAATTAACAATTGGCAAATTGTGGTGAATTAATACCAAAATAGCCGCATTTTTTGGTATGAGGCGATTCCACTTAGCTTCATAAACAAGACCAGCTTCTAAAAAAAACCCTTACGCTGAAAATGCTACTGTCAAGTGCTGAAAAATAAATTCTAGCTAATCAAACTAATCGCGTTATGAAATACGATAAAGGGCTGAATATTCGGTAGCTGGATATCCGGCGCTCCGGCCTCGTAGCTTGCCGAATATTCGATATCCGGTATCTGGCCAAACCACTATCCGTTTCATCTCTAGTAAGTATCCAAGTCGTCGACGGCGCGTATTGTTTCACGCGCGCCTCAAGAAGTTGTCAACCGTACAGACCCATGGGCAATGCGAAAGAGATGCCCGGGGACATGAAGCAATGGCAAAGAAGGAACAGGACTGGGTTTTTAGTCAGTAAAAGTCTGACACTATCGAACACCGCCTAAGAGCGGGGATGTCATTGGATGATTTTCCCACCGAATAAAAAAAAAGACTTAGTAGGAATAGGAAAGGGTCCGGTATATTGTATCGGCTGATAAACTGTACCTTTAAACAAAATCCCACTAAATGTGTAGCGACATCTATGGCGCCACATAAGAACTACGAAGAATATACGAAATCCTGCATCGCGCAATCAAAGTTCTCCGCGCGATTTGAACATATACGACAGCTCGAAATCATCTATCGGGCAGTAGCCCACCAGACTATAACACCTGTCTGGTCGGAGGATCCTCCCTTTTCAACGGAGGTTTGCGGGACTTTACTCTCTGTTCCGCCTACCTCCAAAAATGTTATAATTTTTCATCGCTTGCAATACGAAACTGCGGTGACAGCGCCCTCTACTTGTCTTTTTGTAATAACGCACAGTGGGCTGAATTATCATACGTATACTTAAAGCTTACTTGAAAATATTGCTTCTATTACGGCCCGTTCACGACAGCGGCAAGCTGTGAGCAGTAGCTAAGCACGGCGGTGAGCGGTAAGATCAAAAATATTAAACCGAAGTCGTGAATAAGCCGTTAGCTAGTTAATTCTGCACCCAAGCCTGCGGGATAGTTCGAAAGAGTTACCGTGGCCCTCTCAAAGAACTACTGAAGGAACACTGGGTTTTAGTCAGTGAAAGTTTGACTCTCCCTCCCGCTGAGCCCAAACCGGGAAAGGTCATTTAATGTTTCTCACCTAAAAAAACTAAGATCTTTGTGGACAATATACCTATATGAAGATAGATAGATCATCATCATCATCTTTTTTAATGTTCCCACTACTGGGACTCAGGCCTCCTCTTAGGAGAGGGAATGGGCCGTAATTCCCCACGCGGGCCCAGTGCGGGTTGGTAGATGTCTTCGAATTTTTGGTTCTAGGACATGCCGGTTTCCTCACGATGACGATAGATAGATAGATAAATATAGTGTTTATCGTACACCAAAAATAAAATTACAATAGGAACCTAAAATTAATAGGGTGTCACAATGTCTTATTGCTGAAATCGATTTTTTATAGACAACCTTTGAATGGATTTAACAGAATTTTGAACAAATTAGCTTACTTTTTAGAAAAAGGTGAATGTAGTCCAAAGAGTCAGGAGTGAATAGGTTAGGTACTTCTAGGCAAGCGAGTAGAAAATGTATGACCAGTATGACGCAAAGGCAGTCAAGCATTGTAATTTTATAGTCTCATACCATACAAAATTATGGAAATATTTAAATTTCTCGGAAAAATATTTTTATGATCGGTCTGGTTGACTCACTCACAGTAAAATATATATATGAAAATCAATGCCACTTTTCGTTGTAATTTTATAACTCAAGAAAGGGCTCACATATCTATTTGGTGCATGTTTTGTGCTGTAGCCAATAAATGATTTATCTATCTATCCATCTATACCAAATGTTTAGGCTTTGTTCGGACTATCTATTAGATGGTTTATGTGAAGTTTGGTAGGGTAGAGAAGGGTAGAGTAGTGTATAGTAGGGTAGAGTAGGGAAGAGCGGGTGCGAAGCCGCGCGGGCAAAAGATAGTATTAACCTAAAATCATCCTATTCGTAACCATCTTCCTGCCCTTCCATCCTATTATTTACCACAACCTTAAATTCTGAAGGCCCGCTTTTTAGTCAGTATGGATGTAACTTATCCATTTAGTCTGGCCATCTCCTTTGTGGCTCACAGTCAAAAATTTTTGATACAAAACTCCAAAGACTTGAGCATTGACGCCGAGTTGCTAGCCTGTCGGTTATCTATCGTTTACGTATAGGGGAGTGTGCATTGGAATTGCACAATTTAATTCCGACAAGTCCGTTCCATCTTCGAACCACTACACACTCGGCGCGCGGCGTTGCGCCACCGGTATATGGTGGACATCCCACCTATTCGTACAACTAAGGAGTAGAATTCCCAGATGGAGATTGTGTTTCCTGATAGCTACAACCTCTTTCTCCTCGTCTTTGAGGCAAGAGTGAATAAATTACTTCTAGGCAAGCGTACTCCATCGTCGGCCACATCATTGCTCACCATCAGTTGAGATATCTATTTTTTTCTGTAATTTGTAAACTTACTAGATATATATACACCGTTAAATTTTAATCGTTTTAATCCCGTGGAGGGTTGATCCGGTACACGAAACACTATCGGTTTGTAAAGAAAAAATTAAAAAATAAAGTAACTTTTTTTCAAAACTCGTATTAATTTACGCATCTACGAAATTAATTTCTATAAAAATACGTCAGCTGAGCGAGTCCAATGACCTGTAGGTAATAGTCGGCGTGGCGTACAAACTACCTACAGGTCATTGGACTCGCTCAGCTGACGTTTTCCTAAAGAAATTAATTTCGTACATGTGTAAATTTATACGAGTTTTGAAAAAAAGGTACTTTATTTTTTAATTTCATCTTTACAAATCGATAGTGTTTCATGTACCGGATCGACCCTCCACGGGATTAAAACGATCAAAATTTAGCGGTGTATATATATATATAACTAGATTAGTGGTCAAACGTGAGGTTATTTTAAAAAAAAATACTGTGCTCTCCTGGGGATACCACGACACTGCTAAAAATAGACTAAGTAACTAAATCATTTTTAATAACACTAATATTTTAATGGTGAAAGTTTGTTTAGGTCCGTACCTTCTCCTTTAAACGGCTGAATACATGTGGATAAAATTTGCTACACGGGTAGATCATGTCCCAGAATAAAGACTTAAGAACCCTGATTCCCTTACAGATGCCCCGAAAAACCTAGGAGCCCTAATCTGTTTTTGGAGAGAGGTGGGCTGGATGGAATAAGCCCACCTAAGGATTGCCTAAGTGCGGAAAATATAGACTCCGACAGATAGGGACTTAAGATTTTTTTATCCCTGGATCTTTTCTGTTGGGATATTATATACTATACCTATTATTTTACACTTTCACTCGGATGAAGCCGCTGGCAGAAGCTAGGTAATCTTTCTATCATGGTGAGTGAAAACACATTAGGTTGGTAAGCTATTGTCATTTGACGGTATGGTTCGCACATTGGTTGAACGATTGGCTGTTGCGCTGCGTGTCGCGGGTTTTATTCCCGCACGGACCAAATATTTATAGGGCCTTCAAATAGTCGTTTCAGGTCTGGTTGTCTTCTGTACGTGAGTATACATGTTCGTGAAAGCACTTACGATACAGGAGTAATTCTTATAGAGACTGCGTTGTTTTTTTTTTTAAGTAAGGTAAGACTATCTTCCAAGCTCCTCAGCCACCAACCAGTGTTTTTTAATGTCAACATTAAAAAGGGCTCTATATGTAGGTCCTATATTATATATATACGGAAATCATCCAATGCCTTCTCCCGCTCTAGAATGGAGCGTGAGGGCATGACAGACTTTTACTGACTAAAACCATATCTACATTTGTTCCTTCTATGCTCTGCGTTCCTGGATCACGGGTTTCCCTTTCGGAAGTAAACCCATGGCCATTTTCTTTAAGAAAACGTCAAATGAGCGAGTCCAATGACCTGCAGGTAGTAGTCGGCGTTGCGTACCTCGTTTAGCTGACGTTTTCGTTTTGAAATTAATTTCGTACATGCGTAAATTAATACGAGTTTTGAAAAAAGGTACTTTATTTTTAATTTTATCTTTACAAATCAATAGTGTTTCATGTACCGGATCGACCCTCCACGGGATTAAAACGATCAAAATTTAGCGGTGTATACGTTCTAATGTTCCCACCGCTGGGGCTCAGGCCTCCTCTCTAGGAGAGGGAATGGGCCGTAATCCACCACGCGGGTCCAGTGCGGGTAGATGGATGTCACATGTTTTCGAATTTTTGGTTTCCTCACGATGTTTTCCTTCACTGTTTTGAGAGCAGTGGTGATGAAATAAATTACACAAAGTAATGCGCCTGGCTTGGTTTGAACCCGCAACCTACAACTCGTAAGTCGGGGCCGTTACCACTCAGTCACCACTGCTCTCAAACACACACTACGTATACAAATCCCTAAACTTGTTTTTTCTCCAGCACACGCTTGTAAATCATTTTATCATTTCTCATTAGCCGTATAAACGTTACGCATTATCACTTTAATTGCCTGACGTCACTGGGCAACGAACTCCGTGGCCCCAAGGTCTTGCCGTTTTGAACCACTTTTTTTATTTACATATATGTCGTGGCCATTGCAGATCTTAGAAATGATCACTTTATAATATGACCGGCCATTTCATGAAATGGTGCTATTTCAACTAAATGCATGATGATTTCATGATATGGTTTTTTTTTTCGATGGGAAAAATCATCCTATCGCAGCATATGCTGAGTTAGGCGCCCTTTTGGCCTTGCACAGATTTTAAAGTTTTTTTTTTTTAATTTTTATTTTATTATCGAATTCTGCTGTATGTGTGAGGTACGAATAAAAGTTTTTTCTTTCTTTCTTTCTTTCTATGACAACCCCCGCTCTTGGGCGGAGCGGGAGATAGTGTCAGACTCTTACTGACTAAAAAACCCATCCCGTTCCTTCAAGCCTGGGGCTCGAGCGCCCTTTCGGATAACCCTGGCCCCAGTAGGCTTCGACCCGGCTGGGCCCCTGCTGTTGCTGACAACTCCTTGAGGCGCGCGGGAAAAGCGCGCGCCGTCGACGACTTGGGCTTGGTCCGGACAGTTACCGGACGGCCGGACAGCGAGCTACCCATTGCTCACTGTACACAACCCAGCGCATACGGTGGCTGGAAATCGGGATCGGAATCCCGGCGACGGCGAGAGCGCCGTTGCCTGATACGGTCGGCCTCCTCCTTAGCGAGCATTACTGGTTCGCAGAAGTCGGCGGCCGCCTGCCACTCCTCCTCGCTCCGAATACCGGTAGAGTCCACTGTTCCCTAATGCATTTCTGTTTTCTACTATAAAATATGCTTTTGTTCCATCAAATATAATAATTGTGCATTAAAATATGCTCTTCTGGGTGGTTTAAAAACAAACCCACGAAGGAGATGGCGGGGTCTGTGTTCACTTGCTTCGCTTGCTCACTAGACCCCGCCATCAACCTAACCTGTTCAAGTCAGGGTGCCCTAAGTCCCTTAATAAATTGTAAAAAGTTAATTATAATATTGGTGTACCATCAAAGACGCTTCCGCCTGACCACTGCTAAGTTCATTTTTGCTTGCAATATTATAATTTGAAACGAAAACTTCAAAGGGTTTGGTTTGACGCCGCGCCGCAAGATCCAAGCGAATTTTTTTTAGAAATGACCGCGATGGTACAATAAGCATTTATAGTGAAGAATAAGGTTTTTTGTGCGCAGAAATCCTAAATTAATATGGCCAAACGTGGATGCACATGTCATCAAACGTTAACGTTTAAACAATCTGGCCAGTTTTCGTTAGCCATATCATGAAGTGACCAATTCTAAGATTTGGCCACGACATATATAAACCTACAGGTATACATAACTAAAGCACCTATATTTCTTTGAAGGTTGACCTTGTTTAGGAGCGTGCGTATATAAAATAACGCTTGTGTTTCGTGCTGATAACCGGTACGACTATAAATCTACGGCGGAGAAGTACGATCTTCAATAAACATATTGGCACAAGGTTCGTAGTCAAAACATCCTCTTATAAGGTCACGTGGTCTAAAGGAACACATCAATCCATCGGCATTTCGGCAGAGAGTCGATAGATTTATTAGGGCCGACGCTGCGTTAAACGTGTGCCCGCGCGGTCTCATACAAAAGTGCTCCGCCACGGGTCACCGCGCGGGCAGCCGCGCCCCCCGCCCTTTTTGCTACGTAATAATACATTCGTAAGTTAAGTTAAGTTCTCCATCGTCACTACTACATGCACAACATTAAAGTTAAACCAGTGACACTGCGCAGGTATTATTCCGGTTTTTGCTACGGAGACCGCCGCACATGACACACGTGCGACGTCACGCGACGGGCGCACGCGCGAGCGTCCGCTTGACGCAGCGTTGGCCCTTAGAGATCAGCTGCTGCCCGTGGCTTCGCCCGCGTGATAGTAGAAAATTATCCGAAGAGAACATATTAACCGAGATAAAAAGTATACTGTAAGTATGCTGTCCCGGATATGGTCTACCCGTGTACCGGGCGTGAAGAAGTAAAAAACATACTTTTGCCTTTATGACATTAGTGTGAAGGATTTCCTAAAAATCTGGGTAAGTGCGAGTCGAGCTCGCGCCCTCTGAGGGTTCCTTACAAACTTACCTATATAAATAGTTAAATCCCGAAATTCCCGTCTCAGAACATTTCTCGAACCGCAAAAAAAAAAATTGTGACGTAACACCAAATTTATAGTTTTCAGATTTATTGCTATACTTATGCTATAAGACCTTGCTTTATGCCAAATTTCGGAATTCTGGGTCAACCGGAAGTGGCCTATGAATTTTGATTTCCTCGAGAGTGTCGAGATGTACGTTTTTTGCCACATAAACCGAAGCATCTTTTTTTCTCCTTACTTTACATGTTTGATTTTTGACAGCATCAAGAATCCGCAGACCTGATTATATGGTTTTAATTTCAACTCGATACCTCCACAAGTTCCCGAGTAAAGGGTCTTGACAGACAGACGGACGGACAACAAAGTGATCCTATAAGGGTTCCGGTTTTTCCTTTTGAGGTGAACCCTAAAAATCATCTCAGAAAGATCATTGCTTTTTCATCAGTGGGGTATAGTCTGAAAAAATACTTATATTCGATACTTTTTATAAGGTTCTTCTGTTAGTAAACAATGATCTCCATCTCTTAACCTTTTGAATGTCTTAAGTTACACAGTTCGACATAAGCAATTGTCTTTCTATTGTGTCTCTAATTACGGCATTCGATGAGTTAATCAACATTGATTATTGAACCCGTGTTGACTAAATCAGACTTTATTAAATCCTAATAATTACCCAAGTCATTTGACTTTTTAGACAGATTACTTGTTGACAATAATGACAATATGTCCAGTTACGTAGACACTTGAGATAATATACGTCATAATATCCACTAGAAATCACTTAACGAATAAATAAAAGAAGCCACTGAACTGGTCTTGAAAGAATCCTGCCAAAAACTCGTGGCCAAAGGTTTCTCGAGACGTATGTTTGTTTGCAAAACATTTGCTTAGCAAAGGTGTGGCTGATAAAACACGTGTTCTCAACAAAAACGTTTTGCTAATTAATTTTATTATCATATCAGCTGAAGCCTCACGCAGCGGCAAAGATAATTAGCAAACAAAAATCCCTTTTATCTAATTAGAATTCGTCTTATCTTGAAAGAAAATAATCTTACTCGTATTGAAGATAATATGATACGGGATTGTGATGTGTCTGGCCAATACCACTTTGATTTTAAAAGAGTTTTTTGCTTGGTAAGCTGCGAAGTTCGTGATTATGCGACTTTCTTAAACGGTGGAACACCTCCACCGTCCGCTTCGCTCGGGCCGAGCACCGTCGTGACCTCGTGGGGGCGAATGACGGTAGTAACCTCTCGCGCCGGGTCCTGGTACAGGCCAAGGTCTGCAGCGAGGAGCAATAGCATGCCTTCTTCTGCGAAGCAGTAATGCTAGCAACGGAGGCGCCTCAAAGCGATGTCAGCAAACCGTAGGGGCCTAGCAGGGCCGAAGCCCACTGGGACCATGAGTTAACTTCCGAAAGGGAAACTCGTAGTCTTGAAACGTAAAGGCAACCAAGCAATATAGATGTGGTTTTAGCACGCCCACTCCTACTCCGCTTTAGAGAGGGAAAAGTCATTGGATGATTTCCCACGTTAAAAAGAAAAAACGAATTTCTGAAACCTTTTCTTTTGTTAGAAAATAATCAAATAACTTCTCTCGGCCTGGGTGGTGCGTGTGAATGTCAAATACTTTCAGTGACTAAAACCCACCCTCCTTCAGTTGCGTTTAACCGCCGCGACAGAAGACGCCCTGCACGTCGCGAGTCGCAGGACCCGAGTCGTCAACAGCGCCTATGTTCCACGCGCGCCGCACAAAGATATCAGTAAAACAGCACCGGGAATTTCTGAAATTGAAACCGTCGTCCTAGGACACAAAGAGGAACTGAAGGACACAAGTGAGTTTAAGTCAGAAAAGGTCTGGCACGCCCTCCTGCTCCACCCTAGAGAGGCAGAAGTCATTGGAGTATTTGCCTCCTCAAAAAGAAAAATTAAACTCATGTATATTCAGTTGCCCCTTTTTTGTGGTGGGAAAAATCATCCAATGACAACCACCGCTCTTGGGCGGAGCGGGAGATAGTGTCAGACTCTTACTGACTAAAAACCTACCACGTTCCTTCGTGCCTTTCGTACCGAGGCTATGAGCTACGAGTATCTTTCGAATTAACCCTGGCCCCAGTAGGCTTCGACTCAGCTGGGCCCCTGTTGTTGCTGACAGCTCCTTAAGGCGCGCGGGAACAGTGTGCGCCATCGACGACTTGGACTCGGTCCGGACAGTTACCGGACGGTCGGACAGCGAGCTAGCCATTGCCCGCAAGCCCGCGCCTACTCAGTTGCCCTTTGCGTTGACTCTTTCGAATAATCCCGAAGCCCAATCTCGACACGCCTGCCTATCCCTTCTGTGATTAGTAGACATAACGTTTTAAACTAGGTACGAAAAATAAAGCAATTTGTTTGCTCAATAAACTGTCTATGTTGTGGTTATTGCTACACGTTTTCCAATTAACAGAATGTTTAGTTTTGTGTGAAAAACTCGAGAAAGTGCAGCTCTGCATTAGTGCACACTTTCCAAAGATTGCATTTATTATTGTACTAGTTGGTGCTAGCGGCTTCGTCCGCGTGAAAACTGTCCCAACGAAACATGCTTTTTTATGGTGGAAAAATTATCTAATGACAACTCCCGCTCTTGGGCGGAGCGGGAGATAGTGTCAGACTCTTAATGACTAAAAACCCAACCCGTTCCTTCAAGCCTTCATACCTGGGCTCGAGCTATTTTTCGAAACTAACCCTGGCCCCAGTAGGCTTCGACCCAGCTGGAGCCTCTACTGTTGCTGACGACTCCTTGAGGCGCGCGGAAGCATTGCGCGCCGTCGACGACTTGGGCTAGGTCCGGACAGTTACCGGACGGTCGGACAGCGAGCTACCCATAGCTCGCCGTCCGCAAGCCCGCATCTACGGTGGCCGGAAATCGGGTCGGAATCCCGGCGGCGGCGAGAGCGCCGTTGCCTGATGCGGTCGGCATCCTCTTCTGCTAGCATTACTGCTTCGCAGAAGGAGGCGAACGCCTAAGGAAACATGCTCCCATCCCGGGATAGAAAGCAACCTATGTGCTATTATTCTAGCCCCCTAGCCAAGTTACAACAGTTGCTCTTGCGTACCTGGGCGTAACTATCGACCAGAGACTGACCTGGAACACTCACATTAACAATGTGATCCAAAAGGCTAAAATAGCTCTAGGAATATGCTGTCGCTTAGCAGGGAAGAAATGGGGCTTAAATCCTAAAATCGCCCTGTGGTTGTACACCGCCATAGTCAGGCCGATAATAACGTATGCCTGCGTAGTATGGTTGAGGAAAACAACTCAAGTGACAGTCATTAACAAACTTAATGGTTTGCAGAGACTTGCATGCCTCATGTCAACAGGGGCCATGTCCACAACCCCAGGAGCTGCTCTAAATGCCCTGCTTAACCTACCGCCACTTCATCTATTCATTGCGAAGGAGGCGAAGGCAAGCATGTACAGAACAAACAGCACTGGCAAAGCAAACTGGCGCTCTCAAGCACTGAGATCGCTACACGAATCAGTACTTGAACATGATCAACTAGCTATGACAACAGAAGTCATGCTTCCACAGTGTAATTTCACAAGGAATTACACAGTAGAACTGCCGAGCAGAGAGGATTGGTCAAACAACCTCATCACTTGCAAGGCTGGAAGCCTGATCTGGTTTACAGACGGGTCCAAAATGGGTGAGAATGTAGGATGTGGAATATTTGGCATTAGCCCGAAATTCAGCAAAAGCTTGAATCTGGGTAAACATGCTACCATATTCCAAGCGGAGATATACGCCATTATAGAATGTGCGGAGGCCAACCGTCAACGAAACTACATAAATCAATTAATTCTGATTTACTCAGATAGTTAGGCAGCTCTTAACGCCCTGAACTCGAATACTTTAAATTCGAAACTGGTAAAAGACTGCGTTAACAAACTGAATGACCGGGGGCAAAGGAATAAAGTTATTCTGAGATGGGTACCAGGTCATTCCGGAATCAATGGCAACGAAAAAGCCGATGAACTTGCACGGGCTGGGGCTCGAGGTCATCAGATAGGACCAGAACCCTTCTGTGGTATCTCAAAGATCCAGGCCATGCAGACCCTTAAGGGCAACTTATTTGGCGATTCAAAAAAGCACTGGTTGGTACAACCAGGTCTGCTACACGCCAAATCTCTCATAGAAGGCTACTCACAAAAACGAACTGCCGAGCTTCTTGAGCTTAGCATCTGTGCGATAGCCCGCGCCTTAACCGGCCACTGCAAACTAAACAGGCACCAATTTCACATGAAACTGAGTGACACTGATGTTTGCCGGTACTGCAATCGGGAGAGGGAGACACTTATGCACCTTTTGTGTGAATGCGGGCCCCTTATCCACAAACGCAGTGTCCATCTGGGCCGACACATTATTCGCCCGGAGGAGATTAAAACTCTAAAAGCTAGGAGTATTCTAAATTTCTTGGAAGCCTCCGGGCTAAAAGAGTTACTCTAACAAGGTGGCGAGTCACAATAGATCTTTTAGGTCGCAGTGACTACATCCCCTACACTATGGGTGATGCATAGCCCCTTATCTTCTAAATAATAATAATAATAATTCTCTTGCGTCGAACGCCTCGAGTTGGCCACGCCCCCATTTTATTGTTCTGACCACGTGACTGAGCGTTGATGTGACGTCATTTTCGTACATTTGTCGTTTTCTACTAGCGGTAACGATTACAGATTACCAACTTGGCTAGGGGTACAGGACATAGTTTAGGTACTAACGCGGTCATTTTGACTGATCACTTAAAAAAAAATTCGCTTGAATCCTCCGGCGCGGCGCCAAACCAAACCCTTTGCAGTTTTCGTTTCGAGTGCAAGCAAAAATGAACTTAGCGATGGTCAGGCGGAAGTGTCTTTGATGGTACCCTGTGTGCCATATTTCATCCAAATCCGTTTAACCCGAGTATTAAGAAGTAACAAACACACACACTCATAAACTTTCGCCGTTTTGATATTAGTGTGAGAGTTAATTTGTTTTTATAAAGCATTTTTTGCTAACGTAATTTGAACTTTATGGCCCTTGAAACACGTAATTTGTTAGTAATTTTGAAATGATGATAGAGACGTTAAAAATAACCCTGAAACTGTTGTTATTTTACGATTAGTATAATTAATTTAAAAAAAATATAGGTATCTATTAATTCTAATTATACACTGGTGGCCAAAAGTTCGAGACCACTAGTCGAAACAATAGTCTATTTTATTCATAGTACTTATACGACTTAAAAATAAATCAAGTAATTACTTTTCAGACATTCGTTGAAAACAATAGACTAAGCGGATGTGCAGATTTCTCCTTTATGTTTTTTTTTTATATTTATTTTGTAGATGATAATGTTTTTTAATAGGTGTCTTAAACTTTTGGCCAGCAGTGTATTGAAGAGCAGTGGTGGCCAAACGACTTACGGGTTGTACCTAACCGTTGTAGTTCGCGGGTTGAAACCTAGTCTTCCGTATTACTTTGTATAATAATTATTTCACCACACTCTTAAAACGGTGAAGGAAAACATCGCGAGGAAACCGGCATGTCCAAAAACTAAAAATTCAAAGACATGTGTCCATGTGTCAAACCAAAATACTAACTAAATCTTTCTTCTTTAAAATGTTAGTACTTATATCTCGATATAGCTTGAAAAAGATACGAACTATAGAACCCCGTGTGCCCTAAAAAGAGTGACTCAAGCTTCAAGACCAAACAACGTAATTAAGATAGTATTTTCATGTAAGCGACTTTCGTCTAACCTCCAGCACCCTAGGGGGATACCGGTACAGCTATTATTATTACTATTTACTTCAAATAATTCACTTTTATTATCCCTCTCCCTTTCCATAGACTAAGGTTGTGACAGAGGTCGCAAGGAACCCTTTTACACAAATTGCTGTCTTGCCAAATATGAGCCGATAACTCTCCATAGACAAAAGGAATAATGTTCATTATTTATTCAACGACAATAAAAGAAATCTTAGAAGTAGGGTTGTTATGTTTTTTTTTTTATCGAGAAAAAGGTTTTTCCTCTTTATTTTCGGAGAGCAGTGGCGGCCGAGTGCCAACAGCCTCGACTTACGAGTTGTAGGTCGCGGGATCAAACTCAACCAGGTGCATTAATTTGTTACTTTGTGTAATTTATTTCATCACCACTGCTCTCAAAACGGCGAAGGAAACAGGCATGTCCACCAAAAATCTCAAGCCCATTCCCTCTCCTAGAAAGGAGGCCTGAGTCCCAACAGTGGGAACATTAAAAAGCTGATTATGCATGTATGCTATGCCTTCACAAAACACCCAATTTAATTTACGTTAGGTAGGTTGTAGTGGTGTGAATGAAACGGATAAATCTTTCTTTAAAGGTGTTCTTTTACAAAAACCAAAAGTGCATGCCCTACGAAAAGGTTCTCGCACTCTGATCGGGGTTGAAAAAACGTTGAGGTCAACGGAGCGCCCTCTGAGGCATTGTCTCTTCAATGTGAACCCTGAGGTTCACCCCGCGCCCGGTGACAAGGTGACATACTACTTGGGATTGGAAAGACGAACTTGTCTTAGTATGTAGATTGGGAATAGACACTGGAGATAATTTTATTAAGCGTAGATAGTAAGTTATAATGTAACTTCATATTTCATGAAAAGCTTCAAAGGGTAAAAACGAGACCCTATTCTGTCTGTTACCAGGCTGTTAGTTGATATCTTCATAGTTGATGTATTTTCGGGGGTTAAAAACGAATTAAAATAAATATTTAAGTGAAGTTCCCCTATAACAAACGAATTTTTTTTGCCGTTTTTTGCTACGTAAGTACAGTACGGAACCTGCAAAAGCGCGAGCCCGACTCGCACTTGGTTCCCACTACTAGGATTCACTAGGCCTCCTGTCTAGGAAAAGGACTGTAACGCAGGCCCAGTGCGGGTTGGTGCATACCACGTTTCTGATTTTTTTTTTGTTCTAGGATATCCTAGCTGGTTTCCTTCACTGATTTGAGAGCCGTGGTGATAAAATAAATTGCATAAAGTGCTTAGTTGGATTTGAACCCACAACGTATAACTCGTAAGTTGATTTCGCTATCACTAGGTTACCATTGCCCCATATTGCTCCTTCCATTATTATTTTACCCTATTGCAAAAAAAAGTCGAATACCTAATTTTTCCACACTTGTGAATTTTTCTTGTCCACGAAAATATTGTTGTGTTGTGTCCACTATTACAACAGGATCTTTAGGGTCTATTTTTTAACTGACTGAGGCTGAGCGAGGTTTTCAATTCATCGGAATCTTTATGTTTTATATCTTCTCGATTATTTGAAGACTCCTGAATCGATTTAATTCATTAAACCCCAAGCGAACGCCGGCGTTCGCGCACCTATTGTCTTTCTATTGTGTCTGTAATTTCCACGATTGAAAGCTGCTTCCCAGGTGTTTCCATGGTCATCACGTCTGTACCTAATGATGGGACACTGACACTTGTAATGGTTATATTCTATAGTACTGTGATATCGAAAGGAGATCGCATGAGTTGTTTTTTTTATTTAACCAACAGACTGGCTTGTTAAAATACACTTTTAAGGATTTTGCATTTCTAAAATAGTTTTGAAAATTTGTAGAAAAATGAAGTGTGTTGTTTTTTGAGTGTTGAAGTGATTTTTGTAAGAAAAGCTTGTGTGGTCAACAAAGAAAAATATAGAATCGTGCCGGCCTGTGTCTTTTGTTTATAGATAAATCCCAACATGAAGCCTACCGTGAGCTGAGCTACGCTACAGTACCATACTATAGAACTTGCATGCTATTAAGTATAGCTGAACTGGTACCACAAATAAAAAGTATAAAACAAAGAACTTTTTACAAAAAAAAGAATACAGCCAACTTCAATGCTAACAACTAATTTCGTAAATCAGTACTAAATAACGAAGACACTAAACCAGAAATACGTTGGTATTTCTGAATTAGTGTATTCGTTTTGAAATTAATAATAACAATAATAAATTACCTCATCTACAATACGAGATTTCAACCAGGGACTGTTATTTTATTATCTGTCAGCACAACTTCGCATTTGTTTTTGAAACAAAAGCTCCTCGAAGGTCCAAGACAACGCTCGTCCCCTGACGTCTGACAGTGTCACCTTCCTTCACCCCGGTTCGCAAGGTCTCTGACATGTCATACGAAGCAACGCCATCTAGTGGCATTCAGACTTAATCAGCTTTACTCTTCGAGTAGGTAGGACATTGTTTTTTCGGTGCGAAGTCAACCAATGACTACGAGTATTTCCATTCAAAGGTGGAACGTGGGTGTCAGATTTTTACCGACAAAATCTATACCTGTGTCCCTCAGTTGTCTTTTGCTTTCTAGGATAATAAGATGGTGGTCAATAGAAAAAAAAAAATATGTCCACGCGTTTTCTTTTCAGAAATACCCCGTCGCCTCGGATAGGACTTGGAATACATAAAAAATTGCTTCTGGTTACCACGACTGCATAAGTGGGGTCTAAGCTAGAGGAGTCGTCAGTATGTTTCCTGATAGCTACAACCTAGGGGTCTTTAAAAGTCAAGAGTGAATAGGTTACTTCTAGGCAATCGTGCTCCATCCTCGGCCACATAATCACTTACCATCAGGTGAGATAGTGGTCAAACGCGAGCCTATCAATAATAAAAAAAAAGTCGAGCACGAGCGAAGCTCAGTGTAGAATCGTTCATGCTCGGTTCCTCTAGAGACAGCCGACACTACACTTTGAGCTCGACTCGTGCTCCACATAGCACTTGGCTCCTCTAGCGTAGACCTACCTTATGGTAGCCAAATTAGGACCAGTGTTTCCAATATCTTACCGGTTTTAGGGACTTTTTCGCATACTAATAAATGGTAGGTACCTAAGCTATTTGGTGTACAGGTAAAGAGAACCCAAACCGTTGTTATCGACCCGCCCTGGTTTTGCATGGGCTCCATGATACGAGATTTTTTCCAATTTGTTCAAAAAACCAGCAAATTTGCATTAAATATTTATTATGTATTAACTTTCTTCATTAACCAATCTAAACTAGCACGACGAATGAGAACCTCTTCCTTTTTGAAGTCGGTTAGAAATAGTTTCTGCACACTGAAAGATTGTGATCGCACATTACACATAGATTATATTTATACAAAGTTTGTTGATTTGTTTATTTGGTTATTTCTAAGCTTAATGTTTTATTTCTTCTTTTTCTTCTTCTTTGGTATTGTTCTTCAAGTCGCTTATTTCCTTACATATAAGAATACTGAAAAATGCTTGCATTAGCTGGACAGGCCCACACAGATCTGTGTGGTTCTCTCGTCAAAAGACCATCTTAGACAATAATCTGCATGGTTCTCATATGATTTGACCAGTACGGAATTAAAAAGAGACTTTGACCTCTGAGTTTGTTTCGGTGTTTCCTCTCACGGTAAAAAATAGACGTGTAATAGTGTTTTTAAAAACCTATTTCCAAAATAAATATCATTTATCACTTACGTGTTTGTGTATGTCCTTCTCACTTTCGTCCGTCGCGACAAAACCAGTTAAACAAACAAAACAAATTATACCCATGCCTAAAGTCACTCCAGCTATCAAGAAACGTAGAGTAAAGGCCCAAAAATCGGAAATCTTAACAAGTTCACCATATAAAGCTGCTTTAGAGGAAAAAGCTGAAAACAAACGAAAACTAGATAGCGAACAAAATGACAAGAATAAAAAAGTACCCAAGATAAAATTAGAAAATAAGGAAAATAAGGAAAACAAGAATATTAAGAAGAATAAAGGCAAAGGTAAAGGCAAGAAAACTAAATATAATCAACAAATTATACACGAATGTTCATTTTGTGGCGAGGTTTATCAAGATCCCCCTACAGAAGAATGGGTTCAGTGCCAGCACTGCCTTGAATGGTCACATGAACTTTGTGGCGAAGTGGTTGGAACCCAGTTTAGATGCATAAATTGCGTACAACTACAAACTCACAATAAATAGGTTGTTCCACTTTGCCCTTTATGTGTTTCCACTTTGCCCTCCTAATGAAGGCAAAGTGGAATATTGAGTACAAATTTAAAAGGCTGATTATTTATGATCCTACGATCATGATCTCATTTTGATGTAGAAATAATAAAACTTAAGTACATTGATGTTGATATTTTTCTAATAAACATTTTATAAGAAAACTAATAATATTTTTTTTCTAATTTCAAAGTTAAGGGTTCCACTATGCCCCCCCTTCCCCTACCTGAGCTCAGCTCACGTACACATCTTTGTTTTTTGAACTAAATGTGGCTAATTGTATATTTATAAAATATCAAAAAAAACAAACACCTAAGAAAAAATGTGGATTTTTTCAGGTTAGTACCTGAGCTCAGCTCACGTACACATCTTTGTCTTTAAACTTGAACTAAATGTGGCTAATTGTATTAATAAAATATAAAAAAAAACAAACACCTACGAAAAAATGTGGATTTTTTCGTGTTACTTAGCTTTAAGATTATATTTTAGGCTCTTAATAAACTAGTACGCTTCACTGTCAACGATTACATCACTGCTCACCATCAGATGGGACCGCAGTCAAGCACTAGTTTATGGCATTAAAAACAATATCTATAATAATATTCTTTGTAGTAACATTATATGAAATTGTGATACCGTTGAGACTTTAGCTGATTTTTATAATAATAAAAATCAACGATTTGAAGAACACCAAAGAAAGGTGAAGGTGAGGTGGTGAGGTGGCTTAGAGATAACCAAATAAACAAATAGTGTGTATAGAAATACCGAAACAAACTCAGGGATTAAAGTCTCATAAAAAGTCCATACAGCAAACATATGTACGGTCAAATCATATAAGAACCACGCAGATTAGTGTCTTATTTTTTAGGTGGGAAATCATCCAATGGAATTCACCGCTCTTTGGCGGAGTGGGAGAGTGTCAGACTTTTACTGACTAAAAACCCGCTCTTGTTCCTTCGTTGCCTTTCGTACCGGGGCTGAATCTTCCTTTCAGAAACAAATCCTTGGCCCCAGTAGGCTTCGACCCTGCTGGGACCCTACGGAATGCTGACAACTCCTTGAGGCGCACGTGGAACAATACACGCCGCCGACGTCTTGGCAGATATAGTCTTTTGAGGAAAGAACCACACTTTTTAAAAGCTTTTATTTAGTTTCACCTGTCCCGAAATTTGTAATTATGTCATAATCAAATCTTGCAAATTAAATTTGAACCATTTCCCGGTTACCGATTGAGCTGAAATTTTGCATGCATGTGTAAATCAGATGACAATGCAAATTTATTATGACATGGAGCTGATCTGACTATGGAACCGGAAGGTGGCCATAGGAACTCGGCAGTTAAACGACAACACCATCGTGTTTGGGTTTGTATGATTCGTCTTGAGCATTTTTAAAGCATAGCATAGTCGGCCATATAATGTTCACACTGTTGGGACTCAGGCCTCCTCTCTAGGAGAAGGAATGGGCCGTAATCCACCTCGCGGGCCCAGTGCGAGTTGGTGGATGTCACATGTCTTCAAATTTTTGATTCTAGGACATACCGGTTTCCTCACGATGTTTTCTTTCACCGTTTTGAGAACAGTGGTGATGAAATAAATCACACAAAGTAATGCGCCTGGCTATGTTTGAACTCGCGACATACAACTCGTAATTCGGGGCCTTTATCACTCGGCCACCACTCCCAAACATGTAATGGTCAAATCATAATGAGAGCCATGCAGATTAGTGCCTTTTTTATGGTGGGAAAAAATCATCCAATGACAACCCCCGCTCTTGGGCTTAGCGGGAGATAGTGTCAGACTCTTACTGACTAAAAGACCCACCCCGTTCCTTCTAGCCTTCATACCGGGGCTCGAGCGCCCTTTCGGATAACCCTGGCCCCAGTAGGCTTCGACCCGGCTGGGTCCATGCTGTTGCTGACAACTACTTGAGGCGCGCGGGAACAGTGCGCGCCGTTGAATGTAGATTAGTGCCTGAGATGATCTTTTGAGGAAAGAACCACACATCTTTTTATTGCTAGGGAAAAACTGAACGGTATTTCTCTCTATAAACGAGTACTTAATATAATAGTAAATAGCAAAACAACAGATAAGTGCACCAGCCCACAACCAATTTCAAAAGGAACATTGATTTTAATTGACTCTCCACCTTGCACGAACAGTTCTGGTCTGGTGGTCAGCAGTTTTTTTCAAAAGCAATTGTAAACTTGCAGCTCTATATGGCCGCATTGAACGCCAATTATTCACCGTGATTACTTGCCAATTAAAATATCTGTTTACTTTATTAATACGCTCTATTTATGGTGGGGTTAAGACAGTTCAGTTGCAATGGTGGAATGGTGGGTTGTTTTAATGCGTGTGATAGTTTGGCTTGGTTTTGAGCTCAGTTTTGCTACTTGGAATTGGGTATAATTAGCATAGGTTCTGAGGCCGCACCACGAGCTCTTAACGCGATCCATTTTAAGACCGAAAATCTATTAAAGGGATGAAACTACCCCGTTAAATGACCTGTAGGTAATTAGTACGCTACGCCGACTACTACCTACAGGTCATTGAACTCGCTCAGCTGACGTTTTCTTAAAGAAATTAATTTCGTACATGCGTAAATTAATACGAGTTTTTTAAAAAAGGCACTTTATTTTTTAATTTTATCTTTACAAATCGATAGTGTTTCATGTACCGGATCGACCCTGCACGGCATTAAAACGATCAAAATTTAACGGTGTTTATAGGGTATATAGCTCCATCCATCCCTCTTTCTTGATCGTATGCCTGACGTTCTAGAACGTTATGGTTAAAGCCCCGGGCTCTGGTGCAGGCCATGGTCCGGAGTACGGAGGAAGAATGGCAGTCGGTTGCCTCCTTCTTCGAAGCAGTAACACTAGTGAAGGAGGCGGCCGCACGCGTGAGCGGATGGCCTTCCTCACGCCCCAGCAGTCGGGATCCCGACCCCGATTTCCAGCCAACATAAGCGTGGGCTTTCGGACGGTAAGCAATGGGTAGCTGGCCGTCCTTCTGTCCGGTAACCGTCCGGACCGAGCTCGATTCCTTGATGGCGCGTAGTGTTCCATGCGCGCCTCAAGGATATGTCAGCAAAATGGTGAGACCTAAGCAGGGTCGAAGCCTACTGGGGCCATTGGTCACCCATTCACCATCTCGCAGCGCAAACAAAAAATTTTGACATCTCTCTCTAATAATTTCATACATTTTGACATCTCTCTCTTATAATTTCATACATTTTGACATCTCTCTCTAATAATTTTATAGATTTTGACATTCTCTCTCTAATAATAATTTGTCATTGAATATTACTTTGAATTTAATCCACACTTCATTTTTAGATGACATTCCGTGCATTGTAAATTTTATTCGTACTAACTCAATGTTTCTCTTAAACATATTTATGATTGTGATTATATCTACCTACCAAATATTTGCACGCCACACGTGGCAGAATGTGATGAGACTATTAATTTATTTCAAAACCATAATTATGTACCATATTCTGACTAAATAAATGATTTGATTTAATTTGATTCAAACCCTTGGACCTAGAACGCTGAAATTATTCACGCAGGTTTTTATGATGTGTAGAAAGAATAACAAAGGATTTTACAAAATTCTGGGAAGAGGCGTAAGTCCAAAGTTTGTATGGTGAAACCCACTTTGATGCGGGCAAAGCTGCTGGCAGAACCTAGTTGTTTTAAAAAATTTAAAGACTTCTTATTCATATATCTACTAATCTACTAGAATAGGCTAGGTTTAATGGTCGATGCTAGCATATTATACTATTGGCTACACATATGGACCTCCTCAGAAGGCTTAAAGTTCCCCTTAGAGCTATGGAAAGGGCTTATATGCTCGGAGTTTTCTCGCGTGATCGCATCAGGAATGAAGATATCCGCAAGAGAATCAAGGTTGCCGACATAGCTCGAAGAATTGCCAAACTTAAGTGGCAGTGGGCACATTGCTAGCAGAGCAGAATGCCGTTCTGAAGTGGCGACTGCGCATCGGAAGACGAAACGTTGGAAGACCTCCCACAAGGTGGACCGATGACCTGGTGAGAGTCGCGGGAATACGATGGATGCGAGTCGTACGGGGTCGTTCATTGTGGTAGAGTCTGTGCGGAAAGTAAACCATCGTGGGATTTGAGGGCGCTGCTGTAGATAAATATCGTTTTTGTTATGTAAGCAACATTGTGACGTCATTACAGTGCGACTGTTAAATCTTGATATTTTGAAACTATGTTAGACTAGCTTCTTCCAGCGGCTTCATCCTATAATAAAAATTATCCTATTGGCTGAATTTGCTCACCTCATGAAACTGCAAAGTTATAGCTTATGTGCTATATTATTACAATGTTTATAATTAAGTTCATCTGTCTAGTAGTTTTTGCGCGACACATCCATACATACGAGTACCTCCATCCATCTTCACAAACTTTCGCATTTATAATATTAGTAGCCTATTTATTGAACTTGCTCACGTGATGAAACTTAGCAAAAATATAGGTTATTGCAACGTTTATCATTAAATTCATCCGTTTATAAGTTTTTGCGTAATACCGTTAATTGTGGAGACACCTGGGGGAAGCCTATGTCGAACAGTGGACGTCTTTCGATTGTAATGATGATGAACATTTAAATGCAAACACGAACCGGTAAAGGAAAATAGCGTGAAGAAACTGCTGTACTGCTTATCGAGGTAGGTTCCACCAACGACCACTTACCCAGTTCCAACGAAAATAGTTCTATCACTTTAACTGGGATCGGTCTATTATCACTGACTGGAATATTGTAGCTAGCAGCAAGTTTATGTTTACCCTAGTTAAATATAAAGGTAAAAATGGGACACACTACCACTTTCTCGTTGTCTTCCTCAGTACATTTTTCCCTTTTGCTAATCAATGAAAAATATGAACTTAATGACTATGAAAATAAAGTACACTTCAGAATTTGTAATGTTGCTTCGTAAAAAATCTATTTATCACTTGTTTGTTCGTCTGTTTATCTGTTAAGACCCTTTAACTCGAGAAAGCTTGGAGGTACCGAGTTAAAATTAAAACCATACACTCAAGTCTGCGGTCTTTTGAAGTTGTGAAAAAATCAGACTTCCGAGTTAACGAAAAAAAAAAGATACGGCCGTTTAAGTCGCAAAAAAACATATATTTCGATACTCAAGGGAATCAAAGTTCATATGGTGAATCTCGTTGACCTAGAATCCTGGCAATATAATAAATTTGGCATAAATCAAGGTCTCATAAAACAAGTACAGGGAAAAATCTGAAAATTGTAAATTTGTAGATCAGCCACAAAAAAAAAATTGTTTGCAATTCGGAAAAATCTTCGTAACTCAATTCGGAAATTGATTTCACAGGTAAATTTGTACAGAATCTTCAGTGCGCGAGTCCGACTCGCACTTGCCCTTTTTTATTTTAGTTACTGTATCCATAATCAAGCCTGAAAAGAAATATTCTAAGTTAGTCGAAATGCATTATAAATTTAAAGTATCAATACTCTTTATACTAGGCATCGAAAATATTGACCAAAACAAAATAAACAAATATAGTCATGTTTATATGAATTTCCGTTTAATTTATATATATTTGGAGATAACAGGGACAGGAGTTCACCTAGGAAGTCTAAAAACATTAAAATAAAAGTGTTACGTACCAAAAACACAGCATACCAATGTTTCCCAAGTTCGTGACTTTGTTTTGATCAATAATGGTGTGATTTGCCATTTGTTATCTTTGGCAAAACTGTGATATATTAAATATTATTTCCCTTGCAGCTCAGTGAAATTTTTTATCACATTTCTGAAGATTTCAATTAAAAATCACAATAAAATAACATAATAAGCAAACCGGTGTCATTATCACATGACGTTTTGCATTTGACGGATGGCTGCGTTGGGTTGCTACTTAAAATCTTTAATGTTGTTTTCACTTTACGCCACGACGGTTCTTTTATCGCACAGACAATAACCATTTTGGGGAGCCCTATGTCCACCTGTGGATGTCTTTCAGCTGAAATGATAATACTTTACTTTTTAATTAAGAAAGAAAATACCCTCTTCTTCTTCTTCCTGCCCTTGTCCCGTTTTATTTGGGGTCGGCACAACACGTTTTTTTCTTCCATTCTGTCCTGTCACTCGTCACGCTATCGCTAACTCCCTTTTCTTTCATATCACGTTTCACACAAACATCCATCCATCTTTTCTTTGGCCTCCCTCTACCTCTCCATCCATCCACATGTAAATTCATAAGAAAGAAAATACCCGATCGTGGAAAAATTGCGTACCGGCCCAAAAAAAAACGTGTTAAATGCATGTTATAGCGCCTAACACACTGTAGGCGTACTTTACAGTTGTGTATGTAAATATAGACGTACACGAGTAGGTACGGCAATGATTCATAATGACCGTATTAAACAGATAATTTATCATCAATTTATTTATCATTATCTTTGTGTTTTTATACAAGTCAGCGTGTTGTCGGGCAAATCATTTTGAATATTTTGTGTTGTGTTGTACTAATGTTAACGTGAATAGCCTATTGAGGCTTTTTAATGTTTCCACTGCTGGGACTCAGGCCTCCTTTCTAGGAGAGGGAATTCGCCGTTATCCATCACGCGGGCATGTCATGTCTTCGAATTTTTGGTTTCCTGCTTTACGTGCTGTTCGAGACAAGGAGTGTCAGCAATGTCCTAGATAAACTTAGACAAGTACATCTTCTTCTTCTTCTTCCTGCCTTTATCCCGTGTTACTTGGAGTCGGTGCAACACGTCTTTTTCTTCCATTCCGTCCTTTCACCCGTCACACTATCGCTAACTACCTTTTTTTTCATATCACTCCTCACATAATCCATCCATCTTTTCTTTGGCCGCCCTCTCCATCTCCAGCCATCTACATCTATACTGAGAAGTGCTTAGTGACTTGTGTTTCATCCCTCCTCTTTACATGACCATACCAAGACAAACGATTGCCTTTCAACTTTTCAATCTCTGGCGCAACTTTCAAACTTCCTCTAATATACTCTTTTCTTACTTTATCCTTTCTAGTCACATCATACATCCATCTCAACATTCTCATTTCCGCTACATGCAATTTTTTTTTCATCTATCTTTTTCACAGCCCAACATTCTGATCCATATAGTATGACAGGTCTTATCACGGACTTGTAAATTTTACCCTTCAGCTTGAGCATCCGTGGGACACAAGTGAAAAATTCACATTAGTATTTGCAAACTATAACATCATGCTTGAGAGGCAGATGCTTTAAGACGGTCCTTTGCCACATGCTTATCGTCAACGTCGAGCATGGTCTAAAAGCTTGTTGCTGCATCAGACGCGAGCCAATGCGATGTTTGATGAAGAGGCAACGCAAAAGAAGAGAAAGAATGCCTGAAAACTCTGTTCGCATTCGGTAATTACGTGATTTACTCGAATATTTCATAAGACTTGCTCCAGGAAATACGTGTTTTGTTAAAACCCTTAAAGTTTTTGAGAAAAATTGTTGTCATTTTGAATTTCGATTATGTAAATATCAGATTTTCAGAGGTATTTATTGGATTCGTTTTACACAAATTTATGTTTTGATTTCTATAGAAGCCTAGATAATATCCACGAGATATCTGTGTATCCAAAATATCTGGAGAAAGATATGTAATAACATCATATAATCACGTAAGAGCGGTTGTATGTACCTCCAGTTGCCTTCTCTTAGCCACAAGCAATGGGCAGAGCACATTGCTCGCAGAACAGATGACCTTTGGGGCCTAAAGTTTCTGAAGTGGCAACCGCGTACCGGAAGACGCAGCGTTGGAAGGCCTCCTGCAAGGTGGAATGATGACCTGGTGAAGGTCAGGAAATCGGTGGATGCGAGAAGCATAAGATCATTCGTTGTGGCGACACTTGGGGCGGCCTATGTCCAACAGTGGACGTATATCGGCTGAAATAATGATGACGATGAACCACAGACTATCACGACATTTTGATGTTGTTACGATATTCTTCCTGACAAAGTGTGTTGTCTGCTTTAGCAAGTTATCTAAGCTCACATATTAAAACATTTGACTCATACCCAACGTAAAAATGTTGAGATGTTTTCTACAACCACTGAATTAAGATATCCGGCTGATAAGCTGTGGTAACTGTATCTATATGATTTTCCGCCGTGCCGTGACGCAGGGATAATAAAAAAACCGGCCAAGAGCGTGTCGGGCCACGCTCAGTGTAGGGTTCCGTAGTTTCCCGTCCGTCACAATAAGTGTACCCACTTATGAGTTTAAAAAAATGCTTGCATATACGATTATACTACAAACTTAGTCCAGAAATTATTTTTTACCTTTTTGTCTTTTTTGTACAAAAACTGTTCTTTCCATCAAGTTCAAAATGATTTTCCTAGAAAGTCCTTATAAAGTTCTACTTTTCAGATTTTTTTCATATTTTCTAAACTTATGGTTCAAAAGTTAGAGGGGGGGACACACATTGTTTTTTACTTTTGGAGCGATTATTTCCGAAATTATTGACATTATCAAAAAATGATTTTAGTAAACCCCTATGCATTTTTAAATACCTATCCAACGATATATCACACGTTAGGGTTGAAATTAAAAAAAAAATCACTTCCCACTTTACATATAGGGGGGCTACCCTAATAAAACATTTTTTTCCAATTTTTATTTTACCACTTTGTCGGCGTAATTGATATACATATTGGTACCAAATTTCAGCTTTCTAGTGCTAACGGTCACAGAGATTAAGCGTGGACGGACAGACAGACAGACAGACAGGACAGACATGGCGAAACTATAAGGGTTCCTAGTTGACTACGGAACCCTAAAAAACAGAATTAACTGGTATTATCCTATTATTGAACGCATGCCATTATATTAGGAATTAAAATTAAGGCATGGATTTTAAAAATAAATGATTAGTCCTGTAACATAACCTCACCAAATGTCCTGTATTTGGCGTTGTTCGTCAAGTCGTTGAGCTCCTTATTAGTCCTGAGTTGAGCTTTGCGAATACTGACAAATGCTTACACTGATTGGACAGGTCCACTCAAACCAGTATGGTTCTTTCTTCAAAAGACCATCTCAGGCAAATCAGCATAGTTCTCATATGATTTGAACATTACATATTTACTGTATGGATTTTAAAAGAGACATTGACCCCTGAGTTTGTTTCGGTATTTCTTCTTAGGGTAGTCAGACAGGAAACACCGGCCTGATCTGGTTTAAAATTACGAAAAAAAAAAATTGACATGTAATAGTACATTATGATATAAGTGTGTAGGTAATGTTAGTGAATACCGACGAGGCGGTATTTAGACCCGAGCTGTGGCGAGGGTATTAAGAGAGCCGAGAAAGGTAATCATTAATTACTCACGTGTATCATACGACGTTTTTCAATACACTTGTGAAGAAAATAACTATAAAACTAGTAAACTTTTGTGGCGGTAAAAATCTGTTTTCATATGCGCGCCCTGGCCTCTTTTCTAGGAGAGGCAATGGGCCGTAATCCACCACACGACCGTAGCGCCACAGAGTACATTTTTATATTGCGTAGCGCCATGGGTCGTAGTTCAGTAAAGATGAAAAAAGCACTATTGACAGATTTCTTTTTTATTGGGTGGATTTTCATAACATAACTTTTCCCGTTCTGCGAAGACGAGAGGGAGTATCAGAGTTTTACTGACCAAATTCCACCCATGTTCTTTCAGAAGCCTTTTGCATCACAGGGCCTCGATGACTCTTTTGCGCACAGGGCCTCGATGACTCTTTTGCGCACAGGGCCTCGATGACTCTTTTGCGCACAGGGCCTCGATGACTCTTTTGCGCACAGGGCCTCGATGACTCTTTTGCGTTCCAGGGCCTCGATGACTCTTTCGAAATAGGTACCCTGCAGCCCTCGATGGCAGAAGATCCTGAAAGTTAGCAGAGCATGAGGAGAAAGAATAACTCTAGTTCATTCTAAGAGCTCGCTGATTATTCATTGCTTTCAAGAACTTCTTATGTACAAAACCTTCAATCTATCCAGCTTTTTATATACCTTGATTTGTTTTGGATGTCAGCAGGAGACATTTTAATTTATTTAATTTGACCTTAATTTTTTTTTGTATTGAAATGGTTTTGACTTATTTTTTTGTAATGAATTATTTTGATTTGATTCTATTTTATTATTTTAAACATTACTTTTTTGGCATTATTCGTTACATTATTATAAATATTTAAATTAAATTATGATTTTTTTATGAAAATGCCAATGAGTTTATAATTTCACCTGAATAAAATTGATTATTATTATTTCTATAAACACATAAACCATCGTTTCACTTGTGGTAAGCCAGTGGCTGTTTCAAAAAGACCTAAGTAGCCAGGGACATTACGACGCCTCTTGCACAGAGCTTGAAATCGAAGTGCCTTTCCGAAGCAAACATTATGCGTAAGCTCTGTCGAAGTTTACATTTCAAGTTTACAATTACAGTGTAGTACGGGCTTACTCGTACAGTGAACGCCACTTTCCCTCCAGGGTGTCGAGTTTCAGGTCCAGTCACCGTGTGCCCACTGGCTACTGGTACCCAGAATAACTGTGACTGTGACCATGCCGTTGTGACTAAAGTGCTGATACCTTCACTGAAACATGACGACAAATATTAATCTTTGGAAGTCTGAGTAATATGTATCTGTATCTGTCATCAGTGTTTGCGTCAGCTGTTTCTGACTGTTTTCAAAGGAGTACTTCAAATGCTGATTTTGAGTCCTCAGGGCAACAAAGCCCCAAACAAAAAGGGCTCTGAACATATCCCGGGTTCCAGTAAGTCGAAAATCATTCAACAGCCAAACTTGGTGAATGTGAGAGCGTGTTGGCGGGGCGGCGGGCGCGGGGCGTCGCGTCGCGTCAGATTCGCGAGGAGGCTTCCGCGGGCGGGGTCAGCGACCTCGCCCCCCGCGCCGGCGCGCCCGCCAATGTCAGGGCCGGTGCAGCCGCGGTCAGCTGACGTCTGGCGACGCGCGGGGGACGCGCCGCCGGCCCCGAGCTGCAGTCGACTCCCGGCCGCCAGCCGAGACGCACGCTCTCCGGCTCACTCGCGCTATTAATAGGAGCAGGCGGCGGCAGCGCGCGCTACTCCGGCGCCGGGCTGTGCTCACGAGTCAGGTACCTGAAGTAGCGCGCGCGGCCGCCGCTGCCGCAGCACGCCACCGGCCCGCCCAGGAGCCCAGCCGCCGCACGCCCATTGTACTTCATCAGGTGCTCTGGTGATGATGGTTCCAGGCGCTTGTTGGAGTACACTTACCGTGTCGGCGGTAGTCGTCGGGCGCATCGGATGTGCGACACGTGGTGCCGACTGAGGAGCACGTGGAGGCGTGGAGGCGAGGAGGTGAGTAGCGTGCCGCGGCGCCGGAGGAGACAAAGGCTCGGTGAGTCACGCGTGTTCCACGGCGCCGGTTGTCGACCGCTGCAGGCTGCACTCCCCGCACCCTCGCCTCGCCCCTCCCTCGCACCACCCTCGCACCTAAAATCGCACGTACATTTGCATTGGTCATCGAACTCCCCACCGAAAGATATGAACAAAAGCAGCTCAAACTGGTTTTCGCATGTTTTTCGACAGCAGCCGCCGATCGGCGCCGCGCCGTTTTCCTGTACGACTAGTGGCCCGTGTTCGACTGTGTGTTGCAAATTTTCAGAGGATGTCGCAAAGTGTGTTCAGGACTGAAATGAGATGTTTTGTTGCACAATGTGTTTGCGTAGCTTCTGCGAGGGTCTCCGCGGCGCTGGCTGCGAGGAGCTGGTCTGCTGCTAAGCGACGGACGCTTGTTAAGTTTTACAGTCATTAAACTTAATGTTTGCTAGTCGAATTCCGCGTGACGTCAGATGGACGCGTATATTTTCCACCGGCGTCGTCTCTACCAAGGTGATTTCGAAACGTTTATTGCTTTACTTTCGAGTGCGAGTCGGCCCCACAGCGATAGGTTCGCGAAAATCGCGTCAGTGCAAAATTCAACTGTATGTACCGTTCCATAGAGATCGGATTGCGTGCAGTTTCGCGTATATATATCTTTGTCAAGATATAATAATGCGAACAGCCAATAAAAATACGAGTCTCGGGTGGATGAGTCACAGGAATGCGTCTAATTGTTGAAGTGAACACAAAGAATTTATCGTGTTAGATTTCAAATTAAAGTGAAACGCAATCGAGTTGCTTTGGTACTGTCCCTCGTTAACGTCTACTTATTAACTTGCCTACGCAATCCTCGCACGATACTTCTAGAAAATTATCATTTTTATTGTTCCTGGAGCTGGCTCGGTAATCATAACTGCTCACTCAACACACGCTTTCGCCAGAAGAAAATGCGAAAACTTACCACCATTTATGGTTAACTTAGGGTTGTCTTGCAAGCTTCGAGCTTCATTAGATCTTCAGATGTTTCACTGTTCATATACATTTTCTAGAACCCCAACTTAAATTACCATTAAATTCACTCAACCTTCTCGAATTTGCTTCGATTATTCAAGTCATAATAAAGTAACATTTCTGCTGGGCCTCCAGCCTTGACCAGTGGCGACACAGGTAGACGTCAGTGCTGCCAGACGTGTCTATGTAATGACGAACTTAACTAATGACTCAGGCGTGTATTGAAATGATAAGTTTCTCGAACTTATGAGTCAATGCTTTTGAGAACTAATGTTTGTTGATGCTTTTGTCCTTGTGAGTTTTAAGAGCACTATAGGAGCAAATTGCGAGTTTAATAACGCATAAAAGAAGAACAATCAAAAAACTAACTATTATGTTATGCTAAAATAAATGCTAGATAGAAATGTGTTCAAAATATTAGCTGTATTATGTATATTTAGTACAATAGGAAAACATCATGACAATTATTCTAAAAATGACATTTATCAATTTTTTAAACCGGACTAATAAATAATAATATGCATGTAATCATTCTGATTATTCTACAACCAACGTTTTATCAATATAGTGTTTTAATTTTATAAACAAATCCACAAATCTTTAGTAAATCGCTAAAATGCTTACATTTTGCAAGCGTCTACGCATCTCTTTCTTTAGTTTGCGGTCCGAGAGTGACCACGCTATAGGTCCTACAGTCCTCTTAATCGCTGTTCTCTTGGTCTCTTGTTGCTGGGCAACGCCTGTTTTTTCGGGTCCTTCAGTGTCGGATGAAGGATTATTCGATATGTTATTCTTTTCTTGTCCCTTTACTAATAATAATTGAGTATTGTTTTTTTTTCTTCACCTTATAAGTGTGTTGCTAGGCAACGGTTCCAGTTTTTTCACGCGTCCTTTTTAGCATTTTCATCGGCAAAATGGAGAAGTTTTTTAACTTGCTTATTTTCTTTTTTTATATTTCTAGTTTGATTATTTTAGAGAAAATGGTTTTTGGATCAAGGTAATGAAGGTCTTATAAGATCTTAAAGAGGCGGCGTTCTTGTTTTCATAATTATCAATTATTTTAATAGGTATGTTTAATTTAGATACATCATTTACTTTTTCGATATTTTTTTAATCTAGTTTCATTATCTTGTAGATAAAAGCATACATAATACATAGCTGTTTTCAAGGTTACAATTTTCATTCATAATTATTTTTGTAGGTGGATTTTTACACCTTATTGTAAAAATCAACAAAATTACAAGGTTTTTGTTTTTAAATTGAGTATTAAAAATTCAATGACGTCTCTTCACCGATTATTTTCAAATTGTCTATAAAATTATATTACTAAATTGAACTTGGAACAAAAAAACGACCTCACGGATTCTTTTGTTATTTTTTTACCGTCTGTCTTCAGATGTAAAATATTTATATTACCGCCATTTTGTTGCGTGGACCTATTGTCATTATTAACGGACGGATCATACAAGATAATACGATTAGGAACCAGTAAATTTTTTGTCAGCCACTTAAGTACTTTTTTAGCACTATGCTAAAAATAATGTGGAGCACGCGAGCGATGCAAAAAACGCTTACTTCTGGTCTTTCACTAGATACATAATCAAATATGAATATAATAAATAAATAGATGAGTAAATAAAATATGAATAAATCTTTATAAATAAACATGATTAGTTAAATGTGTTGCTAAACGCAAAACATGAAAATGACAGGAGAAAGATTTAATGTGTTTTAAAAACTTTTTGGTAAAGTTTCAGGAAGGTGATGAGGACAAAATTAGAAAATAATATACATATGGAAAACCGTAATGGATACATATTACTTTTTAAAATTCGAACTGTTCCTAGCTGTCAATATTAAGGTTAGCTGTCATTTCTTTTTGACAGAACGACGTCTGTCGGGCCAGCTAGTAGTTTTAAAAATAGAATAGAAAACATGTCTTAGGTTTTCAATCAGTTCTAATTGGAAAATCAGTTTTCTTGAAGTACATAAACATTCTTATTAGTAAAACTCGCCAACCATAAACTTAGTTTATATTCTGAGTAGAGTATTCTAAATTTGAATTCTAAATAGAAAATTTTAAATTAAGAACTTATTAAGCAATGTAATAATAAACATAGTACTTACATGGCATAAATACTTACACTAATTTTATAAAGAGAAAAGATTTTTGTATGAAATAAATAAACTCAAAAACTATTGGACTGATAATAAAAATTCTTTCACCAGTAGAATGCTGGTTTATTACTGAGTAACATAGGCATAATATTATATTTTCAGGTGAGGGAATACGCTGGCAGAATCTAGTTTTTTTTAAACAATAATACCCATTGACAGTATTTTCCTGATTAAATTATTAATCTCAAATTTCAGGCGTTTTGATCTGAAAAGAACCAGAATATTGCTAATTTCATCATGACTAGCTTTAAAATTCAGTCTACAATGGGACAAAGAATATAGTGGGGCCCCTTTTCAGAAGATGCTGATCACTGTTACACAAAGCCCTCCCTCTCTTCCTCTGGTCATGATTCTAAGATACTTGTTTCCAACTCTCAAGAAAGACATTCAAGTCTCGCCATGTCTTTCGTAGACTGCCGCGGTCCCTTGTAGCTTTTTCAGGGCTCCAATCCTTTGTTTTAAACTCGTTAAAAAATAACAGACTCGTTTTGATATTTGAAAAATACCCTAGAATGTAACTTGGAACGAAACTGTAAGATACAATAAAATACTGCTTAACATCAGGTGGGATCGCACTCAAACACTAGTTTATATCAATAAAAAAAAAGACGTGTGGCACTCGGGGACTGCCGCGGTAAAGCTATTGCATAGCATTTTTATCAACTTAAGCAGTTATAATTATTTATTTATTTTATTTATGCAGTATTTTTTTTCCTTTGTTTTTTTTTTCTTTGATATTAATTGAAGTTACACTTTCACACATTGAATTGAATTTTGATTGATTGTTCACTCATTTGTTTTCTTATTGGTCACCACGCTCAAAAAACAAATGAGTGGGGGGTGTTAGGTTATTTTCGTTATGGAATTTCTGGATTCGGTCTCCACGCTCAAGGCCCGCGATAGAAGCTATGCAATAGCTTAAAAATATTAGGGGTCCGGTGTAGTTCTAGCTATTTTAGCTTTTTCAGTAGTAGCTACACTACATCGGACAAGCCGCTATGTAGTCAAAATACGAATGCCAAAAATTAAAAAAAAAAAAGGTAAAAACAGGTCTTTTATTTTTTGACAACCATGCGTCACACATAATTATTTCTTGTACCATTTTAGTTGGACAGCCGTTTAAAGAAAAAAAAACTTTGCAACTGAAAAGGGACGAGCATTAGTCACTACGCTTACTCAAGGATTGTTTGGATAAAGGTGAAAATTTGGTATGTCTGTTACTCCTTCACGCTCAAACGGCTGAACGGATTAAGATGAAATTTGGCTCACAGGTAGACCATGTCCTGGCATGAAGTATATCTTTTTTCCCTGGTGTATATACCCAAGGCTGATTTTTTTTCTTTTACGCAGACAAAACTACTACCAGAAGCAGCAACTATAACTTCCACGATTTTTTTCTACGCCGATGTCAGACATACCAAAAAAACTACAAAGAAAATGGAACTCCAATAAGTATTTAAAACCTGCACCTATAAAATATAACTAGGTGTATTATTAATAGTACTAGCTTTTACTAATTAATGCTATTTCCAAGTCACGCCAAGAATTCTTACAAGTTACTGATTCACGCTCCAATACCTTTAAAGCTATGTTAACACTGAGCGACAAAATGTTGGGCGATTTGTTGCCCGCCTTTTTATGAAAAACGGTCATAAGTGAAATGGTATGTCGCAATGTAATTGTTTATACATATTTTTCAATATATAACAGTATCTAGATTCTAGACAAAGTAATATCCCATTAGATATAAGTCTCGAAAAATCCAATAAGTTTAAGAATGTTTGCTACCGAAAGGGAAGAGGTCATATAATTTTGGTTTGTTTCACAACCGTCTTCGCTTTTTCTAACGTTCCAATTTCAATTTATGACGAGTAAAGCTTATTGCTTATTTTATGGTTAATACAAAGGCAATTATTGAAAAAAATCCGAATCAAGTCCTCATGAATTGAGGCAAAAGTTACGCCTTCTAGGTAAACATTGCTAAAAAATTACTAATAAATTACTTATTAATTTTTATTTTTTTATTGCTAAATAATTCTTTAAATGTTACAATAATGTTCTATCACGAACAAAAGTAAGGCTATAATCGAATCCATTACAGAAAATAGCTGACTGTTTGCAACAAAAGCTTTTGCAGGCAACTTTGTGTTGCTTAGTTTGGAGGCTGTTTGAGAAATCTAACCAATGTTTTCTGCTGTTGCGATAATTAGTCTGAAGTAGGTTCTTATATTTTATTAACAAGTTTAAATATTCCACGAACTAGTATCCTACTTAAGAGGGCAAAATGGTGTTCAACACTGTTTAAAATTACTAAAGAAAAACCAAGTCACTCCAAGAGAACGCCTAGATTTTTGTTCCTTTGAATATGAAACTTACGCAGTCATATTCATATACCGTCACCTTAGTATTCTTCTTTTCGAATTAATGATAAATTCGTTAAACAGTTTGAGCCCAGTAGGTTACATCAGTGACACTAATTAAATCCTCCAAGGTGCAAGTGTATGAGTACTTGGGGTACTCCAACCTGTGCCCCATGTTCTGTACAGGGGCATCGAACTCACTTTGAGTATAGTACTGGTCTATAAAACCCCATTACGCTAAGTTGCTTTGCAGTTTTCTTGACTAAAACCCTCCTCTGATCCTTTTGTTGGCTGTTACGTTCCGTGGCCACGGTAGCTCTCTCGATGAATCCTGCAGACCCTATAATAAATGTTTGGAATATGTTAGTCTTAAGTTTGCGCCTTTTCCGCCAAATAAGATGTTTTTCTTGCTTTCTTTCATAGCTTCTAACATTTTTTTTTTAAATCTTCTTTAAAAAGAAAAGGCACCGAATCTTTGATTCCCCTGGTATTAGAGATGGTCATGAGATGGCAGTGTCCCGTTATCATAAGGAGTTCCGTCTGCTTAATAATAATAACAAAATACTTTTAATCTTAAAGAGTGTTTTTTTTAGGTACATAATCATCCGATGACTTCACCCACTGTTTTCGTGGAAACATTATCAGACTTTTATTGATTAAAACCAAAGTTTTATTGATTAAACGCAGAGGCATGTGAAGGACACAGGTGGTCCTTCACATGCCTTTGCGTTCTGGGATCGCAGGAGTCCTTTTCAGAAATTCACCGCAACCCAGCGGCCATTAAGCCAGCTGGACCCTACGGCTTTGCCGACTCTGATTTCTATGAGATGCGTGTTGATTGCTACGCGCTGTTGACAACTAGGGTTCGTTCCGAATGGCGAGCAACTCATTGCTCCTCATCCACAAGCCCAAATCTTAAAGAGTACTGGATTCCATGTCAAGACTACATTAAAATTAAGGCACTTAAGTTCTGTGGATCTCGCTACCTACCAAATCAGTGAATAAAGATTCAGATCACAAAATACACAATGTGATCCCTAGTAACTGACAAAAATGCTAGACGGTTAGATACAAGAATAAGGCTCAATGTAGGTCAGCATAATATTAGTTTTTATATAACGATAGCCTGGAATGAAAGTTAGACACAAAATAGGCAGGTAGCTATAATATTATTGCGGACTCGAAGTTCGTTCATGTAGCAAATTTATTCGTCTACAGTGTTCCAATACCTACTATTGTCTTAATTTAATTTAATTTCGCTTCTATGATTTTTAGCTAAGAAAATCAAGGTACCTACCAAAGCCCTGAATAATTTGTATTCTACATATATATTATGCTAAAGTACTTTATGTTGTGATACATAAATTGAGATTATTTCTAAGAGCACAGATATTGCTAAGGTCTTGAACCAAACTTCGCCACTAAAAGTTGGGCGTCTCGGCAACTTTTTATAAGTATGTCAAATAGAGTAGGCATTTTTTAATCAGGTAATGCCCCAAAAATAGAACAAATATTTTAATTAAATCTCTAATTTTGCTTCTTAAAATGTAATCATTAGATCTGTTTAGTTGCCTTTTTATTAGGTTTTTAATTTATATTTTTTTATCAGCCTTTTTTTAGGTAGGAATTCATCCAATGACTTCTCTCGCTCTAGGGCGGAGTAGGAAGGCGTGTTCAATTTTTCTCACCCGTACGATTTTGCTGGCATTACTTTGAGGCGCGGGTTGAACACTATGCGCCGCAGTCAACTACTCGAGCTGGGTCCGGACGGTTACCGGGCGGCCGAACAGCGTTGCTCATCGTCAGCAAGACCTCGCCGGAAACTTAACCTTTCAATCGTGGTAATCACAGACACAATAGAAAGACAATAGGGGCGCGAATAGCGGCGTTCGCTTGGGGTTTAATGAATTAATTGTTGTTTCCGTTGCTTGCCTGCTATGGTTTGTCTCGCTCGCTGGCAACACCTACATAGCTTACAGACAAAAGAATCATTCATCATGCTTTTTTTTCTATGAAAATCCAAGCCTTAACAATTAATACCAAAATTGCATGATTTTGTCTATAAAATGGTTCCTTCGAAAACTCATGTAAGCCCTCATATAGACAGTGAGTCACGCCATGACGCGCCTACTAAATCTGCGCAAGAGTGTTCAAGAGAGACAACGCCATCTGGTTACGTTGACCTCAAAAATGCTTCTTATCTTTTTATTTTTAGCAATGTTTACGCTAAACTGATTTAGTTTTAGAGTTTGATATGCCTATTTCAATAAAAAAACTATCGGGTTTAGGTTAGCAACAGATTAGATACTGTTTTCATCATTTAGCCTAAAGAAGTCCACTGGTGATAGGCCTCCCCCAAGAATAGCCACAAGGAATGGTCCTGTGCGTCTCGCATCCATCGGATTCCCGCGACCTTTACCAGGTTATCGGTTCACCTTGTGGCAGTCCTTCCAACGCTGCGCCTTCCGGTGCGCGGTCGCCACTACACAACCTTTCGAGCCCATTGATCATCTGTTCTACGGGAAATGTGCCTTGTCCACTGGCACTTAAAATAAGCGATTCTTCTGGGTATGTCGGCTATCTTGGTTCTATAATTCATTTCTGATACGATCACGCAAGGAATCTCCGAGCGTCCCTTTCCATTGCATTTTGGGTAACTGCAAGCCTTTTGATGAGGCCCATTGTAAGCGACCACGTTCCAGTCTTTAAATTGAAAGTATGTTTTACCAAAATCCAAAAAGCAAAATCGGAAATCTTGATATATTGAGCTCAAAATTAATAAGAAAGAAAGAAAACTATTTTATTTATATGTAAATAATAGCTGCTGCCAGCGTCTTTACTCGTGTGATAGTAAAAAAATATCCTAAGGGAATAATATTAATAATTTATTTACCTATTATATATTATAAAATCCAAATTGCCAATCGCCAATTGTATATTTTAAATATAAGGCTCAAATCTGTTATTAATTATCTTGGTGTACAATAAAGGATACATAAATAAATAAATTATTATTATTTTTTATTTTTTTTTGTTTGTATCGGTGTCGGTGTATTTTGGTTTTTTATAATTTAGTTGTGCTTTTGTGTGCATTTTGTGTTGCAACAAATAAATTTTTTATCTATCTATCTACCTAAAAACAACTTTTGGTCCACATTATATGTTAGTATCCCTTATTACTATGTTAGTTCAGACGCTCAATAATATTAGGTACACTGTTTTTGTATTCTTCTCATAAAATTATAAAATTAAAATCAATAACAATTGTCACAAAATTAACAGCCATAGAATAACAATTAAAAATGTCAAATAAATAAAATATTGTTGATTGACTTAAAAACGTTCGTTATTAATTCACGTTAAATACTCTCCAACGTTTGATGGTTTATTAACAGTCCGCAAATGTTATTGGCAAAATTGTGGTGTCTCTTCCACAAAGACCATTATTTAAGAGTTGAAGTTGACTTAAAAACGTCAAAAAATTAAACGGCATTGAAACAACAAATAAAAATGTCATACAATGATAATAAAAATGTCAGTAAATTAAATGTCATGGAATAAAGATAAAAAAAAGATAAAAATAAAGATAATAGAATAACTAGTTAATCCCGTGATAAAAAGTATCCTATATGTCAGTACCCTGTGTTCCAGGTCATGGTCTAACCGTGTACCAAGTTTAATCAGAATACATTCAGCCGTTCTTGAGCATCCTCTTCAATTATTTCTTACGACCATTGATAACAGTAACTAATACTAACCTAGTCATTATCTGTCATTATCCTGATACGCTCTTGTGACTAGGGTTGCCAACTTTTTTACAATAAAAAAAATATTTTTTAAACAGTATTTTAGAAAAAATAACAGTATTTTATTTGCTTAATGTTTTAAATACATATTTTTAGAGTTTCTCGCACAAGTTATTAATTTACAGCCTTCTTAAAAACTTCATACGCCTCACCACATTTATAATTAAAATTAATGAGGAGCTCATTCGATTCGTTTTGAAGCTGTATTATTGTGATTTAATAAAAAAAAAGTGTAATCGTCTAAGTTTAACACTTAAGAGTATAGTGTTAAGCATTTTGATGCTGAAAACAGTATTTTTCAATATACTTGCTCAGAAAGTAACTCTTATTGCACTGTACTTAGGTACATAATGGCCCTTGTTACCAAACTGTGACATTTTGATTACCATTACGCACTAGTGCAGCTATAATGTAGTTAAAACCTTATTGTTCAACCTCTCCCCCGCCATAATTATATTACATTATCGTATCAGGAAGGGCGCAGGTCCCCCCACGAGTCGCCGGTCAACTCCCGTTTATTCATTTCAGTGAGTGTATTGAAAGGTAAATTTAAAAAAAATATGGGCGCGCATATGAAAACCAATTTTTATCGCCACAAAAGTTTACTAGTTTTATAGTGATTTTCTTCACAAGTGTATTGAAAAACGTCGTATGGCACACCTGAGTAATTAATGATTACCGTTCTTGGCTCTTGGCTCTCTTAAGACCATCGCCACGGCTCGGGTCTAAATACCGCCTCGCCTGTAATCACTAACATTACACACTTATATCATAATGTACTATTATTTTTGTTGAACAGTAAAAAGTATAATGTAGTGAAAAACAGTATAATACTGTTTTTAACAGTAGGTATAGTTGGCAACCCTACTTGTGACGTCACTGTACATTAGATTACTCTTCTTTCTGTAGTGTTCACTAAAAGAGTGATCATTTTCTTTGCCTTGTTTTTTTTTCTCTTTGAAGAATGTTGTTTTTTCTCTTTTGTGGTTTAGGACATTCATAGATTAATTTGACAACCTTTTGTCTATAAACACATCGTTATATCTTTGTAGCATTGCCAAGTTGAACTGTCTGAGTCATGACCGGAAGACGCAGCGTCGGAAGGCCTCCTACAAGGTGGACCGATGACCTGGTGAAGGTTATGGGAAACCGATGGATGCAAGATGCACAGGATCGATCATTGTGGCGACACTTGCGGGACGCCTATGTCCAACAGTGGACGTACCTATATCGACTGAATTGATGGCTGTCTGAGGCAGCCTCAGTCTGTCTAAAAGTTTTAAAATCATTACGTTCACTTTTATTCCTAAATTTCGAGAATAAATAAAATATATCTAAATAATTATATAGCTAAAAAGGTGTAAACAAATAATTAAGTATCTATACGTTTAATTATATATATTGTTGATATTTAGTTCTTTTTTATCCGCACTTTTTGCACTGTAAGCAAACAATGCAAAAACATGTTAATTAGTTATATTTTTGTCATTTAAATGCCTTGAAAACAAAGTCTTATAATAAAAATACGAGTAATTGTGAATCAAGTAACTGATGGAATCTAATAAAATAAAACTAATAACTATGTATGGTCTGAAAGGATTTTTTTTGCTATAATGTTCTTACAAGTGTGAGTGAGCTATATTAGACGCTTATATATCAATATTCTATATACTTCAATTACTCTATATCGCTATTTACACATGTTACGAGTATAAAATATACTTTATGTAATATTTTTTGTGAAATTCCCTGCTGGAGTCTGTGTATTCTGATAGCTACAACTTAAAGGTTATTATTATTATATTTTTACTAGCTTTTGCCCGCGCGGCTTCGCTCCCGCTCTTCCCTATTTCAGCCTACTATACCCTACTCTACCCTACTATACCTTACACTACCTTACTCTACCCTACTCTACCCTACCCTACCCTACCCTACTCTACTCTACCCTACTCTACCCTACTCTACCCTCCTCTACCTTACTCTACCCTACACTACCCTACACTACCCTACTCTACCCTACACTACCCTAATTTTCATTTTTTTTTCCATAAGAACCTTCTCCTCATAATAACGAACACAACAAAAAAAAATTAGCGAAATCGGTCCAGGCGTTGTTGAATTATGCGCTTACCAACACATTTTGCGATTCATTTTTATATTATAGACTAGCTTTACCCGCGCGGCTTCGCTCCCGCTGTTCCCTACTTCAGCCTACTATACCCTACTCTACCCTACTATACCCTACTCTACCCTACTCTACCCTACCCTACTCTACTCTACTCTACCCTACTCTACTCTACCCTACTCTACCCTACTCTACCCTACTCTACCCTATTCTAACCCTACCCTACTCTACTCTACCCTACTCTACCCTCCTCTACCTTACTCTACCCTTCTCTACCCTACTCTACCCTACTCTACCCTACCCTACTCTACTCTACCCTACTCTACCTTACTCTACCCTACCCTACTCTACTCTACCCTACTCTACCCTCCTCTACCTTACTCTACCCTACACTACCCTACACTACCCTACTCTACCCTACACTACCCTAATTTTCATTTTTTTTCCCATAAGAACCTTCTCCTCATAATAACGAACACAACAAAAAAAAAATTAGCGAAATCGGTCCAGGCGTTGTTGAGTTATGCGCTTACCAACACATTTTGCGATTCATTTTTATATTATAGATTTATTTATTATATTATATTATATTATATTACTAGCTTTTGCCCGCGCGGCTTCGCTCCCGCTCTTCCCTACTTCATAGTAGGGTAGAGTAGGGTATAGTAGTACCCTACTCTACCCTACTCTACCCTACTATACCCTACTCTACCCTACCCTACTCTACCCTACTCTACCCTACCCTACTCTACTCTACTCTACCCTACTCTACCCTACTATACCCTACCCTACTCTACCCTACTCTACCCTACCCTACTCTACTCTACTCTACCCTAAAAAAAAGAAAAAAAAAAAGTATCCTATGTCCTTCTCCTGGTTCTTAGCTACCTCCCCACCAATTTTCAGCCAAATCGGTTCAGCCGTTCTTGAGTTATAAGTGGTGTAACTAACTGACTTTCTTTTATATATATAGATATTCATAAGTGAATAAGTTACTTCTAGGCAAGCATGCTCCATCGTCGGCCACATCATCGCTTACCGTCAGGTGAGATGGTGGTGAACCAGCGTTGACTACATCAGACTTCATTTTGTCATAATAATTTCCCAAGTGGTTTCACTTTTTAGACTTAGACAGATTCTACATGTTATTTACAAGGCGTTTTAGCTGAAGAAGACATATAATAATGTTTCTGTCTTAAACAAAGATTAATTTTAATTTATTAGTAAGTCATTGACTATAATTTCTTTATAAGTATTGTTGTAAAAAAACAAGCATTGTAGGGTTTAAGACTGAGTTTAAATATGGCAAAAAGATAAAAAATGGTTAAATACACTAATGTTGTCTGCAGTTTTTTATATTTAAAGTTTTTAATCTTTTAAAATAGCAAAATCATTTCAGAAATGAATGCTTTTTTCTTTGATGTGCTTGACTATTATTTTTTTTAATCAAATTTTACAGGCTTCTTTTTAAAAATCGTGTTAAAGGGTTCCGTACCCAAAGGTTAAAAAACGTGACCCTACATATTACTAAGACTTCACTGTCTGTCTGTCTATCACCAGGCTGTATCTCATGATTCTCGTTATTTTTTTGCTGCGTTTTGCTACGGACAGTACAGAACCCTTTGTGCACGAGTTCGACTCCCATTTGTATGGTTTTTTTCTTTCGCTAAGTCTCTTTGATATTTGCCTACTCTTATGTCTATAAAGCTATCCACTGACATAGGTTTACTAATAATATAACTGGCTACTTATCACCCCTATTATTCTCCCCAAAGGGAATAGCCGTAGAATAACCATAAGCTGACCATGGTATTCAAACGTAATGGGATTTCACAGGGGCGATTCTATTCCTATTAGGGTGAAGTCGTTGGTTAGTATAATCCTATCTTCTCTTCTTGCTTAACATTGTAGCAATTGTTACATTACCACGAGTTTTAATGCGATCCATTTTACGACCTAAATTGAATTGTTAAATAGGTGGAGCTATATAGGGTGTATAAAATAGAATAAACTTTATTGTACACCAAAAAAGTAACACCATTTATACATAAACCATCCACAACAAGGACATCCTAACTAAAGCTCAACTCAACTCAACAACTCAACTCAACAACTAAACTTAACAACGCAAGTCAACTACTCAACTCAACGACTAAACTCAACTACTCAACTAAACAAGCGTAACTCAACTAACTTCAACTTAACAACTTTATTGTATAGGTCCATCTCTCTTTCTCATGAACTCATGGTAAAGCCCCATAATGTTGTATTACTTACAATCTATATCACTTTTATTAGAGTGTTTTAAAGGTTTCATTGTTTCGTGGTTTGTCCAGTCAATGAGAGGATTAAGATTTATTGTTCTTTTGTAGTTTTTATATTAGCTCTCAGCCCACGACTTCGACGCGAAGTTGAAGTCGAAACTGGATAAAAAGTAGCCTATATCCTTCCTTATGGTTCACAAGTTTACACAGTGCTAAATTTTGTCGAAATCGGTTCAGGAGTTTAATCGTGAGAGTGTAACAGACAGAGTTACTTTATCATTTATAATATTATTATAGATATGTAAGTAGTTTTATCCGAATTCCGATTGATGATGATAGACGTTTGTAGTTTTTTTCTGAGAATTTTTACTGTTATTACTTATGAGATAGGTACAAACCTCTCGAGAGATTTCTCTGTCTATCAATGAATGGTTTGCTGAGAGAAAACTCAACATTGAGTTAGGGCCGTTCTTCATTGGGACGCCATGGGAGCTTAGACAGGTCATGACGTCAAAAACAATATATGGTGACTGCGTGACCAGCAGATGCCAAGTTTAATAAAGTGACCAGAACTGCACAAACACGTTGTCTTTGACTTCGACGCACAAACGAATACCATCCAGTACATGATTTGAACCCTTTACTGGTGGAATTTTTCCTTGGTTTTTTCCTAATTAAAAAAAAAAACTGTATTTAAAAAAAATAAACTACGTATTAAAATTTAAACAATCAAGTATTTTCCTTCATAAAGCTGAATTTCAACACTAATAGGACAAATAACAGGAAAATAAATAAGGTTAAAAAGCGTACCTATATTTAGTGCCTTCACAGAATCGTGCGGTTAGTAATAGGTTCAGTATAACATTAGTTTTAATATAATGCAGAACCTGAAACACGTGTCTTGAGAAACTATGTACAAATTTCCTAACTGTATCATTAAAAATCACAAAGTTATAAGCTTGTTATTTTACCTAGTTGTCCGCATAAATACATGGTCACCGGGTCATCCGGACGACTGAGAGATTGTTTTACTCTCGCATCCAGCTGTGCGCTGGCGTTTAATGCCCGCTATGACCTGCCATGACCTGTGTTATTTTTACATAACACAATAATTTTCTGGACAAACTATATTCAGGGTTCGCATAATTATTCTAAAAATAATTTTATGTAAAGGAATAATTTTGTTTTAAATTAGATACCTACCTAAGAGCTGAGAAATAAACACGAGAATTACCGAGAATTTGGCTGTTGTGATAGACAATAATAATGATGACCTAATCACTTGAGTCAGAATGCATCAAAGCGATCATTGACTCCACGAACCTATTATAACTAACAGCAGGTATACCTATAGACTTATTTTGAAGGCATATTTCCTTCCAGGAAACAGAAGATTTTCAATTACTTCAAGCTGTTGTTGTCGGTTCCGAGTCCGGATTGTGACCAGTCTTGACAATGAGTATCGTGTTCCCAATTACTCCTGATGGTAAGCGGTGATGCGGTCGACGTTGGAGCACGCTTGCCTAGAAGTAACCTATTCACTCTTGACTTAAAGACCCCTGGTTGTAGCTATCAGGAGACACAGACTGGGGCAGGGAATTCCACTCCTTTTTTTATTCTTTCTCCAATTTAGCATAAAACCTCGCTTGTAATTTCATGTATCCTATGAATTTGGATTCTCTTCAAAGTGTCGGAATATACGAATAAAGGGCCGTATCTTTTTCATTCGTTAACAAGTTTGATTTTTTCACAGTTATAAGGGAATGCAGACTTGAGTATAATGGTTTTCATTTCAACTCGATACCTCCACGCTTTCCCGAGATAAAGGGTCTCGACAGACAGACAGATGAATAACAAAGTGATTTATTTATTTATTTATTTATTTATTTATTGGCACACCAACAGCATTACATACATGATTTTGTAAAAATAATATTAAAAACAAGGCACTGGTATGCATGCCTATTACAGGTATGCACAGCTTACACCATGTTATATATAATATTAATTATTAAAAATTACTACAAAAAAATTAAATATACAAGGGTGGAGAAAAAAAACACAGATACAATTATAAAAATAAAAAAAGAAATATATCTAAAATAGAAAATTAAACTTTGAAACATTCAAAAAAAGAGAGGATAGAGTAGGTATATGGTATTGACATGTAATAACAGAATAAAAAAATTGTTCCTATAAGTGTTCCTATAAGTGTTCCGGATTTTCTTTTTGAGGTACGGAATCCTAAAAACGAAACCCTTATAGGAATAAGGGTCCGTTTTTTCCTATTGAGGTACAGAAGCTCTCCTTAGATTTTTAGCTCCCTGTCTCGATTGTACCACAATCGAACACTTTCAATTTATTCGCTATGGTTCGAAGAACCATAGGTCAGTAGAGACTCGTCATCACCAGTTCTTGGTAACCTGCACGGCGATTTCCGGCGGTAGTTTGTTCTGTGAATGACAATTAGAGTGCGGTCAAAAATCGGCCGTCTAATAGAGTTCTAATCACACTTCACACTAATAATAAAAAGGCGAAAGTCTGTATGTAAGTGTGTATGTTTGTTAGTTCTTCGCGTCCAAACGGCTGAACAGATTTGGATGAAACTTGGCTCACGGATAGACCATGTCCTGGAATAGCAAGTAGAATACTTTTGTCTCAGGAGTATGTTCCCTGGGGATAATTTTCTAATTTTTTTTTTGTTAACGTCTATCACACAACGCCGTCTAGTCCCAAGCTAAGCAGAGCTTGTGTTATGGGTACTAGGCAACTGATAAACATAGATTTCTAAATACATACATATTATAGATATATAGATAAAAAATTCAAGCAGGCCAAGCCGCTGGCAGCAGCTAGTAATATTATAAATCTGAAATTTTGTGTGTTTTTTATTGCTTTACACTCAAACTAAACAGATATGGATGAAACTTAGCTCACGAATAGACCATGACCTGGAATAGTTTTTTTTATCTCGGGAGTATTTCCTTGTACTAAGGACCTGGACCAGGTCGCTGGTAGATGCTTCTCATCAATATTTGTGATTATATCAATGTTTCTGACATTAAGCCCCTTATCAAGACCTATGAGTATACATAATTTAAACTGAGAGTTAGTAGACTATTTTCCCTTTTTTTTTATGGTAGGAAAAAATCGTGCATTGACAGGGTTATCCCTCGCTCTTGGGCGGTGCGGGAGATAGTGTCAGACTCTTACTGACTAAAAGACCCACCCCGTTCCTTCTAGCCTTCATACCGGAGCTCGAGCGCCCTTTCGGATAACCCTGGCCCCAGTAGGCTTCGACCCGGCTGGGTCCCTGCTGTTGCTGACAACTCCTTGAGGCGCGCGGGAACAGTGCGCGCCGTCGACGACTTGGGCTTGGTCCGGACAGTTAACGGACGGCCGGAACTATTTTCCCTTGATAATGCTTTTATAGCCATACGGCATTTTTGGAAGCCACACACCATTTCTATCGAAAACCTTGTTTTAAAATCACTAATAAACAAGTAACATTACTAGATTCCTACAATTACTCTACATTAAGAAAAGCGTAGCATTCTATTTATTATACTAGCTGAGCCCGCGACTTCGTTCGCGTGGACTACAGGATTTTGAATTTATTTTTTCTAAAATAAAAGTAGCCTATGTTACTCTTTATAACATCAGCTACCTGCCAAAAAAAGTCGCGTCAAAATCGGTCCAGCCATTTCAGAGATTAATTAGCCCGGACAAGCAGACAGACAGACAAAAATTTAAAAAAATGTTTTTCGGTGTATATACCGTATAAATATTCATATGCTTGTAGTAAAAAGCAGTTATTTCAATATTACAAACAGACACTCCAATTTCATTTATATGTAGATGAGTGATAACTTTAACTATTAAGCTTTCTAGAAGATAGTCACTGTAATAAACAAGATTAACAATTGCAATTAATAGTTTCACATGCCAGCAGTTAAAATAAACCATTCGTTTTAATTCTTTATTTTAATATAAGTGGCTTAGTTATTTTTGCTTCTAATTGGAAATAATTACATCGAAAAGTCACGCATAAATCAATAAATTCATCATCATTATAAACATTTCAGGATCGTGTGTGGCGACACTTAGGGGAGGCCTCCAACAGTGGACGTATATCGGCTGAAATGATGATGATGATAAATATTTCAACTGAAAGTCGTTCACTGTCGGACTAATGCCTTGATCACACGTATCGAGTAAAACAGCGAGACAGTCAAATGTTGCTCGGCCGAGACAGTGATGTAAGCGAGTTGTAGAGATAAATGGTAGGCCGAGCACTCGGCGCTGTGTTTACACGTACCGAGTACTCGGCCGAGAGTATTGTCTCGCCCGTTTACTTGGTACGTGTGACGCCACAACGACTGGTCCTGTGCATCTCGCATTCGTCGGATTCCCGCGACCCTCACCAGGTCATCAGTCCACCTTGTGAGAGGGCTTCCTTCTCCCGCTTTGGGTGGAGCGAGATGGAATGGCTCCGCCCAAGAGTGGGGGATGTCATTAGATGATTTTCCCATCGGAAAAAAAGAATTAAGACAACAAAATTTCGTGTATCAATATCAATATTATCGCAACAACATACTCCTGGCTTCTATTCAATCGTCTTAATGCCAATAAAATATACTCTCTATAAACATAAAGCCTTTTCCATTAGCAACTCATTTCGGAACCCTTCACGCATTTTGTCATACAAATCTATGAGCACTCATACTCTTGACGTTGCTCGTGTTCTTTAAGGCTTATAGTCCCTTGGACCATCTGGCCGAAATTAAATGATCACCACTCTCGTACCCGTCTAGGCGACAGTACGATTATCTGTGTATTTGTTTGCGGCCAGCTACGCCCGGACAGAGCCCCGTTGACTTTTAAATCCATTTTCACTTTGAAGAATATTTAACTACCAATTTTTTTGTGTAAAAATGTTTCTAAAGATCTAAGCCGTTTCAAAGGAGTAGGGAAAAGTTGCGAATGTGATGTTGTGGTATGTAATATTTTTTTTAGACAAAAGTATTAATCACACGAAAAAATCAAATGTTGATAATGTTGTTCATGAATCTATTATAAACATATATTTTTTTCAAACCTGTTAACCAGGGCCTCAAGTCTGCTATTACAATAGCGTCAGAATGGTCGATCATGGATGACTTATTTGTCGATTTTGACAAGTTTGGTAATCTACTAATATAATGGCGTCATTATGACTTTCCAATGGTCAACCACTGACACTCCATTGGCTTAAAATGGTAATCTCGTACATATTGACAAATGAATATTTGACATTTGCGGTAATCTGCTAAAATTTTGACAGTTTATTTGATCAGTGTTTGACCATTAGAACGTTATTGTGCAGTTATTGGTTTTAATATGCTCGAAATTATCATTCTACCGCAATTCTATTACAAGACCATTGACCGATCAGTGATCGATCATTATGAATTAGCAGATTACAAACTTTTAGCAAAATGACAATGGGATCGTGTTGGAATGACGAATTTATAAAAATAGCAGACTTGGGGCCCTGGCCATTACCGAGGAGTAGGCTCTAGAAAATCACTGTTTTAAGGCACTTTTCGGGCGCTTGGGCCTTGAAACGAAGGGGAGCCGAACCTTCGGCTCTATAACTATAAAACCGTCTGTCTGTCTGTCCCTGATTTAGAACACATAGCTTTTATATTTGTTTGATATATTTACAGCGAGGGGGCTTGCGAGGGTGTTTGAAGGGTACTTAGCTGGTTCAGACAGTGTCAATCAACCTATGATTTGCATGGGTAAGTTTAAGTAATTATTTTGGTATATTTTGATATTTTAGAAACAAGAATGGCTTACTTTTAGGAGTTTATCTACTAAGTAACATCACAAACTCTGTTGTCTTTAGCTTCTTAGAGTTTACTTTTTTTTAAGTGAGAAATCGTCAAATAACTCGTCTGGGTCAGGTGAAGCGAGGAGCTTTAGACCTTACTGACTAAAACTCATCTGTGTTCCTTCATTTACCCCAGGGCCGCAGCAACTCCTTTATACTCTAAATGAGCATAAACTAGATTCTAGTAAATGACCATAAGCTTGATTCTAGTAAATGAACAAAAGCTAGATTCCAGTAAATGAGCATAAAGATGTTCATTTACCTAGACAACACACAACACAACACATAATTTTAAGAGATGACCAGCTGAAACATTTAAGGGAGGTTTCTGAATTGAGTATTTTGAATTAAGAACGTGTCAAACCCTCGACAGTGTACAGAAATACTTTACATCAAACGCTTCATTCAGCAATCGAGGGTTTAACACAGTTAGGAAACCCGCCATTGACGCCACGCCTCTCTAAACTTATGGCAAATCGCATCATCGAAGGTCAGCCTAAAATTCGCCATCAGTTGCTAGGCAACCGACAGCCCAGCAACTATAGTTTCACAACTGGCATTGAGGAACAGATGTCGAATTACTGTTGTACTTACTGCAAAAATGTTGCGTAAACTAATTACTTATGTACGTTCGAAGTTGAGCCTAAATGATTAAGGTCATATCGTAAAGGTAGCCATGCTAGGGTATACCTGACAGGTTTACCTGCACAGTTATACCTGTTCTTTTTCTTCCCCGCTCTTGGGCGGAGCGGCGGATAGTGTCAGACTTTTACTGACTGAAAACCCACTCCTTCCTATCCTTTTTGCCTTTCGTACCCGGGCTGAGCTATCTTTCGAAATAACCCTGGCCCCAGTAGGCTTCAACCCAGCTGGGCCCCTGCTGTTGCTGACAGCTCCTTGAGACGCGGGAACATTGCGTGCCAGCGACGAATTGGGCTCGGTCCGTCGACCGTTACCAGACGGTCAAGCAGCAGTGTCAGCAAGCCCGCGCCTACGGTGGCCGGAGATCGGGATCGGAATCCCGGCGGCGGCTGGGGCGTTGCGAGCGTTGCCGTTGCCTGATGCGGTCGGCCTCCTCCACAGTTATACCTGTCAGGTAAGCTTGTGTGGAAACCTGCACAGTTGTGCAACATACACGCTCCGGTTTACCTGTACAGCTCACCTGTACAGGCAAACCTGTCAGGTATACACTAGCGTAGGTACCTATATGGCGGGCAGGAACAGGTAAACATTTTAGCCAACGTTTTTGTTACTTATTAAAGTTCTCAAAAAATAATAGGCCCGTTTTGACATTTGTATTTTGACTACCTATCGGCTTGTCCGGTGTAGTGTAGCTTAGGGTTGCCATTCGTCCCGATACGTCGGGACATGTGATCGTTATTAACAGTGCACAGTGGTGTCCCGACGTTCCGACAAGTTTTAAAATGTCCCGATAAACATAGTCAAGCGCAGAGATACAAGTTTTTAAAAATTTTCATCGTAGACGAATATAATCGCTTGGGATTGACACCGTGGAAGCTATTCTTTAATGTAAACTTAATTTTCACATGAATTGTGAAGAATTTTATAAATTCATAAAAGGTAACCGACAATTACTGTCCCAAATAAAATTATCCGATAAATATTAAAAGGAATTATGTTAATTAATTGTTATGTTATCCTCGATAATTAATACCGACGAACACAATAAATACTAAAAAAAAGACCCCCCCCCCCCCAAATTGTAATTGTCCCGGCGAGGCCTCGGGGATTTATGGTAACCCTAGTTAACTACTACTAAAATAGTTACTAGTACACCGGACCCCTGATTATTATTTCTTTCAGTGTCGTCCCAAGTTACATTATTGGGTCTTTCTCAAATGTCAAAGCGTTCCTTTTATTTGTAACTAGTGGAACGTCCCGGCTTCGCACGGGCAATAAATATAGCCTATGTTACTCAGGGTGAATGTAGCTTTCCAATGGTGAAAGAATTTTTGAAATCGACACAGTAAAAATACAAATTTAAATAAGGTTAATTATTTTCTTTATTTTATTCTTTATAAGCATAAAGGCGGACTAATGCCTTTCTACCAGTCTGGGACAGAGAATTACAAAGAATTATGTAATTGAAAAAAAAAACACAACTAGTCTGTCTTCTAACCTTACAAATTCCTTGTTACTAGGCGAGACTCGAACCTACAACCTTGACCTGACGACGAGCACTCCGCCGCCGTGCTATTTGGGTCAATAAACGATAGTCTGCAAAAATGTGGGGCCTCTATGTGGGTCATTACTATTTGCCATTGTGAATACGTTTAAGTATGTAGAAACTATATCACTTTAATTAAAAAGACATGGATCGCATTTTTTTTTAGTTACAACCGTTCGATGACTTATTCCTCTCTAGGGTGGAGCGAGAGAGCGTGTCAGTATTTTACTGACTAATAATAAGTCCCAAGCTAAGCAGAGCTTGTGTTATAAGTACTAGACAACTGATAAACATACTTAGTATTAATACTTATATATTATATGTATTTCTAAATACAGACATAATGTATCTAGATAAATTACACCCAGACACAGAAAAAATGATCATGCTCATCTCACAAACAATTGTCCTGAATGGAAATGAAAGTTTGGCCTGTTGGTCTAGTGGTTAGTGACCCTGACTGCTATGCCGGAGGTCGTGGGTTTATTTTTAGGAAAAAATGTAAGTAAGTGTAAAAATTATTGGAATCGATTCAGTTATCTACTGATTCTGAACAAACTATTTTCAGGTTTTGCATATACTACTAAAAATAATGTTGTATATGGTGTATTTAACTCCGTCTCTTTCTCTCTCGCACGCCGGCCATTTCAACAAGTCATGGTAAGGCCCTAATATAATATCGTTCTTATATAACGAATTTCGCACAGAATAGTAGGGGTCCTATTCAAACTTAGCCTTGAGAGGCGAAACGGAAGTCCTGAGTTTGGCCGTTGAGCTAATAGATACCGACTGGTACGCCATGCCTTTCATCTGTTCTATAAAAAAAAAAAAAAACTAAAGGCACGCGACTCGATCTTGATCTTTGTTACTAAGGCTTATTGTCCCATGAACATCTGGCCGGTATTATATATATATTTTTTATTTATTTTTTTATTATTGATAAGCTCACATTTGACCACCATCTCACCTGATGGAAAGCGATGATGTGGTCGACGATGGAGCACGCTTGCCTAGAAGTAACCTATTCACTCTTGACTTACAGACCCCAGGGAATTCCACTCCTTGGCTATACGCACAATAAATGTGTTCCAAAAACGCTTTGTGCGTATGGACACAACATTATCGTACCTGCCTAGGCGGCAGTACTATTTATTATCTGCGCATTTATCATTAAACCCCAAGTGAACGCCGGCGTGAAATGTTTCTAAAGATCCAAACCGTTTCGAAGGAGTAAGGAAAAGTTGCAAAACTGCTAAATGTTTATTTTAGACAATACAATCGCATGAAAAAAACAATAGTTGATAATATTGTTCATTATTCTATAATAAACTAATATTTTTTTCAAACCTATTAACCTGGTCGTTTCCGAGGAGTAGGCTTCAGAAAGTCACTGGTTTATGGAACTGTTCGGGCATAGCATAGCATAGTCGGCCTTATAATGTTCCCACTGCTGGGACTCAGGCGTCCTCGCTAGAAGAGGGAATGTACTGAATGAACTAGGGTCTTATGCTAGAACTACATTAGACCGACGCACACGTGGACCACGCCTGACTTGTACAAAGAACGGTGTCGCTTCCTATGGAGAAGAACCGGCTAGAAACTCCATACGGGTATTCGGCCGCATCCCGTTAGACTGGTACCCGATCACAAGGTTATTGGGAATAGGGAGGTAATGATAATAATATACGTACATCGAGGGACTGGAACCAACCCGCACTGGGCCCTTGTGGCGGATTACGTCCCTCTCCTAGAGAGGACGCCTGAGTCCCAGCAGTGGGGACATTAAAAAGGCTGATGATGATGATGAGGGACTGGAACGATTTGCCTGCTACGGTCTTCCCGTCCGATTATAATTTAGGTGTCTTCAAGGCAAGAGTGAATAGGCTCTTGATAAACTAGTGCGCCTCACCATCAACGATTGCATCACTGCTTACCATCAAGTGGGAACGCAGTCAAACACTATTTTATATAAATAAATAAAAAAGCTGTATTCTGCGGTATCACCCTTCTGTGCTATATCTTTAGTTATGCTCAGCCTTCTTGCTGCTCGGCTTTTTTAAGGCTTGTAGCTTGATAGGTACATTTATTAGCCTTTCTCAAGAATCTAGCTAACAAAAGCAAAAAGATTTTTTTTAATCGGCTAGGAAAATTCAGAGATTAGCGCGTTCAAACAAACATATTTTTCCATAAATTGTTAATGATGCTTCGTCCGCGTCTAACTCCTAAAACATTAAATTAAATTTAAACAAAACAATGCCAAGAACAGATCACAATTTTAAATAGGTTTTTTTTGTACCTAACCTAACGCTTTTTTTAAATAAATAAAAAAAAAAACAGCTGGATACTGATAGATCCAGTTTCATCAAAATGGGTCCAAGTTTTTTGAAGATTGGGAGCTAGAGAGCTATTTTTTTTTATTGTTGATAGGGTTCGCGCTTGCCGCTATCTCACCTGATGGAAAGCGACGATGCGGTCGACGATAGGTATTGACAGACTTACTGAAATCATAACTCCTAATAATATCCCAACTAAGAACAAAACTTATAACATACTTAGCTGACAGTGTAACCTACGAGAATGCATAGTCATGTATAATTCAGCGTCTAATGCTATGCTAATGAAATTGAGTCCAGGTCCCTGGCCATGCTATATGATGCTATTATCATTGCATTAAGTAATTTTATGGCTTATTCGTTACCTAGCAACGTAATTAGCTGTTTGTCTAGGATTTATTGTGAGAAAATATTTTTGAGGTTCTGCCGTAGAACTCTTAGACCAAGCAAACATGGCATTGATATAATATCATCAATAGGATACTAGCTTCAGTCGGTGGCTTTACCCTCGTGAGGCACAGAAGCTTTGGACTCCTGTTTTATCCCCTGCTTCGTCATCATCATCATTACAGCAGAAGGACGGCCACATATGTAAGCCTCCCCCAAGTGTCGCCATAACGAACGGTCCTGTGCGTGTCGCATCCATCGCATCCCTCTACTCTCATCAGGTCATCGGTCCGCTTTGAAGAACCTTCCAACGCTGCGTCTTCCGGTGCGCTGTCGCCAGTCTAGAAGGAACCTTTCGGCCCCATCGACCATGCATTTGGTATTGTTCCGCATGCGGACCCTCGCATATGTCTATTTCATATAAGTATATATGCGTGGGATTTTGCATTTTGAAACTTTCTACATGCGGAGCAAATCCGCATGCATGATGAAATCCGCACGATACTAAAAACACCCTAAGAGCATCGAAGGACTGAACCAATTTGTCTGCTGCGGTCTTCCCGTCCGATTATAATCTAGGTGTCTTCAAGGCTAGAGTGAATAGGCTCTTAATGAACTAGTGCGCCTCACCATCAACGATTACATCACTGCTTACCATCAGGCGGGATCGCAGTCAAGCACTAGGTTATATCGGATAAAAAAGACCCTAATTTAATTTTATACAGACATTATTCCTACTCGTATTTAGTACTCGTTATAAAGAGCGATAACCTAAACCCGTCCTAGCCAGATTATCTCACGAGTGCCTAGCAACAGGCTGAACAGAACGAAAGAGACGCACAGTTTCAGATTTGATTTAAACCGTCTACAGAAGTTGTTTGAGGGCGTCTCGAGGTTAGAAATAATAGAAAAATTGCCCCCCCCTCCCACCGTCACCCTCCGAGCGGCGCCCTCCGAACGGCGCCCTCCGAGCAGCGCCCTCCGACCTTCCCCAATGTCCTTGCCGAGGTTAGGTCAATAACAGACTCCCTAGAGATTTACTATTTATCTCGTATATATTCGTATGATTTGGAAAAGTTGGTGATTTATTGGATTTTTTTTTTGTGTATTTTCTGTGGATGTCTACTTGTCTACTACGTGTTTTATTGGTCTAGGTTGAATTAGTAATCATTTACGACAGCTTAAAAAGTGTTTTTTTTTTGTCGCATAGAATCATAATTTTCCTAGCTTAACATGCGGTTGGATACTTGGAGCGACTGAAGATCAGACTTCCAAAACCCAATTACTGGGCATCACGATAGGTACTCTTTAGGTAGACTGATGGTCTGACTTCCTGATATCCGACTACCTGTACCCCTAGCCAAGTTGCTAATCTGCAATAGTTAACGCTTGTAGAAAGCTTCAAATGTACGGGAATGACGTCGCCTCAACGCTCAGTCACGTGGTCAGTACAAAAGAATTGGCGGCAAGGTCAACTCGAAGCGTTCGGCGCAAGCGAAACGTTTGTAACTTGGCTAGGGGGGCTGTAACAACTGTCAAAAATCTACAACTGACAACCGGGACCAGCGGCTTTACATGCCTTCCGAGGCACAGGGTATCGGTAATGTTAGTGTTAAGTTTTTTCACATGAAAAAATCGAGCAAGTGCAAGTCGTACTTGAGCACTGAGGGTTCCCGTATCTTTTTTTATCATTAACTCAGAAGTTTGATTTTTTCACAGCTTCAAGAGAGCATAGATCTGAATATATGGTTTTAATTTCAACTCGATATCCTCATGGGTTCCCGAGATAAGGGGTATTGACAGACAGACTGACAGACGGACAAAAAAGTTATTCTATAAGGGTTCCTTTTGAGGTACGAAACCGGAACCCTAAAAAAGTACATTCTCAGCTGAAAAACTAACATACCAATAGTTCTCAGTTTATTGTTAGCAAAACATTAAGAGCAATTGAAATGCTCCACAAATCTAAAATTAGAAAAATATACGCAGGAACCGGTTTGAAAATATTCATGTTTCTATCTTGCTAGATATGGTAGCCATTGCGAATACTTATGGCAATATTAACGTTTTTATAATCAAGCAAACATGTTTCTTTATTATTGAAATCATTGTGCAATTTAAAATTTAAACAATAGGTCGTTTACCTTATTATTAATAATAATAGTTCATAATAATAATTGAGGTTCTTGTCTCTGGAGCCCTAATCCCCGGTAGCTTGGACCCTGTTCCCGACAACGGTGAACAACTATTTTTTATATTTTTAAATGTTAAAAATTTATGTAATAAAAATTAAATACGAAATAATAATAATAAATTTATTTCAGACTATCAGAGTCCCATAAAACAAATCAAGACATAATACAATTATAATTACCCCACACAATAAATTGCACGTACAGAAACAAATCACTTATATACAGACATATATTACACAAGAAAACTAACTAATTTTATTAATTACTATTTTCTTATTATAATCTTCGTATTTATTAATAAGATCCCAAATACGTGTATTGCAACTTGTAAAATAAAAAATGAAAATAATGTCGTAGCAATAATTTATTATTGTTATAGTCAACTTGTAAAATAAAAAATGAAAATCATGTCGTAGCAATAATTTATTATTGTGCAAAGTGCAAGTTAACTGACCACATCTTGGACCTTACGAAGACGATTAAGGACTCTGGCACTGTTTCATTTGCCGACATGGTGAAGAAGGGGTCAAATGATTTCATTCGACCGAACAATTTAAACTCCGTGGCCATTTATCCCAACAACAATTTGAAGTCCAGTGACGAAACAAAAGTCCTCGTGCAAAAGATGATACGACCAGATCAAGTCAAGCTGCATATACGTGGTGTCCGTAAGACTAAAAACGGAGGCGTTATAATCAGTACCGAGACAAAAGATGATGCGGATAAAATTAAGCTCGCAGTCCTGAAATCAGCATCTGGCCTTACCGCCGACGAACCCAGCAAGCGCAAACCCCGGATTGTAGTTGTAGGAGTGCCGTCATCTATGGCTGACACGGAAGTCTTCCGGTGCATTTATGAACAGAATGTGGCCGAAAAGCTTCCGACGGTTTCCTTGGAGTCCTTTTTGACATTAGTTAAATTAAGCCACAAATCGGGGAAAAAAGATTCGCAGACTTGTAACTACGTGATTGAAGTTCCAGCCAATATTCGCAGAGCTCTGATTTCTCAGTCCAGGATTTTCATAAATTGGACGTCCTGCCCTGTCAGGGACTTCACCCTTGTTACGAGATGCTACAAATGTCAGCAATATGGACATGCAGCAAAAACCTGTAAAGAGGTCAACTCGACATGCGGCCACTGCGGCGAGATAGGACACTCGATGGCCGAGTGTGCGAAGAAAGCGGACTCACCGAAATGTGCATCTTGCTCTCGCTTCAAAAAGCCCTCCAACCACAAAACGGGAGACGCTGAGTGTCCTGCTAGGAAAATAGCGGAATACAAATATATAAATTCTGTCGATTATGAGGGCGCCTAGAGCGTCATACTCAAGGCCAGACTTCCGTATAACGCATACCGCTGACTCAAAATTCTTGTGCGCTGACCTACAAACGATTGTTTTTCTTAATATTTAAGCATATTAGTTAACCGATAAAAGTATCCAATGTAAACATAACTTCAATATTGATGCAACCTCGACTTTTAACCCAATTATAAATTCTGCTGACACAAAATCATGTTTATGTAACGAGTCTATTAAGTGCAAGAAACAGATTTAAAATAAAAAATAAATTATTGTGACTTTTATTGTTTAAGTAAACTAGGTATATAATATAGTAAATAATTATTTTTTCCATTGTTTCGAGAATAACTGTTGAATATTGTTATCTATTTTATTGTTCTACAAAAACCATAGCGTAAGAACTTCTACGCCTGTGATACAGGTTTATCCTAGTACAGGCATATAACATAGTCATACCTTTATAAATTATTCCTAAGATTTTATGTTACTATTTTACCAAACTTTAACTCTGAATAAATATTATTATTATTATTATTATTATTATTGTTATAGTCAATAAATAATTGATTGCTTTATCTATCAATGCACAAGTCCAGTTCTTTGTTGTTTGTTTTACAATATACGTCAGGTTCATTGACTCACTTGTTGAAACTAAACGTAACGCCTAGCCTAGCAACAGAACAACTCTATTGCTGTCTATACGACATTAGTTTATGAGAAATCCGATACACGTGTCTAGTGTTTCTAGGTAAAGAATCCATGTACAAAACTTCATAAATGTATCATGAAAAATCACAAACCTGTTTATTGTCAGCAAAAATACATAGTCACCGGACCATCCAAGCTACTGAGGAGTTGTTACACTTGCACTCAGCTGTTTGCTGGCACCTAAATGCCCACTGTGACCTACGTGACCTATGTTGTATAGTCTGTCTAAAAAGTCAACCGACTTGGGAATTTTGTACAATATTTAACCATTTAAAAAATACTTATATTCGATACTTTTTATAAGGTACTTCTGTTAGAAAACAATGATCTCTATCTCTTAATCAACTTTGATTATTGAACCAGTGTTGACTACATCAGCTATTATTAAATCCTAATAATTACGCAAGTCGTTTGTCTTTTTAGACAGACTATACTTAGCGTCGGTGGTGTCCAACTTGTGACCTTGTTAAATATTTTTGGGAAAAAATATAACATGGTGTATAAACTATTGAGAATGTTGAGATGGATGTGTGGTGTGACGAGAATGGATAAAGTGAGATATGAGTATATTAGAGGAAATTTGAAAGTGGCGCCAGTGACTGAAAAGTTGAAAGGTAATCGGTTGTCTTGGTATGGTCATGTGAACGGGAGGGATAAAGCGCATATTACTAAAAGAGTTCTGAGTATACATGTAGATGGATGGAGAGGGAGAGGAAGGCCGAAAAAAAGATGGATGGATTGTGTGAGAAGTGATATGAAAGAAAAAGGAGTTAGTGATAGTTTGACGGGTGACAGGACAGAATGGAAGAAGAAAACGTGTTGCGCCGACCCCAAGTAATATGGGATAAGGGCAGGAAGAAGAAGAAGAAGGTGTATAAACTATTGGAATCCATTCAGTTACTGATTCTGAACAAAGTATTTTCAGGTTTAGCATAAACTAAAAATAATGTATTGCTGTTCATTGCTACGAATTTAGGTCTGATTGATAATCGTAGTTTTTGTGGAAACTGAAGAATTCTTAATTACTATTGTAGTAAGTGTTTTCAATGAGCGTCGTATCTATTTAGTACTTAACCTTTCAATCGTGGAAATTACAGACACAATAGAAAGACAATAGGTGCGCGAACGCGGTTCGCTTGGGGTTTAATGAATTAATAATGTTTTTTTGAAGCTAATTTTTGTATGCTGAATAATTTGATACAAGTTTTAATGTATTAGAATTTCAATGAAATTATGGGTAACCAAATATATTTATGTTTTTAATATTTATGTATCAACTCAAAGAGATTGAACATATTTTCGATGATTTTATTTTAATAATAATATACACGTAAATAAAATACACAGTTTACATCAAAAAGGACTGGTGCCTAAGCTCTAAATTTTACATAATCTAGATTTTGTACAATATAGTAAAAGTATTCCACAACTTTATATGAAGACAATAATATGTTTTTATGTATAGACAAACTTTTCTATTCTCACCCAAATCCCTTCTCTCAAGGCAAAAAAACCGCCATCATCCTCCCATTTTCCTGTACAATATCACGCCGGATCAAAAAGCTGTAAAATCTATAAAATAGGTCGTTTACCTTATTAATAACTAGCTTTTGCCCTCAGCTTCGCCTGTGTACATAAAATATAGCCTATGTCACTCAGGAATAAAGCAGCTTTATATCGGTGGAAAAATTTTAGCAATCGCTCGGTCGGACCAGTACTTCCAGAGATTAAAAAAAAAAAACAAAAAAATAAAAAATAAACTTTACCTCTTTATTATTATAGACAAAAACTTTTTTTTTAAGAAATATTTTAAAATGTATCAAATAAGTTTTAATGACGAATAAAAAAATAATACATTTATTTATAATGAACCATCAGAGTCCATAAATCAAATCAACACACAATTACACAATAATACTAACTAATTAATGTAATTACGAGTATTATTTATTAATAATATGTTTTTATATATCGACAAGCCTGTCAATTCTCAACCAAATCCCTTCTCTCAAGGCAAAAAAACCGCCATCAACCTCCCATTTTCCTGTACAATATCACGCCGGATCAAAAAGCTGTAAAATCGAGATTTAATTATAGGAGGGCACGAGATTCCTGGCGAGTTCGCAACAAACGTTTCGTGGTCGCGGCTACCTGCGGGTAGGGTTGCCAGGCCCTCGAACTGCCAAGCCGGACAGGACTATCCTAATTAGCCGGACAGACTATCCTATCTATCAGGGCATTTGGTCAAAAAGACCGACTTTTTTTTCCACCACGCGGGCCCAGTGCGGGTTGGTGTATGTCACATATCTTCGAATTTTCGGTTCTAGGACATGCCGGTTTCCTGAATAACGGCCAATTCCCTCTCCTAGAGAGAAGAAGTTTTAATTTCCTTGAAAGTGTCGAAATGTACGTTTTTTGCCATATAAATCGAAGTATATTTTTTTTCTCTCGTTAACTTACAACTTTGATTTTGTTAGAGCTTCAAGAGTCTTCAAGTCTGAGTTTTGGTTGGTTTTAATTTCAACTTACCTTCACGCGTTCTCGAGATAAAGGGTCTTGACAGACAGACAGACAGACAGTGGGACGGACAAGAAAATGATCCTATAAGGGTTCGAAACTAAAAAGCCTGACCGTGTCCACCTTTATCCGGACGCGTGGCAACGCTACCTGCGGGTCGTCGGCTGCCGCGGTCGTCGTGCGTCTCCGCCGTTCGTCGCGGCCACGACCTTGTGTGTCCTGCGGCCTCCATTCAAAATCGTCAAAGAATAACGGCAAGGAAATTGTTGATGTCATTATTAAGTGTCTACATATATCACCATGATATATAGTTGCGAGATAATTTACTAAGTATTATCAAATCACGCTAATAGCCAGTTTAGGCAGTGCAAAACTATCGTCAAAATTCGAAACTTAATTGACTACATTTTTTGATTTTTTACGATAATAATAACAATCATGACCTAGTTTTTTTTGCTAGTTTGGCTTTAACAGCTTTTTGGCTAAACTAAACTCTTAATGTTGCCACTAATATAAATCTTGGTCAAGTCTGCGGGTCGTCGCCTGCGGTCGTCGTGCGACTCCGCCCCGATCGTCGCGGCCACGACCTTTTGTGTCCTGCGGCCTCCACACAGCCGCAGATAACTAGGTTGTTGCCTTTTTTTTTTAATTGATATTATTTAGTACTTGACTGCGATCCCACCTGATGGTAAGCAGTGATGCAATCTCTGATGGTGAGGCGCACTAGTTTATTAAGAGCCTATTCACTTTGACCATCATCATCATCATCATCATCATTTCAGCCGATACACGTCCACTGTTGGACATAGGCCTCCCCCAAGCGTCGCCACATCGAACGTTCCTGTGCGCCCCGCATCCATCGGTTTCCTGCTACCTTCACCAGGTCTACGGTCCACCTTGTAGGAGGCCTTCCAACACTGCGTCTTCCGGTACGCGGTCGCCACTCCAAAACCTTTCGGCCCCAACGGCCATCTGTTCTGCGAGCAATGTGCCCTGCCCATTGCCACTTAAGTCTTTAACCAGTGCGTGTTGCCAGTGATGACATATGGCTCCGAAACGTGGTCGCTCACAATGGGCCTCATCAGAAGGCTTAAAGTCACCCAAAGAGCAATGGAAAGGGCTATGCTCGGGGTTTCCTTGCGTGATCGAATAAAAAATGAAGATATCCGCAGGAAAACTAAGGTTGCCGACATAGCACAAAGAATTGCCAAACTTAAGTGACTTTGACCATGATGACACAAAAATTATAAGCGGACGGGAAGACTGCAGCAGGCAAATAAATTGTTCCAGTCCTTCGACGTACGCGGTATAAACAACGAGGTAAAACGCTTAGTCTGGACCGTAGAGGTTTCAACAACGTAAGGGTGGATACTCGTCGTATGTATTATACAAGGTGTCGTTTTGAAGCTGCAAAATATTTCAGGAGGTAATTATGTTAGTGATTCTCGACCCGAATCAATAATAAAATAAGTAGGTAATTTTTTTTTTTTTTATAACCGCTCTTTCTTTCACACACACAAACACGGAACAATAAAGGGCGTTTTCACACACACTAACTCGCAACGATAGTTTCATAAATAATGTATCATCCAATCATCATCCCGCACGCCACACCCTAGCCACGCCCCCGCGGCCATCGATCAATCGATTTAGTTTAGTGTAATTAAAAAATAAAATAACAAGTATTACTGATTATTGACCAGGTATCGTTTTTTTATATGATTATTTATGAGTTTTATTACAACCTCCTGAAATATTGTGCAGTTTTAAAACTGCACCTTGTATATTGATATATTATGATACTTGTCCGATGGTAGAATTGAGATGGCGGATCAATTCATGCAATATTCATACTGTTTCGTTTACTTTATACTCATAAAGGCAAAGGCTTATCTGTCGCGAAACCAGTTCCAGTTTTCGATGTGAAAAAGTAAAAAGTAAGAGTTTCGATCGAGAAGATGGAGTTTCTTGCCGGTTCTTCTCCTTAGGAAACTACCAATTTAGAACCGTGCAGTAGCTTCTGACGTTTTATAAGAGCCCATGTAGGCCTATGTGAAATAATTTTGATCACAAAGAAAGAGCTGTAGAATTTTTCAAATTTCAACTCAATCAAAGCAGAAGATCTGAAGTTTGAAAAATCTTAGGTATACCTTTTTTTTGGTGGGAAATCATCCAATTACAATTACTTCTCCCGCTCTAGCGGGAGTGAGTGTCAGACTTTTACTGATTAAAACTCACTCCTAAAGTAGCCCTATGTTCGTAAGTAAGTACTGAAAATCACATGTCTTCTAAATAGATTAAACCTAAACTAATTTAACTTACCTACATACAGCGAACAGTTTTGCCAATTCAGCTTTTTTTTTATGGTGGAAAAAAATCATCCATTGGCAACCCCGCTCTTGGGCGGAGCGGGAGATAGTGTCAGACTCTTATTGACTAAAAGACCCACCCCATTCCTTCTAGCCTTCATACCGGGGCTCGAGCTCCCTTTCGGATAACCCTGGCTCCAGTAGGCTTCGACCCGGCTGGGTCCCTGCTGTTGCTGACAACTCCTTGAGGCGCGCGGGAACAGTGCGCGCTGTCAACGACTTGGGCTTGGTCCGGACAGTTACTGGACGGTCGGACAGCGAGCTACCCATTGTTCACTGTCCGCAAGCCCGCACCTACGGTGGTCGAAAATCGGGATCAGAATCCCGGCGGCGGCGGCGAGAACGCCTGATGCGTTCGGCCTCCTCCTTTGCAAGCATTTGCAAATTCAGCTGAATATAAAACTTTCGCTTTCATAATCCAGTGATCTAATTCACAAACGTGGGTAACCTAGATAGATATATCACATTTCAAACTAAAACTCAACAACTAGCAAATTAAACAGTAAAACAATGACAAGGTTACTTACTAGCAGGGGCGTAGCTACTGTCGATTAATGATGCGGGGCCCCCAAGCTGCAGGAGCCCCGTGTAAAAATTCGAAACGTGTTATCCACAACCTTCTTATTGATGATTCAATCCGTCAGTCTATGTACAACCTTTAAACATCTTAAAACACAACTTTAAAAATATACTCATATTTTAATCACACAGGAGTGAGTACACTTATAAGTCAAAATGCCCATGAAATCACAATAAAAACTTAAACTCTTCTATTCCAGATTGCTCCAATAAACGAGGTCATCGGTCTCAGTCTTACAAAGACGTAATCTATCCAGTAAGGCTGGTCATCTCTATTGTGGCTTAGCGCGACTCGATCTCTCCTGGTAGAGCACAAGGTGTAAAAAAAAACCTCGATAACTTTCGATATGGGGCCCCTTTGGGACGTTACGCCACTGCTTACTAGCAATATTGTTAGGAATTCAAATCTTATTCTAGACTATCTTATGCCGGCAGCTTCGCCCGCGTACATAAAATAGCCTATGTCACTCAGGAATAAATCAGCTTTCTATAGGTGAAAAAATTTTAGCAGTCAGACCAGCCCCCCTAGCCAAGTTGCTAATCTGCAATCGTTAACGCTTGTAGAAAGCTTCAAATGTACGGGAATGACGTCATCTCAACGCTCAGTCACGTGGTCAGAACAAAAGAATTGGCGGCGTTGACAACTCGAAGCGTTCGGCGCAAGCGAAACGGTTGTAACTTGGCTAGAGGGGCAGTACTTTCAGAGATTATTATCTCATACAAACTTTATTACATTAGTGTAATAGATGTAGATAACAAGAACACATTTACGAAGTTCATTTATTATTTTATTACATTATTTGTGGCAGCAGCAAGCGTGAAAATAGAAAATTTTTGCAAGGGAACATACTCCCGGGATAAAAAGTACCAAATCTAATAAATATATATCAGAATAGAATAGAATAGAATAAACTTTATTGTACACCAAAAGCAAAATGACATAAACATAAACTTAAATCTATGGCTACAATCAGGCGGTCTTATCGCTTGAAGCGATTTCTACCAGACAACCATAAGATGGATTGAAACGAATAAAACAATACATCAGTATAGTGATGGTGGACCAGGTGGACGGCCAAAAGTCGGTATGCATTTAACCTTTTGAATGTGTGTCTCTAATTACGGCATTCGATGAGTTAAGCGGAAGTTGCGGAATCATTTTCTACACCAATAGCAGAATCGTCCCAAAACTTCTGTCCTTACTTTATATAAATATATATACAAGGTGCAGTTTTAAAACTGCACAATATTTCAGGAGGTTGTAATAAAACTCATAAATAATCATGTAAAAATACGAAACCTGGTCAATAATCAGTAATACTTGTTATTTAATTTTTTAATTACACTAAACTAAATCGATTGATCGATGGCCGCGGGGGCGTGACTAGGGTGTGGCGTGCGGGATGATGATTGGATGATACATTATTTATGAAACTATCGTTGCGAGTTAGTGTGTGTGAAAACGCCCTTTATTGTTCCGTGTTTGTGTGAGTGAAAAAAAGCGCGGTTATAAAAAAAAAAAAAAATTACCTACTTATTTTATTATTGATTCGGGTTGAGAATCACTAACATAATTACCTCCTGAAATATTTTGCAGCTTCAAAACGACACCTTGTATGTAGTATACATATCGACGGTTGAAAGGTAAAATGATCTAAGCGACATAAAATAAACTTTACAAAAGTGAACTCAAAATTTTAACTTGAAATCACTTTTTTGTAAAGTTTACTCAATGTCGCTTACACAATTTTGCCTTTCAACCGTCGATATTATAATTAATATATATGTATGTGTATTTTATCTATAATTATGTATACTTTTTACTCTTGTTTTAATACGTTTTAATACAAATACCAAAATTTTCTTTTTGTGCACCTACCATATTGCCTCTTCACCACCCTAGGTTGACTGGTAGAGAATGCCTAAGGCATTAATTCTACCTATGTAGGTACTTTGTGCTGCATGAAGATTAAATAAATAAATCTGTGTGCTATTTCAGGACATGTTCTACTCGTGTACCAAGTTTCCTCGAAATCCATTCAGTGGTTTTTGAGTAAAAGAGTAACAAACATCCATAAATAAAAACTTGCGAATTGTAATATTAACAGGATAATATTAAATATTACTTAGGTTAGAATATGAATTACTTAGAACAACAAAGTTAATTTATAGAAATTCGAAGAATTGTAACAAGAAAAAAATAAGGCGTTAGACTGACGTACAGACAAATCATTTGCATGCTTGACAATACAAATCATATGTATTTTATGCCAATGCAATATTTGGTAGTATCATTGAATAAAAAAACTAGTTTACCGAACGAAGTCGTATCACAACATTTTTTTTTTGTTATTATTTAAGTCTTATTCTTGTTTTATAATGTGTTGTCATATTCATAAGCCAGGATTCACCTTATTTTGTTTTTTTGTGACACATTAAATGGTAGTAAATTAAAATGATAAATTTTTGTCTGTTTTGTATATGAGTGGAAACGATTTATTTGACTGTAAAAAAACCTAATAACAGCTGACAATCTTTTGTTTTAAAGTAGAATATCCATTTATTTAGATACGCGGGACAAAGGTTCGTTATTGAAATTCGGTATAGAAGCATAATTGCACGAAAATAGACTTTTCAAAAATATGAAAAAAAAACTTTTAAAACAAACAGGAAAAGTGAATGACATCGACATATTTTCATAGCGCCTTTAACAGTAATGCATGACGTGACCACACAATCATTTTCATTCATGATATTTTACAAAAGGTGTTTCACACAAAAGTATTTTTGTAATAAAATGTATAATGATAGTTTACCAAAGAACAATGAGTTATACAGTATACTCCACATTTATAAGAGTCATCGTAGGTACTTTTTAATTTTATATTTACAGCTGTTTTTTTTTTTCAGTAAATAGTAAGTGTATCTTTCAGTTCTGTTATTTTTCTTTAATATGTAAATATATCGGTAAATTCTATGTATATTATTTCACTAAATGGTTCATATTTTGTAATAAACTTGTGTTTTCATATAAAATATGTCGTTTTGTAATTCACGTATATGAATCTTAAACATTTTTTGAATTTATGTGTAGGTACAAAGTTAAGTGATTTTAGTGCATAGATTTAGTACTGTTTTAATATAATATTTTAGTGACAATAAGATTTTTTAATAATGTTATTTTATGATAACTTAATGTATTTCATCGTTGAAAATTGTAAAAAAAAACTAAGTAAGTACATATGTATTGCTTTTTCACGTTCATAATACGCTATGACAATTCAGTTTTGTGCGTTTGGCAAAAAACAAAATGGCTGACGGCCTGTCTATTTGCAAACGTCGCGTTGTGCAAAAGATTACGCAACAAACGACCTCGATGTAACACCATTGTCTGTCAGCTTAATTTAACCAATATTACACACAATCAGGTGTTTGGACAGTTATATGCTTTTGTGTTTACTAATATAGTAATTCTGTTTGTTTATTTGCTTTAAATGTAAATTCAGGAAAATGAATTGTGAATGGTTGAATGCCAGTGGCACGCCATGAACGCACATTAGGTATTAGATAAGTTATTGAAATTTCAATTTACTGGGAACTGTTGACAAAATTGTGTTGTGATAATTGTGTTGTGATAGTAATAATTTTTCCTGACTTTATACTCTTGAGTGTTTCTTCACTGCTTTTAACGTATACTATGCTACTAAACTAAACTTATTATATCTCTGCTATATGTTTTAGTTTTGGTATGGTACTTCAGCTCTCCTACTAGGTACCATCGAATCTATGTAAAAAAGTAAAAACCTCAAGTATTCATTTCATCCTATGCAAAAGGATTCTTCGTGTATTTTTTCTGTTTATTATAAATATATGTTCATAAACATAACACACTATGTATGTTTATGTATCTAAAGTCAAGAAATAGAGTAATCATAAAAATGGCTGACTTCGGGCCTAAAACTGAAGCATTCCATTAAACTTGAAAATCTTATGTCATCAGCAACATATCTGACACCAAAATATGTATTATTTCAATGTCCATAAAATCCACAGAGTTATCTATCAAGTGTCTATCTACGTAGAGACATTATTTAAAATCAATTTAAACCAAATGGAATAGATTGGTATCTGAGAGATATAAACACGAATAGAATTAGATAAATTCATTTGTTGATGTCAAAACTGCTAGTGTTCATAATGATTATGTAGGTAGATATTGTATTTGAATTGTTACAATTTTAATTTATGGGTCACACCGAGATGTGAGAATTTGAATAAATTCAAATTTTAAATTGTGTTCGAATTTCGAATATTGTGATGTATTCAAATCACACTTTGTCAATTCGAATTCTCTCGATAAAATAGTATCTTTCAATGTAGGCTAAATAAATCTCTATTTTCTGTTTCTAGACACCATTTAAATAAAAAGTGTTGAAATTCTATTTTTTTTTATTCAACTGAAAATTATTAACAGATTTTTTTTTATGTCTGTAATTCTTTATTACTCGTATAATTTATGTGTAATGTGTATTAGTTTTTCACAAACGACTATCTGGTCCTGATGACGCAGTGAAAACAGAGAAGAATTTTTTTACTTAATTGGAATCATTTCCCCCACTCGAATTAACTTGCCAAAATAAATACCATAATATACATTGACATAGCTTGTTATTTATTGTCATTAATCAAAGGTTTTTTCCATGACGTCGAATGGAGGATATTTCCTTTAAAATACATGATATTGGTGTTACTTTGAACTACGCAACTTTGAAGGGCGTTATATAAACGTAAGTGTGCAAACGTGATTCTGATGTTCTTATAAAATATATTTATTCCAGAATATAACATCTTTAGAAGATTACTGTTTAAGACTATATCAATAATAATATTTAGTCATTTTTATTTTTATTTTTCCTAAAGATTTTGAGCTCTTTTGAGCTTAAAATTCCTTTTTTCTATATCATACTGGTCTTCAGAAGATAAAATATGCTTGTCTAGCTTAACTTAAGTTAGAGTGACCTTAATTTGCATACGATTAAAATTATATATTTTAAATACGGAAGAAGTTAGATTAAAACTATTGTCTCTTAGTAATAAAACTGTACCTTCTGAATATGGATTGAAAGAAACTGGATCCCACAATACAGGGTATCCTAGTGTGGGTTTCAGGGCTTCATCTACGTTTGTAAACTGAATGAGACAATAAATATTTTTTATTTATTTTAATTATTATTACCTTAATTTCCAAACGATCAAAATTATTCATATATTTTAAATACGGAAGAAATTAGATGAAAAAAAAAATGTTTAAAACATTACTAAATATCTATTCATTGTCATCACTTATGTTGCCAAAATTTAAAATACTACTAAATAGTCCATTAAAACCCAATAAATATAATAAAAATAAATAAATTTGTTGATGTCCATTCGTATTATTCTAATGCATTATTTATGTCTAAGTTGTTATCTAAATTAAAGTATTTCCTTATTCACTGCGCAGGCGCCGATTAATAATAGCTACATAAAAAACAGGTTTTAATCTCTTAAAAAACATAAAAATAATACTGATGCAAACTTTTTCTTTATTGTTGAGTTTGCAAGCATAGGAGGCGCAAATTAATCTTTAAAAATACTGAATAGATACTTGAAAATTATTGTGAATTTATAATGATTTATTTTAATTTTAATGTGTAATTTGACTTCTATTGCTTCTTATTATTTTACTTGTTTGACATTTTATATTATTTGACATTGTAATGTAATCATTTGTTAACTATAATGTAATTTGAAAATTCTGTATTGACTTGTGTGAATCCCTTAACTACTATGACTATTTATATTGCAGTCAGTTGAAACATTTTGCGTCCAGAGGATCACAGATGCTGTTTCGTCTCTTAGTGCTGAGGAAGTCCCGACTTAGCTTAGGTCAATCAACAACATCATACTGCGATTACACTATCCTACAAACCTGATGCTTACAGAGGATTCCTCGAGCAAAGAAAAGAGATTTTAACAAGCAGTGAATAAATGAAAAGGTATTTTTTTCATATTAACAATGTTTTTTGTATTAAATTTTTTCTCATATTAACAATGGTTCAGTTAATTTGAAAAATTAACTATGATTTTAATAATGTTTTTAAATTAAAAATGTTTTTCTTAGTAACTATGTTTTTCATGTTAACAATGTTTTCCAAAACAACAGTGTTTTCAAATAACAGAAAGGGTAAGGTAAGGTTTAAAGGCATTTTTAAAGAAATCTTTACTTGTATCGTTGTCACATTGTCGCATCGTGCCTGTCTGCAAAACCTCAAAACAGCGAACGTTACAGGTGATTTTCAATTTTTTTTTTCAGCACATTAAATATTGTAATTTATTGATATAATTTTCTGTATTTCTACCCAGTCTAAAAATGAATAGTTTGCACCCAAAATTTAGAAAAATAATACTATGTTTTTTTTAAGACAATTTCTATTATTGAAATTAAGCCAAATTATTTCGTCGAGTATGAAAATCTTGTCACACAATGATTTCTTCAAGTTAGCTTACCTAATAACTACTACAAATGTTACGAACTATGTCAAGCCAGTAGCTTATTGAAGTTTTATTAAGTAATTTATATTTAAAACTTATAGAATAGTTTCTGCCAGCAACTTCGTCCACGTTAAAGTAGAAAATTGTCCCAAGGGCACACACTCCCGGTATTAAAAGCCTAGCATATATGATATTCAAGAATGTTTTTAACCCGTCAGAGTATCTAGTGGTGGCCGAGTAGTAACGGCTCCGACATACGAGTTGAGGTCACGGGTTCAAACCCTGCCAGGCGCATTACTTTGTGTAATTTATTTTATTACCACAGCTCTCAAAACGGTGAAGGAAAACATCGTGAGGACACCGGCATGTCCTAGAACCAAAAATTCGAAGACATGTGACATTCACCAACCCGCACTGGGCCCGCGTGGTGGATTACGGCACATTCCCTCTCCTAGAGAGGAAGCCTGAATCCCAGTGGTGGGAACATTAAAAAGGCTGATGATGACGACACCCAGACACAGAACAAATGATCATGCTCATCACACAAACATTTGTCCTGGGTGGGAATCGAACCCATGACCTCCGGCATAGCAGTCAGGGTCATTAACCACTAGAACCGGTATTAGAAGCCTAGCCTATATGATATTCAAGAATATTGTCTACCCGTGTGTTAAATTTCATCAAGATCCGTTCAGCCCTTTAAGCGTGATGGAGTAACAAACATACATACATACATAAACAAACTTTCGCCTGACTAATAGTGTGATTTTAGCTGTTGCTCGTCGGTTGTAAGTTGTAATAAGCGGGTTCAATTCTGGGTCAAATGTAAATCGTTTGGTTACAATGTATTGCGGCAGAAATTGCTCAATAAGTATACGTAATATTGGCAATTTGCTGGCTTGAAAGAGATTTTTTTTTGTCATTTTGGTAGGCTGTATTAATGATTGATTTATCAAAGCAAAAAGTTTATCATGACGTGTTATAGAGTTCGTCGAGGGCGCGCACTGTAACTCCTCAAGGAGTTGTCAGCAACAGCAGGGGCCCAGCTGGGTCGAAGCCTACTGGGGCCAGGGTTAGTTTTAAAAGGTAGCTTAGCCCCGGTTTGAAAGGCAAGAAGGAACGGGGTGGGTTTTTAGTCAATAAGAGTCTGGAACTATCTCCCGCTCCGCCCACGGGTGGGGGATGTCATTTGGATGATTTTTACCAATCAAAAAAATCTTGTTATAGAGTCAAGTGTGCGAGCAAGAATGAGGTGTGGAGCTAGATATGACCGTATAGCTTCATCCTTTTAACAGTTCAGTTTAGAGCGTCAAATGAATCGCGTTAACAGCTCGTGGTAGTGGCTCAGGTTTAAATAGCATGTGGGATTGTTTGAAATAGTCACCACGAAGGCTTCTGAAGGTATAAAGGTGGGTTTCTACACTAATATTATAAAGAGGTAAAGTTTGTTTTACCACCGATAGAAAGCTGCTTTATTCCTGAGTGACAGGCTATATTTTATGTACGCAGGCGAAGTCGCGGGTAAAAGCTAGTAGTTAATAAAATTTTGATATTTTCTCTCATTTTTCCCAAAAGTTTCTCCGATAAAAAAAAAAACAGAATTGTAAATCGACGAAGGTATTCAGCAATAATCATTTAGAACTGTTTTTCAAGGACTTTTAAGCCAAGAACTCAGCGATCCCCAAGACAAAGAAGCAGCGGAAGACCTCGGCAGAAGGGGCTCGAGTATGGCAGCTTGCAGGAATTGAAAACAGCGGAATAGCAAGGTTCATTGGTGACTCGTTCCTGCGGATCGTGAGGACCTGGGTTCCACAGGACAAATTGCATCCAAATCTGTGAAGTAACAAACATACTCATCATCATCTTGATGACCTTGTCTCATGTTATTTGACGCAACACGTTTTTTCTTCCATTCTGTCCTGTCACCCGTCATGTTATCACTAACTCTCTTTTCTTTCATATCACTCCTCACACAATCCATCCATTTTTTCTTTGGCCTCCCTCTCCCTCTCCATCCATCTACATCTATACTCATAACTCTTAGTAACACGCGCTTCATCCCTCCACTTTACATGACCATGCCATGATAAATGATACCCCTTTAAGTTTTCAGTCACTGGCGCCACTTTCAAACTTCCTCTAATACACTCATTTCGCACTTAAGGGCCAAGCGCCCGAAAAGTGCCATAAAACAGTGATTTTCTGAGGCCTACTCCTCCGTAACGGCTAGGTCAATTGGTTTGAAAAAAATATATGTTTATTATAGATTCATGAACAATAATATCAACATTTGATTTTTTTGTGCAATTAATACTTTTGTCAAAAAAAAATATTAGGAATTTCGCAACTTTTCGCAACTTTTCCCTACTCCTTCGAAACGGCTTGAACCTTTAGAAACATTTTTACACATAAAAATTGGTGGTTAAATATTCTTCAAAGTGAACATTGCATATCAATATCTCGCAGAGAAAATGGATTTAAAGCGCTTTCCGGGCGCTGCTAGCCGCAAATAAATGCACAGATTTGCGTACTGCCGCCTAGGCGAGTGCGAGAGTTGCGTTCACATAATTTCGGCCAGATGGTTCAAGGGACTATACGCCTTAACCTTCTTAAAAACTAAAACCCACATAAATTCCATTCACAATACAAATAAAACTAGATCAATTGCCACAGCCGTATCACTGAAAACCTATATAAATGAGGCCCAAAATATTTGCGTCGCCATTGAAGCTCCCAGCGGTCTGTCTGTCGTCCATTGTACTGGCATTTTTCCTGTTAGCCAGTACAAAAAGTGTTAATAGGAAGTAATGACCTAAATTTAGTTATACACCCGTCTTTTAAGTTGAATTGAATTTATGAACATAATAAGAAATTTACAAAAAAAAAAACTGTCCAAGTGCGAGTTGAACTCTCGCACAAAGGGTTCCGTACTGTCCTTAGGAAAATTCGAAAAAAAATCGCGTTTGTTGTATGGGAGCCCCCTTAAGTATTTATTTTATTTTGTTTTTAGTATTTTTTGTTATAGCGGCAATAGAAATAGGTACATAATTTGTGAAATTTTCAACTGTCTAGCTATCGCGGTTCTTGAGATACATCCTGGTGATAGACAGACGGACAGACAGCGTAGTCTAAGGGTGAGTTGCACCATTTAACTATAACTATAACCAAACCATACCCAGCCGTGAAACGGCCGCCTATTGGTCAATTCGACGATTTGACAACTGTTAACGGCTTTGTTATCGTTATAGTTAAATGGTGCAACTCACCCTTAGTAATAGGATCCCGTTTTTACCTTTTGGGTGCGGAACCCTAAAAAATGGATAAAAAAAGATTGCATGTAGCGGAGATGAGAATGTTGAGAATTTGAGATGGATGTGTGGAGTGACGAAAATGGCGTACGAATTATGGTAATAGGAGTAATGACCTAAATTTAGTTTTGGTTAGTAATAGCTGTTTTCTGAATTGTGAATTTGAAGTTAACGGGTTAAAACTGTATTTCGATGCTGTAGTTCTCAAATTTAAATGCAAAGTCTAGAAAACAAAAATCTGTAGGCCATATAAATATTTATGTCGTGAGGGAATCGAACCCGGGACATTTGTCACTTTCTATCATTGTAGTTATTTGTAGAGATCACTTGCTAGGTTTATACCGGTTAATTATCTTGTAAGTTATAATTTTGTAAAACAATATTGATAGATAGATAAATATATTCTTTATTGTACATTAATAAAAAAATTACAATAGGAACTTAAAATTAATAGGGTGTCAAAATGGCTGGTCTTATCGCTAAGAGCGATATTTTACAGACAACCTTTGAAAACTATGGAGTTAAAGTTAAAAAAAAAAAACAAATTGCTACAACTTTCCATTTCTTATTTTACTTAAGTAATAATGGATAATAACGATCATAAGATTTCATAAGTTCTTAGAATCCGAAATGGTAGTTTCCATAAAACTGTAGTTAAAGCAGGTATTTTAGTTATTTTTTTAAATCATAATTTAATTAGGCACTCAAATTGTAATTTCCGAATACTAAATGAAAAATAAATCGTCCACGCGCTCGAAAACAATTGATAACCTCTACAACGAAATGTACCGAGCGTACCAAGATGTCATCGTTCCCAATCGAATCCCAACTATTCGCGACGAATCAAACGATCGCATAGCCACACATATTAGGGCACATAAATGTTTATATGTATCACATTTTTGCATGTCTGCGTATATTTATAGCAGTGGGCGGCGGTATACTCGACCTTGCGCTCGAGACGAACTCAGCACCACGGCGCGCGATTTCACCTCACTAGCATCACTACAATCGAAGTAATCGTCAACCATTGCTGCCTCCTCTCAACAGTTCCAAACTGTCGCTGTTTCTACACAGCAATGTATGCTGAACAGTTCGCGTGGGACGATAGTGTGTGCGTTCGGAGTCCGACGCGCGCCTCCAGTCTCGTTTGCCAATTTCGCGCACAAGTTCATCGACTTTTGACAAGGATGCATGAATCAAGTGTAATGATACGATACGGCATCGCTCTTTGTTTCGACCGGACGGTTGCTGCATTGTTTTAGGAACACTGACCTTATTAACATTGTCTAACGTTGTATAGGATTCATTGAGTTGTATAAATTGTTGTAAGACTTTAAATAATATCGTGATCAAAATATTTTCGTAAAAATGCATCAGATTTGTATCGTCTCATTGAGAAGTGTGAATAAAATATTGTAAATAAAATGTGTTGTATTTGTAATTTGGTGGTTTTATTTATTTTGACTACAGTTTTTATGACAGCATAAATTTATTTTGATGTAGATAGTGAAAAGTTGCCAAGTCTACAGAATTTATACTGAGATAGTCTTAATTACCTACACATTCCTTTACATGAATTATTGGAATCCACTGTGCCTAATACAAATGAAATACCGAGCTATAAGAAAGTAGGTAGGTAATTAATAATTAATACTTAATAAATTATTCAGTTTCCACAATAGCAACAACACAGCTTAAAGTGTCAAAACTCAATGAATTTGTGACACTTGAACTAGCTATTTTAGGTTATTATATTGTCATTTTAGAAAGCCATCTTTATGGTAATGATGTTATACATAATTTCACACATTGTCAAGAAACAAATGGGTGAACGGAACATAATTTGTCATATTCTTTCAACGAAATATTTAAACCTCGGATTTCTGTCATAATTTTTTTAAAAGACAAGACCTGTGACAAGTTTTTACAGATTTGCCTCCAATTTCTGAATTCTAATTCAGAACTACTTTAGTTTGAACACCTCTCAATCTTTAGCTTTAAAGTAAGATGTTATTACATTTTTTTTATTCGGTAACTGATCTTAATCATCAAGCACAACAACTGGAATGAGGTCATAAAAATCAGTTTCCTGGCCTAAGACCAGAGGCTTAGTAGAATCTTAAGGGGCCAGCGACGGATGAATTTCCATACAAACGTAATACCACGCTCATTTGCAGTTGGAGCATATTTCCAACATATTTTGATGATATTCGGTTATAGACAATATTTATCTAGGTTCCTACGTCTTTCTTTTTTAAAAAAACAAAAAGAAATTTAAACGAATTGTATTTCGCACTTTTTTAAAGCGTAAATGGCAAAACATGCCATTTGGCTTTTCCTGTATTAAAAATAACAATATTTCTAATATTCTCGACGTAGGAACCTAGATAAATATTGTCTATAACCGAATATCATCATTATATGTTGGAAATATGCTCCAACTACAAATGAGAGTGGTATTACGTTTATATGGAAATTCATCCGTCGCCGGCCCCTTAATAGAATATTAATAAAAAAAATGCATCATTATAATCATTTCAGCCGAAAATGTCCACTGTTGGACATAGGCCTCCCCCAAGTCTCGCCATAGTGACCGATCTTGTGCGTCTCGCATCCATCGAGTCGTAGGAATAAAAAAATTAGCTTCACTTTCTTTGAAAGACTGACATTTTGACGATTCAAATATGCCTGTAATTATAGTCTAATTGAAATAAACGTTTCTGATTTCTAATTAATCAAACATGATACCGCATCCACAGAACTATAACATCAATTAATACCCTAGTCGCTCCCTGTAAGGAGTGTCACGCCTACATTCGCAATCAATTGTGTCCACACATACACAGACATAGTACTCGTACACACACAATGAATTCGTTCGGCGGCCACCGCCCGATCGGGTCACCATGGGGTTTTGAAAAAAAAAAAGAGATAGTACAATAAAACTCAGAGAGACGTCGATTTTTGACGTTTTTGAAGAGGTTCTGTAAAAGAAATGAGTAGGTATTGGCTATAAGTGTTACTTTGATGACGTCAGTCTACTGAATAACTGCATAATTTGTGACAGCTTTGAGTTGTGGGTTCAATTCCCGCTTGGAACTAATTTATAAAAGGGCAAAACTTGACTCACTCACTAACTCATCAACGCCCAGCCCAAACTCTCACATAGATCGCTGAAATTTTGCTCAGAGGATCCCTTTATGATGTATGTGTCGTGGCCAGATTGATCACTTCATGATATATTGATATGGCCAACTAAACTGGCCAGATCATTAAAACGTTAACATTTGATGTTAATTATTTACAACATAGGCTTAGCCTTCCTCTTTATATGGGCTACCAAACAAAAAAATATTCAATATTTAATCCAGTAGTCCCTGAGATTAATGCGAAAATATCCCTAATTAATTTACATTTAAAAAATACTTAACTTACTATAATTATAGTAAAATGTTTTTATTATTATTTCAATATTATCATCATCATCATTTCAGCCGATATACGTCCACTGTTGGACACAGGCCTCCCCCAAGTATCGCCACAATGAACGATCCCGTGCGTCCCGCATCCATCGGTTTCCCGCAACCTTCACCAGGTCATCGGTCCACCTTGTAGGAGGCCTTCCAACTCTGCGTCTTCCGGCACGCGGTCGCCACTCCAGAACCTTTCGGCCCCAACGGCCATCTGTTCTGCGAACAATGTGCCCTGCCCATTGCCACTTAAGTTTGGCAATTCTTCGTGCTATTTCGGAAACCTTAGTTCTCCTGCGAATATCTTTATAATATCTCCTAAATATAATTATGACGAAAACCTTACTAAGGTTAGGAGATGAGAGGACTTTAAGTAGTATTTAGCTCCGAATTTTACGCTTGTCTCAGATTTCTATATGTCAAGGGGAAAAACATTTCAGAGTTATAATTATCTACTAGAAAATCGATGGATCGATTTATCATTACCATCTACTAGAAATAACTAATTTTAGTTTATCTCTGAACCGAAATCTCTGACACAAATCCAGGTTTCGATGTCTCTAGTGCGATAACCATTAGCGGTTTGTTTGCGAATCTACGAGTATCTAGCACACGGGAACGAATCGTAATGATTATACTAGGGCATACACGTGTAACCAGAGGTGTGCCAGAGGCGTAGCGTGGAATAGTTCAGACGTGGGCGAAGACACATCAGCGGGGCCTTTTCCTTTCATAAATTCAAAAACGAGACAGCCACTGTTGCAACCTAGCGTTCGACCACATCGTCGCTTACCATCAGGTGAAAAAGTGGCCAAAAGAGAACCTATCTGCACTAATATTATAAAGGTAAAGTTTTTTTTTTGTTTGTAGGTAATCTCTGAAAATACTGGTCTTATAGCGATAATTTTTTCATCGAAAGAAAGCTGCTTTATTTCTGGGCAAAAGCAACAAGCTATAATAAAAACAAATCATCGTTCTTAAAGAACCGAGGGCTTGCGCGAGGCCCCTTTGGGTGCCTGGCCGTAGGCGAGGGCCCACTTCGCCCATGACTAGCTACGCCACTGCGTGTAACTGACTGAACAGTGGTAGGCCAGCAGTAAGGTCGCGTTCACACTTTGTCGCGACGACATATAATCGTATAGTTTTTTTGTCGTGACTTTTAAAGACAGGGTTATTTGTAAAACACTGGCAACCTATCAGGACCATGTTACTAACATCATAAACAACAACTTTTGTACTATGAATTTAAAAAAATATCATATTATAATTCATCAGATTTTTATACAAAAAACTTTTTATAAAAAAAAAATAACCGACTTACTAAAAAAAACACTAAAACCATCAAAATAACTTTTTCATTACTCATACTCTGAAAGTAGGTCTGAAGTTGCCTGAGGAGCGGGCTGAAAGTAATACTTTTCATCCCTAGGGAGTTTTACTTTACAACTGAAAGCTGTCAAATTATTAAAAAAAAAAACTAGTTCTATCTTCACATTTCTATTGAACCATGTTCCAACTTTCCATACAGCCAGTCAATCACCGCGCGATATAAAATTGAAATATCTTAAAGACAAGTATTAATTAAATAATGTTATATTTTAAGTGATTTATTTGTTCAACTATTTCTTTAAAATACTTTATTTTTAAAAGTTTACAATTAATTTCTAATTTTTCATTAATGAGGCTGAAAAGCTGGCCAGCCGCAGAAAAAAAAAAACAAAATGGCGGGAAAGTGGCAATCAGTCGTTGGTTTTTTCGAGTTTCGTTTACATTTCCGTACAACAGAGATTTGTATTACCACGTTATGTTTATCAGATTAAAATAGTGATTTAATGCCCAATTTCATAAGAGAAGAGGCTAAAGCAGTAGTGGAATACCTTTTACCGCCTAAATCAGAAGAAAGATACCTACTTAAAATCATAGGTACGACGACTCAGGTTTTACAAATTTTTTATTTTATTTTTAGTTTCCTCGTATTCGTAATGAAAAGCACAGTGTTTACCTCGGGGTGAAAGTAACCCATTTAACCCCTCGAATTAGCGACCTCGCTGCGCTCGCCCGCCAACTCCTTCTCGGGACGAAATGAGTTACTTTCACCACTAGTGTAACAATGTACTATTTACACCACCTGCTCGATAATGTCGTTTTACACGTCATACAAACCTCACTTAAAGCAAGTCATTATATGCCTAGGGAGATAATGCAGTATGGCCGATCCCTAGGGAATAATGAGATTTGAATTTGGAGCATCAAGAATCGTCAACATTGTGAATTAAAATGTAGGCGCATCGAACAAGTTGACTCGAAATTCAAACCAAAGAGTATGTAATCACTATGATTCAAACTGGCCACTAACAAAAAAAAAGAAAATAGAATAAAATGTGCGTACTGACGACACGGGAGCATTATAGCAAATTGAAACTATAGAATCTTGGAGTAGTGAATTTTGTTTGTTTGATGAACTTGTAAATATAATAATTATATTTCTCTAATTTATGATTTGGTCGACCAAATTGTCTTTTAATTATCTCACAGATGGTGTAAAAAGTAGAGTATGCAACACGGGGATAAAGCTGTCTTTGTCTTGGGCGGCTTAAATTCCTCACTTCACTCAGGTTTCCTTATTAACTCCCTCGCAATGCTCGGGAGTTAATTTTATAAATCTAAAATCAGCAACCTTCGTTTCGTTCGGAATTCAACATGCCGCCCGCGACTTAAAGACACTGCTTTATCCCCTAGTCACATAAACTACTATTAATTTCGGAAGTCGGTGTTTCTATAATAGTTTTGCCTCTTCGTTATTTAACACCGACTTCCGAAATTAAAGTTATTTTGATGGTTTTAGTGCTTTTTTTAGTAAGTCGGTTATTTTTTTATAAAAAGTTTTTTATTTCACACGTTTTAGTTGCAATACTCTTACAGCCAGAGTACCTTTTTCTCATGACAATTCCAATTAACTTAAACCCTGCTAGGATACATTGTTTTATTATGAAGTTCCCGTGTCTACCTTCCGGCTCCATCATCATCATCAGATCAGTTCGATAGTACCTGATAGCCAAAGTGCATCTCATGACAATTCTAATAAGCCCAAACACGGCTAGGATACAATGATTAATTACAGAGTTCCGATGCCTATCTTCCGGCTCCATCATCATCATCAGGTCACATCGATGATACCATTTTCAACATACCTATTCAGAACTATTCATTTATTTGTAACTACACTTGAGAGCAAAAAAATCGCACATGGCTTGTAATTTCGTTTAATACTGTTTTTTTCTTAAATCTAAAGATATTGAGTACAAATTATTGAGCAAAATTGAAGCATATATAGTTAGCTTTATAAAAACACAAAATTAAGATCATTGACCTTAACGTAACTCACAAAAACCAGCGGTATACCCAATTCCCCAAATTCACCCATTTGCATTTTACTACTTACACCTTTACCTGTAGCTACAAAAAGGGTGCTGTTTTGGAGTTTTAATCAGTTTCCGTTAACGTTATAACGTCTCTATTAGAAACAGACAGATTTACTGGAAAAATATTATATATAGATACCACGCCCGCAGAAGCCGTTCAAGTTATTGCTTTGCCCAAAGCAGGCCATAATCAAAATGAAGTCGCTCGACAGCTAAATTTTAGCTGCTTTCCTGTTCGTCTGGTATACCAGAGGTTTTAAGAGACCCGTGGGTATATTCGGCGACCAGGATATGGCCGGTGGCCCATAGGATCAGGGCGTGATTATCGCTTTTCTATAACAAGTACTCTGAGAAATCGGCTACTGATCACGATTGAACTGACACAAAAGCTTCAAGAAGTTTGCAATGTCAGTATAAGTCAGTGGACGATTAATTGAAGACTGGGTGAAGCAGGCCTGACTGCACATCACTCAGCAAATGGTACCAAATTGACCACAGCTCACCGACAAGTCCGGCAATAATTTGCCACGAAACACTTAAATTGGATGTATGCCTAATGGCATGCTGTTGTGTTTTCTGATAAGTGCAGAATGACTTAGATGACCATTATGGATGCTGTAGGGTCTGTAGAAGGTCTTCAGGGCAATTTTAACAATGGTGCATAAGCGAAGAAGTGGGTTTTGAAGGCGAATTGAGATGATATAATGTTGGACACTAAAACTGACATTGTATTCATCACTGGGCTATTACTGGCCTGATATCGAGAGGATTGACGGCTTTATGATACATCAAAAAAGTCCTCGAAGAATATGTGAAGCCACTTGTGTGGCTTATGGTAGATTTTTTTTCCTTAATGCAGAACAACACCAGATCGCACGTCGCTAGAACAGTTTGCGACTACATGTAAGACGTTGGAATTATTGCGATAGAGAGACCAGCTCGTAGTTCTGGTCTTAATCCAATTAAGCATATCTGGAATGACCTTGAAAGAAGACTTAGTGCAAAAAGCCTGCCTCTCGACGCCTCCATGAGCTTCAATTTGTCGTTGACGAGAAGTGGGACGTTACACCCTAACATTTAATGGTAAAATTAATACGGCTGTTGAAAAATCGAGTAACAGCTGTAAATAAGGCTAAGGGAGGGAATACACTTTATTGACAAACAAGATGACCAAGAATTTTAAGTTTGACTCTCATTCTTTCTTACGTGAAATTTAGTAATTTTTCCCATTTGTTGGATTTTGTGCTCTAAACCCTTTCAAGGATATTTTTTTATACTGTATTTCATATCATTAGAAAGGTAATTAAATAGGCTTTCAATTAGTGTACAACATGTTTTCAATAACTATTCACATTCATGACAAAAACTGCCTTAACAAAAAGAGTTATGATGTGCGATTTTTTTGCTCTCGAGTGTATGTTCATTGAGAGATCTGTGTGAGTATGAACTTCCGTTGGCCATTTCTGGTCTTCTTCACCAGTTCCACTTCATCAAATGTCATGTATTAACTATAAATGCTTAAGTCTTTGATGAAAATACCAAAAGAACTATATGGTTGCCTATAATATTTGAGGAGTTCCCTCGATTTCGCCAAGATTCCATCATCAGATCCCGATTTGGTGACTATGGGACCATTTGGAAAGTATACCCTTTCGAACAAAAAAAGAATTTTTCAAATCGGTTGGCAAGTGACGAAGTTATGCGCGAATACATAAAAAAAAATACAAACATCCGAAAAGAACCTCCTCCTTTTTTAGAAGTCGGTTAAAAATAAAAATATTTAAATAGAACATTCTAAATATTATGAAGTCTATGCGAAGCAAACGATAGTACAATAGCGGAAGGAAGCGGAATCGGGCCGCGGGGGTGCTTGATGCACTTGCGTCGCGTCATACAGACGTGGGCAGCAAAACATAGAGTAGAAATACAACGAAATCCTGAAGGTGATGTTGGTGGAGATGTTATAGTAGAGGATACGGTTAAGAACGACCTTCACCGGTTTGTTTAATGGATGAAACGTATTTTATGATAAATTTAGTATATTAAATAATATAACGCAGGTGGGTTGCCTGAGAAATTCCCGGCCAAACAATTATTATTTTTTTTGTAAAATGCACCGTTGTGTTTAACGAATAAATTTAATACTAACCGAAAGAGTGAAGCCTTTAGAACATGAAAATGTTGGATTGCCGATTTGTTTCGTGGCATAACTATGGGTTGCCAGGTATAAACAGGTATGTATTAACAGGTGTGTTTATTTTGATATACAACAAATTCTATATGAAAATAACGTTGTTTCATTACGAATACGGTGGTTTAGTGTTGTCTGCAAAAAAAATCTGGTATGAATAATGGTTGTGCATTTTTCTAAATAAAAAGTAAATTTTCAATTTTAAATTAATAATAGTCTGGCCAGGAATTTCTTAGGCAACCCACCCGCGTTATATTATTTAATACACTAAATTTATCATAAAATACGTTTCATCCATTAAACAGACCGGTGAAGGTCGTTCTTAATCGGATCTTAGACAATTAGTAATACAGTCCTGCAAGGCTGTTAGTGTTTTACAAATAACCCGGTATACTTAAAGCCCAAGCGCCCGAAAAGTGCGATAAAACAGTGACTTTCTGAAGCCTACTCCTCGGTAACGGCCAGGTTAATATGTTTGAAAAAAAATATATGTTTATTATAGATTCATGAACAACATTATCAACATTTGATTTTTTCGTGCTATTAATACTTTTGTCTAAAAAAAATATTTAGCAATTTCGCAACTTTTCGCAACTTTTCCCTACTCCTTCGAAACGGCTTGGATCTTTAGAAATATTTTTACACATAAAAATGGGTGGTTAAATATTCTTCAAAGTGAACATTGCTTACGTAAATCAATCAATATTTCGCAAAGAAAATGGATTTAAAGGTCAGCCGCGCGCTTTCCGGGCGCTGTTAGCCGCAAATAAATGCACAGATTTGCGTACTGCCGCCTAGGCGGGTGCGAGAGGTGCGTCCACATAATTTTGGCCAGATGGTTCAAGGGACTATAAGCCTTAAATGGAGGTATTCACATTTAGAACAACACGATCGATGAATGGAACTCAGGTGTTTCTTCCACACGGATCCGGTGCAGGAACCTCCCAAACTTACCATGTCCGGTGAGGACCTGCGTCATGCAGAAGGTAGGACACCGTGTTGTCTTTCCAGCCACTCCTCGAAGTGGGGACTTACCGCCATAATTGCCCCATTTGCTACAGACAGTACGGAATCCTTCGTGCGCGACTCCGACTCGCACTTGTTTCTGACTAACTTCGTAGGTGGACCGATGACCTGGTGAAGGTTGCGGGAATCCAATGGATGGGGAACGCACAGGATCATTCATTGTGGCGATACTTGGGGGAGGCCAATGTCTAACATTGGACGTCTATCGGCTGAAATGATGAACTTCGTAGTGGCATCCAAGAGATGAATCAATTCATCGGCACTAGACGAGCTTTTGGCGTTAGCAACTTTCTGATGTTCGCCATTTTTTTTTGTGCTTTCGTCTGCTTAACCGGACTTACTTGTGGCGACCTTAATGAAATAAAGCCTCCAGCTAGGACATACAAAATTAAGGCACTAGCCCCAAGAAGTGCCATAAAACCGTGACTTTCTGAAGCCTACTCCTCGGTAACGGCTAAGTCAATGGGTTTGAAAAAAAAATGTTTATTATAAACTCATTTATAACATTATCGACATACGACTAATACTTTTAAAAAAGAAAAAAATTTAACGGCATGATATTTTTTCACTGGTTTTCCCTACTCCTTTTAAACGTCTTTCATCTTTAGAAATGTTTACACAAAAAAATTGCTGGTTAAGTGTTCTCCAGAATGTACATAGCATATGTAAATCAATCAATATTTCGCAAAGACAATGGATTTCAAGGTCAGCGGGCTCTATCCGGGCGCAGCTACCCCACTGAGAGTAGTGGTGGCTGAGTGGTAATGGCTCCGACTTACGAGTTGTAGGTCGCGGATTCAAACCCTGCCAGGCGCATTACTTTGTGTAATTTATTTCATTACCACTGCTCTCAAAACGGTGACGGAAAACATCTTGAGGAAACTGGCATGCCCTAGAAACAAAAATTCGAAGACAAGTGACATTCACCAACCCGCACTAGGCCGGCGTGGTGGATTACGGCCCATTCCCTCTCCTCGAGAGGAGGCTTGAGTCCCAGTCGTGGGAACTTTAAAAAGGCTGATGATGATGATACCCCACTGTACTGTATAGATCTAGGCATAGGGCATCGCTGGGGAGGACAGCAAGGGACGGGTTGAATTGAACAAAAGATGATCGCCAGTGTAGATTTTCATTTTGTAGGAATGGCTATGGTTGGTGTAAGCGAGGAAAAGATGGATGGATTGTGTGAGGAGTGATATGAAAGAAAAGGGAGTTAGTTAACGTTTGAAGGGTGACAGGACAGAATGGAAGATAAAAACGTGTTGTACTGACCCCAAGTAATATGAGATCAGGGCAGTAAGAAGAAGAAGAAAGGGTGTAGCGTGGTGGACAAATCCAACAAAACGTTTTGTGTACCCATTCATTGTGCGTATAGCTGAGGAGTGGAATTCACTGCGGAATATGAATTTTCCTGATATCTACAACCGGGAGAAACCCCCCGGCAAAATTTACGTCAAGGGCGAATGGCTAGCTTTTACCTCGGTCAGAGATTAAGCATTGCTATACAACGTGGCAGTGCCGCCAGTCTTTTGGGCACACTTCCAGTCGACTGCGATGCGGAAGAATTTTTGATGCCATATTAATTTTAGCTATGACTGCTTTTAGTGTACCATCAGAGACACTTCCGACTGACCACCGCTAAGTTTATTTTTGTTCGCATTCGAAACGAAAACTTCAGAGGATTTAGTTTGGCGCCGCGCCGCAGGATTCAAGCGAAAATTTGGAAGAAATGACCGCGATGGTACATATATTATACTTTTGTATTTTTATTTTTCTTGTTTTAGTATTTTATTATAATTAAAGAATTTTTTTTTTGTATGAAGCGAATAGGTTACTTGTATGCAAGCGTGATCCATCGTCGACCATCAACAGCCCCCCTAGCCAAGTTATAACCGTTTCGCTTGCGTCGAACGCTTCTAGTTGGCCGCTTCGCCAACTTTTTGTTCTGACCACGCGACTGAGCGTTGCATTCCCGTACATTTGAAGCTTTCTACTAGCGTTAACTGTAGCAGATTAGCAACTTGGCTAGGGGTACAGGTGTGATAGTCCCGCTGGGGCAGAGGGCGTCGACAATAGTCACCAATCGCGATCGGTGTTGAGCTTTACGCTTCACCTCGCTCCATGTCAATTCGATGACCGTCGCTTCTACCAACACAGTGCGTCGCCAGGTTTGCCGAGGACGGCCACGCTTCTTTTTCCCTTGGGGATTCCAGTCCAACGCCTGTTTAGGTATGTGATCGGAATCCCTTCTAAATTTCTAAGCGTGTGACCAATCCATCTCCACTTACGACGCTTGATCTGGAGGTCGATCGGAACGTTAGGACCTAGATTTACGGTATATCAAGGTGACAAAAAAAAAACGTCATTCTGGTAGTCCCCGAAGAGATAAGTAAGGAACTGATAACACAGTACAGGCACACCCACTTTTTGATGACGATAAATTTTCAGTCCAATGTAACTTAGTACATAGATAAAGTATCTAAACATCAAGTAAATCGTTGAGCTGAGTGACTGTGGCGCTGCCAGTTGAGACTGGTCATCTCTTAGCTGCCAGGTATTTTGATTTCTATATTTTGTTTTTTTTAGGGTTCCGTATTATTTCATTGTTTATTAAATTCTGTATTGTACACCACATAAACAAACAAAATACAGGACAAACATTGTTAAAACTAAGTGTATAATAGATGGTCTTTTCGCACAGGGCAATTTTAGATAGATTTAGGGTAGTCAGTGTACAAACAACAGCAATAATACTAATAAGTACAACAATACTAAAAAAAAAATATACTAATAAATATCAAAACCGTACCGAACCGTATATTCGTACCTCAAAAGGAAACTACGGAACCCTTATAGGATCACTTTGTTGTCCGTCCGTCCGTCTGTCTGTCTGTCTGTCTATCTGTCTGTCTGTCTGTCAAGACCCTTTATCTCGGGAACGCGTAGAGATATTGAGTTGAAATTACAATCATATACTCAAGTTTGCAGTCTCTTGAAGCTGTGAAAAAATCAAACTTGTAAGTTAACAAGAAAAAAAGATACTTCAGTGTATGTGGCAAAAAGCGTTTACACTTCGGGGAGTGTGCTCTAGAATTACACAATTTAATTCCGCCAAGTCCGTTCCATCATCGGACCACAAGACGTACGGCGTTGCGCCACCGGTACATGGTGGACATCCCACCTATACGTACAAAGCGTTTTGGGAGTACATTCATTATGCGTACAGCTAAGGAATGGAATTCCCTGCCGGAGTCTGTGTTTCCTGATAGCTATAACCTAGGGGTCTTTAAGTCAAGAGTGAATAGATTGCTTCTAGGCAAGCGTGCTCCATCGTCGGCCACATCATCGCTTACCATCAGGTGAGATTGTGGTCAAACGCGAGCCTATCCATTATATAAAAAAAAAAAACGTACATTTCGACACTCACGAGGAAATCAAAATTTAGGTACTTCCCGTTGACGTAGAACCCCGAAATATCGCACAAAGCAAGGACAAGTATAGGAATAAATCTGAAAACTGTAAATTTGATATTTCGTCACAATTTTTTTTTGCGATTCTGTAAAATGTTCCGAGACTCCATTCCGGAATTTAACTATTTACTTACATAGGTAAGTTTGTACGGAACCCTCAGGGAGGAGTTCGACTCGCACTTGCCCGGTTTTTTTTAGTTTAATTACATTATTCTCACTCAATATAAACGACGGGAAACATGTAGGTAATGAAGATATTTGCAAAACATAACATGATTGAAAAGAGTGTTCGGAGGAGTTACTTGCACATTCTTCTCCATACACGAGTAGATCTACATTTTGGAATGTGCAATTAGCATCGTTTTCTTGACTGATTGACATCTTGACAATTCAAAAGTGCTTGGTTTATTAGTAATAAATGCTTTGATTGATTGATTGAAGCTACTGATACAATTTTCTACCGTCAAAAACCTAAATGTGAAAGATTGCCAAGTCCTTTACAATGCCCTCGCTTATAAATGAAGTTAGACAAACTGTATAAGTACAAAGTTCTCTTGAAGTTCCATAAATCATAGCTCCTGTTATCCACAGCCTTGTTAAGATGGTATACTAAGTATGAATTTTGTTCTTTGCTACTTAATAGCGCGACTTGGCAATAAGATAAAGAAAAACTATTTTTAATACACTTACTCGAAGCCTGCATCATCCCACTGCTTTTAGGCAAACAATTGAATGTTTTCCGTACTAGTGCAGAAAAGCGCGTGTGCTCGCCTACGACTCAATTTTATTACATATCGTTTCAGGCTGGGCGTGCGTTGACCCCTACGAGGCGCGCGTCAACCACCACCAGTAGTAATTATTGAAAAACGTCGTTCTACACACGTGTGAAGTTACGGCAGCCCTGGGCTCCATAACACACTCGCCTACTATTTTTTTTTTTGGTGGGGAAAATCATCCAATGACAACGCCCGCTCTTGGGCGGTACGGGAGATAGTGTCAGACTCTTACTGACTAAAAAACCCACCCCGTTCCTTCAAGCCTTCATACCGGGACTCGAGTTCCCTTTCGGATAACCCTGGCCCTAGTAGGCTTCGACCCGGCCGGAACCCTGAAAAAGGACGAGGCTGCAAACGACTTGCACTATAGGTTTGTAAAAAACTTTTTTTTCACACTTAGAGAGGGAGAAGTCATTTCATGATTTTGCTCGTAAAAAAAGATATTAATGAGACTGCGAGATTCTAAAGAATTTTTATTGAGCTACAAAATCTAGATGAATTAGGCACATTGCGATCAAGTGTACCCAGATACTATTTTTGTAGCAGACTGACAGAAAATGAAATAAAAAGAAAGAAAATTGTTTTTTTCTGTGAGACACAACTTATTAAAACCAAATATTATTATTATTACAGTCAGCCAATATTGTCTCACTGCTGAGCAAAAGTTTCCCTTCACTCCTTCCAACGATCACGGTTCCTCGATTTCTCATTTCAAATATTAATAAAATAAAAAACAAACAAAAAAAATTCGCATCGACGCTACGCCGAATTGCAAGTCTGTCGGTTTTCTACCGGTAGTATTTCGGGGATCGGAATTGCATAGCCTAATTCCAAGTCCGTTCCATCATCGGACCTCGGTACTTGGTGGACATCCCATAGACGCCAAGGTGTACCTAACAGGTTTGCCTGCACAGTTATACCTGTCAGGTAAGCTTGTGTGGAAAGGGTAAGCTTCTGGGCCCCAAGTCTGCTATTTTTATAAATTCGTCATTCCAACACGATCCCATTGTCATTTTGCTAAAAGTTTGTAATCTGCTAATTCATAATGATCGATCATTGATCGGTCACTGGTCTTGTAATAGAATTGTGGTAGAATGATAATTTCGAGCATATTAAAACCAATAACTGCACAATAACGTTCTAATGGTAAAACACTGATCAAATAAACTGTCAAAGTTTTAGCAGATTACCGCAAACGTCAAATATTCATTTATCAATATGTACGAGATTACCATTCTATGTCACTTCTTTCAATGGAGTGTCAGTGGTTGACCATCGGAAAGTCATAATGATGCCATTGTATTAGTAGATTACCAAACTTGTCAAAATCGACAATTATGACATCAATGATAGACCATTCTGATACTATTGTAATAGCAGACTTCAGGCCCTGCACAGTTGTGCAACATACACGCTCCAGTTTGCCTGTACAAGTCAGCTGTACAAGCAAACCTGTCAGGTATACCCTAGCGTGTAGGGCTACTTTAATGTGACAAAAACCAACTTAGAGCAATTAGATAGTACAGATACCGGCACGGATTTTGAGCGCTGGCTTCAAGTTGCGCAGAAGTCAAATATTAGGTCTCTTTAGTGGTACGAAGTGAGACGCGGGGGCGGGCAGTGTCAGTGATTGGCTCGCCGCGCCATCGTGTCATAGACGTCACTCGTGATTCGTTCCCTGCGCCTGCTGCATGTATCTAGCAACGACGACGATTGGCTCGCCAATGTATGGAATTCGCAAAGCGATCCCCGGTACCTATACCTGTACAAACTTTTTACTATAACACTTAGCTTCATATAATTACGTCGGACACGCGAGTTCTGCTCAGCCATTATTTAAAGTTAGTTTTTCCCTGACAGCCTCAATTTACGTTATAAAAATTTTCGGTATTTCCGGTATTGTTTAATGTTTCCGCTTCTAGCTTACAACTGGAAGTAACCGACCGTGTCGGCATTAACTTGGAGTAAAACTGTTCTCGTTCTTCGTTCACGTTGTATACATTCCGGTAGGCCGCTAATGTTAGAAAGAGTCTGCGGCCCTGGAACGCTAAGCGCAACTGAAGGAACATTTATTTATTTATGTACACACAAACACTTAAAATCGAAAAGAACAAATAAGGATAAGAGGACCTGCTTATTTCTAACGAAATTTCTTCCAGCAGACCTGCGACAGGAGAGCTGAATGAGAAATGTAGACACAGTGTGTATAAATACGAGTAATTCATAAAAGTTAAAATGGATTAAAATAAAAATCATAAATAAGTACACATTGTAACATTGTTGGGATTGAGTTAGTAATTCGTACACTCCCTCTCGTTCTATCCAGAAAAGAAGTTATCTGATAGTTTCCTACCCTTAGAGCAGACTCTGTAGAATTGTGTGAACTTGTAACTTTCAGTCACAATTTTAAATGATTAATTTTCATATTTTGAAGAGAAACTCAAACCTTTGTATATGACGACAGCAACTATCGCCACCTAATGCTGGGCACGCCATAATCACGGCTCTTTCAAGAGAAGCTGGAAAGACGTCACGGCGTCCTCACTTTCCAAATGAAGCAGGTTCTTACCAGACATGTAAGTTCGTGACGTTTCTGAAACGTCTGGGTGTCACCATTGTGCGGACCGATCGGAGGACACGGTAGAAGTGTGCCCCGGCCGCTTGGGTGTAACATCGCCGTATCTTCGTGGAGGCGATAGGTAGCGGAGACCTTTGTCGCCGGGCCTGGTTCAGGCCATGATTCGGAGCTGAAGGGAATGCGATGTGGTCGGCTCTTTCTGCGAATAACGGAGGAGATGGCCGCAGCCTCGAGAGGACGGACATTCTCACGTCTCACTGGGCGCGGTCCCAGCTGTCGGACGACGAGCTATTACGAGGTGCGCTTACTTTCATATTTACACTTCGGCATAGTATATAGTAGAAGGCCTTCTCAATACCTCTTCAAACTTCTTGCTTCTTAGTACAAATATTATGAACACACAAAAAAACTAGTCGTCGGGGCAGACCCGTTAGTAAACAGCGACGTTCGTCTAAAATATTTAATGTAGTGTGTTCCAAGGCTTGTTGATCTTGTGTATTAAGTAAATAATGAACCATTGTAGTGTCTACGGCTCACTATGTTTAATATTTGGCTAAATCTGATTATGTGTGGGAATTTGCTGTGAAGGACAATGTTGTAAGTCGGCAAAACACGGTTAGCAAACGTTGGTCGTCAATCAATTCTTTCAATTCGAGTTTACTGCGTATGGTTTATGGTTTGGAAATTGTTACAGGAAATGAACTGAAGTAGAGTCTGTCTAATAAGTTAAACGACTTGGATAATTATTAGGATTTAATGAAATCTCATGTAGTCAACACGGGTTCAATAATCAAGGTTGATTAAGAGATAGAGATCATTGTTTACTAACAGAAGAACCTTATAAAAAGTATCGAATATAAGCATTTTTTAAATATTATACAAAATTCCCAAGTTTATTAGACAGACTATAACCACCATTGCCGTATGTGCGTATTACAAACATTATTGGCGCCACCGGCCGCTACATGATGGACAACTCGTAAGCACAATACGTTTTGGAAACACTATCATTGTGCGTACAACTAAGGAGTAGAATTCCTTGCTGAGGTCTGATTTCTGATAGAGTAGCTGTAACTTGGGGATATTTAAGTCAAGAGTGATAAGGTTACTTCCAGGCAAGCGTGCTCCATCTTCGACCTCATCGTCTCTTTCTATCAGGTGAGATAGTGGTAAAGCAGGTGCCTAAAAACAATAAAAATGGTTTCCTGTATTTTTTTTTCCGATGGGAAAAATCGTCCTATGACAACCCCCGCTCTTGGGCGGAGCGAGAGATAGTGTCAGACTCTTACTGACTAAAAAACCCATCCCGTTCCTTCAAGCCTTCATACCGGGGCTCGAGCGCCCTTTCCTTGGATGTCACCAATTCCCCCAAGTTTCGGATTCTGATAGAAGCCCTAAATATAACATTTTAAAAAGATTTACCAATATTATGTTTTGTTCACTCAGTTCCTAACTAAGACCAGTTTTAACGACATAATTATGTAGGTCTGTATCAGGTAAGAAATTTGCTCACCTAAGAAAAAGAATCCGGAAACTGTTATTATATCTTTGATGTTGTGCAGTTGGGTAAGCCGCTATTATATCTTCTATGCATATAAATAAAATTGGAGTGTCTGTAATATTGTAATAACCGCTTTTTACTACATGCATATGAATATATATACGGTACATACACCAAAATAACTTTTTTTACAATTTTTGTCTGTCTGTTTGTTGCGGCTAATCTCTGAAATGGCTGGACCGATTTTGACGGGACTTTTATTGGCAGGTACCTGATGTAATAAGAAGTAACTTAGGCTACTTTTATTTTAGAAAAAAATAATTCAAAATCCTGTAGTCCAGGCGAACGAAGTCGCGGGCACAGCTAGTCTACAATATGATTGCCTTCTTTAGTTATATTTCCAATTTTTGTCTGTCTGTCTATTTTTTTTTTAACTTTTCTATTTGAGCTTTTAACAATACAGTCCAATGGTTTATATTAAAATTCATTGACTGGCCCCGGTTTCCGAGGTTTTACAAATTTAACGCCTTACAGCACTCCACTACATACAACCATGAAACAGCCACTCCTATCAAGATCCAGAGAAAGGCGGTCCAGTTAGATAGGTTTAAAGAGAGAGAGAGAGAGAAAGAGGTCAATCATCGAATCTGACTCGACTCGCCCTCTCGCTTCACCCAGAGCGCAAGAAATGATTTGATGATACACAATAAATATTACATGACTTTATAACTTTTTATAGGGGCTATAACCGCAGACGCATCCTACGGCTATAAACTATAGGTTTTAAGTCAAGAGTGACTTCTAGGCACGCTCCACCGTCGTCCACATCTTCACTTACCAGGTTGCGATTATTGATAGGCTCACGCATGACCACTAGTCATGCGCAAGCCTACCATAATAATAAAAAAAATTAGATTAGTTTTTTTTTTTGTAGTCTCATAGACAACGTAAAATCTATCTACATCCCATTACTTTAACCCGTGCCTAACTACCGATAGCGAACTAAAATCGTCAGATCAATCATTTTTTCTACGTCACTCAAGATTGTAATCTCAAGATAGGCCGAGTCATCGTTTCACAAAAACCCCAGGCGTCCAGTCAGGATCGGTAGTACTTAGAAAATGGCGTAAAAAGCCTAGCCTTGATTCTATGTTACCGGCCACTTTGTGCGGATTCTTAGTTGAAAGAATAAAAAATAAGTTGGTGGATTGAAAATGTCTTTTATTATCATACAATATGCTTAAGGCCCAAGCGCCCGAAAACTGCCATAAAACAGTGACTTTCTGAAGCCTACTACGCCAGGTTTATAGGTTTGAAAAAATTTATGTTTATTATAGATTCATGAACAACATTATCAACATTGGATTTTTTCGTGCTATTAATACTTTTATCAAAAAAAAAAAAATATTTACCAATTTCGCAACTTTTCCTTACTCCTTCGAAACGGCTTGGATCTTTAGAAACATTTTTACACATCAAAATTGGTGGTTAAATATTCTTCCAACTGAACATAGCTTAAGTAAATCAATCAATATTTCGCGCTTTCCGGACGCTGATGGCCGTAAATAAATGCACAGATATACGTACTGCCGCCTAGGCGGGTGCGAGAGTTGCGTCCATTTAATTTTGGCCAGATGATTCAAGGAATTATAAGGAATTATAAGATAATGACATTAGAGGCTGCGAAACTTGAAGTTTTCAAGAAAGGAGTGAAAGAACACTATCTTTCATTTTCGTCCTAGTTGCTCATAAGTATTTGTTCAGTATTTATTATTGTGTTATTTATTCTACTATGTCTAATATACCTATATTTATGATATTCTTTCCATTGTGTACACTAATATAATAAAAAGTAAAGTTTGTTTTTTTTGTTTGTAGGAGGTACCTAAGTACCTAGAGACTTACCTACCTGGTTTAATATTGTAATAGATTAGATAATGGACATACCTTTCAATAAACCAAGGCTGTATCTATTTATTTATATTGGATTTAGATAAAATAAAGTTTAGTAACGTATTTATGTTTTTACCGAATATTTGTTAGGTACACGTACTTACTTAAATTTAGCATAGTCAACTCATTAAAAAAATAAAAGGCTTGTTTTGACATTTATGAAAAACCTCAGAATGTAACTTGGAACGATACTGAAAGAAACAATTAGGTAATCTCTGGAAATACGGGTCCGATTGCTAAAATTATTTTTAGTTATCCGAAACCTGAATATAGTTTGTTCAGAATCAGAAACTGAATGGATTCCATACTGTTTTTGTTTTTTTTTAAGGATATAATAATAATATTCCACAACTATCACACAACGCCGTCTAGTCCCAAGCTAAGCAGAGCTTGTGTTATGGGTACTAGACAACTGATAAACATACTTATATATTTCTAAATACATAAATATTATAGATAAATTACACCCAGACACAGAACAAATGATTATGCTCATCACAGAAACATTTGTCCTGGGTGGGAATCGAACCCACGACCTCCGGCATAGCAGTCAGGGTCACTAACCACTAGACCAACAGGCCTGTCAAATATTACTTATATTTTTTCCCAAAACAGATCAGAAGTTGAACACCACCGACACTAAGCACAACACAGGTCATGACAGGATGACAGGTCATAGCGGGTTTAGGCGCCATCAAACAGCTGGATGCAAGAGCAAAACAACCCGTCAGCCGCCTGGATGGCTTGGTGACCTTGTATTTTTGCTAAAATCAAGCTTATAACTATGTGATTTTTCATGATACATTTATGAAATTTTGTACAAAGATTCTTTACATAATAAAAAACTTTTTACAATAAAAAAAATACAACCGGCTTCAACGTTAAATAAACACTGAAAAGTACAAAATAACTTTAATTTCGGAAGTCGGTGTTAAATAACGAAGAGACAAAACTATTATAGAAACACCGACTTCCGAAATTCGGAAGTAGGTATTCCGAAAACGGTAAAATACTAGGTGTGTCAGGTTTCGTAAACTTATACTAAAAATAAGGTTATATACAGTACGCACAACGGATCTTGAGCGGTTGCGCAGAAGTCAAATATTCGGTCTCTTTAGTGGTGCGAAGTGAGACGCGGGGGCGGGGAGTGTCAGTCATTGGCTCGCCGCGCCATCGCGTCATAGACGTCACTTCTCATTCGTTCCCTGCGTTGCTGCATGTATCTAACAACGAAGACGATTGGCTCGCCAATGTATGGAATGCGAAGCGATCCCCACTCTGACGCCGAGCGCTCAAGATCCGTTGTGCCTACTGTACATACAAACTTTCACGTTTATAATATTATTAGGATTATGAAGACTGACCAACTCCCAAATAAGTTGGCAAAAGTCAATGACACTCAATTTCTCTGGCTACCCTGTGACCGACCATTGTGATTCGCACATGTAAATTATATCCGCCAATTGAGTTATATGGGTCACGATAATTTGAGGCTACAAAGCGGCGTTGTGCTGATTATTGTCACAGTATGACTACAAAACTCTCAGTTTGTCCCTGGCTAGCTTTAGTTAGCGGCTTTTCCCACGTGAAAGTAGAAAATATAATACCTGTATCACTCCGTAGGGTCCCAGCTGGGTCGAAGCCTATTGGAACCAGGGTCTGTTCCGTAGGGGCCCAGCTGGGTCGAAGCCTATTGGGGCCAGGGTCTGTTTCCGAAAGGGAGGCTCGGCCCCGGTAACCGCCTGGTAACCGTCCGGACCGAGCCCTATTTGTCGACGGCGCGGTAGGTACTGTTCCCACGCGCCTCAAGGAGTTGTCAGGAACTGTAGGGGCCCAGGAGAGTCGAAGCCTCTGGGGCCAAGGATTTGTTTCCGAAAGGAAGGCTCGGTCCCGGTATGAAAGGTAGTCAGTAAGAGTCTGATACTATCTCCCGCTCTGCCCAAGGGCAGGGGATGTCATATGGATGATTTTTACCTATCGAAAAAAAAACCTATATCACTTAGCGTTTTTTTTTATTAATCATTATTATTAAGGAGTTTTGTCAGTTTGACTGCTAGCTTTTACCCGCGGCTTCACTCGCGTACCTACATAAAATATAGCCTATGTCACTCATTTTTTTAAAAGAGTAGCCATGGAGTTTCTTTCCGGTTCTTCTCCATAGGAAACGACCAATTTGGAACCGTGCACTAGCTTCTAACGTTTTATAAGTGCCCATGTAGGCCTATGTGAAATAAAAAACTTTTGACTTTGACTTTGACTCAGGAATAAAGTAGCTTTTTATCGGTGAAATAATTTCAGCAATCGGATCAGTATTTTTTGAGATTACCTCCTAAAAAAAACAAACAAACAAACTTTACCTTTTTATAATATTTGTGTAGATTGGCTCCATCATAGCCAAATTTTAAATTTCAAGTCATTTTAATTTTTTTTACACATTTTTTAAGTAAATTTTTTCTTAATGTGTTTTCAAGAATCTTTTGCAGTCTAAACTATACGTTTTTTTACATTTACTTAATGATTTATTTATTTCTACATCTCAAGGTAGGTATCAACCTACACATACTAATAATATGTACTTTAGTATATAATACTAAGTATGTAATTGGAATAATTATAAATATTCTATGAGCATGTAAACAAGGAAAATGCCTACAGTGCGATGGTTCGACGACCCACACACGATGCACAGCCAATACTAAGAAAACGCATGACTAATGCTGAGAGTAGAGCTTGCAGCGTCACATCTGGATAAACTTTACCCGATTGCTGCAAAACTAAGGAGGGTTATGTATCATGCTTGTATCCCACAGCTAGTGTTGCCAGGCGTCCCGATATGTGCGGCATGTCCCGATTTTTAGGGGTCTGGGGACGCGTCCCGATTTGCACCTGTTCGGGACGCAAAATGTCCCGATAAAAAAACCCTGAAACTCGAAGAGCGACTGAACAAATCTGGGTTTTACTCAGTAAGAGTTTGACACACCATCTCGTTCCACCCCAGAGCGGAAGAAGTCATTGGATGATTTCCCACGTAAAAACCAAATTATGAAAAAAAAAAAATAGTCCCGATTTAAAACCCTAAATCCCGATTTTTTTACCATGTCTCCCGATTTTTATATAAGCGGACCTGGCAACAGTGGTAACGCTACCCACAGCATACGTTAATACAACAGAGTGAATCATCATCATCATCAGCCTTTTTTTATGTTCCCACTGTTGGGAATCAGGCCTCCCCTCTAGGAGAGGGGATGGGCCATAATCCACCACGCGGGCCCAATGCGGGTTGGTGAATGTCACATGTCTTCGAATTTTTGGTTCTAGGACATGCCGTTTTCCTCACGATGTTTCCCTTCACAGTTTCGAGAGCAGTGGTAATGAAATAAATTATACAAAGTAATGCGCCTGGCAAAGTTTGAACCCGCGACCCACAACTCGTAAGTCGGAGCCATTGCCACTCAGCCACCACTGCTCTCCTATAAATATATACTCCTACAGAGTGAATAGACTCTTAATAAACTAGTGCGATTCGCCATCAACAATTGCATCCAGGGACTCAAACTGTAACCGTAATAATGTGTTTGAACACTGTTTTTTAAAACAGTTATAACAGAAAAACACTTTTAAATGTAACAGATACAATAATGTTACCGAATGAAACTGTAACCTTTTATATGTGTTAAGAAGTGCTACCGAATCAAACTGTAACCTGTTATATGTGTTAATAAGTGTTAATATGTGTAACTGAAATAATTGCACAGTACCATAAATAAGTAAATTGTAACTTTGGCAGCGCTGCGTTTACCTGTTACACTTATTAACACTGTTAACACTTTTATATCTGTTACAGATATGTTACGGTTACACTTTTTTAAGTGTTTTGGGTAAACACATTGAAAACACATATATAAATGCTACATTTTTGATTCTGTTACACATTCAACATGTAACACTTATAATTCTGTAACCATTATGAAGGTGTTTTTAAGTCCCTGATTGCATCACTGTTACCATCAGTTGGGATTGCAGTCAAGCACTAGTTTGCATCATTAAAAAAATTGTGGTTACTCTACATCATGACGAGTCATATGAGCAAAGTATACTGAACAGCGGTTTTTCTTATTTGAGTTAATGTTTTACATGAATCTTCTCTTTGATTAGTAAAACCAAGAAAAAAATTGATGGTATGAATATGAATAAATTTTACAATATATGCTAGTTTCTACTAGTGGCTCCGCTCGCATGAAAGTCTGTTTCTCGAAACAAATCAAATCAAAAACATTTATTTCAAATAGACTATTTGCAGGCACTTTTGAATGGTCAAAAGTTGGTCAGTCCAAGAAAAGTGAAGCTAAATTGCACGTTCCAAAACGTAGATCTCTATGGAGAAGAACGTGCAAGAAACTCCACGGACACTCTTTTTAAATCATATTACGAGTTACATAGATCATGGTTACATATTTCTTGTCGCTTCTATAGAGTGAGCACAATGTAGATAAGTAATGATAATATATAATTTAAAAAAAAGGTAATTAAAAATAGAAACTGAATTAAGTCAGTGGCAGCTAAGGGATGACCAGTCTCAACCGATGGCACCCGTTCACAGGCATGACACGTGCATCAGCCCCACTCAGCTCAACCATTTTGAAGGGAACCGAATAACTCAATAACACTTGCCACCATCAGCTAGACATTTGAGTGAGCATGACAAACTCTCAACTTCCATGCTCGTAATGTCAAACAAGTTGTAACCCAGTAACCTAATAAAAAATGCACCATGGTACTTCGCATTCACAAAATTGGATAAAAAGAAAGTGCTTCTACATTAAATAATGCTATTATTTCCAAATATAATAGGTAATAACCATATTGAAATAAAATTAAAAATCATTCCGAAAACAACAATACAAAAAGGGCAGCAGCATCTCTTCCAAAATAAATATAAAAAACAAACTTCGAACTCCCGTTTCAACCCCTTAGGGAGGAACTTCGAAAAATACTTTCTTATTTTTTGAAACTATATATTTATAAGGAACCTCTGTGAAAAATTTTAATGTACTAGGTCTAAGAGATTGGGTCAATGAGCGAGTCATGAACTCGGGAATTTGCTTTTTCCCTACATATCACACCTCCGCTCAAATAGTGTCACAACTCAAAATTCAAATTATTGAGAAAACAATTATTATTTTTTTTGAGTTGTGACACTATTTGAGCGGAGTTGCGAATACAGATTTTGCTACCTCATACTACTGTTCAATTTAGTATCGTCGATTTTTTGCTTAAACCAATTTTGTCCTAAAATGTCACCGGAAATTCAATACGGCTGCTAAATAAAAAGTCGATGTGTGATACAGAATTTGTCCTTGAGAGCCTAGACTATGACGTCACGAGAAATTCAATATGGCGTCTGCTAGACGTCATGTGGCGAAGAATAATAATGATGTTTGTAGGATAGGTTAGGAAAATAATATAATCAATTCTTTAACGCCGTATTCTATGAAATTTACTGGGTTTGTTTTCTTATTTTAAATTCGATATAATGTACCTATTTTGTTTTTTATTAGGTTTTTCTTATCTTTAGAACACTATTAAAAGGTTTTATGTTTTATAAATTCAATCTCGAATCGAACACATTTATTTCAATTAAACCATTTACATTTGAATAATGAAGAAGTTGATCAATCAAAAAAAGTTACTAATTGCCAAGTCATGCAGAATTATTATACGTGTAGTGTATTATTGTAAGTATTATACGTACATAAATAAAATACAAAAACACAAAGTACACTAAAACGTCAAAGTATTCCTCCACATCGCTGTCGACCAGAAATGTACCCAGAAGACTTATTGCCACGTTGAATGGCAATGATAATTCTTTAAGCGAAGAACGAGCCAGCTCTCTGGTCACGCAAGGTGTCGATCAGTCGGCGAGAAATTTCCTTAAAAAGGAGACGCCCCCTCGGACCCCATTACCCATGCGTTTCAACCCCAAACGCTCTTAATATATAATTAAAATCGAATCGCGAAAATGGCTTAACACACGACCAACCATCTCGCATACAAAACGCCTACTGCTCCATATACGGGACCACAAAACATACAGGCATGCGTTTTACACCAACGCGTACAAAAAAAGTTTAAATCCGCGATAGGAGCGGTCGGCCGCGGTCTTCGGCACTTCACTTCTATATTTAGAGCCAGCCTATATGTACGCAGCGTGCAGGTCAAACGATGCTGCAGGAGAGAACGGAAAGGCAGAAGGACCAATGATATTCCGGCAGTAATTAAAACTAAAAGATATCTTATTTGTAAAAACATGAGTATGTGGTAGCTACAAACTGGAGTACATTTATTTTATTTATTTGGCTCACCAATTGATAAACTAAGTTACTCACCGTACATTATTAGTGGAAAGTTTATTCCAGGGCATCGAAGCCACCACGAAGTGTAAAGTAACAATAATAATAATATTCCACAACTATCACACATCGCCGTCTAGTCTCAAGCTAAGCAGAGCTTGTGTTATGAGTACTAGACAACTGATAAATATACTTATATATTTTTAAATACATACATATTATAGATAAATTACACCTAGACACAGAACAAATGATCGCGCTCATCACACAAACATTTTTGTTCTGGGTGGAATCGAACCCACGACCTCCGGCGTAGCAGTCAGGGCAACCACTAGACCAACAGGCCTGTCAAACATGGTGTAAAGTCCAACATACCTCCGTTGAAAAGGGAGGACACACCGAACAGATATTTAAAAAATTAGACGCGTGGCAAATAACACTGGCATTAGCGAACACATTCAAATGAGGAAGCTCTTGGTCTTCTGGAATCTCTAGTGGAAGAAAAACCATTTTTATCCAAGCAAAGCAAAATAAAAGTGTTAAACTAGATCAGCTCTTAGAAGAATGCTGTTTAACGGCCTTTCATTACCGGATTCATTTATGTTTAGATGAGTACAGTTCACAGGAGAGCCCAGTGAAGCCAGGAGTATGAGGGCCCGTGCAAATACTACACTACTCCTGGACTCCGATCAAAGATAATTTCAAATTACCAAGTGGCTTTAATAAATTATAGTCTGACAGAATCCTCCACCCGCTCCAGAGCGCTGAAAGGAGGCTGTGGAATTGCTTAAAAGAATCACCGCAGGAACGCAAAGGTAATTGAAGTAACACGACTGGGTTTTAGTCTGAAATTATTTGATGTTGTCACTCAACTGACTTAAAGTAATGGTGCGGTAGACATCCACGAGGAATCCTCACTCACTCGCACTTTTTTTTAGTTCACGCTTGAACAGTGAACACTATGTCACCTTATGGTACACTGTGATATAGTCGGTGGTGAAGCACGCTTGCCTAGAAGTAACCTATTCACTCTTGACTTAAACTTGACCACCAGGTATCAAGAAACGCAGAATCCGGCAGGGAATTCCACTCCTAAGCAGTAGAATTCCCTGTCGGATTCAAACCTTTTGTGCGTATGAGTGTGATGTCCACCATGTGGGTAACATTGTAAAAAAGTGGTCCACTCTCACAGATCATACTTATTTAATTTTCTGCAAGTGGTACTACACAGTGACATTAGCTGTTACCATCCTACTCGTCCGTCTGCACAAAGGGTACACATTTATTTCTGTATCTGAATGTCAACCAGACTGTTGACACTACCAACTCTCGATATTTGGCGAGCGTTTTAATCTCATAACATTTATTAATTTGACACTCATCGCGGTTTAATGAAAGAATTGGGATTATTTCGAAAATCGCAAAAAGTTATAAAATTCGCAAGTACTTCTTAAGCGGACTTCGCAACAAGGCATTCTCTAATCAGTCAATCTTTGGATTAAAAATTAGTTACTACACTGTGATGCACAATAAATAAATAATTTTTGATATAGAATTGAGAATAATCGAGTTTTCTTTTTGTAATTTTAAAATACATAATTACACAAAATAAAATGAAATGATATAATAATAAAATATTGTGATAAATATGAAACCTTTATATTTTTTAAATTATATTTTCTTTACATTTCTTTTTTACATTTCGTCGTCTATTACCGCTACAAAGGGCATAACTTAGGGACCATTTTCAGGAAAAGCACTTTTACGCAGTTTTTCACGCTTTTTCAAACTATACATTTGCAATTAGACTTGGTTGAAAAAAGGGGGTTTTAGTAGCCAACATTGCCTTGATCCTCAAAACTTTTTCGTTTTTAGCTCATTGCCAAAACTATGATATTTGGAGTTGCGCCTTTTCTAGCGGAAAGGGTCGTAGTTCTACTTTAATTATAATTTTTCGATTCGATTGTTTGGCAGGTAATACGTACATGCCATCAAAAAATAAGTAATTTTGTAAAAAAAAACAAGGCTTGCAACTCGGTACTTCTACCGTAATAAGTTATGAGATCCATGTAATACAAAGTCGGTTAATTTATATACATATATATAAACTTAAGGTACCTTGATGAACCAGATTGACTTGGCAATTGCATGTAACGAATTACAAGTAATACCTACATATTTGATGCAAAGAAAAGAGCAGTGGTGGCCGAGTTGTAATGGCCCCGACTTACGAGTTGCAGGTCGCGGGTTCGAACCCAGCCAGGCGCATTGCTTTGAGTAATTTATTTCACACCACTGCTCTCAAGGAAAACATCGTGAGGAAACCGGCATGTCCTAGAACCAAAAATTCGAAGACATGTGACATTCACCAACCCGCACTGGGCCTGCGTGGTGGATTATGGCTCATTCCCTTTCCTAGAGAGGAGGCCTGAGTCCCAGCAGTGGGAACATTAAAAAAAGGCTGATGATGATGATGATGATGACGTATTAGATTGTTTAGTCCGATTGCCAAGTCAATTTATCATCAAGGTCACTTAAGTACACTCAGGACATACAGTTTGTATAGCTCCATCCTTTTAACAGTCCAGTTTAGGTCGTCAAATGGATCGCAATAAGAGTTCGTGGTAGGACCTCAGGTGGGATCGCAGTCTAGCCCTTTTTATAATCGTTATAAAATAGGGTATTTCTGTACGTCAAAGTGGTGTTGGTTTAAAACTTTGAAACAATATGCTCTTATTTATTTTTTTATATACACACAACACTTAAATCGAAAAGAAAAATTAACCTTTCGTATGCCGTAATTAGAGACACAATTCAAAAGTTAGTGTGTCTCGGGTGGATCCTCGTTCCGGACACACAAAGGGTTTAGAGTAAGAATAATAAGAGTATCGAATGCCAACAGAGTTTTCAGGCATTGTTTCTCTTTTTTCGCTTTGCCTCTTCATCAAACATCGCGTTGGAATCTTTAGAGATGAAGCAACATAAGCATGTTGCACTTGGATTAAAAGCTTAAACCATGCTCGATGTTGACGGTAGGCGAGTGGAAAAAGCGTTGGAAGACCTCCTACAAGGTGGACCGATGACCTGGTGAAGGTTGCGGGAAACCGATGGATGCGAGACGTTCCTGTACGTTCGTTGTGGCGACGCTTGGGGGAGGCCTATGTCCAACAGTGGACGTATATCGGCTGAAATGATGATGATAATGATGAGTGGAAAAAGATCCTCGTTTAGATCGAAAAGTTTTCTTATAACTTCAACGTTTCTGTTGGCTCATAATATTGTTACGCCATATCTCCGTGAAAAATAACAAGTAGCACGTAATAATTAAAACGCATTGCTGTTCGAAAGATCTAGAAAGGTTGTGCGTAGCCAGGCTTAGAAAAATCTCGAAACATCCGCAAAGTACCTACAACTAGTAGGTAGGTATGTATCTACCGATAAGGGAAATGGTACTCTCCGACGTTAACAATAGAGTCGAAATTCGCATGAAAGTGACTCTGAGTACCAAGTGCAACAAAAATGATTTATGACTTCGAGAAGCGATTCAATGTTCTGGATCGATCGATGTCGGTATCTAGAATTTTCTTGGCTCCGCATATAAATACGAGCCCCCGACCGGAAGCCAGTCAGTTGTGATTTCGACTGCGATCAAGAGCGAACTACCCAAGTGTGTGAAGTGATTTTACCTAACGACCTAAGCGATAGTGTAACGGTACTCTAGTGTTAATTGCGATTCGGGTTATTGTTGACTGGACAAATTTGTTCTTGTTTGTGGTGAATAAAGTTCTCTGTTAGTAAATCGGCATTTGATTACCCACGTACGTAACAATATTCTATAGCCGTAGCAAGTCCATCTTCACGTATCTATTTTTCATATAATATAGAAACTAGGAAATAGACACTTATCTGAAACCAGCCATTATTTCAGAGTTGTTAAGGTTTAAGTAATAAAACGACATATTGTAGTTCGCCCACGAACACAATCAATTTCCCTCACACTCCCATAAGAACTATAAAATACAATGTTTTCTACAAAATTCAATTTAATTCCGCCATTATGGTATAAAATAGGATCTATAAGTTTATTACTTGTAACTCATTTCCTTACTTTTAATGTTGCTAGCCTTTATTTCAAAATTGTTGAATATTATGACTTTTCTTTGGACTTGTGTTATTTCGCAATTGACAATGCGATGTTTGTTATGATATTTAATTTAATAATTACTAGCTGTCCCGGCAAACTTTGTACCACCTAACAGGCAGTGAATGCAGCTTATATCTTTCGATATAGTCAACCGATTGCGATGTAACAAATTATCTAGTTACACACAATTTTTTATGTATAAAAGTTATCTACTGTGATTTCGTAAATTTTACGTTATGCGCGCACAACTGAAAACTTCTACAGATTTATTAAGCGTAATAAATCGTTTTAAGAAGTTTTAATTTATAGCATTAAAATATCCATATTAATATACACAGGACACCCCCTGATGCCCCGCCTGAGCAGAGCACTGCCGTGTCCTCGTTGAGGCGATCGGCGGCGGCTATCTCTCGCGCTGGGCTTTGGTAAAGGTCATTGTCCGGAGCGAGGAGTGGCCGGCGGTCGCTTCCTTCTGCGAAGCAGTAATGCTAGCAAAGGAGGAGGCCGACCGCATCAGGCAACGGCGCTCACAGCGCCCCAGCCGCACGCCGGGATTCCGATCCCGATTTCCAGCCACCGTGGGCGCGGGCTTGTGGACGGCGAGCAATGGGTAGCTCGCTGTCCGACCGTCTGGTAACAGTCCAGACCGAGCGCAAGTCATCGACGGCGCGCACTGCTCCCGCGCGCCTCAAGGAGCTGTCAGCAACAGCAGGGGCCCAGCTGGGTCGAAGCCTACTGAGGCCAGGATTAGCTCCGAAAGGTAGCTCGGCCCCGGTATGAAAGGCAAGAAGGAACGGGGTGGGTTTTTTAGTCAGTAAGAGTCTAACCCTATCTCTTGCTCCGCCCAAGGCCAGGGGATGTCATTGGTATGAGTTTTACCCACCAAAAAAAAACCCTATCTAATTTCATTCGATTTTTAGTCGCTTGAGCATGAAGGAGTAACAAACTTACACAATCACATACACACAAATTGTCGCCTTTTTGATATAAGTGTACCTATATCACAATATTCCATTCAGTTAAAAGACGAATATTTTGTTCCTTAGCTCCAAAATTTCCATGAAGTCGTTCATCTTTATAGTAGTCTAATGTGCCACAAGGTCAGTCCAGACAGTAATCAGACATAGGAGACTGAATCACCGCTTATTGGAAGGCTCAAATTATTTTATGGAATGTTTATCTGACTACCTACGATGTGGATGTGGTCGAAATTTTAACAAGAACCGAAAAAAGCACGATTTATGCTATTTTCCTCAATTAATATTGTGGTTCTGCCCGTGGGATTATTCAAAAGAGACGCTGCGACCCTAGTAGGCAAGAATAAAAAATCAAAGCATTTATTCTACATTAATGTTCTAAAGAGATAGTTAGTTTTTATGTTTTTTTTTGTTTGTAATCTCTGAAAGTACTGCCCCTCTAGCCAAGTTACAACCGTTTCGCTTGCGTCGAACGCTTCGAGTTGGCCGCGCCGCCGAATCTTTTGTTCTCACCACGTGACTGAGCGTTGAGATGACGTCACTCCCGTACATTTGAAGCTTTCTACAAGCGTTGACGATTGCAGATTTGCAACATGGCTAGGGATACTGGTCCGATTGCTAAAATTTTACACCGATACAAAGCTGCTTTAGTTCTAATGCCTTGATCACACGTACCGAGTAAAAGGGACAGACAGTAAAATGTTGCTCGGCCGAGACAGTGAATGTAAGCGAATCGTAGAGATAAGCGCTCGGCCGAGCACTCGGCTCTGTGTTTACACGCACCGAGTACTCGGCCGAGAGCACTGTCTCGTCCGTTTACTCGGTACGTGTGATCAAGGCATAAGTGACATAGGCTATATTTTATGGACGCGGGCAAAGGAAAGTTTTAAATAAACCATTTACAGACACTTTTGAATTGTCAAAACGACAGTCAGTCAGAAAAATGATGCACATTCCAAAGCGTAATCTTTATGGAGAAGAATGTGCGTCCATTAAAGATATCCGCATGAGCCAACTGCTGTCTATAATATAAATAAAAGGAGAAAATGACTGACTGACATATCCAAACTACTGGGACGAGAAACGTGAAATTTTGCCAAAGGATTTTCGGTTTTTGTTTTATGACGTAGCTTTGCACTAAGAGATGATTTTGTAAAATTCAAGGAAGGATGATTCTAAGGAGATGAAGCGGGAGTCCAGAGTGTATGGATAAATCTGCTTCCACGCGCCCGAAGCCGCTGGCAGAAGCTAGTAACATAATAAAGTACAACATACATACTTATCCAAGTATAACATAATACAGGAAGTAATGCTAGCAAAGGAGGAGGCCGACTGCATCAGGCAACGGCGCTTACAGCGCCCCAGCCACCGCCGGTATTCTGATCCCGATTTCGGGCCACCGTAGGCGCGAGCTTGCGGACAGTGAGCAATGGGTAGCTCGCTGTCCGGCCGTCCGGTAACTGTCCGGACCAAGCCCAAGTCGTCGACGGCGTGCACTGTTCCCGCGCGCCTCAAGGAGTTGTCAGCAACAGCAGGGACCCAGCCGGGTCGAAGCCTACTGGGGCCAGGGTTATCCGAAAGGTAGCTCAGCCCTGGTATGAAATGCAAGAAGGAACGTGGCGGGTTTTTTACACGCACCGCCCAAGGGTGGAAGATGACATTTGAATGATTTTTATCCACCGAAAATAAAAAATGATCGCGTTAAGAGTTCATGGTAGGGCCTCAGTTCTGATGAAATAAAACTTTCGTATGAACGTGCTTTTCTGGTACTTATAGACACACGTGTAGACTACAGTTCACAGTTCTAGGAGTAGGGTTCCCATCTGTTTTGTCCGCGTGGATAAAGGGTTTTAATTGATTGGTTGGTTGGTTTGTTTTGTTTTGGTTTAGTTGTTTTTTTTTTTCGGTGTGTAAAAATAATCCAGATGACATCCCCTGCCTTTGGGCGGAGCGAGAGATAGTGTCAGACACTTACTGACTAAAAAACCCACCCCGTTCCTTCTTGCCTTTCATACCGGGGCCGACCCTTCCTTTCGGAAACAAATCCTTGGCCCCAGTAGGCTTCGACCCTGCTGGACCCGTACGGTTGCTGACAACTCCTTGAGGCGCGTGGGAACAGTACCGCGCCGTCGACAAATAGGGCTCGGTCCGGACGGTTACCAGGCAGTCGGATAGCGAGCTACCCATTGCTCGCCGTTCGCAAGCCCGCGCCTACAGTGGCCCGGCGGTTGGTTTAGATGGTTGGTAGTTTCATTGGTTGGTTGATGATGGTGTGTTTTCTTGTAAATATTCTTGCTTTCGTGTCTGCGTGAGTTTTTCTCTCAACGTCTCATGCATGCAGTAATTTTAAAAATGCCTATGATACTGACGTTAATAGGGTAGTTTCCAGTGTCAAAATAATTACATTTAATTTATTCCATTTTTTAGATTATAAATAGTATTTTTTCTTTTTTCGATTAAACAAAAAATAACAAAGATATAGCCCATTAAAGTTAAGTGTGACGTCACCCCGTGCGAAAAAATGCAGCACGGCGGGCGTGACGTTACACGTAACTTTAATGGGCTATATCTTTGTCATTTTTGGTTTAATTTACAAATAAAAATATAAGTATCCCTTATTTTTGAAAAATCTAAAAGACGGACTAATTACATTTTTTACGGCAACTAGCCTATTCATGTGGGATGGTTGGTACTCTATTATATAGGTGGAGACTCTCGCCAGATTTATTCCTATACCTGTGCTATAAGATCTTGCCACGCCAAATTTCAGGATTCTGGGGCAATGGGAAGTACCCTATGAATTTTGATTTCCTCAAGAGTTTCGAAATATACATTTTTTGCGATATAAACGCCCGTATCTTTTTTTTCCGTTGACATAGAAGATTGATATTTTCACAAATTCAAGGGACTGCAGACTTGAGTATAAAATTTTTATTAATAAAAATTTATAATAATAAATTTATAAAATTATTATTTTTATTTATTATTTTTTTTTTTTAATTTATATTAATAAATTTTTATTAATATTTTTTTTTTAATTTCAGCTTGTACTTCCACTCGTTCCCGGGATAAGGAGTCTTAACAGACAGACAGACGGACGGACAACATAGTGATCCTATAAGGGTTCCGTTTTTCCTTTTGAGGTACGGAACCCTAAAAATCACTCTATTTTGAGTCCATAACATTTTGTATTCAATATAGATACGTCATTGATCTAAGATATCACAATGACTGATGCCTAGAGAAGTCTGTGTAAAATTTTAAACAAAGTTCAATGGCCTAAATGGCTAAATATAAAGGCTCGTCACTGGCCATCCCGTTCGTTCTCGTACAAAAAACTGCGGTACACTGAGCCGAGCAAATCCGTTGGCGGTTCTTTAATGTAAACATTGGGGACTAGTCAACTAATGATCTAGTTTCGTTTATTATTGTTTTATGTAACATGTGCGGGCTTAGGGCTTGTTCTTGGAAACTGAAGTAGAGTGGACATGTCCCATTTTTGGGTCAGTAATTTCAGGATAGATTCTGAGATTAGTTTTCACCATCATCTATCATTAAAGTGATATAAAAAAATTATAAACTTAATTTTCAGATGGGTATTAATGACTTATCCCGCTCTAGCGAGAAGGAGGGAGAAAGCTTGTCAAACTTCTACTGACTAAAACCATAACTGTGTCCTTCAATTTTCATGTGTTTCAGAACCACGGCTTCGCTTTCAGAAATTCCCCATGGTTCTAGCGGGCATCGACCCTACCGGGCCCCTATGGTTAAATAAAATAAACAGGTATCTATTGTGAGTAGAAATGAGGGTCCTAGCAAAAGCAAGGATTAGCAACACAAAGTAGAAAACTTAACGAAACCTATTATAAGAGTATCTACCTATACATGGTACTCTCAAATATTTAAATGGCTGTTTGATGAAAGAAAGAAAGAAAGAAAACACGTTTATTTGGCACATAAAACACACAACGAAATAACAATTATGGAAACACATAATTTAAAAAAATACATACACATTGTGTGTCTCACGGCTGCGCCAAATGCATCTTCTACTAACGTAAACGTAGGTAGAAACCAGTACATTAATACAATCGCTACAATTTAAAGACTGGTCGAAGATTGGTTTTCAATTTCGGTTTCGCCAACTGGTTTTGTCTGGAATTTGGTATTCGGCCAGAAAGTGGCCGAATATTCGGCTCGACTGAAACCAGTGTCATTTTGAGCTGACGGTTTGAGATGGATAGATAACTAAAATCAGACTGACTTGTTCGCTATAATATGATACACATAGACGTATTCGATTATTATTTAGTGATTTATGAAAGTTATATAGGTACCCATAGAAATATTTGTATCAAAATATTAATTTTGATCAGTTTTTTTTTACCACGTCGGTTTCGGTTTTAATTACTGCCGAAACTTGAAGTGGAGCCGAATATTCGGTTGCGGTTTCGGCTGTCAACTTTGCTTCGGTCAGTCACTAATAAAGTCTAGATGTGTATGTTAGCTGTCAAAGTGCGTAGCGTAGGTCGTAAGTTTGTTGCGCCTACGTCACGCTTCGGAATAATCGTGACGATTTAACGACCGCCTTAATTGTGTGTAACAAGTTGTGCATAAATACCAGTAGGGGATGCCTGTCGTACTATTTACACGTCTTATTCCTAGTTCTGATGAAAAAAATCACTTCACTCAATTGTGAGGAATGTGGAGTTGTCGAGGACCTACAACTTTTATTAATGGAATGTGTCCAATATGAGTCCAATAGAAATAGTTTGATAAAGTCTCTGGATTTGAATAGAACTGTAGTCCGATTCACGTAATGAAAACCGTAACGATAACGTAGCGATTTAGTCGTTTAGACCATTTCCGAATTCACATCCATCAGTCGAGTTTGGACGACACCGATTTTAAAGTCGTTTGAAATTCGTCGATTTAAAAAAAAAAAGACGTGTGGCACTCGGGGACTGCCGCGGTAAAGCTATTGCATAGCATTTTTATCAACTTATGCAATTATAATTATTTATTTATTTTATTTATGCAGTATTTTTTTTCCTTTGTTTTTTTTTTCTTTGATATTAATTGAAGTTACACTTTCACACATTGAATTGAATTTTGATTGATTGTTCACTCATTTGTTTTCTTATCGGTCACCACGCTCAAGAAACAAATGAGTGGGGGGTGTTAGGTTATTTTCGTTACGGAATTTCTGGATTCGGTCTCCACGCTCAAGGCCCGCGATAGAAGCTATGCAATAGCTTAAAAATCTGTATTAGATTATCCTGGTAGAATACTTATTAATGTAACTGGAAATAAGTCGATAGATCGTGAGTACCGCTTTTGAATAGGACTTCGATCGAAAGACTATAAAACTAACGATATTTGGCTTGTTTGATTTTACGTGAATCGGGCTACTGATGTTGACATGTTCCATAACATTCTATCCCAACCAAACAGTGACAATGCGAAAGATTTGTTCGAACTCATGGCCCATGTTTTGTGATGTGTATATAATTGTTTAGGAAACGATGGGACTGACATACGCTATGCGTAAAAGCCCCTATAAATAAATAAAGAGAGAAAAAAAATCCTGGTTTGTTGGAAGATGAAGGTGGAGCGATGACCTGGTGAAGGTTGCGGGAATCCGATAGATGCGGGACGCACAGGTTCGTTCATTGTGGCGACAATTGGGGGAGGCCTATGTCCAACAGTGGGTGTATACCGGCTGAAATGATGATGATGATGATGATTCCTGGTTCAAAGTTATAACAGTAGTATCGGCGGATTTGTGAAATATTGAAACGGCAAAAATTTGTGTATATGTTCGTTACTCCTTCGTGCCTAAATGGGTGAATGGATTTGGATGAAATTTGGTACATGGGTAGACCATGTCTTGGTCCACATCAGGACAATTTCATTAGGACAATTGTTTAACCTCACGCGGGTGATACCGCTGACAGAAGTTAACTAATCTATGAATTCTAGGAATACAGATTTATTCGAATGAGTTATATTGACCCTGGAATGTAAAAGGGAACTGAAGGAGCACGGGTGGGATTTACTCAGTAAAAGTCTGATATACCCCTCTTCTCCCGCCCACCCAGAGCGAAAGAAGATGTTTAACACTTTTCGGATTTGTTACCACCGATTTGGCCCTGAGAGTGGATGGCTACTGACGGAGCACGAGTGGATTTTAGTCTGTAAAAATCTTTCACTCCCTCTCACTCCATTTTGATTTTCCATATCAAAAATCGCGAAAGACACACAGAGATCGCGGAATGCGATAAGGTCACCCATTGTATGTATGTGTTCAATCAATCAATCAATCAATCAAAACATTTATTTGCTAGAATATGGTACATAAGGTGTTACAGTAAATTTATTGCAGCATATCCTGCCATAACATGGCGTGCAAATATATTCACAGTCAGTGTCGTCAATTAATCTAACTTGCACATTACAGGTTCTATTGACTTGTCTTCTAAATATTCTCTAACAGTATAATAATATTTTTTAAATAGTAAGATCTTGTAAACTATTTGGTAAATGATTGTAAATAATAATCGACATGCAGTATACATTTTTTTTAAATAATTTTAGCCTGATTGGTGGCAGTCTTAGTCTGTCTTTATGCCGTGTTCGGCTATTTGGCCTGTCAGTTTTGTTTTAGTTTCCTTTTTGTATGTGTAATAGTGTACAATAAAGTATATAATAAATAAATAAACTTAATAATTCCTCTTTTTCTAATATATTCGACTAACTTAAATACGTAATCGTATTTCCAGATTGCGCTAAAACAATATTTGTGTTTCCTAATGTATTTAAACAATCTCTGGTACTAATTAATCATGTCTCAATAAAAGTTTCTCACTACTACAAAGTTTAAAACCTACAGAAAATTGACCTAACTTAGCAGCATACTTAATAAGTTGATATAATTGAGGCATCTTTAACTATAATGATTTAATATTTATTAGTTTACAATATTAGCATATAAAGTTTTTTATTATAATAAAATACGTATATTTTATTATTATAATTTATAAGTAACTTAATTTAATGAAACTAGGTACATTCTATTGGAAATATCTGTTATTTTATTTATTTACTAGCTTTTGCCCGCGGCTTCACGCGTGACATATAGCCTATGCCACTCAGGCATAAAGCAGCTTTCTGTCGGTGAAAAAATTTTAGCAATCGGACCAGTACTTCCAGAGATTACCTCCTACAAACAAAAAAGTAAAAAAAAAGACGTGTGGCACTCGGGGACTGCCGCGGTAAAGCTATTGCATAGCATTTTTATCAACTTATGCAATTATAATTATTTATTTATTTTATTTATGCAGTATTTTTTTTCCTTTGTTTTTTTTTTTCTTTGATATTAATTGAAGTTACACTTTCACACATTGAATTGAATTTTGATTGATTGTTCACTCATTTGTTTTTTTATCGGTCACCACGCTCAAAAAACAAATGACCAAACACCCCCCGTGTTAGGTTATTTTCGTTACGGAATTTCTGGATTCGGTCTCCACGCTCAAGGCCCGCGATAGAAGCTATGCAATAGTTTAAAAACAAACTTTACCTCTTTATTATATTAGTGTAGATTGTGTACACCTACCACAGTGTTATCTTTTTTAAACCAAAGGTTGACTGGTAGATAATGTCTTGTTAAATTAAGCCTGCCTTTAAACCACTACTGTTCATGAAGTTTAAATAGATAAATACTTAATGAAGAGCGATTCTAAATTCACTCAACTAAAACAAAAGACTTCTAGGGAGGTAAGGGCAATATAATAAGGGCTCATGGTACTGGACTCCCAACCAGCAAAACAGTCTCAGAACTCGCACTTTTTAAGAGTTGTAGGCTTAAAGCGCTCTTATATTTGTTTTAGAACATACCATCGATCCTATATTACTTTTAGACAAGCCGGTATGGCCTCAAGAACGCTCAGTCTCATAACCAAGTCTCATATATGTATATAAGAGCATTTACTAAGGCTAGTTGCACTTGAGAAAAACTAGCTCTTATATGGGTATTTTCTAAGCTCGTTTGATTTTATATTAAACTTTCTAAATGCTATTGTAAGATGTCAGACTAATATCAGCATAGCATAAGAGTACTGTGACTACGTGCATTTCTGACCTTATTTGAAACTAATATAAGATCAATAGCACTGGATAAGTATGATATTAGAGTGATTTTGGATCAACATATTTACAATACAAAAGACAAGACCCATATAAGAGCGTTTGATCTTAGATAAATTTTGGGAATAACTAATTTTAATAGTTTTAAGAGTAATTTTGTAAATTCTTTTTTTTTTCTCTGTCGATTTAAGGTTTTATGTAAAATTGCGAGGAATCCTAATTTATTCCAATATGGAGTTATCTCTAGTATACCGAATGCTAAAATTAGAGTAAACAATCTTACATTAGTCTAATAGTGCGCTTGTAAAATGCAGCTATACTAATGGCGACACTATCAATACAAATGAACAAATAAAATAATTAAACGAGAACAAGAAATACCTTATTTAACAAGGCGCATGAATTTTGAAGTGTAAAACGTGGTCTAATTAACAGTAAATAATAAATTCCAATACGATTACTTACCGTAAAACTACTTTTAATTCTATACTAAAATGCCGTACGGCACTTTAGTATAAACATTAACTTCACGCAACTTTAATTTGTTTTCATTTAATTTCATACCAACACTCACACGAACTTATATGTTGGATCTGATGTAAAGTTCTTAAAATATTCTAACCTTAGACCAATATAAGCCTATGGAGGCTTACAAGATAGTTATGTAAAAGCAATATTAGCCTAAATCGGCTTAAATTAATTTTGGCTAGATTTCAGTAAGTGCAAACAGCATTCAATTAGACTGATATTAGAACGATATTAAACTAAATATGCTTATAATTAGTGCCCAAATCCAGGCTTATATCATTATATAGGAGTGATGTAAGAGCAAAAAAACAGTAGTCTTGAGATTGTTGTAAGCCTAGGTTTTGCTGGTTGGGCTGTTAGCCGTCCATGACAAAGATTTTAAAACCGTTTGCTGAATGTTACAAGAACAGATTAAAAAAAAAGCCTACAAAAAAACGGTCAAAGCATTTCAGACCCGAGCGTTTTAGCTACGGCCATATTCAGCCATATTAATGATAAGGGGCCTCCGAGTTAAAGGGACCTCGACGTGTGCAAGAATTCGTTACATGTTTTCCATAACCTTTTAATTATTTTATTTATATGATAGCGAAATTGTATGATAATTATGATGATTCAATTTTATACCTTCCTGCACCGCTTATTTTAGCATTCTCTACAATAAAAACTTGACCTGTCTTATACATGGTGCCAGATAAACTTTAAATAAAGTACATTGACCTTTTCCTAATATCTCCAATTTATCGAAGGTGCTCGAAAAACCATCAACGAACTGTTTTTCAGAAAAGGGAATGTATCACGATAGATGTCGATTCAAGACAGCTAAATTATGTCTTTCATTCCATTTTTGAAATTAACAATGTCAATAAATGTAGGAGGGTCAATGACCGTTATTCCACGTTTATTTGGCGCCCAGCAGGGTCGAAGCCTACTGGGGTCAAGGGTTTGTTTCTGAAAGGAAAACTTGGCCCTGGTATGAAGGGCGATGAAGGAACAGTAGTGGGTTTTTAGTCAATAAAAGTCTGATACACCCTCGCGCTCCGATCAAGAGCGGGGATGATTTTTCCACCCAAAAAAAAACCTACTCCTTCAACTTTTCGACCCAACAACTATAAAAACTTTTTTTTTTAATATACAGGGCCCCTTCGTGTCTGACTACGCCACTGATTCATATATAAATTTTTTGACAATGTCCCAGCTTTTCTGGAACGTGTCTACAACACAACAATCTTGTTAAGCTCTCAAGAAAAAGATAACGACAGATCCTTTCACATCTATTTTAAGAAAGTTTTTTCTATCCTGAATAGCCGCGCAAGCGTGTGGTCACAGTATCTTGTTAGCACAGTATCCTGACGTCACAGCGGCGCGTGTAACCTAGATCCAGTCATAGACTACAGAGCAAGGAAGAAGTGTATAATATCGCGCCAAATCAGCACGTGAGGTGACGTGTGAATGCGGTTTAAAAAAAAACTATTGATGAGTTAATGGGTTTAAAAAAAAACTATAGATAAGTAAACGAATTAAGACATTTGCTAATAAAAAAAAAAAAGATTTTAGTACGAGTGATCAAAATAGTATAAAAAATTAGATGTGTGCCTAAAGCGCTGCGTTAAGTATATTTTTTTTCACACTGCGGCGTATATTGAGATAGCAGCCTTTTTGGCCTCGCAAAAAGGCTGCTTGTCTTTTTTTGGTCTATATAAATTTTGATGTTATTATTTTTTATATCAGTTAATGTGACTAGTTAACATTTTTATTTTATCTTTCGTTTCTCCTGTGGGAACCTCAAACAAACGTTACTTTTTTCGTTGTGCATTCATAAAGTTCCGTAATGTTTTGCCATTGTGCGGAAGCAGAAGTCGGTTTAAATACGCAAGATCCATAGATAAGACAAAGTGAAGATATACTATGTAATATTATCTTATTTATAACCAGATTAAAAAAAAAAAATTATAATAATTGGACTCTGTTCCCGATACCGGTGGGATACTGTTTTTTTTATATTTTTAAATGTTTTATTTTTATTTTTGGAATATTTAAAAATGTAATCAATATGTGTATAAGGTCAATGTGGGCAAATCCGTCATACTTTTTTGAAAGTTGAATTTGGTAAACTATTACTGGAACACTTACTACTTTAATATAAATTTGTTGGTTGTAAGCGATAAAGAATTTTATTGTCTTGTATATACATCCTTTCCAAACAAAAAACAGCCCTTCATGTGTAAATAATGAGGTTTTTTTAAAAATCAGTCGTTAGACGGATTTTCCCGAGGATTAGGGGCAAATCCATCTAATAGCAGATTTTTCTCGAATTACGCCGTTATATCAAAGTATGTAATTTATTAATAAGTAAATGCAGATGACGAAGAAAAATGTTTTGTAACATCATTAAAATAAGGTTTAAGTTACGTTTTATTCCCTGAAATCTTTTTTGGGGGCAAATCCGGCCTATTTTTATAACCAGATACTATAAACCTTTCCAAAAAGTTTGAAAACTAAATATTTTTACTTATCAGTTTAATTTTTTAGGTACACTGATACATTCCTATCTTATTATGACGATGGTATTTTTGGTATTGACTTAAATAAACAGGGTTATTTTTAATTAATTTGGTTAGGTATAAGAGCATTATAATTTTAAACAACGTTGCACTTCACATTACTGTTGTATTAAAAATTGAAATAAAGTGATTGCAGTGTGGTAGCTCCCGAAATTCTCATTTTCTTGTGTTTTTTGCAATTTGCATATCAGTGACAAGTTCAAAACATTCGCTCCATTCGCTTTTACATAGATTTGGTCAAAATTGGTAAAAATTCCGAAATGTAGCTAATTCTTAGCACATTTAAGTAAGAACGAAAGGAGTGAATATATTGATCATTCTTATATTTAGGATTATGCGTTTTACTGTCGCGAATCATATTTTGATCTAGTTGCAACTTGATGATTACTATTATTTAGTAATTATGAGAAAACTGAAAACAAACAAAATTATAATATTAATGAACATATTATCTGACCATAGGCCAAATCTAGTATTATTTATAACTTAATTATCATATTCTGAGTTTTAGACATTTTTACTTGTAAGCGCCATATTCACGGGTAAACAGGTAGCAACTCGCATCAATTGTCAGTTATGAATGGACTTTCAAAGTTTAACACTAAAACTAAAAATAGGAAGGATGAAAAGGTTGACGACATCTGCAATGGGGTAATTCCGGTATATGACGATTTAGCCCCATTGAAATTAGACGGAATTTCCCACTTGACCATTTTGAGGTTAAGTATTTTTTAAAACAATTCTTTCTGTATCTACTGGTTTTTATTCAAAACAAATAGTAAAATCCGCTGAAACACTTATTAAACTACATGTTATGCATACTCAGAAAGTCCTAACATGTAAAATATAATATTTACTTTATAAAAAACAGCAGCACTGTACACTTGTGTTTTGAGTTCGGAGCACAACTAAACTTCAAATGTATTTTTTTACTCTTGTAGACAACCTTACGCCATCTATGAATCATAGTTGGAACTAAAAAATGATCCTTTTTTATCGACTGAACCAGTAATAGCGTAAATTTTCTGGAATGAACAGCAAATGCATGTGTATGGAATAGCCCCGTAGACGGATTTGCACACATTGACCTTAAATGAAATAATAATAATAATCTTTTATTTCATCTTTTACACAAAATAATTACATGTAACAGCCACAAGTCAAAAAATATAGACAACATTTTTTTGAATCTCATCTTTCGTAGGTGTACTGAAAAAAAAAATTATATTAATGCCTTCATATCCTTTTTCGAAAACCAATAAATAGAGCCAAATAAATAATTTAGCTTTTTTTTTTGGTGGGTGAAAATCATCCTAATGACATCCCCCGCCCTTGGGCGGAGCGGGAGATAATGTCAGATTCTTACTGACTAAAAAACCCACCCCGTTCCTTCTTCCCTTTTTTGTACCGGGGCCGAGCTTTCCTTTCGGAAACCTTGGCTCTGGCCTGCTGCTGCTGTAAACTCCTTGAGGCGCACGGGAACAGTGCGCGCCGTTGACGACTTGGGCTTGGTCCGGACAGTTACCGGACGGTCGGACAGCGAGACTCGAAATCGGGATCGAAATCCCGGCGGCGGCGCGCGAGCGCCGTTGCCTGATGCGGTCGGCCCCCTCCTTTGCTAGCATTACTGCTTCGCAAAAGGAGGCGACCGCCTGCCACTCCTCCTCGCTCCGGACCATGGCCTGTACCAAGGCCCGGCGCGAGAGACCGCCGCCGCCGATCGCGCCTCCACGAGGGCACGGCGATGCTCTGCCCAAGCGGGGCACACCTCCACTGTGTGCTCCACCGTGTCTTTCGGACCTTCCGCACAATGGCGTCACCCGGGCGTCACTTCCACACGAATCCGGTGCAGGAACCTCCCATACTTACCACGCCGTGAGGTCTTTCTAGCCACGCCCCAAAGAGAGGACTGGTAGTTTCCAGGGTCAAAATAATTACATTTTATTTATTTCGATTATAGAAAAATATTGGACATTTACTTTTTCTTTTTTCGATTAAACAAAAAATAACAAAGGTATAGCCTATTAAAGTTACGTGTGACGTCACCCCGTGCGAAAAAATGCAGCACGGCGACGTAACATTAATGGGGTATAAATAAAAAAATACGTGTTCCTTATTTTTGAATAATCTAAAAGACGGACTAATTACATTTTTTACGGCAACTAGCCTATTGTGGCGTGCCCAAAATAGCTTGAAGCTGATTTTTAAATAATACTTTTGTACCACACTAATTATAAAACCGAAAGGTTATCTGTATGTGTGTGCGTATATTGTTTGTACTCCTTCATGCTCAAATGGCAGAACCACGGATATCTATGGGCAGAACAGATTTGGTTGAAATTTAGCACGCAGACCGCACCCTTTTTTTTTTTTATGGTGGGAAAAAATCATGCATTGACATCCCCCGCCCTTGGGCGGAGCGGGAGATAGTGTCAGACTCTTACTGACTAAAAGACCCACCCCGTTCCTTCTAGCCTTCATACCGGGGCTCGAGCGCCCTTTCGGATAACCCTGGCCCCAGTAGGCTTCGACCCGGCTGGGTCCCTGCTGTTGCTGACAACTCCTTGAGGCGCGCGGGAACAGTGCGCGCCGTCGACGACTTGGGCTTGGTCCGGACAGTTACCGGACGGCCGGACAGTGAGCTAGACCGCACCCTGGTATAGAATAATAAATAATAAAAATAGAATGTTATTCTCTGTATATTAATAAAACGAGTTGCTGACGATTCGGACACGATTTTCAATTTCATTTTTTTTTTCCGATATTCATTTTTATTTCAATTTTTTTTTTCATTGTCGTGGCGAACACCACCAAAATTGAAGCTGTTAACTACAGTCTGATAAAAAAGTTTAAATATAAAGAAACTTATTACCCAAACTTGCAGCCTTAAATCCTCCCTAAAATAGTTTCGGTAACTTTTTTTTTCCATAAATTAGCTATATTTTAAAACTTTTTATCTGACTGTTTGTACCAAACAGTGCGTCCGATTTTTTTTTTAATACGGTCCCACTGCTGTGTAAATGCATCCCCTAACTTCTACCAGGTATTTTTTTTTAAATGTTTCGATTCGGACACTGTCCGAATATATTGTGTCCGATTCGTCAGCACTCAATAAAACAATAATAATAAGGCGGCTCTACACATTCATAGCAATATGTTTTACTTGACAATGCAGTTAGGCGCCGGTACTAGGCGTTCATTATTTGATAGACACGTTTACTCACAGTAACTATTAATTGCGTGAAATCTTTACTGATATTATATAGAGAAAAGCTTTGTATTTTTGTTTAGCAACATAGGATAATCAGGCAATCAGTCTTACAATTTTCCCACTGCTGGGACTCAGGCCTCTTCTCTAAGAGAGGTAATAGCCATAAATCATCAAGCGAGCCCAGTACGGGTTGGAGGAGATGTTCAAATTTTTGGTTAGTATTTTTGTTTGCAATGCATAAACTCAAAAACTACTGTACCGATTTAAAAAATTCTTTCACCAATAGAATGCTAGTTTCTCATTGTCGAGTTACATATATTTTTTATTTTCACGAGGGCGACGCTGCTGGCAGAAGTTAGTCAAAGATGAAAATCAAGCTTAGCTCAGTCTAGGTTTTACTCTTGTATCGTGAATGCGTTCAAAAACATGTAAACTTACACCCAGATTAGAAACACTTATATGAAGGCCATAAAAATATTTCTTCCGGATAGTAATCGAACCTGTGACGTGCCGTGCAGCAGCCAATCGCTGAAGCAGTGCGCCAACCGTGCCGTCAGAATGCATATTAGCTCTACTGTTGTTTTACCAAGAGTTAATGAAAATTGATATACTGATCCGGTATTATCTTACTAAACATTATGAAAAGGTGGATTTGTTTGTGTTTGTTATGTGGGACGTTCTTTCTATAATATTGACAATGGCCGTTTTCACATTAGACGATATAATTAACGACACGATATCGGTGGACAAGTATTTTCATTTATTTGACGATTTCACATGCGCTCCTTGACTGTACAGGTGTACCACCTACCACCTACACTCTAAGATCCCTGAATTCCCTTACAGTCGTCCTGAAAAACTGGGAAGCCAAATCAGTTTTCGGTGAGAGGTGGACTGGGTAGATTAAGCCCACCAAAGTTTGGCCGCTACGGCCCACGCATAATCGTTCGCACAGGACTACCACCGTGTGGAAACCAGACTTCGATAGATAGATATTAATCAGCAGCTTGTATGCGTTATACTAACGAACAGCCTTGAGTATGTAGTCGTAGTATCAGAAAATTACATCTTTCATAGGAAAATGTATGAAACTATCAGTCCGCCGATATCGTGACGATATGGTTATCGTTTAGTGTGAAAACAGCCAATCGCTTTACTCCACTAAAAATTATTTAATTTATATAATATTTACCTTAGGTCCTAACTTCCGAGCAGTGTTATAAAAGTGCTTTTTAAGGCCTATTCCTCGGTAACGGGTAGGTTAATAGGTTTGAAAAAAAATATAGATTCATGTACAACATTATCAACGTAAAACGATTTTTTCTCTACTCCTTCGGCTTTGATCTTTAGAAATATGTTTACACAAAAAAAATGTAAATCAATCAATGTTTTGCAAAGACAATGGATTTAATAGTCAGCGGAGCTCTATTCTGGCGCAGCTGGCCGGAATTAAATACACACATACTCGTACTGTTGCCTAGGCGGCAGTACGAGTACATATGTGTTAATTCCGACAAGATGTTTAAGGGACTATAAGCCTTAATAAGCTCCTCCTGGTCAACAGGTCCCTTTGCAGAGCCTGTACGGATGACGGGCGTACTTTCCGCGACATTTCATCCATTTGTTCCTTACGTAAAATTTAGACGTGGGGTTTCGGACCCCAGAGGCCTTAACCACAAGCTCTTAATTAACACGATCTATTTGCCTACCTAAATTTTCTCGCTCGCACGAGTGACAGTTTAACTGGTCCATCCAATGACATCTCCCGCCCTTGGGCGGAACGGGAGAGCGTGTCAGATTTTTACTGACTAAAACCCACTGTTCCTTCTTTGCCTTCGTTCCAGGGCCCTGGGGTTAACTTTCCACAACCCCTGGCCCCAGTAGGCTTCGAGCCCTGCTGGGCCCCTACGGAACTGATTATGGTATGGCCCCTAGTCAACATTCAATACAATACAAATCAGAGAGGTTAATCAGATACCACGATTTTAAGATAGCCATGTGTGACTAAAGAAACGGTCGTTTATTTCATTGCCCCCTGCTTTATTGCTTCCAACTTAATTAAATCTGTCGGTACGCTTCCAAGACATGTTTATTGTAAAGGGTTACTTATAATATTAGCGATGCGTCACGCGTTGGTGGGCTTCTTTAAAAAAACTAGAGATGGCCTGTGCTTTCTAGTAGTATAAACATGGAGAATGGACGGAGCATGAGTAATATCTGTATGGTTCTTTCATCAAAAGACCATCTCAGACAAATCTGCATGGTTCTCATGTGATTTGACCATTACATATTTACTGTATGGACTTTAAAAGAGACTTTGACCCCTGAGTTTGTTTCGGTGTTTCTTCTCAGGGTAGTCAGCTAGGAAACACCGGCCTCATCTAGTTTAAACTGACGAAAAAAAATTGACGTCTAAAAGTTTTTTTTAAAACCTATTTGTAAAATAAATATCATTTATCATTTAGCCAACTAAAACTGACCAATCTGAAGAGAAAATGCAGACACCAGGCTTCGATAGATAAAAACGATATTGGCAGACTAAGGTCTTACCATGACATGTTAAAATGTCAATCGTGGACACCCTCTATAGCTCGCCTAGCCTTAGTAGGGCTCGGGCTCTTAACGCGATCCATTTGACGAAGTACACTGAACTGTTATAGGGCTGGAGCTGTATATAGTTCCATTCCTTTTTCGTTACCACGCATAACATTTTAATACGTCATGGTAAAACTCCTGTACAGCGACAAGTCTAAGACATTGTCCTTATTGGGTAACTAGGAATAAACTAGAGGTGGCCTCAGTGGCAGTACAACCATAGACGGAGCACGAACAATGACCAACCAAAACAACCAATCTGTATAGCGACAAGTCTAAGACATTTGGTGAGTAACTTGGAAAAAAAAATAGAATCAAAATTGATTACTCTGTAAAGCAATATGTCTAAGACATGTCCTCCAATAATGTAACTAGATATTTGTTGACATTTACACGGTTTTTTCCGCTATCATGGCGGCAGTGTTAGAACTAACTTTGAATACAGGACAAAGCATGAGGATTCCTGAAAGACTGGCCTGTTGGTCTAGTGGTTAGTGACCCTGACTGCTATACCGGAGATCGTGGGTTCGATTCCCACTGAGGACAAATGTTTGTGTGATGAGCATGATCATTTGTTCTGTGTCTGGGTGTAATCTATCTATATATGTATGTATTTAGAAATATATAAGTATGTTTATCAGTTGTCTAGTACTCATAACACAAGCTCTGCTTAGCTCGAGACTAGACAACGTTGTGAAATATTATTATTATATTATTATTCCTCTTTTTCTCACAATAGAAGTCAGTAATGTAGCCGAATGAAAATTCGAAAAAAATAAAACAGCTATTTACCTCAAGATTCCTTTCTCTCTCACACTTTTCTGCCTTCATTCGCTTTATACCTCGATAGGAAAAGCTCAATCTATTCTCCATGTCTACTGTAACCGTTTTATTCGACGAATCTCAAGTACTGGCTGATACTTGGTTTTGTTGAGATTTTTTTTTTCAATATAGTAAAATAATAAATAAAAGAGAAATTGTATTTTTTTGCTTCGTATTCTATGTTAGTTTCCACAGTAAAGTTTCTTGTATTGGAAATATTGTAAGTTCTAGGAAAGAGCTTTAACATTACCATTTTCACTTAACGTTTTTAAGCCTGAGATAGTTACATAAGGGGACAAAATGCCACCCAACATGACGCACAACGCTTAAACTACTTGACGCTGCAACGATGCCAAGTGTCCCGCCACTTGCTATCTCTTACGCATTTGGTCCGGAGCGAGAAACAGTGGCAGGCGGTCGCCTCCTTCTGCGAAACAGTAATGAGGAGGAGGCCGACCGCATCAGGCAACGGCACTCACGCCCCAGCCGCCGCCGGGATTCCGATCCCGATTTCCGGCCACCGTAGGCGTGGGCTTGCGAAGTTTTCATAAGACCTTTAAAATCCCCAAGAGGGTACTTGCATGGGTTTGCAGACGGCGAGCAATGGGTAGCTCGTTTTCCGACCGTCCGGTAGCCGTCCGGACTGAGCCCAAGTCGTCGACGGCGCGTACTGTTACCGCGCGCCTCAAGGAGTTGTCAACAACCGTAGAAGACCAGTGGGGTCGAAGCCTACTGGGGCCAAGGGTCTGTTTCCGAAAGAGAGGCTCGGCCCCGGTATGAAAGGCAACGAAGAAGCGGGGTAGGTTATTTAGTCAGTAAGAATCTGACACTATCTCTCGCTCTGCCCAAGGGTGGATGATATCATCTGGATGATTTTTACCCACCAAAAAAAATAGAAATACCCCGTCACTTACCTCCCAACAATTTACAACATTTCAAGTGACACGGGATGACGGGATATTATGTTGTTGGGTAATTTGACAGCATTGTGTGTCATGTTTGGGGACAGGCTGTCCCCTAATATATTTGAGACTTTAAGTAAATGCGGTCGCAAATCATATTTTAAAGAACATAGAACCTGACAATGACTTGTAAAATACAAAAATCTTAAGAAAATTTGAATTTTGCAGGTTAACCTGGAACTTTCACTTAAACTAGTGAGGTAAAACTATGACTATGATTTCCATAACCCAGGAATTGGATAACACGACACCCATGGGCAAACTCGTTTTAGGTCTTCTGGCTTACTATAATAACGGTCTAGACACGCCATAATTATAGCAGAAAATGCCCTCTTTGAGGAGTGACTAGAGAGGCGTCACGCGTCTGCATGACGCAGGTCCTCACCAAACATGATATGTTTGGGAGGTTCCTGCACCGGATTCAGGCGGAAGAAACGTTAACCGAAATTGAGCAGAGCACTGCCGTGTCGTGCTAGCCAAGGAGAGGGCCATACACGAGAGAGAACGGACATCCTCATGCCCTAGCGGTCACGACCCTGACCCTGACTAGCAGTCACAGTGACGGTGAACAATGGGTAGCTCGCTATCGTCTGGACCGACCCCAAGTCATCGACGGCGCGCGCTGTTCCAGCGCGCCTCAAGGAGTTGTCAGCAACAGCAGGGGCCCAGCCAGGTCGAAGCCTACTGGGGCCAGGGTTATCCGAAAGGGCGCTCGAGCCCCGGTATGAAGGCTTGAAGGAACAGGATGGGTTTTTTAGTCAGTAAGAGTCTGACACTATCTCCCGCTCCGCCCAAGAGCGGGGGTTGTCATAGGATGATTTTCCCCATCGGAAAAAAAAAAGTCATCGACAGCGTATAGTGTTCCACGCGCTCCTCAAAGAGATGTCAGCAAACTGAAGGGGCCCGCTAGGGCCGCGGGGATGTTTCTGAAAAGGAAATCCGTGGTCCTAGAACGTAACTGGCAACTGAAGGACACAGATGTGGTTTCAGTCAGTAAAAGTCTGACATGCCCTCTCGCCTAACCCTGGAGAGGGAAAAGTCCTACCTACAAAAAACCATAATAACCACTGCATACAGGAATGATACATTCTTCTGTGCTGTGATAATAACGGTCAAAGATCTTCAAGACAGCCGGGACTAACGCCTCCTTCATCATTATTTGCATAAACATGCATAAATAATGATGTCATTAATCCCAAAAGCTATAAAAACAATTTCAAACACACAAATAGATCAGAGTGAAGACTCGAATATTAACACAGAAATTCAAAATGTAAGAGCTCTAAAACACACGAGTGGTATTTTATGAACGTCAGAGATAACTGCAACCGTCGATATTTGACGGCGGTTTTCAACATTCTAACAAATGAAGAATCGTCAAACTTAAGTCACAATGGGTAAGGCACAATGCAGCAGAACAGATGGTCGATGGAGACGAAAGATTCTGGAGTGGCGACCACGTGCGGACGTACCTGAAGACGCAGCGTTGGAAGGCCTCCCACAAGGTGGACCGATGACCTGGTGAGGGTCGCGGGAAACCGATGGATGTGAGACGTACAGGACCGACAGTTGTGGCGGCGCTTGGGGGAGGCTTATCCAGTCCAGCAGTGATCGTCTTTCAGCTGATATGATGATGCACACGGCCTACATGTCACGCTTGTCTATGAAAGTCTTCAGCCACTGGTGAATGACAGCATTAGTGGTAGGTTTGTTTAATGTTCCTTTTTTTTAAGGTAGGAAATCATCCAATGACATCTCCCGCCCTTGGGCGGGACGAGAGGGCGTGTCAGACTTTTACTGACTAAAACCTACTCTTGTTACTTCTTTGCCCTCGGGTTTCTCTTTCGCATCACCCATGGCTCCAGTAGGCTTCGACCCTGCTGGGCCCCTATGGTTTTGCTGACATCTCCTTGAGGCGCCCGAAAACACTACGACGGCTCGGGCTTGGTCCGGACGGTTACCTGACGGCTGGACGGCGAGCTACCAATTACTCACTGTCTGCAAGTTCACGCCTACAGTGGTTGGAAATCGGGGTCGGGATCCCGGATAGCTTTGGCATGAGGGCTGTTGCAACGAAATGGTCGTGGAACTTTAGGCAGGCTATTGTTAAATGAACCTATTTAAAGATTCCGAGAACTTGACTTAAACTAAGTTACACGTGTTAAGTCAAAATAACTTCCTATAAAGTTGCTTATGATGTTGAACAAAGACTTGAAAACTTCGCAAGGTCGATACGTCAAATACATACTAATCTCACTAATACAATAAAAAGGCGAAAGTTTGTATGTATGTGTTTGCAAGTTTATCAGTGCTTTACAAAAAAAAAGTCCACCGCTGGACATAGCCTTCCCCAAGTGTCACCATAATGGATGGTCCTGTGCGTCACGCATCCATCGGATTCCCGCGACTGGCCGCGACCCTCACCAGGTCATCAATCCACTTTGTGGGTGGCCTTCCATCGCTGCGCCTGCGCCCAAGAGCGGGGGATGTCATTAGAAAAACCAGGTCGTCGGTCCACCTTGTGGATGACCTTCCAACGAAATATGCATATCGTGAATAAAACCAATGTTACTAAGACAAAGACATTTAATCACAATTCGGTCGAGACCCTATGAAAGCACGGTAACGAAACCATAGCGAGATTTAGAAAAGTGTGCTCATCTAACAACGCCATCTAGTGGCAAAAATTAATACTATTTATAATGGATTCATGAATTAATACCTACACAAAATTATACAAAATATTTTTAATTGAATTCTTCAATATCAACCATCAATGTAGTGCATCGTTTCTTTGGCCGTCTTAAATGTTTTTATTTATTTCAAGAAAATCTTCTCCAGACTAAAATTTAAAATACAATTTTCTTTTAAAATCAATAATTCATAATTCGCAAGCAAACCCCCGTCCACTAGGTAGTGCAAAACAAATGGTATTGTTTTCTACGGTATAATGGTCGCTCGCATCATTGGCCAGAGTCGTTGCTCCTTGCAAACTATCACAAATGTAGTCGATAGGTATATTATAGTACTTTGTTTGTTTATTCAAATTAGTTTTTGTATGTGTGTGTTTATGGAATGGTGAGTTGTGAGGAGGATTTTTGGTGTTGTTGACTTGAAAGAATAGTGAGGGTCGCGGGAATTCGATGGATGCGTGACGCACAGGACCGTTCGTTGTGATGACACTTGGGGGAGGCTGACGAATGTAAAATAGTCAGTAACATCTGACACTTATATTTCCTTGAACATCTGGCCGAAATTAAATGGACACAACACTCATACCCGCCTAGGCGGCAGTACGAGTATCTGTGCATTTAATTGCGGCCAGCTGCTGCCGGATAGAGCCCCGCTGACCTTTAAATCCATTTTCTTTGTGAAATATTGATTGATTTACATATCATATGTTCACTTTGAAGAATATTTAACCACCAATTTTATAGTGTAAAAATGTTTCTAAAGATCCAACAAGCTGTTTCGAAGGGTAGGGAAAAGTTGCGAAGTTGCATTTTTTTTTTTTTATCAATTGTCTATAATGCTGTTCATGAATCTATAAACATATATTTATTCTAACCTATTAACCTGGGCGTTACCGATAGGTAGGATTCATAAAGCCACTGTTTTACGGCGCTGCTCGGGCGCTTGGGCCTTAACCAGAAAGAAAGGCTGACACTCCTCACTTCACCTAAAGCGGGAGACAATTTGATGACTTCGCATCTAAAAAAAGTAGGTAGTAGGAACTACAAAACAAATGAAAACCTATCCATTTGTTTATTCTAATTATTTGTGTGTATGTGTAAGTGGATTTATAATGTGAGTGTTTTAGGATCGCCACATACGGACCACACGCGATAGCCACAAACCCCGCCACGAGAAACTACAAGTGACTACAAAGGAAACTGAAGCGCGCGACTGCCACTTGTGGCCGGTGACTGCTACTTTTTTTTTAACCCGTATGCGCAGTATCATAGTGGACTCTGACGTAGAAGGTTTAAATGCGCCAGTGGTGTGTGACAGCGTTTTGTATCTGCGTTTAGTGGTCAGTGCAGCCCCCCTAGCCAAGTTACAACCGTTTCGCTTGCGTCGAACGCTTCGAGGTGACCTTGCCGCCAATTCTTTTGTTCTGACCGCGTGACTGAGCGTTGAGGCGACGTCATTCTCGTACATTTGAAGCTTTCTACAAGCGTTAACTATTTTAGATTAGCAACTTGGCTAGGGGTACAGGCCACAAGAACCAAGCAGCAGTGATTTGTAGCGTTTGGTGGCCAGCGGCGTCAACCATGTGAGGCGAATCCATATAAAAAGTATGACAATTATAGGAAATACAATTGCCGTCACGGATCTTGAGCGCTGGCTTCAAGTTGTGCAGAAGTCAAATATTCGGTCTCTTTAGTGGTGCGAAGTGAGACGCGGCTCGCCGCGCCATCGCGTCATAGACGTCACTCCTGATTCGTTCCCCGCTTTGCTGCATGTATCTAACAACGAAGACGATTGGCTCGCCAATGTATGGAATGCGCAAAGCGATTCCCACTCTGACACTCAGCGCTCAAGATCCGTTTCGGCAATTGTATGCCGGTGCCGCGGTGGCGGCGTTAGTGGCCCGTGTGCGATGACCTTTAGTGAATGGTGTGCGTTTAATTTCTGATAAAACTTAAATTGTTGGCAGATGTATTTAGCACTTTACATTATTTTCCGTCTTTAGTGTGAAAACTTTATGCACAAGTAAAATAAACACTATACGTATTTAAAGGTGGATTTATTCTAGAGGTCGTACCTAGGTTTTTTTTTGAGTTGGGAAGTCATTCAATGACTTCTCCTTCTCTGGATGGAGTAAAATGGCGTACCAGACTTTTATTGCCTTCGAGAAGGGTTGGAGATTCTTCCTAAATATGGAGGAATTGAGGCCTAAAGAATCGATTCATTAATAGATGACTTATATCGAGTTCTAGATCGATTTCCTAAAGATCGAACTGTTGGTCACCGTGTAGGTATTGAATCCTAAAAACACGGTACAGGTGATCCTATGTCTCTCTTCCACTGGCGTTTTAAGAGCATTGGCGCTTCTCCAACGTCTGCGCAGCGCCAACGTTGCGCAGACGCGACGTTAACGTCGTGAGTTTCTAGTGGAAAGTGGCAAGCGATCCTGGAAAACCAGCTTTATTATTTTATTTAACTTTCAAATATTGCCATGACGTAGGTAATCTCGTAGATATACACATAGATTTTTAAAAATCACGATATTGACTCTAATTTATGTTTTTTTTTATCGAGCCAACTAATTTATATCATGTTTTAATTTTTACCCAGAGGTTAGGCATATTTATGGTCAATTAAAAAAAAAAAGTGTTGTTCTCTTTTGTATTTGTGGATTTTCAGAGGTCCAACCTGACTTTAACGTCACATCTGCGTAACGTTGAAACGCCAGTGGGATAACGGCCTAATGCATATGACTGGTGAGTAATCGGGTGTACAACATTCACATAACTGTCCCCTCACACGGGCCACAAAAAAACGCCGCTTCAAGCTTCTTTTTGTGGCGGCCTTTTTTGTGGCTCGTGTGCGGTTGTTCCGCCACAAAAATACGCTTGAAGCGGCTTCAAGCTTCTCCGGATACAATGTGTCGCGCACTTCAGCTATTTTTTGCGGCCGCTTGTAGCTTTTTTTGTGGCAGCTTCTAGCGTTTTTATGTGGCGGCGTTTTTTTGAGGCCCGTGTGCGAGGACGCTTAGTAAAAAAAAAAAACAATAAAGAGAAAATAGCTGGAAAAAAAAATCATTTATATTTGCAAGTTTCTGAGATCAATTTACTTTTTTAATTTACTTTGTAAACCAACGTCCCAACAAAGGTGACTTTGCTAGTTTCAATCCGTGTAGACAGCTTAGCATTTGTAATCTATCACCTTCAACGCCCTTGGTAGAGAGGCGCGTTTTCCCAACCATCGAACATGTAGCCGCAACACAAGCCAAGGTCACCTTGGTTGGAACGCTGGTTTGCAACCATGTCGTCAACCCTTTAAAAACGAAGATTGTGATTTAAGATCTGTAACAAAAGCTCAGTATCTTGCAAACCCATTCAAAAACAGTATAAACATGCGTGCAGATATTGTCCATTGTCCTGGACAATCACCATTTTAGTCGATCTAAGGTTCTTGAACAGTTGCTTAAGAAACAAGAGGTGAGGAGGCTCAAGACATATTGGCGCGTTAAGTTATGAAAACTCTTTATAACTTAAGACCTATAAACCACCCAAAATTTCTTTAAATTGCTATCGGCAAGAAGGAAACCGTGAGGAAACCGGCATGTCCTAGAACCAAAACTTCGAAGACAAGTTACATTCACCAACCCGCACTTGGCCCGCGCGACCCATTCCCATCTCCTGAAAGGAGGCCTGATTCCCAGTGGTGGGAATATTAAAGGGCTGATTATTATATGACGCTTATTATTATATAAAGATAAACTACAATACAAACCAATTTATATGTGATAAAAATTAGACTTAGCAGAACACGTAACTCACCACAGACAAACAGCAGATACCTACTTCAAATTAAAAAAAAAAACCAAAACCACACGCAGTCATAGAAAAAGAAAAAAACATTCGAAATTTAAAAAGTTCGCGTCGTATAAAAGCAACGGAGACTTGGATCGCATTCTATGACTCAGGCAAACTGAGGCGACTCGGCTGTGACTCATTTCCGAGTCAAATTCCTGCTGACGTCACGGGGTGCGTTTGCGCCGACGCATCGCTATTTTAAACTACATTCCTTATTTGAATTGCGCGGTTATAACCAGTGATGCGTGCAAAAAGGATACTGTATTTGTAAAAGGAGGTTGTTTTATTAACTGTTTATGATTCGTTTGAATTAGTGGTTTTAATTAGAATTGTGATGAAAATAGACGGATTCTAATTAGAATTGTTATCATCACTGTCATCGTCAGGTTATGGCAAATAATTATTTACTGAGCTTGATTGTTGATTTTTGTCATAAAACTATTAAAAGATGGCACTACAAAGTGCCAATGCCAGTCATTATTCTGTTATGGTAATTCATCTTGCAGTTTTTTTTAGGTAGGAAATCGTAAAGGGAAAGTTTTTTGATGATGTCCAATCAAATAATTTTCCGTCTAAAATAGTACATTTTGATACAAGTGGAAAAGGTTTGTCGTTCGACCGAGGCTGAGGGAAAATTCTTGCAGTGACTTTCCACGTGTATCAAACAACGTTATTAGGGTTCCGTAGCTAAATGGCAAAAAACGGAACCCTTATGGATTCGTCATGTCTGTCTGTCCGTCCGTATGTCACAGCCACTTTTATCCGAAACTATAAGAGCTATAATGTTGAAACTTAGTAAGTAGATGTATTCTGTGAACCGCATTACGATTTTCACACAAAAAGTGAAAAAAAAAATTTTGAAGGTCCCCCATACTTAGAACAGAAATTCAAAAAAAATTTTTTTCATCATACCCATACGTGTGGGGTATCTATGGATAGGTCTTAAAAAATTATATTGAGGTTTCTAACATAATTTTTTTCTAAACTAAATATAGTTTGCGCGAGAGACACTTCGAAAGTGGTAAAATGTGTCCGTCCGTTAAAACTAAACAAAAATATATGATGTACATTACCATGCAAACCGCCAACGAAAATTGTTTTTTTTAACTAGATCTAGCAAGTAGTTTTTTTTAATACGTCATAAATCTAAAAAAATACGCCATTATTAAAACATCGATCAGTTATTTATAACGAACTATTTGAACTTTTATATTATGTTACTTGCTGCTACGGAACCCTTCATGGGCGAGTCCGACTCGCACTTGGTCGGTTTTCAATTTAACCTACCTACTCGTACTTACGAACAAATAAATAAACGAGGGTTGATGCACTGTTCGTAGGGTTCGCTGACCGCCCAACCTTATACGATACATACAATCAATTGTCGTGGGAGTGAGCTCGAAAACTTTTCCGCACTAGTGCAGAAAGTAGTATCCTAAATCGCGTGTATTTAAAATAACTTACTGTTGTTTCCTAACCTTACCTAGATCATATTTACCTATCTGTCGAGAGAGAGACGAAAACCGACAACAGTGAGGGATTGTTCAAAAGATCCTACTTAATGCCATGAAATGCAAAGGGCTAATGAAGGAGCACAAGTAGGTTTTAGTCAGCAAAAGCCAAACTCGCCCTTCTTCCCTCCACCCAGAGCAAGAGGAATTATTTTATGATTTACGACATCAAAAAAAAAATTACTTATAACAATATACACATCAACTCACTTATAATATAGTATCCGTTAATTATTTTTCTTGTTCCATATTAATAAAATAAATAGAAAAGATAATAAACAATACGTTTTAGTTAAGCTTTCTTTTGTCTGAGTGATGTGTACTATTTGCTGCTCTAAAGAGGCGAGCACACTGTCCGTAGCCTGGAGTATTTTGCTATTTTTTTATTTAAAGATTAACGTACGACACACGTATAATAAATGGGTAAGAAGAAAGATACCGCAAAATATGGATAAAAGCAATATTTATTTCTGAAGAAATTCCTGCGAAGAAGCTGTGGAAACGCTTGAAAGAGTGACCGTGGATGAGAGTCTCTCCCTCTCCATCCAGAGCAGTAGTAGTCATCAAAACCGGACAACCACGAGCCGGACTCGAGCACTGAAGGTTCCGTACAATCTTACCTATGAAAACAATTCAATTCCCGAATTGAGTTATGAAGATCTTTCCGAATTGCAAAAAAGATTTTTTTGTGACGTAACTACAGATTTACAGTTTTCAGATTTTTCTTATACTTGTGCCTTGCTTCCTGCCAAATTTCAGGAATCTAAGTCAACATACGTTTTTTGTGACATAAACGGCCGTATCTTTTTTTTCGTTAACTCAGAAGTCTGATTTTTTCACAGCTGTAAGGTGCCGCAAACCTGAGTATACGGTTTTATTCCAACTCAATACCTTCACGCCTTCCCGAGATAAAGGATCTTGACAGACAGACCGACAGGCAGACATACGGACAATAAAATGATGCTATAAGGGTTCCGTTTTTTCATTTTGCGGCATGGAACTCTAAAAAGACCTTAGTAGGTAATCACAGATCGCGACGAAAGGACCTGACTTCACCCGACACACGCAATACGAACCACATTCTGCCAATCATGTTAACACCTAGGTAGATGTCTAATTTCAGCTCTCAAGACGTCAACTGCCGAGGATCACCTAGATCATACAGAAGACGTTCAACTGTCTGTACCTAATTACGGCTTGGCCAGGGGTACTCAAACCGTTGATTGAGATTTTGGAGTCGATCTTACTGGCTGCACTGCTTATGCTATTCCACGACATGGTCTAGCGTGTGCCTTTCATTAAAATCCGTATAGCTGTAAGAACGTAAAGTAGTAATAAACACACACATATTCGCAAACTTTCGTCTATAATTGTAGTGTGTTCCATTAGGTCATAAGGCGTTTTAAAGTCTTAATGGGGTTCTATCAGCAAACGACTGCATACCTGCAAATCCCAAGACAAGGAAAATCCCACTGTGACATCCAAGGAATTTATTAAAACCATGTTGATAATCACAGAACCCGACGAAAGGACCTGACACACGCAATACAACCACATTCTGCCAATCATGTTAACACCTAGGCAGATGTCTAATTACAGCTCTCAAGCCGTCAACTGCCGAGGATCACATATCATAAAGGAGACGTTCAACTGTCCGTAATTACGGCGTCGCTGGCCCATTGGCGCCTACACCTAGAGAACAGGCTGGGTCAGGGGTACTCAAACCGTTGATCGAGCTTTTGGAGTCAGGTTCGGTAAGCTTTTGAGGTGACCTCTCGTAAACAATGAATCTTGCAGTCCAAATATAATATTGAACCTTTTCATTAGGAAGAACATCGCAAAGGACAGTGCGTTTTTTGAAGGAATGGCTTTTCTCTCCCGTAATAAAAAAGTTTATAATAATATAATTCTGAAAAAATATAACTTACTAGCTTTTGTCCGCGGCTTCGCCCGCGTATATAGAATATAGCCTATGTAACTAAGGAACAAAGCAGCAATCTATTGGTGCAAAAATTTTAGCAGTCGGACCAGTACTTTCAGTGATTACCTCCTACAATCTCCATACAAACTTTGGAACCTTAGGGGGTTTATTTTGGAAAGTTCTTCTTATTCTTTGCACACTTTTAATTTTCTAGGACCAAGGGTTTGTGCTGGGCATTGATGAGTCGGCGTTCTTTCCTTCAAAAAATATTGTCGCTCTTTTTGTCCATAAGTCCGGCTAAACTGGCTTGTCTGTCCGACTGTTCTGTTTTCAGATCTGGCAACCCTAGGCAGGAGAATGTCTCCCAGGGTCGTTTGTGTGGAAAATCAGGCAATCTCTTGATGCCTAAATACCCATTGAGTGTTCCTAAATTAACCTAGTTTGAGTAAACTTTCTTATATCCTAAATCAGCGTCCAAGTCTGAGCACCACTGCACCAGGCCAAGTGTAAATACGCTGTAAAGCAAAGTCGTTCGCGTGCCCATCGCACTTTACAGCATTAATTAATAAGAAAAACGCGTCACGGCGCAACAAGCGGCTCGCGCGGGTTTTTTGCAACCGCATACCCGTCCGGAAACGCACGCGCGAGCGCCATTTTTTGCCGTAATGCATTAATGCCATCGAGAGCAATGGCCTGTTTGCAAAATGATCTAGCTAGCAGCTATTTGAAGGGTTGTGTGCGTTCCTGTTATGTGTTGTTATTGTTTATGGTTTTGATGTCAGTTTTAGATGCGCAAGAGTGGTTTTTGTTAATGAAGTGATTTATGTATTCGTATTTTAAAGTTATGTATTCGTATTTTTAAGCTATTAAGATAAGGTAAAGTAGAATGACAGCATCACGATAATATGCATCATTAAGATGAGAGAAAAGGGTAGGTAGTTACATTGTATAACTTGAGTGAATAGATTGCTTCTAGGCAAGCGTGTTCCATCGTCGGCCATATCATCGCTTACCATCAGGTGTGATTGTGGTCAAACACGAGGCTATCCATAACTAAAAAAAAAATTATTAATCCGACAGCTGTCACCAGCCTTTTTTTAAAAAAGGTGGGAAATCATCTAATGACATTTCCCGCCCTTGGGCGGAGCGGGAGGGCGTGCCAGACTTTTACTGACAAAACCCACTCCTAGTTTCTTCGTTGTCTTGCATTCCAGGGCCAGGTTTTCCTTTTGGAAGCGAACCCATGGCCCCGGTAGGATTCAACCCTGCTAGGCTCCTACGGTTTGCTGACATCGGTGAAGCGCGCGTGAAAAACTCGCGCTGTCAAACCCACACCATCCTATAGCAATTGTAATGTAGTTTAATATTATTGGATAGTAAATCAGCGAAGACAGTGTTTTCGGGTAGGCAAGCAACCAGGAAGTCTAACCAAGCAGAACTACTCAGTGACTCACAGACAGTGACCGCCAGAAGCCGATGCATAGGGATGAGGCTTATAGGAAAGATTCCGAAGAAATGATGATGATTAAATCGGCGAAGTTTTCTTTAGTACCGTACATCTTTAGTTTCTAGCAGTTGTCTGGCTTGTTGATCTAGTGGCTAGTGACCCTGACTACTATGCCAGAGGTCGGAGGTTAATTCCTACCCAGAACAAATGTTGTGGGATAAGCACAACCATTTTTTCTGTGTCTGGGCGTAATTTATCTATATTAATATGTAATTAGAAATGTATGAGTATGTTTATCAGCTGTGTACTCATAACACAAGCTCTGCTTAGCTTGAGAATCGACGGCGTTGTGATAGTTATGGATTATTTTTAGTTTTACAGTTCTACCTTTTTGAAATTTAGATCACAGCAAGATAAGAATCAGCCTTACAATGTTCCCACTGCTGGGACTCAGGTCTTCTCTCTAGGAGAAGGTATGTGTATCTTGGTGAATGTTATGTTTATAATTTTAGGACATGTTAGTTTCCTCATGAAGTTTTCCTTTGCTGTTTTGAGAGCAGTGGTAAATGATACCAAACACGTCGTATTTATCTCCACTTTTATTTTTAACACGTTACTTTTGGTCCGCTAGAGGGTGCCATATCGAGTTTTTTGGCACGTCACGTAGCCTATGTTCAGCGGACAATTAAGACGGTTCTAACGATACCTCATAATATGTCGAGTTCCGATAAGGAGATTAGGAGCTATGAGGGAACAGATGAACACACTCACATATGTACATACATAGCCTATCAAAATCATAACGCTCCTCTGGCTTGACCTACTGGGGTCAGGTTCAGTCTACTGGGGCCAGGGTTAGTTTCTAAAGATAGCTCAGCCCCGGTACGAAAGGCAACGAAGAAACAGGAGTCGGTTTTTAGTCAGTAAAAGTCTGACACTATCTCCCGCTCCGCCCAAGAGCGGGGGATGTCATTAGATGATTTTCCCACCGAAAAAAAAACCCTGGTTTGGCTTTGCCGTAGTCGGATAAAAACTAATGTAGTAGATGACTGAAAGGAACTAGGTCGTTTGTTCGGAAACGTTCGCGTCGTCGCACGCTTGCTAACACGCGCTCATTTCCTTCATTCGTGACTTCATTATGTACCTCTGGACTTCTGGTACATGTTTCTGGCATGTTAGCTGTCAGACTTCCAAATTGTCAGATTGCTTTCTTTAGTTTAATGGTTGCTAGCGTATGACTTTGACTGCTAAACGTAGAGTCCTGAGTTCGGCACCGGAGGCACAAAATAGATAGGTACAGAAGACAATCTCATGTATGTACTTCACTTTTTATACCTATGCTCGGTGGACTAACGAGAAGAGAGAGAGAACGAGAACGTTTGAGCCGGAAAAGTTCGACGAGTGATCCGAGACGCGACCGAGACATCGTGTCCGTGGGCGGTGTCTATGTGTGCGTTGCTCGAGCGCGCTTTGTATGTAGATTGACTTCTGTACCTACGACATTATTTGTTTGACTATATTAATTTTATTTTATTTTTTGTTGACATTATTATTAGTAGGTATTATAATCTCTGACATATATTAAGTATCCATAATGTTTAATTTATTACAATTTTGCATGCCTAATTTGGTGAAACACAGTTTGCTGAGGATTCACATGACATACAGAAATGTATAATTGATTGTACTGTGTGCTGCAATAAAGATTTGACTTTGACTTTGACTTTATTTATTTTGTGCCTGAAGCCCTACCACGACCTGTAAACGCGATCCTTTTTACGACCTAAACTGACATGTTAAAGGGATGTAGCAATATAGGGTATAGGTACATAGGGCCCCATCCCTGTTTTTCGCTTGCATGACTGACTTTTAACACGTCATGATAAGGCCTCTGGGTTTGGCAGTATTAAAATAAAATATTTAAACAGATGAACGGAGTTTAATTAAGGCGTATAGTCCCTTGAACCATCTGACCGAAATTATGTGAACGCAACTCTCGCACTCGCCTAGGCGGCAGTACGCAAGTCTGTGCATTTATTTGCGGCCAGCAGCGCCCGGAAAGCGCTTTAAATCCATTTTCTCTGCGAGATATTGATTGATTTACATATGCAATGTTCACTTTGAAGAATATTTAACCACCAATTTTTATGTGTAAAAATGTTTCTAAAGGTCCAAGCCGTTTCGAAGGAGTAGGGAAAAGTTGCGAAAAGTTGCGAAATTGCTAAATAATTTTTTTAGACAAAAGTATTAATTGCACGAAAAAATCAAATGTTGATATTATTGTTCATAAATCTATAATAAACATATAGTTTTTTCAAACCAATTGACCTAGCCGTTACGGAGGAGTAGGCCTCAGAAAATCACTGTTTTATGGCACTTTTCGGGCGCTTGGCCCTTAAGTTAAATAAATATGATAAATGTCAGCATAATTTTTTTTTTGTTTGGTATTCTAGTAACTGAAAAGTTGAAAGGAAATCGTTTGTCTTGGTATGATCATGTAAAGAGGAAAGATGAAAAGCATTTTGCTAAAACAGTTATGAATTTACATGTGGATGGATGGAGAGGGAGAGGGAGGCCAAAGAAAATATGGATGGATTGTATAAGAAGTGATATGAAAGAAAAGGGATTAGTGATAGCGTGAGAACAGGACAGAATGGAAGAAAAAAGCGTGTTGCGGCGACCCCAAATAAAACGGGACTAGGGCAGGAAGATGATGATGATGATGATGAATCTAGTGAGTTATTAACTACTGTGTTGCGTGTCCCGGGTTCGATTCCCGCACAGAACAAAATTAAATATTTGTATAGTTGTTCCGGATCTGAGTGTCTTGTGCAGGTATGTGAGTTTACATATTTGTGATACAGAAGTACTTACCTACCACGAAACTTTGACAGCACGTTGGGCTCAGTGGTTAAGAGATAGGCTGCTGCTACTGCTTCGATTCCCGCATGGTACAAATATTTTTATGGCCTACAGATTCTTGTTCCGAGTCTGGGTATCTTGTGTTTGTGCGCCCACAATACAGCGTTATTCCCAGGGTGGAGCAAAGATTTTTTTTCTTCTTCTTCTGAGTCAGTACACTCTTCCCAGAGTGGTCGTGGTCATCACTGTGAATCACGATGAGTGATCATCTTTGTAATGCGGCGCCATTCATCGCGGACTACAGCTTTCCGGGTAGTCAGAAACCGAGCACTTAGTTGCGGCCTTGATCTGGTCTGTCCATCTCAGATCATCAGACCCTCTATGGGCGGAGCATCGCCGTGCCCTCGTGGGGGCGATCGGCGGCGGAGACCTCTCGCGCCGGGCCTTGGTTGAGGCCATGGTCCGGAGCGAGGAGGAGTGGCAGGCAGTCGCCGACTTCTGCGAAGCAGTAATGCTCGCAAAGGAGGAGGCCGAACGCATCAGGCAACGGCGTTATCGCCGCCGCCGCCGCCGGGATTCTGATCCCGATTTCCGGCCAACGTAGGCGCGGGCTTGCGGACAGTGAACAATGGGTAGCTTACTGTCCGGCCGTCCGGTAACTGTCCGGACCAAGCCCAAGTCGTCGACGGCGCGCACTGTTCCCGCGCGCCTCAAGGAGTTGTCAGCAACAGCAGGGACCCAGCCGGGTCGAAGCCTACTGGGGCCAGGGTTATTCGAAAGGGCGCTCGAGCCTCGGTATGAAGGCTAGAAGGAACGGGGTGGGTCTTTTAGTCAGTAAGAGTCTGACACTATCTCCCGCTCCGCCCAAGGGCGGGGGAAGTCAATGCATGATTTTTTCCCACCATAAAAAAAATAAAAAAAAATCAGACGCTCTATGGAGTCATTACTACGACGAGATACATGGCCGAGGAAGGGCAAAATGCGCGACTGCACTGTGGATGACAGGCGCTGTCTGAAGCCGAGTATTTTTAAAATGCAATCATTCGTACGAAACTCTGTCTACGATACGTTATTTTTTTTTTAAAGTACTCTTATATTTCTCTAAATCATTATCATTATAACTTATCTAATAGATACCTACAGTTACTTCTGGACTACATATGCACAATAACGGCGTACTTAAGTAGAGAATTCTTTAAGCAAATAAAATAAAAATGTAGGGATAATATCTATGAACCTATCATGAATAAATCATTGCACTAGAGAGATTGTTGATTTAATGAAGTATCTATGGCAATTTAATTGAAAAGTTAAATCATACGGTTTTTTTTATTACATATAATGAAACAATCATCATTTTTTATGTGCTATAGCTTCTGCTAGCGACTTTACTCACGTATGAGTAGAAAAATATCCTAAGAGAACTTTAGTTAAGCGAAACAAGAAACACGTGTTAAGTATTTCTATATAAAGAATCTATGTAGGTACAAAAAATAAAAAATAAATAAAATAATAATAATGTATGTATGTGTATGTATGTCTGTGTATGTATCTATGTGTGTGTCTGTGTATCTTTGTATGTATGTGTTAGGTGTCTTTAAGGTAAGAGTGAATAGGCTCTTAATAAACTAGTGCCCCTCACCGTCAACGACTGCATCACTGCTTACCATCTGGTGGGATCGCAGTCAAGCACTAGTTTATACTAATTAAAAAAAAAATCATGACAGTATCATGAAAACTCACAAAGTTATAAGCTTGCTAGTTCAGCAAAAATACATAGTCACCGGGCCATCCAGGCGACTGAACACACAGCTTCTTGCTGGCTCTAATGCCCGCTATGACCTGCGGTGACCTGTGTTGATGGTGTCTAACTGACCGTTTATAATATTTTTGGAAAAAAAACTATAAGTAACATGGTGTAAAAACTATTGGTAAGGGAAGGGCCCTGTGATGACAGCGCAATTTAACAAGAACTTTACCCATCGCATGTCAGTTCAGTTCATTAACTCAGTTTCAATGCCCCCGACATCCCTGCAGTCTTTTCATTAAATATTTGACCCCACATGTGATGCGGCCAACGCTCTTACACACACACATTCCACTACGCCCAAACTTGAGACCAAAGAATTGAAACATGACAACAAACGTGGAAGTATTTTTTAAGGTATTTTCCTTATTTTTTGGAAAAGATATTCTGCTTCAGGGGAGCTTCAAGGGACCACAGTAGAGATGTGTCGTTGTCGGCAATACCTATTGCCTTGAAGTGGGAATATTGGTGGCAATATTGCCCGAAGTATGAATATTGGTGGCAATATTGCCCGAAGTATGAATATTGGTGGCAATATTGCCCGAAGTATGAATATTGGTGGCAATATTCCCATATTGCCGGCAACGGCACATCTCTAGACCACAGACTTGAGTATATATTTTTAATTTCAACTCGATACCTTCACGCGTTCTCGAGATAAAGGGTCTTGATAGAGAGACAGACAGTCGGACAGACGGACGGTCAACAAAATGATCTTATAAGGGTTCCGTTTTTTTCCTTTTGAGGTACGGAACCCTAAAAGAGCACGAAACGAAACAGTCTTCAAACACATTACTAAAGAATATGACCAGCCAATTAAGCACTACACAAGAAGATTCTGAAACAAACACTTCGCTCATTAAATAAACATCTGCAAACGATTGGAACTACGCAGAAAACAAGGGTTTTTTATTGAAAAATTGTCGCTTGAATCGGAACAGTATTGCGTAGGTGCACCAGCTCTATAGGTAGGCATTTATCTTGCAAGGGTCACGGGCGGGGAGTCGACGAACCGATGACATTGAGCAGCAAGGTGCCCTAAACATTCATTTATCTCCGTTCGTATTAACTCGCTGGAGAATCGAGAGGATTCCTTTTTAGTAATTTTCGCGATTTATTTATCCTTTCGAATATCGTAATTAGAGACACAGTAGAAAGACAATGACAGAGCGAATCACGTTCCCTTGGGGTTTAATGAATTAAACTTCATGTACAATTAGTGGTACATAAGCGGACTTAATGCAACAAGGCATTCTCTACCAGTCAACCTATGTGTTAAAACGACAACACTGTGGTAGGTTTGCATAATAAATAAAAAACACATATTTCAAACAGAAAAAATACCCACCCTAGGTTGACTGGTAGAGAATACCCACCCTAAGTTGACTGGTAGAGAATGCTCAAGGCAATAAATAAATAAAAAAGTAAAATAAGTTATTTATAAATACATTTAAAATTATAAACTAAAATAAATACTATGAAAAATACCAAATCACTAGCTTTTGCCCGCGGCTTTGCTCCCGCTCTATCCTACTCTACCCTACTCTACCTTACTCTACCCTACTCTACCCTACACTACCCTACACTACCCTACACTACCCTACTCCACCCTACTCCACCCTACTCTACCCTACACTACCCTACTCTACTACACTACCCTAATTTTTTTTTTTTTTTCATAATAACCTCACACGAACAACTAAGGTTGAGAGGAGTTCAAATAATAGTTTCAAATTTTACGCTTGAAGGAATGTTTACTTTCAGCTCTTTTGATTCATAGTAAGCAATTGGAGTTAATGATGGAACATCTCGTTAATGAAGAATTTATTTTGGCTACAGAAGTATCTAGGAGGATGGAAGATAATGGAAACTGAATGACTCTAGGATGCTTTTGAAGAAGTAGTATAGTCAACTTGATAGTTCTGAGTTTTAATATAAAAGTAACCATTCACGTTAGAGTATACCTGACAGGTCTGCCTGTACAGTTTTACCTACCTGCCAGGTAAGCTTTTACAGAAACCTGCACAGTTGTGCGGTTTACCTGTATAACTCAACTGTACAGGCAAACCTGTGAGGTATACCCTAGCGTGCATGGCTACCTAAACATCTTGCAGGCGATTCCCTGCAGGCGTAGACAGAGTCACGGAGAGATAAAGAAAACCCATAAAAATACATTTACCTAAAAGATATATGTTAACGCTTCTGCCAGTAACCGAACGCAAACGGAAACAGCAAAGTTACTGTTGAGGTAAAGAGGTAAGAAAAATAATAAGCCCCATAATGTTCCCACTGCTGGGACTCAGGAGGCTTGAGTTTTTAAGTCTCTCTAAGAGAGAAAATGAGCTGTAATCCACCACGCGGGCCCAGTGCGGAATGGTGGATAGGTATTGATGTTCTAGGACATCTTTTTTGGTGAGAAAATCATCCAATGACATCCCCTCTCTTAGGCGAAGCGTGTCAGACTTTTACAGACTCCTGGTCGTTCTTTGCCTTCGTCCTAGAGCCCCGGGTCTCACTTTCAGACTGCCCGTAGCCCCTGTAGGCTTCGACCCTGCTGGGCTCCTACGGTTTGCTGACATCTCCTTGACGCGCGCGTGGAACAGTACCTACGCGCTGACATGTTCTAAGACATGCCTCACAATGTTTTCCTTTACAGGTGAAAAATAAATAAATAAATAAAAACTCAATAAAACGCACGGTCTCTAGACCAGTCAATTAGTTGTATGATAATGATAACAATATCTACTATTAAACACAAAAACTAGTCTATAAAGAGAAACGTTTAATTTTATAAGGAAAAAAAATATAACAAGCTACCACACTTCGTGATAGCTACTGTTGTGTTACAAATGAAAATAATTGTGGACGAGAATGCATTTGTTACTTTTTTTTAATCATCTTGTCTAGGATATTTGTAGTGTTGCTAGGTTTAAAATTCGCATGGAATGTGGGATTTTTTTTTAAGAACTGAATTTAAGCAAAAGATTTACCGACTTACGAGTTGTAGGTTGCGGGTTCAAACCCAGCCAGGCGCATTACTTTGTGTAATTTATTTCATCACCACTGCTCTCAAAATGGTGAAGGAAAACATCATGAGGGAACCGGCATGTCCTAGAACCAAAAATTCGAAGACAGTGACATCCACCTAACCGCTGGTAGATTACGGCCCATTCCTTCTCTTAGAGAGGAGGCCTGAGTCCCAGCAGTGGGAACATTATAAGGCCGACTATGCTATTTAGTTGGCCTATATTGTTCCATGCTTGAGGATAAGTCTTCTCCAAACCATGCCAAGAACTATTAATCCCTATAGACAAAGTGAAAAGTCGTCTATTAGGCTCTAGGGCCAAATTAAAAAAGCACAATACAGATTTTTAAAATGATCAGAGAGCTCAAGATATACCTATAGGTAGGTACTTACAATTAAATTAACCGAAATTATCTTTTAGGAGCAGGAAATCTGCAGAAACGTTAGAAACAGTTACCGTGGCCCTAGAATACAAAGAGCAAATGAAAGAGCATAAATGAGTTTTTAGTCAGTAAAAGTCTGACTCGCCTTTTCACTCCACCCGAGAGCGAGAGAATCAATTTGATGAGTTCATTCCTCAAAAAAAAGTAAGTAATAGATATTGTCTATTCCAGCTACCTATTGGTCCTACTGGGGCCAGGGTTATCCGAAAGGGCGCTCGAGCCCCGGTATGAAGGCTAGACGGGACGGGGTGGGTCTTTTAGTCAGTAAGAGTCTGACACTATCTCCCGCTCCGCCCAAGGGCGGGGGATGTCAATGCATGATTTTTCCCACCATAAAAAAAAAGCTACCTATAGGTAGGTACTTTTTTTTCCTGTCTCTCTTCGAAAACTAGATTAATCTCTGCTTCTAACACCCTCAAAGGAATGCACATACCAACTTACAATCCTGAACCTCCGAAGAATTTACCACAACTTAACTACCTACATACGTCGTATAAATATAAAATCAGAAACAGGTTTCTCGTTACGAACCAGCACCTGGCAACACTAGCATACTTAGCTCGCCGCCCGACGTCGGCTGGCGCACGCCACTAATTGCGATCATAGCGAGTTCCATAATGCATCTGTGGTAATGTGGGGGATACTTACCCAGCGTATCGTAAAACACGCGATGGCCTTTTTTCATTGGTGCATCGGACCGAGTGACGGGTGGAGAAAAAAGAAACGAGGTTAGTCTAGAACGGTATCACGAAAAAAAACTTGGGTCACCGGCCGCTTGGACTTGGATGAGGAACTGTGGAACCAATAAGGAAGTACGCGAATTTACTTGAAGATTTTTTTTTTCTCTGTGAGGTTACTAGTGACGTGACTGCTGGCCCCAAGTTCGATCTTCTTGTTGGGAAGTGTCTATTCTATTTTATTTTTTATTAATGGCAAGTAGAGCCGGTGTCGATGGGAACGAAAGGTTCTGGAATGGCAACCGCGTACCGAAAGACGCAACGTTGGAAGGCCTCCCACAAGGTGGAACGATAACCTGGTGAGGGTCGCGGGAATCCGATGGATGCGAGATGCAAAGGACTGGTCATTATGGCGACACTTGGGGGAGGCCTATGTCCAACAGTGGACGTTTTTCGGTTGAAATGATGATGATGAGGATGAGAGCCGATGTCGACTATTCTGCCAATGTCTAAAGTAAATTGGAAAAGCAAGTGTGTATAATTGTTATTACAGAAAATGAAAATGGAGTAAGTATAGACCTAAAATTCTTCATACGGTTGAACTTGACGGGTTGGTATTGGACTGAAACAAACAAAAAATATATTAATATTATAATTGCTAAAACATTAAACATACTTAAACCACGATACAGATGATCGACGGCTCGCACTGTTCCCGCGCGCGTTCAGGAGTTGTCAGCAACCGCAGGTGCCCAGTAGGGTCGAAGTCTACTGGGGCCTAGACGGTCTGTTTCCGAAAAATAGGCTCGGCCCCGGTATGAAAGGCAAGAAGGAACGGGGTGGGTTTTTTAACCGGTAAGAGTCTGACACTATCTTCCGCTCCGCCCAAGGGCGGGGGATGTCATGTGCATGATTTTTACGCACCAAAAATAAAACTATACAGACGAAATATGTATTTAAACTTGACTCATATTTTTATATTATTATTGTGACGAAATGAAGATTATCAGCACCACAAGCAGTTCTGGAGAAGGATGTGTTAGGAGGGCGGGGATTGGACAATGTCAGGTTTTCAATTAGGTAGATATTACCTACTCAGTACCTAGTTGCCAGCGTTGGGAAACCGGAATCTGGGCTTCATGACTTTAGGCTCACCATCTAAGTAAAGAAATGTAAGTTTGAGTGTGACATTCTATACTCGTAGTTGTCTAAAAGCAACTGTCAATGAGGAAGAACTTGGATTTTTTTTTAACCGCTGGTTTTTTCCTGCATTACTATGTTTGTCAAGTACCTACATTCGTTAGCGTGACTAGGTGTCCTACTGGATATGAGGTCCTGTGTCCGGTTCTCATGTCGCATCGTTTTAGATTTGAGACAAGTCCTCCAAACTGTCTCCAACCCCTGTAACTCCTTAAAGCCAGAATCTCTTATTTCCAATTTTCCTTTCGCAATATGATGGAAGAAATTTCTGTAGAAATAAACATTTTCTATATACCTACCCAAGTCAATTGGTGCGATTGTTTTTTAGCAGCTAACCCGCGTGAGTCGTGCGTGATTATGCAGGTAGAGGCAATGACGTACTTATAGGTAATATTAGAGGACCCAATAGAGTTTCTTAAAAATGTCTCGTTATGTAAATCGACAGCTCATCGGAACGTTTTCAATTAGGTATTTAAGTACTGAGTTATTAAGTTATCTACTATACTGATTTGGTCTAGGATCATTAACTCAAAAATAAATGATACCTAACTTATTATTATTGTACACTAAATATGAATGAATATAAAGAATGTTGATGCAGATTGCAGATATTATTAATATTATAAAAACCGCTTGCTACAGCTGTTCGCAATAAATTCACGCACTTTCTGTACACTAACGCCATCTATTCTAGTAGTTTAAAACCACAAGAAACTATTTTATGTTTTGATCTCTAACTTTGCTAAAATTGTAAATTATAATTAATTATTCTATCAAGTAATCAATTTAATTAGGTATGTATGAATTCTTTAAAAACGAATTCTTTAGAGAATATTTCGTTAAGTTCCAACATGTAGAAAATTGCATTTCCAAACGCAATTCCAAACGTCTTATTTGACATTGTGGAATTCGAAATGACATCAAAATATTTTGACATTCTATTCTACGTACCCAAAACGTATGAGGATTATTCAGTGACGAAAATACTAGGAAAATAATTTTCGTATTTATAAGAGCAGTATACAGAAATAAGGTCTAAAACAAAGATACTCAGTTTTTAAAACAATGACAATGTTTAGCAGGACCTTAGTTTCAGTGTTTTTACTTTATTTATGGTAAGTAAACGTACTGTTTTCAGACTACCATGTAAAAGTAACGAACAGTTTATTTATGTAACCTTGGACTTTTTGCAGCTTTGATCATGTTTCGATGCTGATACAACGAAGTCACCACCGCATATTATTTGGAGATGCATTAAGTCCTTACGCATTTGAAAAAGATTGGGATTTTCTAATGTTCACCCAGCAGTGGCCCAGTTCTAAATGTAAAGGTTGGATTCACAATAAGCCCAGTCACCACTGCGTCTTCCCTAAAAACCAAAATTCTTGGACTGTTCACGGTATTTGGCCAACAAAGACGGGAACTAAAGGACCTTTCAATTGCAATAACACCTGGCGTTTTGATCCAGAACAGGTTAGACCCATTGAAAGTGATTTAGAAGAAGCTTGGACCAATGTTGAGAAAGGTAAACATTTTAAATTATTTTTTTTATATAAACACTGTAGGTAAAACAGACTTTAGGGGCCCAGCTGGGTCGAAGCCTACTGAAGCCATGGTTGATGCGAAAGAGATCCCTGGAGCCCAGGAACAATGGCAAAGAAGGAACAGGAGTGGGTTTTTAGTCAGTAAAAATCTGACACTATATCTATATCAGTATGGTCACAAAATAAATAAGTACAGAAGTCAATCTCATGTATGTACTTCACTTTTTATACTTACGCTAGGCGATCGCACACACGCCAGTGCGTTGCGCCGAACTGTATGAGCGCGACCGGGCGATTGAGCCGAGATATCTTCTCCGTGAGCGGTGTCTTTGTGTGCATTGCTCGATCGCACTTTGTATGTAGATTGTCTTCTGTACCTATCTATTTTGTGGTATGGTTTCCGCACTTAGTCCCATGCAGACCATTGCAGTAGTCGAAGTCTGACACTATCTCCTGCCCCGCCTAAGAGCGGGGGATGTCACTAGATGATATTCCCACCCAAAAAAAAGGCGAAACACACACATTGTGTAAAAGATGACACTTCTATAATAGAGGTGTAGGAAAAAAAATGGAAGTCATGCTACACAGACACCGATGATTACAATGCATTTACAGGACAATAATAATGTCTTATTTTATCACTTTCATATTAAAAAAAATCTGCAACAAAGGTTATCAAAAATTGCTAAAGTCAGTAACCTACTTAATGACTAATAATAATACTAGCTGTTGCCAACGGCTTCACCTATGTGATAGTAGACAATTATCCCCAGGGAACACAATCTTAGGTAAAAAGTATCCTAGATGCTATTCTAAGATCTAGATTAGCTGTGTACTAGGTTTCATTGAAATCCGCTCAGTAGTTTTAGTATGAGAGTAGGTAAGTTTGTTTATAAACTTTTACGTTTATAATATTAGTAGGATTATATATACCATAAAAAAAATTCTACTGTTTTATTTCTGGATGACCATATTTTTTCATGAAAATATGTGAACCCTTTATGTTAGAAAAACTTCTTTTTAAAAAGTTTATTTTCTTAAAAAAAGAAATATGTGACTTAATTTCAAGTAAATAAATGGCATGGCATACAATCCTTTACATTAAATTTTTCCACATTCATTTCATCATGCACAACAATTGTTTAAATTGTTGTTTGCTTGTCATTAGATTGTTATGTTTGCTATCTTCGCCAACAATAAATGTTTAGATAAATAAAAATGTGTAATCTCTCAAGTATTTAAAAGGAATACTTACAATATTTGCCATTGAAAGGCCTGTTGGTCTAGTGGTTAGTGACTCTGACTGCTATGCCGGAGGTCGTGGGTTCGATTCCTACCCAGGTGTTTGTGTGATGAGCACGACCATTTGTTCTGTGTCTGGGTGTAATTTATCTATAATATGTATGTATTTAGATATATATAAGTATGTTTATCAGTTGACTAGTACCCATAACACAAGCTCCGCTTAGCTTGGGTCTAGACGGCGCTGTGTGATAGTTGTAAAAAAAAAAAAAATCAGACATTGATATTTATATTCCTCAACATTCACATAATGCCATCTGGTACAAACTAAGCAGAGCTTATAAATGCTATGAGTACTAAACAACTGATAAACATACTTAAATATTTCTAAGTGCATACATACATATCATAGATAAATTATGCCTAGATGCAGAACAAATGATCATGCTTATCACACAAACATTTATCTTGGGCGCATAGCAATTAAAGCCACTAATCACTAGACAAACAGAACAGGCCAGTCATGTGATGTACCTATGTCGAGCTGATGTCTACAACTTCATGTCCAAATCATGTACTTTGTGTATGGGTGGGAAAAGAGTGTTACTCAGTCCACCTCAGCTCTTCAAGGAAGGCCAGCAGCAACCTGGTACAATGACTATTTCACAGTGGATACCTGTAAGCCTAGTCGACTTACGACCGTTTCGTTTCGATTCTCTTGCGTCGAACGCCTCGAGTTGGCCACGTCTCCAATACTTTTGTTTTAATCTTTTTAATAATCTTTGTCCCAATTGACGTTAGACGTCATCTCAACGCTCAGCCATGCGACTAAGTTTGGCCATGTGGTCAGAACAAAGGAATTGAACCAAATCGAGGCGTTCCACACAAAAAATCAAAACGAAACGGTGGTAACTTGGTTAAGGCGGCAGGCTCTAATATCTAGCGAACACTGGGAATCTTGGAAGCAGATTCTCACCAAATATTGATTTGCGATAATAAACTCATACTTTAACTACATACTCATACAAGTAAAATAGTCTTTCGTGAATCATGAACAATATTTATCTATAACAAAATAAACCGAATGAGGAAACTCAATTCAAACAACAAATTAATTGTTACTATGTTTAGAAATACATTATTATGCTCTGTATTTTCCAGAAACTCAAATCTACGACTTGTGGGCTCACGAATGGAACAAACACGGGACCTGTGCGGCCATGATTGAACCTTTCAACAGCCAACTGAAGTACTTCAGCAAAGGCATTGATCTCCTGAATAAATACCACATGACTGACATGCTCAATGCGGCCAACATCATCCCATCTGACACAGTAGCGTTAAATGCTGAAGATATCAACAAGGCTGTGGTGGAAAAACTCGGGATAAGACCGGTGATACAGTGTGAATTTGAAGATGGAGCACAGTACTTGATCGAGCTACGTATATGCTTTGATAAACAGCTGAATGTCATGGAGTGTCTAGGCGAGCATGAAGTGAACGGTCTACTTACAAACTGTAATACAGCTAAAGGCATTATCTATCCGACTCAACATCAGGAACCGCCACCAAAGACATACTTGGTACAACTGCTCAAGTTTGTGAACTGGGTACAATGGTTTACATTGTAGTTTTATAGTTTACCCCCGGGTTAATGAGAATCTAACCAAATCAATTAAATAAAAGTAAATCAATTCCATTTCATAATGAATCAGTTAGTTGATACATGCCATAGTTTTTATTTTTTCATTTAATGCTATGCAGGTATATGTATAATTAATTGACAGTCTAGCCAAATCAATCAAATTAAAGTAAATCAATTTCATTGAAATCAATCAGTTTGCTGATACTTGCCATAGTCTATTTTTTCCATTTAATACTGTGCAGATATGTAATTAATTGATAAACTAACCAAATCAATCAAATTAAAGTAAACCAATTTCATTTAAATCATTTATTTAATGCTGTGCCAATATGAAATTCAATAAGTACTTTATAATTTAGGTAACTTATATTTTAATGCTTTTTCTATTATTTTTTATTAAGATATAAATTAACTTGTGTTTTTAATATTCTGTGTACTTAATTCAGTGCAATAAGTTTTATTTTTTCAGTCATAAATAGAAAAGTTAAGTTAAATTAAGTTTTATTGTAAAGACGCGTTATTGCAAAAACCAATTATCTGCAATTTTTTTAACAAAATTAAGTTAAATATAGCTATCGATTCCTCTCATCAAGACGAATCTACAGGTAAAACCGGTTATTAGTTATGACACTTATTTACAAAAATATCTTCGGTAAAAAGTAAATACTTAACCTACAGATTTGATCGAATATAATAATAATATAATACAAAAATGTTTATGCATTTAGTTGGTTTTTGCATAAAGAGTACGATTTGATGTTTTGTGGACTCTTCACTACTTCGAAACTATAGCTGTATATGTATGTAACTTATAGACCTTGCCTTTCAGTAGTGCCGTAACAAGCCTTTTATACGTCCGATGCGAGATCTATAACTACGCCTCTAGATAAAACTTGCCAAGTTCGAGTCAGACTCGCGCACGAAGTGTCCTGTGTTACCCTTTGGGTACGGAGCCCTAAAAAGTGGAATACAACCAAAAAGGACTAGATATAAAAACTTGCGGTCCTCCAGGGACTGCGCTCTGTGTCTAGGCACCTCTGGCACCCCCCTAGCTACAGCACTATCTTTCAGTATCGAATGGGTACACTTACCCATTCGATATTAAAAACACACTTGTTTTTAATATCGTTTTATATTAAAAACACATTTGTTTTCGATCGTGCGCCCCTGCAAATGTCCATTTCTTACAAGTATTTTTTGTAATGCGAGGAATACGCATACGGGACGTGTATTTTTGTATTTTGAAATCTGCATGCGGGCTAAAATAACATAGGGTGTATAACTCTATTCCACTTTCTGGCTCGCACGACTGACATTTTAACACGTCATGGTATGGCCCCAGTTTCCCACTATAGATCGTCAGCCCATACGAGTAATATCGTAGGTGGCATCTCTATCTTCTTCTTCTTCTCGAATCGATGGTTTCTTTTTCTCTCAAAGTTTTTGGGCCCAGTAGGTTGTCACGTTTATAGCGGCGTTAGTGATGGTTTTTAGGTCCTCCAAAGTGCAGGTGTAGATTTTGGGCCTGCAATAAGTGGGCTATCGTCTGGTGGCATGTCTATTAATTACGTTAAGTAACAGTGCCCGATACGAGATATCTCGTACTTAGACCCCATTAATAAGAATACTTTATTAGAGGCCATTTACGAGATATTTCGTAGTTGGTTTTAACAGTTTCCCTGATTACAATAATACACAAAGTTACCAGATTGAGTCCTAGGCTATAATTATAGCCTCATATAGTTCTCGTTTGTTGTTTTTTTTTCTTTTCTAAATTGCTTTTGGTTTAAAAAATGGCTCCAGTCAGGCTCCTAGCCAATTTTCCATGCCGTCCATTTAAGCCTGGCCGGTTAGCCAAACCAGCAAAATATCTAAAGCAGTTAACCCGTTGTATGCCGGAACGCAGATCTACGCGAGACACAATGGCTTTTTAATTGAGTCACAATTAAAAAGCCATTGTGTCTCGCGTAGAGCTATCTCTCTCGATCTCTAATTACGGCATACGAGAGGTTAAAAGCCAAATAATTTTGAGGATCGAGGAGGATTTTCATTGTTTTTACTCTGTATAGGTACACAAAAGAGTACCTCAACATAACGTGAAATTGTCAATAAGGCGGTTATCTAACTGCCACGCACAAAGCAGCGTAGCGCGTGAAAACGCACCTACGCACGTACTTACGGGAGTGCAGATCTGCATCATCGTGCGGGTTTTTTACGCACCCGCGCAGGTGCGTTTTGTAAATTCACGCACTCATTTCATACAAAATCACGCACGGTACTACGAGACTCAGTGTGGCATAACTTGCGTGTCGCCCCACACCCACGCGCGTAAGTGAATATTTCTCCGCGTGTAGGTGCGTGATGCGATATGCCAGCCACTGTTAAACGTATTTGTTTTTATTTGTATCTCATGTGGTCAATAATATACTCAATTCGCAAAGATAAAACTTGACTGTCCGTTCAACCGATTTTGTATTCTATTCCGTAGACATAAAGATGGTATTAAAAGCAAAAAAATGGTTACGATACCAACTATTTACTGCAGCCGCCATTTGCCATGCCACCAAAGCAATAAAAGTGAAAATCGGTTGAACAGAAAGTAAAAAGGGTATGTGTAAATCTCTAATGTTATTACGAATGGAATATGGGAATGTACTAAAATGCTTAATTCCAAGCAGGTTTTATGTCATTCATATCATGCCTTAAAGGGTCTATTACACTAGGCGTTATTCAGCACACGATATTTAGACTAGTTTTATTTTTCTTTCCGAGTAAGACTTACACTACGCGATACGTCGTATCATAGACTAGTCAAGATACTCGAACCATAGACTCCAAAACTGTCTGAATAACGCGTAGTGTAATTGGTCCTTAAGGCGTATAGTCCCTTGAACCATCTGACCGAAATTACCTATGTGAACGCAACTCTCGCACTCGCCTAGGCGGCAGTACGCAAATCTGTGCATTTATTTGCGACCAGCAGCGCCCGGAAAGCGCTTTAAATCCATTTTCTCTGCGAGATATTGATTGATTTACATATGCAATGTTCACTTTGAAGAATATTTAACCACCAATTTTTATGTGTAAAAATGTTTCTAAAGGTCCAAGCCGTTTCGAAGGAGTATATGGTGTGTGGTAAGTGTTTTATGGCACTTTTCGGGCGCTTGGCCCTTAAGGCGTAAACGTGTGTCTTGTGTCAGATACAAGCTACTGATTATTCGATTTCTATAGAACCAATACCACAACAACCAGGTATGAAATCATCCACTCACTGCGCATACTTAAACATTTTTTGTGTCCAGATGCTTCCACAAAAGTGTTCGGTGTCGGTAACTTGAAAAAAAAGTGTCTCCGTTTGCGCAGCGCTTAAGTGTTCCTTAAAAACTCAGATGTTTATTAAAAACCTTACAGTATGTAGAACGTTGTGATTTTTTTTCTAAACTATACATAAAAAATGGCGTATTCTCTAAGTTAAGGAATCATAAATAGGTGTTGTGTATTTACATTTTTGAAACAGGAACACATTAAAGAGGCATAATATATATTTTTAGATATTCTCTTTACTAAATGTCAATATGGCATTTTAAAAGTTTTCAAAAAAAAATTTTTTTTTTGGTTTATAGAAAGAAAGAAAGAAATAAAAAGTGTCTATTTGCGGCAAACATGTTATACTCAACAAATATCTCCTCACACTGTGGCTCGAGCGAGAGGGAACGTCAGACTTTTACTGACTAAACCCACCTGTGTTCCTTCAGTTGCCATTTGCATTCAGGGCCACAGTTTTTTTCTTAGTTAAAACAACAATGTTTACTAGAACGAAACAACCACACTTGTGTGTTTAAAAATAAAATTTTACCATTTTGTTTTTTTTTTATCTTGTAGCAACAAAAAATTGGTAATAATGTCTTATATGACTTTACATACTTATATATTTTCTTATTGATAAATATATTATTAATTTGATTAAATAAGAGTTTACAAGTACATAATTTTTTATTTATTCCCCTTTTATAAAAAAAAAATACCCCACTAGGAATGAGTCCTGTATCGTGGGTGCGTTTACAAGGACGTAAAGTTACATACACATGACACACCCAGGGTATTTTTAATATCGTACCAAGGAAATAGGGATTCATTTTTATATATCGCACCCCCGGTGCGACACTGTCACTTTTGCAAAAAATGCAAAAATTTTAACATTTAACATAAGCAAAAATATTAACGGGGATGCATTGATATACAAAAAAGCCAATTCAATGCGGGGATGCAATTAAAATTGGCGAAATTATAAGTATGTTTATTAAAAATTGCGTCAATTATCAATATCGAACAACCTATAAAGCCGGCCATTGACGATCAGTCCAAACATAAAACTGCGGCATAAAACTACGGCGTCACTCCAAAATTTGATCGTCAATGGCGAATCATCACTCCGAGTTGACGATCAGTCCAAACATAAAACTGCGGCATAAAACTAGGGCGTCACTCCAAATGGTTTTAGATTTCCCATTCACTGGCGTCAACTCTGGAGTGATGATTCGCCATTGACGATCAAATTTTGGAGTGACGCCGTAGTTTTATGCCGCAGTTTTATGTTTGGACTGATCGTCAATGGCCGGCTTTACAGAAAGCAAGAAGTGCGACCTTTTGAGTTTGGTAGAGACAAACATAGTACCAAGATACTGTGAAAAGTTCTTTAGAGATCTCATTTACTTTTATCAAACTATTAAATATTATACGTGTTGAAAACGAATTCAATATTTTGTTATGTTACAAATTTATGTATAATTGATGTTAATTGTTTTGAAGAAATTAGTAAGTGATTTCTAATACCTACTACACTGATAAGAATTATTAAAGATATAGGTGATTAACTCGCTGTGATGTCATAAGTCTAATTAAACAAAGAATTCAGATAGTAACTAGATAGTAAATATTAAATTAAGTTGTAACCGACTCTAAGATAAAAAGGGTATTATACGTACTTGCGTAAAATTCTCATTTAGTCCTAATAAGATTGCTGATTGTTAATTGAAAGACTTTCTTACACTACATATTAACTTTTCATTTTTTGATTTTTTTATTCTTTTTGTACTAAGTACCTACATTTATGTAGAAATGTTAAAAAGTACAAAGTTTCTTATGTTTATTTTGAAGTTTTGACTTACCTATTTGATTTCTTACGTTAACAGTGCGTATTTAAGATTTAAAATACCTGACTGACCTGTTGGTGTAGTGGTTAGTAGCCCTGACTGCTATGCAGGAGGTCGTGGGTTCAATTCCCACCCAGGACAAATGTTTGTGTGATGAGCACGATCATTTGTTCTGTGTCTGGGTGTAATTTATCTATAATATGTATATGTTTAGAAATATATAAGTATGTTTATCAGTTGTCTAGTACCCATAACACAAGCTCTGCTTAGCTTGGGACTAGACGGGGATTGTTGTGGAATAAAAAAAAAAAAAAAAAAAAACTTAGTAAACAATTTGTTCTCGTTTTCTTTTTAACTCATTGTGACATAACTCATCATCATTTCAGCCGACAGACGTCCACTGCTGGACATAGGCCTCCCCCAAGCGTCGCCACAACGAACGATCATGCGCGTCCCGCATCCATCGGATTCCCGCTACCTTCACCAGGTCGTCAGTCCACCTTGTAGGAGGCCTTCCAACGCTGCGTTTTCCGGTACGCGGTCGCCACTCCAGAACCTTTCGGCCCCAACGGCCATCTGTTCTGCGAGCAATGTGCCCTGCCCATTGCCACTTAAGTTTGGCGATTCTTTGTGCTATGTCGGCAACCTTGGTTCTCCTGCGGATATCTTCATTTCTGATTCGATCACGCAAGGAAACTCCGAGCATAGCCCTTTCCATTGCTCTTTGGGTGACTTTAAGCCTTTTGATAAGGCCCATTGTGAGCGACCACGTTTCGGATCCATATGTCATCACTGGCAACACACACTGGTCATAGACTTTCGTCTTGAGACACTGTGGTATGTTGGATGAGAAGATACCGCGTAGCTTCCCGAACGCTGCCCAGCCGAGTCGGATTCGACGGTTGACCTCTTTCTCGAAATTAGATCTACCCAACTGGACTGTCTGCCCGAGGTAGACGTAATCGTCCACAACTTCGAGTATAGAGTCTCCGATCTTGATAGGAGTGGGTGCTACATGGTTGTTTATCATGACTTTAGTTTTGTCCATGTTCATTTTAAGACCCACTCTTTCGGAAGCTCTACTGAGGTCATTGAGCATTGTACTGAGCTCTTCTGTAGTCTCAGCCATGACTACTATGTCGTCGGCAAACCGAAGGTGAGTGATGTACTCGCCATTGACATTAATGCCTAGTCCACTCCAGTCCAGAACCTTGAAGACATCCTCCATTGCGGCCGTGAACAGTTTCGGAGAAATGACGTCTCCCTGCCTCACACCTCGCTGCAGGAGGATAGGTTTCGAAGTCTGGTCCTGAAGTCGGACTGACATAGTGGCGTTTTCGTACAAACACTTCAGCACCTCGATGTACCGATAGTCAATCTGGCACCGTTGGAGAGACTGCAGTACAGCCCAAGTCTCGATCGAATCAAAGGCTTTCTCGTAGTCCACAAACGCTAGGCAGAGAGGCAGATTATACTCCTCGGTCTTCTGTATAACCTGTCGTAGCGTATGTATGTGGTCCACGGTGCTGAAGCCTTTTCGGAATCCGGCTTGTTCGGGAGGCTGGAAGTCGTCGAACCTGCGCGCGAGACGATTCGTGATGACTCTGGAAAACAGCTTGTAGACATGGCTCAGAAGTGAGATGGGCCTATAATTCTTCAGTAGGGCCTTGTCGCCCTTCTTAAAGAACAGTACCACCACGCCTCCGCTCCATGCCTGTGGCGTCTTTCCCTCGAGTATGACGGAATCAAACAGCTTCTGAAGGGCCTTAAGGATCGGTTTTCCACCCGCCTTCAAAAGTTCGGCCGTAATTCCGTCGTCACCCGGCGCCTTATTGTTATTAAGCTGCTTCAGAGCCATCCTAATCTCGTACAGGCTGACGTCCGGGATATCTTCGGTATAGTGTCGGCTCAATCTAGCTCTTGGGTCGTTTGCTAGATTTACAGTGGGTTTAGTGATTGACGTGTACAACTGTCCATAGAAAGCCTCGATCGCTCCTAGAAGCTCTGGTTTGGCGGATATGACTCTGCCATCTTCGGTCTTCAGTTTCGTGAGCTGGCTCTGCCCAATAGACAGATCTCTTGCAAACACCTTGGAGCCCTTATTTCGCTCAATCGCGTCTTTAATTTTTCCCGTATTATAATGACGGAGATCGCGTTTCAAGGACTTAGAGATCCGTTTATTGAGCTGCCGATATGTGTACGAATCGTCTGAAGACTGCAGAATCATCTCACGCCTCTCCTTCATGAGCTGGAGAGTTTGATCGGTGACCCTCTTGCTCTTATTTGTGCGAGTCTTAAAGAGTTTAGAGCCGACCGTATGGACAGCTTCCACGAACCCATCGTTGTATTCGTCCACGGAGCTTCCTAGGCATTCGAAACGATTTTGAAGTTCGAGCTGAAAGCTTTCGGAGTTATGGATTTGGATCTGTGCAGGACGGAGCGTAGACTTCATCAGTCGAGATCTTTCAAGCTTGACATTGATATTCAATGTGCCTCTTACCATGCGGTGATCACTTCCGGTTTTCACCCTATTGATCACGGAGACATCATTGAATATTTGCTTCTTCGTCGACATGATGAAGTCAATCTCATTTTTAGTTGCACCATCAGGGCTTTGCCAAGTCCACTTCCTGTGCTCACGCTTGCTGAAGAAGGAGTTCATCATGTAGAGGCCCTCCTTCTCCATAAAACTGGCCAGTAGATGTCCCCGGTAGTTCCTACGTCCAAATCCAAATTGCCCCACTCGCAGCTCGTCGCCGTCTCGTTTGCCCAGTTTCGCGTTGAAGTCCCCCATGACCACGGTGAAGTGACTCTTAGAACCATGCATGGCTCTGGATACGTCCTCATACATGGTCTCTACTTCGTCGTCAGGGTGTGTCGAGGTCGGAGCGTAAACCTGTATGACCTTCAGCGAATATCTTGATGATATTCTGAGTATAAGGTACGCTACCCTGGTCGACACACTCTCGATCTTCACAACATTGTTCACGAGGGACCTGTGGACGATAAACCCGACACCACCTTGGGACTGCTTGTCCCCTTCCCGGAAATAGAGCAGGTTACCAGATCTTAGGATTATCGTATCCTCCCCCTGTCTTCGGACTTCAGACAATCCCACAATACTCCATCGTAACCCGCTCAACTCCTCCTCGAGTTCGGTGATGTTCTCATCGGACCGGAGTGTACGTGTGTTGTACGTTGCCAGGTCAAGTCGTCGACGGTTTATCGCTCTCGCCCGGAGATTCTTAGCACCCCGGACCCCAGGGCCGCGCTCACGCCCGTCAACGTTAGCACAACCGCTGGAGTCGCCGAGCACTTGGGGCCTGATTTTTGTGCATCTGTGCATTTGGGGGGGTTTAGGACCGTAACCCGCCACGCTGGTCCAGTGCGTGTTGGCGGGTCGCCAGAGCCTCGTTTGTTAGTCAGCAGGGTGCACCACGTGCAGGTGAGGTTGGCTTGGGTCCCGATAGGTGTTGTTTGGGACCCCGTCTACACCCCAAGTGACATAACTACAGTTATAAATTTTCGTTAGAGCCACAACGTCACTTTTGAGGGGGTTGGAAGGCTTAAATAATAAATAGTATATTTTTTACAATATAAAGTGATTAATATTTAACCAAAAGTAAAGTTAAAAGTTGACGTTGTAGTATAAGTTGTTCATCTCATCTATATATTCTTAAGTCATTGTTTTGTGAGGTGTCAAAGTTTTAAACGCTTCTCCTGAAAAACTACATTTTTGCATAAGTGACAGTGTCGCACCGGGGGTGCGATATTATATAGATAGGTACAATACTTTTTATAAGATTCTATCAGAAAACAATATCATCTCTTTGCAACCTTGATTGTTCAACCAGTGTTAAATATAGCAGATTTCAAAAATTTGATTATTTTATTAGATTACCCAAGTCGTTTGACTTTTTAGACAGATTAAACATTTATTTCGTACTAGATTGATTACGACAACCTCAAAAGCGTCCCCGAAAAGGAAAGTTACAAAGAGTCCTGTCATCTCGTTCTACTAGTGTGTCCATACACTAGCTACATACTACGGGACTTATACATATAGGAGACGTGTAAGGAGAGCTAAATTAAATTAGAGCCATATTGTTGTAGCATTTGATTGTTTTAATTGTTTTTTATTTTTAATGGTATTATTAAACTGTTTCGAAATGATTGTGATTTTTTTTCAGACTTAAGTGTGAGGTCATTGAAGAGAATAAAAAAGGCCCTTCTATTCATCAAGGAAAGTGGAAAACTCCCGGAAAAAAGCGCTCTCATTGTGCAACAGATTCCAATTTGGAAAATTTTGGTGTTCTGTTTGTGAATGTTATAATAAATAAATTGTATAAAAAAAAAAAAAAATATTGCGTTAATTCATTAAACCCCAAGCGAACGCCAGCGTTCTCTCTCATTATCTTTCTATTGTGTCTCTAATTACAGTATTCGAAAGTTTTTAAAACGCGCACATTATGCAGGCAAGCAATATACAAGTTCAGTCCAGTTGATATAAGTTGGGGGATTATATTGAAGACAAAAGTGCTTGACTGCTGGTCTAGCTGCACTAACACTAGGGCGCACAAATTGTTAGTTTGAAATTTGAAATCACTGGTGGTGGCGCGTGTGTTGGATTATTGGGAACCAAATGATCCAACACACGCGCCTGATCAAAATGGTAGAGTTGAGTGGTGCTGACATATGCATAATGTTCGAAAAGGGGCGTTATCACTCTACGATGATAACTTTAGGCCTGAATGGGACGATATGAACATCAGCCTGATTTACGCACCAGAGTCATGTAAAATTTGACATTTCGGATGCGCGCTGTCTAGGAAAACCATGGTGGACATTTGAATGATTTTCTAAATACCTATAATGAAATTATTGTACCCAGCCGTCGCATTTTCTTTGCAGATTTCTGATTGATCTTATTTTTGGATCTTTAAATTTATCTTTAAATTATCATCTTGAAGAGAAGCCATCTCGTCGTCCTTTGTTTTTTTGATAATGATGATGATATGGAATCGATTAAAATAATTTCGATGAAATCTCACAAATAACTTAAAGGTAAGAAACGCTTTATTTCATAAATAAACTTACATATTCTTTATTCATGAAAACATATTATTTTCATAAATAATTTATTTCAAAAGTATCGACTACGTTTAAGCAGCGTATAGTCAGGGTGAACCACTGACCTGTACTATTTAAAACACATTATTTTTTGGTAGTTAGGGGAGGTCACGCCACGCCAGAGCCAAATTAGTGTCGCAAGGTGTTGTTTTTCAAAAAAAAAATATAATGATCAGTTTTATTCTGAGACCTATGGTAGAAAGTGGTTTTAAATTGGGGTATGTGATAGCTGAATACATGGTGTATCGACCCCTTAACGTTGGACCACTATTTACGCCACACCCTGTATAGAGGTCAGTGGGGTGTACAGTTACAGATTTTTTTAATTCGACCTCCTTTTTGTTGTGCGGGTTGTGCCATCTTTCGATGGCCAAACTCCCAAACTCTAATAGTTATACTAACTATTAGAGTCACTATACAGTGACCATTGTTGAAGCCACGGATATCGAGGGATATGCCATGAGCGTGGCACGTAAGCGCACATTATGGGCTAATGAATGGCGGCTGTACGATTCATTCAGTCACTTTGCAATTGCGTACGGTGTGCTATTGATACGTAAAAAAACAAAATGCCGAATTGTACAGTGATTAAATGCAAAAATAGGTCGAGTATCGACAACCTAAAGACAAATGGCGTGTCCTACCACCGGTAAGTAAACAATTAAGTCACTTTTTTATATTTTAAATCATTTTTTAAATATTTTACTAACCTACGTCCAGAGCGACACGAACTAGCCCGAACTAAATTAAAACTTTGTTCTTACAATACTCGTAAAGTGTAAAAACTTAAATTATACTAAAAAGATAGAGATGATCAAAGTTTTTTTTTGTTATATTACAATTAGCATGAAAAACAAATATAATTTCATTTTTTTTTTGGCTAAAAGCTACAATAATTTGTGTTTGCTATGCAAAAATATTCAATTATTATTATAAAAAATCTGGCTATTTGGCGATTTCGTAAGATGGGTCCTAAAAGATTAACAATATTGCTCAATATTATTGACCGAGTAGGCCACCTTATTCAAATTGGCCAAAGTAGCTAAAATAACTCTTTTATGGGGCACTGTGTAAAATTTTATAATAAAATACCATTTGAAATTCCTGAATTCACTAATTCCAAGTGGCCTTTCCCCACGTTCTCTCAAATTGAAAGACTTCGCAATAGCGTGGTCAGTGCCACAGTTTTGACTGGTCCAGTAGGCTAAATGGTAATAGTGTGATGCATTTTAAACAGTCTGCTAATGTACTTGCACTCTACACATATTTCCAATTTCTACGCGAACGATGTCGCGGACAAGAGCTATTAATTATAAAAAAATCAATCAAAAACCTAATACAAAAAATTTCGACTTCCACGCGGGGAAAAGCTAGTACTATAGGTGCCCTAAGACGACTGACCCACTATTTTGATAAGCTATTTTGATCATTATTTAGCTGTTTTTAAAGATGAAAATCCTTTGTGCCAGCATTTCAATAAATCTTGCTATCCTAGCGTGAGGGTAGATTGATAAAATAAAATGGCACGTCAGTGACAAAAGTTAACTTAGCTAATTCCATGAGTCTTATCAACTGCTTGTAAATCGGCCATAATATTGCGTCCAGCATTACAAGTAACGTTGAATTTCGATACCGTCTATAAGAATACATTTAGTCGAGTGGCAATATCAGCGACTTGGCACGCAGGTGTAGCTGGTTCAAATCTCAGTTTAATTCATTAAACCCCAAGCGAACGCCGGCGTTCGCGCACCTATTGTCTTTCTATTGTGTCTGTGATTTTCACGATTGAAACGCCTAACTTTTTGTTTTCCATCTTTTGTGTTTTAGTTATATTTTTTTACTTTTCTTTAACGACAAAAGTCGAGAAATGGAGTTTGTATAGAAATGAAACAAAATATTGCAAGTAAATAAAATGTTTATTATTTCACTATATTTAAAATATATATATATATATATAAAGTAAGTAAATGGTCAATGACTAATGATAGCTTATTTTGGTATTCTTAAACAAGATAGTATGGCTTATTGATCTGTGTAAAGACTTTGACGCAATAAGGCACGAGTTCAATTCTCATACCCTGTATATTGTTTTGCTTTCCATTCAGAACTTTTTTATTATTTTAAGTAACAATCAACGAACTAAATATTCTTCGAACATATTTGGAATAATTTGGCCTGACTTGTAATAAGCGGGTAGTCAAGATAAATATGCGTATTCATTATAAAACTGGTATTCAAATGTTACTTAGATTAAGGGTAGAGGAATAAAAATGAACCGTTTTAGTAAAGCAAAAACCAGTCGACGCTCAATAGCAGTGACGTCGTGCAAACAATTTTTACGTTGCCTTACTAAATTGCGTAAAACAATATCTTTATTTAGAATATTTGTATATACCTAGTTCTAAAATACAAAATAATCTATTTACATGTGGAGAATGTTGGTTTTCGGAGAGATTGATAGGAGACATCTTAATATAGCAGTAGGTAAGTGTCTTTTTTTTCCATTTAATTTGTACTTCTTTTTTAAACTTACACATTTTTATGCTGTGACGTAATCAAAAATCCGTCCCTAAGGCTACCCACTGACCTACTACGTTTCTTTGTTTCAGAGAAATACAGTCAGATTGTGGTTTAAAACTATAACAAACAATACAAGTCAGGACGTAAAATTGAAATAACTGCTGGTCATCCGTCAAGTCCATTTTCCCCAAGAATATCTGGATTTCTATCTGTGAAAAAAAACATGTTATTATACTGCCGTATGGAAGTGGCGGGTATAACTCTGGGTTACTTGTGTTGAATGTCTTCTGTGGAACCTGGTTATCTTGTAGAAATTGGTCCATTCAGTAATAAATATTACGTGACGTAATGCCATCAGTGCGTGTAAGCAACAATGGATAATTATTTACTTCTTGTAAGCTGCCACAATACCTTCTTGTCAGTGCTTATGTGTAGTGTATTGGTTAAATAAATCATAGTAATCTTAATTTGTTAGGAAGTGTTTTTAAAATAAATTAACTGATCTTTATTTCTTTCATAATCAAACTTAAAATGCTACATAAAACCTGTCAAGTAGTTAAAATGTCAAAATATTTAGTGGTATTTTCACTTTGATTTTTTGAGCAGATAGGACAGTTAATGCAGTGATGCTATTGTTATAAAATAGAAATATTATATATTTCTAATCATGTAACATGTTGATTCACAGCATTAAACTCTTCTTTTAAAATAAAATTAGTATTTCATTAGCACTATATATTGAAATAAATAAATAGTTTTTTCTCCTGCTCAAAACTGTATTACAAATAATTCTACCATATCAAAAGCAGTTTAATGTTGTAACTTCTGTTATATGTTTTACATTTATATATAGTTATTTAAATTATGTCTATTAGACGAGTAAATATTTTTTTATGTAAATTGTAAATATTACTTGAATAAACCGTTACCTATCCTAACCATTTTTGTTTTTTATTCATGTGCTTTTATATTTGAAAAGTTAATTTAAATTTATTTATTTAACTTAATATAAATTATAATTTGATTTCAAAAATCATAATCCAATATTTTAAACACAAAACTACTAAAAGAAGCACGACGGATTTGAACTTACGACCATGTCAATATAAGTCTACTGTTATGACCATTAGACTAATTTGACTTATGATGTTTTGTTGAAATTAACAAGTGGATTATGAGACAAAACCGTATTCAAAGTTTACCAACCTTAACGTTACCTCTTAAAGATCAAATTGACGTGACAGTATTCTATAATATTTGACTACCTACCTCTCGTTATATTCGTTTAAATTATTATGCTCCGAATTGATTATCATGTATCTTCTGCTAATTGCAGAAGGTTTAAATTCGTCTAACTTTTAGGATGTCTTATATTACCTTCTGCTGTCACGTGGGTCAGATATCTTGGGTCTTTGTGTGTACCAATATATTATCAACCTCAATTTAACTCGGATATAGGGGTTTTAAACTTTCAATGCTTAAATTAATTCCAAGAAAACCAGTTTTACAAATACATTCTAAAAGTGGTTTATAATTTTTGAATATAACTTGCACATCGCGATTAATTTTACGTCAAGTCACATAATTTTTTTGTTTTAAAATGTATGATTTCATTTTATCTAAAAAATTAAATATCATTTCTTTATTATGACTATTTAAAGGTTGCTTGAAATCAAATTGTTTCATGTTACAAAGATTATTTATATTATTTACATAAACTTCGGTGGCTTTGGAATTCCTAAATGCGAACAATTTGGCATCTTTCCGACAAAATTTCAACGACGTAGCTACACTTTTACTCAAAATTTGGCTAACAAGTTCAACTTTCATAATATTATTTCTGAACATAATATGTCTACGTGATAGCTTGTTTGCTATATGAAATCCTTCATTTTATTGGAGTTTATTTAACTCATACGATTGGAATCCAATTTACTTCTTCTTCATTTTCTTTTAGGATTGTTCTTTTAGATAATCCCAATCATTTCTTATAAGTTTAAACATGTGAACGAGGTCCAACAATATAGTCACATCAGATTGGTCTATGGGATGTTTAAAGTAGTCTTTAACTAATTTTCGTAGTCCAATTTACATCCGAGAAGCTTCATTATATTGGTAGAATGTCCATCGAAGGTTAAGGAGACTTCTTACATACCGGCATCATGGCACTTTATTAAGCAAATAGTTTAAATTGTGACACCCTATTAATTTTAAGTTTCTCATGTAATTTTTATTTTTGGTGTAGAATAAAGAATTTATCTATCTATCTAAATAAATTTACTTTTGGTTCTGTGTTTTAACTATGTACCACAAAATAACCAAGCGGTAATTCGAAGCTATCATTAACCACATTCAGTAAAAATAAGTAAGCCTTAGAGGCTAAGGTCTTACAATCTTCAGATGTTTCACTACCCATGTCTACATATCCGCAATCTTTTTGCCCATCCCATATACTTTGCTGTCTGAGGTTCATCTCATCATATTAGGTTTTTATTTTTGAATACAATTGCATTGTATAGTGTAAAAGAAATTTTGTAAATGCGAAGTACACAATTGTGAACTATTCCAACAGAAGTGACAAAACATATTTAACCAAGATTTTTGTAACTCATGACATGATTTAAAAGTGCCCATGGAGTTTCTTACACGTCCTTCTCCATAGAGATCTACGATTTGGAATGTGCTACTCAGCTTCACTTTTTTTTGACTGACCGACATTTTGACAATTCAAAACTGCTTGTTATTATTGAACTATTTAAAATAAAGTTTCTAATTTCCAATTTTATTTGATTTTTATTTTGCATTCCCATATTTTTATTATCGCAGTACCCTTTATTGACGCTATGAGTTTAAATGCGAGTATAAAATTTACCTAAGTGTTTAAACCAACCCTGAACGTAGGTAGACATTTATGATCAAATTTTTTTTAATATTATAATTATTATATAATAATACAGCACGATATTTAACAGAGAACAGCCCTTTTAACCGGTTTTACGACACTAAAAAATATATTCCTATTTTATTTTATTAAAAGTAAACTCTATTTTCGGATAGATGTATAAAAAAGAAATCATTTAAACAAAATAAAACGAAGTACTTAATTATATTACTAAAATATGCTAAAATTCAATATCGATAAGATTATCGACCTTCTTTTTCGCCTCCCTATTTGCATGCGTGTGCATTGAATGACTTGTGTTTACAAGTGCATGCTCCGCCCATTCTGTTTATGTGTACTATTAGAAATTGATTTAGTGTAGGTGCTTTCTAATTAGTGTGCGAAAGCAAATTTTAAATGTGTGTCGTAAATACACCATTTGTGAATGTTGTAATTATTTTGGTGGGAGATAAGCGGCCTCACTAGGACTCCTTACTATTCCGCAATGAAGGCATATCTCTGGGGTTGAAGCAGATGATATATAAGCCAAGTCGTTAGAAGTAATATCACTTGCTTCGTAGGTTTTGGACGAATAAGTGTTCACGGTAATTAGGTAAAATGTTGAGAATAAGTTTATCAGTTACAATACTTTGCCTGAGGTAAGTTACAGACAAACTTTTTTTTATTTATTTATTTAAACTTCATGTACCTACAGTAGTGGTACATAGGCGGACTTTTTACTACTGTCTACGTTATTTTGTAAGTTATAATTATAACTGTTCTGTGTTCAGAATGAACACAGGATACTAATGAATACCAACTTTTTGTTGATAACAGTGTTGATGTGCACATTCTTCAAACTGTTTTCTATGGATGCAATTGCTGTTGAAGCATCTTTTTTTATTTAATTTTTTATTTTTATTTATTTCTTCATCTTACATCTATCTTTACAGGTTTTTTTTTTTATCCCTAATGCGATAAATGCGCTTATCCTAACTTAATTATACTAACATCTGTAGCTAATTATAAATAATGCATTCCTTGTGAATTCACCCAGAGTACAACAAAATAAGTCCGTCTCATTAGCTATCAGGTTGAGCGTGTGAAGCGCGCGCGTTAGCGGCGCCTCCCTTAAAAGGTTGGTCCGGCCTCGCGTCTCCACCAGCAGGCGCGGTCGCCGTCGTCGCCACACGTACCTGTCTGGAACACACAGGCTCAACTGTCCCAAAACAATTGGATTGTGCACCTTTCCTCTCAATATTTTAAATATATATGAGGTAAGTGCTAGATCCCTCCTAACCCTTAATTCGTTGTATCCTACCATACCCAAGATAAATAGGGTAGGATACATCAACGGATACATTGGATAAACACCGTAATATCTCCTATACAAATATCTTATAAATTTATTTTGTACCTTCTCCAGCATGAGACTATATTTAGCTTCATGCGGAGACCAGATGACTGCGTTACACTCTAGCTGACTTCTCACCAGCGCGTTATATAATGCTACAATAACTTTCAGATTCGTGAACCCTCGTACTGTACGAAGCATGAAGCCTAGGTTCCTAAAGGCTCTTTTACAGCATTGCGTGACGTGATCACGAAAAGTCAAGCTGGTGTTAAAACTTACCCCCAAGTCCTTGACTTCTGTGACCCGTACCATAGGCACCCCGTCAATATGATAGCTGCATAAGATGGGATTGTGTGCACGAGAAAAAGTGATTGTCACACACTTCGAGCTATTGAATTGCAAGAGATTTTCTTTGCTCCAGCTCACGACCCTGTCAATGTCCCCTTGTAGCCTCTCACAATCCTCCTTGCTCCTTATTGCGAGAGATAATTTGAGGTCGTCGGCAAACAACAAGCAGTTGGCATCCTGGACTACTTCTGGTAGGTCGTTTATTACTAAAAGGAACCCCAAAGGTCCAAGGTTACTGCCCTGACTCACTCCTGACCTCGTGAAATATGGATCTGACACGTGTCCCGCATATTCCACATATTGCCGCCTATCTCTCAAATAACTGGCAAAAAACTGGAGCGAATGTGGGGTGAAACCAACACCAGCTAACTTTGTAAGCAACACGTCATTATCGACTAAGTCAAATGCTTTTCGGAAATCAAAGTAAGCAGCATCCGTTTGCCCCCCACTATCCACTGTCGGCAACTCGGCACCAAATGAGTCATGTGACAGAGAAGATTACTGGTGGTACTTCTTCCTGGTCGAAAGCCATGCTGAGCGTCTGAGAGCTGTGCACTTACCTGTTTATATATGCTCGTGTGAATAGCCGTTTCCAGTACTTTAGCCGCTGTTGACAACACTGCAACCGGCCTAAACCCATCTACAGATTCAGCTGATCCCCCCTTCGGAACCGAAACTACGCGAGTAACTTTCCACCTCTCCGGGAACCTGGCAGCTTGCAGACACTGGTTATAAATATGAAGCAGCGGCTGCGCTAGCACTGACCGACAATCCTTAAAAATGTAGGGTGGAATGCCGTCCGGGCCTGCGGACCGCTTAGGCTTTAGGTCTTGAAGCGCTTGACATACGTCTACTAGCTTTAACTGGCCCAAGTGCACTCGCGCCGCTCCGTTTCCACTACCAGCTCTAGATATGGCCGCGTCCACATCCAGCACAGGTGGCTCTGCCCTATAAACCGAGTAAAAATATCTACTTAGCGTATGGATGGCAAAACTAGTTAAATTCCTTACCTGGCCCCGAATTCAGTCACGGCAATGTCATCCGCTGATGCTGTCATTAGGTCCCTGCGTAAACAGGTAACAGGCCACGTGATGTAACATCCAATGTGGGACATGGTCTGCGGAGGGACGCCGCACAAACACTAAAGATCCGAACCGTCCGAGATCCCCCACCTGTGGAGATTGTCTTTGCTGCGTCAAACTTGGGTGCGGAGTCTGTCCAGGAGAGAGGCTCTCCGACGGCTCGATAAAATCATCATAAGGTTTAAACTTCTCCCGCCGGAGGTCGCATCTCTCCGAGGTGGGGTTACTTTGAGATGAGCTCACGCTTTCAACAAAATTTTTACGACTTTTTAGTCTTAGGGGTACCGAACTGTAATTTTGCGTAGGGTCGTTTTGTTGTTTCGCCCTTTCTATGCGTTGAAGCATATAAATACGCTGATAAATTCCTGAAAGTTAACCGTTTCTTGAATCATAAGAAAATCAAGTGTTCCGACGTTTCTTTTCTGTATAAGGCAAAGCTATTGCAATAGCGCGTTTAGGTACCACGGTGCTACGGCTATCATCCTTTTTTTTTTCTTTGCGTACAAAATACCTACCAAATAATTTCTCCCGCTCTAGACGGAGCTAGAAGGGGTGTCAGACTTTTACTGACTAAAACCCATCTGTGTTTCAGTAGCCTTTTGTGTCACACGGCTATAGTTACTCTTTCAAACAATACCGCGGCCTCAGCATGCGTTGTCCCTAGCGAGCTCCACCTATTTTACTGACACCTCTTTGAGGCGCACGTGGAACACTACGCGCCGTCAACTTGGGCTTGGTCCTCCCCCAAGTGTCGCCACAACCAGCTGATATTTTGCTTCTGGTATCCATCGGATTCCCGATACCGCGACCCTCGCCAGATCGTCGGTACGCCTTACGGAAGGCCTTCTAACGTAGCGTTAATTTTTTTCAATAAGCGTCCCCGCACACTGGCCACAAAAAAGCCGTAACAAAAAAAAGCTAGAAGTGGCCACAAAAAATATGTAGAAGCGGCCACAAAAAAAAAGCTGAAGCACGCGACAGTTTGTGGCCGGAGAAGCTAGAAGCGGCTTCTAGTTTTTTTTTTTTTGTGGCGGCACCGCCTCACACGGGCCATTAAAAAAGGCCGGCACAAAAAGAAGCTAAAAGTGGCTTTTTTGAGGCCCTTGTGCCCCGCATTAGGCAGCGGCGTTCTCGCCGTCGCCGCTGCCGCCGGGATTCTGATCCCGATCTCCGGCCACCGTAGGCGCGAGCTTGCGGACAGTGAGCAATGGGTAGCTCGCTGTCCGGCCGTCCGGTAACTGTCCGGACCAAGCCCAAGTCGTCGACGGCGCGCACTATTCCCGCGCGTTGTCAGCAACATCAGGGACCCAGCCGGGTCGAAGTCTACTGGGGCCAGGGTTATCCGAAAGGGCGCTCGAGCCCTGGTATGAAGGCTAGAAGGAACGGGGTGGGTCTTTTAGTCAGTAAGAGTCTGACACTATCTCCCGCTCCGCCCAAGAGCGGGGGATGTCATTGGATGATTTTTTCCCACCATAAAAAAAGGCCCATGTGCCCCCGGACACTTACAAAAGGACGCCTAAAATCTTTGAATATACAACACTAAAGATTTTTCTGTACATATGTTTTCAGCTTACATCATGCCTATCAGCGCGAAATCACAGATGGCGTAACCAATGAATCTGATAATAATTATGACATTCTTATTCTGGCCCAGCAATGGCCGGTGACTATTTGCAAGCACTGGATAAATGATTTGAATGGTACCGAATGTAATTTTCCCAATCAAAGGAACCGGTGGACCATACACGGGATCTGGCCAGCTAAATTTGATGCGCAGTATAGTTTGTGCAATATGTCATGGAAGTTTGATCCGGAAGAAATTAAATCTATTGAAGGTGACTTAGAACAGGCATGGACCACCACGTACATTGGTAATTATTTTTTCATTACTCATACTCTGGGAGTAGGTCTGAAGTTGTCTGAGGAGCGAGTTTAAAGTAATACTTTTCATACCTAGGGAGTTTTACTTTCAACTGACTGCTGTCAAATTATAAAAAAAAAACTAGTTCTATCTTCACATTTCTATTCTTCTTCACATTTTTAAACCAGCCAGATACAGCCAGTCAATTACAGCGCGGTATAAAATTGAAATAACTTAAAGATAACTCCTCCTAAATCCTAGTGATGGTATTTTATACAAGTTGAAAATAGGCTTTCAAAAGGTCATCGGCTAATAGGAGCCCCTTAATAAAATAATATTATATTTTTAAGTGACTTATTTGTTCAACTATTTCTTTAAAATACTTTATTTTTAAAGACTACAAATAATTTCTAATTTTTCATTAATGAGGCTGAATAGCTGGCCGGTCACAGAAAAAAAAAAACAAAATGGCGGGAAAGTGGCAATCCGTCGTTGGTTTTTTCGAGTTGTAGAGTTTTGTTCACATTTCCGTGCAGCAGAGATTTGTATTAACGCGACAAGTTCATCAGATTAAAACAGTGATTTAACGCCTAATTTCATAAGAGAACAGGCTAAAACAGTAGTGGAACCTTTTACCGCCTAAATCAGCAGAAAGATACCTACCTAAAGTCATAGGTACGATTACGATGACTCAGGTTTTACAAACTTTTTATTTTATTTTTCCTTTCCTTGTATTCGTAATGAAAAGCACAGTTTTTACCTCTATTCGAGATTCGCAGAACAGATGGACGTTGGGGCCGAAAGGTTCTGGAGTGGCGACCGCGTACCTGGAATGATGACCTGGTGAAGGTTGCAGGAATCCGATGGACGCGCAGGATCGTTCATTGTGGCGACAGTTGGGGGAGGCCTATGTCCAACAGTGGACGTCTATCGGCTGATAAATGATGATGACGGGGCCCCCAAGGTGCGGGTCCTTTAGCATTTGCTACTCTTGCTACGTGGCTAATCCGCTACTGTGTGTGTAGTTTGCTTCGTTTGAGACGTGGATGGTGCAGGTTATGAATGCCGAGCAGGAAAGGACGTGGCTCATATCCTGTAAAAGAAGCTCCACACTGGAACTGTGTTTGCCTTACAGGGCTATAGTAACTCTTTTGAAAGACCCCGAGCCTTATAGTCCATCCGTTTAGGTAGTTAAAAGTAAACAATCTTGATGTTTTTGAAGTGAAAACTTCTTTAGCGGCGTTGAGCACTTTTTCTGTAATGGGTATAAAATCTTAAACTCGCGTCAGGACACGTGACCTGATCGAAAAAGCGTAAGACGGATGGAGAGTAGACAGCTATCCCTTATCGCGCGTTGTGAAAGGGGGCTAGACGGAAAAAAATCTCACGAAAAATTGTACCGACACTTTTACTGTCAAAATATAAATCCAAGATGGCGGCTGCAAGAAATTATCAACTTTTTCGTCATGGGTGTCGTTTTCATGGTTTTCGAGGGTGTTGAAACCGATGGTACTGTCAAAATATAAATCCAAGATGGCGGCTGCAAGAAATTATCAAATTTTCCGTCATGGGTGTCGTTTTCATGGTTTTCGAAGGCGTGGAAACCGATGGTACTGTCAAAATGTAAATCCAAGATGGCGGCTGCAAGAAATTATCAACTTTTTCATCATGGGTGTCGTTTTCATGGTTTTCAAGGGTGTTGAAACCGATGGTACTGTCAAAATATAAATCCAAGATGGCGGCTGCAAGAAATTATCAACTTTTTCGTCATGGGTGTCTTTTTCATGGTTTTCGAGGGTGTTGAAACCGATGGTACTGTCAAAATGTAAATCCAAGATGGCGGCTGCAAGAAATTATCAACTTTTTCGTCATGGGTGTCGTTTTCATGGTTTTCGAGGGTGTTGAAACCGATGGTACTGTCAAAATATAAATCCAAGATGGCGGCTGCAAGAAATTATCAAATTTTTCGTCATGGGTGTCGTTTTCATGATTTTCGAGGGTGTTGAAACCGATAGTACTGTCAGAATATAAATCCAAGATGGTGGCTGCAAAAAAAAAAATTTTTCGTCATGGGTGTCGTTTTCATGGTTTTCGAGGGTGTTGAAACCGATAGTACTGTCAGAATATAAATCCAAGATGGCGGCTGCAAGAAATTATCAAATTTTTCGTCATGGGTGTCGTTTTCATGGTTTTCGAGGGTGTTGAAACTGATGGTACTGTCAAAATATAAATCCAAGATGGCGGCTGCAAGAAATTATCAAATTTTTCGTCATGGGTGTCGTTTTCATGATTTTCGAGGGTGTTGAAACCGATGGTACTGTCAAAATGTAAATCAAAGATGGCGGCTGCAAGAAATTATCAACTTTTTCGCCATGGGTGTCGTTTTCGTGGTTTTCGAGGGTGTTGAAACCGATGGTACTGTCAAAATATAAATCCAAGATGGTGGCTGCAAGAAATTATCAAATTTTCCGTCATGGGTGTCGTTTTCATGGTTTTCGAGGGCGTGGAAACCGATGGTACTGTCAAAATGTAAATCCAAGATGGCGGCTGCAAGAAATTATCAACTTTTTCGTCATGGGTGTCGTTTTCATGGTTTTCGAGGGTGTTGAAACCGATGGTACTGTCAAAATATAAATCCAAGATGGCGGCTGCAAGAAATTATTAACTTTTCCGTCATGGGTGTCGTTTTCATGGTTTTCGAGGGTGTTGAAACCGATGGTACTGTCAAAATATAAATCCAAGATGGCGGCTGCAAGAAATTATCAACTTTTCCGTCATGGGTGTCGTTTTCATGGTTTTCGAGGGTGTTGAAACTGTTGGTACTGTAAAAATATAAATCCAAGATGGCGGCTGCAAGAAATTATCAAATTTTCCGTCATGGGTGTCGTTTTCATGGTTTTCGAGGGTGTTGAAACCGATGGTACTGTCAAAATATAAATCCAAGATGGCGGCTGCAAGAAATTATCAAATTTTCCGTCATGGGTGTCGTTTTCATGGTTTTCGAGGGTGTTGAAACCGATAGTACTGTCAAAATATAAATCCAAGATGGCGGCTGCAAAAAATTATTAAATTTTTCGTCATGGGTGTCGTTTTCATGGTTTTCAAGGCTGTTGAAACCGATAGTATTGTCAAAATGTAAATCCAAGATGGCGGCTGCAAGAAATTATCAACTTTTTCGATATGGGTGTCTTTTTCATGGTTTTCGAGGTTGTTGAAGCCGATAGTGCTGTCAAAATGTAAATCTAAGATGGCGGATGTCAGAAATTATCAACTTTTTCGTCATGAGTGTCGTTTTCATGGTTTAGAAGATGTTGAAATAGTGCTGTCAAAATGTACATAAAATAGGATAGTATTTTTTAGTTATATTGTATTGGCTAGACGGAAAAAATTCTCATGAAAAGTTGTAACGACACTTTTTCGTGCGCATGTTTCTCTGTCTTTCTCTCTTTCTCTCTCTTATAGAAAGCAAGCCAGAACGGAACTTCGTTCCATCCGGGTGTCCCTTGACACCTCAGTAGTTTTTCGGAGAGATAAACTTTTTAATGTAAAATAATTGTAATAGTTTTAAAGTGTTAAATTTTTAATGTAATATAAATTGTCATGTTTGTGTACGATAGCGCAATAAATGAATATTGTATTCTACCACATAAATGATAGTACTTTTATACTGATAAAGCAATTGGTGCAAAATTATTCCCTAACCATTCCAAAATATCAAACATGCTCAACGTTAATAATCAAGTTTTCACTTCTGCCGGCACTCCCGGAGTGCAACCCGTCTTTTTTTTTATTTAAAACTAGCTGTGCCCGCGACTTCGTTCGCGTGGACTGCAGGATTTTGAATTTATTTTCTCTAAATTAAAAGTAGCCTATGTTACTCCTTATTACATCAGCTACCTGCCAAAAAAGTCCCGTCAAAATCGGTCCAGCCATTTCAGAGATTAGCCCGGACAAACAGACAGACAAAAATTAAAAAATATGTATATTTTGGTGTATGTAGGTACCGTATATTATATTCATATGCATGCAGTGAAAAGAAGTTATTTCAATATTACAAACAGACACTCCAATTTTATTTATATGTATAGATAAATCGTATAAAAGTCATACAAAGATTATTTAAATTTAGTTAATTACCTAACCTACCTATCGGCTTATACCGATGTAAACATTTTTAGATAAATTTCTTAGACAATTTTTTCGATAATAGACATGTTAAGATTATTTACATTTAGTTATCTACCTAAACAGATGGAATATAGTAGGCATCGGGACCGATACGATCCGTCAATCAAACTTGAATTGAACTACCAGGTTAATTAGTTCAATAGGGTAGTTTCCAGGGTCAAAATAATTACATTTTATTTAGTCCGTATTTTAGGTTATAAAAAAATATTGGCCACGTATTTTTTCTTTTTTCGATTAAACAAAAAATAACAAAGAGCTCATTAAAGTTACGTGTGACGTCACCCCGTACGATAAAATGCAGCACGGCGTGACGTTACACTTAACTTTAATGGGCTATATCTTTGTCTTTTTTGGTATAATTTACAAATAAAAAAATACGTGTCCCTTATTATTAAATAATCGAAAAGACGGACTAATTATATTTTTTACGGCAACTAGCCTATTGTTACAATTAGGTATCAACATTTTTTTATTTACAGATTCCGACCACTATGAATTCTGGAGACATGAATGGCTGAAACACGGTACTTGCGCCACAGACCTTGAGCCTTTCAACTCTCAGTTCAAATACTTCAATAAAGGCATCGAATGGAACCGGAAATATCCGATATCGGACATGCTTGAATCTGCCAACTTATTTCCTGATGATAATAAAGTATTAAATCCGGAAGCCTTTTTTAATGCAGTGAAGGCTAAAACTGGAAAAACTGCACAGGCCGGTTGTTATATAATAGGTGGAGTGACTTACTTGCAGGAATTGAGGATATGCTTTGATAAACAATTAAATATGATTGATTGTCGAGCACCTGCAGTAGATGAGAATTGTGGTTCTTCGGTAGTTTTTCCTGCTAATGCTTGAGAAATTACGCCTTAGGAGACAATCGCAAAAACAAATTGGACGTAGATGTGTTAGTAGCATGTTAGTAGGTACCATCGCGGTCATTTCTGCCTGATCACTTAAAAAAATGTTCACGTGAATCCTGCGGTGGCGCGGCGCCAAACTAAACTTTTTGAAGTTTTCGTTTCAAGTGCAAGCAAAAATGAACTTAGTAGTGGTCAGGCGGAAGTATCTTTCATGGTAACTACATAAGTATAGGTCCAATAAAAAAAAATGTTACTATTAAATTAAATGATAAAACACCTGAACTATTTTTTTTTTCTGGTAACTAGTTAGCGGCAAATGCTTAATTTATAAAATCCAGACTCCTACTAGGGTAAATACGCCAAACGTCGGCCACACCCAAACTTCGGCCGTCTGTACATTTTTAGCTTGCATTCATCCAAAAGGTAATTAATTGTCAAGTTTGCTTCTCAAATTGCAACCTTAGTTCATACTCTATACGTACAAACCGTTACTATCTGATTCCGTCACTTATTCTTCTCATACTGAGCGTCAGTAGCGATAGCGCCGTTGAAGCGTCAAATTCGCATGTAAAGTAGCTTACTTGAAGTGAATACTCACATTTCGGGGATTGATATTACAACGATAAGACATTTATTTATTTTGGTTTTAAGCCTTATTATCACTAAAGGGTTATTTTTACTATATTTTAAGATAGTTTTTTCACTGTTTTGCGTATATTTTTCAGGGAAAAATAGGAGGCCGCCATTAGGGTAACAGTTTTCACTTAAAACCGGATTCTCGGCCGTGGTCGACTTTAAAGTAAAAGCACTCTGTTTTATAAATTCCAATCATACTAATTCCGTTGGCTTAACAAGAGAATTTGCAAAGCTTATAGGCAAATAAATCTATTTTACGTTTAATCGCCAAATAACGGCCGGGGTGATATCAGTCGAATCTTGAGAAATAAGGTACAAGAAATAGGGGCCGACATTAGAAATATTAAAGATCGTAATGTCGACCAGCCTCGAATTCGAGAGCCACTATACAGGCTGATGAAAATATACTTTTATATTTTTTCATTGATTGGTTAGTCATTTTTAATTTATTTATCTATCTTATTTTCTCAAAATGAAATATTTATTATTATAATTGATTAATATTGTAAAGAAGTTAGGTTTAAATGTAGGAGTTGACAGTATTGAAGACATATTTATGGCAGCTTTATGGTTTGAGACTTGCTACTTATCTATTAAACCCCCAAAGCAGGGCGATCTAAGTCCTTCACGGAATGAAAGAAAATTATGCGGTTACGATTTTTTTTGTTGAGGGAAAATAAAAAAATATTTTATTATTAAACAAATACAATTACAACTGTATACTTTAGTGTTATATTAGAATTGTGCCAAAATAAATCATGTGAAAAATATTTGTCACTGTCTTAATTTAAAACACCCTATACCCGGCCGACATTTGGGAAAAACGCGACCGACCATGGGCCGTGAAAGGCCGACTTTAGGGTTTTTCTGTTCTCGACGCATCTAAACCTAATTACTTTTTTCTTTTAGTAGAAATGTCGATCTTGTGCCTATAAACATGAAATAGATTAATCAAACTATCTAAAACCGCATCAGAAGCTAACTTTCGTTGGATACTGACGGTGCTAGAGCGATCCGGAGTCAGAAAATCGCTAAGGGGGCCGACATTTGGCGTATTTACCCTATATCATATTAAATGCCACTTTGTCCAGAATGTTTTTTGCCGCCACATGGTTCTATTCCCATTCACAGTGGCGGATTAGCCATGTAGCAAGAGTAGCAAATGCTACAGGTACCGCGCGTTCTGGGATCCTGCACTTGAAGGCAAAAAAAAAAATACGTGTATCATACGACGTTTTTCAATACACTTGTGAAGAAAATAACTGTAAATCTAGTAAACTTTTGTGGCTGTAAAAATCTGTTTTCATATGCGCGCCCATTTTTAGGGTTCCGTAGTCAACTAGGAACCCTTATAGTTTCGCCATGTCTGTCTGTCCGTCTGTCTGTCCTCGCTTAATCTCTGTGACCGTTAGCACTAGAAAGCTGAAATTTGGTACCAATATGTATATCAATCACGCCGACAAAGTGGTAAAATAAAAATTGGAAAAAATGTTTTATTAGGGTAGCCCGCCCCCCTATATGTAAAGTGGGAAGTGATTTTTTTTTAAATTTCAACCCTAACGTGTGATATATTGTTGGATAGGTATTTAAAATTGAATAGGATTTTACTAAAATCATTTTTTGATAATGTCAATTATTTCGGAAATATCGCTCCAAAAGTAAAAAACAATGTGTCCTCCGCCTCTAACTTTTGAACCATAAGTTTAGAAAATATGAAAAAAAACTGAAAGGCAGAACTTTATAAGGACTTTCTAGGAAAATCATTTTGAACTTGATGGATAGAAAATTTTTGGTCAAAAAGACAAAAAGATTGTACAAAATAATTTCTGGACTAAGTTTGTAGTATAATCGTATAAGCAAGCATTTTTTTTAACTTCGTTTACATATTTTATTATCCTGAACGTATCTTCTTTCAAACAAAAAAAGAATTATTAAAATCGGTTCTCGCAATCCAAAATTACCACTGAAAACTTCTTCTGGTACCTATGCATTAATTAGCAATTATAACCAAATTTCCCGAGAGATGGCGCTGTACTTTTAGGATTTTTCCTGAGTTGATGGGATCGAGTATTATCGAATTGTTCGGTTGGTCTCTCCTCGGCATTGGCGGCATTATCTTATAACTACAAAAAACTTCTATCAGGAACATGCTAAGGCAATTTACAACAAAACTAAAATTCATTTTTTTAACGCCATCTATCAAAATGTTAAGGTAAAAACCAGTTCATAAATGGTTCGATAGATGGCGTTGCGTAATGACGTCGTCTTTTTAAAAGTCGATGTTAAGATTTTCCGTGCTTTCATGACCTACCGTGGTAAAAAATCGTTTCTTCTTAAATATATTCGTAATTTTACGAGTGCACAATCGCTGAAATTTCTACTACTTGCATACTGTTTTAGTTATCACCGTCCTTTGTGGGCCCGTTTTTAGGGTTCCGTATTTATTACAGTTCCGTACTTAGTATGTTAACGTAACAAATAGTCTTTTTTTAAACTCATAAGTGGGAACACTTATTGTGACGGACGGAAAACTACGGAACCCTACACTGAGCGTGGCCCGACACGCTCTTGGCCAGTTTTTTTTTCTTTTCCTCGTGGGGACGACGCGCGGCCATCCTGATACGATAAATGTAATAAAATTATGGCGGGGGAGAGGTTGAACAAAAAGTTTTAACCACATTATAGCACTAGTGCGTAATGGTAATCAAAATGTCACAGTATGGTGACAAGTGCCATTATATACCTAAGTGCAGAGCAATACGAGTCATTTATGAGCAAGTGTATTGAAAAAATTTATTATACATTGGTTAATCAGATTTTCATACAAAAACAAAAATATTTAAATTGAACGTTCTAAATGTTACGAAGTCTGCGAAGCAAGCGGTAGTACAATAGCGGAGGGGAGCGGGGATCATGCGCGGGAGTCGTAGGTGGATACAGCAAAATACAGAGTTGTAATGTGTTAGATAGATCAACGAAATCTTGAAAATTTATTTTTTTGGTAAATGATTTATGTTTTGTAAAAAGTCAAAACAAAAGTTGTTGTTTATGATTTTAGTAATACAGTCCTGCAAGTTTGTAAGTGTTTTACAAATAAAAAAAAAATCATCCAATGACAACCCCCGCTCTTGGGCGGAGCGGGAAATAGTGTCAGACTCTTACTGACTAAACGACCCACCTTGTTCCTTCTAGCCTTCATACCGGACCTCGAGTTCCCTTTCGGTTAACCCTGGCCCCAGTAGGCTTCGACCCGGCTGGGTCCCTACTGTTGCTGACATATCCTTGAGAACAGTGCGCGGGAACAGTGCGCGCCGTCGACGACTTGGGCTTGGTCTGGAAAGTTACCGGACGGCCGGACAGCGAGCTACCCATTGCTCACTGTCCGCAAGCCCGCGCCTACGGTGGCCAGAAATCGGGATCAGAATCCCGGCGGCGGCGGTGGCAGCGAGAACGCCGTTGCCTGATGCGGTCGGCCTCCTCCTTTTTTACAAATAATCCTGTATATGGCTGCTAACAGATTTCCTGATGATATAAAAAAAATTGATTCCTGAGGAATTCGTTTGGCTGCAAATGAAAAAAGCGCAATGGTTGGATGTTATTTTAAAATTTTTGATTAACTACCCTAATATAATAAAGAGGTAACGTTTGTTTTTTTCGTTTGTAGGAGGTAATCTCTGAAAGTACTGGTCCGATTGCAAAAATTATAACACCATAAGAAAGCTGCTTTATTCCTGAGTGCCATAGGCTATATTTTACGTAGGCGGGCGAAGCCGCGGGCAAAAGCTAGTACTTAATTAATAGACTTAAATAGACTGGCCTGTTGGTCTATTGGTCCGTGGCCCTGACTGCAATGCCGGACCAATAATACGCAACAACGTGGCACAATAATAATAATGATATATGGAATAATAATATCGATTGACTTAGTATAACAATTTCATTAATTTGATGTATGGAATATTCAGTATAATAATGATTAATGTATAAAATTGTAATAATTTGTTTGTAATGTTTGTTGTAATAATCAATTAATTTGTATAATGCATGCAGTACATACACAATATAAATGTTGCTGTGCCCTTCCGGGGTCCATGTTTGAGACAATATAATTATGTAACAACTATTTACAACATGTGTGCAAATAAATAAACAAATAAACAACACTAGTCACGCTATATAATATACAATTTATGTGTTTTCATGCGGCCGTATTGTTTAAATTTATTGAAATACACTGGGTTGCAAAAATTCCGTGTTTTTATAGTGACCACATCATATCGTCGAGAATATTAGAAATATTATATTAATAATAAAAAAGTGCGAAAGACAATTCGCTTAAATTTGTTTTTGTTTTTTTTTTTTAAAAAAAAAGACGTAGGAACCTAGATAAAAAAATTATTGTCACCCATATATATTGTGTAAGAAGTGATATGAAAGAAAAAGGAGCTAGTGATATCGTGACGGAGCTGACGGGTGACTGGACAGAATTGAAGAAAAACACGTGTTGCGCCGATCAGTCGTGTTCCCGGCAAAACATTCTACCAAAACGATTATATATATGAGCAGTTTCGGATTATTCGCTGCCAAGTATGGCTTTATTTTAGCACAAAGTCGACGCAAGAATGTTTCAGAACTCTGCCAACTCTTGAGTGCACACTTTTATAAAGTTTCCTTTGGACCTAAATAGCTGTCAGATGTCGTCTTAATTATAAATTACATATTTGTTTTCAGTATGTTTTTTAATCCGTAACTTCTACAAATAAAATTTCTTCGATCTATGTACCAACATAACTTCAGGAGATATCGCAGGTTTTCGATATGACCTGTTATTTTTGCGGTCCAGTGTAGGTATTTATTCATAAAATAGAATTAATTCTTCACTTAGTAACAGTACGTAGGTAACGATGTTAGTTATGCAGAATATTTGTTACAGTCGTTAGTTATCTACTTAAATGACCTTTGTTCTAGCATATCATATAAAAATGCTCAAAACATTGCCTAGGTCTTGATTCGTAAAATAGTAAAGTTGCCTGTAAAATTAAATTTATTGGAACAGGTTTATCAGCAAGGTCGACACGTCGAAGACGATACTTCATTAAAAATTTGTTTACTTTGGCATTTTTTGCTATTTCTTTATAATATATTAGGCAAGTTTTATTAAACCAGGTGATTCAATATTTAGTTGACTATTAAGGGCCAAGCGCCCGAAAAGTGCCATAAAACAGTGATTTTCTGAGGCCTACTCCTCCGTAACGTCTAGGTCAATTGGTTTGAAAAAATATGTTTATTATAGATTCATGAACAATAATATCACCATTTGATTTTTTCATGCAATTAATACTTTTGTCAAAAAAAAAATATTTAGCGATTTCGCAACTTTTCGCAACTTTTCCCTACTCCTTCGAAACGGCTTGGACCTTTAGAAACATTTTTACACATAAAAATTGGTGGTTAAATATTCTTCAAAGTGAACATTGCATATGTAAATCAATCAATATCTCGCAGAGAAAATGGATTTAAAGCGCTTTCCGGGCGCCGCTGACCGCAAATAAAAGCACAGATTTGCGTACTGCCGCCTAGGCGAGTGCGAGAGTTGCGTTCACATAATTTCGGCCAGATGGTTCAAGGAACTATACGCCTTAAAAATAACTATCAGAATTGCTTTAAGGTTGTCAATTTATACAAATTTTGTAAAAATGGCTGAGTAGACGGAATTTCCTACCACGTCGGATAAGACCGTCTCATGAAAAAAAAACTATAAATAGCTGGTTTACTCAAATAGAGACAATGTGTACGCGTATGTGTTTCAACAGCATTTCAATGTGTGCTGTCGTTTTTCATATTAAAGGCTTCATTCGGTATAAATTGCAATAAGAAGTGTTGGTCGGGTAAGACCATAATTATAAATCGCCAGTCAGGGGTTAAAAACAGTTTCATTACTAAAAATATTTTTTTTTTGTTTAAAAATCAGCTTTTATTTTAACGAATTTATTATTTAAAGAAGATATTTATAGAAAGAAATTGAACAGAAGTACTAAAACATTCTCTTTCTGTATTTTTTTAAATTGATATAAACTAATGCTTGACTGCAATCCCACCTGGTGGCAAGCAGTGATGCAATCTCTGATAGTATGGCGCACTAGTTTATTAAGAGCCATTCACTCTAGCCTTGAAGACACCCAAATTATAATCGGACTGGAAGACCGCAGCAAGCAAATTATAACTATGGTATTTTTTTCGCCACTAGTGTTGATAAATTCGCCGAAAAAATATAAATTACCTGTAAATTACATTAAGAACTATACAAATACAGTCTTAAAAATAATATTAATAATGTAGGTACTAACAAAAGTTGACAAGTTTAGTGCTGTCGACAATTTGGAATATTCGTCAGACATTTGCTTCCACACAAAACTGCGAAAAAGCATCGCACGTTTCTGCGATACTTATTACGTTTTAGTCAAAAGTAGGTAGGAATGGACTTTAGTACTTACCTATCTTTCATTCAATCGTATATCGTAATATAATCGTAATATCGATTCCTCATAGTTACTCAATACGCTGGAAATTCAAACTTACGAATCAGTTATCAATTACTTTATAAAATTTGTTAAGTGTAAAAGGTTTATGGCATCTGGAATCGGTGAAGATTATAACTATGGCAACTTGGCATATGCCGATCTTGCTCTCCAAGTACTAGACGGTCTTCTTCACTATTGCACTTTGAGGTTAGTTTGTACGCGACACCGACTACTACCTACAGGTCATTCGACTCGCTCAGCTGACGTATCCTTAAAGAAATTAATTTCGTACATGCGTAAATTAATACGAGTTTTGAAAAAAAGGTACTTTATTTTTTAATTTTATCTTTACAAATCGATAAAGTTTCATGTACCAGATCGACCCTCCACGGGATTTAAGGATCTGCTAGACGATCGCGCCGTTAGTTTAGTCCTGGATTTAGAGGCACAACTTTCATTGAAGCAAGATTATTCGACCGATACTGGTCTGAAAGCATAGTAGAGTGAAGTATCGTCACATAGTCCCGTCACAAAGCTACTAAGCACAGTGGGATAGTTTAGTCACGGTAATAATATCATACAGTATTGTAACTTGGCCGTATCTTTGAAATAAATGCCTACAGCCGCGCAGTACGTAAACATGCAATAGGGCTGCTGCCTCCAGCATTCTAATTACTTACATTTGCCTACTTTGTGTTTTCATTTAGTTTTGTGATTGTAAATATACTTTTTTTTATATAAACAAATAAAATACTTTGTGGATTGAATAGGAAGTAAGTATCCAATAAAAATGCGTGTTGTTTTTTATTGGTAGATTTAAATAAAATGTTTTTTTCTAGTATTATTCATACACACAGTACAATAAACAACTATTATTAATAATAAAATACCACGTCGGGTTTACTCTATTCACTTTATTTATTAATTCAGACATCTTTTTGTTTCGGGGGATGAAAGGAAATACTTACCCATTAAAAAAACACACATTATGTACCTACCTACTAGTAAGTAAAGTTATTTTATAGTCTTGCCTTTCAGAGTTTCCAGGTATTCTAAAAATAGTTGTCTCTGGATGCGTTATTGACGAATTCATGCAACCAAAAACAACACAACATATCCTACTCGTCATATTAAATATGTACTTGAACTCGGTGTGTTGTTTTGTGTGTGTCCGTTCGTCACTGCGGCACATTGCAGTATGTTACAAAGTACTCTGTGGCGGCACAGTCGCGACTCAGTCTACATGTCGAACACATGCCTTGATCGAGGCGCGTAGGTATAGCTCGCGTTTATTCCGTTTGTGTGAAGTTGGAATACTGTATGATATTATTACCGCGGCTAATCCTTGGAAATGATGTACTCTGTAGGAAGAGGAGAGGATATACACAATGGCGCTTTTTGTGGACACCTGGCAATCAAGAAAACTATACAGAAAGTGAGACAACGGTGTTACTGGCTCAATTATAGAGATGACATGGAGTCGTAATGGTGTGAAAATGTACAGCGTGCGAAAGGACCACAGACTAGAAGCAGGGCCAAGCTTCAGCCGTATTATGTGGGAGCCCCATCGGAACTCATTGCAATCGACGCTACTGGAACTTTTCCAGTTACAGATGACAGAAATAAGTTCATAATAGTGATTCAGAAGTATTCACAAAGTGGCCCGAAGTCTTCGCTACACCCAATCAGGAAGCATCGACAGTGACGAAGAAGGTGGTCCAAGATGTAGTAGTATGTCATTATGGCGCACCTTTGTCGTACCAAGGCCGTAACTTTTAATCTGCTCTGTTCCAGGAAATGTGTAGGTAATCTTCTGGGGATATACAAAACACGCACAACACATGCGCATCAACAGTCGGACGGTATGGTGGAAAAGTTTGACCAGACCCTGGAGAATCGCCTGGCAAAGGTTATTGATGACCATCAGAAAGACTGGGACTTTTTTTTTCCGATGGGAAAAATCATCCTATGACAACCCCCGCTCTTGGGCGGAGCGGGAGATAGTGTCAGACTCTTACTGACTAAAAACCCATCCCGTTCCTTCAAGCCTTCATACCGGGGCTCAAGCGCCCTTTCGGATAACCCTGGCCCCAGTAAAAGACTGGGACTGGTTTATTCCACTATTTCTGATGGCTTATCGATCAGCAGTGCATAATAGCACGGGACATACTCCAGCAAGACTGAATTTCGGAAGAGAGATGAGACAATACTAAGCTGGTTACGGACTACCTTAGAAGTCAATTGGACGAAGTGCATAACCGAGTACGTGAGAATAGCAAGAACACCAGCGTTAAAATGAAAACTAGATACAATCCTGATGCCAACGCCAAGGGATTTGAGGAAAAAGCACTGGTCTTGCAGACCACGAATGGGAATAGAACCATGTGGCGGCAAAAAACATTGTGGACAAAACGGCTTAAGTACGTATGATATAGTAGGAGTCTGGGTTTTATAAAATAAATGTTTGCCGCTACAATATTACCAGAATATAAAATAAAATTGGTTCGTGTGTTTATCAATATAATTTAATAATAATCAGAGCAATTAGAAAAAAAATACTATCATGATCAATGAGATAATCAGCTGTATTCGGGTTTCAATAATATACTATGATTAGATTTTTTTTTTGCGTTCAAGTGCAGGATCCCAGAGCGCGCGGTGCCTGTAGAATTTGCTACTCTTACTACATGGCTAATCCGCCACTGTGAATGGAAATAGAGCCATGTGGCGGCAGAAAACATTCTGGACAAAGCGGCATATATATGATATAGTAGGAGTCTGATTTTATAAATTATGCATTTGCCGCTAATTTGTTACCAGAAAATAATTAAAAATTAGTTTAAGTGTTTTATCATTTAATTTAATAAGTAGTAACATTTTTTTTTATTGGACCTATACTTATGTACCATGAAAGATACTTCCGCCTGACCACTACTAAGTTCATTTTTGCTTGCACTTGAAACGAAAACTTCAAAGAGTTTGGTTTGGCGCCGCGCCGCCGCAGGATTCACGTGAACATTTTTTTAAGTGATCAGGCAGAAATGACCGCGATGGTACCTACTAACATGCTACTAACACATTTACGTCCAATTTGTTTTTGCGATTGTCTCCTAAGGCGTAATTTCTCAAGCATTAGCAGGAAAAACTACCGAAGAACCACAATTCTTATCTACTGCAGGTGCTCGACAATCAATCATATTTAATTGTTTATCAAAGCATATCCTCAATTCCTCCAAGTAAGTCACTCCACCTATTACATAGCAACCGGCCTGTGCACTTTTTCCAGTTTTAGCCTTCACTGCATTAACAAAGTCTTCAGGGTTGAATTCTTTATTATCATCAGGAAATAAGTTGGCAGATTCAATCATGTCCGATATCGGATATTTCCGGTTCCATTCGATGCCTTTATTGAAGTATTTGAACTGAGAGTTGAAAGGCTCAAGGTCTGTGGCGCAGGTACCGTGTTTCAGCCATTCATGTGTCCAGAATTCATAGTGGTCGGTTTCTGAAATAAAAAAGTGTTACGATATTGAAGTTGTCATAGTTAGATAATGTTGATTTACCTGGTAGCAGTGGTATGAGCAGTAATAGAGGTATTTCATTTTTTTATTATTATTATTGATAGGCTTGCGTTTGGCCACTATCTCACTTGATGGTAAGCGATGATGTGGCCGACGATAGAGCATGCTTGCCTCGAAATAACCTATTCACTCTTAACTTAAAGACCCCTAGGTTGTAGCTATCAGGAAACACAAGCTCTGGCAAAGAATTCCACTCTTTAGCTGTACGCATAATATAATGAATGTGTTCACAAAACGGTTTGGTTTTTTTTTACAATTCAGTTTTGGTTCCGATGCCTTCTAGGAATGCAGGATTATTTAAAAGAGTTACTGTGACCCTATAACGCAAACACAGTGCCAATGGGGAACCTCTTCACAAGACAGGCGTCACATCCTTTCCTGCTCAGTATGCACACCCACTTGCATCTTCTACGACTTAAATGAGGCCAACGACAGAGTTATCAAAAGAAGGAAAGAAGAAGAATACAACGCGTAATCGACCGTTCTTGTGAATATTGAATAGTAGTCATAAAGGGTTGGTTACAAACTAGCGCTCCATCCAAGGTGATCTTGGTTTGTATGGTTTGCGTTGCAGCTACATGGATGTAATCCACGCCCCAACACGATCGGTGGTTGGGAAAACGCGTCTCCCAACTAAAGTCGTTGAAGGTCATGGATTACAACTGTTGTCTACACGGATTGCAACTAGCAAGGTCACCTTGGTTGGGACGTTGGATTACAAACATGTGGTCACCCCTTAAAACTTTTGAATCCCGTTATTAGAGACACAATAGAAAGACCCTATTAGGCTAGGTAGTGGCCGTAAAAAATGTAATTAGTTGGTCTTTTAGATTATTCAAAAATAAGGGACACGTATTTTTTTATTTGTAAATTAAACCAAAAATGACAAAGATATAGCCCATTAAATTTACGTGTGACGTCACGCCGTGCTGCACTTGTCGCAGCATGGCGAAACGTCACACGACGAGACGACGAGAGAGAGTGAACACGCGCATTCGCTTGAGGCACTTGGGGTTTAATGAATTAAATAGTAAACACAATTACCAGTATACGTTTGGGTCCATGCCTGTTGTAAGTCATCTTCAATAGATTTTATTTCTTTCGGATCGAACCTCCATGACATATTGCAAAAATTATACTTCGCACCAAATTTAATTGGCCATATCCCGTGTACAGGCCAATGGTTCTTTTGTTTGGGAAAATCACACCCGGTACCATTCAAATCATTTATCCAGTACTTGCAAATGGTCACTGGCCATTCTTGAGACAGAACAAGAATGTCATAGGTATCAGATTCACTGGTTTCTCCATCTACAGTACAAATTTCCTGCTGGTAGGCGCAATGTAAGCTGAAAATATGTAAAAAAAATTAGCCTTGTAAAAATAACCTTTCGAATACCGTAACTCTAGAGCGGACGGACCGCATTTCAACTGCAATCAGTTTGAATGCAGTTGACACGACTGCAATACAACTGCAAACCAAACGTGCAGTCCAATTGTAGTCGTGTGAACTGGACACCGACTGCATCCCAACCGCACCATGCGCGGGAGGGCGGAGCGTGCGGGCGGGTGGGTATGGTGCAGTTCGGATGCAGTCGGTGTGCAGTTTACACGACTGCAATCGGACTGCAAGTTTGGTTTGCAGTTCTATTACAGTCGTGTTTGCAGTTCTATTGCAGTCGTGTCAACTGCATACAAACTGCAATTTGCGGTTGGATTGCAGTTGAAATGCGGTCCGTCTGTTTTGAACCGTGACAACAGAAAGACAATGAGAGAGTGAACGCTTGGGATGTTGATTTTAAATGATTATTTGTAATTGAATAAATCCAACGCTGCCTTGAAAGGCCTTCCGTAAGATGGATCGACGATCTGGTGAAGAATATAATAGAATAAACTTTAATGTACACCAAAAAAGTAACAACTTAAACATAAACTTAAATCTTTGATACAATGGCGGTCTTATCGCTGACAGCGATATCTACCAGATAACCTTAGGATGGATCGAATTAAAGAACTTCAAATCATAAATAGGGTAGTCTGTGGTGTACTGCTAACAAATTAATCAATCTCTTATAAAACACAATACATAACTATAAATATCACGAGAATCCGATGGAATTGAGAAGCACAAAACCGACAGTGGTTGTGGTGACATTTGGCGGAGGAGCAAGCCCGAGTGGTAGAGATGTCAGCGAAATAGAAGGGGTCCACTAGTACTAGGGCGGATGCTTACTAGGGCATAGGACTGAGAAAAGTATGTCATCTTTGCGATTGGAACATTTGCATCTGAATCACGGAAACATTCCGAAACAGTAATATGTATCATTTGGAATATCAGCTCAAAAGATACAAACGGAACATTTGAAACATCGGCTCAAAAGACACAAACGGAACATTTGAAACATCGGCTCATAAGATACAAACGGAACATTTGGAACATCGGCTCAAAAGACACAAACGGAACATTTGAAACATCGGCTCACAAGATACAAACGGAACATTTGGAACATCGGCTCAAAAGACACAAACGGAACATTTGAAACATCGGCTCAAAAAATACAAACGGAACATTTGCAACATCGGCTCAAAAGATACAAACGGAACATTTGCAACATCGGCTCAAAAGATACAAACGGAACATTTGAAACATCGGCTCAAAAGATACAAACGGAACATTTGCAACATCGGCTCAAAAGATACAAACGGAACATTTGAAACATCGGCTCATAAGATACAAACGGAACATTTGGAACATCGGCTCAAAAGACACAAACGGAACATTTGAAACATCAGCTCAAAAGATACAAACGGAACATTTGAAACATCGGCTCAAAAGATGCAAACGGAACATTTGGAACCAACGGCTCAACAGATACGAACACAGAAACTGACTATTATGAATCGTGATCTGTTACGTTGCGTAGGTAACCTGAGGCAACTGAAAGAACACAGGTGGATTTGAGTCAGTAATAGTCTGACACCCCCCCCTCCCCTAGCACCATTAAGAGCGGGAGAAATTATTCATTAAATAATTCTTCCCGCTTCCAAAGCGGCTAAAAATAATGGGCAAATCTAGCCGTAGGACTGCGGCGACTATACGCTCTGTTGGCTTTACCTTATACAGAATATTATTACACTGTGAATCTGTTTTTTCCACATTTTATTTTTCCGGACCACTTGGTTCTATAATGATTCAAGAAAGAGTTAACTAACAGTATTTTTATGCATGTTTATATGCTTCAACAGCATGCCAACAAAATGTTATCAACGTAAAGCTGGTATTTGACCTTCTGTAATGCGCGAATTAGTATTGAAATTTTTATTTTTTCATTACTCATACTCTGATAGTAGGTCCGAAGTTGCCTGAGGAGCGGGTTAAAAGTACTTATTATTTTCATCGCTAAGGAGTTTTACTTTCAACTGACAGCTGTCATATTATTAAAAAAAAAACTGGTTTTATTTTCACATTTCTATTTAACCATGTTCCAACTTTCTATACAGCAAGCCAATTACACCACGATATAAAATTGAAATAACTTAAAGATACGTATTAATTAAATAATATTATATTCTTAAGTGACTTATTTTTCAACTATTACTTTAATATACTATTTTTTTATATAAAAACAAAGACTGAATAGCTGGCCGGCCACAGAAAAAAAACAAAATGGTGGGAAAGTGGTAATCCGTCATTGGTTTTTCGAGTTATAGAGAATGTAGAGTTTTGTTTGCATTTCCGTACAGCAGAGATTTGTATTAACATGTATCAACATGATAAGTTTATCAAATTAAAATAGTGATTGTAAAGTGAAAGTAGTAGTGGAAAACTTTTTACCGCCTAAACCAGAAGAAATATGCCTACCTAAAATCATAGGTTATTTTTACTTTCCTTGTATTCGTGATTAAAAGCAGTGTTTACCTCGGGGTGAAAGCAACTTATTTCGTCCCGACCTCGCTACGTTCGCCCACCAACTATTTTTCGGAACATAATAAGTTGCTTGCGCCTCCAGGGTAACAATGTACTATTTTGCCAACTATTCTGCCTGTAGTTGAACCGTAGAGTCTGTGGTTTTAATGGTCTTTAACGTAACATAGACCATAGTGTGTGTCTGTCAAATGGGGCAGGCAGGCCTAAATATGCTGTCTGAACAGTGGCTAGGTGACTGATGGCCCTGGGCAAAAAACTGGGGCCCTGTTTTACAAGGGAAATTATCAAATAACCTCTCCTGCTCGAGGTGGAGCGGGAGGTAGCGTCAGACTTTTACGAATTGCCGGGGGTCCTTGACCTTCTTAGTATTTAAGTACATTATTCTGATTTTCCAGTATAAAAAATTTTTTTTTTTTCTTAAAAAAAACGATTTGTATACATAGAAATATTTCTGTTCGATTTAACCGCGATATACAGTAAACTAATGATTTTTTACCCTCTCCCCGCTTGCCTTTCTCTCCTCCGCTTTTAAATATTATGAAATTTTTATTAAAAAAAAAAACTCAAAAATGTCTACCTCCAAGTTTGTCTATTTGACTGCTATGACCAGATAAATAATAACTACACGACGATCTCATCCGAACTTGCGGATGATTCGTCGCCTTACAATTTTAAAAGGGTAACCTACGAAATAGCATAGACAGCAGAGTTTTAGTTGTAACTTACCTTAGGCAAAGTATTGTAACTGATAAACTTATTCTCAACATTTTAATTACCGTGAACACTTATCCGTCCAAAACCTACGAAGCAAGTGATAATACTTCTAAATGACTTCTAACGACTTGATTTATATCAACGGCTTCAACAATGGTCATTATACTAACATTATTATGGTGACTGCCTCATTACTTATTAAGTGTGACGATTACACGGTAATCGATTCACTGACCATAATTATAATGTATTAAAAAAAAACTAGCATGTTGCCAGGTACTTCGTTCGCGAGAAAGTTTTCATAAAATCTTTAACATCCCACCCTTATTTTGAGGGTAGTTTTGAAACTCGCTGTCTGTTCGACCGTCCGGTAACTGTCCGGACCGAGCCCAAGTCGTCGACGGCGCACACTGTTCCCGCGCGTCTCAAGGAGTTCTCAGCAACGGCAGAGGCCCAGCTGGGTTCAGGGTTATCCGAAAGGGCGCTCGAGCCCCGGTATGAAGGCTTGAAGGAACGGGATGGGTTTTTTAGTCAGTAAGAGTCTGACACTATCTCCCGCTCCGCCCAAGAGCGGGGGTTGTCATAGGATGATTTTACCTATCGGAAAAAATAGGACCCAGCTGGGTCGAAGCCTACTGGGGCCAGGGTTAGCTCCGAAAGGTACCTCAGCCCCGGTACGAAAGGCAACGAAGGAACTGGATTGGGTTTTTAGTTAGTAAAAGTCTGACACTATCTCCTGCTCCGCCCAAGAGCGAGGAATTTGATTAGATGATTTTCCCACCGAAAAAAGGGTAGTTTTGAAAAAAAAAAGTGCAGTCTTTATTATTCAATTTGATTAGATTTTGTGCCAAGTTTCAAGTTTCTTATGGGCGAGAGAAGGCTCTTTATGAACAAAACTTTTTGTAATTGACCAGTTTTTGCCCGCGGCTTCACCTGCGTACATAAAATATAGCCTATATAACTCAGGAATTAAGCAGCTTTCTATTGGGGCTATTTTTTTTGCAATCGGTCTAGTACTTTCAGAGATTATTTCCTACAAACAAAAGAACAAAATTTACCTTTTTATTATATGGGGAAGTATTTAGCGAGTGAATTAAAAAAACTTTGCGACAGAGGATGAGATACTGTTTTAATAACTTCATTTAGCAGTATAAATAAGCAAGCGGCAAATTGATTTATTCCGTTTTAATACCACTCATCTAATACCACTGGTATTTGTTTGAGCCCCTGTTAATTGTCTATTCCGAAAGGATACCATTGTTCCAACTAATACTAAAAGAAATTCAACGATCTAAAGTACAGTCAGCCGAAATGCTTTGTGTAGGATATTTAATTGAAAAAAAATTCAGTTAAATAAAAAAAAAAGTATTTATTTAACAAATGTCTAGTTTAATAATAAATTGTGTACTGCAAACCTGCTCTAAATAACAACAAGCCACCATTTTTTATGCAAGTCAAGCTTTCTGTTTTCCCAAAAGATGTTGAGGGTTAATAATTATAGCTTCCTCAGACATATCTAAATAAAGTGATTACTTAGTGAAAGTTTTTGTATATTACTGTACTAAATTGAAGTCACTGGTATGGGTTCGTACATTAAATTATTTAAAGAGTGGTCTCCGTTCGGAATAGGTAGGTAATAAAATTGCGTTCAAACAAATACCAGTGGTATTCTATAAGATGAGTTGCATTAAAATGGAATAAATCCTACCTAATGGTACCCCAATGGTCGATGGGGCCGAAAGGTCCTAGAGTGGCTACAATGCACCGGAAGACGCAGCGTTGAAAGTAAAATAATGATACAACAACTGTCAGATGAAATTGCTATTGCAGGCCTGTCCATGAATACAACAAAAACTAAAGTCATAACCAACTCCAACCAACCAGTGCCCATCAGAGTGAACGGTGAAGAAATAGAATTTGTAAACGATTATATCTATTTAGGGCAACTAATATCCCCAGAGGACACAATGAATAGGGAAATAAATAGAAGAATCGCCAACACTTGGAAAAGGTTTTGGTCATTGCGAGAAATTATGAAAAATAAGGACACGCCTATCAAGGATAAAGGAAAAGTGTACAATACGTGCATCTTACCCTGCTTAACATACGGCTGTCAAACTTGGGCCTTAACAAAACAACTTTTAAACAAGCTGAACGTCTGTCAGAATAGCATCAAAAGAAGTGTAATCGGGGTAAAGAGAAGAGATAGAGTAAGGCTGGATAATATTAAACAAAAAACCAAATTTAAAAATGTAGAAAAGGTGTTTAAATCTCTGAAATGAAAATGGACAGGTCATATATTAAGAGATAAAAATGAAAAATGGACGAGATTAATAACAGAGTGGTACCCAAGAGATGGAAAAAGAAATAAAGGACGTCAGACGACACGATGGGAAGACGACATAAAAAAAGTAGCTGGTCCAGAATGGACAAGAATAGCAAAAGACCGAGTAGAATGGAAAGCTTTAGAGGAGGCTTTTGTCGAAGGACAAGCTAAACCGGTTGCAGATAAATAAATAATATATATATATATTAACATATTAGTTTAATAAAGTAAAATAGAAGGAAATAATACTTTCAATTATAAACTACTTTTAAGCATGTAAATACTTATTAATTGTACTAAGAAAAGAAAAGCAATAAAGGCTATTTTTATTTTTTTTTTATTTTATAATGGTACCCCAATGGTCGATGGGGCCGAAAGGTCCTAGAGTGGCGACAGTGCACCGGAAGACGCAGCTTTGAAAGGCCTCCCACAAGGTGGTCCAACGACCTGGTGGGAGTGAGAACCAAACCACACGATGCGGTGCGGCTCTCACGGGAATGCGGTGGATGCGAGACGAACAGGATCGGTTGTTGTGGCGATGCTTAGGAGAGGCCTATGTCCAACAGTGGACGTCTTTCGGCTGAAATGTTGATGATAACCTTACTATTGATCCAAACTAGCTTCGAACTAGTGTTACAAATATTTAAAATGGTCAGGTATTCTCTAAACCTTCCTCCCTACTGGGGCCATGGGTTGACTTCCGAAAGGGATACCTGGGGTCTAGGAACGCAAGAGAAAGAAGGAACATATGTGAGTTTAGTCAGTTTAGTCAGTTCTTGCTCAAATCATTGGACGATTTCCCACCTAAAAACAGGCATGGTAAGGTGACGTTGTTGTTTTATAATATTTACTACCATTTGCTTTTTCTGGAGGAGCTAAACATCAAACAGAGGTTATCGTCGACTGTGCAAGTACGAATCCTCAAATATTTTGGTCACGTTGTTCGCAACGAACACTCCATGGAGCGACTCGTTGTCCAGGGACAAGCGGAGGGGAAGCGGTCACGCGGGCGCTCACCTATGAGTTGGAAAGACCTCATCAGAGCTGCAACACAAACCTCCATAGTCCAGAGTTCTCGAGACGCCGTAAACCGTGACAAGTGGAGACGCTTTGCGGGAGCCTCACTCGCCAACGTAAATGCAATATCGTCAACCACGACCACTCTGTCAAGAGTGTACGACTAAGGAGGATCCCGGGAGCTTTTGCCCGCGGCGTATAAAGCCTATGTCACTCAGGAATAAATTTGCATTCTATCGATTAAAATATTCACAAACGGACCAGTACTTTCAGAGATTATCTTCTACAGACAAAAAAAAAAACATTTTTTGCCTCCTTAAATATAATATTAATATTAATTAAATATTATAGTGTAGATGTAAGGATCTGCGAGAAGGATCGCACCGTTAGTTTATTCCTGGATTCAGAGGCACGATTTTAATTGAAGGAAGATTATTCGACCGATACTGATCTGGAAGCATAGTAGAGTGAAGTGTCGTCACATAGTTCCGTCACAAAGAGCTACTGGGCACAGTGGGACAGTTTAGCCCTTGGAAATGATGTGCTGTACGAAGTGGGAATCGAACGTTGGCAAGAAGTTGACCACACAAGTGATAGTACCACGATGTGAGGTGGTCCCTTTGGTACAGGAGATATACGATAGTGCTTCTGGAGGACACCTAGCAATCAATAAAACTATACTGAAAGTGAGACAGCTGCAGCGGTGTTACTGGCTCAATTATAGAGATGACAGTTATAGAGTCGCAATGGTCCGAAAATGTACAGCATGCGAAGGGACCACAGACTAGAAGTAGGGGCAAGCTTCAGCTGTACTATGTGGGAGCCACATGGGAACGCATTGCAATCGACGTTGCTGGACCTGTTCCAGTTACAGATGACAGAAGTAAGTACATATTGGTGATCCAGGAGTATTTCACAAAGTGGCCCGAAGTCTTCGCTATACCCAATCAGGAAACATCGCCAGTGGCCAAGAAGGTGGTCCAAGAAGTAGTAGTATGTCATTATGGAGCACCTTTGCCGTACCAAGGCTGTAACTTTTAATCTGCTCTGTAACTATTCTGGTAATTTTCTGGGGATTTACAAAACACGCACAACACATGCGCATCCACAGTCGGACGGAATGGTGGAAAAGTTTAACCAGACCCTGCAGAATCGCCTGGCTAAGGTTGATGACCACCAGAAGGATTATGACTGGTTTATCCCACTATTTCTCATGACTTATCCATCAGCTGTGCATGATAATACGGGACATACTCCAGTAAGAGTAAATTTTGAAAAAGAGATGAGACTTCCAGTCGATGGCGGAACTTTCGTGCGGTTTGCCACCTGACAAGACTAAGCCAGTTACGGACTATCTTACAAGTGACCTTCAAGATCAATTGGACGAAGTACATAAGCGATTACGTGAAAATAGTATGAACACCAGCGTTAAAATGAAAACAGATACGAACCTAAAGGGCCTATTACATCACTCCATATTCAAGTAGTCTATTGTCCCCGCAGGGCTTCAAAAAAACGCCGCTTCCAGCTTCATTTTGAGGCGTCGATTTTTTGAGGCCCGTGTGCGAGGACAGAGTCGATGTTGCGTCGTGTCGCGTGTAATAAGGGTCAGACTGTCTTACTATGAATGAAAAAACCGGTCAAGAGCGTGTCGGGCCACGCTCAGTGTAGGGTTCCGTAGTTTCCCGTCCGTCACAATAAGTGTACCCACTTATGAGTTTAAAAAAATGCTTGTATATACAATTATACTACAAACTTAGTCCAGAAATTATTTTGTAGAACCTTTTTGTCTTTTTTGTACAAAAACTGTTCTTTCCATCAAGTTCAAAATGATTTTCCTAGAAAGTCCGTATAAAGTTCTACTTTTCAGATTTTTTTCATATTTTCTAAACTTATGGTTCAAAAGTTAGAGGGGGGGACACATTGTTTTTACTTTTGGAGCGATTATTTCCGAAATTATTGACATTATCAAAAAATGATTTTAGTAAACCCCTATTCATTTTTAAATACCTTTCCAACAATATATCAAACGTTAGGGTTGAAATTAAAAAAAAAATCACTTCCCACTTTACATATAGGGGGGCTACCCTAATAAAACATTTTTTTTCCAATTTTTATTTTACCACTTTGTCGGCGTGATTGACATACATATTGGTACCAAATTTCAGCTTTCTAGTGCTAACGGTCACAGAGATTAAGCGAGGACAGACAGACGGACAGACAGACATGGCGAAACTATAAGGGTTTAGGAACCCTTTAGGACTCGTCCTTTTTTAGGGTTCCGTAGTCAACTAGGGTTGACTACGGAACCCTAAAAAAGGACGAGTCTGAATATCTTGTGCTGAATAACGCGTAGTGTAATAGGTTTTTTTTTTATTATTAATGATAGGCTTGCGTTTGACCACCATCTCACCTAATGGTAAGCGATGATGTGGTCGACGATGAAGCACGTTTATTTATGCCAACGCCAAGGGATTTGAGAAAATAGCACTGGTCTTGCAAACCATGAATGGGAGTAGAACCACACGGTGGCAAAAAAACATTGTGGACAAAACGGCATATACACCGCTAAATTTTAATCGTTTTAATCCCGTGGAGGGTCGATCCGGTACATGAAACACTATCGATTTGTAAAGATAAAATTAAAAAATAAAGTACCTCTTTTTCAAAACTCGTGTTAATTCACGCATGTACGAAATTAGTATCTTTAACAAAACGTCAGCTGAGCGAGTTCAATGACCTGTAGTTAATAATCGGCGTTGCGTACAAAGTACCTACAGGTCATTGAACTCGCTCAGCTGACTGTTTCTTAAAGAAATTAATTTCGTACATGCGTAAATTAATACGAGTTTTGAAAAAGAGGTACTTTATTTTTTAATTTTATCTTTACAAATCGATAGTGTTTCATGTACCGGATCGACCCTCCACGGGATTAAAACGATTAAAATTTAACGGTGTATATGATATAGTAGGAGTCTGGGTTATATAAAATAAATGTTTGCCGCTATTATTACCAGAAAATAAATAAAATTGGTTCGTGTATTTTATCATATAATTTAATAATAATCAAAGCAATGACAAAAAAAAAAATTGTTGTAATTACGTTTCTTTTGCAACTACCTTCTAAGTCGTAATTTGTCAAACATTAACAGGATAAACAACCGAAGATCCACAAGTCGAACATATTACAGGTCCTAGACAATCAATCATATTTAATTGTTTATCAAAGCATATCCTCAATTCCTGCAAGTAAGTCACTCCACCTATTATAAAACAACCGGCCTGTGCAGTTTTTCCAGTTTTAGCCTTCACTGCATTAACAAATTCTTCCGGATTTAATACTTTATTATCATCAGGAAATAAGTTGGCAGATTCAAGCATGTCCGATATCGGATATTTCCGGTTCCATTCGATGCCTTTATTAAAGTATTTGAACTGAGAGTTGAAAGGCTCAAGGTCTGTGGCGCAGGTACCGTGTTTCAGCCACTCATGTCTCCAGAATTCATAGTGGTCGGTTACTGAAATAAAAAAGTGTTACGATATTGAAGTTGTCATAGTTAGATAATGTTGACAAAACCTGGTAGCAGTGGTATGTGCAGTAACAGAGGTATTTCATTTTTTTTATTATTATTATTGATAGGCTCGCGTTTAACCACTATCTCACCTGGTGGTAAGCGATAATGTGGCCGACGATGCAGCACGCTTGCCTAGAAGTAACCTATTCACTCTTAACTTAAAGACCCCAAGGTTGGTGCTATCAGTAAACACAAACTCTGCAGAGAATTCCACTCCTTAGCTGTCAGGTACGCATAATGAATGTGTTCCCAAAACGCTTTGCTTTTTTTTCTCAATTGAAGTTTAGAAAAGATTTGTCGACCAGCCCTAGAAGGCATAGGTTCCGATGCCTGCTAGGGCTGTGAATAGGCTCTGTTCTTGCGAATATTGAATAGTATTCATTAACCTTTCGTATACCGAATTAGAGACACAATAGAAAGACAAGTGCAACTGCAAATCTTTAAAATATTTGGATATTAATGAAAGCTCTTTAGAACGTTTAGTGGTATACGGTAGATTAGAGGGCCACCATTCTCGCGGTTGATCACCTACCAGACGGACCATAGATATAAGAAAGGACCTCATCAAATCATCTTCTATGTGTTCCCTTATTGAATGCACACGCAGTGCCACGAATAGAGAGAGATGGAGAAGTCTCGCAAAAGCCGCAACCAAACTACCAGACGATCACGACCCCTCCGCCAGGAGTGTACGACTAGCCTACTGGGGCCAGGGTTATCGCCTACTGGGGCCAGGGTTATCCGAAAGGGCGCTCGAGCCCCGGTATAAAGGCTAGAAGGAACGGGGTGGGTCTTTTAGTCAGTAAGAGTCTGACAGTATCTCCCGCTCCGCCCAAGAGCGGGGGATGTCAATGCATGATTTATTCCCAACATAAAAAAAGGAGTGCACGACTAAGAATATTTAATTAATTAAATAGTCAACATAATTACTATTATACGTTTGACTCCATGCCTGTAGTAAGTCATCTTCAATAGATTTTATTTCTTTCGGATCGAACTTCCATGACATATTGCAAAAATCATACGCCGCACCAATTTTAGTTGGCCATATCCCGTGTAAAGGCCAATGGTTCTTTTGTTTGGGAAAATTACATCCGGTACCGTTTAAGTCATTTATCCAGTACTTGCAAATGGTCACTGGCCATTCTTGGGACAGAATAAGAAAGTCATAAGTATCAGATTCACTGGTTTCTCCATCTAAAGTACAGATTTCTTGCTGGTGGGCGCAATGTAAGCTGAAAATATGTAAAAAATAAACATTAGCCTTGTGTATTTTAAGTTGATTTAAGTCATCGTGGTCCTTCATCGTCGGTCTTATAATGTTCCCACTGTTGGGACTCAGGCCTCCTCTCTAGGAGAGGGAATGGACCGTAATCCACCACGCGGTTCCAGTGCGGGTTGGTAGATGTCACATAATGTCTTCGAAGGCCTTCCGTAAGGTGGACCGACGATCTGGTTAAGAATAGAATAGAATAAGCTTTATTGTACAGCAAAAAAGTAACAACTTAAACATAAACTTAAATCTGTAGAATGGCGGTTTTATCGCTAACAGCGATATCTACCAGACAACCTTAGAATGGATCGTAAGAACTTAAAATAATACAGAGTGTACTGCTAATAACTTAATCAATCTCTATATAAAACACAACACATAACTTATAAATATCACGAGAATCCGGATGTGAGAAGCATAAAACCGGCAGTGGTTGTGGTGACATTTGGGGGAGGAGCAAGCCCGAGTGTTAGAGATGTCAGCGAAATAGAAGAGGAACATTTGCATCTGAAACACTAAAATGTTCCGAAACTAATATGTATTATTTGGAACATCGGCTCAAACGATACAAACCGAACACTTAAAACATCGGCTTAGGTACAAGTTATAAACGGATCATATGAGACATCGGCTCAAAAGGTACAAACGGAACATTTGAAACATCGGCTCACAAGATACGAACGGAACATTTGGAACATCTGCATCGGCTCAAAAAATACAAACGGAACATTTGAAACATCGGCTCAATAGATACAAACGGAACATTTGAAACATCGGCTCACAAGATACAAACGGAACATTTGGAACACGGCTTAAAAGATGCAAACACAGAGACTAACTGTTATGAATCGTGATCTGTTACGTTGCGTAGGTAACCTGAGGCAACTGAAAGAACACAGGTGGATTTGAGTCATAAAAATTAGACATCCCCTCTAGCTTCATCCAGAGCGGGAGAAATTATTCATCAAATAAATATTCTCGCTTTGGATGACCTAAAAAAAATGGGCAAATCTAGCCGTAGGACTGCGGCGACTATACGCTCTGATAGCTTTCCCTTAAACAGAATAATATATTATTACGCTGTGAATCTGTTTTTTCCACATTTTATTTTTCCGGACCACTTAGTTCTCTTATGATTCAAGAAAGAGTTAACTTTCAGGTACATACTCGTATAAGCGTGTTTATATGCATTAACAGCAGTTGCATTCGTGGAATTTGAAGAATCTGCATATCAACAAGGTGTTATCAACATAAAGCTGATATTTGACCTTCTGTAATGCGCGAATAAGTATTGAAATATAATATTATATTTCAATACTTATTATTGAAATATAATATTTTTTCATTACTCATACTCTGAAAGTAGGTCTGAAGTTGCCTGAGGAGCGGGTTGAAAGTGATGTTTTTCATCCCTAGGGAGTTTTACTTTCAACTGACAGCTGTCAAATTATTAAAAAAAAAAACTAGTTCTATCTTCACATTTCTATTGAACCATGTTAAAATTTTCCATACAGCCAGTCAATGACAGCGCGATATAAAATTGAAATAAGTCAAAGATAAGTATTAATTAAATAATATTATATTTTTAAGTGACTTATTTGTTCAACTATTTCTTTAAAATACTTTTATTTTTAAAAGATTACAATTAATTTCTAATTTTTCATTATCGAGGCTGAATAGCTGGCCAGCAAAGGAAAAAAAAAAAGAAAATGGCGGGAAAGTGGCAATCAGTCGTTGGTTTTTTCGAGTTTTGTTTACATTTCCGTACAGCGGAGATTTGTATTAGCACGATAAGTTCATCAGATTAAAATAGTGATTTAATGCTTAATTTCACAAGAGAAGAGGCTAAAAAAGTAGTGAAACCTTTTACCGCCTGAATCAGAAGAAAGATACCTACATAGAATCATAGGTACAACGACTCAGATTTTAAAAACTTTTTATTTTATTTTTACTTTCCTTGTATTCGTAATAAAAATCACAGTGTTTACCTCGGGATGAAAGTAACCTATTTCGTCCCGAGAAGTAGCGAGGTCGCTAATTCGAGGGGTTAAATGGGTTACTTTCACCCCTAGTGTAACAATGTATTATTTCATTACTCATCCTCTGAAAGTATTTCTGAAGTTGACTGAGGAGCGGGTTGAAAGTAATAATTTTCATCCCTAGGGAGTTTTACTTTCAACTGACAGCTGTCAAATTATAAAAAAAAAACTAGTTCTATCTTCACATTTCTATTCTTCTTCACATTTTTAAACCAGCCAGATACAGCCAGTCAATTACAGCGCGGTATAAAATTGAAATAACTTAAAGATAAGTCCTCCTAAATCCTAGTGATGGTATTTTATACAAGTTGAAAATAGGCTTTCAAAAGGTCATCGGCTAATAGGAGCCCCTTAATAAAATAATATTATATTTTTAAGTGACTTATTTGTTCAACTATTTCTTGAAAATACTTTATTTTTAAAGACTACAAATAATTTCTAATTTTTCATTAATGAGGCTGAATAGCTGGCCGGACACACAAAAAAGGGTAGTTCTATGTTCACATTTCTATTGAATCATGTTCCAACTTTCTATACACCTCGATATAAAATTGAAATAACTTAAAGATAGTTTTAATTGAATAATATTATATTTTAAGTGAGTTATTTTTTCCACTATTTCTTTAAAATACTTTATTTAAAAAAAAATTACAAATAATTTCTAATTTTTCAATAATGAAAAATAAAGGCTGAATAGGTGGCCGGCCACAGAAAAAATAACGAAATGACGGGAAAGTGGTAACCCGTCATTGTTTTTTCGAGTTGTAGAGAATGTAGAGTTTTGTTTGCATTTCCGTACAGCAGAGATTTATATTAACATGATAAGTTCATCAGATTAAAATAGTGATTTAGCGCCTAATTTCATATGAGAAGAGGCTAAAGCCTAAATCAGAAGAAATATGCCTACCTAAAATCATAGGTACGACGACTCTGGTTTATAAACTTTTTATTTTTACTTTCCTTGTATTCGTAATGAAAAGCACAGTGTTTACCTCGGGGTGAAAGCAACTTATTTCGTCCTGACCTCGCTACGCTCGCACGCCAACTCCTTCTCAGGACAAAATAAGTAGTTTTTGCCCCTGGGGTAAAAATGTACTACATATTTTGCCTATTATTCTGCCTCTAGTTGGACTGGGTTTTAATGGTCTTTAACGTAACATAGACCATAGTATGTGTTTCTCAAATGGGTCATAAAAATAACTATTTGTGTAAGACAGGCGTAAATTTATATGTTGTCTGAGCAGCAGCGGTGTAGCTAGGTGACTAACGGCCCTGGGGCAAAACATTGGGGCCCCTTTTTTTACATAAAATATCATCAAATAACCTCTCCTGCTCAGGTTGGAGCGGGAGGTAGCGTCAGACTTTTACGAATTTCCAGGGGACCCTTGACCTGAGGCCCTCGCACTAAGGGGCCCCAGGCACAGCCTCACCTAGACCTTCGGTAGCTAAACCAGTGGACCTGAATACCTAACTAATATCGAGATTTTTTGGTCGTTACACATCACTATTTTGATTTGTACTGTAAGACTTCGTGGGCACCTCGGCCGGTTCAGAAAATTGTCTTCGACACGGTCTTACGCGACCTTGGTCGGGTTACCATGGTATTTTAATTCATAAATCTGTTTTTTGATATCTCGTTAACTTTTAAATTTAGTAAGTACGCTAAAAATTGAGGTACAAAATTGATCTAAGCAACTAATGTATCGGTAAAACGTTTAATTGAAATTCACAAGAACTCTATAGATCACTGGTCACATTACAATTACTTACATTGAACATTGTGGTCGAAACTGAATTTAATTTCACAATACACCGTTTTTGATCGTTTTAATCCCGTGGAGAAATACTATCGATTTATAAAGATAAAATTAAAAAATAAAGTACCTTTTTTTAAAAACTCGTGTTAATTTACGCATGTACGAAATTGATTTCTTTAAGAAAACGTCAGCTGAGTGAGTTCAATGACCTGTAGGTAGTAGTCGGCGTTGCGTACTAATTACCTACTTATAGGTTTTTATTTTTTTTTTATTTTTTTTATGGTGGGAAAAAATCATGCATTGACATCCCCTGCCCTTGGGTGGAGCGGGAGATAGTGTCAGACTCTTACTGACTAAAAGACCCACCCCGTTCCTTCTAGCCTTCATACCGCGGCTCGAGCGCCCTTTCGGATAACCCTGGCCCCAGTAGGCTTCGACCCGGCTGGGTCCCTGCTGTTGCTGACAACTCCTTGAGGCGCGCGGGAACAGTGCGCGCCGTCGACGCCTTGGGCTTGGTCCGGACAGTTACCGGACGGCCGGACAGCGAGCTACCCATTGCTCACTGTCCGCAAGCCCGCGCTTACGGTGGCCGGAAATCGGGATCTGAATCCCGGCGGCGGCGGCGGCGGCGATAACGCCGTTGCCTGATGCGTTCGGCCTCCTCCTTTGCGAGCATTACTGCTTCGCAGAAGTCGGCGACCGCCTGCCACTCCTCCTCGCTCCGGACCATGGCCTCAACCAATACTTATAGGTCATCGAACTCGCTTCAAAATATATAAGGGTATATTTTTTTAATTAATATAAATTAGTGCTTGAGTGCGATCCCACCTAATGATTAGCAGTGATACAATCTTTGATGGTGAGGCGCACTATTTTAATAAGAGCATTTTTTTCACTCTAGCCTTGAAAACACCTAAATTAGAATCGAATGAGAAGATCGCAGCAGGCAAATTGTTCCAGTCCTTCTCGTTGTACACGGTATAAACGAGGAGGCGAAATGCTTAGTTCGGACCATAGAAATATTCTTATATCTATGGTTCGGACCGTAGAGGTTTCAGCAACGTAAGGTTATAGGGTTACTCGCCATACGTCGGGTTGTCCGATTAGGTTCTTACAGGATACTAATGAACTTTTACAAACTAAAAACAGTTTTACATATGAAATAACATGACAGTAAAACGTATTAGTTGTAACTTACCTCAGGCAAAGTATTGTAACTGATAAACTTATTCTCAACATTTTAATTACCGTGAACACTTATTCGTCCAAAACCCATGAAGCAAGTAAGATTACTTCTAACGACTTGACTTATAATATTATCTGCTTCAACAATAGTCGATATACTAACATTATTATTGTGACTACCTATTACTAAGGCTGCCAACAGACGGCAGCAACCGCACGCAGTCCATATATTTCAACTGCATGCAGTTTGATCTGACTTTGCGCACTTGACGCCAAGCATCTAGCCCAGGAGCTTAATGTATGATTTGATCTTTAAGTGCCTCAAAGTTGACAATGTCAATGTGCTTTTGCTCTTTGTAATTAACTGCACACTGACTGTATGCGGTTAGCGATAGACAGCGTGCGTCGACACTACACGACTGTTGCCGACCGCGTAAAGTTGAAGGCACGACTGCATGCAGTTGATATTGACTTCACTCGACTGCAGCCGACCGCGTGCAGTTGATATCATGACTGCACGAAGTCGAACGTACAACTGCATGCAGTTAAATATATCGACCACGCGCGGTCGCTGCGATGCAGCCCGTCTGATGTCAGACTTTGGTACTAAATACATAAGTGTGACGGTTACACGGTAATCGATCCACTGACCTTCATTATAATGTATTAAAAAAACTAGCATGTTGCCAGGTACTTCGTTCGCGAGAGTGTTTTCATAAAACCTTTAACAATCCATCCTGTTTTTAAGGGTAGTGGGTAGTTTTGAAGAAACAAATAGGTAGGTAAGGACAGTCTCTATTATTCAATTTGATTAGATTTTGTGCCAAGTTTCAAGTTTGGCCTCGCACCCATACCCTCACGCAAGGGAGGACTCTTTAAGACAAAGCTTTTTATAATTTACTAGCTTATGCCCGTGGCTTCACCCACGTACATAAAATATAGCCTATGTCAATCAGGAATAAAGCAGCTTTCTATTGGGGCTAATTTTTTTGCGATCGCTCCAGTAGGTACTTTCAGAGATTATTTCCTATAAACAAAAGAACAAATTTTACCTTTTTATTATATGGGGAAGTTTATTATATCGAGCGAATTAAAAAAAAACTAACTTCATTTAGCGGTATGAATAAGCAAACGACAAATTAACTAAAATAGCGACAAATATTGATCAATAATAAAATTCAGAACGAGGTTACTAAAAGAGGTTTTTTGAAATCCTAGTTAACTCATCGAATGCCGTAATTAGAGACACAGTAGAAAGACAATTGCTTATGTCGAACTGTGTAACTTAAGACATTCAAAAGGTTAAGGGACTAAATTAATAAGTGAGTGACTAAATTAGTAAGAGAGCGACTAAATTAGTAGGAAAGTGAGCGACTAGAAATAAAATTGAGGTTTTACATAACGAACTACTAAAAATTTAACTTTAACAAATGTTTTCATTATTGTCTAATTATCTAGTCGCAGGTAAATTCATCATTTTGAACTGGGTGAAATAGGTTAGGTTAGGTTAGAACTGGGACGTACCGCGCGCAATTAAATTTGTATTCTGTACTTACTACAGTACTCGAAATTAAACAAAGGTAAATTATATTTAATAAAAAGTAATTGGACCGCTGTTACACCTTTGAGTCTGTTTCGACTAGGGTACCTATCCAATCCCACAAGCGCGGAATCCCGTGACTGCGGGATCCCGCACCTTTTTTAAGTTTTTTAGAAGAAAATTGGATGCCGACGACCTGCCGCCGCCGCCCAGCTCATTCTCATTAAAAAGTAATAAAACAACTGAATCTATCTTGTGCAGTTAAATAATTATTTAAGTAAGTAATTTATATTTTGTGTTGTGCGAGTACTGTATCACAACTAGATCAGAACGTTATTAATGGCAGTTTAGGTATTCTCTGACCAGGGATTTCTCAAAGCACGTGAATTTACTTTAGTGCCATATTTTAAAAACAGCCGATTTTATATGAAAATCGTAAAGTATTTACATTACAAAATAACATTTTTTTGCTATTCGGAAAATCTTCAAAATCGATTCTGAAATCAAACTACATACATTGGTACATACATACATAGGTACATAAAATAAGAAATTCTCGGTGTGTAGTCCGACTCGCACTTCACCGGTGTTTTATGTTTATTATTACTTAAAACGAAAAAGAAATTTAAAATCCCAATCCCGCAAATCCCACGGGATCCGCGGGATTGCTGACTTCATTCCTGCGGGCTTGCGGGGTCGCGATTTTGATGTGTGATTGGATTCCCTAGTTTCGATGTTCCTCATAATGTCGTCTACGGGCCCCCCAGCCCTCCCTCTCACCTCGATCGAGTTCTGTTATAAAGTTAAGGACCTATTTATTACACTACGCGATATTCAGACTCGTTTTGTCTATGGTTCGACGTATCTATTCTATGGTTCGACGTATCGCGCAGTGTAACAGGGGTTAGACTGTCTTTCTATGAATGAAAAATAGTACGAGTCGGAATATCGCACGCGATATTCAGCGCAGTGTAATAGGTCCTTTAGCGGAAGCGGCAACGGAAGTGTAAAACCACGGTATTAATATCGGAACTTCTGCAGAAGCGGGAGCAGAAGTAGAGTTCTGTTGGAACACTAGTACCTAAGTATAAAAGAAGAAACTGACTGACTGACATATCAACACACAGTTGAAACTACTGGGACTAGAAGTGTGAAATTTTGCACAAGGCTTCCTTTAATGACGTAGAAGAGCACTAAGAAAGGATTTTCCGAAATTCACTCCTAAAGGGATGCAACCGGGACGGAGAAAGTATGAAACGATTTTATTAAACCCCTATTCATTTTTAAATACCTATCCAACGATATATCACACGTTAGGGTTGAAATTAAAAAAAAAACACTTCCCACTTTACTTATAGGGGGGCTACCCTAATAAAACATTTTTTTCCAATTTTTATTTTACCACTTTGTCGGCGTGATTGATATACATATTGGTACCAAATTTCAGCTTTCTAGTGCTAACGGTCACAGAGATTAAGCGAGGACGGACAGACAGACAGACGGACAGACAGACATGGCGAAACTATAAGGGTTCCTAGTTGACTACGGAACCCTAAAAAGGGCAACTGAAGGAACTCTGTGCGCTGAGTGCAAGTTGTTTTTACGTTAACGCAATCGAAACTTCTGACGTTTTATAAGTGCCCATGTAGGCCTATGTGGAATAAAAATATTTTGAATTTTAAACGTTTGCCGCGTTTGGCTCTCTGATTGGTAAAGAGCTTGGAACGGGCCAATCGGAGCGCCGAACGTCACAAACGTGTCGATTGCGTTAACGTAAAATAAACTCACACTAGGCACTCTGGTTTTGGCCAGTAAAAGTCTGACACTCCTTCCCACTTCACCCAGAGCGGAAGAAGTTGTTTTTTATATAGGTACCACGTTAAAAAAAAGATAAGCAACTAAGTGTTATCTAAAAAATGTGGACATTACATAAGTAAAATAATGTCGACTACCTTTCTGTTGATAATTGAGTTATGCAGAAAATTCAAATTGTTTACAGTGTTGCCAACTCTATACTAAGAATGGGTGCTATAAAACATTTCAAAAAGTGCTAGATTGCTATGGACTTTGTGGCAGCGGTATATTGCGCCGCAAACAAAACTTTTTTCCACATTATTCCGCATAATAAACTTCAGGTTTACTAACTGAATCAAACTTTCCATAGAAAATTTTGTCAGACCCGATAAATAGTTAAAAAAATTACATTGGATATGTTTCTTTGATTCCGAACGCCGGACGCCCGCCACTTAATTTCGCTCATTCCATACATTGGCGAGCCAATCGTCTTCGTTGCTAGATACATGCAGCAACGCAGGGAACGAATCAGGAGTGTCGTCTAAGACGCGATGGCGCGGCGTGCCAATCACTGACACTCCCCGCCCCCGCTTCTCACTTCGCACCACTAAAGAGACCGAATATTTGACTTACCTACTCTCGCTCCGGGCTTTGGTTGAAGCCATGGTCCGGAGCGAGGAGGAGTGGCAGGCGGTCGCCGACTCCTGCGAAGTAGTAATGCTCGCAAAGGAGGAGGCCGAACGCATCAGGCAACGGCGTTCTCGCCGCCGCCGCCGCCGCCGGGATTCTGATCCCGATTTCCGGCCACCGTAGGCGCGGGCTTGCGGATAGTGAGCAATGGGTAGCTCGCTGTCCGGCCGTGCGGTAACTGTCCGGATCAAGCCCAAGTCTTCGACGGCGCGCACTGTTCCCGCGCGCCTCAAGGAGTTGTCAGCAACAGCAGGGACCCAGCCGAGTCGAAGCCTAATGGGGCCAGGGTTATCCGAAAGGGAGCTCGAGTCCCGGTATGAAGGCTAGAAGGAACGGGGTGGGTCTTTTAGTCAGTAAGAGTCTGACACTATCTCCCGCTCCGCCCAAGAGCGGGGGTTGTAATTAAATGATTTTTTCCCACCATAAAAAAAGGTCCAAGTAATTTTTTTTATTACGAATTGTTCTTCCTCTTTTTTCTGTAATTTTAAAAATTTCCTTAGTTTTTCTAACATACTAAACTTTCCTCTCTACTTACACACAGTCACACACAAAACTTCATCAAACTAACTAAAAGCAAGACGAAGAAAGTGTTATCTTATTATAGAACAAACACCTTTTGCAATCTTGTGTTTGTTCATAAAATATAGTTTTATTCTGTGATAACCAGAAAGCTTGTCTGAATTTAATGTTAGACTTTAGTGCTGTCCGTGTGAAAATAGTACCAAATCTAGCACTGAAAGTGATGAGTTGGCAACACTGATTGTTCAATAAATGCTTCGACTGTTCAGGCCTATACATATATTAAAGTGAAGTTTTTTCATTACCAGAAACAAGTGGTCTAAGAAATTAAAATGAGCAGAAAAAGTTTATTATTTTTAATTCTTTACCTAAGGTAAGTTGCTGACTATTCTAATTACGTTGCCCACCAGACTTACCTAAGTCACCCTAAGTCATAAAATTAATATAATATACTAGATAATATTCCACAACTATGTAACTAAGTAGTTTTACTTATTACTTAAGTTCCTGTGTCCCTTAGATGAACCAGAGGGCGTCCACTGTGCGCCGCCATTTCTTTCGGTCTTGAGCTTCGCGTTTCATTTTTCTCCAGGTCTTCCCTATGTTCTTCGCGTCTGTAATGACCGTTCATCGCCAGGTCTGCTTAATTCGATCACGTTTAGACTTTTCTTGAGGATCTAGTCTAGGGCTTGCTGTGGTTCAGGTTCAGGGTCTCTTTGGAGCGTGTGACCGATCCAAAAATCAAAATAACAGTTTTACACGGCAATTTTTTCGTTAATTAAAATAGATGAGGTCGTGGTTTTCTTAGTTTTTAATGTCCTGAGAAGAAACCCCAAAACAAACTCAGAGGTGGAAGTCTTGTCGCGTATTGTTCCACGTTTGCCTCAAGGAGCTGTTAGCAAACGGAAGCGACCCAGCAATGTTGAAGCCTACTGGGGCCAAGGGACTGGTTCTGAAAGGAAGATTCAGCCCCGGTACGAAAGGCAACGAAGGAACAGAAGTGAGTTTTTAGTCAGTAAAAGTCTGACAATATCTCCCGCTCCGCCCAAGGGTGCGGAGTTGTCATTGAATGATTTTCCCACTTACAAAAAAAAAACAGGTTGAAGTCTCTTAAAGTCACTTAGATATTTATACTTAATACCTACCATCCACTATTTGACCATTCAAATCATATGAGAACCATGCACATTAGTGTCTGAGATGGGATTTTAAGGAAAGACCAACACACATTTGAGTGGACCCATAGATATAAGAAAAATGGACCTGTCCAGTGAGTGCAAGCATTTGTCAGTATTCGTGTAGCTCAAACTCCTGGGTGTCAATACGAATGAAGCCTGTGATATAAACAAACTTATTACAAGCTTTTATTTAGTTTCCCCTGTCCCGATGTTTGTAATAGGTACCTACTTAATTATGTCTGTAATAAAATCTTGCAAATTAAATTTGATCCACTTCCGGGTTACCGATTGAGCTGAAATTTTGCATGTGTAAATCAAATGACAATACAAAATTATTATGACATGGAGCTGATCTGATGATGGAACCGGAAGGTTGCCGCAGGAACTCGGTATTTAAACGACACAATCCCATCGAGTTTGGGCTCGTATGATTCGTCTTGACGAGTATTAATATTATACATGTATACTGCGCTATAAAAGCTTGCTAAGAAAAAATGATTTTCATAACAATCTTGAAATTGTTTTCAGCTTACATCACGCCCGTTTATCGTCTAATGATGTAGACACCATTAAACCAGAAAATAATTTTGACATGATCGTATTTTCTCAAAAATGGTTGATTACCTATTGCAAATGGATTCACGTTTCAAATGGAAGCGAATGTGATTTTCCTAGTAATAAAAAGATGCAATGGTCAGTACACGGGATTTGGCCAAGGGATGCAGAAAGGCAATATTACCCCGAATTTTGTAACAAGTCATGGGCTTTTGATCCAGAACAGATTAAACCTATTAAAGATGAACTGAAGCAAATGTGGGCCAACATACAAAAAGGTAACCATACCAACCATCACCATTACCACCATATATAATAATATACAACAATATACAATAACAAACAAAAAAAAAACAAAATACAAACACAATACACAATAAAGAACAACACAACACAATATATAATATACTATTATAACCATGAGGTACTGGTACTACACCATTACCATTCCACCATAGGGTGCCATTTTTGTCATAATTTAATTTAAAATCTGTTTTTCTGACATTTTGATTCCATGCAATTTCAATGTTCCATCAAATATTGTGTTTAACTCAAAATGTGGGAGCATTTGAACAGTGTTAAAATAATTTACCTATAATATTCCAGCCAGTGTCTGCAACGGTGCCAATTCCAATTTATGTATTCATTAATAAATCTGTAGAAAAGTCTTAGTGGAACGCGTATCAAGTAATTAAACGCGTATAAAATAATTTACGATTGTGTCATGTGTGTAACTTAATATATTACTTAGACTTTGTTTCATCGAAATCGGTTGACATTATCGAAAGATAACTAAGTATATGAATTTACCTATAGCGCCCAAGAAGTAAAAATCATACTATACGCAATTCGATATCCATGCGCAATTCAGATACTCGCAACACCATCTAAGGACTCAAAGTAGAATGATACAGTTGAACTTCATCTTTTACCTATGCTTTAAGCTACGCAGTTTGGCAGATTACATTATGATTATCGATGTAAGAAATGAATAAAATTTAAAAAAAAAATCCTACACATCTATAATCTATACTTACCAATATTATAAAACAGTAAAAGTAACTTTTAATGTAGGGGGTAATCTCTGATACGCCAAGGGGGCTAGCTCTAGTTTTCATAAGATAAGACTTATTTGATCTCCAACCTCTTTTAACGCATAGTTCAGATTTCTCCACACAAACTGCGAACAAAACAAATGCGGAATCATCTCGAATATTTTATTTGGTGTCAACCTATTTTAAAAATTCTTTCACTTCTTCTTTTATTGTCGATAGACTCAAATTTATTTGCTTCTGACCAAAATTTGGCTTAGCTAGCTCCTATCCCTATTAACCTATCTAGCTCTGTTATTGGCCTCGTATAAATCCGGGAAATTGCAGGTAGTTGTGCAGGATGGATAGCATAGCAGGTGACGCATGTCCTGTCAAGCGACTCCACACTGGCAATGCCTTTGAGATGGGTCGAGAAAACCCTATTTGACCAGATTGTTTTTACAGCGGACAACCTGGCTCCGCAGTCGTTTAAGAGATTTCCAGATTCCACTGCAGTCTAGGAGACAGATGTTCTGATGGGGTGCTGAAGTGTGGAGGAGTTGGGTGTTTTTGCTTTCTCAGCACGCATCTCTTGTCTTCTGCACTGTGCTTCGAAGAGGTCACAAAACGCATAATTTTAAAACGACTCTTTAGACGTGCAGTGTTAGTTGATGTTTATGTGAGGGGTGACACATAGGTAATTATCTACTTTCACGCAGATGAAACCATTAGAAGAAACTGTTCTAAAATAATACAAAAACGCTTCGAAATCAAATTAAAAAAACTGGGCAAGTGCGAGTCGGCCTCGCGCACTGAGGGTTCCATAGAGTTTCGAAGATTTTTTCGAATCGCAAAAAAGGTTTTTTTTTGGTGACGTGGGTAACAACAAATTTACTGTTTTCAGATTTATTCCTCTACCTGTGCTATAACACCTTGCTTCATGTCAAATTTCAGGATTCTAGGTCAACGGGAAGTACCTTATGAGTTTCGATCTATAAGAGTATCAAAATATACGTATTTTTGCGACATAAACGGTCGTATCTTTTCTATTCGTTAACTTAGAAGTTTCATTTTTTATCAGTTTGGAGGGACCGCAGACCTGAGTATATGGTTTTAATTTCAACTCGATACCTCCACGTGTTCTCGAGATAAAGGGTCTTGACAGACAGACAGACAGACAGACGGACGGACAACAAAGTGATCCTATAAAGTTTCCGTTTTTTTCCTTTTAAGGTACGGAACCCTAAAAAATGACTTCCCACTCAAAAAAAAAGCATCGGTTAATACAGGAGATACACAGGGTACCATTACAAGGTACCTAAGTTATATGTAGGCATGTAAAGAAGTTAGGCGGTAAAGTTCGATTCATACCCAAAATACATGTGTAATTTCAGGCACCGACCCTTACGCTCTCTGGAAACATGAATGGACAAAACATGGAACGTGTGCTGTAGAACTTCAACCATTCAATTCGCAGTTCAAATACTTCAGCAAAGGCATCGAATGGTACCAGAAATATTCATTTGAGGACATGTTTAATGCTTCTAACATTTTCCCTGATGATACAAAAACATTCACGGCTCAGGAATTCAGCGCTGCTGTGAGAGTACACACTAAAAAAAACCCAATGGTCAGCTGCCAAATAATAGATGGTGTAACATACTTGGAAGAAATCCACATATGCTTTGATAAACAACTCAATCTTATTGATTGTGATATTGTTATATATTCAGCTTGTCATGTCAATGGGATTATCTTACCGGCCACTGTTTGAGAAATGAAATCCTACAGTAAATTTTACAACATTTGATATTAAAAAGAATTTTTAAACTTGTGTTTTCTTATTCTAACTCACTTAGGGTGAGTTGCACCATTTAACTATAACGATAACAGTTGTCAAATCGTCGAATTGACCAATAGGCGGCCGTTTCACGGCTGGTTATAGTTTGGTTATCGTTATAGTTAAATGGTGGAACTCACCCTTAAAATTAAGTTAAAATCGACTTATACAGGGTGACTGGTATTTAGTGACCGATACTTATACACGTGATTGTACTCATGATTACTAACAACTTTCCCAAAGAAACTTTTTTTTATAAGTACTTATTAGTTTTATCACAATAAAAAAGCTCAGCTGTTTGACGCTTATCGCCGTTGTCTCATGTACTTTACCTACAATAGTGCTAGAGCATCCGCGCCGTTTGCGACCCCATCGGAACCGATGGGTGTCCGCGATGAGCACGAATTTGCGCGAACAGCTGTTTTATTATTATGATAAAACTAATGAATATAAAAAAAGTTACTTTGGGAAAGTTGTTTGTAATCATGAGTACAATCACGTGTATAAGTATCGGTCACTAATTACCAGTCACCCTATATAAAAAGAGAAACTGACTGACTGACATAATTATATCACCGTACAGCCGAAGCTACCGGGACTAGGAACATGAAATTTTGCTCATTTTGCCTCCTTTTATGACGTAGGCGAGCACTATGAAGGGGGTTTGGAATTTTTTTTTTTTTTTTATTATTGTTAGGCTCGCGTTTGACCACTATCTCACCTGATGGTAAGCGACGATAATTAAACTATTTAGGGGGTGAAATGGGGGTCCAAAGTTTGTGCGGAGAAATCTACTTTCACGCGAACGAAGCTGCTAGCAAAAGCAAGTAATTGAGGCCCATTGCGAGCGACCACGTTTCGGAGCCATATGTCATCACTGGCAACACGCACTGGTCATAGACTTTCGTCTTGAGTCACTGTGGTATGTTTATACAATACAATATTCCACAACTATCACACAGCGCCGTCTAGTCCCAAGCTAAGCAGAGCTTGTGTTATGGGTACTAGACAACTGATAAACATACTTAATATTTCTAAATACATACATATTATAGATAAAATTACACCCAGACACAGAACAAATGATCGTGCTCATCACACAAACATTTGTCCTGGGTGGGAATCGAACCCACGACCTCCGGCATAGCAGTCAAGGTCACTAACCACTACACCAACAGGCCTGTTATTATTACTTAAAGAAATTTAAAACCCCAATCCCGTAAATCCCACGGGATCCCCGGGATTGCTAACTTTATTCCCGAGGGCTTGCGGGATCGCGATTTTGATGTGTGATTGGATTTCCTAGTTTCGATGTTTTTCATAATGTCGTCCACGGACCCCCCAGCCCTCCCTCTCACCTCGATCGAGTTCTGTTATAAAGTTAAGGACCTATTACACTACGCGATATTCAGACTCGTTTTGTATATGGTTCGACGTATCCAGTCTATGGTTCGACGTATCGCGTAGTGTAATAGGGGTTAGACCATTGAATTGGGTTTTTTGTATATCAATGGGTTAGACTGTCTTTCTATGAATGAAAAATTGTACGAGTCGGAACATCGCACGCGATATTCAGCGCAGTGTAATAGGTCCTTTAGCGGAAGCGGCAACGGAAGTGTAAAACCACGGTATTAATATCAGTAAAACTGCCACTTAAAGGGACTATTCCTTATTACTTTTCTAAAGTTGTTAATCCACAAATTTTACCTATAAACACTCTCACAGAAAATGTTGTGGCAAGTGAAGAACCATGTTTTCGTAACTAATAAAAAACATAGCAAAAGTCGTAAGCAATATGGTAGAAGTAGCTTTACAGTTATGCACCAAAATATTGCAGGAGCTTTAAACAAATTACAAGACATCGATTTAACTATTAATGAAATGCATGATTCTGATATAAATATTGACGTTTTATGTCTGAGCGAGCATTTTGTTATAAGAGGGGAAGAAAAATACCTTAAACTCAATGATTTTTATGTTGGTGCAATCTATTCACGACCTGATCAGCGGAGAGGGGGTACATGTATACTATGCAAAAACCATCTTCAAAGCACTAACTTAAAAGAAGTAACAGAATTTTGCATTGAAAAACATTTTGAGATCTGTGGCCTTGAAATAAAATCTATACGTGTGATCATATTATGTATATACAGGACACCTTCATCTGATTTAAATATATTTTTTGAAAATCTACATAAAACCTTGCTTAAATTACAAAATAAAAAAAGCAAAATAATAATAGCTGGAGATTTTAATATTAACTTTCTAAGTAATGACAATAATTGCAAAAAAATTAAGGAACTTATTTCTAATTATGGTATGCGGTGTCACATTCAAGAGGCCACTAGGTTGAACACGTGTATAGACAATATCATTAGTAATATTCCAAACATAATAGGTAGAACTCATAATGTTTGTTTATCCGATCATAACACTGCACAAGTTGTAAACTTCGAGTACAATCAAAAACCCATATCGGGTTATTACTTCATGACCGTTAATGACCTTAGTAAAGACAACGTTGAAAAATTCGTCAAACACATAAGTAATTTGTCTTTTTCCGATGTTTACAACATTTCGGACACGAATAATGCTTTTGATTTGTTTCACGAAACTATAACCTTATTTTATAAACTTTGCTTCCCTCTCATTCAAGTTAAAAAACAGTACAAAAATAGTACATTAAAATGGATAACAAAAGGAATTAAAACCAGTAGTAGTACTAAACGAACATTAAGATAAAAATATTATTTAAACAAAACAAACGAAAACAAAACTAGATTTAAGGTGTACTCTGAAATATTTAAGAAATGTATTCATAATATGAAATCCTTATGTAATCTTAAGCACATTGCTTATTCCAAGAATAAGGGTAAAGCTTCTTGGGATATTGTTAAGCGATGTACTGGTAATGAACGCTCTCATGAATATATTACTAGTATATCAGATAATGGTGTTATCGCTACATCAGGATCAGATATAGCAAATTTATTTAATAACTTTTTTATTGATATTGTTGAAAATAGAGCAACCTTACAGAATAACACCTATAATCAAGATTTTAAAAGCAATGACAATAGCATATTCCTAAATCCTACAAATCCTGTGGAAATATTTAGCATATTAAAGACATTAAATAACACAAAATCCACCGGTTATGATGACATTTCTACAGATCTATTGAAACGAGTATCCCCATTCATTGCAGAACCTCTTTCATATATTATAAACTTATCTCTAGAACAAGGTTGCTTCCCGGATAAACTCAAAATATCTGTAATAAAACCACTGCATAAAAAAGGCTCTAAGTCAGACAAAAATAACTACCGACCCATTGCTCTTATTCCAATTCTATCCAAGGTCTTTGAAAGAGTCGTGTACAAAAGAGTTCACTCCTTTTTAGAAAAATATAATATACTTGCCAAAGAACAGTTCGGTTTTAGAAAAAAGAAATCCACTTCACTAGCAGCCTATAACTTAGTAAAATCCATAATGAATAACATCAACTCTAAAAATGTAACTTCAGCTCTATTTTTAGACCTTAGTAAAGCGTTCGACTTCGTAAATCATTCCATTCTTATCGATAAATTATATAAAATTGGAATTAGGGGCCCAGCACTGGAATGGTTCAAATCATATTTAACGAATAGAACTCAGATCACGAGAATTACGAAATTTGATGACAAAGTGAACAGTCTCATCAACTTTAACTCCCAGCCTCGACAAAATTTCTATGGAGTTCCACAGGGAAGCATTTTGGGACCACCATTATTCCTTGTATACGTTAATGATCTTCCGCAAACAATAGATCAAGATTGTGTTTTGTTTGCTGACGATACAACAATAATCTTAGATGGTAAAAATAAAGAATCACACGAGTCTAATATAAATGCTAGTTTGGATAAAATAATTACATGGTTAGATAGAAACGCCTTGAAAGTTAACGTGGAAAAAACTAAAATATTAAATTTTAAAACACAAAAGAGTAAACATACTCATCTTAAAGTAGCACATAGGAATCAAATAGTGGATCAGATACATAAAACAAAATTTCTTGGTCTAATTCTTGATGAACATTTCACGTGGAGGGAACATATTGATGAAGTATGTATGAAAATAAATAGATTTGTTTTCGCTTTAAAAAAGGTTAAAAATGAGACATCCCAACCGACCGCGTTAATGGTATATCATGCGTATGTTTGCTCTGTCATCCGATATGGTATCATTATTTGGGGAAACTCTTCTGAAATTTCTAGAGTCTTACTAGCACAAAAAAAAAGCATTCGTGCAATCTTCAACATGAAGTGGACTGATTCTTGCAGACCAGTGTATAAATCACACAACCTTCTCACAGTTCCTTGTATTTATATATATGAAATCGCTAAATTTGTTAAAACCAATTCCTCAATATTTGAAACAAACAACAATAATAAAAAACGAAAAGTTACGCACTACCATTTGCAATTGCCAGTACCAAAAATTGAATTATTTATACGTAGTTGTGTGTACATGGCTCCACTTATTTATAACTCGATACCAAATTTTATAACTGACCTTCCTTACGGAAAATTTTGCAAAGTACTGAAAAAGTGGCTCATCTCACATAGTTTTTATTCTTTGACCGAATTTCTCAAAAAAGGTTCTTGTCAATCCTATCATTACAGAAACGTGTTGTAGATCGTTTTGGTACTGTTTTGCTGTTGCAGGACCCACTGCATTTTATGTTGTTATGCCAAATTGCGTCTAATTTAAATTATTGTGTTATATTTTTGTGATAGTTTATAAACATAATATTGGTTTAAAATAATTCTAATTATTAATTTGTATAAAGTTTTATTTTGTTTCTGTAATAGAAACAATATTTAAAAAATAATATTTTACTGTCCATTAGGTTTAATATTTTTCTTAAAAGGAAATAACCTGTCAAATATTGTAGTTTTGCTTACTATGAGCATCACCTATCGTATTTTAATATTTGCATGCCAACTCATGGCAAAATGTGTCTGCACTATTATATTAAGTTACCATCTCCTGTACCGCATTTAATGCAAATAAATGGCTTTGACTTTGACTTTGACTTTGACTTCGGAACTTCTGCAGAAGCGGGAGCAGAAGTAGAGTTCTGTTGGAACACTAGTAAGTATAAAAGGAGAAACTTACTGACTGACATATCAACACACAGTCGAAAATACTGGGACTAGAAGTGTGAAATTTTGCACAAGGCTTCCTTTAATGGCGTAGGCGAGCACTAAGTGAGGATTTTCTGAAACTCACTCCTAAAGGGATGCAACCGGGACCGAGAAGTATGACCGTAGCCGTCGAACTCTGTGCGCTGAGTGCAAGTTGTTTTTACGTTAACGCAATCGAAACTTCTGACCAGTACCCCTAGCCAAGTTGCTAATCTGCAATCGTTAACGCTTGCAGAAAGCTTCAAATCTACGGGAATGACGTCATCTCAACGCTCAAACGAGTGGTCAGAACAAAAGAATTGGCGGCACGGCCAAATCGAAGCGTTCGGCGCAATCGAAACGGTTGTAACTTGGCTAGGGGGGCAGGGATGTTACGGAGCTTCGACTCCGACTCCGTTAAGTCGGAACTTCCGATATTATTACACCTTCGGTTCCGACTTCGGCTCCGATACTTTTAAATCGGAGGTTTTAATCGGAGGTCCGGAATCCCCCTGACTCTCGCTACGTGCACTCTATTGTCAATTATTTTTTCACTTGTTGTTAGTTTGTTAACGCACACGTCTTCTTTATAATTATAAAATTTAAATGAAAAAAATTTGACTGAATAATGTTTTGTTTGTCCTTAAATAAAAAATCTCTCTCCTGCCACCACTTCTGACCCTCTTCCGCCGCCGGTTCCGACTCCGGTTCCGATTCCGATAAATCAAATTTAAAAACTCCGACTCCGCCTTCGGTTCCGATATAATTACCTCCGTAACATCCCTGCTTCTGACGTTTTATAAGTGCCCATGTAGGCCTATGTGGAATAAAATATTTTGAATTTTAAACGTTTGCCGCGTTTGGCTCTCTGATTGGTAAAGAGCTTGGAACGGGCCAATCGGAGCGCCGAACGTCACAAACGTGTCGATTGCGTTAACGTAAAATAAACTCACACTAGGCACTCTGGTTTTGGCCAGTAAAAGTCTGACACTCCTTCCCACTTCACCCAGAGCGGAAGAAGTTGTTTTTTATATAGGTACCACGTTAAAAAAAAGATAAGCAACTAAGTGTTATCTAAAAAATGTGGACATTACATAAGTAAAATAATGTCGACTACCTTTCTGTTGATAATTGAGTTATGCAGAAAATTCAAATTGTTTACAGTGTTGCCAACTCTATACTAAGAATGGGTGCTATAAAACATTTCAAAAAGTGCTAGATTGCTATGGACTTTGTGGCAGCGGTATATTGCGCCGCAAACAAAACTTTTTTCCACATTATTCCGCATAATAAACTTCAGGTTTACTAACTGAATCAAACTTTCCATAGAAAATTTTGTCAGACCCGCTAGATAGTTAAAAAAATTACATTGGATATGTTTCTTTGATTCCGAACGCCGGACGCCCGCCACTTAATTTCGCTCATTCCATACATTGGCGAGCCAATCGTCTTCGTTGCTAGATACATGCAGCAACGCAGGGAACGAATCAGGAGTGTCGTCTATGACGCGATGGCGCGGCGTGCCAATCACTGACACTCCCCGCCCCCGCTTCTCACTTCGCACCACTAAAGAGACCGAATATTTGACTTACCTACTCTCGCTCCGGGCTTTGGTTGAAGCCATGGTCCGGAGCGAGGAGGAGTGGCAGGCGGTCGCCGACTCCTGCGAAGTAGTAATGCTCGCAAAGGAGGAGGCCGAACGCATCAGGCAGGCCGCCCGGATTCTGATCCCGATTTCCGGCCACCGTAGGCGCGGGCTTGCGGATAGTGAGCAATGGGTAGCTCGCTGTCCGGCCGTGCGGTAACTGTCCGGATCAAGCCCAAGTCTTCGACGGCGCGCACTGTTCCCGCGCGCCTCAAGGAGTTGTCAGCAACAGCAGGGACCCAGCCGAGTCGAAGCCTAATAGGGCCAGGGTTATCCGAAAGGGAGCTCGAGTCCCGGTATGAAGGCTAGAAGGAACGGGGTGGGTCTTTTAGTCAGTAAGAGTCTGACACTATCTCCCGCTCCGCCCAAGAGCGGGGGTTGTCATTAGATGATTTTTCCCACCGTAAAAAAGGTCCAAGTAATTTTTTTTATTACGAATTGTTCTTCCTCTTTTTTCTGTAATTTTAAAAATTTCCTTAGTTTTTCTAACATACTAAACTTTCCTCTCTACTTACACACAGTCACACACAAAACTTCATCAAACTAACTAAAAGCAAGACGAAGAAAGTGTTATCTTATTATAGAACAAACACCTCTTGCAATCTTGTGTTTGTTCATAAAATATAGTTTTATTCTGTGATAACCAGAAAGCTTGTCTGAATTTAATGTTAGACTTTAGTGCTGTCCGTGTGAAAATAGTACCAAATCTAGCACTGAAAGTGATGAGTTGGCAACACTGATTGTTCAATAAATGCTTTGACTGTTCAGGCCTATACATATATTAAAGTGAAGTTTTTTCATTACCAGAAACAAGTTGTCTAAGAAATTAAAATGAGCAGAAAAAGTTTATTATTTTTAATTCTTTACCTAAGGTAAGTTGCTGACTATTCTAATTACGTTGCCCACCACTTACCTAAGTCACCCTAAGTCATCAAATTAAATGATAAATACGTGTAAATGATGTTTGTTTGGCAAACTTGTTATAGGTAACATTTTTATTTACTTACTTAAGTTCCTGTGTCCCGTAGATGAACCAGAGGGCGTCCACTGTGCGCCGCCATCCCTTTCGGTCTTGAGCTTCGCGTTTCATTTTTCTCCAGGTCTAAGCTTCCCTATGTTCTTCGCGTCTGTGATGACCGTTCATCGCAAGCTCTGCTTAATTCGATCACGTTTACACTTTTCTTGAGGATTCTAGTCTAGGGCTGGCCGTGGTAGGTATATGTTCAGGGTCTCTTTGGAGCGTGTGGCCGATCCAAAAATCAAAATAACAGTTTTACACGGCAATTTTTTCGTTAATTATAATAGATGAGGTCGGGGTTTTCTTAGTTTTGAATGTCCTGAGAAGAAACCCCAAAACAAACTTAGAGGTGGAAGTCTTGTCGCGTATTGTTCCACGTTCGCCTCAAGGAGCTGTTAGCAAACGGAAGCGACCCAGCAATGTTGAAGCCTACTGGGGCCAAGGGACTGATTCTGAAAGGAAGATTCAGCTCCGGTACGAAAGGCAACGAATGAACAGAAGTGAGTTTTTAGTCAGTAAAAGTCTGACACTATCTCACGCTCCGCCAAGGGTGCAAGGTGTCATTGAATGAATTTTCCCACTTACAAAAAAAACAGGTTGAAATCTTTTAAAGTCACATAGATATCTGTACTTAATGCCATCCACTATTTGACCATTCAAATCATATGAGAACCATGCAGATTAGTGTCTGAGATGGTATTTTAAGGAAAGACCAACACACATTTGAGTGGACCCATAGATATAAGAAAAATGGACCTGTCCAGTGAGTGCAAGCATTTGTCAGTATTCGTGTAGCTCAAACTCCTGGGTCTCAATACGAATGAAGCCTGTTATATAAACAAACTTATTACAAGCTTTTATTTAGTTTCACCTGTCCCGATGTTTGTAATAGGTACTTAATTATGTCTGTAATAAAATCTTGCAAATTAAATTTGATCCACTTCCGGGTTACCGATTGAGCTGTAATTTTGCATGTGTAAATCAGATGACAATACAAAATTATTATGACATGGAGCTGACCTGATGATGGAACCGGAAGGTGGCTGCAGGAACTCGGTATTTAAACGACACAATCCCATCGAGTTTGGGCTCGTATGATTCGTCTTGACGAGTATTAATATTATACATGTATACTGCGCTATAAAAGCTTGCTAAGAAAAAATGTTTTTTATAACAAACTTGAAATTGTTTTCAGTTTACATCACGCCCGTTCATCGTTTATTGATGGAGACACCAGTAAACCAGACAATAATTTTGACATGATCGTATTTTCTCAAGAATGGTTGATAACCTTTTGCAAATGGATTCAAGATTCAAATGGAAGCGAATGTGATTTTCCTAGTAATAAAAAGATGCAATGGTCAGTACACGGGATTTGGCCAAGGGATGCAGAAAGGCAATACTACCCCGAATTTTGTAACAAGTCATGGGCTTTTGATCCAGAACAGATTAAACCTATTAAAGATGAACTGAAGCAAATGTGGGCCAACATACAAAAAGGTAACCATACCAAGCATCACCATTACCACCATATATAATAATATACAACAATATACAATAACAAACAAAAAAAAAAACAAAATACAAACACAATACACAATAAACAACAACACAACACAATATATAATATACTATTATAACCATGAGGTACTGGTACTACACCATTACCATTCCACCATAGGGTGCCATTTTTGTCAAAATTTAATTTAAAATCTGTTTTTCTGACATTTTGATTCCATGCAATTTCAATGTTCCATCAAATATTGTGTTTAACTCAAAATGTGGGAGCACTTGAACAGTGTTAAAATAATTTACCTATAATATTCCAGCCAGTGTCTGCAACGGTGCCAATTCCAATTTGTGTATTCATTAATAAATCTGTAGAAAAGTCTTAGTTGAACGCGTATCATGTAAAATTTACGAAATCAATGTACATAACTTTAATACATTACAATTGTGACATGTGTGTAACTTAATATATTACTTAGACTTTGTTTCATCGAAATCGGTTGACATTATCGAAAGATAAGTAAGTATATGAGTTTATAGCGTCCAAGAAGTAAAAATGATATCCTACACGTAATTCGATACTCGCAACACCATCTAAGGACTCAAAGTAGAATGATACAGTTAAGTTGAACTTCATCTTTTACCTATGCTTTAAGCTATGCAGTTTGGTAGATGTTACATTAAGATTATCGAAGTAAGAAATTAATAAAATTTAAAAAACAAACCTACATTCATTGACTGTTAGGCGGTACAGTTCGCCGGCAATCGCCGTGTCTGCCAGTAAGTAAATACAACCTACGTAAATAATAAAAAATACTTAAATTAGTTAACAATAATTAAACAAATTAAACAATAAAATAAACTTAAATAATTAAAAATAAAATATACATTAAATGCCTAGCTAAATATGACGTCATAAAACTCCTCCGCATCGCTGTCGACTGGAAGTGTGCCCAAAGGCTGGCGGCATTGCCACATTGTATGGCAATGCTTATTCTCTGACCGGGGTAGAAGCCAGCCCTTGGGTCACGCAAAGCGTCAACTAAGCGTTTTGATAATTCTTTAAAAAGCATATTTTTTAAATAAATGTCCTAACAATAAAAAAAAAAACAGTCCTTAGTTGTCATCATCATTATAGCTAGGAAACCAGGATTGTTTGAAAGATTGTGAACAAAACAAATGCGGAATCATCTCAAATATTCTATTTGGTGTCAACCTATTTTGAAAACTTTTTCACTTCTTCTTGTAGTTTCGATAGACTCAAATTTATTTGCTTCTGACCAAAATTTGGCCTAGCTAGCTCCTATCCCTATTAACCTATCTAGCTCTGTTATTGGCCTCGTAAAAATCCGGGAAATTGCAGGTAGTTGTGCAGGATGGATAGCATAGCAGGTGACGCATGTCCTGTCAAGCGACTCCACACTGGCACTGCCTTTGAGATGGGTCGAGAAAACCCTATTTGACCAGATTGTTTTTACAGCGGACAACCTGGCTCCGCAGTCGTTTAAGAGATTTCCAGATTCCACTGCAGTCTAGGAGACAGATGTTCTGATGGGGTGCTGAAGTGTGGAGGAGTTGGGTGTTTTTGCTTTCTCAGCACGCATCTCTTGTCTTCTGCACTGTGCTTCGAAGAGGTTACAAAGCGCATAATTTTAAAATGACTCTTTAGACGTGCAGTGTTAGTTGATGTTTATGTGAGGGTGACACATAGGTAATTATCTACTTTCACGCAGATGAAACCACTAGAAGAAACTGTTCTGAAATAATACAAAAACGCTTCGAAATTAAATTAAAAAAACTAGGCAAGTGCGAGTCGCCCTCGCACACTGAGGGTTCCGTGCAAACTACAATTCCCGAATAGAGTTTCGAAGATTTTTCCGAATCGCAAAAAAATGTTTTTTTTTTGGTGACGTAGGTAACAACAAATTTACTGTTTTCAGAGTTATTCCTATACCTGTGCTATAACACCTTGCTTTATGTCAAATTTCAGGATTCTGGGTTAACGGGAAGTACCTTATGAATTTCGATCTTTGAGAGTATCAAAATAAACGTTTGCGACATAAACAGCCGTATCTTTTTATTCGTTAACTTAGAAGTTTGATTTTTTATTAGCTTGGAGGGACCGCAGACCTGAGTTTTTAATTTCAACTCGATACCTCCACGTGTTCTCGAGATAAAGGGTCTTGACAGACAGACAGACAGACAGACGGACGGACAACAAAGTGATCCTATAAAGTTTCCATTTTTTTCCTTTTAGGGTACAGAACCCTAAAATTACTTCCCACTCAAAAAAAAGCATCTGTTAATACAGGAGACACATAGGGTACCATTACAAGGTACCTAAGTTATATGTAGGCACATATAGAAGTTGGACGGTAAAGTTCGATTCATACCCAAAATACATGTGTAATTTCAGGCACCGACCCTTACGCTCTCTGGAAACATGAATGGACAAAACATGGAACGTGTGCTGTAGAACTTCAACCATTCAATTCGCAGTTCAAATACTTCAGCAAAGGCATCGAATGGTACCAGAAATATTCATTTGAGGACATGTTTAATGCTTCTAACATTTTCCCTGATGATACAAAAACATTCACGGCTCAGGAATTCAGCGCTGCTGTGAGAGTACAAACTAAAAAAAACCCAATGGTCAGCTGCCAAGTAATACATGGTGTAACATACTTGGAGGAAATTCACATATGCTTTGATAAACAACTCAATCTTATTGATTGTGATATTGTTATATATTCAGCTTGTGAAGTCAATGGGATTATCTTACCGGCCACTGTTTGAGAAATGAAATCCTACAGTAAATTTTCCAACTTTTGATATTAAAAATAACTTTTAAACTTGTGTTTTCTTATTCTAACTCACTTAGTGTGAGTTGCACCATTTAACTATAACGATAACAGTTGTCAAATCGTCGAATTGACCAATAGGCGGCCGTTTCACGGCTGGTTATGGTTTGGTTATCGTTATAGTTAAATGGTGGAACTCACCCTTAAAATTAAGTTAAAATCTACTTATACAGGGTGACTGGTATTTAGTGACCGATACTTATACACGTGATTGTACTCATGATTACTAACAACTTTCCCAAAGAAACTTTTTTTATAAGTACTTATTAGTTTTATCACAATAAAAAAGCTCAGCTGTTTGACGCTTATCGCCGTTGTCTTATGTACTTTACCTACAATAGTGCTAGAGCATCCGCGCCGTTTGCGACCCCATCGGAACCGATGGGTGTCCGCGATGGGCACGAATTTGCGCGAACAGCTGTTTTATTATTATGATAAAACTAATGAATATAAAAAAAAGTTTCTTTGGGTAAGTTGTTTGTAATCATGAGTACAATCACGTGTATAAGTATCGGTCACTAATTACCAGTCACCCTATATAAAAAGAGAAACTGACTGACTGACATAATTATATCAACGTACAGCCGAAACTACCGGGATTAGGAACATGAAATTTTGCTCATTTTGTCTCCTTTTATGACGTAGGCGAGCACTATGAAGGGGGTTTTGGAAAATTGATTTATTGAGGGGGTGAAATGGGGGTCCAAAGTTTGTGCGGAGAAATCTACTTTTATGCGAGCGAAGCTGCTAGCAAAAGCTAGTAATTGAGGCCCATATGTCATCACTGGCAACACGCACTGGTCATAGACTTTCGTCTTGAGACACTGTGTTGTGTTGGACGAGAAGATACCGCGTAGCTTCCCGAACGCTGCCCAGTCGAGTTGGATTCGAAGGTTGACCTCTTTCTCGAAGTTAGACCTACCCAACTGGACTGTCTGTCCGAGGTAGACGTAATCGTCCACAACTTCGAGTGTAGAGTCTCCGACCTTGATAGGAGTGTTAATCATGATTTTAGTTTTATCCATGTTCATTTTAAGACCCACTGCCAAATCTGTTAAAACTGTGAAGAAAATTTAATTTTTGTATTTCGTACTTTACTTACCTACTACAGTATTCGAAACATGTACCTATTCAGCAGTAATATAAAAAAACAAAATAGGAAAATAATGTTTTTTGTTGAAATTAGAGCCAAATTAGTGTCGCAAGGTGTTGTTTTTTCAAAAAAATATAAAAATCTGTTTTATTCTGAGACCTATGGTAAAAAGTGTTTTTAAATTGTGGTATGTGATAGCCGTTAGACCACTATTTACGCCACACCCTGTATTATTATGTCTATAATTTATTCGTTATATAGGTATTGTCTGTGCGATAAAAGAACCGTCGTGGCGTAAAGTGAAAACAACATTAAAGATTTTAAGTAGCAACCCAACCCGGCCATCCGTCAAATGCCAAACGTCATATGATAATGACACCGGTTTGTTTATTATGTTATTTTATTGTGATTTTTAATTGAAATCTTCAGAAATGTGATAAAAAATTTCACTGAGCTGCAAGGGAAATAATATTTAATATATTACAGTTTTGCCAAAGATAACAAATGGCAAATCACACCATTATTGATCAAAACAAAGTCACGAACTTGGGAAACATTGGTATGCTGTTTTTTTGGTACGTAACACTTTTATTTTAATGTTTTTAGACTTCCTAGGTAAAGTCCTGTCCCTGTTATCTCCAAATATATATAAATTAAACGGAAATTCATTTAAACATGACGATATTTATTTATTTTGTTTTGGCAATATTTTCTATGGCTAGTATATAGAGTATTGATACTTTAAGTTTATAATGCGTTTCGACTATAACTTAGAATATTTCTTTTCAGGCTTGAGTACGGGTACAGTAACTAAAATAAAAAAGGGCAAGTGCGAGTCGGACTCGCGCACTGAGGATTCTGTACAAATTTACCTATGAAATCAATTCCCGAATTGAGTTACGAAGATTTTTCCGAATTACAATTTTTTTTTTTGTAGCGTATCTACAAATTTACAATTTACAGATTTTTCCCTGTACTTGTTCTATGAGACCTTGATTTATGCCAAATTTCAGGATTTTAGGTCAACGGGATTCACCCTATGAACTTTGATTCCCTTGAGTATAGAAATATACGTTTTTTTGCGACATAAACGGCCGTATCTTTTTTTGTCGTTAATTCAGAAGTCTGATTTTTTCACAACTTCAAAAGACCGCAGACTTGAGCGTATGGTTTTAATTTTAACTCGATACCTCCAAGCGTTCTCGAGTTAAAGGGTCTTAACAGATAAACAGACGGACAACCAAGTGATCCCAAAGATCTTATATACGAGATGGTCCCTTACAGGCGAAATAGATTTTTTACGAAACAACATTACAAATTCTGAAGTGTACTTTATTTTCATAGTCATTATGTTCATATTTTTCATTGATTAGCATAAGGGAAAAATGTACTGAGGAAGACAACGAGTGTGTTTCATTTTTACCTTTATATTTAACTAGGGTAAACATAAACTTGCTGTTAGCTACAATATTCCAGTCAGTGATAATAGACCGATCCCAGTCAAAGTGATAGAACCATTTTCGTTGGAACTGGGTAAGTGGTCGTTGGTGGAACCTACCTAGATAGGCAGCACAGCAGTTTCTTCACGCTATTTTCCTTTACCGGTTCGTGTTTGCATTTAAATGTTCATCATCATTGCAATCGAAAGACATCCACTGTTCGACATAGGCCTCCCCCAGGTGTCGCCACAATTAACGGTTTGTTACTCATTACGCAAAAACTTATAAACGGATGAATTTAATGATAAACGTTGCAATAATATAGCTTATAACCTATATTTTTGCTAAGTTTCATCATGTAAGCAAGTTCAATAAATAGGCTAATAATATTATAAATGCGAAAGTTTGTGAAGATGGATGGAGATACTCGTATGTATGGATGCGTCGCGCAAAAACGACAAGACAGATGAACTTAATCATAAAAATTTCAATAATATAGCACATAAGCTACAACTTTGCAGTTTCATTAGGTGAGCAAATTCAGCCAATAGGATAATTTTTATTATAGGGTGAAGCCGCTGGAAGAAGCTAGTCTAACATAGTTTCGAAATATCAAGATTTAACAGTCACACTATAATGACGTCACAATGTTGCTTACATAACAAAAACGATATTTATCTACAGCAGCGCCCTCAAATCCCACGATGGTTTACTTTCCGCACAGACTCTACCTAATTCACATTTTTTAATATTCAAATATATACCAGGCCACTCAGAAAATTTTGCGAAAAAAGTTTTTATGTAAAAAGGCACTGGCCATTTTGAAAACTTAAACTTTGGTTAGGTATTTAAAAGTAAGAATACCATTGTTCGAATTTTGAATGATGAGTCATTCGACTTCAAATTGCTTTTATGGATGAAGGACCTTCAAAAGCAACCATCTACCGCTAGTATGGCGAGTTCATGCGCGGTCGCCTTACTTTGGGGGATGAACAAAGAAGTGGTCATCCTACGACGGCTGTCACGGAAGTGTGCTGCCAGTAAAAAAAATAATTCAAGAAAACAGGCGAATTATATACGAAGAGATTCAGCATAGACTGCAGATTCGGGAAGCGTTCACAAGATTCTACACGAGCACCTTTGCGTGAGGAGGATAGTTTGCCGTTGGGTGCCGCACAACCTCACCGAAGCTCAGAAGCAGTCCCGTGTGGAGTGGAGTGCTGGGCTGGGGACCCAGTAGACGACATTATGAAGAACACCGAAACAGAAAATTAAATAAATAAAAATAAATAAATAAAAATGCCCTTTATTCCACTACTTACAATTCCAGAAACTCGTTTAGTTATAAAAACCATTTAGATATATATATACAAATCTGCTCTTCTTCTCAATCTCAATATATTTACATAAACTTGTTCCTTAGTCTTGATTGTCGGCCGTCCGGTAACTGTCCGGACCAAGCCCAAGTCGCCGACGGCGCGCACTGTTCCCGCGCGCCTCAAGGAGTTGTCAGCAACAGCAGGGACCCAGCCGGGTCGAAGCCTACTGGGGCCAGGGTTATCCGAAAGGGCGCTCGAGCCCCCGTATGAAGGCTAGAAGGAACGGGGTGGGTCTTTTAGTCAGTAAGAGTCTGACACTATCTCCCGCTCCGCCCAGCTTTTCTTGCAGTCATTTTTGGTTAGCAAAGTATTCGTCTGATAGCTAATTTTAAGAATTTTCTACCTCGAAATTTTTGAAGGAAAGCTAAGATTCAAAAACTTCGCGCGATCTTTTCTCGTGCACCATGGGTTGTAAACGAAGGCGTTACTCCTTTACCTGCAATAACAATGGGCTGAGAGGATAAGAGACCGAATTATTGCTATCTCTCTCACTCTCGGTTGTTTTCATAAATTAACCTTAGGAACGAGAAAATAGGCAAAAAAAAATCGTCATATGGCTAATTTTAAGAATTTTCTACCTCACAGTTTTTGAAGGCCGATTTAAGCCAAAGTAGCCCCTTTAAGTGCTATTTTTTTATCTTACCTAAGTCACCCTAAGTCATCAAATTAAATGATAAATACGTGTAAATGATGTTTGTTTGGCAAACTTGTTATAGGTAACATTTTTATTTACTTTATTAAGTTCCTGTGTCCCGTAGATGAACCAGAGGGCGTCCACTGTGCGCCGCCATCCCTTTCGGTCTTGAGCTTCGCGTTTCATTTTTCTCCAGGTCTAAGCTTCCCTATGTTCTTCGCATCTGTGATGACCGTTCATCGCAAGCTCTGCTTAATTCGATCACGTTTACACTTTTCTTGAGGATTCTAGTCTAGGGCTGGCCGTGGTAGGTATATGTTCAGGGTCTCTTTGGAGCGTGTGGCCGATCCAAAAATCAAAATAACAGTTTTACACGGCAATTTTTTCGTTAATTATAATAGATGAGGTCGGGGTTTTCTTAGTTTTGAATGTCCTGAGAAGAAACCCCAAAACAAACTTAGAGGTGGAAGTCTTGTCGCGTATTGTTCCACGTTCGCCTCAAGGAGCTGTTAGCAAACGGAAGCGACCCAGCAATGTTGAAGCCTACTGGGGCCAAGGGACTGATTCTGAAAGGAAGATTCAGCTCCGGTACGAAAGGCAACGAATGAACAGAAGTGAGTTTTTAGTCAGTAAAAGTCTGACACTATCTCACGCTCCGCCAAGGGTGCAAGGTGTCATTGAATGAATTTTCCCACTTACAAAAAAAACAGGTTGAAATCTTTTAAAGTCACATAGATATCTATACTTAATGCCATCCACTATTTGACCATTCAAATCATATGAGAACCATGCAGATTAGTGTCTGAGATGGTATTTTAAGGAAAGACCAACACACATTTGAGTGGACCCATAGATATAAGAAAAATGGACCTGTCCAGTGAGTGCAAGCATTTGTCAGTATTCGTGTAGCTCAAACTCCTGGGTCTCAATACGAATGAAGCCTGTTATATAAACAAACTTATTACAAGCTTTTATTTAGTTTCACCTGTCCCGATGTTTGTAATAGGTACTTAATTATGTCTGTAATAAAATCTTGCAAATTAAATTTGATCCACTTCCGGGTTACCGATTGAACTGAAATTTTGCATGTGTAAATCAAATGACAATACAAAATTATTATGACATGGAGCTGATCTGATGATGGAACCGGAAGGTTGCCGCAGGAACTCGGTATTTAAACGACACAATCCCATCGAGTTTGGGCTCGTATGATTCGTCTTGACGAGTATTAATATTATACATGTATACTGCGCTATAAAAGCTTGCTAAGAAAAAATGATTTTCATAACAAACTTGAAATTGTTTTCAGCTTACATCACGCCCGTTTATCGTCTAATGATGTAGACACCATTAAACCAGAAAATAATTTTGACATGATCGTATTTTCTCAAAAATGGTTGATTACCTATTGCAAATGGATTCACGTTTCAAATGGAAGCGAATGTGATTTTCCTAGTAATAAAAAGATGCAATGGTCAGTACACGGGATTTGGCCAAGGGATGCAGAAAGGCAATATTACCCCGAATTTTGTAACAAGTCATGGGCTTTTGATCCAGAACAGATTAAACCTATTAAAGATGAACTGAAGCAAATGTGGGCCAACATACAAAAAGGTAACCATACCAACCATCACCATTACCACCATATCTAATAATATACAACAATATACAATAACAAACAAGAAAAAAAAACAAAATACAAACACAATAAACAACAACACAACACAATAACTACTATACACATACTACACATTAATACACACATACACACATTAATATATACTATTATAACCATGAGGTACTACACCATTACCATTCCACCATAGGGTGCCATTTTTGTCATAATTTAATTTAAAATCTGTTTTTCTGACATTTTGATTCCATGCAATTTCAATGTTCCATCAAATATTGTGTTTAACTCAAAATGTGGGAGCATTTGAACAGTGTTAAAATAATTTACCTATAATATTCCAGCCAGTGTCTGCAACGGTGCCAATTCCAATTTATGTATTCATTAATAAATCTGTAGAAAAGTCTTAGTTGAACGCGTATCATGTAAAATTTACGATTGTGTCATGTGTGTAACTTAATATATTACTTAGACTTTGTTTCATCGAAATCGGTTGACATTATCGAAAGATAACTAAGTATATGAATTTACCTATAGCGCCCAAGAAGTAAAAATCATACTAAACGCAATTCGATATCCATGCGCAATTCAGATACTCGCAACACCATCTAAGGACTCAAAGTAGAATGATACAGTTGAACTTCATCTTTTACCTATGCTTTAAGCTACGCAGTTTGGCAGATTACATTATGATTATCGATGTAAGAAATGAATAAAATTTAAAAAAAAAATCCTACACATCTATAATCTATACTTACCAATATTATAAAACAGTAAAAGTAACTTTTAATGTAGGGGGTAATCTCTGATACGCCAAGGGGGCTAGCTCTAGTTTTCATAAGATAAGACTTATTTGATCTCCAACCTCTTTTAACGCATAGTTCAGATTTCTCCACACAAACTGCGAACAAAACAAATGCGGAATCATCTCGAATATTTTATTTGGTGTCAACCTATTTTAAAAATTCTTTCACTTCTTCTTTTATTGTCGATAGACTATTTGCTTCTGACCAGAATTTGGCCTAGCTAACTCCTATCCCTATTAACCTATCTAGCTCTGTTATTGGCCTCGTATAAATCCGGGAAATTGCAGGTAGTTGTGCAGGACGGATAGCATAGCAGGTGACGCATGTCCTGTCAAGCGACTCCACACTGGCAATGCCTTTGAGATGGGTCGAGAAAACCCTATTTGACCAGATTGTTTTTACAGCGGACAACCTGGCTCCGCAGTCGTTTAAGAGATTTCCAGATTCCACTGCAGTCTAGGAGACAGATGTTCTGATGGGGTGCTGAAGTGTGGAGGAGTTGGGTGTTTTTGCTTTCTCAGCACGCATCTCTTGTCTTCTGCACTGTGCTTCGAAGAGGTCACAAAGCGCATAATTTTAAAACGACTCTTTAGACGTGCAGTGTTAGTTGATGTTTATGTGAGGGGTGACACATAGGTAATTATCTACTTTCACGCAGATGAAACCATTAGAAGAAACTGTTCTAAAATAATACAAAAACGCTTCGAAATCAAATTAAAAAAACTGGGCAAGTGCGAGTCGGCCTCGCGCACTGAGGGTTCCATAGAGTTTCGAAGATTTTTTCGAATCGCAAAAAAGGATTTTTTTTGGTGACGTGGGTAACAACAAATTTACTGTTTTCAGATTTATTCCTATACCTGTGCTATAACACCTTGCTTCATGTCAAATTTCAGGATTCTAGGTCAACGGGAAGTACCTTATGAGTTTCGATCTATGAGAGTATCAAAATATACGTATTTTTGCGACATAAACGGTCGTATCTTTTCTATTCGTTAACTTAGAAGTTTCATTTTTTATTAGTTTGGAGGGACCGCAGACCTGAGTATATGGTTTTAATTTCAACTCGATACCTCCACGTGTTCTCGAGATAAAGGGTCTTGACAGACAGACAGACAGACAGACGGACGGACAACAAAGTGATCCTATAAAGTTTCCGTTTTTTTCCTTTTAAGGTACGGAACCCTAAAAAATGACTTCCCACTCAAAAAAAAAGCATCGGTTAATACAGGAGATACACAGGGTACCATTACAAGGTACCTAAGTTATATGTAGGCACGTAAAGAAGTTAGGCGGTAAAGTTCGATTCATACCCAAAATACATGTGTAATTTCAGGCACCGACCCTTACGCTCTCTGGAAACATGAATGGACAAAACATGGAACGTGTGCTGTAGAACTTCAACCATTCAATTCGCAGTTCAAATACTTCAGCAAAGGCATCGAATGGTACCAGAAATATTCATTTGAGGACATGTTTAATGCTTCTAACATTTTCCCTGATGATACAAAAACATTCACGGCTCAGGAATTCAGCGCTGCTGTGAGAGTACACACTAAAAAAAACCCAATGGTCAGCTGCCAAATAATAGATGGTGTAACATACTTGGAAGAAATCCACATATGCTTTGATAAACAACTCAATCTTATTGATTGTGATATTGTTATATATTCAGCTTGTCATGTCAATGGGATTATCTTACCGGCCACTGTTTGAGAAATGAAATCCTACAGTAAATTTTACAACATTTGATATTAAAAAGAATTTTTAAACATGTGTTTTCTTATTCTAACTCACTTAGGGTGAGTTGCACCATTTAACTATAACGATAACAGTTGTCAAATCGTCGAATTGACCAATAGGCGGCCGTTTCACGGCTGGTTATAGTTTGGTTATCGTTATAGTTAAATGGTGGAACTCACCCTTAAAATTAAGTTAAAATCTACTTATACAGGGTGACTGGTATTTAGTGACCGATACTTATACACGTGATTGTACTCATGATTACTAACAACTTTCCCAAAGAAACTTTTTTTTATAAGTACTTATTAGTTTTATCACAATAAAAAAGCTCAGCTGTTTGACGCTTATCGCCGTTGTCTCATGTACTTTACCTACAATAGTGCTAGAGCATCCGCGCCGTTTGCGACCCCATCGGAACCGATGGGTGTCCGCGATGGGCACGAATTTGCGCGAACAGCTGTTTTATTATTATGATAAAACTAATGAATATAAAAAAAGTTACTTTGGGAAAGTTGTTTGTAATCATGAGTACAATCACGTGTATAAGTATCGGTCACTAATTACCAGTCACCCTATATAAAAAGAGAAACTGACTGACTGACATAATTATATCACCGTACAGCCGAAGCTACCGGGACTAGGAACATGAAATTTTGCTCATTTTGCCTCCTTTTATGACGTAGGCGAGCACTATGAAGGGGGTTTGGATTTTTTTTTTTTTTTATTATTGTTAGGCTCGCGTTTGACCACTATCTCACCTGATGGTAAGCGACGATAATTAAACTATTTAGGGGGTGAAATGGGGGTCCAAAGTTTGTGCGGAGAAATCTACTTTCACGCGAACGAAGCTGCTAGCAAAAGCAAGTAATTGAGGCCCATTGCGAGCGACCACGTTTCGGAGCCATATGTCATCACTGGCAACACGCACTGGTCATAGACTTTCGTCTTGAGTCACTGTGGTATGTTTATACAATACAATATTCCACAACTATCACACAGCGCCGTCTAGTCCCAAGCTAAGCAGAGCTTGTGTTATGGGTACTAGACAACTGATAAACATACTTAATATTTCTAAATACATACATATTATAGATAAAATTACACCCAGACACAGAACAAATGATCGTGCTCATCACACAAACATTTGTCCTGGGTGGGAATCGAACCCACGACCTCCGGCATAGCAGTCAAGGTCACTAACCACTACACCAACAGGCCTGTTATTATTACTTAAAGAAATTTAAAACCCCAATCCCGTAAATCCCACGGGATCCCCGGGATTGCTAACTTTATTCCCGAGGGCTTGCGGGATCGCGATTTTGATGTGTGATTGGATTTCCTAGTTTCGATGTTTTTCATAATGTCGTCCACGGACCCCCCAGCCCTCCCTCTCACCTCGATCGAGTTCTGTTATAAAGTTAAGGACCTATTACACTACGCGATATTCAGACTCGTTTTGTATATGGTTCGACGTATCCAGTCTATGGTTCGACGTATCGCGTAGTGTAATAGGGGTTAGACCATTGAATTGGGTTTTTTGTATATCAATGGGTTAGACTGTCTTTCTATGAATGAAAAATTGTACAAGTCGGAACATCGCACGCGATATTCAGCGCAGTGTAATAGGTCCTTTAGCGGAAGCGGCAACGGAAGTGTAAAACCACGGTATTAATATCAGTAAAACTGCCACTTAAAGGGACTATTCCTTATTACTTTTCTAAAGTTGTTAATCCACAAATTTTACCTATAAAAACTCTCACAGAAAATGTTGTGGCAAGTGAAGAACCATTTTTTCGTAACTAATAAAAAACATAGCAAAAGTCGTAAGCAATATGGTAGAAGTAGCTTTTCAGTTATGCACCAAAATATTGCAGGAGCTTTAAACAAATTACAAGACATCGATTTAACTATTAATGAAATGCATGATTCTGATATAAATATTGACGTTTTATGTCTGAGCGAGCATTTTGTTATAAGAGGGGAAGAAAAATACCTTAAACTCAATGATTTTTATGTTGGTGCAATCTATTCACGACCTGATCAGCGGAGAGGGGGTACATGTATACTATGCAAAAACCATCTTCAAAGCACTAACTTAAAAGAAGTAACAGAATTTTGCATTGAAAAACATTTTGAGATCTGTGGCCTTGAAATAAAATCTATACGTGTGATCATATTATGTATATACAGGACACCTTCATCTGATTTAAATATATTTTTTGAAAATCTACATAAAACCTTGCTTAAATTACAAAATAAAAAAAGCAAAATAATAATAGCTGGAGATTTTAATATTAACTTTCTAAGTAATGACAATAATTGCAAAAAATTTAAGGAACTTATTTCTAATTATGGTATGCGGTGTCACATTCAAGAGGCCACTAGGTTGAACACGTGTATAGACAATATCATTAGTAATATTCCAAACATAATAGGTAGAACTCATAATGTTTGTTTATCCGATCATAACACTGCACAAGTTGTAAACTTCGAGTACAATCAAAAACCCATATCGGGTTATTACTTCATGACCGTTAATGACCTTAGTAAAGACAACGTTGAAAAATTCGTCAAACACATAAGTAATTTGTCTTTTTCCGATGTTTACAACATTTCGGACACGAATAATGCTTTTGATTTGTTTCACGAAACTGTAACCCTATTTTATAAACTTTGCTTCCCTCTCATTCAAGTTAAAAAACAGTACAAAAATAGTACATTAAAATGGATAACAAAAGGAATTAAAACCAGTAGTAGTACTAAACGAACATTAAGATAAAAATATTATTTAAACAAAACAAACGAAAACAAAACTAGATTTAAGGTGTACTCTGAAATATTTAAGAAATGTATTCATAATATGAAATCCTTATGTAATCTTAAGCACATTGCTTATTCCAGGAATAAGGGTAAAGCTTCTTGGGATATTGTTAAGCGATGTACTGGTAATGAACGCTCTCATGAATATATTACTAGTATATCAGATAATGGTGTTATCGCTACATCAGGATCAGATATAGCAAATTTATTTAATAACTTTTTTATTGATATTGTTGAAAATAGAGCAACCTTACAGAATAACACCTATAATCAAGATTTTAAAAGCAATGACAATAGCATATTCCTAAATCCTACAAATCCTGTGGAAATATTTAGCATATTAAAGACATTAAATAACACAAAATCCACCGGTTATGATGACATTTCTACAGATCTATTGAAACGAGTATCCCCATTCATTGCAGAACCTCTTTCATATATTATAAACTTATCTCTAGAACAAGGTTGCTTCCCGGATAAACTCAAAATATCTGTAATAAAACCACTGCATAAAAAAGGCTCTAAGTCAGACAAAAATAACTACCGACCCATTGCTCTTATTCCAATTCTATCCAAGGTCTTTGAAAGAGTCATGTACAAAAGAGTTCACTCCTTTTTAGAAAAATATAATATACTTGCCAAAGAACAGTTCGGTTTTAGAAAAAAGAAATCCACTTCACTAGCAGCCTATAACTTAGTAAAATCCATAATGAATAACATCAACTCTAAAAATGTAACTTCAGCTCTATTTTTAGACCTTAGTAAAGCGTTCGACTTCGTAAATCATTCCATTCTTATCGATAAATTATATAAAATTGGAATTAGGGGCCCAGCACTGGAATGGTTCAAATCATATTTAACGAATAGAACTCAGATCACGAGAATTACGAAATTTGATGACAAAGTGAACAGTCTCATCAACTTTAACTCCCAGCCTCGACAAAATTTCTATGGAGTTCCACAGGGAAGCATTTTGGGACCACCATTATTCCTTGTATACGTTAATGATCTTCCGCAAACAATAGATCAAGATTGTGTTTTGTTTGCTGACGATACAACAATAATCTTAGATGGTAAAAATAAAGAATCACACGAGTCTAATATAAATGCTAGTTTGGATAAAATAATTACATGGTTAGATAGAAACGCCTTGAAAGTTAACGTGGAAAAAACTAAAATATTAAATTTTAAAACACAAAAGAGTAAACATACTCATCTTAAAGTAGCACATAGGAATCAAATAGTGGATCAGATACATAAAACAAAATTTCTTGGTCTAATTCTTGATGAACATTTCACGTGGAGGGAACATATTGATGAAGTATGTATTAAAATAAATAGATTTGTTTTCGCTTTAAAAAAGGTTAAAAATGAGACATCCCAACCGACCGCGTTAATGGTATATCATGCGTATGTTTGCTCTGTCATCCGATATGGTATCATTATTTGGGGAAACTCTTCTGAAATTTCTAGAGTCTTACTAGCACAAAAAAAAAGCATTCGTGCAATCTTCAACATGAAGTGGACTGATTCTTGCAGACCAGTGTATAAATCACACAACCTTCTCACAGTTCCTTGTATTTATATATATGAAATCGCTAAATTTGTTAAAACCAATTCCTCAATATTTGAAACAAACAACAATAATAAAAAACGAAAAGTTACGCACTACCATTTGCAATTGCCAGTACCAAAAATTGAATTATTTATACGTAGTTGTGTGTACATGGCTCCACTTATTTATAACTCGATACCAAATTTTATAACTGACCTTCCTTACGGAAAATTTTGCAAAGTACTGAAAAAGTGGCTCATCTCACATAGTTTTTATTCTTTGACCGAATTTCTCAAAAAAGGTTCTTGTCAATCCTATCATTACAGAAACGTGTTGTAGATCGTTTTGGTACTGTTTTGCTGTTGCAGGACCCACTGCATTTTATGTTGTTATGCCAAATTGCGTCTAATAAAAATTATTGTGTTATATTTTTGTGATAGTTTATAAACATAATATTGGTTTAAAATAATTCTAATTATTAATTTGTATAAAGTTTTATTTTGTTTCTGTAATAGAAACAATATTTAAAAAATAATATTTTACTGTCCATTAGGTTTAATATTTTTCTTAAAAGGAAATAACCTGTCAAATATTGTAGTTTTGCTTACTATGAGCATCACCTATCGTATTTTAATATTTGCATGCCAACTCATGGCAAAATGTGTCTGCACTATTATATTAAGTTACCATCTCCTGTACCGCATTTAATGCAAATAAATGGCTTTGACTTTGACTTTGACTTCGGAACTTCTGCAGAAGCGGGAGCAGAAGTAGAGTTCTGTTGGAACACTAGTAAGTATAAAAGGAGAAACTTACTGACTGACATATCAACACACAGTCGAAAATACTGGGACTAGAAGTGTGAAATTTTGCACAAGGCTTCCTTTAATGGCGTAGGCGAGCACTAAGTGAGGATTTTCTGAAACTCACTCCTAAAGGGATGCAACCGGGACCGAGAAGTATGACCGTAGCCGTCGAACTCTGTGCGCTGAGTGCAAGTTGTTTTTACGTTAACGCAATCGAAACTTCTGACCAGTACCCCTAGCCAAGTTGCTAATCTGCAATCGTTAACGCTTGCAGAAAGCTTCAAATCTACGGGAATGACGTCATCTCAACGCTCAAACGAGTGGTCAGAACAAAAGAATTGGCGGCACGGCCAAATCGAAGCGTTCGGCGCAATCGAAACGGTTGTAACTTGGCTAGGGGGGCAGGGATGTTACGGAGCTTCGACTCCGACTCCGTTAAGTCGGAACTTCCGATATTATTACACCTTCGGTTCCGACTTCCACTCCGATACTTTTAAATCGGAGGTTTTAATCGGAGGTCCGGAATCCCCCTGACTCTCGCTACGTGCACTCTATTGTCAATTATTTTTTCACTTGTTGTTAGTTTGTTAACGCACACGTCTTCTTTATAATTATAAAATTTAAATGAAAAAAATTTGACTGAATAATGTTTTGTTTGTCCTTAAATAAAAAATCTCTCTCCTGCCACCACTTCTGACCCTCTTCCGCCGCCGGTTCCGACTCCGGTTCCGATTCCGATAAATCAAATTTAAAAACTCCGACTCCGCCTTCGGTTCCGATATAATTACCTCCGTTACATCCCTGCTTCTGACGTTTTATAAGTGCCCATGTAGGCCTATGTGGAATAAAAATATTTTGAATTTTGAATTTTAAACGTTTGCCGCGTTTGGCTCTCTGATTGGTAAAGAGCTTGGAGCGGGCCAATCGGAGCGCCGAACGTCACAAACGTGTCGATTGCGTTAACGTAAAATAAACTCACACTAGGCACTCTGGTTTTGGCCAGTAAAAGTCTGACACTCCTTCCCACTTCACCCAGAGCGGAAGAAGTTGTTTTTTATATAGGTACCACGTTAAAAAAAAGATAAGCAACTAAGTGTTATCTAAAAAATGTGGACATTACATAAGTAAAATAATGTCGACTACCTTTCTGTTGATAATTGAGTTATGCAGAAAATTCAAATTGTTTACAGTGTTGCCAACTCTATACTAAGAATGGGTGCTATAAAACATTTCAAAAAGTGCTAGATTGCTATGGACTTTGTGGCAGCGGTATATTGCGGCGCAAACAAAACTTTTTTCTACATTAGTCCGCATAATAAACTTCAGGTTTACCAACTGAATCAAATTTTTCTATAGAAAGTTTTGTCAGACCCGATAAATAAGTAAAAAAAAATCCATACGTTTCTTTGATTCCGAACGCCCGCCACTTAATCTATACATCTATACATATAAATAAAATTGGAGTGTCTGTTTGTAATATTGAAATAACTGCTTTTTACTACATGCATATGAATATATATACGGTACATACACCAAAATAACATTTTTTACAATTTTGGTCTGTCTGTCTGTTTGTCCGGGCTAATCACTGAAATGGTTGGACCGATTTTGACGGGACTTTTTTTGGCAGGTAGCTGATGTAATAAGGAGTAACATAAGCTACTTTTATTTTAGAAAAAATAAATTCAAAATCCTGTAGTCCACGCGAACGAAGTCGCGGGCACAGCTAGTTTCATTATATTTCCGCATTCAGTTCCGTTTTACAAAGTGTAAGCATTGGTTTCGAGTTATTTTCGAGCACACGTCTAAGTTTTTTTTTTATTACGAATTGTTCTTCCTCTTTTTTCTGTGATTTTGAACAAAATTGCTTTTTTTGCTCAAAGGAATATCCATTTCCTTAGTTTTTCTAACATACTAAACTTTCCTCTCTACACATAGTCTTACACATAGTCACATACAAAAACTTTTTTTTTTTTTAATTGAGATAAACTGGTGCTTGACTGCGATCCTACCTGATGGTAAGTAGCGATGCAATCTTTGATGGTGAGGCGCACTAGTTTATTAAGAGCCTATTCACTCTAGCCTTGAAGACACCCAAATTATAATCGGACGGGAAGACCGCAGCAGGCAGACTGTTCCAGTCCTTCGACGTACGCGGTATAAACGACGAGGCGAAACGCTTAGTCCGGACCGTAGAGGTTTCAACAACGTAAGGGTGAATATTCGCCGTACATCGGGTTGTCCGATGGTAGAATTGCGATGGCGGAATCAAGTCATGCAATTCCTGCGCACACTCTCCAAAATGCATCCTGTAAATCACCTAATAAAAAAACTTCATCAAACTAACTAAAAGCAAGACGAAGAAATTGTTATCTTATTATAGAACAAACATCTCTTGCAATCTTGTGTTTGTTCTTAAAAAAATACTGACAAAACTAATGCGTTTTATTCTGTGATAACCAGAAAATTTAGCTTGACTGAATTGAATGTTACATTTTAGTGCTGTCCGTGTGAAAATAGTACCAAATCTAGCACTGAAAGTGATGAGTTGGCAACACTGATTGTTCAATAAATGCTTTGACTGTTCAGGCCTATACATATATTAAAGTGAAGTTTTTTCATTACCAGAAACAAGTTGTCTAAGAAATTAAAATGAGCAGAAAAAGTTTATTATTTTTAATTCTTTACCTAAGGTAAGTTGCTGACTATTCTAATTACGTTGCCCACCACTTACCTAAGTCACCCTAAGTCATCAAATTAAATGATAAATACGTGTAAATGATGTTTGTTTGGCAAACTTGTTATAGGTAACATTTTTATTTACTTACTTAAGTTCCTGTGTCCCGTAGATGAACCAGAGGGCGTCCACTGTGCGCCGCCATCCCTTTCGGTCTTGAGCTTCGCGTTTCATTTTTCTCCAGGTCTAAGCTTCCCTATGTTCTTCGCGTCTGTGATGACCGTTCATCGCAAGCTCTGCTTAATTCGATCACGTTTACACTTTTCTTGAGGATTCTAGTCTAGGGCTGGCCGTGGTAGGTATATGTTCAGGGTCTCTTTGGAGCGTGTGGCCGATCCAAAAATCAAAATAACAGTTTTACACGGCAATTTTTTCGTTAATTATAATAGATGAGGTCGGGGTTTTCTTAGTTTTGAATGTCCTGAGAAGAAACCCCAAAACAAACTTAGAGGTGGAAGTCTTGTCGCGTATTGTTCCACGTTCGCCTCAAGGAGCTGTTAGCAAACGGAAGCGACCCAGCAATGTTGAAGCCTACTGGGGCCAAGGGACTGATTCTGAAAGGAAGATTCAGCTCCGGTACGAAAGGCAACGAATGAACAGAAGTGAGTTTTTAGTCAGTAAAAGTCTGACACTATCTCACGCTCCGCCAAGGGTGCAAGGTGTCATTGAATGAATTTTCCCACTTACAAAAAAACAGGTTGAAATCTTTTAAAGTCACATAGATATCTATACTTAATGCCATCCACTATTTGACCATTCAAATCATATGAGAACCATGCAGATTAGTGTCTGAGATGGTATTTTAAGGAAAGACCAACACACATTTGAGTGGACCCATAGATATAAGAAAAATGGACCTGTCCAGTGAATGCAAGCATTTGTCAGTATTCGTGTAGCTCAAACTCCTGGGTGTCAATACGAATGAAGCCTGTTATATAAACAAACTTATTACAAGCTTTTATTTAGTTTCACCAGTCCCGATGTTTGTAATAGGTACTTAATTATGTCTGTAATAAAATCTTGCAAATTAAATTTAATCCACTTCCGGGTTACCGATTGAGCTGAAATTTTGCATGTGTAAATCAGATGACAATTCAAAATTATTATGACATGGAGCTGATCTGATGATGGAACCGGAAGGTTGCCGCAGGAACTCGGTATTTAAACGACACAATCCCATCGAGTTTGGGCTCGTATGATTCGTCTTGACGAGTATTAATATTATACATGTATACTGCGCTATAAAAGCTTGCTAAGAAAAAATGATTTTCATAACAAACTTGAAATTGTTTTCAGCTTACATCACGCCCGTTTATCGTCTAATGATGTAGACACCATTAAACCAGAAAATAATTTTGACATGATCGTATTTTCTCAAGAGTGGTTGATAACCTTTTGCAAATGGATTCACGTTTCAAATGGAAGCGAATGTGATTTTCCGAGTAATAAAAAGATGCAATGGTCAGTACACGGGATTTGGCCAAGGGATGCAGAAAGGCAATACTACCCCGAATTTTGTAACAAGTCATGGGCTTTTGATCCAGAACAGATTAAACCTATTAAAGATGAACTGAAGCAAATGTGGGCCAACATACAAAAAGGTAACCATACCAACCATCACCATTACCACCATATATAATAATATACAACAATATACAATAACAAACAAAAAAAAACAAAATACAAACACAATACACAATAAACAACAACACAACACAATATATAATATACTATTATAACCATGAGGTACTGGTACTACACCATTACCATTCCACCATAGGGTGCCATTTTTGTCATAATTTAATTTAAAATCTGTTTTTCTGACATTTTGATTCCATGCAATTTCAATGTTCCATCAAATATTGTGTTTAACTCAAAATGTGGGAGCACTTGAACAGTGTTAAAATAATTTACCTATAATATTCCAGCCAGTGTCTGCAACGGTGCCAATTCCAATTTATGTATTCATTAATAAATCTGTAGAAAAGTCTTAGTTGAACGCGTATCATGTAAAATTCACGAAATCAATGTACATAACTTTAATACATTACAATTATGTCATGTGTGTAACTTAATATATTACTTAGACTTTGTTTCATCGAAATCGGTTGACATTATCGAAAGATAAGTAAGTATATGAGTTTATAGCGTCCAAGAAGTAAAAATGATATCCTACACGTAATTCGATACTCGCAACACCATCTAAGGACTCAAAGTAGAATGATACAGTTGAACTTCATCTTTTACCTATGCTTCAAGCTATGCAGTTTGGTAGATGTTACATTAAGATTATCGAAGTAAGAAATTAATAAAATTTAAAAAACAAACCTACATTCATTGACTGTTAGGCGGTACAGTTCGCCGGCAATCGCCGGGTCTGCCAGTAAATAAATACAACCTACTTATATGTATAATAAAAAATACTTAAATTAGTTAACAATAATTAAACAAATTAAACAATAAAATAAACTTAAATAATTAAAAATAAAATATACACTAAATGCCTAGCTAAATATGACGTCATAAAACTCCTCCGCATCGCTGTCGACTGGAAGTGTGCCCAAAGGCTGGCGGCATTGCCACATTGTATGGCAATGCTTATTCTCTGACCGAGGTAGAAGCCAGCCCTTGGGTCACGCAAAGCGTCAACTAAGCGTTTTGATAATTCTTTAAAAAGCATATTTTTTAAATAAATGTCCTAACAATAAAAAAAAAAAACAGTCCTTAGTTGTCATCATCATTATAGCTAGGAAACCAGGATTGTTTGAAAGATTGCGAACAAAACAAATGCGGAATCATCTCGAATATTCTATTTGGTGTCAACCTATTTTGAAAACTTTTTCACTTCTTCTTGTAGTTTCGATAGACTCAAATTTATTTGCTTCTGACCAGAATTTGGCCCAGCTAGCTCCTATACTTATTAACCTATCTAGCTCTGTTATTGGCCTCGTATAAATCTTAGAAAATTGCAGGTAGTTGCGCAGGACGGATAGCATAGCAGGTGACGCATGTCCTGTCAAGCGACTCCACACTGGCACTGCCTTTGAGATGGGTCGAGAAAACCCAGAGAAATATTTGGCCAGATTGTTTTTACAGCTGGCAACCTGGCTCCACAGTCGTTTATGAGATTTCCAGATTGGCCACTGCAGTCTAGGAGACAGATGTTCTGATGGGGTGCTGAAGTGTGAAGGAGTTGGGTGTTTTTGCTTTCTCAGCACGCATCTCTTGTCTTCTGCACTGTGCTTCGAAGAGGTCACAAAGCGCATAATTATTTAACGACTCTTTAGACGTGCAGTGTTAGTTGATGTTTATGTGAGGGGTGACACATAGGTAATTATCTACTTTCACGCAGATGAAACCACTAGAAGAAACTGTTCTAAAATAATACAAAAACGCTTCGAAATCAAATGAAAAAAACTGGGCAAGTGCGAGTCGGCCTCGCGCACTGAGGGTTCCATAGAGTTTTGAAGATTTTTTTCGAATCGCAAAAAAGGTTTTTTTTTGGTGACGTAGGTAACAACAAATTTACTGTTTTCAGATTTATTCCTATACCTGTGCTATAACACCTTGCTTCATGTCAAATTTCAGGATTCTAGGTCAACGGGAAGTACCTTATGAATTTCGATCTATGAGAGTATCAAAATATACGTATTTTTGCGACATAAACGGTCGTATCTTTTCTATTCGTTAACTTAGAAGTTTCATTTTTTATTAGTTTGGAGGGACCGCAGACCTGAGTATATGGTTTTAATTTCAACTCGATACCTCAACGTGTTCTCGAGATAAAGGGTCTTGACAGACAGACAGACAGACAAACGGACGGACAACAAAGTGATCCTATAAAGTTTCCGTTTTTTTCCTTTTAAGGTACGGAACCCTAAAAAATGACTTCCCACTCAAAAAAAAAGCATCGGTTAATACAGGAGATACACAGGGTACCATTACAAGGTACCTAAGTTATATGTAGGCACATAAAGAAGTTGGACGGTAAAGTTCGATTCATATCCAAAATATATGTGTAATTTCAGGCACCGACCCTTACGCTCTCTGGAAACATGAATGGACAAAACATGGAACGTGTGCTGTAGAACTTCAACCATTCAATTCGCAGTTCAAATACTTCAGCAAAGGCATCGAATGGTACCAGAAATATTCATTTGAGGACATGTTTAATGCTTCTAACATTTTCCCTGATGATACAAAAACATTCACGGCTCAGGAATTCAGCGCTGCTGTGAGAGTACACACTAAAAAAAACCCAATGGTCAGCTGCCAAGTAATAGATGGTGTAACATACTTGGAGGAAATCCACATATGCTTTGATAAACAACTCAATCTTATTGATTGTGATATTGTTATATATGCAGCTTGTAAGGGCAATGGGATTATCTTACCGGCCAATGTTTGACAAAATAAATCCTACAGTAAATTTTACAACATTTGATATTAAAAATAACTTTTAAACTTGTGTTTTCTTATTCTAACTCACTAATTAAGTAAAAATCTACTTATATAGGGTGACTGGTAATTAGTGACCGATACTTGTACACGTGATTGTACTCATGATTACAAACAACTTTCCCAAAGAAACTTTTTTTTATAAGTACTTATTAGTTTTATCACAATAAAAAAGCTCAGCTGTTTGACGCTTATCGGCGTTGTCTCATGTACTTTACCTACAATATTAGTGCTAGAGCATCCGCGCCGTGTGCGCCCCCATCGGAACCGATGGGTGACCGCGATGGGGCACGAATTTGCGCGAACAGCTGTTTTATTATCATGATAAAACTAATGAATATAAAAAAACTACTGAGGTGTCAAGGGACACCCGGATGGAACGAAGTTCCGTTCTGGCTTGCTTTCTATAAGAGAGAGAGAGAGAGACAGACAGAGAAACATGCGCACGCCGCACGGCTTACAATAGCTTACTATAGCAAAAAGTATCGTTACAACTTTTCGTGAGAATTTTTTCCGTCTAGCCAATACAAGATAACTAAAAAATACTATACTATTTTATGTACATTTTGACAGCACTATTTCAACATCTTCGAAACCATGAAAACGACACTCATGACGAAAAAGTTGATAATTTCTGACAGCCGACATCTTAGATTTACATTTTGACAGCACTATCGGCTTGAACAACCTCGAAAACCATGAAAAAGACACCCATATCGAAAAAGTTGATAATTTATTGCAGCCGCCATCTTAGATTTACATTTTGACAGTACTATCGGTTTCAACACCCTCGAAAACCATGAAAACGACACCCATGACGAAAATTTTTTTTTTTTTGCAGCCGCCATCTTGGATTTATATTTTGACAGTACCATCGGTTTCAACACCCTCGAAAACCATGAAAACGACACCCATGACGAAAAAGTTAATAATTTCTTGCAGCCGCCATCTTGGATTTACATTTTGACAGTACTATCGGTTTCAACACCCTTGAAAACCATGAAAACGATACCCATGACGAAAAAGTTGATAATTTCTTGCAGCCGCCATCTTGGATTTACATTTTGACAGTACCATCGGTTTCAACACCCTCGAAAATCATGAAAACGACACCCATGACGAACAATTTGATAATTTCTTGCAGCCGCCATCTTCGATTTATATTTTGACAGTACCATCGGTTTCAACACCCTCGAAAACCATGAAAACGACACCCATGACGAAAAAATTGATAATTTCTTGCAGCCGCCATCTTGGATTTACATTTTGACAGTACCATCGGTTTCAACACCCTCGAAAATCATGAAAACGACACCCATGACGAACAATTTGATAATTTCTTGCAGCCGCCATCTTCGATTTATATTTTGACAGTACCATCGGTTTCAACACCCTCGAAAACCATGAAAACGACACCCATGACGAAAAAGTTGATAATTTCTTGCAGCCGCCATCTTGGATTTACATTTTGACAGTACTATCGGTTTCAACACCCTCGAAAACCATGAAAACGACACCCATGACGAAAAATTTTTTTTTTTTTGCAGCCGCGATCTTGGATTTATATTTTGACAGTACCATCGGTTTCAACACCCTCGAAAACCATGAAAACGACACCCATGACGAAAAATTTGATAATTTCTTGCAGCCGCCATTTTGGATTTATATTTTGACAGTACCATCGGTTTCAACACCCTCTAAAACCATGAAAACGACACCCATGACGGAAAATTTAATAATTTCTTGCAGCCGCCATTTGGATTTACATTTTGACAATACTATCGGTTTCAACACCCTCGAAAACCATGAAAACGACACCCATGACGGAAAAGTTAATAATTTCTTGCAGCCGCCATCTTGGATTTACATTTTGACTGTACTATCGGTTTCAACACCCTCGAAAACCATGAAAACGACTCCCATGACGAAAAAGTTGATAATTTCTTGCAGCCGCCATCTTGGATTTATATTTTGACAGTAAAAGTGTCGGTACAATTTTTCGTGAGAATTTTTTCCGTCTAGCCCCCTTTCACAACGCGCGATAAGGAACTTCGTTCCAAAAAAAGTTTCTTTGGGAAAGTTGTTTGTAATCATGAGTACAATCACGTGTATAAGTATCGGTCATTAATTACCAGTCACCCTATATAAAAAGAGAAACTGACTGACTGACATAATTATATCAACGTACAGCCGAAACTACTGGGACTAGGAACATGAAATTTTGCTCATTTTGCCTCCTTTTATGACGTAGGCGCGCACTATGGAGGGGGTTTGGAAAATTAAACTATTGAGGGGGGGAAATGAGGGTCCAAAGTTTGTGCGGAGAAATCTACTTTTATGCGAGCGAAGCTGCTAGCAAAAGCTAATAATTGAGGCCCATTGTGAGCGACCACGTTTCGGAGCCACATGTCATCACTGGCAACACGCACTGGTCATTTTGGACACTGGACTTTCGTCTTGAGACACTGTGGTATGTCGGACGAGAAGATACCGCGTAGCTTCCCGAGAGCAGCCGAGTTGGATTCGAAGGTTGACCTCTTTCTCGAAGTTAGACCTACTCAACTGGACTGTCTGTCCGAGGTAGACGTAATCGTCCACAACTTCGAGTGTAGAGTCTCCGACCTTGATAGGAGTGTTAATCATGATTTTAGTTTTATCCATGTTCATTTTAAGACCAACTGCCAAATCTGTTAAAACTCTGAAGAAAATTTAATTTTTGTATTTCGTACTTTACTTACCTACTACAGTATTCGAAACATGTATTCAGCAGTAATATAAAAAAACAAAATAGGAAAATAATGTTTTTTGTTGAAATTAGAGCCAAATTAGTGTCGCAAGGTGTTGTTTTTTCAAAAAAATATAAAAATCTGTTTTATTCTGAGACCTATGGTAAAAAGTGTTTTTAAATTGTGGTATGTGATAGCCGTTGGACCACTATTTACGCCACACCCTGTATTATTATGTCTTTATTTATCTTAGAGTCTGTCTTATAAGTTAAACGACTTGGGTAATTATCAGGATTTAATGAAATCTGATGTAGTCAACACGGGTTCAATATTCAAGGTTAGATAGAGATCATTGTTTACTAACAGAAGAACCTTATAAAAAGTATCGAATATAAGAATTTTTTAAATGATTAAATATTATATAAAATTCCCAAGTCGGTTGACTTATTAGACAGACTATACCTATTCGTTATATACCTAATTCACATTTTTTAATATTCAAAAATATACCAGGCCATTCAGAAAATTTTGCGAAAAAAGTTTTTATGTAAAAAGGCACTGGCCATTTTGAAAACTTAAACTTTGGTTATTTAAAAGTAAGAATACCATTGTTCGAATTTTGAATGATGAGTCATTCGACTTCAAATTGCTTTTATGGATGAAGGACGCTTCAAAAGCAACCATCTACCGCTAGTATAGCGAGTTCAAGCGTGGTCGCCTTACTTTGGGGGATGAACAAAGAAGTGGTCATCCTACGACGGCTGTCACGGAAGTGTGCTGCCAGTAAAAAAAATAATTCAAGAAAACAGGCGAATTATATACGAAGAGATTCAGCATACACTGCAGATCCGGGAAGCGTTCACAAGATTCTACACGAGCACCTTTGCGTGAGGAGGATAGTTTGCCGTTGGGTGCCGCACAACCTCACCGAAGCTCAGAAGCAGTCCCGTGTGGAGTGGAGTGCTTGGCTGGGGACCCAGTAGACGACATTATGAAGAACACCGAAACAGAAAATTACTTTTTATTAAATATAATTTACCTCTGAGAGTGGCCTAGAGGTCCAGAACAGATTGGAGGAGTGGTGGTACAGATTGGAGAGTGTTGGCCTGAAATTAAGTAGAACCAAAACGGAGTACTTGTTCTGCGATTTCGGCGGTCTCTCCAATCCAGTGCCCTTAGCTCTCGCTGGAACGCCCATACCGATCTGTTCCGACTTTCGGTACCTCGGGTCGCTCGTCCAAGGGGATGGTGAGGTAGACCGGGACGTAACACATCGGATCAACGCAGGATGGATGAAATGGCGACAGGTCACGGGAACAACTTGTGACCCACGGATGCCCCTCAAGTTGAAGGGTAAAATCTACAAGTCCGTGATAAGGCCTGTCATACTGTATGGATCAGAATGTTGGGCTGTGAAAAAGACGGATGAAAAAAGATTGCATGTAGCGGAGATGAGAATGTTAAGATGGATGTGTGGTGTGACGAGAATGGATAAAGTGAGAAATGAGTATATTAGGGGAAGTTTGAAAGTGGCGCCAGTGACTGAAAGGTTGAAAGGAAATCGTTTGTCTTGGTATGGTCATGTAAAGAGGAGAGATGAAAAGCATGTTGCTAAAAGAGTTATGAATTTACATGTGGATGGATGGAGAGGGAGAGGGAGGCCAAAGAAAAGATGGATGGATTGTGTGAGAAGTGATATGAAAGAAAAGGGAGTTAGTGATAGCGTGACGAGTGACAGGACAGAATGGAAGAAGAAAACGTGTTGCGCCGACCCCAAATAAAATGGGACAAGGGCAGGAAGAAGAAGAGTTTCGAATACTGTAGTAGGTAAGTAAAGTAGGGTAGACCGGGTACAATAGTAACACGGGGCAATAGTACCATCATCGATATTTCTCCTTCTGAGCAAAATTTTGCGTGTGTGAGTGCGCCAGCACACGCGCTACTTGAGTCCCGAGGCACCCCTCAATCGCCGGCGCGCGTGCTGTGAAATGGGCGTGATAGGGGCTAAATTTTGATTTTCGGCTAGCCGAGGTAAGTTTTTACGTCAAATATAATTGAATGTAACTCGTACTACCAGAGCCTTTTTGATAAGTAATTGTTGTTGCCTTATTATACAGATATTAAACTTTTTATTTTTAATAAATACGGAAACTATACGATTAGAATTATGTGTTTATTAGACGTTTTTTCTAAATTATTTACTTGGGTGCAATTGTACCAACATCGTCGGGGTCAATATTACCGGTACAATTGACCCCATGGTAGAAATAACCCCATACTTACTAAGAATAATGAAAACTAAATAGGTACTTAAAATATGCAATTACTTATTAGACATGTTCTTGTTATAATATATATGCCACGAAATAGAATAAAAAAGATGGACCGTGGGTCAAGAGATACTTTGTTGTATGAACTGACGTGTGATGAGATTTTAAAAGGGCATACGCACCACTCCGAATATGTTCAACGTTTGTCATGTTTCTCTGATAAGATATAAACTAAAAAAGAAGCTAATCCTGACAAATTTATTTCTATGGGGTATAATCCAGCAACAAAAACAAAGTACATAAATTGTGATTCCAGGCAGAAAAAGAAATCTGCAGCAAAAAATGAGCCTGAAAGTATTGAAGAAAAAAAAGAATGGTTTTGTGTTGTATGTATGGATACTTATATTACTCGTCGCCCTAATGAAATGTGGATTCAATGCCGATTATGGACACACGAGGAATATACACCTCAGGAGTCGATTTATGTTTGTTACAATTGCTAATCTGACTAATATATTTTTTTATTATTATTTAAATACCTAATATTCTATGGGGGTCAACTGTACCAGGGGTCAATTGTACCTCCATACTAAAATATTTTTCTTGATTATTTCTATTCTATCGTAGTTAGACAGCTAGATAATAGCAAATATGCATCTTGTGAACCAAAGTTGATTACATGTTAATAAAAACTTATTTTATTTTTGTTCTAAGCGAAGAATTGTTATGTTAATGTTGTGACTTTACATTTGTGTTTATTTAAAACACCAATCTCACGATTTTTTGTTCCAAATTTTTAGGAATGGTAATAAACCCATAAGACTTTAAATAAATGACTGAGAAAATATGATTAATACCTTTATTCGCGTTTTATTACCCAATGCAGTTTTGGTACAATTGACCCTCAAAGGGGGTCATTTGTAGCACTAGCCATCATTTCATTTAAAGTCAATTTTGACCAAGTTCGGTTCGATCTAGGCCAACTTCAGATATTTTCTTCGGTAGACAATAAACCAAGGCTGTAAAATAATAATATTTAAAACAAAAAGCAACAGTCAACTTTGTGTAAGCAACCGATGTTTCGAAAATGGTACTATTGTCCCCGGTCTACCCTACGAAATACAAAAATTAAATTTTCTTCACAGTTTTAACAGATTTGGCAGTGGGTCTTAAAATGAACATGGATATAACCAAAATCATGATTAACTCTTTGAATGCCGTAATTAGAGACACAATAGAAAGACAATTGCTTATGTCGAACTGTGTACCTTAAGACATTCAAAAGGTTAACAACCATGTAGCGCCCACTCCTATCACGGTCGGAAACTCTACACTCGAAGTTGTGGACGATTACTAGTGCAAGTGTGTGTGTTGCTAGATGGCGATCTAGCCGCAAGTTACGCAGAGCTTGTGCTAATAGACAATAGCCATGATTTATATGGATCATACCAATTTGCTTAATAAGGAAGTAAAATTGATTTAACGGATTTCAAACGGATGTTAGATGTGAATAAGGACCGCGTGAAATATTTTTTTCTTTCAGTTAGAAATGACTAAATCAGTTCGGTAAAGTAAAACATCGATTTTAACGCCGACTATGCTATACAAGGTGTCGTTTTGAAGCTGCAAAATATTTCAGGAGGTAATTATGTTAGTGATTCTCGACCCGAATCAATAATAAAATAAGTAGGTAATTTTTTTTTTTTTATAACCGCTCTTTTTTTCACACACACAAACACGGAACAATAAAGGGCGTTTTCACACACACTAACTCGCAACGATAGTTTCATAAATATTGTATCATCCAATCATCATCCCGTACGCCACACCCTAGCCACGCCCCCGCGGCCATCGATCAATCGATTTAGTTTAGTGTAATTAAAAAATTAAATAACAAGTATTACTGATTATTGACCAGGTATCGTTTTTTTATATGATTATTTATGAGTTTTATTACAACCTCCTGAAATATTGTGCAGTTTTAAAACTGCACCTTGTATTTAAGCTTCGTTCTGAAAGCGAATCGAACTCTCACTTAGCGGATTCTCTCTGACAATTGACTATTTTTAAAAGTTGCTAACATATAGTTTTAGTTAGAGGAAACACCACTTACCATTTCTGGGAACACGAATGGCTTAAACATGGCACATGTGGCACAGACCTGGAACATATGAGCTCTCAGTTCAAATACTTCAGCAAAGCCATCGAGTGGAACCAGAAATATGCGATATCGGACATGCTTCACGCCGCTAACATATTCCCTGATGACAAAAAAGAAGTCAATCCTGAGGGATTCATTAATGCAGTAAAGGCTAAAACTGCAAAAAGCGCTATGATGGTATGTTACATAATAGAGGGAGTGCCATATGTGCAGGAGTTGCGCATTTGTTTTGATAAACAATTGAATCTTATTGACTGTGAACGGCCTGCTGTAGATAATAGTAGGTACATTATGATACAAGTGTATAATGTTGGTGATTACCGCTAAGGCGGTATTTAGATCCGAGCCGAAAGCGAGGATCTTAAGAGAGCCGAGGACGGTAATCGCCAATATTCACGTGTATCATACGACGTTTTTCGGACAGACTTGGTGAAACTATAATGGTTCCTAATTGACTACGGAACCCTAAAAACAACGTAATTATGAATTTTGTGTAAGACACAAAATATTTTAGGAAGTTAGAAGAGGGTAGGGGGCCCCCGAAACGCGCATTGCCTAGGGGCCCCGACATGCATAAACCGGCCCTGGCGTTAACAAATTTTCTATGTACAGTGACCAAACAAAGCCCATTTAATAGTGATTTAATCTACCCTTGGTTATAGTTGATCTCAGCCATGTTTTTAAGCGTCTACGTGTGAATGATCGTTCGATTGTATTGCGTTCAGTGGTATAAGGTATTTCTTGTAAAATTCTAGGGCTATTTTCACCTATGGGCAAAAAAATTCAGCTACTTGTATTAACTCCATTATTCCAATTCTTTCAAAGTTCTGTTGCTGCTTATTTATCCATTAAGTGCGAAATAGTTTGACTTCCGATGTGATCCCTTCTAATAAATAAAAATTGGTTACTACGTCCATACATTTTTGTAATTTTTTAACTATATGGTACTTTTAGACTACTATGTTGTATTACGAATGGCAAAAAGTTCGTTTTTTTTTACTTTTATCGACAAAAGTTGATAGTTATTACGGTAGTAAACAAAGTCCAGGGGGGGCAGGTGCCCCTCCCTGCCCCCCTTGTTACACCCATGCCTACAGTTGCTGTAGCTATAACTATGGTACATATATATAAACAAAGCTACGACTGATATCAAGCCTCAGCAGCGTTTTAACACAATGTTTGCTAAAAAAAAAGTGTCATTCACAAGTACTTACTTATTAAAAAAAATTAAAAAAAAAACAATTTTTTACTTGAAAAAGAAAACCGGGTTTATTAATCATTAAAAATATGCCGAAAAATCGGATTTTCGGTTTTCAGGTTAACCGGTTTGCATTCCCTAGTCCCAGTCCCTACCTAGTTCACCTCAATTTTATTGAGCCCGTCTACCTAATCAATCTCTAGGGTTTCACGTTTACCTAAGGAACCCTAAGAACAGATGGCTGTAAAAAGAATGGCGTTACGTCACAGCCTAACGTAACGCCATTCTTTCAACAAAGTCTATTAGTTATGCAAATAATAAATATATTGTTTTTTAATGGAGTATTTTTTTGTAAAATCTTATAAAATACTTTAAAAATAAGTATTGCTAATAAACTCTTTCTTCAGCCGTAGAACCAAGTTGTCTAAAAGTTAAGAATGTGTGGAATTATTTTATCGGTTACAGTTTTTTGGCTAAGGTAAGTTGCACTAGAGATGTGCCGATGCCGGTAATTTGGGAATATTGCTGGCAATTTTGCCACCAATATTCATACTTCGGGCAATATTCCCACCAAATTTATTACTTCACGGCAATATTGCCACCAATATTCATACTTCGGGCAATATTCTCACCAAATTTCTCACTTCACGGCAATATTGCCGGTAATGACACATCTCTAAGCTGCACAAATGTCTTAAGAAATAAGACTGTGCTGTCAGGGTGTTTATAATAGAGAGTGGGCGTGGGTCCACTCCGTCCACAGCGATACGTGGGCAAAAGTATTTTGATGAGTGGGAGTGAGAGTTGCCCACGGCCTCGCACCCAAAGGGACCTAGCGTGTGTTCTAACTGACGAAGGCTTTTGTTTTATAATTCATAGGTTCGTGTTCGACCACTGTTTCACCTGACCGCGTTGGTAAGGGACGATGTGGTCGCTTACCGTCACGATGTGGAACACTGGGTTGTGAACTTGTGACAGTACCTAGTTGTCTCGTTTTCGAATTTATGAAAGAAAAAGGCCTCGCTGATGTGCCTACACCCACGTTTAAATTAGTCCACGCTACACCTCTACTTCTAAGGCTTCTGACACAAAATATATAGGTACAGAAGACAATCTCATGTATGTACTTCACTTTTAAACCTACGCTCGGTGGACGCACACTAATGAGCGTTTGAACCGGAACTGTTCGACGTTCGGGCCGAGACGCTCCGAGATATCGTGTCCGTGAGCGGTGTCTATGTGTGCGTTGCTCGAGCGCGCTTTGTATGTAGATTGACTTCTGTACCTATCTATTTTGTGCTTTTGATTTATACATCTATACACATAAATAAAATTGGAGTGTATGTTTGTAATATTGAAATAACCGCTTTTTAATATATGCATATAAATATATATACGTTACATACACCAAAATATATTTTTTGTCTGTCTGTCTGTTTGTTCCGGCTAATCTCTGAAATGGCTGGACCGATTTTGACGGGACTTTTATTGGCAGGTAGCTGATGTAATAAGGAGTAACTTAGGCTACTTTTTTTTAGAAAAAATAAATTCACAATCCTATAGTCCACGCGAACGAAGTCGCGGGCACAGCTAGTCTGTAATAAAAACCTGTGGTGTACATAACGTATATACTTTCAGCTTACATCACGCTCATACACTATTAACGAGCGCAGACATTGACGTCATCGTCCTGGCCCAAGAATGGCCAGTAGCTGTTTGCTTGTTCTATAAGCACGTGATATATCCTGGAGGCAGCTGTTATTTACCAGAACAAAAGAACCAGTGGACCATACACGGGATTTGGCCAAGAAAACTGGCAGGGGATTATCTTGAATTCTGCAACGAAAAATGGCGATTCAATCCAAGAAACATTAAACCTATTGAAGGCGCACTTCAGAAGGCACAAATTGTAGTTTATAAAGGTATGTAAAACTTTAAACTTTTTATTTAATATTTTAGTTTTAACTAGCTGAACTTTTTTTTATGGTGGGAAAAAATCATCCAATGACATCCCCCGCTCTTGGGCGGAGCGGGAGATAGTGTCAGACTCTTACTGACTAAAAGACCCACCCCGTTCCTTCTAGACTTCATACCGGGGCTCGAGCGCCCTTTCGGATAACCCTGGCCCCAGTAGGCTTCGACCCGGCTGGGTCCCTGCTGTTGCTAACAACACCTTGAGGCGCGCGGGAACAGTGCGCGCCGTCGACGACTTGGGCTTGGTCCGGACAGTTACCGGACGGCCGGACAGTGAGCTACCCATTGCTCACTGTCCGCAAGCCCGCGTCTACGTTGGCCGGAAATCGGGATCAGAATCCCGGCGACGGCGGCGGCGATAACGCCGTTGCCTAATGCGTTCGGCCTCCTCCTTTGCGAGCATTACTGCTTCGCAGAAGTCGGCGACCGCCTGCCACTCCTCCTCGCTCCGGACCATAACCTCAACCAAGGCCCGGCTAGTTTTAACTAGCTGACCTGACAGTTATATCGTAAAAAAAAAATCTTATAAATTAAAATTATTTTTGTATTATTAAATTGTGACCATCCATTAGTAGTTGTCTACACTAATCTATTAAAGAGGTAAAGTTTGTTTTTGTTTTGTTTGTAGGAGGTAATCTTTGAATGTCCGAAACCTAAATTTTTTTTATCGATAGTAAACTGCTTTATTCCTGAGTGACATAGGCTATATTTTTTCGGTACGCGGATGAAGCCACTAGCAAAAGGTAGTAGTGAATAAACAAAAAATCTAGTTTCACTTTTGCAAATTGTACCAAATAACGCAAACGATTCTCATTGGCTATCCGTTCAATTTCAGAAGATGAACCCTACGTCTTCTGGTCACACGAATGGCGGAGACACGGCACCTGCGCCTCAGTATTAGAACCATTTAACACTCAGCACAAATACTTCAGCAAAAGCATCGAATTTAACCAGAAATACGTAGTAGCGGATATGCTAGAAGCCGCCAACATATATCCTGATGATACAAATTACTTGGATCCCAAGAAAGTAGCTGATGCAGTGAAAGTTAAAACTGGGAAGGATCCAATGGTTGGATGTTACGTCGTAGATGGAGTATCGTATCTGCAGGAAGTGCGCATATGTATGGATAAAAATTTCAATGTTATGGATTGTAAACTTCAAGTTGTAGACGATTGGTGTTTATTGTCCCCTAAAGGGGTAATTTATCCGGCTAGCGAATGGTTGCTGTCTTCTTAAATTGTTTACTACTCAAAAAAGATTTTGACTACAAAGTTTTACAGCCACAACAATTTATTACTATTATAATAAGTTTCATTTACGTATTTTCTTGTATTATATCAGTTTAGTACCTCCTGAGGATTTACCGTGATGTTTTTTTTGGCTGGAGTGGGAAACCCACATGGACGCCCAGGCCGCCTCTTAGATGAGCCAGTCTGAGCAGTGTAAGACTCCTACTGACTAAAAGTGGCGTAGATACTAAGGGGCTAGGCGGGGCAGTGCCCCGGGGCCCATATATATTGAACGAACGAAAAATTTTACGAAAAATATTTCAATTGTTAGTGATAGTGAATCAAATAATGTGACTACTGCAGTATTGGTTGAAAAGCCTACTCATGAAGATTCGGTAACTAGGCTGTGAAAGATATCGTTGCCGATCATATTAACGACGACCATGTCTCCATATCATTGTGTTGATAAATATTCTTATAACTTGGGATTTATATAAAAAAAGATAAAGTAGCGTTGCATTTTAAATATAGGTATACAAGGTGTAAGGGACAGCCCTCCACAAATTTTAAGGGCTTGCTCACTAGACGAAACTGAACAACCTTCCACATAATTTTTTTTCTCGGTACTTTCTTGACATAGTAGTACAACCCTCCGTCGATCAAAATGCCGCACCAAACAAATGGTCCCTCACCATGACGTGTTAATATGTTAAGCGTGTGAGTGAGAGAGAGGGATAGAGCTATACACCCTATATAGCTGCATCCCTTTAACAGTTCAATTTAGGTCGACAAATGGATCGCTTTAAGAGCTCGTGGTATCTCTGCTGGTAATAAAGAAGCGGCAACAGCTTATCACATTAATGTTATTAAAGCGAAAGTTTGTATGTGTATGTTGAATAGATTTGGATGAAATTTCGTACTAGGATAGTTTATATCCTGGATTAAACACATGTGCTATTATTTTGTAATGGGGGGAGGAGCTTGTTTGGGCACGCCATAATCATGGCGATAAATCCTCTCTTTGAGGAGTGGCTGTAGATGGAGGGACATCATGGTGTCCTTACCTTCCGCATGACGCAGGTCCTCACCGGACATGGTAAGTTCGAGAGATTCCTGCATACAGGCAGAAGAAACGGGTGTCACCATTCAGTGGACCATGCAGAGCACACGGTTGAGTATACTGTGGAGGTTTGCCCCGCTTGAGCGGAGCACTACCGTGTCCTCGTGGCGGTAATCGGTGGCGGCAAGTATAATTCAATGACGTACTAGTTTAAATTATATAATTTTTACAAAATTATACGGTTAATAAATAAATGGCAATGCCCATTGAAAATGTTTCGTTACAGAATCTACGTAAACGGTGTCGTTGAAATTGTTGAATTGACATTTAGTTCCAGCTGACTACGCTTGTTATTTTTTTTTTTTAAGAGTAGGTAGTTTACGTACGTTTGTTTCATATGACCTAGTAACAATAGTAGCTGGTAAAAAAAGTAGGTCACAGAACACTAATTCGCATTTATTTTATTAGAGAACCATCACGCGGGCATAACCAATGACAACAGCTAGTAGTCTACAGTGATATTATAAAGCGGTAAAGTTTGTTTTATATTTGTAGGAGGTAATCTCTGGAAGTACTGATACGATTGCTAAAATTTTTTCACCGATAGAAAGCTGCGTTATTCCTGAGTGACAGGCTACATTTTATGTACGCGGGCGAAGCTGTGGGCAAAAGTTAGTCGATTATAAAAAAAAAACCCTAGCTCTTAATGAGCCCTTGGTCGTGCGAGGCCCCTTTGGATGTAAGGCCGTAGGCCGAGGGCCCACTTCGCCCTCGCTTAGCTACGCAACTGCCGAAACGAACTTATTTTCAGGATAAAAAGTATCCTACGTGCTATTCCAGGACATGGTCTACCCATTTTTTTTTAGGTGTGAAGATCCGCTCTTGGGAGGAGCGGAAGATAGTGTCAGACTTTTACTGACTAAAAACCCACCCCTGTTCCTGCTTTGCCATTGTTCGCCCATGGCCCCAGTAGGCTTCGACCGTGCTGGGCCCCTACGGTTGCTGACAACTCCTTGAGGCGCGCGTGGAACACTACGCGCTGTCGACGACCTGAGCTCGGTCCGGACGGTTGCCGGACGGTCGGACGGCGAGCTACCCATTGCTCGCCGTCCGCCAGCCCGCGCCTATGGTGGTCGGAAATTGGGATCTGAATCCCGGCGGCTAGGGCGTGAGGGCCATTGCCTCGCGCGTGCGGCCGCCTCCTATGCTAGCAATACCGCTTCGCAGGAGGCGACCGCCTACCACTCGGGTGTATCCCACTATTTCCATGGAAATACAAAATAGAAAAAGTGGGTCCAGCGTTTTTTTACAAATTGTATCCCATTATTTCTATTGCAACAAAAAAACGCAGTTATGTTATATGAAAAGTTTACCATTTTTAATGAATAGATTAAAATTAAAACACGACTTCTCGGTTTGAAAAAAAATGAAGAACTAATTAATAATCTGTCATTTTTTTGAATAATTCTCCACCACATACTCTATCAATAACAGTCAATTACAACTATGATCAAGAGGTCTAACGAGGAAATAAATAAATAGTTTCTATTTGCACGCCGTCATAAGAGGTGATGCAGCGTTTTTTATTGTCGCAGCCGACTGCAATAGAAATACCTAATAAAAAAAATAGTGGGATATACCCTACCACTCCACCTCGCTGCGGATCATGGCCTGTACCAAGGCCCGACGCGAGAGATCGATGCCGTAAAACGCCCCTACGAGGACTAGGCAGTGATCTGCCCGGGCAGGGCACACCTCTACCGTATGCTCCACGGTGTCCTCCGGGCGGATCGGATGGTCTACCCATGTACCAAGTTTCATTGAAATCCATTCAGTAGTTTGTGCGTGAAAGAGTAACAAACATCCATGCATACCAACTATCACGTTTATAATATTAGTAGAATTTTATTTACGTAAGTACTCGTATTCAAATCTGCCTAGGTCATCTACCTAATTATTGAAATTGGATTATAATTATGTTGGTTGATCTGTAATGGTAATAACGTATGTGAATTTGCAGATTGCAGGGCCATATTATAAAGAGGTAAAGTTTGTTTTTTTGTTTGTACGAGGTAATCTCTGAAAGTACTGGCCCGATTGCTAAATTTTTTCAACTGATAGAAAGCTGCTTAATTCCTGAGTGATATAGGCTATATTTTATGTGGGCGAAGCCACGGGCAAGGGCTAGCCTAATATAAAAAAAAATCTCGTGTCACAGTGTTTGTTATCGAAGTCCTCCGAAACGGCTTGGCCGACTTTTATGATTTTTTTGTGTATATTTGGTGGTTTGAGGACTGGTCGTCGGCTATTTTTATACCCCTAGAGGTGATAAGTCTACTATCCACAGAAAACTTAATATATTATTAAGATTTCTGTGCTACTATCACACGAACGAAGCAGCGGGCAGCAGCTAGTATGGCATAAAAAAATATTTTACTAGCCACACATAGGCACGCAGTGTAGAAACTAGAATAGAATAGAATAAACTAAGAAAAAAAAGAAAGAAAAGAATACACTGATATAATAATAATTAGGTAGCTATACAGTTTAGTTGTTTTTTTAAAAAGGCTCCAAACTACATAATTATGAATATTGGGCACCTACTGATTAAAGCTCCGATTAAAATAAAACAAAATTTAAATTATCAAGACTTTAATCCAAAATAAACTACGTAATCAGTAGTCTTAAAACTAACAAAAGAAAATAATGAAGGAGCACTGTTTGGAATGGCAATCAACAAAATAAATCTAGTTAACCTTCTTCAATCAGATCATAATATACGTCAGGTTCATCATTAAAGGTCCACGCCAACTGGGGCAGATTCAACTCAATGTTGGCGTCTATGAAGAATTCACACCCAAGCAACGTTTTACAGTTACGGGCTTCAGGCATCACCATGAACTTGGTCAATATACAGCGATCTTTAAGCTTAACAGGAATTCGGCCAGTCAAAATGTTCTGAGGCTTTCGTATCCCGTCTGCCATAGTGATGGTAGTGTGTTCCTCTTGGAAATGAAAGCCAATGTTCTTCAAGTAGGTATACAGCTTATGGGAGGCAACGCTTATGTCGGCTCCAGTATCTACGAATGCCATTTCCTTCGCTGTGCCTATACTTATTTCCATCATTAACAAGGGGCTGGCAAATAAGTGTATACTGTTCTTGGGTTCCTCACTGGGTAAAGATGGCGTTACTGGTGACGATGGTGTTACTGATGACGAAGCTGGTTCCTGTGGTGCAGGAGCTTCAGACCCTTGTGTCGATGTCCCTGCTACAGCTGCCTCTGCTTGCGCTGCAGCTGTCTCAGCTTCTACTTTCTGCTTCTTCCTGCAAACCTCAGCCACGTGGCCAAAATTCCTACAGAAGTTACAGCGCACCCTCTTCCTTCCAGTCTTTTCAGTCGACTTAATAGGTTGTGATTTCTCTTTCGACTTTTCCTGTTCCAACGCTCTCGCCGCCTCTAACAAACCATCGACTGTTTCAATACATTCTCTAGGAATCTGCTCCTGAATTTTCGGGTGCAAAAATCCATACATCATGTCCAGTTGTACTACTTCGGGTAACGGTGGACTCAACTGGTTGAAAAGAGCTTTTTGTTTGGTTATAAATCTCTCTGTTAGTTCGTCTGGTTTCTGTCTCAATTCAGATATCTCTTGAAAAACAACGTAGGCTGGTTTATTTGGCGCGAATGTCTTCCTAACTTGGGTCTCAAAATCGTTCCAAGTGGAAATGTTATCTTTTACTCCGTTCCACCAGACGGCAGCATTGCCTTTGAGAATGAGCGGCAAACTCCGAAGTGCATCAATTTCCAATATGTTCTTCATGGATTTGTACTTTCTGGCGGAAGTCAAGAAATTCTCGACTTTTTCGTAGTCCTGAGTGCCGTCATATGAGAATACAGCCTGCGCAAACGACCGAGAACGTTGATTTGATAAACTAGTCATATTTACGCTGCGATGCCGCCTTTTGTACTTTTGGTCCAAAACTTGAATAAATTAACGGTTCTTTAGTAGTGCGGTAGTGCGTGCGGCCGCGTAGAGGAGTTGACAACTCATAAGGGGTCTGTAGGCCTCTGTCCGGGCGCAGCCGACGACGTGTTGCACCTGCACGAGTAATTGCGGCCAATTAACTTCCAGGCGCTTCGTCAGCAACATAGAACAATTTCTTCCCTGCAGAACTGACACTCACGTAAATCCACGCACTATCACAAATCCAATATTCTTCCAGAGATCCTCGAATAAACAACAGAGCCAATTCGTTGGCTGCCACTGTACGTACTGTTTGAACTTCAATGATAAACGACACAAGCGCGGGAGGTCACTATCCGTAGGAAAATCTTAACACCGCGATTCAGCGAAGCGGCCTCATTGTACAACGCCATCTAGAGAGCTATAGGTAAACTTTTTATTTGATGTTGAACTAATAGTTTTGTATGTTGGAATGCATAATACATTTATATTATAATTATTATATGTTTTTAAATAGGCTAGGTTAGCTATGTCAATTCTATTTGTGGTACAATCACATACACATTAGCTCGTTAGAGAATTATTTCCGTATATGCGGTAAACGCTTCTAATAAGTTTTGCAGCCAACACTTAAATTATATTAAAGTCGAGAAGAGTTTACTCATATGAATTTTGGATTCAGTAAATTACAATTTTGGGCACACGTCTTTTTGTAATATTATTGTTCAGTTTCTTTTTTAAATTTTGAAAAGGCCAATATGTATTAAAAAAAAGTATTATAACAAAATTACATTATTTCACATAAAAAGATCTACTTTAAAGCCCCAAAAAAAAAACAATTCTATACACAACACAGACTTTATTTCCACAAGTCTTCTTTGAGAATCAATATAATTTTAATTGAACTTTTTGTGCCTCCCCAACCCATACATTACATAAACATACACCAGTACAGTCGGCATAATCATTACTTGATATAAATTATTGTTATTTGGCTTCTCACTGCGGCCCCCGAGACACTATGATCACTGCTGACGGTACCAGACCTGAAATGTAAAATGGGAAATAATCAAAATATTTGTTTCGAAAAGTTGAATATTAAAAGGATTTCTTACTTTATGTTTAAACAACTTTCGGAGGCACAAGCCGCAAGCGCAACTGTAGAAAGATTGAAATTGTGTCGAATTGGTTATTGGTAGGGTATCTACAACATTAGTTTTACATGTGAAACCCAAAACATGTGTCTAGTATTTTTTTATGTAAAGAATCTATGTACAAAATTTCATAACTGTATCATGAATAATCACAAAGTTATAAGCTTGTTATGTCAGCAAAAATACATCCAGGCGACTGAGGGGTTGTTTTGCACTTGCACCCAGCTGTTTGTTGGCGCCTAATAGCTGCTATGACCTGCCGTGATCTGTGTTGTACTTAGTGTCGGTGGTGTCCAACTTGTGACCTTTTTAAATATTTTTGGTAAATAATATTGTAATCGATTCATCAGTAACTGCTTCTGAACAACATAATTTCGATTTCTAATAATAATCTATACATATAAATAAAATTGGAGTGTCTGTTTGTAATACTGAAATAACTGCTTTTTACTACATGCACATTAATATACACCGTTAAATTTTAATCGTTTTAAGCCCGTGGAGGGTCGATCCGGTACATGAAACACTATCGATGTGTAAAGATAAAATTAAAAAATAAAGCACCTTTTTTTCAAAACTCGTATTAATTTACGAAATTTATTTCTTTAAGAAAACGTCAGCTGAGCGAGTTCATTGACCTGTAGGTAGTTTGTACGCAATGCCGACTATTAACTACAGGTCATTGAAAATTGGTCAAGGTATTTTGTCTGATACATGTAACTCATAATATGATTTAAAAGAATATCCATGGAGTTTCTTGCACATCCTTCTCCATAAAGATGAACGATTTAGAACGTGCAATTTAGCTTCACTTTTATTGACTGACTGACATTTTGAAAATTCAAGTGCCTGTAAATGATGTCTACTGCTGGACATAGGCGCACCGTGCGTCTCGCATTCATCAGATCCTTCGAGCCTCACCAGGTCACCACTCCAGCTTTTGGCGAGACGCCAACGCTGCATGTTCCGGTACGCGATCTCCACTCTAGAACCTTTCGTAGATATCGACCACCTGCACAGCGAGCAACGTGCCCAGCCCACGTAAGTTTGGCGATTTTTCGAGCAATGTCGGTTACTTTGATTCTCCTGTGGATATATGTATTTCTGATTTGATCATTCACACTTTAAGCGCTCCGGTGAGGCTCTTTCCATTCACACTTTAAGCGCTCTGGTGAGGCTCTTTCCATTCACACTTTAAGCGCTCTGGTGAGGCTCTTTCCATTCACACTTTAAGCGCTCTGGTGAGGCTCTTTCCATTCACACTTTAAGCGCTCTGGTGAGGCTCTTTCCATTCACACTTTAAGCGCTCTGGTGAGGCTCTTTCCATTCACACTTTAAGCGCTCTGGTGAGGCTCTTTCCATTCACACTTTAAGCGCTCTGGTGAGGCTCTTTCCATTCACACTTTAAGCGCTCTGGTGAGGCTCTTTCCATTCACACTTTAAGCGCTCTGGTGAGGCTCCTTCCATTCACACTTTAAGGGCTCTGGTGTGGTTCTTTACATTCACACTTTAAGCGTTCTGGTGAGGCTCTTTCTATTCACACTTTAAACGCTCTGGTGAGGCTCTTTCCATTTTTTTTAAGTGGGAAATCATCATCAAATACTTTTTCCGGGTCAGAGCAGAGCGAGAGGGTGTGCCAGACGTTTACTGCCAAAAACCCACCTGTGTTCCTTCACTAGCCCTTTTCGTTCTAGGGTCACTTGTAACTCTTTATATATCATCACTATATGTATTGCGATTGATGACATAACCCATTACCAACGTCTTCCAATTATATTCATATCCGACGGCACGGTTTGCGAAGCGGTTGAGCGATTGACTACTGCACTACGGGTCGCGGGTTCGATTCCAGCACGAAAAGAAATATTTGTATGGCCTACAGATAGGTATTCGGAGTTAGAATGTCTTATGTGAGATAAGGCAGGGCGCAAATGTGTCTTGTGTCATATACAAGCTACCTATGAATATGTGATTTCTATAGAACCAGTATGAAATCATCCACCCCAAGCGTATACGTAAACAGTTTTTTTTTTCATCCAGTTTCTTCCACTTAACACATACTCATGACGATCAAAAAGTGTTCGGTGTCATCATCATCATCATCAGCCTTTTTAATGTTCCCACTGCTGGGACTCAGGCCACCTCTCTAGGAGAGGGAATGGGCCGTAATCCACCACGCGGGCGTAGTGCGGGTTGGTGGATATCACATGTCTTCGAATTTTTGGTTCTAGGACATACCGGTTTCCTCACTATGTTTTCCTTCACCGTTTTGAGAGCAGTGGTAATGAAATAAAATTACACAAAGTAATGCGCCTGACAGGGTTTGAACCTGCGACCTACAACTCGTAAGTCGGAGCCATTACCAATCGGCCACCACTGCTCTCTAAACACTGTGCGGTGTCGGTGACTGAAAACTAAAAGTACGCAGCGCCTTACATATTTGTAAACGTAACGAGATACAGGGGTGATTCATAGAGTGGTGCAAGCTTTAAAAAAAATCGTTTCTCACACTATCCATCTTTTTTTTGATCATCTAGAAAATAAGTACTAACCATCGACTTATATTCTAGTGATAAGACAAACCCTTTCATGGAAACTATTTGTCAAAATACTGAAAATTTAAAAGAAAAGTTTGCTGCAGCGCTACATTGCATTATGTCGTCTAACAGAACTATTAAAACATACAGCGCTAAGATAGCTTTTAGAGGATACAGCTGCCACCACGGATATTGAACGCTGGCTTTAGGTTGCGCAGAAGTCAAAAATCGGGTCTCTTTAGGCGGTGCGACGTGAGACGCGGGGGCGGGGAGCGTCAGTGATTGGCTCGCCGCGCATCGCGTGATTCGTTCATTACTTTTGCAGCATGTATCTAACAACGACGACGATTGGCTCGCCAATGTATGGAATGCGCAAAGCGATTCCCACTCTGACGCCGAGCGCTCAATATCCGTGGTGGCAGCTGTACATTTTTTCGCTTTCAAAATGTCTTAAGCGCCATGAATTTCGTGGCACTAAGGCGTTTCGTTCAACATAGTGTAATGTTCAAGGTGCAGTCTACATTACACCTGAGTCGACTGAAGTGAGTTTTCGTCATGCGTAATCTAGTGCGTAGTACATATATCGGTGGTACTAACCTAATAAATCCAGTGGTTTGTCATAGTCTTCTGTGGTAAATATCTTCTTGGGGAATGTGGTCATCAGCTTGAAGCTGTCTTCTTGAGCGTACTCCGCTGCATTCATTTGTAGGTACAGTCTGGAAATTATTAGTATTGTAAATTAATAAACGATTCCAGTATACACTTATTAGTGAACTAATTTTTGCGCGTATACATGAAATATAGCTTATGTCACTCAGGAATAAAGCAGCTTTCTATCGGTGAAAAAAAATTAGAATAGAATAAACTTTATTGTACACCAAAATAGTAACAATTTCACAGAAACTTAAACCTATGTGCACAGTGGCGGTCTTATCGCTGAAAGCGATGTCTTCCAGACAACCTTGGGATGGAATATAAGAATTTAAACTAAAAAAGGGGGTAGTCTGCGGTGTACTTCAAGCAATATAAACAAATTAATTAAGGGGGAAAAAATAATAATATACAAGTACATATATACATATATAAATATATACAATATGTATATATATATCATGTGTTACAATTAAATGGAAACGAAAAAGAAAAGAATAGAATAAAGATTAGCGATATTAAATTAGCAATCGGACCAGTACTTCCAGAGATTACCTCGTACAAAAAAAATAAAAAAAAACTTCACCTCTTTAATATATTTAGTGTAGAAAGGCTACTTCTAGGCAAAAGTGCTCTATCGTTGGCCACATCATCATCGCTTACCATCAGGTGAAATAGTGGTTAAATGCGCATGCTTGCCTGGAAGTAATCTATTCACTCTTGACTGAAGAACCCTCAAGTTGTAGCTATCAGGAAACACAAGACTCCAGCCGGGAGAATTAATGTAGGTACCTACTAAAACCACACCTATGTCCTTCAGCTGACCCAGAAACCCTTTCCGGAAATTCCTTGTATCCATAGTGGGCATCCGCATTTCAGGGCTTTGTTGACATTTCTTTGAGTTGCATGCGAAACACTACGCGCTGTCGATGACTTGGGCTCGGTCCGGACCGTTACCGGAAGGGCAGACGGCGGGCTACCCATTACTTGTCGTCCACAAGCCCGTGCCTACAGTGACCAAGGATCGCGCTGTGACTCCTGATGCCGTGAGGATGTCTGTTCCTTGACATCATCATCATCATTTCAGCCGAAAGACGACCACTTTTGGACATAGATCTCCCCCAAGTGTCGCCGTAACGACCGGTCCCGGGCCTCTCGCATCCATAAGATTCCCGCGATCCTCACCAGATCATCGGTCCACTTTATGGAAGGCATTCCATCGCTGCGCCTTCAGGTACGTAGTCGCCACTCCAGAACCTTTCGTCCCCATCGAACTTTTGTCCTGTGAGGAATGTGTCCTGCCTAAAGTGCACTGCACTAAAGTATGTCGGTAACCTTGTTTCTGCTGCAGATTTTCATTTCTGATGTGATGTCAAGATCTGTTTCTTCACGCCTAGGCCAAAATAGGTATACAGTTAATATTTAATACGTTACCTGACAGCAGCCAGTTGCTCCTTAGCGCCGAAGATGTGCGCGAGCGTGTTGCCGTCGGGCAGGCGAATCTGTATGCGCGCCTGCTCGTACGCCACCTTGGGCGCCGCGCTGGGCGCCGCGGGGGGAGGCGCGGGCGCCGGGGCGGCGGCCACGGGGGGCTGCCCGCCTGCTGCCAGTCTGAAATACGTACAGGTTACAGTTATTGGTTGGTTTTGTTATAGGAGTACTCAGCTGCAGCAGCTGTAGATGATTTATCTCCCCAGCCTTTTCCTTGCTTGCTAGGATGCGGCTGAATACCTGAGTTTTACATGGAATGACTGCCTATCAGATTTCCACTACCTAGTTCCTGGGCAACACAACTCTTAAATAGACTGATGATAAGACTTTCATACAAGCCTGACTCTTGGTCAAATTGAGTCTAAAGTACCTACCTAATAAAAAAAAGTCTTAAAAGTAACTAATAACTCGATCCTCCAAAAATACTTTTCTCTTACTTCCTAGCCTGTTTATCAGCTTCGATCTGCGCTCGCACCCGTTCCCTCGCCTTCTGGTCCTCAATCTTCTCCCGTCGCCGCTGCTCCACCAGTTTCTGCATCTCTTGTTCCTGGAGTCGCTGGCGAGCATCCTGCATCTCCTTGCCAGATTTTATGCGGATGCGTTCACGTTCTAATGCTTCAGCCTGTAAATGTCAGTATTAGGTGAGTGTCATTCTGAATTTCGACAGTCAGAGAGGTTAGAATTCAATAATTTAATCACATTTCTTAGTAGTATTATGTCGAACGTATGATCTGTCGTAATAGAGATCTGCCGAACAAGTGCATGTCGAAGAAGGGATCTGTCGAAGTAGTGTTCTTCGAAGGTGTGTGTCGTCGCAGTTTGTTCTGTCGGACTAATGCTAGTCGAATATATATGTTTGGTCGAAGCAATAAGTAGTCGAACTACTGATTGTCGAAATTCAGAATGACACTCGTATTAGGTAAATTTTGAGAGAATGGAACATGCCACACAAATATTAATAAAAGAGTTATGTGCATACATGTATGGATAGAGTGGGGGCGAAAGGCCACAAAGTAAAGATGAATAGATTGTGTGAGGAGTGATAGGAAAGAAAAGGGAGTTAGTGATAGCACAATGGGTGTCAGGACATAATGGAAGAAAAAAACATGTTGTGCCAACCCAAAATAACACAGGATTAGGGCAGGCAAGAGACAAGGCAAGGATGGCTGAAATTAAATAGATCATCATTTCAGCCAAAAAACTTGGACATAGGCCTCCCTCGAGTGATGCCACAATAAACAGTTCTGTGTCTCATATCCATCGGATTCCCACAACCCTCAACTCTCAAGAATTAAAAAAAAAAACAGTAAAAATTGGTTATAGAGACATAAGTACCTATTGTCTGTATTTTTGATTTCAAATATGAAGAAAAATAAAGTTTTTCATGACAGAAGTTGGACATAGGTCTCCCTATAATTGTGTAATTAAAGTTAACCTTTCAATTATGTCAATTAGAGACACAATAGAAAGACAATGACAGGGCGCATTCGCACATCTATTGTCTTACTATTGTGTCTCAAATTGATGGTATCTGAATGGTTAAAGCCTACTTGCTTTCAGACGTGCAAACACTTTGTAATTCATCTATGGGTTTGTATGACTTGAACTGTAATCAAACCATGTTCTTAAAAATTTAATAAAGAATGATGGCAAGGAAATTGTTGATAAAATTATACTTATGTGTTTACATGTCACCAAGGCAAATTTTTTCTCATTTATTTTTATTCTTTAATAATTGTGGTTTAAAGTGACTTCATTTTATAATATGTAGAGAAAAGATAATTTTATTTATTCTAAATATAGCATACAAACAATATATTGATAGCATACAAAATGTTTTTTTTGTACAGTATTTAGGCTGGTGACTACAACTTCATGACTAAAATGCGTATTTTGCATACGGGTGGGATAACTTTGTCATTCAATCCACCAGCTCCTCAAGAAAGGCCAGTAGTACCTTGGTTGCATATGTTTTAACCTTTTGAATACCTTAGATGCAAAAGAAAGATAATGAGAGAATGAATGCCGGCATTTGCTTGGGATTATAAAAATTTAATCCTGTTTGCCATAGCGTGTAGTAATTTGTTCTACTGATCAGTAACCTGATTCACGTAAAATCAAACAAGCCAAATATCGTTGAAGTTTTATAGTTGTTCAATCGAAGTCCTCTCCAAAAGTGCTATTCATCTATCGCCTTATTTCCAGTTACATTAATAAGTATTCTACCAGGATAATGTAATACAGATTTTTTTTTAAATCAACGAATTTAAAGACTTTAAAATCGGTGTCGCTCAAACTCGATTGATGGATGTGAATACGGAAATGGTCTAAACGACTAAATCGCTACGATATTGTTATGGTTTTCATTATGTGAATCGGGCTACAGAACAGTCAGTCCAAACGGTAATGAAAATTGTGTGAAGTTGCTTATCTTATTCATGACATGACTTACTTTTAAGAAATCAAAAAGGCTCAAAAACCACTAACCTTTTCTTTCTCCTCTCTCTCTTTTCGTTTCTGTTTCATTCTTTCTTCCAGCAACAACAGTTGGGCTCTCTTTTCTTCCTCACTCAAAGGCTTTTTCTCTTCAGTCGACTCTGAGAAGCTAGCATGATCAGTCTTGGCAGCATGATACTCCATTTCATCCTGATTTTTAAGCAATTTCCCACAAACGTCACATTTGAAGGACTTGACTTCCGCCTCGGTTTCTGCCTCAGCGGCCGCCGCGTCTTGGGAAGACGTGGAAGATTCAGGAACGGGGGCAGTCACTGCCTCGGCGCTCGTGGAAGTCGCAACTGTCGGTGCCACGTCCATTGCAGGATCGTCAGCGTGTGCCAACAACCACTCCATGGCAGGCTCCACCCCCTTATAACTAGTCACCGCCAGGGCTTTCTCCCTAAAACCCAAGAAATTTTCGCACATTTTAGGTTACCGAATCAGCGCAGTACTTGTAATCCAAGTAAAATTTTGAATGTACTTACGCCCGCTCTTTGGAAAACCCCATTTCGATGAGTGTTTGTATTTCTGCCATTTCTAAGTTATATAAAACTTAACAATTAATTAATTTGCTACAATTCACCACCAAAATAATCATTCATCACTCCATTTCATCGGTCATCATCTGTTTTTTTTTTAATGCACAGATTGAATTTAAGTGCGTTTCGTTTCACTCACGAAGTTATTGGCTGGTGTGTGGTTTGATTGATGCGAATCACATACCTACAAAAAAATAATAATTGTAGAATAAATAATAATAATTATAAAATATAATTAATATAATATAATAAAATAAAAATTATAAAGTTAGTTATAACTTTATACGATATTTTATCATACTTAATGAACGCGTAAGAAGCGCATCTATAATAGAGGTAAAGAATGTTAAGGTGCTTGGACAGAAATTCTCTTCGTGAGCCCGTGGACTGAACTGTGTGCCACAGGGATCTCGTTGCCCGCATGTGTATGCAGCGTTCAAACGCGTAGGTATCCCTCTGAATTTAACAGAGGTTAGGTACCGGAGGATCAAGAGCGAGCTCGGTGTCCACTCAAGGGCGGATCCAACTTTGGCGCCAGGGGGGTCAAATAGTTCTGTTTTTTTTTTTTGGTGGGTAAAATCATCCAAATGACAACCCCCACCCTTGGGCGGAGCGGGAGATAGTGTTTGACTCTTACTGACTGAAAAACTTGCCTTTCATCCCGGGGCCGAGCTAACCCTGGCCCCGGTAGGCTTCGACCCGGCTGGGCCCCTGCCAACAACTCTTTGAGGCGCGCCGTCGACGACTTGGGCTCAGTCTGGACAGTTACCAGACCGTTGGACAGCGAGCTACCCATTGCTCGCCGTCCGCAAGCTCCGGAAATCGGAATCGAAACCACGGCGGCGGCTGGGATGCTGTGAGCGCTGTTGCCTGATACGGTCGGCCGCCTCCTTTGCTAGCATTACTGCATCGCAGAAGGAGGCGACAGCCTGCCACACGACACTCTCGCTCCGGACCATGGTCTGTACCACAAGGCCCAGCGCGAGAGATCGCCGCCGCCGATCGCCCCCACGAGGAGCGGGGCACACCTCCACTGTGTTCTCCACCGTGTCCTCCGGGCGTTCCGCACAGTGGCTATACCCGGGCGTCATTTCCGCACGAATCCGGTGCAGGAACCTCCTGAACTTACCATGTCCAGTGAGAACCTGCGTCATGCGGAAGTTGAGGACGACATTAGGTCTTTCCAGTCAAGCATCAAAGAAGGGACTTATAATACCGCCATAATTGTGGCTTGCCCAGCACTGGGTTGCGATAGTCGCTGATGCCATTTCACCATGAAATCCCGCCGGAGCTCTGTCCACCATGCCGTGACTTGTCGCGGCAGTGGACTTTCGCCCCGGCGTTGCATCTACACGCGCAAATCGTGTAAGTGGCAAGGACTGTTGCTTCCAGATTTCACGGTGGCAGACCAGCAAGGAGGCTTCGTCAGTATCCGTATTGCCACGACCCTCTGGCATGTGTTCAGCTGGGCCTCGGTTGCTGACGCAGCGACGGCGCCCACACTGGCAACCCATAAAGGGCCATGGACCGAACGATTCCCGCGTAGAGCCTCCGGCAAGAGGCGTTTGGATGGCCAAGGTTAGGCAGGAGCGGCTTGAGAGCAGCCCCGTCAATCAATGACCTGCAGTTAATAGTCGGCATTGCGTACAAACTACCTACAGGTTATTGAACTCGCTCAGCTGACGTTTTCTTAAAGAAATTAATTTCGTAAATGTGTAAATTAATACGAGTTTTGAAAAAAATGTACTTTTATTTTTTAATTTTATCTCTACAAATCGATAGTGTTTCATGTACAGGTCGCGCGATGAATCAAGATCGCTCGGCAAAAGTGGAAGGGGTATGCGCAGTATTCAATTCTAAGGTCTATTTGGAGAGGTGCGGGCGGGTGTGCGCCAACGGCGACACGTCATTGGTAGATCAGTCGCTCTTCAATTCCCGCGTTGCGTTCTCGCGTCTCATTGGATACTGTTGTGCTTGGGTACTGTTGCGTACAGCTTGTGTTATCGTACTAGTAATACATAGTGGTAAAAAAAATGGTTATAAATAAAGTTTTAAAACGGCAAGCCAGAAGAATGGTTTACGACGTGAATTGTTACGTTAAGAAAGAAACTAACGAAATTATTTTTTTATATTTTAGTTTTAATTTTAAAAATTTTAATTTTTCTGAAATTACCTACTTACAAGATAAACTACAAGCAAAAACTATTGTTATTATAAGTGATGTTACTAAGGTTCAAACATACGAAATTAAAAATAAAATCCTAACATACTAAGAATTTCTGTGCGCAATTGTACACATGCGCCGATTGCCCCCACTACTTTCACCGAGCGATCTTGATTCACCGCGCGACCTGTACCGGATCGACCCTCCACGGGATTAAAACGATTAAAATTTAGCGGCGTATAAAAATATTAATTAGTGGTCCACCTACGTCCTGGACCTAGCCCAGGGGGGGGGGGTCATGACCCCCATGACCCCCCCCCCCTTGGATCCGCCCTTGTGTTCACTAATCCGAGCAAGCAGGGCAGGGGCTTACCATAACCTTCTTTAATAAGTAAAAAGGCTGTCTAATAAGTCAACCGACTTGGGAATTTTGTATAATATTTAAAAAATACTTATAGGTATTCGGTACTTTTCTCCTAAGACTAACAGAACATTGTTTACTAACAGAAGAACCCTAGTTCTTCTGTTAGTAAACAATGATCTCTATCTCTTAATCAACTTTGATTATTGAACCCGTGTTGACAAAATTTTTTCAAAAAATTTTTCAAAAAATCATGCATTGACATCCCCCGCCCTTGGGTGGAGCGGGAGATAGTGTCAGACTCTTACTGACTAAAAGACCCACCCCGTTCCTTCTAGCCTTCATACCGGGGCTCGAGCGCCCTTTCGGATAACCCTGGCCCCAGTAGGCTTCGACCCGGCTGGGTCCCTGCTGTTGCTGACAACTCCTTGAGGCGTGCGGGAACAGTGCGCGCCGTCGACGCCTTGGGTTGGTCCGGACAGTTACCGGACGGCCGGACAGTGAGCTACCCATTGCTCACTGTCCGCATGCCCGCGTCTGCGTTGGCCGGAAATCGGGATCAGAATCCCGGCGACGGCGGCGGCGATAACGCCGTTGCCTGATTCGTTCGGCCTCCTCCTTTGCGAGCATTACTGCTTCGCAGAAGTCGGCGACCGCCTGCCACTCCTCCTCGCTCCGGACCATGGCCTCAACCAAGGCCCGGCGCGAGAGGTCTCCGCCGCCGAACGCCCCCACGAGGGCACGGCAATGCTCCGCCCAAGCAGGGCACACCTCGACTGTGTGTTCCACCGTGTCCTCCGGGCGTTCCGCACAGTGGCGACACCCGGGCGTCACTTCCGCATGAATCGAGTGCAGGAAACTCCCGAACGAACCATGTCCGGTGAGTACCTGCGTCATGCGGAAGGTAAGGACGCCGTGAGGTCTTTCCAGCCACGCCTCAAAGAGGGGACTTACCGGTGTTGACTACATCAGATTTCATTAAATCCTAACAATTACCCAAGTCGTTTAACTTATTAGACAGACTTCCGCGGGCACACAGACTGCGCAAGTTTTGCAATTACTTAGTTACTGGCTGTTTATTTTGACCCTTCAAATAGGCCATAATATTAAGAAACATTCATATCAATTTGACGGCGCCATTTTTGTGTCAAACTGTTATGTTTTCCAATTCCAAGGTTTCACCTGATTAAAAACAAACAAAATAGTTACCTACTGAACCAAACCTGAAAATCGTTTTTTTTAATGTTCAAGTTCGCTTCTTTTCAGTCGATCTCTATATAAAATAAAGAATGGCTTTAACATGTCAAAAGAGAATTAAAAGAAGACACCTCCAGTACACTGACCCAGGAAAGATACTAGATTTGATAATGTGTTTAACCGACAATAAATGTAGCGATATTCAAATTCAAATAAATACGTATGTACGTAGACGATAGTCATACATTTTGTCATTATGATAAGTAGAACGTAGCTGTTGGCGGTTTCAACTAAAACCCTATTCCCCAAAGAGTATGTTATCACTACGTTCTACTATTCCCATTTGTTATAGAAGCACACAATCAAGATAACAGAGCAGTGGTGGCCAATCGGTAATGGCCTCGACTTACGAGTTGTAGGTCACGGGTTCGAACCCAGCCAGTCGCATTACTTTGTGTAATTTATTTCATGACCACTGCTCTCAAAACGGTGAAGGAAAACATCGTGAGGAAACCGGCATGTCCCAGAAACAAAAATTCGAAGACATGTGACATTCACCAACACGCACTGGGCCCGCGTGGTAGATTACGGCCTATGCCCTCTCCTAGAGAGGAGGCCTGAGTCCCAGCAGTGGGAACATTAATAAGGCTGATGATGATGACTACATTAGACCGACGCACACGTGTGTAACACGCCTTATTGTACGTAGAACGACGTCGCGTGGCGTGGATCAAGTGTAGCTCTACAAGTTTAATTTCCTTACGTTTGGAGACTGACGCGCCCAGATCGGCGTATGTGGCACACGTGTGCGCATTGTAGTTCTACCTTCAAGGTTACCTTCTACACAAGAAGATTTCGCTTGTAGGTCATAACGGTCACCCCCAGTGCGTCAGTAACGGGCGTCCAGTGGCGTAACTATAGTGGGGCCTGAGGAAAAGGGTTAACTTTGTAATAAATTACAAAACTGGATAAATCACTGAAGTACAGACGTAAAATTATTCTTTCTTATTATTAAATCGGCAGGTCTCTAACCGTAAATAAATCGATTTTTATATTTCGTCACTTAAGGTGGGCTTCCTAGTGGCGTATCTATAAGGCGGGAAATTAATCCTTTTCTTATTATAAATGCGTATAATAAATCTTAACAATTTACTGGAATTTGTATATTTACTTCTTCTGAACTCAAGGTCTCTCGAACCATGGGCCCCACCAGACCGAGGGCCCCACCGAGCCAGGGGCCCCACCGAGCCGGATGCCCGTGGCATTTTGCTAGTCTTGCTAGTTGCTATCCTATAGTTACGCCCCTGCGTGCGTCCCAGCCATATAATTATGGTTTTGTATACATAGGTAAAAGGCGGCGAAAATTATCTTTGCCTGGAGCAACTAAATATCTAAATCGGACCCTGTATGCATTCTAACCAATTCCAGATTTTAAATAAAGAATACCTAAGAGCTTTAGAGCCTGTTTGAAATAAGATATTTAATTCGGTGTCACATATAAAGGTTTGGGGGCCACTTGGTAGAATTTGCTACAAGCTAGGCCCCACGCTAGCTTAATCTGTCACTGGGTGCAAACAAATTCCAACCCCTCTCCCCCGCTGTCTTTATGAAGACTTGCTTACAGTAGCTTTATTTTAAAATGTTACAGCTAAGTGAAGAATGTGAAGCTGACCTGGCGTTTCAAGTGATTGTGAATTGTGAACGTAGGGAGGCATTCATAGATACCATTGGCGCGGTTGCCTTGCCACGTAAAACGATGATTAAAGTAAGATCGAATTTGTTCTAATAGGTCGTCTAGTATAGATCCTACAGCCACCATAGCTGCCCATAGACCTTGGTACAGCCCATAGCCCGAACCGAGGAGCAGCAGGCGGTTGCTTTCTTCTGCGAAGCAGGAATGCTAGCAAAGGAGCAGGCCACACCTACACGCGCGAGGAAGCGGCCCTCACGCCCCAGCCACCGGGATCCTGATCCCGATTTCCGGCCACTGTAGGCGCGGGCATGCGGACGGCGAGCAATGGGTAGCTCGCCGTCGCCGTCTGGTAACCTTTCGGACCGAGCCCAAGTCGTCGACGGCGCGTATTGTTCCACGCGCGCCTCAAGGAGATGTCAGTAAACCATAGGAGCCCAGCGGGATCGAACCTACTGGCCAAGAAGGAACAGGAGTGGGTTTTGAGTCAATAAAAGTCTGACACACCCTCCCGCTTCGCCCAGGAGCGAGAGATGTCATTGGATGACTTTCCCACCGAAAAAAAAAAACCATTGGGCCAATACTGTTTTAAGTACCTACCAGTACAGTGCCTGTGTCCACGATTAATGGCACCGCATTACAAGATGATCACTCATCGTGATTTACAGCGATGACTTCGACCTCTCTACCAAGAGAGCGAGAGACCCTAGGTTCAATGTTGTTTTAGTAGCCCAGTACCTACAGGGGGCTTACCATGACCTCTTATGGAAACGTTCAATTCCCAGTGAGTCAAATTCCTTTTAAACGCAGGCCTGCTTTTGAATCGCTAAAAATCGTACCATGACAGTTCCAAAGTTGAACGACTTTTGTACAGGGGTGAACAGTTACGCTTGAAGATTGCATAATTAGACATTACAGACGCTCAAAAGACGGTCATCTGCTGTCAAATACACGTCAAATTGCACGCCATAGTATAGGTACCGGCACGAATTTTGAGCGCTCGGCGTCAGAGTGGGGATCGCTTTGCGCATTCCATACATTGCATTGGCGAGCCAATCGTCGTCGTTGTTGTTAGATATATGCAGCAAGCGCAGGGAACGAATCACGAGTCACGTCTATGACGCGATGCGCGGCGAGCCAATCACTAACATTCCCCGCCCCCGCGTCTCACGTCGCACCACTATAGAGACCCGATATTTTACTTCTGCGCAACTTGAAGCCAGCGCTCAAGATCCGTGCCGGTAACTATACATAAAGTCTATACAAAAAAAAGTGAACGTATCTTGAGCGGATTTCGCAAACGTCACTTAGCAGGCCAGTTTCAGGCCTGCTACAACGAAGTCAGTACAAAAATGCCGGGCAGTTCAACTTCAGCCCTGCTATAAGAGGTCATGGTAAGCCCCCAGTGCCTGTAGGTCCCCTACGTCCAAATTATTATTGTGTGTTAGGTACCTAACCTACCCTATAAATTGACGCTCTAACCTATATAGGGTTATTTGTAAAGCACTCTAACAACTTTGCAAGATTGTATTACTAACATCATAAAATAACAACAGACTTCGTAATGTTTAGAACATTCAATTTATAGTACGATACGATGATATATGTGTGTAATGTTAGTGATTACCATCGACGCGGTATTAAGACCCGAGCCATGGCCACAGATTACTGAATAGTTACTACGCCATGGCGAGGGTCTGAAGAGAGCCGAGAACGGTAATCATTAATTACTCACGTGTATCATACGACGTTTTTCAATACACTTGTGAAGAAAATAACTGTAAAACTAGTAAACTTTTGTGGCGGTAAAAATCTGTTTTCATATGCGCGCCCACATTTTTTTTTAAATTTACCTTTCTAAGGTATACAGTTAGTGTTAAGTCAAATTTCTTTCCTCCAGCTCAATTCGAAACTCTCAGATGCACTAAGATCTAAAGTGGATCAAACGGACCTCTTGTCGAACTTTGATGAAGATTTCCAGAAGGTTGTCATGCCTGTAAGTCCAACCAAAGAACCTCCTATTCTGATTTTTAATTAGCTGGACTAAACTGACAGCAACCTCGTAGTGGGCAAGGCACATATGCTCGTAGAACACATGGCCGATGAGATCGAAAGGTTCTGGAGTGGGGACCGCGCACCAGAAGACACGTTGGAAGGCCTCCCACAAGGAGGACCGATGACCTGGTCGGGGTCGCAGGAATCCGATGGATTCGTTGTGGAGACACTTGGGGCAGACCTATTTTCAGCTGTGGACGTCTTTTGGATAAAATGGTGATGATGAAACTGAAAGTAGGTAGTGGTAATCACCAGGCGGGATCGCAGTCAAGTACTAGTTTATAACAGATAAAAAAAAAAAAAAAAATCTCCGCCTTAGAGCAATGCTTATTCAGGTCTTATTGGCGCTCTTCTTTACGTGTCATCTGGCTGCCATCGGTCTTCTCATGATGTGTTAGAACAAAAGGCGTGAGAGCGAGAAAGAGGGAGGGAACTATACATATACACCCAATATCCCCCTCTAATATTTCAGTGTACAGTTGCCATCACGATCTTGAACGCTCGGCGTTAGAATGGGGATCGCTTTGCGCATTCCATACATTGGCGAGCCAATCGTCTTCGTTGTTAGATACACGCAGCAACGCAGTGAACGAATGAGGAGTGACGTCTATGACGCGATGGCGCGGCCAGCCAATCACTGACACTCCCCGCCCTCGCGTCGCACTTAGCACCATTAAAGAGACCGAATATTTGACTTCTGCGCAAGTGTTCAAGATCCGTGATGGCAACTGTAGGTTGTAAAATGCACAGAAAAGATGAAAGAGGTCTAGGCTTATGGGCGGGGCAGGCGAGCCTCAAAATATGATCATGCTCATAATTGACACAACCAATAGCAAACTTGCGATCTAAGTGTGCGTGCATGTTCTGTTAGTTGCGTAATGTGCGTTCGTATGGTTTATTACCTGAAATGGAGTAAAAAATGAAGATATCCGTGGGAAAACTAAGGTTGCCGACATAGCACGACGAATTGTCAAACTCAAGTGGCAATGGGCAGGACACATTGCTCGCAGAACAGATGGCCGCTGGGGCCGAAAGGTTCTGGAGTGGCGACCGCGTACCGGAAGACGCAGAAGTTGGAAGGCCTCCTACAAGGTGGACCGATGACCTGGTGAAGGTAGCGGGAAACCGATGGATGCGGGCCGCACAGGAACGTTCGATGTGGCGACGCTTGGGGGAGGCCTATGTCCAACAGTGGACGTGTATCGGCTGAAATGATGATGATGGAGTTAAGTGACGCCGCCGCTTGCCTCCCGCAGGCGGCGACACTCGTTGTAGTACAAATCGGAATTAATTTTCTTTCTAACCTCATTCAATCTTTTCTGTGGTAAAATGGATCGCGTTAAGTCGAGCTCGTAGTGTTACGGCTTTTGCTCTACCAGTCAGCATCTCATCAGATGCAGTAGGTACTATAAAAGTTTGGCACATCCTTTACGGCCTGTTCACGATTCCGATTTTAGCGGCAAGGCACGTGCTTCAAAAATTGACATATTTTTGTTCTTACCCGCTCGCCGTCCCGCGCTTAGCTCCCGCTTACAGCGGCAACGTCGTGAACGGGCCGTTAGCGATATTCGTTTATATTTCAGTTCATGCCGACGGACAACACAAAGAAACGCGTAATATTGATGCCGATCGATTGCAACCCGTTTGCTGTTATCTTTTGTGTCGTGGCGGCGAGAATAGACGAGAGCAGCGTCCCGTTAGTCATCCATGAATGTTCATTGTATGTGGTATTTTTATTACTCTTTCTTCCTATTTTGACTGGCCTGTACTGCCCTACCAAGCGCAAAAGCGGTATCTCAAAAAAAATCCAAAATTTTTATGCCATCGGATAGCTTTAAAAAATACGCATCTAATTAACTAAACCTTTTAGCGGTATATTGTTTAAAACATATAAAAATACCCTTAAGAAAGATTTTCCTATATCAGTTTTACCTTAAATCACTAAGGGAATTAGACATAACTTAAATTATAACTGTATCATTACTTGGTGTTACTGCTACACCGCTTAGTAATGATACAATTATAATTCTCATGAAAAAGGTATATCCACATACATTTTTGATATTTTAACTATATTGTAGTGACAAATAGATCCAATATAATATATAATTTCTATGTAATAAGCAAAAAAGTCAATAAAGTAAAATAAAGATAATTTTACTAAAGTCCAATTATCTCAAAACTCGCTTTATGTTAGATACCGCTTTTGCGCTTAGTTGGGCATTGTAGGTCTTTTTTTTTTATGGTGGGAAAAATCATGCATTGACATCCCCCGCCCTTGGGCGGAGCGGGAGATAGTGTCAGACTCTTACTGACTAAAAGACCCACCCCGTTCCTTCTAGCCTTCATACCGGGGCTCGAGCGCCCTTTCGGATAACCCTGGCCCCAGTAGGCTTCGACCCGGCTGGGTCCCTGCTGTTGCTGACAACTCCTTGAGGGCAGTGTAGGTCTAGTGGTCAGTAGCCCTGACTGCTATGCCGGAGGTCGTCGATTCCTACCCAAGACAAATGTTTGATGAGCACGAATCACGATCATTGTTAAGTGTTTTGGTGTAATTTATCTATTTTGAAATAATTACAATATTAGTTTTAATTCATTAAACCCCAAGCGAACGCCGGCGTTCGCGCACCTATTGTCTTTCTATTGTGTCTGTAATTTCCACGATTGAAAGGTATTGCTAAACCCGAAAGACGTGTCTAGTATTTTCATATAAAGAATCTATGTACAAAATTTCATAACTGTATCATGAAAAATCACAAAGTTATAAGCTTGTTATGTCAGCAAAAATACATAGTCACCGTGTCATCCAGGTGACTGAGGGGTTGTTTTGCACTTGCACTCAGCCGTTTGCTGGCGCCTAATGCTTGCTATGCCGTGTCTTGTGTTGTGCTTAGTGTCTGCGGTGTCCAACTTGTGACCTTTATAAATATTTTTGAGAAAAAATATAACATGGTGTAAAAACTATTGGAATCCATTCAGTTACTGATTCTGCGGCCGTATTATGACATCTTAAAACCATCATGTTTTCTGTGTGAGAAAAGGATAGTGCTATTCGTCCTGTATAGCTCCGTCTCTTTTTCATACCGAACACATCAAACTATTCAGGTTTGTTGTATTTAAAGGGGATTGCCCATTTGAGGCCATGAGCGGACAATTGACTAGAGAAAAAATACTTCGTTGCCATAAAAAAATATGTATTCCCTTAGTTCCAAATGAGCGCCACTATAATAAAAAATAAGTGGTAAATAAAAAGTAACATTATGAAAAAACAATAGTTTAGTAATATTTGATGTCCGTCTTTGGCCTGGAACACCATAGAGGCTGGGCAATCCCTTTTATCAGTTGTCTAGTAACTGCTCATACCAAAAGCTCTGGCGTGCTATTCTCTGAGAAAACAGCCTTGAGCGCAGCGCTGGCCGCAACGACGAAATTTAAATAGGCACATTGGATTAACAACCCAATGTTCCTATTCATTGGATTGTTAATTCAATGTACCGCTCTCGACTCGTCGTTGCGGCCAGCGCTGCGCTCAAGGCAGTTTTGTTAGACAATAGCACCGATGCTCAAGCTTAGTTTGGGACTAGATGGCGTTGTGTAACTTGTAGAATATTATTATTACTATTTTAACGTCAATCAGACCTGGATCTGTGGAAGCCAGAAGAATAACTGGTTTCTCAAAACGTCTGACATCTGTATCGTGTTGATCGTTCTCATTATTGGTTTGAAAACATATCATAAGTTAATGTTTTCAACTTGTGAATACTCTATAGTGTCTGGGATGCTTCTGCCAGGAGTTCCAGCTGCTACAGATAAAGCAGGACGGGGTTACACGAACTACACGAACTGTAGCCTGATTCACGTAAAATTAAACAAGCCAAATATCGTTGAAGTTTTATAGTCGTTCGATCGAAGTCCTATCCAAAAGCGGTATTCACGATCTATCGACCTATTTCCAGTTACATTAATAAGTATTCTACCAGGATAATGTAATACAGATTTTTTTTCGACGTATTTCAAACGACTTTAAAATAGGTGTCGTTCAAACTCGATTGATGGATGTGAATACGGAAATGGTCTAAACGACTAAATCGCTACGATATCGTTACGGTTTTCATTACGTGAATCGGGCTACTGTTCCGAATAAGCGTTTTTATAAGATATTTTTTTAGCTTATAATAAATTCCCTCCGCTGGGCAAAAGGATCCCCAACTTCATCCAGGCTTTTTCATATGCCACTTTGAACCACCCCTTAGGGTCAAACACACCGCTAGGCATCCAGGGGCCTTATTACGATCTCTCTCTAGATTAGGTCTCTCATCGTTCCACCTCAGCCTAGTTCGGCCACGGCGACTCAGCGGTGTCATCGTCTATCTTCACCCACAGGACCCACTGTGTATAGAGACTGTTGCCCAGCGACAGTGTGCATGCAGTGTGGTGTGGGTGTAACGCTGTAACACGATATTTAATAAAGAGTGCTAATTTATTAAAGGTTTATTTTTCTACCGGTTACCAAAAATCCCCACCCTGTATTCCTATAAATATTAAAAAAAAAAAAAACTACTAAATGCGACAGGAGATACCACCTTCAAGTTTCTACCCTGGTTTTAAGAACTCATTGACCCGGGACTGGGGCGCCGCATCAGTAGGTACTTGTTGTAAAGTCCATTACGCCTTCTTCAATAATAAGATCGAGATCGAATGGTCACTTAATATAAGCAACGCCAAAGTCGATACTTGAGGTAACCCTTGACTCAAATTATAAATTAATAAGGTATAGATACCGGCACGGATCTTGAGCGCTGGCTTCAAGTTGCGCAAAATTCAAGTATTCGGTCTCTTTAGTGGTACAAAGTGAGACGCGGGGGCGGGGAGTGTCAGTGATTGGCTCGCCGCGCCATCGCCTCATAGACGTCACTCCTAATTCGTTCCCTGCGTTGCTGCATGTATCTAACAACGAAGACGATTGGCTTGCCAATGTATGGAATGCGCAAAGCGATCCCCACTCTGACGCCGAGCGGTCAAGATTCGTGCCGGTACCTATACTTACAGTATTATACATCTCGAAAATATTATTTTGCTTTCAGATTCATCTGGCCGACATTAAAGAAGGCGATCGCTCTAGAATATGAGACTACTTTGAAAACAAAATGCCAGCAACTGCTGCGCGTTGCCAAAAGATTATTTACTCAAGTAAGCTGTTAGGGTCCCTGAAACGGTAAAGCGCGATTGACATTTACGTGAGTGACGCCAATTGATGCCAAAACTGATCGTTTACCTACTTTATATGATTGAAGTTAAAGCTATGGAGAATACATTTTCATTGTAATTCACGCAATTGACTGTTTGAAAGTGGCGCTAGTGACTGATTAATCGTTTGTCTTGGTGTGGTCATGTAAAGAGGAGGATTGAAACGTATGTTCCTAAAAGAGTTATAAGTATACATGTGATGGAAGAAGAGGGAGACGTAGGCCATAGAAAAACTAGATGGATTGTATGAAGAGTAGGTATTATGAAAGAAATGGGAGTTTATGATAACAATAGTGACAGGATCACACAGGGCCCGATCTAAGCGGGGGCGAGCCGGATATTTGCCCAGAGCGGCAGAAAATGAAGGGCGGCAAAATTGAACTTTTTTTATGGTGGGAAAAATCATCCAATGACAACCCCCGCTCTTGGGCGGAGCGGGAGATAGTGTGAGACTCTTACTGACTAAACGACCCACCCTGTTCCTTCTAGCCTTCATATCGGGGCTCGAATTCCCTTTCGGATAACCCTGGCCCCAATAGGCTTCGACCCGGCTGGGTCCCTGCTGTTGCTGACAACTCCTTGAGGCGCGTGGGAACAGTGCGCGCCGTCGATGACTTGGGCTTGGTCTGGACAGTTACCGGACGGCCGGACAGCGAGCTACCCATTGCTCACTGTCCGCAAGCCCGCGTCTACAGTGGTCGAAAATCGGGATCGGAATCCCGGCGGCGGCGGCGAGAGCGCCGTTGCCGTATGCGGTCAGCCTCCTCCTTTGCGAGCATTATAATACTGCTTCGCAGAAGTCGGCGACCGCCTGCCACTCCTCCTCGCTCCGGACCATGGCCTCAACCAAGGCCCTGCGCGAGAGGTCGCCGAGGCAAAATTGACCTATTCCTATCTTTTAAACTAGCCATCCACACCCAAGTTGTCAGGTTGAGAATTTTATGTGCCACCTTCCAACCTACTTCAGGTTGGATAATGGAAATATTTAAGACAGGCTCATGACTAATAAAGTTTGGTTAAAAAAAAAAAATCTAGGTGGCTTCACTGGAAACCCTGCTGCAAATGGCGACGGATCAAGCGAAGCGCCTCCTCCAGGCAGAGCACTGCGTTGTCCTGCTAGTGGACGTGGAAAAGATGGACCTGTACGAGCCCTCCTCACCTCTCAAGCTTTTATCGGTAAAATATCTTTTTTTTTTTAATAGATAGGCTCCCGTTTGACCACTCACGTGATGGTGGTTGATGTGGTCGACGATGGAACACGCTTGCCTAGAAGCAATCTATTCACTCTTGACTTAAAGACTCCTAGGTTGTAGCTATCAGGAAACACAGGAATTCCACTCCTTCGCTGTACGTATAATGATTGTGTGTGTCGTTAATAATCATTTTTGTCAGGTTTTTGTGGACAGGGATAACAAGGATATCTCTGTCCAAAAAAACCTGACAAAAAAACTCTTATAAGGTTTGAAGAAGTATCTACTGGACCGTATTATGAACTAGCTTTGCCCGCAGTTTCGCGCGCGTACATAAAACAGCCTCTCAGGAATAAAGCAGCTTTCTATCGGTGAAAAAATTTTAGCAATCGGACCAGTACTTCTAGAGATTACCTCCTACGAACAATAAAACAAACTTTACCTCTTTAATATATCAGTGTAGATGTTATCAGTTAGGGATGTAGCGACATCGGTGGCGCTACATAAGAACTACGAATTCGATTTCCTGCATAACACAGTTATAGTTCTCCGCGCGACTTGAACTTATACACCAGCCCGAAATCATCAATCGGGCAGTTGCAAGGATCAGACATCATACTCGTCTGGTCAGAGGATCTTCCCTTTACAACAGAGGTTTGTGAGACTTTGCACCCTCTTTCGCATAACTCAAAAGTCTATGTAATTAAAAATTTATATTTAACACAAATTAGTAGATTAAGTGACAAAGGGATCAAGCAGTCTGCTTTAAGTCGCGGGCAGCATGTTGAATTCCGAACGAAACGAAGGTTGCTAATAGTTTTGATCCCGAAAGCAGCGAGGGATTTATATAATTAACTCCCGAGCAACAACACGGAGATAAGCTGTCCTTGTCTTAGGCGGCTTGATTCCTACACTGCACTCTGGTTTCTAATATTAACTCACTCGATATGCTCGGGTGTTAATTATATCGATCTCTAGTTACATAATCCACTATTTTCAATGTAATGTCCATTAATTTTAGGGAGGAGAGAGCGAGGAACGTCGCTTCCCCCTGAACATAGGAATATCTGGTGAAGTCATCAGCACGGGGCTACTCATCAACGCTAAGAATCCATCAGAACACCCCTTGTACAACTCCGCCATTGATTGTTTGCCTAATATCAAATGCAGGTACTCACAATAATAAAATAGCATGTCTACCATACACTTCCACCTGATCCTGACCGCTAAGTTCATTTTTGTTTGCACTCAAAACGAAAACTTAAAGGGTTTGGTTTGGCGCTGAGCCGCAGGATTCGAGCGAATTTTTTTTTTTAAGTGATCAGGCAGGAAACGAACAACCAAGTAGGCACTAAATTGTTCGTTTGTAAAGCACTTAAATAGGTACTCGAAAACTGCCACGTAGCTATAAGTATTTCACATGCAGTGATTTTCTATTTCATGTATAAGTAGGTACACATGAAACATACACATCTCACTATATACCAATACCACAAACTTTTGCCTGATACTTCGTCCGCGAGAATGCCCGGCCAACTCAGCCCCTTCCTCTCCCTTATATACTCCTATGACAAAACCTGTCAGTGATCATTTCCCACAAAAATAATCAAGGTGAATGACAAACAATCGGACACTTTATATTTATGTTCTTCGCAAGTATCCTAAAAGCATCATTTGATATGGAAAGTAAATGTTTAAACAGAGTATAAGTCAATACAATCTCCTACTGCTTTGTCCTTCTCATACTTCTGATGTTGTTCATTCCTCCTTCTATATTCAGTCTATCCTTCTATGGAATTCGCTACCTCTTGATATCAGAACGGCCACGAGTCAGTATGCATTTAAGCGGAAGTTGCGGAATTACTTTCTGAACAAATAGCAGAATCATCTCAAAACTCCTTTTCTTTGTGTATATATATATATATATAGTATATATTTGTATGTATGTATAGCTATATATTTTATTAAATATGCTTTTGTATATGTATGTTTAGTTTTAGCTTTATATGTAATTCTATAATTGTTTTAAATAATATTTTCTTTTTTTTTTATGCACCTGCCATTTTGTCTCTGCATTACCCTAGGTTGACTGGTAGAGAATGCCTAAGGCATTAAGTCCGCCTTTGTATCTTTTGTTGCATGAAGATTAAATAAATAAATAAATAAATAAATAAATAAATAAGTATATAAACTTAAAATAATAATATGTACAAACGAGTAAAAAAGGCTGAAAAACGGGAAAAACTCATAGAGCATCAAAAAATTCGTCCTCATCGATGTCAATGGGAAAAGTGCCTATAACGCTGGCAGCATTGCCACGCTGGATGGCAATGCTGATCCATTGACTGAAGAAAAGCCCAGTCCTCTGGTCACGCGTAGAGTCGACCAACTGTTTGCTGATATCCCGAACAACTCGATGAGCGCTCGGACCCCATGACCCTAATGTTACAACCCCAAACGGCTCAAACACATCAAAACAGAGTTGCCCACTTGTATCAAAATGTAGGTACTATCTACTATTTTGACATTCAAATATTTATTCTTTCTTTTTATCATAATATTTCCTATCTAGAAACCTGCTATGCTTCCCAATTCGAGAACAAGGAGGGATCATTGGAGTAGGTCAAGTCATCAACAAAATAGTGGATCCATACTTTGACGGCATGGATGAGGAGTTGGCCCTAGCATTCAGCATTTACTGCGGTATCTGCATCATCCACTCCGCGGTCTTCCAGAAGATCCAAGAGGCACACATCAGGAATGCCTTGGCCACTGAACTTGTTATGTATCACATGAAGGTGCGGTATTTTCTTTTTTCCTAGTGCCACCTTTTTTTTTTTTTTTATGGTGGGAAAAAATCATGCATTGACATCCCCCGCTCTTGGGCGGAGCGGGAGATAGTGTCAGACTCTTACTGACTAAAAGACCTACCCCGTTCCTTCTAGCCTTCATACCGGGGCTCGAGCGCCCTTTCGGATAACCCTGGCCCCAGTAGGCTTCGACCCGGCTGGGTCCCTGCTGTTGCTGACAACTCCTTGAGGCGCGCGGGAACAGTGCGCGCCGTCGACAACTTGGGCTTGGTCCGGACAGTTACCGGACGGCCGGACAGTGAGCTACCCATTGCTCACTGTCCGCAAGCCCGCGTCTACGTTGGCCGGAAATCGGGATCAGAATCCCGGCGACGGCGGCGGCGATAACGCCGTTGCCTGATGCGTTCGGCCTCCTCCTTTGCGAGCATTACTGCTTCGCAGAAGTCGGCGACCGCCTGCCACTCCTCCTCGCTCCGGACCATGGCCTCAACCAAGGCCCGGCGTGCCACCTCATTGCACTTTAGTAACTTTCGTAATTGAATCGCCTTACCTGGCCTGGGGGGTTACTATTACGTTCAAAGTAAAATTGTTTTATTCTTATTCATGTGTGGGTAAGAGATAGAGCTATACAGGTGGTCTAGCGCCATTTCTTACCCACACTGAACGTCACGGTAACCCAGCTGGTCACGACTTCGGTCTTAGTGGCAAGAGGCGTCCCGTGACGTGCTTCAAACATTTTCGAACTGTTGTTCTTACTTACCGCTCGCCGCCCTCGTGAACGAGACGATAAGTGGTTGATAGTAGACAACGACCTTACAGCTTAAACAACAGCACGCTATTGTCATAAACGTCTTAGGCATTAACGAGGTCAACTTTTTGTATTTGAATGATTTCGCCACGTACTTATATTTAGTACCCATTTAGTACTATTTTGTACCTGTCTTTAAAATTTTGTACCTGATACGGTATAACGAAATTTCACGATAACAATGGCCCCGCCATTATGGCTACAAACTTGATACGAATGCGGTCACGGCATTCGGTGTAATGCGCCACAATTCGTTATCATTTATTGTTAATGCTATTTTATTTAGCTTTTTCGAACCCATTACCAGCCGACCGCCTTAGTCCCCTGCTAAATCACTGCATTCTGAAATCGATACCCAAGAGAGACTCCAAGTTCTTCCTTTCATTTCCAAATCTCCTTGCTTTTACACCAATAGGTAACAAGAACAGTCAAACGAGGCGAATAGAAACGCAGGGGTTTTTTTTATGGTAGGGAAGATCATCCAATGACAACCCCCGCTCTTGGGCGGAGCGGGAGATAGTGTCAGACTCTTACTGACTAAAAGCCCACCCCGTTCCTTCGTGCCTTTCGTACCAGGACCAGGCTTCCCTTTAGGATAACCCTGGCCTCAGTAGGCTTCGACCCGGCTGGGCCCCTGCTGTTGCTGAAAGCTCCTTGAGGCGCGCGGGAACAGTGCGCGCCGTCGACGACTTGGGCTCGGTCCGGACAGTTACCGGACGGTCGGACAGCGAGCTACCCATTGCTCGCCGTCTGCAAGCCCGCGCCTACGGTGGCCGGAAATCGGGATCGGAATCCCGGCGGCGGCTGGGGCGCTGAGCGCCGCCATTGCCTGATGCGGTCGGCCTCCTCCATTGCTAGCATTACTGCTTCGCAGAGAAACGCAGGGGTGAATAGAAACAAAACTTTGATTATGATTTATTGACTAGCTTCTGCCAGCGGCTTCGCCCACGCGAAAGTAGGGTTCTCCATATAGACTTTGGACCACCACATTTCATCCCCTTAGAGGGTGAATTTTGGAAAATCCTCTCTTAGTGCTCACTTGTGCAAAATTTTGCGCTCCTAGTCCCAGTAATTTCGTCTGTGGGTTGATATTTTTTTTTTAAGCTATTGCATAGCTTCTATCGCGGGCCTTGAGCGTGGAGATCGAATCCAGAAATTCCGTAACGAAAATAACCTAACATCCCCCACTCATTTGTTTTTTGAGCGTGGTGACCGATAAGAAAACAAACGAGTGAACAATCAATCAAAATTCAATTCAATGTGTGAAAGTGTTTGGAAAAAAAATACCTACTGCATAAATAAAATAAATAAATAATTGTAATTGCATAAGTTGATAAAAATGCTATGCAATAGCTTTAACGCGGCAGTCCCCGAGTGCCACACTTTTTTTTTTTTTATAATTGATAGGCTCGCGTTTGACCACAATCTCACCAGATGGTAAGCGATGATGTGGCCGACGATGGAGCACGCTTGCCTAGAAGCAATCTATGACAGTCAGGCAGTTTCTTCTTTTTATACGTATAGATAAAGATAACATACAGTACAATTCACGAATGATGGCGGCCGTGAAGTTAGCCTTTGCGAACGTTCGCGCATACTACACTCTTCTCGCACACGCACGTCGCCATTTGGTTCCTAAAACACGTTACTGCGCAGCCTTCTGCGCAAACTTCACGGCCGCCATCATTCGTAAATTGTACTGTATTTTTAGTTTTAATGAAACATTACAATTTTTATTATAACATTTCCATGATCAGGTGAACTCAAATAATGCTGTAAATAATTCTTAAATATGTAACGTAACAATCACCATCAAAGTTTTGTTCCCCCTGCGTCAGGGCGTAATCGAGCTTTATAGCCGCTCCGGGCAAAGGTAATTTTCATCGCCTTTTACATACACGAAACCATAATATTTCCACTAACCAACCTATAATGAAGTAGGTTGGAAGGTGGTGTAGCGACATCTATGGCGCCACATAAAGAATTACGAAGAAAGTACGAAATCCTGCATCGCGCAATCAAAGTTCTCCGCGCGATTTGAACATATATGACAGCCCGAAATCATCTATCCGGCAGTAGCCCACCGGACTATAACACCTGTCTGGTCGGAGGATCCTCCCTTTTCAACGGAGGTTTGCGGGACTTTACTCTCTGTTCCGCCTACCTCCAAAGTGTCACATAAAATTCTCAACCTGACAACTTGGGTGTCAACGCGGAACAACGTGGCTAAGTTGGAAGATGGGAATAAGTAATTTTTGCCGCTTTGGGCAAATGCCCGGCATGCCCTCCCCTTAGATCAGGCCTGCCCTGCGTTTCTATTCACGGTACTCAAATCAAATCAATGATGTTATAGGTAAGTGATGACGAGGTGGCGCGCATGATGAACTGCACCGGTTTCCACAAGAACCCTCAAGTAACTGGTCTCCACTTCGAGACTCGTTCATTGCCACCGCGGGAACTGCCGTGCTATGCCCTGAAGATGTTCACAGATCTTAGACTTGATAGGAAGTATGTATCTTTCTATTTATTTCTTTCGATGACCTTATAATTATCTTTCTTTCGATGACCTGGTGAAGGTCGCGGGAATCCGATGGATGCGTGACGCACAGGACCGGTCGTTGTGGCGACGCTTGGGGGAGGCCTATGTCCAACAGTGGACGTCTTTCGGCTGACATGATGATGATGTATCTTTCTAGTTTTGTCTCAAAGATTAGGTATAAGGTAAGAAATAGAAATTAAGTGGAAATATGGAAGGCTCCTAGGAACTTAGTGTACCTACCTACCTATAACTTGCAGTTGGTAATGATGAAAGTACATATTTGATTCACGACGATGAAACCCATCGGACGATTGTTATTGAACATTACCTTTTTTTTTATGGTGGGAAAAAATCATCCAATGACAACCCCCGCTCTTGGGCGGAGCGGGAGATAGTGTCAGACTCTTACTGACTAAAAGACCCACCCTGTTTCTTCTAGCCTTCATACCGGGGCTCGAGCGCCCTTTCGGATAACCCTGGCCCCAGTAGGCTTCGACCCGGCTGGGTCCCTGCTGTTGCTGACAACTCCTTGAGGCGCGCGCCGTCGACGACTTGGGCTTGGTCCGGACAGTTACCGGACGGCCGGACAGCGAGCTACCCATTGCTCACTGTCCGCAAGCCCGCGTCTACGGTGGCCGGAAATCGGGAGTAGAATCCCGGCGGCGGCGGAGGCGGCGAGTACGCCGTTGCCTGATGCGTTCGGCCTCCTCCTTTGCAAGCATTACTGCTTCGCAGAAGTCGGCGACCGCCTGCCACTCCTCCTCGCTCCGGACCATGGCCTCAACCAAGGCCAGGCGCGAGAGGTCTCCGCCGCCGATCGCCCCCACGAGCGCACGGCGATGCTCCGCCCAAGCAGGGCACACCTCGACTGTGTGCTCCACCGTGTCCTCCGGGCATTCCGCACAGTGGCGACACCCGGGCGTCACTTCCGCACGAATCCGGTGCAGGAAGCTCCCGAACGAACCATGTCCGGTGAGGACCTGCGTCATACGGAAGGTAAGGACGCCGTGAGGTCTTTCCAGCCACGCTTCAAAGAGGGGACTTACCGCCATGATTGTGGCGTGCCCAATTGAACATTACCTGTGTTCGCTCATTGGTTTAGCATAGCATAGTCGGCCTTATAATGTTCCCACTGTTGGGACTCAGGCCTCCTCTCTAGGAAAGGGAATGGGCCGTAATCCACCACGCGGGCCCAGTGCTGGTTAGTGGATGTCACATATCTTCGAATTTTTGGTTCTAGGACATGCCGGTTTCCTCACGATGTTTTCCTTTACCGTTTTTGAGAGCAGTGGTGACAATGGTCATTGGTTTGAGAGCTTCAATTAAGATACTCGTGAAGAAATCTGTACTTACCTATGTTTGAAGTCATTGTGCAGCGAGAACGCATCGTATCAACGTACGATCCTATTGCCAATTAGGACGACCACCAAAGGTTTTAGGCGCTGCGCAAATGTAGACACTTTTATTTTTCACTCACCGACACCGAACAGTTTTTGATCGTCATGAGTATGTGTTAAGTAGAAGAAACTGAACACAAAAAATGTTTACGTATGCGCAGGGAGTATCATCCACTCCCTCTTCATACTGGTTCTATAGAAATCAAAAATTCATCGGTAGCTTGTATCTGACGCAAAACACATTAATTTGCGCTCTGCACGCTTAGCCAAGTTGTTATTCTGCAATCGTTAACGCTGTCGAAAAGTGATGAAACGTATGGGAATGACGTCATCTCAACGTAAAGTCGCGTGGTCAGAACAAACGAATAGACAATTCGTAGCCAAGTTCACATCGTTCAAAATCGTTTCTACAATGTTTAACGCTACATCTTTTGTTAGAAAAACGCTACATTGTAGAACGAGCGGCCGACTCAGGCGCGTCAACATGGCTACCAACTTATCGTTTTCTACAATTGTTGTCACACCGAGGCGTTACCGATTAGAGAACGGAATTCGACACAAACTGGTTGTAACTTGGCTAGGGGGGCTGCCTTAGTTAACGACGACTCGAAGATCACGTTTTCTAGCGATGATGACTTTCTATTATGACAGCCTCTTTTTCTTCTCTTTAGGTTTGACATAAAACCACAGAAACTGGCCTGCTTCATCCTTTACGTGAAGAAGGGGTATCGCGACGTGCCCTATCACAACTGGAGCCATGCTTTCAACGTGGCGCAGTGGGCGTACGCCGCTATTATCAACTTCAGGCTTCTTGCACGCAGATACTTTAAGTAATGAGCTTCTTAATTCTTTGTTGTATACAAAACTTAACATAGTACATACGTGTTAATTGAGAATATTAGATAGGTGAGATAGTATACTTCACGCCGGAATACTTTCTCAACCTATATCAAGCACAAGGTTGATCATCTAGGGAGTACTGTTTTTTTTCTTATTGATATGAACGTGCTTGACTGCGATCCCACCTGATGGTAAGCAATGATGCAATCTCTGATGGTGAGGCGCACTAGTTAAAGAGCCTATTCACTCTAGCCTTGGAGACGCCTAAATTATGATGCTCTTATCTTTGGGATGGATCAGGCAAATACCAGCAAACATATGGAGCAGTTGAATTTTTTGTCGCAATTTCAGGGTTGCTTGCACATTAAAAGTTATACATATTGACACTATAATGATCCCTTTTAGGGAAAGTTTATCAGTACATTCAACGTTGTATATGCTACTTATACTTATACGTATAGGCTTCGCCTGTGTAAAAGGTTTCTCCATACAAACTTTGGGTTCCGGACCGCATTTCAACTGCAATCCAACTGCAAATTGCAGTTTACACGACTGCAATAGAACTGCAAACACGACTGCAATAGAACTGCAACCACGACTGCAATAGAACTGCAAACCAAACGTACAGTCCGATTGCAGTCGTGTGAATTGCACACCGACTGCATCCGAACTGCACCATACCCACCCGCCCGCACGCTCCGCCCTCCCGCGCATGGTGCAGTCAGTGTGCAGTTCACACGACTGCAATCGGACCGCACGTTTGCTTTGCAGTTCTATTGCAGTCGTGTTTGCAGTTCTATTGCAGTCGTGTCAACTGCATTCAAACTGCAATTTGCAGTTGGATTGCAGTTGAAATGCAGTCCGTCTGTTTAGACCCTTAATCTTGTTTTAGTGTGGGAAAGAGACAGAGCTATACGGGTTGTCTAGCGCCATCTCTTACTCATACTGAAACAAGATTACAACAATCTTACTTTGAACGTCATGGTAACCCCGCTAGTCCCAGTAGTTTCGGGTGTGCGTTAATATGTCAGTCAGTCAGTTACTCCTCTTTTATATACAGATTTAAGCTGGCTAAGAACTACATTAGACCGACGACGCTCATGTGGACCACGCCTGATATGTGCGTAGGACGACGTTACGTAGCGTGGATCTAGTGTAGCAATACAAGTCTAGTTTCCATTATAAAACGTATGGAGACCGACGCGGCGACGCACCCGTTTGTGGTCCACGTGAGCGCAATGTAGTTGTACCATAATTGTAATTTGTAATACTCGTGTTTGTGAATCATCTCAGGCCCCAAGTCTGCTATTATAATAGTGTCAGAATGGTCTATCATTGATTTCATAATTGTTGATTTTGAGTAAGTTTGGTAATCTACTAATAAAATGGCGTCATTATGACTTTCCAATGATCAACCACGGACACTCCATTGAAAGAAATGGGATAGAATGGTAATCTCGTACATAATGACAAATGAATATCTGACGTATGCGGTACCTACCTAATCTGCAAAAATTTTGACAGATCCTTTGATCAGTAACCTACCATAACGACGTCATTGCGCAATTAGTGCTTTTATTAAGCTCGATATTGTCATTCTACCACAATTCTATTACAAGACCATCGACCAATCAATGATCGATCATTATGAATTAGCAGATTAGGAACTTTTAGAAAAATGGCAATGGGATCGTGTTGGAATGATGAATTTATAAAAATAGCAGACTTGGGCCCCTGATGATAGAACATCCAGAATTTGTGAACAGTGAAATAATTTTCATTGCAGTGACTTGCAAGCGTTAATGTTTCTGGTGGCTAGTTTGCTGCATGATATTGACCACCGTGGCACCACCAATAGCTTCCAGGTGCTTGGACGTGAGTAATTTATACCACTTTTGTACATTTTGTAGTCAGGTTCATGCGGTGCTGTAGGTTTCGTATGGTTCATCGCGATTGTACAGCACGGGTGAACGGTACCGGTGTCGTACCTATGCGCTGTGCTTCTTATCCCAACACTTGTACCCATTGTACACTGACGTCCAGCAGTAGACGTCTTTCAGCTGAACTGATGATGCTGATGATGACCAGATGACTGTATAATCCCACTACTGGACAAGTCACCTAAAAGGCAGGGTTAGTGTAGTCTCATCATCATCATTTCAGCCGATAGACGTCCACTGTTAGAAATAGGCCTCCCCCAAGTGTCGCCACAATGATCGATCCTGTACGTCCCGCATCCATCGGATTCCCGCAACCTTCACCAGGTCATCGGTCCAGGCCTTCCGACGCATTAGTGTAGTCTACAGGATGTTAATTTTGCCTAAGTGTCGCCGCGCATGGCCACAATGCACTGGTCCCACAGCCGCAAACGCCGCCAAGAAAAGCTAGAAGCGGCCACAAAGGAAGCTGAAGCGCGCGACAGTCACTTGTGGCCGTTGGCTTTTTTTTTAACTCATACGCAAACTGTCTTCATCAGAGTCCACAATGATACTTCATTGTGGACTCTGATGAAGAAAGTTTAAATGCGCGAGTGGCGTGTGATGGCGTTTTGTAATCGGCGTTTAGTGGCCGGTTTGGGCTACAAGAAGCGAGCAGCGGTTGGCGGCCACCGCCGTCTACCGTGTTCGGCGAATCCATATAAATTGTATGAAACCTACAAGAAATATGCCGGTGGCGACGTTTTATGGTTGTGGCTGGTGGCTCGTTTGGGGTGACCCTAAGTCATCCTGCCATTTTCTATTTAAGGTCTGCCACGACGCCTTCAAGCTGTGCCTTATATAGTGATTTATATAGCCGATAAGCTCATCAAGAGGCAGAAAATGTAAAAACGAGCTCTGTATACCGTACGCTTCTAACAAGACATGAAAGTAATAACAATAATTTGGTCCTCCATTCAGATACAAATCTAGCAGCCCTATACTCCAGCGAGGGCAGCGTGATGGAGCGCCACCACCTCGCTCAAGCCATGTGTATACTCAACACGGAGGGCTGCGACATTCTCGCGTCTCTACCGCGAAGGGATTTCGACAGGGCCATCATGATGTTACGAGATAACATTCTATCTACCGACCTGTCTAATTATTACAAGTAAGATATACATAGGTTACTTCTATGCAAGCGTGCTCCATCGTCCACCACATCATCGCTTACCATCAGGTGTAATCGTGGTCAAACGCAAGCCTATCAATAATAATAAAAAAGATACTTTGCTAAAGAGATTAAATGTTTTTTTTATAATTTGGAGTGTCACATTACACGACGCTAGAATGTGTTTTCTGAGAATGTGTTTCGGGCAAAAGGCTGCCGCGCCGCTGAAAATCTCTAGGGTCAACTCACACCGAAAGAGCGGCGAAGGGAAGCGACCCGTTTACCGTTTATAGAATTCGCTGGAATTCCCGCGGTGCCGCGGGCATACACGCGACTCGTTCGAGTTTCTCATGCGATAATAAGTATTATAGAAATGAAAATAAAGTTAAAATTCATATGACACTGAAACTGCGCTCCGCTTCGCTGCGCTTCGACGCTCTTTTGGTGTGAGTTGACCCTAAATCAACTTAAGAGTTGGATTGGGACTCTAAGGCCTCTGCCTCGAATCTTGCGGGCAGCGGGGCGGCGGCAGCGGCGGCGCGGGAGTGGTAGGATCTAACGCGTAAAATCAAATGGACCGGTTCTCGAAACAGCATCGCGGCGCGGGGGCGGGCAACGAGCGGTGCTTTCCAATCAAGCGGTGACCGCCCGCGCGTCTGCATTGCAGTGTTGTGCAATTTATTTTAGTCATAGAATTTGTCAGAACATTGTCTCTGTTCTTCATAATTTCTATACAAATCACCTTTCATTTTCCTTGCCCTATAGTAGGCATTCACTTCTTGTTTTGCCCACAATAAATCGAGCGTTAGGAAAAATTTTGAATCAAAAAGATGTTTTCGCCGTTGTTCAGACATTTTGTTCGCGAATAAAAACAAATATCTCGACGACACAACCACGAACACAACATTACGCCGCTATAGTGCCGCGCGATCGCCCGCTGGTTTCGAGAACGGGTCTGCGTTGATAGCTCCGCTACCGCGCCGCCGCCGCCACCGTCCCGCTGTCCGCAAGATTCGAGGCAGAGGCCTTAGGGTCACCGGCCACAACCACAAAACGCCGCCAGAAGATGCTAGAAGCGGCCACAAGCATGTGACCGGTGACTGCTACTTATTTAACCCATGCGCGCAGTATCATAATGGACTCTGTCGAAGAAGGTTTAAACGCGCGAATGGCGTGGCTCCGATGTTTTTTTTGTTTTGTATCGGCGTTTAGTGGCCGGTTCTAGCCACAAGAAGCCGCCACGCGCTATAAATCGCTGCTTGGGTTAAAACGTAGCAGCTACCAGCCCCAACTGGCTTGTGGCCGCTTCTAGCTACTTGTGGCGGCGATTGTGACTGCGGCATATGGACTAAGTGCGGCGACACTAAGAGCCATATTTCACCGGGACACCATGGTAGCGGAACTATGCGCCACCATGGTGCCATAGTGAAATATAGCAAGACACAAAGCTAGACACCATACTGACAATAGAGCAAAGATTTTACCTATGGATAAACTAGATTGACTACGAAGCAATCACACTCTAAAGTGTTCTTTATGATCATTGGCATTAAGTTCATACTAACAAGCAAACTGGGAAAAATATACTGAGCAAGACAACGACAAAGGGTCGGTTGTCCCTTTCTGATTTCTTTTTTAACTAGGGTTTTTAATTGAAATAACCGGTGAAATATGGCCCTAAGACCGAAGTCGTGAGCAGGCCGTAAAGCAGTGTTCATCGAGATGTTGCTGACCTTACCAACTAATAGTCTACAACAGCCTCCCTCTTTCAGGAACGTGGAAGATTACAAGATTATAGCGATGGACTTCCAGATAGGGAACCAGTTGCACTTTACTACGCTACAATCTCTGCTGATGAACGCTGCAGACCTGAGTGATCAGATCAAGGATTGGAGCAGCGTGAAGAAGACTGCTGTTAGTTCACTTTATTATTGGGCTACAACTACTACTTTTACTGACTAAAACGAGTTGCCATTATTATAGTAGTGTTGTAAAATGCCTGTGAAATCTAAATAAAATAGGTTGCTATTTTATTTAGATTTCAAAAGTGGGAGATTTCTTCGGTAGTTCAATAAGGCACTAACGATGAGGTTTTGGTCCTGGAGCCTTGGGGCCCCGGAGCTCTACACCGCTAAGCCTCTCGCTGGCTACATCAGTGAAAAGAACATAATTTCCATTCAGGTAGAAATTTAGACGAATCGCCACGCCACCACGTCTTATTCTTTATGTCTATCGTTGTTCAGCTTTGTAAATTCAGAAAATTCAGAATTCCTTGCCGGAGTCTGTGTTTCCTGATAGCTACAACCCGGGAATCTTTAAGTCGAGAGTGAATAGGTTTCTTCTAGGTAAGCGCGTTCCATCGTCGACCGCATCGTCGCACGGTGGATCGAAAATCGGCTTTCAAAGACTTGTGATTTTTTCACGAAAAATTTGTATGAAGATAGTATGAAAAATCTAAATATCTCTAAAACGGCAAGGAAAACCGTAATATCCTCACAGGCGGTTATAGAACTAATTATTCATGATTTTTTGACATAGTCTATATAACGATAATAAATGCCGTTTTTTTTAAAAAAATCATTGAAAAAATATTATTTATTTTTATATATCAAAGGGTTACTTTTAGTGTTTTAGTCAAAAACGACGGTATGAACTACGTTACTCATGTATTGAGTATGTAAAACCAATTAAAAAGATTAAAAAAAGTATATATGATAATTTAAATAAAACAGATGACATAAAAATAATATTTAGGTAAGTACTATAAACTCAATAATAAAAAATATTTAAAAGACTAATTAATGGAATTAATATAATAACAAATACCATTACATAAAAGGTGTAAGGGACAACCCTCCACAAACTTTAAGGGCTTGCTCAGTATACGAAACTGAACAACCTTCCACAATTTTTTTTTTCAGGAAACGAAAAATAAATGTAAGGGCACATAGACCTGAGTTAGATGTCAAGAAAAAACAGAAACTTTTTCCTGAAACTCTCGAATTAATTCAGGTTCAAGAAACTGTGTTCGAGTTTTTAGATATCTCCAATCTGGATTCTGACTCAGAATTGGAGTCTGACAACGAAAGTGACCATTAATTAAATGTAATGGTATTTGTTATTATATTAATTCCATTAATTAGTCTTTTTTAAACATTTTTTTATTATTGAGTTTATAGTACTTACCTAAATATTATTTTTATGTCATCTGTTTTATTTAAATTATCATAAATATATATTTTTTAATCTTTATAATTGGTTTTACATAATCAATACATGAGTAAATAACGTAGTTCATACCGTCGTTCTTGACTAAAACACTAAAAGTAACCCTTTGAAATATAAAAATAAATAATATTTTTTCAATGATTTTTTAAAAAAAAACGGCAGTTATTACCGTTATATAGACTATGTCAAAAAATCATGAATAATTAGTTCTATAACCGCCTGTGAGGATATTACGGTTTTCCTTGCCGTTTTAGAGATATTTAGATTTTTCATACTATCTTCATGCAAATTTTTCGTGAAAAAATCATAATTGCTTCGGTTTTGTGCCAAATTAGCTCAAATATCATTTTTCTAATAGTAATAACTAACAGAAGCAATATCCGTCAAAAAAACCGGCACTTGCAAATTGAAGTCCCTAAGTCTTTGAAAGCCGATTTTCGATCCACCGTGCGTCGCTCTCCATCAGGTGAGATAGCGGTCAAGCGCGAACCTATCAACAATAAAAAAAAAATGAAAAAGTAACTAACCAACCCACCATTTCTGGTGCAGGCAGCAGTGCTGGCAGAATTCTTCAAGCAAGGCGAACTGGAGAAATTGCGCGGTGATAAGCCAGCAGAAAGCATGGACCGAGAAAAATGTTTTATTCCTGACTTGGAGATCGAGTTCCTGCAGACCACCGTCATCCCATTATATGAGTAAGTGATCCTTTGGAAAAAAATCAAAGTTGAAAAATTGGTTGTTTGAACGCGCTAATTTAAAAAATATTTTTGTGGTGGATGGCCCATTTATCGAGGAAGGGGGGATGTGAGTGAGTAGGTATTGAGGCCGTCAGCGCAAAAGTAGTCTAACCCTCAATTTTTATATGCTGTCTTTTAACCCCTGAGACCCCAAGCATTTAAATAGGAATAAATACGGATAAATAGAAAAGGTTGCTTATTTTTGAAATTCACAGACTACTTTATGAAGAATTTCTTATTTACATTCTTAGATACATTAACAATAAATAATATTAGTGTTCAACTAAATGGCGCGAAATCACGCGCGAACGCCCGCGTTCACTTGGGGTTTGAGGGGAATTCAGAGCTATTGTTTAATAGATACTTTCGAGTGGCTGCATATAGGTTTAACACAGCTTTTTCTTATATGTTTTACTTCTTTAATTGACTTCTGGTACCTATTCTATTTATAGTTATTTCATTCGTTTAGTTACAATTACCGGAACGGATCTTGAGCGTTCGGCGTCAGAGTGGGGATCGCTTTGCGCATTCCATACATTGGCGAGCCAATCGTCGTCGTTGTTAGATACATGCAGCAACGCAGGGAACGAATCACGAGTGACGTCTATGACATGATGGTGCGGTGAGCCAATCACTGACTCTTCCCGCCCCCGCGTCTCACTTCGCACCACTAAAGAGACCGAATATTTGACTCCTGCGCAACTTGAAGCCAGCGCTCAAGATCCGTGCCGGTAATTGTAGTTTTGTTTAAATGTAACAAGCCCCATCAGAATCTTTGTGTCGTTTATCCTCAATGCTGAGGGTCGTGAACTTGACGGATAACTTTGTTATGGACAATATATCACCATGCAGTCCTGTCTTCGGCGATGTAGACGGCGTCGCTAGACGGTGGTCTTTAGTATGGAACGAATTTGGTCTAACCTACGTAGGTAAAGACCCAGTATCCCTAGCCATGTTGGAAATCTGCAATCGTTAACGCTTGTAGAAAGCTTCAAACGTACAGGAATGACGTCATCTCAACGCTCAGTCACGTGGTGAGAGCAAAAGATTCGGCGATGCAGCCAACTTGAAGCGTTCGACGCAAGCGAAACGAATGTAACTTGGCTAGGGGGGCTGGTCTTTCTCCATCAGCAATAGCTCTTCCAGATGACAGAAATATAATAAAAGTATGTAATATAGATCATTTCCTTTGCAGCCTGTTAGGTCAAATACTTCCGATGGCTGCATCGTTCTCTAAAATCATCGTGGAACACATAGAGAAGTGGGAACACTCAAAACCGGTGTTTGCAGAGGTAATTAACACATTTTTGACAGGCCTGTTGGCCTAGTGGTTAGTGATCCTGACTGCTATGCCGGAGGTTGTGGGTTCGATTCCCACCCAGGACAAATCTTTGTGTGATGAGCATGATCATTTGTTCTGTGTCTGGGTGTAATTTATCTATAGTAAGTATTTATGTATTTAGAAATATATAAGTATGTTTATCAGTTGTCTAGTACTCATAACACAAGCTCTGCTTAGCTTGAGACTAGATGGCGTTGTGTGGTAGTTGTGGAATATTATATATTATTACATATGAATTTTAAAACGTGTTGCGCCGACCCCAAATAAAATGGGACAAGGGCAGGAAGATGATGATGATGATGATGTATTTTAAAACTATAGTGATCTTATTTACATTCCCTTCATAGTTAGTTTAAGCTTTGATAGCTGTTAATCAGCAATATTATGGAAATGAGAATAAAGAAAACAAAACCGCGAAATCAGAAGTAAGAGGACTGTGAACGAACTATGATTGTTTTAACAGTAGGACGGTCAGAAATGCCCAAGAGTTAGTAGGTACATTTATCCTGAATTGCGCTATTAGGATCTTATGTTCACACTAGCTGTGTCCGCGACTTCGTTCGCGTGGACTACAGGATTTTGAATTTATTTTTTCTAAAATAAAAGTATCAGCTACGTGCCAAAAAAGTCCCGTCAAAATCGGTCCAGCCATTTCAGAGATTAGCCCGGACAAACAGACAGACAAAAATTGTAAAAAAAATATTTTGGTGTATGTACCGTATATGTATATCATCATTTATACCGCGTACATCGAAGAACTGAAACAGTTTGCCTGCTGCGGTCTTCCCGTCTGATTATAATTTGGGTGTCTTCAAGGCTAGAGTGAATAGGCTCTTAATAAACTAGTGCGCCTCACCAACAACGATTGCATCACTGCTTACCATCAGGCGGGATCGCAGTCAAGTACTAGTTTATAAGAGATAAAAAATAATAATATTCATATGCATGTAGTAAAAAGCAGTTATTTCAATATTACAAACAGACACTCCAATTTTATTTATATGTATAGATTATTCTCCAATTTTATTTATATGTCTTAACAAAATAAACGGTAAACCTGGTTCGATTTACTGGTCGGTTTGGGAGTATAATAATGTTGAATGGCCATTTAATTCATTAAACCCCAAGCGTTCACTGTCTCATTGTCTTTCTATTGTTTCTAATTACGGTATTCGAAAAGTTATGGTTTCATTTTTTACTTTTCGCAGGAAAATAAAAGATCCAGAGTTTAAATGAATTCCAGCTCAGGCCTATGGTGGATAATAAAAAAATACCTCGAATAACGGCCATCGCTACACAGAATAATGCTGGGACTCGTGTGGCAAAAAGCCACAGCTCTACTTTATAGCGACATTCGGCGTTGACTCGTTGACGTTGACCATCATCTTCCTGCCCATTTTTTTTTCTTCTATTTCTGTTCTGTTAAACGTCACGCTATCAATGACTCCTCTTTCTTTTATATCACTTTTCGTTCTTCCATCCATCCGTCGAGCGGAGCTGCATAAAAAATGTAACTAAAGCATAATAATAGCATAATCAGTCTTTTAACGTTCCCACTGCTGGGACTCAAGCCTTCTCTCTAGGAGAGGAAAAATAATGTAACTAAAAAAATAAAACTATACAGGGTGTAAGGGACAGCCCTCCACAAACTTTAAGGGCTTGCTCAGTAGATGAAACTGGACAACCTTCCACAAGACCTTTTTCCAGAAAACAAAAAAAATAAATATCAGCCTCACCATACAAAATTAAAAACTTGTTTGGACAGTTTGTATGGAGAGGCAGATTTTTTTTCGTTTCCTGAAAAAAAATCTTGTGGAAGGTTGTTCAGTTTCGTCTACTGAGCAAGCCCTTAAAGTTTGTGGAGGGCTGTCCCTTATACCCTGTATATACTTCATATAAAGGAAACTATTATAATTTTGTTTTTTGACTCTCAGTTGCCGTTCCCTGCTGGTCTATCAGTGCTCCTGAGTCCGGAGCTCGACACCCTCATAGAGTTGAACAAGCAAGAAGCGGAGAGGCTGGAGAGAGAGCGCATAGAGGCCGAACTGTTGGCGGCACAGCGAGCCAAAGAAGAGGCTGAGGAAGAAGAAGATGAATTCTAAACCTTTAACCACCTAAACAGACATATCCGACAAATACTTTTGCGCTTATTCCGCCAGGGTCGCACTTCCACGACCAAATACTCCATCTCGTCAGTTCTTCTGACCCCTATGGGGATTGAAGAGCTAAACGAGATACTTAGTTGCAAATACACGACTCTGGTGAATAGGACACGAAGAGACTCGTCGGATCGATCTAACGCAAACGATTAATGGGTTCATAAGAATAGGCTAGTTGCCGTAAAAAATCTAATTAGTCCGTCTTTTAGATTATCCAAAAATAAGGGACACGTATTTTTTTATTTGTAAATTAAACCAAAAATGACAAAGATATAACCCATTAAAGTTACGTGTGACGTCACGCCGTCCTACATTTTTTCGCACGGGGTGACGTCACACGTAACTTTAATGGGCTATATCTTTTTTATATTTTGTTTAATCGAAAAGAGAAAAAATACGTGTCCAATATTTTTTTATAATCTAAAATACGGACTAAATAAAATGTAATTATTCTGACCCTGGAAACTACCCTATTGTGGTTTAGCAGTGTTGATTAATCCCTTTTTACTCAAAAAGGTCAGCTAACACCGAGACACGTAGTAACGTTGAGCGGTAGTATCGCCGCACATGAACCGCACGCCACAGCCACAAACATCGCCTCGAGAAGCTAGAAGCGACCACAAACATCGCCTCGAGAAGCTAGAAGCGACCACAAACATAGCCTCGAGAAGCTAGAAGCGGCCACAAACATCGCCTCGAGAAGCTAGAAGCGACCACAAACATCGCCTCGAGAAGCTAGAAGCGGCCACAAACATCGCCTCGAGAAGCTAGAAGCGGCCACAAACGTCGCCTCGAGAAGCTAGAAGCGACCACAAAGGAAGCTGAAGCGTGCGACAGCCACCTGTGGCCAGTGGCTGCTACTTTTTTTTTAACTCATACGCGCAGTATCATAATGAACTCTGACGAAGGTTTAAATGCGGGAGTGGCGTGTGATGGCGTTCTGGGGCCACGGCGGGCCACAAGAAGCGATCAGCGGCGATTTGTAGCGGCGGCCACCGGCGTCAACCATGTGTGGCGAATCCATGTAAAATATATGAGAACTTTAAAATTTATTCTGTGACTATAGGAAATATGTCGGTGGCGGCGGTTGTGGTTAGTGGCCCGTTTGCAGCGACCCTTAGTGTTTTGATCGAAACGCGCAACGCTACACGATATGAGTTGTCAGACGGATGGGACGTCATCAAATAAATAAATAAAGAAAGAAAGAATAGCAGTTTTCCCGTCCGATTATAATTTAACCCGTTGTGTGTCTAAACGTGGAGACACAATGGCTTTTTAATTGTGTCTCTAATTAAGGCACACGAGAGGTTAAGTGTCTTCAAGGCTAGAGTAAATAAGGCTCTTAATTAACTAGTGCGATTCACCATCAACGATTGCGTCACTGCTTACTATCAGGTGAGACTGCAGTCAAGCGCTAGATTACATTATTAAAAAAAAAATGTCGTTTGTACCTTTTATGTATTCTAATTATTATTATTATTATCGATCGCCAACTTAAAAACTACGCAGCGTTAAACTTTGACCTCTAGATCGGAACGCACAGCAGTGGCATGCGTTGCTAGATACATAATCATTCTTATAAATATTTGAGGAATTCCCTCGATTTCGTTAAGATTCCATCATCAGATCCCGACTTGGTGACTATAGGACCATTTGAGAATTATAACCTTTCCAACAAAAAAAGAATTTTTCAAATCAAAATTAAGATAACTTAGTCGCTTGCCAACCGCGAACTTGCCAAGCGCGAACAAACATAAAAAAAAAATACAAACATCTGAACTGAGAAGCTCCTCCTTTTTTAGAAGTCGGTTAAAAATTGGGCAAGTGCGAGTCAGACTCGCGTACTGAGGGTACCGTCCAAACTTACCTATGTTAAAAATTACGGCATGGATTTTTGAAAATTTTTATTTAACTAAATTATAATCGGACGGGAAGACCACAGCAGGTAAATTTCAATCCTACGACGACGTACACTATTATAAAAGAGAAAATTTGCGAGTGTGTAAGTTTGTTACTTCTTCACACCCGAACGGCTGAACAGATTTGGATGAAATCTGGCACATGGATAGACTATGTCCTGGATTAGTACGGGTCCATTTTTTACTTGAATGCGGGAGAAGGTGCTGGCAGTAGCTAGTTTCATATAAATTAGAATTTTGTGTTTTTAATCTTTATTTAATTCATCTGTACGCCTGTTTGTCACCTAACTCTTCCTAAACGGCTTGACCAATTTGGACGAAATTTTGTGTGTATATTCTAGTGATGTATCGAATATTCGCATTTGCATTCGCGCGAATATTCACACTTTTTTACATTCGCATTCGAATTCACAAGAAACATGCGAATATTTGGCAATTTTTCTTGACAAACAAAAAGGTATTTAAGTATTGATTAAACGGATATGGAATAATAATAGAACTGATGTGAAGAATGTTAAACAATATTCGCGAATATTATTCGCCAACGCGAATATATTTGCGAAAATTGATCGCGAATATTCGTCAAAATTTAACATCAATTTAGTTTTTTCTTTACATCAGTTGTATTATGCTATATATTCTATATCCGTTCAATCAATACTTAAAAAATACTATATACTCGTGAATTCTGCGAATATGTGTTACATCACTAGTATATTCAACTGGGCTCCTGAACGGTTTGAATATACAACTGGACACGGTAGGCGGCGCTGCAATCGGGTGCTTAATTTTTTTCTTATAAATTAGCGCTGGTGGTTTTATATTTTATTATACTCTCAAAAACAGCAGACAGTGATACACCTCGGTGTGGGCTGACCCTTCCAGTTAAATTGTTTGAATTTCAGAATTCAAAATTGGAATACAAACACTATGTCATACGTGATAAAGTTTAAATTTTAGTGATTGGTACCTTTTTCTTACGAATTACCACTAAATAATCAACTAAAAATATAAAATGTAAAATTCGATACCTATAGTACGAGTAGAACGAAATTACCTCGTATAAATAGTAGAACTTTTTTTTATATTGATAGGCTCGCGTTTGAGCACCATCTTACTTGATGGTAAGCGATGATGTGGTACTCTTGTTTTAATGCGTAATTAAAATAAAAGCATGGAATCCCATCCTAAATGTATTGTCTTCTACATATTTTATTAACAATCGCAATCGCCATTTTAAATAAAAGGTTAGTATTTTTAGTTCTTAGTCAAATCATGTTATATTTAATTATAATTTAAAAAAAATGTTCGACTTTTTTTGTCAAGAATTGTTATTAAAATATTTTTTAATAATAAAAAAAGAAAATCGATATTGTGTTTGGTTTTATTGTCGTGTAAATAATTTAATCACATTAAACAATAAATAATTTATTTATAAATTCAAATGCAGGCTAGATTTCTTAACGGGAACAACTTTTAAAGGCTAATAAACGATGAATTAAATTAATGCAATATTTATACGTCAAGAAATTAAAATTTTGAGCGTCCATTTTCATTTGGACTTTTTTATTTTTACCTCAATGGCAGTTGACTTGTTTCTTGTATTCATATAGTTGTATTGGCTAATATCAGACATTATACTGTACTGCATTTGGATTTTTTTTCCACCTAATTCACCAAAAATACCTAGTTTAACATTATTACTCAAACTATAGTGTATGAATAGAATGAATAAATAACATTGGATGTTAGTTTAGTTATTTTGAAAAATCATTATTATTTTTTTTCAGTTTTTCTTTGATCATTGCCTGTCCTTTAATGTAACAGATTATAAAACAATTTGAATCGTTGCGTTGGTTCTGGAGACTTGAATAAAATACTCTTTGAATTAAATCACTGGAAATATATTTGTAGGAAACAATTACAGTTAGGAATGATTTCAATATAATTTCTTTGGTAGCAAATACCTATTCTAATAGTTTGTTTAAAATAAATCCGTTTACAAAATGTATTGTTTCGATATTTCTGTCGTTTATGCGATTTTAAGTAACATTTTTTCTAAAAAATCTAAAGCAATATGCTTACAAATGCGATTTCGCCTATCTATTTGAACGTTACAAATGGCTTAATGGTTTCATTACAAATATTGTTGAGACAAATATAATATTGGATACCTTGATTAAAACACCTATAGCAATGGTAACTTATAGCAAAATTAAATACAAAATAGTATACAAAAAAAAAAAAAAACTAATCTAACTAAAGTCCATAGGCGTTTTAAGGAAATAGTGACGTTGTCATTCAGCTTAGCCACGCCCTGATCAATTGGACCTACTTTTCAAAACCATACAAATGCCAAAATTGAGATAAGGATACAGAAGGGATCAAAAATGAGCCTTATTTCAACCCACTAAAGATCAAAATGATCTGACATGTTTTCATTGACATTGTCAGATCAATTTGATCTTTACTAGGTCGATAGAAAGCTCATTTTGTTTCCTTATCTCGATTTTGGTACGTGGATTGGTTTCTGTTTGCATAAGTACGTCCAATTGGATCTTTGCGAATTAGAAAGCAGTGTTCACATTGGTATGACCTGTTGGTGTAAGTCCTTCAGACAGTACGGACGCATTTTTTGTTAGTTTAAGGTTAATACTTCATCTATTCATATTAATATAGAACAAAAAAAGTTTTTTTTTTGTATAAATAATTACTTAAAATTAATATTTCAACCCTCACTAGGTCAACGGTAGACTTTGTGAATGAGGGTCGGGAGAATCCGATAGATGCGAGTTACAAAGGACTGGTCTTTATGGCGACCATTCGGGGAGGTCTACGTCTAACAGGACGTCTTGCGGCTGAAATGATAAATATACAGTGTCTTATGAAAAGTTTGTTTAGTATTAACGGTTTATTTTCAACCCCAACTGATGTGTCACTATTTCCTTAACGTGAACGGACCATACATATAATTTAAACTATTTCTTTTTCTCGATAACAACTTTGAAAAGATTTATTTTCTTTCTTTCAACATAAGAATCGATTATTTAATTCTCTAGCTTTTAAGCTTAGTGAATACCTGGTGAAATTCGTTTTACAGTTCAGAACTAATTTAAAAGCGTGGAGGCATACTGTGTATGTACTTACTTATGATACAAGTGAGTCTCTATGTTTCTGCCGACCCCTTTGGGAAATTCTGGCTTGATATACGTTCTTAGCAGTGGCCTAACTAGAGAGGTGCCAGCAGTGTTTAGACACGGAGAGGCTCTGATGGGGACACCCGAGCGTTTCCCGAGCGTCCGGTGACGACCAGCGTCAGGTGGGTTAAATTTACCCAGCTCGGACTTTCTTTAGGGACACAGTTTCAAAAAATGGCACCGGGCATGTAAAAGGTTAGTTACGGCACTGATTCTAAACTACTTTGATATGACGCGTTAATCGCGACACAATATTAATTTAAAAAATATATTTTGACAAAGAAAAATCCTGGAATGTCACGCTTTCAAGTCCGATTCAACTCGAAGATGCGTTACTAGTACGTATAGTCAACGTTAAGGTTTAACCTAGCAGTCCATTCTCCTTGGGTTGCAGCAGTTCCTCTACAAACTCCTTCACGATTACTTGCAGTTTCGCGTTCGTAGATTCTTGTTCGCTGAAACCAAAACATTTATGTTAATCTGAAGAACCTTTTCCTTGTTTGTAGCGCCGACATGCTCCGGCTCTAAAAATATTCGTCTGTGGTAGGACTGCTCCGGTCCCCTGAGTTTTACGTCACTACAGTACAATTCACGAATGATGGCGGCCGTGAAGTTAGCCTTTGCGAACGTTCGCGCATACTACACTCTTCTCGCACACGCACGTCGCCATTTGGTTCCTAAAACACGTTACTGCGCAGCCTTCTGCGCAAACTTCACGGCCGCCATCATTCGTGAATTGTACTGTACGTCAAAATATGAGAGAGAGAGGGAAGGTCCTCTTACAGACAGATATTATTAGTCGATGGACCTAGAGCGGGTACAGCTCCACAGTTGAATGAAACACTACGCGTCATCAACAACTTGGACTCAGTCCAGACAGTTATCGGAAGGTGTACCACCTATTGCTTGTCGTCCTTAAGAAGCCTGGATCTCACGTCATAGAGAATCCCAGTATGACTTCTAGGAAACAAACCTATCTAAATGAATTTTCTGAAATAATAAATTATTGTTATTCTAATGTCATATAAATGCTGAACGGCATCATAACGTCCTCGCACTGAAAGACGAGTAAAGGTAGCCAAATACACTAGGGTGTACCTGACAACTTTGCCTGCACAGTTATACCTGTGAGGTTAGCTTATGGAAACCTGCACAGTTGTGCAACATACACGCTCCGGTTTACCTGTACAGACAAACCTTTCAGGTATTCTCTAGCGTGTATGGCTACTTTAAGTTCCATGTCAGCTTACCTCCTGGTGGGCGCGTGGCACACGAGCTCGGAGTAGTACTTGAGTTTGGGCTCCGTGCCACTCGTCCTGATCGTCACGCTCAGCCCGTTACTGCAGCGGAATATTATCATCTCGCCCGAAGTGTAGTCTTGATCCAAACCCGTTCCGATGACGTCTACAATACAGTTTAATGATTACTAAGGTCTTTATTACATCGCATGGGCAGAATTTTTTTTATTGTTCAGAGGTTCGCGCTTGACCGCTATCTCAACTGATGGAAAGCGACGATGTGGTCGACGATGGAGCGCGCTTACCTAGAAGCAACCTATTCATTCTTGACTTAAAGATTCCCCGGTTGTAACCATCAGGAAACAGACTCCGGCAGGGAATTCCACTCCTAGGCTGTATGCACAATGAATGTCTTTCCAAAACGTACAATAACGACAAAAACTATATGTCTTTACGATGAGAGAATTACTAAATGAGAGGATGACTTAACAGAAGAGAGCGGAAAAAGATACATAGGGAGTCGGAGACCCAAACGGTTTGCAGACATGACTTTCCAGTTCTTGTTCCCAAGAATAAATAAAATACAATAGGGTAGTTTCCAGAGACAAAATAATTACATTTTATTTAGTCCGTATTTTAGATTATAAAAAAATATTGGACGTATTTTTTCTTTTTTTCGATTAAACAAAAAATAACAAAGATATAGCCCATTAAAGTTACGTATGACATCACCCCGTGCGAAAAAATGCAGCACGGCGTGACGTTACACGTAAATTTAATGGGCTATATCTTTGTCATTTTTGGTTTATTTTACAAATAAAAAAATACGTGTCCCTTATTTTTGAATAATCTAAAAGACGGACTAATTACATTTTTTAAGGCAATTAGCCTATACCCTAAGACTGACGGACTATACAAGGCGTAAGGGACAGCCCTCCACAAACTTTAAGGGCTTGCTCAGTAGACGAAACTGAACAACCTTCCACAAAATTTTTTTTCAGGAAACGAAAAAAAAATTCGGCCTCTCCATACAAACTGTCCAATCAAGTTTATAATTTTCTATGGTGAGGCGGATTTTATTTTTCGTTTCCTGAAAAAATTTTTTGTGGAAGGTTGTTCAGTTTCGCCTACTGAGCAAGCTCTTAAAGTTTGTGGAGGGCTGTCCCTTACACCTTGTATATGAAAAGTGTCAATAATCCACACGTCTACCTCATCATCATCATCATCTCAGCCGATACACGTCCACTGTTGGACATAGGCCTCGCCCAAGCGTCGCCACATCGAACGTTCCTGTGCGTCCCGCATCCATCGGTTTCCCGCTACCTTCACCAGGTCGTCGGTCCACCTTGTAGAAGGCCTTCCAACACTGCGTCTTCCGGTACGCGGTCGCCACTCCATAACCTTTCGGCCCCAACGGCCATCTGTTCTGCGAGCAATGTGCCCTGCCCATTGCCACTTAAGTTTGGCAATTCTTTGTGCTATGTCGGCAACCTTAGTTTTCCTGCGTCTACCTACATTCATACAATTACTATAATTGCGAAAGTAACTCTAAATAAATTCCTATATCTGTCAGAGAACGGTAAAGGGTACTTTATATTTTGGGAGTCTGTTTCCTTGTGAATTTTCGACTTTAAAAAGTCCGAAGTCGCTGGCATTAGTATTCATTAAACCCCAAGCAAACGCCGGCGTTCGCGCATCTATTGTCTTACTATTGTCTCAAATTGACGGTATCTGAAAGGTTAAATGGTGGACATCGCACTAATACCCACAAAACATTTTAATAACACATTTATTGTGCGTACAACTAACAAATGAAATTTTCTGCTGAAGTCTGTTTCCTGATAGCTACAACTTATAGGTCTTTAAGTCAAGAGTGAGTAAGTTCCTTTTAAGCAAGTGTGCTCCATCGTCCATATCATCGCTTACCCCCAGGTAATATAGTGATCAAGCAGAAGCCTAACAAAAAAAAAAAAAAAACGCGGACTTACTCAAGTGAGCCTCTCCATTGTTTATATTTTCAGGTATCTTGACGCCGGCAGTGAAGTCATTGATGTACACGATCTCGCAGGAACCCACTTTTTTAGGGTACTGTCAATAAAAAAATTATAATTAATCTATAAAAATATGAACTTCACGGTGATGGGATGTCGTGACATGACATCACACTACCTGCAACAGTTTATGCAAAACCTGAATATAGTTTGTTAAGAATCAGTAACTGAATGGATTCCAATAGTTTTTACACTATGTTATATTTTTTCCTAAATATATTTAAAAAGATCACAAGTTGGACACCGCTGACACTAAGTACAATACAGGTCACGACAGGTCATAGTGGGCATTAGGCGCCAGCAAACAGCTGGGTGCAAGTGCTAAACAACCCCTCACTCGCCTGGATGGCCTGGTGACTATGTATTTTTGCTGACATAACAAGCTTATAACAAGTTATAAAGTTTTGTACATAGATCCTTAACATAAAATATTAGACACGTGTTTTGGGTTCGCCTAGACTAAAACTAATGTTGTAGATCAGCGTTTCCCATCTGGTGGGTAGCGACCTGGTACCGGGTCATCAAAAGAAAATACCGGGTCGCAGCAATGCCTCCATATTCTAAACTAGCTTTTGCCCGCAGCTTCGCCCGCGTAGGTACATAAAATATAGCCTATGCCACTCAGGAATAAAGCAGCTTTCTAATGGTGAAAGAATTTTAGCAATCGGATCAGTACTTCCAGAGATTACCCCCTACATACAAACTTACAAATTTTACCTCTTTATAATATTAGTATAAAAAATAAGTACTAAGAGATAAGACCTCAGGATAAAACTGTCATCGTTTTCGGCGGATTTGGATGCCTTGGTCAAAAATAAACAGCTTCATACTTCTCACTGCTTATTGTAATACATACATATTAGCAATATAGTCTGTCTAGTAAGTTAAACGACTTGGCATTTTTTTAACGAAATTAAAAATCTAATGTTGGCAACCGGAATGTTAGTTGTCATTCACTTGTTTTTACTGTTTTGTTCTACAACAGATCTTGATCGTAGTATGGCTAGTGATGATGAATCAGTAAATGGAATAGAATATTTAGAATCAGATTTCTCGTACGATTCCAGATTTATTTTATTACTTATGACACTATTATGTCTTTGCAAATGTAAATGTACTTTTGTAATAAGAATATCATTAAAGAGACTGAAATAGGTATACAAGGTGTCGTTTTGAAGCTGCAAAATATTTCAGGAGGTAATTATGTTAGTGATTCTCGACCCGAATCAATAATAAAATAAGTAGGTAATTTTTTTTTTTTTTATAACCGCGCTTTTTTTCACACACACAAACACGGAACAATAAAGGGCGTTTTCACACACACTAACTCGCAACGATAGTTTCATAAATAATGTATCATCCAATCATCATCCCGCACGCCACACCCTAGCCACGCCCCCGCGGCCATCGATCAATCGATTTAGTTTAGTGTAATTAAAAAATTAAATAACAAGTATTACTGATTATAGACCAGGTATCGTTTTTTTACATGATTATTTATGAGTTTTATTACAACCTCCTGAAATATTGTGCAGTTTTAAAACTGCACCTTGTATTTTAAACGAAAATCTTTTGCATTTGTTAATGTTAAAAAGTAATAGTATTAAATCATTAAAAAAAATATTTAAATTGGATACTTTTTATAAGGTTCCATTATTAAATAATGACCACGATCTCATAATCAACCTTGATTTCTGAACCAGTGTTGACTACATCAGATTTCATTTTACCCTAAAAATTACCCAAGTCGTTTAACTTATTAGACAGAATATAACTGTGTTTTATTTTAGGTACCTAATACCGATTTCAGTGGGTCACGAAGGAGGAGTATGAAATTTACCGAGTCACAGTAGAACAACGTTTGGGAAACGCTGTTGTAGATGGTTTACAGTAAGATACTCACCTCTCCCGGCCCAGTGTAGTTCCTGATGCGTCTGAATATCTTCTGTATGGTGGCGGATTCGTGGCAGATGTAGTAGTAATTGTGCGTCACGTGGTACCCGTACTCCGCGTACAGTGCGTGGAGTTGCTTCAGCACCGAAGAGCCAGCCAAGTACAGGTGGGAGGCTAAGGACGCTACCTGGAATGGAAAAAATGCAGCACGGCGTGACGTTACACGTAACTTTAATGGGCTATATCTTTGTCATTTTTGGTTTAATATACAAACAAAAAAATACGTGTCCCTTATTTTTGAATAATCTAACAGACGGACTAATTACATTTTTTAAGGCAATTAGCCTATACCCTAAGACTGAAGGACTATATATGAAAAGTGTCAATAATCCATACGTCTACCTACATCCATACTAATACTATAATTGCGAAAGTAACTCTAAATAAATTCCTATGTCTGTCAGAGAAGGGTAAAGGGTATTGAGAATAAGAATGGAAAAGAATGCGTTAAGCCAGGGCTTCCCAACCTGATTCGCAGATCCAGTCTGTGAGCATGAGTCGTCTAAAATACAACTTATAGGTTTTAATATAGTAAATCTAATATATAAAATGGGTTCCTATTGCCCTTGGTCACGTCATCACGCGTGAACGGCTAGACCAATTTAGCTAAATCTTGTTTTTTTTTGTATAGACTCGCGTTTGACCGCTATCTCACCTCACAGCGATAATGTGGCCGACGATGGAGACCACTTGCCTAGAAGTAACCTATTCACTCTTTACTTAAATACCCCTAGGTTGTAGCTATCAGGAATCACAGACTCCGCCAGTGAATTTCACTCTTTAGCTGTACGCATGTACTCCCAAAACGCTTTGTACGTATGGGTGGGATGTCCACCATGTACCGGTGGCGCAACGCCGTTCGTTTAGTTAAAAAACAGATTAGTTTTAAATTAAATTGTGCAATTTTAATGCACACTCCTCGAATTGTAAACGATAAAAAACCGACAGGTTAGTTTGTTGTGTTTTTTATTGTCAGGATAAAAGTTCTTTCGTTATGAAAGAAAAGAAAAAGAACACATGTTTACGGCCTGGTCACGATTTCGTCCTTAGCGGATCGGGCGCGGCGAGCGGTATCGGTAAGCGGGCGCCGGGCGCTATGAGTAGCGTCTCGTGGCGTGCTCACAGCGGCAAGGTCGTAAACGGGCCGTTGTCAATTTATAATTGTACCTGCACGGCAGCAGAAACTCCATCCTTCTCAGGCACGCGGTGATCGCACATGTAGCCGATGGCTTCCTCGAACGCGAACAGAGGCACCTTGTTCTGCTGAGCCAGGAGAAGTGTGGTGTTGCCTGGAATTTCAATTTTGACGTTACAGAGCGGCATTATTGACTGACTGGCCTGCTAGTCCAGTGGTTAGTCGCCCTGACTGCTATGCCGAAGGTCGTGGGTTAAATTATCACCTTGGACAAATGTTTATGTGATGACCACGATCTTATGTTCTCTGTCTGAGTGTAATTTATCTATAATATGTATGTGTTTAGAAATATATCACGCAAGCACAAGCTATGGTTTATATTAATTAAAAAACTGGAGAAGTGCGAGTCGGACTCGTGCACCGAGGGTTCCGTACAGTAAATATTCCAATTGCTGAATGGAGTCTCGAAAAAGTTTTTTTTTTGGGATGCCAAATTTCAGGAGTTTGGGTCAACGCTATGAATTTTGATTCCCTTGAGAGTTATATGGTTCTAATTTCAACTTGATACCTCCACGCGTACCCGGGTATTGACAGACAATTTCATGTTAATTAATGTTATTGGACTTGAACCGAGTCCAGTTTAAAAATAACGAATATTATTTAATATATGTATCTCTCTATGATCTCTATATGATTGAGAGTAAAAAAACACTCACCCATCCACTTAAACCCAGTGAGAGTCTCCACGAACTCGCCTCGCCCCTTGGCGATGGCCTTCAGCATCTTGGAGCTAACGATGCTGGCTATGATGTACACCTCGGACTCCGGCATGTGAGTCGCGCGCGCATAGTACTGTTCCAGCAGCCACCAGCCCAGTAAGGCTCCCATCTCGTTGCCAGTGAATACATGCCAGGAACTCGTGCTGGAATTTTTATATTTTATGAAAAGACTGAGTTTTTTTTATTAGTGACTAGTTTTTGCCGGCAGCTTCGCCCGCGTACATAAAATATAGTCTATGTCACTCAGGAATAAAGTAGCTTTCTATCGGTGAAAGAATTTTAGCAATCGGACCAGTACTTCCAGAGATTTAGACCTCTTACAAACAAATAAAAAAACTTTACCTCTTTATTATATTAGCGTAGAAGTGTAGATAGGTGCGCGTTTGACCACTATCTCACCTGATGGTAAGCGATGATGTGACCGCCACATTAATTATGCGTAAGGAGTGGAATTCGTGCCAAGAAGATCATAGGCAATGATGCTCTTGTGAAGTCAAAACTCCAAAGTCTTGAGCATCGACGCCGAGTTGCTAGCCTGTCTGTTTTCTATCGTTTACACTTCGGGGAGTGTGCACTAGAGTTACACAATTTAATTCCGCCAAGTCCGTTCCATCATCGGACCACAAGACGTACGGCGTTGTGCCGCCGGTACATGGTGGACATCCCACCTATACGTACAAAGCGTTTTGGGAGTACATTCATTATGCGTACGGCTAAGGAGTGGAATTCCCTGCCGGAGTCTGTGTTTCCTGATAGCTATAACCTAGGGGTCTTTAAGTCAAGAGTGAATAGATTGCTTCTAGGCAAGCGTGCTCCATCGTCGGCCACATCATCGCTTACCATCAGGTGAGATTGTGGTCAAACGTGAGCCTATCCATTATAAAAAAAAAATCCCTGCCGGAGTCTGTGTTTCATGATAGCTACAACTTAGGGGTCTTTAAGTCAAGAGTGAATAGATTGCTTCTAGGCAAGCGTGCTTCATCGTCGGCCACATCATCGCTTACCATCAGGTGAGATTGTGGTCAAACGCGAGCCTATACATTATAAAAAAAAAAATCCCTGCCGGAGTCTGTGTTTCCTGATAGCTACAACTTAGGGGTCTTTAAGTCAAGAGTGAATAGGTTACTTCTAGGCAAGCGTGCTCCATCGTCGGCCACATCATCGCTTACCATCAAGTGAGGAAGTGGGCAAACGCGAGCCGATCAATAATAAAAAAAAAGAAAAAAAAAAGCACAGTTGAATGACTTCATTGAAGTCACGTGTTTTGGCACGATTGGTTGCACGCAGTAACAGCGTGACTCCCGAACATCGGCTACTAAACGTGTTCTAGCACGTTTCTCCGAAGGTCAACAGCATAGATATTATAAATAAATACCACGAGATTGAGTCATAAAACTTTCCTTCTGTTATGGCGACCAGCCAGACACAGCTATGTCACTTCAAACCTACACTAATATTATAAAGAGGTAAAGTTTGTGTTTTTGTTTGTTTGTATCTCTGAAAGTACTGCTCCGATTGGTCCTCTTAAAATTGCAAGTTTGTACTGATCTTTCCTTCGTTGACCAGTTCAATATAAGTTCATGTGTTGGAGAGTCAACTTTCCTATATAATTATTGTCTTAGACGCGATAAGATATGGCTTCGGTAACTATTTATTAGTACATTACTAATAAATAGTTATCGATACTTTAACGCGTCTAAGAGTATTTTTGAAACTATCAGTTTATGTCAGGCTATATTTTATGTATGCGGGCGAAGCCGCTTGCAAAAGCTAGTCTATACTAATATTATAAAGAGATAAAATTTGTAAGTTTGTATGTAGGGGGTAATCTCTGGAAGTACCGGTCCGATTGGTAAAATTTATTCACCGATAGAAAGCCGCTTTATCCCGGAGTGAGGTCGGCTATATTTTATGTACCTACGCGGGGGACGCCGCGGGCAAAAGCTAGTATGTAATACTTAACTAGCTTCTGCCAACGGCGTCGCCCGCGTCAACAAACTAAAAAAAATCAATACAGACATGATCACAGCTTTACTGTATCATACTCGGCGATGGTCAGTATATCAGTATTGAGGATGTCCACCTTTACGAGTTTGACCTACTTCGCTTCGGCTAGTTGTGTGCTGAGCTTCTGACATTCTAACTTTTAGTTCAGACATAGTTCTTACCTGTCATCATTCTCTGCAACAGCCAGTCTATCGGTATCGGGGTCGCCCAACATCATGAGTTTGATTTTCTTCTGTTCTGTCAGCTGTATGCTAAGCTTCTAATCACGTTTAGTTCAGACATAGTTCATCATACTCTGCAACAGCCAGTCTATCGGCATCAGGGTCGTTCACCATCACGAGCTTGAAATTCGTCTCTTCTGCTAGTTATGTGCTAAGCTTCTGACATTCTAACTCTTAGTTCAGATAAAGTTCTTACCTGTCATCATACTCTGCAACAGCCAGTCTATCGGCATCAGGGTCGTTTACCAGCACGAGCTTGACTTTCTTCTCTTCTGCCAGTTGTGTGCTGAGCTTCAGACATTCTAATTCCTCTGGGTTGGGGAATGTTACCGTGGGGAAGTCGGGGTTTGGGTCTTGTTGTTCCTTCACGCTGATTGGAGCCTGCCAGTAAAGCAGCAAAGTTTATGACAAAAGCAAAGTTTATGATTAAAGTTTATGAGATTTTAATAATCAGGGAGAAAGCTAGAAATAAGTAGAGATTTAATCGTCGTCAACTCTATGTAACTTATTTTCACGAAATTTAAGTCTTCTTTTTAGAGTTTCGATGACAGAACTACTTTTTTCAAAATTAAATTTCTTATCTGGCCCATTATTCGGTAATGCCGTCCACTGACGTTGACATTAGGTCCCTACGCAGCTACGTGAACAGGTCACAGTTCGCGTGACGCAGGGCTTAGACGCAGAGTGAAAGATAGGACATGGTCTGCGGAGAGACGCTGCTAGGTAAATATACTCTATTCCGATTTCTGCTTATCACATATAACTGTAGAACATAGGTACACCCAAAACGATGAACCTACCTTCAAATTAGCCGTAGCAAAAGCCTTCAGAATATACTCGTATCCCACTCCATGCATAGCACTGTACACCACATCAATGGCTGCCTTCTTATTTTCCTCCAGCATCTGGGGGCTGAGGCTGATGATGGTCTCCATGTACTTGCTGGTCACCTCGTCCTGGCAGTTCTTTAGTAAGGGATTGGAACGGATGTTCTTGATATCCCAGTGTTCGTCTGGGATGCTGAAAGAGAATTTTGAGGATGGTGAACATTTTCAAAGGAAGCATCTCATGGACCTAACAGATGAGCGAAGTAACATTAATGTATGTAGAATGTTTTAGGTGATTGCAGTTCGACTCATAATTTTTTGCTTGCTTTTCATCACAATTAGATATCAGAAGTATGAATTAATTTAAGGACAACAAGGAAGGGACATTTTTACGGTTTGCGTAAAATACCCTTACAGCAATCATCGTAAGGAACATTTTTATATATGAGGTAAAAGTCCCTTACGTTAATTCATACTTAAGGGTACTAAGCGAGCGAACATAGACCCCGTCCCGACCCCCGAATTTTTGTTAAACTACCCAGAACAGCATATGTAGCATAGATAGTGCACAATTAGTATTTTTGAAGGAACAAAGGCATATTTTGTAGCAGAAAACATTAATAAATTGAGGAACAGTTAAATACTAGCCATATTCAAATACTTACTCCAAACACAGTTTGATCTCCTCCAGCACATAGTCATCATGCGGCGTAATAATCTGGCAGCCATTCCTCCAGTACACTTTGTACCCGTTGTCCTCCTTGGGGTTATGAGAAGCAGTCACCATGACACCGGCCACCGCGTTGTATAGGATGGTGCCGAAGGAGACCAGCGGGGTGGCGCATACTTCCGTGAAGATGTGCACAGGGATTGATGACGAGAGGAATACTTGGGCTGTAAGTTCTGCGAACCTGTAAAGGAACGTAAGTTGAAGATTAAGAAGGTCACGACTTCGGTCTTAGCGGCGCGTGGCGCGGCGAGCGGGGCGGCGTCTCGTGGCGTGATTCAAACATTTTGATACTTTTGCCTAGCCTAGCTCCCTGCATTCTGATCGAAATTCTTTTTTTATTATTTAATTGATATAAACTAGTGCTTGACTGCGATCCCACCTGAGGGTAAGCTTCTTCTTCTTCCTGCCCTTATCCCATATTACTTGGGGTCGGCGCAACACGTTTTCTTCTTCCATTCTGTCCTGTCACCCGTCAAACTATCACTAACTCCCTTTTCTTTGATATCACTCCTCACACAATCCATCCATCTTTTCTTCGGCCTTCCTCTCCCTCTCCATCCATCTACATGTATACTCAGAACTCTTTGAGTAATAACACCTGAGGGTAAGCAGTGATGCAATTTTGTCGGAAGATTTCTCTGACTGATTTTCCCGGCTAGCCACTTAATGTTTTGCCCATTTAACTAAAAGCAGTATAGTCCTTTCATGCACGTAATTACTTTGAATAAAGTCTTGAAGAAGGTGGCACGATCAAGTGCATTACTTAGCAATTATGCTTGATCTTCGCCTAGTTTCTGAACAATCAGCATTTTTATTTGCGCTTTATACAGACATTTGTATAATTTATAATAATTTTATCTTTAAAAACCGGGCAAGCGCGAGTTGGACTCGCGCACTGAAGATTCCGTACAAACTTACTTAATTCATTAAACCCCAAGCGAACAACGGCATTCGCGCACCTATTGTCTTTCTATTGTGTCTGTAATTTCCACGATTGAAAGGTTAATAATATGTAAATAGGTAGTTCAATTCCCGAATGGAGTGTCGACGATTTATTAAAATCGCAAAAAAGTTTTTTTTTTTGTGATGTAACAAATTTACTGTTTTTAGACTTATTCATATACTTGTGCTATAGGGATCTTGCTTTGTGCCAAATTAAAAGATTCTGGGTCAACGGGAAGTACTTACCATATGAATTTTGTTTCCCTGGAGAGTATTGAAATTATATACGTTTTTTGCGACACAAACGGCTGTAAGCACTTATCTTTTTTTTTTCAACAATTTAGAAGTTTGATATTTTTACAGCTTCAAGGGCGCTCGAGCCCCGGTATGAAGGCTAGAAGGAACGGGGTGGGTCTTTTAGTCAGTAAGAGTCTGACACTATCTCCCGCTCCGCCCAAGGGCGGGGGATGTCAATGCATGATTTTTTCCCACCATAAAAAAAAAAAAAAAAAAAAAATGGGACCGCAGACCTGAGTACATAGTTTTAATTTTAATTCGATACCAACACGCGTTTCCGAGATAAAGAGTCTTAACAGATAGACAGATAGACAGACAAACGGACAACAAAGTGATCCTATAAGAGTTCCATTTTTTCCTTTTGAGGTACGGAACCCTAAAAATCAAACTCGCAACGAGTTTCCGATTAGTATTACGCAATCGCAGATTTATCGTCTGTGGAACAGCGCATTTCTTTTTTTAGACCGTTTCAAAAATAGTTTTAGACAAAAGAAACGCTGAAGGCAATTACGTACCTATGCCATTTCGCGAGACTCTAGAACATTAGCACAAAATAGATTGTACAGAAGACAATCTCATGTATGTACTTCACTTTTTAGGGTTCCGTAGTCAACTAGGAACCCTTATAGTTTCGCCATGTCTGTCTGTCCGTCTGTCTGTCTGTCTGTCTGTCCGTCCTCGCTTAATCTCTGTGACCGTTAGCACTAGAAAGCTGAAATTTGGTACCAATATGTATATCAATCACGCCGACAAAGTGGTAAAATAAAAATTTGAAAAAAATGTTTTATTAGGGTAGCCCCCCTATATGTAAACTGGGAAGTGATTTTTTTTTAAATTTCAACCCTAACGTGTGATATATTGTTAGATAGGTATTTAAAAATGAATAGGGGTTTACTAAAAACATTTTTTGATAATGTCAATAATTTCGGAAATAATCGCTCCAAAAGTAAAAAAACAATGTGTCCCCCCCCTCTAACTTTTGAACCATAAGTTTAGAAAATATGAAAAAAATCTGAAAAGTAGAATTTTATAAGGACTTTCTAGGAAAATTATTTTGAACTTGATGGAAAGAACAGTTTTTGTACAAAAAAGACAAAAAGGTTCTACAAAATAATTTCTGGACAAGTTTGTAGTATAATCTATGCAAGCATTTTTTTAAACTCATAAGTGGGTACACTTATTGTGACGGACGGGAAACTACGGAACCCTACACTGAGCGTGGCCCGACACGCTCTTGGCCGGTTTTTTATAGCTACGCTCGGTGGACGCACACTAATGAGCGTTTGAGCTGGAATTGTTCGACGAGTGATCCGTGACGCGACCGAGACATCGTGTCTGTGAGCGGTGTCTATGTGTGCGTTGCTCGAGCGCGCTTTGTATGTAGATTGACTTCTGTACCTATGTATTTTGTGACGTTAGTTTTAGTATATGCGAAACACGTGTGTAGTATTTTTATGTAAAGAATCCATGTACAAAATTTCGTAACTGTATCATGAAAAATCACAAAGTTATAAGCTTGTTGTGTCAGCAAAATACATAGTAACGGGCCATCCAGGCGACTGAAAGGTTGTTTTGCACTTGCACCTAGCTGTTTGCTGGCGTCTAATGCCCGCTATGACCTGCCGTAACCTGTTTGTACTTAGCGTCGGGGGTGTCCAACTTGTGACCTTTTTAAATAATTTGAGAAAAAATATAACATGGCGTAAAAACTTTTGGAATCCATTCAGTTAATACAACTGCAACGGTCCAAGGTTCAGTTGAAAACCAGCGTCAGGCAACTGCTACTTTACTACGTAGCAGTTGCCTGATGCTGGTTTTCAAGGCTGACTGCCTGGCACTATGCTGAACTGGACCTATTTGGCGCAGCCGTGAGACACACAATGTTGATGTATTTTAAGTTTAGGATTCTGTACTATAATAATTGTTATCTCATTGTGTGTACCTGTGTACCAAATAAACGTGATTTTTTCTTTCTTTTCTTACTGATTCTGAACAAACCATATTCAGGTTTCGCATATTATGCCAACCATACACGGTCAAACCTGTCGTCCAATCGGTATGACACTACATGTTTGATCAAACAGATTTGACCGTGTATCGGAGCGACAACATGTTTGACGGCACAATCGAATTTCAATTCTTTTGGTTTGATCATACAGACTGGACCGTGTATGGGATGTCCAGTCGGTATGATAAAACCAAAAGAATTGAAATTCGATTGTGCCGTCAAACATGTTGTCAACATGTTATCACTCCTATACACGGTCAAATCTGTTTGATCAAACATGTAGCATCATACCGATTGGACGACAGGTTTGACCGTGTATGGCTGGCATTATACTAAAAGTATTGTTGTATACGTAATTGGTAACACATTACAACGAATTAATCACGAACAATTCAATTGAAGTCGGACCAATTTAATTGAAGATGAAGACACGTATTCAATTGGACTAGACTGCGTCTAGCTAGAATCAGTTATTCAGTCTCCGAGCTAGATTCAATTGGTAAGATACGGCGTTCATTGGCGCTAATTATTTTGTTAGCACTAAGATGAAGATGGACATCAAATATGATCTTGTAATTTGACTAACGTCAAGAGTTATCAGACAATTGATTTTTTGACTCTGAGCTTTACCATTCGATTGTTCTTTTGTAACAAATGTCCCAAATAAACCATACAGACAAAAAAAATTACAAGCCATCTTAAAGGGTTGTAGGCGTGGGCTTGCCGATGGCCAGCAATGGACAGCTCGCCGTCCGGCCGTCCAGTAACCGTCCGGACCGAGACCGAGTCGTTGACAGCGCGTAGTGTTCCACCAGAGCGCCTCAAAGATATGTCTGCAAAACCACAGGGACCTAGCAGGGCCGAAGCCTACTGAGGCCATGGGTTCGCTTTTGAAAGGAAAACCCGGAGTCCTAGAACGCCAGGCAAAGAAGACACAGGAGTGGATTTTAGTTAGTAAAAGTCCAACATGCCCTCCCTTTCTACCCTAGAATGGGAGAAGTCATTGGATGATTTCCCACCTAAAAAAAACCAAACGTATCTGTTCGCTTTTAGCGATAAGACCACTAATTGTTACACCGTATTAATTTTAAGCTCCTACTGTATTTTTTTATAGTGTAGGTACAATAAATAATATCATATCGATAATTATCAATACTCAAGCGACTGGATGGCTCTTGTACTAAGAATTTGTATAATGACTGACATTCGAATACCAACACAAAGTACAGAAGTGTATGAAGTGAACAGAGTGTGTCTTAGTATTGAATGACCGACTGAAATTGTTTTTTTCTTTCACGAAAGTATAAAGAGATGGCGTAACTCCACAGAGGTTAGGTTACAACTATCAATAAAATGTTAACAAAATAAAATACTAACTTTATGACAGTTGAAATATAAATAAAAAAAATATTGCAAAAGCAATGTCAGAGAAAAAAAAATGTATACATAATTATTAAAACTTTTTCTTATTCACTCTTGACTTATGTAAAATCCAAGTTAATTAGTAAATGACCGCTGATAGGATGTTCCCTTAAAATTTTGAGTTTTGATAACGATATTAACAATATTAACGGGCTTACTGCTATGCCGGAGGTCATGAGTTTGATTGCCATCCAGGACAAATGTTTAATTAATGTGATGAGTACGATCATTTGTTCTGTGTCTGGGGGTAATTTATTTCTAAAAAATTATATTAGTATGGTTATCAGTTGCCTAGTCACAGGCTCTGCTTAGTTGGGGACTAGATGGAGTTGTGGAATACATTATAATTAAGGGCCAAGGTCCCGAAACGTGCCATAAAACAGTGATTTTCTGAGGCCTACTCCTCCGTAACGGCTAGGTCAATTGGTTTGGTAAAAATATATGTTTATTATAGATTCATGAACAATAATATCAACATTTGATTTTTTCGTGCAATTAATACTTTTGTCAAAAAAAAAAATTTAGCAATTTCGCAACTTTTCGCAACTTTTCCCTACTCCTTCGAAACGGCTTGGACCTTTAGAAACATTTTTACATATAAAAATTGGTGGTTAAATATTCTTCAAAGTGAACATTGCATATGTAAATCAATCAATATCTCGCAGAGAAAATGGATTTAAAGCGCTTTCCGGGCGCTGCTGGCCGCAAATAAATGCACAGATTTGCGTACTGCCGCCTAGGCGAGTGCGAGAGTTGCGTTCACATAATTTCGGCCAGATGGTTCAAGGGACTATACGCCTTAATAACTTCGGACAAATGACATTAGGCAAATAGGTCGAATTCATTACTGAAATATCCTAAAATAAACTAACGGAAATTCACCGACAATTTGTCTCTCTGTCTAATACCAATGACGCATGCACTGGTGTAGGTACCGATAAGCTAGGCAGGGTAGGGCCCCCGGGCCCCCAAACTCGGGGGGCCCCAAGCTGATAAATCTTTTACTGAACTAGTTAAAAATTCTCCAACCTTTAAAATCTAAATAAAATAGGTCGCAACACTAATAATGGTAACTCAATTTAGTCAGTAAAATTCTGTCATTCTCTCCTGGGTGAAGACCCAGACTATAAGGAGATATTTGATGATTTCTCACGTAAAAAAATCGCCTTGATTTTTTTTTTTGCCCCATGTCTTAGTGTCAACTCACACCAAAAGAGCGTCGAAGCGCAGCGAAGCGGAGCGCAGTTTCAGTGTCATATGAATTTTAACTTTATTTTCATTTCTATAATACTTATTATCGCATGAGAAACTCGAACGAGTCACGCGGATGCCCGCGGCGCCGCGGGAATTCCAGCGAATTCTATGAACGGTAAACGGGTCGCTGCCCTTCGCCGCTCTTTCGGTGTGAGTTGACCCTTACGGTCATTTACCTACGCCACTGGACACAAAAATAGCTCTAGTGTCAAGAAACGAGTACTATTTTGACAGATAGTAACACTGTGTCATTATTTACCTTGTTTGACGTCATTTACGACAGACTGGTGTAATACAGACATATTTTTAACATTTTCCTTAATCGACACCGATTTAATCTTCACCTTGTTACAAAATAATTGCTTCATTAAGCTAATTGGGCACATACTTGCCTTTGTTTATCTTTATATTAAACTGGTTTTTGCCAGCGGTTTCGCTCGGTTTCTGCATACAAACTTTGGTCCACCGCATTAACCCTTTAGGGGATGAATTTTGGGAAATCCTGTCAGCGCTCGCCTACATCATAAAAGGAAACCTTGAATAAAATTTTACTCTAATAGTTTTTTTTTTATAATTGATATAAACTAATGGTTGACTGCGATCCCACTTGATGATAAGCAGCGATAAAATCTTTGATGGTGAGGCGCACTAGTTTATTAAGCGCCTATTCACTCTAGCCTTGAAGACACCCAAATTATAATCGGACGGGAAGACCGCAGCAGGCAAACTGTTCCAGTCCTTCGACGTACGCGGTATAAAAGACGAGGCGAAACGCTTAGTCCGGACAGTAGAGGTTTCAACAACGTAAGGGTGAATATTCGCCGTACGTCGGGTTGTCCGATGGTAGAATTGCGATGGCGGAATGTGCGGGGTTACCATGACATTCAAAGTAAGATTGTTTTAATATTGTTTCAGTGTGGGTAAGAGATGGCGCTAGATAACCTGTATAGCTCTGTCTCTTACCCACACTGAAACAAGATTAAAACAATCTTACTTTAAACGTTATGGTCTAGGTCCAAGTCATGCAATTCCTGCGCACACTCTCCAAAATACATCCTGTAGAACACCGAAAGGCTGGCTACCCTACGCCTGTGCTCAAGGCTTATAATTTCGGTTGAGCGTTGTCAGTCAGTCTGTTTCTCCATTTATAAATAGATCATTCTTCTACACATGTGTTTGTCACCAACTGCTTCTAAACAAACGGCTGGACTGATTTAACCGCTCGAGTAATTTTGTGTGAGTATTTAGGTCCCTGGATGGTTTGAAAATACAATTAAACCAGCAAGGTTGCGCTAATAGTACTTTTTTTTCCTTAAAATGTGACAACTTTCGGGCAGGACAATGTCTGCCGGGACCCCTAGTTTTTGTATACAGTGTGGAAGGTATAAGTTTCCGCAACCTCTAGGGGCTTAACGAAACGGCCAAATGCGATCAGGACTCACGCACGAATGGTTTCGTACCGTCAGCAGCAAAAAACGGCAAAAAAAAAATCACGTTTGTTGTATAGGTGCCCGCCCCCACTTAATATTTATTTTATCCTTTATCTTCTTTATTTTTATTGTACACAAACAATTTATACAAACAGTTAAAAAAGTACAGATGATGTACATTGGCGAGCTTAACCCACAACTGTTTTTAGTACTCGTATTTTTTTTTCTTATAATGGATAGGCTTGCGTTTGACCATAATCTCACCTGATGGTAAGCGATGATGTGGCCGATGATGGAGCACGCTTGCATAGAAGCAATCTATTCACTCTTGACTTAAAGACCCCTAGGTTATAGCTAGCTAGCTATTTTTGTTACAGCGGCACCAGAAATACTTTCAACTGTCTAGCTATCACGGGGCCTGGTGATAAACGGACAGACAGACAGACGGAAGGACAGCGCAGTCTTAGTAATAAGGTCCAGTTTTACCATTAGGGTACAAAAAAAAAGGCAACGAAAAAGCCGATGAACTTGCACGGGCTGGGGCTCAAGGTCATCAGATAGGTCCAGAACCCTTCTGTGGTATCTCAATGAACCAGGCCATGCAGACCCTTAAGGGCAACTTATTTGGCGATTCAAAAAAGCGCTGGTTGGTACAACCAGGTCTGCTACACGCCAAATCTCTCATAGAAGGCTACTCACAAAAACGAACTGCCGAGCTTCTTGAGCTTAGCAGGACGAACATCTGTGCGATAGCCCGCGCCTTAACCGGCCACTGCAAACTAAACAGACACCAATTTCACATGAAACTGAGTGACACTGATGTTTGCCGGTACTGCAATCAGGAGAGGGAGACGCCTAAGCACCTTTTGTGTGAATGCGGGCCCCTTATCCACAAACACAGTGTCCATCTGGGCCGACACATTATTCGCCCGGAGGAGATTAAAACTCTAAAAGCTAGGAGTATTCTAAATTTCTTGGAAGCCTCCGGACTAAAAGAGTTACTCTAACAAGGTGGCGAGTCACAATAGATCTTTTAGGTCGCAGTGACTACATCCCCTACACTATGGGTGATGCATAGCCCCTTATCTTCTAAATAATAATAATAATAAAACCCTAAAAAATATTGGAGCAAGACGGTGTGTTATTTCGCAGGCTTTGCTTTGAGCAATTTTGCTTAGAACAAAGCGAGCAAAGGATGTAAGTAGCATAAAAAATAATAAGAGTTTAATATGCACAATAACGGCATAAGCCACAGTACAATGTGACATTGATGTACAAATTACAGTAGAAACGTCACAATAACACATGGTAGACACTACATTTGCGTAAACTGTTGACTTAATAGACTCTAACCCAAACAAAGCGAGTCGTGATCGTCTCATTAGTGTTATTTTACAAGAATACATTATTACGTGCATTCTTCAACGTTCTAAGCGCAAGCATGACATTTAAGAGCGAGCAACTGGAGGTACATTTTCTTACAACTGCTCTTACGTGATTATGATGTTATTACACATCTTACTTCAGATATTTTGGATACATAGATATCTTGTGGATTTTATCTAGACTTCAATAGAAATCAAAACATAAATTTGTGTAAAACAAATCCAGAAAAGACCTCTGAAAATCTGCTATTTTACGTAAACTTTGGCTCTTTATAATCTATTAATTTAATAATAAAATTATAAAAAAGTAGGTACATCCATAAAAGCCTTGCACATTCAATCGAGATTTATCATTATTTCTAAAAACTTTTAAGGGTTTTAAAAAAACACGTATTTGATGGAACAAGTTTGGTGAAATATTCGAGTAAATCACGGAATTACCGAACGCCAACAGAGTTTTCAGGCGTTCTCTCTGTTCTAACACATTGCCTCTTCATCAAACATCGCGTTGGATTGCGTTAGATGAAGCAACAAACTTTTAAATCATGCTCGAAGTTGACGATAGGCAAGTGGAAAAGACCGTTATTATGGATAGGCTCTTGTTTACCTACTTGTGTACCTGATGGTAAGCGATGATGTGGCCGACGATAGAGCACGCTTGCCTATTCGGACCGCTTAGTTTGTTAGATATAAGTTTTGTTATGCATTTATACAACATTATTTTTAGTATAATTATGCGAAACTTGAATATAATTGGTTCAGAATCAGTAACTGAATCGATTCCAATATTTTTTACACCACGTTATATTCTTTGCCAAAAATGTTTAAAAAAAAAGGTCACAAGTTGGACACCACCGACACTAAGTACATTTCACAGCAAATCTTAGCGGCCATTATTATTTTAAAAGTTTTTTAAACCTAAATTAAATAATAGGGATAAGGTAATCTATTCCGATATTTTTTGTTTAATTATAATCAAGGTCTAGTCGATTCTTCTCTCGTGTCTGTCTTACAAACCGGACGTGAGTGATTTTTTATTTTAGTTTAGTTTTTGCGACTGTCTCGTTAATGTAAGAGTCTATCTCATAGAACTAGCTTCAATTTGTAAGGTGTATTAAGACTGGACGCTCGCGACTTCATACGAATTTCGACTCTATCTTATCAGACGGTAGGAACAAATTCCCTTATCAACTACCTGCTAACCTTATTTAATAATAATAGTGGTAGGTACTTTATGGCAAACTTTTCTAAAATTTGCGAGGCCTGGCTTCATTCTAAAAGTTTCGCGCAGCAATGCATTTTATTAATTTGATGCTGTTGGGGTAATAGAACACCAAAGAGAAACATCATTTTAAGGATTTAAATAATAACTGTTTATTATCCTTTTCTTTATGTTGGAAGGTGTGTTTCAATAATATCACGTGAGACGTGTGCTCCTAAGCAAGGCTAGTAGAATACAGTAACTATAACCACACTAGGGATTTCAGTCAAGTGCTGACGAGGGGCTTAGACCAATTGAATACAATATTTATGGTTGAAGCAGGATGGATTTGTTTTTGTTATATTCCAACAGATGCTACTCTTGATTTCATCGAAGATATAGCGTGTTCAAGTTTCACGGCGTAACAATAATTATTAAACTTATAATATCGGTAGGTCTGAAAATGGCTGTTTATTACCCTCCTACCCCACCTACCCATTTCTTTAGCAATTTATGTGACAGAAGAATTACGTTTGCCGAGTTAGCTAGTATTTTAATGAACGTCCATTAAGGAATTCCGTCACGTTTAATAAGTAACGGATGCAAATTAATCGCTCGCTTGCCTTAGCAAGAAATTGATTAAATGCATTATAATTTAATACACAACGCAACTAATTTTACCGTTGTGTGAGCTTACTGCGTCGAATCTCAAATATGTTCGAAAAGAAAGGAAGAAAGATGTCTTGGCGGAGCTGTGTGGGAGAAGTCAACGAATGGTCTCTAGCTCATTGGTCCACCTAGTGGGAGGCCTACCAACGTTGTGTCTTCCGGTACGCGATCGTGACACTCCAGAACCTTTCATCCCCATAGACCACATATTTTGCGAACTCAGTCCACTTAAGTCACTGCTACTTTGTAGGTATATACCACCGAACAAATACAGTAAAAATTTAACAAATCTTGTAAGAGAGTAAACTATTACTACTACCATGGTGGTCTAATTTAAATTAAAAAATACAATACATCTTATTCGGATCAATTACAAGTTATCCAAATCTTATTAAAATCTAGCGGCCCGTCCCGGCTTCACACGTGCAATAAATATAGCCTATGTTACTCAGGGTGAATGTAGCTTTCCAATGGTGTAAGAATTTTTGAAATCGACACAGTAGTTTTTGAGTTTATTCGTTACATACAAAAATACAAATCTTTCCTCTATTAGTATAGATAAAGAGTTAATTTTACGTGATTTATCATATCGATTTATCCGATTATGTAAATTTTCAGTCATTACCATGAAGGTGCCAACGCACGATAAACTTGTAGAGACAATCATACATTTACCGACGACACTCTGTCATCTGATATCAAGCCAAAGGAAGAATTGAGGCGGGCAGATTTGCCAGGCACTTAATCTTGTACGTGAGCGTCGTTAGTAATTGGCCAAAACAATAGGGAGCGATGGACACCGGTGTTGCTACTACAAGTAGTTTAGCTACAGAAGCTACGAGCCTTGAGCGAGTTTGTTTAACGTTAATACGATCGATACGTTCGCACGTTTATGACGTTTGGCGCTCCGATTGGCTTGCCCCAAGCTCATAACCAATCAGAGTGCCGTGCCTTGAGCGAGTTTAGTTAACATTAACACGATCAAAACGTTTGCACGTTTATGACGTTCGGCGCTCCGATTGGCTTGCTCCAAGCTCGTAACCAATCAGAGTGCTTTGAGCAAGTTTGTTTAACGTTAACACAATCAACATGTACGCACGTTTATGACGTTCGGCACTCTGATTTGCTTGCTCCAAGCTCGTAGACCAATCAGAAAGCCTTGAGCGAGTTTGGTTAACGTACACGATCAACACGTTAGCACGTTTATGACGTTCGACGTTCCGATTGGCCCGTTCCAATCAAATAGACAAAGCCGGTAAACGTTTCGAACTACCCTCGTAGGCTTGTTCACGTTCAAAGTGTTGCATGGATTTGGGTGATATTAGGGACATAGGTAGATCATCCGTGTCATATTTTATATCCTCGGAGTGCGTGCCCCTGTATCCGGATAAAACTATTAGACAAAAAATATTAAAAAAAAATCCGAGATCTTGGTGATCTGATTATAAGAATTACTTACACAATAGGAATTATAAATTTTTCCTCACAAATATTTGTATTTAAATGACCTGCAGTGACATAACGATAAAACAAATATTGATAGATAACTATTTGCGACTTCTATCAAGGGTTGCCGTCCGGATCTTTTCGTAGGGTTTTGGGCATTCTGATACAAATATTATACTGGCGCGCAGGTTTGCATAGTGCAAAAGAAAATTATAAAATCACTCTGTTTAAGGCGTACTGCCAGACATTGTACACTTGCAGCCTGTGGGTCCGCTATATGTAGGCTTTACAATGGGTTCCGTAGAGCATAGGAGATGTGTGCAAAGGCCAACATCAACTGCTTTACGGCAAAAGTGCGCACAGGGCTGAGCAGCCCCTGTGTGCGAAGTGTGCGGCGGTTTTGAACACAGGCACTGGCTGGGGTCGGCTCGGCCCTGAGTGCGCAATAGTGTCCCTCTGTTGCTGTCCCTGTGCTCCAGCAGCCTTCTAAACACCATAACGGAATGGGTTGAGTGTTAGTAGGATACTTCTTACCTACCATATTCTACTGCCCCACAATAGATTGTGAGCTGTGGGTGTATAGAGTGAGGTAGACACAGTTCGGGTGGTGTTCTTTTTAATGTGGTTTAAGGTATTAACATAGTTTTGAGCTTTACTAACAATTTTATAGAATTATCTGAAATCATTATTATATTATTTAACACTCAGGGCCTGTCCGCACAGCGATATTTCACCGCGAGGTTTTTATTCTTGCTTAGTGTATTCCGCGATCGGTATTACACTAGTACGCACTGCAAATAAATTTCGTACGATTTTTGTCAGTTCAATGCTGTTCCCGGCTAAGACGCACACAACTAGCTAGCACAACACACTAGAATGGACAATCCGTTGCAGGACTGAGCAAAACGCGCGAATTTTATTTCGCAGTGCGGACATAGCCATAACTACTGCTACTGCGCGAATGTTTTGTACTATACTGCACAAAACATTCGCGCGAATTTATTTCCGCACCGCATCCCGTCAAATCTGCATGAAATCACAGATTTCTTTAACGCGCGATTTTTTATCGCCTGTGTGGATAAAGCCTCGCGGTGAAATAAATATAATGTTATGCGGTTTACCGCTAGAAATATAGGTACTAACATGTTACCAGTAAGCCCTGAAAATTCCGGATTTTTGTTGATTTGATCTGATAACCTTACTCCCACCCATTGGTGGAGCGTCTGACGCAATAAGTCGCCCAACTGATTGCCGTGACGTCATCTTTGAGAAGATTATTATGATGTACTGTTTATTCAATGTGGCTGTGTTTATTGATAAAACAAAAAATGTTCTATTATTAGATAATAACATCGATAAATGTTGATATTGATTTGACTGGACAGTCTATTACATTAAGATTATGTCTGCGAGAGATTGCTCTGTGCGATAAGATCGCTTGCTTATTATCATTATATGTAACACATAATATGATTTAAAAGAGTGTGCATGGAGTTTCTTGCACGTTCTTCTCCATAGAGACCTACTCTTTGGAACGTGCAATTTAGCTTCACATGGTCTATTTGAAATAAATGCTTTGACTTTGACTTTGAGATGTACAACAAAGTGTTTAAATAAAATATACAAATAAAATTGAATGTTTCATTATTATTTACATTTAAATATTAAAATTATAATAAGATTATGATGGGACCGTAAGGTACAAGCCATAAGAACTCAGATAACCCTAGCATGTTTGAGTTTTTTAGAATGGTCTTGATGAGTAGGTATAATTAATACAAGATTATTCGTAAAACACTAACAGCTTTGCAGAACTATGTATTACTAACTTCATAAACAACAACAAGATTTCGTTGCTCTATCTAACACATTTCGACTTTGTATTTTGATGTGCCTCCCTACGACGCGACGCAAGCGCATCAAACACCCCCGCCGCTCGATCCCCGCTCCCCTCCGTTATTGTACTATCGCTTGCTTCGCATAGAGTTCGTAATAATTTAGAACGTGCAATTTAAATATTTTTTTTTTTATGAAATTTTGTTGAACTAAAATATGATAAATTTTAAAAGTCATAGAACAAAAGTTATTGTTTATATGTTAGTAACATAGTCCTGAGAGGTTGCCAGTGTTTTTCAAATAACCCTTTAGAATTATAAAAAATGCAGTTTGTTGTATGTTTGCTTGTTTCTTTGTTCCGCTTATTTCTGAAATGGCCGGACTGATTTAGGGGATTTTTAATATCGTGCGGATTTCATCACGCGGATTTGCTCCGCATGCGTATCCTCCACAAATGTCCTTTTCATACAAGTATTTTTTGTAATGCGGGGCAATCCCGCATGCGTGATGAAAACCGCATGATATTAAAAACACCCCTAAACATAACTAATCTCATTGGTAAATAGCTGATGTTATTAAGAGTAATTTAGGCTACTTTTATTTTAGAAAAAGCAATTTAGTCAAAAACCAAATGGCATTGTACTTTTTTTTTTGCTACCCCGTTCCTTCGTTGTCTTTCATACCGGGGCCGAGCCTCCCTTTCGGAACTTGACTCTTGGCCCCTGCCGGGCCCCTACGGTTGCTGACAACCATTGTGCTGGATTACGAGTCTGATGTAGACCAAGTCGCGAGCCCCATGCTTATCACAGATATCATGTGAGACAACTTAGTCTTGTTGTAGACTAGACAAAATTGACTTAGACTTACCTTTCGCTGTTATATCTGCCATCGAAACCAATCACTACTCCTTTCTGGATCTGACTTGGATTGCAGACCTTCTTCAAATATGAGCATAGACCCTGGAAACAAAAAAAAAAAAAACTTCAAGATTATCGGATTGTTATTAGTTAAGTAGTATTGTTAGCCAAGTATTTTCAAAGTCCGTTTTTGTCAAAAAACATTTTACTCATATACAGGGTTATTTGCAAAACAATAATAACCTTGCAGGACTGCATTATTAACATCATAAACAACAAATTTTGTTTTATGACTCTTTACAACCTAATTAATTTACCAAAAACAAACTTTTAAGATCTCGTTGTTCTATCTAACACATTTCAACTCTGTATTTTATTATACCTACCTACGCCTGTACGACGCAAGCGCATCAAGCACCCCCGCCGCCAGATCCCGCGCCCCTCCGCTATTCTACTATCGCTTGCTTCGCTTATACTCCTTAATTTTAATTCTGTATGAAAATCTGATGAACTAAAATTTGATAAATTTAAAAAAAAATCATAGAACAGAAGTTGTTGTTTATGATGTAAGTAAAATTATAATTAATTATTCAGAGGTTGCCAGTATTTTACAAATTACCCTGTACACTTAGTGAATGCCATAGACAATTCGGACAATAGCAATTCGGACAGCGGTAAACTCCTTTGTAATTACGTTCAATGAAGCACTGTATAAGTGCAGTTGGTGCGCGAATGCCCGTTTATAATAAGACGATTGTAATATAAGCGTCGAGGACGTTCTCAATATGAACGTTTTGCATACTCAAACAAAAAAAGTCTCTTATTTCATTCTTTCTAGGTTTAACTTAACTAAAATTAGGTGAATAATCTTTTAGAGTAGTTTTGAAAACTAAGGGTGTGTCTACATCAGGCAAATGCGCCGCTGACGAGCTGCGTGCGTGAATTTTAAGTTCACGCACCGTTCCTGCGCCGCCCACGCGTTTTCGCGTGCTGATTCGCTCCGTACGCAAGAGCCACACGCTGCACATACTTCCTCTCACTTGCAGGCATACAGGATAAAATCAAATGGAATTGAATGTGCGCGACTTTGCGCGACACAAGCTCTTCGCGTGCCAGATTCTCTCCGATCGTAAATATACAGTATGAAAGCAAACAGAACTGCATGACCGCCCACTGTGCAAACCTTGCCTGAGTTGCGCTAAAGAGGTTCGCCAAACAATTGCAGTAACCGCACGCGAGCAGTGCACGAGTGGCTAGCGTGCGGGACGCTAGCGGCGCATTCGTGGTGTATTCACCAGATGTAGACACACCCTAACAGACAACCTCGAAGATTATTCAATTTATAACAGACAATCGTAAAAGTTCTGGTATTGACTTTCACATTAGATTTTATTGAAAGATAATGACGCCACATAAACATTTAAATGCATCCATGACTGTAATGAAAATGTAGATACATTGCAATTGCTCTACGATACAAACGAATGACTATAGAGATCAAATCAACGAAACTAATATTGTAAATCTGTGATCAATATCATCCATCGTAATGTAAGATATACCTAATTCTTCTGGAAATATCCACATGCTCACTTCATTTCTTGCTATTTTCATTCCTTGCTTCTATAAAGTTACCCCTTTCAGCTAGGTATGTTATTTATTCATGTAAGGGTGGAAAACATCCAATGACTTCTCCCGCTCTGAAAGACATTATATAGTCCAAAATAACCTTAGCATCTGTGACCTTAGGACATGTCACAGACAAGGTAAATGCATAGGATTTCCTTCCTCAATTATTTGTTCAGCGGCATAATTTCGAACACATTGTATTGGAAACAAATTCGTGACTACATGTGATCCTCAGTCTGGTCGGGCGAGGCGGTGATATCGGGGGATTTTAGGGGTCACTTGTTTCTCAACTTTCTTGCCTTCTGCAATCTTTGTGACCTCCATGTCATGTCAAGCGCGTTCTATTATACATGCTAGCTTCTAGCTTTTGTTTCTTATACTAAGTATGTTTATATTTAAGGTCCTATACTATCCTAAGGCCTAATCTATCTCCAACAAAATTGGATTAGCGGTTTAGACGCGAAAATGTAACCACACAAGCAGTTACTTTTTTATATAATCTTTACACCACTAATTTTCAATTGGTACAAATACTTAAAGGGCTTATTAGAAAAGGTATTGTTATTATTTAAGTAAAGTCTCAATAAATAATATTCATTAACAGCAAAGTTATGAGCGTTTGTATATATCCCAAAATGACACTCAGTCTAGGGAAATATTTTACAGGCTGTTGATTATGAATGAATGAATGGCGATGAAAATATTTTATTGAAAAAAAGAGAAAAGAGCTTGATACATATCAATTGAAACCCCGGATCCTGAGCTTGGTAGCACCTATGTTACAGGAGTCTTCACTCGTTTGTGGAACATTAATAAAAATGGAAAAACACTGCGCGTAGTATTTTCTAGTAGCAATTGTAATGAATAATTGATTCAATTATAAATTTACCAATCATGACAAATCGTGGACAATTTTGAAATTCCGTTTTTTTTTACTTTTGACTGCACAAATATGATGAGTAACGGGAACGGACAGAGTCAATTTTTTTTGTACTAATTAAAAAACAGGGGTGTATAGTTTCCCACTATTTTCAAGCCTTCATATTCTCCTTCCCATCCTCTCTGTCTAGGGCGAGAGTCAGATTTACCCCACGAACATGATCAGACCACCTTCGCCGCAGCCGACCTCGACGTTGCGGTGACGTAGTCCTTCTTCAGGTGTCAGTGAACTTCCTATCGCATTTAAATTATTCAATTCTCATTTTGGAAGGCCTTTCCAGACATAAATATTTTAAACGTCGCTTTCATCTTATCTTTCTGGAATGTCAAGTGGAAGGTTCAAATACGAAATTCACTGATTACGTTATCACAACATCACCTCCTGTAGCGATGTACTGTAAAATGTTATATTTATATAGCCAGTATCTCTGTTCATTAGTCTGGCATAATTTTTAACAGTGATGATGGAAGTGGTTTATATTTCGCGTTAATTTATTAGGGGCTGCCTTGACCTGGCCAAATGGTTTCCGCATGTTCGATTTATGGTAGCAGATTTTTTCAATATAGACCACGCATGGATGAGGGTCTCCAGGCAGAAAGTAGGTTTAGGCAGATGATATTCACTTTTACTGACTAGAACCACACCTGTCTTTCAGTTGTCCTTTGCGTTCTAGGAATATGAGTTTCCTTTTAAGAAAATCCTCGTGAACGTAGCGGACATCGGTCTTACTGGCATCTACCGTTTGCTGACATCTCTTGAGGAGCGCACGGAACACAACACGCTGTCGACGATTTGGGCTCGGCTAAACAGTTACCGGGCGGCAAGCTATCCGTTGCTCGTTGCCTACCGTGGCTAGTAGTTGGGGTGGAGTAACGGCGACCAACTGCTATTCCCTTCGCTCCGGACCATGGCCTGAATCATGGCGCGAAAGGTCGCGTAGTCATAGCCAATGTTCCACAGGGGTGGCCCTAGTACTGATCCCTGCGGGATACCACACGACATCTAAAGCCGTTTCCACTCTTCTAGGTGACCGGAGTAGATGACGAACCTGTCCGTCTAATAGGCTTCGATCACAAGATGGAGGTAGGTCGGCAGCCGGTGATACCAGAGTGCGTCCCTGGTGTGTCCCTACTGCAACTCCGGGGCATGGTATTAAAGGCATTGGAGGTGTCTAAAGACATCGCAACGATGACCCTACTTCAGGACACAGCATGCTGAGGGTTTTCACGATGGATCGTGACTCTTGAGGGCTTGCATGCGCAATTGCGCATGATGGCGTCCAGAGTGGAGAAGCCCCGCTGATTGTTCGCAAAGGGCAACTGATGGAACACTGTGAAATTTAGTCAGTAAAATTCTGACACTAACTCTCGCTCTTTCCAGAGTGAGAGAAATTATTTGATGAATTGCTACCTAAAAAAAATAGGTAAAAAAAACTATGTGTATTTTGCTAGAAACAACGGAAAAGTCTTTAAGAATAGAAGAAAATGAAGAATAAAATGAGTATCACTTACCTTAAGATTTTACTTTAGGCCTGAAACTGCGTAAAGCTGACGCCCGCGGGGTTTCGCACAAAATTGCTCCGTTGCGGGGCACCGGGGAACTTCTTTATGGAACCTCACGGGCGGCCGCTTCAGTCTCAGGTTTCAGCCCTTACAGTACTTAAAATCTCAGTTTAATAGAATAATATAGCAAACCTGTGCAGTCTGCAGTACCACAACGTCGTTCATAGCTTTGTAGCCAGGTCCCATGCGTGCCCGCAGACCAGCCGTGCCGAACTTCAGCCGCTGAAGCATCGAGCCACGGAGCTTGTCCCAGCGAGCATTTTTGATGTCGTCAAGGACCTCGTTGCGGGTTATTGGGTTCTGTAGACAATATTATTTAATCTTAGTAGCTACGTACTTAACAGACGAAATATAAGTCCAACATTATTCAGTAGAATATTCAATCTAATTATTAATCTTTTGACCAGGGATGTTATGGATATGAAATTCCGGATACGGATTGGATACAGATATAGAAATGATTATTATACCGGATAGGGATACGGATATGAAATTATTTCGGATTATCCGTTAGTTTCGGATAATTTCGGTTACGGATATTAGATTTTTAAGGAATTTCAGAAGTAAAATATAAATACTATTTATATTTTACGACGCGACACGTTATGACAGCCTGTCACAACAACAATACAGCGTGTCGCAATTAGGCTCCGCCCCTATTCGATATTATCCGAAACTTTTCGGATTCGGTTTCGGTTCGGATATTATTTTATATCGGATATCCGATAGTTTCGGTTACGGTTATCTAACATCCCTGCTTTTGACCGCTGTGGCGTGTCTTATACTCTACAACTCCTACGTCGGATATATTCGACAAACACTCTAGCGTTTATTTCGCCAGGGTCGCGCATCAAAGAAAACATACTCCAACTCGTCAGCTATAGGGATTGAAAATCTAAACGAGATGGAATACCTAGTCGTAAATAAACGACCCTGGCGTATAGGACACGAAAACTCTCGTTAGTCCAATTTAGTTAAAGGTTCGGTAGTTAAAAGGTTAATTATTAGGTTAAATAAAGAAACCAAATTTTAATTACATTATGTAGACTTCATCCTACTCGTATTTCAAATATCTGTGGATGGGTGGGAGAGCACGTCAAGCCGGTTGTCATTAGAGGTTTGCACCGGAGCGAGATTTCAACAACCGATTGAATTCACCGGTGATTGACCAATCTCCGGAGAAAAACCGGAGGTCACCGGAGAATAATGAAATTTTGTTTCTTTTTTAATTTATACATTTAAAATGAAGAAATAAGAATAATTAATTGATTTAATCATTTATTTAAAAAAAAAACGTTTTATAAAGACAATAAATGCTGATTTTGGTTTAAAAAACACAACATATCAACAACAGCGTCATAGCGTAACATGTTTCTTCTGTCATTATGTACTCGTATTTGTCCTGTCGTCGAAAATACTCTCTCTGACCTTACAGAAGTAGCAGGCACAGTTAGGTATTTGAAGGCTATTTCGTCTAATGGCTTTATATGTTTATTGAATATCAACGATTGCATCACTGCTTACCATCAGGCGGGATCGCAGTCAAGTACTAGTTTATAACAGAAAAAAAATAAAAAATAAAAAAAATCCAGAATTGCACTACTTTATCCCAATTGTGGCTTTTTTCAGGATACGGTGTTTCCGTATTCATTTTGATGAAGCGGATGTCATATCTGCATTACTGGTGTTTCTTTTTAGAAATCCAAGCAAATCCGGGCGACCAGTTTCTCATGTAGGTACTATTTTCACTTGACGTGGCTATTTCTTCTGCGCTTTGAGATATGCTTCGGATCCGGAAAATATTATTTTATTCTGCCTTTACAGCATCTTTAGCAGCCAATTTATTTATTTAATTGATTGTTGAATGTGTCTTTTATTTTATGTTAATTTATTTTATAAAAAAATAAGATGCGACGATCACCGGAGATCAATCGGTGAATTACCGATTATTTCAATCGAGTACTTTTACCGGTAAATCTCCGGTGATTCTCCGGTACTCACTGCTCCGGTGCAAACCTCTAGTTGTCATTTGTATATTATTGGGTTGTGAAGGTCAGATACTTAGAGCAATGGTAACCCAGTTTTCTTCTAAGCTTATCGATGCCAAAACTAGCGCCCGAAAAGTGCCATAAAACAGTGACTTCCTGAAGCCTACTCCTCGGTAATGGCCAGGTTAATAGGTTTGAAAAAAATATATGTTTATTATAGATTCATGAACAACATTATCAACATTTGATTTTTTCGTGCTATTAATAATTTTGTCTAAAAAAAAAAATTTGCAATTTCGCAACTTTTCCCTACTCTTTCGAAACGGCTTGGATCTTTAGAAACATTTTTACACTTAAAAATTGGTGGTTAAATATTTTTCAAAGTGAACATTGCATATGTAAATCAATCAATATTTCGCAAAGAAAATGGATTTAAAGGTCAGCCGCGCGCTTTCCGGGCGCTGTTGGCCGCAAATAAATGCACATATTTGCGTACTGCCGCCTAGGCGGGTGCGAGAGGTGCGTCCACATAATTTTGGCCAGATGGGTCAAGGGACTATAAGCCTTAAATTCCTTGCCTTGCCGAGTATTCGGCCACGGCAATGCTGTCCGCTGATGCTGTCATAAGTTCCTATATGAACAGGTAACAGGGCATGAGAAGCAGGATGGAAGGTGGGACATGGTCTGCGGAGAGACGCCGCGCAAACACTGAAGATCGGAACCGTCCGAGAACTCCCTTCTGTGAAGATTGTATTTGCTGCGCCCAACTTGGGTGCGGAGTCTGTTTAGAGTTTTCCAGATTGGCCATGGTAACCCGTGTCCAGGAGATAGGCTCTTCGATGGCTCGATTAAATCATCAGGAGGTTTAAACTTCTCGCGCCAGAGGTCGCATCTCTCCGAGATGGTGTTTCGAGTTATAGGTAGGTACCTAGTATGCCTAAGTACTCTATGCTACCTACCTAATTACCAATGTACCTACCAACCTACTTACTCAGGTACCAACCCTACCTACCCTATTCAAATTTCCTATTTTTTTTTTACTTTTAAATTTCCTGTTACCTGTATAATAGCAAAAAAAGAATGATTAAAATTGGTCTAGTTGTTCTTATATGGTGACTTATACTACTATATTACTACTTATACTACTTATACTTATACGTGACCAGGAAAAATGGAGATTATTTTTTAAATATAACTTTAATTGTCCTGAGATCCACAAGTTTACATCATTATTGTATGATGAAAAAATAATAGGTATGTCTTCAGATGATTTATCAACTGATAATGATTATTATCAGAGTATTAACTTCAGCTTTATTAAACTAATAGAATCTAAAACTGAAAATGATAATAAATAGACAGATTATATTAGATAAGGATAAAACAACTGAGAACATGCCATATACTCGAAATAATTGATAATTTCTTAAAGTTTTTACAATTTTTATCTCAGGCTTTGTTGTAAAACTGATAATACACTTTGGTACTTCACCAATGAAGCCATACACAGAGACTTAATTCATTAAACCCCAAGTAAACGCTCATTTAGAATGTTCACTCTCTTATTGCCTTTCTATTGTGTCTCTAATTATGGTATTTGAAAGGTCAAACTGTATAAAATCATTACTCTAACATTTTTTAGTAAAAAAAAATACTTTTAAAATTAAATGACATCGAGATTGATAAGAATAACGTTTTTGTCTATCCCAATGACTTTTAATTAATTAATTTTTAATCAAATAAATATATATATTTTTTAATTATTAAAAATATCATCGGGGTTGTTTACAATAACGATTTTACACAGTATAAATTAAAAAGGCTTTTTTTTTTAATTAGTTAAAAGCTGACAAAAAAATCCACCATTGGGGGGTAAAGAATCATGTATTCCATCCGTGGTATTCATTTGTGCGTTGATGTCAAAGAGCTGTGTATATAAAATAAGATTCCTAGTTGGTGTTGGTATCTTTAGAATAAACTGAAATGAATACTTGTGCACACAATGTGTCTTTATTACAATAGTCTAGGTCAGTAAATTTGCATAGGAATACAAACATACCACATTATATCACCAATACCTACCTACGAACCACAATATAACAGATATTGTAAGCATATTGGTAGGTTGAATTGTATATAATATAATATTACACTTGTAGTTACTGTTAACAGGCTATTTATTAGCATAAACAGCCCTATAATCTTCTCACTGCTGGGACTTACTTAGGGCACCTCTCTAAGAGTAGGAAGGGCCGTAATCCAAGACACGGGGCCAACGCAGATTGGTGGGTGGCACGTATTTTAGCATTTTTGGTTCTAGAACATGCCAGTTTTCTCACAATGGTTTAACCTGTTGTGTGCCAGAATGCACATCTACACGGGACTTGCTACATGGGCGTTTTTAATTTTGTCTCTAATTATGGTACTCAAAAGATTAAGACAGTCAAGAGGGCTCATCTTGATGGTGGTGGCTTAAAACTAAAATAACCTAGCCTCATCATCATCTTCCTGCCCTGGTCCCGTTTTATTTGGGGTCGGCGCAACACGTTTTTTTCTTCCATTCTGTCCTGTCACTCGTCACGCTATCACTAACTCCCTTTTCTTTCATATCGCTTCTCACACAATCCATCCATCTTTTCTTTGGCCTCCCTCTTCACCTCCATACATCCACATAAAATAACCTAGCCTAATTAAATGAAGAATAATTGTATTTAATTCATTAAACCCCAAGCGAACGCCGGCGTTCACGCACCTATTGTCTTTCTATTGTGTCTGTAATTCTCACGATTGAAAGGTTAACTAAAAAGCACAATAATGCAAATTAAAATAATTTGCAATCCTATCTCTTTAACCTTTTGAATACTGTAATTAGAGACACAATAGAAAGACAATGAGAGAGTGAACGCCGGCGTTTGCTTGGGGTTTAATTAATGAATCCCCTTAGATGACAGAGGAGCTGATGAGATGGAGTATTTGGTCGTGGCTGTGCGACCCTGGCGAAATAAACGCGAGAGTGTTTGTCGGATATATCCGACGTAGGCGGTTAAAATTACAGATTAATAAAACTACAGATTAATAAAATTACAGATTAATAAAATACTCTTCATAAGTGAGAAATTCAAATGCAATTATTTATCAACATTGTCTTGAAAAAGATCATTTATAATAATAATTTAATCTTCCTGACTGTAATCTGTATTACATTGACATTAATCTAAATTGACCGGCACAATGTAACTATGGCCAGAGGTCAAGGCGGACCAACGAGACCTCAGCATCAAGACATTCTCGAAATATTCCAGCACAAACCTTGTCATGTTTCAACCAGCTGTTTACCGCTGCATCTAGTTTCGCATCTCCACTGTCACAAACAGACATTTTTCTCAAGATTTTAATACAAAAGGTCCTCAAAAAAAATGTTCCAGAAGTATTAACACTGAGTGTAAACACGGACAACTGAATGTTACACAGTCAAGTTATTCGGTGAATTTGGTCACGAGTAATTCGACACTACTATTTGCGCGTCAGTTTCCGGACTGCACACAGAATTTACTGAATTATCGGTATCACGAACAACCACAAACTTCGGCTTCGGGAAAGATCACAAATTGAACTGCATTACTATTACAATTTTATTGTACGTATTTCGATAGGAATTTAAACTTTATCATATTGTGTTAAGGTCGATGAAGGTGGAATCAATTAAATTGACACGATTGACACTTTGGTACAATCAGCTGACAGCTGTATTGTTCGGATACACATCAATCTAAAAATTCTTAAAACAATTTTTGGTTTTTCATCAAATTAAGTTCTTTTTATTTTAATTATATTAAAATTTGATCCACAAATAATAGATACACAAGAGTTGTTTAAAAAAAAAAAAACATACAAATTGAACAAACCCAGTTCTTTCGGAAACGCCTGCAATCAAACAATAGCAAAGCTATATTTGCGATACAAGAGTATAGAAAAAAACAGGCGTTGGAAAAATTACATTGATGAACATTTTATTTTCAGGCGCAGAGACGGTACCTACCTAGCTAAGGGTTTACATCCGGATGACTTAATTTTGTGCTCGTATCTTTTTTCGTTTTGAACGCAACGTCTAAAGATTCTGTGTATTCTCATACCGTGTCATAAGTCAACAGTAGCCCTTGAATATGCGACAAGAACCGTTGTTAGAAGTATGAGGAACTGGGTGTTTAGTTCCTCAATCCTCCGATCTGTTGCCTGGTCTGGTCAACTATTCCATAATTGATTTTGGACGTTAGTATTTAGGTATGTTCTAAGTTAATTAAACGTGCGGAAACGTGATGCAGGATTTAGGCTTTTAGTTCCTGGCGTCATAGATGTCGCTACATGTTGTTTGTGAGCTGCGATGCCGCACTGGTCTCGAAATATATTCGCTCGCAATCGCAAGCCGGTGTTTTTCATCCATTTTAGTCATAGTAGCAGCCAAATGTAATATTAAAACCCTTCATGAATTCTACGAAATGTTTAGAAGTAAATTGTGTACCATTATCACAAACAATTATTTTGGGACAACCAAATTTAAGAAATATTTCCTTTTCAAAAAGTTTATTTATTACTCTAGTAGTAGCATTTATCATAGGAAAAATCCAGCAGTACTTAGTAAAAACATCAACAACTGAGAGAATATATTTATGACCAGAATAAGTTTTAGGAAGCATACCTATAATATCTACTGAAAGCATCAACATAGGTTTATCGACTTTTTTTAGGGATAATCATAATACCAAAAGGAGGACCTCTAACAAAGGCAAAGAAGGAACAGGAGTGGGTTTTAGTTAGTAAAAGTCTGACACGGAGAGGGAGAAGTCTTTGGATGATGTCCCACCTAAAAAAGAGTCACGTCCCGTGTTTAGGTAAGTATTTGAGGATGGCGCAACACGTTTTATTCTTCAATTCTGTTCTATCCATCGCCATCACTACCATCATCTCTCCCACCATCTCTCTCGTCTACCACTTATTCTTCTTTCGTATCACTTAGCATAATACCTCCATAATTTCTTTGGCTTCCGTCTCTTTCTCCATCTATTCATCCATATTTTTGTATAGGTACCTATTCGTATTCATAAATTTTTAAATAACATGCATAATTATTTTAGGTGTTATTGTACAAACATTAATTGCATGTCGCCAAATTATAACGGTCTGATAACTTTCTTTATCGACAAACAGGTGCCAAACGAGTATTTGTGATGACTGACTGGACTGACCTATTATAGGTATGGGAACATAATATGTATTAACATTCCTACGTAGATTGAATAAGAAATGAACGTACTATTGCAGTATTGCCGTCACAGATCTTGAGCGCTAGCTTCAAGTTACGCAGAAGTCAAATATTCGGTCTCTTTAGTGGTGCGAAGTGAGACGCGGGGGCGGGCAGTGTCAGCGATTGGCTCGCCGCGCCGTCGCGTCATAGACCTCACTCCTGATTCGTTCCCTGCGTTGCTGCATGTATCTAACAACGAAGACGATTGGCTCGCCTATGTATGGAATGCGCAAAGCGATCCCCACTCTGACACCGAGCGCTCAAGATCTGTTTCGGCAATAATATTTGTGTAGCTTATTGATAATTGTTTCGGCTCTGGAAGTCTTGTGTATATGAGTTTAGAGATACAAGCGTAATTCGTAGTATGGGGAAGAGTAATAAAAAAAAATATATGTTAACCCACGGATAAATCTTCATATGGTCACTACGATATCAATGTGTGTAAAGGAGCGAGAGGGCGTGTCAGACTTTTACTAATTAAAACCACACCTGTGTTCTTCATTTGCCCTTTGCGTTCTAAGACTACGGGTTACCTTTTCAGAAATTACCCGAGGCCACAAAGGTTCGCGGGCTTGCGGACAGTGAGCAAAGCTCGCTGTCCGGTCGTCCGATAACTGTCCTGACCAGGCCCAAGTCGTCGATGGCGCGCACTATTCCCGCGCGCCTCAAGGAGTTGTCAGCAACAGCAGGGGCCCAACCGGGTCGAAGCCTACTAGGGCCAGGGTTATCCGAAAGGGAACTCGAGCCCCAGTATGAAGGCTTGAAGGAACGGGGTGGGTTTTTTAATCAGTAAGAGTCTGACACTATCTCCCGCTCCGCTCAAGAGCGGGGCAAAAAAGGCTCCAAAGGTTTGCTGACATCTCTTTGAGGAGTACGTGGAACACTAAGCGCTCTCAATGGCGCGGGCTCGGTTCGGTCGATTACCAGACGGACTGAAAGCGAGCTACCTCGCTCATCGTCTGTAAGCTCGCGTTTACCATTGCTGGCCGTCCACTAGCATTACTGCTTCGCAGAAAGAGTCGACCGCCTGCCATTCCTTGACCCTCTGGACCATGGCCTGAATCAGGGTTGTTGATGATGCAGGTTTTTACTGTATCAGCGGATGCTGATGCTGATTTTTTCAGCTTCCTGGTTTTCATTTTCACAACATAAAAAACAGGCCTATTCTTCTGGATGCTTAAACTTTAAGAGCCATATTTCACCGGGACACCCGGGTAGCGCCACTGGTTGCGCTATCGTGGTGTCCCAGTGAAATATAGCAAGACACCAAACAAGACACCAAACAGACACCAGAGCAAAGATTTTATGTATCCTACGGATAATCTAGATTGCCTGCGCAGCAAACACACTCTATAGTGTTCTTTATTCTCATTGCCATTAAGTTCATATTGACAAGCAAACGGGGAAAAATGTACTGAACAAGACAACGAGAAAGGGTCGGTGTATCCCTTTCTTACCTCTGTTTTAACTAGGGTAACCATGATTTTACAAAATTAATTGTTATTATTTTTGTCACTGCAGCATTTGATATTAATTAATGTATTTTTTTATATCGACAGCAAAGTACCAATAACACCAAACTGTCTGTCAGACCTGAAAACAAAAAAAATTACTCGAATTTTACTAAGACGATTATCGTATGATTTTGTATGAAATGAGTCAGAGCCTGCGTGAATTTACAAAACGCACCAACGCGCGTGAGTGCGTAAAAAACCCGTACGATGATGCAGATCTGCACTTCCGCAAGTACGCGCGTAGGTGCGTCGACACGCAACGTGCAGCGTCATGCGTGGCAGTGTGATAATCGCTTAAAACACGCGGAAAAACCTTTTTAAATTCATAGCGGTAAATTATGATTTTCTTGAAAAAATATTTTTAGGCGGTATTGGTACTTCACGGTCGATAAATATAATATTCTAGCATTTGCCCGCGGCTTCGCCCGCGAACACCCCACTCAGGAATAAAGCAGCTTTCTATCGGTGAAAAACTTTTTGCTATCGGACCAGTACTTCCAGAGATTACCTAATATGGCTTGTTCGTCAACTCGCTTAAGCAATTCGCGCGAGTCCGCGCGAGTTGGGACCTTCCGATTCACCTACTTTTTCTGTCGTTCTCTCGCTTAAACGTATAAAATACAGTCAAATAATAACAATTACTATAAATAACTAGCTATTGCCCGTGGATTTTTTCACGCAGGCTATACCGGTTATCTACTTAGATTTCGGGATATTATGTTAAAGGTGAGGAATGAGGCGAGTAGGATGTGGCCAATGGTACACGATACCCAAGTTACTTTAAAAACATTTTACGTTACTTTTGACTTTCTCATGTTACCTGCACCTGCATGGTCCTCACCGAAAATGGCAAGTTCGGTCGGTTCCTGCATCGGATTCAGACGGCAGTAAAGCTCGGGTATTACTATTGTGTGGACCACTCGGAGGACACGGTGGAGTACCCGAGGACATGGTAGAGTTGTGCCCCGCTCGGGCAGAGCACCGCTGTTGCCTCGTGGAGGCAATTTTTGGCAACAACCTTTCACAGGGCCCTAGTTCAGACTATGGTCCGGAGCGAGGAGGAATGGCAGGCGGTCGCCTCTTTCTGCGAAGCAGTAATTTTAGCGAAGAAGGAGGCCAAAGGACCATCGGCCACCGAAATTCCGAGCCCGACAACGGACCACGGTAGACGCGGGCTTGCGGACGTCGAGCAATGGGTAGTCCGCTATCCGGACGTCCGGTAATTAACCGAACCGAGCTCAGTCGTCAACAGCGCGTAGTGATCGACGTGCTCCTCAAAGAGATGACATCAAACCGTAGGAGTCCAGAAGGGCCAATGCCCGCAAGCTAGGACCCCGGCGAATTCCTAAAAAGGAAACCCGTAGTCCTAGAATGCAAAGGGCAACTGAAGGTCACAGGTTAATCGTGAAATGGAACGCATCCAAGAAAGATTTTGTTCATCGTGTGGGCGCTCTTAACTTTCTTGACACATACATGACGTATCGATACTGCATATTCACTCACTTACGTGTATTTTCTAAGTCTCCTATTCCGCTTACTTAAACGTGTGCTAACATTAACTAATATTTGGACGTCAACTTTGGTTGCTTATTGCTGATAATGTTGTGATTTGTTGGTAATTAATAGGTAAATATGCAATATTATATTATTGTAATGTTGATTTATAAGTGTTTTATTTTAAAGTCAAGTCGAATACAATTTCTAATACATTTTTAGTGGGTACCTATGTTATAATTTTTTTTTTTAGTTGACTGTACATAAATACGTCAGATTTTCAAGTCTGAGCGAGTTGACGACAGAAAAAGTAGGTGAAATCGGAAGGTGCCTGCTCGCTTGGACTCGCGCATATCGCTTAAGGCCCAAGCGCCCGAAAAGAGCCATAAAACAGTGATTTTCTGAAGCCGACTCCTCGCTAACGGCCAGGTTAATAGGTTTGAAAAAAGGTTGCTTGTAGGTCCGGCTGGTATTTTTTATTTATAGTTTTTTTTTATTGAGATAATAAAAACAACGAAAATTAAAAGCAAAATTATTTATATATTTTTGAAAAAAAAAAATAGATACGTAGTCAATTTGACGAATATTTCCAGAATTTTGTGATAGATTCCATTCATCGTGATATGCTCTCTATGCAAATTCTGGCATCCTGTTGCAGATTTGTGTTGTTGAGAGCTGCAATTTAATCAGCGAGTGTTTATATAACAATAATAATAAATAATTTATTAGTTTGGTGGTGATCACTTGCTAAGCGATCTCCTGCTTGGTGAGCTCCTACATGTTTTCAATAGCGTTCATGTCTGGTGTATTGATTGACTAGTTTTTTTGTCCTATGATGAGTTCCCTGACAGTTTTTGTCTGACAATTATAGTGATGTGACCTAACGAAATTTAATCGATTTTTTACAATAACGAATCAGTTGGCAAAGGTAATGGAATCGGATTACCGATTTTAGATTTATAGATGATAAATGTGAAAGTTTGTATGTGTGTGTGGATGTTTGTTACTCTTTCACGCAAGAACTAGTCTACGGATTTTGAAGAATTTTTACAGTAAATTAAAAAATCTGACAAAAACTAAAAACCTGAAATAACGCGGGCGAAACCGCGGGGGACGGGTAGTGGTAAATAAAATGCAGTCTGTTTAAAATAATAATTTATTTATTATTCACTGTCAGAACTTGACTCTTGATTTGAACTCATATCCATATCGAAATCGGAATCTTCTTCAACTAACCGCGATGATTAATTATTAGTCCTCTGTTATAGTTTTTTGAGTTTTTTCTATTACTTTTTTCCAATTTTACATGCGATTACAAGATGGCCGCTCCGATTTTGTCGATTAGTGTGTCGTCGAGTAGTGTCAATCTCTATTGGCAGAAGTTCCGTTTAACGCATTACACATTTTTAAGTTCTATTCTTTTTTATTTTATTTACTTAATTTATTAACAGTTAATTATAACCACAATAACTTACTTAGTAATTTACGAAAGACAATATTTTTTTTATCATTTCCTTTTTTTTGCCAGTTTATTTTTTTAGTAATCTAAAGTAGTATGCGTGCCACGGAAAAAAATGAACTGTCAGGGAACTCATCATAGGGCAAAAAAGGTATAGGGTAAAACATTTATGTTTTTTAGCCAAGTATGCAGTAACACCCCTGGTTTTGTAGCACAATGCAGATTCGGGCATAAAAATGGACTCTTCGTCAATAAGGAACCATTCTTCGAGATGCGGCAGCAGTCCAGTTTCTAGTACTCGCTTGTACTGGTCATGCCTCACGGTCCCTTTCACGATATGTAGACCCTTGCTTGAGATTAAAGACCACATCATAATACTAATTGGGAATTTAGCTGTCTCTTAACACCGGTTTTTATGGAGCTATTCTCCAGGGCGTCGTCGGAAAGGAGCATTTTTTGAACGGACAAAAGAGCTTTTGTCAACCAAAACCTGAAACGTCGATTCATCGGAGAAACATGTCTGAAAAATTATATTATTTCATCAGATAATGGCAGTAGTTTATTAACAATGTACTGTACTATTTAAAGTCTTATTTTTAACCGACTTCATTCTGAAACAGTCATATTTTGATGTTGTTTGGCCCTGTGCAATAGTCTCTTCTTAATGACCTCGGTGAGGCGTGGTTTTTTGGCAGGCCGATGACCTATCAACTTCTCTTTTGCTTACTCTCGAAGAATTGTCTTATCGAAAACTTCTAGGCTCTCGTAGTTTGTAATCGTGGTAAGGTCTTACCTGTCTAATATACATATTAGTTTTTGATTAGTTTTCTAAAATATAATGTATTAATAACAACTTGAACTTCTTTAGAACGCAATGGCTCGTAGTACGAACTAATCTATGGACACACTAGTAGAAAGGGATAGAGAGCGTTCTTGGGTCGCCACACCCAAGAATCTTTTATACTATCTGGATTGATTACGTCAACCTCAAAAATGTACTGAAGAGTACGATACAAGTACGCCCTTTTTTTAATTCTTTTTTATTTTGTTTTGTAGACTATTCCATAATGTGGGATATCGTTAGATAGGTCTTTCAAAAATATTGCGAGTGTGTGAAAACTATTTATCAATTTAGGGATCCTATTGTGAATTATAAATATAGTTTTTTACCTAATGCTAGTTTTCAATTGAACCTTATTGAGTTAACAGATGAAAACCAGTTTATTTATTTATTTCCACACTGATAAGGTGTAATTTGTTAAGCTTAAAATAAAGAAAAAACAGGTTAAATAAAGTAACACTTAAAGGTATTTCACCTAGTATGTTTCAGTACATTTGCTATTACAATCTTTGTCTTGGACGGCTTTTAATATTCTCACTTTACTTAGATTTCTATAAACACACTTGTTTTTCCAATTTACTATGGACTTGGCAGAATAGTCGAAATCGGCTCGACTTGAATAAAGAATACACAAAAAAACACTAAAACGATCAAAATAACTTTAATTTCGGAAGTCGATGTTTCTGGTATATTTTTTTATTTAACACCGACTTCCGAATTTAAAGTTATTTTGATCGTTTTACAGTTACTGTAAAACAAACATAAGTAACTAATTGTTGTTATAGATAGTTTTTGTTAAAAAACTAACTATTAGTTTGGTTTGATTCTATAGTTTTGTACCAACTTTATGGTTATATATTTTTGTTAAATTTTTTGTATATTTAATTGGCCATTATTGGTCTTGTTCATCAGTTCAACTTCATCAAATGATACTTTTTGACTGTAGTAGAATGTATGTAATGTATGTATGAATACAGAGACTTCTTGGTAAAAACACCAAAATCCCTATAGATATACACACAACAGTACAATCAGCCTTTTTAATGTTCCCACTGCTGGAACTCAGGCCTCCTCTCTAGGAGAGGGAATGGGTCTCCATCGAATTTAGAAGGAAAAAACAATCGAATTGAGAACCTCCTCCTTTTTTGAAGTCAGTTAAAAAAAATTACATCCACCTTCTTCAATTAAAAGAATGATATATTCGTAGCCACAACCCCCAAAAATGACTTTCATATCAATTTACTCAATTAAAGTTGTTAAAAATATTATTTTTAGTTTCATTCTATATCAGTAAATCAATACCTGTTTAATTCTAAAAAAAAGTGTGGTAGAGTCTGTCTAAAAAGTCAAACGACTTAGCTAATTATTAGGGTAAAATTAAATCTGATGTAGTTAACACAGGTTTAATAATCAAGGTTGATGAAGGGATCTTGATAATTATTTACTAGTAGAAGAACCTTATAAAAAGTATCGAATAGTATTTTTTTAATGATTAAATATTATACAAAATTCCCAAGTCGTTTTTTATTTTTATACTCATAACTAGGTACTTAATTTTATTTCGAAAAAGTATCAATGCATACAATCGCAGTATACGTTTTTTAAAGAAAGCGAAACGGCCCGTGCTTCTCAGAACGCGGACGCGTTCAGCGCGGACTGAGGCTTGGAAGTGGTGGGTTCAATGAAAAATGTATGAAGATTTTTTTAGAGTGGTTTTATTTTGGTCATAAATCATAAAGTTATTTATGTAAGTTCAAAATAATTAATTAAAGGTGTAGAAGACTATATAAGCTGTGGTATTTTATGATTTTTAAGCTAAAAATGTGCACTGGATTTAGCTTACGCGACCTATTCAGACCCTTGTATTTTGTAATTTTCTTGATTAGTGCGTTGGTAAAATCGTATTTAACTATATGAAAGTTTTATACAAAACCATAATATTTTTTTATGCCATCCTAGAGATGAATATGTATATTATCTTTTATTTGATACCGTGACATCCTCATAGTTATGATTCTTGGTGCATTATAATGGTACCCGAAAAAACGAGATATTTGTCTAAAACGGTCAAAGCGTCCTTAATAACATCTTGAACTTCTTTAGAACAGAATGTCTCGTAGTACGAACTAGTCTATACACACTGGTAGAAAGGGATAAAGATTCTTGTATGGTACTTCTTTATTACATCTTTAAGGTTGTCGTAATCAATCCAGATTGTATTGTACAAGATTCTTGGTTCACTGTCACTAACGTTTGACAGTTGGTTAATTATTGTTTTCAAAGGTTAGATTTCCATCTTATTATACACGTTCTTTGGTGGGGGGCGTGACTGGCGGCCGGACTGGTGTCCGCACTGGTTGCGCCGCCAAATGGGTTGCGCTACCAAACAGACACCAGGTGAGTAACGCTCTATAGAGCTCTATACATTTTACTGGTGGCGCAACCAGTTGCGCTACCAGTGGCGTCCCGGTGAAATATGGCCCTAAGGGTGAGTTGCACCATTTAACTATAACGATAACCAAACCATAACCAGCCGTGAAACGGCCGCCTATTGGTCAATTCAACGATTTGACAACTGTTAACGGCTCTGTTATCGTAATAGTTAAATGGTGCAACTCACCGTAAGTAATATTTAATGAAGTACCTACCTAACTATTTGTTGTAGGCACGTCCTGTGAAAGAATATAAGTCTTTGTTACAAATAGGTCACTGTGCGGTATCCTTGTTTATCTATGTCCATGTGACATATCTCTATACTCGTACCATATTGCCTTTCATTGGAGGAGGTATTATGAATTTTGTTTATACAACTCATAAGCGCCTAACCAATTTATGTTAACTAGAGAAACGGCTGAGGAAACAATTGAAAGCGTTTTTAACCGACTTCAAAAAGGAGGAGGTCCTATGTTGTACGACTGAATGTATATGTATGTTCACTGATATCTCCTACAGTATGATTCATGTGTTCTGTGGATATCTCGGTCAATTGTGGACCAACTTTGAATTTTTTTTTATTGAAACGTTTATTATGCTTCCAAGTCGGTCCCATATAAATATTGTTATGGTCTAATGAGGAACTTCGAAGATATGGAACGGAACTTCTCGTACGATCATAGAAGAATTATCGTAACAAATAAAATGGCTTCGACTGACTGAAAGAAGGCGGGCAGGGGATATATTGAACTGATGAAGCTGGAAGGTAGACACCGGAACTCTGTAATAAATCAATGTAACTTAGACTTCAATCTTAAAAAAAAAACACCAAAAGTACTAAATAAATTTAATTTCGGGAATCGGTGTAAAATAACGAAGAGACAAAACTATTATAGGATCACCGACAAAAAATTTTGTTGTTTAACTGTCTATGATTGGTTAAAAGCTCACGTGGATCCTGCTTGGTCCCGCCTTAAACGAACAAGTCACGACGCCTTTAAAAATCAGCATCAATTGTTGCTGATGCTGCATGAAAATAATACTGATATTCCGCGTATGCTGATGCTGGTATTCGCAACAACCCTGGCCTAAATAAGGGCCAGGTGCGAGAGGTCACAAATACAAATGTTTGTTTAACATAGATCCACCTATGCTTACCTAGGTACAAATGTTCTAATTAGTAAGGAACGCTATGTCTAGCCGTTATCGGCGTACAAATATTTTATGCATAAGTAGGTACATGTTAATTATAGCAAATTAGCAAGCCAGCTTTTGCCCGCGCGGCTTCGCCACCGCTCTTCCCTACTTCACCCTACTACCCTATACACTACTCAACCGTACTCTACCCTACTCTACATTACTCTAACATACTCTACACTACTCTACCCTACTCTACCCTACTATACCCTATTCTTCCCTACCAAACTTCACATAAACCATCTACTAAATAGTCCGATCAAAGCCTAAACATTTGGTTTGGATAGGTGAGCCCGTTCTTGAGTTAACTTAGGTACAACGAAAAATGGCATTGATTTTTATATGTAAGTATAGATTTTGAAACATTTTGAAGTCAATAAAACCGTGGATATTTTTTCATTTCTGTAATTTGTCTTGGGATATTAATAGTATTGTAAATCCCAGGTGCCACTCTAAAAAACTTTTTTAAATAAAAAGAGAAGTGCGTCACCATCACCATCACCGATCACCTCCACAAAAACACGGCGGTGCTCCGCCCAAGCATGGTACACCTCCACCGTATGCTCCTCCGTGTCCATACAGTCAATAATAATAGTGCTTATTTTTTTTTTTTTAAATAGGTATTTAAAAATGTAATTAATGTTTACAAATGAAATAAAGAAAATAATAATATCTAATATACGAGGGCAGTCCGATAAGTACTTAGCCTACAAAAGAAAAACGAAAATTTTGGAAAAGTGGTGATTTATTTCTCAACATAGTCTCCTTTCAACTCGATACACTTGACCCAGCGATGCTCCAACTTCTTTAACCCCTCTAAAAAATACGTTTTCTGGAGGTCTGCAAAGTAGGCCTCCGTGGCGGCGATAACCTCCTCATTCGACTCAAATTTCTGCCCGGCGAGTGACTTTTTCAAGTTTGGAAACAAAAAGAAGTCACACGGTGCCAAATCTGGAGAATACGGTGGATGGGGCAGCTGTTCGTAGCCTAATGCCACCAATTTGGCCGTGGTAACGGCGGAAGTGTGAGCCGGTGCGTTGTCATGGTGAAAGAGCACTTTTTTCTTCGCCATATGGGGCCTTTTTTTCTGCAATTTGAAGTCGAATCGGCCCAATAGTTCGGCATAATAGAGCCCTATGACCGTTTTGCCCTTCTCCAGGTAGTCAATGTAGATCACACTTTGTGAATCCCAGAAAACGGTGGCCATCACCTTTCCGGCTGATGGGACAGTCTTCGCCTTCTTCGGAGCACATTCGCCGGGTAAAGTTCACTGTTTCGACTGTTCCTTGGTCTCTGGTGTGTACCAGTGAATCCATGTTTCGTCAACGGTCACGAAACGACGCAAAAACTCATTCGGATTACGCTTAAACAGTGTCAAACACTGCTCTAAAGGGCTCTCACAGATGCGCTTGTTGTCGCGAGTGAGCAAATGCGGCACCCATCGAGCCGACAGCTTTCTCATGGCCAATATTTCATGCTGGATATGACTCACGCAGTCTTTTGAGATGCCTACTGTCTCAGCTATCTCACGCACCTTCAATAGGCGGTCTGCCAACACGAGATCATGGACTTTAATCACGTTATCCTCCGTGGTAGCCGTTTTTGGGGCACCTGGGCGTGGCTCATCAAAAACTGACGTGTGACCACTTTGAAACACGTTTTACCAATTTTTGACGGTCGCCATTGAAGGAGAAGAGTCACCGTACACAGTATCCAAGCGGTCTTTGATTTCGCTGGGCGATTTCCTTTCCAAAAACAAGAATCGAATCACCGACCGATATTGCTCGTTTTCCATTTTTCTAAAGTTCACGGACACGCCCGCTTCTACACGCGGTCAAAACAGAACTACAAATCCAATATGGCTGAAATTTCGACAGAAGCCTTCTACAAGGATGTACTACACGATAATAAATTTCTCTTACGATAGTGGCGCCATCGAGCGGTGAGGCTAAGTACTTATCGGACTGCCCAGGTAAAACATGTATTTTCTTAACACAAAGTTACTTAATGCTAACACTTTATAATTTACACACAGGGGTTTAACTAGGTGAGAGACTGGTGCCTGAATTAGGTTTCCATTTCCTCCGCGCGGACTAGGGATGTCAGAACTGCAATAAAGTATCGATATTTATCGATATCGATATTTTTGAAAATATCAATATCGATATTTTTATTTAAAAATATCGATATATCGGTACGATACGAAAAGAAATGGTCTAATCTACTTCAGTCATCTTAGGTAGGTACATTATTTGATAAATACTAATCAATAGACATCATTTTAATAAATCAAGAACAACGATAAAAAATATTAATTATTTATTAGCTAAACCAATATTTATCTGATACAGACATAAGAAAAACTCTTTGTGGTATGTGCCCGGCTGTAAGCCGACTTCTGTTATCGGGTACTGCGAGACAGCCAGCAGTCGTTGCAGCCAACTTAAAAACCAACATAAGTACCAAATTAAAAAGAAGTAATGCAGCAAATTGAGTCGACAAAATAAAACCAAAAAAATTTTCGTTTTTGATACAATTTCGATCTTGGACATTTGATACCGATATATCGTTATAAAATATATCGCCCAAAAATATCGATGTATCGAAATGAAAATATCGATATATCGATGTATCGATATTTATTCTACAAGCCTAGCGCGGACCATAGAGTCATGATATCCGGGGTTTACTCCCGTCTAAATCAGGTGCAGGAACCTCCTGAACTTACTATGTCCGGTGTGTGTAGGTGAGAATGCCATGATCTCTATCATGGCAAAATCGTGCGTTTTCCTTCATCAAATCAGTTGTCCTACTCTAATCTATACTAAATCCTTCACCCAGATTCCCTGAGCGTCACCACTCACCGGCACAGCAGTTTATTAGGAAACTGTTAGGGCAATCAATGGACAATCATATAATTTGTAATTGCCTGCGGAACAGTCCACTCCAGGACCTGGCCTGAGGGGGGGAGCTTCCTTCTTGACTGACCGATTTATGTTTGTGCTACGGGGATTTTAATGATGGTGTTTTGCTGGTGTATTCAGGGTCAGATCTAGCTATTTATCCGCTCCGGGCAAAGATAATTTTCGCCGTCCTTTACATACACAAAACCATTTAAGACATTAGTCTTAAATTTTAAATATTTACACTATCCAACCTGAAGTAGGTTGGAAGGTGGCACATAAAATTCTCAACCTGCCAACTCAGATGTGGATGGCTAATGGCTAGGTTGGCAAATAGGAATAAGTCAATTTTGCCGCCCCTTATTTTTTGACGCTTTCTAGGCAATTGCCCGGCTTACCCCCCCTTAGATCGGATCCTGGGTGTATTAATGATTCTATCCTAGTAAATAGAAGTCAAAAGGAAGTAATGGTTTTTTAACAAACTTACTGGAAAACTGAATTATAGAAAAAAATAATTTGACTGGCTACCCCGAGCATTATTACCCTTTAAGCGTGGCTAACCCAAGACATTTCCTTACAACCGGTTTTACGTGATTATGTCGTTATTACACATCTTTCTCTAGATATTTTGAAAACACAGATATCTTATGGATTTTAGAAGCCTAGAGCTTCTGGTTAAATCATAATATAAACTTGTGTAAAACTAATCCATTAAAGACCTCTGAATCTTCTATTTTGTGTGAACTTTGGCTCTTCATAATGTACCTAGTCCTACACACTAATTTTATTAAAGATTAAAAAAAAAACGAGATTCTGGCTGACGAAATTTTTTTATAAAAACTTTTAAAGCTTATTTTTTTAAAAAAAAAGAACACGTATTTTCTGGAACATGTTTTGAGAAATATTCGACTAAATGATGGAATTACCGAATGCCAAAACAGAGCGTTCAGGCGTTATCTTGCTTTTTCGCGCTGTCTCTTTCTCAATTATTGCGTTGGATGAAACAACAATCTTTTAAAGCGTGTTCACGTCGATGACAGACGCCTTGGAAAAGACCCTCTTAACCACTGCGCCTACAGTTCGCCAACAGTAGACAGCTGTGAGAGTGGAGTTTGCCAACTGATAAATTTTACAACTGTAATTAAAACCAGTTTTATCATGCCATTTGTGAACTTTATAGGCCATACAAACAACCTTACTAACATCATCATCATCATTTCAGCCGAAAGACGTCCACTGTTGGACATAGGCTTCCCCCAAGTGTCGCCACAATTAGCGGTCCTGTGCGTCACACATCTATCGGATTACCGCAACCCTTACCAGGTCATCGGTCCACCTTGTTGAATCAGCGCTGTGGCTCTGGTTTTCATGAGCCCCAGCATTTTGCTGAGCGCTGGCCGTTTTGCGCGGATGTGACGCATATCTTACCTACGTGCTACTTTTAGTCGATATTGTTATTTATTTTGTTATGGGCGTCATGTTTGACGTAAATAAACTCTTTTTCTTTCTTCTTTCTTTCCAAGTAGGAGGCCTGCCAACGCTACGTCTTCCGGTACGTACTAACAGCTCAGGATGGATGGAATGGTGACATTTCAGTGGAACAACTTGTGACCCACGGATGCCCCAAAAGTTGAAGGGTAAAATCTACAAGTCCGTGATAAGGCCTGTCATACTGTATGGATCAGAATGTTGGGCTGTGAAAAAGACGGAAAAAAGATTGCATGTAGCGGAGATGAGAATGTTGAGATGGATATGTGGTGTGACGAGAATGGATAACGTAAGAAATAAATATTTAGAGGAAGTTTGAATGAGTATACAAGTGGATGAATGGATCGAGAGGAAGACCAAAGAAAAGAGGGATGGATTGTGTGAGGAGTGATATGAAAGAAAAGAAAAGCGTGACGGGTAACAGGACAGAATGGAAGAAAAAACTCATATGGTCCATCGTTGGCCACACCGTCGCTTATCATCAGGTGAGATAGTGGTCAAACGCGAGCGTATCAATAATAATAATAATAAGAACATGACATATCCGTTCCGCATGACGAGAACCTCGTGAAAGCCGAGAAAGATAAGCAAATCAAGTATATTGACTTGGCTCGCGGGGTTGTCGACATGTGGGAAGTCAGGCAACGGCGTTATCGCCGCCGCCGTCGCCGGGATTCTGATCCCGATTTCCGGCCAACGTAGACGCGGGCTTGCGGACAGTGAGCAATGGGTAGCTCACTGTCCGGCCGTCCGGTAACTGTCCGGACCAAGCCCAAGGCGTCGACGGCGCGCACTGTTCCCGCGCGCCTCAAGGAGTTGTCAGCAACAGCAGGGACCCAGCCGGGTCGAAGCCTACTGGGGCCAGGGTTATCCGAAAGGGCGCTCGAGCCCCGGTATGAAGGCTAGAAGGAACGGGGTGGGTCTTTTAGTCAGTAAGAGTCTGACACTATCTCCCGCTCCACCCAAGGGCGGGGGATGTCAATGCATGATTATTTCCCACCATAAAAAAAAAAAAAAAAAAAAAAAAAAAAAAAAAAAAAAAAAAAAAAAAAAAAAAGTGGGAAGTGGATCTAGCAATTATTGTACCGATAGTCGTTTCAGCCAATGGCTTAGTAGCCAAGAGGCTCGACCAACACCTTAGGAGGCTCTCGTTAGGCGACTGGATCAAGGGCTTGATTCAAAGAGCGGTACTCCTAGACACGGCTCGTATTGTTAGGAGGTTCCTTTCTCTGGAGCCCTGACCGCCGGTAGCTTGGACCCTGTTCCTGATACTGGTGGGATACTGATTTTTATATTTTTAAATGTTTTTTTTTTTTAATGTTTAAAAATGTAATCAATATGTGTATAAAGGAAATAATAATAAAAGCGCCAAACCCAGGTTATATGAGACAAGGCAGGAAGATAATGATGATGAAACCTTACTACTAATCCCAATCATAATAAACATTTGAAATAGTGGTATTATCTTGATTGTACCATCATAATAAACCTCATACTTTACAATCTACATCAATAACTCATGCACTTGAATCTGAATATAAATAAATTCAATATAGGTAGATAAAATAGGGCGGCTGGCGAACTATTGGCACTTGGGCGGGCGGATTTCAATAGTTTGGGCGCGATACTGAACGGTGAAATTAAGTCTCGATTTTTTCAGTGCAGTGAGTGGGAAATATTTTCTTTACTTTTGGAAATATTATTGTTTGAACTGGTTGATATTTTCTGTGATGGGGGCTGATGATCCCAATGCGTTGGCTGCAGTGGAATTCGAAGTCTACGGACAGGTTCAAGGTTAGCAATTAGTAACAATTTAGCTAAACAGATTGGAACGTACTCTCTTAATCCTTTCTTCTAATATATAAAAATCTCGTTTAAATTAAAGTAATAGGTCATAGACTGTTTTTTTCTTCCTTCCCAATTTCGTTATTTTGAAAATAAAAAATAAAATATTTTGGCAATAAAACATTAATAGAGCATGCGGGTATAGGTCGTAGGCTATTTTTACCCTTCTACAGTCCTACCCCACTTTTTTTTGTAGATATGTGTGACTAATACTAGAACAAAAAAAAAAACCTCATAAAAATCAGTCAAGCCGTTTCGAAAGAGTTCGATAACAAACATAAAGCCTAAGAGTTGTTTTTTTACTAGTTTGTGAAGTGGTGGTGTAAAATAAAGTGTACCTATTATAAATGAATAAAATGTTCAAAGAATCGACAGCTGATCTAAAGAATGAGCTAATCAGTCAACAGTTTATAATTAGAGCACTTGCATTTAGGTCGATGTCAATGAGCGATTTGGGCTTGAAGTCAGCACAACAAACATATGAAAATAAATGGCTGTCCATTTAGATACTATTATAAGCCATATGCTGAATAATTATATCGCAGAATAATCAGAAAAAGTCTTGGAAACTAAAAAAAGAAAATTACTTTAATATTTTTTTTTTTTATGTTAACATTGTTAACTATGTATTTGTGTGTACTAATTTTCCTTTTACTTTTACACACGGTGTACTTCTCTTCGTTCTTCAACTTTCTTGTCGCAGGTATGCTGGAAGAGATTTCATTAGAAATAAGAATCACCTTTGTACTATTTTGTTGTTTCCTTCCTCTTTTCTTGTATTTCCAAGTGTGTACATAAATAGTTAAATAAATAAAAGATTGTCATTCCTAATATCTATCTCTTACTTACATAAAAATAAATCACCATTTATGCGCACAATTTCAGATTTTTTTTGTGGTTGCTAATTTTTTTGGTATTCGAAATTGGCAGGACAAGGTTTACATGAAAGAAAATTTAAAAACAATAGAAAAAAAAATTACACCCGTACGACGACGGGGCGGACAGCTAGTTTATAATATTTATCGACAACTTTGCTTGCCCCCGCAGTTTCTCCTGCGTCTTTGGTAACGGCTTCGTTCCTTTTCATCTTAGTGTGATGTTATATATCATATAGCCTTCGTTGATAAATGAGCTATCCAATACTAAAATAATTTTTCAATTTGAACCAGCAGTTCCTGACATTAGCGCGTTCAAACAAACAAACTCTTCAGCTTTTTAATTAATACTATACTATAGTATAGTTGTGGTAGACAATGGAACACACTCGCCTAAAAGTAGGTAGACTCTAAAAGAATTCCACTCTTTCGATGTAAGTTAGTGTAGTTAAGATGTTTCCAAGTAAAGTGTGTAATGGTTTTGTGAATAGAATGTCGTCGAACAAAAAAACATATCTTATAAAGAGGTAAAGGTTGGTTTTTTTTTTGTTTGTAGGAGCTAATCTCTGCAAGTACTGGTCCGATCGTGATAATTTTTCACCGATAGAAAGCTGCTTTATTCCTGAGTGCAATAGGGTAGGTTTTATGTACGCGAGCAAAGCTTTGATTAAAAGCTAGTCCAGAATAAAGATAAACTTATTGACTGATGAGCCCGCTGACAGACAGACAGACTTACGGACGGTTGGACAGACAGAGCTTTTCGTTACTTACTAGTCGAATACCGCACCTTAAAAAGTATTCTTAAGGACGCAGTACAGCAATGATTTCCCCCAAAAATTAATTATGTTACAATTTATAATTAATGATGAAGCCTATAGGTATTAAAACTAATTGGATCCTTAATTGTTTAATACCGCCTGTGTAAAGAAAATTCGCATTAGAGATGTAATTAAGTTTGTGTTCATAACCTTATAAATTAATAAAAAACGACGCTGAAAAAGAATGAAACAAAATTTTCAGGATGGTGAAAAATAAGAACAGAACAAAAAGAAAAGCCGTAGTCACACGTTATAGGTACCAACCGAAACACTTTCAGCTTCTCTTATCTTTGAACAAATTGGCTGAAATGATGATGATGATGATGAAAACTAATTGCTCCGTTTGTCCCTCAGGTTGCTATTTCACAAAGTTTTGCAAGGAGTTGGCAGAACAGCTGCGAGTTGGTGGCTGGGTGAAGAATTCTAAGAAGGGTACCATTGTTGGCAAGATGCAGGGAACTAAAGCACAACTTGACCACATGTGAGTACTTACTGAAACTGCTTCAAGTTATGGTTTCGTATTAAAAGATATCCCACTGGTGGGATTCAGGCCTCCGCTCTAGGAGAGGGAATGGGCCGTAATCCACCACGCGTGCCCAGGGCGGGTTGGTGTTGGTGGTGTCTTCGGATTTTTGATTCTAGGACATGCCGGTTTCCTCACGATGTTTTCCTTCACCGTTTTGGGAGCAGTGGTGATGAAATAAATTACACAAAGTAATGCGCCTGGCTGGGTTTGAATCCACGACCTACGACTCGTAAATCGAGGCTATTACCACTCTGTCACCATTGCTCTAGAATTAATGACTTTAAAATAATAAAAATCTCTTATTGTTATCCAAAAAGAAACAGGTAAATAAAAGGAGAGTTAATATATTCCTTCTTGTAAATCGAAAACTTCTTCCCAAAACAAAATTATAAAAACTACAAGATATTTATTATTTGGTATAGTAGTAAATTATATTTACTAGTAGGTATGTTATGATAATCTCTTCATCAGTGATCAACGCAATCGACCTCAATCAAATCAACTGTGTTGTTCCAGTTCTTCGATGTACGCGAAGTATCGTTTTGTTTTTCTGTTTCACAGAATGGAGACTTATATGCTCTTGTAAATTTTTTTGGTTCGCAAATCACCGTACATCTCTCTCTCTACGGGTGGATCAAGAGAGAGTCTCCTAGAGAGATCGATTTCCTACAATATTAGACGCGGTGACTCTTTCAATCAATCCCACAGCCCAGCAGGCCTAGCCAAGTTACGACTGTTTCGTTTCGTATCTCTTTCTACAGTCGGTAACGCCTCCAAATCCTTTGTGGCATTCCACGTGGTTAACACGTGACTTAACGTTGAGATCATGTCATTCCCATACATTTGAAGTTTATCAACTTGGCTAAGCTCTCTGTACCTCTTGTATCTTAAGTTCTTGTCTCTCTTCTCTTTTCTCTCCATCTTGTACCTACCTTTTCCGAAATGAAACTCTAGAAATAAACTCAACGTTTGTTCTATTTTCAGGATTAACTGGCTCAGTACCACAGGGTCTCCTGGTTGTAAGATAGAGAAATGTGATCTCACCAATTGGGAATACGTCACCAAGATTGCGTACACTGACTTCAGCATACGATTCTAGTATTTCTAAAGATGTTCTGTAATGGCTACTATTATGTAATGTTTTTAATTTTAAGATTTATTTTGTAAAATAAATGTAAGAATATGATGTGTTTGTTTGGGTTTTCTTATTGAATTAACTATACTAGATCTGATAGTATAGATGACTAGCTTGAAGCTAAACTAACCATTTTTTTTGTTAAACTAGTAATCTATGAAGTGTTGTAATTATGAAGATAGGTCATGTGGTTGGTCTTTTAGCTCGCTTATGATTAAGGTAGATGTTATGTCTTCGTACCCAATTCTAGACTACAGTGATGTGGTTGTCAAAAATACCATATTATGAGAACAGTCACAACTATTAATTTTTGCCCAAGTTCCTTCTTTAGAGCCATTACGCACTGTCGACTGGTCGCTTGCGACTTAGTCTCTCGGCGACCAAAACAAGACAACTAGAGCCGAACACTAAGCCGAGCGACAGTATTCCAAGTACATTCATGCAGAATGGACGTCGAAGAAGTTGCAATAGTAGCACTGCTAATTTTGAAGAGAAAGAAAAATAAAAGAAAATCAAAAGAGTATTGGGTACATCTTTTGTTACAAAGACGGAGATTCATGAAAGTCACAGTCGCTATCGACCAACCCACCGGCGACAAGTCGACAATGCGTATAATAAGCCTAAGAGCCTTAAGCAAAGCAGGGCGTAAGGTCCCGCAAATCTCCATTGAAAAAGAAGAATCGCCCGACCAGATGGATTTTGTCTCTGGTCTGGGCAACTGATCGATAGCTGCTGGGCTGCTGTTGTTGATCTAATCGCGCTGACAACTCAGATATCGCGATAACGGAGTTTATAATTTAGTTTAGACTAGGTGACCCGTCGAACTTCGTACCGCTTAACTGTCAATGAATGTAGTATACCTTTGAATATAGTCAACCGATTGCGATGAAACAAAGCCTAAGTAATATATCAAGTTACACACAATTTTAATGTATAAAAGTTATCTACATCTATTTCGGACATTTTACGTGATGTGCGCACAACTAAAAACTACAGATTTATTATATGTATAAAAATGGCGGAATAGATGTCGCTGCACTTCTAAATTCAATTCTACCTAACATTTTCTGCAATCCCTTGCTCAACTCATTTTCATGTTTGTTTTTATAGAAAACGAACAAACCCACGTGCCATTTTTAATTTACACATAATGGGTTATATATTCAGACATAAACATTGTCTGTGTCTATTGTGCGCGCGAGCATATGTCTCGAGATAAAGGGAATATCGTAAATAATATCAATAATACAATATTTACTACTTAAACGACGTGGTAGGCACTCGATGTATACTAGATTGTTGATTGTATGTTTGTTCGTGGAAATATACCTTGGAATAATTAGGGTCTTTAGTCATTTGGAAAATTATGATGTCGATAACCGTATCTTTTGTGGTTATCTTGTTCTTTGCCAATCATCATCATGATCATTTCAGCCGATATACGTCCACTGTTGGACATAGGCCTCCCCCAAGCGTCGCCACAACGAACGTTCCTGTGCGTCTCGCAGCCATCGGTTTCCCGCAACCTTCATCACGTCATCGGTCCACCTTGTAGGAGGCCTTCCAACGATACGTCTCTAACTTTTACGCGGTCGCCTTTTTCTTTCTTTATTTGCCAATAGATCTCCCTAAATTTTCTGTCATGACACTTATATACATGCTCTTCATCATCTTCCTGTCTTCATTCATTGTAACTAGGGGCGGAGCAACACGTTTTCTTCTTCCATTTCAAGACTGGCCTTTTGGCCTAGTAGTTATTGGTCCTGCTAAGCCCAACCCAGAACAAATGTTTGCGTGATGAGTACGATCATTTGTTCTGTGTCTGGGTGTTATTTATCTCTTACATGTACCTATTTATTATCAGTTGTCTAGTACCCATAGCACAAGCTCTGCTTAGTTTGGGACTAAATGGTGTTGTGTGATAGTTGTGGAATATTATTATTTATTTCTGTCAATCGATTTCCTCGCACAATCCATCCATCTTATATGGGCATTCTTTTCTGTCTTCATCCATCAATACTTATTTTCATCAGTCATTTAAAAACATATGTTTTAGGAAAACGAAGATTGGAATCTACTAATTGAAAAAAACTCACTTCAGGAGACCTGACTGTTTAGCTGGTGGTTCCTGTGCCGGTTCTTGGTATTGCAGTTTCGCCTGAAGCTGCCAAAACATCTATACATAGTGCTTAAGGCCATGCAATTTGATATACATTTTCAATGTTTTTCATAAAACCGCTCTTACGCGATTATGAATTTATGATGTTATTACACATTTTTCATTAGATATTTTAGAAAAATAGATATCTTGTGGACTTTATTTAGGCTTCTATTGAAATCAATTTATAAATTTGTGTTAGACTAATTTAGCAAATACCTACCTCTAAAAATTTGATATTTTTCATGAACTTTGACCGTTCATCATGTGTTAAAAAATTAAAAAGTCAAAAAATATAACAATAGATACCTAAGCCTTGCAAATTTAATCAAGATTTTAAATGATGACAATTTTTTTTCAATAACTTTTAAGGATTATAAAAACACATATTGTTGGAACAAGTTTTGTGAAATATTCGAGTGAATAAGAGAATTACCGGATGCTAACATAGTTTTCAGGCGTTATCTTTCTTTTTTTGCATTGCACCTTTATCAAACATCACGATGAAGCAACAAGCTCCACCACCACGCACAAGCACCACGCTCGATGTTGACGATAGGCGAGTGGAGAAGGATCCTAAATTGTGCTTTCCGTCATCAAATGGTGCTTGAATGTCTATATTTGATTACAAACTAAGTTAATGGTTAAGTCCTACAAGCAAACCCAGTCTCAAAACCAAAGCAGACATACGAATCTGTCATAAAACTTGTAACCTATGCGATAACATATCACCGTTGTTGTCTCAATGAATCTGCGGACTTACTCCCATCGCGCAGCACTATCAACTTTATTGTCTTTACAATAAAAGTCACTGTAATGGTTACGTTATGTGCATAAGGTTTATTAAGGGCGAGGACCTCTGGTTTTCTTCCAAAGGATATTAATAGATAGTCGGGGAAGTATTTTTGTTTTGCTGTCAGAGTTCCATTAATTATTGTAATTGTGAATAATTGCCAGATAGTTCGCATGTACTGGTGATACTCACATTTAATTCAATTAAGTTCATTGATTGAGTGTTTTTAATTGAATGGAGATTACGATTTTTTCAATGAAAGTGTAGCGACGTTATTAATGTGGTGAATGAAGAATTTATTGCTCTTTATTTGATTTTTGAATGCGATAAAGTAGGTATTGTGTCTGAGCCCTGTTGATATATCGTAGATAATTAATTGGTACAAATAAAATTTGGGGATATTATTTAACACATGACCATTAAAGTAGACCTATTAATAAAATAGCCTTTATTAACTGAAGGAGTTTTACAATTTATACACACAAATTTTAAATTTTACAATGCTAGTTTTTCTCGTCTTCGTAATTAGTAGACCTGAAAAATAATTATAATAATGTTTTTTTTTTTTCGTTCTTTTTTAGTAGTAGTAGTAAGTAGACCTATTGCTTTCCACTAAATTAAAATAGGCATTATTATAAACATGCGATAAAAATTTCATTTTAGAAAATGTATATACTATAACAGTATAATGGGACCCAGGATACTACCCTTCGTAACACCTTCTGCGTTACACAGTATCTACGTCACAGTTTCAGTAACGTACTTATAATTGTAATGCTTTTCTTCTATAAAAATGCAACTTTCATTAGAGGAGGCTTTAGTCCTAGCAGTGGAAACATTAAAAGCTGATGGTATACTATGCTATAATGTCGTATCTGTGCCAAATGCTCCAGTTAGTTAGAATTGTCTCCAACCACTTAGTAAAATTTTCGGTAAGATTATTATTTTTACTTCTACTGAGATAGTACTTTAAAATAAGGAAAATCTAAACAAAGTCAAAGTCCAAATATTTTATTTCACATAGGCCTACATGGGCACTTATAAAACGTCAGAAGCTAGTGCACGATTGAGAAACCTTGATTTCATTGAATTTTAATTTGGCTCTGGCCCTGTTTCTGGTTTTATTTTGACTATTGGTGGTTTGATCTTTTTATATTGTTTGAAGATCTACTTAACTCTTTCACCATAACAAAGTAATATATCGCACACCGCGCCACACACCGCGCTTTGTGCTGCACCGCCGCCGACGTAATAAATCGTTGTAATTGATTAATTCAATAACTAAAGTTATTAATAAAACAACAGATAATAGCAATACGTTTATTATGTATCGTTCAACAGTTACTTACAATAACTTAGTGCTTACAACATAATGTACCATATTTACATATTCAGCTTTTACAAACTAGTAAAGACATTAATAGTTTGACTTAGAACGAATACTTATGACCGTTTTCGCTAACTCTATTCTAATGCGTGATGTTGGATTATCAACCTTCGAATCAGGAGCAAAAGTTGAAAATCTAACAGTGCAATAATGTGTAGGCATTCATAAAAGTGTTACTGAAAACAGGCATTCTTTTAAATTAAGCTTAATTTAAAGTGAACTGTGAAACGCAGTGAAGATTCTCCAGGCCAATAAAAAAAAATACAAAAAGACAGTTTTAATAACTTACAAAATAATAATGAACATATTTTTAAGTTTTGATAGAAAAAAGGAAAAGTACATGTTATAGAAAATTTAATAAAATGATATATGGAGAATCTTACAAAATAAGATGAAGAAAGAGGTAGTTTTATTTAAGAAAGTGCGCACACAAAATTTTAAGACAAACAGTAGATTGTAAAAAGTAATTTAGAAAGTACATAAAATAAGCGTAGGATTAGATTTTATCTATGTAGTAAAATGTGCGCACTTACTAAAGTACAGCTTAACTAAAACATTGAAATAAATCATTGGCATTATAATACGATAGCTCTTTATAATAGTAGAAGATTTGTACAACATTAAAAAAAAATAGATGTGTTTGTTCAAAGTAACATCATCGAGCTAAAAGAGAAGTAAAAAGTTTGAGATATAGATTTCCCTAGCGATGATTTGAATATAGAATTTAAAGAAGCTAATTATAATTTCAAAACAGTGAAAACAGAATAATATAACATAACATTTAATATGAACTTTCTTTTTTAAGACAAGCAAAAATCAGTAAACAGCGACGCTACAAGTTTTCCTGCTACGTCTTTAAAACAATCATAGCCATTTGAAGATGCACTATACATCCATGTGTGAGGTTGCGATTAGATTATACAAGGCGCCAGATAAACTTAAACTACATTGACCTTTTTCTAATATCTCCAATACATCGAAGGTACCCGAAAAACCCTAAATGAACTGTTTTTTCAGAAAAAGTAAAGGATCAAGATAGATATCGATTCTAGACAGCTTTATGTCTTTAATTCCGTTTTTGAAATTAGGAATGTCAATAAATGTAGGAGGGTCAATGAGCGTTAGCGCACGTATATTTAGCGCCTACCTTAGTAGATTATAAATGCTTAAGTTTCGCATATATTACGATCGTGGGGAGTCACTTCATTATTTTCTTTTGTACTGATATTCTTAGCTAACCGTAAATCCTCAGTCACTTCAGAAACTAACACTGCATCACTGGGGGTTCTAATCATACAAAAGTTCCAACTTATAACTTATCTTTAACAATTTCTCTTCTGCCGGCTATACTTTCTCTTCTGGTATTTGTAGAGGAAGACTGGCATCTTCTGGCTTTCTTCCGGCAGCTGCTGCGGCTTGTAACGCTCTTCTGTGTCTCTTCTTGGTCCGTTCTTTGTGGAAGAAGAGCCGGAGATAATGGCAGGGGAAGACGACGCACTCTCCGGCGGGTTCCTCTGCATCAATGTAGACACCTCGCACGATGACTGAGTTGGAGCAATTCAAGAGAATGAGGAGTGTTAAGCTCACGATGTGTGAACACCAGTTGCTGAGCTTTGGTGTTTCTGTAATAGATATATTGTTAAGATTAGTCATTATTAGACAAGAAGTTTTCTTTATCTTTTGGAATATGTGGCTATGGTTTGCAATTTGTTTATAAGTATATTTTCTACAAATAAGGGTACCGTTAGGCTTTAACAGATTTTAATCTTGAAAGCTAACTCGTTAAGTGCTCAGAATGCCAAGCTTTAACAATTCTGAGGTTAGGGGTTTAAAGTTAGCCTCTGCCTAAATTGGAATTTCATCGACTAAAAGATTTTTAAGCTTTAGATTTTTAATCTTTATCCTACTTACTAGTTGTTTATAAGAAAAAGTTTGATGGGTTAGTCTCCATGGCATAGTTATTGTCATGAACTTACCAGGAAAGAAGTCAGTATCACGTATACAGCTCTTATTCAGCTTATTATGCTACTTGGGCAAGCAGTCTTAAAGATGATAGTGGCTATAAAGTAGACTAAGTGGTACACGTCAACTAACAGCAGCTTGGGTGCTCCATGTAGCCTGGCTATTGATTGTTTGAGCTAAACTTACCAGGGAAGAAATAAATATCAAGCAGCTTCTCACATCAGACAGTGATGGTAGCTATGAAGCAGCTTCGATACTGATTGTTTGAGCTACTCACCAGGAAAGAAGTAAATATCAAGCAGCCCCCAAACCCCCCGCCAGACGTTGACAGTGGCTATAAATGAGATGAAGTGGTACACGTCAGCTAAGAGCAGCCTGGGCGCACCATGCAGCCTGGCTGCTGACCAGCGCACCGGAGCCTGCAGCGCGAAGGTCACTATGACGACTGCATAGCCGCCTATCTGAAGGGAGAAGAAGATGGTTTAATTATATTAAATACAATTGGATAATGCAGATCCCTGGGCTGCATTATTGAAAGGGATTTTGATTTATAGTAAGTTCTTTTTTTTAACGTGAGAAATAATTAAATAACTCTATCGTATTTGGGTGAAGTCAGAGGGAGGGTCATACTTTTAGTGACTAAAATCAACCTGTGTTGCTTCAGTGCCTCTTTGTGTTCCCGGGCCGTGGTGATTCTTTCAAACACGACGTGTTTACATAATATATGCCAAATAAAATAAAATAAATAGTACGTAGTACATATATATCGATGAATAAATAAAATAAAATAGCCTTTATTTACTGAAGGAGTTTTACAGATACACACAAAAATATTGTTTTGTTTGTTTTGTTTTTTTTTTTGCTGTTTTGTTTTTCTTTTTTTTTTCTTTGGAACTACTTTTTTTTTGCTGATGTATTTCTCAAAAGATATTTTTCATTACAAAGATTTTTTTTTTATTTGCCAAATACACTATCCTAAATAGAATTTAAAATCCCGCAAATCGGAATACTAATTCTTTTTTCCGATGTGGGCGGCTCGCAGTTCCTACAAAAACGAAAGCTATTGAGAATATACTCCGAAAGATACCCCGTGCATGGGTGAGACGTCCTCCATGTGCGCAGTGCTGGCCGTAGCGATGAAATCCAAAAAGGTACATTGATTGTTCCTAACTATCCAATGCACCTTTTTGGATTTCGTAGCGCTGCTTCCAGGCTGTTTTCTTGGTTTCTCTATTTGACAGCGAAACTTGATTATTCGATTTTTATTAAATCGAATACGGTGTGTTAGTTCAGTTGTACGATGTTTTATTCCATCGATGCTTTATTGGTGCTTTATTTGTGTGAAAACCCCGTTTTCTTAGAGAATAGCACTGCTGGCTTTCGAAGTTCGATCTCCATTGTCTTCCAGATGGCTGGCAGAGGCAACAATCAGGTACTTATCCCAACCGTACCCCTATAGGGTTTGACAGATCATTCTAAGGGTACGTAGTTAAGTCATAAATGTTTAGAGGTAAGCGGAACTGGAGAGTGGGAGCAAGCAGTGGTGGCCGAGTGGTAATGGCCCCGACTTGTAGGTCGCGGGTTCGAACCCAGCCAGGCGCACTACTTTGTATAATTTATTTCATCACTACTGCTCTCAAAATCGTGAAGGAAAACATCGTGAGGAAACCGGCATGTCCTGTACCAACCCGCACTGGGCCCGCGTGGTGGATCACGGCCCATTCCTTCTCCTAGAGAGGAGGCCTGAGTCCCTACAGTGGGAACATTAAAAAGACTAATGCTGGTGATGATGATGAAGCGAAACAGAGTGTTAAGTCCCGCAAACCTCTGTTGAAAAGGGAGAATCTTCCTACCAGAGGGGTATTATGTCTGCTAGGCAACAGCCCGATAAATTTCGGAAAGATTTCAGTCTGTTCTATAATTATGTTCAATTCGCTTGGAGGACTCGATGCAGGATTAGTTCTTATGTGACGCCACAGATGTCGCTACAGATACTTTTAGTCTCTATTATAACTGCGAAAAAATTATGTGTGTGTGTATGTCTGTGTTACTTTTTCACGCTAAATTTGACGCCTAGAGACGCTACCTGAATCTAAGCTAATTTACTCTCCCTTATCTTGTTTAGAATACGTACATATTATGCTATAATAAAAGTTATAAAACGAATGTCGTCAGCTCACCAACACAAAATAGATGGGTACAGAAGTCAATCTACATACAAAGCGCGCTCGAGCAACGCACACATAGACACCGTTCACGGACACGACATCACGGAGCGCCTCGGCCCACTCGTCGAACAGTTACGGCTCAAACGCTCATTAGTGTGCGTACACCGAGCATAGGTATAAAAAGTGAAGTACATACATGAGATTGTCTTCTGTACCCATCTATTTTGTGTCACGGATCCCTGTCACAGACTTACAAATAAAGCTCAGTAAACATCGGTTAATTAGTTGCAAACTTACGTTTATTAATTGTGAACACGTCTTTAAATCATGATTCTATTTGGCAAAGAGTGGAAAGACCCGACGAACAATAATGAGAGATGGTTGTGTCAATAAGGAAATTTAATTTTAGACTAGATGATTAAAATAATCATGTGCCTACTTGCAATGTCGTTAAACTTTCCCTTTCCATATAGTAGCGTCACAAAATAGATAAGTACAGAAGACAATCTCACTTCACTTTTTATACCTATGCTCGGTGGACGCAACTGTTCTCCGAGATATCGTGTCCGTGAGCAGTGGCCATGTGTGCGTTGTTCGAGCGCGCTTTGTATGCAGATTGTCTTCTGTACCTATCTATTTTGTGGTAACGTGGTTTGAGATGGCAATAACAATGTTAGCTGATTGTTGTGACAGGAGAAAATGACGGTTTTGGTAATCACGGCGCGTTACATGCGTGCCTCAAAGAGATGTCAGAAAAATGGACGAGACCCAGTAAGAAGGGCTAAGGGATTATTCCAAAGAATTTCCGTGGCCCTGAAACGTAAGAGGTAACTGAACGATCATGGATGGGTTTTAGTCAGTAAAAATCTGATACTCTCGTTCCATCCAGAGCAAGAGATATTATGATAACTTCGAATCTCAAAAAGGTACCTCATTTTAACCAATAGTAAGAAGATGTAAATGGTTTGTTTGTAGAAGGAAATAACTGGAAACACAGGAACCCTGTGTTACATCTTAAAAACATCATAAATTCGGTGTGTGTGTGAGGGAGAGAGAGTGCCTTATAGCACTGTCCCTTTCTCCCTCCAGATTTCAAGACGTCACAGTCGAATCGAAGGGGCCCTCCATTGATTTGATTACGAAATTTATAAAACGTTAAGCTACATTGAGGTAGTAAAGGAGGAGAAGGTGACTGCTTGTCATGCTCTCTCACTCCATAACATGGCCTGGATCAAGGCCCGACGCGAGAGGTCACCGCCGCGTGTAATTCAAGTCCATAATCTACTTTTGTTAAACACACAACGTTAGGCACATAGACAACACACAAAAATTCTTATCAATCTGGAAAAATACTTAACTTGGCCAGACTATTGACCTACCTATGTGTATATAATTATGGATACACTATGCAATTAATGAACTTATTAACATTGTATACTATCACTCAAAGAAAATCAACTAAGTTAATTGATATTATGAACATAAAGAATTCACCATAGAAATATAAAAAACGAAACTCCTTTCTTATATCTATGGAATTTACTAAAGCCATGGTGGAAACATTAGTCAGCAAAGTTGATACCAGGGATGATTGCATCATTGCAGCTTCCCTGATTACCGCAGTTAAGTAGCTCCAAGAACTTGATAACATCACTCAAGGAAAACATCTGCATCATGAGCAGCAGACCGCGTCATAAGATTATCCTCACTTTAAAGCTAATTTTATAAACGAGACATACTCCTGAACCTAAGGAAATCGTAGATTATCTCAAGTTCAGCTCATCATCGTAAGGAAAATAAGTCGAATATCAAATAGGTGGTAGACGCAGTCATCCTGTTCGCTAATTTAAATATACTGCGATCGCCAATGCGAGAGATGATTATGGTAATACTCCGGACCGTTCATTGTACTGAGCCATTAGGAGGCCAGCTATTTGCCGATGGGACTCCGACCTAAGTACAATGACGTCTTGATCCTAAAAATAGTCCGGAAGGAGCATTTATCCAATTTACATGCAAGTGCAAAGTGTCTTCGCTTTCAGGAACTGGTAATAAGGTAAACGCTTTCGCAGTTCTGTTTACTAATATGCGCGTATTTCTGTTTGGCTCAACTGCCCACGTGCTTCATTTGGCTCAATGTCACCGGTTGGTAATGGACGAGGTTTGAGTAAACTTGAGGTGGTCTTGGACCTTATGAGGTTCAATTGCAAATTAGATTGTGCACGTGCCCGCGAGTATAGTCGCGTGCATGTACTTTGTTGATCAACAGAGTAAAGAGCTCTATGCTCTAATTTGGGAAGATCCGGTATGGAGATGTACTTTGGGCGCTAGGTCCATGTTTGTTGTGTGACGTTTTCTCTGGCGTTGTTTATAGACTACGAGCTTGTTACCGACTGACTGGAGAATATTACCATGTGTTAAATCATGAGAATTAATACTTCATTTTGGGTCGTAAGTAACTTGTATGAGATCTCAAACCAAAATCTTTGTTGAATACGTAGTGTTGTAAGACATCCTATAAGATGAATTAATGATTTAGTTAGATAGCAGTTCTAAATAAATCATTAATTCCATTTTACAACAATATAGAGGGGCCTAGTGTGTACGGCCAAATTGATGATGATAATAGATATCGTTTTTATGTTGTACACACTTACATTCAAAGGGAGAATGGTTGTAGTAAGTTCCAAAATCCACATTTGTTTACAGAACCGTCCGTCCTAATTCATTTAGAGCTAAAATCCGATACAGCGCTACTGCAACATGGCTGGGGGACGCAAGACGAACGAGAGGAAGACCCAATTGCGTACACGTAAGTGGTCACTGACTCAGTGCCGTATTTTATAACCTATATGCGGAAAATGTAGCACACTTTTGTGGGTTTTCTACTTTATTTGTTCGGGAAACTAGACAGTTATTGATTAAAATCTTATCACCATCATCTTCCTGTCCTTGCTTAGGGTCGGCGCAACACGTTTTTTTTCTTCCATTCTGTCTGTCACCCGTCACACTATCAGTATCTTCCTTTTCTTTCATATCACTCCTCACACATTCTCCTCCCTATCCCTCGCCATCAATTCATTAAAATCTTATAATATACTAGCTTAATTCGCCAGCATCCATAAAACAAAGTCTATATCACTAAGGAATAAAGCAGCTTTCTATCAGTGAAAAAATTTTTGCAATCGGACCATTACTTTCAGAGATTACCTACTAACAAAAAAAACAAACTCTTTATTATATTAGTGTAGATGTTACAATATTCCCTTGTAATACTGTGGTATAGTCACCCATCAACGGATCCACCTATCTAATTATAAACATACGACATTTTCTAACACATTTTAAAATTTACAACTAACAGTGCGCTATTCTAAGCAGAAAAGTAGTTGATAGTGAACTTAAACATAGACAAGCCTATTCTGTAAAATAGATAGGTACTCTATTTTATAGAAAACCAAAAAATGGTAAACTTAAAAATAGACAAGCATATTCTTTAAAAACTACTATTTTATAAAGTTTAAATTCGGCTACTAAATCGATTCCAGCTATTTTTAAAATATGCAGGTAATATCTTTTTCCTTAAAATTACCAAGAATTTTTGGATAAAATATTACCTATCTTGACAGATCTCAGAGAGTTGATCAATTTCGGTTGCGTCACTAGCGTGTTGATGTATGCGAGCGTAGATACAAATACCGATGTGCTGCCAATATAGTGCGACGATTTCTATATTTTACTAGCTTTTGGCCGCGCGGCTTCGCTCCCGCTCTTCCCTACTATACCCTACTATACCTTACTCTACCCTACTCTACCCTGCTTTACCCTACCCTATCCTACTCTACCCTACTCTACCCTACTCTAAACTACTCTACACTACTGTACCGTACTCTACCCTACTATATATACCCTGCTCTACTCTACCAAACTTCACATAAACCATCTACTAAATATTCCGAACAAAGCCTAAAAATTTGGTTTGGATAGGTGAGCCCGTTCTTGAGTTATAAAATTACAACGAAAAGTGGCATTGATTTTTATATACATAGATTTGTCACCACCTAAGTGCATTTAAGTAAAATTGGAGTGATTGAATTGCGATTGTAACTTAATTTTATTATCGGGGTGTATAGGTAAGGGTAGTTAAAAATTGTATAATAGGCATGGTTTGGAAGAAAATTCGCACACACACCAAATTAATTGGTATAAGTAAGAAGTATAATGAAAGAACCTAAAAGAAATGAAAGGCGTTAGGCATTATTAAGATGGGTAGCAACAGAAGCATTGGATTATTTTTATCAGTCACAAATATTGCTTATCAAACAGACGGAAAATCTCTCGTAGGTAGATTTTTCCTAATGCTTTTATTAGTGAAAATATACTTGTAAAGCAAACTTTACATAAATGAGCATAGACTTAAAATTAGTTTATGACTTTACTGAACTAATCTTGCCTTGACATCTTTATAGAATGCTTGTTAACATTATAATATAAGTTATGTACATTTCATAACAACCAAAAATATACAGCGTTATTTAAAGGCCTATGTTACTAACATCATAAACAACTTTTTCTATGACTTTTAATATAGTCCAATAGCCCGATTCACGTTATGAAAACCGCAACGATATAGTATCGATTTAGTCGTTTAGACCATTTCCGTATTCACATCCATCAATTGAGTTTGAACGACAGCGATTTTAAAGTCGTTTGAAATTCGTCGATTAAAAAAAAAATCTGTATTAAATTATCCTGTTAGAAAACTTATTAACTCTTCGAATGCCGTAATTAGAGACACAATAGAAAGACAATGGCTTCTGTCGAACTGTGTAACTTAAGACACTTTTGAATTTCTTAATTAATTAATAGTCTTTAACCACCAATTTTTATGTGTAAAAATGTTTCTAAAGGTCCAAGCCGTTTCGAAGGAGTAGGGAAAAGTTGCGAAAAGTTGCGAAATTGCTAAATATTTTTTTTTTGACAAAAGTATTAATTGCACGAAAAAATCAAATGTTGATATTATTGTTTATGAATCTATAATAAACATATATTTTTTTCAAACCAATTGACCTAGCCGTTACGGAGGAGTAGGCCTCAGAAAATCACTGTTTTATGGCACTTTTCGGGCGCTTGGCCCTTAAGAGGTACATTGTTTGTAGAACAGATGGTCGATGGGGACGAAATATTCTGGAGTGGTGACCGCGTACCTAAAGACACAGCCGGCAGCGTTGATCTCCTACAGGGTGGACCGACAAACTGGTGAGAGTGGCGGGAATACGATGGATATGAGATAGTACAAGATTGATCGTTGTGGTGACACTTTGTGAGACTTACGTCCAGCAATGGACATCTTTTAGATGAAATGATGAAAAATGATATTTATTTTGCAAATAGGTTTTTTAAGAACACTTTTACACGTTCATTTCGTAAATTTAAACTAGATGAAGCCGGTGTCTTCTCGTCCAATATACCACAGTGTCTCAAGACGAAAGTCTATGATGAGTCTACCAATGAGTGTTGCCAGTGATGACATAGGGCTCCGAAACGTGGTCACTTACAATGGGCCTCATAAGAAGACTCAAAGTCACCCAAAGGGTGATGGAAAGAAAGGGCTATGCTCGGAGTTTCCTTGCGTGATCACATCAGAAATGAAGATATCCGCAGGAGAACCAAGGTTACCGACATAGCTAGAAGAATCGCCAAACTTAAAAGGCAATGGGCAAGACATATCGCACGCAGAACAAATGGTCGATGGGGACGAAAGGTTCTGGAGTGGCGACCACGTACCGGAAGACGCAGCGTTGGAAGGGCTCTAACAAAGTGGATCGATGACCTGGTCAGGGTTGCGGGAATCCGAAGGATGCGTGACGCACAGGACCGGTCGTTGTGGCGACGCTTGGGGGAGGCCTACGTCCAACAGTGGACGTCTTTCGGCTGATATGATGAGGCCGATGTTTCCTAGTTGACTACCCTGAGAAGAAACACCGGAACAAACTCAGGGGTCAAAGTCTATTTTAGGGTGAGTTGCACCATTTAACTATAACGATAACCAAACCATAACCAGCCGTGAAACGGCCGCCTATTGGTCAATTCGATGATTTGACAACTGTTAACGGCTTTGTTATCGTTATAGTTAAATGGTGCAACTCACCCTTAAAGTCCATACAGCAAACATGTAATGGTCAAATCAATGATGATGGTTATCTTCATTCTTCATGAGTTGACTCATGACTTACTGGAATAAAATTAAATGCACAATTTTATTCCAGTAAGTCATGAGTCCAATGCACACCTCCCGAAATGTAAACGATACAAAACCGTAGACAGAAAATCATAGTTTATGACTTATTGCGTATAATCGGAACTAATAAAACAGGAAAATCCATAGAACAGGAAAAAAAAACCTTTATCAGTTAATCCCCTGAGGTATTTCAAAAATTTTCTCGTGTCGACCCAAACGACCTGATGAGTACTAATGACAAATAGTGCCGATAAGGTTTATCGAATTGTAAATGATAAAATAAAAATAACGTGTTTCGTAATAACTTTGCTACTTTCTTTTATTCGTAACCGGATGTAGGGAAAACCGTTTGATCGTAAATATATGAGTTACTTGCACTAGTTGAAATACTATCCGAATATTCGGTATCGGAGTATCCGATAGAGGTAAAACACATTGTAAATGCCTTAGAGCCAAAACACACGATACGGTGCGCCGCCGCACCGCATCTTGTGGTTTGGTCCTTAGTTCGGCGGGGCAAAATTAGGTAGGGTTGGTGTCAAGCCGCCGAGAGTGCAATGACAAATGCTCACCCGTGTCACACGCGTTTTTTACCGCACGAGTGCAGACATGAAAAAAAATGTCTACCGCTTTAAATGCGATTTAAATTGTTTTCTTTTTTCAGACTTTTGTGTATTTTTTTTGCTTCTGAATCTTTTTTTTAAGTGGGTAGCAAATGGTTTATTATAATAATTTATAATTACAAGTATAAAGAACAAAGGTATGTGTGTTGCACAACACAACACTAATCTATCTATTTTGTGGTATGTGTATGTTTGTTACTTCATCACTCTCGAACAGCTTTTTTTTATTGTTGATAGGTTCGCGCTTGACCGCTATCTCACCTGATGGAAAGCGACGATGCGGTCGATGATGGAACGCGCTGACCTAGAAGAAACCTATTTACTCTCGACTTAAAGATTCCCGGGTTGTAGCTATCAGGAAACAGACTCCGGCAAGGAATTCCATTCCCTAGCTGCACGCACAATGAATGCACAATGCACGCAAACTCTCGAACAGCTGGGCGGATTTGGATGAAATGAAATGAGAATAAACAACAACCACTAACTAACAAGCTTCTTAGTGACTTTTCATGATACAGTTATAAAATTTTGTACATAGATTCTTTACAGAATAAAAAACTTTTTACAAAAAAAAAAAAATACAACCGACTTCAATGTTAAAAAAAAACACTGAAAAGTACAAAATAACTTTAATTTCGGAAGTCGGTGTTTCTATAATAGTTATGTCTTTTCGTTGCTTACTTACTTGCTTTAATTGGATTAATTCTATACAAAATATTTTTTTTTGAGTAGATAAACAAATAGATAGCCGGAATTTCTACTCATAAGGGGATTAAATAGATAATTTATTAAGATAGCTACTATTATGTATTTTGTATTTACAAAATAATTAATTAAGTAATCAAATCATGTTTTTTTTTTAAGTAGATAAACAAACAGATAACTGGGGTTTCTACTAATAAGAGAATTATATTGATAATTTAGTGAGGTACCATCAAAGACATTTCCGCCTGACCACCGCTAAGTTCATTTTTGCTTGCACTCGAAACGAAAACTTCAAAGGGTTTGTAGCCGCCTCCTTTGCTAGCATTACTGCTTCGCAGAAGGAGAGAGAGGCGATCGCTTGCCATTCTTCCTCGCTCCGGACCATGGCCTGTACCAAGACCCGGCGTGAAAGATCCTTGCCGCCGATCGCCCCCACGAGGACATGGCGGTGCTATACTCAAGTGGGGCACACCTCTAACGTATGCTGCTCCGTGTCTTCCGGGCGGTCCAACAATGGTGGCACCTGGGCATATTCAGTGCAGGAACTTCCCGTAATGACAATGTTCGGTGAGAACCAGCGTCATGCAGAAGGTGAGGACGCCGTGAGGTCTTTATTAAAGAGGGGACCCTTTGCCACTTAAGTTTTTGGGCAATTTACATTAGAAGTTGTTAAACTTGTCTGTTTGGCCGGCAAACTGATGCAGTAAAAGTAATGGGATCAAATACTCAATCCACTAAAGGGGGTAATCTATTTTGAGAGCAGGGCGCCTATAAATAACAGAGCGGAAATGTCATAATCGTAACACTGCACTGCAATGGACGAACTATCAAATGGCCAGTTATGTATATATTGTGGCCAGATCATAAAAATTGACCACTTTATGATATGGCCCAGTAAAACTCGCCAATGAAAATCCTCATCGTTTGGCCTACATTCTACAGACTTTTATTATCACAGAAATCTTACATCAATGATATGGCAATGCATCATCTTTGGGATGGATCTGCCAAATACCAGCGTGATGCGCTGGAGTCGATTGAGAGGAGAGCCAAGAGAATCATCGGCGATGATGCACATGTAGAGTCGAAGCTCCAAAGCCTTGAGCATCGCCGCCGAGTTGCTAGTCTGTCGGTTTTCTATCGTTTACATTTCGGGGAGTGTGCACTGGAATTGCACAATCTAATTCCGCCAAGTTCCTTTCATCATCGGACCACTCGACGTACAGCGTTGCGCCACCGGTACATGGTAGAGATCCCACCCATACGCACAAAGCGTTTTGGGAACACATTTATTGTGCGTACAGCCAAGGAGTGGAATTCCCTGCTGGAATCTGTGTTTCCTGATAGCTATAACTTAGGAGTCTTTAAGTCGAGAGTGAATAGGTTTCTTCTAGGCAAGCGTGCTTCATCGTCGACCACATCATCGCTTACCATCAGGTGAGATGGTGGTCAAACGCAAGCCAATCAATAATAAAAAAAAAAATGGCCAAACAAGGATCGATATATCATCAAGTGTTAATGTTTACAAAATCTGGCCAGTTTTAATTTCAATTTCTATGATCTGTACCCCTAGCCAAGTTGCTAATCTGCAATAGTTAACGCTTGTAGAAAGCTTCAAATGTACGGGAATGACGTAGTCTTAACGCTCAGTCACGTGGTCAGAACAAAAGAATTGGCGGCAAGGTCAACTCGAAGCGTTCGGCGCAAGCGAAACGTTTGTAACTTGGCTAGGGGGGCTGGCCCCGACATATGCATACAACCAATTTTAAGTTTACGTTTAGGGCTAAAGAGATTATCCACCGTGTGTTTAAAAAATATGTATATGTGTATTTTTTTAGTTCTGTTTTCCGAAAACAATGCTGATTCCTAAAAATTAAACAATTGGACTCTTTTACTTTTTCACTATTGTCAATTTATTTCTAATGTTACTTCAATTTACTTGTGATTTGGAATACAATATTTTTTAGATTGGATGCTGTTCCAAACATAGTTGGGAGGAGGCAGTCGGATTGTTAACGCAGATAGAGAATGGCACATAGTCTAGAGCTTCAAATCACAAAATAGATAGGTACAGAAGTCAATCTACATACAAAGCGCGCTCGAGCAACGCACACATAGACACCGCTCACAGACACGATGTCTCGGTCGCGTCTCGGATCACTCGTCGAACAGTTCCGGTTCAAACGCTCATTAGTGTGCGCCCACCGAGCGTAGGTATAAAAGTGAAGTACATACATGAGATTGTCTTCTGTACCTATCTATTTTGTGCCGAAATCCACGTGAGATGCGACAGTTTTTTTGTATAGGGGGCCCCGTTTATAGTAGTCCAATTTTTTTACTTAACTGCAAATGCTTTATTCATAAATGGGAAGTTTCTAACCTTGTGTGTTAGCTTCTCTGAAAATATTTCTTTAACAACTCACCAGTGATAACCAACACGATTTGGTCCGGTCGTCAGGTAAGAGGAAGATGTCCAGCAGTGCCCAGGATCCTCGCCACACGAAGACCACCAGTGACCCCACCACGCCCACCGAGAAGATGCAGTCCAGGATGTACAGCATCGTCTCTCGGCTGTTCTGTAAATAATAGCTGATGTTACATAGCTGAATTGGTTATTGCATCCTTTAAACTAGTAACCATTTTTTTAAATTATTTAAACTAGTGCTTGACTGCGATTTCACCTGATGGTGAGCAGTGATGCAATCGTTGATGGTGAGGCGCACTTGTTTATTAAGAGTCTTATTCATTCTAGCCTTGAAGACACCTAAATTATAATCGGATGGCAAGACCGCAGCAGGCAAATTGTTACAGTCCCTCGGTGTACGTGGTATTCAAACAACGAGTCGACCAAAATTCAATTCAAAATCATTTATTTCAAATAGACCATTTGCAGGCACTTTTGAATAGTCAAATGCCAGTCAGTCCAAGAAAAGTGAAGCTAAATTGCACGTTCTAAAGTGTAGATCTCTTTGGAGAAGAACGCGCAAGAAACTCCATGGACACTCTTTTAAATCATATTATGTGTTATATATACGTGGTTACATATTTCATGTTGCTTCTATTATGTGAGCACAATGTAGATAATAAAAAAAAGGTACAAACTGAATTAAGCCATTAACTAGCAGCTAAGAGATGACCAGTCTCAACTGACGGCACCCGTTCACGAGCATGACGCGTGTATCAGCCCCACTCAGCTCAACTATTTTTAAGCGACTTCAAAAAGGAGGAAGTTCTATGTTCGGCTGAATGTATGTTTTTTTTATGTATGTTCACCGATATCTCGGTCAATTGGACCGATTTTGAAAAATCTTTTTTTTAAGGGAACCGAATGACCCAATAACACGTGCCACTAACTGCGTTGGTCGCATTTGAGTGAGCATGACAAACTCTCAACTGCCATGCTCGTAATGTCCTGTACATAGAGGTTTCAATAACGTAATGGTGGACACTCGCCGTACGTCGGGTTATCCAATGGTAGAAAGGAGGTGCTGCTTTCAATCAGGTGAGAAAGTAGCCAAGTGTGAGCTTAGCAACAGCAAAAAAAAGTCATGAAGTATACTGGTAGGAAATTAAATTTGATTTGAATAAAAATCCCGTTTGCCATTTGAGCGTCCATTCAGGAATAATTGGAAGATATGTAACAGCAATCAGTGACGTCTTCGGTTATTGTGGAGAAGATGACGGACTAGGAACTCGTAATTTGAGTACAATAGTCTCTTCTTGGAATCCGCCTTAATGTGGAGTTGGCACCACATTCCAGCCTTGAACATCAAAGTTACCTAGCGAACAGACCCAAATAGAACTACCTGAGTCTCTTAACTCTTAAACCACCTGGACAACTAGTGATTGACAGCGACCCCACCTGATGGCAAACAGTGATGCAATCGTTGATGGTGAGGCGCACTAGTTTATTAAGACTCTATTCACTCTAGCCTTGAAGACATCCGAATTATAATCGTATGGGTAGACTGCAGCAGGTAAATTGTTCCAGTCCTTCGTTATACTCTGTATAAGCGACGAGGCGAAACGCTTAGTCCAGACCGTAGAGGTTTCAACAACGTAAGGGTAGATACTCGCTGTACGTCAAGTTCTCCGATGATAGGAGAAAAATGGCGGAATCAAGTCAACACGTTTGCCTAGAAGTAACCTATTCACATTTGACTTAAAGACCCGTAATTTGAAGCTAGCAGGGAATTAAACGTCAACTGAGCGAGTCCAATGACCCGTAGGTAGTAGTCGGCGTTGCGTACAAACTACCTACAGGTTGCATTGCACTCGCTCAGTTGACCTTTTCTTAAAGAAATTAATTTCGTACATGCGTAAATTAATACGAGTTTTGAAAAACAGGTACTTTATTTTTTAATTTTATCTTTACAAATCGATAGTGTTTCATGTACCGGATCGACTCTCCACGGGATTAAAACGATCAAAATTTAGCGGTGTTTAATTAATACTCGTTAAGACGAATCATAAGAGCCCAAACTCGATGGGGTTGTGTCGTTTAACTACGGGGTTCTTATGGACACTTTCCATTGCCATCATCAGATTATCTCTATGTCAGAATTATTTTGCGTTGTCATCTGATTTACACCTGTATGAAGAAAAAAAAAAAACATGTTTATTCTGCTTGAATAGACGCACAATTCGTATGCAAAATTTTAGCTCAATCGGTAACCGGGAAGTGGATCAAAAATATGCAAGAATTTAATATAGACAAACATCGGGACAGGTGAAACTAAATAAAAGCTTGTAAAAAAAGACGCACAGGAACGTTCGATGTGGCGACGCTTGGGGGAGGCCTATGTCCAACAGTGGACGTGTATCGGCTGAAATGATGATGAAGCGTCGCAACAACAGCCGTCCTGTACGTCTCGCATCCATCGGATTCCCACAACTCTGACCAGGTCATCGGTCCACCTTGTGGGATGCCTTAAAACGCTGCGTCTTCCTTTACGCGATCGTTACTCCAGAACTTTTCGTCCCCATCTACCATCTGTTCTGCGTGCAATGCAATATCTGCAATCTGCAATATCTATCAATAATCTGTAAATTTAAACTGCTATAAACCACTTCTTACTTCCACAGGTCGTGAGCTAAAAACAACAGATTTGCTATTAATCTACGCGTAGGTGGCTGCTCAATAGGCGCCATAGACAAATGAAGAAACAAGACGTGAATATGCAAGAAATGTCAGAATGTTTTGAGATTCTTTAACAGCCATTTGGCCACCTTGTTACTGTTATGTAGTTCAGAAATACCGAAACTGATGATGGGAATAAACAAAGAAACACTTTTAGATAAATGCCCGCTATTGTGTGTGGATCTTTTCGTTAATGATATTTCTCGCTCTGTATTTTTCTGATATCAAAATGGAGTAACTAACCATCTGACCATCCACGTAGTATTCGTACGAAAAAGGAATTCGAAGCAGCGAAGGAAAGGATTCGAAGAAATCCCTGTCCGAAAGCAAATGATTTTTCTCGCGAAATCTTCTATACATACACATAAATAAAATTGGAGTGTCTGTTTGTAATATTGAAATAACCGCTTTTTACTACATGCATATGAATATATATACCTACGGTACATACAACAAAATAACATTTTTTTTAATTTTTATCTGTCGGTCTTTTTTTTTCGATTGGAAAAATCATCCAATGACAACCCCCGCTCTTGGGCGGAGCGGGACATAGTGTCAGACTCTTACTGATTAAAAAACCCATCCCGTTCCTTCAAGCCTTCATACCGGGGCTCGAGAGCCCTTTCGAATAACCCTGGCTCCGACCCGGCTAGGCCACTGCTGTTGCTGACAACTCCTTGAGGCGCGCGGGAACAGCGCGCGCCGTCGACGACTTGGCGGCTAATCTCTGAAATGGCTGGACCGATTTTGACGGGACTTTTATTGGCAGGTAGCTGATGTAATAAGGAGTAACTTAGGATACTTTTATTTTAGAAAAAATGAATTCAAAATCCTGTAGTCCACGCGAAGTCGCGGGCACAGCTAGTTTATAATATAGCACGTAGGACTGGCAGCTTATAAGAAATGCATTGATTATTTAACTGATCATATAAAAATTAGACTAAGACTCGTATATCCGGCGACTATGATGTCTTCCTTAGGAATTAGCAAGAAGTTTCTTATAGAGCAATGGGCCTCATCAGAAGGTTTAAAGTCACCTAAAGGGCAATGGAAAGGGCTATGCTCTGTTAGGTACGCTAGGTTTCCTTGCGTGATCGAATCAAGAATGAAGATATTGCCACTTAAGTTTGGCGATTCTTCGTACATATATTTATGAAAAAGATATTATAACATCGGAACCAGAGTACCCACACCATCTCAAAGTACGATTTTTAAGAAGGTGGCCGTGGTAAAGTCTCTTAACAACACCATGTTTCATATCATAACCAAGAATAGTTCTTTAAACGAGACTTAGTAACGGATCATAGTGCTCGATCCACCCAAGCATGAAATTAGTATAGAGGTGGATGGATGGAGAAGAATAGGGACGCCAAAGAAAAGATGTATGGATTGTGTGAGAAGTGATATGACTGTGGCTGTGGTTAGACTAAAACCCATCCAGGCTCCTTCAGCTGTTCTTTGGGTAGCAGGGCCGCGGTGGCTCTTTTGAACCATCCTGCTGCCCTGCCAGGAAAGGAGAGGACCCTTAAATATTATCTTTTGCGAAAATGTAAGCTAGGACTACATTAGACCGACACACACGTGTAACATGCTTGATTTAGGACGTACGTAGAACGACGTCGCGTGGCGTGGATCAAGTGTAGCTCTACAAGTCTAGTTTCCATATAAAATGTTTGAAGACCAATCCATCGACCGCCCAGATCGGCGTGTGTGGCACACGTGTGCGCAGATGTATAGAACATATGTTATTGTTGAATCATCAAATTAGTCATGTATATTCACGAGTGTTACTAATTAGGTTACATGTTGCCTCGTTTTATAGGTAACAATCCAGAATTATACCACTTTTATAATTATATTATATTAATAAGTAAATACCTCGCTTTATAATAGACTATGATAAAAGTCTAGTAATACGGTTTAACACTGTTGAACTAAGATAATGAACAATAAAATAATTATAACCGTGAAGCATGTTAACAAATATATATGCTAGGTCAAAATCACCAAGATGGCAAATTCAAAATTCTGTTTTATGATAAGCTGCTGGCAGCGGCTTCGCCCGCGTGATAAAGTAGCCAAAAAATAGAAGGCCTTTTTTGACATTTGTCGAAACGAATACTTAAATACGCAAAAAGAATACTTGGAATACGTTCAGTTATTTAACGGGGTAAAAAAATTATATATTTTTTTTAAGTTACTTTTACTTTTATTATTTATTTTATGGATTCTTTCAGTTTCGTTCCAAGTTACAATCTAGGGCATTCCCCAAATGTCTAAACAAACGGGCCTTTTATTTTTTAACGAGTTTAGTGGAAATTATCCCGAGGAAACGTCATACTCCAGGGATAAAATAGTAGTTTATGTGACTAGGGGATAAAGCAGTGTCTTTAAGTCGCGGGCAGCATGTTGAATTCCGAATGAAACGAAGGTTGCTGATTTTAATCCCGAACGACAGTGAGGGATCTATAAAATTAACTCCCGAGCGTTGCGAGGGAGTTAATTAAGAAACCTGAGTGATGTGAGGAATTCAAGCCGCCCAAGACAAAGACCGCTTTATCCACGTGTTGCATACTCTACTTTTTACACCATCTGTGAGATAATTAAAGGGCAATTTGGTCAACCAAATCATATATTAGAGAAATACATAGTATAAGTATTATATTTACAAGTTCATCAAACAAACAAACTTCACTACTCCAGGTTTCTATATTTTTAATTTTCTATAACGCTCCCGTCAGTAAGCACGATTTATTCTATTTTCTTTTTTTTTGTTAGTGGCCAGTTCGAATTTCGATTATTATGTCAACTTATTCGATGCACATACATTTTAATTCACAATGTTGACGATTTTTGATGTTCCAAATTCAAATCTCATTATTCCCTAGAGATCGGCCATACTGCATTATCTCCCTAGGGATAGAATTACTTGCTTTAAGTGAGGTTTGTATGAAGTATAAAACGACATTATCGATCAGGTGGTGTAAAAAGTATTATAAATCAGTTTATGTATGTTTCTGGACATGGTCTATTGGTGTACTAAGTTCCTTCGAAATCCCTTCAGTCGCTTGAGCGTGAAGAACAGACTAACAAACACACGCTCGCAAACTTTCGCCTATCTAGTAATAGTGTGATATACTTTGCTGCTATCACTTTGATGATAAGCTTTAAATACTTATTAATCTTATGTTTATACAATATTTACGTTAGCAGTTCGTACTAATTAATTACTTATCTTATTTTTTATGAGTTGTCTATAGAAACAAGAAACTGAGTAATTGCACCTCATTTAGGTATGTAATGACGCATTAAACTATGACTTTTTGATTGCCATTACGCACTAGTGCGATTGTGTATTTAAAACTTTTTTGTTAAACTTCTTTGTTGTCAAAAGGGTTTTAATACCAAAAAAGACACATTAGAATTTATAAGTTAGTGGAAGTATGTTGCTGATATCATGTGATTTCGAAAATAAATAAATCTTCAATTCATTTTTTTTATATATAAGCAACCTCAGCCTCATTCTTATTTTTTTAAAGCATTCTAGCTAGTTTATGGCCGCCATTTTTAGGTGCAAGCGCATAAGGAAGCAAATATTTTTATAGCCATATGACAAAAAGCCACATCTACTAGTTTTCATCATCATCATCATTTCAGCCGACAGACGTCCACTGTTGGACATAGGCCTCCCCCAAGTGTCGCCACACGATCCTGTGCTAGGTTTACTGTCGAATAAATAGTTAATTGAGTTTGAGACATCGTGATGAAAGGATTAGTCAGCTAGACTCTGCGTTACCGAGTGCTAGCTGTTTCCTGCTGAATCTGCTGAAGGGATTTGGATGATCTTATTTAGGACTATGTCCTGGACACTGGGTATTTTTTACCCTAGGAGTATGTTCCTTTGGTATAATTGTCTTAAATATCACGAGGACGCCGCCGCTGGTAGCTGATAGTTTTATATATATATTTTTTTAATTTGTATAAACTAGTGCTTGACTGCGATTCCACCTGATGGTAAGCAGTGATGCAATCATTGATGGTGAGGCGCACTAGTTTATTAACTCATCGAATGCCGTAATTAGAGACACAATAGAAAGACAATTGCTTATGTCGAACTGTGTAACTTAAGACATTCAAAAGGTTAAGAGCCTATTCACCCTTGCCTTAAAGACACCTAAATTATAATCAGACGGGAAGACCGCAGCAGGCAAATTGTTCCAGTCCCTCATTGTACGCGGTATAAACGACGAGGCGAAACGCTTGGTCCGGACTTTTTATTCATTTCATATAAAAATGAATCCCTATTTCTCTTGGACGCGCCTCAACTTGAGAGCAACCTTACCGATTTCATTCTATTTTTTTTTTTTAAGGTTCCTAGTCCAAGTAGTCTCTTTCCAGGCGAGGCAAGACAAAGAGATCGCAAGACGGACTGAAAACGCCTGGAGGAGCTACTGGTCCATGAAAGACCTATTCAAGGGTGAATTGCCCATGGCACTAAAGCAAAAACTCATGGACATGTGTATTCTCCCCGTCCTAACCTATGGTGCACAAACTTGGTCTTTGACTAACATCCAGAAGTCCAAACTTAAAGTTTGCCAACGAGCAATGGAGCGCAGTATACTAGGTGTTAAATTAACGGATCGAGTTCGAAACACTATACTGCGCTCCAAAACCAAAATAGTGGATGTGGCTCAAAAGGCTGCCAAACTGAAGTGGGACTGGGCAGGACACGTCTGCCGCATGTCCGACAAACTGTGGGCCAAAGTAGCACAAAGTTGGTGCCCTAAAACAGCGCGTCGGGGTCGCGGTAGACCACGAAGGAGATGGCGCGACGAACTTGATAGATTCCACCAGAACTGGCAAGAAGAAGCCCGGGCGCGCGAAAAATGGAAGGAGTGGAGGGAGGCCTTTGCCCAGGAGTGGGACAGAACAGGCTAACAAACAAAAAAAAAAAAGTTCCTAGTCACATCTGCACATCTACACTAATATTATAAAGAGGTAGAATTTGATTTTTTTTTAGTTTTGTTTGTAGAAAGTAATCTCTGAAAGTACTGGTCCGATTGCTAAAATTTTTTCACCGATAGATTTTCGCTTTATTCCTGAGTGACATAGGCTATATTTTATGTACGCGGGTGAAGCCGCGGGCAAAAGGTAGTATTTTACAAAAGATTCTTTCGGGATGAAAAATTCAGAAAAAAACCCAGAAAATTGAAAAATTTCAGAAAACTTCAATTAGGTATTTAACTTTCGCGTGTTTGACAAGTTCATAGCAATTACAGGACAACTTCTATTAGATCAGCAAGTTTGAAATAAAATATGTACTTCAAAAATGAACCCAATCCTACTTCAATCATTTACACTAATATTATACAGAGTTAAAGTTTGTTTATTGTTTGCAGGAGGTAATTTCTGAAAGTACTGGTCCGATTGCTAAAATTTTTTCACCGATGAAGCTACTTTATTCCTGAGAAGCATAGGCTATATTTTATGTACGCAAGTGAAGCCGCGGGCTAAAGCTAGTACATTAATCGTACCCTCAAAACGTCAACATCACCATAATAACTCTGTCATACTCCTACCAACGAACACGCGCGACTACATGAATGAATGATCAGCTGATCCTGTGTGTAAGTACGCACTCCGCTAATCTACTGTTTGTTTGTAAGACTCGCCACTCCAGGGTTTGATGAACTTTAAGTTTGTAGGAAATCTTAAACTGATAGGAAACAATAGAACAAGTTCTTGTATTGATAACAGGTACCACGTAAAAACAGTAAAAACAATTGGATCTTTTATCAAATTTTTGGCAATTTTGCAAAGGAAAAAACAACATTCTGATACATCCTATGTTTGGGAGCAGACTTCCTAACTGTAAAGGGGAAATGCTCCCATATTGTGGTAGAGTTATGCTTATGCGAATATGGGTAAATAGAGCAGGGGAGTTGATTGAGAATAGGCGTAGTGTTTAACCGTTAACGGAAATAACCTAACATCACATTTACGATCCCTGACCATCCCAAAAGTGACAGTTACCAAATAGAATTCCCATTTTGTGAAGAAGGTAAAAAACAGGTTTTGTAGAAGGTAACAAATGAGCAGTTCTAAATGGTACCAACCGTACGAAACATAGTAGGCACATCGAAGTAGTCCTGAGGCGAATCGACAGCAATGGCGAACGGTGCCGCGCAGATGTTGCGCAGCGCGCGCAGAGCAGCCAGCGACAGCGTCGCCGCCGCCGTCGTGGAGAGCAGCGTGCGCGCGCTGTCTCCCGTGCATTCATTCAACAGGTTCCACACGCCACGCCACGCGCCCACGCACGCCACCCCCGCCACGGCCGTGCAAGCCCGCGACACCACGTAGTACGTCAGCCGGCCACGCTCCGGCTTCAAATATTTGCTCAGTTGCGTTTGGAACACCGAAAACAACAAGTCACAGCACAGTCCGAAGGCGGCACACGCGGCCGCGCTGCCCACGGGCTCATCGGGCAGCACGTACAGGTCCATGAGCGTCCAGGTGGACTTCCAGTAGGTGACGACGGCTGGTGCGACGACCAGGCTCGCGAAGAGCGCGTCTGCGCACTCGAGGAGCGCGGCGTGCGCGCGTGAGCCGCTCGCTAGCGTGTCGGCCAGCCCTGCAGTGCTTCCGCGCATGTCTGCCGAGTGCCTGTGCGCGCCTGACTGACAACTCCCACCGGCACGACGCGCCGACAGATTACTACTAGTAATTGCATTATCACCGTCCCGCGCTCTGACGTACCGTGTTTGCTCGGGACTCGCTTGTATGATTCTACGCTACCTAATATCGAAGGATCGTTCGTTACAGATAAGAGGTCTTTAACCAGCTTAAAATAGTGCATCTAAGATATTGATGTTAGATGACGCACGTCATCTACTTGCAGATTCCTGTACAATAAAGTCAATACGATATCAAAACAAGTGCACAACAAAGTTTTCATATTCTTAAAGCACTCTCCCTTATTAGATAATTATACAAATTGGTCTAGTTCCTTTAGTCTCTAGTTTCTTGAGTCTGAAGCCTTCGATCATATCGTAATTATTACTTAAATTGTTTCCATTAACATCGCCGAGCAACGTCAACGAAACAGGCCTTAAAACGCGCTGGCGTGACAATTAGGACCAGGGCCGTCTTTCACCTATTAGAGGCCCTGGGCACATTAGGATAATGGGGCCCCTATGACCATAGTAATAAAGCACTCTTTTGTTAGAATAAACAAAGAACGTAGGTGTGCAAAGTTTTAGCTTTATTTTTATTTCTTTACAGTTACTCGTACATTAGATAGTATTATAATGAATAGATAATAAATATAATGTAATTCACACTAAATAACCAGCATCCACGATGAGTCCTTATATAAGTATCTATGCTGATTGAAGCGGTACCTTTCTAGATTTGAGTTGAGCAAAATCGTTAATCACATCTTCAAAATCTATGTTTTTGAGCAATTCACATTCTTTCGACATTAGCGAAAAACTGTTTAATCTCTCTTGAAGCAATGTACTTCTTAATTCATTTTTTATTCGTTTTAATTTGGAGAAAGAGCGTTCCCCACTTCAGTTAGTTACCATCATGCTTAAAAAGATTCTCAGTGCGATTTCTACATAAGGAAAGGTGTCTTCAATTTTTTTCTCCATAATTAGAAGTCGGTTAAAAAGAATAAAAACAAAGAAACGCGATGGCAGCGACATGCGGCCATTTCAGGAACTTGGAATGAAATTCTAGCTGTCGCATTTGTACGTAGTAAGTACTTACATCTTATAGTGATCTGTGGTAGGGACTAGACTAGGGGGCCCCAATCCATCGCGGGGCCCTGGGCACGTGCCCAGTGTGCCCAGTGGGAAAGAGGGGCCTGATTAGGACTTGTTCTGGAGAGGATGGCTGAAGAAGACCAGACACAAAGAGAGTAGGAAAGACATGGGGAGGTTTTTGCTCAGTATTGGATTGAAGTAGCCGGAGTATCTACAGTATAGGGAAAATATGTAGGCTACTCTGAACTTGGCGTTCCGAACCATCATGAATTTTCGAAAAAATATGCAATACGCAATCTTAACAAAAAAATGTGCGCATCCAGTTGGTCAAAGTTTGGAGCGGTCAAGGTATCTAATCTGTTGGTTTGTTAAGTTTCACTTCCGTAAGTAAACGTAAATTCAATATCATCATTTCAGCTGAAAGAAGTCCACTGTTGGTCAAAGGCCTCCCCCAAGCGTCGCCATAACGACCGATCCTGTGCGTCTCTGGCACTGAAACATGGTCGCTTACAATGGGCCTCATCAGAAGTTTTACTGTCACCCAAAGGGCAATGGAAAGGGCTATGCTCAGAGTTTTCTTGCGTGATCGCATCAGGATTGAAGACATCCGCAGGAGAACCAAGGTTACCGACATAGCCCGAAGAATCGCCAAATTCTATATGTTTTAGACCTTTCCTTGCACTCCAATTATTATCATCTGGCCCAGTGAGGAAAAGCATCTTACCAGTACCCCTAGCCAAGTTGCTAATCTGCAATAGTTAACGCTTGTAGAAAGCTTCAAATGTACGGAATCGTCTTAACGCTCAATCATGTGGTCAGAACAAAATAATTGGCGGCAAGGTCAACTCGAAGCGTTCAGCGCAAGCGAGACGGTTGTAACTTGGCTAGGGGGCAGGTATCTTTCAGCTTTAATCACAATCTTGAGCGACAAAATGTCAAGACCCAGACCAGCAAAACTGATATCGCCCACACATAGCCGTTGTGAACAACGCTTATCTCTTCTTTTATAGTGAAATTACTTTTTGGATTTTTAGGTTGACTTATATGAACAGTATCCAGTAAATAAGTGCCCATACAGCAGAGCAGTGGTGGCCGATTGGTAGCGGCCCCGACTTACGAGTTATAGGTATGTTACATACACAAATAAACATTCTTTCTTTTGTTTTTCTTTCTTTCATATTTAATATTATACTAGCGACCCACCCCGGCTTCGCATGGATGCAATGCAACACCGCAACCGCTATGTCCCTGCATTTTAAATCTACATATAAACCTTCCTCTTGAATCACTCTATCTATTAAAAAAACCGCATCAAAATCCGTTGCATGGTTTTAAAGATCTAAGATATATACATACATATGGACAGACAGCGGGAAGTGACTTTGTTTTATAATATGTAGTGATAATAAAAACTTATCAATTTTATCACTGATGTTATTTCTTTCTTTCAGAGTCAGGCAATATTTTTTGAGTTTATAGTACTTTGAAGTCTGCAATGTTCTGGTCGAATTATTTCTTATTTGGTATGGGTATCCCGACTCTGCCTAACTCTTCGGAAGATACTAGCAAGATGATGAATGAATATACTTATAATTCTGGGCTACACAAACCAATTTTCGACACACTTGCTCAGAAAGTGACTATAATTGCACTACACTTAGGTATATAATGTAGCTTGTAACCAAATTGTGACTTTTTGATTACCATTATGCACTAGTGTGATAATGTAGTGATAACCTTTTTGTTAAACCTCTGCTCTCAAATAAAAAAAATACATTAGGTATTGCGTTCAATAGTACAAATTAGTGTCTTGCTTGCTTATTTTATGCTAATTTCTGTTTAAATAAACTTTTCATTACTCATACTCTGAAAGTAGGTCTGAAGTTGCCTGAGGAGCGGGCTGAAAGTGATACTTTTCATCCATAGGGAGTTTTACTTTACAACTGACAGCTGTCAAATTATTAATAAAAACTAGTTCTATCTTCACATTTCTATTGAACCATGTTCCAATTTTCCATACAGCCAGTCAATCACAGCGCGATAGAAAATTGAAACAACTTAAAGATAAGTATTAATTAAATAATATTTTATTTTAAATGATTTATTTGTTCAACTATTTCTTTAAAATACTTTATTTATAAAAGATTACAATTAATTTCTAATTTTTTAAAGAGGCTGAATAGCTGGCCGGCCACAGAAAAAAAAAAAAAACAAAATGGCGGGAAAGTGGCAATCAATCGTTGGTTTTTTCGAGTTTTGTTTACATTTCCGTACAACAGAGATTTGTACTAACACGTTATGTTTATCAGATTAAAATAGTGATTTAACGCCTAATTTCATAAGAGAAGAGGCTAAAGCAGTAGTGGAAAACTTTTTACCGCCTAAATCAGAAGAAAGATACCTACACAAAATCATAAGTACGACGACTCAGGTTTTACAAACTTTTTATTTTATTTTACTTTCCTTGTATTCGTAATGAAAAGCACAGTGCTTACCTCGGGGTGAAAGTAACTAATTTAGTCTCTCGAATTAGCGACCTCGCTACGCTCGGCCGCCAACTCCTTCTCGGGACGAAATGAGTTACTTTCACCCCTAGTGTAACAATGTACTAATTTTAACTTTTACATGTTTAACAAATAAAGCCTTTCATAAAATAAAAATATTTTTTTCTGTTTATATAAGCCACCTCATTCTTAGTTTTATTCAAACAACCTAGCTAGAGTAGCTAGTTTATGGCTGCCATTTTGGATGCGCGCGCATAAGAAGAAAGAACAATTTCTTGCCGCCACACTACAAAAAAAAAACAGTTTTGCTGATAAAGCAATAATTAATCAATAATAAAAATTTCTACATCTACTGTTTATGAGGAAAATGATTTGTGCTGTACACCTCCCGATATAAGATGTGAATCCCATAACGTCATGGAAAGTTTATTGCCAGAAAACTCAAAGGAAAAATATCTGTTGGCATATCAAAATTTCATACAATGGAAAATCAACAAAAATACCCAGACTATTTCAGAAAATGTATTCTTATCGTACTTTAAAGAATTATCGTCCAGGTACAAACCTAGCTTTTTATGGTGTATTTACTCAATGTTATATATCTCATGGAACCGCTATACCGGCAAAAATAGTTAATTATAATTTCTTTAACTGTACATTTACTAATTGTTTCTCTAAATATTTTTGTTATAATACTAAATAAAACTGATTTTTCATTTATATTTCTTCTCAAGTGTGTCGAAAAACGTCGTATGATACACGTGAATATTGGCGATTACCGTCCTCGGCTCTCTTAATATCCTCGCCTTCGGCTCGGATCTAAATACTGCCTCAGCGGTAATCACCAACAGTATACACTTGTATCATAATGTACTTTTATGTGCCCTCGCGGTCCTCGTAAGAGTAACCGTGAAGATAATAAGACAATCGTCCAGCGAATAACGATCAGTAGGCCAGTAACTGCGTACTTCCTAACTGATTCGGACATAAGTGTTATAACTACATGTTCAGCATTGACCGTTGATCTTTGGTGTACTGACGGTTTAATAGAACTACATAGGTATATACTAGGATGTTCCATTTTTTTTTTAAATTTCGATTTTCTCGGTCGATCCGGTACACGAAACGAAAAAAGATAGATAACGCCTGAAAACTCTGTTAGCATTTGGTAATTCCGTGATTTACACGAATATTTTACAAAACTTCTTCCGGCAAATACGTGTTTTTTTTAAACCCTTAAAAGTTTTTGAAAAAAATTGTTGTTATTTAGAATCTTGATAAAAGCAAGGCTTCTAATCTAATACTATTTCGACTTTTTAAATTTTTGAGTCAATTATGAAGAGTCAATGTTCATGCAAAATAGCTGATTTTCAGAGATCTTTACTGGATTAGTTTTATACATATTTATAAATTGATTTCAGTAGAATCTTAGATAATATCCACAAGATACTGTGTTTCCAAAATATCTAATGAAAAATGTGTAATGACGTCATAATCGCGTAAGAGCGGTTGTATAAAAACAGTGAAAATGTATGTCGAGATGCATCCCCTTAATTCCGCCTTTATACAATGTTTATTACTAATGCATAGAGTAAATAAAAGTGGGCAAACGCTTCTAAAAAAAAAAGAAAAAAGTGAGTACTTACAGATATATGAAACCTAGTAGAGAAAATGTAGGTGGGTTCTTTTCCATCGGTGACTAGGAAGAATGGCGAAGCGAGCAGATTGCGCGACGAGCGCAGGATCGTTATCGCGATGTAGAAGGATAACGTTATGGCACCAATCAGCACTGGCCTGGTGGGGAAATAAATAATGTTTAAGACGAGGGAATTATTTGCTTTTGCCCAGCAATTGTGACAAAGGTGTGGGTTAGACTTAGAGTTAGAGTAGATAGAGTAAGTGACTTAGTGAGTAATAGTGACTGGTAGTGACTGGTAGTGACTGGTTGTGACTGGTAGTGACTGGTAGAGACTGGTAGTGACTGGTAGTGACTGGTAGTGACTGGTAGTGACTGGTAGTGACTGGTAGTGACTAGTAGTGACTAGCTGTGACTAGTAATGACTAGTAGTGACTAGTAGTGACTAATAGTAAGTTAATAGTGACTAAAAGTAAGTTAACAGTATAAATATAAATGGCACATTATTTATTGTCACACTTTTTTTAATGACATGTATCAAAAGATTGAAATCCACTAGACAGAGTAACGGACCAACGAGTCTATGATAGCCGAACTCAGGTCACCCAAGAGACTCACTACTATATGCCAAAGAAAATTCTTTGATTTTTTTGACCACACTGCCAGAAAGAGAGGTGATAACCTGAAAAAGCTGCTTCTGACAGGAAAAGTAAATGGGAAAAGACCCAAGGGCAGGAGACAGATACGTTGGTCAGACCAAATCCGTGCTACACTGGAGAGCACAGTGTGCGACGCCATCCACATCACCGAAGATAGGATAACATAACGAAATATAGTCCACAAGAAAGTTATTCGTCGCGTTCACCACCCTCAGCATTGAGGATAAACGACGCAAGGAGGAGAAATCTGACGCGCTCGATTTTTTTTAAGAATCAATTATTATTTTTTTTACTACTCTGTTTGGCTGCCCTCAGTGAACCCCATCATATTAAGGGTTCATATTTATGTGGTAGGGTACATTACAAGGTGCAAGGTCCCAAGAGGTCGCAAGGGGTTCTGACGCGCTCGAGTATCCAGCAAAATCCCCATCTGGCCGCCCTCACCACCATCGGTTATGGTCCCAAACAAATAAAATAAAAATTACCTATGAGGATCATCCAAATCCGGCAGTATAGCATCCACAGACATATCCAGCAGTCCCCAGCCGCCTCGCCAGTGCATGATGTTGCTGAGGATGAAGATGTATGTGTAGACGCGTGAGAGGATCCTTTCCCTCACCCAGGATATGGACCCACCTTCTGGGCTGCTCCAGGCTCCTGCTGAACGGGATAGGAGTTTTGACCTGTAGAGATAAGGATTGATTTAAATAGGGGTAAAAAATATGTGTTGTGATAATGTTGATGGATTTTTTTTTCGCATATACAAGGTGTAAGGGACAGGCCTATACAAACTTTAAGGGCTTGCTCAGTAGACGAAACTGAACTACCTTCCACAAGATTTTTTTCAGGAAACGAAAAAAAAAATCGGCCTCGCCATACAAACTGTCCAATCAAGTTTATAATTTTGTATGGTGAGGCCGATTTTTTTTCATTCATCATTTCATTCATCACCCACTTTCTAATATTAGTGTACTCGTTTATTTAAAACTAGCTTCTGCCAGTGACTTTGCCTGCATAAAAGTAGATTGAATTTTGTATGGTGAATTTTGGAAGATCCTCTCTTAGTACTCGGCTACGTCATAAAAGGAAGCCTTTTGCAAAATTTCACTCTCCTAATCTCAGTAGTTTTGGACTGCGCGTAGATATTTCAGTCAGTCAGTTTCTCCTTTTATGTTACCGGCAATCTGTATAATCCGGTATTCTATACAATACCTAGGCCTACCTAAACCGTGTAGGTAATGTATGAAATATGATTTATTTTAAACTTTGCCTAGGTGCACCATCACCGAATGTGCAGCCGGTAATGTGTGTAAAAGACGAGAGCAGGCAAGAAAGTGATGTAATTTTAGGACACCCCGACATGAACGGTTAGGATAGAGTTGAGCCGTCCGAGAATCAAGAGTCCTGTTAAATTTAAAAAAAAAAAACGAAAAAACCACTATGTACAAAATAATAAAACCATACAAGTTGCAATAAATTAAAGTGACTTGTGTCGAATTTTTTGTGGTCGACTTTTTGGCACTGATTACTTTTTTATTTATATTTATATTGACACCAACCCGCACTGGGCCCGCGTGGTGGATTACGGCCCATAAAGGAGGCCTCAGTCCTAGCAGTGGAAACGTTAAAAAGGCTGATGATGATGATGATGAAAAATACTTTTGATATCGTCTCCTCGTGCCCTTAATATATAGAGGGCACGTGACATACCTACCTAATAATTTAGCACCAAAAATTAATTATAATTTTGATGATTGCTAATGCTCTAGGGCGAGCCGGAGTGATCGCAGAGATGCACAAATATACACGCTAAAAACATAACCCTCTTACAGGCGCAGTCGGTTAAAAAAAAACAACTCTAGGTACAGTATACAGTAAAACCTTAGATTTAATCAAAACAGAGGAAGATAGATTAGATTCCTAGTCATATTCAACAACTAAGCCTTAATAAGTTCAAATCATTTGTAAAACGAAAACTTTGTCAAAAGGCTTTTTACACTGTAAGGGCCATATTTCACCGGGACGCCACTGGTAGCGCAACTGGTTGCGCCACCAGTAAAATGTATAGAGCTCTATAGAGCGTTACTCACCTGGTGTCTGTTTGGTAGCGCAACCCATTTGGCGGCGCAACCAGTGCGGACACCAGTCCGGCCGCCAGTCACGCCCCCCACCAAAGAACGTGTATAATAAGATGGAAATCTAACCTTTGAAAACAATAATTAACCAACTGTCAAACGTTAGTGACAGTGAACCAAGAATCTTGTACAATACAATCTGGATTGATTACGACAACCTTAAAGATGTAATAAAGAAGTACCATACAAGAGTCTTTATCCCTTTCTACCAGTGTGTATAGACTAGTTCGTACTACGAGACATTCTGTTCTAAAGAAGTTCAAGATGTTATTAAGGACGCTTTGACCGTTTTAGACAAATATCTCGTTTTTTCGGGTAGGTACCATTATAATGCACCAAGAATCATAACTATGAGGATGTCACGGTATCAAATAAAAGATAATATACATATTCATCTCTAGGATGGCATAAAAAAATATTATGGTTTTGTATAAAACTTTCATATAGTTAAATACGATTTTACCAACGCACTAATCAAGAAAATTACAAAATACAAGGGTCTGAATAGGTCGCGTAAGCTAAATCCAGTGCACATTTTTAGCTTAAAAATCATAAAATACCACAGCTTATATAGTCTTCTACACCTTTAATTAATTATTTTGAACTTACATAAATAACTTTATGATTTATGACCAAAATAAAACCACTCTAAAAAAATCTTCATACATTTTTCATTGAACCCACCACTTCCAAGCCTTTTTTTTTTTCGATGGGAAAAATCATCTTATGACAACCCCCGCTCTTGGGCGGAGCGGGAGATAGTGTCAGACTCTTACTGACTAAAAAACCCATCCCGTTCCTACAAGCCTTCATACCGGGGCTCGAGCGCCCTTTCGGATAACCCTGGCCCCAGTAGGCTTCGACCCGGCCGGGCCCCTGCTGTTGCTGACAACTCCTTGAGGCGCGCGGGAACAGCGCGCGCCGTCGACGACTTGGGCTTGGTCCGGACGGTTACCGGACGGCCGGACAGCGAGCTACCCATTGCTCACTGTCCGCAAGCCCGCGCCTACGGTGGCTGGAAATCGGGATCGGAATCCCGGCGGCGGCGGCGAGAGCGCCGTTGCCTGATGCGGTCGGCCTCCTCCTTAGCGAGCATTACTGCTTCGCAGAAGTCGGCGACCGCCTGCCACCCCTCCTCGCTCCGGAGCATGGCCTCGACCAAGGCCCGGCGCGAGAGGTCTCCGCCGCCGATCACCCCCACGAGGGCACGGCGATGCTCCGCCCAAGCAGGGCACACCGCGATTGTGTGCTCCACCGTGTCCTCCGGGCGTTCCGCACAGACCACTTCCAAGCCTCAGTCCGCGCTGAACGCGTCCGCGTTCTGAGAAGCACGGGCCGTTTCGCTTTCTTTAAAAAACGTATACTGCGATTGTATGCATTGATACTTTTTCGAAATAAAATTAAGTACCTAGTTATGAGTATAAAAATAAAAAACGACTTGGGAATTTTGTATAATATTTAATCATTAAAAAAATACTATTCGATACTTTTTATAAGGTTCTTCTACTAGTAAATAATTATCAAGATCCCTTCATCAATCTTGATTATTAAACCTGTGTTAGCTACATCAGATTTAATTTTACCCTAATAATTAGCTAAGTCGTTTGACTTTTTAGACAGACTCTACCACACTTTTTTTTAGAATTAGACAGGTATTGATTTACTGATATAGAATGAAACTAAAAACAATATTTTTAACAACTTTAATTGAGTAAATTGATATGAAAGTCATTTTTGGGGGTTGTGGCTACGAATATATCATTCTTTTAATTGAAGAAGGTGGATGTAATTTTTTTTAACTGACTTCAAAAAAGGAGGAGGTTCTCAATTCGATTGTTTTTTCCTTCTAAATTCGATGGAGACCCATTCCCTCTCCTAGAGAGGAGGCCTGAGTTCCAGCAGTGGGAACATTAAAAAGGCTGATTATGTATGTGTGTATATCTATAAGGATTTTGGTGTTTTTACCAAGAAGTCTCTGTATTCATACATACATTACATACATTCTACTACAGTCAAAAAGTATCATTTGATGAAGTTGAACTGATGAACAAGACCAATAATGGCCAATTAAATATACAAAAAATTTAACAAAAATATATAACCATAAAGTTGGTACAAAACTATAGAATCAAACAAAACTAATAGTTAGTTTTTTAACAAAAACTATCTATAACAACAATTAGTTACTTATGTTTGTTTTACAGTAACTGTAAAACGATCAAAATAACTTTAAATTCGGAAGTCGGTGTTAAATAAAAAAATATACCAGAAACATCGACTTCCGAAATTAAAGTTATTTTGATCGTTTTAGTGTTTTTTTGTGTATTCTTTATTCAAGTCGAGCCGATTTCGACTATTCTGCCAAGTCCATAGTAAATTGGAAAAACAAGTGTGTTTATAGAAATCTAAGTAAAGTGAGAATATTAAAAGCCGTCCAAGACAAAGATTGTAATAGCAAATGTACTGAAACATACTAGGTGAAATACCTTTAAGTGTTACTTTATTTAACCTGTTTTTTCTTTATTTTAAGAATAACAAATTACACCTTATCAGTGTGGAAATAAATAAATAAACTGGTTTTCATCTGTTAACTCAATAAGGTTCAATTGAAAACTAGCATTAGGTAAAAAACTATATTTATAATTCACAATAGGATCCCTAAATTGATAAATAGTTTTCACACACTCGCAATATTTTTGAAAGACCTATCTAACGACATCCCACATTATGGAATAGTCTACAAAACAAAATAAAAAAGAATTAAAAAAAGGGCGTACTTGTATCGTACTCTTCAGTACATTTTTGAGGTTGACGTAATCAATTCAGATAGTATAAAAGATTCTTGGGTGTGGCGACCCAAGAACGCTCTCTATCCCTTTCTACTAGTGTGTCCATAGATTAGTTCGTACTACGAGCCATTGTGTTCTAAAGAAGTTCAAGTTGTTATTAATACATTATATTTTAGAAAACTAATCAAAAACTGAGAGCAGTGGTGGCCAAATGGTAATGGCCCCGACTTACGAGTTGTAGGTCGCGGGTTCGAACCTAGCCAGGCGCATTACTTTATGTAATTTATTTCATCACCACTGCTCTCAAAACGGTGAAGGAAAACATCGTGAGGAAACCGGCATGTCCTAGAACCAAAAATTCGAAGACTTGTGACATTCACCAACCCGCACTGGGCCCGCGTGGTGGATTACGGCCCTTTCCCTCTCCTAGAGAGGAGGCCTGAGTCCCAGCAGTGGGAACATTAAAAAGGCTGATGATGATGATGAATCAAAAACTAATATGTATATTAGACAGGTAAGACCTTACCACGATTACAAACTACGAGAGCCTAGAAGTTTTCGATAAGACAATTCTTCGAGAGTAAGCAAAAGAGAAGTTGATAGGTCATCGGCCTGCCAAAAAACCACGCCTCACCGAGGTCATTAAGAAGAGACTATTGCACAGCGCCAAACAACATCAAAATATGACTGTTTCAGACTGAAGTCGGTTAAAAATAAGACTTTAAATAGTACAGTACATTATTAATAAACTACTGCCATTATCTGATGAAATAATATAATTTTTCAGACATGTTTCTCCGATGAATCGACGTTTCAGGTTTTGGTTGACAAAAGCTCTTTTGTCCGTTCAAAAAATGCTCCTTTCCGACGACGCCCTGGAGAATAGCTCCATAAAAACCGGTGTTAAGAGACAGCTAAATTCCCAATTAGTATTGTGATGTGGTCTTTAATCTCAAGCAAGGGTCTACATATCGTGAAAGGGACCGTGAGGCATGACCAGTACAAGCGAGTACTAGAAACTGGACTGCTGCCGCATCTCGAAGAATGGTTCCTTATTGACGAAGAGTCCATTTTTATGCCCGAATCTGCATTGTGCTACAAAACCAGGGGTGTTACTGCATACTTGGCTAAAAAACATTAATGTTTTACCCTATACCTTTTTTGCCCTATGATGAGTTCCCTGACAGTTCATTTTTTTCCGTGGCACGCATACTACTTTAGATTACTAAAAAAATAAACTGGCAAAAAAAAAGGAAATGATAAAAAAAATATTGTTTTTCGTAAATTACTAAGTAAGTTATTGTGGTCATAATTAACTGTTAATAAATTAAGTAAATAAAATAAAAAAGAATAGAACTTAAAAATGTGTAATGCGTTAAACGGAACTTCTGCCAATAGAGATTGACACTACTCGACGACACACTAATCGACAAAATCGGAGCGGCCATCTTGTAATCGCATGTAAAATTGGAAAAAAGTAATAGAAAAAACTCAAAAAACTATAACAGAGGACTAATAATTAATCATCGCGGTTAGTTGAAGAAGATTCCGATTCCGATATGGATATGAGTTCAAATCAAGAGTCAATTTCTGACAATGAATAATAAATAAATTATTATTTTAAACAGACTGCATTTTATTTACCACTACCCGTCCCCCGCGGTTTCGCCCGCGTTATTTCAGGTTTTTAGTTTTTGTCAGATTTTTTAATTTACTGTAAAAATTCTTCAAAATCCGTAGACTAGTTCTTGCGTGAAAGAGTAACAAACATCCACACACACATACAAACTTTCACATTTATCATCTATAAATCTAAAATCGGTAATCCGATTCCATTACCTTTGCCAACTGATTCGTTATTGTAAAAAATCGATTAAATTTCGTTAGGTCACATCACTATAATTGTCAGACAAAAACTGTCAGGGAACTCATCATAGGACAAAAAAACTAGTCAATCAATACACCAGACATGAACGCTATTGAAGACATGTAGGAGCTCACCAAGCAGGAGATCGCTTAGCAAGTGATCACCACCAAACTAATAAATTATTTATTATTATTGTTATATAAACACTAGCTGATTAAATTGCAGCTCTCAACAACACAAACCTGCAACAGGATGCCAGAATTTGCATAGAGAGCATATCACGATGAATGGAATCTATTACAAAATTCTGGAAATATTCGTCAAATTGACTACGTATCTATTTTTTTTTTCAAAAATATATAAATAATTTTGCTTTTAATTTTCGTTGTTTTTATTATCTCAATAAAAAAAAACTATAAATAAAAAATACCAGCCGGACCTACAAGCAACCTTTTTTCAAACCTATTAACCTGGCCGTTAGCGAGGAGTCGGCTTCAGAAAATCACTGTTTTATGGCTCTTTTCGGGCGCTTGGGCCTTAAGCGATATGCGCGAGTCCAAGCGAGTAGGCACCTTCCGATTTCACCTACTTTTTCTGTCGTCAACTCGCTCAGACTTGAAAATCTGACGTATTTATGTACAGTCAACTAAAAAAAAAAATTATAACATAGGTACCCACTAAAAATGTATTAGAAATTGTATTCGACTTGACTTTAAAATAAAACACTTATAAATCAACATTACAATAATATAATATTGCATATTTACCTATTAATTACCAACAAATCACAACATTATCAGCAATAAGCAACCAAAGTTGACGTCCAAATATTAGTTAATGTTAGCACACGTTTAAGTAAGCGGAATAGGAGACTTAGAAATACACGTAAGTGAGTGAATATGCAGTATCGATACGTCATGTATGTGTCAAAAAAGTTAAGAGCGCCCACACGATGAACAAAATCTTTCTTGGATGCGTTCCATTTCACGATTAACCTGTGACCTTCAGTTGCCCTTTGCATTCTAGGACTACGGGTTTCCTTTTTAGGAATTCGCCGGGGTCCTAGTTTGCGGGCATCGGCCCTTCTGGACTCCTACGGTTTGATGTCATCTCTTTGAGGAGCACGTCGATCACTACGCGCTATTGACGACTGAGCTCGGTTCGGTTAATTACCGGACGTCCGGATAGCGGACTACCCATTGCTCGACGTCCGCAAGCCCGCGTCTACCGTGGTCCGTTGTCGGGCTCGGAATTTCGGTGGCCGATGGTCCTTTGGCCTCCTTCTTCGCTAACATTACTGCTTCGCAGAAAGAGGCGACCGCCTGCCATTCCTCCTCGCTCCGGACCATAGTCTGAACTAGGGCCCTGCGTGAAAGGTTGTTGCCAAAAATTGCCTCCACGAGGCAACAGCGGTGCTCTGCCCGAGCGGGGCACAACTCTACCATGTCCTCGGGTGCTCCACCGTGTCCTCCGAGTGGTCCACACAATAGTAATACCCGAGCTTTACTGCCGTCTGAATCCGATGCAGGAACCGACCGAACTTGCCATTTTCGGTGAGGACCATGCAGGTGCAGGTAACATGAGAAAGTCAAAAGTAACGTAAAATGTTTTTAAAGTAACTTGGGTATCGTGTACCATTGGCCACATCCTACTCGCCTCATTCCTCACCTTTAACATAATATCCCGAAATCTAAGTAGATAACCGGTATAGCCTGCGTGAAAAAATCCACGGGCAATAGCTAGTTATTTATAGTAATTGTTATTATTTGACTGTATTTTATACGTTTAAGCGAGAGGACGACAGAAAAAGTAGGTGAATCGGAAGGTCCCAACTCGAGCGGACTCGCGCGAATTGCTTAAGCGAGTTGACGAACAAGCCATATTAGGTAATCTCTGGAAGTACTGGTCCGATAGCAAAAAGTTTTTCACCGATAGAAAGCTGCTTTATTCCTGATTGGGGTGTTCGCGGGCGAAGCCGCGGGCAAATGCTAGAATATTATATTTATCGACCGTGAAGTACCAATACCGCCTAAAAATATTTTTTCAAGAAAATCATAATTTACCGCTATGAATTTAAAAAGGTTTTTCCGCGTGTTTTAAGCGATTATCACACTGCCACGCATGACGCTGCACGTTGCGTGTCGACGCACCTACGCGCGTACTTGCGGAAGTGCAGATCTGCATCATCGTACGGGTTTTTTACGCACTCACGCGCGTTGGTGCGTTTTGTAAATTCACGCAGGCTCTGATTCATTTCATACAAAATCATACGATAATCGTCTTAGTAAAATTCGAGTAATTTTTTTTGTTTTCAGGTCTGACAGACAGTTTGGTGTTATTGGTACTTTGCTGTCGATATAAAAAAATACATTAATTAATATCAAATGCTGCAGTGACAAAAATAATAACAATTAATTTTGTAAAATCATGGTTACCCTAGTTAAAACAGAGGTAAGAAAGGGATTCACCGACCCTTTCTCGTTGTCTTGTTCAGTACATTTTTCCCCGTTTGCTTGTCAATATGAACTTAATGGCAATGAGAATAAAGAACACTATAGAGTGTGTTTGCTGCGCAGGCAATCTAGATTATCCGTAGGATACATAAAATCTTTGCTCTGGTGTCTGTTTGGTGTCTTGTTTGGTGTCTTGCTATATTTCACTGGGACACCACGGTAGCGCAACCAGTGGCGCTACCCGGGTGTCCCGGTGAAATATGACTCTAAAGGACTATATTAAGGACGACAAGGCTTGGGATTGACCTGCTCCAGTACCTACTACAACTGTTGATATTTTTATTTTTCTTCTTTTTGTATTTTTTTTTAATTATTTTTATTTTCAAAAGTGCTTTTTCTTTTTATTTTATTTAATTTTTTACAATTTGACATTCGAGATTATTTTTATTTTACAAATTGACGTGTATACATTTTAAGTACTTAAAGTATTTTTTTTTTTCTCTTTGACATAAATATTTACTTTGCTAAATATTTTGTAAACTATCAATTTCCTTAGATTATTGTAAATGTGAGGACTATGTTGATTGCTTTTTCTTTTCTTTTCAGTAATTTTAACGTATGTCTGGCAATTTGAGTATTTTCTGCGGCCTACCCAAATGTCCTTTCTTTGGTATTGTTCGTCAGGTCGTGGAGCTCCTTAGTAGTCCTAAGTTGAGCTTTTCGAATACTGACAAATGCTTACACTGATTGGACAGGTCCACTCAAATCTGTATGGTTCTTTCTTCAAAAGACCATCTCAGACAAATCTGCATGGTTCTCATATGATTTGACCATTACATATTTACTGTATGGACTTTAAAAGAGACTTTGACCCCTGAGTTTGTTTCGGTGTTTCTTCTCAGGGTAGTCAGATAGGAAACACCGGCCTCATCTAGCATATACTGACGAAAAAAAAAAATTGACGTGTAAAAGTGTTTTTTAAACCTATTTACAAAATAAATATCATTTATCATTTATCATTTAGATGACTCGCCTTTAGCGCGTGGACCGCTGCGCCGCACACTGCGCCTGCTGCTGTGCGCACAGTCATATAAACGGGCGTGTTACCCAAAAAATTATTTTGTTGTTTTAAGGTAATGAATGTTATCAAAATGCCTTCATATGCTTTTATGCGTTGTATGTTTACATTTCACTCGTGCATGTAGTTGTGCACAGAGTCCAGGTTTTCTGATTGCAATGATAGTGTACAACGTATATTTCCTTATAATATATAAATGAGTAAAACCATATAAGTCACAATTTCATTTATTTGATAATACCTAGTAACTATACCGCCAGTGGCGAAACTATATCACTTGAGGCCCGTGGCAAAATCATTGGATGGGGGCACGGAAAAATCATCAACTTTATAATTTAGTTCGGATAAATCACTGAAGTACAAACATAAAATATTCTTTTCAATACTCAGAAAGTGACTTTTATTGCACTGCACTTAGGTACATAATGGCCCTTCTTACCAAACTGTGACATTTCGATTACTATTACGCACTAGTGCTATAATGTAGTTAAAACCTTTTGTTCAACCTTTCCCCCGCCATAATTTTATTACATTTATCGTATGAGGATGGGCGCAGGTCGTTACTCACGAGTCGCTGGTCAACCCCGTTATTTCATTACAGTGAGTGTATTGAAAGGTAAATAAAAAGAAAATATGGGCGCGCATATGAAAACAGATTTTTACCGCCACAAAGTTTACTAGTTTTACAATTATTTTCTTCACAAGAGTATTGAAAAACGTCGTATGATACACATGAGTAATTAATGATTACCGTACTCGGCTCTCTTAAGACCCTCGCCACGGATCGGGTCTAAATACCGCCGCGACGGTAATCTCTAACATTACACACTTATATCATAATGTACTATTATCTACATTAATATAATAAACAGGTAAAGTTTGTTTTTTTGTTTGTAGGAGGTAATCTCCGAAAGTATTGGTCCGATTGCAAAAACTTTTTCACCGATAGAAAGCTGCTTTATTCTTGAGTGACATAGGCAATACTTTATGTACGAGGACGAAGCAGCGAGCAAAAGCTTATTAATAAATCCTCAAGTTCTTTAATACAAGAGACCTTTTACATTTCGTCTCTGAAGGCAGACTTCCCGGTGGCGTTTCTAATATGGTGGTAAGGTTGGCAGAATACCAAGGGAAATTGATTCTTTTCTTTTGAATCATCATCATCATCATCATCAGCCTTTTTAATGTTCCCACTGCTGGGACTCAGGCCTCCTCTGTAGGAGAGGGAATGGGCCGTAATCCACCACGCGGGCCCAGTGCGGGTTGGTGGATGTCACATGTCTTCGAATTTTTGGTTCTAGGACATGCCGGTTTCCTCACGATGTTATTACCACTCGGCCACCACTGCTCTTGTTTCTTTTGAATGCGTTTAATAAATCTTAATAATTTACTTGAATTTGTACAGTTACTTCTTCTGAGTTCAGGACCTCTTAAACCGGGGTCAGGAGCCCGTAGCATTTTGCCAGCCTCGCCACCCTATAGTTACGCCAATATTTATATTCAGACTAGCTTTTGACGACCGCCCGTCTTTGCTCCCGCTCTTCCTTGCTCCACCCTACTATACCCTACTCTACTCTACTCTATCGTACTCTACCGTACTCTACCCTACTCTACCCTACTTTACCATACTCTACGATACTCTACCCTACTCGACCCTACACTACCCTATAGTATCCTACGCTACCCTACACTACCCCAAAGTACGCTACTCTACCCTTCACTACCCTAATTTACATTTTTTTTCCATAAGAACCTTCTCCTCACAATAACAAACACAACAAAAAACAAATTAGCGAAATCAGTTCAGCTGTTCTCGAAATTTGCTGTTAGCAACACATTTAGCGATTCATTTTTATATTTATAATAGAAGGTATACCTATTATACCGCCTACTATTCAGATTTGAGTAACCTACTAACGTCACTGTCCAACGAACATAGCAACTACGCGTGGGTAGTCACTTCTAATTGATTGCTATTTGGCTTTCCACAGGCACCACAAATAATTGAGTAAGAATGAAGACGATGATTTGGACTTTTTCGGGGTTTCCTTTATAAATAGGTTGTGATTAATAATTCTTTTTCTGTGTTGAGTTAAAGGGCAAGGTTAGTTGATCTAAGTTGTTTTTTTTTTTGTTAGATATTTTTATCTATCACTTTCTACAGGCATTTAGAGGTGTGCTGAATAGGGTATAGAGTCCCACATGCCTTCGTTGAAAAGGGACGATCCTCCGATAAGACGTGAGTTGCGTCTAGTTCGGGCAACTGCCCGATAGTTGATTTCGGACTGTTAAATTGTATATTATGTTCTAATTACGATGCAGGATTTTGATGTTGAATTTATAGATGTCGCTAAAAATATCCATATATTATTCTACTCGCTATTGCCCGCGGCTTCGCCCGCGTACATAAGCCTATGTCACTTTCCACCCCATCAACTATCACCACTTAAAAAATTACGTCAATTCGTCGCTCCGTTTTGTCGTGAAAGACGGACAAATAGACACACACATACACTTTCACATTTATAATATTAGTATGGATTTTGCAGAAAAATGCTTTGCAACAAACCACAAATCTTCATCACAAACAAAACTTCTACAAATATTTTTTTTAACTTTTTTTTTTTAAGATGGGAAAAAATCTAATGTCTTTTCCCGCTGTAGGGCGGAGCGAGAGGGCGTGTCAGACTTTTACTAACTAAAACCACACCTATATTCCTTCAGTTGCTTTTTGCGTTCTTTGCCTTTCAAAAGTTAATCCCCATATAATTTTTATAAATTTTTTTGTAGGTGGAAAAATTATCAAAGTTTTGATAAGAGAACCACTCCCATGACCTACCAGTGAAAGTGTGTACTTGAATAACTAGACAATTTAGTGTTACAGACTTTACTACTTAGATTAGTTATACTCCTAATGAAATCAACTTGTATCACCGTTCAACTGACAATAAAATTATACCATTTAATCTAAGTCATTAGTTTTTCATGAGTTTAGTTACACCACCTATCATATAGGTACACCCACTTCTCCTTTAGAGTTGGCAGTAGGTATATACGGTGAACTCGCACATTTGTTTGTATAGGTAATTAAGTAGGTTATGCAACTTCAGCGTTTGCACACGCGCGACCATTTGGTATAGTAGTTACTAAGTAAAATAAATCAGTGTTTTTTCTACACTCAACACGGGCGGTTTTATTATAATCACCGGTTTTTATCATTTTACCATAAGTGTGCAGACTGTCGTCGTACAGAAACTGCGACTTTTGTTAACACATTGAATGCCAAAATTTCGAGTTAAATTCATTTCCCAACATTCATCGCCAGTACCTATCTCGTACTTAGGCACTAGCAATATAAAATTTACTTTCATTAGATATCATCTACTCTTAGTAAGATACTACGAGTTCTCGTAGATGGTATCTGAGAAGAAATCATCTACGAGATATTTCGTAGTTGGCATTCAACGTGTTAAAAACAAAACAAAATTAACAAAGGCAAAAAGTAATGATGTTCTCATAAAATGACATTGAAGATTTTCCAGATGCAACCTTTGTGATATAATCCCATTATGTCGGCATGCTCGGAGCATTCACTTCAGTTACAGTTTTCTTGCAACCTTGAACGAGAATACTATTTACGTTGCGTATTTAAATCAGTATTTTGTCACAGATAAATATCTTTTATAAACTGCCCGATTTTATAACTTGGCTTTTGATGACAGTCTAACTATACTGATAAGCGTTTATAATTTTGATGAGTGTCAAAAATAACCGTGGATAATTATAATAATTGCCAAATATAAGACACAACAAACCTTTGAGTTATCGAGAGAGATCACAACAGAGGGTATAGACATTTATGGCACCACATTGGAAGTAAGCAATTGAAAATTCTGCATTATACAATATTTCGAAGTCAACTACCGGGCAGTTGCCCGGATTTGACATTTTTTAACCTGAGTTATTAAATTCTTTATGCAAATAAAAGTGCAGAGTCGGAATGCCTGGTATTTTCTACCAGTCAAATTTTGGGTGTTGCAGACACAAATTGTGGTAGGTGCAATATTAGACATTAAAGCATAACACCCGTCTAGTCGGAGAATTCTTCCTTTTCAACGGAGGTATGTAGGTTTTTCGGCATACCTGTAAAAGTAACCTTTAGGTTCGCCGCAAACCGGCCACCGGCCGCAACCACAAAACGCCGTCACGATATTTCCTTTAGTTTTCATACATTTTGTATGGACTTTCTGCACACGGTTGACACCAGTGGCCGCCACATGCTACAAAACGCTGCTGTTCGCTTCTTGTGGCCCGCATTAAGAGCCGATACAAAACGCCACCTCACGCCATTCGCGCATTTAAACCTTCGACAGAGTCCATTATGATGCTGCACGTATCGGTTAAAAAAAAGCAGCCACCGGCCACAGGTGGCTGTCGCGCGCTTCAGCTTCCTTTATGGCCACTTCTAGCTTTTCGTGGCGGCGTTTGTGGCTGTGGCATGTGGCAAATATGCGGCGACATAGAGGTATCTTTAACAGGGACTTGAGTATTCGATATTACATACAAGGTATATTTTTGTTCTTAAAATGGGTTTCAGTAGCACAATGTCTCGTATGTAATAACTTGCTAAAGGATTTACCTGAGAAACGCAAAGCTTATATGTATGACGATGCCCAGCAGGTATATCTGCGCGAAGGGGAACATTTGTGGCTTCAGCTCCATCAGGCCCCAAGTCCCTCGCCACACGCTGACCACGTTTGGAGCTACTATGAAGCACGAGAATACTGCGTCGCCTGTGGAGGAAATTATATTAATGTCAGTATTAATGACGATGGCAAAAAGACCCAGAGACCCTCCAGTCCACCACGACGTGTTAAAATATCATGCTAACGAGAAGGATAGGATACTAAAGAGATGCCAATTATGTTAAATCCATCCCGATTTAACATAATTGGCACCAGATTTAGCTAGGCAACCTATTCGTAAATTAATAAACGAATTAATACATTTTAATTTAAATATTTATCATAATCAAATAACAGATGAGAAAAGATTTCTTCTATCCGATCTTAGATTATATACACAATTAGTACCTATTATTAGTATATGTGAAATCCAAAACACGTATTATTTTTATATAAAGAATCTATGTACAAAATTTCATAACTATATCATAAAAAATCACAAAGATATACGGTTGTTATGACAGCAAAAATACATGGTCACCGAGCCATCCAGGCGACTGAGGGATTTTTTGCACTTGCACATACCCGCTAAGAACTGCCGTGACCTGTGTCGTACAGTCGTACTTAGTGTCGGTGGTGTCCAATTTGTGAGCTTTTTAAATATTTTTGGGAAAAAACCTAACATGGTGTAAAAACTATTGGAATTCATTCAGGTACTGATTCTAAACAAAATATATTCTGGTTTTGCATAAACTAAAAATAATGTCATAAATCTTCATCCTTTTCAACAGTTCTGTTTAGGTTGTCAAAGTTGTAGGACCTCAGGTTATTCCATCGAGAGATACGATTATTAAAAACTCTAAAATGAATTGGATTGATCTGTGAGAAACATTTTTTTATTTTGTTAACTTTGAAAAAAAGACGTTGTCCCATATTAGGAATTACTCCTGTACTGTGGGAGCATTCACAAAGACGTAAACTGACATACACAAGACACCAAGATCTGGAACCACTATCTGTGATATAAATATTTGTTCCGAACGGGAATCGAATCAGCGACACGTAGCGCAGCAGCCAATTGCTTAACTACTGCGCCTGCGGCACAGTTAGTTTGCGAACATAGTGGATACCTGGATTTACGTTTATTTGGGAAAATTGGAACTACTATGTGCCACAAAAATATGAGACATTCCACAAACACAGCCATATAACGAAGAATTTCCTCAACTCATTTTACAGCGGTCAGTTAAGCTAGGTTTAAACGGCCTCAGTATTAGCTTTGAAATGACTGAATTTAAGACTAATTAAAGATAAGCGCACAATAAACCAAATGTTTAAACAGGAAGTCAAACTAAAGCTAACATACTTAATGCATACTTAATTACGGGATTGTTATGAAAACTGGCCTGTTGGTCTAGTGGTTATAGTGACCCTGACTGTTATGCCGGAGGTCGTGGGTTCGATTCCCACCCAGGACAAATGTTTACATGATGAGCATGATCATTTGTTCTCTGTCTAGGTATAATTTATGTATAATATGTATGTTTTTAGAAATATATAAGTATGTTTATCAGTTGTCTAGTACTCATAACACACTCTGCTTAGCTTGAGAATAGACGGCGTTGTGTGATAGTTGTGGAATATTAATATATAAAAAAAACAAAGAGTTAACGTGGATTTGGAACGCAAAGAGCAGCTGAAGGAACACGGAACTTATATAAAAAGCCAAAAAAACTCGCCTTGTGCTACAAGCGTCAAAAACAAATGTATACAGTTTATAAGGCCACAAAGTAGCGCTGCAAGCAGCAAGTTAGATACAAATTAGTTAGCGCTTAGTGTCCTTGCACACGGGCCACAAAAAAACGCCGTTTCAAGCTCCTTTTTGTGGCGGCCTTTTCTTGTAGCTTGTGTGCGGCGGTGCCGCTACAAAAAATGGCTACAAGCTGCTTCTAGCTTCTCCGGCCACAAGCTGTCGCGCGCTTCAGCTTTTTTTTTGTGGCTGCTTCTAGCTTTTTTAGTGTCCGCTTCTAGCTTTTTTTTGTGGCTGCTTCCAGCTTTCTTTTGGTGTCGCTTCTAGCTTTTTTTCTAGAAATAAGCGTAATTTCTATCGAATTGACGCCTCAAGCGTAGCCTTACATTCGTGGCCGAGCCATTACTCTCTCACTAAGAGCGGGAGAAGTTAATAAAAATAAAATTTCCTATTCACAAAAAAAAATAACTACCATAATTGGTGACATAAAAAGTAACAAGTATAATAAGCTAAAATCATAAAAGAAGTAGGTACATATATAGGTGCAGACTTATAAAAAAATCATAAAAATCAATGCCCGCTACTTTAAAGTCGTACAGCCAAATAATGTATTTTTTCAGGGGAGGCATTCAATAAAATCAGTTTAACAGTATCAGACGCTGAGTGTAAAAAGAAATAACAATAATCAGCCTTATCATGTTCCAACTGCTGGGACTTAGGCCACCTCTCAAAGAGAGGGAATGGGCGATAATACACCACGCCGGGTTAGTGGACGTCCGGTTTCCTTACGATATTTTCTTTGATCATTTAGAGCAGTGGTGATGACATAAATTACACAAAGCATTTTGCTACTCATAAGTCTTGGCTATCATCCCTGGGCCTCAACTGCTGTAAAAAGATAATTATGTAGGTAAAATTTTACTAGAGCAGTGGTTGCCGAATGGTAATGGCTCCGACTTACTAGTTGTAGGTCGCGGGTTCGAACCCAGCCAGGCGCAATACTTTGTGTAATTTATTTCATCACCACTGCTCTCAAAACGGTGAAGGAAAACGTAAGGAAAACGGCATGTCCTAGAACCAAAAATTCGAAGACATGTGACATTCACCAACCCGCACTGGGCCCGCGTGATGAATTACGGCCCACTCCCTCTCTTAGAGGGGCTGAGCTCCAGCAGTGGGACCATTAAAAAGGCTGATGATGATGATGATAATGATGATGAATTTTATAAAAAAAATATGTGAAGACATGTGTAGGAGGCATTGAAATATAGTATATACGATATTTCTAACAACCTATACCGTAGCTAACTTCATCGCAGCTGCAGTCCGGGGCATTAGAGCTGGCGCAAGACTCCAAAGACTTGGTCTTCTCCAGCTTCCGAGGAGTGGTCTCCGGCAGGAGACTCTCCGTTAAGTTCGGAGGCATCTGAAACAGAAAAACATTATTTCAAGAAATTATTTAAATTTAAAGTATCTTCGAAAATAGGTTCTCAACTCAGTTGTAGGCATAATTGTTTTTGTTAGCAATGTTTGCCTTGGTCATTATCTAAACAGGTTCAATTTGTTTTTAAGTCGGGTGTATATATTTTTTTTCATATTTTAAATATTCTTTAACCCATTAACCGCCGTGTTGATCCAACACTAGTAGTAGTCCGACGAGTATTTCCGCTTAATATTCACCGGGGTTGTACGTTTGTGTCTGGGAACTCCATCTCGGTTAGCTCTAAAATCCCCACAAGTGACAGAAGAGCTGACGTTCATAGATGTGCGACCCTGGCGGAAATTAAACGCGAGAGTGTTTGTCGAATATATCCGACGTATTTAAAAAGTTAAGCCTCACCATAATTTTAAAAGCATTCGCCTCTTCAACTTCGTTCATTGGTTATTGAAGTAGATTCTTTAAGTGAAGATTTTTTAACAACCAAAATACTGGACATAACCTTGGTTCGCGGCAGCCAAGGCCCGGGTGAATTCGTCTACTACAGTAAAGTCAACCAAATGATGGCGATCGATATAAGTACATTAGCGACCCCGTCACTGTACCTCCTATATGTAAAAAACATTTTAAATTAACGAAGTTAATTTTACTAAGAGGAGCAATAAGGTATTCTAAGTTTATTAACTGAAGTCTAACATAGTTTACTATAGTAAAACCTGCTAGTATACTAACAGTTTCGAACAATGCCACTACATTATCGATTTTAAGGGCCAAGCGCCCGAAAAGTGCCATAAAACAGTGATTTTCTGAGGCCTACTCCTCCGTAACGGCTAGGTCAATTGGTTTGAAAAAAATATATGTTTATTATAGATTCACGAACAATAATATCAACATTTGATTTTTTCGTGCAATTAATAATTTTGTCAAAAAAAAATATTTAGCAATTTCGCAACTTTTCGCAACTTTTCCCTACTCCTTCGAAACGGCTTGGACCTTTAGAAACATTTTTACACATAAAAATTGGTGGTTAAATATTCTTCAAAGTGAACATTGCATATGTAAATCAATCAATATCTCGCAAAGAAAATGGATTTAAAGCGCTTTCCGGGCGCTGCTGGCCGCAAATAAATGCACAGATTTGCGTACTGCCGCTTAGGCGAGTGCGAGAGTTGCGTTCACATAATTTCGGCCAGATGGTTCAAGGAACTATACGCCTTAAGGGCTCCAAGGGCACAGTTAGTTCTTATCAACACTATGAATACAAATTATGTTATAGTATCAAGGTTTTTTCTGTTTAACTACTTGTTCTTGAATATAATTTACCTCAAATATTGTTTGTTGTGTATTGTTCTTGAATATAAGTTTCTGCTAGTAGCTTTAGTTGACCTGCATGAAAGTAAAATATTGTAGATATAGGTACTGGCACGAATCTTGAGCGCTCGGCGTCAGAGTGGATCGCTTTGCGCATTCCATACATTGGCGAGCCAATCGTCGTCGTTGTTAGATATATGCAGCAAGCGCAGGGAAAAAATCACGAGTGACGTCTATGACACGATGGCGTTGCGAGTCAATCACTGACACTCTCCGCCCCCGCCACTCACGTCATGCCACTAAAGAGACCTGATATTTGACTTCTGCGCAACTTGAAGCCAGCGCGGTATCTGTACCAAATTTCAACATAGTTCAGAATTTAGTTTTGGAATAAAATAAAAATGAAAAACAATATAACCCCGTTTCATCCCCTATTTTACGTGATAAGACATCAAATAACTTCTCTCACTGTGGGTGGAGTGGGAGGGAGGGTCACACTTTTACTGACTAAAATCCATAATGTTCCTTCAGTGGAGTCGGACGTCGGAATTGCTCCACGAAGTTCCATCAGCTGTCGAGGACGAGTCCCAGGTACGTCATCGTCGACTCGATACCGACGTGAAGCGACTTCGTTCGCAAGAAAGTTTTCATAAAAAATTTAACACTCAAACTGTATTTTAAGACTCGTTTTGAAAAACTGATGAAGACAGTCTAACCAACACGCACTGAGCCCGCGTGGTGGATTACGGCCCATTCCCTCTCCTAGAGAGGAGGCCTGAGTCCCAGCAGTGGGAAAATTATGAGGCCGACTATGCTATGCTATAGTATTATTTTTTCATTTTGATGATAACCACTTGTGATGATGCATCATTTAGGGTGAGTTGCACCATTTAACTATAACGATAACAAAGCCAGCCACAAAACAGTTGTCAAATCGTCGAATTGACCAATAGGCGGCCGTTTCACGGGTGGTTATGGTTTGGTTATCGTTATTGTTAAATGGTGTAACTCACCCTTAGTTGATAATTTTACTAAAGACTTGTAGTATTTAAAATAAACTGCTTCTTTTCATTTCATAATTGAATCTTTACGATATGAAAGTCGATAAACATTTAATTATTGTAACAATTCATTAAATAATTCATAAGCACTTACTTCCATGTCTTTATCTCTCGGCTTTTAGTTAACGATGTTCACTTGTTTATTAAGGCATTTACTTAATTAAAATAGGTTAGAATAAACTTTATTGTACACGTTAAATAATTAATTAGCTATTTTAAATTGTTAAAATTGTCAGAACTGCGTCTCGAACACAGCTCTCGAGATAATACAATACTTGCATGTCGAGCTGTCAATACATTATGCATATTTGCATAAATATTAAATATTCTAGAAGATTGAGATTAATATAATCTCTGTGCATAATTGTCTATACAGGTATGACATAAATTGAGAGTCTATGCTCATTAATATGTTATTGTAATATCGATTGACGTGAAATTCTAAGTTACAACCGTTTCGTTTCGTTTCTCTTGCGTCGAACGCCTCGAGTTGGCCACGCTCCCGATTCTTTTGTTCTGGCTACGTGACTGAGCGTTGAGATGACGTCATTCCCGTACATTTGAGGTTGTCTACTAGTGTTAACGATTCATCATCATCATCATCATCATTTTAGCCGAAAGACGTCCACCGTTGGACATAGGCCTCCCCCAAGTGTCGCCACAATGAACGGTCCTGTGCGTCTCACATCCTTCGGATTCCCGCAACCCTTACCAGTTCATCGGTCCACCTTGTAGGAGGCCTTCCAACGCTTCGTCTTCCGGTACGTGGTCGCCATTCCAGAACCTTTCGGCCCCAACGGCCATCTGTTTTGCGAGCAATGTGCCATGCCCATTGCCACTTAAGCTTAGCGATTCTTCGTGCTATGTCGGTAACCTTGGTTCTTCTGCGGATATCCTCATATAACGCGCCTCCTCGCGTTAACGATTGCAGATTATCAACTTGGCTAGGGGTACTGAGGACTTACCATGACGTGTTTAAATGCCAGTCGTGCGAGAGAGAAAGAGAGATGAAGCAATGCTCCTTATACATATAGCTCCATCCCTTTAAGAGTTCAGTTTAGGTCGTAAAATGGATCACTGTTGGTTTAATTATCAAATGTTTAGAAAAGTTAATACAGAAATTAGAAAACATTATTTCTTTAACAATAAATTAAATAAACTATTCTTTCTTAAAAGGAAAATCGTTGTCTTTAAACGCAAAGTGCAACTGAAGGACGCAGGTGTGGTATTAGTTAGGAAAAGGCTGACACGCCCTCTCGCTCGACCCAAGTGACATAAATACATCTGTCGTTTTACAGGTTAATTGCAGGATTAACCATATATCTAGCTTTTACAGTAACAATTGCACTGTTCATATGTGCCTGGATTATATGCGATCACAATAAGACCTAGATTACCTAGAAAATCATCCTAGTAAAGGTTACATTGTTATTTGTAACATAATAGTTGTTATTAAAGTGGCGCGCGATGGCAGCTTGGCTGCAGCGCTGCCGTCGCGCTGCTTAATTATTCCATGTAAATAACAAAGTAGCGTGCAGCGCGACTGCAGGTTACTTTGTTATTCAAGCAGTCGCGAGTGTTTGAATGAATAACAACGTAGCACCGAGGCAGCACTGTTCTTTTTTGTGGAAAAATCACCCAATAACATGCCCCGCTCTTGGGCGGAGCGGGAGATACTGTCAGAATTTTACTGACTAAAAATCGTCACCACATTCCACTTTGCGCCTAATTTGAAGGCTCCCTTAGTCTACTTCGATTTCTCAACATATACGAGTATTTATAATAAAAATTGCTATGCTTTTTTCTTGGAAAAAATCTTAGTATGACTTGAGGCCTTACCACGGGTCCTTACCGCGATTCATTTGATGACCTAAACTGAAACGTCAAAGGTGTGCGAACGATAAAGAGGGATGGAGGAATTGCTACTAGAAAATACTACGCGCTGTGTTTTTCCTTTTTGATCGTCGTGACATTTTGTGACACAAACAAACGTTTTTGTGGAATGCGCTTCCCCAGGAGATCAGGATGGCAACAAGCAGATTTACATTCAAAATCAAAGTTCGCGAGTTGATTCGTAAAAAGTTGGCAGTAGTTTCATCACAGCGTTAATGTTTTTCTATTGTCGATTTGGACCAATTATTTGACTATTTTAGTGCATTTATGTAGTGTATTAATTTGAGTATATATATTGTATAGTTGTATATATTTATTCTATGGTTTATTAGTATTTAAATTCTTGTATTTGCCTTTTTCTCACTCTTTTATTGCACCTACCACTACTTTTTCTCCGCATCACCCAAAGGTTGACTGGAAGAGAATGCCTAAAAGGCATTAAGTCCGCCTCTGTACCCATGTGCATAAAGTGTTAAATAAATAAATAAATAAACGTTTCTTTGCTGTTTATGAATATTATTTATTGAGACTTTAATTAAATAACAAGACCTTTATAATAAGCCCTTTAAATAATTGTACTAATTAAAAAATTGTAATGTATTTTCTAAATAATAAGCTAAGAAACATCTAGATACGAGTACATCGTATTCGCGTACATTCTTGAAACTGCTCAATGAATCGTTAACAAAAAACAACACTTGTGTGGTAAATCGATTTATCTCGAAATTGAATAGAGCTGTATAAAAAATAACATCATTTCTTTGAATCCATTTTATTTAACTTGGCAAAAAATGTTAAAAGAAGACTTCGCAAAAACGAAGTACCTCCCTACCTACCTAACGTTTTTGCTAAGCGAAAGAGTAATGTCTGTCTACTGTCTAGGTACTTTTTATACAAAGACGTTCTAGATAACTTCAAGTTTTTTTAATGAATCCTTTTATTAAACTTTATTCGGTATGCGTTACAAAATACCAATAATGCGTGATAGTGTTATTTAGAACAAAATAAAAATTATAATCGAAGCCCTCGTTAGGCTGCTTGATTGAGAAAGCGGTACTTGAGGACACAGCTTGCAGGGGCGTAGCGTGTACTAACTTAGACGTGGGTGAAGGCACATCAGCGAGGCTCTTTTCTTTCAGTGATCGGCCACATTGTCGCTTACCATCAGGTGAAATAGTGGTCAAACGCGAGCCTGACCATTATTACTGGGGACAGGGTTATCTACTGGGGCCAGGGTTATCCGAAAGGGTGCTCGAGCCCCGGTATGAAGGCTAGAAGCAACGGGGTGGGTCTTTTAGCCAGTAAGAGTCTGACACTATCTCCCGCTCCGCCCGAGAGCGGGGGATGTCAATGCATGATTTTTTCCCACCATAAAAAATAAAATAAAAAAAGCCTGTCCATTATAAAAAAAAACCTCGTTCTTAAAGAACCCTCGCTTGTGCGAGGCCACTTTAGGTGCGAGGCCGTGGTCGAGGGCCCACTTCGCCTACGCCTATTTACGCTACTGACGGCTTGTACAGTCAGGAGGTTCATTTCTTTAGAGCCCTGTCCACGTGGCCTCATTGTTCCTAATACCGGTGGGATATAATTTTGTATTAAATACACCTCATAATGTGAATAGGATAAACATTAAAAACACACACACATATTTTTTTTTCTCTTGATATTTTTTTTTTTATCTGTTATAAACTAGTACTTGACTGCGATCCCGTAAGCAGTGATGCAATCGTTGATGGTGAGGCGCACTAGTTTATCTATAATATAAAAATGAATCGCAAAATGTGTTGGTAAGCGCATAACTCAACAACGCCTGGACCGATTTCGCTAATTTTTTTTTTGTTGTATTCGTTATTATGAGGAGAAGGTTCTTATGGAAAAAAAAAATGAAAATTAGGGTAGTGTAGGGTAGAGTAGGGTAGTGTAGGGTAGAGTAAGGTAGAGGAGGGTAGAGTAGGGTAGAGTAGAGTAGGGTAGGGTAGAGTAGGGTAGAGTAGGGTAGAGTAGGGTAGAGTAGGGTAGAGTAGGGTAGAGTAAGGTAGAGGAGGGTAGAGGAGGGTAGAGTAGGGTAGAGTAGAGTAGGGTAGGGTAGAGTAGGGTAGAGTAGGGTAGAGTAGGGTAGAGTAGGGTAGAGTAGAGTAGAGTAGGGTAAGGTAGAGTAGGGTATAGTAGGGTATAGTAGGCTGAAGTAGGGAAGAGCGGGAGCGAAGCCGCGCGGGTACAGCTAGTTATATATATTTTGAAAAAATTACAAATGTATTTGAATAATTCGGACTAAACTATCTTATTTAATATAATACGTTTTACTTGTGATATACATGCGATTGCAAAGTCAATCAAGGTTCCTTAAGTACGGACTGAATAAATTAACCGACTTGGTATCACATGGATCTCACCACTTTTGACGGTAGAAAAACCGAGTTGCGAAGTTTGTTTTTTTTACAAGTTATGTTTTTAGTTTTTTTTTCGCATCACTGCTTACCGACAGGTGGGATCGCAGTCAAGCACTAGTTCATATTATAAAAAAAAACAATTGAACAGAAATGTTGTATTTTGTATTATCATGCGATCGAAATGGAAGTTTTATTATATTTTTATTAAAGACGTTTTTATATCGCATAATATAAAAGTGCATTGTTGAGGAAAAAGGTTAGGTAGATGATGATTGACGTAAGTGTAAAGCCATCAAAAACATGACTTGTAAAAAAAACAAGTCTCTTAGGTCAGTTCTTCGTACTCAAGGGACCTTCTGCAACATCTTATTAATAGTGACCATATGAATATTAAAAATCTTTCATGTTTTAAATCAGGGATGTAACGGAGGTAATTACATCGGAACCGGAATCGGAACCGGAGTCGGAACCGGAGGCGGAAGAGGGTCAGAAGTGGTGGCAGGAGAGAGATTTTTTATTTAAGGACAAACAAAACATTATTCAGTCAAATTTTTTTCATTTTAATTTTTTAATTACAAAGAAGATGAACGTGTCGTTTGCGTCAACAAACTAACAAGTGAAAATAATTGACAACAGAGTGCACGTAGCGGGAATCAGGAAGATTCTGGACCTCCGATTAAAATCTCCGATTTAAAAGTATCGGAGCCGAAGTCGGAACCGAAGGTGTAATCATTTCGGAAGTTCCGACTTAACGGAGTCGGAGTCGAGGCTCCGTAACATCCCTGTTTTAAATATGCAGAGTCATTACTAACACTTCAAAATAATAAGAAACTCTACTAACATCAAATTCTATAATATTTTGTTTGATGTAAGAAAGAGTCCGGAAACTCGTAGCCCGTAGCTCCCGTAGCCTCCCGTAGCACCCCGTAGCACCCCGTAGCCGCGTAGCACCAATTCTACTTTCGTATGGAAGAAAAGCTTCTACTTAACAATAACATTGTTATGTTACTTTAAAATGTTTAAATGAATATACAAATAACATTTACGAGTGGTATATTAACAAAATTATATTTATAGCTAATAATTAAGTAAAACATTTTATAGCTTCCGTGTTTGTTTACTTAGGTAGTTAATTTTATTGCTTTAGTCAATTAACCGGTTTCGAAAGTGATTAGTTGTTAATTTAGGGCTGATAAATATTAAATATACCAATAAAAATAAAATAAAATTGTATTAATTTTTGTTGTTGTGGGTGTGTTGTAACTCTTGTTGTATTTAAATATTTTATTTCATACTAGCTCCTCCTAGTGGCTTCGCCCGCGTGTAAATACGGTTTTCCATACAAACTTTGAACCTCTGTTTCATTCCCTTATCGGGTGAGTTTAATCGAGTGAGGAAAATCCTTTCTTAGTGCTCGCTTATGTAATAAAAGGGAATTTTGTACATTTTCAGTGTAATTGATTACCGACTCTATATAAGTAATCATTTACACTGGAAACAATAGGCTAGTTGTCGTAAAAAATGTAATTAGTCCGTCTTTTCGATTATTCAAAAATAAGGGACACGTATTTTTTATTTGTAAATTAAACAAAAAATGACAAAGATATAGCCCATTAAAGTTACGTGTAACGTCACGCCGTGCTGCATTTTTTCGCAATTTAAAACCCTTCACATTAAAAGTGTACCTACGAGAGTTAAAAATTACATGTTTTTACCCAACTACGCCAGAAGGAACATTTTTTTTTCGGTGGGAAAATCATCTAATGATATCCCTCGCTCTTGGGCGGAGCGGGAGATAGTGTCAGACATTTACTGAAGAAAAACCCACTCCTGTTCCTTCGTTGCCTTTCGTACCGTGGCTGAGCTATCTTTCGAAACTAACCCTGGCCCCAGTAGGCTTCGACCCAGCTGGGACCCTGCGGTTGCTGACAACTCCTTGAGGCGCGCGGGAACAGTGCACGCCGTTGACGACTTGGGCTCGGTCCGGACAGTTACCGGACGGTCGGACAACCCATTGCTCGCCGTCCGCAAGCCCGCGCCTACGGTGGTCGGAAATCGGGATCGGAATCCCGGCGGCGGCTGGGGCGCTGTGAGCGCCGCCGTTGCCTGATGCGGTCGGCCTCCTCCTTTGCTAGGCTGCCACTCTTCCTCGTTGTGCCAGAAGGAGGGTTGTTTTTTTGTCGAGAGTATGTTCACGCCACGTTTAGCATGCCCTAGATCGTAAACGGTTTGTTGAATAATAACTTTAGGGGTGTCGTTAGATTTCGTTCTCTTCGATTAGATTTCGTTGCGTTCGTTTCGAGTTGTGAGAGTGACACGGGGTCCAGTAAACCAGAGTAAACCCCTCACACACACACATATACATATGGGCACATATCAAAACTATAAGAAATATAATAGCAGATTTTTGGTGCCAAAATGTATTTTTTTTTGGGACAGATAGTTGTCATATCAAAATAAAGGGCTCGAGGAGAATTTTAAGAGTTTCCAAATTTTTAAACGAACTTGTATTATAGATAATGAATCTCAGGGCTTTGGCTGCTTTTTTTCCAATTTGATCGTTGAGACGTTTTAAAGACAGCTTGCCGTCCTCTGCCAGAGACACTCCAGGAATCAGGAGTCACTGGACAATTTCTGGCCACCACCGTAGGCGCGGGCTAGCGAGTGGTGAGCATTGAGTAATGGCTAGGTCGCCGTCCTACCGTCCTTTAAGGATCAACTCCGGATCTACGGCGCGTTGTATTCCACACCCGCCTCGTAGGGATGTCAGCAAGATTTACTGGTCCTGTTAGGTTCGACCAACAGGACCAGTAACAACCGACCAGTAACTCCGTTGAACAATGAGCAACCCTGGCAGACGCCAGAGTTGCTCATTGTTCAACGGAGTTGCCGTAGCCTTAATAAAAAAAGCAACTGTAGGAACTTTCCGAGATTTAGTTAGTAAAAGTCTGACACTCCGTTCAGCTTTACCCAGAGCGGGACAATTCATTTGATGATTTCCGAGTACCAAGATCACTAGTAACATTAGATCGATTGATAACGGCTAAGTTGCATTCAAGCAGTTAAGATTAAACGAAAGAATTTGCCAGGTCTCGATATTTCTTTTTTTAATATGCCACATAATAATAATATAATAATTTGGAGGTAGGCAGAACAGAGAGTAAAGTCCCGCAAACCTCCTTTGAAAAGGGAGGATCCTCCGACCAGACAGGTGTTATGGTCTGGTGGGCTACTGCCCGCTAGATGATTTCGGGCTGTCGTATATGTTCAAATCGCGCGGAGAACTGTGATTGCGCGATGCATGATTTCGTACTTTCTTCGTAGTTCTTATGTGGCGCCATAGATGTCGCTACAATAATAATCTTGGGTGGGAATCGCACCCACGTCCTCCGGAATAGTAGTTATGGCCACCCATATATACCTAGGATGATAAATATATATTTTTATTGTTTTAAGATTTAGTTTGGTAATTTTACAAAAACTTTCTAATCTAGATAAATCGTCCCACAAAGGACCGGTTTTCGTAAAATTTTTAACTGTTTTAAATATTGTCATGTCTTGTGTAAACTTAAGATATATCGAGTGCTTAAAACACTGACCGATATCTATATTTTTATATTAATATTAAAAAAGGAAAAATTTGTATTTTTGTTTATAATAAATAAACTTAAAGCCGGCTAAGTGCGAGTTGGACTCGCTTACGAAGGGTTCCGTACCATTATCGGTAAAAACAATCATGTCTGTTCTATGGGTACTCCTTTAAATACTTATTTTATTCTGTCTTTTAGTATTTGTTGTTACAGTGGCAATATAAATACAATTCATCTGTGAAAATTTCAACTATATAACTATCACGGTTCATCAGGTACAGCCTAGTAACAGGTAGACAGATTGATGAACAATGGAGTCTTAGTAATAGGGTCCCGTTTTATTATTTGGGTACGGAACCCTGGACCGAAATTAAAAATTCGCACACTAATGACATGGTACTTTATCATTGAGTAATGTAGGCTATATATTTCCTACTTTCGCACGAAGCCGCTGGCGGAATCAAGTCGTTAACACGTTCACTGTGGATCTCACAAAATTGATCCGATGCGTTGCTTAGCTCAAGGTAAAAACTACGCACTGTCCAAAAGTTCTAAAGATGGGCATGTCGACCACCATCGCACCATAAGAAAGTTTATGATTTGTTTGCCGCAGGCAGCGTTTAAACAAATGCTATAAATAACAACGGTCCAAGCAAGATGCCCTGAGGTACACCAGAAGGAATAGTTACCCAGGAGGGTATGAAGCCACTAGGTAAGTAAGGCTTGGGTCCTATATTAAATGTAAGACAAAAACAATATGTACTGTAGAAATATGAAGCCCAAGACAAAATGTTTTCTTATTAGAATGTCGTGGACGATTCTATTGAACGCTTGCTATCGTTTTTTTTGTCATGTATAATTTTTTTTTGTGTATTATACTTTGTGAATGGGAGATATAAATGTAGAATGTCATAAAGAGAGAACAAATTTTTACCGAAACTGTTGAGTTAAGCTCGCCTTTGGACATGAATTGTCAAAACACTGTACTAAATTATTTGTATACAGTAAAAAATTAAGAGAGAATTAAAACTTTTTATCATGTACACAACAGTGTCACAGGTAAAACCAGTTTATTAGCACATTAATAATATTTACGGCAGCTAGTGTCTGGCCCTACAGATTCGAATATATCGAGAGATTTTAAAATCATTGCATGATTTCGACAGTAAATCACAGTGAAAAATGCAGCCAGTTGAGCTATAATTATCTTCTTATGGTGGTGGTAGAAACATCTATGAACGTGTTCACATTTCAGGAGTTATTAAGGATTAAGCTATCAAAAATAATCACCAAAACATTTAAAAATTCATTCCTTTTGGAGATCCTTATGATTATCCTCCACCCCGGGGCGGGTGGAGAGGTCTATCAGACCTAGACTATCTTACTGAATAAATAAATCTTCACGGTATTCTGTAGCTACCTTTGGCCGGGATGCTTGAGTGCTTGCAAATTGCGTTACAATGCTCCGTCACGCTTGTTTTTTTACGGTGGAAAATCATCCAATGACTTCTCCCGCTCTAGGGTGAAGCGCAAGGGCGTGTCAGATTTGTACTGATTAAAACCACAACTATGTTCCTTCTTTGCATTGCGTTCCAGGCACCGGGTTTCCCTTTCGGAAGTCAACCCATGATCGCCGTAAGCTTCGGCCTTGCTGGAGCCCTACGGACTTGCTGATATCTCTTTAAGGCGCTACGCACTGTCGACAACTCGAGCTCGATACAGACGGTTACCGGACGGCCTGATATCGAGCTACCTATTGCTCGTCATCCGTAAGCCTACGATTCCGCCACGCTTGCGACCGCATACGGCAACTATTCCACTAGAGAGACGCCATTTAAACATTCATTTTTTTAGGACTTATTACCCGTAGCTGTGCGTTGCATTTATTTTTGTCATATGATATATTGGAAGCGAATTTTTTGTTCAAGCAACTTTTTATAGACGACCAGAATTACTTTGAGTAAATGATGAATGATATTTGTTTTGCAAATATGATTTAACAAACGCTATTGGACGACAATTTTTTCGTCAATTTAAATCAAACGACTTAATGTTTGCTATGTAGGATTGTATGCTGTGTAGCCTACCTGTTCATTTCAAACCTGTTCACGGGTCTGTCGCGAAGTAATCATAATTTAGCTGATTAGAATATTTCCATAAATTTTAATTCTTGTGTAGTAGGTACTTAAATTTATCTTAAGAATCTTAGTGAGTGTAGAATTATACAAAGGCAGACATTCAATATATTTTTTTAAATATTCTGACTCGCACTAGATTTAAAAAGAACTCATACACAAGTGTAGGTATGTGAGATCACATATTGTATGTGAACGCGGCCACGATACAGGATTAAGTCCTAATGTGTGGCAATGTTTTTTAAGGCCCAAGCGCCCGAAAAGTGCCATAAAACAGTAACATTCTGAAGCCTACTCCTCGGTAACGGCCAGGTTAATAGATTTGAAAAAAGTATATGTTTATTATATATTCATGAAAAATATTATCAACATTTGATTTTTTCGTGCTATTAATACTTTTGTCTAAAAAAAATATTTAGTAATTTCGCAACTTTTCGCAACTTTTCCCTACTCCTTCGAAACGGCTTGAATCTTTAGGAACATTTTTACACATAAAAATGGGTGGTTAAATATTCTTCAAAGTGAACATTACAAAAGTAAATCAATCAATATTTCGCAAAGAAAATGGATTTAAAGGTCAGCCGCGCGCTTTCCGGGCGCTGTTGGCCGCAAATAAATGCACAGATTTGCGTACTGCCGCCTACGCGGGTGCGAGAGGTGCGTCCTCATAATTTTGGCCAGATGGTTCAAGGGACTAAGCCTTAACTCTCGTCAACAGTTCTGTCATTCCGGTTAACATTACGTAAAATTGTCAAAAAATCAAAAGCCCGTTTTGACATTTGTATTTTGACTACCTAGCGGCTTGTCCGTGTAGTGAAGCTTACTACTAAAATAGCTACTACTACACCGGACCCCTAATTATTATTTTTATTTTATTGTTTCTTTGAGTTTCGTTTCACTTAACATTCTACGGTCTTTCTCAAATGTAAAAACGGGCATTTTATATTTTAACAATTAAAATTACTACCACTACAGATATTCACATTAGTGAGAATACACAATTCAGAATTTTACCGTGCCTGTTATTAATAAAATAAAATATTGGTATAAACCACAAAAATCAAGTGTCAAAAAAATGTGTAAATGAACTAGTTTGAAATATTTCTTTCTATTTCTTTTCATTTTATTTCATATCATTAATAGTGATTTTGTCACCGGTCATCGCATTACACTTACAGTCAAAAAGCTGGCTACCCAAATTTCCGTTAAGGCTTATAATCCCTTGAACAACTGGTCAGAATTAAACAAATGAACTACTAAATGAACAACTCGTCCTGCTTCCTAGGCAGTACGATTATGTATGCATTTAATTCCAGCCAGCTGCGCCCGGATAGAGCCCGTCTGACCTTTAAATCATTTTTTTTTTGCGAAATATTGATTAATATTTACATATACACCACTAATTTTTAATTAGTACAAATACTTAAAGGGCTTATTAGAAAAGCCCTTGTTATTATTTAAGTAAAGTCTCAATAAATAATATTCATAAACAGCTAAGTTATAAGCGTTTGTGTTTATCCCAAAATGTCTCTCAATTTATGGAAATATTGTGCAGGCTATTGATTATGAATGAATAAATGACGATTAAAATGGAAAAACACTACCCGCAGTATTTTCTACTAGCAATTGTTATGTATGATTGAATCTTTGATGAATTTACCTTTTCGTGGTCAATTTTAGGATTTCGGTTTTTTCTACTTTTGAATACAAAAATATGATCAGTAACGGATACAGATACAGCCCCATTTTTTTGTGTATTAATTAAAAAGTAGGGGTGTATATATATGATATGTATATTCTGTAGAACACTTAACCAGATTTTTTTTTGTGTCAACATATTTCTAAAGATCAAAGCCTTTTGAAAACAGTAGAGAAAACAAGAGAAAAAATATCATGTCGAAAAAATCATGTGTTGATAATGTTGAACATGAGTTCCAAACATATATTTTTTCCAAATCTATTGACTTACCCGTTACCGAGGATTAGGCTTCAGAAAGTCGTTGTTTTATGGCACTGCTCGGGCGCTTGGGCCTTAACAAGCCAGCCCTCTAGCCAAGTTACAACCGTATCGTATCGAATTCCGTTCTCCAATCGGTAACGCTTCGGTGTCAGCAATTGTAGAAAACGATAAGTGGGTAGCCATGTTAACACGCCTGAGTCTGCCGCTCGTTCTACAATGTAGCGTTTGTTTATCAAAGGATGTAGCGTTAAACGTTGTAGAAATTCAATCTATCATTTTGAACGATGTGAACTTGGCTACGAATTTTCTATTAGTTTGTTCTGATCACGTGAATTAACGTTGAGATGATGTCATTCCTATACATTTGATTACTTTTCGACTAGCGTTAACCATTGCAGATTATCAACTTGGCTAGGGTGCCAGGTCTTTTTATTTCAAATTATTGATAGACCTAATAAGAAGAAGACATTGTGATCGCGATGAAACGCGCTTGCCTAGGAGTAATCTATTCACTCTTGGATTATACCCCCAGGTTGTAGCGCTTCGGAAACACAGACTCTGGCAGGGAAAACACCTCCTTAGCTTGAATGTGATTCCATATTCTTCTTCTTAGCGTGCTTCGCAGAAGTCGGCGACCGCCTACCTCTCCTCCTCGCTCCTGACCATGGCCTCAACCAAGACCCGGCGCGAGAGGTCTCCGCCACTGATCGCCCAACCTGGGTGCGGAGTCTTTTTAGAGCTTTCCAGATTGGGCATGGCAACTCGTGTCCAGGAGAGAAGTTCTCCGACTCCGATGGCTCGATAAAATCTTCAGGAGGTTTAAACTTCTCCCACCAGAGGTCGCCTTTCTCCGATGTGGTGTTGTTTTGTTCCATATTGTTTTTTGAGTATCGGTGGAATGCTCACCATGAAATGATGGCGCATCACCGTACGACTGACAAAAGTCTCCGTTAGAGTGATTATATCATAGTAACATTTAACCAAGTCTTTGAAAACAGATCATTGACTTTATCTAGTCCTCGAACATTCTAATAATAGTCTAGAAACTAGTCATTTAAAAAGACAAGAGAGGTATTTTCAATAATAGTTAGTAAAAACGCTACAAAACAGGTTTATGCGTTTACATTAATATTAATCAACTTATTTATAATTCGATGTTCCTTCCTAACATGATCTATTCATATAACTTAGTGTTGCGATCCATAATTGTTTCCCTATTTTCTTGTAATGTTTTAAACTCTTTTTTTTTAAGTTGGAAATCATCCAATGGCTTCTCCTGCCCTTGGGCGGTACGGGAAGCATGTCAGCCTTTTACTGACCCAGGATTATCTGAAAGGGAAGCTCGGTCCCGGTACGAAAGGCACGAAGGACCGGGGTGGGCTTTTAGTCAGTAAGAGTCTGACACTATCTCCCGCTCCACCCAAGGGCGGGGGTTGTCATTGGATGATTTTTCCCATCATAAAAGAAGTCTTTTTCTGACTAAAACCCATTCCTAGTTTCTTCGTTGTCTTTCATACCAGGGCCGGGCTTTCCTTTCAGTAGGCTTTGACCCTGCTGGACCTCTACGTGACATCTCCTTGAGGCGCGCGTGGTACAATACGCGTGGTCCTGACACTACACGCCCTCACGTATAGTGTGTACTTTTTACATTCTTTGACGGAGCGGGAAGACGTGTCAGACTTTTACTGACTAAAGAAGATAGAAAGAAAGAAAAAAGAAAGAAAGAAAGAAAGAAAGAAAGAAAGAAAGAAAGAAAGAAAGAAAGAAAGAAAGAAAGAAAGAAAGAAATAACTTTTATTCGTACCTCACACATACAGTAGTTCGATTAATAAAAAAAAGATAACTTTAAAATCTGTGCAAGGCCAAAAGGGCGCCTAACTCAGCATATGCTGCGATATTTAAAAAGGTAAATAACGCAGCGCTGGTATTCTGTTAGGGCCCGCGGTGATGTTAGGTCACATTCACGGAGGTTCAATAAATTAAAAGGTATCGAAACAAAATAATAAATAATTAAATACGAACATTGATAAAACAAATATTGGAAAAATAATAAATATAACATTGGTAAATAGCGTGAATTTATGTTAATACGTGTTATGTGTTAGATATAAGAAAATATTTATAAGAAAAAATGCAATAAATAATGAACCAGACAGACGCCTGACGCAACCGCGCCGGGGCGAGGCGCTCCTAAATCATTTGTCAAAATCATAGACAAATATAGTCTAAAAACTAAACCCTATTCTAATGTTCCTTCTTTGCCTTGCGTTCCAGAGCAATGGGGTTCACTTTCACTTAACCCATGGCCCCAGTAGGCTTTAACCCTGCTGGGTCCCTAAGGTTTTGCTGACATCTTGAAGCGCGCGTGGAACACTATACGCAGAACCTAACCTAGCTAAATAATAATACCTATTAATATTGTATTTGTATTATATTATAATAATAATATATATTTTATTTTAAAATTATAAAAAGGTTAAATATATTTTTTTGTTTGTTCCTACAAAAAAATATATTAGGTTGTTTGGTAATCTCTGGAAGTACTAGTCCGATTGATAAAATTTTTTCGCCGATAGAAAGCTGCTTTATTCCTGAGTGACATAGACTATATTTTATGTACGCGGGTGAAGCCGCTGGCAAAAGCTAGTATTGTATGAGTTTTTTTTTTTTGTTGGAGTTACAACAGCTAGACTGAACAGTGCGCAACCCATGCTCACGGTTTGAGCACTGGCTGGAGATGGGCCAAGATTATTCTTTGCTCCTTGGACTCTTGAATGAGTAGGACATCGTAGGAGTCACCCGCGGTGAAGTTGGTGTGATGATCTGATCATGTTAGCTAGTCAAGCTTGGAGAGAGGCTTAGAACCTTAAAGAGGAGGCCATGTATGTGCCAATAGTGGGACATAAATAAAGCTAGGAGTAAAATGACATCCAGGTCAGAAGACCTGAATGTCTTCCTTAGCAATTGGAAAGAAGCTGTGAAAAATTGTGATCGTTTTAAGAAATGGAAGCAAGTTTTTGCTCAGATAAGGGACTATAATACTAATAATAATTTATTGACCAATTATATTAGTAGATGGGTATAGCTACCATAAAAAACAAGACAGGTAAAGACAAAAACGACATACAGATTTATGTAAATAATTATAATATTTATTTTGCGAATAAGTTTCAAAAACCACCGCTACATGTCAAATTTTTTCGTCAGTTTAAACTGGATGAGACCGGTGTTTCCTATTTGATTTGATTTTAGTTATTATCTAGAGGCTATTCTTTATTAGTCTTATTTATTTTTGAAAGTTCCAATAGTATTTTTTTTTTTTTTTTGTAAACATTAAAAATGATCATTTTATAAATTTAAATTACATAATATTCTTACCCCATCATCCAGATTGATTTTCATTTTGCGAAGTCCGAAACAAAATCAGCACAAATAACTTTTTTTGTTTCAAAATCACTTCACTTTTGAAAATGGAACACTTTCTGCGAAAAGAACGCGATCGCCCGCAGACTGCCGCGCTTGAGTATTATCTGTGCCCAATGTGATCGCAGATAAATGCAAAATAGCAGAGACAATCCAATGTGAAGGTCGCCGGTCAAATGGCTTCAGAGGGCTAATTACATCGAAATTGAATTGATCAGTGATCGAATTGTGATTTTCCACGGCCTATCCTTTACGCAAAAAAAAAAAAAAACATTAGCAGAATAATTTAAAGATATTCCATGTCATTTTACGCTAAGTTAAAATAATTGGGTTTGTTAATGTAGGTAAAGGTAATATGTTTAAACGTCCTTCTAGCTAATCCGGTTTTAGTATGATAATGCTGGTTTAAATATTCCAGTAACCTAGCATGTCTGGTTGATTTTCGCATTGTGTCAGTTAAGAAAACAGTGAGTGGACCTGTGTTTGCGCACATTTGTGGAATAAAATATCAACTGCGTATTTGGCTAATTTTTAAGTATTTTTTTATTGAAAAAGATTTTTCTACGTCAACCGAGGTAAGGTTGCAAACTTGTACGCTTCTTCCTCATCATTTAATGCAAGAAGATTTTTTTTTGCTATGTTTTGATGGTGCCATAAAAAATCTGCCCTTTAATTCATTAAACCCCAAGCGAACACCGGCGTTCGCTCTGTCATTGTCATTCTATTGTGTCTCTAAATTACGGTATTCGAAAAGTATAAAATTAATCTCGGGATTTGAGGCATATCCATTTTGTTGTTTTACTGTATGAAATCAGTCTAAGTAAATCAATAACTCTACGTAATTCCGACCTCTTATTATGACTCACGTAGGTATCCAATTATTTGAACTTAGTCACGTTAGCCTAGGGTTGCCATAAATCCCTAAGGCCCCATCGGGACAGTTACAATTTAGAGTCCTCTTTTTTTTAGTATTTACTGTGTTCGTCGGTAAACACAGGCAATAGCAAAGACAACAACTTCGCAAGTTAAAAAAGGAAATTTTAAAACCAAACCATTTGGAATTATATGTAAGTATTCATTTTATTAACTATCGGGGATAACATAACAATTAATTAACATCGTTCCTTTTTGTATTTATCGGATGATTTTATTTGGGACAATAATTGTCGGTTACCTGTTATGAATTTATAAAATTCTTCACAATACATGTCTAAATTAATTTTACATTGAAGAATCCGCGATTCCGTTTGTCTACGTCGGCAGTTTTTAAAAACTTGTAGCTCGGTGCTCGACTGTGTTTGTCGGGACGTCGGGACACCACTAATAACGGTGACATGTCCCGACGTATCGGGACGAATGGCAACCCTACCGTTAGCCGCATGCATTGTTGGGCTAGAGTCTCCACATTGTGGATGCCTGAGGATGGACGAGGTTGCCGAAGCCAAACTATAGTTGACCTGTGGATTATCATATTACCTGCAAACTTGGTAGTATATCTGCTTTTACTGCACTTGTGGCCGAAATTCGGTTAGAAGAATTACCGTTAAGTCACGTAGGTATCCAATTATTTTTCAATACACTTATTTGAAAATCCGATCTTATCCCACCACTTTTAGGCACGTAATAACTGTTACTTATCCCCACTAGTGCAGAAAAGTGCTCGTGCTCGCACCCGCCATAATTTTATCTCATTTATCATCTCAGGCTGGGCGCGTGTCGACACCCAAAAGGCGCGCGTCATCCCCAAGGGACGTGTCGTAAGTGTATTGAAAAAAGTCGCTTGGTACACGTCACTGCAGCCCTCGGCTCCAAACAAGACAAACTTTCTGCAATTGTATCAAAATGTAGGTACTATTAACTCAAAAAATGGGATTGGACGGGTCACGTTACGTCTCCTTAAAGTGGATACCTGAGGATGGATGACGCTGCCGAAACCTATTTGCAACCATGGAACTTCAATGGACCTGCAGTCCCCCAGGCAAAAGTGCGAGAGAACACCGAGCTGGTTTTAATCAGTAAAAGTCTGACAAAACCCTCCGCCTACCCTGGAAGGCTAAATAAAAAATCTATAATAATTATATAATAATAATAATATAATATTCCACAACTATCACACAACGCCGTCTAGTCCCAAGCTAAGCAGAGCTTGTGTTATGGGTACTAGACAACTGATAAACATACTTATATATTTCTAAATACATACAAATTATAGACAAATTACACCCAGACACAGAACAAATGTTCGTGCTCATCACACAAACATTTGTCCTGGGTGGGAATCGAACCCACGACCTCCGGCATAGCAGTCAGGGCCACTAACCACTAGGCCAACAGGTTTGTCAAATAATTATTATACTCTAGCTCTACCACTAGGCTTTTAATAAACTAGTGCGCCTCACCGTCAACAATTGCATCTGCTTACCATCAGGTGAGATCGTAGTCAGGCACTGGTTATCAATATAAAAAAAAAAACTATTTCGCCCTATAAACATTAAAGTATTTATTCAACTAAAATGAAAAAGCTGAACCTGCTATCTTTAGCGCAAAATCCCAGTTATTATCCTTTTTTGAAGTCGATTATAAAAGATCATAAAATAATAGAGATAAGAAGAAACTTCATTAGTAATGTCCATTATGACAATAAAAAATACAAATAAACCATCAAATATATTAGGACTATCTAATCAAATGAGTTTTTAAACGGATTATTACCTACATTTCTAATTTATTGCGAGTACTATTTGTTCTAGGTTTAAGAACCTTTTATTTGGCAATAGAGATTATAGATTTTCTGAAAAAAAGGCACTAAAATAGCTGTTGCAAAGCTGGTACACTGACGCACATAATCAGATATATAAAAAAAAAAGACGTGTGGCACTCGGGGACTGCCGCGTTAAAGCTATTGCATAGCATTTTTATCAACTTATGCAATTATAATTATTTATTTATTTTATTTATGCAGTACTTTTTTTACTTTGTTTTTTTTTCTTTGATGTTTATTGAAGTTACACTTTCTCACATTGAATTGAATTTTGATTGATTGTTCACTCATTTGTTTACTTATCGGCCACCACGCTCAAAAAACAAATGAGTGGGGGGTGTTAGGTTATTTTCGTTACGGAATTTCTGGATTCGGTCTCCACGCTCAAGGCCCGGGATAGAAGCTATGCAATAGCTTAAAAACAGACACCCTGTATACTCGCGATAAATAACATGTCAATAATTATACACGGTGTTTTTGACATTGACACACAAACAAACACCACGGGTCCAGTACATGATTCTGGACCCCCCAGCAGTGATAATTTTTCTGTGAATCTATGGTATTCGCTTGTGCGTCGACGTCAAAAACACCCTGTAAAATAACTAATATTTATGTTATTGTTTTTATTGACCGTCACTTTTTATTTATTTATTTTATTTTATTTAATAATAAAATTATAATTTTATTTCAAAGACTACATTGGTAAAAAAAAATTCAGCCTGTCCATACAAACTGTCCAATCAAGTTAATAATTTTATATGGTGAGGCGGAATTTTTTTTCGTTTCCTGAAAAAAAATTTTATGGTAGGTTGTTCAGTTTCGTCTACTGAGCAAGCCCTTAAAGTTTGTGGAGGGCTGTCTCTTACAGCTTGTATTTTGATATCTAAATTTAGAATATGTCATTTTTTTTCCTTTTTTTGTAACATTATGTTACATAATAGTAGTGACAAGAAGCATGTAACCAAGATAATACATAACATGTTTCTTACACATTCTTCTCCATAGAGATGTATGCTTTGGAATGTGCAAGTAGCATCACTTTTTTGATAAACTGACTTCTTGACAATTCAAAAGTGCCTATTTGAAATAAATGCTGAAAGACTTTGATTTTGACATTATAATATTTTATTACTCCTATATGATAGTGTTCCCAAACTGGAATAGTGCATTTCGATAGCATATTATGGTCGGCCTTAAAATGGTTTCACTGCTGGGACTCGGGCCTACTCTCTAGGAGAGGGAATGGGCCGTAATACACCATGCGGGCCCAGTGCGGGTTGGCGGATGTCTTCGAATTTTTGGTTCTAGGACATGCCGGTTTCCTCACGATGTATTCCTTCACCGTTTTGAGAGCAGTGGTGATGAAATAAATTACACAAAGTGTGATATACGGGGGTGAGGAATAAAAGTCAAGCGTTCCACGACAGAGCTATAATTTGACTGATCACATGTACAGCTTAAATCTACCGACATACTTACTAATTAATTATTAATATAAATCTACCTACACTACACTCCTCCCTACTAAACTAATACTTATCAACTAACAACTTAATAGGTAACTTATACAATAACAATACTTATTCTAAACCTTATAATTATGAACCTTAAACCTACACTGTCGAACGATACGCTGTGGAGTCTGTGGCACTTGAGGCAAGGCAACCTGAGTCTCAGCTGATGCCTGTACCTCTACAGGTGCATCCTCGGTCGGCTGAGCCGGCGACGCCACTCTACGCGGCGACCCCACGCGGTCCGGCGACCCCTCCGACTGAGCCCGCTCACCACTACCACTGCACTCTTCCTCCTTATCTGTCATCTGAGAATCTGTGTCTGATCGTTCCGTAATACTAGGACCAGTAGATGCTAGGGATAATCTGCTCCCTGTTTTCCTACGTAACTGATCAATATGTCTATGGACTAACTCCCCATTTTGACCCTGGACTCTGAAGTCGCTCGGACCTCGACAGTCTACTATTCGACCGGGAACCCATCTCTCCCCTTTTAAGTACTGTCGATACCATACTTCTTCCCCTTCACCCCCTACGCTCCTGTTTGCTCCCTGAACAGATTCAGCCTGGCGTTGTTGCGCTCGATGCACCTTATTATCCCTATCCGGTTTTATAGTATCCAGTCGAGTGCGTAAACGCCTGCCTAATAAAATCATTGCGGGGCTTTCTCCTGTTGTTGAATGTTCTACATTTCTATGATGCAGTAAAAATGTCCACAATGCCCTGTCTATGTTGTATTTTTCTGAAATTGCCTTTTTAATAACTCGTTTTATTAGTTTAACTGCATTTTCTGCTAATCCATTTGAAGCGGGGTGGTATGGGGCTGTAAAAATGTGTTCTATGCCGTTTATTTTTGTAAATTCATGAAATTCTTTTGATGCAAACTGTGTACCGTTATCACTAACTATTTGCTTAGGTAACCCCCATCTACTAAATAGCTCAGTTAATTTATCTATGAGACTAAAAGCCGAAATGCTTGAAACATTGAAAACTTCCAACCATTTAGATGTGGCGTCCACTACAACTAAGTATGTTCTGCCGCCTATTGGACCCAAATAGTCAATATGTATCCGGCTCCACGGTCGGTTTGGCCAGGGCCACATGCGCGGCGCCTGCCGAGGCGGCGCGTCCGCCTGGGCTGCACACACTTCGCACGCCCGACACATGTGTTCCACTGCTTCATCTACCCCGGGCCACCATACATAGCTACGTGCTAACGCCTTTGACTTCACAATTCCCATGTGAGGTTCATGCAACATTAATAACACTTTCCTTCTACACGCTTCAGGTACCACTAACCTGTGCCCCCACATAATACATCCCAATTCTTCATACAGTTCATTTCTCCTATTAAAGTACGGTTTTAAGTTGCTCAAGTCACATTCATCGGGCCAACCGTCTCTAAGGTAACTTAATATTTTTGATAGTTCCGTATCTCGTATTGTGTGTTGTTTGATCTCATTATAATTTAATAACAATGACTGTTGCACAAAATGCAAATGAGTTTGCTCCGGCTGTGCGGCCGTTGTCGTTGATTTACTCGATATTAGCGGTAACCTAGAGAAGCCGTCCGCTCCATTTTGATCGGTGCGCACGTACTCGATATTATATGAGTAAGCTGATAAAATAATAGCCCATCTTTGCATTCGGCTCGCCACCATAGTTGGTATTCCTGTATTTGGGCCAAAAATTGACACTAACGGCTTATGATCTGTACGTAAAGTGAAATTACGACCGTATAAATACTGATGGAATTTATTTACACAAAATATAATCGCTAGCGCCTCTCGATGTATTTGTGAGTAATTTTTTTCCGCTTCTGTAAGTGTGCGCGACGCGTAGGCTATCGGCCGCTCGCCCCGTTCGCTTGGCTGTGAGAGAACCCCTCCTATACCGCGCGCGCTCGCGTCACACGTCAATAATAGTGGTTTTTTAGGGTCGTAATGAGCCAATACCTCCGCTCCCGCTAATATTTTTTTAATTTTCTTAAAGGATTTCTCGCACTCAATCGACCAATGCCATTGTTTACCTTTCTTTAATAGTTCATAAAGGGGTACTAACATACTACTCATATTCCGAACAAATTTTCCATAGAAGTTTATGATTCCTAAAAATGATCTTAATTCCGTTATATTGGACGGGCGAGGGATATTAATTATGGCTTCCACCTTGGCCGGGTCTGTTTTAATTCCCTCGTTACTAATAACATATCCCAAATATTGCACTTCTTTCACTAAGAATACACATTTACTACTTTTTAACTTTAAACCGTAACGATGTAATCTATTAAAAACCTGTTCTAGCGCTTCTAAATGTTCTTTTTTATTTTTCCCTCCTATTATCACATCGTCTAGAAATATTTCGACGTTAGGGATCCCCTTCAATAAATTGCACATGATACGTTGGAAAATTCCTGGACTTGAAGATAGGCCGTATACTAATCGATTATACCTATAAAGACCCCTATGTGTGTTTATCACTGTATATTTCTTTGAATCATCTAATTCTATTTGATTATAGGCTTGGCTTAAATCTATTTTCGAAAAATAATTTGCTCCGCTCAATTTTACTATTAAATCCTCAATTCTAGGTAATGGATAGCGATCAGTAAGTAAGACTGGGTTCACGGTCGCTTTATAATCGGCACAGATTCTCAGCGAACCGTCAGGTTTATTTACCGGTACGAGCGGCGAGGCCCAGTCGGAGCAGTCAACGGGCTCGATGATGCCGTCGCGCAGCATGGCGTCCAGCTCGGCGTCGAGCCGGCCGAGCAGCGCGTAGGGCACGGGCCGCGCGCGGTGGAACACAGGCGTCGCGCCCGAGCGCACGCGCAGCGTTGCCTTGCCTCCAGTGTACAGCCCCAACCCGCCGCTGAACAATTCTTTATATCTGTTTAACAGTAAATTAATCTCATTAGGCATATTAACTTCTTTCCAATTTACATTGTTACAATTGCTAAAAACGGGTATTTTTATTTTCAATTCCGTTAACCATTGTCGGCCCAGTAATGACGTGGTACCTCCCCCAATTACAAATAATTCAAGTTTTTTCCTGCAATCCCCGTAAACTACAGTCGGTTTGAACATTCCTATGGGTTTAATTTTTGAGCCATCATAAAAATTTAGTACTAAATTACTACTTTCTAATTTATGATTACGGAACCCCTTTTTATATGTTGCTTCACTAATGCACGATACCGCAGTACCAGTATCGACCTCCATAGGAATAGTTACGTTATCAATACATATGGGCAACCTTACCGCCTTGTAATCGTTCAAGCATAGGTGATGTAACTCCTCTTCTGTCGGCCTCTCCTCAAGCGGATTTTCACACGCATCCCCGTAGTACGAAGCCGAACGCCTGGAATCTGTGCCTCTTTCCGCCTTCACCGCCCTGTCCGGGCACACGCGTCTCAAGTGTCCCGGGTGCCTGCAGCTGCTGCACACGTAGTTCCGAAATCGACACTCAGAATACGAGTGCTCCGTCGCTCCGCACCCCGTACAACTCGACACCCGGCCGCCACTGCCTGCACCGCCGCTGCCGCGCCCGCCAGCCAACGGCCGCCAGCTAGTCGCGGGGCTGCGCCGCGCCCCCGCCGCTGTCGCCGCGCTCCGGCCGGCGCGCACGTCCCACGCCGCCCGCTGTCCCGCGCCGCCGCCATCCCGGCTGTTGCCGAGCGCGTGCACCGCCTGCCCCGGCAGTGCCACGCCGCCAGTTACGTCACCTCCGCTGACCTTCGACTCCACCGCGGCCGCGTCCCGTTCTGCCGCTTCCAGCGCACTCGCCAGCCTTACCGCGTCCGTATATGATATTGTGTCGGCTTCTGCGAATAGTCGTTGTCGAATTGTGTCACTTTTTAGGCCGCAGACGAACTGATCCCGCAAATTTTCGTTCAACCCGTCTTTGAATTTGCAATGCCTTGCGAGTTTCTTGAGCTCAGCTATGTACCCTGCTACGTTTTCGTCGCTAGCCTGTCTCCGTTGCCGAAACCGATAACGTTCTGCAAGTACCGACGGCGTTGGTTCCAGGTGATGACGTAATAGCTCGACCGCTCTGTCATACTTCAACTCCGCTGGCTTCTTGGGACTTGCAAGGTTATATAGCAGTTCATACGCTTCGTCCCCCATAATGGCTATTAACGTAGGCAATTTCGTTTCGTCTTCGATTTTGTTGACTTTAAAATACATGTCCAGCCGGTCTACATACACCGACCACGTGTCGGACTTTATGTCGAACTCCTTCATTTTGCCAATCGACATCTTATTGTTAGTTCGTTCACTAATTATTCGTAAACAGTAAAAGCGCTACTCACGTAACCACGAGTCACACGCGAAATTATTCGAATTTTGAAATCCTCGTCGCCACTGTGATATACGGGGGTGAGGAATAAAAGTCAAGCGTTCCACGACAGAGCTATAATTTGACTGATCACATGTACAACTTAAATCTACCGACATACTTACTAATTAATTATTAATATAAATCTACCTACACTACACAAAGTAATGCACCTGGCTGGGTCTACTATTTTCTGCAATCGATGCGGAATTGAAGCCCGAACCGAAGGCCAGGCCTTTGTGGAGTCTAAAGTAAAAAAAACTGTATGTTTTTGTATTTATAACAAATGCATTTTGCACTTTATTTATTTTATTTTATTTGAATCAGAATGGTCGATGCCAATTAAACTATTTATACACAGACAGAAGTACAAAGAAGACAAAATAGTCTACACTAATATTTTATAGAGATAAAGTTTGTTATTGTTTTTTTTTTTTTGTTTGTAGGAGGTAATCTCTGAAAGTATTGGGAAACATTTTTCACCGATTGAAGAGTGACATAGGCTATATTTTATGTACGCGTAATTTAAGAATAATATTTTAAATATTATATTATTACTAGTGAACTAGTGTTTTTTAAAATAATACACTGCATTTTCAATTACCCAAATTTTATTTTATTAACAAAATATTTTTTTATTTTATTTTATTTATTAGGTACCTATGTACCTACCTCTAAAAGCCCTGCTCGACTTGTGACTTGTCTGTTTTTAAGTTTTTCTTTTTTCTATTTTACTAATAATTGCAATTGGACCAGTACATTCAGAGATTATCTTATACAAACAAAAAAAAAACTTCACTTCTTTATGGTATAATTAGTGTTGACTAGTTCTGCCACAATATATTAATTGTTTAAACTATTATGTACTAATTGATACCTTGGTTAGGGTTGTGACGCTACACTATCCCAAGGGAACATAGCTACGGGATAAAAAAATAGTAGATACGTCTTACTCCAGGACATAGTCTATCTGTATGCCAAGATTCTTTCAAATCAAGACAGATATTTTATTTAGGTAGGAAAATTATCCAATGACATCTCCCCTCTTGGGCGGAGCGAAAAGGTGTGCCAGACTTTTACTGACTAAACCCACTCCTGTTCCTTCGTTGCTTTTCATACCAGGGCTGACTTTTCCTTTTAGCAGCAAACCCTTGGCCCCAGAGGGCTTCGACCCTGCTGAGCCCCTAGAGTTTGCTGATCATCAGCATCTCCTTGAGGCGCGCGTGGAATACTACACGCCGTCGAGGAGTTGGGAGACACATAGGGTTACAGTTGCCACAAAGGATCTTGAGCGGTTGCGTAGACGTCAAATATTCGGTCTCTTTAGTGGTGCGAAGTGAGACGCGAGGGCGGGGAGTGTCAGTGATTGGCTCGCAGCGCCATCGCGTCATAGACGTCACTCCGAATTTGTTCCTTGCGTTGCTGCATGTATCTAACAACGAAGACGATTGGCTCGCCAATGTATGGAATGCGCAAAGCGATCCCCACTCTGACGCCGAGCGCTCAAGATCTGTTTTGGCAACTGTACTTTCGCATTTATAATATTATTATTGGTAAGTATGCATAGTAAGGAATTTTGAACACGTGTTAATATTAATAATATTCATTAATTAATATTTAAATATTCACGAAATCATGAGGCCTCAAATGGGTTACGTCTATTTACCGATATTAAAAAAATAACCTCACCTCTTGCAATAGGTATTAGACCTCATTTGTATCTGTCAAAAATAAAATACTTGGAGAGATAAGTGTGTGAGATACAGTGGATTCTGAACCTTATTGGGACACTGTTAGTTTCAATAAGACACAATGTCGACAGTCGTTGTTGAAACATCCACGGTCCGGACTAAGCGTTTCGCCTCGTCATTTATACCGCGTACTTCGAAGGACTGGAACAGTTTGCCTGCTGCGGTCTTTCCGTCTGATTATAATTTGGGTGTCTTCAAGGCTAGAGTGAATAGGCTCATAATAAACTAGTGCGCCTCACCATCAACGATTGCATCACTGCTTACCATCAGGCGGGATCGCAGTCAAGTACTAGTTTATAACAGATAAAAAAAAAAAATATTGAAACCTGTCCAGTCAGTTTACAGCTTATTGTTTATCATCATATGGGATCGTAGTCAAGCACTAGTTTACATTATTAAAAAAAATCTCTGCGTTTTAAAGTTTGTATATCACTAGCTTTTGCACGCAGCTTCGCCCGCGTACATAAAATATAGCCTATGTCACTCAGGAATAAAGCAGCTTTCTATCGGTTAAAAAAAATTTTGCAATTGGACCAATACTTTCAGAGATTACCTCGTACAAACAAAAAAAAACAAACTTTAGCTCTATACACCGTTAAATTTTGATCGTTTTAATCCCGTGGAGGGTCGATCCGGTACATGAAACACTATCGATTTATAAAGATAAAATTAATACGAGTTTTTAAAAAAAGCTAGTACCGACCCCTGCGGAACACCGCACGTCATCTCCCGACGTACACGGACGGTCGTCTCTTTACGCATGTACGAAATTAATTTCTTTAAGAAAACGTCAGCTGAGCGAGTCCAATGACCTGTAGGTAGTTTTTTTTTTTTTATTGAGATAAACTAGTGCTTGACTGCGATCCCACCTGATGGTAAGTAGCGATGCAATCTTTGATGGTGAGGCGCACTAGTTTATTAAGAGCCTATTCGCTCTAGCCTTGAAGACACCCAAATTATAATCGGACGGGAAGACCGCAGCAGGCAGACTGTTCCAGTCCTTCGACGTACGCGGTATAAACGACGAGGCGAAACGCTTAGTCCGGACCGTAGAGGTTTCAACAACGTAAGGGTGAATATTCGCCGTACGTCGGGTTGTCCGATGGTAGAATTGCGAGTTAGTTTGTACACAACGCCGACTCGAAATCGATAGTGTTTCATGTACCGGATCGACCCTCCACGGGATTAAAACGATCAAAATTTAACGGTGTATAATATTAGTGTAGAAGTGTAGATTACTATGAAGGCACTCCTGAAAAAAATTGTTTTAATAAAAATTGAATTAAAAAATTTTTTTTTTTTTTTCGATATTTCCAAAAAATAGTTAATAAGTCGATCAATTGGTCAAATCTGTTATTTTTCCCATATTCATACAAAATTGATGGTCCTATGTACCGTGCCTCATAATGTATGCTGCCCGGTGGTATCAGCAGTTAATACTTGTAATTGACTTTCCACCACCATGTTTTACTATCTACAATATTATTTTTATTTCATGCGAAATCTGAATATAGTTTATTTAAAATCAGTAACTAAAACGATTCCAATAGTTTTTATACCATGTTATATTTTTCTAAAAATATTTATTAAAGGTCACAAGTTGGACACCACCGACATTAAGTACAACACAGGTCACGGCGGATTATAGCGGGCAAAAAGCAAAAATCCTATGTCACCTGAGTGGTCCGGTGGCCATGTATTTATGCAGACAACCAGATAACATAACAAGCTCATAACTTTGTGATTTTTCATAACACAGCTATGAAATTGCATGTATAGATTCTTTACATAAATAAAAATACTTGACACGTTGGGGATTTTGTATATGACTAAAACTGATGTTGTATATAACTGATGCTGTAAAGATGAAATAAAATTATAATTTTTATGTTGAAAATAAAATTTATGTTTTTGAGGTTATTTTCAACCCGTGTTGTCCCATTTTAGAGCAAAGGCCTCTCATAATTTTTTTTAACAATTTCAACCAGTGCTTGACTGTGATCCCACCTTATGGTAAGCAGTGATTGTGCGATTTCCTCCCGGTTTTGAGCAAACCACCATACCAATAACCAATACCACCACCATATCCAATTATCCATGTATTATTTTGGAAAAATTTGTATGCCAATATCCAAGGCAAACATGACGATTTATTTCGTATTTTATCATCTCTTGCATGATGACAATTTATTTTATGATGTACATATGTTGTACTCGTTTTGAGCAAATAAATGATTATCTTCTCTTATCTTATCTTCAGCCGATAGACGTCCACTCTCGGACGCCTCCCCCAAGTGTCGCCACAATTAACGACCCTGTGTAGTACATTTCTGTGTATACAGTGGACGTCTATCGGCTGAAATGATGATGATGATCTTATCTCTCAGGATTGAGATCATCCCATACTCTTATATTGATTGTGTCTGTTACAATTTTACAGAAATGATTTCAAAACATTCAACGAAGGATTCAAGGTTTCCAATAAAAGGTTCTTCAAACAAGTTACACAAATAAAACGAGCATTATTTCGCCATAATGTATATTTTCTATATTAAAACTAATCGGCTCAACAAAGAGAACAGTAACATGACTATAAACATCCTAACACTCAACGCGTGATACATAACTATTTAATATTTGTTGAGGTGCAGTACTTCATGTCATATGCAATTAAAATTATATGACAAACCGCCATTGACTCATTAGCTAGGTAAACTACTTAAATTTATAAGTTTACCTGTAATTTGTCAATAGATTATCTAATTAGGTTTTTTTTTAAATGAAATTCACCAGGTGGCAGCACCGATTCAGCCAGACTGCAAATGCGGGCTCAAACAAGAACTGCTTTGGAGTGTCCATAACTTCATAGTGGGCATATGAGCGCGGGATACGGCGTGCAACTCACGCCGTAAATCGTGCATACGAGTGGCTGCAGTGAGTGCGCAAGCGGCGAGCGGTAACTGCGCAGGAACGGGCATCTCAAACTACATAGTTCGAGCTAACCGCGTGCGTTGTTATGATGGCTCGACTGTGGACAGGCATAACGCGCGCGCTCCTACACCCCGCACCGCTCCCCGCACCGCGCTGCCAGTCTGGCTGAGCACTTCGTCGTAAGTTCCAGGCACCTTTCAAAACGCTATGTTAATGACATTAGTTAAATTGACGTCAACGTCATGTACATGTTTTCAAAAATAGAAGACCTCTCGGCTCAGTGTGCCAACTGGTGGTAAGAATTTTCCTGAAAACACTCATTTTGTCTGTAGATGAGTTGCCTGATATACTTATTTTGTTATAATTTGTACCTCTATTTGAAAAACGCTAGCAAAGTTATTTCTGTGTTATTTTAGAACCAATTGTTTAGGAAAGATGTCACGAATCTGTCAAATATGTTATTTGGTTCTATTTTTTGTCACACGCAGAATTAAATTTGTTGGCTCGGATACATTGATTGAAATTGTTAAAAAAAATACAATCGAAATTGTTCGTTGAAAAAACAGATAAAAACTTTAATTCAATGGATTGAGTAGATTTTTTTACGTTTGAAGTTTAACACGTCTTTTTTACATTGAGATAAACTACTTCATCCAGTGTGTTTTTTATTGTGTAATCTATACCAGTAGTAGTAAAATCAAACAAGCCAAATATCGTTGAAGTTTTATAGTCGTTCGATCGAAGTCCTATCCAAAAGCGGTATTCACGATCTATCGACTTATTTCCAGTTACATTAATAAGTATTCTACCAGGATAATGTAATACAGACTTTTTTTAAAATCGACGAATTTCAAACGACTTTAAAATCGGTGTCGTTCAAACTCGATTGATGGATGTGAATACGGAAACGGTCTAAACGACTAAATTGCTACGATATCGTTACGGTTTTCATTACGTGAATGGGGATACTGGTAGGTTTAGAACGTAAAGTACAAAGTAATTCTACTATTGTTGATTATTAAGATATTATTATGTCAAAATTTAAAAAAAAGCGTTCTATATTGTATTTTAAATGAGATTAGGTGTACTGTTTAAATAATCTGTATTATAAGCACTTAGCACTTCAATCTGGGTTATGGTCCATTCTTTCAAATGCCACACAAACTAAAGAGTCCTATCAACAAGGCGTCAACTAAAACATTCCTTACATATTTACTTAGACGCTACGATACGACAAGTACTACACCTCTGGCTAAAGTGCGGATAAATTATATACTCATCACCTACATAATAGTATTTACAAGATAAATAATCGAAGCTACCAGATTCTACTGCCCGGCTAAGACCATGTTTCTGCCTGCAAACAACGCGCATGCATAATTCATTATATCGCATATGCAAAGGGTAACCGAAGGAACACGAGTGGAGTTTAGTCAGTGAAAGTCTGACACTCTCGCTTCACCCCGGGGTAGAATTTCGTATTTCCAAAAACAAGTTTAGTTTCATTGCGGGACACAATTGGGCGATTGATCACATAATTTTTGATAGCCCATAATAAAATGCAACTTGCATGCGACTTGGTTGCAGGTAAAACGCACAAAAACCTTGATTGGAAACATTTGATAGATATATTTGGATGTTAGCCGAGCAGTATTGACAGATTAACATTGAGATGGAAAAGTATATAGAAATGATTGAAATAAGCCAAGCTTCACAGGGCGTACACTTGTTTATATTTTAAGTTAAAAATTAGCTATGAGATATGCCATCTTTGTATACAAGTTAAGATAGAGTAAATTACTAGATAGATGTAGAATAAAAAATACAGAAAGTTTCAAGAACTGAGAAAATAGTTTGTTTCTAAAACAATTGTTTATTGTCATAGGGACACCAATTCGTACTATTTCTATCATTTATTAAAAATACGTGATTATTATTATTCTCAAGGTGACATTTCTGATTAAAAGTCCAGATACACAACTGATCTTATGGTAGCCATACAAGCTAGGGTACACCTGACAGGTTTACAGGTAAACCAAAGACTGTCTGTTGCATAACTGTGCAGTGCAACTGTACAGGGCCTCAAGTCTGCTATTACCATAGTATCAGAATGGTCTATCATTGATGTCATAATTGTCGATTTTGACAAGTTTGGTAATCTACTAATATAATGGCGTCATTATGACTTTCCAATGGTCAACCACTGACACTCCATTGAAAGAAGTGGCTTAAAATGGTAATCTCGTACATATTGACAAATGAATATTTGACGTTTGCGGTAATCTGCTAAAACTTTGACAGTTTATTTGATCAGTGTTTTACCATTAGAACGTTATTGTGCAGTTATTGGTTTTAATATTCTCAAAATTATCATTCTACCACAATTCTATTAAAAGACCACTGACCGATCAATGACCGATCATTATGAATTAGCAGATTACAAACTTTTAGCAAAATGACAATGGGATCGTGTTGGAATGACGAATTTATAAAAATAGCAGACTTGGGGCCCTGGTTTCCACATCAGTTTTCCTGACAGGTATAACTGTACAGGCAAACCTGTCTGCTAAACCTTTCCGTGTATGGCTACCTTTATTCTTAATTTGAACATACCATTTGAGTTTTTTTTCGCGTTGTAATTACATGATGGTAAATGGGTACCAGTTTCAACATGTATGGATTTATAAAATACCACAGGAATCGTTGGTAGGTCATTTTAACTGTTTTTAACCGACTTCGAAAAGGAGGAGGTTCTATGTTCGGCTGAATGTATGTTTTTTTTTTCGTTTTCTGCATATCAACTTTTACTTATGCTTGATCTATTGCGCCGACCCCAAATAAGAAGAAGAAGACCAAATACAGTCAATTGTTTACCTGATCCTTCAGATATGACACATATATGTTATTAAATGCTCTTGAAACGGCATCACCTTGACTAAAAATCCTTCTCTAAATAATAAATAAATCTAAATAGATGAAAATGAGATATGTCAAAAAATCTTCAACGTCTATCAAAAAAATATTCGAGAAAATATTTAAAAATGTTTACGAAAAATCTTTTGATTCGTTTTGTATTCGTACTCAAATGTATTAAATATTGTAAATTTAACGTAAACGGTATTTTTTAATAGTGATTTTTGTTGCTTTGTGGTTGCTTTGAAAGTAGAAGTATCGTAAGATAGTTTTGTTTCTTAAAGTCAACTTTGGCCCTAGCTCGTTAATCAATATATATATAGTAAACCGTAATTCTGTTGGTTGATACTCGTATAAATAAATAAAATAAAAATTTCCTTCATATATATGGTGATTGGTAATTAGTGTACGATACTTAAACACGTGATTGTGCTCATGATAACCCACAACTTTTACTATGGGAACAAACCTGAAATCGCGAAAAAAATCAGCTGTTCAGTACATTTATGTTTGCCTAATGTACTGAACAACTAATATTTTTTTCGCGATTTCGGCTTTGCTCTCATAATAAAAATTGTTTGTTAACATGAGCACAATCACGTGTTTAAGTATCGTACACTAATTGCCAGTCACCCTATATACTTATATTTTTTAGAAAACTCAATTAGATGACAAACACTAAAAAATATATTAATCTTTTGCTGTTCTTTACAATTTAATTATATAATCTACTTCCTTCGTTCGTTCCGTCGAATATGATTTATCATCGCTACACATAGCGGTCGATTCTACAGCGTAGGTCTCCCATAAGTCACTCCATGCATAACTCTATCGTCCACTTTCTATATCCAGTTCGATCTTCAACGTTAGGTACATATATCTCGCCATCTTTTTTGTGTCTTCCTTGCTTTCTTTCAGCGTCTTATGGGATCCATTCTGTTACCCGCTTTGTCCATCTCTTACACTCTAATACACATAAGTCTATTCTCTGCTTGACATTCGTTAGTTTTGTTTTTCTCCACATCATTGTTTTTTTTTTATATTGTCCGTTTTTTTTTATACGATACTTAATAATAGCTTGGGCCAAAGTAACGCAACTTTACTGTATCGATTTTTTAGAATTCAAAAACATAACAAAGTACTATTAAAATAAACCATTACCAAAGAACAACTCGACTACACAAAATTGAGCACTTAAATACATTATAGCATAGAACATCAAAAATTATATAGATACCACACTTAATCTATTGATTATATCGAAGAAATTACATTAAGAATATGTAGAGTTCTTGCCAAATTGATTGAAGAAATCGATTTCGCAAAAACGGTGACAACAATAGATATTGTTTTCACTTTAAAACATATTTGTCTACTGCAAAAACCGGTTTATGCTAAATTTAAAAAATAAACAAAAAAGAAGTATATTTTTATTCAAAGCCGGGTAAAGACTGCTATAACGTAACATGAAAGGAGCATTTCATAAGTGTACACGATGCAACACGCGCACGAACTGAGCATGAACCTATTCATATAGTTGAATTAATGCCCTGTTCGCGCGTGTAGTGAGCACGGGTCGTGCTCGCAAGGCGTCCACACTATGGGAATTCTGTTACATTGCATGATACTTACATTGCGACAATGTGGACGGCGAATTTGTTTAATTGCGTGTTTAAATTGCATGTTACGCTATAGTAGACCCGGCTTTAGAAAACACCAGTCTGTAGGATTATCCATTCGAATTAATTTTGTGTTTTAAACATGGACCGGGAAAAAAATTAACCATTCTGGTTTCGTAGGACAGTTGATTTTTCCTTTATTCATCGGTAGATAAATTGTTTGAAAGTGAAAAAGATATCTTTACATAAATACAATAGAATTACAAAGATAAACGATTGAAGGCACGCATCATAAACTTATTAACAGTACGAAGGATACTTACAAGGTACATGTTACAGCAACTGGTTAAATATACATGTTATAAGGGCCAAGCGAAATTTTTGAAACCGTAAATTATAATGCAGGAAGAAAAAAAGACAAGAAGGTTATATGTAGCCAAGACCGGCCATCAACTTATTAATGTTTTGTGTGTGAGTCTGATAGAATCCATATAGTTGAAATTAAGTTAAACTTTAAAAATGAGAGAAATATGTACATTGATTAAGCTTCTGTAGATTTTTTTTCCTTTTTTTGTTATATATAGGTTCGCGTTTACCTCATGGCAAGCGATGATGTGCTCGACTATGGAGCACATCCCAAAATCAAGCCTACATAATTAGGGGACACACCAAAACCCATTTTAATTTATGTACATTACACACAAACATGTAATGAGTCGCATGAGACGTTGCGAAGACCATGTGGTAAAAAATAATAGACCCTCAAAGAAAGGAAGAACTCAAGAAAGCCCAATTGCAAAAATCTACAACCTTGGACAGAGTGTCCTAGTGCAGAATTGTGAGGAGAACCGACTCCAGATATTGGGAGCACGGATGGGCAAAGAAGAAGACAGACAGAACACACTAAAACGACTCTTCGCAGATGTTCTAGAAGAGATTTCGTTAAAAATATGCATACATTTTTTATTTATTTTTTCTGTTTCTTGTTTTCACTTTATATGTTTGTGCATGTACATAAATTGTTAAATAAAATAAATAAACAAGAACAAATTCTCCTCAGATACTAAACACAGTTCCCTTGAACTTGACCGCACAAAAACCAGACGCCTATCGAAAAGTTCGAAAAAACCTGCTATTGTGTTATTGCTAATCTTTTTCATACACAGCCGCAATTCTCTCGAACAAACCTAAAAAATCTTTTGTCCACTTCGTTATCGAGTTTTTATATCAATTTGTTTGTGTTTACGAACGTGATCAAACTAGCAAGTCATTTTGTTGGAAAAAGTGGAATTTTTAATTTTTTTTATTGTGAGTGGTGTGAATTTGGCACAAAAAATATAATTTATAAAACATTTTTTTTGTGTTGTATAGACAAGTTATGTTTAGAAGTGAAAATGAAGAAGTTATTATAGCACATATTTACGTTAGATAGAAGGCATTTTCACAATCATTAGACACAGGCTCCTAATCTAATGTGTACTGACTTGATCTGAGTTCTTCCTATTGCTATTTCTTTTTCGCAGGTAATATCAGACAGAGATAGATTCAAGATAATTTAAGAAAATAAGAAGTATTATTCCATAGAAGTTCAGACTTCAAGTTAGAATTACCAGCTCAAATCATTCTGAAGTCAATAAAATAAAACTTTAGTAAATAATATTTCTAATTTCCGTAAAGTTTCGTCGGTACACATTAGAATTGGAATAGCTTTAAAAATTACTTCGAAATTACAATTATAAAATCTTAAATAGAAAAAGGTGGATGATAAGATGATTCATGAGTTTTCGAACGAATTTTATGAAGCTATCCATATCTTATAATATTTTGTTGATAACCTTAGATTTAGCAGTGGTTCCTAACCTTTTGTTAACGGGGAGTTTTCTTTGCTAGCAGCGATTTAATGAAAAAAAACTTTCTTCATAAATTCAAAATTTGTAACACCTACTCATATGTATTAAAGTAATCAGCAATATTATAGAAAACACAAATATTTCTGATAACATTTTAAATCAGCATACAATTTTACAAGTAATATTGACTTTTTAGTTTGAAATTTTAATTTAATCTATCAAACATTACATATATTTATTATTAGTACACTGTATACTATCTGATCTTTTCTGTTTTATTTTAAGTTCTTACGATTCATCCTAAGGATGTCTGGCAGATTGACAGCTTATAGGTAATCTAGAGTAAAATTCTAGCCATAGATTTTAGTTTGTGCATATGTCAGTTGGGTTTTTTTTTGTGTACAATAAAGGTATTCCTTTGCAGACCATATTTTAGGTCTTTCTTGCAGACCATGTCCCACGAGTAGTCAGCGGACTTTAGGTTAGAAACCACTAATTTAGATCAAAAACTGAATCCAGTGATAGATCATATGCAGTCTAGACAGAACATACCTTAATTTCTGAAATACTTTCACTAAATGAATTTACATGTTTACTAGCGATATGAAGAGAGTTACATTTAACATGAGAAGTTATTCATCTAGATATTAAATTCTTAATGTTACAACATCTACGCAACGTCTTACATTTTATACAAAACATTTCATTTTATACACAACTTATGATTTCTTTTGCTTCTCTCTCTTGTCTTTAAAATAGTTTGACCTTGAACACTAGCAAATAAGCGCGGCTTTGCTCGCGATTACCGTAAAATATTAAGATTATTACAGAAATTAGTTACTATAATAACTATGTTCGGCGAATAAACAGTTCTCCTTGTTTATCAATTTGGAAAATTTGGTTTGATTGCCGTCATAATGTAAGGGAGTGTACACATTTAGTATTTCATTCATTCCAAATTGCAACATTATTTTTTCCATTTATTCATAACTGGACAATTTGAAGTGGATAACTAAGCAATAGTGTAAGAACATGTACCAGAGTTAGAGATATTTATAAATAACTTTTTGTAGAAACGATATCTATTATTTGAGCTTTATTACCAAGAACCAATTTGAATGAAAAATCACTACAATGTCAGTCAATTTTTCAGTGGGATAACTTTTATCAGAAAATTAGAAATGTATAACTGAGCTGACTGACATATTTTCTATGCAAAAACTGTCAAACCATTTTCTGATTAGGTATTAAAAAATCGGTTCTATATAGATTTTAAAACATTAGTGTCTAGATGTTTATTCCATGCTATTGAAACCTTGCATTACATTTTGTAACCAAACTTTACTTTTCAGAATCAACACTGTTAATGGTTGGTATATCATTGTGTGAATGTTTATTATGATTGGTAGGGGTAACTTATAAGATATTAAGCCCGTCATCATTTCATTGTGTTGTGCTACTTTCCGTTCAGCTCGATCTCATTCTCTCTTTCTTTCATTCATTGAAATAATGAGGGCTTTGACACTCTCTTAAACATATCTACTGATTGCTCTACCTCTATATGAAGTATGATCCACATCGTGTGCGGCTCTGGATATGTCTATATTTATGCGTTTCGTTAAGCACTTCGGCATATACATCGCTTACTAAAACCAAAATCATTCACTCTTCATTCACTCTCTTGTTACTGGTCTGCAGGAAGTATTTTGTTTGAAATAAGCAACATCTTTATACTCTTCTATCTGTATCTGTATTTGTTCTTTTTAATTTTAATTTGTTTGTGTGTACATTTAATAAATATGCACAAAAGCAACAGAATGATTACCGACAAGTTTCTTGTAAGAACTGATCGACTTGTAAAAATTAAACACGTAACATTCAAATGATGCTATTGGTTGTTTACAATTTATTCAACCAATCACAATTTACCATTTTTATATTAATGTCCGTACTAGGTTAAAACAACGATTTATTCGAGAAAAGAACAATTAGGAACATAATATAGATGTAATGTATTCGCGAGACACGAGTAAATTAGATATGAGACGGTTGTTAGCAACTGAATGAAATGCCCTATTATTTTATTTTTGCCTTAAAAGATTACCAATAAATAATTTCTGGTGTTTCATACAGATATAAAGTAGTTAGTGAAAACAGATGTCGTCAAAATAAACAAATTATTTGCAGGAGACACAATACAGAATTTAGCTGCATAATATAGATCAATAAGAGGATTTATTATAACATCAACAGTGGCGGCATTATTTGGCATTTCAAGGGAACCAATCCTGACCTCTTAAATAACACTGAGATGTGTGAACCATGTGATCTTGACAAACCTACTGATATCTGATAACATCCCATGGTATGGTCAAGCTGCTGGTTTACTGTAGCCCTTTCCACATCATGGCTAACTATCTTTTAAAAATGTAGTTTTTGTCGGTATTATAGATGGAGAACTGTAACTGCTCAAATTTGTAAGTACTCACTTTTTGAGAAAAGCCCGACGTTGAAAAGAACGAACAGAAAGCAGGTTCCATGCAGGCTGATTATTATTTGACGATGGCCCGACTAACACTGAAAATATGCTTGTCTTTTTCTCCATATTATCGTTAAGTCGGCATTTTTATCTCAATATCCTACTTCAGGACACTTCGCTTTAGATAGCCATCGTAAAAAAATAAACACTGCGGTTTCTGTTGTCGCAATTAATCAGTTCTCATCAGTGTATTATCTCATCAGACAGATCAATCACATGGTTCACAAACAGCTCCTCAATTTCCAAATTACCTCTAACCCTCTAAGTCACAACGCGTATAAGCTCAATCCTCCCTCCCTCTACTGAGGCTGAACCTCCTATGAAACTTGAACCCCTTCTTTTTCTCATGCCGTTCCTCCAAAGGCTTTTCAGTGAGGTTATCAGCACTCTTAGCTACCTGCACACTTTTCCTTCTATTTTTCATGGATTTCACCAGCCGATAAAACTTGCCTTTTTTCTTTGGGTCTGTGGCGTGGTCTAGAGTGTCTTCTTCTACTTCTACGCTGAATTCTGAGGATATGTCTCCGAGGTCTTCAACGCTGTGGCTCTCGATCTCTTTGGGATGTGGTACTTCTAGTTTTCCTTTGGATGTATCTGGTTTTGGTTCTTCTGGAGGTGGTGGGGCGTCGGGGTCTACGCACTGGAAAATGGAAAAGAATATTATATTAATGGATTATTTTATGTTCAAAATTAATAGTCGTCAGAGACAGACAGAGGCTTTTATATAAGAACATAAGTCTCTTCAATAACGATTTTTGGAGACCCTTTAGCATTGCATTAAGAATTGGCATCCATATATTATTTGTAGGTACTAGGAATTGGTATAAATATGGACAGTCACTCTGGTAACTTAACGAATCATCTCGTTAAATTTATAAGTATACCTACCACTTTTCAAAAACTTTTATATTAATAATTTTTATGAGTTTTAACATGCACTTTTTTCTACGTTTTGGAACGTGTAAATGACTTAATTAAAATGTTTTAGCTAAATAATAACCTTACTTCTCATAAAATTAATTTATAAATGCCAATTTGTTGCATTGCGTCCACACTATGTAACTAATTAAAGTTCTTTATCATATGAAGGCCGTGACTCCATTACTTTCTTCCCTTTATCTTTAAAGTACCTTCCTACTTTATAAAAAAGAAACAATAGATATCCACTATTTGCATTTCATAATATTACCTTGCAGAGATAGCGCTGTTGATCTATTTTTATGACAAGATTATGTCGTTTTATTAACCGCAATAATTGCTCAACGGAGATTTTATTGAATATTTGTACTGTATACAGCAGATCCAAGGTAATAAAAAAATTGGTTAAGGTCAAGTCGGACCCGCACACAAAGGGTTCCGTACTAATACAGGGTGTCTTTGACATCAACGCACTAACAAATACTATGGACCCAATACATGATTCTGGACCCCCCAGTAGTGGAATTTTTTGTCGGTTTTTCGTAATACGTCAAAAACATCGTGTAGTAATATCGAGCAAAAAACACCTAAATGTTTCTGGTATGGTTGTAGCGGCAATGGAAATACACCTTCTGTGAAAATTGCAACTCTCTACCTCCGCCCGCTCCCAGGCGGTCAGACGGACAACGTAGGTTTAGTAACTAATAAGGTCCTGTTGACACCTGTTTACCCGAAGGAACGGAACCCTAGAAAGGTTAAATAGGTACAAACAGGTTGAATTATCGCTTTTGCGATGCTTCTCCTGGAATCTTAGGTATATTATGTATTATAAGTGAGGAGTAGGACCAATATTATCTGGTAAAAGTACATAATTATTTTTAGTGTATGCGAACCCAGAATATATATATATATATATTTTTTTTTTTAATTTAGATAAACTAGTGCTTGACTGCGATCTCACCTGATGGTAAGTAGCGATGCAATCTTTGATGGTGAGGCGCACTAGTTTATTAAGAGCCTATTCACTCTAGCCTTGAAGACGCCCAAATTATAATCAGACGGGATATTATTATGTACTTTATTCAGATTCAGTAACTGAATCGATTCCAATAATTTTTACACCACGTTAAATTTTTTCACAAAAATTAAAAAAAAAAATCACAAGTCGGGCACCACCGACACTATGTACAACCGAGGTCACGGCAGATCATAGCGGCCATCTGACACCAGCGCACAGCTGAGTGTAGGAACAAAACAAGCCCTCAGTCGCCCGGATGACCCGGTAACCATGTATTTGTGCGGACAACCAAGTGCTTCAAAAACTTTGTGAATTTTCATGATACAGTTATGAAATTTTGTACATAGATTCTTTACATAGAAATACTAGACACGTGGTTTAGTATATTAAAACTAATGTTGTATGCATAAGTGAAACTCTTATCGGTGTATTTTTTATTCTTATCCATGGTTCTAGTTTAAGAAGCTGCTTTTCCACTCGCCTATCGTAAACACCGAGCATGGTTTAAAAGCTTGTTGCTTCATCTAACGCAATTCAACGTGATGTTTGAAGAAAAGGCAACGTGAAAAAAGAGTGATAATATCTGAATACTCTGTTGGCATTCAGTAATTCTGTGATTTACTCGAAAATTTTACAAAACTTGTTCCAGGAAATACGTGTTTTTTTAAACCCTTAAAAGTTTTCGAAAAAACTTGTCATTATTTAGAATCTTGGTAAAATTTGCTAGGCTCTTCTGCTGCACTTTTTTTACTTTTTTCATTTTTCAGTAAATTATGAAGTGTCAAAGTTCATGCAAAATAGCAGATTTTCAGAGGTCTTAATTGGATTAGTTTTACACAAATTTATAAATTGATTTCCATAGAAGCCTAGATAATATCCACAAGATACTGTGTTTCCAAAATATCTAATGAAAAATGTGTAATGACGTCATAATCGCGTAAGAGCGGTTGTATGAAAAACAGTGAAAATGTATGTCGAGATGCATCCCCTTAAATGACTATGAAGCCGAACTAACCTCCATAAAGACGTCACACATTTTTGTAGGTTTCTATAGCCACAGTATAGCTCCCTTTTTTTTAGGTGGAAAATCGTCTAATGATTTCTCCCACTCTGAGAGGAGCGAGAGGGCGTGTCAGACTTTTACTGACTAAAACCCACTTGTGTACTTCAGTTGCCCTTTGCGTTCCAGAGACACGGTAGCTCTTTCAGGAATTCCCGCGGCCCATGGTAACCTACAGATACCGGCACGGATCTTGAAAGCTGGCTTAAAGTTGCGCAGAAGTCAAATATTCGGTCCCTTTAGTAGTACGAAATGAGACGCGGGGGCGGGGAGTGTCAGTGATTGGCTCACCGCGCCATCGTGTCATAGACGTCACTCGTGATTCGTTTCCTGCGCTTGCTGCATGTATCTAACAACGACGACGATTGGCTCGCCAATGTATGGAATGCACAAATCGATCCCCACTCTGACGCCGAGCGCTCATGATTCGTTCCGGTACCTGTACCTAGGATCAGCTTAGCATAATCACCGATTTTAATTTTCCCACTGCTGGGACTCAGACCTCCTCTCTAGTAGGGGGGACGGGCCGTAATCCACCACACGGGCCCAGTGCGGGTTGGTAGGAACAGCTTACCTCCTGTAAAAATCTACCTACGCTATATCCATTATGTCAACCGCATAAAAAATATTAGACGTGTGAAAGGTAGTGATATTATTAAAGGTATTAGTAATTTTATGGTGGAAAACATTTACATAATAATAAATACGCGACATGATGTCCTGTAGTCACGGAATAATTTTTAACTAGCTTATGCTAGCGGTCTCGCTTGTCTGAATATCTGAAAGTGTCTCGGACAAAAAACTTATGTCTTAAGAGCCGGTTGTAGGTAGTCACAGAGTATTTTGTAGGCACTGGCCCGGATTTCGTGCAACAGCGATTTTATTTTTTTTATATAAAAAAAAACATAGTAACTATTCAATTTTTTTTTACCAGACCCTTTAAAAAAACAAGCTTTATTATTTTATGTAATTTTAAAAACTTCCGTTACGTAATTTCGTAGATATACACGTTTGAAATCGTAAGTTAGGGTCAAATTCGTGATTTTTTTTTTAATCAATTAGTCTAAGATCCGATTAAGAACGACCTTCACCGGTCTGTTTAATGGATGAAACGTATTTTATTATAAATTTAGTGTATTAAATAATATAACGCGGGTGGGTTGCCAAAGAAATTCCTGGCCAGACTATTATTAATTAAAAATTGAAAATTTATTTTATTTTTAGAAAAATGCACAACCGTTATCCATACCAGATTTTTTTTGCAGATAACACTATAACATCGTATTCGTAATGAAACAGCTTTTATTTTGATATAGAATTTGTTGTATATAAAAAAAACACACCTGTTTATACATACCTGTTTATATCTGGCAACCCATAGCTATGGCAGGAAACAAATAGGCAACCCAACATTTTTATGTTCTAAAGACTTCACTCTTTTGGTTAGTATTAAAGAACATCGGCCACTGCCCATACATACTAAGACCTGGCTATGAAATGTCGCGACCATGGTTAATATAGGGCTTAAATGGTTTGCCTAACCACCGTTAGCAAACCCACATTGCAAATATATTATTTGAAAGTGGAGGAGCTTAGAATTTTTATTTTCATAATTTGTAATTTTTGAGGTTATGATTACGTAATAATGAATATGGTTTATAGTATACCTACAACTATAACTAAACTGCAAAGGTGGACGAGGTAGCCTATGTTATCTATTTGATTGTTATATATGCCAATACAATACTGTAGTGGCATAGGTATATAACAAACAAAATCATGTTGCATGGATTTATGAGGATTCACATAAGTAATTAGCATTTACTTAAGTTCCGATTTGTCTGCTGTTTTAGTAGTCAAAATGTTTGTAGGTAACCCAATGCCCTGAAGCAGCAAGCAGTCCACCCATGAGTACAAATTTATGTTAGGTATTTTTTTTAAACATGCAAATAACAATAAGATATTTTAAACTATTCTATCCATTCTATTGATGGCAGTAGGGTCGCCAACTATTACATGGGACTTCAAAACATAACTGGCGTAATGTGGGTGGTACTATTATATAAGTATATCACTGCCTAAGCCTTTGGGTATTACAGGCGTGGTGTTGTTATCTAAATATCTGTCATTCATGACAAATGCAAAAGAAAAATAATTATGTTGATTTTTTAATAAAACGTGCATAGTATTTTTATTACTTTATTTATTCCAAATCTTCTCTAAGACAACTCACAATCACAGAATCTAGGTACTCAGCAGGAGCAGAAATATTGGACTGGTGTTTGGCCCATCCAAGGTACTATTGTCATAATATGCGCACAACATCCAACTGTGCGACGCCCTACCAAACAATTGCAACAGTACTCTACGATACCTTCTCTCCCCGATATAACATTTTCAACTAAAATATAAACATAATACTGCTTCCTAGATATATGCCTTGATTTAATTTTTCCTTGTATTAAAATATTATTGCCACTTCCTCTCAAATGGTACTCCGTTGCATTTATGCTTTCACTTGCTACCTCTATTCTATAGCCACCATGAAATCGGATATGCTCTCCTTGTTATGATCGCGCCTGCTTAATCTGATATGTTCATAAGGCAAAATTAATCAATTCATTCATCTCCATTCTAGGGAATGATATCAAGTTATCCCTATCTGCTGTTACTAACAAAGTTAGAAGACCATCTATTCATATGTGTATTTTCTACCATTAGTGCCAAATTATCTTCTAAGATATCCGTTCTCTTAAAATGTTTAACATTTCCCCTGCATCATCTTTGTTTCTTAGACGAACACTAAACCTGTTCAAGACTGGCTGCTATTGAAAAATCCTGCACAGTATTAAACCGCCTCATTAACAGCATGCATTGCAATATTGTGACAAGTTTCACAAATGCAATCATCTTCAGTGATCTGGAAATAAGGAAACAAAAATCAATGTAGATTAGTATTATATTCATAGAGCTGAAAGTGATCAATGATTCGATACGTAGCAAAAAAAACTTACGATAATCGGATCGATCCAACTACTAATTAATGATATAATTCTCGAGTCAAGTTGCAGGACAACGAAGCGGCAAAGTGTATTAACGCAGATATTGCAATTATAATTATACATTGCACACGTCCATGAATGGACCGTTGGCTCGGGTTCATAGTTGCAAACGAGATGTTTCTCGGCACTCTGAACTAATTCACAAACCGTTATCAGTGTCCAGGGGGCAATAGCAAATAGTCGTCAGTAAATAAAATCAATCGGAGTCCGTATAAAAAATGTACTCTGTGGTCCGTAGTCAAAGCAAAGTCGCGAAAAAACACTAAAAACACAGGAAATCGCTCAGTCAGTACACAACGACGCTAACATTAAGTGTCATGTGTCATCTGTCATCACTAATATGTCGACAAAAAATACGTTCCGTTTTAAATATTTCTGATATATTATTAAATGTAATTAAGGCAGTAATTATTTTTTAAACCAATTAATTATATTATTTTTACTGTTTATTGATATAAGATATGATTAGTGATATAAAATAAATTAAAAAATATTATTATTCTAGTATTTTTTAAACATAATCGCTTAATTAAATGCCGCTGCGCTGTTAAAACGTAACGCATACCACAGATAAAAATGAAACAGGTTGGGATGCGTTCAAACTTAATAAAAATTGTGATGAAGTTGAGTTTTTTTTTTTTATTAATACAAAACATTTTCCCGGCCAGAAAAAAATAAGTTAGACCCGGTTATTTAAAGCACGTGTAAATGACTATTTTTTGATACATCGATCATTAATGTTCGCGTTCAGGTCATTTTTGACCATCCTCCTTTATTCGTTAAACACACCGGTGCATTTATCAAAAAAAAAAAAAGTGTTTGGCCAGGCATTTCTCAGGCAACCCACCCGCGTTATATTATTTAATATACTAAATTTATCTTAAAATAGGTTTCATCCATTAAACAAACCAGTGAAGGTCGTTCTTAACCGTATCCTCTACTAAATCTAACTATTTTGTATCATGGTTTTATTTTTTATTACCAAGCGGTTGGTTATTTGGTCAATTTTAATAAAATATTTTTCGAGCTGTTTTCTTTTATATTTGTGGATTTCCAGAGATTCAAAAAAGTTCAAAATTAGTAAAACTTCGCCTTAATCCAGATCAAGGTCTATCCATATTCTAGTATTGCAGGATCGTTCAAAAAACATCGCTCCGACGCGAGCTAAGTAAAATGGAGCTGAAATTTTTGTTTAAATACTAGCTTCTGCCAGCGGTTTCGCTCGCGTGGTAGCAAAAACATATGCTTGTGTCACTTAGTGATAAAGTGATATTCTACTGTTGGAAGTTTTATTAGAATCAGTCTAGTAGTTTTTGAGTTTATTAATTACAAACAAAAATACAAATCTTTCCTTTTTACAATATTAGTACAAACTAGCTGACCCAGCAAAATTCGTACCGCCTAACAGTCAAAGAATGTAGTATATCTTTCGATATAGTCAACCGATTGCGATGAAACAAAGCCCAAGTAATATTTCAAGTTACACACAATTTTAATGTATAAAAGTTATCTACATCGATTTTGTACATTTTACGTGAAGTCCGCAAAACTAAAATCTTCTACAGATTTATTACATGTATAAATTGATTAACTCAACGAATCTTGCCTTGATAAAATTGCTGCTAAATACTACAAAAACATTAGAATGAGTTATAAACATCAGCATTCTAACGGAAAACAAAGAGATTGTTTTCTGTATCAAAACTTAATTCTTTCTAAACTTGGTTTGATTGGCTACCAAAAGCTTTTACGAAACCGCAACAGAAATATCACAAAAACTGACGGAAAGTTAGCACGAGTGTAAAATACTGCTGAATCTAAGTGAAACTTTTTGCTTATCAACAGTGTTTCGCAAAAACTCTATCCAGCTCAGTCTGTTTGTGAAAAATTCTGTATCTCTGCAGAGAGCTGTGATAATGAGAGCTGACGGGGTGAATAGAACAAAAGTTCATAGCATAGCATAGTCGGCCTTATAATGTTCCCACTGTTAGGACTGAGGCCTCCTCTCTAAGAAAGGGAATGGGCCGTAATCCACCACGCGACCCTAGGTGGATGTCACATGCCTTCGAATTTTTGGTTCTAGGATATGGCGGTTTCCTCACGATGGTTTCCTTCGCCGTTTTGAGAGCAGTGGTGATGAAATAAATTACACAAAGTAATGCGCTTGGCTGGGTTTGAACCTGCGACCCACAACTCGTAAGTCGAGGCCATTACCACTCGGCTACCACTGCTCTCAACACGGTTGGAGGAACGCACGAAAGGTTGGAGGTTGCACGGAACAAAAGTTCAATACTGAAAATATCTACGATCTATATCTGGATCTAATGCTTCAAACCTTATTTTTTTGTAACATCTACACTAACATTATAAAGAGGCAAAGTTTGTTTTTCTGTATTTTTGTTTGTAGGAGGTAATCTCTGGAAGTACTTCCGATAGTTAAAATTGTATACTTAAACTAATAATAAAGAGGTAAAGTTTGTTTCTTTGTTTGTAGGAGGTAATCTCTGGAAGTACTGCCCCCCTAGCCAAGTTACAACCGCTTCGCTTGCGTCGAACGCTTCGAGTTGACCTTGCCGCCAATTCTTTTGTTGTAACCACGTGACTGAGCGTTAAGACGACGTCATTCCCGTACATTTGAAGCTTTCTACAAGCGTTAACTATTGCAGATTAGCAACTTGGCTAGGGGTACTGGTCCGATTGTCATTTTTTTTCACCAATAGAAAGCTGCTTTATTCCTGAGTGACATAGGCTATATCTTATGTAACCAGGCGAAGCTTCGGGCAAAAGCTAGAAGGATATAAGTATATTTTTAACAACTTTATCAATCTCGCAGACGAAACCGCGAAGCTAGTAATATTAAAAAGACGAAAGGTTTGTATGATACTTTTGTTTGTACCTAATGAATAAACTTCTACTGAAAAATTCAGGCTGAGTTTAAACCCGCGACATACAAGTCTAAAGTCGGGACCGTGACCACTGTTTTGCCACTAAAAAGCAGAATGAATATTTTTTTGTCACTGTACGTACATGTATAATGTTTAAAAATAATTGTGTAATATTTGACTTATGTCGCTAAGGGCATAAAAAAAATACTAAATAGTTCAAAATAACTTTTAATTTCGGAACACAAAGAAAAACAGAAACATGAAGTGAACGTGAAGTTCTGTTGGCCATTTCTGGTCTTCTTCATCAGTTCCATTTCACTAAATACACCATATGGTTGTCTATAATATATAGGGAGTTCCCTCAATTCCTCATGGATTTTATCATTGACACTGGATTTTAAAAAATCCAGTAAAAAATCCAATGCTGGAATATTAACCTTCAAAGTAAAAAAAAAAATACGAATCGATCCATTAATGACTGAGTTCTGAGGTAACAAACATAAAAAAACATATAGAATTGAGAACTTCCTCCTTTTCTTGAAATAGGTTGAAAAGAAGAGACGTATCACATAACTAATAAGGGCTCACAACATCCATAAACAGATTTAGACTATCACTGAAGTTTCAACCACTTAACCAAAGAAAAAAACCACTCGGTATTCGAACGAAATAAAACACTGAAAAAAAGACGACAGTCTAAATTGCTTTACCAAACAAACACTGAATAGGATGGAAGTTCGAAACAATATAATCGATAATAAGGGATTTGGGATCCCGAAGTTACTTTGGGAATTATTCCAAAACCTGCCAACGGTCTCATTTTTAAGAGCGTCCAAGACGAGGTACATTTCCATACAGCTTACTTACTCTAATGTGATTATGTCGTTATTACACATCTGTCTCATATTTTGAAAATACATTTTAAAACATCTTATGAATATTATATGAATAATATTATTTTGACGGGCCTGTTGGTCTAGTGGTTAGTGACCCTGACTGCTATGCCGGAGGTCGTGGGTTCGATTCCCACCCAGGACAAATGTTTATGTGATGAGCATGATCATTTGTTCTGTGTCTGGGTGTAATTTATCTATAATATGTATGTATTTAGAAATATATAAGTATGTTTATCAGCTGTCTAGTACTCATAACACAAGCTCTGCTTAGCTTGGGACTAGACGGCGTTGTGTGATAGTTGTGGAATAATATTATTATTATTTTATATTATATTATTATTATCTGGGTTTCTATTGATATCAAACTATAACTTGGTTTAAACTTAATCCAGTACATATGAAAATCTACTATTTTGCGTGAACTGTGGCTCTTCATAATATACTCATAAATTTAAAATACATATAGAAAGAAAGAAACTATTTTATTTGGCATACACACTCGTAGATACACACAATATAGTAAAACATGTAGACACTAATTATTAAATATAAAGAAAGAGACCACTAACGATGTGTGTCTCATATCTATTTTGTATATATAAGGTTTGCTTTGCACATTTAATATTTATATTCTGAATGACAAATTCTTTTTTGCAAAAAATTATGTTTTTTAAAAAAACATGTATTTCCCGGAAATATTGAAGTAAATGATGGAATTACCGAATGACAACTGAGTGTTCATGCTTTATCTTTTTTTTCGCATTGCATCTTTCTCAAGCATGGCTTTGGATGAAACAGCCAAGCTTTTGAACCATATTCACGTTGATGATAGAGGGCTTGGAAAAGGGCCTTTTAAATGTAATCGTTTGCGGTAACTTTGAGCGTTAGCTACGCTTTATAAGGAAAATCTCATTATTTTTAGGGAATTCACTAGGTCTCTCTTGAAGGAAGTTGTTTATGGTCATGGATAGAACCAATACTCTGTATTAAGATTACAATTACAAAAATTTAAAGTGGATAACAAAGCTGTTTAGCATGTCCAGCAAAGTAGAGTTTTCCAGGAAAAACTCAAGTAGCACGCCAGTTTTTATGGGGCTCAAAGTACAGCTCTCTCCATTGTCTTTTAGGTAACTTAAGCATTCTGATGAGGCCCATTGTGAGCGACCACGTTTCTGTGCCGCGCTTCTGTGTAGCTGGTAACACACGCTGATAATAGACTTTTGTCCTGAGACACTGAAGTACGTATCTGTCCAACACTTTATCCATCCACAAAGCAGATACAGCTCGTGAACGTCCCTCTTAAACATCATTTGTGGTAACTTCGGGAGTTAGCTGCTTTTGCCTCTACTCTAATGAAAGACAAATGACATTAACTTCGAGGATTTCTTTTCGACTCGTTAAAAAGTTTTTTTTTTTCTGTATTTTTTTCCTCGAAAATGTCACGGATTAGTTGTTTTCGTTCTCATTTTGTTTGGAAGGAAGTTTTAATTGCCACGGTAAGTGTTCAGTTTAAGTAATTCCGTTTGTAGGCTGTTTTTATTTTGCTTAGATTGAAACTGAGCCTTTAAATATTTTTAAACTACTGTAACTGAATTAATTTATTTATTAGTCTTCCTTAAGAGGCCGGCGACGGATGAATTTCCATACAAACGTAATACCACGCTCATTTGCAGTTGGAGCATATTTCCAACATATTATGATGGTTATAGACAATATTTATCCAGGTTCCTACGTCTTTCTTTTATTAAAAAAAACAAAAAGAAATTTAAGCGAATTGTATTTCGCACTTTTTTACAGCGTAAATGGCAAAACATGCCATTTGGCTTTTTCTGTATATATGTAAAAATAACAATATTTCTAATATCCTCGACGTAGGAACCTAGATAAATATTGTCTATAACCGAATATCATCATAATATGTTGGAAATATGCCCCAACTGCAAATGAGCGTGGTATTACGTTTGTATGGAAATTCATCCGTCGCCGGCCCCTTAATTATTATTAGCTACTGGCAGCGGCTTTCAAGTGGAAGTCGGATATTGCGGATGCAAAGTAGAACATGAAGCCAGATAAAAAGTAGCCTCGACCTTTCTTGGGTTTCAAGCTTTCTCCTTACTAAAAATCATCAAAATCGGCTAAGTAGTTAACCGTAAAAACGTAACAGACAGAGTTTTTTTTGTAATGGATAGGCTTGCGTTTGACCACTATCTCACCTGATGGTAAGCGATGATGTGGCCGACGATAAAGCACGCTTGCCTAGAAGCAATCTATTCACTCTTGACATAAATACCCCTAGGTTATAGTTTACAGGAAATACAGACTCCGGCAGGGAATTCCACTCCTTAGCTGTACGTGTAATGAATGTGTTCTCAAAACGCTTTGTATAACACTATGTACCGGTTACTTTCACATTTATATTATTAGGCAAGCGTGCTCCATCGTCGGCCACATCATCACTTACCATCAGGTGAGATAGTGGTCCAACGCGAGCCTATCAATAATAAAAAAAAAAAAAAAAAAAATGAACTAGGGACAGACAAGGCTGCTAATAAATTAGCAATAAAGTTCTCAAATAATGTTTGATTCTATCTTAATAGCATAGTAATATGACCATCTAAAACAGTTCCGGGCCTTGGTTGAGGCCATGGTCCGGAGCGAGGAAGAGTGGCAGGTGGTCGCCGACTTCTGCGAAACAGTTATGTTCGCTAGGGAAGAGGCCGACCGTATCAGGAAACAGCGCTCTCGCCGCCGCCGGGATTCCGATCCCGATTTCCAGTCACCGTAGGCGCGGGCTTGCGGACAGTGAGCAATGGGTAGCTCGCTGTCCGGCCGTCTGGTAACTGTCCCCAACCCCAAGTCGTCGACGGCGCGCGCTGTTCCCGCGCGCCTCAAGGAGTTGTCAGCAACAGCAGGGGCCCAGCCGGGTCGAAGTCTACTGGGGCCAGGGTTATCCGAAAGGGCGCTCAAGCCCCGGTATGAAGGCTTGAAAGAACGGGATGGGTTTTTTAGTCAGTAAGAGTCTGACACTATCTCCCGCTCCGCCCAAGAGCTGGGGTTGTCATTGGATGATTTTTCCCATCGAAAAAAAAAAACCATCTGAAAAAGTTGTGATTCAATAAACTCTGCTACTTTTAGAATCTCAAAAGCATTCTGCCCTCTACCGTTTTACTTTCTGAAAATTGTCATTACTAGATCCTGAACCTGAAGTGTAAAACTCCGACCAAAACGGTATACGGCATTTCGTCGACGTCGACCTACGGGAATGAAACGTACTTTTCTATCGAGAAATCGCAGCGGAAGACGCAGCGTTGAAAGGCGTCCCACAAGGTGGAATGATGACCTGGTTAGAGTCACGGGAATGCAATGGATGCGAGATGCAAAGGACCAGTCTGTGTTTGTGTTTCCTGTTATCTACAACCCGGGAATCTTTAAGTCGAGAGTAAAGAAAGAAAGAAAGAAAGAAAAAGTGTTTATTCACGTCAAACATGACGCATACCATAAAAAATAAATAACAATATCGACCTAAACTAAACACATAAGATATGCGTCACATCCGCGCAAAACGGCCAGCACTCAGCAAAATGCTGGGGCTCATGAAAAACAGAGCCACAGCGCTGATTTTCAGCACCAGCCGTCGTCGACGATGAGACGCCGATCGGTTAACAAAGATTTATTTTACTTGCAATCGATTAATAAAATAAACAAATTAAAACATAAAATAACAACAAACTTAACTTAATTAAACATTAAATATAAAATAAAGCTATGGAAAAAACACAAGTTGGCTAACTAATATGAACTAGTCGATTATTTTAATCGATCAATAACCGGTCGAACTGTCAGTGCGCAGACATTTTGAATCTGTGGTAACAAAAAAAAGATGGCTGATCGATGGATAACTACGGCAAAGTTACGTAATTATTATGCAAAAAATAAAATTCCTGACCTACGCAACTTAGAGTGAATAGGTTTCTTCTAGGTAAGTGCGTTCCATCGTCGACCGCATCGTTGCTTTCCATCAGGTGAGATAGCGATCAAGCGCGAACCTATCTACAGTAAAAAAAAAACCATTCGTAGTGGCGACACTAGGGGGAGATCTATGTCCAACAGTGTCCTTTGGCGCGAGCCTATCCATTATAAAAAAATAAAATAAAAATATAACGAATGATGATGATGATATACTCACATCAGCTAAAGAGATCCTTAGCGGCGGGACCTGTTCAGGGTGTCTCCAAGGCTTGTGGTAGGGCAGGTCTGTGAGCGCCTTCCAGCCAGGGTACCGGCGAGCTGCTGCATGCAACTGTTGCACCAGCCGCGGTGCCAGTTGTGCTGTCACCCTGGGTAATTAAAAAAAAAAAAAAACTAAGTAAAGGAACTTATAGTTAGATCAGAGTGCCGACGTACGTCGAGAATCCACCCTTATGTTGTTGAAACCTCTACAGTCCGGACTAAGCGTTTCGCCTCGTCGTTTATACCGCGTACATTGAAGGACTGGAACAATTTACCTGCTGAGCTCTTCCCGTCCGATTATAATTTGGGTGTCTTTAAGGCTAGAGTGAATAATAATAATATAATAATAATATTCCTCAACTATCACACAACGCCGTCTAGTCCCAAGCTAAGCAGAGTTTGTGTTATGGGTCCTAGACAACTGATAAACATACTTATTTTACTTATATATTTCTAAATACATAAATATTGTAGATAAATTACACCCAGACAGAATAAATGATTATGCTCATCACACAAACATTTGTCCTGGGTGGGAATCGAACCCACGACCTCCGGCATAGCAGTCAGGGTCACTAACTACTAGACCAACAGGCCAGTCAAATAAGAATAGGCATAGGCTCTTACTCACTGACTTAATTCGTTACAAACAAATATCTATACAAATCTTTCCTCTTTATAATATTAGTATTGTAGAAAACTTTTTAGCTTACACTCGTATCCAATATCGCAAATTGATTTACGAACTCAAGCGTGCTTACTCTGCAAGCTATTCAATATGCAAAAGGAAACTATTTATGAAAAAAGCTATAACAGGTGGGACCAGTCCGAGCGCAGATTATTTATTCAATTTTATATTCACTTCCGCGCGGCACTCGGTTCCAATACCGGTTAGTATTTCCATTCAGTTAAAATCCATAATTTAAACTGGGATTTTTCTCCTGTATCGTAGGAGTATGTTGGGAAATGCCAATCTTACAATATGCATATTACGTAGAATCCAGTAAAGTTATTTAACGAAATCGGCATGACCAACATGTTGTCATACCAATCCACTCCCACACACTGTCAAATCTATTTGATCCAATCGGTTCGTCATACCGATTGGATGATACGTTTGACCGTGTATGGCCAGCATTAGAATCAAAAATTCGAAGACATATGACATTCACCAACCCGAACTGGGCTCGCGTGGTGGCTTACGGCCCATTCCCTCTCTTAAAGAGGGAACATAAAAGGCTGATTATGCTTATATTTACGCTTATTTCTTATTGCTTTGCTTCTTAGTGTAGTCGATGACTGACTGAAGGAAAAGGGGGAGGGGATGTATCGGACTGATATGATGATAAAGCCAGAAGGTAAATTAATGTAATCTAACCGTGTTTAGAATTATTAGAATCGTTATGAGATGCTCTCTGCTATAAGGTATTTAAGTTTGGCTGAGAGGTACTTTTTAGTGGTGGTAGGTACCAAAACTAAAAAGTGTAAAATAAAAAACTTTTTACAAAAAAAAAAAAAAATACAAGCAACTACAATGTAAAAAAAACACTGAAAAGTACAAAATAACTTTAATTTCGAAAGTCTGTGTTAAATAACGAAGAGACAAAATTATTATAGAAACGTTTTTTTTACATCTCGTATTTTTTAGAAAGAACATTGGAAGCAACAGTCTGCGATTTTCGGAAGAATGGGTTTTGCTAGATAATAAAATATTACATTAATTCATTTCAATGAAATGATGAATCAATGGTTGTAATTTTATGTTATTAATTATTTTATTTATTTGATGAAGAAACCATACCAATCACAAACACACATAATCACAAATCACAACTAAGTACTTAATTTAATTAAAATATATGTTTTGTGAATGTAATTTTTACCATTAGATATGTTTAATGTTTATCTTAGATAATTAAAAAAACATTAATAATAATAATAACATTTTTTTATATTTTTAAATGATTTTTATTTATTTTTTATTTAAAAATACAATTTATATGTTATAATAATGAATAAACGAATAATAATAATAATAACTTTATTTAACCATTGCTACAAGTATTTCCTTAAACATTATTACAATGGCCCTCAAACTAGGCGGTGCCTGTATCTTGGGGACCGGAGAATTGTTAGAAGTAATAGTAAAGAGTTAGAAGTCCTAGTAGCTAAAATTAATTTATTACTTCTGTATTGTGGGTGCAATCATGTACATGGAAACCACTTAGTATACCATAAACAAACCAATGTATCTATCTCTCCAGAAAACACCCGCAATATTTTAACAATTAATCGAAACTATAGCATACCTGTTAACAAGCCAAGCCGGCAGAGCTCCTCTGGGGTCTGACCTCGAGACGTAACCCAGCCAGCTCCCCGCGCCAGACCTCGTCCGCACCACGAACCCCGTCAGTAGAGACATGGCTCTGTGGAAGAGAATATTTTTTTATTAGTTTTTGATAGTTACAACTTAGAGTAAATAGGTTTCTTAAGCTTGACATCCACCGCGTCAGAATCGGAGCGTACGCAGTATACGAGCCGTCAATATTTACAAAATGCCGATAAGATGCGTCTACTGCATTCGGATTTTGCATCGGAAATTTCCGATCCAGTGTACGTTGTACCATATCAATACGAAGTAACGATTGTATCACTGCTTATCATCAGGTGGGATCGCAGTCAAGCACTAGATTATATAAAAAAAAAACCGTCCCGTACGCTTTGATCCCGACGCAATGGACGGCTAGCTTAATACGCATGCTCCATCGTTAGCTATATCATCGTTTACCATCAGGTGAGATAGTGGTCTAACGCGAGCGTATCAATAATTAAAAAAATAAGTTAGAGTTCTGTAAAGTCAGTGATTGCCAAACTATTCTTGACCGGGAATCGCTTTGATTTCTTTGTTGTTAGTAAAGAAAGAGTTTTTGCCCTGGCCTAAGTCCTCAGACATTCTTCTCCCGCGCCGTCACAAATCAGTCCTCGTGGTACGCGTCTAGATCATCCCGCCACCTCTTTCTCAACGGCGCTTTCTCTGCAGGTACCCACTGCGACATTTGCCCAGCGGTCACTGTGCATGCGACTGCTGTGACCCACCCAATCGCATTTGACCCTGGCAGTCTTTTTACTCATGTCTAATATTGGAGGATTTTGGATCCAATTTGGAAAGCAACATGATATTTCGTATTCAGGCTATTAAAATTTTACATTATAAATAATCTTGAAGCAAACCTGTTCTTTAAAATAAAATTAAAAAAATAACGAGCTTTTTCATAGAAAATACAACCTTTCTGCTAAGCTTAAAATCTGTTGGAAAGCCATCAGTAATCTTTGGACCATATTTTTTGGTTTCATCATTATCATCATATCAGCCGAAAGACGTCCACTGTTGGACATAGGCCTCCCCCAAGCGTCGCCACAACGACCGGCCCTGTGCATCAGGCATTCATCGGATTCCCGCGACCCTCATTTTTTGTTTTATTGTGAACCAACTGTGGTCCGCGGAGTATAGGTTGAGAACCGCTGCTATCGATGGTTATCTGCCTGAATTACTAAATAGATTATTCTTCCTTAGAGAGCACTAGAAATGGATGTAAATGTGAAATGTCTATCAGGGTAAACTAAACGTCCTTTGTATTAAAAAAAATACGGCGAGTAAATCGGGTTCCTTTTGAGCTGTAGACTTTTTACTGATATGCTTATAACTGGCTTTCAAAATATGTTGTAGTGGCTGGCGTCTACTTTTAAATCTAAAAAAAGAAAACCAAACATCGTCAAATATGTTTGAAAACAGAATTTAATATTTATTAAAAGATTTATCAAATAAGTCATTAATAATTAAAGATATTTCAAAACATTTCTCATAAGTAGTCTTGTTCGAATTATTGTTATTATACAAGTAATTAATTAAAATATTACAATTAATGTAAATAATTAGGTTTTACTAATGTCACATAGCGTTAGTCTGACCGATTTTTATGATTCTTTTGTTTATGTTTGATAAGTCTGAAAATATTATTCTCCTATTTTCAGACCTACCATGAAGATTTAAAAATTGCCGATAACCCATTCTCGTCCCAAAAAAATGTAGAAAATAACAAAATGAAAAATATTCAAACACCTGACTGAAAAATTGGCTGTCTAGTTTATGAATAATGAATGATCTCAACTAGTGCTTGACTGCGATCCCACCGGATTGCTCTAGCCTTGAAGATACCTAAGTTATAATTGGACGCGAAGACCGTTGCAGGCATATTGTTCCAGTCTTTTGATGTACACGGTAAAAAAGACGACGCGAAACGTTCAGTCCAGCCCGTAGAGGTATTTTAGTCTACTATATAAAAATAAGTCGGGTTTTCCTTCCTGACGCTATAACTCCAGAACGCACGAACCGATTTCCACGGTTTTGCATTCGTTGGAAAGGTCTCGGGCTCCGTGAGGTTTATTAGAGTAGAGTAGGGTAGAGTAGGGTAGAGTAGAGTAGAGTAGAGTAGAGTAGGGTAGGGTAGAGTAGGGTAGAGTAGGGTAGAGTAGGGTAGAGTAGGGTAGAGTAGGGTAGAGTAGAGTAGAGTAGGGTATAGTAGGCTGAAGTAGGGAAGAGCGGGAGTGAAGCCGCGCGGGCAAAAGCTAGTTTAATCATAAATATGTTTTACACAAAATATATTTGATAACCTATAATTAATAAAAAAAAAATAAAAAAAAACCATGTACTATTAATGATCTATCCAAGACTAGTCTAGATATAGTGGAATTTTTTTTTTAAGGTGGAAAAAATCATCCAATGACATCCCCCGCTCTTGGGCGGAGCGGGAGATAGTGTCAGACTCTTACTGACTAAAAAACCCACCCCGTTCTTTCTAGCCTTCATACCGGAGCTCGAGCGCCCTTTCTGATAACCCTGGCCCCAGTAGACTTCGACCCGGCTGGGTCCCTGCTGTTGCTGTCAACTCCTTGAGGCGCGCGGGAAGAGTGCACGCCGTCGACAACTTGGGCTTGGTCCGGACAGTTACCGGACGGCCGGACAGCGAGCTACCCATTGCTCACTGTCCGCAAGCTCGCGCCTACGGTGGCCGGAAATCGGGATCAGAATCCCGGCGGCGGCGGCGAGGACGCTGTTGTCTGATGCGGTCGGCCTCCTCCCCTCCCGAACGGATCATGTCCGGTGAGGACCTGCGTCATACGGTAGGTAAGGACGCCGTGAGGTCTTTCTAGCCACGTCTCAAAGAGAGGACTTACTGCCATGATTGTGGCGTGCCCAAGCTAAAGTGGACCTACCCAAGTAGCCTTTACCTTTATCGTAAATCATTCTACAACAAACCCGATCTCCCAAATCAGTAAAACTTCAAACAAAGGAAGGAGTGAAAAGATTAAATTATCTCTCTAAAGGCTTCATAATGAAATCACGGCGAGGCGGCGGGTTTAATTAACTAAAGAGATAACAGGGATCTAACAGGTGTCGCTTTTTCACCTGTTGCCAATCTTAACACCTCGAATAATAGTTGAAAATTGGCTTTTAGGTATCCGATGAGCAGATTTAATTTGGTAAGTAGACACTTGGTCTTGTTTAACATCTAAAAGGTCAAACTCGGTTTGCCAACGTGCTATGGTGCGATGCATTTTATTTATTTTTAAAACTTTATGCACATAACAGTGCACAAAGGCGGACTTAAGGGGCCGGCGACGGATGAATTTCCATACAAACGTAATACCACGCTCATTTGCAGTTAGAGCATATTTCCAACATATTATGATGATATTCGGTTATAGACAATATTTATCTAGGTTCCTACGTCTTTATTTTTAAAAAAAACAAAAAGAAATTTAAGCGAATTTTATTTCGCACTTTTTTACAGCGTAAATGCCATTTACGCTGAACATGCCGTTTGGCTTTTCCTGTATTAAAAATAACAATGTTTCTAATATTCTCGACCTAGATAAATATTTTCTATAACCGAATATCATCATAATATGTTGGAAATATACTCCAACTGCAAATGAGCGTGGTATTACGTTTGTATGGAAATTCATCCGTCGCCGGCCCCTTAATGCCTTAGGCATTTTCTACCAGTCGACCTTGGGGTGGTGCAGAATCATAACATGGCAGGTGCAACTAGGTGTTGCAGGTTAGGGTTGTTAGGGTGGTCATTTTGAGTGTCAACCCTTTCGAAACGATCGTAACTTGACTAGGCCTGCTGATCTGTGTTGTACTTAGTGTAAGTGGTGTTCAACTTGTGACCTTCTTTAAATATTTTTGGACATAATATAACATGGTGTAAACATTATTGGAATCGATTCAGTTGCTGATTCTTAACCAACTATATTCAGGTTTCGCTTAAACTAAAAATGCATAGCTAGTTAAAACTTTTTTTATTCTGTTTGGTTTTTTATAAGTACACTAGCTTTTATTTATTTATTATTTATTTATATATACTTTATTGCACATCAAGATTATAAATTAACAAAAAGGAAACCATATAATAAAAAACACACAATTGGCGGTAATTGGCTTTTGCCCGCGGCTTCGCCCGCGTGGCATTAGGTACTTAAGGAATCGGGATAAAAGGTAGCCTATGTTCTTTTCCATTTCAAAGGCTATATGCATGCCAAATTTCATCCAAACCCGTTTAGCCGTTTTTGCGTGATTAAGTAACAAACATCCACACTTTCACATTTATAATATTAGTTAGGATTGTAGTATTTTTTTAATGTATGTATTTTATTAATGGCTATGTTAAATAATTAAGTCATAATAATTAAAAAAATATTATATAAATGAGTAGGATTACACGTTCAGATAAAATTAAAAATATTGGCACAGAATTTCACTATTTCAAAATCATTAGATGATTATTGATAAACACGCCACTTGTATACTAATAGCTTTTGCCTGAGGCTTCGCTCACTTAGATAAATTAAAGCTTATTTTACTTAGTTAAAAAACAGCTTTCTATCAGTGAAAAAATTTTAGCAATCGGACCCGTACTTTCAGAGATTAGCGCTTACAATAAAAAAACAAACTTTACCTCTTTATAATATTACTCTATATAGCCAAGAGAAAGAAAAACTACATAATTTTCTTAGACTAGCCTTATTTAATTTGAATATCATGCCTCCGAACATTTTATTCACCAATCACTTTGAAAGAGTGAAGCTCCTTGAACCAAGAAACGAGATAGCAGTGAAAAATGTAAAATTAACCATCGTACAGCTTTGAAAAAGAAATTCTGAACAAAAAGCTATCTAGAAAATGAACGAATGAACGAACGAACTGAAGGTTTCCGGAGCGACTTTAGAATTCCATTCCACAGTGACGCTACCGCGCTTAGGGATGTCTCCCATTCAATGTCACACCGCTTTGCCACAATTCTAGCCAACGTGTCGTATGTACCAGTCAACTTGTCGTATGTACCATCCGATGGGTCGTATATGTCGTAGTGCCGTCTCGGTAAACTCTTTCTAGTTTTTCGTCGACAGTAAAACCAACGTGTTGTTATTCGTCGGCAATAGCAATCAATGTGTCGTTAAAGTAACTGCTTGGTACTAGCAGCTTATTGACAATCTGTACAATATAGCGATGGGGAAAGTATCTTTAGAGCCATCTTTTCGAATTTATATTTTATTGCTACTTTTGTTAGCTAATTAACTTGAAACGTCTCATTAAATCTTTCCAGGTAATTAGATACTGTGGGGATCTGAAGATGAACTACTTTATTTTATTTTTTTGCTGGGAAAATCATCTAATGACATCTCCCGCTCTTGCGCGGAGCAGGAAGGCGTGTCAGATTTTTACTGACTAAAAACCCACTCTTGTTCCTTCTTTGCCATTGTTCCAGGTCCCCAGTAGGCTTCGACCCTGCTGAGCCCGTACGGTTGCTGACAACTCCTTGAGGCGCGCGTGGAACACTACGCTCCGTCGACGACTTGGGCTCGGTCCGAACGGTTAGCGGACGATCGCACGGCGAGCTACCCATTGCTCACTGTCCGCAAGCCCGCGCCTACGGTGGCTGTATAATAGTATAGGATTTATTCCTAAAAAAATAGTATCATCTATTGTATTAATTATATTACATCGTTCACGTTTTTCAGCCGATAACAATGAATAGAATAGAATGGAATAGAATAGAATAGAATAGAATGGAATAGAATAGAATAGAATAGAATAGAATAGAATAGAATAGAATAGAATAGAATAGAATAGAATAGAATAGAATAAACTTTATTGTACACCAAAATAGTAACAGTAGCAGCAGAGAGAGAGAGAGAGAGAGAGTGCAGTAGCAGTAGTAGTGGTAGTAGTGTATTAGTAGTATGTTGTTTTTTTATTAACATTCTCAGCTCCATTATAACAAAATCGCGCCTGTTTCAATGATTTCTCATTTTGTCCAGTTGTGTGAGACACTTGAGACACAGAACTAAATCAATTTTAAATCACAATGCCCACTAAGAATCAATCCAAACTAATATTATAAATGCGAAAGTAACTCTGTCTGTCTGTCTGTCTGTCTGTCTTTGCTTCACGCCTAAACTACTGAACCGATTTGTGAGAAATTTGGTACAGACATAGTTTGGAACTTGAGAAAGGACATAGGATAGTTTTTATTACAAAAAATAAAATTTATTCCGGACATACAGCGCCATCTATTGGTCAAGAGTCGGCATCAATTCAGTACTGAAAATTCATCACATCAGAGCTCATTATGTTGATTTTTGAAGAGTTCCCTAGAATATCTTCCACATTTCATTTTTGAAGAGATCCCGCGAGATCGGGAACTATGTGGGTAAAACCAAAAATCTGCCGGAAGTCACTATTCCACGCGAACGAAGTCGCGGGCAAAAGCTAGTTTACTAATAATTAAACACCCATTCAACTTCACTCGAAATAATTTCGCCAAAAAATCCGACAAAATTATTTAGACTGATATGGTTTACCGGTGTGTATCAAACTCTCTAAAGCAGTTTCGGCGTGAGGGAGTACCAAACATACACACTCTCAAACTTCCGCCTTTATATAGAAATATACTCATTAACTGTCCTTCATACGAAAGCCGATCTTCATAATAAGTTAGTTAAACTTAACGAAATCGAGACCACTTGAAGAGAATACGGTAAAGTTTATCGAGGTCCCGAGAGCTGACATGAGCCGGTAAATGGGGGACTTTACTAAGATGCCCCACTTAACAGCTTCTAAACAAAATAGTCTTGAAGCTTGATGACGTAACCAAAACTAGTGGCGTAGCTAGGCTTGGGCGAAGTCACACCCAAAGGGGCGGTTCGGCCCCGGCATGAAAGGCAAGAAGGAACAGGGTGGGTTTTTAGTCAGTAAGAGTCTGACACTATCTCCCGCTCCGCTCAAAAGCGAGTAATGTCATTTGGATGATTTAAACTCACCAAAAAAAAAAAAACACACCCAAACGGGCCTCGCTCAAACGAGAGTTCCTTAGAAACAAGGTTTTTTTTTTATAATTGAAAGTCTCGCGTTTGACCACTTTCACCTGATGGTAAGCGACGATGTGATCGAACACTGGGTTGCAACAGTCACTGTCTCGTTTTAGAATTTATGACAGAAAAAGGCCTCCCTGATCTGCCTTCGCCCACGTCCAAATTAGTCCTCGCTACGCCATTGACCAAAACCTATTTTTGTAGGTATTACTGACAGAGATATCATGTACGAAATATGGGATAAAATACCGTGAAGCTAAAGATTGTGATGAGCTTCACTTTGGACAATTTAAACCATTCTAAATGCAAAAAAAAAAAAAACTTAAAAGGGCTCTCTGCGTCGAGAAGATAAATGTTTTATTATGTACCTAGTAGCGGTCCGACAGACGTTGTCCTTTCATAAAGCTAGGCTTTTCGTCAGAATAAAAATTTGAGAACTCGATTTCTGCTCTACCTGCCGAGACCAATTTTTTTTTTCAAACTATCCAGGTATCCACTCAAATTACTCAACGAAACATCTAAATCGGTCCAGCCGTCTAAGAAGATGTAGGTGACAAGCAGAGCATCGCCGTGCCTTCGTGGGGGCGATCGGCGGCGGAGACCTCTCGCGTCGGGCCTTGGTTGAGGCCATGGTCCGGAGCGAGGAGGAGTGGCAGGCGATCGCCGACTTCTGCGAAGCAGTAATGCTCGCAAAGGAGGAGGCCGAACGCATCAGGCAACGGCGTTATCGCCGCCGCCGCCGCCGCCGGGATTCTGATCCCGATTTCCGGCCACCGTAGGCGCGGGCTTGCGGACAGTTAGCAATGGGTAGCTCGCTGTCCGGCCGTCCGGTAACTGTCCGGACCAAGCCCAAGTCGTCGACGGCGCGCACTGTTCCCGCGCGCCTCAAGGAGTTGTCAGCAACAGCAGGGACCCAGCCGGGTCGAAGCCTACTGGAGCCAGGGTTATCCGAAAGGGCGCTCGAGCCCCGGTATGAAGGCTAGAAGGAACGGGGTACGTCTTTTAGTCAGTAAGAGTCTGACACTATCTCCCGCTCCGCCCAAGAGCGGGGGATGTCATTGGATGATTTTTTCCCACCATAAAAAAAAGGATGTAGGTGACAAACCCACGTGTAGAAGAATTATATATATAAAGTTTTCTCTGTTCTGACTTTACGCGATTAAATGCTATTAATATTTGTTTTTAATAGCATTTAATACACTCAGCCATGAGAACAGTGGTGACCGAAGGGTAACGGCCCGATTTACGAATTGTAAGGTCGCGGGTGCAAACCCAACTAGCCAATTCCGTTGTGTTATTTATTTCATCACCACTGCTCTCAAAACGGTGAAGGAAAACATCGTGAGGAAACCGGTATGTCTTAGAACCGAAAATTCGAAACATGTGACATTCACCAACCCGCATGAGCCCGCGCGGTGGATTACGGCCCATTCCCTCTCCTAGAGAGGAGGCCTGAGTCCCAGCAGTGGGAACATGATATTATTCTAATACACAAAGCATAAATACCTACACAGAAGACTTCTGCGTTACAAAATCAAGCTCAAATTCTCCATAAACCCGATCTCTTTTATCTCGTTATTACGACGCCGGTACTAATTAGCATTTAGTTACTTCATTAGTGGCGTTAAACCGGCTCCTCGGTAAGCCTCCTGAGATTTCATCTCTTCTTATCTCTGAAGAGGCCTATAGTCACTTTATTTTTTCAAGATTATGTATTTAAAACGGTAACATTTTAGGTAAATTGTTTGCAAAACCTTCTGAAAGCTCTCAAGACGTCAAGTTTTCGTTGCCAACGAGACTTAGCATTTGAGATTGTCCAAAGGCTTAAATAAACGGAATACTGGGGAAGGCTTAACGATGAGCTAGGGTTGTAGACTCTCGCCACCGCCTCCGCAAATGTGAAACTTCTGCAAAATAGTATAGTCGCAGTTATTTTATCCACTTTTTCCGCACGTGGACAGGAATGTTAACTTTATCGGAGCATCTATACTATAAGCTAAAATCAGGTAATGTAGTATATCTTTCGATATAATCAACCAATTGCGATGAAACAATGCCTAAGTAATATATCAAGATACACACAATTTTAATATGTAAAAGTTATGTACATAGATTTGGTACCTTTTATGTGATGCGGGCACAACTAAAACTTTTATACAGATTTATTATATAACCAGCGGCTTTGCCCGCGTAAATATAGTTTTCTTCATACAAACTTTGTAACCCCGTTTTATCCCCGTTTATAGGGGGTGAATTTTGGGAAATCCTTTCTCAGTGCTCGTGTACGTCATAAAAAGAAGCCTTGTTCAAAATTTCACTTTCGTAACCCCAGTAGTTTCTGCTGTTCGTTGATATGTCAGTCAATCAGTTTCTTCTTTTATATAGGTTGACTGGCAATTAGTGTACGATACTTAAACACGTGATTGTGCTCATGATAACAAACAATTTTTATTATGGAAGTAAAGTCGAAATCGCGAAAAAAATATCAGCTGTTCAGTACATTAGGCAAACATAAATGTACTGAACAGGTGATTTTTTTTCGCGATTTCAGGTTTGTTCCCATAGTAAAAGTTGTTGGTTATCATGAGCAGAATCATGTGTTTAAGTATCGTACACTAATTACCAGTCACCCTATATATATAGATAGAAACTTAATAAACTAGTGCGCCTCACCATCAACGATTGCATCACTGCTTACCATCAGGCGGGATCGCAGATTTCTAAAGCGAAGAATGGACTGTAGGATGTAGGATGTTGCATAATAACGTGTTTATATGTCAGGTCTCTTTATGTGAAAGCAGAGCAGCAGGTTTAAATGAAGAGTGTGGTGTACTGAGCTCTATCTACGGCTCCGCGTTTCATATGACTTAAATAAACACTTGACTGTCCTATTGGTCTAGTGGTTAGTGACCCTGACTGCTATACCGGAGGTCGTGGGTTCGATTCCCACCCAGGACAAATGTTTGTGTGATGAGCATGATAATTTGTTCTGTGTCTGGGTGTAATTTATCTATATATGTATGTATTTAGAAATATATAAGTATGTTTATCAGTTGTCTAGTACTCATAACACAAGCTCTGCTTAGCTTGGGACTAGACTGCGTTGTGTGATAGTTGTGGAATATTATATATTATACTTGGAATGGTCGTTATTAGCTATTACACTACACATATATTGAAGGCGAAAGTTTATAAGTGTGTATGGCTATAAGCATCTTGCATCCGATGGATGCGAGAGACACTTGGGGGAGGCCTATGCGCAACAGTGGACGTCTTTCAGCTGAAATGATGATGATGACGATGATTATGGCTATGCTATAGGTACTTAGTGTGATGCTGTCCGACATGCGAACCGACTGCGAAACGCTCTGAAGCATCGAGTTTTTAGTGATTAAATGTGCTCTGAGACCATAGATATCCGGCTGAGACCAATAAGTAAGTAAAACACATATTTCATGGTAAACTTTTTAGTTATATATTTATAACATCCTACGCTAATTACAACTAACTAAAATCAAACTAAAAGAAGATTTTAATGAAAATCATTTTTTCATAGCAAGCTTTTATAGCACGGTATAATTATATATTAATACTCGTCAAGACGAATCATACGTCATACGTAATCATACCCAAACTCGATGGGGTTGTGTCGTTTAACTACCAAGTTCCTATAGCCACCTACCAGTTGCATCATCAGATCAGCTTCACGTCATAATGATTTTGCATTGTCATCTGATTTATGCATGCATGCAAAATTTCAGCCCAAACGGTAACCGGGAAGTGGGTCAAATTTAATTTGCAAGATTTGATGACAGACAAACATTGGGACAGGTTAAGCTAAATAAAAGCTTGTAATATGGACAGAGGATAAGCATTGCCATACAGCGTGGCAATGCCGCCAGTCTTTTGGGCACATTACAGCGATGTAGAAGACGCCATATTTTACTTTTATTTGAGTTAGTTGTAAATAACGTAGGGTTTTTTTGTTTTATTTTACTGTAATTATAGTTATAGGTACCGGCACGAATCTTGAGCGTTCGGCGTCAGAGTGGGGATCGCTTTGCGCATTCCATACATTAGTGAGCCAATCGTCGTCGTTGTTAGATACATGCAACGAGCGCAGGGAACGAATCACGAGTTACGTCTATGACGCGATGGCGCGGCGAGCCAAACACTGACACTCCCCGCCCCCGCATCTCACTTCGTACCACTAAAGAGACCGAATATTTGACTTCTGCGCAACTTGAAGCCAGCGATCAAGATCCGTGCCGGTATCTATATCTAGATGTTTATAAGTAGTAGTATCATTTTATAACAACGCTTTTAATAGCACTCCTATGTGCTATTCCAGTACATGGTCTACCCGTGTGCCAAATTTCATCCAAATCGTTCAGGCATTCGAGCTTAAAGAAGAAACAAACACACACTCACAAACTTTTGCCTTTGTAATATTAGTTAGTGTGATGTGTGACGGTGTGTGTGTTAGTTTGTATTTCAAGGCAAGTGGCTGGTGAAATATCCTTCCCATTTTTTTACGTCTGGGTGTGAAAAATCATGAAATCGAAAATAAGTAGATTTTACATAATTATGTCTAGTTGACTAGACCGGATGATTACATGTATAGAATACATCAAACATCATTTCTTTTACAACACGTAGCTACTTTGTCAAGATGACTTCATCCATAATCGCACTGACAGAAGAGGTTGTCGAAGCGTAACCCAACCAAGAAAGAAAGAAAACTATTTTATTTGGCATACACCCTTGAAGATACACACAATGTAGTAACAACATTTAGACACTAATTATCATATAAAAAGACAACTAACAATGTGTGATGGTGTGTGTGTTAGTGTGATTATTTGAAGTAAAGCTCGGCTCCGGTATTAAAGGCAACGAAGTAACGGTGTGGGTTTTTTAGTCATTAAGAGTCTGACACTATCTCCCGCTCCGCCCAAGGGCGGGGGACGTCACCTGGATGGTTTTTCCGACTGAAAAAAAAAAATTAAAGCTTCCGCAATTACCTTACTTTTTTTACTCTGTCAGAGAAAAAAAAAAACCCGCAACCTCGCAAACAGTAAACAGTTCATTCACCTTCAAAAATAACATAGAAACAAGCCATGTTAATTTTCCACATAATCTGGGATCGAAAATCATTACAGTAAATCCGCTTATCTTCCTGACTGTATTGACAGAGGAAATTGTGAGTTACTACGTGACCGTGTGCCAGGAAAGATTCGCGGAGGCAGGTAGGGACTTTACGTGCCTGTTAACCCAGGTAAATTAGGGAAGAAATGGGAGGAGAGTTTTGTAGAGGTATAGTTATAAATGTCAACTATTTTCTTTTCCTTTAAACTTTGCTATTTTTTTTTATTTTTTTTTGAGCATGGCAGTTGAGAGTTTGTCATGCTCACTCAAATGTCTCGCTGATGGTGGCACGTGTTATTGGGTCATTCGGTTCCCTTCAAAATGGTTGAGCTGAGTGGGGCTGATGCACGTGTCATGCCCGTGAACGGGTGCCATCGGTTGAGACTGGTCATCTCTTAGCTGCCAGTGGCTTAATTTAGTTTCTATTTTTAATTAGTTTTTTTTTTTTTTTAATTATATATTATTATTACCTAACTACATTGTGCTCACATATTAGAAGCCCCAAGAAGTATGTAACCATGATCTATGTAACTCATAATATGATTTAAAAAGAGTGTCCATAGAGTTTCTTGCATGTTCTTCTCCATAGAGATCCACGCTTTGGAACGTGCAATTTAGCTTCGCTTTTCTTGGACTGACCGACATTTGACTATTCAAAAGTGCCTGCTAATGGTCTATTTGAAATAAATGTTTTTGATTTGATTTGATTTTGGTAAATAAGTGTTCTACTGCGATCCCACCTGATGGTAAGCAGTGATGGTGAGGCGCACTAGTTTATTAACCTTTCGTGGTAATTAGGGACACAATAGAAAGACAATGGGTATGCGAACGCCGGCGTTCGCTTGGGGTTTAATGAATTAAGAGCCTATTCACTCTAACCTTGAAACACGTAAATTATAAAGCTCTTCACACTTGAAATTACTCCTATATTGTTGCATTCACAAACATGTAAGATCAGACCCATCTGTAGGCCGTAGATACTAGACATGTGCGCAGACTACAATTTCGTGCCAAGAAAGCCTGTGAACACAGATAAGTTAAGGCAGAAATGGGCTGAGAGCTTTTTAGAGCTATAGTTATAAATGTCTACTGTTTTCCTTTTTTAACCTTTGTCTCTTTTTGCCATATAAATATTTGTTCCTTGAGGGAAAAAAAAGACAAATCTAACAGAGAGGGCGCCACATGCCACACATTCAATATGATTTAGTATTTATTCGCGTACAAAACATTGTTTTCAAAAAATTATAATTGTCTACTCATTTTTATATTTTTTATATTGAATATTTTTACCAATAACCTCATATTATAATATAACTATTGAAAAAGCTCTGTTCTTCCGTGGGGTGGGGACCTGGTGATTTGTAATACACGCATTTTATTCCTAATTCAAACACCAGATCCTCAGATTGTTAAACTAACGGGACTTATGTAAAAGTGAAAATAAGTTTTTCATTACTCATACTCTGAAAGTAGGTCTGAAGTTGCCTGAGGAGCGGGCTGAAAGTGATACTTTTCATCCCTAGGGAGTTTTACTTTACAACTGACAGCTGTCAAATTATTAAAAAAAAAACTAGTTCTATCTTCACATTTCTATTGAACCATGTTCCAATTTTCCATACAGCCAGTCAATCACAGCGCGATATAAAATTGCAATAACTTAAAGACAAGTATTAATTAAATAATGTTATATTTTAAGTGATTTATTTGTTCAACTATTTCTTTAAAATACTTTATTTTTAAAAGATTACAATTAATTTCTAATTTTTCATTAATGAGGCTGAATAGCTGTATAACGAGTTACAGCTTTGGGTTTTCATAGTTCTAAATGCGCGGAGTTTCTGTAAATATCTAGGATGTGGGCTTCTATTTGATATAATATTGGTCCTTCGAGCAGGATTTGTTATCAGATGGTCGGATTAATTTAGATCTTAATAAAAGCAGCCTTTTCAAGCAAGACTGGAATTCAGAATGGTGGAAAAAAAAGAAAATGCCAATCAGAAGCTTTTTATCCATCATAGAAATGCACAAAAGCCGTAAATTGCAACTAACCTTGCACCGCGAAGCCTCTTGATATCCAGTCACGGATTGACGCGCGTGATAACGTTATCTTATCGCTGGAGTGGTGACCGTAAATTGTGTAAACAAACTAATGAAACAGCTCTACTCTACGCCTACACTGTGGACGAGTAAAAGTTTATGTTTAAATTGAATACCTTGTTAGTCCCAGAACTCCCAGACCTCTGGAGGCCGCTTATGCGTTTACTGAGCAAGAGGCTAAACGTTTTTGAGTTATTCTAATCACAAAGGTGATTGGTGTCTTTGTAAGAGAAGTGCGGCCTTTTTTTGTTTGATACTAGCTGACTTGGCGAACTTCGTACCGCTTAACAGTCGATGGATAATAATAATAATAATATTTCACAACTATCACACAATGCCGTCTAGTCCCAAGCTAAGCAGAGCTTGTGTTATGGGTACGAGACAACTGATAAACATAGTTATATATTTCTAAATACATACATATTATAGATAAATTACACCCAGACACAGAACAAATGATCGTGCTCATTACACAAACATTTTGTCCTGGGTGGGAATCGAACCCACGACCTCCGGCATAGCATTCAGGGTCAGTAACCACTAGACCAACAGGCCTGGGATGTAGTATATCTTTCGATAAAGTCAACCGATTGCGATGAAACAAAGTCTAAGTAATGTATCAAGTTACAATCAACTTTAATGTATAAAAGTTATCTACATCGATTTAATACATTTTATTAGGTGATGCGCATAATAAATTTATTATAATATATGTATAGACTAGCTGTGCCCGCGACTTCGTTCGCGTGGACTACAGGCTTTTGAATTTACTTTTTCTAAAATAAAACCTGCCAAAAAAGTCCCGTCAAAATCCGTCCAGCCGTTTCAGAGATTAGCCGGGACAAACAGACAGACAAAAATTTAAAAAAAATGTTATTTTGGTGTATTTACCGCATATATAATCATATGCATGTAGTAAAAAGCGGTTATTTCAATATTACAAACAGCCACTCCAATTTTATTTATATGTATAGATGTATAGATAGATAAACTAGTGCTTGACTGCGATCCCACCTGATAGTAAGCGGTGATGCAATCGTTGATGGTGAGGCGCACTAGTTCAATAAGAGCCTATTCACTCTATCCTTGAAGACACCTAATCCCCAACCGGACGGGAAGACCGCACTTGGCATTGAATTGGATTTCAACCCTTTTTAGGGTTCCGTAGCCAAATGGCAAAAAACGGAACCCTTATAGATTCGTCATGTCTGTCTGTCTGTCTGTCTGTCCGTCCGTATGTCACAGCCACTTGTTTCTGAAACTATAAGAGCTATACTGTTGAAACTTAGTAAGTAGATGTATTCTGTGAACCGCATTAAGATTTTCACACAAAAATAGAAAAAAAGCAATAAATTTTGGGGGTCTCCATACTTAGAACTGAAACTCAAAAATTTTTTTTTCATCAAATCTATACGTGTGGGGTATCTATGGATAGGTCTTCAAAAATGATATTGAGGTTTCTAATATATTTTTTTTCTAAATTGAATAGTTTACGCGAGAGACACTTCCAAAGTGGTAAAATGTGTCCCCCCCCCTGTAACTTCTAAAATAAGAGAATGATAAAACTAAAAAAAAAAATATGATGTACATTACCATGTAAACTACCAACGAAAATTGGTTTGAACGAGATCTAGTAAGTAGTTTTTTTTAATAGGTCATAAATCTACAAAAAAACACTATTATTAAAACATCGATCAAAGTTACAACGAACTACAAGAACTTTTATATTATGTCACTTGCTGCTACGGAACCCTCCATGGGCGAGTCCGACTCGCACTTGGCCGGTTTTTAGGCGAACAATTAGCCGATAGGAACTTGGCCCCCTTTTTAACAGGTATGTTTTTGGTGGGATAGGTATGTTACTGGGCATGTCCCATGTCAGTAAATTATCACGCAGACAAAGCCGTTAGCAGCATCTAGTTAATATTTAATTTCCATAACACCAATACTACGTAGTTAAGTATACAAGTTTCGGTTCGTTAGAGATAATTATACTAACTTTAATATCTAGGTGAAGGTCGAGTCAGCGGGGATGTTTGATCAGGTTTCCAGGGAGGGAATAAAATTAACTAAACATTTAGATTTTGTTAGGCACAGGTAAAATTTATTTTATTATGAAGGTCTCATTTTTTGGTATCATAAGCTTATTAGATTAGTTTTTTTTACATAGACGAGGCTATGAGAAGCCTGATTGGGTTGTAGCGTAAATCGGAATTTGGGTGCTCTTACTATTAAAATATGAAAATGACCTGAAACATTTATATGGTTTTAAGACCGTATCAGTATGTCTTCCGTCAATGTATATATATATAAATTTGATTTATATATATTATATATATATATATATATAAATCAAATTTATTACTTTTTATCTTTGCTATGTACATTTTTTACTATTTTTAAATTATCATAAAAGATAGAACGTAATAGTAGTCAACGGAGGTATGCGGAACAGATAGTAGAGTTCTACATCATCATCATCATCATCATCATCAGCCTTTTTGAATGTTCCCACTGCTGGGACTCAGGCCTCTCTAGGAGAGGGAATAGATCGTAATACACCAAGCGGGCCCAATGCGGGGTTGGTCGATGTCACGTGTCTTCAAATTTTTAGTCCTAGGACATACCGGTTTTCTTACGATGTTTTCCTTCACCGTTTTGAGAGCAGTGGTGATGAAATAAATTACACAAAATAATGCGCCTGGCAGGGTTTGAACCCGCGACCTACAACTCGTAAGTCGGAGCCATTATCACTCGGCCACCACTGCTCTAAGTCGCTCGAAGTCCCACATACCTCCGTTGAAAAGGCAGGATCCTCTGACCAGACGGGTGTTATGTCTGGTGGGCAACTGCCCGGCAGATGATTTCGGTCTGTTATATATGTTATAATCGTGTGGAGAACTTTGATTGCGCGATGCAGGATTAGTTCTTATGTGATGCCATAGATGTCGCTACACTCTATTAACCTTTCGAATGTCTTAAGTTACACAGTCCGACATAAGGTAATTGTCTTTCTATTGTGTCTCTAATTACGACATTCAAAGAGTTAAAAGGAACAGCACTATCAAACACTTCACAAGTACGTTTTTAGGTCATATCCATTCCGGTAACCGGCCGTCCGGTAACTGTCCGGACCAAGCCCAAGTCGTCGACGGCGCGCACTGTTCCCGCGCGCCTCAAGGAGTTATCAGCAACAGCATTGATCCAGCCGGGTCGAAGCCCCGGTATGAAGGCTAGAAGGAACGGGGTGGGTCTTTTAGTCAGTAAGAGTCTGACACTATCTCCTGCTCCGCCCAAGAGCGGGGGATGTCATTGCATGATTTTTTCCCATCAAAAAAAGAAAAAAAGGTCATGTCCATATGTTTGATAGTAATAGCACCCAAATTCCGATCAATGGTCACTAGTCTAGTGGTCGTTATGGTACTGGGTTCGATTCTTTGGCCGGGCTAAGTGCTATTGGATTTTCCATCTGGACTTTCTCAGTAAAAGTCTGGTGTCTGTTTATATTTATTTATTTAAACTTCATGTACAATAGTGGTACATAGGCGGACTTAATGCCGCTAGGCATTCTCTACCAGTCAACCTTTGGGTTAAAAAAGACAAAACTGTGACACACAATATTAGTTTCTATTTTATAACAACAGCCTCACCCCCTATTAAATGGGATTGGAACGTAGTATATAAAACGGGAATTATTAAACGAGCGACTAAAAAAAAAACTTAGCGACTGATGATGAGATACTGTTTTAATAACTTGAGCGGTATGAATTTGAGTAAGCGACACATTAACTAAACTAACAACAAATATTGATTAACAATAAAATCCAGAACGAGCTTACTAAAAGTGGGTTATTGAAATCCTAGTTAAACGATTAAATTAGTATGTGAGCGACTAAAATAATAAGTGAGCGACTAGAAATAAAAATGAGGTTTTAAATAAGGAATTTACGCTAGCAAATGTTTTCATCATTGTCTAATTATCTAGTCACAGGTAGATTCATCATTTGAACTGGGTGAAATAGGTTAGGTTAGGTTAGAACTGTGACCTACCGCGCGTGAGCCGAGTGAGCGAAGCGAGCGGTGCCGCGGCAGCGGCCGGCGAACGCTACGACCAAGTTGCTCGCAGATTTTATTTCACCATTTTTTAATTATTCGGGTTTTCGCAATATCCGGATTATCAAATTACCTTGTGACATACATAATACATAAATATCGGTATTTAGGACATTCGATACTGTGTACATTTATATTTAGGACATTCGAAACACTTCATTTAAGATAAAATGCCGCTCAGTATAAATAAATCATTGGCCAAATCTGGAAAAAAATGCAGGACAAAACATTGACACTCAAACAAATATTAGGTCACTCAAATATTATGAAGCTTCTCATTTTGTATTTTAAGTAACTCAAATTAAAGTTTGTAAGTCGCTGTTCTATTGATTTCTCGTCACTCGCAGTCAGTCGCTCACTTATTATTTCTATAACCCAAAATAATTATTTTTGTCACTTAAAATTTTAATTTACAGTCACTCGTTTAAATACTACCCTATATAAAATACTAGCCATTTCCCGCAGCTTCGCCTACGTTTAAAAAAATAAAGCCTATGTCACTCAGAAACAAAGCAGGTTTCTATCGGTGAAAAAGTTTTAGCAATTGGGGCAGTCCTTCCAGAGATTACGTCCTACAAACAAAAATAACATAATAAAAACAAACTTTACCTCTTTATTATATTAGTGTAGATGGATAAAAATTGCAAAATTGTTATAGTAAATAGTTTGAAGAAGAAGGCTCAAGGAACAGCAGTTTTAAGCCAGTACAAGTCTAACACTCCCTCTCGTTCCACCCAGTGTGGGAGAAGGTATTTCATGATCTCTCAATTTCAAGCACCAGTAAAAAAAATACATCTCTGCCTAAATATTCTGGAAATGAAGGTATGGTGATATAGCCACCGTAGGCGCGGGCTTGCGGACAGTGAGCAATGGGTAGCTCGCTGTCCGGCCGTCCGGTAACTGTCCGGACCAAGCCCAAGTCGTCGACGGCGCGCACTGTTCCCGCGCGCCTCAAGGAGTTGTCAGCGACAGCAGGGGCCCAGCCGGGTCGAAGCCTACTGGGGCCAAGGTTATCCGAAAGAGCCCCGGTATGAAGGCTTGAAAGAACGGGATGGGTTCTTTAGTCAGTACGAGTCTGACACTATCTCCCGCTCCGCCTAAGAGCGGGGGTTGTCATTGTCAAAGGTATGGTGATATAGTTACAAGGGTAGCGAAACATGTGATTGTATATGCTACTAACTAATCAGAACTTCATAGAAACCATCCTCGATGAAGGGTTTTAGTAATAAAACGATTGTTCTATAGAACCCTTTTTTTTCGATGGGAAAAATCATCCAATGATAACCCCCGCTCTTGGGCGGAGCGGGATATAGTGTCAGACTCTTACTGGCTAAAAAACCCATCCCGTTCCTTCTAGCCTTCATACCGGGGCTCGTTCTGGACTACATTAGGTACACCTGAGTCGATTGAAGTGAGTGTTCGGCACGCCTAATCTTTTAGCTTTTAGCTCTTGTAGCAACGTCATCATTCAACAGCTTTCCTATATAAAACAAAAGTAGATTTGATTACTAATGTTTGTTTGATGAGCACAATCATTTACTCTGTATCTGGGTATAATTTATCTGTAGTATGTATTATTTAGAAATATATAAGTTGTCTAGTACTCATAACACAAGCCCTGGTTAGCTTTTGACTAGACGGCGTTGAGTGATAGTTGTGGAATATATATTATTGTGTGTACAAGGGTAATCGTTTATTAACACCACGTACCATGAAAAGTTTGTAAGGAATTAACCTACGGAAGTTAGATTCAGCCTCTTGTATGCCTATGCAAAGTTCCAAGAAAAATAAAGACGTAATAATTTCATCTCATCGGTTCAGGTATGTTACCACAAAACTAAAGTAAACTATGGCCCAATTAATTATAAAATAAAGTAACTTTCTTCTCTCAATTTTATAATAAATGAACAGTTCCCAACTAATTTCGATCCTGAAACAATTTCACGAGAAAACTCTGAAAAGCTCATAAAATTAACACGCCAATATTTACTACGGAACTCTGCCAACTAAAACTTTTCCTACCGTCAAACAAAAACTTATGCCATCGCCTATATTTTGAAGGAAAACTAATCTATCTTTACTCGTAAACTAGCCGAGTTTGAAGATGAAATCAATTTGTTTGAGCCGAGACAATCCCTAAGGCCTACCCAGCGCCTGGTGTTAATTAAAGACGTATTTCAACATTTTCGCATTTCAAGTTGAAGCTCAAGATAAGACCATAGATCGTGGAATCACCAAGTTGGAAAGTTTTTTATTTATTATTAATGATAGGCTCGCGTTTGACCTCTATCTCACCTGATGGTAAGCGATGATGAGGCCGACGATGGAGCACGCTTGCCTAGAAGTCACCTATTCACTCTTGACTTAAAGAGGGCCCCTTTCTACGGGAGAAAAAGAAACTCGTGAAAGCTACCATGTTTTGCTGTTTGTTAATCACGTCTGACCTCTTGAAAGTCGCCATGTATTGACGTTTGTTAGGTAATTACGCCTAGACTGTTGAAATTTGCCATGTTTTTTATATTTGTTAATCGCGCCTGAACTATTGAAAGTCGCTAATTACGCCTGAACTGTTGAAATTCGCCATGTTTGGATTCAATTTTAAAATGTTTTTATTTCACATAGACCTACATGTACACATAAAACATCAGAAGATGTAGTGTGACAATCATGCCTGAACTATTAAAAGTCGTCATGTTAAAATGTTTGATAATTTTAATCACAACTGAACTATTGAAACTCGCCATGTATTAATGTCTCTTAATCACTCTTGAATTATGGAAAGTCACCATGTCATGATGTTTGTTAATCACTCCTGGGCCCCAAGTCTGCTATTACAATAGTGCCAGAATGGTATATCATTGATTTCATAATTATTGATTTTGAGTAAGTTTGGTAATCTACTAATATAATGGCGTCATTATGACTTTCCAATCATTAACCACTGACACTCCATTGAAAGAAGTGGCATAGAATGGTAATCTCGTACATATTTACAAATGAATGTCTTACGTATGCGGTAATCTGCAAAAATTTTGACAGTTCCTTTGATCAGTGACCTACCATACCATTGGAACGTCATTATGCAGTCATTGCTTTTAATAAGCTTGATATTGTCATTTTACCACAACTCTATTACGAGACCATTGACCGATTAATGATCGCTCATTATGAATTAGCAGATTAGAAACTTTTAGCAAAATGACAATGGGATCGTTTTGGAATGACGAATTAATAAAAATAGCAGACTTGGGCCCCTGAACTGTTGAAAGTCGCTATGTTGTGATGTTTCTTAATCACATTTATATTAGGTATTGAAAGTTGCCATGATTGGGGGGTTTGTTAATAGCGCCTACACTGTTGAGGGTATACATGTTTGGATGTTTGTTAATAGCGCTACTGTTGAATTTCGCCATGTGTTAATCATGCCTGAACTGTTGAACGAGTTCATTCGTGTATGTTGTGCAGATATTTGAGATACAAACTATTCCAATTTTACATTACAATATTCACTAAAACAGCTTCTAAACTAACCACCTTTATGACGTAATATTCCGTCAGTCGTACTAGCGAAAAAGAGGGATGGAGCTATATGTTGTATTCGGCGTTGCGTACCTACAGGTCATTGAACTCGCACAGCTGACGTTTTCTTAAAGAAATTAATTTCGTACTGCGTAAATTAATACGAGTTTTAAAAAGGTACTTTATTTTTTAATTTTATCTTTACAAATCAATAGTGTTTCATGTACCGGATCGACCCTCCACGAGATTAAAACGATCAAAATTTAACGGGGTATAGCTCCATCCCTATAACAGTTCAGTTTAGGTCTTCAAATGGATCGCAATAAAAGCTCGTGGTGAGAACTCAGTTCTTCAAATCTCAGTTCTCTATAATGTATGATCTCTTGCTAGATCACACACTACTTTTAGATGATGTGGGCGGAATAGAATAAAAGGTGGTAATAGTACATTATGATATAAGTGTGTAATGTTAGTGATTACCGACGAGGCGGTATTTAGACCCGAGCCGTGGCGAGGGTCTTAAGAGAGCCGAGAACGGTAATCATTAATTACTCACGTGTACCTATCATACGACGTTTTTCAATACACTTGTGAAGAAAATAACTATAAAACTAGTAAACTTTTGTGGCGGTAAAAATCTGTTTTCATATGCGCGCCCATATTTTTTTTTATTTACCTTTCAATACACTCACTGAAATGAATAAACGGGGGTTGACCGGTGACTCGTGGGGGACGACCTGCTGCTCCTCCAGATACGATACATGTAATATAATTATGGGGGGGAAAGGTTTCATGGCGGTAAGTCCCCTCTTTGAGGCGTGGCTGGAAAGACCTCACGGCGTCCTTACCTTCCGCATGACGCAGGTACTCACCGGACATGGTTCGTTCGGGAGTTTCCTGCACTCGATTCATGCGGAAGTGACGCCCGGGTGTCGCCACTGTGCGGAACGCCCGGAGGACACGGTGGAGCACACAGTCGAGGTGTGCCCTGCTTGGGCGGAGCATCGCCGTGCCCTCGTGGGGGCGATCGGCGGCGGAGACCTCTCGCGCCGGGCCTTCGTTGAGGCCATGGTCCGGAGCGAGGAGGAGTGGCAGGCGGTCGCCGACTTCTGCGAAGCAGTAATGCTCGCAAAGGAGGAGGCCGAACGCATCAGGCAACGGCGTTATCGCCGCCGCCGTCGCCGGGATTCTGATCCCGATTTCCGGCCAACGTAGACGCGGGCTTGCGGACGGTGAGCAATGGGTAGCTCACCGTCCGGCCGTCCGGTAACTGTCCGGACCAAGCCCAAGTCGTCGACGGCGCGCACTGTTCCCGCGCGCCTCAAGGAGTTGTCAGCAACAGCAGGGACCCAGCCGGGTCGAAGCCTACTGGGGCCAGGGTTATCCGAAAGGGCGCTCGAGCCCCGGTATGAAGGCTAGAAGGAACGGGGTGGGTCTTTTAGTCAGTAAGAGTCTGACACTATCTCCCGCTCCGCCCAAGGGCGGGGGATGTCAATGCATGATTTTTTCCAACCATAAAAAAAAAAAAAAAAAAAAAAGGGGGGAAAGGTTGAACAATAAGATTTTAACTACATTAAAGCACTAGCGCGTAATGGTAATAATCAAAATGTCACAGTTTGATAACAAGGGTCATTGTGTACCAATAAGAGTCACTTTCTGAGCAAGTGTTTTGAAAAATAATTTAAACTAATATCCAATAATTAAATATTAGATGAGCTAATGAACTGATGTGTGTGTAATGAGTGACACGTGGCCTTTGTTGGCCGTAATGAAATCGCCCGGCTTGATGGCTCGACGCGAACTGATGATTATTATGAAGTAAAATGGCTATGTGTAGAAAATGCTGAGTTGCAGTATGTGCGGTTGCACAATAAGTTTGTACGGCAACTTTTGACTAAAGGAAAGAAATAAAGAAAGAAGAAAGAATACATTTATTCTGCCGTTGACTACGTCTCCAGCAGTGCCCGCTAAGGTGTGTTACAGCTCTGTGTTCAAGACTAATTGCGCTTCGAAATTGTAGCACTTACTAAAACGTTTTTGAAGAATTATTCCCCTTTGTGAAATACAATAGTGCTGACTTAAGTGGCGGAAGTCAGTAGTGGTAGCCATCTATCGATTTATGGAGCGCTTGTGTCTCTTGCGTAGGTGTATACGTATGTTTTGCGTATAATATTGTGGAAAATTTTGATTCAATCAATATAATGTACGTGAACAACTAATACATTCTTGCTTACCCATATCCCCTTGTCTGTGGCGCAGAGCCACTCCGGCTCTCTATAAAAATGTCTGTCTGCGGGAGAGCCGCTGCGGCTCTCCTGAATCTGTGCCTCTCATACTGAACATATACGACAATTACTAATACACAAAAAACTGAAAAACTACTGAATGGAATTTTCACTCTCAATAAGGTTCAATTGAAAACCAGCGTCAGACAACTACCTCGTAGTTGCATCAGGCAACGGCATTATCGCCGCCGCCGCCGCCGCCGGGATTCTGATCCCGATTTCCGGCCACCGCAGGCGCGGGCTTGCGGACAGTGAGCAATGGGTAGCTCGCTGTCCGGCCGTCCGGTAACTGTCCGGACCAAGCCCAAGTCGTTGACGGCGCGCACTGTTCCCGCGCGCCTCAAGGAGTTGTCAGCAACAGCAGGGACCCAGCCGGGTCGAAGCCTACTGGGGCCAGGGTTATCCGAAAGGGCGCTCGAGCCCCGGTATGAAGGCTAGAAGGAACGGGGTGGGTCTTTTAGTCAGTAAGAGTCTGACACTATCCCGCTCTGCCCAAGCGCGGGGGATGTCAATGCATGATTTTTTACCACTATAAAAAAAAAAAAACTACCTCGTAGTTGTCTAGCATTTTCGCTGAACTGGTCCTTTTTGGCGTAAACTTGGGAGACACGCGATATAAGTTTTTTGTTTTCAAATAATGATTGTCGATTTTTTCAACACTGTATCTATGTTTGTGCGCCCAATTTTTCTTTCTTTCAAAACTGAATTCACCAATAGACGGAGTAATTCATATAGAATGTTTAGATGTATATGAACTTTGTTTTCATAACATGTAGAGAAAAATGAAGTAGAAAATTGTCCCAAGGATGTTCCCTTGGGGAAATTTTGCTCAAAAAACTCCCGGGATAAAAAGTATTCTATATTACAGGTTATGGTCTACCCTTGTGTCAAATACTCATAACTGTTCAGTCGTTCGAACGTGATAAGGATTTCATCTTTAGAATGTTTTTATTTTATTTTATTTTAAGCTATCGCATAGCTTCTATCGCGGGCCTTGAGCGTGGAGACCGAATTCAGAAATTCCGTAACGAAAATAACCTAACACCCCCCACTCATTTGTTTTTGAGCGTGGTGACCGATAAGAAAACAAATGAGTGAACAATAAATCAAAATTCAATTCAATGTGTGAAAGTGTAACTTCAATTAATATCAAAGAAAAAAAAAAACAAAAGAAAAAAAATACTACATAAATAAAATAAATAAATAATTATAATTGCATAAGTTGATAAAAATGCTATGCAATAGCTTTACCGCGGCAGTCCCCGAGTGCCACACGTCTTTTAAGCTATTGCATAGCTTCTATCGCGGGCCTTGAGCGTGGAGACCGAATCCAGAAATTCCGTAACGAAAATAACCTAACACCCCCCACTCATTTGTTTTTTGAGCGTGGTGACCGATAAGAAAACAAATGAGTGAACAATCAATCAAAATTCAATTCAATGTGTGAAAGTGTAACTTCAATTAATATCAAAGAAAAAAAAACAAAGGAAAAAAAATTCTGCTTGAATTAAATAAATAATTATCATTGCATAAGTTGATAAAAATGCTATGCAATAGCTTTACCGCGGCAGTCCCCGAGTGCCACACGTCTTTTTTTTTTAAGCTATTGCATAGCTTCTATCGCGGGCCTTGAGCGTGGAGACCGAATCCAGAAATTCCGTAACGAAAACAACCTAACACCCCCCACTCATTTGTTTTTTGAGCGTGGTGAGCGATAAGAAAACAAATGAGTGAACAATAAATCAAAATTCAATTCAATGTGTGAAAGTGTAACTTCAATTAATATCAAAGAAAAAAAAACAAAGGAAAAAAAATACTGCATAAATTAAATAAATAAATAATTATAATTGTATAAGTTGATAAAAATGCTATGCAATAGCTTTACCGCGGCAGTCCCCGAGTGCCACACGTCTTTTTTTTTCTTTTTTATTATAGATTGGTTCGTGCTTGACCGCTATGTTAGCGTTATACAGGGTTATTTGTAAAACACTGGCAACCTGTCAGAACTATGTTATTAACATCATAAACAACAACTTTAGTTCTATGATATTTTACAAAACATAATTCATTTACCAAAAACAAACCAAGATTTCGTTGTTTTGTATGACGCGACGCAAGCGCGTCAAACAGCCCCACCGTTCGTACCTCCGCTATTGTACTATCGCTTGCTTCGCATAAACTTCGTAATATTTAGAACATTCAATTTTATTTTTGTATGAAAATCTGATGAACTAAAATATGATAAATTTTTAAAAGTCGTAGAACAAAAGTTGTTGTTTATGATTTTAGTGACATAGTCCTTTTTTCCGGTGGGGAAAATCATCCAATGACAACCCCCGCTCTTGGGTGGAGCGGGAGATAGTGTCAGACTCTTACTGACTAAAAAACCCACCCCGTTCCTTCAAGCCTTCATACCGAGGCTCGAGTTCCCTTTCGGATAACCCTGGCCCCAGTAGGCTTCGACCCGGCTGGGCCCCTGCTGTTGCTGACAACTCCTTGAGGCGCGCGGGAACAGTGCGTTCCATCAACGACTTGGGCTTGGTCCGGACAGTTGCGGACGGCCGGACAGCGAGCTACCCATTGCTCACTGTCCGCAAGCCCGCGCCTACGGCGACCGGAAATCGGAATCGGAATCCCGGCGGAGACGAAAGCGCCGTTGCCTGATGCGGTCAGCCTCCTCCTTTGCGAGCTTTACTGCTTCGCAGAAGTCGGCGACCGCCTGCCACTCCTCCTCGCTCCGGACCATGGCAGTGACATAGTCCTGACAGGTTGCCAGTGTTTTAAAAATTACCCTGTATACATATCATCATCATCATCATCAGCCTTTTTAATGTTTCCACTGCTAGGACTCAGGCCTCCTCTGTAGGAGAGGGAATGGGCCGTAATCCACCACGCGGGCCCAGTGCGGGTTGGTGAATGTCACATGTCTTAGAATTTTGTATACATATAAAATAAGTATAATATGATATGTTTCTAATATACAGGCTTGTTTCAATTCTACGTAAATAATTCACCCGCTTCTTAGAAAATACGAAAGATACAGATACAGGAAGTAAGATTCATACACCTACACATAACAAATGTGTTTCCTCCTAAAATGTATCAAGCAATTCAAAGAAAAGCGCTTATGATCGGTGGCGTAGCTAGCTGTGATCAATGGCCCTGGGGCAAAAAAACTGGGGCCCCTAAAGTGTTTAGGTTTTATAAATTTACTTATATGCAACCTTCGTTTTACTAAATGCGAAACTCGACACACGTGTCTAGTATTTTTATGTAAATAATCTATGTACAAAATTTCATAACTGTATCATGAAAAATCACAAAGTTATAAGCTTGTTATGTCAGCAAAAATACATAGTCACCGGACCATCCAGGCGACTGAGGGTTTGTTAGGCACCTTTAATGCTCACTATGACCTGCCATGACCTGTGTTGTACTTCGTGTCGATGGTGTCTTACTTGTGATCTTTTTAAATATTTTTGGAAAAATATAACATGATGTAAAAATTATTGGTATCCATTCAGTTAATGATTCTGAACATACTATGAATAATCTATGTATCTATTATACAGCATATGTATATATCAGTGTATATATTATAATGTAATATGTGTAACTCTAGTTTGTCACACCAACGACAGCCCCATTGTCCAATTACTAGCAATTACTGTCCATTCCAGGTTGCCTGGAAGAGATCGCGGAAAGCGATAAGGCCGCCCATTGTATGTATGTGTTTTAGTTTCCTTTTTGTATAGAAAGAAGAAAAAAGAAAGAAAAAGTGTTTATTCACGTTAAACATGACGCATACCATAAAAAAAAATAACAATATCGAACTAAAAGTAACACGTAAGATATGCGTCACATCCGCGCAAAACGGCCAGCGCTCAGCAAAATGCTGGGGCTCATGAAAAACAGAGCCACAGCGCTGATTTTCAGCACCAGCCGTCGTCGACGATGAGACGCCGATCGGTTAGCAATAATTTATTTTACTTGCTTATTAAAAAAAATAAACAAATTAAAACATAAAATAACAACAACCTTAAATAAACATTAAACATAAAATAAAGAAAAAGAAAAACACAAGTTGGCTAACTAATAAGAACTAGTCGATTATCTTAATCGATCAATGACCGGTCGAACTTAAAACTAGAAATTGTCAGTGCGCAGTCACTTAGCCACATTTTGAGTCTGTGGTAACAAAAAAAAAGATGGCTGATCGATGGATAACTACAATATGTATGTATATGTAATGATGTACAATAAAGTTTATAATAAATCATCATCATCATCATTTCAGCCGATACACGTCCACTGTTGGACATAGGCCTCCCCCAAGCGTCGCCACATCGAACGTTCCTGTGCGTCCCGCATCCATCGGTTTCCTGCTACCTTCACCAGGTCATCGGTCCACCTTGTAGGAGGCCTTCCAACACTGCGTCTTCCGATACGCGGTCGCCACTCCAAAACCTTTCGGCCCCAACGGCCATCTGTTCTGCGAGCAATGTGCCCTGCCCATTGCCACTTACCTAAGTTTGGCAATTCTTTGTGCTATGTCGGCAACCTTAGTTTTCCTGCGGATATCTTCATTTTTTATTCGATCACGCAAGGAAACCCCGAGCATAGCCCTTTTTATTGCTCTTTGGGTGACTTTAAGCCTTCTGATGAGGCCCATTGTGAGCGACCACGTTTCGGAGCCATATGTCATCACTGGCAACACGCACTGGTTAAAGACTTTCGTCTTGAGACACTGTGGTATGTTGGACGAGAAGATACCGCGTAGCTTCCCGAACGCTGCCCAACCGAGTTGGATTCGACGGTTGACCTCGAATCCACGACCCCGGGGTGTATACGGGGTCCCAACCAACATCTGTCGGAACCCAAGCCAACCTCACCTGCACGTGGTGCACCCTGCTGGAAAACGGACGAGGATATGGCGACCCGCCAACACGCACTGGACCAGCGTGGCGGGTTATGGTCCGAACCCCCCCAATGCAACATAGAAATACGCAAAGGCCCCAAGTGCCCGGCGACCCCAGTGGTTGTGCTGACGTGGACGGGCGTGGGCGCAGCCCTGGGGTCAGGGGTGCTAAGAATCTCCGGGCGGGAACGTTTAACCGTCGACGACTGGACCTGGCAACTTATAACGTACGTACACTCCGGTCCGACGAGAAGATCATCGAACTGGAGGAAGAGTTGAGCGGGTTACGATGGAGTATTGTGGGATTATCCGAAGTCCGAAGACAGGGGGAGGACACGATAATTCTCAAATCCGGTAACCTGCTTTACTTCCGGGAGGGTGATCAGCAGTCCCAGGGTGGTGTCGGGTTTATCGTCCACAGGTCCCTCGTGGACAATGTGGTGAGAGTCGAGAGTGTGTCGACCAGGGTGGCGTACCTGATACTCAGAATATCATCAAGATATTCGTTGAAGGTCATACAGGTTTACGCCCCGACCTCGACACACCCCGATGACGAAGTGGAATCCATGTATGAGGATATATCCAGAGCCATGCATGGTTCTAAGACTCACTTCACCGTTGTCATGGGGGACTTTAATGCGAAACTGGGCAAACGAGACGGTGATGAGCTGCGAGTTGGGCAATTTGGATTTGGACATCGGAACCGCCGGGGACACCTACTGGCTAGTTTTATGGAGAGGGAGGGCCTCTACATGATGAACTCCTTCTTCAGAAAGCGTAAGCACAGGAAGTGGACCTGGCAAAGCCCTGATGGCATAACTAAAAATGAGATTGACTTCATCATGTCGACGAAGAGGCAAATATTCAATGATGTCTCTGTGATCAATGCGGTGAAAACCGGGAGTGATCACCGTATGGTAAGAGGCACATTGAATATCAATGTTAAGCTTGAAAGATCTCGACTGATGAAGTCTACGCTCCGGCCTGCACAGATCCAGATCCAAAACTCCGAGAGCTTTCAGCTCGAACTTCAAAACCGTTTCGAGTGCCTAGGAAGCTCCGTGGACCAATATAATGATGGGTTCGTGGAAGCTGTCCATACAGTCGGGTCTCAGTTTTTTAAGACCCGTACAAGTAAGACCAAGAGGCTCACGGATCAAACTCTCGAGCTCATGAAGAAGAGGCGTGAAATGACTTTGCAGTCTTCAGATAATGCGTGCACGTACCGGCAGCTCAGTAAACAGATCTCGAAGTCTCTGAAACGCGACCTTCGCCGATTTAATACCGAGAGGATTAAGGACGCGATTGAGCGGAATAAGGGCTCCAAAGTTTTTGCACGGGATCTGTCTATTGGGCAGAGCCAACTCACGAAACTGAAGACCGAAGATGGCAGATTCATATTCGCCAAATCGGAGCTTCTGGGAGAGATCGAGGCATTTTATGGACAGTTATACACGTCGATCTCCAAACCCGCTACAAATCTGGCAAACGACCCAAGAGCTAGATTGACTCGACACTACACTGAAGATATCCCGGACGTCAGCCTGTACGAGATTAGGATGGCTCTGAAGCAGTTGAAGAACAACAAGGCGTCGGGTGAGGACGGAATTACGGCTGAGCTCCTGAAGGCGGGTGGAAAACCGGTCCTAAAGGCCCTTCAGAAGTTGTTCGATTCCGTCATACTCGAGGGAAAAACGCCACAGGCATGAAGCAGAAGTGTGGTGGTACTCTTCTTTAAGAAGGGTGATAAAACCCTGCTGAAGAATTACAGGCCCATCTCACTTCTGAGCCATGTCTACAAGCTGTTTTCCAGGGTCATCACGAACCGTCTTGCGCGCAGGTTTGACGACTTCCAGCCTCCCAAACAAGCCGGATTCCGAAAAGGTTTCAGCACCGTAGACCACATACATACGCTACGGCAGGTCATACAGAAGACCGAGGAGTATAACCTGCCTCTCTACCTAGCGTTTGTGGACTACGAGAAAGCTTTTGATTCGATCGAGACTTGGGCTGTGCTGCAATCTCTCCAGAGGTGCCAAATTGACTATCGGTACATCGAAGTGCTGAGGTGTTTGTACGAAAACGCCACCATGTCAGTCCGACTCCAGGACCAGACCTCGAAACCTGTCCTCCTGCAGCGAGGTGTGAGGCAGGGAGACGTCATCTCTCCGAAACTGTTCACGGCCGCAATGGAGGATGTCTTCAAGGTTCTGGACTGGAGTGGACTAGGCATTAATGTCAATGGCGAGTACATCACTCACCTTCGGTTTGCCGACGACATAGTAGTCATGGCGGAGACTATGGAGGAGCTCAGCACAATGCTCAATGACCTCAGTAGAGCTTCTCTAAGAGTGGGTCTTAAAATGAACATGGATAAAACCAAAATCATGATTAACAACCATGTAGCACCCACTCCTATCAAGGTCGGAGACTCTACACTCGAAGTTGTGGACGATTACGTCTACCTCGGACAGACAGTCCAGTTGGGTAGGTCTAACTTCGAGAAAGAGGTATAATAAATAAATAAATAAAACTATATTCAGAATTCGCATAAACTAGAAATAATGTGATAAACACATATTTTAAAAATGCAAAGCTACTTTAAAAAAAAAAACCCAAGTCATTACAAAATTGATCATTCACATGCACACAGAATGTTATGCAGACATTGTCATCATTAATATGATCGGCGACGGTATCTTTCACTAGTTACATAAACGGTTTGCTAATCAGATTTTAGGGGCCCCCAAGCTTGGAGGCCCCGGGCCACAGCCCTGCCTAGTCCTTTGATACCTACACCATTGCTTATGATACACAAGTATATCGACATATATCGTTATACCCACGCTTCAACCATGTGCCTCACGTAACTAAATTAAACATGAATGAATTTACTAACGTAGGTAGTGATAGAGTTACTGATAAGTGACGTCATAAACATATCAAAGACAATGACATTATCAGGAACTTGTTTAGGAATGGGTGGGTGTAGGTACCGCTAGCTCAGTGCCGTAACTAGCGCGGTGTCAGAGGTGCCCAGGCCCGGGGCGCAGATCTTGATGGGGCGGAAAAATCAAGAACAAATTTTGTATCACCACAGCACACGTCGGAGCGTATTTTGTATTTTGTTTTCGGACCACTAAACGTACGCTGTTGAACCACCGGTACATGGAGGACATCCCGCCCATACGTACAAAACGTTTTAGGAACACATTTATCCTCCCGCTCCACCCAAGAGCGGGTGGACTTATAGGTCTGATGTAGGTCGCCACAGAATAATTTCCAAATAATCTCGACCAATCAGAACGTAGTATCCCGCTCCCCCGTACCATTCAGAACGCAGTACCCCGCTCCACCGTACCTCGGCTAGTTGACAGAATTGTTTTGGTGCGCTATTTCAAGCATGTAGCGTCTAGTGGCCGTAAGGTCGTTGGGTTGATTAAAAGTACCCAGTTCGCACTTTTTTAGGGGTTCAGTTTTATATACTGGCACCGGGCGTATAAAAAGCTACTTACGGCACTGCGCTAACCTAAACCTTTGAGGACACAAACAACCATGTGGTAAGGTTATTTCCAAAGTGACATTCTGATCCTTCCTAATCGGGTCACTGGCTGTGACAATTTTTGGTTTCACGGGACATAGTCCCAAATATTTCCACGGGACATTTTTAAATGAGGTCATTTCTGATTAAATTACCTACAAAAACATACTGGAAGTTCAAGGGCAAATAAAAAGTACGTGTTGAAACGAGGGTGTGAAAAAGAGTGTATTTATAAAATGTTTGAGGGTCGAAACACGCATGGATAGCTTTCAGGGTAGATAGCTTATGATGGAAGCTACATACTTGAAGCTTGTACTATGGGATTGTTTGAAAATGAAAGAATTACCACAGTCGTGGAACGCAAAGAGCAACTAAAGGATCAGGACTGGGTTTTAGTCTGTAAAAGTCTGACGCTCTTTTTTCACTTAGCATGGGATTAGTTATTTTTTGATTTACCACCTTGAAAAAAAGAGGAGTGGCTGGAGAGGCGCCATGGCATCCTCATCTTCCACAAGACACAGGTCTTCGCCGGATTTGGTAAGTTCGGGACGTTTCTGTTTCAGATTCAGGCGGATGTTACGTCCGGGTGTCACCACTGCGTGGACCGTCCGGAGGACACGATAGAGGTGTGCCCCGCTTGGGTGGTCCACCGCCGTGTCCTCATGGAAGAGAGTGGTAGCAGCGACCTCTCGCGCCGAGCCCTGGTTCAGGATGCGACCGTATCCCATTCCCTCTCGCCCCGGACCATGTTTCGGCCGCATCCTTATGCAAGACTGTATTGCTACCGAAGGAGGCGGCCGCAAGAGTGAGGAAACGTGGACACGGAACGAAAAATATACTCATGGTCGTAGAATACAAAGAGCTACTGAAGGAACATAGAGCCCGATCCACCCTAGAGCAATTATTAGATGATTCATCATCATCATCATCAGCCTCCTTGTTCCCATTGCTGGGACTCGGGCCTCCTCTAGGAGAGGGAATGGACCGTAAACCATCACGCGGGCCCAGTGCGGGTTGGTAGATGTCACGTCTTCGAATTTTTGGTTCTAGGACATGCCGGTTTCCTCATGATGTTTTCCTTCATCGTTTTGAGAGCAGTGGTGATGAAATAAATTACACAGAGTAATGCGCCTAGCTGGGTTCAAACTCGTAAGTCGGGGCCATTACCACTCGGCTGCCACTGCTATTAAATGATTACCCACCTCAAAAAAAAAACTCACAAAAAACTGCTTCACACTCATAAATCTAGACATTTTTGTGCTTAGTAGTAGCTATGGATTTGAAATTGCAATTCCCTGCACGTAAACTCACTTTTCGTTTCATTTCCTGAATGCAATACGAGTCTTTAACTCAATGCATGTTTGAGTCTACTTTTTTATCGTTGGTTTTTTATTGTTGTTTCTAGTTATTGTCGTATCTCAATTAAATTTGACCTTCTTATATTTGGAAAAGAATAATATACTCGTATAATGTTTTTGAGAAGTTTTTCTTTTTACAAGATTTAAGAGCAGCCAACTGGAGGTATATAATAAATTTTCATAGAACCGCTCTTACGTGATTATAATTTTATTTCTCTAGATAGTTTGGATTTACAGAAATCTTATGGATATTATCTTGGCTTCTATAAAAATCAAAATATAAGTTTGTGTAAAACCAACCCAGTAAAGGCCTCTGAAAATCTTCTGTTTTACGTGAATTTTGGCCCTATATGGTCTACTCATATATTAAAAATATTAAAAAGTCGAGATTCTAAATGATGATTTTTTTTTTTAATTTTTAACTCTTTGAATGTCGTAATTAGAGACACAATAGAAAGACAATTACCTTATGTCGAACTGTGTAACTTAAGACATTCGAAAGGATGTCTGAAAATTAACACGTATTTTCTGGATCAAGTTTTGTAAAATACTCTAGTAAATTACGGAATTACCGAATGCTAACAGAGTTTTCAGGCGTTATCTCTCTTTTTTCGCTATGCCTGTTCGGTTAAGGCTTATAGTCCCTTGAACCATCTGGCCAAAATTATGTGTGACGCACCTCTCGCACCCACCTAGGTGGCAGTACGCAAATCTGTGCATTTATTTGCGCCCGGAAAGTGCTTTAAATCCATTTTCTTTGCGAAATATTGATTGATTTACATATGCAATGTTCACTTTGAAGAATGCTTAACCACCAATTTTTATGTGTAAAAATGTTTCAAAAGATCCAAGCCGTTTCGAAGGAGTAGGGAAAAGTTGCGAAATTGCTAAATATTTTTTTTAGACAAAAGTATTAATAGGACGAAAAAATCAAATGTTGATAATGTTGTTCATGAATCTATAATAAACATATATTTTTTTCAAACCTATTAACCTGGCCGTTACCGAGGAGTAGGCTTCAGAAAGTCACGGTTTTATGGCACTTTTCAGGCGCTTGGGCCTTAACACCGCGTCAGATTGCATTAGATCAACAAGCATAGTTTAAAAGCTTGTTGATCTAATGCAAACTGACGCGGTGCCTTACGTTGAAAATAGGCGAGTAGAAAAGGACCCTCTTAATAAACCAAAACTCGACCACGGAAACAAATAATGATTTTGTGCATTTTTAACATTTACATTTTTTTAGTTGTGTGTAGTTAAACCTTCAATTTAATTTAAAGCAATTCTCTAGCATTTCTGTTTTTGTTTTTGCTATATATTTTTCCTGCTCCTAGTCGGCGGCATATTAGATTTAGAGGTACGATGGATACGTTTATTTATGATTATTGATAGGCCCACATTTCGCCACTATCTCACCTGATAGTGCGTAAGCGATAGCGTGGTCGACGATAGGGCACGCTTGCCTAGAAATAACCTATTCACTCTTGACTGAAACAAACGGCACCTCATTAGACTCCCAAACTCATTCTCTCGGTATTTTACAGGTTGCATTCCGTCACTTTTACCATCGGATAACCCGTCGTACGGCAACTATCCACGCTTTTTTTTTTTTTTTTTTGCGATGGGAAAAATCATCTTATGACAACCCCCGCTCTTGGGCGGAGCGGGAGATAGTGTCAGACTCTTACTTTCCCTTTCCCCTTTGCCCTTTCGGATAACCCTGGCCCCAGTAGGCTTCGACCAGGCTGGGCCCCTGCTGTTGCCGACAACTTCTTGAGGCGCGCGGGAACAGCGCGCGCCGTCGACGACTTGGGCTTGGTCCGGACAGTTACCGGACGGCCGGACAGCGAGCTAAACTATCCACCCTTACGTTGTTGAACCCTCTATGGTCCGGACTAAACGTTTCGCCTCGTCGTTTATACCGCGTAAATCGAAGGACTGGAACAATTTGTCTGCTGCGGTCTTCCCATCCGATTATAATTTGGGTATCATCAAGGCTAGAAAGAATAGGCTCGTAATAAACAAGTGCGCCTCACCATCAACGATTGCATCACTGCTTACCATCAGGTGGGATCGCAGTTAAGCACTAGTTTATATCAAATAAAAAAAATTCATAGCCCTCCGTTCTTAAAGCAATCGGACTAAAATCCGGGAATGTTTGAGGCCATTTCTTTGAACACAAAGGCTTTTAGTCAGTTACAGTCTGACACGCCCTCTTGCCCCACCTAAAGCAGGAAAAGTCACTTGATGATTGCCCACTTAAAAAAAGGTACACATACCTGACATATCCCTTCCTCGGCGGGTAGTCCTTATGGTAGACAGAGTGGTTTAGGATCATCTTCTCGTCGCCCGTGTCCAGCCACGACCGCTGCAGCACGAAGTCACGGTTCTTGAGGGGGGCCGGGCATGACACTAAGGACAGAAATAGTGCGGTTTTAATTAAACTGGAAAAGAGGTAGACTGAGAGAAAATCAGAGAGATAACTTGGTGAGAGTCGCGGAAATCCGATGGATGTGAAACGGACAGAACCCTTAATTATGATGACACTTGGGGAGGCTAACTACAAGGTGGACCTATGACCTGGTGGATGCGGGATGCGCAGTATCGTTCATTGTGGCGACACTTGGGGGAGGCCTATGTCCAACAGTGGACGTCTATCAGCTGATATGATGATGATGATTATGGAGAGTCCTATGTCCAACAGGGGCCGTCTTTCACCAAAAATGATTGATGTTGATGGAAAAATGAGTCAATGAAATAATAAGAAAAACCAGCGAAAAAAAAGTAAAAAACTAAAACCCGACAACAGAACAAAAAGAAAAGCCGTAGTCACACGTTATAGGTACCAACCACACTAATAACGTGTGACTACGGCTTTTCTTTTTGTTCTGTTCCTGTTTTTCACCATCCTGAAAATCTTGTTTCATTCTTTTTCAACGTCGTTTTTGGTCGTAGTCGGGTTTTAGTTTTTTTCTTTTTTTATTTAAACAATTTTGGTGTTAAATCAGTATGTTTTTATACTATTTACGTGAAAACCTTTCAAATGATACCAAACACGACGTATTTATCTTATTTTTTTAAACACAAAATATTTTGTCCACTACAGGACGCCACATTGAATTTTGATGATATTTTAAGTATCAGTGAAGCCCTTTTAAATTATATCAAACACGGTGTATTTATCTTAACATTTTAATAACTCATTACTTTTTGTCCGCTAGAGGGCGTCACTTTAAATTTTAGCAATATTTTGGAAATGTACAAGTTAAGCTCTTTCAAATAATGGCAAACACGGCGTATTTATTTCCATTTTTATTTTTAACACATTACTTTTTGTCCTCCAGAGGGCGCCATATACAAGGTGTCGTTTTGAAGCTGCAAAATATTTCAGGAGGTAATTATGTTAGTGATTCTCGACCCGAATCAATAATAAAATAAGTAGGTATTTTTTTTTTTTTATAACCGCGCTTTTTTTCACACACACAAACACGGAACAATAAAGGGCGTTTTCACACACACTAACTCGCAACGATAGTTTCATAAATAATGTATCATCCAATCATCATCCCGCACCCCGAGTTTTGCCTATGTTCAGCGGACGATTAAGACGGTTCTAACAATATCTCATATGTCGAGTTCCAATAAGGAGATTGGGAGCTATGAGGGAACAGATAAACATACTCACATACATACATACATACATAGCCTGTCAAAATCATAACCCTCCTTTGGCTTTGCCGTAGTCAGGTAAAAATTGGATTACAAAAGCAAACGATAGACAGACGTTGAGCTTGTTATGGTGTCGCTTGAGGCAGGCTTATGTTCAGCAGTGAACGTATTTCGACAGAAATAATGATAATGAAGTCGGTTTCAGCAGGGACTGAATGAAGGAATATATTGGTTATCTGGAAAAGAAGGTAAGTATCCTTGTTATTATTGAGTTTTAAAAGTGGTAGCCAGTAGATAGAGATAGAGATATGTCTATCTCCTTTCAACCTGTCACCACAACATTATAGTATAATCTATTTATAACAGCTTTCGAGAGTAAAACTCATGTTTATAAGTAAAAACGAAGTTACTTTCGTTGTCAAATGAAGTGCTTGTTTTTATGATTGCTGAGGCCAAAGTGTAAAGTTATACAGCCATCATAATACTGCGGTATAAAGAGTGGGAGAGTAGTCTTCATCCTATGTATGTATAAAAGAGAAAAAAAGAATTTTTATTCGATCTTTGATCATTTTTAAGAGCTCTCAACATAACCTTGCACCTTTAACCTTTCGTATACCATAATTAGAGTAACAATAGAAAGACAATGACAGAGCGAACGTTTGCGTTCGCTTGGTGTTTAATGAATTAATCGAGATTTTGAAAGGAGATTTTTTTTCTAGTAAGTACTTTCAATATAAAAAAAACACGTATGAATGGCAAAATTACGGAATACCGATAGAGCGTTCAGGGGTTATCCTTAATTTTTCACGTTGCCTTTTTATCAAACATTGCGCAGAATTGCGTTGGATGAAGCAGCAAGCTTTTAAACCGTGCTCATTTTAACGATAGACAGTCCGGGAAAGACCCTCTTAATGATATTAATTTAGAGACTAAAAAATAGGTAAACTGTTTCCATAGGTAAAACTAGAATGGAAATCGATACAACGACAAATTATGGGCGCGTAGACCTGGTTTATCACTATTGACTCGTAAATTGATAAAAACTCATAATGAATTAATGCTCACACACCTACACTCCACACTAACACGATCCCTTCACACAAACACATTCATTCCCATCGACTTATAGTGCGTAGTACATATATATCGATGTTCATTCCCTTCACATATTCATTCTCTACATTTGCTGTGTTAACTAGTTTTTTTTTTTTTTTTGGGTAAAAATAATCCAGATGACATCCCCTGCCCTTGGGCGGAGCGGGAGATAGTGTCAGGCTCTTATTGACTAAAAAATCCACCCCGCTCTTTCGTTGCCTTTCATACCGGGGCCGAGCCTCCCTTTCGGAACCAGTTGACCCTTCGCCCCAGTAGGCTTCGATCCTGCTGGGCCCCTACCGTTGCTGACAACTCCTAGAGACAACACAACTACTCCACGAGAACAGTAAGCGTGTAAAAAATTCACAGTTGTATTACATAAAAAGAAGCCGCAAAATCTCCGACTCCTAAGATACAGGTCTGCGTACTTAGTTTAGGAGCTCGGGAATTCGACAACAATTTTGAGTGATCTGTACCACCTACTGTTTTTCTATGCTATGTTCTGCGCCATTTTTATATACAAATAAACTATTAGCATAGCATAATCAGCCTTTTAATGTTCCCACTGCTTGGACTCAGGCCTCCTCTCTAGGAGAGGAAATGGGCCGTAACCACGCGGGCCCAGTGCGGGTTGGTGAATGTCACATGTCTTCGAATGTTTTGTTCTAGGACATGCCGGTTTCCTCACGATGTTTTCCTTCACCGTTTTGAGAGCAGTGGTGATGAAATAAATTACACAAAGTTGGCTGGGTTTGAACCTGCGACCTACAACGAAATTTTCTTATTATTATTAACCTTTCAAATACCGTAATGACTAATTAGAGACACAATAGAAAGACTATGGGTGAGCGAACATTTGGCATTCGTTTGGGGCTTGATGAATTAAATGAACTAGCTATTATTATCGCTCTCTCACACCTTTTTTTGTTTTTTTATTTTAATTGATATAAACTAATGCTTAACTGCGATCCCACCTGGCGGTAAACAGTGATGCAGTCTCTGATGGTGAGGCGCAATAGTTCACCTTATCAATGTTTTCTCACTCACTTCATAGTCAGCCTATAGGTATGTGTATCTAGGGTCAAACCACAGCCTTTTAATCATGAACTGTTCACACGGCTCCAGGGTTTACTTCAAAGCTTAACTGGCCAGGTCGACATGTGTGTAAAGTCACACACTTATAAACATTTCAATATGTGAAGTTTAACACACCTTCATTCTGATGTCATTCACTCATTCGTTATAGGTTCATTGAAAGACATAGGGAATGAACTGGGCCTCAAGTCTGCTATTACAATAGTGTCAGAATAGTCTATCATTGATGTCATAATTGTCGATTTTGACAAGTTTGGTAATCTACTAATATAATGGCGTCATTATGACTTTCCAATGGTCAACCACTGACACTCCATTGAAAGAAGTGACATAGAATGGTAATCTCGTACATATTGACAAATGAATATTTGACGTTTGCGGTAATCTGCTAAAACTTTGACAGTTTATTTGATCAGTGTTTTACCATTAGAACGTTATTGTGCAGTTATTGGTTTTAATATGCTCGAAATTATCATTCTACCACAATTCTATTACAAGACCAGTGACCGATCAATGATCGATCATTATGAATTAGCAGATTACAAACTTTTAGCAAAATGACAATGGGATCGTGTTGGAATGACGAATTTATAAAAATAGCAGACTTGGGGCCCAGAGCATTAACCTCTTAAAATAGACCAGTGTGTGGAAAGAGACCAAAACCTATAGCAATTTAATAACTAATTTTGATGCTGCAAACAAAAATACATTTATTTTTAGTGTTTTTTATTGTTCAACATAAAATATTGTACAACAAAGAAAATACACGACACTAGACAGTTCTAGACAAAGAAAACTAGGTGCTTCTCACACTAATTCTCTCGCTTTCACACTTTTCTACCAGCAAGACACATTTTAAATCTGCACAGGAAATGCTCAATCCAGTTTCTACGTCTATGGGTTCAGATTGCCAGCATGAGGTCTTGGGTTCGATTACTAGGTTGGGCATAAAGTGTAACATTTTTCGGTACCTAATAGTCCAGAGTTTGGAAACCGGCAGGGTAACACCCCCGTGCCTTTGAAATCTAATGAAAGCCGTAGGCCGGAACCTATCTTCTCTCAGGTCGTCATAAATTGCCATTCTGACAGACTGTGAAAGTAAATGAACAAGGACAATTATTAAACAAATCTATCTATATAATTATATAAAAATCAATGCCACTTTTCGTTGTAATTTTATAACTCAAGAACGCCCGTTCCGCCCGTTGGTGAGCCCTCAAACCAAATGTTTAGGCTTTGTTCGGACTATTTAGTAGATGGTTTATGTGAAATTTGGTAGGGTAGAGTAGTGTAGAGTAGAGTAGTGTAGAGTAGAATAGGGTAGGGTAGAGTAGGGTAGAGTAGGGCAGAGTAGGGTATAGTAAGGTGGAGTAGGGAAGAGCGGGAGCGATGTCGCCCGGGCAAAAGCTAGTTAAATTATAAAATGCACTTAAGTAATTAAAAATAATATAATAATATACATTCAAGGCCTAGCTTAATATGACGTTATAAAGCTCCTCCACATCGCTGACGATTGAAGTGTGCCCAAAAGACTGGCGGCATTGCCACGTTGTATGGCAATGCTTTTAATCTCTGACCGTGGTAGAAGCCAGCCAACAGGGTCACGCGAAGAGTCAACTAAGTGTAAATCATTCTTTAAAAAGCTTATGAACACACTCGGACCCCACGGCCCAAGAGTTTCAACCACCAAAAGAACAAGGAATAAGAGACATATCGTTCACACACTGATATACAATAATATGTCTTGAGATTGGTCACCCTGACCGAAATTCGGAAGGGAGGACTAAGCTTCCTGTTCTATATTTTCATTACGAAACTGACATCGGTTGATGGATCACAGAAATATCTTACCATCCGAAATGCGGGTTATTTCTTAAGGCCATAATAAAACCCAGAGACACGCGTAAACTCTGTTTTAATATTATTTCATGAAGGCATAGTGAATAATAAAATGTTCAGAGCTCTAGAAGATATAAAGTGGTAACAAGAAGGATTATAAATAACAAATGGTACAATCGGGAAAGAAAATGAAATGTGCAAATAACTCCTGTTTTAATAAAAATGGCTATAAGAGAGATTTTCTTTCCATCGGGGAAATAAAATAATTATAATAAATGTTTATTTTCTCACTACAATTTTTACAATTCACCAAATTCTTAGAATTAAAATATGGAATGTTTAGGACACGCTCGAATGTCTGAAAGGATTTAAATGAAATTTGGTCATGTTTGGAATAGCATATAGGATACTTTTTATCCTGGGAGTATGATCCATTGAGAGCTTTTTTTTACTCTTACGTAGACAGACGAAGCCTCTGGCAGCAAATTACTAATTTTTTTTTGTGACCTAGGTAATAACAAATTTACTGTTTTCAGATGTGTTCCAATACCTGTGCTATAAGGCCTTGCTTTGTGCCAAATTTCAGGATTCTGGGTCAACGGGAAGTACCCTATGAATTTCGATCTTTTCCCCAGTATCTTCGGGAACGCTTTGAGTATCTTGTTCCGAGAGGAAAACCTTGTCGATCTTCATCCTCTCTTCTTCTTCGTTTCCCTCCTCACTCTTCAAGTCGGTACAGTGGATCTTTTACCGTTAACGCTGTGCGTCTCTGGAATTCTCTTCCGCATACATTGAGGGCTAGCCCTTCGTTGGAAGTTTTCAGGAGAAAAATTAAGGAACATTTCCTGTCAACATGACCTAAAAATATGTATGTATATAAGTATTTATTTATTGTATATATTATGTATATGTATAGTGTGCGGTATATGTCTGTTTATTATATTTTTGGTCTTATGTTAAATTCAATTTATATGTCTTTTTTTCCCCCTTTTGTTGTACATTTACAAGGTTCCTCAAACGCAAAATTTCATTTTAAATCACATGGTTTGCTGTAAGAAAACCCAGTTGTGGGTTAAGCTCGCCTATGTACTCATATCTAATGTCCTGTTTGTTTTGTTTGTATTTTTTTTTTTTTTTTTGTGTACAATAAAGAATAAAGAATAAAGGATCTTTGAGAGTATCAAAATATACGTTTTTTTTACGACATATACAGCCGCATCTTTTTTGTTCGTTAACTTAGAAGTTTGATTTTTTCACCGCTTGAAGGGACCGCAGACTTGAGTATATGGTTTTAATTTCAACTCGATACCTCCACGCTTTCTCGAGGTAAGGGGTCTTGACAGACAGACAAACAGACGGACAGACAATAAAGATCCTATAAGGGTTTCGTTTTTACCTTTTGATGTACGGAACCCTAAAAAAACATGCAAACAAAGTAAACCACAAAAGCAAAGATATATTTTATCCAGAACTATTTATGACAGCTCGTTAAGAGTTTACTGTAAAGCGAAGCAGTTCTAAGCAAGTTTACAAAGTACTTCATCTTGTCTCAAATATAACTTGGCTTCATGCTTTTCCTAGCTGTTTGTAGGTATTGCTTTATGACCTGACAACTTGAAGCTAGGGATTATATCCAAAACTTTACCTTGACTAATCTAAAAAACTAACTGTGTTGTGGAGGTGAGATAGGCAATCGGTATATGTAAAATACTGATATAAGGCATTAAGTCCGCCTTTTTGCTTTAATGTTGCATGAAATTTTAATAAATAAATTAATATTCCGATAGTTTAAACTGAAATCTGACGAGACTTTAATCTCAAAGTTTATTTATTTAACACCTATTACACATGAGTACAGAGGTGGACTTAATTCCTTAGGCATTCTCTTCCAGTCAACCTTTGGGTGATGCGGAGAAAAAGTAGTGGTAGGTGCAATAAAAGAATGAGAAAAGGCGAATACAAGAATTGCTATATTAATAGACCATAGATTAGATATACTAATAAACCATAGATTAAATATATACAATTATACAATATATACTCAAATTAATATACATACACTAAAATAGTCAAACAGTTGGTTTAAATCGACAATAGGAAAACATTAACGCTGTGATGAAGCTACTGCCAACTTAATTTTATTTGGGTTTCTTCTTGGATTAGGTAATTGAACTGTTATCATGGATAAGTTTTTATAGAACCCTCGGTACGCGAGTCCGACTCGCACTTGCCCGGTTTGTTAACATTGAAATCAATTGTATTTTTTTAGTAAAAAGTTTTATAAAACCTATATATAATAATTATATTGGTCAATTCGACGATTTGACAACTGTTAACGGCTTTGTTATCGTTATAGTTAAATGGTGCAACTCACCCTAAGTAAACATAATTTATAACAGTTAATAGTAACAGCAGTCGTAAATTAAATTAGGACGAATGAAAATTTAATTAAAAAATATAAACGGTTTTATCGCACAGTCGTTTCATCTGATTCATGAGATGGTTTATGGTACCATTAATCCATCTTGGCACCAGAACCTCTGTTTTCACATTAACATGCGCAAGCGGTGCGCGTCTTTGGTGCGCAGAGTGCGGGGCAGCTCTAATACAGTTCTGACGATGATTGCTAGCAGATTTTGTCCTTATATCGGACAATGCTGTAGGCAGACATGTTGCTTCAGTAATGTCCGGACATATCCGATAGTGTGAATGAGTTTTGTTGTGTTAACCGACTTCAAAGGGGAGGAGGTTCTGTGTTCGACTGAATGTGTTGTTGTGTATTTGCTGTATGGGTTCCTTTGGTTGCCTAAATTAAATGCTTTTTATTTTATTTTATGTATTTACATACCTCTTTATTGTACCTACACCATTACATATACAAAACATTACATATTTATTTTAAAAGACAGTGTATCACCGCGAATCAGGAACTAAACAACAGTGGGAAAGCAGATGAGTTTCAGTCAGTAAAAGTCTTACACTCCCTCTCGCTCTACAATGAGAGGAAGAATTTATTTGAAGATTACTCAATATTCTTCTTCTTAGAGTGTAGATGACAAAACTAATTTTATATTGCTTGCCTGGCTCAGCACCCGGTCACGGCAATGCCGTCTACTGATGCTGTCATTAGATCCCTACGTGACCAGGTGCAGGGCACGTCATGCAGGATGGAAGGTGGGTTATGGTCTGCGATGAGACGCCGCACAAACACTTAGGAACTCCCATCCTGCGCCCAACCTAAGTGCGGGGTCTGTTTAGATCATAATATTAAAAAAAAGGAAAGAGTGAGTGAATACGGTGGTTGAGGTTTTCTGTGTAGGCCAAATAATCTCATTTAAAGAATCTTCTTAGCTTTGAAGACTAGTTATATGCTAAATGCCATTATCTTCCATAACCCACAAGCAGAAAGCTCAAACTTCCTGCTATCGCATATTTACGATCTAAATTAATATTCATCATCTCGGAACACCGCATTAAATTAAATCACATCATATCATATACGAACATAAATCATTATTACCAAAGTTTCGAGGGAAATGAAATGCCATAAGTTGGAGACGAGGAGAAACTTAGCGGAGTTGTTCGATCATTTATTATATCGGCGATAAGACGGTAGGTACAGTCAACAGCAGGTATAACATGTAAATGTAAAAATCTGTGTTTCCTGATAGCTACAACTTAGGAGTCTTTAAGTCGAGAGTGAATAAGTTTCTTCTAGGCAAGCGTGCTTCATCGTCGACCACATCATCGCTTACCATCAGGTGAGACGGTAGTCAAACGCAAGCCTGACAATAATAAAAAATAAAATAATAAGGAAAAAAAGAAAGAAAACTATTTTTTATTACACACAATGTAGTAACAACATGTAGACACTAATGATTATTAAAAAAAAAAGAGACAACTAACAATGCGTGTCTCACGGTAAGGCTCTTCGATACGACTCGCATTGTGAGGAGGTTCTTGTCTCTGGAGCCCTAACCACCGGGAGCTTGGACCCTGCTCCTGTCACCGGCGGACTACTATTTTTTACATTTTTAAATGTTTTAAGAAATATCAATGTAGATAAATCAGCGACTGCCCCGCAAAATATTTGTCATTATGTGACATGAAACGACATACATTTTCACTTTTTTCATAAAACCGCTCTTACGCGATTATGACGTTATTACACGTTTTCCGTTACATATTTTGGAAACATAGATATCTTGTGGATATTATCTAGACTTCTATTGAAATCAATTTATTAATTGTGTAAGACTAATCCAGTTAAGACCTCTAGTCTAAGATCCGATTAAGAACGACCTTCACCGGTCTGTTTAATGGATGAAACTTATTTTATGATAAATTTAGTATATTAAATCATATAACGAGGGTGGGTTGCCTAAGAAATTCCTGGCCAGACTATTATTAATTAAAAATTGAAAATTGACTTTTTTTTTAGAAAAATGTACAACCGTTATTCATACCAAATTTTTTTGCAAACAACCCTATATCATCGTATTCGTAATAAAACAGCGTTTATTTTGATATAGAATTTGTTGTACATCAAAAACCTGTTTATACCTGGCAACCCATAGTTATGCCAGGAAACAAATAGGCAACCCAACATTTTTATGTTCAAAAGGCTTCATACTTTCGGTTACTATTTTTATTCGTTAAACGCACCGTTGCATTATAAAAAAAAAAATGTTTGGCCAGGAATTTCTTAGGCAACCCACCCGCGTTATATTATTTAATATACTTAATTTATCATAAAATAGGTTTCTTCCATTAAACAGACCGGTGAAGGTCGTTCTTAATCGTATCCTCTACTATCTGAAAATCTGTTATTTTGCATGAACTTTGACTGTACTCAATCAAAACCGTACTCAAAATTTAAAAAATCGACAAAATATAAGAATAAAAGCCTTGCAAATTTAATCAAAATTTTGAGTGACGACAATTTATTTCAAAAACTTTAAATAAAAAACGTATTTCCTGAAACAAGTTTTATGAAATATTCGATTAAATCACAGAATTACTGAATGCTAACAGAGTTTTCAGATGTTATTTCTCTTTTTTCGTGTTTCTTCTTCATCAAGCATCGCGTTGGATTGCGTTATTATGAAGCAAAAAACTTTTAAACCATGTTCGATGTTGACGATAGGCTAGTGGAAAAGCAGCCCCTTAAACCTAGTAGGCTTATTTCTAAAGAGTCATTACAAAGATCAAGTCTTGTCGATGTAACGGCTGCAATGAAGTATGTTGTTATTAGGACAATTAGTGGCGCTACAAACGTGATATTATAGTAAATTAATACAGACACCGCACCCAGGTTGGGCGCAGCAAAGACAATCTCCACAGGTGGGGGTTCTCGGATGGTTCCGATCTTCAGTGTTTGTGCGGCATCTCTCCGCAGACCATGTCCCATCTTCCGTTCTGCGTCACGTGCCCTGTTGCCTGCTCACGTAGAGACCTAATGACAGCATCAGCGGACGGCATTGCTGTGGCCGAATTCTGGGCCAGGCAAAGAAGAATTTAACTCATTTTGCCATCGATATCATTGATATCTAAGAAGAAGATTAGCTTTTATTGTCTGTGCGATAAAAGAACCGTCGTGGCCGAAAGTGAAAACAACATTAAAGATTTTAAGTAGCAACCCAACCCAGCCATCTGTCAAATGCCAAACGTCATGTCATGTTGACAGAGGGTCTGTTTATTATGTTATTTTATTGTGATTTTTAATTAAAATCTTCATAAATGTGATAAAAAATTTCACTGAGCTGCAAGGGAAATAATATTTAATATATTACAGTTTTGCCAAAGATAACAAATGGCAAATCACACCATTATTGATCAAAACAAAGTCACGAACTTGGTAAACATTGGTATGCTGTTTTTTTGGTACGTAACACTTTTATTTTAATGTTTTTAGACTTCCTAGGTAAACTTCTGTCCCTGTTATCTCCAAATATATATAAATTAAACGGAAATTCATATAAACATGACGATATTTGTTTATTTTGTTTTGGTCAATATTTTCGATGGCTAGTATAAAGAGTATTGATACTTTAAATTTTTAATGCATTTCGACTGACTTAGAATATTTCTTTTCAGGCTTGAGTAAGGATACAGTAACTAAAATAAAAAAGGGCAAGTGCGAGTCGGACTCGCGCACTGAAGATTCTGTACAAATTTACCTATGAAATCAATTCCCGAATTGAGTTACGAAGATTTTTCCGAATTGCAAACAATTTTTTTTTTTGTGGCGGATCTACAAATTTACAATTTTCAGATTTTTCCCTGTACTTGTTCTATGAGACCTTGATTTATGCCAAATTTCAGGATTCTAGGTCAACAAGATTCACCCTATGAACTTTGATTCCCTTGAGTATAGAAATATACGTTTTTTTGCGACATAAACGGCCGTATCTTTTTTTTTTCGTTAACTCAGAAGTCTGATTTTTTCACAACTTCAAAAGACCGCAGACTTGAGGTTATGGTTTTAATTTTAACTCGATACCTCCAAGCGTTCTCGAGTTAAAGGGTCTTAACAGATAAACAGACGGACAACCAAGTGATCCCAAGGATCTTATATGCGAGATGGTCCCTTACAGGCTAAGTAGATTTTTTACGAAGCAACATTACAAATTCTGAAGTGTACTTTATTTTCATAGTCATTAAGTTCATATTTTTCATTGATTAGCAAAAGGGAAAAATGTACTGAGGAAGACAACGAGAAAGGGGTAGTGTGTCCCATTTTTACCTTTATATTTAACTAGGGTAAACATAAACTTGCTGCTAGCTACAATATTCCAGTCAGTGATAATAGACCGATCCTAGTCAAAGTGATAGAACCATTTTCGTTGGAACTGGGTAAGTGGTCGTTGGTGGAACCTACCTCGATAGGCAGTACAGCAGTTTCTTCACGCTATTTTCCTTTACCGGTTCGTGTTTGCATTTAAATGTTCATCATCATTACAATCGAAAGACGTCCACTGTTCGACATAAGCCTCCCCCAGGTATCGCCACAATTAACGGCATTACGCAAAAACTTATAAACGGATGAATTTAATGATAAACGTTGCAATAATATAGCTTATAACCACCATACATATATTTTTTTCACCATATATATATTTTTGCTAAGTTTCATCACGTGAGCAAGTTCAATAAATAGGCTACTAATATTATAAAATTAAATGCGAAAGTTTGTGAAGATGGATGGAGGTACTCGTATGTATGGATGTGTCGCGCAAAAACTTCTAGTCAGATGAACTTAATCATAAACATTGCAATAATATAGCACATAAGCATAAGCTTTGCAGTTTCATTAGGTGAGCAAATTCAGCCAATAGGATAACTTTTACTATAGGGTGAAGCCGCTGGAAGAAGCTAGTCTAACATAGTTTCAAAATATCAAGATTTAACAGTCGCACTATAATGACGTCACAATGTTGCTTACATAACAAAAACGATATTTATCTACAGCAGCGCCCTCAAATCCCACGATGGTTTACTTTCCGCACAGACTCTAAAATATGTACAGAAAACGAAATAAAGGAAATCTACACTAATATTTTGTTTGTAGAACGTAGTCTCTAGAAGTACAGTACCCCTAGCCAAGTTGCTAATCTGCAATAGTTAACGCTTGTAGAAAGCTTCAAATGTACGAGAATGACGTCGTCGTCGCTCAGTCACGTGGTCAGAACAAAAGAATTGGCGGCAAGGTCAACTTGAAGCGTTCGGCGCAAGCGAAACGTTTGTAACATGGCTAGGGGGGCTGGTCCGATTGCTAAAATTTTTTTACTGATAGAAAGCTGCTTTATTCCTGAGTGACATAGGCTATATTTTATGTACGCGGGCGAAGATGCGGGCAAAAGCTAGTAATATAATATATAATAAAGGTTTGTGGGACTTTACACCCTGTTTCACAGACCTCTAAACACTTCCGTTGAAAACGGGTCCGTAACGTTACTTCGAGAGTCAGAGATCAAGGTCAATGATCTTGAGGTCAGGGTCACATTCGTCTCTCCATGTTTCCCTACGCTTCTAGTTCCCCATCCTACCGAATCATGAAGGGATGACATCGATTAATAAATATCCGATGAATCGTTCAGTCGAAGTAGTGTTTGGCGATAAGAGGTTGTTTCGCAATAAATTCTATTCGATCAATTGTTTTACCATTTGACTCTCCAAGTAATGTTACGGGCCCGTTAAAAACGGAGGATCTTTGAACTAGACGGGTGATCCGGGCAACCGGCCAACTAACTTTCAGTTTGTTACAAAATATTGGCAGTATGCGTTCTCAGATGTCTAGTCTTCTCCATATTTAGGTACGGGGTTGAGACTTCCTCCCTCCTTGCGTCGTATTCCTCAATGCTGAGGGTCGTGCCCTCCCTGTTTCATCACTCTAACCCTTATGATATTCCTCCATCTGTTAGGTTGAGACTTTGACGTTAAAAAAGGCGGACCGTGACCGCGTTGATGCCTTCGAGATGTAGTATTGGAGGAAAATGCTTGGAATTCTCTGGGTTGCTTTCCGTACAAATCTCTCTATCTTACGTGAATTGAACATCAAGATCAGACTGTCGATTACCTGTATGCACGGAGTACTGGAGTTCTTTGGCCACATTGCCAGGAAAAATGGCCACAAGCTGTTCAAGTAGCTCGTCGTAATTGGCATTATTGATAGCAAAGAACTAAGAGGCCTGAGCCCAAAAAGATGGGCAGATCAGGTCCGCTCCACACTGGACATCATGACGTTAAGAATCATCACAGATCGAGAGACACCATCAATAAGAAACTAATCCAGCGAGAACTTCACGACCCTCAGTAACGAGGAATACAACTCAAGGAGGAGGATCATCAACATCATCATTTCAGCCGATAGACGTAAACTGTTAGACATAGGCCTCCCCCAAGTGTCACCATAATGAAAGGTCCTGCACCTCCCGCATCCATCGTATTCCCGTAACCTCCACCAGGTCATCGGTCCACCTTGTAGGAGGCCTTCCAACGACGCGTCTTTCGTTACGCGGTCGCCACTCCAGAAACTTTCGGCCCCAACGGCTATCTGTTCTGCGAACAAGGTACCTGCCCATAGCCACTTAAGTTTGGCGATTCTTCGGGCTATGGCCGGTAACAACCCATGCTCCTGCGGATATCTTCATTTCTGATGAGGAGGAAGATGCATTCTCAGAATGGAATCTGGATTCCTTAGCTACTTCTGATACTGACTGTACCTACTGCCTGGAGCTAAGTAAGAAAATGAACTGCGATACCAATGATGAATGGTCTGCTATTCATTCTGTTACAAGAATTCAGTGTGCTTTTATGAAGTAATCGAGGACTTTTGTGTTTGGCGAATTGATTAATGAATTATATCGTACAAACTTCAAGATGATGTTCATTGATTGGGCTGAGGGATTGTTTGAAAGAGCCATTGTGGAAATAGAACGCTAAGGGCAACAAAAGAATCACGGTGTATTTTAGTCAGTAAAAGTCTGACACTACCTCTCATTCCACCTAGAGTGGGATAAGTTTTTTTATTATTATTATTAATAGGCTCGCGTTTGACCACCATCTCACCTTTTTTTTTTATGGTGGGAAAAATCATGCATTGACATCCCTCGCCCTTGGGCGGAGCAGGAGATAGTGTCAGACTCTTACTGACTAAAAGACCCACCCCGTTCCTTCTAGCCTTCATACCGGGGCTCGAGCGCCCTTTCGGATAACCCTGGCCCCAGTAGGCTTCGACCCGGCTGGGTCCCTGCTGTTGCTGACAACTCTTTGAGGCGCGCGGGAACAGTGCGCGCCGTCGACGACTTGGGCTTGGTCCGGACAGTTACCGGACGGCCGGACAGTGAGCTACCCATTGCTCACTGTCCGCAAGCCCGCGTCTACGTTAGCCGGAAATCGGGATCAGAATCCCGGCGACGGCGGCGGCGATAACGCCGTTGCCTGATGCGTTTGGCCTCCTCCTTTGCGAGCATTACTGCTTCGCAGAAGTCGGCGACCGCCTGCCACTCCTCCTCGCCCCGGATCATGGCCTCAACCAAGGCCCGGCGCGAGACGTCTCCGCTGCCGATCGCCCCCACGAGGGCACGGCGATGCTCCGCCCAAGCAGGGCATACCTCGACTGTGTGCTCCACCGTGTCCTCCGGGCGTTCCGCACAGTGGCGACACCCGGGCGTCACTTCCGCATGAATCGAGTGCAGGAAACTCCCGAACACCACCATCTCACCTGATGATAAGCGATGATGTGGTCGACGATGGAGCACGCTTGCCTAGAAATAACCTATTCACTCTCGACTTAAAGACTCCTAAGTTGTAGCTATCAGGAAACACAGACTCCGGCAGGGAATTCCACTCCTTGTCTGATTTTTGGTGATATCCTACCAATAAATAAAGAAAAAGAGATATAATGTACGATGATGAGATGAAAACGACTGTCACACCTACAAGCATGTGTATATACATATATATACATAAAAATATTTCTACCTATATCCGTTATAGATTACGAAACCAACCGATGTACCCCAAACCGAATTCATTAGAAAGGAAAATAAAATACTTAAAGAAATAAAAAAAAAAACATTTTAGGGTACCGTATCCGAAGGGTTAAATGGGATCCTATTACTAAGTCCGTCCGTCTGTCTGCTTGTCCGTCTATTTCTCATGAACTGTAATAACTAGACAGTCGACATTTTCACAGATGATGTATTTGTGAAGCTATAAAAACAAACATTAAAAAAGAATAAAATAAATATTGAAGTCCTATAAAACAAACTACGTTCACTACACTTTTTGCTAAAGAAAGGTAAGGAACCCTTCATGCGCAAGTCCGTCTCGCAATAGGCCTGTTTTTTTCAACAAAGAAGGAAAATTTATTTCTTTTTTTTTAGCGTAGCAGCATAAGCTTGGTAACCACTAGTTATGAATAAAAGATAAAAACTAATTTAAGATTTGAAAAGAAAGAATTTTGTGAGATGAGATTGCGACGGCTGTCACTGACAGACGTGAGTAATCCTATGTAGCAATGTAAAATACTAATTTGATAGGAATAAACCAGAAAAAAAAACCCTAGAAATAAACCCTAAAAATCAGAACTCAGATCAGAGAAATCAGAAACGTTTATTTCAAATAGACCAGTTACAGGCACTTTTGAATTTTCAAAATGTCGGTCAGTCAGACAAGTGAAGCTAAATTGCACGTTCCAAAGGGTAGATCTCTATGGAGAAGAACGTGCAAGAAACTCCATGGACACTCTTTTAAATGATATTTAGTTACATGAATCTTCGTTACATATTTCTTTTTGCTTCTAGAGTTAATGCGTATAAAGTCTTTCATTATCTCCAGCCCCTACAGTACTTACCTACCTCCTATATGAAACCGGGTAAGTACTCCTTTAGATTATAAATGTTCGATGAGATCTATAAAGTACCCATCCCGTCCTTATGAAATACCAATCTGTGCCAAGGGTGCCAAACTACCCTTAAGCTGTCCGCTCACGTCCGATAATCGGTGACCGATTTTTTGTAGTGGGAAAATAGAACACACTGATAGCATCTAGCAATAATGAGTCAGAAATATACAGAACAATGTTATATATTGTTCTGTATACTGACCAAATTGTAGGACCTGTGCGTTGCACTATTGCTATCAGTGTGTTCTATTTTTCTCCTACAAAAAATCGGTCACCGATTATTATCGGACGTGGGCGGACAGCCTTAAACATGTCGAAATACGCGAGCCGAATTTCAACCAATACCAGTTGATACTTATAAGAAGACATAAGGAAAAAGTCTCGAAGAATATGTAGCTTACCGAAAATGCAAATGAGAATCGTCAAAATAATATTTTCTTTTAGAGAGCGACCGATGGTTTGGTTTAGGTTTCGGCCAAAAAGAGGCCGAGTATTCGGCTTGACTGAAACTAGCGTGACTGCGCTGACGGTTCCAAAGATTTTATATATCCTACGTTAAACAAGATTCTTGGACGATTGTGATAGTGATTGTGACATTTCATGCACATTTCATTTTATGCAATATTCGATTTATTCGATTTTTACTCTTTTTTTTACATTTTTTTTTTCATTCATTAAAATTATAAAAATACAATGTGAAATTAAGGTTTATTACATAAATAATCGTGAATTTATCGAATTATTTGTGTGGAAAATTATATCAAAAAAAAGATAATTGAAAAATAATTCATATATGCCAGTTGATTCTGTCTTTTAATCATACCCTAGGGTAATGGAATATAAAAAAACACACGTTTATTTATACCAAAATATAGATAACAATAACCGTATCGAATATATCTATATATCAATTTTTCTGTAAATAAAGTGTCGTGGATGGCCTAGTAGTTAAAGCATCCGCCTCTGTGCATGAGGTTACGTTTTCGAAACCAGGTAAGTACCAAAGTGAATTTTTCAATACATGAGTACTTTTGTAAATTTATCTACGGCATTACTGACACCCTGTTCTTCAAAAAACACGTGAGTCCGTTAACCGTGACTATCATTCGTGGATCTTTCACAGTCGTTACAGGTAATCGGACACCAGAAAGTCTGATCATCAGTCTATCCAAGGTGTCTCGTGTTGCCCAGTAACTGAGGAGTGAGTAAAAAAACGGATATTCGACCGCATCCAGTAAGACTAGAAGCCGACCCCGAGATAGTTGGGAAAAGGCTAGGAAGATGATGTGAGTTTTCCTGTTACTGCGTTAGTTTCGGTTTCAATTACGGCCGAAACTGAAAGCGGCGCCGAAAATTCGGTTACAGTCTCGGATTCGGCTACAAGTCGTGTTTAGATCGGTCACTTTTCTCTTTTAAAATATATTAATTTATTCTTCTTTAATATATTCTCTTTTTGTAATGTTTGCAATATGTGCAAACATTATAAAAGTGTAGTGTGTGTAGTGTATTGTGTTTGTGTGTGTCTTTTTGCGCTTTTTCCAGCAAATAAAATCTTTTTCTTTCTTTCTTTCTTTTTAGACGATTACCCGTATAAAACTCAAGACATGTCAACGAAAACTCAAGCTGCCATAATTGTCTTTCACCTCTACAGTCGGTTCTCAGACATCTTTTAAAAAGAAACTCTTACAAAGAAAAGATCTTTTAAAACCAACCACATCTTTTAACGAAAATGAGGGTGCTTATCTGTTGAAACAGGGGAGCGGAGCGGAGCTGAACGAGGAACAGCTTTGGTAACACGTTGACCTACATTATTCACTTTTGTTTGGTTGCATTTTTGTCAGTTATCGCAACAACAGAAAAATTAATTTTGGTATATCCGTACGTGTCAAGTAGTTTTATGTAAAGAATCTATGTACAAAATTTCATGACTTTATCATGAAAAATCACTAAGTTATAAGCTTGTTACAGTAGGCACAACTGATCTTGAGCGCTCGGCGTCAGAGTGGGGCTCGCTTTGCGCATTCCATACATTGGCGAGCCAATTGTCTTCGTTGTTAGATACATGCAGCAAAGCAGGGAACGAATCATGAGTGACGTCTATGACGCGATGGCGCGGTGAGCCAATCGCTGACACTCCCCGCCCCCGCGTCTCACTTCTAAAGAGACCGAATATTTGACTTCTGCGCAACCGCTCAAGATCCGCTGTGCCTACTATATATCAGCAAAAAAAACACAGCCACCAGGCCATCCAGGTGACTGAGGTGTAGTTTTCCACTTGCACCCAAATGTTTACTTGCGCCAAATGCCTGCTATGACCTGCCGTAGTGTCGGTGATGTCCAATTTGTAACCTTTTAAAACATTTAAAAAAAATATATAACATAGTTTTTACTATTGGAATCCATTCAGTTACTGATTCTGAACAAATTATATTCAGGCTTCGCATAAAGTAAAAATAATGTTGTAGATATATTATCATTCCTGAATTCCCTGAAGTAATAAACAGCTGAGTATAGTACCTCGCCCTATAAGTTACTAGCTTCTGTCAGCGGATACGCTCGCATAAAAGTAGAAAATTATCCATAAGAGAGAACATTTCCAGTATAAAAAGGGTATGGTCTAGCCGTGTACCAAATTACAACCTAATCCGTTCAGCCGTTTGAGCATTAAGGAGTAAAAAACATACACACGTACAAAACTTAAGCATTTATAAAATTAGATGTGACAACTAAGTCCTGTTATAATGGGAAGCTATACCTATTTATTTTAAACACAAATCACTATGAATGATGAAGGATATCTATATATATAAAAATGGAGAAAGACAAAAGACAGAAAGAAAGAAATACATTTATAACGTTTATTGGTGACTCAAAGAGAACAAACAACTAAATAAAAAAATATATATTAACTATCATTAACATAAAATAACCAAAATAAAATATAATAATACGAACATTAAAAAAAGCACTGTGCGAGGCCCAAAAAGGTTCTTATCTCAGCCTGAGCTGCAATATTTAAAAATAAATAAAAACAGAGTGAATATGGATGGACTGTGTTAAAACCTGATATGGTTAAAAAGACCTACTTAAAACAGAAAAGGCAAAAATATATGTTTTAATATTTGTTAAAGGGTTTTCAGCCTGTGTAACGAAATTAAAAATAATATGAAATGTATGACGATCGTCTACAAATAGAATAAGATAATTTGTAAACAGTAATTTAAAATTATTCTGCAGCAAGATCGTTCATTGCGGCGACACTTGGGGGAGGCCTAAGTCTAACAGTGGACATCTATCACCTGATTGATGATGATGATGTAACATAAAAATGCCACAATAAAGACCTTGAAAAATTAATCAATAGATAGAGTATGTTAGAAAAAGACATGTTACGCTGAAGTCATTCATTGAGATAAAGACAAGCAAATAATGCTGATGATGACGCAAAACCCAATAACACTTTGTCCACCACAGAAATCAAACCCCAGGGTCCACTCAGCAGTAAAGCCTTTTTTTAGGCGGGAAATCATCTAATGACACCTCCCGCCCTTGGGCGGGGCAGGAGGGCTTTAACAGAGAAGAGGTGTCGGACTTTTACTGACTAAAACCCGCTCCTGTTCCTTTTTTGCATTCGTTCCAGGGTTCTCTTTCGTATTGCTCATCCCCCAGTAGGCTTCGACCCTGCTAGGTCCCTACGGATGTAGAGGCACGCGTAGAACATTACGCGCCGTCGACGACTTGGGCTCGGTCCTAACGGTTATAGGACAGTTGGAGGGCGAGAGAACCATTGATCGCCGTCCGCAAGCCCGCGCCTACGGTGGCTGGAAATCGGGATCGGAATCCCGGCGGTTGAAACGTGAGGGCCGTTGCCTCACGCGTGCGGCCGCCTCCTTTGCTAGCATTACTACGTCGAAGAAGGAGGCGACCGCCTGAGCAGTAACGCTTGTGATCATAAAATCCAGCAAAACAGTTTATTTATTCATTTAATCTTCATTTAATTCATTAGAAGCATTTCGAGGCGCTAAGTAAAATAAGGTTCAACTCAACGATGAGTTCGTTTTCTTGTCTCATGAATTAGAAATCGAGTGAGTTCGAGATCTTTTATTTATTAGGCAAATAAAGGAAAGTGTTCGAGGTTTTGGGTTCTCCATAAAAACCGTAAATTCTAATGAAACATTGAAATGGAACCGTATTTCTCTATTTACGACGTTGGAGTACCTCTATCATGCAATAGGAAGGTTGACATCAATCGCAAATATATATAAAAAGTAGTGATGCGAATGTGGTTTGTACCGAATACGAACTTCGGCTGTGAATATATCTTATTACAAAACTTCTACTTACAGTTAAATTAACATTAAATTGAACAATGGCCCCCAAACTAGACAGCTACTTCAAGTCAAACAGAATAAACACCCCTGCCTACCGCATAGATTTATTGCACTAGTGGTTACAAAACTTATCGAGCGACAACCGCTTGATAACTTTGGACAGTTGAACAAGATCACGTAGTTTTGGCTCGCCAACTATGCCCCTCGAGAATTCGGAAACTTTCGTGGGTATGATTTAATCGTGAGATCGGTAATGTGGGATTTTGTGGTGCCTTTGTGTATACTAAGATCATTTCTGTGCAGAATTAGTGTTACTGTTTTTACCCGACTGCAAGAAGGGTTATGTTTTTCGCGCGTATCTTGTATGTTTGTAAGTATGTAATATTCTTTATTACCTCATATCTTCCAAACCGCTGAACAGAATTTTATAATTAACATATCGTTAGATTCGTCTTGATAACCCAAGTGTTCTTAGATAGGTGACGTTAAAAAAAAAACAACATATCGACTGTGAGATGCTATATGTTAGAGTAAATAAAAAAATTTTTTTTTTTTTAATTCTGCAATATGGGTGTCAAATTAAAGAGCTTTTCATGAGGATTTCAAAATGGTGTGTCATGACCATATTAAAAAAAAGTACAACAGGAAATTTATGTTATTTATTTTGTACTGAGGCGAATGCCTAGGTCGGTTTTTGAACTTTATTGTGATTTTTTGAACTAGATTGTGACAGTTTGGTTGTAGACAGCTTATAAAATCTACCAGTTCTGGTTATGATTAAATGGTGTCACTATAATCGTATAAAATAACAATAAAAAGCGAGGGTATACAAACTTAACTATTTTACTGTCCACGCACACGGGCTTCAAAAAAACGCCGTTTCAACATTCTTTTTGAGGCGGCTTTTTTTTGTGGCTCGTGTGCGGCGGTGCCGCCACAAAAAAACGCTTGAAGCGGCTTCAAGCTTCCCGGACACAAGAGGTGTCGCGCGCGTTTTGCGGCCGCTTCTAGCTTTTTTTGTGGCCACTTTTAGCGTTTTTTTGAGGCCCGTGTGCGGGGACAGTAAATAGTTCGGTTCGAAAATCGAGTCTCGAAGACTTTTTCGAATCGTATCAAAGTAATTATTTTGTAATGCAACTAGAAGTGTCTCTTATCGACATTTTTCGGTCATCAAAGGCTCAAAAATAAAAGTTTTTGTATCCGACTATTTTTAAATGCATTTAATTTTGTACTGTTAAAGCTATTTTTTTTTATTCAGTGACATTTATGTGATAAATAATATAGTAAGTCAAAGCAATTATTTCCTAAAGGAGGGTGTTTCGCCTTTATAATTCTATTAAATAATAATATATAAGTTATTATTTTAGAAACGACCCCTCCATGAACCATATTCATTTTGGAATGATAGTACTCATAATAAACTTTTATGTGAATATAATTTATTTTGGTTCACTGTGCGCGTCTATGCTATACGGAAAAATATACTCCGCAATCGAGAACGAACGTATATATTTTTCTCGTTGTTCGTGGATGATTGAAACATAAGAAGAAGATTGATCGCGAAGTAGATTTTCTCCGTGCTACAGACCTGAGTATTATAAAGACATTCACATCCACACAATCCTGGAAAAAGGACAGACTGACAGATGTACAGACTGAGATACGGACAGATGGACAAAAAAGTTATCCCAGATTCCGTTTCTGTCTACAGAGGTACATAACCCGAACAAGACATATTCCAAGAACCTAATTATAGTCGTAACTAGATAACTTCATACCTACATCAAAGTAAGTCAAGTAGTTTAGAATACCTAAGTAAACAGGTAAACTGATACTGTTATAAAGATTTGTATGTTTGTTGTTTGTAATTTAAATAAAATAAAGACTACCAGATCAATTTTAAAAATTATTTCACCTAGGAAATAGTAGTTTATTATTGAGTGAAATAGGAATGCGGGTGAGGCCACTGGTAGAAGCTAGTATTAAATAAATTCCAGAAGTCCCTTGGCATACTAAATCACCCCAACCACACACCAGTCAGTATTAAAAACAATATTGAATGTCACTACAAGAAGCCTTCTATATTTTATTAAATTCCTAGTTTTCATATTCTTCTCTGACAGCAATATATACGCTTATGTCATTTGTCTGTGGTACTACTATAGTCATAAACTAAACCATTTCATAATATATGTAGTGTTGTAAAAATAAGCGCTCAGAGTCGAGCGTTGAGCGCTGAGTCGACGCTATTGAGCGTTCAAGACTCGAGCGTTAAACGCTCGAGCGTTTAGGACTCGTGAGCGTTGAAGACTCGGGGGCTCGACGCTCGAGTCGCGCGCTCGAGCGTCGAAGCGTTAACATTTTTACTGGGGGTATATTAATAATTTTATTTGACTAGAGGGAAATCTTTAATCATTGTGATGCATGACGTGCTTTAGATGCACTTCGACTCAAATCTTTTGTGTTTATAATATATATTTTCGAAACACAAAAGATTTCTATAATTTATCATTATTTTATAATACACCGTTAAATTTTAATTGTTTTAATCCCATGGAGGGTCGATCCGGTACATGAAACACTATCGATTTGTAAAGATAAAATTAAAAAATGAAGTAAGTACCTTTTTTTTGAAAAAAAAAAAAGGTACTTTCCTCAGCCAAAATCTCGATTTCAATGTCTGACGAATCGTCAGCTAGATCAGACTCGAGCTCCCTCAAGCCTCCCCCAAGTGTCGCCATAATGATCGGTGCCCACTGTTGGACATAAGTCTCCCCCAAGTGTTGCCATTAGGCGCTATAATGACTGATGCCAACTGTTGGGCATAAGTCTCACCTCTCCATAATGACATATGCCCACTCTTGGACATAAGCCTCCTTCAAGTGTCACCATTTAGGCGCTATAATGACTGATGCCCACTGTTCGGCATAAGTCATTATAGTGAGGGGAGACTTATGCCCACTGTTGGACATAAGCCTCGTCCAAGTGTCGCCATTTAGGCGCTATAATAACTGATTCCTACTGTTGGGCATAAGTCTCCCTTCGCTATAATGACCTATGCCCACTGTTAGACATAAGCCTCCAAGTGTCGCCATTTAGGCGCTATAATGACTGATGCCCACCGTTGGGTATAAGTTTCCCCCTCACTATAATGATCTATGCCCACTGCTGGACTTAACCCTCCCCCAAGTGTCGCCACCTAGGCGCTATAATGATTGATGCCCACTGTTGTACATAAGTCTCCCCTCACTAATGACCTATGCCCACTGTTGGACATAAGCCTTCTCCAAGTGTCGCCATTTAGGCGCTATGACTGATGCCCACTGTTGGACATAAGCCTCCCCCAAGTATCGCCATTTAGGCGCTATAAAGATTAATGCCCACTGTTGGACATAGGCCTCCCCCTCGCTATAGTGACCGATGTCCTCTATTGGACTGTCCAGGCGCACTAGTTTATGAGCCTATGTCCAAGTTGGACATAGGCTCATAAACTAGTGCGCCTCACCATCAGATTGCATCACTGCTTACCATCAGGTAGGATCGCAGTCAAGCGCTAGTTTATATTAATTTAAAAAAAGTACGCATTTGAAAAAATCAAACATGAAATTTTCGGTTCTTTTGATGTTTTTCCGTTTTTTTTCGGGTTTATTGGAAAAATACATGAAATTTATACTTTATAAATTTCTTGAAAGTTTCGAATGTTACATTGAATAAACAACAGTATTGGAAAGGAACGGGAATTCTGCCTGCTTTTTTCAACGCTAATCCCGAAGGAAGTGATAAAACTTTCTATAACAAATAAAAACCACGCAGATAAAACCGCAGGAATAACATATACAATGAGTGGTTAGTATTAGACTGATTTGTACTTCACCTATTTTATAAAGGCTCGTGCTCAAGCTCGAGTCGAGCGTCGAGTCGGCGCTATTTATCGAGCTTTTTTTTCTAAACGCTCAAGCCAGCGCTCGAGCGTTTTCAAACTGACTCGAGTCCCGACTCGAGCGTTTTTAAACTGCTCGAGTCCGGACTCGAGCGTTTTTACAACACTAAATATATGGCATTCTTGACTATATTGAAATGCGTAGCAGATATGGCTACGCGTGGTCTACGAGCGTAGCACGTAGCGTTGCTACGACGTTTCGTAGCGCTACGCAGAATTTTAATTTAGCTGATTTGCTGGTAACTTGGCAGGTTTTTTTCATTGATCGTCGAATCAAAAATGGATTTTAGTTATCATACACGGTAAGTGCCGGAACGATTGAAAGAGTAACCGTGTTCTTAGAACGCAAATGGCAACTGAAGGACATAGGTGGGTTTAAGTCAGTAAAAGTCTGACAACTCGTTCCACCATAGAGATCTCAAAAAAAACACATATACTTCGTGAGCACATTACCAACCTATACCAATGCTAGATGATGATTTTTCTATGTCATATTTTTAGATGATTTTTTTAATTATATTTAAGTATATCCTCTCATATGTGGCGCCCGCTAGCGCGCACGGTCACCACTTTGTGGGCAACTGGCGAACTATTGGCGATAATTTTGGCGCGTCTCATTAAAACGACGATATCTTCGAATCTGCGTTAGCTAGCTCGCTACCAGTTATATCATTAGAATTGTTATTAAATTACCTAACAGGATATAGTAATTGTAAAGTAAACTTTAATAAATTACACTTCTTTGTGACCATGATGAAATTTCCCATCGACTAAAATTCTGAACTTCCAATAAAATAAGACATTAATGAGTGTCTAAGATTTTCATGCGTACATTAGTCTGTTAATGATAGATTTTTTTGTTGTGTTTAGTAGCTAACTTAAAATAATAACGTTTTATCTAACAACTAGCTTTTACCTGCGGCTTCACCCGCATACAAAAAATATAGCCTATGTCACTCAGGAATCAAGCACCATTCTATCGGAGAAAAAATTTTAGCAATCGGTCCAGTACCCCTATCCAAGTTGATAATCTTTTAATGCTAGTAGAAAACTTCAAATGTACGGGAATGACGTCATCTCAATGCTCATTCACACGGTCAGAATTAAAGTATTGGGGGCGTGGCCAACTCGAAGCGTTCGACGCAAGCGAAACGTTTGTAACTTGGCTAGGGGGCAGTACTTCCAAAGATTACCTCCTACAAATAAAAAAAGACGTGTGGCACTCGGGGACTGCCGCGGTAAAGCTATTGCATAGCATTTTTATCAACTTATGCAATTATAATTATTTATTTATATTATTTATGCAGTATTTTTTTTCTTTGTTTTTTTTTTCTTTGATATTAATTGAAGTTACACTTTCACACATTGAAATGAATTTTTATTGATTGTTCACTCATTTTTTTTCTTATCGGTCACCACGCTCAAAAAAACAAATGAGTGGGGGGTGTTAGGTTATTTTCGTTACGGAATTTCTGGATTCGGTCTCCACGCTCAAGGCCCGTGATAGAAGCTATGCAATAGCTTAAAAAAACATAAAAAACAATCTTGACCTCTGTGTAATATAAGTGTAGATAACAGTTTTGTTTCCTTAATTGAACAAATTTGTAATAAAAAGTAAATATCGTACTTTCTAGATAACCTAAGAGGCATAGCTTTTATTCCAGTCAAGAATATTCCGCACCCAAAGCGACTCGAAAACTTATTACCCTTTCTTATTCAAACATTAAATTGATTCCCTCATATCTCAGGCACACATTTTTCAAACGTGTTCCCCGCACTTTGCTGAGAATATTTTAGTTCTATCTACAGCCGCCATCGCCACCGCTGAGCTCGTTGCTAAGAATATGCAGTGCGTATATACACACGTCATAGCTTTTTTTTCAGTGGTCATCCAATAACATCGGGAGCGGGAGATAGTGTCAGACTCTTACTGACTAAAAGACCCACCCCGTTCCTTCAATAATAATAATAATAACCCCATCGCCGTATCTCTACGTTGACGTCGTGGTGGGGCTTGCGCGCTCCAGTGAACCCTAAGTCTGTGTCGGTAGTGCTTGCTTAGCCGTAACATGCCTAGGGTGAGGGGCCAGACCAAGAGAGATACAATCCGCAGAGCAGTTTTGTGGCGAACTGTTGGGCATTAGCGATCCCACGGACCCGATCTCCCGGGAGAATTCTTGTTCTTCATCTCCGGCTTGCCTTTATTGGCCGGTCGTAGTGAACACTGACGAGGAACAGAGTTCCCACCTCTCTCTTGCCTTTATTGGCTGGCTTGAGTGGAGATTCGCAAGAGCAAATGCGCTCGGGAGAAGGATGTATAATCCAGTAAGGTGCTGGTAGGGATCTTGACCGTACTTCCGGGATTGTCCTGATAGCCGTGGTATACCTCTCCACTCCTCAAGCACATCAGGATATGTTGCCCTCTTGTTGCTACGTCACTTCGTGCTAGCGACCATTTTGGGGGCCCATTTGTTGAGTGTGCAAGTCACCCCTTGCCTATTTATCGATGGAAGATAAAAACATTGTTTAGGCAGGGGCCATAGTCTTAACATAGTTCCTGGTAACCAGTCCACTTAAGACTCCAAAAACCATACCCTTATATTAGTTTTTCACATGTTGCAATAGTTTCCCTTCAACCGAGGGTTGTCCTTGGATGCACTAGCATAACGCATACAGGGATAATCGCCGGTTGGTACCACGTTCCATTAGAAGCAGCTAAAAGGGCCTCTGCGAGTTGGTTTCGGCTCCTCGTATGCCTTCCAAAGGTCCAGGACCTCATGGTCCTGAGATAAATAAATGTATAAAAATAATAATAATAATTTATTTGCCAGAATGTAGGTATACAAAGTAGTATGATCATAACATTAATATTAAGGCCCCTTTACATCACCCCACCCATCACCCTTTATATCATCTTCTAGCCTTAATACCGGGGCTCGAGCTCCATTTCGGATAACCCTGGCCCCAGTAGGCTTTGACCCGGTTGGGTCCCTGCTGTTGATCTTCCTGTGTACCTAGTTTTATTGTAATCCATTTAGTAATTTTTGCATGAAAAATAAAAATATTTTTTTTTAGGTGGGTATGACCTCTCTCGCTCTTGGGCGGGAAGGCGTATTAGATTTGTAGCGACATCTATGACCCCGCATAAGAGCTACGAAGAAAATACGAAATCCTGCAAAGTTCTCCGCGCGACTTGAACATATACGACAGCCCGAAATCATCTATCGGGCAGTTGCCCACCAGACTATAACACCTGTCTGGTCGGAGAATCCTCCCTTTTCAAAGGAGGTTTGCGGGACTTTACTCACTGTTCCCAAACCTCCAAAGATTTTTACTGACTAAAATGTACTCCTGTTCCTTCTTTGCCTTTATTCCAGGGCCCCCGGGGTTCACTTTCGCGTAACCCACGGCCCCGGAAAGGCTTCGACCCTGGGCCCCTAAGATTTGCTGACATCTCTTTGTCGTACGAGGAACACTACACGTCGTGTTTATAATATTAGTAAGATTCAAATAAAGAATCCCGTTGATTTTAATCAATCAATCATCTAGTTACACTGGCAATCTATCTCAACATGCAATGCGTGAGAATAGGATCGCCCGCCATGTTGTAGCGTCACGATTTACTGTCAAATCGAGGAAATAAATTTTTAAACATTAATTAATTTACGAAAAATTTAATTTATTTATGAACTGTGAACGAAAAAAATTTAATCAGAATCCAGTTCTTCAATTTTACTCATCTCTAAGTTCTTCAATTTTGCCAAAATTTCTTCGATTTGACAGTACGACGAGACGTCAAAACATAGGAATCGGTCCTATTCTCATTTTGGAATGCGTAGTACTAGAAAAAATACTAGACAGAAATAGTTTTCTTCGTGTGAAATAAAACATTTTTCTTTCTACCAAATACCTACATGTGTCAGTTTCGCATTTCGTAATGTAAATAAAACAGAAGCTTTGTTTAACGCGATCCCTTGTGATTTGGCGGTAGAACAACGATTCCCCGAACGGACCATTTTATAGGAATCTATTTTTTATGACTCGATCCTCACGTAAAACTTACAGATGAAAGGTTGTTTGGGACTGAAATGTGCTTAGATAAGTTTTGTGTCGCTTTTTTTCTGTTCTTTTTTAGAGGAATAATAAATTATAGGGTATTAACTTTGAGCTTGTCGCTTTTTGTGAAGCCAAGTATTTTTCGTATTGCTGTCGAAATGTTTGGTAGAGTTACTGTGTCCCTGGAATGCGAAAAGAAAAATCTATTTTACTATTGGGTAGCTGAAGGAACATGGGTGGGTTTTACACAGGAAAAAGTCTGACACGCCGTCTCACTCTACCCTGAGCGGAAGAAAATATTTAATGATTTGAAATAATATCAATAGAAAAATTGAACTATTCATTTTTTGTAGTAGTTGAACACTGATGACGAATGATGGTATTTTGTAGATTTTTTCAAGTAGCTTCTTTGTGTAGTATTTATGTTGTGTTACGCAATTTCTACTATTTACTGAAATGATAAAACACTCGTTTCTGTCAGCGGCTTTGTCCGCGTGAAAGTAGAAAATATAGCCATGTGACATTCAGAGTAAGTATTTTAGGAATCGGTCTAATACTTTGAGTTTATTAGTTACAAACAAAATTAAAAATCCAAAAACACGAAACTTATCTCTTCATATTATTAGTATAGATAAACCCGCCCCGGCTTACATACAAACCTTTCTCATATATATTTTCTTTCATTATTGAAAAACGAGTGAAAATCCGTTGTATGATTTACAAGAATGATGTGAATTTGCAAAGTTTCAAAAAGCTTAATGTATTTTATAAAAAAAAATCCCGCTGCGTCTGTCGGTTTGCGATAAACTCCAAACTACTGATTGGATTTTTACGGGAGTTCTCTTATATACAGAGTGATTTATAAGGACGATTCAGGTGTATAAAACATATATTTATTTACATAACCTAGTGCTTGACTGTGATCCTACCTGATGATAAGCAGTGATGCAATCTTTGATGGTGAAGCGCACTATTTTATTAAGAGCATTTATTCACTCTAGCCTTTTTTTTTTGATGGGAAAAATCATTCTATGACAACCCCCGCTCTTGGGCGGAGCGGGAGATAGTGTCAGACTCTTACTGACTAAAAAACCCATCCCGTTCCTTCAAGCCTTCATATCGGGACCCGGCTGGGCCCCTGCTGTTGCTGACAACTCCTCGAAGACACCTAATTAGGGAAGACCGCTGCAGGCTAATTGTTCCAGTCCTTCAATGTACGGATACTATAATAAAGGAAAGCCGAGAAATTAAAACATTACCGTTACAACGTATTTAATTACCGTGCGATTCTGGGGTGGTTCGCTAGTCTCTCCTATTTTATTAATCGTTCTCCATAAATTCAAGTTAACTAACTTTTCTATTTCATTTAATGCGTTCACAGGTAACGTTCTGAAAATGAATAAAACCTCTTTTATTGATCATATTAATAAAACTACTTTTCCCCCCCCCCCCCATAAAAGTTCTTCAATCGTCAAAAGACATAATAAAAAGGCTTTAGCTATACCGATAAAGACCGGCTATTACGTAAAGGTAATGGCGTAATTCGAGACGCAGCTTAATCCAGCTCTTAAGTGCCTGATATATGAGCCCTTATGAGTTATAAGTAGGGAGGAACTGGGATACTGTTTATGAGCCTAATAAAGGGTACATCTGAGTTCTGACCTTGCTGATAACGATCTAAATGGTACCTAAAAGTAAAATCTATATCAACGTGTAAAAGCAAAAATAACCAAGCGACACTAAGTAAACTTTACAGGATACCGATTCAAGTAAAAATTGTTAATCTCGCATAAACTGCAGGTCGTTGTCAACCGCTGTCTTCGCCGTGTTCTCGGTATCTACTGGCCCGAGGAAATCTCAAATGTAGATCTGTGGGAGAGCTGCGGTGAAACCTCGATTGACCAGCAGATCAAACGCCGCATATCGAACTGGATCAGCACACGCTCCGAAGGGATCCTGAACATATACCAAGGCAAACCCTAGATTGGAACCCTCAAGGAAATCGTAAACGTGGTTGTCCTAAACACAGAACATACGAATCATTCCATTCCTCTGTTCTGTGGTCCTAAACATTTCCTCACCATGTTTTCCTTCACCATTTTGAAGGCAGTGGTGATGAAATAAATTACACAAAGTAATGCGCCTGACTGGGTTCGAACCCGCGACCTACAACTTGTAAGTCCGTTACCGCTCGGCCACCACAGCTCAAAAAAAAAACTGGGCAAGTGCGAGTCGGACTCGCGCACTGAGGGTTCTGTGCAAACTACAATTGCCGAATGGAGTGTCGAAGATTTTTCCGAAATGCAATGTTTTTATTTTTTTGTGACGTAGGTAACAATAAATTTACTGTATTCCGATTTTTTCCTATACCTGTGCTATAAGACCTTGTTTTGTGCCGAATTTCAGGATTCTGGGTCAACGGGAAGTACCCTATGAATTTCGATCTTTGAGAGTATCAAAATATATGTTTTTTTGCTACATAGCCGTTTATGTATACCGTATGTTTTTTATTCGTTAACTTAGAAGTTTGATTTTTTCACAGCTTGAAGGGACCGCAGAAAGTCAAAGTCAAAGCATTTATTTCAAATAGACCATTTGCAGGCACTTTTGAATAGTCAAATGTCGGTCAGTCCAAGAAAAGTGAAGCTAAAGCAGACTTGAGTATATAGTTTTAATTTCAACTCGATACCTCTACGCGTTCTCGAGATAAAGGGTCTTGACAGACAGACGGACGGACGGACAACTAAGTGATCCTATAAGGGTTTCGTTTTTTCCTTTTGAGGTACGGAACCCTAAAAAGTAACACAACTTATACCTATATACATACACTTATATCGACGGGTACACAATGGCGGTCTTATTGCTGATAGCGATATCTACCCGACAACCTTTGTAAGAAACTGTGTAGGTAGTTCATATAGATACAAGGCAACCATGTAAGTAATTTTCTAGCCTCGACACTTGCCTCTTGGGAGGTTTAATTCAAATCAATCAAGCGCTAATCCAGTCCAGCTCAGTAGGGGTGCCTTTATTAAGTGCCAATTTATAAATAATTGTTTCAAGAGCGTCTAGCGAGTAGAAGGCATTTATCTTCATTTATTTTCTCTTGAGTTTAGTTAAATGGGTACTAAGTTCTGTGGACGTTTGAAGAGAGGGTGAGCATGCAGCTTAAAGAGTTGGGAATATAATTTAGATGAACAGAAAGGCAGAGAAAGGTCAATGAATTGTGTGCTATAAACCTAACCTAACCGTACTGGACAACACTTTAAATGAGGTTGTGGTAAACGCTTTAAATTATTCTGAATTGTAGTTTTTCGCTACATGTTGCCTGGGTAAACATTAATCTCCAAAATTTTTAGTTCAGAAGACATGAAAAAATTAATTGATTTATATCAAAATAATAATCAATTGATAAATTGATATAACCCTGTGTAAAAGTTATTTTCACATATATCTAAAGTATTTGTATTATTTTATGTATCAGTATATCTCGAAACCTGAGACCAACTCGCAAAAGCCCTTTAGTAACTTTTAGTGGAATGTGATTATTATTATAATTATGTATATTAGACTAATATGTATTCATCGCAGACAGAAAAACCAATTATAGTACCTACGCTTAAACCTTAAACGGCAGTTAAAACAAGCAAGTGTTAATTTAAAAGAGCTTAGTTTTTCTAAGTGACTTAAATGTGAGGAGATAGAAACTGTATTGGTTCTCGCTAGTAATGAGCTCGTATTCCTGTACGGAAAAATACTCATTATCTTTTGATTCCAATGCTAGTTCAGTGTACGTTGAGTGGAAGAGCTCTTTGATCTTAATCTAGAAAGACTTGTACTGGATTGAGTAGATAGGTATATACTGTTTTTTAAGTTTTTGGTAAAAAGGTTTTATGTTTAATGTACCAAAGGAACTAAGGGATGATATCACAGTATCAAATTAGAATTTTTTTCTGAAAATTTTGAATTCGTACTATCCATACACGGCAGACTACCCCCTGTATTATTTCAGTCGTTTTATTATTATTTTTTGTATTATTTCAATCTATCCTAAAGTTGTCTGGTAGATATCGCTCACAGATTTAAGATTATGTATAAGTTATGTTATTATTTTGGTGTACAATAAAGTTTATACTAATTCTATACTAATAAGGTGAAGAGTTTGTTTCAACGCGCTAATCTCAGGCACTAATGGTTAGTCCTTGCACACATGCACGATATGCGCGTGGAGATGCAACGCCGGGGTGAAAGTCTGCTGCCGCGACAGGTCACGGCATGGCGGACAGAGCTCCGGCGGGATCTCATGGTGAAATGGCGTTAACGACTATCGCAACCCAGTGCTGGGCACGCCACAATCATGGCGGTAAGTCCCCTCTTTGAGGCGTGGCTGGAAAGACCTCACGGCGTCCTTACCTTCCGCATGACGCAGGTACTCACCGGACATGGTTCGTTCGGGAGTTTCCTGCACTGGATTCATGCGGAAGTGACGCCCGGGTGTCGCCACTGTGCGGAACGCCCGGAGGACACGGTGGAGCACACAGTCGAGGTGTGCCCTGCTTGGGCGGAGCATCGCCGTGCCCTCGTGGGGGCGATCGGCGGCGGAGACCTCTCGCGCCGGGCCTTGGTCGAGGCCATGGTCCGGAGCGAGTGGCAGGCGGTCGCCGACTTCTGCGAAGCAGTAATGCGCGCAAAGGAGGAGGCTGAACGCATCAGGCAACGGCGCTATCGCCGCCGCCGCCGCCGGGATTCTGATCCCGATTTCCGGCCACCGTAGGCGCGGGCTTGCGGACAGTAAGCAATGGGTAGCTCACTGTCCGGCCGTCCGGTAACTGTCCGGACCAAGCCCAAATCGTCGACGGCGCGCACTGTTCCCGCGCGCCTCAAGGAGTTGTCAGCAACAGCAGGGACCCAGCCGGGTCGAAGCCTACTGGGGCCAGGGTTATCCGAAAGGGCGCTCGAGCTCCGGTATGAAGGCTAGAAGGAACGGGGTGGGTCTTTTAGTCAGTAAGAGTCTGACACTATCTCGCGCTCCGCCCAAGAGCGAGGGATGTCAATGCATGATTTTTTCCCACCATAAAAAAAAGGCACTAATGGTTAGAATACTCAACTTATTAACTTATTCTAGGTTGAACATTATTAATAAAAAAATGTAAATTACGATAAATAGAGATACTAGTCCTGTTACAGTGTCTTCCTTCCTATGTAAAGTACTAATTTTAGTAAATAGGTTAGCGTAGCGTGATAAATAGGCTATCATTTATCAGTAACCAAGATACGGTTGAAACTGCGAGGAACAGCTTATAAAATATAAGAGACAAATAGTTAAAATTATTCTTCCTTCGATATTCTGGTAGGAAACTTAGTTAATCTACATTTTTTTTTTTTTTTATCTGTTATAAACTAGTACTTGACTGCGATCCCGCCTGATGGTAAGCAGTGATGCAATCGTTGATGGTGAGGCGCACTAGTTTATTAAGAGCCTATTCACTCTAGCCTTGAAGACACCCAAATTATAATCAGACGGAAAGACCGCAGCAGGCAAACTGTTCCAGTCCTTCGAAGTACGCGGTATAAATGACGAGGCGAAACGCTTAGTCCGGACCGTAGATGTACATTGTACATCGTATTGTACATTGTACATCGTTGTTGCATCATCGTTGTTGTAGGTTGATTAACTAAGAATCTGGTATGAAACTTAGTTAATCTATATTTACACTAATATAATTATTATTATATTAGTGTAAATGTATGTTGATTAACTAAGTTTAATACCAGAATAACAAAAAACACAAAAATAAACAAACAAACAAGTTTAAACAAATTTTATCTCTATCGAGATAAAATTTGTTTTATTTTGTTTATACGATTGCTAAAATTTTTCCACCAATAGAAACCTACTTTAGTCCTGAGTGATATACACCGTGAAATTTTAATGGTTGTTTTCCCGCAGCGAAATGGTTTTGTCTTAGTAATATAATCGTTTCATAAATAAATAAAATATTAGATTTGCATTGCATTGTTGCGTGCAAGCTAGGTATTTTATGCCGTATCATTACACACGGGAGCTTATTTTTGTTTGAACATTAACTTATGCATTGCTTTCCTTTGAAGCGCCGACGCGTGCGACGCGAGTACCTACAAGTTACGTCTAGTGTTACTATTTTTTCTCACTTTTTCGAGTTGTTGAATATTTTTTAATAATTTGAAAACAAAAATATTTTTTCTTTTTTTTTTACTTTTACTCTATGTTTCGAAAGTACTCCTTATGGCAAGTCGTTCTGCCGCGGGAAAACAACCATTAAAATTTCACGGTGTAGATTATATTTTATGTACGCGATCGAAGCTGCGGGCAAAAGCTAGTTATTCATATAAGGACTAGTGATATGGTAATTTCCTGGAACAAGTTTTGTAAAATATTCGAGTAAATCACGGTATTGCCGAATGCTAACAGAGTTTTCAGGCGTTATATCTCTTTTTTCGAGTTGCCTTTTCGTCAAACATCGCATTGGATTGCGTTAGATGAAGTAACAAACTTTAAACCATGCTCGATGTTGTTGATAGGCGAGTGGAAAAGCAGCCTCGTGCGATACCAGGTTTAAACATCTTGTATACGTCTCGCTTACAGTGCGGCTAAGAAAAGTACTTACGTGACTTCCTTGTCGTGCGGAAGGCATAACTTCAATTTGGTTCGGTGTAGGAAAGAGATATATTTTTACATCAAGCCAAAAATAGATTAAGGTTTCTTAAAAGTTACAGGGTGTATAAGCCTTGTGCCGCCACAATGGAAGTTTATTACCAGGTGTATAGACCTTGTACCGTAGGAATGGAAAGTATAGAAAATCACTGCCGCAGCGAACGTGTTAAGTTTATAATATTGTTGTAAACAACTAATTCATTTTATTTTATGAACATCGTTTTATACGTGCTTCTAGTAACAATTCTGACATCAACTAAGCCTTCTACCCTATAACAAAGGTCTTTAAGCTCAGTTGAGTTGCCGGAGACACAGACGTTGGGAGCGCTCGAGCGTAGGCCTTGTCTTCAAAGTGAGTGCCGTAAACTGAGCATGACATGACAAACAGTTTCTATTAAGTACAATGTCGCCTGTGGTAGTTTGTTTTATAAGGATACACTACAAGATAATGTTCTAGTACTTGATGGTATTTATTTATTTATTTATTAGTAATAAGCATACCAACAGCACAATCATTTACAGTACAAATAAAACTTACATCTAAAAATTGACATTTCAGTAACCACGCAAATAACAGGTATGCATGACATTGAAAAAATGAGAAATTAGAGACAAAGAAAAACAAAAAGTGTGTCCAGTACAACAAGATCCAGATCACTACAAAGACAAAACACACCAAAATATAAAAACGTACACTATTCACACTGTGTATACAGGTGGCGTCTGTATGAAGCAAAACTCGAGTCGAAACATCGAGAAGACATCGATAGGGTAATCCAACAAGTTGGACCTTTCATTGTAAAGCCTTGCCATACGTGTAAGAGGACTATTAAAAGTAATGCTCTAACACATTGCTTTTGCAATTTTTTTTTTTTTTATATTATCTGACTCCAACCACATTAAATTCGTTAGTTTTTCTTTTTTTTTTGGTTGTTAACGTCTCATTTACTGACAGTTGTAATTATTATTATTTTTTCTACCTTTTTTTTTATATAGCCTCTTTTTATTATGTAAATGGAAGAACACTGTAGACTCCACGAATTCTTAGATTACTTCATATTTTGACTCACTTTTTTTAAATGATTATTTTTATTGTGCTTTGAGTACAATATAGACCGGTTTACACTGTTCTTAAATAATACCTTTTAATACTGTTATATGGAAATATTGTAAGTACTATCACTTGCAAAAGTCCATAAGAATTCTTAAAACTTATTCGTTTGACGTTTAGTTTGACTTACGACCTTTTATTTTCAAGTTTCGCCAACAAATGATTGAAATTCACAATTTCATCAACTTATCATAAGTCAAGATGGCCCAGTGGTATAGGCACACAGATTGAAGCGCAAATCAGTGTGCCGCAAGTTCAAATCCCACGCAATTATTGACTTTTTGTAAGTTCTTACCCGATTGGAAGTTATGTATTTGCATTACATATATTAAATTATTCTTTAACTTGTTCACACATTTCTTAGAGTTAGAAAGGTAGATCACAAAAAAACTAAATAAAGAATTAGATTTCTGCGAGGTAGACATGAGTTTTAACTTAACCGAAATGAACTGTCGTTTGGTTGTAGTTGTTGGTTAGTGACGTGAGGTTGACAGTATTGTAATATTCGCAAAATGCAGGCTAATATTAGTATTGAAGTGAGGGCGACTATCATTGGGCTGCATAAAAGTGGTCTTAATAAAACACAAATATCTGAAGAAACCGGACTGAATGTGAGTATAATAGCTATTAATGAATTGTAACTTTATTACAAATTAATCTTCTAATTAAAACGTATGCCATTTATGAATCCATTCATCGTATCTTTATGAGGTTTAAAAGAGAAATACGTAAATCGTTGGGTTTATTGGATTGGTTATTGGATTAATAAATGCAGTTTTATTTTAAAATTATATTCAATAATTATGATTATTAACATTTTATATAATGAAAATGAAGTGAAGTAGGTATAGCTGCCTAATATATATTTTTTTTTTATTTTAGAAAAATACTGTAAATCTTTGGCTAAAAAGATATGAGGAAGAAGGTAGCCTTGCTAGTCGAAAGAGAAGTGGGAGACCGAAGCTTATTAGCGAGGCGCAGCGACGACATATGGTGGACGTATACGAAACGAATGGTTTCGCACCAACGAGACCTTTTGCGGAATTATATGACACCTCGATGGATACTGTTCGCCGTGCACTTCACGCTGAAGGCGTGCATCACAGAAAACCTGCTAAAAAGCCGTACTTGACAGAGAGGCACAAACAAGAACGATTACGTTTCGCACTAAATATTTAATGTTAACTAAACTAAATGGCCTACCATTTTATTTTAACATATCTGTGATTATTCGTTAACAAACACTGTATTATATTGTGTTTACTTTCGTTTAAAACAGCTATATCTTTTAACTTGTGCCATCGCCTCATCTTAAGAATGCAGTGAACTCGCTATCAATTTTGTTGACAATAATCATGAGTCTATTTCGTTTTTTATTCTTCTACCCGCACTGTTTTAACATAATACTATAGTTCAATTTATTTTTCTCATCTAATTGACGATTATCTTGTGAGAACTAAAGTTCTTTTAACAGAAATTGAGGTTTGGTTTCAATCTTCTTTTCGTCAAGAAAATGAACAATTAAGCTATGACCTCAATACATTCATTGTGACGTTACACAAAAATAAAATGTTTACAAAGTCCAAATCATATATCACTTTTCAATAAATAACTGGATATAAACAATTACCTATATTTTATTTTATTAAAATTTGAATATCCGTTCATTGTTACGTTATTCATATTATGAATGGTCTAAGTGGGTATACTTCCAACAAACAATCTTAGGCGTAACATAGATAACGGTTACAAGATAACTTTTTGTCTAGGTAACAATTCGACGTCACAATTCTCATAAATGTTTAATTTGTAAATATAAAGAATAAACATTTTTATTAAACACGTCTTTTTATTTCCACCTTATAACATCGAAAAGATGTAACAACTAAATAATTGCAAATTACGAATGTGATTCTTCTTGTGGTTAATAGATCACATTCGTAATTTGCAACTATTTAGTGCAAAAAATGCAATAGTATTTTTCATAGAAATATAAAAAAACAACTATATCAACATAGATTGGGAATTTCAAAGTAAGAAATAACTGCAACGGACCGACCATGATTTGAACTCGGGTTACGTGATTTGCGAATCCAACACTTAGTTCACACGGCTACCAGCACATGACGTATGTGCGCGAATTTTGCTATGGTAAGAACAGAAAAGTAATAATGTTTTTAAGCTCAGTGCGACGACAGTTCCTTAGTGTGTGTTATCTGTGGAATGTGGATACTCATACATGCGCACACATACGCACGGCAGTATCGCGCTCGCTCGGTTCGTAGCAATGTAATCTTTAGCGCTCCTATGGACTTTTGCGGCCTTACTGTACAACCATTTTTTTAAAAAGAGTAACCATGGAGTTTCTTGCCGGTTCTTCTCCATAGGAAACGACCAATTTGGAACCGTGCACTAGCTTCTGACGTTTTTTAAGTGCCCATGTAGGCCTATGTGAAACAAAAAACTTTTGACTTTTGACTTTTGAAAAAATGTTTAAAGTGGATGTTTATTGTAGCTTACAATAGATTTGTTCGCCAACTCGCGATTGCTCGCGAGTTGGCACCTTCCGATTTTATTACAATACAACAATGATGGGTACTGCATATATTTAACCATAATAAATTATCTATACTGATATAATTAAGAAAGTTTGTTTTTTTTTGTTTGTAGGAGGTAATCTGTGGAAGTACTGGTCCGATTGCTAAAATTTTTTCACTTATAGAAAGCTGCTTTATTCCTGAGTGACATTAGGCTATATTTTATGTACGCGGACAAAGTCACGGGCAAAAGTTAGTTTGGAATAAGAATAAGAATGAGAAAGCATTTCATGCTTTCTCATTCTTATGATCGTTGTAAAGAATGGAGGGAAGCTTTTGCCCAGCAGTGGGACAATATAGACTAGATTTATCTTTACTTTAATGTTATCTATCATTATCGTCACTTCACCCGAAAGACGTCCTCTGTTGGACATAGGCCTCCCCCAGTGTCACCACAACGACAGGTCCTGAGCGTCTCGCATCCATCGGACTCCCGCGACCCTTACCAGGGGCCTAAGTCTGCTATTTTTATAAATTCGTCATTCCAACACGAACCCATTGTCATTTTGCTAAAAGTTTGTAATCTGCTAATTCATAATGATCGATCATTGATCGGTCAATGGTCTTGTAATAGAATTGTAGTATAATGACAATATCGAGCAAATTAAAAGCACTAATTGCGCATTGACATCGTAATGGTAGGTCACTGATCAAAAGAACTGTCAAAATGTTTGCAGATTACCGCATACGTCAGATATTCATTTATCATTATGTACGAGATTACCATTCTATTCCATTTCTTTTAGTGGAGTGTCAGTGGTTGACCATCGGAAAGTCATAATGACGCCATTATATTAGTAGATTACCAAAACTTGTCAAAATCAACAATTAAGAATCAATCAATGATAGTCCATTCTGACACTATTGTAATAGCAGACTTGAGGCCCTGGTCATTGGTCCACATTGTGGGGTATGCGTGAACATTAATGTTATTGCCGCGTCGGGAAACTCGTCGTCATCGAGTTTCCCTCAAAACGACTAACACGTCTTGGTCTTAGGATAAAAAATAGTAATTAAATTATTGTTTAAACAAAAAAAAACGATTTCAAAATCCCCTCATCTGTTTGGGAGTTACGCTGCTACAGACGAACATACAAACAGATTCACGGCAAGACACATCAAACATGTAACACCCCTTTGGAGTTGATCAGGAGTTAAAAATAAAACTGAACTTTTAATACAAACTTCTTGATATAAGCCAGTAATTAAAGTGGAGTAAATTATTCGAAATTATCGGTATGAAAATAAATTACATTATTGTACCAAGTAACAGAACGGTTGAACGTCACATCGTAACATTCGTCACACCGAAATTTTCCTGAGAAAGGTCTCCAAATGAGACCTTTCTCAAAGGAAAATTTCGGTCGAAGAGTCTCGTGTATTGTCGATTTCGTGGAAGAATACCGACATCGAAACACGACGTTGTCACTTAATAATAGTTCATCGATTTGTTGTCATGTTTTTGAATATATAGTATTTTGTAATATTATTATTTGTGTATTTTTTCTATGGGACTTAGTTGCCCGATCATCATCATCATCATCATCATCATTTCAGCCGACAGACGTCCACTGCTGGACATAGGCCTCCCCCAAGCGTCGCCACAACGAACGATCATGTGCGTCCCGCATCCATCGGATTCCCGCTACCTTCACCAGGTCGTCAGTCTACCTTGTAGGAGGCCTTCCAACGCTGCGTTTTCCGGTACGCGGTCGCCACTCCAGAACTTTTCGGCCCCAACGATAATAAAGAATAATTATTATTACATAGACAATAATCAGCAAGTGATACTCACTTGCGTAGTATCCGACATCGTTGTTAACGTTGATGTGTCCCGCGTCCTCGGCCGCCAGCATGTGGGTGTCCCACACCGAGCGGTATTCAGGGTCGTGCAGGACATCGTACAGCGCATCTGGTTCCACATCTTCGAATTCTGCCACCACCTATGAAAGAATAGGGCATCAATTATCCATCACACGTATTCAATGAAATACTTATACTGCAGCTTGATATTAACTGGCAATATCTAAATCATTTTTAGGGTTCCGTAACTCAAAAGGAAAAAACGAAACCCTTATAGGATCACTTTGTTGTCCGTCCGTCTATCTGTCTGTCTGTCTGTCGGTCTGTCTGTCTGGCAAGACCTTTTATCACGAGAATGCGTGGAGGTATCGAGTTGAAATTAAAACAATATACTCAGGTCTGCGGTCCCTTCAAACTGTGAAAAAATCATATTTCCAAGTTAATGAATAAAAAAGATAAGGCTGTTTATGTCGCAAAACAACGTATATTTGATACTCTCAAAGATCGAAATTCATAGTGTACTTCCCGTTGACCCAGAATCAAAAAATTTGGCACAAAGCAAGGTCTTATAGCGCGGGTATAGGAAAATTTGAAAACAGTAAATTTGTTGTTAACTACGTCACAAAAAAAAATTGCAATTCGGAAAAATCTTCGAGACTCCATCCGGGAATTGTACTTTGCACGAAACCCTCAGTGCGCGAGTCCGACTCGCACATGTCCAATCTTCCAACGCCATCCCAGGAAAATTCTTATGCTTCAGTGTTGTTTTTACTGTGAAGCGGGTTGCACGCATGCTCACAGTCCGCATATATCGCAAACAAGTTTACCCACTGGCTACACGCAAAACATTGCAGCAGCAATCGAAATCTTTGTCCTACGTGTGGCCCGGAGCGTGCTATCACCCGCATGCGGACAAGACCCCGTGCGGGATAAAATACGCGTGACAGGAAAAGGGCCCTTAGTTCGGGCGGTTACCGGACGGCCGGACAGCGAGCTTAAAATTTCTAATGAATGGCTAAATGACAGCTCACTTTAAACTGACCTCGTTTAAGTTTTCATGGTGAATATATAACATGACATATAAAAGTGTTCATGGAGTTTCTGGCAAAAAACCTACCAATATAGCCTATGTCACTCAGAAATAAAGCAGCTTTCTAACGGTGAAAAAAATTTAGCAATCGGACCAGTACTTTCAGAGAGTACATCCTACAAACAAAAAAAAAACATCAAAAAAAAAAACTTTACCTCTTTATTATACTCGTATTATTGAAGAGTAGTGTAGACAAATGCTTTGATTCAATAGACTAACCAGTGTTGTTACGACCTAACATGTCGTTAACGTATCCGGCATAAACCCGCCAGCAAGTAAAACCCTCATAAAAAGATTAGCCTACCAGCAGGGCCTCAAGTCTGCTATTTCAATAGTGTCAGAATGGTCTATCATTGATGTCATAATTGTCGATTTTGACAAGTTTGGTAATCTACTAATATAATGACGTCATTATGACTTTCCAATGGTCAACCACTGGTACTCCATTGAATGAAGTGGCATAAGTTAGTTGAAGTGACAAATGAATATTTGACGTATGCGGTAATCTGCTAAAACTTTGACAGTTTATTTGATCAGTGTTCTACCATTATAACGTTATTGTGCAGTTATTGGTTTTAATATGCTCGATATTTTCATTCTACCACAAATCTATTACGATACCACTGACCGGTCAATGATCGATCATTATGAATTAGCAGATTACGAACTTTTAGCAAAATGACAATGGGATCGCGTTGGAATGACGAATTTATAAAAATAGCAGACTTGGGCCCCAGGTTGCTAGCTTGGTGGATAGTTCAGGATTGACGACGCACATTAAATGTCACCGCATATAAGCCACTTGCCACAACCACAAGCGTCGCCACGAGGAGCTAGAAGCGGCCACAAAGAATTGCGCTGTGGCCGGTGGCTGCTACCTTTTTAACCCATACGCACAGTATCATAATGGACACTGACGAAGGTTTAAATGCGCGATTGACGTATGACGGCGTTGTGTACCAGGGTTTAGTGGCCAGCGCAGGCCACAAGAAGCGAGCAGCGGGGATTTGTCGCGTGTAGCGGCCACCTGCGTCAACCGCGTATCCATGTAAAATGCATGTGAACTATAGGAAATGTGCCGGTGCACGGTGGCGGCACTTTGTGGTTATAGCCGGTGGCCGTATGTGGTGAACCTTAGTTAGAACAGTTTTATTGCACCCAATGGCTGTACTGAACTAGTAAACGTTAGCTGTACAAATACCGGCACGGATCTTGAGCGCTCGGCGTCAGAGTGGGGATCGCTTTGCGCATCCCATACATTGGCTAGCCAATCGTCGTCGTTGTGAGATACATGCAGCAGCGTAGGGAACGACTCACGAGTGACGTCTATGACACAATGGTGCGGCGAGCCAATCACTGAAATTCCCCACCCCAGCGTCTCACTTCGCACCACTAAAGAGACCGAATATTTGACTTCTGCGCAACTTGAAGCCAGCGCTCAAGATCCGTTCCGGTAATTGTACATATGAGATCTTTATGTTATTGGCGAACTAACTGGTCGACCGTTGCTATGATGGGAAATATCATCTTGAGGTGTATTGTGGTAGAAATCATAGCAGACACTTCTATTGATATTTTGCGACATCTTCCTTAATAAAAACGTGATCAGCATTCTTAAATGATTCTTTTGCTTTCATGTATCAATCTACTGGGACTAGGAAAACGATTTTTTTATTTATTTATTTATTTATTTATGTACACACAAACACTTTAAAATGAAAAGAACATATACAGATAAAAGAGCACTAAGGTACTGCTTATTTCAAGTGAAATTTCTTCCAGCAGACCTGCGACAGGAGAGTTGGACAAGTTGGTCGACTTAGGTGAACGAACACTGAGAATTCTTCAAAATTCAGCCCGTAAGAAGCTAAACGGGGCTCTAAGATTTATGTAGAAAAACCTACTTTCAGGCGAGTGAAGTCGCTGGCAGAAGCTAATCACCTTATATAGTGACAGTAAATGGATTCGTAATCAGGCTTAATTATCAGGGTTCAGGGTTAATAAATTGGAATTAATATTAATTAAGTAAAGACCCTCTGCTGACGACCACTTATTATTACAAATCGATAGTGCTGTGCTACCAAGGCGATGGGACTTGTTTTTCCTTCCTATAGCAATGTCATCATCTTCCTGGCCTTATTACTTGGGATCGAAGTAGTACATTATTTTCTATCCCGTTATCATTAACTCCTCACAGTTATTCTGATCAAACTATTTTCAGGTTTTGAGAATTTAACGTTGCACGTAGTATCATCATCATCATCATCAGCCTTTTTAATGTTCCCACTGCTGGGACTCAGACCTCCTCTCTAGGAGAGGGAATGGGCCATAATCCACCACGCGGGCCCAGTGCGTGTTGGTGAATTTCACATGTCTTCGAATTTTTGGTTCTAGGACATGCCGGTTTCCTCACGATGTTTTCCTTCACCGTTTTGGGAGCAGGTTCGAACCCAGCCAGACGCATTACTTTGTGTAATTTATTTCATCACCACTGCTCTCAAAGCACGTAGTATAGTTAATGAAAATGAAGAAGCATTCAAGATGGTCTCTCTCGACTCTCAAGCAGTTGCAACTTTCTTCATTATGATGGAAATTGGATTTAATTATTTTCTGCCTTTTGTTGTCTGCAGCAGTTTGAAAACTGTTACTCTTTATTATCCACCCGATCTGTTTTTTAGGGTTCCGTACCTCAAAAGGAGACTCTTATAAGATAACTTTGTTGTCGGTCTGTCTGTCTGTCTGAGCCCTTTATCTCGAGAACGAGTGGAGGTATCGAGTTGAAATTGAAACCATATACTCAGATCTGCGATCCCCTGAAGCTGTCAAACTGCTAAGTTAACGACAAAACAAAAAATATCGCTAAAAACGTATATTTCAACACTCTCAAGGGCATCAAAATTCATAAGAGCAATATATTCCACAACTATCACACAACGCCGTCTAGTCTCAAGCTAAGCAGAGCTTGTGTTATGAGTACTAGACAACTGATATAATATGTACATACTTATATATTTCTAAATACATACATATTATAGATAAATCACACCACAGACAAGTATAGTAAAAAACTGAAAACTGTTTTGTAGTTACGTTACAAAAAAAAAACTTTTTTTGCAATTGGAAAAATCTTCGTAACTTAGTTCAGGGTTTAAACTACCTATTTTCATAGGTAAGTTTGAAACCCTCAGACCGCGAGTCCGACTCGCACTTGTCCGGTTTTACATTCATAGGTTTTCCAGTATCGGGAAATAAAGTACGAATTATTTATGAGCGTTAATTAAATTTATTTATGCATGTACATATTTGCATAACTATGTAGTTCATGCGATTATATATGTTTAATTATGCGTTCTACATATATTTGGTTTAAAGTGTGTGTTACCGTAATTAGTTATACAAAAATTTGTGAAAAGTACAATCTTGTTAATGCGAGTTTTAATGTAAGTCATTTTTATTTGGTTAACGAGAGTTATAAAATTTATTCATGTTTTATATCCGCACAAAAACTGTTTTTTTTTTGTATTATCCATTGCACTATAAATTATATTATTATGTACATACCTACGTAGTTGAAGTAGCGCAGATACATTTAATCACCTTTTTTTAGATCGGAAAATCGTCCAATGACACCCCCCGCTCTTGGGCGGAGCGAGAGATATTGTTAGACTTTTACTGACTAAAAACCCACTCCTGTTCCTTCTTTGCCATTGTTCCAGGGTCCCGGTGATCTCTTTCGCATCACCCATGGCCCCAGTAGGCTTCGACCCAGCTGGGCCCCTTCTGTTGCTGACAACTCCTTGAGGCGCACGTAAAACACTACTTGCCGTCGATGACTTGGCCTCGATCTGGACGGTTGTCGCAAGCCCGCCTACCTACGGTGTAAAACCTACGGTGGCTGGAAATCGGGATCGGAATCTCGGTGGCTGGAGCGCGAGGGCCATTGCCTCGCACGTGCGGCAGCCTCCTTTGCTAGCGTTACTGCTTCGCAGCAGGAGGCGACCGCTGCCACTCCTCCTTGCTCCGGACCATGGCCTATAACAAGGCACGGTGCGAGAGATCACTGCGGCCGCGCGCCACCTCGAAAATACGACGGTGCTCTGCCCAGGCATTCAAGCACTGGGGTATTAAAATGTCAAGCGTTCGAGCGAGAAAGAGGGATAGAACTATACAAGACGAAAGACTGGCCTTTCTTTAACATGCATTCAAAAATGTTGGATGGTATAATACTAAAATCTTAGTTATACGCGAAAAAATATAGTTTAAAAAAACTAGAAAAAACACGCTTTCTTAACATATCAAACTAAAAAGTGTAAAATAGGGGCGCTTTGTACCATATTTTTCGTAAATCGAGCACCCCACGCTTTTTTCACAATGATATCAATATTTTTCGTTCATTATTATTATTTTCTACCTATATTGAAAATTATTTTACACTTTTTAGTTTGATATGCTATGAAAGCGTGTTTTTTTTAGTTTTTTAAACTATATTTTATATTTTTCACTAAAAAAACGGATTATTGTATTGTCATCAGTCTTTGATGGGTCACCCAAAGTAGGTCAAAATTGAGCTCAAAGGCGTTGATTACAAACATACAGGTGAAGCTAATATAAGCGTGTTAAAAAAGTGGAAAGTCTCTTAAGAGTTAGTTAATTTACCTGTACGATAAAAATATTTAATTTTTCTGTTAGTCAGGTTTCTATTTCCGGTATATTTCATTTTTAGCTACAAATATAATAGTTAGTTGGAACAGCTTAATTTGTGCTACCCTCATGTTAATTGCGGGCGAGTTAATTAAAGTCAGATCCGTTGAATATGATATCGTGGAATAACAAACCGCAACGGGAGTGTGGTCGGATTCATATTTTATTTAACAGAGCTGCGTTTTCTACTTTCAACTATTCAGTGAAAGAAAATTTAACCTGGAATATATGTATAATACATACTATAAATGACAGGTCTTATTTACAAAAACTTTCTAGCAGTATGATTGGTTTAATATTACAGTGATGTGAGTGAAGCAGATTCACAACTAAAAAGTGTAAAATAAAACACTTTTTAGAAAAAAAAATACAACCTACTTATCAATTTAAAAAACAAAAAAGTGCAAAATAACTTTAATTTCTGTCGATTTTAAAGTCGGTGTTAAATAACGAAGAGACAGCCATTTTGAATAGAGATGAAACGGATATCCGGTAACTATCCGGTATCCGGCCTATTCGGCCTTGTTTTGATTATTCGGCCGGATACCGGATAGTAAAATTCCAACAATTTTCCTTATTTTACACCAGGCAAATCGTCACAATAGGTCAACAATGTTTGTTTTATTAATTAGTTTAGTATTCAAAATTAACAATTGACAAATTGTGGTGAATTAATATCAAATTTTCCGCATTTTTTGGTAAGAGGCGACTGCGGCACTTAGCTTCGTTAACTAGACCAGCTACTAAAAATACCCTAACGCTGAAAATGCTACTGTCAGGTGCTGAAAAATAAATTCTAGCAAATCAAACTAATCGCGTTATGAAATACAATAAAGGGCTGAATATCCGGGAGCCGGATATCCGGCGCTCCTAATTATTACAACTAACTACGATATTTTTACCCTATCTGATTACTGAATACTAAACACAAATCAAAACTCAGGAACAAAAATCAGTTTCACTGAGATTACGTTCATTCTTTTTCTCGTGGAATATTCAAGTTATGATGTGACACAGTTGGGCGAAGATCTCTCTCTCCCTTTTCTATATACACGTTTCCACATTGGAATATTCAAATATTCCAATTAACACAAGATTTCAATTAAAACAAGCGTGACTTTTATTCACTTATATCTATTCCATCTAATAAAACTAAAAGAAACAGACAAGCCCATTCCCATTCATCGGGCACAGTACCAAACAGATTCTTACAAAGAAATTGTCCAAAAGAAATTGGTAACTACTTCGGTTGATTTGGGGATTTAAATTCAAGACTTCAGTAGAGAATAACCATTTCATTGAATAGTCTGTATTTGCATAAACAGAGGTTTACGCTTGGCTTGTCACAGCTGGTATCACATAAGGTATAAAGTACTTTTGTGGCTTGTCTGAGGATTCGAGTGCTTAAAAGAAAAAAAAAAGATACTTCGAATTGAAATCCTCCTTAGAGTTTCTTGGAAGCATGTTTAAGCAAAACGCGTTCTTTTATTTGAATAATAAAATATAAAGCCTGTATTCTAGAACGATGTTCAAATTTCGAACGAATCTTGGTTCCAAAAAACTGTAACATTCTTAGGGTGAGTTGCACCATTTAACTATAACGATAACCAAACCATAACCAGCCGAGAAACGGCCGCCTATTGGTCAATTCGACGATTCGACAACTGTTAACGGCTTTGTTATCGTTATAGTTAGATAGTGCAACTCACCCTTAACAGTTAACAAATCGATGTTAGTAGTTAGAGTCTGTCTCAAAAGTCAAACGACTTAGGTAATTATTAGGGCAAAATGAAATCTGATGTGGCCAACACTGGTTCAATAATCAAGGTGGATTAAGAGATCTTGATCATTGTTTACTAATAGAAGAATCTTCTAAAAAGTATCGAATATTAGTATTTTTATTAAATGATTTAAAATTATACAAAATTCTCAAGTCGTTTGATTTTTTTTTTTTTTCGTTTATTTGTTTATAAAATACAAGTAATAGGTACTATACAGATGATGCAAATCATAAACTCATTAGAGTTTTACCGTGCATCATAATCATCGACACAAACAAAAAAAAAAACTTTGCTTAACTAAAACACAATATTTTTTTTTTTTTTTTTATTGTTGATAGGTTCGCGCTTGACCGCTATCTCACCTGATGGAAAGCGACGATGCGGTCGACGATGGAACGCGCTTACCTAAAAGAAACCTATTCACTCTCGACTTAAAGATTGATTTCACATTCAAATATCACATTCCGGACCACATAATTATATCCGAAGAGGGTATAATTAAAATAAGACGCCAAAATTGTCGATTGAACGAGCGAACGTAACATAGCATCAGACTGACTACCCGCTTTTTTAATCATAATGTAGTTAAGGAATGTTTTGAGAGTGATACAGGTTGTTCCTTTATTTTAATCACCTATCTGTGTGCATCCCTCATCACCTAAATCAATTTATGAACATAAGTTTTTTTTTATTATTATTATTTAGCTAGGTATTCAAGTGTAAGAAGTGTTGTTTTAATTTGTATTTTATGTTTTTATATGTAATTTTATCTATTAATGTTGTCGGTAAACTATTTATAAGGTATGGTATCATATATTTCAATAATCTCTTGCCATGTAGGTTGCTGTATTTAGGAAGTAAAAGCCTCGCGTTGATGACACTACGTGTATTAATTTGATTAACGCTTACGGGTTTTGATGTCCTATAATTTTCATTAAAGAATTCTTCATTCAGTAGTGTTAATTTAACTTTTTCATAGACGGGTATAATTTTACAGAATTCAAACAGCTTATGGTAATCATTTTGGAATTTAATTTTAATATTATACGGAACAATAGTTTTTAATATACGTAGTTGTAATGTGTATATTTTGTCAAGGTGGGTTTTATATGTTCTCCCATAGCTCGATAGTCCATAAGATATTATTGATTCAGCGAGAGATTTGTACAGCATCAGTAATATTTTATACGGTATTTTGTATTTTATCAACGAAAATTTGGCTAGGATACATCTTAATTTATCGCAAACCCCATCGGTATGTTGTTTCCAACTGAGCCGGCTATCAAAGGTTAGACCCAGATATATTTGCTTATCTACGAGATCAATTGAGTCACAGTTGCAAGGTTTGGGGACTTTTTTTATAGCAGTTTGCATGCATACACTCATGCGAGTGGGCAATCAGCCTAGGCAAGGTTGGACTTCTATTTTGGCTGGAACTGATGTACATAAGTTTGGTCTTCCCTGCATTTAGTACTAGGCCCGCGTCATGTGACCACTTGCTAAGTCTATCAAAATCGCCTTGTAGCTGCTTCTGAGCTTCTTCCACACTCATTCCAGCAGCCACAAGGCAGGTATTGTCAGCAAATTGATAGACCTCACACTGATTTATTACATTGACGAGGCTATTTACAGAGGCTAGGTAATGCAGCGGACCAAGGACCGAGCCTTGCGCCGTGCCTTCTGTTACCCTAACCGAGTCACTCAATGCGTCATCGACTTTGACCATGTACTTTCTCTCGTTTAGGTAGTCCTTACACCAGTCCAGTAATTTGCCCCTAATGCCACTGTCATGGAGAAACTCAATTAGTCTGTCATGTCTGAGTGTATCGAATGCCTTGCTGTAGTCAATAAATACTACCAGTACGTGACGTTTATCATTCAGGTGTTTATGGATACTATCTGTGAACCTTGACAGAAGCTGCGTTGTATTCTTTTTTGGTTGAAAACCATATTGTTTGTGCGTTATGATCTCATTTTTTCCATAGAATTCGTGTATTTGTTTGCAAATGAATTTTTCAATAATTTTATCAATTGTAGGCAATATAGTTATTGGTCGGTAATTATTGTAGTCCGTCTTTGTTCCTTTCTTGTGAATTGGTCTGACAATTCCTGTTTTTAGCAATTGTGGGTACTTACTAGTTTTTATGCTTAGGTTAATTAAATTAGAAATCACCGATGTGATTGCAACACAAATCTTTTTTAAATCGATTGCTCTAATGCCATCAATACCTGGTGCTTTATTATTGTTCAAAGACATAATGATTTTCTTTATACTGGCCGGATTCGCAGGTTCTAAGCGCATAGTAACATTGGCTGGACTTTTATACTCTGATTTGTTAAGTAGTTTTTGTGAGCAGTTAGGATTAAACAGACTATACCTATAAGTTTGTATAATTCTAGACTAATAGATACTGGCCATAGACATGCCAGAGTTGTGGTTATCACAAACTCTCCGGAAGCTGTCAGGTTACGCCGCACGCTGACAGTCATCCGGGCGCAGTCGTTCAATGGACCGCCAACAACCGCTTTAATCTAATCAGTTCATCACTTAGATTATCTGCCACGCGGCCTCGTCCCGTTCACTTTTCCAACGCTCGCCAACCAGCCGTTTGGTAGCCGGAACGAGCACGAGTCTTCGACGATGCATAGTATTCTACTCGCGACTCAAAGAGATGTCAGTAAAACCGTAGGAGCCTAGCAGGGCTGAAGCCCTGCTAGGCTCCTAGGGGATATCTCCTGGCGATATCCCCAGTAGGCTTCGTCGAAGTCGATCTATATAGATCGACTTCTGAAAGGGAAATCCGTGACCATAAAAGGTTACTAAAAGAACATAGGTGTGATTTTAATCAGTAAAAGTCTGACTCACCCTCGCGCTCTGCCTTAGAGCAGGAGAAATCATTAGACGATTTCCCACCTTAAAAAAAGTACAGCGTGATATTCCGTATTCGCACAACTCTTTTCACACCTAGAAGGCTACGCTCCATAACACTCTGGCAACAAACCCCAACGCGGCACATAATGTACATGTATTTTACTAGTAGGTAATCCTATTCCACGAAAAATGCTTTTACCGTAACCAGAAAATTCTAACTGGCAACACACGAGAAGTATATTTTACAATTGTTTATAGATTTTTCGTACATTTCAAACGAACGGTGAGTATCGACCCTTACGTTGTTGAAGCTTCTACGGTCCGGACCAAACGTTTTGCCTCGTCGTTTATACCGCGTAAATTGAGGGACTGGACCAATTTGCGTGCTGCGACCTTCCCGTCCGATTATAATTTAGGTATCTTCAAGGCTAGGGTGAATAGGCTCTTAATAAACTAGTGCGCTTCACCATCAACAATTGCATCACTACTAACCATCAGGTGGGATCGCAGTCAAGCACTAGTTCATATCAATTAAAAAAAATTTTCATTACTGGAGGCAATTTAGCAAATGTAGCATTTTCCATTAAAGTTTATGAATGACCTACTTGGTAAATAGCTAGTCTGTGGGCTCTAGTCTATGAAATTATTGTGAACTAACTTTCATGTCCGCCTTTTTATGTTGAGTAGGAAATGGGGAGGGACAGTCCCGAGCCACTACTTTTAGATGGGGGTGGCTAGATACTAGACGATATTACGTAGAATAAAAGTTTCTGAGTACAACTTTAGACTACTCTCTCTCAAGGCTCGAGCTTATATTCAGTAGGGATAGTTAAACGGTTTAGAGCCTTTCAAACTGTTTGAAGAGTCATAGTGGCCCTGGAATGCCAACTACAACCGTAGGAACACATGTGCGTTTTAGTCAGTAAAAGTCTGACATTCCTTCTCAGTCCAACCAGATAGGGAGAAGATTTTTGATGATTTTTTTTACCTCAAAAAATATCTTTACTCTGAACTAAAAGATGCTATAGACAAAACTAGCGACCCGCCCTTGATTCGTACGTGTGTTAGAAATCTGTGTATTTATTAGCTTTAATCTTTTATATTATACAGCGCCGATTGTACATACGTCTGTACAACTTGGACGTCCTTGAAAAATGCTTAATTTTCGTGTTTCCCCAAGTTTATATAAAAGTTATTTGGCCGAAAATTTTGGTTTCTATACATATTCTTCTTTATAAATTATATTATTAGTTTTTACTAGAAAAAAAAAAAAAAAAAGTATTTTTATTATTTTTTTGGTGATATACGGAAACATTGCAATTTTCCGGGTTAATGAACCTCTAGCGCTCGAGAATAGCTTTATGTTTTGTTACGTAGTTTTTGAGAAAATCACGTCCATCTCTACAGGCAAAAACTTTGTTTTATAACATTTAACATGCACAATAAAAAAAGTCGTTTCAAGATCTCCTAATCCCTCTCCGGTCGTGTCGAATTGGTCGCGAACGGGACACCGTTGGAGTAATCCAATATAGTCTCATAAGGCCGCTTTCAAATTAGGCGTTTTTTGACGACCTGCTGCGGTGCGGACGCGGTGCGTAGTCGTACTACGTTAGGACGATCGTATTTTTCATACAAAGCGCGCGGTGCGGCAATCGTGCGGCGAACGTTCGATAACAGGACGGCAACGTCTGGAATGTGATATTTTTATTGTGTTTTAGTTAAGCAAAGTTTTTTTTTTGTGTCGATTATTATGATGCACGGTAAAACTCTAATGAGTTTATGATTTGCATCATCTGTATTGTACCTATTATTTATATTTTATAAACAAATAAACGAAAAAAAAATACGTACACAGGGACCCAGCAGAATACCAGCTCAGGTATATTTGCCTGACACATGCTGAGTTGGGCTCCCATTTGATGCATCCTTGAAGCACGCACCGCACTATGCATTTTTTATTTTTTGTCAATCTAAGTGCTTAGTTAGCTATGATTGTAATTTTATTGTGCTTTTGTACACTGTCTGTTAATTTTCAGTGTTGCATCAAATAAATGTTTTATACATTTTATTTGATGTTTTATAATGTTTTATATATACCGTAGATAGATGGCTACGTTTTCAATTGCACTTGCGGCTGGTTACAGTACGCATAAATTAAAAGCGCCCCAAAAAGCGCCCTAAGACCATATGTCTATGAAGAAACACATGTACAGGTCGCGCGGTGAATCAAGATCGCTCGGTGAAAGTAGTGGGGGCAATCGGCGCATGTGTACAATTGCGCACAGAAATTCTTAGTATGATTTTATTTTTAATTTCGTATGTTTGAACCTTAGTAACATAACTTATAATAACACTAGTTTTTGATTGTAATTTATCTTGTAAGTAGGTGAATTCAAAAAATTAAAAATTATAAAATAAAACATAAAATTAAAAAAAAAAATTCGTTAGTTTCTTTCTTTAACGTAATAATTCACGTCGTAAACCATTTTTCTGGCTAGCAGTTTTAAAACTTTATTTTTAACCATTTTTTTTACGACTACGTATTACTATTACGATAACACAAGCTGTACGCAACAGTACCCAAGTACAACAGTATCCAATGAGAGGCGAGAACGCAACGCGGGAATTGAAGAGCGACTCTATCTACCAATGACGTGTCGCCGTCGGCGCACACCCGCCCGTACGTCGCCAAATAGACCGTAGAATTGAATACTGCGCATGCCCCTTCCACTTTTGCCGAGCGATCTTGATTCATCGCGCGACCTGTATGCTACAGTTATTTCTAACCACTTGAATATAATCTCCGTCGAGATTGGCAGCCGTGACCAAAATTTAAACTAGAATATAATATTACTGCACCAAAAGTAGCTCGTAGTGAGAAGCTGTCTGTATATGCAAAACAAAGGAAAGTTTTAAGTGCTACTGTAAGCTAATGCAGTTAAATTATTCTAAACATTTCCAAGACAGCTATGACAGAACTAGCAAGCCATTGCACTCAGGAAATTCTCATTATGCTGCGAAATTGTTAGAAAGAGTTCCAGTTCCGTTCCAGTGGTTGGTCCACTGGAACGCAAAGGGCAACTGAAGGAACAGGGATGAGTTTTACTCGGTAAAAGTCTGACACTCCCTCTCATTCTACTAAGAGAGGGAGAAGTTATTAAATGATTGGACTTGTGCGATTAAGACTCGCACACGAAGGGTTCCATACAAACTTACCTATTTATGTAAATAGTTCGATTCTCGAATCGAGTCTCAACGATTTTTCCGAATAAAAAAATAAAAATTTTAAACTTTTTTATAAATACGGGTGTGAGACTTTTACCTTTACTTGTTTGTGCTGACTTGTACTCAGGATTCTAGGTCAACTTTAAGTACCCAAGTTTTGATTTCCTTACGAGTGTATCAAAATAACCGCCTTGACGAAATATAAATGGCCTTATTTCTGGATTGCGATTAATTTTTTTTTTTTTTTTTATTGCTGATAGGTTCGCGCTTGACCGCTATCTCACCTGATGGAAAGCGACGATACGGTCGACGATGGAACGCGCTTACCTAGAAGACACCTATTCACACTCGGTTTAAAGATTCCCGGGTTGTAGCTATCAGGAAACAGACTCCGGCAAGGAATTCCACTCCCTAGCCGCACGCACAATGAATGTGTTCCCAAAACGTTTTGTGCGTGTAGGTGGGATATCCACCATATACCGGTGGCGCAAAGCCGTACGTCTGGTAGTCCGATGATGGAACGGGCTAGGCGGAATTAGGTTATGAAATTCCGACGCACACTCCCCGAAATGCAACCGGTAGAAAACCGACAGGCTAGCAACTCTGCGTCGACGCTCAAGACTTTGAAGCCTCGACTCGACGAGTATATCATCGCCAATAATTGTCTTAGTAGTTTAATTTCTTTAGTGCTCATAAGGGGAAGTTTAATTTCTTCAGTGCTCCTAAGAGGAAGTTTAAATTCTTCAGTGCTCCTAGGAGCTAATGAAAAAAAAAGTTATGCACTTCTAAGAAAAAGGGTCTTAACAGACAGACAGATGTACAACAAAGTGATCCTATAAGGGTTTCGTTTATCCGATACAGGGACAACTCTGTAACCGTAAGTTTTTGGTAAGATATTTTGGAGTGAAGTTCATTAGCTGTTTAATTATTCCCAAATTGATTCCCAGTAGATATTGTGATGTAAAATTGGTGTACCTACATTTGTATCTCTAGCGTTTACGCAGCTGGACAATGTGTAGAATAATAGGAACCGGCGTGGTTTCGGTAAAAAGCAGCTGAGAATTATTGTAGTATTCACTACCACAGCGAAGCTTACTGAGAAGGCTGACCCGGTACATTTGTTGCCAAATACTCCAAAAATGTGTTGTTTTATTTTACTTTCTCGTTGGGTAAAAATCATCTAAATGACATGCCCTTGAGCGGAGCGGGAGATAGTTTATGATGAAGGCACTGAGACATTTTCCGAAATTCACTCCCTATGGGCATAAATTCTAACTAATAATTCTATGGACATTATTTTTTTAGTCCGAAATAAATGTATTTTATTTTTTTATTTTTTTATAAATCTAAGGCCCTAAGTTTGTATGAAGGAAACTTTTTTTGGTGGGAAAAAATCGTCCAATGACAACCCCCGCTCTTGGGCGGAGCGGGAGATAGTGTCAGACTTTTACTGACTTAAAAACCCACCCCGTTCCTTCGTTGCCTTTCATACCGGGGCCGAGCCTTCCTTTCAGAAGCAGGCGTACGATTGCTGACAATTTCCTGGGGCGCGCGGAAACAGTACGCGCCGTCAACGACTTGGGCTCCGACCGGATGGATACCGGACGGTCGGACAGCGAGCTACCCATTGCTCGCCGTCCGCAAGCCTGTTGTTGTTGTTGATATCCGCGTTCTAATGGAACTCAAAGTAACTTAAAGTGACTGAAAACGTGCTGAAATACTTTCTAAACTTGACACTAGTTAAATACACAAACCTTGCGAAGCCAACATGGAAATAAAATAAATAAGGGTTCCTAGTTGACTACGGAACCCTAAAAATCTGCAACCACAAGACGCTTCAGACACTCAACTCCTAAAGCCCTACGTGACCAAGGTACCTCATCTCAACTCATAACAATATAAAGAGATAATATAATAATATTCTATTGTACAATCCCAGAGGAAAACCTTTCAGTAACTATATAAAAAGTAGCTTATTACCTACTTGAAAGTTTGCGACCCAAGTTTCTTTGGAACTAACAAAATTATTATTAACACGTTATTCGATAGTACGTACTTATTGAGTTATTTCTGTTATTGGTTTATTACTGTGTTATTGGATTTTTTGTAATGTCTCTGTAGCAACCCATAGTTAGGAATTCTGGATTTCATGCGAGTTTATGGCCACAGGTGCACTTGTCATAAATATTTTTTTCTTTTTATATTTTTAAGAACAAATTTCTATAAAAAAACACACGTATATACGTACTTTTTAAACTACTTCACTTTTTTTTCTTATTAATTGATTGCAATATATCCTAATACAGGTACTAATAAGCAATTTAACTGTAAAGTTATACCTAATTATACCTACATTTTAGCTTTTGTTAAAACTAAAAATAGCGTCCTTTTGCACTTTTGCACAAGTTGCAACAATGACCGATCCTGTGCATGTTGAATCCATCGGATTCCTGCGACCCTCGCCCGATTATCGGTCCACCCACCTTGTGCGAAACCTTTCGACACTTCGTCTTCCAGTCCAAAATATTTTTAAACATCATTTATCACTTTTTCAGCGAACCAAGTATTTCTTTACACACAATATGTTCACACTTCTCTGCAGTATTTACCGAGTTATTTCAGTTATTGGTTTATTACTGTAATGGCTTCTATGAATAATGGCCAAAGGTTCTTGAGGCGACATGAGTTTATGTAATCTATCAAAGGTGTTCATCAACTCGATCTATCATTGTCAGTATTGTGGCCACAATCGATTATAATGAACATGGTAGCACTTAATGTATCTGTTCTTTGATTAAAGCATTTATCGTCGCTCTACTCAATTGAGTACGATAAAAAGATTAAGGGTAGTTTCATATTATAAAGGTTATACTTGCTTTTTAAGGTTCTGTACCAAAGGGTAAAAACGAGGCCCTAAAAACTCTGCTATCCGTCTGTCTGTCATCAGGACGTATCTCATGAACCGTGATAGCTAAATAATTGAAACAGTATAAAATAAATATTTAAGTAGGTCTCCCATACAACGAATGCAATTTTTTTCCGTTTTTTTGCTACGGACGGTACGAAACCCTACGTACGCGAGTGCGATTCGCACTTGGCCAATTTTTATTTATTTAGTTTATCAAAAAGCCTTTCAATTTTAAATAAATTCGAAATATTTCAAATTTAGCTGAAGGGGAAACTGTCAAGTAACAGAATAAGGAAATGTCAAGTGCACATAACAGTGAAATGTTACATCGCCGCTATTAGAAATATTAATCTAATCTATTCAAGAGAAGGAAACTGACATATCAACCCACAGCCGTAACAGCCTGACTAGGAGCGTAAAATTTTGCCCAAGGTTTTTTTTTTATGATGAAGGCTAGCACTGAGAGGAGATTTTCCAAAATTCACTCCCTATGGGCATAAATCTAAGGCCCTAAGTTTGTATGGAGGAACCTTTTTTTGGTGGGAACAAATTATCCAATGACAACCCCCGCTCTTGGGCGGAGCGGGAGATAGTGTCAGACTCTTACTGACTAAAAGACCCACCCCGTTCCTTCTAGCCTTCATACCGGGGCTCGAGCTCCCTTTCGGATAACCCTGGCCCCAGTAGGCTTCGCCCCGGCTGGGTCCCTGCTGTTGCTGACAACACCTTGAGGCGCGCGGGAACAGTGCGCGCCGTCGACGACTTGGGCTTGGTCCGGACAGTTACCGGACGGCCGGACAGCGAGCTGTATGGGGGAACCTACTGTCATCCGGGCAAAGCCGCTGGCAGCAGCTAGTTACTATACAGGGTTATTTGTAAAACACTGGCAACCCCTTAGGACTATGGTACTAACATCATACTCAACAACTTTTGTTCTATAACTTTTAAAAATTTATCATGTTTCATCAGATTTTCATACAAAAAAGAAATATTTAAATGGAATGTTCTAAACATTGCGAAGTCTATGCAAAGCAAGCGATAGTACAATAGAGGAAGGGAGTGGGGATCGGGTGGCGGGAGTACTTGATGCGATTGCGTCGCGTCATACAGACGTAGGTAGGTACAGCAAAATACAGAGTTGGAATGTGTTAGATAGAACAATGAAATCTTGAAGGTTTGTTTTTGGTAAATGTGTTATGTTTTATAAAAAGTCATAGAACAAAAGTTGTTGTTTATGATGTTAGTAATATAGTCCTGCACGGTTGATAGTGTTTTAGAAATAGTCCTGTATATAATTCCTATTATTACGTGGGTAAATAATCAGTAAATGGAGTAAGTAGGTAACCTATTATAACTTCTCACTTAATCTCAAACTTAGCCGCTAACTAACCCCACAGTTTCAGCCGCGTCATTCAAGCAAAATAACTCATCTAGGAAATTGAATTTCCCAATAAACCAGCTTCTAGCAAGTATTTAGCAGCCACGGCTCAACTGAGCCGCGTAACTACGCATAGTTAGAGAGAACGGAAATCGTTGATCGACTAGTTACTCTGCACAGCGCTGCATCCATTACGGGCTCTAATAACTTTAAAAATTCAAAATGGCTCTCAGTTCAGTTTGGATGAAATATTGTAACAATTGAAATATTGTATTCAAGAAGTTTCCCTGTGTGATTGTATCAGGAATGAATGAAGATATCCGCAGGTGAACCAAGGTTTGCCACCTGAAAAATCGCCAGTCATAAGTGGTAATGAGCCATTGCACGCAGAACAGATAGTCGATGAGGCCATAAGGTTCCGGAGCGGCACCCGCGTACAGGAAGACAAAACATTGGAAGGCTTCCCACAAGGGGGACCGATGACCTGGTGAAGATCGCGGAAATTCGATGGATGCGAGACGTACAGGACCGATCATTGTGAATACTTACAAGAGGTCAGGAAATGAGAATACATTTCTTCAGGATAACTATTTTATTCACACAGAGATCAAACTAGAATGCCCCGGTTCGCATGTGCAATTATTTTACCTGAATGAACGCATGTGTACGAACGAACGTTAGAGTGAACTAAACGATAGTCGAATCAATACACTATCTGTATGACGTGAACAGAGACATTCAAATTATGTTAATATAAAAATAGGCTAATATATGTTACTTAAAAATAATAGAAGTAGTTCATTTATGCCAATAATTCTAACAATACATGCTCTTTGATGATGAAATAATTATGATGATGATGATGATAACGTGGAGTTGATTTTAAAAGTTGTTTCATATTAATTTCAATGCCAAAAGCTAAATATGTACCTAGTAGTACCTGTATTCTCGCAGGTATTACCTATTCCTATCACAAAGGATTCGTGACGTCACTGCTGGCATCTTGCCTATGCTTTTCATTCAGACGACTCTCAAGTATTGTGTGCGTGTCTTTTAGGCTCAAAATATATCTACATAGGTTTGTCTACTTCATCATTTTATAAAGAATATAAGGAACAAAGGCTTCTTTGAGTCAAATATAATAATTGAAGAGGAAGTATATTAGAGGAAGCTTGAAAACGGACTAAAAAGTTGAAAGGAAGTCGTTTGTCTTGGTACTCTTATGTGGAGACGTGGGATGGACGAGACGTGGGAGCAGTGGTGGCCGAGTGGTAATGGCTCCGACTTACGAGTTGTTGGTCGCGGGTTCAAACCAAGCCAGGCGCATTACTTTGTGTAATAAACTTCATTACCACTGCTCTCAGAACGGTGAAGGAAAACATCGTGAGGACACGTTTGGCTTGTCAAAAATTCGAAGACGTGTAACATTCACCAACCCGCATTGGGCCCGCGTGGTGGATTACGGCCCAATCCCTCTTCTAGAGAGGAGGAATTTTCAGCAGTGGGAATGATGATGTGGGATGAAACGCAAGTTACTAAAAGAGTTATGAGTATACATGTGGATGGATGAAGGAGAAGAAGGTCAAAAAAAGATGGATGGTTTGTGAGTGTGACAGAAGTTTTAAAGGAGTGAGGGGACAGCAATCAAATGCCAAAATAGGATAAAATCGACATTAATACTACTACTTGGAGTCCTCGCAACCTTAGTATGTTCTTCGTCAGAATTGTTATTAAGTTCTCTTTAAGATTTGATATTTTTCATAGTATTTATTAGTTTATTATTTTAGCATATATATGTATTTTATTATATATTATATATAAATAACTTATTTATTTTCATTATTTGTTATTTGTTTATTGTGCAAACCTACCACAGTGATTTCTTTTTTAACCCAAAGGTTGACTGGTAGAGAATGCCTTGTTGCATTAAGTCCACCTATGTACCACTACTGCACATGAAGTTTAAATAAATAAATATTAATATCGCTTCTAGATCTTCATAGAATTTGTGAACACTCGGTCCCTATGATTTTTTTTTTTTTTCACATAGTTTCAACCCCAAACGGTTCGAACTTCCAACAAGGTTTTTTTATGAGGAAAGTCCAACTATCAAGAAAATCCCACTACTATTATTATAAATGCGTAAAGTATGTATGAATGTTTGTTACTCTTTCACGCAAAAACTACTGAATGGATTTCGATGAAACTCGGTACACAGGTAGACCATATCCTGGAATAGCACATAAAATACTTTTAATCCCAGGACTATGTTCCCTTAGGACCATTTTCTACTATCACGCGGACGAAGCCGCTGGCAGTAGCTAGTTATACACCCCTATTTTCTAATTAGTACAAACAAAAAAAATGGCTCTATCTGTACCTGTTACTGATCATGTTCTTGTAGTGAAATGTAAAAAAAAAACGAAATAATAAAATTTTCCACGAAAGTTAGTCGTAATTGGTAAATTCATAAGGGTGTAAATAAAACCGACCGAAGTCGATCGGTGGCATCGATCGTCCTTCGATCGATTGGTATGGTAACACCCATATAGAATCATTCATTCATAACAACTGCTACTAGAAAATACTACGTGCCGTGTTTTTCCATTTTGATCGCCATTTATTCAATCAATCCTGCAATCTACACTAATATTATAAAGAGGTAAAGATTGTTGTTTTTTTTTATTGTTTTTTGTCCAATCGGACCAGTACTTCCAGAGATGAAAGCAATCGCTTTCATTTGATTTGATTGAATTTTCGCCCATAGAAAGCTGCTTTATTCCTGAGTGACAGGCCATATTTTAATTACGCGGGCGAAGCTGCCGGCAGAAGCTAATGTTTCCATAAATTGAGTGATATTTTGGGATATGGGAAACATACGCTAATAACTTTGCTGTTTATGAATATTATTTATTGAGACTTTACTTAAATAATGACAAGATCTTTTCTAATAAGCTCTTTAAGTATTTGTACTAATTCAAAAATTTGTGGTGTATATACGAGTCTAATTATATTTTCATCATAGCTATTTCGAATGCAACCGCATTGCTGCATTACTGCAATGCTGTGTTCCCGTTTCAATTGTATGGGTACCGGTGAAACTAAAGGTGTGAGGTGTATGACACGATTCAACTTCAGTTGAGTTAAATACGTTCAGACCGGCACCTCATGAGTAAAAATGATCTGCCTCATGGGCAAATCTTCATATGGCCACCGGTGGTACATCGCCGCCCCATGAACCAAAAGTCTTGCCTTTTTACAATTTATGTCGTGATTATATCCTTTTTTTTTTCTAATAAATACAATTTTTCAATATTGATTTTTGTTTACTTTTCGAAATAATATCCACCTTCTGAGCTGCACTATAAAAATTTGATTTTACTAGGCAGGGACGGTAAGTACCATACTTTCTCGCAAAACTTCGAGGAATTTCTTAGTATATTGAAAGTATGGTGTGACGTGGGGCCACCAGTGGTACACCCCGCCGTGTCAGCAAATATTCCGTCTGATCGTGCTTACTGAACGCGGTTCTATTTCGTAAATACTGCGAAACCTGCACGCTTAGCCAAGTTGTTATTCTGCAATCGTTAACGCTATCTAAAAGTGATGAAACGTATGGGAATGACGTCATTTCAACGTAAAGTCGCGTGGTAAGAATAAACGAATAGACAATTCGTAGCCAAGTTCACATCGTTCAAAATCGTTTCTACAATAATTAACGCTACATCCTTTGTTATACAAAGGCTACATCGTAGAACGAGCGGCCGACTCAGGCGCGTCAACATGGCTACCAACTTATCGTTTTCTACAATTGCTGTCACCGAGGCGTTACCGATTAGAGAACGGAATTCGATTGTAACTTGGCTAGGGGGGCAGGCTTTTCAATTTGTGTGAAAGCTCTGATATTAATAATTAATTACAATAAGTTACCGACCCTTTTTCTATTGAAATATGTACCTACCTCTGTTTGGCCTACAGTCCACGGACGCGTAGCTTCATATGCGTATTCGTCATTGCGCTTGGTGTACACCTGCGTAAAGCTACATATGAACTTATACACCGTTAAATTTTAATCGTTTTAATCCCGTGGAGGGTCGATCCGGTACATGAAACACTATCGATTTGTAAAGATAAAATTAAAAAATAAAGTACCTTTTTTTCAAAATTCGTATTAATTTACGCATGTACAAAATTATTTTTTTTAAGAAAACGTCATCTGAACGAGTTCAATGACCTGTAGTTAATAGTCGGCGTTGCGTACAAACTACCTACTAAAATTTAGCGGTGTATGTACCGATGGCGTAACGCCGCACCGGACAAACTTGTTAATTTTATCAAAAGTAACTGTCAAAGAAAGAAAGAAAGAAAACTATTTTATTTGGCATACACATTCGTAGATACACACAATGTAGTAACAACATGTAGACACTAATAAATTGTTATATATAAAAAAAAGAGACAACTAACAATGTGTGTCTCACGGCGGCGCCAAATAGGTCCAGTTCAGCAATAATGCCAGACAACTACATGGTAGTTGCCAGACGCTGGTTTTCAACTGAACCTTAATTCGAGTGTACGGTTGAAAATTGGTTTATATTTTAGTACTCAGTTATTAGTGATTAGGTGTAGGGTAAATAAATTACATATTATATATGTTTATGTGCGACAAATAATAAATAAATAGGTGTTCAGCATACAAAATATATCAAATAAAAAAAAAAAAAAACGACAAAAGAAAATAAAAAAATAAAAAAAAATAGTAATAGGTCTATCTAATCGTGCATAATTACATGCGCATAATGTTTAAAACCGGTCACTTCGTCACATCATGACTCAAGGTACTATCACTTGCAAAAGTCCATAAGAATTCTTAAAACATATTCGTTTGACGTTTAGTTTGACTTACGACCTTTTATTTTCAAGTTTCGCCAACAAATGATTGAAATTCACAATTTCATCAACTTATCATAAGTCAAGATGGCCCAGTGGTATAGGCACACAGATTGAAGCGCAAATCAGCGTGCCGCAAGTTCAAATCCCACGCAATTATTGACTTTTTGTAAGTTCTTACCCGATTGGAAGTTATGTATTTGCATTACATATATTAAATTATTCTTTAACTTGTTCACACATTTCTTAGAGTTAGAAAGGTAGATCACAAAAAAAACTAAATAAAGAATTAGATTTCTGCGAGGTAGACACGAGTTTTAACTTAACCGAAATGAACTGTCGTTTGGTTGTAGTTGTTGGTTAGTGACGTGAGGTTGACAGTATTGTAATATTCGCAAAATGCAGGCTAATATTAGTATTGAAGTGAGGGCGACTATCATTGGGCTGCATAAAAGTGGTCTTAATAAAACACAAATATCTGAAGAAACCGGACTGAATGTGAGTATAATAGCTATTAATGAATTGTAACTTTATTACAAATTAATCTTCTAATTAAAAAGTATGCCATTTATGAATCCATTGATCGTATCTTTATGAGGTTTAAAAGAGAAATACGTAAATCGTTGGGTTTATTGGATTGGTTATTGGATTAATAAATGCAGTTTTATTTTAAAATTATATTCAATAATTATGATTATTAACATTTTATATAATGAAAATGAAGTGAAGTAGGTATAGCTGCCTAATATATATATTTTTTTTTATTTTAGAAAAATACTGTAAATCTTTGGCTAAAAAGATATGAGGAAGAAGGTAGCCTTGCTAGTCGAAAGAGAAGTGGGAGATCGAAGCTTATTAGCGAGGCGCAGCGACGACATATGGTGGACGTATACGAAACGAATGGTTTCGCACCAACGAGACATTTTGCGGAATTATATGACACCTCGATGGATACTGTTCGCCGTGCACTTCACGCTGAAGGCGTGCATCACAGAAAACCTGCTAAAAAGCCGTACTTGACAGAGAGGCACAAACAAGAACGATTACGTTTCGCACTAAATATTTAATGTTAACTAAACTAAATGGCCTACCATTTTATTTTAACATATCTGTGATTATTCGTTAACAAACACTGTATTATATTGTGTTTACTTTCGTTTAAAACAGCTATATCTTTTAACTTGTGCCATCGCCTCATCTTAAGAATGCAGTGAACTCGCTATCAATTTTGTTGACAATAATCATGAGTCTATTTCGTTTTTTATTCTTCTACCCGCACTGTTTTAACATAATACTATAGTTCAATTTATTTTTCTCATCTAATTGACGATTATCTTGTGAGAACTAAAGTTCTTTTAACAGAAATTGAGGTTTGGTTTCAATCTTCTTTTCGTCAAGAAAATGAACAATTAAGCTATGACCTCAATACATTCATTGTGACGTTACACAAAAATAAAATGTTTACAAAGTCCAAATCATATATCACTTTTCAATAAATAACTGGATATAAACAATTACCTATATTTTATTTTATTAAAATTTGAATATCCGTTCATTGTTACGTTATTCATATTATGAATGGTCTAAGTGGGTATACTTCCAACAAACAATCTTAGGCGTAACATAGATAACGGTTACAAGATAACTTTTTGTCTAGGTAACAATTCGACGTCACAATTCTCATAAATGTTTAATTTGTAAATATAAAGAATAAACATTTTTATTAAACACGTCTTTTTATTTCCACCTTATAACATCGAAAAGATGTAACAACTAAATAATTGCAAATTACGAATGTGATTCTTCTTGTGGTTAATAGATCACATTCGTAATTTGCAACTATTTAGTGCAAAAAATGCAATAGTATTTTTCATAGAAATATAAAAAAACAATTAAATCAATATAGATTGGGAATTTTCAAAGTAAGAAATAACTGCAACGGACCGACCATGATTTGAACTCGGGTTACGTGATTTGCGAATCCAACACTTAGTTCACACGGCTACCAGCACATGACGAATTTGCATGAATTTTATCAATGCTACCATATAGCTCAGTGCGACGACAGTTCCTTAGTGTGTGTTATCTGTGGAATGTGGATACTCATACATGCGCACACATACGCACGGAAATATCGCGCTCGCTCGGTTCGTAGCAATGTAATCATTAGCGTTCCTATGGACTTTTGCGGCCTTACTGTACATCGGAAGACCAATATCAGACATCATCGCTGGAATGAACCTTTTTGGAGAGTTTCTTACTCCTTCGCACTTGAACGAGAAAACGACTTTGGATTACTTTTGATCCTTGAAGTAAATTTCTTTGGGATAATTTTCTACGTTCACGCGGGCGAAGTCAGTGACAAAAGGTAAGCGATTATTTCCGTTAATTCTATTTAGAACAGAATATTGTATCGCGATCCTTAATAAACTCGTAATTGTTACAGAAAGCAATATCGAACGACAAATTGATACCAGTAACAAAATTATAAAGACTATGAAGCACTTACGATCCCCATACACGCTTTCAGCGCCTCGTGTATATCCTACTTAAGAGCGTCCTTCCCGAGGTACATTTTAATACAACTGTTCTTACGTGATTGTCACGTTATTACACATTGTCTCTAGATATTTAGCAAACACAATGTTATGAATGTTTCTATTGAAATCAAATAATAAATTTATGTATGACTAATCCAGTAGGTGAAAAAGCTGTGAAAATCTGCTATTTTGCGTGAATTTCGGGCCTTCATAAATTAAAAAAAAAATAAAATAAAGAAAATATGTATAACTATGGGAACCATGCACATTTAATCAAGATTCTGAATGACAAACTTTTTCACCAAAACCGTTTATGGTTTAAAAAAAAACGTATTTCCTGCAACAAGTTTCGTGAATTTTTTGTGTAAACGACGGAATTACCGAATTTTCAGGTGTTATCTCTCATTTTTTTCGTTACTTTTTCATCAATCACTGCGTTAGATGCAGCAACAAGCTTTTAAACCATGTTCACGTTAACGATAGACGAGTGCGGAAGGGCCCTCTTAAGTCTGAAGCTTAGTATAGCGTAGTAAACAATTTTAATAACATTACAGGGTAATGTGGCTTTTCAATATCACACATTTACTTCCACGAGGACTTTGGGACTAAAATTTTCAGGGCTGGATTGGTCATGTCTTGAAGTTTCAGTCATCTCTTGGGACTGTTGCGGCGGATTCTGCGGATGGGAACAACCCTAAAAGTTTTTCACTGTTGACGGTACAGATTTCCGGATTATTCATCATTTAACACGACTTTACATAATAACTAGTTTTTGTCTGCAGCTTCGCCCGCGTACATAAAATATAGCCTATGTCACTCAGGAATAAAGCAGCTTTCTATCGGTAAAAAAAATTTAGCAATCAGACCAGTACAGTCCAGAGATTACCTTCTACAAACAAAAAAACAAACTTTTCCTTTTTATTATTATATTAGTATAGATAAATCATTTATTTTCAGGTATTTTGGCCCTTAGAGTAAATACCTTATAGCCTTATACTATATATTTATATATATAAAATAAATCAAATACATTTTATTGTCAAAATCAAAAAATATGACTTATGACTATGTTAGTAACACTTCGCACTGCACTTATTCACTTTGCGCTGTCATCTACTAAATTTTATTTTTTATTTGTCAGCCATCTTTCTAAAATTGAGGTCATAACCTCCGATTTAACAAATTTCTTTCCAACGTACGCTTGCATTAATTTGGTTCCCTTCTGGACCTTTTTTCCGATAATAGCTACTTATTTGTATGCACCAGAGATACTCAGTTAATTTGAGTGTCTTTTCCACGGCTTTTTTTTTTAACACGAAGCTTTTATTTTGCTTGGTACCTTCGTACTATCCTACTTTTATTTATTTATTTTTATTTAGTACAGCAAAATAGCCACTAATACTAAAATCGTTAATCCTTCCTTTGACTCTGTCTTCTCACAGAATCGCAAACTTTCTAATACCTAATATTTTTTACTAGCTGTGCCTGCGACTTCGTTCGCGTGGACCACAGGATCTTGAATTTATTTTTTCTAAAATAAAATTAGCCTATATTACTCCTTATTACATCAGCTACCTGCCAAAAAAAGTCCCGTCAAAATCGGTCCAGCCATTTCAGAGATAAGCCCGAACAGACAGACAAAAATTTAAAAAAAATGTTATTTTGGTGTATGTATCGTATATATATTCATATGCATGCAAAAAGCAGTTATTTCAGTATTACAAACAGACACTCCAATTTTATTTATATGTATAGATGTATAGATTACAAACTTTCTAATACCTACCACGCATGTAAATCAGATGACAATGCAAAATTATTATGACATGGAGCTGATCTGATGATGGAACCAGAAGGTGGCCATAGGAACTTAGATAAGTTACGGTGTTTAAGCTTTTTGAAATGGTCTTGACGAGTATTACAGCTTTATAGAGAGTTACTCACCTAGTGTCCATTTGGTTGCTCAACCAATGTGGTGGCGCAACCAGCTCGAACGTGTGGCGACACTGGTGTCTGTATAGTATTTAGTTTGGTACCTTATATCTATATTTCACTGGGACACCACGGCGGCGTAACTGGTGGCGCCGTCGTGGTGTCCCGATGAAATATAACCCTTAGGGTTTCGAACCCACAGGGTAAAAGAGACCCTATTGCAATTGTATTGCATTGTTGTTTGTATTTTGTTGTTGTGTTGTATTGTTGTTGTTGTTGTATGTTGTTGTGTTGTTTGTTGTTATTTTTTTAATAATTCATTCAAGAAAATTTACGTAAATATTTTTACATATCTTCTGCCGAACTGCAGTAGAGTTTGTTGGCAGTGTTCCCGTGGATGGTCTTCTTGAGTTCCTGATGTAATTTTTATTTTTGGTGTACAATAAAGAATACATCTATCTATCTTGATTAACTAATTAATATAGACATTAAAACCTTAATCTACACCGCCAAATTTTAATCGTTTTAATCCCGTGGAGGGTCGATCCGGCACATGAAACACTATCGATTTGTAAAGATAAAATTTAAAAATAAAGTACCATTTTTTCAAAGCTCGTATTAATTTACGCCTGTACGAAATTAATTTCTTTAAGAAAATGTCAGCTAAGCGAGTTCAATGACCTGTAGGTAGTTTGTACGCAACGCCGACTATTACCTACAGGTCATTGAACTCACTCAGCTGACGTTTTCTTAAAGAAATTAATTTTGTACATGCGTAAATTAATACGAGTTTTGAAAAAAAAGTAAGTACTTAATTTTTTAATTTTATCTTTACAAATCGATAGTGTTTCATATACCGGATCGACCCTCCACGGGATTAAAACGATTAAAATTTAACGGTGTATAAGTGTAGAGAGATAGTACATTTTGATACAAGTGCAGAAAGTTTATCATTGCGACCGAGGCGGATTGCGCACAAGCAGTATGCGAGTGTGTTATGGGTGACGGCTCATTTTATTTCGGAAGCACGATCTCGCGGAATAATTTCCGAAGCAGCTGGAAGCAAGACGATCGATCATGAAAATTATGACATCACTTGCCTAAATTGTCTAACATACGCTTTATCCAGTCCGCATTAACCTCTTAACAAGAGAGTGCAGCGTCATGGCGTCTCAGCACCGGCAAGCAATACATTATCGTCGCTCAACATACATTCTTGTTCCAGGCTATGAGTTAGCTAAACGATGGAGTCACTCGTTAGGGGTGTGCCTGTAGGACTTGGGGGTTCCATTTTTATTAAAGGTATCAGAAATCAGAAATATTTATTTCCAATAGATCATTTACAGGCACTTTTGTATCGTCAACTCACCTTCCGCATGACGCAGATCCTCACCGGACATGGTCAGTTCGGTAGATACTTGCACCAGATTCGTGTGGAAGTAACGCCCGGATGTCACCGTTGTGTGAACCGCCTGGAGGACATGGTCGAGCAAATGATTGAGGTGTGCCCCGATTGGGTGGAGCACCGCCGTGTCCTTGTGGGAACGATCGGTGGCAGCGATCTCTCTCGCCACGCCATTGTATAGGCAGGGAAATATCTATAATCTGTCGGTTTTCATGGGGCGATGTAGCTAAAACTATAAATGTAAAACTTTCAACGTTCCAAACAAAAATTTTCTTAGCAAACTGTGGTAAAAAAATTGCTCGTATCAACAGAATATTAGCAGTAACCTTACAACCTAACTTTAGGACTCGCCCATTTGCTGAAGCCACGCTCAAATTGTCAGATTATTGAAATTTACACTTTTCTGCATGTACATAGGTACGTAAATTGTCTTAATCTGACGCACTCGATTTTTTCTTTTTTTTTTTACTAATCTGACGGACTGCCCTTAACGAACCCCACGATAATGACCCCCCACGGTCTCTTTAGTGGTGGGAAGTGAGACGCAGGGGCGGGGAGTGGTCAGTGATTGGCTCGCCGCGCCATCGCGTCATAGACGTCACTCATGATTCGTTCCCTGTACTTACTGCATGTATCTAACAACGACGACAATTGGCTCGCCCACAGAACATATGAATCATACAGTAGGGCTCGCCAATGTATGGAATGCGCAAAGCGATCCCCACTCTGACGCCGAGCGCTCAAGATCCGTGACGGTAATTGTATATTACATATATTACAGGGTGCAAAGTTTCTTTCCATTTGATTTTCTAACGCGCTCGAGTTTCCCGCAAAATCCCCATCTCGACGACCACAATGTAGATAAATAATGACAAAAAAAACTAAATATAAAAATGGAAATTTAAAGAAGCTGCTGTGCTTATATTGGTTTTTTAGAGCAGTAGCCCAATGGTAACGACCCCGACTTACGAGTTGCAGGTCGCGGATTCAAACCTATTTGAACTTTGTGTAATTTATTTCAACACCACTGCTCTCAAAACTGTGAAGGAACCAATCTTTAGATTGAGTTGACTTAGATCCGATAGAAGTTTGATTATTTCACTGCTCTAAGGGGTAAGATAAGGGGCCAGGGCCCCAAGTCTGCTATTTTTATAAATTCGTCATTCCAACACGATCCCATTGTCATTTTGCTAAAAGTTTGTAATCTGCTAATTCATAATGATCGATCATTGATCGGTCACTGGTCTTGTAATAGAATTGTGGTAGAATGATAATTTCGAGCATATTAAAGCCAATAACTGCACAATAACGTTCTAATGGTAAAACACTGATCAAATAAACTGTCAAAGTTTTAGCAGATTACCGCAAACGTCAAATATTCATTTGTCAATTTGTACGAGATTACCATTCTATGTCACTTCTTTCAATGGAGTGTCAGTGGTTGACCATTGGAAAGTCATAATGACGCCATTATATTAGCAGATTACCAAACTTGTCAAAATCGACAATTATGACATCAATGATAGACCATTCTGACACTATTGTAATAGCAGACTTGAGGCCCTGGATCTTCGTTGTAACATCAGTCTGTATATTATGATAAATAAGATTACTTTTGATATCTATCTCACTTAATATTGAACGATAGATTTATGTTAAGCGATGATGGAATGGTACCGTTTTATTTTGATGCGTATGCCTACCTAATCCATAGATAATTTTTTTGAGATATGCGAACCAGCGTCTTATAGTCTCGCAAATCTCTGATGAAAAAGGAGGATCCTCCGACTGAGTCTGGTATAGGCAACTGCCCGATAGTTGATTTCAGATTGTTTTTTTTATCACACGTACCGAGTAAACGAGCGAAACAGTGCTCTCGGCCGAGTACTCGGTACGTGTGAACACAGCGCCGAGTGCTCGGCCTATCACTTATCTCTACAGCTCGCTTACATCACTGTCTCGGCCGAGTAACATTTTAATGCCTCGCCCTTTTACTCGGTACGTGTGATCAAGGCATTACATACCGCGACGCTGAGTAGTTCCTTATATTCTTTATTGTATGATTTATGCGTGATCAAAACCGCACTATATCTATTAAAATCACCCTTAGGATAATTTCTGACTATCACGCAGATAAAACAAAAGAAGAAATAAATATAATGATTCCGTTTAGCAGCTCTGTTCTTAATGGGAAATTCTTTTAATTTTCCTTACATTTTTCCTGACGTAATTCCCAATTTTCTTCACAATGCTTCACGCTTTTATACAGGCTTTTAAATGCCGGAGTCACCAATAAAATGAGGGGGAGGGAAGAGGGAGGAAATCCCGGAGGACTGGGTGTCTTATTTTGATCGAGTCGAGGTTGTCATAGCATAAAATCCTATTCTATTCCAGACGCGCCTGTTGACAAGATCCGAATTGATTGACAGTTGATTATTGGCAGAATTTCCAGAGCTTTTTCGCTTTTTCTTGAGCAATTTTTCTTTCGAAATAAAAATGTGTTAAGTTAAGGTTTTATTTAGGTATACAGTATGACATGTATGACATGTACGAGCATTTTAGCTACCCCAAATTGAGGATTTAGGTAAGAAATCACCAAATAACTGCTCACGCTCTTGATGGAATAAAACTGGTAAAACCCAGCTAGATTCGTTCAGTTCCTATTCGATTTCAAGAGTCGCAGTAACTGTTTAATTCCACAACCTTGGAAATACTGAAATAACATTGCCATTTTTTACCAGTTCATGTAAGATAAAAAAAATACATTTTATTAAAATACTTAATTGCCGTTTTTAGAAAAATTGAGAAACAAAAACTATTACTGACACAAATTAAAATCTAACCTCATCTATTCATTTAGGTGTCTCAAATCAATCAATTAAAAACAAATATTTCAAATAAACCGTTTGCAGGCATTTTTGAATTGGCAAAATGTCAGTCAGTCAAAAAAGTGAAGCTAAATTGCGCCATACCGTAGATTTCTATGGAGAAGAACGTACAAGAAACTTAATGGACAATCTATTAAATCATAGACATCTTTTGGTTTCTACTCTTCTTATGTGAGTAGTCTAATTGTGTCAGTGAAAATGAGCGTAGGTAAGTTAATTTTTTTTCATTCTCCTACTATTTAAACTCTAGGATCTACTTACTATTTTAGGGTTCCGTAGTCAACTAGGAACCCTTATAGTTTCGCTATGTCTGTCTGTCCGTCTGTCTGTCCGTCTGTCCGTCCTCGCTTAATCTCTGTGACCGTTAGCACTAGAAAGCTGAAATTTGGTACCAATATGTATATCAATCACGCCGAAAAAGTGGTAAAATAAAAATTGATTTTTTTTTAATTTAAACCCTAACGTGTGATACTTATATTGTTGGATAGGTATTTAAAAATGAATAGGGGTTTACTTAAATAATTTTTTGATAATGTCAATAATTTCGGAAATAATCGCTCCAAAAGTAAAAAACAATGTGTCCCCCCCCTCTAACTTTTGAACCATAAGTTTAGAAAATATGAAAAAAATTTGAAAAGTAGAACTTTATAAGGACTTTCTAGGAAAATCATTTTGAACTTGATGGAAAGAACAGTTTTTGTACAAAAAAGACAAAAAGGTTTTACAAAATAATTTCTGGACTAAGTTTGTAGTATAATCATTTTTTTACACTCATAAGTGGGTACACTTATTGTGACGGACGGGAAACTACGGAACCCTACACTGAGCGTGGCCCGACACGCTCTTGGCCGGTTTTTTTTTTTAAACTGTAGGTACCTAAGTCAGGTACTTTATTTTAATTTTTAATTCAAGCTTCATCGCACTTCATAATAATCCCCGTGGAACGTGGCACCCCTAACGATGAAGCAGCTGTCTGTGACACTAACTGTCCGGGGAGCATTGTTTAAACTGGCTCACTCCAGCTCAACTTCCCCACTGGCTCCGTAGACGCTTCACTAATGAATTTATAAAGAAAACTATCAACACTTGCGACCCAACTTTTATTTCTAGCCATTTTCATCTTGGCTTATTAAAAAGGTTCGTTTTATTTTTAAAGTGATTTTAGCAGTACAAATTATTCGATTTACGTTCATCATCATAATCATCATCAGCCTTTTTAACGCTCCCACTGCTGGGACTCAGGCCTCCTCTCTAGGAGGGGGAATGGGCTGTAATCCACTACGCGCGCCCAGTGCGGGTTGGTGAATGTCATATGTCTTCGAATTTTTGGTTGTAGGACATGCCGGTTTCCTTACGATGTTTTCCTTTACCGTTTTGAGAGCAGTGGTGATGAAATAAATTACACAAACTAAGGTGCCTGGCTGGGTTTGAACCCGCGACCTACAACAAAATAAACTAGTATCGCTCTCTCGTACCTTTTTTGTGAACCCAAAAACAAGTTACACATCTGTTAGATTTTGGGGTTTCCGACTCTTTATCCATAACATCTATGAAAAATCTGACAGCCAGGACGATAGTAACCCGTCCAGGGACTGAGCCAAGCTTTGCTCAGCCTTTTTTTAGGTTTGAGGTGAGAAATCATCTAATCATTCACTGACTAAAACTAATATGTGTTCCTTCGGTTGCCGTTTGCGCTTCAGGGACACGGTTACTCCTTCGAACTATGCCGCTGTCCTAGCCGATTGCTTAAACCAGAGACCTAACCATGACGTGTCAAAATCTCAAGCGTGCGAGCGAGAAAGAGATATGGAACTATGCACCCTACACAGCTCATTCCCTTTAACAGTTCAGTTTAGATCGTCAAATGAAACGCAAAAACTACTGAGTGGATTTCGATGAAACTTGGTACACGGGAAGACCATGTCCTGAAATAGCACATAGGATACTTTTTATGCCAAAAGTACATTCTCTTGGGATAATTTTCTACAATCGTGGGTAAAACCGCGCTGGTAGCAGCTAGTATCTACATAATTATCAATTTTTCCCATCTATATATATAAAAATGAGTTCCTATTTCCTCGGTCACGACATCACGTTTGAACGGATGGACCGATTTCGCTAAATCTTTTTTTGTTGTGTTCGTTATTGTGAGAAGGTTCAGAAGGAAAAAAAATGAAAATTAGGATTATGTATGGTAGAGTAAGGTAGTGTAGGGTAATGTAAGGTAGAGTAGAGTAGGGTAGTTTAGGGTAATGTAGGGTAGAGTAAGGTAGAGTAGGATAGAGTAGAGTAGAGTATGGTAGAGTAGGGTAGAGTAGGATAGGGTAGAGTAGAGTAGAGTAGGGTAGAGTAGAGTAGGATAGGTTAGGGTAGAGTAGGGTAGAGTAGGATAGGGTAGAGTAGAGTAGGGTGGAGTAGGGAAGAGTAGGGTATAGTAGGGTAGAGTAGGGTATAGTAGGGTGGAGCAGGGAAGAGCGGGAGCGAAGCCGCGCGGGCAAAAACTAGTAGAGAATAATAATTGCTTAAACAGATTTTCCAAATCTCCCCACAGACATTTTAGTAATGAATTTAAGAAGAAAACTATCAACACAGACGGCCCGACCTTTATTCGTTCCCGCTTTCCTCGCAACTTATTTAAAAGGCCACTTTAGTTTTAGAGCGGTTCAGTTTTATTGGTCTTTTTGTTATTAGATTTGTTTTATGTTTCAATTTGATTGTTTAGGTGGGTTTGTTGGAACGTATTGCTTTTTCTTCTATCATATTTATTAATCCTAGAGCTTCTGAATGAATTTTATTTCTTAGGCGCGAATAATATAGAAAAGGCGTAAGGCCTCATTTACGGAGACGCGGGGCGTCGCGCGTTGCGTTGAGTGGCGCGGCCCGCACTGAATTCAAATATATGGCGTTGTATGAGTGCGTTTACGGAGAAGCGATTTTAGACGCGTTTGTTTGAATTAGGGCGTTTTTTGCGGCCGAGCCCGCGGATGGCACCGACGCGTCCCACGCGTCGTTTATCGCGGCGGCGCACGCAGCGGCAATTCTCGATGAAGCTATGTCCGAGGCGGAATCTTCTGTCAGTCTTATTTAGAAATCGCGCAACACAGACGTAGTCACCGTCGCAATGGAGTATGATATGATCGCCGCGATGCCCGCCGCGTGCTTCGCTACACGCTAGAGGATTCGCGGCGGGCACCGCCACGCTTCCCGTCTCGCTTCTCTATGAACATGGTCGTATATTGCTATAAGTTTGTGTTTACGCGTGCCGCTTCACGCGCCGCCCCACCGTAAACAGAAAAAACGTCCGACGCGCCGCGAGACGCCACGCCACACGCGACGCGAGACGCCCCGCGTCTCCGTAAATGAGGCCTAAGGTGAAGGCGCGGCGCAGGCATCTTGCCTATTCAAAACGTTTCAATACAAAATGTATGTAGGGGACACGATGTGAATTATACTCAAGCGGCGTGGCATAGGCACGTCGTTTCGTCGCCTGTTCCGCGTCGCTAGCAGGCGCGACTGGTGAAGCACAAGCAGCACGACTTTTGTTTATACAGTAGGTGCAAAAAAATACGTGACGATAATTAACATTCTAGTGACATTTTATACACTGTAGGAAAACGATCAGGATAAAATATCTATGCTCTTGTGACATCTTCGGTGTCTCTGCACATTAATGAGTTGCAGCAAAGCAAGCGCATCTTTGTCGTCTGAAAAGGAAGACATGCTACCAAAATAAAGTCAGCCTGTATAATGACTAGTAGCGTCGTCTCTTCGCCTCTTTGATATAATTTAAATCGCGTCCGTGCCTTATCTGTTCCTCGCCTGCTCTGCGCCTGAGCTTCGCCTTACGCCGTTTCTGTGTAATTCGTGCCTTAGATAGATAAATTAATCGTACCTACCAATTTTTACAATAAGACTGCCCATTGTGATACCCTATTAATTTTACGCCGTTTCTGTGTAATTCGTGCCTTAGATAAATTAATCGTACCTACCAATTTTTACAATAAGACTGCCCATTGTGATACCCTATTAATTTTAAGTTCTTGTTATTATAGTTAGCCCATATTGTCCCACTGTTGGGCAGAGGCCGCCCTCCACTCCTTCCAGAGACCACGGTTCTTCGCTTTCTCATTCCAATTTTTAAGGAAGCTATCCATTTAAGTTCTTACAGTAATTTTATTTACAGTGTACAATATAGAGTATATCTATCTATCCATAACACGCGTCTGAACGTCCAGTTGAGAACATTTGCCCGATATGCAATATATTTGGGTACTTAACTATTTTTTTTTTCAAAAAGTTATTCAGCTAGTCTTCAGACCCGTAGGCTAGAGGCATCGGCCTTAACTTATGAGTAGTAGCTTAATAAGCTTAATAGGCGTTTTAATTTAGCATAATAGTTCATTGCTTCTAATAATGAAGAAAAAATTCCAAAACTGGTGACATCTACTAATCTGCACATACTGCACTGAATTTTCCCCGGTTCTTCTCCATAAAGGTTTTTTTTGGTGGGGAAAATCATCCAATGACAACCCCCGCTCTTGGGCGGAGCGGGAGATAGTGTCAGACTCTTACTGACTAAAAAACCCACCCCGTTCCTTCAAGCCTGGGGCTCGAGTTCCCTTTCGGATAACCCTGGCCCCAGTAGGCTTCGACCCGGCTGGGTCCCTGCTATGCTTAAATAAACCTTGTTAAGTCTGAATAGAAATTTATAGATGCCATTCTTCATAGAATGACATAGATTTCTATTGTAATTTTTATCACGTCACAACTTTCTGAGCCAGCAATTTATCGTGTCACTGAAGCTGAAACGATAAACCGATTTTAATGGCGTATCCACACATGTCCGCCGCGTAATGGACGAGGACCATAAATAAGAGACGATGGCAAAATAAAACAATCTTCCTTATCTCTGGCTGTCATAAATCTACGGACGTGGCGCACATTGATATTGTTATTAGTATTTATGTGAATCATTTGTGAAAGCTTTGGTTAAATGATGGATATGGCGATCGATAGACGGTAATTGTATGATTTTGGGGTGAAATTGATTGCCTGTCTGTAGTAGGAGAGACTAAAAAGACTTAACCTACCCACGGTTTCGGAATTCAGAATTTCAAGTTGAGAATTTAGCAACTTAAACTGAAACCCTGGTCGCTCACAATGGGCCTCATCAGAAGGCTTAAAGTCACCCAAAGAACGATGGAAAGGGCTATGCTCGGAGTTTCCGTTGCATGACTGAATTAGAAATAAAGATATCCGCAGGAGAACCAAGGTTGCCGACATAGCACGAAGAATCGCCAAACTTAAGTAAATATAATAATTTTTAATTGAATGTATTCTTAATTAAATATTATAATATTAGTAAAAGTCTGACACTCTCCCCCGCTCCACTCAGGTCGAGAAGGTATGTAGGAAGTCATAAGATATAGATAGAGTTTCATAACCTCACATTATTAACTCGTTAAGTTAGAACTACATTACACCGACGCATACACGGTGTAACACGCCTGGTTTGCACGTAGAACGACGTCACGTGGCGTGGACCAAGTGTAGTTCTACAAGTCTAGTTTCAAAATCAGATGTATGGAGACTGACGCGCCCTGATCGGCGTGTGTCGCATACGTGTTAGCAGTGTTTTGCTAACACGTAGTTCTACCTTAAAGGCTACGCTGCTCAGGGCGTGTCAGTCTCAATACATTTTATATAAAAACTAGATTTGTAGAGCTACACTAGATCCACACCACGCGACGCGACGCGACGTTGTCTACGTACAAATCAGTACCCCTAGCCAAGTTGAAATTCTGTAATCGTTAACGCTATTCGAAAACGAATCAAATGTGCAGGAAAGACGTCATCTCAACGTTAAGTCACGTGGTCAGAACAAAGGAATAGAAAATTCTTAGCCAAGTTGACATCGTTCAAAATGATAGAATGAAATGTTATCGTTTCTACAATGTTGAACGCTACATCCTTTGTTATACAAACGCTACATTGTAGAACGAGCGGTCGACTCAGGCGCGTCAACCTGACTACCAACTTATCGTTTTTTACAATTGCTGACACCGAAGCGTTACCTATTGGAGAACGAAATATTCGACACGAAGCGGTTGTAACTTGGCTAGGGGGGAGGCGTGTTACACGTGTGCCTCAGTCTAATGCAGTTCTATCTTTATCCTCACATCCTTACCTCACATTCATAACCCACATTTATTAGTTCACAAATGGGGGATAAAAGAGAAAAACAAAACAGAAAAAGAAGGTAGTTAGTAAAATCACTCTCAGAGCTTTTAATTACGGTTGGTCAGAATTAATTTACAGCTTCGTCTTTCACCCTGTAAAAAACAAATTGTTGACTTTATTTTGTTATTATTTTCCTCTTAGTAACGAAATACTTAGCAAAGTTGTCTTTCATACAAATCCCGCACCTAATCTCTTAATCCCAAGGTCTGTTTTGCAACAAAGTTATCTTAAGTTATCAAGATCTTTGAACTGGCCACGGTCAGTTACACTTAGGCTTGTATCACACTGCCACGCACCACGCATCGTAGTGCGTGAATGCATGTCTTAACGTTGCTGTAAGTATCTTAGTTTGTTTAGAAAACATGCACAGACCAACAGGGACTTAAAAACACCTTCATAAAGATTACAGAATTATAAGTATTACATGTTGAATGTGTAACAGAATCAAAAATGTAACACTTATATATGTGTTTTCAATGTGTTAACCCGAAAAGTGTAACCGTAACATATCTGTAACAGATATAAAAGGGTTAACAGTGTTAATAAGTGTAACAGGTAAACGCAGCGTTGCCAATGTTACAATTTACTTATTTATGGTACTGTGCAATTATTTCAGTTACACATATTAACACTTATTAACACTTATAACAGGTTGCAGTTTGATTCGGTAGCATTTCTTCATATAAAAGGTTACAGTTTCATTCGGTAACATTATTGTATCTGTTACATTTAAAAGTGTTTTTCTGTTAAAACTGTTTTAAATAAAAAACAGTGTTAAACACATTATTACGGTTACAGTTTGAGTCCCTGCAGACCAACACACCGAAACTGCATCCACGCGCGTTCATTCAGATCAAGCGCCTACATACGGAGAAACATGCATTCAAGTGCGTGGGTGCGAAGCGGGGCGCAAGGTATGGCACACTGAGTTTCATAGCACCATGCGTGTTTTTGTATGAAATGAGTGCGTGCCTGAGTGAATTTACAAAACGCACAGACCTACGCGCGTGAGTGCGTAAAAAAACCCGCACGATGATGCAGATCTGCACTCCCGCATGTACGCGCTTAGGTGCGTTGACAAGCAACATGCAGCGTGATGCGTGGCAGCGTGATAATCGCCTTATTGGTCTTAGCGTGAAAAGTAATTTCGGGACGCCTTGAAACCCTGGATCCCTGAATTCGTGATGTAAAGGCCTCAATGCCAATGTGACAAGGGGCGAACCGCCATTTATTGGTTACGGTAGACAGCCTTACAGAGATAACTATTTGTTTTTTTTTTGCTAAGAAAATACCAATTACTTCTTTTCGCAATACCTACGCTTTTTAGAATCCATAAAAATGTACCTGTCTTTAAAAATTGACTAAATGCGAATCCGGATTCGCTCACGAAGTGTGCCATAGCGTACGTAGCAAAAAAACGGCAAAAAAAACAAGTTTTTTGGATGACAATCCATCTTAAAAAAAAAAATGTTCCATTTTTAGGGTTCCGTAGCCAAATGGCAAAAAACGGAACCCTTATAGATTCGTCATGTCTGTCTGTCTGTCTGTCTGTCTGTCTGTCTGTCTGTCTGTCCGTCCGTATGTCACAGCCACTTTTTTCCGAAACTATAAGAGCTATACTGTTGAAACTTAGTAAGTAGATGTATTCTGTGAACCGCTTTAAGATTTTCACACAAAAATAGAAAAAGAGCAATAAATTTTGGGGGTCCCCATACTTAGAACTGAAACCCAAAAAATTTTTTTTCATCAAACCCATACGTATGGGGTATCTATGGATAGGTCTTCAAAAATGATATTGAGGTTTCTAATATCATTTTTTCCTAAGTTGAATAGTTTAAGCGAGAGACACTTCCAAAGTGGTAAAATGTGTGTCCCCCCCCTCTAACTTCTAAAATAAGAGAATGATAAAACTAAAAAAAATATATGATGTACATTACTATGTAAACTACCAACGAAAATTGGTTTGAACGAGATCTAGTAAGTAGTTTTTTTTTAATACGTCATGAATCTAAAAAAATACACTATTATTAAAACATCGATCAAAGTTACAACAAACTACAAGAACTTTTATATTATGTTACTTGCTGCTACGGAACCCTCCATGGGCGAGTCCGACTCGCACTTGGCCGGTTTTAGTATGTATTGTTATAGCGATAGCAGAAATACATCATCTGTAAAAGTTTCAACAGCCAAGATATCAAGGTTCATGAGATACAATCTGGTGACTGTTGACAGACAGATGGATAGCGGAATCTTATCCTCTTAAATCCCGTTTTTACCATCGATATATATGTACTTACTACGCACATTAGAATATAAGTCGATGGTTTTTACCTTTGAGTACAGATACCGGCACGGATCTTGAGCGCTGGCTTCAAGTTGCGCAGAAGTCAAATATTCGGTCTCTTTAGTGGTGCGAAGTGAAACTCGGGGGCGGAGAGTGATTGGCTCTCCGCGCCATCGTGTCATAAAATATGTGTGTACATACAATTATTATGGAAAAACAATGCATGCAAGGTGTTACAATAAATGGAGTTTGCTAACATATTTACCATATTGTCATGGTGTGCAAATATTATATAATATGTTTAGGATTAATATTAGTAAAATAGACATTACTGACACATCCTGTGTTGCCTCATTTGCTTTTACAATCCAGCTTCCAGGATCACGGTAACTCTTTCTAATAATCCCGTAACTCTTTTTTAGAGGTGGTAAGTCATCTATGGTGGAGCGAAGGGGCGTGTCAGACTTTTACTGATTAAAACCAACCTGTCTCCTTTAATTGCCTTTCCTTTTCTGGAAATCCCTTTTGGCCGTACCGGGGCATCAGCCCTACTGGGCCGATTTTGCTGAATTCTCTTTAAGACGCGTGGAATACTACGCGCCGTCAACCTCTGCGGTCCTTACCAAACAGCCGGACGGTGAGCTATCTATTGGTCGTCGTCCGCACACCAGATCTATGGTGGCAAGGGATCGCCCTGCGACTCCCGACGCCCGGGGCACAAAATATATAGGTACAGAAGTCAATCTACATACAAAGCGCGCTCGAGCAACGCACACATAGACACCGCTCACGGACACGATATGTCGGAGCGTCTCGGCCCGCTCGTCGAACAGTTCCGGCTCAAACGCTTATTAGTGTGTGTCCACCGAGCGTAGGTATAAAAAGTGAATTACATACATGAAATTGTCTCTGTACCTATTTATTTTGTGCCCGAGGCGTCTCCAGTCCTGCGACCCTTGCCCTAACAATGCCTTCTATGACCCTTCATAACAATGCCTTCAGTTCTTAGGTGCTTGCAACACCTAATTATTTATTCAAGGGATTGCCAATGTAAATTTTAGCCAGAAACCAAAATTAGCCTTGCGAACATTAAATTAAGATGTGAAGTTTTCAGAGTTCATTCCCGGGGCGATCATAAAACTTACAGTCTACATTATTCAGTAAAGGGCGCAAGTCCCAAATTAGTTTCGAACTTGTCTCGTAACTTCAGAAAAAAAAAACAATTTTGCAAAGTTTTTTTTCACTAATGCAGTTTGCGTGTGGAAAAGGGGATAGTTCTAGTTTAGAGGTTACGAACCCGTCGAGGTAATGCACCCATAACTCACGTAAAATATGCTGAAACATTACTGCTGAATAAATTATAGTGGCAACAATTATGCTAAAAATTTAACGTGATCACACTAATATCACACTTATTACCTTAATGTTATAAAGGCGATAGTTGTGTGTTTGTTACTCCTTCACGATCTCAAACGGTTGAACGGTTTTGAATGAAGTTTGATACGCGAGGAGTCCATGTCCTATAATAGCACATTATGATACTTTTTATTATTTTTGGGGTTCTGTACCAAAAGGGTAAAAACGGGACCCTATTACTAAGACTTGTTGTCGCTGTTTGTCCGTCTGTCTGTCACCAGGCTGTATCTCAAAAACCGTGATAGCTATACAGTTGAAAGTTTTCATAAATTATGTATTTCTGTTGCCGCTATAACAGCAAATACTAAAAACAATATAAAAAAGGGGGTAACAACAAACGCGATTTATTTTTGCCGAATTTTCCTAAGGACGGTACGGAACCCTTCGTGAGCGAGTCCAACTCGCACTTAGCCAGTTTTTTTTTTACTGGTATAAACTAGTGCTTAACTGGGATCCCACCTGATGGTAAGTATCTAGTGATGCAATAGTTGATGGTGTGGCGTACTAGTTTATTAAGAGCCTATATATTCACTCAAGCCTTAAAGACACCTAAATTGGAAGACCACAACAGGCAATTTTTTCCAACCCTTCGACGTACGCGGTACGGTAAACGACGACGCGAAACGCTTAGTCCGAACCGTACAGGTTTCAACAAGTTTTTATCCCGGGAGTATGTGACGTTGGGATTAGATCACGAGGGCAATATGGCTGGCAGCAGCTAATAAGTAATAAAAAACCGAGATCTCTTGAATTGCCAGTTATCCAGGTTTCACTGAATTTAATTTCCATCGATACGCTAAGAAGAAAACTGGTTAGTATGTCGGTTTTCCTAGGCTAAAAGGGCCATCATCATATCAGCGCCGCAAGACGTCGACTGTTGGACATAGGCTTCCCCCAAGCGTCGCCACAACGACCAGTCCTATGCGTCCCGCATCTATCGGATTCCCGCGACGTGACCAAATTATCGGTCCTCAAGAAAAGAGGGTCACAGTACCCTGTAATGTTGTTAAAATTGTTTAGTAGACTTAAGAGGGCCCTACTCTCCTCTATAATCAACGTGAGCATAGTTTAAAAGCTTGTGGCTTTATCTAACGCAATGTTTTTTATAAAGGCAACTCGAAAAAAAAGAGATAACGCTGAACGATGAACGCTCTGTTGTCATTGGGTAATTCCGTCATTTACTCAAATATTTCACAAAACTATTCCAATAAATATGTGTTTTTTTTATTAACTTTAAAAGTATTTTGAAAATAAATTTGAATAAGTATATTTTTAATTTATGAGTACATTACACAGGGCTAAAATTTACGCAAATTAGTAAATTTTCAGAGGTGAGTATTTTTACACAAATTTTTGTTTTTATCTTTATGGAAACCTAGATAATATCTACAAGATAAAAAATATATAATAACATCATGATCACATCATGAAATGTAACTCGGGTTGGGCGTTCTTGAGAAAAAGTAATAAGTAGGTACTTCAAAAGGGATGTCTGTTATATCCTTTCCGCATGAATACTCTAAATTTCTTCGAGGCCTTCAGTATCGATTGGGTCACGTTAACCCTTCTAAACACCTGAAATAGACCAGCCAATTAGACATGCTTTCATGTCACTGAGTGAGCAATGTCAGCGTAGATCTTTCAAGGTCTTTCTGCTGTTTCAGTGGTTATTGTTTAATAAATCAGCTACCTAAATATATCATCATCATCATTAGCCTTTTTAATGTTCCCACTGCTGGGACTCAGGCCCCCTCTCTAGGAGAGGGAATGGGCCGTAATCCACCACGCGGGCCCAGTGCGGGTTGGTGGATGTCACATGTCTTCGAATTTTTGGTTCTAGGACATGCCGGTTTCCTCACGATGTTTTCCTTCACCGTTTTGAGAGCAGTAGTAATGAAATAAATTACCACAAAGTATTGCGCCTGACAGGGTTTGAACCCGCGACCTACAACTCGTAAGTCGGAGCCATTACCACTCGGCCACCACTGCTCTCCCTAAATATATTGTTTTAAGTAATTATTTAAAAAAAAAAACTATTTTCTTTCTTATTTTTATTGTTAGGGACAATTCTCCATATTTTTCCGTTTGCCACTACTCAGATACTTCACACAGTGACGCAGACTCGAGCAAAATTGAAGAACTGGATTTTTCGTTCACGATTCGTAAATTAATTAATTCAATTTCAAAAATTTCTTGTTTTGTTTACCCTACCCAATTTCTTCGATTTAACAGTACGACGCGACGTCACAATATGTCAATCGATTCTATTCATAATTGGAATGCATATTACGTTTATATTTTGATTGGTGGATATCATTGGTTTGTTCTACTGGCATGCCAGCTCCTAGCATATTTCTGCAAAATGAGTAACTGTCCCTTGCCGTGGTTGAATACTGTGCCAATACATACCTACCTGGTTAAGTGGGATAGGCAGTATCACCACGTGAACTACTGGTACTAACTACATTCAATGACTGGATATCGACCCCAAAGCTGGGCAGATTCGGACGAAAAACTATTGAGACTTTTGATATTAAAAATAATGTCAGCAAAAATCAACAGCTTTTTGTTGATATCAAAACGTCAAAACCGTTTTATTATGTTTTCTTATTTGTCGTTTACAATAAGTCAGTGCAAAGCTATCACAGCTTTTCTCTCTTCGTTGGATAAAGAAAGCTTATTGTTCAATTTTCCTTTCTTTTGAATCAACAAAATTATTGTCTCGTTCCATTGTTTGTTACGTAAACACCTAAAGTGATCAAGTGACACCCACCTCTCTTACATGTACCTACACATACGCAGTTATATGTCCTACTAGCTTCTTATAAGATCTTTTATTAGGACGAAAATCTTTAAGATGAGATTATAGCTATTTACATTTATTTATTGCATTTTTATAATATTTATTTATTTATTCACAAAATCCACAGCTCTTTTACAAAAATTTTACTTAAAGATAAACTAATTTGTTACAGCCAATTAAGGATTTATAATTTACTACCTTTTTTTTTTATGGTGGGAAAAAATCATGCATTGACATCCCCCGCCCTTGGGCGGAGCGGGAGATAGTGTCAGACTCTTACTGACTAAAAGACCCACCCCGTTCCTTCTAGCCTTCATACCGGGGCTCGAGCGCCCTTTCGGATAACCCTGGCCCCAGTAGGCTTCGACCCGGCTAGGTCCCTGCTGTTGCTGACAACTCCTTGAGGCGCGCGGGAACAGTGCGCGCCGTCGACGACTTGGGCTTGGTCCGGACAGTTACCGGACGGCCGGACAGTGAGCTACCCATTGCTCACTGTCCGCAAGCCCGCGTCTACGTTGGCCGGAAATCGGGATCAGAATCCCGGCGACGGCGGCGGCGATAACGCCGTTGCCTGATGCGTTCGGCCTCCTCCTTTGCGAGCATTACTGCTTCGCAGAAGTCGGCGACCGCCTGCCACTCCTCCTCGCTCCGGACCATGGCCTCAACCAAGGCCCGGCGCGAGAGGTCTCCGCCGCCGATCGCCCCCACGAGGGCACGCCGATGCTCCGCCCAAGCAGGGCACACCTCGACTGTGTGCTCCACCGTGTCCTCCGGGCGTTCCGCACAGTGGCGACACCTGGGCGTCACTTCCGCATGAATCGAGTGCAGGAAACTCCCGAACGAACCATGTCCGGTGAGTACCTGCGTCACGCGGAAGGTAAGGACGCCGTGAGGTCTTTCCAGCCACGCCTCAAAGAGGGGACTTACCGCCATGATTGTGGCGTGCCCAGCACTGGGTTGCGATAGTCGTTGACGCCATTTCACCATGAGATCCCGCCGGAGCTCTGTCCGCCATGCCGTGACCTGTCGCGGCAGCGGGCTTTCACCCCGGCGTTGCATCTCCACGCGCATATCGTGCATGTGTGCAAGGACTGTTGCCTCCAGATCCCACGGTGGTAGGCCAGCCAGAAGGCTCGCCGCTTCGCGGGAGACCGTGCAGTATCCCCCACCATCCTTATCGCCATGACCCTCTGGCAGGCGTTCAGTATGGCCGCCGGTTGCTTTTTCAGCGTCGGCGCCCACACCGACGCCCCGTAGAGGGCCATGGACCGAACGATCCCCGCGTAGAGCCTCCGGCAGGAGGCGTCTGGACCCCCAAGGTTGGGCAGGAGCCGCTTGAGCGCAGCCCCAGCCCGGTTGAGTTTGGGAGCCAGACGTCGGAAGTGCTCCACGAAATTCCACCGGCTGTCGAGGACGAGTCCCAGGTACTTCATCGTCGACCCGACACCGATGTGAACTCCTCCTACCGTTAGTTGGGAACTCAATGGCGGCGCGTTCCGAGACCGGCGACCGTGGAAACACATCGCCTCGGATTTGTGAAGCGCCACCTCGAGTCCCAACTTCTGGATCCTATCAACGACCATCGCAACCCCGCTTGTCGCTAGAGCGACCGCCGCCTGGTACGACTCTCCCTGCGCTAGAACCAGCGTGTCGTCTGCGTAGCAAACCACGCTGACCCCGTCAGGGAAGTCGCCGCGAAGCACGTAGTCGTACCCGATGTTCCACAAGGGTGGCCCTAGTACCGACCCCTGCGGAACACCGCACGACATCTCTCGACGTTTCCAGTCTCCCTGGTGACCGGGGTAGACTATAAACCAATCCGACAGATAGGCCTCGACCACTCGACAGACGTATTCGGGCACCCGATGGTACCGAAGTGCCCTCCGGATCGTACTCCAGGGCAGGGAATTGAAGGCGTTGGCAATGTCCAAGGACACTGCCACGACACACCTGCCCCGGGACAACGCAGCCCCCGTCGTGAGGGCTCGCACGCGCATGATGGCGTCCACCGTAGAGCGCATCCTGCGAAAGCCGAACTGTCCGTCTGAAAGGTCCGGCCCCACCCGTGTTAGGCGCCCGACGAGGCGGTTTGCAATGACTCTCTCAAAGAGCTTGCCCACCTCGTCGAGCAGCACAATGGGCCGGTACGCGGACGGAGAGTCCGCAGGGCGCCCTGGCTTCGCTATGAGGACCAGTTTCCCCGTCTTCCAGCAAAGTGGGAACTGGCCCCTCTCCAAACATGCGCTGAAGAGCCCTCTCAGTCGATGCCCGAGAGCCTCCATAGCCAGGACCCAGGCCTTTCCAGGCAAGCCGTCGGGTCCTGGGGCGGTGTTTTTGGCACTCAGCCTTCGCACCGCCACTCTCAACTCTACCTCGGTCACCTCTGGAGCATCGTCGTCGTCGTCGCTGTTGCGGTCCGCGTCAGACACCGCTGGCGGCGGAGGCGGAGCCATGGGCGGGGGGGAGTGTTCCCCCCGCGCAGGGAACAGAGCGTTCACCGCACCCTCTACGATCTGGGGCCGGAGACTCTGAGTCAGTGGGGGAGCCCAGGGGCGGGGCTTTTCCCGTACCATATTGTACGGGCGCCCCCATGGGTCCGCGTTCAGAGACCCCAGCCACACGTTGCGGGCCTCCAGTTTGGCCCGCTTGATCTCCGTTCGGAGGGTGCGTTTTGCACTCTGTATCCCTCATACAGCTCCACCTCTCTGGCCTCCGCATCCGACGGGCGGATGCGGCGCCTGCAGTGTCTGGCGTACCGGCGCCGCGCGTGACTGCATGCGTTGCGCAGTGCAGCAATCTCCGGCGACCACCAGCACACCTGGCGCTTAGCTCGCCCTGGACGGACTCGGGGCATTGCCGCGTCGCAGATTTGCGACATGGCCTCCCGGAACCACTCCGCCTCGACGTCTATGTCGACAGGCCTGTCCGGTGCTTGCACCCAGGCCTGTACCGTCGCGGCTTCCAGGAGGAGCTCCCGGTCCATCTGTTTAAGCGCCCACCGCGGACCGCAAGGGCTCTGTCGGACCGGCGCGGCCGAGGTTTCGGCGGAGACGTCCAACCGGATATAATTTACTACCTAAACATTTACCTATGCCTCAGAAACAAACAGAATTAAACGCTAGTACCATTCAAGCCTAGTAGTGGTGTGCTGTGTGAGTGGGTGTGATTATAAATATTTTTCTAACACATGTTATGTAGAAGTTTATATTTACTGTTTTGTTTCGATACCTATATAGTTTTTTAGGGTTCCGTAGCCAAATGGCAAAAAACGTAACCCTTATAGATTCGTCATAACTGTCTGTCCGTCTGTATGTCACAGCCACTTGTTTCCGGAACTATAAGAGCTATACTGTTGAAACTTAGTAATTAGATGTATACTGTGAACTGTGAAGCTTTAAGATTTTTACACAAAAATAGAAAAAAGCAATAAATTTTGGGGGTCCCCATACTTAGAATTGAAACTCAAAATTTTTTTTTTCGTCAAGCCCATACGTGTGGGATATCTATGGATAGGTGTCTTCAAAAATGATATTGAGGTTTCTAATATCATTTTTTTCTAAATTGAATAGTTTACGCGAGAGACACTTCCAAAGTGGTAAAATGTGTGTGTCCCCCCCCCCTGTAACTTCTAAAATAAGAGAATGATAAAACTAAAAAAAATGTATGATATACATTACCATGTAAACTACCAACGAAAATTGGTTTGAACGAGATCTAGTGAGTAGTTTTTTTTAATACGTCATAAATCTAAAAAAATACACTATTATTAAAACATCGATCAAAGTTACAACGAACTACAAGAACTTTTATATTATGTTACTTGCTGCTACGGAACCCTCCATGGGCGAGTCCGACTCGCACTTGGCCGGATTTTAAACCCTATAGGTAGTTTATTTAACCTCCGTGAGTGTGATCATGGCATCACAGCGGCACAGTAGATAAATATCTACTGTGACAGCGGGCTCAAACAAAATACCAACGCTGCGTTATTTATCGTTTTAAATATTGCAGCATATGCTGAGTTAGGCGCCTTTTTAGCCTGGTAGATTTAAAAAGATTTTAAAGTTTCTTTTCATACTTAATTCTACTGTAGGTATTTTAATTCTACTGTATAAGTGAGGTACAATTATACGAATAAATGTTTTTCTTTCTTTCTACATTGTATGAATCCGACAGCTGTCACTCGCACCATCCTGTAGCAATTGTAATGTAGTGGCTTCGCCCACGTGACAGTAGCTTTACATTATTAGCTAAATAATAAAGGTTTACATTATTGGTTTTTAGAATTAACCCCAATAAAATTAGGGGGTTTTAAAGATGTATAAAGGATTCATATTTTTTTCAGTTAATAAACTTAAAACTTGGCACTAATTCTAATCAAAATGAATAATAAAGACTGTGTATTTTGAAGATAGTAACTAGTTTTTCAAACTATCCTCAAAATAAAATATAGTTTAACCTTTCGTATGCCGTAATTAAAGACACAATTTAAAAAAAGCGGTTTTGTTACGCGTGGATCTGCGCATCTTACCGTGGCATCAGCATTCAACGAGCTAAGGGATTTTAAAGTTGTTATCAAAACATTCACACGAACGAATTCACTGGCAAAGTTCTAGTGAATAAACATTCCCAATAACTGTAATAGTAGACAGGCCTTTTAGTCTAGTGGTCAGTAGCCCTGACTGCTGTGCCGGAAGTCGTGGGTTCGATTCTCACTCAGGACAAATGATTGTGTGATGAGAATGACCATTTGTTCTGTGTCTGAGTATAATTTATCTATAATTTGTATGTATTTAGAAATATATAAGTATGTTTATCAGTTGTTTATTACTCATAGCATAAGCTCTGCTTAGTTTGGTACTAGATGGTGTTGTGAGAAAGTTGTGGAAAAAAATACAAATGCAATAAATCAAACGTCACCTCAAATAAATGTACATTACATACTAAACGTCGATACTTTTAGTTGTAACATGTTGACGAATCGCAGGTTCACAAGGACATCTGCCATGTTTCACAAAGTGCAAAGTTTGATAAATGAATGTGTCCAAACATAATGGAAGCGTCCGTTAGCTTGGTTTGTGATTCTAAATGGCTACTGTGGTGTTTTTTTGTATAAAAGTGATTTATTATGTGTTTTTAACACTGTGTATTTGGACAGTGGATCAACTCACAAAAACACGTTATTTGTAGACCGTCGATAATATACACCGCTAAATTTTGAATCTGTAGGTAGTTTGTTCGCGACGCCGACTACTACCTGCAAGTCATTAGACTCGCTCAGCTGACGTTTTCTTAAAGAAATTAATTACGTATATGCGTAAATTAATACGAGTTTTGAAAAGAAGGTACTTTAATTTTACAAATCGATAGTGTTTCATGTACCGGATCGACCATCCACGGGATTAAAACGATCAAAATTTAAGGGTGTATATACTCACTTCAATCGACTCAGATGTAATGTAGTGCGTACACCTTGAACATTACACTATATTGAATGAAAGTACCACAAAATTCATGAAAATTTTATTCTTTAAAAGCTATCTTAGCGCTGTATGTTTTAATAGTTCTGTTAGACGACATAATACCAATGTAGCGCTGCAGCGAACTTTCATTTTAACTTTTCAGTATTTTTACAAATAGTTTTCATGAACGTGCTTGTCTATCACTAGAATATAAGTCGATGTTGTAGATATTGGTCAGTCTCCATACATTTTATATGGAAACTGGACTTGTAGAGCTACACTTGATCCACGCCACGCGACGTCGTTCCACGTACAAATCAGCCCTCCTAGCCAAGTTACAACCAGTTTGTTCCGAATTCCGTTCTCTAATCGGTAACGCCTCGGTGACAGCAATTGTAGAAAACGATAAGCTGATAGCCATGTTGATGCGCCTGAGTCGGCCGCTCGTTCTACAATGTAGCGTTTGTATAAAAAAGGATGTAGCGTTAAACATTGTAGAAACGATTTTGAACGATGTGAACTTGGCTACGAATTGTCTATTCGTTTGTTCTGACCACGCGACTTTACGTTGAGATGACGTCATTCCCATACGTTTCATCACTTTTCGACAGCGTTAACGATTGCAAAATAACAACTTGACTAAGCGTGCAGGCGTGTTTCACATGTGCGTCGGTCTAATGTTGTTGTAGCTTAATTAGCCACTGTGATTGATACACCTTTTTTTTGAAGCGGAATACCATCAAATAACTTGAGAGAGAAGAAAACAAACTTTTAGTAACTCCACCATATCTTTTCAAAAAAATGTAGAAACAGCAAGTACCACTTATTGATATTAACTTAACTCTTACTGGAGGGTTTTTCCTGCAGTTGCAGAAAATAGACGTGTGCGGAAAAGGGGGAGAGAGGCCTTCCACTAGTACTGGAACATAGTGGACTAATTAGATAAGATTAGGCATCTGCCCTAGTTGTCCAGCGAGACACCTTATCGGCCGCTGCTGGTCCTTGAACGCAACGGGCAATCGAAGGACACAGGTGTGGTTTTACGGCAATTTTGACGTTTCATAGCAATCCGCGTATCTGACTGCTATGCGTTTGTATGCCAGTGATGCGCTATTCAACACTGAATTGAAAACGTGGTGCTTGTGACGTTGCCGTCCTCTAGCCGTTTGAATGAAAAATACGATCGTCCGCACGCAGTACGACGACGCACCGCATCCGCACCGCGGCAGGCCGTCAAAAGACGCATAAATTGAAAGCGCCCTTAGTCAGTAAAAGTCTGAAACGCCCTTCCGCCCTACCCTAAAAGGGGAGAAGTCATTGTATTCTTCTTATTCGTACACTCTTGACAGAGTAGTCATGGTCAAGTCTCGGTCGAGTCCCGCACCACCGCCTGTCTCGTGATACGACGCCATGCAGCTCTGTGTTTGGCGGCTTGGGAAGCTTCATTTACGCTGTAGTGTGTCACGGTTTTGATAAGGTAAGTCATTGTATGAGTACCCATAAAAACTTAGACGCTGCTTCGTTTCACGTTAACATTATCACGCCACGGTAATGTGACCAGACTCTTAGGCCCGGCGCCCACTATCGGTGGGCATCGGTGCGGCTCGGTAGAGCTCGAGCGCTTTACGCCGGCTTCGGGCGGCTTTGGGCGCCTTAGAGCTGCGTCGGGCGACTTCGGGCGGCTTTGGGCGCCTGAGAGCTACCTCGGCAGTCGTAAACACGCCTAAGGACGCCGTAGCTGATTTTGGGTAGCCTAAGAATAGTTCTGGCTGCAGAAACATCGCAGAGCAGTCACTCGTAACGTTCCGTGAAAACAGTTATGTGTGTGTATTTATAATGGTGGATTGGGACTTAGTTCTCATTGTTCATCTTGCTGAAGAAGAAGAGAAACTTGGAGCTTTAAGACAGAGTATTAGGACATTTTTATTAGTATTTTGGTTAAAAAAAAATGCCAATAACAGTTTTCTTTACGAATGTACATGCGCAGAAGTTCGCAGAGCCTATGTTCAGGACTGCCAAGTTATTTTGCGTCTACTTGTACGATACGATAATGAAGGCGCGTGCGGTGATCGAAATGACTGTTCTGCGACGTGTCTGATCCGAAAATGCCACCCGAGCTACCCGAAGACCGCCTCGGCATCCTTAGCCATGCTTACGGCTGCCGAGGCCGCCCGAAGTCGCCCGACGGAGCTCTAAGGCGCCCTAAGCCGCTCGAAGCCGGCGTAAAGCGCTCGAGCTGTACCGAGCCGCACCGATGCCCACCGATAGTGGGCGCCGGGCCTTAGTTTATCTCAACTCTCAAGAGAAGTTCACTTACAAGATCAACCACAAAACTTTAAGGATATCTATCGCAATGTGTGAAACTATATCCACATTCTAGCGACACCGCCATCCTGTGATCTGAAGTGAACAAACCGACCGCTATCCAAAACGATTGTGACAAACTTCAGACTCGCTATTCCAACTGTTCCACGAAAGTTCTAGAAGTTGTTGGAATCGAGAAATGTGCCCGGAATCTCCAACTGTATAACTATTTCAGAGAAAAGCTTGCAGTTCAAATAAATGTTATGTTATGCTGAAAAAGAAGGAATGAAGAATATGAAGTATTTAGCTTTACAGAACTAAGAGAGAAATGAAAGAGATTAAAATGTTTGACAATTTCGATTTTCAATTTTTTGGGTTCTGTACCTCATAGGGCTTTTTGTTGAGCTAGAACCCTGAAAAAAAAACGCAAAAAAGTGTAACTGAAGGAACACTGTAGGTTTTAATCAGTCATATTCTCTCCATTTCCAGAGGGAGGGAGTTATTGATGATTCATCTTCGAAAACAGACATCAACTTACCGTAAGTACAGACTTATCTACAGTACATATTGTATTTTGTATTTATAGATCCTTATTTTTAGTACATATATACAAAACCTGAAACACCTGTCTAGTATTTTAATGTAAAGAATCTTTGTACAACATTTCAAAACTGTATTAGGAAAAATCACAAAGTTACAAGCTTTTTTTTATGGTGGGAAAAAATCATCCAATGACAACCCCCGCTCTTGGACGGAGCGGGAGATAGTGTCAGACTCTTACTGACTAAAAGACCCACCCCGTTCCTTCTAGCCTTCATACCGGGGCTCGAGCTCCCTTTCGGATAACCCTGGTCCCAGTAGGCTTCGACCCGGCTGGGCCCCTACTGTTGCTGACAACTCCTTGAGGCGCGCGGGAACTGTGCGCGCCGTCGACGACTTGGGCTTGGTCCGGACAGTTACCGGACGGCCGGACAGCGAGCTACCCATTTCTCACTGTCCGCAAGCCCGCGCCTACGGTGGCCGGAAATCGGGATCAGAATCCCGGCGGCGGCAGCGAGGACGTCGTTGCCTGATGCGTTTGGCCTCCTCCTTTGCGAGCATTACTGCTTCGCAGAAGTCGGCGACCGCCTGCCACTCCTCCTCGCTCCGGACCATGGCCTCAACCAAGGCCCGGCGCGAGAGGTCTCCACCGCCGATCGCCCCCACGAGGGTACGGCGATGCTCCGCCCAAGCAGGGCACACCTGTCCTCCGGGCATTCCGCACAGTGGCGACACCCGAGCGTCACTTCCGCACGAATCCGGTGCAGGAACCTCCCGAACGAACCATGTCTGGTAAGGACCTGCGTCATACGGAAGGTAAGGACGCCGTGAGGTATTTCCAGCCACGCCTCAAAGAGGGGACTTACCGCTATGATTGTGGCGTGCCCAAAAGTTACAAGCTTGTTATGTCAATAAAAATACAAGGTCACCGGACCATCCAGGCGACTGAGGGGTGGTTTTGCACTTGCACCCAGTTGTCACCTAATACCCGCTAACGACCTGCCGTGACCTGTATTGTGCTTATTGTAGGTGGTGTCCAACTTGTGACCTTTTTAAATATTTTTGAGAAAAAATATAACACGATGTAAATACTATTGGAATCAATGCAGTTACTGACTCTGGTTTCACATATACTAAAATTATGTTGTATAAATGTTAAAAATGATGTTTCAACGCCATGTTTGCCAATTTTTACTAAAGCCCAGCCATGTGTAAGCACAATTTTGCACTATTATTGCCCGTACATCCCTAAAACCAACATTCTCTCCCCAAACCAAGCTCTTTGACTAGTGATGTGCAACTAGCAAGCAAGGTCGAATAATGAAAAACCTACCCCACATTTGGCAAAACCCCGAGGGTTACCGGGCAATCTTTCCTAGGTATATTAGCTACGTTTTGTGAAACATATTGTGTTCACTCAGTGGCTAATATTAGCTTTCATTACGTTGCTTCTGTGAACCGATGTTATAATAAAAAAAATGGTCAAGTGCACAACTCATATTGTGCGCCCTGATACTCGATGGTTCCGTATAAACTTAATTCTGTAAATAGTTCGAATCGAGTATCGAATTCCGAATCGCAAAAAAGGAGAGGGTGGCCGAGTGGTAAAGGCCCCGACTTACGAGTCAAACCTAATCAGGCGCATTACTTTGTGTAATTTATTTCATCACCGAGAAACCGGCATGCACTAGAAATAAAAATTCGAAGGCATGTGACATTCATCAAACCGCACTGGGCTTGTCAAATCAAATCAAATCATTTATTTAGTCAGAATATGGTACATAATTATGGTCTTGAAATAAATTAATAGTCTCATCACATTCTGCCACGTGTGGCGTGCAAATATTTGGTAGATAATCATAATTACATATGTTTAAGAATAAAAAAATATTATGTTTGCATTGAGTTAGTACGAATAAAATTTACAATATAGGTATGGCATGTCATCTAAAAATTTAGTGTGGATTAAATTCAAAGTAATATCCGTCTGGTAGATTACGGCTCATTCCTTCTCCTAAGAGGCGTGAGTCCCAGCATTTTGAACTTTAAAAGGCTGATTGTACTATGTTATACTATGCAAAAACAGTAATTACTCTATGATGAATTTATGGTTTATACCCTTTTTCCTTTATTTGTCCTTTGAGACGACGACGTTCATACATAACGGATGTAATGTACTCTATACGTTTTGATTTCCTAGCGAGTGTCAAAATATAAGCCTAAATGGAACGTTATCGGCCTTATCTTTAGATTGCGTTGACTTAGAAATTTGATTTTTTTTTTCAGTACTTCAGAGGGTAGCAGATTTAAATATTTTGGAATAATTTCAGTTTTAAGCCAGAACGCGTTCCTGTGAAAAAGGGTCTTGACAGTCGGGTCTGTCCGTCTGCGGACAAATTAATATTTTATGGTTTTTTTTGTGGCTAAAAATCATCTAATAATCGCCCTCGGGCAGAGCAGGAGATAGTGTCAGACTTTTACTGACTAAAAAACCCACCCCGTTCCTTCGTTGCCTTTCATACCGAGGCTGAGCCTTCCTTTTAGAAGCAGACCCTTGATCTTATAAGCGTTCCGTTTTAGCCACTAAGGGACTCTAAAAATAACGGTTTATCGATGGTATAAAGCTTACATTTTTAATCATCGTTCTATTGACCGTTTGCACGACTTTAGTACAATACCCTTTGTATCGTGCAAAGTTGATTGAGTTTTTCTGATTGAGAATTTTGCCATTGTACGAGGAAGGAACAGCGATTAAAAGAATGCGATGAATGAGAATGGTAAGTATCGGAAACAGAACAGGTGAAAGGGTTAGGTAAGAATGGTCCGTAGGCGTGGGCTAGGGGATGAAGGAAGAGACAAAACTATTATAGAAACACCGACTTCCGAAATTAATATTATTTTATACTTTTCAGTGTTTTTAGGGTTCCGTAGCCAAATGGCAAAAAACGGAACCCTTATAGATTCGTCATGTCTGTCTGTCTGTCTGTCTGTCTGTCTGTCTGTCTGTCTGTCCGTCCGTATGTCACAGCCACTTTTTTCCGAAACTATAAGAGCTATACTGTTGAAACTTTGTAAGTAGATGTATTCTGTGAACCGCATTAAGATTTTCACACAAAAATAGAAAAAAAGCAATAAACTTTGGGGGTCCCCATACTTAGAACTGAAACTCAAAAATTTTTTTTTCATCAAACCCATACGTGTGGGGTATCTATGGATAGGTCTTCAAAAATGATACTGAGGTTTCTAATATCATTTTTTTCTAAACTGAATAGTTTGCGCGAGAGACACTTCCAAAGTGGTAAAATGTGTGTCCCCCCCCCTCTAACTTCTAAAATAAGAGAATGATAAAACTAAAAAAAATATATGATGTACATTACTATAAAAACTGCCAACGAAAATTGGTTTGAACGAGAACTAGTAAGTAGTTTTTTTTTAATACGTCATAAATCGAAAAAAATTCACTATTATTAAAACATCGATCAAAGTTACAACAAACTACAAAAACTTTTATATTATGTTACTTGCTGCTACGGAACCCTTCATGGGCGGGTCCGATTCGCACTTGGCCGGTTTTTTAACATTGAAGTCGATTATATATTTTTTTTTTTGTAATTTTTTTTTTTTAGTTTATCAATATTCTCTCGTTTTTGTTTTTTTTTTATTATTATTGATAGGCTCGCGTTTGACCACTATCTCACCTGATGGTAAGCGATGACGTGGTCGACGATGGAGCACGTTTGTTTTTGAGGTTGTAGCTATCAGGAAACACATAAAAGGAAACACGTTTAACCATATTATGTGTTTATTATATATATGTGTTTATTACAGTGCAAGCATTTGTCAGTATTCGTGTAGCTCAAATTCAGGACTACTAAGAAGCTCAACGACTTAAAAAACAATACCAAAGAAAGGACGTTTGAGTAGGCCGCTCAAGAATTCTCCTTCCTCTGACTCATCATCATAATCATCATTTCAGACGAAAGACGTCCACTGTTGGACATAGGCCTCCCTCAAGCGTCGCCACAACGGCCGATCCTGTGGGTCTCGCATCCACCGCATTCCCGCAACTCTCACCAGTTTGTCAGTTCCCCTTGTGGGAGGCCTTTCAATGCTGCGTTTTTCAGTGCGCGGTCACCATTCCAGAACCTTTCGGTTCCTCCGATTCAATTGAAGCAAACACTCCCGTACGTATTAATTTTACGAAGCTGATTCTGAATCACTTCTACCCGATATAACCACAATAACAAGTAGTTATGGCAAGAGGCAATAAACTAGGCATTGTGGCTATAAGCCATAAAATGGGGTGTAGGATTACGATACGTTATGCCGCAGTAGAGAGCCACAAAACTCAGGTTTACGAGCTGGGATAAAGGCGCCTCTTTAGATCTCAGTGATTTTGGTAATGAGAGATGTAACAAAGAAAATTATTAGTAGTAAACACATACTAACTAAACGTTAAGGGGCAGAGAAACTCGGGCTGTTGGAGCTCGGGCTTCGCAAAATCTACTCTAATATTATAAAGGTAAGTTTCTTGGTTTTGTTTGTAGCAGGTAATCTGTGAAAACGCTTTGGAATGTTCAATTATAGTCAGTCTAATAAGTCAACCGACTTGGAAATTTTGTACAATATTTAATCATTTAAAAAATACTTGTGTTCGATACTTTTCATAAGGTTCTTCTGTTAGTAAACAATGATCTCTATCTCTTAATCAACCTTGATTATTGAACTCGAGTTGACTACATCAGATTTAATTAAATCCTTATAATTATCCAAGTCGTTTAACTTATTAGACAGACTCTAGCACTATTTTTTCTGACTGACTGAATTCTTGACATTTCAAAAGTTCCTGTAAATGGTTTATTTGAAAAAAAAAAAATCTGGACGGTTCCGTCCGACTGCTAAAATGTTACCACCGAATGAAAGCTGCTTTATTCCTGAGTGACATAGGCTATATTTTATGTACGCGGGCGAAGCCGCAGGCAGGTGAGACTTTTACTGATTTAAAACCCACCTGTTTTCCTTCAGTTCCCATTTATTTTTCAAGACCGTGATCGAAGTTCAGTGTCAGTACATTTATGTTTGCCTAATGTACTGAACAGCTGATATTTTTTTCGCGATTTCAGGTTTGTTCCCGTAGTAAAAGTTGTTTGTTATCATGAGCACAATCACGTGTTTAAGTATCGTACACTAATTGCTACCAGTCACCCTATATACAATCCATCAAATTATAACCAAGAATGATGTCTTCTGCCAAACCTTATGATAGTCACTCGAAAGTGTCATCACGGTCTTGAAAATAAATGGGAACTGAAGGAAAACAGGTATGTTAAAGTCAGTAAAAGTCTCACACTTCCTCTTTTTTTTTTTTTTTATGGTGGGAAAAAATCATGCATTGACATCCCCCGCCCTTGAGCGAAGCGGGAGATAGTGTCAGACTCTTACTGACTAAAAGACCCACCCCATTCCTTCTAGCCTTCATACCGGGGCTCGAGCGCCCTTTCGGATAACCGTGGCCCCAGTAGGCTTCGACCCGGCTGGGTCCCTGCTGTTGCTGACAACTCCTTGAGGCGCGCGGGAACAGTGCGCGCCGTCGACGACTTGGGCTTGGTCCGGACAGTTACCGGACGGCCGGACAGTGAGCTACCCATTGCTCACCGTCCGCAAGCCCGCGTCTACGTTGGCCGGAAATCGGGATCAGAATCCCGGCGACGGCGGCGGCGATAACGCCGTTGCCTGATGCGTTCGGCCTCCTCCTTTGCGAGCATTACTGCTTCGCAGAAGTCGGCGACCGCCTGCCACTCCTCCTCGCTCCGGACCATGGCCTCAACCAAGGCCCGGCGCGAGAGGTCTCCGCCGCCGATCGCCCCCACGAGGGCACGGCGATGCTCCGCCCAAGCAGGGCACACCTCGACTGTGTGCTCCACCGTGTCCTCCGGGCGTTCCGCACAGTGGCGACACCCGGGCGTCACTTCCGCATGAATCGAGTGCAGGAAACTCCCGAACGAACCATGTCCGGTGAGTACCTGCGTCATGCGGAAGGTAAGGACGCCGTGAGGTCTTCCCAGCCACGCCTCAAAGAGGGGACTTACCGCCATGATTGTGGCGTGCCCAGCACTGGGTTGCGATAGTCGCTGACGCCATTTCACCATGAGATCCCGCCGGAGCTCTGTCCGCCATGCCGTGACCTGTCGCGGCAGCGGACTTTCACCCCGGCGTTGCATCTCCACGCGCATATCGTGCATGTGTGCAAGGACTGTTGCCTCCAGATCCCACGGTGGTAGGCCAGCCAGAAGGCTCGCCGCTTCGCGGGAGACCGTGCAGTATCCCCGCACCATCCTTATCGCCATGACCCTCTGACAGGCGTTCAGTATGGCCGCCGGTTGCTTTTTCAGCGACGGCGCCCACACCGGCGCCCCGTAGAGGGCCATGGACCGAACGATCCCCGCGTAGAGCCTTCGGCAGGAGGCATCCGGACCCCCAAGGTTGGGCAGGAGCCGCTTGAGCGCAGCCCCAGCCCGGTTGAGTTTGGGAGCCAGACGTCGGAAATGCTCCACGAAATTCCACCGGCTGTCGAGGACGAGTCCCAGGTACTTCATCGTCGACCCGACACCGATGTCAACTCCTCCTACCGTAAGTTGGGAACTCAATGGCGGCGCGTTCCGAGACCGGCGACCGTGGAAACACATCGCCTCGGATTTGTGAAGCGCCACCTCGAGTCCCAACTCCTGGATCCTGTCAACGACCATCGCAACCCCGCGTGTCGCTAGAGCGACCGCCGCCTGGTACGACTCTCCCTGCGCTAGAACCAGCGTGTCGTCTGCGTAGCAAACCACGCTGACCCCGTCAGGGAAGTCGCCGCGCAGCACGTAGTCGTACCCGATGTTCCACAAGGGTGGCCCTAGTACCGACCCCTGCGGAACACCGCACGACATCTCTCGACGTTTCCAGTCTCTCTGGTGACCGGGGTAGACTATGAACCTATCCGACAGATAGGCCTCGACCACTCGACAGAGGTATTCGGGCACCCGGTGGTACCGGAGTGCCCTCCGGATCGTACTCCAGGGCAGGGAATTGAAGGCGTTGGCAATGTCCAAGGACACTGCCACGACACACCTGCCCCGGGACACCGCAGCCCCCGTCGTGAGGGCTCGCACGCGCATGATGGCGTCCACCGTAGAGCGCATCCTGCGAAAGCCGAACTGTCCGTCCGAAAGGTCCGGCCCCACCCGTGTTAGGCGCCCGACGAGGCGGTTTGCAATGACTCTCTCAAAGAGCTTGCCCACCTCGTCGAGCAGCACAATGGGCCGGTACGCGGACGGAGAGTCCGCAGGGCGCCCTGGCTTCGCTATGAGGACCAGTTTCCCCGTCTTCCAGCAAAGTGGGAACTGGCCCCTCTCCAAACATGCGCTGAAGAGCCCTCTCAGTCGAGGCCCGAGAGCCTCCATGGCCAGGACCCAAGCCTTTCCAGGCAAGCCGTCGGGTCCTGGGGCGGTGTTTTTGGCACTCAGCCTTCGCACCGCCACTCTCATTTCTACCTCGGTCACCTCTGGAGCATCGTCGTCGTCGCTGTTGCGGTCCGCGTCAGACACCGCTGGCGGTGGAGGCGGAGCCATGGGCGGGGGGGAGTGTTCCCACCGCGCAGGGAACAGAGCGTTCACCGCACCCTCTACGATCTGGGGCCGGAGACTCTGAGTCAGTCACACTTCCTCTGGCTCCACTCAGGGCGGGAGAGTTATTTGATGAATTCCCAACAAAAAGAAAAAGGGCTGAAAGATGCCACGACGTAACATGAGTATGCATATAAATGGAGCACTCGGAATGGAAAACTGTACTCATTGACACATTTTAGTTTTATGAGCATCAAAGATTTAATTTTTCAGCCGTGTCTGTTCACCAGTACCTTTGCTATGGAGGTCAGAGGCAGCTACAATTACCGGCACGGAACTTGAGCGCTGGCTTCAAGTTGCGCAGAAGTCAAATATTCTGTGCGAAGTGAGACGCGGGGGCTGGGAGTGTCAGTGATTGGCTCGCCGCGCCATCGTGTCATAGACGTCAGTCGTGGTTCGTTCCCTGCGCTTGCTGCATGTCTCTAACAACGACGACGATTGGCTCGTATGGAATGCGCAAAGTGATCCCCACTCTAACGCCGAGCGCTCAAGATCTATGCCGGTAATTGTACTCCATGTAAAATACTAATACACAGCTGTATTTAGAAGCAATGGACCGGTTTATATAAGGAATTATATCTATATAAAACTGCAGTGCTTCTACCATGTCCGCTGAATCGCGCACGGATGGCTTTGAAGGCATGTGGCGCAAAAATACGTACGGTATTAAATAGCAAACAAACAATACCAAAAACACATAATTCCGAAATTGAAGTTACTTTGATCGTTTTAGTGTTTTTCTTTTTTGTAGTGAAGTCGGTTATTTTTTATTTGTACCTCAGCTCCGATGTAAGTTCTGAACCGGAATCAGAATCGAAGGAGCAAATTCAATCGAAAGTTCCGATCTTTTGGAATGGAATCGAACTTCAACTGTTTTGAAGAGTCAGGAAGATCACACAAAGACTAAGACGAAAAACTACGAAAACAAAGTTTATGGCACTTCATGGTAAAACAAGAATAAAAACTACGTGCGTATTACAAGTCTACAGAGGTAGAGAAGTGCACTAGAGTCCACAGCAATAAAAATATAAAACACATTCATTAAAAGAGTAGGTGCGTCATACATCCCACCACTTGATCCATTTACATCACGGCGTGTTACAAAACACTTATCTAATTTCCATGTACTGTTATCTTTTGCATTGTAAAACAACGTGCATTTCGCCATTTTAATGACAAAAAGCTTCAGTTCTGTCCACATTGGTATTTTTTAAATTATTATGATAGTCTTGCGCTTGACCGCTATATTATGTTGCCTGATGGAAAGTGACGATGTGGTCGACGATGGAGCATTCTTGCCTAGAAGTAACCTATTCACTCTTGACTTAAAGACCCCTAGGAGGAAGGGATATCCTCAAAAAGTGGAAAGACTTAAGAAAGGATGATGGATGCGTCATGTGAAAGTCAAAATGGCTAGAAGCTGCTAACCCTTCATCAAGTGCAAGAAAACCTGGACAATTTCGTGCTTTTTGGAATACACATAGAATATATACACGGTATAATATCTACATGCCATCAAAAACATATCTTGAAAAAAGCCATGTCTCTCAACTCAGTTCTTCTACCATAAAAATACCGAATAAGTTAACCAAGTCGGTTAACTTATTCAATTACCACTTATTCAGTCCGTACTTAAAAAACCTTCTGTAACATCTTATAGTGACCATATCAATATTACCCCCTCTGGCGCCGCGGGGTATTATTAGTACGTAATTTTAGTTTTTACGTATTATCACCAAAAAAAAAACAAAAACTTTTCTGGATTTTTCTAGAAAAAACAAAGATATAGAAACCAAAATTTTCGGCCGAATAAATTACGTACAAACATGTGTACAAAACGACAATTAAGCGTTTTTCAAGGTCATTCAGGCTGTACAGACGTACAGTATAAAAGGTGTAAGGGACAGCCCTCCACAAACTTTAAGGGCTTGCTCAGTAGACGAAACTGAACAACTTTCCACAAATTTTTTTTTCAGGAAACGTAAAAAAAAAAATCAGCCTCACCATAAAAATGATAAACTTGATTGGACAATTTGTATGGTGAGGCCGATTTTTTTTTCGTTTCCTGAAAAAAAATTTTGTGGAAGGTTGTTCAGTTTCGTCTACTGAGCAAGCCCTTAAAGTTTGTGGAGGGCTGTCCCTTACACCTTGTATGTATGTACAATCGGCGCTCGAAGGGAGGTTAACTTATTCAAATCCTATTTAAGAGACCTTCAATATTACAAATCTTTTAAGTTTTAAATAAATAGATTAGCTTGGCAGGTACAGGAATTCTAAACCACTCACCCTTCGTTAACACTTCTGAAAGTCCTAAAATACAAAACGTAATCCTAATCAGAATCACAAACAAATGCGTACATAGTCTTAATTGCCAGATTGAACCTAAACAAACAACTACCGTAAACTGAAAGGCTGTACGACAATCTGGACAGAATGTTGAAATTAGTTACCATATTAGATTAGCAAACAAAGCACGATCGTTTGAAACTTCTGTTATAGTAATTAATGAGCCTAAATGCTTCAGGAGTAAAGCACAGGCCACATGGATGTAATCACAGAAAAGATGAAAGAAATTAGAAAGGAAATACTTTCGACGAGAGTCACCATTTTTCTCCCACCCTTTAATTCCACTACAGGCAATAAACTAATACGAACGCGCATTACGCAAATAACAGACCATGCACACTTAGATCGCTAGTTTGCTATTGGTTGCGTCAATTATGAGCATGATCATATTTTGAGGCATGCCTGCCGAGTACACAAGGCCATTCTAACCTCTTTCGTCTTTTCTGTGGATGTAGTCCAGCATCCCAACAGAGGTGACCTTGCTTATTGCAATCCGTGTAGACATGTCATATCAAAATTTTTATTACATCTGGTAATAAAAATTTTGATATGACATTCAACGTTCTTGGATGGCGGGTGCTTTTTTCCATCTGCAGTTTCGACACCAGTGACTGATTTGCGAACGTGTTGGCGAGTGGATTAGATCAAAGTTCCCACAAAGGTGATCTCTTTTGGAACACTGGGTTGCATTCGTGTGACCCTTGCTTTAGTTATTAAGTGAGGCTACACTTTACAAAGAGATATAGTTACTAAGAAGAGCTTTTTAGGGTACCGCAGGTACCTCAGTCGCCATTAACTGTACCCTTATACGATAAGTTTGTTTTCCGTTTGCCCAAACCCTTTTTCTTTTTCAGGAACGTGTGGAAAAATTAAGTTGAAATTAATATCACATACTCAAGTTTGTTACCCCTTGGAGCAGAGAAAGAATCAAACTTCGAGGTCAACACAATCTAACATAAGACCGTTTATGCTCCGTTTAGGCGCATATTTTGCCACTCGCAAGGAATTCAAAACCTATTGTGTACTTACTTCCCTTTGACCTAAAATCCTGCTTGGCAAAAAACAAGGTCTAATAGCATCGAAAAGTCTGCGGGAATCGACTCGGGAATCAAACTATTTATTTACGTAGGTAATTTGGTAAGGAACCCTCGGTGCGCGAGTCCGACTCGCATCTCCCGCTCTAGATGGAGCGAAATATCGTGTCAGACTTTTACTGACTAAAACCCACCTGTGTCTGATTGCCTTTTGCGTTCTTGCCAGAGTCTGTGTTTCCTGATAGCTACAACTTCGGGGTCTTTTAGTCAAAATCAAATAAGTAGCTTACTTCTAGGCAAGCATACTCCATCGTCGACCACATCGTTGCTTTCCATCAGGTAAGATCATGGTCAAGCGCGAGTATATCGATAAAAAAAACCGGCCAAGAGCGTGTCGGGCCACGCTCAGTGTAGGGTTCCGTAGTTTCCCGTCCGTCACAATAAGTGTACCCACTTATGAGTTTAAAAAAATGCTTGCATATACGATTATACTACAAACTTAGTCCAGAAATTATTTTGTAAAATCTTTTTGTCTTTTTGTACAAAAACTGTTCTTTCCATCAAGTTCAAAATGATTTTCCTAGAAAGTCCTAATAAAGTTCTACTTTTCTGATTTTTTTCATATTTTCTAAACTTATGGTTCAAAAGTTAGAGGGGGGGACACATTGTTTTTTACTTTTGGAGCGATTATTTCCGAAATTATTGACATTATCAAAAAATGATTTAAATAAACCCCTATTCATTTTTAAATACCTATCCAACGATATATCACACGTTAGGGTTGAAATTTAAAAAAAAAATCACTTCCCACTTTACATTTACAACATAACATTTTTTACCAATTTTTATTTTGCCACTTTGTCGGCGTGATTGATATACATATTGGTACCAAATTTCAGCTTTCTAGTGCTAACTGTAACTGGTCACAGAGATTAAGCGAGGACGGACAGACAGACAGACAGACGGACAGACAGACATGGCGAAACTATAAGGGTTCCTAGTTGACTACGGAACCCTAAAAAAGGGCCGCGGTAACTCTTTCGAACAATCTCGTAGCCCTAACAAGTATAAACCGTAGCGGGTCCCGACACCCCTCCTATATCTCTCTAAAGCAAAGTGCATAGTCTGAAATTGGTCTAAATGAAAACTTCTTTTCCCTTACTATAAAAAGAAGAGAAAGAACTGCGATTTAGCCTGGTATCAAGAAAGTAAACGAAAATAGAGAGGTTAAAAATACAATAGATATTCAAATGAAGTTTAACATAGTCTTTTAACCGCTATAAAAGCCAACGAGTAGTTAGGATCTATGGAGTGTAAGTCGGCGAAATTGAAAACTTTTCGTCATTCAATTCAGAAGGTGATTAATAAAATATAAATACCAATTTATAAGTTTGTTACTAAGCTAAGCTCGCATATTAAACTTGTTTGCACCTTAAAGAAGAGTAATTGTGTTTTACCCGCATGAATCTACATTTCCCAAAAACGTCCGCATAGCAGATGCAAATTATGGAAATCGTATTTTCATAAATTTTCTCAGGTTGTTGGAATCATTTTGGATTTGGACGTCTCAGACACAAATTTTGAGCATTCGCTAAGACTAAGGAATGCTGAAACCGTTGACCAAACTTTTCTGATTATGTTAATAAATCTGCAAAAGGAACGTCAGAAGCCGGTCAGAATATCAAAGTGGTCACAAAGTAAAAAGTTGTCAACGCAGCTGCGGATACCCGGGCACAGGTATATACCTACCCAGTTAGTAATATTTTATGTGTTATTGCTCCTAACAACAAGGTTATGAGATACAGTATGAAATTCTACAAAAACATGACTGTAACATTGGTAAATAATGCCTTATCTAGACGAGAATAATCGTTTACAATCACAGGTCATAGGTACCCATAGAAACGCGATTTACTATTTGTTTTCAAGTTAGAATACAACAACACACCTTGACAGTTCTGAGCGCGCCGTGTGCCGCATCCTCTGCCCAGACTTTGACGCCTTCTTTCTCGTACTCCAGGGTCCAGCCTGTATCGGAAGCGAGGAGTTTTTTCAGTGCTTCGAAGTCCGAGTCATCGGCAACGCGCGCTTCGCCGCGCGCCCAACCCGCGCCTCCCATTCGAGACGGAACATCACAACGCGCTGCGAACGGCGAACTGCCGCTGGCCCGCTAGCCAGTGCTACAGCCACACGAGTCGATGGCACGCGCATGCGCCGAGATACAGCCGCCATTTTAATTTTATTTCTTTTTTTAATTTTGATTGCTGGCAGTTGCCAATTGAGTTTCTTCCACACTTTCTTCGATACTTTTGTCGTTTTGCGAGTATTGACTGTTGAAGTGTCGATAAACTTGGTACAAAAGCCAGTAAGTATATTTTTAGGGTTGTCACTCATTTTACAGGACTTAGGTTGTGTTTACCACCTACATGGGACATTGGAAGTCCAATTAACATTGTTCGTAATTGGAGCATTTCAATTCTAGTAACAGGATGTTCGTTAATCGAAAAAGCGTCAAACCAATTACACTTCAAGTAAGTAAAACCGAATCGACACGATTGTCGAATGTATTCTGAATAATTAATCACTTTTCGCAGAAGGGTTCTGTGTGGTCTGCGTTCAGTGTACCGTACCGGTCTGACAATGCCATCCATTTAGTTAGATTAATAGTTTAATAACTGTCCCTAGATCAGCGGTTTCTAAGCTAACCCACTTAACGGAGTCCTTGTTTCCATCTTCAGCTAATTTACTTCTGCGTCAGATAATGACTTGTTGAATTTTCAGGGTAAGTTTCCAAACGCCCTAATTACATACATGCATACATAATGGTCGTGGTGAAATGTTTAAAGTTAAGCAAAGCTCTGTAGAGGTCAGGCCAGCAGGGTTGAAGCCTACTGAAGCCATGAGTTGACTTCTGAAAAACCCGTGATCTTAAAACGCAAAGGGTAACTGAAGGAAACAGGGGATTATAGTCAATAAAAGTCTAATACGTCCTCCTGCTCCGCCCTTAAGCGGGTGAAATTTTTAGATGATTCCCCATTTAAAAAATAAGGTTAATCAAAGCTTGGGCTGAGGGAATGTCCGAAAGAGTTACCATAGCACAGGGGAGTTTAAGTCAGTAAAAGTCTGATACGCCTTCTCGCTCCACCCAGAGCGCGAGAAGTAATTTGTGGATCACCCTCAAGAATCCAAAAAGGTTAATTTTCCGAGGCCAGTCCATGGATGGATGACCGTCGTCCTGGCTGTCATTTGTTGAGATCTTTCAAAATAACCCGAACATCTTTTTTTTGACATCCCCCGCTCTTGGGCGGAGCGGGAGATAGTGTCAGAGTCTTACTGACTAAAAGACCTACCCCGTTCCTTTAAGCCTTCATACCGGGGCTCGAGTTCCCTTTCGGATAACCCTGGCCCCAGTAGGCTTCGACCTGGCTGGGTCCCTGCTGTTGCTGACAACTCTTTGAGGCGCGCGGGAACAGTGCGCGCCGTCGACGACTTGGGCTTGGTCCGGACTGTTACCGGACGGCCGGACAGCGAGCTGCTCATTGCTCACTGTCCGCAAGCCCGCGCCTACGGTGGCCGGAAATCGGGATCAGAATCCCGGTGGCGGCGGCGAGAGCGCCATTGCCTGATGCGGTCGGCCTCCTCCTTTGCGAGCATTACTGCTTCGCAGAAGTCGGCGACCGCCTACCACTCCTCCTCGCTCCGGACCATGGCCTCAACCAAGGCCCGGCGCGAGAGGTCTCCGCCGCCGAAGGTCCTTACCATGACGTGTTAAAATGACAGGCGTGCGAGTGAGAAAGCAGGATGGAGCTATACACCTTGTATGGCTCCATTTCTTTAGCAGTTCAGTTTAGATCGCCAAATGAATCGCGTTAAAGACTGTTGGTAGGGCCTCTGGCTGGTAGTCGCTCTACGTAAAATACTGGTGAATACTGCCACGAGAAAGCATGGTTGACGCAATGGTTAAGCGATTGGCTGTTGCGCAGTGCGTCGCGGATTCGATTCCCGCACGGACACAAATATTTGTACGGCTTACAGATACGTTTTTTTTTTTTTTTTTTTAATTTGTATAAACTAGTGCTTGACTGCGATCCCACCTGATGGTAAGCAGTGATGCAATCGTTGATGGTGAGGCGCACTAGTTTATTAAGAGCCTATTCACTCTTGCCTTAAAGACACCTAAATTATAATCAGACGGGAAGACCGCAGCAGGCAAATTGTTCCAGTCCCTCGATGTACGTGGTATAAACGACGAAGCGAAACGCTTGGTCCGGATCGTAGAGGTTTCAACAACATTAGGGTGGATACTCGCCGTTCGTCGGCTTGTCCGATGGTAGAAGTGAGATGGTGGAATTAAGTCATGTAATTCCTGCGCACACTCTCCAAAGTGCATCCTGTAAAACACCGAAAGGCTGGCTACCCTTCGCCTATGCTCAAGACTCTGTAGATTGGACTCAACCAGATCTGGATCGCCAATTAGTCTCTTCGCACGCCTTTCCACAGAGTCCAAAGCTGCCAGGTGGCATTTTGCAGCACCAGCCCATATGTGGCTGCAGTACTCCATACACGAACGGACTTGTGCTTTGTATAGCATTAGAAGCTGTCCCGGTGTGAAGTACCGCCGGACCTTTGCAATAACGCCTAGTTTCCTAGCAGCTACCTTGGCTTTGGACTCAATGAACCGCCCAAAGTTAAGGTCCGAGGGAATTTCAACCCCCAAGAGCTGAAGGCGGTCGGTGTACTCCAGGAATAAATTCTGAAAAGTAGGAGCCAAGGTGAACGGGCTCCTTTTAGCGGTGAACAGACACGCTTGCGTTTTGGAGGCGTTAAATCCCACCACATTGGCTTTACCCCACTTGGAGACTGCCTGAAGTGAGATATTTGTACGCTCTACCATAGCCTCTCTTTCGGATCGGATTAGCTCCTTACTAGCCCGAGCACTAGGCAGGTATCTCTCTACAACTGTGCTATCATCTGCATACCCATAGATACCGGGCATCAGCAGATCGTTGATATGCAGTAGGAATAGAGTTGCAGAGAGAACAGACCCCTGAGGAACGAGTCATGGTTAGTCGTCATGGGTTCCGATGAGCATCCATCGACAACAACTCGGAGAGACCGTTCACTCAGGAAGTCTTTTACCCAGTTAATCAGACCAGGGGAAATGCCGTACGCTGGAAGCTTACTCAAAAGGCTAGCGTGCCATACCCTGTCGAAGGCCTTCGAGACGTCTAAGGAAACGGCAATCGCTTCCCCATTCCTCTCGAGGGTCTCGCCCCACAAGTGGGTGGCATACACTAGTAGGTCCCCAGTAGACCGATTGCGACGAAATCCGTACTGTCGGTCACTGAGGAGATCGTTACCTTCCAGGTATGCCATGAGGCGCGAGTTCAACACACGCTCCATAACCTTGCATAGTATGGAGGTTATTGAAATCGGCCGATAGTTGGCAGGATCGGCACGACTGCCCTTTTTGGGCACGGGTTGCACGTTGGCAAGCTTCCAGGACTTGGGCACTATACCAGTCCTAAATGAGAGGCGATACAAGCGTGTCAATACAGGAGACAACTCAGGCGCACAAGCCTTGAGAACAATGGCAGGTATACCATCTGGTCCACTAGCCTTGTTCACGTCTAGACGACACAGTGCTCTCAGAACTTCTTTGTTCCTTATGCAAACCTCGGGCATCGAAGTGTCGCAGTGAGGTAGAGTCGGTGGAGTAGCACTGCCAGTATCAAGACGAGAATTATGGGCGAAGAGAGATGCAAAGAGATCTGCTTTCTCTCTCGCCGTATGAGCCAGTGTTCCATCAGGTTTAGCCAGCGGAGACAGTGAGGGCCGACAAAAGTTCGCTTCGACCGACTTGGCGAGGGACCAGAATGCTCTGCTGCCGGACGGCTGAGCAGAGAGTTTTGTGCCAATATGGGTGATGCGGTCGAAGCGAGCCTTCCTTAATGCCTTCTTGTAGGACTTAGCAGCAAGGTTGAAGATTCTCTTCTTTGAGCTCAGATCCGGAGCTTTGCAGTCACGAGCCTCAACCCAGGCAAGATACGCCGAATGCTTACGCTGTTCAGCTTCAACGCAATCGGCGTTGAACCATGGGCGACCTGCGCCACCGGTGGGTACGTCACGATAAGGGATGAAATACTCCATAGCTTGACGTATCACATCGGATATAGCGTCTGCACAACTCGACGGATTCTCGGAAGAGAAGCAGACCTGCTGCCAAGGATAAGACGCAAAGAAATGCCGCATCTCATCCCAATCTGCTGACCTGTAACGCCACATTCGCCGTTCACCGCGTGAGTCGCAGTCAGGTGGGGAGAAGGACGATACAGACTTCACCAGACAGAGATCTGAAGTTCCAAGTGGTGAGGAAACTGTTACGATACATCTGTCCGGATCGGTGGTCAGCAGAAGGTCCAGACAATTGGCAGTATGACTCACCACATCAGGCACCCTAGTCGCTTGCTTTACCATCTGGGAGAGGCCCATAGATAACGCAAAGTTTCGCGCTTCTCTCCCAGCGTGGTCGGTCTTCTGGTACGGGAAAAGCCAGTCTTGGTGACAGGCGTTAAAATCCCCCAGAGCGACAAACTGCGCATCGGGGTACCGATGTAGAGCCTTATCGGCGGCCTCACTGAGGTGGCCAAACAATTGAGTCGCCTCCTGGACACCGCTGTGCGATCGGTAGACACAGGTATAGACAATTTTGTCCACACCGGTGTCCACCAGCAACCACAACGTCGAGAAATTAGGGTCCTCAAGGTGACAGAGACGCTGGCAGCAGATGTCATTGCGGACGTACACACAGACCCCGGCACGCTGCAGGAAATGATGCTCCAAGGAGTATCCCGGGTAGTCGAGATACGCCGCATCTAACGGACATCTGATCTGCGTCTCCGTCAAGAAAAGCAAGTGGGGCTTCTCAGTCTCAAGATGGTGGTGGACCGCAATGAGATTGGAGTGCAGTCCTCGGATGTTCGAGAGGTGCACTTGGAGTAAGAGGACGTGCATCCGCTGTACACACTTACTTTTCTTTTTAGTACCTTTCATGTTGGTTTTATGAGTGAATAGACTAGGTGGAAAATGGCAGTTGAGCGAGGTGATGCGATGCAAAACCAGCAACACGATCAGAGTTGCTGGGCCATTGGAGGTTTGATCTGGAGACTGCGGGGACGCCCGAACCCCCCCAGGGATCGCCATCGGGTTCTCTCGCCCGGTCGCCAACCGGCACGATGGGGCCACCCTGGGATTTTTCGCAGATGGCGGGGCAGCCTTTCATGTGTGGCTGGCACACTACTTGGGCCCCCAACTATCTACGGTCGGCCAGCGGAGAACCGTGCTTCGGATCCCGCTACCCTCCGCGATCAAACGTCCGACACAACAAGAGCTGGCGCATCACATAACGTGTTCTGGGTATGGCTGTCTTATGAATGTGAGTTTGAGAACCCCGGGGCCCTGGAACGAAGACGAAGAAGGAACAGGAGAGGATTTTTTTTTTCAGTAAAGGTCTGACACGCCTTCCTGCTCTGCCCAAGAACGGGAGAAGTCATTGAATGATTTCCAACTTAAAAAAATGTATATTTGTGAATGTATCTACGATACAGGAATAATTCTTAGTGAATGGAAGCGTATTCAAAAAAAAAGTAATTATTTTATGACGCAACTATAAATTTTCAGTTTTTAGAATTTTTCCTTTTCTTGTGCCAAAATACCTTACTTCTTACCTATTTTCAGTATTCTAGGTCAACGGAAAGTAGTCTATAGGTTTTGTTTTACTTGCAAGTGTCAAAATATCGACAGGCCTGTTGGTCTAGTGGTTAGTGACCCTGACTGCTATGCCGGAGGTCGTGGGTTCGATTCCCACCCAGGACAAATGTTTGTGTGACGAGCACGATCATTTGTTCTGTGTCTGGGTGTAATTTATCTATAATATGTATGTATTTAGAAATATATAAGTATGTTTATCATTTGTCTAGTACCATACCACAAGCTCTGCTTAGCTTGGGACTAGACGGCGTTGTGTGATAGTTGTAGAAAATAAAAAATCATAAACGGCCTTATCTTTAGATTGCGTTAACTTAGAAGTCAGAGTTTTTCAGAAAACAAACAAACAACAGATAATAAACAAACAAACACAAACAAACAAACAATAGATAGCAAACTTGAGTAGGTATGTGAAATTAATTTCAACTTAATACCTCAACGCGTTCCTGAGAAAAAGGGTCTTGACAGACGAACAGACGAGCAACAAAGTGATCCTATAGGGATTCCATTATTGCGGATTGAGGTTACGAAACCCTTTTTTTAATTAATATAAACGTGTGCTGGACTGCGATCCCACCTGATGGTAAGCAGTGATGCAGTCGTTGATGGTGAAGCGCACTAGTTTATTAAGAGTACTCTAGCCTTGAAAACACCTAAATTATAACCGGACAGGAAGACCGCTGCAGGCAAATTGTTTCAATCCATCGATATGCACGGTGAACAACGTGGCAAAACGCTTAGTCTAGACCGTAGAGGTTAACAACGTAAGGGTAACTCGCCGTACGTTTTGTCGGATGGTAGAAAGGTGATGGCAGAATCAAGTCATGTAACTCCTGCGCACAGTCTCCAAAATGTATCCTGTAAAGTACCAAAAGGCTGGCTACCATACGCCTGTGTTCCAGGCTTTGTGGATTAGTGTAAACCAAATCTGGATCACCAATTAGCCTCTGATCCAAACCTTATACTAATAATACCAGATTATTATGCTAAGTTACCTCATCATCAGCCTTTTTTAATGTTCCCACTGCTGGGACTCAGGCCTCCTCTCTAGGAGACGGAATGGGCCGTAATCCACCACGCGGCCCAGTGCGGGTTGTGAATGTAACATGTCTTCGAATTTTTGGTTCTAGGACATGCCGGTTTCCTCACGATGTTTTCCTTCACCGTTTTGAGAGCAGTGGTGATGAAATAAATTACACAAAAGAATGCGCCTGGTCGGTGATATCAGAAGCCTAAAAAAGGTAAAAACAGCGAACGGCTCTAAATTATTTAATTAAGTTACTATTAATTAGATGTTAACAATCCGTGACGACGGATACATTGTGTTAGACAGGCAATATAGTCTTTGCTTTTGCTAGCAGTCACTTATATCAGGTAATTCACCCTGGCAGCGCTTCTCCCATCCGTGCCAAGCGAGGAATCCTTGGCGCCTGAAGATTTTCTTCGCGCAAATTGACGCTTTAGTGATATCGTCGGTCACCAATTCTGAAAGTGAAATGAATGGAATCATTACTATTGAGATTCTGAGTTTGTTTTACCATGACCCTGGTACCCAAAAGGCAGCTGAAGGAAAACAGGTTTATTATTACCTGTGAGTTAGAAAATGACATGTGAATTACAGATATCTATTTGGTTGGTTGCAATCATAGCAGTGTAGATTTGCGTATATGTATCTGTGTGTGATACTTAAATATTTCCCACTTAAAAAAAATTGAGTCATTAGTAACGTGACAATTTTTTTTTTTCTTGTCAAATCGGGACATCTGCGGAATTATGTAATAAATTTTTTTTTAATGTTTTACATGTTTTTATTATAGAAGATAGAATAACTCAAAATAATCAAAGCAAACCAGTGGTGGCGTGAATTCTAGTTCGTATTTTTATATTTATCGGCTGAACCAATTTGTTTTAAAATATCGGGTCAAGTTTTTAGATAAGTGTGGAACTCAGTACATGATATTTTTATTTATCTTCGTAATATTATAATAATAGCTTTCATAACTGCGATCCTCAACTGTGTTTTATCACTTGTCCATATTTTGTTCATTTGGGAAAAACTCTTTCCACAGGTGCGAGAAAAATACATTTTAAATTATCGTTTGGTCTGTTTGCAAAAGCGGACAATTTCAGCCTCGCGGGGGACACCGGGACAGACTGCTTGAAAGCGGGACTGTCCCGCCGAAAGCGGGACGTATGGTCACGTTAGTCATTAGTAGCAGAGAATATTATGCGATTCTTGAAGAAAAATGCAGGACCAATGCCAATATTCCAAGATATGTACTCCAACTAGACTCCTCTCCAAATGATCATTTTATTAGAAAGCTTGTTATTTATTTCATGGTTAGACAGATAAATAATTTATTTGCTGCAACGCAAAACATCATCATCATCATTTCACCAAAAAGACATCCACTGTTCGACATAGTCTGTGCGTGCATCCACCTGCATGCGAGACGTGCAGGACCAGTCATTATGACGACACTTTAGCGAGACATATGTCTGACTGTGGACGTCTTCCTGCTAAAGTATTTAGGTACGTACAAGTAAATAAGTTTTTCAATACACTTAAGTACTCGAAAACCCGCTTTTATCCCACCGCTTTTAGGCACACAATAGACTGTTTTTCGCACTAGTGCAGATATGTAAGTGCGCGTGCTCTTCCCCGCCACAATGTTATTACATTTATCGTATCAGGCTGGGCGCGCGTTGACCCCCACGAGTCGCCGGTCAAACCCCGTTTATTCATTTCTTCGTGTATTGAAAAAAGTCTAGTGCAAATCTGTCAATGCAGCCCTCGGCTCCATAACAAACTCGCCTACGGCTCGTGCGCAATCCGCATCGGTCGCAAAGACAAACTTTCTGCATTTGTATCAAAATGTACTATTTCGATGGCACTATTTTGGCAAAACTCACCAGCACAAGTGACATGGCAGTCCTTCCCGGGCACCGTGGAGTTGCTGCACCAGTAATGGTCGTTGATTTGGAACAGTCCATGGTCCCTGGAACCATTCCTGTTGGGTTTGCCCACGACATCGGTGTGGCGGGCGCTCTCACTGTTTATCAGGCATACCCCTGGAATAGTGATGAATGTAGAAAAAAGAAAATCAGAAAGCTTAAAGTCACTCAAAGGGCAATGGAAAGAGTTACACTCGGAATTTCCTGGCATGATGTTTTCTTAGAGAATAGCACGCCTGATTGAGAAAACCACGGAACAGTAAAAACAGTGGAAGTAGCTTGAGAAAATGTTTGTTCCAGAACCGGTGTCGCCAAACTCATACATTTACAATTTACTCTAACTGCAAACCTAAAAATATGATTGGCTGAAAACAAAAACAGGGCGTAGACGAAATGCAAAAAAAAAATTATACGAAATGCAACTTTAATTTCAAAAGCCTATAAATCAAATTGACAAAAACAAGAAAGAAATACATCTTTGACTACCAAGTACTGCCACTCGTCGCTAGATGGCAGTGTTCAGTATATAATATTCAGTATGAACTGTAACCACGTAAAAATAAGATTGGTATTTGAATGGCGTATCACTGACGCGAATGCGCTCGCTGCTACTCAGATAGGGAAGGAACCTTATTCGATCGAAATATGTATCGATTGTATGAAAACGTATTTAAAACATATCATGCAAAAAAAAATTGTATGCGATAGTGTGATAGTATTAAAATTATGAAATTAATACGATTAAAGGCAATTTTTAAACGTAGTAAAAAGGGTATTTATTTGCATAGTACATCAATTATCATCATCTTAGCTGAAATTATCGTCATCGCCCACTGTTAACCTGCCTGCCAACCAACCAGCCTGTTGTTCCTAACTCTTTAACTAAATTTATTTAAAATACATCACAAATATCATACCACAATTTTTATTTTATTATATTTATTAATTTAATAATTATCTGTATTATATTACTTACAAAAACTATTAAACTATAATATATATTTTAAAAAGACAATGTAATACATATTATCCATATCGATTGATTTTATCGATAAAGTCACGCACTATTTGGATAGCGTCAAAAGTATAGGTAGACTAACGAATATTCCAGAAAAGCTAAAAACCGAGAAAAGAAAATCAACTTTGTAGTGATGTGGCTAAGGACTAGTTTTGTTTGTATATCCTGCGCAATGTTTCACGTAATTTTATTTTTTCATTTTATTAAAATAAATCCGAAAATAATACTTTTCGGTGGTATGATACACCTCCATGAGTTAGATTTTTAGTCAGACTATGGTTTTTAAAGTACAGTATGGGACAATAAGGCATTCTAATATTATTTTTCGTTAATTATTATGTTGCGCAGTCTAGTTAGAGAATGAGGGCGCTTGAACAGCAATTATAAATTATTATATTTTCGAAAAAAAAATCTCAAATAAAAATAATTTTACGCGATTCTTACTAGCGGCGACAGCGCCACGCCTACTTACTTCTTCCACTGTTTTTACTGTTCCGTGGAGAAAACAACCGACTATCTTATCTTATCGAAATATATCAGCCTCAAAATAATACAGGTAGGTTTTAGTCAGTAAAATGACACGCCCTCCATCCTAGAGCGGGAAAAGTCATTTGATGATTTCCAACCTTGCCTTATAATGTTCCCACTGTTGGGACTCAGGCCTCCTCTCTAGTTGAGGGAATGGGCCGTAATCCACCACCCGAGCCTAGTGCGGATTGGTGGATATCACATGTATAGAATTTTAAGCCGGTTTCCTCACGATGTTTTCCTTCACCGTTTTGAGAGCAGTGGTGATGAAATAAATTACACAAAGTAATGCGCCTAGCCGGGTTTGAACCCGCGATCTACAACTCGTAAGTCGGGGCCGTTACCACTCGGCCACCACTGCTCTAAAAGAAAAAAGAAAAATAAACTTAATTTTCCTGAATGTAACATTATGTAAATACTTACAATCAGCCATCTTCTCTTCAGGAAACTCTTGCTTCTTCAGTTCCTGTACTAAATCACATCGTGTCTCAAAGTATTTAGCGTCACAATAACAACAATGAACTAATAACATTAATAAGATGATACATAATTGTTTCATTTTTGTTTAAAGATAAACTAAGCTAGGCGTTGGTATGTATGTCACAAGCAATCGCACAATAAAGATTAAACTGAAGATTGTATGTAAAAACTAGTTTTAGGTATTTATAAATAAAGAATAGTGATTTGTTTACATTATGGACTGTTCACACTGTCTTGTTAAAGTTGACAAAAATTAAAAGGCCAATTTTGACATTTGTCAAAACGAATACTTAAATAAGCAAAAAGAATACTCGCAATATATTCCATCATATTATTAAACGCGCCAAAAAAAATTATGATTTTTTTTAAAACACTGTGTTTAATTAGTTATTATTAACCTTTCAATCGTGGAAATTACAGACACAATAGAAAGACAATAGGTGTGCGAACGCCGGCGTTCGCTTGGGGTTTAATGAATTTGTAGCGACATCTATGGCGCCACATAAGAACTACGAAGAAAGTACGAAATCCTGCATCGTGCAATCAAAGTTCTCCGCGCGATTTGAACATATACGACAGCCCGAAATCATCTATCGGGCAGTAGCCCACCAGACTATAACAACTGTCTGGTCGGAGGATCCTCCCTTTTCAACGGAGGTTTGCGGGACTTTACTCTCTGTTCCGCCTACCTCCAAAAATTAATGTTTCTTTCAGTTTCGTTTCAAGTTGCTTTCTAGGGACTTTCTCAAATGGCAAAACGAGCCTTTTATTTTTTAATAAGTTTACCTATCTAATGAATATTACAAAAAAGAAAGATTAGAATTTTTATTTGTATTTAATACACTCATTTTAATAATTCTTTCACCTGTACCTATATTACAACTTTATTTATTGAGCGACATGGCATATATTTTCTATTTTCACGTGGGTTAAGCCGCTAGCAAAAGTTAGTGTTATATAATTTGGGCAAGGCACATTGCGCGCAGAACATATGGCCGATGAGGCCGAAAGGTTCTGGAAGAGCGACCACGTACCAGAAGACGTAGCGTCGACCGACAGGGCACCCACAAGGTGGACCGATGACACTCAAATGAAGTTCTTCCAGTCTGGTCGAACACTCTTTCTTTACACAAGCTAAAAAAGCTTATCAAAACATTTACCTAAATGTACAGCTCTCCAACGCGGGTAGCTAACCAATGTGTTTGGTCTTTAACAGCTGTCATACGGCCGATAATTTGCTTATGTCAACGCCATGTCGGTGTGTCAGTTTGTTGTGAATAAAAGGGGATTCCTTGGCCGGTGTGACTCACGCACAAATATCGTCACCACTACAACGTAGAACGACATTGTGTAGCCATACCACTTATAGGATGTAATACCAAAATAAATTTCGAAAATGAAAAAAAAATTAAAACCCGTTGTCAGCTCATTAGCATCTAAATTCCAAAATAATATAATTAATAAACTAAAAACTGATAAAAATAAAAATAGTTAGTTCGTAAAATCAGTTTCTGTTTTTCATGTAATTAATTAATTCGTGGACAATAGTGTGGATTTTATGTTTACATATTTATCTAATTATTCGTAACGATGTTCTGTCCTGACTTTAAAAGTTGTATGTACTTAATTAAAATAAATGTTTTGCATTAAAAGTGCATTCATCATTATCAATGCTTACTGCCTACTATTACAATAAACCTACGTTATTTAGTACATGGAGATAGTTAAAAGTATGTTAGTTAGATAAATGCCTAATTATAGACACGTTGATGTCGCAGTCAAATCGCAGGATTGGCCATTTCGTGAAATGGCGCCATTTCATGAAATATGGCACTGTTAGTTAGCCATATCATTAAACGTAAAACGTTATTTTATTACCATGACGGAGCTCGCTATAAGGCGGCCTTAGCATTATCAAAAATAGGATTACTAAGAATGTTCGAAAAGTTAGTTACCGTGGCCTTCGAACGAAAAAGGCAACTGGAGGAACACAGGTTTTACTCAGTAAAAGTCTGACCTTCTCGCTCCACCCATTTTTTTTTTGGTGGCAAATCATCCAATGACATCTCCCACCCTTGGGCGGAACGGGAGGGTGTGAAGCGTGTCAGACTTCTACTGACTAAAACCCACTCCTAGTTCCTTCGTTGCCTTTTATTCCAGGGCCGGGTTTACCTTTCAGAAGCGAACCCATGGCCCCAGTAGGCTTCGACCCTGCTGGGCCCCTGGACACTGAAGGCTTGCTGACATGGAAGCGCGCGTGGAACACTACGCGCCGTCGACGACTTTTGGTCCGGACAGTTACCGGACGGTCAAACGGCGAGCTACCCATTGCTCGCCATACCGAGCGGGCCACACCACCGTATGCTCCACCGTGTCCACGGACGATCCACACAGTAGTGACACCCGGTCGATTCTTCCGCACGAATCCGGTGCAGGAACCTCCCAGATTGATCATGTCTGGTGGGAACCTACGTCATGCTGAAGGTGAGGATGGGGCTTTCCAGTCACATCTCAAAGAGGGGACTTACCACCATAATATGGCGTGCCCATCGCTCATGAGTCATTTGCTGATTTTTCACCGAAAAAAGGGTATTACCGTACTTGCCTATGATCATTAGATCAATTAACATTAGAAGCCTTACCATGACGTGTTAAAATGTCAAGCGTGCGAGTGAGAAAGAGCTATACAGGGTGTATAGCCCCACCCCTTCAACAGTTTAATTTAGGTCCTAAAACAGATCTTGATAAAAGCTCGTGGTAGGGCCTCACGGGCCTTATCATGCCGTATTAAAATAATATAATAATAATATTCCACAACTTTCAAACCAACGCCATCTAAGTTCAAACTAAACAGTGCCTGTGCTATGAGTACTAGACAACTGATAAACACACTTATACATAGGTATATACACCGTTAAATTTTGATCGTTTTAATCTCGTGGAGGGTCGATCCGGTACATGAAACACTATCTATTTGTAAAGATAAAATTAAAAAATAAAGTACCTTTTTTAAAAAACTCGTATTAAATTACGCATGTACGAAGTTAATTTCTTTAAGAAAACGTCAGCTGAGCGAGTCCAATGACATGTAGGTAGTAGTCGGCGTTGCGTACTAACTACCTACAGGTCAACAACACAAAACAAATTCTCGTGCTCATCAAACAAATATTTATATATGTAGGAATGTTTATGTATTATTTTATTCATATTATTTGTAATTTTAAAATTGTGCACTGGATCTTACCCTCTACTGTGATCTCTCTCTATCACTCAATGGTTTGCTGGAAGAAAACTCAACTTTGAGTTAAGCTCGCCTTTGTACATGAACTCTGATATCCACTTATTTGTTATTTATCATGGTGTACAATAAAGAATTAAAGGAACAAACATTTGTCTTGGGTGGGAATCGAACCCACGACCTCCGGCATATCAGTCAGGGTCACTAAACACTAAACCAACGAGCGAGTCAAAATGTCAAATGTCCGTCGTGCGAGCGAGATAGAGGGATGAATTTATCTAAATACCCTACATAGCTACCCTTAACCTAGCCCCCAACAGCGCCGCCGGGATTCCGATCCCGATTTCTGGCCACCGTAGACGCGGGCTTGCGGACAGTAAGCAATGGGTAGCTCGCTGTCCGACCGTTCGGTAACTGTCCGGACCGACCCCAAGTCGTCGACGGCGCGCACTGTTCCCGCGCGCCACAAGGAGTCGTTAGCAACAGTAGGGGCCCAGCTGGGTCAGTGCCTACCGGGGCCAGGGTTAGTTTCGAAAGACAGCTCGAGCCCCGGTATGAAGGCTTGAAGAAATGGGGTGGGTTTTTAGTCAGTAAGAGTCTGACACTATCTCCCACTCCACCCAACAGCGGAGGTTGTCATTGATGATTTTCCCACCATAAAAAAATGCCCCCAACAGCACTTTAACAGTTCAGTTTAAGTCATAAAGTGGATCTTATTAAGAACTGGTGGTAGCACTGCAAGTAGGTCGTTGACTTAGCCGGTCAGGAAGTTTACCTATATACCTAGATATCAGTAGGTTAGTCAATACTGTAGATAATAAAAAAAATACCCGTGATAAGACTAGGTGCTACAAATACCTAATTACCTACAAAGACTTATGTAAACAATACTAAGTTATTAACACACAATAATAACCGCATAACAGGAAAAACGGTGTGCCTACGTTTGTAGAATTATATTAACCAAAAACATCATGTATGACTAATCGTACCAGACAGACAGTATTGGTTTTCATTGTCTTTATAGGGTTCCGTAATAACTCACAAACATTAAAATATCCTTGGTTGAAAATGCAAAAGACTGGCAGTCTCAATAGTAACGTTATTTTTTTTTAACATTCAGTTTTTCTAAAAAGCTTTCAAAATCGAACAGAAACATTGATCGCTTTATTAATTTTCGATTAGATAAATCAATGCAATTTTTTTATAGATAATAACTAGTGCTTCACTGCGATCCCACCTGATGGTAAGCAATGATGCAATCGTTGATGGTGAGGCGCACTAGTTTATTAAGTATTTAAGTATTCACTCTAACCTTGAAGACACTTAAATTAAAGACCGCAGCAGACAAATTGTTCAAGTCGACAGCGTGCATCGCTGTATAAACGTCGAGGCGAAACGAAAAAAGTGTAAAACTTGATGCTTGTTGTTGAGGCTTGAACTGAAAACAGAAATAAATTCATATAGGTAATTATGGACATGAGAAGCTGTCAGAGAAACTGTAATGTAGATAACTACAGTAACTCTGACATTGGAACCCGACCTCTAGGTCGTCCACGCACTTCACCAATTTTTTATCACATTAAATGAGCCTATTGAAGTCGAAGGGGCGTCCCCGTGCGTGGTCATCAAAATGAGTCAGTCGTTAGATACTGCTTTACAGATCACAATTCCATGTAACCAATTCTACAACCCTATTGATCTGTCGAAGTGGCTAGAATAGAATAAAATAGTTCTTCATTTGCACAGAAAGTAAGCCAAGTTTTTACAGGTCTTTGTCAAGTTTGATAATCCATCTTTTTTATAGGTGAGAAATTATCCAGATGTTCTCTATTGCACAAGGTTGGGATCCCGGCGGCTGGGGCGTGAGTACCCTCACGAGTGCGGCCAGTGGAAAGGGAGGCTCAGCCCCGGTATGAAAAGCAAGAAGGAACGGGGTAGGTTTTTAGTCAGTAAGAGTCTGACACTATCGCCAGCTCTGCCCAAGGGTGGGGACTGGGGATGCCATTTGGATGATTTTTACTCACCAAAAAAAAAAGAACTCATTTGTAAGATTGGTATCAGATTTTCAGACTCTTAACTGTTTTTGTAATCAGTCAAAGATTACAAACGACAGCTGGTACGTAGATACCAGCTTTTTCTAAGACGTAAATCTGAACGTACTTTGGAAGTATGGAGGAATTTCTGTATGTTAAGATGGTCACCCATCCACAGAACGACTTTAGCAAGCATTGCTTAAACTTGGAGACTATTATTTTACGATCTTAATTAAACAACAAATCATAAGAAGATAATAATAACAATTTGATAACAAAGTTGACCTATAGGTCAAGTTATATGTCAGTATATCAAGATGCCGCAACGTTTATGATACTTTAGTCTGGTAAAAGTGGATAATAAATTGCCAATCAATAATTTTCTGGTCAGCGAATATAACCTCTTAGAGTAAGCAGGTATAGTCTGTCTAATAAGTCAACCGACTTGGGAAATTCGTATAATATTTAATCATTCAAAAAATACTTATATTCGATACTTTTTCTAAGGTAGGTAAGGTAGTAAACAATGATCTCTATCTCTTAATCAACCTTGATTAATGAACCCGTGTTGACTACATCGGATTTCATTAAATCCTAATAATTACCCAAGTCGTTTAACTTATTAGACAGACTCTAACACGTATAACACTGTTTTTAAAAGCCATTATTTATTAGTTCTCCATTTTTTACCTTCAAGAATATGTACAATGCTCAAACTATGAAAATCTGTTTTATTTTTAGGGTTCTCCATTTTTTACCTTCAAGAATATGTACAATGCTCAAACTATGAAAATCTGTTTTATTTTTAGGGATTCTTAAATCAAATTTAGGTATAAAAATCTGTGAATCGTTTAGCAGATGCCAAATTCAAATTTATAAAAATCTGTGACTCGTTTAGCAGATTCTTAATTCAAATTTATAAAATTCTGTGAATGATTCTTAATTTAAATTTCAATATAATTAATTTTACAATATAAAACTAGTGCGCCTCACCGTCAACGATTGCATCAATAGTTACTATCAGGTGGAATCGCAGTCAAGCACTAGTCTATATAAATTAAAAAAAAAATAAACATTTATTTTCAGACATCAAGGCCCATAGTGACTTACATAGTACAGACAAATTTATTTAAATAACTATGTTACTAGGACATCACAAAAACAAATAGATAGACAATCAGGCCATCTAATCAGAGTGGTATATCAAGCTCAATGCAATAGTATGCAGCTTGATAAACCTATCCATTACGAGTATAGGGCCATCCCGCCTTTCCGCAAATACCTTCAGGATACCGTTGGTGCTCCCATCACTCGACTTATTAACGAGGCAACTTTCTAGTCATCGGTCTGCGCATCAGCGAACATAACTGGCATTTATACAGTATATGCAGGGTATTCATCCGTTTTTTGGGTGTGATTGGCCCAAAAGTTGCATGTGTAAAATGTTTGGCAATATGCCTTGAACAATCTTATTTTAACAAGTACTGAACTGCAAGCAAAGCTTCGAGCCACCATATTAGCCCTTACGACCAGCGTCCTAAGCTTCTTCATTGACGACTTAACTCTTCATTGACAATGTGGCCTAAGTATTTAAACTCCCTAACCCTCTTTAACAAGGAGTCTCCTAAATTCACAAGAGGAACAAATAAAGGTATTTTCCCTCTAAAAACCAACAGCTCAATTTTACTGGGATTATATCTAAGTCCACGCTGCTTAAAATAAGCTTCACAGATGGAAAGAAGTCTCCTTATTCCATTAATTGGGCTCAACAGCACCATGTCATTGGCATGTCTTAGTTGTTTAAGCTAACTTCATCTATATGACATCCCACATGTGTGCTGCTGAGCTCAACAAGTAACTCAAGTAACTCATTCACATAGATGTTAAAACGCCTTGGAGAAGTCAAACCTCCCTGCCTAACACCACACTCAAGCTTGTAGGGGCCTGAATAAGCATTAGCCCATTTAACAAAGTTCCTCTGCCTAGAATACCAAAATGACAGTGTGGATATTAAGATCTCAGGTACACCCTCCTTTTGACGATTTCCCCATAAAACTTTGCAACTAACTAGGTCGAAGGCCTTCGAAAGATCCAGGATACAAGCATAGACCGGTGTCTTTCTATCAGTATAATACTTGACAGTATGCTTCAATGCAAATATAGCACTCTCAGTAGACAGACCAGAGCAAAATTTAAACTGTGTATAAAACAACTCAGAGATTTTCAAAGACTACGTAATTAGGTATTTGCTTACTTAAATGCCTACGGAGTCTTGTTCTCTTGTTGCAAAATTACTTTATGTAACGTACCATAACCTGTACCACCGCGGTAATTTCTGCCTGATCACTTAAAAAAAATTTTCGCTTGAATCCTGCGGTGCAGCGCCAAACCAAAACCTTTGAAATTTTTGTTTCGAGTTCAAGCAAAAATGAACTTAGCGTTGGTCGGGCAGAAGTGTCTAGAGTTCACCTCCGCCTTAGATAGGCACGTAAGTGGGCGATCTTCGAACGTTTATTTCTTCTATTGGATATAAATGCTTGACTACGATCCCACCTGATGGCAAGTAGTGATGCAATCGTTGATGTTGAGACGCACTAGTTTAAAGAGCCTATTCACTCTAGCCTTGAAGACACCCAAATTATAATCGGATGGGAAGACCGCAGCAGGCAAATTGTTCCAGTCCTTCGATGTACGCGGTATAAACGACGAGGATTTTATATTTAGATGCTATGACAATAATTTTTACCTTGTTTAGATATGGATTGTTATTAACTAAATAGCCTTTCTAGCTTTGAGCTTAACGCTCCGGCGACTCGGGCGTCCCTTATCAGACGACGACCTAACACACACACACGCTCATAACTCACCGTACCTAGATTTTGTATATAAACAGTGCTTGCTGGTTCTTCTTCACCTCAAACACAATCCAGTCTTCAAGTAGGCAAGTTGTGCGGAATAAGGAATCATGCAGAAGATTACCATACTTGTCTTTGCACTTGCGACGATTTGCTTGTGTGAGGGGCGGTATTTCACGAGATGCGAGCTGGTGGCTGAACTCAGGAGGCAAGGCTTTCCGGCAAACCAATTGAGGGATTGTGAGTATAAATTTATTTTATTTTAATAAGAAATGTTAAGACGGAAGACGTAGCATTGGAAAGCCTCCTACAAGGTAGACTTATGGCCTACTAGAGGGAATCTGATGGTTGCGAGACACACAGGACCGTTCATTGTGGCGACACTTGGGGGAGGCCTATGTCCAATAGTGGACGTCTTTCGGCTGAAATGATGATGATAATAATGATGAAGAAATGTTAAACCCCCTTTAACATATCTGTCTCGTGGCTAAATAATAACAGCACTTCGGTTTGACTTGTAAGATTAAGCAACGCTTGCAGAAACGGGTTTCTAGATTGGTGACCATCCGTTACGTACTTCCGTACCTTGGACAGAAGGTTTAGCAGTTAGTTCCAACTGTCATTTTTAGACCATTTAATGCGTAGGCGTGAAGAGATCAGCAAAATGGAAGAAGCTCAGTATTGCTGATGCCTGCTAGGGCTACGGGAAAGTTCAAAAGGAGCTACCTTGGCCCTGGAAAGAAAATGGCTATACTGAAGGAACTGGAATGGGTTTTTGACAGTAAAAATCTGACACTTTGTCTTGCTCCATCTAGCGCGAGAAAAATAAGCAAGTGATGCGGTCGGCTGTTGGTATATCGTTCAACGTGCGTTTGACAATCAATTCTGAACCTTTTAAACCTAATCATATTTTTTATTCAACAGGGGTATGCCTGATTGAGCACGAGAGTGGTAGGTACACCCACAGGATAAGCCCAATGAACAGCAACGGTTCCCGCGACTACGGACTGTACCAGATCAACGACAAGTACTGGTGCAGTACAACCAACAAGCCTGGCAAGGACTGCAACGTTACTTGTGCTCGTGAGTATAGTTGTTCTTTTTGTAACTGTAACTTCCATTATAATTTTTAGGACTATAGTTAATAAGACTTATCAAATTAAAATAAAAAACACTCTCTGGGGTGAATCGATGCTTTACAAAGCCGAACTTTGACTAAAAATTGCCATAATGTAGATCAGAAGCCACTTTTCTAATCTCCAACTAGAAACTATACATCTAAACTATCAATTCATAATGTCAGATGATAATCTGAGTTTCAAAATTGATAAATTATTTGTAGGTCTAATTTAAATTGGTTGCCACTTAATCCAGAATTATGTAGTCTACATTGAGTTTTATTTATTAAAATTTAGATTGCTGATTGAATTTGAATTTGGATATCATGTACGACTTTGTGTATCCAAATCGACACATTATTTTATGAGATTCTTAGTATTTTTTTTTTTGTGGTAATATCTTCTTGTTTTAACTTGACTAATATTTATATGAATATAAAACGCTGAACCATCGATGTATATGTATAGCTCGAATGTAAGTCGATGCGCTGAACTAACTTCTACGTTCAGCAATTCTTAGTTAAACTCCTATAAGACCCAAACTTTTAGGTTTCCTTCGCTTACATTTTGTTTCATTTCTAGAGTTGCTGTTAGACAACATTACCATAGCTTCGAACTGCGCCAAGATCATCTACAGACGTCACAAGTTCGACGCTTGGTACGGCTGGAAGAACCACTGCAGGGGCAAGCCTCTGCCTGACATCAGCAAGTGCTAGGCAGTAGGAGACCATACCAAAAACTGTTTGTATAAGTATCATAAACATATGACATATATTTTAAGAATTAAAGCCCAGCAAGTCTAAGAAGTACCGTTTGACGTTTCTCACTTTTCTATAGAAATAGCTTTATAGAGGCGTAACTCACATTGTTGTCTTTTCCATAAAACCATTGATATTTGAAGCTTTTTTTTATTTTAGCACAACATAATATACAAATTTTAATTAAAAAATTAAAATGTACTACGTGTAGTACTATCAAACGGTACTTCTTACATTTGCCGCGATCTATTAGAATATCGATTTACAGACTGAATATTGCAAAAAAACCAAAACGATTGCATAAAATATAGAATTCCTAAAATAAATTTCTTACAATTAATATATTTTGTGACTGTATTGAATAGAGACTAACAGGATTTTTTTGTTTATAACTGTTCAATGTGTTTGTTTATAACTGTATCCAATTCACTGTCTGTTTTTTTTCTTTTAAACCTAACATAACCTTTGTACTATTCTTCTGTTTCCTTCTTCTTTTCTTTTATTATTGTGTGTACGTATTGTTAAATAAATAAATAAACTGTGATATTGTAATATATGTATATAAGCGTAAAAATACTATAAATCAATAAAATTCATATTACCTATTTACTTTGTTTTATTTGCTTAATTTTGAAGAGTTGTAAGATCTATTAGGTACAGAAATAACACCTACATACATACTTACAAAAATCTTAAGAATTTATAAATATACTAATCGTACATAATGTCCCATAGAAAACATGTCTATTTTTCAATTTCCTTCCAATTTCTTTGCAACTTCTCTTACTTTCTTCTGTAACATTTCATCTAACGCTGCAAAAAAAAGGTAAATCATTATGTAGTTATAGATACCCATCATGTTATGAAGGTTAGGATGATTAAATACTATACTAACTTCTTCTCGTGGCCTACGCCCAGTTTTTAATAAAAATCATTTTTTCATTGCAAACTTTTATAGCACAGTATACCTGTATTATTAACACTCATCAAGACGAATCATACGAGGCCAAACTCGATGGGATTGTGTCGTTTAACTATCGAGTTCCTACGACCACCTTCCGGTTCCATCATGAGATCAGCTCCATGTCATAATAATTTTGTATTGTCATCTGATTTACACATGCATGCAAAATTTCAGCTCAATCGGTAACCCGGAAGTTGATCAAATTTAAATTGCAGCAAGATTTTATTACAGACATAAGTATTACAAACATCGGGACAGGTGAAACTAACTATAAGTTTGTAAAAAGGAGTGCTTAAATGTAGAGTTCTGTTAGTTTCATTGTTTTCCTAATTATGTCAATAAGTACATCTGCCAAAACAAATATTTTTAAACACAGTTTTATATTATGATTTCGATTAAAAAATATATTGGATACTAAACACGGTGGGCCAAATAGAAAAATATTACTTGTACAAACAGGAGCCAAGTTCGATGTCATGATATGGCTGGTTTTCGACTTCATAGACAAACTAATTATTGATGACATTGATGTGAGATCTAAATGGGTGCCAAGTGCTGCAGACAATCCTGAAATTTATTTATAAAACTCATAACCTCAATGTTTGACCTACTTAGTTTTTAAAACCAATATTTAATTCCACCATGCGGGCCCAGTGCGAATTGGCACATGTCACATGTCTTCGAATTTTTAGTTCTAGGACAAGCTGGTTTTTTCACGTTTTTTTCTTTCACCGTTTTCAGAGCAATGGCGATGAAACAAATTACACAAACTAATGCGACTGGCTGGGTTTGAATCCGCGACCTACAACTGGTAAATAGGAACGGTTACCCATGGGACAGTTGCAGAGGAGAGCAGTAATCTCTCCTCTGTAAAATAAATATTTAGAATACCAGATTTTTTTTTTAATAATAATTAACTTATAAGAAAAAGGCTATATGTATTTGGTTAATGAACTGATCACAGTTGATTAACCAAATACATATAGCCGTAATCGGAGGCACCGACTGTTTGCTGTTTCTGGGAGTCGTACCGTCGCCCGAGCCCAGTCTCCTATCCCTCGTGCAATCTCCGCGCTCAACGCTCTCTTGGATGCCAAACCTGATTGTGCCGTGTTCGCAAATGAATGGAAGAACATTTTGTCTGTCTGTTTGGAGTTCTGTGAGATGAGTGTATGACTGTGATGTAGTTATTATTATTATTGTATTGTTACTTCGTAATTTTTCAAATATAGTAAGTATGTCTTTAACTAATGTAATTGGCCTTTGGACGTGTTGTGTTAAAGTAAATAAATAAATAAAATATTATATATTGGTGATATACCTAAATAATTTGGTGATACTGTGTTAAACACATACCATATGGTTCCCTATGCATGATGCGTTACTATTATGAGAATGAGGATATTTATCATCCTCGTAAAAACTCGCTAGCGTGGTCTCATGAACTGTGTGAAACTCAGGCCCAACTGTTACAGTGGTGGACTGTAACAGTTGGGCCTTGCAAAGTAGGCTGAACCATGGCCGTTTAGGGTAATATGTCGAAAGAAAGCAATACTAATTTTACAGTTCGTAAGTTTTTAATGAAGTCATCTAGTCTTTACGTCGCAGATTCGCACTTCACATTTTTAACGCAGTTCATAAGGGTATATATAGGAACTAACGATCACTTCCCTCTTGCTGTAGATGCCAGCAAGGTGGTACACCGGCCAGCAGTTGCTGCCGACGTCCTTGGCTTCCAACAGCGACCACAGCAGCATAAATTTGCGAAATCATTGAAAAGGCTCCATTTCGGTGAACGGGAATTAAAAATTTTATTTTGACTACCTCAGCGAAACTTGTTGAGAAGGCCGACTCAATACAATTGCAGTAATAAAACCTTTCACGATCAGCAGTATGGTTTCACTAAAGGACGTTGGACGACTGACGCTGGTGTCACTTTATTAAAACATATATTTGCTGCGTGGGAAGAACCCCAAGATGCGGAAGATAGGGATTTTTTGTGACCTCTTATAGGCTTTTGATTGTGTTAATCACGAAACCTTGCTTTTAAAGCAATATTTAATGTTTAATTTAATGTTTAACATTATGGGCTAGGTAAACTTGCACTCAGCTTGGTAAAATCTTACTTCATTGACAGGCAACAGCAAGTTCAGATAAATGGTGTTAATTCTCCGGGTTTGAAAATCAAAATGGGTGTACCGCAAGGCTCAATATTGAGTTCTTTCCTCTTTTTAGTATATATAAATGATCTACCGAATCTATTAAAAAACAACCACATATTGTATTGTTTGCTGACGACACGTCGTTAATTTTTTAAATTAATAGACGTTCCACAAACCTTGATGACGTAAAAAATGCTCTACAGCAAGTCCAAAACTGGTTTACTGTTAATAATTTAGTATTAAATGGCAAAAAAAACTAAGTGCGTAAGATTTGCGTTACCGAATGTTAAAAGCAATTATTCCGACATAGTATTGAACAAGGAGAAAAACGAAATCGTCGAGAGTACGGTTTTCCTAGGGATCACGCTTGACTCGAGGCTACAATGGGGTCCTCATTTAACATCTCTGGCTTAGTTCAGCAGCATATGCTGTCAAAAAAATCCGTCAATTTTCTGATGTAGATACTGTGAGACTAGTCTATTTTAGTTACTTTCACAGTATCATGTCTTACAGTATTTTGCTATGGAGACGGGTTGCAGACATAGAGTCTATTTTTATTCTGCAGAAAAGAGCTATCAGAGCCATATCTAATCTTCGCAGACGCAATTCACAGGAACTATTTAAAGAAATAAACATCCTGACGGTCCCTAGTCAATACACTTATAAAACATCATGTATATTTGAAGAAATATTCATCTTTTTACTAAGATAAGTGACAGGCACAATTTTAATACTAGGAATAGGAACAAATTAGATCAACCTCGATTCAGATTGGCTAAGGTACATAGCTCTTTTATGGGATACTGTGTAAAATTTTATAATAAAATACCAATTGAGATTCTACAACTAAATGAGTCCAAATTTAAAAGATACACTATGTAGTCAAGCAATTATAATCAGGAAGATTATCTCCTTGATAAAAATACTTGGCTAAATGCCGGTCCTGCTCCACAACTACAGCCACCTTTACCTTGAAATTAGTTTTTTTTAAACATAATTATAAATAAATAATATATTTCTAAATATTGGAAGATATACTATTCTCCGTTTTGTATTTTTGCTTTTGAAGTGTATTTTTTTTTATTTGTTTATTTCAAAAGAGCTTATGATAATTTATCACCTTTTTTAATTGGAAACAAAATAGTTTTGTGAATGTGAAGTAACATAGAGCATTTTTATTAGGTTACAACTTGTTTGACATTACGAACATGACAGTTGAGAGTTTGTCATGCTCACTCAAATGTCTTGCTGATGGTGGCACGTGTTATTAGGTCATTCGGTTCCCTTCAAAATGGTTGAGCTGAGTGGGGCTGATGCACGTATCATGCCTGACTGGCATGACTGGTCATCTCTTAGCTGCCAGTGGCTTAATTCAGTTTCTAGTTTTAATTATAGTCTGTCTAAAAGGTCAACCGAATTGGGAATTTTATATGATATTTAATTATTTAAAAAATATTTATATTTGGTACTTTTTATAAAGTTCTTCTAGTAGTAAACAATGATCAATATCTCTTAATCAACCTTGATTATTGAACCAGCGTTGACTACATCAGATTTCATTTTACCCTAATAATTACTCAAGTCGGCTGACTTATTAGACAGACTCTACCTTTTTTTAAATTTTATATATTATTATTACTTCACCAACCCGCACTGAGCCCGCGTGATGGATTACGGCCCATTCCCTCTCCTAAAGAGTAGGCCTGAGTCCCAGCAGTGGGAACATTAAAAGGCTGACTATGCTATGCTATGCTTATGCTACATCACTTGTCACGTGACTTCCCCGGAGGTTATGTCATTACCATGACAACTGAAAAGTCGTTATTTTGTCTCAAATCAAATTAAATCAAATCAAATCAAAAAAATTTATTTCACATAGGCCTACCTACATGGGCACCTATAAAACATCAAAAGCTAGTGCACGGTTCCAAATTGGTCGTTTCCTATGGAGAAGAACCGGCAAGAAACTCCATGGTTACTCTTTTAAAAAAAGTGGTTGGTTTAACAATATTGATAGATAAGTAAGAACAGTGTATACCAGTCAAATATTGTGCACAAAAGCACAATAAAAATTATCTCAGTAAAAAACAAAGTACCTAAGTCGTAATAGGAAGTAGTCTAACCCAGTAAGAAGATCTGAGGCTCTTGTTCCACCAGTGCCGGGGAAGTCCTTTGATTTTCCATCGATAAAAAGTTGTTATTGTCATAAAATCTACCTGCAATAGATGTCAGTAGGTTAGTCAATACAGTAGATAACAAAAAAATACCCGTTATAAAAAATATAAAGGCACGTGGGTACCTGTATCAGAATCACTCATCTTAAAGTGGGTAATCGCACGAGGTATTTTAGAAATAAGTAAGCAGGTATTCGATCAGCAGCCTTATAATCACGATCCACAACTTGAATTACAATAATCACTTAGTTTAACGCAGATGAAAATGGATTTCGATTTGGGACGTAAGCGATCCGTCGTAACCGTCTAGTCCACCGTACCGTTCGATTCAAAACTGCACGAGTCCGGTGGTTGTTTGACGTTTATGACGTTCCGCCAGAGTGACAATTGTGTTGTCACCCTCGTCCGTACAATGTTCATTCGATAAATCACACAATCAATGTCAAAATAGGGTTTTCAATCTTTACTACTAGATGGCGCCAGGGACGCGCCTTCAAATATGTGTAATAAATACCTACATCGCTTACCTAAACAAGACTTAAAAAAATAAATATTTAATTTCAAATCATCTTCGTATAAAATCTTAACAAAAATATATTACATTTTGATGGACGCGGTATCTTAAAGCATTAGTCGTTGAGTATTTTAAATATTCGAACAAAAATAAACAAACTACAAATATTTGATCTACTGAATGAATCAAAAAGATAAACTCATTAACCTTAAAATACATTTATTTTGATGACATTATTTCGCCCTCTTCCTAGGTCTGAAACTGTGCAAAGCAGACGCCATACAAAAGATACTGTCAAAAACTAATCGCATAGCAGAAGCACAGCTTCCCCCTACAGTTACCGTCATTTTTTTCTGGTTAAGAAGAAGTCAATGATACTCAGCGACAACGTGTACGTGCAAACAATTGCCTTTTCAAAGTCATGCAAAAAGACACGGACGGTGTTGTCTATTAGTTTTTTTTTTTATATATATATTTTTTATTTAGGGGCTTTTATCAGAGTACCTATGTCAGCCCCATCGTACTCTTTTGCATAGGTTCTACAACTAAATCCAGTTGTAGTGTTTACATAATTAATATAAAATATATGTAAATTATTAATTAACTATTTAATACGAATACAAGAGTTATTACCAGTCTGTTTATTTATTTATTTAATCTTCATGCAACACAAAGTCCATAGGCGGACTTAATGCCTTAGGCATTCTATCTATCTGACAATATGGTGGTTGCACAAAAAGTTTTGGTATTAAAATAACTGTCTGTGACCAGTGTGTGTTGCTAGGGCCTCATCAGAAGTCTTACAGTCACTCAAACTGCAATGGAATGAAAGGGCTATGCTCGGAGTTTCTTTGCGTACCTAATTGTATCAGGAATGAAGATATCCGCAGGAGAACTAAGGTCGCCGACATAGCCCGAAGAATCGAACTTAAGTGGCAGTAGGCAGGGTACGTTGATCGTAGAACGGATGGTCGATAGAGCCGAAAAGTTCTAAAGTGGCGACCGCGCACCGGAAGATGAAACGTTGAAAGGCTTCCTACAAGGTGGACCGATGACCTGGTGAGAGTCGCGGGAATGCGATGGATCCGAGACGCACAGGACCGCTCGTTGTGGCGTCACTTGGAGGCTTATATCCACCAGTGGACGTCTTTCAGCTGAAATGATGATGATGATGATGATTAGAGAGAGCCAGGCCATGGTCCGGAACGAGGGCGGCTACTTCTGTGACGCAGCAATGCTAGCAAAGGAGGAGATCGGCAACGGCACTCATGACCCTGCCGCTGCCGGGATTCAGATCCCGATTTCCGGCCACCGTAGGCGCGAGCTTGCGGACGGCGAGCAATGAGTAGCTCGCTGTCCGACAGACCGGGAAACGTCCGGACCGAGCCGTCTACTGCGCGTACTGTTCCCGCGCGCCTCAAGGAGTTGTCAGCAACCGTAGGGGCCCAGCAGGGTCGAAGCCTACTGGGGCCAAGGGTCTATTTTTGAAAGGCTCGGCCCCGGTATGAAAGATAACGAAGGAATGTGGTGCATTTTTAGTCAGAAAGAGTCTGACACTATCCCCCACTCCGCCCAAGGGCGGGGGATGTCATCTGGTTGAATTTTACACAGCGAAAAATAATGTACCTAACAGAAATTTTTGACAAGACTGTTGGTCTAGTGGTTAGTGACCCTGACTGCTATGCCGCTATGAATTCGTGGGTTTGATTCCCACCCAGGAAAAATGTTTGTGTGATGAGCACGATCATTTGTTCTGTGTCTGGGTGTAATTTATCTATAATATGTATGTATTTAGAAATATATAAGTATGTTTATCAGTTGTCTAGTACCCATAACACAAGCTCTGCTTAGCTTGGGACTAGACGGCGTTGTGTGACATTAATTGATCTTCAATGATCTTCAAGAATAAACGACCTATAAGGGGTTGACTGTGTATCGAGTAAGAGCAGGACTGGTGACAGATATCCTGACTTAGAATACTTTGAGGAATCTTGGTATGTTATGATCATCACCCGCCCACAGACCAACTCTGGCACCTAAACAATACTCACCTCTGACATTGACTCGTGTAGTTGTTATTAATTTAGCCATCAGCTTAATTATATAAATCTTAATACACGTAACTCTTTGATAATAAAGTCGTCTTAAACCGCAACGTTTGAACAATATTTACTTCAGTCTGACAAAAAGGAAAATACCAGAAAATACATTATTACCAATCAATAATTTAATATTGTGGTCTCTTGGACTGTACTGAAAAGCCATTAAATTTATTAATGACTAAAAGCCGCGGGTAAAAGGCTTCACCCGAGTACATAAAAAAAATATAGCCTATGTCACTCAGGAATAAAGTAGCTTTCAATTTCAGCCATCGGACCAGTACCTCTACCATGAGTTTAAAGCAAATAGTATTTGTCGATACTCGATACCGACTACGTAAATATTTTGTATGGCAAATTTTACAGCGCCTCTAGCGGTCACTTACGGAACCAAAATTTGCCATACAAAATATTTACGTAGTCGGTACCGAGTATCGACAAATACTATTGCTTTAAACTCATGATAGAGTACTTCCAGAGATGAACTCCTACAAACAAAAACAACTTTATTATATTAGTGTAGATTAAATTGTGAAACGTTTGGCAGATTTTGAATTCAAAATAAAAATCTGTGAATCAATTTAGCAGATTCTTAATTCAAATTTATAAATATCTAAATCGTTTAGTACATTCTAATTCAGATTTATACAAATCTGTTTAGAGACGCCCGGGGCCCTGCAGCCCCCGCAGCGTGAGTCTTACCTCTCCTTCTCGCATTCCGCCACCTCCTTTGCTCACATCACTGCTTCGTAGAAGGAGATAACTGCTTGACCATGGTCTGGACCTCAGGACAGGAGAACTCACCGTCGCATTAGGTAGGCACCTAAGCTGAAGACGTTTATTTAGTAATCTATCAACCCGGAATTATTCCTTTATCGGACGGCAATCTAACACACACACACACACACATGACACAACTTACTGTACGAAGGTTTTTTATATAAACAGCGCTTGCTGGATTTTCCTCACCTCAAACACAATCCGGTCTTCAAGTGGACAAGTTGTGCGGAAGGAATCATGCAGAAGATTACCATACTAGTCTTTGCACTTGCAACGATTTGTGTGTGTGAGGGGCGGTATTTCACGAGATGCGGCCTGGTGGCTGAACTCAAGAGGCAACGGTTTCCGACTAACCAATTGAGAAATTGTGAGTATTTTGTTTTTTTTTCTTATGTTTAGGTTTCAATGCATGTATTTTATAAGGAAATGTGGAAGAGCGGAGTCACTCAGCACATGTATCTTTTTACTTAAAAGGAGATCTCCTAACCATGTTTGCAAATTTTTTTTATAAATTATTTTATTTAAAAAAGTATATTATTTATTTAGTAGTGTTATCGTGCTCGTGGTTAAATAATAACAGCAGTTCGGGTTGACCTGAGGTTGGGTGATCATCCATTGCATACTACCGTGCCTGGTTCCGTGTTACGTTAAGCAGTTACTCCCCACTGTCATTTGAGGCAAGCCTAAATGGTTTGTTTATTTTTTTTTTACATGATAACAAGTTTAGTGGAATATTGCTTTAAAAACGGATACCTTTGTTTTATATTAAGGAGTCTACGAAGTTAAAGTACTTTTTAATAATTAACCCTATAGAGTAACTCCATATTCTACGGTCCGTGACATTGTCCAATTAAGTTATTATCAGTTATTAGTTACGCTATTGATAGAGTCGGAGGACGCGGATGTAGTTTGTATAACTATTTTTATCTTTATGTGTAACTATTTTTTATAATTGTCTATGTACCTAATAGTTTTATTAAGTTACCAACTGATGACCATAGTTCTTTTATTTGTAAACATATTTGATTTGTAACAGTAAACACATTTCAAATCTTCAATAGGCAAAGAATTGTTAATTCTAATTACATAGAGGTAATTCATCATTAATAAATGCTTTATTATTATTTTATTTTATTCTCTGGAACTTTTGGCAAAATCCTCCTTCATCACTTTCCAATCCTCTCTCATATGTGCCTGTCTAGTCCCCGTATTTCTTAATTCTTCTTAATTCTTTATAGTACACAAAACTTATGGCTTTCTGAAGGGTTTTCCTTTCTTTCTCTTTGCTTCTCTTGGATACCATAGTGTAACTACTTTGTTCTGCTTCTTTTCTCCCGTAATTATATCGCCAGCCCATTTCCACTTTAACGTTCTTAATTTTAACATGACATCTTGGATCTTCGTTGCTTTCCTGTTTATGCTGTTGTTGATTTTATCTATTTTTCTCTACCGCATCATGCTACATTCCATGCTTCGCTGACAAGTCTGGAGTAGGTGTTCAATAGCTTCTTTTTAACAAATGTGCTTATTATTTTGTTATTCATTATTTTTCTATATGCCCAGTATTTCTTCCACGCATATCCTATACGTGTGTCAATCTATTTGCTAAACATATGACTTATCTTGATTATTTGATCCAATTACGTATAGTCCTCTCCACATACCAAGTCATAGTCAATGGGAATATTGTTTAGTTTGATTGTTTCTTTCTCTCTATTTGTCATTGTCTTTGTTTTTGTTGTGTTAATATTTTGGCCCACCTCCTTTTACTGTTTGTATGAATATTTATTATTTTTGGAAGTTCATGAGAAGAGTTTGCGAACAAAATCAGAGAATCTCAAGTTCCTACTAGTACTGTAGTTCTTTCTCGAGAACTATCTACCTCCTTGTCGTACACTCTTTTCCAGATTGATAACTCCATCTCTTTCTAGCTTAACTTTTACTGTATCCCCAATGTACCTACTTAAATTTTCTTTATCTGAATATACTTAGATTTTAATGGGGTCCAAGGTGTCAACAGCTATGACATAGTCTACAAGCATCACGTGACAAGTAATGTCATTGCCATACATTTTGAACTTAGCAGACGTTTGACGAGAATGTTAATAGAAAAGTCGTTTTTTTAAAGCTGCAGTTAGGTTGTCGAGTGCCACCTCGCCTGTTGGTAATGAATTTGGATATAAACAAGCTAAATTATATTTATTTTCTCCAACAGGGGTATGCCTGATTGAGCACGAGAGCGGCAGGTACACAAACAAGGTGAACAAGAACACCAACGGTTCCCGCGACTACGGGCTGTTCCAGATCAACGACCAATTCTGGTGCAGTAAAACCAATAGGCCTGGAAAGGACTGCAACGTTACTTGTGCTCGTGAGTAGTTGTTCTTTTTATAATAGTAACTTTATTTACAGTTTCTAGGATTTAAGACCCGAGCGCTCGGAAAGTGCCATAAAACAGTGACTTTCTGAAGCCTACACTTCGGTAACCAGATTAATAGGTTTGAAAAAAACATAATTGATTCATGAACAACATTATCAATTATTGATTTTTTGTATAAAAAAATTATTAGCAATTTCGCAACTTTTCCCTACTTCTTCAAAACGGCTTGGATCTTTCTTTAGAAACATTTTACACTAAAAAATTGGTGAACATGCAACAACAGCATAATTATGTAAATCCTTCTGCGCCTCCGTCTGCGAAGCAGTAATGCTAGCGAAGAAGAAGGCCGCACGAGTGAGGGAACAGACATCCTCACGTACCAGTTACCCTGACCTTGCCACCGACCACCAGCATAGACGAGCAATGGGTATTTCGTCGTCCGGCCTTCCAGTAATCGTCCGGCCTTAACTTTTAGATTGTGTTGACTCTGAATTTTAATGGTTTTACTACTGCTTTATTTTTAGAGTTGCTGACGGACAACATTACCAAAGCTTCGAACTGCGCCAAGATCATCTACAGACGTCACAAGTTCAACGCCTGGTATGGATGGAAGAACCACTGCAGGGGCAAACCCCTACCTGACATCAGCAAGTGCTAGGCAGAAGGAGATCATACCAAAGATTTATTCTATGAAAATCGTAATTGTAAGATTTAAATTTTAAGAATTAGTAAAATATTGACAGACTGAATATGTATATAATATAATCTACAGAAATATTTATAATTATACAAATAAATAAAATCCAATTGATGCTGTACCTATTTAATAAGATTAACATAGATATTTTAAACCAATGTAGGTACCCATTGTAACAGCAGTTGGCAATGCCAATAGTACTTTTTAAAGATAACATACATTGTGATTATGCAATAAGTATACAACAAGGTACCTACTGTTAACAATAAAACCAGTTTTTCCTCTAACTAACTTTCTTTTATTTTTTTAATTTCAATGACTTCCTTACATAATTTTTACTAGCGGCTCGTCCCGGCTTTACACGGGCAATAAATATAGCCTATGTTACTCAGGGTGAATGTAGCTGTCCAATGGTGAAAGAATTTTTGAAATCGGCACATTAGTTTTTGAGTTTACCTTTCAATCGTGGAAATCACAGACACAATAGAAAGACAATAGGTGCGCGAGCCGGCGTTCGCTTGGGGTTTAATGAATTAATTACAAACATACAAATTTTTATAATATCAGTGTAAATAAAACAATGCGGTGAGTGAGGGATAACAGTATAGTATATAGTAGAGCGGCAGTAGTTGGCTAGTTTTCTAGCTTCGTATAAAGTATGAACTACCGATAAGAATAGCCTGACATTGATAATTACACCAAACCTGCTGGACCAATGACCAACTGCCGATCACCGATATTAAATTATAATAGCTGAAAAAATATGGTTTTTCAGTTTAACTTCGGCTACTTTATTTTAGAACATTTCATTCTTTTTCTTCTCCTTTTCGTGTCGTACCTACTCTTACTAATTTTTTTTCTGACTAATTTTTGCAACCTCTATGGCTCTGTTTTTGGCCTCGTATGGATCCTGAAAACTGCAGGTGATTGTGCAGGATGGACACCATAACATGTGACGCATGTCCTGTGCCTCCACACTGGCACTGTGTTAGAGATGAGTCGAGGGGGATCGGGAACGGGGCTTCCATTTGGCCAAATTGTTTTTACAGCGGCCAACCTAGGTCCGCAGTCGGTTAAGAGATTTCCAAATTGGAACATTTCATTTAAAATTTTTAATTGAAAAAAAAGACATCATTAAATATCAACTTCAACTCTTCATTAATGGGATTTGTAGAAGACACACCACAATTTTACCAATAACACGTGGACGTGGAGAATATTTAGCGAGTATTATATTAATAGTAAATAAAAAAAAAATTAAAGATCACAGTAGAATAATTTCTTTACAGACGCAGACTGACGCTATGACAGAAACTCGTAAAATTAAAATAGAGAGAGAAAATAGAAAAAAAAATACCTATTAGATAGTTATGTGATACCCATCAAGTCCATGAAGTTTCGACAATTTGACATAGTCGGAAATAATCCCGTGGATTACCAGAAACCTTTTTTTAAGGTAAGATAAGGGCCTGCGTTCACATGAGACAAGACGTCTTAGACAAGACTGTTTTGTCTACACGGGGCGCTAGGGCTGTTGATAAAATATCGATATTTTTTTCGAATTTATTTTATCGGCTTTGTCTTAAAAAACAATCGTAAGTCGACTCAAAAATAATGTATAATAATATTAATAATTGCTTTTCTAAAAAGCTTTTGACTGCAGCTTCGCCCACGTACATGAAATATAACCTATATCACTCAAGAATAAAGCAGCTTTCTATCGGTGAAAAAAATTTAGCAATCGGAGCAGTACTTTCAGAGATTACCTCCCACAAACAAGAAAACAAAAAAACAAACTTTACCTCTTTATAATATTAGTGTAGATTATATTTATTAAACAAATTAAATTATAAATGTATGAAAATGTAGCGTTCTCGGTAATTATTCTTCAATTTTAATAAAACATTTATGTGTACCAATATTTCTCATGTGGTTTACAAATACACGTTTATATGTTCAGCTGTTTGAGTAGGTACTGCGATAATATCGATATATCGATATTTTATCAACAGCCCTAACGCGCGCCCCGTGTCGTAGGCAGAACTGTTTTGTCTAAGACTTCTTGTCTCAAGTGAGCGCAGGCCCCTATGGAAATCATCCAATGACTTCTCTCTCTCTAGAGCGGTGCGCGAGGGTGTGTGACCAGACTTTTACTGACTATCCACACCTATGTTCCTTCATTGCCCTTTGCGTTCCAGGACCACGGGTTTCACTGTCAATAGTATAATCGGCCTTATAATGTTCCCACTGTTGGGATTCAGGCCTCCTCTGTAGGAGAGGGAATGGGCCGTAATCCGCGGGCCCAGTGCGGGTTGGTGGATGTCACCTCATGTCTTCGAATTTTTGATTCTAGGACATGCCGGTTTCCTCACGATGTCTTCCTTCACCGTTTTAAGAGCAGTGTTGATGAAATATATTACACAAAGTAATACGCCTGACTGGGTTTGAACTCGCGACCTACAACTTGTAAATCAGGGTCGTTTCCACTCGGCCACCACTCGATAGTGTAGCTTTCTGTTGATGGCCATAATTTTGTTAAAAAAAAAAAAAATTAGCTTTTTGTTATCCTTTTTTTAAATATTTGATTAAAAAGTTGGGGGAGGCCTGTGTCCAATAGTGGATGTCTTTCAGCTGAAATTATGATGATTTTTTTTTTTTTATGGTGGGAAAAAATCATGCATTGACATCCCCCGCCCTTGGGCGGAGCGGGAGATAGTGTCAGACTCTTACTGACTAAAAGACCCACCCCGTTCCTTCTAGCCTTCATACCGGGGCTCGAGCGCCCTTTCGGATAACCCTGGCCCCAGTAGGCTTCGACCCGGCTGGGTCCCTGCTGTTGCTGACAACTCCTTGAGGCGCGCAGGAACAGTGCGCGCCGTCGACGACTTGGGCTTGGTCCGGACAGTTACCGGACGGCCGGACAGTGAGCTACCCATTGCTCACCGTCCGCAAGCCCACGTCTACGTTGGCCGGAAATCGGGATCAGAATCCCGGCGACGGCGGCGGCGATAACGCCGTTGCCTGATGCGTTCGGCCTCCTCCTTTGCGAGCATTTGATGATGATTAAAAACTAGAATACCAAACAAGGGCAGGCCAAATATTAGGTACAGAAAATTTGTAGGCACTTGTATTCAAAAAGTGTTATCTTATCTATCGGTTAACAGTGTCAAGTGATTTGGTTCGCTATGTCATTATGAAGAGATTAGTTTATAGCTCGGAAAGTAATAAAGGTTCTTTATCCAATATTAACTATTTTAAAACCTTCCCCTATTTTAAAAATTGATTAAAAATATTCTTGTTTTATTTATTTATTTATTTATTGGCACACCAACAGCATTACATACATGATTTTGTAAAAATAATATTAAAAACAAGGCACTGGTATGCATGCCTATTACAGGTAAGCACAGCTTACACCATGATAGTTATAACATTAATTATTAAAATATAACTACAAAAAAATTAAATAAATATTGTTTTAGGTATGAAGCACTCTCACTCTTGGTCCTTACAACTTACAATATTGTTGTCGATTGTTTTCAGTTTCACTTTGAACGTTTATTTAGGTACACTGTTTATTTACAGTGTTTTTAAACAAATAAAAGTAAAAGTAACTACTTAAGCACCGATTTGTATTTTATAGTTAAGAAATTGCTTATAGTTAGAATAGGGTAGTGTCCAGGGTCATAATAATTCATTTTATTTAGTCCATATTTTAGATTATAAAAAAATATTGGATATGTATTTTTTCTTTTTTCGATTAAACAAAAAATAACAAAGATATAGCCCATTAAAATTACGTGTGACGTCACCCCGTGCGAAAAAATGTAGCACGGCGTGACGTTGCACGTAACTTTAATGGGCTATAATCTTTGTCATTTTTGGTTTAATTTACAAATAAAAAAATACATATCCCTTATTTTTGAATAATCTAAAAGACGGACTAATTACATTTTTTACGGCAACTAGCCTATTAAAGTCAAAGTCAAGTCAAAGATATTTTATTTCACATAGGCCTACATAGGCACTTATAAAACGTCAGAAGATATGCACCGTTACAAATTGGTCGTTTCATAGGGATAAGAACCGACAAGAAACTCCACGGTTACTCTTTCAGAATAAGTGGTTGATGTTACAATATTTATAGATACTATGTAAGAACAGTGTAGACCAATACTGTACCCAAACAAAAAAAAAACATAATAAAAAAGTAATTCTTAATAGGAAAGTAATCTGAGAGATCGTGTGATATACAGTGTTCTCACATTCACATTACAAATAAAAAAAAGCTAATTTAAAAAAAAAGAAAAATATAAATAATTACAAATATCAATGAAATGCACAACCACCTAGCGTCGAGTGTTACTCGAGCATTTTCTCAAGTAAGTAACGTGTGTTACTCCACTATAAAATGAGATTTTGTAATTAAGAATTCTAATCTTAAGTAATTACTTCTTTGTACATATGGGTGTTAATCACCCTGTATATCTAAAAGTAATAAAAACAGTGCTTTATAACTAGCAGAACCTCTGTTCGCTTCATTAATTTTCTACAAATCAAACAGTGTAGATCAACTCATGTGTGTCATCATCATCATCATCATTTCAGGCAGAGACATAGGCCTCCCCCAAGCGTCGCCACAACGATCGATCATGTGCGTCCCGCATCCATCGGATTCCTGCTACCTTCACCAGGTCGTTAGTCCACCTTGTAGGAGGCCTTCCAAGGCTGCGTTTTCCGATACGCGGTCGCCAATCCAGAACCTTTCGGCCCCAACGGCCATCTGTTCTGCGAGCAATGTGCCCTGCCCATTGCCACTTAAGTTTGGCGATTCTTTGTGCTTTGTCGGCAACCTTGGTTCTCCTGCGGATATCTTCACTCATGTGTGTAGTTCGATATAAAAACACCGATAGAACGAGACTTAAATGAACTAGAAATGGAACTTGATTCATATGAACTCAAGCAAAATATTCTACTAAAGTTGTAAAAAAATAAAAGGAACGTTTTGAAGTTTGTATTTTGACCACTAAGCAGCTTATCCGATGTAGTGTAGCTACAATAGCTACTACTAAAATATCTACTACTACCCTGGACCCCTAATTATTATTTTATTGTTTCTTTCAGTTTTGTTCCAAGTTACATTCTAGGGGTTTTCTAGATGGACCTTTTATTTTTTAACGAGTATAACTCTAGGCAGGGACTTAAAAACACCTTCATAAAGGTTACAGAATTATAAGTGTTACATGTTGAATTAGTAACAGAATCAAATCTGTAACACTTATTTATGTGTTTTCAATTTGTGTTTCAAATTTCAAACCCAAAACACTTACAAAAGTGTAACCCTAACATATCTGTAACAGATATAAACGTGTTAACAGTGTTAATAAGTGTAACAGGTAAACGCAGCATTGTCAAAGTTACAATTTACCTAGGGCTATACTAAAACTGATTATTTCAGTTACACATATTAACACTTATTAACACATATAACAGGTTACAGTTTGATTCGGTAGCACTCCCTAACACATATAAAAGGTTACAGTTTGATTCGGTAACGTTATTGTATCTGTTACATTTAAAAGTGTGTTTCTGTTAAAACTGTTTTAAAAAACAGTGTTAAAACACATTATTACGGTTACAGTTTGAGTCTCTGCTTCTAGGTACACTACAGTCGCTCAAGCAACGGAACCCAAACATTCGGTCGTCCACGCACTTGACCGGTTTTTTTATCGCAGTAAATGAGTCAGTACCGAAGGGGCGTCCCCTTGCACTTCAAAAGGAGGCAGATGTTATTAATTTGAAGATCACGTTTTCTCGTAACCAATTTTACGACTCAATTGGTCGATCTAAGTAGCTTGTTCTTGACTTACTGAGCTATTGTCTGTCTAAAAAATCAAACGACTTGGTAATTTTTGAAGGAAATTAAAAATCTGTTGTTGGCAACGCGAATTTTAGTTGTCATTCAGTTGTTTCTTGAGATCATGATAGTTCTACAACAGATGTATGTCGTAATATGGCTAGGGATGATAAATCAATATCCGGAGTAGAATATTTAGAATCAGATTTCACTTACGATCTCAGATTTATGTTATATTACTTTGTACTTATGACACTATTAGGTAGGTATATCTTTGCAAATGTAAGTATTCTACTTTTGTAATAAGAATATCATTAGAGACTGAAATAGAAAAGCTTTTGAATTTTTTATTGAGTCTCCTAATAATATTAAATTATTTAAAAAATACTTATATTGCATACTTTTTATAAGGTTCTTCTATTAGTAAACAATGATCAAGATCTCTTAATCAACCTTGATTATTGAACCAGTGTTGATCTGATGTACCTACATCTGATTTCATTTTACCCTAATAATTAACCAAGTCGTTTGACTTTTTAGACAGACTATATAACGGGGCATCGTATCGTGTTACAGGTTACAGTAACTGGGCAACAAATACTGGTAAAATAATAAATAAAGTGCTTAAAACTGCGTATAATAATAACAAACATCCCAGACATGTCACTTAAACTGTTGATATAGGTAGGTATCTAATTAGAATTAAAAAAATTACCGAGACTGACTTTTGTTCCAAATACTAAATACCTAAATACTGCAAAAACATAAGAATGTGTTACATCTGTTTTGTAAGTAATGAAAAATCAACTGTGTGTGTTTTAAATATCTTGTCACTAGTTAAATGCACTAAGCAACCATTTTTCCTGTTTACAAGTTTTGATTATTTTGTTAAATTTAGAACTACCAGTTTAATTAAATTACCAATAATTAGTAAGTAATAATAATTCTTTGATAAAAATACCGACCTACCTATAGGTATCGCAACGTTTGAATAATATTTACTTCAGTCTGGAATAAACGGGGAATAAATTGCTTATCAATAATTTTGTGGTCAGCAAATATTACCGACATATTATTATAACCTCATGGAGTAGGAAAATACACGTAATATTATGACTAGATGGCGTTGTGTGATAATTGTGGAATATTATTATTATTATTTATTACTGCTGAATAATCATTAGGTAAACCATTAGATACCTGTTTTAGTTTTCAAAAATCTAGAATTTATAAAAATCTATGAATCGTTTAGCAGATTCTTAATTCAAATTTATAAAAATCTGTAAATGGTTTAGCAGATTGTTAATTCAAATTTATAAAAATCTGTAAATCGTTTAGCATGTAATTAATTCAAATTTATAAAAATCTGTGAATCGCTAAGCAGATTCTTAATTCGAAAACTCTATAAAGATTTTTACAAAATATTTGTTTAATAGTTAAACAGGTGTCTATTTAGTGTTTTAAACAGGTGTCTATTTAGGTAGGCAGAATAAAACCTTATCGTAAGCAATAAGATTACGTTTACGAAATGCTTATTATAAATGATATGCGATCAATCAGTTCACTGTTATCGTTTGTCGACTTTAAAATAAACACCTAGCTTATTGGCAATAAATTGCAAAAATGATAATAAACAGCAACATACTTACCTACATTACAAGAGATAAGGTCGGTTTTATGCCAATTCAATGTAAAGGTTAAACTGATTGTGAATTATGGGGTATTGGGTCATAATGTATTATCAAAGGTACTTCTTAAGGTAGCCATTAGCCATATACGCTAGGATATACCTAATAGATTTGCCTGCACAGTTATACCTGTCAGATAAGCTTGTATGGAAACCTGCACAGATGTGCAACATACACGCTCAGTAGCGTGATTCACGTAAAATCAAACAAGCCAAATATCGTTGAAGTTTTATAGTCGTTCGATCGAAGTCCTATCCAACAGCGATAATCACGTGTTCCTTAATCGGCATTGGATAGAACGACAACTCAACTGGCTCGAAACTAAACGATCTATCGACGACTTATTTCCAGTTACATTAATAAGTATTATAACAGGATACCTAATGGAACACATTTTTTTTTTTTAATTTCGACCAAACGACTTTATAATCGGTGTCGTTCTAACTCGATTGATGGATGTGAATACGGAAACTGTCTAAACGACTAAATCGCTACGATATCGTTACGGTTTTGATTACCTGAATCGGGCTACACCTATACAACTCAAATGTGCTGGCAAACCAGTTAGGTATACCTAAGCGTGTAGGTATGGTTACCTACTTTTATTCCCACTACAAATCCAGAAGCAATATAGGTACTTTGATAGCATCAGGAAGATATTAATTTGGCATTGTGCCCCATTTACCTACACCTGGCTCCATGAAGACGCCAATGAAGAGAGATCAGCCGATCTCTCATTGGCTTAAGCTCATTGACATCTGTATCCAGCCCATCCTAACCAACGGGTGTTCAGACTTGGCCACCCACCAATTTGTAAAAGTTTCATATTGGGATCAGGGGCCTTACAGTTGCCATCACGGATCTTGAGCGGTTGCGCAGAAGTCAAATACTCGGTCTCTTTAGTGGTGCGAAGTGAGACGCGAGGGCGGGGAGTATCAGTGATTGGCTCGCCGCGGCACCGCGTCATAGACGTCACTCCTAATTCGTTCCCTGCGTTACTGCATGTATCTAACAACGAAGACGATTGGCTCGCCAATGTATGGAATGCGCAAAGCGATCCCCACTCTGACGCCGAGCGCTCAAGATTCGCGTGCCTCTGACTGAACTACGAAACGTAGCATTCTGGGTATAAAAAGAACCGAATAAGGAAAACACGCTGCGCTCCAAAACTTCAGCCGCATACAGTGACCGCTGGTTTCTTATCCGACTGCTTCAGAAGAAGGGTTGGTAAAGTAATTACATTCAAAGATCAATACAACGACCATCAAATTAAAAAGTTAAAGTACTTAACGAAACCTGTTGTTATCATTCGGTAAAATAAACCAAACTACTGGGAAATATTACCTACTCAATAATATTTGCTTAAAAAATATGACCTTTGATAACACTTTTTTTTGTCATCATCTTTATATCGGTAAAATACAGTGACGTATCCTACCTACATTATTTGTAGGCTCGGCACCACCCAATGAAAAGCAACAAGGTGGTCGACGATGGAGCACCTCATCATCATCATCATCACTAGCCTTTTTAATGTTCCCACTGCTGGGATTCAGCCCTCCTCTCTAGGAGAAGTAATGAGCCATAATCCACCACGCGGGCCCAGTGCGTGTGCGCGATGGAGCACGCTTGCTTAGAAGTAGGTAACCCTATTCACTCATAACTTACATACAAGTGTTTTTGTGTACCTACTGTCTTCTATAAAATCTATCTTACATTCAGTTTGCTACAAGAAAACCCAAAGACTATGTTAAGCTCTCTACGCATCAACTTTCCTTTTATTTTTTTGTAATCAACATTAAGCATAAAAAATTGCATCGCAAAGGGTATCATCCGTGACCCCGTCTTTGTTCGGATAAGAGGAATCCCCTGCTCCCCAGTCACTCCACACACACACACAGCCTCACTCACGGTCTTATATAAATAGCGCCTGCTGAATCTTCCTCATACACAGTCCCGTCTTCATGAGAACAAGTTGTGCGGTACAAGGAAATATGCAGAAGATCACGATACTCTTCGTTGCGCTTGCGACGATTTGCTTGTGTGAGGGAAAGTACTTCGCGACGAGATGTGAGCTGGTCGTTGAACTCAGGAGGCAAGGCTTTCCGGAAGACAAAATGAGGGATTGTGAGTATAATTTAGTTTTATTTTGATAGGTGTTGTTTTGTGTATAGTGTTATAATGGTCCAGTGGTAAAAGCACCCGCTTCTCATGTAAGAGGTTTTGAGTTCGAAACCAATGTGATTTTTTTCAACACATTTCTAAGTTTATTAGTAATATTATAAAGACGAAAGATTTGATTATTTGTTTGTTAGTATGTTACGATTTAACTCAAAAACTACTGAACCGATTTCCAAAACTCTTTCATTAGTAGAAAGCTAAGCTACTTTATCACTGAGTAACATAGGCCTATATTTTCTATTATCACGCAGGTGAAGCCGCTGGCAAAAGCTAGTAAAGTACATAAAGCCGTTAGTCCCGGTTGTCATTGGTAGATCTCAGTCGTTACAGGTAGACAGATGCCAGAAAGTCTGACCATCATTTAGCCTGATGGTCTAGTAGTTAGTGGCCCTGACTGCTATGCCGGAGGTCGTGGGTTCGATTCCCACCCAGGACAAATGTTTGTGTGATGAGCATAAGCATTTTTTCTGTGTCTGGGTGTAATTTATCTATAATAAGTGTGTGTAAAAATATATAAGTACCTATGTTTATCAGTTGTCTAGTACTCATAACTCAAGCTCTGCTTAACTTAAGACTAGACGGCGTTGTGTGGTAGTTGTGGAATCTATAATATAAAAATCAATGTTTTCGTTGTAATTTTATAACTCAAGAACGGGCTCACCTATCCAAACCAAATGTTTAGGCTTTGTTCGGACTATTTAGTAGATGGTTTATGTGAAGTTTGGTAGGGTAGAGTAGGGTAGAGTAGAGTAGTGTAGAGTAGTGTAGAGTAGTGTAGAGTAGTGTAGAGTAGAGTAGTGTAGAGTAGTGTAGTGTAGAGAAGTGTAGAGTAGGATAGGGTAGGGTAGAGTAGGGTAGAGTAGGGTATAGTGGAGTGGCAAAAGCTAGTATATTATATATCATTCTATCCAAGGAGTATCCTGTAAAATAACATAGTAGCGAGTAGCCTCAAAGATAACCATCCACAGCATTGTTCAATTATGAGATTATCAGTAATTAGTACAGCAATTAATAGAGCCGGACGCAGATCCAGTTTGTGTAAATTAATGTTGGCATGACAACCAGTTCTGCCTTCTGTTTTTATATCCCGTTTTTTCTACAAAAACAGTTTTATTAATTTACCAACTGACAAGCAATCTTCATTTGTTTGTAAACACATTTAATATGTAGAAACAAACATAATATATATATATATGTACATACTGGTACATAAATCCACAATAGGTTAAGAGTTAATTACATTATATATCTTAATACTCGTATATCTACAATTTATAAACAATATGTTTTTTGCAAATATTCTTTGGTACTCATACTTATTACAATGTTGTTATTTCAACTCAAAGATCGACTAGTACTTTATGCCATGTACAATGGCGAACGATGGCGAATGATGGCGGCCGTGAAGTTAGCCTTTGCGAACGTTCGCGCATTCTACACTCTTCTCGCACACGCACGTCGCCATTTGGTTCCTAAAACACGTTACTGCGCAGCCTTCTGCGCAAACTTCTCGGCCGCCGTCATTCGTGAATTGTACTGTATTAGCTCTTTTTTTTTAAAGTGTTGTCGGGAGCACTAGGAATTACTCCTATAATGTAGGTGCTTTCAAAAACAAGACACCCAGACCCGGAACACTATCTGTAGGTCAGTCTGTCTAAAAAGTCAACCGACTTGGGAATTTTGTATAACATTTAATTATTTAAAAAATACTTAGATTCGATACTTTTTATAAGGTTCTTCTATTAGTAAACAATGATCAGTATCTCTTCATCATCATAATCATCATCAGCCTTTTTTGTGTTACCACTGCCTGGAATCAGGCCTCCTCTCTAGGAGAGGGAATCAGTATCAGAAAACAGTATCTCTTAATCAACCTTGATTATTGAACCAGCGTTGACTACATCAGATTTCATTTTACCTTAATAATTACCCAAGTAGGTTGACTTATTAGACAGACTCTACAAATATTTGTTTCGTACGCGAATCGAACCCGCGACACGCAGCGCAGTAGCCTATCGCTCAACCACTGTGCCAACCGTGCCATCAAATAAAACAGCAAGGCAAGTTATGCGATTGGTTATAGCAAATTTTTTCAGCATGCTTTTGATAAGCTGCGTGCTGTTGTTTTGTTTGCAGCGTGCTTTTTTATATTAGTTAAGTACAGTTAGGGTCAAAAGTGCAGTTGCATTCTACCAATGCTAACGTTTACATTTTTTGTAGAAGAAAGTCAGTACCGTAACTAGGCGTGGGCAAAGTGGGCCCTAGCCTAAGGCCTCACACAAGGAGGGTTTTTTTTTATAATTGATTGGATCGCGTTTGACCACTATTTCACCAGATGGTAAGCGACGATGTGCTCGAATACTAGATTGCGACAGTCGTTGTCTCGTTTTTTAATTTATAAAAGAAAAAGGCCTCGCTGACGTGCTTTCGCCCACTTCTAAGTTGAATGAAAACAGACAGCAACTGTCGCAACCCAGTGTTCGACCACATCGTCGCTTACCATCAGGTGATATAGTGGTCTAACGCGAGCGTATCAATAAAAAACCCTCTTCTTAAAGAACCCTTGCTTGCACGAGGCCCCTTTGGGTGTGAGGCCATGAGTGAGGAGCCGTTTCACCCACGTCTAGCTACGCTACTTGTTGAATATACATTATTGTTACGCCATTAAACGTGAACCCGCCATATCTCCGAGAAAATAAAGAGTAGCACGTAATAATTAAAACGCAATGCTGTTCGAAAGGTCTAGAATGGTTGTGCGTAGCCAGGCTTAGAAAAATCTCGAAACATCCACATAGTACCTACAAGTAGTAATAGGTATTCATCTAACCGATAAGGGAAATGGTACTCTCCGACGTTAACAATAGAGTCGAAATTCGCATGAAAGTGACTCTTATTACCACGAGCCATAAAAATGATTTATGACTTCGAGAAGCGATTCAATTGTTCTGGAATTCTGGATAGATCCGGGGATGTCGGTATCTAGAATTTTCTTGGCTCCGCATATAAATACGAGCCCCCGGCCGGAAGCGAGTCAGTTGTGATTTCGACTGCGATCAAGAGCGAACTACCCTAGTACTTGAAGTGATTTTATCTAACGACCTAAGCGATAGTGTAACGGTACTCTAGTGTTTATTGCGATTCGGATTATTGTTGACTGGACTAATTTGTTATTGTTTGTGGTGAATAAAGTTGTCTGTTAGTAAATCGGCATTTGATTACCCACGTGCGTAACATTATAATGCGTTCCAAATGAGAATAGGATTGCCCGCCATGTTGTGACGTCACGATTTACTGTCAAATCGAGAAAGAAATTTTTAAACATTAATTCACGAAGAATTTAATTTATTTATGAACTGTGAACGAAAAAATTTTAATCAGAATCCAGTTCTTTAATTTTACTCATCTCTAAGTTCTTCAATTTTGCCAAAATTTCTTCGACTTGACAGTACGACGAGAAGTCAAAACATAGGAATCGGTCCTATTCTCATTCGGAACGCATAGTACGAGTATAACCCAAACTTTTTTTTAACAACAGGGGTATGCTTGATCGAGAACGAGAGCGGTAGACACACAGACAAGATGGGCACGGTGAACAAGAACGGTTCCCGGGACTACGGACTGTACCAGATCAACGACAAGTATTGGTGCAGCAACACCAGCTCGCCTGGAAAGGACTGCAACGTTACTTGTGCTCGTGAGTAGTCCATCATCATCATTTCAGCCCAAAGATGTCCACGGTTGGACATAGGCTAAGAGAGAGTAAGAATAGGTTTCTTCTAGGTAAGCGCGTTCCATCGTCGACCGCATCGTCGCTTTCCATCAGGTGAGATAGCGGTCAAGAGCGAGCCTATCAGCAAAAAAAAGTGCCACCACAACGACCTTGTGCGTCTGGCTTTCTTTGGATTCCCGCGACCCTCAACATTTCATCGGTCTACTTTGTGGGAGGCCTTCCAATGCTGCGTCTTCCGGTACGTGGTCGCAACTCCAGAACCTTTCGTCCCCATCGACTATCTGTTCAGCGAATAATGCGCCCTCCTGCCCACTGCCACTTAAGTTTGGCGATTCTTCAGGCTCTTGTGAATATCTTCACTAGTTGTTTCTTTTATAATAGTGACTTATTTTTTGCGGTGGGAAAATCTTCTAATGGCATCCCCCGCTCTTGGGCGGAGCTCATAGTGCCAGACTTTTACTGAAAAAAAACCTACTCCTGTTCCTTCTTGCCTTTCGTACCGGGACTGAGCTTCCCTTACGGATAACCCTGGCCCCAGTAGGCTTCGACCCGGCTGGCCCCTACTGCTGACAGCTCCTTGAGGCGCGAGGGAACAGTGCGCGCCGTCGACGACTTCGACTCAATCCGGACAGTTACCGGACGGTCAGAAAGCGAGCTACCCATTGCTCACCGTCCACAAGCCCGCGCCTATGGGCCGCAACCCCTTATAATAGTGACTTCAATCAAGTGCACCCAGTTAAAATAGTATGTCACATAGGAGTGATGGAAATGAGGGCCTACAAAGCCAAACTGACTTAAAAAACCGATCAAGTGCAAGACGGATTGGCGCACGGACTAATTTTTTCATTGTTTCGGGGTTCATCATTTCAGCCGATACACGTCCACTGTTGGACATAGACCCCAAGCGTCGCCACATCGAACGTTATTAAAAGCAATGACTGCACAATGACGTTCTAATGGTAGGTCACTGATCAAAGGAACTGTCAAAATTTTTGCAGATTAACGCATACATTCATTTGTAAATATGTACGAGATTACCATTCTATCCCACTTCTTTCAATGGAGTGTCAGTGGTTGATCATTGGAAAGTCATAATGACGCCATTACGAGTATATTAGTAGATTACCAAAACTTGTCAAAATAAACAATGATGAACCATTCTGACACTTTTGTAATAGCAGACCAAAGATTTTATTTATCCTTATATCCAGACTTGAGGCCGTGGTTTCTTTAACTCATATTTCGTTTTATTTCCAGAGATGCTGTTAGACGACATTACCCTGGCTTCGACTTGCGCCAAGAAGATCTACAAACGCCACAAGTTCGAGGCTTGGTACGGATGGAAGAACCACTGCAAGGGCAAGCCCCTGCCTGACATCAGCAAGTGCTAAGTTGAACACCATACCAAAGATTTTTATTCTATAAAAATAACATAAATGTAAAATATTATTACTTATTATTTTTTTATCAAAAGGAAATTGAGTTAAAGACTGCATATTACAAATAAAAAATATTAAAAACTAATAAATAAGTATAGAAATATTTGCAATTATATAAATAAAAGTAATTAGTACTGTATGGAATCAAGATTAATACGGATTTTAAACCAATGAAAATCAAGACACTGACTGTATCATTTTCTTAAAAATAACATACCCTGTGATAATGCAATATAATCGTAAAAATTATTATAAAACAATAAAACTTATTTTATTCATTATTTTGTTTTATTTTCTTAATTTCGAAGACTTATCATATAAATTAGGTACAGAAATAATATAAACTAAAACCTTAAGAATTTATAAATATACCTTTCATGGACATTAAATTGTAATACTGCCCCCGTTAGTAAAAAAGACGCATCTAACATTTTTTCCAGATTTGATTTGAGTTTCATATTATTATTAAACATAGATAAAGCTCATTATATTCGGCTTTATTTTTAACTTATGTAACTATTTAAATTTACTCAAAGACAGCAAACAATTTTCCGTTTCATTCATAAAAACATTTTTTTCTCCATTTTTACTTTTTGTTAGATACGTCTTTTTAACTATCAGGGGCAGAATAACTTAAACATGTCGGTTTTTCAGTTTTTCTTCCAGCTTATTTGCAGCTTCCTTTACTTTCTTCTGTAACATTTCATCTAAAGTTTTAAGCTGAAAAAAAAAAAAACGATAAATCGTAAGATAACGAACCATCACGTACTTAAAATGTATGCAGTCAATTTAATAGTTTAGTCAGAGAATGACTGATCCGCGAAATGGCTACAGTCTATAATAAATTGACGGATTCTTAAAACAGTTTTATAAATGGTTGATTCTATAAAATTAAATGATCGATTCTACAAAATTGGTGTCTTTTTTAATATCAAAAAAAAACTTTTTAGTAAATGCATATGAAAGTATACCTATTCGATACATATTTAACTAAATAAACTGTTTGTTCTGGCTAATCTCTGAAATGGCTAGATTGATTTCAACTTTCACTAGTAGACAGCTGATGTTATAAGGAGCTTAGACTACTATTTCGAAAAAGAATTAGGCAATCGCGTAAAAAAATAATAGATAAATGAATAAATCTGCCTACCTGGTTACTAAAATCATTCTTGATGAAAGCCAGCTGCTCGAACGCAGCAATCTTCTCCGCCTCGTACTTCGTCGTCAACTCTTTGATCTCTTCAGTGCGAAGGAGAGCCTCCTTAGACCGTTCGCGTAGCTTCTTGTCTTTTTCTTCGGCTTCACGGAGAGCACTGATGAATAACAACAAAATATTATTCCATGCTACAACTGGACCAGGATATTTAACCAAAGGCTTTTTATTGTATTAAGGCAGCTATACACGTTAGGGTGTACCTGACTGGCTTGCCTGTACAGTTATACCTCAGGTCCTCACCGGACATGGTTCGTTCGGGAGTTTCCTGCACCGGATTCGTGCGGAAGTGACGCCCGGGTGTCGCCACTGTGCGGAATGCCCGGAGGACACGGTGGAGCACACAGTCGAGGTGTGTCCTGCTGGGCGGAGCATCGCCGTGCCCTCGTGGGGGCGATCGGCGGCGGAGACCTCTCGCGCCGGACCTTGGTTGAGGCCATGGTCCGGAGCGAGGAGGAGTGGCAGGCGGTCGCCGACTTCTACGAAGCAGTAATGCTCGCAAAGGAGGAGAAGGCCTTTAGACCATCTCAAGCTCCACTACGCAATAAATACGCAAACGCGCGCTCCTCGCGGATTGGTCCACTACCTCGCGCCAGGCTCGTGCCGGCGGTGTTTGCTGCTTCGGTGTGCAGACACCACTAGACACCAATCTGCATGATTCTTACATGATTTGATCATTACAGGTTTGCTATATGGACTTTAATAGAGACTTTGACTCCTGAGTTTGTTTCGGTGTTCCTTCAGTCAGCTGTCGACTAGCCTGAGAAGGAACAAACCTGAGATGACGCCGTTGTTTGCGGCGTCATTTAGTCATCGTGAGGAAACCAGCATGTCATAGAACCAAAAAACCAAAGACATGTGACATTCACCAATCCGCAATGGCCCCGCGTGGTGGAGTACGGCCCATTGCTTCTCCTAGAGAGGAGGCCTGAGTCCCAACAGTGGGAACATTAAAAAAAGCTGATAATGAATGAATGGTTACAAACACGGCTGCTTAAATGTGGACCCAGATTCAATCTCCAGGTGGAACTAAAAAAAAGTCTAGTAAAATCCATAACAAACCTATGCGCTACAGTCCTCTCCTGCTGCCTCTTGGCCTGGCTCTCACTCCTCTTCCGTGCAGCATCTTCTCTCGCAAGCTGCAGCTCCGACAGTTGAGCTGACAGCTCACCCAGTTCCGTGTTGAGCACGTCCAACTCACCCTCCTTACTGTCTGTGTCCAAATCGCCGGATTCGAAGTCCCTAGAAGTAAGATTAAGAAATTCAGTCATTGTTGTTAGAACAGATTTAGACCGTGGTTTTGAACAATTTGTTTCGTGTTGAAGAATTATGGTGTGTCCAGATCTAGCGAATGCGCCGCTCGTGAGCCGATTGCGAACGGTGCGCGTGTATTTCGCGCACGACTCGTTCGTACTCGGCCCCTGCACCGCGCGCACCTCGTATGAACATGAAATACAGTTGCCATCACGGATCTTGAGCGGTTGCGCAGAAGTCAAATATTCAGTCGAGTCGGTTCGGCCGACCGCTCAAGATCCGTGATGGCAACGGTACACGCGCGCAGTTCGCGAGCGGCGAGCGAACGGCTCGCGAGAGGCGCATTCGCCAGATCTGGACGCACCATTAGGACGCTTGTACACGTTAAGAAATTACAGCATATCTGCTGCAGACTCCGGGATAACCGTGATAGTACATGATGAAATGGTCCTCCATTTCATCGTGTACTATCGCGGTCATTTCTGCATGATTACTTAAAAAAATTTCGCGGTGGTCAATTAGCGGTGGTCAGGCGGAAGTATCTTTGATGGTACACGATAAGAATTTTGCCCGAGCAATTAGCTTTTCTTTTTTTTGTTATCCTTAATCTGCAATCATTTTTAGTTTTAGCAGAGGCGGGATTTGTGAATCCAGTGTGCCAAATCAGTTGCTGAGTCCACATTAGTAATAGGACTATGTTATGTCTTTCCTTTTCAGTCTTTTTGAGTAACTTCTAGTTTTAAATGCAGCCGCCAGATCGTTAGGGTGCCATTCCAGTATCCCCTGGTAATTTTGCGAATATTTTTGTATTTCCACCGAGACAGTATTCATTTTTAATTCGTCATGGATTTTGGTATTGGTAATGAACCAAGGAACATCAGAAATAAATCTCAAAATCATGTATTGCAATCTCTGTATTATGCTAATACTTGATTTGCAGGCGCTACCCCATAGCAATTAGCATTTCAAATACATATTTGTATGAAAAAGAGTGAGCGCGTATCCTAAAGACGGTGACGTCACCTTATAGTTTGTGCATCCTTTTTCTGTTGCTTGCTTCTTGCTTGATACTCTGATCAAAATAACATTAGAAATTCATAAAAACCTTTTATTACTGTCGGTTCAACCGATTTTGACTTTTATTACGTTGCTGGCATGATAAACGGCGGCTGCAGTAAATAGTTGGTATTGTAACCACTTTTTTGCTTTTAATACCATCCTTATGCCTACGAAATAGAAGTTAAAATTGGTTGATCAGACAGTAAAAAAGGTTTCTTTAAATTTCTATTCTTAACGCGAATATGGTATAACTTCCTTAATTTTGAATGGATTTTAATGATTCTTTCTATTTGCAATTTTGGATGAAGTTACTCTTTGATACAAATAATAAAAAAAAAAAACAAGAGACAAGTACTCAATTATATCAGTTACTGAGCACATAAAGGGCTCCACATAAAATGCTATGCGATTACACATGATACAACAAATTATATCTCCATAAAACAAGTAGCAGATGTCGAGGAAAAAATAGCCAGGCTGAAGTGGGAGAACAGGCCCCCTAGCCAAGTTACAACCGTTTCGCTTGCGCCGAACGCTTCGAGTTGGCCACGCCGCCAATTCTTTTGTTCTGACCACGTGACTGAGCGTTGAGATGACGTTATTCCCGTACATTTTAAGCTTTCTACAAGCGTTAACGATTGCAGATTAGCAACTTGGCTAGGGGGGCTGACCTCGTCGGTCAGGCGAAGATTGTCACTCACTGGACGCCTGAGGCAGTTCGACGCCGTCGAGGTCGACCGCAGCGAAGGTGGTATGGCAACCTGTACCTCTAGCCAAGTTTTTAATCTGCAATCTTTAACGCTAGTAGAAGACTTCAAATTTTGACTGGCCTGTTGGTCTAGTGATTAATGGCCCTGACTGCTATGCCGGAGGTCGTGGGTTCGATTCCCACCCAGGACAAATGTTTGTGTGATGAGCACGATCATTTGTTCTGTGTCTGAGTGTAACTTATCTATAGTATGTATGTGTTTAGAAATATATAAGTATGTTTATCAGTTGTCTAGTACTCATAACACAAGCTCTGCTTAGCTTGGGACTAGACGGCGTTGTGTGATAGTTGTGGAATATTATATAATATTAAATATACGGGAATGACATCATTTTAATGCTCAGTCAAGTTGTCAGAACAAAAGATTCGGGGGCGTGGCCGACTCGAGGCGTCCGACGTAAAAGAAGCAGTTGTAACTTGGCTAGAGGGCTGATCATGTTCGCGGGGCAAACCTGGCTAGAGATCGCCCTAGACAGAGAGATTTGGAAGGAGAAAAAGAGGCCTTTTACCCAGCAGTGGAACACAATATAAGCTATTAAAAAAACTTACTTCAAGCTATCAGACAGCTTCATAATCTCATGCAACAGATTATTAGCAGAGTCCAAGTTTGGTTTGATGGTCTGCAAGTTCTTGAGGCTGTTCTCCTTCTGCATGAGCATGGCTCGCAAGGATTCCAGCTTCTCCTCCAACTCTTGAAGGTTCTGGGTGGCTTGTTCAGCCTGGGCCTTTATGTCATCGGCGTCGTATACCCTGGAAATTGTGGAGGAATGATGTTAGGATAGAAGTCCGCGACACTTTAACGGACAGTTGGCGCAGTAGTTAAGCGATTGGCTTCTGAGCTGCGTGTCCCGGGTTCGATTCCCGCACGTAACAAATATTTGTATGGACAGACAGATAGGTGTTCCGGGTCTGTTTGTTTGATGTATGTGAATTTACATGATTTATAACACACCCACGATACAGGAGATATTCGTAGTGTGGAGCGACGCTGTTTATAAAAAAAACAGCTTCTCCAAGCTCAAGAATTTAAGATTCAACCGCGCATTCAACATAATAAACTAGAAATCGCCTGGAAGAAATCGCCTAGTGCGATAAGGCCGCCAATTGTGTGTTTTTTATTATTTGGTTTCCTTTTTGTTAATTTATAATCTTGATGTGCAATAAAGTATATATAAATAAATAAATCTGATCAAGCCTTTGAAATGTAGCCTACTGTCCACTACATCTGCCTAGTTGTAGAATCCTCCATTTTCCCCAAAAACCTTCCTAAAAAAAGGAGGATTCTGGAACTAGATACATGTAGTGGCCAGTAGGCTACTTTTCGAAGATTTGGTCAGATTTTCAGCGCACGGAGCAGGAGATAGTGTCAGACTTTTACTGGCTAAAAACCCCCGTCCTGTTCTTTCTTTGCCACTGTTCCAGGGCCCCAGGGATCTCCTTTGCATCGTCCATGGCCCCAGTAGCCTTTCACCCTGCTGGAAGAAGTTAGTAGCTGACAACTTCTTAAGGCGCGCGTGGAATAATACGCGCCGTCGACGACTTGGGCTCGGTCCGGACGGTTGCCAGACGGTCGGACGGCGAGCTACCCATTGCTCGCCATCCGGTACCACTGCTTGCCATCCATAAGCTCTACAAGTATAATTGCCATATAAAATGTATGGAGACAGATGCATCCAGATCTACATGTGAACACAGTGTAGTTCTACCTTTACTTATCTTACCTCAATGCTCTTTTCCTCGCCACCTCAGCTACCAGCGCATCTCTCTGAGTCTTCTTCTGCTCCAGCAGTATCTCTGTCTGCCTGTTCTCCTTCAGAATGGCTTCTAACTCTTGTCTCTCTTCGTCATGAACTTCCTTCTCTTGTTTCAACTCTTCTTCAAACAGCTTTATGTCATGGTCAAGCTAGAATAGATAATAGGACACTAATTAAGATTGTAATTCTCATTGTGATTTGTTCTCATTGGGATGACAATAACAAAAAGTATGTGAGTATAGTTATCGGCACGGATCTTGAGCGCTCGGCGGCAGAGTGGGGATCGCTTTGCGCATTCCATACATTGGCGAGCCAATCGTCATCGTTGTTAGATACATGCAGCAAGCGCAGGGTACGAATCACGAGTGACGTCTATGACACGATGGCGCAGCGAGCCAATCACTGACATTCCCCGCCCCCGCGTCTCATGTTGCACCACTAAAGAGACCGAATATTTGACTTCTTGAAGCCAGCGCTCAATATCCGTGCCGGTATCTATAACGTGCTTGCTATTGTGACATCCACCAATCAGAACTTGTTATGAAACAGTGACAAAATGTACTTGCATACTTTTGCACCAATGTACAGAAATAGTACAAGCAAAGTAGGCTACGGTAAAATTTTTAACTCTATTCCTACAAAAACTCATTGAAAAAAAAGAAAACTCACAAAGAAAGACTCTTATAAATAGGAGTCTTTATTTGTAACACAACAATTATAGAATAGTAGTATATGTAACCAATATAAAACTACAAAAAAATATTGAGATACCTTTTCCAGTCGCCCTGCACGTTTTCCTTTTTCCTCGGCTTGTTCATTGAGCATTTCAAGTAGCCTGTTTTTCTTCTCTTCCAAAGCTTTTACCTGGAATCATAAATATTATAACCATTTTTGCAGCAATCGCAGCAAATGTTAAGTAAATATCAGTTCAATATTTTTATTTCTTTTCATTTTGCATACAGCTAAGAAGTGAAATTCTCTGCTGGAGACAGTGTTTCCTGATAGCTTTAACATAAAAGTCTTTAAATCAAGAGTGAATAGGTTTCTCTAGGTTCCATTATCAACCGCATCGTCGCTTTCCATCAGGTGAGATAGCGGTCAAACGCGAACCTATACATAATAAAAATTAAAAAACAGCTTATTGATACAGAAACAAACTTTGCTTGTAAATATTAATCTTGTCTGTGTTTCCTGACAGCTACGACCCAAGTCAAGAGTGAATAGGGTGGCATGAACCTATCAACAATAAAAATAAAAAAATATTAAACTTACCTGATCCGTCTTAGCAAACAGTTCCTCTTCAAATGGCGCAATATTCCTCAACTGCTCCTCATTGAAGACCATCAGATTAAATAGCAGTAACAGTATTGAATGTGACGTAGTTTGCGTAGGTTGTAAGAAGTGTATGATGCTAATACGTAACGCCTCTACTTGAGGCATCACCGAGACTAAATGGTTGATCACACGGGTCATGTTGATCACAGGGAGCAGATCCCAGTAATATATAGTGTTCTCGTTACGGTCTTCTTTGGGAGGTGGCTGTAAATGAGAAGTAAATGGTAAAAACAAACTTACGCACAATGGTCAGCTAAGGACTAAGTGCAGAAACCAGACCACACCGATAAGAGGATAAGACAGTAAAAAAAAAAAAACTGATTATTGCATTGTCATCAATCTTTGATGGGTGTGCAAAGTTTAAAGAAAATCTGGTCACCCAAAGTTCGGTAAAATCTAGCTCAAAAGCGTTACAAGCAAAGATACAGGTGAAGCTAATAAAAAAAAAAAGACGTGTGGCACTCGGGGACTGCCGCGGTAAAGCTATTGCATAGCATTTTTATCAACTTATGCAATTATAATTATTTATTTATTTTATTTATGCAGTATTTTTTTCCTTTGTTTTTTTTTTGTGTACGAATGTTGGTGTGCATTACAGTTAAAGCTGTTTGGAACAAGTCAAAATGATTTATCAAGCTTTCGGGGGAGCAAATCTGAGAAACTGATACTTGAAGTGAATCAATGTCATTCAATATGTTATCCATGGCCATCACTATTACGTATAAAGGTACAAAAGCAAAAGATAAAGGTATACAAAGTTTCCTAGTCAGAGGTTAGATTGAGATCGCAGTTTGTACAAATCACTGTCAGTATCTATACGATGCGATGCGGCGCCCACTTTCTGGCGGAGGAAAATCTTCCCATGAGTAGTCCAGCAAAACTGGTAGCTATTCTGCTTACAAAACTCCCTAGCCAGGTAAAACTGTCTTCTTGCCTTTTGGGTAAGACATTCAGTGAGATATATTGGTTGAGGGCGACCGTCGAGTTCCAAATGAGATGTATTTAATTTGTGGCTTTTATTTGCCTGATTATGTTTTTTCACGGAAGTTAAAGTCCGTTCTTTTAATACCACTGATGAAAAGTCCACTATGATTGGTCTACTTCCACCTTTGTCAGCATTTAAGCGTAAGACATCTCTAATGTGAGCTTCATTAACAGCTACTTTGGTTGCCAGTCCTACCCTTGACACAATCTTCAGTAAATCCTCCTTTGTTTCCCTTTTTTAGACAGGAATATTCCTAATCTCAATGCTGGTTTGCTTTTCAGACCTCTCAAGGCTTTCCACTTTCAGCTCAAGTGTTTGTATGTAGACTAAATGTGTATGTCTCTCAGTTTCCATGAAAATAAGTTTGTCTTTCATTTCCTCATAATGTTTTTCCATGAATTTTAAAGATTTTTCGATTTCGCTGTTTTGTTTCTGGATCCCATTAATACTTTCCTGTATGGAGTTCTGTTGTAATTTAAAAGTTTCAAGGGTTTTCTTGGTGTCTGATAAGGTTACAGTCAGTTCGTGGCCAAAAGAACGCTTACGAGGCCGATTTCTGGCGTGAACCTGACTTGAGCTCTCGTTATCGGTATCAGTGGCTGGTGCTGGACTATGGTTAGTATCCATCTTGGAATTGCCCTTAGAAGTATATGGATTAGTTCTTTTCAGTGACATAGCAAATAGTCAAAAGCAAACACAGTACCCCAAAGTTAAACAATTGGCCAAAAACTTGATAAAAAAATGCAAAAAGATTGGCGGGTCTGGGGATTCGAACTCAGGTCGCCTTGCTTCTGTATCGGACAAGTTTTTATGTCGGCTATTTGTACTTTGTAATGACTGACGAAATTAAGGATCTATCTTTACTAATTCTGCCACGCTCAAAAAACAAATGAGTGGGGGTGTTAGGTTATTTTCGTTACGGAATTTCTGGATTCGATCTCCACGCTCAAGGCCCGCGATAGAAGCTATGCAATAGCTTAAAAAAATTAAAAACAAAGAAAACACATATGCATTATATCTTTTCTTAAATCGGTATGTCCTAAAGATAAGTTATAACTTACAGCAAGTACAGCATCTATATCAATTCCAAGTCTATCAAACACTTGGAACAAGGCTCCCATAACTGCATGTGGCTTCTTCAAGTCTGCAGCCTGCAATGGGTAGTTTGGAAAGTCCCCGTTCCAGTTGCCTATGAAGTTCTCCATAGTGAAGGCTTGTGCTGTAATGGTAATATTAAATTAATATGTATCTCGCAAGAAAATTTGAGTTTAAGTACTGTCTACTTCTGTATAATATGTAGCCCCATTTGGGGGTTGGTGGAAAGATGTTGTGGATGAGCTTTTGGGGTTTTTTTTTCAAAATTAAAGGGTTTCAAAAACTGAAGGGATATATAAATCTGATTAGAGAAATTCCTAGAACAATGTTAATTACAAGTAGTTAGTAAATATGTGTTAGCAAAATAAACATACTTCTTTCCATTGTGATTTCTGGTTTATCGATATCACCGTCCACAAGAAGTTATTTGTTTTCCACCGTAATTTACACGACACAGTGCAGTTTTCTTAATATAACGGGTTTCACCAACGATGGAAAGGAATCTCAGACACAAACAAACAATTTTATTCACATTCAAAAATTCAAAATTCACCGGATCGTCGAACTGTCAAACTTGAAAGCTTTGAAAGAAAATCATTCGTCAGAAAACATAAAAAGTTCTGCTAAGCTTTTTAAATTATATGTATCTTTTAAATAAATTCTTTGCAAATTGCATAAATCTATTTTGTATTACAAAAATGTGGACGATTCACCAAGAAATTAGAAAGGTGTTTGTGATTTGCAGACAAAACTACAATACAATACTTACACGTAATATCACTCTAAGGGAAAAAACCCCTACGTGTTACGAAACGTTGTATGTTGACGTTGTCAATTTGTCACATAAACGTCACCCGTGAGTTGATCGTCGACGATTTCTCGGCTCTAAATATATTTTTTCTTTTGAAATTACATTTGTTATGAACTAATATAAATAATAAAAATGAGGATTACTAATGTAAGAAGAGGCCGGATCATCCGCATGGGAGCAGCATGCGCGGTGCTGTTAGTTTTATTATACGCTCTGCATAAGTGGTCCTCGGAAAACGTTGCCTCTGAATCCGATAATGGATTGATTTCGGACCCTCATGCCGCACAATATAAGTCCCATCACGATGTCTACCCAACCTTGCAGACAGGTAAGAAAGTTTATTGACCTATAAACGTTAATTTGATGTGACAATTTGTGTAAAGAAAAAGTACTGTTATGTGGACCACGAGCCCGGCGTGTTGGTAGTTCCATAGAGTTTGTAGTGTTTTTGTTACGTCAGTACTTTGTTTTGTGCATTGTATGTTTCTATGTATCGTTGTATTCACAGCTGTGTCGCAAACTACTGTGGCATACCCTTTGTATTTGCTTTCTATTGTAATTGACCTGCTAATTATAGTTTTATTGTGGTAAAAATTTGCATAGCCACAATTATATGCTTGTAAAAGTTCAGTATGTATGATTTCGTACTGTAGTTAATCCAAAATTCATGTAAATATAATCTTAGATAGATTATCTAACAGTTCTCAGTGATAAAAATTACAATTAAATTGAAATCATGTTTCTAAGTACCTGAAATAATATTATATGTTTGCAGACACTGTAGAGTAACTTCATATAACTATATTTACCTTAATAAGTTGCATATAAGCAATTCAGTAGCTAATATAGCATATCAAATATTATTGGAAATGTATACTTATTCTTCTGATAGCTATTGTTACCTACCACATTTGATATACACAATAATATTTGTATTGAATTTCACACTATGAACAAAACAGAAATGATTTGTTTTGAGAAATTGTGCAATCAACTTGTAGGAGAGTAGTCTTGTTATTCTGAAAATTAAAATTTGATTGTTTTTTAATTTTCTTATATCAATTTTATACTTCAAATAAATGCAGCAATGGTTTTTATTATTTTACAAATTGTCTAGAAAGTACCTCAAGAATTTATTTATGCAAATTAATAGTAGAAGATATAGCCAAACAATTAACAAAATTTAAATAAAAATATTGGCCATATTTATATAATTAGTAAATTTTAATACCATACTTAATTTCGCAATGTTACTACATTGCATTTATATTGTATAAATTTAGATGTAATATTTCTAATAACCAAGGAAAACAAATATCTAGTGAATGTGTTCAGTTGCCTATTTCCATCAGCTAAATTAATATTTCCAAATGGAAATATGTAAATGTTTAGATATCATATTAAGAAGCTACTGTTTTTTATTTTTTTTGACACCAATAGTTGTTGTTAAAATTTTTTTACAGCACAATTGATAAAAGTCCTTCTAAAACCTTTCAATCATGGTAATTAGAGACACAATAGAAAGACAATAGGTGGCTTGAGGTTTAATGAATTAATGTTTAAAAAAAGTTATTAGTTGTTATGTCTAAGTAATTGATAATTAGGAACACAATTAGTAATAACTAGCTTTTGCCCGCGGCTTCGCCCGCGTGGCATTAGGTACTTAAGGAATCGGGATAAAAGGTAGCCTATGTTCCATGTCAAAGTCTATATTCATGCCAAATTTCATCCAAATCCGTTCAGCCGTTTTTGCGTGATTAAGTAACAAACATCCAAACATCCACACTTTCACATTTATAATATTAGTTAGAATAGACTGCTTGTTTAACAATTTAAAATATTTAATAGGACAGTAGAAGATACCATTCAGATTTAGTTAGGCTCAACAAGGTATCTTCTAGCATTCAAAGAAAACGGGTAAGCTGAAATCCTTGAAATTATTCTATTCATAAGTTCAAGGTTTTTCTTCTAAGAAATTGGTTATTGACTTCGTTTTAGTGTGTAATTGTCCTGTATTGAACTAGACAAGCAACAGTGATTTTTATTTGCCTATATTTTTGAATAATGCCTTGCCTATATTTTTCTTGGTGGAAAAAAATATCAATGACAACTCCCGCTCTTGGGCGGAGCAGAAGATAGTGTCAGACTCTTACTGACTAAAACCCCAACCCCGTTCCTTCAAGCCTTCATACCGGGGCTCGAGTTCCCTTTCGGATAACCCTGGCCCCAGTAGGCTTCGACCCGGCTGGCTGCTGTTGCTGACAACTCGACTTGGGCTTGGTCCGGACAGTTACCGGACGGCCGGACAGCGAGCTACCCATTGCTCACTGTCCGCAAGCCCGCGCCTTCGATGGCCAGAATCCTGGCGGGGCGGCAGCAAGGGCGCCGTTGCCTGATGCGGTCGGCCTCCTCCTTTGCGAGCATTACTGCTTCGCAGAAGTCGGCGACCGCCTGCCACTCCTCCTCGACAAGCACCTAAGTCTCTGGTTAGATTTTTGAATTAAGTACGCCTCAAACTCTAACACCAGAGATGCGCCAGAGATATACAGTACATTTTTTAAAAAGTTTGATAAATACAGAACTTTATATTCATAAATCAAAATTAGAGGGATACGCTTAGATCTCCGACATAAGTCGATTAAGCAACTATTTTTCTCGACAACTCGGGCATTAGTTGCAAACGTACCTATGGCAGTATGGCCTTGTATATGTTATGGACCGGGTGATTAATGCGGGCATTATAAATAATGTTCGAGCATTATGAATAATGTCTAGCTCTATTGGACCAAGTGAATCTTAACTTCAATATTTATCACATTGCGTGGTCTTTATTATATTGCTACGTGACAATTGGGCAATTTGATAATAAAGCTAAAGACGCGGTGCGAGGGTGGGGAGGGAAGCACGCAGGGTGTGACGGTTGCATATTAGAAAATCAAAACTTTCCTGAGCAAATTTCAAAAGAACAACGTACAAATCAACAAAGTTTAAAATAACGATGGTCATTTGATCAAAAGTTCAGCTGACCAAAGTCTAAAATATCAATGTTTAAATTATTTATTGACCAAATCGTTCAAAGATCAAAATGGATTACTGGATAAATTATTAATTATCAAATGGATTAACTAAAAAGGTAAAAATCTCGAATGGACGAAACAACTTGGACGTAGCGTTCGCCGGCCGCTGCCGCGGCACCGCTCGCTGCGCTCGCTCGGCTCACGCGCGGTTGGTCACAGTTCTAACCTAACCTAACCTATTTTACCCACTTCAAAGTGCAATCAAAATACAATCACATTTTTACGAGAGATTGTAGGTATTATTCGTTATTTCGAACTGGCAGAGTTTTAAGGTAGATAATAGGCTCCTTGATATAATTAATCCAAATAAGAGAGTCTGATTATTTTAATGGTTTAATATTTAGTTTATTTTAAGTTAAATGACAATACCAATAAAAAAATGTTAATTAAATATGTTTGTATTACTCTGCCCAAAAGGTGATGAGCCGTATGTATAATGCCCGGTCAGTTTGATTATTTGAATAATTATTATCAAATCGCACTCTCATATTGGGCATTTTTCATAATGACCGGGCCTTATGTATAATGCCTGATTTATCATTTGGTCCATAACATATACACTTGTTTTTATTAATTTTCGTAATTCCAGATGTAAGACGAACATTTATTCTTGGTTACTTGAATGAAAATGAACATATTTTTTTATACCCCTACATACATAAAAGTTGAGTAAGCTGGGCCTTTCATTTTCCTGTCTTTTATTCTGAAATCTGTGTAGGTACATAGTTAGTTAATTAGCTTTTATTTAGATATAGTAAATACAGTACGCCCGACGGGTCTTGGCGAGCCTGAACATAGGCTCTGCGGCCTGCGCATATCTCTCTCTCAAGTCGTTTGCTATGAACAACGTGAGAGGGAGAGAGAGATACAGGTCGCGCGATGAATCAAGATCGCTCGGCAAAAGTGGAAGGGGCATGCGCAGTATTCAATTCTACGGTCTATTTGGCGACGTACGGGCGGGTGTGCGCCGTCGGCGACACGTCATTGGTAGATAGAGTCGCTCTTCAATTCCCGCGTTGCGTTCTGGCCTCTCATTGGATACTGTTGTACTTGGGTACTGTTGCGTACAGCTTGTGTTATCGTAATAGTAATACGTAATGTTAAAAATAAAGTTTTAAAACGGCTAGCCAGAAAAATGGTTTACGACGTGAATTATTACGTTAAAGAAAGAAACTAACGAAATTATTTTTTTTAATTTTATGTTTTAATTTAAAATTTTTAATTTTTTTAATTTACCTACTTACAAGATAAATTACAATCAAAAACTAGTGTTATTATAAGTTATGTTACTAAGGTTCAAACATACGAAATTAGAAATAAAATCCTAACATACTAAGAATTTCTGTGCGCAATTGTACACATGCGCCGATTGCCCCCACTACTTTCACCGAGCGATCTTGATTCACCGCGCGACCTGTACGCAGAGCCTATGTTCAGGCTCGCCTAGATCCGTCGGGCGTACTGTACGTATAGGTAATAGGCAGGAGTCAATCCGCGCTATACTTGAGACACAGTCTGCGACACTATCCAAATCACCATTATCTATGCAAATCACCGAAACTAGGACAATATGGCGAAATATAGTCCACAAGAAAGTTATTTGTCGAGCTCACGACCCTCAGCATTAAGGATAAACGACGCAAGGAGGAGTCCTCATCCTCCTCCTCCTAATCACCAATAGACGGAGTGATTCAAAAGGAAGATTTAGGTGTGATGTTAGTCAAAAACCAGCGGTTCTTCATAAAATATTAAAATTTTGTTTCAGAACTCGGCAATTTCGAGCCTAGAAACTTAGTAACAGTGAAAGGCCCCGGTGAAGAAGGCAAACCTTACCACATGGCTCAAGACAGAGCCAATGATATCGCCGAGTCGGAGAGTGAATACGGCATGAACATTGCCGCCTCCAACGATATTGCCATGAATAGGTAAGATTTTTACTGTAAAATTGAAGTTTTCTTTTAATACAAAACGTTGCCCCAGACTGGAAATTACTCCTGCCTGCCCACAGGCAAGGCCTGATCTAAGAGGGGGCAAGGCGGGCATTTGCCCAGGGCGGCAGAAAATGAGGGGCGGCAAAATTGACTTATAACTTCCAACTTAGCCATCCACACCCAAGTTGGCAGGTTGAGAATTTTATTTGCCACCTTCCAACCTACTTCAGGTAGGATAGTAGAAATGTTTAAGACTTAAGGGGCCGGCGACGGATGAATTTCCATACAAAAGTAATACCACGCTAATTTACAGTTGGAGCATATTTCCAACATGTTATGATGATATTCGGTTATAGACAATATTTATCTAGGTTCCTACGTCTTTCTTTTTTTTAAAAAAAAAAAAAAAGAAATTTAAGCGTAAGTAAGTACAGCGTACATAGCAAAACATGCCATTTGGCTTTTCCTGTATTAAAAATAACAATATTTCTAATATTCTCGACGTAGGAACCTAGATAAATATTGTCTATAACCGAATATCATCATAATATGTTGGAAATATGCTCCAACTGCAAATGAGCGTGGTATTACGTTTGAATGGAAATTCACCCGTCGCCGGCCCCTTAAGACTCCTGACTTATATGGTTTTGTGTATGTATGTATGTACGGCGAAAATTATCTTTGCCCGGAGCGACTAAACAGCTAGATCGGGCCCGATTGTAGATGCGCTAACAAACACGTAAACTTACATACACAAGACATCCGGACCCGGAACAACTGTCTGTAGGCTGTTGGATCTGTACATTAACATATAACATTTGATTTTAAAACACATAAGATCTACAGTACAATCCACGAATGATGCCGGCCGTGAAGTTTGCGCAGAAGGCTGCGCAGTAACGTGTTTTAGAAACCAAATGGCGACGTGCGTGTGCGAGAAGAGTGTAGTATCCGCGAACGTTCGCAAAGGCTAAGTTCACGGCCGCAATCATTCGTGAATTGTACTGTAATTGAATGTCATTGGATAAAATGTCAAAGGAAAAAAATATAAAGCTATGCTTCTTTGTCACGCAATGCTCTTTGGTAAAAATTCAAAACATGATGATCATCTAGGTACTGTAAATAGGCTGCTCTTTATCTAGAACCAAAAGCGAGCCTCTCCGTCTCCATAATAAAAAAAATAAAAAAAACTTTTCTAGAACGAGTCCAGAGAATTATATATAAATGCCGCCGCGTATTATGCATGGATATCACATGGATATGATAATTATGTGAAGTCTATCTTCAATATGTTTATAAGGGTTTTGAAGAGGCACCCATTATTTTTCATATCACCAGTATACCTATCTACATTCTGCCCTATTTTGCTCAAGTGTTTTACTACTATTTGATCAGTTATCAAACGATCAGTGCAATGCAGAGTTCTCTTTAACTCGATTATCCGTTAAAAGGCTTACTTATTTGTAGTAGCACAGAACCTTAGTGTGAGTTGTTTTTTTTAACCCGATCGAAACGTTTCCCGCGCTTGGCTCTGATTGGTTAAGCACTTGTAAGAGGCCAATCGGAGCGCCGAACGTCTTAAACGTGTCGATCGCTCTCTTAAACGTGGCGGTAACTTAAAACAAACTCGCACTGCCTATTGCGAGTTGGTCCAAATCGCAATAATCTTGCCTCAAAGAACTGCCGTTTAAACCGAAGCCTGCTGGGGCTGCAGAATTAATCGAAAGAGTCACCGCGCCCCTGGAACGTAAAGGGCAGGGAAGGGGGGGGGACGAGTTGGGCAGGTTTCAATCAGTAAAATTCTGACCGAGTGTCATCTCTCTCTTTAGAGTGGTAGAAGTTATTTGATGATATCTGATATTCCAACCTGTTGTAATCAACTTTCATGTTTAAAATTGTTTCATTTGAAAAGAACGACCTCCATCACGACAATCACTTCAATATGTTTACTACATTGTTTAGACCTATAAGCAAGCATTATAAAAAAAAAAAACAAAAAAAAAATTATTTCAGACTAATTTCAATGTCCATGTTATGTTAGTAACTGAGACTTAAAACTACGTTAGTATAATAGTATTCCAATGCATTAAATTATTAGTTAATTCATTCATAAAATAAATAAAATTATGTAAGCAAAATTTGAACAGGATCGGTTCAGTAGTTTTTGCGCTAATTAAATACATACGGCATTATCGACAAATTTTTTCGTTTCCGGTTAGTTCCACAAAAACTACAAAAGGTGACATAATTAAATTACACATAAATATAACCAAATGTAATATATTATGTTAGCTAACTTAATGTGAATTGGCGCGACCTTGGCATATCCTGTACGCAAGCCGCCGATCTGATAAAATTTTGTCAACAAAATTGTGTCAAGAGTGTGTAATACCGTCACCTGTGCTGTTTTTATCGCATTTCAGCTGTTGGTTGCATAAACACGTTTTTCAAATTTTTATTCGGATTTCGTGAAAATTAGGGAACCAGGACAGGACCCTGTCACGAAAACCGAGGAGAAGAAACTGATGAGATGAAACTTTTTCCTAAAAAAGCTAAAGAATCAGTTTCGGCACCAAAATGATATTCACTTAGGTACTACTCACTATGCTCAGCAAGCTACATATGTTTTAGTGATATACTGATTTACTTTCTATCAGGGATGTTAGGGAGCTCTATAACCGTAACCGAAGCTATCAGAATCCGAAATAAAAGTTTCGGATAATATCGGATAGGGGCGGAGCCTAATTGCGACACGTTATGACAGGCTGTCATAACGTGTCGCGTCGTAAAATATAAATACTATTTATATTTTACTTCTGAAATTCCTTAAAAATCTAATATCCATAACCGAAATTATCGGTTATACGGATAATCCGAAATAATTTCATATCCGTATCCGGTATAATAATCATTTCTATATCCGTATCCAATCCGTATTCGAAATATCATATCCATAACATCCCTGCTTTCTATAATATAACGGTGAGTGCTAAACTGTAGCCTAGGCACGCCATAATATGGCGGTAAGACCGCTCTTTGAGAAGTGGCTGGCGAGCCGTCACGGCGCAGGTCCTCACCGGATGTGGTAAGTTCGGAAGGTTCCTGCATCGGATTCAGCCGGAAGAAACGTCCGGGTGTCACCGTTGTGTGAACCGCCTGGAGGACACGGTGGAAGTGTGCCCCGCTGTGTCTTCGTGGAGGCGATCGAAGGCAGCGACCTTTCGCGCAGGGCCCTGGTACAGATCATAGTCCGGATCGAGAAGGAATGGCGCCTCCTCGATCAGTGCGTAGCTCGTATTCCGGTTGTCCGGTAATCTTCTGGACCGAGCCTAAGTCTTTGACAGCACGTAGTGTTCCATGCGCTCCTCAAAGAGATGTCAGCAAACTGTAGGGACTCAGCAGGGCCGACACCTGCTGGGGCCGCGGGCATTAAAGTTCAGTTTTCGCTATAACTTCGAATATTCTGTACCCTTTTCCAACCGTTATACACATTCTGAAAACAACTTATTTAACTGTTCATATACCTAGCTAGGTGTATAATACACATAAAATGTTTCTACCTACTATGTCCGAATACATTTTGAAACGGATATGCCCCAAACCGGTTCTTTAGAAAGGCAATAAAAGCGAAGATATGTAGTTTTAAACTAAATATAAAGGCAATAATTTAAAAAATGCAAATTCTTTTTTTTTTGTTATCAAATACACACTATTTCTGCGTGCACACGGTAGTACCTAATCTTTTTTTTTCTTTTAAATAAAAATCAATTGCTGTTCGTAATTAGTCTCGCTAAAACTCAAAAATGTTTTGAGCGATTGGAATAATGTTCTTTTTTTGTTCTATTCACCTCAATGCACATACATAATCGGCCTTATAATGTTCCCACAACTGGGACTCTAAGGAAAATAAGGAATAGGCAAAAAACAGTTGATAAAATCAAAATTGGTAATTTTATATAGGAATTACCTTTTAAAGATGGCATGGATTAACGTCACGGGGACAAAACTTTGGGTGGCAACTAGTATAATTATAAAATTGAAATTAGTTGAGCTGGGTTTGAGAAAATCAATTTTATTATGGGCTTCTAGATCTTCACCTAGCAGCTAAATAGACTTTTATCATCCTCAGATCAATTCCTGACACTCGTCTCGAAGAGTGTAAATTCTGGCACTATCCCGTGGAGCTGCCGAGCACGTCGGTCATCATCGTGTTCCACAACGAAGGCTTCTCGGTCCTCATGAGGACCGTCCACTCCGTCATCGACAGGTCACCGCCGAACGTGCTGCATGAGATTGTGTTGGTGAGTTTATGTATGACGTTACAATAACACGTTTTATATTTCTTTTTTTTTATTTAAAGTACTTATTTACCTTTTTAAATATTAATATGTCAAAATATAAAAAAAATTAGCCCATCGTTATTAGTAACAGGGTATACAAGATACCGGTCAGTAGCCCGATTCACGTAATGAAAACCGTAACGATATCGTAGCGATTCAGTCTAGACCATTTCCGTATTCACATCCATCAATCGAGTTTGGACGACACCGATTTTAAAGTCGTTTGAAAATCGTCGACTTAAAAAAAATCTGTATTACATTATCCTGGTAGAATACTTATTAATGTAACTGGAAATAAGTCGATAGATCGTGAATACCGCTTTTGGATAGGACTTCGATCGAACGACTATAAAACTTCAACGATATTTGGCTTGTTTGATTTTACGTGAATCAGGCTACAGGGCTATAAGGCTGTTTTTAATATCATCGTACAGATTTCATCACGCATTTGGGATTGCCCCGCATGCAGAAAATTTCAAAATGCAAAAAAAAACTCGTCCCGCGTACGTATTCCACGCATTACAATAAATACTTATTACCTATATGAAATGGACATTTGCGGGGGTTACGCATGCGGAGTAATAAAATCGCACGATATTAAAAATACCCTATAGAGAAAAAACCAGATAAAACCTTCTCCCAATCTGAGGAGGTTTGTCACGTCAATTTACACAAGGTTGCCAACTCATTAAAATAATGTTTATAGTGATACAAGTTTTCATTTTTTCCACATCAGTTAAAAAAGACGAATGTCTGCAAAATATTGTGTAGTAAGTCAAAAATAAACCTGTATAAGCCAGACTCCTGTTCAATTTTTAAATTATTTTAGGCCCAAGCCCCATACATTTAATGAACGTCTCCTCGTTCTGGTTTATTCGAAAAACAAACTTTCCCTACAAAGCTATCATCAGCTTATTTCTTGAGGAAAGTCGTTTATTTCATCATATTTTAGCAGCTAGTGAGCTGTGCCCGCTACTTCGTTCGCGTGGACTACAGGATTTTGAATTTATTTTTTCTAAAATAAAAGTAGCCTATGTTACTCCTTATCAGCTACCTGCCAAAAAAAGTCCCGTCAAAATCGGTCCAGCCATTTCAGAGATTAGCCCGGACAAACAGACAGACAGACAAAAATTGTAAAAAATGTTATTTTGGTGTATGTACCGTATATATATTCATATGCATGTAGTAAAAGGCAGTTATTTCAATATTACAAAAAGACACTCCAATTTTATTTATATGTATAGATGTATAGATTATCTAAAATATGACTACACATTTCCGTTACACACTTTATCAATCAGATAAGTTCTTCACGAAATTAAACCAGATTTTGACTGAATTAACTTGTTTATTTTATTATTATTATTTTTTTGTTATTCAAATTCAAATAAGCTGCTCTATTTCCATCGCATACCAAATTCACAAATTCTATGTACAAAATCCTCCTACAAGGTGGACCGATGACCTGGTAAAGGTTGCGGGAATCCGATGGATTCGAGACACACAGGACCGTTCTTTGTCACAAACCGCGACACTTGGTGGAGACCTATATCCGACAGTGGACGTCTGTCGGCTGAAATGATGATGATGATGAAGTACAAAATACAGTACCTTACTAAAGTCCTCAGTCTTCCTATGACGACCACGGTAACATTTTCGATCAATCCGCAGTCCTGAAGGGTATCGTCCCTAACTGACCCCGTCGATCGTCGATCGATGAAGGAAAACATCGTGAGGAAACTGGCATGTCCTAGGACCAAAAAATCAGAGACCTCCACCAACCCGCACTGAACCCACGTGGTGGATTACGGCCACTTCTCCTAGAGTGAAGGCCTGAGCCCCAACAGTGCCTTATATTGTAACTATAATTGTAAATACTGGCCTGTTGGTCTAGTGGTTAGTGACTCTGACTGCTGTGCCGGAGATGTGGGTTCGATCCCCACTCAGGGCAAATGTTTGTATGATGAGCATGAGAACAAATGGTTCTGTGTCTGGGTTTGATTTATCTATATTATGTATGTTTTTAGAAATATATTTAATAAGTATTTTTATCAGTTGTCTAGTACTCATAACACAAGCTCTGCTTAGCTTGGGACTAGATGGCGTTGTGTGGTAGTTGTGGAATATTGTTAATATTAAATGCTATTTACACACCTCTTATTTCACGATTTCTTTTAAATTGTACCCATTTTCACCTGCTGTACGATTTCATGATTGTGTACAGCTGCCGCTAGAACATAGCATGCTGATAACACACGATCTTCAGAAAACGTAATAAACTCACAAAACATTGAAAATAAAACATTGCACAAAACATTCTTATCAATCAATTTACGCAGCAACTTGTTTTTCTGAAAGTCATATTTAGAATGCTGTGCTAAAGAATTATGAATCTTAATATAGTATAGTTTTCAATGTGACGGCTATTGCTTTTAGGTTTTTTCATAAGATATTGATATACTAGGTAATAGCGATGTAACGAATGTCAGATTTTTCACATTCGCGAACGCGAATGCGAATATTGACTTTCAAACAAAGTGCGCGCAAAATGTCATACAGTTTGACATTTTGTGTCAGCCCAGCTTAAACAAAACATAGCAGAACTGGTCCTGCGCGACTTGGATCCATCGCGACCCTCAACAGGTCGTCGGTTGCCCCTTGTGGGATGCCTTCCAATACTGCGTTTTTCAGTGCGTAGTCGCCAATACAGAACCTTTCGTCCCCCCCATCGACCATCTGTTCTGCGAGCAATGTGCCCTACCCAGGACTTTTATGGCGACACTTGAGGGAGGCCAAGAGCCAACAGTAGGCGTCTTTTGGCTGAAATGATGATATATCAAAGCCGTTACAGATCGATTGAGCGATGCTAATCACAATCAATGCCACTTTTCGTTGTAATTTTATAACTCAAGAACGGGCTCACCAATCCAAACCAAATGTTTAGGCTTTGTTCGGACTATTTGTTAGATGGTTTATGTAAAGTTTGCACAAAATCGGTTGAGCAGTTCTTCATTTATCACATTTTTTGTAACAAATGAAGTAGGGTAGGGTAGAATAGTGTAGAGTAGGGTAGGGAAGATTAGGGTAGAGTAAGGTAGAGTAGGGTATAGTAGGGTGGAATAGGAAAGAGCGGGAGCGAAGCCGCGCGGGCAAAAGCTAGTTAAGTTTATTTTAAAAGATTTGTTAGAATGTGACGTTAGTTACCTGTAAAAATACCCTTTTTTTATTAATTTTGCAACCTAAATATAAAAATTCATACGTGACTTGTACAGAAAAAAATGCAAACCAGAACCTTATACTCCTATTTAAACTGTCGATTATAGGTTTTACTTTACAGTTTCTAAGAAATTACCTTCGAAATGGCCTGGCAAAGTTCATGGTATTTCCTTTACTTTGCATAGGCACGAATATTGCAGTTAAAATGTTTTTTTCAAATTAACAGATTTGATTCCGTAGCGTATTGATACTCATATTTAAGCAGTCTAAAAAGTCTAAAACGTTTTTTATTTGGAAGGTAGGCAAAGTCTTTTTGATTTTTTCGTCGTGTGGGTTCCGAGTTCATTTTCGCGTTTAAAGAATCGCGGAACTTGCACTAGTTTACTATCAAATTAAAAAGTGTCAACCAGCAAAATTTTGTTATTTTTTTATAAAAAATGTCATACTTTTGTTTTTTATTTTATTTTACCAACTTAAAATCGATTTACAAGTGCAATACATAGATAGAAAGATGGAGGACTATTTTTCATTTAAAATGTTACCTAAAATAAATAAAAACAGCTTCAAACGTGTAATAATCAAATAAGTACAGGAGAAAAAGTGGTGACCACATATTGTAAAATACTGAAATGTAATTTACATTTCACAACTTTCTTTTGGTTTACAAAAGTAACTGTTGCCACGCGTGAAAAAATGTACTAAAGTCTGTCTAATAAGTCAACCGACTTGGGAATTTTGTATAATATTTAATCATTTAAAAATACTTATATTCGATACTTTTCATAAGGTTCTTCTGTTAGTAAACAATTATCTCTATCTCTTAATCAACCTTGATTATTGAACCCGTGTTGACTACATCAGATTTCATTAATAAATCCTAATAATTACCCAAGTCGTTTAACTTATTAGACAGATTCTAGGAATATTTTTTTTTAACTGGAATAGTTTACATAATATAAATAATCAGTTTGGGCAAAGTAACGGTAGGTAGGCCAAATTATAGCGAAAGATGGTATTTGTTAAATTAAAGTGAATAAAAACATGACTATGACTCCTTTCAATTTGAAACACTGAAAATGTGAAATGCACGTCGTTATGTGACAGAAAAATATTAAATTAAATCATATCAGTTGTATTGTCATTCTATATCTATTCAATCAATTCTTTAATACCTTTTTGTTGGTCAAAAACATTCGCCAAATATTCGCATGTTTTTTGCGAATGCGAATGTCAAAAAATATGCAAATATTCGCGAATGCGAATATTCGTTACATCACTACTAGGTAACTTAATTATTAACATGCTAGTTTTTTTGTTACCCTGTTCTGTCCCACTCCTGGACAAAAGTCTCCCTTCTCTCCTTCCGTTCGCGAGCCCACGTTTCCTTCTTCCAGTTCTGGGGAAACCGGTCTAGTTCGTCCCGCCATTTCCTTCGTGATGCCCTGAGACAGTGACACGGGATCGCAGTAGATCACAAAAGATATACTGTTAACTAGCAAAGATTGTATTATATTAGAAGCGACAAGAAATGTGTAACCAAGATTTATGTAACTCATAATATGATTTAAAAACTTTCAGTTTTTGCACGTTCTTCTCTATAGAGATCTACGCTTTGGAACATGCAATTTTCACTTTTTTTTTAACTGACCGACATATTGACAATTCAAAAGTGCCTGTTATTGGTCTATTTGAATTAAACGTTTGTGATTTCTGTAATTTCCATATTTTGTAATTACTGCCCAAAGTGCTGATGCTTTTTTTTAATGAGAATTCATCACATAACTTTTCCAACTCTGGGTGGAGCGAGAGAGAATTTCAAAATTTGGCCGACCTGATCTCCTTCAGAGCAGGAAAGGGCTCCCGGCACTCCCGGGCCTTTATTTTTCGTCAATGTAGACCAGTAGACATTCAAGTGCCGCACTCATTGACCTATCGCTAGACACATATCATACAGAACCCATTGGGATAGTCACATTCGTAAATTACTTGTAATCTTGTCACAGATAAAAATTTGTAAATAACTTTCAAAAAATAATTTATTGAAAGTTATTTTTATTTCCTTACTGTGTTGCTACTAAGTTCAAGAGCACGTTCAAGTTGCCACTTGCTTCATCTATAATAAAAGGAGACTGACGGCGGATTTCTGAATTGAGTATTTTGAGTTAAGAACGTCTCAAACCTTACTTAAGTGCCAAATTTTGACAGGTTTTAAGGCTAAAGTAGAGTTTGAGAAATACTCAACTTCAAATGCTTAAATCAGAAATCGGGGGTGACTGACATATCAACTCACAACCAAAACTACTAGGATAGGAGCTTGAATTTTTCGAAAATTCAGCCCCTAACGGAGTGAAACAGGGTTCTAAAATTGGTATAGAGCAACCTACTCTTACGCGGGCGAAGCCGCTGGCAGAAGCTAATAGGTAACTCATAAGCTGTCGACTGTACATAGTGTTCCCACTAACCCCTCCTTGATCATCGGCTGGCGACGCTACTAGCTCAGGACATATTCGCGTTAAGTTTAGACATTTAAAGAAACCTCTTCACTGTCTGTCTAACCGATTTTAAATTCTATTTCATAGGCATAAAGATAGTATTAAAAGCAAAAAAGTGGTTACAATACCAACTATTTACTGGGTTCCTTCTATTTGGCATAATCTTGATACTCCGAATTTTGTTTGGCATAACAAAATTGACATAATCTTATTTAATCGGATATTTTTAAGGCATAAAACACTATTTAGCATAACTTTTGTTTAGCAGAATATGTACGTGTCCGAATTCACAATGGCATACTTTTATCAAGGCAGAATCTCATTTTGCATAATTAGGTACCTTTGCCATAAATTTAATAATATTACGTATAATTTTGTTTAGCATAGCGTTTATTTAGAGATACGATTATTTGGTATGGGTACATTTTTGAACATCAAAAATTTAAATGCATGTATCTTGTAAAAAGTCATTGTTCAAAACATCAAAAACTTATATGTATTTGTAGCGCGTAGGCACAATAGTCATAGTTAGTCTTAGGTACATTAGGTTAAGCTACTGTTTAAGTTAAGTTCACTGGAGTCAGTCAGTCGTCCAATAAACCTCAAACCAAGAACACGCGTATCATTTTGCCGCCCTTCTGCTAACACACACACACACCACCTTACCGGTAAAAGTGTCCGACAACCGTAGCGTTTAAGTACTTTTATTTCCGTAGTTATAGTATTGTAGTTACTTATAGTTATAATGTCGTATTGGGGTTAGTAACAATAAAATTTAGCTTCAACTAAGGGGGGAGGACTGTAGCGCGTAGGCACAATAGTCATAGTTAGTCTTAGGTACATTAGGTTAAGCTACTGTTTAAGTTAAGTTCACTGGAGTCAGTCAGTCGTCCAATAAACCTCAAACCAAGAACACGCGTATCATTTTGCCGCCCTTCTGCTAACACACACACACACCACCTTACCGGCAAATATTGAATAAAACTGAAAATTAAAATAACTACTTGTAATATGTATGTTGTTATAATGCATGACAAATGAGTGTATGCGAAACAAAGACATTAAACATATACTACCAATAGACAGGACATAGCGAACAAAAGTCCAAACAGATACTTGTTACTTGGTAGTAACAAGTCGCTCAGTCTAGTATGATACCCCTAAACGTCAAGTCGTGTTTGTATCCGCTTTAGGCACTAAAAGAAAATCATTTTCTGAGAAAATGTGCTGAGTTGCGCATTACGCTATTGCAAATTTTGTTATGGTAAAATTATTGGACCTAACTTCGGTTTATTTTCGTAAATATTCTTGGTATTTACGCAGTAATTAATTAAAATTCAACAATTTCCATGAATAGTTCTAGAACATTTGCTGAATTTATGATAGCGCCACCTATTGCTGAAAAGTTTAACCTTACCTAGCACACACCAGTGGCGTAGCGTGGGTTTTCGCCGCTTGGGTCGACCAGAAATACGCTGCCCTTTGTTGTTTATTATGTTTAAGAACACCAGTATTAAGAACGACTGCAGGTATCCCGTCGGGGCCACTAGCTTTATTCTTACGTACGTCTTTCTGATGGATACGAATATCTGACATACTCGTCACGTACCCATCAGGAGAAACAGGGGGCGGTGCGTCAACGGAATTCAGACGCAAAGATTCCGCAATATGAGAGGCAATTAAGTTTGCATTCTCTCAGCGGTGTGAGCTAGGGACCCGTCGGGTTTCAGTCGTGGCGGAGGTGAGGGACGGCAGAAGTTCGATTCACTCGAGTTTGTCAGGGACCAAAACGCTTTACTACCAACGGGGTTTATTCCCTATTCGGCCAATGTGGTCAAACTGAGACCTCCACAACACCTTAAGAGTCACGTCACTTGCCTTGCGCATACGAGTGTTGGCCCAAGGTCAGTATGCGCGTGTTTAATCGCGTCAACGTGAACACACTCAGTGCCAAGTCATGGTTGAGCTTGGTCCGACATTGTTACGTCAGAGAATGAACTTGGATTAATAAAAAGCAATATACCTGCTGCAGCACGCAGGGTAGACTTAACATCGACATCAAAATTTGCAATTTCGAATATCTAAGTTTTTTTTTCCAAATAAATAAATTGGCGCTTTCTGCCGCCTCCTTTCGTATGCCGCCTAGGGCCATGGCCCCCACCGCCCTTCCCTCCCCAAGCTACGCCACTGGCACACACTGAAGCTTCTACCATGAGCTCATAACGTGATCTATTTTACGACCTAAACCGAACAGTTAGATCCTTTTTCGTTCGTACTACTGACATTTTAACATATCGTGGTAAAGCTCCTGGCCACCTACCGAGCAATAGTTAAATTTATACAAACTTTGACAAATTTAATTCGCGTGATTGCTATTCAAAGCTAGATGGCGTCACTGAGAGATAGGATGACAGTTTTTCTAAGACATTCCTCCTGATAGCCGCTCTATTGTATCTCTTTAAATCTCTTTGATGCGAAACGATTTTCTGCGAAATGAAGTTTATGCCATCCGTTGTTATGCATAATAATATTATGACATAAAAAGTTCTGCTATAAAAGGTAGACCCCTATTTACCCAGCCGCCATTTGTCATGCTACCAACGTAGTAAAAGTCAAAATCGGTGGAACGGACAGTAATATAAGGTTTTCATAATTGTCTAATGTTATTTTGAACAGAGTATAGTAGGTGCAAATCTAGCACTGTAAGCGATAATGTTCCTTATCGTAAACTTAACCAACTCCAACAGTAAACAGTAATTAATGTCCTCTCGTTATACCTACTAACTAATCAATGTACAGTGCCTATTTGATCCGGTTAGTGATCGTATTTGACGGCTCAGCTACTCTATATTATCTGTAACTACAGATTGGTACACGGTTGCAATCTAGCGTTCCAACCAAAGTGACCTTGGTATGTATTGTATGTTTGGTTTGTGTTGCGGCTATATGGATGTTGTCCACGCGCCAACACGTTCGATGGTTGAGAAAACGCACCTCCTAACCAAGGACATTGAAGGTCATGGATTACAACTGCTGTCTACACGGATTGCAACTAGCAAGGTCACCTCGGTTGGGATGTTTCGATTAAAACCATGTGGTCACCACTTAAATCAACGCACGCGTTAACCACGCCTGTTTTGTACGTAGAACGACGTCGCGTGGCGTGGATCTAATGTAGCTCTACAAGTCTAGTTGCCATATAAAATGTATGGAGTCCGATGCGCTCAGAACGGCGTACGTAGTCCTCGTGTGCGCAATGTACTTCTACCTTGGTACAATCAAACTTAACCCGTTAATCGCTTGCGTTGGATTGGTAAGATTGTTTTCGTGTATTTGCGACTGGTTACTCGATCTCGTAATTTAGCTCTTCATAGTTACCATAGTTGACAAAAGAGTTGACGATATAGAGTATTTGGTCGTGGATTTGGACCACGTTTCGGAGCCATATGTCGTCACTGGCAACACACAGGTCGTAGGCTTTCGTCTTGAGACACTGGTATGTTGGATGAGAAGACAACATCACACAGCTGTAATTGCCAGTAATCGGTACGAGTCATAATGCTAGCAAAGGAGGAGGCCGACCGCATCAGGCAACGGCCGAGTCGCCGCCGGGATTCCGATCCCTATTTCTGGCCAACGTAGGCGCGGACTTGCGGACGGCGAGCCGAGCTACTCATTAGCTCACTATCCGACCGTCCCGTAACCATCCGGACCGAGTTCAAGTCGTCGACGGCGTGCACTGTTCCCGCGCGCTTCAAGGAGTTGTCAGCAACCGTACGGGTCCAGCAGGCTCGAGCCTACTGGGGCCAAGGGCCTAGATCCGAAAGGGAGGCTCGGCCCCGGTATGAAAGGCAACGAAGCAACGGGTTGGGTTTTTTAGTCAGTAAGAGTCTGATACTATCTCCCGCTCCGCCCAAGGGCGGGGGATGTCATATGGATGATTCTTACCCACCGAAAAAAAAGAAAGAATACTAGTCAACAATTAATTAAACAACTCCATAGGTAATCAACTTTTAGCTTTATCGAAACGTTACTTCTTTGAAACACCATTAACAGCCGGTGCGATTGTATCACCCACCATTGTTTTACGTAAGTGTCGATGAAATTAGGTATTGATTGCTTAAATGTGTCGATAACCGAGTAACCGCTGTTGATTTTTAATGGATGATGATTGTGATGATAACCGCCGTTTAGCAAGCACTTCCTTATTTTGATCCAAACAAACATTTTTTTTTTTTATTATTATTTCAGCTTTTAACAATACAGTCCAACAGTTTATATTAAAATTCATTGACTGGCCCCGGATTCCGAGGTTTTACTAACTTTACGCCTTACGTTGCTCCACTATAATCAGCGTGACACACAGTTTAAACTTACAACAATTTTGACGTAGACACTAGACATGCGCTACAGTGCGTTTCATTTAAGGCGCGGGCCAGACAGAAGAGACGTAAGACGCAGACGGGGCGCGGACATTTGTCTCTACCGCGTCCTTTTCATACAAAATGTATTAAAGCGTCGCGACGCGAAACATACAGAAGAGACGGGGCGCGGGCGCAGCGCTTTTACGTCTGCGCCCTTTGTTCAAAACGCACAGGAGAGACGGGGCGCGGACGCGGCGGAGACGAGGACGGGATGCGGCGGGGGCGAAGACGGGGCGCGGGGTGGTATGCCAGCCGCGCCGCGCCGGGCGAGCGGTCTCACTCTCTCGTCTCACCTAATCAGACTGTTGAATGCTGACTGCGCAACTGCGTCGCGTCTCCGCCCCGTCTCTTCTATATAATTTAAAAAGTCGCGTCCGCGTCTCGTCTCCGCCCCGTCCGCGACGCGTCCTAGTCTTACGTCTCTTCTGTGTGGCCCGCGCCTAAGAGGTTCCTTTGCCGTAATGTTGACTCCCCTGTCTGTCTACAGAAAAAAGAAGGGAAAAATGAAAAGAGTTGCTTACTCTACCAAAATTATTGCACGAAATGAGAAACCAAATCGATTTTAACGGTAGTCGCACCACTTTATGGAGAATAAATGAGGGAAATGGGATTTTATTTAAAAAAAAGCATATCCTAAAGGAAGTTGTTGGATGGAGAGGTACGATATTGCGGCGTGGCGGCTTCGGTATTTGAAAGAATTACAGGACAATCGAAATGGAGCCCAACGTTGTATGCTTTATTCAAAAATAGTTTTTACAGCTTCCAAAAGAAGTAAAAAAAAAATATTATAAGGCAATTGTTAAAAGTATCAGTAGAAATATCAGTATCTCCCTCATCATCATCATCACCAGCCTTTTTAATGTTCCCACTGTTAGGACTCAAGCCTCCTCTCTAGGAGAGGGAATGGGCCGTTATCCACCACGCGGGCTCAGTGCGTGTTGGTGGATGTCACATGTCTTCGAATTTTTGGTTCTAGGACATGCCGGTTTCCTCTCGATGTTTTCCTTCACCGTTTTGAGAGCAGTGGTGATGAAATAAATTACACAAAGTAATGCGCCTGGCTGGGTTCGAACCCGCGACCTACAACTCGTAAGGTGGGGCCGTTACCACTCGGCCAACACTGCTCTTATAGTAGTATCGTATCTTCCTAATATTAAGTAATTTCATTGCTAAAAATGTAGCAGCACTGTTTTTCCGTATTGCTAACATTACGGCAGTGGAACCTCTTAAGTGAAACGCACTGTAGTCAAGCGACAAGAGATGACGTTTGACGGGAATGCTAACAAAAAAGTCCATTGTCTGACCCGGCAGAGCAAATGAAGCTAAATCACAGCTAACGAGATTTGGCCTGAGGTAAATATCTTCATGTATTCGTTTCAAAAATATGAGGATACAGTTGGGAGGGAAAGAATCTGCTGGTAGATTTACAAAACTGTTACTTGCAACAGTAACTACCCGACAATTGACGGAATGATAACAATCCCGGAAAACATTGTGTTATACCTACTGTTGAACAGTTAATATCAAAAATTTATCCTGATAATTATTGCTGCATAAGTTTCCTAAATTAATGATAAGTCTGGCATGTTTGTGTAAAGGCCTGCGCACACTTGAGACAAAACAGTTTTAGACAGATTTGTTTCGTAGACGAGTCTGTCTTGCACGTGCGAAACAAAACTGTCTAAGACTGTCTTGCCTCAAATGTGCGCAGGCCCCAAAACGTGCTATACTTAATCCGAAATACGACATTGATCCACCATTTCTCAATGTTAAATTTAATATTCTTTTCTCCGTAGGTGGACGATTTCTCAGACAAGGAGAACTTAAAATCAAACCTAGACAACTACGTGAAAAGATGGAAGGGCAAAGTCCGAGTTATTAGAAACGCACAACGTGAAGGTCTTATAAGAACGAGATCCAGAGGGGCTCAGGAGGCAACGGGTGAAGTCATCGTGTTCCTGGACGCTCACTGCGAGGTCAACTTAAACTGGCTGCCCCCACTCCTCGCCCCCATTTACAGAGACTACAGAACCATGACAGTCCCAGTCATCGACGGCGTCGACCACAAGACCTTCGAGTACAGACCTGTCTACCAACATGGCATGAACTACAGAGGCATCTTCGAATGGGGCATGCTCTACAAAGAAAACGAAGTACCTGATAGAGAATCCAATCTTCACAAACACAAATCTGAACCTTACAAAAGTCCCACACACGCTGGAGGCTTATTCGCTATCAACAGGAAGTATTTCCTTGAAATTGGGGCTTATGACCCTGGTCTTCTCGTTTGGGGTGGAGAAAACTTCGAGTTGAGTTTCAAAATCTGGCAGTGTGGTGGTAGCATCGAGTGGGTGCCATGTTCAAGAGTGGGCCACGTTTACCGCGCCTTCATGCCTTACTCTTTCGGAAACCTTGCCAAGAACAGGAAGGGATCTCTCATTACTATCAATTACAAGAGAGTTATCGAGACCTGGTTTGACGATGAGCATAAAGAATATTTCTACACCAGAGAACCAATGGCTCGGTACTTAGATATGGGAGATATAACCGAACAGCTTGCTTTGAAGGATCGTCTGAAATGCAAGAGCTTTAATTGGTTCATGGAGAATGTTGCTTATGACGTGTATGACAAGTTCCCCAAACTGCCGAAGAATGTTTATTGGGGAATGGTGAAGAATAAGGCTACTGGAGTATGTCTTGACACAATGGGAAAGGGTGCCCCGGCTTATATAGGTAAGCTATTGTTTTTTATTCTATTGTTGACTACATTTTAACTTATGTCTGGCAGTTTGAGTATTTTCTGCGGCCTAGCCAAATGATTTTTCTTTGGTATTGTTCGCCAAGTCGTTGAGCTCCTTAGTAGTCTTGAGTTTAGCTATACGAATATTGACGAATACTTGGACTGGATAGAGTGGACAGGTCCACTCAAATCTGTGTGGTTCTTTCCTCAAAAGACCACCTCAGACACACTAATCTTTAATGTTCTGATGTTACATGTTTGCTGAATATACTTTAAGAGACTTTGACCTCTGAATTTGATTCGGTGTTTCTTCTCAGGGTAGTCAGCTAGGAAACACCGGCCTCATCTAGTTTAAAATGACGGAAAAAATTGCGTGTAAAAGAGTTTTTTAAGACCTATTTGCAAAATAAATAATACTTATCATTAACACAGTAATTGGAAACATTGTTCAATGTAATTGAAACTCAATACCTTCATACAAGTACAAATTCAAACGTTCGTATACAATGAATGAATAAAAATCGTAATTGTACATTGACGAGTCCAATTTTCATCAATCAATCATGTCTTACCCAAAAATGTCTCTTGTATAAACAGACATAAGACATTTTCGGGTCCCTGTGTTTCTCAGAGACTGAAAATCGGATTAGAATATTATTTTCTTTCAAAAATTTTATATCTTCATTTTCTTTTACCTCATTACTACCCCAATGCTGGGCAAAGGTCTCTCCCAAGTCCTTCCAGACATTGTTCTTTCGACTCGTCTTGTACCAGTCCTCGTGGTAAGCGTCAAACCTAGATCATTTTGCCACCTCTTTCTAGGCTGGCCTCGACGGCGCTTTCCTTCTGCAGGAACCTACTGCGTGGCGACTTGCCCAGAGGTCACATATTCCTTCATACTCACCCTTTTTTATAACTTCTAGGCACCGCATCATGCCATGGATCAGGCAACAGCCAACTGTTCAGACTCAACGAAGCAGGTCAGTTAGGAGTGGGAGAACGCTGCGTTGAGGCCGATGTGGACAACGTGAAGCAAGCCTTCTGCAGACTTGGCACTGTAGACGGACCTTGGAGGTAAGTGTCATAATTAACTAACGCGTTGTTCCAACTATGTTGTGTGTCGGTTTTCACTTTTACCAAATGCAGCGAGGACGGATACCTATATGGCCTGGACAACAGGACATCTTGGCAAGGCTTGGCATGCGAAGGAGACACCATCACTGACACTAGCCTAATAACTGATCAAGAATTACTATTTGTCGACATGATGTTATTATCCTTTTTTTTTAGTCTGGGTAACAGACAGTGATTTCTTCCGCCTTAAAATGGAGCAGGAGAGCGTTTCAAGGCTTTCAGTAACTAAAACCACACCTGTGTCCTTCCCGTGAGGTAACTGTCATTCTAACTGCCGCTATAGGGGTCGCTCCGAGCGTCGGGATTCGAAGCACGACTCCCAACCAACGAGCATGGCTATCTTGCCGTTAAAATGTTCTAATATTTCTATAGAGCTGATGTCATGGATAAGGAGTCAAATTCTTTGATTGCCTTGGGAGCAGAATTTCAAAATCGTCCGGGAGTTGTACAGAATAAATCAATTTGGAGAAAATACTTATTATAATTGTCGGCTAGACGGCAATGGTATTCGCACACTAGCATTTGTTCGACAAGATTTTATGCAAAAAGTGATATCTTACGCGCCGCACGCTTCTGTACTCGTCTGGGAACTAAATAACAAATCCTGTTGCAAATATCAGAGCAATAAGTAACATTTTTGAAAAGTATTCTAAGTTTTTCATTTGACATTTTCCAGTTACGACGCGACCCATCACCACATAATCCACCGCCTCCACGGCTACTGCCTCACCCTGCAGCCTCACTCGCGGCAGCTCGGCCTCGTCCCCTGCGACCCTAACAACACTTATCAGCAATGGACCATCTCTCACAATAAACCCAACTGGTGAGGCTAGTTTAACTCTTATATAGTCAGGATAAACAATTGTTCACCACCTAAGTGATCGGTTAGACTGCAAGCGGACGCGGCGCGGTAAACTCAAACATGAGAACTTCTTTGGAGTGTCCTTAAGCCGTGTACAGATATCGCGATGCGTGCGACGCGAATGGTTCGTCTCGCATGCCTCGGACTGGTGTGGACGTGTGTGCTCACAGTGAGCATTCGCGTCATACGATCGCTGCGAACGCCGCCTCAGTACGAGCCGTGCGGACAGGTGTTGTTTGCGTTTTCTACTGACGAACACCGTGCGTGGTGGTTTGCGTGCTCAGCTTGAGCATGTGTCGTTCGGCACGCATAAATGTACCGTCGTATGCCTCAGGCTGAGGCATGCGTGACGAACCATTCGCAACGCACGTGTCGCGATGTCTCTACGCGGCTGTAGAGGGCACGTGAGCACGGGAAGCGGCGCGGCAACTCGCAAAAACTCGCGAGTGGTCGCAGTGAGTACGCGTGCGATGAGCGGTTAACACAAACTAGTTGGAGCTAACCGCGCGCGTTCCCGCTTCCCGCACCGCGCTGCCAGTCTAGCTGAGCACTAAAACTGATAAGCAGGTAGCCCGCGAAATACTAATTTTTAAAAGTTTTTTTTCGTGTATTGAATAATTTTTCGTGAAATAGCCGTTCAATGTGGCGAGACGAACTGGGAAGGTTGTATTGATGATTTTAGTGATTATAATGCCCGCGAATCATATTTAAATTTTTTTTTTAATTATCTATACTAGTGCTTGACTGACATCCCACCTAATGCTAAGCAGTGACGTAATCGTTGATGGTGAATCGCATTAGTTCATTAAGAGCCTATTCACTCTAACCTTGAAGATACCTAAATTAGGACCGCTGCAGGCAAATTGTTCCAATCCATACGTACAAAGCGTTTTGGGAATGCATTTATTGTGAGTACAGCTAAGGTGTGGAATTCCCTGCTGGAGTCTGTTTCCTGATAGCTACAACCTAGGGGTCTTTAAGTTAAGAGTGAATAAGTTACTTCTAGGCAAGTGTGCTTCATCGTCGGCCACATCATCGCTTACCATCTGGTGAGATAGTGGGCGAACGCGAGCCTACCAATAATAAAAAAAAAAACATAATTAACATACAACTTAATTCTAACCAGCAAAATAAAAAAAAACTTTAGAAAATTTCAATTTCAAAGGCCAATTAAGCCCTTTAAGGGCCTTTCCATATTAAGGACTGTTTCTCTATGTAACAGTTGATAGTTTGAATTTTTCCGGGAATGTGTGGTGAACAATTTATGACCCCGACTGTACTTAGCCGTAAGTTTTCGGTTAATTTGAATAGATAGGACTGTTGTGATGTGTTTGAATCGATACTAAATGTTTGACAATAAATTGCGTGGATAAATGAGTTTTGTACGGTAATTATGTAATGCCTTTTTTGTTTTATTGTTATTTAATCCAAGTTTGCTACGTTTTTTTTTTTTTTGTGTATACTAGCGGAAATACAATGAAAGGTCTTTGTGTTCTAACTTATTTGTACCCTTTATGTTATATTTATCGGCTCATCGGGATGGTGCGAGCTGTAATCATCTACCAGGTGGGCCTATGTGGGTATCGTGCAATGAATAAAAACGGTTAGGAACTGAATTAGTTTACTTCTCAGTAAAATTCGGTACAACTCTTATATTAGTTAGGTACCTACAAACAACAGAAACGTAGAATAGTTTCAGAGCGTCTTCACGCAGCGACGGCCTGGCTGAGAGTGACCGCTGTCCTCGGTGGATTCTCCCTCCCCATGATCGTAGCAAAACGGAGACGCCCTACTCTGTCAAAACGCGTCACCTCTATGCTTTGATCACACGTACCGAGTAAACGGGCGAGACAGTGCTCTCGGCCGAATACTCGGTGCGTATAAACAAAGCGCCGAGTACTCGGCCGAGCGCTTATCTCTACAACTCGCTTACATCACTGTCTCGGCCGAGCAACATTTTACTGTCTCGCCCGTTTACTCGGTACGTGTGATTAAGGCACTAGTTCTTCTAGTTGCCACTAGATGGCGTACCTTGTTTTGTTGTCCACAAATCAACTACGGATACGACATATTTATACAATTTTGTTGTTCTGAGTTATACAATTATTTTTTCAGCTTCACAGTCGCCCTGATTTATCTGACATATTACATGAATCTTCTTTTCCTTCTTTTAAAAACGAACACCTGTGCTATAGAAAGCGTAAACATTATAACGCTTAAAAAAATCTTGCCAGTTTCCAAGTTCATAAGAGCAATAGTAGCATGCGACCTCTTTCAATATCACAATATATAATACTTCTTGAATTCTTTTTAGGGTTCCGTAGCCAAATGGCAAAAAACGGAACCCTTATAGATTCGTCATGTCTGTCTGTCTGTCTGTCTGTCTGTCTGTCTGTCTGTCTGTCCGTCCGTATGTCACAGCCACTTTTTTCCGAAACTATAAGAGCTATACTGTTGAAACTTTGTAAGTAGATGTATTCTGTAAACCGCATTAAGATTTTTACACAAAAATAGAAAAAAAGCAATAAATTTTGGGGGTCCCCATACTTAGAACTGAAACACAAAATTTTTTTTTTCATCATACCCATACGTGTGGGGTATCTATAGATAGGTCTTCAAAAATGATACTGAGGTTTCTAATATCATTTTTTTCTAAACTGAATAGTTTGCGCGAGAGACACTTCCAAAGTGGTAAAATGTGTGTCCCCCCCCTCTAACTTCTAAAATAAGAGAATGATAAAACTAAAAAAAATATATGATGTACATTACTATAAAAACTGCCAACGAAAATTGGTTTGAACGAAATCTAGTAAGTAGTTTTTTTTTAATGCGTCATAAATCGAAAAAAATACACTATTATTAAAACATCGATCAAAGTTACAACACATAACAAGAACTTTTATATTATGTTACTTGCTGCTACGGAACCCTTCATGGGCGAGTCCGACTCGCACTTGGCCGGTTTTTTTAATATCATGGTTTTTTCAATAGCAGTTGGTACCCTGAAATCAACTTAATGAACACTGAAATAAAGTCGATATTTGTTTAGTATAAATATATAGATTGTTTCTACATTTTAGACTCTTGAACACAAAGTGCAACTGAAGAAACACAGGTGTGTTTTAGTCAGTAAAAGTCTGACACTCCCTCTCGCTACGCCCAGAGGGTAAGGAGTTATTTGATGATTTACCACCTCAAAACAGCCTTCTATATTTAAGGCCTGTATTTAATTTTAATAAACCTTTCGCAGTGGTCTTCTTTCACTTATTATTATACTAGCTTTTGCCCGCGCGGCTTCGCTCCCGGTCTTCCCTACTCCACCCTACACTACTCTACCTTACTTTACCCTAAACTACCCTATTTTTTTTTCCATAATAACCTTCTCCAGACAATAAAAAATACAACAAAAAAAAAATTAGCGAAATCGGTCCAGCCGTTCACACGTGATGGCGTGACCAAGGGATTAATTTTTATATATGTAGATAGGTTATTATGTATGACCGCAATTGCCTTTTAACAATAAAAAAACAACAGAAACCAGCTGTTTATACGCTTACAAAAGACAATGGCTATGTAAACAGAATTAATTACGGCCTTTTGTTGACTAAACTATTTAAGGATACACTTACTTTACATTCTGTACAAAAGTAAATATAGTGTGTTTGTTTAGTAACTTATTTCCTGCCTACTAGACTGCTTATTATAAACTAGCTTCTGTTAGCGGCTTCGCCCGCTAGAAAATAGGTTTCTCGGTACCAACTTTAAACCTTAAGGAGAGAATTTTGAAAAATTCGAGATCTGGGTGTCAGTAGCGGCCTTAATAAATTTAACCCTTCAGTCAAGACTTACAAAAAACTTAAAACTAAGCGACTACACGCTAAGGGTTGCTCTGTAGTATACAGACCTCAGTTTAGGGCGTCACTGGGGGGAGGACAGCTAAGGATGGGCTGGATCTAACATAATAAACCCACACGCGATGTGGATAGATGATCCCACAGATCCCTCCCAGCTCCATCATAACACCAGCTTGACGATTTTATTATTAAGTATATCTAGCCTATACTGTCCCACTGCTGGGCAAAGGCCTCCTTTCATTCCTTCCATAGTTCCCGGCTCCGAGACACTTCTTGCTAAGTCCTAAGGAAGACGTCTAAAGGTCATAGCTCACTTACACGACTCTGCTCCCACCCGGCAAAAAGAATCATTCAAAAATGGGCTTTAAATATTGCTCCTAAGATATATTTTACATTGGCATCATAAATTAACAGACAGCTCACTGTCAGCGAGCTTACCGTCGTCAGACTGCTCGGTAGTTGACGCCTCGCTGGCCGCACTTTGTAGACGAGCGGTTAGCGCGGTGCCCGCGCGCTCACTGCTAGCAGTCGCCGCGCCGTCGCCGCTCATTTGGTCAGTATCTACACAAAAGCGAGAGCGGTCGGCGGGTGGACAGCTGGCCGTCTGCTAGCTGTCACCGCGTGGACTGCTAGGTGCCTGCTAGCTGACGCCGCGTGGACGTTGTTGGGTGGGAGCGGTGTTGGACCTTAAGTTGTCGCCACCTCCTTGGTCTGCCGCGACCCCGTCGTGCGATTTATCATCTAAAATACCTACAATACATTTGAAAAGTATCAAATAGATAAAACCATCGGAAGTAAGTATTACATACTCATATTTTCCTACAAATACACATACGCTGAAACTACGCTACATACATATGCGTGCGCGCAAGTTTCCCGTCACAGATTAATCGATTCAGACACGTCACAATTGTATATGACTATAATATTTTGCCATTACTCGTAGGACGAAGTCGCCGAATGTGGTTCAGTAATTTAGCCGTGCTAGATATATTTGATACGTGCATTCATTATTGTAAAGTGCACTGTAAAATGGGTAATATTTATCCAGTAAAATACATATTTTATGTACAGTCAGGTAAATTAATCGTTTAACACATTTAGGCTGAATGTCACACGTGCGAATGACAGTGTCTGTCTATGATTATCTTTCAAAAGTACCTAGAATAATTAATTTCCCTGACTTGATAGATTTTTTTTAATAACTTGGGAATTACAGTTACAAACGTTGCAAAAAAAAATGGACCAGTTTTTGCACAAAAAGACTGATTTCTAAGATAAATATTTCCTATTTTACCGTCATGCGAATCGTTAGAAATTATATATCTTTAACTGTGTCGTCTCCATAAAGGTCATCTAATATAAAAAGTAATTGTAAAACATTTTGTAAAGTTTTGTATGTACTTAATAATGTGAAACATTCCTGCTTCATGATAAGCTTTTGGTCTTATGCTCAAGTTAAACAATAAACAATTGAAATTATTCAAGTATTTTTTACACTAACAAAAGTAGGCAAAGTAATTTGAAGGGTCTAAGATTATTTTTCAAAAATTATTATATCAGAAGAAAAAGAATCTCTTATTCAATGACAAATTAAATAATACAATAAAGATAATTATAATTGTTTATAGCATTTATATTTCATTTTATGCTACTATTATCGAAGTCGTAAGAGGCAAACCATTTTATCAAAGTAACATGACATTTTTGGCATTATTTTTAATTTGTATTTGGCATGTTGGAAATGTAATAAATATTTTAGCAAATATTGGGCAAGAGACGTTTTTGTAATTATAATATTTTAAAAAATACATTCAGATAAACAATTGTTTCTTGTGGCAAGAACGAATATAATTTAAAATGTAAGGTGCACTTTTTGCATTTAAACTAACAATGCAAGCAATATGCAAAATTATAATTTTAACTTTAAATCTGTTATCCTTTAGTAGGTAGATTTGTAAAAAATGTATTTCATTTTCAGCATAAATAAGTTTTAATCTAAGGCTTTCATGTACTTAGTTGGAATATTTAAAAATATTTCGTATGTATTGCATTTATTTTGCTATCCGAATTATACAGTAATATTTATATACCTATATTTTCAGTTGAGGCTTATCAAAGACATTGTTGTTAAATATCGAATTGAATGAAAATGGTTTCTTAAGAATTGTCGTATTTGGGACGTTTTTCTTTTTATCTACTGTGGAATAGACCCTCAAAGATTAATTAAATTTAATCATAGCCTACTAATTTTACATCAAAACAATATTATGTTTCTCAATAGTAATATTGTGGTATACATACACTCTGTAACAATTTTAATTAGTATGGGGCAATTGTAGGTTAAGAAGAAAAACGAACCATTTGTGTTTCTGTAGTTATGGTTGTGTGGTATCCATGTTAGCACAAGTACATCGTATTTATTATATTCCATCATTACTTCTAAGTTTAAAAGAGATTATGAATTTATTAGTGTCATATCCTTAAAGCAATTTTCTTACGTAGACTGATCTTTTAACATTGAAGGAAATTATCAAATAATGCATAATGTATATCTATATATGTAACAATTTTAATAAATTTCTTATGAAGTGAAAAAGCTGTGAAATTTACTAGGACCTTATTAAGGTAAAATGCGTTCGTCAAGTATTAATCGATCTCAAATTAATTTGAAAAAAAAAAAAACTTAAAAAAAACTGCTTTCAAAAAATCTAACTGAGCTTAATGAAGTAATTGATATCTTGTGCTATCAAAGTTTTAGTAAATACATGGCATTTTCCCGTAAATGGTAGCTGTATCATCTTTGAGTAGATTACGGTCAGTTTACAACGAGCAAAAAATGCTCGACCGCTTCACCAAACATTATGTATATACGTATTTTTATATAAAGTTCTTCTTTAACTTGTACATAGGTATTCTATCTTTAGGTTTTCTAGGAACATAATCGAGGTCATTTTTTTTAACAGAACGATTGTTGACTGTTTTTTTTAGAATTTACAACTGAAGATCAATTCTCGTATTTAAAAACGGTTTTGTGCTCACGTATTACAAAGCTGCATCGCTTCGCAACCACAATTTTGATTGCAAAAGTTGTGGTTGCGAATTTTAACACCGGACTACCATATTTACCGTAGTGTTGCCAATTTATATTTAAAATGGCTACTGTTTGTGTGACCAACCTGAATGTTCCTAGAGACCTTTCTTGTAAAAAAAATGTATCGATTTGAGAAATTACTGTGATTTTAACAACTTGACAGTTTTATATATTTTCCAATGTAGTGATAAATAAATTATTATTTATTGTTTGACTGGCTTTCATTTACCTATTACCTATTTATGTGTGATTATTGTAACAGGAAAGGAGTTTTTGGTAAGTTTATGCGAGTTTATATTGTTTTACTTTCTCTTACTTATTATTATTTTGCATCTTTGGTTGGATTTGTTTGCTTGACGTTCTTCTAGTGTGTATTTTTATCAAACGTCGTACTAATAGAAAGCGGTCGACACATGAAAAAATGAACCAGCTCACAATACAACATTAAAAACTTGATTGGACAGTTTGTATGGAGAGGCCGATATTTTTTTCGTTTCCTGAAAAAAAACTTGTGTCTACTGAGCAAGCCTTTAAAGTTTGTAGAGAGCTGTCCCTTCCCTGTTTGTATATTAGGCATAAGTAGGTTAAGTTGGGTTGGGTTGGGCGAGTTGATTGGGTAGATATTGGTTTCACTGGATTCTTCTAGTTTACTGTTTCCGTAATGTGGTTCTAAAGATTATCAATAAACTTTCGAAACTTGGAGGAAATACTTAACGTCATTTCTTCTAAGAGCTCATACACACGAGCGGGATGTGGCCAACGGCACGCCGTCGACATGGGTCGATGGCAGTCGTCGACACGGCTGTTGACATATCGACATTCAAATTTTGAAGATCAGCCTCAGCGGCAGCCGTCGTGTGTGTATGAGCTCTAGAATATATTTATTCTTGGAGAAACATACGTCTCATTGCTAAGCAGTCTGCGAAAAATCTACCCTGTGCGTGGTAACAAAGCGTATTGTAAAAAACAAGGGTCAACTCACACCGAGACGTGACGCGACGATGCTCGAAGAAACCAGTTGTTTTGAATTTGAGGAGAGAATTCGGATAGACTGCAGGATTTTAAGAATTTGAATAATAAACCTATGTACCTAAGTTGTAAATAATTCTGTATTGTATCGCCATTTTTAATAAGTCGCGTAGTATTAGTAAACCCGTCTTACAATTTATTTATTTGTTACTTCACAATGTAGGTATGGACTTTCAACGATCCTACTCTTCGCCAAATCTTTCAGTGAAGAATAGCTGAAAAATTTTGATACATATTATTGAGCTCATCAAAACTGAGATGAAGAATGGAGAAGATATTATTATTTCATCTAATAAAATTTATTTTCAATCTGTTTTAGGTTCGACAGCTATATCGATCAATATAATTGAGAAAACACAGTTTTTCTTGACGCCGAGCAGGATTACAGGGATATTATAAGTCAATAAAAGTACTTTATCTATTAATAAATTTATTTATTTATGAAATCATAATATATAGTGAATTAAATAAGCAGATAATCGCCTAACATAATTTGTGGTGACAAATATCAGATAAAAATAATATGAATATTTGAATCTTCATATTTATGGCTCTATTATCGCAGGAGAAAGATGTAAGATGTACATTCTTCATGGTTTGGATTGAGTAAGTATACCAGGAAAGCGTTGTAGTATATGGAAGGCCTACAGTTGTCATTAAATGGTCTAGAGGGATCACTTGTATTTTTTTTTTCTGGTTTATTAGCTGACAAAGCTTATAGCTAGATATACCACATATCTCAAACTCTGGCCAAATTAAGACATACCTCGTATGCGGGATGCGGGACGTAATTGAAATTCCGCATAGTGCGATAAAATTTCATCCCATATCCAGTGAGCGATCGATTCTCCTGTTTGACCAGACCTTAAGGGGGCGTTTCCACTGAAGCGTTGCTGGGCGAATTGGAGTGAAGAAGAGCATCAGTGAAAAATTACAACTGTTATCATTAAAATGAAGCGGAGTGGATTTGAACTACCATCCGCTTATTGCTCTCCGCTCGACACTGGACTTCGTTCTGTGCAGCTCGAGACCACGTGTTCTTTTGTATTATTTGAAAATCTGCTCAGATCCATTCCGCTCCATTTCCACTACTTTCACTTATGCGGAGTAGAAGATTCGATCACTATTATAGGCCAATTCGTGGTCCACTCCTCTACACTCTACACTCCGCCAAGCCCGCGTTAGTGTAAACGCACCCTAATTCATACCAATAGAATTAATTCTAATGGCATTTAGTATCTCAAAACTGCGACAATTTGTTAATATTCGGAATTATTAAGACTAGTCAAGAGACTCGCAAGGCAAAGGCCGTTATTTAGATAATAACATATAAAAGCTTTTCATCAGAATAAAAAAAATGAGTTTCTAAAATAATAATGACTATTTTAAATGAAGACATTAAAGCTGCTCATTACATATAAATTGTGTTACGTTTAAAATGAGTGCCTCAAGTCATTTTTTTTCTGGCTAGTAATACAAAGCCGCTTAGGCGGGTACAGACTTACGAAATGTAACACGCAATAAAAGAATTTCCATAGTGTAGACATCTTGCGCGCACGATCAGTAGCCTGATTCACGTAAAATCAAACAAACCAAATATCGTTGAAGTTATCGTTGAAATCGTTCAATCGAAGTCTTATCCAAAAGCGGTATTCACGATCTATCGACTTATAATAAGTATTTTACCAGGATAATGTAATACAATTTTTTTTTAAATCGACGAATTTCAAACGACTTTAAAATCGGTGTCGTTCAAACTCGATTGATGGATGTGAATACGGAAATGGTCTAAACGACTAAATCGCTACGATATCGTTACGGTTTTCATTACGTGAATCAGGCTACAGAGCGTAACAACTCGTGCGCGCCGCGATCCACCTTTTTTTGGTTTTTTCGCCGAACACAAAGGGGGCGCGCAGTGTACACAGAGGGTCAGTGTGGACGGGTTGTGTATGTCTGTACTGCAGAACGCATACTGATAACAGATGCGAATAGGTACATGCTCGGATAGTGCACGCGCTGCGTCCATACTTATGAAATGCTCCTTTCATGTTACATTGCATGTTACGTTACTGTGGTCTGTACCCAACCTTACACAGTCGTGCATTTTGCGTAAACCAAGATTTTTGGTTATACATTACATTTTTTTTTTGTGAGTCGAAAAACAGCTGTTAATCGACCTAAAGTTTGAATTAATTGCAGTTACAAGTTAGTTGGATGTTACACCCTATTATTTATGGATTATTATTAGCGTCATATAACACTGAGAATTTTATTTACTATTATCTACTATTAGGAAGGAATCCGTGACCACCACTCATCCCAACTGTTGATGCGAAGCTCTGCATTTAAAACTGACCAATTAGGTGAGGGAATATCTGGAGCCAGCCAGTTGAAATCATCCAATCGATCCCAGTTATTAGAATTCCGGTCTAAGCCAGACATGTTGAAGTGCTTCTCTAGGTCTTCATAATACAAATTGTATGGGGCAGTGCATATCTGAGTACAATCTTCAACTATCCCCTTGCTGGTCACGTGTAAATAAATATCACAATTACTGGTTGTGTGCATTCGTAACTGTTGGCATGCAGCAACTATTTTGCAATTTGTACATTTCTCCATAAATACTGATGAAGTGACCGGCCCGGAGAGCACTATACAGTTTTCTAGATTAGTTAAATGCAAAGTTCCCATAACGCCTTTGAGGCCAATGGTGCAGTTCGAAAGGTTCCGTAAAGCAACATCTCTCTGAAATAACTCGTCATTTTCAAGCACTAACACTTTATTCTTCTGTGAGTCAAAACCAAACAGTTTTTCATCCCATTTGTTGCTATCTGTTTTTCTTGCTGCATCATTTTCATCAAGTGAGCCTTGTTTCTCAGTGTGAGATTTAGGAAGCTTCTTCTTTGAGAACCCAAACTTTTTCCTGGGCACATATCTCTCTTCTAATTCATAGCATTTTGTCTGAAGATTCTGTACTATACCCAAATATTTGCGCATGTTGAACTCCTTCAAGAAGAATGATGATGTCACAACATATTTTTGTAATTCATTTACTTCTCTTTTTATGCTATCAAAGTGCGGAGGCAGTGCGTTCAGGTCTAGTGTTGGAACTTGTATGAGCAAGTCTTCAATGTATTCTGATTTAATTTTGAATGAGCCGGAAAAGAAATCTTCATTTTCGTCGCAAGCGTCTACTTCTTCCCTTGCCTTATGAGCCTTTTGTAGTTTTTCTAAGCGTTGTGCGTCCCGTCTACTTAATCTTTCTAAAACAGTATTCCTGTCACTCATTTTCCTTTCTTCAACAATTCTTCAATTGTTTTATTAAGGTCTGAATTTGGCTTTGCTGCTTCTTTTAAAATACTAACAGTTTGATTACTCACTCTTCTTGCATCCGTATGTTTTGAGCCTTCGTCATACTGTAACAAAGAAGAAGTTTGCCATTAAGAAATAACAGATATGAAAATTGTGATTTATGGTACAAATCTGGAGAGGCCACAAATCTATGGCAATGACACACTGGCCTCTATATATTACCACTGGACAGCTAATATGTTGTGAGAATTAATTTTGGCGTCAAATGCAAATAGCTGCAGAGAAGTCTGAAATATTTATTTATTTCTTTAATGCACACCTTTTGTATTTTTGCATTTTTACAATTTTCAACAAGTAGTTGCATCAATCGATTTCGATCGTTGATTTATTATCGATAGTATCACGATTTTTCCGTGAATTTTAGCTTGTGTAGACAATTTATTTTCTCGCACTCGATATTAATACATATGAATTGTCCAACCCTAATTAGATATGCACATAATAATATATGTAGTTAATTTAAGGGTCTACGTTTCAGGTCCCTTTTCAACATTGGTCGCTCTTCAAACAATGGCGACGGCAACGTCAACACCCCGTATGTCAACGTCAGTCACTATAGGTAACAGTTCTAACAAAACGTTAAAGAGAGACCAAGGACAACTAACTGATCATAATTATGAAGTCTCATCAACATCTAAAAAAGCAAGAATTGAATATGGAATTTCACGATTCAAATAGGTTCTTGTAATTGGTCTATTTCATAGATTCCCAACGGGGGCGGTTCGCTCCCCAGTGGGCGCTGGAGCCTTCGTGGTGGGCTGCAGCGAGTCCAAAGGCAAATGGAGAGCTTTATGTCAGTCAAGGGGGCGAAGGGGGTTTAGTGCAGTAGCTAATTTATTGTCAAAAAAGAAAACAAATAGACTGCGGATCACTGAGCTTGGTGATTTGCGATTGAAGTTAATTAAATTGAAACACGACATCAACAAATTGTTAAAACTCCACCAGCCTCAACCGTCTCATTGATATGTGTTTCATTATTAATATTGTTTTTTATTATATTTTTTTACTAGATTTAATTAATCGTCTTCTCTTTTCCTTCCTTGTTCTCTAGGAACAAGAAAATCGAAAGAACCAAAAAAATCGTAAGATTTCAAACGCAGAGCCCGAAGTTATTGCGCTTGGTGGATTACGACCTAATACCTTTCCTGTTAGCAAATGCGTCCTAACAGTGGTAACATAAGGCCGACATGCTTTTGCTTTGTGCAGTGCCCCAGTGCGGGATGCTCGAGTTTCGTGTTTTAATTTCCCGCATTTGTTGGTTAAGATATAATTTTGTTCATAAAACTTTGTATGGTGTTTGTCTAGATTAAATGTTTTTATAGCATCTTTTACATTTTTTCTTGATTATAAATAATCACGACCCTCAACCACGAACACGAGTAGCACGATTACAGAGAAAAAGATAATTATTACTTTTTAATTTATGATTTTTAATCAGTAATCTTAACTAATATTATAAATGTGCAAGTGTGGATGTTTGGATGTTTGTTACTTAATCACGCAAAAACGGCTGAACGGATTTGGATGAAAGGCATGCATATAGCCTTTGACATGGAAAAGAACATAGGCTACCTTTTATCCCGATTCCTTAAGTACCTAATGCCACGCGGGCGAAGCCGCGGGCAAAAGCTAGTAGATAATAAATAAACAAACATGTAAAATTGGTATAATTAAGTATTATGTAAAGGGTATTTTTATGGGGTCAGTAGTTCATAAAAGGTTGGTCTATTTAAAATAAACGTTTCTGATTTCTGGAGAAAAATGAAATATAAATACAATATAAAATGTGTTATATAAGGTACCTATGTTAATCTAGGTCATTATTTAACATTGTGCCAAACTCATATCATCAGGCCAAATAGTTAAGACTACAAAAGTAAGAAACGTTCATCAAAACCACCATTGTTTATCAGTCTGATTAAGACAAAGGCAGTACAGCTTTACATACAGTGAGTTTAAAATATTCTTCCAAAGTTAAATAGTTATAATGTAGTAAAGTACACATCTTAATTTAAATATTTTTGTATTATCTTTTTTAGAATACCAATATTTATCGATATTTGTTTCGCTGAGGTCGACATCACTAGTTTTAATACCGGAAACATTCGCTACGGCCGACAGCACCAAAATGGCGAATACCAAACAGGTACAGAAGCACTTTGACGACCGTCAGTCCAGTGTGGTAAATAGTAGAGGTCAGTGAATGACAAGTTGCCATGGTATGCTATAGACATCACAGAATTTATACTAATGATTCACCTGTCAAGTGTTGTGAATTGAAAAATAATTTGATATCCCCTATAACTATACATTAACACAATACTAAACTGTGCAATATACTCAGTACAGCTGACAACAGATGATGAAACAAAATGGATCAAACTTGATGAATAGCTGTTCCCATGAATTTAATATTTAATTTCAACATGAAGATTAATGACACTGAGGCACTGATGTAACTTTAAAATGTTAAAAAATTTCAAAGGTTAGCCACAAACTGACTTATGAATATCTATGTATATAAACCAACTCTGTACGTAATTCCTACATGTGTAAGGAAGGGCTGATTCAAAGTATTAGTTTTAGATCAAGAATAAATATGGCAGTTTTGACATTTTTATATGTCGCAGTAAGGTGATTAATGCCGTGATATATTTAAATCCCTAGGGATATAGCTATGAGAGTGAATTTTTCAGATGAGCGTAGTTGCCCTAATCTGAAATTATAAAAGATAGCGACAGACTCAGGAAAGGCTCGGGCCCGTTTTTGATGAAAACTAAAACTGTATCAGTGTATTTTTTTAATGTAACCAAGAACGGTTTGGCCCCATCAAAAACAGGTAAAGGAACAGAAAGAATATCTGTTCCTTTAAGAAAGAACTACATTAGACCAATGCACACATGTAATACGCCTGATTTGTACGTAGAACGAAGTGTAGCTCTACAAATCTAGTTTCCATATAAAATACTACTCTCATCTATGGGACTCTCAGTCGTCACAATACGACGGCTGGCCATCGCGATCATAAGACCTGCGACTCTCGACGCTCGGGGCGACTCCAGCTGGGATCGGGGCACAAGACTTGTCTGCGTGTCACCGTTTTGACCTGCTTCTTCACTCGCATTACTGCTTCACAGAAACAGGTGGAGCGGTAATCCACCTCCCATTACCCCTCGCTCCATACTATCACAAAATAGATAGATACAGAAGACAATCTAGATACAAAGCGCGCTCGAGCAAAGCACACATAAACACCGCACACGGACACGATATCTCGGCTCAATCGCCTGATCGCACTCGTACAGTTCGGAGCAATGCGCTGACGTGTGTGCGATCGCCTAACGTAGGTATAAGAAGTGATGAGATTAACTTCTGTACCTATCTATTTTGTGATACTATGGTCAAAAGTCAAAACCCGGGCTGGACGCGAGAAGTAACCGCCATCGATCAATTCTGCGAGACCACGGCGGTGGTCCGCCCATGCAGGGCAGACCTCCGTCTCCTGGGCGATCCGCATAACGGTTTCTTCCCGTCAAATCCGACACGGGAACCCTCCGAAACAATCGGATCCGGTGAGGACCTGCGTCAGGCAGAAACGAGTACACCATGGCGCGTAGTAGCTCCTCAAAGAGGGGCCTTACTGTCGCGATAGTGTGTGCCAGGGAGAGTGGAGACGTCGGGAGATGTCGTACGGTGTTCCGCAGGGATCGGTAATAGGACCACCCTTGTGGAACATCGGGTACGACTACATGCTGCGTGGCGACTTCCCTGACGGAGTCAGCGTGGTCTACTACGCAGACGAGACGCTGGCTCTAGCGCAGGAAAAGTCGTAAAGGCCCTCGGAACGCGCCACCATCGGGTTCCCAATTAACGGTAGGAAGAGTTCACATCTGCGTCGGGTCGACGATGAAGTACCTGGGACTAGTCCTCGATAGCCGGTGGAATTTCGTGGAGCATTTCCGACGCCTGGCTCCCAAACTGAACCGGACTGGGGCTGCTCTCAAGCGGCTCCTACCCAAACTTGGGGGTCCAAACGCTTCCTGGCGGAGGCTCTACGCGGGGATCGTTCGGTCCATGGCCAGGGCGCCGGTGTGGGCACCGTCGCTGCAAAAGCGACCGGCGGCCATGCTGAACGCATGCCAGAGGGTCATGGCAATACAGATGGTGCGAGGATACCGCACGATTTTCCGCGAAGCAGCGAACCTTCTTGCTGGCCTACCACCGTGGGATCTGGAGGCAACAGTAATTGCACACATGCACGATATGCGCGTGAAGATGCAACGCCGGGGTGAAAGTCCGCTGCCACGACAGGTTGCGGCATGGCGGACAGAGCTCCGGCGGGGTCTCGTGGTGAAATGGCGTCAGCGACTATCGCAACCCAGTGCTGAATACGCCATAATTAAGGCGGGAAGTCCCCTCTTTGTGGCGGAGGTTCCTGCACCGGCGATCTCTCGCGCCGCGCCTTGGTATAGGCTATGGTCCGGAGCGAGGAGTGGCAGGCGGTGGCCGACTTTTGGGAAGCAGTAATGCTAGCAAAGGAGGAGGCCGACCGCACCAGGCAACGGCAGCGCTCACATCGCCCCAGCTGACGCCGGGATTCCGATCCCGATTTCCGGCCACGATAGGCGCGGGCTTGCGGACTGCGAGCAATGGGTAGCCCGTTGTCCGACCGTCTGGTAACTGTCCGGACCGGGCGGTACACACAATGGTGATACCCGGTCGTCACTTCCCCACGAATCCGGTGCAAGAATCTCTCCTTTCATGCGGAAGGTAAGAACGCCGTTTTGTCTTTCCAGCCACTCTTCAAAGAGGGGACTTACCACCATAACTATGGCATGCACTGGATTGCGATAGTCGCTGGCGGCATTAAACCTTCCTGCCGGAACTCTGTCCGCCATGCCGCGTCTTGACGCGGCAGCGGAGTTTCGCCCCGGGGCATTGCATCTCCATGCGCAGATCGTGCATGCGTGCAAAGACTGTTGCCTCCAAATCCCACTGTGGTAGGCCGGCAAGGAGGTTCGCCGCTCTGCGGGAAACGGTGCGCTGTTCCTGCACCATCCGGAAGGTCATGACCCTCTGATATGCGTTCAGCTTGGCTGCCGGTCGCTTTCGTAACGATGGCGGTACTACCGGCGCTCCATAAAGGGCCATGGCGGCAGGAGGCGTCTGGCCCCCTTGGTTCGGCAGGAGCCACTTGAGGGCAGCCCCAGTCCGATCCAGTTTGGGAGCCAGACATCGGAAGTGCTCTTCAAAATTCCACCGGCTATCGAGGACGAGTCCCAAGTACTTCATCGTCGACCTGACGCCGAAGTGAACTCCTGAAAATTTGATCATGGATGTGCGACCCTAGTGGAATATGTTAAAGGTAAGAGAGATTTATTGTTTGTGTAACATTTTTACTATGTACGCACTTATGTTCTTTACTATTTAGCAATTTGTTGATTGTGCCAAAATATAAATTTAATGTAAATAACTGGTTACTTATAATAATACTGTTTAAATATACTTATATCATGGTTATCTTCTTTATATAAAACAGCATAAACTGCCTATCCCTAGGATCACGGCTTCAAACATCTTACTGTGACATATAAAAAAGCTATCTGGATTTTGAAATTTTGGCTTATTGAATTTTAATCAATAACAGAAGTATGACACAAGCCCCACGGTACAATCACAATTTGAAAACACATGCAGATATTAGTCCCAAAAAAACCATCAAAAATTATTAGCTAAACAATCAGTGACCACAATCAACATAAACTAATACGGAATTCAATATTGACCTGCTTAAGTAGTTCATCATCAGGTTTGACCAAGCTGAACAGTGCGAACCCCAGGGTCCCAAACGTCACCACCCAAAAGGTGGCTTTAATACCAACAGACATCTCACCGCTAGTTTAAATATGCCCTTCGTTTCTCCAAACCGCCTGATCAAGCTCTCTGATTTTGTTCTCAGTAATGGTTTCACCGAGTCCGTAATAACCTTCCAGTACCCAGTTGTGATTCTTGTACATATACAGACGGAAATCTGGAAATTAACATATGAGGAACTTAGTGAATTTTTAAAATTTTTGGTTGTTTAGAGTGATTTGTATAAAAATGACACAAACACAAATGACACAAAAGACAAATTGTATGACAAGTACTTAATCCAACAAATATTGAAAAGTTTGCATCTTTGGTCATTTGTGCATGAATTATACAATAATAGCAAATCAGTTTATAACCTAGATTAATTCATTAAACCCCAAGCGAATGCGTCCGCTCTCGCATTGTCTTTCTCTAATCACAGTATTCGAAAGGTTATCACATAGGAAACTTTCCATTCCAATAAATGACAAGGCTTAAGCTACACGCCCATGTCCAAAAATTGGTGACCGATTTTTTGTAGGAGAAAAATAGAACAAACTGATAGCAATAGTGCAACGCACACGTCCTACAAAAAGTCGGTCAGAAAACAGAACAATGTTACAAATATACAAAATCGGCCCGATTATCTGTCCTACAAAAAGTCTGATGTGGGCGGGCAGTGTTAATGGAAACAGGTTGAATTAGAAATTCAGAAACAGGCTGAATGAACAATAACATGCAACCAGAAGACCAGAATCATGATGAAATATGTTCTGGGCTGAAATAATGAGTGTTATAAACTAATACAACATGTAGAAGTATGAAAACTACCAGAAGACCAGAATCATAAAGGAGTAAAGTTTTCCAAATTCACAAGGACAGTCATTTTTGACAGGCCTGTTGGTCTAGTGGTTAGTGACCCTGACTGCTATGCCGGAGGTCGTGGGTTCAATTCCCACCCAGGACAAATGTTTGTGTGATGAGCACGATTATTTGTTCTGTGTCTGGGTGTAATTTATCTATAATATGTATGTATTTAGAAATATATAAGTATGTTTATCAATGTCTAGTACCCATAACACAAGCTCGGCTTGGCTTGGGACTAGATGGCATTGTGTGATAGTTGTGGAATTTTATTATATTATTATTTGCAAATACCAGGCCTGCAAGTTGTTGTTGCAAGGCACTTTGAGAACCTAGGCACCTTCCACTGAATGTTCAGTAATAAGGTGCTGCTAGCCTACCATGAGGAGCTCCAGCGGATCAATTGACATATTGGGCCCACCCATATGCAAAATACACACATTAACATAGAGTTGTAAACACCAGCCCCGTATAACAGAATAATGTAAAAATTATTTAACATAAATTGATAATAATCAGTAAGCAATGTAGTTAACCAGGATAATATTATTCCATGTGTTATTCCAGGTTATAAACTGAACACAAATAAGCAATGACATTTCAATAAAAAAAAATGATTAATTCTTTTTCTCACTGAGGCCCTAGTGACAATATGTAAGAGAAATCTTTTTCTTTTGTCATATCAATGTTCTTTGAACATAGGAGCTCTAAATTTCTAAATAAAATGTGTAAATATGTGCCGGATACCTATCCCATAGGTCAAACCCACAAGATTTTATCGCTTTCTGCAAGCAGCTTTGGCTCATCCAGGCAGAGGCGAGGCAGTTTAGAAATTTTACGTAATTTTTAATCACTGACACATTTTTCATGACTCTTTGGACCAAATTTTGGTCAGTGGGTCATCTTAGGGGCGGATTTTTTAGTTTATACGTAGACGAAGTCGCGGGCAGAAGTTAGTATTCTCGAAATAATAAGTCTCGAAAAGATGCTTTTCTTACACTATTTCGAAAGACACAAACAAAGATGCAGGGTTTTTGACCTGTCAATTTATTTTAAACAGTGCACATGTTGACATTTAGGATTTTTTCGAGCCAATAAGATATATTTTCATCTCGCCAGATACGTGTAGCGGTAGTGCTAAAGATAAAATTATTTGTTCTAACGATATACATACGTTTAAATATAGCAAAATAAACTAGATTTCGTACTTACTTCTGTCGGTATTCAACTTGTACCAAAGGCCGTAGGATGCGGCAAGCCCAATTCCTTCTATTAACAATGCACCTTTTATGCCCCAAGTAATGTACCGTTTGTACGCAGGCTTTGGAGACTTTGTAAGCATAATAAAGAAATATGTAAAACGAATTGTTTTTCCAGAACCTGTTATATACTGACTTGAATGAAAAATTACTCCATTGGATCAAGAATTTCACCAGCGCAAACGTCTCACTCACACGATGACGTAAGGAAAAGTGCGTTCGGAACTCTAATCCAACGTATTTAAAACAACTATAATCTATTGAAATAAAAAAATCTTATTAACAAAAAAAAAAACACATAAACTATTAATAACTTCCGGTAGTCGTTGTTTCTGGTATTGTTTGTTATTTATTTAACATTGACTACCAAAATTAAAATTAAAATTTCTTCGTAGAGTCTATTGTCTGTGCGATAAAAGAACCGTCGTGGCGTAAAGTGAAAACAACATGTAATGATTTTTAAAGAAAATATTCATAAATCGTTCAACTTCCAATGTTAAGCGATAGATGGCGCTAGTAGTTACATGAACTTTAGGCATTCGTTGTAGACATTAAGTAATAATTTATAATATTAGACTTTATGCATTTGTTTTGTATAAATATATCATAATTGTTAAAATGAAATATTTACTTGCAGTTAATTATTAGATAAACCCTAATGTATATTAGTTAGTCAATTGATGTTACGTACTGTTTACTTTGCTCTGATTGGTCGGTTAGTCGACCGAGTGTTTGTGAAAGTTTGTGGTAGGGAAACGTTTGTAACTGTCATTTTTAGACAGTCAGTCTGCTTTGAGTTGTTGAACAGTGAACATGTCCGACTAATCCGGGTATTTGTAAATGATTGTTAATAGAACGATAAATATGAAATTGTGTTGATCAAAGTGAATAAAATATTTATACAATTTATCCTGAAGTGTTTGATTTATCACATTTCAGAAGTGGGATATGCCTACAAATATGTGCAGTGATAACAGGAAGAGGTTATGTGTACCTAAATTGAAGCTAAATGAGCTCGAGATAATTTTTTTTTTCTTTTTCCCATGTGTGCTAGTGTTACTCCAGACAAGAGGTTATTTGTGCCTAAATTGAAGCTAAATGAACTCGAAATCTATTTTTTAGCCAAGTGTGCCTAGTATTTTAGACAAGTATCATACTCGCCCAAATTTCTTACTGATGGTGACAGGCTCGTGTATTGAATCATTCGATTCCCTTCAAATGTGTGAACTGAGTGGTACTGATATGCGCGTCATGTTCGTAATCGAACGTTGACAGTTAAGACTAAACACCTCTTAAATGCTGGTGATTCATTTTAGTTTCTATATTTTAAATTGGGTTGCTTTTCCTTTATTTAATTTCATCGAATTCGTAGAAAAAATACTAAAATTTACCTATTTTCCATAGCGATAATTGTCATTGTTGCCTCGGATTACTTTGTGTGGTACGATAATTTCCCTTTCGTTTCCCTCGTAACCCCTGTTTTGAGTATATCACAATAATGATAAATGATATACAAAGAATGATAAATGATGAGTGATAAGTGATAAGTGATAAGTGATAAGTGATAAGTGGTAAGTGATAAGTCATAAGTGATCAGTGATCAGTGATAGGTGATCAGTGATAAGTGATCAGTGATAAGTGATCAGTGATAAGTGATCAGTGATAAATGATGAACGATGAACGATGAACGATGAACGATGAAAGATAAATGATAAATAATAAATAATAAATTTATTTATTTATATATGTTAAACGATAAACGATAAATGATAAATAGTAAATGGTTAAAATGATAAACGATAAATGATAAATGTTAAATGATAAATTTATTTATTTATATATGTTAAACGATAAACGATAAATGATAAATAGTAAATGATAAACGATAAATGATAAATGATAAATGATATTTATGTTGTACTGTTGTTTTATGAACTGAATTTCCACCTATGACAAACAATAAACGAATTTGAATTTGAGGGAACAAAATTAAAACTGAGTTTGTATATGTATAACACGATTTAAAAGGCTGTAAATGGAATTTCTCCTCCATAGAGATCTACAATTTGGAATATGTAATTACCGTCAACTTGCTGACTTACTGACTTCTTGGCAATTTAAGAGAGTCTGTAAATGGTTCATTTAAATGTTTTGATTTGATTTCAGTGCTTTGATGAGGCCAAGAGTGTCTTTGATGAGGCCAAGTGTGATTTTGATGAGGCCAAACGTGCCTTTGATGAGGCCGAACGTGCCTTTGATGAAGCTAAGTGTACCTTTGATGAAGACAAGCGTGCCTTTGATGAAGCCAAGCGTGCCTTTGACGAAGCCAAGCGAGCCTTAATAAGACTAAGCGAGCCTTAATGATGGTTCATTAGAAATGTTTTGATTTGATTTCAGTGCTCTGATGAGGCCAAGAGTGTCTTTGATGAGGCCAAGCGTGCCTAAGATGAGACCAAACGTGACTTTGATGAGGCCAAACGTGCCTTTGATGAAGACAAGCGTGCCTTTGATGAAGCCAAGCGTGCCTTTGATGAAGCTAAGCGTGCCTTTGATGAAGCCAAGCGTGCCTTTGATGAAGCCAAGCGTGCCTTTGATGAAGCCAAGCGTGCCTTTGATGAAGCCAAGCGTGCCTTTGACGGAGCCAAGTGAGCCTTAATAAGACCAAGCGAGCCTTAATGAGGGATGAGGCAAGCATGCCTTTGATGAAGCCAAGCGAGCCCATTTGAGGCCAAGTGAGCCATTTGAGGCCAAGTGGGCCATTTGAGGCCAAGTGGGCCATTTGAGGCCATGTGGGCCATTTGAGGCCAAGTGGGCCATTTGAGGCCAAGTGGGCCATTTGAGACAAAATGGGCCATTTGAGGCCAAGTGGGCCATTTGAGGCCAAGTGGGCCATTTGAGGCCAAGTGGGCCATTTGAGGCCAAGTGGGCCATTTGAGGCCAAGTGGGCCATTTGAGGCCAAGTGGGCCATTTGAGGCCAAGTGGGCCATTTGAGGCCAAGTGGGTCAGTCGAGAAGGCCAAGTGGGCCATTTGATTTGGCTAGATGAGCCAATTAAGATTCGGGTTAAGTGTGCCCGGTGCAGATGAAATTATCCTCAAGAGCGTAAGTAACGTATGAATTTACCAATTAATGTGATTTTAGTGTGACTATTTTGGCTTAATGAAGACGTTGTAAATGAATTGAATAATTTATTAAGTTTATTCATATCATTTTCGAACTGTTTATTGAATGAGATTTGAATTTCTGTTATAGTTTTTGAAGATATTATAGGTATAAATTGAATTGAAAGCTATTTTTACACTGTGATTTGATTTTTAAAAAAGATTTTCAAATTAATGATACAAGTTACTATTTCATGTAAATGTTTTAACCACTGATTTCTTATTTTTGAGGACTTGGATTCCGACAAAACTACAGAAGAAAAATTGCCAGTCTAATTGAACAAATGGATAGTTCCTGGTTCAAACAGTACAGACTTGAAGAAAAATGGTGCAAAGAGACGATCTGGAAGGAGTAATACACCACCACGATGCAAGAAGCAAAGGGGTACCTCATGTTGGTCTAAGAAAGTGGTTGAATGATTTTTCAAGGAGGAAAGCGTTACAAGTATCGAGGTTTGAACATACTCATTGGAATATTGTGATACGGGAGTTCCGTCACTTCTGTAAATTTTGAGAGTATTTAAGTTTGATTAGAAACAGTAATTATAATTGATTTGTATTAAGCAAGTAGGATCAGAAACTGACTATAGATTTTGGCTCAAAAATTTGCTAGTGTTACCAAGAGAAAATAGAAAATTCACAAAACCTTGCCAAGTTTTGTAAGTTAGTATTTAGTGACGAAGTGGTAAACCAAACTAAAATGATTTTTCCTAATGAGCAGAAACATGGTCAGTTTCAAGCAGAAATGTTAGCTGGTAATACTTAAGGTGTAACTTATGTGAATATGATTACGACAAATTAATGCTTATAAACGGATAGCATTTAAGTAAAAGAGCTGTAGATTGAAATTTAAACACACGGTATTTATGATAAATCTATTAGGAATTGAGCCAAAGCATTAAATTGTAGACGAGGAAATGAATTTATTACACGTCTTCAATTCTTGTGACGTGTACATACTGTAGCAGAGACTGATTCCATAGATAGAGAACACAATGATATTTATTTTACAAGTAGGATAAAAATATTACTATTACATGACCATAACTAGTTCTCGTCGTCAAGACTGAAATCGAAGCCGGTTCATAAGATGATTATGATACAATGAATGATTTAAATAGAGCTAAATATTACATCGTAATTTATTCGGTTAAGGGAAGATAGATTGAAAATCCATACACTAGAGTAGAGGATCAATTTCAAGGTTTCAAATTAAAATAAAGTTTGACAAACAGTGCGATCCGAACTTCATTATTAGAACCTTTACTTGATACGAAATCGCGCACATATGCTGGGGTCTTAGATTTAGGAGATATATTAGTACAATTAAGCCCTTAGACCCTCTAGCAGAAGAATCACTTTTATTCTAAATGCTTAAATTTCTGTTTTATATTATGCTTTCAAATAATTAATGTAATGAACTCTGACTAAACGAGACGCCACACAACATATTGCAACATGGTGGCTACAGATTAGTGAGTTTCGTTTAACCATTGAGAGTGTAAGATCTAGGACGCGTATGTCGATACCTTAAGCCGTAATACCATGTTTTCTACAGAAATTAAGACGAATCCTCTGTATCTGTTTCTAGTATTGAGACGAGAATTGATTATCAACAATATAAATATCAACTTTTCGAATACTGTGACTAGGGACACAATAGAAAGACAATGAGAGAGCAAATGCCGGCGTTTGCCTGGGGTTTAATGAATCGGATCTAGATTTCAAATTCTTATGGCTGAACCCGATAAAAAACCTAATGACATGAAGTGAATTCAGTGTGCGTAAATAATGAAGACTATACTTTCGAACAAAAAGCTGATCAATTATACTTTATACTCACAGACAGTCTCACATAATTAACATTGACCAATGGATTTGAGTAATTAAGTGTTGGTTATAAAACATATTTGACAGTAGTTTAATATCTTGAATAATAGTGCAATCATGGATTTCTTTTAGATACCTTACCTACTATCAAGAGCTTTTGCGATAGTCATGGTATTGACCTTGTTCTTAACGCTATATCTTGTCTTACGTTGAGCGCGGTTTTGCTAAAATGTATAAACACTATTTTAAATCCCCTAGCAAAAAAAAATGATTACTGACTATGACGAACACCAATGAAACATATGAGACTGCCACAAAACTACTAGGATCAGAGATACTTTAAATGATAAACATTACGAAGTAAAATACGTTAAAAAGTTTAAGATGTGAGGTGAGCACCAATATTTGGGTTAGACTAGCAAAAAGATACTTTCGTTACCAGTAAAATCCCTGCTACTACCTACAGCATAGGTGGTTTAATAAAGATTAGTAGATCTGATTGCAATTATGAGAGTAAAATTGAATTTGCCTCATTTTAAAATCCATAGATCCATTGAAAACAAAAAACAAAAAGTTTTAAGTATAAAATTACTGGAATTACCGGTTTTGGCAAACTGAGGAATAACATTCATAATACATACTTTCCTCCGACCTTATATGATCTCGGATATATAGAAAAGCCTTTGACAAAAAAAATTACACTATTCTTCGTGTGATGAATGTTATAAACATATGACGTGACGATAAAGCAAATAATCAAGACTAAGCCGAATGTAATGATTTTGAATGTAAGACTCAGTTCCTTGTCAAACTGGAATTAAGTTTCATAATTTTAATGAAAATATCCTATCATTTTAATTGTAATCGTGCGTCAGGAGATCGCACGATGTCGGATGGCCGAATGTAATGATTTTTAAAGAAAATATTCATAAATCGTTCAACTTCCAATGTTAAGCGATAGATGGCGCTAGTAGTTACATGAACTTTAGGCATTCGTTGTAGACATTAAGTAATAATTTATAATATTAGACTTTATGCATTTGTTTTGTATAAATATATCATAATTGTTAAAATGAAATATTTACTTGCAGTTAATTATTAGATAAACCCTAATGTATATTAGTTAGTCAATTGATGTTACGTACTGTTTACTTTGCTCTGATTGGTCGGTTAGTCGACCGAGTGTTTGTGAAAGTTTGTGGTAGGGAAACGTTTGTAACTGTCATTTTTAGACAGTCAGTCTGCTTTGAGTTGTTGAACAGTGAACATGTCCGACTAATCCGGGTATTTGTAAATGATTGTTAATAGAACGATAAATATGAAATTGTGTTGATCAAAGTGAATAAAATATTTATACAATTTATCCTGAAGTGTTTGATTTATCACAAACATTAAAGATTTTAAGTAGCAACCCAACCCAGCCATCCGTCAAATGCCAAACGTCATATTATGTTGACAGAGGGTTTATTATTATGTTATTTTATTGTGATTTTTAATTGAAATCTTCAGAAATGTGATAAAAAATTTCACTGAGCTGCAGGGGAACTAATATTTAATATATTACAGTTTTGCCAAAGATAACAAATCGCAAATCACACCAATAGTGAACAAAACAAAGTCACGAACTTGGGAAACATTGGTATGCTGTGTTTTTGGTACGTAACACTTTTATTTTAATGTTTTTAGACTTCTTAGGTGAAGTCCTGTCCCTGTTATCTCCATATATATATAAATTTAACGGAAATTCATTTAAACATGACGATATTTGTTTATTTTGTTTTGGTCAATATTTTCGATGGCTAGTATAAAGAGTATTGATACTTTAAATTTATAATGCATTTTGACTAACTTAGAATATTTCTTTTCAGGCTTGCGTAAGAATACAGTAACTAAAATAAAAAAGAGCAAGTGCGAGTCGGACTCGCGCACTGAAGATTCTGTACAAATTTACCTATGAAATCAATTCCCGAATTGAGTTAGAAAGTTTTTTCGAATTGCAAACAATTTTTTTTTTGTGGCGTATCTACAAATTTACAATTTTCAGATTTTACCCTGTACTTGTTCTATGAGACCTTGATTTATGCCAAATTTCAGGATTCTAGGTCAACGAGATTCACCCTATGAACTTTGATTCCCTTGAGTATCGAAATATATGTTTTTTTGCGACATAAACGGCCGTATCTTTTTTTTTTCGTTAACTCGGAAGTCTGATTTTTTCACAACTTCAAAAGACCGCAGACTTGAGTGTATAGTTTTAATTTTAACTCGATACCTCCAAGCATTCTTGAGTTAAAGGGTCTTAACAGATAAACAGACGGACAACAAAGTGATCCCAAGGATCTTATATACGAGATGGCCCCTTACAGGCTAAATAGATTTTTTACGAAGCAACATTACAAATTCTGAACTGTACTTTATTTTCATAGTCATTAAGTTCATATTTTTCATTGATTAGCAAAAGGGAAAAATGTACTGAGGAAGACAACGAGAAAGTGGTCCCATTTTTACCTTTATATTTAACTAGGGTAACCATAAACTTGCTGTTAGCTGCAATATTTCAGTCACTGATAATAGACCGATCCCAGTCAAAGTGATAGAACCATTTTCGTTGGAACTGGGTAAGTGGTCGTTGGTGGAACCTACCTCGACAGGCAGTACAGCAGTTTCTTCACGCTATTTTCCTTTACCGGTTCGTGTTTGCATTTAAATGTTCATCATCATTACAATCGAAAGACGTCCACTGTTCGACATATGCCTCCCCCAGGTGTCGCCACAATTAACGGTTTGTTACTCATTACGCAAAAACTTTTAAACGGATGAATTTATAACATGGCTTATAACCTATATTTTTGCTAAGTTTCATCACGTGAGCAAGTTCAATAAATAGGCTACTGTACTAATATTATAAATGTGAAAGTTTATGAAGATGGATGGAGGTAATCGTATACATTATATCGGTATCATAAACATTGCAATAATACAGCACATAAATAAGCTATAACTTTGCAGTTTCATTAGGTGAGCAAAAGCAATAGGATAATTTTTATTATAAGGTGAAGCCGCTGGAAGAAGCTAGCCTAACATAGTTTCAAAATATCAAGATTTAACAGTCGCACTATAATGACGTCACAATGTTGCTTACATAACAAAAACGATATTTATCTACAGCAGCGCCCTCAAATCCCACGACGGTTTACTTTCCGCACAGACTCTATCTTTTCTAATCAAATAATCTAATTCTTTATGAAGGCAACACTGGTTGAGTAATCAAGGTTGCAAAGAGATGATCAATGTAGGTATATTGTGAGAATCAGTGAGAATCATATAAAAAGTAGGTATTGCATGTAATATACAGGGTGTGGCGTAAATAGTGGTCCAACGTTAAGGGGTCGATACACCATATTCAGCTATCACATACCACAATATAAAACCACTTTTTACCATAGGTCTCCGAATAAAACTGATCTTTATTTATTTTTTTGAAAAACAACACGTTGCGACACTAATTTGGCTCTAATTTCAAGAAACACCATTATTTTTCCATTTTGTTTTTTACCCGACTGCAAGAAGGGTTATGTTTTTCGCGCGTATCTTGTATGTTTGTATGTATGTAATATTCTTTATTACCTCATATCTTCCAAACCGCTGAACAGATTTTTATAATTAACATATCGTTAGATTCGTCTTGATAACCCAAGTGTTCTTATTTAAGTGACGTTAAAAAAAAAACAACATATCTACTGTGAGATGCTACACGTTAGAGTAAAAAAAAAAAAAATATTAAATTCTGCAATATGGGTGTCAAATTAAAGAACTTTTTAAGAGGATTTCAAAATGGTATGTCACGACCATATTAAAAAAAAATTCAACAGGAAATCTATGTTATTTATTTTGTACTGAGGCGAATGCCTAGGTCGGTTTTTGAACTTTATAGTGATTTTACGTCTAAAATATAGTGAATAAATAGTGATATTTTAATATTAACCTAAAAATGTAAAATAAAAAATTAATTTAAAAAATAAAAAAAAAACCCGACTGCGTAAAAAATTACTTTAAATAAAAATAATCAAGTTCAGTCCACAGTTCAGCAACAGTCGGGACCCATTAAAATAATCTAGACTAAAATAATTCTATCTAATGTGGGTTTTTATTTTTTTAATTTTTTTTTTTATGTATTACTGCTGAACTGTTTTACTATAAACTTAAGGATATTATAGGAAAAATGTGTTTATTTCAAATTTTAACTATAGTCTTCAGATAATCACTAGACTAGACTTTGGGCGCGAATGGTGTAAAAGAAATGTACTACACTGTCGGTGCCCATTATTAAAAAAAAATATGTCCATTAAATTCAGATTCTAATGTGGTATAAAAAAAACTGATATCATGATTTTAAAAAAAAGTTAGGTATTGAGATTTAACTTGAAAAGGAGCTGAATTTGAAAAAAATACACTATTTAATTTAAGTACGTTATCAATGTTGCAAAATATTTTGGACCTAATTTTAAATAATATTTAACATTTATAGCTGCGTGTGTTAGCTGAATACGAATATATGGTATATCGACCCGTTAACGTTGGACCACTATTTACGCCACATCCTGTATATACCAGGATTTTTAATTCGTTTAATTTCCAAGTCGTTTGACTTTTTATACAGACTAGGTATAGCAAAGTTGTTTTTTTTTTTTTTTGACTTTCTTATTTCACACTTATAATAATAATTTGTGTTCTGATAAACTTGTAGCCAGAATAACATAAGTATGTTATGACAAAACTTTTTTAAAAAGAAAATATTTAAATTATCCCAAACACGGCTAGGATACATATTATGAAGTTCCGGCGCCTACCTTCCATCCATCCACCTTCCAGCTCCATGATCAGATCAGTTCAATAATATCATATAGCCAAAGTCCAACTTATGAAAATTCTAATAAGCCCGAATACTTCCTGTGCCTACTTTCTGGCTCCATCATCATCATCAGATCAGTTCGATGTTACCATTCTCAACATGTGAGTGTGAAGTTCTATTGAGCCGCGTACAGACACAGGGCCGAGCCGCCCCTATGTGCGAAGTGTGCGACGCATACAGGCGCCAAGGCGTAAGGGGCGCCAGATGAGATGACGACGAGCCAAGACACCTGCGCAAATTTTTGAAAAGATTTTTGTTAAACATAAGCAAATTTTTTATAGTTGAGTAGCTTATGTACACCAGTATTTAAAATCTCCAAGAAAATATTTATATTTTTTGTTTAATTTAACACTATTAGAATAGGCGTCAGATCGACGATGAAGTACCTGGAACTCGTCCTCGACAGCTGATGGAACTTCGTGGAGCATTTCCGACGTCTGGCTCCCAAACTGAACCGGACTAGGGCTGCTCTCAAGCGGCTCCTGCCCAACCTGGTGGGTCCAGGCCCCAGACGCCTCCTGCCGGAGGCTCTACGCAGGAATCGTTCGGTCCAAGGCCCTTTTTGGGCGCCAGTGTGAGCGCCGTCGCTGAGTCACCAACCGAAGGCCCAGCTGAACGCGTGCCAGAGGGTTATGGCAATACGGATGGTGCGGGGATACCGCACGGTTTCCCGCGAAGCGGCGAGCCTCCTTGCTGGCCTGCCATCATGGGATCTGGAGGCAACAGTCCTTGCACACATGCACGATTTGCGCGTGGAGATACAACGCCGGGGCAAAAGTCCGCTGCCGCGTCAGGTCGCGGTATGGCGTACAGAGTTCCGGCGGGATCTCATGGTGAAATGGCGTCAGCGCTGGGCACGCCACAATTATGGCGGTAAGTCCCCTCTTTGAGGCTTGGCTAAAATGACCTCACGGCATCCTCACATTCCGCATGACGCAGGTTATCACCGGACATGGTAAGTTCGGGAGGTACCTGCACCGAATTCATGCGGAAGTGACGTTAGGTCGCCACTGTGTGGAATGCCCGGAGGACACAGTGGAGCACACAGTAGAGGTGTACCCGCGTGGGCAGAGCATCGCCGTGTCCTCGTGGGAGCGATCGGCGGCGGCGATCTCTCGCGCCAGACCTTGGTACAGGCCATGGTCCGGAGCGAGGAGGTGTGGCAGGCGGTCGCCTCCTTCTGCGAAGCATTAGTGCCAGCAAAGGAGGAGGCCGTCCGAATCAGGCAACGGCGCTCCCGATTTCTGGCCACCGTAGGCGCGGGCATGCGGACGGCGAGCAATGGGTAGCTCGCTGTCCGACTGTTCGGTTACTTTCCGGACCGAGCCCAAGTCGTCGACGTTGGGTTCTTTAAAAAAACTGGTTACCAGAATCTAAGACTTAAGAAAAAAGAAGTAGGAACGTCATAAAAATACTACTAAAATAGGCAGTGTTCCTATGAAGGTATTCAAAGCGATTCTTTTGTGTCTGCCGTATCTGTCTATTTTCGCCGCAAACGGAAGATATAATTAGTTGATTAATTACAACGACGCGTCATGTTTAATTTTTATGTGCATTAGCCTCCTTGCCAACTTGCCACCATGGGATGTAGAGGCAACAGTCCTTGCATCCATGCACGATTTGCGCATGGAGATATAAAGCTGCCAGCGGCACTCCGCGGACAGAGTTTCGGCGGGATCTCATCGTGAATATGATGACAGCGATTGTCACAACCCAATGCTGGGCACCAAATAATTATGGCGGTAAGTCCTCTATTGGAAGAGTGGCTGGTATGACGTCACGCCGTCCTCACCTTCTGCATACCAGATTGCTGTTCCAGATTATTTTAGTTGAGGAATGCGTGACGAAACATTCGCGACACACGCCTCGCGATGTCTGTACGCGGCCTTGGCCTTTTCTGGTCTTCTTTATCAATTCCACTTCACCAAGTGTTACTTTTTGTCTATCAATGTTTGTGATAAATAATCTAGTTACTTAACTAAGGTAGTTGCCTAGAAACAGCAAGTAAGGCCCTTCGTATAATACCTACACATGGCTATGCAAATGTTGAATAGATATATGTACCGGCACGAATCTTGAGCGCTCGGCGTCAGAGTTGGGATCGCTTTGCGCATTCCATACATTGGCGAGCCAATCGTCGTCGTTGTTAGACACATGCAGCTAGCGCAGGGACCGAATCACGAGTGACGTCTACTTTACGACACGATGGCGCGGCGAACCAATCACTGACATTCCCCGCCCCTGCGTCTCACTTCATACCACTAAATAGACCCGTTATTTGACTTTTGCGCAACTTGAAGCCAGCGCTCAAGATCCGTGCCGGTGTCTGTACTTATTAAAGAATGTTGTAGGTAAACTTATGTTGCGAATATCTGGTAGTTAGCTCACTGTCCGTTCATCAGGAATGTTCATCAGGGCCGTAGGTAACCGTAATCTAAACTATTGGATATCCGGAATGAAAAAATATCCGTAAGAGTGCATAACAGATATAAAAGTTTTGGATAGTGTCGGATAAGGGCGGAGTCAAATGACAAGTATTTATTTATTTTTTCTTGTCGCCCAGCCAAACGAATGATAATCTAGACTCAAAAATCAAATCTTGCTATTTGTATTCCGCTTTTATAGTTTTAAAATTCTAATATCCGTAACTGAAAATATCCGCAACCAGTGAATAATCCGAAACAAATCCGGAACCGGTATAATATTATTCCTATACCTGTATATTATCATGAACTCATACTATCGATTTTGGTTCCGTAAGTGACCGCTAGAGGCGCTGTAAACAAACACAATACAAATTACGTAGAATCGAGTATCGACAAATGCTATTGCTTTAAACTCATGGTAGAGGCACTGATCCGAAATTTCATATCAGTAATATCTCTGCTGTCAACACAATATCAATATTATTGATTCGCAAGAAGCGAGTTGTCTATTCTGTCAATGTCCGCTGTAGGCGTAGTGGTAACAAGGCTCACAAAACTTAATTTACTTACCTGCAATATGTCGAACGAACGATGAAACCATTACTTTGGCTTACTATCTTTATCGAAATCTTCTTATTATGACATACTAGCTTCATCCCTATACAAGGTGTAAGGGACAGCCCTCCACAAACTTCAAGGGCTTGCTCAGTAGACGAAACTGAACAACCTTCCACAAAAATTTTTTTCAGGAAACGAAAAAAAAAATCGACCTCGCCATACAAATTGTCCAATCAAGTTTATCATTTTGTATGGTGAGGCTGATTTTTTTTTTCGTTTCCTGAAAAGAAATTTTTGTGGAAGGTTGTTCAGTTTCGTCTACTGAACAAGCCCTTAAAGTTTTTTACACCTTTCGTTTAAATAGTTTTAGTAGGTACCATGTAGTAATAAAGTGGTCTTAGATCTATCATAATTTTTATTATTACTTCGTTATCTACTTTATTGATTAAATTATTACATTTTTTGAACGAACTATTCTGCTTCTTCTTCTTCTTCTTCCTCCGGCATTTCTTCTGATGTTTCATCTTCACACGCTTCTTGACAAGCTTGCGTTTCCGTGATTGGCTCCTTCAAACACTCGGGTGTAGGGGCCTGACATAAGACATGTAAACAATTAATTTAGTATGGTAATAGTCGATATCGTTGAGGGTGACCAAGGTAGTAAATAGTTAAGAGCCTATAGTTACTACATGTGATATTCATCAACCCGCACAGGGCCTGCGTGGTGGATCGTGGATTACGGCCCGTTCCCTCCCTAAAAAGGAGGCCTGAGTTCCAGCAGTGGAAACATTAGAAAGGCTGATGATGAAGGGCCTAGCATAGGGTCCAGCTCTACCACAAGCTCTTAACGCGATCCATTTTACGACCCAAACTGAATTGTTAAAGGCATATATCCCTCTTCCTCGCTCGCATGTCATGGTAAGCTCCCTGTCATCCAAAGGAGGTTCTAAAGTATTATATAAGCCCACAAATTTAAAATCGGTATATTGAGTTTTTTTTTTTGCATTTTGAATGTTAGCGTCAACTACTTAAGTATTATGTTTATTAAAATATGATTTACGATTGTATAGTTATCGCCACGGATCTTGAGCGCTTGGCGTCAGAGTGGGGATCGCTATGCGCATTCCATACATTGACGAGCCAATCGTCGTCGTTGTTAGATATATGCAGCAAGTGCAGGGAACGAATCACGAGTGACGTCTATAACACGATGGCGCGGCGTGTCAATCGCTGACATTCCCCGCCCCCGCGTCTCACGTCGCACCACTTAAGAGACCGAATATTTGACTTCTGCGCAACTTAAAGCCAGCGCTCAAGATCCGTGGCGATAACTATAACGTGTAATTTATTAATGGAATAATCGTTAAAATCATCAATATCTCTCAGTTCAGCCAACCCTATTGAATGACATGCATGAAATAGTCATTCATTTAAATTTTGCACGAAATATGATTAATTCTGTAAATAAAAACAAGCCGACGAACGGCGAGTATCCACCCTAATGTTGTTGAAACCTCTACGATCCGGACCAAGCGTTTCGCTTCGTCGTTTATACCACGTACATCGAGGGACTGGAACAATTTGCCTGCTGCGGTCTTCCCGTCTGATTATAATTTAGGTGTCTTTAAGGCAAGAGTGAATAGGCTCTTAATAAACTAGTGCGTCTCACCATCAACGGTTGCATCACTGCTTACCATCAGGTGGGATCGCAGTCAAGCACTAGTTTATACAAATTAATAAAAAAAAAAAAAAAAAAAAAAAATACGTGGTACGGTCTCAAATCATATTTTAATCAATTCAACTTGACTGCAAAATGCAAAACTTAACAAAATTTAAATTTCGCCTGTTACCCTGGAGCAGCCTGGAGCATCCTCCTTGCATAACGTAAGGATTCTAACAATAACTCCAAGGAACTACTGCATATTCCAATACTCACCCCAATATGCTCTCGGAACCGGATCTGGTAGCCATCAACCGTATTATCAATACACTCGCCGGAGCACTCCTGCCAGTCTCCCCACGGAGTCATGGGGCATTCAGGCGGCGATTCTGGGTCCACTGGAGGTGGCTCCTCACTGTTCCAAATAAACAAACATAAAGCCACATAAAGGTCATTATAATAGCTTGGCTCCATTCGCAATAACAAACATTTTTTACGGATGACATTAAAAGCAAAAAAGTGGTTGCAATACCAACTGTTTACTGCAGCTGCCATTTGTCATGTCACTAACGCAATAGAAGTCAAAATTGGTTGAACGACAGCGAAAGAAGTTTTGTTTAAATATCCAATTTGATTGCGAATGGAGTTTACTTGGTTAGGAAAACTCGTGACTAAATAATAACAGTCGCATGGGTCGATGTCCAAGGTTAAGCAACTCTTGCCTAGGTCGTCCTGTGCTAGATGATGATCTTACATACTTATTTACTTAGAGATTCTTCCGATACAACCACATGTACAACTTTGTCGCAGTGGAACCTACCTAGTAGTGGTTGTCGGTGGAGTTGGTTGTCGGTAGATAGTTTTATTTTGCTCTTCGCCTTCGTCTCCGCTATCATCACCTCCGGTTTCCCCGCCATCGTCACCGTCATCGCCACCTGCTGTAAAAGAAGATCATCATCCCATTATTAAAAGTCAATTGTAACCATTTAAACACTCCAGGGTAGTGTGGTACCTCCTGGAACGGGAGAAGTTTTTCAATAAAAAAACGGGAGTTTGGTTTTAGGAGAACCAAGGTTACAGACACAGCCTAAAGAATCGCCAAACTTAAGTGGCAGTGGGCAGGGTACATTACTTGCAGACCGGATAGTCAATGGGAACGAAAGGTTCTGGAATGGCGACCCTATACCGGAAGGCGCAATGTTGGAAGGTCTCCCAAAAGGTGGACCGATGGATGCGAGACGCACATGACTGGTTATTATGGCGACACTTGGGGGAGGCCTAAGTCCAACAGTGGACGTCTTTCGGCTGAAATGATGATGATGATAATGGTCCGTACAACAAACAAGTTGATAATTATGTTATTACTAACTTTCTTCCTCAGGAACAGCTGTAGCTACTGTGCAGTTAGGATTATAATAAGTCCGTATCAACTGGAACACCAATCTGGCAAAAGGCTTCACAAGTTCTTTGGGGACATCAGCATCTATAATCGCAGAAGAAATCGGCTGCGCTGGTGCTGTCGCCTCATTTGAAGACTGAAATGGAATGAAAGGATTTAAAAAAATTGTTGCTTTATGCTTAGTCTTGTTGCTTACAAAAATGTTACCACTCTCTGGTGGGAGTTCATCCGGGCTTGTTTAGAATCCAATATTACTAGGAAGGCAGATAAGCAGTCGACATCTTACAAATGTCTGACCTATACCCCTGTGACTTAAGAGGGTTTACGGTACGTATACCTATAAATTGATGGATAAATCGATGGATGTCAGATACTTGGGGGAGGCCTATGGCCAGCAGTGGACGTCTATCGACTGAAATTATAACGATGACCTATAAAGTATTACATCGCATCCAATGCTACAAGCAGCGCACTATTAAATAAAAGGAATGTTTACGTACGTCGAATTTCTTTCCACTGTCCGTTCCAGCATCCATTGGGTACAAATTGAAGACGACTTTTTCTGCCCACTTGTTAGTCTTGGTATCACAGAGTTCTAAGTTGGCTACTCCAAGGAACCAATCCGGAGAAGGCAAGATGGCAGTGACTAGGGATACCATGTGATGCTTCCTGCTCGTCCTGAAGGTGGACATAGTCTTCATATTTGTGTTCGCTGGTGCAGTCGCCTTTATGATCGTTCTGATGTTGGTACCTAGCTGTGAACAAAATTGTGAATAAAATAAAACTTTTTAAAGTGGTTGAGCGATTGGCTGCTGCGCTACCGGTTGCGGGTTCAATTCCCGCACGGAACAAATATTTGTATGGCTTACAAATAGGTACGTGTTCCGGGTTTGGGTGTGTATGTTTGTTAATGAAAACCCATGATAAAGGAATAGTTCTTAGTGTGGAGCAACGTAATTAAAAGTAAAATATGCTTTTTAGGGTTCCGTAGCCAAATGGCAAAAAACGGAACCCTTATAGATTCGTCATGTCTGTCTGTCTGTCCGTCCGTATGTCACAGCCACTTTTTTTCCAAAACTATAAGAGCTATACTGTTGAAACTTAGTAAGTAGATGTATTCTGTGAACCGCTTTAAGATTTTCACACAAAAATAGAAAAAGAGCAATAAATTTTGGGGGTCCCCATACTTAGAACTGAAACTCAAAATTTTTTTTTTTCATCAAACCCATACGTGTGGGATATCTATGGATAGGCCTTCAAAAATGATATTGAGGTTTCTAATATCATTTTTTTCTAAATTGAATAGTTTACGCGAGAGACACTTCCAAAGTGTTAACTTTTTGAATGTCTTAAGTTACACAGTTCGACATAAGCCATTGTCTTTCTATTGTGTCTCTAATTACGGCATTCGAAGAGTTAAATGTGTGTGTGTGTCCCTGTAACTTCTAAAATAAGAGAATGATAAAACTAAAAAAAATATATGACGTACATTACCATGTAAACTACCAACGAAAATTGGTTTGAACGAGATCTAGTAAGTAGTTTTTTTTAATATCTAAAAAAATACACTATTATTAAAACATCGATCAAAGTTACAACGAACTACAAGAACTTTTATATTTTTTTTTTATTTATTTATTTATTGCCAATTTACACTAACAGTTTAACACCACACATATAAATTATAGGCCACATTAATAATAATTTAAAAACATTAACATAATAAACATAAAAGTAATGAAAAAGTAATAGTAATTAAGAAAACAATGTCAAAAATAATAACAATAATGAAAGTAATGTAAAAAAAAAAAAATAGGAATAATAATGGAAACCATGTCATAAAAAATAATTAAAATCATGTCAAAGATAATAAAATATATTATGTTACTAGCTGCTACAGAACCCTCCATGGGCGAGTCCGACTCGCACTTGGCCGGTTTTTTATTCCTCAGTAAAACTTTTCATTTGATACCCATATTATGCTGCTATTGTGCTTATAAAATAACTGGTTCGCCTTTTTTCGGAGTCTGCCAAATTGCATTAATATTCATTTATCATTAAGCTAACCGTAATTTCCCTCGATAGCTAATTAAACTAATTACCTCACGATAAATCTCGACCTCCAAATTAGTGGAGTTTCCTTGTTCAGCTAGGAGCTGCAGACCCTCTCTGGCTTCGGAGTTGTACTTGAACAGAGTGAAGTCCTTGCTGTGTGAAGCTCCTACGACGTCGCTGAACCTTGGTACCAGCCCCGCAGGAGGATACATCCTAGGATGCGTATTGTAGGACCACATACCTTCGAATGTCAGCTGTAGGAAAATGGAAAACATTTAGTAAGTGAATCAATTGGTAAATTCGTCATTTTGGTCGAAATTTCGCTTTGTGTCATACTACAAGATATCCTTCGGAAAGCTGATCCAGCGAGCTTTAAAAGTCTTCTCAATTAAATTTTGTAACAAAAACTGCCAGGGATGTTATGAATACTTAATTTTAAATCTGGATACGGATTCAGATACTACGATTTTTTTCCGATTATCCACTTGTTTCGGATAGCTTCGATTACGAAAAATATAATAGAATATTAAAATTTTAAGTTAAATAGACTAGCAAGATTTGACTATTATTTCTATCTAGATATCATTTGTTTTTTACAATCAGTCATAACTGAATAAAACACTATCCGATTTTTTTTAATCAGGTTTCAGTTACGATTACGGATAGTTATTTTATTTTGTCCTCCTACAAGATTCGATGGAGCGATGTCCTGGTGAAGGTCGTGGGAAGCCGATCGATGGATGCGAGACGCATAGGACCGGTCTTTATGGCGACACTTCGCGGAGGCCGTGGACATCTTTCAGCTGAAATGATGACAATGATGATCCGATGGTTTCGGTTACGGATACAGAGCTCCATAACATCCCTGATAACAACCCCACCCATTGCATACCTTGTACCTCGCATCCTCGCAAACTTGGCAGTTGTAATTTTCCTTCGGCTGCATGTCATCAGCCTTCCTTCGATCCTCACAGATGCGTTTGGACAGCGGCCCCTCGTAGCTGTACCAGACATCTGGCTTCACAGCCACCACCGCAAAAATTGTCACACATTTGTTGTCTTTCTCTGGTGCCGTCCATTTTGCCTGACACGAGACAATTTAATGTGTTTTAGAAACTGTACGCTGAGTGCGAGTTGTTTTTACGTTATCGCGATCGAAACGTTTACCGCTTTTGGCTCTCTGATTAGTTAAGGAACTTGGAGCGGGCCAATCGGAATGCCGATGACCGAACGTCATAAATGTTTCGATCGCGTTAACGAAATTCGCATTTGGCTAGTTTTGACTCTGAAGTTATCCTGTAACGTTTGTACCACTTGAAATTGCAATCAAGTGCATCCAAAGCAAGAATTTGATAGAAAACTCGACTTTCCTTAGTAATTTGACAACCCACAGTGGATTGCCAAAACTTAAGCATGAATTAATGTCACATATCTGTACCTCAGAGGTAAACAACAGTATGTGCCAAAAAGTAAATTTTACAGGAGAGGCAAAAACGCGCGGATAGTAACTTTAAATGTATTTTTAACATAATTGCTTTAAAGATATTGAAACAAACTCAGTTGTATTTTTTATAATTATTAGATAGAATTATTATGTATTATGTACACATAATTACAATAAAGTTTAGAACAACATGCGTGTAAAGCTGGGGAGTGAACAATCTTATCATCATTTTAAGTCCTATACCCGATATGTTTTTGTCATAAACGATTGGATATTTCTCTTCCTAGATGTCGTAGGACTTGATGACCTATACCATTACGTAGAACTGATTCTTACGATTTTAACAGTGCAAAAAAAAAATATTTTCAAAAAAGTGGAGTTACTATTGTTTACCTCTGAGGTACAGATATATTGTTACGCCATTAAACGTGAACCCGCCATATCTCCGAGAAAATAAAGAGTAGCACGTAATAATTAAAACGCATTGCTGTTCGAAAGGTCTAGAATGGTTGTACGTAGCCAGCCTTAGAAAAATCTCGAAACATCCACAAAGTACTTACAACTAGTGGGTAGGCATTTATCTAGGATGAGGGAAATGATACTCTCCGACGTTAACAATAGAGTCGAAATTCGCATGAAAGTGACTCTTATTACCACGAGTAATAAAAATGATTTATGACTTCGAGAAGCGATTCAATTGTTCTGGAATTCTGGATCGTTCGTGGGAAGTCGGTATCTAGAATTTTCTTGGCTCCGCATATAAATACGAGCCCCCGGCCGGAAGCGAGTCAGTTGTGATTTCGACTGCGATCAAGAGCGAACTACCCTAGTACTTGAAGTGATTTTATCTAACGACCTAAGCGATAGTGTAACGGTACTCTAGTGTTAATTGCGATTCGGATTATTGTTGACTGGACTATTTTGTTATTGTTAGTGGTGAATAAAGTTGTCTCTTAGTAAATCGGCATTTGATTACCCACGTACGTAATAACTGGTGTCAGAAGTGAAATGCCATTACCACAGAGGGACGACGAACAGCGACCACGAACAAGGAGGCAAATGGAGATGGATGCTACGCGTCATCGTATGGAGGAGGAAGATCAGGCTGGTATGGGAGCAACAGCAGCTGCTGAGGCGCCAACGGGACAAGCCTCGGAAATGAGCCTCGCTGCGTTGTTGGCCGCCATGCAAGCTAGTATGGAGGCTAACCAGCGTAAGCTCCAGGATCTAATCACGGCTAACCAAGAAGAAGCTCGCCGCGAACAGGAAGCCGCTCGCCGCGAACAGGAAGCCGCTCGCCGCGATCAGGAGGCTAAGCAGAACTTGATCCTCGATAAAATCGACCACGGCCTCGTCACGTTGGGCGAGAAGGTAAAGAATCTCACCTTGGAGGTCAAGAAGGTTTCCGCCCGAGCTGATAGCCTCGAAACAAGAATTAATGGCTACGAATATCGCCTGCTGGACATCAACAAAAAAATCGTCAAGCTCGAAGCACGCGAACCCGTTGCTGTTGGCTCACCATCGCACACTCCCTGTACATGCGCCGCAAAATTTGATGTGCCGCATTTTGATGGCACGTCTTCCTGGACGGCATTCAAATACCAATTCGAAACATTAGTTAAGATAAACCGCTGGGATGATGAGCAGTCTTTCGCTGCATTAACTTTGGCTCTACGAGGGGACGCCCTGCTGGTCCTAGAGAACCTCCCTGCGGACGGCAGGACATTGGAGCGTCTTATGGAGGGACTGGACACTCGTTACGGAGACAAGCACCTCGAGCACGTTTTCCGCGCGCAGTTACGCGACAGAACGCAGAGGTCGAACGAGAGCCTCCAGCAGTGGGGAGTCGAGGTTGAACGGCTGGTCCGGCGTGCATACAGGTCAATGACACCAGAGACGGTGGAAGTAAATCTGGTGCAAGCATTCATCGACGGTCTACGGGATACAGAAGTAAGGGCTACGGTGCGACTCGGACACCACCAAACTCTGAAGAGTGCGATAGCTCACGCTTTGGAAGTGGAAGCGGTACGAAAAGATTCTCGTACGCACAGAGTACGGGAAGTAGTGGTCTCGCCTTCAGTGCAACCACGTCACCGAGAAGTAGTGGCTTTTTCTCCAGCACAGTCCCGCTATATTCCAACGTGTTACGGGTGCAGAGAAAAAGGACACATTCGTACCGATTGTCCTAAGAAAAAGAGGGAAAGTGTGGACTCCGGAACTCAAGTCAACGAGGAGTCGTTAAACTAAATGTCGCCAGGGCCGCGGGGCGGGTGCTGGCTGGTCAACTGAAGGCCCCAACCATCACCATCAATCAAGTACTCAATGGAAAAGGGCATAACAATGCTGACGCCCTGTCAAGACGTCCATGTAATGAGGACTGCAGACACCGCCAGCAGAATGAAGCCCGAGAACACGTTAATTTAATTAGGGCTGAAGGCAACTTCAAGAAGTCCCAGGAAGAAGATGACGATATCCGACCTATACTGGACTGGAAGCGTAGCGGAACTAGGCCCCAGTGGAGTGAAGTATCGTCACACAGTCCCGTAACTAAGAGCTACTGGGCACAGTGGGACAGTTTAGTCCTAGAAAATGATGTGCTTTGTAGGAAATGGGAATCGAACGATGGCAAGGAGGTGACCACACAAGTGATAGTACCACGATGTGAAGTAGTCCCCCTGCTACAGGAAATACACGATGGTGCTTCTGGAGGACACCTGGGCATCAAGAAAACTCTACTGAAAGTGAGGCAGCGGTATTACTGGCTCAATTGTAGAGATGACATAGAGCAATGGTGTCGGAAATGTACAGCGTGCGCATCTGTGAAAGGACCACAGACTAGGAGCAGGGGCAGGCTTCAGCTGTACAATGTGGGAGCCCCATGGGAACGCATCGCTATCGACGTCGCTGGACCTTTTCCAGTTACAAATGACGGAAACAAGTACATAGTGGTGATCCAGGACTATTTCACAAAGTGGCCCGAAGTCTTCGCCATACCCAATCAGGAAGCGACGACAGTGGCGAAGAAGGTGGTCGAAGAAGTAGTATGTCGGTATGGCGCACCTTTGGAAATCCATTCCGATCAAGGCCGTAACTTCGAATCTGCGCTGTTCCAGGAAATGTGTACACTTCTGGGAATTTATAAGACACGCACAACACCTGCGCACCCTCAGTCGGACGGAATGGTGGAAAGGTTTAACCAAACCCTGGAGAATCACCTGGCTAAGGTGGTCGATGACCATCAGAAGGACTGGGACCGGTATATTCCACTATTTCTGATGTCTTACCGATCGGCAGTGCATGATAGCACGGGACATACCCCAGCAAGAGTGAATTTCGGCAGGGAGATGAGACTTCCAGTCGATGCCATAACTGGCGTGCCACCTGACAAGACTAAGCCAGTTACGGACTACGTAAGTGACCTTCAAGATCAATTGGACGAAGTGCATAAACGAGTTCGTGAGAATAGCATGAACACCAGCGTAAAAATGAAAACTAGATACGACCGTAATGCCAATGCCAAGGGATTTGAGGAAGGTACACTGGTCTGGCTCCACAACCCGCTTCGACGGAAAGGGAAGTCGCCGAAACTCCAAGCTCGATGGGAGGGACCTTACACCGTGTTAAAAAGGATTAATGACGTGACCTACCGCATCAAGAAAGGGCTAAGAGGGAAACCCAAGGTTGTCCATGTGGATAGATTGGCGCCGTATCACGGATCTAATAATGCTCGGGACGAGCATGACTAAGAGGGGGGCACTGTTACGCCATTAAACGTGAACCCGCCATATCTCCGAGAAAATAAAGAGTAGCACGTAATAATTAAAACGCATTGCTGTTCGAAAGGTCTAGAATGGTTGTACGTAGCCAGCCTTAGAAAAATCTCGAAACATCCACAAAGTACTTACAACTAGTGGGTAGGCATTTATCTAGGATGAGGGAAATGATACTCTCCGACGTTAACAATAGAGTCGAAATTCGCATGAAAGTGACTCTTATTACCACGAGTAATAAAAATGATTTATGACTTCGAGAAGCGATTCAATTGTTCTGGAATTCTGGATCGTTCGTGGGAAGTCGGTATCTAGAATTTTCTTGGCTCCGCATATAAATACGAGCCCCCGGCCGGAAGCGAGTCAGTTGTGATTTCGACTGCGATCAAGAGCGAACTACCCTAGTACTTGAAGTGATTTTATCTAACGACCTAAGCGATAGTGTAACGGTACTCTAGTGTTAATTGCGATTCGGATTATTGTTGACTGGACTATTTTGTTATTGTTAGTGGTGAATAAAGTTGTCTCTTAGTAAATCGGCATTTGATTACCCACGTACGTAACAATATAATAGAGGCCATCGTCTTCGTCATCCTCCGTCAGGAAGGTAGCTTTATACCTAGTGCCAAGTGAGTCGTTTGGAGAGTGGTAAAGTAGAACCACTGGCCTGCCACGTAAATAGGGCAGTTTCCAGGGCCAAAATAATTACATTTTATTTAGTTCGTATTTTAGATTGTAAAAAAATATTGGACACGTAAGTATTTTTTCTCTTTTCGATACAAAAAATAACAAAGATATAGCCCATTAAAGTTACGTGTGACGTCACTCCGTGCGATAAAATGCAGCACGGCGTGACGTTACACGTAACTTTAATGGGCTATATCTTTGTCATTTTTGGTTTAATTTACAAATAAAAAAATACATGTCCCTTATTTTTGAATAATCTAAAAGACGGACTAATTACATTTTTTACGGCAAGTAGTCTATTATAGAATGGTCTACTATCTACTTTATTATTTATCAGGCGACTTACTGGGCTAGGCGTCAAGCAAGCCGCTTGTCACAGCGTTTTTGGCCTTATCTTAATTCAGCGGCAAAGTTTTCATAACGACTCACCTCAACCATAGTCTTGGGCGTGATATCGGACTGTATGACCGTATTGTTGCAGGTGGAAAGTGAGATGGTGTTATTAGAAAATCGCATAGGTTCCAGTTTCCCAGGACTAAGCAGGAGAGGCTTCCTCGGGTTGTTCTTGTTCTCCATTTTGTCTTCTTGAAGGGATATCGTAAACGCGATGAAAGAGGATATCCCATCACGTGAAGATAGTCGGACTGTGAAATAAATAATAGAAAGAACCAGACTTTATTATACATACTTGTGCTGCTATTTAACCAACTTAATATACTCACTCATTACATTCACAAGTGATTCAATGCGTTATTAAGGGCATTAGGTCCACCTTTGCTACTAACAATTCCTATGAGTGTGCATAAGTGAAGAATATGGATAGGTAGCAGATAGAGGTTGCAATATTCGAATATTCTTACCAAATTTATATTCGAATAGTAAATAAATATATATTCGAATACTACTAAAAAAAAATACTAGTCAGTCTATGTTAGTAGAATTACGCACTGTGGTAATTTTCGATATTATAGTTGATAAATCTGATTTAATTCTGAATTATTATTGATGAATCTGCCTTATTAGTGTAATATTGCATATAAAAATGATGCCGCAATATCTTTACGACACTTTTGCATTTGTGATACTTTTAGATCTTATGATTAACGAGTTTAAGACTTTCAAAGTTTGGGATTTTTATAATTGTTTTAACATTGCATTATAATCGTGTGATTTATAAGAACACAAGTTTTCTATAATGTTTAAGAATTTGATAATTTTTAATTTTTATTTTTGTATCTAATCACCGAGTGCATATTGTTTGAAGATAAATGATGATTCTATTCGTGTTGTTATGTTACATTATTTACAATTTATAAATTAGAATGCATCGCATTTGTTATTCGTAATTACAAAATTTTGAGTGACCATTGACATTTTTTTGTTTATTTTTTTTATCAGTAATTTGTTTTATAATTGACGAGCTTTAAACTTAAGATAGGACAACATGGCGAAATATAGTCCACAAGAAAGTTATTCGCCGAGGTTACGAACTCACGACCATCAGCATTAAGGATAAACGACGCAAAGAGGAGGAGACTTCTTAATTTGGAGACTTTTTAATTCCATAATTGTTTCAAATTTTGATGAATCTACACTTATTATTAACTTACTACTTAAGAGGTAAAGTTTGTTTTTATGTTTTTTGTATGTGTATCTACCTTGAAAGTGGCGCCAGTGACTGAAAAGTTGAAAGGTAATCGGTTGTCTTGGTATGGTCATGTGAAGAGGAGGGATAAAGCGCATATTACTAAAAAAGTTCTGAGTATACATGTAGAGAGGGAGAGGAAGGCCGAAAAAAAGATGGATGGATTGTGTGAGAAGTGATATGAAAGAAAAGGGAGTTAGTGATAGTTTGACGGGTGACAGGATCACAGGACTGAATGGAAGAAGAAAACGTGTTGCGCTGACCCCAATTAATATGGGATAAGGGCAGGAAGAAGAAGTATGTGTATCTACGAGTGTGTATGCCAAATAAAATAATTTTTCTTTCTTTCTTTCTTTTTGTTTGTAGGAGTTAATCTCTAAAAGTAGTGGTCAGATTGCTAAAATTTTTTTACCGATAGATGGTTACTTTATTTCTGAGTGACATAGGCTATATTTTGTGTACGCGGGTAAAGTCGCGGGCAAAAGCTAGTAATTAAATACGACTTTGATGTCGTATTTTTTATAGTAAGAATGTTATATGGTAGATTTTTTTTTGCCAAGAGGATTGAGGTAATAACAAAGAATGATTTTTGAAAAATCTAAAATTATTTATTTAATTAAATTCAAAAAACGGATTTTCCCAACATCGTGTCTGTTAATATGCTATTTTGCAGACTAAATTGCAGTTTAAGACGATTTTTACTGCATTTTAATTTGCATCTTCAACCGATTGTACATGTAGTACCTAACTGTAGTTAGTAACAAATTTGAAATCTAATATGTAGTGTAGGGATTTATAAAACAAACACGACATTTTTGTATGTAAATTAAAACCTTAATTTTTTAATAATTTTAGCTAATTCAAACTTTTTCGTACGACGTACGTAACGTAACAGCTTTTACTGTATTTTAGTGTATTATAATATAATGCATTTCGGCATACGATGTTGAGTTAATGCGTTAGTAAATTTGTTTTTTCTGCCAAGTAAATCGTCGAATCATAAACTGGATTACACGAACTGTTCCTTATAGTAAACCCGTTCAAATTCAATATTTAATTAAAAAACGTAAAAAAAAAAACCTGTTACTGCGTTTTAGTGCCTGCACGGCAGTATTGTGCTAGGTTTACTAATGTCTATAAAAATATAGTTCCTAAAGCAATAAAAGCTGATATTTTGAGTGTTTTATTTTTTGTATTTTGTAAATATTCGAATAATATTCGAATAGCACTGAAAAAATATTCGAATATTCGAAAATCAAAACTATCGAATATTTGCAATCTCTAGTAGCAGATCGAAGACATTAAATATATACTTCTTTAAATCTCTTTGTAGCAGATTGATATGATTTCAGCGTCTTCACTGCTAAATATTTGACTTATTGAATTTAACAAAAATGGACATTCTTTAGACTGAGACATGCAAAATCGGTAGTTAGTGCGAGTTTGTTTTAATAAGGTTTTAATGTTAACGCAATCGGCACGTTTACGACGTTCGGCGCACCGATTGGCCCGCTCCAAGCTCTTAACCAATCAGCAGTCCTAACCAAGTTACGACCGTTTCGTTTTGAAGCTCTTTCTACAGTCGGTAACGCCTCTTTTTTTTGACGTGACAACGTCTTATAATTCGATAGAGCCGGCTGCACACACGAAAAAACATGACTCATGCCTACATCTATGACTCATGCGGCGTTACCTCGCTCTGAGGCGTTCCATGTAAGGCTTGAAGTGCAAGCGAGAGCGCGGAACGAGCGACAAAGAAGCACAATCGGCCTTTGCGTTCGGCAGCGTTCGACATCCGTCTCTCTCCTACTTGAGTGAGCGATGCGTCTGCGTGGACAGCTGCTATAATAAAGTACATTTACATGTTTTGATCGAGTATCAAGTGCAGTGAAAAGTGAATGTGGTGTCAATTGTTTATAGCAACGATAATTACAGCGATAAAGGTAATGTTTCTTTCGATATTAATTATATATTCAGTGATATATTGTCGAATATTCGTGCTTTCATCATTAAAATGAATAGCATCGGTCCGCTAGTGCAGCGATTGTAGGTTATGCTATAATTGACAAAATTAAAACAATAAGTTAACAGAACTATTTCACGATGAGTAAAAAATCGATGGCTTTACTATTCAATCGAAATACTTAATTATCGAGCGTAGCTATGATTTTACCATTTATGAGCTACCATTCCATCAGTATTTTCTTAAGACGTTGTCACGTTCAACTATCGTCAGTAAACCGACTTTACAGACAACCAATTTTTTTTTAGGTAGAAAATCATCCAATGACAGATCCCGCTCTTGGGCGGAGCCGGAGATAGCGTCAGACTTTTACTGACTAAAAACCCACTCCTGTTCCTTCTTTGCCACTGGTTCAGGGCCCCGGGGATCTCTTTCGCATCACCCATGAACCTAGTAGGCTTCAACCCTGCTGGGCCCTTACGGCTACTACAACTCCTTGACGCGCGTGTAGAACACCACGTGTGGTAACGCCTCCGATTCTTTTGTTCTGCCCACGTGACTTGACGTTGTGATGATGTCATTCCCTTACATCTGAAGTTTTACTACTAGCGTCAACGATTGTAGATTACCTATCAACACTTAGCTAAGCTCTCACGGTGAGTTGCACCATTTAACTATAACGATAACAAAGCCGTTAACAGTTGTCAAATCGTCGAATTGACCAATAGGAGGCCGTTTCACGGCTGGTTATGGTTGGTTATCGTTATAGTTAAATGGTGCAACTCACCCTCAGAGTGCCAAACGCGATAAGCGTTTCGATCGCGTTAACGTTAACGATATGGGCTATATTTCAACGGGAAACCGTAGCGGCGCGACCAATTGCGTCGCCGTGGTGCCCCGGTGAAATATAGCCCTAAGCTACCAACCTAGACACCTTACAGACACCAGAGTCGCCACACATTCGAGCTGGTCGCACCAACAAATTGGTTGCGCAACCAAACGGACACCAGGTGAGTAACTCTCTATAGAGCTGCATACATTTTGTTAGTAGCGGCGACTGGGCGCGCCGCCGTGGTGTATCGTTGAAATATCTCGGCAGTATACTACAGACACAAGTTAATGCATGCCAATAACACTTGATTACATACCAGTATATTCTTCCTTGGGGATATACAAGTTCTCCCTGATGTCGTCGACATCTATCACGAACCGGTTGTCGGGAGCCAAGGCTTCCGTGGTGATTCCAAGGGGAGTTCGGTTACATACTTCAATATTGCACTTATAAGCATTGAGCAGCAGTGCGATGAGGAATATGATCTGGAACGGACCTGAAACTGAGAATTAGTTTTAGACCTTCTGTAGCTTCAATCAGCGGCTTTACCTGCGAGAATATAGGATTTACCAAAACTTTAGACCCCCGTTTTATATTTATCTGGCCACAATTAATATGTACCTAAGTATAGATTACTAGCTTTTGCCAGCCAGCAGCTTCGCCCGCATGTACAGTTATTGCCATCACGGATTTTGATTAGTTGCGCAGAAGTCAAATATTCGGTCTCTTTGGTGGTGCGAAGTGAGACGCGGGGGCGGGGAGTGTCAGTAATTGGCTCACCGCGCCATCGCGTCATAGACTAGACTACTATTAGACTATAGATATCTAACAACGAAGATGATTGGCTCGCCAATGTATGGAATGCGCAAAGCGATTCCCACTCTGACGCCGAGCGCTCAAGATCCGTGATGGCAACTGTAAGTAGAAAATTATCCTAAGGGACACCAGGGATGAAAAGTGTGCCAAGTTTCATCCAAATCCATTAAAGCTTATAGTTCCTTGAACCATCTGGCCAAAATTCTGTGGACGCACCTCTCGCACCCCCCTAGGCGGCAGTATGAATATCTGTGCATTTATTTGCGGCCAGCAGCGCCCGGAAAGCGCTTTAAATCCATTTTCTTTGCGAAATATTGATTGATTTACATATGCAATGTTCACTTTGAAGAATATTTAACCACCAATTTTTATGTGTAAAAATGTTTCTAAAGATCCAAGCCGTTTCGAAGGAGTAGGGAAAAGTTGCAAAATTACTGAAAATTTTTTTTTAGACAAAAGTATTAATAGCACGAAAAATTCAAATGTTGATAATGTTTTTCATGAATCTACAATAAACATATACTTTTTTCAAACCTATAAACCCGGGCGTTACTGAGGAGTAGGCTTCAGAAAGTCACCGTTTTATGGCACTTTTCGGGCGCTTGGACCTTAAGCGTTAAGAAGTAACACTCATACCTACTCACAACTTCTATCTGCAACTTCGCCCGCGTGTAAGTAGAAAATAGATGGCCATGGATCATGCCAAACAGAAATATGACTATGTGCCTACTGCTAAATAATAATCTATCTACATATACCTGTATACTAAACTAGGGTTGCCGACATAGCACAAAGAATTGCCAAACTTAGGTGGCAATGGGCAGGGCACATTGCTCGCAGAACAGATGGCCGTTGGGGCCGAAAGGTTCTGGAGTGGCGGCCGCGTACCGGAAGATGCAGCGTTGAAAGGCCTCCTACAAGGTGGACCGATGACCTGGTGAAGGTTGCGGGAAACCGATGGATGCGGGACGCACAGGAACGTTCGCTGTGGCGACGCTTGGGGGAGGCCTATGTCCAACAGTGGACGTGTATCGGCTGAAATGATGATGATGATGACCTGTATACTATAAAAGCAGAAACTGACTAACAATATGTCACCGCACCAGGGCCCGATCTAAGGGGGGGCAAGCCGGGCATTTGTCCAGAGCGGTAAAAAATGAGGAGCGGAAAAAATGAGGAGCGGCAAAAAATGAGGAGCGGCAAAAAATGAGGAGCGGAAAAAATGAGGAGCGGCAAAAAATGAGGAGCGGCAAAAAATGAGGAGCGGCAAAATTGACTTACTCCTATCTTCCAGCTTAGCCATTAGCCATCCACACCCAAGTTGGCACGTTGAGAATTTTATGTGCCACCTTCCAACCTACTTCAGGTTGGATAGTGGAAATATTTAAGACTTAAGACTCGTGACTTATGTGGTTTTGTGTATATGTAAATGGCGGCGAAAATTATCTTTACCCGGAGCGGCTAAATGGCTAGATTGCGGTGCCCAACAGTCCGTACACCTGAAACTATTGGGTCTAGAAACGTGAAAATTTTGCACATGGTATCCTCTGATGACGTAGGCGGGCACTTAGAGAGAATTTTCAAAAATTCATCCTTTACATAGAAAAAACGCTTGTCCAAAGTTGGCATGGAGGAACCTGCTTTCACGCTGACGAAGCCACTGGCAGAAGATAGTAGATCTAGATGATAAATTATGTAAACTGGAGCTAATTAATTCATTAAACCCCAAGCAAAGCCGGCTTTCGCTCATTGTTTTTCTATTGTGTCTTTAATTACGGTATTCCAAAGGTTAACCTACATCCTTATGCCTTAAATAGTACAAATGTAAAGTGAAGAAGAGTTTAAAATAAAATTCAGACTTACCGAAAAACTTTGCACGCATTTTGCGAATCACTTTTATTCCTTCATGAATGTGCTTAAAGTAGGTGTCATATGGTCACAGGTCGTCGTGTTACTAAACCCATTCACAATTAGTTTAATCCTGCTGCATCTCTCGTCCTTATTACTTCATCTAGACTAATTAGTGTGCAGGAATACACTGCCAAAGCATTGTAGATCTTATTCCTTTGTTTTAAGGTATAGTTGATGAAATCATGACGCAATGCGCCAATTATGGTGTTGATATTTTTATTTAAAGGGTTTGTTTGTTTCATTTCAGTTGTTTTTTAGGGTTCTGTACGTTAGTTGGCAAAACGGAACCCTCATAGGACTGGGGCTACGGCCGATTTTCGAAAGAGAGGCTCGGCCCCGGTGTAAAAGGCAAGAAGGAACGGGGTTTTTTAGTCAGTAAGAGTCTGACACTATCTCCTGCTCCGCCCAAGGGCGGGGGAGGTCATATTGATGATTTTTACCTACCGAAAAAAAAAAAGAAAAAAAAACCCTATTTGGATCATTTTGTTAGCCGTTATGAAAATAGCCTATTGCTAAGAAACGCGTGGAGGTATTAAGCTGAAATTAGTATCGAATACTCAGGTCAACTATTACCTACGTGGCCCATGGAGCAGTGAAAAAATAAGTTTTCCTAGTCTATGTAATCTGAAGATAAAGTCGTTTATGGCGAATTTGATGTTCACAAGGGAATCAAAACCTATAGGGGACTTCCCGTTGACTCAATTTGGCAATGGCATAGAGTACCTACCTAGAAGTAAAGGGAAAATGCGATTATAAACTTACTAGCTTTTGCCCGCGCGGCTTCGCTCCCGCTCTTCCCTACTTCAGCCTACTATACCTTAATCTACCCTACTATACCCTACTCTACCCTACCCTACTCTACTCTACTCTATCCTACTCTATCCTACTCTACCCTACTCTACCCTACTCTACCCTACCCTACCCTACTCTACTCTACCCTACTCTACCCTACTCTACTCTACCCTACTCTACCCTACTCTACCCTACTCTACCCTACCCTACTCTACTCTACTCTACCCTACTCTACCCTACTATACCCTACTCTACCCTACCCTACTCTACCCTACTCTACCCTACCCTACTCTACCCTACCCTACTCTACTCTACTCTACCCTAAAAAAAAAAAAAAAAAAAGTAGGTCTTATGTCCGTCTCCTGGTTTTAAGCTACCTCCCCACCAATTTTCAGCCAAATCGGTTCAGCCGTTCTTGAGTTATAAGTGGTGTAACTAACACGACTTTCTTTTATATATATAGATTTGCAATTAGTAAAGTCACAGGGCAGCCGCCTTTGTTGTGTTTGTAGTTTGTTTGCTATATGGGGCTGTGCCATATAATAAAATTGATGTAGGATTTCTATAAATAATAAAGGTTTAAAGAAAGTAGGCCAAACGAGGATTGACAATCATCAATACTTTAATGTTTAAAATGATCTGGCCAGATTTACTTGGCCATGTCATGACGTGATCAATTTCTATGTTCTGGTCACGACATAATATGACATAAACTGTATATTATAGGTACAGTTTATGGGTAAGCTTGTATGGAACCCATTGCGCAAATCCGTATTGCACTTGACCGGTTTTTTTTTTTATTTTGTCTATGAAAAAAATTAAAAGTATGGGCAAACATTTTGAAAATCTTTTGTGATAAGTAGATAGTGTCTATCTAGCTCTAGAGATACCTACCTACTTATAGATGTTCGATTACAGCCCAAAAACCGTTACCTACCCATCAATAGAGTTGTCGTGTCGGTTCGAAGACGAATTCTTAGGAGTAAGAGTTTTTGTTGGCCAAGATTTCTTTAATCTGCCCCCCTAGCCAAGTTACAATCGAATTCCGTTCTCTAATCGGTAACGCCTCGGTTGTGCAATTGTAGAAAACGATAAGTTGGTAGCCATGTTGACGCGCCCGAGTCGGCCGCTCGTTCTACAATGTAGCGTTTGTATAACAAAGGATGTAGCGTTAAATATTGTAGAAACGATATTGAACGATGTGAACTTGGCTACGAATTGTCTATTCGTTTGTTCTGACCACGCTACTTTACGTTGAGATGACGTCATTCCCATACGTTTCATCACTTTTCGACAGCGTTAACGATTGCAGAATAACAACTTGGCTAAGCGTGCTGGGCGAGATCTAATTTGGGCCGTTCTTTTGTGCGATCATCACCATTATTTCAGCTGAAAGACGCCCAAGTATCGCCACAACGATCGGTTAAGCATGATAAAAAGATTTACGACCCGGACTACTCCAAGCCAGCTCAACCACATCGGCTCTACCTTGGCTTTACCTATAGGTACAATTGCCGTCACGGATCTTGAGCGCTGGCTTCAAGTTGCGCAGAAGTAAAATATTCGGTCTCTTTAGTGGTGCGAAGTGAGACGTGGGGGCGGGGAGTGTCAGTGATTGGCTCGCCGCGTCATCAGGTCATAGACGTCAGTCCTGATTCGTTCCCTGCGTTGCTGCATGTATCTAAAAACGAAGACGATTGGCTTGCCAATGCATGGAATGCGCAAAGCGATCCCCACTCTGACGCCGAGCGCTCAAGATCCGTTTCGGCAATTGTATCATCCATCTCAATAGCAGTGCTCCCACGAGCTGTTAACGCGATCAAGTTTTCGACCTAAACTGAACTGTTAAAGGATGTATAGCTCCATCCCTCTTTCTCGCTCGCACGACATTTTAACATGTCATGGTAAGTCTCCAGTTCATTCAATGTAGGTAGGTACCAAAGCGGACATTTCTATCATCACTTAAAAAAAAATTCGCCTGAATCCTGCGACACGGGTCCAAACCAAACCCTTTGAAAGTTTCGTTTTGAGTGCAAGCAAAAATGAACTTAGCGGTGGTCAGACGGATATGTCTTTGATAGTATCTCTATCTACTTATGGAATTTTGTTTTGTCCTCGTCAATTACTAGATGACTAATGGCACGTTGATGAATCGACCTGGTGACTAACGAAAATTGGTAGGCAGGAAACAAAAAACCATTTCAAATTAAAACAGCGAACAATGGTATCTCAGTTTATATTTATTATCCTTATTTTTTATACCTATAATTATTATTCATACCTACACAGAAATACAAAATTGTTGGCACTGTTGACTCAGCATTGAAAATGAAAGGTACTCTTTCAAGAATGGAAGATATTGTATCTTGTCTTCAAATCTCTGCGCTTTGATTTCCATTTTCCTCCAGGCGATATTGGCGCCATGATTCTTCTTTCGACTGTAAGGAAAATAAATTCTATCAATTTATACCAACGTAGTTATATTGAAACATAATTATGGCGGCTGTAATAGTAGATTATGTGACTAGGGGATAAAGCAGTATCTTTAAGTCGCGGGCGGCATGCCTACGGCGAATTCCGAACGAAACGAAGATAATTCTATATTTAGTTTCAATTTTCTATATCGCTCCCGTCAGTAAGCACGTTTTATTCTATTTTTGTTAGTGGCCAGTTTGAATTTCGAGCCAACTTGTTCGATGCACGTAGGTATACGTCTGTCTAAAGCCTGCAATACACGTTGGCCGAGCTGAGACCAACGCGAGCCTTGGCGAGCCTAAGCAAATATAGGCAAATTGACACACGGCAAGCGCCTCTACACGTTTGGCAAGCGCCTCTCTACACGTTCGGCAAGCTTGAACCAATGCAAATGGCCAATAAGACGAGTTTTGAGGAGACGCCCACATGTCAGTTGTTATTGTGCATTTAAACAATATGGACGACGTAGAAGTCATCGCGGCTGCTGCTATTTATTTAATAAGCGCTTATAATTATTATTATTAAACGGAAAAGTATGAAAAGAACCGAAAACTTCATGTTTGTTTTTTTTTAAATGCGTACTTTTTTTAAATTAATATAAACTAGATGACGCAATCTGATGGTGAGGCGCACTAGTTTATGAGGGCTATGTCCAACAGTAGACAGCAATTCTTATAGCGCCTAAATGGTGATACTTGGGGGAGGCTTATGTCCAACAGTGGACACAAGTAATTATAGCGAGGGGAGACTTATGTCCAACAGTGGACATCAGTCATTATAACGCCTAAATGGCGATACTTGGGGGAGGCTTATGTCCAACAGTGGGCATCAGTCATTATAACGCCTAAACGGTGATATTTGATGGAGGGTTATGTCCAACAGTGGGCATCGATCATTATAGCGCCTAAATTGCGACACTTGGGGAGTCTTATGCCCAACAGTGGGAATAGGTCATTATCGCGAGGAGGTATATGTCCAACAGTGGGCATCAATTATTATAACGCCTAGATGGTGACACTAGGGGAGACTTATGCCCAACAGTGGGCATAGGCCATTATCGCGAGAGGAGGCATATGTCCAACAGTGGGCATCAATTATTATAACGCCTAGGTGGTGACACTTGGTGGAGGATTATGCCCAACAGTGGGCATAGGTCATTATCGCGGGAGGAGGCCTATGTCCAACAGTGGGCATCAATTTTTATAACGCCTAGGTGGTGACACTTGGGGGAGGCTTATGTCCAACAGTGGGCAGGGGTCATTATAGCTAGGGGGAGGCCTATGTCCAACAGTGGACAGCAGTCATTAAAGCCCTAAATGGCGATACTTGGGAGAGGCTTGTGTCCAACAGTGGGCACCGATCATTATGGTGACACTTGGGGGAGGCTTGAGGGAGTTCGATTCTGATCAAGCTGACGACAGTGAAATCGAGATTTTGGCTGAGGAATATTATTATTATTATGTGTATAGTGGGCGAAAATGTACCACTCGTACATTTTCGCCCACTATAATATTTCAATTTCAATAAAACTTGTTTTTTTTTTCAATTTTTCATGAAATTAACCGAAACAATGAATAAAACATTCCAAAGATTTCTATTTTGTTCCCAAAAGATTTTTTCCGCAAAATTTCAATGCAACATGTGAAAAAAACGGAAAAAAACATCAATTTGTTTTTTTCATTGAAAGAAACAATATTGTTTCTTTATGAGGTATATACACGTTGGCGCACATTTGCGAGCGCCTTTGATTTGTGCAGAAAAACCGACACCGCTCCGAAGTGAGGCAAGTGATCGCGAGCGGCTGCGAGTCGTGACAAGCTACTCCAAATGAGGTCTATACACATTGGCGCACATTTGCTTTGATTGGCGCAAGTCTACTCAACCAACTAGGCGAGCGACACCGAGCGATGGCAAGACAAGGCAAATATACTGTCTACATATTGGTATTGGCCTTCACTCGGCAACGCTCGGCCAACGTGTATTGCAGGCTTAATAAGTCAACCGACTTGGGAATTTTGTAAAATATTTAATCATTTAAAAAATAGGTACTTATTTTCGGTACTTTTTATAAGGTTCTTCTGTTAGTAAACAATGATCTCTATCTCTTATTCAACCTTGATTATTGAATCCGTGTTGACTACATCAGATTTAATTAAATCCTAATAATATTAGACAGACTCTACATTTTAATTTACAATGTTGACGATTTTTGATGTTCCAAATTCAAATTTCATTATTCCTTAGGGATCGGCCATACTGCATTATCTTCCTAGGGATAGAATGACTTGCTTTAAGTGAGGTGTGTATGACGTATAAAACGACATTATCGAGCAGGTGGTGTAAAAAATGAATTAATCGTTGCGCAGTATTTTATTTCACCCTTCACCCCTGCGTCACATGAATTAGTTAGGTACTGCGTACTGCGCATCGCCTCGCTTCGTGTTTCGAATCACCATTTATCTACTTTAAATCAAACTATATAGATACCTATAGCTAGCACTTCATCCAAGTCATTTGAAGGCAGAACAAAAAAAATTATGTGAAGCCCTTTCAAATGATACCAAACGGCGTATTTATCTCCATTTTTATTTTTAACACGTTACTTTTGTCCTCTAGAGAGCGCTGTATCCAGTTTTGCGACACGTCACGTAACCTATGTTCAGCGGACGATTAAGACGGTTCTAACGATACCTCATATGTCGAGTTTCGATAAGTAGATTAGGAGCTATGAGGAAACAGATGAACATACTCGTACATACATGCATACATAGCCTGACAAAATCATAACCCTCCTTTGGCTTTGCAGTAGTCGGGTAAAAATCAGCAGTCAGCAGGAAACTATAATACTTAGCAGTAATAGAATTATGAGGAGCCTCTGAATATCTTCAATAAAATTTTTAAGATCATGGTTAAATATAAAGACCTGTGAGATCCGTCTCGTCTTCTTCTGAAGTGATGCAGTCATCTTCACAAGCTTCCCTCTCGAAAGTATCGTAATATTTCTTGCAGATCTTCGATACTTCTTTCATTTTATGGTGGTGCTTAGCCTGTGACAGAAATAATAGATCTTAAGGGGCCGGCGGAGGATGAATTTCCATACAAACGTAATACCACGCTCATTTGCAGTTGGAGCATATTTCCAACATATTATAATGATATTTGGTTATAGACAATATTTATCTAGGTTCCTACGTCTTTCTTTTTTAAAAAAACAAAAAGAAATTTAAGCAAATTGTATTTCGCACTTTTTTATAGCGTAAATGGCAAAACATGCCATTTGGCTTTTCTTGTATTAAAAATAACAATATTTCTAATATTCTCGACGTAGGAACCTAGATAAATATTGTCTTTAACCGAATATCATCATAATATGTTGGATATATGCTCCAACTGCAAATGAGCGTGGTATTACGTTTGTATGGAAATTCATCCTCCGCCGGCCCCTTAAGCGACCAAACTTCTACGACTACTAGAAGACATCCTTATATTTACTAGAAATACGGATCCACCTATATCAAAGAACAAACAAGAAACACCATTTCATCTCCGCCTAAAGTAGTCCACTACTGGAAAGCCTCTCCAATCGACATTCATCACTATTAATACCGTAATTAGAGACACAATAGGAAGACAATCAGAGATCGAACCGCTTGGGGTTTAATGAATTAATCCATATGCTTTAGCTACACAAAAACAGCTATTAAATACAGCTTGCACTTACATGAGGATCATACTTCTCAACAGGAACCCCATCCACTAGATGGTACCTCTCCCTCCAGCGGAATCCTATCACCTTCCCATCTTCACAGTCTCCGTCACAAGCGCTCCATTCCTGCCACGGTGACATTGGGCAATCTTCCGAAGGCTCAGGGTCGGTAACTGGAGGAGCTTCGCTGTTTGGACAAAGGTGTCATTTTGATCTACCTACAGCAGTACGAAATGATACGTAGAAAATGTGACGCACTTTGCAAAGACAGGGCATGCTTGACAGGAATAGAGACAATAGTTTTTATTTCGCCAAAAGCTCTGCTTCTATTGCTTATGTGTCATCATCTTCCTGCCCTTGTCTCAATTTATGTGGGGTCGGCGATAAGTTTTTTCTTCTATTCTGTCCTGTCGCCGGTCGTGCTATTACTAACTTCTTTTCTTTCATATCACTTTTCACACAATCCATCCATCTTTTCTTTGGCCTCCCTCTCCCTCTCAATCCATTCACATTTATTTATACTCATAACTCTTTCAGTAACATGCGTTGCTGTTGCTGATCTTATTATATTGATCAATATTGCCCATTACAGCATGAAATTTAAATGAATATTTTCGAAGATATTACAGATTTAAACTGCAGGAACATAGCGATTGCGGTGGTACCACCTTTATGTTTTGATAGACAACATTCAAAGGTCTTACTGATTGCACCCATATATGATATCTATAGGTGAAAAAGATAGCTAAGGAGGAACTAAAATATGATATGAGAATGAGATGGTGAAGGCTGTTTTTTTATTCACTTTTGTTTGTAATAACATGATGTGTGTTCTAGTCTATTTCTATTCTACTAATCAACAACTAAGCCTCACCGCCCGTCCTCGGCGCTATCTAGTTGTGTTTGATACCTGGATGGCTCTGGCTCCGCCGGGTTAACTTCCTCGCTCGCCTCAGGTGTTTCCTCTGAAGATTCGGGGGCTTCTGTTGCTGTTGGCTCTTCTACAAATACATCACGCTTAATTTATTAGCAGATTTTACAACAATTTTGATAGATTTTTCGATCGTTTGCTTCTTTTTGGTTACCAGTCCGTTGAGACTTTACGTCTTACTCAATAAGTGCATAATTCGAACATCTGATTCTACAGTTTTGGAAGTTTCCCACCTACCTGTAGTTTCTTCTTCGCATTCCCTGTGGTAAGTCCTAATCAGTTTAATGTGGAACTTCCCGAATGGATGCATGTCTTTTATGTCCACCTCATAGAATGGGGAGTTCTTATCGTAAGAACTCATCTCTACACGAGCTATTGAGTCTTGTGGATACGTTACGATATTAGGAGCCTGGAATAGTAAAATATAATCTATCATAAGCTGATCGTAGTCTAGAGAAAAAGATAACCTGGCAAAAAATTCGCTTACTTCATATGACACGCCACTGTCTGTGCCAGCGTCCCAAGGATACAGATTTAGCTCTCTTTCTTTTAGCCACGTGTTGTCTGTCTGGCAGAGTTCGAATCTGGTAACTCCGAGAAACCAGTCAGGTGACGGATAAATAGCTACGGCTGCTGAGAACAAGTGGTTCTCTTTGTCCGCGCGGAAGAAGGAATATGTGGGCAGGGTCATCTTAAGGTAACCGTGGCCTTTACCTTTTATTAAAGTTCGTACTCCATCACCGATCTGGAAAGAACCCATAGTTTAAGGAGATTGCAGACTGAGCCAATCAGTCGTTTTTATGTTTTTCGTCACTAACAAAAAATGGCGCGATCATTAGGTACAGAGGTTCTACTTTCCTAACAAGACTATACCTTTCCCCGAATCTCAGCTTCTAGGTTGCTAGAATTGGCGTGTTCTGCCAGATCCCTAAAACCGTCAGTAGCCAAGTTCCCTGGCATCCACAGGATATACTCCGAGTTGTGGGAAGCTCCAACCATATCACTGAACTTTGGAAGCCAGTCGTTTTCGGGATATAGGTATGGATGGGTATTACGAGACCATATACCGGTGAAAGCCAACTGGAACAGAAAAAGTAAAGTTTTAGACTATCCAAGAAATAATTAATCACAAGTCTGATGAAAAAAAGCCGTAAGCACAGCTAACACTTTATCTCTTATGCACTCAAACAACTTCAAACTATCAAGAAACAAAGTATCTCGTAAGATATCAATTTAGATACAGTTCATATTCTCTCGGCAGGGAGACCGCTTGATTGACCACTTGTGCTTTGTGCATTGTTTTTGGACAGTATTGCAGAAAAGTGCAGTCAATTAGAAAAGTGAGTGCAGTAAATTTATATTTTTGTTCAAATAAACCGTTGCATCCCATACCTCATATTTAGCTTCATCACAGATCCCACACTCGTAGTTCAGTTGTGGTGCCACATCGTCAGGCTGCCGTAAGTCCTCACAGACTCTCTGGGTCAATGGATCTCCATCTTCATACCAGACTTCATCATTTATTGCCACCATAGCGCGAAGAGTAACGCAGCCATTGCCCGAGGTTGGAGCTTGCCAATATACCTATAATTACAAAGATTTCTGTAGTTGCACTATCTTTCTTCTTTACCTTTTAGACTTATATACAAATGGGTAGATGAACTTAACAAGATCGTAGGGAAAAGAGAATGACAATCACACATAGGTACCAGGGAAGCATGACACAAAAGTAAGAAAACCTACAGATTTGAAGCGGCTGGAACAAGTCTGCCACTAATGGTGAAAATGATGTGGTACAGAAGACAATTCTACTTTAGAAATCTGTGGACTTACTTCAACTGATGTTTTATAAGAGCCCATAGCCTGTTCAACGGAGTACAGGCACCTGTCGCTAAATTTAGCAGTGGCAGTAGTTAAAGGCCTTAACTCTCCAGGATACAGTGACACTATCCGCCTCGGGTTCCGCGGATCTGGCTTCACGTCTCCCTCCGCAGATATCATGAACGCCGTAAAATGGGACTGGCCATCCGTTTCTGTTATTTGTACTGTAAAACGAATAAGGAGATAATCCTTTTTTGGTTCTGAAAGCTACTTTTATATGTTTTCTAAAGACCAGAGTTTTCTAATAAAACATGTGCTTTTAAGGGCCCTTTTCCTGTCACGCGTATTGTAGCCCGCACGCGGTTCTCGTCCGTATGTGGACTGCCCGCATCGTATCATTTGATACATGTTTTTCTTGACATCGGCTAGCACGCGCGCGGAACGCAGATTGGCTGCGGGCGCGCAGCCCACGTGCGTGCTATCCGGATTCGGGCGGTGATCTTCTGCCTTCAGTGTTGTTTTTACTGTGAAGCGGGTTGAAGCATGCTCATAGTCCGCATATATTGCAAACAAAAATGAAAAACTGGCGACACGCACAACACTGCAGCAGCAAACGAAATCTTTGTCCTGCGTGTGGCCCGGAGCGTGCCATCAGCCGGATGCGGACGAGAACCGCGTGCGGGATAAAATACGCGTGACAGGAAAAGGGCCCTTAGTGATAAGTTTTCTTTTGCTTTATCTGCTTCTACCCGTGAGAACCTGTAATTGGCTCAATGTCTCATAAATACTATTGTAATCGTTTTGTTATAGCTGTTTCTTCTCCTATGATTAAATAATTATGGTAAAAAATTGGAAGTGCCTATTATATTTGAAATATTAGTGGCCAACAAAAAACAAAAAATTGCCTTTAAAGACTTACCAGTATAGAGTTGTTCGGGAATGTAGGCATTATTGTCAATGCCTATAACTTCCAGCTTGAAGCGGCCGTCCGATTCTGAAGGTTGTGTGGTAGACCCGTACGGTCTTCGTTCACATCGAAAACTGTTCGCGACTTTTATAATTAGCAAAAATCTTAAAAGTTTTAAATAAAAGAAAAGCGACATTTTTTATTTAAAAACGGCGACTACTGGCCGATCTCGTGTTAATATGTGAATTGAACAATGATATGGATGAAGCTGTTAAATACTAGAGCTATAAGTAATAGTTTTATTGAAAGATAGAATATCAGCAAGGATCATATTGCTGCCCTAATTATTTAGATTAAAATGCATGTGTCTTCAGGGTTATTCGTAATTCTTGTCAGTGATGCAATTTCTCGTCTTCTCATTTATTTATCATTAATGAGTCTAAGAGATTTTTTAATACTATGTGTAGGTAGGACTGTAAGGCAGTGTTTCCACCTGCAAGCAAATTGCATACAAGTCGAAAAACAATGCGGACTAGCGAGGTATGAAGTGACCAAGCGGTCGTTCGTACCACGTAATGTTACCTACGTCAAGCTTATATACCGGTGAAATTAGCGGTAACTTTTCTCAATAATAAAGTTACCATTCAACATTGCAGCCATTGCAGGAGTGCAGGACCTTATGGCGGCATCAGCATAAAGACCTAGACGGTTTGTCGGTAACTGTTATAATAACCCAGCGCTGGACACGGCCTCTCGCTTCACCCAGCGCGGGAGAAGTTAATCTATTTGATGAAATCAATCATCAAATGATTAACTTCTCCCGCGCCAACACACCTGTAATACAAATCATAAACTGCTACTTACAGATGGGTTAGGGTTTGAATTAAGTATATATAACAGATCATTGATAACATGGTTCGGTTTATTAGTGAAAAATGAATTTATATTGAGATTTTAAATATTATTTTCATTTTCAAAAAGCTAGGAAGCCGAGTAACGAAACGTAATCTCTAGGAAATAGTACTGTTATATGTCAATTTGCTTGACAGCTGTCAGCTTGATGTCGTCAACTTGCGGGAAAATTAGGCGTAAATTCGTGAGGTGTGGTGTGTTGTGGTGACTGTCTTCGTGTCAAATGTTTAATAAATGTCTACTAAACCAATAAAAATGCCGTCGGCAACAAAGGAAAAGGATTCCACAATCCTCAAGATCGCTGTGGAGATGCTTAATGCTCCCGACAAGGTACCACAGTTGATAGAATTCGATCAAAGTCAGCCCTTATCGAGCATCATTCAACTTCTTTGCAAGCCTTGGGGTCTCCCCGACCCTGAAAACTACGCTTTACAATTTTCCGAAAGCAACAACCAGAATTACATAACGGAGAAAAACCGAAATGAAATAAAGAATGGCTCTGTTTTACGTTTGGAATTGTCGCCAGCAAAAACTGTTCAGGATATCCTGACGAAGGTAAACAATGGCTCCGAGGTCGACCAAGTCTCTGCCCTCTCCAAGTTGTCCTTACTGAGCAGTGATCTCACGTTTACACTTGAGTTTATCAATAAAAAAGGTTTGACATTGATCATAAACAACATAGAAAATGGTAAGTTCAAGGGGAAATCACTCAAATTCGCTCTTGTTACGTTTGTCGAGCTCATGGACCATGGAGTTATATTCTGGGATGTTCTCGAAAACCAGTTTATTAACAAAGTGGCCAGTTTTGTTAGTAACCAATCTAATACTCAAGATCCGAAAGTAATTCAGTGCTGTTTATCAATTTTGGAGAATATTGTACTTAATAGTACAAAGAACTCTCATGTGGAGAAAGAGATTACTATTCCAAGTTTGATATCACATTTACAGAATAATCATCAAGACAGTATTATCCAACAGAATGCTATCGCTCTTATAAATGCAATATTTTCTAAAGCTGATATGACTAAGAGGAAAACAATAGCTGCAACGTTATCATCTAAGCAAGTACGATCTGTAATTTATGAAAACCTCATCGGAGCTAGTGAGTTTTCTAAGAATGCCTCAGAACAAGGCTTGGGTACTGAGCTGGCTCATCAACTCTATGTACTACAAACTCTCATGCTTGGTCTATTGGAACCTAGAATGAGACAAAGGGCTGATGCCCAAGAACAGGAATCCCAGGAGAAGATAAAAGAACTTAGAAAAGTTGCATTTGAAAATGATAATAACCCCAATATTGAGGTTACCATGAGGCGCCCAATGGGAACTTACTCAAAAGACTTCAAAAAACTTGGCTTCAAATGTGAAATTGACCCAATAAAAGATTTCAATGAGGTCCCCCCAGGAGTGTTAGCCCTGGACTGCATGCTATACTTTGCTAGGAACTATTCCGAAGATTACACAAAGATAGTCTTAGAAAATAGTTGTAGAGCGGATGAACATGAATGTCCGTTTGGCAAGACTAGCATAGAGTTGGTAAAGTTACTGTGTGACATACTTAAAGTTGGTGATCCCCCAAGTGAGCAAGGCCAGACCTACCATCCACTCTTCTTCACTCATGACAGACCATTTGAAGAATTATTCTGCGTCTGCATAGTATTACTGAACAAGACTTGGAAAGAAATGAGGGCAACTGCTGAGGACTTTATCAAAGTATCAAGTGTGGTCCGGGAGCAGATAAGCAGGGCTCTGTCTTCATCCCCAAAAGGTTTCGACAAGTTCAGACAAAAGATCAGTCAACTGACGTATACAGAGATAACTCAGCTTTGGCAGCAGGAACGGAATAATAGAGAAGTCTGGGAGTCTCATGCACGGCCTATTGTTGAACTGAAAGAGAAAATTACTCCTGAAATCATTGATCTCATTCAACAGCAAAGGCTAGGCGTTCTAGTTGGCGGTACGAGGTTCAAAAAATATTCCACCCGAGGTCAGAGGATCAAGGACAAATTCTGGTACGTTCGTCTTTCGCCGAACCATAAAGTATTGCATTACGGGGACTGTGACGAAAAGAGCACCCCAACCTTGGAGGAGCTTGGGAACAAATTGCCTGTCACTGACATGAAGTGTGTGATCATAGGCAAAGACTGTCCTCACATGAAAGATTTGCGGGGGAGGAAGATAACGCCACATTTAGCTTTCTCCCTAATAAGCAAGTCTGCTGAAGTGACTTCCTTAGACTTTGTAGCTCCTGATGAGCAGATATTCGACTACTGGACAGACGGCATAAACGCGCTCTTGAAAGAGAAGATGTCGAGCAAATCATTCGAAAATGACTTGGAAACATTACTCTCCATGGACATAAAGGTCCGATTACTTGACGCCGAAGGTATTGACATTCCCAAGGACCCACCTCAAATACCAGATGAGCCAGAAGATTACGATTTTTACTACGATAATAACTAAATAAGACTTCATTTTACTCGTAAATAAGCTTTCTATTTTTGTGTATAAAAGTGGTCATGCGGCATTTTATATTTGACGAAGAATTGAGTGTGGGATGTGAAGAGTATCTTCAGCAGCATCGTTTTTCGTAGACGAAAATTATTATTACTTAATAGAGAGTATTCTATTTATTTACTAGACCATAACATAATAATTAATTCCTCCAAAAAACAGCTTAAAATTATTTTCTTAAAAGCTTCTTCCTGATCTTCCAGTTTTGATGTTAGAGTCTAGTAAGTGAAATCCTTAGTCAGTTAATGGAATAGCGAATACGATACCAAATTTGGAATCGTTATTTTATAATAGGTGCATCGCCATGGGTGCGTGCGTCCGCGCACCGACAGCGTTCACTGAATACTAATGAGATTTAGATGTCGTTTATGGAATTGTTGAGTTCGGATAGTCATACTCATAATATTTTGGCCTGCGTAAGTGACAAAATACCAATTACTGTTCTATGTGTAAGTAGGTATTTAAACATAATATTCAATTTTTTTATACTGGCGTCATCGTAACTAGGAAAAGATCTTCGACCTCTTGGTTCTTTGAACATGTTACAAAACCTTACTTGTCCCTTTTTGAGGCCTTGCCTTGATATCATAGTCCCTTCCAATAAGCCACGTTATTCACGGCATCTTCCGTGACGCCCTTTATGTGCTCAGCAACTAATATAATTGGGTACCTACTTCTCTCTTTTTTTGTTAAATTATTTGTATCAAAGTGTAACTTGATCCAAAATCACAAATTGAAAAACCCAATTGTTTGATGATCTAAATTGTAAACTACCTTTTGCTTGCGATTTTAATCACTACCACATGTAGGTATTGCCACAGAATGTAAGCCTATAGCAGATATGGCATACAGCTTAAATTATCACTATGAGTTTAACACAATAGAAATAATTACATCCAGAACCTCAACAAACAAACATAAATACCTCTTTATGATATTAGTTTAGGTAACTACAAGCAAACAATAAAATAGGATATCCTCACAAATTAGGTATTATAAAACAAATTCTCCCATCGTTTGTCCGTCTGCGATAAACTGAAAACCTACGGAACAGATTTTCATGAGAAAGACCAGTATAGAGTGGTTCATGAAGAAGGTTTGTGTGCATAATATACCTATGTATATTATAGTGGAGAAAATCATAAAAAATCTAAGATTTGTTACACCTGTGCGAAATTGGGGCAAGTCACCAGTGTTCTATGTATAAATCCCGTACTAAAATTGCAGGGACATTTTTAGTTTCCTCGATTCATTTGTAGTCATCAGTTTGTCATTTACGCAGGCTATTAAGATTAAAAAGCAAAAGATAAATCTATTTCAGTATAAAATTATGTCACCGACCAAACCCGATTTTAGGATGAAGTAGTTTCGCCTAGGCTAAACCAGTTCTCCCAGATCCGGGGCTCCTGTTTCTGGGTGTTTATAAAAAAGTTAACCACGAAGGTTAATGCGGGAGCTCCGCTCCGATCCACTTTCGTCTTAACCTTCTAAACTGACGTGTCCGTGTCGGGGTGACCTAAAATTCTCTCTTCCTCGCTCTTGGACTAATATCGTAGGTTTGGCCCAAGCAAACCTACTTCATTCTAAAATCAAATTTGGCCGGTAACTTATATATCAACTTAACTGCAAGATTTGGACCTATATCTCCAATAGATTCAGATGTAAAGATTAAGACCCATGTTGAATTTTAACAAACTCTGAACAGTGTGCTCCTTGGGTTACTATACTGTTGTAGGTATTAAAATAAATTGTGGGCGCTTTTGACCGCCATGCATGACCGGCATCTCTGTAATTTCATCTTTTAACAACATAAATAAGAGAAACAATGGTCAGTGGGTAGCCTTAGGGGCGGATCGATACTTTACAATAAGATTTATTAGCGGTCTGTCACGTAGTCGTGACCGTGGCTTGCTGGACACATATTACTTTGTTATGTAGTGTGTGTATGGTGGTCAAAATGTTAAAAAAATTATGAAATAGTATCTATTCATTATCTCTTTGTAATTTCCAATAAAAGTTTTCCACTACATTTGTAAGAAAGCACAAAGTATTTTAATTATTATAGTTAATAGTTTCATATATCTTAAATATTAAATTATTGTTATAATGTATTACTGATTTTCCATGTATGCTGTATCGACTGAATTCTATTAAACTTCCATTTTAACCTAATGTATTGTGGCCATATACCAATATTATATTTTATATACCAAAGATCGCGTCTAAAGAACAAAATATATTTAAATGTGTATGTATAAATAAAAGTTTTAAAGCTAATTTGATAGTTTTATTATAACAAGGAGAACTTTACATCCAAAGGTGTGATGACTTCATTGTTCTAACCAACGACCTCGCAGCCATCAGCTAGATTCCTCATGCTTGAACTAACGCAGCAAAACGATTGTCAACTAGCCGAGGTACGGAGGAGCGGGGTACTGCGTTCTTATTGGTAAACAGAGACTTGGGAATTGTTCTGTGGTGACCTACATCAGATCTATAAGTCATATGTGTTGACAGACATGCGTCGCCTGTTAACATTCGGTTTCAAATTCTGTAATAACCAATGACCTTAAGTAGATGTTTTTAAACCTATAAAAGTTATGCACCTCTTAAGCCCAGTTTCTGAAATGAAAAAATCGCGAAATTCACTCTTTCAAACAATGATCTAACGTGACAAATTAATTTCGTTCTTGCGCCGCCAGTCTAATCAATTGATCATTTTATAAGTCAACATACGTAGTTAAGGATTTAACTGTTAGTTTTTCGGAACCCAACCCGGGTGAGGCGTTTGGCGTGCTTTTTTTTTTAAAAAAATCCGTGGCATTGAAAGCTATATTGAAACAATAAGATGTATGAAGTTTCAACAACTAACCGCATCATCCAACGGCCATATCATCCGACTTTGTTTCGATAATTTTTATTGTAGAAAAGTGTGTTTAATGGCCATTATTGTTCCAGTTCGGATAAGGGATGGCGCTATAGGTGTATTTCAAATAATCAATTGAAAATAAATGGTTTATTTTCAAATATGATACCTAGGTGTTGTATGTACTATATACTAGGCCCTAGGGTATATAATTAAGAATCATCCATATTTAACTTACACACAAATTAGGCCACGTTCCCACTATGTCGTAACGGTTAATTCATCGTCGGTCGATTATCGTCTCTAGCTGCCATTCCCATATTTTATTTTTGTCGTGACCACGACACATAGTCGCTTCAACGACACCTGATTTACCGCCAGTTTATTTTTCACATTTTTTATCGTTTTACGACAGTCGTGCTAGCCGTTCCCATCGTCGACCACATCATCGCTTACCATCAGGAGAGATGGTCGTCAAACGCGAGCCTATCAATAATAATAAAAATTAAAAAAACTATCATGGCAAGCTGTTGTCGCAAAATAATGTTCTATTATTCGTGTCATCCTGTGAACACCTCCATTTAAATGATATAATCCACGACATTTAAAACTACACGATTATCTGTCGTTGTCACGACAAAGTTGGAACGCGGCCTTACTGTCGAGGTTCCTTTGCCGTAATGTTGGCAATACGGAAAAACAGTGTTGCTATATTTTGAGCAATGAAATTACTTAAAATTGGGAAGATTAACTGATATATCGTTACTTTTGACAATATTGTCTTATAAGTTTGTTTTTTTCTTTCTTTTGGAAACTGTAAAAACTATTTTTGTTTAAAATATACGACGCTGGGCACCATTTCGACTGTCCTGCAATTCTTTCAAATACTGAAAACGCCACGCTACAATATCGTACTTCTCCATTAACAACTTCCTTTTACACCAGCTTTTTTTAAATAAAATCCCATTCCCCTCATAATTCTCCATCAAGTGGTGCGAGTGCCGTTAAAAATTTGGAACAGGCAACTCTTTTATTTTTTCTGTAGACAGACAGGGGAGCCAACATAACGGCGAAGTTTTTTATATTAATAAACTGGGGAAGTTGAAGAGTTAAAGCATATTGACAACAGTTAAAGAAAAACGGTGAATTTGATCATTTCTGTGGCTAGAACTACCGACACGCGTGGCGCGGCCTCGCGACCCTTTCATGCTTTTCAAGCGATATATGGTCTTTTAAGTATGTAGATTTAAAATTATTTCACACAAAGTGCTCGCCGCGTCGCTGCCATTCCGGTGTCTCGGCCGTAAGATGCCAGCGCAATAAAAACACGTATCACAATTACATAATACTTTATACAGTTTTCTTAAGTAATTACTGCATTTTGGACACTTCAAACTTTGTATTAATAATTTCTTCGTCTGAGTCGAGTAGCGGTAACGTGCTGGTAGGGATGTTTTCTTCCACCCAACGTAGGTCGGAGTCTAAGCTGTTGTTTTGATCTTGTTGGTCTCTTGCATCGCCTGCGTCGTTCGAAGAGTTCGTCCCTCGCATTTTTACGCCGTATGCGTCGTTTACGAATTGTTCTTCTTCTTCTGTAGTAAGAGAAAGTATGGTTTTAGCATGTTGGTAATAGGATATCGTCTTAGGGTGAGTTGCACTATTTAACTATAACAATAAACAAACCATAACCAGCCGTGAAACGGCCGCCTATTGGTCAATTCGACGATTTGACAACTGTTAATGGCTTTGTTATCGTTATAGTTAAATGGTGCAATTCACCCTTAGGGTCTAAACAGACGGACCGCATTTCAACTGCAATCGAACCGCAAATTGCAGTTTGAATGCAGTTGACACGACTGCAATAGAATTGCAAACCAAACATGCAGTCCGAGTTTAGTTGTGTGAACGGCACACCGACTGCATCTGAACTGCACCATACACACCCGCCCGCACGCTCCGCCCTCCCGCTCATTGTGCAGTTCGGATGCAGTCGGTGTGCAGTTCACACGACTGCAATCGGACCGCACGTTTGGTGTGCAGTTCTATTGCAGTCGTCTTTGCAGTTCTATTGCAGTAGTGTCAACTGCATTCAAACTGCACCTAAACTGCAATTTGCAGTTGGATTGTCGTTTAAATGCGGTCCGTCTGTTTAGACTCTTATAGGAATAAATCTTATTTCTATTCGGAAAAATCATCCGAGACTCGATTCGTGAATTAAATTATTTACGCAAGTTAGTTTTTACGGAACCCTCAGTTAGTGTACTAATAATTGGCTGCGCAGTAATTCTTTTTAAAAATCATTATGGCGAATGCGTATTGTGTATTTTTTTGAGTATGCACATAGTTTGGAACGCCTAACTTCAGAGTGGTCAACATATTTCTAACCTTGTCAACAGCGGATGCACGTCCTCTCATTCAAAGTGCACCTCTCAAATATTAGAGGACTGCACTCCAATCTCGATGCGGTCCACCACCATCTAGAGACTGACAAGCCACACTTGCTTTTCTTGACGGAGACGCAGACTAGATGTCCGGCAGATGCGGCGTACCTCAACAGTCAACTACCCGGGATACTCATTGGAGCATCACTTCCTGCAGCGTGCTGGGGTCTGTGTGTACGTCCGTAATGACATCTGCTGTCAGCGTCTCCGTCACATTGAGGACACAACTCTTTCCACGCTATGGCTGTTGGTCGACACTGGCATGGACAAAATTGTCTATGCCTGTGTCTATCGATCGCACAGCGGTGATCAGGAGACAACTCGAATGTTTGACCACCTCAGTGAGGCTGCCAATAAGGCTCTGCATCGGCATCCTGATGCGCAGCTCGTCACTCTGGGGGACTTTAATGCCTGTCACCAAGACTGGCTTTTCCCGTACCAGAAGACCGACCATGCTGGGAGAGAAGCGCGAAACTTTGCGGTATCGATGGGCCTGTCCCAGCTGGTGAAGCAAGCGACTAGGGTGCCTGATGTAGCTGATCATACTGCCAACTGTCTGGACCTTCTGCTGACCACCGACCCAGACAGATGTATCGTAACCACAGAACAGAAGAATGTAGATAGAAATCGCATAGCACTTCATTTGTATCGGGACCAGCGTACCCAAACTTACACAAAGACAGCTATATCATATTTCATAACACTAAGAAATCCTTAATGTGATTGAGCATTTTAATATTAATTGAAAGAAGGCAGTTTATCCATCATTACGTTTTAAAAAATAAACCATATGTCACTGTTAACAGAGTTGTTTGTTATCTACTCTTTAACGAATTACATCGCATAGAATAATTAAATTAACAATTTACATTATTCCCCGCTAGATGTCTCTATAATATAAGCAATCAATTTAGTGCTCTATTTACTTGTTATAAGATTAATATTTCTTAAATAAAGTCATTGTTAAACGTCATTTTCTAGAGATGTACCATTGGCGTTAGCTTATTTTATCGATGTTGCGTTTTATTTTCAACAGCAGGAGTCGATAAATTACAAAACAAAATACTTACGTATTTTTAACTCTATATATAAGGGGCTTGTAACTATTTCATTAACCATGAAATTACTCATAATTGAAATTAAAGGTTTCTTTTGATGCTGAAAAACAATTAGAACGAATAACAGTGACAATAAAAAAAAATAGTTTAACTAATAAAGGCTGCCAGGCTTAAATGGGATTGGGCGGGTCACGTCAGCCGCATGAGCAGTGACCGCTGGGCAAGTATCGCCACTCGGTGGGTTCCTGCAAACGGTAAGCGCCATCGAGGTCGCCCTAGAAAGAGGTGGCGAGATGATCTAGACGCGTATCAGGAGAACTGGTTAGAGACGGCGCGAGAGAAGAATGTCTGGAAGGACTTGGGGGAGGCCTTTGCCCAGCAGTGGGACAGTAATGGCTATTAAAAAAAAACTAATAAAATAGATACGTAAAAACAGGTAAAGTCAAAAATACTGACTGATAAACAATAATTAATTTGTTCATACGTAAGTTTTAAATAATACTTCTTCACGTAAATTTGTACGTCAGTTTAAACTAAATGTTGCCAGGTGTTTCTTGGCTGACTACAAATTTGCTTTTAGAGTCCATACAGATTTGAGTAGAACTGTAACATCTTGACTTTCTTCGAGACTGCTAGGGTTGGGTATAACCAGATTTTTAATAAAGTGACTTCTTTTTCTTCTACCAATATCTAAAAGTTCTTCAGAGCTCAAGGTTTAGTACTGCTGTGTTGAGAAAAATGTGCTAGTTTTTGTAGGAAACCAACTTTTCCTTCCTGTCTGTCTGGATCTTTAGGAAATATGAAGTCACAAAATAACACGACAGTTACATTTTGAACCCATGGAAAGTTTAACCCTGTTGGCATTTTATTTACGAGTTATTTAGCTAAAATTAAAAAAGTCTGCGTTTTTAATTTCGTCGAAGCACTAGGGTATTTTCTTTCCCGATACAACAAAAATCATTATAATTTTGCAATATCGATAACTCACTATCGATACCTAATGGTAATCTCTAATTGAGCAGCTGACAGTGACATTTTTTGAAAGTTCTAGAATATTTTTTTGAAAGTAGACCTTATTTTGTACAAAATAAAGTCAACTTCTATTTGTTTTTTTTATAAGAACCTATTTTTCAAAAATAATCAAAATAAAATAAACCAGGGCTAACCGACGATAGGATATAAGATAAATTATTGGTTCTTCCGTCGTATTTGCACTCCAAAACAGCACAGATGGGCATTTTTATATTTTTTTATCTAGTTATTATCACCGTGGCGACCGTAACTAGACTGATGTGCGCGGCGCATGCGCAATGGAACATAAGCGGTACATCGCAAAACTCGGGGTACGCGCGCCCCGCCTACTTACTCCTTCTATCTACTGTATGATTCCTGTGTTCTGTGATCGTAACAGTTTCTTCACCACTTGGAATTTTAGATCACTGTCTGGTGAAGTCTGTGTCGTCCTTCTCCCCACTTGACTGCGACTCTCGTGGTGAACGGCGAATGTGGCGATACAAGTCAGCAGATTGGGATGAGATGCGTCACTTTTTTGCGTCTTATCCTTGGCAGCGGGTCTGCTTCTCTTCTAAAGATCCGTCGAGGTGTGCGGATGCTGTGTCCGATGTGGTGCGTCAAGCTATGTAGTATTTCATTCCTTATAGTGACGTACCAATCGGAAGCTCACCTCACCCATGGTTCAACGCTGATTGCGTTCAAGCTGAAGAGCGTTAGAATTCGGCGTTTCTAGCCTGGATTGACCCTCGTGACCGCAAATCTCCGGATCTGAGATCAGCAAAGAGAGCCTTTAACCGTGCTGCCAAGTCTTACAAAAAGGCACTAAAGAAGGCTCGCTTTGACCGCATTGCCCATATTGGCAAAAAGCTTTCTGCACAGCCATCCGGTAGCAGAGCTTTCTGGTCCCTTGCCAAATCGGTCGAAGCGAACTTCAGTCGGCCGACATTGCCTCCGCTGGTTAAGCCTGACGGAACACTGGCTCATACGGCGAGAGAGAAAGCAGGTCTCTTTGCATCTCTCTTCGCCCATAATTTTCGTCTTGATTAACATCATTTCAGTTTAATATCGGTTAAAAATTAAAAATTTAACATCGGTTCATTGAGTCCAAAGCCAAAGTAGCTGCTAGGAAACTAGACGTTCTCGCAAAAGTCTGGCGGTACTTCACACCGAGATAGCTTTTAATGTTATACAAAGCACAGGTCCGATCGTGGGTGGAGTACTGCAGCCACATATGGGCTGGTGCTGCAAAGTGCCACCTGGCAGCTTTGGACTCGGTGGAAAGGCGTGCGAAGGGGCTGATTGGTGATCCAGATTTGGTTAAGTCCAATCTTCAAAGCCTTGAGCACAGGCGTAAGGTAGCCAGCCTTTCGGTGTTTTACAGATTGCATTTTGGAGAGTGTGCGCAGGAATTGCATGACTTGATTCCGCCATCTCATTTCTACCATCGGACAAGCCGACGCACGGCGAGTATCCACCCTTACGTTGTTGAAACATCTACGGTTCGGACTAAGCGTTTCGCCTCGTCATTTATACCGCGTACTTCGAAGGACTGGAACAGTTTGCCTGCTGCGGTCTTTCCGGCTGATTATAATTTGGGTGTCTTCAAGGCTAGAGTGAATAGGCTCTTAATAAACTAGTGCGCCTCACCATCAACGATTGCATCACTGCTTACCATCAGGTGGGATCGCAGTCAAGTACTAGTTTATAACAGATAAAAAAAAAAAACTTTTGTCAAATGCTACATTCCTTGCACGTAACATCTAATAAATGTGTACTATGACTGTTCATACCTTCGTCATCATCAGCATTGTCGAGGAGAGGAGTGAAGGCGTATCGTTGGTTGTTGTTGGTGGGTCGCCACAGCACCATGATGACGGCGAGCACGTTCGCGAACAGCATGTGCCAGTACGCCTCGTCCATCCACACCTCCTTCCATTCCTGGGGGATGACAAACGGTACCCCGTTCAACAGTTATTTATTGCACTGAGTCTAGTTAACCTTCGAGTTTATCGAAGTTTTGTTAATTATTTTTAACTAGCTTTCGGCATTACGAAATTTTCATCCAAATACATAAAATATAGCCTATGTCACTCAGGAATAAAGCAGCTTTCTATCGGTGTAAAAATTTTAGAAATCGGACCAGTACTTTCAGAGATTACCTCTACAAACAAAAAAAAACAAACTTTACCTCTTTATAATAAATATCAGTGTAGATTTATTTAAAAAAAAATACGATAATTTCCACACACCTCGAAGTTAGTTACATAAATAAATTCATTCTAGAAGAGACAAATTGTTAAAGAGAATAATAAATATTTCTTTATTTAAAAATACTTACGGTAATACAGGGAAGCACTCTGTATGACTTGATTGAGTATAGCATGAACACTACGGATGATATCACGGCGAATATCAGCGTGTTCGTGAAATGTCTGTACAACGATAACTTTATGTTGTTTCTGAAACAATATAAGCAAAATCTTTAATAAATTCGAAGAAAAATAGATTAAGCCGACTCACATAAAAGTTGTCGTACCTACCACAACACTCGCATTAGCGCCCGGATCACAGACTAGACCAGTTCAGAAACCTACCTTAATAATGGGAAAATAGAGATGAATATGCTTTAGGCGAAAAACCATAACACGTTCGCGACAATTCGTCTCTGCGTCAGTGTGATTTGAACCTTAATACTCTTTCAGTGTGGAGGCTGGCGTAGGTAGCGCGGCCACGTGTAACTCAAAATGTAAATAGACGCCAGGTGCGTTTACTGTGCTCCTCTCCAGGCTGTCTGCCCGTATCGTCCATAGTGGTATAGCTTCTGTCAGGTAACTGCGTGTATGGTTCTAAAACATTTTGATCCACGCGCTGAAGCGTCTTCATGGATATCAAGCCTCGTAGGTCGTTCGGCACTCTGAAGTGAACACGCACCCACCCCCCTTCCACACTCACTAGTGCAGTCTGATTGAATACTTATACTACTAGTACAGTTATAACTAACCTCCTCAGCTGCAGCGTCCTCATGGTGTGTGCGAGCGACACAAACACCCACCAGCATATAGCGCTGTCTAGCAGGGACAGCGGTACTTCTGACAGCAGAAGATCTCTATTCGAGTCGTTGGCTTTGTGATGGAGTCGTAACCAGGCGTTGATTCCGCCCAGGATGCCCCATAACACCCCTGTGCCCACCACCCGCTGCAGTGCTGGGCCCAGTCGGGGTCTAAAGAAAACATAATTATCTATATATATAAAAATGAATCCCTATTTCCTTGGTCACGCCATCACGTGCGAATGGCGGCACCGATTTCGCTAATTCTTTTTTTGTTGTGTTCGTTATTGTGAGGAAAAGGTTCTTATTGAAAAAAAAATGAAAATTAGGGTAGTGCAGTGTAGGGTAGAGTAGAGTAGGGTAGAGTAGGGTAGTGTAGTGTAGGGTAGGGTAGAGTAAGGTAGGGTAGGGTAGAGTAAGGTAGAGTAGGGTAGAGGATAGAGTTGACAGCTTAGCTAAAAGGTATCATAACATAACTATTAGGCGGTACGAAGTTCGTCGGGTCAGCTAGTGTCAATATAAATTGATCAAAGGCCTTACAGTGCGTTTCACATAAGCCGTTCCTTCACCGTGATGAAATTACTGAAAATTAGAGAGATTAACTGATATTTCGTTAATTTTAACAACTGTCTTATAATTTTGTTTTTTTTTTTTCTTTTGGAAATTGTAAAAACTATTTTTGAATAAAATATAGGATGCTAGGCTCCATTTCAATTGTCCTGCAATTCTTCCAATTACAGAAAACACCACGCCACAATATCGTGCCTCTTCCGTTGACAACTTGCTTTTAGACCTGCATTTTTTTAAATAAAATCCCTTTCCCTCATAATTATCCAAAAAATGTTGCAACTACCGTTAAAATCGATTTCGTTTCGCATTTCGGGCAACAATTTTGGTAGAGTAGGCAACTCTTTCCTTTTTTCTCTAAACAGACAAGGGAGCCAACATTACGGTGAGGGAACTTCTTAAGTGAAACGCACTGTATGACGTGCCAAAAATTCAGGCGTGCGAGCGAGAAAGAGGGATCTATACACCCTATACACCGTTAAATTTTAATCGTTTTAATCCCGTGGAGGGTCGATCCGGTACATGAAACACTATCGATTTGTAAAGATAAAATTAAAAAATTAAGTACCTTTTTTTCAAAACTCGTATTAATTTACGCTTGTACGAATTTGATTTCTTTAAGGTGATTGCAACGGGTTGTTCGTGGCCATTTTCCCGCTAGATGGCGCTGAAGTCAACATTTTCAGTTTTATTTAGTTTTGAGTGTGATTGGAACAATATTATGTCACAGAAATAGTAGAGCTGAAATGGGACATTCCACTTTACCGAAATTAGTCAAATTAAAGCCTCAAAACCCATTTGATTCGCCATATTTCTTAGGACTAATATCCAACTCTGCTTACAGTATCGTTTACACACACATAGATATGAGCGACTACTTTAAAGTCAAGAGCATTTAGCAAAGTTAACCACTAGATGGCGTGAATTTAAAAGTTATTAGGCTGGACTCTAGTAGAAATTAGAATTAATTGTCTGGGGGGTAAGTTTATTCTAACGTCACCCATTACAATTATAGTAAAAGGAATCATGATTATATAATAAAAGGTGGTATTTCTGGGGTAAACTATTTAATTGATTTATTATTTTAAGAATCAAATGAATGTCAAGAATGCAATGTAAGAAAGTTTTATTTATATTACCTCATACATTATTTAAAAAAACATATGTACCAACTAACAATAATTACAAGTTTTTATAGTGACAATTTGTGTCTTGCTTGATACATAACTGTTTACTCAAAAACAATATTTTTCAAAACATTTAGTCCCAAGTCAAGTTTGAAGTGATTGAAAGTATATTGTTTACAACAATTATACACCAGTAAAAGACAAACGCAAGAAATTATAAATCATAAGAAAACAAAAAATTTAAAACACAATTTAGAATGAGAGATTGCAACCAGGAAGGTGGAAAATGTTTGATAATGTCTAAGCATCCATAATCACGTATGTTTTTCAGAAACCAGAAAAAGAGTCAATGTATTCATCACATTATGAACATAATGTTCATCATGATGAGCACACCATTTCAGGTTTCTGATAACCAAAAAATATGATTGTAAACATAGATAATGTAGATTCTAAACAAACTACTATAAAAGTACAATTAAAACAAAAATCATTCAACATGTTGTTTTCACTTGTTCTGAAGTTCTTGTCTGGAAACCACCGCTACACAGTTGCTGCAAAAGAAAATTATTATATTTAGTATATTTTGGGTGTAACTTTTGATGTGGATGTTAAAGAACAATTTTCCAAAAGAAAAAATATCATCATCATCATTTCAGCCAATACATGTCCACTATTGGACATAGGCCTCCCCCCAAGCGTCGAACGTTCCTGTGCGTCCCGAATCCATCGGTTTCCCGCTACCTTCACCAGGTCATCGGCCCACCTTGTAGGAGGCCTTCCAACGCTGCGTCTTCCGGTACGCAGAAAAGAAAAAATATAATATAGACTAAAATTTATGAAGTAAATTAAAAAAAAAAGTTGTGTACCTTTCCGGTTCTTCCCGTCCATATTGGCTCGTTCGATCTTGGCAGAAGTTCCCAATCCGACCAGAACATGTATCCATATTCATAGTGCAGTGCAATCGTGTGAGGGCGTCGACGTCTTAGGCTCGGTCCGGATGGTTACTGGATGGTTGGATAGCAAGCTAACGCTCTCTCTACACCTAGAGCGGGAGAAATTAACATATCTATACATTTTGCATTTTACTTGTAAACTAGTGTTATAATTTTCCATATTCATCAATTATATAGGTAAGATCCAACTTATACACATAATGATACATGAATAAACTTACCATTTGGCCTGCCAGCCAAATATCCAATTTCTTCATCAATAAAAAGACCTTACAGTTTTATTATACTGTTACATAAACATACTTTTTGCCACATTTTCATTTTGCTGTCCATATAACATATCTTTCGTACAAATATTCTTTTTATAAAGAATATCCTTGACACAATAAAGTTGTATTGTTGTAAACCTGTAAAAGTAAGATAAAATAAATGTGTGTTATGAATATTTTTTAAAGATGCGTTGTCTGCATAGGTGTTCTACAAAATACAGAAATTACACATGCACATTTCTGATAACATTACCATTCCAAATTGACTGGCAGTCAGACGGTCACGCTTATGAGTAGGTAGTCTATAGTATACAAATCATTTTCATACTGCCCTACAGTAGACATTTCAATGAAAGCTACCTATGTCTTCTAGTGTCTTTTGGAATTCTGCTAACCGTTCTTCACACCATATTCTCAATTTATTCATTGTACTTCATCAATAACAACGTCTCTCTTTACTCGTCAGCGTCACCGTGTAATCGAGAATGCACTTTTCTCTAGGTCTGACGAAAATACACAAAAACAAATACTATACAAGACGATATGTTACTTTTATAAACTCACAATTCGAATAAAATTGAATGAAATCATAAAACATAACCAAATCAAATTACAATGGAAATGCATTCTTCTCAAATAATAATACCATAGGTAATACAAGAATATTAGAAACTTACGTTCCAAATTACGTTCGAGATTACATTTTGCATTTTTTTTGTTCGCAATTTGAGAAAAATGTAGCAGTAAAATGTTACTTACCCAAATGATTTTGATAAAATATTGATTGACAATTAAGAAAACAATAGCTAGTGGAGATAAATCCCTGCAGAACAACCATAAATAATAAATCATATTATATAATTATGTATACGTTTTGATGTAGATACCTGTAACGGAATGCACCGCATCCACGATGAGATCGGATCGCGATCTAATGTAGGTACCTTTTAAAACTAATGTTTGTTTGTCCGTCTAATAATAATTGTTCGTCAATAACTATTTGTTTATGTACTTTTCAGAAAAACAATATGATAGGAAATATATATATATATATTAGATCGACTTAAAACTTTTGTTTACAAATGATAGATAATAATATTTACATATTATATTGTCAAGTAAATAAAATTTTGTTTACTTGATATTATAACGAATCATTAACAATATCGATCGGTGATTTCAATTATGAGATGATTTTGGTTTGTACCTAATAACCAGCTAAACTCATGGGCCGACTTGCTAATACCACCGAAAGATTGGTACTTTTATTTTAAAATAAAATTGCGTATAAGCAACCTGTACCTTGCAATAATTATATTAAATTGTAATGAAATACATACAAGAAAATAATATTAGTTAGTTCAAATCAATGAAAATGCATACAATTCAAAATATACAAGCAATTCCGCGCGTAAAACCTATCACTGCACAAGCTAGCCTCGAGCTTCAAAAATATTTTAATTCAAGTCGACCGAAATCAAATCGAGCGAGGTTTGGCAATGGGTTTTTCTTAGAAATAGTAGGAAGAACGGCAACGCCGCATTTTGCCTATTACGAGTGATGATATTGTTGCCAGCAACAATTATTATAAGTAACGCTAACAATTTTTTGATGTCAACAAAGTTTTATGTTTTAGTTTATGATAGATAAATAGATATGATAGTTTTACGTTATTCTAATGCTTTTAAAAAAAAATGTAAACCATTATTATAAATTAAGTAATGATTTTTCAAATTTACAATATCGGTTGCACGCCATCTAGCGTTAAATATTAACCTATCGCAATCATGGCGGTATGAATTGGTTGTCAAATCGCACTCACACTAGTAAACAAATTGTCAAATTTTGCCCGGTTTTCAAGACTGTTTTACTCAATATATAATGCAAATTATTTACCAAAAAGTCAAATGCGTCAATATGTAATTGTAAAAAAGTGATAAAGTGATTCGTTTTGAGCAAAAAGTGTCTATGTACGGAGTATTTCTAATGCATTAAATGTATGAACAGGCCAGCGGAACAATCACCTTAAGATAATGTCAGCTGAGCGAGTCCAATGACCTGTAGGTAATTTGTACTCGACGCCAACTACTACCTTCAGGTCATTGGACTCGCTCAGCTGAGGCTTTCCTAAAGAAATTAATTTCGTACATGCGTAAATTAATACGAGTTTTGAAAAAAAGATACTTTATTTTTAATTTTATCTTTACAAATCGATAGTGTTTCATGTACCGGATCGACCCTCCACGGGATTAAAACGATTAAAATTTAGCGGTGTATAGCTCGGTCCCTTTAGCAGATCAGTTTAGATCGTCAAATGGATCGCGTTAAGAGCACATGGTAAGGCCTCTGGTCTGGTGGTTTATATTTAATGCTTGAACGACTATCGGGCTTACATGGAAAAAACTAAGAAAAAATAAAACCGGAATTATTTGCCTAGCAAATAAAATCTTAAATCAAGCTTGGGATACTTAAATATCATCATAGAATTTATTATTATGTTATTGTATAAGTATCTCTACGTTGTTGTACAAAACAAAGTCGCTTTTCGAGTCTATCTTATTATCCGCTAACTTTCCAAATAAACCAATATTAAAAAGAGCAATAAACGAAGAAGGTTTGTGTGTATAGTTTTTAGTGATCGACCGAAAGACGATTCTTAGCTGAAACCGAAGTGATGACAGAAAAAGTGACCAAAACGTAAAAACCGATACCAAAAATATGTTACAACTTTGTGTGTAGAAGGTATCAAAATAATATTTCCATATAGTTTTTTTGAACTATGTACATATGTATGTAGTTATAACTTTCATAAAATACAATAAATCAGATAAAAAATATAAAATATACAGGGTGTAAGGGACAGCCCTCCGCAAACTTTAAGGGCTTGCTCAGTAGACGAAACTGAACAGCCTTCCACAACATTTTTTTTCAGGAAACGAAAAAAAAATTCAGCCTCTCCATACAAACTGCCCAATCAAGTTAATAATTTTGTATAGTGAGGCGGATTTTTTTTTTCGTTTCCTGAAAAATTTTTTATGGTAGGTTGTTCAGTTTCGTCTACTGAGCAAGCCCTTAAAGTTTGTGGAGGGCTGTCCCTTACACCTTGTATAGTCGAACGAGTCATTTAGTTTATAGAATAAGTATCTATCATAATCGTCAGCTCAGACATGCTAGATTCAATCAAGTCCAAATATTCAGCTCTTTTTAGCCGAAACTGAAACTTCAGCCGAAACCGAATCTTCGTTCGGTCCCTAATAATTTTGAATCCGTGTGAAGCTGGGATGGGTCAATAGTATTTAATACTTACTTGACGATACCGAATCCTAAGGACACGATGATGACTAGCATTCTCGCTAAAGCCCTCTTAGCGACTGACATCCACTCAGCAAACATGTACACTTCCGCATTGAAATAACTGGAAAATAAACGAAAGAAACCATAAAAATACTAGCAAAAGTATTTATTTAGTACACGGAGGACTTCAGCTAATAAAACCAGACAAAAAAAGCAAAATCAGTTGTGAGCGTGACCAGGCCGTAAAGACATCAATTTTTTTGGCATTACAAGAATGACTGTTACTTACTTAAAGAACAAAGAGTGTTCAGTAATATAAAGGTTCACTCACCCAGAACTATTAATAGACGAATAAACTCCATAATACGTAGCGCTCTCGATCATTCCCAGTAGGGCAACGCCTCCAATCCAGTACTGTATGCGGAGCAGATCCCTCCACTGTAGCCAGCAAACCAACAGCCAGGCGGTACATAACAGTGTGTAGACGCCGCACATTACGCCGAAGAACTAGAAAAAGAACATTATTCTAGCTTTAACCCTTTAATAATGTCTGGTAGCTCAGCCCCGGTATGAAAGGCAAGAAGGAACGGGGTGGGTTTTTAGCCAGTATGAGTCTGACACTATCTCCCGCTCCGCCTAAGGGTGGGGGATGTCATTTAGATGATTTTTACCCACCAAAAAAAACCCTTTAATGACGTCGGATATATCCAATAAACACTTTCGCATTTATTCTGCCAGGGTCACACGTCTACGACCAAATACTCCATCTTTTGACTGGCCTGTTGGTTTAGTGGTTAGTGACCCTGACTGCTACGCCGGAGGTCGTGGGTTCGATTGCCACCCAGGACAAATGTTTGTGTGATGAGCATAATCATTTGTTCTGTGTCTGGGTGTAATTTATCTATAATATGTTTATCAGTTGTCTAGTACCCATAACACAAGCTCTGCTTAGCTTGGGACTAGACGGCGTTGTGTGATAGTTGTGGAATATTATTATTATTCCATTCATTTATTATAATATACATATTTATCATATTTTTAAATGTTTCTTCAAAAAATAACATTTAAAAATATAAAAAATAGTAATCCACCGGCATCGGGAACAGGGTCCAAGCTGCCGGCGGTCAGGGCTCCTGAGAGAGGAACCTCCGGACAATACGCGCCGTGTCTAGGAGTACTGCCTTCTGGATCAAGCCCTTGATCCAACTGCCTAACGAGAGCCTCCGCAGATGTTGGTCGAGGCTCTTGGCTATTAAGCCATTGGCCGTCACGACTATCGGCGGCACAATGATTGCTCTATCCACTTCCCACTTATTATTATTATCTCATCAGCTCTTCTGTCATCTATATGGATTGTAGAGCAAAACGAGATGGAGTACCCAGTCACAGACACGCGACCCTGGCAAATAGGACGCGAAACCACTCGTCGGACCAATCCGGTAAAGGGAACATCATTCTGATAAAATCTTTTATTAACTTTTAAGTATAAGTGAAAGCATGGTTGACCGGTTGACCTAAACAACAAAATAAAACTAAAAAGCAACCTTTTTTTTGAACAATTCGCACTTTAAATATTCGACTGTCCCTACGTAAACTCTCGAATCTAAAAATTTGCGGTTGTTTTTTTGTTTCTGTTTGAAGCTTAATAAAAACTAGCTAGCTTACTAAGAAATATTTTCGTCTAACGATTCTTAAATTGGGTTTAACATATGAATTTAATATATACAGATATAGTCATTAATGTTCAAGATGATTATCTTATCTATCTTATCTAATGACAATGTCATCCATAAAATAAACTTCAAATAGCTCTCCTGCAAAGTAAGCTTTTTCACTTTCGATAGTTTACCTAGGGACAGTCGTATTGGTATGAGGAAAAGTGGGCGTGGTGGGAACATCTCGCTATCTCTTTTGTACACATGTTCTTAATGGCGGTGACGTCATATTTCAAAGTGTGCGTCTTTATTCTGTTACTTGACAGTTTCTCCTACTAGCGCATTTGAAAGGTTTGTAACTTACTATTTATTACACGGATTCGACAATATTTTTTCTATTTGCGACTCTCGTTACAGTTACGTTAATAAACAAATAATAATAAAAATTGATTCGACTAACCAATAAATGGTTAGTCCAAGCTTACCGGTAAAAGAGGCCAGATGGCAGCCGATAGGTACCCGGATGGCGCCGCCATTTCTATGCTGGCTACTGCTTTGAACGGCTTGGAAGACGTCAGGGTCATCTTAAGCAAGTAAATGCCTTCTGATTCGACTGTCAATAGTGTGTGTCGTGCTGATTTCTATAAGAAAGAAAAATTGATTAATTTTTTTTAATGTTTATTTTATTTTTTATCTTTCTTTAGAAAACCTGGCTAAGAAAAATTTAATACTTAATAACGTTTCAATATCTTTGGAGGTAAATAAAAATGTTACATAAGGGTCAGTTCACACCGAGACGAGAACCGACGCTGCGCGCACATTTTAAAATAGGGACTCAAAATATAACTTTATTTACTACACCAAAAGATACACATTTCATTGTGTCGCTCTTTTAAAATGTGCGTGCAGAGTCCCGTCGCGTCACGTCTCGGTGTGAATAAATCCTAAGTGTTTACAATATTAATTGTTATTAAAAATTTATGCACAACAGTACAATAGTGGTACATGGGTGGACGGAATGCAACAATATATTTTTTACCAGCCAATCTTTAGGTATTAGATGTACAAAAAAAAACCTAATCAATGTTTTATTTTATGACTTGAACTACGAACTTAATATTTACAAGTTCTGAGCAATTGACCTCCACAAGTTTTTTTTCTTTAATAACAAAATAAAAAAGCAAGTTACTCACTGATACAGTAGTCACCCCATCCTTCTTGGTAACTGCAGACTGTGCTGGCTCAAGGAATATAATTTCATTGGGATGCGTACATGAGATCGTTGTCTTCTCTTCCTTCAACTGCATTGTCCCGTTTAAATCTACGGTCGACCGCTCCGTTTCACGGTTTGAGCATGATACTACTTGCTAGAAAAATAGTAAAAATGAATGTTACAAAACATAAAAAAACGGTTTAAAAAAAAATATCCACAACTATCTCACAGCGCCATCTAGTTCCAAACTAAACAGAGCTTGTGTTATGAGTGCTAGATAAGGCGGTTAGCACTTTGAAAACGCACCTACGCACTCATTTCATACAAATCACGCACGGTACTACGAGACTTAGTGTGCCTGTGCCATACCTTGCGTGACGCCCGGCACCCACGCGCGTGTTTGCATGTTTCTCCGCATGTAGGTGCGTGATCTGAATGAACGCGCGTGGATGCATTTTTAGTGTGTTGGACTGTGCGTGTTTTCTGTACAAACGGAGATTCTTACAAGCGACGTTAAGACACGCATTCACGCACTACGCTGCGGGGAACGTGGCAGTGTGATGACCGCCTAAGTGATAAAAAAAATGCACCCCAGCGGTCACTATGCATACAGTTTTCGTGCTGTCTAAACCCATTTTATCGTGTAGACATTTTTCCTAGGATTATAACTCTCTAACAGAATAAAAATAATTTATTGCGTCCATGATTACGGTGTGTGAGAGGTTAAACATTTCGCCCTCTACAATTTGTACCATAAATTATATGATGTCATTTTACCTAACAGAATTGGAGAAAGGTGGGTGTCACGAGAACGGAACGACGGCGCGCCTGTAGCTACTAGAGCATTGCTATTATCTATTTGAAATTGAGTAACAGACTATGGGTAAAAAAAAAAAATTGATATCTGTCCAGTTTATCGATCATCATCATCAGCCTTTTTAATGTTCCTACTGCTAGGACTCAGGCCTCCTCTCTAGGAGAGGGAATGGGCCGTAATCCACCACGCGGGCCCAGTGCGGGTTGGTGAATGTCACCCATGTCTTCGAATTTTTGGCTCTAGGACATGAGTTTATCGATCAATGTACAGAAACTAGTTGACCCGGCAAACGTTATTCCACCGTATAAACTATTTATTAAAGAAAAAGTGGGGGGAGTAGGTAGGGGATAAAAAATTGCCCACGACCTATTCTCAAACCTACCAATTACAAACAAAAAATTTCACATGACTCGGTCAAACCTTTTGAGAGACAAGATTTTTTATATATTAGTAGATTAGATAAAATACTAAACTGAAAACGATGACGGTCCGGTTGGAGCAGTAGCAGGTTCGATTCCCGCACGGTAAATATATTTGTGTGGTCTACAGATAGTTGTTCCGGGTCTGGGCGTCTTGTGTATATGAGTTTACATGTGAACGCACCCACGTTACAGGAGTAATTCCTAGTGTGAGGCAAAGTTTACAAACAAATAAGTATAATTGGAAGACAAACGATATCTAACCATTTAAAATCAATTAGAAGAAACCGCGAAAACGTAATTTGCATTGGTCGGGTCGGATTCGCGCACTGAGAGTTCCGTGCAAACTACAATTCCCAACGGAATTTCGAAGATTTTTTTTTTGTGACTTAGGTAACAACAAATTTACTGTTTTCAGATTTTTCACTAAGTATACTTGCGCTATAAGACCTTGCTTTGTGCCAAATTTCAGGATTCTGGGTCAACGGGAAGTACTCTATGAATTTCGATCTTTGAGTATCAAAATATACGTTTTTTGCGACATAAACGGCCGTATCTTTTTAATTCGTTAACTTAGAAGTTTGATTTTTTCACAGCTGGAAGGGACCGCAGACCTGAGTATATGGTTTTAATTTCAAGTCGATGCCTCCACGCGTTCTCGAGATAAAGGGTCTTGACAGACATAGAGACAGACGGACGGACAACAAAGTGATCCTATAAGGGTTCCGTTTTTTCCTTTTGAGGTGTGGAACCCTAAAAATAAAAAGGGCTGCGAGATTGTCCGAAAGAGTCACTGTAGCCTTGGAACGGAATGGGCAACTGAAGGAACACGGGTGGGTGGTAGACTTGTAGTCATGAAAAGTCTAACAATATCAGTATAAGTTGTTTGATTATTTCCCACCTAAATAAACCACACCACCGAAGGGACTTGGTTAACACTACCACGTTATACATTAGTCTCTAGAGAGACTGTCTCATCACACACTTCATGCAATTTTTAAAACAGTTTTTGATCCATTACGACCATTTACAGACGTTCTAACGACCATTTACAGACACTTTTGAATAGTCAAATGTCGGTCAGTCCACAGAAAAGATGAAAGAGGTTAGAAAGGAAATACTTTCCGATTTGTACTACAACGAGTGTCGCCGCTTGTCTTACACCCTTTAACTCCACTACAGGTAATAAACCAATACGAACGCGCATTACGCAACTAACAGACCACGCACACTTTGATCGGAAGTTTGCTATTGGTAGTTGAACTATGAGCATTGCCCTACTTTACTACTCCACTACTTGCTCCCCCTCCTACTTGCTGCCCCGCCCACAAAGGCCATTCTAATCTCTGTCATCTGTTCCGTGGGTCAGTCCAAAAAAATAAGTCAAGCTAAATTGCACGTTTCAAAGCGTAGAACTCTATGGGGAAGAACGTACAAGAAACTCCATGGACTCTCTTTTACACATTGTTGTAAATACGTAAAAGACCCTCAGTTCGATAAAACTCAAAACCAATAAAACGGTATACGTTACGATATGCGTACGTTATCAATTTCCTGCTTCTTTTAGGAATTTTGTTGCTAACGTATCAAATAGTGCTAATGCAAGCGTTAAGGAAAATGGTGATCGGTACCTACTTAGTAATATTTAGTCACTTTATTTTATTTTTTTCATTCGTTGCTTATCACTAGAGACCGACTGAAAATTTGGGGTTTGGATACGGTTGGAGTTTCAGTTTCGGTAAAAAAGTTACACGTTCGTCTATGTGTGTTATAATTTTAATGTATTCGTCGATTTATTCGATTATTTAGTATTTTATATAACTTTACAAATAAGGATAACTATATCGAAATAATAGTAAGGAATAACTGGATCGAAATATTATACAAGGTGTAAGGGACAGCCCTCCACAAAATTTTTTTCGTGAAACGAAAAAAAAAATCGGCCTCGCCATACAAATTGTCCAATCAAGTTTATCATTTTGTATGGTGAGGCGGATTTTTTTTTTCGTTTCCTGAAAAAAATTTTTGTGGAAGGTTGTTCAGTTTCGTCTACTGAGCAAGCCCTTAAAGTTTGTGGAGGGCTGTCCCTTACACCTTTTATTTTTGTTTCGCCGAAACTAGTAGAAACCTTTACGGTTTACGAACGAGGTTTCAGTTTCAGCTGAAAATAATTTTTCGGTCGGTCACTAGATTCATCACGTAAGGGTGTGTCTAGCATAGTCGGCCGTATAATGTTCCCACTGTTGGGACTCAGATCTCCTCTCTAGGAGAGGGAATGGGTCGTAATTCACCACGCGGTCCCATCGCGAGTTGTTGGATGTCACATGTTTTCAAATTTTTTGGTTCTAGGACATGCCAGTTTCCTCAAGATATTTTCCTTCACCGTTTTGGGAGCAGTGGTGATGAAATAAATTACACTAAGTAATGCGCCTGGCTGGGTTTGAACCCGCGACCTACAACTCGTAAGTCGGCGCCGTTACCACTCGGCCACCACTGCTCACAAGGGTGTGTCTACATATGGCGAATACGCCAATAATAGGCCGCTAGCGACCCGCACACGAGTAGCTCGAGCACTACACGTGCAGTTACTGCAAATTTTTGATCCGCATCTTTAGCGCAATTGGTGTAAGGGTCAATTCACATTAAGACGCGACGCAACGCTGCGCGAATGGCGACTCGAAATATAATTTTATTTACTACACGAAAAGATAAGACTTTGCATTGTGAGAGTTCAGAATACGTCGCGTCACGTCTCGGTGTGAACTGACTGAAACTTAAGTCCGCCTCTGTACTTTTGTGTGCTATTATTATAAATGCTTTATCATTTAATAAATCAATAAGGCTTGTATAGTGAGCGCGCACGAGTTCCGTTTGCTTTCTTGCTGAATATATCCGCGGGTGGGAGGATGTATGTATGACTGTGTAGCGTCTGGGGAGTTCGTGCGGCTCCATTCTAGAATGGGAGAAGTCCAGTGTTTTCCCACCTTGAAGGTGTGATGATATGCATCTATTTTGAACTATACCTGCTCAAAATAATGTAGATAGTCTGGAGAACATTTCGTCTTTGTCCACTGGTAGTTGACGGTCACGTTGGTCGCGTTCGCCATTTCACATTTGACTGAAACAATAACACTTACGGTTAAATATCTTATAGATGGTAAGGCCGAAGGAGCCAACCAACTGAAGCCGCATGTGGAGTTAGACTGCCCTCAAAAAGTTAGTCATAATATGCATGTATTACACGCCTAAATCTTCCTCATGAATCACTTTGTCAATTGGTGAAAACTGCATAAAAATCCGTTCGGTAGTTTTTGAGTTTTTTGCGTTCATAAACACAGGCAGGCGTAGTGGGGGTCTTTCTTTATATTATGTAAGGATTGTATACCATCTCATCCTCATCATCATCTTCCTGCCCTAGTCCCGTTTTATTTGAGGTCGGCGCTACACGACGTTTTTTTCTTCCATTCTGTCCTGTCACTCGTCACGCTATCACTAACTCCCTTTTCTTTCATATCGCTTCTCACACAATCCATCCATCTTTTATTTGGCCTCCCTCTTCCCCTCCATCCATCCACATGTAAACTCATAACTTTTTTAGCAACATGCGTTTCATCCCTCCTTTTCACATGACCATACCAAGACAAACGAGTATACCATCTATATTACTTTATTTTATGTTTATTATAAATTAGATTTTGCCCACAGCTTCGCCTGCTGCGTACATAAAATATAGCAATTGGACCAGTACTTTCAGAGATTACCTCCAACAAATAAAAAAACATAAAAACAAACTTTACCTCTTTATAATATAAGTGTAGATGAGAAAGTAACTCTGTCTGTTACGCTTTCACGATGAAACTACTGAAACGATTGTGACGAAATTTGGCACGGAGTAAGTTTGAATCCCAGGGGATTACTTTTTATGTGGCATCGATTTCAGTGCCCACAATAACCGATATACACACTGAAGTAGAGGAAATGTAGTTACATGAAAAGTAAACTTATCGCATTTTGCAAGCTCTTCCAGGCAATCTGGAATGGATAGTAATTGCCTGGACATGGATTGAGGCTATTAATGGTGCATCTTGTAGCGGGTATATGGTTTTGTTTTGTTATGGTGCTGTTAATTCGTGTTACAGATCCTATTTGTTTAATCCTAAAAATATCGGAGAAAATGATAGGTACATATGTATCTGCTACTGTTGCTGGCAGCAGCTAGTAGCTTATAAAACCCTTTTATTTTCCAGGTATATTTCAGATGAGATTATTGAGCCTGCAGTTTAATTCACAGACGCGTGTCGTACACCATTTTCTAGCTTTCTAAATTCGTATGTATAGGTGTGTAATAGGTGTGGGCGAAGTGCCCCTCACCCACGACCTTGCACCCTAAGGGTGAGGGCCTCCCATAAGCAACGGTTATCGCCAGTATTTTAGCGACAATTTGGTCGCACGTTGGTTTGCGACAGTAGCTGTATCGTTTACGAATTTATGACATGAAAGAAGGCCTCGTTGATGCGCCTTTGCCCACGTCTAAACTAGTCCACGCTACGGCTCTGTTTCTTAATTCTAATACAGGAAACAAAATTTTGATAGGTACAATTTCAGCCAACAAAACTACACACACACAATGGCGCTATGTCCGCTCTTTCTCCCGCCAGTTGGCGCCTGTGTATTTGGAGGTCATTCATTTTGACAGCTCCTTGTATTGTTTTGTTGTATGGTGGTTTGTGTGTTTATGTTGATTTATGTGAATTATGGTAGAAAAATACGGATCTTGGACTGTTTGTGAATTAAAAAAGAATTAAGACGAAGAAATGATTATATATTATCAGCTCAGATGATTATCTTTGGGAAAGCTGTGTCCCGATGTTCTCGATGAGCATAAAGGCACAACACAACACTGGGGCATTTTATTTTAACAAAAACGATGGTTATTTACTTGAAAACACAATATTTCCTTGAAAATCTATTGAGTTTGACAGATAGTATGACCTCCAAGGTCACTGGCGCCATCTACTTTGAGCTTCTCAGATTACACGCCATTGATACAAGTGCCTAGAATTTGCTATAATGGTTCTTCAAGAAATCAAAGTATGACATATCGAATTGCATTTGTAAAAGAGCATCATTCAACTATTAGAACTTGAGTCATACCAAGTGCTAGAGGGTTGATAACATTGTCAGTTATATATTTTATCTTAAAAGCATCAGATAAGTCGCATATGTCCACTGATAAGATAGTATCTAACATATACTCGTACTAGTTTTCAATTAAGCCATATTGGTCATTGTTATTATTTTATTAGATGGATAAAGCTCCACTATGTGGCACTGGGTTACGGCTGCTGTATGGATACAGCGATAATTATATAATTATCGTATCAAGAACGTAACGACGAAATATATTATTTTGAGACAATTACTTTTGGAAATATTGTTTATATTGTAGTTTAACATTTTAGGCATGTCATCAAAAGAGAATGGGCATTTTAGACTTAGAGCTGCAGTGTTTGAAAGGTCATAGTAATAGTTTATTGTATTCTAAGGCACCAAGTTACGTACGGCGTAATTACGACTTATTTTATTTCAGTAGAAGATAATCAATGTAGCAGATGATGTTTTCATTCCACAGATAGTTTCAAAATTCTAATATTTTTATTTCATAAAGGCTTTCATGGGCATTTATAAAACGTGTACATTACTTGTTCTCTGCGAAGATCTCATATATCTGATCCGATCACGCAGGGAACTTTTAGTGTAGGCTTATCTATTAGTAGATTCAATGATTTCGAGCGTCTTTATCAGGCAGTTTGTAATCAACAATATTTCATATCACTATCAGCACACGGTTTGACCAAAGATTTTCGTCTTGTCATACTGCAGTTCCCTAAAAACTGTCAAGTTATGTCCTGTGTTCACTTTCTTAAACAGTATCATAGTAAATAATTAATATTTGTTTCCAATCCTTTTTTCTTGACTTGATGAGTTAGTAAATCAAAAAGCAATTTAGCAGGTACGGGCAGTTTTCCAATGGCGGGTCATTGACCTTACTAAGGTTTCAAGGTTTTCATTCAGTTTGTCTATAACAATAAAAATCTAAGTGCTTATTGATATAGTACCAAACTTAACTGAAAATTGAATATATCCTACTAAAATAAAATTTGTCACCATTATTTCCCAGCAAACTGTATCTACCATAAGTACAATAAAATTGAGCCATAATTATGACCTTTCAAATTGCACTTGCCGCAACTTGGTAGAGCACTGGGTATGGAGTCCATGCAAAAGTGTCCATTGTCCTTTATATTTTCTTGGGAAGTAGTATTATATGATATGTGAAATTGCATTATCATTTCTGATCAATGTCGATAATAATCACAAATGCACAGCCTAAATCAGCCTGATCTTTTTATTTTTACTTTGATAAAAAAATATTGGCACTGGGCACTTATGAAAATTCTAAAGCCAGGTGCACAGTTTCAGTAATTTCCTACAAGAAATAAATTTTCTAACTAGATTTTTTTCTATGTGTTGTATAATTTCTAGAGAACCCCCCAAAGACTTCAGTTTCGGCGAAAAAAGCTGGTTTCGGCTTTGGTAATTTTGGCCAAAATGTTGCGGAATATTCGGCTCGACCGAAATAGGCGTCGTTGACTGTTGACTTATATTATAACATACAATATAAACAAATAAACCAATGATTAGATAAAAATTAAGTAGGTATAGTATTTTTTTATCATTTGTTTTAATTGTTTAGTATTTGATAAAAGTTATTAATATACAATGAAGCATAAATATATCGAAATACAATTAGGAATAACTGTACAGAAATATTACTTTTATTTTTTGACAGTTTTTTTTCTGTTCTGTTTCAGTTATGGAAAAACTGGAAGAAGAACCCAAGTTTTATGGTTAACGCTGCAAATCGTGTTTTCCTACGATTTTTCAAATAACCAAAATGTCAGTCTAGTTTATACATATTCTATGCTTTACGCGTCTAAATTATTATTTTTTTTATGATAGAAAAAAACTGGTACTTGTCTGCAATCCCCTCTGATGGTAAGCATTTCCTCAAGTTTTCGCCTTCTCTCAACTATGCTGGGACCAGCTTCTAGTCTCACTGGATACTGGTAAACATCCAATTGATCACTTATTCAAGGTTCCTATGACTGTCTTTGTACTTTCAATATTACTAACCCTCCATTTCTGATTTAGACATTTGAAGGTGAGTCCCTTATCTCTCAGCTTAGGTTTAACTTAGGGTTTGAGAAATTCTTAACTCAGAATATGCAACTACAATATAAGTACAACTCATTGGCTTTTGTACCCATTTTAAGAAACCATGGCAACAGGAAACAACATTTAATTCATTAAACCCCAAGCGAATGCCGGTGTTCGCGTACCTATTGTCTTTCTATTGTGTCTGTAATTTCCACGATTGAAAGGTTAAAGGAAAGGAAGTGATTCAACCAAAGATTGTACACTATATCATATTCAAGTATCAGATTATCATCATTTTGTTATCATATTAACCTTTCAATCGTGGAAATTACAGACACAATAGAAATACAATAGGTGCGCGAACTCCAGCATTCGCTTGGGGTTTAATGAATTAAATGGTAGATTTAATCAGGTAATATAGTAAGATTCTAATAAGTGTAACATTACAACACAGAGACATTGTAGGTCAAGTATGTAATGCTAATAAAATAATAACAAACTAGTTAATATGAAATGCACAGCAAGCTGTACCAACATAAATATGCATAAAGTATTAGCATGGATATTTATAAATTTATTTAAACTTCATGTACAGTAGTGGTACATGAATAAGTCAAGGGTGATTAGGTTGCTGCTAGGCGAGCGTGCTCCATCATCGGCCACATCATCACTTTCCATCAGGTGAGATAGTGGTCAAACACGAGCCTATCAATTATAAAAAAAAAAACTAAAAAAAAACAGGTGGATTTAATGCAATAAGGCATTCTTTACCAGTCAACCTTTGTGTTAAAAAGACAACACTGTGGTAGGTATACACATCAAATAGGTAAATAACAGATATAACAGTGCTCAGTAAGTTTTGCCAACATGATCGAGAAAGTGCAGCATTATAATCATAAAGCAGATTGAGAAGAAAACCATTCTAATACTTACACATTATAATGAGCTGAGAATCCTTAAATAGTGACTTAGCTAATGTGAACCCACAATTATCCTGAAAAATAATAATTAATCTTCAAAACCATTTAACTTTGTAAGTCAACCTTGGTAATTTTCAATTTCAATTGTAATAAAACCTCTCTGCATTACAAGGCTGTATGGAAGCATTGCCTTTGTTTCATATTATTGTGAATTCATTTCATAAAAGTAAAAGAACAACACAATATGTACAGGAATAATTTTTAATAATATTTTCCTGTTAATTATCCTAGCAGTATAAATATCCGATATCAGATTGTGTAACAATAACTTATGATGTTTTACTAATAATTCTGTAGCTTTTAACTAGCTATTTAGCAATAAAGTTACGCCAATGAGCATTTCAGTAAATAAGCATTACAATGAGTCAGAAAACGAATCCATACATAGTCTAATTCGTTGCTAATCGACATCAATAAATTAGCAATACAGTGCTTGTATAATTATAAGGTAGCAGGTATATCAATACTCTAAGTTATCGTAAACTTTTACAGTACGAAGTAAAAAATATTCTCACCCCATTCAGCGGTAAATCCCATCTTCCAATGTCCGAAAAACTGTGTGATACTTTGACGATTGTCACAAAAAATATAAATATGATCCGCAACATTTTGAATGATTTAGGTGAAGAAACCAAAAACTATTTTATTAATATCGAAAAACTATAAAACATCATTTTAATATGGTTTAAATTTACAAATACAATTACTTGGAAGAGAAACGCATACACTTCATCACTTGACAGACATTTGTTTGACAATTTTGGAGTGACTGACTGACGTAAAATTATTGACATTTTGCACGATTGCTCCGTAATTGTTCATGTTTCCAATTATTATTTAATAAAAATATTTTGAATACCTCATAATTATTTTGCGAATTCATCAATAAGTGGGAATGATTTTGATTTTTCTTTTATCTCTTTATTTACATTCATAACTGATAAGCCTTGTGTTTGGTTTCGTAATAAAAAAAAACAAAAAAGGTTGACACTGACAGAACTCAGAAACTTAAGTCTTCGGGTCAAAATATTTTTGTTTTGTTCTTCGTATATTTCATAAAAAATCGCATAAAATGTTTTAATTGTAATGTTTTCTATTTATTTTAATATTCAATTACGTAAATTAATTATAATAACACTAAATACTTATCATGTTTTGGTGACACGATATCCATAGTGTGGTACCGTGGTAGTCATGTCAGATTGTGCGCTGGTGTCCAATGTAAGCGAACACGATGCGAGTATGGACGTGGGGAACGACAAGTCTCTATTTGAGCCCTCTGTTGAAATGATGGTAAATGATTTTGATGACGAGAGAACACTAGACGAAGAAGAAGCTTTGGCCGCAGGAGAGCAACAAGATCCTAAAGCCGAACTCAACAGCCTTCAGCGAGAAGGTGATATGCCCTTGGAGGAACTACTGGCACTGTACGGATACGACAGAAGCATGGACAAGCCACCTGTACCTGAACAGGCCCCTGAGGTGGTGCCCGAAGAGATTGAAAAACCAGAATCAGCATTACAGCAATTATATAGTGAGACTACTAGTCCAGAAGCCACAAGATGCCTTAGGTCTGGCTCGAGACCACCTTCCGAGGAAGAAGATGATTATGACTACAGTCCAGATGAGGATGATTGGAAAAAGACTATAATGGTAGGTAGCGACTACCAAGCTGCAATTCCTGAAGGTTTATGTAGCTATGATGATGCATTACCATATGAAAATGAGGACAAATTATTGTGGAACCCAACTACGCTAGAAGAAAAAGTTACAGAGGACTACATGAAAAAAGTTTGTGCGATGACCTCCGGTACAACAGGGGTTGATGCTGTGCCTCGCGGGAGACAGCTTCGAGATGATGAAGAAGCTCTTTACCTGCTCCAGCAGTGTGGTCACAATGTAGAGGAAGCATTAAGGCGGCGGCGCATATCGGCACAAACCCCAGCTCATGCAAGCCTATGGTCAGAAGAAGAGTGTCGTAACTTTGAAAATGGCCTCAAAGCCCACGGCAAAGATTTCCATTTAATCAGACTATACAAAGTACGGACTCGATCAGTTGGAGAACTGGTTCAATTTTATTACATATGGAAAAAGACAGAACGGCATGATATTTTTGCAAATAAAGCCCGATTGGAGAAAAAAAAGTACACAATACATCCCGGTCACACAGACTATATGGACAGGTTTTTGGAAGAACAGGAGGCATCAGGGGGTAATGTTGTCAGACCGGTGTCACCTACTCCGATGATGGAGTTCGGTCCCTCCCCTGCCACCCAGCCTGATCCTTTAGCGTTGGGTGAAAAGGAGGTGTTTTCCCAGCTAAATGCTCACACAACACCTCCACGCGCCCTGTCTATGGAGGATCCGGAACCACCAACCGGTTCCTAATATATGTATTATTGGCAAAGGCCTTACGTAGCAAGCACTGTTTGTAACATACTTAACTATGTTGTTATTAGGAATAAGGGTATTTTTTCCTTATTCATGAAACTCAACCAATTTTTTTTTATACCACTATTTTATATAAAGGACTGACTTGGAACCTTTTTTTTGTATTTTAACATTTTGAACAGTACAATGTAAATAATAAAGCTGTAAAATTATGTTACATGATGTTTGTGAATAAGGGAATTATGCTGAATGAAATATATGATTGTGTACCCACCTGCAGGTGGGTGGTGTATAAAAATATGTGGTAATTGATGATAAGAATAAACAGTGCAAATAATTGTGTCATTTTATTTTATTGTAACTTGCAGTTCCAAAAAAAGCCACATTTGCATGGAAGCATTAAGTCGTCACTCAGTTCTGGTATAAATATTGTGGCTCTAAATCTTAGTTGTATTTTTATTTGGTGTAAAGAGTATCTATTTTTATAGAGCATTCATATAAGAATGGATGTGGGTACTGCACCTTACCTACCAAATTGATGCAAATGTTTCCTAAATTCTGTTTTGTTTTAAATCAGCGGTTTTCCTAGTCAATTGTTAATAAAATTAGAAAAGGGTTTCCTGTAGTGATTCAAGTAGACTGGGATTTCAAGAATTATTACGCATTATGAGTGACTAATATAAAGGATACCTATTTTAGCAAGATAACAAGCTCCAGTTGGAGTCAACTCAACTCATTTTTATTGTAGTTTATTTAATTCACCGATAGATGGCATGTTAAATTCATATCATTATTTTCATGCTATGGATTCGTTCAGAAATCATAATGCTTTTCTAACTTCACTGTTCTAATTTCTTTGAATGAATTGAAATTGAATGGCAGAGTTTCAAAACGTCAAATCAAAATCGTCAAAATATACGTAAAAAAAAAAAATCTAATAGTTATTTGATTTCATTCAGGATAAATCTTTGAGTTTTGGTGAAAAAAAGCCACCAACGTGTCCCTATTGAACTAATAATTTTGGTGGGTTTTTAATCATTAGTGAAAATTAAAAAGACATTAGGTTATATTGATTAATTTCTCGTTTTCTAGCACCAAAACAAAACTATGACTGAACCTGTGAGCCCTGACATGTCTGAAAAGGAGATTCTCAACGACTTCAAGGAAAACTACGGTAAGGTCCGTAAACTGCTGGACGAAGACAGCAAGAATGACCCAGAAAATGAGCCTTACATGTCCAAATACAAAGCTAGAGGAATCCTTAGCTCAATGCGCGACAGCTTGAAAAAATTGTTCTATAGTTCAACTAGCTTGGATGACATAAAGCTCCACGCTATGTTAGGAACTGTCTTACTAAACATTGGTATCATTGACATGGAAACTGAAGAGCTAACATCCAGTGAAAAGGTTTTAACAGAAGCAATGGAACTGCTTGCAATAAATTCGTCAAAACCAGAGATTATAATCACTCTGATCAATGTTTATAATAACTTGGGCATATTGTGGTCTAATCGTGATGCTCCAGATAAGGCTAAAACATATTTGCTGTATGCCAAAGAGTTGTATGAGAATTTTAAATGTACAATGCAGTTGCCTTTGCCTATAGAGCAGATTATAAGTCCAACTGGTGAGAGTCCTATGGGTGATATCATGTTACTTGAGAAGGCTCACACACTGACTTTGTACTACTTAGCTCAAGTATATGGTTCATTGAAGGAGAATTTAAAATCTGCTATATATTGTCATGTTACTTTACGGAGGCAGTTACAGTACAATGATTATGAGCCCATAGACTGGGCGTTGAACTCGGCAACATTATCGCAGTTCTTTGCTGAGCAGAATGGTTTTTTCCAATCAAGGCATCATTTATCGGCTGCGTCAACTATCCTTGAACAATATGAGGAGAAGTTGGGGTCAGCTGAAAATAATGATGAGGTGTTTCTGGCCAAGATAGAGACATTCAAGCATCGGTCGGCTGATGTGGCTCGTTGCTGGGCCAAGTATTGTATCCTGCTTTTGACCTCATCTAAAGCAAGGCTTATGACTGATTCTGAACAGTTAACTGAAGCTATAACAGGTATGACATACTCCTTTGTTTTCTTTATAAATAAAAACTTTTTTGTTACCAAAAATCTTAAAAAAATATGTTGAGTTTTTATTGTTTTCTTTGTTACAATGCTATAGGTGTTTTTTCTTGTTTAAAAAAATTATGTCTCAAACTTGGAATGACACCTGTATTGGATGCCTTCAGAAACATTAGTCGCATTCACAGGACACCCAGACCTGGGACAACTATCTTTATGCAATATAAATATTAGTTTAGCATAGGAATTGAACCCATGACATGCAGCGCAGCAGCTAATCACTCAGCTATACCATTTAGTTGTGTTAATAATAAAAAGCTGCTTACTATTCTTGTGTTCTTGAAATAAATTGGAGTATGTTTAACAAAAATACCTTTTCCTATTATTCCAGACATGTCAAATCTCACATTAGAAGATCAAGAAAACATTTGTGGAGGAGACATCACCAAGTTAATCTTCTCAGACATTGATGTCTCAAAATATGAGAACAAGATTGGTGACAAGTTCCTACTCACTTATCAGGATGCAAGAGAAGTCTTCTTGAACTGCCAAACTTGGCTGAATAAGGCCAAAGAATACTACAAACTTGAAACCTTAGCCTCAGATTACATAGAACTGGTGCAAGATAGCTCTCAGTCATACAGCTACCTGGCATTTTTTGAAGAAGACGATGAAAGACGCGCCAAGATGCACAAGCGACGAATCGACATGCTTGAAGACTTACTCAAAGAAATCAACCCAACATACTACCTCCAGTATTGCAGGCAATTATGGTTTGAGTTAGGTGAAGTCTACTCAGACATACTTAACATTAAACTTGAAAAATTGAACAAAACAACCGAAAAACCAACTCCACATGCATTGAAGAAAATCAACAATCTTTGTGAGAAGAGTATTGAGAACTATGATCATTTCCTGAACTCTTGTAAGGACAAAAATGGCGTAATGCCAACGAAACTAAATTACGATTTAATTAGGCCTGTCATCAGCGCTCACGCGTTCATTGGTAGGAACAGCATGAAGAAAGTTGCAGTAGACAAACTTTCACAATTGAGGAATGTGCAAAAGAGTTATGATTCTTACCAAGCAGTTGTGGATATTTGTACGAATTGTGAGGAGGCGGCTGCAATGATGTTTGAGGAATTCTCTTTATGCCAAGAGATGGTGAAAATACTGCCCATAAAGATAAAGAGACTGCAAATTGAGACGGCTGAGTAGGAGAATGGTGTACATTATAGTGGGCTAAACTATAATGTACAGAAGTGCTCTATGGTATACTCTGAATGCTTGTAAAATCTTGCTTTTGAATTTGCAGAGTAAATGGAGAATTTTAATGAATCAATTATGAAAAATAGAAGCAATTTTTTTATTTATTGACAAGAACTTGTACAATATTACAGAGGAAATCCAAGGCATATGAAAGAATTATGAAATAATTAAAATGTCTCAACAAATTATAAAGTTATGGAATTTTAAAGTTGTGCTTGCAAGAATAATTTCGTTACACGCCCGCTAATGCTCCAGTGTGTGACGTCACACGACCCTTTAGCATTATGGCGAAATAAAAAAAAAAACTACCAACTAATCAAAAACAAGCCAGTCGTACGTAAAATAACGAAGAACAACGCAAGAGCTCACTTGAGAATTGGAAACTTTTGCACATTCGAGTGATTAGTGGTGCGACGATCTCGTTTAAGTCCACAACTTACATTGAATGTACCTACTGAGTTAATGAGCTTAAATCAAATGACGACACTCTCCAGTGAGAGACAACAAATGTTTTGCTTAAACTTAAATAATTAATTTCTCAGTCATTTATGTACCTATTTAAAAAATGATTTCACTGTAATATTAGTGTTGATCTATGTTTTAATCCCATTTCGTTAAATATATTCTACATCATGAACTTCTCCGTTGGCAACTAATATCTATTGAATTTGTGTGTGCACTGGTACATAATTTGGTAGAGTTGCCTGGTCAAAGACCTTTCCTCAGTAATGTGTTGAATATTTGGGATTAATTGATTTTCGGATATAAATAACAAGTTTTATTTGTACATGTAACAGTCAAAGATTGTCCCGTTTTCAGGGTAAATTCAAAGGGGTGGTTTTTGCTTGAGTTGCTTTGCTTTTGAACTGTAAAAGGGTTGATTTATGTGAAGATTGCTGCAAAGCTATTCGTGCGTACTTTTATTGACATTGTCCATAAGGTTTATATTACAATGTTTTTAATAATGTTTGGTAGCTTGCGCGCACGTGGATGCTACAATATAAAACAGATTTGCTTCAAAACTTGTATTTGACCCGTAAAGCCGGGTACAGACTGCTGTAACGTTACATGCAATGTAACAGAATTCCCATTGTGTGGACGCCTTGCGCGCGCAGTGAGAGAGAGCAGTGGTGGCCAAGTGATAACGGCCGGCCCTGACTTACGATTCTAGGTCGCGGGTTCAAACCCAGCCAGGCGCATTACTTTGTGTAATTTATTTCATCACCACTGCTCTCAAAACGGTGAAGGAAAACATCGTGGGGAAACCGGCATGTCCTAAAACCAAAAATTCGAAAACATGTTGTGACATTCACTACCCCGCACTGGGCCCGCGTGGTGGATTACGGCCCATTCCCTTTCTTAGAGAGGAGGCCTGAGTCTCAGCAGTGGGAACATTAAAAGGCTGATTATGCTTAAACTTGCGCACGCAAACCATGCACACTACGCGTACGCGCCCGAACAGAGCAATTCAACTATGTGACTAGGTACATGCGTGGATTGTGCGCGCGCTGCATCCACACTTTGAAATGTTTCATGTTACGATACAGGCACTCTGTACTCGGTTTCAGGGTAGGCAGAAATTTAAACTTGCAGACTGTCCAGCTTTTGCTGGTTCCTCATAGTAATTGACGAGCCTGCGTTATGAATAAAATTACCACTAATACTTAACGCTTTTAAATCAATCTGTAATCTCAAATCAGGCAAATTAATAAGCATTTATGTAAGTGTCTATGTTGTATAGAATGCGTACCAATTATAAATGTTATTAACTTTTATATTAAAATAAAAATGAACACGTAAATAATTGTTTTTATTAATATCTTATCTCTAAATACATATTCTGTTTAAATTAGGTACTTATTTTAAAGTATACTATTATATTTTTGTGAGTTGCAAGTTGCAACCACGGAACAGTAAAAACAGCAACACTCGTAACTCGTAACCAATGAGTCGGCAATCCGACGCGAGTCACGACGACTGGAAAGAAATCAGGAACAGGATCAACGGATTTACGTGCTTTGCGAGATACAGGGGTGTCACACCACCGACTTCCAAACTCCGGGCTGGTACAGAGAAATTCCTAATGAAAACAAAAATTAATGGCACTTTGTGCCCGACTCAGGAATCGAACCAAGGAGGCCAGAACCCCATGCTCAGCAGTCGCGTTTGCGTCTACGAGACCAACGAGGCAGTTAATTACATAAAATACAGTTTTTCATTAATTATCATCATAACAAACACTTTTTTGCTATGTAATCATAATGGAGCGCTACGTGTAGTGAAAAGTCGTAGACAATCTAGAAATTGTTGCCCTCTATTTCGCTGCACGCACACGCGCAGTGACTTTGTCTTGGGGTCGTTTTTTCGACTAATAAGTAGACATTATATATAATAATAATAATTTACAAGTTTCAAAAGATAATATACCTACTTACTGTCTGCGTTGCGTTATAATAAATCATTTTTGACAGTCGAACAGAGAATTACGCGTCCTTTTCACGGTGTTATACTTTTTGAGCGTTGATAATTATATTCCAAGCTAGGAGTATAATTAAATGTTTTATGTGTTAAAACTACGTTTATCTCTAATAGGTACTACCTAGGTAACGACCTAATCTCGAGCTGTTTCTCGCAACTTCATGCATTCTAGGTACTATTTCATTAACACGAAACGCAGACAGTAGGTAAATTCATCGACTTTTTAGTTTAACAGTTGGCCGCTCTGAAGTTGGTATTCCCAACTATTACGCAAGGATAGATAAGTACCTACTCGAGAAAAGACGCAATATGCATTCACGATAATTATGATTTAAGCAACCACAACAAGAAACAACAATTTATAACACGCACAATTGTTTGCGTAGTAGGTATAATATTATTATTAAGAAAAATATATTACTACGCAAGCAATTGTTCGAAGCTCAGAGCGGTGAAGATATTTCGGCTGCACCTACTGTAATTAATAGTGCTGTTAATAGGTATGTAGGAATTATTAATCTTAAAATAATCAACAATAATTTATACTAAACCCTGCCGATAGTCACAGCACAAGAACTATTTGGAACTACATACACAATACACATAGTATAGACATTGGACAAACAAATTTTAATAACTTCATAGGTAGGTACACCTACATACAATCCACCTCGGTTTTTGGATAAGTAATCTATTATCTATTATATTTACCTACTTAAATATTAAGAACCGATTTCAAAATTTTGGCACCGTCAATTATAGTTGACCTAAATACTTCACGATAATCTAATAGATAAAAGTTAAGAAATTTGTCCCAACTGGTAGTCATATCAGGGTCTAATAAAATAGATACATAGGCACATTATTCACTTACTATTATTAAATAGGTATATTACTTATACATTATCTTTTAATTGATGTACAATATGCTGAATCTAATTTATAAGGGTAAAGGAATGAAGACTCTATTTTAGGCACAATGTTATCACACTAGTTTTCTCAGTTGTCTTTTGTTTGTAATTCTATCTATACTTCTAATCACGGAACAGATGAAAACAAACTCCTCCGAAACACCTTGAATGATTCTTATGAAATTTTGTGTGTACAATAGGTAGGTAAATTCAGTAGGACTGAGAAAAGGACGTAAACAATTTTTTATCCTCCTCCCTCCCCCTCTATTATCAGAACAACGTTTACCGAGTCAACTAGTAATATTATAAATACCGCACAATAGCCGAAATTCACGCGGATGAAGCTATGGCAGAAGCTAGTTTTTAATAAAAGAATAATGGCGGAAAACCATACGCACAAGCTTTCTAGTGCGTTTTGCCTGCGCAGGTCGGTTTGTACAGCTGTATAATTTTACCAACCACACGCACGGTGTTTCGAATGTTTCTAAGCTTGTACGTGTGGTAGGCCCATAAGGCTTCTGAGAAATTGTACCGATTGTGAGACATGTGGGTAAAATAAATATTCTAAGTTTCCTATAGGTAGTTTGACAAATTTATTGTGTACTTAATCGAAAAAGATTTACTATACGAGTAGATGTGCTAATGTCCAGATGCCAAGGACCAACACTTTCTGTTACACGCCATTTTCCATATTGTGATCTAGCACGATTGCGATACTATAATCGTTGGCTCGATGACCTGACCCAAGACCAATAAAGAAAACAGAAAATTTCATCATTATCCAGCCAACCAGTCTCCATCTAGTCATACATTACATATTATATTATGATTTTAGATATAAATGACGTTTAGCGTGAGCTATTAAATGTATATTTTATTTATAATCTTCCCAACTTACGATATTATAATTTAATATGTCATCGTTAACACCAGAGGTTATTATGTCCGAAATGGGTAACACAAGTTCCAAATTCAAATCCAATATCCTAAAGTTAGCCTAATTTGTAAGGAAACCGATTTTGGTTATAGAAACCAGGTTTTAGTAGAAGCGATTCTGGGACGAATCCAATCAAACAGTACAATTTCTAAAACCGAGGTTGGGTCATATTTTTGTCAAACAGCACTAATAAATTTCTTAATGCAGTTTTTCCTTTTTACTCATACTAGCGCTTAATACTCGCAGAATTTGGTATAATACTATCCTTAAAACGAAAATTAAAACTATTACAGCTAATAAGATTACAGCCGCTACATCTAATAAGTTATGTTCTATGAAGGTCAGGTCCCTGGCGGTAGAATGCAAGGGGTCTTGGTCTCCCCATCGGATGACCCTTTCGACCCAGTATACTGCTGTGTCCAGAGGATCTGCTAGTCTATCATGCCAGATTTTGGAAACCCGTCGTGCACTCAGTCGCATCCTGGAAGAAGAAAACGGATAAAATTATTAAATATTTGGGATTAGGATATGAGATCGAAAGTGGATCGATATTGTAGGTAGATTTTCTCAAGTAAGATGGGGTCTAACCAGATGCAACTGATTGTATATTGAATATTTTACATAGAAAGACTGCTTATAGATCTGACCTCCCAGTAACTGGGTAACACGATACCTTTGACAAGACTGATCTCAGATTATCTGAATTCTGACTAGCCGTAACGACTGTTAAAGATATATAAATGACAACCGGGAACAACAACTTAACATGCTTTCCGAGGCAAAGAGGAATCTCGGTACTTTAAAACGGTGACCCATCTAGAGCCGGCGCCTAATACCCGCTATGACCTGCCGTGATCTGTGTTGTACTTAGAGTCTGTCTGAATAAACTATATTCAGGTTTCGCATAAACTTAAAATAATGTTGTGTGGTGTTCAAGTTTAATGTCTAAATCTTTTTATTTTAGTGTAATTCTGAAATGTTATTGGTAATCCGTGTTGTAAGAACTCTTAAAATATACTGTGACTGACAAGGCTGGAAAACAGTGTAGAAACTGTCGCTTATGTAAATGTACACGCTTCTGGCGCGTGACTGGCAACATTCTATTTTTCATTGTTGTTGCCGGGAAGATTTTATTTTTTTCATCATACCTACTAGTTAACTGAAATCTATATATATTGTCTAAACATACATATAAATAAAATTGAATTGTCTGTTAGTAAAACCAAAAAAAAAAAAAAATTAAATTATGAAAGTGCCTAGACCATATTACTAATAATCGATACCAATAACATTAAAAAAAAGTTATGTCTGTTTGTTCCGGCTAATGTCTGAAACGACTGGACAGATTTTTATGGGACTTTTAAATAATATGGTAAATTAAGCTACTTATATTTTAGAAAAATAATTAAGGTTCCGCGCAAAAAAGACAAACTATCTAAGACAAACGAGATATTTCTATTTAATATTTTATTTTTATAGCTAAGTATGCAAATGGGGGGTGCGGGATTGTGCAAAAAAGTTACCCCGGCCCTAGAGCAAATGATAACTGGAGAAACACGGGTAGATTTTAGTCAGTAAAATCTGACAGTCTCTCTCGCTCCACCCAGAGCGGAGATAAACTAGGTATTTGATTTCCCACCTAAAAAAAGGGTAGGTCAATGTATCAGTTCGCGAATTTGTTTCATGAATGTCTGATAACTACAGGTTGCCCCGTCGCAGCCAGTCTGCAAATAACGCAGTGACCTGTTTTAAATTATCGATTTTCAGTGCGTCACAGTTAGTGGGTAGTTGAGACGAAGTCTTAGCTTTGTTTTTAGTTTAGCATTCAAACCTTCCAAAGTCTTTTACTTTGGAAGGTTTGCACTTTTTGTTGTAGGAATAAAGACGTTTCCTGAGACTTGCATTTCTATTGGACAGTTTTTATCTTATACTATCGAGAAAACTGAGATATTCTAAATGTCTAACTTACTTGGAACCAGAGTTCGTAAAACTACCTAAATTGGTTAAAGATATAGGCACCAAATAAGATCATCTGGTTCTAATTTGATGCTATGATTTAATTAGCATGGTGGTGATATTAGCCACGATAGGTCATGCTTATGTTCATGACATAATACTAAACACATTTCGACAACACTATTAATACCTAGGCTTACCTAGTTCCTAAACATAGTTTATTTTAGAGAGCACTGACATTTGTTAATATAATTTTGGCAAAATGCCATTTCCGACAAAGTAGTTTTGGCATGTCTTCGGAAACGAGCACGATAATTTGCAAATACCTATCATCGCGGCCCTGAAATGCAAAGGGCCACTGAAAGAACACGAGTGGGTGTAAAAAGTAGGTAAGTACCTATTGTCTGTCTATGCTTGCTCATAGGATTCCTTGCCTACTATTGTAATAATATGTACGTACTTTTAAATATCAGAATACAAAAGAAATTTTTCAGAATGAAGAAATGACTGCCCTCTCTATTTGTTTTATTTTCAAATCTTATTTATATATGTAGGTATTACCTACCTATGTGTACTTATTTTAGTTTGCAATTTGGACAAGTTTTCAAATGCGTTCAAGTTGTAAATAAAAACGTTTAATGCTACTTTTTATTACTACTAAGTTTTTCGTTATAAACTCTTGCGATTTTTACGAGGTTCTCACGAACATAAATTCATGGCGTTTACCTACTAAACTGTTTTGTCTCGTGTCTCTATAGATAATATGATATTTCATTCTAATGTGACAGTACCTACCTACTTATCATGCAGGTAGCAACATAGCAAGAAGTTTAATGACACGAGCATGAACTAGCCTAACATTGAATATTTATCAGCTTCCAAGAAGACCTAAGAAATGGAAATGAGTCGTAAGTATAACATATTGCAGAATTAAACAAAGTAATCAATTTGCCTCCTTTATCGACGTTATTAATCTATGTATACTAATATAATAAAGAGGTAGGTAAAGTTTCTTTTTATGTTTTTTTGTTTGTAGGAGGTAATCTCTGGAAATCTGATTAACATATTGCAGAATTAAGTAAACAAAGTAATCAATTTGCCTCCTTTATCGACGTTATTAATCTATACTAATATAATAAAGAGGTAAAGTTTGTTTTTATGTTTTTTTTGTTTGTAGGAGGCAATCTCTGGAAATCTGATTGCTAAAATTTGTTCAACGATAGAAAGCTGCTTTATTCCTGAGTGACATAGGCTATATTTTATGTACGCGGGCGAAGCTGCGAGCAAAAGCTAGTATTATATAATAATGTAAGGGTTTACACACGAAACGTTCATAGATACAATAAAAAAAACCAGCCAAGAGCGTGTCGGGCCACGCTCAGTGTAGGGTTCCGTAGTTTCCCGTCCGTCACAATAAGTGTACCCACTTATGAGTTTAAAAAAATGCTTGGATATACGATTATACTACAAACTTAGTCCAGAAATTATTTTGTAGAACCCTTTTGTCTTTTTTGTACAAAAAGTTTTCTTTCCATCAAGTTCAAAATAATTTTCCTAGAAAGTCCTTATAAAGTTCTACTTTTCAGATTTTTTTCATATTTTCTAAACTTATGGTTCAAAAGTTAGAGGGGACACACACTATAATACCTATCCAACAATATATCAGACGTTAGGGATGAAATTAAAAAAAAAATAACTTCCCACTTTACATATAGAAAAAAATGTTTTATTAGGGTAAAAAATAACTTCCCACTTTACATATAGGGGGGCTCCCTATATGTAAAGTGGGAAGTTATTTTTTTTTTTAATTTCATCCCTAACGTGTGATATATTGTTGGATAGGTATTATAGTGTGTCCCCCTCTAACTTTTGAACCATAAGTTTAGAAAATATGAAAAAAATCTGAAAAGTAGAACTTTATAAGACTCTCTAGGAAAAAAACAACTTCCCACTTTACATATAGGGGGGCTCCCTATATGTAAAGTGGGAAGTTATTTTTTACCCTAATAAAACATTTTTTTCCTAGAAAAAAATGCATCCATTTTTTATTTTACCACTTTGTCGGCGTGATTGATATACATATTGGTACCAAATTTCAGTTTCTTTCTAGTGCTAACGGTCACAGAGATTAAGCGAGGAAGGACAGACGGACAGACAGACAGATAGACAGACAGACAGACGGACAGACATACATGGCGAAACTATAAGGGTTCCTAGTTGACTACGGAACCCTAAAAAGAAACCAAAATCTGAACGCTTGTACAAAGTCATCTCTTGCATCAAGCACAAAATTTTCACTGTAACCAAAATGGCGCCAGTTTTTTGGCGGCATTTTTCGAGTGAGGTTCGGTGGCTGTATTAATTATTCGCAAATTCATTGCTGCTAAATGTTGTAAATAAATTGAATGTGTTAGGTACATCCCATCCTGGACTCACCAAGTGCACAAACCAAAAAGAATAAAAAGAATCTTAGAATAAAAAGGAGAAATAAAGTGCGCTTGACTAGTTTAGCTATATTATATTTATTGAGCTGAGCTTGGTAAACCACCAATTTTGATGCTGTTTACAGAAATTAATTTATTTTTAATGTTACTTATTTGTTGTAGTACCGGAATATACTCAATTTTGTTGTTACGGCCTACCATACCTATATGGGGATATATTGGAAGTTAAATATAGAAAGGCTCGGATTTGGGCAAGTGCCGGCTGAGTGCAGCCTTTCGAAGTACTAGTGTCTGAAAAGGTTTTAAGGGTTTTATAGTGAAAACCCTTAAAGATAATGTGGCAAATTACTCACAATTAAAAAACTGCATGTCACACGTTGTTGATAGGTAGGTACATAATATAGGTAATATTATCTATAAATTGAAATATTAGAATGACATTATTTTGTCACGCATATTGATTGAGCCTTGTCGGAAATAACATGGCCATTTACTTGTCTGATTAGGCGCTCACGAGAATTGCATTACGATTAAATGGTTTATTTATTTATGTATAGCATTTAATCATTGACGTCACGATTGGTGCAGTGGTTCAGCGATTTACTAGGTACTGCGCTGAGTATCACAGTTTCGATTCCTGCACGGAACAATATATTTGTATTATCTACAGAAGTTACGAGCAATGCGAACCATTTGTCGACCTAAACTGAACTGTTAAAGGCTTAGAGCTTTAAAGTGTTAAACACCATCCCTCTTTCTCGCTCGCACGCCTGACATTTTAACACGTCATGGTAAGGCACGGTCGGTACCTGTTCCGTCTGGGTGGCTTTGATGTGATTTGTTTATACACTTCTGGACACATCTATTGGCCCACCTTGTATTTTCAGTTTCGTTTGGTCCTAACTAAAATTTTATATTAGGTCGAGCAAAAAGTTTTTATGCAGTTTTGAACCTGGCACATTCACAATTTCATTCAATAGTCTTTTTTTGAATTTCGAACATAGAATTTAAAGAAACAAAAGACAATTTGGAGCCTGTTTGTTGATATCAAACAATCGAATACTAAGAAAACTTGGTTTTATTGGTTTACTTGGATTTAATTCTTGAAAAAGTGATTGATATCTTTGGTTTTGCAACAAACATTACTTATTCTTAACATTAAGGTGAGGTTCTATCAATAATCTATGGATACTTCACCTGAAGTCGCCGCCCAAGCTGTGGCACTTATTCAGGCCGGACACAGCCAAAGAAACGTGAGTGCTCAACTTAATTTAAGTCGATCTGCGGTCCGAAATGTTTATCGGAGGTACCTAGAGACTGGCGGCTTTGTTCGTCGCCAAGGAAGGCCACGATCTCGAGTCACAACTGAAAGGCAGGATCGATTCATCGTGACGACCAGCTTGAGAAATCGTCACCTTACCTCCATTGAGATACAAAACCAACTTCGCGACTTCCACGGAGTATCTGTGAGCGCTCGAACTGTTCGGAGAAGGTTAAAAGAACGCGATATGGTACCACACAAGCCAGCTAATGGGCCCAAACTAACGCGAGCCCACCGAACAGCGCGCCTTCATTTCGCACGCAGTCATTTAAATTGGACACAGCAAGATTGGAGCCGTGTACTCTTTTCTGATGAGTCTAAAATTGTGTTACATGGCAATGATGGAAGGAAGAAGGTCTACCGACGTAAGGGAGAGCGTTTCGCACAATGCTGCTTTGAAGAGAGGGTTGCTTATGGCGGTGGCTCATGGACTGTCTGGGGCGGTATATCCGCGAGCGGCAAAACTCAACTTGAGGTTGTTACAGGACCACGGCTGCCAACATTAAATGCTGAAAGGTACATTCGTGAGTGCTTAGAACCTCACGTGATACCATACGCGGACTATGTGGGCCCAAATTTCCTTTTTATGCATGATAATGCAAGAGCCCATGCGGCCGGCATCGTCAGGGAATATCTTCGGGATGTGAACATCACAGTTATGGACTGGCCAGCCAGAAGCCCAGACATGAACCCCATTGAGCACATGTGGGACGAGCTAAAAAGACGTGTTAGGGCTCGTCAGCCAGTTGCCCAGACGATGCAGGAGTTGAAAACTGCCATAGAAGAGGAATGGGAGATGATCCCTCAAAATTTCATAGAGCGGTTGATAAACTCTATGCCTAATCGTATGAGAGCTGTGGTAGATGCCCATGGAGGCAACACGCGTTATTAAATTAAACCTTTATTTGATAAAACATGTTTTTTATTCAAAAATCAATTGCCTTTAACAAGGCGCATATCCGACTTGTTAGGCGTAGCTCCATGTCGTATGGTATTCTGAATTCAAATTTAAAACAATACGATCGAAAAAGATGGTAAAATGTATCAGGTTTAAAACTGCATCAACAGTTTTTGTTCAATCTAGCAATCATATTCGGTAGGGGCCATCGAAACCTAAACTCTAAGGTGGGCCAATAGATGTGTCCAGAAGTGTATATCAGTTTATATACTTATTTATCACCCATGATACTTATAGGAGTAATTCCTAGTGCAGGCGAAGACTATTTACAAAAAAAGAAAATTAACTAAACGGTTTTTGTCTATGTCATGTATTGCAATTTTTTTTATTTTTTATTATTGATAGGCTCGCGTTTGACCACTATCTCACCTGATGGTAAGTGATGATGTGGCCGACGATGGAGCACGCTTGCCTAGAAGTAACCTATTCACTCTTGACTTAAAGACCCCTAGGTAGCTATCAGGGAACACAGACTCCGGCAGGGAATTCCACTCTTTAGCTGTACGCATAATGAATGTGTTTCCAAAACGCTTTGTACGAATGGGTGGGATATCCACCATCATCACCGATGGATCCTCTTGGCTCGCCTGTCAATCGACTCCAAAGCATCAAGCTGATACTTGGCAGACCCATCCCAAAGATGAAAGCAGTACTCCAATTATTGATTGTAATATTGATTGTATTATTTTTTATCCTAATTGATAAAAAATAATACAATCAATCAAAGATGAATCTATGTCGGATTAAGGATTATTTTTCTGCAAAAATACACTGTACAGACATCGTGAAATGTTGGCTTTAACTGAATGACTAGGAATTTTTTTTGCACGATTGTTAAAAAATACTTACTCAGCACTCAGCACGCTCTGTAGGCCTTCTAGCAAAGTTTTCTCCGACATATCAGCATAAGATATGGCCTTCCCAAGTCCTACAGCCGCGGCAGCTGCACCGTTGAGGGGCTGGTCTCCGAAGAAGGGCACGATGAGGATCGGCTTGCCTGCTGAAACTGCCTCCGTCATGCCCAGAAGACCTCCGTGGCTGATAAAAGCGATTACCTTCGGGTGTTCTGTGGAAATTTATTCTTTATGTTAGCACTAGCAATTATTTTAAGTAATAATCGTAAGAAAATGTAAGTATTTTAAGAAAATCAATATTGATTTTGAAAAAAAGATCGTAGTAAACAAATATTGTTAATTGTGTCATCAGTTCGAACGACCTACTCATGCAACAACTATTTATTTTGCCACAAACTGATAGCACCGGATCCGGTCTTCGGATCCGGTATATTGGTACCGGATCCGGTAATCGTTAAATGATCCTGGATCCGCTTTTCCGGAGTGCAATCCCTAGTTAGCACCTGCATTAGAGACGCGGAGAACAGAGAAGTATGACTGATGACTGGGGACGTATTAGAATAGATTTTTTTTAAAACAAAAATGGTTAGGAGTAGAGCTGGAATAACTCTTCTTATCCTTATTTGTTCTTTCCAATTTTAAGAGTTTGTGAGTGCATCATCATCATCATCATCATATCAGCCGAAAGACGTCCACTGTTGGACATAGGCCTCCCCCAAGCGTCGCCACATTTGTGTGTGCATAAATAAATATAATTGAAGTGTCTGTTTTTAATATCAAAATACTTTTTTTTACTAATGAAAGTATATTTGATACGTATAACAAAAATGCAATTATAAGTATTTTTGTTTTTCTGTTTGCTCCGGCTAATATGCGAAACGACTGGACCGATTTTTGTATGGTACGTTCACTGGTAGACAGCGACGATGAATTGATGATAGAAGGAGTAACTTAAGCTTTTATTTTAGAAAAAACAACTAGTCTAGTATCTACCTATTCACAAAAAAAATCTTCTCGAAATCGTAGCGGACGAACACATATACTACAGTACTAACAAAACTATGGCTATAATTATGAAGTTTTAAATAAACATAATAAAAAAATCCAACCCGCACTGGGCCCGCGTAGTGGATTAATGCCCATTCCCTCTCCTAGAGAGGAGGCCTGAGTCCCAAGAGTGAGAACATTAGGTATAAGGCTGACTATGCTACATACATATAATTATATGCTATGCTAATAAAAATATTATCTTATTGTTAGGTATTTATTTATTTTTAATAAACCTGAGGTTTGTTAGAACAGGATAAGGAAAGAATTATTTCATAGGTTTTTTTTATCGTGATTTCTCACTAAGCCAATATTTTCCCTAACATCAGAATTTTAATCAGTCACGTTAATCTTGATTCTTAGACTTAATAACCCTGTATGATCATATTTCACCACAAATAACCGTGATGATAAGCATAATTCTATGTAATTCTTTATCGTTCATCTTGATTATTTCCTTCTACGAATTGTTGTTAGAGTCTGTCTAAAAAGTCAAACGACTTGCGAATCTTAGTAGTTTTTATTATTTTTAGTAGAGCTACTTATTTTATTTTTATTAACATTTCTTAGAGATAATAAATAACGTCAATTGTCTAGCGTATTCCGGTTTTGGTAAACAAATCTGAAGAAGCAAAAGATTATAATTATTATTAACTTTGTTCGAACTACCCGAGTCGTTTGACTTTTTGGACAGACTATACATATTAAAAACTATACAATCTTTATGTGTAAATGCATCGCGAAGCCTGAAACACCTGTCTAGTATTTTTATGTAGGTAAAGAATCTCTCTTTTCAGTGAAACTTAGGTACGTTAATTTAGGTGCGATAGGTTTGGGTTGTACGTATAGGCATCTATTAATCGATAACTACACTTATCTATACATCTATACAGATAAATAAAATTGGAGTGTCTGTTTGTAATATTGAAATAACCGCTTTTTACTACATGCATATGAATATACAGGGTTATTTGAAAAACACTGGTAACTTCTAAGGAGTATGTTACTAACATCATAAACATCAACTTTTGCTCTGAGTTTTAAAATTTTGACAAATTTTAGTTCATCAGATTTTCATACAAAAATAAAAATGTCTAATTATTACGAAGTCTATACGAAGCATACGATAGTACAATAGCGGAGAGGAGCAGGGATTGGCTGGCGGAGGTGCTTGATGCGCTTGCGTCACGTCATACAGACGTAGGTAGGTATACCAAAATACAGACTTGAAATATGTTAGATAAAACAACGAAATCTTGACGGTTTACTATTAGTTAATTGAATTATGTTTTGTAAAAAGTCATAGAACAAAAGTTGTTGTTAAAGATGTTAGTAATACAGTTCTGCAAGGTTGTTGGTGTTTTACAAATAACCCTGTATATACGGTACATAAACTAAGCATTTTTTTTTTCAATTTTTGTCGTCTGTCTGTTTGTCCGGGCTAATCTCTGAAATGGCTGGACCGATTTTGACAGGACTTTTTTTGGCAGGTAGCTGATGTAATTCAAAATCCTGTAGTCCACGCGAAGGAAGTCGCGGGCACAGCTAGTAATATTATTATAAAGAAGGAAAGTTTTTGTTTGTAGGAGGTAATTTCTGGCAGTAGGTAGGTACCTACTAGTCCCATTGCAAATTTTTTTTCACCAATAGAAAGCTGCTTTATTCTTGAGTGACATAGACTATTTTATGTACGCGGACAAAATCGCGAGCAAAAAATTGTTTACTATAATGACGATGAAATGAGAACACAGAGTTGGTGACGATTCGGACACAATATACAAGGTGCAGTTTTAAAACTGCACAATATTTCAGGAGGTTGTAATAAAACTCATAAATAATCATGTAAAAATACGAAACCTGGTCAATAATCAGTAATACTTGTTATTTAATTTTTTAATTACACTAAACTAAATCGATTGATCGATGGCCGCGGGGGCGTGGCTAGGGTGTGGCGTGCGGGATGATGATTGGATGATACATTATTTATGAAACTATCGTTGCGAGTTAGTGTGTGTGAAAACGCCCTTTATTGTTCCGTGTTTGTGTGTGTGAAAAAAAGCGCGGTTATAAAAAAAAAAAATTACCTACTTATTTTATTATTGATTCGGGTCGAGAATCACTAACATAATTACCTCCTGAAATATTTTGCAGCTTCAAAACGACACCTTGTATTCGGACACCACCAAAATTGTGCTGTTTAGTACAATTACTTAGATAAAAAAAAAATTAAAGGTGCCAATTCGGATACTGTGTCCGAACATATTGTGTCCAAATCATCAGTCAGCCAGAACACAATCCGACCCAACTCTAATTTCAAGTAAGTACCTAGATAACTCTGCCGGGCGGTGGTCGTTGACCTCGTATTTATTTGTATAAATAAAAAATCGTTATTAGAAATCGGTTTTCATCAAGTCTGTTGTAAAGTTTCGGTAATAATTAATTTAATTTGACCTTATGAAGGTATTAACGTATCAACACTCAGAATAGAGTTAAAATAAAGACTCCATTCTATCCTTGGGGTGTAGGGAAATCTTCTCCCGCTCTGGGTGGACCAGGAGGGAGTGTTTAAATGTGCTACTGACTAAACCCACCCGTGCTCCTTCAGTTACCCTTTACGTTCCAGTACCGTTATTACTTTTTCGAACAAACCCACAGGTTATGGTAATGATGTAAGTAGTAGGTAAGTAGATACCTTTGTCAGGAACGGTTACTGAATCGATTTCAGTTTCTTTTAAATATTGGTACCTACTTTAATTAATAATTAAAAAAAGATCCCTATTTTGATAAATTCTTATAAATGATTACGTCTCTTGCGTGTTTGTGTGTGCGTGCGCAGATATCAATACCATGGGCTATTAATTTTTGTGCATCGACGCCCACATTTTTTAGACTACCTAATAGGTAATTTTAGACTACCTAATAGGTAATTTTGTAGGTAGAACTACTCTGCGCACGTGTGGACCACGCACGCTGATCTGGGTGAGTCGGTCTCCATACATTTTACATGGAAACTCGACTTGTAGAGCTACATTAGATCCACGCCACGCGACGTCGTTCTACGTACAAATCTGGCGTGTTATACCTAGGTATGTGTGCGTCGGTCTAATGTAGTTCTGGCTTGACTGTGGGCTTCAACTAGGAAAAAAATACTACTTAAGTGCATCAAAGCTTCGATTATAATTTTAACTTACTATTTTAACCTTTTGAATGTCTTAAGTTACACAGTTCGACATAAGCAATTGTCTTTCTATTGTGTCTCTAATTACGGCATTCGATGAGTTAATTCATTAATAAACCCCAAGCGAACGCCCGGCGGCTGCCTCATCATCATCATCATCATTTCAGCCGATACACGTCCACTGTTGGACATAGGCCTCCCCCAAGCGGCGTCCGCCTCGTCGCCCACCTATTGTCGTACTATTGTGTCTCTAATTACCACGATTGAAAGGTTAATTGGGGGTTATTAGGGTGAGCATTATTCCAGTTGATTCGCGACTTTCCTAAAAAGAACTGATCCACTGTTTTCGTTGTAAATATATTGTTTCTATTTCTAGTTTCCTTTACATTTCCTTATGAGAATCCGAGAGCGTGACAATGCATGTCTTTAAATGCAAGTATTTGTCACTTGTATAAATAGCCTATACGAGTATTGTAGGAAGTAGGTTATTATACCCATGCAGATACAATAATGGAAGACGATACGTATACATTACACTAACGTCGACACCAGCATGATTATGTAGTTCACGTGATTGTTTCAATTGTACATATAATTATACTGTATAAACTTAAAGCATACTGTATGATATATGTAGGTATCTCTCATGCATTTGACAGCTAGAACAACAGTCGAACTAGACAAATGACTTTATCGATACTCTTACTCGAATACCCGCTCTTATGTGTACAGCTTTTATCAATTTACTTTTCCGCACTCGTGTGGAAAAGTGCGCGATTGCGCCCCCATAATTTATTGTAATTATCGTATCGGGCTGGGCGCTAAGCGACTGCGAGTCGCGCGTCAGCCTATGTTTATTTATTTATTTCTTCGTAAACGTCATTTGATACACGTGGTTTGTCACTGCAGCACTTGGCTCCATAACACCCTCTCCTGCGGCTCAGAAGAATTTAATTGAATCAGTGAACCTGGAACAACTATGCGCAGGAATCGAATTCGAGGTACGTAGTTCAGTAGTGAATGTCACTGCGGGATTATTCGACAGTCACTGACACTGTGGTCCAGCAACACAAAAGGCAACTGAAGGATAACGGCTGGGTTTTAGTTAGTAAAGGTCTGTCATTCTCTTGATTGTGTGAAAGGAGTAGGTAGTTCCCTGCTGGGTTTTCTGTCCCCTGATACCTAGCTTTAACCCAGAGCATAGTAGAATAATCAAGAGTTGTAAGAAAGTTTGCACCATCGTCAACCGCATAATCGCTTGCTATCAAGTCAAACGCGACTGAACACGACCCTTCAATATTGGATTAGGGAATCCAATCTCGTATCAAAATCCCAGACCCCGCAAGCCTGCGGGATTAAAGTCAGCACTCCCCCAGATATTTTGAATCTTTTTTTTTTATTTTGAGGTGGACCCTCGAAGTTAGCCCGCGAAATTCAAATAGTCTTTTTTTATTATTATTGATAAGCTTGCGTTTGACCACCATCTCACCTGATGGTAAGCGATGATGTGGTCGACGATGAAGCACGCTTGCATAGAAGAAACCTATTCACTCTCGACTTAAAGACTCCTAAGTTGTAGCTATCAGGAAATACAGATTCCGGCGGGGAATTCCACTACTTGGTTGTACGCACAATAAATGTGTTCCCAAAACGCTTTGTGCGTATGGGTGGGATGTTTACCATGTACCGGTGGCGCAACGCTATACGTCGTGTGGTCCGATGATGGAATGGAATTGGCGGAATTAGATTGTGCAATTCCAGTGCACACTCCCCGAAATGTAAACGATAGAAAACCGACAGACTAGCAACTCGGCGGCGATGCTCAAGGCTTTGGAGCTTCGACTCTACAAGTGCATCATTGCCGATGATTCTCTTGGCTCGCCTCTCAATCGACTCCAGCGCAAAAAGCTGGTATTTGGCAGATCCATCCCAAAGATGAGAACAGTACTCCATACACGATCGAACTTGGGCTTGATAAAGATTGAGCAGCTGTTCCGGCGTGAAGTTCCGTCTCACCCTTGCTTTAAGTTTTTTGCACTTTGTAGGTCACTGCAAAATGCAAAAAATCTTAAGGCAATTAAATAAATTAGTGGTATTTCGCAAAGGTATAAATAATCAGGAAAGATAAAATTACACTTATTAATATAATAAAGAGGTAAAGTTTGTTTTTATGTTTTTTTGTTTGTAGGAGGTGGTAATCTCTGGAAGTACTGGGCCGATCGCTAAAATATTTTCACCGATAAGAAGCTGCTTTATTCCTGAGTGAGCTATATTTTTCACCGATAAGAAGCTGCTTTATTCCTGAGTGAGCTATATTTTATGTACGCAGGCGAAGCTGTGGTAAAATCTAGTAAAATATAATTTAACGTTATGGGTAAGGTATCTTTCAGGAAGATAGACGATTTTTTCTGCCATTGATTACTCCTGATTTAGGACTAGCACAACACCAAATAGAAACTCAAAATACATATATTCAGCTATAAGTAAGATAAAAAATAGAAAACAAAATTATTTCCCATGGGTACAAATTCTACACGATTTTTTTTTAATTGACCAATTCCATGGAAAGTAGTTAAATCACTTGTTAATGGCGCTATGCTGGCTTTAATAATTAGGTAATCAGAACGGCGCATTGTCCACACCCGTTTTTCTTGAAAAAAAAAATCGATCCCGAAGGCGTGCGGGATCCCGTATTCCAGGTCCCGCAAAAAAAGGTTCGGGATCGCGCATCTGCGGAATTGGATTCCCTATTGACCACGACGGTTCACAGTGTTCAACGCCCGCCACAAAGAGATGTCAGCAAATTGAAGAGGCCCAGTTATAGGGCCGACAATTGCTAGGGCCGTGGGAATGATTGAAAGAGTGACCGTAGCTCTAGAACGCAAAGGGTAATTTAACTGAAGGACACAAGTGGGTTTTAGTCAGTAAAAGTTTTACACGCAATCTTGTTTTACCCTTTTTTTACGTTGGAATTCATTAAAACTTCTTCGGAGCGGGAGGGAGTGTAAAGCTAGAAAGAACTACATTAGACCGACACGAACGTGTAACACCCCTGAGTTGTACATAGAACGACTTCGCGTGGCGTCGCGTGGCGTGGATCAAGTGTAGCTCTACAAGTCTAGTTTCCATATAAAATGTATGGAGACTGACGCGCCCAGATCGGCGTGTGTGGTACCTACACGTGCGCGCACCTTTAGTATTCTACTGAATAAAACCTACAGAGTTCCTTCAGTTGCCATTTATTGCGAGGGCTGCGGTAACTCCTTCGAACAATCCGGAATCCTGGCAGGCGTTGTCTCTAACTGGTCCCTTCTCGTTCCACCCTAGAGCGGAAGAAGAATTTTTTAATTAATAGTATATGTCAATTACTATTACTAGCTTTTGTCCGCGGCTTCGCCCGCGCGCATAAAATCTAACCTATGTCACTCAGGAATAAATTAACTTTGTAAGGGTGGCAAAATTGTAGCAATCAGACAAGTACTTTCAGAGATTACCTCCTACAAACAATAAAACGCTTGAATGTGCTTGACTCCGAACCCACCTGATGGTAGGTAAGCAGTGATGCAATCGTTGATGGTGAGGCGCACTAGTTTATTAGGAGCCTATTCACACTAGCCTTGAATACACCTAAATTATAATCGGACGGAAAGACTGCAGCAGGTCTACGATATACGCCGTATTAATAAAGAGGCGAAACGCTTACGTACGAGTAGATATAGACCAAATATATCCGTTAGGACAAAAAATACTTACGAAGCAGCTCATACTGCGGGATCCACTTCACTTTTAGAATGTTACCAGTCAGCGTGCCCTCCTCATCGCTGTTCTCGTACTTCCAGATGACCCTCTGCTTCAGTTTCGAGAGGGCGTTTACGATAATGTCCTCTTTGTACTTTGGAATAGAGGCGGTTTTGATCAGCGAGCCCCAACTGAACAGGACGACCCCGTGTTCCGACTCGTTCAGGAAACGCTCCATGTACTGTAACAATGGGTCTGTTGTTAGTTGATAAAATAGTATCTAAATTTTGCTACAAGTGGAGAAAGTTCGTAATTGCGACCGAGGCGGGATTCGCACGAGCCGTAGGCGAGGGTGTTATGGAGCCGAGGGTTAAAGTGTCAAATTTCCATGTGTATCAAACGATGTCTTTCAATGCACTTAGGAAGACATAAATAAACGGGGGTTGGGGGTTCGTGGGAGTCGCTCAGCGCCCATCCTGGTAGGTACGATAAATGTAATTAATTATTAAACAGGTTTCCGCACTAATGCTGAAAACAGTAAATTGCGCGCCATAAATGATTAGAGTGGGTATTCGAGCAATTGCATTGAAAAAATATTGGATAGCGTTTTTACTTTTTGTCGTTTCGGGATTTTCTCGGCAATCTAACATGCTTGCTGGCACCGCTAGGATTCTTTTCAGGAGGTGAATTATTAAGATTCAAGCAACCTGACAAATTGCCTATTAGATATTATTTAAGTGTCCTTTTAATGAGATTTTTTTTTATTTTTTTTCAATAACCAATTGTTTAATTAAAGAAACAAACAAACAATTGGTTATTTCGAAATTGATACCAATTGATTGTTAACACATGGTCAAATCACTTGACTCGATGTGGGTAGTTTTGTAATGAAGCGCTTAAACAATCTCTTATTGGTACTGTTACATTGATTATTCTGTTAAAGGTTTATCAAAGTCCATGGACATAGAATGACATAATAAATTATTTGTCTAATGAGAGACAAGGTCTATCCTCCGTTCGGTGTGCAGAAGTTGAACGAATGAGTAGAGTCTAAGGGCTATATTTCAACAGGACACCATGGTGGCGTCACCAGTTGTGGCGCCATTGTGCCGCGTTGAAATATAGCCCTAAGCTACCAAACTAGACACCAGAGTCGCCACACGTCCGAGCTGGTCGCGCCACCAAATTGGTCGCGCAACCAAACGGACACCAGTCACCAGGGGCCGAAGTCTGCTATTTTTATAAATTCGTCATTCCAACACGATCACATTGTCATTTTGCTAAAAGTTCGTAATCTGCTAATTCATAATGATCGATCATTGATCGGTCAATGGTCTTGTAGTAGAATTGTGGTAGAATGACAATACCGAGCTTTTTAAAAGCACTAACTGCACAATGACGTCGTAGTGGTAAGTCACTGATCAAAGGAACTGTCAAAATGTTTGCAGATTACCGTATGTAACGTCAGATATTCATTTTTCAATATGTACGAGATTAATATTCTATGCCACTTCTTTCAATGGAGTGTCCGTGGTTGACCATTGCGCATTGGAAAGTCATAATGACGCCATTATATTAGTAGATTACCAAACTTGTCAAAATCGACAATTATGACATCAATGATAGACTATTCTGACACTATTGTAATTGCACTATTGTAAGGCTCAGGTGAGTAACTCTCTATAGAGCAGTATATGTTTTGTTGGTAGCGGCAACTGGTTGCGCCGCCATGGTGTCTCGTTGAAATATTAGCCCTAAGCATGCCAAGACTGCAGAAGAAAGAATTACCCACCGTGGTCTTGGAACGCAAAGAGCAACTGGAGGTGACACCAATGCTGTAACTAGGGAGGTACCAGCGGTGCCCAGGTACAGGGCGAAGGCCATAAAGGGCACAAATTATATCTAGTCCTTTTTGTTTGAATTGTACTTTTTTCTAGGGGCGCAGTTACAGAATGTCGCCCCCGGGTTTTTATAAAAGGCTAGTTGCGGCACTGAGTTAGTTTTAGTCAGTAAAAGTCTAACACTCCCTTTCACTCTATCTAGAGCGGAAGGAGTTAATTTATTTCCTACCAAAAAAGAGAGTTGATGCAATGTCTTTAAACCTAAAAACAGCCTTATCTCTACATCAGAATATGGACAGATAGACAGCTGCTGTGGCCCTACAACCAGAAAAGTCAGTATATTGAAAAAAGCCTAGTATGACTAAAAACCACCTAGCCCAAAACAATCTGTGGTAATTTGTATACACTGTGGAACTTAATTCTCAAAACCTGGCGAATGTCTTTTCATACTCTAAACGACCATTTTGCTTAAGATTATCTGTTACCTTTAGCGTATTTGAAAATTACTGTCGTCATTTACATAATTTCGTAAGCTATTGTTTTCCCTGAGTCTAAGTAGGTCACCGTCGTTGTTTAAATAGGTATGTGGAATCATAAGGAATGACTGGCCTGTTGTGTAGATAGGTAATTAAGTGATGACAATTTGGTTCAAAAGGGTCGTTAAGAAATAATTCTGTAGAGTAGATTTCTGTAGATTTATGCTAATGACCAGTGCCGTAGTTACGGCGGTGCCAGCGGTGCTTTGGCCCAGGGCGCAGACTCTGATGGGGCGCGGAAATAAACAAATCAAAGCCAAGTACTGTATCGTTCATTTCATCAGAAGAAGGTTACTGTTTTTCTTTCCCTCTTACTCTATATCGTGACCTGTACCAGGATTAAGCGCTCGGGTCGCCACCATTGATCGCCTATTCGAGGGCACGCCTAAGCTGGGCAAACTTCCACCATATGCTTAATCATGTGCTCCGGGTGCTCCGCACAATGGTGACATCCGAGCGTCTCTTCCCGTCTGATCCGAAGGTACCTCACAAAACACTCATGTCCGGTGAGGACTGTTTTTAAGATGGAACTACACTGCGCACACGTGTGCTACTTACTTATGCCGATCTGGACGCGAAGGTCTCCATACATTTTAATATGGTATCTAGACTTGTTGTTGTTTGTTGTTGTGAAAGTCTTTAACCAGTGCGTGTTGCCAGTGATGACATATGGCTCCGAAACGTGGTCGCTCACAATGGGCCTCATCAGAAGGCTCAAAGTCACCCAAAGAGCAATGGAAAGGGCTATGCTCGGGGTTTCCTTGCGTGATCGAATAAAAAATGAAGATATCCGCAGGAAAACTAAGGTTGCCGACATAGCACAAAGAATTGCCAAACTTAAGTGGCAATGGGCAGGGCACATTGCTCGCAGAACAGATGGCCGTTGGGGCCGAAAGGTTTTGGAGTGGCGACCGCGTACCGGAAGACGCAGTGTTGGAAGGCCTCCTACAAGGTGGACCGATGACCTGGTGAAGGTGGCGGGAAACCGATGGATGCGGGACGCACAGAAACGTTCGATGTGGCGACGCTTGGGGGAGGCCTATGTCCAACAAGTGGACGTGTATCGGCTGAAATGATGATGATGATGATGATCTAGACTTGTAGAGCTACACTAGATCTACGCTACGTGACGTTCTACGTACAAATCAGGCGTTTTACTCGTGTGCATCGGTCTAATGTTGAACTTGTTTTAGAGGCATCGATACAGAAACTGGCCCCGGGCGCATAGAAAGGCTAGTTACGGCACTGCTAATGACTGTCAGGTATGAGTTTCAAAAGACGATTAGTTTTTTTAGGTTCAGTCATTGCTAAAGCAATTGCAATCAAGCAAGAAGCTTTAGCATGTAGGAGGCAAATACGAGCCTGCTCTGCCGGATAGACTCTGCTGCTAGTTCAAATGCAGCAGAGCCTATCCGGCTACAGTTGAACATACATATTTTGCCTCAGTCTATTATATTTACTGTTAAATAGCTTGTTATTTATTAACAAGCTATTTAGAAATTGCCCTGTGCGATAAGACCGCCCATTGTGCACTTATTTTTAATAAAGTTTGTCCTGTATTTTTTTGTATATGTGGTGTACAATAAAGAATATATAATAATAATAATTACATAGACGCTCTCGAGACTATTTCCGGTTTCATGTCATATTATTAGTCGAGTTTAGTAAAGGAAGTTTCCTTCAATAGGACTTACAATGCGGGTGTGTGTAACACCCGCAAACACAATGGAAATTGTTCCGTTCTTCACGAAATCAAAATATTTATAAATATTTCAGAATTATACAATACTAGCTGGTCTGTCTGTCTACTGTCCCAAGAGAACGTACTCCCTGGATATAAAATGAATGAATGATCTACCCATGTACAGAGTTTCATCGAAAATCGTTTAGCCGCTCAAGCGTGAACAAGTGGCAAACATACAAGCTTTCGGCTTTACAGATTATTATGTAATTTCACCCCACTCACACGTTATCTACCATTATCTTTCACACTTTCTACACTAATATTATAAAGAGGTAAAGTATGTTTTTTGTTTTTATGTCTTTTTTGTTTTTAGGGTTCCGTACCTTTTTTTTTTTTTTTTCGATGGGAAAAATCATCTTATGACAACCCCCGCTCTTGGGCGGAGCGGGAGATAGTGTCAGACTCTTACTGACTAAAAAACCCATCCCGTTCTTACAAGCCTTCATACCGGGGCTCGAGCGCCCTTTCGGATAACCCTGGCCCCAGTAGGCTTCGACCCGGCTGGGCCCCTGCTGTTGCTGACAACTCCTTGAGGCGCGCGGGAACAGCGCGCGCCGTCGACGACTTGGGCTTGGTCCGGACGGTTACCGGACGGCCGGACAGCGAGCTACCCATTGCTCACTGTCCGCAAGCCCGCGCCTACGGTGGCTGGAAATCGGGATCGGAATCCCGGCGGCGGCGGCGGCGAGAGCGCCGTTGCCTGATGCGGTCGGCCTCCTCCTTAGCGAGCATTACTGCTTCGCAGAAGTCGGCGACCGCCTGCCACTCCTCCTCGCTCCGGACCATGGCCTCGACCAAGGCCCGGCGCGAGAGGTCTCCGCCGCCGATCACCCCCACGAGGGTACGGCGATGCTCCGCCCAAGCAGGGCACACCGCGATTGTGTGCTCCACCGTGTCCTCCGGGCGTTCCGCACAGTGGCGACACCCGGGCGTCACTTCCGCTTTAATTCGGAACAGGAACCTCCCGAACTTGCCATTTCCGGTGAGGATCTGTGTCATGCGGAAGGTAAGGACGCCGTGAGGTCTTTCCAGCCACGCCTCAAAGAGGGGACTTATCGCCATAATTGTGGCGTGCCCATGACGGGGTTGCGATAGTCGCTGACGCCATTCCACCATGAGATTCCGCCGGAGCTCTATCCGCCATGCCGTGACCTGTCGCGGCAGAGGACTTTCACCCCGGCGATGCATCTCCACGCGCATGTCGTGCATGTGTGCAAGGACTGTTGCCTCCAGATCCCACGGTGGTAGGCCAGCCAGAAGGCTCGCCGCTTCGCAGGAAATCGTGCGGTATCCCCGCACCATCCGAATTGCCATGACCCTCTGGCAGGCGTTCAGAATGGCCGCCGGTCGCTTTCGCAGCGACGTCGCCCACACCGGCGCCCCGTAGAGGGCCATGGACCGAACGATCCCCGCGTAGAGCCTCCGGCAGGAGGCGTCTGGACCCCCAAGGTTGGGCAGCAGCCGCTTGAGAGCGGCCCCAGTCCGGTTGAGTTTGGGAGCCAGACGTCGGAAATGCTCCTCGAAATTCCATCGGCTGTCGAGGATGAGTCCCAGGTACCTCATCGATGTCCCGACGCCGATGCGAACTCCTCCTACCGTTAGTTGGGAAACCGACGGTGGCGCGTTCCGGCGGCCGCGACCGTGAAAACACATGGCCTCGGATTTGCGCAGCGCCACCTCGAGTCCCAACTCCTGGATCCTACCAACGACTTTCGCAGCCCCGCGTGTCGCTAAAGCGGCCGCCGCCCGGTACGACTCTCCCTGCGCTAGAACCAGCGTGTCGTCTGCGTAGCAGATCACGCTGACCCCGTCAGGGAGGTCGCCCCGCAGCACGTAATCGTACCCGATGTTCCACAAGGGTGGCCCTAGTACCGACCCCTGCGGAACACCGCACGACATCTCCCAACGTTTCCAGTCTCCCTGGTGACCGGGGTAGACAATATACCTGTCATTATTTTATTAATGTTTCAATACTTGTTTTGTTCATTGTGTGCCAAATAAACATGTTTTCTTTCTTTCTTTCTTTCTTTCTGTCCGACAGGTAGGGTTCCGTACCTCAAAAGGAAAACCCGAAATCTAGGATCACTTTATTGTCCGTCTGTCCGACTGTCCGTCCGTCCGTCTGTCTGTCTGTCAATCAAGACCTTTTATCTTGGGAGCGCGTGGAGGTATCGAGTTGAAATTAAAACCAATTAAAACCATACACTCATGTCTGCAGACTCTTGAAGCTGTAAAAAAGATACCTTGGTTCATGTGGCAAAAAAAGTACTTTTCTACATTCTCGAGGAAATCAAAATTCATAAGGTAAGTACTTCCCGTTGACCCACAATCCTGAAAGGTCTTATAGCACAAGTATATAGGAATAAATCTGAAAACTGTTACGTCACAATTATTTTTTTTGCGATTCGGAAAACATCTTCCGAGACTCCATTCCGGAATTGAACTATTTACATAGGTAAGTTGTACGGAATCCTCGGAGCACGAGTCTGATTCGCACTTACCTAGTTTTTTGGTTTATAGGAGGTAATCTTTGAAAGTACTGGTCCGATTGCTAAATTTTTTTTAACGATAGAAAGCTGCTTTATTCCTGTGTGACAAGCTATATTTTGGGTGCGCTTATATAAATAAGTACTGTCATTACCACTCGTCGAAGGCCGATTTATATTTGTACCAATAACAGGGCCATTGGTGATGATTGTCACAGGATAAAAATACACAATACTTAATGACGGTGTAACAAAACTGGATCATTAAGAGGGAGAGATGCTTGTTGCTATAGTTTTCAATTCTTACTAATATTATAAATGTGAAGGTAAAATATATAGATAGTATAATAATGAAATTTATTTACAGTTTGGAAAAGTTTTGTTTTTTTTCTTAATATTCCACAACTATCACACAACGCCGTCTAGTCTCAAGCTAAGCAGAGCTCATGTTTTATGAGTACTAGACAACTGATAAACATACTTATATATATTTCTCGCCGACTGATCGACACCTTGCGTGACCAGAGGGCTGGCTCGTTCTTCGCTCAAAGAATTAGCATTGCCATTCAACGTGGTAATGCTGCCAGTCTTCTGGGCACATTCCCGGATGACAGCGATGTGGAGGAGTACTTCGACGCCTGAGTGCACTTTGTGTTTTTGTATTTTATTTATATACGTTAGGTATTTATTTAGGTTTTAGTATAAATAGTTTAAGTTTGTTTGTTTATGTAGAGTAACTTATATATTTCTAAATACATTACATACATATTAAAGATAAATTACACCCAGATACAGAATAAATGATCATGCTCAACACACAAACATTTGTCCTGGGTGGGAATCGAACCGATATAGCAGTCAGGGCCACTAACCACTAGACCAACAGAGGCCTAAGTCTGCTATTTTTATAAATTTGTCATTCCAACACGATCCCATTGTCATTTTGCTAAAAGTTTGTAATCTGCTAATTCATAATGATCGGTCATTGATCGGTCAATGGTCTTGAAATAGAATTGTGGTGAATGACAATAACGAGCATATTAAAAGCACTAATTGCGTAATGACGTCGTAATGGTAGGTCACTGATCAAAGGAACTCTCAAAATTTTTGCAGATACGTCAGATATTTATTAGTCATTAGTCACATGTACGAGATTATCTATGCCATTTCTTTCAATGGAACGTCAGTGGTTGAGCATCGGAAAGTCATAATGACGCCATTATATTACTTAGTAGATTACCGAAACTGTCAAAATCAACAATTATGAAATCAATGATAGACCGAAGGGTCTATCATTGATTTCATAATTGTCAGAATTGACACTATTGTAATAGCAGACTTGAGGCCCAGGTCAGTCGTGTGTGTACGAAGTAAGTGAAATTCTTATTAGTGTTATTGTGTTGATTATTATAAAATATTGTGCAAATATACCAACAGGAAAAATACATAATTAATTGTATAGCTACAATAAAATAAAAAAAATCCCTGCGCTGATTACAACTAACTAAAATCAAACTAAAATACTCAAAGCTGTCGACTGGTAATGTGCGGCATTGCCACGTTGTATGGCAATTGGCAATGCTTATCCTTTGTCCGAGGTAAAAGTCAGCCCTTGGATCACGCGAAGTGTCAACTAGACGTTTAGACAGATCTATATACAACTTGTAAGCACACGGATCCCACGATCGATTTAATTATAGTTAGTTAAGTGTTCTTTATGTTAGGGTTAAAAGGTCACCAAAGAGAAACTTCATTTTAAGGATTTCAATAATAACTGTTTATTATCCTTTTCTTTATATTGGAAGGTGTGTTTCAGTAATATCACGTGAGACGTGTGTTCCTAAGCAAGGCTTGTAGAATACAGTAACTGTAACCATAATAGGGATTTCAGTCAAGTGCTGACGAGGGGCTTAGACCAATTAAATACAATATTTATGGTTTAGAAAGAGAAAGACCATAGTGTTGAAGCAGGATGGATTTGTTTTTGTTATATTCCAACACTTTAAATGTAAATTATTCGTCTATTTTAATTTTTGTTTGTAGTAGGAGGTAATCTCTGAAAGTACTGGTCCGATTGCTAAAATTTTTTCACCGATAGAAAGCTGCTTTATTCCTGAGTGACATAGGCTATATTTTATGTACGCGGGCGGAGTCGCGGGAAAAAGCTTGTAATTAAATTAAATAATACCTCAATTGTGTAGCTTCAATTTATTTCCACTAGTAACTTGTAGGGGAGTCGATGATGATGGACGTCAAGATCCCGTATCCATACCTATATGGTTCATTCTCTCACACATCAAGAGTTTTTTAGCGTTTCGAGTGCAAGCAAAAATGAACTTAGCGGTGGTCAGGCGGAAGTGTCTTTGATGGTACATGTACGCCATTGTACTAAGTTATGTTACTTTTTTGGTGTAGGTACAATCAATAAGTTTATTTTAATCTATTCTATTCATGGAATTCTAGTTTTCCCCGCCAAGGTTATCTACTGCTAATTAGATGCCACTCACCATGAGACAGAATTAATATTCAATTCACAAATTAGGCGATAGTGTGTCCTAGTTTCAGCTGAAAACTGAATTCGTATTTTATGTATTTTTGGAGGTGATGGAGAATACTACGAAATAGATTGTAGAAATGTTTGCTTTTGCAATTTGAAATAATTTAACTAAGGGCACACCACGTTTTTTTTAGTAAAAAACGTTTTTCCAGTAAAAAGGGATACGTTATTTTCATTTGGCAAGAGCTGAAAGAGCCGTGGGCGTCTATCGGCTGAAATGATGAGCTGAAAATCTATCTCGTGTCAATGCCATAGAATTTAAGAAATTACACACTAAAGTTAGAACTATATTAGACCGACTCACACGTGTTACACGCCTGATTTGTACGTAGGACGACGTCGCGTGGCGTGGATCAAGTGTAGCTCTACAAGTTTAGTTTCCATATAAAATGAATAGAGACCGACGCGCCCAGATCGGCGAGTGTTGTAGCACACGTGTGAGCAGTGTAGTTCTAGCTTTATCCTAATATCCTACTATTAATTTTTTAGTATGAAAGGTAAAATTAAAATAAAATAAAATGTTCCAAATATTAGCTTCTTTTTCTAATCGAGTTGCCCCCCGCCCCCTACAAGATCAAGGCCCCGGGCGGTTACCTTGCTCACCACCCCCTAAGGCCGCCACTAGCTTTATTCCATTATTTGGGGTCGCTCTACTCGTCATTATTTGCTAGACACATAGCATTTCATCGTTATTTCTATGGCTAGACATTTCTGTGAATAAATCTAAAAAACAGTCTTACAAGAAACAACTGGCTGAATGTCCGCATTCCACATTGAAACAGAAATCCGTCCAATATTTACACATATGTATCATTTTACTCATGTTTACAAACCCTGCAAGCAGAGGCGTAATTACTGCCGTATCAGCCGGATAGCGTAGGCCCCCAAGTTACAGGGGCCCCGACATGTGTAAAAATTTGTAACATGTTATTAATGATGTTTCATTTTTATAGCTCGCTCCATTCGTTCTAACATTCTTTACAAAAGGGCCTGTGCATACCACGTTTTTCGTCAACGCTTTTAACCTATTTCCCGACTCGCGTAGGTATCGCGTCTGTATCGCTACAAACGTACGTTAACGGCGCCTCTAAAAAACGTGGTGTGCACAGGCCCTAAGATCACAACAAAAACTTAATCTCTCTTGTATTCCAGAATACTTCATTAGACGAGGTCATCGGTCTCGGCCTTACCTGACATAAACGAAATCTATCCAGTTGGTTATATATTTCGAGGCCTATCGTGGCTGTCTCATGTCTCTGTGCTAGTAGGGCCTACGTTGTAAAAAATAACTTCGATAACCTTTTATATGGGGCCCCTTTGGGAGTAACTACGCCACTGCGCCAAGTCAGTGCAGTTATAATGCTTGTAACTATCACATCCGCAGTTACAGTAACTGTCAGTAATGGCATATAATGCTTCAACATTATCTGTCATTCTATTGTCGTTGTAAAACATGGACACGTTGGATGACATCATTACTTACTTCTAGAGTTTATGGTTCCCTGGTACTTTAATATAGGTAAAGATGCCATAAAGTTTCATACAAGGAGGGGGGGGGGAGGGGGTGTTGGTTACAAGGGCAATAGTGTTATGCCCGTTACACACATGGCCTGATAGGGATACTGGCTTTTATATTTTTTATAATATTGTGTTGATATTTATAAAGGCATTTAAAAGTCTGTCTAAAAAGTCAAACGTCTTGGCTAATCTAATCAAATATTATTTACATTGTTTATAAAAAGTACTGACTACGTAATATATATTACAGATTTTTTAATTCGTTTAAAAATTTCAAGTCGTTTGACTTTTTAGATTAGGTTAAAAAAATAAGGAAGGGCGGATTTTTTTTGTGGTGGGTAAAAATCATCTAAATAACATACCTCGCCCTTGGGTGGAGCGGGAGATAGTGTCAGACTCTTACTGACTAAAAAACTCACCCCGTCCCTTCTTGACTTTCGTACTGGGGCCGAGACGGAGGGGCGATGCGGATAGGAGGGTAAATAATAGCCTATAACCTATTCTTAGCCTTACCAAATATACACAAAAATTTTATAATAAAAACCAGTCAAGCTTTTTCGGAGAAATTCGATGACAAACGAACTCCTCCGAAATGGCTCTACCAATTTTATGTTTTTTTTTAATGTTTATATTGGTGTACGTGGCAAGACATTTGCCGGGTCAGCTAGTTTGGTATATTATACACCACAAATTCTTAATTACCTAGTTTATTAGAAAAGGTCTTGTTATTAATTAAGTAAAGTCACAGTAAATAATATTCATAAACAGTTAAGTTATGAGTGGTTGTTTATATCCAAACACAATTTTTGGAAATATTGTACATGTACCTACAATTACCGTCACGGATCTTGAGCTTTGGCTTCAAGTTGAGCAGAAGTCCAATATTCGGTCTCTTTAGTGGTGCGAAGTGAGACGCGGGGGCGAGGGATGTCAGTGATTGGCCATCGTGTCATAGACGTCACTCCTGATTCAGCAACGAAGACGATTGGCTCGCCAATGTATGGAATGCGCAAAGTGATCCCCACTCTGACGCCGAGCGCTCAAGATCCGTTTTGGCAATTGAACCTACCTACAGGCTATTGTTAAGAATGAATGAATGGCGATAAAAATGAAAAAAAAAAACACTGAGCGTAGTATTTTCTAATAGCAATTTATTGTTATGAATAAATTTAGATACCAACTTTGACTTTTCGGGGATAATTTTGGGATTTTTTTTTTTTACTTTCGACTACACAAATGTGGTGAGTAAAGGGTACGAATAAAGCCCCTTTTTTGTACTAATTAAAATGTAGGGATGTATATCTATAAATATTATAAAATGTTGCTAGCCTACTGGCACTTAGATTTGTCTGTTCAATTATTATTTTTCTGGACTTTCGTAGATTGAATTCACATAAACATAAATGCAATATGCAAACGATCTTTGCTCTTTGACCCATGTCAACTCAATTAATTTATTTACACACTTTAGAAACGATAAGTGACCCGCTTGATAATGATATTCATTTCCGAGTTGTATTTATTTGTGGGGAACTAATTACATACCGATTATAGCTATATGCAACTGCCTATACAAAGGGGTTATGAGTAATTATGGTAAGCATTGGTGGTACTCATTAAGTCTTCCTAACTGCTGATGTATGGTAACTTGGCGCATTCCAATGTGTCGCTCATGTGCTGAACAGGGCACAGCCACACAGCACTCTCGCATTAAGCTAGGTATCCGACCGACGGGTTTATAAAACCCCTTTTCGCGAAGTTGTGTTTACAGCGGCCAACCTGGGTGCACAACCGATTTAATACACACTGCAATCAGAGACGTAGCTAGGTGACCAAGGGCCCCGGGGCAAAAACAAACTGGGGCCCCTAAAATGTTTAGGCTTTATCAATTATATTTAAAAAATATTTATATACATATTTTAAAAATGCAACGCTACTTTATGTTTTTTATAAATCCCAAGTTATAAGAAGATTTATAATTAACATGCACACACAATAATATGAAGACATGGTCGTCGTTAATGTGATCGGCATCGATATCTTTCACAGCTTAATTACCGAATCTTCATGAGTAGGCTTTTCAACCAATACCTGTAGTGGGCACATTATTCGTCAGTTGACAACTAAGTTTAATTTACATAAAACGACAGTTGCCAACTGTCATTGAAAAAGTTAGCCAATAGCCCTGGATACACTATCACTATTAACAAAAATATTCTTCGTAAAAATTTTCGTTTATTCAATAAGCTGTTGATAAACAGGTTTTGGGGGCCCTCCGAGATTAAGGGCTCCGGGGCACTGCCCCGCCTAGTAGCTACGCCACTGACTGCAATTCGCATCCAGAGGGCAGATGTTAAGGGTCTAAACAGACGGACCGCATTTCAACTGCAATCTAAAAGAAAAAAATAGAACTGCAAACACGACTGCAATAGAACTGCAACAACTGTTTGCAGTTCTATTGCAGTCGTGTCAACTGTATTCAAACTGCACTTGAAATTGAAATTGGATTGCAGTTGAAATGCAGTCCGTCTGTTTAGACCCTAAAAGAAGTCGGATGGTGGGAGATGAAGTTTCGGCCGCGCGTTGTTATTGTCAGTCAGCCAGTCATTTTCTCCTTTTATAAATTATAGATTTTAGGCACAGTACTTATAAATAACAATGACTAAGAGACCTTTTTTTATTTCCAATATCTCTTAGTCGTAACTCAAGATTATTTACAATTGTGGTTGTTAACATATGTTCGGAATACATAAATGAATAAAAAAAGTATGTATGTACCCATGTGTGTCCTTGTCCTTTTTATTTGCAATGTTTTGGCAAAATTCCAAAATATTTTAGCAACGATAACGTGTAAGAAGTCGTTCCGTTGATGTTTATGCTCTGCTATTTAAAGTACATGACTAGCTTTTGTCCTTGACTTTGTCCACGGGAACGTCGGTTTTTGCAGACGTGACGTCGAAGTAAAAAGTAACCTAGGTATGTCCTTCCTTGGGGTTCAAGCTTACTCTGTTCTAAATTTCATCAAAATCGATTCAGTAATTTAATTAGGACAGCGTAATAGACAGACAGTTACATTCACATTTATGATATGGATAAACATCTAACTATACATATATAAACATCCTATTTTATAAGGAAACATTTCAATAATTTTCGTATTAACAGTGTATCAAGTGTCAATTAATAAATCTACGTAAAAAATACAAAATTCAGGAAAAGAAGACGACCAATATCAACTGTTGAGAAATAAATTAACCACTAAGTTGATACCAAACAGAACATCGACTTCGGGAGCATTGGATAACAAATAAATGGACTGCTCTACTTTAATTCATTTGAACTACTTATGTCCGATATAAATGAGTACTTTTGTGACAACCAGCATCGTGGGGGCTTCTAAGCTGCATTTACGTATGCAATAGTTGGGTAATATATCTACTAAGTAGGTACTCCAGTCTACTTCACTTTTCATTCATTGAAAGACGAATCGATAATAGGCTAGTTGCCGTAAAAAAATGTAATTAGTAGGACACGCATTTTTTTATTTGTAAATTAAACCAAAAATGACAAAGATATAGCCCATTAAAGTTACGTGTAACGTCACGCCGTGCTGCATTTTTTCGCACGGGGTGTTTTTTTTTTTATTCGAAAAAAGAAAAAATACGTGTCCAATATTTTTTTATAATCTAAAATACGGATTAAATAAAATGTAATTATTTTGACCCTAGAAACTACCCTATTCCTACGAGATTCATTGTTGATCCTATATAATTAATTTTCGATCGGCACAAGGCATCTTTCATTTATGTCTATATTTGTCCTCAACATAGTCACCCCATTTCTAGACCAATCATCTTTCAAATAGTCCCTCCGTCGTTTTGTTCGTAGGTACGAGACAATAAGGTACAATTTCGGAAGTAAATTAAATTAAAAAATAGCCATTAGTCAAAAGAAACAAATTGTTTTTAGAATTATGCATAATTAGACATAAGTAACAGGATAATAACATGACCTAAGTAATTACCGTAATTACCAATTGACGTACAGCGACACAACAAACGGGTTTTGTGATTTAAACATAAATTAATTAATAAACAAACCTATTAAGTAATGTGAAATATACATAATCAGATAACTTTCTTTAGTTGAAAACAAGTTTAGTTTTAATTTCTCCAAGACTTCCAAGTTAACACTAATTTACGAACAGTTTTTAAACGGTCTATCTGCATAAATTTAAGGCCAGGTTCTATTCATTTTGAACTTTTTTAAACCTATAAATATCCACAAATATAAAACAGAACACCATGAGAACTTATTTCATTAAAATTGGCTATATGACCAACCGCCGGGCAAAAATCAAAACATGATATAAATTAGTTGGCTCGATAAAATTAAAACTAGGCAAGTGCGAGTCGGACTCGCGCACTGAGGGTTCTGTGCAAACTACAATTCCCGAATAGAGTCTCTAAGATTTTTCCGAATTGCAATTTTTTTTAGGTAATAACAAGTTTACTGTTTTTAGATTTTTTCCTAGACCTTGCTTTGTGTCAAATTTCAGGATTCTGGGTTAACGGGAAGTACCTATCCTATGAATTTCGATCTTTGAGAGTATTAAAATATACGTTTCTTTGAGACATAAACGGCTGTATCTTTTTAATTCGTTAACTTAGAAAATAGTTTTTTTTTTCACAGCTTCAGACCGCAGACCTGAGCATATGGTTTTAATTTCAACTCGATATGTCCACGCGTTCCTGAGATAAAGGTTCTTGACAGATAGATAGACAGACAGACAGACGGACGGACAACAAAGTGATCTTATAAGGGTTCCGTTTTTTCTTTTTGAGGTACGGAACCCTAAAAAATCGCGAATTACGATTTCAAACGGTTATGTCTACAAGATCACGTCAGGGAAATATTTGCAAGTTACAAAAAATAATAAAGCTTGTTTTTTAAAAGGATCTTGCAAGAACCAAAAATCCTGAATAGTTATTGTTTTTTTTATAAAAATAAAACCAGGAAGGTAAATAATAGTTTTAGAAGTTATTATTAAAACCAGGATTTCCACTCGACAAAAAGAGATAAATCTTAAAGACTGCAAATTCACGGAAATGCACGGAGTATCTATCTATGCCATACATTTACCTACATTATGGACGTCGATTACGCATCTTATAATACAATAATATGAGAAAATAATTACCTATCTACGTTATATTGGTTACTAATGTACTTACTTACTTAGATCTAGTAGAAATTAAAATATATTCATCTTAAAAAAAATAAAAATGTGATTATGTAGAGGTTAATTAAAATTATTTTTTTTTGTTAAGTATAATTATTTTGCAGTAAGTAAATTTTCCTTACATATTTTTTTTATTACTTTGGTGTGACTTTTCATATTATTATTATTGAAATTGTTTAAGTTTAAGTAACTGTGTACCTACTTGAAAGGAATTTGTTGATTGTATTTTTAAGAAAATTACCTACGCAAAACCAAAGATTCTTTCATTTTTAGTCAATTTTTCCAAATCTCCACTCATCTTAAAAAGTGCTTTTGCGAAGTGCACCAGTGCCTTATCCCACCTTACTTGTGGTCGGCGCAACACGTTTTTTTCTTCCATTCTATCCTGTCACCCGTCACGCTATCACTAACTTCATTTTCTTTCATATCTCTCCTCACAGTATTTGTTCATCTTTTCTTTAGTCTCTCTTTCAGTCTATTCACATGTATACTCATAACTATTTTAGTAACATGCGTTACAGCTCTCCTCTTCACATGGCCATACCAAGATAAAAGATTCACTTTCAACATTTCAGTCACTGGCGTCATTTTCAAACTTCCTTTAATATACACTACTCATCACACATATTTTTTTATCCATTCTCGTCATACGTACCACACATCCATCTTAACAATCTCATCTTCGCTACATGCAATCTTTTTTCATCCATCTTTTTACTATCCTTATTAAAATAATCTATATTTTTGCTAAATTATGTGATGTTTTTATGGTCTAGCTGAAAGATTGCGTAACAAGCGGTTGGGGAAATGTTCTGCACTATGATTATGTGTTATTTATGGCAACAGAGTGTATTTATGTAATCACGATCTAACTCAATTACTTGGTGCAATATTCTTCGGTAATAATATTTACGTCAATCAAATACAGAGCAGTTCATATACAGTGATAGGGCTACAAAATTTAATTGTTGGTTATAAATTCTTATACAGTTATATTTTTGGGCCCTTTTAGGGTTGAAACTCTAGGTTCTCGTTTTTTTTTTTATATTTATTTATCATTTATACAAAAGAATATAAGTAGGATTATCTAAGTTAAATAGCAACCAAAAACAACTAAAATTTAAAATTGTGCTACCATGAATCTATCTCAATATCGAAACAAAATGAGGGGGTCCGAGTATTCACAAACTATATAAAGATTTATCTAGCCGTTTTGTTGAAATTTTGCGTGATCCAGGGGCTGGCTTTTATCTTGCACAGTCACACAGAGGATTAGCATTGCCATACTGCGTGGCAATGCCGCTTTTGGACACATTATACCAGTTGATAGCGATGCGGAGGAGTTTTTTCATAATTATTTTAGATTTTTTTTTTTGTTTTAGTATAAGTATATAAATAAAATTATAATTAGTTGAGTGTTTTTTTTTAATATTAAATAGAATGTGGCAATTTTTTAAAATATGATTGGTCCACTACTTACTACTTTACGGTTACTTGCTTTTTTTGACGCGATTTTTTTATCTTTAAAATTTCGCATGAACATTTCAATCGGTCAGACAGTAAATACTTTTTAACTTTAATAAGCATAAAAAGAAAACAACCAGTTTTAACCGCTACAAACGCCGACAAGATCACTTTCTTTTGCAATTTCTTACTTCTTAAAAGCACCATGTCTCTTTGTAAACGTCAATTTTCGTTGATTAATCGACCGACCTCATTCATCATATTGTATAGAGTACGTAACGTCAGTAAATAGCGGTATTGAACAACCCACTGTCTCGAAAGAAACCATAACAATTTGAGCAAACAGAGTCGATTGTTCAAGGCAAGATATATGTTGTATAATATGTCATTACAGAACATTTTATATATCCAGTGTAATAAGGTAGTCAGTTAGAGTCGCCACGTAAATTAGATACATTTAATCACCATTTAACGTACCTAATCAAGAACAATGCTCATTAGAAAACACAAGATACGTATGTACGTTCTTATTTTCTTTTCAAGGTCGTCAATAATTTCATAGTTAACTACCGTTATGCGAGACAAATCGGAAAACGTGTGTAGTCAATCAAGCGATATGCGATATAATTACTGTACTCACGTGTGGTATTGGTTTTCTCGTGTGATCCAAATGCATTCCACCCACTTCAACAAGACCCGGCAAGAGAGGACGAACACCATTCATACTGTGGAACGTATTCACCAAAGCCAAGCTCACATTCTTCGCAAATTCTTGCAAATCTGGTATCCTTCTACCAAAACGCTTCTCAATAATCGCCTTCTCTTTCATCTGAATTGCGTAGCGATACCAAGTCTTGTAATATACGTTCAACACTGTATTCTCCAGCCTTTGAAAGAAGTTCATCTTCGAAGTGAAGTCAGAGCTCATAATTGGCACATATGACGGGTTATCCGTCACTCCGATCCGGTCTGGGCTCCAATGCATCAAGGCGCTTGATGACAACGAAATGTAAGGAGCTTTCAGCCCGTAAACATGGGCAAGACCAAGCATGCAGTCACTATTGAAATTTTCCACTAGAACAACATCATAACTTTTCTTCAAAACATCCGCTAATGGATTGAATTCCACTATCTTGGAGCATATTCCTGTAGCTAGGTCAGCCAGCGGTTGGAACTCAGTAATTTGCTTGATAATTTTCTCAATGCCCAGAACTTTGAGAATGTTGTTTGGACTATCGAAGTACGATAGGTCAATGGTTTCCAGCCCAAGTGCAGCAAGACCTTCGAGGCTGACGATTGTGTAATTGGCTGGTGGATCTTTGATGGGGAAGAAGGAGACAACGGTAACATCGTGTCCTCTTTCTGCTAGCGTTTTTAGTAGCGGATCGAAGACCATTTGGTGGCTTTTCCCTGTGTGGGGGAAGAGGCCGAGAATTCGCGCGGATTGTACATTATGGACGGCGAAGAACGCGAGTAGTATAACGGGGAGAGTCCGCATGGCGAGTGATGTACACAGCGCCGCGACTGAATGGCTACTGTCGTACTGTCAACACGAAAGGCGGTCGCGCGCGTGTTATTTTCAGACCATCTTTTCCGTAGGGTGGGCCAATAGTTCTAGTATTATAGTATAGAGATAGCAGCGTGTTTGAAAAGGGCAAGGTTACTGCTGCAGTTTAGAACGCAATCGATAACAGAGTTTGATTTGAAGAAAGTAGTTTAATCTAGTTTATCTGTTTAATTCCAGTAGTTGTATTGATGGTAGCCATTAGCCATTCATGTTTTTTTTTGTGATGTGTTCACGAGTTTACTACGTGCGCCCTGAATGTTTATTGAAAAAATGTAGGTCAACTAAAAATTGCTTGCTGATATTCCAGTCCGATTTATTCATTGCCCCTGTTTTAAAAATAGTAAATCAGTATTATTGTGGTCTACTAGTGAAAACCACGATAGGTAGGTATAATATAAATTACAAACAAAGTAATGCTTAGTTGTTTAATTGAATTTCGATTAAAATGACACTTATATTAAAAAGGCAAAAGTTTGTATGTAGGTATATTATGTACCTCTATTAATTATGTGTGTTTCTCTATCACGCTCAAAAGACTGAACTGATTTGGATGAATTTTAACACACGGGTAAATCATGTCCTATAATAGCACATAGTAGGTATATTTTTTATCCCGGAAGTAGGTATGTTGACTTGGGATATTTTTTTTAATTGATATAAACTAGTGCTTGACTGCAAATCCACCTGATGGTAAGCAGTGATGTATCTTCTACTTTCAAGTGGGCGAAGTCGTTGGCAGATGCTAGTCTATGCTATATACGTAGTAATAATATTAAATATTTTCTTATTAAAATCTATAATTCTTATTAAAACTCAGACCAAGAAAAAAAGACGAACGAACAGACTTTTTTTCTTGGTCTGAGTATTAAAATAGCAATTTTTTACTAAATGCATATTAAAATATTGCAATACATTAAATTATGTCTATCTTTCTGCTTGCTCCGGCTAATCTCTAAAACGACTGGATTGATTTTGACGGGACTCTCACTGGAAGATAGCTGATGTTATAAGATCTTACCGTAAAACATGGCAACTTTGCCCTCGACATTTGACTTTGCCCAGTTGTGTATTTTTTTAAAAACTTAATACATACCAAATTTGTCTATAGTTAGTAAGAACATTTTGTCTATAGTAAAAAATTCATCATTTTTCTGGCAACACTGTGTGACGCGCTGTCACAGATGTTACTTCAGTTGTCTGTCAGACGTCGTTGAAGTTAGAATGTTTTTTTGCGGGCAAAATCTTTTAAAGAAACTTTTTCGAGAAGTGCTATTTGGAGTTATCGCAGGTAAGTAATTTTTATACATCCGTTATTACATTGTAAATGAATAATATAGACTAGTTTTCTTCGCTAAATGCGTCGTATAATCATAAAATATAACGGTGGGCAAAGTCACAAGCATATTTTTTGAATATCGTTGACAACATTGCCCAACGTTTCTTTTTCACTAGGGTTGTCACCCGGGGTACATTTTTTAACCTAGTAAAAAAAGGAGGGTTCGGATTTGATGAACAGTTAATAATGTTGGTAAACATATAAAGTTTAAAAACACAGTCGGGATTTAGAAGATACGAGGGCTCGTATCTTCCAAATTCTGACTGTGTTTTTAAAGTTTTTTGTTGATTGGTTTTAGGTTCTTAAAAACTATATGTATTTGTATTTAGATGAGACTTAGATGGGACGTTGAATGTGTACATGGTCTATTGTTTTATCAGTTTTTTTTCTATGCGGATAGTTATGAATACACTGACGGACTAATAAATCGCATCAAGTTCAAGACGCAATAACTTTTAATATAAGTACTATGAAAGTTATTCAAATTTTATTTTCCCGGCTATAATTTTATCTTTTACTGCAGTTCTGTTTATAAATTTAATTTTTTTTTAATAATGGGTAGTCTCGACATTTTCATTTAGTTTAATCTAAAAACTTTGAATACTAGTACCTAATCCTGAACTTTGTTGCAGTTTATTTGTCCGTCAGTGTAGATATGTATCCAAATTAATTTACGCTAAATGTTGATTATATTATATAACAATAACATAAAAGATAAGTAAGTACCTAATATTGACCACATGAAGGCACAAGAGACGTGACCCACGTGACAGCAGAAGGTAATATAAGACATGCTAAAAGTTAGACGAATTTGAACCTTCTGCAATTAGCATAAGATACATGATAATCAATTCAGAGCATAATAATTTAAACGAATATAACGAGAGGCAGGTAGTCAAATATTATAGAATACTGTTTACGTTAATTTGATCTTTAAGACGTAACGTTAAGGTAGGTAAACTTATGAATACGTTTTGTCCGTAATGCACTTGTTAATTTCAACATTGTATTGTAAGTCGATTTAGTCTAATGATCATAACAGTAGACTTATATTGTCATGGTCGCAAGTTCAAATCCGTCATGCTTCTTTTAGTAGGTTTTGTGTTTATAATATTGGATTACAATTTTTGAAATCAAATTATAATTTATATTAAGTTAAATTAAAAACAAAAATTAATAAACACAAAAAAAAAAAAAATGGTTAGAATAGGTAACGATTTATTCAATATAAGTAATATTTACAATTTACATAAAAAAATATTTACTCATCTAATACCTAGACATAATTTAGATAATTATATAAATAAAGGTAAAACATATAAAAGAAGTTACAATATTAAACTGCTTTTGATATGGTAGAATTATTTAAAATACAGTTTTGAGCATAAAAAAAAAACAGTTTATTTATTTCAATAGTGCTCATGAAATGCTAATTTTATTTTTAAAGAAGAGTTTAATGCAGTGAATCAACATGTTACATGATTAGAAATATATAATATTTCTATTTTATAACAATAGCATCACTACATTAACTGTCATACTTGCTGTAAATATTTTGACATTTTTACTACTTTACAGGTTTTATATAGAATTTTAAGTTTTAAATTTGATTAAGAAAGAAACAAGGATCAGTGAATTTATTATATAAACACTTCCTAACAAATTAAGATTACTATGATTTATTTAACCAATACACTACACATAAGCACTGACAAGAAGGTATTGTGGCTGCTTACAAGAAGTAAATAATTATCCATTGTTGCTTACACGCACAGATGACATTACGTCACGTAATATTTATCACTGAATCGGCCACCTATTTCTACAAGTTAACCAGATTCCACAGAAGACATTCAACACAAGTAACCCAGAGTTATACCCGCCAGTTCTACGAGTATACGGCAGTATAATAACATGTTTTTTTGTCAGATAGAAATCCAGATATTCTTGGGCAAAACGGACTTGACGGATGACCAGCAGTTATTTCAATTTTACGTCCTGATTTGTATTGTTTGTTATAGTTTTAAACCATAATCTGACTGTATTTCTCTGAAACAAAGAAACGAAACAGAAGTTACTTTATGTGTAAGTATAATTAAAAAGATGTTTGATTACGCACAGCATAAAATGTGTAAGTTTAAAAAAGAAGTATAAATAAAATGGAATAAAGACACTTACCTACGGCTATTTCGAGACGCCTCCTATCAATCTCTCCGAAAACCAACATTCTCCTTATGTAAATAGATTATTTTATATTTTAGAATTAGGTATATAAAAATATTCTAAATAAAGACGTTGTTTTACGCAATTTAGTAAGGCAACGTAAAAATTGTTTGCACGATGTCACTGCTATTGAGCGTCGACTGGTTTTTGCTTTATTAGAACGGTTTATTTTTTATTCCTCTACCCTTAATCTAAGTAACATTTGAATACCAGTTTTATGATGAATACGCATATTTATCTTGACTACCCGCTTATTACAAGTCAGGCGAAATTATTCCAAATATGTTTAAAGAATATTTAGTTTGTTGATTGTTATTTAAAATAATAAAAAAGTTGTAAATGGAAAGCAAAACAATTTACAGGGTATGAGAATTGAACTCGTGCCTTATTGCGTCTAAGTCTTTACACAGATCACCAAGTCATATTACCCTAATTAGAGCTACCAAAATAAGCTACTCGTATCAGTTGTCAATACATTTTAAAATACCAATAATAAGCTTTAAGTCTAAGAGCGTAAGATACAGAATTGCGTATTAAGTAGTTATTTATACCATTATTATATCCCTTTATAAATGTGTTTGTTTGATTATAAAATTATAAAATGTATTTTAACTTTGGACTGTTTTGGACCATTTACTTACTTTATATATATATGTATATATAAAATATAGTGAAATAATAAACATTTTATTTACTTGCAATATTTTGTTTCATTTCTATACAAACTGTTTCTCGACTTTTGTCGTTAAATAAAAGTAAAAAAAGATAACTAAACACAAAAGATGGAAAACAAAAAGTTAGACGTTTTAGTGAGATTTGAACTAGCTTTACTTGCGTGTCGAATCGCTGTTATTACCACTGGACTAAATGGATTCTTATAGATTGTGTCGAAATTCAACGTTACTTGTAATGCTGGATGCAATATTATGGACCAAATTTACAAGCAGTTGATAAGATTCACGGAATTAGCTAAGTTAACTTTTGTCACTGACGTGCCATTTTCTTTTATCAATCTACCCTCACACTAGGATAGCAAGATTTATAGAAATGCTGCACAAAGAATTTTCATCTTTAATGGTAGCGAAATAGTGATTTAAATAGCTTATCAAATTGGTGGGTTAGCCCACTTAGGGCACCGACTTTACTTAAAATTACTAAAAATTATGTTGCATAGTTAATATTGCGATGAGTCATCGCAATTTTAACTATGCAATATAATTTTTCTGTAAAACTCATTACAACTTTTAGTGTTATTTGTTATTTTCATATAAAAACAAAGACCAAGATAGGTACATACTTTTTAGTTTTTTTTAAATTATTTTTTAGTTTTTGAACACTTTAGAAATAAAGTATATTATGTAAAAAATGATGTTATATTATTTTTAATTTATCATTATAATATATTATAATATTCCACACTAAAAATTATTAAATAGTTAAGTATTGTCAATGGTGACAACCCTTGAACAATCGCCATTTTGTACGAAAAATGTTCTAGAAGGCTTTTTGACTTTGCCCACTCATTTTTAAGGGTCAAGGAATGTGAATATTTGGCGTATAATTTAATACATTATTGCATTGCTCAGTATTTTCATTCAGTCCTTTTCGAATAGTGATATAGTCCATAGTAACGGAGATCTGTAATGTGGGCAAAGTTACCAAATGTATATGATTTTTTGCCCAACACCTATAATTGTTATTTTCACTAATAAATATGCTTTTTTTTTACTATTTTTAGTTTTGTGTATCGAGACATGAGCATATAGTATTATGTGGCACCGAAACAATAATCAATTTATTAAAATTTTCCAAAATATCATTAATTAAGCATTTATTTTTTAAATTTATGGGCAAAGTTGCCATGTTTTACGGTACTATTTTTATTTTAGAAAAAGGAGTTTTTGAGCGGAACCCTAATGTTCCGCTCAAAAACTTTTTGAACCAAATCAAATGGCAACGTACTCTTTTACTAGTCCGAATGAAGTCGCAGGCCCTAGCTAGTCAAACATAAAATAAGATGGTCTTGGAAGCATAAACAAACTAGTTGAGACAGTTATTATTTATTATTGATATACATTATTAACTTATCAGGAAGTATTTAATGAGCGTGAAAGACAAGCGGCACTTGTAATCACGTTAACGTCAAACTGATAATGATGGCATTCTCAACTTTTAATTAACTACGTATGACATGACTTGTCATTTCTAAAGTGACCTGCTTATCCTGTGTGCCTATCTTATTATTTAACCTAAAACCGTGTACGCACGTACGAACAAAGTTACGTTACATGATACGCAACAACTTGGTTCGCACGTGTGTACCGCTAACGAACATCGAACACTTTGTTCGTCAAACGTGTTTGCGGCGACTCTATTAGTATGTTCGTGTGGACTAACACCAAATTACTTTTTGCTACTTCACAATTGAACATCTCCAACGACGCCGCCTGCGCCTTGGCTATTAAGCGTCCCCGCGCACGGGCCTCAAAAAAACGCTAGAAACGGCCACATAAAAAAAACTAGAAGCGGCCGCAAAAAAACAGCTGAAGCGCGCGACACCTTGTGTCTGGAGAAGCTTGAAGCCGCTTCAAGCGTTTTTTTTTTGTGGCGGCACCGTTAGAGAGTTCTCGAGTTCTCGACTGTTGTGCGCGAACTCGAATCAAACTATGTTTGCGTTCGTGTTCTTACGAACAAACCGAATGTTCAAGTTTAATGTTTGTGTTCGCTATGTTCGTGTTCGTACGTACGTACACGGCCATAGGGTCAGTTTATATGGGTAGCTGGCCGTCCGGCCGCGGCCGTCCGGTAAGGGTCGAGCTCGAGTCGTCTGCGTCGAATGCGCATAGTCGTACCGGCCCTACCGTTAATTGAGGCGAGCGTAGAACACTAAGCTCGCCTCAGTTAACGGTAGGGCCGATTCTCGCTAGGGCCACGGGAATTGCTGAGAGGGATACCGTGGTCATGTAACGCAAAGGGCAACTGAAGGGCATTCACTTACACCTGGAGTTTAGTCAGTAAAAGCACAGCATAATTACTTATACATAAATTATTCTGTGGTAAAAGTCCGATCCGACGCTCTCTCACTCAACCCTAGAGCGTTAGAAGTTATTGGATGATAGTTATTTTCAAAAAATCGTCGCTTTACATCGAACAGCGATGTTAAAAGCAGTTTTTATAGTGCATTGCGATACAATCAACTTATTTTTACCCGACTACGGCAAAGCCAAAGGAGGGTTTTGATTTTGACAGGCAATGTATGTATGTGCCTATATGTATGTATGTTTATCTGTTCCCTCATAGCTCCAAATCTACTTACCTATCATAACTCCACATATGAGGTATCATTAAAACTCGATATGGCGCCCTCTAGTGGACAAAAAGTAATGTGTTAAAAATAAAAATCGAGATAAATACTCGGTGTTTGGTAGGTATCATTTGAAAGGGCTTCACTTGTACTTATCAAAAAATATCATCAAAATTCAATGTGGCGCCCCCTAGTGGGTAAAAAGTTTTGTGTTAATGAAAAAAGATAAATACGAAAGGGCTTCACGTAAATAGTATAGAAGCAGAGTGATTTAACACCAAAATTGTTTAAATAAAAAAAAGTAAAAACTTAAACCCGACTACGACAAAAAAAAAAAACGACGCTGAAAAAGTATGAAACAAGTTTTTCAGGATGAACAAAAAAAGCCGTAGTCACACGTTATTAAAGTGTTTCAGTTGGACCCATAACGTGTAACCATACATTTCAAAGAGAGACAATCAGAACTTCAATACATACCGTGTTCAAAAGATCAAAGTTTGAATTCGAATTTCAATTCCGCGTTCGAAAGTTTAAAATTTCGAAGCCAGAAGAAAAAAAAAAAATAAGTGTGCTGTGCTGCGTTATAATCGAGTCTCAGTATGTGCTGACCCTTATACTCGTATCTATGGTCATTTATGCTATTCATTATAGATAACGACTCAACAACCTTTGTTGACCTCCATTCAAACTATTTCTCTATGAGTTAGTTCAAAGTCATGGTTATACGTAAGGTTAGTAAGAGCCGGTTTATTGTAAGTACCAGTCTTAGCGCTGAACTTGAGTTGCGAGATTTGTTCGAAAGAGTTATACTCAGGCCCTGCACCATAGATATAAGAAAGGATATATTTCTATGCCCTGTATAGTCTGTCTAATAAGTCAACCGACTTGGGAATTTTGTATAATATTTAATCATTTAAAAAATACTTATATTCGAAACTTTTCATAAAGTTTTTATGTTAGTAAACAATGATCTCTATCTCTTAATCAACCTTGATTATTGAACCCGTGTTGACTACATCAGATTCAATTAAATCCTAATAATTACCCAAGTCGTTTAACTTTTTAGACAGACTATACCGTGAAGGACGACTGAAGGAACACAGATGAGTTTTAGTCAGTAAAAGTCTGACACTCCGTCTCTCGCCACGGCCGTAGCCGGGGGGGGGGGGGGGGCATTGTGGGGCAATGCCCTACCTTGAAATCACAATGCCCTACCTCACTCTCACTCAGACGTGGACCTCTACATCCACATCTGGAAGTTCAAGTATATCTTGTTCACTTGTTCTTCATCATTGAGGATTGATCCATGCTCATGCTCTGTCACAGGATTTGCTTGTCTACGAATAACTTTGGCGAGACTGACCTAGAGGTCAGTGGTATACATGGTGATTGATTTAGGAGCCCGTGATTCGAGGCATGATAATTTTTTTACTTTCGCCCTACCTGTAACCAATGCTGCCCTACCTCAAATTCGACTCTAGTCTATTCTATTCTATTCTATTCTATTCTATTCTATTCTAGCTACAGCCCTGCGTATCGCTCCACTTAGTGTGAGGAGGTATTTGATAATTTTGCACCGGAAAAAAGGACTACCAAAATTGCAAATTGGTCCGTTCAGATCAGTAGCCCGATTCACGTAATGAAAACCGTAACGATGTCGTAGCGATTTAGTCGTTTAGACCATTTCCGTATTCACATCCATCAATCGAGTTTGAACGACACCGATTTTAAAGTCGTTTGAAATTCGTCGATTTAAAAAAAGTCTGTATTACATTATCCTGGTAGAATACTTATTAATGTAACTGGAAATAGGTCGATAAGTCGTGAATACCGCTTTTGGATAGGACTTCGATCGAACGACTATAAAACTTCAACGATATTTGGCTTGTTTGATTTTACGTGAATCAGGCTACTGATCCATATTTTTTTTTTTTCTCATTCTAAAGAAAGGTGATCCTTTCTATGTACGAGTGTTATTGTTTTATCATTGACACCTCCTGTAAATATTATAGACTAACGATTTTTGTATGTTTGAGACGTTGGTAGATTGGGATTAAAAGCATGTACATATGTGGGTAGTTTAAAGAGTAGCTCAAAAAAGCTCAATTGCCAAAACCGATAACCAGGGCCCCAAGTCTGCTATTTTTATAAATTCGTCAGTCCAACACGATCCCATTGTCATTTTGCTAAAAGTTTGTAATCTGCTAATTCATAATGATCGATGATTGATTGGTCAATGGTCTTGTAATAGAATTGCGGTAGAATGATAATTTCGAGCATATTAAAACCAATAACTGCACAATAACGTTCTAATGGTCAAACACTGATCAAATAAACTGTCAAAGTTTTAGCAGATTACCGCAAATGTCAAACATTCATTTGTCAATATGTACGAGATTACCATTTTAAGCCAACGGAGTGTCAGTTGACCATTGGAAAGTCATAATGACGCCATTATATTAGTAGATTACCAAACTTGTCAAAATCGACAATTATGACATCAATGATAGACCATTCTGACACTATTGTAATAGCAGACTTGAGGCCCAGACAGATTGTCCTGGAGCACAATTATTGTGAGGAGACGTGACCCTTGATAAATAATGGGAGCAGAGACGGACAAAGAAGTATGTATATTGTATGAAAAAATACGCTAGAATTTATAAAAATATAATACTGTACCTATTTTATTGTAAAGTCGTTTCAAAATTAAACTATACTAGTAGATAGTTTGGCAACGATAAAATTGTTAATGTTTCGTAACAAAACGAAAAATGGGATCGGATACATTAATTATTACAAGGTTTTACGATATATCGGAAGAGAGAAAGAAGAAATATTTTTATTTGGCACGCACGGATACACACACTTTCAATTCAACATCTCAATTTCTCAAGGTGTCACTGGTGTGACACCGAATTCTGGATGCCATATCTACTATGACTGCAACCTTCATTAAATTGAAAAAAAAAAGATACGCTAGTAATTTACTCGTGAACAGAGTACCATCACATATGAAGGCGACAGATTGTATTTATGTTTGTTAGTCCATAACGCTCAAACGGGTGTTGGGCAGCAGAGTCAGCCAATTAAACTGAAGACCAATCCAAGACCAGTGATGACATATGGCTCCGAAACGTCGTCGCTTACAATGAGGTCTCATAAAAAGACTTCACCCAAAGGGCAATGGAAAGGGCTATACTCGGAGTTTCCTCGCGTGATCACATCAGCAACATAGCTAGAAGAATCGCCAAACTTAAGTGGCAGGGCACATTGCACGCAAAACAGGTGGACGATGGGGACGAAAGGTTCTGGTGTGAGACGCACAGGACCGCTCTCGTTGTGGCGACGCCTATGTCCAGTTGTGGATGTCTTTCGGCTGAAATGATGATGCTCAAACGAGTGAACCGATTTAGATGAAATTTGTCAGACGGTTAGACTATGTCCTGAAATAGGACATGACATACATTTTATTTTTACGTAGGAGTAGTCGCTGGCAGAAGCTGGTGGATGTGGATCAGTTTGTAACCGAATTCTGACATCCTGAATTCCTGACAGGAACAATAATAAAGGCCAAAGCTGGCATTCACCTCAGTCAGTGTAAGCAATGCTTTGATCAAACCGACTTCGGCTCGCCGAAATCGGTAGGCTACCAAGTGACAGCAGGCCATGACCTAAACTAAATGTCTGCCCAAAATTGGCACAAAGATACAAGTACACAACCATACACAACACAAAAGTACACTCTACTACTACTGTATGGTTGTACTACTCTATGGTCAATCGCCATTTTTATTCTTAGCATTTTTTTTTTCAGTGTCATCTGTGTCAATAACCGCTCCAATTTAACGCAATTCGCAACAAAAAAAAAAGAGGCAAAGCTGTGGTCACTTTTGCTTTTAAAATAAAAATAGAATAACAGTTTAATTTGAAATTAGAACTGTGAATGAGTTGGTAAAGAACATTACGAAGTTCAACGTGAGGTTATTGAACTTAAGTTTTCATGGACCTGATCAATAGAGTCAATTTTTTGTATTAGTCACGGACTGCGAGTAGGTATTATCTACTTTATCATTCAGTATTCATTTGACAACATAGTTTAGTCAGCCTTATCATGTTTCCACAGCTGACACTCAGTGTTCCTCTCTAGAAAAGAAACTGAGCCGTATTTAAAGGAACTACACTGCTAACACGTGTGCGTGAGCCACACACACCGATCTGGGCGCTTCGGTCTCCATACATTTTATATGGAAACTAGACTTGTAGAGCTACATTTGATACACGCCACGTGACGTCGTTCAATGTATAAGTAAATCCGGCGTGTTACACATGTTCGTCAGTCTAATGTAGTTCTAGCATCAATCAGCCTTATCGTGTTCCTACTGCTGGGACTCAGGCCTTTCTAGGAGACGGAATGGGCCGTAATCCACCACGTGGGCCCAGTGCGGGTTGGTGGATGTCTTATTTGATGTCATAGTGTCTTTGAATTTTTGTTCATTCTTCATTTAATAAAAACATAATTTAATTCAATTATTTTATAAATAGTCACTTGGTAGCTTATAAGTAATAACAATTTATTGTAAATAAATCCGATTATCCTACGTTTAAATTCTACACGTGGCTTATTGACGTTATGGTTTTTATGTTCTTTGACAATAAGGGTCAACTCACACCGAAAGAGCGGCGAAGGGCAAGGAAGCGCAGCGCAGTTTCAGTGTCATATGAATTTTAACTTTATTTTCATTGCTATAATACTTATTATCGCATGAGAAACTCGAATGAGTCGCGCGGATGCCCGCGGGGCCGCGGGAATTCCGGCGAATTCTATAAACGGTAAACGGGTCGCGATAATAAGTATTATAGAAATGAAAATAAAGTTAAAATTCATATGACACTGAAACTGCGCTGCCCTTCGCCGCTCTTTCGGTGTGAGTTGATCCTAAGGCTTCGCTCGCGTCAAGTAGAAAATATAATAATATAGCCTATATTACTCAGGGATAAAGTAGCTTTCTACTGGTAAAAGAATTTTAGAATCGGTTCTGTAATTTCGGAGATCATCTACCGCCTACATACAAACTTACAAATACCTCTTTACAAACGATTTACTTAATACACTAGTGCGCCTCAGCATCAACGATTGCATCACTACTTACCATCAGGTGGGATTGCAGTCAAGCACTAGTTTATATCAATTAAAAAAAAGGTATACTAAAGGTAGAACTACATACATTGGATCCACGTGTGCCACACACGCTGATCTGGGCGCGTCAGTCTCCATACATTTTATATGGCAACTAGACCAATTGTAGAGCTAAATGAGAACCACGCCACGCCACAATAGTACATTGTTACACTAGGGGTGAAAGTAACTCATTTCGTCCCGAGAAGGAGTTGGCGGGCGAGCGTAGCGAGGTCGCTAATTCGAGGGGTTAAATGGGTTACTTTCACCCCGAGGTAAACACTGTGCTTTTCATTACGAATACGAGGAAACTAAAAATAAAATAAAAAGTTTGTAAAACCTGAGTCGTCGTACCTATGATTTTAAGTAGGTTTCTTTCTTCTGATTTAGGCGGTAAAAGGTATTCCACTACTGCTTTAGCCTCTTCTCTTATGAAATTAGGCGTTAAATCACTATTTTAATCTGATAAACATAACGTGTTAATACAAATCTCGTTGTACGGAAATGTAAACAAAACTCGAAAAAACCAACGAGTGATTGCCACTTTCCCGCCATTTTGTTTTTTTTTTCTGCGGCCGGCCAGCTATTCAGCCTCATTAATGAAAAATTAGAAATTAATTGTAATCTTTTAAAAATAAAGTATTTTAAAGAAATAGTTGAACAAATAAATCACTTAAAATATAAAACTATTTAATTAATACTTGTCTTTCAAGTTATTTAAATTTTATATCGCGCTGTGATTGACTGGCTGTATGGAAAATTGGAACATGGTTCAATAGAAATGTGAAGATTGAACTAGTTTTTTTTTTTTAATAATTTGACAGCTGTCAGTTGTAAAGTAAAACTCCCTAGGGATGAAAAGTATCACTTTCAGCCCGCTCCTCAGGCAACTTCAGACCTACTTTCAGAGTAGGTATGAGTAATAAAAAATATTTTATTTTTCAATGTTTCAGACGCATATTTTTTTTTGTCATGGTAATTGTTTGCAATATGTTCCGGGAAATAACATACTTTTCTTTCTTTCTTCTTTCCACGCGACGCGAAGCTATGTACATTGTACAACTTAGGCGTCGCCGTCGCTCAAGTGGGCGTCGGCGGTCAAATGTAGTTCCCACTTTATGTAGAAAGAGGTATTTCTAAGTTTGTATGTAGGGGGTAGATGATCTCTGAAATTACTGAACCGATTCTAAAATTTTTTCAGCAGTAGAATGTTACTTTATCACTAAATGAGGCATAAAAATTCCCTATTTTAACGCGGGCAAAGCCGCTGGCAGAAGCTAGTACTTACCTAACTAATATGAAAGAAATGATTCTATTCCTTTTTGTCCTAAGGCTTGTAGCCACTACACAGCATAATTACTTTCATCAACACGCAGACATTGTACAACAAATCGCCACGTGCCAGTTCAACAAATCGCCACGTGCCAGCTCAACAAATCGCCACGTGCGAGCTCAACAGCGGAGCATCCTCACGTCCCACCGTTTCAAGCTACCTGAGCAAAAAGGCTTTCACCCACAAAGGACAGCGCGCCCTGTACACGTTGCCAGCGACACCTCGCGGGACGCGCGTGAAACAGTTACTGCACTGCAATTGGACAAGAGCAGTGATTGGACAGGAGCAGCGATTGGATGAATAGTTTTGGCGCCACGAAAGTTAACTGTACAATATTTTAGTGATTGGACAATAGTGTTAGCGTAACGCACACGAACAGAGTGATAAGTGTTTTTAGTGGTTAGTTAGTTATAGCGGGACATTCTGTACAGTATTATTGGTTAAGTTGTTTTGTAAATATTAAGTTAGTCGTTCCTATTGGTTAAGTTCTTAGTTCGTAACATTGTACATTAGTATATAAGGAGGTGCTTGGTGAAAATACACACATTCAGTTACATTCAGTTTTGGAGTCAAGATCATTACTTCAACCTTCTACTACTATCCCCAAAGTGGTGACCCCGACGTGATTCTGCCCAGCTACGGACCCGGTTTATGCCTGCCGGCTGGAGTAGAAGTCACACATGCCCCTCGCCCAACTACGGACCCGGCCCTAGGCCTGCCGGCTGGTATCATGGCATAGTCATCTCCACGTAATCGCCGCCCAGCTACCATCTGTCGTCACAACGGTTCACTGTGAGTGCACATTTCAGTTGGCCTCCCACAAGCGGGTCTCACCAACTGAAATTTCAAAAGGCATACACGCCGTTCCGTACAGTCAACATCGCGCAGCACACTTCTCGCCGCCAAGATGTTGAATCAGACAGCGACAACCACAGAGGCAGCCATGCAGGTAGATCTCCTCAACGAAATAAAAAAACTCTCGCTAGAAATAGCGGAGTTAAAAGCAAGACATACGCCGTCATACGACCACGAGCATCGTCTCAACCGCTACCCATCTCGACATCGCTCTAATTCTCGGTCACGAACCCGAGAAACAAGCTCACCATCACAAAACCCATCGTTGTGCTACTACCACCGGCGTTTCAAAGAGCACGCTAGACGCTGTACGTCGCCCTGCTCGTTTAAAACGAACTCGGTAAACTAGAGAGAACGTTGGCAGAGGCGGACACCGGCGTTCACAAATCACACCGCCTATACGTCACCGACTACAAAAATAAATTATCGTTCTTGGTAGACACGGGAGCAAATATATCCGTGCTACCAAAAACGAACAGTGAAAAACAAACGCCGCTGCCATTCCAACTGTATGCAGCCAACAACACAAGGATAGCCACATACGGTGAAAAGACATTGTGCCTCAATCTCAACCTACGACGCCCGTACAAATGGCGATTTATCATTGCCGACGTCTCGAAACCGATACTCGGAGCCGACTTTCTCCAACACCACCAACTCATCGTCGACCTGAAGAATCGAAAGTTAATCGACGGTGTCACGAGTCTGAAAGTCAACGTCCCGGTCCGAGTATCAGACGTACCAACCGTGCGCAGCATTGACATGTCGCAAACCTACCACGACATACTAGCGCAGTATCCCGGTATCACGAGGCTTACATCGATGAAATTGAACAGCAACTTAAGAGTGCAGCATTTTATCGAAACCCGTGGACCACCCATACACTGCCGCGCCCGACCAATCCCGCCGCACCGTTTCGAGATCGTCAAACGGGAATTTGAAAATATGATCGAACAAGGTCTATGCCGACCCAGTAAAAGTCCCTGGGCGTCACCTCTACACGTCGTACCCAAGAAGAATGGCGATATTAGAGTTTGTGGTGACTATCGCCGACTCAACTCGATCACCGTACCAGACCGCTACCCCGTGCCACGCATCAAAGACTTCACCCATCATCTATCTGGGAAAACAATATTCTCCACGATCGACCTTAACCGTGCATATCAACAACTGAGTGTACGAGAAGAGGACATAGAGAAAACCGCCATTATCACACCAATGGGATTATTCGAGTTTCCACGTATGTGCCCCGGTTTGAAAAACGCGGGACAAACGTTTCAACGGTATATTCACGAGGTCCTACGAGGGCTAGATTTTGTCTTCCCTTTCATCGACGATTTACTGTTGGCATCGGAAAACGAGTCACAACACCGAGAACACCTTCACATCGTACTCAAGCGACTCGAAGAAAACGGCATCACAATCAACCCCGCTAAGTGCAACCTGGGTCAACCCGAAGTCCAGTTCCTAGGATACACCGTATCAGCAGACGGAATCAAACCTCCGCAACACAAGATAGACGCCATTGCAAACTATCCCAAGCCGACTACAATAGAAGAGCTTCGAAGATTTCTCGGTATGATAAACTTTTATCGCGATCATATACCGAAGGCCGCATCGCAACAAGCACCGTTAAACGCTTACCTACACAACGTCAAGAAAAAAGACAAAACACCAATTACTTGGACCGACGAAGCCATTCAAGCATTCGAACAATGCAAACAGAGCGTCATAAACGCAACCCTAATTGCCCACCCGTCCCATAACGCAACAATTGCCCTATTCTGCGACGCATCTGGCAATTCAGCGGGTGCCGTACTCCAACAATACCGGAACAACATCTGGGAACCGCTTGGATACTTTTCTAAGAAATTTACCGACGCACAAAAGAACTATTCAACGTTCGACCGAGAATTGCTTGCAATTTACATGGCAGTAAAACACTTCCGCAAGATATTCGAAGGACGCCATCTCATCATATTTACCGATCACAAGCCGCTAACATACGTTATGTCGAAGATACAATCCAACTCGGAAACACAGAGGCGAACAAGACAACTTTTGTTTATCAGCGAATTTACGACGGACATACGTCACGTGAGCGGTAAACAAAACATCGTCGCCGACACACTCAGCCGCATAGAAACAATTTCGTGCCCATCTACAATCAACTACACCGACATAGCCAGCGCTCAAACAAAGGATAGCAATATTGCACAGATGGTATCCCAACAAAACATTTGTCTCAAAAGGATAACAATACCCAACACCGACGTCGAACTGTACTGCGAGACATCAACTAATTATGTACGCCCGTACATACCTGAGCAATATAGGAAAGAAGTTTTCGAAAGCGTACACAACATCAGTCATCCTGGTACACGCACGACTCGCAAGCTTCTCACGCAAAAATACTTCTGGCCATCCATGAACGCAGACATCAGCTGTTGGACTCGCTCATGTATACTTTGCCAAAAAAGCAAGATACAGCGACACACACACTCCAGCACCTCATCTTTCCCACCAAGCGAAAGATTTCAACATCTGCACGTTGACATTTTGGGGCCATTAAATACAACATCTCAAGGACATCGGTACCTAGTCACTATGATCGACCGATTAACGAAATGGCCCGAAGCAATCCCTACCGACGAGATATCAGCCACTCGCATAGCCGATATCGTCTATCAACACTGGATTACAAGATTTGGGTGCCCAGCCACGCTAACAAGCGACCAAGGTCGTCAGTTCGAGAGCGAGCTATTTCAAAACCTAATGAAACAAATGGGGATAAAGAAAACTCGCACGACACCCTATCATCCGCAAAGCAACGGCATTCTGGAAAGATGGCATCGCACTCTCAAAGCCGCATTACGCGCAAAACTAACAACAGCAACTTCATGGATTGATGAGTTACCTACCGTCCTACTAGGACTACGAGCCGCTCTACACACAGACACAGGTGTGAGCGCCGCTGAACTTACCTATGGTCATAACTTACGTTTACCTGGCGAATTCTTCACCGCAAGCACTAACAATCCTACTATGGATTATACCTACGTCAGTAAACTTCGCGACATCATCCAACAAAATAAACCGCAAGTCGCTACTCAGCATCACAGCAACAATAAAAGCGTGTTCGTGCATCAAGACTTACTTAAGTGCACCCACGTTTTTATCAGAACAGATGCAGTCAAGAAACCATTACAGACTCCGTATGAAGGCCCTTATCAAGTACTAAGCCGAACAGACAAAGTGTACACCCTACAACTACCTAATCGGCAAGCGAACATATCAATCGACCGATTGAAGCCTGCATACGTCATAACAGAAGACACCAGTAATTTATCACCAACTACATCAAATTCTATTACCTATACCTCACCTCCAGCCAAGATTACCACACCAGTTACCATACCAATTACCAATACCAACACACAGAATACCAAGCATAATACTTCGCCAACCGCTATCCAGGAAACCCAAGTACCACATACAAGCATGACGTCACCGCCCGCTAACAACAAAAAAACACGTTCGGGTCGTGTCGTCAAACTGCCGGTACGCTTCGCTTGAGGGGAAATCCTGTAGCCACTACACAGCATAATTACTTTCATCAACACGCAGACATTGTACAACAAATCGCCACGTGCCAGTTCAACAAATCGCCACGTGCCAGCTCAACAAATCGCCACGTGCGAGCTCAACAGCGGAGCATCCTCACGTCCCACCGTTTCAAGCTACCTGAGCAAAAAGGCTTTCACCCACAAAGGACAGCGCGCCCTGTACACGTTGCCAGCGACACCTCGCGGGACGCGCGTGAAACAGTTACTGCACTGCAATTGGACAAGAGCAGTGATTGGACAGGAGCAGCGATTGGATGAATAGTTTTGGCGCCACGAAAGTTAACTGTACAATATTTTAGTGATTGGACAATAGTGTTAGCGTAACGCACACGAACAGAGTGATAAGTGTTTTTAGTGGTTAGTTAGTTATAGCGGGACATTCTGTACAGTATTATTGGTTAAGTTGTTTTGTAAATATTAAGTTAGTCGTTCCTATTGGTTAAGTTCTTAGTTCGTAACATTGTACATTAGTATATAAGGAGGTGCTTGGTGAAAATACACACATTCAGTTACATTCAGTTTTGGAGTCAAGATCATTACTTCAACCTTCTACTACTATCAGCGACATCTATGGCGCCACAGGCTCATTCATATTTTCTCTGACTTACCTCTCCAATCATCAACATAATCGCTATTACCTAAGTCCTCTTTAACAGATATAGTGTTCTTGTATTGAAAAGAGATATTTTTATTACAGCAACCATATTCGGGTAACGGTAAACCCTTTGACTTTCTTACTTTAGGTACTTACAGATGGTATCGAATTCCTGCTATAGTTCAAAAAACTCCCTCCCACTTCAACGACGCCAGGTAGTAGAGGACGAACGCCATTAAGACTGTGGAACGTGTTCAGCAACATCAAGCTCACATTTTTCGCCAAGTTCTGCAGATCGGGAATCTTCCTCCCAAACCGCCTCTCTAAGATCTCCTGTTCTTTCATCTGTATTCCATATCGGTACCAAATCTTGTACAAAACGTTCATCACAGCATTCTCCAATCTTTGGGCAAAAGTCATCATTGATGTAAATCCACAGCTCAAAATTGGTACGTAGGACGGGTTATCAGCCACCCCTATACGATCTGGACCCCATTCCATCATAGTGACTGCAGATAACAACACCATCGGTGCTCTCACCTCGTAAACATGAGCAAGACCCAGCATGCAGTCACTGTTGAAATTTTCGACCAGAAAAACATCATAGGTTTTCTTCAAGGCATCCGCTAATGGAGTGAAGTTCACGATCTTGGAGCATATGCCTATGCCCAGATCAGCTAGCGGTGGGAACTCCATAAGGTGCTCGATAATCCTGTCGAAGCCCAAAAATTTGAGGATTCTGTTGGGATTTTCGTAGCGCGATAGGTCGATGGTTTCCACTGCTAGTGGAGCAATACCTTCGAGGCTGACGCTGCTATAGTTCGGTGGTGGATCTTTGATGGGGAAGAACGAAACAACTGTGACATCATGTCCTCTTTCTGCAAGTGTTCTCATTAATGGGTCGAAGAACATCTGATGGCTTCTCCCGGGGTGGGGGAAGAGGCCGAGTATCCGCGCGGTTTGTACATCATGGTCGGCCAAGATCGCGAATAGCGTTAAAGGTAGAGTCCACATAGCAGACGAATATTGTATACTGCGCCGCGATTCAAACGGTACTGTTCCATGATCAACTATTCATAATTAGCTAAGCTTACAGCTTAATAATTAAATTAAGGATTCACAATTATTTTCGCAGATAACGATAACAACTGTATTCAGTAAATGAAAAATAATATAATTACTTAAATCAGTCCAGTAATATTTGAGAAAACGTTATGGCTGAACAAACAAACCTCATCCAACGGTTGGCCTCCTTCCTCTCTTTTCGCAGTGGTTTACTTTCAGTCTGTCTATCTGTTGAAGCCTTGAAGGTAAAGCTAAATAGATTCTTCATATCAAGTGTGCTAATTTAATATTATAGTTGGTAACCGATACTAAACGTATCGTGATAAATCTACACTAATATTATAAAGAGATAAAGTTTGTATTTTTTTTGTTTGTAGGAGGTAATCTATGAAAGTACTGGTCTGATTTTCAATTTTTTTTCACCAACACAAAGCTGTTTTAGTCCTGAAAATAAATACAATCCTCCTTCAGGCTCAGTCGGGTTTTCCACAGATAAGACATCTTTAGATGTTCATAGACTAATTGGCATATGAAATGATTTAATTTCTATTCGGAGAAATTCTAAAACATGACATCCGCCAATCTGCACTGTGCCCGCGCGATAGATCCCTATATACCTCCCTCTCCTAGAGAGAAGGCGTGATTCCCAGCTGTGGGAACATTATAAGGCTGATATTATTTATACGAACCTAAATAAAATCTGAAGATATTGACTGCGGTGATCTAGTGAAATTATTCGCTTTCCAGCCTTAAACAAAAACCATAACAGACTTAAGTATATTCCTGGAACGATCAATACTTAACTAACTGGAACCATTATTGTTCGACCGGTTCTACGGACCTACGCCAAGGTTGTAGGCGTAAGGACCGTAACTCTATGACCTAGACCAAGAAATGAAACTAGTTAGATATCTATTGTAGGTACACTAGCTACTGCCAGTAGCTTCGCCCGCGTGAAAGTAGATAATTCTCTTAAGGGAACAACGTGCTATTTCAAAACATGGTTATCCGTGTGACAACTTTCATCGAAATCCGTTCGAGAATGAAGACGTATCGACATTCACGCACACACAATTTAGTCTTTGTAATATTAGTGTGATCCTGATTATAAAAAATACAGTACTTAGAGACTAAAATGAACAGGGAACAGCGGAAATGATCTGTACCTCTGCTCTAAGGGTGCGAAAAGTGGAAGGTCGCAAAGGACATCTCCCGCCAAATCTAAGTTTTTGTAAACTGCCGTCTCCGTCGCATCCTAAGAGTTTACTGGCCCGAGACAATATCCAACATAGAGCTGTTGGAAAAATGCCACGAGAGCCCGATCGACCGTCAAATCAAGCGTCGCAAGTGGGAATGGATTGGCCACGCGATTCGAAGGGATCCCAATCACATACCCAAGCAAGCGTCGGAGTGGCATCCTCAAGGAAAACGAAAGCGTGGCCGTCCCCGTCAAACCTGGCGTCGCACCACATTGGCACAAGCGGGCGAGCAAAGGAATAACGTGAAGCGAGATGAAGCGTGAAGCTCAAGATCGTGCGCGATGGAGGATTATCTACTGTAGACATAGACACCCTTTGTCCCATCTAGGGGATATTGAACATTAAGTCAAGTAGGTAAGTAAGTCATAAAAAGTAATTGTAGTAGATCTATCTGGAACAGCAAGAAAACATCTAGTCTAAGTAGGCTAACTGTACTTACTTTCACTGTTGGTCGGGGGAAAGGAAAATGCGCTGTCCGCCATATTTTAATCTGTCATAAAACATCGCATCTGTGCCACTTTAGAGTCAAACATGTACGGTGCTAAACTTTTATCCAATGAAGCTTTGAGTAGATTAATAAATGGAAGGGTCGGAAGAGAGAGGGAAGAAAAAATTAATGTTGTTTTTTTTTTTGCAGTTAATAAAGGTGGCATAGGTGAGCGGCAGGGAGAAATAAATTGATGCATGAATTATAATTATTATTTGTCAGAATTGTAACGACGCGAAATGTAAAAAAATAGTTTTAACACATGTTTATAGATAATAATAATAATAAATGAAAGATAATATTTTTGTTTTATGAGTATTTCATATACGGTACTTACAATTTTGAAATTAAAAATAGTCATAATTATTGTAAAGTTATTGTAAAATGTAATTTTTAATAAAATGTTGTGTACATTGAGGAAATAAAAAGCTATAAGTACCTAATAATAATGATAATGTAGGTGAGGAAACTGAAGGGAAATGTTTTGAAGAAAATACAAAATATATCTAATAGAAAGGCAAAACAAAGTGTTAGTAGTTAGTACTTACATGAGGTATAGTTTGGCTACTACCACGGTTCAAATGCATCCCTCCAACTTCAACAACGCCTGGCAACAAAGGTCGCACTCCATTCAAACTATGGAACGTGTTCACCAGCATCAAGCTCACATTCCTGGCCAGCACATCCAGATCAGGTACCCTTCTCTTAAACCTCTTTTCAATGATCGCCCGTTCTTTCACTTGAATCGAATATCTGAACCACAGCTTGAAGTACAACTGCATGACAGCGTTTTCCAATCTCTCAGAAAACGAAGCAATTGAACTAATTTCTGATGTAATTGTCGGCACATATGAAGGGTTATCAGTCAACCCGACGCGATCGGACGACCACTGCAGCATCGGGCAGGATACCAGAGAAATCACGGGAGCTTTTATGCTGTAAACGTGAATCAGACCTAACACACAGTCACTATTAAAGTTCTCCACCAAAATAACGTCATAATCGTTCTTTAAAACTTTGGCTAAGGGCTGGTGATTGACCAGGCCCGAACAGATGCTCAAAGCCAAGTCACTAAGCGGTTGAAATGCGAATACCTGACTCACGAATTTCTTCAAACCTAAACTTCTGAATAATAGGGTTGTAGATTTTTCAAACACTTGCAAATCAATCGCTTCTTTCCGCAACTGAGCTATATCTTGAAGGTTCACGTCCGTGTAGTTTGCTGGTGGACTATTTTGGGGGAAGAACGAAGCTACCGTCACCTCGTGTCCCCGTCTTGCCAAAGTTTTCAGCAGTGGTTCGAACACCAAGAAGTGACTTTTCCCGACGTGTGGGAACAAACATAAAATGTTTGCCGGCAGAACATTTTGAATCGCGAAAATTGAAAATAATATGCCAAGTAAATACATTTTGCGAGTTCTGATTTACTCTGGCTGTCAAGGAAGACTGGTCCAGTTTCTGATACGAAATGGTATTAAATACTCGCTCTATATAGATGGCGCCAGTTTTCTCGTTAAAATCCGCTCTCTAATATTAATTTTAAAGTAGGTACCTATAGTGAGACTTTACATGGAGTGAATCCTATCTACTGTTTGTAAAAGAGTTTGTTAAGTGATGTGTAAATAAATAATTAATATTTTTACTTTGGATTATTTTCATCGAAAAAGGCTACATGCTATTTAACATCATGCTAAGACCAATAGGAACGGAGCAGTAATCAAAGACGTGAAACCGCGTTCAGCTAGCACATACCTAAGCCTGTAAAAGAAAGCTTATATAAGCTTTTAGGACTATATATAAGCTTATATAAGCTTTATATAAGCTTTTAGGCAACCTCTTAGGACTATATTACTAACATCACAAACAACTACTTTAGTTCTATGACTTTTCAAAATTATCATATTTTGGTTCATTAGATTTTCATACAAAAATAAAAATATTTAAATTGAACGTTTTAAATATTACGAAGTCTATGCGAAGCAAGCGATAGTACAATAGCGGAGGGGAGTGGGGATCGGCCGGCACGGGTGTTTGATGTGCTTGCGTCGCGTACACACGTAGGTAGGTAAAGCAAAATACAGAGTTGAAATGTGTTAGATAGAACAACGAAATCGTGAATGTTTGTTTTTGGTAAATTAATTAAGTTTTGTAAAAAGTTATAAAACAAAAGTTGTTGTTAGTAATACAGTCCTGCACTTACTATTATTATAAAAGCGAAAGTGAGTTTGTTTGTTCTTCACGCCTAAATAGCAAAACCGATTTTGATGAATTTTGATACAGAGATAATTGGGACCCTGGAGACGGACATAGGCTATTTTTTTTATAAAAAAAAGGGAGAAAAGGGGGAGAAAGAGGGAAGGTCTTTTATGTACGCGGGCGAAGCCGCGGGAAAAAGCTAGTGTTTTATAAATAACCCTTTATACATACAATCGTACGTATTTAACTATTGCCCTTTACTTCAACTACGAAACTGATGAGTGTTCTTTTCAGTATCGTAGTTGAGGTATGATGACTTATTGGAGAATAAGTTCATCGTTGTTATAAATGTATCCTGTAGGGACTGCGCGGGGTTGTGTCTGTCTGCGTTATCAGCAACCATTGAACTTTGAACGGTGCGTGCCCTTTAATATAACAAACGACTTAAGTTCTTCTTTATCTAGTTGTTTTGAAACAATATTTGCTGTTGATGTTTACCGTCCTACCTACTTTAGATAGCAGCATATTGTCACCAGTCTGGGTAGATCTATCCAGTATCGATTTAGTAAGTCTATCCAGAAATTTTTTTTTTCACTCTAAGGGCAATGGAAAGGGTTATTATCGGAGTTTCCTTGCGTGATCACATCAGAAATAAAGATATCCTCAGGAAAACCAATTTAAGGTTAAGTACAGACATAGCCCAAAGAATCGATGGGCAGAGCACATTGTTAGCAGTACCTATACAGATGGTCGTTGAGGCCGAAAAGTTCTGGAGTGGCGACCGCGTAGACGCACCGTTGGAAAGCCTCCTACAAGGTAGACCGATGACCTGATAAAGGTAGCGGGAATCCGATGGATTTGAGACGCACAGGACCGTTCGTTGTAGCGACACTTGGGGGAGGCCTATGTCCAACAGTGGACCTCTATTGGCTGAAATGATGAAGTCGATCTAGTGTACCTTGAGCGGTCGAATTGAAGGTCGAGCCTTATGTGGCTGTTAGCAGTTGTATCTATGGGAGTTACTAAGGATCATTGTAGATGCTATGCGAATGGAGTGGCGTAGACCGGGAGTGGACTGCCTAGAACTCAAGATGCTGCGTATTTGCATGTCTCCATAATTTTTTTTTTATAAAACTAATAGTGCCTACCACGTTCTTCAGAGCTAGTTTTTATTCAGAGTTTTGCTCATTTATTTTCAAACTGCACTGTATGTAATTCAAATAAATCGAGGATCCAAATCCGTTAAATCTACACTTATATTATACCTAGAGAGGTAAAGTATGTTTTTTTTTATGATGAGATACTATACTAGCGACCCACCCCATCTTCGTACACCTGTACAAAGCTGGTTACAAATCTTTAAAATTCTCGGCTTTTCTGCAATATTTATGTAGAAATTTTGTGGAAATAAATCAATCTGTCTGTTGATGAAAATCGCATCAGGATCGGTTATTCTATACAACGTTGTTGTTGCAGTGTTTTTATGTAAAGAATTTATGTACAAAATTTCATAACTGAATCATGAAAAATCACAAACTTATAAACTTGTTATGTCAGCAAAAATACATAGTCACCGGGCCATCCAGGCGACTGAGGGGTTGTTTTGCACTTGTAAACAGCTGTATGCTGGCGCCTAATACCCATTATGACTTGCCGTGACCTGTGTTGTACTTAGTGTCGGTGGTATCTTAGGTACCTAACTTATGATCTTTTTAAATATTTTTTTGGGTAAAAATAATAACATGGTGTAAAAACTATTGGAATCCAGATTCTGAACAAACTATCAGATTTCGCATAGACTAAAAATAATGTAAGTATAGAAGTCTGTCTAATAAGTTAAACGACTTGGGTAATTATTAGGATTTAATGAAATCTGATGTAGTCAACACGGGTTCAATAATCAAGGTTGATTAAGAGATAGAGATCATTGTTTACTAACAGAAGAAACTTATAAAAAGTACCGAATATTTGTATTTTTTAAATGATTAAATATTATACAAAATTCTCAAGTCGGTTGACTTATTAGACAGACTAATCGTATACTTTTTTTGTGTTTATTGGCAACAGACAGACAGATGCGGTTGCAGACTATGTTTTATAAAATGTAAGAAAGGATATGGATAAAGCACAATTACGATATCGCACTTCCGCTCAAACAGAGTCACAACTCAAAAATCAAATTATTTAGAAAAAGGCTTTTATATTGTAATAATTCAGGGATGTGACGCTGAATATAAATAAATAAAAATGGGTCACCTTTGGGCAAATAATTGAATTTACAAATATGACAATATCTGAGATTAAAGTATGATGAAATCTGAAATTAATGGCTTAATAAATTATCAGAAAACAATTTTTTTTTGAGTTGTGACATTATTTGAGCGGAGGTGCGATATCTAGATCAAGGGTCTTACGATGACGTGTTAAGTTAGTCGTGCGCGCGAGAAAGAGGGCTGAAGGCGCTGAAGCTTTACACCATAAAAATATAAAAAACACCGTATATATAGCTCTATCTCATTAACAGTCCAGTTTAGGTCGTAAAATAGATCGCGTTAAGAGGTCGTGGTAGGGCCTTTGTGCTGATTTTTTTATTCGAGAAATACGAAACTGAAACTATTTTTTTTTTGCTTTATTGTTCACTAGCTTTTGCCCACAGCTTCGCCCGCGTACATAAAAAATATAGCCTATGTCACTCAGGAATAAAACAGCTTTCTATCGGTGAAAACATTTTAGTAATCGGACTAGTACCCCTAGCCAAGTTGCTAATCTGTCATCGTTAACGCTTGCAGCAAGCTTCAAATGTACGGGAATGACGTCATCTCAACGCTCAGTCACGTGGTCAGACCAAAAGAATTGACGGCGCGGCTAACTGGAAGCGTTCGGCGCAAGCGAAACGGTTGTAACTTGGCTAGGGGAGCTGTACTTTCAGAGATGAAAAAAAAAATGAAAAATGCTTTATTCAATACCAAATTTGGTTCAACAATACTACCTACAAACCTCCTACAAACTAAAAAAACAAACTTTACCTCTTTATTATGAACAATTAATTTTTTTTAAATTTGTTACAACAAAAATACTTGTTTGAAATTGCAATCTAGATGATCGGAAATGATATCATGCCTACGGTCTCCGAGTTCCTTATCAGATTCAGAAGTATTTTCAGGTTTCAAAGATAACTCCATTTCATATAGGTAGGTACCTACTTAATGATAAAACGGTCTAGATTGCTGTCTCACGATCATAATTTATCTTCTTATCGTTTCTTGTCAGCCAAGCTGGATAATTTGTCACGAAGACTCCGAGAACTCAATTAAACTGCTATTTTTTAGGGTTTCGTACCTCAAAAGGAAAAAACGGAACCCCTTATACGATCAATTTATTGTCCGTCTGTCTGTCAAAAACCTTTATCTTAAGGGCCAAGCGCCCAAAAAGTGCCATAAAACAGTGATTTTCTGAGGGCTACTCCTCCGTAACGGCTAAGTCAATTGGTTTGAAAAAAATATATGTTTATTATAGATTCATGAACAATAATATCAACATTTGATTTTTTCGTGCAATTAATACTTTTGTCAAAAAAAAATATTTAGCAATTTCGCAACTTTTCCCTACTCCTTCGAAACGGCTTGGACCTTTAGAAACATTTTTATTCATAAAAATTGGTGGTTAAATATTCTTCAAAGTGAACATTGCATATGTAAATCAATCAATATCTCGCAGAGAAAATGGATTTAAAGCGCTTTCCGGGCGCTGCTGGCCGCAAATAAATGCACAGATTTGCGTACTGCCGCCTAGGCGAGTGCGAGAGTTGCGTTCACATAATTTCGGTCAGATAGTTCAAGGGACTATACGCCTTAAGAACGCATGGAGGCATTACTTGCTTAGTTTTTTTTTTTAACTTAAATATCTTAGATCTCGGCCATTTATAAACCGATTAGGATTACAAGATGATGAAGCTGGAAGGTAGGCACGGGAACTTCGTAAGAAACCAATATTTTCCAACCGTGTTTGGCATCTTGAATTTTAAACATGAAGCATCTTGCTATCAGAAAAACTGGAACCTCCTTGATGTTCCTTTATTGACTTTTTGGTATCTGTTGTATCCACAATACTTATTTTCCAACCGTTGGTTTTCTTTTCCATCAGTGTTTGGGCTCAAGGTGGCTACGATTATAACGGTGTCACTAGCGTTTTTAAGGTCCTCCAAAGTGAAGATGTAAGGACCCTTTGGGCACTTTAGTAAGTAAGCTATCGTCTGGTCAGGAGCCCTGCACTCGCACTGGCCCCCGGGGGCGTCTATATCCTCCAATTTGCCAGGTTGTTTGCAACGGCCTACTTGGGTGTTTATTTCACCGGGGTCAGGCACGACCAGATGCGCCGCAATGGTATCCCGGTGAAATATAGCCCTAAGCTATTAAACCAAACACCATACAGACACCATAGTCGCCACAAGTCCAAGCTGGTCGCACCACCAAATTGGTTGCGCAACCAAACGGACACCAGGTGAGTAACTCTCTATAGAGCTGTATACATTTTGTTGGTAGCGGCGACTGCTCGCGCCGCCATGATGTCTCCATGAAATTTAGCTCAAGTCTCACAATACTTGCGAAATGAAACAAAAAACTTCTGCAATAATGTTTAATTATCAAAATACTGCGAAGTCTCAACTATACAACATTCCTTGTTCATCGGACACACGATACAACGGCTAACAATAAATTAATTATGACTTATTGGAACGAGTGACTTAACGTATTCGATGTCTCATGCCGCAATCAGCACGACGATCATTCTGTAACAAATGGAGAAAGGGGTTAATTATATGGGCTTCATTTATTGTGGAAATTAGACTTCATTAGATGGTTGCTTCTGGGTCAGATTCAGGGGCGTAGGTACCGCTGTATCAATGACACGGGGGCCCCGGTCTATTAAGGCCTCTATGTCAGGGCCGCTGACGTGTGCAACCATTCGTTAGGTGATTAACACACTGCCACGCACCACGCAGCGTGCATCTCCGTTTGTATAAAAAACACGCACAGTCCAACACACAGAAAATGCATCTACGTGCGTTCATTCGGATCGCGCGCCTACAAGCGGAGAAATATGCACACCCGCGCGTGGGTGCGCGAGGTGCAAGGTATGGCCTCACACGTATGGCACACTGAGCCTCGCAGTGCCGTGCGTGATTTTAGATGGGCTTTGAATGAAATGAGTCAGAGCCACTGTGAATCCACACAACGCAACTACGCGCGTAGGTACTTTGACATGCAACATGCAGTGTGATGCGTGGCAGTGTGATAAACGGCTAAAGGTGGTTTAAACTAGAGAAACCGACTATGATCGGAGCACGAGCTAGACTCAAAGTAGTGTTTTGTGGGACCGACTCTAGAAGAGCCGAGCTCGATCGAATCGATGTATGACTTACATAATATGTACTATCAAAGACACTTCCGCCTGACCACCGCTAAGTTCATTTTTGCTTGTACTCGAAACGAAAATTTCAAAGGATTTGGTTTGGCGCCGCGCCGCAGGAGTTAACAGAAAATACTGCGATGGTACGGTGAATGAGAATATTAATTATATTAATTCACCATGTTTGAATATTTACTACCTTTACCATTCCTTTGTTTCTGTTCTGATGACGACCAGTGAAATCGAAACTACTATTCATTTCATGTAACAGACAGTCAATAACTTAACATAGCCATGGCACCTTAGTTCATTTACCTACTCTTTATTTAAAAAAATCATTGTTTTTTCAATACTTCAAGTTAAAAACGTCAATTATGTTAAAATGCTTCTTTTGCATAAGAATAAATTATTTATGACGACTTCTGGTAGGAATTGTTTTAGTTCATACAAAAGATTCGTGCGCAGTTTACTTACAATGGATCTTTTTGTCAAGACTAATAAAGATGAAGTAGTCATTACTTCATTCCATTTGAGTCAGTGACCTTGATAAAATTGTATTATTTTAGTGACCTTGTATAGTTTTTCTTTTGAGCCATAATATGTTTTACTGACCAAAAAGAAGGTTTTTTAATTTACATCTCGTGCTATGCTAGGTTCTGGCGGTATTTTGTAACACATTTACACAATAGATGTTTTCTTTTGAAATTAAAATTTTCTTCAAGTTTTTGGACCATTATGAATGATAAAATAAATCACTGCTATTTTGCAATTCTAAATGGATATTAAGAAGTACTTCTTATCATTTTTCTTTATTGTTTTACAGTCTTAGTGACTAAAACACAAGACACAAGGCATGCTATTCTGAAAAATAATCATGTTATTATCTTTTGCTGCATCTTATCAACTGTTTATGAAAGTTTATTACTACGCTGTTAAAATAATATTAAATGTGGCTTCTGATAGACTTCTGTTACATATTAATGGAATGATGAATATCATTTCAATACTATCAGGGTTACCACAAGTGAATATACTTGGCTCTATCTTGTACCTACTATTTACAACAGATCTACTACTGTCAACCTCAGCTACCATCATGCCATCATGACTCCACAAGAGCATCTAAACTACTACAAGATCACATACTATTCGAGAGATGGACACAACTAAATGAGCTGAAATCTGCTCATATCACATAAAAACAACCAGTTCTCCTGTTACACTCAATGGCAAACTAATGCAAACTGACTACTCTGGGTGCGTAGTGAGTATATTGATAGGAGGTAGACCTGGAAGAAAAATATCTTTACCAAAAGGTAAAAGCCCTACTACTGTGACAGCAGTGTCCATTGCCAGGGTAAAAAAACGAAAATTAGAAAATAAGCTACTAATCTATGACTTAGGATTTGTCGAATGTGCCATGAATGCGTCGCTTGCGACCTGCACGCGCGCTTCTCGTACAATACACGCGTGCAGTTAGAGCTCATAAATACGAGCGGCACATTGCCAAATGCAGAGGTAACTACAGCCGTGGACCTAGTGACACTTGACACACACGACCGCTGCCGTTGATCTTCAAAGTTGGAAACGCGTTAACAGCTGCCACCGACGACGTGTGGACGGCTACCACCACACCTCTGCCGATGGTAAGAAACATACCGATCGTGTGTATGAGCTCTTACTGCAACTTTTTGGTGCATCTCTTTAGCGCAATTCGGCAAGGCTTAATGGGCGCGCGCGCATGCAGTTCCGTTTACTTTCATGCTGTATATGCGGGAGGAAGGATACTGTACACTGCGCCTCTTGCGCCGCGAGCTGCATTTTTACTGCGCACGTGTATTTAATGTTCGCGCGCCCGTTCTGCGCCTGCTTTGTACCATTCGCGCGCAAGCTATGCACCCCGCGCATTACTTAAATGCGTGCTTCTCGTATACCGTTTCCTCCCGCCACCAATCGCACATTAGGCGCCCACTTAGTTTGTGGGACGAAATGCTAAAGGCGTGTTTGCAATGGACTGAAACTTACAAAACTGAGGGTTAAAAAAGCAGCGAACAGACGTGTCTACATGCAAACTAATACGCTTCCAATGGGCCTGTTCTTTTTGTTATTTGTTTCAGAAAAAATATTTTTTTTTTCTCTTCAAATTTTCTGTAACTTGGCAATCTGTGTTACACACAATGGGCCATTCGTTTGTCGGGTAATGAGCTTAGTACACCGCTTTGAAGACCCCACCACTTAGGCAAGCTTGATGAAGCTTCCTTTGGAGATGCCTATTTTAAGCTCATGTATAAAATATTGGTAATTTAATATCATGTTAGCAACTAGCTTTTGGTGTAAATGGGCATTTTTTCGGCGTGGGCGAAGCGGCTCTTCGCCCACAGCCTCGCACCCAAAGAGTCTGGCGCAAGCGAAGACTTTTTAAGAACGAGGGTTTTTTTTTTATAACTCATAGGCTCGCGTTCAACCACTACTTCACATGTTGGTAAGCGGCGATGTGGTCGAACATTGGGTTGCGACAGTCGGTGTCTCGTTTTCGAATTTATGAAAGAAAAAGGCCTCGCTGATGTGCCTTCGCCCACGTCCAAATTAGTTCACGCTACGCCTCTGATTTTTTACCATTTGACATTATCAAATCATCAAATGATTTCTCCCGCCTTGGGTGAAGAGAGAGGGAGTGTCAGACTTACTGACTAAAACCCAGTCATTTAAGTCAGTAAAAGTCTGACACTACCTCTACAACCAGCATTCATTGCTGGTTCATTCAGTTGCCCTTTGCGAGGGCCACAGTAAATCTTTCGAACAACCTGTAGCCTTATTAGGAAGTGGACATTAAGCTGAAAAAGTTTGTCAACATTAGCTAGAACTACATTAGACCGACGCACACTATTGATTTGTACGTAGAAAAATGTTGTGTGGCGTGGATCAATAGTAGCTCTGCAAGACTCGTTTCCATTTAAAATGTATGTTGACCGACGCGCCCAGAATCGCGCGTGTGGCACATGTGTGTAGTGTAGTTCAACCTTTAGAAGAGTAATCAAAATCTTCTTACCCATAAAGATATAAAAAGAATGATAACAAATAAAACGCGAGCTTGATCCAGCCTTCCCGCTGGCAAACTGTCAGTACGTCAGCATTCATGATACTTGTCGGGTCATACAGGCCGGGGCCCGACATTACTGGCCGCGTGTAGTACCTGAAACAAATTGACATATTCATTTTAATAACTAGCTTTTACCAGTTCACGTGAAAATTGAGAAATATTCCTGAAGAACACATTATAGAGGTAATAGTTCAAATTCTTTTATTTTATTGAGCTTAGTAACTAAGGTAGGTGTTGTTGACATTCTTAATTTCTAGTCTTGAATCGACATGTATCATGATCCTTTTATTCATTAAACCACGAAACGAAACTATGATCATGTTTCGCATCTTCGCAAGGAACTCAAGTGGCTCCCCATCCGTCTTCGCGGGAACACTCGGATTTTATGTCACCTTTTCAACATACTACACAACCCTTCTTATCCCTCCTACCTGCGCGACCGTTTTTCTTACGCACGCGCTAGCGATGCGCTGTGCAGATCACACCTGAGATCCCTCCTTAAATCCCCCCCTCATAAATCCAGCTACTATTCCTACTCTTTCTCTGTCCATGCAGTAAGGTTGTGGAACTCTCTTCTGCCTAGCATTCGTGAGTTGAAAACTATTTCTCTCTTTAAGACTCAAGTAAAAGGGCACTATCTTTCCTCTCTTGTGTGATAATCTTATTTGTGTATATATATATATATATTATGTATTTTTAGTATAAGGTATATATATAGTTATATAAGTATTTATTAGTTTAACCTTTCAATCGTGGAAATTACAGACACAATAGAAAGACAATAGGTGCGCGAACGCCGGCGTTCGCTTGGGGTTTAATGAATTAAGATTTCACTAACTCTTCTTTACTTATTTCTGCACACTATTGTCTACATCTCTTCTGATCTTTCCTTTCGCAGGTCTGCTGGAAGAAATTTCTTCATGAAATAAGCAGTACCTTTGTACATAATTTATAATAATGTTGTATCTTCTTCTTTATACTGTGTGTACATAAATTATAAAATAAATAAATAAACCCCAAGCAACGCCGGCGTTCACGCACCTATTGTCTTACTATTGTGTCTCAAATTGACAGTATTTGAAAGGTTAAATGATCTAGTAATGAAAAACAATTCATTGTTTGTTTTTCAGGTCGTTTGTTTGGTCGTTGTTTCGTGCACCCTTGAATTATGACCATATAATATTACACTCTGTATTTATTTTTTTACAACTTTTTGAGTATTTAGAACCAATCGTTTACCAATCAAATTTATGCTAATTAACATCAGAGTACTGAAGTTCAATGCATGTGTAGATAAGTCCTTCAAATTTTTATTTGACACAATGACAAAGCATTTTATGCATTACTTGAATTTCACTACTTATAATGCTACCTACTTAGAAATTATACTAGGAATAGATGTCAATAGAAAATTTACTGAAGTTTATCATGAGCTTGGCCAAGACACTATAAGGAAAATTAGAATTTTCCTCATACATACTATTTAAAACTAGTTAACATATTAGTTATGTGGGTATCTGTTGTGTAAAGTCAAGATAATGAATATTTTTTTCTAAACTTTGTCCATTCTAACTATGACGACCCACTGAAAGATGTAAGCAGCTATAACTTAAAAATATTTGATAAATGAAATTAAAATAGCACCAACTTATTCCAAACATGTTTTTAAAGACAGTTCTTTATTTGTATTCGGCGCAAATACCATTTCAAGGTGGCACAGCATTGTTAAAGTATGACCTTGTCCTTATACTGTCCTTAGATTATCATAAACATAACCTAAAGATGTCTAATAAAATGATTTACCTGTGCAGATGATACAAGATCAATGGAATGTTTATTAACAGCGAAAACCATTCTCCCGATAATAAAAACAGCACGTTTATTAATAAATGCAGCAAGTACTCCGGTAATACCAACTGAAATAGAAAAATATAGGTTAGTTACTTGATTGAACTCCGATGAACTTTGGTTGCACCTGCAAGGTATAAATACGCACCGGGTTCAAGCTATTGCACTGGTCAATTGGATTTTTATAGTCAGTTTTTAATTCGTCGAACGCAATAACATGGAATATTGAGAAAAATATTAAGAATGCGTCAACTATTAACGCAATAATATATGAAAAGGCAGGAAAGCTGAACGCCATTTTTACAAAATTTAATAAACTTTGACAGCTGACTTGACAACTTCACTCATTCCAGCGACAAGGCCAAATATTTTTAGTTTATGGACTAAATACGAGTCTTTTGATCACATTCAATCACAATGTATGTTCATTTATTTCCAAGAGTATAAATGCGCCTAAAATGGGTTTAGTTATCATAATAAAACGTTTAATTCTGAGATTCAGATAAAACTGAAACTCTGAGGATCGGAAAAAAGCTCAACGGGCCCACCACGGCCACGGCCCGCCCGCTCAGTGCCTAACTCGCGAAATATATTTTTTTCTAGTTCTTGCATTGTGCAACACAGTATCAAGTTGCAAATATGATTGGCAGCAGTAGGTACATAAGTTAATCGTTTGAATACCTTTTCTATAATAGAGCGACGAACGCAACCAATATGTTTGACAAATGACAGCTCTCCAACTCATTTACGAAACTACCCAACCAAATTACTAGAGTACTACTTTTCATTGACTCCGCGAAACTATTCGGAGCTTTTTAATTTAGTTACGTTATAATTTGTTTGGTAAAAGCAGTAGTTAATTTAGTGCAAATAGTGAATTATTTTAAAGTTTTCGTGTAATATGGACTTATAAACGTGTAAAATGAGGGGTATATGGATGCTGTGTTTATGTGTTGTGAAAGTAACATCGAATATAGAGCAGGACTTTAGAGGATTTGATGATAGCATATTATTTGGTATCAACTGGCCCGGCAGTCAGGATATCCAGCATTTAGTGGATGGAGAAGTTAATAAACTTGAGGTATGTAAACAAAATGCTCAGTAAAGTGAGCCACGTCATTATTGGTTAAATGGACTATAATTTTTTTTTGTTTGACAGTTGACTTTGGTAAAGTGCTCAGCTGTTCTATAAACCATTACATTTATCTGAGTTATTATCTATTCCTGGTGCCCGAAAACTTAAATTTTCAACTGTTTATCCATATAAACATACTGAATTTTCTTCTATTTTTTTCTCTATCACTGTAATATTCCCTTACTGTAATATAATCTTGGTGTCATAACAAATAAGAATAATTTTATCCCCATTTCGATTATTAGCTACCAAAGCAAGAGGTCCTAAAAGTAACAACAGCAAATAAAGAGAAATATGAGTGCCGCATACCAGAGCTTCGTGCCAAGGAGTCGACAAACATAGAGGATTATGATGGCCCATCTCCTCTCAGTCTTCTGAAACCATTGTACTCTCAGAAGATATGTTCTTACCGGCTCGAGAGCTACTGGAGCTATGAAGTTTGTCACGGAAGATATATCAGACAATATCATGAGGAAAGAGAAGGTATAAATTATTATTTTTATTTAAACAAAAAATTAAATAATTGTCTTAAATAAGTCATGTTACTAAAAAAAAGTATTAATATCTATGCTCATTTAAAACTAGTGTTGAAAAAAGATGAACATGATGGAATCACTATTTTTGTTCAAGGTAGGTAACTTTTATATGAAAACTTATTGAATTTCAAATAAACTTCAAACTATTTGGGTGTCTATCCTGGTTTTGCAAACAAACTTACACATATAGTTTAACCTTTCGTATGCCGTAATTAGAGATACAATTCAAAAGTTATTGTGTCTCGCGTGGATCCACGTTCCGGACACACAAAGGGTTACGTTTGTTACCAAAATATTAATACTAGAATTATCAATTAACATAAAGGTCAAAAGATCTTGAGGGCCAACAACAACAACAACGATAACAATAACAAACAACAACAGTTGACGTAAGGGTCTATTACCTACAATATAAAAATGTCCCATATGTTAATTTGATACTTCTGATATCAGTATTTAACACATTTCTGTAATACTTTTTAACCCCCAATGAAAAAGAGGGCTGTTTTTTTGTTTTTAATTAATTTAAAAAGAATATTGCCAGACATAGGGATTGATGTTGGTGTTCACACTGTTTTGCAAAGTTATTCAGTGCAATTTAACAGTACGCTTTGTAACAAAACATTTTGCAAAAAAACAAAAACATTTATATTTTCACACTAATGTCTCTTGCATTAGTTTTAACATTGTTATTTTTTTTTTGTGTTTTGGGAATAATGAAGGGTTGAATCACTTATGAGTATATTTTGATACCAATGGAGAAAGTTTGTCATTGCGACTGAGGGAGAAATGTTAAGGTATGATTCCGAACCACGCTGCACGCAGCAGTGCTGCCGCAGCAGTGCTGCTGCGACACTACTGGTCCCCGTACTAGTGATGTGCCGAGTACGGCTTGACTCGAGTCTGACTCGATTCCTCCTTTGGACTCGCTGACTCGAGTACCAATTTATTTTGACTCGAGTACGCCAGACTCGATTCCGTACTCGAGTCAAAAAGAATTCGAGTACGCAAGACTCGATTCCAGGATTCGAGTACGCAAGACTCGATTCCAGGATTCGAGTACACAAGACTCGATTCCAGGACTCGAGTACGCATGACGCGATTCCAGAACTCGAGTCAGGAAGACTCGATTCTGAACTCGCTGACTCAATTATAAAACGCGAGTCCAGCTGACTCGAATTTAGCACTCGAGTTCGAGTGAAGGTGACTCGCTCATACTCGATCTGTGTTTACTTATGAAATGAATTAAATTGAATTAATGAAGCAACGTCTAGTAATAAAAGAAAAAACAGGGCAAGTGCTAGTCAGACTCGCACATTTGGGTCCGTCCAAAATTACCTATGAAAACAGTTCAATTGTATTTCCGTAATACAATTCGGGAATTGAACTGTTTTCTTTTTTTTTAAGTTTTTCTTGTGACGTAACTACAAAACAGTTTTCAGATTTATTCTTATATCTGTGCTATAAGACTTTGCTTTATTTTATAACTTTCAGGACGCAAAATCCTGAAATTGAATATTGATTCCTTTGCAAAATGTACGTTTTTTTCGACTTAAACGGCCGTATCTGTTTTTTTCGTAAACTTAGAAGTTTGATTTATGCACAGCTTCAAGAGATCGTCGACTTGAGTACCTATATTATAGTTTTAATTTCAACTCCATAACTCCACGCTTTCCTGAGATATAAAGGGTCGTGACAGGCGAACGGACGGACGGACTTTTCCTTTTTTTGGTAAGGAACAAACATTTTCTCAAGCTACTTCCGATGTGTTTCACCGGAAGTAGCTTGAGAAAATGTTTGTAGCAGAACCGGTGTCGTCAAACTCATACATTTACGATTAAAGTGCGTTTCATCATTAGTAAATTCTCTTCTGCGTAATGTGAGCTCCCCTGAAAGTCTAAATGTCAAAGGAGGAAAATCGAGGAAATAGCGACACGAAGTGTTTATTGAGATTTCCATTTCTCAGGACTTGTTTCCCCTAAAAAGTTAAATTATGCCTAAGATAATAAAAAGTGGTGAACGAGAATTGGTGTTAAAAGTACAAAGCACAGTATTTATCGTTGTATCATTATCCTAAACACAAATATGTACAACTGGCTAAGCCCGCGACTTCGTTCGCGTGCACTACAGGAATTTGAATTTATTTTTTCTAAAATAAAGTAGCCTATATAACCTATGCAAATTCAAATCCAGAATTCGAGAAAGAAAAAAAAAACATGTATAATCTATACATCTATAAATAAAATTGGAGTGTCTGTTTGTAATATAAAAAGTCCCGTCAAAATCGTTCCAGCCATTTCAGAGATTAGCCCGGACAAACACAGGCAGACAGACAGACAGACAAAAATTGTAAAAAAAAATATTTTCATGTATGTACCGTATATAATTATATTCATATGCATGTAGTAAAAAGCAGCTATTTCAATATTACAAACAGACACTCCAATTTTATTTATATGTATAGATTATAAATTGCTGTTTTTTTTTCCTTTTCTCGAGTTCTGGATTTGAATTTGTAGACTCGAGTTATGGATTCGAGTCCAGGATTCCAATCCCGGACTCGAGTCCAGGATTCGAATCCCGGACTCGAGTCCTGGAATCGAGTCCTGGACTCGAATCCTAGACTCGGGTCCTGGACTCGAGTCAATATTCGAATTCAACACATGGAACTCGAGTACTGGGCTCGAATGGTGGAATCGAGTCATGACTCGAATACCGCATAAACTGACTCGAGTAGACTCGAGTCACCAAAACAGCGACTCGGCACATCACTACCCCGTACAATTTCTATTGGCTTATATGAGATTACATTCCGAGCTAGGCAGCAATGTCGCGGCAGCAATGTAGCGGCAGCACTGCTGCGCGTCAGTGTCGCCCTACCGCCGCGACAGACCAGTAGTGACGCGTATGCCGCCGCAGCAAGAGTACCTATTAATAAATAGTAAATTTTTCTTCATCACTTATTAAATGGTTTTTAATCAGCGTCTTGTAACATCCTTCCCGTTGTCTGCTTTTATAAAACGAGTCTGTTGCTTTTCTTTTACTATTGACATAAAGCAACAACAAATCATCGTCATCTTCTTCCTCTTCCAACAGTATAAATAAAAGTTGGTCATCAATCGACATCTTGTCAACTCAAAGTAAACTAACGAATACACAACAACGCATCACCACGAACAGAGCGACACTGCCGCGTTGCTCGGAATCAGCGCGGCAGGCAGCACTGCTGGGCAGCACCTTAGTGGCAGCACTGCTGCGGCAGCACTGCTGCGTGCAGCGTGGTTCGGAATCATACCTTTATGCAGCCAAGTGCTGCAGTGACAAATTTCCATGTGTATGAAAGAACTTTTTTCAATACACCTACAAAGAAAAAACTTGTTTAGCGGTCGGCCTACAAATAATAAATATAATAAAATTATGGCAGGGACAAACTCGCGCGCTTTTCCGTACTTGTGTGAAAAACAGTAAATTGCGTGCCTGAAAGCAGTAGATCATGTTTTTGAGTAAGTGTATTGAAAAAAGTATTCTACTCATTTTTCTATTGGTTTCCAGTATTCACACTATCTTGCTGCTCCTGGTCAAAAACACCAGTGTTGTCTAGGGAATATACAGTCTATTGATTTTTCTTGTTTTCTTGCAGTGGTTTTTTTTTTGTTGTGAAAACTTAATTTTGAATTTTAAAATCTAAAAAATATAAATTATCTAGGTAAACAAGTTAAAATCCAGGAGTATTTCTTGGGCCACTGGAGCTCAGAGAAACATGCCAAGTTGGAGGCTGAAGTGAAGGCTGCTCAAGAATCTAAGGAGCCTTACAGGATGACCAAAGTTGACGGTGCTAAGTTACCTGCTGTAGAAATGGTTCTAGATGATGGTATGTATTGTCTCTGGTATTACAACCTTTTTTTAGGATTCAATAACCAAAGTTTTTTTATTTTTTGTTTGGTAGGAAAATCATCTAATGACATCCCCCGCCATTGGGCGGAGCGGGAGATAGTGTCAGACTTTTACTGACTAAAAACCCACTCCAGTTCCTTCGTTGCCTTTCATACTGGGGGCTTAGCTACCTTTCGGAACTAACCCTGGCCCCAGTAGGCTTCGACCCAGCTGGGCCAATAACCAAAGAGTTTAAATAGAGCAGATATTAGAGAGATGAACTTGCTCTTACCGATCTGTTTGTCTGTTCCTATCCTATATCTCAAGAGTCTAGTTTTTTTTTTATTTATTCATAAAATCCAGAGCTCTTTTACAATATTTTTTTTCCTTTTTCATTCTGCATCATGGATTACCATTACTGATCAGATTACTGTTTAGTTAACAATAAGCCTTGTTTCTGGCTTATATTATTCATCTGGAGTGATTTGAGTCACAGTGAGCCATGCCAACTTGTGGGAGGTTCTATCTATGTCTCAAAGACACCTTTTTCATACTTTACTTTTATACAAGTAGCTTCTTCATTATTTATTTTACTATTTATATGTATGTATACACACAAAAACGGAAAGAGACAATACATAGGTAATAGACAATAGTACAAAGGTACTGATTATATTCAAAGAAATTTCTTCCACTATACTTAACAGCCATTACTATACTGCAAGATAACTTTGCCAGGAAAAAGTACTTACATTTTTGCACGAATTCTCATAAATATGTTTCTTGTAATCATAATTATATGTTCTTTCAAACAATGGACTCAAATCATATAATTTTAGAAAATTATGTCACATTCTAGTTTCTGTATTTCAATTCCTGCTAAAGTCTAGCATGCCATTTTAGTATAGAAGTTAGGAATTTGCAAGTTACTAGACAAGTGACTAAGTAATTTAAATAAGATCTAAATTGCATTGATGCGGGCTTGTGAAATCAAATAACTTGAACACAAATATTTTCCGATTCCAGGTACTGTCTGTGATTTAAGTGGCAAACCTCGTCTAACCAGAGTCCTATACGTTTGCTACACTCACGGGAAGCACGAAGTGTACTCCTTCAAAGAGACAGCAACCTGCGAGTATGAAATCATCATTCTATCTCCCTTGCTCTGCGAACATCCCCAGTTTAGGCCAAAGGATGTGAGCGAGAACATCATAGATTGTCTGCCAGTTGACGACGCTCCTAAGAAACCTAGGAGTCTTTTGAAAATGGAAGTCGATAGTTTGAGGTTCCACCATCAGACTATCAGGATGATGGGCAATGTAAGTTGTTTTTTTTTTCTAGTGTGACAGTTTGTAGTTTTTTTTTTTAGTATACTAAGGTTTGTTACCTAAGTATTGTTTGATTTAGAATTAAATGTTTTAATAGTAGTAAAAAAAAAGATGTAGTCAGAAGGTGAATAAAAATTATGTTGAGTGTCTAAAAAGTCAAACGACTTGGATAATTATTAGGATCTTTTTCTTCTTCCTGCCCTTATCCCATATTACTCGGGGTCGGCGCAACACGTTTTCTTCTTCCATTCTGTCCTGTCACCCGTCAAACTATCACTAACTCCCTTTTCTTTCATATCACTTCTCACACAATCCATCCATCTTTTTTTCGGCCTTCCTCTCCCTCTCCGTCCATCTACATGTATACTCAGAACTCTTTTAGTAATATGCGCTTCATCCCTCCTCTTCACATGACCATACCAAGACAACCGATTACCTTTCAACTTTTCAGTCACTGGCGCCACTTTCAAACTTCCTCTAATATACTCATTTCTCACTTTATCCATTCTCGTCACACCACAATTCTATCTCAACATTCTCAACATCATAATTATTAGGATAGAGGTTGATTAAGAGATCTAGACCATTGTTTACATTAGTAGCTTTGTTACTTTTTATGAGGTTCTTCTTAATAGAAGAAGAACATAAGTATTTTTTAAATGATTAAATATTATACAAAATCCCCAAGTAGTTTGACTTGTTAGACAGACTAACAGTTTGCGTCGGATTAGTCCGACGAAAGTTTTAGTATCCTATTCGCAAGGGTCGAGTATTTGCGACTGGGTACTCCATCTGGTATCTGGCTCTTCAATCCCCATAGGTGACAGAAGTGTTGACGAGATGGACTATTTTGGTCGTGAATGTGCGACACTGGCTGAATAAACGTGAGATTGTCGCATATGTCCGACGTAGGCGGTCAAGGTATAAAAGACAAAATACATAGGTACAGAAGTCAATCTACAATCAAAGCGCGCTCGAGCAACGCACACAAAGACACCGCGCACAGACACGATGTCTCGGATCACTCGTCGAACAATAGGCTAGTAGTGGCCGTAAAAAATGTAATTAGTCCGTCTTTTAAATTATTCAAAATTAAGGGACACGTATTTTTTTATTTGTAAATTAAACCAAAAATTACAAAGATATAGCCCATTAAAGTTACGTGTAACGTCACGCCGTGCTACATTTTTTCGCACGGGGTAACGTCACACGTAATTTTAATGGGCTATATCTTTGTTATTTTTTGTTTAATCGAAAAAACAAAAAATATGTGTCCAATATTTTTTTATAATCTAAATAAAATGTAATTATTGTGACCCTGGACACTACCCTATTCCGGCTCAAACGCTCATTAGTGTGCGTCCACCGAGCGTAGGTATAAAAAGTGAAGTACATACATGAGATTGTCTTCTGTACCTATCTATTTTGTGTTTAAAATGATTTCGCAAACGGCAGTAGTTTTTTTTTAATATGGAATTATAGAAGTGTTTCATCATCATGATGATCATCATTATCATCATGATGTCTGAAATTATAGTTAGGTAGTGTTGTCTCATGAAAGCATTACATTTTTTAGTAGTTATAAGTCTGAGTTTGTACGAGTAGTATAGTTAGATTGTTGCAGCTTTAAAGTCGTAAAACGATTGATAATGAAGGTAATAACTTTTTAACGAGTGTGTTTGTTACAATAGTCACTTGAGTGTGTTCTTTCACCTATGAAACTCATTTTTTCTACCATTTTCACTGTTTTTTCGTATTATAATCACATTTATTTTGTAGTATGGGCATAGCCAGGAATTAAATGTTACATTCTAATTTTTTTATCACTTTAAACTAAAGGTTTTTAAATGATCTGATGTGTTGGAGTCAAAATTGACTTGTGACTCCTTAGTCACAAACGTACGTAAAGTGGCCGAACATTGTTTTAATTAAAAAAAAACCCTAATATATAATACTAGCCTTTGCCAGCGCCTTCGCCCGCGTACTTAAAGTATAGCCTATATCACTCAGGAATAAAGCAGTTTTCTATCAGTGAAAAAATTTTAGCAATCGGACCAGTACTTTCAGAATTTACCTCCTACAAACAAAAAACATACGTTACTTTTTTATTATATTAGTGTAGATGTAGATAATAGGTATCTGTTCACAAATTATAACCCGTTTTCATGAAAGTAATTTTAAGCTATTGCATAGCTTCTATCGCGGGCCTTGAGCGTGGAGACCGAATCCAGAAATTCCGTAACGAAAATAACCTAACACCCCCCACTCATTTGTTTTTTGAGCGTGGTGACCGATAAGAAAACAAATGAGTGAACAATCAATCAAAATTCAATTCAATGTGTGAAAGTGTAACTTCAATTAATATCAAAGAAAAAAAAAACAAAGGAAAAAAAATACTGCATAAATAAAATAAATAAATAATTATAATTGCATAAGTTGATAAAAATGCTATGCAATAGCTTTAACGCGGCAGTCCCCGAGTGCCACACGTCTTTTTTTTAACAATTCGTCTATACAATGGGTAGCTCGCCACCGTCCGGCCGTCCGGTAGGACCAACTCCGAATCGATGGTGCATTGGCCCAGTAGGAGTGTAGGATCGAATTCGTCTAAACAATGGGTAGCTCGCCACCGTCCGGCCGTCCGGTAGGACCAACTCCGAGTTGACGGTGTGTTGTTGGTCCAGTGGGAATGTAGGACCACTGCCTCCTAGTGCTGCTGGAATGTTTGAAGTAGTTATCGCGGCCCTGGAACGCAATGGGCAACTAAACAGTCTTGCGGAGAGTAAGCAATGGGTAGCTCGCTGTCCGACCGTCCGGTAACTGTCCGGACCGAGCCCAAGTCGTCGACGGCGCGCACTGTTCCCGCGCGCCTCAAGGAGTTGTCAGCAACAGTAGGGGCTCAGCTAGGTCGAAACCTACCGGGGCCAGGGTTACTTTCGAAAGACAACTCGAGCCCCGGTATGAAGGCTTGAAGGAACGGGGTGGGTTTTTAGTCAGTAAGAGTCTGACACTATCTCCCGCTCCACCCAAGAGCGGGGGTTGTCATTGAAGATTTCTCCACCATAAAAAAAAAATAGGCAACTGAAGCAACACTGGTGGGTTTTAGTCAGTAAAAGTCTGACAAACTCTCTCGTTCTACTAGAGCGGGAGCAGTCATTTAATGGTTCCACGTTAAAAAAATAATCTTGCATGAAATTATCAATTTCTTAGACTCGAATTATTTATCTGGATCTTTATAGTGCGATTTGGAAATAGATTTAAATCCAATAATCGGGCTTGAACCCGATAGAAATGATTGTTCACCTGAAGATTTTTTTCAATTTGAGATTCCTAGCAAGATCTTCCAGCAAACGTTCTACCATAAAAATAGTTAAAAAAGGGGGGTGACCTATTCTCAGTCCTACCAAACACACAAAAAAAATCATAATAATCTATCGAGCCGTTTTGGAGGAGTTCGATAACACACACTGATATCAGATTGTATTTTTTAATTTTCTATATTTTTTTAGTATAATATCCTGGCTCGGTCCATATTTAGTAACATCATAGTATTTAGTGGCTTATTTAACATTTTTGTTGGCGTTATTCAGGATAAAGATCCTAAGGATGTACTAGCTGTCTTGAAAGTTGAGAAAATTGAAAAGGTAATTTTTTTTTTGTTTTTACGCACTTTTTTTTATTTGTGCTTCTTGTTTCTCGTTTACAGATAAGTAAGTGCTTACAAGATATGTATCCACAGGTTTACTTTATTTATGAGTTTATCTTAGTTGGGAATATAGATAAACTCCATTCGCGTTAAGATGACATATTTAAACAAACCTATTTTTCTGTCCCATCAACCGATTTTGACTTGTATTCAGGTAGTCTTCTTGTAGGTATAAGGATGGAATTAAAAGCTAATAAATGGTTACAATACCAACTATTCTCTGCAGCCACCATTTGTCATGGTACCAACGCAATAAAAGTCAAAATCGGTTAAACGGACAGAAGGTTTCTTTCAATTAGTAATCTTAACGCGGACGGGGTATAATTTACTTGTGATCTCATTTAATTACAGTGACAACGGACATTAGTATTTTTTGCGAACGAAAAGCTTACAATATGAATAAGAATAAGCTAAAATAAAATAAAAGAAACAAAGCTTAGCACAAAGCTTAATGGGATTATATTTGGCATAGACAGAACCTGCTATGCCATAATAAATACTACTTTTTCTCATACCCTAACTACTTCCAGGACGGTGAAACTCATCTTAAATTCGAGCTGCATCCTTTGAATGAAGATGAAGATTTGGTAGAAGATAGTAAGCCACAGTCGTTAGCAGATAGACCAGCGCCAGTTATTACTGACGACTCGCCGGTTAGAGCGTTCCTAAATGGAGAGAACTGTCTAAATGGGGTAAGTAGAGTTCAGTTTGTTGGATACTTGCCGCACGTCAGACAACCCGACGTATGGCTAGTATCCAGCCTTACGGTGTTTAAAAAATGTACTTTCCGGATTAAACGTTTCGCCTCGTCCTTTATACCGCGTACATCGAAGGACTGAAACAATTTGTCTGCTGCGGTCTTCCCGTCCTATTATTCTAATTTAGGTGTCTTCAAAGCAATAGGCTCTTAATAACTAGTGCACCTTATTATCAACGATTGCTTCATCAGGTGGGATCGCAGTTAAGCACTAATTTATAGCAATTTAAAAATACTGTTTTTTTTTTACACTGTAGCGCCATCTGTGTCGCCGCATAAGAACTAGCAGGCATGCAAGAGCGTATTATAGCTCTTCGCACATATAGAGGGTGACTGGCAATTAGTGTACGATACTTAAACACGTGATTGTGCTCATGATAATGTTACGTACGTGGGTAATCAAATGCCGATTTACTGACGAGAGAACTTTATTCACCACAAACAATAACAAATTAGTCCAGTCAACAATAATCCGAATCGCAATTAACACTAGAATACCGTTACACTATCGCTTAGGTCGTTAGATAAAATCACTTCAAGTACTAGGGTAGTTCGCTCTTGATCGCAGTCGAAATCACAACTGACTCGCTTCCGGCCGGGGGCTCGTATTTATATGCGGAGCCAAGAAAATTCTAGATACCGACTTCCCACGAACGATCCAGAATTCCAGAACAATTGAATCGCTTCTCGAAATCATAAATCATTTTTATTACTCGTGGTAATAAGAGTCACTTTCATGCGAATTTCGACTCTATTGTTAACGTCGGAGAGTATCATTTCCCTTATCCTAGATAAATGCCTACCCACTAGTTGTAGGTACTATGTGGATGTTTCGAGATTTTTCTAAGCCAGGCTATGCACGACCATTCTAGACCTTTCGAACAGCAATGCGTTTTAATTATTACGTGCTACTCTTTATTTTCTCGGAGATATGGCGGGTTCACGTTTAATGGCGTAACAATAACAAACAATTTTCATTATGGGAGCAAAGCCGAAATCGCGAAAAAAATATCAGCTGTTCAGTACATTAGGCAAACATAAATGTACTGAACAGCTAATTGTTTTTCGCGATTTCAGGTTCGTTCCCATAGTAAAAGTTGTTAGTTATCATGAGCACAGTTACGTGTTTAAGTATCGTACACTAATTACCAGTCACCCTATATAACTATCTGAAATCAACTATCGGTCAGTTACCTGGATCAGACAATACCCATCTCGGAGAATCCTGCCTTTTCAACGGAGGTTTGTGGGTTTTTGAAGGTTTAATTTAGAAAAAAACTCTTGGTGTTCGCTAACGTCATAAAAGGAAGCCTTGTGCAAAATTTCATGTTCTTAGTTCCAGTAGTTTCGCCTGTGCGTTGATGTCAGTCAGTCAGTTTCTCGTTTTACATATACATATACACCGTTAAATTTTTATCGTTTTAATCCCGTGGAGGGTCGATCCGGTACATGAAACACTATCGATTTGTAAAGATAAAATTAAAAAATAAGCTACCTTTTTTTCAAAACTCGTATTAATTTACGCATGTACGAAATTAATTTCTTTAAGAAAACGTCAGCTGAGCGAGTTCAATGACCTGTAGATAGTTTGTACGCAACGCCGACTACTAACTACAGGTCATTGAACCCGCTCAGCTGACGTGTTTCATATATCGGATTGACCCTCCACGGGATTAAAACGATTAAAATTTAACGGTGTATTTATGTTGTTTGTGTATTCAGGGTACCGGCTGGTGGAAGTACGAGTTCTGCTACGGCAAGCATGTGGTTCAATACCACGTGGACAGGACGGGAGAGAAGACGACCCTGTTGCTGGGCAAGTTCGATGAGCGCGCGCATCTGGACTGGATCAAGGAGAATAAGGGGAAGGCGCCTAAACCTGTTGGTAAGTATTCCATGTGTTAACGAGGGTTCTTGAAATGACTACACGGTGTATAGAGAGATATTTGTAATATAATTTTAGTGAAATAACGAAAAACAATGCTACACGTATTATTGAAGTCGAGCGTTCTTGCCTCGAGCGAGCGTTAATGACTGCTACTTCGAACAAAATGGCGGAATCGTGGCGTGCAGGCGCGCCGGCTGGCGATGCGCGGGTCGGTGCGCGTCTATGCGTTAATAACCAAGTATTCAAATGCGGTCCATTTAGGAGTATACCTGTCAAATAAATATCAACTTTTAATAGTATAAATAAGTTGATTTTAGAATGGCCAGTGCCATGAATAAAAAAACCTGTAGTAGAAAGCGCGGGCTTGCGAAAGGTTGAAAGACTAGCAGGCCTTTCCCCAGGAGTATGGTAGAAAGGTTTGCAGAAAAAAAGTGCTGTTGAAAGGTTTGCGGCCTGAACCGCATTTTGTTTGGATTAAAATGCAATACTCTTCGGCCCAATGCGCCTTTAATAAGCGCTAAGTTTAAAAAATACAGTCAACTGCACAATGCAGCCATTTATTATTCGGAAAGCAATTGAAAGAACACGGGTGGGTTTTAGGAAGTAAAAGTTTGACCCTCCCTCAGCAGCACCAACTAGAGCAGAAGAAGTTATTTGTTAGCTTCCTGCCCTTGTGCCATATTACTTGGAGTCGGCGCAACACGTTTTTTTCTTCTATTCTATCCTGTCAGCGGTCACGCTATCATTGATCCCTTTTTTCTTATCACTCCTCACACAATCCTTCTACCTTTTCTTTGGCCTCCCTCTCCCTGCCCATTCATCCAATGTATATTCATAATAATAGATTTAATTACAAGTAGAAAGTTACAGAGTTATGTGGATTGCGGCCTTGTAGAAGATAAATAACATGCTGTGTAACTTGCTCGTTTATAATTTTTCACAGCTTGTTATTTAAAAAAAAACTTTATGATAAAAAAATCACTACGTCTTGTCGCTCACTTTCAAAATTCGCCATATCTATTCTGTCTCTTTCATACCTTTCCTTTCTCTCGCTTTCATACTTTTACGCTTCATCCTACAGTTATGGTAATAGTTTTAAAGAGTATAATTGTGTAAATACATGTATATCATTATCAAAAATATTTTTTTTTCTTTACTATCCGGCAAATTCCCCTTCCCTCTCGCGCGCCATGCGCTAGCAGTAAGACGTGTTACGAGTCACTCCATTAAAAATAAATATTCTCGGTTTATTTACGAGATTTATTAATACAGTAATATACTTATCAAATAGTGCATAGTCTACTACATGTTTTGGTGAAATAATATCAACAAGTTCTTCTTTAAATGCGAAGAAATAAGAAGTTTAAAATTTGAGAGAAGCAATATAAAATCAAACAACAGTGAGTCATACAAGCGCGGGGTGCCCGTATTGGCCGGTTGGCGGTGAGTCAGAACGCACGAAACGGCTCGTTACGCTACCCTATATGGTCACAAATCTACTATTCTCTCATTTACTAAGACACAGGTACGAAATACTGATTACTAATTTCGCAGAACTTTAGTGAGTTGAGATAGCACAGTCGTGTACAGAGCGACACCTCATTGAAGAGAACGCGAGTTCGAGTCTCAGGAATAAGATTCTTTTTGCATTTTTTTTTTTTTATATTGCTTGCCTTTTTATTTATGTTTAAACAATTGCTTTGCTTTCTGCCATAATACGTGTATTTCGACTTTTCTACGCTTTTTTACAATAAAACATGGCTGACGATACGTCCCCCACAAATAAGCATGAAAACACTCTGCGTAATGCATCGACCACCAGAGGGAGCAAAAGGCAAGCTGTTGGATCTCCACCTCAGTCAACTACCGATAGTATATTATCGCGAGACGATGTTCGCGAAATTGTCCAAGAAGTAATGAAGGCTGAACTATCGGTAATGTTGTCTAAACTTAATGAAACCATGAATGCAATACTGAACAGAGAGCTGCAACCCATCAATGCAAAAATAGCTGCAATGGATGACTCTATGAAATTTATGAACAGTCAGTATGAGGACCTACTAAAAGAACATGCTTCTTCTAAGAAGATCATTATAGAACTGCAGAGGGAGAATCTTGAAATGTGCAATAATATGAAATCGCTAAACGTGCGTGTGGATCAGCTGGAGCAGCAAACTCGATCAAACAATATAGAGATTCAATGTTTACCTGAGAAAAAACACGAAAACCTGTTTGATATTGTGTCGAAAATCTCCAAAGTGGCTGGATGCGTCGTGGAAAACAAAGATATTTTGCACTGTACTAGGGTTGCCAAACTCAATCCTAATAATACCAGACCACGTTCAATAGTGGTACAGTTGGCTTACCCTCGACTTCGTGATCAATTCCTGGCATCTATTATAAATTTTAATAAAAAAAATAAGGATGATAAACTTAACAGCGTGCATCTCGGCTACTCCGGGCCAAAAACAGCAATTTTCGTGTCTGAACATCTGTCCCCAACATATAAGGCTTTACATGGTGCTGCCAGACTCAAAGCCAAGGAACTTGGTTATCAGTTTGTGTGGATTCGTAGTGGTAGAATCTTTATGCGTAAAACACAGGAGTCACAACATATCATGGTTAGAAACATGGATACTTTAAATAGGTTAACTTAATTATCTTCACAATTTATGGTAATCGCAGCATTGGCATTAATCTTGTTTAAAATTCTCGGCTTTTAATATAAATATTTATTACCAAAATACTAGAGGTTTGCGCACGAAGACTCACAATTTTTGTCGTCAATTATCTTTAGAGAGCTATGACATTATTGTATTGACTGAAACGTGGCTAAATAGTAGTGTTTTGAGCGCGGAGCTTTTTGACGATAGATATACAGTATACAGAAGGGATAGGGATGGTAGGAAGAAGGATGGAGGTGGTGTATTAATCGCTGTATTGAAGAAAATTAATTCTAAACGTATGATTCACTGGGAGAGTCAATGTGAGGACCTTTGGATAACTATTGAGGTGCCGTTTATGAAATCTATTCGTCGAATAGCTCTGTGCGCAATCTATTTGCCACCTCCTGTGTTACGTAGTACCTTGGACAATTTTCTGGACTGTTGTAATGTGATACTTGAACAGCCAGACTTACATACCTGTATTGTCGGTGATTTTAATTTAGGTAATATAAAATGGAACTTGGTTTATGATTCAGAAAATTATGCTCCTCCAGGCATTAATAGTGTATTAATGGATTTTATTCACATGCATAAATTGACCCAACTTAATGATATTATGAATGTGTCTGGACGAATATTAGACCTTGTATTAACAAATTTGCCCGCTGGTAGCGTTACTGCGGCCGTAAACTCCCTCAGCACAATCGATGTTCATCACCCCCCAATCGAAATCCAGTTTAAAGGGAGTAATGAAACCCAACTTCCATACAACCCCCAGACTATAAGAACTAATTATTATAAACTTGATTACACAAAGATTTGCGAGAACCTATATGATGTAATCTGGGATAAAGTATTTGAAGGTGTGGCCGATGTTAATGAAATGCTTCGCGTATTTTATGACAAGCTTCTTAGTATTATACACATGCATGAGCCTTCTAAGGCCACTTTTAAATATAAAAAATATCCTCCGTGGTTTAATAAAAGCTTAATTAGAGCCTTAAAAGAAAAAGAAAAAATAAGATCTCGTTACAAAATCTATAAGAATCCTAGGGATGAACTCGAACTCAAATTATTGGGTAAACGGTGTTCCAAATTAGCTACTGCCTGTTATAATGATTATATCAAGGATGTGGAAAATGAAATCTCCAAAAATCCTAACCGGTTCTGGTCGTACATTAAGGAAAAAAAAGGTGGCTCAAGCTCTTTTCCGGCCACCATGACTAACGGAATCGTTTCCACATCTGATGGTCAACAAATATGTGAAATGTTTGCCTCAAATTTTTCCTCAGCATTTAACGACGCGAAGCGGGCCCATGGTGAGTCAGGATCCGATTTTCTTCGCAATATGAAAAATAACACTCTACCACTAACGGCGCCTGTGATTGATCGCGATAGTTTATTGAACAAGCTTAAATCATTGGATCTTCGTAAAGGTGCTGGGCCTGATGGTATTCCACCAATATTTATTTATAAGTGTGCTCCCGCTTTGGTTTCCCCTTTGACATTGATCTTTAACAAATCTCTTAGCTCAGGTATTTTCCCTGACCTGTGGAAGGAAGCAAAAGTAATTCCAATTTATAAGAGTGATGACAAAGACAACGTCAACAATTATAGACCTATCTCTATTTTGTCAACATTTGCCAAGGTTTTCGAATCATTGGTCTGTCCATGCATTCAGTCTCATTTCAAACAGTACTTGAGCTTTTCTCAGCATGGTTTTGTAGGTTCTAGGTCTACTTGCACTAATCTAGCGACATTTACAGAAATGCTATCAGACGCCATTGACTGCGGCAAGCAGATTGACGTGATTTACACAGATTTTAGCAAAGCCTTTGATCGCGTGCCTCACCATGTACTTCTCTCGAAGTTATCTGCGTATGGAATCACCGGTACATTGTACAATTGGCTAAAGTCTTATCTCGAAAATCGTTTCTTCTTTGTCGCAGTTAATGGTTTCCAGTCTGGAACCTGCAACATCTCCTCAGGAGTTCCCCAGGGCTCGCATGTTGGACCGATTCTATTTAATGTTTTCGTTAACGATATCCCACACTGCCTAAGTTTCTCAGAATGTTATATGTATGCAGACGACCTCAAATTCTCTAGGATAATCGAATCGGAAAACGATGTAATATTACTTCAGAGGGACATAGACTCGCTGGTTCGGTGGTGTGATGATAATGAAATGAGCTTGAACGTAAAAAAGTGCTACCACATGAAATAAACCCGAAAAAAAAAAATTTCGGCTAGTGTATATCATGTTGGCCCTATCGTTATCCAAGAGGTTGACCAGGTACGGGACTTGGGAGTTATTTTTGACGCCGCCTTGACATTTGTACCTCATGTTGAGAGCGTTGTCAGGAGGGCTTCGAGAATGCTGGGATTTGTATTGAGGAATGCTGTTGGATTTAAGCGCAGTCGGACAAAGATCTTGTTGTACAACTGTCTCGTCCGTAGTATCTTAGAATACTGCAGTACAATTTGGAGACCTCATTTTTCCACGCACATCCTTCGAATAGAGCGAATACAAAAGAGATTCCTCTGGCATCTAGCCTATGCTAGCGGAAATGCAAGAAGTATACGATCATACGAAGCCCGACTATCTTATTTTAAGATGGTATCACTGGAGAAACGGAGAGTAATCATTGATTGTAAATTCGTATATAAGCTGCTCCGATGCAAGATTGATTGCCCCCTACTGCTTTCCCAGTTTCAGTTTCGGGCCCCTGGTAGGCTCCCTCGTGCTCCTATTACTCCTTTACACCCTCCACTTCGCAGAACGATACTCGGTGCAAACTCGGTTGTTCCTCGTCTTTGCAAGTTGCTGAATGGTTACAGCGACCTAGTTGATGTGCACTAACTCGTATGCCAAGTTCCTTAGGACAATTATTGGTAACATTTGATTTAATTTTTGTATTATTGTACTTAATTGCAAAATATTTTTTCTCTGTTCTATTAAATTTTACTTTTACAGCTGATTACTAATTCCATTTAAATATCAAATATTGTTAATTTAAAATTGTTAGTTTTTTAGTTAGATATTCTTTTTTTTCTCTGTAACACATATGTTTAAGGGGCATGCGGTGCTAACCTGTAAAAAATTTTTACACTAACCTTAGTTTATGGTAGATATAAGTTCTTTAAAAATGTATGGTGTAAACAATTGTTGGTTGGCCAATAAAGGAAAATAAAAAAAAAATAAAAATAAAAAAATTGCAAAAAACGTATGAAGATTTGAATTTCGCACGAAAAACGGTTATACTGTAACGTAACGTTTTTCACTAAGCGTTTCGCCTTATCGTTTATACCGCGTACATCGAAGAACTGGAACATGGCCTGCTGCGGTCTTCTTGTCCGATTATAATTATGGCCGGAACGCGGATCCACGCGGGACACAGTAACTTTTTAATTGTGTCTCTAATTACGGCATACGAAAGGTTAAAGGCTAGAGTGATAAGCTCCTAATAAACTAGTGCGCCTCACAAACGATTGCATCACTGCTTGCCATCAGGTGGAATCGCAGTCAAGCACTAATTTATATTGTTTTAGCTAGATTTATTTATTTATTTAATCTTCATGCAACAAAAAGTACATAGGCGATCTTATTGGCCTTAGGCATTCTCTACCAGTCAACTAGATCTTAAATATGATCCTTCTTTTTTCAGAATACCGTACATCAGTATCCCACTTCTACGCGAACGGGGACATATGCGACAAAACTGGCAAGCCAAGACAAACGGAAGTCAAACTCAAATGCCTCGAGAACTCTTCTAGTCCTGCTCAAGTATCCCTCTATCTTCTAGAACCTAGGACTTGTCACTACATTCTAGGCGTGGAATCACCTCTCATATGTGACATCTTACCTCTAGCTGATAACACAGGTCTTATCAAATCTGTAAAGACAGTTCTAGAAACAACAGACACTACGTCAGAGAACAAGGAGGATGAAATCAAATTGTATAAAGAGAAACTCGTCCAAAAGTACGGTAATGATTAGTTTTGGTTAATAAATTGTTTATTTATTTGGTATTTTTCTGGTTGTTTTATTTAATGTACCATCGCGGTCATTTCTGCTTGATCACTTAAAAAAAATTCGCTTGAATCCCGTGTCGCGGCGACAAACCAAACACTTTGAAGTTTTCGTTTCGAGTGCAAGCAAACATGAACTTAGCGATGGTCAGGCGGAAGTGTCTGATGGTACCTATGTATCTATTTGAATACACTTAAATTCATAATTTCATGTCATTTCAATTGGGGTTCTTCCCTGTTTGTATTTTTTATAATATTTTGTTGTAAACAATATATTATAGGATTAAATAAGCAAACTTAAGTAGCAGTGGACAGGGCACATTCGGTCGGTTGGGCTGAAAGGCTCTAGAGTGGCGACCGCGTACCAGAAGACGCAGCGTTGGAAGGCCATCCACAAGGTGGACCGATGACCTGGTGAGAGATGAATGGATGCATGCGAGACCCACAGGACCGTTCGTTGTGGTGACACTTATGAGAGGCCTGTGTCCAACAGTGGACCTCTTTAGGCTGAAACGGTGATGATGATGATGAACAAATAGGCTTCACGGTCCCATAGTAGTTTGTTACAAGACAGTTTGCTCTTCCACTAGATTTGAAAGGTTTCTAACTTACTTTTCTTTTACCCCTAAGGATAGGTTAGTCTTTCGACCATATTACCTAGTCTTACGTCCATTTTTGCGTGTGTAATTTTCGGGAAGAGAATGGCATTGTCGTCGGCGAAGCGAGGTTAACTAATTTACGTTTCGCTGATCATATTGTCCTTTTCCCTCGTAGTCACAGGACTAGAGCAAATGCTACAAGATCTTAGCAATGCGAGCCTTGAGGTTGGACTAAAGATGAATGAACATTTTGAAGACCAAAATTACAACCAACCGTTTCAGCTTATTGTAAATTTCGTATCAGCGCCGCCTAGTGAGTAGATAAAGAAACTATATCAGCGCCATCTAGTGAGTAAATACGGAACTAAAAATGAAAGCATAAGTGGCGCTTTTCCATAAACAAAACTATAAGTATGGTGCAGAAAGATCTTTAATCTATTAGGCCGGGTACAGACTGCTGTAAGGCGGTTATCACGCGTAAAAACGCGTAAAAAACCCGCACGATGACGCAGATCTGCACTCCCGCAAGTACGTGCGTAGGTGCGTTTTCATGCGCTACGCTGCGGGATGCGTGGCAGGTGGCAGTGTGAAAATCGCCTAACGTAACATAGTACAGGGTTTGGTGCGTTTCACGAAAAAAAATCCCCTTCGTCGGATTATTGGCTCCCTTGTGTCTGACAAAAAAAAAAGAAAAGAGTTATCTACTCTAGCAAAAACGTTGCACGAAATGCGAAACGAAATCGATTTTAACAGTAGTCGCAACACTTTATAGAAAATTATGCGGGGAATGGGATTTTATTTAAAAAAAAGCAGGTCTAAGGAAGGTGTTAATGGGGAGGTAAGATATTGTGGTGTGGCGTTTTCGGTATTTGAAAGAATTGCAGGACAACCGAAATGGAGCCCAGTGTCGTATTCTTTATTCAAAAATAGTTTTTAAACCAAAAGAAAAAAATAAATGATTATAAGGCAATTGTTATCAGTTAATCTCCCTAATATTAAGTAATTTCATAGCTAAAAATATAGCAACACTGTTTTTCCGTATTGTTAACATTACCAACGACGAAGGGAATTCTTTCGTGAAACGCACTATAACATGAAAGGAGCATTTCAGAAGTGTGAACGCAGTGCGCGCACGAACTGAGCATGTTGAAATGCTGTTCGCGCGCGCAAGGCGTCCACACTAATGGAATTTCGTTACATTGCATGATACATTGCGACAATGTGGACGGCAAGTTCTTTGCGTGTTACGTTACAGCAGGCGGTACCCGGCTTCATAAAGACATTTTCAAAATACCCGGACTACTTTTCAGGTAGGTAACTCCCACTTTGAGCACCAAATGACTGTTCTGTACGTTTCTTCTCCTCTCGTCAGTGTACATTGGCCCTTCGGCCCTTTTTAGGGTTCACTAAAATCATTTTTTGATAATGTCAATAATTTCGGAAATAATCGCTCCAAAAGTAAAAAACAATGTGTCCCCCCTCTAACTTTTGAACCATAAGTTTAGAAAATATGAAAAAAATCTGAAAAGTAGAACTTTATAAGGACTTTCTAGGAAAATTATTTTGAACTTGATGGAAAGAACAGTTTTTGTACAAAAAAGACAAAAGGGTTCTACAAAATAATTTCTGGACTAAGTTTGTAGTATAATCGTATATGCAAGCATTTTTTAAAACTCATAAGTGGGTACACTTATTGTGACGGACGGGAAACTACGGAACCCTACACTGAGCGTGGCCCGACACGCTCTTGGCCGGTTTTTTATTTGATTTGTCCGGTGTGGAACTTGATAAAGGAAATAAAATAAACACATTTTTTTTTAACTTGACATTTATTTACATTCATATCAACAAAACGGGTGTTTGTATAAAACAGTTCTTTTATAATTTTCCATACCAATTTTATATCTAGTGTGGTGCCGCGAGAATGTAAAAATAATTTTTATTTTCTTGCTTCAATTTTAAGATATGCTGTATTACATACCGTGACTCGATACAAATTATCAAGCATTACTTTGCCTTTAAAAAAAAAGTATACAATTAAAAAATTACATAACGCACCCAGATTCTGTAGTTTTATGTTTGATTTTAAATGTTAAGTCGATATTCAAAATATTTACTTGGTTAACTAACTTCTCGTCATTTTGAGTCAAGTTACGTTTTTCTGTTGGTAATAAGTTTTCTTTGGTCCAGCCCAAGAAAGAAGTCCAGTCCAATAGTTTTCTAAAGTCGGCTAGGTCCACATTCAGATTAATTTCGTTACAATTTGATCTAACAAATTCATGATAGATATAATCTCAAGAATCTGGGTAAGAATAAATCAAAATTATATTTCCTACACAACGAGACGCATCGGTGACGATTTTAATCCTTCACATCTTTTTAAGAAAACTCCGTCACAATAAATGACATTAAGTTTTTTTATTGCAAGGATTTTTGCCTAGAGTGGTCTCAGCAAGAAATTCACAAACAATAATCGTTGTTTTTTTTTTTTTACATTTCCTGATTTTACATAGGTAAATACTAGTTTAATAGTTAAATAAATTTTGTAAGCATCAAAGGCGACATTTATATAAAATGCTTAGGAAAAATATTGAGCTTGAAATAAGCTTATGGCATTTCATCGGTAACATGACAGGCTCCTGGCGACATTGTGACATATGTATATCGACAAGATGTATCGATATACGAACCGACCCTAGGTAGGTAGACATTATAGGTAAATAGGATACAGACGTCCTAGCAAATTGGTGAGCTTACAAAGATAAATTGTAATTGGCCGGTTCAGATCTCGATAGAAGCAAGCGGACGGTAACCAGACGGCCACCAAAATACCCTTCTCTTAAATAAAAATGCCTTCGTCCTCTATACGCTTGTCCAATCATTTAGTGGTAGGTACAAAACTTAGGCATAGCAACAATAAGGTTCCCCGTCAAACACCTAGAAAATTGTAGGTAAAAAATTCTATTCACAATATTTTTGACGTCTATCTAGATCACACGTTGGGGGCTCGCTAACATTATTGCTGGGGTTGCAAACTGCAAAAGCAATGCGATTATTTCAACGTATTTCATACTATGTACAGGATTCACAAGTCTCACACAGAGAAGTCACGAAAAATAAATTGCAAGACTACATATAACCCCAGCAATGATATTGACGCACTTTTTAAGAGGCTAAACGAGTGGTCGTGTCCAGGATCGTAGCTCCATTTACACTATATCAATATTCCCAATGTCCACTTTTAACAATACGTACATGCCTTTATAATAATTTATTTACCTTAACAACAAGAAAATAATATTTGCAAGACGAAGAAAAAAGATGTTTTACAGTGTCGACTAATAAACTTACTAAAAGGAAATCACAAGACAAAGATTGTATCGCTGTAACATCTAAGAAGGAAACTTATTCAGTCTAGATATTGTCTTTCATTAGACATCAAAAACGTTGACTAAAATTAAACTAAATAATATAGACCCATTTTGATAAACTTTTTTTTTTTTAATAAAATAATAATACTCAACTAAATTTAATTAAGTTATTATAATAATGATGCTCTCTCTACATCAGTTCTTTTAGAAGAAAAAATCATGATTAGTGATGCGCAAAGTAAGAATTATTCAGAGCTGACTGTGCAACAAACAGTTGTCTGATGGGTGAACAAATAAATAGATAATATTTTCGTCTTGTCTCGCGTCTTGCTAACTTCGTCTTGATGCAAGACTGACTTTGTACATCACTAATTACATCTAAAGAAATCCACAATTTTTAGACTTAAGATTGGTCGTAGCTCTTTTTCGAAACAAACGCATTGGCACAAGTTATTAACAAAAATAATTAAAAACAATTGAAAATGTAACCTTAAATATTTTCGTAAACGAAAAAAAAATAAACTACGCAGTTTCCCCATGGTAAATATAATTCCCTTATTTTTTCACCTATTGAGCGTTTTTTTATAATATTAAATGTGGTCGTAGTTCAAGAAATAAATGTAATTAATACTTAATTTAATAGCTAATTAGAAGGTAAACTTTAATATTTACGGTCAGTGTCGCGGAAAAATACCATTGTTTTCTTACATTTTCAGCATTGGCAGATAGTTGATAGAATTATTAACCAGCTCACAGTTTTTCATAAAGTTAGTTAAGTGTAAACTTAAGAATAGATTTGAAAGATTTCTTGAAAAAAAAAAAACTTTTGGTCATTTTGACTTATCTTGTAGTATTCTTATAGTGATGTGGTATTTTTCCGTTACATTATTAAATGATCCGTAAATATTACAAAATTATGAAACAATCAAAATGTGCCAGTGACTATTAGGTGAATAGTGACGAACAGTACAGTTTATATAGAAACATATTTTAAGAAGATAATGAAATACCAAAACTTACATACGAAAATATTTCTATAATTAAATACTTATACTAACAAAAATTTTTGACTAAAGGGCCAGTGTTCGATGTGTTAAAATTGTATAAATGTTGTTGACTGTGGTAAAGTATTACATTAATTACACAAAACAAGCACAATAGTAGTTAAGTTAAGCACGAAAAGATATTTCAAATATTTCCCTGACATTTTCATGAAAAAAAAAAACGCTTAGTAATGAAATTCTTATTACACGTGACGATATGGAATCCTTACTCATTCATGTGACGAAACGGAACTCGTTACTCGAAATTCACGTGACGAAACCGAGTCCGTTACTCAAAATTCACGTGACGAAAAGGAATTTGTTAGTCGAAATTCATGTTATGAAACGGAAAAGTTTCGAATTCGATTTATTTTGTGAAATTCATTTGAAATATTCAGCATCGTTCATTTACGAAATATTTGAAATATCTGTTCATAATGAAGATAGTTTGCGGACGACACGCGGACACGGTCCAGGTAGGTCCATGTTAAGTACACTATTTGACAACAAGTATTTGTAAACAATAAATACACTGATCACTTTGAGATCAATTCATTAATCTAAAACACTTAAAATTTTAAACGAAAAAAGTTGACTGCAAAACTGACAATGGCCACAATAATTAGATTATTTTACAATTAACTATCAAGTTGGTAACATAAGAAAAAAAAAATAACTGTAACAAATAATAATTATATTGTTCTAATGAACTTAACTGTGTATAAGCGAATACTTATCGGTACATATGGAGTACCGATCGAAACTTTGGATGATGAAAAATACATCTTCGTATATGAATAAACAATTTTCTCGCCAGTTATATTGCTGTCGATATAATGTCCATTTAGTCACAGCGCTTTGGCGCCTGCGATATCCATCGATCCTTCAACTTATGCTTAAAGTGACTACAACTTAAATGTTAAGAAAAAAAAAATTATAATAATAAACAATTTGGGGAATACTTTGGAAACGATAAATCCTTTGACACAAACCTTAACGTTATTCTTATTTAGTTAACAACTGTGCACGTGGACTCCACCGTTACGAATGTACCTTAACAAACTAACTCAGTTCATGTGCACCCGATACATCACAACAAACGTTCGGAATCTTACAACCTTTTAGCAAAGTTCTGTTTTTACTCTTTTTTTTTGTAAATTCACTAGGAACGAGTTCTGGAATATTTAATACGGTCTCGATAGTTCTTTAGAACGTTTCAATTGAACTTTGAGTCTCTTTGTACCTATTTGGAAACCGTTCATGGCCTGTATGGCGGCCTGGGCGGACGCAGCGTTGTCGTACGAGACAAAACCGAAGCACTTTGACAGGTTCGTCTGTTTGTCTATGAACACTTTGGCCGATATCACGTGGCCGAAGGGCAGGAACGTTGAGGCCAGGTCCGTGTCAGTGAACTCCTGGGGCAGGTGGTAGATGAACAGGTTCCCGCCTTCAGGACCTGTTGAGCAAAATTCAGTTAGAAGTACAGTTACAACAATACATTATGGGATATGGTACTTCAAAATTTTGACAGATATGGGTGAGCTCAAGAAAGTGGGAGATCGTGTGGGGTTTTTTTTAGTGGGAGATTTTCCACCCACTTCAGAGAAATTAAACTGCTATTTTATGACAAATTATTATGGCTTCTGCCAGAGCCTTCGTCCGCGTGATAGAAGAAAACAATTAGATTTAGGCATAGTCTAAGTCACTCAGTGATAAACTAGCATTATATTGGTGAATGATTTTTTTAAATCGATCCAGTAGTTTCTGAGGTTACTCTTCTACATATACAAACTTACAAATTTTACTTGTTCATAATATTGTCAAAGATGTTTCGAGCCAAAACATATTTTACATACGTTTCAGTTTGCATAAGAATCGGTGACTCACAATGTAACTCGACACTGACTTTAATTTGTCGATTTCGTTTTAAAACAGTTGGTTGTTGTCCAACGAGAATAGATCACCCATTTCTCCTCGTGGAAGTTGTAAAAAAAGCGAACGAGGGGGTATATCCGGCAGGTGGACCAACCAATAGATTTGTGCATTGTAATCATACTGAGATCAACAATCCGTTGGTATTTGTGACTTTTTTTTTTGTTCTGTGACTAGCATTTTCTCAAAGTTTTTCTCTTCTCTGAAGATCTGCGTTTTTTCCGCATCAAGTAGTTTTTCAGAATTTTCATTGTTGGGATCTATAAGTTCTTCCATAGACTATAACTTTTACAAACATTTTTTTATCTCTATGATATTAGTTTAGTTTGCAATAAGCCTTTCAAATTGAATGTTTAAAGTAGTCTCCATTATAGTTCTTGAAGGGAGATTAAAAAAATAAAAAACATCTTTTTGTTTCATGCCATTGTTAGGAACAGATAAAAAAAAACAGTGCAATATTCCGTTAAAAAACGGTTTTGGAACAGGAAATTGGCGATTAGCCAAAGTATGGCTCGTGTCCAAAAATGTATGTAGGCATGTCCATGTTGGAAGACCACAGTTGTTGATTCTTGTCTATCCCGCAATGCGTGTGTTTTTAGGTGATAAATAAATCTCTTAAAAAAATATACAGTTGACATTCGTTAATTCAAACATGCGATAATTTGAACCTTTCTATAATTCAAAGTTATCACGAGTTTCCTAAACATTCTCTTTAGATTTCGAACTACGTTTTTGTGTACTTGGTAATTCGAACGAAAAAATCATGGCTACGTAACAAAATAACGAGTTAATTCGAACTCATCGTCATCAAGCACTCGACAATTCAAAGTTACAGAGAGAAAGAGAGAGAGAGAGATTTGTAGAATAGAATAGAATAAACTTTATTGTACACCAAAAAGTAATACAGCAAAAAGTAATGCTTATTTTGATATACACTTCCACACGAATTGATTTGTTTAGTTAAGTTTCAATTCAAACCATTTGATATTTTGAACATTCGATAATTCGTAATATTTTAAGAGTCCCTCGGGTTTCAAATTATCGAGAGTCGACTGTATATATTAACACACCGAAATGGCGAATACATGGACATGGCCCCCCAAATAAATGACCTTGTCTTGTAGACATGGCTCTCTGTATTTATATAACTGGACAAGGCTTCTCCTTGGTATGATCATAGACTATGCTTGTCAGATGGGTATACTATTTTATCAGCACATTAGTGGATGCTGCTACACATACAGTCAAATCAAGTCAGTGATGTCAAGTTGCCTTTTACGCCACTCGGAAGAAGTGGGCCCGTACTGTGACGTGTCAATACCATCATGACTTAGATGTTACAAAGAGGAAATACTATAGTATAGCTCCATCACTTTTTAATACCAGTATTAGAGGGAGATGGAGCTATACACGATGTTTGATTGATTGTTCCAGAACAATGATGGCTTTAACACGTTATAATACGGCCCTGGCCTATAAGGCCACCTGAAAGATGCTGGCTTATTATACACTTACCAGCAAAATAAAGATTACCCGTACCTTCAACCTGCTTTCCAGCGGCTGCGGCGGCAGCAGAACCTAGTACGGATCCTAATGGCGCTGCTGCGAATGCTGTGCCAAATTGTGCCGCGTATGCCGAACCTAAGGGCTCAGCTGTTGACCCTGAAATATTAAATTACATTTGTTAATCGATTTAGAAAGGAACGTTGTGAATGGGATGTTTTAGTCATGAATGTCAGGCTTTAGATCTCAAATAACAAGTGTTCGATTTTTGATTTTTTTTCGAATGTCTGCAGTTTTGTTTCAATATTTCTCTTGAATGTTAAACGCTTCGTCGAAATTCTATTTTCATAGGAAAGTGTCTGCCGTTAGCAGACATCATCATCAGTTAGATGATGGTTAGTGATTAATGACAACCGTGGGTATCGTGTTACGCGGCTCAAGTATTTCTATTTAGAGAGTGACAAATTTTTCGGCTAAAAAACAAATTCTACATTACGTAACTTTGCTATCGTCAACTTGTCGAAGTGTAAAAAAAAACTACCACACGAACTTCAACTAATAACCCAAAGATATTATAAGAAAACAATAAAGAAGAACGAGTCTTCGGATAAAAAAAAATCCAAACTAAACTAAAGAGAAGAACTTTGAACAACTTTGCAAAATGTAAGTCGTCAAATTATGCTGGATAAGTGCTCGTGTTAGTTTAATGGTCGAATCGTAGAGCTACTTATAATAAGCAGTAATGTTAGAGCAGCTAAATTTATTCTCCACATAAACTGGCAAAGGATTGCGTTTAAAACGTCAAAAACATTACCTACACGTTAACTTTGTAAAACTGTTTTGTTGTTTATGCTTTTGAAATTCCTTTGCCCGTAAGTTTGTTGCCTAAATTCATATTGTTTATGGTTGGGTTATTAGTCGGTACCAAAAACTACAACACAGAAAAAAGTGAAGGCAAAGATAATTTATCGTGATGGTCCCAACTGTCAAATACAGAAAAAAAAACAACATTTCAAACTACACACAAACACTGCATGCCATAGACAGTGTCATACAAAATTAGTAATCATACACACAAAGAAAATACAAAAAGGAAAAACATTATTATTAAACAACACTCACGAATCTCATAAAAATTAAGTATTAAAATTTAGTTTTTAGCAGTTTCATGCAGAGACAATCAACAGTGTTAATTTTACATGAAAACTGATTTCCGTCGTAGTTATTTACTACACTATTTACAAAGTATTAACACGGGGCAAGTTTGGAAAGTAAAACATTTAGCCCATTTATAAAATTAAACGGCAGCTATTAACGATAAACGAGAAAGGCCAAAAAAAAAATATAACGCTTATTCGACAAAATTATTCCAATTGCTGAATTCCATGACTACGTTAAAATTTAATATTTCATGGTTTTAAATACCCATTATTCTTTTTAGTAATTAAAAATCGCCAATAGAGGAAAACGTGGTCATAAATTGCAGCATTTAACTTCAATTTGCACAAAAAAAAACCTAATTAAATAACAAAATTCCCAGAGGGGGAAAATGCGACTATATTACACATTGACACGAGACGTCATTGTTACCGATCCATAATGTTATATTATAGCCTATGCAAAGCAAGCGATGGTAGACCATTCTACCTAAACAATGCCAACATAGAATCATACCAGGCGAGTACTAGATTCATGTGATAAATGATGCACTCCAGCCGTTATTGTAGGAACAAAGTCTGCAACCTTGGCTGTCAGGTAAACAGTCCGTCATACTTCACAATAGTCTGCTCCAAGGTAGACTATTCTACGGCAACTTACTTATTGTTTCCATACATTTTAAGACCGTTCAAAGTATAATTTATGCAAATGCTAGAACGCTACTGTTTTTAAAAAACGAACTATGACAGTGTTGTATTGTTTCGATTTATAAATACATCGTTGTTTCTAAAAAAGTTTACTGGTATCGTATATTTTAAAATTAAATGTATTTTTCTATGATTCTGGACAACACGTGTAACTGAGATTAACTATTTCCATAGGATACTCAATTGTCGATGATAATGGGCGTACCCATATATGTATAAGTATTAAAATAAATACAGTAATTTCCATTTATATAACTTATGTTTTTTTTAAATTTTTTACGGATGATGTCTTTTGCAGAATAAAATAGTATTTCCTTATTTATTTATTTTTTAATTACGTTCCGAAAAATATTTCAGTAGGATAATTTCCAAAATATACCAACGGTTAATATATCATTTATCACATAAATCTACGAAGCTAAAAAAATATCATTCCATGTCAAAATAACACATTTCTTTGTATTTCATAGCATTGTTACCTGTGATGTTAGTCTTCCCGAGAAGACCTGAAGTGTGAAAAATGTTCATCGTTAATTAACTTTTTTTTTAACTTAAGTCGAAACGAAACCTGAAAGAGGAAAGTATGCGGACAAAAAGGTCGGTACATGGCTTTTTTTTTGGTTGGTTTACAAATTCAAATTTGGACAAGGGTGTAAGTAGCAAGTAGAGGGGGGAGGAGTAGCTTCCAGAATTTTGATGTTTGAAATTTCAAATTTGGAACCCTCTCATGGGAGATCCCATGAGATCGATATTTTTATCATACTAGGTAGGTAAGTACTTTTGATGCTGATGTAATGGCAATAAACTGCATCGTGTTTATTTTAAGTAACTTGAGAATTTAATATTGCCATAAATTTAGATGAGCAAGGAGGCAATAAGGTTAAGGTCTGTTACAACATTTAAGTTTGTTTATTATCTTCGTCTTTTAAACTTAAAATATTTATGCATCAAGTTTTTGCAGTTTCGATTTTATGCAAGAAAAATAAAATTACAAAGGGACAAGAGGCACAAAAATAATTTACAAATAACTTATGCTAAACCTTTTACAGATTTAGTAATTAATATACTTACGTATACTTTTTATCAATTACAGTAGACATTACAATTAGCAGATCAATCTTATCACTAAAAATCTTACATCTACCTAAAAACATAAAAAATTAAAATTTAAATCCTACGCGGCAAAAGACTACATATAAAAATAAAAAACAAAAACAACTGGCACTCTATGCAAATTAAAAAAAGAACAACTTACACAGTGGCGGCGCGGCTTGCTGGGGCGCGCTGGCTTGCTGGACCGGGGCGGCTTGGGACACTACCGGCGCCTGTGTCATCGCAGCAAGAGCAGCCAAGTTCTGCACCGACACGGGGGCTAAAAGACCCCCCAGCTGATCCGCTGCACCCCCACCTAACGAGCCCACTCCGCTCATGGTGCCCCCACTCAGGCCTGCACCATTGAAACCCATATCCTGATAGTTAACACCTATGTAACAAAAGGGTAGCGTAAATAAAAATAAAAATGGGATTAAAGTAAATTGGGTGGGATTAGGGACTGGTGTTGCCTAACATCAAAACATTCTGCCAAAGTGAAAAAAAATGTATCTGCAATCCAATTAATATTATAAAAAACTTGACGTTTTGGGAACATATTTACTGAGCGTAAAGCCAAGGAGTGGAATTCCCTGCCGGAGTATATTTCCTGATATTTACAACTTAGGGGTCTTTAAGTCAAGAGTGAATAGGTTACTTCTAAGCAAGCGTGCTCCGTCGTCGACCACATCATCGCTTACCATCAAAATTCAGGTCGTGTTTTGACCAGCATATGTGGTCAAACACGAGCCTATCAATAATGTAAAAAAAAAAACGCGAAAGTTTAATGTATCATACATATAAACTTTCTAATGGATGTTTGTTACTCTTTCACGCAAAAACTACTGAATGGATTTCGATGAAACTTGTTATACGGATAGACCATGTCCTGGAATAGCACTTATGATACTTTTTATCCCAGGACTATGTTCCCTTGGGATAATTTTCTACTATCACGCGGACGAATCCGCTGGCAAGAGCTAGTTTTGTAATAATTGCAATAACTATTAAAATATCACATATTAAAAAATTCATGAAAAAATCGTCTGTTACATGATAAAAAAGTGCAAAAAATAAGGAATTATGATATTTTTAGTAAGTTACTGCAAAAGATAGATAACTTTTTCACTTTACACTCGTGAATTTGGTCTTTTTTTTTCTTCTTTTTTTTGTGGTTCTAGTAAATCAGTTACTGTTCTATTTTTTTCTTTTTGTCTGATAAAAACATAGGACATAGACGGATAATGTTTTCAATCATTCATATCCCTGTTACACAATTAAATGAAATTACACCATAGGCTAGTAACCCATATAATTATAATCTATCACAACAGGCAACACCAAGGATGAGGTAAAATTAGGTTGAGAGGAAACAGAATATAAAAACGAGTGCCCAACTAATTAAACAGTGTTCATTTGGCTAAATGAATCATTAAAACGACATAGCATGATAAACTAAAACCAGTCTTATTGTCTCTTTAAATAATACGTTGACGTCATACATTTTGTATAGATGCATCATAATATGTCATAGAGTACACATTCGATCAATTAATGTTCATTTTCTTAGGTGTAAATCCCGGTGGGATTGTTTGAAAGAGTTAGCTGACGTGACCTTGGAACGCAAAGGTAAATAGGTGGGTATGTCAAAAAATCGCCCAAGTGCGAGTCGAACTGTAAGGGTTTCGTAGCATTATGTATACCACAATAGACTTTTCTTAGTTCACTGTGTCTCTACCATGAGTTTAAAGCAATAGTATTTGTCGATACTCGATACCGACTACGTAAATATTTTGTATGGCAAATTTTGGTTCCGTAAGTGACCGCTAGAGGCGCTGTAAAATTTGTCATACAAAATATTTACGTAGTCTGTATCGAGTATCGATAAATACTATTGCTTTAAACTCATGGTAGAGGTACTGGCGTTTGTTGGAAAATCACGATTGGTGATACGGGAGTCCTAATTAAAAATTTATTTAAATCTGTTTTTAGTATTAGTTGTTATATCGACAATTAATTCAATCGCGCTTTATAAAACACAACCTGGTGGCAGACAGACAGACGGGCAGTGGAGTCTCTAGTAATAGGGTCTCTTTTTTACCCTTTGGGTACAGAATTCTAGAAAGAGGGGTATATCCCGGTAGTGACTGAGAAATTCCTGAACAATGTTATTACAGGCCACAGTTATGACTAATTCTTATCTAAATAATATTCTCAATATTATCTTGCAGTTCTAGGTAATCAACGTACTGTATGATTCATTATTTGCATAGATACTAAATTCAAACAGGGTTTCTTAGAACTCGTTTTTACCGAAAAAAGTAAAATAATATTAGGAGAGAAAAAATTCAAAAAGCAACTACAAATTAAAACAAGCGCTTTACCTACACAGCTAATCACGAAAGAACAAACAAAATCTAGAAAAATCTGTAACTAGACAAACATTTTTTACACGAACCTTGCAAAAGCGTCGATCCCTGTCCTTGCAACAGTTGCTGCTGCAAACCGACAGCTTGCAGTTGCTGTAACAGTTGCAGTTGCGTTGCGGGCGACAGCGCCGCCTCTGACGCGAGGTACGTTGCGGGGGCTATGGGAGCCGTCAGTCCCCATAGGCTCGCCTGCATGGCTTGAAGTTTCTTCTGTTCTTTCTCCTTCTGCGTGTCAGCGAATTTCACGACCAGCGGTGCTGAACAACCTTCCATAGTTTGACTGTGGTGTAGCGCCTGGAAATAATTGTTGGACTGGTTTGAGATAATGGTGGATCATAAGACCGTTAAGGTAGAACTACACTGCTCACACGTGTGCCTGAGACTAGACTTGTAGAGCTACACTTGATCCACGCCACGCGATGCGACGTTGTTCTACGTACAAATCAGGCGTGTTACACGTGTGCTTCGGTCTAAAATTTAGTTCTAGCTTTATGCGGATATATTATATTCTGATGCAAGTGGGCAAAGACTGTCATTGCATCCGACGCGGAATACGCGCTCGAGCCGACGGTGAGGTCATTTTTTAACCGAGGCACTGTAATGACAATTATCCACGCGTGTCAACGTCAAAAAAAAACTTTTTCAACGCACTTACTTGAAAATAATAAAATTACGACTTCATAAATATAATCTTTAGTAATTAGTTATTGTGACAAATGGCTCGGGGATTCTTTTTCATGCGCCTCAGTAGGGGCTGCGCAACCAGCCTGATACAATAAATATAATAAATTAGTTTTTGCCCGCAGCTTCTCTTGCGTACTTTAATTATAGCCTATGTTACTCAGGAATAAAGCAGCTTTCGATCGGTGAAAAAATTTTAGGAATCGGACTAGTACTTCTAGAGATTACCTCCTATAAACAAAAAAACAAACTTTACCTCTTTATTATATTAGTGTAGATTATGGCGGGAGCTGGCCGCCGCATTCCGCACTAGTGTGAATCACACTCCACTACATTGCAAGCTGCTTACATGTATTTTTGAGTGTGTTGAAAAAAAATTATTTTGATTACCTACCATTTATTTTGTAACAGGTATTAAAAATATGAAAACTACGGTGAGGAAAACCCGTGAATACTGTGCATTATCCATGTTTGACTGTATCAAAGCTGTCTTTTCCCTTATTAATTAATTAAACCCCAAGCGAACGCCGGCGTTCGCGCATCTTAGTATTGTGTCTCATATTGACGGTATCTGAAAGGGTTTTTGTCTGAATACATCGAAGGACTGGAACAATTCACCTGCTGCGGTCTTCCCGTCCGATTATAATTTGGGTGTCTTCAAGGCTAGAGTCAATGGGCTCTTAATAAACTAGTGCGCCTCACCATCAACGATTACATCAATGCTTACAATCAGGTGGGATCTCAGTCAAGCACTAGTTTGTAACAGATAAAAAAAAAACAAAAAAAAAATCATTTATGCGATTTTTTTATGATATTGCTCCCAATAACTACCTACCTACCTACTCTTCAAAATTATTTTACACCTCCATTACAAGCATAACGATTATGTCAATTATACAAGCTTGCATCAGCGAAAGCGTCTTTTGATACACATTACAAACATTAGTTGGTAGCCATTTTAATACAGAGAAACGTCAAATATGTCTGCCCTCTGTCATTGACAGATTAAAGCGTAATCTATGGGAATTTTCCCAATTAAAATTGGTTCATTAAAGCCTTTGGAATGGAAAATTCATATTAATATTGCAAACGGTATTAAATATCGAAATAGAAGTAAAATATTTCCAGTTATTTTTGGATATACATCTTTAGTAATAAACTTATGGGAAAATAATGTCTAAATCCACCAGGACAATTGGTATAAGTAGTCGAACGATTAGCTGCTGTGCAGGGCGCCGTAGGTTTTCACGCGGAATAAATATTTGTACGGCTTACTGATAGATTTTTCCAATCCTGGGTGTCTTGTGTATATGAACACACCCACGATAACTACAGGCGTAATTCCTCGTGTGGTCAAGATATCTTGAAAGCCTTTGTTCTGCCCTAGGCATTTCGCAGCATTTTGTCCCCTTCACACATTAGCCTACCATCTCTTAGAACCTCTATCACCCTAGTACTTTGGTACTTAATTCGATACGAAGGTGATGAAAGCGCAGCCCTTGCTTTGGCTTTGGGCATCTCGCTACGTAATCCTCTTCAAACGTTAGCCTACTACTTCTTAGAATTTATAATACCCTGGTACATTTATCTTGATAGCAGCCATGGCGGCCTGTTTCCACACGAAGGTGATGAAAGCACAACCCTGGCTCTGGCCTTAAGCATCTCAAGTACGGTATCCTCTCCAAAAATTAGTCTACCACCTCTTAGAACATATTACTTTAGCCCTATGCATCTCGCAGTATGGTGTTCCTGTCAAACATTAGCCTACCATATCTTGGAACCTATAACACCCTGGTACATTTATCTTGATTGAGCAGCAATGGCGGCCTGTTTCCACACGAAGGTGATGAAAGCGCAACCCTGGCTCTGGCTATAGGAATCTCAAGTACGGTATCCTCTCCAAAAATCATCATATCACCTCTTAGGATCTATAACACCCTGGTACATTTACCTTGATAGCAGCAATGGCGGCCTGTTTCGACACGAAGGTGACGAAAGCGCAGCCCTTGCTCTGGCCCTGCGCGTCACGGAGTACGGTGCACTCTTCGATCGCGCCGTGACCAGCAAACAGCGACCTCACGTCGTTTTCAGACAATTTCTTGTTTAGCATCCCCACGAATAGCTTGCGTTCTGTTGGCAAAGAGAAAAGTTCAGGTTAGAATTGATGAACGTATCGTAAAAAAATTCTAATGGGAAAATATAAATAAGTGAATAGGTTACTTCTAGGCAAGCGTGCTCTATCATCGGCAACATCATTGCTTACCATCAGGTGATATAGTGGTCAAACGCGAGACCATCCATATAATAAATCAGTAGAAGTTTTTAGTTGTGCGCGAATCACGTAAAATGTACGAAATCGATGTAGATAACTTTTGTATATTACTTAGGCTTTATTTAATCGCAATCGCTTAATTATATCGAAAGAAATACTACGTTCATTGAGGCGGCACCAAGTTCACCGGATCAGCTAGTCAATAATAAAAAAAACATGGTATTTTGACCGCCAAAAAGAGCTCGAAATTGGCTTCTATAATGCGAGAAACCGAATGAATTTGTTTGTGTCAAGAGAAGGTTTTGAAAACTTTTAAAAACAGCGATACAATCTTTCAGTCCATTCAAAGATTTTCTGGTATATAGGCACTCGTATTACAGTCGGCGATAAGACCGATATTGTACCAAAAGATTTAAGTTTGTGTAAAGAATTTGTGTTTCAACTAAGTTTTAAGACATGTAAATAATTATTGTATTAGGAAAACAAAAGTAATAACGACTTTAAATTACTTTCCACCTTTAAATTCATTTTAAACTTTTCTACTGTTTTTTATTTTTTACTCTTAACTACCCCAATATTAAAGCGACCAAAAAAAAAAAATTAAAATTGGTCAAACCGTTCATTAATTTTAGAACAAACAAATAGCAATTGATTTTTATTTTTAAAAAAAAGAAGAATTTAAAAAAATGTTGTAACTGTTTTGAAGTGCATTACAGTAGATATTATTCTATTCTAATCTATAAATAAGATATACACGTAAGGTAACTCACTTACAATTTCGTCTTAAGGTTATCTTAAAAAGCTCAAACAAAGCCGTACTAATTCAAAAAGATAAATACACACGTTAGTAAAAAATCGCTTAGCCTTAATCTGTTAAAAATTGCCTATTCAGTGACGACACACATTAAGTGCTAAATAATGTTCTGCTATAATCATGGAGACCATTACCAAATGATATGTTTACGTAAAAGAGGAAGTAGGTTTCCTTTACACTTTCAACGATGCCTTGGGCATAACGATGGAGCGATCAACCGTGTAGCTAAGGAATTCTACGGTATTCGCATCAATTGACCAATTGCTGTCAAAATGTTTGCGAGTGATGAGCAATGGGTAGCTCGCCGTCAGCTTGTCTGAGACTGAGTCGTCACCGGCCCGTAATGTACCACGTGCGTTTCACGGGCCCAGCAAGGACCAGGCGTCACGGTCTGTTGGAGCCATGATAAAAAGTATGAAAATACTCGTGGTCCTAGAATGTAAAAGGCAATTGAAAGGATCATAGGCGTAGTTTTAGTCAGTATAGGTCTGATACGCCCTCTCGCTCCACCCTAGAGCAGGAGAAGTCATTACGATGATTTCCCACCTAAAAAAACCTAGCCGGTTCATACTCCAACTCGCACTCTATGGTTATTTTAAGCTGTGAACACAGCCTTTTTTGAGGGCTGTATCAGCGCTTTTTTTTCGCAGGCCGCGCATCTATAGGTAAATCCGCATATTATTTTCAATCTATGGTGGATGCCATATTTAAAATAGTGGCCATTGACCCTTCACATTTATTGACGTTCTTAATTTAAAAAATGGAAATAAAGACAAAGTTGTCTTAATTCGACATCTATTGTGATCCTATACGTTTTCCAGTAGGTAATGGTAATGAAAAACAGTTCATTGTTTATTTTTTGGGTACATACGCAGAGATATTAGGAAAGTTTCAAATACTTTACTTCAAAACTAACTGGCGCCTACAAATGCAATTAAACCAAAAAGATCAAACGAAAGTGAACGAACAAAATCTGTCTTGTCGGACGCATATCACGTTCGAATTTGCATCGCAATAATATCGAAGTGCACTGTCGTTCACAGGAGGGGATATCGTCAGAAATCCTGGCGTGATCCTGAAATATGTACAGTGAACCTCTGAAGCTCGGCGGTCGCGGGGTTAACTGGGAAATTTACGACTTTCAACCCCCCCAACGGCTTCGGTCATAAAGCATTTTCCGTTTCGATGCATACGAATTTTTGATGCTGTTGAATCTTTGAGGTCCTGAACTACTGACAAGTGTGTGGGTGTGGAGGCGACAGATCCTGACCTAGATTTAATGTTTCACTATTTATTAACGTACTGCGGTTCTCGCGGTTCTGTCGCATTCCTGAATTTGAGCACGAGATTAGGACGTGTGTTGAAAATTGAATGAATGAGTTTTATAGATATATTTATTTGCAAGAATGTAGTTCATTGTGGCGACACTTGGGGGAGGCCTATATGATGATGATGATATGATGATGAAGATGATGATAGGTATAGCTAACAAGTTCTTAAGATCTATTAGGTTTCACTGTATTCGGCATTTCAGTTTTACAAATATTTAGATTTTACATTTTTCTAATAGCATGCAGGACACATTTACCTAGTAATTAGCAATTTTGGAAAATCCTTTCTTAGTGCTTACCTAGCTACGTCATAAAAGAAAACTTTGGGCAAAATTTCTCGCTCTTAATCCCAGCAGTTTCGGATGTGTGTTGATATGTCAGTCAAACAGTTTCTCCTTTTATATTGATAGATAAATAAATTACGCGGGACTACTATTGGCTTTTGTGAAGAAGGGTAGTATAAATTGTCCATCTCCGTTAAACCTACTGGCATCATACTTAATCTAAAAATGAGTTTTACGCCATAAACGATCCGAGCGAACGATTACGAAGAGATAAACCATAAGCCGAGCTTACGAAGCGGCTCAGTGATCGGGCACCGGCTCGGGGTGGTCTACACCTGACATAATCCATTACTTACTACTTCTAACGACACCCAGGGGAAAAGGGCCAGCTTATCCGTAACAAAATACCGACACGAAACCAAAAACGGAAAGCTTTTGTGGGACTAACAGAAAGGCTAATCATGACACCAAAACCACTTTTTCCTTTGGGTGGGAAATCATTCAATGACTTCTTCCGCTTTTACTGACGCACTCCTGTTCCTTCTTTGCTTTCGTTCCAGGGCTCTGGGTTTCACTTTCGCACAACCCATGCCCCCAGTAACTACAGACCACTAACCTCTATTATTGACCGCTGGACAGGCTGTTCAATATATTTGACAGCTAATTTTTTGTGCCCATTTGAAGTGCCACTCAGGAACGTCCAAAGAACTAATTTTGACGTATAATGCAAATGGCCGCAGAGAAGTGTAGGTACAGTACAGTATTTTTGAATTAATTTCGTTCCAATTCCGTGTTATTCCTGCTTTACGAATTATATAAAACCTATGAAATGTAAGGTCATGCGAATATTGTAAGCGGCGCAACATTACTAGTTATAGTACCGTAGACACTCGCTACGACTGACAGCGCGAAAATGGCGAATATCAACGGGCACAAAAGCACTTTGACGGCCGACAGTCCAGTGTGGTAAACAGTAGAGGTCAGTGATATAAACTCACAATCTTAATCCAAAATCAGTAAAGTCTGTCTAAAAAGTCAAACGACTTGGGAATTTTGTATAATATTTAATCATTTAAAAAATACTTATATTTGATACTTTTTCTAAGGTTCTTCTATTAGTAAACAATGATCAAGATCTCTTAATCAACCTTGATTATTGAACCAGCGTTGTCAACGTCAGATTTCATTTTACCCTAATAATTACCCAAGTCGACTTTTTAGACAGACTCTTACCAAAAAAAAGTCTGCCTAAAAAGGAGGTCGCAAGGTACCACGATTAAAAACTGCAAACACGTTAACGTTTACACAGACAGACGGGAAATGTTCAACGTCAAAGGATACACAATGCACGGTGTGGGGGAGTATTACGCGTAAAATCCAACATTTGGGGGCCTCTCAGTCCCCCGGCGAGGCAGGAGAGAGGCGAAATTGAAAAGGTACCGAGACTGTTCAGTTTGTGGCGCGAAATGAGCGAGGGATGAACGACGTCAGTGGACTCCGGTAAGGAATGGTTCAGGAAATGTGTATTTGTGTCGACGTTTTCAACTTGATCTTTAGATATTTAGGTCAATATGACCTCTAGAATCGGGTTCCCCGTTATAATTTGCTTTGCTTTTGCAGCTCTTGACTTAGTATTTTTCTTGCTTTGAACTATCTGTGCTTTCTTTAGTCAAATTTTCTCATTAAATCTGCTACTATCTCTTGCCCATTCTTGTTCGCCGTACCAATTTAGGAACATCATCCGAAACGAGTAACTACTAATGATGTTTTTTCTATAGTATAAATAGCAAAAAATGCAAGAAACCCTGAGAATAGAAAAACCCTTATTTCAAAAATTATCACCATCACCACCAACTACCCACTTCTACTAATTTGGGGACGCCCCTTTAAAATAATGAAAAAAGCAAAACTCATTTTCTTTTATCCACATTCTATTTTGTATTGTATCCCATAGGGTTAATAAATACATATGTCGTGGCCAGATCTTAGAATTGACCACTTCATGATATGGCGAAAACTTGCCAGATCGTTTAAACGCTAACATTTGATGATACCAATCCTCGTTTGGCCATCTCATTGATGTAGGATTTCTATGATAATAAAAGGTTCAAAGAAAGTAGGCCAAACGAGGATTTTAATATCATCGTTTTTATTTTGGGCATTAATGATTTAAATTAATTAGTTAAATTAAATTTAAAGTTAAGCTAAGCGCAAATGCCTCCACACCACACATCTTACAGTAAAGACCCACCCTAATTCGGGTTACAAATATTTCATGCCAGTGAAATCAGCGCGCTCGTACCGAGATTAGCATGAAAATTGTGCGAGAAAACGAAACTGCGAATCGCGCAATCGTCGGCGATAATGCAATACCTCGTAACCATACATTTTTGATGCCAAGTCGATTTTGGTGGAGGAAGATTGAGTGTAGCGCCTCTCGAGTGAGCTTGGAGGAATTTTAAATTCCTTTTAACGGTAATGTATTGTTAAAGTTGGATGCTGGAAGAAAGTATTAAAATATAGGTAAATAGGCAAAATATCTACTTACTCTATACTTTTTTAATTTTTATTTCACTATGTCAGCCGTATGCACATAGTTCGCTGAGCAAAAGTCTCTACAAAGTATGGGAGCATGAGGATGAACGACTCTGCTGTAACCGACCTGGGTAGGGGTGCCTAGAAGACCTAGACTCGATTGAGAGCTTTGGGGCAGGCCTTCGCCTAGCAGTGGAAAGTAAAGGGTAAATAAAAAAAATGTTAAGTGAGTTAAGAGTAAGTAAGTTAATACAAAAAGCTATGGAGTGGCTAAGAAGAGAAGCCGGTCAAAGAAATGATCGATGAAGTGTATTAAAGATAAATGGCTGGAAATAGGGTGAATACTGAGACGGCAAGAATTAAGGAAGTAAAAAACCAGCCTTATGCCTTGATCACACGTACCGAGTAAAAGGGCGAGGCAGTGCTCTCGGCCGGGTACTCGGCACGTATAAACAAATCGCCGAGTGCTCGGCCGAGCGTTTATCTCTACAACTCACATCACTGTCTCGGCCAAGCAACATTTTACTGTCTCGCCCTTTTACTCGGTACGTGTGATCAAGACATTAAATGCCAGCCTGTAATAAAGATGAAAGTTTGTATGTGTTTGTGTGTTTTATATTCTCTCACATTCAAACGGCTGATCGGATATTTAGCACACTGGTCTCATGGTGCTCCCATGTCCTAGAAAAGCACACAGGACAGATTTAGACTTTTTATCCAAGTAGTACAAGAGCCTCTCCACATGACATGCGCCACCTGCTATGGTGCTCATCCTGCATAACCACCCGCAGTTTTCAGGATCTACACGAAGCCAACAATAGAGCTGTACAGGTTGCCAAATATTGGTCAGAAAAAGTATAGTTTGAGAGCATCGACACGAAAAGAAGAAGTAGTATATTCCTTTGAGTTAATTATGGACTTTTACACAGGCGGAACCGTAGGCAAAAGTGAGGTATTTAAATAAATGAATCGTTTACCAAATTTTCAATTACACAGTATTGCAGATCGAGCGTAGAAACTCCGTTGGTAATGCCACATGTTTCTGTTAATACCTGGCGCTTTCCACCCCATTCAATGTGTGTCGGATTTAATAATAATATACACGAGAATTATTTTACGACAGATCGTTTGAACTCGTTGTAGGCAACATAAGTACATAATATATATTAATAATTTTCGATTCAGTTGCGAAATGTTTTGAGTGAAAAGGACAAAAGTATAGGTAAACTCCGTTTTGACATTTGAGAAGGACGCTAGAATGTAACTTGGAACGAAACTGATAGAAACAATAAAATAATAATTAAGGCTTATAGTCCCTTGAACCATCTGGCCGAAATTAAATGGACGCAACTTTCGCACCCGCCTAGGCGTCAGTACGCATTTCTGTGCATTTATTTACGGCCGGCGGCGCTCGAAAAGCGCGCGGCTGACCTTTAAACCCATTTTCTTTGCGAAATATTGATGGATTTACATATATGCAATGTTCACTTTGAAGAATATTTAACCACCAATTTTTATGTGTAAAAATGTTTCTAAAGATCCAAGCCGTTGCGAAGGAGTAGGAAAAAAGTTGCGAAAAGTTGCGAAATTGCTAAATATTTTTTTTAGACAAAAGTATTAATAGTACGAAAAAATCAAATGTTGATAATGTTGTTCATGAATCTATAATAAACATATATTTTTTTCAAACCTATAAACCTAGCCGTTACCGAGGAGTAGGCTTCAGAAAGTCACTGTTTTAAGGCACTTTTCGGGCGCTTAGGCCTTAAGGGTCCGGTGTAGTAGCTACACTACACGGACTACACTGGAAAAGCCGCTAGGTAGTCAAAACACAAATGTCATAACGGGCCTTTTATTTTTTTAATAACTTTAGTTTTAAAACGCAAACGTTGAAGCAGGCTCGCTGAGCGGAGTCTTTGGCCGTCAAACCTCTCCCCTGCCCGCGGGCCCGGCCCACGCCGCGGCTGCTCGTAGGGACCTTCGGCGCCGAACGGCTCTCTCCCTCCGTGTCGGAGGACAGTCTGTCCCTCGGCATAGAGCGCCGCTTACGGGAGAGACGAGAGACTCTACCGGTGTCTCCACCGGGGTCTCCACCGGGTTCTCCACCGGGGACTGCACCGGGGTCCACCGCAGCCTCCTCGTCTCTACCGGGGTCTCCCCCACCCTAAGACCCTGGGGCCGTGGGTTCGCTTCTGAAAGAAATACCCAGCCCTGGTATGAAAGGCAACGAAGGGGCTAGAAGTGGGTCGGTAAAAGTCTAGTCTGACACGAGGCGTGAGATATCTTGGATGATTTCCCAGCTAAAAAAAAAAAACCTTCGACCTAGAACGCTGTTATTTTGCACAGAGGTTCCAATTAATGATGTATGACATAGTTCGGGGCTAAGACCGAGTCGTCGACGACGCGTACCGTTTCACGCGCCTTTTACTCAACAGGGCCAAAACCTACTGGAGCCATAGGTTGACTTCCGAAAGCGACACCCGTGGTCTTAGAAAGCAAGGGCAAAGAAGGCACATAGGTGTGGTTTTAGTCAGTAAAAGTTTGACGCGTCCTCTCGCTCCACTTAGAGCGTGAGAAGTCATTGGTTGATTTCCCATCTTAAAAAAAGTATCGTAACATTATTATTTTACTCAGAACCAAAGTAACAAATCGTGCGTTGACTAATTACTCAACCAAGCACTCTTTAAACAAATACACCAGTTAACAGGCCAACTAACGCCGAGCTAAAGGAGTAAAGACAAAGCAAAACTATTCACAATTGAAACAAACTCCAGCAAAACGACAGAGTCAAACTAATTAGAATAATTTAAAGTGAATCTTAAAGCTGAGTGTAATCTCTTTAAATGCACAAGTAATTGTGTACTTAGAGCAAATAAGGCTCTAAAATGTTAATGGCGTAAGCGCCATCGAGCCGGCAACGGCAGCGTTCGTTAAACAATTTACATAGCCTCTTGTCAGAGATCCCCCACCCCCCCTTTTTCGTACCTGCGATGACCGGGGTACACTTTTATAGGCGTACAGTTTTCTTGGTGTTTACGACTTTTAGGAAAATAAATCAAAAGAGTCAAAGGTGTTCTGTTATGTTGCGTTACGTATAGAGCACCTCAGAAAAGGAACAGCAGCACTAGTGCCTGCGATGACCGGGGTTCGTTTTTATCTTCGTACGCTTTTCTTGGCGTTTACGACTTTTAGGGAAATAAATCAAAAGGTTCAAGCTTGAGATAAAAATCAACGATTTCCGGGGGTTTCCCGTCATGTCACCGTGTTACGGTAGGTAACTTGGTGAACCTTGTGATTTATAGCACTGTATACTTTTCTTTTATTGTACTTTTTGGTACTTACCTTGCTATGCTGACTAGTCTGCACTGTGCTATGTACTATCGTACCTATTAATAAAATATTCCCCTAATAATAGCCCGTGAGTGAAATTTCGTCAAAATTCGTTCTGTCGTTTGAGCGAAAAGTTGTTTTTTTTTGTTTTTTTGTTTCTCTCCTAGAGATAAGGCCTGGGCCCCAACAGTGGGAACATTATATGGCCGACTATGCTATGTGTGTGTGTTTTTTTGTTCGTAGGAGGTAATCTCTGAAAGTGCTGGTCCGATTGCTAAAATTTTTTCACCGATAGAAAGCTGCTTTATTCCTGAGTGACATAGGCTGTACTTTATGTACCTACGCGGGCGAAGCCGTAGGCAAAACAGTACTAGTAACATAAAATATATTGACACAGACATGTAGGTACATTTAGTTTAGTAATTTGTTTGGTTACATTTATTTCATTAAACTACAAAGGTTTCTTTGAGAGAAATTAATTATGTTCTAATGGTTACTCGTATTTAAATAAACAAGAACGAAATAAGATATTTCCAAAATGATATTTTAATTAAGTTTTGAAGAAAAAGGCGTTCTTGGCTTATTATTTTGCGTCACATATTCATCTAGGATTACATTTTCAGCCTAACTGCTTTGACTAATATAAACAGGGCTAAAATTTTCCAAGAATTAATTTAGTTATATAACTAATTTTTCACCAACATATGCCTAAATTTCCAAGTATGCATTACTAACTGCTGTCAGCAGCTTCGCCCGCATGATTTAGACGATTATTCCTTAAAAAAAAAAAATATATACACAAAGTATCCTATGACAGGACATGGTCTAGTCTAAGTACCAAGTTTCATCGAAATCCATTTAGTAGTTTTTGCGTGAAAGAGTAACAAACATAGTATTATGGATTATAGATATACACTCACCGGCACGGAATCTTGGCCAAGCGCGTATTTCGCGATAACAAGAGCTTTAAGTGTTTCCTATGATTATTTATTATGAAGGTTGGTCTAAAAAATGTTTACCTTTAGTTCAAGAGGGTAATTTATCATGTTTGAGTGCAATATGACGTTATTTTTAAGTTTTAGTTGAACCCGGTCGTCTGAGCGACTAAGTTGCTGTTTTAAATTTGTGTTTTGTGAAAGTTTATTGTTAGGTTATTCAATTATTGTGATATCGTACTGTTACTTCAATAACTAAAGGTGATTTAATTCCAATAAAAATGCCATTAACACCATCACAGGTTGCACAAGCTGTAGCATTGATCGAACAAGGGCTGACACAGCGAAAAGTTGCTGTTATACTGAATGTACCACGTTCATCGATGCAGTATGCGCTGAAACGATACCAGGAGACAGGCCGCTACTCCCGCAGACCAGGCAGCGGAGGCGTCAGATGCACATCAGCCCGGGATGACCGCTTTATTGTCCTGGAAATTTTGAGAAACCGCTACCTCACCGCTGTTGAGATACGCCAGCGACTCCAGTTCACAAGAGGTGTCAATGTTAGTGAACGTACAGTGAGAAGACGAATGGAGGAAGTGAATTTACAAGCTCGTAGACCAGCACGCGGCCCAGAACTTCTCAGAAGTCACCGAGTAGCTCGACTTCGATTCGCACGAGAACACGTCAACTGGACCCATGAGCAGTGGGCTCGAGTACTGTTCACAGATGAGTGTCGAATCGCTTTACGAGCTCCAGATGGTCGGGAGCGAGTGTGGAGAAGAAGAGGAGAGCGGTTTTTACCCATTACCACCACACAAACTGTTAGTTTTCATGGAGGCTCTATAATGGTTTGGGGAGGAATAAGTTCCGATGCACGTACGGAGTTAGTTATCGTCGATAACCGATTAACGGCAACACGATACATCGAGGAGATTATTCAGGAACACGTGTTACCATATTCAGGGTTTATTGGATTTGACGAATTCCTCCTAATGTACGATAACGCGCGCCCACACGTTGCACATTGCGTGGAGGAATACCTTACAGAGGTTGGTATTCAAAAATTGCAGTGGCCAGCTCGTAGTCCAGACTTAAATCCAATAGAGCATATCTGGAACAAGCTTAAAAGAAAAATAAAGTCCTCCTCCAACCCGCCTGAAACTCTGAATCAGCTTCGAAATGCAGCACTGACCGCTTGGGAAAGCATACCACAAGTTGAGATCAGAAACATCATCCAAAGTATGCCAGAACGAATGCAAGCTGTTATCGGGGCTAGGGGAGGAAACACCCGATATTAAAATGCAAACACAACGAAGACTTTTTGGTTATTTTTTATTTTGTGTTCTTTTTAAATTGACAGTGTTAAAACCAATATTTTTGTGAAACTGCTTATTTTTTTAAAGATTACTGCTGGTGCATCATTTTTTCAATAACTGAGTTACAAAACCATAAAAAAACCCTAATTGAGTGCATAAACCCATAATATAGTGAAAATTAAATATTTAAATAGAAATTATCGGCAAGTTATTGGTGGCCAAGATTCCGTGCCGGTGAGTGTATTATAGATAGGATATAGTATGGATTATTTAAAAACAAGTAAATATATTTTATTCTGATCTCATCGAAAAAAACCTGATGAATCAACAAAAAACCTTCACGATGACTTTAAAAATTCTTGTAAAACCGTAAGTAATATGACTAATGGCAGCCACTTACTTCAAACGTCCTTTACAATGAAGATGTAAGTTAAAATGGACGTTTAAAGTGACAGTTTACTTGTAAAGTATTACAGTTTATTGTTTTTCTACATACTTGAGTTTAACCTTGAATTTTTGATGACCCGATTAGTTCCAACATGGTAATTTGTAGAATTGTTGTTTGAAAAGTTGCAGGCAGGAAATAGTTGGCGTATTTGCAAGGTGACTTACAATGAAAAGTTTTTTTAATGTTACTGAAAAATAGAGGTCAAGAAACACTTGTTTTAATTGTCAATTATTACAAGTTTTGTTGCTTGTAATAATAGTTTGTTATTGCAAGTGTCGTTGCTTGTAATAATGGTCTATTATTACAAGTGTTTTTATTATGATTATAATTTTTTTTTATTTAATAGACAACTTAGTCCACAGCAATAAAAAATAATCCTTACTCATTATAAAACAAAGTCCCCCACTGCGTCTATCTGTTTTTATGATTACGATAAACACAAAAACAACTCGGATTTTCACCAATAGATATTTTAAAGTGATTTATCAACATTCTCGTCAAGTATTATAATATAATATTCCACAACTATCACACAACACCGTCTAGTCCCAAGCTAAGCAGAGCTTGTGTTATGAGTACTAGACAACTGATAAACATACTTATATATTTCTAAATACATACATATTACAGATAATTACACCCAGACACAGAACACTTGATCATGCTCATCACATAAACATTTGTCCTGGGTGGGGGATCGAACCCACGATCTCCGGCATAGCAGTCAGGGCCACTAACCACTAGACCAACAGGCCAGTCAGAATCAAAATATATCAATAACAACCACATAATTATGAAAAAAAAAAAAAAAACAGTTTCTCCTACAGACAAAAGATTTTCGTATTCGTGAGTTTTTCGATACGATCACACCTTAAAATCATCAAATGACCCAGTCTAAGGTCTAGCGAGAGGGCGTGTCCGACTTTTACTGAATAAAACCCACCTGTGTCCGTCAGTTGCCTTTTACGTTCCAGGACCACAGTAACTTTTTCAGGAACCATACATTATATTTTATTCTGTCGATGAAATCTCGTAATTGCAATGAAAACAGCAGCCAGGTGCAACTTTCAATTATTTTAATAAGTAATGATTAACATGATATTAATGAGAATATGGCCCCGAGCACCATAGTGAATAACAAACAGGTATTGTCTCTGGTCTCTTGCTGACAGCATTGTAATGAATTGTAGTCACCGTAATACTCTATTAACATTTTATTACTTAATATGAACGGACGGGATTTATTTGAATTAATTCCGTTTTAATGGAGAATGTATTTAGATATTGAGAGGTAAACTAAATCTTGTAAGGCAAGCTAAGAAACAAAAACAAGAAGTAATGTACCGAGTAAACGGGCGAGACAGTGCTCTCGGCCGAATACTCGGTACGTATAAACAAAGCGTCGAGTGCTCGGCCGAGCGCTTATCTCTACAACTCGCTTACAAACATCACTGTCTCGGCCAAGCAATATTTTACTGTCTCGCACTGTAACTCGGTACGTGTGATCAAGGCATAACACATAACTATACAAATTCAGCCAGCAGCTTTGCCCGCGAAAGACTAGAAAATATATCTGTAGCTTTTATTTTAGGTGGGTAATCACTAATCATCCAAGGACTTCTCCCGCTCCAGGGCCGAGCGAGAGGGCTGTGTCAGACTTTTACTGACTAAAACCCAATCCCATGTTCCTTCTTTGCCTTGCGTTCCAGGACCATGGATGTCCCTTTTGAAAGACAAGCACATAAATTGTTATAACAGATATACCCAAGGTAACAAATGTAGTCGCAAAATAGTCTAGCACTCAAATTAGTAGAACCTGGCCTTAAGATAAAAGATCCCAACACTAACTTGCAAGACACAATTAAAGCCCATTTTTACATCTCCCATATCCCAGCTTTATTTCCCGCGACCTCACCTAAGAACCGCGTTAACCCGGGACCACACTATCAACATTCCGCTAGTCCAGGCTACTTTACTAGCTATTATCCTCGCCAAGATCGTAACTCAAACCCTTCAAAGTGCGTATGCCTGTTGCCACGTACCGAGTCGTTAAGTTGCGAGATATGAGCTAGTGATGATACCAAGACGGTTTTTAGTGGTCACGGATTTTGTTGACTGCGGACTTTTAAGACGCGACTCGTAAAATATGACGGTCGCACAAGCGTTTTGTCTTGTGATGAACCGAGTGTCCAGTGTGAGTTGTTTTACTTTAACGCTAATTAATGCGCATTGCATTACTGCTTATTAACAGGTAGAATTGCAGTTAAGCACTAGCTAATATCAATTAAAAAAAACGCAGTCGTGTATGACGTTCAGCTCTCCGATTGGTCCGCTCCGCTCCAAGATTTTAACCAATCAGAAAGCTAAACGCGGTAAATGTTTAGATCGCGATAACGTAAAAACAACTCTTTCGAACAATGTTTTGAGTCAGAGTTTTGAGACTTAAATTAGCTAATAACCTATTACCATACAAAGCTAAAGTCTGTGTGTTTCTTCCTTCTTCACATTCGAACGGCTGAACGAATTTCTTGGTTCGAAACTTGGTACACGGGTAGACCACGTCCTGGAATAATACATAGGATATTTCTGATCCCGGTAGCATAAGCGAAGCCACTAGCACCAACTAGTTCACAATAAAACACCCGTATTCCAAATTCGAACCATCATTTCAGTAAATCAGATGAAAGCTGATTTTTAAACTTTCCACACCAATTTACTTTAACCAAACATCAAAACAAAATCAATCATGTGTAATTATTTAGTTAAATGAACACGATATTTGCTGCGAACAATGGAAATCACATCCGTTTAAAAACAAAAGATAAAATAGGCTTTTCCCAACTATTTTGAAGTATAAACATTGATATATTCTAAGGAAAAATACGTTACGCGCTAAAATTGCAATTAGAAAATTTGGACTCTGTGCGATATATTTGTTTTTTGTTGATAGTTTTTGGTTTTTGTATGATTTGTACTACGCATAAAATCACACGATGACATTTTGATAACCTAGGTATATCTCACTTAAAACAAAAAAATAATATTTTTGCGTAACACGCGCGTTTATGTGACTGAGTGAAATTAAGCCACGGGGGCTTGATTTCAGCGGTCCACACACTAGAGGCGAGTCACCTATTTTCCGCTGTTTGGATTTAATCTAAGGGTATAAAAGATAATAAATAATGAATATCACTGTCGTAGGCAGACTCTCAGTATTCTTTTTTTTTTGACTGTAATGGGTTGATGAATACTAACTCTTCTCACTCACTCACTCTTCTTTTACCTTGTAAATTAGCCATTTCTCTTATAACTGTTATAAACAGTACCTACCTCTCTTTGTGAAATAAATAAATTATTATTATATTTTGAGGTTGGTTTTTACTTAAATCGGATGGAACTGAGCCTGATGGCCTGGATGCCAGTATACGTATAATTACGTAGATTCGGCATCCTTAGATTCGGTCCACTATCTCGTCTCGTATAGAAATCCTACGTATATACCCGTAGCCGGCGTCCTACATACCGATATATCCGTAGCCAGCATTCAATGTGTAAGTCTAAGTAAAGAGACCTTAATAAAAGACTTCGAAAAAAAAGTACTGATGTGAAAAACTACCGGATTATCCGCGGTATCGGTATCGAGTGTCGGTACATCCCTAGTTATGGCCGCGTGTGTATTATCTTTTGACACAGATCCTCCACTTTGTGTGCTTATGTCACTACGAGAATAAGTCAAGGTGAAATATTCTTGGTGTGAATTATTTTTTTAGCACTTTCCGTTTCGGTTTTCAACATTATGTGTCGATTTAGTCAATGTCATAGTTTTGTGTTTGTTAGGAATATTAAAAGCAACCTTGAAGTGGCCGATTTAAATTGATACTAGCTCCAAGTAGAGGAGATATTATAGTGCAAAAGTGTGTACCCTAATACCGGTACACTCTTTATTCCTTTACTTTGATAGTCCAATGGGCAATCCGGGAGAGATCAAACGCATGACCATCAGCTTTTCGTGCTTTCCGAGGCACGGGGGTGTCACATCAGCAATGTTTAAACTTCGGGCTGCTTCAGAAAATTTCCTTGTGGAAAAACCATGTAGCAGTTTTTACCTAACCCGGGAAGCGAACCGGATTGCACGCTTGCGACAACAAGGTGAATGACAGTATTAAGAAATACTTGTTTAAAACAAAGTGACACCACTGTGGAGCAGTAAAAGGCAAGCGTGCTCCATTGTCGACCACATCGTCGTTTTCCATCAGGTGATATAGCGATCAAGCGCGAGCCAATGGTAGAAAAAGTGACTTGGAAAAAGCTTGTCTAGCAATCAATTAAATAGCATAAAAGGTGGACGGCACAGGAGAAGAAAGTACTTGAAGGAAAGAAAGAAAGGACTTGGGGGAGGCTTTTGCCCAGCAGTGGGACAGTAAAGCTAGTAAAAAAAGGCGGTTAGTCAAATCATTTAAATAAAAATAAAAACACGTAAAAATTGTTGTCGTTGTTAAATTTTTTTTTTACATGTCACCTACTTGGGCACATATAAAACCTCCGAAGCTAGTACACAGTTCCGATCGATCGTTCTCGTTTCCTATAGAAAAAAAACCGGCAAGAAACTCCACGGTCGAAACAAATCGACATCAGATAAGAAGTAGTTTGATCAGAAAGTTAGCTACAAAATTGGGTTTTACCCGAAAACCTTATTTTAAAACAAACCTTTTCAGAGAGTAAAACTCGAAGCTAATTATTTACATCACTTCGTAAATCTCACCAGTTTCGTGAACTGAATCGCAAAAGTTGGGACTGTTTTATTCATTAAATTAGTGGTTTCCGTTCTTACTCGGAGACGTATACAAATTAGTAGTGTTTGCGAGTGCACTCGCGAGCAATTATATGCGCACCGTACGTAGCATTATGCAAAAGAGAAATTAAGATACAGTTGATTGATATTAAAACTTTGAATGTTTAAGGCGTAGGGTTTGAGGGTCACGGTAGAGGAGTGCCTTGCTTGGGTGGAGCACCGCCTTGTCTTCGTGGAGGTATAGGCAATGATGCTCTTGTGAAGTCAAAACTCCAAAGTCTTGAGCATCGACGCCGAGTTGCTAGCCTGTCTGTTTTCTATCGTTTACACTTCGGGGAGTGTGCACTAGAGTTACACAATTTAATTCCGCCAAGTCCGTTCCATCATCGGACCACAAGACGTACGGCGTTGCGCCACCGGTACATGGTGGACAACCCACCAATACGTACAAAGCGTTTTGGGAGTACATTCAATATTCGTATAGCTAAGCCGGAGTCTGTGTTTCTTGATGAAAAAAAAAGCGATCGGCGACAGCGACCTCTCACGCCATGGCACCTCGCTAGCTCGCGGTATGGCCATTCAGTTATGTACCTGTCATATTATCTCTACACCACTCTAGGTTGACTTATAGAGAATGCTTAAGGCATTAGTCCGTCTTTGTACTTTTATGTTGCACAAAGAGAGTAATATAGAAGATGATCACAATACTCTATAAAAACAGAGGGTCTCTGTACAATATTTTAAAACACTTTATAAAAATATTTAGTGTTCTCTCAGTATTTTTTTTTTTGTACTCTGGCAACACTGGCTGGTTTTAGTTCACGTTTTAATTTATGTACGTTCTCATTGAAATCAATTAGTTACCTTTTGCACTTGGCTTGATGAGGTAAATTAAAAAGCCAGAATAATTCAGAGTTTCTGTTTTAAAATATTATAAAGCGGTTTTTTACTGAGGACTGTGAGATAGTAAACGGATGGAAATATTGGAGTGGTAGCATTTAGTTCTGCAGAATACCTATAATTAGCCTTATAATGTGGTACTGCTGGGAGTTAGGTTTCTTCTCTATGAAAGGGAAAGGCCGTAATCCAAAACGAGGGCCCAGTGCGTGTTGGTGGTTGTCACATGTCTTTGAAATTTGGGTTCTAGGACCATTTTGAGAGCAGTGGTGATGAAATAAACAACAAAAATTAATGTATTTGCCTGGGCTTGAACCCGAAACTCGAGATCGCCCGGTCGTTATCATTGGTTAATTTTTTTTATTAAACGTAGCCCCGCACTTATATTTACACTTCTACATCGTGGGTTCGTTCACAAACCAATCCAACCAATCGTACCTAGGCCATACAAATTTGTTCCGTGTTGGAATTGAACCTGAGACACACAGCAGCGACTCACATCAACATACGGTTGTTACCTACAAGTCTTTGAAGTTTTCTGTATTACACACTTATACTTTCGTCATGAATCAAACACTCTGTACGGTGAAATCCGCATTTAAATCCGTTCAGTAATTGACTGTATCGCGGACAGACAAACAGACAGACGTGGTGGAGAACTTTGTTTTATAAAAACTTGTCAACAGTTTCCACTCATCTTAGTTTACCATGAACCACACTCTACGAGGTTAACATAGTACTTAAGGCTAGCGCCCGAGCTGTGTGCCATAAAACTGTGACTTTCTGAAGTCTACTCCTCGGTAGCAGCTTGGTCAATAGGTTTGGCCGGTTTGGGTCGTACTGATACTGGTCGACTAGAGATGTGGCGTGGCCGGCAAAATGAGAATATTGCTGGCAATATTGCCACCAATATTCATACTTCGGGCAATATTCCCACCAATATTCTCACTTCACGGCAATATTCCCACCAATATTCCCACTTCACGGCAATATTGCCACCAAAATTCCCACTTCACGGCAACATTGCCACCAATATTCCCACTTCACGGCAACATTGCCACCAGTATTCCCACTTCACGGCAATATTGCTACCAATATTCCCATTTCACGGCAATATTACCACCAATATTCCCACTTCACGGCAATATTGCCAGCAACGGCACAGCTCTACGTATGACTAATACCTACTTTTGATAAAAAATTAACATCATGATTTTTTTTGCTCATTTTCCTTACTCCTTTCAAACGGCTTTGATATTTAGAAATATGTTTACACAAAAAAATTGCTAGTAGAACAGTCAGTTCACTACACTTAGAACACTTTGTTCTTCAGAACGTACATAGCATAATGTAAATCAATCAATAATTTTCAAAGAAAATGGACTTAAAGGTCAGCGGAGCTTTATACGGGCGCAAGCGGCAGTACGAGTATGTGTGCATTTAACTCCGGCCAGATGTTCAAGGGACTATGCGCCTTAAAGCAACAACAACGACCTCACGGCCGCGCGAAATGTGAAACCGACGTTTTTATTAGTTAGTAAACAGAAGATATGGCGACGTGGCATCGTTACTGCTGTGAGGTTAGCCGACCAGCACGGCAATTATGTAGTCGTTAGTTCGAGTACCTGTCGGATTAATACTACGAAACCCACGTCAAGTAATTCAATTAGATAGAGAGAGTTTTCAAGAGAGTGTGGTGGGCAATGGTTCCGACTTGGGGGTCTAAGCTACTTAACTAAACACCATACAGACAGCAGAGTCGCCACACGTCCGAGCTGGTCGCGCCACTAAATTGGTTGCGCAACCAAACGGACATCAGGTGAGTAACTCACTATAGAGCTGTAGACATTTTGTTGGTAGCAGCGACTGGTCCCGCCGCCTTGGTGTGTCGTTAAAATATAGCCCTTACGACTTGTAGATCGCGGGTTCAAACCCAGCCAGGCGCATTACTTTGTGTAATTTACTTCAACACCACTGCTCTCAAAACGGGAAAGGAAAACATTGCGAGGAAACCGGCATGTCCTAGAACCAAAAAGACATGTGGCATCCACCGACACGCACTGGGCCCGCGTGGTGGATTACGGCCCATTCCCTCTCCTAGAGAGGAGGCCTGAATCTCAACAGTGAGAACATTATAAATTCAACTATGCTATGCTACATTATATATGAAATTTTATAATTTACTTTTGAGACGATTCGATGTCGGATGAAAAGAAATTGCGACACCTAATAGCGCTGTGCTAATTCTAAAATCGCTTCAAAACTTCTGTTCACACTGCTGCACCTTATTTTAGGACTAATTTACACCAGTTTCAAACAAAAACACATTGGCAACACCCCGCTCCCTCCATCGATGACCGTTTACGACTGAAAACATTTCAAACACAAAGATTTTCTTCTCAACTTCCAAAGTAAAATAGTTTTAGCAGCTGGCAATTGCGTCGGCGGGACTAATTTTCTCTTTATTATGTTCCTAGTTTGAAAATTTGTCAAGACTCGTTAACGCGCCCCGGCCGGGCTGTTATATCGTTTGTATAATTTGTACGACTTCCTCTGGCAAACAATTGCACTAGTTGTATAATTTGCGCTTATTATAGCAGCTTTTTTTGCTGTCTATTTGTAGAGAATTCAGCTAATAAGGAAATTGGCCCGTTCACAACCTTTTCGCGTGTGAGCGGTAGCTAAGTGCGGGGCGGCGAGCGGTACAACGAAAATGTTTGAAGCACGCCACGAGACACCGTTCATAGTGGTCGCCGCGCCGCTTGCCTTTTGGGAACATATGCATTATGCGTACAGCTATGGAGTGGATTTCCCTGCCGGAATCTGTTTCCCGATAGCCACAACCTAGGGGTCTTAAGTCAAGAGTAAATAGGTTACTTTTAGGCAAGCGAGCTCCACCGTCGACCACATCATCACTTACCATCAGGTGAGATAGTGGTCAAGCGTAAGTCTCAAACCGCAATATTTTGCGTCAAAGTTGAAATACTCTCAGGTAAAAAACCAGGATCTACATGGTTTTCTCCCGAAAGTAATTTATTTGGTAGAACTAGCCAGGGTTATACAAATCGAATGCATTCAACAAACTCAGTATTCAAACATTGCCAGCTCAAAAAAATCTCTACACAACAAGAGACACGACTTTTCTGTCAACAAACTTCACCATGAGATCCTTTTCCAGAGCTACCAACCGTCGTGAATCGTAGAAAACATCCCTATTCTGAACATACTTCCAGAGGCGTAGTGTGGACTTGTTTAAACGTGGGCGAAACGAATCAGCGAGGCCTTTTTCTTTCATAAATTCGTAAACGAGACAGCTACAGTCACAACCCAGTGCTCGACCACATCGTTGCTTACCATCAGGTGAAAAAGTGGTCAAAAGAGAGCCTATTTGTTATAAAAAACTCTCGTTCTTAAAGGCTACATTTCACCGGGACACCATGGCGGCGAGACCAGTTGCCGGTGAAATATAGCCCTAAGCTACCAAACTAGATTACTAGACACCATACAGACACACCAGAATCGCTACACGTCCGAGCTGGTCGCGCCACCAAATTGGTTGAGCAACCAAACAGACACCAGTACCTCTACCATGAGTTTAAAGCAATAGTATTTGTCTATACTCGATACCGACTACGTACCTAAATATTTTGTATGGCAAATTTTGGTTCCGTAAGTGACCGCTAGAGGCGCTGTAAAATTTGCCATAAAAAATATTTACGTAGTTGGTATCGAGTATCGACATATACTATTGCTTTAAACTCACGGTAGAGGTACAGGTGAGTAACTCTCTATAGAGCAGTGTGCCTAGTGAAAGTTTAGTTTTACGTTAACGCGATAGACACGTTTATGACGTTCGACAAGCTCCAAGCTCTTAACCAATCAGAGAGCCAAACGCGGTAAACTTTTCGATCACGTTAGTGTAAAAACAACTCGAACTCAGTGCACTGCATACATTTTGTTGGTAGGGGCGACTGGCCGCGCCGCCGTGGTGTCTTGTTAAAATATAGCCCAGAAGCGAGGGCTTGCGCGAGGCCCCTTTAAGTGCGAGGCCATGGACTAAGGCCCACCATCAACCCACATCTACCTACGCCACTGTATACTTCATCGCTGCATTCGCGAAGGCCGCGGCTTTTGAAATTACGGAGCAAACACAGCCATTCCGACGTACAAACTCGCATTGTTCACCACACCGTGTCACCCGACCACGTTTATTTCGCGCACTGTACTTATTTGACGAGATTTCATTATGTGCGCTAGCTTTTCAACCGTACCTCCCTCGGTGGAAACTAAGAGAAGGGCTGTACGGTATGTTGTATGATTAGTTTTAAATTGTATTGCCCCAATTTTCGCCGTATCTCGGATGAAAATTGAGAGATTATGACTTACGTCGCGTGTATTATGTAAAAACAATTTTGGGAACGTGCCGTGTTGGGAATATTAGGTATATGATTGTTTGTCTGGAAGCAAAAAAACTGGTGAAGTGCAAGTCGGCCTCACGCTGTGAGGGTTCCGGACCAACTTACCTATGTAAATACACTCTCACCAGGTCATAGGTCCACCTTGTGGGAAGCATTGCAACGCTATGTGATTAAGGTGTATGTTTGAGTTTATTTCATCTAGGTGTTCAATTCCTGAATGGAGTCTCGATGATTTTTCCGAATCGCAAATAGTTTATTTTTGTGCCGTATCAATAAATCTCAGTTTTCAAATTTATTCCTATAACCTGTTCTGTAAGAGTTTATGCCTTTCAGGAATGTGGGTCAACGGGGCGGGACATAGATGGGCGTATATTTTTTTTTTCCTTAACATAGAAGTTAGATTTTTTTACAGCTTCAAGGGACCGCAGCTTTGAGTATATCTAAACTAATATTGTAAAGAGATAGTTTGTTTTTTTGTTTGTAGGTAATCTCTGAAAGACTGGTTTATTTTTTTTTTGGTGGGAAAATCATCAATGACAGCCCCGGCTCTTAGGCGGGGCGGGAGATAGTGTCAGACTCTTACTGACTTAAAACCCACCCCGTTCCTTCAAGCCTCATACGGGGGCTAGTCTGAAAGACTGGTCCGATTGCTAAAATTTTTCACCGTTAGAAAGCTGCTTTATTTCTGAGTGACATAGGCTATATTTTAAGCACACGGGCGAAGTTGTGGGCAAAAGCTAATGGTTTATAATATCAACACGATACCTCCACGCTCGTAGGAAGAAAAGGTCATTGTACAATAATGGGACAGTACAGGCTAGTAGTAACGATTGTTAGTCGTTAAGTCGTTTTATTCCTACTAATGTCTTTAACATCGGACAGTTAGATTAGTGTGCCTTAAGGGGCCGGCGACGGATGAATTTCCATACAAACGTAATACCACGCTTATTTGCAGTTGGAGCATATTTCCAACATATTATGATGATATTCGGTTATAGACAATATTTATCTAGGTTCCTACGTCGAGAATATTAGAAATATTGTTATTTTTAATACAGGAAATGCCAAATGGCATGTTTTGCAATTTACGCTGTAAAAAAGTGCGAAATACAATTCGCTTAAATTTCTTTTTGTTTTTTAAAAAAAGAAAGACGTAGGAACCTAGATAAATATTGTCTATAACCAAATATCATCATAATATATTGGAAATATGCTCCAACTGCAAATGAGCGTGGTATTACGTTTGTATGGAAATTCATCCGTCGCCGGCCCCTTAACTTGGTCAAATAATGTTGAATAGACAGCAATTAGCGAACTGTCACTGAAATCTTATTCTGTCCAAAAGCAGTTACGACTTCGCGCCATTCGAAATAATTCTCGGAATAGAAACAAAATTCAATTAAGCAAAGAATGCCTTCTTTGACTTATCGTCCGTTTAATCTACAACAAAATCTTTGTGGAGGCATCGAATGTAAATAAAAAGTAGAATAAATAATATTAAAATGTTCAGAGGAAGTCGGCTGAGTGAAAAGAGAATCCCGTCTGTCATTACTTGTCATTGGCCGCTCGTGTGTGCAAAGATACGGCGATTTCCATGCGACTTGTGCTCGAAATATCGCATGAATCGTACGGTGATAACAATAAATTGATACTCAGGGGAAACGTATGATGTTTTTATTCAGAGTTTTCGTGTTGTTTTTTTTGTTTACAGTGTTTAATGAAGATTTTCTTTTTGTTGTTATTCCGCTTCGTCCAAGTGCAGACTTCCTCCGGATGGTCCGCATAATGGTGACATGCGTGCGTTTTTTTCTGCCGGATCCGTAACAGGACTTCCCGAAACACTTATGTCCGGAAAGGACTTGTGTCGGACAGAAAGTGATGACGTTGTGGCGCTTTGTCACTACTCCTTAAAGAAGCGACATAGCGCCTCGATTGTGGTGAACCTAAAAGGTATGAGGTATGGGATATGGCCAAAGTTACGCACACGGGATCACACTCAAGTACTATTAATATTGATATTGAATGTGGGTATACATTCAAAAAAAAAAAAAAAACTTGAAGTGAAGTAATGTAACCCTTAATACATCCATAAATTGTGATAACACTCTTGGTTTTTAAGTACGAGTAGTATCACAGTTGGTTGCTTAAAAAATAATTATCTACGAAATTTCTCACGGTCTATAATATGTTGGTACTTCATAATACAACAACAAAATATATTGTGCAAAAATGATACAAACTATTTTATCAATTCAACTCTACACGAAGTACTTCTGATAAGAGCCTGTAAGTAACAGCGTGGAAGAAAGAGTGAAAGTAACAAAAACACCAAAGAAAACGGCAACAAAATAAATATGCGCAGTGAAACCATTTTTATCGCAATCATCAAGGCGTCAATAACTTCGCTGAAAGGGGGAGAGAAGTGGGAAAAGGCTTGAGAAAAAAAAAACAGCAAATAGATCCTTCGTGTGCACCCAACTATAACAATGACGTGTCGGCATCAAATGCTAATAGAGAGGGAAGTGTACCATCACGAGACGTTTCATTTCCACAGCCATCGCGCCTCGAATTGAATAAATTTGAATTTGGGAACAAGCACCTCTAGTGGGTTGAAAGGGGTGGTAACCGTCAAAAAAAGGGGGAACGCAATCGAAATATTGTTTGTTCATTATTACAATACTCTACGCTCGCTATGGTGGGGTTGACGAACACGTACAGTCAGCTAAAGAGATAAGTATGCAATAACTTCGACAACTTTTAAACCCAAGTTAACGTGTGCTGAAAAGTTTTACGTCCGTCTGGCACGCTAAAAAAGAATGCCGTCAGCATAGTGCACGTTAGTTAATCACCTGCACATCTAACATTTTTGTTGACTGTACGAATGTGTACGAATGGGAGTTTAAAAGTTCGAGTAATAAAATACGTGTTTATTGAAATATACGAGTGGGGCTGATGGTACTCGCACAGCTGGAATGGCTTAAGCATTCCGACAAAGTTATTAAATTATTTCGCCATAAATTAATCCAATATTTTAGCATAACGTTATTCTAATGCTGTAATAAAAATATTTGTTACATAAATGTGAGGAACTCCCACCCATTTATAACAAATTGTATCCGTAGAGAAATGATAGGAATTCAGCATAATTGAAAATGCCTCTCGGGAAAACATCTGTATTTTCCTTATACGTAACAAGTTCTTGTGATTATCGGAAATACTCGTAAATAAGTGTATCTTCATTACGGAACATGAGTGAAACTCGTCGATTCTCATAATAAATTTGTCGTCTTATAAGAGGAATACAAAAGGCAAACGTAGCCCAATAAAGGTGTGCTTAGTTCGCGAAAAAAATATGCCATTTTTATTTTATAAGCAATTCGTATAAATATCTGTGTGTGGGGTGTAAGAGTGCTCCGCCAATACCGACGTACTCAGTCGATGGAGCAATTTCATCGCAAATTGAAACGTCGTACCTGCTCAGTATATTATGTTGTTCCTTTTGTTGCTCTTTGAGGCGAGAAGAACTGCGAATAATACAATAAATAGCGATATTACTCGCGACAAACTTGGAGGGTGGGTGGGATTATTTTCAGGGGAATATGCGACTCAGTCAACATGGTGACGCGACGCGAAACGAAATATAATTTTATATTTTTTCTTGTCTGTCTGTCGACAATTTGTTTGATTGCCGCGGGCTGGATTAGGTTGTGTTTGATTAAAATAAAATTGTGGGTTTCTTTTACTGGGGATCAAAAATGTTGCTGTTGCTGATTATTCATTGAAGCTGTATTTGGATAATAGATATACATTATCAATCGATGTTTCAAAAACATGGCATCTGTTTGCGAGAAATCCAAAAACTACTGAACGAATTTTTGTGCAATTTTCACAGAGTGATTGATGAGAAAGAGTTGGGTGTACCATGAATGCATATTGTAGTTAAGAACAGAGGACTTTCTGAGAACCGTTCAAAGCTGGGGTGGGTTAGGCGCCAGTTATCAATACGATAAAAATATAATAGTGGTGCTATTTTCACTTGTTTAGTTAGAAAACCTTATTCTTTCAAATACTTGCGCAAACCACAATTTACGTTTACTATCTACGTTACACTTCGTCATAAAGCAGTAACTCGAGATACAAAGATACGATACTCCCTCGCTAACTGCTCATCAATTTGTTTACATTCATTTGCACCAATGAGCGGCACGATCTCGGCTAAGATATGGCGTTTGTCTGTTTGTTTGACAACAGGGCCGGCATTGTGTCCGCTCAGTTGGAATTTCGCAGAGATGCCAGTCGCGACAAACGGAACTAAGGATTGAAATACACACAGGTTGTCAACATGATAACTGTGAATGTGCACTTGATGACACGCTGGGTCCCCAGCATCACTGTTGACTGATCATTTTACCACGACATCATGAGCTTCCACTGTGCTCGCACGTGATACCCCGGCAACCCTATTTGCGTAGACATTTAATTTTTTATACGCCGGCGAGCGAGCGAACCTCTCATTGTCTTTCTATTGTGTCTCTAATTACGGTATTCGAAAGGTTAATGAAACCTAAGTAGCACTGGGCTGGGCACAAGACGGCGAGCAATGGGTAGCTCGCCGTCCAGCCATCCGGTAACCGTCCGGATCGAGCTCGAGTCGTCAACGGCGCGTAACACTACGCGCCTCATAGATATACATATATGTTTCATTATTTTAGCATTGCCATAATATACCTAACGCAACAATGCCGTTAGTCGTTTGGGTACACTTCGACAGCGATGCGGACGATTTTTTAATTTTTTTATTATTATTGACAGGCTTGCCTTTGACCACCATCTCACCTGATGGTAAGCGATGATGTGGTCGACGATGGAGCACGCTTGCCTAGAAGTAACCTATTCACTCTCGACTTAAAGACTCCAAGTTGTAGCTATCAGGAAACATAGACTGCGGCAGTGAATTCCACTCCTCCTTTTGACGACATATTTAATATTTTAGTTAGGAGTTTTTGCCTGAAGTGTAAATGTGGTTTAGTTAGGTACAATGCGTTCCAAATGAGAATAGGATCGCCCGCCATGTTGTGACGTCACGATTTACTGTCAAATCGAGGAAATAAATTTTTAAATATTAATTAATTTACGAAAAATTTAATTTATTTATGAACTGTGAACGAAAAAAGTTTAATCAGAATCCAGTTCTTCAATTTTACTCATCTCTGAGTTCTTCAATTTTGCCAAAATAACTTCGATTTGACAGTACGACGAGACGTCAAAACATAGGAATCGGTCCTATTCTCATTTGGAACGCGTAGTAAGTGGTTCCATTTTTCTTGTTTTAGGGTATGTATATGTAACTAGGTATACGGTCTATAACATTTCGGAAAACAGCAAAAATAATCAATAAACCAGTACAAGGCGATTTGATGAAGACGACACTGACCTACTAATCAAGCTACCAAAATATTGTTTGTTTTCAAAATAAACAGCAATGTTTAGACAAACAATTAACCGTCAAAGTTTGAACAATAACTCACTAATATCAAACAGGTAAATATGCAGCCAAAATCAAACAATAATAAACACAAACGTCAACAACTTCTGACATAACACACCTGTCAAACAGTGTCAGAAAACATCATTAGTTTGATATTTGTTTGTTACTAGCTTAGCTACTGTTACCGGCTTCGCTCGCGTTAAAGTAGGAAATTGATCCAACGGAACATATCCCCGGGATGAAAGTATGTTATGTGCTATTCTAGGACATGGTATACTCGCTTGCCAAATTTCATTCAAATCTGTTCAGCCGTCGAGCGAAGTAAAAAACTTCACACAAACACTCAAAAACTTTTAATATTTTTTGCCTTTATAATAATAATAAATAATGTTTGTCCTGTATCTTTTTTGTTCATGCGGTGTACAATAAAGAATATAATAAATAAATAAATAAATAAATAAATAATATTAGTTTGAAAAAGATGCCATGCCGTATTAAGTCTTATAACATTAGTATAAATGAAAATTAAATAAATAATAATCAAACATTCGCTCGCCAACCTAAGCCACTGTATGTCACATACCTACACACAAAACGCGTGAGAAAATTAACTGACAAGTATATCGTGATTGTGTCAACGCTTTCCATTTCATCTGACTGTATGACACGGGTGCTCCTACAGCGCCGGATTTAGACATCAGCGACCCATAGGCAGAGAATGTGGTCATGAGCAGGCAGAGCATGTGGTCATGAGCAGGCAGAGCATGTGGTGGAGGCCGTGGCAATATTGCCAGCAAAATTCCCATTTCGGGCAATATTGCCAGCAAAATTCCCATTTCGGGCAATATTGCCAGCAAAATTCCCATTTCGGGCAATATTGCCAGCAAAATTCCCATTTCGGGCAATATTGCCAGCAAAATTCCCATTTCGGGCAATATTGCCGGCAACCGCACATCTCTAGTGACACGCTTTTTTCCGCTGTTGCTATTGGTCTAACGCGGCGGCACGGTAGAATGCGCGAAAGACGCCATTTGTGTTCATATTTCGTGCTGTTTGATCTCGCAGATTTTTAAATGTTTACTTTTCCCACTCAAAGAAAAAAAATAGTTTTTCGTCTATTTGTAACAAAACTCAGTATTTTTTTGTTTCTACTGAGCCTTTATCGCTTTAATTTAATTTTTTTGTTGGCGGCCCATAGGCTACTGCCTATGTTGCCTATGCTTAAATCCGGCACTGTGCTCCCATTCCGTGTTGCCAGTGTGTCTGTGACACATTGCGCAAATAGGTTAGGTACCTTCCCACCATCTGATTGGCGTGATGTCCCGGTCTATAGTCAAATGGGCAAATCGAATTATTACCCCGAGATTTGATTGTGCGACGTCGTATCTCTTTGACTTTAATATATGATATACGGCTTTATGTATCTGTAATATTGTAAGCGTATAATCCAGTGGAGTGAAACTTTGGAGATAATAGGATCATAGTGCGATGTATCTGAAGTTGTAAGTGGATTTATTTGTACGTAATTTTATTGTGCGCTTCGATGGCGTGAATATGTAAGAGATACTTGAGAAAATGAACGTTCAGATTATGTTGTAGACCCTTAGATTGTCGTTCAGGGGCCTTTGCATCACGTTTTAAAATTTTAAGCGTGTTAGCGAGAAACAGGGATAGAGATATATAGGGTGTACAGTTCAGAATAGGTCGTCGAATGGATCGTATTAAGAGCTCGTGGTAGGACGTTAGTTTCTAGAAGGCTATCTAATTTTTTACTAGCAAAACTTATGGGGATCTGTGTGATTGAAAATTATTACATAAATTCATGCCTTTTTGCCATCGATCGTGGTCGGCAGAAAGCTGCAAAACGTCACCGGGTACGACATTTTTTTATTTTACTAGTTGTGCAAACGTTGTTCTATCATATAATTTATCAAAGACAAAAATGGGGGCTGTGGTAGGAGGGTAAAAAAATACTTTGTGACCTATTCTTAGATCTACCAAATGTATACAAAATATTTCATAAAAAATCGTTCAAGCCGTTTTGGAGGAGAGTTCGATAACAAACTCTGTGGCATAAGATTTTTATATTTTCTGACTTGAGAGTAAGCTTACTTACAAGAAAACTGAGGAGATTTAGGTTTAATTTTAGCAGAAACTTACCAATAAAATTAAAATACAGAGTTTAAAATAAGATCTCGACTTTATTGCATAATTATTATCAATCAACGAAAAATAAGCTCAACTCTCAAAACATTTAGTCACCCATCATTTTGTTTGATTATTTAAATACCGTACCGGCCCAGTCGTCCATACCGGTCGGCGGCTCAATATGAAGTGTCAATATTTGGTGTCGCCAACGATGCGAGCCGAGTCTGTCGAATCGATTCGCATCCAATAATGCCAGGTATCGAGTGGAGCTTAATTTCGGATCGAGTTGTCGACGGACCGTCGAGTAGACTAGAGATGCGACGAGCGAGTTAACAATATGCTTTAATAGATGACAGGTAGTGTTGTGCGTGATCCTGGGATGTAGATCCAAGGCCTGCGGGGTTACTATGACGTTCAAAGTAAGATTGTGTTAATCTTGTTTCAGTGTTGGTAAGAGATGGCGCTAGACAACCTGTATAGCTCTGTCTCTTACTCACCCTGAAACAAGATTAAAACAATCTTACTTTGAACGTCATGGTCTAGGTTCTAGGGTATACATGCTGCAAGTTCAATGGGATTAGTATTAAAAGAGTGTTAAGAACTGACTGGCCTATTGGTCTAGTGGTTAGTGGCCTTGTCTGTTATGCTGGAGATCTTGATTCGATCCCACCCATGACAAACTTTTGTGTGATGAGCGCGATCATTTGTTCTATGTCTGGGTGTACTGTATCTATAACATGTAGGGTATGTACTTAGAACTATATTAGTATGTTTATCAGTAGTCTAATATTCATAGCATAAGCTCTGCTTAGTTTGGGAGTAGATAGAGCTATATGATAGTTGGAGTATTATAAAAAAGAGAGGGGAAATGTTAAACATTTATTAATAAAGGAAAATATAATGCGATCGTTTTGAGAAATGTACCCAAATATTGTAGTAAAGATTGGTTGAAGTGGTCGGTTAAGTAACAGAGGGACATTCCACGGATAACTGTTCCAATTAATGTAGATAACTACCACGAAAAACCCCGTGATTCACTGGTTTTCTTATCTAAAAACGTGTTGTGGGTAATTTATTTGCCACATAAGGAACGTTGCCTTTAAAACCTTTCTGGGGCATTTCCACCCATTTTAAAATAAGCATCAACATAAATGTAAGTCTCAACGCTCGTCTCAGCTCAACACACCAACCAATCAACAAATATGCGAGCTAAAAATATTCACTGGACGTCCCTTTAAAAAACGGACCAAATAAATTTACGAATGAACAGTTTGATAGAATCGCTGTCAATTTACTTCCAAGCTAACAGTAACAGCTTTTACGGATAGTCCAGTTTAACTTGGCCCGCGGATATAAGTGAAACTAAAAAAAATGTACCGGATTTGACAGTTTAATGACATTTGCCTTGACAAGCAGCGCCACGACTAAGTGTCAAGTGTTAATGGACACTGTTTATTGTTTGCGTTGCTCTCCAGTGTCAAATGTGAATTAAATTCGCTAAAAGGTGTTCAAATGTACAGTTTGGGAGAGAAGATGGAAATAAATTCATGAATTTTGTTTGTTATTGACACAAACCAGTTGAGGGCGCGGATTAGTTGATTTTAAGCTCCAGGAGCGGCTCAAAGATATTTCGATGGCGGGTCTCGTTGAGTCGAGCAACAGATTTGAAAGTCTTGACTCTTAACAATTGTATTTACATATTTTGCCGACGAAGCTTTCGTAACTCATAAAGAATATAGATTTTAGAATTAATTTTGGTTTCAACGCCAACTGTTTACTGTATATTAATTTGACACAGTACAAATTTTAACCGAATTGTATCCTCTTAAATACCCAACGATTTATGCGATTAAAAGTTCCCGTTCCCAAAAATTTTAGCACCGCAAAATTTTTAATTTAGAAACTATCTCGAATACACAATTTTGTACTTTCACCGCGACCGTGCGTTTTCAATTGTTATTTTTTCGTGACAAACTCCTGAGAGGCGCACAGGGCACATCCTTTTAATTAAAAGTATTAAAACTGTGTCCAGGGAATTCTCACTGGCGTTCACAAATTAATTCGTTTTGTTTTTAGTTTCTCGTTATATTTACTCAGCTTATGCTCCATGGCGTTTGTGCAAACGTTCTCACACACACAATGCTTGTTGGTTTTATTTTCAAGAAAGTGAATTTTCTCATGGTTGAGACCACAATGATCGGAGACATTTATGTAGAAAACATAATGACAAGTGGTATTGTCACTTGTGATGCTTACATTTTGACAAGTACCTACTTATTGTGTGCAAATTTTTGAGACGCACATTTCGTGACTGACGTCATTTTCGGTAGAAATTTCAGCAATCATAGAAATATATTTTTATTATTCCGTTTTCGGTCTTTAAACTTTAATTCCTTTAGTGAATATATTTTTTTTTTATAGAAGCATTTATTAAAAAAAACAATTCGTGTTTAAAACGGAAGATAAATTCGGCAGCAGCGGAATGGAATACAATAATTGCGTCATATAATTCCGTGACAAGAACATAAAACGCGTGACGCCAGTTTAATATGCGTGAAAAATTTTGTAAACGCGCGCGTTTCAATAACCGCACTGGACGCATTTTGGTAACGTTTTATTACCATTATGTGAATATTACTGGAAAATAATATTAACGTTTGCTGTTACTGTTATCCTACTAATATTATAAACGTGAAAGTTTGAATGTATGGACGTATGGGTGATGTATGGGTCTATGGATGTAAGGGTGTTTGTTACTCTTTCGCGTTTTTTTTCAACTTCTGAATGGATTTAGATGAAACTTGGTACACGGACACATGTCCTGAAATAGCACGTAGGATACTTTTTATCCCGGGAACATGTTCATTCAGGATAATTTTTTACTATCATGTGGGCGACGCCGCTGGCAGTAGCTAATCTACACTATACAATATTATAAAGAAGTAAAGTTTGTTTTTTGTTTGTGTATTCTTTGAAAATATTGGTCCGATTACCTACTGAATTTTTTTCACCGATAGAAAGCTGCTTTATTCCTGAGTGACATAGGCTGTATTTTATGAACGTGGGTGAAGCCTCGGGCAAAAGTTAGTACATATATAATACAATGCATTATACCGATAGTTAAAAAAATATTCTAAATTCAACATCAGCGAAAAACTAAGTAATGAATTTTGTATGAAGAAAAAGTATTGGTAATATTTGAAGTAGAAAAAAAAGCTGCAACTCCGAGGCTCAGCAGTAGACTATAAGTAGCCTTGTAATTATGTTTTTATTGTTAAAAAGTCCCCTAATAATATTAAATCGATACTTTTTATATGGTTCTTTTATTAGTAAACAATGATCAAGATCCCTTAATCAACCTTGATTATTGAACCAGTGTTGACTACACCAGATTTCATTTTACCCTAATAATTACACAAGTCGTTTGACTTCTACAGATTACAAATGTCTATTGTTTTAACGACGTCACTTTCAACAAAGCTCATTAAACCATGGAACAGAAAGCATATTCCATCTATACTCCATCTGTTTAGGTAAGTAATAAACTAAATGTAAACAATCTTAACATGTCTTTTATGTAAAAAATTGTTTAAAATTTTTATCAAAAAATGTTTACAATTAGGTTTTTCTATTCACCTAAAGCGATGTATGGTAATTAACTAAATTCAAATAATCTTTATATGTCTTTTATAAGATATTTTTAATTAAAAGACAAATATCAAGATTGTTTAAGTTTAGTAACTGCCTAAACAGATGGAATATAGGTATACCTACGTACACCCCACTAAAGTACTACATGTATCGCTACAATGCCCGCGGGATTCGCTCGGGATCTTCGTATCCAGGTGTCGGACATAAGTTCATTATTGATCTCCAGTCTTCCGTACACATTTGAAGGGTATTATGGCCCATCAAATTATTGTTTTGTCCGACTGTTATTGTTCGATCGTTGTGTATTGCTTTGGTATTTGGTCTTAATTAATATTATGTTTGTTTTGTCCTTATAGTTTGTAGACTTTGGTAATGTGAGCTGAAATTTGCTCGGAGGCATCATCTATATTAAAAGGAGAAACTGACTAACGTGATATCTGATATACTCGTATCAACGCAAAGCCGAAATTACCGGGACTAGGAGCGTGCCATTTTGCACAAGGCTTACTTTCATGACGCATTAAGAGAAGATTCTCCAAAATTCGTATCCTAAAGACATGAAACGGTTCAAGCTTTGTATGGAGAACGGTACTTATCCGCGGACGACGCCGTTGGCAGAAGCACTAACTTTTACCAGCGGACTATAGGATACACTAGTATTAGATAAAGGTGAAACTGACTGACTGACATAACAACGCACAGCCAAAACTACTGGGACTAGGAGCGTGAAATTTTGCACAAGTTTTGCACAAGTTTTGCACAAGTTTTGCACAAGTTTTTTTTATCACGTAAGCGAGCACTAAGAAGGTATTTTCCGAAATTCAACCCCTAAGCGGATAAAACGGGGGTCTAAAGTTTTATGGAGAAACTTACATTCACGCGGGCGAAGTCACTGGCAGAAGCCTATAATATAAAAGGTGAATATGACTGACTGACATATCAACACACAGGTGAAACTACAGGACCCAGAAGCGTGAAATTTTGCAAAAGATTTCCTTTTATGACGTAGACCAGCACTAAGAGAAGATTTTTCAAAATTCATTCTCTATGGGAATGAAACGTGGGTCCAAAGTTTGTATGGAGAATCCTATCTTCACGTGGGCGAAGCCGCTGGCAGAAGCTAGTCACGAGATATGTCAGCAAATACCTGTGTTGAAAATGTTAGACATTCGAAAATTAATTCAGCTCTGCTTCATAAAGAAACGATTTTAAACAGACGACAGAATCATCTAATTATTTCCAGGCATTTAAAGACATACCTTTGAAATAAATGCTATTTTCAGATGTTGCTGTACAAGTTGAGATTATATCAATTTGAAGATCGTCTATCTATACTAGTCTATACTAATATTATAAAAAGGTAAAGTTTTTTGTTTGTTTGTAGGAGGTAATCTGAAAGTACTGGTCTGATTGCTGAAATTATTTCACCGATAGAAAGCTGCTTTATTCTTGAGTGACATAGGCTATTTTTATGTACGCGGGTAAAGCCGCGGGCAAAAGCTAGTATTTAACTCTTCGAATGCCGTAATTAGAGACACAATAGAAAGACAATGGCTTATGTCGAACTGTGTAACTTAAGACATTCAAAAGGTTAAATATTTAGGTAACGAAATAGAGCTAATAGTAATGTCAGGCAACTGCTACGTAGTTGTTTGGCATTATGCTGAACTGGACTTATTTAACGGAGCCGTGAGGCACTCAACGTGGTTGTTTTTTTTTTTTAGTTTCTATGTACGTGTTACTTCATTGTATGTGTCTGTGTGCTAAAAAAACATGTTTTCCTTCTTTCTTTCTTAATGTTTTATTTGAAATTCTTCTTAAATATAATCTTATTTTGCCGTCTTTTTGGTCCGAAGTATATACCTCATCATTGACATACATATATTAAATCTTTAGGTACAAGTTCCTCACTGTTAGAGACGTAACAATTACAACCTTAAATACCAATTTAATATTAATTACATTTCCAAGGTAAGTAAGGGTTGAGGCCCTTTGAATATTTCAGCTGTTTCAGGTAAATATATTTATCTTGAAACAGATAGCGATGTGGCCGACAGTATTGAGATATGCACAGAAATGCGGGTCGGTCCTCTACATCGACATTACCTTGGATTGTTTCGTTTGTCAGGTTTAGGTAGCGTTTGTTAAGTAAGGGTTACCGGAATGATGGAAATTGCCTCAAAAAATATGGACGGATACCGTTTGATTTGGGTATGACCCGAGTTGTCCAGTAAAGGGAAAATAATATTTTGACCTAAATTCAAAATCAAATTATAATATAGGAGACACATGGAATGGGTGTGATGTAGTGAGACAGGGGTAATCACTGAAATGGCGACTTTTACAGAAGTATACGAGAAGAATGAACACAAAAATAAATTGGGATAAAAAACAAAATTATGACGCAAAAAGCAGAATATCATGAAGTAATATTTATTTATAAATTTAGATTATTTCTTTCTTTTTTAAATTATTTAGGTACCTAATCTACTTAATGATACTTGATTCTACCAATATCTATTATTTATTTACTGTACACACTTACCACAGTATGATCTTTTTAACCGACTTCTAAAAAAGGAGGAGGTTCTCAATTCGGATGTTTGTATTTTTTTTTTTCTATATGTTCGCGCATAACTTCGTCACTTGCCAACCGATTTGAAAAATTCTTTTTTTGTCGGAAAGGGTATACTTCCCAAATGGTCCCATAGTCACCAAGTTGGGATCTGATGGTGGAATCTTGGCGAAATCGGGGAAACTCCTCAAATATTATAGGCAACCATATAGTTCTTTTGATATTTTCATCAAAGACTACTACGACTAAGAGATTTTAAGCATTTATAGTCAAAATATGAAATTTGATGAAGTGGAACTGGTGAAGAAGATCAGAATTGGCCAACGGAAGTTCATACTCACACAGATCTCCCAATGAACATAGTTACAAATAAATGAATAGTTCTGAATAGGTGTGTTGAAAATGATATCATCGATGTGTGATGATGATGGAGCCGGAAGATAGGCACCGGAACTTCATAATAAAACAATGTATCCTAGCAGGGTTTGAGTTAATTGGAATTGTCATGAGAAAAAGGTACTCTGGCTGTAAGTGTATTACAACTAAAAAGTGTGAAATAAAAAAATTTTTACAAAAAAAAAAAAATAACCGACGTAATAAAAAAACACTAAAACTATCAAAATAACTTTAATTTCGGAAGTCGGTGTTAAATAACGAAGAGGCAAAACTATTATAGAAACACCGACTTCCGAAATTAAAGTTATTTTGATAGTTTTAGTGTTTTTTTTAGTAAGTCGGTTATTTTTTTTTTTGTTAAAAGTTTTTTAACCATAAGATTGACTGGTAGAGAACGTCTTGTTGAATTAAATCTGCTTATGTACCACTACTGAAAATAGTTTAAAAGATACTTTAGAAGTGAACAATAACCAAGAATGCAGAAATTCGCAGCAATGACAATACGGCAATTAAAACCATGGTGACCATCTATCGAAAGCTAACGAACGTGATGAATTCTAAGTATTAATTTATACTATTCTAAAATTCATTACCACCTATATACGGAAAAGGAAAACTTATTAAGGAAAGGTGCACGTTTAATGATAAATACGAAACGTGAGCTCCTTGTGTGCCGGTGATCGGTTGTACCAACTGTCACGTTTAGAATCTATTTACTGGTGAAACGGATATTTTGAATGTTGAGTTTGACGTAGTGGATCAATTGATAGTAGAGACTGCGTTTAGTGTAAACCCTAATGATTGTTATGAGGAAGTGCGAGAGCTAGAAGAAAATAGGCAAGTTGTTAAAAATAACAGTAGCAGATCTGCTAATGAAAGTAACAAAGAATCATGAACACGCAATGAGATTGATAACTGATGAATAAACGTCATTTTCTGGATACAAATGTGAGTCAATATACCACTGAATAAATAGAACAGAATGAACTTGTACACGAACATAGTATCAAAACTTTTTACACTAACTTGAAAGAAACAAGAAAAAAAAAGAGAGAGAGAGTATTGAAAGATACGTAGTATCTATAGAATCAAAAGAGAAGTAACGAGCAGTGATACATGTATCTAATAAATACGAATAAAATAACTATTACTTTAATTTCAACGACAGACAGTTATAAACGGAGAATAGATGCGACGGTTATTTTAAAGCAACAATACTAGTTGAACAGTTCATTGAGCCCTACATCTTCCTTATACTGTCCTTGGAAATGTAACGAACACGGAACATAACAATGCCTTATCAACAGCACACCGGTCTAAGTTCTAAGTGTGTCACAGAAATGTAACGCGATAGTACCCTAGCGATCCCTCGGCGGACCCATAGACAATCGGACGCAAAACAATGAAGAACGTGACATACACACAAAGGTACACTGCTTCGACGACCATGGATTTGTGAGTAATGGAGTGATCATGTTCAACAGAGTCTATTTGAAGCTGCTATGAGAATTGTTTTCGATAAATAGCTGAAAAAAGAGAAATCTTTCAAGAAAACTGGTAATAGATAATAGCAAATATAACGTGCCGTGTGCTCAATTGTGCCTAAGGAACCTTTACAATCCACCAATCTGCACTGGTCAGGCGTGGTGCATTGCGGAGAGAGAAGACCTGAGTCACAGCAGTGTGAACATTACAAGGATATTCTTATGCTTGAACAAACTGAGAGTAAAGCAAGTAAAGCACTCAATATTTGTGTTGCCGTTCATTACAAAAACTATTAATAAGAAAGTCAAAAAAGTTGTCTTGGATGTTGGATGTTTCTATTTCAGAATACATCTTTGACAACAGATAATAATGCGTACCTATTATTATCTCTCCATTCCTTCCTACTCCGTGTCCGAGACATATCAACGGCTTCAAGGCGCGAAGTCAGCATAACAGATGCATTGTTGTCACATATATGTTACACCAACGTAGGGCTGGCACAGGGCGGTTATGAGATTCGTATCAGTGTCGCTCAAACTTTAGTTTTCAATTAAATTTTGAGACGTGAAACGTTCGTTGTGACTTTGACATTGATATGAAGTACGGAGATATTATAATCAGAAGTTTACGAATGATGTCACTTTACTCGATATACGTGTCGGAAAAGGTACGGGTAATGTGCAAAATTTACGTAAGTAGGAAAGTATGGCAATGAGCTGTTGCAAGTGTCCACGTTTTGCTAAAAGGTATTTAGCGTATTTGCTCTAAATTACATTGTTGTACCATATTATGTGACATTCGTTTAGGGTTGTCTCATGCAAGTTGGGTTTTTGAGATGACCGAGAAATTTTGGAGACGATTATGAACTTCCGAAATGCTTTGATAGCAGCCTGCGTTTTTTGTTAATTTTGGTAATTAATAAAAACACTAAATGGAACGAATAACAATAGTGATCAACAAAAGTAATATTGTTAATACTAAAAACTAAATCGAGCGCACTGTGTTTAAAATATCCACTCAAAAAGTTTCTAATGTGAACACCGAAATGTTAACAAAATATTGCTTATCAGCCCTGTGACCCACACTTGAACAGTCTTCGTATATTTATAGCACACTCACACATCTTTCCTGTCAACGCGAACATATCCTGTGTGCTATACCACATTAGTTAAACATACACACACACGACATTCCAGCTACATATTTAACTCACACACACAAAACATTTCAAACCACAAATGTGTGCAGGATTGATAATAAAGTAGCAGCTGTTTCGTGAAATCGGTGAATTATGTAAATGGCTGGGGATTTTTTTTTTGGTTACGTTTTTATTGGCAACGGACATGGGCGGGTTGTGGATTTAATTGCGCATTTTGTAATTAATTTTATTATGGTATATATGTCGGGGAAAGGTTTCGAAGGGACGACTAGCCTCATTACATGTCACACAAGGGACAGTGAAAAATAAAACGTGATTAGAATTCGACTAATGAAAAGGTTTATTTTACATAATTATTTTTTTCTCATAAGATAAAATATCCTATGTAAAATAATAGAGCTACATCTGCTTGTTAGGCAGAAGTCATAATTATGACATTATTATTATGCTCAGTCTTTGGCCGTTTGGGATTGAAACACTATTAATATATTATTGTTTATTATATTATAGTTATATATTAGTGTAATTAGTATAAAAATACTTATTATAAGGAAGTATGTAAATAGAGATACTCATCAATAAACTAAATTTTTGTACCGTTAATTTACTAAACGTCTAAATTCTATTATTAACCGCGACATATATCTGTAAGTAGAACAATAGCTACCATTTAGTGGCAGCAGTGTCGCATAGGTGCTAACATTCTTGAAATGCGACGCCCGGCGATATATTATATGGGCTCCACACGTTACACTAAATGTATGTATAATAAATATTTCAATTTTGCCACACATTTGGTTTAGATAATACTCGTATAATTAAAGTAACTAGGCAATTAGTTTAATAATTATTGTGTATTAATTATTTTATAACAAATAGCAAGAATAAGAGGCATCTAAATTAGCTCATAATAATGCCATACAGTTTATAGGTATTGCTACAATTAATTTGTATTTATAGGTGTAGTATACTAGCTGTGTCCCGCGACTTCATCCACCTGACCTGAAAGTAGTACTTTCCACCATTAAGAGAAAAGGAATGGTCTTTAAAGGTACAAAATTACTGAGTTTTTAATTTTCCAATTTTGAATGAAGTGGTAATCCAGTACCTACGCAGGCCCAATGCGGGTAAATGATAAATGATATTTATTTTGCAAATAGGTTTTAAAAACACTTTTATACGTCAATTTTCTTTCAGTCAGTTAACACTAGATGAGGCTGGTGTTTCCCCGCTGACTACGCTTAGAAGAAATATCGAAACAATCTCTGGGGTCCAAGTCTTTTTAAATTTAAAAAAGATCAAATTAAATGAGAACCATGCAGATTAGTGTCTCAGATGATCTTTTGAAGAAAGAACCATACAGATTTGAGTGGATCTGTCCAGTTAGTGCTAGCATTTTTAGTATTCATGTAGCAAAAGGGTAGATGGATTGTCACATATCTTTGAATATTTGAACGGATATTAGGCAGTGTTCAATGAGTAGATAAAGTCTGACTAATTACTAGTTAATTAGATAGTTAATAGGCTTCGTAATGGATGCAATAGGTACGTTGATTGGACAACGGTGTCAAGGAGTTTTACGAAAATATTAGAAGAAGTCTCGGAACGTTTTTGTGGTATTGTAGAAATCGTGCTATGGAGCATTTGTTTTTGCTATTGTGTAATTTTTAATTTTGACATTGTGAAATACTGGCAGTTCCCCCTGGTTTCACCGGCGTTTGTGGTTACTGTTCGGTCCCTTTTAGTCGTAGCGAGATGTTATTTTTTTTTCCTCGATGAATATCTTCTTCTTAGTGTTCGATGGCAAAACTTAATAAATTCCATGCCTGGTCCAGTATTCAGCCACGACAATGCCGTCCACTGATGGCGTCATTAGAACCCTACGTGAACAGGTTACAGTGAGCTGAGTGCGAGTTGTTTTTACGTTAACGCAATCGAAACGTTTGCCGCGTTTGGCTCTCTGATTGGTAAAGAGCTTGGAGCGGGCCAATCGGAGCGCCGAACGTCACAAACGTGTCGATTGCGTTAACGTAAAATAAACTCACACTAGGCACTCTGGGCACGTTACGCAGGATGGAAGGTGGGTCATGGTCTGTGGAGAGACGCCGCACAAATTGAAGGAAACTGAACACTCAAGAGGCTATCCAACACTGAGTTTAGCGTGTTCAAGTAAAAACACTCTTTAGCTTTATGATATTAGTATCTATAGGTTTATAATTAAGTTTTTCTGTGTTTTGACTAATCAACAGGAAGAAATGGTTACAGCAACATAACTTCAAATTACAGATGTATTTTTTTTTTTGTAAACAGAAAGAAGCATGTAACATGTATGGTATATTTTGGTTCCGTAAGTGACCGCTAGAGGCGCTGTAAAATTTGCCATACAAAATATTTACGTAGTCGGTATCGAGTATCGACAAATACTATTGCTTTAAACTCATGGTAGAGGTACTGGGGCCTTACCAAGACGTGAATGTCAGTCGTGCGAGTGGGAAAGAGGGATGCAGCTAAACAGCTCCATCGCTTTAACAATTCAGTTTAGGTCGTTAAATGAATCGTGTTAAGAGCTCGTAGTAGGGCTTCTGATTTTGATCTACCTCAGAGTGTCAATCACAATTTTTTTATAAGTGCTGTTTGGCAACTGAATTACTATAATTTTTTTACCACGAAGGGCTGCGAAATTGTTCGACCAGCTTATCGTGGTCCTGGCAATCAAATGGCACCTGAAGGAAGATGGGTTTTAGTCGGTAGACGTCTGACACTCTGTCTCGCTCCACCCAGAGCGGGAGAAGTTCTTTGATGATTACCCAATTAAAAAAAAACCCTTAATATAATTTAGTAACTGGTTGATTATGTATGACTATTTCACCTGACCAGAGAAACCTACATTACAATATGCGATATACTTTTCCATGTCCTGTGTTTCTTCTCAGGGTTCACCTGGGAAACACCGGCCTCATTTAGTTTAAACTGACGAAAAAATTTACGCATAGAAGTGTTTTTAAAAACGTACCTATTTGTAAAATAAATGTCATTTATCTTATAGAATACAATAAACTACGTAAACAAGTAATATTCTCTAATTAACCGGTGTAAAGTGCGTCGTGGGTAGCTTCAGCATCGGCAAAGACTCTCGTTACAGCCAATAGTCAATTAATTTGTGTACCAACCGCCATTTTGAATCGCGTACTTCGCGGCGATACCGCTGCGCTCTTCTCCGTAGGGCTGCCAACTGGTTTTCTTATTATTTTGATGGCTTTTGGGAGAGAGTAAATTGAGATGTGTATGTGCAGGTGTGGTCTGTTGACTTGATTGATTGATTGAGAAGGGAAGTTTTTTTTTATCTGCACAAATATGATAACGAGAGATGTGTTTTTGATGAACGCAATTTTGATATCCATCACGTTCGAGATAAAACACAAGGTTGCACCGCGATAAAACGCCCTACCTAATTGCGTCTGACATTTACCTAACAAAAGATAACCTAATAGCCCGTCCATTATATTAAAACGACATTATCATCCCATCGTATCGTTCTTCAAACACGATTGACCTCAAAACCAATACCGCAGTATTCTCGTCAAACGCGTCAAAAGCAAAATTAATCAAGCTCTCGACGCGGCGACTATAACAATAATTTATAACGTGTCACGTCAAGCAAGCTATACCTACTTGCATCGCCCCTCGAGCGTGCGAGGGAGGGAAACTTATGTATTGACGTGCAATATAACTTGGCGCTGTGTCCCGTGATTAATTTTGTTGGGTGACAGCCCTACGAGTTAGGATCGACAAGTCGCGCGCGCGAATCAGTCGCGGCTCGCGGTGTACCGCGGGACCGAAATCCTCGCCATTTGTATGTATCGTTTACGAGCTCGAAAGTTTGCGACAACGAAAGTTCGCAGTGAGAAATTGCTTTCGGTAACAAGACAGTCGTTGAAACTATTCGGTTTTATTGGCGAGGGTGTTAATTATTGGCAATTTGTGGGTTAAGGGGATACTGATTGCAGGAAATGTTATCACAACAGGGGAAAACCTTAAAAGTATATTAAAAGAATAACCGTGGAGTTTCTTGTCGGTTTTTCTCCATAAGAAACGACCATTCCGTACACTAGCTTCTGATTATAAGTGCCCATAAAGGCCTACGTGAAATAAAAAGAATCTTAAATTTCGAAAGGAGGAGACAAAGTAGATGAAACTGGATTTGTGATATCAATGGCATAAGCGCATTTTGACGCTTAATAGACCAGAAAGGAGCTAAAACTCCTTTAAATCCACAAACTAAGATTAAACAAAATGAAATGGAAATACTATGGCAATCTGTAACTCCAGTCATCTCAGTCCCCAGATTCCTTAGCCAACTCGAAACTGGAGCAAGATAATAATTAAGATTAAAGCCTTTGGTTAGTTCGGCATTACTCCATTTGTTTGTATCGCTAAAGATGGAAAGTTCCCTGTGAGCAATTGCCGCGGCTTTGGGTAACTTAAGACAGTTGGGCTATTAGTTTTATTGATGTTACTGATTGCTAGTTCGAAGGTCTGATGGTTTTCAAAGATCCTGCTAGAGAAGCTATTGAGTTTGGAATTCAGATAGAAGATACCTTTAAAGCAGTATTTGATTCTAGATACCGTTGAGATATTTGTCGAAACTATGATTAAACCTGAAAGATGAAAAGGAGGTCTGGTAGCTTTCAAAGGTCCTTTTGGGAAAACAAAAGAGTTAGAAATTCGAATGGAAGGTATTATTTGAGGCAGTTTTCGGGATTCAAAAGCTTGTTGCCGTATCCACAGAAACTGCGATTAGAGATGAAAGGCGTAAACAGATATTGATACTGTAACTCGTACAATGGCAAACTTTATAATAAACACATTACCTTTACTAACAGCAAGGAATCAAAAGAGCGATAAAACACACACACATATTTTATATAAAATCATCATAACACATGAGATAAATGAGACGTATTAGTCGATGATGATGCACGTGTAAAACATCCGACAGTCAAAAAGAAACATTCTACATGATTCTCTCAAATGTGAAATAATGAATTCCGATATGGTAAATACTACAGCCATTAATAATACTACCAATAATAAACTAGTAATCAAACAGAAACTAGCACTAAATAACCCGACAAATCATCCATCTGTTACCGATAATATTAACCGTGATTACATTAATTGGGCCCGCGATACTAGAGGTGTCAGATTGACAACTAGTCGATATAAATTAGACCTGCCCAGCCGTGCCAGTTGGCTGATTATTTATGACCTGTCATAGTGTGAAGCATCTTGTTGTAGGCCGAAAGAATCGAGAGCCAAACGTTACGATGTCTTAATTGTGTTAGTGGAACTTTGTTGTCTTCTATTTCTTGTTTTAATAGTGTTGCACTTTTTTTGTAACTCGTGATCTCTTTTCTACTGACAACATCACGTGGGCTATATTTCTTGCAAATATAATTAACAATACCTACCATAAAAAAAACTGTTGTAACGGCCTCGATTTACGAGTTGTGGGTCGCGGGTTTGAACCCAGCCTGGCAGATTACTTTGTATAATTTATTTTATCACGACTGCTCGCAAAACGGTGAAGGTAAACATCGTGAGGGAACCGGCTTGTCCTAGAACTAAAAATTCGAATACATGTGACATCCACTAATCCTCACTGGGCCCAGCCCGCGTGGTGGATTATGGCTCATTTTCTCTACTAGAGAGAAGGCCTTAGTCCCAGCAGTGGGAACATTATATGGTTGATTATGCTATGCTACACTATAAAAAATCAATTAAAAAATTCGTTAAAAAATGTCATCATGCCTCTAAATTTTAGCAGACAATATCAAATTTTATTCTGATAGTCAAAATATCTTTTTAAATCCAACTCGATCGTATATACATATCTAACCTTCTGATCTTTGAAGTCAAGCTTACGACAGCCATTACCCCGGCCCTAAAAGTTTTGAGTAAAAAAAATGGCTGCCGTGTCAAACGTCAGGGACAATTTTAAAATTAACATTTTTTTCACTTCCGAAGATTATACGAGAATACGAAATGAGTGGCATCGTCGGTGTCAACAAACTTGTTCACTATTTCCTTTGTTTTTTTTTATCGTTCGACATTTACATATATACCGTCCAAGTGCTTCGTCTATTAGGGAGGAAGTCAATACTTATTTTTGTTTGCTGAATTTTATTATCGGAACTTTAAATATGTCTGATCGATTGACTGAATTTATTCGTAGAAGTTTGGAAAATTTTACGGTTTAATATGGTAGGTTTCAGAGCAATGTAGCCAGATATCATTTATCCTCCCATGGACTAGTAACAGGAGACTAGGCACTAATGATAAAGATTTAGCTTATTTCACACCAATGATCAAAAACTTCGTCTTGTGTGATTGAAAAGAGAAACGTCCCATCAATAAGACGAAACAAGACATTTGGATGCAACTTGCTTTGTACCTTACATACTGATTTGTGCATGATAATCTTCTGCGAACTGCTTTCTTGCTGAACACCGCAACGTAACTTAGTATGCACTATCTACTCATAGCTTCAAACTTTAGTTACTTAGCTTAGCGCCAGTTTCACTTCTTGCCAGTGAGGTCTTGCTTTGAGGCAGATCTTTGGAAAGTTTCATATCTTCAAATTATCTACGAGTAGTTTCCATAATCGGTATCTGAGATTTCAATAGTTGTCGTAAAATTAGCTAAGCATATTTGATTAACTGCATAATCTGTCTAATAAATACTTACAACGATTCTAAATGTCATACCACCAAATTCATTATGAATTTCATTAAGCTGAACCAAAGAGATTTCGGAAGTTATTTCAAATCACTTCATCAATTCCATTGAATCAGTACCACATACGGAACTACTGAACCATAATACCAGTATATATAGTATAAATTGGATTCTAATTCACACTCCAACAGTTTGAAACGTAGGAAGACGGCTTAATCGGTACACTTTAACTCAATCAACGTGATCAAATGCAAAATAGGTTTGCTGTAGCCGCACAATAATCGCTTTAGTACCGAAACTAGGCAGTTAAGCTTCATTCATTTGTCATACAACTTTCCCTATTTGGGATTAAATTGTAATGGGTATGTAAGTTTTGAAGGCATTGAGAGTTTGATTGACATATATTAAATGATCAAAGCCTTTAAATTTCAACTGATGGAATTTTGATGCTTTGATCGTATCGTGTAAATTTCGTCAACATTTTGAACTATCTAGACTTAGTAGTAGTTTTACCTAGTAGGGTTAGTCCCTTTGGAATATTTGTCGACGATCATGTGTATGGGGCCACGCATTTGATACTTTACTGAAATACAAGGTTTTTTCTAAAAAGCCATTTTTATATTCAAATTACAAATAGACAGTAGTACATAGTCTTTAGCTTTAGTGAAGGTTTGTATATTTATGTTAGTAGTGAAAGTGCTTAATATATTCCTGGCAAAACCTGAGGTTTTCTCCAGTTTCAAGTTAAAAGCCACTTCTATTCACTTAGGGCTTTAAGGATGTTAATGCGTTTACTGTTCAAGTGTTTGTTATTTGTGATTCTAATTTCCATTACTTTAGAATATTGTATTTGTTGTAATTTGTTTGTTTAATATGCTTGCTCTAGCCCAATGTTTTGCTATTAAAATTCATGTTAAAAAAATCAGGAATGCAAAGAATACATAATTTTAAACTAAAAACGTTTTTTTTCTTTTCTGCCATTGTTCTAAAATCAAAACTCTCACTTGGGGCAGGCTGCTCCGGGCAGCGAACGGACGCGCACCGTCGCTGTGTCCGCGCATTGAATATTAAACTAAACGCAGAGGATCAATAACCTGCGCCTGACTAGGGAATCCGTGTCGAACAACGGACAGGTAAAAACTATTGAGAAATCACTTCCCAAAATATTGATGAAAGTTTTTGTTCGTCTAGGAGAAGACAATAAAAATATAGTTGTCCAAGCAAAAATCGATATTTTTAACAAAGCTGCTGTAGAAGATGAGAAAATTGTGGATAAGACATCTCATAAACACTTTTATTTGATATTAGGCAAAGTACAATCGCGTTTCTCCGATTACACACGATTGACATATTCTTACCTTAAACACGATAATTACTCAGTACTAGGAATTGTAGAACTTACCTGAAAAAAAAGAAAGAATTTATTAATTAAAACATTCTTTAACTTAAACACACATAAATGATAACAATAGTGGTTACATAAATTTCATAGATGAAGGTAAAAATAACAAGTTAAAAAACATGCCGAGGTCACTTCGGTTGCGAAAGACGAAATCATACAAGCGCTGAAACATGAAAAGGAACAACGCAAAAAAACTTTAAAACGGTTATTCCTTATCTTTCTATAAAGCGACGGTTACAGAGATAATGTTTAATTATTCTTTTCCTTTTTAGATTTATATCGGAATTCAACACAGAGTCTTAAAGGCTACCGTTTGTATTATTCTTGTAAATGTTGTAAACGTTTTTATGCGAGCGTTGGGATTTTTATCGTCGTTCTAATTTTAGATTTCTTTAGAGACAATAAATATACGAGAAGGTCTAGGTTATTCGCTTGATGTTCCTATTTTTTAAGTAATCTAGCATTTTTACGGTTCAGTAATTAAGTAGTTAAAATTGTGTATAGATAAAAAAAATATCATTATAATCCTCATTTGTTAATATTTCTATTTCATCTGCACCAATTTGTAGCAAACATGCGACAATAAAAAAATTACTTGCCAAGCTTTTTACTAACTGTGTCAGGTTGGCATCAAGTCTAGCCAAAAAGCACCTGAATATTAATATTTTTCTTGGATCTACTGCCTAGCGTAACTTCAAAATTCAGTTAGTAAAAATATAATATTTTTTCATTAAATACGGGTGCGATTTAAAAAAAATGTAAAGCTCTAAATCCCATGTGTTAACGATACTTAGCTAGAAGCAAGTGTTTCTAATTCTGAGTGCGGCAAAGCTTGCTACGTGGTTTGCTTCACAATCGTCCTCGTGCTGTTCTTGCGGAAAATTCTCTTAATTCAATTGCTTTTCTATAAAAAACGAATGGTTACTAGTGTTGATTTTGTTTTAGTGATGCAACGTTTTTATTGTAGATGTGTCTGTAGTTTAGTTTTTATATAGTTTTAGGCAATGTTCATCATGATCATTTTCCTGTCTTTGTCCCACTTGGGGTTGGCGCAACGCGTTCTCTTCTTTTGTTTTCCCTTGTCAACCGTTATGCTTTCATTCAAGTATATTGTCATTCATCTTTTACAGGACTTTAAAATTACTTTTTTGTTTATTGGCGAACTTCGTACCGCCTAATAGTCAAAAAATGTTGTAATATCTTTCAGCTAAACTGTCAATAGATATCGCAATCTATTGGCATTACCACAGCCAGCATAATTCATTTTAAAATGACATTTTAATTAGAGATATCGTTATTTTCGGATATGTTTTCGTAAAATTTTCCATTTTATTTCACCTTTTAAACCGTTTCTGGATTATCATGAATATTTCATGACCAAAGTTAGCCAAATCAGACCAGCCGTTTTTGTGTTTTTGGAGAGACTAACGAACAACTAACAGATAACATCTATGTTTTCCTGACCCTTTCTGTAAATTTTTCCATTTTTTTACCGTTTAAACATTTCCTGGACTATCACGAATATTTCAAGACCAAAATTAGCCAAACTGGACCAGCCGTTGTTGAGTTTTAGAGAGACTAACGAACAACTAACAGTTATTTTTTCCTGACCCATTCTATATTCCCAAAAACACACAGCTTCCCCAAAAGTCAATGACATTTATTTTCCGCCATTATCAGATGACTTCAAAATTGCGGCTCCAAGTTAGAGCCGGCCCAATTCACCTGTCAATGCCTCCAGTTCCGTCCGATTGAATTTAGACCACAAATTTAATGTTGGCCAGACTGAAATCCGTTTTGAATAACGACATAATTTAGTTTTAGGACGCTGCGTCATACAATACACACTAAATACAAATCGATTTAGAGTTAGAATAGTTTATTTTGAATGAATGGTGTATTTAGATTTCATTGTTTCTATTATGTTTAGGTATTTTTAAGAAACTACTAGCTTTTGCCAGCTTAACCTGCGTGAGTGTGGAAGAAAAATATCGCAAGGAAACATATTCCTTATTTTATTATTAATAGGCTTGCATTTGATTAGTATCTCACCTGATAGTAAGCGATGTTGTGGTCCACGATGGAGCATGCTTGCCTAGAAGTAACCTATTCACGCCCCTAAGTTATAGCTATCAGGATAGCTGTTATCAGGATTCCCAGGATGCAAAAAATATCACATGCCGGCTAGTCCATGTCTACCAGTGTGTAAAATTTCAACCAAATCCGATGAGCTCTTTGAGAGTGAAGAGGAAAAATACAGTAGCAAGAATTCTGGAAACATTTGGACCTTGACTAAGTATGAATATACGGATGTAATTCAAGCACCTGAGAATTTATATTCGTCTTAAACTAAATCAATTCTCTTCATTTTATTAAATCTTTTCCGGTAGCGTTTTTTAGTGAATCAACAAGACGTGTTTAGATAATTTTAAATTTCCTTTTTTTGTCATGTTTTTCTTAATAGAAATCTTATGACTATTTGAATCGTTTTTCTGCTGATGCAGTGACCTGAGACGACATTGCAATAAGTGTTGCAGTGCCATTTAGAGCTGAAATTATCGTATGCTCGGTGGCTTTGGTGTAATTGCAAGTATCGTTTTTTTCTGTATTGTATTTATTTAATTCAAAATATCTTGATTCAAAAATTTACTTCTTAATGGTTGTCAATTTACCTAATTGTTGTGGCTTAGTTAGAGCATGATTTTTTTATGGATTTAGACCTTGACATCGGTCAGTAATGCAATCGTTGATGGTGAACCGCACTAATTTATTAACAGCTTATTCACTCTAACCTTGAAAACACCTAAATTATAATCGGACGAGAAGACCGCATCAGGCAACTTGTTCCAGGGCAGCGACGAAGTGAAACGCTTAGTCCGGACGAATATAATCTTCAAGTTTTGGTTAAAGAAAGTTTTAAGATTATCCTTCAACAGCATTATTAATTTTTTCATCGAAACTAAATTACTTGTCGTTGATAATATACAATACTTTCCTTTCGCGGGTAACCTACGGTAGTAAAGCCGAAAACTCCTTCAAAATTAGCATCAAACTACAAACTAGATCCAGGCTAATATCCAGGAACACTTTGACAACATCAAAGCCCACTTATCAAGATTCTCTGAACGTGTGACATGACGTCACGTGACGTCACCGAAATTAATTCTGGCAAATTTCTAATTACCAAGCCGAATGATTTACAAAGCGCCGGTCGCGTTCATTTTGATTCAGCCTGATTTATTAGATGGAGCTGAACATAGTGACACCGTGGTCACTGCCTGAACAGTGGAATGGAAACTAATGGGCCAGCTCTCACCATGTTGGAGGTAATGGACGATGATGGATAGACTGAGTGATGTTGACTCACGGGAAGGTTTCATTTGGACCCTATTAAGATTAACAGCTTTACCTGCTTACCTGTATAAGCATTTCATTATATCTACGTCTTGTAGGTTTTCTTTTTTTTCTCTATAGGTCTTCTATATAGGTATCTTACAAATCCGTAAAAGTTTTTCGTTGTGCGCGCTTCACATAAAATGTACGTTATTGATGTAGGTAACTTTTATACATTCAAATTGTGTGTAACTTGATTTATTACGGATTTGTTTCATCGCAATCGGTTAACTGTATCGAAAGATATACTACATTCATTCATGTTAGGCGTTATGAAGTTCGTCGGGTCAACTAGTGATTTAATCATTTTATTACGCTAAAAAATACATTTCACACACTTTGTCTATTATGCCAATTAAATTGCTTTTAATTATGATATTGCTACATTACAATAAAATTGTGCCTAATTTGACATGTGCTGCCGAACTAGGCTCGGAGTCTGTATAACGGTACGCAGCGCTTCAAGCCTTGAAACTGAATCTACTAGTAGGTACATAAGCACATGAACTAATGGATTGTTAAGATTTATTTTGTAAATGGAAAATAAATTATTTGCATTTGTATTTATTTGTATTTGCATGTTGGAATTTAAATGTTTCGAAATATGATTTTAATAAACATCATCATTTATGAAAACCCCATATTTCACTGGATATTTAGACCATGATAGAGATCAATCAACATCAATTCGTCAACTCCACATAGACCCCTTATTTCCATATCCTTATAAACATTCCCCCTATATGTATGGAACAAATTGTCATGGTGGTTCGAATGTATACAGATCAATTTATTCCAAGGTTTTTTTATATAGTTTAGAGGAGTTTTATGGCCTAATTCTACCACCACAGGTGGTTTATTGACCTATCAAGTTGAAATGTTTACAACTGTTTAGTTCAATTAGCACAGCAGTCACTCTTTTTAATCATGCTGTATATAAAAATTACATAGCATGATTAAAAAGAGTGTCTATGGAGTTTCTAGCACGTTCTTCTCCATAGAGTTATACACTTTGAATGAGAAATTAGCACAATTTTCCTGACTAACCAACGTCGTCTTCTTCTTCTTCTTATAGTGTCGATACTTTCAAACTATATTTTTTAGAAGCCAACCGACTTCGTGACAATTAAAGAATGCCTGTAAATGGTTTATTTAAAATATAATATGCTTGTAGTTATAAATGAGTTTAGAATTTAGGCATACACTATCCGTTGTGTTTACCTACATATATTTAGGAACAGTTTAAAATTTTGCATCAAAATCAAAGTCAGTTTAATTCAGATATCCAGTCCAGACTGTCTTTTGAATGACAGATATACAGTGGTGGGAACGATCGTTCATCATAAGGTAAACTGGGCTTGTTGAGAGTTAAAATAAACGCTCAAACGTGAGCCGGTAACAGAAATAACTGGGTAATAATGTGGATGACATTAGAATTGTGTCGATTCTAGTGCGCGCGAGCGAGCTAGAAATTGTTCGGTGACGATCTATTGTTTTGACAAAAGAATTGACAGATAAAAAGACAGCAGATTCTTTAGAAATGCATAATTATAAAGGACTAGTGACGCTTTCTGGTTTTACTAGAATCGACACAAAATTCTAATGTTATCTACATTATTACTCAGAAGAAAAATTTTGTGTCAAGTCAAGTGCGTGCGAGTGAGCTAGGGTTTTCCTACGAATAGTTCGTAATGTTGGATGTATTGTTTTGACAAAAAAGACAGATAAACAGACATGTAGATTCTTTAGAGATGGAAAGTTATAAAGGACTAGTGATGCGCTCCGGCTTTATTAGAATCGACACAAGATTCCAATGTCATCTTACTGGGTACGAAAAGTATACTGGAACGTGCCGTAACCGTTCGTGGTACCTCTTCTGTCACTCACACTTTCACTCAGTGGACCTTTACGGAGTAGTTACACTGCGACAATTTTAGGCTAAAGGCAATCAGCCTACCAAATACCTAAACAGGAACAGCAACTTCTTATTCATACAAAAAAAAAGTGATCATCATCATTTCAGCCAATTTACGTCCACTGTTGGACATAAGCCTCCCCCAAGTGTCGCCACAATGAACGATCCTGTGCGTCTGGCATGCATAAGATTCCCGCAACCTTCACCAGGTCGTCACTGGTTTTTTTTTTTTTTTTTTTTTTTTAATTTTTATATACTACTCTTGCCTTAAAGACACCTAAATTATAATCAGACGGGAAGACCGCAGCAGGCAAATTGTTCCAGTCCCTCGATGTACCTACGTGGTATAAAGGATGGTTCATTTTGAAGGAGGCAAAAAAAAATGAACAATCATAAATCAGTCGATCTTTCACCTCGAAACCTTTCTAACATTAAACGTCATTTCAGTACCTACTATTCAGTCGTTCAGGTAGCCGTTAATCGTGCGGCGTACAGCGGGACGTTTCTATTAACTCAATGGCTTCGGGACCCGATGCGCAATAATTGAGCTGACTTGAAATGCGCCGCGCAGTAGAGCAACTACAACTGCGGGTTCACAAAAAACTTTTTGCAAAAAAATACAACCAACTTCAATACAAAAACTTACTAAAAAGTACAAAGTAACATTCCGACGAATTGAAAACCTTCTCCTTTTTGAAATTGGTTAAAAATATTTCGATTTTTAAATGGTTCTTCTTCTATCCACACTAATATTATAAAGTGGGAAAATTTGTATTTTTGTGTGTATTAAATAAACGCAAAAACTACTGTGCGGATTTCAAATTTTTTTTTTACTATTGGAAAGCTACATTCACCGTGAGTAACATAAGCTATATTTATTACCGGTGCGAAGCCGGGACGGGCCGCTAGTATATAACAGAAACCGACAGAATCAAGACTTAAAACTTAAAAGAAGTTCCATTAAAAAAAAATACAATATTAATAGATATGAGAAGACAGTGCAGTTAACATTACCGGTTAACACAGTACTAAATAAGTAAAATAAAAATCAGAATACAAAAATATTTTAGACCGTAAAATATTTTATATTAAAAAAATACATGTTGCCGTTTAAATGACGACGTGTGATTCAATGGACTGAATATTTTAGTTAATTTTTAATAGCGTGACATTATGAGACATCGTGTAAGAATGTAGTACATTTGCATTGTAGCAGTCACATGATGTACAACCAATTGCAAGTCACTGCTAACAATGCGACTGGCAGCGTCTTTATAAGCAGTCGGAGCAGTTTTTGTATCTAACCAATGTGTGATTAACCGTACTTCAAGGTAAAGTATTCGTTGTTGTGCAATGTTTTCAACTCGTGCCCATGCGCACGTGGGTCAGGATAAATCAGAATTACGTCATTAAAAAACTATGACATGACAGCACATTAATAACAGTACACAGAGTTTACGATTCGGAGTAAAACCGCATAATATTACTGACGTAGATATCCATACGTATTAATATTTACAATGCAGTATTATCTTGTGTTTGTTTGTAGGTACAAGAATCTTTAACATGCTTAAATAATCTTAAAGAATTAGTTCACTAGCTTCGATCAAAGGCTTCTTTAGTGTGAAAGTAGAAAATTATCCCAAGGGAACATAGCGTCGAGGTAAAACGTATCCTATGTGCTATTTTAGGACATGTTCCTAGACCATGACGTTTAAAGTAAGATTGTTCTAATCTTATTTCAGTGTGGGTAAGAGATGGCGCTAGACAACCTGTATAGCTCTGTCTCTTACCCACACTGAAACAAGATTAAAACAATCTTACTTTGAACGGCCTGTGTGGGGTTACCATGACGTTTAAAGTAAGGTCTACCTTTGAGCCAAATTTCATACAAATCTGTTCAGATTTTTGAGCGTGAAGGAGTAACAAACGTACACACACACGCACACTAATACGAGTATTTTGAATTTATGCGGACTACCCTAAAACATTCATCTTAATAGATTACTGTGAACGATTGTAATCAGTGTAAACATACATCAGAGAGTTCAAAGATCAATCAATCTTTTGATTTTTCTTAAAAAAAAGCTTACGTGAGTGCGTTTACAAATAAAATAAATCTCGTAAACATTTAGACTAAGAACAAAGGTTACAGGGTCTATTGTTTTTGTGGGAGTCTATCGCAAAAATTCTCAGTAACTTCACCTGCTAAATCTTGATTGTTGAAACATATACTTCGCACTTCTCAATCCCTTCCTTCTGAGTTTATAAAGGACATTACTGACTCCCCGTGCTTCGCAAAGCACGTAAAGCTGTTATAAATCTAACCTAACCTAAATGATAAATGATCTTTATTTTTCAAATAGGTTTTTTTTGAAGAAACTCTTTTACACGTCAATTTTGTTTTCAGTCAGTTTAAACTAGATGAGGCCGCTGTTTCCTAGCTGACTACCCTCAGAAGAAACACCGAAACAAACTCAGGGGTCAAAGTCTCTTTTAAAGTCCATACCATCCCCTAGCCAAGTTACAACCGTTTCGCTTGCGCCGAACGCTTCGAGTTGACCTTGCCGCCAATTCTTTTGTTCTGATCTCGTGACTGAGCGTTATGACGACGTCATTCCCGTTTGAAGCTTTCTACAAGCGTTAACTATTGCAGATTAGAAACTTGGCTAGGGGTACAGTAAAGAAAACTAACCATTATATTATACCAAAGTATTATTATGCAACAGTATTATTATGCTAATAAAAGTTATGCGAAAACGTTATGCTAAAATATACTATACCTTAAAATTTTATGCCAACGGGGGTACTACCGAAATATATGATTGACACAATTTACAATACCATGTCACAGGAACAATTTTAATTTTACTCGGTAATTTGTTTTTTTAAATTATACCATATAATAAATCTCTATTTATACAAAACAGTTGTTTGAGTTGTCAAATTAATCGTATCTTCAAGAGGTCGTAGTAGGGCCTCTGCTCTACTCTAGCAAAGAGTGACCGTATAATATTGTTAACTTATTTTTTTTATTGATGGCATGGTTCTGCCTGGGAATTTTAGGGTGATTATTTGAAAACGAGAAAATGTCTCATTCATCTGACCTAGTTTTTTCTAACAATTTGATATTTTTATTTGCATATTAGTTTTCCACGAATGTACCAAAAGCACTCATTTGCGCCTAGTGACTTACGACTCGAAATAGATAACTACGAAAACCTAGGCCAGATGAATGAGGTATTCTTTCGGTTTCAAAGAATCACCCTTTTGTATTAATGTAGGTAACTACGTTTGTGGCATTGTATTGCTTCTCTTACTAAGAAATTGAATTATCAAACATATCTACATTGATATGAATACTTGCTCGTTCAAACCTGACCTTGAAAACAATCATTACTAACATCCATAAGGAACCAATCAATGCATCGTAAACCAAGACAAAACACTAATAAAATAACTTCGATACTTAATCAAGGCAACTCAAATAATTAATTATAAGGCAAACATAATTAATTATACTAGTCACACTATAGTAATACAGTTAGAACTGTGTGTTTGTGCAGTTAGTCAACAGTACATATCAAAGTTATTATAAATACACACATCAGTCCTGTATACATAATAACTTAGTAAATTCGTAATAATTTTACTAAAGTTGCTAAAAAGCAGAGCAGTGGCGGCCCAGTGGTGACACCCCCAACAGAGTTGTAGGTCTTGCGTTCAAACCCAACCAGGTGCATTACTTAGTGTAATTTATTTCATCACAACAGTAATTCATAACGGTGAAGGAAAACATTGTGAGGAAACCGGCGGAGTGGTGGATTACGGCCCATTCCCTCTCCTAGAGAGGAGGCCTGAGTCTCAGCTGTGGGAACATTAAGAGGCTGATTATGCTATGCGCTATGGTAAAAAGCAGAAAGACCAGTTCTTACAACACGAAAAATATTCCGGCCACCGTAAGCGCGGGCTTGCGGACAGTGAGCAATGGGTAGCTCGCTGTCCGGCCGTCCGGTAACTGTCCGGACCAAGCCCAAGTCGTCGACGGCGCGCACTGTTCTCGCGCGCCTCAAGGAGTTGTCAGCAACAGTAGGGACACAGCCGGGTCGAAGCCTACTGGGGCCAGGGTTATCCGAAAGGGAACTCGAGCCCCGGTATGAAGGCTAGAAGGAACAGGGTGGATCATTTAGTCAGTAAGAGTTTGACACTATCTCTTGCTCCGCCCAAGAGCTGGGGTTGTCATTGGATGATTTTTCCCACCATAAAAAAAAACACAAAAAATATAATCACAACGAAACTGATCGTTCCACAGTAAATTGCAATGATAGGGCTTACAGTACGAGATGTCACCATCACACTAATACTATCTTGTTCTTCTTCTTTCTGCCCTTATCCCATATTATTTAGGGTCGGCGCACGCAACACGTTTTTTTCATCCTTTCTGTCCTGTCACCCGTCAAACTATCACTAACTCCCTTTCCTTTCATATCACTCCTCACACAATCCATCCACCTTTCATTATAGACGAGCTTATTCCAGCGGCTTCTGAAACTCTCCTTGTATTAACAAACCAATGCAATCCCTTTGAAAAATAGCATTGTTCAACAAAAGTCAAAAATTCAAAATTCTAAATCATTTATTTCAAATAGACCATTTGCAGGCACTTTTAAATAGTCAAATGTCGGTCAGTCCAAGAAAAGTGAAGCTAAATTGCACGTTCCAAAGAGTAGATCTCTGTGGAGAAGAACAACAAGCGCAGTAGCGGCAGTGATTACCTAACACTCAATCAAAACTAAATAGATTCGAATCGACGCATTATAAAGCTGCGTTCACACTGGGCGACACAAAGTTGCCATTGACATATTTATATGTATGAACCTATGTCCTATACTTATTTAGCGGGAACTACATACATTAGTTCGAGACGTACCTACACGTGGACGAAGTTCGAGTTGTACATAGCGTCGCGTCATGTTGTACCTCTACAAGTCTAGTTGCCATATAAAATGTATGAGATACCGACGCGTCCAGATCTGTTTACGTGGCCCAAGTGGGCCCAATGGGTCAGTGGGTCGTCTTAAGGGCGGATTTTGTCCTATCTTTTACCTCACATTTTACCAAACCGATTAACATGCCGTTCAGTTAAAGTAAGGTTCAGTTGAAAACCAGCATCAGGCAACTGCTGCGTAGTCGTCTGGCATTATGAACGGGACCATGAGACACATGTTTTTTTATTTTCAATATAAGATTCTACATACCTATTGTAATGAAAGTACTACTGGAATAAAAATCAGACAATCACGACGAAGTCAAAGTTGCTGGTAGCTATTAATCGTCATAAAAAAGTCGTCTAATGCAACCGCAGTCTTACAATGATGTAACTACACCATAGATCGCTGAAATATCTGCAGTGCTGCCAAAAATCGCTTCCAACCGCTTGTAGCGACACATTTGACTGACGAGAACTCTTGTCTACGACCGGCATGCGACATCTTAGGCATACATCATCGTAATAGGCATATCGAAGAGAATCACCCGACGATTTTATTGGCATGACAGGTGTAATCGATTTAAAATTTCAAATCGATCATCGTCCGTGCAAATCGAGTATGGGCGTTGCTTATTTGTTGGGTCGTGGGGTTTTTAGGAACGGGACCGCGGTCCCAAATTTCGCCTAGTGATTCCTAAGTAGTATTATGGGAACAGAAATAAAATAATTACAGTTTTTTTTTGGAAACTGAATGCCTTTTTACACACTATTGCTGATAGTTTTTATTTAATTTTTTATATTTATTTTTAAGTTTTATTTAAGCTATTAATTTATATTAATGTTTTAATACTTGTTATGTTCATTGTGTGCCAAATAAACATGTTTTCTTTCTTTTCTTTCTTTCTTTCTTTTTTCCTTGTGGTCCCAATATACTACTTAAAAAAAATATATATATATATAAAGTGGTCCCGGTCCCTTTTAAAGGAAACAGTGGCATGATGGACCAAAGCTTTCATAATAATAATAATAAACCAGAAGGTTAGATTAGCGTAATGTAATACGAACATAATATTCTACGATAAAGATAAATTCACATCTGGCTGCAAAACACGTGTAAAATAACTAAAATACTAGTGTGTTCAAAGAAATTTAAGTCAGGAGTGAATAGGTTACTTCTAGGCAAGCGTGTACCATCGTCGACCACATCATCGCTTACCATCAGGTGAGATGGTGGTCAAACGTTTACCATCAAAGAAAAAGAAAGAAAGAAAGAAAAGTATTTATTTTGGCGCAAAAAACATTGTAGACAACAAAAACTTAAGACAAACACAAAACAAAAAAAAAAAGTAACATTGTATGTCACCATCAGGTGAGATGGTGGTCAAACGCAAGCCTAATCTAAAGCAATTATAATAAAAAAAATCATCATCACCATTTTAACCAAAAGACGTGCAATGCTGGACTATTAAAAAAATCACTGATTACATACTAATAGATTAAAGAATGCTTCGCAAATATAAGCAACTAGGTTTTGCCCGCGGTTTCGCCCGCGTATATATAAAAAATATAGCTTATGTCACTCAGGAATAAACTAGCTTTCTATCGGTGTAAAAATTTTTGAAATCGGACCAGTACCTCCAACAAACAAAAAAACAAACTTTACATCTTTATAATACCAATTAGTGTAGATAAACTATTGAAATGGAAGTTTGAAAGTGGCGCCAGTGACTGAAAAGTTGAAAGGTAATCGGTTGTCTTGGTATGGTCATGTGAAGCGGAGGGATGAAGCGCATATTACTAAGAGTTCTGAGTATACATGTAGATGGATGGAAAGGGAGAGGAAGGCCGAAAAAAAGATGGATGGATTGTGTGAGAAGTGATATGAAAGAAAAGGGAGTTAGTGATAGTTTGACGGGTGACAGGACAGAATGGAAGAAGAAAACGTGTTGCGCCGACCCCAAGTAATATGGGATAAGGGCAGGAAGAAGGAAGAAAAAAAAGTGTAGATAAACTATTATTTCAGAATTAGAAAAAAAATAAACATTATTCTAGTATCGTAAACGTAGTAGGTACTATTGCACATTAAAAAAACAATACAAATACTAAGAAACACTGGTTACTCAAACAAATAAATTGGCTTCGAATCATATGAAGACCTAGTTCAGTACATCACAAGGCGATTTCATTGCGCACTCGTACGTTAAACGTGCAAATAATTGTCAGAACATAAACACAATCCGCACGCCTTCAATCCATTTCGTAGTTAAACCAACATGCGTACGCGTCGACGAAACGATAATAAATTTGTTGTAACGACTACCTCATATATTCAAAACAATCCTTTGATATCACTAGTTAGACCAGCAATGGACACTCCATTAGGCAGACTTATGAACTGTCACCGACCATTGTCTTTAAATACTCGAAAAAAAAAAACAAAAATGACGCATCAGTCATTAGCATCTTAAAATAAAACTCGTCCAGTGCAACTAGAGCTGATGTGTTCGAACACGTTGCTGTCGTCGAGCCCTCGTGAGGGCGATCGGCGGCGGAGACCTCTCGCGCCGGGCCTTGGTGCAGGCCATGGTCCGGAGCGAGGACGAGTGGCAGGCGGTCGCCAAGTGCTAGCAAAGGAGGAGGCCGACCGCATCAGGCAACGGCGGCGCTCACAGCGCCCCAGCCACTGCCGGGATTCCAATCCCGATTTCCGGCCACCGTAGGCGCGGGCTTGCGGACGGCGAGCATTGGGTAGCTCGCTGTCCGACCGTCCGGTAACTGCCCGGACCGAGCCTAAGTCGTCGACGGTGCGCACTGTTCCCGCTCGCCTCAAGGAGCTGTCAGCAACAGCAGGGGCCCAGATGGGTCGAAGCCTACTGGGGCCAGGGTTAATTCGAAAGATAGCTCAAGCCCCGGTACGAAAGGCAACGAAGGAACAGGAGTGGGTTTTTAGTCAGCAAAGTCTGACACTATCTTCCGCTCCGCCAAAGAGCGGAGGATGTCATTAGATGATTTTCCAACCACGAAAAAAAAACACGTCGCTAAAATGTTGGTATTTAGCGCAGGTGTCAGAGATCTTTTTATGCTGGGCGTTGGTATTAATAGTGATGTCTTTTAGCAGTGTAGTGTTCGGTTCCCGAATGCCGGTGTGGAACTAATGTAGGCCGGTGCCGTGTCAATCTGCGCGGGACGGTTCCGACGCGCGAATCGTTTAAGAGATTTATTTTAGTTGTTCTTTATGAGACAAACACGTGTTTTCAAGTTTTCTCGTTATCTTTCACCGACTTCCTGTAATTTTGAAAGAGGAAAATGTGTTTTCTTTTATGTAGTCTGTCTATAAGTCCATCACTATTATTTGTAGTGTCAATAGAGCATTCATTTTTTAGGAATAAAATGTTTTCACTTCATGTTTCATTTCAAACGATTTCAACATTTTAGCTCGTCAACGTCACTCAAAGTTTTTTCACTAAACATCTATTTGAAAGCTAATTAGCGTTAGTCACATCACATACTTTTATAAAAGCTCGCATAAATACGTTTTCAAAACATTCCGACACTAAATCTTCGACTGCAACGCCATATAAAAAGAAAGAAAAAAGAAAATCTACCACCGTATAAATATTTCCACACCCCATGTCCGAAACGTCCAACATCCGGACATGTCCGTGTCCAGTCAGCGACGTCCGGCATCCGGGTCGTATCCGAGATTGATAATAACATAAACACCGGTCCGGCTGCCGTATCAATCAACCGCCACGCCTCCCTTGGCAGCTATGCGATAATATACATTCGGTGCCGGCGAAAATCTCCGAACGTATTCGCTGATTTAAAGGTGAATACAGACTTTGCGAGCGCACGCCTCTGCTTGAAGTGCGCGTGTTTAAAACAATATAATTATGTACCAATATTACTCGGGTCGAGCCATTGGCGTGCGAAGCAAATGCTTCTTTTGTCTGTCTTCATGTTTGCGCGGCATGTGATTGCGAAGTTTTGGCTGTACGCCGTGCGTGGCGCATGTCTCGCAAAGTCTGTATCCACCTTTAGGTAGAACTCTACACTGCTCACACGTGTGCTACACACGCCGATCTGGGCGCGTCGGTCTCCATACATTTTATATGGAAACTAGACCTGTAGAGCTACACTTGATCCACGCCACGCGACGTCGTTCTACGTAAAAATCAGGCGTGTTACACGTGCGTAGTTCTAGCTTTAAGCTACTATGCATAAGAAATGGTTCTGCGGTTGTGTACATACGAGTAAATAGTCGAAGATGAGTCAATCATAAACTATAATGATTGGTCGGTTTGTCAGATGTGTGTTTGAACGGGGAAGGTGTTTATTTTAATACGTTCTCTGTTCTCTTGTTCTGCGAAATTGGTTTCTATCGTTTTCTTTTTCAAACGTTGCCACACACGAAGAGTTACTCAGGAGTAATTCCTGTGAAGTGTGTTCACAAACATGTTAACTCACTATAAGACACCCACACTAAGAACAATTTATTTGTAGGCCGTAGCCATGAAGCTTAAAACAGCCAATCACTATCTCCCTAGCTTTTTCCTAACTATCATTAGATGGTCAGACTTTCTGGCGTCTGACTACCTGTAATGACTGTCAAGAATCTACTAATGACAATCGGGACCAACAGCTAGAAATGTGCTTCTGAGACACGGGGGGGTGTCCTAAATAAACTTAGAAAAGTACATCATATGAATCGAAAAACTAACATTGATACTCAACTTCATCCATGAGAGGCCTTACCACTGGGCACATTTGAAAAGTTCATAAGTAAATAAAATACAATGCATGCTAGCTATGAAGTAACGTGAAAAACTTTTGTAATCATTACTTTGTCTCTAATCCAATTTGGATTCGACGCAACTTGTCTACTGTTTCCATAACTTTCTATTGGTATGCCAGTTATACCTACATACCAATCTATAGCAGTTATACACATTCAACACGCACGTTGCTATGTAAAGACTTGATTAGGTGCCCTCACATTGCCAAAGCAAAAAAAAAAAACTGGTGAAATACCGCGCCCGCATGTAACCCCTTTACCCTTTTCGAACAATGTAACGGAAAATTGCATTGTACACTCTTTGCTACTCAAAAATCTACTACAACATAAATATACACAGAAATATGGCCAGGTTTTGAATTTAGAATTTGGTTTTTCTTTTTTTTGACCCTATTCGGTTTGTGTGTATAGCCAATGTCAAAAGTTTAGAACGTATTTAGTTTTTGATACAAATAATAAACAGTAAAATGGTGAGGTTTCGAATTTAAAATTTACTTTTTCTTTTTTTTGACCTCACTTTGTTTGTGTATTTACCATAGCCAGTGTTAAATGTAGAACGTAGGTATTTGGTTTTTTTAATACAAAATGCAGTTTGGTAGTGACCAAATTGAAATGGAATTGGGCTGGTCATGTCTGCCTCATGTCGCTACTGAAGTGGGCTAAGGCAACCACTAACTGGATTCCGAACAATATGAACCGGCGATGTAGTAGGCCCAAAAAGAGATGGAGTGACGAATTGGATTCCTACCTAAAGGATTGGCTGGATGTAGTTAGAGATAGAAAAAGTGGAAGAGAGGTCCTTGCCCTGCAGTGGGACACAACAGGCTCGTAATAAATAAATACAGTCACTTTGTTTGCCATTAGAATCCGGACGTAACATACTGTAGTGTTATTGCAGTATTTGGCAACAAATGTATCGAGTTCAACTTTCTCGGTAAGCTCCGCTGAGCTAGTGAATACTACAATGAAATTCTCAGCTCCATTTCACAGAGATCGCACTTTTTTCAATGATTACACATATTGTTCAGTTGTGTAGTCACTTAATGTACGAAATACTACTATTTGTGAATAATTAAAACAGTTACTGAACTTCAATTGCCAAAACAGTAAACAATAATTAAAGTTGTGAAGTATATAATAACAAGTTTTTAATAGTTTCTGTTTGTCCTCTTGGAAAATGGCGTAAGTTTATCTATACATTACATACCTAATAAATCTGTAGAAGTTTTCAGTAGTGCGCACTATACGAAAGTATATTTAGTTTAAGTAGTTTCATTATACGAAATCGTTATTAAAAATGTGTGTAATTTGATATATTACTTAGGTTTTGTTTCATCGCAATCGGTTGACTATATCGAAAGATATACTACATTAATTGATTGTTAGGCGGCACGAAGTACGCCGGGTTAGTTAGTTGTAAATAAAAAGGTCCATCGTCTTCCAAACTTTTTCTAAAACTATTTTGTCGTAACAAAATCCGAAGCTACCCGAGTATCTACGGAAGCGCTCGATCTCAAACAAACACTAATATCCCAAGCAGTTATTCCGTTTAAGATCCGATGTCGGGAACACAGGACGATATTGTATTGCCATACTGCGTTGTCGTGCAGTTGACAGCACAGTTTCTGCTGTGTTGCCAGTGTGTACGTAACTTGTACAATAAATCCTTTAGTTATTAATCTGTGCTGTGCAGATTGGAACAATAAATCGTTTAGTTCGAGCCGTCTCGTAGAGGGGGATGGTTTTTCTTTTATGGGCAGCGTGAAAAGCTTTCTTTTAAAAGCGTAATTTTTCATTATTTATTTGAAGTTATCTAAAGCAAACATGCTGTATTAGATTTAGCTTTAGAGTGAGAAAAAATCGACCTTCTAACACATTTCCCATAACCTATAAAACAACTGTGAAAAACTAAAAAAAACAAAGATATTTTTAAGCAAGAAAATGTCTTAATGAAAATCCGCAACTTTACCATGTGCATTCAAAACATTGTAATATAATCTTTATTATTTGTATCTTAAGGTCTATGGGAGTTACATGAATGAATAAATGAGCATAATTTGATCCGTCGACATCCCACGTCATGGTGTGTCGTGAGGGATTACATCTGGGGATAAGGGGGTTACACAAGATGGAAGAAAACTGATGGAAAGATACTGAAAGAGTTACAAACATTAAGGTAGAACTACACTGCGCATACGTGTGAAATATACACCGCTAAATTTTAATCGTTTTAATCTCGTGGAGGGTCGATCCGGTACATGAAACACTATCGATTTGTAAAGATAAAATTAAAAAATAAAGTACCTTTTTTTCAAAACTCGTATTAATTTACGCATGTACGAAATTAATTTCTTTAAGAAAACGTCAGCTGAGCGAGTTCAATGACCTGTAGGTAGTTTGTACGCAACGCCGACTATTAACTTATTAAGGTACTTTATTTTTTAATTTTATCTTTACAAATCGATACTGTTTCATGTACCGGATCGACCCTCCACGGGATTAAAACGATTAAAATTTAACGGTGTATACCGGTCTGTGCGCGTCGGTGAAACTAGACTTGTAGAGCTACACTTGATCCACGCCACGCGACTCCATGCGACGTCATTCTACGTACAAATCAGGTACGTGTGCGTCGGTCTAAAGTATTTCTAGCTTTAATATTGGTTTAATTTTTCTAAATAAACTTAATATAAATTATTTGAGTATGAGGATTCCAGTATACTCATGTTTATACAGGAAAAAAATACCAAGCCTAACCAAATACCGTACTAAGTAAAACTACATTCAGACGAATAATGGTGGTCAAACGCAAGCCTATTAATGATAATAATAATTTAAAAAAATCTAAAAATAGTTGCAAAATATATCTATTTCTGTAGAAGAAAGTTGGATGTCTTGGTGCCTATAAAATTTGAAGTCTGAACTTAGCTTTAAATCCAAGAATAAAGCTTGTAATAGCGTTTTCTTTTTATGCACTTATCGTATTGTCTCTACCACCCTAGGTTGATTCGTATAGAATGCATAAGGCACTGCGCAGATGTGGACACTTTTAGTTTTTAGTTACCGACACCGAACACTTTTTGAACGTCATGAGTATGTGTTAAGTGGAAGAACCTGGACACGAAAAATGTTTACGTGTGCGCAGGGAGTGGACGATTTCATACTGGTTCTATAGGAATCAAATATTCATCGATAGCTTGTATCTGATACAAGATACACGTTTGCGCCCTGCCTATGGCGTTAAGTCCGCCTTTGTATATTAGTGTTGCATGAAGATTAAAAAAAAAGAAATGAAGACAAACCAAGACACCAAAAGATCACCTGCTATACAATAAGGCAATAACATCCTAACTCTGTCGACAACTGTTCAATTCTAAAAGCATCAGTCTAGCATGAACATGTGTAGTTTCCATACGACCGAAGCGAATAGGCGGGGGAAAAGTGTGTCATCTTTGCGATTGGAACATTTGCATCTGAATCAATGAAATGTTCCGAAACAGTGATATATATCATTTGGAACATTTGGAACATGGCTCAAAAGATACAAACGGAACATTTGAAACATCGGCTCACAAGAAACAAACGGAACGTTTGGAATATCGGAACATTTCGCACATCGGAACATTTGGAACATCGGAACATTTGGAACATCGGCTCAAAAGTTACAAACGGAACATCTGAAACATCGACTCACAAGATACAAACGTTATGAATTGTGATCTGTTAAGTTGCGTCACACTATAAATTTTATTTAATTTTATTTTGATTTGAGAATAATTTAAAGCACATGTTTTTAGTTCAGGTCTTTGGCTTCACGCACTGCCGTCGTCGAATATTGGCACCTTGTTCGACGATACTACTTTCCGCTTAGCTGTTGCCCTACGTCTAGGTGCTCCCTGTTGTTCTCCTCATCGCTGCCACTGTGGCGAAGTTGTCAACAGCCTCGGTCACCACGGCCTGTCATGCAGTCGAAGTGCGGGACGCATAGCGCGGCACGCGAACATTAACGACATCATCCGACGAGCCCTTGTCACCGTCGGCGTTCCGGCTGTTTTGGAACCTCATGGCCTGGCACGCGACGATGGTAAGAGACCAGACGGTATGTCTTTATTTCCTTGGAAGACGGGTAGGCCTTTAGTGTGGGACGCTACCTGTGTCGATACTCTTGCGCCATCCCATCTTCCTAGCTCTTCGTGCTGTGCTGGTGCTGCCGCGACGGCTGCAGAGAACCTCAAGCGGCGGAAATATAACAGCCTCGTCGGCAGTTATATTTTTGAGCCGTTTGGGGTTGAAACTCTCGGGCCGTGGGGTCCGAGTGCTCATATGCTTTTTAAAGAATTGGCGAAACGCTTAATTGACGCTTCGCGTGACCCAAGGGCTGGCTTCTACCTCGGTCAGAGAATAAGCATTGCCATACAACGTGGCAATGCCGCCAGCCTTTTGGGCACACTTCCAGTCGACAGCGATGCGGAGGAGTTTTATGACGTCATATTTAACTAGGCATTTAGTGTATATATTATTTTTAATTATTTAAGATATTGTTTAATTTGTTTATTATTTCCTAGCAATTAATAAAACTACTTTGGTCGTTAATTGAATTACACTATTTACGTTTTAATTTGAATTTCAAAAAGACTGTTGGTAACTTAAAGTAATGAGTGACTCAGTGTTCGTACTGTTCCAAATGATACATTTAAAACATTACTGATGTTCCAATCTTTCGGAACACTAAAATGTTTTGGAACAGTGAGCTGGTTCAGTAAAGAGTTACACACGCCTAGAAGCGAATGTTAGCATAGTCCCATCGTACAGTCGTCCACACAAGTAATGGAAGAGTTCGGAAAACTTCCCTATGTCGTACAAACTTTCGGAGAGCACTTTATAGGAGCGGTGTACGAAGGATCATTGTACAAGGAATGTAAGGACTTAGTAATGTTATTTACTTTTTGTTTGTTTTTACCTGTAGGGGGGAAAGAAGGAAGGAAGGAAATGATTTCTTGTAAGAAATCATAGTGTGTTACTGTTGATTGAACGGACGTTGTTTTGACGAAGTTGTTTGATTAGGCTGTTATTTGGTATTGGATGAAAAAATAATGGATCAAATCTGCTCTATAAGCAAAAGATAAGAATGCATGGTTTTAACAAAATTTCGGTCATATACTAATATTATAAAGAGGTAAAGTTTGTTTTTATGTTTTCGTTTGATTAGACTGTAATATTTGGTAATCGAAGAAAAATTAATGGAACCAATCTGTTCTATAAGTAAAAGATAAGAACGCATTACTATCTACTATCTACTTCTACTAAATGTTATAAAGAGGTAAAGTTTGTTTTTTGTATGTAAGAGGTAATCTCTGAAAGTACTGGTCCGATTGCAAAAATTTCACCGATTGAAAGCTGCTTTATTCCTGAGTGACATAGGGTATATTTTATGTAAGCCTGAAGCTAAAAATACCTGTAAAGTTACCTTATATAAATTATATATATTTGTATATATGTAGGTTTATATTATATTGAATATTTAAGTATGTTTATTATATAAATATTTGTACACTTGTTTTCTTATCAAACTATTCTTTTTTTTATGCACCTGCCATGTTTTCTCTTCACCACCCTAGGTTGACTGGTAGAGAATGCCTAAGGCATTAAGTCCGCCTTTGTACCTTTGTGTTGCATGAAGTTGTAATAAATAAATAAATAAATAAATAAATAAAGTATAGATAACTTCTTATCCCAAGGGAACATACTCCCAGAATAAAAGATCTCCCATGTACCTACATCGTTACCTGTGTACCAAGTGTAAACTCTCTCATGAGTTGATATAATCCGAATCATGTATCCCACTGCTATTTGGGTTTATGGCTTTTAAGAATGAAATAAAGAGTGAAAATAATAAACAGTTGTGCATGTACTTACTTATTGTATTTCTCCAATCAGAAAACAAATATAATTGTAAATAAATGTCTACTTTTTGAATCACTAAAAAAAAACAAATGATGCACGACTACAAGCCCGCCAGAATGGTACGACGCCCAAAAATCCCGCGCTTTTTCCCTTTCTGTCAATATTCAAATCCTCGCGCTCTGATTGGTTGTCGTGCCATTCGCGGCCACAGTTGATATTACTATAGACAACACATTACTTTTTAGATAGACAATACAAGTAGGTTTTAATTAAGTAATAAATTAGGTAAATGAACTAGATAATTTACTATTGATAAAAGTTACTTCGTAATCCATTCAGCAGTTCGAGTGTAAAGAAGTAACAAATATATTCAAAAACTGTCTCCTTTACAATATTCGTGTAATAGATTTGATATTTGATTCTAAATCTGCTTCACTTCAGAGGCAGATATGAGAGTGAAATAAAAGCCTCCGGCAAAGATTTTCTTTGCTACTTGTAGAACATTTCTAAGATTATAATAAAAGTAAGAACTTTTTACCTCAGTCATACTTTTCGTTTTGTTATAAAAATCAAATTACGAAAGATATAGAGGCAAAGCTTCAGGGAATTAATATTGAGATAAAGTACGAATAGAAAGGTATTATTATTATAAAATGAAAATTGAAAAAAGATATTATTTCATGGAAGATTTTTTGTACCCATCTTAGATATTAGAGGTATTGTTATAATTTAGGTAAGGTTAGAAAAGGAATTATGTTGCAAATTGATGTCTGATTTTTACAGTTCCTTAACCAAAGGGTAAAAACGGTACCCTGTTACTAGCTGAAGACTTCGCTGTCTGTCCGTGTGTCTGTCACCAGGCTGTATCTCAAGAACCGCAATAGGTAGACTGTCGAAATTATGTATTTCTGTTGTCGCTATAATAATAAATACTAAAAATTAAATTAAATAAGTATTTAAAAGGGGGCTCCAATACAGCAAACGCGATTTTTTGCCGTTTTTTTTCTACGGTCGGCACGGAAAACTTCGAGCGCGAGACCAACTCGCACTTGGCCAGTTTTATTTTACAAAAGTAGGTCATTCTTCAAATACAATATCTTGTAGTACTAACTCCAATTTGTTGGTACTTACTGTATACTCAAGATTTAAAAATAAAGAATCTTTTATCTTTATAATTTATCTTTAAGTTAACAGACATGGTAACAGAATTGTATTCATTAAGCCAACAACATTTGTTTCCAAATAAATTTGAGAGATCTCGTAAGTTCTGAATGTTGGCTATCTGATTTTTTAGAACATTTTTTAAAAGTTAAAAAAAAAACTATCTTTCCTGGCCGGCCTCGACAGCGCTTTACTACAGTGGGAACCCACTGTGTGGCGACGCTTGCCCAGCGGTCCCTGAGCATGCAGCTGACATGATGATTATGATACCTACACAAGAGGTGGCGGGATGATTTGGACGCGTACCTCGAGGACTGGTTAGAGACGGCGCAGGAGAAGAAAGTTTGGAAGCACTTAGGGGAGGCCTTTGCCCAGCGATGGGACAGTAATGGCTTATTAAAAAAAAAGAACTAAGTATCGAAATTGTCTACTTTATTCATTTCACGATCATGAAATAATTCAACACAAATCACGAAATAAACACCCAATCACGATACCATCAACAAAGCCTGGAACCCTTTCCCAATAATGTAACAAAAAAACACATCAACAATCAAAATTATATCACCGAAATCCATTACCGCATCTCTTAGTACTCATACTATCGAAGTACCAATAAAACCGTCAACGTATTACGTGCAAACTGTCACTAACACATTCAGTTTAGTGGCGTACGAACGGCTTGGGCGATAATAGTTCGTTTCGTATTTGTAACTCGTATTCTACGAGAAATGTCTGTTGACGCCGCTTTTAGAATATTAAGACTGCCGTCTCGTCTTTGGGAAATTATTTGGGAATCTTATTGTGGTGATGTTGGTTATACTGCAAAGTTTGTGGCGGAATATTAGAGAAGTAGTAAAGAGAGATAGATATGAAAATAAAAAGGGTCTTTTTGGATTTTTCTTGGGTTAAGTTTGTAATCATGGGTAAAACTATTTAAAATTTATTTTATTTTGTTCTTGTTTTAAATCATAATACACACCGCTAAATTTTAATCGTTTTAATCCCGTGGAGGGTCGATCCGGTACAGGAAACACTATCGATTTGTAAAGATGAAATTAAAAAATAAAGTACCTTTTTTTCAAAACTTGTATTAATTTACGCATGTACGAAATTAATTTCTTTAAGAAAACGTCAGCTGAGTGAGTCCAATGACCTATAAGTAGTAGTCGGCGTTGCGTACAAACTAACTACATGTCAAGTACGGTTTGAAGTTCTTAACTCCGAATATTCAATTCATAAAACCGCCCTATATATCTAGGCAGTAGTAGTAATAAAATAGTTCAAATATTTCTTGGTGGCTAGGAAAAAGTATGCTTACCTAATCATTTTTAGGGTTCCGTAGCCAAATGGCAAAAAACGGAACCCTTATAGATTCGTCATGTCTGTCTGTCTGTCTGTCTGTCTGTCTGTCTGTCCGTCCGTATGTCACAGCCACTTTTTTCCGAAACTATAAGAGCTATACTGTTGAAACTTAGTAAGTAGATGTATTCTATAAACCGCTTTAAGATTTTCATACAAAAATAGAAAAAAAGCAATAAATTTTGGGGGTTCCCATACTTAGAACTGAAACTCAAAAAATTTTTTTTCATCAAACCCATACGTGTGGGGTATCTATGGACAGGTCTTCAAAAATGATATTTAGGTTTGTAACATTATTTTTTCCTAAATTGAATAGTTTACGCGAGAGACACTTCCAAAGTGGTAAAATGTGTGTCCCCCCCCCTCTAACTTCTAAAATAAGAGAATGACAAAACTAAAAAAAATATATGATGTACATTATTATGTAAACTACCAACGAAAATTGGTTTGAACGAGATCTAATAAGTAGTTTTTTTTTTAATACGTCATAAATCTAAAAAAATATACTATTATTAAAACATCGATCAAAGTTACACCGAACTACAAGAACTTTTATATTACGTTACTTGCTGCTACGGAACCCTCCATGGGCGAGTCCGACTCGCACTTGGCCGGTTTTTTTTTAAGCTTGTGATGTAAAACTTAGGGTATCTATAGAGTAAAGGTCTATGTTCAGTATTGAGTATTACATTGGGAAGTGTTGATTGTAGGTTGAGAAAACAATTACATAATTAACTATTTGCTTTTTTTTTAATGGGTAGGGCTGATGTTTCCTTCGGATTATATTAAGTAAACCAAACAGTTTAGATGTGGGAGAATACTTAAGTCGATTGTTAGCTACAGAAACGTGGGAACACGCGATTCACTGAGATAACAGTGTGAACAATATAATATAAACATTGATTTTAAAGTGTTAAATAATATAGTATTTAATCTTGGACTAGCATGCACCGTTTTAGTATTTTAATTTTGCTTAAGAATAGTTAAACAAGTTTCCTATTTGTTCGAAGTAACAAAACCAAGTCCTTTAAACTTCTCTTTTTTTTGGATTTTTTGAAGGAGTATGAAGGCCATATAGCTGTGTTATAAATGATTAAAATATTAAAACTGAAACATAAAAAAAAAAAAATAACCACTCTCTGATTTATTCTCCGGAAAAATATTCTATATTTGCATAAAGTTACAACTCAGATCGACAACGAAAAAAAAAAACATTTTTTTTTAAATAAAACAACATAGATGGCGGCCGAAAAGCGACGCGCAGTGACTCGTAATCGCAAACGAAACGCACCGAATTTTATACAGTTTCATATAGAGTTATCGAACACCAAATAACAGTGTCGATTCAAAACTGACGTTGTAAATAAACCTTTCGAATTTTCACGCACACAGTGAAAACCGATACGGTGACCATAAATTAAATAAGATTCAGAAGGTTAAGTCTTGACTGCGTGCGAAAGATAACAGACACAGTAACTGTAACAATTCGCACGATAGATAGGATCTTAGTTCATAGTTTCTTTGGAATAAACTGTATACTTACCAAAAATTAAAAAAAATATACCTGCCAAGTGCGAGTCGGACTAGCGTACGAAGGGTTCTGTCCCGTCCGTAGCAAAAAAACGGCAAAAAAATCACGTTTATTGTATGGGGGCCCCTACTTATTATTTTATTCTTTTTTTAGTATTTTGTTATTATAGCGGCAACAGCAATACATCATCTGTGAAAATGCCAACTGTCTAGCTATCATGATTCATGAGATACAGCCTGGTGACAGACAGCCGGAGAGCGGAGTCTTAGGAATAGTGTCCCGTTTTTACCCTTTGCGTACGGAACACTAAAAACGGTCATATTAAATGGAAAATGTTTCAAAATCAATTTCTATAGTGTATGAAGTTGATTTCCTGAAAATTTATTTACGTATTGTCAAAAAAATCAAAAGTCAAAAGATTTTTATTTCACATAGGCCTACATGGGCACTTATAAAACGTCAGAAGCTAGTGCACGGTTCCAAATTGGTCGTTTCCTATGGCGAAGAACCGGCAAGAAACTCCATGGTAACTCTTTTAAAAAAATGCTTTTAAATTACACAACACAAATGGTTAGTTTGTTTTAGAGAGTTACCAAGCTTATGTTTGTCGTTGTAAAACTCTACACGAAGTGAGCCTTCTACTCCTACACATTTTACTCCAGTGCCCATGATTCATGAGCTTATAATTCGGGACTGGGGAAATTACAGAGCGCAGAGGGTAGGGGGTAGGGGGAGGTGAAAAGTTGCTGTTATTGCCGATATTAAGCCGTGCTACACCTGTGTGTGCACATAACTGTGTGTGTGTGACTAGTAAATTATTACACCCTCGTGCATTACGGTGCGTGTAGGGTGACGATATTCCTGGAAATCAGCGGGACAATTTAGGTTTGGCACGCGAATAAAATAACGTTACAAAATGCGATTTTTTTGTAAATATTCGCTTCGACTCGCTGATTTATTGATGTTTTCACTAAATATTCGAATGATATAGCGGTAAAAGGGCATTCAATTTCTTTTTAGGAAGCAGTTTGTTTTTTTTTTTATTACCTTTTCTGTCTGCGAAAGGAAATGTATGTTTTAAATGTTTGTTACACGAGTGCTTCGTGTTGGTTGAGTGAATATGAATGGATTTTGGCAGACGGTCTAGTTTACATTTGAGATGGCAACCGTAAAATATCTGCTACGCTTAAAGCGCTCATTACGCTATTCTTGTTACCTGTGATTTAATATTTCAATAATTTTCAGTGGTGTTTAAATGTTGGGCAAAAATGATTTATTGGTTGTGTCGTTACATTAAATGTTTTTTTTTTTAATTTTTTGAAAGCAAAGAGACATACGACATTGTGCCTAACTGGTGATATTAAGCAAGAATCTTCTTTTCGTGTCGATGTTATCAAACCATTTTTTTTCTGACCAGTATTTGACAACCTGTACCTACAGCTCTGTTGTGAGAGGTTTGGCTCTTGTGATAAAAGATATCTTAGTACAAGAGCCAGGGCGATACCGATGTTTATATTTTAAGTGATTTCAATAAAATATTATTATTATCTGTTGGCCTCAACAAATTCTGAAAAATGCTGGTGGCAAGAACGATCCCAGGTATTAGAAATCACGTGGTTACCATTCCCGACTCACCCAGTCGACTGAAACAAAAAAGTAAATATTTCCTGGCATTCGCTTTCAGAATTTGATATAGAGAAAAATTTCAATGAAATATTAACCTTCTGTAAACTACGGCGCAAAGACCACAGACAGAAGTAATTGCTTATACTGAAATATTTATTCAGGAACTTGGAAATTTGTCAAAGTAGGAAAAAAAAGACTGAATTTTTCATGCAATGTGATTCATCAAACGTAGGTATAGTTATCGGCATGGATCTTAGCGCTCGGCGTCAGAGTGGGGATCGCTTTGCGCATTCCATACATTGGCGAGCCAATCGTCGTCGTTGTTAGATACGTGCAGCAAGCGCAGGGAACGAGTGACGTCTATGACACGATGGCGCGGCGAGCCAATCACTGACATTCCCCGCCCCCGCGTCTCACGTCGCACCACTAAAGAGACCGAATATTTGACTTGCGCAACTTGAAGCCAGCGCTCAAGATCCGTGCTGATAACTATATCACAATATATCACAGTATCACACTAATATTGTAAAAGCGAAAGTGTGTGAGTCTGTCTGTAATAATCTGTATGTTTGTTACTTTTTCACGTTAACGGCTGAACGGATTTCGATTAAACTTGCGACACGTGTAGACTATGTGTTGGAATAGCACGTAAGATACTTATCATCCAAGGAGTACGTTCTCTTGGGATATTTTTCTAATATCACGCGGTCAAAGACACTTGAAATCGCTATATGATATTATATTTTTTTATTATTGACTAGTTTTTGCCCACGGCTTCACCCGCGTTTATAAAATATAGCCTATGTCACTCAGGACTAAAGTAGCTTTCTACTGGTGAAACATTTTAGCAATCTTACTCTCAGAGATCACCTCCTACAAACAAAAAAACAAACTTTACCTCTTTATAATATTAACTAGCTTTTGCCCGCGCGGCTTCGCTCCCGCTCTTCCCTACTTCAGCCTACTATACCCTACTCTACCCTACTATACCCTACTATACCCTACTCTACCCTACCCTACTCTACCCTACTCTACCCTACCCTACTCTACTCTACCGTACTCTATCCTACTCTACCCTACCCTACTCTACTCTAGTCTACCCTACTCTACCCTACTCTACCCTACTCTACCATACTCTACTCTACCCTACTCTACCCTACCCTACTCTAACACGACTTTCTTTTATATATATATAGATAGATGTAGATAGTATCAGTATATAGGCTCGTGTTTGACCACCATGAGCTAGAGTAGCCTATGTTCTTTTCCATGTCAAAGGCTATATGCATGACAAATTTCATCCAAATCCGTTCAGCCGTTTTTGCGTGATTAAGTAACAAACATCCAAACATCCACACTTTCACATTTATAATATTAGTTAGGATAAATTAATATTTTTTCCACATCCAATTTCACCTTTCCTCCGCCTCTATTAACCTCTGCATCCACAATGGCGGAACTCGTCGCCTCCATATCCGCCTCCGTTACTACCCTAATTTATAGGCAATATAAATAATTGTAACGTTCGGGAATCGAACCCAAAAAACACAGCTCAGCAGTCAACCATGCCATCTAAGTGCTACTAGCTTACCGATAACTTTAATATAATTCAGTGTTGCATTGTACCTACCGCAGTTTCATATAACATCGAAACATTTCAGCACATAGTTTCTCTTTTACACGAATATTTAAAATTCCAATTGTCTGTCTGTTGCAAAATTTAATTGGTTTTACATTTGTGTAATACAATACATATTTTTGTTTTAAAATGTAGGTGCTGAAATGCGGTTGCTACGATTTCATTGGCAAAATATGTTGTACCTAATATTTTTTATTTAAAATTTGTTTTTCCTGATATCTTTATGTCGAGAGTGAATAGGTTAATTCTAGGCAAGCGTGCTCCATCGCCGGTCACATCATCGCTTACCATTAGGTGAGGTAGTGGTTAAACAAGTCTGTCAATAATTAAAAAATGACTATTCCCTCGCGCTCTGAAAGCAGGAACTCTTACTCCCCCTGGCTGAGAATTTTACTGTAGTAGAAAAGGTTCCCATGGAGACATACTCCCGGGCTAAAAAGTATCCTATTTCAGGATCTAGTCTACATGTGTACCAAGTTTCATTGAAATCCATTCAGCAGTTTTTGCGTGAAAGAGTAATAAACGTCCATACATACAGACTTTTGAGTTTATAATTAGTAGGTTAGGTGACACCCTAGGTATGCTCATACATAGCCAACTAACATAAACAGTAGGTATAATGTCAGTATGTCACAAAGTCAAGAAGACACATAAAACAATAATTAATCCTGTCATTAACTGTTACGACACCATATTGTCTCAATACACAACCTTACTTATGCAGAAGGCTACAAGCAAAGACGGGCAACAAGGTTATATTAACCAACTAATAAGTAACAACAATAACTTGCATTAACACATCCATCGATCATTTTCTACGGTTACAACATTTCTCTTTCAAAAGTAAACGTGCAATGTATACAATTTTAAGTGAAACTGTCGCTTTTGGTGCTAATTGTATATTTTTCGTCGATTTCTCTAGCGCGTTGGAATTGTTGACGATTCGGACATAGTGTCCGATTCGACACATTTTATTTTCAATATTTTTCACAGACAATTCGGATACCACCAAATTTATTGAAGCTATTTAGTACAGTCAGATGAAAAAAAAACTCTTAAAATATAATATAAAGTATTACCTGAGGTTGCCGCCTTAAATCGAGTCTAAAATAGTTTTTTCCCCATATATTATATTTCAAAACGTCAGTGAAAAAAATTCTGTAGAAGTTTTCGGTTTTGTGCGCATCACGTTAAATGTACGAAGTCGATGTAGATAACTTTTATACATTAATATAGTGTGTAACTTAATACTTTGGCTTTGTTTCATCGCAATCGGTTGACCATATCGAAAGATATACTACACTCAATGACTGTTAGGCGGTACGAAGTTCGCTGGGTTGACTAGTATTGACATTTTTGTGTCAATTTGGACATGTCCGAATATACCAACTGTGTCCGACTTGTCAGCGTTCGACCTTTGCTGTGCTTCTACTTGTTCACTTACCTCATTACGTGTAAATACGTTTATACTTATATAATTGTAATTTGTGTGTATTGCTGATTGGCGGAAGACTGATAAACGGTAATATTTTAACCTTGAGCTATGAAGTTTTTATTTACACGTGCTACTTATTTACTTGTCGAGGCGTGAATATGTTGTGTATTTTGTACTTCTAGAATTCTAGATGAAACACTGTCTTAGTTAATAGATCAGGCTTTAATTTAGCTTTCGAAAAAAACCTAGGAGATCCGACGTGCCTCACAAACATAGGAGACCTACACTTTTCATTTTTTTTTTTTATTTGATTTTGCAAAATTATTTGTTTCGTACAGGAACCAAACCTGTGACACACAGCGCAACCACTGCACCAACAGTGTCGTCATTAAAAAAAGAACTTCTCATTTTTCCGCATCAGGAATTAGATTTCATACAAATAAACCGATCACGTGCAAAAGTGGACTTAATAAAGGCAATACATAAATAAAATGACTACAATTCTACATAATAATATTACCTACATTACTATTCATCGCTCAATATATTACCCATCCATAGTTAATTATAATAATACGCTACGCTGCGCCAGCGCAGGCCTTCTGTCGCGATTATCGCAGCCTTGTAAATTGCCCGCGCACGAGTCGATAGTAACGTTCTCACTTTATATTGTTTACCATCAATCAATTATAATGTTAGCTACAATAAAATATGTCGTCACATAGTTGTCGCATTGTCCCAATTTTGTCGCATTGTCGCACCTTTGTCGTATTGTCTCACATTTGTCACATTGTCGCACTTTTGTCGCATTGTCGCATTTTTGTCGCATTGTCGCACTTTTGTCGCATTGTCGCATTTTGTCGCAATGTCGCAATTTTGTCGCATTGTCGCACTTTTGTCACATTGTCGCACTTTTATCGCATTGTCGCTTTCTTGCAATATTGTTGCGCTTGTATAAGGGAACCTTAACATTACAAGAGTAGGCCTTGCGTCGCAATTAGCGCAGCCTTGTGAACTGTTCGCGCACGAATCGATAGTAATATTCACACTTCATATTGTGTACTGTAAATCACTAATCATGTTAACGTCGTACAGGTAAAATATATTATAATACTGTAGGCAAAGCTATTGTTTACAAAATGGCGATCGGAGTCGGAGTTTCCTTTTACGTGCTAATTTGACGGCTGCTATCGCTGTCAGATTATAATTTTAAATGTCTAAAAATATATTATTAGATTCAAAAGTGGATATTCTTCTTGTTTTGCTATACTATGTTGGTTATCAATGTGACAAAAATGAAATAAAAAAATGTTTTTTTATTAACTAGCAAAAAACTATGAACTCAACATTTTGTCGAATTGTATGTAAAAAAAGAAACATTAGAAAAATCTTTTGAGCACAGATTAATGATGGATGAATGGAATGACTGGATGCGTGACGCACAGGACCGGTCGTTGTGGCGACGCTTGGGGGAGGCTTACGTTGGACGTAGGCGGACGTCTTTCGACTGGATGATGATGAAAAACCAAGATATTGGGTATTGGTTTGTACCTACTACTTATTATTTTATCTTTCTGTTTGAGGCACACAATAATTAATATGATTTATACGGGTACAACTACTTTGAATTGAATTAGTCTCTTGTTGACAAGCTAATTAGTAATGCATTTTCTAGGCACGAAGATCACGAGTTTTGTCTTTTTACCATTACAATAATAGTATTACTTGGTTTCATAGTAAAATACTGAGTAAGTGCCTCTGGTAACAAGATAACCTAAGCTTTTATAAAATTTTCCTCCAGACATTTCTCGATGGACTAGACTGGTTTTTGAATTATGGATTTAGAGTCATCATCATTATCTTGCTGCCCTAGTCCCGTTTTATTTGGGGTCGGCGCAACACGTTTTTTTCTTCCATTCTACCCTGTCACCCGTTATGCTATCACTAACTTCCTTTTCTTTCATATCACTCTTCACATAATCCATCCATCTTTCCTAATAACCTCTTGGTCTTGTTTTTTTAGATAGATTATAAAAGTAAAAAAAAACCAGGTCAAACCGTACTTTGAAGCCAAATTCTGCCTAAAAAAATTCAGGTGGTAACTAGAGTCTCACAAATGCTAAACTTCAAATTGTAATATAATTCAATCTTCATATCCGATATAGCTAGTCTTTGCAACTTGATTCAGAGTCAACTCATTTATTTACTTAGACTAGTTCTAAATTTTAGGTATCTACTTTCAATGTCAAAAAATAGAATTAAAATAATTCTGTTTTTGTTGTTTCTCTCGTAACAGAATTTCGCAATGTTTTTGGATAAAGAAACTAATACAAGAAAAAAATAAGTAATTGACATCCCAAGAACTAGTTTCATTTCGAGAATAATGCACAAGAAACGTTCGCAGATAAACAAATATAATAATAAATCTTTTTTTTTTTCATTGATATAAACTAGTGCTTGACTGCGAATGAAAATCATTTATTATCAGGCATCTTGGCCCATAGATAACATACCTACATACTAACATATATGTATAAAGTAAAGTATAAAGCAAATACCACATTAACACTCTACTTGCTATATATGAGGGTCTTAGCATTGTCCTACATTTCCGCAACACCTACCAACGTTACCCATATGCGAATAACTACCGTTACCTCCTAAGTACTGTCGTCAACTAAACACATAAGGAACCCATCGCAGCCTTCTGTTACGATTAGCACAGCAATGCCAACTAGCGACGCATGAATCTCATTGTTGGCTAACTTCATGGGTACAGTCAACAGCTAAAGTGTTAATGCAAAGTGGTTCAGAAATATTAACTTAAAGTGTAAAGGTAGCCAAATACGCTAGGGTAAACCTGAAAGGTTTGTCTGTACAGTTATACCTGGAAGGTAAGCTTGTGTGGAAAGCTGCATAGTTGTGCAACATACACGTTCCGGTTTACCTTTAAAACACAAACTGTTTATGCACATCTGTCAGGTCTTCCTTAGCATGTATGGCTAAAAACTATATTGCAAGAATATCGTATCGGTCAGTCACTAGAATATTTTCTAAAACAATAATTTTAAAGTATAAACAAGTGTAGTGTCGGTCGCATGGCCTTTTGCGTTTTCCTCATTTTCTGGAGTAGGTTTGTATTGTAGGTAATTATATTGTTGTTTCAAATATACCTACTACGTACGTCAAGTTTATGTCACTACTTGTCGGTTGGGATATTTTTTTTAACAAATTATTCCACATTTGATTCGTAAAATTCGTAAACCTATTTCCTTTGTAACTTTACTTATGTAGTTTTTTTTTTAAATTATATAAACTAGTGCTTGACTGAGATCCCACCTCATGGTAAGCAGTGATGCAATCGTTCATGGTGAGGCGTAACAGTTTATAAGGAGCCTGTTCACTCTAGTTTTGAAGATACCTAAATTATAATCGGTTATTAATGTATTTTTATTAAATAACAATGACGACTTATACAACAGATTTATTATTAAAACAATGACGGGTGTCACGTTCAATAAAATGATGAGGTTAACAATTTATTATCACATAAAAAACTTTTTACTTTTCCTTGTAATAAAAAGATAAACAAAACAACATTCGACCATGAAAGGACAGCATCACTCATTTGTGCTTTATTAAGGTCAACTGTTTTCTTCAAATAAGAAGCACTCAAAGGGCCATTTAGCCTTTTAGTAGTACACTTTAAAAACAATAATGATTTTGCCTTAGAAAGTTAATGGGAGCAATTAGTATGCAAACTACAGTAATTACACTTGTTAAGGTTACTTTCAAAGATTTAATGATGATTTTACGCAACCCATTAGTAACATAAACTGTGCTATTATCAGAACACATTACTATCTATAAGTATACAAAATGATGACATTTCTGTAATAGAACAAAAACGCTTTTTCAACATAAAATATTCATAAAAAAAATATTGTCAACGAAAAATACAAAATGTCCAAATTCAATTTATCGTTACATACACTTTTGTCGGCAACTGTACTACCTTACCTTACCTTCGAAATACATTTTAGCATAAAATTATCGTACTTAAAAAAATGTAGGTTCATTACAATTCATAATAAACTAGCATTTGCCGGCGACTTCGCCCGCAAGAAAACCGAGAAATATCGTATGTCTTTTAACTAACTTAAACTTCATGGTCTAACTGTGTGCCAAGTTTCATCCAAATCTCTTATAATAGTATGGAAGTATGCATAGTAATACTATAAGTGCATTGGTGGCCGAGTGGTAATGGCTTCGACTTTGTAGGTCGCGGGTTCAAACCCTGCCAGGCGCATTAATTTGTGTAATTTATTTCATTACCACTGCTCTCAAAACGGTGAAGGAAAAGAGTGTGAGGAAACCGGCATGTCCTAGAACCAAAATTTCGAAGATGTGATCACACAAGGAATCTCCAAGCATATCCCTTTCCATCGCCCTTTGGTTGACTTTGAGTCTTCTTATGAGGCCCATTGTAAGTGACCACGTTTCGGAGCCATAAGTCATCACTGGCAACATGCACTGGTCATAGACTCTGGTTAGACTTACTGGTTCTCCTGCATCGATCTAAAACACTGATAAAGATAGATAAAGAAGTAGTGATCGATATTTTCCAGTGCCGTCTCAACTGTTGGATGTATTTTGAAATTCATACTCCATATCATCTTCTTAAACAATCCTTCAGCAACCATTTACGATACGGAAGTGTCCGCCACGCAGATAAAATCTGACAAACCACATTTACAGTACCATAAAGTGTACTAAGGAACAATAAATATCACAGTCATACTGTGTATATGTACTGTACATGTTTATTTATACATGACTAATCAAAGTAACGTAATCATTTATCTCGGCTCACTTATCATCGTAATGAGTGCAGACCACACGCGTAGCCCTTAGGACAAACGTGCACTAGTGTGGGTAAGGTCACGACTAGGTTTGAACTTGGCTTTGTCTTAGTAGAGCATATCGTGTCGGGGAAATGTCAGTAGCTCCATTAAATAATATTCCTGGCTAAATTAAGGTTAAACTAGTATACAGAGAAGATGTTATTGTGTATTTTGTACGCAAACACAGATGCATGCGATGATCCATGATATGCAAATCATCATTGATAATCGTTTTTCTGACTATAGACCATTTCCTGTGGTCAGAAGTCCTGACTACTATGCCGGAGGTCATGGGTTCGATTCCCACCTGGGAAAAATGTTTGTGTGATGTGCACGATCATTTGTTCTGAGTCTGGGTGTAATTTATTTATAATTATTATGTACTTAGAATGATAAAAGTATGTTTACCAGTAATTGTCTAGTACTCATAACACAAGCTCTGCTTAGCTTGGGACTAGACGGCGTTGTGTGATGTGATGTGAAAAAAAAAAACCTTTATCAGTAATTAGCATAAGTATAGCATAGCATAATTAGCCATAAAATGTTTCCACTGCTAAGTCTCAGGCCTCCTCTCTACGAGAGGGAATCCAACACGCCATGATCCCAGTATGGGTTGGTAATTAAGTTGAAATAAATGATTTAAAAATTAATGAAGATATCCGCAGGAAAACTAAGGTTGCCGACATAGCACAAAGAATTGCCAAACTTAAGTGGCAATGGGCAGGGCACATTGCTCGCAGAACAGATGGCCGTTGGGGCCGAAAGGTTTTGGAGTGGCGACCGCGTACCGGAAGACGCAGTGTTGGAAGGCGTCCTACAAGGTGGACCGACGACCTGGTGAAGGTAGCGGGAAACCGATGGATGCGGGACGCTTGGGGGAGGCCTATGTCCAACAGTGGACGTGTATCGGCTGAGATGATGATGATGATGAAATGATTTGCTTCTTTCAGCAATCCATACTGAGTTCGCGTGTTGGATTACGGCCCATTTCCTCTCCTAGAGAGCAAACCTGAGCCCCAGCAGTGGAAATATTATAATGCTGATTATGCGCTATGCGTTGTGTTGAATTTTTATTATTTAAAAACAGTAAACCTGCGCATTCTCTCAACAATACGACTTCAAACCTCATCACTTTTTATGTCTTCGTCCTCAATTTCCAATTGCATAACAGCTAATGTATCACAAATACGTTGGCGTGTTACTGCGCTATCACTCCGTGTCGCTTGACAATCGATTTGCTATTTTTCTACCTCATCGGCATGCACTTACGTCATAGTGTGGCCTTTTCTTTACAGGCTGAATTACGGACAATAACTTGATGCTGAGTTACGAACGAGGTTGTAAAGATTTTGAAAGCTCACTGTGATTTATTTGCTGGTATCATGTTTTTTGTGTGAATTTAAAACTAGAATGTTATGTAATACACTTATTGTTAGATGTTATTAAATATTATGTTATTATAGATGTAATTTATTTCCAGCCAACTCGTAGAACTGGCATGTCTTAGAACCAAAAATTCGAAGACATGTGACATCCACCAACCCGCACTGGGCCCGCGTGACGGATTACGACCTATTCCCTCTCCTAGAGAGGAAACTTGAGTCCCAGCAGTGGGAACATTAAAAAAAGGCTGATTATGTTTATGCATTTGAGGAAGGAAAGCGCCGTCGAGGTCGGCCTAGAAAGAGGTGGCGGGATGAATTGGACGCGTACCGCGAGGACTGGTTTGAGACGGCGTAATAGAAGAAAGTTTGGAAGGACTTGGGGGAGGCTTTTGCCCAGCAGTGGGACAGTAACGGCTAGAAAAAAAGATAGATAGATAGATACAACAGAAAACATACACTAAAACACAAATTACACACATAAAAGCCTCCGCCTTTTAGACACTTTTCATGGAACGTGATATACCAACTAATGATTATTTCTATACTCACTATGGTAGTGTACCCACGAGCAACCCCCGGTTGACGGGAAACTATTGCGACCCATGGAACACAAAGATAGCTAAGCCAAGAACTATGTGAAGAATATTGCCCCTGTCTGAACAATGTTATTAAAATATGTACTTAAATTAGATGTTATTATTAAGAACCTGCAAGGCTTTACATTCTTCTATTTTTCTATATCCTTAGCGACATCTTGCCAATCCTTTAAGGTATGTCAACTCATTCCGCCACCTTATTCTATGGGCCAACCATGTTGCCGGTTCCCGTTGTTCGTGATCCAGCAGATAGGTGAGTTGAAGGGTGGACCATTTTACTATTCTTCTGTCATTTGAACAACTATACAAGAACCGTAGAATACTTAGCCTATTTTAGATAATATAGCAAGAACCTTTGAGCAATGCCTGAGATGTCAGCTAATAAAGAAAATATGCTGCGCTAACCCTAAATAAATAGAGATACGTTCAAGTCTCCAGACTGTGTTAACAAGTAATATTCTACTAATATTATTTATAAAAGCGAAAGTTTGTATGTATAGATGTTTGTTACTCTTTCACGCACAAACCACTGAATAGATTTCGATGAAACTTGGTACACGGGTAGATCATGTCTTGGAACAGCACATAAGATTTACCCCAGGAATATGTTCCCTTGGGATAATGTTCTACTATCACGTGGACGAAGCCGCTGGGAGCAGCTAGTTAGGTTATAATCTGACTATTATTTTAACGGCAGCAGTAAGCACCAGAAAATGTTTAAGACTAAATTTTCTCTCTGTTAGAATCTTGCTACGGTTTCAATATTCTCAACAAAGAATATTTTGTTTAATTTTCCACGAATTTCCCTCAAGAATATTTATTGTTTATACAATTACTCTACTAGTATTATTCTATTAGATTATCCGTTTCAGACAAATTGCTTCTTAAAATATCTGTCTCGACGGCAAAGCTACCTGATTGGCTAGCTGTTACTAATTGAATGCGACCAGACTATTGTATCCTGTACATCTTAAATGTCAGTGGCTATATGTTGTACAATTATGAACTGTCTTGTTGTATGATTATTAGGTGCATTTTAAATTGCAAGTAGCATGGTTTTGTCCGAAGACGTGGACTTTAATCTCTAATCTGTATATTTCACTGTCTGGTGGTAAAAAGGTTTTTTGTATATGACTTATCATAAGCGAAAATTGACGTTAACGTATTTCGAAAACATTAAAAAACCTATATGTCTTTCTTATCCTTCAGGAGAAACTAACATATTAACGCACAGCTGAAAATACAGAGCCTAGGAACGTAAAATTTTGCGTCTTTTCATGACTGAAGCGAGCTCTAAAAGAAAATTTTCTAAAATAGGGTAGTTTTCAGGGTCAAAGTAATTACATTTTATTTAGTCCGTATTTTAGATTATAAAAAATATTGACATTATTTTTTTTCTTTTTTCGATTAAACAAAAAATAACAAAGATATAGCCCATTAAAGTTATGTGTGACGTTACGCAAAAAATGCTGCACGGCGTGACGTTACACGTAACTTTAATGGCCTATATCTTTGTCATTTTTTGTTTAATTTACAAATAAAAAAATACGTGTCCTTTATTTTTGAATAATCTGAAAGACGGACTAATTACATTTTTTACGGCAACTAGCCTAATAGGCCTCTTATGGGGATTAAACGGGACTGTAAAGTTTGTATGGAGAAACCATTCTTCACGTGGGTGAAGTAGCTGGCAGAACCTAGTCTTTACTAATAATATTTTGTAAAGGATTTTTTATTTGTTTGTTTATAAGTTACAATTTAACTCAAAAACGACTTGATTTTCAAGATTCTTTCACAAGTAGAAAGCTACTTCATCACTGAGAAATATAGGCCTATATTTTCATGTAGGCGAAGCAGCTGGCAAAAGCTATATAGTCACATATAGTACAAAATCCTTACAGTAAGGAAAAGCCGATAATTTGAAAGATTTGTTCGTCGCTAGTTTGCAAGAAAATGATCGAGATGACATGAAATATGAGTAGTATTTATGTAAAAAAAATGTTTCGATTGGGCTTTGAATACCGTAAAGACGAAGCCATTAGAACAGTATAGATTCATTCCATCTGCTAGAGAATGAGCTTGAGTCCCAGCAGTGGGAACATTATAAAACTGATTATGGTATGCTAAGCTGTGCTATATGTATGAACCATAGAAATATATGCACCGTCAAGAATTTCTGGAGCGTTTTCCCTTTGCCACATCAATGGAACATCTTGAACATGTGCAAAATAAAAATAAAACTTTCTTCTGTGTCTCTAACAAATATTTTATTATCTCGTAGATATCCAAATTTTACGACTTTAAACTGAAATGCTTGTAGAGTAAGTTTGTACTATTTATAACGAAATATTTTCATTGATATATAAAACTTCATGGCGGGCGCAGATTAGGGCACCTGTTAAACTGACACGAACCAATTTATGCTGTATTTTTAGTGAAATAAAATTTATTGTTGTTTGCTTAAAATTGCGATACTTTAAATTAATAGTGAAATTGATATCCAATGACGTCATTAATCTAGTCCATATAATAAACTAGCTTCTGTTATCCGCTTTGCCTGCGTAACAGTAGGTTTTTTCATACAAACTTTGGACTCCTGTTTCATCCCCTCAAGGGGGTGAATTTTGAAAAATCTTTTCTTAATGCTCGCCAAAGTCATAAAAAGAAACCTTGTGGAAAACGTCACGCTCCTAGGCCCAGTAGTTTCGGGTGTGTGTTGATATGTCAGTCAGTCAGTTTCTCCTTTTATATATCTGCGGCCGTAATAAGACATCTTAAAACCATTATGTTTTCTGTGTGAGAAAAGGATAGTGCTATTCGTCCTGTATAGCTCCGTCTCTTTTTCACACCGAAAACATGATGGTTTTAAGAGGTAATAATACGGCCCCTGAACATATCTCTGTCTGTCTCGTTACGCTTTCATTTTTTTATTTGGCTTCTTGTGCCCGCAATAACCGACATTTAGGAGGACGAAGTTGCGGTCAAAAACTAGATTAGTGTTTTTTTTTTATTATTGATAGGCTTGCGTTTGACCATCATCTCACCTGATGGTAAGCGATGATGTGGTCGACGATGGAGCACGCTTGTCTAGAAGTAACCTATTCACTTTTGATTTAAAGACCCAATAGAATAGAATAGGTACTATGTCAGACATTTTAAAGATGTTTTGGGGATAACGTAATAAAAATTAGTACCTACTGACACATTTGCTAGAAAACATTGAATATTATTGAATAGACAATCTTGAATGCGTCAATGCTCATGAATATTTATCAGTTTGCGAAACTCGTCGTTTTATGAATGGAAGGACCATAGCTGCGTGGGAAGTCATCAAGACCTTCAGTTACTAGAGGTACTTAAGATATCTCTATGGAGAACAGCAAGTCCCTTAGAAATACAACCTAGCTTTGCTGTGCCCGACAGGGTCCATATTGATCTTAACTATATTTTTATACCATCTATGTACATAAGATATGCAACAACTTTCGACTGGCCTGTTGGTCTAGTGGTTAGTGGCCCTGACTGCTATACCAGAGGTTGTGGGTTCGGTTCGACACCCAGGACTGGATTTGTTCTGTGTCTGGGTGTAATTTATCTATAATATGTATGTAATATGTGTGTAATTAGAAATATATAAGTATGTTTATCAGGCGTCTAGTACTCATAACACAAGCTCTGCTTAGCTTGAGACTAGACGGCGTTGTATGTAGGGTTGCCAACCATACTGTTTTAAACAGTATAATACTGTTTTTCACTAAATTATACTTTTTACTGTTGAACAAAAATAAAGTATACAAAATACTGTTTTCAGTATCAAAATTTAATTAGCTGTTTGTCATTGAAGTCTTCTGTCACATTTGATCATTTTGAGAAAATTATAGATAATCTAAATTTGTATAGACTCAATATTGGTATGGATGATTTATATTCAGAATTAACAAATTTCAAAGTAATTTATGAAAAAATATCAGAAGACAAAGATTTTCTTGAAATGAGTACTGACCAAAAGTGGAGCCATTTATTAGTAAACACTTCAGAAGAATTTAAAAACATAACTAAAATTGTCTCATATCTACTTTCTGTTCCCGCCACCTCAGCATTTACTGAAAGAGTTTTTTCAGTAATGAATGCTAAGTGGCGGGAGGATAGAAATAGAGCATCTATTAATTTAATAAAAAATGAGCTCCTCATTTATTTTAATTTCAGTTATGATTGTGATGAGGCGTATGAAGTTTTTAAAAAAGATTGTAAATTAGTAAGTTGTGCGAAAAGTTCTAAAAAATATGTATTTAAAACAATAAATAAATAAAATACTGTTCATTTTTCTAAAATACTGTTTAATATTCTTCATAGACCTGAATATACTTTATTTCTTGTAAAAAAAGTTGGCAACCCTAGTTGTGTGACTGTTGTAAAAAAAAAGTGTTGAGTAAAAATACTCAAAGTTGTAAGTACACCTTTTAGGCGAGAAAACCTCAAGCAACTTCTCCCCCTCTTGGTGGAGCGAGAGAGAGTGACTAAAGCCCAACGACGAGCAATGGGTAGCTCGTTGTCTGGCCAAGTAGTCGACGGCGCGTATTGTTCCACGCAGGCCTCAAAGCAGTGTCCGCAAAACAGTAACGGCCTAGCAGGGCCGAAGCCTACTGGGGCCAAAGGAATCCCGGGGTCTTAGAATGAAAGGTAAAAAAAAACATAGGTGTGGTTTTTGTCAATAATATCAAGTGTAGCTCTACAAGTCTAGTTTCCATAAAAAATGTATGGAGACCGTCGCGCCCAGATCGGCGTGTGTGGCACACGTGTGCGCAGTGTAGTTCTAACTTAAGACTTCTGTACTCCTAGCCAAGTTGCTAATCTGCAATAGTTAACGCTTGTAGAAAGCTTCAAATGTACGGGAATGACGTCGTCTTATCGCTCAGTCACGTGGTCAGAACAAAAGAATTGGCGGCAAGGTCAACTCGAAGCGGTCGGCGCAAGCGAAACGGTTGTAACTTGGCTAGGGGGGCTGATTTTATTATTTTGCAGTTTTTTTTTTTTTTTTTTCGATGGGAAAAATCATCTTATGACAACCCCCGTTCTTGGGCGGAGCGGGAGATAGTGTCAGACTCTTACTGACTAAAAAACCCATTCCGTTCCTTCAAGCCTTCATACCGGGGCTCGCATTATTTTGCAGTCGAATATGTCTTGTAATGCACCAGCATCGTGTCATGGTCGTGTCACTTCGGCAGCTACTTCTATTGTACATATAACATTACTTTACATAATAACATTACTTTGTTTACATAACTTCTAATGGACCTTGAAATCTAACAAAAGTAACAAAAAAAACCACATTCAATACAAAAAAATAATAAATAAATAAATTCAATACCAACAACTCATTTTTATCGATATAAAGAAATAGCATTGATATAAACAACTGCTCATATCGGCAATCGCTAATATAAAATCGGCCAACAATCGACAATCGTTAATTGGTATTCGATCACAATCGAGAATCGTTCGATCGCGTGCATAGATGCAACTGCTCGAGAATTGCTCGTAATCGATTGTCTGCAACCGTCGCATCTATGTGGGTCAACTCAAATTGAAAGACACTGCGACACGTAACGGTGGTGGTTTCCGATATGAGCTGGGGGACGCGGTCTGTTTTTTTTTTTTGTGTCTTTGATATCATTAAAAAATTTTTTCAGCTATGAGAGTGAGTGTCAGGCTTTATTGACCAAAACGTATGCGTGTTCCTTCCATGGGTTACGTGAAAGTGAATCCCAGGGCCCTAGAACGAAGGCAAAGAAAGAACAGAAGTGGACTTTAGTCAGTAAAAGTCTGCACGACCCGCTCCGCCCAAGAGTGGGAGTAGTCATTGGATGATTTCTCATTCTCATTCTCTATTCGAAATAAGTTTTAAGTTGAACTTTAAACTTATTTCGAATACCTCTTTTTTACTGACTGTTCAACCCATTTTGACTTCTATGGCGTTAGTGGTATAGTAAATGGCGGCTGCAGTAAATAGTTGGTATTGTGAACTGTAACCACTTTTTTACTCATAACGCCATCTTTATGCCTACGAAATAGAAGTCAAAATCGGTTAAACGGACAGTAAAGGGGTTTGTTTAAATGTCTAAACTTATTTTGAATCCCGCAACGCATGTCCAATAGGAACTAAGTATTGCTTCTAAAACTACAACGCAACGAATTAAATGATTTAATTTTTATTGCAAACTAGTATAGTAAGAAACAGACCCCAGCTCTAAGAGGAACACCACAAATCTCAGCCCAGGTATAAATTACGTGTACAATACAGAAATTAATCGCGGAAGCTCTTGCGTGTCGAGTGTGTATCATAGACAATCTACCTCTGTATAGACTATTATTATTACAGCCAATTAATTATAGCCATATGCGATTAGATATTTATCTACTAGTATGAGTGAGTTTGTTTAGTGGTGCAAAAGTCGAAATGTAGGTGTAATAAAGTCGAAGTATGAGTGTACTGTAGTTAAGTGGGTGTACAATAGTCGAAATAGTCAAATTTCGACTATTACATATACACTTCAGTCGATTCAGGTGTAATGTCGACTGTAAACCTTGAACATTGCACTATGTTGAACGAAACATGTAAGTGCCACGAAATTCATGGCGCTTAAGACATTTTGGTCGCGAAAAAAGTATCCCCTAAAAGCTATATTAGCGCTGTATGTTTTAAAAGTTAGACGGTATACTGCCAATGTAGCGCTGCAGCGAACTTTTGTTTTAGCTTTTCAGTATTTTGACAAATAGTTTCCATGAAAGGGCTAGTCTATAACTAGAATATAAAGTCGATGACTGCAGTCGAGTGGGTATATATACCATAGTCGAAATGTGAGTGTACTACAGTCGAAATATGAGTGTACTACAGTCGAAATATAAGTGTACTACAGCGAAAATACACCTAATATCGCGCTTTTCTGAACGATTAGTCAGAAGTATCCGTACGTAATGCCTTGAACCGAATACGAATCGGATTAGGTACTATGAGCTGCTACTGAGAAGAATTTAACAGTAAACCGAATTGTTATTATGTTTACTATTGGGTTACAAATAAAAGAAAAGAAATTACTGTTATTTGGGAGAAAAGAATGAGAGAACTATTCAATATTCGATAAACTCGTTGAAAAGAAGGTAGCTTTTGAGCCATTTTCCGATGTAATATTATAGAAAACGACAATATTTGCAAATTCAGTCGAGTAGAATATTTGTCGTTTTAATATAAGACATGGCAACGACTGCGAGGAGGATGTTCGCGGTTTATTTACTTATATACACACATTCTTGTATGTTTAATATTGATGTGTAGATACATATATTATGTGTGTATTTTAATATATAATGTTAGACACATGGCTCATGGCTTTCGTGACCAGCCTGAGAATAAACCGCGAAACAAGAAAGAGTAGTTTTGTTAGGATTCAGATACCAGATTTGTTGTATATGGAAAAGGACGACCATTCACCAATTTTAAGTTATTCGCAGGAGAACTAAGGTTGCCGTAACATATCACGGAGAATCGCCAAACTTAAGTGGCAATGGGCAGGGCACATTGCTCGCAGAACGGATGGCCGTTGGGGCTGAAAGGTTCTGGAGTGACGACCGCGTACCTGAAGACGCAGCGTTGGAAGGCCTCCTACAAGGTGGATCTATAACCTGGTGAAGGTTGCGGGAAACCGATGGATGCAAGATGCACAGGATCGTTCATTGTGGCGACACTTGGGGGAGGCCTATGTCCAACAGTGGTCGTACCTATATCGGCTGAAATGATGAAGTTTATTCCGTAAACAATAACACAAGATGGATTAATCGAAATAATTACTGCGATCCTGGAACGCAAAGGGCAACGGAAGGAACACAGATGGGTTTTAAGTCAAAAGTCTGCAGGTAACATTGGACCCAATGATACTTAATTATACGTTAATTATTCAAGATTATTTCAATCCACAGTCACTCAAGTACCGACCTTAGTTCAGTGTTTTTAAAGTACATTTTTAACTGTAAATATGTATCAAAAAGCCAAATAAGTGTGGGTTGTAATGGAATTTAAACATTGTCTTGTATGACAGCATCCTGACATATTATAAAACTAACTCCCACTGCGTTTATCTGTTTGCGATAAACTCAAAAATTACTGAACGGACTCTCACTCTGTATATTACTGAAAACCGCATGAAAATCATGCGGCTTTCAGTAATATACAGAATGATTTACAATGAAAGTTTAGATTTTTACTACATGCATATTATAGTAGAGATAAGTCAAGTATTTCAAGGCATTGTAACATATTGCCAATTCAAACAAAATTTACCTATTGTATTTCTAACTTATGAACACCTACATACATTCTATATGTACAGCGAATATACAAATACCTTTAGACACATTATCAGTAGACTCACAGACATACATACCTACAAACGTGTCGTAGTTATTAGCACTCGTGCGATACCGTGGCCTTTAGTGCTAACACGTAGCAATTATCACATCTAAAACAGGCCAGCCGTTCGTTACGGCATGCTTAGTTTAACACGACATTACAATTCGATAAATAGCATTCACTTAAGTATAGATTCTACAGCAAAATTGTAAGAAAATTATCCTTTATTACGCAGGACGTGAAAATAAGTGATGAAATGTGAGTGTAGTTTGGACCCTACCCAAGGCTAGCTCGCTGTCCGGCCGTCCGGTAACTGTCCAGACCAAGCTTAAGTCGTCGACGGCGCGCGCTGAACCCGCGCGCCTCAAGGAGTTGTCAGCAACAGCAGGGGCCCAGCCGGGTCGAAGCCTACTGGGGCCAGGGTTATCCAAAACAGCGCTCGAGCCCCGGTATGAAGGCTTGAAGGAACGGGATGGGTTTTTTTAGTCAGTAAGAGTCTGACACTATCTCCCGCTCCGCCTAAGAGTGGGGGTTGTTATTGGATGATTTTTCCCAACGACAAAAAAAAGACCCTACCCAAGGTAGCGGGATTATTCGAAACTAACACTTTCGAAACATTCTGCTGCGGCTGTAGAATGCAAAGTTTAACTTTTTTTTTATTGTTGATATGATCGTGCTTGACCGCCATCTCACCGGAAAGCGACGATGCGGTCGACGATCGAACGCGCTTACCTAGAAGAAACCTAAAAACCTAAACCAGAACCTAAACCTAACTGAAGGAATACGACTGTGTTTTAGTCAGTAAAAGTCTGCCGTTCTCCCTAGATAAGTTATTAAATAATTTCAGACTTAAAAAAAGGTGTAGGTATCATGGGCGCACTTCTGCCAAACCTTTCAAGAAATACAGGCGTGATGTTACCGTATTAAAATCATCAGATTACATAAAAACGATCATTCTTCAATTTAAAAAAATCAACTACGGTTTACGATTGATTTGATTTATATTTGATACAAAAACACAATCCGAATCAAATCAATCGTTGGGTATGGTTTACTATTTAGATTAACGTTTACGAAAAAACAATTTCGGGAACAAAGAAAGGTATCAATAAACAAATATTAAACTTCTGCACGATTACCTTCGATTCTTATCAAATGCAAAAAAAAAACTAACGAAAAAAATAGGCAACGTCACCAGAAAAAAATAAACCAACCATTACTGGCGGAAGTCGGGCGAAAACCAAATTCAAATAACCATCAAAATATTTTATTAAAGGCCAATTTTCGAGGTACAACTGACAAACGTTGGAAACGCCATCAAGTTTTCACGCTTCACCCGACTTTGCCCGTTGGCCGGCTTGCCCTATTATGCCCACTCTACCCCAGTATACCCCCATTGTATCGCGCAGTCGTAAATATTTGAAAAACGCCGTTGGCAATGTAACTGTAACTACTGCGCCTGTATATCACGTGAACTTCCACTTGGATCATGTGGCTATAGAGTTAGCGATGGGATGACCGGTAGGTTGCCTGCTTTTAGGCATGTGTAGTCTACATAACAACCTTCTTAGCGAATTATTAATTCGTTTTGATTTTGATTAATCTAAAAAATTTTGAATTTTTCGATTTTTCTCTGCTATAATTTGCATGTACTTATATCTTTCAACCTTCTTCATAATTCACTCTGTTTGTTGGTGAAAACGGCATGGAATTTGAGGTTATCTATAATAGAAACTGACTGACTGACATATCAATGGGACTAGTAGCGTGTAAGTTTTGCATAAGGTTTCCTTTTATTACGTAGACAAGCACTGAGAGAGATGAAACGGGGGTCCAAAGTTTTTATGAAGAAACCTACTTTTTCGCGGAAGCCGCTGGCAAAAGCTAGTTGCGAATAAACAGACATGGTGTGCTATGTTTTATATAACAATTTTGGCTATGATCTCACCTGATGAAATGCGGTGATATGGTCGATTACGGAGCACGTTTGTCTAAAAGTAAGTTATTCACTTTTGAGTGAAAACCCTCTAAGTCTAAAGCCTTTAATTCTTTCTTTCTTTAACTCTTTATTGTACACTATAACAATACAAAATAAGTGGATAACAAAGTTCATGTACATAGGCGAGCTTAACTCAAAGTTGAGTTTTCTTCCAGCAAACCATTGAGCGATAGAGAGAGATGACAACAGAGGGTAGAGTCCAATGTACAATTTTAAAATTAGAAATATTACAAAGCTATTAATCAATAGTAAAATGGTTCTACAATGATGGCTTTTGAACTTTTTACTTTAGTACATACAAGGTGTATGTAGCGAAAACTCACAATTTAAGCTCACAACCATAAATGTTTATGCAAAATCGGAAAACTTTTCGTTCAATGCAAAGCTGATAGCGTGCAAAAAACTGCATGCCAAAGCGGAATAAATACGAGGACAGCGACGCTGTTTGCGTGGCCAAACAGTGTCTTATCAAAGTCAAAAGTCGCCGGCGGCAGCGGCCATCAATTCCGAACTCTTCTGTAAGCGGCAAGTATGCAGATCCAACGACAAATAGTTTAGGCGATTTCCTTTCGGATTGTTACCGAAAGTCGTCCGTGTATGAGAATTTAGTGGTGTCAGTTGCAGCCAGGGATTTGGAGTATCACCTGCTTTGGCAGCAGTGATCGGTGTTTTTGTATTTGATAATCTTTAGTTCAAAGAATCGCAGGCTGGGATTTGGAGTATCGCCTGCTTTGGGTTTGAGTGATCGGCAATTCTGTATTTGATAATCTATTATTCAAAGTATCGAATTTACTAGGGCCCAGTTCTTAGTAAAATAATGTGACTAATTGTCGGCTTACTTATGATGAGGTATTTTTCGCCATTCACGTGCTCAAAAAACAATGTTTCCGACCATTTTAAAATTCATTTGTATAGTTAAACATATAAATTTTTGTACCCAGTGACATTTACCTACATGTTAAATAATGTAGTAAGTCAAAGCATAACACAACAAAACGAGAAAAAACAAACACTCGTAAAATTTCAACTCAAACTAATTTTACTGCTCATATTTGTAAATGCCACCAAATATTTATGGCCTAATAATACCCATACCTAAACTCTTATTTCAACAGTTCCAGTTTCATTTAAAATAAGAATTATCCTGTATTCAAAATCATTACATAAACGAATTCCCACTATTTGGTTAATCAAACCATTATCTAGAAGGAAACATCCGCGTTCCACTTTAATGGGAGAGTCAAGCATTGAACATAATGAAATTCTGGTACGATAGACTGTATGTTGCTGATGACAACACTCGTCTTTGAGCTGGTTTAGGCATAATAAGGAGTTTCCTTAGGATGCGAGGCCAGATTATGCTGGTTTACTTATAAATACTACTTATATCAAATTTAAAAAAATATAAAAATAATATCAAATACTATGTTAATTGTTCCTGATAAATAAATAAAATGCCTATATCTTACTATTGCATAATATAATAAAATAGAGAGAGAGAGAGATGGAAAAGTCTCGCAAAAGCTGCAACCAAACTACCTGACAATTCATGACCACAACTCCGCCAGGAGTGTAAAAAAAAAATCAAATACTATGTAAATTATTCCTGATAAATAAATAAAATGCTTATATCTTACTATTGCATAATATAATAAAATAGAGAGAGAGAGAGATGGAGAAGTCTCGCAAAAGCCGCATCAAAACTACCTAACGATTCATGACCACAACTCCGCCAGGAGTGTACGACTGAGAAGAAGAATTGCATAAAAGCGCGAGATTCAATCGCATTCATTAAAGTGCTCAAAATATCTTTACATCCGCACTTTTGATGACTTTAAAAACGCCGACGCCGCTATAAACGTACCTACTGGACCCAAATACTTTGACGAAAAAGTAAACCGTTAATTTAAGAGGAAGAAAAAGACGCACAAACATGCATATAGTACATAATTGTAATTACACAGTGTAATAGGCTAGTTGCCGTAAAAAATGTAATTAGTCCGTCTTTTAGATTATTCAAAAGTAAGGGACCCGTATTTTTTTATTTGTAAATTAAACCAAAAATGACAAAGATATAGCCCATTAATGTTACGTATAATCACACCGTGCTGCATTTTTTTCGCACGGGGTGACGTCACACTAAGTTTAATGGGCTATATCTTTGTTATTTTTTGTATAATCGAAAAAAGAAAAAATACGTGTCCAATATTTTTTTACAATCTAAAATACGGACTAAATGAAATTTAATTATTTTGACCCTGGAAACTACCAATAGGGTAGTTTCCAGTCACAAATAAACAATTACATGTAGATATACGCAACGTGTGGTCAACAGTATGTATATATTTGGTATAAACAGACCGTTGTCATAATGACGAATTTTGTGCCATTTTATTTTCCGCATCAGCTTTTCCCTATAATTTATAAAACATAGTTACATTTATATTGCCGCGGTTACCACTCAACACTGCTAGTTTAATTTAAAAGCCGTTTTGTATGTACTTTGGTAGTTGGCGGTTTCATGTACGGTTTTTCGGGTTGACCACAATAACATATTCTGCTTTATTCGTGTTTTAACGGTTTTGGTACTTCATTTTAGAGCCCTTTGTCCTTTGTTATTAACAGTAATAGTTATAATTTAGTTTTAAATTCAAGGAATCTATTGAACAGTCTAACTGCGCCGTAATCTAGTAAAGAGAAAACTGTGTACTTCTGCATTTTAAAAACTGCTGCTATTAAAAGCTTCGTCCGCGGTAATGTTAATCATTACGGACGCGAAATCACACTCAAAGCAATAAAAATGTAGTCCATGTCTTTTTCCTTGGGGATTAAGCCTACTTCGTAATTTTATCAAAATCATTTCAGTAGAATGATTTTGATAAAATTTGGTTTAACCGTGAAAACTTTACAGACAGACAAAGGTTACTTTTACATTTATAATATTACTATGGATTTCCGTGTGCAGTTTCAAACGCATGGATGCCATAAATTATCCCAAAGAAGCCTTCTCCTCGAAAAAAAAGTGATCTATGTGCTATTTCAGGACCAAATAATTACAATCGCTCTAAAAAACATAAAATATTTAATGTCCCATTTGTGTCGCACTGTAACTCGATCCACCTCTCCTATACCGCGTATGCTAACGATGCTCAACGCGCTCGTGGAAACCAACCTTGGATTGGATCTGTTTGCTGATGAATGGAAGACGATATTATTGGATGCGATTCTGTGAGAAGACAAGAGTGAAAGTTTTAACGTAATTTAGTCTTAATGGCTATTTTGCTGCACTATATAAATAAATGGTTTAACCGCGTGTCGAAATTCATCCAAATTAGTTAAACCATTTGAGCGTGAAAGATAAACAAACATCAAAGTCAAAGTCAAAGTCAAAATATTTTATTTCACATAGGCCTACATGGGCACTTATAAAACGTCAGAAGCTAGTGCACGGTTCCAAATTGGTCGTTTCCTATGGAGAAGAACCGGCAAGAAACTCCATAGTTACTCTTTTAAAAAAAAAAGTGGTTCATGCTACAATATTTATAGATATTATGTAAGAACAAGGTAGACTGCACACAAAAACACAAAAAAAAGCATAATAGAAAAAATAATCCGCAAGACATTTTGCCTTTATATTAGATGCGATGTGATAACTACAAAAATAAACTTTAATAGACCTTCAAACTATAAATATAACCTACAATTACAATATTACCTATCTAATCGCAGCTACTAGAGAAATTCAATCCAGACAATGGTAGCCCTCAATGACCACTCGAGAGTTTACAAAACACTCAAGTTCTATGATATCGGCAGATATTAAATTACTTGGCTTCGTCGCCATGTTGCTTCTGCCAATAGAGGTGGGCTGATAAGGCGCATCGGTGGGTATCGAGTCGAGGTCTTACCGTAAGCTAAGAGCTGTGTATATTTTTAATCTCGAAAAGTAACAGGTTCTATTTATTTTGTTCTAGAAAAGTAACAGGTTCTATTTATTTTGTTCTAGGTAAGTGGCCTATTGGTAAAAGACTACTAGTTCTGTCTGTGTCTGTGGTTCCAAGCAGGCAACTTATTTTATCATTGCAAAACGCTTGGCTATCAAAACGGCGAATGTGGCAAACGGCACGTTCTAAAACCAAAAACTCCAGAACATGTGACGTTTCTATCAACGACTCAACACTGACCCAATGTGGATGGAAGATTACAGTTCGATTTTTTTCAGAGTGGACCTGAGTTCCAGCAGTGGTATCGTTATAAAGTTGCGCTCAGAACACATTATATTATAATATTACTAGCTGATTCGGCAAACGTTATTCTACTCTCCTGCAAAAAAGGGGGGAAGGGGTAGAAAGGTAAAACATACCTACGACCTATTCTCAGGCTTACAGATCAAGCCGTTTCGATAACAAACACTGTGACACAAGGTTTCTATATATTAGATAGTATCTATTTATCCGCTTTTTTATTGCATCATGGGTTTTTATTTTACCATGAAAAGAGAGTCATAACTGTTAAAATACACAAGTACATATTTCATACCAATCCTTATTTGTAAGCAAACAAAGCTGCGGTTTTGAATAAATCACGACTAATCAATCACACCACGAGTATATTTACTTATTAATATCTAACCTTTAACCTTCAAGGAGGTTGAATTTATAGGCATTATAAATTAATAGACTCGTCAATCTTATACTCGAGAATTATGAAAACCTGATTCAATGCCAAGCCTTTTCCCTACTGCTTTGAGGTTTCGCACCCAGACAAATACAAGCTGCCTATGTTATCTACACAATCCAGAATCAGAGAAACATTATACCTCTTTTTTGGGGTTGGCAATCCTCCCTTTCTGCGTGGAGCGAGAGTGTAAGACTTTTACTGAATAAAAACTACCTACGTTCCGTCATTTGTCCTTTATTACTCATTTAAACATTCCCGCAGTCCATCATTAAACCCCTTGGCAAGATTAGTATCAGATTTTGTGGAATCAGAAATATTATATCATCAAATTATCGCACAGCATCGCTCAGCTCATCTTTCTCGGTAGCACTGGTTCTAAGTTTACTTCCTAGCTCCCTCCCACCTCCTAGGTAAACTGATAGAACGGAAGCTGAGCTGATAATGATCTGGCGATCGTTTCGTGCCTCCCGACGCTTGGCCGCGACAAACGTCAAGCGCAAACACTTTTTTGGACGATAAAAACGTGACTTGCATTGAAAGTTTTTAGGGAGTTTTGTTTTGTCTGGTTCTAAAGAGGAGCTTGCAATTATTGATGGAAGTAAATCGAATTGAGATTTATAAATGATTTGTAAGATTTCTGGTATAATTTTGTTGAGGATAAAAAAAGAACTATACTGTGAACAGTTGTGCCATACACGCCGATCTGAGCGTGTCGGTCTCCATACATCTGTAACTTGTAGAGCTTACACTTGATCCACGCCACGTGACGTCGTTTTACGTACAAATCAGGCGGGTTACACGTGTGTGTCGGTCTAATGTACTTCTAGCTTAATGATTATAAAAATAGATGAGTCTAATTGAAAATAGTTTGCAGAATCGGCTACTGAATCAATTTCAGCTCTTTTCTTTCTTTGCGTTACTAGTGTTTGTGTTTACGTGCGTATATAGTGTAGTCCCATTTTATTATTCCCATTAAAGTAAAAGTGCATTTAAGTAAAATTTCAGTGCTTGAATTTTTTAAGTGAGATCTATGTATGGTGTGTATTATTTTGTTTACATGTTGTATATCTGCATACTACGCGTTCCAAATGAGAATAGGACCGATTCCTATGTTTTGACGTCTCGCCGTACTGTCAAACCAAAGAATTTTTTTTGCAAAATTGAAGAACATATAGATGAGTAAAATTGAAGAACTGGATTCTGATTATACTTTTTTCGTTCACAATTCATAAATAAATAATTTTTTTCGTAAATTAATTACAGTTTAAAACTTTCTATCCTTTGAATCTTAAATTTTCTTTCGATTTGACAGTAAATCGTGACGGCACAACATGGCGGGCGATCCTATTCTCATTTGGAACGCATTGTACATTTCTCGTGGCGTTTACAAGCCAACTTCATATTATGCAGGTCATAAGAATAAAAATCTAATAATTCATAGTAAACATCTAAATTACATATAGTTGTAATTATCAGTTGGAAGTTTTGCGTCATGCAAGCATAGAGGTATGCTACTGACGTTTGCATTACATGTATGCGGGATATTCCAGGAAATTGTGTCGCATCGTATTTAATTTTTAAGCGAAAAAATATTAGATAAATCTGTATCATCTATTTCCGAAGTTTTTATTTTTGTGAGAATCGCATTTAGAGGTCGAAGTGTCATGAGAAAATTTGTTACACATAACAAAAACAGAATGAGGATCAATCACATAACAATGTGACTATGATTGCGTTTCTGGAACTAATACACCAAATTGCTGTATCTTCGTCATTTTTGGTCCGATTTAAATAATTTCTTCACAGTATTTACTGTTTTTTTTGACGCTAAAGTCTACATTATCCACAGAAGTCATGACTGATCCTCATTGTGAGAGACCTGATACTGAGACCCTCAAGCGGTGCAAATAGTGTAACCTTATCGGTAACCAAATTTGAGCCATTTGGAAGCCAAACGCCAAATTTTTCGCCAACAGATTGGTCACTTTGCACTTTTAAGCACTGCCATTCAACGTGCATATGCTGCCAGTGTTCTGGGTAGATATTCGTCGGCGTCATATCAAAATAACAGCGATGTGGAGGAGTACTTCGGTGACTAAGTATACTTGTTTTTGTATACAACATATACATATGTAGATACAGTAAATAGTTTATATTTAAGTAATTTATGGACATAATTTTAAAAAAAAATTAAACCATATTTGTAACTTGGTTGGCTTTTGTAGTACCCACTTCTAGATTAATACTGATAACTAGTCCTTTATCAAAAGACGATTGAGTTATGTTATCACGAGTGATAACTATACTTCTAAAAGCTTCTCACAAGAATGACGTCATTTTCATAGTATAAACTTCTATTGCATCGGTACTTCAAGGTAGTCTAAAAATAATAATTTGTCAAAGACATCACGTAGCGTGATGAGCAAATGCTAATATTTCTGATAATTTGTCTTTTTATAAAAGTCATTACTTCAAACGTCACAGTTACTAAGCACGTGGGTTAACTTTACTCATACCAAGTAAATAAAACGACTCGCCAAGAAACTTCCTGAAACTTCTAATATATTCCGCTGGCACATTAAAATTACCATCCGCTTTTCCATACTTTTTGTTAGGCACACATCACTAGCATACAGGCATTCAGACAACGTTTCTAGGATCGTAAATCTCTGGCTTCAAGTCACAGACATCCGCATTTACTAGGAAAAGGGGGAGGGGTGTTAAGGGGGGAGCAGGACAGTGGCATCCGTCCCGTCTTTTGTTTTGCAACTCAATTAAAACTTGGCTGTTTGAACCGACTACGCTTAGAAGGTCGTTAGTGTGTTAGTGAGTTTAGGAATACACACGTCACAGCGTAGATCACGGTTTCAAGTGGATTTGGTACAATTAAACCTTGATACATTCGTGGGGTTAATTCTAAACCTTTTTTTTTTGCCTGGTGTAGTCCCCTGAGGAACACCAGTAGATTTTACTCGTTAATCAGTTGATCATACAACTTACTAGGCCTGTATTGTACTTTTTTAGAATTATCTCTTCTTTTACGCTGTGTGACTAACTGCCTTCCATGGAGGTCTTAAGCCCATCGCCTTTATTCCGATATGATTAAGATACCAAAAGCCTGCTTTAATACTACATAAATTTTATCTCTTAAGCTCCAACTGTTAATTAAAAATTACGTCCATTCTTCGTGCACCTTTGTCTTTTATTCGGGCATTCGTTAAATGAATGAGTCCCCACAAACCGTTGTATGGCACAACCGTAACGTTTTAAGTTTTTGATACGGTTCCGGTTACGGGAAGTGAACGGTTGACGCGACCGGATTCGGTGAAGTTTTTGAATTGTAATTCTGATAGGACACCTGCGTTGATATGATGTGTGAATGCTAATTTTGTTGGTCGAGAAAGATTTCTATTAAAGTGAGTACGTATACTTGTATAAATATAGGTCCTTATTGCTAGAGTGATTGGAAGATACCTATACGCGTACATCAATCGTATTTTACATTTTATTTATTGTTTTGTTTGACTTATAGAGTTTTTCATTTTAACAACGTTTTATGAGAGTCCATTAGGGTTCTCTGGGTTGGTTCTTTGAAGACAATTGTGTGCGTTTCTAATGTCTGAAAAGATTAGGACAAACGTGAAATTAACCGATATGTTACAAAAACCTCTTACATTATCTAAGACATAGCGGCTCAATTGTAAAGCTCAAATTCCATGCTTAATCTAATTTAAAATTTCACTTGAAGACTATCTCTAAAGTAATGTCACGGTGTTAATCCCGTTGTTCACACATCGCCTTGTTTCTCGGTAACGTCGGTAATCTGGCGATCGTTATCAGTAGGCGGCGCAAGCGCATGTTTGAACAAGTGTTGTGTGCCTCATAATATAATGAGTATGACGTTTAACTGCTATGGTTCCTGAGGTCTTCAATGGTTTTCTGGCTTAGATTCATTAAGTTAAGCTTTAACATACTTCATCATCTGTCCAGCCTTTTCTAACTGTTGGTTGGTTGAGGGCTAGCATTTTTTGTTTTATACAAAACAGTCCTTCTATAATTTTCTTTTTGTAAGTGTTGTGTTTGCATAAATAAATAAAAATATATACTAAAATACTATAGTCATGGGATTGGGCTGGACATATCCACCTGGCACAAAATTGGCGCCCTGAAATCGCAGTACGGGGGTCGTAGTGGACTACGAAGGAGTTGGTGGGACGACGTAGAGGTCTTTTTTAAGAATTGGCAATAAGTGGGTCAGAGTCGGGAACAACAGAAGGAACATTTGCCTAGCAGTAGGAGAATTTAGGCTAAATACAACAATAATAAATAATGCAGTAAAGACTGCATATATGTACCTATATGAGTATACGTCACGATCTATCCTCATCAAATTCTCAGTATCCTATTTTACCACTTCGAGTTCAACGATATGCACTTTAATATCAGTATTACCTTCATACCTATTAAACTCATTTATCATCACGGTACTTACATTCTTTATAACGCGCCCATTATCAGAAAGCTACTCATGTTTGTTCAAGTGTCGTCTGACGTTACGCAAACGTGTCGCGTTAAGTTACGGTTACAATGGCTCCGCTGTATTATGGCATTCTGTTTGTATTTGAGTTTTTATAAAAAGTTTTGATGACAACTGGTTTTTATTTGATATGGAGAGTGTGTACGAGTTTGTTCATTTCTTTGTTAAGTATAAGTTTTCTATGGGAAGTTAGTACCAATTCTATTGGTTAATGTTTGCAATGTGTTAGGAGTATTTGTAGATGAGATACAGGGCTGCGATAAAGTAGATAGCGGGACGACCTGGATGTCTTCCGTAAGAATTGGAAAGACGTGAAAAAATATTACCGTTGGAAGGAATGGAGGAAAGCCTTTGCCCAGCAGTGGAACTATACGGGCTAGTAAATAAAGATGTTACAAAAGGATGTTTGAATACTAGATGAATTGCAGTTTCTCTGAACTGAAAACCAAAATTGTTATAATGGTGCATATTTATAGTATCGTTGTCCGGTAAATACTTATAGGAAAGTCACTAAGCTTCTGTAATTTCATATTAAATTCCATAATTGCGTGCAATTTAAAAAAAAATACCATAATGATGAGGCGACATTAAAAAAAAGAGAAATCTTCAAACACGAAATTACAAACGCGAGTCTACACGCAGTATAAAAACTTTAACCGTCAAATGTATGCATATGCAGGTACTGATAATATGCACACACACATATAAGTTCTAAAACAAACATTGCGACATGGATCCATTGTTCAAACATCGCATGTGACTAACGTTGGAAGTTTTTGTAGAGTAAGGTCTTTTAGACCACCCTATAACATATCGACTGTATGGTGTTCACTAGAATCACTAGTTAGGGATTCGGGTTTATAAATTAAACAACCAAATTACCAGTATACAGGCACAATTCAAGAATAAAGTCTAGTCGTCCCCTGGGACGGATCGACAGTTCCCACAACATCACTACCAACTTGATTTGCCCAATATTTAATGAGCATACCACATCAATCCCGTATTAGTGATTCTAGTAAACACCACAGTCTGTATGCGATTATAGAATCAAATGTGGGATACATTATAGGACCATGCAATCCAATCTTTAAATAGACGAAAGACCTTATGGATAAAGACAAACAGAACGATGAGGAACTCTTGAAGATTGAACATAATTAGGAAATAGCCTGTGTCTTTGGGAAATTAAGTTTGGGAGCAATCAAAATATGTGATAGGTTTTTAAAGATTCTAACTGTTCTAGCTAGATGGAAGAACTTGACAGTTACCGGAGAGACTATAATGGCTGTAGACAGATGTGTGTGGAAAAAAGAAAGGGAAGCCTTCAGCTAGCACTAGGACATAATGGGTATATATTAGATTTTAGATGAAGAAGAATTGTAATGTAATGGGATCAGGTCACAATGAGTATGATGATAATGTTAATAAGGAAATATTCTAAATAAAAATGAATAAACAATATAAATGTTTTATATGTAGATCCACAATCAAATATATAGTTTAACATCCTCGTAACTCGTACAATTGGACTATACAGAGGTCTGTATTGAAAAAGTGATTAAAATCCAAATCGTTTAGCATTCAACAGAAATTGCATTTTTCCACGTTAATCCCCGAATTCGTTGTAAATCCTCGGTAATAATTCCGAATGCCAACAGCGCACCTCTATCAATTCCTCACATGTTACTGCGACGGATGTGTGTTTAACATTCGCATACATTGCCGGCTGTGAACTGGCGCGCGACTGTGTCGTCGAACTAAGCGAGCCATGTAAACATAACAGTTTAACCACGGTAAAACGTCGAATTGATGCGATGTGTCGCGTTAGCCGGTGCAACGTTGGATGTTAGGGCTGTCAAATATATTAATATATTTTATAAAATTACTTAATTGTCTGAAAAAAATCCAATAAATATATTAAAATTTGATTTTATCGATCTCTAATGAACAATCTAAATTAATGTTAAAGAAAACCATTCATCATCTATGCCCTTGTCCCGTGTTATTTGGGGTCGGTGCAACACGTTTTTTCATTGTTTGTTTGTGTATCAGTATGTTTGTAAAAGGTAATCCCAAAAAAAAAAATCCGATCATAAAAAAAACTTTCGAAAGTATTGGTAGAGATATTATGTCTCACAAAGGTGGTTGTGTTTGTAAATACTCGTATAGTGACGTGCATATTTATTATTTCTGTGTGCGATCGGTATTTTCTATTTTCGAAAAAAGTGTACATGTCTCAAACTACACACACACACACCCTAAACAAATCCGCTTTAGTGAGATTTACTTTGTTGCATCTGTTAATTAAGATATATTTTTTAAATTAAAGGTTATCTATAATACGAGTAATATCTAAAAATTGCATCACTGCTTACCATCAGGTGGGATATTTATAATAATATACTTGGCAGTTCTATTAATTCTACATACTAAACGTGTAAATACCTACATTACTGGTCATTCTACATAATTATTATATCACCTTTATTATTACACAACTATTATGAAAACATTAATGACTAATGACCTGCTCACTAAAGTAGTTTAGTGTGGTTAATACGCCATTTGTAGAACGTTAATAAGTCGTTTATTTGTCTACAACATTCCAGCGTTTGTAGTTAGATTAGATTTATGGTAGAGCATTACAGAAAAGCTGAGAAATCTTGAAATAACTACTCCCGTTCTGGGTGGAGCAAGAGGGCTAGTCAAACTTTTACTGAGTAAATCCTACCAGTGTTCCTTCAATTGCCCTTTGCGTTTCAAACTATCCCGCAGTTTAGTTTACACAATTTGAATAAAAAAAAAACGATTATGAGTCTATTTCTTATAGAGTTTTGAGAATCAAGTTGAGCATTGCACTGTAACCTGGGTTTAATGGGCAATCTAAATCAATAAAAAAAATTGTTTGTTTTTATTTTCTTCTGATGTTTGTAAAAACGAATCTCTGTGCTCCATCGTCGGCCACATCATCACTTACCACCAGGTGAGATAGTGGTCAAACGCGAGCATATCAATAATAATAATAAAAAAAAAACTGATCCAATTATAAAAAAAGCTTTCGAAAGTCCACAGTTTTCGTGGCACCGGTCACAGAAGCGAATCCATCGGAAAAACAAAATTTAAATACTCAAAAAATGCTTCCAAACTGTCGCGCCAGCCCTATAGAGTCGTATTTAATCGGTAGCGCTCTGTGATGCATCTATTCTCTTTAATCTGTGCCATGACTGCTAAACTAGACGCGTCGACTAATTGTAACGATTCCAGCGCTCGCCGAGATTTCTAATTTATCGTCTAACAATGGAAACGGGCTGTGTTCCCGTGTACAGTTAACGGATGGAACTTGCTACTGGGATGGCGCAAATTGGATCCGATACGTTTTTTGGTACAGTTCCGTTTTTTTGTAGAAGCACTAGTTTTTCACTTTGAATTAAAGTAGCAGTTAGATTAGGCGTTTGAGCGCTACAAGCATATAGAGCAGTCGCCAAAGGGAGTTGAGTGTGCAAAACATGAGGACGGCCTTCTGTGAATACACACAAATGCAGGCATTTCTGAGTCCAAAATTATTCACAGAATGCGCCTACCTAATAGCATCAATTATTATTGAAATAATTCTCAAAAGTTCTTATTACAATTATATTCGGGTAATTTAATTTGGTAAAAACGTGAAGCCCTGGGCCCTGGAACGAAGACAAAAAAGGAATAGGAGTGGGTTTCAGTTAGTAAAAGTCTGATACACCCTAACGCTCCATCTAAGGGCGGGAGATGTCAATAGATGATTTCCTACCTAAAAAAACCTACCAAATGCTAGAATCGATTCAAGCGACTTTTTTTTGTACAAAAAGTCAAAAATCTTCTTGTTCTTCTTCCTCTCCTGTACTGTATGCCTATTTAGTTTTATATTTGACATTTTAATATTTTTTTTTATAATTTGTTTTATTTTATAATAATTTATTCATTTCTGTTTTAATAATTTTCTGCATACCTTTAAGTTCATTTATTATTTTGTAATCACACTTCTCGCTTCAGTTTCATATGTATATAATTATGTATTAATTAATTAATTATTATGTGTAAAATGCCATTTAATGCAACCGTTTATTTTCAAATTCTTCTTCTTGTCCTATTATTACTTGGGGTCGGCGCAACACGTTTTTTTCTTCCATTCTGTCTTGTCACCCGTCACACTATCACCAACTCCTTTTTCTTTCATATCAGTCCTCACACAATCCATCAAATCAACAAACAAAAAACTAAAAAAAAAAATATCTCGCTTCATGAGATACTAATTAATAATATGAAATACATTACTACAGTCCGGTAAACATTCCAAGTGCATTAACTGGTATTCAACATATACAAGTACATTACGTATTTCGTAATTAATTAGTAGTTACGTCCATTATTCAATTAACGAATCATTGGCTTTACAATGACGACCTCCACACTACTTTCATTGTAGCTCACATAATTAGTGCATTCATTAATTTCAGAACATATTATTAACACTTTTGCATCAAGTTTTCTGCCTACATGGAAAATTGGAAAGCGATTCATTTACGATTTGAACTAATTTTATTTAATTATTTTAAATTTAATTGATTGATAGGGTTGAGTATTAATTTTATTATTTATAACTAAATTATCCATGACTTGTGTGTCTAATGTAACAGTTAGGTCTTATCAAGTTTAATATACTTTTGTATTTTTAGTTCTCCTATACAAAAATTTGTTATGTTGTAAAAAATTTAGAAACAGTTTCAAGAACGTGTTTTTATGATGAATGTTCCAGTATTTCACATTCCAATTATGGGGTAGTTCAAGCTTCAATTTTGGTAAAGACTGAAATATTTCGTCAACAAGCCAACACAAATTAGCAGTTCCGAAGAAAATAGTTACTGGTCTGGATTCATTGTATCTGGTTCTTTTGGTAAGACAAAGAAGATTTCATCACATCAGGGACCTTACCATGACTTATTAAAATGACTAGCGTGCGAGCGTGAAACAGAGGTAGAGCTATACATCCTATATAGCCTTTACTAGTTCAGTTTAAGTGATCAAATGGATTGCCTTAAGAACCTCTAAACTGACTGACCATCTTTCTTTTTCACGTAGGAAATCATCAAATCACTCTTCTCCATGTTATTTCCATTGCCCTCAACCCTATAAGCTAGACAGACTCAAAATCTAACACTCGAATCACAATCACTAAAATGCTTCATACCTCTCATTACTGCCAATTGCAATCAAAATGTTTACATCGCAGTAGGATTCTTTCGCTGTCCATTGTTTATTTATTTAGAGAGACAGACGGCGGATCACACAAACACCAGCGATGGAATGTGATTGTGATGCAGTTTGTTTGTCGCTGTTGATACGTTGGTCAGTGTTTTGGAAGTGTGCTGGATGACAACGGCGGTGAGTTATGATTTAAGAAATTCTGGGAGGCAGATATTCTCCTGGTTAAACCATAATTGTACCAGCTAGTAACTGTAGCAAACATCCTTTGAATATATAACCCACGAGAATACTACGATAAATGATGGCAAGTCTCATTATCTGACTGCCCTGTTGGTCTATTGGTTAGTGGCCCTGACTGCTATACTGGAGGTCGTAGGATCGATTCACACCTAAGCCAATTTATTTGTGTGTCTGGGTGTAATTTATCAATAATATGAAATATGTACCTAAGTATGTTTATCAGTTATCTAGGACTCATAGTACAAGCTCTGCTTATTTGGGACAACTATCAACATTTGTTTTTTGAGATGACTGAAAAGATTAACTTCCGTCTCCATCATGGGTTCGTAGATCAAACAATCACTAGCTTCCTTAGTTCACTAGCTGCTGACAGCGACTGCGCCCACCAGATAGTAGAAAATGATCCTGAGGGAACGTAGTCTTGGGATAAAAAGTATCCTATATGCTATTATAGGAAATGGTCTACCAGTATGCCAAATATATACAAATAATACATATAAATGCAATGCATCGGCTGAAATGCAACTGGGTAGCGAGTAGGTATAATGTAACGATTGTGTAACCAAATTCATTGATTACGAGGCGCTGTCGATTCGGAACGAATGAAGACTGCATGCCAAATAATGTGAATGACGTCACAGGTGAAAGATCAATTAGCAATTCAAATTAATTGGCGATATCAAATTGTCCTGCATGGGAAGTGAGAGATATTTTTTTCTGAGGCTATTTTACAACGACACGTTGTTCAGCTAGAAAGAAATTTTGATGACGTGAGTGTGACTGAACATATCTACCACAAGTGGTAAGCTTGTAAGACGTAAAGCAATTGCCCTGAAATGGCCAGACAAGAACACCAAGGAGATTGTGGGATGACTTAGATGTCTTCCTCAGAAAATGGCAGAAAGTAGTCCAGAGATGAAAGCAATGGAAGGAATAGAAAGAAGCCTTGATCCACTAAGGAGGCAGTATAGACTAAGAGATTATATAAGTGTGACGAGACAAGACGAGACGACGTACAGCGTGGCGCTACCGGTACATGGTAGACATCCCACCCATACGCACTAAGCGTTTTAGGAACACATTACTTATCCGTACAGCCAAGGAGTGGAATTCCCTGCCGGAGTCTGTGTTTCCTGATAGCTACAACTTAGGGGTCTTTAAGTCAAGAGTGAATAGGTTACTTCTAGACAAGCGTGCTCCATCGTTGACCACATCATCGCTTACAAACGCAATCCTATCAATAATAAAAAAGAACAACTACAGACCACGAATTAGATGGTGGGATGACTTAGATGTCTTCCCTAGGAATTGGCAAAAAGCGGTCCAGAGCTAAGAACAATGAAACAAAATGGAAGGAGGCTTTGACCTAGTAGTGGAACAGTACAGACTAGAGGTTATAAGTGTAACTAAATAATCCGCAGTAAGTCTAGGATATGTTAATGATGATATGTAAGGACACTAGTCTTCACAGTAACGGAGAGAAAGCAACGAAGAGAAAAGGATGTGGTGCTACCGCCTGAATAAGTAATAGCATTGCTTGTTGGGTAAGGCTGATTGATATCTTTGTACCAAGAAATCCATTCAGTCCAATGTAGTCTAAGGACATGATTACTGCGTAACGATAGGACTTCCAATTGCACATCAACTACTTTTAGATTGGTATATACTTCTTTAACCTTTGAACTGAATTTAGTTTTGCGTAGACATAATTAAATTACAACTCAAAGATGTTCATTGGACATACTGTAGGTCCATATGTCAAGAGTAAATGGGTTATTTCTAGGTAAGCGTGTTTCATCAATCACATTATCGTTTACCGTCAGATGAGATTTTGGCTAAGCTTGAACTATCAATGACAAAGAGTTCTCAAGTTCCCAAATTAAACTTCACATTATCTTCATTGTCGTGCGAAACGATTTGATAAAGGAATTCAATAAAACATGACCCAACCTAACGCAGACGCTTGACCCGATCAATCAATGATACGTTTCTCAGTCGTATATAATTCAATTTTGGTGTATTAACAGGAGACCTTTGGGGATGGGTGACCTGAAGGTCTGCTAAAGGTAATATTTAGTTTTTAATTTCTCAGCAGTAGTTTTTGGTTTTGCTTTTAGGAATTTATAGTAAATGGAGTCTAAACTGGCGATATACTAGTGCAGGTATATTGAAAAATATGTTTTGAGATCTTGTTGGTTCAGTGACTAGGTGCAGGCATATTTTAGTTTTATGGAGCTCCGGTTCAACAAATATTTGTTCTTCTACCTACAGATAATATTTTGCTCCGGGTTTTATGTTTGGATATGGGGATATCTGCATCCAACGATACAGGAAAATATCGCCGTTGAAAAATTTACCTCTATATGCACAATTGTGTTACAGGAAAATATATTCCAGGTTTTTGGGTATTTTTTCATTTTGATGCTATTATTATTAGGGTCGCCAACATTACAGGCACTGGAAATTTACAGGTTCATTTTATATCACTATTAAAGTTCTGTAACACTTAGAGACAATCACTATATTAACACAAAACATTTTTTTTCAAAACACATAAGATTAGTAAGTTAATTTACATTGTATAACAATTAGTTTAATAAATTCGACTGGCCTGTTGGTCTGGTTGTCAATACCAGAGGTCGGGGGTTCGATTCCCACCCAAGACAAATGTTTGTGTGATGAGCACAATCATTTGTTCTCTGGGTGTAATTTATCAATAATGTATGCATTTAGAAATATACAAGTATGTTTATCAGCAGTCAATCATACCACAAGCTCTGCTTAGTTTGAGACTAATTGGTGTTGTGTGAAAAGTTGTGCAATATTATTGTAGAATACTATTACGTTGTGGAATAGGTATTAATTATTTTATTGATTTACACCTCTCTAATTATATCGTTTTCATAGCTCATGATAACAGGACAATAAGCAACAAATAAAAAACAAATTTTACCGAACATTCGTTACAAATATATCATACATTCTTTGTCATACACAGTACACAACTCAGTCTAGACTGCCTCAAAATACATGGTAATGACATTTCGTCTAGTCGAGTCCACATCATCACGCCTGCACTACTACGGGAGGGTACATACATCCATCATCCGCATCTCAATCAGCGCTACTTCTAACCGAGAGTTAAATATAACCCTCACATTTGACAGACGAGTAATTAATGTACGTGTCGGTCAAACGCGTTAGGTCTTGGCTAGTATGGGGAGATATAGCGGGTACTTAGGCGGACGAGATATACTTGTATAGTCTATACAAAAGTAATCTAAATTATTGTCCACCATATAGCATGGAGACGCTTCTACGGCTGCTAATATTAGCGGTGCTGACAAGCTGCTATATTTTAAGTTAAGTATTTATAGATTTGTTACTTGTTATTTTATTGTTTGTCCTATGCGACTTATGCGAGTCACAAAGATGTTTTCTTTCTTTCATTTCCATACAAATCTATGCATCTATGTCATCACTGACATCTTTGAATAGTGTCTTTGAGAGAACTTGAGCGCTCTAGGGTCATTCAGTATCTCGGAATTTATGATTACAGCAGTTTCGAGACGGTCAGCCTGTATCCTATGGCGACAATAGTTTAGTTTGACTCAACTGGAGCGCTAAGTACGACGGGACTCTACGATCGTCTATTGTTTTTTCCTTAAGGAAACACGTTTAGCCATCTACCACAAAATAGATAGGTACAGGAGACAATCTCATGTATGTACTTCACTTTTTATACCTACGCTCAGTAGACGCACACTAATGAGCGTTTGAGCCGGAATTGTTCGACGAGTGATCCGAGACGCGACCGAGACATCGTGTCTGTGAGCGGTGTCTTTGTGTGCGTTGCTCGAGCGCGCTTTGTATGTAGATTGACTTCTATACCTGTATATTTTTTGCCTCTACATTGTACTACAAAAACTCGTTATGCAATATGACTATCTAATCAGGCCTTTTTACAGACAGGAATATTAACACATGATTCCTCTAAATCTGGGTAGAGCGAGATAGGAGTTTCAGACTTTTATTGACTAAAACCACCTGTTTTTTCAATTGCACTTTACGCTTCAGGACTACAGTAATTTTTTTAAGCATCGTTGCCGGTGACTTGAGCTCGGTCCTTATCGGGCAGTAAGTTATATATTGCTCACAGTCCGCAAGTCGCTTTGCGTGTTCACTGTGGTCGAGGCCTGATGGTCTGATGTTCGAACGAGGATAATGCAAAAAGGAGGAAACGAAGCGTGTTTATTTCAGTACTCGGCATTGGTTAACAATAGTGCTATGTGATTTGCTGTATGCTGTTACATGACTACATTTTGTTTTGCTTGTTTGGAAGATTAGCGTGTTGCATATTTATTGGTTCGCTTTTCAGTGATCTGTACAAGCACTTAGCATAGTCGGCTTTATAATGTTCCCACTGTTGGGACTCAGGCCTCCTCTCTAGGAGAGGGAATGGGCCGTAATCCACCACGCGGGCCCAATGATGGTTTGGAGGATGTCACATGTCTTCGAATTTTGGTTCTGGGATATGCCGGTTTCCTCACGATGTTTTCCTTCATCGTTTTGAGAACAGTGGTGATGAATTAACTTACACAAAGTAATGCGCCTGGCTGGGTTTGAACCTGCGACCTACAACTCGTAAGTAGGGGCCGTTACCACTCGGTTACCACTGCTCCACAAGCATTTAGTGGTGTAATATTGAATGTACATGCTTATTTTGAAGATATCAGAAGGATAACCAAGGTTAAGAACATCAATATCAGTAACCTCACCCTCACCTTAACACAACTACTATTGGGTTGGTTTCCAGAAAAATCGGTTGCGGCTGAAATACTCGAGTTTTACAAGGTCACGAACATAGCCCGAAAAATTGCCAAACTTAAGTGGCAGTGGACAGGACGCATTACTCGCAGAACAGAAGAGCGATGGTTCCAAAAGGTTTTGTAGTGGCGACCACGTGCCGGAAGACGCAGCGTTGGAAGATGTCCCAGAAGGTGGACCAACGACCTGGTCCGACGTGGGTCACGGGAATCTGATGGATGCGAAAAGAACGCGGCCTGTCATTGTTGTGTCGCTTAGGAGAGGCTTATACCCAGTTGTGGATATCTTGAAATGATGATGTTGCTTCACGGATTATGGTTTATTATAGGGGGGATGGATCTTATGGATGCGTTACGTACGGGATCGGTCGTTATGGCGACACATGGGGGAGGCCTATGTCCAACAATGGACGTCTTTCAGCTGGTATGATGATGTTGATGATATGTTATAGTAGAAACAAACACGTGGACTTCATCTAACGTATCCTTGGCGCTTCTTCTTCTTAGCGTATTGATGACAAAATTAGTTAAATTCCTTGCCTGGCCCAGAATTCGGCCATGGCAATGCCGTTCACTGATACTGTCATTAGGTCCCTACGTGAGCACGTCACAGGGCACGTGATGCAGGACGGAAGTTGGGACATGGTCTGCGGAGATACACCGCACATACACTGAAGATCGGAACCATCCGAGAACTCCCACCATCGGCGCTCATCTCTTGCTATCAGATACTGTTAGTATCTAATAGTTACAACGTGGTAGTCTTTAAGTCAAATATATAAATAGGTTAATTCTAAAGTATCCTTACAAACGTCAAACACCAAGTTTCCTTGAAATTACAAATTACAATACGTTAGTAGAATTCTATGAAGATATATAAATCAACAGTATTATTACTATAATTACTGTCTGACTGCTAAATCAAATCTTTATTAGATTTCTGTGCCTTAGAATCGTAATGAGGTTTAGTGTCTTCTTATAAATAAGTACATATCGATGATTTATATAGGTAGGTTCTTTACCTATTTCAATATGATCGAATGACTCGCTCATAAGTCGTATGTTCGTGGTACAGACTTTAGTGTGGTATTCACTTTAATGAATAAACATATTAATGTTTGACATAGATTTACCTAGAGTTTAAAACTGCAAAACTAAGTTTTTTTTTTATGAGGTGTGAAATCATCAAATAACTGCTCGCGCTCTGGGTGGAGCGAGTGGGAGAATTACACTTTTAATGACTGAAACCTCACGTGTTTCTTCTGTTGCCTTGATTAAGTCCAGGGCCACGGTAACGATAGCCCAACTGGGGTGACTAGCTGCTAGGAAAATATGGAGTAAGAAACGTGTTGCGCTTGCGCTGATCCAATGACATTGAAATAGGACAGGAAGTGTATGATGATGCTAATAAAAAAGGTGGAGAATCTAAAGTATTACCTGATTCTTACAAGATTAAAATACAATTATATACTTTGTTTGATTTTGTTCATAACAATAATCCCACGGTTAATGCTAAGAGCGTCCTCGAGACGATCAATCAGTATTCCTACAAACGCTGTCTATTCTAAGAATTTGTGCGAAAATTTACTAAAACATTGTCTTCACCACTATGCGCCAAGATCATAAATAGTGGTGTGACATAGGTATTGTTAGCGTTTCCCAGCACACTTAATTACCACACCTATTAGCAATGACGGAATTCCTAATCGATTTCAAGTATCGCTAGCACTCGACTTTCTTTATTGAATGAAATATAGAGCACAACAGAATCATGATAACACGAAAAGTCGACACGATTTACATAGAGACATTAATTTAAATTAAAACAAGAATAGACTTTTAAATGCTAAACGAAACTAATCAGTAACCGTCCGTTCCAATTTTCTCGGAACAAGACAAAAATAAAGAAAATTAAAAAATTCTAATGTCACTTAATTTCCACGGAGTTATAATATCTTGCGCCAGCGGAGACGTATTGTTTTTCAGTCGGCATATCGGTCAATGTCAGACACGCTTTCCGTTTCAAATGGGAAAAAGATTGCAGACGACGCACAAAAAACTGTAGTACGGGTGCATCGTCATTCATAGAAGCACTTTATGTCAAGGATAATCCGGCCGAACATAAAGACGATCGGATTGACCGACAACACAACAATACAAGTAATGAATGGGGGGTTCTCCGAACCTGGCACATGGTAGGGGGTTGGGTTCGACGGCGGTAGCCAGTAGGCGGCGCTGATGGGCGGATAGTTGCTGCCGCTGGTCCGAACCCCCGACTTGCCGCGCGCGCCGCCCGCCTCGCCACGCATCCTTAGCACTACACAACACATTCACATCACATGCCGCGGACACGTCTGCATTCAACCGCGGCCGACACACAACTAAACGCGAACACTATCGGAGGTGCGCGGGCGCCGGCTCTGACGGTCGATCAGTCATTCCTCGTGGTGTTGTGTCACCTAAGCTCCCCCTCCCTCCCCCCTTCGGTGGCTAATGAGCTCCGTCCTGGCGCGTCATACGGTTTTCAATTGCATCGCATCTATTGTGTTCCAAGTTAACATTGTAGAGTCGTAAAGACACCTACGCGAGTGATAATCGCGCATTTTATTGGCTTGACAGTACAACAGTGTTAACGCTGAAATATAGTGTCAATGTCCTCGGTACAATAGGGTTAAGAGTTTAGATCATAAAATGAAAAGTCAAACTGTCAGAATGAATCGATCGATTGGAAAAACGTCTTCTGATCTACACGAGTGCATGATCTTTTCAGTTTTTCCTCTTCACAGATATTACCTCATCTGCAATGTAACCTACATATTTACGACTACAATGAAATTAATGTAAAGCAACAATAATAACTCAGAATACATAATTTATAATTGAACACATAAAATTTAAATGCAAGAGCTATGTGAAGCGTGGTATATGAGTCAAGTTTATTTTGTCAGGTGGCCAGTACATAACGAAGGTAAATAGAAGGCATGCCATTTCACAATGGATGCCTTCATGTAAGGCCGAGGGCACACTTGCGGTAGAAAGTACTTTGAATAGCTAAAATTGTCTATCGTGTGTTCACAGTTTAGTACCGCAGTATCCTGTTATTGTATTCTGATTGTTACTTATGGACAGTGATATACTGTATTGCAGTAACGAAATTTCTTATTTTCGCCGGTTTTTTAAATTAAAATGCTGAAAGGTCTCCCACAGAGACCAGAGCTGAGCAGTGGTGACCGAGTGGTAACGGACCCGACTTATGAGTTGCAGGGCGCGGGTTCAAACCCAGCCAGGCCGCATTACTTTGTGTAATTTATTTCATCACCACTGTTCTCAAAACGAAAAATATCGTGAGAAACATGTTCATGGCATGTTCTAGAATCAAAATTTCGAAGACATGTGACGTTCACCAACCCGCACTGGGCCCTCGTGGTGGATTACGGCCCATTCTCTCTTGTAGACAGGAGGCCTGAGTCCCAGCAGTGGGAACATTAAAAGGCTGATTACTATGCTCCCACAGACCCAGACGGGCAGGTCGCGAACTCGCGACAAGGCGACATCATTTTTTTTTGGTGTGGGAAACCATTCAATGACTTGTTCCACTTTAGGGTGGAGCGATCGCCTCCATTAGGACACGGTGGTGCTCCGACTAAAAAATATTCTATACTAGCTTTTGTTCGCAACTTCACCCGCGTATATGAAATAAAGCCTATGTCACTCAGGAATAAAGCAGCTTTTCTATGGGTGAAAAAATGTTAGCAATCGGACCAGTACTTTAAGAGATTATCTCCTACAAACAAAAAAAACAAACTTTACCTCTTTATTATATTAGTGTAAAATAAGTACAACATAAAGACAACATGTTGGATTGACCGCACTTGATAAAAAAAAAGATCTCTCACAGCAAATAAACCATCTGTTACTGTTTTTCTATTCATTAAATCAGCTGATCGGAGTTTATTACATAAGACAGCGGATATAAAAAAAACAAAACCGTTTAAGTGATTCGTCTCGCCACAAAAACAACTAATTTCAGCTTCCAACACACACGCGAACACTGTGTAGCATAGATGGAATACCGAACTAGGTGAGGACTCTAAAAATCGTCACGCAACCACTTTGAGTGGTGCTCAGAACGTGATCTGTGTTTTAACGTGTCGGGCACCACCTAAACAGTGCCTATGCTGTTTTAGGTGATGCTCGATAGTTCGGTTTGCTTTGTAGGGATAGGATTGGTTTGTTTGAGTCATACATGGGAAGTTAAAGTAGATAGGTACCCATATTGAGTATCATATCAGACTATCAGCTAGCAGTATCTTTGTACAAATTTTTATACTATGATTTCTTCTGTCTATTTGTGTATACATACATAAATTATAAAACAAAGGGTTGAAGCCATTGGTAGAAACTAGTATACTATCAAATCTTGTATCTAAAATGGCCAAGAAGAAAAGAGTATGACTTGTTTATATTATCGTTATTATTCGTTTGTTTACCTTATCATCACTGGGTAAATTTTAATTTAGTACCATATTCAGTACTTTATCATCATTGGTTAAATTTTAATGTAACACCATATTCTTCCTTAAGGAAGGAAATGATTGTAACATAAGTTTATCCATACTATTATCACCAGTACACTACCTATTAGTTTCAAAGACAAACCCGGATAAATGCTCCATATTTTGAAATTAATGACTAATATATTACGTTCCAGATAATTTTCCTTTAAAAACAGTAGGTACTTAGGTACAAATTTTTCATAAAGTCAATTTTCTAAATCTTTCAGTTATAGACTTTGAAATCATACAAACGAATTGCCCTAAACCGGTTTCAATAGAAAAACAATAATGGGCCATGAAAATAGGAAAAAAATTAAAAAATGCGGATATAACCTAAGAAATGTATTACTTTTTCTTAGCGTAGAAATACACGCCAGGTACCCGCTAGTTTAGATACCTATAATATTTTCACATAATTGGCTATTATTTTTAAATTAAACCCCAAGCGAACGTCGGCGTTCGCTTTTATTGATTTTCTATTGTGTCTCTAATTACGGTATTCAAAAGGTTAAAATAATCATCATCATCATCACCATTTCAGATAATAGACGTCCACTGTTGGACATAGGCCTCCCCCAAGCGTCGCTACAACGAACGATCATGTGCTAAATGAGATTATTCCCATAGGTGGTATGAAACGTTGCTCCTAAATAATTACAAAACTGCATAAAATTATACAAATTGTTTCTACGGCATAGCATTATAAGTTCTTACACAAGTACTTACTTCTGACCCTGCACAACAATAAGTAACCGAACCTACTCATTCAAGGTTTTTGCCGACATTTTCCTCATTTACTCAGTTCGGTAGAGAAACTGCATAGCATCGATGAGTGCGCGCTTCTTGATTGGCTATCACGATTTAAGGCCGTGTGAGACAATACGACAATGGTTCTTACCCCTTTTTTTAGCTTAAGTTCTTAGCGTTAAGATAACGCTGTCAGCGAAAAGACCGCCATTATACCTATTTGTTACTAAATATTTTGCTGTGCATGGTGTATAAAGTTTATTCCATTCTTCTTCAAATAGTTTGTTTTATCTTTAGGGCAACTTACGTGATTTTTTTAAGACACAAAAAAAAATTCGCTGACACTGAAAGGAGGTAGCGTGGGTTCGCTAAAATTGAAGGAGTGGAGAGAGATCTTTGCTCAAAAGTGAGACAGAATAGGTCGATAATAAATAATACTATTCATTTAATTTGTTTAATTATTAACAAAGAGTCAATGAATAGGCTCTAAATAAACTAGTGCGCCTCACCATCAACGATTGCATCACTGCTTACCATCAGGCGGGATCGCAGCCAAGTACTAGTTTAAAACAGATAAAAAGAAAGTCATAGAGTGAATTACTTTCCATTTTCACAGATATATTATTTTTATGATGTCAATAGTGTCTGTAATGGTTTAATTTACTTAAATAAATGCTTTGAGTTAGAAATAGCATGTTGTCGTATTGTCGCTTTACGCATGTCTGTGCAAGCCTTTAGCGATAGGACAGCGCACTAATCCATCCGACACAAATATAAATAGCACCAAGATGCTATTGTTTGCATACTAGCATGTTCATTTCGTTCTACTCGCATTTTATTTGATATTTATCGTTGGGTTTTGAGATTTATGTTCTGAGATTTTAATAGAACTGAATTCTTTTGTAGATATGCAAGCAATTAATTTAAACGCATTGTCAACAGTCCACGATATCTTTTGAGAATTTTTTTGTTTGAATGACGCAAAATTATAAATTAGGTGATTACTCACATACCCATCACCATCTTTATACTTAATATTTTTTTTTATTAGGTAGGAAAATCATCTAAATGACATTTCCCGCCCTTGGGCAGAGCGAGAGGGCGTGTCAGACTTTTACTCATTAAAAACCCACTTTTCTTTCTCTGCTATTGTTCCAGGGCCCTGGGGGTCTCTTTAGCGTCACACATGGCCCCAGTAGGCTTCGACCTTACTGGGCCCCTACGGTTGCTGACAACTCTTTGAGGCGCGTGTGGAACAACTACGCGCCTCAAGGAGCCTCGACGACTTGGGCTCGGACCGGACGGTTACAGGATGGTCGGAGCTATCCACTGGTCACTGTTCGCAATCTTAATACCCTTGTTTCATGTTACTTGATGTCCGCGCAACATATTTATTTCTTCTATTCCGTCATGCTATCACTAACTCCCTTTTCCTTCATATCACTTCTCACACAATCCATCCGTATTTCCTGTGGCTTCTCTCTCTCTCTCTACGTCCATACACTTTTATATACTTTTAGTAAAATGTTTTTCATCCCTCTTCTTCAGTTGACCATACGATTTCCTTTGACCTTTTAATACACCGTTTGATAATTTTATCGAAAAACAATATTTAAAACACTGCTAGATATGAAATCAAATACTAGCAATGCTTTAGTCTACAAGTTTTTTTTTTATTTACTTCAAACTAGGAATTAGGTTCTCCTGTGTCGTAAGTGCGTTCACAAACATGTAAACTTATATACTAGTTCAGTCAAATTGAACTGGTATCTGATCAACAATTTTTGTCTAGGCTGAATTTATGATAAAACTTGCAGCAGTTTTGCTGAAAATCGCGAAAAACTCGTTTTTGTGACCTTTTACCCCGAGTATATTTTTTCCAGGTGTCGCATCGATGATGATTTTTTATATTTCCCCTTTTTTTCCAGTGTTACGTACAATCCTACCAATGTCAGCTGAGTGCGAATTTTTGTAACCTCGGATGTCTAAATTGACCGGTCTATACATAAGACACCCAGACTCTGCATAACTATCTGTAGACAATCATAACTAATATTATAAATGTGAAAGTGTGGATGTTTGGATGTTTGTTACTTAATCACGCAAAAACGGCTGAACGGATTTGGATGAAATTTGGCATGCATATAGCCTATGACATGGAAAAGAACATAGGCTACTTTTTATCCCGGAAAAACATCTTATTCCTATGGGAAAACACGTTTAGAGTGCGATAACCGAAGTACACGCGGACGAAGTCGCGGGCAGACAGCTAGTGCAAATATATGTTCCGGGCGAGAACTTAACCCGCGACACGCAGCGTGGCAGCTAATTGCTCAACCGCTGTGCTGTAAAATCTAAACTTATCTACTGTTTATTTGCCTCCTGTTTACTAATATAAAGAAAATCTTCTTCTCAGCATTTCAAACAATATCCATTAATTTGATGTGTGTCAGTCAGTAATGTCAAACAGTATAGCATTACATAAACGTGTGTGTAGGTATGAGTACATCGTAATGTATCGATCCCATGTGTTACTGTGTGCCGATTTTGTAAAGGTAAAGACACGTAATGGTTGTTTTTGTCTTAGGATTTAAAAAGTTAAGTATGTTATAAAATTTTCTTGCAATCGACATTTTATATAGTTTGAGTCATCGGTCTACCTTGTGAGTGATGCACAGGATCTGTTGCCGTGGTGACACTAGCGGAGGTTTAAGTCTAACAGTCACAACATCTTACGGTTGAAATAATGATGATGATGATGACAGTTTGTGTATATAATTTTACCTTACATCATCTACAATTGACTGTAGTATGTCTCTTATTTTATATTTTTTTCATAATGGCTGATAATGAAGGTGGCTCTCCTTATTTATTAACTGACTAATACAAACTGTCATAATTATTAACTGTCACAGAATCAGTCCATTGTATCTTTCATCTGCTCGATTTTGAGTTACAAAATTCAGAGAATTCAAAATTCCTTTCAACTGACATCAAGATTACGTATGTGTGCGTGTGTTTCAACTTGCATACACACAGTCAAGGTACTCTCTACACAACCGTCTATAACCCTCAACTGCCCTGACAGTATGACAGTCACTATTGTCTTTACGGCGACTATAACTGCTACGTATAGCCGTCAGATACTCCGTAGTGCGTATCAGTATCTCGTGTGTAATCTGTGCATTTCGTTACGCAGTGGATAAGCGGTGACACAGCACGCACGGTTTCCGTGCCTCGTTCACACACATCAGGTGCGAGTAACTCTATACGCGTTTGTCTTCCAGTGAAATATTTGTGGGTTACCGTCATTTGTTTAGCTGAGTGAAGAGTTGTTCATTTTGAAGTACCTACAAATTGTGTAATGCGAGATAAACGTTTGCGATGGGCTTGTTTGAGTAAGAGAATGAAAGTTAAACACCGTTTTTAAGTACTTTTAAGTGAGCTTTGAAATGAATATGGCTTTTTTTGTGCAAATTAAACGTAAATAATTTCTAAGATAACAATTTCAAGTATGTCTCAAGAAGCGGTGAGAAAAAGTTCAAAAGTAATTACTTTTTAGGTCAAAATTAAGTAAAATAAGCAGTCACCTGTGAAAATTATATTAAAAGTCACTATTATAAAATACAGATACATACATAAATATTAATTAAATTGCAATATCTGTTTGTAATATAATATTTTTTTTTTTTGAATAAATGCTTCTTACAATAATGTTTGATGCCTATAGAAAAAAATTCTTCTAATTTTGACCAACGACATTGTGCTGTTTTACGAGTCTAACGCGGACGAAGTCGCGGGTACCAACTAGTCAACAAATAATAAGAAAAACTGATAAGTAAATTACAGCTAAACACAATCTGCGTATTGATTCAACATTCGTACCAAGTATTGGTAAGCACAGTGTGTCTCAACCCTAACGTAATGGGTGGGCAACTGTTGAATCAATTTGTCATGCGTTCCGTATGCAGTCCTTGAGACTAGCCTTATCGATATTTAGCTAAACATCGACTAAGTCAACACTGTAGGTAGGACTAGTTGATACGGCTGTGTATAAGGGCTCTACTAGATTGTACGTACATATTACTATGACATATATTATCTATGTTAATACTATAAATAGGAAAGATTTGTATGTGAGTATTTTTGTTTGTAATGAATAACTTCAAGAACTACTGGACCGATTTTAAAAATTCTTTCACCAGTAGAATACTACTACTTTATGGCTGAGTGACATAGGAATGCGGGCGAAGCCGCAGGAAGAAGTTATGGTCCGACGAGTGTTTTCGTGTTCTATTCGCCAGAGTCGTCTGTCTGCGACTAGGTATTCTAAGCGGAACAGAGAGTAAAGTCCCACATGCCCCCATTGAAAAGGGAGGATCCTCCGACCAGACAGGTGTTATGGTTTAGTGGGCTACTGCTAGATAGATAATTTTGGGCTGTCGTATATGTTCAAATCGCGCAGAGAACTTTGATTGCGCGATGCAGGATTTCGTATTTTCTTCGTAGTTCTTATTGTGGCGCCATAGATGTCGCTACACCAACTCATTTAGTATTTCAATTCCTATGGATTATTGATTAGTACTCAGTGATCGAAGAGCTGACGAGATGCAGTATTTGATCGTGGATGTGCAACTTTGGCGGAATAAACGTGAAACTGTCGGTTATATTCGACGTAGACGGTTTAAGGATTTATTAAAATTTGAACATATTTTGAAATTTCGATTTTATTGCACTCTAAGGGAGAGAGAGGCCAAAGAAAAGATGGATGGATTGTGTGAGAAGTGATATGAAAGAAAAAGGAGTTAGTGATAGCGTGACGAGTGACAGGACAGAATATAATTTAGTGTAATATAATATAATATAATATAATATAATATAATATAATATAATATAATATAATATAATATAATATAATATAATATAATATAATATAATATAATATAATATAATATAATATAATATAATATAATATAATCTAATATAATATAATATAATATAATATAATATAGTATAGTATAGTATAGTATAGTATAGTGTAATATAATATTCCACAACTATCACACAACGCCGTCTAGTCTCAAGCTAAGCAGAGCTTGTGTTATGAGTACTAGACTACTTATATATTTCTATATACATACATATTATAGATAAATTACACCCAGACACAGAACAAATGATCATGCTCATCACACCAACATTTGTCCTGGGTGGGAATCGAACCCACGACCTCCGGCATACCAGTCAGGGCCACTAACCACTAGACCAACAGGCCAGAATGGAAGAAAAAAAAGGGTTACACCGACCCCAAACGAAACGGGACAAGGGCAGGAAGATGATAATGATGATGACTGCCCTCAATAGTAGACTAACCCAGTTAGTTATGTGTTTTATTTCAGATGATACAGACGTGGCCTTATCAATCATTTCTAGGATGCATACATAATCTATTATCTCAGCTTCGAGGTCGTTTTCCTACTATGAGTCATTAGCATAAGATCTCATGCTAGCGAACTCAGGCGTACTAAATTTGAGAACTTAATCAAGTATACTATTCGTTCTGCAGAGATTTTCTTTGGATGTCATTTTTTATTTCTTTAGTTAAGTTAATATTGTGATATCGAAAGGAGATGGCATGAGTTATTTTTATTTTATGTAGCTAACGGACTGGCTTACAAAATATACTTTTAAAAATTTTGCATTTCTAGAATAGGTTACAAATTTTGCAGAAAGAAAAAAAGTGTGTTGTTTTTTGAGTTTTAAGGTGATTTTTGTAATGAAATGTTGTGTTGCGAGCAAAGAAAAATATAGAGTGTGCCGTCCCCTGTCTTTTCCCTATATATAGATCCCAACACGAAGCCTACCACGAGCTGAGCAAAGCTACAATAATATATACTAGCTTTTTCCAGTGACTTCATTCACGTGAATGTCGGTTATTATGGACGTGATTATCGTGTCGCGAGTGCGCCGCTCGCGAGCCGCTTGCGAACTGCGCGCGTGCAGCTCCAGCAAGGCTCGAGTGAGGCACGTAGCTTCTTTCGCGTTTAAACAATGAGGTGTACCGGGGATGGCGCAGGACCTTCGTATTATGAACATGAAATGCACGGGCGCAGTTTGCAAGCGGCGCATTTGCGGCGCATTCGCCAGGTCTGGACACACCTTTACATCTGTTTCTTAACCCGTTGACTGCCGGAACGCAGATCTACGCGAGACACAATGGCTTTTTAATTGTGTCTCTAATTACGACATTCGAGAGGTTAATGGAACTCAAAGTGACCGTAAAAACTAAATAATTTCTAAAGTTGACACTGACTAAATGCATAAACCGTGCGAAGCTGAAAAAACTGCACTGAATGAGTTCGATTACCTAAACGTCGGTCTACAGTCGACAGATCAAGGTAAGGATGACTGTGCTAACTTCTACCTGCATAGCACGAATAAAAAAAAACAGAATTGTGAAGAACTAGAATCACTTTTAAATTGTTAAAATGTCAGTCAGTAAAAAAAAAAATACGCCAATTGCACATTCCAAAGCGTAGATCTCTATGGAAAAGTATGTGCTAAAAAATCTATGGACACTCTTTTCAATCATGTTATGTATTAGATTCTTTTGCATTGCAATATTAACGATATGACAATGTATTTAGAGCACATTATCGCTTACATCAGGGACCAGCCTCTTATGCACGAGTTTGGGGGTTCAAAACCGGCCAAGTGCAATATTTCAATAGAAAGAAGAAAGAAAGAAAACTAGGTATTTGGCATACACACTCGTATTTTTAATGCTCTAAGCTCGTAATACGTATGTGATTGGGGGTTCAAAACCGGCCAAATCCAAAATTTCAATAGAAAGAAGAAAGAAAAAGAAAGAAAGAAAACTATTTGGCATACACACTCGTAATTTTAATGCTCTAAGCTCGTAATACGTATGTGATTTTCTAAAAGTTTATCTAGGACATTACTGACGCATGTATCTTGGAAAGCACGTAAAGCCGTTGGTCTCACAGATTATATATATATAAAAAAAAAAATAGTATTGCTAACGACAAGTAAAGAAGAGGAGTTAAAAAATAGTACATTGTTACACTAGGGGTGAAAGTAACTCATTTCGTCCCGAGAAGGAGTTGGCGGCCGAGCGCAGAGAGGTCGCTAATTCGAGGGGTTAAATGGGTTACTTTCACCCCGAGGTAAACACTGTGCTTTTCATTACGAATACGAGGAAACTAAAAATTAAAAAAAAAGTTTATAAAACCTTAGTCGTCGTACCTATGATTTTAAGTAGGTATCTTTCTTCTGATTTAGGCGGTAAAAGGTATTCCACTACTGCTTTAGCCTCTTCTCTTATGAAATTGGGCGTTAAATCACTATTTTAATCTGATAAACATAACGTGTCAATACAAATCTCTGTTGTATGGAAATGTAAACAAAACTCGAAGAAACCAAAGACTGAATGCCACTTTCCCGCCATTTTGTTTTTTTTTTTTCTGCTGCCGGCCAGCTATTCAGCCTCATTAATGAAAAATTAGAAATTAATTGTAATCTTTTTAAAATTTAATACTTGTCTTTAAGTTATTTCAATTTTATATCGCGCTGTTATTGACTGGCTGTATGGAAAATTGGAACATGGTTCAATAGAAATGTGAAGATAGAACTAGTTTTTTTTTAAAATAATTTGACAGCTGTCAGTTGTAAAGTAAAACTCCCTAGGGATGAAAAGTATCACTTTCAGCCCGCTCCTCAGGCAACTTCAGACCTACTTTCAGAGTATGAGTAATGAAAAAGTGTTTTAATATGACTTAGACCATGACGTTTAAAGTAAGATTGTATTAATCTTGTTTCAGTGTGGGTAAGAGACAGAGCTATACAGGTTGTCTAGCGCCATCTTTTACCTACACTGAAACAAGATTAAAACAATCTTACTTTGAACGTCATGGTAATTCCGCAAATATGTGTAGGTACTGAAATGAATAAAGGAGACAATAACAATAACAAAAGGTTAGATGTGTGTTACTAGTAAACATAACAAGACCAAAAAAACAAGAATATTATCTCCTTTCCTTTTACAAGTTTTATCTTCAAAACAATAATAAAACTGCTATCTTACATCATGTTTCGACCTTGGCACTCTATAATGATTTGTGCAAACATTACTTAGACGTCGGAGGGGCCATTTTTTCAGCGTCTAAGTGCGGATAATATTGCCAATGAAGAATTGAATACCGTTTTTGAGTGGAGTAAAAAACTGTTTAGCAAAAAGTTTAGTGATGACTGAAATAGTGCAACTAAATGTTTAATAGAGTAGATAAGTATTGGGGTCTTAAAATGACATGTTAACAGCCGGTTGTAGTCTGAGTATTTTGTATGAACACCGCTCGGGTCTATGTCGATTTCGCAGCCCCGAAACAGCGGTTTCATTTTTATATAGAAATAAAAAACAATAGGTAGCTTAAGATAAAATTAAAAAAATAAGCTTTATTATTTTTTTGTAACTTTCAAATATTTCCGTAACGTAATCTCGTAGACATGCACATTTGAAATCGTAAGTGGGGTCAGATTCGCGTTTTTTTTTATCCAGCCATCTAATTTATATCATGGTTTGACTTTTGCCCGGCGAATGAATAAGTATAAGTCAATTTTATTGAAAAAATTTTTCACGGTGTTATCTTTTATATTTATGGATTTCCAGAGGTTTAAAAAAAAGTTTAAAATAAGTAAAACCTGGCCTTAAAAAGTCAAGCGTATGAGCGAAAAAGAGAGGGAATGATCTATACGTTCCGTCCCTTTAACAGTTCAGTTTAGGTCATGATAAATGATATTAATGATATTTACTTTGCAAATAGGTTTTATAGAAACACTTCAATTTTTTCGTCAATTTAAACTGGATGAAGCCGGTGTTTCCTAGCTGACTACCGTCGTCAAATACATTGCCTTAAGAGCACGTCGTAGGGTCTAAAGTCACTTTATTTCATAATAACATCCGCAAATAAAGCTATTCAAATGAACACAAATTATTATATGATAGTATCGTATTTTGTCTGGCTTCCACAGGTTGTCGCATTGTCTCATCGCGCCTGCGAGAGCCTTTAAAATCCAAAAGACTTACCATTTCTGTTTTCACTGTCAGCCGGCTTCATCTGAATAGGGTGGTGCATCTGTTGGACAAGAAGAAAGAAAACGTTAGACACGTATTTTTACTACTCACTGTTAAAAGGAAAAAATCAACGATAATCACTTTACACTAATATTATAAAGGCGAAAGTTTGTAAGTGTGTGGTATGTCCAGGAATAGGAAATAGGATACTGCGGTAAGCAGTTTTGAATTGTCAAAATGTCGGTCAGTCAAAAAAGTGGAGCTAAATTGCACGTTCCAAAGCGTAGATCTTTACCTATGGAGAAGAATGTGCAATAAACTCCACGCACTTTTCATTTTAAGTTCTTACAGTCCATCCTAAGGTTGTTTGGCAGAAATCACTGTTAGTGATAAAACCGCCATTGTACCCATATATTTAGGGTGTTTTTAATATCGTGCGGATTTGCTCCGCATGTGTAACCCCTGCAAATGTCTTTTTCGTACATGTATTTATTGTAATGCGGGCAATACGCACGCAACACGCGTGCGGGGTAAGCCAATTCCGCAAGCGTAATGAAATACGCATGATATTAAAAACACTCTTAAGCTTGTTACTATCTTGGTGTACCATAAAAGACACTTCCGCCTGACCACCGCTATGTTCATTTTTCCATGCACTCGAAACGAAAACTCACAAGCTTTGGTTTGGCACCGCGCCGCAAGATTCAAGCGATTTTTTTTTATGTGTTCAGGCAGAAATGGCGAGTATCCACCCTTACGTTGTTGAAACCACTACGGCCCGGACCAAGCGTTTGGCCTCGTCGTTTATACCACGTACATCGAGGGACGATGAGTGACGAGGGAGTGAATAGGTTCCTAATAAACTAGTGCGCCTCACCATCAACGATTGCATTACTGCTTACCATCAGGTGGGATCAATCATCAAAAGAAAATGGCCGCGATGGTACAATCAAGTTTATTCCATTCTATTCTGCCATGTCAGGAACGTATTCAAGAATATTGCAATTCTAAACCAGTGTATCCCCATATCGTCTATGCATCAGCGCAGAACGCAAACATTGTTAACCCCATTAGAATGATTAACAGCATATCGGGCGACGACATTAATTCGGCTTTGAACACCGATACTAAACAATTTATAGCTTCAGAATGTCTAGTCCATACGAATAGGTGTGAACTTACTGTACATTGTTCTTCCTGCCCTTATCCCGTATTACTTGGGGTCGGCGCAACACGTTTTCTTCTTTCATTCTGTCCTGTCACTCGTCAAACTATCACTAACTCCCTTTTCTTTCATATCACTTCTTACACAATCCATCCATCTTTTTTTCGGCCTTCCTCTCCCTCTCCATCCATCTACATGTACACTCAGAACTCTTTTAGTAATATGCGCTTCATCCCTCCTCTTCACATGACCATACCAAGACAACCGATTACTTTTCAACTTTTCAGTCACTGGCGCCACTTTCAAACTTGTGAACTTACTGTACATGTAGAATAGAAAAGATATGGTAGGCGAAATACTCGTAGGCTGTTTTTAGACGGAAAATCATCAAAGGACTGACTGACACTTACCCAAATAGACTAGGAGGTCAGCAGGGACCCAGCTGGGTCGAAGCCTACTGGGGCCAGGGTTAGCTCCGAAAGGTCTCACCGAAAGCTCAGCCCCAGGGTTTTTAGTCAGTAAAAATCTGACACTATCTCCCGCTCCGCCCAAGAGCAGGGGATGTCATTAGATGATTTTCCCACCGTAAAAAAAAACCTAGACTGGGAGGTAAGGTGTTATCTCCCAGTTTGAGTCAGACTTTTACCAACTAAAATCTAGGGTGTCCAATCCTATTGTATCAGCCTGGTTTTATGTATGTAATTAGTGTAATGTTTCATGGTAGATATAAGTGTAGCGTTAGATAATTTGTGCGATGTATATAAAAGATAGATAGACTGTTTATTGTGGATCATGAAAAATAAAGTAGGAAAAAAGTAAAATTAACAGGGTCTAAAAGACTTTGGATAGATTTGAAAAAGGAGAAAATATACGCAGCTAGTTTATGGTGTACTATTACATATATTCAATAGCAATATATAACCAATAAATATAAAATAATGTAGTAGAAAAATATATAATAACAAGCCTATCTAAGAACAGTTTAATTGAAATTAAACTCGTTTGTTTTATGCACAATAGATTGTGTTAATATAACAGTTGCAAATAACAATTCGTTAAAGTATTTCTACCGAGTAATTCAATATTATCAATCTATTCATTATCTACTTTTGTACGAAGACTTGAAAGGTATACTTTTTATTGTACATCTTAGCAAATCAATGGATGACTTGACTAATAAAGCAGTTTGACATTATTCTCATTAACATCATCATCATCATTTCAGCCGAAAGACGTTCACTGTGGGACATAGGCCTCCTCCAAGTGTTGCCATAACGACCGGTCCTGTGCGTCTCGCATCTTTCCGATTCCCAAGACCCTAGACTAGGTCATCGGTCTGCATTGTGGAGGCCTTTCTAACGCTGCGTCTTCTGGTATGTGGTCGCCACTCCAGAACCTTTCATCCCCATCGACCATCTGTTCTGCGAGCAATATGCCCAACCCACTACCACTTAAGTTTGGCAATTATTCGGGCTATGTCGGTAGCCTTGGTTCTCCTGCGGATATCTTCATTTCTGATGTGATCACGCAAAGAAACTCCGAGCATAACCCTTTCCATTATCCTTTGAGCAGTATTTAATCAGAATATCAGAATGCACCTTCTGCAATACGCACATGGACGAACATACAAATTATTTATATGTTGGGCGTGCAAACAATCCCGAACTATTTTAATTATTCGTAAACATGGTCGAACACATCGCGACGTACTGTGTTGTCACTCTTTTGTTGTTTGGACTGTGTGTTTGTTGATACGTGTGTTATTGTGTATGTATTGATTCATGCTTTGTTTAGAGTGTCTGATTTGTAAATTTACAACATCTTGCTTCTTGAGAGATGTTGCAGATCTTATCTCCGAGATCTGTATGATCCAAGATATGGTTAGACTCTACGGTAGAAATGGACTTGTCTATGGAAATCTCAACAACAGATAGATCTCGCAAGATACTGTTGATGTTAAAATCAGTATTCATAATGATAATACGAGCAATATCAGCTGTAGTACCTACGTTTGGCTTAATCCTGAATAATATTAAGAGTATTATTAAGAGTATCGCAGATATTTGTGCAGAATTTAAGACATATCTGGCGCAGAATGACGAAAAACGGAAGAGAGGACCCCTAATAATGTAAAAAAGCAAGACAGTGGAAATGCAAATAGCCGTTTCTAAATTAGTAGTGTATTTTATATAAAAAGTAAACTACCTACGTATATTTTTCCCTACTCTATAAAATTCATCTAAAAGTTTGTAAAAAAAATTAACGATAAGACCGTCTAGTCATTGTGGACCCTAATAATTTTAAGCTCCTACATTTGTTCTATAGTGTTCATTTAAGAGTATAACAATTTATTTATTAATCAGCTGAAACGATTCATTTAAAAAAAATCCATAGAACTTTTTCAAAAGCAGAACTCCATATTAAAAAAAAGTCCATAGAACTTTTTCAAAAGCAGAACTCCATATTAAAAAAAGTCCATAGAACTTTTTCAAAAGCAGAACTCCATATTAAAAAAAAAAGACCATAGAACTTTTTTAGCCGAAGCTCATTCGAGGCAAAGTAGATAGATATTTTCTTTATAAAAATTACAATAAGAACAAAATTAATAGGGTGTCACAATGGGTGGTCTTATCGCTTTAAGCGATAGCGAAATGGGTTAGACAGAGAAAGAAAAAGATACGTAGGATACATGATATTTTCCCGTCGGCCTGAACCTTTAGTCCTCTGAACCTTTAGTCATCTGAAAGTCGCGATAGGACTTCAATATTCCATACGAACTACAAACCAGTACTACAGTTTAACCCGTTGTGTGTCTCAACGTGGATCCACGCGAGACACAATGGCTTTTTAATTGTGTCTGTAATTACGGCACACGAGAGGTTAATGTGGAATAATTAAGCAAAGACTATTTTTTTTAAATACTTCTGAAATATTTGTAACGGTTTAAAAGTCCGCAAATCACACTTAATATAATTTATTACAGTCATCATACTCAAACACTCCCACTAATTCAGTATGAAAATTATGACATCTTATCATTTATATCTGTCACTAATATAATATTTATTGCAACCTCTATGTACTGTTTGATATCTATAGTATGGCAACCTTTTCCGATGGTTGATCGTCGATCTCGATCGTCCGGCAACCTATAGATACATTACCGTTGGACGATAGTATAAATAGATTAATGGTTTATTTTGATTTAGTGATTTACTACCAATGAATACAAGAAGTAATTCAATGTTGGATCAATTTATTGATAGCACAAAATAGATAGGTACAGAAGACAATCTCTTGTATGTACTTCACTTTTTCACCTACGCTCAGTGGACGCACACTAATGAGCGTTTGAGCCGGAATTGTTCGACGAGTGATCCGAGACGCGACCGAGACATCATGTCTGTGAGCGGTGCCTATGTGTGCGTTGCTCGAGCGCGCTTTGTATGTAGATTGACTTCTGTACCTATATATTTTGTGTTGATAGTTTGGTGTCCATTGATTATTTAAAAAGCTATTAAGAATACCAATAGATTGCTATCGGACTTTTATTGTTAGACTAAAATCTACCTCGTATGTTACGAACATTTTGCCGTTTCGTGTTTTTAGTATTCTGTACCCAAAGGGTATTAACGCGACCCTATTACTAAGACTCCACTGTCCGTCTGTCTATCACCAGGCTGTTTCTCATGAACCGTGATAGCTAGTAAATTGACATTTTCACATATGATGTATTTTTGTTGTCACTGTTACAATCCTTATCATTATTTCAACCCAAAGACGTCCACAGTTAGATATAGGATATCGACCAAGTGTCACCATAACGACCAATCCTGTGTGTTTTGCATCATAAAATAAATATTAAAGCGAGGCCGCCCATACAACGAACGTAATTTTTTGCCGTTTTTTTTTGTAATATATTATTTACTAGCTTTTGCCCGCGGCTTCGCCCGCGTGGCATAGGTACTTAAGGAATCGGAATAAAAGGTAGCCTATGTTCTTTTCCATGTCAAAGGCTATATGCATGCCAAATTACATCCAAATCCGTTCAGCCTTTTTTGCGTGATTAAGTAACAAACACCCACAATTTCACATTTATAATATTAGTTAGGATAGTAGTTATAATATGGTGTGTAATGTCGTATGGATAATTGTACGGAATCCTTCGTGCGCGAATACAACTCGCACGTGGTTGGATTTTTGCTTTATCATTCAAGTTTCTGCTAATCTCTGATCATTAAATTCTCATTGTAGAACATAAGCCACAACAGCATCAGCAGGGACGAAGCCTACTGGGGCCATGGGTTCGCTTCTGAAATGAAACAACACCCGAATTCCCGACATAACTCATACAAGACAGATACGCAGAGCTAACAACGACATTGTCCCGAGGCGCTTGAGAAGAATCCACGAGCGATCAATCAGCGATCACGCTATTTATATAGTGACATGCATCCACACTCCTATTGAGTAATGGCGGACGGTATTGGCAGCGACGAGGCTTAAAGTTTCCATTCGTCATTACAAGCCGTTTAGTTGTTTTTTTTTATTGTTAAGGCCCAAGCGCCCGAAAAGTGCCATTATAAAAAGTGACTTTCTGAAGCCTACTTCTCGGTAACGGTCAGGTTTATAGGTTTGAAAAAATATATGTTTATTATAGATTCATGTACAACATTATAAACATTTGATTTCGTGCTATTAATACTTATGTCTAAAAAAAGTATTTAGCAATTTCGCAACTTTTCGCAACTTTTCCCTACTCCTTCGAAACGGCTTGGATCTTTAGAAACATTTTTACACATAAAAATTGGTGGTTAAATATTCTTCAAAGTGAACATAGCATATGTAAATCAATATTTCGCAAAGAAAACGAATTTAAAGGCCAGCCGCGCGCTGCTGGCCGCAAATAAATGCACAGATTTGCGTACTGCCGCCTAGGCGGGTGCGAGAGTTCTGTCCATTTAATTTCGGCCAGATGGTTCAAGGGACTATAAGCCTTAATAGGCCCGCGCTTGACCGCAACCTCACTTGATGGAAAGCGACGATGCGGTCGACGATGTAGCGCTTACCTAGGATTAACCTATTCACTCTTAAAGCTATAAATTAACAACTCATTCCATTGATGATTTGATAAATAATAATATTCAGCAAAGGAGTGGAATTCTTTGCCGGAATTTGTTTCTTGTCAGGAGTGAATAGGTTACTTTATGTAAGCACGCTCCATTGTCGACCGCATTGTCGCTTTCCATCAGGTGAGATAGCGTTCAAGCGCGAACTTATCAATAATATAAAATAAATGTCATGCTCCTCATGAGCATGCCATAAAATGTTTAACGTAAGTATAGTCACCGGCACGAATCTTGAGCGCTCGGCGTCAGTGTGGGGATCGCTTTGCGCATTACATACATTGGCGAGCCAATCGTCGTCGTTGTTAGATACATGCAAAAAGCGCAGGGAACGAATCACGAGTGACGCCTATGACACGATGGCACGGCGAGCCAATCACTGACACTCCCCGCCTCCGCGTCTCACTTCATACCACTAAAGAGACCGAATATTTGCCTTCTGCGCAACTTGAAGCCAGCGCTCAAGATCCGTGCCAGTATCTGTACTGGTTTCTTTTTTCTATTGGCTATGAGAACATCGCATGAAATCGCATATCACTTATAATCTGGTAAGATAGTTTAGCGCGAGCCTATCAACTAGGATTGAAACAATCTAACCAACACTTACAAATCGTGTTAATTGGTGTAAAACAAATAATATCTTCGACAATACAATACCAACAAAAATACTATTGCAATTATCTCCATTCATTTGTGCCGCATTCATTCATTCAGCAGCAAATTGACGAATATTGGCCGTCTTATTACAGCCAATGGCAAATACACGCCAACGATTCTTAGCCCAAATATTCGCGCTAACAACGTAACAAAGACGTAACACGCATGTCACGCGCGTGCGCCAATTCACACGTCAAACGCCTGTTTGAGAGACGTGTCAATCGGACATATCCATAGTGTTTACGATTTCGTTTCCAAAAATGTAAACAAATCAACCACGTGAAGTTTACTTTTCGTATTTTTAAATGAAAAAGAGTAAGGAAAAAAACTTTTTTATTTTTTTCAACAGCGCTTTGTTTGCGTTTATTTTCAACTTGAATCTATATTTCGGTGGTCTGCACTAATATTATAAAGAGGTAAAGTTTGTTTTTTTTTGTTCGTAGGAGGTAACCTGTGGAAGTCCGTGTGTGAAGGTCCGATTGCTAAAATTTTTTTCACCGATAAAAACCTGCTTTATTCCTGAGTGACATAGGTTATATTTTAAGTACGCGGGTGAAGTAGCGGGCAAAAGCTAGTATGTCATAATTTGGATACTAGAAAGTCAATCTTAGTTGTCATAAGTGGACATTATATAGTGCTAGAATTTTCTGCTAGATAGCGTTTTTTTTTCAATAACTTCAATGGTAAGCAACTACTAGTCATTCGAAAATCAACTTAGTATCGCTACCGTAAAGTTGATGTTTGTTTACATTGACATCACATCTATTGGACATAATAAGAACTCGAATCAAATTTAGCAGTAAATGATCCGTGAAAACACATTTCGATTGTGAACGAATTTTTGAAACTAGTTTCAGGCAGCTTTCTCTAGTTTTTTTTTGTGTTCATATAAATTATATGTTAGGCAAAAAGTAGCTATGTTAATAGTTCTGACGTTTTTTGTACATAAAAAATTATGCGTTGTTTTAAATATTATTATTGGTTGGGAATTGTTCACTTTGTAGAGAGGGAGTGTGTAAGCCAAAGAAAAATTGGACTGATTGTGTGAGAAGTGATATGAAAGAAAAGGGCGTTAGTGATAGCATAATGTTTTTTTTTTTTCGGTGGGCAAAATCATCTAATAACATCCCTCGCTCTTGGGCAGAGCAGGAGATAGTGTCAGACTCTTACTGACTAAAAACCGACCCCGTTCCTTTGTGCCTTCATACCGGGGCTGAACTACTCTTTCGAAACTAATCCTGGCTCCAGCAGGCTTCGACTCAGCTGGGTCCCTAGCATAACGGGTGACAGTACAGAATAAAAGAAAAAAGCGTGTTGCGCCGACCCCTAATAAAACGGGACAAGGGCAGGATGGGAGGTGATGTTCACTTTGTAGAGAATCGTCTTTACAAAGTGAACAATCACGTAGGTTTAGGTACCTGATCATCGTTCATGATATACAACATGTAACATTATAAATGTATATCCTTAAAGCAGTGTAATGTGTAGAATCGGCTACTGAATCAATTTGAACTATTTTTAAACTTCTACCAGTATTTTGATAAATTCTTAATAAATCTTTATTGCGTCACTAGAGTGTTTGTAGATATCAATATATTCGTATTGGTAAAATAACTACTTTCTTAAAAAACACTACCTAAGTGTAATTAAGTAAAATGTCAGTGCTTGATTTATTTACTGTTAATTAACTGTAACGTAATTTTCCAATAGTGTATAAGAGTGTGCATAATTTTCCTATAGTGTATAAGAGAGTGCATAATTTTCCAATAGTGTATAAGAGAGTGCATAATTTTCCAATAGTATATAAGAGTGTGTGTAATTTCAGTAACATGGTGTATAATAATTTGCGACTTTAAAACGTAGGTCTGTCTAATAAGTCAATCGACTTGGGAATTTTGTATAATATTTAATCATTTAAAAAATATTTATATTCGATACTTTTTATAAGGTTCTTCTGTTAGTAAACAATGATCTGTCTCTTATTCAACCTTGATTATTGAACCCGTGTTGACTACATCAGATTTCATTAAATCCTAATAATTATTAGGATTAATAATTATTAGGATTAATAATTATAATTATTACCCAAGTCGTTTAACTTATTAGACAGACTCTTCTATAATAAGGCTTTTAGCAATGAGGTACCTACCTTTAATGAAAAAGCTGCTTTGGACTTTTATTTTCTATATATACAAAAGGAAAAACCGACTGACTAACTGACTGACTGACATATGGACGGACAGCTGAAACGGTTTTCTTTTATGGCGTAGGAAAACTCTAAGAGGCGATTTCACAAAATTCATTGTTAGGAGATTTTTTTCCCTCAAGGAAAAGAAACGGGAGTTCAAAGTTTGTATATTATAGAAACCTATACTGGCCTGTTGGTCTAGTGGTTAGTGGCCCTGACTGCTACGCCGGAGGTCGTGAGTTCGATTCCCACCCAGGACAAATGTTTGTGTGATGAGCTTGATCATTTGTTCTGTGTCTGGGTGTAATTTATCTATAATATGTATGTATTTAGAAATATATAAGTATATTTATCAGTTGTCTAGTACTCATAACACAAGCTCTGCTTAGCTTGAGACTAGACGACGTTATGTGATAGTTGTGGAATATGACTGACCTGACTGAATAATGACTGACCTGTTGGTCTAGTGGTTAGTGACCCTGACTGCTATGCCGGAGGTCGTGGGTTCGATTCCCACCCAGGACAAATGTTTGAGTGATGAGCATAATCATTTGTTCTGTGTCTGGGTGTAATTTATCTATAATATGTATGTATTTAGAAATATATAAGTATGTTTATCAGTTGTCTAGTACCCATAACACAAGCTCTGCTTAGCTTGGGACTAGACGGCGTTGTGTGATAGTTGTGGAATATATTATTATATTATTATTATTATAATATTATATTATTACATTATATATGCGTCTTTTCCTCCAAATTAAATATTTTTCTTTCTTTACTAAAATTAAGTAAGTACTTAAATTTGTTTCTTTTTTCTTTCTTACATTCACTTTTAAAATAATCAGTTTTGTAAAAAGTCCGAGTGTATCATCAAAAAAAAAAAAAAAAAAATTGAATCCTCACTTCTAAATGATACGTTCCCGCTCAAAAAAGGCTTCGTATACAAAAACCCAGTACACTGCGGGCGGCACGTGCCCAGGAGGCAAGCATTGCAAACGAAAGCAAAACAAAAAACTAGCCCAGTGTCACAGAAACATGAATATTAAAAAAACTCAAAAGCATCAATTTTTAGTTCAACACGCGCCATATTGTGTTTTTTTGACAAAAAGATTTTGCGAGGGGTGGAAATTAATCCCATACACGATTTTTAGAAATGGACAGTGCCGTCCACCCTTACTAAGAGATGGCCTTCAGGTTTTTGAGTTTTATTTGCGAATTGGCATATAAAGCCAGCAAAGCAGCAGCTAGGTAGTTTGCTGAAAAAAAAAATGCCATGTTGCTTTAAGTCAGCTTGTGTCACTACTGTAACAGTACATGAATTTTAAATAAATAAACAGGGTTTTTTTAAAGTTCGGAATCATTCAATGATTTCTTTCGCTCTGGGTAAAGCGGGACAGGACATAGATCAGAGAATTGCCCTTAGTGTTGTAGTGTTCTGAGATCACGGGGTTCCTTTTCAAAATATCGACGCGGCCTTAGCGGACATCGGGCCCTACTAGGCTCCTACGGTTTGTGTTACTTTTTGTGGAGTGTCGATGACTTATCTAATAAATATTTTTATTTTTAACTATGTTTATTATAGTTTAGTTACTTAAGCATTTTTTAAAATGTTAAGCTAAAGAGGATTCCTAAGGAGTGGAAATTCCCTGCCGGAGTCTATGTTTCCTGATAGCTAAAACCTAATGGCAATTAAATCGACCACATCATCGCTAACCATCAGGTGAGATAGCGGCAATAAAACTAAAAATGTTTCTTATCCAGGACACATTTAGTAAGTTTTATAAGAACACCTAACTCTATTTATATATAAAGATAATCTGACTGTTTGATACTAAGGCACAGCCAAAACTACTAGGACTAGGCGCGTGAAATACACAAGGTTTCCTTTTATGACGTACGCCAGCACCAAGAGAGGCCCTGCTTGGGCGGAGCATCGCCGTGCCCTCGTGGGGGCGATCGGCGGAGACCTCTCGCGCCGGGCCTTGGTTCAGGCCATGGTCCGGAGCGAGGAGGAGTGGCAGGCGGTCGCCGAATTCTACGAAGCAGTAATACTCGCAAAGGAGGAGGCCGAACGCATCAGGCAACGGTGCTCTCGCCGCCGCCGCCGCCGGGATTCCGATCCCGATTTCGGCCACCGTAGGCGCGGGCTTGCGGACAGTGAGCAATGGGTAGCTCGCTGTCCAACCGTCCGGTAACTGTCCGGACCGAGCCCAAGTCAACATAATAGCCCGAATCTGATTCAGTCATGAACTATATCTTGACCTCTAATTCACTACAATAAAGTATCGAATCGGTATTTCAAAGAAAAAGGATTAAATTGGTGCTTTAGATGAAACATTATACAGAAAACTAGAAAGCAATTACAATGAACTATGGACACTCAAACCGTCCTAGATTTAAGGTGTAGGTCACAGACTCACAGTCCTCGATAGCAGTCGCCCATCGCAGGTTTATTGCCATTTGCTTCCATTCAATATAAATTCCCGACAGACGCGAGAGGCATCTGTCTATAGGGTTGACTACGAATCGCTCTGAATTTTTTTTCCATTGTATAAATGTACTGGAAGTTTTTAATTGAACGTTCTGGTATTGAATCAATATCAAAAAAAAAAGTATTTCACATAGGCGCAGGGGCATGTGGGTGCACGATGGGCATTTGCTACGAAAGTAGACTTGCGGACGGCAAGCAATGGGTAGCTCACCGTCCGGCCGTCCGCTAATCATCCGGACCCCGACCCCGAAGCGTCGACAGCGCGAAATGTCAGCAAAACCCTAACCCTAGCAGGGTTGAAGCCTACTAGGGCCTTGGGTTCGCTCCTGAAAGCATAACTCTTCTATTTCTTTTATACTTTGCGTTCCAGGACCCTGAACGCACGGCAAAGAAGAAATATGAGTGGTTTTTAGTCAGTAAAAGTCTCCGGTGACATCATGGATCATACTGATTTCTCCACGATGTTTTCTTTCACCATTTTGAGATCAGGATTTCAGAGGGTCAGACTGGAAACCGAGCCTAAATTAGTTGGAAAAAAGGTAAACAGATGAATGAAAATTCTTTAGCCAGCTTCTTTGACTCAAGCAAATATTTTTAATAGTGGGTTTACCTAGAAGATTCTTCATGTACATTAAATAATAACGTCTTTAGAGTTATACTTAGTTGAGTTATGATTGGTTCATGATTTTTAGGGGCTCTTGGGCCTCCTTTAAGGGCTTTAGGCTCTCAAGACACAAGACATCTTTTCTGACTCTAATAAGCGCATATTTTATTTATGTATCCTATCTTGCAATTAAATTAAATTTAATTTAAAAAAAATGAGTTCGGGCGTTTTTTGACGGCCTGCTGTGGTGCAAATGCGGTGCGTTAGACGTGCTGAGTACGAACGATCGTATTTTTCATACAAAGTGCGCGGTGCGGCAACCGTGCGGCAAATGGTGGACGACAGGACGGCAACGTCACAAGCACCACGTGTTCAATTCGGTGTGATAGTGCGGTGCTGAATAGCACATCACTGGCATACAAACGCACTGCAGTCAGATACGTTTTCAATTTAGGTGCTTGTTGTCTGATTGCTAACGTACTGAAATCGGCCGACTGCGGCACGGTAAACGTGCGGCAGCCAGCCGGTTGCATTACATATAAATTGAAAGCGCCTTTAATGGCTGAAATAAACAATAATAAAAATAATTAGCTTTAGTTTCAGTAAAGCGCCATCCGCGCCAACAACCAGACATGGATGCAATTATCTATTCGGATTACCGACTTAAAAATATCTCTCGAGCATTCTCGAGACGACACAAAGAGATCGAGTGACCCCTTAATGAGGATACCCTTATCGCCTACACGCAGTTTAATCATTTAATCCATTTTTGCTCAGCACACAGTAAGGATGCGTTTCCATTGAGCGGAGAAGAATAGTTAGCCTATTTATGTCCCACTGCTAAGTGTTCATATGTTTTATTTGGAAGTCCTCTCAGCTTCCCTCCGCTCCACTTATACTGTTTCTACTAATGTGGAGTGGAGATTTGAAGACTGTGATTGGTCAATTTACGGTTAGCTCCTTTCCACTGCAGTTAGCTTTGTTAATCAGTGAAAACATACTCAGTAACGGTAGCACCAGACGAGCGAACCAAGCGATTTAGTGTCGTGTAAAATGAGTCGACCCATTTATGTGACTTTTTTGCCTTAGTTACTTGTAAAAATAGGTGTGTTAAATGGACAGACTTACTGACTGACTCATCAACGATCACACCAAATAGTTGCATATAAAATGCTGAAATCATTCACAGAGGTGGCTTTTATTATACACCGTTAAATTTTAATCGTTTTAATCCCGTGGAGGGTCGATCCGGTACATGAAACACTATCGATTTGTAAAGATAAAATAAAAAAATAAAGTACCTTTTTTTCAAAACTCGTATTAATTTACGCATGTACGAAATTAATTTCTTTAAGAAAACGTCAGCTGAGCGGGTTCAATGACCCGTAGGTAGTAGTCGGCGTTGTGTACAAACTGTTGCAATCTTTACAAATCGATAGATATACAAAAAATACGAAAGGATATTTCAAAATTCTATTAAATTCCTCCTAAGAGTATGAAACGGGGGTTCAAATTTTTGTATGGAGAAAGCCATAATCACGCGGGCGAAGCCGCTGGCTGAAGCTAGTTACGCATAAAAAGGACTTTTCAAGTAATGAGACCAAGACACAACGTATGTCTCAGTCTCAAGGAAGTCTTTTCGGAGCTCCAAAACACTACGCTTGCTGTAAAGGTAACGTCATTCTCTCTAGTAAGTATTTGCCGCACCGCATTGATACTACTGTGTGAAACCCCTTTTGATGTGCGCGGGAGTCACAGCTGATAGTCGTACGCTGGCTTTCAGTTAATTAGTTGAATCATTTGATTTAGAACGGGCAAACATATTGTGGTGTTAAAATGATGTATTGCTTGACGACTTTCTTCTATTTCGTTTTATATTTAGCCTGTGTTGTGTGCGCCAGGGCATGAGATTCTTTAATTGGTAAAAGAAATATTAGACTGTGATCATAATGACTTTGCATCAGCTTTATTAGACTTCTCTTGACTTTTACCTCACCTGATGAAAAGCGATGGGTGAAGTTTACGATAAAACAAATGTACCCTTTTTTTGGGTCCTCACCCAGAGCTAGAGAAGTTATTTGAGATATCCCACCTCAAATAAAGATGTTGTCGATGTTGAATTTAGCTGTGTAAGCTAATTAATGGGTTACAAATGGTAGGATAGCGTCAGTGGAAGGAGTTCCCGTTGTCATATACTGGGCTAGGCAAGGAATTTAACTTGCAAAATATTTATTTTTATAATTCGACACTCTAAGAATAAGTGGTAGGAAACACAAAAGCTAGCAAAGAGCTGGCTATCAATGTTGACAGCTTAATTTACGTTAAGCGTATCTTTTTTATTATTGACCTGCTTTTGCCCGCGACTTCGTCCGCGTACATAAAATACGCGGACATATATCCTATGTCACTAAGGAATAAAGCAGCTTTCTATCGGTGAAAAAATTTTAGCAATCGGACCAGTACTTCCACGAGATTACCTCCTACAAACAAAAATTAAAAAAACAAACTTTGCCTCTTTATTATATTAGTGTAGACAGGTTCACGCTTGACCACTATCGCACCAGATGGAAAGGGACGATGTGGTCGAAGATGCACGCTTGCCTTGATATAGCCAAAGACTCTTGACTGAAGATCCCCAGGATCAGCTCCGTTACGTAGAAACCGGCACTGGGCGTATGAAAAGATATCTACGGCACTGCACACACACATAACACAAACTTTCGCCTTTTTTAAAATCTTAGAGTGATAATTTGCGCCGATAGAAAAAGAAAATTACCCTTTAGGGTGGAAAAACATCACGAAAAGCTTTTCTTTAAAATCCATCCCGTTTAGCATATACATTCAATTCAAAAATAAATGTTTTCAAAAACAATAAAAAAAGGAGGTTTTATTGATATTGAAATAAACTTAAGCCGTCTGCTATTTCACAGTACATAAAAGTCGGTTGAGTTTTACAGTCAATTTGTAGTTACAAATTGAAAAGTTCTAGTGTACGCGGTAGATAAATTCTTGGCGACGGTGGTTTTAAGAACCTCTTACTGCCTAATGTTAAACAAGATGTTAGGTTGTTAAACATGAGTTTAAAAGCCAACTTAGACGATGCGAGTTCCTCGCACGTTTTGATTCGAGACATCGTAGGCAATAATCGCTAGCAATAATCGCCATTTACTTATTTATGCTTCATGCACACAAAAGTACAGAAGTGGACTTGCCTAAGGCATTTTCTTCCAGTCAATCTTCGGGTGATGCAAAGAAAAATAGTGGTAGGTGTAATAAAAGAAAGAGAAGTGATTCCAAAAATTTTTACGCCATAACATTATCGTATCAAAATGTTTCACACAGGCAAGAAATACGATTAAAACCAAGACCACGTGACAGCGTTGAGATGACGTCAAAACAAAGGAACTGGAGGCGTGGCCAACTCGATGCGTTCGATGCAAGAGAATCGAAACGAAACTTGGCTAGGCCTGCTGGTATGTTTCTGTTAGTTTATCGCACAGATAATGTCAAGGGGATTTTGTTTTGATTGATTTGATGAATTTTGATTCATCATCTCTTTAACCTTTTCCAAACTGTGATTCGATCGGCTGCTACTGCGTACCCAAAGCAGACAGATGTAGTTAGTTAGTTTTGCCTTTGCAATATGTGAGTGAGTGTTAGTGGCTAATATTTTACTTATTGAATTCAGTACCTGAAAGTTATTCAACGTTATCTCTTACTACGCCTCGGTTGTCCATCCGTCTGTCTAATAGCGGGCTTGTACCTCACGAACCATTATAGGTAGAACATCTAAATTTTCACGGATGTTCATTTCTATTGCTTCTCATCATCATCATCATCATTTCAGCCGACAGACGTCCACTGCTGGACATAGGCCTCCCCCAAGCGTCGCCACAACGAACGATCATGTGCGTCCCGCATCCATCGGATTCCCGCTACCTTCAACAGGTCGTTAGTCCACCTTGTAGGAGGCCTTCCAACGCTGCGTTTTCCGGTACGCGGTCGCCACTCCAGAACCTTTCGGCCCCAACGGCCATCTGTTCTGCGAGCAATGTGCCCTGCCCATTGCCACTTAAGTTTGGCGATTCTTTGTGCTATGTCGGCAACCTATTGCTTCTAATTTTAATAAATTTTAAAATTAACTCATATAAGAAACGAAATTTTTCGATTTATATGTCGAAACCCTTCGTGTGCGAGTCCTATTTGCATTTGGGTAGTTAGCATAGCATAGCGAGCCAGCCTTTTAATGTTCTCTCTGCTGGAACTTAGTCCTCCGATTCAGGAGAGGGAACGTGCCGTAACCCACCACGCTGGCTCAGTGCGGGTTGATGAATGTCACATGTCTTCGAATAAACTGGATAGTAATTAGTAGTGGGTAGTAATTTCATAAAACAGAGTATTTTGCATAGTCTAGCAACATAATTGGCAACCCTAACACTCGTCAGCCGTCACAGTGGGTACTAAATGTCGATAGTCATCCGTTCGGTGGACAGTGATTAAAAATAAATGAGGTGTGATTGACATACAAGAAGATTTACATACTCTCAAGACGATAAACACTTTGATCGAATATGTTGAACTTTGTTAATACAATCGTTTATCAAGTTGAAGAAATTCTCAATTGAATAATTATGTGGTGACCTAACTCTATATAGCCGACTACGGCAAAGTCAAAAGGCAGGAATATTTCTTTTCAAATTTTCTATTATTATAACTTTACGAATAATCGAATCATTATCATCTTCCTGCCCTTCTCCCATGTTAGGGTAACATGTTTTCTTCTTCCACTTCATTTTCTTACACCCCTTACACAATCCATCCATCTTTTCTTTGGTCTCACTCTCCCTCTCCATCCATCCATCCAAATGTATATTCATATCTCTTTTAGTAATAACATGCGTGTCATCCCTACCCTTCAGAAGACTGTACAAGGCCAACGATACCTTCTCAACTTTTCAGTCACTGGCACTACTTTCGAACTTCCTCTATAACGCTCATTTCACTCACAAATAAACGAAAAAACGCACCTAAACCTAAGTAATTTTTAAATTTTATTTATCTTTTTGACGATCTAAGTTTTGTTGTCTTTTAGGGTCGTCGCTTCGTTACGCGGTCTCCGCGCCGTCTTATATAAAAGTGCACCATCGCGGCTCGTCGCAAGTGTACCTGTCGCGGGCAAGCGCGCTCCGCGCCCTTTTTGCTACTTAATAATAGATTAAAGTTCTCCATCGACACGACTACATGCACACCGTTAAAGTTGAACTAGCGCCACTGCGCACGTAATAATCCGGTTTCTGCTATGGGGACCACCGCACACTACACACGCGTATAGTCACGCGACAAAAACCATTGCGCTGGCGCTTAACGCAGTGTAAGCCCTGAAACTTCTCTATTTTCAGAGTTAATCCCTACACAAAAATACCAAAAATTTTCCTCGCAGACTTTTCTGTGCACGAGCAGCCCTATGTGACCCGTCACCTGTCACTATGGAACGTGTCGGTAACTCCGTAGTAATCCGCACATTGGGCGGACACTGTTTAAAAATAAATGAGGTGTGACAAGCCGCCAAGACGACCGCCTCGTTAGGCGAACCAAATTAATTTATACACTTATGTAGGTAGGATAGTGTTATTTTTGTAAATTACGAGGAAAAATCTGACCAAATGACCTATTACTGGGAGACTTGAATGAATGTTTGACGTCACATTAACAGTTGACATAAAGATTAGCTAGATATATACACTAACATTATGAAGAGTTAGAGTTTGTGTTTTTGTTTGTAGGAAGTAATCTCTGAAAGTACAGGTCCAATTGTTAACATTTTTTCACAGAAAGCTGCTTTAGTTCAGAGTGATGACATAGGCTATATTTTATGTACGCAGACGAAGTTGCGGGCAAAAGCTAGTCGGAAATATTACAAATGTTATGACAAGCAATGTAACTTTGATAAAAATACTCAATGACAAGAAGCACCTGCACTAATAAATAATGATTGTGTGTTAGATCATAACATGAGAAGTAGATAAGCTAGCAAACTCCATTGGATAGGCTACAGAACTGCGCGAGAAAATGCAAACATGAAAGATAGGGCGTTATGGAGAATTAAATTATGAAGATCATGCTCAATTAATTACAAAACCAAGATAATTATCAGCTAACCCACTAAGGGAACCTGAGCGTAAAGACCTATTACACTTTATGACAGAATAGGAAAGCCGTGTGGTTTGAGGTGACGACACTGACGAATGTCGGGAGCAGACGCGGCGTCGTAGCTCACGGCTCACGGCTCATGGAGTCACAGCATACATTCCGTCCGCCACTAATGTGTTTTTGTAACATAAATCGTCGCCAATTTATCAATTAAAATGTGTATGCTGAAAGAAAATATACATATGTTTTAAGACGCAATACGCATGATTTATATATTAATCACACAAAACGGACGAGTATGTTTTGAATCGTATCGTCCCACGTGTTTTATCAATGAATGTATGAAAATGTATTGCTTCCGTGGTCAATAAAATTAAGAATGTTTTTTGTAGTTTTTCATATTACGGTTACTGTATTGTGTTTGTTTGTTGTTGTTAGCTGTGTTTGAGGAATGATGTGACCAGTAATGGTTATAGGATGGGTAGAAGCTATTAACTATCTACAAGACTTGTCTTTGTTTCCTAATAGCTACAACCTGGAAATAAGTCAAGAGTGAATAGGTTACTTCTAGGCATTCATGCTCCATTATCAACCATATCATCGTTAACCATCAAGTGAGGTAAGTAGTCAAGCTTAAAAAAACAAAGTCCGTGTTACTTTCCTAAGTACTTTTGGATGTAAAATTAACAAAAGAAAAAGACATTTACAGATCAATAAGGCTGAAAGGCCAAAGTGGGATTGGGCTGGTCACGTCAGCGGCATGCACAGCGACTGCTGGGCAAGTGACGCAGAAGGTTCCTGCAGAGGAAAAGTGCTGTCAAGGCCAGCCTAGAAAGAAGTGGCGAGATGATCTAGATGCGTACCACTAAGACTAGTTCGAGACGATGCGGGAGACAAATGTCTGGAAAGATTTGGGGCAGGCCTTTGTCCAGAAATAGGACCGTAATAGATAGAAAAAAAGATCAATAAGCACCATGTTCGTTGATGACTTTTTAAAAGTTTAAACAGCAAATTGGGTAGTCTATGTTACAGGAACCGCACTTTGTTAAAACGCGTTAAAATTAAATAGACTACCGTGGAAAAATGCACAGCTATTTAAAATAATGTTTGGCACAGTACTCCAAAGTGAAATATTTGTGGCCGATAAAATTTATTCAGTATTTTTTATTATGATAGTTTTATAGAATATTATGAGTTTTTGTATGTTGTCAGTAGTCATTTTGGGAGTTAACCGTCTTATTTATGTCTGGACTAATTTGAAATGTTACTGATATATAATAATTTAGGAATGAGTGTAGATTTTCATTAGCTTATGAGAGTTGTGTGATGTGACTAGGATAAATTGTTTTATGATTATTAAATTTTGTCTCTTTATTTTTACCATCAATAAAACCGCAGCTGAAGCGTTATGGTTCTAGTAATTTATGATGTTCATTTTAATTTACATTTATTGTTTATGATTACGATTGTAGATTTTTTGAATGTAAATGTTTTCTCAATAATTTATTTACTGACGTGTGCTAGTTATTTTTTTTTTATTATTGATAGGCTTGCGTTTGACCACCATCTCACCTGATGGTAAGTGATGATGTGGTCGACGATGGAGCACGCTTGCCTAGAAGTAACCTGTACTTACTTACGAGAAAAGGAAAATTTGCTTTTTTAATGAATTGTTTTAATAGTCTAAAACCATCTTCACATTAGTTTGCCTTTGTAATAAAACTGATTGGGGGCTTATATCGGTAGGATGGTTTCAAAATGTCCGATATAGGACATACGTAGAGACATTTTTGGGATTTGACTAGATATATATTTTCATTGGTTATATATATAGGCATTCTAATTACGGCATAAGGCATTTTAATTATAAAAAAAAAAAAAAAAACGTTTTATTCAATATCAAAAGTAATCCCACTGACCTATAATAAAAGAAACAAAACAAAAAGAGGTTCACAAATAAATCGACCCAACAAAAGTAATAACGTTTCAATTCAAGCAGAAAATCTTTCTCAAACACCGCCCGATAATCCGGAAGCGGTCATTTTCCTTACATCAAAGCACCAAAGACTGACAGGTAGGAAGGAAAAAAAAAGAAAAAAAAGTGGCCACAAAACAAAGAGACCACTTAATACCATTGTGGACGTCGCGATGGGTCAAAGTGGGCCCCAAATCCCCCACTAAGGTGAACCGGTACCCACATTTAAAAGGCACTGGTCGAATCAAAGAGGACCCCTCCCCCTTTTAGGCTTATTACACGGTTCGGGGATTTCAGGCTGTTAAAAATGTATAGACAAGTTCGAGTTAAGAGGGCTTATGATTCTGTGAAGTTTTCGATAATGTTAATGCATTTTAATGATAACCAAAGGTAAAACAATGTAGCGTGATATACGTAATCTTTTTTAAAGTGGAAAATTATCAAGTGACTTCTCCCAACACTCTATCTCGCTACAGCTAGGTAGTGAGATAGAGTGTTAGATTTTTACTGACTAAAACCCACTTGTGTTTTTTCAGTTGTGTTCCAAATTTTTTAAACGAGTAACTCTTTCGAAAAATCCTGCAACTCTGCCAGGCATCGGCGAGTCAATCAATCAATCAATCAATCAAATCATTTATTTGCTAGAATATGGTACATAAGGTGTTAAGTCAATTATGTTGACAGGATTTTGAGGCGCGCGTAGTGAGTTACACATTGCTCTCTGTCCGCAAGCTCACGTTTAAGCCGGGAGTCACTTTGCAACTTCTAACGCACATGGCGTTTCTACCGTGCTAAAGAAGAACGGATTTTCCGACTTTTCGAGTTTCTTAAGAAAACGCTTCATAATCAACTACGGTGTATGCAAATCGATGTATAACAACAGCACATAAAACATTCAATATCACTTTTAATCTGCCTGATAACATCGATCTCCCGATGCACATCTCTACCATACAATTATCGTTCGGCCATCCTTCGCAGGGATTATCAAACCGTCTAGCCTCTCATTTTCAGCAGGCTTAACCCAATTGCTCACTGTCCGCAAACCCGCGCTTACGTTGGCCCGGAGTCACCCTGCAGCTCCCGACGCCTATGGCGACCCCGGCGGGGGATACTATTATTACTTACTATTCTAAAATTAAAGAACCGCTTTTCCAACTTCCCAGATTTCTAGAAAATACTTCAGAGTCAATCACGGTAAGTACCAAACAGTAACAGCACATAAAACATGCAATATCGCCTTTAATCCGCCCGCTAACATCGATCTCCCGATGAACATCTCTACTACACCATTAACGTTCGGCTATCCTTCGCAGGGATCCCTAAACCGTCTAGCCTCTCATTGCCAGCAGGTTCAGCCCCTAATGCCGACGCGACGGCAATTACAATGAGTGCTGCTTTGTCTCCGCTACGTCACGATCGTACTGTTGCAGACTTTTTTTCAAGTTGCCGTCTCGTTATGGGACCCTTAAATCCATTGTGACATTGTCCCGAAATATTGAGAGGAAAAATGGAAAGTTTTCACTTTGCATGTCTATGATAGACGTGGTTTTTGAAGTAAGGATTTGTGTACTTTAGGTAAAACGCAATTATGGCTAATGAATTTTACAGAAATAATCTTAAGCGAAGCTGATTTGTACTAATATCATAAAGAGGTAAAGTTATTTTTTGTTTTTTGTTTGTAGGAGGAAATCTCTGGAAGTATTTATCCTATTGGTAAAATTTTTTCACCGATAGCAAGCTGCTTTATCCCTGAGTGACATGGCTATATTTAATGTATGCGGGCGACGCCGCGGGCAATAGCTAGTACTGTATAATTATTATCTGCCTTATAATATGCCTGACTTAGATCTCCTCTCTAGGAGAGGGAATGGGCTTTAATCTATCACGCGGGCCTATTTATTGCGGGTTGGTGAATACCACATGTTTTTCGAATTTTAGGTTCTATGCTCCATTTGCAATAAGATTATTTACATATTTAAACAAACCTTTTTTACTGTCCGTTCAACCGATTTTGACTTCTATTCCGTATACATAAGGATGGCACTAAAAGCAAAAAAGTGGTTACAATACAAATTATTTATTGCAGCCGCCATTTATTATGCCACCAATGCAATAAAAGTCAAAATCGGTTGAACGGACAGTAAAAATGGTTTGTTTAAACTAATCTTATTAAGATTAGAAATTTAAACAAAAAATTTGAATGAAGTACAGAACGTGCTGACATGAATGTTGCTCAAATACAATTAAATACAAATACAAAAAGTTTATTTGTGCACACAGGTATTAAGTTGTTACAAAATATTTCTACGTGTCTCTGTGCTCTTGCAGGTTGTAGATGCGACAACTAGGACAAGGCTTTATTTTACAAAACTTGATAGGTTACAAAAAATATTCGTTTTTGTTCACAGATAAAAAAATAACTGTTGTGTTAACTTGTCAGAGTTCAAACGCAATCGTTTTTACTAATTTAAACGACTCATTAGTTACGCTTTCAATTTTAAGTAAAAACAAAACATTTTCTAATTAAAAATAAAAACGAACATCTGACGTTTTTAAAACAGAAGAGAGTGTGATATCGTTTGTGGCTTAAAAAGAGATATTTAAAAACCAATTTGGGTCAATTTGAATAGCGCTTTTAGGCTTATGTACATGTGTTGAGCTGAATTTTTTTAAAGTCGTTTTTAATGTAGATGAAGTTTTAATCGTCGGGCCAGCAAACAATGGAAAAAAGTTTACATAATCTTTTTACTAGGCTTTTGTTTCGTATTTCGAATTAATATGAAAACAATAAAGGAAATGATTTATTAAAACATTAACAGATTCAATTTAACTGAACGTTCATGTCAAAAAGGAAGGAAAATAGCCAGGATTCCTGATTAACATTTTTGGTTATCGTATGCAGGATAATATTGATGATGATATAGACTTATCATTATTACTAGCCCATATTATCCCACTGCTGTGGAGTGCAAATGCCCGCAATTGCAGGTGCTCCAAAAACTGTGTTTCTGTATTGATTCGGCTAAAAGATCCACCTATAAAAATAGTTGTTTAAGATCTACAAAATCTAAAGAACTAGCAGCTCTGACTCTCGACAGACTGTAATCTTGTTCGAAAGCTGGCTTTTGTGAGAAAAAAACAATGAAAACTGAATTTGCTCCCCCGCACACAGCTCAGCAATGGTAAAAATTCTCCCACCTTTCTAGTAAGGGAGGTACCGTTGCAAATGAAAAAGTCAATAAGCCGCCTGATATTGTCATTGATGGTTGATCTTAATTGACCAAAAAGTGAACCAACCGTCAGCAGCTCAAGTAGCTACGGGTGCGGGTGTGGGTGGTTCCGGAAGTAGTAAAAAATGAACAAAAATTACGTCATAGTACGCCGGCTGAAACTGTTTTTATAAATATTTTACATCATGCTAAACTAAAGAAATCGTCAGCTGCATGGAGAGGGGATTATGCGTCGGCCAATCGCATGGACTTGTAAAAGAAACACGAAAAATTAAGTTATAGTAGTCGTCAAGGGCGACCCGTCAGTCATCTTGCTTCGTGGTCTGCTGAAGCCCCGTGTATCAGGGTACCGATACTGTGTTTTACGGGTCCACAGCTCGTCAGATAGATAGCCAATTTAGTAGTAAAGAATGCTTCTGACTTGTCCGTACCAGAATGTACCATTAACCTGCAGGACCCAGTAAAGCTAGAACTACGTTAGACCGACGCATAAGTGTTACACGCCTGATTTGTATGTAGAATGAAGTTGCGTGGCGTGGATCAAGTGTAGCTCTACTACAAGACTAGTTTCCATATTAAATGTATGGAGATCGACGCGCCCAGAACGGCGTGTGTGGCTCACGTGTGTGCAGTGCAGTTCTACCTTAATTGATATTGTATCAATATCTATCGTACCAAATAGGAACTATCCTGCATCACGATGTCAGAGTACTCCGGACAACACCTGTCTGGTCTGAAGATCCACCCTTTTCAACGGACTTCACATCCTGTTCTACATACCTCTAAAGTATCAAATACTTGTTTATGTATTCATGATATTTACGGAGCTAATATCTATATTACCTACACTGAAAGGGTCACAGGCACAGTGTGAGTATGTGTGTCTAAGTGAGAGAATTACATACACATAAATCTTATCAGAATAAACCACACACTAGTTCCCCCTAAACTACCCACGCCTGGTAAATCCTGAAACTTTTGAAACAGTGATCGAAAATAACAGCGATTGTAAATATCAGTTCCAATAAGCGTTCCGTTGAATTCTCTCCCAGTTTACGATTATGGTTCAAGTTTTCTGTATTTGCTCTCGGGTTACGGTGCCCCTAGGATTAGGCTGCATGGTGGAGCGAAGCTATTGTGTGGTCCTCGGGTAGACTTAGCGATGAACTAGTGGAACAACTATTGTATGTTTTTATTAAAATACCGAAAAAATCGTGAGGAAACCACTTTGATCTGATGACACTTAGAAGTTTGTTAATTGTGTTATTGCTTTCGGACAGTTGACATTGAACGCGCGATAGATTGTGATTTGACAGTTTCATTTCTAATCTACCGAAATATAATGCGTTAAATTGTAAGTAGTTTGTAACGGTTCACAACCTTTTGACAGTTTACAATCTCGCGAGATAGATTGTAATCTAACGGTATTAACAGTTTTTCGGTGATTTATCACACGATTTAAAAAAGTGTCCATGGGGTTTCTTGCGGACTCTTCTCCATAGAAATCTACGCTTTGGAATATGCGTTATGCATCATTTTTCTAACTGCCTGGTTTAATGTCAATTCAAAAGTGCCCGTGAATGCATTATTTATGATAAATGTTTTAGATTCGATTTGAACGCAAGATATACTAGTTACTTTCATAAATCACAACAATGTAAAAGGAAAGTGTTTTAAAGACACACCATCGCACCGCCATCGCTTTGCCAGTACCTCTCCGACTTTAAAATTAGGGGTTGCGAGTAGTTCTGTGATCCATATGATCCTTAAGTATTTTACTACCTCACACAGGTCGTCAACATATTAAAAGGGACTATTACAGGCTTTTTAGAGGACCATCAAGTGTAAAGGGTCCGTATTAATTTAAGTCACGAATGTATAGTTCTCATTAGCGTTTAAACGGTAGGGTTAATTTTGATAAATGTGATCATCATTTTCGTAATGAGTTTTAAAGCGGTATTGGTTTTTGGTTTTGAGTAGCCTGTTGCTTCTAACGTCAAAAGTCAAAGTGTAATTTGTTTTTTTTAATGGTGTTTTAATAGACAAAAGAAAAAAAGGCTGCCAAGCTAAATTGGGGTTGGGCGGGTGACATCAGCTGCATGCACACTGACCTTTAAGCGAGAGATTCTACAAAATGGGCACCTGAAGATGGACAACGCCACTGAGGTCGATCTGGGAAGAGGTGGTGAGATGACCTAGACGCCTTTTGCAAGGGCTAGTTCGGGGCGGCTAGATAATAAATTAATTATCTGGAAGAAGTTGGGGGGAGGCCATTGGCCAGCATTGGAAACTATAGGCTAAATATCTATTTGTAATATAATAAGTATTGTTTAAGTATATATTTCAAATATGACAAAAATACTGAAGTTAAGTTTACACGCGAGGATAGGATATAATTGTGGTTCTATTTCACCAAGGTGGGTCGATTTTAGATGCGTGTCTAAGGTTCACATATATTTTTTGAGGTGGAAAATTATGGTCGAAGCCTACTGGGGCCAGGGTTATCCGAAAGGGAACTCGAGGCCCGGTATGAAGGCTAGAAGGAACGGGGTGGGCTTTTAGTCAGTAAGAGTCTGACACTATCTCCCGCTACGCCCAAGAGCGGTGGTTGTCATTGGATGATTTTTCCCACCATAAAAAAAAGGTGGAAAATCATCCTATAATTTCTCTCGCTCTGGGGTGGTGCAAGAGGGTGTGTCAGATTTTTACTAACTAAAACTCACATCTGTTTCTTCAGTTGCCATTTCCGTTCTAGGGCCACGGTAACTCTTTCAGTCAATACCGCAACCCAAATGTGATACTCTTACATGTATTATTTTTTCATAAGATCAACTTAGTTGTGTTATTTTTCAACCGATGGGATTTCAATTCGGTTGTATTTTTTGTCTGATACGAAAGCTATAAAAATGTAAAAGCCTACGTAATTCGATTTACTATTTAATTTAATTGTAATTGAATAAAAACGAATCGATTGATTCGATGATATCCTAGGCTGTCGAAAACAATAAGAGAGATTTCTTTGTTGAAATATGAAATCTAGAAATTATTTTTGACGCCATGGTTGTCTCAGCGGTGGAACATTAAAATTGGTTGTTGCACTGCGTGTCGCGGATTCTATTCCCGTTCTGAACAAATTTTTACATGACCTACAGATAGTTGTTCCGAATTTGGGTGTCTTGTATGTCAGGAGTTTAAATATTTGTGAACGCACTCACGACGTTTAAAAGGCGTTTGCGCAAACGGAGACACATTTGTTCCAGTTACTGACAACGAACACTTTTTGATTGTCATCAGTGTGTGTTAAGTGGAAGCAACTGGAAACAAAAAAAAATGTTTACGTATGCGCAGAGAGTTGATGGTTTTATTCTGGTTCTATAGAAATCAAATATAATAGAATAGAATAAAATGGAATAGAATATCGTTTATTTAATAAAAGTGGCACATTTATATAAAAATACAAAAACAATTTTAACGCATACATTGCATTTGTTGCCTGAACTAGGTTGGACCTGTATTTCAGGCTAAAAAGTACAAATAACCTTAAGTAATAAATTAACAATCTATAATTTACTATACTAAATAACATACATTAAATTTAACTAAGAGCAAAACATCTTTTATTTACAAACTATTAGGAGATCTTCTGTCTCTCTGTAAGAGATGCTGAGTAAGTATTACACAATAGTCTTTTTACAGCTATAATAATTTAATTTGTACAAACCTAATTTTCTATTTAATCTATTGTACAGAAATGGGCCTAAAAATGTGAAAAACCTTTTTACAAAGACATATTTTGAAAAAGTAGAAAATATTCATCGGTGGCTTGTATCTGACGCAAGATACAAGAGCGTCCACGGTTGCGCCCTGCCAAAAACAAATGATCTAAGATCCGAGAAGAAATCTCTTCCCACATCTTTTAATTGGTAATCTACACTAATATAATAACGAGGTAAAGTTTGTTTTTTTGTTTTTTGTTTGTAGGAGGTAGGTAATCTCTGAAAGTACTGGTCCGATAGCTAAAACTTTTTCACCGACAGAAAGCTGCTTTATTCCTGAGTGACATGGCTATATTTTATGTACGCGGGTGAAGCCGCAGGCAAAAGCTAGTGATAAATATTATGTGCTAGATAGTGCGTTTATTAGGATATTCCGAATAGGTTGCCTAGCTAAATCTGGTGCCGATGATGTTAAACAATAAAACAGATAAGAAAAGAGATTTTTTCTACGGATCTCGTACTAAAATGCCAGAAAACAATACTTAATAACTATATTCTTGAATATTGTAAACTAGAAACTGAATCAGGTAAACTATGATTCCCAGCCGGAGATTGGAATGCACTTACCTACAAATGGAGTCCAGGAAGTGCCCTACAGTACAATATCTATATTTAGCAATAGAATGTCTGATGTTCAGAACGGAAACGGTTGGAGTACAGAAAATAAACTAGACTGAAATGTACTGCGAGACATCAGGATTGCAATCGTATTGATTGATCTTTTTATAGCAGCTTTCTAGTGGGCTGGACCGGACTATAGATGTACTGTGTAGTCAGGGCTATAAATATGAACTGGGAATGTAAAGAAGAGCCTAATTTTTTAATATTGGTAAAAGAGTTTTGTTAAAATGACTGGCCTGTTGGTCAGTGGTTAGTGGCAGGGTCACTAAACACTATAATATTAATAACATTAAACACAGTTATATATTTTTAAATATTATTTATTTAAAAGTATATAACTGTGTTTATCAGTTGTCTGCTATTCAAAACACAAGCTCTGCTTGCTTGAAAAAAAAAGAAAGTTGTTTACCACGTTAGTGATTTTTAAAAACATAATAATATTTGTGAAACAAATGTTATTTAATTTATTATTTATTTTATATATATCTATATTGTTTTTTTTTAACAATTTTGTAGGTAAGTTATTCGTTCTAGATATTTTTTTTTCGTTCATGTTACATTTTGTACGTAAAAACAACCAAATCAAAGTTAGTGACACAAAACCGACGGAACCTCATCTGGTTTCCCCTGCGAGGGCTAGTTTGACCTTGTTTTCTTGTCAAGTAAATTGTATCGTGTCCCTTATACGAGTGCCTACCGCCAAATGAGATGTGACAGAAGTCCCAATGTTTTGGACAAGATTTTTCAAAAGTCGGAGTCTGGGTAGTTGGGGCTTCACACCCCACGTTCGTTCTCTCGCGCTCTTGGGTCGGTGAAAGGTTCCGGAGTGGCGACCACGTAGTGAAAGACGCAGTGTTGGAAGGCCTCCCACAAGATAGAGCGATGACCTAACAAGTGTCGCGAGGGTCGCGCTCGCGTGAGGCATACGCCGATCGTGATGGCGACACTTAGGGAGGCCTATGTCCAACAGTGGACATCTTTCAGCTGACATGATGATGATGACCATTTATTTGGAAGTTTGGATAGACCTCCCCCGACTTACGAGTTGTAGGTCGCGGGTTCAAAGCCAGCCAGGCGCATTACTTTGTGTAATTCATTTCATCACCACTGCTTTCAAAACGGTGAAGGAAAACATCGTGAAGAAACCGGCATGTGCTAGAACCAAAAATTCAAAGACATGTGACATTCACCAACACGCACTGGGCCCGCGTGGTGGATTACGGCCCATTCCCTATCCTAGAGAGGAGGCTTGAGTCCCAACAGTGGGAACATTAAAAAGGCTGGTGATGATGATGATGATGATGGATAGACCTCGTATTATGAGAATATGTACCTACTACTAGTATTAATTTTGTGACTTGTTTTTATTTTTTTTTATATTGGATAGGCTCGCGTTTGACCACAATCTCACCTGATGGTAAGCGGTGACTTGTAAAACTTGGAAGCATTGCCACGACTTTCTTCTAGTGTAGTGTATGTTTGACTGGCCTGTTGGTCTAGCGGTTAGTGGCCCTGACTGCAAAGCACGATCATTTGTTCTGTTTCTGGGTGTAATTTATCAACATGTTTGTATTTAGAAAAATATATAAGTATGCTTATCAGTTGTCTAGTACTCAAAACACAAGTTCTGCTTAGCTTGAGACTAGACGGCGTTGTGTGATAGTTGTAGATATAATGTTACATTTCTTCTAGTGTCTTACGGTTAGGGTTGCCACCCGTACTTTATAATAAAGTATTGTACGTTATTTCAGGTAATTGTACTCTATACTTTATGAGAACAATAAAGTACTTTATTTCGCATGATTTGATTTCTTAAGTCCTTGCTTTTTCTTGCGTCTCTGAATTTGATAAAAATTAAGTACTTGTTTACTTTGATTTAAATATAGACTGTAAAAATGCTGTGCAATTGTTTAGTAGTATGTGATACTTATGTGATAAAAACTGCAAAAAGCAATAAAAATAATTTTAAAAACATTATGTTTTTTATTATAATAATGAAGATACATTATTATTATTTTTTACTGATAGGATATGTTTTACAATTTATTATTTTACAATTTATTATTTTTACAAAAATTATATATAATAAATAAATTGTACTTTATTTTGATACCATGTACTTTTTTTTCTTATTTATTATTCCCAATGTACTTTAATTCCAACATAAAAAGGTGGCAACCCTAACTTACGGTTTTCTTCAAGTACTGTGTAAAGTTAAACTTCTGCAGATATCATACTTCTCATTTCACCAACGAACCGTACAAAGTCGGTGTTATGACTTTAGTAATTTCCCTTGGCGGAAAGTTTTCATTTGTCGGCATAGCCTGCCGTTTGTTACGAACTTCAGCGAGTTCAGGTGAGGCGTACAAATTGTATTGATGAAATAAATAATTGCTTTGTGTACGAGATGGAAGTCATTTTTGGACGGCGAGACTCCAGGGACCTAATTATGTTGGTTTATTAGTAATATAAACTAAGTACTAGCTTTTGCCCGCGGCTTCAAAAATTAAAAAAAAGATCTAAATTCAAAATTCACAAGTTTTTATTTCACACAGGACTACATAGTAGAGGATACGGTTAAGAACGACCTTCACCGGTTTGTTTAATGGATGAAACGTGATATGATGATATATAATATGATAAATTTAGTATATTAAATAATATGACGTGGGTGGGTTGCCTGAGAAATTCCTGGCAAAAAATTTTTTTATAAAAAAAAATAAATGCACCGGTTTGTTTAACGAATAAATTTAATACTACCCGAAAGAGTGAAGCCTTTAGAACATAAAAATGTTGGGTTGCTTATTTGTTTCCTGGCATAACTATGGGTTGCCAGGTATAAACAGGTATGTATAAACAGGTGTGTTTATTTTGATATACAACAAATTCTATATCAAAATAAACGCTGTTTCATTACGAATACGAAGTTATAGGTTGTGTGCATTTTCTAAAAAAAAAGTAAATTTTCAATTTTTAATTAATAATAGTCTGGCCAGGAATTTCTTAGGCAACCCACCCGCGTTATATTATTTAATAACGTAAATGCTCCTATTACCGCCAGTTTTAGCTGTCTTAGGATTCACTTTAAAAAAATAGATATAAGCTGTAATGTTAGGAAAGGTTTTATAATTTATAATTAATCTCAGCGAAGTATTCTTTGCAATTCAGTACTTAAATTCAATATTCAATAACACAATAGTTACTAAATAATTATTTAATCCAAAAGAGTAGTTGATTCTATTACCGACCCATAGAATGCGGCAAGATTCTATTACCGATTTTTCTGCTTCTTTTACCGACCACTACGAAGTTGTCACTTCTTCTATACTATTAAATAAAATAAAAAATCGTTTTTAAGGTATTTATTATATAATAGCAATAGTTATGAGATCAACATTATTACAATATGAAAATAATTATTTATTGCAACGCTTAGAGCACTTATTTTTTGTTATTTTAATTAATAAAAAATATAATCAGTCCCAGAAAACAGTCTTCAAACAATTAAATGCTTACTTTTTCATTACCTACATTCTTCTTCTTCTTCCTGCCCTTATCCCATATTACTTGGGGTCGTCGCAACACGTTTTCTTCTTCCATTCTGTCCTTTTACTTTTTAATTACCTACATACTAATAAGATATTATGAATCAGTAACAAAAATATTTTTATACGCAATACAATCACAAAATAATTTCTCTTGTCACGCCGAGTTGTCCTCGGTATGCCATAGGTTTTTGAAGCTTCATATAAGCTGGTCCCTTCATTTATAGCTAGAAGTGCAGCTTCTAGTTGAGCAGAGGCGTACTGCTTGCGCTTCTGCGGCTCCATGATTCTATAAAAGAACACAATCTTTAAAGAGATATAGAATTTAATTCTTCGAAAGAAGCTTTAAAAAGTTACATGGCCCCCATTCCGTCCCGCCATTTTTATTTGATTTGAAATCATATAAAATATAGCCAATGCCATGAAGCCATGAATGAAACTGGATAGCAAATATTATTTTACATTAATAATATGGCATGTGACAAAATCTCTCAAAACGTCACGTATGCAAGAAATGAGCCAATTTGTTCAAAAATATACCTACATTTTTTTTTGTGTACTGTAATATTACCAAATATATCGTCACAGCTGTGAGTCGGTAATAGAATCAAGTATGAAGGTTACAATATTCTATTAGCGACCAATAAAATTAATAATAAAGAGATAAAATATCCGCTTTATGGTATACTTTTAAATTCGATCTCATTGCTATATTATTGCTTTTAATGTCAGTTAGTCTTTAATTCAGATAATACAGGTTATTTACAGTATAATATCATTATAATAATAGAGATATTGTCTAACGTTGAATCGAGTTTTACACAAAAACTTTAAGAAATAGCTTTGTCGTTAATAGATCTAACGAAGTAAGTTAATTTTAAGAATTGAATAAGCAAAAATTAAAATCAAATGAGGTAGTTTATAATAGATATTATTTTAGAATACTAAATGTTCTCAAAATTTTAACAACGCCATGGGTCGTTATTAGAATCAAGTTTTGAAATATGGATTCTATTACCGCCTTAAATTAAAACATGATTTTATAACATGAAAACCAATAAAAAGTATTATATTAAGAGTTAGTTTAGAAAACGAATATATACGTTACAGTTGTAATGTGATTGCAAGAAGACAAATCCATTTTTAGGGTGTTATTTTCCTTAAGTAATATTTAGGTGTACTTACGTGGCTGGAGACGTGACACTATGAAAAGTGCGTCCGCTTCGGGCGCGTCCCACTCAAAGTCAAATTACTTCTTTCACTGGCTATTTAAACACACAAACTTTACTCTTTTTGTTGTCCAACAAAAATACGTAACTAATTTTTAAGGTATGAATTTCTGGAACCCTATATTATGTCTAATATGAGTGATTTAAAAATTAGATCGTTAATAGAGTACACATTTTAGGGGGTCGTTAATAGGAGCTTTTACGTTACACTAAATTTATCATAACATACGTTTCATCCATTAAACAGACCGGTGAAGGTCGTTCTTAATCAGATTTTAGACTAACATGGGCACTTATTAAACGTTAGAAGCTAGTGCACGGTTCCAAAATGGTCGTTTTTTAAGGAAAATAACCGGAAAGAAACTTCATGGTTACTCTTTTTAAAAAAAGTGGTTGTTATTACCTACAATAGTCCAATGATCTGTAGGTAGTTTGTACGCAACGCCGACTACTACCTGCAGGTCATTGAACTCGCTCAGCTGACGTTTTCTTAAAGAAATTAATTTCGTACATGCGTAAATTAATACGAGTTTTGAAAAAAGGGTACTTTATTTTTTAATTTTATCTTATCAAATCGATAGTGATTCATGTACCGGATCGACTCTCCACGGAATTAAAACGATCAAAATTTAACGGTTTATGTTAAACGCTATGGAACGTGCAATTTGTCTTCACTTTTTTTGGACTGACCGACATTTGACTAAGTTTTCAAAAGTGCGTGCAAATGGTTTATTTGAAATAAATGATTTTGATTTTGATTTTGCCTATAAATAACAAAAAAAAAACTTTATAGTGATTCAAGCATACAGTAAACCCATCTACTCCCAGGAAACTGCCCAGGAACCGAACCCGCTCAGTTTCCAAGTTATTGCAGTACTTTATAAGGCTCTAACTTGGCCTAACTTGATATCCAGCTTAAAGCTTATAGTTACAGTATTAAAGCGAAGTGTAAGCTCAAGTTATTGTCTTCGATATTAGATACGTTTTGAACTAAGCTGTGTGTAATGGATAGGTCGAGGGTTTCGGTTCTGCATCAAGCAGAAAAACTAACGGGTGTTGTGAATTTATTTAGCAAAAGGCTTATGGCCAATAGAGCAAGATTCGGCAAACTTTTTTTGTTCAAGGTACACCTAGGAAATTGGATTATTTTGGAGTCACACTCAAAATAAAAAAAAAAGATTTTTACATAATGTTAAAATTTCTCCCCGCCGCCGTCCTCAAGTAACCAATATCAGTTATTAGAGTCGGTGATTAGTTATTAGTAGTCAATATACCAGTATTTACTTATTTATGATCAGTTTTTCCTGTTCGAAAATCGGCAAATGTCTAAAAGGAATGTCCTTTTTTCCAATGACAACTCCCGTCCTTGGGTGGAGCGACTAAAACCCACTTCTATGTTCTTTCATTGCCTAGCACTCCAGGGCCCCGGGTTTTCATTTAAGAAGCGAACCTGGCTCCAGGAGAATGAATTTCGAACCCAGTCCATAGATTGATCTACTTTTTTTTCCGTCTGTCTATTAACTTTAATCTTATTTTTCCGAGGTATACCAAAAAATCAACAGGTACACCAGTGTGCCGCGGCCTTTGCGGAACATTCCAATAGAGAACTGCGCATATGGACGTGATTTGAGTCTGTGAATAACTCGGTGATATAAACACAACGGATCAGATCTCTGCGGTTAACAATGGCATCTTAAAAAAAAAAAATGAGTTACTGCCATTTGGCATTTTACGGCAGCATATGCTTTATAAGGTTAAAGCTTGACGGTTCGTTGCTACCTGTAACTTCACGGGTTGACACGATAACCCTCATAGTCGGCGAGTCAGAATTCCATTTGGCCCAGACAAAATGTCAGAGAAAAGTATTCGTTGACGAGGCTAAGATTAGTTGTCCAATTGACAATTTAATTGATGTGTGAGCTTTCATCGAATAAATTGCTCGTAAATCAAGCGCGTTTTGTAATTGAATTCATATACGAGCACTCGTATTTTAGTATGCCCTTCTTCTTAGCGCATCGATGGCAAAGCTTGTTAAATTCCTTGCCTTCCTTTCCTTTAATTCCTTCTTAGCGTATAAGAAGAAGTATGCCTTTGTCCATTTTAATGATAAGTTTACAGCTTAAATTAAATCGTATCATACATTTTGTACTATCTACTAATACCGGCACGGATCTTGAGCGCTGGCTTCAAGTTGCACAGAAGTCAAATATTCGGTCTCTTTAGTGGTGCGACACGTCATCGTGTCATAGACGTCACTCGTGATTCGTTCCCTGCACTTGCTGCATGTATCTTACAACGACGACGATTGGCTCGCCAATGTATGGAATGCGCAAAGCGATTCCCACTCTGACGCCGAGCGCTCAAGATTCGTGCCGCTATATGTACAAGAGGATCACCACTGCTCTCAATACGTGAAGAAAAACATAGTGAGAAAAACCGACATTTCCTAGAACCAGTTATTAGGAGACGTGTGACATTCACCAATTCGCGCTGCTCCAGCTCCTTCCAGAAATTCTTCTCCTGTACCGTGACTCCATGAGAATGGAAAGTATAAGCTTAAAAAAAAAAACTTCAGCAAACAATGATTGTTATTGTCACTATTGAAAAATGTTACTTCTTCTTTTTCTTCCTGCCCTTGTCTCATATTACTTGGGGTCGACGCAATATATTTTTTTTTTTCATTCTGTCCTGTCATCCGTCATATCATTTTAACTCCTTTTTTTAGGGTTCCGTAGTCATCTAGGAACCCTTATAGTTTCGCCATGTCTGTCTGTCCGTCTGTCTGTCTGTCCGTCCTCGCTTAATCTCTGTGACCGTTAGCACTAGAAAGCTAAAATTTGGTACCAATATGTATATCAATCACGCCGACAAAGTGGTAAAATAAAAATTGGAAAAAAATGTTTTATAAGGGTAGCCTCCCTATATGTAAAGTGGGAAGTGTTTTTTTTTTTAATTTCAACCCTAACGTGTGATATATCGTTGGATAGGTATTTAAAAATGAATAGGGGTTTACTAAAATCATTTTTTGATAATATCAATAATTTCGGAAATAATCGCTCCAAAAGTAAAAAACAATGTGTCCCCCCCCCTCTAACTTTTGAACCATAAGTTTAGAAAATATGAAAAAAATCTGACAAGTAGAACTTTATAACGACTTTATAGGAAAATCATTTTGAACTTGATGGAAAGAACAGTTTTTGTACAATAAGACAAAAAGGTTCTACAAAATAATTTCTGGACTAAGTTTGTAGTATAATCGTATATGCAAGCATTTTTTTAAACTCATAAGTGGGTACACTTATTGTGACGGACGGGAAACTACGGAACCCTACACTGAGCGTGGCCCGACACGCTCTTGGCCGGTTTTCTAATTTAAAAATGCTACGTTTCCTCTAAAACAACGCAACGGTCGGAACGGACGTTTACAACTGCCTATAACTTTTAAACGGCAATAAGGCTCAAAATTCTTCAGCGATTTTTATGTAAAAACTCATTCAAAGCTCTTGTACAAATTGGAAATACCTTTCTTAGTATCCAAAATGCTCAATAAAATCTTACTAAGCCGAGTACTAAAGACGGAATGAATATAACGCTATTGGTCTAACTATCTCATAGAGTAACAAAAAGGAAATGAAAACTCCAGTTCACACAGAATTGGAAATACCTTTCTTAGTATCCAAAATGCTCAATAAAATCTTACTAAGCCGAGTACTAAAGATGGAATCAATATAACGCTGTTGCTCTAACTATCTCTTATAGTAACCAAAAGGAAATGAAAACACCACTTCACACAGATAAGCTGCTATATCGACGAATTCTGGCTTCGATTAAAATATTCTCAAAGGATATACCATCAACAATTGGTTCTTTGGATTTGGATACTATTCGAAATAAGGAATATGGTTTCCAGCGCTTACTTCACGAGTTGCACTGAACCATTTGATATTTGTTAAACGCTTATTATTTAAAACTAACTGTCTCCTGTGATTTTACCTGTGTTTAGTTACTGTTCGGGTCTTATGGGTTGTAGTGTTTCGTTAAAAAACATATAAAATAAAATAGCTTTTATTTACTGAAGGAGCTTTACAATTGATACACACACCATACATAATTTTTGCAATACAAATTTTTCTCGTTTTCGTATCTAGTAGACCTGAAAAATAATTATAATAATAGTTTTTTTTTTGTTTTTTTTTTCTTTGGTTTTTTTTTTTGTTTTGTTTGTTTCCTTTTTTTTGGTTTTTTTTTCTACGGAACTCCTTTTTTTTTCTTTTTTTTTTCTCTTTTTGTGAACAAAGCTTTACAATATTAGCAAGTTCGCTGGTGGTCTAATGGTTAGTGGTCCAGACTTCTATGCCGGAGGTCGTGGTTTCGATTTGTATTCTACCCAAGACAAATGTAGAAACATTTGTCTTGATGATGAGCACGATCGTTGTTATATATCTGGGTGTAATTTATCTTTAATATGAAATTGAGATTATCTTGTCAGTACTCATGGCAGTAGATCTGCTTAGTTTAGGACTACCCACTGCTGGGACTGAGGCCTCCTCTCTACAAAAAATAATGGTGAGCAAAAATCGTAGATGGACTGTGTTAGGAAGAATATGCAAGTAAGGTAAGTGAGATAGAGCGTGACGGTTGACCGAGGCGAATGCAAGTCAGAGATCAATTCAATTCAAAATATTTTATTTCACAGTAACTGACCTGACACGACGTGACGTCGTGTCAACAAACGTTATATCACAAAAATAAAGTGTTAATCTAGAAATAAAATTGTGTAATTTTTACTGGATTGACAGCTAACCGAAAAGTTTGAATGTAATAAGAAAAATGTGTGTTTTCAATATTCTCTTTAGAGTCTGTTAATAAATTAAACGACTTGGGTAATAATTAGGATTTAATGAAATCTGATGTAGTCAACAAGAGTTCAATAATCAAGGTTGATTAAGATTGTTTACTAACAGAAGAACCTTATGAAAAGTATCGACTATAAGTATTTTTTAAATGATTGAATATTATACAAAATTCCCAAGTCGGTTGACTTATTAGACAGACTATACTTAATATAGCGCGAATATTATGTGTCGCGATAAAAACATCATAACCGGGTATAACTACACGATGTTATTGTCTACATTAGGCTGCCCGCGCACGTCCGATAATCGGTGACAATTTTTTTGTAGGAGAAAAATAGAACACGCTGATAGCAATAGTGCAACGCACACGTCCTACAAAAAGTTGGTCAGCAATACAGAACAAATATATAAAATCGGCCGATTATCTGTCCTACAAAAAGTCTGACGTGGGCGGCACCCTTAGTGGTCCATCACGTTTCTAAACTGCACGCTTAGCCAAGTTGTTATTCTGCAATCGCTGTAGAAAAGTGATGAAACGTATGGGAATGACGTCATCTCAACGTAAAGTCGCGTGGTCGGAACAAACGAATAGAAAATTCGTAGCCAAGTTCACATCGTTCAAAATGATAGAATGAATTTCTACAACGTTTAACGCTACATCCTTTGATAAACAAACGCTACATTGTAGAATGAGCGGCCGACGCAGGTGCGTCAACATGGTTACCCACTTATCGTTTTCTACAATTGCTGACACCGAAGCGTTACCGATTGGAGAACGGAATTCGACACGATACGGTTGTTAGTTGTTGTTGTTGTTGTTGTTGTTACGGCTAGGGGGGCAGCTGTGTAATAGTGTCGAAAAGCATTCATGTTTGCTCGACATTTGAAAAATCGACTTGTCGTGCTAACGCGAATATTCGCCCGAATCTTAGATAATAAGCTTATATAGTAAAACCTTTTTTTAGGTTTGAAAACATCTAATGACTTCTCCCGCTTTTAGGCGGAGCGAGAGGGCATGTCAGACCTTTACTGACTAAAACCCACTCCTGTTCCACCCCATAGCCCTAGTAGGCTTCGGACCTGCTGGGCCCCTATGATTTTGCTGACATCTCCTTGAGGCACGCGCGGAAGGTTTACTAATGATTAGAATAAAATATATTGTCATTTATTTACATTGGCATAACAAAATTCAGCATAATGGTCATTATTACGCATAAAATTATTAGGCATAAAACTTTTGCCATAATGATTGTAGCCATAAATACTGCTAGCATAATAATAATGAAGCATAATTTTATGCAGCATAATGTTATAAACGCATAATGATATAAACACATAATGTTCTTTGGAATAAAACTAATAAACCCTAATCAATAACTCCAAACGGTAAGTTGTAGACACTATTTCACCTTGTGGATTATATATTATTGGGCGTCCATGATGGGTTTCAGGCTACATTCTCCCAATAATGACTTTTATATTTATGGCTCATGATTATTAGACGAATATGCCTTTAAAATTTATGCAACTCTAATTTAAGCCAAAACATATTGGACTAAATGATAGTTATGCTAAACTATGCATTATGCCAAAGTATTATTATGCAACAGTATTATTATGCTTAAAAAAGTTATGCAAAAACGTTATGCCAAACAATATTATGCTTAAAAATTTTATGCCAACAAGGATATTACCCGCGCGGAACAGTACGCGCCGCTGGCGATTCGAAGATAGATAAGCCTATATGGGCGTTTACAAAACGTCAGAATTTACAGTACTATCAATGAGATTTTGGTTAGCGAAAGATATAAAAACTTGACAAAAGAGTCGTCATCTCGCCTTATTGACCACTACTAAAACATTATACTGCAGATTTACTTATAGCCTTTAAAAAAACTTTACGTAGTTTCGAACAATTTTATCATCCAAACCATTTCACGGCTTCTACTGAAATATTTTATTTTAGTACAGTTCAACTACAAAACTTCGAAAATCAGGTCAAAAATCGTTTTAAAACGATAAAGGTGCATCAAATTTTGCTGAAAATATAGTTTAAATTGTTATTTTTAACCCGATATTCTGGCTGAAAACGGAGCACAGGCTTCGCAATAAAGCGGACCATTCACGGTGCTTCTCGCTGCACTTTATGTTACCACCAGATCTGTGCTACGAGTCTTAAAGTCGTTCTGTGGCGAAATTTTTACGAGTCAGGCCAATTACGAAACGTGGAATGTATACGTGGCATGCATTTTTATAGGTTTTTTACTCGAAAATTAGGACTTCGAAAATGAGGCTCGATTTGGTTGAAATTTGCGGCAAATCGAATTACCTACATTTGGAATAATTTGCATAAAAAGTCTCATTGTCTAGGTATTGTATGAGCTGAATTTAAAATAGTCCTACGTGTGGATATATATCACATAGGATTATTATAAATGCTTACGAAGATAAATTCATTGACACATCATTTTAGAAACATAAAAAATATCAATTGTAATCCAGAGATAAAAAAAAACATTTTTATTTAGGTAGGTAAAATATTTACAACAAACCATTGCAATTTTCATATAAAAAATGTCAAGATGCCAATAACATAACGAAATAGAACAAATAAAATAAAAACAAAATTACAATCAAATAAAACCCCATCAAAGTTAATAAATTAAAATCTAATTAAATAAATTAAAATCAAAGTCAACAGATCCAAGTCTTAATTTGATTTGGATAACAAATAAAAAAAATGTTAAAATTAATGTTTCTTAGTTATACTTAGAGACACCGCAAACTGCAGACTTTCGATCGGCCGTTTGGTCGGTTGCTTAATCAGTATGAATCTAAACTTTTTTGTCGGCCGATTCTGAATCGTTTTGTGTGCGCACTTCCATACAGCTTCATATTGATTAAGCAACCAACCAAACTATCGGCCGATTAAAAGTCTGTGGTTTGCGCGGTCTCTTAATGTTTAAAGAAGAACAATCAAAAATTCTGCTAAATCTACCTATTCAACAACGATAATTAATACTACCAAACTAAAAAAGACTACCAGACAAATCGCATAATGAACAGCGAGTCTTAAAAAGAAGCGTAGGCAAGTTTTAAAGTTCATTCTCGTCGTTCGCTCCATTAGTTTGGGGGCCGATTTTTTCCGACCCTCCAACTTTTGGGGGTAGTGTCTCCGTCCCCCAAGTTTGTTCCCCGACGAAAATAAACAGAGGATCAGACGAGTTTTTCTCTGATTATTTCCACGTGAAATATCACACGTTTAGCTTGTGGATAAGTGATTATAAACGGGCGGTGGTGATCTCGGTGAAAAGTTAGCGGGTCGTCCTTTTTTTTTGCATTTTTTTGTGTGCCTAAAGGGATGTCTATACGGTTGGCGTAACATTTAGGACACGACCGTCATAATCAGTCTAGCTTAGCAGATGGGACAGAATTAACATTTTTGGGAACCTTGTTCCATTTTATATATATGTAGCAGTTTGCCAGCTGCAGTCTTCCTTTCCATCCGCTTATAATTTCTGTATTTTCAAGGCTAGAGTGAATTAAGCTTTTAATAAACTAGTGCGCTACACCATCAACGATTATATCACTGCTTACCATCATGCTTAGGTGGGATTGCAGCCAAGCACTAGTTTATATAAAAAAAAGAAATGCAGGTACTCATGTACTTCATAGTGTTCATGAATTTCAGTGAATCGTATTAAACATATTCGCCATTCACCCGCTACTAGTGCAGTTTTAAGCTGAAAAATCTTCTAATGACTTCTTCCGCTCTGTGGTGGAACGAAAGGGCGTGTCAGACTTTTACAGATTCGACCTCTTCCAGTAGCCCTTTGCGTTCCAGAGCCAAAACACTAGTTAGTGCTTAATTATAATTGTCAGAGTGATAATAAAATACCGCACTGGGCCCACGTGGTGGATTACGGCTCATTCCTTCTCCTAGAGAAGAGGCCTAAGTCCCAGCAGTGAGAACATTAAAAGAGGCTGATGATGATGAAGATGATGAACTATAAAATGCTGGACAATAGTCGCCACGCAGTGGGGAAGCCGGTCTACTATGAGATGACGAGATTGATTTTGATGCGTACGAAGATTGGTTCGAGACACTACGGGAGATGAATGTCTGGAGAGACTTGGAGAAGCCTTTGCCGAACCGGGAGACAGTAAAGGATATGGCGTTTACTATAAGAAGTTACCTCATCCTTTGGAAGACAGGCGTGGTGTTATGTTGTCTATATATGTATATATAAAAGGAGAAACTGACTAGCACATCAACGCACAGCCTGAACTATTAAGATTAGGAAAGTGAAATTCTGCACATGGTTTCTTTTTATCACATAGACGAACACTAAGAGACGATTTTCCAAACTTCACCGAGATTTCCTCACTTAGCGCTCGCTAACCTAAGAGTTTGAAGCGCTAGCACTAAGAGAGGATTTTTAAAATGCTCCCCCTAAGAATATGAAATGGGGGTCGAAAGTCTTTATGAAGAAATCAGCTTTCGCGAGGGCTAAGTCACTGGCAGAAACTAGTATATAAAAACCACAAAACAATAAAACTAAACCGTTCCCTACCTCACAACTGCTATTGAAACTTTAATCAGAGCTACAAAACCTGCCGACCAAAATAATTAACCTGTACCAAAACATTTTGGCAGACAGCTCTCGAAGCAGATTTTATTGAAAACATCTCCATTGAACTTGAATCGCGCGGATACCTTTACAGAAGGGGGCTTTGTAACTTCAGTCGCGTTCTAATATCCATGTTCGAGACTGCTTGAAGGAGATATTGCTGGCCAGACGACAGCACTGTTTGGCTTCCTATGCAGTCAATAAGGCTGTATACACACCTGGATACTGGCAAGTTGCTGAGGTAAAGTTGCTTAAGAATTGAACGATAGCATAACAGCTATAAGTCAGTCTAGTATGTTTGTACCTGGGCAGTCCGATAAGTACGTAGCCTCACCGCCCGATGGCGCCACTACCGTAAGAGAAATTTATTATCGTGTAGTACATCCTTTTAGACGGCTTCTGTCAAAATTTCAGTCATATTGGATTTGTAGTTTTGTTTTAACCGCGTGTTCGAGCGGGCTTGTCCGCGGATTTTAGAAAAATGGAAAAAGAGCAATATGGGTGTGTGATTCGATTCTTGTTTTTGGAAGGGACATCGCGCAGCGAAATCAAAGAGAGCTTGGATGCTATATACGGTGACTCTTCTCCTTCAATGGCGACCGTCAAAAATTGGTTTAATGTATTTTAACGTGGTCGCACGTCAGTTTTGAATGAGCCACGCCCAGGTGCCTCAAAAACGGCTACCACGGAGGATAACGTGACAAAAGTTTATGATCTCGTATTGGCAGACCGCCGATTGAAGGTGCGTGAGATAGCTGAGACAGAAGGCATCTCAAAAGACCGCTTGGGTCATATCTTGCATGAAATATTGGCCATGAGAAAGCTGTCGGCTCGATGGGTGCCGCGTTTGCTCACTTTGGACAACAAGCGCATCCGTGAGACCACTTCAGAGCAGTGTTTGACACTGTTTAAGCGCAATCCGAAGGAGTTTTTGCGTCGTTTCGTGACCGTTGACGAAACATGGATTCACTGGTACAAGCCAGAGGCCAAGGTACAGTCGAAACTGTGGACTTTAGCCGGCGAATGTGCTCTGAAGAAGGCGAAGACTGTCCCATCGGCCGGAAAGGTGATGGCCACCATTTTCTGGGATTCACAAGGTGTGATCTACATCGGCTACCTGGAGAAGGGCAAAACGGTCACCGGGCTCCACTACGCCGAACTATTGGGCCAATTCGACCTCGAATTGCAGAAAAACGGCCCTATTTGGTGAAGAAAAAAGTGCTCTTCCACCATGACAACGCACCGGCTCACACTTCTGCCGTCGCCACGGCCAAATTGGTCGCATTAGGCTACAAACAGCTGCCCCATCCACCGTATTCTCCAGATTTGGCACCGTGTGACTTCTTTTTGTTTCCAAACTTGAAAAAGTCACTCGCCGGGCAGAAATTTGAGTCGAATGAGGAGGTGATCGCCACCACGGAGGCCTACTTTGCAGACCTCCAGAAAACGTATTTTTCAGAGAGCTTAAAGAAGTTGGAGCATCGCTGGGTTAAGTGTATCGAGTTGAAAAGAGACTATGTTGAGAAATAAATCGCCACTTTTCCAAAATTTTCGTTTTTCTTTTGAAGGCTAAGTACTTATCGGACTGCCCTCGTATTGTTGTGACATATATTCTTTCTACGAGAATTGGTTGGTTTCGTTTTTTTTTTATAATTGATTGGCTCACACTATCTCACCTGATGGTAAGTCTTATACTCCTAAGCTGTACGTACAATGAATTTGTCGTCACGATGTTTTCCATCATCTTTTTGTAGAAAATATTGGTGAAATAATTTACACTAAGTAAAGAAAAAGAACAAAGTTTTAAACGATAAATGATATTTATTTTACAAATAGATTAAAAAAAAAACTTTTACACGTCAATTTTTTTCAGTTAGTTTAAATTAGATGAGGCCGGTGTTTCCTAGCTGACTACCTTGAGAACATACACCGAAACAAACTCAGGGGTCAAAGTCTCTTTTAAAGTCCATACAGTAAACATGTAATGGTCAAATCACGTGAGAACCATGCAGTTTAGTGTCTCAGATGGTCTTTTGAAGAAAGAACCACACAGATTTGAGTGGGCCTGTCCAGTCAGTGCAAGCATTTGTCAGTATTCGTGTAGCTCAAAGTTAGGACTACTAAGGAGCTCTACGACTTGACGAACAGCACCAAAGAAAACTCATGTGGGTAGGCTGCATAAAGAAGAAGAAGCCTAGGTGGTTCAAAATGTGTTCAGATTAAACTTTCCAAATAACTATATTTTCTGCAATTGTAACAATGAGGTAAAATTTTGGTACAGACAGGTGCATTCGATTGTGGTGACTGAACTTTCATTAATGTTTATTGCAAATAATTACATACGCGGGTATCGAATCAGAAATTAATTTATCTGTTCCATAATTATGCGTTAGTCAAATAAATGAGCATTTCGACAACCTTCATGTTAGGCTAAATTCTTTACAATGATCAAATGTAGTTTTTAAGGACCTAAATAATGACAGTTGCCGCTTAAGTTTGTGGTCCAAATTATTATATAACCAAACACTTGCATGTTTGGTTAAAAATAAATATAATTAGAATACTGCCCCTCCATTCTAAGGTCGACTGATAGGAAATGCCTAAGGCATTAAGTCCGCCTTTGTACAGTGTTTACTAGTGCATTGGTTTTAATAAATAAATACTTTCCTTTAGGTATTTTTCAAAATAACACCTAAAAAGAAAAGTGTGTATATAGTCTACTTAAAAGATTTAACATAAAGCTGAGCAACAACAAAAAAAATCTTAAAGCTCATCGTACACACACGCAACAAAAAATCTTACAACAAAAAGTGTCCTCGTATGAAAACAGCCTAACAAATGCCCTATTCTAAAAATTCTCTATTCTCGTCAGACGTATGTACGGTCAGCACAAAAGGCGGACACGGATGGTAGCGTCGGCAATGTTTGTAAAGCCTCGGTGAGCTAGAAGTACCACAGAGCTCTGATATGCCTAGGCGGCCAGTACTAGAGGTAGCATTGTCATAACTTTACGAATAAATCTGGCGTTACCCATAAACCCATCATTGATGACTCGTGACAGTACTATAGTCATGACATGACAGCCGAAACTTCTCAGAGGAAAGGTGACGTTTTCAGAAAAGTTGACGCCACTTTTGGCAAACATGTCTGTGCGTCGGAACTAACTTTCACCTAGTCGAACTACTAGTAGTATCGGTACATCGTGAACAGCTCGTAACTAAGGATAAGGATGGTATTGCCTGCCGAAGTCTGTTTTCTGATACATGCTAGAGGTGCTAAAATGCAGTGTGAATAGGTTACTTCTAGGCAAGCGTACTTCATCGTTGGCAAGTCGACGCTTGCCATCAGATGAGAAAGGATTCAAGCGAGAATCTATCAAGTAAAAAAAATACACCAACATGATGTTCATGTCAATTTAACTTTTGTTGGAAAATGTAACCGCTTTGACAGGTGCCTGGACCTGACGCGACAGTGCTGCTAATCTAGTGCACGTCTTTACAGACAACTCTCACTGCGTTGTAACGAATATTGTTATCAATAACTGAACGCTTCTTGTAGGCGGAACGACTACTCCTCAAACAAAACTTTACCTTATCGAGAGCCCTATAGCTGCTTTTTAAAGTTTTGTGTTTGTAGTAGTTTTTAATCGATACCGGCATAACGTTCTATGCTCTATGCTGAAGTGTAATATGTGGCGGCCGTGGCGGCTGTATTGTTACCAGGGAAGCAGGGATACGAGGCAGTGCCTAGAACATAAGATGTCTTGGAGTTACGCTCCCTGACTCCGTTTGATATGCAAATGTTACCGTTTTAGTATTGGTTTCGACGTATGTAAGTATTTAGGTCGGCGGTCGGCGGTCGTCTATATTTCGACGGAGAACCTTGAGGTAAACCATTTTCCAAATATACTTTGGAATTTAATTTAAATATTTTGAGCACCTGATGGTAAAGCAATAGCAAGTACGGGTGCCGAGTGTTAGTAAGGACTTGTCTGGAGAAAAATAATACTTAAAAAAATTACACTTTTGACGTTTATATTCATTAAAATGTTACTTTCACGGCATGATTAGCGCAGTGGTTGAGTGATTAGCTGCTACGCTACATATCGCGGGTTTATTTACCGCACAGGTAAAATTTGTATGGCTTACAGACAGTTGTTCCGTGTCTGGGTGACTCATGTATGTAAGTTTTAAGTGTTTATAATACGAGTAATTTCTATCATGGGACAAGTTTAAAAAAATAAAGAAATGAAAAGAAACTTCCTACTTCGAATTTTATGAATTCTAGATGAGTCTTATCTATCGCTTTTTCTCTTTTATCAAGAAAAAATCTGCTGATTGTAAGCTTAAGATCACAAAAAGGAACTTAATAAAGATGATACGATTTACCGAACAAAAATAAAAATCTCTAGTTGTCCTTTAGGACACCCACGATCGGATTACAGGCCTATTTTTTGCTACCCGGACAGGAACTGTATGATGACTATAAGTACCCAACACAAAAATATCTCAAAAACCTGTCACCAAAAGGTCAAAGATGTCCAACAAAAGTATCTATCTATATCTAACTTGTAAAGCTTTACCTAACATGAAGGTGGCCGAAGTTAAAAATATACGCAAATAATTTTCCTCGCAACTTATTAGGCAAATAATTTTTACGTCGTATAAAAGCGTCAAGTGTCAAAAGATTCTTGTTAACGACGACGTGGGAGTCACATCAATTGACGACGTCGTCAAAAGACGTCACAAAGCAAAAACTTGACAACATACGGCTTTAACAGAAAATAACGTGGAATTCTTAAGGGAAAATATGTACGCATATATTTAAACTGGTAATGAGAGCAGAGGTGAATTTATGTACATTAATAAAGGTAGAAAGATTTATGTCGATAATGATGTCTTTCTTGAAATTATTTTCAGATATATCTTGCTCAAATATAATAAGAAGAAAGCCATAGCTTTTTCTAAGATTAAAAACAAAGAGGATATCAAAATTCAAAACAGAATATGTCTGCTTCAAAGTGATGCAGACGTATAAATATCTCAGATTTTAAATCTTTCGAACGTCAAAACTTAAATCGACTTTCAAATAAAATTGTATCGGAACAAAGATATGCAAAACTTCGATCTACTCCGGCATCAAATAACCCAGAAACAGATTTAGGATCACTCGCAATATGGTTCTTTGTCAAAACGGAATAGAAGGGAACACGAACAAACCGTTACGAGAATTCGCTTATCAATAGATATAATTCCTGAGAACTATTGCAATATCTATTACTATTGTACGAAAACTCGTTGCAAACCGATATACCACGATTTCAATCCGTCGATACGTGCACCGAATGCAATGGTAACGTTATACAGACATTTCTCTATTATAGCAGCCGTCCAATTTCATCAGAGCTCCACTGTCTCTTCTGTATATAGAAACTTGTGTGAAGATGGAAGATTTTCAGCAATATCTAGAGTTCTTACGTGGTTGGTTTTGAGGAGGTTACCTCAACCCGTGTTAGGATAATAATGGCTAGTATTCAAGTGAAGTTCCTTTCGTGGAGTTCACAACGTAATATCAACTAGTTGTGAAGACTTAACTCATTAGAATAGAGACTGCCTCGTAAAGTTCGTGGGTGAGTAAATACACTGAATGTGGCACAGTTACGGATTTAAATTGAGGTTGGCATTGTTCTTACTTTATATTTCAATTTTCTGGTATGAGCTTGTTGTTATATTTCAACTTGTAATTACCAAATTGTGGGATGCAGCTGCAGTTGCTTTGTGAATATTGAATTTTGTTTTCAGAGTGCAAAATTGATCCGAGTTTCCATAATTATAAGGCTTTGATATTTATTATAGTAGTAGTTTAATATTTTAGTACCATATTTATGTGTATTTTTTTTTACATGATATAAAACCAATGCTTGACAATGATCCCACCTGAAGGTAAGCAGTAATGCAATCGTTGATGATAAATAGCACTAGTTTATTACGAGCATTTTCACTCTAGCCTTGAAGACACCTAAATTATAAACGGACGGGAAAAGCAACATGCAAATTGTTCCAACCCTTCGGTTGTACGCGGTATAAACGACGAGGCGAATGGCTTAGTCCAGATTTAGATTTTAGAAAATTTCTATGATTTTATTATGCACACCTACCAGTGTAGTTATTTTCTAACCTAAAGGATGTCTGGTAGAGTATGCCTTGTGACATTAAGTCCGCATATGTACCACAACTGTACAAAACATCACAAACAAACAAATAATAAATTCTAGTTTCAAACAAAGACTTTACCATTGAATAGACAGTTGAACTCTGCGCTAGTTTTTTAACTTCCAACAACAAGCCATATCATCTTTTCACAACAAAAAACTTCTATTATTCCAACACTTTCTTTTTTCAAGTAAGTCCGCTTCATATAAAACTTGGTGAAGCATGTCTATTCCAACACGTCTGCCATTACGGCGAACTTTAGTAAGTGGCATTTGATTTAGGGAACAAGTCACTGTTATAGGATATTCACCGAAAACTTTGGCTTAGAATGCTCAGTTCGCTTTATGCTGGAATATGTGGCATATATATGGAGAGAGGTAGGTAATGCCGTATAATCTCCGGCTCAGAATGGGGTGGAACATTTTGATGTAGATAGTGAAGAGCATTTATGACGAGGATTGGTCATTTCACCTGACAATGTGAAGTTTTTGAACGATTAATTTTAAAATTTGGTAGATGCTGCACTTATCAGGATTTATACGAAGCCAATGGCCAGAGCTGTACAGTTTGCCAAATACTGGTTAGAAAAAAATTAGTTTAGTGAACACGAACAGAAAAAGAAAATTTAGTATCTTAATTACTTTATTCTAGCTTTTATGCATGTCTTCGTCTGCTTAAATTTCAGTTATTGTAGACACAAAGCTGAAGTTAAAGCCAGATAAAAAGTGGCCTATTTCAGTCCTTGGTGTTCAAGCTTACTCCATACCAAATCATATCAAAATCGATATAATAGCAATTGTAATATTAGTATAGATAATTCTAATGGAATATTGAAGCAGGAAAGGGATGATATTTTTTCATTTCATCTCGTTTAGTCATTAGGCATGATTGAAGACCATTTAATGCGCTTACAAAACTGCAATTCTTTTGCACTGTAAGAATACTATTCCCCAAGTCGCTAGAGATGTTTTTCTGATCAGGTAAGTTGTTCAAAACTATGAAGTAACAAACTACTGCATTGAAAACACTTTAAATAAACCACAGTTTGACCTGCCAACTTCTCAACCCCACGAATTTCATTCAAACTTCAAATGAGTCTGCCTTGTTACCAAGAACTGCTTGGTCGTAACCCGTAAATGGAAAGGAGGGGTTTCTTATTCAAGTACTGAAAAGACTGTTTTGAAGCACAAGAGAAATAAAAAACTCACTCATTATTCTAAACGTCTTTAGTATGAATAGGCGGAAAGAAATATGACGGAGGTAAGAAACAATGGACTGCCTTTACGTCGCGACCTTTTGAGTTAGCATGCATCAGTCTCCATTTTTAACAAGGTTATTTCAAGTGGGGTTGGTTGTCTTGTTATCATGTTTTTGGTTCGAAACACACAAGAGCTGGAAGGACGGTAGAGAATAGAATATGTTTTGTCCGCATATATGGTCTCTGAGGGAAAGAGTATAAAACAGTTTTGCAGTCTTTGAATGTTAGATTTTGTTCTGTTGGAGATATATTTAAAAAAATGTTATGTGTACGTGTTTTCTACAAAGTATCGTGTAACTAAGGCAGTGTCAGCGGTGCCCAGACTTAGGGTGCCGACGTTTGAGGGGCGCAGAAATTATCAAACCAGGGCCAAGTTTAGGATCATGCTTGGAAGTGAATACACGCAATACCTAATTATTTATAGTACACCTGATACGGTAGTAGACGCACTCTATCAGGAGTGTTGATTCTATGAGTGCTCAGGGCTCTAGCGCCCACAAGAGATGGTTAAGTGTGTGGTGGTGGTAGGTTATTTTCGAAGTTCGCACCGTGAGTATATAGAAAGAAAGAAAGAAAATACGTTTATTTTAAAAGGCGTATATAAGTGTACATAGGCGTATATCAGTCTTGTTACAGCACTGATTCTACAATCTCTCAAATGTCGCATGATTAAATTCATAAGAGAATACGTTCCAAATGTCCATTGAACACCGCCGGTTCTTAAGATTTAGGTTCAAAATACTTTATTTTTTACTTTTGGTAGAAAAAGACGCATTTCTAGAGTTATAAAGACACAGGACAGGATACGAATTGTGGAGTACGTTCGAATGTTTTTTTTTTTTTTAACTTAACCGAATGATTTGTTCAAAATTTATGTGTTCGATTTTCAAACCACGTATGGAACACAATACTGCTGCTAAAACTGAGATCAAAGATATCCGAAAAGCTAGTTACTCTTAAATAGGATTGAGCCGAATTATCTGCCGCATGTCAGTTGAGTTGTGGGTTAAAAAAGAACCATTAAACGAGACGTCATCGCTGAAAACTAAAGCGAAGGTGGAGAGATGAGCTTGACTCTTACCGGAGGGACTGGCCCGCAATGGCCGCGGACATACGTGTGTGGAAAAGGTAGAGGGAGGCCTTCACCCAGCAGTGGGACATAATAGGCTAATTAGAGAATTAGGGATCTGTTCAAATATAATATGTATTTAGTAGGTTGCATCGACTTATATTCTAGTGATAGATCAGCACCACAAAAAGATAGGTATAGAAGACAATCTCATGTATGTACTTCACTTTTATACCTACGCTCGGTGGACGCACACTAATGAGCGTTTGAGCCGGAATTGTTCGACGAGTAATCCGAGACGCGACCGAGACATCGTGTTTGTGAGCGGTTTCTTTGTGTGCGTTGCTCGAACGCGCTTTGTATGTAGATTGACTTCTGTACCTCTATATTTAGTGCCAGCACGTTCACGGAAACTTATTTGTTAAAATAGTGAAAATTTAAAATAAAAGTTCCTTGCAGCCTTACATTGGCATTCTGTCGTCTAACAAAACTATTAAAACATACAGCGGTAAGATAGCTTTTAGAGGAAGCTTTATTTTCACAACCAAATGTCTTAAGCACCATGATTTTTTTTTTATTGATAGGTTTGCGCTTGATCGCTATGTCACCTGATGGAAAGCGACGATGCGGTCGACGATGGAACGCGCTTACCTAGAAGAAACCTATTTACTCTTGGTCCAAAGATTCCCGGGTTGTAGCCATCAAGAAACACAGACTCCGGCTAGGAATTCCACTCCTTAGCTGTACGCACAATCATTCGTGTAATAATAACATAGTGTAATGTTCATGGTGTACGGACCACATTACACCTGAGTCGATTGAAGTGAGTGTTCTGCACGCGTAATCTAGTGCGTAGTACATATACACCCCTACTTTTTAATTACTACAAAAAAAAAAATGGGGCTCTATCTGTACCCGTCACTGATCATATTTTTGTAGTCAAAAGTAGAAAAAACCGAAATCCTAAAATTGACCACGAAAAGGTAAATTCATCATAGAATCAATCAAACATAACAATTGTTAGTAGAAAATACTGCGGGCAGTGTTTTTCCTTAACAATTGTCACTTATTCGTTCATTAATCAATAGCCTGCACAATATTTCCATAAATTGAGTGACATTTTGGGACATAAACCAACGCTAATAACTTTGTTTTTTATAAATATTATTTATTGAGATTTTACTTATAAAATAACAAGGGCTTTTCTAATAAGCCAAAAGGCTTAGAGGCTTAGGCTTTTTTAATTAGTACAAATACTTAAAAAAGTATTTGTACTAATTAAAAAATAGTGGTGTATATCGATGGTAGGTGGTCTCTAAATTGAAGACTCCGTTCTCAAGTTACTTACTAAAAAAATCGGCTCAAAATTGTAACACCCTCGTCCAAGCTCACCTTGTTCAAAATTCTCACTCTGTGTACCGTTTTACACAGACTAGACACGAGCGACCATTGCTCGAGTTTCAACGTAAAGCAACATGCATTCCGGTGAGATACACGTGAACTACACTATTATATAGTGTTACTAGGCTTACAGCAAAATGATGTAAGCTTTGAGAAATAAATTCGCAGCTTTTGATCCTATTGGAAACTGTAGTGCAAAGGCAAGCTTACATACAAAACGTAAATTAATTAGTTCATTATGCTTGGTATTTTTTTATTTTTTTTATTCCACAACTGTCACACAACGCCATCTAGTTTAAAACTAAGCAGAGCTTGTGCTGTGAGTACTAGACAACTGATAAAAATGCTTATATATTTCGAAATACACACAGGTTATAAATTAAACCAAGACACAGAACAAATGATCGCGCTCATTACACAAAGATTTGTTCTCAGTAGGAATCGAACTGACACCGGCTTAGCAGTCAGGGCCACTAACCAGTAGACCAATATGCCAGTTTTCGCTCCAGGTTAGACGAGCTTTTGATCAGCTTGTAACTGCCTGCTAGATCATACACGGAACCATCGATTGGCCTAGTTTGCCTGGGGAGCTGTGTAAAATTGTTGTTCTATCAATGCCGGTTTGTGGCAGATGCAGAAAATTTCAAAATGCAAAAAAGCGTCCCGCGTGCGTATTCCACGCATTACAATAAATACTCGTACTTTTATGAAATGGACATTTGCGGGGGTTAAGCGTGCGGAGCAAACCCGCATGCGTGATGAAATTCACACGATATTAAAAACGAGATGAAAGGTGGGTTTAAAGTTTGTATGGTAAACCATACTTCCACGCGGGCGAAGCCGCCGGCAGAAGCTATTAATGAATAAATAATGCTTAGATATAGATTAAATATGATAATTTTACTAATTCCAAGTCGTCCAAACACAGCCACCATCTGACCTAAGCTATAATTTATTTCTTAAATTCAGCCAAAGCGTAATGAAAAATTTAATTAACCATTTCTCTCTATTCAGCAACAATATTGTATATTAATTTTAACTCGATTAGGCAAACCCACTCAGGATTCGAGCTTAATTGAAAAATTCAATGTACTAACGAACGAAATTAGCCACACGGCTATATTGGGAATGTGAATCTATTAATTTTATATTGCATTAGATTCTGTTGGTCATTATCGTGTAGTGTAAAAAATACGTATTTTATGAAGAACTAGCAGCGATATAATAATCTCTTTTTTAGCTTGAAAACTTGTCAAATTTCAGGTTTACTTAATGGCAGTGTTTACCATTGCCAGAGCTGCGTGGTTGTTTTATAGAGTTACCGTGGCCATGGAATGTACAACTAAAGGAACACAGTCGGGTTCCTTCAGGTTTTTAGTCATTAAAAACCTGACATTTATTTATTTATTCATTACTTCATGCACACAAAAGTACAAAGGTGGACTTAATGCCTTAGGCATTTTCTTCCAGTCAACCTTTGGGTGATGCAGAGAAAAATAGTGGTAGGTGAAGGAAATCAAAATACTAATAGACATTGCCTCTCGCTTCACCCAAATAACTTCTTACTTGATAATATCCCAAAAAAAAAACATTTGACCTATAGCTGTTTCAAAGTAATAGTACGAAAACCCATTCATTTTTATTCAAACTTTCCGTATTCCCACTACCACCTCCAACATAAAGCAGTCACGTTTCTCCCTCTTCATTATTTCGTGCCATAAACCGTACCAAGTTTCCAATGTGGCGGTATAATTCGGTGGCAGCCCGTGCAGTGCATCGTCCGAGCCGAGCCGGTCATTCCTTCCGGTACATTGTCTTATCCGGCCCACTAGGCTGGCCATCAATCATACACCGGCCAGGGAATGCGACGACCACACGTTAGATATTTTCGAGTGGCGAAAAATATACCTTTTCCTTAACACTCGATTGTGAACTCTAACATTACAGAAACAGAGTTTAATACCGTTTGCTTATAGTATTTGTATTATTCTGCCAAACTGACTTAATGCTACCGGTAAATTTGTAATGTATGTGCCCTATGTAGTACCTATATAATAGCATTATTGATAATTCTATGTATTGGATTCCCTATTGCTGCTCTGTTTGGGAGATATATTGTCGATGTTGTATAATATATTGGTGGCCTCTGGCTATTACGGGCCAGGATGTCGGAGGATGGCAGGTACGTTTATCCTTCATTGGGTGCAAATACAGGGATTGTATTTAATTGACATTGCATAGAGGTGGATGTGTCGAAGCTACCAATTACTCCGCGCTAGGCTGAGGTAAAGGGTTCCTGTATGCAGTCAGGCGAATGCGAACGGATCTATGCGTCCTGATGACTGTCAGGTAAAGCGCACACACACAAGACTGTGTACCGAGAATGACGTCACTATGTGAGATGTTATCAAGCGTGTATGTGCATTCATGGCACATGGGAGTTGAGTTCTGTTAGGTCGAGCATAAATGTTGACAGAATTATATTAAGTACTAACTGACCCGACATTATTCTGCCTTAGCAATGAAGTATCAACGCTCAAAGGCTCAAAGTTTTCTGAAACTTCCTTATTTTTATTTCCGTAAGAACTTTCTCCTAATAATAACAAACGCAACAAAAAAGAATTAGAAATTGTTCCAGCCTTTCTCACGCATGATGACGTGATCAAGGGTAGTGACGTGATCAATAGTGATTCATTTTTATATTATATGGATTGTTTATTTCGGCAACTGTATAAATCAAAGGACAAATTTATTTAGAAATAATTTTAATTGTTATTTCAAATACGGTTGTTATGTTTGGAAATAAGGAAAATGAGAAAAAAATATGATACGAATACTACTTACGAATTCGTCAATATGTGTTCTGTTATTACGTATTAATATTTATGAGTTGTTCCAATAAACATGATGTGGACAATGGCCAAAAGAAGGCCAAAATAATTTGAAAACAAATTTTTTGTAAAGACCATTAACTTTATATGTGAGGACTTACGTCTCATTTCAGAATTAAGTAATTGAAGTTTTTCTTGTAGCGACATCTATGACGCCACATAAGAACTATAAAGAAAGAAATCCTGCATCGCGCAAGTAAAGTTTTCCGCGCGATTTGAATATATATACGACAGCCCGAAATCGACTATCAGGCAGTTGCCAATCAGATATAACACCTGTCTGGTCCGAGGATCCTCCCTTCAAAACGGAGGTATGTGAGACTTTACACTCTGTTCCGCATACCTCCAAATTCTCTTAATCTCTACTTGAGCATCACAACTTGTAAAATGTGACATTGAATCCTTTACTCCAAATACAAAATTCGGAAACCGGCCCTTTGACGACACATTATGTAATTAAGCGCGTCTTTAAATCTAAACCTTTGCGATGTATCCAGAACATAGTAGCCAGTAGTATAGAATTAAAGCAAATTACTGCCTTAAAATCCACCTAATTCTTACCATTCAAGTCTCTTAACTATTATGCTTAAGCTTGACATAGCGCTGTACTTAAGCACTATAGTAGTTAGAACCATGAAGAAGCTTTCATCTTGTCTGACTGGCCTGTTGGTCTAGTGGTTAGTGGCCCTGACTGCTATGCCAGAGATCGTGGGTTCGATTCCCACCCAGGAAAAATGTTTGTGTGATGAGCATGATCATTTGTTCTGTGTCTGGGTGTAATTTATCTATAACATGTATGTATTTAGAAATATATAAGTATGTTTATCAGTTGTCTAGTACTCATAACACGACTAGACGGCGTTGTGTGATAGTTGTGACATAATAATATATCTTAAGAGCGCCCAATCCGAGAAACATTTCCATACAACAACTCTTACGCGATTATGACGTTACTAAAGCTAGAACTACATTAGACCGACGCAAACGTGTAACACGCCTGATTTGTACGTAGAACGTCGCGTGGCGTGGATCAAGTGTAGCTCTTCAAGTCTAGTTTCCGTTTAAAATATATGGAGACCGACGCGCCCAGATCGGCGTGTGTGGCACACGTGTGAGCAGTGTATTGCTACCTTTACTTTTACCTGCGGCTTCATCCTCATAAAATCTCTTTACATAAAATATAGCCTATGTCATATGTGGAATAAAGCTGCTTTCTAACATTGGAAAAATTCTAACAATCGGACCAGTATTTTCAGAGATTTCCTCCTATAAATTTGTGTAAAAATAATCCAGTAAAGACCTCTAAAAATGTGCTATTTTGTGTCTGTGGCCCTTGAAAATGAAAGAAAATATATTTATAGAAACCTTACTCATTCAGTTGAAATTCTGAAAAGTAAATTCTTTCCAAGAACTTTTAAGGTTTAATAAATACACAAAACTGGATGACACGTATTTCCTAGAACCAGTTTTGTGAAATATTCGAGTGTGTGACGGAATTCAGCGTTCAGGCGTTCTTCCAGTTCTGAGGCGTTTTTATCACGTTGTTTCTTTATCAAACATTGCATTGGGAGAAACAAAAAGCTTTTAAACCATGATCACGTTGACGATAGACGATCCGGGAAAGGCCCTCTTAAGCCAAAGTCAAAGTGGACCTAAATTCGGAACCCATCAACTAACATTTATCACAGCACGTATTTTTTCGATGTTCTACCCGTATATTTTATCAGCACGATTTCCTATCGTTTAGAGCTAGGTCGCATCATCAATCATACCTCTTTTGGATATTGTCACGATATTAGAGTGGGCCATCAATAATAAATGTTTGTTTTGTGTTCTTTTCACACAAAACTACTATAGTTTCGTACTATTTTTTTTTACGGCATGGTCTAACTACATGTCAAGTTTTATTCAAAACCGTTCTGCTGTTAAGACGTGAAGGTGTAACAAACAAACAGTTACTTTCGTATCTATTTTCGTATGTAATAAAAAATATTTTCCTATTTCCCTTGGTCACATCATCTCGTCTAATGGCAAGGCCGATTTCGCTGGTTCTTTTTTCTTGTATTTATTATTTTTAGGACAAGGTTCTTATGAAAAAACAAATAAAAAAGTTAGAAAATTAGAAAAATAAAAAACAGAAGAAAATTAGAAAAATTGTGGAAACTACGACCACAATTGTCAAGCGTTTGACAGTTTATATTTAATGCCAAACCTGTCGTCAAATCGGTATGAATCGCCCCATACACGGTCCAATCGGTATGATCAAACCAAAAGAATTGAAATTCGATTGTGCCGTCGAACATGTTGGTGATACCGATCCACTCCCACACACGGTCAAATCTGTTTGATCAAACATGTAGCGTCATATCGATTGGACGACAGGTTTGACCGTGTATGGCTGGCATAAGACAAGACAACGTCTGTCGAGTCAACTAGTATATTCCTATTAGTAAGGATAGAATTGGATCTTTGACCCGCTAAAATTTTCATTTTGCAATTCAGAGTGAAATCTACATAATGTACAAAAATTTAATCTCGCGAACCAAAAATTTTTGACTCTGATATTGCTCTTACTCTAAAGTTTTATTGCAACGAGAAAAGCGTTTAAAAATGCAATATCCTACTAAGAAAATTCTACGTGAGTCTGTTACCGTTTCTGTAGAATCCTTGTATAGTACGTAACTAATACGAAACCAAACCGGATTACTTCGTATAAAAGTGTTAATCGAAACCGATTCTCATCCTTATCGGACCCACCGTAGGCGTGGACTTGCGGATGACGAGCAATGGGTAGCTCGCAGTCCTCTCGTCCTAACCGTAGGGGCCCAATAGGGCCGATGCCTACTCGGACCATGGGAAAAGGGTTACTCGTTGTCTTAAAAAGCACAAGGCAACTGAAGGAACATAGGTGTGTTTTTTTACGTCCTCTCGCTCCTCCCTAGAGTGGGAGAAGTCATTTGATGACTTGCCACCTTAAAAAAGTAAAAATCCATATCGGACCAATTTGGTCGCCGAAACCACTACATACCAGTATTGGCGTAACCCATATGAAATGAACACTAAAGATAAAGAAATAAAGATGAACCCAATGCGATCCGGTCACAATCAAGGAAATTGAAAGGTCGACCCGGGTGGGACGGGGCACCTTTCCGCTACATTGTCTTATCCGGGTAATGCATCATTGTAACCCTGGCGCACACGGGTAACCAATACCTACGTATGTGGTGCGGTTATTTTAATAAATCTAAGATTTGATGTAGCTAAGGGTAGCCTTCCAATAATTGGGTACATGGTAATTTTGTTAATTGATCAAAAATTAACTTTGTTCAAAATCGAAAATCGAAAAAAACAAAAGAGTGAAATATACTTTGCATCTTATCTCATACCTACCAAACTACTAAAAAATAATTAAAATCTGTCGAGCTATTGCGGTCAATAATATCTTTATACTCGTCACATTAGAAGATTGCACAAAGATAAACAAGCAAATACCCAGTTCTTTATGAAAGATGTCACGTACCTTCAAAGACACTTCCGCCTGACCACCGCTAAGTTCGATTTTGCTTGCATTCGACACGAAAACTTCAAAGAATTTGGTTTGGTGCCGTGCCACAGGATTCAAGTGAAATTTTTTTTAAGTGACCATGGAGTAATGACCGCGATGGTACCTACAGACATGAGCCTTACATCGACGCATTTAAGAGCAATATGTACCGTTTAGGCATTTTGAGAATAGACCAATTAGACTACACTCAGACTCGCTGCGCAAAAGATTTCCTAAAAGTTTTTTACTCTTATCTTTGTTTTATCTTTTTCAGCCAATTTTCCGTAAATATCTCTAACAAAACATTGAAAACATTACATCACACAATTGTTATAAATATTCAAGTTAGTAATAGCTTTTGAATCTCACGTATGTGTATTATATTTATGTTTCTGACTGTACTTATAAATTTGCTTGAAGGGCGAGAATTGCTCCACATTCTCAATGTACCTATAGAATTCTTACAGGCTGAAGATGGAAATGAGAGGGGTTTTTGTGAGTCGAAAACGGAACTTTTGAGGTGGGGTTCAAAGCGTTGAGGACTCGTTTCAATGCTGTCAAGTGGCGTCGAAAGGGGGTTGACAGTTTTATTTTTTTGAGGGCCTTTCATGTGGGTGTGTGTTTGAGTTAGTGCGTAGTTTTTTGTGGAACTATGAAGCTTTATTATTTGTGGAAAGTTTCTTGACATTCAAATCATAGGTTAGGGTTTTATAGAAATGGGAACACTTTTGAGATTCAATTTATTTTTCGTTTTAGTTATACGTATAAGAGTTGAATCTACACTATAATATTATAAAGAGGTATTGTTTTTTTTGTTTATAGGATTACATCTCTGAAAGTACTGGTCCGATTGCAAAATTTTTTTCACCAATAGAAAGCTGCTTCATTCCTGAGTGACCTAGGCTATATTTTAAGCACGCGGGTAAAGCCGCGGGCAAAAGCTAGTAATCTATAAAACTAGGAAACAATCCTGTATCTTGAAGAACAACAGTGAGCATTTGAAAGTATACTGTTGTTCAACCTCCTACAAACAAAAAAAAACAAACTTCACATCTTTATAATATAATAATATCTAGTATCGATAACAGCTGCGATTTTGAGAAAAACGAGTTTCACACTTTTCAATTCCAAGGTTCATAGAATATTGAAACGGCTAAAGAAGAGAGAGTAACTGTTTAGTTTTAACCAATACACAAATTAATAATAGCCCTAGCAATAATGACGCACACACGTTTCATAAATTGCAAATCGTTCATCCAAAACATTTGCTAGCCCCAATCGAAAGGGTCCGTATAATTGAGTCGCAACAATAATACGTTTATAATAAATTGTGGACCAAATGTGTTGCGTATTCAGAAAAATAATCGGGACAATATATTGTCTTTTGTATCAGAGGGTATTATTGCTATTTTAATTATCATTTTACAGGATTTTTTCGCCTTAGTTTGACATTTTTCTACCTTTTAGGTACAAAACATTATTTATTTCTCAGTAAAGTAAAGGACGTTGACTAGGTTTGGACCAAATGCTGGCCAGACGTAAGTGCATTTCCAAATGGTTTACACGTGTTACAATACAAAAAAACCGGCCAAGTGCGAGTCGGACTCGCCCATGGAGGGTTCCGTAGAAGCAAGTAACATAATATAAAAGTTCTTGTAGTTCGTTGTAACTTTGATCGATGTTTTAATAATAGTGTATTTTTTAGATTTATGACGTATTAAAAAAAACTACTTACTAGATCTCGTCCAAACCAATTTTCGTTGGTAGTTTACATGGTAATGTACATCTTATATTTTTTTTAGATTTATCATTCTCTTATTTTAGAAGTTACAGGGGGGGACACACATTTTACCACTTTGGAAGTGTCTCTCGCGTAAACTATTCAATTTAGAAAAAAATTATATTAGAAACCTCAATATCATTTTTGAAGACCTATCCATATGAGTTTGATGAAAAAATTTTTTTTGAGTTTCAGTTTTAAGTATGGGGACCCCCAAAATTTATTGCTTTTTTTCTATTTTTGTGTAAAAATCTTAATGCGGTTCACAGAATACATCTACTTACTAAGTTTCAACAGTATTGCTCTTATAGTTTCGGAAAAAAGTGGCTGTGACATACGGACGGACAGACAGACAGACATGACGAATCTATAAGGGTGCCGTTTTTTGCCATTTGGCTACGGAACCCTAAAAAAGGAACAATTTAATTTGAGGGTAGTTTTATGGTCATTTATTTTGAATAGAAGCTATTAAAACTTATGTTATCGTTTTCTGTGCTTTATTATGCAGAAAACAAAAGTGTCTATGTTATAATTCGCAAAAAATATATCACATAGGTTCCTACATATTTAGACAAATAACAAGAAGAAAAAAGAATAAATAAACTTATGTAAATAGGAAACTATATTCCGATAAACCAGCAATCTATGTATAGATATAAATCAAGACGTAGCAGGAATAAAGTCAATGTAAACCAACCCAAGAAACTACTACCTACAACTTTATATCATATAAACATAATCAAGTCGGGGTCCTTAATAAACATATCAAGAATCGGACGGGCCCGCAAGACCCCTGTCCGGGGTCCGAGAGGTCCGTGGGGTCGTTGGGCCCACCCTACAGATATTATCATGAAAGACAGTTGGGCGAAGCTTGGGCTAAGGTATCGGATACATTGGCGAAGGAAAAACGGAGGGGGCGTTGGATTTTTATGGGAAGTTTTTCATGGAATAAAAATTACTTTTGAACAGATTACAATCATTATAATCGTTGTCTGAATTGCTGCATTGCTTTATGAAATATCAAGGCTAGATGGTCTTGGATTTTTAACTGGAATAGGGACTGTTAATGTACATTCATGGACTTAGGTAAATTTTAAATATACAAGCTTCCATGCCTAACTAATGACCTAGTTTTAGGAAAGAATAGTCTCAATGTAATCGCAAAACTAAAGTGGCAGCGGGCAGGGCACATTGCTCGTAGAACAGATGGTCGATAAGACCTTAAGAATAGAATAGAATAGAAATACTTTTATTTGGTACAGACACAGCACAACGGTTACATACACAAAGTTAACGAAAATAAAAGTACAAAGTACGCCGTGCGTGCCCGCACCGAAAGGGTGACCACCTCAGCATTTGCTGGGCGTTAGACACCCAGCGCTGGCGCTGGCGGTGTAGGTTCTAGAGTGCAGTAACTGTACCGGAAAACGCAGTGTTGGAAGGCTTCCAACAAAGTGGACCGATGGCGAAGACCTGGTGAGAGTCATAGAAATGTGATGGATGCGAGACGCATAGGATCGCTCGTTGCGGCGACACTTTGGGAAGACTATAAATAAACGGGGTTTGACGCGAGATTCGTGGGGATCGTTTAGCATCAAGCCTGATACGATTAATACAATAATTTGTGGCGCGGCAAGATCACGCACTTTTCCGCACTAGTGCAGGATACTGTAAATTGCGTGCCCTAAAGCGATAGGGATAAGAGCGGCTTTTCTAATAAGTGTACATTAGTTAAAATAGTAATCCTGCTTCACTTACGTTTGTTATTCATTTATGACGTAACTAAGACAATAGATTTCCGTAACGAACCCTAATTTCGTCCATAATAAAGAACAACGATGTACTAATTTCGTAGCTTCACATTATCACACTACAACGGTGGAACAGATTTTCTCGAAAATAATATTATTAATATAATATGTTACGCTGTTCGTACACTAGGGTTTCATTGAGTTCATTGTAATGTGAACGAGATAAGCGGGCCTTTATTATATTAAAGGCTCGGGAATATCATAATAATAATATGGCTACTGCTCAAAAGCAAGAATTGAGTAAACCAAGTGAGAATGCGGGTTAGGTTGGAAAAAAATATGTACATTTTAATCTTGACTCTACTAAGCTTCTGACAGCGTTTTTATAATTTGTCTAAAAAGTAAAACGACTGGGAATATTGTATTATATTTAATGATTTAAAAAATATTTAGATACGATACTTTATTTAGGTTTCTTCTATTAGCTTTGCATTGATCAAGATCTCTTAACCAACCTTGATTATTGAACCAGTGTTGACTACATCAGATTTAATTTTGCCCCAAGTCGTTTGACTTTTAACACAGACTGTACTCGTATTATGGCACTCGTTCACGACGACTTTGTGTCGATGATGAGCGATGCTGCCGCGCGTTCCTTAAGCGCGCGATAGCATTGCGACTAACGCGCTTTAGTCGCATTTGCAAGCGCTATAGAAAAAATGCCAACGCGCTACTAGGACGCTACAACATCGCGATTGTATCGATGCGAACGCGCTACAGCATCGCGACTGTATCGATGCGAACGCGATACAGCATCGCTACAAAGTCACCGTGGGCAAGGGGCCTAAAATCGAAAATTTATTACAAAGAAACTTGTTTATAGAAAATAAAGTAACCCATATCTTTCACCGAGGTCCAATATATTTTTATGGGACAGAGTTCAAGACAGTCCATCTGTGTCAAGTTTAATTCAAATACGTACAGTCGTAAAGACATGAAGAGACAAAGTTAATATCGCATTTATAATATTAGATAGATATATAATATACTAGTTATTGTTATTATATCTAGACTTTACTGTCCCATAGCTAGATAAAGGCCTCCTTTAATCATTTCATAGTTGTTGGCTCTGCACCATTTCTTGTCAATTTCTAAGGAAGACATCTAAGTCTTGCCATTTCCTTTGTCTACCGAGACCCCATCGTGTGATTTCAGGGCACCAATATTGTGTTTCAAAGGCCCATAGCTCGATCGCGATGCAGCAGACATGTCCAGTCCAGTCCCACTTAAGCTGGGCAGCCTTCTGAGCTACGTCAACGATTTTTGTTTTGGAGCGCAGTAAACTAACATAATTGATATATAAATATGCACTACGCACTAGTTATATTAGGCGTGCCGAACATTCACTTCAGTCGACACACCTTGAACATTACACTATGTTGGACGAAACGCGTATATGCCACGAAATTCATGGCGCTTAAGATGTTTTGGTCGCGAAAAAAGTATTCTCTAAAAGCTATATTAGCGCTGCATGTTTTAATAGTTCTGTAAGACGACATAATGCCAATGTAGCGCTGCAGCGAACTTTTGTTTTAACTTTTCAGTATTTTGACCCCCCCTCCTTGACTTAAACGAAGCCAACGACAGAGCTGTCCAGCCCCCCTAGCCAAGTTGCAAACGTTTCGCTTGCGCCGAACGCTTCGAGTTGACTTTGCCGCCAATTCTTTTGTTCTGACCACGTGACTGAGCGTTAAGACGACGTCATTCCCGTACATTTGAAGCGTTTTACAAGCATTAACTGTTGCAGATTAGCAACTTGGCTAGGGGTACAGGTGGCTAAATATTGGTCGGACAAAATTTAAGTCAAATCGACACGAAGAAGAAGAATATTTTGACAAATAGTTTTCATGAAAAGGCTTGTCTATCACTAGAATATAAGTCGATGGCTAACACACATATACATATATTACTCTCATTTCGATTACCTCTACTAATGAGCTGTCCGTTTCGTGCCCATAATAACCGCTCTTCTCGGTCCAGTGAGCGCGCACCCTAACCGGGGGGGTATTATGAAATATGACGGGCCCCATCGACCCGATACTCGGATTAAGGGCCCCGTGCTAATCTCTCGCTGACTCCGACAAAATTGCTCATATCATCCGACAATGGAGCCCCAAAATCCAGTAATTCGTACGCACCTGTTTTTCGAGAGTAAATTAAAAAAGTTTTCTGAGCCATCAATCCAATGCTGTGATTAGGAAGTTTTTTCGAAGGTAATTGCGTGGAGTTTGGTGTGAAAGTAAGATTTTATTTGTTTGGTGTCTTAATGCCTTTTTCTGTGCGGTGGAGAGGAATCTAATTTCATTGGATTTGAATTTAATTGTTCTTGGGGAAAAGTTTTGTCTGATCGAGTCGTTCAATGAGATATTGACATGATCGATACTTTTTCTTTTTTTCGTACCGATGGACTCTAGTTATTTTCTTTTTGATTAGTATTTGGCAACTAGTACAGTATACAGGTCTCTTGTTGGCCTCATATAACCTCCCTGGCCGGAAAAGTGCAGGTAGTTGAGCAGAACGGGTAGCATCGTAGGTGACGCACGACCTCACTGGCACTGCGTTTGAGATGGGTCGGGGAAGCCCTATTTGACCAAATTGTTTTTGCATAGGCCAGACTGGGCCCACCGTTGGTTAAGAGATTGAGAGATGATCGATACTGAAAAGCGTTTCTGCCATATCATTTGTATAATTCAAACTTAGGCACCCTCGTGGTTAGCCAAATTAAAAGCTATGATGCTGGATGCCGTACCAGGCCAGGTTTAAGACCCAGGAAAAGAATACTTGAAAGGAATTGAACAGTCTTTGACCAACAGTAGGTCAATTATGGTTAACTTATAACACCATCTCATTTTGCTCTTCAATTATAATCATATTACTTTAAAAAAAATTGCACTGTATTTTAGTATAATAAGATAGATTTTACCTCGATACAGTAGACATATCTTCTTCATTCTAATATAATATCGACAACCTGTTTCATCGACTCGGTGACATCATTATCGTTCGCACGGAGACATCTGAATTTTCTCCCGAACCGGAGTCGACTCGTAAAAATTTAGCGTCAAATAGATTGCATTCTTCGCAAAGGTGGAAAATAAGAATGCAATACGGACGATCTGCTATGACTATCGTATTATCTTGAAGGGTTGACATAAATACCTATATTTTTTTCTTATTTTCGAATCGGAACTGTACAAGTAGCCACATATTCTTCAGATAAAATTTAAATAGTTGAGCAGTCCAATCGACATTTATATACTCGTACATATAACGAGAAGTAGATAGCCATATTAATATTAGGTGTATTAGGTTAGGTTCAGCGGAAGTCAAACTGCACCCGTAGCAGCCCCCGACACAAGTGTACGAGTGAACACCGGGGTGTTTTTAGTCAGTAAGAGTCTGACAGACCCCTCTACCTAACCCGAGGCGGAGGCCATCCATGAGGATTTCCACCCCGAAAAAAAAAAAGATGGTTAGGTTCGGTTACGTATGCTAGGTGCATTAGGTGTGGTATACTTGTTAATATTATTTATCTATCTGTGGTTAGTAGACCATGGCGGATTGTGTGAGGAGTGATATTTAAAAAAGGGAATCAGTGTTACAGTAATGGTTGACAGACCAAAATTGAAGTAAAAACGTGTCGCACCCAGCCATGTTATAAGGAATAAGGACAGAAGGGTGATAATGTGTATCGTCCATTAGTCCACACATAATGGAAATAACTATTTTAATCCAATATCCATTAGCTTTACAAACTAGGAGAGATTATTTGAATTGCTTGTTTCAAATAGTCACATTTGCATCTAAGTAAGCAGCATGCAGGGCTTTAGAATATAAAAAAAAGATATTGTTTACTTCCGTCAATCCCCACAGAATCAATGGGAAGTTATCCAATATAATTTCAACGCCATTTCTTTGTCGTTGACAATATTATCGAAATAATCAAACACATCGGATTCATCTGCCGTAAGGGGAAAAACAAACTCGTAAAATTTAACACCGTCCCCATCGTGATCGCTTTGACACTTTCAAGTATAAGGCGGTAATCACAGTGTCACGCACCCCGCAGCGTAGTACGTGAATGCGTGTCTTAACTAAGTAAGTGTAATGCTTGTAAGTATCTCCGTTTGTATAGAAAACACGCAGAGTCCTACACACCGAAAATAAATCCACGTGCGTTCATGTAAATCACGCACCTACATGCGGAGAAACATGCACACACGGGCGTGGGTGCGGAGCAACACGCAAGGTATGGCACACTGAGTCTCGTAGTACAGTGAATGATTTTGTATGAAATGAGTGCGTGCCTTCGTGAATTTACACAACGCACCTACGCGCGTGAGTGCGTAAAAAATCGGCACGATAATGAAGATCTGCACTACCGCAAGTACATGCGTAGTTGCGTTTTCAGGCGCCATGCTGCGTGGTGCGTGGCAGTGTGATTACCGCCTTACAATTATTGTCGCCTCGACAATCTCTTCGCGATAAATTAATTTACGAAATTGGATATCATAGATAATTGATTCTGATATTGTTATAAGTCTATGTACAACGGGGCTTTTATTTCGGATTTCTTAGGGAGAAGATTGGACACTGAATATATTTCCTCCGCTTCGCGTATTTTAGTTCTGATTAAATTCTATCCTTACAATGTAGCCTTCACTTCAACTGTTTTCTGTAGCAGTAAAAATGTAAGGGGTATATTTCACCATAGCGGGCGCGACCAGTCACCGCTACCAACAAAATTTATACAGCTCTATAGAGAGTTACTAACCTGGTGTCCGAATGGTTGTGCAACCAATTTGGTGGCGCGACCAGCTCGGACGTGTGGCGACTCTGGTGTCTGTATGTTGTTTAGTTGGTAGCTTAAGGCTATATTTCACCAGGACAGCGTGGCGGCGTGACCAGTTACAGCTTAGTTTCCTTACAGTTTTCATATTAGATAATATCAATCATGGTTTACGATCTTTGGTAGAATTTTCTTCATTATTTCGTTGTAAATCACTTGTTGTTGGCATACGATTTTATCTACAACTTCACATACTTGGGTACGCTAAAGAAAAAGTGGCTTGATTGTGTGAGAAGTGATGATATGAAAGTTGGAAAGTATTGACAGCGTGACGGGTGACAGGACAGATTGGAAGAAAAAAACGTGTTGCGCCGACCCCAAATAAAACAGGAAAAGTGCAGGAAGATGATAATGATGATACTTGGGTACTGTCCGTTTTTCCAAGAATTGCTTACATCTACATTTTCTCACCCTCGAACGCTTTTAACATCTCCTCTTACAATCTCTTAATCCAATCGCACTTCTCGGAAACAATCACTATACGACTAACACGACCAGATCATTCGATTTCTGAATCGACTAACGGCAAATTGCTTAATCGCCATCAATATGACCGTTCTACACGACACGTGAGCCGTGTTCTAATCGCCTTATTGAGTTACACTACACCTATGCGATTACTTACGTAATTACTAGGACCTTAGAACCGCCAAGTGGTCTTGTGCGAAACGATGTGGCCTGGAGATTCGTGTGTTTGGGGGCTTAAGGCTGAATTTAAGTTCGGAACGTGATGTGATTCTCAGGTAGGCTAGTAATACTGAAAGTTTAGATGGGTAGGATTTCGTGGAACTTATTCAAAGGTCAGCTAATACATAGAAATTAGCTGCTCGTTTTGGAAACCCTCTAGATATAATATATGAACGTAAACATATTTTTTCTCAATTTTTCTCATGATCGGTGGTAGTAACTACAAAACGCAACAATATCAGGTTATATTTGCTACGATATTATTAGAAAGAGTTACAACAGCCCTGGAACGCAAAAAGCTACTGAAAGAACACAGTTAGTCAGTAAAAGTCTGACGCTCACGTTGAACGCTCACGTGAGAATATGAATTCCCACTTCAAAAAAAAAGCACACAATCCTTTTGTTTGATTTACGTTCATACATTTGGTCACAATACGTCTGTACGTCCTTCTAGGTCGGGAGAGGTCTGGCATTTTTTATCCTTATCTGCCTTGCTTATGTTTAGTTAATTCTATCGATTATTGAGTTACCTTTCATCATCCTCTACACATTGACCAAACCTCTGATAATGTTCTGCATTAATATTGGTCCCATATAACTGCATGAAGTTGTCCAAACTGAGACTAAACGGTACTGAGCTTGCTCTTATCTTCAATGTCATTCAGCCAGGTCCCATGCCGGTCATTAGAAACAATTCGATCGCTTAGTCTTCGCTCGTGATACGAATGCATTGCTTGAAAGCTTTAAAGGTGCCTAAACGATCGTAGGTATATGTGCGGTTCAGGCGAATGACTGTGAACTATTTGAAATTTAGGTGTTGCAGGGTACCCGATTGTTGCAGGGTACCCGATTTCCAGTTACCGTATTCGTAGGCTTGCGGATGACGAGCAATTTGTGTCTCACCGTCCAGCCTTCTTGTAACCATCAGGAGTGATGAAATGATAAGATCTACCTAATAAAAATATTAAAATCACTGACGGACAACGAACAGCCTAAAATATTGCAAACCGCAGTTTAGAACCATGAAAGTAGGTAAGATAGTTTCTTCAGGGTGGTCACTAATGAAGCATATTTGAATATTCATCAAATATGCTACATTAGTTTTAGTGTATGCAAAACCCTAAATTTATGTAACCGTAGACGCGGGTTTGCGGCCAGTGAGCAATGAGTAGCTCGCTGTCCGGCCGTCCGGTAACTGTCACCGTTCCCGCGCGCCTCAAGGAGTTGTCAGCAACAGCAGGGGCCCAGCCGGGTTGAAGCCTACTGGGGCCAGGGTTATCCGAAAGGGAACTCGAGCCCCGGTATGAAGGCTAGAAGGAACGGGGTGGGCTTTTAGTCAGTAAGAGTCTGACACTATCTCCCGCTCCGCCCAAGAGCGGGGGTTGTCATTGGATGATTTTTCCCACCATATAAAGTATTCTTATGTAAAGAATCTATGTACAAAATTTCATAACTGTGTCATGAAAAATCACGAAGTTATAAGCTTGTTATGTCAGCAATAATACAAGGTTCACGGGCCATTCAGGCGAGGGGTTATTTGGAACTTGCACCCAGTTGTTTGATGGCGCCTAATACCCGCTGTGACTTGCCGTGATCTGTGTTGTACTTAATGTCAGTGGTGTCCAACTTGTGACCTTTTTAAACATTATTGGGAAAAAATATAACATGGCGTAAAAACTATTGGATTCCTTTCAGTTACTGGTTTTGAACAAACAATATTCAGGTTTCGCATGAACTAAAAATAATGTTCTGGACAGATCACCACTTGAGAGGAGTGATATGAAAGAAAAGGGAGTTAGTGATAGTTTGACGGGTGACAGGACAGAAGGGAAGAAAAACACGTGTTGCGCCGACCCCAAGTAATATGGGATAAGGGCTGGAAGAAGAAGAAGATGACAGACCACCACTTCTGTCAAAGAGGAATCCTATATCACACGCAAGTTTTCACCCTGTACATTTCTACTATCCTACCCTGATTTAGGTACCTATATACCAAAAATATGATGCAGCAAAAAGCTCACAGGGCCAGCTATATTTGCCCATACATACAAAGGCCTTTGAGCCGTTGGCTAATCAGGCAGGTAAGCCAGCGACCCTTTATGCTACGTTGAACTGAATGGACTCTGCCTGACCTCTCTACGTGTTCCTGTAGCTTCTATGTATTTTGAATCCTGCTAATACTATATATTGTTTATATTATAAACATGAAAGTTAAACTAACAAACGGTCAAATCCATTAAAGTAACAATCACGCCTCAATGACAATGGATTTTGGTCCATTTAAGCGAGTAGAATATTAATAATTTCTGAAATAAACATGATTGGAATGTATGTATTTATATATTTATTTTTATAGCATATGTTTGTATCTGTGTATCTAATAAAATATTGTAATAAATTTTGGTTCTTATTGTCAAACTAATGACAGCCCCATTTCATGTTCTGAGAATTACTGTCCATTCCAGGTCGCCTGGAGGAGATCGTAGAATGCGGTAAGACCGCCCATTGTGTGTGTTTTAAATACTTACTATAAGTTTTTCTTTGTTATGTTTCTTGTAAGCCTACCTACAATAACGTATGTAATAAATCAATATATTTTTTGGATTTTTCTCCTGGATTTAGTAAAAACCAGAACTTCACCTGCAACGACCTTTACAATTTATAAGTTTATTAAGAGCCTCATTGTAGCTTTGAAGTACACCTAAATTATAATCGGACGGGAAGACCACAGTAGGCAAATTCAATCCTCCATTTGCTTCGGTTAGATTAGTACTCATACACCGTACATCTTACTGTTCTTATTGGAGTTATATCCGAATACCACGTAGGCGGTTTATGGTCGATAAACTTCATAAGTAGACCAAAGGAAAACTATATAACGTACCCTTTAGACACAACCTAATCCGACCTCAACTATCCATACCAACCTAACCCTCTTTAAATACCACAACAAAGGCAAAATTAATAAAACCGGGAGCACATGATAAACTTAACATCAAAATACAAACTATGTTTGTAGTGTAGGGAACCCTGAAAGGCAACTCCCCACTAATGGAGCCGGTCAATTACTTAAGACGGGGGAAACCGGATCATAAATCCGGGCTATCGATCAAAGTTCGGCCGTGTCCGGCCCGGTCAAACATGTCCGGTAGGTATTGTGAGTATACGGAGGTTACGAAGCAAGGAACGTCAGAAAATGAACATGTATAGTTGCATTAACGGATGTTGAGCGGTTGCGCAGAAGTCAAATATTCGGTCTCTTTAGTGGTGCGAAGTGAGACGCGGGGGCTGGGAGTGTCAGTGATTGGCTCGCCGCGCCATCGCGTCATAGACGTCACTCCTCATTCGTTCAACGAAGACGATTGGCTCGCCAATGTATGGAATAAGCAAAGCGATCCCCACTCTGACGCCGAGCGCTCAAGTTCCGTTGTGCCTACTGTGATAAGACCGTTTTATCATCAAAATGGTGCAGTGGTGAGCCACTGGAAAGATCTGCGGCGTACGCGTGATTTCAACCCCAGCCAGGTGCATTACTTTATTTAATTGATTTCATCACCACTGCTCTCAAAACGGTGAAGGAAATAATTGTCAGGAAACTGGCGTGTCCTTGAACTGAAGATATGTGACATCCACCAACCTGGGGTATGGGCGTGTGGCGAGTGGTGGATTACTACAACCAGTTTCCTCTCTACAGAGGAAGCCTGATTCCCAGTGGGGCCAGTGGTAGGAACATTTAAAAAAAATATTATTTAACAAAATTCCTATAGTATTTTATTTTTAAATAAGACATTAAATATGTTTTGTGATGTCTTTGCTTTTTGATCGATAACTATGAGAACTCTTTTTGGAATTTTTAAAATATATATATATACAGATCAAATCTACTTGGCTTGTACCTACGTCTACAGCAACTATTGGATTCTTGTGTTTGATCATTATCTTACCTGACGGTATGAAATGATGTGGCCGACGATGGGACATGCTTGCCTCGAAGTAACCTATTCACTCTAGACTGTAAGTAAGCTATTCACTCTAGACTAGAAGTACAGTTGCCATCACGGATCTTGAACACTTGCGCAGAAGTCAAATATTCGGTCTCTTTAGTGGTGCGAAGTGCGACACAGGGGCGGGTAGTGTCAGTGACGTCACTCCTCATTCGTTCACTGCGCTTGCTGCTTGTATCTAACAACGAAGACGATTGGCTCGCCAATGTATGGAATGCGCAAAGCGATTCCCACTCTGACGCCGAGCGTTCAAGATCCGTGATGGCAACTGTACCTGTTCACTCTAGACTAGAAGTAACCTATTCACTCTTGACTTTAAAGACCCCAAGTTGTAGCTGAATTCATTTGCCTTACATCATGTGTTATGTCAGTGATTCTTCTGATCGTTTTTGTGTCTTGCGATCATACGCTCTGTGGTTGATTGATTTGTTAAGTAAAAGGTTATTTCTAGGTCAGTGTGGTGTGTCATGATATCGTTTTATCATGAAGAGGAATCAAGGAAAATAGCAATACACATTGGTCAGTTGAACAAACCAAAAAGGTCTCCGAAAGAATAGCTATAGAATATTCCCGAAAAGAAATTCCTTTGATACTTTATGTGTTGAGAAAAATGAAATATTACGCTATAGGGGAAAAAAGATAATAATATGATATATTAATTCAATTGAACAGTGGTGGCAGAGTGGTTATGGCCCCGACTTACGAGTTGTAGGTCGCGGGATCAAACCCAGCCAGGCGCGTTAATTTGTGTGATTTATTTAATCACCACTGCTCTTAAAACGGAAGGTTCCACGGTCACGATGTTTATCGTGAGGAAACCGGCATGTCCTGGAACCAAAAATTCGAAGACATGTGACTTTAACCAACCCGAACTGGGCCCGCGTGGTGGATTACGGCCCATTCCCTCTCCTAGAGAGGAGGTTTGAGTTCTAGCAGTGGGAACATTGAAAAGCTGATTATTATTCTATATCTTTTGAGCCATTGACACCATAAACCAATTGGAACCATCGGTCTTCATTCATCAGGAATACTTTTGTGAATTAATCATATCGCGGTTTAATTTGAAAGTGAGAAGACATGACTTAAAATCCCTCGTCTGGCAGTCAGTAGCCCAGACTGCTATGCCGGAGTTCGTGGATTAAAATTATTTGTGTGATGAGCACAATCATTTGTTCTGTCTGGGTGTAATTTATCTATAATATGTATGTATTTAGAAATATTTTATTGTTTATTAGTTGTCTAATTCTCATATCTCAAACTCTGCTTATTTTGGACTGGATGCAGTTGTAAAGTTATAAAAAAAAAATACTTTCTCAAAAATCCTATCTTATTTTTTTTTTTTTTCTAGCCCATACTGTCCCACTGCTGGGCAAAGGCCTCCCTCCACTCCTTCCAATGTTCCTTTCTTATAACTATGCAAAATTAATAAGGAAAGTTGTACAAATTCTTGCGAACCATTTTGATCCGCGGTCGCTAAGCCACATTTATTGGCCGATGACAACAGAATATGTCGAAAATGTTGCCCAAGATTTTTACTGCAGCCGAACTTAGGGCAAAAGCGGGGGTGGATTGACCGCAAGTATGAAGTAGTGCCTTTTGAAGGGTAGTTTAGAAGTTACTTCGCGCTAAATTAGAACTATACTTACCTTCTAAGAAACAATAAGTAATTATTGATTGACACGCATCAAAAGTTAAGTAGTTTCGGATCTAGATACATAGACTTGCTAAAATCATAATCCTTCTTTTTAACTACGCCATGGTCGAGTAAAATTTACCTTTAAACCTACTTATTATACAAATATACATATTATATCAAATAACTGATAAAAGTATAGTTATAAAATAAATTTAGAGTTATTTTTCTTGTAAATTCTACCAAAATATAATGCTCAGTTGACTGAGAATTCGGTGAACATACTTAACGGTTCAAATACCGTAATTAGAGACAAAATAGAAAGAAAATGAGAGAGCGAACTCTGGTGTTCGCTAGGGGTACAATAAATTTAAAAAATACATACCTACAGCCATCCTACAGCCGATTCATATAACTTCTTCCTATTTGAAGTCGGTTAAAAAGTTTTATCATCATCAACATTATCTTGCTCTTACTCCAACTTATTTCTGTTTACATTAATTGGTCAGATAAAACTGAAACACGCGTAGGAGAGGAGGAAACATACGCTTTTGAGGGTGAGTAACCCTTCCGGGTTCTGTATACGAAAAGGTCGAGGTATGCACTTGATGATTTCGATTAGACACGTTTGTGGCTTCAATAAAAGCTTTGTTTATATCATGGGGTAAGTAAAAGGGGTCTAATGGGGTTGAACCGGCATAGTTTGTGTAAATACAAGGACTTAAGTACCCTCTCCTACCAATTTGTGTTAAATAAATAATCTGTCGACTTCTGATCTTCATTTTAAAAGGTAATCTTTCCTTATGAATATAGGCGTGAAGCTCAGTCGTTGGCGATAAATTTAGTACTTATCAAGGTTTTTGAAGAGTTCGTGAAAGAGGTTCCTTTCAACCTTTTTCGTCGGCACTCAGACCGCTCGTCAGCAGATAGCTTAGGGTCTTTAACTCTGAGCTATTTCAAAGTCCATCACACACCAGCAGATACTAGATTTACTACCTAACTATTCATCTCCCAACCACAAACTTAATCAGCATACCCGATCCGAAATAAGCGATAACAACAAGGATTAAACACAGGTACCCCATCGGATTACAATAATTTACGACTCGTCCTACGACCCGTACCTCAGATAGTGAGGGGAAATAAATTATTCCAAACTCAAAGTTCGGATACTCTCGGCTATTATTTATTTAAGGCCGAACTGCGGGTAGTTCGCAACTTTCGTCACTTCCGCGCAGTTGAGAGGCACAGTTGTAATTTTCTTGTTGTGGCTTTTCTTATTTAGTTTGAAGTTGCGGATTTTGCTAGGAATACGATTGACTCGGTGTTGGGAGTTATTTCGTGACATAAATCTGGAGGCAAGCTTTTTATGTTTGTTTCAAATGAATTTCAGATTGTGGGTAGTTCGTATTTTCTTTTGATTAGGTTCTGAGACGGTTTTAAGGTTGTCTGGAGACAGGTTAAGTGCTTTTTAGTGTCGTGGTTTGAGTGATGAATTATTTATAACTGAATAAATTAAGTTATCTTTTTCTCTAGAGATCACAATGTTTGAAATTCTTTTAAGGTTGTGTCACATTAACTAACATTAAACGTAGTAAAACTAATTAGTCTAGCCAAAAATAATTAAGTTCTACTGCCTAAATCCATTAAAAATGTTCTTAGCACGTTCTTAGTTTCAGAGAAAAAAACAAAAAAGCTCCAAGTCTTTGTAATAAAACATTGCTTAAACTTAACAGTCATATACGTTCTTGTAATGAAAACAAACGTCTCAAAATGACAAAACAACACTTCCCCTCACGACAAAGAAACAAAATACTATACAAATATTTTGGCTCCCCGCTATCTCGAGTAGGCAGCCCTCACCTGGCGTCCCGATCAAAACGCCAGCGATTCGAGAATCAATCGAGAGAGAAAAAACCTCTCCGATAATATAATGGAATCGAATTATCACCGAGATGAAGACGAGACGGCAATAGGGCTGTCTAAACAGACGTATCCGTACTATCCTATTTTTATTCCATTCCGATTCGGATTAGTGGGATATTTTTTCAAATTGCGGATATACCGTGCGGTACTAGCGACGTAGGGTAGTGCTAACTTATTTAAACAGGGTTTTTTGTGGTTTCAGAAATACGACGCTATCTTTTTTATTTTCCTTGGTATTTTTAGGTGTATAAGATTAGGTTCACTACACACTAACTTACTAGGTACATTAAAAAAAGGGAATATTTGTCTCAAACTCAAAGAACGCGCGTTTGAAATGCGAAAATGAATTCAAATTCCATACTTTTTTCTGCAGGCAACCCTGCAAAAAAGGGGGGATGAGTAGACAGGATGAAATTCTGTAATTCCATTGTGTTCGATAACAATCGCGAGTATCGAATTGTGTGTTTGTTCACCCCCCCTTCCTCGGGATGCTGTAACGAAGATTGTTATGGCAACTTTTCTGACCAGCAACAGGTTCCGTAGATAATGTTATTAATTCTTATTGACTGTTATCTTGATCTGTTTGTTGGCTACGAGCCTGGGAGGTTGGGGTAGATGTGTCACTGTGCAGAGTTTATAGACAATGGAGTAGGATCCCTGGGACAGAAGTGTCAATGTGTGGAGTTTTTGTAGATTGTTTGGTAAGATCGTGTAGATAAAGTAATGTAGACGTTTTGTTTATGGATAATTATAATAATTCTTGTCGACTATAGTTCATTAAATTAATATAAAAGATGGATAAAGTACTTTTCATCTTATGCGAGTAGCTGGAATAGCTTTCAATTTACATATGCATTTTAAATATTTGTTTATATTCACATTATGAATTTAAATGATTAAAATTATGGTTTAAACTTTTAATAACTTTCCACGCAACATTTAATTGGATAACAGAAATATACGAATCGGAAACCAATGCGTTAACACGATTACAAATTTAATTATGCTACAAAATTGTAACTTTAAACTTTCAACATCACGTCATTAAACACTGTGTTCCACACGGTGTTTAATCTATATTTTTTATGAAACGCATTGATATCCTGTGAAAAGGCTGAGCGTATAATTTTACGTGTAGTAATTTATAATAACAAAATGTACAATTTTTTTTAAACTGTAGGGTCAAATGAAATTACCTAGCGCAACTTCGCGTAGGTGATGGGTATAGATATACTATGTCATAACGGCCGGTTGGATGTATATGTAGATACACGTATAAACATTGTTTCTGAGAGCCTAAGCGCTTTGAATTGACACAAACAGATACATAAATATACGTGACACGTATACCTACAAACACATCCAAGAATTTGGACACAGAAAAAGTATACTCGTACCAATCGAGGTTTACCTAACTTATATCAAAAAAGAAAACTGAACTTTTACTTCGACCTATCACCGCCGTCTATGGGGTTAACGGCTGTTATTAGTCTAGTAACCTTTTACCCTTCAATTTGACCCTATACAAGGTGTAAAGGACAGTCCTCTACAAACTTTAAGGGCTTGCTCAGTAGACGAAACTGAACAAACTTCCACAAAATTTTTTTTCAGGAAACGAAAAAAAACATCCGCCTCACCATAGAAAATTATGAACTTGATTGGACAGTTTGTATGGAGAGGCCGAATTTTTTTTTCGTTTCCTGAAAAAAAAATTTTGTGGAAGGTTGTTTAGTTTCGTCTACTGAGCAAGCCCTTAAAGTTTGTGGAGGGCTGTCCCTTACACCTTGTATAACTAAAAAAATGCAAAATAAAATTACGCGCCAAGCCGTAAAAGTGTGAACATATAAAAATTATAACATATAAAAATTATAACATATAAAAACGCACTTACCCCACTCAATGTTTTGATATTGTGCAAAGCGTCTTGGGCTTTCAACGCCGCTTTGCGAGTGAAAAACGTCACAAAACAGCACCCTGTAACAGAAGCGCACACGTACATAACATGACATACACACGACATACAGGGGGTTGCCTACGACACACCTTACTTCAGACAAACTACACATAAAAAAAAACACAACATGAAAAAGAAACAATGTTTTTAAAACTACGTAATACAATTAAACAAATTCGTTGATTACCTCAAACATAAATTATTTTGATGTTTAGTAAAATTTATTGTGACGACTATACTGCTAGTCTTTCTTGCTAGTTATATTTCTGGCCTGTTGGTCTAGTGGTTAGTGACCCTGACTGCTATACCGAAGGTCGTGGGTTCGATTCCCACCCAGGACAAATGTTTGTGTGATGAGCATGATCATTTGTTCTGTGTCTGGGTGTAATTTATCTATAATATGTATGTATTTAGAAATATATAAGTATGTTTATCAGTTGTCTAGTACTCATAACACAAGCTCTGCTTAGCTTGGGACTAGAGACCGCGTTGTGTGATAGTTGTGGAATATTATTATTACTATATTATTATTATTACTACTTTCAGTGTCGCGTGACGTGAAACCTAAATAAAGTTTGTTCAGAATCAGTAACTGAATGGATTCCAAAAGTTTTAACACCATGTTATATTTTTTCCCAAAAATATTTAAAAAGTTTACAAGTTGGACACCACTGACACTAAGTACAACACAGGTCACGGCAGGTCATAGCGGGCATGAGGCACCAGCAAACAGCTGAGTGTAAGTACAAAACCATCCCTCAGTCGCCTGAATGGCCCGGTGACTGTATTTATAGCTTTAGCTTACTTTGTAATTTTTCATGGTACAGTTATGAAATTTTGTACATAGATTTTTTACATAAAAATACTAGACATGTGTTTCGAGTTTCGCAAATACAAAAACTAATGTTGTATATATATTTTTTTATAATTGTAATATTTAAAAAGTTGAATTCGACAGTAAGTTAAATGCTTTCAATGGTTGCGATAACAATTTAACTTCCATAATAGAATAAAAATGTAATAGTAGCGTAATTGCCATGGAATAAAAGCGACGTATATTAACAATTAATAAAGCATACATTTGCACTTCCAATAAGTAGCATTATATTACCTATTATCATGAAGATTGAAGATTTTGTCTGAAATAAGGTGTGAGAAAAACAAACATTCTAAATCAGTAAAAGCTCTAGAACGCACAGAAATCACTCATCGCAAGCTAACAAACAAAACCTACATTATTAAAACAATGTACATAAACATATTCACAGCACATTTAAGTCACATTTTCTTTAATATTCTGTTTAACGGTTGATTTACAAAGCTTTTATTCAGACTGAGCGAATTGCTTTTAACATAAAAATATACAGGGTGTAAGGGATAGCCCTCCACAAACTTTAATGGCTTGCTCAGTAGACGAAACTGAACAACCTTTCACAAGATTTCAGGAAACGAAAAAAAAAATCAGCCTCACTATACTAAATTAAAAACTGGATTGGACATTTTGTATGGAGAGTATTTTTTCGTTTCCTGAAAAAAAATCTTGTGGAAGGTTATTCAGTTTTGTCTACTGAGTAAGCCGTTAAAGTTTGTGGAGCACCGTCCCTTGCACCCAGTATACATGAAACTTTAAAGGCAGGACGTTGTAGGTATAAAACCTGTCTAGCATATCTATATGTTCTTAATTCTGATTGATTTTTTGAATTTTTCATATTTTCTGTTCACGATATTTGGAATGTAAAATCTCTATTCACGTTAAGTATACTGATCTTATTGGTCACGAAGCATGGCAAAGCAGAGTGACATCGATAAATTCTTACTTTTGTAAATACACTGTAGATTAGATACATTAAAATCCTTAATTTAATTTTTCACCAAAAATGTTCAACAGTCTATCAGAATGCCATCAATCCATAATCTCACCTATCCCGAAGAAAACAACTCTCAAATTCAAACAAACAGCTAACACTAATAACTTTAACTTAACAAACGACACTGTGAGTGTATTTACTGCACAAATTCTAATTCTGCTGAATGATCGACAGGCTATTTTACATACGTCAGGTTAACACGAGGTTGGCGTGCCTTTGCTAACGAGTTCGCGTTATAAACTGTTAATTGTGACACGAACACTGTAAACATTTTAAAGACATACATACAAGGTGCAGTTTTAAAACTGCACAATATTTCAGGAGGTTGTAATAAAACTCATAAATAATCATGTAAAAATACGAAACCTGGTCAATAATCAGTAATACTTGTTATTTAATTTTTTAATTACACTAAACTAAATCGATTGATCGATAACCGCGGGGGCGTGGCTAGGGTGTGGCGTGCGGGATGATGATTGGATGATACATTATTTATGAAACTATCGTTGCGAGTTAGTGTGTGTGAAAACGCCCTTTATTGTTCCGTGTTTGTGTGTGTGAAAAAAAGCGCGGTTATAAAAAAAAAAAATTACCTACTTATTTTATTATTGATTCGGGTCGAGAATCACTAACATAATTACCTCCTGAAATATTTTGCAGCTTCAAAACGACACCTTGTATATGAAACACAGTTAAGAAAAGTCTGTTTTAATTCGAATAACGGTTATAAAAAAACTATATGGCCATTGAACCATTTGAATTTGGAAAAGCTTGGTCCTCGACTAAGCATTTACAAATTCAAGTAATAACAAATTCACATTATAGAATTTGTTATCATTTGAATTTGGAAAAATTTTGATTCGAAAATATAGACCAAAGTTAATGTTTCATAGAGTGCTAAAAAAAATTTGACAGCGTCGTGTGGTGTTGCCTTTATGTAAAAGTTGTTGAAGGTACAAAATTAATAAGCGAATTCATTTAAGTTTCATTATTGCAGTAACTTTTAAACGGAATTTCATTCTGATTGGAAAGTTACTTTTTAATTTATAGTGCTTTACTTATACGAGAGTAGTTCATTAATTTACATGTTTCATTAAATTTGTAAACTGACGTTGTTTCAGAAAAATATAAACGGGAGAGAATATTCGCTCACAAACAACATAAAATGCAACATTAATTACATAACGTCGTCAACAAAAAAAACATAGAAAACCATAATAAAAATAAAAAAATCCAACCGGCTGCTACTATGGAAACCTTGTCCGTGGATTCTAACAAAAGAAGACACAAGGTTCAAGTGAAAAGGGGGGTTTTTCACACAAAAGACTTTAATAATGGGACAAACAAAAATGTCAACATGTATTATAACATGCAGAGAGACCTGACCCTATTGTTGGTTAGCAAAACAATGATATGTGAAAACGGGACAAGCTTAAAACACATATTGGAGAGAGAATATTTTTTATTATTCGTTTTACATTTTCATGAGTGTATTTAGGGATGAAAGGTACTTAACGTTTTGAAATAATGTGATTTCATATTGCTTGAATAAATTTGATGTGTATGTGCCTGGATTATACAACTTTTTTCGGGATTAGGAGAAGCTTATGGGAAGCTGCGGAGATTGATTTGGTGTAATGTTTTGCCGGTGTACTTGCTGACGGAATTATTTTATTATTCAGTAAAATCGAGAGGAAAACTGTCTTAAATTCTCTTAGCATTATACATATTAGACTTGTTATTAAGGTTTAGGTAGGTAAGCTCATGTGGTTGCTGTTTACTTTGAGAGTTAGTAGTTTTTGTTTAGATGACCATCTGTACCGAGATTTTTTCGAGTCTCAGAAAACACTTTAAAACTTTTGTCCCATCTGTCATTTGTAGACCATTGACATTCGTTACAGATATTCGACAGGAAATCTAACACCAGCCTTACAAAGAAATACAAATATTATTTTTTCTGTCGTCTATTTTCCCTTTGCAAACTGAAGAGTGTCGACCAATCTCAGATTACATAATGAAGATAGACACTTGGAAAACTTGATAATTACGAAAGAACAAAGGAAAACTTTTGGACTTAAATACAGACAGTTTTAAACAAAAGTTTCGAATTTAAAATAGTTGAAATTTCGAAGTTTGAACTGATATTTTAAAATCGCTGAAGTTATTAAAACGATGGATCAAGATAATTTAATTTAGACGTAGTGAAAAATTATTCTTTTAGGACAAAACTATTTTTTTTTTCTAAATTATTTTATTCAGATTCCAAATAGAATAAAAAGAAACATAATAGAAAGATACCTAAGCTTTAGAGACTTCCCACCTATTATTTAAAGATATAAAATATTATTACATAAAAGTAAGCAAGTCCAACGTAAAATACAAACTATTCAAAGCAAATTAAAACCTCAAATATTAGAACACAGTTCTGTCTCAGAAAAGAGATAAAGTCGAATAAAAATACAGTCATGCTGCTTGGCACAAAGTTAACTTCAACAAACTGGCTTCGGGGTATGCAGAGAGAAATTAATTCATTATTTCAGTTCAGTTATATCCTCAAACATTTGACTCCGTCGAGTAACGTTTAATCTAAGCATAACTTCATCAATATTGAATATAGATGGTTCTATTAAACGGTCCGCCATTCCACAAGTTTCGATATCGCCGATACTAAAATTAACAATTTCTAATTTCGTTTTCATCATGCCTGAAATATCAGAATTTTGCTTATTGAATTTCAACCTATACATTGATCTTCAAAATCGTATCGTTCGTTTACTTTTGGTTTTACCCCAATTTGCGATGAGACCGAAATAGTTTTCATTTATTAATTTCTCTGAATTTCAGAATCAATCATTGTAAATTGTGTTAGATGTTTATCAAAACTTGAATTTGCTAGCTTGAGGTTTTATCGTCTGTAGATATTTAAAGTTCCAAAATATTGAATATAATATTCCTATTTTGGAAAAGGTGTAATTTAAAGATATTTGTTTAGTAATAAAGTCTGTTATTATTTGTGGTTCGTTTGGTTAATGTTAACCAGTAGTTCTACAATAACCCCCGGTTCTAATTTAAGATTTTCAGCTTGTAAACTTGTCAAAATCTTTTTGATGAAAACCTGTTGAAATTTGGCATTGCAGTAGAGTTTGTTTGAACCTCGATTACTCAATTCAGAAATCGGAGGTTTAGGTTAAAGGTCCACTTAACAAAGAGCTATTTGAACCATCTGGTCTCTGGACTTAGACTCAATCTACACAAGGAACATATAAACAAACCTTTGCTGGCTCCAGTGATCTTATCCCGCAGCACGTTGATCTGGTGAACCCTGCCGAACTCCTCGAACATCTGACGAAGGTCGTTCTCGTCCATACTCCGAGGCACCTGGCCCACGAACATCTGGAATTTGGAGTACGAAAAAATGAATTAGTACAGAAGCTTATAACTTTGTGATTGTTCATGATACATTTATAATGTTTTGTATATAGATCCTGACATAAATATACTAGACACTTGTTTAGGGTTTCACATATAATAAAACTAATGTTGTATATAGATTCAAACTTAATAAAAATGCTCTCCTATTAAATAATGCTTAATGCCTTGATCACACGTACCGAGTAAACGGGCGAGATAGTACTCTCGGCCGAGTACTCGGTACGTGTAAACACAGTGCCGAGTGCTCGGCCTACCATTTATCTTTACAACTTGCTTACATCACTGTCTCGGCCGAGAAACATTTTACTGTCTCGCCCTTTTACTCGGTACGTTTTTTTTTTTTTTTTATGGTGGGAATAAAATCATCCAATGACAACCCCCGCTCTTGGGCGGAGCGGGAGATAGTGTCAGACTCTTTCTAAAAGACCCACCCCGTTCCTTCTAGCCTTCATACCGGGGCTCGAGCGCCCTTTGATCAAGGCATTAGAGTTATGTAGTCCTTGTTGCAAATGATATATCAAATACATTAAGGTAATACCTGAAATAGATATCTGAAATATCCAATAAAGGTTAATATGTTCTTCGGGACAGTATTTCAAGTTCTGGTAATAATAAATTGGTTCGAATATTATAAACTAGTTCAATAATATATTAGCTTATTTGATTTAGGTATCGTCGTTCAACTTTGATTTGTAGTCTACCTATATTATTAAAACGTGACCGTTTTCAGATAAAATAAAATATGGTAGCTAGATGTAAAATAATACAATACTGTTTTATTCAGAGTGGCTCACATTCATTGTGTGACTGTACCAGACGAGACTTTAAGAACTTTATGTAGGTACTCGTAGCATGTAGTTTTTACTTTTATGGGGCATGCGGTGCTAACCTATAAGAAAGTGTAACACTAACCTAGATTATAAATATATTTTTTTTGTATATGTTCAGTGTATATAATAATAATAACATTCTACAACTATCACACAACGCCGTCTAGTCTCAAGCTAAGCAGAACTTGTGTTATGAGTACTAGACAACTGATAAACATACTTATAAATTTCTAAATACATACATATTTATAGATAAATTATATCCAGACACAGAACAAATGATCATGCTCATCAGATAAACATTTGTCCTGTATGGGAATCGAACCCACGACCTCCGGCATAGCAGTCAGGACTAACCACTAGACTAACAGGCCTGTCATATGATTGTAAGTTGGCAAATAAAAAAAAAACTTGGAGAAGTTCTTGACCGAAAAAAAATATGCTGTAGGTATTGCCCTAGGAAGCCAATAATCAATAATAATTTACTTCAAAAGGGCTACCTAAAAAGGTCTTAATTTAATAGAACTTTAGTAGATGTGCCCTGCTGTTACGCCCGCGTCCTTGTTTACTGATCTACACCTATTGGCCATAGCTTAATGTTATATTATGGCCTATAGTGACCTATAGTGCTCCATGCGCGCCTTAAAGATATGTCAGCAAAACAGTAAGGGCCCAGCAGGGCCGATGACCACTTAGGCCATAGGGAAATTCTGTCGGACACGCCCTCTGGTACCACTATAGAGTGGGAGAAGTCTTTACATGATTTCCCATCTCCCAAAAAAACAAAGTATGTCATAAATGTAACGGCAATCGTTCTTCACAATTTGGCCTTTTTCATCAAAACTCACTTTCAATGCGTTAACACTTTTTAACTTTCGAGATCAAGCTTATATATATATTGTAATAACAACATAAATTTCAAATTAACAGGGGCAATTAATAAGTCATGGTTGATGTACTCAGTGCATAAAAGCAATCATGAGAACCTAATTGGTAGGGAGGTGCTGCCACCTAGCGGCGCTTGTTGGCAACCACGCGGAACATTTTTAATTACGACGGGCGGGCGCATCACTTCATTTTCTTTGGAACGTAATGAATTAAATGCGACTGTCTGGAGTGCGTTTTGTTTGAACATGAAAAGGCTTTAATGCATTTGACGTTTTTGTGATGGTACTTATTGTTTTAACTTTACTATAGTTCTAGCTTTTGAGTTTCCTGAGTGACATAGGTTATATTTTTACAGAAAATATAACCTATGTTACTCAGGAATAAAGCAGCTGTCTATTGGCGAAAAAGTTTTAGCAATCGGACCAGTAGCCCGATTCACGTACTTAATGAAAACCGTAACGATATCGTAGCGATTTAGTCGTTTAGACCATTTCCGTATTCACATCCATCAATCGAGTTTGAACGACACCGATTTTAAAGTCGTTTGAAATTCGTCGATTTTAAAAAAATCTGTAGATATTATATTATCCTGGTAGAATACTTATTATAACTGGAAATAAGTCGATATAATATCGTGAATACCGCTTTTGGATAGGACTTCGATCGAACGACTATAAAACCTCAACGATATTTGGCTTGTTTGATTTTACGTGAATCAGGCTTCTGTACTTCCAGAGATTACCTCCTACAAACAAAAAAACAAAAATATTAAATATTACTACTATAGCTATGCTTATTAGCATTAATCAGCCTTTCAATGTTATCACTACTAGGACTTCGACTTTCTCTCCAGGAGAAGGAAAGGGCCGGAATCCACCGCTCGGGCCCGATGCGGGTTGATGGACGTCACATCTTCGAATTTTTGGTTCTAGGGCATGTCCGTTCTCTCAAGATGTTTTCTCTGGCTAAGACTAAGGTGTTATCTGATAATAAAAAAAAACTTTTTTTGCATAAACATAGCTTTTGACTGATAATAAATCGATTTATGAACTAAAGCACGCTAATTCTAATTCATTACATGCGCTGGCCAATTTTAATGTGTTAACTGTTAATCAAGTAAGTTTTCCACACTAATATAATAAACAGGCAAAGTTTGTTTTTTTTTTGTTTGTAGGAGGTAAAATCTCTGCAAGTACTGGTCCGATTGCTAAAAAAATATTATCAAATTGTAACGAGCGATAGGACTGCTACGTCGTTGCGTGTCGAAAGTTCGGTTCCCACTCGATACAAATATTTGTACGGCCTATGGTGTTTCGGGTCTGAATATCTTGTGTATGTGAGTTAACATAATAGGGTAGTGTCCAGGGTCAAAATAATTACATTTTATTTAGTCCGTGTTTTTTTTTTTTATTAGCCATTACTGTCCCACTGCTGGGCAAAGGCCTCCCCCAAGTCCTTACAGACATTCTTCTCTCGCGCCGTCTCTAACTAGTTCTCGTGATACGCGTCTAGATCATCTCGCCACCTCTTTCTAGGGCGACCTCGATGGCGCTTACCGTTTACAGGAATCCACTGGGTGGCGACACTTGCCCAGCGGTCACTGCTCATGCGGCTGACGTGGCCCGCCCAATCCCATTTAAGCTTGGCAGCCTTTTTGCCCACGTCTATTACGCCCGTTTTGGAGCGCAGCGTGTTATTCCGAACTCGGTCTGCTCTTTTTACACCCAGAATGCTGCGCTGCATTGCTCTTTGGCAAACCACAAGGCGAAACTTTTGCAATTCGGTGAGTGACCAGGTCTGAACACCGTAGGTTAGGATGGGCAGGATACACATGTCGATGAGTTTACGCTTCAGGGAGATCGACAAATCACCCTTCATTAGCGTCTTCATGGACCAGTAGCTTTTCCAGGCGTTCTGGATTCGTCGATCGATCTCTTTTTCCTGCCTGTTTTCGAAAGACACTAACTGGCCCAAGTAGATATACTCATCGACATAATGTATTTCCTGCGCATCTACCTCGACCCTACGTTTGATGCTGCTAGTCATCACTTTCGTTTTAGACCGATTCATTGCAAGTCCCACCCTGAGGCTAGCCGTGCTCAGTTCTTGAAGCATTGTTTGTAGTTCCTGAGCTGTGGGGGCAAGTCCGTATTTTAGATTATAAAAAAAATATTGGACACGTATTTTTTCTTTTTCGATTAAACAAAAAATAACAAAGATATAGCCCATTAAAGTTACGTGTGACGTCACTCCGTGCGAAAAAATGCAACACGGCGTAACGTCACACGTAACTTTAATGGGCTATATCTTTGTCATTTTTTTTGGTTTAATTTACAAATTAAAAAATACGTGTCCCTTATTTTTGAATAATCTAAAAGATGGACTAACTACATTTTTTACGGCAACTAGCCTATTATGTGAATGCATTTACTATACAAGAGTAATTCCTAATGTGAGGCAACATTTTCTTTTTTAAATCCCTTTAATAAAAAGTACTTTTAGTGATAAGTTTTATGATTTCATGAAAATATTCAATCGTCTTAATGTACCGTTCGAGTTCCCATGCGCGGTATACCTATCGTTATCACATGGCACCAAAGGTATGTGGGTTACCGAAAGAGGTCATTGACGTGCTCACGAAATGTTTAGATTCATTCTCAAGATTAGCTTATTTTTCATGGAAAATCTAAGTTTTTGTTTACATAAAGCATGTTTTTATCACACTAATATTATGAAGGTGAAAGTTTGTATTGATTAATGTTAGGGTAGAATGTGTGTACGTGTGATTTTTGGCCGTCACAATAGCTGAATGGATTTGGGTGTTTTCAAATGGATAAGCTATATCCTGGGATAGTTCAAGGGATAATATCAAAGTCAAAGTATTTTATTTGTAGATCCTGCGATAAGTTCGCAATTTTTGTAGGAAAGGGTTTTAATCTTTACTAATTAAAAAGTATTATATAATTATATTAATAGAGTCTGTATAAAAAGTCAATCGACTTTGGTAATTATCACGGTAAAATGAAATCTGATTTAGTCAACGCTGGTTCGGTATTTTTTCGATATTTTTTGTTCTCAATTTTATTTGTAATGAATAAACTTAAAAAAGACGACCGATGTTAAAAGTTCTTTTACCATTTGAATGAATAATTTTTTTTAAGTAACGTAGGTCTTAAAAATTTATTTACTATATTTATTTTCTTTCTACACGCGGACGAAGCCGCTGGCAGAAGCGAGTTGTTGCATATAGTTTTATTAAATGTAAAAATAAGTTTGTAAGTTTCCATTGTACAAACGTTTTGGACATCTTTTGTTATATTGTATAAGTGCTTGTGATTAAAACCTAGACCATGACGTTTAAAGTAAGATTGTTTTAATCTTGTTTCAAAGTGGGTAAGAGATGGCGCTAGACAACCTGTACAGCTCTGTCTGACTCACACTGAAACCAGATTAATCCTTTGAACGTCGTGGTAACCTCGTAAATCTACACTTACAACAAAGTATTTTTTTTGTATTTTTTTTTTGTTTGTAGGAGGTAATCTCTGGAAGTACTGGTTCGATTGCTAAAATTTTTTCACTAATAGAAATCTGCTTTAATCCTAAGTGACATAGACTACATTTTACGTACGCGGGCGGGCGAAGCCGCGCGCAAAAACTAGTAATTAATACATATTTATGTTCGTAAGTGTGCCAGTTAGTAGGAAACGTATGATTACCTTGATATAGTCGGGGTCCGGCATTTCAGGCTTCTCATCATTGTTGTTGTTGTTTATACTGGTGCTGTTGTTGTTGTTGATGTTCATGTTCATCCCACTGTAACAACGGGAAATGGCCGGTTAGATACGTTGATACTGTTTGGTGCTTGTTTGGTGATGTTTATTGTGATAAACGTTAGTAAGTAGTTCGTTGTATTAGAATAGTGGATATCAATTTAAGGGATTTGAATTATATCTGATATTTATCAGTGTCTGTTTCTAATAATAAACCTATACAATTGTAATAAAAAAAACATGTTTACAGTACCAAAATGTCTTGCAAGTTAAGATTTGAAAACCTTGGATTCAAAACGCTAAATGATAATGTTATCAGTGTTTCTAATTTTTCATACATTGGTAAACACGGAAACAATTTCAGTTGTCTCTGTATTAAATCTGAATATAATTAAGTATGGTTATATTTATGGTATTAAATTATTTCTTTAAAGTTCAATTTTAAGTAACATTATATAATAAATACATTCATGGGTCTCTGCCATATACTGTTCCTATATTATGTATATATTTATTTTACTTTTTGTTGGAAATTTTTATTTTAGGTTAGGTTAGTCAACCAAAATGTGTGTCATTATTATTTTTCAAATTTGAAAGTCATCAAGTAACAATTTATTGAGTTACGATAACCAAAAGAAACATGATTATAACAAGATAAGCAATAAGTTTCAGATCTTATCAATTCAATCTGATTATTTCACCATTATTACTTTTTTTTTCTTTAACTTACTACTAACACTCTTTTATAAAAAGACAAGAAAAAGAAAACAGAAAAATATCTAAACTATCAACATACAAATCATATAGCAAAATAATCTATACTGTATACATACACAGTTCTAGAAATGTTTCTTAATAACCCAATAATAGTATCAGACCAAAGAGAAAAAAACAAAAATATATGTCGTGTACAGGGTTCGAACCTGCGACCCTTCATCCAGAAAACCTAATGCACAATCAATGTGCAAATTTATGTAAACGCCAATGTCAATGATTTTTCATAACCTCATCAACATAGTTCCAAACGTGGTTACAAACATACAACTACTTTGCTAAAACATACTTTAGTTTATACAGACTAATAAGAGATAAAACTACTAAAACAACAAGTTACGAAAAGTATACTAACTAGGTATTCATACTTCTATTCAATTTGTCCACAAAACAGGATCACATGCAAAACCAATAACTTCTAGGTTACAAAATCTATACACATAATAAATCTGTCGAAGTTTTTAATAGTATACATGTAAAATATTCGAAATTGATGCAGATACATTAAAATTTTGTATAACTTGGTGTATTACTTAGGCTTTGTTTCATTGCAATTGGTTGACTATACCGAAAGATTTACTACATTCACTGATAGGAGGTACGAAATTTGTCGGGTCAGCTAGTCCAACCTGAGAAAATTAATATAATATATATATATTTTTTTTATTATTGATAGACTCGCGTTTGACCACCATCTCACCTCAAGCAATGATGTGGTCGAAGATGGAGCACGCTTGCCTAGAAGTAACCTATTCACTCTTGACTTAAAGACTCCTAAGTTGTAGCTATCAGGAAACACCTCGGACTCCGGCAGGGAATTCCACTCCTTGGTTGTAACGCACAATAAATGTGTTCCCAAAACTTGCTTTAAAGGATTTCGTTTCTTGCGCATTACACATACTGCAATCTCCAATCTCGATAGCAAGTGTAGTGATTACTGTTTATAACTTAGTTTCATTAAAACCACAGTTAAAAAGAGTAAAATAGGATTAAAAATGTAAATAGCATGAGGAGAAAACGAAGTAGTAGAAAATATAAGAAAAAAATCAATAAAGAAAAAGGTTATATATACCGAATGATTCTAGAATATGCATAGTACCATTCTTGCGTGTGTGCGACGCACTTGTCGGCACCGTTATCACTGATAAGGCCGAACATCGCTCGATTACACCGCCTTATCACTTATCACACTCGATCAACCAGCCACTCCGGGCAAACTAACGTTGTGACGCTATAGTTAGATTGTAGGTAAAACGGATCTAATATTTTTTAGAGTACCCTACGTTTTGATGATAATATTGATACAGAAGATTTTTGTAAGATATTATCTGTGGTTGCGTTGGAAGGCCTCCAACGAGGTGGACCGATGACCTCAGGGTCACGGGAATCCGATGGATGCGTGACGCACAGGACCGGTCGTTGTGGCGACGCTTGGGGGAGGCCTATGTCCAACAGTGGACGTCTTTCGGCTGATATGATGATGATGATGATTATCTGTAGTTAGCTCAGCCCCCCTAGCCAAGTTACAACCGTTGCGCTTGCGCCGAACGCTGAGTTGATCTTGTCGCCAATTCTTTTGTTCTGATCACGTGACTGAGCGTTGAGACGACGGCATTCCCGTACATTTGAAGCTTTCTACAAGCGTTAACTACTGCAGATTAGAAACTTGGCTAGGGGTACAGGATGATGACGTCGTTTGACGTTTCACGCTGTTCTATAAAAATAGCTTCGTATAGGCGTAACGCACACTATCTTTATTATCTTTTCCGTAAAACCATCGAATTATGAAGCTATTTTTATTTTATCAAAACATATACAATTTTTAATCAACAAATTAAAATTTTAATGTACTACGTGTAGAACTGTCAAATGGTACTTTTTTTGGCAAGATTTCACCCAGTGAAGTACAGTTGCTGTTTCAATTATTCTCAAATTGGTTCCTAGTAAAATTTGTGATGTAAAGTTGATGTGGTTTTGTATCTAAAGTCGTGTCTGCGCGCAACTTGCAAATATTGTGGAATCATTGAAATAGGTGCATGAATTTTGTTGTACTTTTGGCTACCTCAGCAAAGTTTGCTAAAGAAAGGCTGACTCGATACATTTACTGCCAAAAACTACAAAAACATTAGAATTTGTTGCACCCACAGCATTCTAATGGTAAACTAATTAATTATACATACAAAGATATGGCTTAAAGGACTTAGTATCCAAACTAAAAACATTAACAAGAATAAAGATGTACAATTTCGCAATAATTGGGATTATGCGCAGGGGGCATTTTTAATTCCTAATATAACATTTAGCATATAATTTGAGGTGATTTGTAATGATAAGAATAGCATAATCTGAATAGATAAAGCCCTCTTAAAATTAATAAAGAAAAAAATCTGTGTTTAGCTTTGTTTCATGTCTGGCAAGTATTTTTTTTTTTTGTTATTAATTATTTTAACTCGGTGTTGATTAATTTATCTTTTTTAGATCCTTCAATGAAATACATTTAATTTTGTCAAATTGATTTAATTTTGAATTATAAACAATCTAAAGTTGCCAGTTTCAAAAATATACGTAGACGAATACATGTTTTTTAACGTGGTAAATCATCAAATTGCTCCTCATGCCTGGATTCTTTTTTAAAAGATATAAACTAATGGTCGAATGTGATTCTACCTGATGTTAAGCAGTGATGCGATCGATGATGGTGAATCAAACTAGTTTTTAATAAAAACCTATTCGCTCTAACCTTGAAAACATCAATATGATTAAATAGAGTGTCCATGGAGTTTCTTGTTCTTCTCAGTTAAGATCTACGCTTTGGAACGTCCAATTTAGCTTCACTTTTTTGACTATCCGACATTTCTGATTCCTGAGTAACCTACAATCCTGGTAAGTATTTTCTTCCATGACTTTTAGCAGCATTTTTATTTACGTTTAAAAAAACACAAAAAAGTTACAAAAACTGTTTTAAAGAGATGGTACAATTTACCCAGTAATTACAAGTCTCCTTAAATACTTCCTACTTTGATTTTACACAACATAAGCTTAGCTTTGTTTGTATATGTAATCATTTATCAGTCATATTATCGATCGTTCTAAAAATGTAGGTTGATATGAGTACACAGTAACATAGGCAGGTATGTACATGTAGTATTCCTAATCTCACGTAATTTTTTCTATGACAAAATAAAGGGCGATAGGCGGCGGAGACCTCTCGCGCCGGACCTTGGTTCAGGCTATGGTCCGGAGCGAGGAGGAGTGGCAGGCGGGATTAAAACGATTAAAATTTAGCGGTGTATAGATTACCGATTCTCAAAAAAAAAACGGGTGTGTCAATTCTCCTATAGCCTAAAAAGTTATCACCCTCGCACGTAATCATATCGATCAGGGTAGAAAGAACCGAAGCAGCTGCTTTTTCTAATACAGAAATTTAACCTCATCCCCAAATATTTAACCCTTGTATCATTATCCCTGTTAGCCTCTAAGTTCGTTACCTATACCTTATCAAACCGTAATCTATCGATCGATGTTGATAAAAGGGTATTACTAGCAAAACGAGGGTTAGATTTATCGTTTCAATGTTTTATCATCTGCCTCCCTCCGTACTTATTGTATGAGTATAGTATACAGTTTTATCAATGCATTGTCCGTATGATATTAGTTAGCGCTAATGTTGGAACAAATTGTCCTCAAATAAAAGGTTTTGTTGAAAGGTGTAACCGAAATTAGCTATGGGTTAGTTCGATGACCTCATTTTTGAGGTTGGATTTTTTTGTGGTTGACAGGCTCACGTTTGACCACTATTACGCCTAATGGTAACGTCATGTTCCCCAGACAATCCATCATCTATTTTTCTATTTATTATATGCAATGTGTATCGAATTAGTACATAATAAAAAAAATAAGTACCTTATCAGAGTAAAAGTACAAGTAACTGAATTATAGCTTGCTGCAGAGCATCTATCCAGCAATTCGAAGTAAAATTTGAAAAAAATTTTACGTAGACACTTATTATGATGAGGTGTTTGGGGAGTATGACGTTGTTGATAAATCACCAGAAAACTATGGCATCTGATCAATGAATTTATTTTAATTGTATGTAATCGATTTTTCGAAACATTGGTTCCCTTGAACAGTGTATCATGATGACCAGAAAGTACTAATATGAATTTTCTATTTCACAATTATGTACTTTTCTAAGTCATCTAGGACATTACTGACACCCCATATCTCGGAAAGGAGGCCCCGGTCCAAGAGAACGTTGACAGTCGTTACAGGCAGTTCGATACCAGAAAATCAGACCATTAGTCTGTCACTGGAGTGTCGTGTTACCCAGTTAGTGGGTTGTGGAGATTAGTCACTCCATTTAAAAGACGGGTCTTCTGCCGCATCCAGCTAGACTGGAAACTGACCCCAAGCTAGCTGCGAAAAAGCTAGGGAGATGAAGACGGTTGCGTAGAATCATCTTCATGTAATTCACCTACTCAGTGAAGATTTAAGGCCGTTTTTTTGCCAAAATTAAAAAGTATGACAAATCATAACACTAATCTTCTAAAAATCTCCACTAACTATCACTGCCAACTACCCCTCAGAGACGTGAGTGATGTTCCAATACAGTGACAGTTGGCGTCACCAAACACATGGCTGTAGCACACAATATGTGACCAAGTTATTGTTATTCCGAGGACGTGAGTCATGGGTTCCGCACCCCATGCTATATGGTGAAGAGTGTGAGCACGTCTTACGGGAGACAGATTAGTGGCGAATATTACTTTTAACTAAGGGTCTAAAAAGTCATGTAAAGACATTTCATTTTTATTTATTTTTTTGTGGATAGATTCGCGTTTGACCGCTTTCTCACCTGATGGAAAGCGACGATGCGGTCGACGATGGAACGCGCTTACCTAGAAGAAACCTATTCAGTCTTGACTTTAAAGATTCCCGGGTTGTAGCCGGAAAAATCATTCATTTGATTGTCTTTTTTGCATAATCAAGGAATCACGGTAAACCGTAGTGGTATCGTGCAGTGGTGTCGATTACAATACATGCGCTTAACCTAGTATTGTAATCGACACCACTGAACAATACCAGTGTTTTTTTTTAGGTGGGATATCGCACCAGGGCGAAGCGAGAGGGTATGTCAAAATTCTATGTTCCTTCTGCTTTGCGTTTCAGGACCCTGGGTTTCCTTTCAGAAACGAACCCATGGTCCCGTTTTCTTGACATCTCTTTGAGTCGTGCGTGGAATATTACACGCCGTTGACAATTCGGGCTCGGTCCGGGTGGTTACCGGACGGCGGACACCACCGTAGCGAAGTTCCATATACGAGTAAATAGCTTTTTTTTCAATTGATACAAACTAGTGCTTGACTGCGATCCCACCTGATGGAAAACAGCGATGCAATCTTTGATGGTGAGGCGCACTAGTTTATTAAGAGCCTATTCACTCTAGCTTTGAAGACAGCAAAATTATAATCGGACGGGAAGACCGCAGCAGGCAAACTGTTGCAGTCCTTCGACGTACAATACAGGTAAAATAGTGGTCTAGCTGCAATCTAGGACACTTTTTTTGGCCTCGCTCGTTTTATGCATTTAGCCAGTGTCAAATTTAAAAAGAATTTAGTTTTTTTTTTGTTATACAGAATACTTTGTTATCCATTACAATGTTTTTGCAGTATTTGGCAACAAATGTATTGAGTCAGCCTTTTCATGAAGTGTCACTGCTAGTCAAAAGTACAATAAAATTCTCAGCTCTATTTTACTGAGAACGTGTCTATTTCAATAGTTGAGTATACTGTTCAATTGTGTAGACACAAGGAACGAAACTACACCAGTAAAATTGGTGTACTAAACTCGATGCCAACTAAGAAACAATATGCGAAAAATTAAAACCGGCTCAAAAATTTTCTTTTAGGCGGGATATCATCCAAAGAATTCTCTCGCTCTTAGGTAGAGCGGGAGGGCGTGTCAGATTTTTACTAACTAAAAACCCCTTCCCTTCAGAAGCGAACCCATGGCTATAGTGGTCTAGATTCGAGAGAAATCTCAACTTAGCCAATTTGCCAAAACCGCACCCAGGACAGAATATCCAGGCGCCGATTATTGAAGAAACCTGACCCCAAATAATGGAATCATGAGGGGGACAAAGAAGAAGAAGCGATCCCATGGCCCAAGTAGGCTTCGACCCTGCTGGGCCCCTACAGTAGGTACACTAAACTTAAATAGAAAAAGAATCCTTCAATTACTATCATCATCACCATCATCATATCAGTCGAAAAACGTCCACTGTTGGACACAGGCTTCCCTTAAGCGTCTGTCTGACCAGCTCCTAGAACATGAAGTTTAAAGTAAGATCGTTTTAATCTTGTTCCAGTGTGGGTAAGAGACAGAGCTATACGGGTTGTCTAGCGCCATCTCTTACCCACACTGAAACAAGATTAAAACAATCTTACTTTAAACATCATGGTAACCCTACAGGTCATCGGCCCACCTTGTAGGAGGGCTTCCAACGCTGCGTTTTCCGGTTGCTATATCTAGGGCATTACAACATACAAGTTAAAGACTAACTGCCAGCAAGCAGCCATCTAAGCAAATGCTTAGATAACAGTCTACCTATACGTTCGTATGTATGTTATTGTTTGTATGTGTGTGTGTCTGCTATCACGTATATCATTCACGAGTGATATCGTAATACGTATATGTAAAGCGACTGTTTAGATTTTTGATAAAATTGTTTTGTGTGACGTGTTCGCGTTCTTCCTATACGGTGTAAAGTATGAGTTAGTAAATCAATAGATCTGTTAATTTGTATAAAGGCTTTAGTAAATACTTTTGAAATTGAGAGTTGGAGGATAGATGTACTAAAACATAAATTAACGTTATGAGGTCTTATACTGTGAAGCAGTAATACTACCAAAAAAGATGTCCGCAACCGCGAATGGGACGAGAATTCTACGGTGGCCGGGGATCGCCCGCGCCTCCCCAACGTAGGCGTGGGCTTGCAGACGACGAGCATTGGTTAGCTCGCCGTCCGCTAAGGACTGAGCTTAAGTAATCAACGGCACATAGTGTTTCACGCACCACAAAGAGATATCAACAGACACCATAGGAGCTTAACTGGGCCGATGTCTGCCAGGGCCACAGGGAATTTGCGAGACAGAGAACGTGGTCCTAAAATGAAAAGGCAACTGAAGGACACAGGTGGGTTTTTATTCACTGAAAGTCTGACACGCTCTTTCGCTTCACCGCAGAGCGGCGGAAGTCATTTGATGATTTCTCAAAAAAGGGTTTTGTAAACTTAGATTCTCGGTTACTGAAAGAAACATATTTGCAAAGTCTTGCTTATGGGTTTTAACATGCATCAAAGCACGTGCAGAATTATCATTACGATGAAACAACAAAGACAGATAACAAATTAAGTGTTAACAGGGAGGCTGATATCATAAATGCCTGTGACTTAAAACGTTAACTGCTGAACAAGGTCTAATAAACCTCGTATGTCTCCCTTGTGATGCGACTAAGAAAAACAAATAGTCTTCTCTGCCGTGTGGAGGCCGTAACTTATATTTGGTTTAGTTTAGGACAAAAATGAATATATATCTAAAATGCCCTATTAAAATAGAATGCAGTGGTGTATCTACTTGAATACAAAAACTTAGTTACGGGGTCTAATAAACCCCTTACTGCCACAATGATAGTATTCTTACGAAGTCTTAAAAGCCCCGTACGAAAATAATACAAAAATGTGTGCTGCTGTCAACGTTTTAAATCGTTTGCTTGGTCCTAAAGCCAGCAATGAAGGGTCTAGTAATCCTAAGGATTCCTAAAACTACTAAGAGATATATCCACAAAGCTAACTCTAGCTTACGCGCCTAGAAATAACATAATATCGCTAAGCCTAAAAACGGGTAGCCGAAAGAATATTATTTGAACACTTACTTAACCTAAACCCAAGTCAATTGGGCAAAGAAAAGGTCGGGTAAGGAGAATGGTCTATTTTCGTACTCCGATGACGTCACATGTTGGGCCATTCTGTAATTTCTGTATTTCGTAAAACAATTTTGAAAGTACCTACTGTACAATTACTGCGTTACTAAAGATGTATAACTTTGTCATCATATATATCTACACTTATTAAAAATTAGACTTTCACTTCTATAATAAGCATATATTACTTTTAAGGCGCTGCGCAAACGGAGACACTTTTTGTTCCAGTTACCGGCAACGAACACTTTTTCATCGTCATATGTGTTAAGTGGAAGCAATTGGACACAAACAATTTTTGCGTCTGTGCAGGGAGTGGATAATTTCATACTGGTTCTATAGAAATCAAACATTTATCGGTAGATTGTATCTGACATAAGACACAAGTATCTACGTTTGCGCCCTGTCTAAATCCTCTACATGAATCACTCTATCTAAAAATACATTCAGCCGAACATAGAACCTCCTCCTTTCCGAAGTCGGTTAATTAGTAAAGACTGCATGATAAACTGTTTAGTGGGTTTTGTGTTTATGAAAAATTATACATAATCTCAATCAATCAATAAAAATACAACAAACTAATAAATACCAAAGAAAACAATAAATATGTTTCATCATCATCAACATCATTTCAGCCGATACACGTCCACTGTTGGACATAGGCCTCCCCCAAGCGTCGCCACATCGAACGTTCCTGTGCGTAAATATGTTTATCTGTTTATAAATAGTGGTTCCTACAGACAGAGGGTTTATTCTGAAAGCTGGTTTTTCGACAAAAACAAATATTAAGACAAACATACGTACAGAAGAATTATTAGAAAGAATTAAAAAAGAAAATCTTCCTTCCACATAGATACAAGTTTTCCATTAAAAAGCAGAATAACCCATACGAGTTTGAACAAGTTATAGATAACAATTTCGGGTAAAATTTTCAGCATAGTGACGTCATTGACATGAAATCATAGCTGATGACGTAAGTCCATGGCTTATGCCTCGGTAAACAGATATTCATTTGGGTTGATGGCTGACAGGCTAAGGCTGTGAACACATTAGGCGATTTCGATAATCTGGTTGCCATGAATAAGCCAATTTGAACCGTGTACACTATGTGACGAGGTATGTTAGATTATACCTGCCGTAGTTGGTCGGTGTGTACTAATTGGCCTAGCAGAATATTGTCTAACGATTTAAGCCTATACATAAGGTAAAGTAAGTGAATTAACAGGTATTTTAGAGAAAATGTGAAGCAAGAAGAAAAACAATCAGAACCAAATTTATTTGGAAGTTGCGCAGATTGTGTTGTCTATATCGGTTCATACTAACAATCGATGTGTGTGATTGGTAATATTATTTTTTTACTAATGGCATATATAATGGCGGATGGCCGTTGAGGCCGAAAGGTTCTGGAGTGGCGACCGCGTACCAGAAGACGCAGCGTCCTCCTATAAGGTGGACCGATGACCTGATGAAGGTCGCGGAAAACCGATGGATGCGAGACGCACAGGAACGTTCGTTGTGGCGACGCTTGGGGGAGGCCTATGACCAACAGTGGACGTATATCGGCTGAAATGATGATGAATGGCATATGAAAGTGTACTCTACACCTATAACAAAAACTTTTTTGTTAAATTGTCTGTCTATTAGTCTTGTCTCTCTGTTAGTCTGCCTTTGGGTTGGTCTTTTTGTCTGTTGGTATGTCTGTCTATTTGTTGGCCTGTCTGCTTGTGTGTCTGTTGGTATATCTTTTTCTGTTTTCCTGTAAACCTCCAAAACGGCTGGACCGATTTAGACGGTACTTTCACTGGTAGGTAACTAATGTTATAAGGAGTAACTATAAAGGCTTTAATTACCGAAAACAAATTAGTGTTTTGCGCAAAAAAGCAGTCTTGAAATTGTGACTAAATAGCATTGTGCTATTTGACTTGTCTGAGACTGGCCTCATTTATTTAACACCCGTAAGTTACGGGTGTTAAATAAATGAGATCTAAAAAAATCATGAAATCTACTAAGCGTGACTTTGTCGATTGACTCAATGCCATTGATAAACTTGTGTAATTCATTCAACAAATTAACGCTGATGAAATTCTTTTCAATCATTTTTTACAAATTCGTTACAACAAAATTCTAAAAGCCAACTTCAACTAAATAAACTGCAATATGTAAAGGCCAAATATGTTCTCACATAATAGTAGCGACGAAAAATGTGTAACAGATATATTTGTAATACCTACATAACATGATTGAAAAGAGTGTCCATAGAGTTTTTTTTGCACATTCTTCTCCATAGAGATCTACGCTTTGAAATGTGCAATTGGCATAATTCTCTTGATCGACTTTTTGAAACTTCAAAAAAAATGTGTAAATGGTTTATCTACACTAATATTATAAAGAGGGAAAACTTGTATTTTTGTGTGTATGTTTGTAATTAATAAACTCAAACAAGCTTTTAATGAAAATATTTTTTTCATAGCAAGCTTTTATAGCTCGGTTATAAAATAATTAATACTCCTCAAGACGAATCATACGAGCCCAAACTCGATGGGGTTGTGCCGTTTAACTACCAAGTTCCCAAAGCCACCTTCCGGTTCCATCATCAGGTCAGCTCCTTGTCACAATAATTTTGCATTGTCATATGATTTACACGTGCTTGCAAAATTTCACCTCAATCGGTAACCGGAAAGTGGGTCAAATTTAATTTACAAGATTTGATGACAGACAAACATCGGGACAAGTGAAACTAAATAAAAAAAAACTTGTAAAATTACTGTGCGATTTCAAAAATTCTTTTACCATTGGAAAGCTACATTCACCCTGAGTAATATAGGCTATATTTATTACACGCGCGAAGCCGGCACGGGCCGATAGTTTGAAAAAAAATGCTTTGAATCTATGGTTCCTACAGGATTAACAATTGTCAACAAAGACTTACTACTGACTCATTAGCAATGAGGTAATGAATGGACGTGATAATAAGCAACCAACGTACAGAGCGATGAATGAAAATGTATGAAAGAGGGAAAAACTGATTCATCTGCTTCAAAATGGCGGCTGAAACTCTTTTAAGAAGTAATGAACGGCTTAACGTTTTAACCATCTACGTTGGATATATCCAACAAACATCATTATATCGTCACTAGCACACGTTTTATTGGTGCCCATGTGAAATAGAAACTTTTGAATTTTGAACACTCTTGCATTTATTTCGCTAGGGTCGGACGTCGAGCAATGGGTAGCTCGCCGTCTGGCCGTCCGGTAATTAACTAGACCGAGCCCAGTCATCAACAGAGATGTTTGCAAGGAGCTAGGACCACGGGGAATTTTGAAGAGGAAACCCGCAGCTGTAAGATCTTTAAAAAAAAAGCCACAGGCAAATACTCCATCTCGTCAACTCTTCTGTCACCTATGGGGATAGAAGAGCAAAATGAAGTGGAGTAACCAGTCGCAAGCACGCGACCCTGGCGAGTAGAACACGAAATACTCATCGGACCAATCCGCGTTAAAGAAACTAGACATAGAAATAAAAAAAAAAATAAAAAAAAAATAAAAAAAAAGACATGTAGTGATAATTTATTAACAACTGCAATTTTATCTAATTGTGTCATCAGTGTTATCTTGGTACCAACCAATCTGATTAACCATAATTCTACATAAATGATAAAACGTCTTTGGAACTGATGCTGCGTATGTTATTACTATTGGACAACAAGATATAATAGGGATCCATATACTAATATTATAAATGGGAAAGTGTGTGTGTGTGTGTCTGTTTGTCCGTCTTTCACGGCAAAACGGAGCGACGAATTGCCGTGATTTTTTAAGTGGAGATAGTTGAAGGGATGGAGAGTGACATAGGCTAATGTCATTAGACGATTTTCTCACTAAAAAAAAAAAAAACGCCAGCGAAGCCGCGTGCAAGAGGTAGTACATAATACTTTATCACCATCATCAATATATAAAAGGAGAAACTAATTAGTATACCAACGCACAGCTGAAATAACTGACAATAGGAATATGTTTGGTACATGTTTGCCTTATAAGACTGAAACAAGGATTTAAAAAAATTCACCTCCTATTGGAATGAAATGGAGGGCCAAAGTTTGTATGGAGAACTACTTAACCTTCTTTTTCGACACACTTGCTCAGAAAGTGACTATAATTGCACTACACTTAAGTATATAATGTAGCTTGTAACCAAACTGTGACTTTTTGATTACCATTATGCTCAAGTGTGATAATGTAGTGATAACCTTTTTTGTTAAACCTCTGTTCTCAAATCAAACACTGAACTCGAAAAAAAAAATACATTAGGTATTGCGTTCAATAGTACAAATTAGTGTCTTGCTTGTTTATTTTATGCTAATTTGTATTTAAATAAACTATTTTAACTTTTACATGTTTAATAAATAAAACCTTTCATAAAATAAAAATAATAATATTTTTTCTGTATAGATAAGCAACCTCATTCTTATTTTTATTCAAACAGCTGCAGCCTAGCTAGAGTATAGCTAGTCTATGGCCGCCATTTTGGATGCGCGCGCATAAAAAGAAAGAAAAATTTTTTGCCACTATACTACAAAAAAAAGTTTTGCTGATACAAGCAATAATTAATTAATTTGTAAACATTTTCTTCTCAAGTGTGTCGAAAAACGTCGTATGATACACGTGAATATTGGCGATTACCGTCCTCGGCTCTCTAAATACCGCCTCAGCGGTAATCACCAACATTATACACTTGTATCATAATGTACTATTACGTGAGTGAAGCCAGTAGCAGAAGCTAGTCATTTCATACAGGCCTATCATGTCGTCACAACAAACCGGTCCAGTGCATCGACTTATATTCTAGTGATAGACAAGCCCTTTCATGGAAATTATTTGTCAAAATACTGATAAGTTAAAACAAATGTTCGCTGTAGCGCTACATTGGCAATACATCGTCTAACAGAACTATTAAAACATGCAGCGCTAAGGTAGCTTTTAGAAGATACTTTTTTCGCGACCCAAATTTCTCAAGTGCCATAAATTTTAGTGCACATACGCATTTCGTTCAACATCGTTTCGTCCAACATAGTGTAATGTTCAAGGTGTACAGACGACATTAGACCTGAGTCGACTGAAGTTAATTTTCGGAACGCCTAATCTATTAGTAGTACATATATATCGATGGTGCAGTGCGTCTCGCATCCATCAGATTCCCGCAACCCTCACTAGGTTATCGGCTCCACCTTGTGATCTAGAATGCGAACGTTTCACGAACATTTGTAAAGATCTGAATCTCAAATTACCCGAATATCAGACAGCTCAGTTTAATTTTGGCAACAACTCACTCAAAATGAAAACTAAAATAGTAATAAAACTTATCGTGTATCCAAAGATCCGACGATTCATCAAATCTGTCGAAATGCTTGCCAAAATCTAACTGAGGGAGCAAAGTTTGAAATCTGTAATACATGGCAACATCAAACTTTCTTGCTAGGTGAGCAATATAAATGAGAAATTCTAACATTTCGGTAAAGTGTGATGGATTAATTGGAGCATTGATAGAAGTAAATCGATCGGAAGGTAGATTAATGAACGTAAACTTAAACAATAACAAAAGTAATGAATAAATATTATAGCTGTAGGCTGGAGAACCGTTGTCTTAACTTGGAGAAGAATGATGTTTTCTGCAATGGTGTAAATGCAAAAGAAACAAATCTTGAATGAAGTCCTAAAAAAATCTTCTGCAATGCCATTTATTCTACAAATATAATAAATGCGAAAGTTTGTATGTTTGGATTTATGGGTTTGTTACCCTTTCACGCAAATACTACTGAATGACTTTCGATGAAACTTGGTACAAAGGTAGACCATTCCTAGAATAGCACATAGAATACTTATTTTCCCGGGAGTATGTTGCTTTGGAAGTATTTTTTACTATCATGCGAGTGAAGCCGCTAGCAGTAGCTTATTACGTGTATAATATTAAACAGAAATGTAAAATAAACAACTCCTGAAGCAGAAACAAGATACATGCAGCAAGAATGAACAGTATCTAACTGAAATTTAGTAGGCTTTACTGTGGTAATTATATGTAATCAAAATGACAATTAATATTACATAAATAGTCTATCAAGATTTAAAAACCACGTGTTTCAATCATGGTTACAAAATTTGATCTTATTTATAACAATACTGGTTTCTGAAGAGACCTAGCATTACTCTACATCTTTCGGCATACCAAAAACCATGTTTTGTAATGATTCCAAAAATTTTGATTTCACTCAAAAACAGCTGTTGTCAACGAAAACCAGGAAAAAACAATAGTGATAAAAATGACAAGCACAAAATGAAGAATAAGTGCAAAATCAAAAAAGGCCACAGGGTGACGAATGATGAAATGTAGTGATGGTATGAGGCGCGCTTGAAGAAACAATACAGCACATCCAAATACCCATATAAAGTTACCTGATAACTATTCTAACACAGGTTCACAAACAGATGTTAGACTCACATTTGATCAAAGAGACGTACTTATATTAATTGAAGTAATAATGGCTGGAGATAAGAAAGGCTTAAAACCTAACTGCTAAGGATTGGACGACCATAGTATTGCAGAAAACAACGTACTTTACCTTATCTTTGAAGTGTATTGTCTTATAGCATTGAAAGGAATATTACAACGACTGATATCAACACGTTATGATGTTGTGCCACTAACGCTATTGTTGCAGTGTTATTAGTAGTTCATGTAAGAAAATATGAAAATTATTTTCATAAAAATTTGAATGTTCATATGCTTCCACTGCAATGTATCATTTACCTTGTCTCCCTCATTGAAATAAAACGAGATAGCAGTATTTGGCATAGGCTGTTCAAAATCAAATGTTTGTAGTTATATGTCTAATCGTATCCATGCATTAGTTACTTTGACATTCCCATCCTAAATACATCACTGCACATCCTGGAAAACACATAAATGAAGTCTCTATCTACACTGTTCTATATTGCACAAGACTTGAGAATTTAAAAACGACACTTACTTCGGTTTGCTGTAGGGCGACGATGGTGACGTTTTGTGGTTCTTGTTCGGCTGCGTGGGTCTGTTCGCATTTGTGTCTAGGCCGCCGCCCGGAGATATTTTGCCGGCGAGTGCGTTCAGTGTATGTAACATGGCGGGCGGCGGCCGCTTAAATCCAAGCGACCTGGTCACACTGATGAGTCGACCACGTTTGTCGAAGCGGTGCTGCTTGGGAGCCACGGCGCCTTATCTCCTGATAAGAGGCGCGGGGGCACAGACGCCCCCCGCCTCATCTCCACCTGACAGGCTCACGAACACACACACTCACGCGACACGGTAATGTTTGCACTTACTAGTCGATATGGGTCAGCGTCCTGTCCGAACTATACATCGTTCTGGCATTTTTTCATTACTATTTTAAGTTTTTTTTTGCACTGGTTTTTGTATTTTACACACGTTTCACTTGGTTTTCGTATTCACTTGGCTGTTGGATTTTAAAATGAATTTGAGTACGGTTGTTGCGATGTTTTGTTGCTGCAATATCGATGGTTTGTGTTGTCTAAGAATTTCATAAGTTAAGTTAGGATGAAGAACCATGAGGGTGGATTATATAGAAGGATAGTATGTTCTTGCGTCAGATAGAGAACGAGAGACTTTGTCTACCACTTTCATTGAATTCTCACGTTTTTTTATGTTCTCGTATACAATATTTACAGAATTCATATCGTGTCAACGCCCTATATAAAAGTCAGATTTCATTCGAAACAATATCTAACTCAACGTCGCGGATTACCAAAAAAATATGGTTTCCAAGGTGTCAGATTTACAAACGCCTGAACAAAAACGCAAAGCAAAGAGAAATATATCCGCGCGTCGTCGTAATGAAATATGTGACCGCAGGCGGTTTGAGAAAAGGCTTTTTTATTATTTTTTATATGATAAATTCAAAGAAAATGAAAATGTAATCAAGTAAGCTTTAGCTTTAACATGTTATTTTCCTTTTGTTATGGTTACAAAAGGTTAATGCGTATCAAACATAATAAAAAGTAATTCTTGATAGCAGTCTTTCGTTGAAAATGAATTTAATGATTCAAGATGTTGTAAATAAATGTAGATGTAGTATATTTTGGCAGAAATAGTTAGCTAAAAAGGTCCCCTATACGTGTCCTTTTTTGTGGGTAAAAATCATCCAGATGACATCTCCCGCTCTTGGGCGGAGCGGAAGATAGTGTCACTCTTACTAACTAAACCCAGTATGCTTCGACCCGGCTGGGCCCATGCTGTTGCTGATAATTCCTTGAGGCGCGCGGGAACAGCGCCGTCGACGACTTGGGCTCGGTCCGGACAGTAACCGGACGGTCGGACAGCGAGTTACTCATTGCTCGCCGTCCGCAAGCCTGCGCCTACGGTGGCCAGAAATCGGGGTCGGCCTCCTCCTTTGTTAGTATTACTGCTTTGCAGAAGGAGGCGACCACTTGCCACTTCTCCTCGCTCCGGACCATGGCCTGTACCAAGGCCCGGCGTCCATACATGCCCTATCTTTTTCCGTTGTCTTCTCTGGCCATTTTGCAATAAACGTGTTGCGACATCTATGTTACTACATAAGCACTAAATTAGTAAAACACTGCATCGCACTCTCAAGAGCTCTCCGCGTGATTAGAACAAAACAACATTCCGAAATATCGAAATAACGGGCAGTTGCCCGGACCCGACACGTCCTGCGTCTGGTTGGAAGATTCTCCGTTTTCTACGTAGTTTTGTGAGACTTTACACCCTGTTACATGAGTACCTCTAAAACGCATAAGACCACTACATCTTCCTAGACCTTAAAATCGAAGCCTCAGGGAAGGCCAAGGATAGGTAAGACTACAGAATCCTCGACCTCTCCAGCTAACATAAACCACCATCTAACCTCTAAAAACAAGAGCCTACAAAATCAAGACGTCTCTATCTTTATAGTATATTTGTTGAGAACACAAACATGTCAATTCTAACGACCCCCCCGGGGCGAGCCTGGGTCGGCGATGACCCGCTACGCAAAATTGAGACACCGATATACCTACACTGTGTCAACTAATTAACTGTTAGGGTAGACGCTCACTTGGTTGCTAGACTGTGGTTGTGATAACATTGCGGGTCTTAGTAACAGTTAGGTACTTGTTGAATTACGGGTTGATTTTGTTTTTGATGCTAAATCTTGGTACCTGAAGTACCTAAAGATGAAAAGACTCCAATCGCCACTAGCAAAAATTTTCTTGTTTTAGAGTAGGTAAGCGGCACACTCGGAGTGTATCAAGGTACTCGTATTGCTGGCCAGCGTAGAATGAACTTTATTAGAATGTCAATAGGTTATAGTTTGTATTGCTCTGGTGATGAGGTACTTTGCCGGACATGTTTAGGTTATCTTAAACAATTACGCAGTTTACAAAATTCAAAATATTAGATTTTAAAGGTTTACTGTTCTGGTCGGTATGTATTTTGAAGACAAATGAGTCAAAAAGTAAGCGAATTTTGTAATCAAACTGTAAAGTTTGGCCAGGAAATTATGAACAAAAAGCACAAAATCTGTTAGAGAAAAAATAAAAAAAGTAATAATTATAGGATTTTAAAGAAATACTCAACAAAACAGTTTGAAAGTAACTACGAGTATAGTTCTTTACTAGATTTACAAATGATGTATTTTTAGGATTTACAAATTAATAAATTAACGTTGCGAGGTTTCATAAACTTCCCAGGATTGCAAGTTGTTCAAAAGTGTTACTGTAGCTCTTGCAGAGTGCAACTGAAGGAATACTGTGAGTTTTAGTCAATAATAGTTATGCTTGACACTGCTCCACTCAGAGCGGGACGAGTTGCCTACTCTGTCTACGGACACGAAGCTTCATACACGTGTAGCGGCAACGTCTTTTTTTTATGGTGGGAAAAAATCATCCAATGACATCCCCCGCTCTTGGGCGGAGCGGGAGATAGTGTCAGACTCTTACTGACTAAAAGACCTACCCTGTTCCTTCTAGCCTTCATACCGGGGCTCGAGCTCCCTTTCGGAAAACCCTGGCCCCAGTAGGCCCCTGCTGTTGCTGACAACTCCTTGAGGCGCGGGAACAGTGCGCGCCGTCGACGACTTGGGCTTGGTCCGGACAGTTACCGAACGGCCGGACAGCGAGCTACCCATTGCTCACTGTCCGCAAGCCTGCGCTTACGGTGACCAGCGGCAACGTCTTGCCATCGCGTCGTTGTTGTATCATCAACAGAGTTTAATAATTTTGTACGTTGTTTTTAATTGACATAGACTAGTGCTTGACTGCGATCCCACCTGATGGTAAGTAATTATGCAATCGTCGATGGCGAGGCGCACTACTTTAATAAGAGCCTATTCACTCTAGCCTTGAAGATACCTAAATTATAATCGGATGTAAGCTGTAATAGGCGTAAACCAAGCGTATAATGGACGAATACGCGTCCTTAAACAGTAGGCTTAATACGATTACGACGATCTCAAAAAAAAACACCAGTGTTAAACAATCCTAAAGAAAACGCAATCAGTATAAACTTATCGAACGCCATGCAAAATTAAATCAACCCATTTGCAAGCATCGGGCGTAAGCACACGTCGCGGTTTGCGGAAAAACCCGGCTTTTGCGGGTAACGTCGCCCAAATAAAATTAACTGGAATCACAAATTGCCGTGCGTGAGATCCAATTTGGGTTAAAACGTTGTCCATCTGTCTAAATTAGGCTTAATTACTGGGCATTGGTATTATGATCGGGATTCGGTGCGGAAGTTGCAGGCAATTTGTAAAGGGGTATGTTGGACATGGTGGATGTTGATTTTCATTGAGGAGAGGGGAGGAAAGAATAATGGGGGGTCGTAATCATGTTAAAGGGAATTTGGTAACAGAAAACGTAAAAAGAAACACATATAGTCGTAGACGCAGCGTTGGAAGGTGGACCGATGACCTCGTGAGGGTCGCGGAAATCCGATGGATGTGAGACGCACAGGACCATTATGGCAACACTTATGGGAGGCCTATGTCCAAAAGTGGACGTCTTCGGCTGAAGTGATGATGATGAAGATGAATTTGGGGGATGAACTGCTCGCGTCCGTAGGATTTACTTATTTCTGACCACCCTACACGTGTCCCCTGGGTAGTGCTAAACGAGCAGTAAATGCGGTGGTAGGCCATAGCATCGGCTGCCGGCTTAAAAGTTACCACCCACCAGGCAAAGCCATGCCGCCAAGCGATTTGTCGTGTTTCGGCGTGATGACTGGTGAAGCCGTATGGTGGAAGATGGGTCTGAGCAGTTGTGTTGCGTTGTATAACGGGTGTGATGCGCCAGCTCTTGTTGTGTCGGATGTTTGATCGCGGAGGGTAGCGGGATCCGAAGCACGGTTCTCCGCTGGCCGACCGTAGATAGTTGGGGGCCCAAGTAGTGTGCCAGCCACACATGAAAGGCTGCCCCGCCATCTGCGAAAAATCCCAGGGTGGCCCCATCGTGCCGGTTGGCGACCGGGCGAGAGGACCCGATGGCGATCCCTGGGGGGGTTCGGGCGTCCCCGCAGTCTCCAGATCAAACCTCCAATGGCCCAGCAACTCTGGTCGTGTTGCTGGTTTTGCATCGCATCACCTCGCTCAACTGCCATTTTCCACCTAGTCTATTCACTCATAAAACCAACATGAAAGGTACTAAAAAGAAAAGTAAGTGTGTACAGCGGATGCACGTCCTCTTATTCCAAGTGCACCTCTCGAACATCCGAGGACTGCACTCCAATCTCATTGCGGTCCACCACCATCTTGAGACTGAGAAGCCCCACTTGCTTTTCTTGACGGAGACGCAGATCAGATGTCCGTTACATGCGGCGTATCTCGACTACCCGGGATACTCCTTGGAGCATCATTTCCTGCAGCGTGCCGGGGTCTGTGTGTACGTCCGCAATGACATCTGCTGCCAGCGTCTCTGTCACCTTGAGGACCCTAATTTCTCGACGTTGTGGTTGCTGGTGGACACCGGTGTGGACAAAATTGTCTATATCTGTGTCTACCGATCGCACAGCGGTGTCCAGGAGACGACTCAATTGTTTGGCCACCTCAGTGAGGCCGCCGATAAGGCTCTACATCGGTACCCCGATGCGCAGTTTGTCGCTCTGGGGGATTTTAACGCCTGTCACCAAGACTGGCTTTTCCCGTACCAGAAGACCGACCACGCTGGGAGAGAAGCGCGAAACTTTGCGTTATCTATGGGCCTCTCCCAGATGGTAAAGCAAGCGACTAGGGTGCCTGATGTGGTGAGTCATACTGCCAATTGTCTGGACCTTCTGCTGACCACCGATCAGGACAGATGTATCGTAACAGTTTCCTCACCACTTGGAACTTCAGATCACTGTCTGGTGAAGTCTGTATCGTCCTTCTCCCCACCTGACTGCGACTCACGCGGTGAACGGCGAATGTGGCGTTACAGGTCAGCAGATTGGGATGAGATGCGGCATTTCTTTGCGTCTTATCCTTGGCAGCAGGTCTGCTTCTCTTCCGAGAATCCGTCGAGTTGTGCAGACGCTATATCCGATGTGATACGTCAAGCTATGGAGTATTTCATCCCTTATCGTGACGTACCCACCGGTGGCTCAGCTCGCCCATGGTTCAATGCCGATTGCGTTGAAGCTGAACAGCGTAAGCATTCGGCGTATCTTGCCTGGGTTGAGGCTCGTGACTGCAAAGCTCCGGATCTGAGCTCAAAGAAGAGAATCTTCAACCTTGCTGCTAAGTCCTACAAGAAGGCATTAAGGAAGGCTCGCTTCGACCGCATCACCCATTTTGGCACAAAACTCTCTGCTCAGCCGTCCGGCAGCAGAGCGTTCTGGTCCCTCGCCAAGTCGGTCGAAGCGAACTTCTGTCGGCCCTCACTGCCTCCGCTGGCTAAACCTGATGGAACACTGGCTCATACGGCGAGAGAGAAAGCAGATCTCTTTGCATCTCTCTTCGCCCATAATTCTCGTCTTGATACTGGCAGTGCTACTCCACCGACTCTACCTCACTGCGACACTTCGATGCCCGATGTTCGCATAAGGAACAAAGAAGTTCTGAGAGCACTGTGTCGTCTAGACGTGAACAAAGCTAGTGGACCAGATGGTATACCTGCCATTGTTCTCAAGGCTTGTGCGCCTGAGTTGTCTCCTGTATTGACACGCTTGTATCGCCTCTCATTTAGGACTGGTATAGTGCCCAAGTCCTGGAAGCTTGCCAACGTGCAACCCGTGCCCAAAAAGGGCAGTCGTGCCGATCCTGGCAACTATCGGCCGATTTCAATAACCTCCATACTATGTAAGATTATGGAGCGTGTGTTGAACTCGCGCCTCATGGCATACCTGGAAGGTAACGATCTCCTCAGTGACCGACAGTACGGATTTCGTCGCAATCGGTCTACTGGGGACCTACTAGTGTATGCCACCCACTTGTGGGGCGAGACCCTCGAGAGGAATGGGGAAGCGATTGCCGTTTCCTTAGACGTCTCGAAGGCCTTCGACAGGGTATGGCACGCTAGCCTTTTGAGTAAGCTTCCAGCGTACGGCATTTCCCCTGGTCTGATTAACTGGGTAAAAGACTTCCTGAGTGAACGGTCTCTCCGAGTTGTTGTCGATGGATGCTCATCGGAACCCATGACGACTAATGCCGGGGTTCCTCAGGGGTCTGTTCTCTCTGCAACTCTATTCCTACTGCATATCAACGATCTGCTGATGCCCGGTATCTATGGGTATGCAGATGATAGCACAGTTGTAGAGAGATACCTGCCTAGTGCTCGGGCTAGTAAGGAGCTAATCCGATCCGAAAGAGAGGCTATGGTAGAGCGTACAAATATCTCACTTCAGGCAGTCTCCAAGTGGGGTAAAGCCAATTTGGTGGGATTTAACGCCTCCAAAACGCAAGCGTGTCTGTTCACCGCTAAAAGGAGCCCGTTCACCTTGGCTCCTACTTTTCAGAATTTATCCCTGGAGTACACCGACCGCCTTCAGCTCTTGGGGGTTGAAATTCCCTCGGACCTTAACTTTGGGCGGTTCATTGAGTCCAAAGCCAAGGTAGCTGCTAGGAAACTAGGCGTTCTTGCAAAGGTCCGGCGGTACTTCACACCGGGACAGCTTCTAATGCTATACAAAGCACAAGTCCGTTCGTGTATGGAGTACTGCAGCCACATATGGGCTGGTGCTGCAAAATGCCACCTGGCAGCTTTGGACTCTGTGGAAAGGCGTGCGAAGAGACTAATTGGCGATCCAGATCTGGTTGAGTCCAATCTACAGAGTCTTGAGCATAGGCGAAGGGTAGCCAGCCTTTCGGTGTTTTACAGGATGCACTTTGGAGAGTGTGCGCAGGAATTACATGACTTAATTCCACCATCTCACTTCTACCATCGGACAAGCCGACGAACGGCGAGTATCCACCCTAATGTTGTTGAAACCTCTACGATCCGGACCAAGCGTTTCGCTTCGTCGTTTATACCACGTACATCGAGGGACTGGAACAATTTGCCTGCTGCGGTCTTCCCGTCTGATTATAATTTAGGTGTCTTTAAGGCAAGAGTGAATAGGCTCTTAATAAACTAGTGCGCCTCACCATCAACGATTGCATCACTGCTTACCATCAGGTGGGATCGCAGTCAAGCACTAGTTTATACAAATTAAAAAAAAAAAAAAAATAAATAATTTTAGAAGCCCGTTTGTGACGACGATGATTATTTTGAAAATGGCAGATGAATTTGACTAGAAGGCCTCTCTCTAGGCCTCGTCATTTATACCGCGTACGTCGAAGGACTGGAACAGTTTGCCTGCTGCGGTATTTCCGTTCGATTATAATTTGGGTGTCTTCAAGGCTAGAGTGGATAGGCTCTTAATAAACTAGAGCGCCTCACCATCAGAGATTGCATCACTGCTTACCGTCAGGTGGGATCGCAGTCAAGCACTAGTTTATATCAATAAAAAAAAAAAAATAGAAATGGAACCGAAAGTAAAGTAACAGATGTTTTGAAGAAAATGGATTTAATGATAAGTTTGTCTGTCTCGGAATTTTGAAACCAAACGGATTAACGATATATTTAGATGAAGTTGAGAGAAAAGATCGGCTTGAGTGGAAAATTTCAAGTTGTTGAGTTCAGCTCGCCTTTGTAGTTACATGAACTGTCTAATCACTGTTAAGTTTTGTGTTCAGTAAAAGATTAAGAATTATGGAAAGGCAGGTAGTGATGGCTTTACGGTTAAAAGAACGGAATGGAAGAACGAAGTGTGTGGCACCAACAGCGTGTGGAAAGATGACAGTATAGCTACCGTTGAACCTGTGGCTATATACCACAGAACTGAGAGTTTATACTTGGAGTGTTTTCTGATAGCTGCAACCAAGCGTTTTTAAGTCAAGAGTGAATAGATTACTTCAGGCAAGCGTATTCCTCGATGACCACGTCATCGCTTACCATCAGGTGAGATAGAGAAATCTACACTCATATAATAAAGAGGTAGTTTTTTTTTTTTGTTTGTAGGAGGTAATCTCTGGAAGTACTGGTCCGATTGCTAAAATTTTTACACCGATAGAAAGCTGCTTCATTGCTGAGCGACATAGGCTATAATTTATGTATGCGAACGAAGTCGCGGGCAAAAGCTAGTAGTTAAAAAATTTCAACTGTCTAAGCTATCACGGTTCATAAGATACGGCCAGGTGACAGACAGAATGACAGTGGAGTCTTAGTAATAGGTTCCTGTTTTTACCCCTTGGGTACGGAACTCTAAATACCGTGTACTTCTACAGACAAATAATAACACCATAAAAGAACATAACAATTACCATCTCAATAATCCAAAACCTTGAACCACCACAGTCTACACGGACCATCGCGATCGTACCACTGGATCTGTTACGCAAACACTCCCGAGCTCACTTTATGGCCACTTTCGAGCGTAGTCACAGCACAATAACAGCTTATAAATACAACAATAAAATCATTTTTTACGTTTATTTTTATTGACGTTTAAGCTTCTGTGTTCGTAAAGGGGTCTGTTTGGCGTGCCGATTGTTTTTGGATAGGATTTATTGGAAGAGAAGTAAAATTGTGTAGAGGTACTTTGCTACAAGGTTAGGCAGAAATAGACTGCTTAACTTTGCCTAACTGTTATTACACATACATACAGCTACCATTACAGAAATCCAATGCGATAGTTGTAGATAAAAATATATTTTTCTACAAGTAACATTTTTATTCGACTCTGCCAGGACAGTTTTTTTTTTCTTCTTTCGATTCTTTGTCTGTATATTTCTCTGGCACGTCCTAACGCCTAAACGGGCTGTTACATTTTTAGCTTAAGTCTTAGTTATGAGAGTGACATTGGGTACATCCATAGGTTACAAACATACAGGTGAAGCTAATATAAGCGTGTTAAAAAAAGCTGCTTTTTGACACTAAATTATATGATTTTGATAACTGTCATCGTGTAAAATAAGGGGCTTGAAGAGCTGATTGAAATCGGCTCTTCGTAGTTAGATTTGAAAAGCTAACTACGCAAATGTAGCAAAAAAAAAAAAAAGAAATTGAATTTATTAAAAAGCTTGAAACAAGTCACTTCATGCATATTCAGTCTAATGACTAGCCACCACCATCTGGAACACACTGATTTGTTTTGAACGCTCTCTCAGATCGTTCTTTCAGATAAAAATAAATCACTATTAAATGGACGAATCTATTTAGTAGTTCGAGTGTGAAAAAGTAACAAACACATAAACATACACTCAAACTTTCGCCTTAATAATATTAATTTGATATAATTACAAATGATATAAACCACCCACTATCGCCTCCACTCACAGACAATCCATCCTAATACATCGAAAGAAAAAAAAAAAAACGGCAAAAAGCCAAACGAAATCACATTACAATTCATAAAAACAGTATCCAAACATTCTAATACAAAACTCGGAAATTTATCCGAGACATTAATGTACCATTTTTGTCGACAACACTCGCGTAACGTTCCGGCTTTAGATTTGTTCCGCTCCGGACCCTAATATTAATTCCATTATCATAATTCCACTCTTAATACTTTCCACAGAGGGTGGCGAGCCAAACTCTTCATGTTTTTGTTTCCGTGCCAAGTATTTATTTGTTTATGTATTAGAACTGAGAACAGAAGGACTGGTAGATACTGATATCAGGTCACATTGTAAGAGAGGTTGAACCTCGACCTTTACCTAAAGGTAGGCAGTCGTCATTCATATTGCACCAGAAGCAGGGGTCAGTTATATCTATAGCCTCGAGAATGCTCGCCAATTCCTCCAAGTCGACTCATGTTGGTTTATAACCAACTGCCTACAGCTATTTATGGTGCCTTAACTATAGGGAGCTTTAAAGCTCGTTTGAAACCATGGCTTATCGAGCAAGCTTTTTATTCTTTTGACGATTTTTTTATGATTACATTTGATTTAATTTTGACTATTGGATATTAACCTCTCGTGTGCCGTAATTAGAGACACAATTAAAAAGTCTCGCGTGGATCCACGTTTAGACACACAACGGGTTAATATAGACTGAATATTATTGTGATTTTTATTATTATTTATTTTAATTTTAGTTTGTGAGTTGACTTCTATTTATTTGTGTTTTCGTATTTTCTTTTATTTGTTTGATATTTTTATCATTTTTTTATCATTTTTTGGTGTCAGTGCCACTTGATAGTTACAACTTGGTTTCTAGGCAAGCGTGCTCCATCGTCGACCACATACACCAAGCGTATAATGACGAATTCGCGTCTATGAAGCTATGTCCGTAGACAGTAGGTCCAAGACTCGTGTAACCTGCATCGTAGCAACTATTCGTAGCGCACGTAGCATATCGTAGCAAAGCGTAGCAAGCCGTAGCCTTGTATTGAGCTACGTTCAATAAACGGGGTTACCATGAAGTTCAAAGTAAGATTGTTTTAATCTTGTTTTAGTGCGGGTAAGAGATGGCGCTAGACAACTTGTATAACTCTGTCTCTTACCCACACTTAAACAAGATTAAAAGTATCTTACTTTAAACGTCATGGTCTAGGTCAAAGTCAAAAAATAATATATATTTCGACCAGCTGCGTTCAAATTGCAGCGAGTACCTGTATGTTCAATGCATTTTGACTAAATTAAAGATTATGATAATAGCTACACTTCAGAATATGTGTGGCCTCCTAATCAAATAGTTTTAGACTACATGTTTATTTAATGAAAAAAAAAAGTGTTGGCATATGTTCCAACAGCTCATGATTCAACCTTCATTCATGAACCTTCTGACGGCAATCAACTTTCATCTGGTATTCATTATGCCTTTGATTCCTACGAAAAATGTCGAGAATCGCTTGTTCTAGCAAAGTTTTTGTGAAACTGTAGTGTCAAGCAAGCAGCATTGGTGAAGGCTGCCAAATTGTTGCTTTCGAGTTTGTTGATAGGTTCGCGCTTGACCGCTATCTCACCTGATGGAAAGCGACGATGGAACGCGCTTACCTAAAAGAAACCTATTCACTCTCGACTTAAAGATTCCCGGGTTGTAGCTATCAGGAAACACAGACTCCGGCAAGGAATTCCACTCCCTAGCCGCACGCACAATGAATGAAACAAACACTCTTTCGGAAAGCGAGAGCGCAAACCTATCAACAATTAAAAAAAAAATGCTTCTATAGAAATCAAAACATAAATTAATGTGTAAAATTAATCAGTGAAAACCTCTGAAAATTTGATATTTTGCACGAACTTTGACACTTCATTATTTACTCAAAAATAAAAATGGCAATGGCAATGCTGCCAGCGTTCTGGGCACTTTTCCCATTGACATAGATGTAGACGAATTTTTTGATGCCCTATGAGTTTTCCTCATTTTCCAGCCTTTTTTACACGTTTGTACAAATTATTATTTTAAGTTTGTGTATATAGTAATTAACTTAGTAGTAAAATTTAAGTAATGTAATAATATATATTATTATGTAACTAATAGGTAATTACATGAAAAATATAAATAATAGTTAAAAATAAAAAATAAAGTAAAATAAACCCTTACAAATTTTATCAAGATTCTCAATGACGACAGTTTTTTAAAAAACTTTTAAGGGTTTTAAAAAAATCACATTTCCTGGAACAAGTTTTGTAAAAAAATCGAGTAAATCACAAAATTATCGAATGCTAACAGAGTTTTTAGGCATTATCTATCTTTTTTTGCGACGCATTTTTCGTCAAACAACGCGTTGGATTGCGTTTGATGAAGTAACAAGCTTTTAAATCACGCTCGACGTTGACGATAGGCGAGTGGAAAAGCAGCCCCTTAAACGGCCGAATGGATTTGAAAGAAATTTAGTATATCGAAAGAAAGAAAGACAAACAGTTTATTTGAGCGAAAAAAGACGCAATCTTAAATCTAGCTAACAAATATAATTTAACATTAATCGGTAGGGAAGATCATATCCTGGAATAGGATACTTATACACTGGGCACGCCACAATCATGGCGGTAAGTGCCCTCTTTGAGGCGTGGCTGGCGCCTCAAGGAGTTGTCAGCAACAGGAGCGACCCAGCCGGGACATCTAAACACTGCTCATGTCCTGTGGATTTTTTTCATTGACTTTTTATTGTTTTATTAAAAATGGAGCCAAATTTTACGCACACCTAAAGAATAGAATTCCCTGCCGGAGTCTGTGTTTCCTGAAAGGTAAAGGTTACTTCTGGGCAAGCGTGTTCTGTCAGGTGACATAGTGGTAAAACGCGAGCCTCAATAATAATGAAAAGAAGGCTTATTCCGTACCTTCATTACAAGTGGTTCAATAGTATGACTGCGAAAGCATAGCTTTTCCCATTATATATTATAGTCATATTTAAAGAAATCCACATAATATAGAGTTTCATAATGGGGTTTTTTTTATGGTGGGAAAAAATCATCCAATGACATCCCTCGGGCGGAGCGGGAGATAGTGTCAGATTTTTACTGACTAAAAGACCCACCCCGTTCCTTCTAGCCTTCATACCGGGGCTCGAGCTGTCTTTCGAAACTAACCCTGGCCCCAGTAGGCTTCGACCCGGCTGGGTCCCTACTGTTGCTGACAACTCCTTGAGGCGCGCGGGAGCAGTGCGCGCCGTTGACGACTTGGGCTTGGTCCGGACAGTTACCGGACGGCCGGACAGCGAGCTACCCATGCTCACTGTCCGCAAGCTCGCGCCTACGGTGACCGGAAATCGGGATCAGAATCCCGGCGGCGGTGGCGAGAACGCCATTGCCTGATGCGGTCGGCCACCTCCTTTGCGAGCATTACTGCTTCGCAGACTTCGGCGACCGCCTGCCACTCCTCCCCGCTCCGGCCCATGGCCTCAACCAAGGCCCGGCGCGAGAGGTCTCCGCCGTAGATCGCCCCCACGAGGGCACGGCGATGCTCCACCTAACACACACACCTCGACTGTGTGCTTCACCGTGTTCTCCGGGCGTTCCGCACAGTGGCGACACCCACTCTCTCTCTTCTCTCTCTTCTTCTCTCGTCTCTTCTGCTTGAATCCGGAACAGGAACCTCCCGAACGTGCCATGTCCGGTGAGGATCTGTGTCATGCGGAAGGTAAGGACGCCGTGAGGTCTTTCCAGCCACGCCTCAAAGAGGGGACTTACCGCCATGATTGTGGCGTGCCCAGTATTGGAGGGTTTGCCATAATCGCCACGCTTGGCAGGCGGGTAGGCGATCGCAGTGTTGTTGTTGTAATGCACAGAGGATGCTGCTGCCCATTCTCTGGTATATCCCTTAGTCGCCTCTTACGACACCCACGGGAAGAGATGGGATGGTGTTATTTTTTACGTCCGGACACCATACGGAACAAGGACCGTTCATTGTGGCGACACTTGGGGGAGGCCTATGTCATACAGTGGATATTTTTCGGCTAAAATGATGATGATGATGATGACTAATATAGGCAAGTAGGTACCTATTTTATGTATTTATCACAGCATACGCAAAATGTAGCACAAACCTGCAGCAAGTCCCTAGACATTTTTCTTTATCGGCAAATATTAGCTATAAACTTTCCCTCAGAACCTATTCTACATGCTTATCGAAGTCTGGGGAGATATTAATCCTTCGAAAGCGATCAACGGAGACTCGGAACTTAAACAAAGTCTGTACCGGTATATTGCGTAAGGGTGCTGTTCCAACAGCAATGTGCGAGTTAGCGTAGCGGTGCGAGGTTGCGTCGCGAAGCTGTGAAACGGTGCATAGCTTAGTGATGCGAGCTTGCGTAGCGGACTACTTGTCAGCTCTGCGCGCGCACGTTACCTGACTGCGTCTCTGGCATACATTCCTTTGTGCCAACAAGGGAATGTGTCCCTTTTTAGGGTTCCGTAGCCAAATGGCAAAAAACGGAACCCTTATAGATTCGTCATGTCTGTCTGTCTGTCTGTCTGTCTCTCTGTCTGTCTTTTTTCCGAAACTATAAGAGCTATACTGTTGAAACTTAGTAAGTAGATGTATTCTGTGAACCGCTTTAAGATTTTCACACAAAAATAGAAAAAGAGCAATAAATTTTGTGGGTCTCCATACTTAGAATTGAAATTCAAAAATTTTTTTTTCGTCAAATCCATACGTGTGGCATATCTATGGATAGGTCTTCAAAAATGATATTGAGGTTTCTAATATCATTTTTTTCTAAATTGAATAGTTTACGCGAGAGACACTTCCAAAGTGGTAAAATATGGTTCCCCCCTCCCTGTAACTTCTAAAATAAGAGAATGATAAAACTAAAAAAAAATATATGATGTACATTACCATGTAAACTACCAACGAAAATTGGTTTGAACGAGATCTAGTTAGTAGTTCATTTTTAATCCGTCATAAATCTAAAAAAATACACTATTTTTAAAACATCGATCAAAGTTACAACGAACTACAAGAACTTTTATATTATATTACTTGCTGCTACGGAACCCTCCATGGGCGAGTCCGACTCGCACTTGGCCGGTTTTTTATATTTTTTATTATAGTTAATAGGTTCGCACTTGACTAATATACAGGCTCGCTCTCACCTGATGGAAAGCGACGATGTGATTGACGATGGAGCAAGCTTGCCTAGAAATAGCTTATTCAATCTTAACTCAATCATAACCTTACACTCGTGACTCAATCGTCTTAACTTAATCCCTCGCATATACTATAATATATCTCACAGTTTAGTTAAAATAAAAAAATATCTAACTTTCATAGCCCACATCACTAAAACCGCTCAAAGCCTGATCCTGCTCAGGCTTTGAGCAGCTTTAGTGGTGTGTGCAAATGAAATAATTGCCATATTGGTGGAATTTTTCTGCGCATCTCCACGCTGCCTCGTACATCTTTACTGGAAAAGCATCCTTATACTTATACTACATAAGTACGTTACTGTGGGAAATAAAAAATGTAATTGGTTGTAAAGTTTACATACATAATACGTTTATGTCTACTAACGAGTTTAGTAAATGTACTTAGTGCTTAAGATTAATTTAAAATCACGTTAAGTTACTTGAATGTTAATGTGGTTGTAAAAAACTGGATAAAAATGTGCCGAGGATGATGTACGCGGTACTTCAGAGTACTTTATTTTAATTACCGAATTAACCGAATTTATTTATCTAGTTTTGCACGCGGCTTCGCCCGCATACATAAAGTGGAGCCTATGTCACTGAGTAATAAAGCAGTTTTCTATCGGTGAAAAAATAAAAAAAACCCTACAAACAAAAAACATTACCTCTTTATAATATTAGTGTAGGTTTCATCAATAGGTTTAGAAAATGAAGTCCTCTCTAAAATAACTGAATAAATTATTGTATATACATCCTTTCGCAGGTCTGCTGGAAGAAATTTCTTTGGAAATAAGCAGTACCTTTGTACTAACGTCTCTTATGTATTATCTTTTTTTGTTATTTTTGTGTGTACATAAATAGTAAAATAAATAAAATAAATTGTATTAAGAGTTGTTTGATAGGAAACAAACGGGAGCTTAAAATCCATAAACTTCTTCTTCTCTCTCTCTCTTGGAGTCCTAGTTATCTATGTTTCACTATCTATATTTATGAAAATGAAATAGCACTCACTGATTAATCACGAAGTCTCAGAAACATAAGGCTGCCCGTCAGACTTTTTGTAGGACAGATAATCGGGCCGATTTTGTATATTTGTAACATTGTTCTGTATTTCTAACCGACTTTTTGTAGGAAGTGTGTGTTGCACTATTGCTATCAGTGTGTTCTATTTTTTTCCTACAAAAAATCGGTCACCTATTTTAGGACGTAGACGAGCCAGCCTAACACTTACAAACTTAAAATTTGGCAGGTAGGTTCCTTATAGGATGTAGACATCCGCTAAGAACGGATTTACTGAAATTCACCCCTTAAGAGCATGAAACAGGGGTCCAAAGTTTGTATGGAAAATCCAACTTTCACGTGGGCGACCGACGCCGCTGGCAAAAGCTAGTATACTATAGTCTTTAAACCTAATGCTACGACAGTAATAAACTTTGAAGACTGTTCTAGACATACATTACGACCGCAATAATAATTATGATATACATCATCCGACTAGACTATAATAATCCAGATTTATAACCACATTACAATTTAGTTCCCAATACCCATAACCCGATTAACCCAGACAACAAATCGATTACCCTCGAGCGTAAAACAGCAAATAATATAAATAAAATCAAACAGATCATACAGAATAAACAAATACACAGATTGATTTAATTATTGGATCAAATTAATTATGATTCCAGCTGTCGAACCATCGGCGTAGCTATCGAAGAGCTAGGCAGTATACTAGGGCCCCCAAACTCAGGGGGCCCCAAACTTGATTTATCAAACCTCTTAAGGTAGCCATACACACAACGATAAACCTGACAGATTTGCCTGCATTGTTATACCTGTCAGGTAAGCTTGTGTGGAAACCTGCACAGTTGTGCAACATACACGCTCCGGTTTACCTGTACAACTCAACTGTACAGGCAAACCTGTCAGTTATACCCTAGCGTGAATGGTGGGCATTATAGAACTTGCGAAAATTCTCCCGTCAAGGAAATCTAGATAAATAGGTAATGGCAACTCGTTTTTGTCAGCAAAAGTCCGACATCCCCCCGCTCCACCCAGAGCAGAAGCAAAAGAAATTATTTGCTAATATACCGCGTAAAAAAGGGGCACCTGTTTTTTTTTGCCATGGGGCAGTTTTTTATTTAGATACGCCCCTGTGTCAAACGTTGCATTATTATTTGTTACTAATTAATACATTGTTTGTAGTGGTTATATGCTTCATTAACTCAGATTATGTTTCATTAATTTAGAAATTTAGTAATAGTAGTTTTTTAATTTTGTGCTTGGATGTTAATTAGTAGAAAATGTTTGTTTGTTAAGATAATTTTAATTTCAAATAAATATACTTAGTATGTATTTAAATATAAGTTCCATAATTTGCTAAACTTATAAAGATAATATTTATTATGATAAAGTATACTATTATACGATCCAGGATTTCATAAATGAGAGAATAGTTTGCATTTAAAATTCTGAATATTGAAAGTATTTTTTTTTGTCAGGTATTAAAATCTTCTAATGATATTGCTGGCTCTTGAGTGGAGCGGGAGATAATGTCAGACTTTTACCGACTAAAAAAACCCACCATGTTCCTTCTTTGCCTTTCATACCGCCAAAAATAGACCCTTGGCTCCAGTAGGCTTCGACCCAGCTGGTCCCCTACGGTTGCTGACAACTCCTAGAGGCGCGTGGGAATAGTACGCGCCGTCGACGACTTGGGCTCGGTCCGGACATTAAATAGCTTCAAAAAGTGCTTGAGATTCTTAATAACCAGCCATGTCGTTGTTTTATTCAAGCGAAAAACATTCCTAAACATTTTAAGGTAATTTACTTATTTCCTAATGTATATTAAAACGATCGTGCAATCCGAACAACATCGGTGTATTAAAATAAGTGGTCAAGTATGAGTTGGACTCGTTAATAGCGGGTTCCGTTTCCTTATGAAAGCAAAAAGTTCAAATTTTTGTCATAACAATAATGTGAAATTGTACCAGTCTCATTTCAAATACTTGTTTTAACACTCTATAAATATTTCCAGTTAGTTTCATGCCAAATATCGAAGATATATTCTTGAAAATAGGTCAAAAAAGACAAGTGACAGCAAAATAATTATAATCTACAGATGGTAGCATTTCCACATTGCGGAAGGCACCGAAGTCACCCATAAAACGCTTTCATATGCGTCACTAGCAGCAACGATATGGTATGGAGGTCAATCCTCTTTGATTGTAATCCAACAAACGATCTGTTTGTAGATGAATGGAAGATGATATTATTGTCATGTCAGAAAAGTTACATACACGTTGTTTAACATTTTAATTGTTTTTGGTTTGTTACTGTGATTGGTGGTCTAACCGATGTAACTAATAAAGTAAACAAATATTACTTACAGTTTAAAATATTTTATTTCACATAGACTTGGCATTGGATAACCGTGAACTTGCGAGACTTTTGTCAGAATGCCACACATTGAAATTAGAATGTGAACGGATCCTCGCCTATCTCACCTTTCGAACCTCAGCTAACGGAACCCTAAAAAGCTTACTATTTTATTATAAACATTCAATGTGGGACCGTAGCGAATTATCCGCAGTGCCTATTACGTGAACGTAAATTGGGGATTTTTTTTATTGAGCACGCCAAATCGACAACGTCACGAATGGGGCTCGGCAGGCAGGCACGGGGGAAAATTATTTACCTCGTGGTAAGACCACCCCTTGCCATTATGGGGAAATAATTTTAAGGAAATATGATGGGATTTTTAAAGGCATTTTAGCTTAAAGTATGGGGGCGGTTAATTGCTTTGATTAAATTAAAATTTGTATCTGTGAGGGCAATTTTGTTTTCAGATAAGAATAATGTAACACGGTGGAAAAGTGTAATAAGAGGGTAATTTTCCAGAAAAGTTCGGTACTTTCTATTTATCTTTGTTTTAAGAAATAGTAGTTTCAAAACAGATGATCGACCATATAACGTACTCTAAAAGAAAACTAGCTCCAGCCCAAGGAACTAGGTGCGAGAAACGTTAAAAGTGGAAGTAAAATAACTAATGGGACAGTTCCTTATATTAATCGCTTGCAATAAACGCAAACGCGAGGCGATAAACTACGCAAGCCAGCCATTTTTACACTGCCACTACTTCAAAACTTCGCGCCAAGTAAAGTAGTCACGTCAGATCAACTCATATTTTATAACTTGCAACAACTTCCAACTCAAGCGTAGTCGTAACTCTATCGTCTTCCATTTATGAACGCAATGTTTGAATAAACAAATAGACCAACTAGCCAGACTCTGAAATTGTAATTAAAACATTCTTTATTCAAAACACGGCTTAAAAAAAAGTAGTCACGTCAGATCAACTCAGCTTGCAACACTTTACAACTTCCAACTCAAGCATAGTCGTAACTCTATCGTCTTCCATTTATGAACGCAATGTTTGAATAAAGAATAAACAAATAGACCAACCAGCCAGACACTAAAATTGTAATTAAAATATTCTATATTCAAAGCACGACTTAAAAAAAAGTAAAACTAAAATGTCAAGCCCCACTTTTGGCAGCGACTCGAAAAAAGAACTCGACGACTGGCTGGTATTTAAATTTTAAAAGTTTTCGCAGTGGCACTCGAGTCTTCAAACTTGTCTCCAGTAATTATTTGTGTATTAAAGCTGTGTCGAGCATCTGCAGTGGGTCAGTTTTGTACAAGTTATAGTGGTAGGAAGTTGGCGGTAGCAAGTGGAGCGGGACACGGAGTTATGATAATCAGGATGTGCTAGTTTTTAATAGATAAAATTATGAATGAACTAGTAAACTTAGATATTGAAAACCTTAACGTCAAAGAAAGTCGAATAAACAAAATTTATTCAGACAAAGTTGAGAAACGTCCACATGAACTTTAATGTATCTTGAATTAATGAAAATCATGGCCGAACTATGACATTTAATTCAGAAGTTAGTCTTAATACCAATATAAACACGAGTGCGTGGGCGCGATCCCTGGAACACAAAATAGATATGTGTAGAAGATCTACTCCTTACAAGAAGCACATAATATTGAGTATGTGCTATGTAACGTCGCATCATAAAAACTTGCGAATTCGCACGACGCATTGCAAAAACTTGCGAATTGATTCGTAACGTATTACATTGTAGGTACGGTCACCTGCACAAATGCTTTACCACAAAAAATCGCATTGCAGATTTCTGCGATATGGCGTCGTATTGTATCACTTTGCGGTTTTTGTGTGGGAGCCATTTAAACAATTTCCTGACGAGAGTGTATGTGTACTCACTATGTGAAGTGTGTTTATGTAAGCGACTGTTTTCTCATATACTATATTTCTGTATCTTTCTTTTCTGTGCCTGAAAACATCTCTTAACCTTGCCCGAAATGTATTGAGCCAATATACACCCACCACTACTTAATATTAGGCCCGGCACAAATCTGTTTTATATTGAACTTAATACCCTTTTTGTGCTAAACGTCACCTTTGCCATACACTTTTTGTTGTAAAGGAAAATTAAAGAACTAAGACATGAATAAATAGAAAAATGGGTATGAAAATGGTAGAGCTCTCAAATTGTGTAGATACTAAATCTGGCATTAATGGTTCTATCATAAATAATTTATTTGCAAAAAATGGGTAAAAATGTATTGATGTTTTTTTTTTTTATATAAGTAATCAAGTTTTCCATATTTAACCAACACATGGGTATACAAATAATCAAAAATTTAAAACAAGATAAAAAAATAAACATGTCAGCCTTGTCAGTCATAGTTATGATATAATTAGGTATATTTGAATGTCAGTATAAAAAAAAACAGCAATAAAAAATTTATAAATTAACAAAAGACAACAGACGGACATAATCAACAGAAGGTACGGGTAACTCCGATATAAGTTCCGATTAAAATTTATAAGTCGCTTACGATCAGGTGAGATGGTGGTCAAACGCAAGCCTATCAATAATAAAAAAAAATCGGAATCAAAGGTGCAAAATCAATCGGAGTTCCAAACTTTCAGAATCGGAATCGGACCTCGCTGTTTAAAACACTAGATATATTAATAGAAAAGGTGCGACAGCGTAATTTTGCATAAAATAATTCCATGTACGATCCATGACATCGTCGCTCTGAGTTCCAAACTCCTCGTACGGACACCGGCTTTGTAAGCCGACCGTCCACAGTGTAGTGGTGGAATTTCATTAATTTACATCCGACCCAACTTTCAAACTCTTTCACCCTTCAAGAGTCACTACTGTTTCGTACCCCGGATGCTTTTCAAAACAAACAGACGAAATTATGATTTTAGTTGACGACTTTAATTCATTTAGGGGATGGGGTTGTTTGTTTCAAGGTATTTTGATAAATATTTGGACGCTATAGAATAGTTAAAAGGAAAGTTTTGACGGGTTTCGTTTCAAGGAATTCGGCCTTAGTTTTGACAACGTTAATGCAGATATAAAACTGTAAATCGCGTCGAAAGTGTGAAATAATCTTTCTAGGTACGAATAGTACGAGTTCCGTAGAATAAATCGGGAAATAAAAATATTCGATTATGATAAATATTATGTGCTAGATAATGCGATTATTAAAACATTCCGAATAGGTTGCCTAGCTAAATCTAGTGCCAATGATGTTAAACGATAAAATTTGTCTGAAATCGCGAACAATTTTTATAATTTTCGACTTTATCCAAATACTATCGTTACTAATAGCTTCAATTAGAATAAAAAAAAAACACTAATAAACATGAAAAAAAAATCGATTAAATAAAAGATGAGGGTAAATTATGGCCATTTACTCACATCTTTATGCGAGGTAACCCTCCTATTTGCACCAAACAAAAGGAGGCAACCTATAGTTTTTCAGTTTCTTGAGGCACATTCTTTCAGCTGATGCGACTTTCCCAAATAACAAATAAGGGGTAATTGTTCTCAAAAATGTAATAACAAATTTTATTGTTTAATATCATTGGCACCAGATTTAGCTAGGCAACCTATTCGCAATGTCTTAATGAACGCATTATCTAGCATATACACCACTATTTTTTAATTAGTACAAATACTTAAAGGGCTTATTAGAAAAGCCCTTGTTATTTTATAAGTAAAATTTCAATAAATAATATTCATAAACAGCAAAGTTATTAATAAACCAACGCTAATGCGTTGGTTTATGTCCCAAAATGTCACTCAATTTATGGAAATATTGTGCAGGCTATTGATTAATGAATGAGTAAGTGACAATTATTAAGGAAAAACACTGCCCGCAATATTTTCTACTAGCAATTGTTATGTTTGATTGATTCTATGATGAATTTACCTTTTCGTGGTCAATTTTACGATTTCGGTATTTTCTACTTTTGACTAAAAAAATATGATCAGTGACGGGTACAGAAACAGCCCCATTTTTTGTGTACTAATTAAAAAGTGGGGGTGTACCTATAATATTTATCATAATCAAATAATAGATGAGAAAAGAGATTTCTTCTATCGAATCTTAGATCATTAAGTATTCCAACTGGAAATCACAAACAAACTTATTTTAGTAACGAAACTAACACAAACGTCAGCACAGCTCAGACTTCACACGAAATACGGCGCAAAGAATAAAAATTGACAGTCGCAAACAAAATTCGAGACAGAACCAGAACGCCCGCTGTGGTTCGCAAAATTTATGGGGGTAACTCGGCATGAGCTATTTTGATTTCAATAATACCCACGACAAAAATGTCGGGGGAAAAAACGCCCCCGGCACGGCACGGAGCCTCGGTCAGGATACAGGGCGTAGATTAAGCTGAGAATAAAATATGTGTAGGAGAATTACGGTGTTGGCAATATGGGACTGTTTTGTGATTAGAGGTGAATTTATAGAGCATTCTTTTAAATGTTGCTTCATACTAGTAATTACTCTTTTTAGGTGCGTAACAAGTAAACTCATATACACGAGATACCCCGGATTTGGAACAACTGGCCGGAGCCCAAGTCGTCGATGGCGCACACTGTTCCTGCGCGCCTCAAGGAGTTGTCAGCAGCAGCAGGGGCCCAGTCGGGTTGAAGCCTACTGGGGCCAGGGTTATCCGAAAGGGAAGCTCGGTCCCGGTACGAAAGGCAAGAAGGAACAGGAGTGGGTTTTTAGTCAAAGTCTGAAACTATCTACCGCTCCGTCCAAGAGCGGGGGATGTCATTAAGTGATTTTCCCACCGGAAAAAAAAATCAGGAACAACTATCTGTAAGTAATCGACGGGTCCCAAAAACGAAATCCTATATGTTTTGTGAATAAGTCAATACATTGGGTCTTATATTTCGATAAGCTTTTGTTCTTGGGACCCGTCAAAATGTTTGGTCCGTTCGGGAATCGAATTTGTGATACGTAGCGCAGCAGACAATTGCTCAACCACTGCATCAACCGTATCATCATTATGTTAGAAACCCAACTTATGTCATTAATGTACATTAATATTATAAAGAGGTAGTCTGTTTTTTTTTTGTTTGCAGGAGGTAATCTCTGAAAGTACTGGTCCGATTGCTGAAATTTTTTCACCGATAAAAAACTGCTTTAATCCTGAGAGACACTACATACACAGGCTATATTTTATGTATGCAAGCGAAGCCGCAGGGAAAAGCTAGCAATAGTAAACCTATAGATAGTGTGTACAATGCCAGGATCACATACCAAATTCTATTCACAATACTCTAATAGGATTGTACCTGTCAATTCTATTTAGTTGATTTGAAGTGCCTAAGATCACGGATAATGACAAGAGCCCTCAACCCTCCAGGCTCGGACTTGTCCACTAAACGATTAATAAATCAAATAAGTAGATCCCCAATCGGAACTCCAGACAAATCCGATTTCCTATTGGTCTCTCCTCGAGGACGGATCTTGTTATAGATCCTTTACTAGATTAATTCATTTCTACGGTTCTATCCATACTTATCTATACTTCCATACTAATATTATAAGGAAGATAGCGACCAGGTGAAATAGCGGCCAAATGCGAACCTATTAACAATCATCATCATCATCATTTCAGCCGATACACGTCCTCTGTTGGACATAGGCCTCCCCCAAGCGTCGCCACATCGAACCTATTAACAATAAAAAACAAAATGTAAAAAATTCAAAAAATGACTGTTACGATTTTTTGTTTAGGTGGGAAAACTCTTGGGCGGAGCGGAAGATAGTGTCAGACTTTTACTGACTGAAAAACCCACTCCTGTTCCTTCTTTGCCATTGTTCCAGGGCGTCGATTATCTTTTTCACAGCACCCATGGCCCCAGTAGGCTTCGACACTGCTGGGCCCCTACGGTTGCTGACAACTCCTTGAGGCGCGGGAACAGTACGCGCCGTCGACGACTTGGGCTCGGTCCGGACGGTTACCGGACAGTTGGACGACGTTCTGTCTGTTACGGTTACGCTATTGAACTGATTTTAATGAAAGTAAGGCGGAAATTTGCTATTCCAAGGATAGATAGGCTTCTATTTATCCGTCTTCGACTTCGATTTTCCGTCCGCGATAACCAACATTCACGCGGACGAAGCCGCTCTCAGAAGCCAATATATATATATGTAATAATATATTATATTAAATACATATGTATGTGTATTTTATCTATATGTATACTTTTTACTCTTGTTTTAATACCAAAATTTTCTTTTTGTGCGCCTACCATATTGTCTCTTCACCACCCTAGGTTGACTGGTAGAGAATGCCTAAGGCATTAAGTCCGCCTATGTACTTTGTGTTGCATGAAGATTAAGTAAATAAATAAATAAAATAATATAAAAATGAAGAATATCGACTTCGAAATTAAAGTTATTTTGGTTGTTTTAGGGTTTTTTTTTTTTAATGAAGTCGGTTATTATTTTATTGTAAAAGTTTTTTTATTCTATGCGCGACAAATTATTTTTTTTTTACTTGTTGTTACTATTTATTGATTGAAGGCGCTAAGTATTATATACTTACTGTTAGATAGCTGATTTATCGAGGAAGTCTGAAGGCTATATAACACTACGCTACGTGCCATGGGAGCTGAATAGTAACCAAAGTCGTGGAAAAGAGGAAATGTATCACGCTTACATAAAAGTTCGTTCACCTTTATTGCCTACAGAACTCAACAACGACAAAATTTTATAGAACAATGAAAGAAAGAAAGTCAAAGAATGCATTTTTAATTTTCACCAGCTCCCCCTAAATGGACTCTCCCCTACATTAAATTTTTAATTTACTCAACAAACATCAAAGATATTCCACCCCAACACCAGGCTTAAAACGTGAAACAAGACCGAGGTATCATCGCTCAAATGAAAATAACGAAAATTAAAAATGTACTGTTTAGAATTCAATTTAATTTTGAAGGTCAAACACCTTTTTGTCGCCCTAGAATTTATTTTTTGTTATGGCTCGAGCTATAACAAAAAATGATGGTAATCATGATGGAAATCGATGATGTCGCTGATGATTAAAAACGCTTATCTAAAAGTAACCTATTCACTCTTGACTTAAGACCCCTACCTAGGTTGTAGCTATCAGAAAACACAGACTCCGGCAGATAATCCTGCTTATCTGTAAGCACAATGAATGTGTGTTCGCAAAACCTATCAATAATAAAAATAAAAAATGCTCAGTACGCACCATGTACTAGTGGCGAAACGCCGTGCGTCTAATGGTCCGCTGATGGAATGAACTTGGGTTGAATAAAAAGCTCGAATGTAGTGTTAAATAGTATTGATAATTTTAATTTGATTATAATTATTTAGTCTACGAGTATATGTATTCACATATCATAAAAAGGAAAGATTTGTATTTTTGTTATTTTTGTTTCATCACCATCATCAGCCTTTTTAATGTCCCACTGCTGGGACTCAAACCTCCTCTCTAGGACAGGGAATGGGCCGTAATCCACCACGCGGGCCCAGTTCGGGTTGGAATTTTTGGTAACTAAACAACTGTTTGGCAATGTTTTTTAATTCTTTTAGTTGTAGAATGCTACTTTATCACTGAGTAACTTATTAGTCACGCCATCAATTACGGTTTAAAAATATCTTTGTGAAAATCCTCAGTTTTATTTGACGTCTTTGTGATAATAACATATAGATACAACAAAGAACAGCCCTAGCCAAGTTACAACCGTTTCGCTTGCGCCAAACGCTTCGAGTTGATCTTGCCGCCAATTCTTTTGTTCTGACCACGTGACTGAGCGTTGAAACGACGTCATTCCTGTATATTTGAAGCTTTCTATAAGCGTTAACTGTTGCAGATTAGAAACTTGGCTAGGGGTACAGGTACCTAGCGGTTGAAGGATTTCATAGAGATAGTAGTATAATCGTTAAGTGCCAAAAGAACATTTTCTTTAAGAGATAAAAATTTAGCTATTTCAATGTGAAGAAAAAACTGGCAAACACACCATCACACACACTTTCACTTATTAGTGTGTTATAATAATTCTCACGAAGATAATGTATATTCTAAAGATCAGTAAGAGAATCTGCTGTAACATACAATAATTGCTGTAACAAAACGGAAGCTTCACGGCCTACTCCTCAGCACACCTGTAGATACCGGAACATGAGTCAGCATCGCCCGCTGCGTCGCCGCGGCAATTACTCACTGAATTAGGGGAACCGGCGACCTTCGCGGTACACCCACCACAGGGGTACAGGAAGTATGACGTACTGAGGAAGAAGTTGCAGAAGGTCCACGGTTTAAAATGGAGCTAGCATTTAATGGTTGACGTCATTGATTGATGGTTGATTGATTAATGGAACCCTTTGCTTAAGTTAACGAGATTTTTCAGAGGGAACTCATCAAATGAATCCTCCCGCTGAGGGTAGAGCGAGAGACGGGTGACAGAACAGACGGGGAAAAAAGAGGAGTGGGTACCTGTTTAGGGTGTTTTTAATATCTTGCGGGTTTCATCTTGCGGGTTTCATCATGCGGCATTGTTCCGCACGCGTAACCCCCGCAAATGACCTGTCCAAAATTGTCGCTCGCGGGATACGGGGTGTAATTTCGGGCAGCAATTCCGCATGCGTGATGAAATCCGCACGATATATTCATTAAACCCCAAGCGAACGCCGGCGTTCGCGCACCTATTGTCTTTCTATTCCGTCTGCAATTTCCACGATTGAAAGGTTAAAAACATCCTAAGGCCACTTTATTTGCACCACTTTTCCCACTAGGATAAACACGACAAGTTTTTACCTGATCTTTCAAAAGATCACGCGTGGATCTTCTGAATCACCTGTTCAGCTGTATACGGGCGGTAGGAAACGTAATTTCCTACCCCGCAATGTTTTCCTACCACCGAAGTACACGGATATAATGTTAATATAGAAAAGCCGACGGCTTGATTGAATGTCGCGAATGCGGCAAGGAACCTTTGCGTTTAACTCTGTAGCGTTTAAACTCTTATTCAGATTGCCCGGCATGGTTGGCGCAGTGGTTGTGCGATTAGCTGCTGTATCGTGTGTTGCGGGTTCGATTCCCCGCATGGAATAATGATCTGCAGATAGTTGATCCGGATATCGGAGTCTTGGTTTATAACGCACTCATGATACAGGGGTAGTTACGAGTGTGAGGAAAGGCTTTTACCACAAAAACTTTATGAAAAATAGATGATTTATTAATATTAACATGCCTAAGGGATTTAATGTTACAAATTATGTAGATGTGAACAATCTGGGTCGAGTAAAGGTAGACGATGGTGTCCTTTTTGCGATAAAGGCTCAATGTTGGGCCAAAAAACGCTAGAGAATGTACTCTCAAGATAAAAGTATCCTATGTCCTATTCTAGAACATGGTCTGACGGTGTGCCGAGTTTCATTCAAATCCTTTTTGCCGTTTGAGTGTGAAGAAGTTGGAAACATATACACCTACAAATTTTCGCCTTTACACAGAATAAGTAATAGGCCTTTATAACACAATAGTGATTTTTCCTAACTTTATATCTAAATTGCGGGTAAACACTAGTAAACAAGGCGGAATGGCTGAAAAAATATAAATTAGGATGAACAAGCACTGAAGTTTGAAGTTTCATTAGCTATACAGAGGGGTCAAATTTAATTGGACGAAATTATGCTAATTAGTACTAAACTACGTTGTTTATTTAAGTGAAAACTGCCATTAAAAGAATGAATAATTATTGGAGGCAAAATTGATAGAGTCGGGAGTTTGGAGTACGTTTGCCGAAGTAACTTGTGCACTCTTGACTTACGAGCCTAGGTTGTAGCTATCAAGAAACACCGACTTCAAAAGGGACTTTCACTTTTTAGTTGTACGTGAATTATTAATTTTACCTTCAATAATATCCCCAATCTAACATTTAATCCATTTTTAATATTATGTGAACTACACTGCGCACACGTGTGACACCCACGCCGATCTGGGCGCGTCGGTCTCCATACATTTTATATGGAAACTAGACTTGTAGAGCTACACTTGATACACGTTTCGTGACGGCACGCGACGTCGATACGTATAAATCAAGCATCTTAAGCGTGTGCGTCGGTCTAATGAAGATCTAGCTTAACTCAGTTTGTCTGTTTGTTTGTTTTTCTGCGCTTTCACGGTTAAACTACTGAACCGCTTTTGATGAAATTTGGTACAGAGTAAACTTGAACCCTAAGGAAGAACGCAGGCTACTTATTAACTGACTTAGACTTGGACTTCGCGTCAGCAATAACAAACATTGAAGCCGCTGCCAGAAGCTAAAATATAAATTACTAGATTTTGCCCGCGGCTTCGCCCCCATACATAAAATATTGCCTACGTTACTCAGAAATAAAGCAGCTTTCCATCAGTGAAAAAAATTTCGCAATCGGACCAGCACTTTCAGAGATTACCTCCTACAAAAAAAATAACAAACTATGCCTCTTTATAATTTTAGTGTAAATAGCAGCTAGCTTGTACATAAATAATATCTAAAGTATTATATCATACCGGATAATGTGAATAATCGTCAATCCACACTAAATTATGGCCTCATCGATATAAACATGTTAATAAATTATCGATACATGGACGTTTTACAAAATTATTATCGCGCTCGATGATTCGACGTTACGGGACCGTAAATTTATTACACTTTATCTATGCTTTTAGTCATATTGAATACTAGTTTCTGCTAGCGATTTTTCCCGCGTGAAAGTAGAAAATTGTCTCAAGGGAATACACAATTACCCTTGTGCCAAAGATTAAAAACCTGTTTACCATGAAGTGGAATTGCAGGCAAGCACTATTTTATACTAATTAAAAAAATATAGTTGCCACGAAAGATTTAGGCAAGCAGCTATTAAAATGAGTAGCTACAACTACGAGTATCTATTTTACTAAAAAGCTTTCCTAGAAGCAAGCTTCCGATACGAAATTTCTACGCCAGCGTAGCAAACATGTATTCCTCTTTTACAAGACCCAGAGCTCCACGGTTTTAGTAATAACGCTTTACTAATCCATTATACATCGTTAAATTTTGATCGTTTTAATACCGTAGAGGGTCGTCCGGTACATGAAACACTATCGATTTGTAAAGATAAAATTAAAAAATAAAGTAGGTACATTTCATTAGATACTGTGCCATAATAAATTAAGTTATAATCTTGTTATTTTACCTAGTTGTGCGCTCAAATACATGGTCACCGGGCTATCCAGGTGACAGAAAGGTTGTTTTGCTTTCCGCATTCAGCTGTGCACTGGCACCCAATGCTAATGCTAATGCCCACAATGACTCCAGTGACCTGTGTTGTAGGTACTTAGTTTCGGTGGTGTACAACTTGTGGCCTTTTTTAAACGTTTTAGGAAAAAATATAACATGATGTAACAATTATTAGAATCGATTAAGAATAATGTAGTATAGCAGTCAGAGAAATAAATTGTTTATTAACTAGAGATTTAAGGTTTTATATCACGTGCACGTTATTATATGGACTTATTTTTATATGGAATTATTATTACCTATCAAAATGTCGTTTTTTTTTTAAAACGAGTTACTTTGAACTGTTATATCTTCAGATCGACTTGGAATCATAAGTTCAAATAAACCTCATATTAAAAGTACGCTATTCTTTTTTTAAATTGATTATAATAGTATCTGGCTTCACTTAAATTCTACGTTGATGTATTAGATTTTTCTGTGACATTATAAATCGATACTGTATGTCAAGATCGTTAACGATTTAACTTGACAAACACTAGCGATTCGTCCTTACGATCGCTAGCCACGGATCGTGCAGACAAATCGTACCGTGTAAGGGGTCTTTTATACAAAGATCCGAAAAACTACTATCATTAACAACTGGTCGGATGATCTTTCCTTTTCAATAGAGATAGCTTTTAGTTTAGTGCTATGAAATTAATCTCCTTAAATTAACATAAATCAATACACAAATAAGTAGGGACATAAACAAATTGTCCCCCTCGTAAAGTGGGGGGTCTTTAACGCCCTTCAGCAGTAATGATTTCATGCATTGATTGCTCAACACCCAATTACAGGACAAAAATTGCCAAGATTCCTGAAACGCGTTGTACATAGCGAAAGAAAATAATTGGTACCTACCGAGTCAGACCTTGATTTTCAACGTAATTTATGTTTTTTGAAGTGAAAATGTTCGTGATGTTTACAAGTGTTCAAAGAGAATGAGATTTGATCTAAAAAATATTTATTTGTGACCTTTGAGCTGTCTCTGTCCTGAATAAAAGTTTTTCTATTCTTATTCATTAGTAAGAAGATATTTAAACAAAAAAGAAAAAAAAACAGGTTACAAAAACGGTATAGTCGGCCTTGTAATGTTCCCACTGTTGGGATTCAGGCCTCTTCTCTAGGAAAGGTAATCGTAATCTATCACGCGGGCCCAGTGCGGGTTGGTGCATATATTGCATGTCACAAGACTTCCAATTTTTGGTTCTAGGACATGCCGATTTCCTCACGATGTTTTCTTCACCGTTTTGAGAGCAGTGATGATGAAATAAATTACAGGAACTGATCTTTTTTTTTTTTTTTTTTTTTTCGATGGGAAAAATCATCTTATGACAACCCCCGCTCTTGGGCGGAGCGGGAGATAGTGTCAGACTCTTACTGACTAAAAAACCCATCCCGTTCCTTCAAGCCTTCGATACCGGGGCTCGAGCGCCCTTTCGGATTACCCTGGCCCCGGTAGGCTTCGACCCGGCTGGGCCCCTGCTGTTGCTGACAACTCCTTGAGGCGCGCGGGAACAGCGCGCGCCGTCGACGACTTGGGCTTGGTCCGGACGGTTACCGGACGGCCGGACAGCGAGCTACCCATTGCTCACTGTCCGCAAGCCCGCGCCTACGGTGGCTGGAAATCGGGATCGGAATCCCGGCGGCGGCGGCGAGAGCGCCGTTGCCTGATGCGGTCGGCCTCCTCCTTAGCGAGCATTACTGCTTCGCAGAAGTCGGCGACCGCCTGCCACTCCTCCTCGCTCCGGACCATGGCCTCGACCAAGGCCCGGCGCGAGAGGTCTCCGCCGCCGATCACCCCCACGAGGGCACGGCGATGCTCCGCCCAAGCAGGGCACACCACGATTGTGTGCTCCACCGTGTCCTCCGGGCGTTCCGCACAGTGGCGACACCCGGGCGTTTTTTTTTTTTTTTTTTTTTTTCGATGGGAAAAATCATCTTATGACAACCCCCGCTCTTGGGCGGAGCGGGAGATAGTGTCAGACTCTTACTGACTAAAAAACCCATCCCGTTCCTTCAAGCCTTCGATACCGGGGCTCGAGCGCCCTTTCGGATTACCCTGGCCCCGGTAGGCTTCGACCCGGCTGGGCCCCTGCTGTTGCTGACAACTCCTTGAGGCGCGCGGGAACAGCGCGCGCCGTCGACGACTTGGGCTTGGTCCGGACGGTTACCGGACGGCCGGACAGCGAGCTACCCATTGCTCACTGTCCGCAAGCCCGCGCCTACGGTGGCTGGAAATCGGGATCGGAATCCCGGCGGCGGCGGCGAGAGCGCCGTTGCCTGATGCGGTCGGCCTCCTCCTTAGCGAGCATTACTGCTTCGCAGAAGTCGGCGACCGCCTGCCACTCCTCCTCGCTCCGGACCATGGCCTCGACCAAGGCCCGGCGCGAGAGGTCTCCGCCGCCGATCACCCCCACGAGGGCACGGCGATGCTCCGCCCAAGCAGGGCACACCGCGATTGTGTGCTCCACCGTGTCCTCCGGGCGTTCCGCACAGTGGCGACACCCGGGCGTCACTTCCGCTTTGATTCGGAACAGGAACCTCCCGAACTTGCCATTTCCGGAGAGGACCTGTGTCATGCGGAAGGTAAGGACGCCGTGAGGTCTTTCCAGCCACGCCTCAAAGAGGGGACTTATCGCCATAATTGTGGCGTGCCCATGACGGGGTTGCGACAGTCGCTGACGCCATTCTACCATGAGATCCCGCCGGAGCTCTGTCCGCCATGCCGTGACCTGTCGCGGCAGAGGACTTTCACCCCGGCGTTGCATCTCCACGCGCATGTCGTGCATGTGTGCAAGGACTGTTGCCTCCAGATCCCACGGTGGTAGGCCAGCCAGAAGGCTCGCCGCTTCGCGGGAAATCGTGCGGTATCCCCGCACCATCCGAATTGCCATGGCCCTCTGGCAGGCGTTCAGAATGGACGCCGGTCGCTTTTGCAGCGACAGCGCCCACACCGGCGCCCCGTAGAGGGCCATGGACCGAACGATCCCCGCGTAGAGCCTCCGGCAGGAGGCGTCTGGACCCCCAAGGTTGGGCAGGAGCCGCCCGAGAGCGGCCCCAGTCCGGTTGAGTTTGGGAGCCAGACGTCGGAAATGCTCCTCGAAATTCCATCGGCTGTCGAGGATGAGTCCCAGATACCTCATCGATGTCCCGACGCCGATGCGAACTCCTCCTACCGTTAGTTGGGAACCCGGCGGTGGCGCGTTCCGACGGCCGCGACCGTGAAAACACATGGCCTCGGATTTGCGCAGCGCCACCTCGAGTCCCAACTCCTGGATCCTACCAACGACTATCGCAACCCCGCGGCGACACCCGGGCGTCACTTCCGCTTTGATTCGGAACAGGAACCTCTCGAACTTGCCATTTCCGGAGAGGACCTGTGTCATGCGGAAGGTAAGGACGCCGTGAGGTCTTTCCAGCCACGCCTCAAAGAGGGGACTTATCGCCATAATTGTGGCGTGCCCATGACGGGGTTGCGACAGTCGCTGACGCCATTCCACCATGAGATCCCGCCGGAGCTCTGTCCGCCATGCCGTGACCTGTCGCGGCAGAGGACTTTCACCCCGGCGTTGCATCTCCACGCGCATGTCGTGCATGTGTGCAAGGACTGTTGCCTCCAGATCCCACGGTGGTAGGCCAGCCAGAAGGCTCGCCGCTTCGCGGGAAATCGTGCGGTATCCCCGCACCATCCGAATTGCCATGGCCCTCTGGCAGGCGTTCAGAATGGACGCCGGTCGCTTTTGCAGCGACAGCGCCCACACCGGCGCCCCGTAGAGGGCCATGGACCGAACGATCCCCGCGTAGAGCCTCCGGCAGGAGGCGTCTGGACCCCCAAGGTTGGGCAGGAGCCGCCCGAGAGCGGCCCCAGTCCGGTTGAGTTTGGGAGCCAGACGTCGGAAATGCTCCTCGAAATTCCATCGGCTGTCGAGGATGAGTCCCAGATACCTCATCGATGTCCCGACGCCGATGCGAACTCCTCCTACCGTTAGTTGGGAACCCGGCGGTGGCGCGTTCCGACGGCCGCGACCGTGAAAACACATGGCCTCGGATTTGCGCAGCGCCACCTCGAGTCCCAACTCCTGGATCCTACCAACGACTATCGCAACCCCGCGTGTCGCTAAAGCGGCCGCCGCCCGGTACGACTCTCCCTGCGCTAGAACCAGCGTGTCGTCTGCGTAGCAGACCACGCTGACCCCGTCAGGGAGGTCGCCCCGCAGCACGTAATCGTACCCGATGTTCCACAAGGGTGGCCCTAGTACCGACCCCTGCGGAACACCGCACGACATCTCCCGACGTTTCCAGTCTCCCTGGTGACCGGGGTAGACAATATACCTGTCCGACAGGTAGGCCTCGACTACTGATGTTGGAATCGGAAGGTAGTTGTAGGAACTCGGTAGTTAAACGATACAACTCCATCGAGTTTGGGCTCTTAAGATTTGTCTTGACAAGTATTAATTATGCAGGTATACTGCGCTATAAAAGATGTTACCAAAAAATATTTTTATTAAAAACTTGTTTTATTTATAAAAAAAAATCATTTAACAGAAACATTTGATTTGTCAGATAAAATCACAAGCTCCCCCGAACTGAATACACTTTCAGGATTGAATAGCAACTTGGAGCGTAGACTTTGAAACAAAATAACTTTGAGGACGATGCCTCGCGAGATATCCTTCAGGAAATATGAATCTTAAAGGGCAAAAAGTAAATAAATTATTTATATACAGTCCCGATAATATTAATGAGATACTGAGCGTGTACGCTTTGCTTAGCAACACCTGTTTGAAGAAGATGAAAGGATGGATGAGAAGGGTGTGTACTTTTAAGCTGTTATATTTCGTTTCTCCATCGTCTTTATGTCTATTTATATGTATTAAGAGCAGTGGTGGCCGAGTGGTAATGGCCCCGACTAACAAGTTGTAGGTCACGGGTTCGAACCCAGTCAGGTGCATTACTTTGTGTAATTTATATCATCACCATTGCTCTCAAAACGGTTAAGGAAAACATCGCGAGGAAACCGGCATGTCCTAGAACCAAAAATTCGAAGTCATGTGACATTTGAATCACCAACCCACACTGGGCCCGCGTGGTGGATTACGGTCCATTTCCTCTTCTAGAGAGGAGGCATGAGTCCCAAAAGTGGGAACATTAAAAAGGCCGATGATGATGATGATGATATTTATACAAAAGGCAAAGTCCTGACTCACTGACCTATAGACGTCCAGCTCAAACCCTTAGGATATTTTTACTATCGTGCGGCTTTGATCACGCATGCGAGATTGCCCCGCATGCGTAACCCTCGTAATATCAGTATTTTTTTTTCATTTTGAAATTTTCTGTATGAAATCCGCACGATATTAAAAACGCCCTGACCCTTGTAGACAGGTTTTTTTTTGATGCGTAAACATCATCCAAATGACGTCCCCCGAAAACCCATCCCGTTCCTTCTTGCCTTTCACACCGGGGCCGGGCCTCCCTGTCGGAAACAGACCTTAGCCCCAGTAGGCTTAGACCCAGCTGGTCCCCTACGGTTGCTGACAACTCCTTGAGGGGCGTGGGAATAGAGCGCGCTGTCGACGACTTGGGCTCGATCCGGACGGTTACCTAGATTTTCTAAAATTCCTTTATAGGAATGAAACGGGGTCCAAAGTTTATATGGAGCCTACCTTCATTTGGGCGAAGCTGCTAAGCAGAAGCTAGTAAATAAACAAGCTTTTAATGAAAATCATTTTTCATAGCAAGCTTTTATAGCTCGGTGGACCTATATAATTAATACTCGTCAAGACGAATCATACGAGCCCAAACTCGATGGGGTTGTGTCGTTTAACTACCAAGTTCCTATAGCCACCTTCCGGTTCCAGCATCAGATCAGCTCCTTGTCACAATAATTTTGCATTGTCATCTGATTTACACATGCATGCAAAATTTCAGCTCAATCAGTAACCGGGAAGTGGGTCAAATTTAATTTACAAGATTTGATGACAGACAAACATCGGGACAGGTGAAACTAAATAAAAGCTTGTAAAATCAGTTGCTGTTCGTTAGTTTCGCTAAAACTCAATAATGTCGATTAGCTTTTGTTATTTTGTTCACTCCAGTACTTCCCTGTCTTTGGTGGTGGAGGAATGGTTTTCAGTTGTAAAGATTTATAAAAACTAAATTGAAAAATTTTGTAAGAGAATCACGTCTTAAAGGTGAGAAGTACTAATTACAAGGGGTGGAGCCGCGGGTGGCAGTTAGTTAAGGATAATTTGGATTCATCTGATGAATGTGAGAAGTTATAAATAGTTTTAACTCGAATAGTGCTAGCGTAGATATCAATTTTCGTTACTTCTCTGATACGTAAAGAGTTGTCAGTAAACCGTAAGGTCACAGCAACTTTAGAAAGACATACCGCTGTCCAGGGACACTAACGACAACTGAAGAACACCGGTGAGTTTAAGACAATAATAGTTTAACTCGCACTCTCTCAAGTAAGAAATTTAATGTCTTCTCCGGCTCTAGGGTGGAGTAAAGCGGGAGAAGTCATTAGATTTCTTACCTCAAAAAAAAATGAGAAAGGCGTTTCTTCTCAAGAAGAACTCTTTTATGAATCAAATTATAGAAAAATCATTTAAACTAAGAAGAATCGTTTCTCTTCTTAGTTTAAATGATTTTTCTATAATTTGTTTTTTTGTTTGTTTGTATGTTAAGATTTAACTCAAAAACTACGAGCAATTTTTTAAATTTTTTCACTAGTAGAATACTCGCTGAAAGATCACTGAGTAACATAAGCCATTTTTTTTTTATTTTCTTGCGAGCGAAGCCGCTTGCAAAAGCTAGTCTAAGTATAAAGTATCTTTGTAACTCAAAGAACACGATTTCAATTAAAACCCGTCAACTGTAAAATAACATAAAAACAAACAACATCAAAAATCCATCTTTCCCCCTTCTCAAAAGAGTCACAAAGTCCGAGCCGTCCGATCTTAAAAGTCTATATAAACAGACTCCAACCGATCTAGGTTTTAAACTTCGAATCCCTAGTCAAACAAGTGAACGGGTCCGGAGACTCCGGAGCGACCGACTCGGTTACAGTTAATTAACTAATATTTACATTCAGAGGGTTGAAACAATTTGTGCTAGAACACCTGCCGGGGTCTTCTGCGGCTTGGAAGGCTGCCTGTGAAAATGTACGGGCGAGAATTATGGGCGGCCGCGCGGCTACGTATGGACGGGCTTTAGAGAAGGAATAACCCCGATATAGCGCAGCGTTAGCCCGATAGTGGTTAGCGATATATGGGTATTTAAATGTGGATTACGTGAGTGTATATGTTTTGCTGGTGAGGTCATTGCTTTTAAAATTATATTGTTTTTAGAATGTACTAATCTCTGTCTAACTAGCAGTAAGTAACTTAGTTTATCAATGATGGTTTTAAGATTTTTTTGATTAAATAAATGTTAAAATCATAATGAAAGATTCGAATATAATAAGTTTATTTGCATCAAATGTAGATTGCTTTTAGATTATATTGCTATCACAAGGTAATAAATATTCTGTGTGTGTGAATGAAGTAACTTTGTTTAAACCTCAACGATAGTTTTTAGAGAGTTGTTGTATGTAAGGAGAAACTGACTGACAGACATATCAACACACAACCGAAAGTACTGGAATTAGGAGCGTGTTTTGCACATGTTTTCCTTAAATGACGCAAGCGAGCAATAATAGAGGATTTTCCAAAATTTACCCCATAAAGAGATAAAGCGGGAGAAATCTACTTTCACGCGGGCAAAGCCGCTTGCAGAAGCTAGTATAGGTATATAAACATAGTAAAAAAATGGAATACATTAAATCTGTTTGCACCGACTGTAGCTACAGTTGAGTTGATCCATGAAGAGAAAAAGTTTCAGCATAGCGTTCTATTTCTATTATAAAAACACAACAAACTCCCTTATCTCACATTAAAACTACACAACAATCCCAAAGATAACTTTTAAACTTCCCATTCAAATTCTTACTGCACAAAGTTCACACATACCTGTTTACAATGAACGTGAAATTATTTGCAAACTTGCACTGAACGCGGCGGCAGCGCCCGCAAACTACGCCAGTATGTCTTTAAGTATTACGTCCTTACAGTATAAAGGTGGGTTTACAAGGATGACTTAAATTGCTCAATTTTGGGAAACATTGCTCAAGCTTCCTATGGTGTCAACTATTGCCGCTAGAGGTATCGTTTCAGACTTAGCTATGTGCAATCTGGAGCAACTTAATAAACTATAAACTTATATCGCTGTCAGCGATAAGACCGCTTGTACCCATAGTTTACGTATAAGTTATGTTACTTTTTGGGATACAATAAAGTCTATCCCATTCTAACCTTTATTATAATTAAGTATATGAGATGAGAGGGCAGGTTGGTAAGTCAGCACGAATTACAAATTCTTATTAAGGCTGCGGAATTATTGGAGTTATCATGTCCCTGAAACGCAATGGGCATATGAAGGAATACAAGTGGGCTTTAGTCAGTAAAAGTCTCTCAACACTTTCTCTCCACCCCGAGCGGCAATAGTTAATTAATGTTTTAAAACGCTAAAAAAATTAAAGCTTCTTATAAAAAATATATATACTTTATAATAAGAAGTACGCATGCAATTTTTTTATTTGCTTAATGAAATAATTTTTAGTTATAATAAAGAAAAACAAAATATTTTTTAAAATATCTTCATCAATAACGAAGTTATAAAGCTGCAAAAGATAGAAAAGTCTTAAAGAACTTTAAAGTTAAAAACATCCTTACGGCTATCATAGAAAAGGGCCTTTTGAACGAGAGACAGATATATTTATCTATATTTTATTTATTTATTTATATTTAATATTATATTTTTGTATATTTTTTATCAAACTGGTTAGATAACAAATATTTTTTTCATGCATATTTTCCATTGCTCGGTCAAGTCAAATTGCAAAATGTTGCCAGTGTAACCACAGCTTTACGTCTCCCAGTACATAAGAGGTGCATTCTAGACGATTTAGAAATACAGCACAGTCGCACCATGTCGTTATAATATCATTTAAACTTAGATTCGTTCAGCCTGGCCAGCTCGTTAGTGTATGCATACGGCTTAACGTTAATGCACTTCATTTGGGTCTTGTTCGGTATTAAATGATCTAACTTGTATTAGTGCTTGGTCGAGTTTTATAGGATTTGTGGGAACTCAGTCGTTGTTGCGGTTAAATAGGAATTTTGATGGTTACTTAATGGATTGTTGCCATAATATAATATAGTAGGTATCTATAATTTTTTAATACTTTTTGGCCTTTTCGACAAGTAAATGTTTTACTTTTTTCTTTCTTTACACAGAAGAAAATAGCAAAGCTTACGTAAGGTGTTTTTGTTAGGTATCCATTTTTTTGTTTATATTTTTGGGTGGGAAATTACCGACGACAAGCTACCCATTGCTCGCTGTTCGCAAGCTCTGGCTTTTGGTGGCTGGGAATCGTCCTGTGACTACCGTCGCTCTGGAGGCCTCTTGCGGCGGCAGTGGCGTGAGAATTTCCTCTTTCTTATGCTTTCCACCGCCTCTTTAGCTTTTTGTCCTGGAAAGTCATCAAATGACTTCTCCCTAACTGAAGTGACGCGAAATGTTAGCCTTTTACTGACTAAACCTACTGTCCTTTAGTTCCTTTTTGAGTTTCAGGGATACAATAACTCTATTTAAACGTGCCCGCAGCCCTTACGGGTATCGGTCTCTTTGAGCCGTGTCGGAACACTACGCGCCGGCGCCGTCGACTCTGCCGCGGTCCTTACCGACGGCCAGACGGCAAGCTTGTTTGTTATGCCTATATCATCGCTCTATCTACTTATGAGAGAAAATCACCATGTTAGTAAAAGGAAGTAAGTACTAGTACTAATCTGAAGTATTATTACTTTAGTGTTGAGTGCTCACAGGTTTTTTTATCCCGAAAAATCGCGTATGACGACGGTTTGCCCATGTTGAAATAAAAGATGGAACAAAATAATAATTACGAACCTTCAGTACAAAAGTTTATTATATGGTATAAACTTATTCAGCGTTATTTAGACATTTCTTAAGCTCCAAAAAGTCTTCAACAACCTAAAGAACAATTTTTCTCTCTTAATAATTAACTCGGCCTAAATAAAAAGGTCTTAACAACCACTAACAGTGTTTAACGGCCTCTCCGACTCTAAATAATATTCATTCATTTTAATTACCCGTTAAAAATCTCGAGAAACAAACTAAAACTCGTAAAGAACAACACAATAAAAAGTTAGATATTGGACTTTGGAAGAAGTACGATTAATTAAGTATTTTGTGAAAATAATTTAATATAAAAAGACGATAAAAGTTGGAACTTCTACGTTTTTCGAGATAGAAAACGGCTATTTTTGACTAAAATTAGTACCTAGTCTAGACTGTTATGAAATTAACTGTTGGAGAGGGTTAACTAAGTTACCTAATCGTATTACTTGCTATCACGATATTTTTTGATTAAGAAAAATATTTTAAGGTCATGTAAAGAGGAGGGTTGAAACATGAAAACGCAGGACACTAAAAGAGTTATGAGTATACATACATGTGGATGGCTGGAGAGAGGGGCCAAAGAAAAGATGGATGGATTGTGTGAAGAGAGAGATATGAAAGAAAAAGGAGTCAGTGATAGAATGACGGATGACAGTACCGAAAGGAAGAATAAAACGTGTTGCGCCGGTTCCAAGCAATATGGGAAAAGGGTAGTTAGATGATGATGAAGGAAAAAACGCCTCGTACAGTTGGCGTGGTCTAAATCGGGTGCTTACTATAAATTCTGTTGATGAAACTGTTAGTTTGATCAATAGGGGCAGAAACGTAAACAAGTTTCTATTGTGTGACAAAGTCTAAAGTATCCGTTCCAATGCTTAATCTTCTTTGAGGTTGGCCAAAATTCGGTGTATAAGATGAACAAAAGATATTTAAAGGATATCCACCATTTTAGGCGAATTTAGCACGAAGAATTGCCAAACTTATGTGGCAATGGGCAGGGCACATTGCTCGCAGAACAGATGGCCGTTGGGGCCGAAAGGTTCTAGAGTGGCGACTACGTACCAGCAGACGCAGGGTTGGAAGGCCTCCTACAAGGTGGACCGATGACCTGGTGAAGGTTGCGGGAAACCGATGGATGTGAGACGCACAGGAGCGTTCATTGTGGCGACACTTAGGGTACGTATATCGGCAGAAATGATGATGATGAATCATTTAGGGCTCCCAAACAAATTTGCGATGCGATACACAGAACTCTGCGATGCGATTTCGTGCGGCAAAGCATAAAATATGCGATGCGAATCAATCCGTAACTTTTTGCGATGCATCGTTCGAACTCGTACATTTTTACAATGCGACATCGCACCGCAGTTTTGTATTTGGACTCTTGTGCCTTAAAAAAATAGGTAAAGTTGTCGACTGTAGATATAAATTTACAGAACTTTTTACAAGCAAATCATAAAAAAGTCTAAATTAAGAACATGGCCTTAAAAACTTAGTACCTACTAAGCTCACAGGAATGACAGCCGCTAGAGATATAACTTTACGACTCATACTTTTTAAATTAACTACTTAAAAAATGTCTAAAAAGACACTATCTAACCGTCACTCAGAAATTTTACAATGAACTGTTAAATGCCACAAAGGTATATAAAAATTGTGAACTGTGAAGTTTCCGACACAATCAAAGAGAAAGTGTAAAAAAATAAAGATTAGATATCCGGATAGTGTTGTCAAATGCAACTTGGGTATCCCGGAATCGGACTTAAATTTGGATCAGGATCTTAGAGGTTTGTGCTGTCAGACACTTACCGATTGCTCATTTTCTAGAAATGAAGTCACACAGGTAGAACGTAGAGATGGCAGCAAACTGTAGTGGCTCAGTAGGACCGATGCCTGCTAGGCCCATGGGGAAAAGTGTGAAAAGTATACCTGTGATCCTAGAACGCAAAGGGCAACTGAAGGAGTGTGTGTGTGGTTTTAGTCAGTAAAAGTCTGGCACACCGTCTTGCTCCATCCTAGAGTGGGAGAAAACATTACATTCCTATCTTAAAAAAAAAAACTAAAAACTTTTTGCCTTAGGCGTGGGAGGTATCGAAATATTAAAAAGTTGAATTGAATATTGACTGGCCTTTTGGTCTAGTGGTTAGTTACCCTGACTGCTATGCCGGAGGTCGTGGGTTCGATTCTCACCTGGGACAAATGTTTGTGTGATGAGCATAATCATTTGTTCTGTGTCTGGGTGTAATTTATCTATAATATGTATGTATTCAGAAATATAAAAGTATGTTTATCAGTTGTCTAGAACCCATAACACAAGCTCTGTTTAGTTTGGGACTGGACGGCGTTTTGTGATAGCTGTGGAATATTACAAAAAAAAATAATAATAATACGATTAATGAATACTGTTACATTACAGTACAACACATACTTATGTGAGATACAATAATGAATTCACCACAGTTCCCAAAAGGGTCAACAAAATCCCGGGACATCTCAAAAAAAAAAAAGAAAATTGGGACACCTTGCAAACACTAATCGGGGTACAAAGTGGCAGGAAAAGTTTCTTAGTTCGATCTCCCTTACCCCAACCCTCGGCAAACCCGCCCCGGGATTAAGTGAGTGGTCTCCTGAAGGATTTGCTGACGCGACTTGGCTCGCAAAAAGTCGACAATGTCCCGGGAATGATACGCGGGAGTCGTGAGCCAGTAATTAAAGATGATAAAGGTTATAAAAAGGTCGCTATATTTTTGAACTCCTTACAGAATTGTTGGATTGGAAAATGCTATACACTTACTCGAATAACCGATTATTTCTACCGCTTTTAGGTGAGTACGCAATTTTACTATCTTTCGCACTAGTGCGGAAAAGTGCGCGAACTTGCCTATATCGTATCAGGCTGGGCGCTAAGCGATCCCCACGAGTGGCGCGTCAAACTTCGTGTTTTTTTTATCTTCACAAGAGTATTGAAAAACGTCGTTCGACACATGTCGTTTGTCGTCGAAGTACTTGGCTCTATAGCACCGAATCAGGATTCCGCTTCGGTCGTAATGAGAAAGTTTTTACACTTGTATCAAAATATACTATAAAAACCAAATCACTGTCGTAAAATATTGCACAAAAATTTGATACCCCTACAGTTTCAGTATAAGGACTCATTCAAGAGATTTACTAAAAACTCTTTTCAAACCCGTAACCTATTTACGCTTTAAAAGCTAAATATTTTCCACATTTTTATTACAACGAACATTATTGCGAAACTTTAAAACGCGTTATTAAAAGCTATGAAAGAGAAATATAATAAAAAAAAAAACCGGGAGAAAAACGTATCACAATTCAGAGCAGCTACATACGAGAGCCAGCGAACAGTTTCTGTACTAAACCTCGCAAGAATCTTATTAAAACTTGCCGGTGCGCCGTCCATTTGTTTAACTTTTATTCCTATAGCTGGGCCGGTCGAAAATGTCCGGGAAAAGTCCACGCAATAGTGTTGAACTTGTCGATATAGTTCGCGGGATTCGGAGTTTTGAATATGTAAGTAGGATCGAATTACATTTCGGTTTTTGCAACGTTTTCTGTTAGTTTAGCTTGGCTTTGTCGAAACTGGACTGTACGGACTATAGCATAGTTGAGCTTCTTGGGGTTACGCTGTCATCTACTCTCAATTTCGGCTCATACATCGAAAGCAAACGCTCAACTGGCTGCCAAAAAATTGGGGATCTTAGCAAAGGCGAGACGGTACTTCACACCGGAACAACTGCTCAATCTTTATCAAGCCCAAGTTCGATCGTGTATGGAGTACTGTTCTCATCTTTGGAATGGATCTGCCAAATACCAGCTTGATGCGCTGGAGTCGATTGAGAGGCGAGCCAAGAGAATCATCGGCAATGATGCACTTGTAGAGTCGAAGGTCCAAAGCCTTGAGCATCGCCGCTGGGTTGCTAGTCTATCCGGTTTTCTATCGTTTACATTTCGGGGAGTGTGCACTGGAATCGCACATTCTAATTCCGCCAAGTCCGTTCCATCATCGGACCACACGACGTATGGCGTTAAGCCACTGGTACATAGTGGACATCCCATCCATACGCACAAAGCGTTTTGAAAACACATTTATTGTGCGTACAGCCAAGGAGTATAATTCCCTGCCGTAGTCTGTGTTTCCTGATAGCTACAACTTAAGGGTCTTTAAGTCAAGAGTGAATAGGTTACTTCTAGGTAATCGTGCTCCATCTTCGACCACATGATCGCTTACCATCAGGTGAGATGGTAGTCAAACGCGAGCCTATCAATAATAAAAAAAAAATATAGCACAGGCTTCAGGGATAGATTTCTGGGATCTAATAGATTTGAAGAGAAACTCCAAAAATTATAATTAAGCAATCCATATTAGGATACTAATATTACATGTCATTACATATTATAATGTGAAAGTTACTATCTGTCTGTTATGTTTTTATGACCGTAAAAAAAGGATTGAATCATTTTTGATAAAAAAAAGTTTTTTTTTTCTTTTAGAATAAGCTTCAACCCCAAGGAAAGACCTAGGCTACCTTTTATAATTTATTTTAATAAATAAAATAAGAAAGTTGTCAGAAACTTGCATAAACTCAAAGCTAGTTACTGCTACAATAGCGTTTTCATTGATACCCTTGCTGAACAAAATCCACGTTTTAACATAAATTATCATAAAAAAGTTAAAAGCAAATTACGTCTTTAGAAGGATGACGAGGCACTTTGTTCGTTGCTTATATTTAGAGTATTCCCGGGATGAACTAATAAACCGGGACATTCCGCCGTGAACTGGATTGCTTAACATCACTAGTGGGGTACTAAGCCGTGTCCCTGAAAACTTGAATGTAACTACATAGTGAACATTGGATTTGTTCGTTCGATTCCGTTTACATATGACCTTGAATATTGTAGGTATACTTTAATTTTATGAAAATGTCGAAACACAGGATCAACGGTATCAATTCCCGATTTGTTGTAAGATGGCGTATTTTTACAAAGTTAAGATAAATACAATGTAGATTAATGAAAGAGAGATAATCTTTCTTATTCCACAGATCAATTAGATTCGGATGGAAAAAACCCTATAAGTAAGATTCATTGTAAAAAAGTAAATTACTATTTGTTTGGTAAATACAAATACCAGAGTTTCGCACAGGTGTTAGAAATCTTTCAAATTTTCGTTTTTTTTACAACCTATATATGCTATGTATTATATACGTTTAAACTTTCCTCATGAGTTACTTCGTCTAATGGTGTAAATTGCATTAAAAATTTGAACAATTGAGTGGGAGAAGAAATGTTATATATAGGCTTTTTATCTGGCTTTGATTTCGTTTCCTCAATAACCAACACTCACGTGAACAAAATCATAGTCAAAAGTCAGTACCTATATAATATGTAAGGAAAAGAAATTTCTTTGAACTGTTTCTAGCAAGCCGTTATTTATTGGAAACAAAGCTATTTCCAAAAAGCCACGTAATAGAAACACGCTGACCAACTTACTCGAGTAATTTCGTCAGAAATTAAATTAAAATGACGTATCAGTTCGGCGATATAAAGTTGTGCTCCACCGAGTGAGTTTTCATCGGAAACTTTATCAATTTTCGACTACGCTGCCCGAGGGTCGAACGGCTCCTAATCAATTGCGTCATCTATTCGGTGATGGCATGAAGGTTGGTTGGGCAGAAACCTCTTTATTTAGTGGGTGTAGTGTTTTTAAACCTTTCTCGAGTGCACGAGTAGTAAAAAAAAACATCCTGATGACACTCCGCCCTTACGCGGAGCGGGAGATAGTTTCAGACTGTTACTGACTAAAAAACCCACCACGTTCCTTCGTTGCCTTTCATACCGGGGCCCCAGTAGGCTTCGACCCTGCTGGGCTCCTATGGTTGCTGACAACTCTTTGAGGCGCGTGAGAACTTGTGCGCTGTCGACGGCTTGGAGTGCACGAGTGGAGGGAATTATCAGTAGCATGCGATCTTTTGACGGAGGCCCACGTGTTGACTCTAACGTAACGAGCCATTGTGTTTACCCCTTGTGTTAGTACAAGCACTACAGTGGGAAACCATCAAAAAACCCTTCCTACTCTGGGTGGAGTAAGATGAGTTTTGCCGATTAAAACCCGCCTCTCTTCTTTCAGTTGCCCTTCACGTTCTAGCGGGTGGATGCCTTAATAAGGTTTACACAAAAGGTCCTTCAATAGGTAACGGGAAATCAATGGACGGAAGGGGTTCCGTATGCTGCGTGATCACCGAGGTGGTTTTTGTGAGGTAAGAATCCCTGGAGCATTTTTCAAGTTACCCCAGAACACACAAGGTACCCCTGCAGGTTACTGAAGTATAGGCGTTCAGGACTTTATGTATAACTTAGACATGTGTAGGTATGTAAATATCGCATACGTAATTACATAATTATCACCTTATTACATACCGCACAGATAATGATAGACGTATGTAACTACCGCACTGACGCTCGTTAGTTAAATGGTGATATTAATTACAAGTATTGTGGCGTTGTTTGTGGAAAGGATTAATCGCGTACGCCATTGTCCCCGGGGAGCGCCGCGGCATGGAATATAGTGTGGCGCGGAAATGCGTAGATAGTAAATTCACGAAGGTTTGTTTTCGTACAGTAGCATGAAGCCTAGAACTACATTAGACTGACGCACTCGTATAACAGGCCTTTTTTTGTGGTGGGAAAAAATCATCCAATGACAACCCCCGCTCTTGGGCGGAGCAGGAGATAGTGTCAGACTCTTACTGACTAAAAGACCCACCCCGTTCCTTCTAGCCTTCATACCGGGGCTCGAGCTCCCTTTCGGATAACCCTGGCCCCAGTAGGCTTCGACCCGGCTGGGTCCCTGCTGTTGCTGAGGGACAATTCCTTGAGGCGCGCGGGAACAGTGCGCGCCGCCGCCGTCGACGACTTGGGCTTGGTCCGGACAGTTACCGGACGGCCGGACAGCGAGCTACCCATTGCTCACTGTCCGCAAGCCCGCGCCTACGGTGGCCGGAAATCGGGATCAGAATCACGGCGGCGGCGAGAACGCCGTTGCCTGATGCGTTCGGCCTCCTCCTTTGCGAGCATACTCGTGTAACAGGTCTGATTTGTGCGTAGAACGACATCGCGTAGTTTCCTTATAAAATGTATGAAAACCGACGCGCCCAGATTGGCGTGTGAGGTACACTAGTGCTTGACTGCGATCCCACCTGATGGTAAGTAGCGATGCAATCTTTGATGGTGAGGCGCACTAGTTTATTAAGAGAATATTCACTCTAGCCTTGAAGACTCCCAAATTATAATCGGACGGGAAGACCGCAGCAGGCAAACTGTTCCAGTCCTTCGACGTACGCGGTATAAACGACGAGGCGAAACGCTTAGTCCAGATCATAGAGGTTTAAACAACGTAAGGGTGAATATTCGCCGTACGTCGGGTTGTCCGATGGTAGAATTGCGATGGCGGAATCAAGTCATGCAATTCCTGCGCACACTCTCCAAAATGCATCCTGTAAAACACCGAAAGGCTGGCCACCCTACGCCTGTGCTCAAGGCTTTGAAGGTTGGACTTAACCAAATCTGGATCACCAATTAGTCTTTTGCACGCCTAGCACATGCGCGCGCAGTGTAGTTCTAGCTTGAGCCATTCATAACCCAATGGTAATGTTATGATGGATGTGTGGTGTGACAAGAATGATAAAGTGAGAAATGATTGTATTAGAGGAAGTTTGAAAGTGCCAGTAACTGAAAGTTGAAAGGGAATCGTTTGTCTTGGTATGGTCATGTGGTCGACTCGATATATTTGTCGCCAAAACTACAACAACACTTTTTAAATGTGTATTTTAAAGTTTTTGTCGTTTCTAATGGAAAATAGAGTAACAGTGTTCTGTATAAAACTGTTTTCTATATTTAACATGGAAAACCAAACGGCAACACCAAAATGTCAGCAGTTGGAATGATTCACTAAGAACCCTAATCTTGGTTCAACTTATCATAAAGGCACCAAAAATGAAGTTGCCTTGAAACCCTCATTATCATATACATTTCATATTTAAATTATAATTAACCACACTATTACTACAAAGGCGCAAATTACATGTATGTTTGTTACTCCTTTACTCTGAAACTACTAAAGGGATGTGGATGAAATTTGGCCCAAAGGTAGACCACGTCATGAAATAGTACACACGAATAAAATACTTTATATCCAGAGGTTCCTATCGAATAATTTTCCACTACCACGCCGGCAAAGTCTCAATTTAAAAATTTAAAAAAATATATGTTGACAAAATTAAAATCCCTTTGAATATAACACAAATAATCGTGTAAGACGCTTAAACCCCAAATAAGAAGAGAGGAGTAATTAAAAAATGAATTCATTATAGAAAAAAATATTCAACAGAGCGATTTCTAAACATTTGCTTACCCGTAAATTTCCGGTCTTAAAGTTTATTGGCGAGGAAAAAGAAAATCTCAGCAAAATTAAATTTCATTAAATCCCTTCAGACTTTGCTGGTGAAAACATAGGGGCAACTAGAATTAAGGCGTGCGCGCTAATTAGAACATTATAACGTAAAGTGAAAAAACACAAATTCACAAATTGGCGCAGTGATTGAATGTTGGCTGCTGCACATGGACAAAAATAATTGTAGTCTAAGACCACGGTTAACTCTTACATAAAATTCCGCTGCCCACTGAACAAATTCGAGTGAACAGTAATTGTCAGATAAATTTTAATAAATAATACATTTTTTTTTTTAATGTAAATTTTAAGGACGGCAGTTTAGTTAGAAGGCTTTAGTGATTATAATGAAAAAGGGTAATTTGGAGAGATTAAAATACGCGAATAATTTTTTTTTGTATTATCTCCGGTCCTTATTGTAGCAATCTGTCATTTAAAAAATATCACAATTTTTAGTCAACTGAAATTCGAACAGAGTCCCAAAACTGAGAAAACAGATGTTTTCAAACACACCAGCCCTCTCAATCGATCTAAATTTAGACGTACTACGTTCCAACTTTCATCCCGTGTACACCCATATTTACCTACTATTAAGCACTTCTCTAATAAGTCTCTCCAACGCGAACTTAAGGGTGGTTTTTTTTTTTATGATCACTCCTTCGTGATCCGAGGGGAAGGCCCCTATTTCACGGGGACACCCCATAATGCGCGGGCGTGATTATACGCGTTTCAAAGACGAAAAGCTTATTACAATTAATTGGCATCTCCTGTTGATTTTTGAAGTAATGAACGTGAGGGGATCTCTTGGGAGTAATGGCGAAAGAGGAAAAATTATAAGGATGTTCGCCTGTCTCAGATGTTTGTAAGTAGGTATACGAGTTAATGAGACTCACATTTTCACAATTTTCCGGTATTATACGATATTTAGTAAGTTCTGCCAGCGGGTTTGCCCGCTTGAACGTAGGATTCTGCATACAAACTTTGGACCCCCATTTGATCCCTTTAGGGGGAGAATATTAAAAAAAAAGACGTGTGGCACTCGGGGACTGCCGCGGTAAAGCATAGCATTTTTATCAACTTATGCAATTATAATTATTTATTTACTTTATTTATGCAGTATTTTTTTTTCGTTTGTTTTTTTTCTTTGATATGAAGTTACACTGTCACACATTGAATTGAATTTTGATTGATTGTTCACTCATTTGTTTTCTTATCGGTCACCACGCTCAAAAAACAAATGAGTGGGGGGTGTTAGGTTATTTTCGTTACGGAATTTCTGGATTCGGTCTCCACGCTCAAGGCCCGCGATAGAAGCTATGCAATAGCTTAAAAATCTTCTCCTAGTATCCGCCTACGTCACAAAAGGAAACCTACTGCAGAATATCGCGCTCCTGGTCCCAGTAGTTTCGGTTGTGCGTTGATATGTTAGTCAGTCAGTTTCTCCTACACCCTTAAATTTTGATCGTTTTTAATCCCGTGGAGGTGAACGTCAGCTGAGCGAGTCCAATGACCTGTAGGTAGTAGTCGGGGTTGCGTATAAACTACCTACAGGTCATTGGACTCGCTCAGCTGACGTTATCTTGAAGAAATTAATTTCGTACATGCGTAAATTAATACGAGTTTTGAAAAAAACGGTACCTTATTTTTTAATTTTGTCTTTCTTTAATCTTTTTGATTAAAACGATCAAAATTTAAGGGTATATAATAGATTACTGTTATGTAGAGATCCTTTTCTATCGGTACAGTTTTAGTGGGTTTAGGCATCTTATAAATAGTTGTTCTAGTTCTGGCTATCTTGCGCATGAGATTAAAAGTTTGTGAACGCACTCACGATGCAGGAGGAACTCCTAGTCTGGAGATTGTCTACTGTTGTCAGATTTGTGGTGCAAAGTGGATGGATGATCTGGTGAGGGTTGCAGGAATCCGATGGATGTGAAACGCTCAAGACTGGTTGTTATGGCGACACTTGGGGAATAGATCTCCCCATCCAGGTCCATCAGTGGACATCTTTTGGCTGAAACGATTATGACGATGATGATGTTGGTAGGTTTCGGCCCTCATATTTCGCGCAGTTGGAGTCTATACATCGCCAAAACCAAATTAGCACCTGTAGGTACACAGCAAACTTCTGAAATGACGTTATCATAATATAATAACCTAAAAATAAAGACACCGTTCCCCGTATCGATGTTCCACTTTAAGCAATATCATTATCCGGCTTAAAAAAACATCGCAGACTGAAAAATCGAGAGACACGAACGCTATAATAAAGTTAAACTTGCCGCTTCCTAACGTTCCTTCCCCCTTGTAAAATTAAAAAAATATATTAATACATTCTCTTGTGAGACTCTACCGGCATCCAGACGAATATGCTGAAGATTAGAAGTCTTTTTTCCAACGTCGAACGAATGGTATTTTAATTATAGTACCGTTAATTACGAGGCAAAGGCTTGGCGAACAACCTTGTTCGTTCAAAGCGAAGGAATGTGAAACAGACCATCGGGCTATCTTACTGGGCAATACTAGATGTGGCATTTTTCTAACTTTTTATACAAAACCGAACGCGTCTGTAACTGCACAATGCACAACGCTGCGATACGCGATGCCGGTCACATCGTTGCGCCATCGGTACATGGTGGACATCCCACCCATACGTACAAAGCGAATTTGGGAACACATTCATTATGAGTACAGCTAAGGAGTAGAATTTCCTGCCAGAGTCTTTGTTCCCTGATAGCTACAAGACCCCTAGGGTCTTTAAGTCCAAAATGATTAAGTTACTTCTAGGCGTGCGTGCTCCATCGTCGGCCACATCATCGCTTACCATCAGGTGAGATAGTGGTCAAACGCGAGCCTATCAATAACAGTACTAGCGTTTCTAGGTCAATGGTTCCTAGGTCTGTGGTATTTTACTTTTAAACTCGCCTCATTTGTTCTTCAGTCTTGGCCGTTCTCTACTGATCTTAGAATAAATAATGTATCCTGTTTTTTTAACGAGCTGCCGACTTGTTAAAATAAGAACACTTGGGGCTCCGATCGATTGCTGTATATATTAAAGTTGTAAGGATTAATAGCTTCTAAGGTCTGTGTAAAAAGTAGTGCTTGACCAAACACTCTTTTCTCGTATTGATTATAGGATATGGTTTGTTTGGTAAGTTAAAGTCCCGAATTCTAAGAAAAATAACTATATTACACTAAATCACAATAACACTAATGTGTGCACATGAGTTCCACACACGCCAGTCTGGGCGCGTCGGTCTCCATACATTTTATATGGAAACTAGACTTGTAGAGCTACACTTGATCCACGCCACGCGACGTCGTCCTACGTACAAATCAGGCGTATTAAACGTGTGCATCGGTCTAATGTATTTCTAGCTTTAGTTACAAGACAGATAAGTTGGTAGGTAATGGTTTTTGAAGTGCGTGTAGCTCACGAGATTAAACGCAAACTGATTCATATTATGGCGAACGAGTGAATATGCGTTCGATGCAATTATGCATTTTCGCTTAGTGTTCGATTGCGTCCTTATCTTCGTAGAACCGTTCTTGGTGCTAATTCTCCCATCCCGCGTCTGTGCAAATGATTAAACTACTACAGTGATCTTATCGATGAACACTCTCACTTGGTAGGTTTAAAAGTATTGTATATAAAACAATTAAGAAACAATGCGATGGCCAGGCTGGCTTGTTAACTTAGTTTTTAGTTCAAATAATTTAGTTTTTTAGTTATAAGCGGTAATTATTGTGTTTGGTGAGTAAGTTACTTTTAAGTAGGCAACTAACAGTAAAGTTACGCATGTTGTGCCAACCTGTAAGGAATTGCTGCACTAGTCTTTAAGTTTATTCCATGTATTTCATATCTTTGTATGTGTGTAGTCAATTGTTGGTGAGCCAAATAAATAAAATAAAATAAATAAATTAACCTCGAACACTCTGTACAGTGGTCTATAGCTGTAGCTTCTCAACAGTCTATTCAAGTAGTATGGTGCTGCCCAGTAACTGGGTTCTACAGGTCTGATAGGCAGTCGCTCCATTAGACTAGAAGAAAACATTTTGAAATGGAATCTTAGTAAGGTCATGTGAATAGTAAGTTACGAAAGAAGTGAAGAGTAGGATAGGAAAACAAAAGGAGTCAGTAATATCGTGACGGTTGAGAGAGAGAATGGAAGATAAAAATGTGTTGTACTTACCCCTAGCAACATGTGACAAGGGCAGGACGATGATAGCTCTAACTAAACTCAACAATACATTTGTCTATTGATATTCAACTCACGATATAAGCCAAGAACATTAATTGACAAAAAAACATTATTGATCCATAGGTATTTCTTATTCATCACGTGACGGATGACAGAATAGAATGGAGGAAAAAAAACGTATTGCGCTGACCCCAAGTAATATGGGATAAGGGCAGGAAGAAGAAGACGCTCTGAATCATCATGTACCAAGAGTATTTATTGTAAGAGTATTATATGAGTATTTTTATTCCACTCTACTTATAACATACACAACAACCATCACTCTAATAATTTAATTATACACAAATACCTTCGGTTATATTCTCTATATAATTTTTTTCCAAATTACCTACCCACCCGTCCAGCTTACTTGACCGTACACACAGAGGCGTAGCTACGGCTGTATTAAGTGTATCAATGTTATGGGGCCCTCAAGCAGGGGCTCCGATGTGAGCAAAAATTCGTAACATATTATCCACAACCTTAAATTGTCTTACTGTTAAGAGGCCCATAGTAAATGAATATAATATAGACTATATGATTGGATGTTTCAATTTAAAGCTCGCTCCGCTAGTCATCAAAAGATCAAAATAAAAACTTACCTTACCTTAGTCAAAAACACTCTAAAAATGAATTAATTTTCATTCAAGACTTGTAGGAAAAGGTCAGACTATCCAGTCAGTTTGGGCTTCTTCTTTGTGGCGATCCCATCTCGAAATAACACTCAAAAACTTCTGGTACAGGGGCCCCTTCCCCTAGACTATCTACGCCACTGCACACACATATACATATTTACTTAGCCAAAGGTACTCAATCTAACAAACACAAGCCAGCATCAACCATGTTCCGTAGTGCGGGGACCTCTTAAGTTTTTCCCGTTGTCTAATCGTCCGATCCGGGATAGTGGGGCGCTCGTTAGTATAATGGCTGTATTAATTGCCGCTCGTATTGTTTGCTGTCCCGGGGTAGGGTAGTGACGAGGCGGGAGTGATGTCGAGACGGCTGGCAGTCGATTGTTTTTATCGGGTAGCCTCTATTACTGGGTAGTGTTATTGGTGTTTTTATTGGAAATGTAATGCATATTGTTTCAATATGAGCGTTGTATTGTGTCAATGTGTGTGGTTTGCCATACGGGGTTCGTCTTAGAGACTCAAACTGCTCAACAGATTTGCATGCCATTTAGTACAAGTTTAGACCATATTTTGGAATAGAGTTTACGATACTTTTTATCTCAAGATTGTGTTCCCTTGGATTAATTTTCTACTGTCACGCGCTAGAAGCTAGAAATTTAAATATCTACAACATATAATAATCTGCAATCGAACTATATTATCGTAAACTAGTTAAACACTATCCCAACACTACGCCGGACTACGGGCTAGGGATTAACGAGTCCCGCGCTACCCCGGGCAAAGTTGAGAGATATCTACAAACGGTCCGGGGCTGATTTGTTTGTCTTGTTACGCGTCTATTAAGTTACGAACAGTTATTTCGATAGTTTATACTTGTTTGGTCTTTATTGCATTTTGTAAGTCGCTTACTATCGAGGGGTATTAGTTGCAGCTCGTTATGTTCCTTTATTCGTTTTTGTATGGCTTTGTTAGAGGTAATTAAAAGAGTGATTAGGGAGATAGGGTGCTTAAAGGAACTTCTTCGGCCGATACTAGCCAAGGCTACAGGATTCTGCGAAAGAGTTGCCGTGGTCATGACACGCAAATGGCAACCGAAGGAACACGGAGGGGCTATGGTTAGTAAAAGTCTGACAGTTAATCTCGCTCCATCAGAAGCAGGAATAATAATTAGATGTTTAATCACCGTAAAAAATAGGAGATAATATCACAGATCAGACTCATCATCTCTCAGACTAGTGAGGACCTCAAATACATATCAGCTAAACCGTAGGAGCCCAGCAGGGCCGATGTTTGCTAGGGCCATAGGGAAATGTATGAAAACGATACTCGTGGTCCTAGAACGCAAAGACAACTTAAGGAATACATGTGTGGTTTTACGCTGCCCGCCCACGTCAGATTTTTTGTAGGACAGATAATCGGACCGATTTTGTTTATTTGTAACTTTGTTCTGTTTTCTGACCGACTTTTTGTAGGAGGTATGCGTTGCACTATAGCTATCAGTGTGTTCTATTTTTCTCCTACAAAAAATCGGTCACCGATTATCGGACGTGGGCGAGCAGCCCTAGTTCGTATAAGTCTGACCACTCTCCAAAAAAGAAATGGGTTAACACTTTCTGAACTACTAGGAGCTTTACCACCATTAAGAGCTATATTTCACCGAGACACCATGGCAGCGCGACCGGTCGCCGCTACCAACAAAATGTATACAGCTCTATATAGAGTTACTCACCTGGTGTCAGTTTGGTTGCGCAACCAATTTGTTGGCGCGACCAGAACGGACGTGTGGCGACTATGGTGTCTGTATGGTATCTAGTTTGGTAGCTTAGGCCATTGTGTCCCGGTAAAATATAGCCATAAGTTTACACGTGAAAACCACAAATTTATACCTATAACACTAGCTTCTGCCAACAGCTTCATCAAAGTAAAAAAAATATGCCTGTATTACTCACTGATGAAGTTGAAATTTAATGGTCAAAGAATTCAAAAAAATTAATTCAATCGGTTCCAAATAGCTAAAACATTTATAATAATTATATTAAGCATACATATAAATATTTTCCCTACCTACCAACGCTTTTAAAAAATCATAACAATGCATTTCCCCTGAATTTCCTTGGTTTAATAACACATACATTACATTACTCCCTTCGACACTTAAAATGAGAATGGAGATTCCTCCCATACATCTTTTTATTACTTTATTACATCGATAAGGGGATTGCATAGCACGAAGGGATAAAAAATGAGACAGACACAAAGTATGTTTATTTATGTACGTATAACGGTGTCAATAAAGGCAGTAAGAGTAATGGGTATATATCACCAAACCCTTTTGTCCTTTGGGGGGTTGTGAAGAGCTTTAAACGGTAAAATGAGGTACGATCCAATTCTCATATAGAAAAGCTTTTTTCCTTGCACCAGATAGATATACTGTTTATTTGTACACCATAAAAGATACAGCAGTAACTTAAAATTAATATGGAGTAACAATGGGCGGTCTTAGCGTTAAAAGCGAATTTGACAGAGAAGAAGGAAAAATAAGCTAGTTCGTGGTTTAGTCACCGTAGGCGTGGGCTGGCGGACGACTAGCAATGGGTAGCTCGCTGTCCGCCCGTCTGATGAGGACTGAGCCCGAGTCATAAACGGCGCGTAGTGTTCCAGATCTCACTGCGTACACGCACCCAATTTATGTTCACACCCACAGATTTTACACTAAACAAAAAAAAGCATTTATTTTTTTAACAATACATTAAGGCCCAAGCGCCCGACAAGTGCCATAAAACATTGACTTTCTGAAGCCTACTCCTCGGTAACGGCCAGGTTAATAAATAGGTTTGAAAAAAATATATGTTTATTATAGATTCATGAACAAAATTATCAACATTTTTACGTGCTACTAATACTTTTGTTTAAAAAAAATATTTAGCAATTTCGCAACTTTCCCTATTCTTTCGAAACGGCTTGGATCTTTAAAAACATTTTAACACAAAAAATTTGGTGGTTAAATATTTATTTATAACTTTATTGCACACCTTAGCTTAATACGGGATAAACATTTACAAAAGATTATGTGTACAATAGGCGGTCCTATTGCACAAGGCAATTTCTACCAGACAAACTTTGGATGGACTAAACGAAAGGAAAAGATAAAAAATAAAATAAAAATCTGAATATTCTTCAGAGTGAACATAGCATATGTAAATAAATCAATATTTCGCAAAGAAAATCGATTTAAAGCGCTTTCTGGGCGCTGCTGGCCACAAATAAATGCACAGATTTGCGTACTGCCACCTAGGCGGGTGCGAGAGTTGCGTCCACATAATTTCGGCCAGATGGTTCAAGGGACTATAAGCCTTAAAAATAAATTTCAAGGCAACTCTCCTCGCGACTAATTGTTATTCCGCCCAAAAAATATTCGTCAGTCAACTGTAATCTTTTTGGACATTCCTGACAATCCAGACCGGCATAATTTAAAATCATTGGACCCTCTTCTTGCAAATAAAAGGTCAACTTTATTAGGGACAGTGCGCACTCGACGATTTTTAATTTAAGGACTTATCGCACTTGCGACACAGGAGAACGTTTCGAGTGTTGAATTAAAATCGTCAAGTCTGATTTGCTTACGGAAGCTCTCTCTGTTGTCGTAATGATGGGTCCGGTTCGTGCTTGTTTGTATTTTTGAAGTAATTAATGTTGTGCTTTTGTTTACTGAAGTATTTATACTTAATAGAGGTCTTTATATCGCATACATCGAAGGACTGGAACAATTCGCCTGCTGCGGTTTTCCCGTCCGGTTATAATTTGGGTGTCTTCAAGGCTAGAGTGAATAGGCTCTTAATAAACTAGTGTGCCTCACCATCAACGATTGCATCACTGCTTACCATCGGGTGGGATCGCAGTCAGGCACTAGTTTATATAAGATAAAAATAAAAAAAAAACATGAAATTGCTCAGTTTCGAAGAAGTTCGAAAACAAACACTGTGACACGAGATTTTGTATATTATTATTATTATTAGACTGGCTGACCAGGTAAACGTTGTTTTGCTATATTAGTAAAATCAAAAAATGAAATACCTACGGCTATATAAAATAGGCCACAACATGTTCTCAGACCTACCAAATTTACACAAAAATATTCATAAAAGTCAGTCAAGCCGTTTCGGAAAAGTACGATAAGAAACATTGTGACACGTGATTTTTACATTTTATTTTTGTATGTGGAAATCATCGAATTACTTCTCCCACTCTAGGACGAAACGGGAGAGGTATCAGACCATCATCTTCAGTTGCCCTTTACGTCCCAGGATCGCAAGTAACCCTTTCAAAAATCAACCCATATAGCCCCAGAAGGCTGCAGTCTGTACTAGGCCCCTCATCATTATCACTTCAGCCGATAGACGTCCACTGTTGGACATAGGCCTCCCCCAAGTGTCGCCACAATGATCGATCCTGTGCGTCCCGCATCTATCGGATTCCCGCAACCTTCACCAGGTCATCGGTCCATCTTGTAGGAGGCCTTCCGACGCTGCGTCTTCTGGTACGCGGTCGCCACTGCAAAACCTTTCGGCCCCAATGGCCATCTGTTCTGCGAGCAGCACTAGGCCCTTACGGAATGATAGTGCTTAAGTATAACGCCGACCACATGGCACCGCTCGGTCTCGTAGTTTTACCTTTTAGTGACTAAGAAAAAAAAACAGAAAAGATCAAGAAAATTTATTATCGAAACTGACCATTAAGTCAAACACATAAGAACAAAATCCCACACAGCAATACAACTTGATTCCCAACTGTTTACATTAAACTTCCAAAAAAAAAGAAACAGAAAACAAGTTGTTTTTTCTACTGGCAACATTATGCAGATTCGTCCTCTCAAATTACTTATTTTAAGCAATAAACGGCGTGGGACGTCGTATAAAAATCTTCGCCTGAAGAAATGACTTCAAAAAGTTTGGTCCAAGTTATAAACTTTCGGCCTCCTTAGCCGTGGGCTGTGCTTAATGTGCCAACTTCTTTTTTATGATGTGACAATATGTTCTGAACGTGAAGGAATGAGTTTGTGGAGCCTGTTCTTGAGTCTTTCTTTGCAGAGAGGCGTACCTAGTGGATCGTTGAGGTGTTCAGCTGTTTTGAAACTGGTGGAGAAATTTTTAAATTCGTGTTGTAGACTATTATGGTAGTCTCTTTTCAAGAGTACTTTCAGTGTAATTCAGAGGAAATTAATTTATTCTTACGGTAAATCCAAATAAAACAAGGTAATTTGGATGTACGATGTTTGATTTTTTAACCGACTTCAAATAGGAGGAGGTTCTATGTTTAAGTGTTATTATGCATCATTTTAGTGGTTAAGTTTTGGTTACTTGCGCGTTATGAATCCCAAAAATATATTAACTTTGACACAAAGGAGATTTTAATGAATTGTCACTTGGTTTTCACAGCTTTCTACATCCAAACACTTTTCCTCAGTACAAAAACTTCCGCCTTTATAATATTACTAGCTGCTGCTAAAGGCTTCGTTCGCTGGTAATAGAAAGTTTTCCTTAGGACAACAAGCAAGGTTTTAACGCTGACTGCTAAGGATTAGCATTATTAAGTCTTATCATCGATATTGGACCCAGGTTGGCGGCTGCACAAAGAAATCTAAACTATCGTTTTCTACATTCCAACAAATAAAACTCTCATATCCCAACTTTTTCTCCTTTTCTTAACTAACCATTATAGATACAATAAATCCCGCTGCCACATTTAACTTGTACCATACAATGTTCCAAAGGGCGGGACAGTGATAATGGTTATGGTAAAAGTTAGTCGGTCTAACTGTGGTACGTATTCCGTGATATAGCAACGAACCATGGCGACTTGTATCGAATGAGACGCGGTGAGCAGAGGGTGGGCAGAAGTATTAATGTAAATAAAGATTAAAATGGTATCATGCTTAGCTGGTAGTCTTATAAACCATAGCATATCATATAATCAGTCTAATAATGTTTCCACTATAGATGATTCCCTACAGTAATACTCTCTCTCTTAGAGAGGAGGCCCTCAGGCCGCCTCATTAGGAGAGGGAGTAGGTCGTAACCCACCTCGTGATCCCAGTGCGTGTTGGTGGATGTCACCCTTTTGGTACGGATATGCTCGGCGCATCCTATACTTTTCTAGTCTTTTACTTTCTGTTCAAAACCACTGTGTTTTCTGTCCCGATTAATAGCTTTTCTATTTTTCTTTAATTGTAAAAATAAATTACTCAAATTAAAGTGCGATTGAACCCAATACGTACACATCCACCACCGCTCCTAGTGTTCGTAGTTTTACAGTTGAAAATGATTTCGATTTTAGTCAATAAAAGTCTAAATTTTACTGACTAAAATATTACTTTTACTACTTCCTAAAATCCACAGCAATGCGTTCCAGGTTCGTAGCAAAAATAAAAAGCTAATAAAAAGTAACTTTACTTATACTTCTGTTTACACCTCTACAATATCCCAGTTTCAAAGATTTGATGCTATCGACGCCGACGATTTGCGAGTTTTCACATCTAAAGAGAGTTTTTGTTCCAGTACAATTTGTTAAGCCAAGGGATTAAAAGAAAAAAGCCCAAACTTCTGTACCGCACATACAATCGGCTCTTTATTTATATATTATGTTAATCTATTCAGTACTTTACTTTTTATATGTTGACGTCTTGGGAGAGAAAGGCCGTCAAGTATGTCAGAAGTGTTCCGTTTTATCTATGGAAATTAATTTCACATTCAGCTTGTTTGTTTTTCTTTCTTCTCTTGTACGTGGAAGCGAGGTAAACGTGGCTATATTTTTTAATCCTTTAGAGCTGAATAACATGTAAATAAATTCCATAGTGCTTAATCAATCTTTTTTTTGGGATACATTGAAAATCAACAAATGACAGCGCGTTGTTTCCTAATACAGGCACTATTTTGCTTAAAATGAGGCTCCAAATACTTATAAATATGATAATGCTAATTAGAACAATAAAGTATTTTGTATTTTTTTTCGTATTTTGTATTTTTATTTCGTACTTCTCCCGGTTTGGTTGGAGCGGAAGGGTGTGTTCAGACTTTTACTGACTGAAACCCACCATGGTCCTTCAGTTTCCCTTTGCAAGAGCCACGGTAACCGTTTCGATCAATTTCGACGCCCTTAATACTTATTTTTGACGTGGGAAATCATTAAATAACTTCTCTCACCCTGGGCGGAGCTGGAAGAAGTTTCAGACTTTTAATAACTGACACCTACAGTGTTCTTTAAGTTGTCCTTTTGTGAGGACTTGCAGCTCTTGCAGCTGCCAGCCTAGACTAGGCCTGTCATTTTATTGACATCTCTTTGAAGCTCATAATACCAACTATCAGCTTAAACAAATGCCTGTTTTTTAAAGCTTTCATCACTCGGTATCTACACTCAGTACCTCTCATATAGCATAGTTAATTCCTAGAATTTTCTCGCGATCTTGCCTGATTGAAACCGAGTCTAAACTAAAAAGTTTAAAGTGCTCCTTTATTGTTCGATAAGGTGTCATTTGACACCTTATCGAACAATGAAGGAGCACTTTTGGATATTTCTAAGAAAAAATTATGAACTATAATTCTCGGTTTTTTAAATTGTAAAGAAACTACGCAATCCATTATTAAAGACGAGGTTACCTTAAAACTGAAAAAAACATGACGTTTAATAATCGCAGAGGTTGTCAACCTAATGCAAAAAAAACTCGGACTCGTTCACTAAGGGTTCCGCGGTATTGTCACTAGCATAAAGCCATACACGCTAGGATCCCTGACAGGTTTGCCAGTACAGTTGAGTTATACAGGTAAACCAGAGCGTGTATGTTGCAAAACTGTGCAAGTTTCCACACAAAACAAGTAACTGTACAGGCAAATCTATCTGTAGCCTGGTTCACGTAAAATCAAACAAGCCAAATGTCGTTGATGTTTTATAGTCGTTCGATCGAAGTCCTATCCAAAAGCGGTATACACGATCTATCGACTTATTTCCAGTTACATTACTATTTATTTTACCAGGATAATGTAATGCAGTTTTTTTTTTTAAATTGAAGAATTTCAAACGACTTTGAAATCGGTGTCGTTCAAACTCGATTGATGGATGTGAATACGGAAATGGTCTAAACGACTAAATCACTACGATATCGTTACGGTTTTCATTACGTGAATCGAGCTACAGATACCTTAGACACTATATTATGACTATAATTAAATCGTTAAAAAAACACGGCAAAAAAAGTCACGTTTGTTGTACGGGAGCTCCACTTTATTATTTATTTTATTTTATATTTTAGTATTTTATGTTATAGCAGTAATCGAAATACATCATCTGTTAAAATTTCAAATATCTAACATGGTTCATGAGATACCAGAGATACAGCATCGTCATAACAAACGGAGACTGGAATCTTAATAATAGGTTCCCGTTTTTATCCTTTTGTTGCGGAATGCTAAAAAAAAGTTATTATAATACGCGCCTTAAAACGCCAAAAAAAAAATATCTTATGAAAAATTACAACGCATATTACTTGTAATAAAATCTCTTTCATAGTAACATTTTTATTACTTTTCGAGACGAAAATGAATGATCGCGTCCTAGAACCCAGACTAAAAGCCTTCACATTATGACGTAACAAACTTTTTTCTCTGAATCAAAGTGCGTAATAGTAAATCCAAGAGATTTTATCGTTTCGCAAACGCAATTAACGAACTTTTCTTCAACAAAACGTTCGTTTTTGGATAAAAATCCTTTCTCGGAATGTCCTTTATAAGTCTAATCAGATCGTTGCAAGTTTTTATCGTCCGAGTTGAGCCTAACTGTGTAGGTACTCAAGCAAGTGACCGTTTTGTTTCAAACTTGCTCCATAAACGCGACTAGATTGCATTTGTCACTGTTATTGTTTTTGTTTATTTGTTTTTATCTTGTTTCTATTGTAATTGGTTGTTTGTTGAGTTTAAAGGATTAGATAAGGACCTAGAAAATGTTTTTTTTTGCGCGCGTTTATAGTGTCGTTTATTACATCTGCCTACATGAAAAATTACATTGGAGGATGATTGAATTATCAATTCTCAACTAAGTGTAGGTACTCAAACAAGTAACCTTTTTGTTTCTTACTTACTCCATAAACGCGACTAGATTGCATTTGTCACTGTTATTGTTTTTGTTTATTTGTTTTTATGTTGTTTCTATTGTAATTGGTTGTTTGTTGTGTTTAAAGGATTAGATAAGGAACTAGAAAAGATTATTTTTTTTTTACTTTAGGTCAAGGGTAGGAAGGGCGTGTTTTGCGCGCGTTTACAGTGTCGTTTATTACATCTGCCTACATGAAAAATTACATTGGAGGATGATTGAATTATCAATTCTCAATTAAGTGTAGATACTCAAATAAGTAACCTTTTTGTTTCTTACTTACTCCATAAACGCGACTAGATTGCATTTGTCATTGTTATTCTTTTTGTTTTTATATTGCTTCTATTGTAATTAGTTGTTTGTTGAGTTTCAAGTATTACATAAGGACGTAGCATTGTTAATTCAGTATTTTTTTTGCAGGTGTTTTCAGAATTGTTTATAACATCTGTCTACATAAAAAATAATATTCGAAAATGTTTTGTCAATTTTCAATAAACTATCTGCCAAATACAAAAGCCTACCTTTTAAAATGTTTTCATGCTTTTGACGTAATCCTTTAGTAAAAACAAAAACCGACTAGACTAAATGTTTTTCGAACAACCGCAACAAAAAAACTAAATGAAAGTGCATATTTGATATAAAGCCGGAAAAAATGGCAGCATATTTGATACAAAGGCCGGTAAATTGCTGTAAATTCGTTAAAAAGCATAAAACACTGTGGAAAAATGTTACCTACTCGGCGCAAGCCTACCGGGCATTTAATCCTCACGTCAGAATAAGGCTGCGTCAGGGTTGGGTGTGATTTACGCGCGACGCGACTCGCGAGCGCGACAAACGCGACAGCTCTGGCGACCGACATGCGACACGGGCTCGGGTTCAAAGCGAGCCTCCGGCGACCGACACCAGCCACCATTGTGTTGCGCTTTACGGAAAACATATATACGCTGAAATTTAAAGGACTTTAAACGTTTTTCACGGCCTTTTTGAAAGAAACATGGGCTGTATAGGCTGTTGTTGAAAGCTGCTTTTGTGAACGCTTTAGATCACCATAGAAATATTTTTTGACCAGCTGACCCGGCGAACTTCAAACCGCCTACGATTGCGATTAAACAAAGCCTAAGTAATAATATACCAAGTTACACACAATCCTAATATACACCCCTACTTTTTAATTAGTACACAAAAAAATGGGGCTCTATCTGTACCCGTCACTGATCATATTTTTGTAGTCAAAAGTAGAAAAAACCAAAATTGACCACGAAAAGGTAAATTCATCATAGATTCAATCAAACATAACAATTGCTAGTAGAAAATACTGCGGGCAGTGTTTTTCCTTAATAATTGTCACTTATTCATTCATTAATCAATAGCCTGTACAATATTTCCATAAATTGAGTGACATTTTGGGACATAAACCAACGCTAATAACTTTGCTGTTTATGAATATTATTTATTGAGATTTTAATCATAAAATAACAAGGGCTTTTCTAATAAGGCCTTTAAGTATGTGTACTAATAAAAAAATTGTGGTGTATAAAAGTTATCTCAATCTATTTCGTATATTTTACGGGATGCGTGCACAACTGAAAACTTCTACAGATTTATTATATGTAAGTATATTTTGTTTACATGTCTATCTGCGTGAAGGAAGCTTTATCAGTAAAATAAACGTTTTCATAAACCGCTTTATACAAAATAAACAGATTTTTTAAATATACTCTACATAGCGCCATAAATATTAAAGTAAAGCTCATAAAACTAGTGATATACACGTGTCCATCTTACAATTTAAATTAATCAACTGATTTATAATAAAACTAGATAATATTTTAAAAAGCATTTTTAAGATCAAGTCTTTGAAAAGTTGCCTGACGTATTTGATTTATTGTGCCATTTTTTTTGGTTATCTTTTTTTTAGGTGCAAAGTCTGCATCTAATGACATCTCCCGCCTTTGGGTGAAGCGCGAGGGCGTGTCAGACTTTTACTGACAACCAACTCCTGTTCCTTCTTTGCCTTCGTTCCAGGGCCATTGGGTTCACCTTCGCATAACCTGTGGTTTCCGTTATCTTTGGGGTATCAATTAAAAGGATTTGTTGACCAACCCTGCATTAAAGCAAAAAAAAAAAAAGAAAATACATTCATTCGGCGACAGTCCCCAGGAATCAAATTAATAGACCTAATAGGCATGCATTGTCATCCAAATTAAACACGAACTTTCAGCTCTATCGATTAGGGGTAACTGTTTTATTTAAATTTCATTTGTAAGATTTGGCCTTCCGAACATACATCAAAAAATTGCATGTCTATAGAATTATTGTAATATAAAATAGTTTCCCATTGGTATCAAAAACAGAGATCAAGTTACGCGATCAGGTCTTCAGAGAAAGGAACCTCCTAACAATACGAGCCTTGTCTAGAAATAACTCTCTTTGAAAAAAGCTAACAAGAGCCAAAATGTTAGTCGAGGCTGGTGGCTATGTCGAGGATATTTAAACCATTGGCCTACACGACTATCGGTACTATGATCGTCAAGTTCACATCTTAACAGTTCATCAATCAGGCGAGTCAAGTCCAAGATACTTATTATTCGACTTTTATGAGAATCTTGTCATGTGGGGACAGCCAATGTTGGGCCAAACCTAAGGCCGATGCCCGCAAGGGCCTCGCGGATTTTCTGAAAAAGAAACCCGTAATTTTAGAACGCCAAGGGCAACATCCGTAGGTACGGGCTTGCGGACGACGAGCAATGAGTAGTTCACCGTCCGGCCGTCTAGTAACAGCGCGTAGTTGTACCACGCGCGCCTTAAAGAGATGTCAGCAAAACCTTAGGACCCGTCAGGGCTACGGGTAAAAACCGGAAAGGAAACCCTGGTGAACTGAATGACACAGGTGTGGTAAAAGTCTGACACCCCTCTCGTTCCACCCAAGAGCGGTAGAGGTCACTGGATGATTTCTCACCTTAAAAAAAGGTCTCAATTCTCGAGTGTGCTTTGAGGATTCATTAATCAGTTTTATTATTATTTCAAAACCATTAATAAAAAGAAGATAAGTTTTTAATTACTTGATTTACTTGACGTCAGTTTAATTACAGGTCTGATACTTATACTCTGAACTTAGTAGGGATTTATTTAAAAAGTACTTTTGAAATTATTAGAAGGTAGATTATCTTTTTTTGAGTGTCAATTTATTTTAGGAGATTACTTTTTTGTAGACTTATAGGTAAGAGACATTATTTCTTTTTAAGTTTATAGTTATTATCTACGTCAAAACTAAAGTAGGCAAAATTAAAAAAAAAAAATTAAGGTCGGTAATCTTCCAATGACTTTAGGTCAAAGGTAAGAAGGGTGTGTTTTAGTTGTCTTTTGCATTCAACGACCACGGTTTCCCTTTTGAGAAACTCCATGTGGATTATTACAACATTTAAACGTCTTTCGGCAGAAATGTGGAGTCAGTCAAATTTATTCGAGACTTTTCATTAGACTGTCAGACTTTCATCATCATCATCATCTCAGCCGACAGACGTCCACTGTTGGACATAGGCCTCCCCCAAGCGTCGCCACAATGCACGATCATTCATCGGATTCTCGCAACCTTCACCAGGTCATCGGACCACCTTGTAGGAGGCCTTTCAACGCTGCGTTTTCCGGTGCATGGTCGCCACTCCAGAACTTTTCGCCCCAACGGCCATCTGTCCTACGAGCAATGTGCCCTGCCCATTGCCACTTAAGTTTGGCGGTTCTTCGTGCTATGTCGGTAACCTTGGTTCTCCTGCGGATATCTTCATTTCTGACTCGATCACTGAAGGAAACAGGACAGATTTTCACTAGTTTTAAATTCTCGACTTTTCGAAATTCCTTACTTTAATATCGAAACCTTCATCATAAATCGTGTTCGTGTTAGTGTGTCTATGTTGGAAACTGCATGAAAATTGGTTTATTTATTTTTAATATTTTGGGTTTGACCTGATCAGGGTCGCGGTCGTTGTGGCGACCCTTGGGGGAGGCCTATATCCAACAGTGGACGTCTTTTGGCTGATATGATGATGATGATTTTGGTTTATCACGTTCACACAGATTAATGTAAACGTATGTTTCCTATAACTAACCATGGGCATGATAAATGTTCCCTTAAATCGAATAAGCTTCGAATTGCAAAACCAAACATAAGCTTAACGCAAAATACTACATAAACTGCTTATTCCCCTGCATAATCCCGACTTATTAACAAAACTAAACAAAACTTCCTCAGAGTTTAAAAAAATAAAAGGATAACACCAGTGCCATTTAAAAACGCAGCCAATTAACACTGCCACAAGCCAATGAGCGCTTTGTAAAAACGACTTTTTTATATCCAAGAAAAAACCTGAAAGAAACTTACTTCTTTTTGTTACTGGCCACTTGAAAAGTTCACAGCGCACGGCACAAACTCTTTGCTCAACAATTGACAAGTTTGCTTTAGTTTTTTTTTGGGATTATGGGCTTAAATGAGAACTTTAGAGAGCGTTTAGGTTTTTGTAGGAAAGTTTTTGAAGCATTTTACATTTAATTAGTAGCTAGCTACTAATTAAATGTGTGTATATTGTCACAACGTATATTGTCGCCACAATGAACGATCCTGTGCGTCTCGCATCCATTGGTTTCCTTCAACCTTCAACAGGTCATTGGTCCACCTTGTCCATCGTTCATTGTGGCGACACTTGAGGGAGGCCTATGTCCAACAGTAGACGTATATTGGCTGAAATGATGATGATGATAATGACTGTTTATTTATGAGTACTAATATTGGTTAATATCATTTGTCTTTATTAGTCATTTTGACTTCGTCTATATAATTTTTATGCCAACCATGATGTGATCGGTTTTTTTTAATGGTATAAACTAGGGTTTGACTGCAATCCCACTTGAAGGTAAGCAGTGACGGAATCATTGCTGGTGAAGCACATTAATTTAATAAGAGCCTATTCACTCTTCTGTAAAACGTTTTTAAGGAGACACCTTTTTTTTTTTTTTTTTTTCGATGGGAAAAATCATCTTATGACAACCCCCGCTCTTGGGCGGAGCGGGAGATAGTGTCAGACTCTTACTGACTAAAAAACCCATCCCGTTCCTTCAAGCCTTCGTACCGGGGCTCGAGCGCCCTTTCGGATTACCCTGGCCCCAGTAGGCTTCGACCCGGCTGGGCCCCTGCTGTTGCTGACAACTCCTTGAGGCGCGCGGGAACAGCGCGCGCCGTCGACGACTTGGGCTTGGTCTGGACGGTTACCGGACGGCCGGACAAAAAGACTGTAGAAGAGCCTCGCTGTGCACGGCATCATGTGATAATATGCCATCAAGTGACAAAAGATGAAAAAAAAAATGAACATAGCGATTATATTTATGATAACTCCGTCAACCATCGATCGTTAACTATTGTAACTACTCATAAATCCTTGGTTTCGTCGGTGAGAGTAGACAAAACAACGATTAATATCGCAGTTAAACTAACGACAGGTCGTTTGTTACGGCAATATTACGGAACTGAGGCGGTGCATAGTTACGGGGCCAGATGTATGTATGAGCAAAAGTGTTGGTTTGCAATTAAATTTTGCTGTGACTATTGTTTTTCTACTACTACACTGACGATCTTTTTTTGTTTCCTACATTTTAAGTAATACTTTTGAAATCATCTCGAGCCTTTTATTCAGGTGCCCTAAATGACAGCCACGCAATCAAAGGTTCTTGCAGAGCGAAAGCGCAGTCGAGACCTACCTAGAAAGAGGTGCCAAGTTATTTGAGAAGGCGCTGGAGAAAAATGGCTGGAAGGACTTTTTTTAGGTTAGAAATTATCTAATGACATCTCCCGCCCTTCGGCGTAGCGGGGGGATTTGTCAGACTGTCATTAACCAAAACCCACTCCTATTTTCCTTTAGTGCCTTGCATACCAGGGCCCTAGTTTTGACTCTACTAGGCCCCTACAGTTTTGCTGACATCTAGGCATGTGTGAAACATTCTAGCAGCTCCAGTCCGATCCAGTTTGGGAGCCAGACATCGAAAGTGCTCCTCGAAATTCCATTGGTTGTTGAGGACGAGTCCTAGATACTTCATAGTCGATATAGCGTGACGGCTGACAAGACAGAATGGAAGAAAAAAAACGTGTCACGCCGACCCCAAATAAAACGGGACAAGGGCAGCAAAGTGATGAGATAACCAGACCTAAATAGCATCAAAACTAGTCCGTAACTAAATCTCTAGTTAACACCATTGTCTCCGACTGTATCGCGTAACAAATGATAATGCCACGTACGTCTTTGCGTCCGCGAATCATATCTCGCCATATTTACATTCGGTTTCTTCAACCGCGGCCATTTTGATTTATTATAGTGACACAGTACATCGTTTGTATTCTACAATACCGGATGTATGGTGATGGTGAATTAGTTTTTGTTCCAGAATGATGGGACAAGGAAAAGGATAGTTAGTCATTTCTGTGTTTGACTTATAACCTTACGGTAGAAGGTACTACAATTAATATTGAAATAAGCCGTAGGGAATTCTGATTTATTATGTACTACGAGTCGTTTCTGACAAATTTCGTTAAGGTTATTTTGATTGACCTTTGATACCTTTTAAATGCTTGTTATTAGAGATCCGCGAAATGATGATAATAATTATGTCTATATCATCATCGTCATCATATCGCCCAAAATGCGTTTGGTTATAGCGACGAATTTAATTTTCTAACTTATAAAATCTCATGTCTCTTCGAAATGGGTTAAACCTAATTTTAAGAAATTTTTTTTGTTTATATTTGTTAAGTCTGAGAATAGGTCGTATGCGTTATTTTACAGTTCTTATCCCTGCTCTCATTTTTTTCTTTGAATATTATTTACATGGCAGCGTTTGCCAAGTCAGCTAGTAGGTATACATTATTTTCTTTATTTCACTTAAATAAAGATATTGTTACATTTTTGAATATTTCATAAATTTATAAAATGTAAAAAACGTATCGGGAACAGGGTCCAAGCTAAGCAGCGATCAAACGCGATTGATAATATAAAAAAGCTTGTATGAATACAAGTAAATAAAATTCTATCTGCGTGTTCACGTTACACGCAGATAGCCTTTTTCACTTTTCATTAAACTGACATTATATTAATTAACTTTGTAGTGCTTGATATACATGCAACATAATAAATTATTTAATAAAGGGAATCTTCTTTGATTTATTAAGCTCGTACTAGCTTGTATACTCGATAAAATTAAATATTTTCTCACAGGGACATAGTAGCGGGGTGAAATCATCTTGTGTTGCTTTAGGAGGCTGCAAACCGTAGAGACTCAGCAGGATCGAAGCCTACTGGGGCCAAGGGTTGGTTTTTGAAAAGAAAATTCGGCCCTGGTATGAAAGGCAATAAAGGAACAGGAGTGCCTTTTTATTCAGTGAAAGTCTGACACACCCTCTCGTTGCACCCAAGAGCAAGAGGTGTGATTGGATGATTTTCTAACCTAAAAAAAGGTTGGTCGATTTTTTTTATTTGTGAAATCAGCCAATGACTTCTTTCGCTCTAAATGGTGGAGCTTGAGAGTATGTTTGACTTTTACTGACTAAAGCCATACCTGTGTCTTACACTACTTTTCACACGTTTTCCATGGCAACAGCAGGCATCGGTCATTTGAAGCGCGCGTAGAATACGTGGACGAGCCAATGGGGAGCTACCCATAGCCCGTCTGCTGCATGGCTGGAGATCACTCTGTGATTCCCGATGCGGCTTCTGTCGCGGCGGCTGGGATGTAAGGATATCCATTCCCTCACATTTGCAGAGGCCTCCTTCGCTAACATTACTGCTTCGCGGAAAGTTGCAACCGCATACCATTCCCTCTCGCTTCCACTGACCGCCTTCACTAGGACACGACGGCGCTCTACTCAAGTGGGGCACACCTCCGCCACGCCTTATGCACCACCGTGTCCTCCGGGCAGACCATACAATGGTGACACCCGGGCGCTTTTTACGCCTGAACCCGGAACAGGAACCTCCCGAACTTATCATGTCTAGGGAGGACCTGTGTCGACGGAAGATGAGAACGTCGTTAGTTGTGATCTTGCATGTATCGTCATTTACTGGCATTCAAATATCCAAACAATTGATTTATCATTTAGGTAATTCCATTTATTCTAGTCGTATTTTTTCTTCTTGCATCGAAAACCTACATGACTTTTCTATCTAAACATCTAACTATCACATTTTCGTAATATCAGTAGGAAAATGAAGCGTTGTGAAAATGAGAATATAGTGCGTCTATAAAAGTGTTTATGGTCCGTGAATTTTGTGTGAAGTTCATGATTTATTTGCAAAATTCTTTAAAATAGATTTATGCTTTCTTGAATACCTATGCACATTTGAACTTTGCAGTTTGCATTTGAATATGCTCTTCGTAGGTAATTTGGTGAATTGATGAAATACTTTACCGTGTTGATGGTAGTGGTTAAACGCAGTGTCCATCTGGGCCGACACATTATTCGCCCGGAGGAAATTAAAAAAGTAAAAGCTAGGAGTATTCTAAATTTCTTGGAAGCCTCCGGGCTAAAAGAATTACTCTAACAAGGTGGCGAGTCACAATAGATCTTTTAGGTCGCAGTGACTACATCGCCTACACTATGGGTGATGCATAGCCCCTTATCTTCTAAAATAATAAAGGTACTTGCCTCTCATTGAGATTGAGGGTTCAAAACCGGGCAAATACCAAACTTTTCACTCGCATACATTTCTAAGTTTAGGACTTTACTGACACCCCTTGCCTCGTAAAGCACGTAAAGCCGTTGATCTTTGACAGTCGTTACAGGTAATCAGATGCCAGAAAGTCTGAACCTCAGTCTAAGGTAGACACCAAGGGATATCGTGTTGCCGCGTAACTGGGTTAAGAAGGTCTGGTAGGCAGTCACTCCTTGTAAAACCCAGGTATTCAGCCACATCTGGTAAGACTGGAAGCTGGAGATGATGATGATGATGATGATAATGATAATAATGATGATGATAATGATAATAATGATGATGAAATACTTCACCTTCATGCAAGTTTCAATTTATTATGATAATAGATCAACGTAATTAGATCAACAAAATTTTTGTGACATTGTATTTAATTTATTGACATAGTATTAAATTTTTTGACATTGTATTTATTAATTTTTTTGACGAAGTAATTAATTATTTGACATTTTGCTAAAAAATATTTTTTTTTTGACACTGTATTTGTGTTTCTGACATTGCATTTAATTTTTGACATTCTATTTAATTTTTGTGAGATTTTAATTATTTTGTTTTGACATTCGTTTTGATTACTAATTTTTGCAATTACTATTTAATTATTTGACATTGTATAATAATTTTAAATTTTTGTTAATATGCATGCTGAATTTTTCTGCAAGTTTGTATGCCAATATTTGGCAAAACATAGCGCACTATCCATTTATACCACCCTCTGTAATACCTATGTTTACAAACCAAATAAAATAAATGATTATGATTATTATTATTAACGTCATCATGTTCATGCCCATATCTATACATCTATACATATAAATAAAATTGGAGTCTGTTTGTAATATTGAAATAACTGCTTTTAACTACATGCATATGAATACATACGGTACATACAACAAAATAGCATTTTTATAATTTTTGTCTGTCTGTCTGTTTGTCCAGGCTAATCTCTGAAATGGCTGGACCGATTTTGACGGGACTTTTTTTGGCAGGTAGCTGATGTAATAAGGAGTAACATAGGCTACTTTTATTTTAGAAAAAATAAATTCAAAATCCTGTAGTCCACGCGAACGAAGTCGCAGGCACAGCTAGTCGTATTATATAATTATAGTGTCCGTGCAACACGTTTTTATTTCTTTTACTCTCTCCTGTCAACTATTGAGCTATCACTTACTCCCTTTCCTATCATATCACTCCTCATACAATGCATTCACTATTGAAACACATTTTGAGTAACATGTGTTTGATATCCTTACATGACTAGGCAAACATGAAATAGATAGGTATAAAGCGTCTTTAGAATTTTAGAGAAATTCAAATGTGAATGGAAAAACAGAGTGATATAGAAAAAGAAAACAGTAGGATACTGTTTCCGCCATTTAATATTAAAATCTCAGACGAAACAAAAGTACCAGTTTTTTGCAGTCTCCTTATATTTAGCTTCAAAAACCAGTTTTTTTCCTATATAAAAGAAATCTGAAGCTGAAAACAATAGTTCGGAAAAACTCCGCCATTTCATTTCTCAGACTTTTCCAAGTCAGAATAAAAAGGCCTTTCTAACAATCGGTGACAATAAATAAAGGTAGAAGATGTGAAAAGAAGAGCATTTTTGAATTTACATTCGTTGTGTACAATGGGCGATTTTATTTATGTCTAAACGAACAATGGCGTATGTCAAGTGGCCGGCAAACTAGGCTCTTTGCGATGAGCTAAAGGTGAGGGCAGATAGTCGGGTTTTTGCGTCCGATAGTAAAACTTGTGAGTCGTTGTTTTATTGTTTGTGATATTGATACATATATTTATATATCAAACTCGCATGTGGCCGATGATGGAGCACGCTTGTCTAGAGGTTACTTCACTATTGGCTTAAAAACCCCTGGTTGTAGTTATCAAAAAATACAGACTCCTGCAAGAAATCCTATTAAAGAGTAAGTTCCTTGTCGTAGTTTGTGTTTTCGGTTAAGGGGAAATGCACAATGAAAGGGTATGACGTTTTGTGTATATAAGTGGGATGTCCACCTTGTACAAGTGATGCATCGCTGTAGTACACCTGGTGGTCTGCTGACTTTAAAGCTTTGACTCAATTTACTGAAGTGCAATAAGCTGATATCTGGCAGCTCCGTAATAAACATGCGTAAAAACTATTGATATTAATAAATTACCGTACCTAAGATCCACACTGTTAGCAGTTCTACAATCAAAGCACATAAAACCATTACTCTAAATCAATCCAAAACACATCCCAGTTAATCACGAAAAAAAAACATCAAAAAAACATTTAAAAACAAATCAACGTACAATTTCGAATAATTCGCCCGTAAACAACATGTAAAAACACGTTCAAAGTTCGGTGCGTAATTTACCCTGCGTGTTAATTTACGCATTTTTACGCACTCACGCGGTTCTGTACCGGCCCTTACGCACAAGTGATATATTGTGACAGGTTTAACGCCATTTTACGGTAAAGGTGCGTCCTGTATCAACCAAGTGGCGTAATTTATTGACTTGTTAAGATTTTTGTGTTTGTTAGATTGGTATCTTTATGATTTTGCACCATTAGGGGGTGGTGAGGTGTTATTAGCGGCTACGTAATGGTGTAATTTATATTTCATTTGGATTTAGTTACTTTAGTCAGTCGCCTTGTCATGAGAGAGGCAATATAATATACTAGCTTTTGCCAGCGGCTTTGCCCGCGTTCATAAAATATAGCCTATGTCACTCAGGAATAAAACAGCTTTCTATCAGTGAAAAATTTTAGCAATCCACCCATTACTTCCAAATATTATCTCCTACAACCAAAAAAACATAAAAACAAAAAAACAAACTTTACCTCTTTATTACATTAGTGTAGATAAGTTCCAGAACAATACAAATGTTTTAAAAAGTGTAATCTATAAAAAGTATGATATGATTGTTTTTTTTGGTTTCAATTTTGTTTTCATGTAGTTTTTTTTTAGCCTATTAAATACAACGGGTTACTTTAAAACTTAAAGTTGCTGCGCATACTTGTAAGCGACAAATTCACTCTAGATTTTAAGTTTGATATTATAGTACACTAAAAATGTACTAGTGAATAATTCATATCCGTAGGACATAGAATTATTTATTGAGTCCAAAGCCAAAGTAGCTGCTAGAAAACTAGGCGTTCTCGCAACAGTCCGGCGGTACTTCACACCGAGACAGCTTTTAATGTTATACAAAGCACAGGTCCGATCGTGTGTGGAGTACTGCAGCACCATATGGGCTGGTGCTGCAAAGTGCCACCTGGCAGCTTTGGACTCGGTGGAAAGGCGTGCGAAGAGGCTGATTGGTGATCCAGATTTGGTTAAGTCCAATCTTCAAAGCCTTGAGTATAGGCGTAGGGTAGCCAGCCTTTCGGTGTTTTACAGATTGCATTTTGGAGAGTGTGCGCAGGAATTGCATGACTTGATTCCGCCATCTCATTTCTACCATCGGACAAACCGACGCACGGCGAGTATCCACCCTTACGTTGTTGAAACATCTACGGTCCGAACTAAGCGTTTCGCCTCGTCATTTATATCGCGAACTTCGAAGGACTGGAACAGTTTGCCTGCTGCGGTCTTACCGTCTGATTATAATTTGGGTGTTTAGAGTGAATAGGCTCTTAATAAACTAGTGCGCCTCACCATCAACGATTGCATCACTGCTTACCATCAGGCGGGATCGCAGTCAAGTACTAGTTTATAACAGATAAAAAATAATAATAATAGTCTAGGTTATTTGTATTACTCTTAGCATTATAGACTACCTATGTAGGTATTTCAAAAGTAGTCGGACATAATCTTGCCTTATATAAAATAGGTATTTTCCTATTCCTTCGGACCCAGACCATTAGAAATACATTTAACTGAACGAATTTCTGGTTTAACATTTTTATCAAGGTATATTTTATTATAAAGAGGTAAGATTTTTGTATTTTTTTGCTTGTAATGAACTCAAAAACTATTGGCTGGCTGTATTATTTAGCCGCAAGGCTATTGATATTTTATTTTATGCCTTATAAACCGTTCCGGGAAGAATACACGTTAATTTGTGTTTTCGACATTTTATTGTACGTCAAAAGATATATTGTGACGGATTAAAGCATCAGTGATGGTCAGTCATGGTATACCTGTTCAAGTTCCTGAACCGATTCTCAACCTATTTGCTTAAAGGATAAGAGTGAAAATCGCTTGGAAATTTTCGCGGTGCAGGTTGTTAACGCTTGTACAGACTAGTTTTTCTTTTTGATTGTTTTTTCAAAGCGAGATATTAAAAAAACGCTTCTGATTTCATTGTTTATGAGATGACTTTATATAGATTAATAAAGTGGTTTTTTATAAAACTACGTAAAGTGGTAAAAAAACACTTTAAATTGCATGATTTCTGTACATGGATAGTGCAAGAAATTATGTTGGAATTTCAAGTCGCTAATTTTTTTTTTCATCGAGCTGAAATTGTCTTCGTTTTTTATAGAACTTACGACTGAAAGTCTAGATTATTCAGCATATACTTAAAACCCCGTTGACCACAGAGCAGAAACTCATTTCAGGACATTATATTACATTAAAACTTAGCCTAGTGGGCTAACTTAGTCTGAATTTAGTTAGGTTACTTACAGTATTAGTTTGCTTTTTAGTAATAACTATTCATTTTTAGTATAACTCGAAAATAGTGGTCACTGACACATCTTCACGAACTACAAAATCGTCTTGAATTTACTTCTATCGTGGTTTTCAATATTCTTAACTGATCCAAAATGATACCTACTAAGTTTATTGTTTAAGACCCTGCGAAAATATATTAGGGAAATAATTATTGCCCACTTTTGCATTTGCATAAAAATATAACTTAATGGCATGCAGGCTTATTAGAAAAGGTCAAAAAGAACTTTTAGTAAAGTCTCAATAAATAATACTCATAAACAGCAAAGTTATTAGCGTTTGTTTATATCCCAAAATGTCACTCAATTTATGAAAATATATAGGCTATTTGATTATGAATAAATTAAAGACGATCAAAATGAAAAAAACACTGCGTGTAGTATTTTCTAGCAGCAATTGTTATGAATGATTGATACAATTATGAATTTACCAATTATGACTTTACTTGGACAATTTTGGGATTTTGTTTTTTACTTTTGATAAAGAAATGATTAGTAACGGGTACGGAGACAGACCCTTTTATTTTGTACTAATTAAAAAATAGGGGTGTATTTAAAAAAAAGTTGTGCAATTTTGGAATATTGGAAAGTGAGAGAAGTTAATAGGTACTCAAAAAAAGGCACTTAAATCCTTTTATGATAATCAAAATGTCCCACTAACACACATACTTACCGCAAGTTCATTGTGAACCACCGAAAATATATTCACGAACGTTGAACATAAATTTAAATAGATACGATCTTCAGCAATCACAATAAAACTACTCGCTTTTATTTTCAGAATAAAGTTGGACGAATGAATTTTTATTTGTATTGTATGATTGGTTTTCAAGCTAAGTGGGTGATTTGAGAGGCCTATCTATCTAGGTTTAAGTTAGTTCTTACTGATTGTTACGCAAATTATTCTTTATAAGAGGCCGACCTGTCTAGGTTTCAGTAGGCTGGTAAGATTGTCACGCAAATTATTCTTTAGGTTGTGTTTTTAATATCATGCAGATTTCATCACGCATGCGAGCGGTTTGCTCCGCACGCAGAAAATATCAAAATGCAAAAAAAAACGAGTTCCGCATGCGTATTCCACACATTACAATAAACACTTGTATGAAATGGATATTTGCGGAGGTTACGCGTGCGGAGCAGTCCCGCATGCGTGATCAAAACCATATTAAAAAAACACCCTAGAAAGATATTTTTATGAAGTACTAGCTTCTGCCTGTGGCTTCGCCCGCGTAAAAGTAGGTTTTTACGTACAAATTTTGGACCCCATTTCATCCCTTTAGGATAAATTTTGGAAAATCCTCTCTTAGTGCTGTCCTACGTCATAAAATGGATTCTTGTGACAAATATCATATTCCTGGGCCTGTAGTTTTGTCCGTATGTGGATATATCAGTCAGTCAGTTTCTCCATTTATACATATAAATCAGGTGCGATAGCTTGAAAATATGCTAGAATATATTTTTTTATACTTTCACGTTACACTCATTAAAAATCACTCCTGTATCGTAAGTGAGTTTACAAACATGTAAACGCACGTTCGCAAGCTACCCAAAGCTGGAAAAATATCTGTAGGCCATACGTATAATTTTCTGGGGCCGTGGGTGATGCGAAAGAGAACCCCGGGACCATGGAACGAAGGCATAGAAGGAGCAGGAGTGAGTTTTGGCCAGTAAAAGTAACACCCCCCCCCAAGGGCGGGAGATGTCATCGGATGATTTCCCATCATAAAAATAAGAACATATAAATGTTCAATCGCTCAAACATTGCGCTTATATCTACTATAGGTCCATTTCTTGAACATACAACCTACCTACATATGCTCAGGCTATTTATGTACTGTTCGTTCTTTACAAAGTAAGCCATATGTTCCCGATGAATAAATACCTGTCGCTGCAGGTTATGTAAATAGCAGTTACGGGCAACAGAAACCAACGAGTCTGAAAATCGATATAAGCTTAGAATATCGATTTCATTGGGAAACTAGGCTCAATGCAACCGCATCTCGTTATACTAGAAGCTTCGATAAAGCTGAGAAAAAGTAATACGAAATTATAGGTCTGCAGCTAAGGTTACGGTCGAAACTTACCCTGCAACGTAGAGGAAAATTGAAGGAACATAGGGCTTTATTATTTAGCATTTACATATAAATATATACATATTTATTATTTATTTATTTATTTATTTATTTATTTATTTATTTATTTATTTATTTATTTATTTATTGCATTCATGTCGTTTACAAGGACTTGGTTCAAATATAAGTTTCGTACATGAACCCTGGCTAGGGCACCGCAATGTTATGTTTCTTATTATTTAATAAATTTTATGTTAGTAAAAGCCTAACACATCCTCTCGCTCTACTCTAAAGCAGGAGACGGCTTTTGATTTCGGTAGCTCGTTATCTCCCCTCTCTTGAAGACCAGGTCTGTCTCGACGGAGCGTAGTGGTTCCACATGTGCCTCAAAGAGATGTTAGTGATACTGAAGGGACCCAGTAGGGACAATGCCAGCTAGGGCTGCGAGTATGTTTGTAAGAGTGACCGTAGCCCTGAAACATAAAGAGCAACTGAAGGAACACAGGTGGGTTACAGTCAGTAAAAGTTGACACGTCCTCTCGCTCCACCCAGAGTGGAAGAAGTTTGAGAGATTTCAAAACTCATAAAAAAAAGCCACAATCCTCTCTTAGAGAAAGATAATGTAATTATATCAACTTTCGTTAAAATAGTTCCAGCTAAGTAATGATGTTGAAGAACATGACTATGTGTTATGTAATAATTTACTAGTCGGGACTGTGCGAATCTATATTTATGTGCCACAAGCTAGAACCACTTGTTGAATGAATTTCCAGAATAAAAAGAAAGACCAAAGAATATAACAAAAAAACAAATAATAATTTAGAATCAACCAAACCGCTAAAGAAATCAATAGAAAACGTAACACTGGTTCTATTTTAATATCCACCCATAATCATAACTCCCGAAATCCATAAAAAATATTCCCAGGCACCACCCGTAAAAAGTTTGAACATTCAATTCGTAATGGATCGCAAAAAAAAATCAATTCAGTTTTATTACCGTAGTCAATCGCTACGCCGTAGCACCGCGTAGCAACACCGTAGCGGTCACTTGTAGAGGTAACCAACCATTAAAGAGTGCCTTGTAACTTTAACACCGTTACTTACTCGTACCATGACTAGAACGTAAAAACAGCGTATCATACCCGTACATAACGGTTATCAAACACGGTTACAAACCGACTGGTTTCTCTACCTGCTCGGCCCGATTTGACATGAATTCAATTCAATTTGGATTCTTTCGGTGTTTATGCGCTCTGTGGTGGTCAGAGATCGGCATCTTATTTTTTAGACCAGAGCAGCAGGAGAGGTTCTCCTCACAGCCGTCAAGAGCCGGGAGGCTTAGTAGCACCCTTTTCACTCACATAAGAACATTCTCATTGACTGTTATTTTCAAAACTTTCCAACTGATAACCAGACAGACACACAATTTTTTTTATCTACACCCAATAGAAATAATCAGCGACTTACTTTTCAATAAAATTTCCAGTTTAGCTGTCCCGTTCCTATCACGGTCATAGTACGGTATAACGGGCAGATTCCTTTAAACGGCCCATCGTAAATAACCGGCCGGGTTACAATAAATGAATAATTATCGGATGGTTACCGTTTTATGGAAGAGAGTAGCTTTTAGAAGCCTTGATGAGAATTTAGGCGATAGATAATGACGGTTTAATTGGAAGGATAAAATTGCTTTTGAAAGCTTAATTATGGCGTGTCAGGTATTTTCAAAGCGATATTCTTAAGGCAGATTTAGCTTCAAGACTCACGTTTTAATCGACAGGAAAAAAGCGTGTTTTTTTATTTTTTAATCATCCAATGGTTTCTTCCACTCTTTGGGTAGAGCGGGAGGGCGTGTCAGACTTTCACTGTCTAAAACCACCAGCACACCACTAAACCACTTGAACTCACCATTAAACTAAACTACCATTAAACTACCATAGAGTTGTCTGGCATTTTTGCTGGACTGAATCTATATGGGACGCAACCATGGGACACAATTAAATAATGTTTTTTTAAGTTTCTACATATTATATACCATAAAAAAACATTTTTCTTCCTTTCTGTCTTTCCATTATTAACCAACAGGTTTTTTATAGGTGGGAAATCATTTAATGGCGAGAGATGTCTCTCGCCCTTGGGCGAATCGGGAGAGTTTGTGAGACTTTTACTGACTAAAACCCACTCGTTTGTTCTTTGCCTTGCTTTCCAGGGCCCCGGGGCCAAAAACCAACAGGTGAGCCCACCAAAAAAAAAACTAATTAATTACTCCCTCTAAAAATACCACCCCCCCAATTAAATCATCGACTCAAAACCACTCTAAACAGACATATTCATTAACCATCATTAATTTTACGTCTGGAAAACAATATAGAATTGGCAACTAGCTCGGGATTAATAGGTCAAGCGCGAAACAACATAAATCAGTCGGACGCTAAACGAATAATTGATGGTACAAATGGACGCATCCCTCCCCCTCCCTCCTCCTCCACTTACCCCCTCCATTCCCCTCTAACACGCAAAAGCTAAGCGAATTAATTACCAACGGAGCTTGTATGGGATATAGTAGGCAGATATTGTGTTGGTACACAGTGCGTTCACGATTCTGTTTCCGAACTTGTAAACAAATATTTTTTAGTAGGTAGTTGTCACTCTTGTGAGCAGTGGTGGCCCAGTGGTAAATGCTCTGACTTGCGAGTTGTGGGGAGGGGGTTCAAACCCAGCCTGACGCATACAATTTATTTCAGGTTTGTATTATGATTGTACAGAATAGATGGCCGTTGGGGCCGAAAGGTTTTGGAGTGGCGACCGCGTACCGGAAGACGCAGTGTTGAAAGGCCTCCTACAAGGTGGACCGATGACCTGGTGAAGGTAGCAGGAAACCGATAGATGCGGGACGCACAGGAACGTTCGATGTGGCGTCGCTTGGGGGAGGCCTATGTCCAACAGTGGACGTGTATCGGCTGAAATGATGATGATGATGATGATGATTATGATTGTAACATAATGACTTCTCCCGCTTTAGGGCGGGGAGGGAGGGCGTGGCAGAATTCACTGACTAAAACCACACCTATGTTTCTTCTTTACCTAGCGTTCCAGGACTCCGAGTTTCTCTTTCGGAAGTCAACCTATAACCCCAGCAGTATGCCTCGGCCCTGCTTGACCCCTACGGTTTTCTTGACATCTCTAGGTATACATTATTCCAATTACATGTTAAAAAAAGAAAACAAAAGACTTCGTAATTTAACTTTCAAGTCAAAACTAAACCCAAATTAAGAAAAGGATCCTGTGTATTCTACTAACATCTTTTTACTACGAAATCATTGCATGCACCATCAAGTTGTCGATGTTAAGGGCAGGTACTATTTTCTAATGAGTTTTTTCTTTTTCGGATCCCCTGCATTAATTCCAAGTAGATTTTCGGCGTGTCATCAAAATTCTTGTCTCGTACGTAATTTAAGGGGGGGTGAGGCCAAACGTCACTTTATATTTAGAGGTCCCTTCTTTGCCTGTTGAATAAGATTGTATTTTTTACTTTGTTGAATGGAGTTTTGTTTTTGTGGGTTTATGATGTAACCAAAATATGTAGATGAAAATAAAGTTGACAGAGTTTTTTTTCATTTTAACCAAAAATATGAAATTAAAGTGTTTATTAATCTATCAGAATATATGCTTTTTATACCAAAACCCATTTTTTTTTGTCTGTAGTAGCTGATGTTATAAGAAGTAAAAATAGTAATTGAAACTATGTATTAGGGGTTCATGCAAAAAATATTAAAACCATAAAATTGTCATTAGTGTGGTTTAATAAGTTTGACACTGACAAAATCGTGGGTAAAAGTTAAAATATTGATTGAATTATGTAATAATAATGCTATCGAATTTTTCTCAACAAGTTGTTGCTAAACAGGAAAAACCATATATTCAACACAACAACCAAAAAACGCCCCCCTGTGGGCATAATAATTTAAGGCATAATAACGTTAGGCATAACGCTTTCGCATAACTTTTATTAGCATAATAATATTGCTGCATAATAATACTTTGACATAACGCAAAGGTTAGCATAACTATCATTTAGTTTAAAATGTTTTGGCTAAGTTGGAGTTGCATAAATTTTAAAGGCATAATTTTTATTCTTGTAATAATCATGAACCATAAATATAAAAAGTCGTAATTGGGTGAATGTAGCCAATAATTTAAAATTGATCTTTAGAGGATGTTTTTGTGGTGACATATTATCGGTTACTGGGTTAGGTTAGGTTTTTTTTGTTCGTTTGGAGTTATTTTTTATTTTTATTGTTGTTATGATGGAAAGCGACGATGCGGTCGACGATGGAACGCGCTTACCTAGAAGAAACCTATTCACTCTCGACTTAAAGATTCCCTAAAATATAAATTATTATAGGGAATCTTTAAGAGATAAATTATGACAATTTATTTTATGCTTATCATTAGTAAACCCCAAAAAACAACATTTGTAACACAGTAAATAAAATAAGTTATTAAGTAGTGTAAAATTTTAAAACAAAAATACTAGAAGAACATTACTATCAACCCTTATCCTTCAAAACATTCCCTCACACAACAAGATCTGAGAAACCACGAAGACAAACACAAATTACTAACACAAATTAATTATAATTGTTTAAACAATAAGCGTCTTAATGAAACCTATCCCATGGAACAAGGGGGAGGGGTGACGGATCTCAATTAGATACTATAAACACCCTATTTGTGATGTTGTACTGATGGCGAAACTAACTCAATCTCTTGTGATCAAATACGTTAATCTCTTACCTCAGTAGGATTGCCAGATTGATTCCATCATGGCCAGTAGTGCTACTAAAATATATATATTTTTGATACATTTGCTCAGAAAGTTGCTCCAATTGCACTGCACTTAGGCATATAATAGTTAATTAAATTAGTTTTTGGTTCACAAGTATATTTATTTATTTATTAAAACTTCATGCAACACAAAGGTGCAAAGGCGGACTTAATGCCTTAGGCATTCTCTACCAGTCAACCTAGGGTGGTGAAGAGAAAACATGGCAGGTGCATAAAAAAATAAGAATAGTTTAATAAGAAAACAACTGTACAAATTTATATAATAAACATACTTAAATATTCAATATAATATAAACCTACATATATAAAAATATATAAAATTTATATACTTAAGGTAAATGAAAAGATTTTTGAGACTACTCCGCTATTTCTGTTGATAATGAAGCCGCAACCACCGCTTAAATGCATACCGACTGGTGGCCGTCCTGATGTCAAGAAGAAGCGCATTCCACAGAAGTATGGACTGTATATGAAAGGAAGAATGGAGAAAATCAGAAGAATGAGAAGGACAAAGCAGTAGAACATTGTTGGAAAAACGCAGATTCTTAGCATGGGAAGAACATAGAAATTGAAAGTTTGATATAAAATAAAAAGGAGGGGTGGGAGAATTCAGCAGAGAGAAAAGTGTAGTCAATGCGCGCAAACTTCTTCTCTGGCGTATAGGCATCCATTTAAGTTCAGTTCTGTATCTTGAAATATGGTCAACATATGGTGTCATATGGTGGTGTTAAATATGGTCTTGGTATGATATATTGGAAAACGTCGTATGATAGTAAAGCTGAGGACGATAATCATCAATACGTGTATTGATGATTAATGATAATGTTTAATGTATTAATGATATAAATTAGTGCTTGACTGCGATCCCACGTGATGGTAAGCAGTGATGTAATTGTTAATGGAGAGGTGCATCAGTTTATTAAGAGCCTATTCATTCTACTCTTGCAGAAATCAAAATTGTCATAGGACGGGAAGACCGCAGCAGGCAAATTTTTCTAGTCCTTTGATATAAACGATAAGGCGGAACGCTTAGTCCAGACTGTAGAGGTATCAACAATGTAAGGGTGTACCTGCTCCGTACCTTGGGTTGTTTGATGGTAGAAAGGTAATGGCGGAATCAAGTAATACGAGTATAATTCCTGCGCAATTTGTACATTATAAAATGCATCCTGTACAATACCGAAAGACTGGCTTCAGGCTTTATGAGTTAAAAGAAACGACTAAATCTTAAAGAAAGAAAATAATATTACCTATACTAAAAGTACTTCAGCATTTGACTGTACTATAAAATGCTATATGGATTGTATTGATATCAAGCTCAGTCTTTTGATCAAAAAGATAACTGGAGTTTAATATAAAACCGAAAACTACTCAATAAGATATAAAATAAGAACTGTACTCAAAGTATAGGCTATAAAGATTGAATATCTGTTTATTGGAGAACTTTCTGTCTACGCCATTGAAACGTTCCGATAAATTGAACATTACTATTTCTATATACAGCACGATTGACACAGTGCTTAATCAATTGGCTGGTGTGCTGTAGGTCGCATTTTCGATTCCCAGACGGAACGAATATTTGTATGGTCTACAGATAGCTGTGTACCAGATCTGGGTGTCTTGTGTATGTGGGTTTACATGTGAACGTACCCACGATATAGGAATAATTCCAAGGGTCCGCAACAATTAAAAAATAAATATCATAAAAGCAAATACACATCTTTATTTTGATGAAATTTGGTAAAGGGGAAGCTTTAACTCCAAGGATGGCCATAGGCTTCAATTTCGACTTCTGATCCACAATAACCAACATTCACGTGGACGAAGCCGCTGGCGGAAGCCAGTCAGTAATAAAACAAAAATCGCAAAACGAATTCAAAAACATCTATTTAATCTGACGTTTAATTAGAAATCCACATACACGTTAAGTGACCAAATATTTAAATGCCAAACACAGTATAGCGGTTGTACAAATATCCTAAAATTGAATGAAACTATTCCGAGCTAACTCCAGCAACTGCTAGAGTTTCGTTCGGTGATTTGATGCCCCGAGGCGAGGGAACCCAGACCCGACGAGTTCCGAGGTTTCACGAAGCCAGAGTAAACTAAGCGTTAAGGCCGTGACATAACCTAACGCGCGGTCGCTATCGGACTGCACAGAAAAGACGATGCAATGTTTGCTATCAAAAATGAGTCGAGTTATCAAAAAATCTAAAAAAATCAAGTAATTTATTAATTTTACTTGCATTGGCTAATAATACGAAAAACTTATAAGGTCTTTAGACGTAACCAACTACCACTATAGTATATTTAGTGTTAATTTATTGTTTTGTACGTATATTATTATATTATATGAATTTTATTATTATGAGTTTTTAATTAAAAAAAAAACATTTTTCTCATACAAGCTCTCAAAAATATAGTCAAGATAATTTATTTTTATTATTCCAAACTTGCATCAATTATTCAATCTATACACATTTTACTAATAATTATTACTTAATATTTACTAAACTAAGTATTTAAACTTACAAAAACACAAAATAGACTCGGGCAATAGCGAAGTACTCCTCCACATAGCAGTCACCTAAAAATGAGCCCAGAAGATTGGCAGCATTGCCTCCTTGAATAGCAATGCTAAGTCTTAATCAAGATTTTTTTTCAATTGATTAAAAAAAAAGTTATAACACAACATACGATTGCTGACGGCAGCCTCTTAACCCAGACCCGAAGAGTTCCGATCAGTTCCGAGGTTCCACGAAACCAAGATAAACTAAGCGTTAGATTTGAGTTGTAGTTTTTGCGTGAAGTGGTTTATAAGTGTAATTTGATTCATGAGTGTGTGATGTGAATTAATGCAAGTGGGAATTATATTAATGTAGGTTTTTCGTTCGTTATTAGTGTGATAGTAAAGTGTAGCTCATGGCTAGAATAATAAAAACCACAGGGCCGATAGAGTCATGTGAAATTTCCGGAACGGATACCGTGGTCTTATAATACAAAGGGCATCTGAAGGATACAGACGGGATTTAATCAATAACAATCTGACACGCACTCTCACTCTACCCTGGAACGGAAAAGTCATAGGACGAATACCTACTTCAAAAAAAGAGACCATCCCCAAGGTCTGTCTTTTGTAAATCAAGGATCCGATCTTTTTTTTTACTTACACTGCTCTCATATAACAATAATGACAAAAAACATGTAACTAAGACTTGTGAAGCAAAAAATTATTTTAAAAATGTCCATGGAGTCTCTTGCAAATTTTTCTTCATAGAGATCTACGCTTTGGAATGTACAATTAGCATATTTTTTTCCTGACTAACTGACTTCCTGACAATTTAAAAGTACCTGGAAATAAAAAGTTCAGTTCAAGTCCAGGCATTAGTTAAACTGACGTCATATATACGTTTTCAAAAATAGAATACCTCTCGGCTCAGTGGCGCTAACTGGTGGTGAAAAAGTTCTTGAATACCCCCATTCAATGCTCTCACCTAAACTCCAGACGTTAGCCAACAGCTAACCTGCCAAGTATGATGTGTTAGTCTACGATGCTACTAAACGTCTGTTGAAATAGCCAAACGAAGTGCACACATGCTTAACGACGACCACAATACGTGAACCGGTGGAAGCACGTGAGAACCACAGTGTAAGTACATGCAGAAGACAAAATTATAAATAGGTTTTGATGTAAACAGATATCACTCTTTTTATCCAACCAACATCAAAAAAGGCGGAGGTTCTATGTTATTTTTTTTCTGTATGTTCAGAGCTAAGATGATGACTTTAAAATACAATTAGCCTTTAATCATTGCAAGTTCGCTCATGTATGGAGTACTACTCTCATCTTTGGGATGGATCTGCCAAATACAAGCTTGATGCGCTAGAGTTGATTGAAAAACGAACCAAGGAGAACATCTGCTATGATGGACTTGTTGAGTCAAATCTCCAAAGTCTTGAACATCGACGCCGAGTTACTAGCCTGTCGGTTTACTATCGTTTACATTTCGGGAGTGTGCATCGGAATCGCATAATTTAATTCCACTAAAACTATTTCTTCATCGGACCAATAGGCTTTATGCTACCAATATGATACATACTGGATGATCCACCCGTATGTACATACATATAAACAAAAATCTGTGATACTTTTAAAACATACCCAAAATGCGCATACGCCTTTCACAATAAATCAATTTCTGTAATATACCTACTTCTATCGCAGATCATAATCATAACAGACCATACCTTCTCCCCACCTGTGCACAGTGAAAGCGTATAAAAGCGTAGCGTGTAACAGTCCAAGTAACGTACGCTAATTGACAGATTGAGTGAGCAGCCACTCTCTACCATCGATGGAGCGTAGGGTGGATACACTGCCGGTAAACGAAGGAACTCTTAACTAACAAGCGCAGATTAAATTATTGCCGTAAGTGGGGAATTGAGACGGGAATAATCGAATCGAAAGAGATACGAGAAATGAGTTCTCGATGATAATTTAATGTGGTCGTAAGAGGGTGGCTAATAGAAAAATATATATGTTTAAATTTTTTCTTTTAATGGAACGCCTTTAATGGTCCTTCAAATCTGTTTCTTTTAAGAGCAGCAATAAAAAAAAAATTGTTTTACTTTTTTTTAGGTAGTTACTTACGTAGTCTCGGCCTGGACACGAATCAGAAAATACGTGGTGTTCAGTTGCATCTAGTTACGACTACAAGGTGATGCTAACCAAATCGTAAAAAGGTTAGGCAAATTAAACGCGAATCGCAACGTTGATTTTCAAGAGAGTTCTAGAAAAAAGGACCAAGAACCAGGCTGGGACAAGAACCAGGCTGCTTACAAGCAGGACATTCTAGGTATATCAAAAATTATATTAACTTAGTGAAAATGGCGATAAAAACTTACTCAAATCCACTAAAGCAACAATAACAATATTATGTCTTTTTACTGAATATAACACTATACATAAAAGAAAATCATTATTTACAATAAGAACTGATGGAATAAAAACCTACGTACCATACACAATTTTCTACACTTTCGATTGTAATGGTTTCGCACTAATACTTTGTTACAATCGAATGTCCAAAACTACCCTTCAAACATGGTAACCCTCTTAACGTAGTACGGGACGGGCGACGAAGGTAATGCGAGCGATTTCATTCGGTAGGTACACAGTATCGAGTCGAAATGATTCGATTGTTATCGATTGTTCGCTTGGAATCGATGCGATTGTTTTAAATAAGCCCAGCGCAGGTGATCCTACTGATGAATACGGTTTGAAGAATTGATCAAGTGTGTTCGTTATTCTGATTGTTTGTACTTGATTTTTTTTCCAAAGTGTTTTTTTTTAACTCTTCTGTGTAGAAAATAATTGGGACGTCCCAATTAGACCCCACTAGTGGTCATTGAGTGCATATGATCATACTCACAATGGTGTGTAAGCATCGCATGATTTGTTATTGTTATGCATCAGGAATCTGATCCGCTAGAACGCGGTCTGTCGAGCTTAGTAGTTAGCGTTAGCTGTTGCGCATTTGTTAACTTATAAATGTGTTACCGGCAAATTGCAAAAAAATCGTAAGATTGTTAAGTATCGCGGGAAATTATAGACATTTTTTTTCAAGTAAGCTAAGGTTTTGTTGGAAACAAATTTGGTAAACGCTACAGTTATTGGCTCCTATACTATTAATGGCCATTTCAATTTTGATGGCCTGAAATAAGCAATAACCTACTAGAATAGTAAATTCAAAACTGCTAATAACACTAAGGGTGAGTTGCACCATTTACCTATAACGATAACCAAACCATAACCAGCCGTGAAACGGCCGCCTATTGGTCAATTCGACGATTTGACAACTGTTAACGGCTCTGTTATCGTTATAGTTAAATGGTGCAACTCACCCTTATACTGATCAACGCAGATTACTAGTTAAGTTTTTTCTGGACTTTGAGCCGTCAAAGTTCAAGAACGGGGGTTGTCATTGGATGATTTTCCCCACCAAAAAAAAGCCGTCAAAGTTGGTATAGCCCATAACTGTCGCGTTACTACTAATTTGGATGTGATTTATCGTATACGAAATGATTGTTTCATGATATATCGAGAAATTATAATTTAATAAAGATTATAAATTCATACGGACTCTACAATTTTTCAGTGACATATTTATTTTATTTGTTTTCATATTTATAATAATGTTTTCATATAATCTTCATGATGCAACTAAAAGTAGGTACTAAGGCGGACATAATGCCTTGGACATCATTATGAGATGCGTAGGATCGTCGATAAGTGTATCATATATAATCAATAAATATTGATGTTAAGTAAATTTTTAAACAGAAGAATAAAAATATATTTTTTTGCAAAAATAGTTTGGTTGGTTTGTTTAAGAAAGGTTCACATTGTTAATTAACCACAAAGTCACGGTGACCACACTATCAGTATTAGTAAGTATAATAAGTAGATACCTACACAACAAGGGTATCCGAATCCTTTTGTCCCAATCAGGCTTACAATAATAAACAGTGGACGGAAATAATTGGGATATACGAGACGCGGGTAAAACACATCGGCGCAGTGCAAAACATCCACACTACCATGCGGCAGGTCAGTACCGAAGGTTAGACTTTTTTTATTATTGACTAGCTGTGCCCGCGACTTCGTTCGCGTGGACTACAGGATTTTGAATTTATTTTTTCTAAAATAAAAGTAGCCTATGTTCCTCCTTATTACATCAGCTACCAGCCCAAAAAGTCCCGTCAAAATCGGTTCAGCCATTTCAGAGATTAGCCTGGACAAACAGACAGACAAACAAAAATTGTAAAAAAATGTTATTTTGGTGTATGTGTCGCAGTAAGATAGATAAAGCCGTAATATAGTTATATCCCTAGGGATATAATTATATACCGTAACATAGTTATACGAAAGCGATTCTTTACTATCTCACTAGGAATATAGTTATAAAACCGTCGAAGTTTATGTACCGTATATAATATATGCATATGCATGTAGTAAAAAGCAGTTATTTCAATACTACAAACAGACGTTCCAATTTTATTTATATGTATAGATGTATAGATAGGTTCGCGCTAGACCGCTATCTCATGATGGAAAGCGACGATGCGGTCGACGATGGACCGCGCTTACCTAGAAGTAACTAATTCACTCTTTTATTGTGCTTGATTTTGGTGAATGTAGATTTATCTCGATTTAAAAGTTACAAGACTCTAAAGTTAGACTGTCTAAAGTTAGTTTATCAAACTCTAGATTAGCCTGAAAAGAAGGCTAAGAAAACTAAGGCTATTATTGTTTGATTGTTTGAACGAATTATTACTGCTAGAGTACACAAAAGGCAACTAATATAACACAAGTGTTTAGTGTAGTGTGTGTGTCTAGCGTGTGTAGTGTGTGTTTTTAACACTAGTGTATTTTAGTTAGTAAACGTTTGTCACTCACCACCACCCAGAACAGGAGATCATAATTGTTAAAATCCCTGCTCAAAAATTTTACATGAGTTATCTTTTGTAGACTATTGATCTTCTGTTATTTCACATTTTGAGATTGCATGCCCAATATTATACAGGGGTGGTCTATACATCCCCAAAGTGGGGGGTTGGTGCGAGTTTATTTTCAATTCCGACAACAATACGCTGTTTTTCTCACAAACTACCCACTTAAATATAATGCGGCCGATACGAAGAGCGGTGGAGCGTTTTTATTCGCGTGTTTTTGGAAGCTTTAAGTTATAAGATGTAGCGGTTATAAAACTCGAGATTGATTAGGTATGTACATTTGCCGTCCGGTAACTGTCCGGACCAAGCCCAAGTCGTCGACGGCGCGCACTGTTCCCGCGCGCCTCAAGGAGTTGTCAGCAACAGTAGGGACCCAGCCGAGTCGAAGCCTACTGGGGCCAGGGTTATCCGAAAGGGCGCTCGAGCCCCGGTATGAAGGCTAGAAGGAACGGGGTGGGTCTTTTAGTCAGTAAGAGTCTGACACTATCTCCCGCTCCGCCCAAGGGCGGGGGATGTCAATGCATGATTTTTTCCCACCATAAAAAAAAAAGGTATGTACATTTATTTTTTAAAACGGAATTAAACTCCTAATATTTACGTAGTCTATAAAAATAATACTATTGGCACTGGTACCACAACACTCGAGAAAAATTAATAGATAAGATTTCGGATTCTCTTGAAATACTTAATAATTTTAATTACAAATCTCTTTTACGTATTAATCGTAACTTAAAACTAGTAAACCTACGTGAAAATCACTGTCGCTCAAAAACTCTTAATCTTCATAAAAAATATACTTTATTATTGAAATAAATGAATTTTTAATGTTAAACTTGGCCTATCTCTATCCATTTATAACACGCACCACACATTACTTCAAGTCCCTCAAAGAAGTATATTTTATTTAGAAATATTGTTTCGGGACACACAGAACTCACCGATAGGCGTTCTTGCTCAGATACGGCAGGTATTGAGTTAGGGATCACCATGAAAAGAGCAATTCAGAAGATCCAAGATAAAAATAAAAATTAATTCATAAATAAAATCTCGCTAAAACTTAAATAATACTTGACTGTTTTTTTTATTGGTTTAAAAGATAAAAAATAAAATAAACCCATAAAATATTAAAAAATTAGTATTTTTCATTAGAATCGCCTCTTTAGCACGATTAAGGTTACTTAGTCCAAAAAATCAGATGCACTACCATGAGCTCCATCTCTCTTTCTAGCTCGCACGTTTGATATGCTTTTTAACACATCATGGTAAGGCCACAGTACAGTAACATTTTTAATTTCAATTATATTTTTCATGAGTAATAATGAATAATAAAGTTTAGCTAGGCATATTTATTTTTCAAAACTTCTCTCTGTAGAACTATTTAGGAGATTCTAAAGATTGTATGGAGGATATGTCTACTACACTATCTACATTATAAAAAGATAAGTTTATTTTTATTAGTAGGAGATAATATTTGAAAGCATTGGTCCGATTGCTATAATTTTTTTACCGATAGAAAACCGCTTTACTTTTGAGCGACATAGGCTATATTTTTTGTACGCAGGTGAAGACGCAGGCAAAAGCTAGTGAGTTAATAAACTTGAAACTTAGTATAGATTCTAACCAAAATTAAGTTTTTTGTGAAATCATTCACGCGAACGATTGCGCGGTAAAACTGCTCGTCTATAAATTTTAATATACTAGGTGTGATTTGCATTTCCTTCCCTTGTCGCGTGTTGCAAGTCAAACTTCTGCTTATTTATACTCTGTGGTAAAGAAACGACGACGGCCAGAAAAGGTAACAATTTAAACCCACCTATGCACGATATATTTGTGGTTTTTCGGGGCACACTTTATGGCGCGAATGGGCCGCTTTATGTACCCGAGTGATTTAATGATGTTAGTTTTGTGTTATTTCGCCATTTATATTTGAAATTACTTCGCTATTGGATTTTGGTTTAGAAGCGTAGGAGTTAAAAACATTAAGCTAACGAGATTGGACTGATTAACGGCGGGTTTCTGAATTGAGTATTTTGATTCAAGAACGTCTCAAACCATACTTAGGAGCCTAATTTTGACAGGTTTTAAAGCTAAAGTAGAGTTTGAGAAATACTCAACTTCAAATGCTTAAATCAGTAATTGGGGGTTAGTCAGATAAAGTACTTAAGTTTTGACACTAATTGTAAATATTAAACTTCAGAAGGTCAGAGACCAAATAATTATGGTAGATCTAGCTTCGGTCAGCGGCTTTGCTCACATGGAAATAAAAAAATATCCCAAAGAAACAAACAAACGCACTCCCTAAACAAAAAGATGTGTTACCTATTTGCTACTTACTTGTGCTCTAAATAACGAATTGCGTTCAAACTTTTGACCTTACGAATTTTCGCCAATAGAATAATTTTAATGTAAAAAATTAATAATGTTTTGATGATGTAATTTTAATGTGTGTGTGTTTTTTTTTTTTTGTTTTTGTGTTGCGTATTGTTGTATTGTGTTTTGTTTAACTTAGCTACTATTCTGAACGGTCACTGTGATACTCAGGACTCGGGAGAGACCTATATATTTGATGTGGTCGACGCGCGACGTACGTCTTCTAGAATTAAAATTTTCACTTTTGACGTACCTAAAGACCTTTAGATTATAGCTATCGGCAAGCCTATATATGGTACTAGTGAACCTCTTTCTGGTGAATTTCCGATGAAAGCAGTGAAGCTGAAATTAACTCATCATCTATACTAATATAATGAAGAGGTAAAGTTTGTTTGTAGGAGGTAATCTCTGGAAGTATTGGTCCGATTACTGAATTTATTTCACCGTTAGAAAGCTGCTTCATTCCTGAGTGACATAGGCTAAGCTAATATATTATGTACGCGGGCGAAGCTGCGGGTAAAAGCTAGTTTAACATATTTTGCGATACAACCCATAGTCTAATAGGTAAAAAGTTCTATTTTTATAGATCATCAAATGTTTTCTCTCCCACTCTAAAGTAGAGCATAATGGTGTGTCAGACTTTTACTGAGTAAAACGTTGCTCTTTGAGTTCTAGAACCACGATCACTCTGCAAATGTTCTCACAGAACATTCCTAAAATACTTACATTTACGTTCCTTCCAATATTCATTAACTTTTCCATAAAATCGGAAATCTGTTTCTCAAACAAAATAAAAAAGGAAAAATAGGTGACAACGTCTTATAAGCCCCCGTATTCAAAGGCTCAGGTATCGACAAGGGTGGCGAAGGGTTGAAGGGAGTAATTTAAACGCGTCGATCTAAGACGTATGCGGTTAGGGGTGAGAGGGAATCGAATGAATCTTATGTGAGTGACTGAATGAATGGTTTATGTTGGTTCGTTGAATAAGTAATGTTGGAGTATGTACCTAACTACTAGGGCTGTGGAAATGTTCGTAAGAGTAACCGTGGTTCTGGACCGCAAAGGGACACTGAACGAATACAGGTTGGTTTTCGTCAGTAAGGATCTGATACTCCCTCTCGCTCCATCCAGAACGCGAGGAGGCAATTGATGATTTTCGACATAAAATAAAAAATATATGTATCTATCGCACTATGGATTTGACATGTGACATTCAAAAACCCGCACTGGGCCCGCGTGGTGGATCAAGGCCCATTCCCTCTCCTAGAGAAGAGGCCTGAGTCCCAACAGTGGAAACATTAAAAAGACTGATGATGATGGGTTTGAAATATACACGAAGATGTTTTTTTTTTCGTTTTGGTCAAAAGCATTCTGATGAAATCATTTAGAAAACTGTTCTTCAGAAAAATACTCATTACCCTATTGTTTTATGAACTAAGTAATCTTTACTGTTGTATTTATAAAGAAAGCTTTGAAATAAAACCATAGTTATTTGTTGTCAAATGCAGATATCGGTATAAGTAATCACTTTTATCGAACAGATGAATTATCGAGATTGTTAGAACTACCGTGGCCTTCGTAAAAGACAACTGAAAGATCATTTGGTTTGTACATTGATGCCGAAGCGCTTTATTTAAGAATCTAAGGGAGTCGGAAAAACCTTTTTTTAAATTCAGCATGTTATTCATTTGAGATTTGGGAGGCCTATGTCCAACAGTGGACATATATCGGCTGAAATGATGGTGATGATGATGATGTTAGTCATAGGAATAGCATCCTCCACACCTGGAAACACAACGGGCTTCGGGAGTTGCAGCACCGTTCCCGACCACAATAGGCGCGAGCTTGTGGCAGCAATGTGTAGCTCACCGTCCGATACGGAACAACCCGAATCGACGGCTGGCGCGTTCGGCGCGTCCCAAAAAGCTGTCAGCAAAAATAGGTGGATTTTAGTCATTAAAAACCTGACTCTTTCGATCCATCCAGAGCGGGAGAAGGCATTTAGAACAGAACAGTATTTAAATTTAAACAATAACATAGAATTAAAACAATAAAAAAATGAGTACAGAAACACACACACATTTCATGATTTCCTAAATAAAATAAAAAGATTTCTAACATAAACTTATTAGCAGAAAAAATAATCCTTCTGATATTTTAACTTATAATAATCCTTTTATCTACTCCAAAGCCTTCCGAGTGCAAAAATGAGCAGAATTTTCCTTGTCCGATAGAATTTTCACAAGGCTCGTACATTTGTTTAAATAGAAAATATGATAATATTATTAAAATACGTCCCAGTGAACTCATTACGGCGACACGGTGCCACTACTATCTAGGGTGTATTACTAAGGAGTATTCACTTACTATGCTAAGCCTTTAGGGAAAGGTTTCAGTGGTAGCGGTAAAGTAGAAGTATGCTAAAGGACACAGCGATTATCGAGGCGACAATATGTAACCAAGATTTATGTAACTCATAATATGATTTAAATTAGTGTCCATGGAGTTTCTTGCACGTTCTTCTAAAAAAAGAACGTTGTCGCAGCCTTGGAACGCAAAAAGCAATTGAAGGAACACGAGAGGGTTTTACTAATCAATAAAAATCTGACACTCCCTCTCCATTCACCCAGAGAGGAAAAAGTTTTTTTGATGATTTTCTAGTTAAAAAGCACTCCACTCACAAAATATCTATCTATCTCATCATCATCATCATCATTTATCTATCTCATCATCATCATCATCATTTCAGCTGATAGACGTGTTGGACATAGGCCTCCCCCAAGCGTCGCCACAATAAACGATCATGTGCGTCTATCTATCTATCAAAAATAACACACCAACTCTTTGAAACTCAACATATCAGTTAACAAAAAAAGCAACAACATACTTTGAACATCGTCGCTGTTTGTGTGGCAGCGCGACAATACGCGTTGACTTAATGATGTAAGAAATATGAGAAAGGCTGGGCTGGCGACAATGCGCTCTAATATTACAGAGGCTGATGGGGCGCGCTCTAGTTTGCTCCTTAATAATACAGCCGACAATGCCAGATGAAATTTCACGGTGCTTTGTACGATGTGTTTTGTGTATGTGTTTATGTTGCAGCGGTTTGTAAAGTAAAATTGTATTTGTGGCATTATACAAGGTGTAAGGGACAGCCCTCCACAAACTTTAAGGGCTTGCTCAGTAGACGAAACTGAACAACCTTATTTTTTTTTTTCAGGAAACGAAAAAAAATATCGTTCTCGCCATATAAATTATCCAATCAAGCTTATTATTTTGTTTGGTGAGGCTGATTTTTTTTTTTCGTTTCCGGAAAAAAAATTTTTGTGGAAAGTTGTTTGTGGAGGGCTGTCCCTTACACCTTTTATAAAGATACTATGAGCAAGCCCTTAAAGTTTGTGGAGGGCTGTCCCTTACACCTTTTATAAAGATACTAGCTTTGCAGCATGAATAAAGCATCTTTCTATCGGTGAAAAAATTTTAGCAATCGGATCAGTACCTCTAGCCAAGTTGCTAATCTGCAATCGTTAACGCCAGTAGAAAACTTCAAATGTACCTACGGGAATGACGTCATCTCAACGCTCAGTCACGTGATCAGAACAAAAGAATAATTAGGGCCGTGGCCAACGCTAAAGCGTTCGACACAAGAGAAACGGTTGTAACTTGGCTAGGGGGGCTGGCTGTACTTCCAGAAATTACCTCCTACAAACGAAAAAACGAACTTTACCTTTTCATTAAATTAGTGTAGAAGTGTGGATGGGCAGTTTTAAATTTAGTTCCGGACTAACACACATAACATTACGCCGTCGGTTGGACCGCGAAAGGTAAGGTGAGGTAGGTATAGGACCCGTCTCATCACACTTTACACTAATCTGTACATACATTTTAATATTAAAAATGCGAATGTAATTCGTTCCATTAGATACGCTTTCACGGATACTAACACTACTGAACAGCTGATATTTTTTTCGTGATTTCGGCTTTGCTCCCATAATTAAAATTGTTTGTTATCATGATCACAATCACGTGTTTAAGTATCGTACACTAATTGCCAGTCACCCTATATAAATTGTTTTTTTTTTTAAATTAAATAAGCATTATATCTGTTGATCTATATACATTCACGATGTAAGTAAGGACACTATTTAAATATTTTGATATAACGTTCGATAAGAACAAATTGCTATTATAAACTTTTGTTAAAATCTGGTCGAAAACCAGATTGTGACAGTTGGATAGGCTTCGAGCTAAACTACATGCAGTTGGATACCAGTATTTTACATGAAGCAACTACCTATCTGACCTCTACAACCTAGTCTTCAAGTCGTCGACGGCGCGCATTGTTCCCGCGCGCCTCAAGGAGTTGTCAGCAACAGCAGGGACCCAGCCGGGTCGAAGCCTACTGGGGCCAGGGTTATCCGAAAGGGCGCTCGAGCCCCGGTATGAAGGCTAGAAGGAACGGGGTGGGTCTTTTAGTCAGTAAGAGTCTGACACTATCTCCCGCTCCGCCCAAGGGCGGGGGATGTCAACGCATGATTTTTTCCCACCATAAAAAAAAAAAAAAACCTAGTAATTGGATAACATGATACCCTTTGGCAAGAGAACTAATATCAGATATTCTGGCTTCTGACAGTCCGGGATGACTGTCAAAAATTTACAAATGACTCCCGCTTACCGTGCTTTCAGAGGCACGCTATAAGGGCGTTTTCTAATATATGCGAATTTTATCACGCATACGGGTTTTCGCCGCATGCAGAAAATTTCAAAATGTTCCACTCATTACAATAAATACTTATATGAAATGGACATTTGCGGGGGATACGAGTGCGGGAAAATCTCGCATGCGTGATTATAACTGCTTAGTCACCCATCTACAGACTGGCTTCGGCTAGTATTGCTTAACCTTGATTTTTGAAGCTGTTCTTACTTAGCTGTTTCGTAATAGCTTATTTAATATCCTCAGCTCATAATTTCATCAACGTTATTACACGCAGCGGCACACACCCTCGTGTGAAGCACCTTATAATAAAGTCGACAGCATACGAAGGTTGGTTGAAGGATGAAGGAATGTTATAAATCTTCGTTTTCGAAACCGATATTAAGGTTTAGATAACTGCAGAGTCAACGACAGAGTTTTTTTATTGATATAAACTAGTGCTTGACAGCACTAAACCGATTTGAAAGTTTCGGATAACTGTGAAGTCTATGACAGTCAACAACGATTTTTTTTTTTCTAGATTTCTTCTAGTAAGCGCGGTCCATCATCGACCGCTTCGTCGCTTTCCATAAGGTGAGATAGCGGTCAAGCGCGAACCTATCAACAATAAATAAAATATTGATATAAACTAGTGTTGACTGCGATCCCACCTGATGGTAAGCAGTGATGCAATCGTTGATGGTGAGGCGTACTAGTTTGTTAAGAGCCTATTCACATTAGCTTTGAAGACTCCCATATTAGGATCGGACGGAAAGAACGCAGCAGGAAAATTGTTCTAGTTCTTCGATGGATGCGGTAAAAATGACGAGGCGAAACGTTTAGTCCAGATCGTTAGAGATTTTTATTTGTTATTTTAAAATTCTATATTATTCCTATATCCGTATGTGTATTTATACAGATCCGAAATTTCATATCCGTAACATCCCTGATTCTAGCCAGGGATGATATTGTAAAGCTTCGGATCCGTAATCGAAACTATCGGATATTCGATGTGTGAAATCTATCTGTACTCGAGACCGATTCTGATTAAAAGTATCGAATAATTTCGGTACAATCAAAATCACGTCATAATATTTTTAGATGGCATACCATAAATTGTGAATACTAGCCATTAGGTAAGTACGAATTAAAATTCACAACACGGCGTGCAAAGGTTTGGTAGTGTTAACTACCAAATATTTGTACGCCCTATATGGCTGAATGTGATGAGACCATTAATTTAATTCAAAACCATAATTATGTACCATATTCTGATAAAATAAATGAACTTGAACTCTCTGCGGTGTCGTACGTCCTTCACAGCTTTAGCCGCCTTTTATATACAACAAGTCACCGCATCACAAGAGTTCACGCGAAAATATCAAACCAACTGATTGTGACCGCTTCGCTTCACTCATTGCAGCACCGCACCAACGTGCTATAATATCAAAACAATTTCTATTTGTGTTTTACATTTATTATTTCTTAAAAATGCAGTATTCGTAACCAAAAACTATCCAAAACTAACGGATAATTCGAAATATTTTGGTTTATGAAAATACTCTTATAAATCAGTATCCGAAATTTTCTATAGATGACATCCCTGATTCTAACCTAGGACCTAAACTCGGCTGCATTACTCCACAGTGCATTTTTGAGGCTTTTCTTCATCACGAGACGTTCATAAGGTTGTAATAGGGGGGGACATTAAAGAAGAAATTTCTCCGGTCCTAGGAAAAATTAAGTACATCACTTACTAGAGTTTATAGACCAGACTAATAAAATAAGTGTATTAAGAGCGTCCAACCAGTGATATATTTTCATACAACGTTTTACGCGATTATGATGTTATATTACCCATCTCTCTAGATATTTTGTAACCACTGATATCTTGTGGATATTATCTAAGTTTCAATTGAACTTCACCACGAGGACCGATTGAGCCGACCGATTGGACTGATTTAAGGTTTGATTGACCTCTGAAAATTAAAGTCACTCACTTGAATATTCTGTGAAATATTCAAGTTTGAGTTGCTGAATGCCAACAAAATGTAAATGTGTTATCTCTCTTCTTTCGTGTTGCGTTGAATGAAACAACAAGCTTTTAAACCATGCTCACTTTGACGATAGACGAGTGAAAAGGGCCCTCTTAAGTTTTGAAGTGTAGTTTTATAAGCTGTTATGTAATCTAGTTGAAGTTTTTATTGCTTGGGTTATTAATGTGGAAGTTAACTTCATCTAGAAGAAATCACACTAATATTATAAACTTGAAAGTTTGTATGTGCGAGTGTGTTGTGTAGGTTTGTTACTCCTTCTCGGTCAAATAGCCGGACGGGTTCAAATGAAATTTAGTACACAGGTAGGTAGAATGCTTTTTTCCAGGAGAATGTCTCTCTTAGGATAAATTTCTACTGTCTAGTCTATTTTTTTTAAATTAAAATTAGGTTAAATACAAGATGATTAAATGAAGTTTAGAAGAGAAATCATTCAGTCGGTGCACAATTAAATGTAACGTGATGTGCCAATCAGTAAAAAAACCCTATCTTTTTTGTTTTTGTAGATAATATAATTTAATGTAAACTAACTAAACACATAAATAAATCTGTACAATGTACAATCTCGTGTGACAGTGTTTGTTATCGAATCATAGCTCCTCCGAAACGGCTTGACCGATTTTTATTACATTTTCTGTGTATAAGACTATTTGGCAGGACTGAGAAAATGTTTTAGGCTAGTTTTATCCTCCGACCCCAACACCAATTTTTTTCATCGATAATTTATATGACAGAATAAAGTTTGCCGGATCAGCAAGTAAGTCTATAATTACCTCAATTCTCATACAAAAAAAAAGATAATGCCTTACTATTATTAAATCCCAATTTGATGGCCTGACCTGTAACTCCGTGACCACATTCAAGTATAATCTTAACAATATTTCACAGCCATTTTAACATGATATTAATGTTAATTCTCTCTAGACAAAGATTAACGGTCACGGGAAAAGAGCCGAAGGAGGATTTTTTACGATGTGATAACAAAATACGACGTAATAAACAATATAGCGGTTTAAAAGTGTTTGTTTAGATGTTAAAGCTAATTGAATTGGGGTATCAAGAGGTGATCGTGATGTGGTCATTAAATTATTCTGTAGTAGATAAGTATAACCAAAACTATGACTAGGCATTCTCGACCCGTCTATTTGTTGTCAACCTGAGCAATGTTTTAAAAGCTTGTTCGTTCATCCAACGCAATTTATACTTCTTAAACTAATATTATAAAGAGATATAGTTTCTTTTTTTGTTTGTAGGGGGTAGTCTCTGAAAGTACTGGTCCGATTGCAAAAATTTGTTCACCGATAGAAAGCTGCTTTACTCCTGAGTGACATAGGCTATATTTTATGTATGCGTTGAAGCCGCGGGTAAGAAAGGGAAAGAGAGCGTGTTTGAGAAAGAGGCAATGCGAAAAAAGGAGATAACAGCTGAACGCTCTGTGGGCTTTCGGTAGTTCTGACAATCACTTGAATATATCAGAGAACCTCTTCCAAGAAATATGTGTTTTTTTTTTCAAAACCAATTTTTTGAAAAAAAAAAATTATAATAATCAACATTCAAAAAATTATTATCATCGTTTAAATTTTCATTATTTTTAATAATTTATGTTTAAATTATAAAGGGCCAAAGTTTACGTTAAATAGCAGATTTTTTCAGATGTTTAAACTCACATAGACGAATAACTATTAGGAATAACACTCTGTAGGCAATACAGATATTAATTTATTAAAATCGAATCTGTGACATGCAGTGCAACAGCCAATCGCTCAACCAATGGGCCGACCATGCCATTACATTATTCTTAAGCTGTTGAATTTTAATGCAACTTAAACTTCAAAAATCTTTCAAGTTAACCGCGACTAATCAATTTAATATCATCGATACGCAACAAAAATCGACCACGCACACTCTTCTAGATTAAATCAAGGTAACCCTACCCATCTGCTAATCCCGTGCCCAGTAAACTGCGCGAACGAATTACTGTAATTACATTCGGCCGTGCCCGCGGGGAATAATTTGTTGGTTTTCGGACCCTAGCAAAATGTAACACCAGCCGGGGAGCTCCGAGGCGGGGTGAAAACGTCTATGGGGAGTAAAGGGCAGTCCACACTGAGACGCGACGCGACGTTACATGACGTTCATAGATACAGAGGAATGCGAAACCGTCTCGCTTGAAACTCCTTTGAAAAGGGAGTCTCCTTTAAGAACCTGACGGATTTTTTTATGGATACCAGCCCGATAGTTGTGATAGCTCGACATATTTTTGTTGCTCGTATTTAATGAATATACCAGTCAGACGCATTACTTTGTGTAATTTATTTCATCACCACTGTCCCCAAAAGGTGAAGGAAAACAACGTGAGGAAACCGGCATGTCCTGTCCACAAATTTGCAGACATGTGACATTCACCAACCCGCACTGGGCCCGCGTGGTGGATTACGGCCTATTCCCTCTCTTAGAGAGGAGGCCTGAGCCACAATAGTGGGAACATTATAAGGCCGACTATGTTATGTTGTGCAATGATCATACAGCTTAATTTGGAGAAAACACTTCAACCAATTCAAAGCGTCGTTAATTCGCGAGGTCGAGTACGGGCTTCACATGTTCTCACACGCAGTGTTTAAAGGCGAAGAATCGCAGCACGTGGGGTGAATTCTTTTTTTTTCACCTCTATTTTATCTCTATTCTCTCATTGCAGTAAATTAAATTCTATATTATACTATTTTCTGACAGAGGCTTTAAGACCACGTGAATGTCGAAAATTTTACCAAGAAAACATATCCCCGGGATAAAAAGTATCCTATATCCTATTTTACGACATCGTCTACCCATATACGAATTTTTATTCTAATCCGTTCAGCCGTTTGATTGTGAAAGAGTAACAAACGTACACACACATACACAATATTTCACCCTGTAAATGTTTCATCATGTTTTGACGCGCCGCGTCTCAGTGTGAGCTGACCCTAAAGGTACCCTGTGCTGTGTTCTGTGTCGAGGCCGTACTATGAAGTGTGAACGCGGTCATCGGGTTCGCGGTAGGTAAATAATACCATTGCTTTTTTGCATTTTCCTTTTCTCAGTTGAAGAAAGATTTTACTTTTACGGTTTTAAGACTAGGTACCTAGTAGAATAAGTACTAAAGGGATTGTAGCGCAGATTCGAAGTGTAGTCTGGGATCTGCTGTGTGAAAATATAAGTTCCGGACACAATCTTTCTATATTTTATATTTTCGGCACACCTCTTACCTACATGGTCTCACAAAAACTAACTTAAATTTTTAATTATTTTCTTAATAGATTCAAATCCTATATATTATTAAACCCTATTTCGAAGCACAATATTTTAAAATATACACCCCTACTTTTTAATTAGTACAAAATAAAATGGGGCTCTATATGTACCCGTCACTGATCATATTTTTGTAGTCAAAAGTAGAAAAAACAGAAATCCTAAAATTGGCCACGAAAAGGTAAATTCATCATAGAATCAATCAAACATAACAATTGCTAGTAGAAAATACTGCGGGCAGTGTTTGTCCTTAATAATTGTCACTTATTCATTCATTTATCAATAGCCTGCACAATATTTCCATAAATTGAGTGACTTTTTGGAACATAAACCAACGCTAATAACTTTGCTGTTTATGAATATTATTTATTGAGATTTTACTTATAAAATAACAAGGGCTTTTCTAATAAGCCCTTTAAGTATTTGTACTAATTAAATTTGTGTAATTAAAAAATAGTGGTGTATATTTTTTTCGAACAGTCCGTGTGCTAACAAGTTTTCCATGCAATCTGCTTCGATGTCACATTACTTAAAGGTCGGGCATTTCTTAACTGTAAGAGAAATGTGATTTTAAAAATTTATATACAGATTTAAAATCATCATCACGGCAGGGCGTCAGTTAAGTTCGCAAACAAAAAAGCAACACAAAGGCTATAAAAAAAAGGAAAAGCTCACAGCCTGTTTTGCTTTTTTGTCACAACGGAAGTAAAACACTGTATAATAGGCTAGTTGCCTTAAAAAATGTAATTAGTCCGTCTTTTAGATTATTCAGAAATAAGGGACACGTATTTTTTTATTTGTAAATTATACCAAAAATGACAAAGATATAGCCCAATAGAGTTACATGTAACGTCACGCCGTGCTGCATTTTTTCGCACGGGGTGACGTCACACGTAACTTTAATGGGTTATAACTTTGTTATTTTTTGTTTGATCGAAAAAAGAAAAAATACGTGTCCAATATTCTTTTATAATCTGAAATACGGACTAAATAAAATATAATTATTTTGACCCTGGAAACACACTATTGTCGTTAGACAAGTAGCCAAAGATGCTAGATGCTAGCCAAAATATTTCGAGGAGTGTGAGTCGAAATGTCATAATGAAATTCCGTCAAGCCTGCTCCATTGCCGGACTCCTAAAAGTAAGGCGATGCGCTACTAATGCAGTGGTGGAGGATGTTCCACCCTAATGCACTAAATGTTTTACTAAGAACGTATTAATTGTACATATAGCTGATAAGGAGTGGAATTTATTCACGGAGTCTATTTTCCTGATTGTCAATCTTTGAGTCTTCAAGTTAAAAGTGAATAGGAAGCTTCTATGTAAACATGCTCAATCATAAAGCAGTGGAAGTGAAAGCTTATCAATACTATACAAAAATATATAGGAAATATGTGGAGGAACCTTCTTGATTTAATTAAGTATATAATTCAGTAGGTATGTACGACACATGTACTTAATCTAATAGTTTCCCGTATATTGCTGTCCACACGAAATATTATCTAATCAAATCAACTATCACAAATTATGCACCCACAGTACCATTCCCTTATTCGTGGGGTGCAGACTGGCCTGAGTTACACCCTGTGGTCATAATCAGAGGGGGTCCAATTTAAAGCCTCCTAAAAATGGAGATTTTATTAGCAAGAGTCCTTTTGTCCGTCTGTACATCGTCTTTCTAAACGGAGATTTATCCTGCCTTTGTTCTTAATGAAAATGTAATTAAAGAAACCCAAAATGTGTTGCAATAATTAAAGTGGGCAGAGAAAGAAACCTTAAAAGTAAACGTGGAAATATTATGAGTACTGTGGTATATGAAAATGTATCAGATGGCGTGTTTGGTGGGTCCTTATTATTATTTTATGTAAGTAGCCTTTTATACACACACACTTTTTTACACCACTAAATTTTAATCGTTTTAATCCCGTGGAGAGTCGATCCGGTATATGAAACACTATCGATTTGTAAAGATAAAATTAAAAAATAAGGTCCCTTTTTTTCAAAACTTGTATTAATTTACGCATGTACAAAATTAAATTCTTTGAGAAAACGTCAGCTGAGCGAGTCCAATGACCTGTAGTTAGTTTGTACGCAACGCCGACTACTTACTTACTGCTATCCCACCAGATGGTAAGCAGTGATTGAATTGTTGATAGTGAGGCGCATTAGTTTATATTGTGAATATTTAATTCGAACAGAAGTTTAAGCGTGAAAGTTGCAGAAAAAAAAGTTGTAGTTTTCTGATTTTTTTTTCTTTCTTCAGAATGATCTTATTTTTTTTTCCGTTAGAACCTTTTACAAAGTAACAAAAAATGAAAGACAAAAAGAGGCCAGAAATTGGTTAAGTTGTTCTCAAGTTATGGCGTAACCAAGGGAAATATGGATTTAATTTAGTATACATTTTTACATAGAAAATAGTAACAAATCTTCCCGTAAGTTAAAAGGTGCTTAATCCAAGGATCAAACGGTGATCGACTTTTTGCAGCGACGCGCGACGCTGTCGCACGTTTCTTAAGCGCGCGATTGCTTCACTACTATCGCGCATTTGCAAGTGCTATAGAAAAAATGCTAACGCCCTACAGCATCACGACTGTATCGATGCAAACGCGCTACAGCATCGCTACGAAAATTTGCCGTGGGCGAGGGCCTGAACTTCATTCTATTATGGAATTCGTTTATAAATCTGACAGATTATGACGCATTGCTGCTTCTTGCAACACCACAACTATAACCATCCTCATAAATTCTCTTGCCAACATTTTCAACATCACTATCTACTCCATATTTTAAACATACCATCTAATATTGCCAACTGCGATCCTGGCACGCAGTTGTACCATTTTAATCATTAACAGCATCAAGTGCATTAAGCGTGTACAGTCAAAGGCATAAATATGGACACACTTAGCCAAAATCTAGTTCGCTTATTTTGGAACTAGATGGCGATATGTAAAAGTTGTGGAATATTATTTAAATTATTTTTAAATATTTCACTAAAAAAAAACATTAATAAATAACCATATAAATAATAATATTATTAATAGTAACTCACCGGTAACTATACAAGCCGTGTTCAGAGGTACAGCTTTGTTATTATTATTATTAAATGCAGCGTGTTTCTCTTAGCTACGCACTAGGTGTTTTGCTAGGTTCTAGGTGCTGAGAGAGCCGCCTGATAGGGCATTTTGACCTAAGACAAAGACAGGAAGATACATAGATAAAACCGGGAATAGATAAGTGCATTTTTCTATGGGACTTTTGAATGAGCTCTGTGCGTACTGGACGTCTGTCGGGCCAGCTAGATATGGCATTTTATCATTTTGAAATATTATGCAAATAGAATTATTTAACTATAGTAGTTTTTATATATAAATATTTCCACATTGATTCTGACGAGACTCATTGTAAGCGACCAAGTTTCAGAGCCAGATGTCGTCACTGGAAACACGCACTGTTCATAGATTTTCCTTTTGAGAGACAGTGGTATGCTGGAGGAGAAGACACCGTGCAGCTTTCTAAACGCTGCCCAGCTGAGTCCGATTCGACAATTCATCTTTCTTGAAGTTAAACCTACCAACTGGATTGCGTTCCAAGCAAAAAAAATCCTCCTATCCAGTGGCTGCCACAAAGTTATTTACTATGACCTTAGTTTTGTCCATGTTCTTTTTAAGTCCCACTCTTGCGAAAGCTCTACTAAGGTCATCGGACATTCTGCTTCTGAGAGAAGCCTCTGCCGAGATATCGTCGGCAAACCGAAGGTAAGTGATGTACTAGCCACGGACATTCTATTTTTTCCAGTGAGTGCATATTTACGCTCTTGAGTGTACAATATGTGTATGCTTAAAATGGCCTCCGCATGGATTACAGCCAGTATTATCTCGATAGTGTTTACAGCGGTCATAAAACTAATTTGGCCATAATGAGGACCCATTAGTTGGTGTAATTTGCGGCACTTTTAATATACAACCGGTAAAAAGAATTGCTCAAAATCAGACTTTATTTTTTGAGTGGTAAGATTGGATTTTGAATGTAGCCCTAATAAATATTTAAAGAGCATCTATTTATGAGGTATTTTATATGTATTTATAGGATAATGAGAGGATCACAGAGTTGAGAAAACCGTAATAAATTAAGTTGTTGGAAATATAGTAGCATAGTTGTAATAAAATAGGTTTCATAGTTTTCCAAGAAGATGTTTTACAAAATGTGACAGTTATAGAATTCTGTATAATAAAAAAAAATGTTCAACGCTCAGTTAATTTTTCATACAAATAAAATTTTTGGAAAAGCTGCCATTTTTATTAATCATTTTTATAGTTTCCGTGTAGCGAAGCATTAAAAAATACAGATAAAGTAGATTATTTAACTTTACCTAAAATCGTTAAGTATCTACATTATACCAACTGTTTAGTATCTACTTTAAACTATTAGTATTAAAATCTGACATTAAATACAATATAATAGTTAAAAATATCACGGTGCATACTTATCGCATGGGACGATTAATATTTCATTAGAAATCCACCTGAAACAAAGAAAAAAATCACATTATAAATATGCCAAAAATGCATGTGTAATAAGTGCGTCTTTTAGATTATTCAAAAATAAGGGACACGTATTTTTTTATTTATAAAAATGGCAAAGATATAGCCCATTAAAATTACGTGTGACGTCACGCCGTGCTGCATTTTTTCACACGGGGTGGGCTATATCCATATATCTTTGTTATTTTTTGTTTGATCGAAAAAAGAAAAAACGTGTCCAATATTTTTTTATAATCTGAAATACGGACTAAATAAAATGTAATTATTTTGACCCTGGACAATACCCTAATAGGGTAGTTCAATAATCATAATCTGTAAGTAAAGGTATAATATATAAAAAGGGAAATTGACTAACTCACATAATATCAACGCACAGTCGAAACTATTAAGACAAGCAGTGCAAAGTTTTTTTTACGACGTAGGTGAGCTCTAAGAGATGATTTCCCAAAATCTACCCCTTGTGGGAATGAAACAGGGGTTCATTTTTAGGGTTCCGTAGCCAAATGGCAAAAAACGGAACCCTTATAGATTCGTCATGTCTGTCTGCATATCTGTCTGTCTGTCTGTCTGTCTGTCCGTCCGTATGTCACAGCCACTTTTTTCCGAAACTATAAGAGCTATATTATTGAAACTTTGTAAGTAGATGTATTTTGTGAACCGCATTAAGATTTTCACACAAAAATAGAAAAAAAGCAATATAGCAACCATACTAAGAACTGAAACTCAAAAATTTTTTTTTCATCAAACCCATACGTGTGGGATATCTATGGATAGGTCTTCAAAAATGATATTGAGGTTCCTAATATCATATTTTTCTAAACTAATTAGTTTGCGCGAGAGACACTTCCAAAGTGTTAAAATGTGTGTGTCCCCCTCTAAGTTCTAAAATAAGAGAATGATAAAACTGAAAAAAATATATGATGTACATTACCATACAAACTGCCAACGAAAACTGGTTTGAACGAAATCTAGTAAGTAGTTTTTTTAATACGTCATAAATCTAAAAAAAATAAACTATTATTATAACATCGATCAAAGTTACAACGAACTACAAGAACTTTTATACTATGTCACTTGCTGCTACGGAACTCTACATGGGCGAGTCCGACTCGCACTTGGCCGGTTTTTTTATGCAGAAGAAACTTATTTTTATTCGGGCAAAGTCACTGACAGAACCTTGTACACCTATAAGCATAATCAACCTTATATTGATTCTACTGCTGGAACTCAGTCAACCTTTTTAGGACAGGGAAAGGGCCGTAATCCACCACACGGGCCCAATGCGAGTTGATGGATACCACGTGTCTTCGAATTTTTGGTTCTAAGACATGCCGGTTTTCCCAAGTTTTCCTTCACCGTTTTGAGAGCAGTGGCAATGAAATAAATTGCACAAAGTAATGCTGCGCCTGGCTGGGTTTGAACTCATGACCTATTCTCGTTAGACGGGGCCCTTTCCATTGAGCCAGCACTGCTTAGTAAACATAACACTAATAAATAATCGTAATACATTGTAAGCATTATCAGCTTTGTAATAATTTTACTGTTGGGATTAAGCCCTCTTTTATAGAAAAGCAAAAGCGTCGTAATCCACGAGGCAAGCCTGGTGTGGATTGGTGGGCCTTACATGTTTTCAAATTTTTTACCTAGAACATGCATGCCATGGTGTTCTTATGACGTTTTCCTTCACCATTATTTAGAATAGTGTTGCTGAAATAATTTGCACAATGTAAAATGCTGTTGTAAGTCAGTTGTGCGAAAGTCTACCCCGGGGCTTTGGAACGAAGGTAAAGAAGGAAAAAGAGTGGGTTTAGTTAGTAATAGTCTTATACGCCCTTCCGCTCCGCTCAAGAGCGAAAAAAGTTATTGGATGACTTTCTCAAAAAAAAAAAATCACAGAGACAAATCTTTTTATTATATTTTTTACTTAACAAAAATTTGAAACCAAAAACATACAATCGACGACAAATCACATTCCAATATTTATTGTAGCCTATTAAAACAACAAAATGTGAATGAATTAACTAACCCTTCAGAAAGGGCAAGCGACTGATACCTATAGGTATATGCACAAAAACAGAACACGAAAACAGGTAATTATCCTACAAGTATCCATAATTGCTTTATAATAGATTGCTCCGAGCATCAATATTGATTGCTCAAGGTAAACGCGGAATTGATGAGGGCATAACTCAGTGAATCATGCGAGTCGGCATAATGTAGCGAGGAGGGGAGCTTTCTTAATGTTTATGGATTATTTTTGTAAGGAATTAGGGCACAGGTGTAATGTAGGGTTCTTAGTGCTTTATGGTGTAGGGATCGGCAGGTCCTATACCTGCCAAACCCTACATCAAAAAGTACTACGAAATGTGGAATTAAGTAACTTGAGCAGTGATGTGGCTTGTCAATGGTTTAGGACGCCAGTCAAATGTATGTAATAATAATGAGTTGAAATCTGTCTAATGTTACACTTAGACGGCGGCATATTTGATATAGTGGTTAAGCGCGTTTGACTGCTGCGCTGTGTGTCGCAGGGTCGATTCCTACACAGAACATGTATTTGTATGACATATAGATGTTTCGGATCTTGTGTATGTGAGTTTACATGTGTGTAAACGCACCCACAATACAGATGTAATTTCTAGTGTTGCGTTATTCCAATAACAAATATTGCTTGGAGCCTTTACAAATTGGTTTAGACTCCTGAGACGCCTTTTAAAGGTGCGGGGCGCCTGGGTCCCGAAGAATGTTTAAGTCATTGAAATCCATTACATAGCATTTACGTATGTGTTTGGCTAATCATTTTTCTTTTTTTAGAATATTTAACTAGGTAGACTAGGTAGATAGGACTCTGATATCATCTTATCTTAGCCCGATTCTTGACTTGAAATATATTGTTGTGTCGGTACTTTTGGAGTAAATTATTAAGCTTTGGTTTGTGCCAAAGAGAACAGGGGCCTACTATGACGAGTTAAAATTAAAATGTCGTGAGAAAGAGAGATAAAGCTATTCACTCTTTAGAGCTCTATCTCTTTAACAGTTCAATTTCGGTCGTCATATAGATTGCATTGAGAACCTCTGAAAAGGCGCCTTAAATTATTTTCGTCACGAAAATTTGATTGACACAGGAGATGATATTAAAAATTGAACAATACGATACAACCTGAAATAAATTCGGCACGCAATCCAAACATAACAAATAATCAGTGAAAATAAATAAATACGATCCGTCAATACGAGACAGCCGTCGCCATGTTTTGCTATCATCAATTCTGTACGGTGCCGGATTGATGAATAATTAATGTTAAGTCTCCGTGTTCGTGCTGTACGCGATTTAATTTTCATTTGATTTGATTGTTCAAGGCTTGTGGGAATGCGTCACGTTGTGAAGTGTAACGTAAATATGTGCGAATGGTTTGTACGAGTGCGTGGTATGTTGGTTGGTTTTGAAACATAGAATTGTAATGCGAGAGCTTGTGAATGCCGCGGGCTCGCGAGGCGGCGGCAATATGGTGCTGTATAACTCGTATTATAATTATTAAATCTGCCAAGGCTATAATCCTTAGATCCAGTTTTATAAATTTTCATTTATTTGTAAGAAAATAAGGTGAGAATTCTGATTTCATAGCACGAAAATGCCAAAACGCCGTGTACTGATTTTTATTTATTTATTTATATACACTTTATTTTATTTATTTTATTTATTTTATTTAACTATTTATGTACACACATGTAAATACAAGAAAAGAGGAAGGAAACAGAAAAAAATACCACCACCAGCAGCATTACAATATTATAAGCAGGAAACGTTATAATGAAAAAAACATACATTTGGCGGCCTTATCGCACCTGATCAAACCTCATTAGTTTGTGAGGAACAATAGTGACATATTTGTCCATCTATCAAGATCCATTTTTTCAATAACCTTTGGAGTTGTTAAACTCAAAATTAATATAAAAAAATCAAGTTTACTACCACTTGGAGTAGTGACAAAATCAAACTTAAATCAACGAAATCTAGAGATTATTATTTTGACATTAGGAAGAAAATTGAAAATGGATAATTCACGTTGCAATAGTATCCTGAAAAACAAGAAGCAAGATCTCATAGCACAAATAAAGGAAAAAGTGTGAAAACCATAAATATTTAGATAGTTACGTAGCAAAATAATTACATTTTTATGACTCAGCAAAATCTTCGAGACTCGACTTTAAAATCTATCTATTTACATAGGTCAGTTTGTACGAAACCCTCCGTACTCAAGTCGACTCGCAACTGACTGGTATTTTTTTTTTTTCACCTACAAAGGCGAATATAGTTTTTCAGACATTCTCTACCAGTCAAACGAGTCAAGTTACTGCGATTATTAGAAAATAGCAAAATCGCAGATAAGTTTTTTTTTTTACTTTGTCGACAAGACAATGAATAATTTTCACCACGTCAAGACCAAGACATTTTTTAACCCATTTTTATTTTAGTTTCAGTATTAAACATTTAGATATATCCACCAGACTGCCGTATCGGAGTAACGTCTCCATCTTGAGTTATGGGCTTCCGCATACTTTCACTATTTTTCCTCTTGCACAAATTTTAGGGTTCCGCCTTAAAAATATATCGCTAAAGGAAAGCAGGGTACACAATATGGATTTTCGTCGTGATTTTTACGAGTTTCTCCACGAAAATGATTTTCTATTGAAGTTTTCAGGTGAATTGTTAGTAAATGTATTTATGTGACTCACTTCTAAGAAATTTAACTTTATTTTAAGATTTTCCTTTAAGAAATGAAGCGAAAGCAGATTGCTGCAGTTTTTTATTATTAAAATAAGCATTTTATTATTTTTTCCGAGGGTTTTGAAGTCAAGGATTAATAAATTACTTCTAAAGAAACATGCCCCTTGGTCGACCATGTAAGAGCTCAAATACACGAGCGCCACGGTACGCCAGCAGCCGTTGACGCTTGACAGCGGCCGTTGACATTCCAACAAATGAAGATCAGCGGCAACTATCGTGTATGTCAACCATCACAATAGGTCGACGGCTGTCGTCGCCCCCTTGTTGACGGCTGCAATTACCTCAGCCGTTAGCAACATGGCACTCGTTTCTATGAGCTCTTAAGCTATTACAATTAGGAAATATAGTTATATAAAAAAAAAAAAAACTAATTTGATCAAGTATAAAATCAATATCAGCCAAAACAAAACACTCCCTCTTAATAAACCGTTACCATTCAATCAACAAATAACTGCAGAACCAAATACAGAACGTTTTTTAAAAAGCCTACATTTCATACATTTCCCGTTATTTTTACTTCCTGGTATCCCGCGGGAAGCCTGATAGGAGACGGGGGTTATCAGGGAGGGGAGAGGGGTTATCAGGTGGGGTTGAACAGATAGTCGGGCGAGCAGTTGAATTATATTGTTATTTCTACGATCAGGAATCGATTGTGCGTCCCGACGGTATGCGGTTACAGCGCTCGGTCTCATGGAGACCTGTGTTGTGGGGTTTGGATGTGGAAATAAATATTAGTAAACAGAGGAACAAATGAAGAATAATGCTTATTTCGTTTTGACTTGTCCTTCAAAAAATGAAATAGAAGGAAGGAAGATACATCTTTCACGATATGTATATCTCCCTGCTTACAAGACAGCAGAGGTGGCCATTGATAACAGCCCCGATTTACAAGTTGTAGTCTTGGGTTCAAACCTAGCCAGGCAATTACTTTGTGTAGGTAATTTATTTTATCATCATTGCACTCAAAACGGTAAAGGAAAACATCGTAGGTAAGGTGATTAATATTAAAAGTACTAAATCTTTAAAACCAAAAATTAAAAGCTTATACTAAAATTTTATAACTAATATAAAACATGATTTTGTGTACCTACTTAAATTCTTTAAAACCGTAGGGTTTTAATTAATTTTATTTATCTTTGTTTTCTTTAATGTAATATAATCCACTCACAGAATCATGATTTATTAGTATAATAATTGCATTATTTATTTATAATTAGGCGAACAATTTGTGTTTTTAACCAATTTCAAAAATAAGGAAGTTCTATGTTCAGCTGAATGTATTTTTTATTGAGAAAATATCTTTAAATCTTTTTTGGTTTGTCCCGATTCGTCCGTTAAGTCCTTGATTAAAATACACAACCTACTATGTAATAATAAATAAAGTATCTAATCTATATAACATATTAAAGGAGAAACTGACTGACTGACATCTCATCGCAGAGCCGAAACTATAAGGAGGAACTGACTATCATATCAATGCACAGGAGGTGAAGGAGGTTACCACTGGGGCACCAGTTCTCTTATGTCAGGGCCCCAAGTCTGCTATTTTTATAAATTCGTCATTCCAACACGATCCCATTGTCATTTTGCTAAAAGTTTATAATCTGCTAATTCATAATGATCGATCATTGATCGGTCAATGGTCTTGTAATAGAATCGTGGTAGAATGATAATTTCGAGCATATTAAAACCAATAACTGCACAATAACGTTCTAATGGTAGAACACTGATCAAATAAACTGTCAAAGTTTTAGCAGATTACCGCAAACGTCAAATATTTATTTGTCAATATGTACGAGATTACCATTTTAAGCCACTTCTTTCAATGGAGTGTCAGTGGTTGACCATTGGAAAGTCATAATGACGCCATTATATTAGTCAAAAACATTTATTTCAAATAGACCATTTACAGGCACTTTTGAATAGTCAAATGTCGGTCAGTCCAAGAAAAGTGAAGCTAAATTGCACGTTCCAAAGAGTAGGTCTCTATGGAGAAGAACGTGCAAGAAACTCCATGGACACTCTTTTAAATCATATTATGTGTTACATATAATGCTTGGTTACATATTACTTGTTGCTTCTATCATGTGAGCACAATGTCTATAATGAAATAAAAATTTAAAATAATTAAAAGATAGAAACTGAATTAAGCCACTGGCAGCTAAGAGATGACCAGTCCCAACTGACGGCACCCGTTCACGAGCATGACGCGTGCATCAGCCCCACTCAGCTCAACCATTATTATTAGTAGATTACCAAACTTGTCAAAATCGACAATTATGACATCAATGATAGACCATTCTGACACTATTGTAATAGCAGACTTGAGGCCCACTATTGTAATAGCAGAGCGAGGAAGAGGGATGGAGCTATAAATCCTATGTAGCACCGTCCCTTTAACTGAGCGTGAAAGCACAAGGTTTCCTTTAATGACGTAGGCGAGCATTAAGAAAAGTTTTTCCAAAATTCAAGCCCTAAGGAGATGACACGGGCGAAGCCGCTGGCAGAAGCTAGTAATAAATATAGTATCACACGTAATTTGATCAACTGAAGTAAACCAAAAAAAATTCGATACACAAGTGAAGCATAAATATAGTATTCACACGTAATTTCATCAAGTGAAGTAAACCAAAAAAACTTCGATACACAAGTAATATAATATGAAAGTAAATAAATCCCCCTCTATCGCGGTCGTCAAGGACGATATAGCCTTTTTTGATTAACGCCACAAGCACACCGTCTCAAGGAAAGGGTTATATTATAATATTCCGTCATAGGGTTGTCATATTCAAGATTATTACAATTTGTCAAGAGTCGTCTCCGGATTGAATCGTCAATCTCTTGGAAGGTAGTCGTTGGGAGGATGAGTAAGTATATAATAGAAAAACAGGGAGCCATTTTCTTTGTTAACTTGAAAAAGCATTTGAGATGAAGATAAATATGGATTTCCATTTCAGCAACATTACGTAGGTAGTATTTTTATACTATTGTTTAGTAGTATATATACCGCTAAATTTTAATCGTTTTAATCCCGTGGAGGGTCGATCCGGTACATGAAACACTATCGACCTATAGATAGTAGTCGGCGTTGCGTACAAACTACCTACAGGTCATCGCTCAGCTGACGTTTTCTTATAGAAATTAATTTCGTACATGCGTAAATTAATACGAGTTTTGAAAAAAAGGTAATTTATTTTTTAATGTTATCTGTACAAATCGATAGTGTTTCATGAACCGGATTGACACTCCACGGGATTAAAACGATTAAAATTTAACGGTCTACTTATCAAGCGCGAGCCCAACTCGCGCTTGGTCATGTTACTTGAAGCAAAACAAGTATCTCACCTAATTGTAAGCGACGATGTGGTCGACGATGGAATATGCTTGCTTAGAAGTAATCTATTCACTCTTGACTTAATGATTTCAAGTTTGCTGCCATCAAGAAATGTAGATTCGGGCAAGGAATTCTTATCCTTAACCGTACGCACAATGAATGTTGTTCAAACAATGACACGATTGTTAGACGCGATCAAGAATATTTTTAGAGGCAGCTTGAGAAGCCTGAGCTGGTTGACACTGCGAAATACCGCAAAACCCGGAGTCACGTCATTGTTTTATGTGGTGATGATTCACAGAGATGATAAGGAAATTATAAAGAAGAAAACGTTATTACCAGGGAAAATTAACATATAAATATTTTGGTTCAAACTAAAAATCTGGTATAACAAACTAAACGTTCTGTTCACAAAACCAACAAAGCTGGCAAAAAGCACTATTACAAACTACAAACCAAATACGAATCCAATTTTCAACAAAATCTTTAAAGCCTCCATTATATTTTCGCTAAAGTCTAATAGAACGCGACAACCCTATAACGAGCCACAGCCAAAGAATGTACCTACATACCTACTCGCAGAAAAATATTCTGCACTTACCAGACACGCGTATTACTACTACTTATGTTTTATGTCAAAACATAAAAGTATATACGGTTTTCTGTGTGAGAATAACAGAAATAAACGGATGAAATTTAAAATGAGCAATGGTAAGAATAGCGATGGTATGAATATATGGAATGAAATATATATTTATTATATATATGTTGGGGTTTGTGAAAGCGTTTCTTTGAGAGATTTTCGTTTTTAAGTAGCTGTCTTGCTGTTTCTAAATAAATCAAACTACAAAATATAAGGAAACTACAATATAATGTATGATTGGCATACTCATTTATGAGAAATTTTTAACTGAAAACCAGTTATAATTTTTTTCATATAAAATATAAAAGCATGTAATCAAAATACTCAATTCAGAAAGAGATTGATTTCCAGCAGATTATGATGTCTCACTCACTAAAGCCGCAATATAAACGAGATTTATTTTTTTAATAAAAAAATAAGTCTTAATGCAACCCCGAAATTTATTCCAAACACGGGCAAAGTGAGACTTAAGACCCCAAACTTTATACTTCCCGAAAACCGGCCGCACGGTGCTTGCGAAACTCACCAAACAAAAAAAAAAAACTTCGATCATTATTTATAATACTTTTTTTCACGTGGATAAATAAAACGTCGAGCTAAATGCGGCCACTCTTGAAAATTTATTATGATCTATAGATTCCCAGTTTTCTCTTCATAAAAGTCTTACACCCTTCGTACAGGCCGGAAAGTTGGAAACTCAGCCAAAATTATGTCACAAGTTGGTACCCTTCGTACAAAAGTTATTTTACTACTCCACTAAGACTTTAAGGAGGGAATGAAGATGGGGGATAATATAAAAAAGTTCCTTTTGCAATATAAAAAAAATATATATATATAAGGCCGATTTCTATGGAATTCGGTTGAAAGTCGCAAGGACCGTTTAGCTTTATTGGTTTCAAGTGGCAAGTGCCGTTAATACCGGTTTGGGGAACTTTATTATAGGAGCCTGGCGGGAGTGAAATAAGACCATTCGCTAAGATGATAAAGGTCCAAAGTCAAGTAGACTATAAAATTGCGAAAATAAAAGTTAATGACAGTGTTGATAAAAATCTTTCATTAAAATTTTATTATTTTATGAAAGCACGATGAAATTAATTAAACTAGAAACTTAAGTGCTACTACAAATTTCTTAATTTAAAATTCCGAATCTGCTCCACTTGCGAAGAAAAGACAATGATCTATCCGCATACTTTCAAGAACAAAAAGACTCAGTGCAATCTGCAATTTGGCTTCAATTGTTATACTTTTGGATAGCTTCCAATCAGGATGCATTTCCTTATCCAATCATATCTTCCATTTTAGTCGTTCTATAAGACTATTACTATCGTTTATAGAAGAAAACTGCTCACAAAATCTGTTTGAAAGAGGCAATGGATGGTGAGCATTTTCAATCGGATTTATAGTCAAATGAAATCTGAAACTCGCATACGTTTGAGTACAATAGTTAGTTGCTGCAGTTGAAACGGGTGCATGAAATGTTCAGTTTTTCTTATTCAAGATTTTGAAATCGTTAGCTGGTACTTCTTTAAGTGTACCTATAACCGTCATTTTATATATGCTATACTATCCTATGCATAAGAGTGTCATTTATTCAGGTAGAAAACGTGAATTCAAAGTAACATGAGGCAAAATAACGATTACGAATTTATTTGGCTATATTTGTTCAAAGAAAAATACTACTATCAATCATTTGAAATTTCGATGTAGATATTAGTGTATGGACGTGTGATAAAAAAACTGAGGCCCGAAGGAATTGAAATTCTATAGAATACGTATCATTAACGAGGACGCTGCCTGTATTGATGAGCATAATAACCAAAATTATCTTCTGTAAGTACGTAATATTCTACGTTAATATAATTCTAATTACGAGTATATTTACTAAACATATTTGTCATAATAAATTTTATTACACTGTTGTCATTGTCAACTTCCAATACTCGATTTAATTTCCCAAAATTACAGTATTTATTAGACATTTCGAAAATATATATTTGGTTCAATCTGGTAACTTCCCGCACCAACTTGTTGGAAATAATTAAATTCCATTCTCGCAACATTCCCTTATTATTATTTATTGGTACAAACTACCCTCGGGCTAACTCCGCTCTGTGTGTTATTTTATAAAAAAAAAATGTTTTCTGTTATAAATAATGCCGTCGCGAATATTTTAAATACTGCGATAGTTTGCTGCTTTTAAGAACAGCAAATGTTTTATTATGTCGTTTTTGGTATGGGTTATTTTGTTACTGCACAGTTTAATATTTTTGATACTGGTTTAGCTGTATTTCGAGGAATAACTTCAATATTTTCACTCGCCACTATGAATGTGTCAGCTACATTTGTTAAAATGTTTTTTTTTTTGTTCAAACGCTTTTACAACGCACACTTTATTTGAAAATACTAACTGCCCGCAAAACAGCTTTGTTATGGAGGTTAAAAAGTTTCAAACATATGGGTTTGGAACGTTGCACATTGAACCAAACTAATAGTCTCCCAAAGATGAAAACTAGAACGTTATACCTTTTTTTTTTTTAATTGTTATAAACTAGTGCTTGACTGCGATCCCACCTGATGGTAAGTAGCGATGCAATCTTTGATGGTGAGGCGCACTAGTTTATTAAGAGCCTATTCACTCTAGCCTTGAAGACACCCAAATTATGATCGGACGGGAAGACCACAGCAGGCAAACTGTTCCAGTCCTTCGACGTACGCGGTATAAACGACGACTTGTTGCCAAAACAGTTGTTTACAATGTACCATATCTCTAATAACAGCTAAATTTATTGTTAAAGAATCAAAAGAAAAAACAACAACAAATTATACTCCAAATAAAATAACGGCAGCTGCACAAAAACTCCAATTTACTGCTGCAGCTCGATATCTTGAATCCAATGGTTTCGCAACAAAACTGCAGCTCGGTGCTTATTAGGTGGTTACAAGACGGAGTGGCTCAGATTTCCCTGGAGTCGTTGTATTCCGTTGGCGTTGGTCAATCTTGTACCGATCGTAGCGATGACGAGATCCTGTCTGTGTTGCACGGTGGTTTGTGTTAAATTTTGATGTACAAGCAGCTCTTTGGAAGAAATTTTGTGAAATACAATTCAGTCTGGTACCTGTAGTAGATTTTTTTAAACCATTTCTGGGTAAATTAGTATTGCATTGAAAAGATAGGTAGAATATATAATGCCTGCTTTCTAAAACGATTCTTGATAAGTATGATTATGACTTGGTTATTTACTTTTATTTAGGTAAGTACCTAAAAAAAACAAAATAATGGGCTTTTACCTCGGACAGAGGATAAGCATTGCCATACAGCGTGGCAATACCGCCAGCCTTTTGGGCACATTACCAGTCGACAGCGATGTGAAAGAGTTTTTTGACGCCAAATTTTACTTTTATTTTAGTTAGTTGTAATTAGCGTAGGGTTTTATTATTATTTTAATTTACTGTAATTATAGTTTTTAGTTGTGTATGTAATAACCTAAAAAACGATATAGTACCACACGTTAGTTCAACTCCTGGCATTTTAATCCAAAATTTTACTCCACAATTTTGGTCTAAAAAAAAAAACGACTACGACCAAATCGTAAAACGCCCTCAATAGTGAAAAGAATTGCTACCACCACCGTCACGTAACTGCTCGCTCGTTCACTATCCTGATTGAATATCGATGGGCTCCCCCAGGGCAGGACCGCCATTGTTTTGCCATCGTGCGCCACCACGGGACAATAGATTAATGATTATACGTGCCCCACCAAATTGTTATGGCATAATCGGGGAAATGTAGTTTTAAACGGCCCGTAATCGATTATTATTATTTATAGTTCTATATTCAAAATTAAAAGCAGTACAATTCACATCAAAATGAAAAATTCTTTGATCAAATTTGGTTTACTGGCGCAACAGCTAGTTTTGAATTGATACACTTTTAAACGCAATCTGGGTGTTCTTTGTTCAAACAACAGATGATTAACTGCGTTCGTGTACGAAATTCAGTTTTTGAATTTTAAAGGTGCTATAATAGTAGTTCTATATACAGAATTTAACGTAATGCTTTTTCAAGAATATGTACATCAGAATGAGGGATTATTTCATCAGATTTGGTTTGGTGGCCGCAACAGATTTTGAATTGAAACACTTTTAAACGCAATCTGGGTGTTCTTTGTTCGAAACAACAGATGATTAACTGCGTTCGTGTCTGAAATTCAGTTCTCGAATTTTAAAGATTTCAAGATGCAACAATAGTACAACTATCTTTTACAGATGAAGCGTAATAAGCCAATGTCTGCCCATATTTTCTGTTTTTGAGATACAACAAATAGAGTCGAGAGAAAAAGATATTCAACTAAATTCTAGATACTAAACTCGTGGTAGTAACAGCCAGCATTCATAAAAAGAACGAGACAAAAAAAAGAATAAAAATCAAAAAATTTGAAACAAGCGATTCAAAAAATTCAAGCACAATTGAGACGGACACACTCAAGCCGTAAACAAAGTGTGGCCGTCACAGAACTCGACACCTGCTCCTATTTCCCGTAAAAAAGGGCATAAAAATGGTAGAACGGGGGAAAAATAAAAAAAAGGAGGAATGAGGACATTAGCCAAACAAAAGGGAGCCGAGAGGGTCATAACTCGAAGCGCATTTTCCTTTGTCACTGTGACGTTGCTAAATCCGCAACTGACGTTATATTGTTTAGGCTGAGTGAGGAGTGACGATTTTTTTGTGCGACTCGATTTTTAAAATGATGTGATATGGCGCTTGCTCAGTGTGTTCCATCGTAGGTACATAAGGATCAATATATGATAAATAATCTATGCATATGGTGACTCCTGTAGACCTAGCTAGGGGATATAAGATCTTAAGTCAAGTCAATTTAGGCAATGTACGTAATCTATGCAAAAACCACACCTACGTTCCTTCTTTACCTTGTGTTTCAGGACCCCGGGTTTCCCTTTTAGAAGTATCGCCGTGATTTAAAAAAGAATCACCTTACCTTTGATTTTATTTATAAGAAATTTCAAATATTTGAGTGATTGAACAGCCTCAAATGAGACATTATAAGGCGACATTGGTGATGATGACAAAGAGACATTTTTTCAGCTATAGATTTTTTTAAATTTAGAAGCCGTTAATCAGTATAATAAGTAGGTTATCGATGGCAGTTTTATACTTATGCCTAGTTAATACAGCAAATTCTAAATTCATTATTCTCCATTGAAAAATTTGAATCAAGAACGTGCTGTTTTTACAACTCATGAGCCATAATAAACTTGCATGGAAGTCCAAATTAGATGAATTCAACAGAAAAGACCCCCAAAATCGACCCGGTCGCAAGCGTACATCCAGACTAAATCCGGCTGCGGAATCGTCCGCTGTCGTACCTGGGGATCGCTTCAACTACTCATTTCATGCATATCATATGTAGGTCGGCAGAATTACAGGCGTACAAGTGTCACGAACATTAATCTTGTGGCTCGGAGTGGATTTGTGAGGTCTGCGCTGTCATTGTTTATCAGTCGTCAAATGTGTTTACGATGTACCTGCCTGCTGCTGTGGGATATTAGGTTATTGATGGCTGTTTTTAAAACGATTTTTTATTTGGTAAGTTAATTAATAGTGAATGATGTCTTTTTGTATCAATAACCAATCAGTACGATAAAGTGTAACGGAAGCATATTTCATTCAGTCTGCCATACTAATAAAAAAAAAGTTATGCAATTTGAAGCACTTATGAGCAACAATAGTATACACTTTACTAATAACATTAAAATACATGAGAACGAATATAAAAAAGATGCGTTCTTAGCGTCAGATTATAATTTAGGTGTCTTCAAGGCTAGAGAAAATAAATAAATAAATAGGCTTTCTAGTGCGCCTCACCACCAACGATTGCATCACTGCGTAGCTTATCATCAGGTGGGTCAAGCACTAGTTTATTTATTATCAATAAAAAAAATGTTAAAGTGATCACCCATCCATTAATCGACCTCGGCAAGTTGCTTAACCTTGAAACTTTGCGGCTGTTATTATAATAACTACGAGTTCAACAGCAGGAGCGGGAACGATTTAATGACTGGAATGGGCACTCGTGGTCCTGGGACGAAAATGGCAACTGAAGAAACATACAAGTGCGGTTATAGTCAGTAAAAGTCTGACACGCTCTTCTGCTCTGCCTTAGAGCGGAAGTAAAAATATTAGATGATATCCCACTTAAAAAAAAAAACATCACAAAGGCAAAGCTAAAATTTATCAATATTACACCTATTTTGTGCTTTTAAAAAACTCAATATTTGTCAATTTAAACAAAGAGCAATAAGTAATGAATGGACAGGTAAACAATGAAAACATAAACAAAAAAGAAATTTAAAAATAAACGGAGATTCAAAGAAAGACGTCACATTGTTTTCATTTAAAATACTTAATGATAACACTTTGTTGTGCAAAATACTGTCAGAAAACGGCAAACTAATGTCCTATCATTTATAAAATTAGCTATTACTATTCAAACAAATCAAAAAGCAGTTTTATCTCCAGACTTAGTATTTTCTCCGCGTATTATTTCGATTCCAAAATCCAGAGCTATTTTTCCTGAAATCCTTCACAAAGAAGCCTATCTACTATTTCATTTACCAAGAGTCTATCTATATATCGATTCTTTTGTTCTGTCAGGAGTCCATTTCTCCTTGAACGGAGAGTTCGTCGGCTTGCCTCGGGCAACGAGCCGCAATGTACTGAAATCAAAACGAAATAAATGAATTTTGCAAGAGATCGTACCCATTGAAGGTCGTTGTTTAGATACTTCTATTTGCGATAAATATCACTTTCAGAAATAGACAATACAAATAAAATAATGAGGATATGAACCTTGTGGAATTTCGTGTCTATTGACTTATCGAGTTTCCAATTTATGTAGTCTTTCTAAAGGGCTATTGTTTGAGTATCTGTTCTGACTATTGACGACCTCTCAGAAAATCAAACTTTAGTTTGGTTTATGCAAAGAGAATATCTATCCTAAAACCTCCATCAATTTATTCTCAAGTTGTAAGCATAATATGATCTCTAAGTTCTGTGCCAAATGATTTCTATATAAACATTATCACTCGCGAACATTCATGAACTCATCAATCTATCTGCTGCCTACTATCATAGAGTATCCAAATAACATCATCCCCCAATCCATCTTTTGCCTCAACCGCGAATTAACCAAGGAATTCATTTGAGAAAATCTTCAAACGTGTCAAAACGGATATTACCCTTGACCTCTGGCCCACTAGAGGGAAAACATGAGCGATAACGCGCACAGCGTCTATTCATCACCCACAATGAAAGATTTGTAGATAAATGGCGGCCATTCTCATCGCTAAGTAATAGCCCAGTCTCCAGAACCATTCCAGTTGGGTGGTTGCGAAAAAAATATGGATGTTTGTATTTGACTGCTAAGAATTCTTGAATATGTTCTTAGCAAGGATCTGTTTAAGAGTTTTGGGTTATGTGTTTATCATTTACGAGTCACTACATCACCCGTCGTTATGACTGATGCTAGAATACTTAAGTAGACTATTGAGAAATGTTTTCCTTGAAAATGTAGACACTGTCAACACTAATGTAAATAATAAAAATGTATATAATAAGGAAGCGATTGTTGAACAGATGTATGCCAAAGATAAATCTTAAAACAAAACTTATAGTAATACACAAAACCTAGAGTATAAATATGAAAAATTTAAGCACATTCTCGAGCTCTTGCCGCAGTGGCACAATTATAGATGTTTGTTTGCCTTCTTTAAGTAACATTTTTCGCATTTCTACGAGTATTATCCGGTTTTTCACATCGTTCAATATCAATATCGACGTTGGAAAGTTGCGTGTACTTTGCGATTGGCAAAAGAAACCACGCGATGAAACGTTATAAATATATTTATTTGTTAGTAGGGTGAATACTTAAGGAATCTTGAATTCTTTGAGCTTTCGATCTTTGTGGAATGTTACATGTTTTATGGTCTCTGACTGCTATTACTTTTACGTATGTTTTTAACATATGCAGATATTTGTGCAAGGAGACAATAATAATAATAAAAAATAACTTCTTCCGCTCTTCACAAATAATTATTTTCAATCAACTCAGAAACGCAATATACAGCTAAGATATATTTCCAAGAAATGTACTAAGTATATTCCAAGTTGTAACCAGTAAGTCAGTTTCTGCAAACACCAAAAGGGACGTGACACGTAAAGAAAACTATTTCAAGTGAGGTAAAGCGAAGGATTTGGTCATGCTATAAAAAGCAGCCCGCATGTACCTACGTATTTTATGACCCTAAACCCGCTATTTCCTGCCTAGTTACTTTCTGATTTGTATCTAACATTACTTTGACCATGACATGAAGAATATATTCAGACGGTAAAAATTTTTATTACTATGTTATATAACCAGAATTTTCAAAAAAAAAAAGAGACGAAAAACATGAAGAATGAAAGCAAAATATGGATACGATGTTGAAACATTGACACTTTTTCATGAAAATCAGTTCAAAGAAGCTTCTTTGAGTAAATAAATGTTTGTAATAAGTGAAGTTTTAGGATCACATTCATTTTGCGAACAGCTAAGGAGTGGAATTCCATGCCAGTATGTATTTCCTGGTAGATACAACTTAGGACTCTTTAAGTCAAGAGTTAATAGGTTACTTCTAGGCAAGCCTGCTCCATCGTCTTTTTTGTTTGCAGTCTACACTGTTCTTACATAATATCTATAAATATTGTAACATGAACCACTTTTTTAAAAAAGAGTAACCATGGAGTTTCTTGCCGGTTCTTTTCCATAGGAAACGACCAATTTGGAAACGTGCACTAGCTTCTGACGTTTTATAAGTGCCCATGTAAAATAAAATAGGGCCTTTGTGAAATAAAATATTTTGACTTTTGACTTGACGTCGGCTACATCATCGCTTACTATCAAATGAGATAGTGGTCAAACGCGAGCCTATCAATTATAAAAATATATATTTATCTGGTACTGGTAAAAAAATGATGATGAGATTGATAATGAAGTATCGTTATATTATTTACTCTTGGTTTAAATACCCACAGGTTGTAGCTATCAGGTAAAACCGACCAAAATAACATTATAATATTTCACAATTTGATTGACAGCAACACACAGCAATAACGCGTTTGAGCTCATAATCCAAAATATAATCTACATAATATTAATATCCAGAAAATAATATAAGCTTAGATGATTGCGTTTTCACATAAACGTCTATTTTGATTACATATAGTTTAAACCTTTCAATTTAGATATTGTCACAACATATTTGTTTTTGTGTTTATTTTTGTATCAAGTACAAATAAAGGTGACATTAGTGTCGTCCTGACGAAACAATCACATTAAGTGTATAAAATATTTACGATCTTTATTTGATATTGGGGTAAGTCTGTTTCATTGTGTTTAATATTTGGTATTTTATTTTTATTGTCATCGTGTAAAATAACTGTCTCTTGGATTCAAAATGTGTTAACTTAATAACCAAAAAAAGTTGGATTCAGAATAATTTTGAAAAAGAACGTGAATGAATGATAAATATTTTTTTATTCGAATTAAATAAAAAAAATAGTTTTAGACTACATGTTAGTTACAAAACCGTTTTTATTTCACATTGCTGAAAGCTGTAACCGATATCATGTTTGGAAAATCATAATAAATCACAAATTATAAACAATGAAGGCCCCAAGATATGTCCTTGTGGCAGCCCATGAAAAAACATAGCAAATATAATAAGATTACCACGTCTCGGCCCTTAATTCCTTCACTTAGGGAATTTTACCTCAAAAATGTGGAAGTTTCAAGGACACCGGCCGTGTCTCGTCATATCCCCGTCGCCGCTTTCGTTAGAAAATTGTTGGAAACAAATTGTCTAATGAAACAAAGGACTCATCTTACAGCCAGCGAATATAAATTTAATTATAAACTCTTACTTTTGGAGTTTATTACAATTTAGGTAAGAAGATATTATGTAGGTGTAGTATCGTTATTGTGAGTGAGTGGGTGTCATGGAAATCGTTTTACGTAGGAAGTAAATAAAATTTACGGTTTGACCTATTTTTTTAACTGATTTTCAGGAACGCTTTCAAAGAATTTTTAAAAACTTAAAAAAGTTAAATGATACACTTAAAATTGCACTCGATGGAGTTAATCATAATTTAAAATTTTGAAATGAATATGCATTATCTTTATATTTCACAAAATGCTAATGTACTAATTTTAAACTTGTGAATATTTTTTTTCTTTTTATACAAAGGCACTTGACTTTTGAATACAAATAAAAAGTAATTTAAAATGAAACAGTCGAGAAAGTATTTACTATGGCAACTTTCGTATTATGCAAATCACTGTATCTAAGTTAGGCAAAGAGGACTTGGATTCTCATCTTAAGGGTTTACAGACAGCCTGGGGCAAGGGGAACTAGGGGGGAAGAGGAGACGGGGGGGGGAACTGAAACGGAATATTGTATTAAACGCGAATATCCCTTTTGACAAGTTTTTCTTTGAAGCACCTGCTACAGTGATATCTTTATAACTTTCCAATACTTGGCGCTCTTTCTGACTGAAGTGAGAGTCAAAGAAGAATAAATATCAATGACATGGCTCGACTATTGGAACTTAATTATATTGCCGTATCAATGATACTGCTAAAGGAAAAACTGTATCTTTGCGACTTCTGTTTAGAAAGATGATACTGGCTATGTTTATTGATATAAAACAGCAAAAAAATTCAATGTGGATATTTGAGCATGGTGAATAAAAATTTGTAGTAATAATTTCACTAACATATCAAATATTGATGCATTGCTCACATATAAATGAGACAAAACTGAACAAAAAAAATCTCTTAACCGCCCTTGTTAGTAGTTGTTTTTAACCGAAGAGAAATTACTTGTATAGTGTTTCACAAGCTAACAATATAACTACGGGTACCTACATGCATATGAGAGCAGTTGTAGAATTATGGCAAAAAAAAAAACATGTGTAATCCACGCCTTACTCAACGTTCTATGGTTTGAAAAATCATTTCGTAGATAGGCTGAGACGTAAAATTTTTTATAGACTACAGAAATATACAACAGATAATTTTGTATCAATTAGACTTTTGTTTCAGGGACATCGATTTAAAGGCCCATAAAGATTAAATGGTTTATACCACTAAAAGTAGACCGTTAATTACACTGTAGCATTGCGGTATCGTGCCATAATGCAAACTGAAACGGAACCAATGATGGAGGAAATACAACAGCGATAGCAATCGATGATTAACAGTACGATAGTACTTGCCTGCCTAATGGTATTGGTCAGAAATGCGATACCAATAAGTTTTGGACTCCAGCCAAATAGCAAGCATGTCAGTAATTACATGTGTTGAGCTACACTAGCTTGTGCTAAACGAGGCTTAGTATGTGGTTAGTCTTAGCTACAAATAACGTATTAGTTTTCATAGATGTCGTGTTTGCAATCTGGAATGGTGTCAGAGAAATTAGCAGCGGGTTATTTTGGCTTCATACGTAAAGACTTAATTATAGTAAAGTTTGTTGTATCGTTGGTTATTTGGTGACGGAGAACATTGACGAGATCACTTTATTATAGAGTTTGATAAATCTACAGGTTTGCACGTTGTACTACTGACGTATAGGTGACGCTCTTTAGAGCATTTTGAGCCACGTTTTAGAAGTGTAGTTTGTGGGAGAAGTAATAACAGGTGTTGTATGGAGCCCTTCATGTTCCATTTAATAACGTGTTCAGAAAATTGATGGTGCTACCATGGCGTTGGAATGCACCAGGAATATTTGCGGGTACGCATGGAGATTGGTTTTTATTCTACAATGTGCAAACGCGTGGTATCACTGATAGCAATCACCTTTTCTCAATTGATTTTTACTTCTATTTTTAATTTAACGTTTAGAAATCCTGATGCATGTCCTCCACCCCAGCGTTAGCACGGAGGTCCTTCAAAGGTCTTAACTAGCTAAAAACTAACTTCTGAAGCAAAGTACTCGAAAAATAAAGTCCCTTACACACAAATATTCATGATAGCCGCGATTGAATCGTGTTAGGGTGGCGATTTACGTCGGTGACGCGTTAATAAATTTTCTCCCAACAGCAGGCGAACGCTAGTGTTTAGGTCGTGTTCAGACTGTAATACTTCACTAGCTACTAGTACTGGACACATTTAATGTGCAGGTTTGTTTTATGGTAAATGCAGATGGGACAAGGACGCTAAGTCCACATTTCGAATTTGAGTTTTAGACATTGTTTTTTTTTCATAGAATGTTTTGTTTTTTTGTTTATTAGCAAATACTATACAGACGATAACCCTCTTCTTGTACCTACTTATGTTACTTAGTAGCAGTATGCCAGATATTTCATCATCAGCTCAGCTTTCTCAAGTTTCGCCACATTACTTTCACTTTTCGGTCCCAGCGGATTTCTTTAGCCTTCATCAGGTCATAGGTCACTAAACATTTACATTTTACCAACCCATTTGTTTTCAAAAATCACCCTACACTAAGAATTACTTCGGGATTCAACCAATTGCTGCAAATTACTGTAACAACTGTGCCGTGGCAAACTTCTTAGCGTGTCGGTGGAAAAACTAGTTTTTATGACTAGTTTTTCTTGCCTGGTCCAATAACCGTCCACGGCAATTCCTATGACGCTGTCATTAGGTCCCTACGTGAACAGGTAACAGTGAATTTGTCGCAGGATGAAAGATGGAACATGAACTGCGGAAAGACGCCTCATCAAAACTGAAGATTTTCGAGAACCCCCTTCTGTGTATATTGCTGGGCCTAATCTGGATGCGGAGTATGTTTAGAATTTTCCAGGTTGGCCATGGCAGCTCGTGTCCAGGCAAAAGGCTCTTCAATAGCTCGACAAATTAAATGTATCATGCTTAGTTACTATATAAAAAATTGGGAAATGTAGCTTACCCACCCTGTTAAAAAAAAAAGACGTGTGGCACTCGGGGACTGCCGCGGTAAAGCTATTGCATAGCATTTTTATCAACTTATGCAATTATAATTATTTATTTATTTTATTTATGCAGTATTTTTTTTTCTTTTGTTTTTTTTTCTTTGATATTAATTGAAGTTACACTTTCACACATATTGAATTGAATTTTTATTGATTGTTCACTCATTTGTTTTCTTATCGGTCACCACGCTCAAAAAACAAATGAGTGGGGGTGTTAGGTTATTTTCGTTACGGAATTTCTGGATTCGGTCTCCACGCTCAAGGCCCGCGATAGAAGCTATGCTATTGCATAGCTTCTATCTATATAAAAAAAGAGTTTCCGACTAGCACTTGCCATTCCTACTCCACCCGTCTGAACCCTACCATCAGGTCGCGCTTAACCGGCCCTTATTTCATTTGAAGTTATTAGATTGTTGTTACGCGACCGCCTGCATTTATGACAAGCTATATTAACACCCGCTAAACGGTATATGTTTCAGAAATGGCGCGAATTATACCACATAATTTTGCGGTAGATTATGTTCTTTAAGGAAGTAAGGTACGGTTAGTGTTGTGTTGAAAAGCGAGTGGTTATGGAGAAAACTTAGTAGTCTTCAGTTCGAACTTGGTAGCTCAGTGTTGAATACGAAGAATAGTAATGGTACTCTATCTGACATAATTATAGCTAGGTGGGCATCGGAATATTGAATTTAGTATAGCGGTGTGTCCTTGTGATAAATAAAATCAATCCTTAAAACCTGGATAAGTCACCGATAGTGTCTGTTAATTATTATTTTTTAATATTTTCTTTTTATCTTAGAAATATAAGATATAATGTACCTATATATACCTATAAAAACAACTAATTAAAATGAAAAAAAAAAACATCTAAAATATGTCGTCAAAAAACTCCTCCACACCTTTTTGCCTTTTGAAAATTGTTTTCACTGTCACAATGTCATATACAATAATATTATAAAGAGGGAAAATTTTTATTTGTGTGTGTATGTGCATGTTTGTAATGAATAAACTCAAAAACAACTGTGCTGATTTCAAAAATTCTTTCACCATTGGAAAGCTACATTCATCAAGAGTAACATAGGCTATATTTATTGCCCGTGCAAAGCCGGGACGGGTCGCTAGTATACAATACAGACCACGGATTTAACTGCAGTTATCTGACATACAACTAAATAGTTGTTTTGTGTGAAGTTTAAAATGAGCCAACTGTAGAAAATTATAACAGATTCAGTTGATAAAGCAAAAAAATATTTAAACAATGCTGTGCAATGTAAACTTAATATGGGCGATGGTTACAGTTAATAATTTTGTTCAATTAAGCAAAACCGCAGCCAGCCAACACTGCGTTATAATCAATTAATTACCATTAATAATAACAGGAACGGAAATATTATTTGATTACGTATTGGAAATAGTAATATATTCTAGTTTCAATTATGCAACATTGGATAGATCAACGCCCGATAGATCAGCAGCATTCTCAAAGTCTTAACATATAAACCAAAAGCCAGAAATGAACATGATCGTGGAAATCTTCGATTTAAAGATTGCTGATGTAGCACCTCCATCAAATTAGCAGAGCATAGCATAGTCGGACTATAATGTTCTACTGTTGGGATTCAGGCTTCCTCTCTAGGAGAAGTAATGGGCCCGTAATCCACCACATGTCTTCGAATTTTCATCGTTTTGAGAGCAGTGGTTATGAAATAAGTAACGCGCCTGGCTGGGTTTCAACCTGCGATCTACAAGTCGTAAGCCGGGGCTGTAACACGGCTACCACTGCTCATAAGTTATTGCAAGTTAATTCTATAACAACTCCTATGAACGAGGTGTCATAAAACAGTGTCACCTGCGAGATTGTTCGAAAAGATTTAGCGTAGCCTTGGAATGTAAAAAGCTATAGATAGATCATATTTTTAAAGGTATTTTTTATAAACATGGCTAAGTTAAAAACGTTTTTTGACATAATTATAACCATTTCCAATTGGACATTTATTACTTGTCGAAAACTAAATTAAAAAGGAATTCAAATGAATTTACAATAAAAAAGAACGACCCAAATACGTTACCTAACAAAATTCGCGTTCCTTAAAAAACACCAGTACGTACATTAATCACCAACCATAAATTACATAATAAATAATCCCTCTGTAAGACTCGAAAGTAAGCACTTCTAAGGGACTGAATAAAAAATATCATTGAGTTAAATAAATCACGGGGCGACGTTATATGTACCGGGGAAAGGTTTTAAGACCGCCAGCTGAAGGAGTACACATTCGTAAAGTATAAACAGTAATGTAAGATAATTTTGGTGTGTGTACTTACTTTGTTACTTAGAATGAAAAGGTAAGTGTGACTAGTCTTGAAAAAAGAAAAAAAATAAATAGAAGTGATCTTCTTTTCTAGCCCGTTCTATCACCAGACCACCAAATGTACGACGATGCGCAGTTACATGGTAGACCTCTCAACTATACGTACAAAACGTTTTGGAAACACATTCAATATGCCTACAGTTAAGGAGTGTGATCTTTTACCGGAGTCTGTGTTTCCTGATAGCTACAATCTAAGGGTCAAAGTCAAGAGTTAATACATTACTTCTAGGCAAGCTTGATTCACTGTAGACCACATCGCTTAGGTACTATTGTACTATCACGTGAGACAGTGGTCAAGTGCGAACCTGTCAATTATAATAATAACAAAAATAAAACTTATTTTTTGTCTTGGTCTGTAACTTCAAAAATTTTGATTAATTTATTACTTTAATAGAACCTGGTTAAATAATATAATAGTCCGTGTCCGTCATAAAAAATACCTGAAGACAAAAAATTCAACTACCCAGCGAGATTCGTGTGGAGAATAATGAGGTGGATCACAAATAACGGGATAAGGTTGCCTAACCTTATCCCGTATTTGTGATCCTCCTCAGATACAGATTAAAAGTCTGTGTACTTTTAATCTCACTTTCGTTTTTTTTTAATCTTTATTATGGAGCTTTGTCAAAATATTGACTATGTCGCTCCACCATTGCCTGAATTTTAAATTATTTTGAACTAGCTTTCGCTCGCGTACATAAAATATAGCCTATGTCACTCAGGAATAAAGCAACTTTGTATTAGTGAAAGAATTTTAGCAATCGGACCAGTACTTCCAGAGATTACCTCTTACAAACAAAAAATACAAACTTAACCTCTATATTAATTTAGTGTAGATGAAAATAATATATTTTATGTAGGTCTCTTGTCTCGTCTGACATAGGCTTAGCTATTAGCTAATTTACTGTTGCAAAAAATCTCGGCTACGTCTTTACTTGAATAAAAAAAAAATCTGGAAAGAGATTGTCGTTACTAACACATGTTATAATGATATTAGCATCTATGAGTGGTATTAGTAGTACTTATTAAAATACTCAACAAAAACTTTCAATATTATGAGCCCGAGAGAGACGAGAAACAGCAATAAATTGAGTTAAAATAAAATGAATGCCAATCTAAAAGATTAGCGAGCGCGACTAGACAGAGGGCTCGAACTAAATAAAACCGGTAAACAGGAAGATCGGGAGAAACGCCATTGTACAACAGCAGGGCAAGCCAACAAGAGGACATCGATAAACAGCTACTAATATGCACATACTAATGAGATTACTCTTCCACGCTTCTACATTCCACGTCCGTACCTACTGCGTATACAGAACGGGGCCCTGACATAAATCGTAGGACGGTTGTCGTTACGGTGGCTATAAATCTAACCATTCACTAATACACCACATTCAAATGTTACCAGAGGAGGGGGGGAATCTCGTATGCGACTAGATTTCTTTCCCCCCCGAACTCCAAACCCCGCTTCGTTTCTTTGCACCTTAAAAGCGGTGCGTGAAGTATGACCACATTTATCTCAAGAGAGTTACGTTGACGTAAAGGTTAGGTTAAAGTGTAAGCGATTTAAATAAATCTTTGTTACGTTGTTATTGTAATTTAATGTGCTTTAACGGGAAAGTTGTTGATGTTGACTTAAATTGAGTCTTTCTTTACATTCTTTTAGTGAGTTTTAACTTTTTAGGTATGTGGTAATTGAATAGAATATATCGCTGTTATCTTGCTGGTAGTTTAGATGAAAAGCGAACCTTATGTAACAAGCCGTTTCCATGTTTTAAGCTTCACTTACATAAATCAATAATTATAATTAACTAGTTGACCCGTAAAACACGTCATTTTTTTAAATGATATAAACTAGTGCTTTCAAAAAACAAGACAGACGGCGAAAACAGACAGACAGTTACCTTTTCCTTCCAAACATCTCTGCCTTAGGCCAATACAATTGGGCAAAAAACCCAAACCCATAAAATTGATAAATCAAAAGCTCCCCAGAGTTTAATAAGATCACATTTTTCCCAAACACGAATTCGTTAACCATAGACATTTTTATGATACGAAAGGGTAAGTTGGTCAGTGAGGGATGTTGAACTCTCTGGAGGTCTCAAGGGGTTCTTCGGTACAAGCAACTAACCTAAATGCACCTCAAGGATGGCACAAATCTTTGGGTCATTGCGGTATGAGGAAAAATTACGGAAAAAACCTTTCAGTACGTACAATGAGAGTGAATGAGATTCCCGATGGTGCTTGAGCATTATGTTTATGGTTCAAAGTGATGGTTTGTAGAATGTTAAAAGGTTAGCGGTTTGATCATCGTGGATTTGTAATGGAATCTAAAGGCTTTGTTGCGTTTCTACTATATTTTTTACTGTTAAAAAAATAGTAAAGTCTTAAAAATAAAAAATAGTAAATAGTAAAGTAGTATTCCACGCGCGCCTGAAAGAGATGTCAGCAAACCGTAAGGGTTGCAGCCTACTGGGGCAAAGTGTATGCTTCTGAAAGGAAGATTTGGCGCCGATACGAAAGGCAATGAAAGAACAGAAGTGGGTTTTTAGTCAGTAAAAGTCTGACACAAGGGCGTGGAGATGTCATTATATAATTTCCCCAACTACAAAAAAGGACGAATAGAAGGAAAGCCATGGGTTCGCTTCTGAAAGGAATACGCGGGGTCCTAAAACGCAATGCAAAGAAGAAACATAGCAGTGGGTTTTAGTCAATAAAGTTTTTTTTATGTTGGGGAAAATCATGCAATGACAACCCCCGCTCTTGGGCGGAGCAGGAGATAGTGTCAGACTCTTACTGGCTAAAAAATCCACCCTGTTCCTTCAAGCCTTCATACCGGGGCTCGAATTCCCTTTCGGATAACCCAGGCCCCAGTAGGCTTCGACCCGGCTGGGCCCCTGTCATTGCTGACAACTCCTTGAGGCGAGCGGGAGTAGTGCGTGCCGTCGACTACTTGGGCTTGGTCCGGACAGTTACCGGACGGTCGGACAGCGAGTTACCCATTGCTTACTGTCCGCAAGCCCGCGCCTACGGTGGCTGGAAATCGGAATAAAGTCTAACATCCCGTTCGAGAAGTCATTGGATGATTTCCCTTATAAAAATTAATAACGAAAATTGTAACACTAACCTGGATTATTGATTTTTTTAAATTTGTAATGAAGGAGTCTCGGGGTCAAAAAAACAGATCGCAAAGGGACCGTGTACTTCGTTTCAAAACACAAATAAAAAATGGAACTGGGCAGGTCACATCTGCCGCATATCGCAACAATATTGAGCGAAAGCAACTACAGTCTGGATTCAGAACAGCAGGGTACGGCGACGCGGTAGGCCCAGAAGGAGATGGCGTGACGACTTGGACCTTAAGGATTGGCCAGAAGTGATTATGGACAGAAAATAGTGGAATAACGGAAGGTAGGCCTTTGCCCTGCAGTGGAACACAACGGGCTCATAATAATATATATAATATTCCACAACTATCACACAACGACACCTAGTCTCAAGCTAAGCAAAGCTATGAGTATTAGACAACTGATAAACATGCTTATATATTTCTAAATACATACATAGTATAGATAAATTACACCCAGACACAGAACAAATGATCATGCTCATCACACAAACATTTGTGGGTGGGAATCGAACCCACGACCTCCGGTTTAGCAGTTAGGGCCACTAACCACTAGACCAACAGGCCAGTCAAAACAATAAAATAACAATGTTACAATGATGGTTAGGCAATAAAATAAATAAATTAAATCCCCCTTTTTCGTGCCCCGCTACCGCTTACCATATTCTCCGCTTACATTATAACCTGGGTGAATGCGTGACGGCATTTCGTTTGCATCCCGTATTCTTTCGACATCTCTAATATTTCTCCCGTGCCAAATATTGTAGGGCGTAAAACATCCCTCTTTCCAGATCTGGTATTTCAATCGAGCAAAGCTAAAATGTTGGCTGAAAGAAACCTAGGTATATTTATGTAGATTCAACGTTTTTGATGAAAAAAAATCACAGTGGGTTCTTTCACACTATTAATGAAACCTTTTTGAAAACAAGAAAGATTTATGTAATACTCGTATACAAGTATGTTATTATTATGAAGTTTTTCTTCTCAATTCACGTATAAATTTTTATCAAATGATTCCTCTTACTTTTAGTAAGGTGATTATCAGACTTTTACTGATTAAAATCAAGTTATGTTCCTTCAGCCCTTAGCAATCCAGGGCCACAATAAGATTTTTCAAAAAATCCCACGGCCCATACAAATCAATTTAATAGCACATTTAAGTGAAAAAGGATCGATGGTATGAACAAAAAATCGACTGAAAAGTGATTCTTCCACCATAGACAGTAAAATTATCGGGTAGAGGGGCCAAAAGTGGCGATGTTTTATAAGGCCACAGGAAATTTCTGGAAAAAAAAAATCCTGAAAAGATAACAGAAGGCCTTAGTTAGTAAAAGTCTGACACGCCTTCAAGTTTCACTTTAGAGCAGGATGATTTCCTACTTCAAAAAAAAAGAATATAACGGGGCAGAAAGAAGAGAGAGATAAAAGGATTACTCTGTCTCTATCTTGGTATGTGTTCGTTCATACTGTCGATATATTTATGTACTACGTATCTATTACATGCTAGTTTCCACTCCAAACCGCAGGTGTTCCCAACTACCATTGTAATTTAACTAAAACTTCTGACAACAAAATGAAAAATGACCGGGAAAAAACAGGTGTCCATGTCCAACGGACAGCCGAAAATAACATAAAAAGTAGAGGCAAATATTTTACGAAATCACTCCGAATATAATCAATCTTTCTTTAAGCAAAGTAGGAGGTATTGAGTGGGAGAATTTGACGGTAAATGGAAACTTTATATTGAGCGGTTCTCATCCAACTCATGGAAAGTTGAAAGTTGCTCCGAGATATTTAAGAGCCAAGTTTATGCCGAATAATGGGAGAGTGCTGGCTCGTAAAGGAGAGTTACCTTGGGACAGGTCACAATGACATGTACTCGAAAATAAGGAGGTTTTTCAAAAATGGAACGCCAGTTAGAAAACAGTCCTTCTATTTTCATTCTGTCTTTGAATAGGTATAAGCTGATCGATGGATGCGAGATGCACAGGACTGGTTATTATGGCAACACTTGGGGAAGACCTAAGTCTAAAAGTGGACGTAATAATAACACCCTAGGTTGACTGGTAGAGAATGCCTAAGGCATTAAATCCGCCTTTGTACATTTGTGTTGCATTAAGTTCTAATAAATAAATAAAAAATAATGACTTAATGACATGGCAAAAGTTGTTCTGCCAATAAAAACTAAGGAGTAGAGGTAGAAGAATAAAAAATAGCCTACGACCTGTTCTAAGACTTACCAAATATACACAAAAAAAATCATAAAAATCGCTCAAGCCGTTTCGGAGTAGTTCGTTAACAAAACAGTGTGACATGAGATTTTTATATAAAATGTCGGCAATATTTTTTTTAGTTGGCAAGAGTATGTAGTTGTTTATTTATGATCTTCAAACACTTAAAACTCCTGTAAATTATTCAGCTACATTAGTATGCCGATAGAACATGGTAGGAACTTTAGAACTATGTAGCATACGAATAGAATTTATTGGCATTTTTTTTTGTGCTCGGCTTGAAAATTTTCTGTTAAGTTCACGCAGATTCCATAAGTAAATATTACCTAGGTGTCTTTAAGTCAAGAGTGAATAGGTTGCTTCTAGGCAAGCGTGCTCCATCGTCGGCCACATCATTGCTTTCCATCAGGTGAGATAGTGGTAAAAAGCGAACCTCCTTAAATTAATCTACACTAATATAATAAAGAGGTAAAGATTTTTTTGATGTTTTTTTTGTTTGTAGGATAATCTGAGTACTGACAAAGTACTGGTCCGATTGATATTTTTTTTTTATTCACCGATAGAAAGCTGCTTTATTCCTGAGTGACAAAGGCTATATTTTATGTACGCGAGCGAAGCTGCTGGCAAAAGCTAGTCCTTAATAAAAAATAAAAAGTATCCTTTATGCTAACCTCAAAACGAGTTCACAAAGTTTAGACTACACAAAAACGTGCTTTTAAAAGTGCTTAAAAATAATTAAGTAATTTCTTCCCGAAGGCTTTATAGTTACTCCCCCATCAACATGATCAAAAAGGCCGTAGGTACTCTAAACTTATCCGCTTTTTTCGGCCCAGTCTAACTTAGTTCAGAGTTGAGAGAATAAACAAGTGTTGTTTTAGTGCTCAAGTTACCTCCAACAGAATGAAGTTTTAAGTTGATAGAAAAAAAAAAACGAAGCGAAAAATCTCAGGGGGTGAAACTTTGAAAAAATAACTACAGCTCAGAGGACTGTTGGACGATTTTAGTTGGTGGCAGTTTTCTTGTTAACTTGTGCTTAGAAAGAATGAAGACATTGATGTGAATCTGGGGATGAGTGAAATATGGTGTTGTTGTCTGACTTCATTAAATTGAAGTGGCTATTGAAAAGTTAAAGTGGTTTTTGAGATTGTGGTGTAGCATGTGAGCCTATATACACATATAAATAAAATTGAAGAGTCTGTTTGTAATATTAAAATAACTTTACAAATAAACACTTCAATTTGACTAATCTCCGAAACGGTTCGATCGATATTTTTGAGACTTTCACAGACAGTAGATGTTATAAACAGTTACTTAGGCTACTTTTATTTTAGAAAAAACGTTGACTTGTCTCTAGAGCCCTATCCGACATCGGCAGACAATTATTTATTACATAAATAGTTTTGTTTTATACAATTGTGTTAAAAATATTTAAAATTTATAAATATATGTATTGCAAATGAATATACGAAATATAAAAGTAAATTACCTGTTCCCGACACCGGCAGACTATCAATTTTTTTTAAATGTTTTTTATCATTATTTTTTTAAGAAACATATTATAAAAATGTAAATCATACATGAAGAACATAAATAAAGAGATTTAAATGTGAAAATAATTTTATCTGTTTATTACACAGTCACGGTTAAACTACAAAAACGATTTCGATGTTTGATAGTTTGAAATCCAAGAAAAGCTACTTTTTATCTGCCTGTGACATTGCGTCAGTAATATCTGACATTCACTTGAACAAAGTCGCTGGCTAAGGCTAGTTGCCATGGTCCGGAGCGAGGAGGAGTGGCAGGCGGTCGCCGACTTCTGCGAAGCAGTAATGCTCGCAAAGGAGGAGGCGGAACGCATCAGGCAACGGCGCTATCGCCGCCGCCGTCGCCGGGATTCTGATGCCGATTTCCGGCCAACGTAGACGCGGGCTTGTGGACAGTGAGCAATGGGTAGCTCACTGTCCGGCCGTCCGGTAACTGTCCGGACCAAGCCCAAGTCGTCGACGGCGCGCACTGTTCCCGCGCGCCTCAAAGAGTTGTCAGCAACAGCAGGGACCCAGCCGGGTCGAAGCCTACTGGGGCCAGGGTTATCCGAAAGGGCGCTCGAGCCCCGGTATGAAGGCTAGAAGGAACAGGGTGGGTCTTTTAGTCAGTAAGAGTCTGACACTATCTCCCGCTCCGCCCAAGGGCGGGGGATGTCAATGCATGATTTTTTCCCACCATAAAAAAAAGAAATAAATAAATAAAAAAAAGGCTAGTTGGTACTGTATAAAGGTTGCGTTTTTTATAAAAAACAACTACCTACTACTTACTAACGTGTTCGTTATTCGCCGCATAAGTGCACATTTTTCCCTAGATTAGTACATTTGCAAACTGAAGTCTACCATTACACATGCACTTTGTACGTCGACTTATTATCGAATATAAGTGGCAGTTATTACCAGGCCTGTGCATTGAAAAAAAAAAGTATTAGGTAACTAACTGCTTGTAAATTGTTTCTTGAAGAAATATACATACAGTGCTAGCTTCTGCCAGCGGCATCGCCCGCCTGATAATAGCTTTCTCCGTACAAACTTTAGACACTCGTTTCATCCCTTAAGAGGGTGAATTTTGAAAAATCCTCTCGTAGTGCTCGCATACATCATAAAAAGAAACCTTGAACAAAATTTTACGCTGCCAGGCCTTGTAGTTTCGTGTGCATCTGGATTGAGGGCCCATTTTTTAAATCCTTATGAAACGAAACAAGATTTACAGGGAATTTAGTTAAAAATTAGTAAAACTTAAAGCAATGAGCCATAAATTTCTTAAACGTAAAATAAAAAAGTTATGATTAAATAACGTGGGCCCTCAATCCAGACGCTTGCATAAAGAGGCATAGTCTAAATCTCGGAAAGTACGATGTCTGGGTAAATAATTATTATTTAGGAATTTATTAAGAATTTCTTAAATATTTTAAGGAATTCTCAAATCTGTAGAACATCACATTACAGATTTATTGCGGTTTACCTTGGGCCCTCAATTCAGTAATGTCATTTATAAAGAATCTGCAAAAACTGAATTTATTTGACAAAATACATACGTACGACTTTATTATATTCTAATTAGATACCTCTATGAATTAGTAAAAAAGAAATAATGAACCAAGAGCTAATTGTTTAAAAGTAAATGAGAGTTGAATTTTACTGAAACGTCTGAACTGAGGGCCCAAGATTTTCGGCTTTATTGACTAGATTAAACGTCATAGATTAACGCAAAGTAGATTAATTTTTTTTACTATTTTTTAACTAAATTTTAACGTACCGTCCGTTCTTCTAGATGCTATAATTTAAGAGAAAATTGATTTTCAATTTTGTATAGGAGAACATTTTGTAGGGTGACCATAAAGTTTATCGTACCATAGGTACATTTTGTAAAGCACAGAGTAAAATCCATACACATTTGCAGATATAAGCATTATAATACGTTTAAAAAAAAAACTACTTACTAGATCTCGTTCAAACCAATTTTCGTTGGCGGTTTGCATGGTAATGTACAGTAAGGCCGCAAAAGTCCATAGGAGCGCTAAAGATTACATTGCTACGAACCGAGCGAGCGCGATACATCCGTGCGTATGTGTGCGCATGTATGAGTATCCACATTCCACAGATAACACACACTAAGGAACTGTCGTCGCACTGAGCTTAAAAACATTATTATTTTTCTGTTCTTACCATAGCATTGATAATTTTCGCACAAATACGTCATGTGCTGGTAGCCGTGTGAACTAAGTGTTGGATTCAGATTCGCAAATCACGTAACCCGAGTTCAAATCATGGTCGGTCCGTTGCAGTTATTTCTTACTTTGAAAATTCCCAATCTATATTGATATAGTTGTTTTTTTATATTTATATGAAAAATACTATTGCATTTTTTGCACTAAATAGTTGCAAATTACGAATGTGATCTATTAACCACAAGAAGAATCACATTCGTAATTTGCAATTATTTACTTGTTACATCTTTTCGATGTTATAAGGTGGAAATAAAAAGACGTGTTTAATAAAAATGTTTATTCTTTATATTTACAAATTAAACATTTATGAGAATTGTGACGTCGAATTGTTACCTAGACAAAAAGTTATCTTGTAACCGTTATCTATGTTACGCCTAAGATTGTTTGTTGGAAGTATACCCACTTAGACCATTCATAATATGAATAACGTAACAATGAACTGATATTCAAATTTTAATAAAATAAAATATAGGTAATTGTTTATATCCAGTTATTTATTGAAAAGTGATATATGATTTGGACTTTGTAAACATTTTATTTTTGTGTAACGTCACAATGAATGTTTTGAGGTCATAGCTTAATTGTTCATTTTCTTGACGAAAAGAAGATTGAAACCAAACCTCAATTTCTGTTAAAAGAACTTTAGTTCTCACAAGATAATCGTCAATTAGATGAGAAAAATAAATTGAACTATAGTATTATGTTAAAACAGTGCGGGTAGAAGAATAAAAAACGAAATAGACTCATGATTATTGTCAACAAAATTGATAGCGAGTTCACTGCATTCTTAAGATGAGGCGATGGCACAAGTTAAAAGATATAGCTGTTTTAAACGAAAGTAAACACAATATAATACAGTGTTTGTTAACGAATAATCACAGATATGTTAAAATAAAATGGTAGGCCATTTAGTTTAGTTAACATTAAATATTTAGTGCGAAACGTAATCGTTCTTGTTTGTGCCTCTCTGTCAAGTACGGCTTTTTAGCAGGTTTTCTGTGATGCACGCCTTCAGCGTGAAGTGCACGGCGAACAGTATCCATCGAGGTGTCATAATTCCGCAAAATGTCTCGTTGGTGCGAAACCATTCGTTTCGTATACGTCCACCATATGTCGTCGCTGCGCCTCGCTAATAAGCTTCGGTCTCCCACTTCTCTTTCGACTAGCAAGGCTACCTTCTTCCTCATATCTTTTTAGCCAAGGATTTACAGTATTTTTCTAAAATAAAAAAAAATATATATTAGGCAGCTATACCTACTTCACTTCATTTTCATTATATAAAATGTTAATAATCATAATTATTGAATATAATTTTAAAATAAAACTGCATTTATTAATCCAATAACCAATCCAATAAACCCAACGATTTACGTATTTCTCTTTTAAACCTCATAAAGATACGATGAATGGATTCATAAATGGCATACGTTTTAATTAGAAGATTAATTTGTAATAAAGTTACAATTCATTAATAGCTATTATACTCACATTCAGTCCGGTTTCTTCAGATATTTGTGTTTTATTAAGACCACTTTTATGCAGCCCAATGATAGTCGCCCTCACTTCAATACTAATATTAGCCTGCATTTTGCGAATATTACAATAGTGTCAACCTCACGTCACTAACCAACAACTACAACCAAACGACAGTTCATTTCGGTTAAGTTAAAACTCATGTCTACCTCGCAGAAATCTAATTCTTTATTTAGTTTTTTTGTGATCTACCTTTCTAACTCTAAGAAATGTGTGAACAAGTTAAAGAATAATTTAATATATGTGATGCAAATACATAACTTCCAATCGGGTAAGAACTTACAAAAAGTCAATAATTGCGTGGGATTTGAACTTGCGGCACACTGATTTGCGCTTCAATCTGTGTGCCTATACCACTGGGCCATCTTGACTTATGATAAGTTGATGAAATTGTGAATTTCAATCATTTGTTGGCGAAACTTGAAAATAAAAGGTCGTAAGTCAAACTAAACGTCAAACGAATAAGTTTTAAGAATTCTTATGGACTTTTGCAAGTGATAGTACATCATATATTTTTTTTAGTTTTATCATTCTCTTATTTTAGAAGTTAGAGGGGGCGGAACACACATTTTACCACTTTGGAAGTGTCTCTCGCGCAAACTCTTCAGAGAAAAAAATATATTGGAAATCTCAATATTATTTTTGAAGACCTATCCTTATACACTTTACACGTATGGCTTTGATGAAAAAAACTATACTAACTATACTTTTACCCTTTGATTATAACGTCTAGATGTACCTAGCGTCAAATGCCTAAAAATGTCCTCAAAATACCGGAACAATCTTTAGCCTGGAGAGTCTTACGTATTACGTGCAAAGAAACAATAAAATATAAAAATATCATGATATTTTTTTTTTTGCTTATATCTGCAAATGTGTATGAATTTTACTCTGTGCTTTACAAAATGTACCTATGGTACGATAAACTTTATGGTCACCCTACAAAATGTTCTCCTATACAAAATTGAAAATCAATTTTCTCTTAAATTATAGCATCTAGAAGAACGGACGGTACGTTAAAATTTAGTTAAAAAATATTAAAAAAAATTAATCTACTTTGCGTTAATCTATGACGTTTAATCTAGTCAATAAAGCCGAAAATCTTGGGCCCTCAGTTCAGACGTTTCAGTAAAATTCAACTCTCATTTACTTTTAAACAATTAGCTCTTGGTTCATTATTTCTTTTTTACTAATTCATAGAGGTATCTAATTAGAATATAATAAAGTCGTACGTATGTATTTTGTCAAATAAATTCAGTTTTTGCAGATTCTATAAAAATGACATTACTGAATTGAGGGCCCAAGGTAAACCGCAATAAATCTGTAATGTGATGTTCTACAGATTTGAGAATTCCTTAAAATATTTAAGAAATTCTTAACTAAATTCCTAAATAATAATTATTTACCCAGACATCGCACTTTCCGAGATTTAGACTATGCCTCTTTATGCAAGCGTCTGGATTGAGGGCCCACGTTATTTAATCATAACTTTTTATTTTACGTTTAAGAAATTTATGGCTCATTGCTTCAAGTTTTACTAATTTTTAACTAAATTCCCTGTAAATCTTGTTTCGTTTCATAAGGATTTAAAAAATGGGCCCTCAATCCAGATGCACACTGTAGTTTCGGCTGTGCATTGATATGTCAGTCAGTCAGTTTCTCCTTTTATATCATCATCATTATTTCAGCCGATATACGTCCACTGTCGGACATAGGCCTCCCCCTAGCGTCGCCACAACGAACGTTCCTGTGCATCTCTCATCCATCGGTTTCCCGCAACCTTTACCAGGTCATCGGTCCACCTTGTAGGAGGCCTTCCAACGCCACGTCTTCCGGTACGCGGTCGCCACTCCAGAACCTTTGGGCCCCAACGGCCATCTGTTTTGCGAGCAATGTGCCCTGCTCATTGCCACTTAAGTTTGGCAATTCTTTGTGCTACGTCGGTAACCTTGGTTCTCCTGCGGATATCTTCATTTTTTAATCGATCACGCAAGGAAACCCCGAGCATAGCCCTTTCCCTTTTAATGCCTTAAAGATATGCGTAACACTAAATTTAATTATTTCAACATAACTAAAAATACCTCAGAACCTTTAAACATGAAGTAGATTATCTTTGCCTTGTATATTCACATTTGTCAAAGTTTTCCTTGAAATTGAAGCTAGAATCTAATATCATAATTGAAGTTTCAGTAAAAGCCGAGTTAGAAGTAATTACTGAAATGGGAATCTAACATGAACATTTTTCATTGCTGAAGCCATGTAATTATGAACTTAAAGGATAACAACTGCGCAAAAATAAATACAAAATTATAGTGAAGTGTTTAATTGACGTGTAATGGTGCGTCCAGACTTGGCAAATGCGCTGCTTGCGAGCCGCTCGCGAGCTGCTTGCGTTCGTGCGAATCCCCTGCGCTTCGTACGAACATGAAATGCACACGCACAGTTCGCAAGCGGCTCGCGAAAGGCTCGCGATCGTGCATTTGACAGATCCTGGACGCACCTTAACAAATACTCTGTAAGATAGTTTTTGCATGAAATGTTGTTTGGAACCAATTCAAAGCATTTGTTTTTAACAATTGACCATTTACAGGTATTTTCAAGATTCCGGTAACTGTCCGGACCAAGCCTAAGTTGTCGACGGCGCACACTGTTCCCGCGCGCCTCAAGGAGTTGTCAGCAACAGCAAGGACCCAGCCGGGTCGAAGCCTACTGGGGCCAGGTTTACCCGAAAGGGAGCTCGAGCCCCGGTATGAAGGCTAGAAGGAACGGGGTGGGTCTTTTAGTCAGTAAGAGTCTGACACTATCTCCCGCTCCGCCCAAGAGCGGGGGTTGTCATTGGATGATTTTTTCCCACCATAAAAAAAAGGTATTTTCATGATTGAAACTATTTAGGCGACATACATTTTAAAAAATAATATCAGAAAAGTGGCCCAGTGGGCATTCAGGGGATTTTCCAAAAAGGAATCTCGTGGTCCTAGAACGCTACTGAAGTATATGGTAGTGGGTTTAGTCAGCACAAGTCTCTGCTCTAGGGTGGAGCGAGAGAGCGGGTTAGACGTTTACTGACTAAAATCCACCTGTCTGGATCCAATCCTTTCTAACAATCCCGCAACCATTATTAGAAATTAATAGGTAACTGTTGGAAATATTGTTAGATGAGCACCGACTTCTAGATTGCATTGTTAAGATTTTCTGCGTTTTGACTGCGCGATGATTATCTATACATCTTTACATATAAATAAAATTGGAGTGTCTGTTTGTAATATTGAAATAACTGCTTTTTACTACATGCTAAATATATATACGGTACATACACCAAAATAACATTTTTTACAATTTTTGAATGTCTGTCTGCTTGTCCGGGCTAATCTCTGAAATGGCTGGACCGATTTTGGCGGGACTTTTTTGGCAGGTAGCTGATGTAATAAGGAGTAACATAGGCTACTATTATTTTAGAAAAAAATAAATTCAAAATCCTGTAGTCCACGCGAACGAAGTCGCGGGCACAGCTAGTTTATTATATATAATTAGAATTGAATATACAGTTATAAAACATGTGAAGTAGTTTTACTAGTCTTATCTTCATCGTTGCTACGATCGCGAGTGCTGCAGAAACACTGCGGGGTAGTAAATGATTGTTCACTAAGTTGGCAATTATATTTACTGTCGATTCACACTAACGCCTTGATCACACGTACCGAGTAAAACGGCGAGACAGTAAAATGTTGCTCGGCCGAGACAGTGATGTAAGCGAGTTGTAGAGATAATTGGTAGGCCGAGCACTCGGCGCTGTGTTTACAAGTACCAAGTACTCAGCCGAGAGCACAGTCTCACCTGTTTACTCGGTACGTGTGATCAAAGCATTATTCTCTCCCCCTTCCTCTTCGTAGGATTTCGCTATAAACATACTTGCTTTAGTAACCTTAATATCTGTGTTTGACCCCTCCGCCAGCTTAAGTATTTAGTTAATTAAAGCCAAGTGCACGCCGTGCCGAATACAACCGCTGCGGTGGCAGTACGGATATGCGGTCAGCATAGGTTCGGATATTTTGGATACGTTAACCGAAATCACTGAGATAGTAATATGATATTGGTTGGTTAGTAAAATATATTCGAGATATTTTTTTTTTGTTTACATTTCGTGCGGTTGTGAAAAAATATACCTACGAAATAATGAAGTTTAAGATGGATAAAACGCAATAAATGTTGTAGTTTTTTATGCAATTTTTATCTAGGTACTATGTACCAACAATTTATTAATTTTTGTTATAACTTTCCATGTGCACAAAAACCCCATTGTTAATCCTTGAATATGTGTATGTGAACTGGTTTGAAAACGTAGTGCAGATAAAAATATAATAAATGAGCAAATACACAAAGAAAACACGGTATTTTATGTGAGCCACAAACGCCGATCCAAAAACACGCTTAATAATAAAGAGTAATAACTAAAAAGTGAGGAGTAATTGAAATACTTAACAAAACATATGCCAGGATCTACATTTTTTTAGCCACTGTCATCAGCTTCCCTAAAATTGGCTTGTCTATAAAACAACCCCTCGTGTAAAACGGTTGGCCGTGCAATAATGGCTCACAAACACATTTACATTAGTTCCCGTAATGTACCACATTAGGGGCTATTGCCTACAACGAGATAATATACGACTATCCGAGAAAACATCTCAACAGTTTGTATTGTACTCTCAAGTAATTTGTGCCGGCGGATCTTTTCGCCAAGTACCTATTGCTCGTGCGGATATTTATCCGATTTTGAATCGAGCGGCACTAATGTGAAGTTATCTTTACTTTAGTTTTTGTTGTGTTGGTATCAATTTTGTGTGGCGCAATATTTCTTCGTTAAGTACCTAATACACTAGGTGATCACATAAGTTATTTGAAAATGTAATTTCCGTTTAGTATAAGTGGCTAAAGTCTACCTAGATGAATAATTACAACGTAACTTTCAAACCCAATTACGCACTAATATTCTCCCTCAACGAGCAGTGGTGGCCCAGTGCTAATTACCCTTACTTTGTTTAATTTATTTAATCACCACTGCTCACAAAGCGGTATAGGAAAACATCGTGAGGAAATCGGCATATCCTAGAACCAAAAAATCGAAGATATGCGACATCCATAAATTTGCGCTAGGTCCTCGTGGTGGAGTACAGCCCATTCCATTTCTTAGAGAGGAAACCTGAGTCCCAGCAGTGGGAACAATACACGGCTGATTGTGCTCTATGCTTATTATTTTCTCAATAAATTACCAGCTATGCGGTCCATCCTGCATAACCACCTGCACTTTTCCGGATTTATATGAGGTCAATAACAGAGCCGTAGAAGTTGCCAAATACTGGTCAGAAAAAAAATAATAGTAAGAGTACATCGACACGAAAAGAAGAAGTAGAAGAACTACATCATCATTATTTCAGCCGAAAGACGTTCTACTATTGGACATAGGCTTCCCCCTGTCGCCTCAACGAACGGTCTTGTGCGTTTCGCATACATCTGATTCCCGCAGCTCTCACTAGGTTATCGATCCACCTTATACCTTCCATTGCTTGCAGAACAGATGATCGGTGAGGCCGAAATGTTGGGCGGAGCATCGCCGTGCCCTCGTGGGGGCGATCGGCGGCGGAGACCTCTCGCGCCGGGCCTTGGTTGAGGCCATGGTCCGGAGCGAGGAGGAGTGGCAGGCGGTCGCCGACTTCTGCGAAGCAATAATGCTCGCAAAGGAGGAGGCCGAACGCATCAGGCAACGGCGTTATCGCCGCCGCCGCCGCCGCCGGGATTCTGATCCCGATTTCCGGCCACCGTAGGCGCGGGCTTGCGGACAGTGAGCAATGGGTAGCTCACTGTCCGGCCGTCCGGTAACTGTCCGGACCAAGCCCAAGTCGTCGACGGCGCGCACTGTTCCCACGCGCCTCAAGGAGTTGTCAGCAACAGCAGGGACCCAGCCGGGTCGAAGCCTACTGGGGCCAGGGTTATCCGAAAGGGCGCTCGAGCCCCGGTATGAAGGCTAGAAGGAACGGGGTGGGTCTTTTAGTCAGTAAGAGTCTGACACTATCTCCCGCTTCGCCCAAGAGCGGGGGATGTCAATGCATGATTTTTTTCTGTTAAACTACAATTCAATATAATTCTTAGCATTTAATTGACAGAAAATAATAAATATTACCGGTTATGAAAAACTTCTCAAGTTACAATAAATAGGTATGTTATGTTTGAGTATGGTTTCCGCACTTGGTCCGATGTTGACCATTGTACGTGAACCATGGCGGCCATAAACTTTGGTGAGCTCATCCCAACTCCCTCCAAAAACTGATTAAGCCTCTCAGGTTTTTCGGCGCGTCTGCGAGGGAATCCTAAGGTTTATATGTTATGTGTGTGTATCAGGAACATATCTGCAGTCAAGGAGCACATGCGTGATTGTTTCTTTTTTTGGGACTGGCTGTGATGCCTTTTGTGTGGAGGTGGTTATACAGTGTGCAGTATCCAGTGATGATCCCCGCCAGGCGCTAGCGACCTATGTCTACAAAAGTCGTTAAAGGTAGAACTACACTGGTCACACGTATGCTACAGACGCCGATCTGGGCGCGTTGATCTCCATATAGACCAGGGTAGAAGCCTTTAAAAATAATAAAAAGTGAAAAAAAATAATAGTAGGATGAAACCCATTAGAAAAGGAGGAGAATATTATAAAAATGAAAGGAAAAATAATTTACGGGCGATCTGAGGTCGGGAAGGGGATGGGGGTGAGTTTTTAAGGGTAAAAAACGGTTTTTCTCGTTTTCCGGCAAAACTAAAAGTCCTATGGAAAAAAGTCAAATGGCAAAGTTGTAGGTAATAAAAAGATCTAAAACTTTTGTATTTACACTTTTTTCACATAACCTCAAAATTTATGTGAAAAATTCAAAAAACCAAGTTTTTGGTTTTTTATTTTTATCTTTTTAAAAAATAAAAATTTTTTCACGAAATTTGGTGAAAACTTACCCTTTTATGTCCCAAATACGCTGTAATTTATTTGATTACAAATATTTATTTTTTCACCTTATTTTGAATTAATATCGAAAAAGCACCCTAATTTTCAATCGAAAAATCACCCGTCAAAATATCAGCTTTTTTCAAAATGTTGGTATATTTTCTGTTCTTTGAAATCTCTACTTTTCGATGGTGAAAAAAAATATATATGTTACCATAGTAAATCTTCTCAGAAAATGCAAAAAATCGAAAAAAACTCGAATTCGAAATTTTTTTATTATTATTATATACAATTTTGAGCTATTTATTAAAATTTTACACTTTAATTACTCGAAAAACGTAAGATTACCTATTACATTGATAAAAAAAAAAATTGCAAATCAAAATAATACTACTATAATTAACAAACAAATAAGTTAATAAAATTAATATTCAATAAGACATCTACAATATTTGGAGAAAGTAGTCGAATCTTCTTTAAATTATATGCGTAGATGCCTATTTATAACTATTTTTAGATAACTTATATACCTGAGTGACCTACGAATAATTTTAGCCCATCAAAAGGTATTTCATAGAGAAGTGGGGAAGGGGCTAGGGGGGTCTGGGTCTTACTACGTACGTAGTGCACTCGTACTGAGCAGCAAACGTTCTGGTGGGAGTGAACGGTTGCTGCTGGTAAACTTCCACCAATTGCTGCAACCGCTCCGGAGTGAATATTCGCGGCTGCACATTTCGCGCTCTGGTATTTACGTGCCCCTCACTGTCGTAACAGCGAATCCACTTCCGGACGGTATTTCGCTGCAAAGAAAAATTAATCGTTTTAGAAAAATCATAAACTGCTAAACTTAAAACCATAAATTAAACCCGATGATACTTAGAAAACTTATTGTTTAACTTTCTTAAACAATAAGTTTCGCGTTCAACAAAGTTTTACTATACAAAATATTAACTAATCAAACTCAACAAAGTTTTACTAAAAAAATATTAACTAATCATCGATTCTTAGTCAATGTAAAGACAATAAAATTGCATTGCAATCATAAACATGATCAAATTTAATGTGCTGAATGATAGATAACAGTAAAAATGTAACTTACCGTCATATTCAGCTCTCTAGCTATTTCGCTAATGTTGCTCCCAGAGTCCCGGAGAAAAATAATTCGGCTCCTCTCCATGACACTTATATTAGCGTGGCTTCTTGACGACAGCTGACGACAGACTAAAACTAACCGACAAACTCGGACTCGACTCTAAACATGTGTCTAGCTAATACAAAAGCAGTTGAGATTTTGCAAAAAAAAAGGTTCCTCGCCTTTTATTGGTCGTTAAGAAAAAGGCGGGGCTAGGCATGATGGTAGCTTGCAAGGAAAAATTTTTGAAAGTGTTCATCCGAAGAACTGCCTGATAGTACATACCTACTATTTCTTAGCAGCTGTAACAACCGTTAGCCTAGCCAGTACCTATTCGAAATACAGTACAGTATACAACATCGTTTATAAAAATACACGTGCATGCTGAGTTTCTTTAATAAATATATATATATATATATTTATTATAGATTTTTAATATATTTTTTATGTATTTTGAATTTTTTTTTTTCATGGGTGTAACTAAATTTGTTTGTGCAAAATAAAGGAGATTATTATTTTTTAATCTTGTTAGTTTTTTTTAAGTAAACTTGTCATAATTATATTAAAGAAACTCAGCATGCACGTGTATTTTTATAAACGATGTTGTGTACTGTACTGTATTTCGAATAGGTACTGGCTAGGCTAACGGTTGTTACAGCTGCTAAGAAATAGTAGGTATGTACGTAGTAAGACCCAGACCCGCCTAGCCCCTTCCCCACTTCTCTATGAAATACCTTTTGAAAGGGCTAAAATTTTTCGTAGGTCACTCAGGTATATAAGTTATCTAAAAATAGTTATAAATAGGCATCTACGCATATAATTTAAAGAAGATTCGACTACTTTCTCCAAATATTGTAGATGTCTTATTGAATATTAATTTTATTAACTTATTTGTTTGTTAATTATAGTAGTATTATTTTGATTTGCAATTTTTTTTTTTATCAATGTAATAGGTAATCTTACGTTTTTCGAGTAATTAAAGTGTAAAATTTTAATAAATAGCTCAAAATTGTATATAATAATAATAAAAAAATTTCGAATTCGAGTTTTTTTCGATTTTTTGCATTTTCTGAGAAGATTTACTATGGTAACATATATATTTTTTTTCACCATCGAAAAGTAGAGATTTCAAAGAACAGAAAATATACCAACATTTTGAAAAAAGCTGATATTTTGACGGGTGATTTTTCGATTGAAAATTAGGGTGCTTTTTCGATATTAATTCAAAATAAGGTGAAAAAATAAATATTTGTAATCAAATAAATTACAGCGTATTTGGGACATAAAAGGGTAAGTTTTCACCAAATTTCGTGAAAAAATTTTTATTTTTTAAAAAGATAAAAATAAAAAACCAAAAACTTGGTTTTTTGAATTTTTCACATAAATTTTGAGGTTATGTGAAAAAAGTGTAAATACAAAAGTTTTAGATCTTTTTATTACCTACAACTTTGCCATTTAACTTTTTTCCATAGGACTTTTAGTTTTGCCGGAAATCGAGAAAAACCGTTTTTTACCCTTAAAAACTCACCCCCATCCCCTTCCCGACCTCAGATCGCCCGTAAATTATTTTTCCTTTCATTTTTATAATATTCTCCTCCTTTTCTAATGGGTTTCATCCTACTATTATTTTTTTTGGTTTTAAAAATTATCGACCCTGGTCTAATACTTAAATGTAAAGTAGACTTGTAGAGCTACACTTGATACACGCTATATGACGTCGTTCTACGTACAAATTAGGCGTGTTACACGTGTACTTCGGTCTAATGTAGTTCTAGCTTAAAAGCTAGTCAAAAAACGGAACGTTATAATTTTCTCCTATCGTCCATTTTCGTTCCGTTTTTCTAGAATTTCCACCAACCAAACTACCCACTGACTTACATGTTAATAAAACCCATCCTCAGGCATAATCCACACCAATAAGTTTAACGACAACATTAATCGCCACACTAAAACGTTACCCTAATTTGTTCGGCGATAAAATCGAACACCGCTGCGCGAATTGAAGATTTTTATGTAAGTACCTGGAACAAGCAAACAAAGTCGTTAAGTGCGAAGACGTAAAAACATTAGTAAAAATATATTATTATGTGTATAGAGGGAGCCAGTGTGGGTCCTGCATTTTATTTGGAACATCTTTCTTCATGACCCGTAGAAGTACTGCCTACAATGGTTGTCAAGGGTAGGGTACTTTTTTTTCAGTATTTTGCAGATAACAACACTAACGTGTGCTATTATTACTTTTTTGTATATTTTATAAATCATAAATATTACCTGTCGAGTTCAAAACCTGGACACTAATGTAAGCCAACATATTTGTTTCATGTAACTTAGGGTATTTTTTTGTGGGGAAAATCATCCAATGACAACCCCCGCCCTTGGACGGAGCGGGAGATAGTGTCAGACTCTTACTGACTAAAAGACCCACCCCGTTCCTTCTAGCCTTCATACCGGGGCTCGAGCGCCCTTTCGGATAACCCTGGCCCCAGTAGGCTTCAACCCGGCTGGGTCCCTGCTGTTGCTGACAACTCCTTGAGGCGCGCGGGAACAGTGCGCGCCGTCGACGACTTGGGCTTGGTCCGGACAGTTACCGGACGGCCGGACAGCGAGCTACCCATTGCTCACTGTCCGCAAGCCCGCGCCTACGGTGGATGTAACTTAGGGTCAACGGAACAGATTTTTTCTTCCATTCAATCTTCTCATCAGTCAAACTATTCACTATCGGTGGTCAAATTATTAGGGACGGTACTCATAGTTACGTAATTTCTGATTAATATAAATAAATACACTTTTTAAGCAAACCAATACACATATACAACATTAGTGTTAGTATATGCGAAACCCGTAACACGTATCTAGTATTTTTATGTGGAAAATCTATGTACAAAATTTCATAACTGTATCATGAAAAATCACAAAGTTATAAGCTTGTTACGTCAGCAAAAATACAAGGTCACCAGGCCATCCGGGCGACTGAGGGGTTGTTTTGCACTTGCATCCAGCTGTTTAATGGCGCCTAATAGCCGCTATGACCTGCAGTGACTTGTGTTGTACTTAGCGTTCGTCGTATACAACTTGTAACCTTTTAAAATATTTTTGGGAAAAAATACCTATATAACATGGTGTAATAACTATTGTATCCATTCAGTTACAATTACCGTCACGGATCTTGAGCGATCGGCGTCAGAGTGGGGATCGCTTTGCGCATTCCATACATTGGCGATCCAATCGTCGTCGTTGTTAGATACACGCAGCAAGCGCAAGGAACGAATAATGAGTGACGTCTATGTGAGCCAATCACTGACACTCCAGACCGAATATTTGACTGCTGCGCAACTTGAAGCCAGCGCTCAAGATCCGTGCCGGCAATTGTACTAATTCTGAAAAAACTGTATTCAGGTTTCATATACTAAAAATAATTTTGTATAAGGTTTTATTTATATACCAATATAACAAACGTCACAGAAATAAACGAAAAGTAGGTACTTTTCCCAGTACTGAACAGAAACATCGAAAGCTTTCAAGGCACTAAGTAGCCAGAAACCTTTTCGTTAAAACTTGTAAATCATATTAAAAGGTTCCATGTGAAATGCCTCACCTGCTTTCGACTTCGGAGATAAAATAAATATTCCAGACGGGAGACGGAAAAACCATTGGAAAAAACTTTTCCAACGGACCCGATTTGCAAGTTGGTGTCTCTTTTCTTTTGTTAGAAAACTAAAAATCAGTATGGATGTATTGATTTTGTTAATCTTCAATAATACTCGCTGATCGAGTCAGCTAGTATTATTTAAGATATTCTGCTATACACCCCTACTTTTTAATTAGTACACAAAAAAAAATGGGGCTCTATCTGTACCCGTCAGAAAAAACCGAAATCCTAAAATTGACCACGAAATGGCAAATTCATCACAGAATCAATCATACATAACAACTTAATAATTGTCACTTATTCATTCATTAATCAATAGCCTGCACAATATTTCCATAAATTGAGTGACATTTTGGGACATAAACCAACGCTAATAACTTTGCTGTTTATGAATATTATTTATTGAGATTTTACTTATAAAATAACAAGGGCTTTTCTAGTAAGTCCTTTAAGTATGTGTACTAATTAAAAATTTTTGGTGTATAAAACACTAGGTTTTGCTCGCATACATAAAATATAACCTATGCCACTGAGAAATACAGGAACCTTCTATCGGTTTAAAATTTTTAGCAATTGGAGCAGTACTTTCAGAGACTTCCTCCTACAAACAAATATTAGTATAGATCAAAGAAATAAATCAGGCGTTCGATAACGAACACTGACATGAGGTCTAATATAAGAATTACGTGTCATACTTACAAGTTCGATAACAAATATCGAAGTCTTCCGAAACGACACGATTGATTTTATGTTTTTTTTTTCTACAGGTCTGGTTGTAGGCTTTTATATATCTGCACTAATATTAGATTATAGAGAGGAAACGTGTGTGGAAACATTTTTGTTTGAAATTAAGAAACTCAAAAACTACTCGACCGATTTTAAAAATTCTTTCACCAATAGAATACTACTTTAGTGAGTGACATAGGCAGGTTATCGTTATATATCTTTGTATGTGTTATGAATCTTTTACGTTCAAGAGAATGATGTTACCGTCAACTTTCATACGCAGGAAAATGAAAATAAAGACTCGTATATACAAGGAATTGGGGTTAAATACCGAGACTTACCGAGAAGCATAAAAATGGTCTTTTGTAACGACCCCGAATATATTGGGAAACGGTAAAAAAATGTTTTTTTATTTATTTATGTACACATGGAAATACAAGAACAGGGGGAAGGGTATTATTTGTATAGACTAGTGCTTGACTGCGTTCCCACCTGATGGTAACTAGTGATGCAATCGTTGATGGTGAGGCGCACTAGTTTATTAAGACCCTATTTACTCTAATCTTGAAGACACCTAAATTATAATTGGACGGAAAGACCGCAGCAGGCATGTACTAATAAAAAGAGTTCAACGACCTTTGCCATCGAAAAGTTCGCCTCAACCTCGACCACACCCGGTGTACGGGTAACTGGCTGTCCAACCGCCCGGTAAGGACCGAGACCGAGTCGTCGACGACGTCGCGTACCATGCGCGGTTCAAACAGATGTCAGCCAAACTGTAAGAGCCTAATAGGGCCACGAGAATTTTTGAAAATATAGGTACTGTAGTAGAATGCAAATGGCAAATGAATGACTTAGATCAGTTTTAGTCAGTAAAAGATCACCCTAAGGCTGCACTGAATCTCCGCTCCTCTGATTTTTCTCGCTTCTTTGATGTTAATATGTCTCCGTTTCTCCGCTCCGCAGTCTCGCTCCACTCCTGTAGACAGGCAGCCTAAAGCGGGAGAAGTCACTTGATAAACCGCCTCAAAAAGAAAACCTTCAACCACAAAAACGAAAACCCTAACTCCTGACTCTAAACCACTAAACTATTGACGACAACAATCCAAATATCACAAATAATCCTTCAGTACATTAAACAAATCCAACAGACTTAACGCCGAGTACACACAGAGCTGACTCTCACCTCTAAACCGTTGATATCGCTACGTTTCTAATTAAACCACCGAATTCACAGCGAAACGTCGACGCGCTAATATAATAAAGCCGGAATAAACCGCACTAAACGGGTTTAATATCAAGAGGGTGGGTGTAGCTCAACTTTTCGACGCGGTCGGGCGCATTACAACTTACAACCGGAGCGGATTAGCGGCGGTGTGTATTCAGCTTAATGTTAGCTTCTTTGTTTGCTGGGAACTTGTATCTTTGTGCGCTGATTACAGTTGGGTTCTAGACTACGCTTTATTAGCTGTGGTGCTGCATTAAAGTGATTAATTAGCTTATAATGGGATGAACAATGTAAGTAAGGCGTGCACTATGAAGAATCACTTTCACTAGTGTATAGTGCATGTTTTATGTTAACGCAATTGACACATACCAACCCGCATTGGGCCCGCGAGGTGGATTACTCGTACAGCCCATTCTCTCTTCCAAAGAGAAGGCCTGAGTCCCATGTCAATATCATCATCAATTAATCTGAATTATCCATTTTTTTAACTAATTGTGTTATATATTTGTATGTTATTATTAGCTAACAATCACTTTCAGGGCACCAACTTTGAAACAGATACGGTGAGACGGGGTCGCGGCAGACCACGAAGAAGATGGCGCGACGAACTAGTCAGATTCCACCAGAACTGGCAAGAGAAAGCCTGGGCGTGAAAATGGTAGGAATAGAGGGAGGCCTTTGCCCAGGAGTAGGACAGAACAGGCTAGTAAATAAAATAAAAATAATGTTACGAGTATCTACCTATATTTACAAATTAATAAAGTTTTATGAAAAAAAAATATTCAAAACGGCTAGGAACGTGTGTTCATTAGGGTGTTACCACAGCAATCGATCGATCGTCGATTGATGCCATCGATCGACATCGGTCGACGTTGATCGATTGGTGTGGTAGCTTTAATTGATCGACGGATACCGGTCGACTAACCAATCGATCGATTGCCGGTCCATGGCATCGGTCGACGTTGATCGATTAACTCCGGCTATATTCCAACAGTTTCTTTCGAAATGTATTTACAAGAGGACGCATTCTACAATCGATCGACAATCGATCGATTGGTCTGGTAGAAACTGTCGATCGACGTCGACTAATCCATTCTACCATCGATCGATGGCATCGATCGACGATCGATCGACTGGTGTGGTAACAAACTTAGTAAAACACGAGACAACAATAAATAACGATCCCTTAAAATAAATGCCATAAATGATTATTACACACGCAGGTCGAATTTAAATCCAAAAAGGTAACTATACCTTAAAATATTTATCCCATTAATTCTAACCATTTTTCCCTCCAACTACAAAGTTCTGCCCAGAAACCACGGAAAACTAATTTAATTATATGAATCTGCGACTGTGACAGGGGACCCAACATAAAGCGGTTCCAACAAATTGAAACGAGAATCGAACCCGTGACCCTACACGTCGCTCAATAAACGGACCCCGAATGTGTTTATCGGCATTTGATACTGGACCCTCTTTATCACAATATATGGAAGTGAAGAAGTGACACTCCTTACAATAGTAGATTTCAGGATAACTAGAACAGTCCTGATAAATAAGAAAGAAAAACAGTTTAACTCATTAAACCCCAAGCGAACGCCGGCGTTCGCGCATCTATTGTCTTACTATTGTATCTCAAATTGACGGTATCTGAAAGGTATTTAAACAGTTTAAATCTTAAAACTAGCTAACAAACATATTCAATATATATACGGAAGATATACGCCACATCCGCGCAAAACGGCCAAACGCTTAGCACAAAGCGAAAGTCTCCATCACGTCTGTCTGTCTGTATGAACGCGATAAACTCAAAAATTACTGAATGTACATATTAGTTTGTTTTTATGTTTTTTAATTGTTTTTTATGTAGGCGGATCTCTGGAAGTATTGGTCCGAATTGTAATCATTTTTCCAATTTAGTGACATCCTAACTAATATTATAAATGTGAAAGTGTGGATGTTTGGATATTTGTTACTTAATCACGCAAAAACGGCTCAACGGATTAGGATGAAATTTGGCATGCATATAGCCTTTGACATGAAAAAGAACATAGGCTACTTTTTATCCTGGAAAAACATCCTATTCCTACGGGAAAACACGTTTAGAGTGCGATAACCGAAGTACACGCGGACGAAGTCGCGAGCGGACAGCTAGTAGGCTATATTTTATAAACGCGAGCGAAGCCGCGGGCAAAAGCTAGTCACCAATAAACTGAATGAATCATGAGGTAGGTTAGGAACTACACGCGTGCATTTCATATAAAAAACATACACACACACACTTAAAAACTGTTGCCTTCTAATATAATATTTAGTGTGATATCAACAACTGAGTTACAAATACGTTCATCGTTCGTATCTCATTGTCATTATTTAATGTAACGACTTGATATTGGAATTGAACAGTCTCGATCTAATACACGACCAGATTGCGTATCAGACGACTAAGCTGCCAATGGACCGTGGTCGATTATATTATCATATGGTAATCGAATCTGGTAATGCCTAGCTCTGAATGCTACTCACTGCCCTCTGTACTGCAAGTGCTATACAGCTGAGTAATTTGACACACTAAATCGTATACTGATTTGAAGAGTTCTGCACGCTTAGCCAAGTTGTTATTCTGCAATCGTTAACGCTGTCGAAAACTGATGAAACGTATGGTAATGACGTCACCTTAACGTAAAGTCGCGTGGTCAGAACAAACGAATAGGCAATTCGTAGCCAAGTTCACATCGTTCAAAATCGTTTCTACAATGTTTAACGCTACATCCTTTGTTATACAAACACTACATTGTAGAACGAGCGGCCGACTCAGGCTCGTCAACATGGCTACCAACTTATCGTTTTCTACAATTGCTGTCACCGAGGCGTTACCGATTAAAGAACGGAATTCGACACAAACTGGTTGTATCTTGGCTAGGGAGGCAGCATATTGTACTCATCATTATCATGTCAAGTACCTATCGTTACAACGAACGGTCTTGTGCGTCTTGCATTCATTGAGTTATCTTGACTCTCTCCAGATTATTGATTCACTATGTGGCAGGCCTTTCAATGCTGCGTCTTCCGGTGCGCGGTCACTACTCCAGAAACTTTCAGTCCCATCGACCTTGCATTCTGCTAGCACTGTTCCCTGCCCGCTGCCACTTAAGTTTGACGTTTCTCGGGCTAAGTGACGATTCTTCAGGCTTTGTCGGCAACCTTGGTTAGATATCTTCATTTCTGATGCAGTCACGCTAGGAAACTCCAAGCAAAGTCCCTTCCATTGCCCTTTGGGTGACTTTAAGCCTTCTGATGAGGCCCATATTATACTATCCTTACATATAACAAAACAAAGTTCCTCACCGCTTCTAGACAGTCTGTATGTATGCGAAAACTTAAAAATTATTACTAAACGGATTTTTTCGCGATATTCACCAATAGACTGAGTAATTTATGAGGATTGCTTGAATCTTATTCCTTGTGTTAATAAACTTGAACCATGGCACAAATATCTATAATTAGATAAAACAGATAAATATTAATGGTGATGATTTTTCGAAACTGCTCTAAAAAAAATTTAGGGGATTATGATGGAGATGATTGAGTTAAAGGACAGTAAAGACAAAAAAGGGGTATAAGTTAATTGACGGCGGATGTTTTAATTGTTTTTATTTTTTAACTGTTTCAGTTACGGCAAATAGCCGTAACTTAAACAGGAGAAAGTACGAAATTCACGAAGTCGCAGGAAAAGTGATAGTACAAGAAGAATCGCCAAACTTAAGTGGCAATGGGCAGGGCACATTGCACGCAGAGCAGATGGTCGATGGGGAAGAAAGGTTCTGGAGTGTCGACCGCGTAACGGAAGACGCAGCGTTGAAAGGCCTCCCACAAGGTGGACCAATGACCTGGTCAGGGTCGCAGGAATCGGATGGATGCGTGACATGCATATTATAATAAGAGAAAGATCAAGAACGAAGTTGGGGCAGGTCACTTGTATTTATAACATCACATTTGTATTTGATCATTGCTCGATCATTTTGTACGGTTTCCATGTAAATAAATAAATTTTTGATGAGCCCACTTCCATTCAAAGAGATAAATAAATAAAGCTTAAAGAGTCTTTCAGTGTGAAGTAAAGCTTGTAAGTAACAAGTTTATTCAGTAAGTGGAAACACAGGATCGGATTCGAAGATCTTAACCAAAATTGTACCTGCAGACACAGTTTTCGACGGATTTGGATTGTAAAACCAACATTTTTTGTAGTAGGTTTCTGTCAGAATAAAAGTAGCTTTTGTCACTTAATGGTAGTGATGCTTTGCTAGTTCCCAAGACAAGACGTGTCTATTTTACAACTAATTATAAAACGTTAAAGTAATCTATATCTATATAAATATATAAAAGAAAGTCGTGTTAGTTACACTTTTTATAACTCAAGAACGGCTGAACCGATTTGGCTGAAAATTGGTGGGGATGTAGCTTAAAACCAGGAGACGGACATAAGACCTTTTTTTTTTTTTTTAGAGTAGAGTAGAGTAGAGTAGAGTAGAGTAGAGTAGGGTAGGGTAGAGTAGGGTAGTGTAGAGTAGGGTATAGTAGGGTAGAGTAGGGTAGAGTAGAGTAGGGTAGGGTAGAGTAGGGTAGAGTAGGGTAGAGTAGGGTAGGGTAGAGTACGGTAGAGTAGGGTAGAGTAGGGTAGAGTAGAGTAGAGTAGGGTAGGGTAGAGTAGGGTAGGGTAGGGTAGAGTAGGGTATAGTAGGGTAGAGTAGGGTATAGTAGGCTGAAGTAGGGAAGAGCGGGAGCGAAGCCGCGCGGGCAAAAGCTAGTTATACATGAAAGGAGAAACTGACTGACTGATATACCAACGGACAACCGAAACTACTGGGACTAGGAACGTGAAATTTTGCACAAAGCTTCCTTTTATGACGTAGGAGAGCAATATGAAATGATTTTCCTAAGGGGACTGAACCGGGAGTCCAAAGTTTGTATAGAAAAACCAACTTTCACGCGGGCGAAGCTACTGGCAGAAGCTAGTATAACATAATAGGAATATGATGGAATCATTAAATTTATTTTATTATTAACAAATTAAAAAAAAAATGATAACAATTTCGTTATATGTCTATTAATAATAATGACTAATAATTTTGTTGTCCGCCCTCAAGTTTGTGACGTCTCACGATCCTTTGGCCTCTGCCACAATAGACGGAAATTCCGTTGTGGAAGATCGGCGACGGAACGAACTACAACTAGCGGGCACACTACGCGGAGCAACCGATCTTCCGCGTAGTGAACATAGCATATGTAAATCAATCAATATTTCGCAAAGAAAATGAATTTAAAGGTCAGCTGCGCGCTTTCCGGGCGCTGCTGGCCGCAAATAAATGCACAGATTTGCGTATTGCCGCCTAGGTGGGTGCGAGAGTTGCATCCACATAATTTCGGCCAGATGGTTCAAGGGACTATAAGCCTTAACATTCCGTCGCTGATCTTCCGCGACGGAATTTCCGTCTAGTCTGGCAGAGGCCTTCGCCACCTTTGCCATTGTGAGCCACGGAATCCATGGAATCTTTTTATTTTTATTTCATTAAAAAAAAGGTTTCAGTGGATACCGTGGTCTTACTGTGCGCATCCGTATCGTGACAATGGTCCTTCCTCAATCTATCCGTTCGTCCCTTCGTCAACGAGACGCGTGACGTAAATACAAGTACTTATATTTATACATACATTTTATTTTCTATTATTTAACTGTCTAATATATTGTCCGATTTTCTGTGGGGTGGGGGTCTGGAGTCAAAAGGGTTTTAGTGAATTTCCGTTGTAGGAAGAGCAGTCAAGCGAATACTGATGCGGGGTTCTTTATGTTAGTACTAATAGGGTTAAGAAAGATGCAAAGTGAATCTGTGTTGTGATACAATAAACCAGTTAAAGAACATGTTTCTGGTAGTCGAAAACCGTATTCAAATGATATAAATAAAAAACCCATTATATCCCTACGCGTGTGTACCTTACGAAATGTAATACATAAAGTAAAAAAAAAAAACGCTGAGGTACTTATTTGTTGGTAAAAAATAATTCATGGATCAGTTACTTTTAAGTAAAATCTACTAGGAAAATGCGACAGAACACTCTGAATAGAAAAAACGGACAGAATAGAAGAAAAAAAGCGTGTTGCACCGATCCCAAATAAAACGGGACAAGGGCAGGAAGATGATGATGACTATTATTATTGGGTAAGTACAAAGTTTAATAGTCTACATTGTCCTCTCATATCTATTAATATTGTAATATGAAAATATTGTAGAATTAATCTTTTTTTTTAAAAAGTAATCATGGATTCATAAGAAACAACCATTTGGAACCGTGCAGTAGCTTCTGACGTTCTTTATGTGTCCATGTAGACATATGGGCTATATTTCACCTAACCACCATGGCGGTGCGACCAGTCGCCGCTACCAACAAAATGCACAGCTCTATACAGTCACTCACCTGGTGTCCGTTTGGTTGCGCAACCAATTTGGTAGCGCGACTAACTCGGACTTATGGCGGCTCTGGTGTCTGTATAGTGTATAGTTTGGTAACTTAGAGCTATATTTCACCGAGACACCTTCGCGATGAAACTGGTCACACCTCCATGGTGTCCCGATGAAATATAGCCTTATATGAAATAAATGATTTTGAGTTTGAGATTAAATATGAATAAAAACTTCCAGTTGATCCAGTTTGAATTTTCACTAAAAACCAATACAAAATCTCGTCCGCTACACTTATAGGTAGTAATATAAGAAGTAAAAAAATAGAACTAGTTTTGTTCTTAGTTTACAATCCAAAAAAGACTCGGCTCAATTAGCTAGCGAATTCGAATACGTTCAAATAGGCCCTCAGGTTATCCGAGCAAGGGGAAGACGGGGTGTGGTCTTAGTGCGAGAGACAAGCGATCTTTACAGGCAGTAGTGAATGTGATGCAAATTTTAGTGAAGATTGAATGTAATTACCTAGTTTACTTAACTGACTAGAATAGAATAGAAATACTTTTATTCGGTACACACAGACTCAGACACAGCACAATGGTTATATACACAAAGTAAACAAGAATAAAAGTACAAAGTACGCCGAGCGTGCCCGTACCGAAAGGGTGACTACCTCAGCATTTGCTAGCAAGCTTGATAACTTTTTCTCAGTTTACAATCAGAAAGAGACTCGGTTCAATTAGCTAGCGAGCTCGAATACGTTCAAATAGGCCCCCGGGTTATCTGAGCAAGGGGAAACAGGGTATGGTCTTAGTGCGAGCGAGAAGCGATCTTAAGAGGGAGTAGAGAACGTGATGCAAATATTAATAAAGTTTGAATGTAATTACCTAGTTTACTCAACTGACTAGCAAACTTGATTAGTTTTTATGAGCCTCCGAGTAAGTTGAAGAATACGCTTTAAAAGATTCCTTGTGAATTCAACAACAAGACAATGTTGCAATTTTTTATTCTCCAAATTCTAAATAAGTTCTCCTGTCTTCAGAAACAGATAAGGTTTTGGTTGAGGTGGTCTGTTCCGCGTAAGCTTGCGTATATCGGTTACACCCGAGCACTCAAGAAAAACATCTGCAATCCTCCGTTATCATCATCATCATCATAACAGCTGAAAGACGTCCATTATTCGTGCGTGCAATGTGCCCTGCCCGTTGCCACTTAAGTTTGGTGATTCTTCGAGCTATGTCGGTAACCTTGGTCCTTGATCCTCCGTCAGTTACTGGAAAACTGTCTCACTGTGCCTCCATCCCCTTTATCAATTCAGTTTAGGTTGTCCAATGGACCGCGTTAAGAGCTCGTGGTAGGCTTTCTGTTCTTTTGAAGATTTTTGAAGGTTATAGCTGGATCATAGCACCGATATGCTCAGAATATGCTAAAATGTTCTAATTTTATTATTAGACAAAGCAAAACCTTTATAAGTGAATAGTAAGAGTGAATAGGCTCTTAATAAACTAGTGCGCCTTACCATCAACGATTGCATCACTGCTTACCATCAGGTGGGATCGCAGTCAAGCACTAGTTTATATCAACTAAAAAAGTAATAATACAGGTGTAAGTCAAAAACACAGCTATGAATAAAGCTAATATCCTAAATTAAGCTTCCCGCTTTCATTTGAAACCTAGCCCATTATCCACGTATGAAGGGTAAGATCGTGTGAAGTGTCTAGGGAATTTTAAAGCGGTGTAATCCCGTACGCGAAGCTCCAAAGGTGTTCGTAGTGTTTGAAAGATCGGTACCAAGTACCTCCCGATTCTCTAGGGTTAATTATAATGGTAGAAGCGAAGTTCCTGTTACAAGTTTGCGTTTTAATGCGAGCCTTAAATACGTGGGAGTTTATATGACAGATTTATGGCAGAGTATGTACTGAGGGAGTGCTTTGTGATAATTTGGGTACAGCTGTTAAGTGGAGGGTGTTTAGAACGCGTGTGTTGAATTTGGCAGTTTTATTGAGTGATATTGTTAGACGAAATGTTAGGTTAATATAGTGGGAACTAAAATTTAGGTTAGCTAAAGTGATTAACTCTGTTATTAAGTATTAGAAATTAAGACCTTTATACACTACTTTAAACGCAAAAAAAAACAGATATTCAGTTTTTTATTTATTTATTAAAATTTAATGTAAGTACCAGTAGGAAACACTGTAGGTACAAAGGCAGACTTAATGCCTTAGGCATTTTCTACCAGTCGACCATAAATTGGTGCAGAAACATAATGTGGTGGTAAACAAATAGAAAAGAAATACAATCATAAATATATATTTAGATAGGTACATACAAACAAATAACAATATTATTATGAGAAACGAATCCCACAAATCAACGCTGTGATGACACCAACTTCCTGCTCAGTCTGAGACCAGGTCCAAATAACTCCTGTTAGATCAACTCTCCGCTGTATTTCAGGATTACCAACTCAACGCTACCACTTCTCCCATACCTACAAACTAACACCTCGAAAACCCGCTTCCAATTTTTTCGCAAACGAAAATCAAACCGAGCAATGTGAGCCGAGAGCGTACAACCGGTTTACACTAGTCGCAAACGGTGATAGTTCGAAGCCAATCAACACGGCTGATCCGGCTACCGATATCGATCCGAAACCCCGTTGAAACATATCGCCCTCGTGCATTGTACTAATCGAAAGTGCCGGTTGATTTGTGAACAACCATCGAAGAGTTCATTTTTTGAAAAAAGAATGTTACATTCAGTTTTGCAAGCACGCATGGTACCCCATGTGCTGTGCATTCAGGAATGAAATGAGAAACATTCCCCGACTGATGGCAAAAGCTGTGTTTTAATTGACAAATTACATGGCTGTGAAATTCATGGGAGCGTTGCAGAGGTTCGCAATTTTGCGTACACTCAGATAATTGGCTCTATTAAATGAACTTTATTAATACCGTGAATTTGGAAAGTGCAAATTATGTATTTTATAGAACGAGAACGAATAAAAATTGAATTACAGACTGACAGATACTTATATTCCAACATCAAATTCTTCAATCATTATAGATGAGATCATTTGTTGCGACAGTCACTGAACACGAAAAACTAGATAACCATCTATCTCCGAAATCAGTGGAGACATATCGTCACAGTAAATCTTGCCATATCTTTTCGACGTAACGGATAAAATTACCAGGCGAACAGAGTGTCACAAGAGGACACTTACTAAGAGCCAGTGAATATCGTAAATCTCCTGCGACCTACTATTGTCCTAGTACTTTCTATTTTACTTTGGAGGTCAAAGCTGAAAGCATTATTTTAGTCTTTAGGCGTTTTCGGGGACTTTTAATCGATTTGGAAAGTGATGTGGGTTCTGGGGAAAAGGGGATAGAAGTTTAAGTAAAATTTATATTTGGATTAACGGAGTTTTATGTGGTGGCTGTTTATGAGAGATATTGGGGGTGAAAGCTTTATAAGGCTTATATGTTTGAGCTTAATAACTTGTTTTGACAGAGAGTAGGTATAATTAAAATTGCGAATAAAACATAGTTTATGACAGCTTAAACTAGGCAGCTAGGTTGTGATGCCATGGTGGTTGACAGGATGGAATGGAATACTAAAAACGCGTCAGAAAAATGATGAAAACGGCAAATTAGAAAGCGGCTATTGGCAGTTTCCTATTTTACTGTTTAGTTTGCCTAAGAACAGATTTAATAGAGCTCTACTTAAATCAATTATAACACTGTATATTTCTGACGACATTGACAAGGGCGACGCCACAACTCTGCGTTACGGCATAGCATCGACAAAAGGACATCGTACGATGGGACAACGCAACGCAAAAATTTGATCGTATACGGCGTCGCTCGAAATTGAATCCGCCATCTTAATAAAATGCGTGCCCGTTCAAAGTATGGACACTAAGTCGCACGACAACGCATCGCAGATTTGTACGTTGCGGCAGCGCACTGGAAAATTCTATGATACCATGTCGTCGCAGATTTTTACTACGCGATGTCGCAACGCAGTACTATGGCCTCGCCCTTAGAAGCGGTTTTTGGCAGTTTACCTAGGAATAAACTTAATAGACTTCCATTTGAGCCCGTGAAAAATTTAATCTATCTAGAAATAATATACCATCGAAGAAGAATAATTGATACATCAGTCTATAAAAATAACAAGACGCTCGTGAATTTAGACGCTTGAGAAAACCAATGGTAAGGGCTCTCACACTCTCACTCGAGGAAACTTGTCACTCAAGAGGCTAGACGCAGTCGTTTGAACTCAATGCGGTCGCGAAGTATGGCGGATGATGTAGGTAGCCCTTAAATCACTCTCGTGTGATCTGAGGGCTTTGTTTTTTGCCCAATTATACCTTTGGGCCCTTAAAGCATGGTGTGTATTTGAAAGGTCGAATAGGAAATTCGGTGACATTTTTTGAAACAAGTCTGTATAATGTACTCCCGTATAAAAATCTATTTGCTGTTTGCCAGTTTCCTGAAAACTTTAAAGGTTTGACCGATTTTTTTTTTGTTTTTTTCACCCTCATACAAAAGTGGTTTAAAATATTAATTAAAAATTGGTAATTTAGTATGAGAGTCGCTTCTTAATTTAAGGTTTCCCGCACCTACTATTTCGATGTAATTCTATTGATATCTGTTCTAAATTTTGGGTTTGTCTTGTTGTAAATAATAATAAAGAAGATACCAATTTCTCATTCAGACGTAACAAATAGTTATCTAATCACAGTAAACACAGATTCAATGGAGTAGAAAATGTGATAAGCAATCCTTGTAATGCTATACAGAACCTCGCCTTCCATTCAAGGTTGGCTAAGAATAACCCATTTCAATGATGATCGACACATAGACAAGGGTTGAAATACCGTCAACATTATTTCGGCATTACTTATTTTAACACGTTTTTTTTTGTACCTACTCGAAAAAGCAACAGAAAAATCAGAGAAACTGAAAAATATTGGTTCGTGAAATGGAGAAAAGTTGAAAGGGGAACGTTAGTCTTGGTAAGGTCAAGTGAAGAGAAGAAGTGAAACGCATGTTATAGAGTTGTGGATGAAAGAAGAGAGAAACGACAGCCAAAAAAAAAAAATTGAGGTATAGATTGTGTAATTCCCGCCACACACGCAAACCTGTCTGGTATACCCTAGTATACCAGACAGGTTTCCTTGTATAGGTGAGTTGTACAGGTAAACCGGAGCGTGTATGTTGCATAACTGTGCAAGTTTCTACACAAGTTTACCTGACAGGCATAACTGTACAGGCAAACCTGTCAGGTATACCCTAGCGTATATGGCTACCTTTAGGAGTGATATGAAAGTACCAGAAGACAGTGATAGCGTGACGGTTGAAAGGATGGAATAGAAGAAAACACGTGTTACGCCAACGTGAAATAAAATGGAATAAGGGCAGACGATAAGGAAAAGCATAAGCTGGTTACATTATTGAATCACCCTTTTGTGTTAACTAGAAAAGTAATTATCTTACTATGGTTTCATTTAGACAGAACAGCGAAAATGAAACAGTTATCAATTAAGATGGTGAATTGCAAACAAATATAGGTACAAGGACGCACCACCATAATCTTAGCACCATCGACACAGCCGGAACAGATAAAGTTTTCCTCCACAAACCTTCACATCTGTCGACCCCTTTGTTCCACAATTATAACAAAATAGGCGGAGCCCGGGGGCGACACTTGGCCGTTATTAACTTTGGTCCCGGCACGTGACGAATTCTACGCGATTATGAAACTTGGCGAGTTTCGCAACTTGTGTTCCGAGGCGAGCTTAGTGTATTTACTCCTACGTAACTCTCGACGAACCAGTGTACTAGGCTCGCATGAGTTTACAAGAGGTAGTTTGCAAACCGTCGATTTAGTAGTGACGAGTTTTACTTAAAATTTGGCTGGGATTAATGATATCTCAACAATTTGCCTGCTGCGATCTTCCCGTCTGATTATAATTTAGATGTCTTCAAGGTTAACGTAATAGGTTTTTAATAAACTAGTGCGGTTCACAATCAACGATTGCATAACTGTTTACCATCAGGTGAGTTCACAGTCAAGCACTAGTTTATATCACTTAAATAAAAACACATATGAAATTACCCCACTAAAACTAAATAAGTCATGCTCTCTCAAAAACAAACACACAACCGTTTCAACCTACATATATTGGTCAATACAGAACTCCAGTTATTCAAAAACTAGATAGAAAAGGAATACATCTATAGGAGCTAGGACAGAAGAGAAAGCTATCCCCAACTAAGAGGGATAGATCGTTATCGTTAACGTTAAATTCCTTAACACAACCAACTTCCCATTTTAATAAATGGAAGTTGTTTGTATAGAAAATTAATATAGTACAATTAATCTGGCATTTTCGACACAAGAAAACATGACAAAAAAATCTTTTCATTAAGAAAAACAATGAAGATAAAGGAGTCAACAAAAAGCAATGTGAACATTAAAAATGAAAAACTTACCAACAAAAAGTGCATTTTAAAAAGTGCACAAGTAAAAATTGAGACAGTTTTTTTACCGTCTAAAACTGAGTTGTTGCTCATTTAAGGGCCACAGTAACCCTTTCAAATATTCCCGCAATCGTGGGATGTATGTCACAAACAATTTTCACCTTTTTATATGGTTAGTACATACAGATAACTGTTCCTAGTAGCATTTTCCATATCAAAGGGATCAGTTAATTGATTTCTGTGTGAACAGTTGCGACATATCTCATTAAGTATGTCGTAATGGATAAGTCGCGCAACAAATCTAATAATATTTCGTCATTAATGGATATCATATACATTTGGGCAGGGCTGGATCTGGGATTGTAGCTTATAACTGTCTTACAGCTGAAACAGGTATAAATAATCTTTCTCATAAAAACATATTGTTATCGTTCACTTACATGTGATTTAAAATTTTAGTTTAACAGTTATCGTCTAATGACGAAGTATGCAAAAACTTTATGGTACAATTACAATAAAACACACAATAGGCTTACAACATCACGTAATATTACGATACAGTATAAGAGGGTACAACAAAATCATTGAAAACAAGCATTTAGGTAGTTACATCTAACACAATATAGCACAGTTGACTGTATGAAATCTGAAATCGGATATTCTAGCTGATATTTTATTAGAAACTGAACCGTGGGCAAAAACTAGTACAACTTAATCTACACTAGCTTTAAGTCAACAAAATGTAAGGGAAATCACACACGACAAAATTAATTGCCCGGTAACTTTTTTGTCTCTATCGCTGTCTCCTCGTAGACATTTGGAAGATGAGTACACGGGAGTAACAGTGACTTGACGTTTTCGTAAATATTAACTGCTAATAGAAGAGGACGACGAAGTGATAGTAGTATCGTCGTCAGTCTAACGGCGAACCCGCGGACAAAAGTCATAAGACTGGAAGCTAAAAGCAACATTAAGGGCTTAACCTAGACCTAAGCTATACAACTAGACAACACACAGACACCACACGTCCGAGCTGGTCACGCCATCAAATTGGTTGCTTAACCAAACGGATACCTGGTGAGTAACTCTCTATAAAGCTGCATACATTTTGTTGGTAGCGGCGCCTGGTCGCACCGCCCCGGTGTCCCGGTGAAATACAGCCCTTAGTCTCCCAGCTGTGGCATCGCTACACGCGCACTCTTTCATATATAATCCCATAGACTTAATGTGAGAAACAAATTAGCTGTGGGACTAAAGTTGCTCGTGCGCGCTACCTCGGCCCTTCGTATATAAGGACATATAGATCTTCTATAATAATGTTTTAAACTAATGTATCTACTAATATTGAAAACTTGCAGCGATCTACGAAATCGTTGGCTATCAAAGTCTTGTGTACGAAGAGCCTTATTACATAGCACCTGACCCCACCACAGCTTTAGCTTTGCTACAGCTTAACCCCACAATATGCTATTATGGCATATACATATGGCACCAAAATCCATCCCTGCACCAAATAATACGTGTCCTTTTATATTTTCCCTTACGCTTAATAACCGGGAATTCCGTGTACATTACAAAGATGACAGCTCCTTCGTATCTCCGTCATTACTTTTCTTTTTCTCTGGCGGAGGTACAAATTAATCTTTCGCGACTCGAGAGCCTTGTAAGTGGCAGTTCTTTTCTGCAGGTCCATTGTGTTTGCAATTTCCATGGAGCCCTGAATGCGGAGAATGTGGTGTATTTGTTGATTGTCTGTCTGTTTGAGTGGAATGTTTTGATGATCGGAGGCGGTTATGGTTTTGCTTGAGCTAGTTTTTGATACCATAATTTTTGTTTCTTCGATGTTTTAATCGATGCCTCCTAGGTAAGACCGCCCATTGTACACTTATTTTGAATAATGTTTGTCCTGAATCTTTTTTGTTCATGTGGTGTACAATAAAGAATATAATAAATAAATGAATAAGGCTACGACCTTTGGAAACCTGCCTTTCCTGCCTGAGGCAGAAAGTGCATTTTTTTCAGGAGGGCAGTTTTTGTAAATCTTTTGTCCCGTTTTTTTTTTGCATTGTGTAATCAATAGTCGATTTAAGACCACATTACTAGAAGCTTGATAAGGTAAGAAACAATAATATTAATGGGTATTAGAGGACCGCCTAGTGCAGACCAGTCAATCTTTTTAACTAAAAGCATAATAATAATTTAAAAAAATATTAAATCATTTCACCAATCCATGCGTACGTATAACACCTATTTCTCCTCGATTCCTAGTTAGTAGGTAGGTAGCAACGCGCACAGCACGCGTACGATTCTCATATAGGTTGTAAAATAGAGGAGTTTACAGGCCAGTCCGACGAATACTTTAATTTATTCAGTTAACCGGCTGCAGTCTGGCTCGCGTTTAATTGTTATTGCTTGCAGACTACACCGCTTTTTGGAATTTTAATTAAATTAATATTTTTAGTTTTTTGAGTTTGTTCTATGTTGGATATCGCTGTCTGGTACTTCATGCTTGTTGAAATACGTGATTTGTATTATTTTCGGAGTCTGTGTTTCCTGATAGCTACAACTTAGGGGTATTTTAGTCAAGAGTGAATAGGTTACTTCTAGGCTAGCGTGCTCCATCGTCGACCACAACATCGCTTACCATCAGGTGAGATGGTGGTCAAACGCAAGCCTATCAATAATAAAAAAAAAGAAATTGTTTTCGCTAAATAAGTCGTTTTAAAGTCATGTCGAGATTACCTACACCAACCAAAAGAAAAAAAAAACGAAGAAAGAGAAACTAATAAAGAAATTAATAGTTATCGTAGCCAGTATAAGTGTGTGTAAAAAAACGTGTTGCGCCGACCTTAAATAAAACGGGACAAGGGCAGGAAGAAGAAGAAGAGCCAGTATAAGTGCGACATTACCTATCGCTCTATCTATAGTGGATCTTACATCAATGTGAAAATGTCTGTAATTACAACAAGTTGACACCTTTATAACTTTACATCAATGTTAAAAAGGCGAAAATTTGTTAGTTTCACGCTTAAACAGCTAAACTAATTTGAATGAAATCTTTTACACGAGTAGACCATATTCTGGAATAGTACATGAGAATATCTAAGACATATCTTCTCTTGATCATTTTCTACTTTTACGCAGGTAAAGTTGGCAGCAGAAACTAGTCCATATAATGCTTCGAATCTAGATAGTATAGGGTTAGGTTAGCTCAAAGTGCGCAATAGTGCATGGCTGACTGACATGTTACAGTCTATTCCACTGGGTTTGAGCCTATGCCACTTCAATGGAACTATGTAGTGAATTGACCGTTGAAATAACCTATGAAAATGCATTTAGCATGGAGGAAAGTCAAACGCAAAATATTTATTTCAAATAAACTACCTATGTAAAAGCACTTGTTTGTTTTTAAAGCACTTGTTTGATTTGTCTTGAAAGGCAAGAAGGAACGGGGTGGGATTTCCGCTGGAAAAAAGGCTTTTCCATCAATAAAAAAAAAATAAAGGGTTTTGACAGACAGACAGACAGACAGACAGACGGACGGACAACAAAGTGATCCTATAAGGATTTCGTTTTTTCCTTTTGAGGTACGGAACCCCAAAAACAAAGATAAAACACTTTCCAAAACGTAGATGGGTGCGTTTAGAGCTTTCTAAACGCACCCATCTACGTTTTGGAAAGTGTACGGAGTAGATACATATTTGTTCCCTTAGACGCTTGTCTAAGGGAACAAATATGTATCTACTCCGTATATCGGCAAATCCAAGGTCAGAAGCCCATCTTCTCCCGCTCAATAAATTTGACGCTTAAATCAATTCGCAGATCTTAATTCAGCACTTCACAAGTTGAAACCCACTGATACAAATGAATAATCATGACCAAACATTTTCCAAACTCACCCATAAAAATACCATTCACGAAAAGTACCTAATAATCAGAAAGAAGAAACACTAATCTAACCATTCCATCATACAACAAAAATCTAATAAAAAAACTAACTTCTGTAACCAGATCAAAAGTTAGATTACCATCAAAATTGCTAGCCGTAAAACTAAGGGTCAGAACTTATTACGCTGTATAATTCTCGGGCCATAAAACGGGCGGGAACTGTAACCTTATCTAATTAGTATCGACGGGCGTCGTGTCACGTGACTGGGATAGGACGCGACGTAAATCCGTGCCGCAGAATGTACGTGATATAATGATTGTGGGGCCATTAAACGTGCGGTCTTACTAATGTATAATAATGAGAAAGTGGACCGATGACTTAGCGAGGATCGCGGGGATCCGATGGATTTGAAATACATAGGACTGGTAGTTATGGCGACGTGTACCACCATAGGTACACCTATTTCCTGAAACATATAGCCACAACCCGGGAGTCCTTAAGTCGAGAGTGAATAGGTTTCGTCTAGGTAAGCGCGTTCCATCGTCGACCGCATCGTCGCTTTCCATCAGATGAGATAGCGGTCAAGCGCGAACCTATCAACAATAAAAAAAAAACATATGGCTGCAATGATGATTACGATGATAAAAGGAGAAGCTGACCGACTGTAATATCTACGCACCCTCGAGAAACTACTGGGATTAAGAGCGTGAAATTTTTGCACAAAGCTTCTGTTTAACGTAGGCGACCACTAAGAGAGGATTTTCCAAAATTTACCCCTAAAGGGGATAACACGGGAATCCTGAAGTTTGTATGAAAACCCTACTTCCACACAGGCGAAGCCACTGGCAGAAGCTATCTTATAAAACTGTACAGCTTTATTTTTATTTTTTGTAAAATGTTGAGTGAATAAGCAAGCCACCCTTGATTATATCAAAGATTTGACGAGGCAGGTATCCCCTGTTGAGAATTCCATTTTGAAAACTTGTTTATACGCATGCATAGCTTGGAGGCAGTTGATTTTATATTTATCTCACTGAAATTATTATTTGAGCTATACATATATTGTTAAAATTTAGAAATATACAGTATCTAAATTAGAGCCACTGAATGATGGGCATAGACATTCTCTTTTTTCTTCTAAAATTCTCTAACTTAAGCAATCTCTGGCCAAGTTTACCAATTACTACATAAACCCAAAATGAAAAAAAAAAAAAATACATAAAAATTAAACTTCACTTCGAGGATTATAAACCGAACCAATTCTCTCTGATGCAAAAAAACTGATAATCTTAATATTATACATATTTTTTCTAAAACGAGCGAGCAACATACACGAACCGGTCTGCAATGAAAATATAAAACATTAATTAGTTCCGTATAAGCTCACGTATAAAAGTTGTTTAACTCCTTTAGTCTTTCCAAACCAGAGGAAATTAGTACTATAAGAGGTGGAACCAGGCTAGCCAAGCAAGTTGCTAAAGGTGCACTTACACGAGCAACTGTATTGGCAATTAATGCTCAGCAACAGTTACAACCGAAAAGGGTACCAATGACTAAATCAGTTGTCATAATATCAGCATAAGATGTGGAAAATGTTGGAAAAAAAGCTTTTGTAGCAATAGTGCAAGAATGATGAATGGACTCTGTCAAAGAGATAATTGTAGGAAAGTAGGTATGGAAGAAAGATCAAATAAATTTAAATACTGACAAAATATATTTATACGGTACTGAACCACTGTCACTGATGTGCAATGGTCCATTGTCCCCAGCTCGGGCCCATTTCCTACCAATTCTTATGAAAGACACCTAATTTGCCAACCTTTGCCAATTTGATGCCAACCCTAAGTAAAAGTCCAAAACTTTTGAAAAGTCAAACACCAAGGGCAGAACTCTAAATTGAATATTTTTATAGTTTTTAGTATGTCTCAAACCATACTGAAATATCAAATTTTAACAGGTTTTCAGGCTAACGTGGAGTAAAAGTAGAAATCGAAGGTAGTCTGTGCGCCATAGGCCTAGATAGAAGAATGCACATGCATACTTTAAACTAATAGTTCTTTCAAGCCTATCTACACATGATATGTCCCCAACTCAAACTTAAATGACATAGGCAAAAGGCCTTTAAATAGTTCTATCATAGTTAACATGTTCTTTCTTCAATTCAAAAGCAATCAATTGTTTTTGCTGAGTTTGCTCTCATGCTCCACATGTGTTTATTGACTTGCTTCACATTGTCTAATACGGTATTGTCAAGCAACAATTAATAGAAGTTGGTATCGCTGTAAATAGCTTTTTGTCGTCCAAAATTGCCCCGAGTTGAGCAATCCAAGTTGCCCGTGTAAGTGCTCCGTAACTCCTACTTATTTCAAACTCGATATTTGCTTTTGTAGGTCGATATTTATTTAAGCTGTTGAAGCTGTGGGTGAAACGGGGGTAATTGAGCTAGTGTATTTTTAGTGCCATCGTATTTTGATGTGAAAAAACCATTATGGCTCGTAGAAGAGTCTTAGTACAGTGTAGTTGAAAATATTAGTTGCAATTTTTTATGTGTGCTGTAGATCCGTGTTATTGCTGTCAATAGATTGCTATTATAGAAGGCAAAGTGACGGCATTCTAGCTATATAAAAGAAGAAACTGACTGCCTCACATATCAACGCACTGACGAAACTACTTGAACTCGGAGCGTGACATTTTGCACATGGTTTTTTTTATGACGAAGTGCAGAACAAAAAGAGGATTTTCCAAACTTTATTCCATAAGGGGTAGAAACGAAAGTACAAAGTTAGTAAGGAGAAACCTATTTTCACGCGAGCGAAACCTCTGGTAGAAGCTAGTTGATTATAAATCAAAAGCACAACACGTGCCAAATTATTTTCAGCACACAAACCACAAACGCTCCCTAAAAAGACCACATGCACGAACACATTGTAAGACCCTTTTAAAGCATAATGAATACTTAATCATTAGAGAGCAAAATACCATCAAATTCAGCGTTATGTGACCGAAAAACAGGTAAAAACCATAGGCGGTCGTCGCGGCGTACCAACGCTCATTAGTACGGTCTGAACCTCAGAGAACCCTAACAAAACCGAAACAATTTTGCAAATTTGTCATCGCCACGGGATTACAAAGCACTGCTCCATTTTCGTCGGACCTTTAGTAATTAACCCAAACACTTTGTCATAGAAATTTATTCGGGGGCCAATTACCATCGTTTGTTGTGGTATAGGTCCATTTTTCCCCGCTCCACTATTTAGGTTTTGTTTCTGTTAAAGGTGATTTTTTTTTCTATTTTGTTTTTTGGTCGTAGTAACGATGTGGTCGCGGCGGACTAAAAAGGAGACGGCGAGACTACTTAGATGTCTTCTTTAGAAAATGGCAAAAAGTGGCTTAGAATCGGTAGCAATGGAAGAAGGCCTTTGCCCAGCAGTGGGACAGTATAGGCCAGATATAAAAAAAAATATATTTTATTTGTCAGTTTAGAAGACTTGAGATTAAATAACACTGAAATAATGAGTAACTTACGGCTGTGCCAAATAAGTCCAGTTTAACAAAAATACCAGACAACTACATGGTAGTCAGTGGTAGTTGCTTGACACTAGATCGGCGCTATTATAATAATTATAACTATCTTTTAGCTGTTTGTCATAGTGAAGTTACGTTATTTCTCTAACAGGCAGTTTCATGGGCTAGAAAAACTATTCCTCTAAATGATTTTAATGTTTTGGGAGAATAATTTCCGTATCATCTTAATAATTGTTCATAATTCCAACCCGGAATTCTCAGAAAACTGAAACATGATATAACATCTTAAACGGGTTATTATTACACAAATTAGGTGAAACAACGAACAGTATAACTCTTTGTTTTCCTTCAAGATATTAATATGATTCATAAAGTCGAAAGTTTCAAAGTGAAAATAAATTATATGAATGAGAACAAAATACCTTGCATTTAAACTTCTCAAGTAATAATTAATAACGGTATTTCAAGTATTTCCAAGTAATTAATAAAATTTAGAAAGTTTGAGAGTTTTAATAAGCTCCTGATATGAAAATATGGACCTTGAGATTTGAGAATGGAGTTTTGCCTTTGGATGTGGAGCCATAAGAACAAGTTAGTGGACATGTATTGGAACCTTAAACGACAAAAAAATAACTATCTCGTCGGTATTGTGATATCGAAAGAAGATCGCATGAGTTGTTTTTTTTATGTAACCAACAAACTGGCTTGTAAAATATAATTCGAAGGATTATGCTGTTCTAGAATAGGTTTGAAAGTTGGTAGAAAAAAAGAATGTGTGTTGTTTTTTCAGTGTTGAAGTAATTTTTGTAAGGAAAGCATGAATTCGTTCAAGTAAGTAAAAAATATAAGAGTGCGCCGCCAGAAGTGTTTAATTTCATAGAAGAATCCCTATACGAGCTTACCGACGAGCTGAGCTGCGTTACAGTATTTACATTTTCAAGCCTAAAGCCATGATTTCCGAGTGTTCCATCCTATTTTAGATTTTTTTTTGTTATTGATAGGCTCGCGTTTGACCACTATCTCACCTGATGGTAAGTGAAGATGTGGCCGAGGATTGATCACGCTTGCCTAAAATTTAAATTAATTTATTTTAGATTTTTCCAAACGCCTAGATGACACTTCCGAGTGACTTAAGGACTGGCTCGTACCTTGGCCAAAGATTAAGTATTGCCCTACAACGTGGCAATCCTGCTGCTAGTCTTTTGGACTCTCTTCCAGTTGACACTGATATAGAGGAATTTTTTAAGTGTATAAAACGTTAACCTTTCTTTGATAATGTGGTCATATTTCTGTAATAATCTTATTGTAGCATCAGGGAATGATATAAAATTTACGTCAACAAAGATAAGAAACACCCACATAAATGAAATTTAATTAATTAAATATGATTGACTACCACGTAGTCTACGCAATTAATCTATTACGTTCTTCCTGCTAAGACGTAGGTAGCCAATTTTTTGGTCAGAGGGAGGGAGGCCACACCGAACCACAGGAGCCTAGTGCGCATTGGTGAAAAAATAATGTATAAGCCAAATAAAAGGAAAAACTGACTTATTGAGATATCAATGTACTGACTAAGAAAGTGAAATTTTGCACTAGGTTTTTTTTATGATGTATATAAGCACTGAGAAAGGATTTTCCAAAATTCAAGCCCTAATGGGGGTCTAAAGTTTGTATGAAGACTTTAACGTGGTGAAGATGCTGGTACAAGCTAGTAACTCATTAACCAAACTATTTAAAACCCATAACATAATCAGCTTAACAAAGATCCCACTGATGGGACTAAAACCTCTATAGAAGAGCAAATGGGCCGTAATCTATCACGCGAGTCCAGTGCGAATTGGTTCAAATCAATTGGTTCAAAACAATTCGAAAGAATGCTAAAAACCTTGGAGCATTGAAAAGTTTGGAATTATGATGCTATTTATTATTTTAGTATTCGATATATTTTTATTTAAAATATTCATTCTATAGAAAGGAAAACACAATGTGCTTGCATTTCTCACCTCAATTTCCATCTTTTACATGAATTCGATAACGTCTGGCAACTTTCCAGAACTTGATCAAACGCAATCCACTGTTCTAAAATACGTATAGAGCCTTTGTTTAGGCAACGCCTATAAAGATAAGCAAAATGATCTTATTTCATTGGTTTGAAAATCTGTGTATTTGGCTGTTTGTTGAACCGTACATCAACAGTTACAGGATTTTTCACCAAAAATTTATTTTGCTTGTAGCGGTCTTTCCGTCCAATTATAATTTATGTGTCCTTAAGGCTAAAGTAAATTGACTCTTAGGGCAATTCACCATCATCGATTCTATCACTACTACACACTACCATCATGTATGATCACAAAAATGCACTAGTTTATCTTGTATCGTATCGTGTTGCCTTGTCCCATATTACTTGGCGTGGGCGCAATATGATATTTTCTTCATGTACGAAAATAAGTACCTTCTTTTTTTGAGGTGTAGGAAATTATCAAGTAACCTGCTCTGGGTGGAGTGGGAAGTCTGAATTTTGACTTCTAACCCGCGTTTCTTCAGTTGCCTTTTGCTAACTAGGGCCGCTATAACTCTTTCGAAAAATGTCGCAGCCCTAGCAGGCATTGGGCTTAACAAGATCCGTAACTCATGCTGACAGTTTTTTTTAAATCGCCAGTGGTACATACATACCAACAACAGTCGATCCAGGTCTGGTTCTTGTCGGATGGTGAGCCCATTTCTCTCCATCCATAACTCCTTACTAACCGTGGCTGGAAAACTCCCTGTGGCTTACGTATATACTTGTATTTGGACTTAGATTAGAACATCGAAAACTTTAATCCCGGTATAATTTCTCAACTTTCACGTAAGCTAAGCCGAAGCCAAAGGTAGTGAACATTATAAACGATAGATTAACTTAATAGAATAGTTTAGAAAGATCCGTCTTATTAAGTACCAACATTTATATGAAAACGTCTTTAAACTTTCAATTAAGTGAATCCCGAACATTTTTCTGTTAATTTATCGTTGCCAAAGTATTGAAAGGTCTACATTTTCATTTCAAATTCATTCGAGTCAGTGTAATAAATTATCAATTAGGGGTACCGATAAATCTCTGGGGGGCCCATTCAGCAATTGTACGTACTTTAACCTCCGATTTAATGGCCATCGACTTAATAACTCCAACTTTTTACAGAGCAAAGAACACTTTAACATGAATCCATATTCATGAGGGTTCCGATGCCTTGGAATTCTCGCCCAACACTGCGTTTTATTCAATTAATTCCCGATCGGCGTAGATCTTAACCGAACCACTCAACGCTCCCTTTAAAAGGATCTTTAGACTATGAATATTCTACAAAGTACTTGAGCTAACAAGTCTTAGGAAAAGAATTGTTGGATTCAAAAGTATAACCTCAAGATCGCATTAAGAATGGGCGCCGAGCACAGCGATACATTAGAATATGGAAATGACGTCGTTACCGTAAATTTATCTCAAGGAGTTTTTAATATTACATTATTTTTATTTACGTGAGTTACTCAATACATTAGGGATCGATTTTCTAAGTATAGCTATAATATTTCAGTAAGCGAAGCGAAAAAGCGATATTAAAATATTCTAATCGTAGAGCGATCTCCGGCTACCGTAGGCTCGGGTTTGCGGACCGAGTCTAAGTCATCGACGACGCGTAGTGCTGCACGCACGCCTCAAAGAGTTGTCAGCAAACCGTAGGGGCCAACAGGGTCGATACCTGCTAGGGCCAAGACTATAAGGGTGAGTTGCACCATTTAACTATAACGATAACAAAGCCGTTAACAGTTGTCAAATCGTCGAATTGACCAATAGGCGGCCGTTTTACGGCTGGTTATGGTTTTTACAGTTAAATGGTGCAACTCACCCTAAGTATGAAAGGATACTCATGGTTCTAGAACGCAAAAGACAACTGAAAGAACATAGGTGTGGTTCTAGCCAGTAAAAGTCTGACACGCCCTCTTGCCCCACTTTGAAGCGAAAATAGGCATTAGATGATTTCAAAGAAAAAAAAAACTTATCTCAAGGAGGTTTTAATCTTCATCATCATCATTTCAGCCGAAGGACGGCCACTGTTGGAAATAGGTAGGCTTACCCCAAGTGTCGCCACAACAAACTGTCCTGTGCGTCTCGTATCCGTCCGCATTCCCGCGATTCTCACGAAGAGTTTATAATACAACATTATTTTTATTTACGTAAGTTACTCAATACACCAGGGATCTATTTCTAAGTACAGCTAAAATATTTTACTAACAATGGAAGCGATATTAAAATATTTCAGTTGATAAATTTTAAGTAGTACCTATTAGAGTCGAGGTGAAACCATTTCAACTAGGTACTTGTACACGTGAGAGCATGATATTGGGTTTCACAAAGTGTATTTTGTATTTCGTACTTTACTTTTGGCGACGCTATTTCCACATTAATTTGTATAAAACTAGCGAGCAGGTCTGAACTCGCATGGATGAAAATTAAATACTCGTAATATAAGTCACCGGAAAATTACACTCCGTATGATTGTAATTAATATGAAAATATCGTGTTGTATACGATAAATCACATCCTAATTAATTAGTTCAAAACAAAACTGTATCTTATTTAGAAAATATAGTTTACAATTTACCGCGATGTATTATACGGCTTTTGCTATTTTCCGATGACATATGCACTAACCTTCTTCATCTATGTTTCATTCTATTAATGAAAACTGCATCAAATTTTTCCCATTTTCTGTACGTGTGTTTATCACCTCATTCGTTCTAAACGAGAGCGAGTCACTAGATGGTTTAAAATACAATTTAACCCGATAGGTGGAGTTGCAATCGAGTTTTCAATTTATTTATTTTTGACGAAAAGTCAGCTCTTGGGTAGGACAACAAAATATACCGATATAGGACCCCTAGTAAATAAATAATATTTGAGATAGTATCATTAGAATATAACATCGCTAAAATGTCTTAAACATGCCCCGATCTCTACGTAATTCAATGATTTACGTGTGTCACTCAAAATGGGATTTTATCGAGATAATGGTAATCATAGTACATATTGTAAAAGCTTTAAAATTGCAAAAAAAACCTACTTCAAAATAAACGCCTAGTCAACAGCCTCAACAGAAACACGATATGTGTCACAAACTTACAACCGTGAACGTGCACTTACAAAGTACGAACAATCGGAGGAGACCATGTTGTAGGTAATAAAATATATAATTTGCATAATTTATGGTGTTTTCCCGGTGTGGCTGTCATGATACTAACATGAATGTTTGGGGGGCGAGCAGATGCGAACTATCGTCGTGTTTCAGCGCAGTTTGCAGACCACAGGGAGAGTCTATTACAATTTATGGTTGGCACCTAATGTCAATCTCGGTGTTTATTTGAAAAAAATGAGCTATAAAAACAAATAAAATTTTCTTGCAAAAATATAAAGATGCGATCGACTTCAGAATAAAAAAAAATCTTTTAGGGAATTTTCATACAGGGTTTTTACCGAAGCAATCAAATTAGTGTGACAACTACGTACGACAAATCGCTCAATTGAAAAAAAACTGCACGTTTAGCACAGTAGTTGAGCGAATCGCTGCTGCGCTACGTGTCGCGAGTTCGAGTCCTGCAAGGAACAAATATTAATTTGTATGACCTTAAGATATGACTGTGTTCCGAGTCTGAGTGTCCTCAGTATGTGAATTTATGTTAGATTTTCCCACGATAGAAGATTTAAAAAACGCCTAAAACTGAAATGGTTTGGCATCACTAGCAAAAAATTGGATTGTGTGGAAAACCTCATTCCCCGCAATGGGAAACTAGTAGTATTAGTAGGGCTATTTTTAATAAAAAAAAATATACTAAAAAAATATTGAAAGAATTTGCGCCGATATTAAATCAAAATGTTTATTTTACCCTTTATTTGCCTGCTACTTTCTTTTCACACGGCCATCTAAATAAACATCAAGATTCTACTAAGATAAGATTCTATACACCAATCCGCACTGGGCCAGCGTGGTCGATTACGGCCCATTCTCTCTCTTAGAGAGGAGGGCTGAGTCCCAACAGTGGGAACATTATAAAGCCGACTATGCTATGCTATGCTATTCCACTAAGCATATAAAACCATCTTCAATATATTACCAGTAGGTACAGTCACTTACAATTCTAATAAACGCTCATTCCATAGCCCAAATAACCATAATGTGGAGACTATCTCACAAAATGCACACGATCCGTTTAATTTCAGTTGCGAGTGTAAACGCGAATCCGACTGTACCCGTAATAAACAAGTGATTAGCTTTTATTTATTGTCGTCGACTGTACTGGGTGTTAATGACTTGGAGTATTAGTATTGCGTTCTTGTTTTGTAGGATATTTTATTATACAAGGTGTCGTTTTGAAGCTGCAAAATTTTTCAGGATTTAATTATGTTAGTGATTCTCGACCCAAATCAATAATAAAATAAGTAGGTATTTTTTTTTTTTTTTATAACCGCGCTTTTTTTCACACACACAAACACGGAACAATAAAGGGCGTTTTCACACACACTAACTCGCAACGATAGTTTCATAAATAATGTATCATCCAATCATCATCCCGCACGCCACACCCTAGCCACGCCCCCGCGGCCATCGATCAATCGATTTAGTTTAGTGTAATTAAAAAATTAAATAACAAGTATTATTGATTATTGACCAGGTATCGTTTTTTTATATGATTATTTATGAGTTTTATTACAACCTCCTGAAATATTGTGCAGTTTTAAAACTGCACCTTGTATTTATACGATGAATACTAAGATGGTTGGTTTCATCGGCGTAAGGTATTGGGGTCTAATCATGATGTGTTAAAATGTCAAGCATGCGAGCGAGTAAGAGGGATGAAGCTACACACTTTATCTCACTATACCTTTTTTGCCCTATGATGAGTTCCCTGACAGTTCATTTTTTTCCGTGGCACGCATACTACTTTAGACTACTAAAAAATAAACTGGCAAAAAAAATAAAAATGAAATGATAAAAAAAATATTGTCTTTCGTAAATTAATAAGTAAATTATTGTGATTATAATTAACTGTTAATAAATTAAGTAAATAAAATAAAAAAGTATGGAACTTAAAAATGTGTAATGCGTTAAACGGAACTTCTGCCGATAGAGATTGACACTACTCGACGACACACTAATCGACAAAATCGGAGCGGCCATCTTGTAATCGCATGTAACGGCCGAAAATTGGAAAAAAGTAATAGAAAAAACTCAAAAAACTATAACAGAGGACTGGAATAAATATATCCGGATCGACCGAACTAAGGCCAATAATTAATCATCGCGGTTAGTTGGAAAAGATTCCGATTCCGATATGGATACGAGTTCAAATCAAGAGTCAAGTTCTGACAGTGAATAATAAATAAATTATTATTTTAAACAGACTGCATTTTATTTACCACTAGCCGTCCCCCGCGGTTCCGCCCGCATTATTTCAGGTTTTTAGTTTTTGTCAGGTTTTTTGGTTTAATGTAAAATTTCTTTAAAATCCGTATAGAGTAAGATCCCAGGACCGCCAGACATCATGTATTTTCTGACGAACGAAATGTGGACGATTGAGTACTGTTAGTATGTACTAAGAACGCATGCCTACCTGCTAGCTTGCTTAGACGGCCAATTTTCAGGTATCAGGCAATCAAGGTACATAAAATTATTACTTACCTCACGTAAATTCTCAAAGCTGATTTTTACGTATTTTGTAGGCAATATCTTTAAAATCAAGTCGCCAATACTCCCAGACACATTCCGTCGGCCATATTGCTTAACAGACGCTTCAATGATCAAGCATGAGAATTTACGTGAAGTTGTGTCATTTTTTTGGGAACTTTAAAGCGTCTTTTAAGCAATACGGCCGACGGAATGTGTCTGGGAGTATTGGTGACTTGATTTTAAAGATATTGCCTACAACAGACGTAAAAATCAGCCTTGAGAAAATACGTGAAGTTACATCATTTTTTTGGGAGCTTTAAAGCGTCTGTTAAACAATACGGCCGACGAAATGTGTCTGGGAGTATTGGCAACTTGATTTTAAAGATATTGCCTACAAAATACGTAAAAAGCAGCTTTGAGAATTTACGTGAGGTAAGTAATAATTTTATGTACCTTGATTACCTGATACCTGAAAATTGGCCGTCTAAGCAAGCTAGCAGGTAGGCATGCGTTCTTAGTATATACTAATAGTACTCAATCGTCCACATTTCGTTCGTCAGAAAATACGTGACGTCTGGCAGCCTTAGGATCTTGGACTAGTAGACTAGTTCTTGCGTGAAAAAGTAACAAACATCCACACACACATACAAACTTTCACATTTATCATCTATAAATCTAAAATCGGTAATCCGATTCCATTTTCTTTGCCAACTGATTCGTTATTGTAAAAAAATCGATTAAATTTCGTTAGGTCACATCACTATAATTGTCAGACAAGAACTGTCAGGGAACTCATCATAGGACAAAAAAGGTATAAGAGAGTCTTTTTCCACTCACCTATTGTCAACGTCGAGCATGTGATGGTTTAAAAGCCAGTTGTTTCATCTAACGCAATCCAACGCGATGTTTGATGAAGAGGCAACGCGCTGTTTGATGAAGAGGCAACGCGCTGTTTGACAAAGAGGCAACGCGATGTTTGATGAAGAGGCAACGCGAAAAAAGAGAGATAACGCCGGAAAATTCTCTTGGTATTTGGTAATTCCTTGATTTACTTGAATATGTCACAAAACTTATTCCAGGAAAAATGTATTTTTTTTATCCTTAAAAGTTTTTGAGAATAATTCCGTCAATTAGAATCTCGATTAAATGTTTGTACATTTAAGGCTCCTATAGATATACTTTTTTATATTTTTATATGTAATGACGAGCACGTTCACGTAAAATAGCAGATTTTCAGAGGTCTTTACTGGATTAGTTTTACACAAATTTATATTTTGATTTCTACAGAATATTAATATCTGGGGAACGATATGTTGGGGAATGACATGAGCGATGAGGTCGCTAAGCGACAAAGCTCTTTAATCAAATAAAAAACAAATGTAATAACATATTCATGTAAGAGAGCGGTTGTATGAAAATGTACGTCGGGTTGGCTGCTCCTAAGAGCTTGTGATATGGTCTTTGTTCTTACAAAACGACGAGTCCTACAGAGCTGTGTACTTAAAAATCTGTTTACTCTTAAATAATAAAAAAGCCTGCGTAAAGCTGCAAAGGGCGTGCATGATAAATTTTCATTAGCTCCCGCGTAGACACGGCTGACCTTGAAAAAACTTTAATGAAAAAAAGTCCTGTTCTGGCTTCGTAACAATAACTATTATTTTTCATTAAACCGTGACACGCATTGTATTCTTTATAAAAGGCCTTTCTTTGCTCGTGTACTAATATAATTTATTTAGTACGTAATCAGTTTGATTGCTTATTTTCTACGTCTTAGGGCAATTATGTGTGTACTGGAATGGGAGAGGGCAAATCAAAGAATCTAAGCCAAAGATTTTATTATTAACCAGCACCACGTTTGAGAGTCATTACGGATTTTTTTATTATTACTATTGATAGGCTCGCACTTGGCCACTAGATGTCACCTGCGGCCGTATTATGACGTCTTAAAACCGTCATGTTTTCTGTGTGAGAAAAGGATGGTGCTATTCGTCCTGTATAGCTCCGTCTCTTTTTCACACCGAAAACATGATGGTTTTAAGAGGTCATAATACGGCCCCTGGGCCACAAGTCTGCTATTACAATAGTGTCAGAATGGTCTATCATTGATTTCATAATTGTTGATTTTGACAAGTTTTGGTAATCTACTAATATAATGGCGTCATTATGACTTTCCAATGTTCAACCACAGACACTCCATTGAAAGAAATGGCATAAAATGGTAATCTCGTACATAATGACAAATGAATATCTGACATATGCGGTAATCTGCAAAAATTTTGACAGTTCCTTTGATCAGTGTCCTACCATTACGACGTCATTGCGAAGTTAGTGCTTTTAATAAGCTCGGTATTGTCATTCCACCACAATTCTATTACAAGACCATTGACCGATCAATGATCGATCATTATGAATTAGCAGATTACAAACTTTTAGCAAAATGACAATGGGATCGTGTTGGAGTGACGAATTTATAAAAATAGCAGACTTGGGCTCCTGATAGAAAGTCACGATGTAGTCGACGATGGAGCAAGTAAAGGATCGTAAGAGCTTTAAATTTACAAAAGTGTGTTCGAAATAGGATTTGGTACATATAGAATCCTACTGGTCTGATGCTGCGCAAGATCTTCGAAAAAACTCGAGCACGTCAGATTAAGATAAGGTTAGTTAAGTACATGCAGAAAAGTGTATATTTCAATAATCTGACAATTTCAGTGTGGCATAAGCAAATGGGCGAGTCATAAAGTTAGGTTGTAAAGTTCCTGTTAATATTTCGTTGATAAGTGCATTTTTTTTTACCAGAGTTGCTATGATAATTTTGTCAGGAACTTTGAAAATTTTACACTTATCGATGGTTTTAGCTAAATCGCCCCATGAAAACCGTCAGATTATAGATGTTTCGTAATCTTTCAAAAAAAAAACTCTACTCTACTTTTTTGAAAATTTTTACACGTTCTCCCCTCCTCTAAAATGGAAACTTGTAGTAGACTTTTTTCGTTTTAGAACCTAGTCTTCACAATCCAATAGGTCCCCATGACGCTTTAGTAACTGCAAATTTAGCATCTGTGCCTTTACTGGTATCTATGATTGTGCATCATTGGTGTAATTGATGCAAGGCGTTCCGATAAGAAAATAAATAAATAAATATTCATCCTGGACCTCAAAAAGTCCAAGAAACCCAGAATTAGAAAAAAAGCTATGCTTTTACGCCTATCATTATTAAAAGATATTTATAATAAACTAGCATTTGCCCGCGGCTTTTCTCGCAAACAAATTATCACTCAAGAAAAGCAAGCACTCAAAGCAGCTTTCTATCGATGAAAAAATTTTCGCAATCGTACTAGTACTTTCAGATTCAGAATGTCCCTGTTCCCGAAATGACCCTTTCTCAAAATGTCCTTTTCCTACGACAGCAAGACGTTTAAACAGGGAATATGAGTACTAAAAACAAAAAAAAAAAAAAAAACGTTTGCCCTTTGTAATATTAGTTCAGACTTACTGCCTCCCACCTTAGAATATCCATCAACGCAAGATCTTTAATCATCCCCGTCCAGTTTTCCCTTTCATTCAAGAGCAGTGCCAAGCAATTTATTAAATACCTTGGCTTATGGACCTGCAGTGACCAAGTGGCTATCATGTCCCTCTAATAGAGACTGGTGCAGGCAGGGTGGTTGAGTTGTAAATTAATTTATTGTGCTCTGGTGGTTAATACTCAGGGAAAAAGGTGGTGGGGGCATGGAGTATTGTTTTAAGATTGGTTATTTTTATATCCCGCCCTAGGGCGGACCCTGAGCTTGAAATAGAGATAAATAAAGATTGAGATAGATAGAGATAAATAGAGATAGATAAATAAGATAAGGTACAGAAGTCAATCTACATACAAAGCGCGCTCGAGCAACGCACACATAGACACTGCTCACAGACATGATAACTCGGTTCAATACAGCTCACTGCGAGCACCTATGCATCCGCTTGAGACACGCATCTGTGAACTTTTTTGAAAAATAAATAAATATAAAAATCGGTGAAGCCGTTTTTTAATTTTAGCAAGACTAACGAATAGCAATTGATTTTTATATATAAGAAGAATGTAAATATATGTATTATATATATATATTACGAACATTTAGGTATCATGTATATATAGGCATTAAATATATATATGTGATACCTAAATGTCTAACGAAACTCTTGATTTTGAATCGAGATTTTGAAGATCGCTACCCAACTATTATCTAATAGGGTCACGTCTAAACAGTGATTCGTGTATCTGTATATCCAGGGTTGGCACTCAAAATGAATTTATGGGACAAAAGGTTATCTCCAAGGCCTCGTACAAATACGAGGTAAGTTTTGAAAGAATCCACAAGGGGACGAAAAAAAATTACAATTTAACAACTTTACTCTCCTCATTTCTGTTTTGATAGCGGTTTTTTTTTTTGAGAATAACGTCTCTTTGTTTCAAAGTCTTGAATAAGAAGACGCCACTAAAGCGATTTTGCAGTTTTGTAGATAAATAAGTAATAATGATAATATATTTTTCTAAAATTTATGCTGACGACTCGACAACAGTTTGCTTAATATAAAAATAAATAAATTTAGGAAAATAATTTATTTTCCTAATTCCTACAGCGTCCGTAAATTTTCACGTGACAAAATCAGAAACTCTAAATTGGTAGCTTCAAATTCCGTTATATTTCACTTATTAGCAGATTTCAGATTTATACTAATGACACCTAATGATATGATACAACGTACATGTGACATACTACATACAGCCATACACAAAATCTTTACTTCTTTTAAAACCTATATTTTTGTGTCAACTTATACTTCCAAATACAGCAATCATCAATACTCTCGCCAATGATTGAGTCGCATAGCACGCTAAATTTATCAATAATATCGTATAGCCAACTCGACCGAGAGACTACTACGAGCAAACTTTTAATTGGAACAAAATCCCTGTACCAAAGGCGTTTTAATTAGGAAAATTTCCTATGAACAAGCGGACGATATAATTTCTATGCAAATCGAGCATTTAACTTCGCATAACACAGTGCTGGGAACCGTTACTTCAGAAGGAAGATACCGCAGTGTATTTTTGAATTAATAAAGAGCTAATTGATCAAGTTCTCTTGATGGATTATTAATAACTTTGTTTGTTTGGATATGGTTGTGGAGTGTTATGGAAAACGTGTTATGAAACATCTATTCCCGCGCTAAGTCTGCTAGGCCGCTCAGAAAGTTTTGCGAAAAAAATTATAATAATAATAATAATAAGCCTGGACCCTGTTCCCGATGCCGGTGGGCTACTATTTTTTATATTTTTAAATGTTTTTTTTTATGTTAATTTTTGAAGAAATATTTAAAAATATGATAAATATGTATATAATAATAAATGAATGGAATAATAATAATAATAATGTTTTTGTTTCATTCACGAATTTTTAATCCTTTATATATTCATTTCTGGACCCATTTTTTCATATTTTTACTGCAATAGTAACAAAAAATTGATTACATAATAAAAACTTACCGAAACCAATAAATCAAAACTGAAAACCATCAAGAAGAAAAAATGCTTACCTACCGGACAGATGACACATGTCATCATCGAGAAAACATAATATGAAATGGAATTCGGAATGAAAACACTATGTTGACGAGATCAGCAACACGACGCGCACGCCATCCACCCACGGGCTCGTTGCTCAGCTCCGCCTCGCCGCCGCCGGACCCCGGATCACCAGTGTCACCGGTGGCTGCAGTTGCGTCGAGCTCGAGCGACGAGTATTTCTCTCCGCCGACGTCGCCAACACCTGTACGTCGGCCGGGGAGAGGCCGACCACCGAACGGCTTAGGACCTAGGGGCCAACCGGCCCTGAGCCGGGTCCCCGCTGCCGGTGGTTGTGTGCAGCGCATGAAATGGACTCAATCTATCAATGAGAACGTCATGCGCGCATATTACAGGGCTACAGAGGGGGGAACTAACCTCACTGCGTACCGTGTTAGGATGCTATCTCTTTTTCAGGAACTAGAACCATCCGTCAACGTCACGACCCAACGTTTGTCGGATCAGGTGCGGGTTATCCAACGGAATCACAGATTGGACGACGCCGCACTTGATAGGCTGCGCTCAGAGGTACTGAGCAACCGTATCATCTCGACTCCAATACAGACACAGACTGCGGCACCACGGGCTACGGATACAATCATGCTGCGGCCCAATTATGGTGATGATGAAGCAGATGATAGGGTTGTCACAGTAAGTAGCCAGTGCAACGATCAACTGAGGAGCGCGCTGGAGGATGCACTCCGCGAGTACAGATCGACTCCAATCGCTCTTAGACCTCGTCTACCCCGGTTACCTATGCACAAAAAAAATAGGGCGCTAGTGTGTGCTCTGGACTCGCTGCTTGAGAATGTGTTCGAGAGCAGCGTAAACCTCGTTGATACGCACTCGATCCTCTATTGCGGGGCTATTGCGGCATGTCGTTTAGCTAACGTTAAACTACCAAGTTGTGACGGAGCTACTCGACCAAAGCCTGCCGTCCCAGCCTGGCAATGTAGGATTGAGAGGCGTATCGATGGGGCCAGAGCACTCATTGGTAAACTATACTGCTTCAGGGAGGGCAATACACGACCACGTGTGATGCGCTACGTGAGGCGAGCGTTCTCGGGGACTGGAGTTAGCCCTCGGGAATACTTAGCTCACGTCACGGAGCGCATCGACTTCCTGAAGCAGAAAGTTTGTGCATGGGCTAACCGTATTCGACGGTATAAGCGACGAGTGGACCGGTACTCGCAGAATCGCATGTTCCAGAGCGATGAGAGATGGGTATACAGAGAGTGGGAGCGACCTGAACAAAGTGTGACTGACGTGCTCCGCCCGGATGTTGCCGCCACGAATGAATTCTGGCGCAGCATTTGGTCGGTGCCCGTCTGTCACACTGAGGGTGGCTGGATGCGTGATATCGAGCGCGTGTGCGAAGCTATACCAGAAATGGAAAAAGTATTCATCAGCCCAATAGATGTAGCCAGAGCAGTCCGTCCGTTACCGAATTGGAAGTCTCCAGGACCGGACGGACTTCAAAACTTCTGGTTAAAATGGTATAGTAGCTCACACGCGCTCTTAGCATCTCAATTCCAGTCATCTTTAGAGTCTGGGTCGCTACCTCAGTTTCTAACAACTGGCGTTACCCATCTGCTCCATAAAACAGGTAGTACTGCGGAACCCAAGAATTATAGACCGATAACATGCTTGTCTACGGTCTATAAACTTCTTACATCCATTCTGAGAACTAAAATTAACAACCACATTGAAAATAACTCAATTATGTCTGCCTCTCAGAATGGGTGTAGGAACGGGTCACGCGGTACTAAGGAGCTACTCCTCATTGACATGGCCATAAGTCAACAGGTTCGTCGATCCCGCAAGGATTTGTCGACATGCTGGATAGATTATAAAAAGGCCTATGATTCTGTTCCACATACATGGCTCATGAGGGTGTTGGAGTTGTATAAAATAGATGCAACTCTACGCACCTTCCTTGAGTCATGTATGGGGGAATGGAACACAGTCCTTCGCTATCCAGGGTGTCGATCGATCCGGGGGGACGATGAGCCTATATGGATTAAACGGGGAATATTCCAGGGCGACAGTCTGAGTCCACTTTGGTTCTGTTTAGCCCTGAATCCTCTAAGCACATTGCTGGAGGATTCAGGCTTAGGCTATCGGTTAAGAAGAGGAGGTCAGGTTCTATCTCACCTTCTTTACATGGATGATCTGAAACTCATTGCCCCCAACAAGTTGCAACTGATGGAACTACTGAAGGTAACGGAAACTTTCAGTAGTGCCATCAGGATGGAATTTGGTGTGGATAAATGTGCAGTCATGCATGTAAAGCGAGGGGAGATTATGGAATCTGACGGGATTCAACTCTCGGATTCCATACACCTTAGATCACTCTCCTCGACCGAAACCTACAAGTATTTGGGTATGTCGGAAGCGTTGGGCATTAACGTTACTGACATGAAGCAATCGTTGAGGGAGCGCTTCTTTAGCCGCCTGAAGAAGGTATTAAACAGCCTTCTGTCAGGTGGTAATAAGGTGCGCGCCTTCAACGGTTGGGTCATGCCGGTCTTAATGTACTCTTTCGGCATACTCAAATGGACTCAGACCGAGCTAGACGCTCTGGATAGGCGGGTCCGTACACTGCTGACCGCAAATCGGATGCATCACCCACGATCGTCGGTTATGAGACTGTACATCCCGCGGAAGTGTGGAGGTCGAGGTTTTCTAAACGCGAAGACTCTACACAACCGCGAGGTGTGCAGCCTCAGAGAATACTTTCAAAAAACCGATGTGGGTATGCACCGAGATGTGGTCGCAGTGGACAAAGGACTCACCCCGTTGTCCATGGCTAAAGAGAACTGGCGCAAACCTGTGGTACTTACAACTGATGACCGTAGGGAAGTATGGAAAAACAAGGAGCTACACGGGCGCTTTTATCGGGCTCTTCATGAGCCTGATGTAGATTTTGGAGCGTCCGTCGCCTGGCTACGTTTCAGCAACCTCTTCGGGGAAACTGAAGGTTTTATCTGTGCAATTATGGACGAAGTCATCTTGACGAATAACTACCGGAGATATATAATGAAGGATGGGACGGTGGACGTGTGTCGGGCATGCCATCGACCTGGAGAGTCCATTAGACACATTATCTCTGGTTGTTCTCGTCTGGCTAACGGCGAGTACTTGCACAGACACAACCAAGTGGCCAGGATTATTCACCAGCAACTTGCTTTGAAATACAAACTTATGGAATCAGAGGTACCGTATTACAGGTATGTGCCCGACCCAGTTCTCGAAAATGACCATGTCACGTTGTACTGGGATCGGTCTATCATTACTGATCGGACTATTATAGCCAATAAGCCGGATATAGTAGTGATAGACCGATTAGCGCGCCGCGCAATGATAGTCGATGTCACCATCCCACATGACGAGAATCTCGTGAAAGCTGAGAAAGAGAAAAAAATCAAATATCTCGACTTAGCACACGAGGTTGTCGACTTGTGGAATGTGGACTCGGCTGTCATTGTGCCGATTGTCGTGAGCGTCAATGGCCTTATAGCCAAAAGCTTCGACGACCATCTGTCGAAGCTGGCGTTGCGCGGATGGATCAAGGGCCTGATACAGAAGGCAGTACTCCTCGATACGGCTCGTATTGTGAGGAGGTTCCTGTCTCTGGAGCCCTAACCACCGGTAGCTTGGACCCTGCTCCCGACACCGGCGGACAACTATTTTTTATATTTTTAAATGTTTTTTTTTTTTTTTTTTTAATTATTTTTAAGAATGAAATATTTAAAAATGTAAATTATATGTTATAATGGAAAATAAAGGAGATAATAATAATAATATTCCACAACTAACACACAACGCCGTCTAGTCCCAAGCTAAGCAGAGCTTGTGTTATGGGTACTAGACAACTGATAAACATACTTATATATTTCTAAATACATACATATTATAGATAAATTACACCCAGACACAGAACAAATGATTATGCTCATCACACAAACATTTGTCCTGGGTGGGAATCGAACCCACGACCTCCGGCATAGCAGTCAGGGTCACTAACCACTAGACCAACAGGCCAGTCAGAATTGAAAGTTGATTGATGTGAATTTTTGATTCATGGACATGCTGGTTTCCTCACGACGTTTTCTTCTCCGTTTCGAGAGCAGGGGTGGCAAAAATAAATACACAAAGTATTACGGCTATTTTGCCACGACTTATAACTCGTGAGTCGGTGCCGTTACCTCTAGGTTACCATTGCTCTTGACTCAGCAATAAAATACTTACAATGATCCAATAAACTAAGGGCGCCTTCGAATTAAAGGCAAAGTGCCGCGCGATGGCAGCGCGGCTGCTGCCAGCAGCACTGCCACCGCGCTGCTTTGTTATTCCATGTAAATAATGAAAAACTCGCGACTGCTGCGCTACTCTCGCACTGCAGTCGTATTACATGCTACTTTGTTATGTACATGGAATAAAAAAGCAGCGTGGCGACAGTGTTGCAGCCACACTGCCGTCGCGCTGCATTTTTCGGCTAATTTGAAAGTACTCTAATTGTAAACTATCACTAACTATCGACATATGGACAAAAGTCACAGGTTCACAGAATCGAATGTTATTCGACGTCAACTATCTACCTCAGTTTACGTAAAGGTAATCAAATTAGGTTGCCAAACTATCGCGCCATTCTGACGGTCCCTCGTTCAACGTTTGATAATTAAATTCATAATCAAATAATGTAGAATGGAGCGTTATACCCTTTGGTATTTGTCTGTGTTATTAGTTAGGTTATCAGAATGATCGCGTCTAGATATTAAAAGCCATCACTGACATGCTCTGCTAAAATTAAACTAGGTAGAATCTAGGTCCGTTTTCACCATGCTTTCGTTGTGTAGTTCAAAACAAACAAAAAAAAACCATCAATACAGCTATCTCAGTTCATCTAAGCCTCTTTCATAATCGACTCTATGAAAAGGAAGTGGTTAATTCGGCTATATTTTTATCATTATGTCATCGTAAACACTTCTGCTATTTCTACCAAGCGTTTCGGCTTCCGATAGGCCTCTCCCAAGTGTCGCTACAATGAACAGTCCTGTGCGTCTCGCATCCATCGGATTCCCGCGACCCTCACAAGGTTTTCGCTCCACCTTGTGAGAGGCCATCCAACACTGCGTCTTTGGGTACACGGTTGCCACTGCAGAACCTTCTGGGTCACATCGACTATCTGTTCTGCGAGCAACGTGCTTATCCCTCTGTCACTTAAGTTTGGTATCACCAAAACGTCAGTGAAGAAGAATCCTTCGGGTTATTTCGGTAACCTTATTTCTTGGTTATCGTAATCGAAAATTTTGAAAGCCAACATTTATTTCAAACACTTAGATTCCGAGAATCGTTTCTAAAGACACGTGTTTTTTTAGATATTGGTCTGATACTTGTCTGAAAGTAAGTGCTCTTAAAACATAGCTTTGTGCGTCATTTCTAGTACATAAGTGAAAAAGGCCTTCTTAAGTTGCTTTTTCAAAGACGCTGTGCTGGGCGGAGTGCAAAAGGAGCGGAACGTGAATTGGCGAATCACTGGGCTCGATATCTCCTCTCTGCATCTGTGCAAAGTCAAACAGAATACAGAGTGGAGCCGAGTGGACTTTCAAATAAAACAAATGTACCGCGGCTCCAAGCCGGATAGAATGAAGTCGAGCAAAAGGTGGCGAGTGCAGAGCACGAATTGAACGGCGGTTTCCCGCGTTCTCAGCAACTCTGGAAGCCCAACAGGGTCGAAGCCTACTGGGGCCAAGGGTCTATTTCCGAAAGGGAGGCTCGGCCCTGGTATGAAAGGCAACGAAGGAATGAGGTGGGTTTTTTAGTCAGTAAGAGTCTGAAACTATCTCCTGCTCCGCCCAAGGGTGAGGGATGTCATTTAGATGATTTTTACTCGCCGAAAAAAGGGTGCCTCAAGTCCACTTTTTTCACCGCTTTTCTCCGCTACTTTCAACCCAGCTTCGTTTCTGTGATAACGCACCCTAAGTCTTAAGTACCGTTGAGTAAACACAGGTAATCTAACTTTACTAAAATATTAAGGAAATCTAAGTAGGTTCTGTGTATTGATCGTTCACTTTGAATAGCTTTAAACCAAATGGGAATAAAGTGAAATAGATTTCTTAACGTTTTTCCAGTAAATTGCTAAGATCTTTAGCGGCAATGACTTGAGCTATTTTAGGTTATTATCAGTACAAACAGAAGTCAAAATATCTACCTTGTTCTCTAAAAGGATCAACAACAGTCCAATGACTGACGGCACGGCTGCTGCGCCGCATGTCGTGGGTTTAATTCCCGCACGGATCAAGTCAGTTCAGTGTTTTGACTTATGAATTGTTACTAAACAAGTGAGAAAATATTCACCTTAGTCACCAAACGGACGAGTACAGGTTTATAGTTAATATTATTTAAGGATTTTTGAAAGAGTTACCTCGGCCTTTGAACACAAAGGGTATCAGAAGGAACACAGATGGGTTCAGGAAAAGTCCGACATTTTCTCTTGCTCCATCCAAACCGGGAGAATTTATTTGATGATTTTACACCTCAAAGAAAAAGGGACAGCTAACTAACTTATTGCCACGAACCGAGTATAAAACCAGACTGCAACTATTACTGAAAAAATTGAAGTGAAATACCCCAATATGACAACTGATTTCCTGGCTGAGCAATTGGCTCAACCAGGAAATCAAATCAAAAACCTAATGCTCTTCAACAACGCTTACGAAAACGAGGCATTACCGGTAATTTACGTCAAATTTTTATACTCGTATTTCATAATTTCAGCCCAAAAAGTGTGTCGCCACAACGACCGGTTCTTTGCGTCCCGCATTCCTTAAATTCCCACGACCGTCACCATGACATTGGTCCTCTTTGATCTTACACCAAAGCTGCGTCTTTCATTTCTCTTTACAAAAAAAAAAAACATAATAAAAACCAACATTCAACGGAGACAATCGAAAACACAAAGGTGTCAAACTTCAAAAAGTTTTCATTCAACGCTCAATTAAATCGAACGACTCGCGAATCGATTCAGCTTGGTACTCGATTGAATACCGATTGTAATCGACACCCAAGTAAATTGATAACTTCGGGAAAAGACCGCTCCTTAATGAATATGCGATTCAGCTAAGAAAGTTAATATTGAAAATTAAGTCTAGCTTTGGAGTTATCTACAATCTGTATTTGCATATATATCGCGAACCATCTGTTAATCTGAAAAGGTATGAGAGTAGAAGGGGATGAAATGGATTTAAGCTGAGTCATAATAGTTGAGGATATTTTGTAAAGGTCAGGTTGTTTTTGAAGTCTTTCGGACTGAAGCTTTTAGAGAACCTTCGTAACTTTACCAAGTAGGTCTTACATTTTTTTTTTCAGAATTGACCTCTTTTTGAAGGTGGAAAAATCCATTAGATAACTATTAATGCTCTGGGTAGAGCGAGAAGTGTCAGACTTTTACTGAAAACACCTGTGTTTCTTTAGTTGCCATTTTTGTACCGGGGTAATTTCCAAACAGCCCTTTAGAACTAGCAAGTGGCTTTGATATGAGAGTTTTAAGCTTGTAAACAAATGCTTAATAAGAAGTTGTTATAAGAAATAGTTCTTTAAAAGTGCATAATAAAATTTGGGTAGGTATTCAAAATTTTTTCAGCTTGTATGCGGACAGAAGTTCCCGTGAAATGGGAGGATCCTCAGACCAGACAGATATTGTGTCAACTGCTCGATAATTGATTTCAGATTCCCGGTGACATTGTGATTATTGCAATGTAAGATTGGTGGCCTGTAACCTAACCTAAGTACTACGTGACCACTACGGGCCCGTCCCCAACAATATGGCGCGGCGCCGCCACCGTACAACGGGCACGGCACCGTGCCTTTGCATGGTGGGCGGTTGGCTGGGAATGAGATTTTTTTGAATATTTTAGAATGACCCTGGACGTGCCTCCACTAACGAAACAAAGAAGTCTGTATCGATATTTTCCACCATTTTGAATTACATACATGCGCGCACGCCAACTGCGAAATATCGACTGAGAAATCTGAGAATACCTGCGCGGCACACCGTTCGCGACACAGAGCCTTTGTACGCGTGGTGATGGGGATGGGCTCTACTAATTTTATAAAGACGTTTGACAGTGTGTTTATATTGTTCGCTACTTTCCACGTTCGAATGGCTGAACAGGGTTCTATCCTGGGAATATGTTCCAGATATGTTCTAGAGACATTACTGGGGGAATCAACTAGTAACAGCTATTGACAAAATATCAAAAGAATTAAAGACCCTTATCACTATACATCAATCAATACACATCATCATCATCAGCCTTTTTTAATGTTCCCACTGCTGGGACTCAGGGCTTCTCTCTAGGAGAGGGAATGGGCCGGAACCCACCACGCGGACTCAATGCGGGTTGGTGAATGTGATGTCTTCGAATTTTTGGTTCTAGGACATGCCGGTTTCCTCACGATGTTTTCCTACACCGTTTTGAGAGCAGTGGTAATTAAATAAATTACACAAAGTAATGTGCCTGGCTGGGTTTGAACTCGCGACCTACAACTCGTAAGTCGGGGCCGTTACCACTCGGTCACAACTAAGTATCAAAAGCTATAAGTATCAAAAGAATTAAACACCCATATTAGCGTACACCAAACAATACACTACATAATTATAATTAGCAAGACTATAATGTCACAGTCTCTACACAAACACTCGCTGGCAGACGTTCAAAGCGTAATTAGTCTATTATTGGTGCGGTACGATCGACAGCGGCTAATTAATGGTTACTATTTAATTTAATTACTTGTATCTGTATTATTTAGTTGCTGGGATACTGTAGTGGGCTTTTTGGGAAAGCTGCTCAAAAAAGACTTATCGCTTACTCATGTATTTTTACTGGCATGTAACATTCCTGGGTTAGCATTAATACGAGTATAGGCATTTTTAGGGTTTTGTAGTCAACTAGGAACTCTTATAGTTTCGCCATGTCTGTCTGTCCGTCTGTCGTCTGTCCTCGCTTAATCTCTGTGACCGTTAGCACTAGAATCTTTTTTGATAATGTCAATAATTTCGCAAATAATCGCTCCAAAAGTAAAAACCGGCCAAGTGCGAGTCGTACTCGCCCATGAAGGGTTCCGTAGCAGCAAGTAACATAATATAAAAGTTCTTGTAATGTGTTGTAACTTTGATCGATGTTTTAATAATAGTGTATTTTTTTCGATTTATGACGCATTAAAAAAAAACTACTTACTAGATTTCGTTCAAACCAATTTTCGTTGGCAGTTTTTATAGTAATGTACATCATATATTTTTTTTAGTTTTATCATTCTCTTATTTTAGAAGTTAGAGGGGGGGGGACACACACTTTGGAAGTGTCTCTCGCGCAAACTATTCAGTTTAGAAAAAAATGATATTAGAAACCTCAGTATCATTTTTAAAGACCTATCCATAGATACCCCACACGTATGGGTTTGACGAAAAAAAATTTTTTGAGTTTCAGTTCTAAGTATGGGGACCCCCAAAATTTATTGCTTTTTTTCTATTTTTGTGTGAAAATCTTAATGCGGTTCACAGAATACATCTACTAACAAAGTTTCAACAGTATAGCTCTTATAGTTTCGGAAAAAAGTGGCTGTGACATACGGACGGACAGACAGACAGACAGACAGACAGACAGACATGATGCATCTATAAGGGTTCCGTTTTTTGCCATTTGGCTACGGAACCCTAAAAACAATGTGTCCCCCCCCCTCTAACTTTTGAACCATAAGTTTAGAAAATATGAAAAAAAATCTGAAAAGTAGAACTTTATAAGGACTTTCTAGGAAAATCATTTTGAACTTGATGGAAAGAACAGTTTTTGTACAAAAAGACAAAAAGGTTGTACAAAATAATTTCTGGACTAAGTTTCTAGTATAATTGTATTTATATGCAAGCATTTTTTTAAACTCATAAGTGGGTACACTTATTGTGACGGACGGGAAACTACGGAACCATACACTGAGCGTGGCCCGACACGCTCTTGGCCGGTTTTTGAGACCAGTTATCGGAACTCCACAATCCAATAACTGGGTAAGACGACTATCAAAGATGAATTTCAGGCAGTACCAACGACTTAGGCCAATTATCCACGGACAAAGACATAATACGACGGCATGCCGCTACTGCCTCGTTGACAAAATTTCATAGTTTTGAATGTGAGCTTCAACGCAGGCGTAAACCAATACGCTTCTTTGAAGCTATACGTATAGCAACGAATACGCTTCTTTGAAGCTACGCGTGCGTGAACAGTATTCGATAAGAAAGAACTAGACTGCGCACACGTCTTCACCCTCCCTGCTAACTGGTCTAACTAGCGATTGATATTTTTCCAGGGCGAGCGTTTGTCGGTCGGGCGTTAAAATCTTGTTCCTATAGTTAACTTTTTTTATATTAATCTTAGCTTATTCTTTTATTTAGTAGTGGCCCTAAAGCCCTAAGATACGAAGGTAGTGAGGATATTTCTATTTTTCCCTTCTTTTGCACTTACGCAAAACAAATTATGTAATTATTTTCTAAACGGTAAACGATACAGATACGACGATTAGAGAGAACTTATTCGAAATTATGTTATGAACTTGTAGGTAATATCAGTGTAGATACGCCAGTTTGTGAGATACGACAGTTAAGCGGGGAGGGCGCGTCGGTCTCCATACATTTTATATGGAAACTAGATTTGTAGAGCTACACTAGATCCACGCCACGCGACGTCTTTCTACGTACAAATCAGCCGTAATCACGTGTGCGTCGGTCAAATTTTCTAGCTTTAACGTTCTTTCTGAAACCCGAAGAAGTTTAGGTATGTTAAGAGATGATAACCCACCTACAAACCGACCTCGCCAAACGTTGCTTAAATCAGCAGATCAAGTTTAAAAGCATATAAAAAACTTAAGGGATAGGTAATATAATAACAACATAATAATACAATATTCCACAACTATGACACAACGCCGTCTAGTCTCAAGCTAAGCAGAGCTTGTGTTATGAGTACTAGACAACTGATAAACATACTTATATTATTTCTAAATACATACATATTATAGATAAAATACACCCAGACACAGAACAAATGATCGTGCTCATCACACAAACATTTGTCCTGGGTGGGAATCGAACCCACGACCTCCGGCATAGCAGTCAGGGTCACTAACCACTAGACCAACAGGCCAGGTGGGAAGCGTGGGTGAAGCGTGAGGTCGTGTTAGACTTTTACCAACTAAAACCCATTTATTCAGTCAGTTGTCTTTCGCTTTCAAAGCCGCAGTAATTTTTTCGAATATTTCCACAGCAAAACAAATACAACTCAAATTACCCCAGAACCACACAAACATGCGTGTCTTGACATAAGCCCAAGATATAATCGTCTGGAAAGTTTACAGGCCTGCACTATAATTGATATTCATGCAGTCGCCGTAAGGGGGGTGAGCAGAGGTGGTGGGGCGGAAGTAATAAATCGAGTTTTGTTTGTTAGTTGTCCGATAGCATCGGGGGTGTTATAAATAGTAATGGGTGCATTTGTTTAGATTAATGACTGTAAAAGTGACGGTAGTAATGGGGGATCCAGTTGGGGACAGGTGAATTTGAATTGTTTTAGGTGAACGGTAGGTAGGAAATGATGGATTAGTCTTGGGGTATTACGGAGTTTAGTAAGGGTAAAATGGGACTGTAAGTGCTCGTCTAGACTGGCAGCGCGGGGCGAAAAGCGGTGCAGATGCGGGAACGTGTGCGTTGCGCCTGTCCGCAGTAGGGCCATCATAGCAACACGTGCTACTACTAGCTTGCTTGAGTTGCTCGCTTTGGTGCGGGTTGCCGCTCTTATGCCTTGATCACATGTACCGAGTAAACGGGCGAGACAGTACACTCGGCGGCGCTGTGTTTACACGTACCGAGTACTCGGCCTACCATTTATCTCTACAACCCGCTTACATCACTGTCTCGGCCGAGCAACATTTTACTGTCTCGCCCTTTTACTCGGTACGTGTGATCAAGCCATTACTGTTGCCACTTGGCCGGCCGTGCGGTAACAGTCTAGTCCAAGTCGCAAAAATCTGACGGACATAGGTGTAATTTTAGTCAGTAAAAGTCTGACACGCCCTCACGCTCCACCCTAGAGAGGGAGAAGTCAATGTATGATTTCTCAACTAAACAAAACAAATAAAAATACATGATTGTTTTCCATTATCAGTAACTTAATTATGAAATCTTTATAACGAAAATACTTATTCAATTACTCAACATTGCAAAAGAAGTAATTAAAAAAAGTTCCTTTTTCTTCGCGAAGCCGCAAAAAGTTCGAACCAACCAATCTATATTGTCAATGGATAGGTCGGTTTAGTCAAAGCGACAGTAAATCTCTCGCAATATTTTGGCAGCAGCAAGCAACATTTGAAGTTGTCGTACTGTGATCAGCAATTTTTCTGCCAAACGTAGTCTGTGTTTCTGTCGACATTTTCATAAGTATCGTTCACTGTGAGGAATTATTTTAGCTGTTAAAGTCTACATTGCCATTGAGTACCGTTGATATTCCCGCAGATAATCAAGAAAAGTGGCTCAAAATGCTGCTCAACTTAAATGGGACTGGGCTGGACATGTCTGCCGTATGTCTGACGAGCAGAGGGCCATAAAACACAGGATTGTTGCCTGGACACAGTCACATGAGGCCGCAGCAGACCACGTAAGAGATGGCAGGACAACCTGGACGTCTTCCTTAAGAATTTGAAAGGGAAAGCGAGGAACCGCGATCGTTAGAAAGATTTTGCTCGCTAGTTAGATAGTATGGGCAAGCTGTAATCTTAGCTCAGCTGTAATCAAGCTGTAATCACTTTAAGGGGCCGGCGACGTTTCCATACAAACGTAATACCACGCTCATTGGCAGTTGGAGCATATTTCTAACATATTATGATAATATTCGGTTATAGACAATATTTATCTAGGTTCCTGGACGCTGGTTCCTCTTAAGGTTTGTTTTTTTGTTTATAGGAGGTAATCTCTGGAAGTACTTGTCCGATTGGTAATTTTTTTTCACTGTTAGAAAGCTGCTTTATTCCTGAGCGACATAGGCTATATAAATTTTATGTACGCGGACGAAGCTGTGGGCAAAATCGAATAAGATAATAATCAAGATATTCGCCATATGGAAATTGAGAAGTAAATCAATATAATGCCAGACTAATGAAGGAATTACAACTGTTCGCCCTAATCTTATTGTTTTGTTTTCCAACGAGGTTATTGAATCATTCGATTAGGTATTTTACGCCAATTGATTTAAGTACAATTTCTACTCGAGATTTCAGCACAAATCTTTTGGCAGCATGCTTTTCATTAGAAATTGTTATGGTGTTACGAACTGCGTGCAGTGTCCTCTGTAGGAATGTATAATAGGGTCGTGTCCAGGGTCAAAATAGTTACATTTTATTTAATCCGTATTTTAGATTATAAAAAAATATTGGACACGTATTTTTTCTTTTTTCGATTAAACAAAAAATAACAAAGATATAGCCCAATAAAATTACGTGTGACGTCACCCCGTGCGAAAAAATGTAGCACGGCGTGACGTTACACGTAACTTTAATGGGCTATATCTTTGTCATTTTTGGTTTAATTTACAAATAAAAAAATACATGTCCCTTATTTTTGAATAATCTAAAAGACTGTAATAAATGTGATTAGTCCAATCACATTTATTACGGCCACTAGCCTAATGTCTGTGGTTCGATCATGCCATGACGCCCCGATAACTTAAAATATTTATGGTTGTTGTCTCGTTATAAAATATGTTAATTGTTAATTAGTTCGTAAGATAACCCAGAAATTAACTTAGAAATGTATGAAAGAGCAATTAATCAACCACACACTCAAAAACCTAATAACACAGATGTAAAACAAAACATTACCTCACAAAGAAATCAACAAAAAACCCGGTAATTCCTTGGATTCAGTACAGAGCAATCAACTCGAGTATAATAGTTGAAAAGCGTCCATAGAGTGGTCAGGGCGAGCCAGACTATTTGAAATCACACTAACGAGACACTCGGTAACGCTTTGAGGTAAAGAAATAGTCGCAGTATGAACTGTCGAGGTGTGGTTCCCAGTGGCTAGATTAAAATGGAGGTTAGAACTTTAGAAGATTCGTAAAAGCGAAGATTTTCGTTCTTTATTATTTTTAATGTTGCTAAATCAAAAGTATTAAATGTATAATTGTGTACCTATACAGACAGTCTAATTATATATATAAATATTATGTAAAATAAAAAGTCCTGTATATAAAAAAAATACAATTTGACATTGTGAGTTGGTGTCGGTGTTTCTTCTCATGGTAGTCAGCTAGGAAACAACGGCCTCATCTAGCTTAAACTGACGAAAAAAAAAAATTGACGTGTAAAAGTGTTTTTAAACCTATTTGCAAAATAAATATCATTTATCTGGAATGGTGACCGCGTACCAAAAGACGCAACGTAGGAAGGCTTCCCATAGGATGGACCAATTACCTAATGGGGGTCGCGGATGTACGATGGATGCGAGATGCTTTTAAGCGGTCATTGTAGTGACACTTGAGGGAGGCAGGTAGTCCAGCAATGGATGTCTCTTGGCTAAAATGATGATGAAGTATTTGTAAAAGAATGCTCAAACACGCCTTCATTAATACATAGGTGACAAGACTATTTATAAAGCGAAAAGAGAGAAAAAAGATACCAAGAGTGTCCATCTTTATTTTCAACCCTCTTTGGTGTATGAATGGCAGGAAAAAATAAAAACAAAAAAAGAATAATATAGAAATAATATAATATAAAATGTAAAGACATACATACCTACTACCCACTTACAATATAAGTACAATGGCAAAACTAATATTACTCTCATAGAAAATGTAGTAAATAATACATGGTTTACATGGTTGATACTTTCACCAAATGGCAAATTGTAAACTAACTAAATTAATCATCTAGTTGCAAAATATTTTGTTTTAAATTATCATAGATAATAAATTCTAATTTTAACTTCCATTTACATAGTCGGATAAAGCTTTAGTTCAACCACAGTTTTAACAAAAACACTTTAAACCACTTAACATGACCGACAATTTTATAAATAAGTACACTTCACGAACAATTTCAACAAAGTCGAAACTAAATAACGGGTATTTGTTTTGCAAAACTATTGAAATAATAATAAATATCTATTTCCTTTAGTCACGCCATAACTTGAGAACGACTTTACTATTTTTTTCTAATATTTTGTTAAACGTTAAGGAAAGAAAAAATTGTTAAAAAAAATTCGGACAATTCTGAAAACTTGACGACTATTATTTTAATCCTGTTGTGTTGAACTGATTTTTATAGCTAAGACAACACACTGTCTATTGAGTTCAACATTTCATATTAGTAGTATAATATTAACTTGCTATAATTATCACTTTTAAACGTCAAATTAAACAAGATGAAGCCGTTGTTTCCTGGCTAGAAATGAGACATAAACCATTTCAGCAAAATTTTGTTACATTCACAAGGCCAAAACACACATTCGGCCAGAATTAGAGAGACGCAAAAAGATTGCTAAAACATTTATAAGGGTGGAGGGGAAGCATTTTCCATGCTGATGGTAGAGAGCCTGAGTGCATCAGTTGTTTGAAGTGGCGCAACGGTTTCCAAAAACGAATGTTTTAAAATTGAATTGTACAGCCGGACGTCATTTTAACGCTCAGTCACGTGATCAGAACAAAGGATAGGAGGCGTGGCCGACTAGAGGCAATCGACAATGGAGAATCAAAACGAAACGGTTGTAACTTGGCTAGGCCTGCTGATTGTTCTTTGGAAAATTTCGAGTGTTGTTCATTTGATGTTGTTTTTATTGTAACTGAGATATATTTTTTTCTAAAGATACTGGCTATTGCCACTAGTGATGCAAGAGACTCAGTCGTTTAAGGCCTTTAAAAAGGACTCGACTTCATTTTAAGCGACTCTAGTCTGGAAAGAAGACTACAGTTTCCAGTCTTTATTAATAAGACTTGAAACCCTGAAGTCTTTTAACTAAAGGACTAAAAGGCTTAAACGACTCGAGTCGTTAATAAGGCTTAAACGACTCGAGTCGTTTATAATAAGGCTTAAACGACTCGAGTCGTTTATAAAAGGACTCGCGCTTCATGATGCTTAAATACCGAGTCGTGCTTCATATTCAATACAGCTCAAGCTGTTTAAAATCTGATTGGGTGGGTAATAAATAATGCCTAAATTAAAACAATGAAGTAAGTAAATACATAATCACACTTTTATTGAAACCGTTAGGTATTTTACAAGCGTTTATTTTTAGTTTCACTTGTCCCGATGTTTGTCTGTAATCAAATCTTAAAAATTAAATTTGACCCACTTCCCGGCTACCGATTGAGCTGATCATTCTGAATCAGATGACAATGCATTATTATTATAACATGGAACTGATCTGATGATGGAACCGGAAAGAGGCTATAGGAGCTTGGTAATTAAACGACACGACCCAATCGAGTTTGGGCTCGTATATATTTATGAGCCTATGTCCAACAGTGGGCATCAGCCATTATAGCGCCTAAATGTCGACACTTGGGGGAGGCTTGTCCAACAGTGGGCATAGGTCATTATAGCGAGAGGAGACTTATGTCCAACAATGGACAGCACTCATTATAGCGCCTTTAAATGTCGATACTTGGGGGAGGCTTATGTCCAACAGTGGACACAGGTCATTATAGCGAGGTGGAGGCCTGTGTCCAACTGTGGACATCGGTCATTATAGCGAGGAGGAGTTCTATGTCCAATAGTGGGCATCAGTCATTATAGGCCTAAATAGCGACACTTGGGGGAGGCTTATGTCCAACAGTGAGCATAGGTCATTACAGCGAGGGGAGACTTATGTCCAACATTGGGCATCAGTCATTATAGGCCTAAATGGCGACACTTGAGGGAGGCGTATGTCCAACAGTGGGCATAGGTCATTACAGCGAGGGGAGGCTTGTGTCCATCAGTGGGCATCAGTCATTATAGGCCTAAGTGGTGACACTTGGGGGAGGCGTATGTCCAACAGTGGGCATAGGTCATTATAGCGAGGAGAGACTTATGTCCAAGAGTGGGCATCAGTCATTATAGCACCTAAATGGCGACACTTGGGGGAGGCTTATGTCTAACAGTGGGCATAGGTCATTATAGCGAGGGGGGATTAATGTCCAACAGTGGGCATCAGTCATTATAGTCCTAAATGGCGACACTTGGGGGAGGCTTATGTCCAACAGTTGGCATAGGTCATTATAGCGAGGAGAGACTTATGTCCAACAGTGGGCATCAGTCATTATAGCGCCTAAATGGCAACACTTGAGGGAGGCTTATATCCAACAGTGGGCACCGATCATTATTATGGCGACACTTGGGGAGGCTTGAGGGAGCTCGAGTCTGATCAAGCTGACAATTCGTCAGACACAAGGGCGTTACGCAGATAACAGCTGAGAGGTAGCAGGCGCGCGCGCGCGAATTTACGCGAACAGCTGCTTTGTTATTGTGACAAAACTAATGAGTATGAAAAAAAGTTTCTTTGGGAAAGTTGTTTGTATTCATGAGTATAATTACGGGTATAATACTCGTATGAAGGTACTCTCGATTTTGCACAGGCATTATAATATCACAGCATCGGGTGACATTCGTGCTGCAAATAGTACAGGCACAAAATAGATAAGTACAGAAAACAATCTCATTTAATATGGTACTTCACTTTTTATACCTACGCTCGGTGGACGCACACTAATGAGCGTTTGAGCCGGAACTTTTCGACGAGCAAACGGGGCGCTCCGAGATATCGTGTCCATGTGCGGTGTCTATGTGTGCGTTGCTCGAGCGTGCTTTGTATGTAGATTGACTTCTGTACCTATCTATTTTGTGCCAGCCCACAGGTAACTTCTAACTCATTACGAGGAATCACTGGCGACCGATAAATCGCCTCGAATTTACTTCCGCATCGTCGGAAGTTTACAATAACAAATTATATTTTCTTTTTTCATTAATTGTGGCACCCTCTAGCGGACAAATAAATACACCGTGTTTGATATCATTTCAAAGGGTTTCACTTATACTAATCAAAATTCAATGTGGCGCCCCAAGCAGTCAAATAATTCGATGTCGATTCGATTTTGTATACTTCAACATCCTGAAAATCTTTCGTCGTTTTTTTTAACAACACAATATTAAATTAAGCAGTAAAAACAGTGAAATAAGTGAACTTGCGTTTTGTCATAAATTACTCATTATAAATAATACTGTGCACAGAATTTATTCGTATTCTGTAACCACTATATTACAAACACAAATATTTTCTTGAAGATCGCGAAAATAGGAAGCTCCTATATAGTTACGTTTCTCTACTTTCATTACAAGACTCCCGACTCCCGAGTCGTTTAAGGCGTGAGTCCTTTTAGTCCTTTAAGGCTTTTAGTTGTATTAACCTTTTTACGTTACGACTTAGCTTTTTTGTTATGAGGTTAAAGGACTGCGACTCAAATTAGTCTTTAGTTTAAGCCTTAAGACTCCAAGACTTGAGGGTTAAAAGACTAATTTAGTCGTGAGTCGTTTAAGTCGTCAAAAATAAGTCTAGTCTAGTTTTAAAAGACTTAAACGACTGAGTCTCTTGCATCACTAATTGCCACATGCTTCTCCCGCGTATTAGTAGAAAATTATCCAAAGGAAATAAAAATTCGTACATACAAACTTTTTTTTTATTGATATAAACTAGTGCATAACTGCGATTCCATTTGATGTCAAAATTAAATAGCGCCATCTGTTGGCTTGACCACACAATCGGGCTTGCCGTATAAGACGTGAATGCGACGATTGTATTTTCGTGTGATGATCGCTTTCTATAGCCTAAGATTTATATATTGTTATGTAATGCGACCGGGTATGAGTTTGACCCAAACTCGTAACCCATTAGAAACACAGTATCCTGTGTTCCTATTGGTTAAAAAGCATGTCGAAGTTATAGTACGACTTTATGGTACCCAACTCAAAATATTTAGAGATTGATATGAAGTAACGACCTATGTTTGTTTGTTACCAACTAAAAATGATTCAAATTAGTCGTAACAGATTCTGAAACTAACATTCGTAGTTTTGAACAAACCATAAAAACCATATCGCTAACATGTCCAGTTGTATACGTTTTCCAACTGGGTCGGGCGAGCGTCACTTATTTTGTATGTATGAGACGAATGTCTGCGGAGGGCGTATTTAAAAGTAGACATTTGACTGGACCGTCTACCGACTGAATACTAAGATGAGAGTTCACGTTTGCCCGTACACCAGTAAGAGTCGAAAACTATTCCATTTTTAACTAGCAAGCGTCCGTTTCGATCTTTTAGAAAAAGTGGGAAATAAAAGTGAACGTACGAGTATGTGTAGTCCATGCATAAGATGATGAGTATTTTACAAGCTTTTATTTAGTTTCACCTGTCCCGATGTTTGTCTGTCATCAAATCTTGCAAATTAAATTTGATCCACTTCCCGGTTACCGATTGTGCTGAAATTTTGCATGCAAGTGTAAATCAGATGACAATACAAAATTGTTATGATTTGGAACTGATCTGATGATGGAACCGGTAGGTGGCCGTAGGAACTCGGTAGTTAAACGACACAACCCCATCGAGTTTGGGCTCGTATGATTTGTCTTGACGAGTATTAATTATACATGTATACTGTGCTATAAAAGCTTGCTATGAAAAAAAGATTTTCATTAAAAACTTGTTTATCTAGTTAATGACTTCTTCTGCTCGAGAGCGGAACGAGAGGGTGTGTCAGACTATTACTGACTAAACTTGTAAGAAAAGTTCCATGGCTCTAGCGGACATCGGCCCTGATGGGGCCCTACGGTTATCCTGACATTTTTTTGAGGTGCCATTAATGACTGGAAATTAGTTCCCACTGACCGGCCGGACGGCGAGTTACCCGTTGCTTGTTGTCCATAAATGCGCACCTATAGCGATCGGAGATCGCTCTGCGACTCCAGATTGTGGCTTTGTGTAACCATCAGGCATTATTTGAGTGTTGGTCCTTTTGGCACTACTTATTGTACTCGTCTATTAAGTTTTAGGTGTTTCGGTTTTTATAATGCCGATGAACACATTTTTTTTACTTTCAAATATTTATGAAATTTATTAGATTTTAATGTTCTATGCATTACAAAGAGTAGGTTATTATAAAAATACTTCACGAGGTCTTATTTTATCTAAATTACCAATCAAGATTGAAGAAGTTACATTGAAAGGAATGAATTCAAAGACATTTTTTATTTTGCAGCTTTGTAGAAAATTACATGGAATAGAGATAGGGAATGAACCAGTTTATTTTATCAGAAAATTTCCAATTCTACGAGAGCAAAAATACAATCTTCGATAATAATCGTTGGCAAGCAAAACAATTTGAATTGGGAAAGTTAAATAAATAACATTAGTTGAGTTCAATTTATTTTTATTGGCCTTTTATTATTTGTTTAATTCAGTAATATTTTATACCAAGCCCATTTTGATGGAGCTCTGAATAAATGATGAAGTTAAAAATTGTGGTGTTAGTACATTAAAAATATTAATCTTGTATAATTGAATTGATACAGTGTTTTATTATATTGTTTAAAGTTTATTGGTTTATTGTTAATTATTGTATTAATTCCATATCAATGTTAGTATTTAAATTTAGTTTTAACGAGATTTACTTTACTTTTTATTAATCAACTTCAAAAAGGGGTAGGTTCAATGTTCGGCCAAATTTTTTTTTTGTATTAAGTTGATGTTGGGAAAAGCTAGGCTGATTTTGATACAGTTAATTTTACTTTAGTGCGATTAAAAATAACCTTAAAAAAACCACATCAGGTAGTATAAAATACTCACACATATAACACAGTAAGTTTAAAAGCTGACATTGTTTTTCATACAGCCAATTTTACACTAAGTCGATTAAAAATAACCTTATAAAAACACCATCAGGTAGTATAAAATACTCACACATATACTCGTAACATAGTAAGTTACAAAGCTGACATTGTCATATAAGGCCCTCACAAGCTCAGCTCGCAGACTCCTCCGTAATCTCTGAAACCACGCAAGATAACACAAGGCGCCCGCTAAAGCCTAGACCAGATTATGTTAGTATTTTAGTCAGCTGACGAATATTTTAGTGCTAGACTTTGATGTTTTGACTTTGGAAGACGAGATTGTTATTTTCTTTAGTTTAACTAATCATAATAAAGAGGAAAGATTTTTGTATTTTCGTATGTCTGTATTTTTGTTTGTAATGAATAAACTCAATACTATGGGACCGATTTAATTTTTTTTTTTAATCAGTAGAACGTTTCTCCACCAGTAAGTGACATAGGCTATACATCGCTAAATTTTAATCGTTTTAATCCCGTGGAGGGTCGATCCGGTACATGAAACACTATCGATTTGTAAAGATAAAATTAAAAAATAAAGTACCTCTTTTTCTATACTCGTATTAATTCACGCATGTACGAAATTAGTATCTTTAAGAAAACATCAGCTGAGCGAGTTCAATGACCTGTAGGTACTTTGTATGTAACGCCGACTATTATTTTAACGGTGTATATTTATGACATTCAAACTGATAGTTTAAACTAAATATTGTCCTCTTCATATACAAGGTGCAGTTTTAAAACTGCACAATATTTCAGGAGGTTGTAATAAAACTCATAAATAATCATGTAAAAAAACGATACCTGGTCAATAATCAGTAATACTTGTTATTTAATTTTTTAATTACACTAAACTAAATCGATTGATCGATGGCCGCGGGGGCGTGGCTAGGGTGTGGCGTGCGGGATGATGATTGGATGATACATTATTTATGAAACTATCGTTGCGAGTTAGTGTGTGTGAGAACGCCCTTTATTGTTCCGTGTTTGTGTGTGTGAAAAAAAACGCGGTTATAAAAAAAAAAAAATTACCTACTTATTTTATTATTGATTCGCGTCGAGAATCACTAACATAATTACCTCCTGAAATATTTTGCAGCTTCAAAACGACACCTTGTATATGTTACATGCTTAAAAATGGTTGGTTAATATTTTATAGTAATAATTTAAAAGACAAAATCCAAATACGAACTAAAAATGTTCACATCTATTTTTTGAGATGATTATAAATCTTCTCCCGTTCTGGTTGGAGCAAGACGATGTGTCTTAGAACCTTACTTGGAAGTGCCTGTATTTTATTTATTTTTATTTAAACATTACACATAATACAATTGGAAGACGTTTATTGACAAAAAAAAATTGTGACCTTTCAGGGCCACGGTAAACATTCGCAAAGAAAATGTTCATAACGCAGTCAATGAAAAAATGCCAATTATATTTTGCTAAACTTTAGTTACAAAAGAGCTATTTTTGCCGAAAATCCTTACTAAAAAGAAAATCCTAAACATTCACTTGACTGGCCTGTTGGTCTAGTGGTTAGTTACCCTGACTGCTATACCAGAGGTCGTGGGTTCGATTCCCACCCAGGACAAATGTTTGTGTGATGAGCATGATCATTTGTACTGTGTCTGGGTGTAATTTATCTATAATATGTATGTATTTAGAAATATATAAGTATGTTTATCAGTTGTCTAGTGCTCATAACACAAGCTCTGCTTAGCTTGAGACTAGACGGCGTTGTGTGATAGTTGTGGAATATTATTATATTATATATATATTATATATTTACTTACTCAGTATTCATATTTTAATTGACATAAAACATTTACAACAACAATGCGAGCCCTTCTCAAGGACCTTACAAATTCGCGAAAAATATTTTTCCTACATTCCCATTCATATCCTTCCTCCCGCGAACAATGTAACAAATGTTCGACCACCCGAAAAAGCCACAAACAACATTACGACATGAATTAATGAACAAAAAAAGAAACACCACGGTCCTATTCAACGAAGACCATCGGCTTACAAATGTCCGACCTTTTTTAAAAATAATAATTCAAAACAAAGAATAAAATATGAAACGAAATAGAGTGGACTCTCCATATTCTGGTCAGAATAGCAAAGACGGGCCCTCTAGAGAAATGTAAATAATTTAGAGAAACGTCCTTTGAGTACCGGCTCCCATTAAATTCCTTCTGTTTGTTGCCCTAATTAGGTAAATTACTCTAGGGAATACTTTTTCCTTGTACAAAAAAGTTTTCGGTGAAATGAAAATCACGGTCGTAGGTGTAAAATTATTATGGACACGCACGCGTGTTTGTTTTTTCTTCCGTTTTCTTTCCCTTGCTGTGTGGGCGGTTATATCAGATCTGTGCTTGATTAAAACGAGACGTTCCCTTTAGTTAATCCTCCGAGGCAGGCCATGAAAGAAACCATGGGGGATGTTAACGACTAGTGGCCATAACTAGGTCGTTATAGCGGTATTTATGGTGGAAAAGGGTTGTAGGGGGTAGAATGTATGACAACGAGTCTCTATGGTACTCGAAAGATATAAAGTTGAATGACATGCTGGCCTATTAACACTTTTATATGGTCTTTGAACGTTAAACTTTAACCTTGACAGTAAAATAAACAATTTAGCTCTGTTGTGTTTGATTTCAAAATGACACATAACACATCCATTGGATTTGTAAAACCGTTGGTCCTGGTTGTCATCTTTCAAAGTCGTTACAGGTCATCAGACACCTTGACAGTCCGACCATCAATCTATTTAAGGAGTATCGTGTTGCATGTAAAACACGAGTATTCAGCATCAGTTTGACTGGAAGGCGACTCCAAGCTACTCGGGAAAAGGCTAGACAGATAATGATATGTGTGTGATTACTTTTAAGATTCGAGGTACAAACTTCTTCAACTTGCAAGTAACGACAGAACAACAAATGATTACAGGGCCCGCAACGATGCTTGTCAGGGTTGCGATAAATGATTTTTATTTGCAAATAGGTTTAAAAACTTTTACACGTAAAATTTTTTTTTTTCGTCAGTTTTAGCTAGATGAGGCCGGTGTTTCCTAGCTAACTACTTTGAGAATAAACACCGAAACAAACTCAGGGGTCAAAGTCTCTTTTAAAGTCCATACAGTAAATATGTAATGGTCAAATCACATGAGAACCATGCAGTCTTGAGATGGTCTTTTAAAGAAAGAACACCATACAGATTTGAGTGGACCCGTCCAGTCAGTGCAAGCGTTTGTCAGTCGCAAAGCTCAACTCAGGACTACTAAGGAGCTCAACGACTTGACGAACAATACCAAGTAAAGGACATTTGGGTAGGCCGCAGAAAATACTCAAATTGCCAGACATACGGTATAATGTTTGAAAGAGTCACCCAAAAGGCAACTGAAAGAACACAGGTGGATTTTAGTCAGTAAAAGTCTGACACTTCATCTTGCTGCATTCAGAGCGAGAAAATTCATTCATTCACCACCCTAAAAAAGAACCAAAAATCTACCTTGTTGATTAAATCCGTAAAGAATACGAGACAAAAAAGCACTGGTACAAATGTACGTACTACACCAAATCCGTGTATACATACTACCCACAATATTTTCTAAAAAAGCACGCTTCAAAGCACATTTTAATTTGCAAAAAAAAGCAGGAAGGAATTCACAGTACGTTTGGTCTGAATTCCACAACATTTCAGGCACACACACATAGGTAGGTACTTGAAAACAGAGCATTCTTACAGTCGTTGGGGTCATATCTTTTCAGACTCTGTTGAGTGCGAGACAAATTAAAGAGAAGTCCTATTGTGGTGTGACTATGTTTTGAGGTCGAGTTGGGATAAAAATAAATTGCACATTAATATGAGCGTTTAATCAAATAATTTTTTCTGTCTCAATTTTGGTTACATCATTTACAAGTTATAAAAATAATTAAAGTGCGTTGTATCCTACTCTTAAACATACGAATCTTTTGTTATTTTAACACTGATATATGCAAATCTTGTGTCACAGTGTTTGTTATAGATATAGAACTCTTATAATTTTTTGGGCATATTTGTGTTGAGAATAGGTTATTAAAAAAAATCCGTACGCAAAATACGTGCTTTGGACGTGGAGTTGCGAAAAACAGCCCGTTGTACTACTATACTAAGTTAATTCTTACTCTCCCTACCTTTTTATTGTTTTGATAATTTGTACGGCAAAATAATGTTCGCCGAGACAGCGTGGTATACGATTTGGTCATATTATACAAGAATGTTGCTCGAATATAACCTCTAGAGAAAAAAAAAAGTAAAATAGACTAAAAGATTTTGTTTTATTACATAAAATATTCTATCTTAGCTTGACATCAGAATATTGTGACACTTCTTTCCAAGATTACATTTCCAGTTCATATTCCTTTAGTTACGGGTAAATCGGAACATGGAATGGCTACACGCTATATTTCATGTGAAACTTTTAATATGGTAATTGAGGATCGCGTTTTATAATCAGACTGTTGTAATTACTTTTTAAAAAGGTCATTTTATCAAGATGTTAATTACTAGAAATGGCGACGTATTTAAAAACTACTGAAATATTACGGTCATAAAAACCACAAATAAAGTAATATAGCGTTTTGATTTAATGTAACTGTGTTTTAATATTCATTGTTGGAGTTTTAGCAGTGCTGAGATATTTTATTAAATTACTGGGACTTTATACATAAAATAATTATACTTTAAAATTTGTTTGCACCTTTCCTAATAAAACTACAACAGTAATACATATTAGCTGACCAATGCCTAATTTGCTGGGCGTCAAACGTTTTCATAAAATTATTTTTAATGATAATAAAATATATTTATTATGTCAATGTCACTCAGGAATAATGTAACTATTCACTGGTGAAAGAATGTTTAAAATCGGTTTAATAGTTCTAAAGATTCAAAGAGAGACATACAAGCGAACAAACATACAAAAATTGCCTCTATAATATTAGCATAGATTTATTCAATAAAGTAAAGTCTGAAAAATTAATATTTGAAGGTCGAATTGGTAGTTGCTCAGTGATATAACAAGTTTTTTTTTTTCAGATATTTATCTCTATAGCTCATTTTCTCCACAAATTAATATAATTGTTAGTCAAAGCTTGTTATTTATTTTTATTTATTGAGAATACCTATCGTAGACATGGCGGCTGGGTCGGTTGGAGTATAGGACATTTTGAATTGAGTTTTAGGGATTTAAGAATGAATCTGTGAGATTGATCCAAATAGTTATGACTTTGGAACGCAAAGGATACTAAATAAATACAGGTAGACAATTATCAAATAACACACTAACACATATAGAGCATACATAGAACACGCATAGAACATCATTCCTATTGCTCCACTAAAAACATCTCCCCATTTTGGTAAAGCAAAAGGAAGTTTCTGACTTATATGGACAAATATTTAAAGATTTCCCACCTCAAAAAATTAACAAAAAAGTAAAAAAACTGCCGCATAAAAATAAATTGTAAGCAGCCAGTTTTTTTAGAGCTTTCAGATAAAAGTAGAGCCTGTCAAATACTAACACACAATATCTGTACAGCATTTGAAGTTGAGTGTTTCACAAACTCTAGCTAGAAAAAGATCTGTTAAAATTTAGCTTTTGTCACGTTCTTAATTCAAATATCAACCCAAAAAAAAAATATTATGCAGTTTAAAAATTCCTTCTTTTTCCCAAATCCATGGTGACCCAGCTCAAGCCACCGAGCCAGCGAAGGAGCGGCATTCATACAGCGTCGCTTCTCGTCTCGTTCCCCATTCATTGTGATGATTGCTCCACACTCATTATATGTACTCGCAGCGCACTGCCGCACTACTGTCCCGCCAGGATGTTTGACTCAACCGTTTCTGAGAGATTTTTCTGCTTTTGTGCAATTGTGGATGGTTTTATGGTGAATACTGATTATCAATGTGGAGTGTTTATTTTTGAGGCTTAATTATAACTGGCAGATGCAGCACCGCCGAAGCTGTCCTGGGAAGAGATGACGAGATTCAGGTCACATCAGCTGCATTGACATACACATTGATTGGGCAAGAGTTTCGGCAAAGTCGATGCCATAAGATGGACGACGCTACCGAGGTCGACTAAAGAACCGCAAGAGCTGGTTCGAGATGGCTTGAGAAATGCTACCTGAACGAAGTTGGAGGGTACATTTGCCTAGCAGTGGAAAAGTATAGGCAAAGCATAGGCAAGATTTCCTTATACGACGTAGGTGATACTGAGAATTTCCCATAATTCACCCTCTAAGGAGATGAAACAGGAGTCCGAAGTTTATATGGAGAACCCTATTTTCACGGGAGCAAAGCCGCTGGCAGAAGCTTGTAATTTTGATGGCTGAATAACGTTTGCCGGATCAGCTGCTTTTAATTGTTTTATTATATACAACCTACAATACCCTAGGGGTCTTTAAGTCTTGAATAGATTGCTTCTAGGCAAGTGTGTTCCATCGTCGGCCGCATCATCGTTTAACAGGCAGCAGGTGAGATAGTGGTCAAACGCGAGCCAAGTCAGTCAAAGTCAAGTCAAAGCATTTATTTCAAATAGACCATTTGCAGGCACTTATAAATAGTCAAATGTCGGTCAGTCCAAGAAAAGTGAAGCTAAATTGCACGTTCCAAAGCGTAGATCTCTATGGAGAAGACCGTGCCAGAAACTCCATGGACACTCTTTTAAATCATATTATGTGTTACATATAATGCTTGGTTACATATTACTTATTGCTTCTATAATGTGAGTACAACGTAGATAATAAAATAAAAATATAAAATAATTAAAAGATAGAAACTGAATTAAGCCACTGGCAGCTAAGAGATGACCAGTCTCATCTGACGGCACCCGTTCGCGAGCATGACGCGTGCATCAGCCCCACTCAACTCAACCATTTTGAAGGGAACTGAATGACCCAATAACGAGCCTATCCATCATCATCATCATCAGCCTTTATAATGTTCCCACTGCTGGGACTCAGGCCTCCTCTTTAAGAGAGGGAATGGGCCGTAATCCACCACGCGGGCCCAGTGCGGGTTGGTGAATATCACATGTCTTCGAATTCTTGGTTCTGGAATATGCCGGTTTCCTCACGATGTTTTTCTTCACCGTCTTGACAGCAGTGGTAATTAAATAAATTACACAAATTAATGTACCTGGCAGGGTTTGAACCCACGACCTACAACTCGTAAGTCGGAGCCATTACGACTGGGCCACCACTGCTCCCGACGAGCCTATCCACAATAATAACACTATATATTGTCTGAAAGCCACTTAAAAAAAAAACTATATTAAAATAGTACAGAGATAGGTTACTTAAACATATTACTCTTTCACGTTTGTAGGTATGGACTACGGAGTAATTCACTTGAAGTATTACTCGGACCTGATTTCATTCCGGCTGAGATCAAAGACCTTCCAGTAAACTACGCTTTAGGGTTCCGTGACGAACGACTAAATCTCGTGATGCGAAAAGACATCTCTAGGGCATTAAACGGTTTGTTTAACTCAAACGTTTGGAACACGTTTTGGACCACAAGTACATAGTTAAGTGATTAAAATCAAGAACCATACGTGTCGACGATTAAATTCTCTCACAGAATATGTCGTATGTTTTCAAAATTGGATGGATTAAGTAGTTGTGAAAATATCCATTCTGTTCTCTAATTATTTTTGCGTATGTAAAGTTTTCTCTATCATGCTACAGTACAAAAGAGGAAAACGCCTTGGTACAGGCGATGGTCCAAAGCAAAGAGGAGTAGCAAGCAGTCGCGTCCTTCTGCGATGCAGTAATGCTAGCAAAAGACGTGGCAGCAAACGCGAGCGAACGGCCCTCATGCCCCACCCTTAGCCACCGGCATCTCGATCCCGATTTCCTGCCACCGATGCGTTGGTGCGGGCTTGCGAACGGTGAGCACCGTCCGACCGTCCGACTGTCTGGTAACCGTCCGAACCAAGCCCAAGTCGTCAACGGCCCTAAAAGATGTCTGCAAACCATAGGGGCCCAACAGGGTCGAAGCAGGGCCATAGGTTCGCTTCTAAAAGGAAAACCTGGAATGCAAGGTAATGATGGAAGTAGGAGTGAGTTTTAGTCAGTAACAGTCTCGACACACCCTTCCGCTCCGCCCAAGGGCGGGAGATGTCATTGGATAAATTTAAACCTAAAAAAAATGTATATAAATAGCTTTTCGTACACTATTTGCGTGAATAAATAAAATACGTATTTACATTTAATTTACTAAAAGTCTCGTCTACAAGACGTCGCGGCCATTTTTATTTCTGTAATTGTGACTTGACTGAAAACAGAAATTGCCATAATTGCTGCAGCAACACGGCAAGGATCTTAACTGTTTTACCTTTAGAAGAACCTCATTAAGTCATTAGTGTTGAATAGATTAATCTGGTTAAATGTTGAGACGCTTTAGACTGGGACGTCCGGGTTTGTGTGATTAAGGTAACGACAAAATGGAGATATACTCTCCTTTTTCGTTTTTAGTTTCAAAATTCAGAATTCATTTTCAAATAAATAATTTAAAGGCAGTTTTGAATTCTTAAGAAGCCGGCTCATGAATCACGTGAAGTTTCAAGTGCATCATCATCATCGTCATCATCATATCAGCCAAAAGACGTCCACTGTTGGACATAGGCCTCCCCCAAGCGTCGCCACAACGACCGGTACATAGTAGTACATAGTTCAAGTGCATTGTACAATTAATTAAGTTGTTTTTTTTTTTATACTGATGCAAATCAAAGGTTACTTAGGTCCAATTGAAATGAAGTACCACAAATTCATTTAGGTCATATTGAACTAAAGCAACAAGACACTTATACTACATTTTTACTATTGATAGGCTCGCGCCCTACATGACAACTATCTCATCTGATAGAAAGCGACGCTGTTACAGTTGCCATCGCGGATCTTGAACGCTCGGCGTCAGAGTGGGGATCACTTTGCGCATTCCATACATTGGTGAGCCAATCGTCTTCGTTGTTAGATACATGCAGCAACACAGTGAACGAATGAGGAGTGACGTCTATGACGCGATGGCACGGCCAATCAATCACTGACAATCCCCGCCCCCGCGTCGCACTTCGCACCTCTAAAGAGACCGAATATTTGACTTCTGCGCAAGTCGGCCGTGGAGCATGCTTGTATAGAACTAACCTATTCGATACTTGTTCGATATTTTGTCAGGTGAACAGTGACTTAGTCATTATCCACTTCTTTACTTCAATAACGTAGTACAAACTACAAAACAGTTATAGTAGAGGATACGGTTAAGAACGACCTTCACCGGTTTGTTTAATGGATGAAACGTATTTTATGATAAATTTAGTATATTAAAGAATATAACGCGGGTGGGTTGCCTGAGAAATTCCTGGCCAAACAATTTTTTTTTTTTTTTGAAACTTGCACTGGTGTGTTTAACGAATAAATTTAATACTAACCGAAAGAGTGAAGCTTTTAGAACATAAAAATGTTGGGTTGCCTATTTGTTTCCTGGCATAACTATGGGTTTCCAGGTATAAACAGGTATGTATAAACAGGTGTGTTTATTTTGATATACAACAAATTCTATATCAAAATAAACGCTGTTTCATTACGAATACGATGTTATAGTGTTGTCTGAAAAAAAATCTGGTATGAATAACGGTTGTGCATTTTTCAAAAAAAAAAGTAAATTTTCAATTTTTAATTAATAATAGTCTGGCCAGGAATTTCTTTGGCAACCCACCCGCGTTATATTATTTAATACACTAAATTTATCATAAAATAAGTTTCATCCATTAAACAGACCGGTGAAGGTCGTTCTTAATCGGATCTTAGACTATTACACCTACAATCGAAAATCAAGTAGAACTAGGAACTAATACGCTCAAATCACTGAAAATAAAGCAATTACTAGGAAGCGGTTTTGTAGCCTGCAGTGAACCAGAATCCTCTAGTTTAAGCTGTGCAGGAACTACAACTAATACAGTCCGGTAACTACGTCAGTGAACTGTTATCTAAACAGCAAACTTAATATTACAAATCAGAAAGTAACTTTGCCAGTCTGTTTGTTGGTTGCGTGTGCTGTAAGTAACTTTGCTTAAACCTGTGAACTAACCTTTGATGAATTTTCATTTTTTTATATATAATTCGAGCGCCGATTGTACATACGTCTGTACAACTTGGATGTCCTTGAAAAATGCTTAACCCGTTGTATGCCGGAACGCAGATCTACGCGAGACACAATGGCTTTTTAATTGTGTCTCTAATTACGGCATACGAGAGGTTAATAACTAGCTTTTGCCCGCGGCTTCACCCGCGTACATAAAGGACCTTCCCTCTTTCTCCCCCTTTTTTCACTTTTTTTATAAAAAAAATTGTCTATGTCCGTTTCCAGGGTCCCAACTATCTCTGTACCAAAATTCATCAAAATCGGTTTTGCCATTTAGGCGTGAAGACGTAACAAACAAACAAACTCACTTTAGTTTATAGTAAGGAAATATAATATTATAGTAAGAAAGTTACTTCTACCACTGATTAAAAATGTATTGTAACTAAGAAGCCACTTTAATAAAGGTATAAATAAAACATCTCCTGAGACTCCATTTACTTTCGAGGTGGAAAATAAACCAAAAAAGAGGTTAATTTTTACCTACCCTGTTACTAGAATTTGAGAAAAATTACAAAAGCAAAATTTCCTTGCCTGATCGCATCAGAAATGAAGATATCCGTATGGGAGCCAACCAAGGTTACCGACATAACCCGAAGAATCGCCAAAACCAGATTACGAAATATTTTTTTACTGGCATGCCGCCGTAGAATCATTTTCAAATTACATGCAGGGTATAATTGCTGGAAATTGCTAGTTTTTCAACATGATTACATTAAGTAACCGTATCGAGCTGAGCTGTTGGAATATTTAAAGATTTAGAGATTACTAGCTTTTAGGCAGTACTTAAACATTTTACTTGAAATTCAATCTTTATTATTCAGGCAAGCTACGAGAGCCAACACACCATTTTATTGCTTCGTAGTGAAAAAATCGTAAAACAAATTTTCAAATAAATACCTTTTAATATGTTTCGGATTGAAAAACCTAATACCGTGTTTAAGTAGAAACATTGGTTCTAAAGAATTCTATTATTTTCATCTTTTTGTAAAATCTATATAAATAAAAATGAATAGCTGTTCGTTACTCTCGCTTAAACTCAAGAACGACTAGACCTATTTGGCTAATTTTGTTTTTGAAATATTTGGGATAGTCCAAGAAAGGTTAAAGTGGTGAAAATTCACGAAAAAATCGGAATACAATGACATCTCTAATAAAGTGTTTTTGTAAAATTAATTATGCTGTTTCTGGTAATGCCAGTAGATGGCGTTATCTTTTGACAGTTCAGCTAAACAGTATGACCTTGACTAATTTTACTGACTAAGAGCTATATTTCACCGCTAACAAAATGTATACAGCTCTATAGAGAGTTACTCACCTGGTGTCCGTTTGGTTGCGCTACCGATTTGGTGGTGCGACCAGCTTGGACGTGTGGTGACTCTGGTGTCTGTATTATGGTGTCTGGTTTGGTAGCTTAAACCTATATTTCACCGGGGCACCATGGCGGCGCAGCTGGTCGCGCCACCATGGTGTGTGACCTAAGTTATGATGAATGAATACGTACAACTAAGATATTCAATATTAAGCCCAGCTTTAATAGAATTGATAGTCGTCGGATAGGCTAACGAACCTAGCCTTCCATTAATCAACTTTCCAGAACTTCACAGTTGCGCCGAATGGGAAACGTACATACCTAACTATGTATACGGTTCCTCCCTTCAGGTAAGACTGTAAGACCCATAATATATGTCATCCAACTTCATTGTCATTCAAATTGCCACTAGTTCAAAACCGCAACTTCTAAAACTTAGACAATAATCTAAAACTTGAAATTGCACCGCGCCAATCCGAAACTTTCTACCAATTATCCACATTGATTTGCATATTCGGAGTACAGCAATAATCACCCCTACACTACTTGTACCTCAGTGGTTAGTAATGCCTTTGGGAAAAGAGCAATTCGCACTGACCCTATCCATTGCTCGTTACAATGAAGATAATACAGCCACTAAACATTTTGAATAATTAATGTACTACAAACCAAAAATATATATAATTATATCTTTGCGGATCGTTTTTGGAGCAAGGAATTCGAAAGTAGAACGGTGTTAGTGGATTCTTCTTGTGAATAAGTAATGTATTGTTTTGGGTAGAGAGTCCATCTGCATTATGTATGGGTATAAATAAAATGGGTTTCATTTCCTGCTGCGTATTTCTTTGGATCAAACTGAAAACGAACTCGTGTTTCAAGGCTATTTTGAAGTGATTAAAAAAACTTAGTATATTCAATAAATATATGTGTAAATATGGGCAGGTCACATTGCTTGCAGAACCAATGGCCGTTGTGGCCAAAAGGTTCTAAAGTGGCGACCGCGTACCAGAAGACGCAGCGATAGAAGGCCTCCTAAAGGTGGATCGATGGATGACCTGGTAAAGATTGCAAGGTCCGGGTGGTTCCATCTTAAGTTCCATCATGTAAATTAAAAAAAAATACAAAATAATTGTCAAATATAGGAACAGCAAACTATGTAAATGTCACAAAGTTCAAATTTTATTACAACCCTGATTTTTATTGTAGGATTTATTTAAAACAAATGCTCACTTAACAATCAACTTAAAATACAGAAATCTACAGTCATTTAGGCGCTGCGCAAACGGAGACATTTTTTGTAAAGTTACCGACACCGAACACTTTTTGATCGTTATGAATATGTGTTAAGTAAGGAAGTAATTGAACACAAAAAATGTTTACTTAAGTGCAGATAGTGGGTGATTTCATAATGGTTCTATAGAAATCAAATAGGTATTCATCGGTAGCTTGTATCTAAGACAAGACACAAAAGTGTCCACGTTAGCGCCCTGCTTTATGGTTTAGGTACTTTTTTTCCAAGAACATTTTCTTTAAGAATTATGTGACACTAGAAATACCTACTCATTAATATTCGTCTCAACAAACTGTCTTTCCGATTTATAAACACGACAGAGGAGCATATAAACTTCCAGATTCATAAATATTAGGATCAGATATGTTTTGTGAGATGAGTCAAAGCGACCGCTGGCACATACGCACTTCAGGTCACGTTCGGCGTCACATGGCTTTTCAGAAAGAGATCCTTCATCAAATATCGTTCATATTTCGCTTTTTATATCTATCAAGAGAATATACTTTTTACGTCTATTGAGATAGGGATATTTTTTGGCTTCGAGGTAATGAGTAGAGATTTCAAAACCCGTTTAAACTAATGTGGTATTTTGAAAGACGTGACTAAAAAAAATCGGCCAAGAACGAGTATTACTCGAACACGAAGGGTTTTGTATAATTATCTATACAACATTTTATTTTATTCCGTTTTTGGTATTTGTGTTGTTATAGTGGCAACCGAAATATGTAAAATTTCAACTGTCTGGCTATCACGGTTTATTAGATACAGCCTGATGACAAACAAACAGATATCTTAGTAATTGGGTTCTGTTTTTACCCTTAGGTACGGAAAAGTCAGAAGTTCTTAAAATACATATATGACACGAATATAAATTAAAAGTTACACTCTGTCGTGAACAAATAGTATCCTATGTGCAATTTCAAGACGTAGTCTATCCGTGTACCAAGTTTCATCGAAATCTATTCTGCAGTTTTTGCTTAAAAGAGTAACAAACATCCATATACAGCTCCTGAAATACTGGCACCTAACCTAGCTGAGGAGTCAGGGTTTCAGTTATTAAAAAATACTATTAATAATACCTACTATAGTCTGTCCAAAAAGTCAAACGACTTGAGAATATTGTATCATATTTAATCATTTAAAAAATAGTTTTATTCGTTACCTTTTATAAGGTTCATCTATTAGTAAACTGTGATCAAGATCTCTTAATCAATCTTGATTATTGAACCAGTGTGCAGTGTTGACTACATCAGATGTCATTTTGCCCTAATAATTATATTACTCATGTCTTTTAACTTTTTACACAGACTATACAAATTTTCGCCTTTATATTAATTAGCAGGATGTCATACTTTTGAAGGAACTACTCATTAACTACCTGCCATTCAGCTTAACCCCCACATAGCTTACCCATACTAAACAAACACCACTACCTGGGTCTATAAATATATTTTCATTGCAGTGAGTACAAGTGTTGTGGCGTTTTAAGGGGTAGTTAAACCTGACCATGATTTGCATAACTTGTGATTAATGAAGTGGCAACCAGTGGTTAAGGGTTAGACGAAATGGTTCTCAACCACCTGTGTTATTGCTTTTTGGACAAACGCTGTAAGGGTTATTTATGACTCAATAAAATTACGCACAAGGAGCTACGTGAAAACTAGACCACAAAAAATCATTAAAAGAAGTCTTAATAAAAGATTTTAATCAAAACATATTTACTTACGACACAATTGGTTTCTTTATCAATCTTATTTGTTATTAGAGATAAAATGGAAAGAAGAAAGGATACCCCTTGAACACCACAAGCTTGAAATAAAAACTTAGTTTTTGAGAACACCTCAAAGCATCACAGAACGCAATAAGCCTAATAATAAAAAATCTCCTGTCACAGTGTTTTGTTTGCGAACTTTTTCGAAATGTATTGACTGATTTTTAGGGTTTTTTTCGTGATTGTAAGAAGTAAGAATCCGATTCTCCTTGGTCTTTTCTCAAAAAGTCCAGGCACCTTCCCCCGAAAAAAAAGGTAGGGACGAGGCTATTCTTCACTCTCCTACCCCACCCACCAATTTTTACAATAATTTATATGGCTGCAACAAATGCCCAGTCAGCTAGTAATTTATACAGGAAATTTCCCAATGTCTGCTGAAAATAGGTCAATAGACATAAATCTGTAACACCAGCTCCAACCAACAAGCTTCACCAGCACCTTGTTACACGCGTCAAAACTAAAACGGGGTACGTGTCAATTCTCAGAGAAAACAATTATGCTTGCAAACGGGCCGAGCAATTTACATAGAGGGGCGATGTCGCCCCGGGCGCGGGACCGCCCGATTAAAATCCCTAAAATACACGTCAACGTGTTGACGTTTTGATGAGGCGAAATAAATTGTGCGGGATAGAGGGGGTACCTCCTAACCCCCGGGGTATATGCGTGCCCCAAGAAAATGAAGGTAATCAGCCGACTGTGTCGCCCGTTTTTGCTTTGAAAACTGTGCCGTGCGCGAATTTTATCAGCTTGCAGAGTCCAAATGCTGGGTTGTATATTTTTGTTTTTTCATTCAGTTCGTGTGTAATCATTCGTCTTGGATTTTTTGTATTATGCAAAATTTTGTTGCGGTGGAATGTTATTTGAAACTAACTTTATCAGTAGCTTCGCTTGCCTGTAAGCAGATTTCTCCATGCAAACTTTGGACCCTTGTTTCATTATCTTAGAGGGTGAATTTCGAAAAACCTTTCTTATTCTTTGTAGACGTCATAAAAGGAACCTTTCTGCAAAATTTCAGCGTTCTAGGTCCAAAGGCTTAGGCTGGGCGTTGATGAGTCAGGATCATGCCTTTGAAATGGCTGTTACTCAAATCTGCTAAACCAGTGGTACACATTTTTTCGGGGCAATAGAAAGCAATTAATTATTTTTAATTAATTGGCTTTTTTATTTACGATAATTAGAAAGCTTTTTCCTTAAACTTTCTTTCATAACGAATCTTCAAAATTCAACGGGAAAATTACGATCGTAATATTTTTTGACTTTTTCACTTATGTATTGTATTTAGTTACTAGAATTGGGTTTAACGATCTTAGTTGTTATGATAAAATATATATCACTTCTACCAACGCAAAAAAAAATAAAATCCCACGCTGTCAATTTTAATGCATTAATTTTTGAAATGAGTAACTAAAATTCTTAACGCTTTGATATATAAAGATTCACATTCTTTTGAATCCTTATAAAGTTTAATTATAGAACAGTGAACAATTGAAACAACCCTAAAAATATTCTAGTAAAACGAACTGCGTTTTCGATTAATTGACAAGACTATTTGAAATAAATACTTGGTCTTAACTTTCTGTACTTTGCTTTATAAAAGCGAAGCCGCTGGCAGAAGCTAGTCTTTGATACGTAGGTAGATATAAATAATACAGAACCTTCATCCTGCTAAAATCAGAAGTAAATTTAGCAGGATGGAGGTAACTATATGCACACTCCTTCAATTTTTGTACGGCACGTCGAACTCACGCAGCCCACTGACAACCTGTATTGCCAGAAGTAGCCCCCCACGACCGATAACCACAAGTTCACACGAACGAAAGCTCCGAATCAAACTGTAACCATGCAATAATAGCCTTGTCACTTCCTCGTCACAAAACAACGGTGACCATTTAAAACTTTCCCGAATATGTGACAAGAGGTGACAACTTTAAATTGCAACCAATTTTCAACTCTATTGCACGTGTAATAAGGTCGCAGCCGATGATAAATAATTTAAATTTGTAGTGGCGAAATGAAGTTAGTTGCTGCAAAAATATGGGGAAATTAAAATTTATTGTTGTTTTTATATTTTTGAGTTACAACTAGTTGTTTCAAAGCCTGTGGAAATCCTCTTAAGAAAGCTATAAGGTATTGTGTATTTAAGGGTTTACCTGACAGGTTTACTTGTATACCTGTCAGGTAAGCTTGTGTGGAAACCTGCACAGTTGTGCAACATACACGCTCCGGCTCAACTGTACAGGCCAACCTGTCAGTTATAACCTACCGTGTATGGCAACCTTTATAGAGAAAACTATAAACTAGTGGCTCAGTAAAATAGTGATCAAGGCTACATTTACCCAAGATAAAGAAGGAATAGTGGGCCCGAATTTAAAAAAAATGTTAGTATCAAGTCAAAAGTCAAAAGTCAAAAGTTTTTTATTTCACATAGGCCTACATGGGCACTTATAAAACGTCAGAAGCTAGTGCACGGTTCGAAATTGGTCGTTTCCTATGGAGAAGAACCGGCAAGAAACTCCATGGTTACTCTTTTAAAAAAAATGGTTGTAGTTACAATATTTCCATATTACAGTATTAAAAGTATAGGTATTATTTAAGAACAGTGTAAACCGGTCTATATTGTACTCAAAAGCACAATAAAATCATCAAAATAATCATTTAAAAAAAGTGAGTCAAAATATGAAGTAATCTAAGAATTCGTGGAGTCTACAGTGTTCTTCCATTTACATTATAAAAAGAGGCTATATAAAAAAAAAGCTGTCAATAAATGAGACGTTAACAACCAAAAAAGAAAAACTAACGAATTTAATGTGGTTGGAGTCAGATAATATAAAATAAAATAAAAATATTGCAAAAGCAATGTGTTAGAAAAAAAAAAAAAAATGTTACAACAAAGATGGAGCAGTTAATAGATACATTCACACATTATTATGAGTTACCAGGGGGCCACAAGTGCAGACGTAGTCATTGCCAAACAAGCGTATCTTCGACATAGTCTTTAACCTTGTAATATGCTTTTTTGGTTAAGACACGCTTAATATGGGTTTTGAACTTTCCTTCGCTAAGTTCAGTCACCGCTTTTGGTAGCTTGTTATAAAAGCGTATGCTATTTACTAAAAATGACTTACTGGTCTTGGCTAATCTCCATTTGGGTAATATAATTTCGTGTTTACTACGAGTATTTATATTATGGAAATCGCTTCTAATCTTGAAAAGTCCTAGGTTTTTACGAACATACAAAATACTTTCTAAGATATAAAGAGAAGGCAGTGTCAATATATCGATTTCTTTGAATTTATTTCTGAGGGACTCGCGAGGACCCATTTTATAAATAGCCCTGATTGCTCTCTTTTGCAATACGAAAATCGAGTCTACATCAGCTGCAGATCCCCACAGTAAAATGCCATAAGACATAATACTGTGGAAATAGGCATAGTAAACTAACCTAGCTGTGGCGACATCTGTCAACTGCCTTATTTTACTTACTGCATATGCCGCTGAGCTTAATCTACCTGAGAGAGTTCTAATATGAGCACCCCACTGCAGTTTGGAATCGACAGTTATACCTAAGAACACAGTTTCTGTAATTACATCAAGTTTTTTGCTATCAAGAATTAGATTGACGCCAACTTGAGGAACATTCGGTAATGAAAACTTTATACATTTAGTTTTATTTGCATTTAGTAAAAGATTATTGGCTGCGAACCATTTCGAAAGAACAGCCAGACTTTCGTTAACACGCAAGACATCCGCATCTTTTCTATCCACTTTAAAAATAAGAGAAGTGTCGTCAGCAAATAGAATTATATCTGATAAATTAGCCATCATGTAAGGAAGGTCATTAATATAAACCAGAAAAAGGAAAGGGCCAAGAATTGAACCCTGGGGCACGCCCATCCTTACTAAAGACCCCGAGGACGTCACCCCATTTATGGATACTTTTTGCTGCCTGCAAGATAAATAGGAAAAAACAAGATCAGCAGCTCTTCCACGAATTCCGTAATGATGTAATTTACAGATCAGAGTATTATGGTCAACACAGTCAAATGCTTTTGAGAGGTCACAGAATATGCCAATAGCATCCTGGGACTTCTCCCAGGACTCTAAAATGTGACTGATGAGATTCACTCCTGCATCCGTCGTTGACCTTCCTTTCGTGAAGCCAAACTGATGACTATGCAAAATCCTATTTGAATTAAAGTGAGACAACATCTGGTCGAGCATGATTTTTTCATATATTTTACTCAATGCTGGAAGCACAGATATTGGTCTATAATTAGAGGGATCACTCTTACTACCTGATTTGAAAATTGGTACTACTTTACTATGTTTCATTAAATCAGGGAATGTACCGCTGTCTAGACATTGATTAAATATGCCTGTTAGGACAGGAGCAATTGTATCAATAATATCTCCAAGAACCTTAACGGATATACCCCATAAGTCCTCAGTGTTTTTTATATTAAGACTTTTGTATGTATTTTTAATCATATCAACAGAAATACGCTTAAATTCAAAGGTTGGTACATCCTTTGTGAAATTTTCTTTTAAAAAAGATTCAGCTAACAAAGATGAAGAAGGGAGAGATTTCGTAACTTCTATTGGGATGTTGGTGAAGAAGTTTTCTAGCTTCTCAGCCACTTCGGTCCTGTCTGAAATGATTTCATTATCAATTTTTAGGGACAATTCATTTCGATCTCGCTGGTTTGTTCTTCCAGTTTCCTTGTTTATCACCTTCCAGACACCTTCCAGTATTATAAATAATTAGGTTTTTTCGTAACTTCGTTGCGACTTCAAAGTCAAAGCCTAATAAAAAGTACGAGTAGCTTATGTCTTTTCTTGGAGTCAAGTTTACTCGGTAGAAACTTTCATCAAAATCGGTTAATTTAACGATGAAAGCTTAACAAACAGACAGAGTTACTTTTACAGTTATAACTTACTAGCTGTCCGCCCGCGACTTCGTCCGCGTGTACTTCGGTTATCGCACTCTAAACGTGTTTTCCCGTAGGAATAAGATGTTTTTCCGGGATAAAAAGTAGCCTATGTTCTTTTCCATGTCAAAGGCTATATGCATACCAAATTTCATTCAAATCCGTTCAGCCGTTTTTGCGTGATTAAGTAACAAACATCCAATAATATTAGTTAGGATAATATTAAGTATGATTCCTTACCATCACCTTTAAATATCTAATGTTATTGTGTCTCTCTGGCTAAGCTTGACTCGCAAACTAAAAAATAACGTAAGTACCAAAACTATTTTCTCGTCATGAAGTTTTATATTCAATACCCATAGCTCACGTCGTAGATATTTACATTTAAAACTACACATAACATAAAAGGTTTTACGCAGCTTTTTTGACACACAAATTTTTGCAATATTCCGAACACAAAGTTATTGCAATAGTTTACAATATTCCAACCAATACCTACCTACTATTTTTTGGAAATTAAATACTGCAGCACTTTTTTCAAATATGACTAGGTAAAAACTAATGTCAGTATTTGATGTCACTATTACGATATAGCAATAGATATCAAGCAAAACTACAAAGTCTAATGTTAATCACACCTGAAATGTAGGTCACATCAAAGACACTTCCGCCTGAACAGCGCTAAGTTCATTTTTGCTAGCTCTCGAAACGAAAATTTTAAGGTGTTTGGTTTGTCACCGCGCCGCAGGATTCCAGCGAAAATTTTATTAAGAGGTCAGGCAAAAATAAAAAGAGCTAGGGCTTGCGGACGATAAGTACCTGATAGGCAGTTCGCCGTCACAAAAGTATTGACTGCCTATAATGTTCTCAAAGCCCCTCTTACCTCCTCAAACCTCTTTTCTGTGAAAAGGAGATGGTTATCATCCTAGCTCAGTTCACATGACTCATGATAAACTAATTTAACTTAGCAAGAAGAAAAAAAAAATATCATTCTGTTCAATTTATTTGCAATAAATCACCAGCATTTAAGCAGATGAGTTGTGAGTAACATTTTTCTTCGCAGAAATTGTGAGGTAATGGTCAAGCATCTGTTTCTGAAAGGATGATTCGGCCCTGGTACGAAAGGCAACGAAGAAACAGGAGTGGGTTTTTAGTCAGTAAAAGTCTGACTCTATCTCTCGCTCCGCCCAAGAGCGGGGAATATCATTACATGATTTTCCCACATAAAAAAAAAGAGGTCAAACGGCACGCGCTTTATCTATGGTAAACATAACATGGGGCAAGTGCCCCACATTGTACTGAAAGCCAGCAACCGCCTAAATTTTTGTAGCTTTCTAATTCACAACTGGGTTCGAAAAGACTTTTCTGTGACATCAAAACACAGCTATATAATACCGTAGCATTGTGTTCGTTCATGTGTAGTTCGTTACGGCCATGACGAGAGTTGAAGACCAGAGCAATTTAACTTCGAACAATAGAGGTGCGCCGCGTGAAACTAAATAGATTGTCGCCCTACATCAACATTTGTTGAGTATTTATGGTTTCAGCTTATGAGTAGAACGAAAGTAAAGTTAGAACTAAATTAGACCGACGCACACGTGCCTGAATTGTACGTAGAACGACGTGGCGTGGATCAAGTGTAGCTCCACAAGTCTAGTTTCCGTATAAAATATTTGGAGACCGACGCGTCCAGATCGGCGTATGTGGAATGATGGAGGAATTTCATGAAACATTTTGGACATCTGGCTCCCAAACTAAACTGGATTTAGGCTGCTCTCAAGCAGTATGCCTAACCTGGGGGGACCAGACGCCTCTTGCCGGAGGCTCTACGCAGGAATCGCAGGAATCGTTCGGCACCGTCGATGCGTCAGAAACCGAAGGCCCAGCTAAACGCATGCTAGAGGGTCATGGCAATACGGATGGTGCGTGAATACTGCACGGTTTCCCGCGAAGCGGCGAGCCTCCTTGCTGGCCTGCCACCATGGGGCCTGGTGGCAACAGTCTTTGTATACATGCACAATTTGCGCGTAGAGATGCATCGCCGGGGCGAAAGTCCGCTGCCGCGACAGGTCGCGGCATGGCGGACAAAGTTCCGACGGGATTTCATGGTGAAATGGCGTCAGCGACAATCGCAACCCGGTGCTGGACACGCCACAATTATGGCGGTAAGTCCCCTCTTTGAGGCATGGCTGGAAAAACCTCACGGTGTCCTCACCTTCCGCATGACGCAGATTCTCACTGGACATGGTAAGTTCAGGAGGAACTTCGGTGCAGGTATGCACCGGATTCGTGTGGAGGTGACGCCCGGGTGTCGTCACTGTGTGGACCGCACGGTTGAGGTGTGCTCCGCCTCGGTAGAGCATTGGCGGGATCGGCGATCTCTCGCACCGGGCCTTGGTACAGGCCATGGTTCGGAGCGAGGAGGAGTGGCAGGCGGTCGCCTCCTTCTGCGAAGTGGTAATGCTAGCAAAAGGAGGAGGCCGACCGCATCAGGCAACAGCCCTCACGCCCTAGCCGCCGCCGGGATTCCGGTCCAGATTTCCGGTCACCGCATTCGCAGGCTTGCGGACGGCGTGCAATGGGTAGCTTGCCATCCAACCGTCCGGTAAACGTCCGGACCGAGCCCAAGTCGTCAACGGCGCGTACTGTTCTCGCGCGCCTCAAGGAGTTGTCAGCATTTGTAGAAGCCCAGCAGGGTCGAAGCCTACTGGGGCCAAGGTTCTAGTTTTGAAAGGGAGGCTCGGCCCCGGTATGAAAGGCAACGAAGGAACGGGGTGGGTGTTTCAGTCAGTAAGAGTCTGACACTATCTCCCGCTCCGCCCAAGGGTAAGGGATCTAATTTGGATGATTCTTACCCACCGAAAAAAAAAGATACACGCGTTTCATGGTTATATAAAGAGGAGGGAATCCTCTTCATGTAAACATGCCAAGACAACCGATTTCCTAAACTTTTCAGTCACTGGCTCCACTTTCAAACATCCTCTAAAATACTCATTTGTTATTTTATCAATTCGTAATAGAATGTAACCATCTATAAATATACTCATTCCAATATGCCCCCCCCCCCCCCAACATTCATTTACTCAAATATATGAGCATCAAATAGCAAACGTCTAGTTGGAGATGCGTATTATGTTAATTTGACTGAGCGTGAGCTTCAATATCATAGTAAATTGCCTTACATTTTGTAGGTAATTTATATAACATGAAATACCGTAAGTAATTGAGACGTATTCATGGCAATGAATGTGGAGTAACAAGGAGCTTGTCTCATAACATGAAATGTTATGAGAAGAGAGATATACACTTAAAAACGTGCAATTTAGGTTCATTTTTTTCTGACTGACCAAAATTCTGACAGTTCAAAAGTGCCTGTAAATGGTCTATCTACACTTAATATTATAAAGAGGTAAAGGTTGTTTTTTTTTTTTGTTTTTATGTTTTTTATTTGTAGGAGGTAATTTCTGAAAGTACTCATCCGATTGCGAAACTTTTTTCACCGATACAATACTGCTTTATTTCTGAGTGACATAGGCTATATTTTATATATGCTAGTTTAAAATAAACGTTTCTGATTTCTGCTTACTAATTTCCTGTAATTTTTTTTTTCATGAGTAGGAAATTTCGCTACTCAAAACATGATGTCTAGGGCTATGTTTCGTGTAACCTAAACCTCATTTAGTGGTTTCAATAGTTTCGATTCAGAATTTTGTAGATATCAAATTTGATGGTCTGGGTGTGGGTCCGAAATTGTTCAAAGGAGTCAATGGTCCTAGCGCAAAGGTTAACTAAAGAAGCACAAGTAAATTTTTAGTCCAACAAATTCGAATAGAAGCCTGACACGCCCCCTTTCTCCATTCACTCTGAGCGATCCATTCTAATTAAAAAAAAAAGAATTGCGCAAAGTTTTTTATCAACTCAACACAATTTTAATGGGCCATATTCCAATTATAAAAAAAAATAATCGACATCGAGCACCGCCCTAACTTAGGGGGTTAAAAAATGAACATTATTATTATAAATAAAGCAAAATGTCAAAAATGCTGCCCCCAAGGGCCAGGGCGAAGCGTGGTGACGCATAAAGAGATCGTCCCTCCGTAAATGATTACAATAAAACTACCACCAGGCGGGGGTAAGCAGGGAGGGTGGTCGATTTGCATAATTTTACTTTTATTATCGTCACACGCTTTGTTGGAAGCATCTCAAGTTATGACTGGTTCTTTGGTGTGTAGTTGATTTCAGTGAATTATTTCTTACAAAAGAATTTATAAATCAGAGGAGGTAGTGTCGTGATGGGCCAGAGGTTAAATCACCCGCCTCACATGCGCGAGGTTGCGAGTTCGAATTTTGTTGCAAGTACCAATGTGAATTTCCCAACATTCTTACGTACTTATCTAAATTTATCTAAGATATTACTGACAACCCGTGCCTCGACAACTATTTGGAACCTTCCGCGAGCTTCTGACAATTTGTAAGTGACCATTTAGACCTACTAGAAACAAAAATATATATATATTTTTTTAACCTTAATGTAAACCGTTCTCCATTTCAGATAATATTTCGAGGAAAATAAAATCAGATTTTAATGAATGAGAAATCCCATAAAAACAGCATTCCAATTTGTAATTGTAGAAGCAGAGCTGAGCACATCGTATCACATTCTCATTAACAACAAAAGGTTTTTTCAACCGAAACACAATACCAATAACAAAGGTCTTCATTAAAAACACGGAGTATACGTGTCCATACTAATAATATAAATGTGAAATTAAGCTTCTGTATGTTTGTTTGTTTACTTTTCACGCTTTAAGAGTGCCCTTCCGGGTCCGTCTATCGTCAACTTGAGCACGGTTAAAATGCTTGTACCAATCAAAGCAATTTTTGATAAAAAGGCAACGCGAAAAAGGAAAGATATCGCCTAAACGCTCAGTTGTCATTCAGTAATTTTTATCACTCACTCGAATAAATCACAGAACTTGTTCTCTGAAATACCTGTTTTTTTTTTTTGTAAATTTTGTTCATAGAGAATCTGGATTTAATGTGCATGGTTACCGTAATATTACTTTATTTACCTTTTTAAATTATGAAGCGCCAAAGTTTACATAAAATCTGTGTAAAATAGCAGATTTTCAGAGGTCTTTACATGATTAATTTTAACAAATTCAGGTTTTGTTTCCAATAAAAATCCAGATAATATCCACGAGATATCTGTGTTTCCAAAATATATAGAAAGAGATATGTAATTATCGTAATAATCACGTAAGAGTGGTTGTAAGGTAAGTTTCAGCTCTTAACGGGTGAATGGATTCTAATAAAACGTAAACCACACTGTTTGAACATCATCTGGATTATGACAAATATACTTTTCATTACAGTAATAGTCATAGTCATAATAGTCGCTCTAATATAAAGAGTACCGGTAGTAGAGTATCTTATCTGTGCTGTTCAGGAATGTTCAAATTGACTTAGCCCTGGACCGCAAAGAACAAGTATCAAAACAGGAAACTGTAGGAGCTCAGTAGGACCGAAGCCTACTGAGGTCAAGGTATGACTTCTGAAAGAGAAATCCGTGATCCTAGAGAGTATAATGATTAGTGATGTCCATAAAAAAACTTATATTTTAGTCAGTAAAAGTCTAACAGGGAGTGTTTTTTTTTTCCTTTAAAGAATCATAATTGTCGATCTTGACAAGTTTGGTAATCTACTAATTTGATAAATGAATATTTTGACGTATGCGGTAATCTGCTAAAACTTTGACAGTTTATTTGAATGATCAGTGTTCTACCATTAGAACTTTATTGTACAGTTATTGGTTTTAATATGCTATTATCATTCTACCACAACTCTATTACGATACCACTGACCGATCAATGATCGATCATTATAAATTAGCAGATTACGAACTTTTAGCAAAATGACAATGTGATCGTGTTGGCATGACGAATTTATAAAAATAGCAGACTTGAGCTCCAGATCTGGCGAATGATCTGGATTCACCATAATACCTATACTTTCTACGTGGCCGAAGTCACAGTCTGAAATCAGTACGAAATATTGGAGCGGAATTGAAATATCGAAACAATAAAAAACAATTATCTGCAATTATTGCATATACTGTGCTCAATTTACATTGGACATTTCAATTTTAATAATTAGCTGGATCGCTGACTCATTTGTTTGAATGTGGGTCACATACATTGTTTTTGTTTATCTTGAGGCCCGTGTGACCGTATCGGGGTTTATTTGAAAGGAGTAGTGATCTGAATCGCCATGTTTTTCATCACGATTTCTGTAAATAGGTCTTTTGACTAGGGCCAGGTTGAAAGTGCCCGTGTGGAGCCTTTACACAGAACATCTGCACAGCCACCTGCTATGCTGCCCATCCTGCATAACTACCTGCAATTTTGAGGATCTATACGTGGCCAACAATATAGCTGTACAAGTTGCCAAATATTGGTTAAAAAAATATATTTTGAGAGCTACGACACGAAAAGAAGAAGAAAAAGATTGAAAAGTAATGAATGAATCGTTATGGCCCTCATGCTGATGTTTGCTTAGTCAGTTTGTAATAAATATTATACTTATATACTAATATGTACTAGCTTTTACCAGGGGCGGAAAAACCGCGTGAAATTAGATTTTGTTTCTCCATACAAACTTTGGATTTCGTTTCATCTCCGTGGGGGGGGGGGAATCGTTTTTTTTTTTCATTGTATAAATCAAAAAACTACATCTGTATAGTCTTTTTTTTAACCCAAAGGTTAATTGGTAGAGAATGCCTTATTGCTTTAAGTCCGCCTATGCACCACTACTGTTATATTTAAGAAGTTTAAATACATAAAAGTTTTGATTAAGAAAAGGAAAGAAGATTGAATGATTTTTTTTGAATAATGTTTGTCCTGTATCTTTTTTGTTCATGTGGTGTACAATAAAGAATATAATAAATAATAATAAGATTGTTTTGTAATGGATAAACTCAAAAACTAGTGGATCGATTCTGAAAATTCTCTCATGCTACTTACAGCACCGAGTGATAATCTTTATTATCATTTCAGCCGATAAACGTCCACTGCTGGACATAGGCCTTCCACAATCGTCGTCACAACGAGAGTTCCTGTGCGTCTCGCATCCATCGGTTTCCCGCAACCTTCACGGGTCATCGGTCCACGCTGCGTCTTCCGTTACACGGTCGCCACTCCAGAACCCTTCGGCAATTCTTCGTGTGATAAAGGCATATATTTTTATTACATTCACACAGGCAAGTCCGCTCACAAAAACTAGGAAATGAACTAGTAATTTAAGGCCACGGATATGGAAGTACAAACAGTTCTTCTACCGGGCTATCTAAACGATAGATGCTCATATAAAATTGTAAACAGCAAATGAATGAAGTACACGCATGCAGATTAATGAGTTGCAGAAAAAAAAATGGGGCTACGGTGTCCACTTCACTGCCCTTTAGAGTTATGTATCCGTGAAGATACTTCAAAACCACCCTAAACCAGGCCTTTAAATCAACCCCCTCAATTCCCGCATCAGGAATACCGGAAACAATTATTTTTGGACCCCCGTCATATCGACGAGGGTGCAATCGTTAACCGTATAGATTTGTTACAGCGTCGTATAGATTTGATAGAGTGTCGTATGGCCATTTTGTTTTAAATGATTCGGTAAAATTTGGATTTATCGTGCGTGAGAGCAGGTGTCAAAATTCAAATTGAATATTTATTACAATAATTTCTGTACAATAATTTATAGTGAATAATAACATTTTTTTTTTCTGAACATAAAATCCAAATTGTTTATTTCATAAAACAGCAATTAGCATATCAAATATTTGAATGAGGAAGAGTGAAGGGCGAGGTGAAAAATCTCCTTTGTATGCATTTAAACGTAATGGCAGTGTCGTCATATTTTAGTTTGATTATCATTTTTCTGTTACCCAGAGAGAACCTCTCTCTGATTTTATGAATCCGAAACTCAGTTGTGGGTTAAGCTCGCCTATGCACATCATCCGTCCTATTTTTACTGTGTGTATAAATTTTGTGTACAATAAAGAATAAGAATCAATTTGCTTAATTTTGGACCAAAATAAATAACCAATTTAAAAAAGAATATGTAGTCCAAGTATTCTATTATTATATTTAACTCAAGTTTCATTAAAATGTCCTTGGTGTTACAAATTCATAGCAATAACATACATAAGTTTTATTATCATTCATTTAAATGACCTCATCATCAGATGACACTGTCCAACGAGAGCAATAAATAAAAAAATCTAAGTAACTAATACCCAGTATGGTGAGCTACGCAGTACTTTTCTATTACGACAAATACATAAAACAGCTAATTAAAAGTTTGTAAGCAATCCTTATAAACGACTTCAATTCATCAGTCCAACGAACTCGCGAGACATTACTTACCGTATTTAATTTAAGTGTCAAGAAAACAAAATCAAGAAGATCTCCTACAGGTGTCGTGTCTCGTCCAAAGCAACCGCATCTCATGTTGTACCGACTTATGTGTTTACACACCAGCACATGCAAGAATCCAACCACCAGGAAACAAGACCTCTTTCACTCCTAGAACTTAAAGCAGATCTGTCCTACAGATGAGCAACTTAAAGATCAAATAAACCGGTCGTGTTTAAGGATTTCGACAAACATTGCTGGCAACAGTCGCGTTAAGTTTTATAACTTTCCTCTTGCAAATTATATGTTTAATATACGACCTGCCAACATTTACTGGTTTCCACTGAGATACATTCCTTGTAAAACGATAAAAATGCGAAATTCTCCAGGGGTTTCGGCTGTTTACCGCGGTGATTCGGGCGCCATGTTTAATTTACGACTCAAACATAACACGAGAAATATGCGAAAATATTATGTATTCGGATTACAATATTTTTTTAGAAGTATCTAAACTGAAGTGACGGATACGGGTCGATGTTGACTGTACAGAGTAATTGATTGATACAAATTGAACAGTTTTTTTAATTTTATTTTTGATAGGCTCGACGGTAACACGGACTGAATAAACGCATGAAAATATGAAATAAAAAAGCTGAACTTGCTTGGTTTATAAATTAAGCTATTCAGATAACTACAATACTATTGCTTTATTTGGTGACTAGCTTTTGCCCGCAACTTCGCCCACATATATATAAAATATAGCCTATGTCACTCATGTCAGGAATAAAATAGCTTTCTATCGATGAAAAAAATTAAACAATCGAACCAGTACTTCCAGAGATAACCTCCTACAAACAAAAACAAAAAAAAACAATCTTTATCTCTTTATTATTTTAGTGTAGATAGAGGACCTAAGAGTAGGGAGTTATAGCAGGCACAGGCAAACAATGCGCAATAGGTAGCTCACCATCCCGTCGTCCAACAACCATCCCGACCCAGCTCGAGTCGGATCCAGCAGGGCCAATGCCCACTAGGGCTACGAAGATTTCAATAAGAGGAAACTCGTGTTTCTAGAACACAAAGAGCATCTGAAAGACATAGGTGTAATTTTAGTCAGTAAAAGTCTAATACGCCCTCCTGCTCCACTCTAGAGCGGGGAAAGTCATCGGATGATTTACCACCTCAAAAGAAAAGTCGAGAAAACGGCATACAAGTACTCACAAACAGAAACCACAACATACCTCATCACGCACGAAGCAACGAAAACTCCATGAATATTTTTGCCACATGCATCGGCCATTTTCTTTTTATTCGTTTCAAATTCAAAAAATAGGAAAAAAGGCCACGATAGGCCGTGGAACACACAAATTCGTTGCAGATGCGTATCGCAGAACGAATTGACTGGCGCGGGTTACCGGCGTCGATGGTCGAAAAAATAAAGAAAAAAATACAGCAATAGAATCAAAAATGTTAGATGCCGAGCATTGGGTAGACACGAGGACGTGTCGCGTCATAGATTGAAAAAAAAAAGATATTCTGTATTGGCTTTTTGAAAAGGAGGTTTTTCATTTCGAATAAAGTTTATTTTGTGGCGTCTAATGGTATTTTAGATGGTGGTTCATCTGTTTTATATTTCGATTGGTTCTCTATTTAGTAATTTATTTAGTAAAATCAACGGTAAATTACTGTTCTAAGGGTTTTACAGCATAAATACTATATCGGATACCTGCCCGTCTGAAAAAAATCAGAATTTCCTGTAGAATACCGAAAGGCTGGCTACCCTACACCTGTGCTCCAGGCCTTGTAGATTGGTGTTAACTAAATATGGATCACCAATTACCATCGACTTATATTCTAGTGCTAAACAAGCACGTTCATAGAAATCTGTCAAAACACTCAAAACTTAAAACAAAAGTTCGCTACAGTGCTACATTGGCAAAGATTTCCTATTATAGGACATTTTTTTTCGTGACGCGTTTCGTTCAACATAGTTTCTTAGTGTCTTCAAGGTGTACGGACTACATTATACCTGAGTCGATTGAAATTATTACCCTCTTGGCACGCCCTTCCACCGACTCCAAAATTCAACAAAGACAACAATACTAGACTAATAAATCAAGACCAATGAAGCAATCAAACTAAAACCTATAAAAATAAAGAAATATCGGCGCTCAGGGAATAAAAACACACAAAAATATTCGAAACAGAATGCTAAAAAATATTCAAAAGGTCGAACAATACATATTCCTGTTTTCATTTGAACCGGTAGCTGAGCCAATTACAGATATTTATTTGCTATCAACAAAAGCCTTGCGAGTCCAGGAGTGATCAGAAACAAAGGTTTGCAACTAACAATGAAATATGAATGCGATGTGAGCGTTGTAAATTTGAACGTCTGTCTGTATGCTTTAGTTGAGTGAATCTACATTTTTTTTTTATTAAATAAAGTTGTGGAAGTGAGGTAAAATTGGATGTTGGAGTGCGCAGAGTGTTGTGGTGTGGTACTTTTAATTTGTAGTTAGAGGAAAACTCTTAAGTTTTCCCCTAACTTGGTGTGACCATGATTTGGGAACTGTTTCAGTACTGTCAAATTTATTAATTAATAAAGTATTTAAAAATCGGCAACATAAAATACTCTGCTATTTTAATGGTACCCTTATTTCAGTACATAAAAAATTAATTTATTTATTTACTCAGAAACCTTTAGCTCCACGGGTTAGTTACAAATAGACTTAAAAACTATATTAGAAAAATATAGGATTTAAATAAACCAAAATAAAACTAAGGAAAAAAAAAGATTGTCCACCGATATGACAAGTCACTCCTGCCTATCCAACCTGCATGAAGTGAATTATCATAGGACATTATAAATGACAAATAAAAGTCCTAATTCACTCACAGACTTATGAACGCCCAGCCTAAATCATTCAAGAACGCTAAAGTCTGCGCAGTGGTTCCTTTTACGATTTATACAAAGAATAAAAAAGAATTTTTCTTAAATTCACCCCTTAAAGAGGGTGAAATGGAGGTTCCAAAGTTTAGATGGAGAAACCTACTTTTGCGTAGGCGAAGCCATTGACAGAGTCTAGTTATTCTATATTTATACTTAGAAAGTGCAAAGCCTGCGTTGGTGCCAAAATTTTACAGGTCTCGTAAATAATTAATCAACTTCAAATATATGTAGTGTTGTTCATAAATCGGGGGTAAATAAATTGAGGGTTAGCAAATGATTATGGTACTAGTACGAATTATAGGAAACTTATAGCCCCTATACGTTATTTTTAGAAGATTAACACTGAACTAATAGATATATATGAATGATAAATTAAGGCGAAGAGACATGCATGAGTTCTCATCATATTGATAGTAAGCAAGCAATATGTACCAACAACACGGTACCAACTCCATGTACATATAACTACTATCGTACATACAAAATAGTGAAGAAGGTATTAAAGAAGGACCCTTCAATCGAAGGAAAATTGAAAGCACAGCCGAAATATCTCCAATTCGTACAAAACACGACCCCACGTCAAGGGTACTAGGGGAGACAAAATTAAGTACTACGACGGATATAAATCACTACCCATGACCGCAAAATGTGCATGCATCATGAAAACTGGGTATTACCCGGGTAGTTGAAGAGTTTTATGAAAATGGAGACCCTATAGGGTGCGTAGATGGCAGTAGATTTTGATGAGATAAATGTTTATGGAAAATTAGGATGTCTAATAATACTATAGTAATATCATGTGATTTGCCGGGCCAAGTCAGCCGTATGTACATTGACCGCTGAGTAAGAGTCACTACAAAGTGTAAGCCCGAGGATAGACCTCAATCAATTAAAAAAAAAAAAAAACATACATTAGTAGTAATATAATATCTTTCCACAACTATCACACATCGCCGTCTATCCCCAAGCTAAGCAGAGCTTGTGTTATGAGTACTAGACAACTGATAAACATACTTATATATATCTAAATACATACATTTTATATGATAAATTACACCCAGACACAGATCAAATGATCGTGCTCATCATACAAACATTTTTTCTGAGTGGGAATCGCACCCACTACCTCCAACATAGCAGTCAGGGCCACTGACCAACAGACCAACAGGCCAGTCTAATTATAAGATATTACTATGTTTAATTTTGTTGTAGACACATCCATCGTCAACCAAAAATTGCGATTCAAATGCTCAGCAATAACTGTCATACAAAGTTAAATCGAATCATAAAGCAAAATCATTTTACAGCAGACAATAGAAGCCTTTAATTGTATTCAAAATTTATGACAGTTTTTAATCGAACAATATATTCTAACAAAGTTTTGATTACATTTTCATAACGGCCGGCCACATTTGTCAAGGCTACAATTTCAACAATATGACTATTGTTTTAATTTTTGATGATCAAACTTGATTTGAGTTTATGAGTTTATCAACGGGAGAGAATAAAAGTAAATTGGATATAATTTCATCACAAGTTACATGAATAGTAACTTATTAGGTAATTTTATAGAAGACTGTAAGCCTACATGGAAAATGAGTCTAGGATTGTGGGAGTATAGTAATATAAATTGGTATTGGGTCCCTTGAATGCAAAGATAAAATAATACCTATCATTAATATTATAAAGCTCACTTTGAAAATCCGACTCAAAACCTAACTGTATTTTTTATTTTTTAAACATTATATTTGTATACCAACAGAGTGACATATTCGCACTAGTGAAAAAACTCTTTAAATAAAGATAAAAAAAGTTAATGAAAACTTGGCTAGCAATCTCCTAACCCAGGCATTACCTGCCTAAAAGAAGGCTCCAATTATACGAGTATATATTGTAAAAACATAAACTTGCTTTACAAATAAACTATTATTATTACTTGTTAAAACAAATACAGTCAAGATTTCCTTAAATAAAAATGTTATTACCCAACCAATGTATTTAAAAACAAAGTACTGCACTTAACTGAAGAAGCTTTCGAACGAAAATCAAACCTCCTTCGAACCACAAATTCCCTCAACAGGCAGTCAAAAGAAAACGAAGATAAGTCTATTTCCAAGCAATGAAATAAAGCCCGAACTGTCTCGAGCAAATTTTCTTCGAACAAGCCAAGAAATTAATGAAGGGACATTGGAGTAATAACTATCTAGCTAAACAATTAGTCTTGGGACTTTTACAAATTAGTCCGAATAAATTAAGGCTATTTACGAAGTTTTATAAAGTTGGTTGTTGTGAGCTTATTTACAGCCTGAATAAACGAGATACAAATCAAAGAATAAGAAAGGTTAGTATTGAAAAACCTTCTCTCAAGCGGGCAAAGCCGCGATTCTTCGGACTACGATCTTAAACATGTGAACTCAGATATGTATCTAAGATTACATATTTCACACCCTGACTTGTAGGAATTTAATGTAGGCCATAAACACATTTGTTCCGGATGAAAATGGAACCCTCGACATGTAGTCCGGCAGTCTACTACTCATCCCCTGCGCCAACAGTGCCGACAAATTCCACATCATCATTATTGTAGCCATCTGAAAGAAGTCTACAGCTAGTCACATCAATAAAGCCTGCCTTTGTTTCATCTTATCAAAAAATACTAGCCTAATTTTAATGCCTTCTAGACGACATTCATCTAATTAGTTCTAATGAAATGTCTAATTCCAGACACAAGTAAATACAACAAATAAATAAGTTTGCTTCGAAATAGAAGCAATCTTATTTATTTTCATGTCATTTGCTGTAACACCTGTATTATTGTTTAATTATTTTTTTCATATTAATAACACATACGATACGCCTACATTTTGGCTCGAGGCGGTCGTAATGAGACAGAATTTTTCGTCACGGAGTGTGTTTCCCACGCAACAAGTTTAAGAAAGTGACAGTCCAAATTGTGCAGAATGCGGCACGGTGGAGGATGTCCATCACTTGTAGGTGGAATGCGTCAGGACACGAGTGCTGATGAATACTTTCAAAATTAATTTGATTGATGTTTGTTTTATTCAGAGTACACTGTCCGAACCCCTCTCTAACGCAGCTATCGCTGTTTATAAATTAGTGAGTAAGGTTTTAGAGCCATAATAGTTGAAAAGGTGTTTATTTTTACTTGTATTAGGTTACGATGGGGCTGGCATGGTCATATTATGACCAAAAGACCCTAAAGGGGATTGCCCATTTGAGGCTATGAGCGGACAATTAACTAGAGAAAAAATACTTTGTTCATTAATTTTGTCATAAAAAAAATATGTATTCCCTTAGTTTCAAACGAGCGCCACTATAATAAATAATAAGTGGTACCTAAATAAAAAGTAACTTCATGGAAAAAACAATAGTTTTATCATTGATAGTAATATTTGATTTCCTTCTTTGGCCTGGAACACCATAGAGGCTGGGCAATCCATTTTATAAAAAAAAAATATAAAAGATAATAAAGTGTGTATCATATTGTTAAAAAGTTCAAAACTGAACTCATTATTTTAGACAAAAGATATCCACCGATTACCATAGGCTTATTAAGTTTGGCCACATTGTTCTGTCCTATGCTTCTTACATTCAGGTGAATAAATAACCTATCGTAACATCCTTTCCTCTGTATTATATTCTTTATTTTACACACAACTTTTACAAAACAAACAAAATAGGACAGCTTATGTACACAGGCGAGTTTAACCCACAATTTGGTTTTCTCACTGCAAACCTTGACCTGCAAATGAGTGAGATAATTGTGCACCTAAAAATAAATGCACAGCAAAAATTTAAGCACATAAGAAATTATATTATTGATTGGATGTTTCTGAATGTCAATAACGTCTCAATGGCTAAACGAATTTGGATTAAACTTGACATGATAGACCATGGCCTGAATAGGATACTTTTTTATTCCACACTACTAGTTTTCTTTTTTTTCTTTATTTCTTATTTGGCTCAGCCGTGAGACATATTAAAATGTTTTGATATTATTGGTTTTATTTCTTTATTTTATTAATTTTTTTGATTTAAGTTTGCAATTACATGTTTGTTCATGAATCATGGTGTGCCAAATAACCCCTCGAGCGCCAGTGGTTCATTGATCCGGAAAATTGCACTGTTTACGTAAATCACCAAAAAAATAAACAAAAGATAAAAAAAAACTTTTCGGATTTTTCTAGGAAAAAAAAAAAATATTTAAAGAAGAATATGTAAAGAAACCAAAATTTTCGACCAAATAACTTTCGTACAAACAACTTGGGGAAAACACGAAAATTAAGCATTTTTCAAGGACATCTAAGTTGTACAGACGCATGTACAATCTCGAGGGGATCTCGCGCTCGAGGGGATAAACATGTTTTCTTTTTTCTTTCTTTTATTCTGGGAATATATTCCCTTCGGATAATTTTCTACTTTCGCGCGGGTGAAAAAAAAACTGACAAAACTCACCCATATTTCCTCTATTCTCAAACTTTTCCTATTCATCATGAGGTTAAGGTACGGAAACCGCCTCCCATTTCATGCCAAAATTCGAGACCCAACCGAGTATCAACCAACCCCAGCAAACATGAGACCACCCATATTTTTTCCATTCTCAAACTTTCCCTATTCATAGTAAGCACTCTGAATAAATCAAACCAGAGTGTAATATCGTTGACAATGGTTCATTCGGCCCGATGAGGCTGGCATGCCGTGCCGGCCGTCATACAAAGCGGACGTAACGAGGGCAGGCCGGAAGCGGGTCGCTGGCGCCCATGCAGCATCCGCCGCGAGAGGGCGCCAGCGGCAATATTTCCGTTTGGTGTCTGAAGTGAACTGACATGAGTTAGAAAGATGTACGACGTGAGGTTATTTATGGAGAAAATATGTTAGAAAGTTCAATATGTTTGCTTTAAAGAAGTATTTCTTTCATTAACATAGACCTTGCAGTGATGTAAAATGCAAAAAAAAAACGGCGTTCTTCGATGCCTAAGTGTTTTTGTATATATGTATTATAAACATAGTTTGGCTATTTAAACACGTTGTTCGATGATTAAATCAGATATAGTCTGTCTAATAAGTCAACCGACTTGGGAATTATGTATAATATTTAATCATTTAAAAAATACTTATATTCGGTACTTTTTATAAGGTTCTTCTGTTAGTAAACAACGATCTCTATCTCTTAATCAACCTTGATTATTGAACCCGTGTTGACTACATCAGATTTCATTAAATCCTAATAATTACCCAAGTCGTTTAACTTATTAGACAGACTCTATACGTATATTATGTTATTTTCAAATAAACAATCATTCTTAAAAGAGTAAAAAATTGGCTTTTTTACCCGAGATATTTTATAGCAACCTCTAATAAAAAATTAATTCAAACAAAATTTAGGTGCTATAAAAAAAATAAGAACCTCCTCCCATATGTAGGTAGATACATAGATTGCCAAACAAAAACTAAAATCTATAAAAAAGCTCCTTTCTCGACAAAAACATATGAACATAAAATAAATAACATACTGCGAATCAAAAACAAAACTTGTAACATCTCTCGAAGATCCATCCATTCGTATTGAGCAGCGCAGCACTCTCCCAGTCAGTTTTCTTGCCAAAATACTTCAAGAGATACGTTCCTTTTTATCGTTTCCTCTCCCGTCAGATTATTATTTTGTGAGTGCGATGATTTATATTTCACCCAGAGTTTTATAGGATTTTAAAATACAAAAGCATCCTTTGTCACACCGTTTTTTGCATTAATCTTTTTTTTTTTGCATGGGGAATTTAATTTCGCGTTCTATTTGGGGGAAAAAATTACTTTAAAAAAATTCCAGGCCCAAATGAAACAAAACATTTTTTTTATATAAATAAATAGAAAATTACGTAAATTGATACGTATTACGAATTTTTTTTTTGAGTATTTTTAAATTTAAAAGTCATTAAAATTAAAATGATTTTTAAAATAAATTAAATTTTGTTCCAATTTATTGTTCCATTTTTAAATACGTCTAAGAAAAAAAACATCAAAGATAATGACAAATATAAAAATAAATATAAAAATAATAACCCATTGGTATTGTTATATGGCAATAACTCGGTATCATAATTAGAACACTCTTGTAATGTTTAAAAAAAGAACATGGTGCAAAAAAAACTTTCACTTATTCAATCAGCAAACGACTGAGAAGATATGTTTCATTTTTATTATTTCCTGCAGAACTAAATGTTATTCCGCTTTATGAGTTACGATGCGATTTCACGGGTTTACGGGTTTATTAGTTGAAATGTCACGTATTTCATACAACGGATTTTTTTGTCACTGAAAAATATAGCGTCGAGATGAAACGTTATGAAAGAAAGTTATGGGAGAGCTGAATGAAAACTTTGGAAAAAAATGTAGCATTGATAGGATCTTGGTGTAGTAAATATAATATACCTACCATTGAATAAGACACGGTAATAATTTACATTTTTACTATCTCAAACAGTCTGTCAAGTCGTTTGGTAAAAGCTGTTCTCAATTCTTCTAAGCGTACATAATTCAATAGTTTCGATAATTCTCAAAACTACGAAACAGCGCAAAATAAACAAATTAACTCTCTACAATAACATCAGCTCCAGCTGACATAATAACAAGTCCACATGTCGACCATACGGTACCCGTAACCCTAAAATGCTAATAGATATATCACCGAGACCTAATAAACTCCAGTGGATGTGGGCGAAACGAGTATCAAATACTTGGCGATGTCAAAATAATCCGGTTCGAGAAAACATATTCATGTCAATGTCTACTAACGGAAATAGAAATGTGGGCTGTTTGTGTAGAAATACGTGCAATTCTAAAAATATTATACACGCTACAGAGAGCTAAGTATTGCCGGACTAAGTACGCGGTGGTGGGTTAAAATGTTTTTTCAATTAAGTTGTCAAATGCATCGGGTGGTTAGTAAACTAACCACCTGTGTGTGAGTGACGTTTTTTGCTGTTAAGGGCTTTTTTTTAAGTGGTCAGTTTTAATGGTGTTTTTACTGTGTAAAATTAATAGGTAAGTTTAATTCAAGTAGATATGACAGCTATTATTAAGGGTAAAGAAAACTTCTTCACACATACGGGAATTTTCTTTCAATAAAAAATAATATGAAATAAGGGCTTTAAATGTAGCTAGATAGCTATTATTAATAGAAATGCAACTAGATCTTTGTTTTTATTATAATATTTGCTAGAATTGTAATTGTATAATTAGGTAATCTATAAAATGCAACTTTGTTAATATTTACAAATGATTTTTTTACCACTTACTTGCTATATACATACTTACAAAGTACGTTCAATTTGAACATAAATTGATGATTGAATTTTAAAACAGCCATTACCTGAAACAAATAGAAAAAAATAATTAGTAAATATGAATCTACGTATTCAAATGTCGACATTAAAAATATTTTTTAGAACGTGTGTCCATTAACCTTTCGAATATCGTAATTAGAGGCACAATAGAAAGACAATTAGAGAGGGAATGCTGGTGTTTGCTTGAGGTTTAATGAATTAATTTTCTTTTTAATTTTTTTAAACAAATTAAAGAAAAACAAAATACGTTTATTTGGCACACACAATGAGATAACAATAAATAACAAACAAAAAAAAAAAAATTGAAAAAAAAAATTGCCAAATTGTCCAACCGTTTCTCAGCTTATAAAACAGCATCACTAGTTCATCGAAATATAAAGTTATATCAACACTATTTTTAAAATAACCATGGTACACAGGTGGGTTAGATAAACATATAAAACTGTCACCGTCGCTTTTATCTGTTTCAGAGCAAGCAGAGATTTAAGATTAAAATCGAGGTCAATAGACTACAGTTACATAAAACTAAATGATATTTCATGTTTATTATTCAAAAGCTGTATAATGTTCCGATAGAACATTATATTTTTCATTCATGAATGTAGCATAAACTAATATATATTTAATAAAGAGGTAATGTTTGTTTTTTTTGTTTGAGAAGGTAATCTCTAGAAGTTCTGGTCCGATTGCTAAAAATTTTTTCACTGATAGAAAGCTGCTTTATTCCTGAATGACATAGGCTATATTTTATGTACGCGGGCGAAGTCGCGGGCAAAAGCTAGTATGTAATATAGTAGAATAGCGTGTGCCAATGGTTTCACCCGCGTAAAATTAGGTTCCCCCACACAAACTTTGGACCCTCGTTTCATCCCCTTAAGGGGTGTATTTTGAAAAATCCTTTCTTAGTGCTCTACGTAATTAAAGGAAATCTTGTGCAAAAATTCATACTCCTCAGTCCCAATAGTTTTGGCTTTGAGTTGATATGTCAGTCAGTCAGTTTCTCCTTTTATATATATATAAGATAGATAGATATATATTTAATGTAGTATAGTATGCAATGTAGGTAGTATGTATGTAGTAAGACAATGCGATCACAAATGATGGTCACGTAAATATTAATGCTAGCAGTAGTGCTGGCAAAGGAGGCAGACGCACGCGCGAGTGAACGGATTTCCTCACGCCCCAGTCGCCAGGATCTCGACCCTGATTCTCAGTCACCGTAGGCGTAGGCTTGCGGATGATGAGCAATGGATAGCTCGCCGTTTGGCCATCACCATGATAACCATCCGAACTGAAGCCGAGTCGTTGCCGGCGCATTGTGTTCCATGCACCCCGAAGCCGAACATCGAAAACTACTGGGGCCATGGGTAGTCCGAAAGAGCAAAATGCAAGGCAAAGAAGAGGACAAGCTTTTAGTCAGTTAAAGTCTGACACACTCTCAAAGCCCGCTCAGCCCTAGAGCGGGCGAAACCATTGGATGATTCCACCTAAAAAAAAATACAACAAATCTTAACAAAGAGAGTTTTATAAGATGACACATAAACCGTAACACAAAGCGTCACCCGATAACACGAAAACCTAACAAAAGCTTCGTTAACACTTCCACAGCCCAATAATACCACTTGTTGCATCAAAAATTCAACACAACACGACACGACACAGACGTAAAATAAAAATGGCAATTCCTTTAAACTCCCGAATATCGTGCACTCACACGGCTTTACTGAATACCATCGAAAGACATCTCAAGAACGTTTCTGTTGAGCCAATGTTGTATTTATTTCATCTCAGGCAGGATTAGGCTTTCCCACATCGAAACTCGGGGCAACAGGTGCCACCCCGCCCCCCGCACTACCTCCCCCCAACAAAACCAACACAACAAGATAAAATACACCCTCCGGTAACTAAACACTGTTTGTGCACATGAGGCCGAGAAAAAGTACACAGTCTAGTGCGGATCGTTTCGGAGCAGTTTCGGCTAGCCGTGCCCCGATTGAGTTTAGCTTCGAAATTTCATTTGGTGAAACGTCAGACAAGTGTACGTTGTGTCGAGTGAAAAAGTCGAAGTGGTACGCAGTTGCATTTAGTGTAAAATGTGTAATAGAATTCACTAATCAACTTTTCGCAATCTTTATATCGACTTTTTTGTGATAATCTTCAATATAATACTTGTATTGTTAACCGCTTTTACCTGTAGATTCGACTTGATGAGAAAAATCGATAGCTATATTAACTTAATTTAGGTGTAAAATTTCAGATAGTTGGTTTTTGCAATATGGGTAATATTCGTATTAGCCCAGTAACTACATTGAACAGTGTGCCAACCCTGTAGGTGGAACGGTAAATAGGTCATGTACGTGCACACAAAATTTTCGCATGTGTATGTGTATACTTCTGACAATATAATTGTTAAAACCTCATAACTTGTATTAATCAAAGTAGTGGCTTTTGCAAGTTATGTTATTTTTTGTTTACATATTTTTCCAAATTACTTTCACTACTTTTCCCGTTACTAATACACTGGTTTTACTTCGAAACACATTTTTTTTTAATTATAAATTATTTTGGCTGGTTGATCTACTTAGCTCTCAACCTAGTGCTAGGCATGCCATAATAATGGCGGTACCTAAGTCCTCTCTTTGAGCAGTGGCTGGATAGACATCACGGCGTCCAAACCTTCCGCATGACGCAGGTCGTCACCGGACATTAAGTTCGGGAGATTCCTGCACCGAATCCGTGCAGAAGATACGCCCGGTTGTCACCATTGTGTGGACCGCCTGGAGGACACCATAACTCAGCGTATTTTTAAGGCTTATAGTCCCTTGAACCATCTGGCCAAAATTATGTGGATGCACCTCTCGCACCCGCCTAGGTGGCAGTACGCAAATCTGTGCATTTATTTGCGGCTAACAGCGCCCGGAAAGCGCGCGGCTGACCTTTAAATCCATTTTCTTTGCGAAATATTGATTGTTAAATATTCTTCAAAATGAACATTGCTTAGGTAACTAAGCAATGTTCATTTTGAAGAATATTTAACCACCAATTTTTATGTGTTAAAATGTTTCTAAAGATCCAAGTCGTTTCGAAGGAGTAGGGAAAAGTTGCGAAATTGATAAATATTTTTTTAGATAAAAGTACTAATAACACGAAAAAAACAAATGTTGATTATGTTGTTCATGAACCTATAATAAACATTTTTTTTTTTCAAACCTATTTACCTGACCGTTACCGAGGAGTAGGCTTCAGAAAGTCACTGTTTTATGGCACTTTTCGGGAGCTTGGGCCTTAACTTGGTACGCACGGACCAAATCCGTCGTACCACAAGCATACGTGTTAACACCAGTCATCATTCTATTTTTAGTTGTCTCCTAAGATTTAGGTAAGCTAATATTATGGCTATGTTAATTTTGTTTTGCTCTAGTTTAGTGTGGGTTAGTTTAGCGTTACATATGGGCTGTTGTTGCTTTAGTACTGATTAGATGTTTGTGTTGTTTTTGGTAAACTACGTGTACCTTAAATAACAACAAACTCAGTAAAACTTTGAATAGTTTGCTTCATGGAAACAATTAATAATGTGTTACTAATAGTGTGTTACTAGCTTCTGCCAGCGACTGAGCGCTGAAAGTAAAATATTTATGACAAGTCACTCAGTTACAAAGTAATATTCTACGGGTGAAAAATAATAATAATAGTTTTAACTTTATTCGTTGCAAATAAAAAATCAAAAATATACAATTTTTTTTCTCTAAATTATTATACATTTTGAGGGATTAAAACTTTTCATTTCTGAATTAAATCTAATTTGTTCCGAGCGTGTAGTATTCAAGTAAAGTTTGACGGGTTCTTAAATTTTAAATAATCAAGTTTCAAATCGTTTTCAAATACAAAACAGAAAATGAGAAGTGAAACTACTTAACCTTTCGAATTCCGTAATTAGACACACAATAGGAAGCCAACGAGAGAACGAATGTTAGGGTTTAATAAATTAAATACGTAAGCCTAGACGAACTGGACAGTTTTCACCATATTGGAAAGAGACTTGTAAAAATTGGAAAGAGTAAATGGAGGTTTTTGCCTAGAAGTCGAACAGAAGACGCTGGCAAAAAACAAAACATACGAGAACATACAAAAAATACCCCTCTCATTAATATTTACAATCAAAAGCTTTCTGTAACCAAACATAGCAATAATAGACAAGACAAATTAGAACCTTAATCACTATAGAGCCTTTACGGTAGGCGTAACACATTGTGTTCCACCCCACCTCATTATCCACCACAAATTACAAAAAAACCTTAAAAGAAACTCTAACAAAAGATTTTTCAATGTCGCAACAAAGTATTTGCGTATCACACTAATTAGGAATCAATTTGAAAGGGACCAGACAACATATTGTGTTCTTTCTAAAGGTCTGACAACCGTCCGTTGTAAGTTGACCTATCACGTGGGTGATATGGGCATTTATTGTTTCGTTTTTTGTAACAATAAGGGGTTTTGCACATTGGTGATTTGTGAGTGTGTTTTCTGGGAGACAAATGTTTAAAATGCTCACTGTGTCTACCTAGCGTACACGCCTCGTTACCGCGACGTGTTTGCAGTATTTACGTGAGAGTTCATGGAAAAAAAAAAACAATTCAGTATTTATATACCTACTACTTCTTTCTATCAGCGATTTCACCCTCGTGAATGTAGTAAATTATCACAAAGAAAAAACATACATGTGCTATTTTGCCATATATATTATGTTGTATCAAATTCAGACTGATCTGTTGGTCTGACCACTATGCCAAAGGTCGTAGGTTCAATTTCTACCCAAGATAATTGTGTGATGAGCACGATCATTATACTATATGTATGTATATTTAGAAATATATATAAGTATGTTTATCATTAGTCTAGTACTCATAACACAAAGGAAGTAGTAACAGACATACTACAAAATTTGACCTTTATAATGCAGCTGAAAACGAGTATTAACCTTTTGACTGTGGAGAAGCGGACAGTATCGTGAAAATGCAATCAAGACGGCGACGCTCGTTTCCCAAATCTTTTTTTTTTAAATTGTTGATAGGTTCGCGCTTGACCGCTATCTCACTTGATAGAAAGCGACCATGTGGTCGACGATGGAGCGCGTTTACCTAGAAGAAACCTATTCACTCTCGACTTAAATATTCCCGAGATGTAGTCGGGTTGTATCTTCGCGCAAAAAAACGCGCTGGCAAATCAGTCAGTGCGAAAACCATCTAAGGATGGCGGGGTGGGTCACGTTACGATGGGTTGTTCGCTTGCCATTTCGGTATAATTGATTTCGCCTTTTTTACGGTCGGGTGAGAGTGCTGCGTCACGCGTCGGGATGCGTCGAGGCCGGGTTAAATGGCAAGCGACATATATTATGCGTATTGTGCACAAAATGCGACGACCTTCGACAGTTTCCTATGAAAATTACAAATATGTTGCAGCGAAATCATATTCTGATCCAAAAATTAATCGTAGGCTTGGGCTTGCGGATGACAAATAATTGGTAATCATCCAGACCGAGCCCGATTCGTCGCGTATTACGCCGTAGAGGCCTGCGAAGCCTACTGAGGCCATGGGTTGACTTTCGAAAAAGAAATTTCGACGTTCTGGAACATTGGCCAAATAAGGAACATAGTTGTGGTTTTAGTCAGTGAAAGTCTGTCACGTCCTCCCGTTCTACCCTAGAGCGAGAGAAGTTATTGGATGATTTCCCACCTCAAAAAAGTCTATCCGAGGAGTATTGTGTTGCCCAGTAAGTGGGTTGTGGAGGTCTGATAAGTATTCGCCCAATGTAAAACACGGGTATTCGGCCGCACCCGGTTAGACTGCAAATTACCTAAATAAATAAACTAATTTTCATCCGTACACTTTTAATAACGTTCAATTAAAAGTCATAGACAGGCAACCACCACGTAGTTGTCTGGCTGAGCTGTACCTATTTAACGCAGTCGTGAGACGCGCAAATCTTAAGTTTCTACATTTTATTTGAACAGTGTTTGTTTCTATGTGTGCCAAATAATTTTTTTTTTCTTTCTAGTTGCGAAAAACTTAGGGAGATGATGATGATGACGACTGTTTGATGCCAAAACAAAATAAAAAAATAACTGGCCAAAATTATGACGTAAGTAAATAATTTGTCTAACCTCTGGCTTAATTAGGGTTAAGGCAGGGCGCAAACGTGTGTCTTGTATCAGGTACAAGCCTACCGATGAATACCTATTTAATTTCTATAGAACCAGTATGAAATGTTCCAATATATATATATTTAAACATTTTTGTGTTCATTTGCTTCCAAAAGTGTTCGGTCGGTAACTGAAAACTAAAAGTGTCTACATTTGCACAGTGCCTAAGACGTCACAGGCGCGTTATTAATTATGTCTACTTAGGTGCCTTTGTGAGTCTGTTTATACATAACACAAGCTTAAGGATAACTCAAGTTGCTCTATTTTGGGCAAGGTGACTCTTGCAAACATGATAATATCAAGAAAGAGGTGAATAGCGTGCTCGTTCGACTACAGTACTCATAGATAAATGTTTTTCAATAACCTTATTCGTAAACCCACTCTTATTCCTACCGCTTTTAGGCACGCAATTTACTGTTTTTCGCACTAGTGCGGAAAAGTGGGCGAGCTCACCCTCGTTGTTATTACATTTATCGTACCAAGCTGGGTGCTAAGCGACTCCCACGAGCCCCATGTCAGCCTTCGTTTATTATATATCTTTATAAGCATATTGATAAACATTGTTTAATGCACGTGGTTAGTCACTGTAGCCCTTGGTCCCATAACACACTCGCTAGCAGACTATTAAAGTCGACTTCTTAAGTTTTTTTTTTACATAAATTTAAACGTTTCGCCTCTTCGTTTGTTCCAGTCTTTCTGCCCACTGCAGTCTTCCCGTCCGATTATAATGTAGGTGTTTTCAAGGCTTCAGTGAATAGACTCTTAATAAACTAGTTTGCTTTACCATCAACGATTGCATCATCACCATCATATGGGATCGCAGTCAAGTACTAGTTTGTATCAATTTAAACAAAAGGTGCACGCATAAATCACTTCGTTTACTTGTCATCCATTGACTGCGTTTCTTCTCGCCCTGAGTGGAGAGAGAGGGAGGGGATTAGATTTTTACTAACTTAAGTCCACTCGTGTCCTTCAATCACTCTTTGCCTTTTATAGCTGCGGGAGATTATTTCATCAACCACAAAAACATACACATATACATCATTTACAAATATCTTACTCCAAATTATCATCTCCCCATATCCAATTTATCCAACAGAACTGCTGTCTCAGTAAACACGGGAGTTATATCCGACACCGATGTATAAAGTTGCTGTTACAGCCCTAACCAATTTAGCAGATATTGTATGTAACTTAATAGTGATGAGTACAGGTAATACCGCTTTGAGAAAGACAAGCACAGGGCTGCCTCGGGCGTCGAGTTTCCAACAGTATCAGATTCTGCTGTACTGAGTTTGTCTTTGATGGGATTTTTACGTTTATAGCTTGGCAACTTTGACATTTGGCGCAATGGTTGAGTTATATTGAGTTGCATTCATTTGAGCGCAAAGAAGTAACAAAGATACAGACATATACAAACTATCGCCTTTTTATTATTAGTTTTATATTGTTATGATTAAATTACATGAAATATGTCTATGCCACTCAGAAATAAATCAGCTTTCTATCGGTGAAAAAAATTAAGAAATCGGACCTGTACTTTCAGAGATTACCTCCTACAAACAAAAAAAAAAAATACAAAACTTTACCTCTTTATAATATTAGTGTAGATTTATGGTATAAACTAAAGAACATCAAAATAAGTGAATAAAATGATGTGGAATTAATGTTATATTTTTAATTGATATATTTCCTTATCACACAACATTATTGCGTTGTCTTTCTCTAAGTCGCTCAATTGATGCAACAACTATGTATTTACACTTTTAGAAATTTTACAGGAGATGCTGAAGGCAATATAACAGACACAAATACATAGTTCTAATTGTTACTAACCATTATGGATCTGATAAAAGAAATCTAAACTAATATAATAAAAAGGTAAAGTTTGTTTTTTTGTTGTTATTTTTTGTTTGTTTGTAGGAGATAATCTCTGTAAGTTCTGGTCCGATTGCTAAAATTTTTTCATCTACTGCTTTATTTCTGCGTGATATATGCAATATTTTGTGTACGCGGGCGAAGCCGCTGGCAAAAGCTAGTAAGTAATAGAAATCATTGATTACACCTTCTGTAAAATTTGTAATACTGTATCACCTCATTGTTGCACTAAATTTGTGGTATACCTATACGTAGATACTACTATTCAATTGCTAATACTCTCATAGAAATTCAATTCAACTGCTTCAATTCCCGGCAGCCCTATCTCTGAACCAATACCTAATAGCATAGTGATTATACTAATCACCTATGAATATCCAGTCGAGTGTGCGCAATTATACGCTCAGGATTATGTCTGGTGGAGCGTTTAGCGCTGATTGTGATAAATCATATTGCAGATCAATGTACCTATTGATGAGTGATCCATCCTGTATGTAGTATAGCACACGGTATTGATTTCTGAAGATTATTGTAAGTAAGCTGTAGGGTCGACTTACGAGTTGTGGGTCGCGGGTTCAAACCCTGCCAGGCGCATTACTTTGTGTAATTTATTTCATTACCACTGCTCTCAAAACGGTGAAGGAAAACATCGTGAGGAAACTGGCATGTCCCAGAACCAAAAATTAGAAGACATGTGACATTCACTAACCCGCACTGGGCCCCATTATTTATATTTCAAATGTTTTTTTTTTTTATTTTTTATTGAATATTTAAAAATATAATTTATATGTTCATATTATATCTGAATAAACGAAATAATAATAAAATTCCACAACTATCATACGACGTCGTCTAGTCCCAAGCTAAGCAGAGCTTGTGTTATGAGTACTAGACAACTGATAAACATACTTATATATTTCTAAATACAAACATATTTATAGATAAAATACACCTAGATACAGAATAAATGATCATGCTCACGACCGCATAGCATCAATGATCATGCCCAATTGCCCATCATAAAAACATTTGTCAAAACAATCGAACTCACGACCTCCGGCATAGCAGTCAGGACCACTAGACCAACAGGCCAGTCTAAAAATGATTTCTCACTTTAAAAAAAAAAAGAATATCGGTTCAAAACACTATACGATGGCTTAGAGTAAAAACCTCGGATATGCAATTTTAAGTAATTTTATTTTATTACATTTCTGAAAAGAAAAGTTCGTAACGCACAATCTTGTATCACGCAAAATTTTGATTCGATACTTGTAACGCCATCTACGATTTTGCATGCATATCTTGCTCAAGTCAGTTTGGCGTGATCACCTCGGCGCGGCAAAACAAGCGGAAAAAAAATTAAAAACAAGAGAAACAAGCGTTTGAAATAAACCAATAGTTTTGAATATTTGAATGAAACTTGTATAAGCACATAATTTGGTTTTTTGTGCCTCCTGAAAAATTACTTATTTCACAGTTACGAGGTATTCACTCTAAGCCATCGTATAGTAGTAAGCGTTTAAGTACTCAAGTTCTTTTCTTTTGTGTTAAATTAACTTAATTTGCCTTCAGAAATCGGCCGCAAGCAGATTAGAAACAAACAATGGAAGTATTTTGCCCAAGAATTTCTCGCTGTTGACAAATCTGCGTAATTAAATTAAAAATAATCCCGCCTTCAGTGAGCTTTGTTAATTTATATTACAGTCTATTGTATTTTATTAGCCATTACGGGGTAATGTTTCATAATTGTTATTTTCTTATTATTATTACACCAGGGGACTAACAATTCAGCTTCTCGGAATCGTGAAGCCTACATATATTTAAATTAAATAGTAATAATAATAATACATTGACTGTATTGTAATCTTTTTTGTCGTACATGCCTTTACATCATCGTCATCATCAGCCAACTTAGTTCTAAAATTAACGTAGTACTTTTGTTAAAACAAATGACTGGCCTATAAGTAATGGTCTAGAGGTTAGTGACGCTGACTGCTATGTCGGAGGTCGGGTCGTGGGTTCGATTCCCACCCAAGACAAATGTTTATGTAATGAACACACCATGATCATTTGAACTGTGTCTGGGTGTAATTTATCTATATGTGGATGTATTTATAAGTACATAAGTATGTTTATCAGTTTTCTAGTATTCAGAACACGAGCTCTGCTTAGCGTGGGACTAGACGGCGTTGAGTGATAGTTATGGAATATATTGTGGAATATTAATGATGGAGTGTAATAAACATGAAAAAAATAGGTATATAACCGAATCAAGAAACTTCTATTGAAGTCGGTTAAAAAGCGCTACCAAAATACTCCATTCACTAGTTAACAACGATAGCACAAAACAGTAACATCAATGATCAAAGCCGATCGGCATCGCAAAAGCCAGTTCATAATAATCTACCCTCATTACACCGATTAAACGAAAATAGCCTCAACTATTTCAGTTGAACACTGAGTCGGCTAATGAGAGAGGCCATTCATCAATGTTGCCAGCCACTTGGTGCAAGTTTGCATTATTATTGGGCCACGAAAATATCGCTTGGAGCGTTTTGACTCGACAAACATCCAAACGAATATACGAGTAGTCCAGTGTTTTGGGGGAGGCCTATGTCCAACAGTGGACGGTGTATGTGACGGTTGAAATGATGATGATGATGATGAGTTCAGTGCCTGGTTTTTTTAGCTATGGATGAGATTTTATGTGTAGTAATAATATGAATAAAAAATTTTACCTATTGAAAAAATAAAGACCTCATTCAAAAAGAAAAAATGATGATTACAATAGTTCAAGTAATATCTCAGGAACTACTAGTTCGAATTGAAACATTCTTTTTGAGGTGGACAATCCGTATATCGAGGAAAGTTATAAGCTATATAACATCACGCTATAAGATCAAGATTTTTTGGAAAATCACTCCCTAAGGACTTGAATTGTTGGTTCAAAGTTTGTTGGACTGCTTTGTATTGTATGGAAAAATCTGCTTTCAAGCAAGCGGGTAAAGCTAGCTAGAATAACAAGTTTTTATTTTTATTTTTACACAAAAAAAAATTAATAACACCTGTTTATGAATTATGTTGATTGCAGTTCAAAAAAAAAACCTACGATTTCTTTTCTAATTGTAAGTAATGTGTTTTCAAAACGCCTCTAGCGTACGTTTCGTGGCCCAACTGACTGATAGTGTGCATACTAGTCATTTTAATTAATATTAAACTGTTTGGCAATAAATTCGGTGGATTAAAGGGTTACGTTTGCTTTTAGTTCTGGAACTAGGTAATTAATTATAGAGAACTAGCCGACCCGGCAAAAGTTGTTCAGCCATATAAAATCAAAGAAGAAATGGATGATGGGGGTAGAAGGGAATCTCAAAAAAATTTTCAAGCCTTTTCGAAGAAGTTTGATAGCAAACACTGTGATACGAGATTTTTTATTATAGATAATAGAATAATAGGTATTGTAAAAATATGTTAAACAAACCTAGTAGGGCCGATACCTTCTAGGGTCATGGGGAAAAGTATGAAAATTATCCTAGAACGCAAAGGGCAACTGAAGGAGCAGACGTGTGGTATTGTTCAATAAAAGTCTGATACGTCCTCTCGCACCACCCTAGACTCGGAGAAGTCGTTAGATGATTTCAAACCTTAAAAAAAGTTACAAAATTTTATCATTCATTGATTTGGTTGTGAATGTGACTTTGTTTTGCTCTTGATTTGGGATAAAGGGTCTTGACAGACAGACGGTTAGACAGAGGACCAAAAAAATAATCCTATAAAAGTTCCTTTTTTTTCTGTTTAAGGTACAAAACACTAAAAGCAGTCCAAATAATTTAAATCAAAAGAAAGCCGATAGACCTACACTAATTTACAACTCTGCAATGTCAAGACCATACAAGCGTCTCCTCACCACACAAAACACCACGACGATCATTATACGACTGTCACACATACCGCATCGTTAAAACGACACGACACGACACGACACAGATTCACGACCATCAAACCAGATTCCCCATTACTTGTCAAACGCCTATTACAAGCCATCCACACTTGCCGAGCAATCGCGAAATTTAATAAAGCCCGAGAGGTTGGCGTGTGTAGTCATTTACATTTAAAGCACCAATTATTTGACGTCATTAGCGCCCTCTGGTGGTCATAAAACGCACCCAACACGCGCTCGAGCACCCCTCTTTCACGTTTATAAATTAGAAGTAAAATGGCGATTTTTAATCTGTGCCTAGCGTTGAGCCGGCCGTTTATCTGTGTCGGTGCTTGTCTTGAATTTATTTAATCAATTCTGTTGAAGTGTGAATAGGCCCTGCGTATATGGAAACATACTCGTAGATCGTCACAGTAAGTTACCTAATTAATTTGCCTGACTTTTTCTTTTATTTAATGTTAATAAGTGTGCGCTTGACTACTATCTGACCTGATAGAAAGTGACTATCACAACTAAATATATTGAGATCGGCTTGCAGTCTAACCGGCCAGCCGAGTTTAGTTTTACGTGAACCGACCACCTATCTAAACCTTCACAAATAAACCAGTAACTGGGTAACACAATACTTCTTTGGCAAGACTGGTGTTATCCAACTATACCCACGTAACATTTCTCAAAGATCTTCAAATGTCAGTTGGACCGACAACGTGCTTTCCGAGGGACAGAGAAATCTTCTTCTGTTCAGATGGTCAACCATCCAACGAAAAGTTTTCGATCTTTAATGAAATACTCGGTATAAGATCGAAAACTTTGTTAACCACGGAAGTGCAGGATTTAATGAGATGATTTTCATAAAATATTTCGTCGTATATATCGTCGATCATGATTAAATAGGAATCACAATTCACCTTTGAGAGCATTGTCTCTAAAATTTATTTACAGGCTAGAGAAGGGTCTCTCTAGCCTATAAATATATTATAGTACACAATTAAAGTAAACAAAATGATATAAAAGAAATGCTGCATGTTTAGTGTTTACTTTGTGCTCGAATACGCAAGTACTGCCAACACTGTAGCAAGGTCCTCTATTTGTCTTGCTCCTATACATTACAATTAGATTCACTAATCTAAAGTAAACCAGCTGTTGACGCTCAAGAAACAATACGCAGCACACCCGCTGCAAAGTTAATGCAAATTCCAAGTAGCATTCTCACGAAACGGCATTTCTGAGCAGTCATTTACCCTCTCCTCATTTCAGAACAAGTACCCACGAATTTAAATCACATTCAAATTTCGCACTTCGATTAAAAGCTTCAAGAGCAGCGCGTAAGTGTTGAACAAACATTGGTACGGGCTAACTTAAACCTACGCTGACCAGGCCGGATTACCAGGAGCTCTGATCCCTGAAGCCGTGGTCCCCGCGTAATCCCAAATATTGTAGGTGTCAGGGAAGGGACAAGTATCTAACTGAATTGGTCGCGTTCATGTGATCCCAATTACTATGTGCAGAGAGCCAAGCCGCTTATGCAAATGACGATTTCCCGCGGACGCATCTAATGGGCCGTAAGGGGTGGTGGGGGCACCGATGCACTTTTAGAAGCATCCTTGTTAGGGATGCCACGCTTGCATAATTTAAATCCAGGTAGGGATATCAACCCCTTTGTTATTACTCACACTTATACACAGGTAGGTAACTATAGAATACCATCGTCAATAATTCTGACAAATTCTTTCTTTTTTGATCTGATTTAAACCAGTGTTTGACTGCGAGCTTTATTAATTTAAATCCAAAGAAAGCCGATAGGCCTACATATACAAATTTACAATTCTGCAATATCAAGACCATGCAAGCGTCTCCTCACCACACAAAACAAAGAAATAATCTGCTTCATTTACGTTCATTAATCTGTCTATAATATATAATTAAAGACAAACTGACTTATTGACATACAAACGCACAGCTGAAAATACTAGGAAAGGTTGCGAAAGGTTTTCACAAGATTTACTTTTATGACGGAAGCAAGCACCAAGAGAGGATTTTTCAAAATTCACTTTATCAAGGGGATGAAGTGAAGGTCCAAACATTATGTGAAGAAACCTATTTTCATGCAGGCGAAGCCGCTGACAGAAGCTAGTCTGACCATGTACGCATGCTGTGTTTAATACGCACAGGGCTTTTTTGAAGAACAATATTATAGTAAGAAGAATCTTCGTAGCCTTTTTGTTGAGTTAAGTACTAAGGGCGAAGTAAATATATAGATGTGTAGATGTATGGATGTGTGGATATATGGATGTGTGGATATATGGATGTGTGGATGTTTGGATGTTTGTTACTTTTTCACGCAAAAACTATGAAGCATCCACCCATATTGTCAGTTGAAGCCCACAGTGATTTTTCCGAACAATTCCGCAGTATGCCTGACAACCCTATCTCGCCCTACCCTCCTCCAGTGCTAAATCAGGATCACGGTGCAGAGGATAAAGTGACCAACGGATAGACACTGGCAGGTTGTGTAACACTCCAGACGATTGAACTCGGAGAGTTTAGTCTTTGAACGGAAATAAATGGAATTATTTATTTAGTATGAGGTTATCAGAAGATATTGCTTCCTTTCTTTTGATGTCTATAGATGTGGAAGAAAAGCAAGGACTTGTGAAATATTGTTGCAGGAATAGTTCGGTTTCGATTTTTTTCATTCCAATTAAATACAGTCTAGTTATTAAGCTGAGAATATGGAGTAAAGAACATGTTCAGAATAATTTGTCTGCTGCGATCATCCCGTCCGATTATAGTTCAGGTGTCTTTAAGGCTAAATTGAATAGGCCCAATAAAATAGTGCACCTCTCCATCAACGATCGCATAACTGTTTACCATCAGGCGGGATAGTAGTCAAGCACCAGTTTATATCAATGAAAACTGATCACATTATGACTATAAATGGTGTAAGGGACAGCCCTCCACAAACTTTAAGGGCTTGCTCAGTTTTTATGGTAGGTTGTTCAGTTTCGTCTACTGAACAAGCCCTTAAAGTTTGTGGAGGGCTGTCCCTTACACCTTGTATATTAATTTTAATAAATGCCACGCCCACGTGCCATTTATTGAAATTAATATACAAGGTGACCCATCAAATGACCTGTTATCGTCTTTCCAGGCTTGTATTCATTATTATACGATGACAATAAAATCAATATAATGGAAAAATATATCACCAAAATTTTGAAATGATTAAATACTAATCTTCTAAATAGGTCAAACGACCCGCACAAAATGAAGTTAGAAATCGCTGTTTTGCCATTGTGTAGGTATGTGCTTCAATAGACACCTATACAACGGAAAACCGCTAGATTAGATATAGATATTAAAGATTAGATCAGATTAGATAAGATCTATAGATAGACTAATTAAGATTAGATCAGATTAGATAAGATCTAATCTTAATTAGTCCACCTTTCAACTGTCGAGTGAGCACCATTGGTTCACTTTAGAAAAGACTTCTGCATTTAATTAAACTTATCGGAGGGACTGATCTACATCGGTATTTTTTTTTTTAATTGTTGATAGGCTCACGTTTGACCACCATCTCACCTGATGGTAAGCGATGATGTTAGTCGACGATGGAGCACGCTTGCCTAGAAGTAACCTGTTCATTCTTGACTTGAAGATCCCTAAGTTGTAGCTATCAGGATTTTTTTTTAATAGTCTATTGTATAGCACACGGCTGGGCAAATGCTTCTTTTTCCCTTTACCTCGATATAGAGACATTTTTTTCTGTCAAAATTCTAAAGCCCATATCTATTATGTTTTACGAGAGGCCCAAAAAACTGTGCCCAAGCGCTACATTGGACGGAACTCCGCAATTTGATCAATTTATAACTGAAACGAGCACTTTTATTGGCGCTTATCCCCTTTAATTGCCATGGGTGCGAGCACGTATCGTTATGCTCGTTTTTTCGTCGAGGGTAAGCAGAGATTGTAGTTCTGTGATTTAAGGGAGCAATTACGACGACCGTTTCAGGAGTATTCGTGTTGTTGTTGATGATAGATATGTAGTTAGGTAGTTAAGCTACAGAAATTGATGGAGTTATGTACTTAATATGGCTGATGGATTCGGTACCCACACAGTTGTTCAAGGTCAGGGTGTCTTGTGCATATGAGGTTATATGCTGATTTCTAGAGATTGGCATATTTACACAAACAAAACCAATAAAAGAAATTCTTTCGATTTACTATAGGTAACACCATTAGTTTTTAATTAGTACAAATATTAAGGGCTTAGTTTGTTATTTGAGAGCAGTGGTGGCCGAGTGGTAACGGCCCGTTCAAACCCAGTTAGGCGCATTACTTTGTGTAATTTATTTCATCACCACTGCTCTCAAAACGGTGAAGGAAAACATCGTGAGGAAACCAGCATGTCCTAGAACCACAAAAATTGGAGACAAGTGACATCCACCAACCCGAACAGGGCCCGTGTGGTGGTTTACGGCCCATTCCTTCTTCTAGAGAAGAGGACTGAGTTCCAACAGTGGGAACATTATTAACGCCGACTATGATATGGTATGGTATGGTCTTGTTATTATTTATGTTAAGTAAAGTCTACTATGATATGGAATGGTATGGTCTTGTTATTATTTATGTTAAGTAAAGTCTGAATAAATACTCGTAATATACATAGACAGCAAAGTTATTAACGTTTGTTTATACCCCAAAATATCACTCAATTTATGGAAATATTGTACAGGCTATTATTGATTTAAATTATGAATTAATGAATGGCGATCAAAATCGAAAATCACTAAGCGTATAATCTTGATCAGTAATGGGTACAGATAGAGCGCCTTTTATTGTACTAATTAAAAAAATAGAAGTGTATACTAATATTACAAATGCATAAGTACGCTTTCACGATTAACCTACTAAACCGATTTTGATGATATTTGCTACTGAGTAATTTTGAACCCGATGATAGGACATTCGCTACTTTTTATCTGGCTTCGGTATTGCATCCGCTATAACCGATATTCACGCAACCGAAGCCGTGGGCAGAAGCTAGTCATAGTCGTATCATCATCATTAGCCTTTTTAATGTTCCCACTACTTGGACTCAAGCCTCCTCTCTAGCAGAGGGAATGGACCGTAATCCACCACGCGGGCCCAGTGCGGGATGCAGCCACGCAAGTGTCGGTAGCTATTCGTATATTTATTATAAATAGAGATTGATAGATAGACCATTCAATTAGTTCCTAACATCAATATTAAGCTAGAAAACAGGACTTCAGACAACCTAAATCGTCGACATTTAGGCGAAGACTCGCGAAACCTAACAATGTAGACTAACTATTGTTATTCTTAAAGTTCATTGCTTCTTGACCTACAAGTCGATAGACCAAAGCCTCAAAATTTTGCTACTAAATATTACTCCCTCTTTTATCTAAACTAATATCGATCCTCTTCGCTACAAAGGGCGTAACTCCAAATGCTTTTGGTGATGAGCAAAACACGAGCAAGTTTTACTAACAAGTGAGGCTTTTAGAAAATGTTGGTTAGTAAACAATTTTTTATTTGTTGTCACGCAATCAATATTAATATCACAAACAAACTTCTGCCAGCGGCTTCGCCCGCGTGAAAATGGTTTTCTCCATACAAAGTTTGGACCCTAGTTGAGGTTGGAGAAATTTTGAAAAATTCTTTCTTATTCTTCATAAACGTCATAAAAAGAAATCTTTGTAAAATTTCAGCATTCAAGGCTGGGCGTACGAAGCACGAAGCAATAGTATGATTCCTGAATCCTCAAATTATAGGTACCTATACTCGTTATAGTACACCATAAAAATTACGGTAAGAGCTAAAACGGAATGGTTCAGGAATCCTCAAAAAAGAATTTGGGAGATAAAGGTAGGCCCGATTATATAGGTCTAAATATAAAGCCAACGAGTCTATACTTCGAGAACTCGGCATTAAGTAGCGTTTGTCATCTTCCGTACAGCCTTTTTTATCCTCACCTTTTTTGGTCACGTATGGCCGACGAGAGGAGGTACCTATCGAGTCACTCGTGGTCCATGGATTTGTTGAGGGTACCAGGCCATGAGGAAGATCGTCAATGTGGTAGACTAAGCAGATAAAAGCGACAGTAAATGGCTCATCATTACTACATTCGAGCATTAATTGAGGAAGGTGGCCATAAGATTGAAATGGCGGCGTGTTGTGAAGCTAACCACCAACACTTGAAGTAATGACCACGACCACTCTGTCAAGAGTGATACCGACAAAGAAGAAGAAGAAGTATAGACCTAAGAAATCAAACAAACACAAAAGCCTATTAAGCCAATTAAAAGCTACAAAATACATTTCGGCTTTCAAATAAACTTTCCCTTTCAAGAACAATGAACCAACAAGCGATTGTCTATCAAACTAATAATGCAAACAAAAACATGTGTTTTCGTGTTCCGTATCACCGATTGATCAGTGTTTTATGGCCAGGCGGGCGATATTTGAATATAATTTGCAGCATTTTGCATAATTTCGAAATAATCGTGTGTTATGAAGGCTTGAATGTGGGGTAAATTGCCATGGGCTTTTAAATACGACACTTTACTGTTATGTGGATAAGTAAAAGAGGTGGGTTCATAATAAGTCCCTTTTAAAGTGGATGTAATATGAGGAGGATGTTTGTGGAGGTCTCATCAGGCAACGGCGCTCTCGCCGCCGCCGGGATTCCGACCCCGATTTACAGCCACCGTAGGCTCGGGCTTGCGAACAGTGAGCAATGGGTAGCTCGCTGTCCGGCCGTCCGGTAACTGTCCGGACTAAGCCCAAGTCGTCGACGGCGCGCACTGTTCCCGCGCGCCTCAAGGAGTTGTCAGCAACAGCAGGGGCCCAGCCAGGTCGAAGCCTACTGGGGCCAGGGTTATCCGAAAGGGCGCTCGAGCCCCGGTATGAAGGCTTAAAGGAACGGGATGGGTTTTTTAGTCAGTAAGAGTCTGACACTACCTCCCGCTCCGCCCAGGAGCGGGGTTGTCATTGGATAATTTTTCCCATCGAAAAAAAGGAGGATGTTTGTAATATCTGTTCACCTCATAAGTAAACAGTGTAAAGATTAAAAGGAAGAGGGATAAGTTTAAGTAGTAAGTAAATGATTAACTGGTATCTTTATTTAATTTTATTTATCGAGGATAAAAAAATAGTTTTATGCTAGAGAAAATACAACAAATCCTTATAACTAAAAGCCAAACATGATATGAGTTATACATCAATATTTACGTTTTAAAAAAATATTAAAGGTTTACGGAATACAAAGACCTCTATTATGTATAGTATCTCAATTATAAAACAATTTTTATCTCGATTAATTTAATCGAATTCAAATTAATATCATCGAATTCAAATTAAATTCATTTAATCAAATTGAATCAAACTAATTTTTCATTTTTATTTTATTAATGTGATTTTTTTACCTTTTTTAATTTGACTCTCTGCTGGGCATAGGTTTATTTACCCTATTTCAACTTATCCAGAGCTACCAAAGACTAATCTTAGTTAAAAAATCCAACTCATCCAGATAACTCCATAGAAAACGAACTTAAAACCATAAAAAACTTCAATCCTACAAATTATAAAGTCAACAACAAATTAATCGAAATACGTCAGCTCATCAATCATCACATACTAAGCGTATGCGCAAGCGCAACATCATAGGCAGTCTCATGCCATCGGTATGATGTTGGGTGAGACTCGCCAAGATTCGACGCGCGCGCCGATTGATCTTATGTAGGGCTTGCGCGATTATGATATGATAGAGTTTTTAGGCAGTTCTAATTACAATTAATTCATTTTACTATTAACTATTTTTACCAAATCAGTGTGCAGGGCACATTGTTCGTAGAACAGATGGTCAGTATAGCCGAAAGGTTTTTGTATGGTGACCTCGCACCGGAAGACGCAGCCTTGGAAGGCTTTCTACAAGATAAGGACTGTAGAGAGCCGCGGTGATGTGATAGAAGTGAGACGTACAGGATCGTTTGTACAAGTCCAATATTGGACGGCCTTCGGCTGAAATGACGATGATAATGAACTTTACAAAGGAGCCATTGTTTAAATTTCAATGCTCAGTCTAGCTACAAAATATATCTAGATTACCGTGCTTTTTTATTGTGGGAAAAAATCATCCAATGACAACACCCGCTCTTGGGCGGAGCGGGAGATAGTGTCAGACTCTTACTGACTAAAAGCCCACCCCGTTCCTTCTAGCCTTCATACATAGGCTCGAGTTCCCTTTCGGATATCCCTGGCCCCAGTAGTAGATTACCGTGCTGGTCCTCTTTGCAAACTAAACCGACAATAATGAACTGCTTTGTGTATTTTTATGATAGCATCAGATTGAAGTCGGAAACGCTTTAACATGCGGCTTACTTAGACCCTTGACCTTAGCGAATTTTGCGAGTAGCATAGTGGAATTAACGTTCTAAAATGTTTGCAACCGGGCGTACAGCGTACTTGATGTTTTTGCTTAGAGTGTATCAAGCAGTTGGTGAGGGTTGACCTTAAGAGGGCCCTTTTCTACCTGTCAAACGTCAACGTGAGCATAACTAAAAAAGCTTGTTGTTTCATCAAACGCCATTCAACATAATGTTTGATAAAGAGACTACGAGAAAAAACGTTTTCTATTGAAATCCACACCTACATTTTTGTAAAACAAATCCAGTTAAGACCTCTGAAAATCTACTATTTTGCGTGAAGTTTGGCTCTTCATTACGTATTAATAATTAAAAAGTATTCATATAAATATTGCTTTGCATTTTGGATATTGAAATTTTAAAGTTTTTTTTTTTTTTAATATTTATGGAAAAAGTTTTATGAAATCTTCGAATGACTGACGGAATTGCCAAATAACAACAGAGCGTTCAGGCGTTATCGCTCTCTTTGCACGTTACTAGTTGACCCAGCGAACTTTGTACCGCCCACCAGTCAATGAATGTAGTATACCTTTTGATATAGTCAACCGATTGCGATGAAAACAAAGACTAAGTAACATATCAAGTTACTCACAATTTTAATGTATAAAAGTTATCTATTTCGATTTCGTACATTTTACGCGATGTACGCACAACTAAAAACTTCTATAAATTACGTTAGATTGCGTTGGATGTAACCACAAGGCTTTCAAACCAAACTCACGTAGAAGATAGATGAATCGGGAAGGGACTCAATAGGGCCGTCTCTCGAGTTCATTTATACATATATTTAACGTGACAATTAAATAAATAAATAAACTTACTAGGTACAAGTGCAAACCCTAGCGAGCAACAATGCAACATAAAATATGTGTGTCAACATTACCATGTCACTAGTAATGATAGATTGAAAGATTAACGCTTTGAAGTGTCGTGACATGCTATTGAATCGATTTCAGTTCGATTATTTAATCGATTTGTTCTACATTTTGTGTGGATTTGACATTGCTATGTTGTTTAGTGACAGGTGGAAAATAGCACTCGATTTCAATGCTGAAGTCTTATGTCATTATTAGTATTTATTGCTAACTCGCTCGCCAGTAGCTTTGCCTTCGCATAGTAGAAAATTGCCCCAAGAACACATATTCCCGGAATAAAAAATATCACATCTTACCCTTATTGCAAAAATCAAGTATCTGCATTTTTGTACCTATCATATTATTATATTCTATCAATTCTGTAGATTATTTACATTTTGCCGAAGCTATCTTTGTAAATAAGTGTCATATAGCTAATAACCAGTTTAACTTGCAGATTCGTCTTAATTATACAAATCGATAGCTATATTTAAATTAATTTGGGTAAAAAATTTAAATAGCTTTTTTTTAAAGTATAATGGTGGGAAAAATCATCCAATGTCCAATTTTTATCCTCGATAAATAAAATTAAATAAAGATACCAGTTAATCATTTACTTACTACTTAAACTAATACCTCTTCCTTTTAATCTTTACACTGTTTACTTATGAGGTAAACAGATACTACAAACATCCTCCTTTTTTTCGATGGGAAAAATCATCCAATGACAACCCCCGCTCTTGGGCGGAGTGGGAGATAGTGTCAGACTCTTAGAGCCATATTTCACCGGGACACCCGGGTAGCGCCACTGGTTGCGCTACCGTGGTGTCCCAGTGAAATATAGCAAGACACCAAACAAGACACCAAACAGACACCAGAGCAAAGATTTTATGTATCCTACGGATAATCTAGATTGCCTGCGCAGCAAACACACTCTATAGTGTTCTTTATTCTCATTGACATTAAGTTCATATTGACAAGCAAACGGGGAAAAATGTACTGAACAAGACAACGAGAAAGGGTCGGTGTATCCCTTTCTTACCTCTGTTTTAACTAGGGTAACCATGATTTTACAAAATTAATTGTTATTATTTTTGTCACTGCAGCATTTGATATTAATTAATGTATTTTTTTATATCGACAGCAAAGTACCAATAACACCAAACTGTCTGTCAGACCTGAAAACAAAAAAAATTACTCGAATTTTACTAAGACGATTATCGTATGATTTTGTATGAAATGAGTCAGAGCCTGCGTGAATTTACAAAACGCACCAACGCGCGTGAGTGCGTAAAAAACCCGTAAGATGATGCAGATCTGCACTTCCGCAAGTACGCGCGTAGGTGCGTCGACACGCAACGTGCAGCGTCATGCGTGGCAGTGTGATAATCGCTTAAAACACGCGGAAAAACCTTTTTAAATTCATAGCGGTAAATTATGATTTTCTTGAAAAAATATTTTTAGGCGGTATTGGTACTTCACGGTCGATAAATATAATATTCTAGTATTTGCCCGCGGCTTCGCCCGCGAACACCCCACTCAGGAATAAAGCAGCTTTCTATCGGTGAAAAACTTTTTGCTATCGGACCAGTACTTCCAGAGATTACCTAATATGGCTTGTTCGTCAACTCGCTTAAGCAATTCGCGCGAGTCCGCGCGAGTTGGGACCTTCCGATTCACCTACTTTTTCTGTCGTCCTCTCGCTTAAACGTATAAAATACAGTCAAATAATAACAATTACTATAAATAACTAGCTATTGCCCGTGGATTTTTTCACGCAGGCTATACCGGTTATCTACTTAGATTTCGGGATATTATGTTAAAGGTGAGGAATGAGGCGAGTAGGATGTGGCCAATGGTACACGATACCCAAGTTACTTTAAAAACATTTTACGTTACTTTTGACTTTCTCATGTTACCTGCACCTGCATGGTCCTCACCGAAAATGGCAAGTTCGGTCGGTTCCTGCATCGGATTCAGACGGCAGTAAAGCTCGGGTATTACTATTGTGTGGACTACTCGGAGGACACGGTGGAGCACCCGAGGACATGGTAGAGTTGTGCCCCGCTCGGGCAGAGCACCGCTGTTGCCTCGTGGAGGCAATTTTTGGCAACAACCTTTCACGCAGGGCCCTAGTTCAGACTATGGTCCGGAGCGAGGAGGAATGGCAGGCGGTCGCCTCTTTCTGCGAAGCAGTAATGTTAGCGAAGAAGGAGGCCAAAGGACCATCGGCCGCCGAAATTCCGAGCCCGACAACGGACCACGGTAGACGCGGGCTTGCGGACGTCGAGCAATGGGTAGTCCGCTATCCGGACGTCCGGTAATTAACCGAACCGAGCTCAGTCGTCAACAGCGCGTAGTGATCGACGTGCTCCTCAAAGAGATGACATCAAACCGTAGGAGTCCAGAAGGGCCGATGCCCGCAAGCTAGGACCCCGGCGAATTCCTAAAAAGGAAACCCGTAGTCCTAGAATGCAAAGGGCAACTGAAGGTCACAGGTTAATCGTGAAATGGAACGCATCCAAGAAAGATTTTGTTCATCGTGTGGGCGCTCTTAACTTTTTTGACACATACATGACGTATCGATACTGCATATTCACTCACGTGTATTTCTAAGTCTCCTATTCCGCTTACTTAAGGGGCCGGCGGAGGATGAATTTCCATACAAACGTAATACCACGCTCATTTGCAGTTGGAGCATATATCCAACATATTATGATGATATTCGGTTAAAGACAATATTTATCTAGGTTCCTACGTCGAGAATATTAGAAATATTGTTATTTTTAATACAAGAAAAGCCAAATGGCATGTTTTGCCATTTACGCTATAAAAAAGTGCGAAATACAATTTGCTTAAATTTCTTTTTGTTTTTTTAAAAAAGAAAGACGTAGGAACCTAGATAAATATTGTCTATAACCAAATATCATCATAATATGTTGGAAATATGCTCCAACTGCAAATGAGCGTGGTATTACGTTTGTATGGAAATTCATCCTCCGCCGGCCCCTTAAACGTGTGCTAACATTAACTAATATTTGGACGTCAACTTTGGTTGCTTATTGCTGAAAATGTTGTGATTTGTTGGTAATTAATAGGTAAATATGCAATATTATATTATTGTAATGTTGATTTATAAGTGTTTTATTTTAAAGTCAAGTCGAATACAATTTCTAATACATTTTTTTTTTTAGTTGACTGTACATAAATACGTCAGATTTTCAAGTCTGAGCGAGTTGACGACAGAAAAAGTAGGTGAAATCGGAAGGTGCCTGCTCGCTTGGACTCCCGCATATCGCTTAAGGCCCAAGCGCCCGAAAAGAGCCATAAAACAGTGATTTTCTGAAGCCGACTCCTCGCTAACGGCCAGGTTAATAGGTTTGAAAAAAGGTTGCTTGTAGGTCCGGCTGGTATTTTTTATTTATAGTTTTTTTTTATTGAGATAATAAAAACAACGAAAATTAAAAGCAAAATTATTTATATTATTTGAAAAAAAAAATTGATACGTAGTCAATTTGACGAATATTTCCAGAATTTTGTGATAGATTCCATTCATCGTGATATGCTCTCTATGCAAATTCTGGCATCCTGTTGCAGGTTTGTGTTGTTGAGAGCTGCAATTTAATCAGCTAGTGTTTATATAACAATAATAATAAATAATTTATTAGTTTGGTGGTGATCACTTGCTAAGCGATCTCCTGCTTGGTGAGCTCCTACATGTTTTCAATAGCGTTCATGTCTGGTGTATTGATTGACTAGTTTTTTTGTCCTATGATGAGTTCCCTGACAGTTTTTGTCTGACAATTATAGTGATGTGACCTAACGAGATTTTTTACAATAACGAATCAGTTGGCAAAGGTAATGGAATCGGATTACCGATTTTAGATTTATAGATGATAAATGTGAAAGTTTGTATGTGTGTGTGGATGTTTGTTACTCTTTCACGCAAGAACTAGTCTACGGATTTTGAAGAATTTTTACAGTAAATTAAAAAATCTGACAAAAACTAAAAACCTGAAATAACGCGGGCGAAACCGCGGGGGACGGGTAGTGGTAAATAAAATGCAGTCTGTTTAAAATAATAATTTATTTATTATTCACTGTCAGAACTTGACTCTTGATTTGAACTCATATCCATATCGGAATCGGAATCTTCTTCAACTAACCGCGATGATTAATTATTAGTCCTCTGTTATAGTTTTTTGAGTTTTTTCTATTACTTTTTTCCAATTTTACATGCGATTACAAGATGGCCGCTCCGATTTTGTCGATTAGTGTGTCGTCGAGTAGTGTCAATCTCTATTGGCAGAAGTTCCGTTTAACGCATTACACATTTTTAAGTTCTATTCTTTTTTATTTTATTTACTTAATTTATTAACAGTTAATTATAACCACAATAACTTACTTAGTAATTTACGAAAGACAATATTTTTTTTATCATTTCCTTTTTTTTTGCCAGTTTATTTTTTTAGTAATCTAAAGTAGTATGCGTGCCACGGAAAAAAATGAACTGTCAGGGAACTCATCATAGGGCAAAAAAGGTATAGGGTAAAACATTTATGTTTTTTAGCCAAGTATGCAGTAACACCCCTGGTTTTGTAGCACAATGCAGATTCGGGCATAAAAATGGACTCTTCGTCAATAAGGAACCATTCTTCGAGATGCGGCAGCAGTCCAGTTTCTAGTACTCGCTTGTACTGGTCATGCCTCACGGTCCCTTTCACGATATGTAGACCCTTGCTTGAGATTAAAGACCACATCATAATACTAATTGGGAATTTAGCTGTCTCTTAACACCGGTTTTTATGGAGCTATTCTCCAGGGCGTCGTCGGAAAGGAGCATTTTTTGAACGGACAAAAGAGCTTTTGTCAACCAAAACCTGAAACGTCGATTCATCGGAGAAACATGTCTGAAAAATTATATTATTTCATCAGATAATGGCAGTAGTTTATTAACAATGTACTGTACTATTTAAAGTCTTATTTTTAACCGACTTCAGTCTGAAACAGTCATATTTTGATGTTGTTTGGCCCTGTGCAATAGTCTCTTCTTAATGACCTCGGTGAGGCGTGGTTTTTTGGCAGGCCGATGACCTATCAACTTCTCTTTTGCTTACTCTCGAAGAATTGTCTTATCGAAAACTTCTAGGCTCTCGTAGTTTGTAATCGTGGTAAGGTCTTACCTGTCTAATATACATATTAGTTTTTGATTAGTTTTCTAAAATATAATGTATTAATAATAACTTGAACTTCTTTAGAACACAATGGCTCGTAGTACGAACTAATCTATGGACACACTAGTAGAAAGGGATAGAGAGCGTTCTTGGGTCGCCACACCCAAGAATCTTTTATACTATCTGGATTGATTACGTCAACCTCAAAAATGTACTGAAGAGTACGATACAAGTACGCCCTTTTTTTAATTCTTTTTTATTTTGTTTTGTAGACTATTCCATAATGTGGGATGTCGTTAGATAGGTCTTTCAAAAATATTGCGAGTGTGTGAAAACTATTTATCAATTTAGGGATCCTATTGTGAATTATAAATATAGTTTTTTACCTAATGCTAGTTTTCAATTGAACCTTATTGAGTTAACAGATGAAAACCAGTTTATTTATTTATTTCCACACTGATAAGGTATAATTTGTTAAGCTTAAAATAAAGAAAAAACAGGTTAAATAAAGTAACACTTAAAGGTATTTTACCTAGTATGTTTCAGTACATTTGCTATTACAATCTTTGTCTTGGACGGCTTTTAATATTCTCACTTTACTTAGATTTCTATAAACACACTTGTTTTTCCAATTTACTATGGACTTGGCAGAATAGTCGAAATCGGCTCGACTTGAATAAAGAATACACAAAAAAACACTAAAACGATCAAAATAACTTTAATTTCGGAAGTCGATGTTTCTGGTATATTTTTTTATTTAACACCGACTTCCGAATTTAAAGTTATTTTGATCGTTTTACAGTTACTGTAAAACAAACATAAGTAACTAATTGTTGTTATAGATAGTTTTTGTTAAAAAACTAACTATTAGTTTGGTTTGATTCTATAGTTTTGTACCAACTTTATGGTTATATATTTTTGTTAAATTTTTTGTATATTTAATTGGCCATTATTGGTCTTGTTCATCAGTTCAACTTCATCAAATGATACTTTTTGACTGTAGTAGAATGTATGTAATGTATGTATGAATACAGAGACTTCTTGGTAAAAACACCAAAATCCCTATAGATATACACACATACATAATCAGCCTTTTTAATGTTCCCACTGCTGGAACTCAGGCCTCCTCTCTAGGAGAGGGAATGGGTCTCCATCGAATTTAGAAGGAAAAAACAATCGAATTGAGAACCTCCTCCTTTTTTGAAGTCAGTTAAAAAAAATTACATCCACCTTCTTCAATTAAAAGAATGATATATTCGTAGCCACAACCCCCAAAAATGACTTTCATATCAATTTACTCAATTAAAGTTGTTAAAAATATTGTTTTTAGTTTCATTCTATATCAGTAAATCAATACCTGTCTAATTCTAAAAAAAAGTGTGGTAGAGTCTGTCTAAAAAGTCAAACGACTTAGCTAATTATTAGGGTAAAATTAAATCTGATGTAGCTAACACAGGTTTAATAATCAAGGTTGATGAAGGGATCTTGATAATTATTTACTAGTAGAAGAACCTTATTAAAAGTATCGAATAGTATTTTTTTGATGATTAAATATTATACAAAATTCCCAAGTCGTTTTTTATTTTTATACTCATAACTAGGTACTTAATTTTATTTCGAAAAAGTATCAATGCATACAATCGCAGTATACGTTTTTTAAAGAAAGCGAAACGGCCCGTGCTTCTCAGAACGTGGACGCGTTCAGCGCGGACTGAGGCTTGGAAGTGGTGGGTTCAATGAAAAATGTATGAAGATTTTTTTAGAGTGGTTTTATTTTGGTCATAAATCATAAAGTTATTTATGTAAGTTCAAAATAATTAATTAAAGGTGTAGAAGACTATATAAGCTGTGGTATTTTATGATTTTTAAGCTAAAAATGTGCACTGGATTTAGCTTACGCGACCTATTCAGACCCTTGTATTTTGTAATTTTCTTGATTAGTGCGTTGGTAAAATCGTATTTAAGTATATGAAAGTTTTATACAAAACCATAATATTTTTTATGCCATCCTAGAGATGAATATGTATATGTATTATCTTTTATTTGATACCGTGACATCCTCATAGTTATGATTCTTGGTGCATTATAATGGTACCCGAAAAAACGAGATATTTGTCTAAAACGGTCAAAGTGTCCTTAATAACATCTTGAACTTCTTTAGAACAGAATGTCTCGTAGTACGAACTAGTCTATACACACTGGTAGAAAGGGATAAAGATTCTTGTATGGTACTTCTTTATTACATCTTTAAGGTTGTCGTAATCAATCCAGATTGTATTGTACAAGATTCTTGGTTCACTGTCACTAACGTTTGACAGTTGGTTAATTATTGTTTTCAAAGGTTAGATTTCCATCTTATTATACACGTTCTTTGGTGGGGGGCGTGACTGGCGGCCGGACTGGTGTCCGCACTGGTTGCGCCGCCAAATGGGTTGCGCTACCAAACAGACACCAGGTGAGTAACGCTCTATAGAGCTCTATACATTTTACTGGTGGCGCAACCAGTTGCGCTACCAGTGGCGTCCCGGTGAAATATGGCCCTTACTGACTAAAAGACCCACCCCGTTCCTTCTAGCCTTCATACTGGGGCTCGAGTTCCCTTTCGGATAACCTTGGCTCCAGTAGGCTTCAACCCGGCTGGGCCCCTGCTGTTGCTGACAACTCTTTGAGGCGCGCGGGAACAGTGGGCGCCGTCGACGACTTGGGCTTGGTCCGGCCAGTTACCGGACGACCGGACAGCAAGCTACCCATTGCTCACTGTCCGCAAGCCCGCGCCTACGGTGAAAATTTAGATAGCTTGTTTTTGCAATATGCGTACGATATGTTCTATTCCAAGACATGTTTTAACCATGTTAAAAATATTATTCGAATCTGTTTAGTCGTTCGATTGTGAAGAAGCAATAAACATACACATTCACAAACTTTCACCTTTATACCAGTTACAATAACCAGCTGTTCAACCTTGAACAGGTCATCGTAACTGGCATGGTTGATGGCAAACGACCAAGAGGCCGCAGCCCAATAAGATGGGCAAATCAGGTCCGCTCCACACTGGACAACCAATTGCACGTCGCAATTCATGACACTAAGAACCGTCACAGATGGCGAGATACCATCAATAGGAAGCTAATCCAGCGGGAACTTCACTACCCTCAGTAATGAGGAATACGACTCAAGAAGGAGGAGGGAAATAAAAGTATTTTCGTTTAAATAGAGTTCATACAAAAAATAACCATACAAAATACACTCTAAAATCTTATTCAGAATTTAAGATTATTGATAGACAAATCAATCTAAATGTTCTTAATTGCTTATTAGTACATTATCAAATAATTTATCATTTTCTTAAAATACATAGTACTTAATCCTTGTAATTTGTATTTTATTAAACAATAAAATGCTTAAACAATATTACTGATATTACTTACGCTACTTTTAAAATCAGAATTCCACATAAAACAATAAAATAAATTAAAAAAATACGATGAAACCCTTTATAAGGATTAAAAAGTTGAACAGACCTAATAAAGTCTACGATTTAAAATCAACCTTGCTATAACTGACTTAAAAATAAAATCAGGATTCCCTAACAACCAATAAAATAAAAAAATCAATAAAACCCCACTAAGGGATGGATTGAAAAGTTGCCAGACTAAATGAAGCTTGAGATTTAAACCGAAATTCTTTTTTTTTAATTTGCATACAAGTACGTATCAGACGGATAAAGTTTTTTAATTTGGCTTCACCGCCGGCCGACCGGCGTAGCAACGTAGCACGCACTCTACGGCCTACGCCGTAGAGGGCGCGTAGCGGGTCTACACGTATTGGGATTATTATGTTTCGAGAATGACGTGTTCGATACGTTACGAGTGAGAAATAAGTTGGCCATGATTTTAAAATTCGTTTGTGAGTTTTTCTTAATATCAGTTTTTTGAGGTATTCCAATATCTTAGTAGATGTGACTAATGTGGACACTTTAAAGTGGGAAATTACCCAATGACCTCTACCACTCTAGAGTGGAGAAAAAGAGACAGAAAGCACACAAGTATCCTTCTTCCGTTGCCTGCGTTCTAAGACCACAGATTTCTTTTTTAGAAATTCCCCTTCCTCCTACCCCGTTCCCCACCCATGGCCCTCCTTTCACCTTGGAATCTTAGTAGGAGTCGGTAAAATGCTGACTAGATAGTGTAACAACTTATTATTACAGAAAAATTGTATTGTATTATATATATATATGGTTTATTAGTACTTATGTCTATTCTTGTATTCGTCTTCTCTCTCTCATTTATTGCACCCACCACTATTTTTCTCTGCATCACCCAAAGGTTGACTGGCAGAAAATGCCTAAAGCATTAAGTCCGCCTCTGTACTTTTGTGTGCATAAAGCATTAAAAATACTAGACAATCTTTAATCTTAGCTATTTTTAGTTGTGATACCCCTTTAGCTATACCTAAATAGAGCGCGTAGTAGTAATTTTATAATATAGCAATCCCATAGCAAGTGTACCTATAAAAAAAGAGTTTTGATTTCTCCAGGATTCCATTATTATCAGATCTTAACCTACACCGTAGGCGCGGGCTTGCGGACAGTGAGCAATGGGTAGCTCGCTGTCCGGCCGTCCGGTTACTGTTCGGACCAACACCAAGTCGTCGACGGCACGCACTGTTCCTCAAGGAGTTGTCAGCAACAGCAGGGGCCCAGCCGGGTCGAAGCCTACTGGGGCCAGGTTTATCCGAAAGGGCGCTCGAGCCCCGGCATGAAGGCTAGAAGGAACGGGGTGGGTCTTTTAGTCAGTAAGAGTCTGACACTATTTCCCGCTCCACCCCAGAGCGGGGGATGTCAATGCATGATTTTTTCCCACCATAAAAAAAATCTTAACCTAATCTGATGAATACTTGGAAGGTTTATCCATTCCAACATTCCAAATCAGTGTAGGCGTCCTCCGAATAATCAAGAAATATATAAATAAAATAATAGAACCACCTCCTTTTCTGTTGTCGGTTAAAATAAGGAACCTTTCAAAACAAAACACTGTTTCGTATCAATCATTTTGTGATTACCATAGCGTTTGATTTTGAAATATTACAATTATAATTAAATTTTGCTATATTCTCGTATTCAATTTCCAAACTCATTACAAAATAATCAACCGGAAAATAAACAAACCCTTGTATTACTTCCGTAAACAAATAATTAGTAAAACTAAGCCATTAGCGGCGGACTGACCTTCCAGTTTGGGCAACGATAGTTATTTATTCATAATACCCAACTTGTCCCGGCCCGCCGTGATTCCATTGTGATCAATAGTAATGAGTTTCTGAGGTGTGTTCGGGGTCAAACAGATGTATAATGTACATATTTTATTAGTTTCTGTACACGTTTTGGGAAAGTACAAGTCACAGTTTTGGTCAAGGTCAATCAGAAATACCGGTATATAGGTAGACTAGTTTCCAGTGCCTTAATTTATTCTAGAAAAAAAAATTTTTTTTTGGCTGTTTACGTGATCCCCTGGCGCTCGAGGGGTTAAATCCGCCTTTGTACAGTATCATTTACTAGTGCATAAAGTTTTAATAAAAACAGTGATATACTACACTATAAATATACTTTTTTATTCTTAGGGTGAGTTGCACCATTTAACTATAACGATAACAAAGCCGTGAATAGTTGTCAAATCGTCGAATTGACCAATAGGCGGCCGTTTCACGACTGGTTATGGTTTGGTTATCGTTATAGTTAAATGGTGCAACTCGCTCTTAGTATACAAAATAAAAAGTACCCTGCAATATTCAGCGTTCTAGGTCCAAGAGCTCCGGCAAGGCATTGATGAGGGATGACTAAATGTTTAATTATAGAGAATAGGAATAAAAAATGTTACTAGCCTACTGGCAAGTAACGATAACTATCGAGTACGTAGATTTTGCAAAAAAAAAACATACATGTACTCCGTTTGGTTCTGTCGCTAATAAGAATCAAATTATAGGAAGTTATGACAGCGGCAATCGTAGTACATATATACAATGTTAAGCATACATAAGTACATAATTATATAAAGATTATGTATTTTCCGACAAAAATCACAAAAGGAATATATAAAAGAACATTCTAGGAAATATTTTGATCATATTGGATATTAATATTACCAACATCGCAAAGCTTTTACAGAAAAAAGACATCAACTTTCGTAGCCAGAAATTTATCATCGTTGTTCGCCCCACGTTATTACCTATGAAATAAAATAATCCTCTTAACCGTAATCATAATAACGTAACCCTTACTACCTCTATTAAAAGTTTACACGACATAGTATACATAATTCAGAAGTTTAGCTTCATAAAATTGTAAACAAGACTTGAAATGCTCGCCTACACTGGCAGCGTGCGGGTGCGGCAAAGCACGCAATTTGCTTAGCCACACTGGTAACATGGTGCGGTGAGCGGCGCGGATGAAGAGACAGGGTGGCCGCTGTGAGTGCGCGGGCAACTACCGGCAAGATCGTCGCCCGCGCACTCACAGCGGCCACTTGTATGAACGACGAGCTATAGCGTGAGTTGCCTGCGCGCGTCCGACGTTGAGCAACCTGCGCCGCTTTTCTCGCCCGCGTGCTCACTACGGACATTCAAATGAAATTCTTATTTTTGAGATTGTCGCGGGTGTAGGGTGGGTGGGGTATACCCCAGTGTAGCCGAACACATAGATACTTTCAATCATGATGAACAACAATAACCGTTTACAGACAAGTCATTCGGCCTGGCAAATTAATGATTTTTAATTGTAAAATAAGTTTAATTTATTACTCAGGGTCTTCACACTTCTGGTCTTATATACTTTTAGGATTAAAATTAAATTCATCATCATCTCATTTTAGCCGCAAGACGTCTACTGACTGCTGGAGGTAACATGCCTCCTAAAAGTGCCACCACGACAACCGCTACCGAAAACTTTCTGAATTGGTGAAATATGGAGGGTCGAAAATAACCTGAACTGTTTCGAGAAAAGGATGGTACACCCGCACCACTTTTTTGCTCGCTTTAGTGGGGGCACTGCCGTGTTTAATAAGTTGGCATCACTGTCTCTCCTCTCTCGCGTTCGGCTCTGGTTTAAAACATGGTATGCAGTGAAAGAGAATAGGAAGCGGTCGTCACGTTTTGCATGCAAGCAAATTAGGTGGCCAAAACTGTGAGGCAGAGACTAGCCGCACGATCTGTCCCCACTAGAGACGGCCCCGGCCTTAGGACCAAACTTGGGTCGACAGCGCGTTGTGTGCCACGCGCCTCAAAGAGTTGTTGGCAAAATTGTATAGGCCAGTTAGAAGCAACATCTGCCGGGGTTACGGATTGTTCAAAAGAGTTATCATTGCCTTCGCAATAAAGAGAAATTGATGGAACACTTAGCTTAAGAGCGCTTTCAATTTATGCACGGTAAACGTACGGCAACCGGCCGGTTGCAGTACGATAGCAGTCCGACAACAAGCGCCTAAATTGTTGTCAGTTTTGAGCTATTCAACATCAAATTGTTTGTAACGTTGCCGTCCTATTGTCGAGCGTTCGCTGCACGGTTGCCTCACCGCCCGCTTTGCATGAAAAATACAATCATCCGTACACAGTACGACTAACGCACCGCATCAGCACCGAAGCAGGCGGTCAAAAAACGCATAAACTACACCATGTTATTATACCATGATTATTATAATAGACCTTCTATTTTATTCTCTTGTGTCCTATAGATAAGGTCGCAATTAGTAAAACGATCTTAGAGGCGGACTGAATGCTATTGTAATACCTAGCGTCGGTCGTTAGGTGAAATTGGACATCTAGTTTACGGACGAATATGTTTCATGTGCCTGTTGTTAATTTTATCTTGGAATATAAAGGTGACCCACGTTCATGTAATATTTAAGACTGTGGGCAAGATTGTAGAGAAATCTATGAAGAAAAAGTCTTGTTGGAAATCATCCAATGACTTCTCAGTCAGAGGGAGTGTCAGATTTTTACTGAATAAAACCCACTCCTGTTCCTTCTTTGCCTTCGTTTCAGGGTCCGGGGGCACACTTTCGCGCAAACCGTGGCTAACTTCTCTTTGAGGCGCGCGTGGGATACTACGCGGCGTCGACGTTTCGAGTTCGATTCTGACGATTACTGGACGGCCGCACGGCGTGATGAAGCAAGGGCCTGGTCTGCCACCGGATAGGTTGAGGCATATCTTTTTAAATGGCCTTTTTATTTTTTAAGTACGATATTTTAAAATTATTTCTCTCGTACTGCATAGAGCGAGAGGGTCTGTCAGACCTTTATTGATTAAAATCCGCCTGTGTTCAGTCAGTTGTCCTTTGGGTTCTAAAGTCGCGGTGGTTCTTTTAACCAATGCTGCGTCATGTAAATTTTAGTATATTTAAAGAAAAAACCTTTTATAAAATGAAGCCGCAACATAGCAAAATAAAAACTACAACAAAGCATATTATCGGGCGAATAATTATGCGAATCAAATAATTAGAAGAATGTGTGATATCGTTTTTAATCTATTTTCAAGTCCCAAAGTATAATATTTAAATATCTGAAAGTAGTGATCCAACTACGAAAATTATTTCACTAATTGAAAGCTAACTGTTATTGGCTACTTATCCTAGAAAATGTACAGTTCATATTGAACGTAGCTATGACAAAAAACTGGTTCAAAGCATAAATGACAATGAGATCATCATTATCTTTCTGTACTATGACGTCATAGATTTTAAATTAAAGGATCTTCTATCCAACCTCCTACTTTCATCAATCAATAAACTACGTCCTTCTACACAGTAACAAATGCGTCCATTCTCATACTACTAATGAATAATAATTGACTGCACACTGGATATTCAATATTAATGTGGAAACACAAGCCAGGCTAGCAGCCATTAGTTTTATGTCAAATTGATGCCCCTGGATGATGAAGGGTAATTTTCTATACTTATAAATTGTTTTTATATTGATTGCGAAGGTGTACCATGGATTGTAAACGTGAGTGCATATTGTAGCAAAGAAATATGTTGATATGAGAAATGGGTACTTGCTAGTGTTTATGTTAGTAAAATCTTTTGTATTAAACACTCACTCCTGAAGTCGAATCAAATCAAATACATAAAAGGAGAAATTGACTGACTGATATATTCAAAACTACTGGGCCTAGAAACGTAAAATTCTGTACAAGATTTTCTTTTATGACGTAGGTGAGCCAAAAGAAGGGGTTTTCAAAAATTCAACATTCAAGGGGGTAAAATGGGGATCCAATGGGGGAGTGTTGGTAGGTGTTGGTTTCTAGTGAGATTGGGTCGCGGCAGACTACAAAGGAGATTGTCAGTCGAACTAGACAGATTTTGCCAGAACTGGAAGAAAGAAGTGGTATGAGGCCTTGGTCCAGGAGTAATACAGAACAAGCAAAAAAAAAAACACAAAACATTGATGTGGCTCAAAAGGGTGCCCAACTTGAATAGGACTGTCTAACGAGCTGTGGGCCCGTAAAGCGCAGGATTAGTGCCCAGACACAGTGACACGGGGCCGCGGCAGACCACGAAAGAGATGGCGGGATGGCCTGGGTGGCTTGCTTAAGAATTGGAAGGAAAGAGAGCAAGTAACCGTGATCTTTGGAAAAAATAGAGGTAGGCTTATGCCTAGCTGTGGGATAATATAGGCTAGCTAATAATAATAATAATAATGGACAATGGCTTAATAGCCAAGAGCCTCGACCAACATTTGAGGAGGCTCTCGGTTTGATCTAGAAGGCAGTACTCCTAGACACGACGCATATTGTCCGGAGGTTCCTCTCTCAGGAGCCCTGACCACCGACAGCTTGGACCCTGTTCCCGTTGTAAAAGTAATAATAAATATGACACAAACTATACATTAATATGTAAATAATTTTCGTGAATGAGAGATTATTATCAGCGTTTAGCAGAAGCGACGGGGCCATTTACGCAAACAGTAAGTGCGACGCCGGATTTCCTCATTACAACTAGTGCAGGACACATAAGGGTGCGTTCTGACGTGTTATTATTTCGCGATAATACTCGAACCACGCCACGTCGCCTCGGCGGCTAGCCGCGTGACCGACCATGTAGGGTTGGCAAGTTTAATCGAGAACTTTTTTTGCAATCTTAGAAAATTTAGAATAGTAAATGTAAGGTGGTAAATGTTAAAAAGAAAACTTTTTTTTTTTAAGGTGGGAAATTATCCAATGAATTATCCCATCATAATTTTACTGACTAAAACTACACCTGTGTATTTCCTGTACTCTTTGGATTCTAAGAGTCGTCCCTAGCGGGCATTGGCCATGCTGAGCCCTTACGGTTTGCTGACATCTTTTTGAGAAGCGCGTGTATCACCATGTACTCTCGACGTCTCGAACTCGACCCGTTAAGTGGTTGAGTATTTCTTTTTTATTTCTGGTGATTGACTTTATTGTTAGGAGAACAACTGAATTAATACGACAAAAAAAGTAATTTCATCTTTTGTTTGTCATAATTTTAATCACAGCACTGCCAAAAAGGTTTTATTGCAAACACACACGCAAAGCTCATTTCCCACTACCAAAACAAATAACAGAACAAAACTTTAATAATCAAAGCCAAAATTCATTTTCCTATTCATACACACGCAACGTCAAAAGCAATTCTCATTCAGCATTTCGACGGAGAAACTAATAAAATAACCACACCGCAAAAAACGCAATTCGCATAATATCCGTTGCGCGCCAACCCTAATTGGACGGCGTACGTACATTATTAAAACTGTCGACTGGCACTGTAGATGCAATGCTATCGAAAATAAATAGCGACATCGCTATGCGGAATATTCAAGTTATTTTTGTAATTACTTCGCAAGTTATGATAGAACGCTTTCTAGGATTCTTCGGGCAAGGGGTTCTTATTTCATGTTTACTGACTAAACGTCAACTAGGGTTTTCATTAAAGCTGTTAACAGTCACTTTTTATCGTGTTTCTAAACGTTTGCTTAATTTTTGATCTTATATTAAGAGGCCCCTTCTTGCTCCATGTGAGCATAATTGAAAGCTTGTCGTTTTATTCTACGCAATATTTGATAAAGTAGCATGTTCTGTTGGCATACAATTACTTCTATCACTCATTGGAATATTTCTCAAAACTTATTCCAGGATATAGGTACTTACGTGTTTTTTTAATGTTTGTTCACTCAGAATTTCAATTTAAAGTACAAGGTTTCCATTTAATTTTCTTTATATTTTTAACTTACGAGTACATTATGAAGGGCCAAAGTTCACGTAAAATTTTTGCAGAACAGATTTTTGGAAAATTCATTAAAATAAAACATACATTAGTTGTACACTAATAAATGTTTTGTTTTGAAAAAACACATAGAGAATAAACCAGATAGACGTGTAATAACGTCATAATCCCGTTAGAGCGGTTTGTTGGATGAGTTGCGCGCTCTTAAAAGCTAACTGTTGAGCCACATTTCTTTTTCAGGAGAAAGCTCTTTCTCTAGAAAAAAAAAAGTATTTAAAAATATTGCACGAATATTCAAATTAAGAATGTTTCAGGGATAAAATATTGAAGTTAATGGCTACAGTTCAAAACTTAATTTACGTTAAGTTCAAGGCATTAACATTAATCTGTTATCTTCAAAGCGGTATGAACATAATTCAGGCAATTAAACAAATTAGAGCGGTAGGCTGAACCACGTAGCATTTGGGTAGAGTACCCTAAATGAAACTCAAAAATCCGCTTATGAAACGAGGCGACCAACCCGCATAAATATGTACGAATTTCACTAGAAGAAAAGTCAAGAATAACACATAGCTACTTAATTAACTTTGTGAAATAAAATGTAAGCAAAATACGTAGTCATATCTAAGCTGCTTCGTCTACAGCTCTCGACAGCGCGTTAGTGTGTGCGTGGGGAGTTACTAATACCGATGCGCTACGAAGTATGTCGATACTAACATTATTTAGTTACTATTAGGATAGGTAACTAATTAAAAAGTATTTAAAGTAAAGAATGAAAGATAAAAACGTGTTGCGCCGACCCCAAATAACACAGGACAAGGGCAGAAAGATGAATAGTGCATTTTTAAGTAAAATATCAGAACTTGAATTTATGATTGTTACTTAATTTTATAATTGGGGTGTTTATGGCTGTGCATTATTTCAATTACCTCAGGAAAATTGAAAACACTAAGGTTGTTAAATATTGCGAGAAATTGTAAACTTTAAAAAAAAAGACACGGGTGGACATGTTGGAAATTAATTAATTTAAATGTGATTAATTGTAAACAATTTTTCCATAATATATTGAGAAATTATAATCTAATAAAGATGTATTACAATCATACGGAATCTAAAATTTTCCGGTGACACATGCATACTAACTCTGTGAAGCCTCATCTTTCATCTTGTTCTACTATAGTTAACAGTTCTGTCAACCTCACAACTACTTCAGCACGCTGGCACATAACACAGAGTCCTATTACTGGACAAGACAGAACGATAAACTCAAGCAAATTCACACGTTTACCAACTTCCGTTAAGTATAACTGCGCTCGCTTCAGAGGATATTGTGTAACTTACGGCCAAGTGATGTGTTGTGTGGTCGAGGGCACATCTAGATTTACTTTAGTTTCTACGTTCAACTGAGAGTGAAGTTCAGAGCTTTACATGTAGCCTGATTTATTTAGTTGAAAAATATTCAGAATCTCAATGGCAGTTGTTTGTGACACTTTTCGGTTAAACCCAAGATGATTCTTCCTTATCACAAATGCGAAAGTTTGTAAGTGTGTATATATGTATGCTTGTTATTCTTTCATACTCAAACGTTCAAACGAGCAGTGGTGGTCGAGTGGTAACGACCCCGACTTACGAGTTGTAGGTCACGGGTTCAAACCCAGCCAGGTACATTACGTTGTGTAATTTATTTCATCACCACTGCTCTCAAAACGGTGAAGGAATACATCGTGAGGAAACCGGATGTCCTAGAACTAAAAATTGAACCAAACCGCACTGGGCCCGCGTGGTGGTTTACGGCCCATTCCCTCTCCTAGAGAGGAGGCCTGAGTTCCAACAGTGGGAATATTATGAGGCGGACTATTACAGGCCCTTTTGAATTGTCAAGAAGCTAGTTAGTCAAAAAAATTATGCTAATTCTACATTTCAAAGAGTACATCTCTATGGACAAGAATATGCAAGAAACTGCATTAAAATTTAATTAGTATATTTTGAGTCACTCTCGTTCATACAGACATAGTAACGAGAATAATATATTATGTAAGTATATTATATTATCCTAACCATGTGTGAATGCCCTTGTAGATTATTTTTAGGCCTAGCTTTCCCCGAGTTTTTCTTCTTAGACCTACATTATCACTTAGCCAAACATAATTCTTAAGGTTAATGAAAAAAAAACAGATGACCACGAAAAAACAATTTTCATTATCATCATCAGCCTTTTTCCAGCATAATCCACTGATGGGATTCAGGTCTCTTCTCTAGGAGAGGGAATGGGCCGATATGCACCACGCGAGGCCAGTGCGGGTTGGTGAATGTCACATGTCTTCAAATTTTTGGTTCTAGGAAACTATTTTGAATTTTGAATTTTTGGTAAATAATTTTATCTCATTACAATTTATACTAGTAGTTAGTAAGTCTAATATTTTTTTAAACGGCATATTTTAGTTAAGTGTTTTTGCTTTGAGTGAATATTTTAGTTTAGACAACCATAATCCATCCAATCTAGCAAACAACAGCATACATACATTTCAAGATGTCTTACATATCACAGCACACACAAGGAGCGACCAGACAAGACAAGACGAGACAAGTCTCGAGCTGCTCAAGGCACTTCTTGATTGTATAATCTTAGACTGCCCACTCCACCCGTCCACTGAGCAACTACAAGCTTAGGGGAAGCTGTTGTGTGGGGCCATAAATCTTTAGCTAGATTATCGACTACCTGTCTAGGAATAGAAGTGGAGCTTCCATGTACTGGTTTTTTTTTAAAACCAACCTCTGGTTTTAAAGCTATTGGTATTCCGTGGTATAACTTAGCTTAGCTTAGTTTGCGCACCAATGTTTTTATTCTGAAAGAGCTTTGCGTCAAACAAAGACTTTCATCGATTGTCCAAATGCGAATGTTTAAAATTTTTGGACATATCAGCCGCAATGAAAACTCTTTGGAACGTTTAGTGGTACAGAGAAAGAGTACAGAGCCAACGTTTTCGCGGTCGATATCAGATGGATAGACCTCATTAAGTCATCGTCGAAGTATTTTATTAAATGTACACGCAGTGCCGCCAAGAATAGAGAGAGAGAGAAGTCTCGCAAAAGCTGCAATCAACCTACCAGACGATCCATGATCACAACCACTCCACCAGGAGAGTACGACCGAGAAGAAGAAGAGCTTAGTTTTATCAGCCTTATAATTTTCCCACTACTGGGACTCAGACCTCCTGTCTTCGCCGTTTTTTGCCACTGTTTTGAGAGGAGTGGTGGTGAAATAAATTACATAAAGAAAGTCAACGACTCAGGTACGGTCCGTATAGTTACCGGACGGCCAGACGGCGAACTACACATTGCTCACTGTATACAAGCCCACGTCTACGGTGGCTGGAAGTCGGGGTCAGGGTCTCAGCGGCTGGGGCGTGAGTACATACGTTCCCTAACGTGTGCGGTTACTTCCTTCGCTAGCATTATTGCTTCGCAGATGGAAGCGACCGCCGCCAATTTCCCCTTGGTCCGGACCATGGTCTGAACCAGAGCCTAACGCAAGAAGTCACCGCCGCCATTAATGACATTAGAACTAACTTGATACTTGTTTGATTTTGGAATCCATGCAAATAAGAAGCGAATCCAGCACCGATGTTTCGATTCAAATAATTTAAAAAAAAAAACACTCCGAAATCCTATCAACTCCAAAGAAAATACCCTTCGCCTATCTCTGAACCCCATGCACAAGTAACACCCGTGCTTGACATTTTCCTTTGTTCGCTAACCGTTCCGTGCCGCGTCGCAATGATTATTTACAAAACAAAGAACTGAAAACTGAACTAAAATGTTTTAAATGTGCCTCGATACGCCGTTAATGGTTATCTACGTAATGTACGCTGGTGATTAAAAATACTTTATGGTTTATGAATTAGATTATGTTCTGTTAGCTCACGGAGTTGAGCTTTAATGTGACTGTTATTTAAGGGTAAAGTTTCATAACATATTTTGTTTTTTGTAAGCTACACGATTCAGATCATTGAGCCAACAAACAGCCAATATTTTCACAAATACACTACAAAACTCGACCATTTTTTTTTTTTCTATTGGTATTGTAAATTATTACATGATAAAACAAACTCAACCACCGCGCTTATCAGAAAAGAAAGAAAACAAGAGAGTTTTTTTACAACAAACAATAAAATTACAAGTATTACAACTTATAAATATAATAGTGTGAGTTTTGTGTCACATCCAAGCAAAACGTATGTATGTTTTAACGCGATAAACTCAAAAAAATATGATCTGATTTTCATGCAGTTTTCACCAAAAGACAGAATGATTTATGAAGATAGTATAAATGTATAAAACATACATATTGTAGTAGAGAAAAGCTGAAAATTTTAAAGATTCCTAACCCCGGTACAAAGCTGGCGTGGTTCACTACTAAAGAATCAATGTTGATATTCTTACGTTTGAGTTTTTTTATTTTTACATGTTCAACTTACAATAATAACCAATCATTGTTAATACAAAAATGGTATGTACCTACCTGTTTCAAATTAAGAATTCACATCACAAATAAAACGTAATAGCTCAATATTTTTTATTCAGAAAAGGAACCCCCTAGCAAGAAGCCAAATTAAATTCTTCAAAAAAAAAAAAAAAAAACCTTCAAAGAAAAAAAATATATTTGATTCCAATTAATGGTGGAAACACTCTAAGCAAATTTGACGTACAATATAAAAGCTTTGATGTTGCTAAAATGTTTTACGGTGTTACTGTGTTGTAGATTAGCGGATTGTGGAGAGAAAAAGGCAGTTGGCACTCCTTCATTTGGGGATCAAGTCTATTGAGAGCAAAATCAGACGATTTAAACGATTTGTTGAACGTAAAGATGAAAGGAATTGGCATGTCTTTGGCTTCCGATGTTACTGACTTTCAGATGAGGAAAACGTATTGAGACGTATTCTAAAGATTTTTGGCGGAGTAAAATTTTAGAACGCTATTGAAATATTCCTTTGCATACTTGTTAATGTTATACATATTTTGTTTATCAAACAAATAAGTAACTATGGTCATGTTCTTCCTTGAAGTTTGATCTTACTTCATACCAAATTTCATCAAAATCTTTTTCGTAGTTTACCCTTGAAAGTGTAATAAACATTGTAATTTTGATATTTATAGTTTCGAAAAATAAAAATTTCGAGCCACATTGTTTATTATCAAATGCCTTCGAAACGGTTTGACCGAATTTTATGATTTTTTTTTTGTGGTTTTTGGTAGGTCTGAGAATAGGTTGTAGGTTTTTTTTACCCTCTTAACCCCACCCTCCATTTTTTCTTTGATAATTTATATGACAAAACAACGTTTGCCAAGTCAGCTAGTAATAATATAGTATGAATAGTAGTTATAGGAAGCAGGATATCATGATAAGATGTTTCAACATAAAACAATATACGTTTTACATTACTAAAGAAATTAAAACAACGTTGTGTCGACAAAACTCTAACCTCTTTTGTAAAACACATGACTACATTCATTAAAGCGGCGCGCGTAGGGTTAGGTGCGCGGTTTTTTGTTTTACCCTCATTAATTGTTCCTTGATGAGAGGCTGCCTGCTGCGGTCAAGACGCGCTTTGAAATAATTATACACAGTATTAAGGTTCCTAGCTTTTTTGAGTAAAGAATTTATTTTGACTTTACATTTAAAAAAAAAAAAATTTTTTCTCTATTATGATAATACAGAAAACATAAACCACAAAGAAACCAATAAATACTTAATTTCGAAAAAAAGATTAAAGCGTATCTTTAATTTAAAGTTTCAAATTTGAACTTATAATTCAAAGTCAATCCAAAGACATAACACTTCAAAGTAACTCGTTTTAAAAAACGAAAATTTCATAGGTATAGGATTAATAATAAGACCACGTATAAAGTTTTCTCTCCGCAGACTCGCTCTTTTTCATTATTCTTTTACAAAGACGGCTAAAGCGTAATGAAAACATAGAGGTACCACTTACGATCATTTATTACATCTATAACCAATGTTTATCGTTTCCCAATTGTCTCCAATATGAAGTGGGTAATATCCCTTGTCTGAAAAACCACGTAGTCTCTATCGAAACAAAATCTCTATCAGTTCAGGACCTAAGAGATTCATAGCGAAACCTTTCCGATACCTGACTACTCGATTTAAAGGAACGAGACGGCGATCATTAGGAATTCTTATAAAGGATTTTTTACTTCAGGTATAATTTTGAGACATATGACATTCACCAACCCGCACTGGGCCCGCGTGGTGGATTACGGATTACGGCCCAGTACTCTCCTAGAGAGGAGGCCTGAGTCCCAGCAGTGGGAACATTAAAAAGGCTGATGATGATGATAATTTTTAGGATGCTAACGGGACCCTATTACTAAGTGTCCGCGTCCGTCCGTCGGTCTATCCGTCTGTCCATCTGTCTGTAGACTGTATCTTATAAACTGTAAGAAGTAAAGACTTGAAATTCTTACAGAATATTTCCATTGCTGTTACAAAAATCATACAGGAAACGTTATTTTGTCGGCGATTTTTTGGTTCGATTTTAATATTGTTATATGGAATCCTTCTTGTGCGAGACCGACTCGCATTTAGTCGATATATTTTTTTTTATATCAGAGATCAAGATGTTTCAGTCAAGTTCCAAGGTGCTTCGCAATTTGCGTTTTTGATCACGGCAAATGAACTGAATTTTAATTACACAAAGGCTTTTACAGAATTTTATTTTTTTAAGTTTTATGTCAAGCCCAAGTACAGTACAATTCACGAATGATGGCGGCCGTGAAGTTAGCCTTTGCGAACGTTCGCGCATACTACACTCTTCTCGCACACGCACGTCGCCATTTGTTTCCTAAAACACGTTACTGCGCAGCCTTCTGCGCAAACTTCACGGCCGCCATCATTCGTGAATTGTACTGTAATCTACCTCGTTTTTTTTTTATGGGGGAAATCATCCAATGACTGCTCCCACTCTAGCGCGGAGCAGGAGAGCGTGTCAGACTTTGACTGACTAATATTCTCTCCTATCGATGGTCATACGTTGACAACTCGTAACCCACAGTTTTTCGCAAAATGAGTTAAGCACATCAAAAATTTTTAAATGAAGCGCCGAATCTTCCTATTGATAACTCGTAATAAACAAAAAATGTCACTCGAACAATTTATTCTACAGTTGACAACCCACAAAGAAAAAGTATCAACCTGAGCTCACTAGTGCGCGAGTTACAAGGTGTCAACGCAAAATGCAGTTCGCAATAACAGAATAAGATTAAGCTACCATACTAAACAAATATTGGAACAGCAATAAAAATATCATCAGCTGAGGAAAAACAATTAAGCAGATGAAGGAAAATGTGTTGTCTTAGACATCTTGTATGTTCTGTGAAATTATGTCCTTATTATAGGAGCAAGCTTTTCCGAAGTCAACTCTGATACTCAGACAGGGTCAGGCATCAGTTTTTGTTAGATAGAATAGAATAGAATAGAATAAACTTTATTGTACACCAAAAAGTAATACAGTTTAAACAAAAACTTAAATTAACGGGCACAAAGGCGGTCTTATCGCTGAGAGCGATCTCTTCCAGTAGTAGTAGTGGTGGTTTCTTGCATATTAGATTAGCTTTATGATATGATTTCCAATTCTGAAGGCGAATTTGTAACAAAACCTATCATTATTTAGAGTGACGGTTGTGCACCTATCAAAATAGAATGCAGTATTAGTAGCTAAATGATCTAGCCAACTTTGCTGCTGTGAATAATGTGGTTATTTACCACTAATGTCTAGAACCTGAACATAAGCAGATGAAAGTGGATAGCATCATGCTGCCATCGAACGTAGCATAAAAAAATATGACGCTATTTATGTTCCATCTATCACCAATATGCAGACATAACTTGGAAATCACGATAAGACCCATACGACGTCAAATTTTAACAAAATCCAAAAGTGATGCGTCATGAAAGTATCAGGCTTGAAAAGAAAAAAGGAGATCCTGTTGTCACAGATCTTAAAGTTTTATTGTACAAACCAGATAGCAACAAAACTATTCTTTGTTGCCAAGCAGGCCAAGAAATCTTGGTTCTCCTGCGGATATCTTCATTTTAGATGTAATCACGCAAGGAAACTTCAAGCATAATCCTTTCTTTGGTTGACTTTAAACCTACTGATGAGGCACATTGTCACTGGCAACACACACATACACAGTCATAGACTTTCATCTTGAGACACTGGTACCTATATTGGACAAGAAGATACCGCGCAGTTTCCCAAAAGCTGCCCAGCCGAGTCTGATTAGACGATTAACCTCTTTCTAGAAGTTAGACCTACCTAACTGAACAGTCTGTCTCAGGTAGACGTAGTCCAAAACTTCGAGTGTAGAGTCTCCGATCTTGATAGAAGTGGGTGCTACATGGATGTTTACCATGACTTTGGTTTTGTCCATGTTCATTTTATACCCCACTCTTTCTCTCTTTGGAAGCTCTACTGAGGTCACCGAGCATTATACTGAGCTCCTCCGTAGGCCTTCCACAAACGATGACCTGGTGAGGGTTGCGGAAATCCGAGGGATGCGAGACGCACATGATTGGCCGTTATTGCGACACTTGGGGGAGGCTTATGTGCAAGAGTGAACGGCGACGATTTGGTTGAAATAATGATGATGATATTAATATATTTTCCGGTAACAACCTACGAGCAACATTTTAAGAACTCGCATAAACTTTATAAAATTTTAATGACTTGCAGACTCCTAAAACTGTAATACCTACTGATTATCACTCTTATTTACGATAATTAGTCGCAAATTTAATTGTTTCAATTTAATAAAATAGTGTTTATTTAAATTGACACCTCGCAAGTGTACGTTGACTGCTCGTAACTCGTCAGAAGTGAGGATTTTTTAATATTGTTTACTCGCAACTGTTTGTTTATTGAATAATTAATAAAAAACCTATGTAGGTATTTCATTTTTTTAAATTATATCAATAGATAACTTGATTTTCTACCAACTACTTTTTTATTTCATTTTTTTTAAATTTATTTTCGAAATTATACAGTTTTTTCCCTCTCCTGTAAAATTCTATACATTACAGTTACGTGCTGTCAACCTATGACCATCGCTATGTTCTTTCTTTACCTTGCGTCTCTAATGGTAGCCAAACACGTTCCAGTATACTTGCGCAGTACGTGTGTGGCTACCATTAGACATCTTTCATAACACCTATGTAGGCACTATACTATGTCCTACGCATCCACTTCAAAATTCATCAATGGATTACAAACTTTGATGAACTTCTTGTTGGTACACTCTAGCAGACTACCCTTAAACTGCAGCCACAAATCCACTGAGCTGAGCGTGTGATTATGGAGATGTGCTTCTAAGATAGTTCAGGAACCATTTCTGGGAGATTATAGAACAGTGGAATATGTTGATTTAAGAGGCTGCTTTTCTACTCGCATTGATAGGCGAGTCAACATCGAGTATGGTTTAAAAGCTTGTTGCTTCATCTAACGCAATCCAACACGATGTTTGACGGAAAGGCAACGCGAAAAAAGAGAGATAACGCCTGAAAACTCTGTTGGCATTCCGTAATTCCGTGATTTACTCGAATATTTTACAAAATTTGATCCAGGAAATACGTTGTTTTTTTTTTAAATCCTTAAAAAAAAGTTTTTGAAAAAAATTGTCATTAAGTGTCCCCCCGCACACAGGTCACAAAAAAAAGGCGCCATAAAAAAGCTAGAAGCAGCCTCAAAAAGAAGCTTGAAGCGGCTTTTTTTTGTGCCCCGCTTAATTTTGATAAAATTTGGAAGGCTTAATTGTTACTTTAATTTTTGAGTAAATTATGAACTGTCAAACTCATACAAAATAGCAGATTTTCAGAGGTAATGGATTAGTTTTACACAAATTTATAAATTGATTTCAATAGAAGCCTACATAATATCCATAAGATGCAGCGTTCCCAAAATATCAAGTGAAAAATTTAAATATATCGTGAAAAATTTGTAAAAAAGTCATAATCGCGTAAGAGCGGTTGTATGAAAAACAGTGAAAATGTATGTCGAGTTGCATCCCCTTAATGAAGTGCTGCTGATCCTGTTGCTATCTGTGACTGACACGACAGATATGAGTCTATAGATTCTAAGGGATTAAATTTCGCCTGACACTAGTTGGCAACTTGTACAGCTCCGACTTTGGCCTAGTACATAAATCCTTGTATGTATATAAAGGCTGCAGGTGGTAGTGAATATATATGTACTGTTCAAATCTTCCTGTTTGTATGTTTAAGCTGCAAGTTGAGAAGTTGTAGGTACGAATATTGATTTGTTATCAAAGCATTACTGAATTAAGTACTGTTGAACAAGGTCCTATGGTTATTTGCAGACAGTTTTAAGAAGTTGTAGCCGAGGATCGTGAAAAGAGGTACTGTCGTGAAAGAAAAAAACAATAGTTTATTAGTAAATTATACCATACATAGCACAACATAATTGGCCATTTAATGATCCCACTTTTGAGACACAGGCTTCCTCTGGGAAGGGAACGGGCCACGTAACAACATGGGACATGAGACATCCCCAATCCCAACTAGGCCCGAGTGGTGGATTACGGCCCATTCACTTTCCTAGAGAGTACAGCAAATGATAGTGTTTAATACAAAATACCCACACTAATCCAATCCAAAACAGTGTATACCACATTTAATACAAAGACAATGTTGGAAACACTATAGAGAAAACGAGAACAATACATTTTAACGAGAGAAACTGGTATGATATAAAGATATTTATCTGAGATGACTGCGAAGGCAAAGAGGGTTGTTCGCTTCTATCGTAGTCTTTTGATTGCATGCATTTACCTGGTTCAGAGCTAAGTTATGCATTGTATCAAGTGAGCGCAGGTTGGACGGACTCAGTCAAGATTGTTGTATGAATATTTTCTTGCTTATAAGAATGGAGATACGCGTTGAAACCATTTTTTTATTTATTTACTGTGAGTAACTGTTGCGTTGAGATATTGAGGTAAAAGCTCCAGAATAACCCACTAAATTAATATTATGAAGTATTTTTTTAATAATTCAGGTCACTATCAAGTCGTATGTTGATGAAAATATGTTTTGCGATCGTAACACGTATTTATTTACAGTACTATAATCAAATCATCAATAACACTATCTCAATTTGTCAAATCCATAGAAATCATTAAAAAAATTACATTCAATTTGGTTACGTAAATTGACAAAAATTACGAAATCCATTGAAAAATTTTCTAGAGCTTGTTTTTAAAATTGTTTTTTTAACATTATATTATTGTAAAACGAGAAGAGATGGTTCGATTGTGTGAGGAGTGATATGATATAGTGATACATAAGTAACGGACGAAATCAGTGATTAAGCTTTTTTTTTTTAATTGAATTAGTGCTTGACTGCGATCCCAGCAGATGGTAGGCAGCAATGCAATCGGCGCACTAGCTTTTATTAAGTGTTGTGAGCAATATGATTATACCTGACAAATAACAGTACCTAAATGCGCAAAATACATCAAATCCTAGTCTTACGTAGATGGGAAACTGAACTGTACCTTGTCCAAAACGACACGATAGAAAAATTGGACGAAGCTTTTTAACCAGAATGCTGGCAGACGAGTAAATAAGCGTGGTGTCCGGTTACACTCCTATTTACCGCAATAATTGGAAGATGCGTACACTCCACACGTGCTAGTTGGCGGGCATCGGATAATTATATACTTAGTTAGAACAGTCAGACTGACATAATTGCGTAGTGTCGTGTGGTCGGAGACTAATTATAGCCTAATTGAAACCTGAATCAAGATAATATTTATAATTCTACTTCTTTACATATCTAATACATAAAACTAAGTCCTCCATCCCTTGGTATCTGTTTATATCTATGAATGCGATAAACTTTGAATAGATTTTCACGCCGTTTTCTGCACTAATATAATAAAGAGGTAGTTTGTTTTTTTTTGTTATTTTATTTTTTTGATTGCTAAAATTTTTTCACCGATAGAAAGCTGCTTTATTTCTGAGTGAAGAAAATGTCACAATGCAAAAAAATACGCATCCGGCGTGCGTAACGGCGTATTCCACGCATTACAAAAACAAATTCTTGTATGAAATGGACATTTGCGAGGGATACGCGTGCGGGGCAATCCCTTATGTGTTATCGACTCCGCTCGATATTAAAAAACACCCCTAGTCTAGCAGACGTCTTTCGAATGAAATGATGATGATGATGACAAAAGTCAAAAACAGTTTATTTCACATGGCCTACATGGGCACTTATAAAACGATGATGATAAGATGATGAGTACAATTGCGTGAGATAATTTTCTACAAAAGTTAATGTGACAGTTTCCTAAACATTGTAAGGATTATTTTTGACAATTATTTCTTAATTCATTAAAACCCAAGCAAATCGGGCGTTCGGTTTCTCATTGTCTTTCGACTGGCCTGTTGATCTAGTGGTTAGTAGCCCTGACTGCTATTCCGGAGGTCGTGGGTTCGATTCCCACCCAGGACAAATGTTTATGTGATGAACATGATCATTTGTTCTGTGTCTGGGTGTAATTTATCTATAATATCTATGTATGTATTTAGAAATATATAAGTATGTTTATCAGTTGTCTAGTACCCATAACACAAGCTCTGCTTAGCTTGGGACTAGACGGCGTTGTGTGATTGTTGTGGAATATTATATTATATTATTATGTCTCTAATTACGATATTTGAAAGGTTAAGATATATTATAACGTCTCAGGATCGTAATAATAATTATGTTCTTTTACACTAGTTGCTAAATATATTCTATCCAATTTAAAACACCATTTGTTTTTGCTATCTTATGGATCCAAACCTCGGTCGGCAAAATCGAAACTTTTATAGGATCACTTTCTTGTCGGTCTGTCCATCTATCGAGACCCTTTTTCTCAGGAACGCGTGGAGGATTTTGCGATTCGAAAAATTCTTCGAGACTCGATTCGGGAATCGAACTATTTACATAGGTAAGTTTATACGAAAACATCGATGTACTAAGTGATCCTAAAACATGCTGATATTTGGTAGAATAAATCCTATATTGAATTTTCATTTAAGTTCATTGTGCGCTGCGGTCCAGCCTTTTCAAAGAGGCATATTAATCAATGCGACTGCCATTTGATTGCAAACATATTTCAGTATTTAACTATGTAAACTAATGTAGCGAATTCGTGTTTGCCGAAACGTATCGATAAACCAGTTTATTTGAAAGCAAACAGAGGGGTCAATCAAATTTAATATCAGAGCAAACATAGTCTATTTACTTTACGTATCAATTTTCAAGTCTATGTTTATTGAAAACAAACATATTACAGATCAAAGAGCTAGAATTCTAGGCATTTATTTATCTACTATTTAGTTTGTAGTTTCTCTATTATAATGTTTGTTCTCCATATATTTACACTAATATTACAAATATAAAGAGGCAAAACCTGTTTCTGTTTGTTTGTCTGAATCTCTGTCAGTACTGGTCCGATTGCTAAAATTCTTTCATCGATAGATAGCTGCTTTATTCCTGAGTGACATATATTTTATTTATGCGGGCGAAGCCGTGAGCAAAAGCTAGTTAAAAGAAGTGCGAGTCGGACTCGCGCAGAGAGGGTGCCGTACATACTTATGAAAACAGTTCAGTTCCCGAATCGAGTTATAAAGATTTTTCAGACGCGCAAAAAAAGTTTTTTTTTGTGACGTAACTACAAACTTGCAGTTTTCAGATTTTCCCTATATTTGTACTACCCGTAAAACGGGGTGGATAGAGACAAAACTTTGGTTTGGTTTTTCACTTTGATACCATAATATCGGCCTCTAACAAAGCATCGTATTTTTAGAATAACAATTCATTAATAAATTGATACAGTTAAATGCTGCAAAAAATATTCAAATATCGAGAAAATACCCTTTAATGTTTTGTCTCTATTCACCCCATTTTACTGTACGTAACTTTTCTTCATGCCGAATTTTAGTATTCTAGGTCAACAGGAAGTACCCTATGAATTTTCATTTCCTTAAGAGTGTCGAAATATAGGTTTTTTGCCACATGAACGGCCGCATCTTTTTTTTTTCGTTAACTTAGATGTTTGGTTTTTTTACAGCTTCAAAAGACTGCAAAATTAAGTATATGGTTTTTATTACAAGTAGATACCTTGTCGCGTTCCCGAAATAAAGGGTTTTAACTGACAGACAAACGAATAACCAAGTGATTAAGGGTTCCGTTTTTTTCCTTTTGAGGTGCGGAACCCTAACAATGTATATTAGGGAAGGCTATATACTTTAGGTATATTATGACATTACTCTACGATCAATAGGTGCGGAGCAGTAACCACTATTTGGTAAAACGGCGAGGGAACGTTAATTTTATTCTGATACGTTATTCATGGATCGTAAAAATATTTTTTTTGTTTTTGGGTTTTATTTCCGAACCCTTACATTAATTTCTTTGGGATTGAAATTCATCAGATATATTTTTTCACTCTGGGTGGATCGAGGTGGTGTTGTCACTCTTTGCTATCCGATGCTTAGAGCTTTTTTGAGGTGGTAAATCATCTAATGACTTTTCTCGTTCTAGGGCGATTTTTACCGAAAATCACACAGTTGTTCCTTTAGTGGCCCTTTGCGTCCCAGGATCACAAATAATCCTTTGAAAATTCGACATTCGGCCCTTCCAGGCCCCTACGGTTTTGCTTTTTTGTTGCAGTCATAGTATTGAGGCCCACGTAGAAAAATACGTATCGTCAATGACTCGGATTCTGCCCAGACTAAGATTTAAACGTGTTCCTTCACTTGCCCTTAGCTTATCAGGACTATGGTAACTTTCTCAAACAACCCAAAGCCAAGACCTGTTACATTGGCATAGCAGTTCTGATAATGTAGTATGAGTATTTACAGTTACATATGAAAAGTAAGCCTGTAAGAAAAGAGATCACTATCAGCATACTATTATGCCTGTATTTCTAGAGAGGTTACGCAGAGGCGCTTTAAGCACTTCTACATCTTTTCAGATACGCCATTAATAAATAAGAAATCAAGTACAGATTTTTGATAAATGATAAACGATACCTATTTTGTGAATCAGCCTCAAAATTACACTTTTACACATAAATTGTGAATTGAACATTTTCAATTTTGTCTTCTACAAATGAAGACCTTAAGTAAAGATATTTTAAAATGATACTGTAAACAACTAGTTGCTGCCAGCGGCTTTGTCCGCGTGATAGTAAAAAAATATTTCTAGGGAAAATATACTCCCGAGATAAATATTATCCTATGTGACATTTATATCAGGTCTAACCATGTAAAAAGTTTCATCTAAAACCTTTGCATTTATAATATATTATTAGTGTAATTGTATTTTACACGTCAACTGTACACTGCAAATATCAAAATGTTGGTACCTACAGATCATCACATCGAATACAGGTAAGAAACTTTTCACTTGTATACCAAAAAAATACTCTTAAAATGTGACTGAAACGACAAGCAACAGATAGTTTAGAGTAACCATATTCACCATTTTAAAGCTGTGAAAACATTCAATAATTTAAATATATATTTATTCACTAAAAATCTGGATCTAATTCAGCACTTATTTCCCTTTAACCTAATACCCTCAATACTAAAACTGAAATCAAAAGCTATTTAATATTTGACTTGGAACGAATAAATTGTAACGATTCCATGGAAGATGTTTCCCTTTAGAAGATACACAATTTATTTATGCTAAACTCGTACTAGCGGAAACAAAAGTGAAAACATTTTGTAATCCTAACTAATATTATAAATGTGAAAGTGTGGATGTTTGGATGTTTATTACTTAATCACGCAAAAACGGCTGAACGGATTTGGATGAAATTTGGCATGCATATAGCCTTTGACATGGAAAAGAACATAGGCTACCTTTTATTCCAATTCCTTAAGTACCTAATACCACGCGGGCGACGCCGCGGGCAAAAGCTAGTTAAAAATAAAACCAAATCGAGACTTTCCTTCTTAATTCTTTATGTACACAATAACATAAAATAGTACATGATGATTTGACAGTTCATTATACAAAAGCGAGCTTAACTTAGCAATGAGATTTAACCCAGCAAACGTTTGAGTTACAGAGAGAGAAAATATCCATGAAAACATGGGACACATCTTTCTTTTTTGAAGTATGTTAAATAACTAGTTTATGTTTGTATATCCTCATACAAAGTACTGAAATGACACAGTGTAACATTTGCAGTTACGAAATTCATACAAATTCGACATTGCAAACTTCATCTTAGTTTGCATACACGAACACATTTTCATATGAATTTTCCAGACAGTATTCAATGTAACATAGAATTCCGAGCAATTTCTTTTTGAGTCATGTTTTAAGCAGATTGTCTTACAAACGTACAAAAACTACCGTTTACCTTTAAAATTAAAAAAAATAAGTACAGTCGAGTATGTATAAAGCTAACGTATTTTCTGTGAGTTTCATAGGAAAATCGTTATTGAATTCCACTTTCGTGTTTACATGTGACTGTACCAAAAATATTTGTTTTTACGGAAACACTTCTATCACTATATGTAAAATCTTTCTGGGAATACATTTTCCTGTTGTACTATCGTCAGAATCTCTATAGAAATCGAATATCTGGCCGATGTAAACCCGATTTCGATGTTACCTGTAAACCGTTTCTTTACAGAAATTTCTTCGTACACCACAATGGGGTGATTTTGCACGATACCTAAATACTATAACTAGCGTTATAATAAAGCAATTATTAAGCAATTTAAAAGAAAGAGCATCTCACCGTTTAATGTAACTGACACGCCGGCCGCTTTCACGTGTAGCATTACAAACAACCACGTGATTGAGGAACAAAACATCGCAACAATACCGTCACTATTTTAAGCCTTTCATTTAAAAAGGTTTTATTTAATAGATTGATAAACACAAACACTTGTTATCGCGAGCGTATGGCGGGGAGCGTCGGGGCGTTGCGACGCGTCCGTTTTTGCCGACTGCTCGGCAAGCACTGCCGGCTGAAGCTTTGCCCCCGCCCGCCCTTTACGGGCCTTTCTTTGTTTCCCTGATATCCCCCCGCTTCATGTTAAACAAATCTCCGTGTGCCGTGATCTTCGTCAATTGATTTGTGACGAAATAATTTCGCGGTGATAATTGTTTTTGAAGGAATTAGCGAGTGTTTTATGCTTTGAGCGGGTTAAAGGGGGTTTAAAATCATAATAGGAGCCCGTTTTGGGCGAATATAAAGGTTTTGTAAAGATACTGGGCTCTAAATTGCTACAGAGCATCACTTCTCATCAATTTAACAGTGTTTTTTATTTCCCAATTCATGTACGATTGTCGCATAATCGTAGCAAACATGTAAAATACCATTTTATGTTGTCAATAAAACTTTAAAATAATTTAAACCGAAATAATCTGCTTAAAATATCACTCGTGATTTGTTATTTTAACACACTTTTAATAAAATCTGTCATACAATATGTTACATGAATATCTATCTATATATTAAAGGAGAAACTGACTGACTGACATTTCAACCCACAGCCCAAACTGTTGGGAGTAGGAACGTGAAATTTTGCACAAGGTTTCCTTTTATGACTTAGATTACTTCATATTTTGACTCACTTTTTTTAAATTATTATTTTTATTGTGCTTTCGAGTACAATATAGACCAGTTTACACTGTTCTTAAATAATACCCATTAATACTGTAATATGGAAATATTGTAAGTACAACCATTTTTTTAAAAGAGTAACCATGGAGTTTCTTGCCGGTTCTTCTCCATAGGAAACGACCAATTTCGAACCGTGCACTAGCTTCTGACGTTTTATAAGTGCCCATGTAGGCCTATGTGAAATAAAAAACTTTTGACTTGACTTTGACTTTGACTTTGACTTAGGCGAGTACTAAGAGAGGATTTTTCAAAATTCACCCCCTAAGAGGAACACAGTAGAGGTGTGCCCCGCTTGAGCAGAGTATCGTCGTGTCCTTGTCCTTGTGGGGGCGATCGGCGGCGGTCTCTCGCGCCGGGCTTTGGTAAATGCCATGGTCCGGAGCGAGGAGGAGTGGCAGGCGGTCGCCTCTTTCTGCGAAGCAGTAATGCTAGCAAAGGAGGAGGCCGACCACATCAGGCAACGGCACTCACACCCCAGCCGCCGCCGGGATTTCGATTCCGTTTTCCGGCCACCGCAGGCGCGGGCTTACGGACGGCGAGCAATGGGTAGCTCGCTATCCGACCGTCCGGTAATCGTCCGGACAAAGTCCAAGTCGTCGACGGCGCGCACTGTTCCCGCGCGCCTCAAGGAGTTATCAGCAACCGAAAGGGGCCCAGCAAGGTTAAAGCCTACTGGGGCCAAGGGTCTGTTTTCGAAAGGAAGGCTCGGTCCCGGTATGAAAGGCAAGGAAGGAACAGGGGGGGTTTTTAGTCAGTAAGACTCTGGACTGTCTGGATGGGACTGGGCGGGTCATGTCAGCCGCATGCATAGGAACCGCTGGGCGAGCGTTGCAACACAGTGGGTTCCTACTGAAGGAAAGCGCCGTCGAGGTCGGCCTAGAAAGAGGTGGTGGGATGATTTGGACGCGTACCGCGAGGACTGGTTAGAGACGGCGCAGGACAAGAAAGGACTTGGGGGAGGCCTTTTCCCAGCAGTGGGACAGTAACGGCAATAAAAAAAATACTGTGGACATTATCTCCTGCTCCGCCCAAGTGCGGGGATCTCATCTGGATGATATTTACCCGCCGAAAAAAAAAAACCCCTAAGAGGTTGAAACGGAGTCCAAAGTTTGTATTGATGAAATATACTTTCACGCGGGCAAAGCCACTAGCAGAAGCTAGTTTAAGATAGAACTATTCATCTATACATACATACTACATACATATAAATAAAATTGGAGTGTCTGTTTGTAACATTAAAATAACTGCTTTTGACTACATGCTTATGAATATATATACGGTACGGTTGTTTGTCTGTCTGTTTGTCCGGGCTCATCTCTGAAATGGCTGGACCGATTTCGACGAGAATTTTTTTGGCAGGTAGCTGATGTAATAAGGAGTAACATATGTAGGCTACTTTTATTTTAGTAAAAATAAATTCAAAATCCTGTAGTCCACGCGAACGAAGTCGCGGGCACAGCTAGTTCTTAATAAAATGTTTCTGTATCTGTTTTAACTGTAACTGGGTTTTAGATTTAATGCCTTGATCACACGTATCGAGTAAAAGGGCGAGACAGTAAAATGTTGCTCGGCCGAGAGTACTGTCTCGCCCGTTAACTCGGTACGTGTGATCAAGGCATATGTTTGAGTTAGTTCAGATAGTAGTTGAAAACTCATCAACGCTTTGAACTGCTTTTTCGATTTTATCGATATTTATTGTAATGCTTTTATGTAAAAACATATGTTGTTAATATTTTATGTATAAAGTTTTAAATGGAATGTGATCATTATTCTGGCTTAATATGATTTCGTGATTGGAAACTGTAACAGGTTTTTTAAATGACTTGCGTTTTAAATATTAAAATTGCAATGTGTCCAAACATTATAGATGGAATCAATAAGCATTATAATCTCAACAATTGTGTAAATCTCTAATGATTGAATCTGAATGTACTTTATTGATGTGGCTGATCCGAATTTCCCATCAGTCATTATAATGAACTTTCATTTGAAATTCCTTTTTAGCTTTAAAAAGATATTTAGCTGTTATTTATCTGGCAATGAAGAAATGAAAATTTTTTTGTAAAATATACCGCTAATAAATATTTATCTTGACCCCACTTTTTTTAGCCTATTTTGTCGCACTCGTGAGTAAAAACCTGAAAACCTGCCTTCACTTCGTCCATCTTTCACGGGCCCGCAGTTACACCTACTAGCTCTGGTAAAATTTTACCGGTAGCCTGATTCACGTAAAATCAAACAAGCCAAATATCGTTGAAATTTTATAGTCGTTCGATCGAAGTCCTGTCCAAAAGCGGTATTCACGATCTATCGGCTTATTTCCAGTTACATTAATAGGTATTCTACCAGGATAATGTAACACAGATGTTTTTTTAATTCGACGAATTTTAAACGACTATAAAATGGGTGTCGTTCAAACTGAATTGATAGATGTGAATATGGAAATGGTCTAAACGACTAAATCGCTACGATATCGTTACGCTTTTCATTACGTGAATCTGGCTACAGGTCATCTCGCCATTTCCTTCTTCGTCTGTTGCAACTCCGTCTTAGTATCTTAACTCCTCTTAAAATTACAGGCGCACAGTTATATTAATGTATGGTAAACTTGTAACTGAGTTTTACTTTTTTGAGGTGGAAAATTACCCAAGTTTCTCTTTGTCTTGGTTTCTTTCTTCTTCCTGTCTAGATTGAGTGGGAGGGCGGATCAGACCGTTTCACTAACTTAAACCACACCTGTGTCTTTCAGTTGTCCTTTGCGTTCTAAGACAGGTTTGCTTTTTAGAAAATCTCAGCGATCAAGTAACTGAGTTGCGTTACATATAAAGCTATGGTGATAAACAAGGTCTTCAAGGCTAGAGTGAATAGGCTCTCAATAAACTAATACCAATGCCTTACCACCAACGATTGCATCACTTTACTTACCATCATGTGGGTTCGCAGTCAAGCACTATAGTCTGTCTAATGAGTCAACCGACTTGGGAATTTTGTATAATATTTAATCATTTAAAAAATACAAATATTCGGTACTTTTTCTAAGGTTCTTCTGTTAGTAAACAATAATTTCTATCTCTTAATCAACCTTGATTATTGAACCCGTGTTGACTACATCAGATTTCGTTAAATCCTAATAATTACCCAAGTCGTTTAACTTATTAGACAGACCCTAGTTTTTATCAATTAAAAACAAAACCATAAAAATACAACCTTTCATGATCAAACAGTAAAAATTAAGTACCGGACCCACTCAAAGCTACGATAAGAAGAAATTAATAAGAATTTTTTTATTACGTAAGTACCAAGTTATGTCGTAAAAATTTCGTCACTCAAATGATAACGGACCCCTCCGTCACTCAGATCATAATTGGCAAATGTCATTAATGAATCGTGAAATTGTAATTTACGATGATATTTTTATTGATCAATCTCGTTTCTGACGACGGATCTGACGTCACTAATACCTTCATTATTGTAATAAATCCTATCATATTTTTGCTGAATTTGACACGATGTAACGCTCCCCACATCAAAAAAAAAAAAACAGTTGACCGTCTTTTTTGAAGTAAATAGTTGGGAAATCGTCTATAGTACATTTTGATACAAGTGGAGTCAGTTTGTAATGACAACCGAAGTGAAATTTACGCAAGCATAGCAAGGGTGTTATGGAGCCAAGGGCTGCAGTGACTTTCCACGTGTATCAAACGACATTATTTCGATACACTAATGAAAATATAAATAAACGAGGTCGACGCGCGACTTGTGGGGGTCACTTAGCGCTCAGCCTAATAAGATAAATTCTGACGGGGTGAACTTGTGCACTTTTCCGCACTAGTGTGAAAAACAGTAAATTGCTTGCCTAAAAGCAGTATGGTGGTGGTGGTGGTAGTGGATTTTCGAGTAAGTATATAGAAAATAACGTCTCTCGCTCAGTGTGGAGCCAGACGGAGTATAAGACTTTTAAAACACACCTACGTATCTTCAGTTGTGTTTTGCATTACGGAGCCGTAGTGACTGTTTCTGACAATCTCATAAGCCTTGGCAGGTATTGGCTTAAGCCGACTTCGTCAATCATACCAACATCTATTTAAGGCGGTCATGTCCATCATCTACCTATCCATAGGCTAAAATTTGTTTATACATGTAGATATTTTACTTGGCAACTTAGTACCTCGACAGCATGAGTTTAAGGCCCCTTCAATTCGGAGTTTTTCCAAGTCTGGGTGACTTGGAAAAACTTTTAAATTTCGAAGACGCAGTATTTTTTTTTCCTAATTATTAATTAATGTATTCGCCAATCACTCAGCCAGTGCGAATTGAGCTCTATTTTATAAGAAAACTATATTCATGACAGTTGAAAACTGCTTCAAAGCCGACTAATTTCCCAAACTAACTAAAATAATCTCTTAAAAGCACAAAGCTATCTTTAACGGCCATCTAATCGGCCAGATCCATGTCAGTTTCAAGTGGCCGAATCAGGGCTGTCGCTTTTGTATAAAATCCTAAAAGCTGTATCACGATGCGGGCCAACCCTCGAACCGTAATTACCTAATATCATTAGCCGAACCGTATCGACGTTATTTTATTAAATTCGGTTAATTGATGAACGATGTCGCATGCCTTTGTTAGTGACAGCTATTCAATTTGTTTGTCATCAATATAGATCACCATCATCATTGGCAGTCATGTTCTATCCGTTGCTGAGTATTGGTCGGCCCGCTATTGTGTTAACCTTCTCTGGTGTGTGACGTGACAATGCTACTCTGATGTACCGTGATATTGCATTTTTATAGACATTGTTTTCAAATTTTACTTTGGATATTTTTTTTATAAACACACGCGATGTTGACCAATGAAAAGAGCAGAGAGACTTATAAGTTGTAGGTCGCGGGTTCAAATCTTGCCAGGCGCCTCAAGCTTGTGTCCTAGAACCAAAAATTCGAAGACATGTGACATTCACCAACCAGCACTGGGCTCGCGTGGTGTATTACAGCCCATTCCCTCTCCTAGAGTGGAGGCTTGACTCCCAGCAGTGGGAACATTAAAAAGGATGATGACTCGATGTTGCATTCACGCGCCATCCCTGTATGCTTAATGTTAAATTGAGAATCGGTAAATGTAAGATGGGACAGACGTCCTCAAGCTAGGAGGAACAATGAGAACAAAACGACTGATAGAAGCCGAATGAGATTTTTTTTATTATTAATTTAATCTAGTGCTTGACTGAGATCCCACCTGATAGTAAGCAGTGATAATCGAGATAAAAGGTGTAGAGGAGATCAGCAGGAGAATACTGTAAAAAGCTGATGATAAAAATGACCTAGCAGACGTTTATCCAGTCAATAAGTTTGCGTTGCGTTGTCAGCAAACCATAGGGCACAGCAGGGTCGAAGCCTACTGGGGCCAAGGGTTTGTTTCTGAAAGGCCTAAAAAAAGTCACCTAAAAAAGTACCTATTTGTATTTACTAATGGTATCATTGATACTTTTTATCTCCTGTTTTTACACAATGTCGCTTCTTTTAATTTCCTCTTTCGCAGGTCTGCTGGAAAGAATTTCTTTTATAGGAATTCTTTCCAAAATATCTGACTATTTGTAAGTACTCTTACATATAAGGCTTTACCGGTTACCATTTTCTATATACTTGGCTTTACCTATGTTTAAAATATCAATAAATAACCGAGTTAAACATATAATTATCAGAAAATGAAATACAATAATGAAACAATACCCATTTCCTTTTTCAATCTCTCAACAAGCCGATCTGTGACTGGCAGTTCATTATTAAATATTAAAATAGCTACTTTATTAATTACAAAGCGTATATTTGCCGACGGCCCGTGTCAATACGAATTAAATATGTTTTAATTTTGCGCTGACAGAACATCAGTCATACGATATCTGTTAATTAAATATATATTGTTGTACAGAACTCGTTGGTTATAGTAATGTGGCTATTTAACGTGAAATATGATTGAACGAATCGCAGGTACATGGCAGCTTTATTTACTCAGAAATGTGAAGCGAACAAGGTTTCCGTTACTCATTTTCCTATTGCTCAAAGATTTATTTAATAAATGACACTGTTTTTTTTTTAAATAAACTAAACTACTGCGATCTCACCTGAAGGTAAGCAGTGCTGTCGTTGATAGTAAAGCGCATTAGTTTATTAAGAACTTATTCACTTTAGCCTTGAAGACACCTAAATAATAATCGGACGGGAAGATCGCGGCAATCAAATTGTTCCAATCCTTCAATATACGCGGTGTAAACAACGAGGCAAAACGCTTAGTCCGAATATTAGAGGTTCCAACAGGCGACCCCCGGCGTTTTCCATCTTTACATCTGTATGTTTATAAGAAAAAGTTCTGATTCACTCACTAACTCATCATCAACGCTCAAACAATGTTTTTTTTGTTTTTGTAGGTGGTAAAATCATACAATGATATCTCCACGCCCTTGGGCGGAGCGGGAGATAGTGTCAGATTTTTACTGCCTAAAAACATACTCCTGTTCCTTTGTTGCCTTTTGTACTGGGGCTGAAACTACCTTTTAGGAGCAGACCCTTGGTTCCAGTAGGCTTCGATCTTGCTGGGCCTCTACGGTAGCTCCAATAATAATGGTCTATAAAAGTACGTGTACATAGTTACTGTGTTGTGTTGTGTAATCATAAAATAATCGAACAAATAGGAAAGTTAGAAGTTTCAAATCAGATAACCTTGTTCCAATGACAAAAGCTTTGTACATACGGACGATTAAACTAATCCAGATTGTACGACGCGATAAGGTAAAGTGGTTTATACTTACCTCTAATACTTTCGGGATTTTCAGTAAAGACTAAGCGTGTTTAAATATTTAGGACTTCATAACCTAGATTAATTTAGTGCTCTCATACTTCACAACCATTTTGTATATGAATACAATATGTAATATAGATTAAGATACCAGGGCCACCAGACATCACGTATTTTCTGATTAAAGAAATATAGACGATTGAGTACTGTTAGTATGTAATAAGAACGCATGCCTAACTGCTAGCTTGCTTAGACGGCCAATTTTCTTCGTATTCGCATATTATAGTACTTCACAACCATTTTGTATATACATACAATATGTAATATAGAGTAAGATCCCAGGGCCAGCAGACGTCACGTATTTTCTGACAAAAGAAATATAGACGATTGAGTACTGTTAGTATGTAATAAGAACGCATGCCTAACTGCTAGTTTGCTTAGACGGCCAATTTTCTTTGTATTCGCATATTTATTTATTTATTTAACAATTCATGTACACACTTGACTTATATAAGAAAAGAGGACAGAAACAAAAAAATAGGTACATAGGTGATGCTTATTTCTAACGAAATCTCTTCCAGCATACCCGCGAAAGGAGAATTGGAAAAAAAGAGAAGTAGACAACGTGTGTAAAAGTGAAAGGAAAAAGAAACAAACAAAACAATTATTATAAGAATATACCTACCATATAAATATATATGTACTATCATAAATATAAACATACATATAATAGAATAAATATCGCAAAAAATACATACTGACCATATATATATTATAAATACATACTAATAAGCAACTATGACGAAATAGAGAGACATATTATAGTACTTCACAACCATTTTGTATATACATACAATATGTAATATAGAGTAAGATCCCAGGGCCACCAGACGTCACGTATTTTCTGACAAAAGAAATATAGACGATTGAGTACCGTTAGTATGTACTAAGAACGCATGCCTACCTGCTAGCTTGCTTAGACGGCCAATTTTCTTTGTATTCGCATATTACAGTAGTGGAAAACCAAGAATTTCAAAGACTTTCAACACCCGTGCGAAGCTGTGGCGAGTTTCTAGTGTACCCTTAATAAATTGACTGTATATTACAGAATATCAATAGGACCTATCAAGTTTTAGTATATTTTGCAGTAACTACGAGATAACGAAACAGAAGGCATATTTCTTCTACACATTTCTCTAGTTTCCTGCCCTTTTTTTCCACAGCTATCACACAACGCCGTCTAGGCAGGGCTTGTGTTATGACTCTACAGTAGGTACAACGGATCTTGAGTGGTTGAGCAGAAGTCAAATATTCTATCTCTTTAGTGGTACGAAGTGAAACGCGGGGGCGGGAAGTATCAGTGATTGGGTCGCCGCGCCATCGCGTCATAGACGTCACTCCTCATTCGTTCCTTGCGTTACTGCATGTATCTAACAACGAAGGCGATTGGCTCGCCAATGTATGGAATGCGCAAAGCGATCCACACTCTGACGCCGAGCGCTCAAGATTCGTGCCGGTACCTATACTGGGATGAGCACAGCCCACTCAGTATGAACAATCTGCTCTCACCAATAATCTAGGCTTTTGGCTCTGAGCGCTCAAGATCCGTTGTGCATACTGTACTAGACAACTGTAAAACATACTTACATATTTCTAAGTAGGTACAGTAAGGCCGCAAAAGTCCATAGGACCGCTAAAGATTACATTGCTACGAACCGAGCGAGCGCGATACTTCCGTGCGTATGTGTGCGCATGTATGAGTATCCACATTCCACAGATAACACACACTAAGGAACTGTCGTCGCACTGAGCTTAAAAACATTATTATTTTTCTGTTCTTACCATAGCATTAATAAAATTCGCCCAAATACGTCATGTGCTGGTAGCCGTGTGAACTAAATGTTGGATTCGCAAATCACGTAACCCGAGTTCAAATCATGGTCGGTCCGTTGCAGTTATTTCTTACTTTGAAAATTTCCAATCTATATTGATATAGTTGATTTTTTTTATATTTCTATGAAAAATACGATTGCATTTTTGCACTAAATAGTTGCAAATTACGAATGTGATCTATTAACTACAAGAAGAATCACATTCGTAATTTGCAATTATTTAGTTGTTACATCTTTTCGATGTTATAAGGTGGAAATAAAAAGACGTGTTTAATAAAAAATGTTTATTCTTTATATTTACAAATTAAACATTTATGAGAATTGTGACGTCGAATTGTTACCTAGACAAAAAGTTATCTTGTAACCGTTATCTATGTTACGCCTAAGATTGTTTGTTGGAAGTATACCCACTTAGACCATTCATAATATGAATAACGTAACAATGAACGGATATTCAAATTTTAATAAAATAAAATATAGGTAATTGTTTATATCCAGTTATTTATTGAAAAGTGATATATGATTTGGACTTTGTAAACATTTTATTTTTGTGTAACGTCACAATGAATGTATTGAGGTCATAGCTTAATTGTTCATTTTCTTGACGAAAAGAAGATTGAAACCAAACCTCAATTTCTGTTAAAAGAACTTTAGTTCTCACAAGATAATCGTCAATTAGATGAGAAAAATAAATTGAACTATAGTATTATGTTAAAACAGTGCGGGTAGAAGAATAAAAAACGAAATAGACTCATGATTATTGTCAACAAAATTGATAGCGAGTTCAATGCATTCTTAAGATGAGGCGATGGCACAAGTTAAAAGATATAGCTGTTTTAAACGAAAGTAAACACAATATAATACAGTGTTTGTTAACGAATAATCACAGATATGTTAAAATAAAATGGTAGGCCATTTAGTTTAGTTAACATTAAATGTTTAGTGCGAAACGTAATCGTTCTTGTTTGTGCCTCTCTGTCAAGTACGGCTTTTTAGCAGGTTTTCTGTGATGCACGCCTTCAGCGTGAAGTGCACGGCGAACAGTATCCATCGAGGTGTCATATAATTCCGCAAAATGTCTCGTTGGTGCGAAACCATTCGTTTCGTATACGTCCACCATATGTCGTCGCTGCGCCTCGCTAATAAGCTTCGGTCTCCCACTTCTCTTTCGACTAGCAAGGCTACCTTCTTCCTCATATCTCTTTAGCCAAAGATTTACAGTATTTTTCTAAAATAAAAAAAAATATATATTAGGCAGCTATACCTACTTCACTTCATTTTCATTATATAAAATGTTAATAATCATAATTATTGAATATAATTTTAAAATAAAACTGCATTTATTAATCCAATAACCAATCCAATAAACCCAACGATTTACGTATTTCTCTTTTAAACCTCATAAAGATACGATGAATGGATTCATAAATGGCATACGTTTTAATTAGAAGATTAATTTGTAATAAAGTTACAATTCATTAATAGCTATTATACTCACATTCAGTCCGGTTTCTTCAGATATTTGTGTTTTATTAAGACCACTTTTATGCAGCCCAATGATAGTCGCCCTCACTTCAATACTAATATTAGCCTGCATTTTGCGAATATTACAATACTGTCAACCTCACGTCACTAACCAACAACTATAACCAAACGACAGTTCATTTCGGTTAAGTTAAAACTCATGTCTACCTCGTAGAAATCTAATTCTTTATTTAGTTTTTTTGTGATCTACCTTTCTAACTCTAAGAAATGTGTGAACAAGTTAAAGAATAATTTAATATATGTAATGCAAATACATAACTTCCAATCGGGTAAGAACTTACAAAAAGTCAATAATTGCGTGGGATTTGAACTTGCGGCACACTGATTTGCGCTTCAAACTGTGTGCCTATACCACTGGGCCATCTTGACTTATGATAAGTTGATGAAATTGTGAATTTCAATCATTTGTTGGCGAAACTTGAAAATAAAAGGTCGTAAGTCAAACTAAACGTCAAACGAATAAGTTTTAAGAATTCTTATGGACTTTTGCAAGTGATAGTACATACATATAATAAATAAATTACATCCAGACCAAAGAACAAATGATCGTGCTCATCACACAAACATTTGTCCTGTGTGGGAATCGAACCCACGACCTCCAGCATAGCATTTAGGGCCACTAACCACTAGACCAACCGGCTTTTCAAATTGCACTTCATTTCTCGACTGTGCAATGGGAGTTCATATTTTATTAACACTATCAAGAACATAATACTAAAGAAAGTCTACCTTACCTACGCAATATTTCTTACCGTACCCATTCTCCAACCCACTTAATCGACGATGAGAATTTCTCACATTTCAACGTACATTGCTCGCTCACAGGTGGCGCCTATCCCAGCTGCCGTGGAAACGGTAGCCGCCAGTCAATGCATAATGTATGAACTGCGAGCGTCGATCGCCGACACAATCTGTTTTGTTAAGATGTTGCTCGTCTATTGGAAATTAGGTCACATTTAATGTACACTTTCGGAAAGATAAAGGGAGGTGATTATATAAAGGAAAGAAAGAAAACGGGCAAGTGCGAGTCGGACTCGCACACGAAGCGTTCTGTATCCATAAACCAAAAAGGGAAGCTTTTGCCATTATTATTTTTTTAAGATATAAACCTAGGCTTGTTGCGCCGACCCCAAGTAATATGGGATAAAGGCAGGAAGAAGAAGAAGAAGATATAAACCTGGGCTTGACCGCGATCCAACCTGATGGTAAGCAGTGATACAATCGTTGATGGTAAGGCGCACTAGTTTATTAAGAGCCTATTCACTCTAGCATTGAAGACACCTAAATTATGATTGGACGGAAAGACCGCAGCAGGCAAACTTCCATTCCTTCAATGTACGCGGTATAAACGACAACGCGAAACGCTTAGTCCGAACCGTAGAAGTTTCAACAACGTAATTGATTGTAACAGCCACAATCGAAAATAATGTGGTTCATATGATGTAATGACATTTAGTTGTAGAACATTGAAGGACGTACTGACGGATAAACGGACTGACGGACGGACAGACCTCGAAGGCTTAGTGACAGAGTTCTGCTGGTTACTGTTTGGATACGGAACCCTAAAGAAGTATTCATTGCCACAAACATACATACAAAAGATGAAAGATTGAAAAAAATATACATTACGTGTCCTTCTAGGAGACGCTTTTATTCAAAGCCTAGGAATATTTATACACTACTAGCTTTCAATTAGTACAAATACTTAAAGGGCTTATTAGAAAAGGTCTTGTTACTATTTAAGTAAAGTCTCAACCCTAACTAATATTATAAATGTGAAAGTGTGGATGTTTGGATGTTTGTTACTTAATCACGCAAAAAGGGCTGCACGGATTTGGATGAAATTTGGCATGCATATAGCCTTTGACATGGAAAAGAACATAGGCTACCTTTTATCCCGATTCCTTAAGTACCTAATGCCACGCGGGCGAAGCCGCGGGCAAAAGCTAGTAAATAATATTCATAACAGCAATTTATTAGCGTTTGTTTACATCCCAAAATGTCACTCAATTTATGGAAATATTGTACAGCCTTTTGATTATGAATGAAAAACAATGGAAAACACCGCGTATAGTATTTTCTAGAAGCAATCGTTATGAATAACTGATGATGGTTGGACAGACAGAGAAAGCCAGAGAAAAGATGATAGAAAGAGACGAAAAAAAAGGAAGAGTGACAGCGGCTGACAGGACAGAATAGAAGTAAAAAACGTGTTGCGTCAGCCCCAAATATAATGGAACAAGGGCAGGGAAATTATCAAACAACTTTTCCCACCTTGTGTGAAGTGAGAGGAAGTGTCTTATGAGCTACGTCAGGGAAGGTAATTTAAAAAATATACACAATAAAATAACATAACACACTATATGGGGAGACGTACTACATATCAACCTACACTCCATCTGTTTAGGTATAACTTAACTAAACGTAAACTATCTGGATATGTATTTTTATTTAAAATAAATCGTATAAAATACATACAAAGATTATTTAAATTTAGTTAATTATCTAACATCGGTTTAGGTATATACTCATCGACTTATATTCTAATAATAGACAAGCCCTTTCATGGAAACTGTATTTGTCAAAATACTGGAAAGTTAAATCAAAAGTTCGCTAATGTTGTTACTAGATTGTGTGTATCTACGAGTGTGTATGCCAAATAAAATAGTTTTCTTTCTTTCGCTACAGCGCTACATTGGCATTATGTCGTCTAATAGAACTATTAAAACGTGCAGCGATAAGATAGCTTTTAGAGGATACTTTTTTTGCAACCAAAATGTCTTAAACGCCATGAATTTCGTGGCACTTACGCGTTTCGTTCAACTTAGTGTAATGTTCAAGGTGTACAGTCTACATTACACCTGAGTCGACTGATAAAATTTTAAGTCATTTTATTACATAAAAGAAATGTTATGATTGTTTAAATTTAGTAACTACCCAAACAGATGGAGTATATATATCTTTTGGTGTAATTAAGTATATGCGCACAATCACATCCAAAAATAGAGCTTATCCTTCTCAATGCAAACAGCTCTTCAATCTAAGTAACTGACGTACCCTATTTAATTAACTTCCCCACCCCCTATGTCTTTATAAACTGGAAAACACACTTGATTAAACTAAACACGTGAAAAATAAATCCAAAACGCTTCCGTGTGAGGATCACAGTGAGTGAGAGTAGGTGTTACCACAGAATAGATAGGTACAGAAGGCTAGCTATGGACAACATGCCATAACGTAAGCATACTCTTAGGTAGACATTCGGCAGTGTTTAGGTAGCGCAAGGTAAAACTATTTTTATAACGGTTGTAACAGAATGATGTTTACCGGGTTAGAGCCGGGCCACACGATGCGCTGCGGCGCCGCACCGCAAATATTTCGACAAATCAGAGGACACATGAGTGACGCTGCCCCGCTCGTACAGCCCGCCGATTCGTCGAAATATTGGCGGTGCGGCGCCGCAACGCATCGTGTGGCCTGGCCCTTAGCTAGTTTAAGATAGTAATAGTTCATTGTCTTTATCTCAAGTATTGATGTATTTTGAACATTTTTAGTGAAAAAGTTAAAAAAATATAAACGGTGCAGTAAAATTTGACCCGTGTTACTGTTAAATTGGAGTTTTTTGCTCCAAAGACAATTACTTCGAATTCTAAATTCAAGTTTGTAATTGTTGTAGGTATAAAGGCTACTTACATATTCACTCGTAGTATATAGTCAACCTTCTGCATCTATCTAGTTGGTGTTGGTAGCGTGCACTTCAAAGCGATCGGTTGCTAAGCAACAGGACGGCATACCGCGTCGCGTGTCAACCGTGCAATGCGACCGTTCTAATTAACCTCCCTCTGCTGACACCTACACGTGTGTTATATTGGGATGAAATTGTGTTTATTTTTAGGATATAATTGTAATAAATAAGGAAAATGATAATAAACAGACAGAAACATGATTCTGTAGATACACCATTGTGAATTATAAACAGAACTTTTGTTATTTTTATGATGAGATTCGAGATTGGAACTAGTGACGAAATATCTTCATATTATTTACACCCTAAGTGTCAATTGTCCTACAATGAACATGTTCCTGCTGTGAAAAACATGGATGAAAAAAAATTGCATGTAGCGCAGATGAGAATGTTGAGATGGATGTGTGGTGTGATGAGAATGGATAAAGTGAGAATATTAGAGGAAGTTTGAATGTGGTACCAGTGACTGAAAAGTTGGTAGGGAATCGTTTGCCTTGGTATGGCCATGTGAAGAGAAGAGATAAAACGCCTGTTAGGTAGTAAAAGAAATATGAGAATGCATTCATTGTATTGTGATGAATGAATGCTGACTGAGAGTGAGAGGGAGGCCAAAGAAAAGATGGATGAATTGTGTGATGAATGATATGAAAGAAAAAGGAGTTAGAAATAGGGTGACGGGTGAGAGGACAGAATTAAAAAAACGTGTTGCGCTGACCCCAAGTAACAAGGAACAAGAGCAGAAAGATGCTGATGATATCAATTATCCTAATATATTTAAAATTGAAAATAGAAAAAGAAAGGTTGACTGATAGAGAATACCTTGTTACATTAAGTCCACCTATGTGCCACTACTGTACATATATGAAGTTTAAAATAAAAAATAAAAAAATGAAGTAAGTACAGCGCCTTAAACGATATGTGCTATTAAGGTTAAAGCACATTTCTAATGCAATTACTGCCAACCTCGAGACCGTATGTTCGATTCCCAGATATTATCTGTCATTTTCTCGGCTATTATTTTAATGATATAAATAGAGCCATACCAACTGCGTAAATGGTAGTTTCAAGGAGCTTTTGTAGAACTAAAATATTTTCAGTTTGATTTAACAAAAATAGAAATGAACTGTTAAACTATTTATTATTAGACTTGTATAACAGGTCAAATAAAAAGTACTAAAATATTTTTGAAATTATTTTTATTTTCATGTTAAGTACATTGAAGTACAAAATATAAGAAAAAATATCAAATTTTCAGTTTTCAGTTACAGGGGTGTACTTAATTGAGTACAATTTGACGGCGTTGCGCATTATTTTAGGGTTATTTTGTCATGAGTGAAACATATTTGCCCATTTGAAAAATTAATTATATTTTTTTCATTTGTAATGATCGTTAGAAGTTTAAGTAATAGTCTAAGATCCGATTAAGAACGACCTTCACCGGTCTGTTTAATGGATGAAACGTATTTTATTATAAATGTAGTGTATTAAATAATATATCGCGGGTGGGTTGCCTAAGAAATTCCTGGCCAGACAATTATTAATTTAAAATTGAAAATTTATTTTATTTTTAGAAAATTGCACAACCGTTATCCATACCAGATTTTTTTGCAGACAACACTATAACATCGTATTCGTAATGAAACAGCGTTTATTTTGATATAGAATTTGTTGTATATAAAAAAAAACACACCTGTTTATGCATACCTGTTTATACCTGGCAACCTATAGCTATGCCAGGAAACAAATAGGCAACCCAACATTTTTATGTTCTAAAGGCTTCACTCTTTCGGTTAGTATTAAATTTATTCGTTAAACACACCGGTGCATTTTACAAAAAAAAAAAAAATGTTTGGCCAGGAATTTCTCAGGCAACCCACCCGCGTTATATTATTTAATATACTAAATTTATCATAAAATAGGTTTCATCCATTAAACAAACCGGTGAAGGTCGTTCTTAACCGTATCCTGGACTATAACAAATAATATGCTTATTGGTATTGCTATAATATGTAAGTATATAAAATACATAATTTATAAGCTACTCAATTATGAGAAAATCATGTGCACGACAAACAAATGCCGCAGAGCTTCCCGTGCTTAAAATAGCGGATTCTATTTCCGCGACAACGCAGAAAGCAAAACACGGAATACTTGTTGCGACTGGCTGACAGTGTAGTTGTGTGAAATAATATCTGCAGCGCTTGGAATATAACCGTGGTTTTTGAAGGGTTCACACACATACGCGTGCAATATTTTGCATGTCGAGTATACAACATTATTTTTAGTTAACCCCTCGAGCGCCGATTGTACATACGTCTGTAGAACCTGGAGACCTTGAAAAAACGCTTAATTTTTATCTTTTACACACGTTTGTACGAAATTTATTTGGATGAAAATTTTGGTTTTTACAAAAAACATAATATATATATTATGTTTTTTGTTATTCCGAGAAAAATTCAGAAAAAGTTTTTTTTTTTTTGGTGATTTACGTAAACAGTGCAATTTTCCGGTTCAATGAACCCCTGGCGCTCGAGGGGTTAACCTGAATATAGATTGTTCAGAACCAGTAAATGAATGGAGTTCAATAGTTTTTACATGTTATATTTTTTCCAAGGTTACAAGTTGGACACCACCGACACTATGTACAACACAGGTCACGGCAGGTTATAGCAAGTATTAGGAACCAGCAAACAGCTGGGTGCAAGTGCGAAACAACCCCTCAGTCACTTGGATGGCCCGGTGACCTTGTATTTTTGCTGACATAATAAGCTTATAACTTCGTGATTTTTCATGATACAGTTATGTGATTTTGTACATAGGTTTTTTACATAATTACAATTGCCATCACGGATCTTGAACGCTCGACGTCAGAGTGGGGATCGCTTTGCGCATTCCATACATTGGCGAGCCAATCGTCTTCGTTGTTAGATACATGTGTAATGATTTTTAAAGAAAATATTCATAAATCGTTCAACTTACAATGATAAGCGATAGATGGCGCTAGTAGTTACATGAACTTTAGACATTCGTTGTAGATATTAAGTAATAATTTATAATATTAGACTTTATGGATATGTTTTGTATAAATATATCATAATTGTTAAAATGAAATATTTACTTGCAGTTAATTATTAGATAAACTCTAATGTATATTAGTTAGTCAATTGATGTTACGTACTCTTTACTTTGCTTTGATTGGTCGGTTAGTCGACCGAGTGTTTGTGAAAGTTTGTGGTAGGGAAACACTGAGTTTGTTACTGTCATTTTGGACAGAGTCAGTCTGCTTTGAGTCGTTGAACAGAAAACATGTCCGACTAATCTGTGTATTTGTAAATGATTGTTAATAGAACGATAAGTATGAAATTGTGTTGATCAAAGTGAATAAAATATTTATACAATTTATCCTGAAGTGTTTGATTTATCACATTTCAGAAGTGGGATATGCCTACAAATATGTGCAGTGATAACAGGAAGAGGTTATGTGTGCCTAAATTGAAGATAAATGAGTTCGAGAAATATATTTTTGTCTTTCCAAGTGTACTAGTGTGATTTTAGACAAGAGGTTATGTGTGCCTAAATTGAAGCTAAGTGAGCTCGAGATATTTTTTTTTGTCACCAAAGTGTGCAAGTGTTACTTTAAGCCAAGAAGTTGTGTGCCTAAATTGAAGCTAAATGAGCTCGAGATATTTTTTATTCTTTTTCCCATGTGTGCTAGTGTTACTTCAGACAAGAGGTTATGTGTGCCTAAATTGAAGCTAAGTGAGCTCGAGATTTATTTATTTTTCTAGCCAAGTGTGCCAAGTATTTTAGACCAGTATCATACTCACCCAAATTTCTTACTGATGGTGACAGGCTCGTGTATTGAATCATTCGATTCCCTTCAAATGTGTGAACTGAGTGGTACAGATATGCGCGTCATGTTCGTAATCGAACGTTGACAAGACTAAACACCTCTTAAATGCTGGTGATTCATTTTAGTTTCTATATTTCAAATTGGGTTGCTTTTCCTTTATTTAATTTCATCGAATTCGTATAGTGATAGATTAAAAAAAAAAAAAAACAGTTTATATGAAAAATTTTCCTATTTCCCAAAGCGATAATTGTCATTGTTGCCTCGGATTACTTTGTGTGGCACGATAATTTCCCTTTCGTTTCGACGCATAGTTGTAAAAACATGTTGTACCCCTTATTAGTATGTCACAATAATGATAAATGATATATAATGAATGATAAATGATCAGTGATCAGTGATAAGTAATAAGTGATAAGTAATTAGTGATAAGTGATCAGTGATAAGTGATCAGTGATAAGTGACCAGTGATAAGTGACCAGTGATTAGTGACCAGTGATTAGTGACCAGTGATTAGTGACCAGTGATTAGTGACCAGTGATTAGTGACCAGTGATTAGTGACCAGTGATTAGTGACCAGTGATTAGTGACCAGTGATTAGTGATCAGTGATAAGTGATCAGTGATAAGCGATCAGTGATAGGTGGTCAGTGATCAGTGATAAATGATAAATTTATTTATTTATAAATGTTAAACGATAAATGATAAATAGTAAATGATAAATTTTATTTATTTATAAATTTTAAACGATAAAAGATAAATGATAGATGATTGATGATAAATGATAAGTCTTAAATGATAAATGATATTTATTTTGTACTGTTGTTTTATGAACTAAATTTCCACCTATGACAAACAATAAATGAATTTGAGAGAACAAAGTTAAAACTGAGTTTGTATATGTATAACACGATTTAAAAGGCTGTAAATGGAATTTCTTCTCCATAGAGATCTACACTTTGGAATATGTAATTACCGTCAATTTGCTGACTTACTGACTTCTTGGCAATTTAAGAGTCTGTAAATGGTTCATTAGAAATGTTTTGATTTGATTTCAGTGCTTTGATGAGGCCAAGAGTGTCTTTGATGAGGCCAAGCGTGATTTTGATGAGGCCAAAGGTGCCTTTGATGAGGCCAAACGTGCCTTTGATGAAGCTAAGTGTGTACCTTTGATGAAGACAAGCGTGCCTTTGATGAAGCCAAGCGTGCCTTTGACGAAGCCAAGCGAGCCTTAATAAGACCAAGCGAGCCTTAATGATGGTTCATTTGAAATGTTTTGAATTGATTTCAGTGCTTTGATGAGGCGAAGAGTGTCTTTGATGAGGCCAAGCGTGCCTTTGATGAGGCCAAACGTGACTTTGATGAGGCCCAACGTGCCTTTAATGAAGCCAAGTGTACCTTTGATAAAGCCAAGCGTGCCTTTGATGAAGCCAAGCGTGCCTTTGATGAAGCCATGCGTGCCTTTGATGAAGCCAAGCGTGCCTTTGATGAAGCTAAGCGTGCCTTTGATGAAGCCAAGCGTGCTTTTGATGAAGCTAAGCGTGCCTTTGACGAAGCCAAGTGAGCCTTAATAAGACCAAGCGAGCCTTAATGAGGGATGAGGCAAGCATGCCTTTGATGAAGCTAAGCGAGCCCATTTGAGGCCAAGTGGGCCATTTGAGGCCATGTGGGCCATTTGAGGCCATGTAGGCCATTTGAGGCCAAGTGAGCCATTTGAGGCCAAGTGGGCCATTTGAGGCCAAGTGGGCCATTTGAGGCCAAGTGGGCCATTTGGAGCAAAGTGGGCCATTTGAGGCCAAGTGGGCCATTTGAGGCCAAGTGGGCCATTTGAGGCCAAGTGGGCCATCTGAGGCTAAGTGGGCCATTTGATTTGGCCAGATGAGCCAATTAAGATTCGGGTTAAGTGTGCCCGGTGCAGATGAAATTATCCTCAAGAGCGTAAGTAACGTATGAATTTACCTATTAATGTGATTTTAGTCTGACTACGTTGGCTTAATGCAGATGTTGTAAATGAATTGAATAATTTATTAAGTTTATTCATATCATATTTGAACTGTTTATTGGATGAGATTTGAACATTCTGTTATAGTTTTTGAAGATATTATAGGTATAGATAAATTGAATTGAAAGTATAATTTAACACTGGGATTTGATTCTTAAAAAAGAGTTTCAAATGAACGATACAAGTACTATTTCCTGTAAATGTTTTAACCACTGTTTTTTTTATTTTTGAGGAATTGGATTCCGACAGAACTACAGAAGGTAAAATTGCCAGTCTTATTGAACAAATAGATAGTTCCTGGTTCAAACAGTATAGACTTGAAGAAAAATGATGCAAAGAGACGATTTGGAAGGAATAAGACACCACCACGATGCAAGAAGCGAAGAGGTACCCCACGTTGGTCTAAGAGAGTGGTTGAATGATTTTCAAGGAGGAAAGCGTTACAAGTATCGAGGTTTGAACATATCCATTGGAACTTTGTGATACGGGAGTTCTATCACTTCTGTAAATTTTGAGAGTATTTAAGTTTGATTAGAAAGAGTAATTATAATTGATTTGTATTAAGCAAGTAGGATCAGAAACTGACTATACAATTTGTCTCAAAAACTTGCTAGTCTTACCAAGAGAAAATAGAAAATTTACGAAACCTTGCCAAGTTTTGTAAGTTAGCATTTAGTGACGAAGTGGTAAACTAAACTAAAATGATTTTATCTAATGAGCAGAATTATGGTCGGTTTCAAGCAGAAATGTTAGCTAGTAAGAATTAAGGTGTAACTTATGTGAATATTATTACGACAAATTAATGCTTATATACGGATAACATATAAGTAAAAGAGCTGCCGATAGAAATTTAAACACACGGGATTAATGATAAATCTATTAGGAATTGAGCCAAACCATTAAATTGTAGACGAGGAAATGGATTTATTATACGTTTTCAATTCCTGTGACGTGTGCATACTGTAGCAGAGACTGATTCCATAGATAGAGACCACAATGATATTTATTTTACAAGTAGGATAAAATATATACTATTACATGACCATAACAAGTTCTCGTCGTCCAGACTGAAATCGAAGCCGGTTCCTAAGATGATTATGATACAATGAATGATTTAAATAGAGCTAAATATTACATCGTTATTTATTCGGTTAAGGGGAAGATGGATTGAAAATCCATACACTAGATTAGAGGACCAATTTCAAGGTTTCAAATAAAAATAAAGTTTGACAAACAGTGCGATCCGAATTTCATTATTAGAACCTTTACTTGGTACGAAATCACGCACATATGCTGCTAATATTATTTGAGAGATAATATTAGTACAATTAAGCCCTTAGCCTCTAGCTGAAGGATCACTTTTATTCTAAATGCTTAAGTTTCTGTTTTATATTATGCTTTCAAATAATGAAAGTAATGAACTCTGACTAAACGAGTCGCCACACAACATGTAGCAACATGGTGGCTACAGATTTGTGAGTTTCATTTAACCACTGAGAGTGTAAGATCTAGGACGCGTATGTCGATACCTTAAGTCGTAATATCATGTTTTCCACAGAAATTAAGACGAATACTGTTTCTGTTTATAGTATTGAGACGAGAATTGATCTAAATATTAAATTTTCGAATACTTTGACTAGAGACACAATAGAAACAAAATGAGAGAGCAAGCGCCAGCATTTGTTTAGGATTAAATGAATAAGATCTAGATTTCAAATTCTTATAGCTGAACCCGATGAAAAACCTAATGACATGAAGTGAATTCAGTGCGCGTAAATAATGAAGAATACTTTCGAACAAAAATCTGATCAATTTTACTTTATGCAGTCTCACATAATTAACATTGACCAATGGTTTTGAGTACCTAATTGAGTGTTGGTTATAAAACATATTTGACAGTAGTTTATTAACTTGAATAATACTGCAATCATGGATTTCTTTTAGATACCCTACTATCAAGAGCTTTTGCGATAGTCATGGTATTGACCTTGTTTTTAACGCTGTATCTTGTCTAAGGTTGAGCGCGGTTTTGCTAAAATGTATAACCACTATTTTAAATCCCTAGCAAAATAAAATGATTCCTATGACGAACACCAAGGAAACATATGCCTATGGCGTGTGATTAATTCTGTTAAATGTCCCACTAGACAGACTGCCACAAAACTACCAGGATCAGAGTGCCTTTAAATGATAAACATTACGAAGTAAAATACGTTAAAAAGTTTAAGATATGACGTGAGCGCCAATATCTGGGTTAGACTAGCAAAAAGATACTTTCGTTATCAGTAAAATCCTTGATACAGCCTACAGCATAAGTGGTTTAATAAAGATTAGTAGATCTGATTGCAATTATGAGGGTAAAATTGAATTTGCCTGATTTTAAAATCCATAGATCCATTGAAAAAAAAAACAAAGTTTTAAGTATAAAATTACTGTAATTACCGATTTTGGCAAACTGAGGAATAACATTTAGAAGCATACTTTCCTCCGACCTTATATAAACTCGGATATAGAGAAAAGCCTTTGACAAAAAAAAAAAATACTATATTCTTCGTGTGATGAGAATGTTATAAACATATGACGTGACGATAAAGTAAATAATCAAGACTAAGCCGAATGTAATGATTATGACTGTAAGACTCAGTTCCTTGTGGAACTGGAATTAAATTTCATAATTTTAATGAAAATATCCTATCATTTTAATTGTAATCGTGCGTCAGGAGATCGCACGATGTCGGATGGCCGAATGTAATGATTTTTAAAGAAAATATTCATAAATCGTTCAACTTACAATGATAAGCGATAGATGGCGCTAGTAGTTACATGAACTTTAGACATTCGTTGTAGATATTAAGTAATAATTTATAATATTAGACTTTATGGATATGTTTTGTATAAATATATCATAATTGTTAAAATGAAATATTTACTTGCAGTTAATTATTAGATAAACTCTAATGTATATTAGTTAGTCAATTGATGTTACGTACTCTTTACTTTGCTCTGATTGGTCGGTTAGTCGACCGAGTGTTTGTGAAAGTTTGTGGTAGGGAAACACTGAGTTTGTTACTGTCATTTTGGACAGAGTCAGTCTGCTTTGAGTCGTTGAACAGAAAACATGTCCGACTAATCTGTGTATTTGTAAATGATTGTTAATAGAACGATAAGTATGAAATTGTGTTGATCAAAGTGAATAAAATATTTATACAATTTATCCTGAAGTGTTTGATTTATCACACATGCAGCAACGCAGTGAACGAATGAGGAGTGACGTCTATGACGCGATGGGACGGACAGCCAATCACTGACACTCCCCGCCCCCGCCACTTCGTAACACTAAAGAGACCGAATATTTGACTTCTGCGCAAGTGTTCAAGATCCGTGATGGCAACTGTATGTTGTTTATCTATTTAGACTTTATTTTTTTGAGTGAGTAACTGTGGCCCTGGAACGGAAAGGGCAACTGAAGGGCAATGGTGGTATTAGTCAGCGAAACACTGACACGCCCTCTCACTTAAACCTAGAGCGAGAGAAGAGATTTCCCATAAAAAAAAGAAAGGTCTACGAATAGCAACGATACGGAATTATTGCGATGAAGAAGCGAAATTAACTTGATTGTTACCGACCGAGACTGGCCCGGTAGTGAGACATAATGGGCTAATTACCAATTTTATAATTTTAAAACAGCCTATTTTAAGCCGTACTATAAAGAACCTTGATACAGAGAGTTGCCTAGCCACACATGCACAAAACTCAATCAATAACACTTAAATTACCACCACATAATCGCCGCTCGCTCAGCCGTCTCATATGACTAATATTCCATATAAAGACACAGAAAAAGGACATATAGTGTAGACATGAACCTCCTATGTATCTCACTTTGGAAGTGTACTGATCCTTCCTAAAGATTATTTTTTCTGTCTCTGTTGATTTAAGAGAACCAAAAGACTGTATAAAAGATAGTCAATCCCATAATTAAACTGTATCTTATAATTATCTCTTGCTTACACCAAAACCATGATGACTAACCTGTATAGCCCCTGATTCAATTCTTACCTAAGTATCAATTATGGGATTTAGGTTAAATGTAACTCCAACTTAATTATGTCCCATAATTGTTATGCTATTGGTTTTTATTTGTCTCACAATAGATGTAAAAACTACAGTACCCTTCTCGGGGATAAAGATGCCTTCGTCTTGGGCTAGCTTGATTCCCTCGCTACGCTCAGGATTCTTAGCTTACCTCCACCACTTTACTCTGGAATTAATATTTAATTCCCTCACTTTCCCAGAATCCTTTCGTGATTCTTCATTTGATTTCGTGATACTCGGATTTCAATATGCCCGTGATATAAGGCACTGCTTTATCCGGTGAATTATCTACTTTTATTTGGTGCTTGGAACTGAGGCTTAAGGTGGCATATTACACATACTTGAGTGTAGAAGACTACAATATGGTTCTTTGCTGAGGTAGAAGCTAACATCCTTCTTCACCCTTGAGGTGCAAGCACGCACCGACAATGTGTGGTCACGAATGACAGTCCTGAATGTTCCTATTTTGAAAATGAGTGACTATTTTATGCCTCAAAAGAAGTGTTTTACCGTACAATGTGATAAGACTTTTCCTTCATCTAGTTTCGCTTCTGCACATGCATACTCTATGTTAATATTCATGGCCGATGGACAGTGGCTAATAAAATGTACAAAACCGTCTCCGGCAACAGTGCGACGCGACACGGGTGATTGATGACGCGCGATCGATTACCGCCGAGTCGCGGACCAGTCGCTGTCACTGTACGCAAATGTGTAGACGGCCTATGTCATCGTGGGGATGGGCTGCTGGCCTAAATGGGAAATATTGTAATGGTTAGGTTTTTGTGTCGGAAACGGGTTGGTAGGGAAAATACTAGCAAAGATTGAGTGGAAAAAGAAAGAGGCCTGTCCCACTTTTTATGTGGAAAATTACCGAATAGTACTTCCTGGTCTGGATGGAGCGAGAGAGAATTTTGATTTGTGATTTGACTTCTATTTATTTGATTTTTTTGTATTTTTTTTTATTTGTTTGACATTTTATATTATTTGACACTGTAATGTAATCATTTGTTAAATACAATGTAATTTGAAAATTCAGTGTATTTTATTTATTTTTAAATCAGGCAGATAACCCACTTATTACTAAACCTTACGTGAATATGAATGTCATATTGTTACCGACTAAAACTCACACGATTTGCGAAGAGGTGGCGAGATGACCTAGACGCCTACCACAAGGCCTGGTTCTAGATGGCATGAGAAAAGCCTGAAGGAAGTGTTGAGGGAGCCAGCAATGGGAAAGTAATGGTAAAAAAAATACATGATTGTATTCTTTTAGTTACTCCAGGTTAGATCTAATTACTTGTATTATTTTATACCATTTCTGTTTCAGATTAAGGTCGCATTTCACACTCTTAACCTTTTGAATGTCTTAAGTTACACAGTTCGACATAAGTAATTGTCTTTCTATTGTGTCTCTAATTACGGCATTCGATGAGTTAATAAACAATACATAGAAGTAGAAGTAGTAGAATACTCTTTGCGTTCTAAAGCCACCGTAACTCTTATAAAAAATCTCGCAATCCTGTCAGATATCGGTCCTAGTGTGCCCATACATACTATTTTCTTTGAAAAGATTTTGAGAGACAATAACAAATTGGTACGCATTTTTCTAACAGAATATTTTATTGTTTTAACGCAGCAAAGCCTTAAAACTTCAGAGAGCCAACAAATACAAACAAATCTGTTTGATAAATGTCTTTCAAAACTGACCATTTACAAAACGGACAGCAATTTCTCTAAAGTAGCCGAACACATGCTTTTTCGGTAAACCTTACAGGGCATTTCCATCCGTTTTGGATTTGCCCAACACAAGGGCCTAAGCTTCTTAGGATGCCCTTGGGCATTGCATTCGTTCCAACCATAGACAAGCTTCTATCTGTGCATAATATAGAGAATATTACGTTGTCAGTTTTGAGACGTAATCGTGATCTACTTTGAATATTTAAATTTTGGCAGTGACCAGAGCATTTACCTTTCAATTATAGGTATTTGAAAAAGTTTCACAAGCTGCCAAACACAGAACTGCATGGCGTCGTATCGCGTTATAGGCGGCGGTGCGGGACTCGACTGAGACATGACCACGACCACTCTGCCAAGAGTGCATGACTGAGAAGAAAGAAGTTTTTAGAAAATTTTTGTGCCTAAAATAATGTGATGCGATTACAACAGACTCCATGTGCGTACATTTTGAACTATACCGTGGACCAGCCTTTATCATTTTTGGTAATTAGATAAACGTTTAACTACGTACTTGTAAACTTTACTGTACTGTAACTTTAGTATTAAAGATGAGCTTGTCAAGTTCTTAAAACTTTTTAAATAATAATTTGTACCTAAGATATTTGCAGGCCACGAAAAATAGCAGACGTGTCTTAAGCCACTCTTATTTAAGACCTTCCATGTTATACATATGTTTGAGCAAATAAATTTTCCTATTCTCATTCGAATTATTTTTGCCAGAAACGGAGGGTGGTATTGTGATGGATTTTGCATATTTTGGCTAAGTCTCTATACAGGGTGTAAGGGGTCGTAAATATCCGATCCGAAACGAAAAGAAAAAGCCGGAGGCAGTTTTTTTTTCGTTTGCTGATTAAAAAAAAATCTTGTAAAAGGTTGTTCAGTTTTATCTAGTAAGCAAGCCCTTGAAAGTTTGTGGAGGGCTGTTTCTTACACCTTGTATAACAACAACATATCAGAAGTTCAGAAATGAAAGTTATGAAAACAGTAAATAAAAATACAACGTAAAATTATTTTACAAATAAATTCGAGCCGTGCTCAGCTGTAGCAACTTATTGATATTGACATTTATGATTGATGATCTGCGATCTATAATAAAATACCCTTATGTGGACATTGTTGTAAACTGATACACATTGCATATACATACATACATCTGCTCCCTTCCCAAAATGCAGGAAAGCCTCTTGGTTAGTTGTAGGAAGGTCTAGTCTAAATATTATTCCCAGTCGAGTAGGTCAATAGGCGAATGCTTGCAGACGACGAGCAATAGATAGATAGCTCGCCGTCCGGTTAACATTCGGACCAAGCCCGATCGTCGACGGCACGTAATTTTCCATGTGCGCGTCAAAGAGACGTTAGTCAAACCAAAGGGGCCCAGCAGGGCCGACGCCCGCTAGGGCTGCAGAGAATTTCTGAAAAGGAAACCCGTAGTCCTAGAACGTAGAGGGCAACTGAAGAAAACAGATATTTTATGGTTTTAGTCAATATAAGTCTGACTTTCCATCTTAGAGTGGGAAAAGTCATTAGATAATTTCCACCTCAAAAAAAAGCTAGATACAGCTAGAACTGTATCAAAACAGGTATACTGGCGAATAAGGTCAGAATCAAGACTCAAAGCATTTATTTGAAAAAGGTAAGCTATTTTCAAGCACTTTTGAATTGTCAAGAAATCAGTAAGTCAAAAGAATGATGCTAAGTGTACATCCCACAAGTGTTAGTTCTTTAAGGACCGTGTAAGAAACTCTATGGACACTCTTTTAACCTTTCAGATACCGTCAATTTGAGACACAGTAGTAAGACAATAGATGCGCGAACGCCGGCGTTCGCTTGGGGTTTAATGAAAATCATGTTACTTAAAACAAATATGGCGGTTACATATTTTTTGACGCATTCTATTATGTGAAAACCATGCAAAAAAAAAAAGTTAAAAATAGAAAACATTTTAAAATACATAAATTAAAAAACCCAATAGTAGTTTAGAGATCTCCAGCCTCAACTGACAGAGTCCGTTCCCAGAAATGACACGCATATCAATACTACTTCGCATATAGATATCCGCTAAGAACGGATTTTCCGATATTCAAACCCTAAGAGGATGAGACGATTTCAAAGTTTGTATGGATACCGACTTTAACGCGGGCAAAGCCGGTGACAAAAGCTAGTCAATGATAAAAATGTAAGGGCATTTTAGTCTACTTTACTTCTGTAAAAAAACTTAAAAAATCAAAGCCTTAATTAAAACCATCATGCTTAAGAACACATTTTTTCGAGCCAACATAGTGGTTGTGCCTAATTTCGGACGTAACGCTTATAATATGCTCAAATTGCGGGTAGAATGAGCTTAAATTATTCAAGACAGGCACCACCGTGGGCCGGCACACTTATACGCCAATTTGAAGTCCACACAGTCGCTGTATTCATTATAAAAAGTAATGGAAATGTAAAATGTAGAGCGGTTCGAAAGCGAGATTTTACGACTGAAAAAGTCTGAAACTTGAAACTGTATCTCCTTTTAAATAAATAGCCACTAAAAGGGAAACAAATGGAGGGTAGTCTTTGCTCAGGATCGGGTCAAATGGGCTCCTTATTGAACATTTAAAAAGTCTTTCTTTACTTTCTCCAGATTGACCAAAGTGCGGGTACATGGAAAATTTGGTCTTTGGTTTTATATAGAAAAAAAATGCTGCACTCAAAAAAAAACAAAGATGTTATCTATAAATATATAAAAGGAAAAACTGACTGACTGACATATCAACGCATAGTCGAAACTACTGAGAACAGTCGCCCTAGCCAAGTTACAACCGTTTTGTTTGCGTCGAACGCCTTGAGTTGGCCACGTCCCCGATTCTTTTGTTCTGACCACGTGACTGAGCGTTGAGATGACGTCATTTCCGCACATTTGAAGTTTTCTACTAGCGTTAACGATTGCAGATTATCAACTTGGCTAGGGGTACAGAAGTGTGATATTTTTCACAAGGTTTCCTTTTATGACGTACGTGAGCATAAGAGAGGATTTTCCAAAACTCACTACTTATGGGAATGAAACCGGCCTCCAAATCCTTACTAATATTATACAAGCGAAAGTGAGTTTGTTTGTTTGTTACGTCTTCACGCTTAAATGGCAAAACCGATTTTGATGAATTTTGGTACAAAGACAGTTGGGACCCTGGAGACGGACATAGGCTAATTTTTTCACGCAGGCGAAGCCGCGGGTAAAAGCTAGTTTTGTATAAAGAAACCTACTATCGAGTGGCCGGAGCCGCTGGCAGAGGCTAGTCAATTATACACTTCTGGACACATCTATTGGCCCACCTTGTATTTTCAGTTTGTTTTGGTCCTAGCTAAAATTTTATATTAGGTCGAGCAAAAAGTTTTTATGCAGTTTTGAACCTGGCACATTCACAATTTCATTCAATAGTCTTTTTTTGAATTTCGAACACAGAATTTAAAGAAACAAAAGACAATTTGGAGCCTGTTTGTTGAAATCAAATAATCGAATACTAAGAAAACTTGGTTTTATTGGTTTACTTGGATTTAATTCTTGAAAAAGTGATTGATATCTTTGGTTTTGCAACAAACATTACTTATTCTTAACATTAAGGTGAGGTTCTATCAATAATCTATGGATACTTCACCTGAAGTCGCCGCCCAAGCTGTGGCACTTATTCAGGCCGGACACAGCCAAAGAAACGTGAGTGCTCAACTTAATTTAAGTCGATCTGCGGTCCGAAATGTTTATCAGAGGTACCTAGAGACTGGCGGGTTTGTTCGTCGCCAAGGAAGGACACGATCTCGGGTCACAACTGAAAGGCAGGATCGATTCATCGTGACGACCACCTTGAGAAATCGTCACCTTACCTCCATTGAGATACAAAACCAACTTCGCGACTTCCACGGAGTATCTGTGAGCGCTCGAACTGTTCGGAGAAGGTTAAAAGAACGCGATATGGTACCACACAAGCCAGCTAATGGTCCCAAACTAACGCGAGCCCACCGAACAGCGCGCCTTCATTTCGCACGCAGTCATTTAAATTGGACACAGTAAGATTAGAGCCGTGTACTCTTTTCTGATGAGTCTAAAATTGTGTTACATGGCAATGATGGAAGGAAGAAGGTCTACCGACGTAAGGGAGAGCGTTTCGCACAATGCTGCTTTGAAGAGAGGGTTGCTTATGGCGGTGGCTCATGGACTGTCTGGGGCGGTATATCCGCGAGCGGCAAAACTCAACTTGAGGTTGTTACAGGACCACGGCTGCCAACATTACATGCTGAAAGGTACATTCGTGAGTGCTTAGAACCTCACGTGATACCATACGCGGACTATGTGGGCCCAAATTTCCTATTTATGCATGATAATGCAAGAGCCCATGCGGCCGGCATCGTCAGGGAATATCTTCGGGATGTGAACATCACAGTTATGGACTGGCCAGCCAGAAGCCCAGACATAAACCCCATTGAGCACATGTGGGACGAGCTAAAAAGACGTGTCAGGGCTCGTCAGCCAGTTGCCCAGACGATGCAGGAGTTGAAAACTGCCATAGAAGAGGAATGGGAGATGATCCCTCAAAATTTCATAGAGCGGTTAATAAACTTTATGCCTAATCGTATGAGAGCTGTGGTAGATGCCCATGGAGGTAACACGCGTTATTAAATTAAACCTTTATTTGATAAAACATGTTTTTTATTCAAAAATCAATTGCCTTTAACAAGGCGCATTTCCGACTTGTTAGGCGTAGCTCCATGTCGTATGGTATTCTGAATTCAAATTTAAAACAATACGATCGAAAAAGATGGTAAAATGTATCAGGTTTAAAACTGCATCAACAGTTTTTGTTCAATCTAGCAATCATATTTCGGTAGGGGCCATCGAAACCTAAACTCTAAGGTGGGCCAATAGATGTGTCCAGAAGTGTATGTTTGCAAAATTTCTGTTACTAATTTTCTCAAGTTAAACCTATGCTATCAGCAAATATTTCTATATCCTGCTGATAGTTGTTCCGGGTATGGGTGTCTTGTGTACATAAAACATGTTTGTGATCGCACTCAGGATACAGGAGTTAGGAATCTGGGGAAAACTTTTTTTGTAAATATCTTTTTTTTTTTTTTAATTGAGATAAACTAGTGCTTGACTGCGATCCCACCTGATGGTAAGTAGCGATGCAATCTTTGATGGTGAGGCGCACTAGTTTATTAAGAGCCTATTCACTCTAGCCTTGAAGACACCCAAATTATAATCGGACGGGAAGACCGCAGCAGTCAGACTGTTCCAGTCCTTCGACGTACGCAGTATAAACGACGAGGCGAAACGCTTAGTCCGGACCGTAGAGGTTTCAACAACGTAAGGGCGAATATTCGCCGTACGTCGGGTTGTCCGATGGTAGAATTGCGATGGCGGAATCAAGTCATGCAATTCCTGCGCACACTCTCCAAAATGCATCCTGTAAAACACCGAAAGGCTGGCTACCCTACGCCTATGCTCAAGGCTTTGAAGGTTGAACTTAACCAAATCTCAAATATCTTTCATCCTATAAATAAATAAATCCTCGTTTAGGACCTATCCGCACAGCGATATTTCACCGCGAGGTTTTTTCTTCGTCATTCTGTAACACATCGAATCTTATGGAAGTATCTGCACAGGCGATAAAAAAATCGCGCGATAAAAAATCTGCAGATTAGACGCGATGCATTGCGGAAAAAATCGCGCGAATGTTTTGTGCAGTATAGAGTGGTTATGGCTATGTCCGCACTGCGCAATTAAATTCGCGCGTTTTGCTCAGTCCTGCAACGGCGGCGCTATGTAAAATATTTGTTTGATTGTCCAATCTAGACGTTCGTCTCAGCCGGGAACAGCATTGAACTGACAAAAATCGTAAAAAAATTTATTCGCAGTGCGTACTAGTGTAATTCTGACCAACAATAAAAACCTCGCGGTGAAATATCGCTGTGCGGACAGGCCCTTACTGTTCTTTCTATCACTATTGCTATTTAAATATGTTGCGCAATTTAGGACGAGAACGCCAACCAAAGACTCGGAAACCACTTTATTTAACACCGTGTAAACTAAAGAAGATCTACCACTTATTTAAGGAAAAATTGAATATTATTTGTCACTTCTTGTAACATCGAAACCTACACGTGTATCAAATTGGAAAATTAACTTAAAAAAAATGGAACACAATAAAGTAGGAACCATCTTCATTTCCAAGGCTTTGTTGTTTCAGATAGATAGCACAGAAAGAGCTCACGAGAAAATTATTCAAATACGGGGGACTAAATCTGAGGGGGCAAGGGTAAGGAGAGAGAGGGAGGTAGCTTACCTATGATGCTAATTTAATTATTACTGTGACGTTGCATCCAGAATAAGGTAAATCAGTCCAAATCTGGCTGAGTCAAACTTTTGAGCTAGACTTTGCATGAAAATATAAGTCAACTTACTGTGGTACGATTAACTTTTTTAAAGGCGGAGGGAATATTATTACCACCACATTTTACAGTTCATAACTTAAAGACTAGTTGATATTTTATTGTTTCACATTTTAAAACAAACTGAGCCCACAATGTCACGTATACACAATATTTATGAAATCTAGAAAAAAGATGACTTAGAAAACATACATAGCATACGCCAAGCTGGCACACGCGTCTCTCGCAACATTATCTGCCGATCCAGATCGCTGTGAGTGTGCACAACACCAACTCTCTAGTAGTACGTAGCGTTAGTTTGTCTTTACCTTTTTTTTTAGGCTATTGCGTGTGCCACTGTTGGGCATAGCTTCTCCGGCTTTCTCCTTCCAAACCTCTCTGTCTTGACCAATTTCTGGCCAGATTTGCCCCGCAAACAAGATCAAGTCGTCACACCACTTTCGCCGCGGTCGACGCGGCGATGTCGACCTTTATTGTTCATTATTCTCTAGGATGATTTAACAACAGCAAAATTATATTTTATCTTCGTTCAGTAAATTGACCCTGCATAATTATGAGGTAGTTTTGTTTCAGATTGGCAAATTGTTCTACTAATGAAAAGATTTGTTGTATTTCATTTAGAACAAATTTTTCGATAGTAAGCAAATGTATAGAGACGGCGCGGGAGAATAAAATTTGGAAGGACTTGGGGGAAGCTTCTGCCTAGCAGTGGGACGGTAATGGATAGTAAAAAAAATGTAAACTATCATACACCAAGACACCCAAACCTGGAACAATTATTATCACCAGGCCACACAAATACCGTGCGGGAATCGAAAACACGATACACAGCACAGCAGCCAATTGCCCAACCACAGTGCCAATCATGCCCTCACACAGTAGAGACTCTTTCATTAAGATGGTTAATCAAATGCGAGGCATTTATATTCACTTATCGCTCTTGAAATCGCAAGACCTCAGATGTCCATTCCATCATCGGACATCTACACGAACGGCGTTACGCCACCGGCACGTAGTGGACCTCCCACCCATATGTAAAGGAAGATAGAGTGGAATTCTCTGTCGCGGTTTGTTTCTTGATAGCCACGACCACTTAGGGGTCTTTAAGTCAAAAGTGAACAGATTAATAAATTGTAAGAAAGCTCGCTCCGTCGTAGACCACATCACTGCATCAGAGTGTCCGTTTGTAATATTGAAATAACCGCTATGACTACATGCATATGAATATATATACGGTACATAGCCAAAAATTTTTTTACAATTTTATGGCTATCTGTCTGTCCGTCTGTTTGTTCTGGCTAATCTCTGAAATGGCTGGACCGATTTTGACGGGACTTTTTTTGACAGGTAGCTAATGTAATAAGGAGTAATTTAGGCTACTTTTAATTTAGAAAAAATAAATTCAAAATCCTGTAGTCCACGCGAACGATGTCACAGGCACAGCTAGTAATAAATAAAACCAATGATGCAGTCACTTTGACAAATATATAGGATACCTATGTAAGGACAACGGATAACTTATTAATATTTTATAAGTTTTTATACCCACTGAATAATACACGTGCTTTGGTCTTAAGTTTTTCCCCTCGATATTTCCTCAAGGATACTGGCAGCCAATCATAAACAGAACCGTCTCAAATGAGTTACAACCAGCTGGGGAATTAGTTCTACCTATTTGTCACTGGCACGATAAACAACACGATTTTTACAAGCTTTTATTTCACTTTCAATGTTTGTAGGTATTTGTTTGTTCAGGACCAAATCCTGCAAATGGATTTTGAAACAGTTAACTGTAACCGAATGATCTGAAATTTGGTATACCTATGTGACTCACTTTTGTGCTCATAGGTCGATGGAGCTGAAAAGTTCTGGAGTGACAACCACGTACCGGAAAACGCAGCATTGGAAAGCTTCCCACAAAGTGAACCGATGACCTAATGATGGTCGCGGGAATCCGATGCATGTAAACGCATGACAGGATTGGTCGTATTGGCGATACTTCGAGGAGGCCTATGTCCAACAATGGAAGTCTTTTGGTAGACATGATGATGATGATGATGTAACTTGGAAGACAATATATAAAATGATATCTAACATGGAGCTTGCATGATGATAGCGGCTATCGTGTATGAGCTCTTTCAAATAGTACACAACTTCACCTTAGTGGTGTTCAAGTTTTGATGATGAAGATGGAAGGTTGCCAAAAGAAGTACTACGAGTAAACACAAAAAGATTCCCACAGTGTTTAGGTTCTTCGTAATGATCTCTTGATGAGTACTATAATCACATGATTAAACTTGCTATGTTTTTTTTTTTTAAACAATGATTCTAAGATGCAGCTTTCTCAAATGGGATGCAATAGATGTGCCTCTACAAATCATCTTAATTCACTCTTAATTTTTCTACACATTTCAGAGCGTTTCTCAAAATGTTTCTTCCATGCTATACTTTGAATGAACATAGGAATACACAACTGTGTGCAGTACAGCCTTAAATATTTCGGTACGCTCCTGCCAAAGTATCAAACACTCCCTTTGACAACTCCACTCTATCCCACATACCTTCGTATTTATTTCAAGTGTCCATCGCGATCGGGCTGCAGTGTCACCTACTCCACGCTAAGCCGTCAAAGCCTTGTTACGATCGCATGAATGGACCGTCTGTCGTGCGTGCATTAGGTACTAGTTACATGCTATCCGACCTAATTGTTCGATGCGTTGCCACCTTTGTGAGAACACAAAATGGCGGACGCTGGGAGTGTTGGTTTTGTTATTAGGTTTGTGCGCTTTTGGGTGGTCAAGTGAACACCTTCAGTAAGTCAAGAACAATATTCTTGCGTCAGAAAATTATAGAGTTAAGCAGATAGTAGAAAATGGGAACTAAAATCACACTAATATTAAAATAGAGTAAAGTGAGTGTATATGTGTTGATTATAGTTCCTTCTTCAAGCTCAAACGGTGTGAATATGGGTAGACCATGTCTTGGAAAAGCATATAGGATTCATTGTATCTCCGGATTGTTCTTTTGGGTCAATTGTACTGCCACGCGAGTGAAGCCTCTGACAGCTGCTAGTATTATATTTATAAATCTAGCGACCCACTCCGAGGGCGGCGATGCGCAATTGCAAATTGTGTATACAAACGTGACCTTCCTTTCTCTTTTATTGTTTTTTTTTTTTTTTTATTAATGGAAACATCATCAAAAGCTTTAGAAGAAGTTAGCGGAACAATTACAAACGGACAGATCTGAAAAATGACTTTCTGTATTGATGAAATTAATTGAACGGTAGTATAAGACAATAAAAAAGATTAACGAAAAATAAATGCGCTAAAAACCGTGCTGGGAAAATTCCTAAACGAAAACCTGTCCTACTATTTCCAACTATGATAGTAGATATAGTTTTTAAAGGTCAACTTTTGTAGTACAAACGTATTTTAGTATTAGATTTGTATAAAGTTCAGCCAATTGTTTGAGCTACTCGCACGTGTATGAGTGGCTGTAATGTCAATTTTGACACGACCCTGCTTTTTCAGGTCGGTGCCATGCGCCTACAGTCAAAGCTGCAAGCATAAAAGAATCCCGCCTTTGAAGCGTGTTTTTGAACAGCTTTGCAATGCGCTGCGGGTTAGAATAAGCAGTCATTTTATGGATGGTCATAGAGGTGGGAGAAGATGGTATAATTATATTTGCATAATCATAACGGGGCTAAGGGGAATCCGATATATGCGAGATGCACGGGACCATTCATAGTGGCGACACTTGGGGGAGGCCAATGTCCAGCAGTGCACGTATATCAGCTGAAATGATGATGACGATGATAAAATAAATATTAATGATTAGGTAATTAACTCGTATCGACTCATGCTAACCAATCAAAGTATTTTCATAATCTCTTTTACATCTTTGAATTATCAAGAAGTCCGTGTCTGACAGTATCTTACATGAGGCGATTATGTTCTGGCCTCCAAAAGTCGTGGGTCGAATTAACTAAAATTTGTATTAGACAGATACTTCAGTATAAAATTAATATAAAAACCTACCAAAGGGTTATTACTTACCCTAGTCCTTATTTGTAAACTTCGTAAGCATACAATTAGCCTAGTCTACAGCCAAAATGCATTTGTTTAACATACCTGCTTGTTATCAGTAAAAACAATAAAATAATTCTAGCTTAATCTTAAAGATACACAGCACACTTGCAATGTTACAAAAACAACAAAGACCTCACACAGTCTACACTTCCACACTAATTTAATAAAGAGATAAAGTTTGATTTTATGTATTTTTGTTTGTAGGAGGTAATCTCTAAAAGTACTGGTCCGATATCAAATTTTTTTTCACCGACAGAAAGCTGTTTTAATTCTGAGTGATATAGGTTATATTTTATCTACACGGGCGAAGCCGCGGGCAAAAGCTAGCACTATATAACGCCACACATAACATGAAACTGGCTACACTGTGACAACTATTCTGAAGTAGAATGCGATACGTAATATCTCGCGTGCTTCACGTTTGATCTGTCTGAACCAGTCCGATGGCACAGGTGCTCCAATCTGCCCGTTACACACGCCTCGACAAAGGGACGAGAGCAACTCAAAGTACTAGGGTCACAGTCAAAGAGCCATTGAAGGGAACATATACGTATGATACACATGCTTATAGTCAGTCTGAAAAGTCAAACGATTTGGGTAATTATTAGGGTAAAATGAAATCAGATGTAGTCAACACTGGTTCAATAATCAAGGTTGATTAAGAGATCTTGATCATTGTTTACTAATAGAAGAACCTTATAAAAAGTATTTTTAAAAGATTTAATATTTTTAGGCGATTTTTTATAGTAAAAAATGCCTAAGATTTTCTTTTGGAATATACCTATTTCAGTCTATTTAATGGTATTCTTATTACAAAAGTAAGACACATTTCCAAAGATATAATAGTGTCCCAAGTTTAAAGTACTAACATAAATGTGGAATCGTAAGAGAAAACTGATTCTAAATATTCTACTCCACTTATTGATTCATCATCACTAACCATAATTATGATCAACATCTGTTGTAGAATTGTAATCATCTCAAGAAACAAGTGAATAACGACTAAAATACGCGTTGCCAACAACAGATTTTTTATTCCCTTAAAAAATTTCCAAGTCGTTTAATTTTTTAGACAGAATATACTATTCATATTAATTATTACGTATGCTTAAGCAAGTGTCTATTACGATTTCACGCATAAAAAAGGACCTGCTGTAACATTATAATGCTAATATTATGCAAACTCTTTATTTTTGATTTCACTTCGAAACTGCTGAACGCATTTTGTAAAAGGTTTTGCACAGCTGTAGATTACCAGGACCAAGACATACATAGGTTGATCTTTTTAAAAGCAATAACTCAACTCTGTTCGTTAGTCTTACTAAAACTCAAAAATGGCTTGACCAATTTTGATATACCATCAGAAGGGATTGCAGTTAAGCACTAACACATAATACAAAAAAAAATTTGTTTTTGTTTTTAATGTTAAGGATGGAAGAAAAAAAAAAGGAAAACGAAATATTGAAAACTTTAAAATTGGCTGAAAGGTGGGAAGTAATTTCACGGAGGGTAGCAGCTAGTAATAAAAAATCCACATATCATAAAATTTTTAGTACCTACCTAGAGATATATTTCGCATACCCTGAATATAGTTTATTCAGAATCAGTAACTGAATTGATTTCAATAACATTTACATTTTTTTTATATTTTTCCCTAAAAATATTTATAAAAGGTCACAAGTTGGACACTTAGTGCAACACAGGTCACGGCAGCATCATAGCAGGCATTAGGTTCCAGTGTACAGCTGAGTGTGGGAGCAAAATAACACCTCAGTCGCCTGGATGGCCCGATGACCATGTATTTCTGTGGACTACCAGGTAACATAACATGCGTATAACTTTGTAATTTTTCGTGATACAGTTATGAAATTTTGTGACTAGATTCTTTACATAAAAATACTAAATAGGTGTTTCGGGTTTTGTTAAGGCAAAGCCACGGTAAGGAATTAGTTTTCAAAAGTAAAAACTGTGTAAAAATTTGAATGAGCTATTTTTAGAAACTGTGAGTTATTAAAACGGTTAACAGCTTTTTTATTAACAGTTTTATGACACAGACGAGGCCAAAGCATTAACGATACACTTTTGTGATTATTTCGGTAGCTCATTGCCAAAACAGTTTATTTTGTAACGTCTGCAACTAAATGTTTTAGTGGTTTTTGTAATCTTCCAGCATGTCATGATGACAATATTTCGTAAAGAAAAAAGAAATATTTGACTAACTATAATTTCAGCATTCATTGTGCGCAGCATTGCCACACTGTATGCCAATACTTATTCTCTGTCCAAGGTAAAAGCCAGTTTTTGGGTCTCACAAAGTGGCAACAATGCGGTTGGATAGGTCTTTTTTTAAATTTGTGCGCACTTTCTCGCTCACTCTCTCACACCAGAACCAAAAAAAAACTTTATTTATGAAAGCAGTCTTTTCATAAAATATTTTATGAATTTTTCAAATGATCTCCACCCAACAAAGAGCAAAAAAATAAAAATAAAATTCCACAATAATGTCACATCTCATTTTTGTAAAAGCACGTGTCTCCTTGTGCGATCCTCACAAAGGAAGCCGTGTGATACAGTTGAGCACAGTCGTAAATAACGCGGTATGACAGTAGGTAATATACGCTCAGCTGTGCCCCGATAGTTTGCTATCTACAACTATTCTGTGCTCGATTGTACGTGACGTGTTGTTTGGCGTTTATACCTTTAATCGTTTCTGAACTCTGGTGGAAAATATTGCACTAGGACTATTGTTATGTTGGTATACATTATTTTCATTGATTTATGTTATTCCCTGCCGGAGTTGGATCTGAGTTTCCCGATACCCCTAGTCACCCTGCTGAACTGCCACTGGCGGTCATCTGGGTGATCCCCAGATCTTTAAGACAAGAGAGAATAGGTTACATCTTGGCAATAATGCTCTCGTAGACTACATCATCCTTCAGTTGAGATATTCGTCTAATGTGAGCCTTTCTACACTAATATTATAAACGGATAAAGTTTTTGTTTTGTTTAATTGTTTGTAGGAGGTAATATCTGGAAGTACTGATCCGGTTGCTAAAATTTTTACACCGATAGAAAAATGCTTTATTCTTGAGTGACATGGCATATATTATATGAACGCGGGCAAAGCCGCAGGCAAAAGCTAGTCAATAATAATACGGATACTCATTTTACACATGTTGAAAAAAAAAGTATAAATTGTACAAAGGACATGTATTTCACATGTTGGACCTAATGTTCTGTGGGCTGAAACAGCACAGAGTTAATGCCCTACGACAGTGAGACGAGGTACCTGCTTAGAAAATGGTAAGATGAACTAAATAGATTGACTTTGCAACGACGAGCTCTATATAGTGGAGGTGGGGTTCAAAAGTGGGACCGAATACGGTGGACAAAAAGCTTGATAGATTTTCATTAAAAAAAAAGACCAAAGTCAACCAAGAAATACGATTAAATGAAAAAGATTAAAATGTTGTTTTAAAACAGATGGTGTTGAACAAAAAACGCGCAATCAAAAATAATCCTACAACACACGAAATAGAATACAAGGAACCATCGAACATGCCAATCTAACTCGAAAAACCTCAAATTGCATGTGAAAACCCCTCGAAGTCTATAAAATACTCTCGTCTACGGTTTTCCCGGGCGTCCAATAATTAGTTTGGGCATCCTGCTATGGCTTCGTCACTTGCAACACCAACCACACCCACAACCTCTTTTTTATTTTATTTTTATTGCAACCTTGTTGCTGTAACAGTAAATGGTTGACAGAATTTAATTTTTTAGACAGCCGACCTTTCAGGAAAGGGACTCTATTTAAAGAATGAAAAACAATATTGCTTTTGCTGTGTTAAGTTGCAGTAATCAAGTTCAGGAAGTTGGTTTATCAAAGAAATAATTTTCATCAGTTTATCAGTTTTTCATAATAGATAATGAGAAAGAAAACTAAATCAAATATCTCGACTTAACACATGTGGGAGTCGGTTGTTATTATGCCGATTACAGCCTTTGTCCAAAAGCCTCGATGATCAGCTATCAAAGTTATTAGTGCATGGATGGACCTGATGCACAATTCAGTACTCCTCAATATAGCTCTTATTATGCGGAAGTTACTTCCAGGTACTTTAATTTAGTAGCTTGTACGCGACTTCTTTTGTAATATTTTATTCAACATGTACTAAATATGTTTCAAATAATAAGTAAACAAAACTATGCACAGATAAGAAAAGGTGGTATCATTCGTGTATCGTTGACTACATTGCACTCAAGATCAGTCAAACGCGAGCCCATAATACATATAATAAGTCTGTAGAAGTATTATGTTGTGCGCGCATTACGTAAATTGTACGAAATGAGGGTGTTCAGGAAAATTCACACCACCAGTTGGCATCACTTTTCCGTCAGGTCTTTTCCTTTGAAAACGTATACTTATTATTTTTTCGGTGGGGAAAATCATCCAATGACAACCCCCGCTCTTGGGTGGAGTGGGAGATAGTGTCAGACTCTTACTGACTAAAAAACCCACCCCGTTCCTTCAAGCCTTCATACCGGGGCTCGAGTTCCCTTTCGGATAATACTGGCCCCAGTAGGCTTCGACCCGGCTGGGCCCCTGCTGTGGCTGAGAACTCATTGAGGCGCGCGGGAACAGTGCGCGAGAGCGCCGTTGCCTGATGCGGTCGGCCTCCTCCTTTGCGAGCATTACTGCTTCGCAGAAGTCGGCGACCGCCTGCCACTCCTCCTCGCTCCGGACCATGGCCTCAACCAAGGCCCGGCGCGAGAGGTCTCCGCAGCCGATCGCCCCCATGAAATACGTATACTTAAAATTGGCGTCTAACGTTTGACGGTAACATTGATGTCTAAATAATGTCATTAATATAAGCGTTTTGACAGATGCCTGGACCTTACGCATCAGTGCGGCCACCTGATGAACGTAATTTTAGAACACCCTCATTGATGTTGATAACTTTTATACATTAAAATTATGTATAACTTGATATATTGGCTTTTGTTTCATCGTAATCGGTTGACTATATCGAAAGATATATACTATATTCATTGACTTTTACGCGCTACGAAGTTCGCTGGGTCAGCTAATCACCAAATCTCGACAGGCCTGTTGGTGTAGTGGTCAGTGACCCTAACTGCTATGCCGAAGGTCGTGGGTTCGATTCCCACCCAAGGCAAATCTTTGTGTGATGAGCATGATCATTTGTTCTGTGTCTGGGTGTAATTTATCTATAGTATGTATGTATTTAGAAATATATAAGTACGTTTATCAGTTGTCTAGTACTCATAACACAAGCTCTGCTTAGCTTGAGACTAGATGGCGTTGTGTGATAGTTGTGGAATATTATTATCATATTATTATTATATCAATAAAAATAGAGGAATATGATGTTAACAGGGTCTCAATTGCATAAAATTACTCATTTTACTTCACCCAAACAAACTATATTAACAATCCCAACTCATTAAATTCAATTTCAAATTCTCATTTCAAATTTATTTAGTTAAGTCCCAATCAAAACTCTAAACAAAAAACTCATTAAACATTTCAAAATTAACTTTACAAAGTAGATAATTTCCCAGACCGAAAAATGGAACTTCCGAAGAACCCTTTTCAACCTGTTGGTGGTTTAATCAATCAAGAGTAATCTAGGTTCCCTCTTCGTAAATATTAGCATTGGACCTTTGGTATGCTACTTTTTCAATCAATCAGGTAGTACCTTGGCTGATTGATTCATCCTTTTTGCTATTTAACCATAGGGCTAAGTGTATTGGGAACGAATTTGGAGAATTGTAATAAATGTTTCGTTAGAGTTTATTTCAAATGCTACGTAAAGGAGTTTGAAACTGGACCGGTTTTGGGATTGTTCGAAACAAAATCCACTACCTTAGAACACTGAGGGCAACTAATGGAACAAAGGTACGTTGTAAGGCTCTTTTATACTCGTACGTTCATGCAGCTCTAGCAGGCGGACGTAGGTAGACCTCTCCGTTGACTTGGTCTCAGTTCTCATCAATTAGCCGGACAGCAAACCTGCCCATTGCTGGCCATCCGTAGGCCCGCGCCTTTTGTAACTAGGAAACGTTCTGTGACTCCCAATGCTAGGAACGTCTCCTGTGGTGGTAGCTCGGACGCGAGGATGTCCTTTACTTCAAAACGGCCATCTCCTTCGCTCTCATTATGGCTACGCAAAAGAAGATCACCGCTTCCCATTTCGCCTTGCTTCGGACCACAGCCTGAAGCATGTCCGGACATAAGAGGTCACCTCCAACAATACATTTGTTACTCACACGATTTTCCGAAATAATTTTGATGTAATTTGGGACATGGGTAGACCATGTACTGGAATAGGACACAGGATACTTTTTAATATGATCCTTCGGAATCATTTTTTACGTCCACTCGGGCAAAACCGCAGTCTGAAACTAGTTATCCAATAAATCCTGTTTTATTCGGGCAAAACAAAGCCAGAAAAAATCGACCAATTTTATTCTCTCCTACCTAATGACAAAAATATCATGAGTCAGCAAAAATCCGCTTCGTTTCGGGCATCACTCTAGCAAAAGAAATCTCGTTATCGATAAATTGCTTTATCGACCGAGTTATGAACCTCTTTGGGTCCACATATTATGTTAGATACCGGACCTCGTCTGGTCTCGGAAATTTACGTGCGTGTATGTAAATCGCGACGAGGTCACAAACAACGGGTTGATTTTGTACAGTCCCAAACAAAATACTTAAGTTTAATTGACGAAAATTCAGCCCCTAAAATGAAACTTTCCAAACTCCAATTTTGTTATTTAATTTTATTATTTTCAGGGACAAACTCAATCCAATTACGAAATACTAATTACGAGAAAGATGTAAGTTTAACGTAATTAATAACAATTCCATCTTGATTAATGTCCAAGTTCTTTAGAAGGCATTATCGGAATTAGAATCTGACGTCATTTCTATTCTTGTTTTTGTAGTCTCAAGATCTAAGATAACAACGTCTCTCTTTATACTAAGCTAAGAAAAAGAGACAAAAAATCTAAATGTGTTACAGTGTAAGTAATTGAAATTGATTATTGTGCCTTTGCGTAACTAAATATTGGATTTTAGTTGATTCAGTTCCTTTGTATTTTTGCTCCATCAGTAATTAGTACGAGAGTTTAATTGATATTGTTAATGATTTTCTATTCATTATATTGATCAACTAATTAACTAAACTAATTGATTGGATAACTGTAAAATGCACCCATTCTAAACATAGACTGCCTATGTGTTAAACATCAAAATAAAATACTTTGTTATTTATTATTGACAGGCATTATCTTATCCGATGGTAAGCAATGATGTGATCCACGATGGAATACGCTTGCCCAAAAGTAAATAACATTCACTTACTTACTAACTTAAAGACCCCCAATAATAACACAAGATGGTCAATATAAAGTTAAGATTTCAATTAGACACACTATAATTGTTAGTAAAGTTCATTTATAGCAAAAAGTACGAACAGAAAACATAGCCTAGCACTTTTGACGCCAACCATACCTATACGTAAGAACGCCAGGTAAATTCCGTTCACTCTCGACCTGAATGTTTTGTTCCGTCCCTTAGGGTGGGCTAAATTACGGAGCCCTTTAGTCTTGTAAGGCAATACATAAATAGAAAACAATAGGGCTTTGCCCATTAAACTTTACGCGAAACCAGCATTTATTTCGTAAAACTTTCTGATTGGACCCCTGGCATTTTATCAGGCTTGGCCCATGCCCATCAGTGGGATGGACAGGCGAGATTGTGGTTGGTTTTGACATTGAAATAGGTAGGTATCAATTTAGGTTTTAACACGGGTCGGATTAATATCTTAAAGCTCAGAACTGGATGAAATGGATTTTATAAAACAGAATAAGTTGGAAATTCAATTATAACGGGTGTTAAAGTATTTCAATCAGAGTTATTTAACCATACACTGGACTAAAAGTTCGAAATAGAATTTAATTTGATATAAAGTGACAAATTGAAATCGCCAAATAGGATGTAGATGTTTTTTTTTAATCTATTTATTTATTTAAACTTCATATACAATAGTGGTACATAGGCGGACTTAATGCCACAAGGCATTCTCTACCAGTTAACCTTTGGGTTAAAAAAGACAACACTGTGGTAGGTTTGCACAATAAACAAATACATAACAAATAGTTCAAATGGAAAAATATAAAATAAGTTATTTATAATAATAAAATACATATATATGCTAAAATAATAAACTAATAAATACTATGAAAAATATCAAATCACTATGAGAACTTAATAACAATTCTGAACGAAGACCGAACTAAGGTTGAGAGGACTTCAAGTAGTAGTTCCGAATTTTACGTTTGAAGGATAATTTACTTTCAGCTTTTTTGATGTCAAGGGGAAGCACATTCCAGAGTTTTATGGTGGAAACAGCGTAAGAATTGGACGTAAAGCCAGTACGGTGAGAAGGAATATGAAGAAGCATGTTTTTAGATGCACGAAGGTTAAGATTATGAGAACTGCCCAACACTTTAATCAAATTTCTTATTACACTAATACCTATAGAAAAGGTAAAAATGTGTATATTTATTACTGCTTTACACTCGAACAGCGGAACAGATTTGGTAAAAATTTAGCAAACTGTTAAACCACGACATGAAATAGCATACGTTTCAAGAATATCCCTTCGGAGTGGCATGGTTGGCGCAATCTGCAAGCTGTGTATTGCGGTTTCGATTCCCGCACGATACAGTTGCCATCTCGGATCTTGAACGCTTGGCCTCAGAGTGGGGATCGCTTTGCGCAATCCATACATTGGCGAGCCAATCGTTTTTGTTGTTAGATACATGCAGCAACGCAGTGAACGAATGAGGAGTGACGTCTATGACGCGATGGCGCGGCCAGCCAATCACTGACACTCCCCGCCCCCGCTTCGCACTTCACTAAAGAAACCGAATATTTGACTTCTGCGCAAGTGTTCAAGATCCGTGATGGCAACTGTATAAATATTTATATAGTGTACCAGATAGGTGTTCTAAGTCTGGGTGTCATGCGTATGCAAGTTAACATTTTCATGAACGCACATGCGATACAGAAGTGATTGGCGAGACAAGTTTCTTTTAAAGAAAGAAATAAACAAATTTAACAAGGCACAACAAGGACCCTAAAACATTCATAACCCTATCTAGAAGTGAAAAATCCTATCCAGTAAAAGGTCAAGTCATTCGGGACACGATGCTTTAGGCTTTACCTGTGCCCGAGGTCCTATGAAATCCCCGCTTTAGTAGCAACAAGTTCCTCTTGAAATATAACAAGCCTTTAAGAAAATATGATAAAACACTCCAGTGAAAAAGTAGAGAAAATATTTTTAGGAGAAACGAAAATCTTGTATTCGCGGTTCTAGTAAGTGTTTAGAGGGCCGTACTTTTAGGTTATGGGTGAAATGTTATGACGTAATACGGATATGAAACTGAGGGTTTTTTTTTCAGGTAGGAAATCATGCAATGACTTCTCCCGCCCTTGGGCGTAACGGAACGGCGTGTAAAACTTTTACTGACTAAAACCCAGTCCTGTACCCCTAGCCAAGTTGCTAATCTGCAATAGTTAACGCTTGTAGAAAGCTTCAAATGTACGGGAATGACGTCGCCTTAACGCTCAGTCACGTGGTCAGAACAAAAGAATTGGCGGAGAGGTCAACTCGAAGCGTTCGGCGCAAGAGAAACGGTTGTAACTTGGCTAGGGGGGTTGTTCCTTCTTTGCCTTCGTTCTAGGGGCCCGTACAATACAGTAAGCACCCTGCTGGGCCCCTACAGTTCGCTGACATCTCCTTGAGGCGCTTGGAACACTACGCGCCGTCGATGACTTGGGCTTGGTCCGGATGGTTACTGGACGGTCGGACGACGACCCATTGCTTACCGTCCACAAGCCTACCGTGGCTGGATAAAACTGAGGGTGAAATCTAAATTCTAATTCAAATCTATTGAATGAGCTTCCTCACGATAGCAGAGGCCCTACTACGAGTTTTTATCGCGATCCATTTGACGACTTAAACTGAACTGTTAAAGGGATGGAGCTATATAAGATGTATAGCTTCATCTCTTTTTCTCACTAGGGCGACCAACAGTCAGAATGCGATTAAACAAAAATATTTTTTATTTAAAAAACATTAAGGGTTTTTTAAAGGAAAAAAAAAAGAGAAAACAATCAAAATCGCTTAGCTTTTTAACAGTATTTGTCGTTGCAGTTCGGAATTCAAACGCAATTAATAAAAAATAAACTCTATAGCGAACATTCTATCTCTTTATCGTATGAATGTTTTGCCCAATTATAAAAAAACAATAATCTTTTCCAGTATTATAAAATAATCTAGATCAAAAAATCTAATCAGCTTTCGCACTGGCCGCAGCTTCAACGTCAGCCCTCGCCAACTAAACCAATGAAGTAATAATAAAAAAAAAGCAAAGAAATATCTGGTTTAGAGGCAGTCGCTGTAAAAGTGGGTTACAGGTTCCGGTCTGTAATTTAAATCGAGAGTGCAAGGCAAAAAACCCGGTAACAGTTTATTTTATGATACAATAAACGCTTTTCAATTTTATTCAATTTTATAAATGGATGGAAAATTATAGACATTTCTGTGGCAGTTACAATCTTAGTATTTTCAGAACGGGCTAATGAATTGAATTCAATTATTTTAAATTACTAATTGTTTTTCCTAAAATAAAAAATGAATGAGGGTGTTCTAAAATGATGTTCACCAGGTGGCATTACTGAGGCGTCAGGTCCAGGGACCTGTCAAAACGCATATGTTAATGACATTAGTTAGACATCAATAAGTTTTCGAAAGAAAAGACCTGAGGGCTAAGTGGCGCCAACTGGAGATGAGAATTTTCCTGAACATCCTCATTCTAAGATAAAATTCTGAACACCAAGCATAACCAGCCTTACAATTCTCTTCTGGGACTCGGGCCTCCTGAAGGGAATGGGCCGTAATCCACTATGTGGGCACAATGCGGATTGGTGGATGTCGTCACATGCCTTCGAATGTCTGGTTCTAGGATATACCGGTTTCCTCGCGATGTTTTCCTTCCCCGTTTTGAGAGCAGCGATGATGAAATTATGTGTGTGTAAGGATGTGCATTTTGTCAGTTTTATGTTATATACTACCTTATTTTTAGTATATGTGAAACCTGAAACTCCTGTATAGTATTTTTTATGAAAATAATCTATGTAAGAACAAAATTTCAAAACTATAAACAACAACACACAGAACCTAATTGGCGATATAAACACATGGTCACCGGGCCACTCATGCGACTGAGGGATTGTTTTGCTTCCGCACCCAGCTATGCGCTGGCACCTAATGCCTGTTTTGTACTTAGTGTCGGTGGTGTCCAACTTGTGACCTTTTTTAGATATTTTTGGAAAAAAATATGACATGGTGTAAAAATTATTAGAATCGATTTAGTTACTGATTCTGAAAAAAATATATTCAGGTTTGACACATACTAAAAATAACGTAATAAAGGATATACATATTTACTTATGAAAAAGTTATTTTTTTGTGACGCATTGTAAAAAATGAAGCAAAGCGAAGAACGCAAACGAGCAAACCCCTCACTGCGACAAATAAAAGTGAAATATTTTTTGTGAAGCAAAGTTTCGTTCAAATTATGAATACGCTTGTCGACTCACCTGTACTTGACAAGTTTCCTGTCTCTGCCTTTGTTGCTAAATGTGAGAAAAATGTTCAGGGAGAGTCAAATGCACCCGTTAGGCTAGGACTTCAGAAAGAAAATCTTCTTATGAATAGAAATTATCATTTTGTGTCTTCTATCAGAAAAATCTGGTATTTTTTGTATTTATGGTTTGGTGGTTTTGTATGTTTACTATGGCAGTCTTATACAGCAACTACTAGCTGTCGGCGATAAGAAGCTACTTTTAAATAATTGACTAGCTTTTATCCGCAGTTTCGCCCGCTTACATAAAATGTAACCTATGTCACTCTAGAATAAAGCACTTTTTTTATCGGTGAAAATTTTTTTGCAATCGGACCAGTACTTTCAGAGATTACCTCCTACAAACAAAAAATCGTAAAACAAAAATAGATAAAACAATAATAGATAAAAATAGTATTTTTTAGGAATAAATCCTACAAATCAACTCGTACAAGCCTCTCATTGTTTTCAAAGCCCCACTATACGTTGTCAGAATTAACCTTTAACAAAACTAGTCACAACTATAATCTGTTTAAAAAGTTAAAAACTTGGGAATTTTGTATAATATTTAATCATTTAAAAAATACCTATATTCGATACTTTATAAAAGGTTCTTCTATTAGTAAACAATGTTCAAGATCTCATATTCAACCTTGATTATTGAACCAGTGTTGACTACATCAGATTTCATTTTGCCCGAATAATTAATTACCCAAGTCGTTTGATCTCTTAGACAGACTCTATCAGTAAGTGTTCCTAACCAGTAAAATATCGCAGTATATTTTTAGCCTATTCCCAGTTTTCCAGATAGATTTTTATTCAAACTACATCAAACTGGTCGCTGTGAATGATTGACCGTTTTTATGTGTCAATGACGCAAACTATCATTTGTATGCAAAATATCTGCCAGAACTTTTGAGTGGATTCTGTGTGGAAAATATATGACAAGTGCGTTTTATTATGGATCCGCATCGAAAATTGTAAACAAAATTTCAGTTTTGGCTCGTGATGATTTTTTTTTTTCGATTGGAAAAATCATCCAATGACAACCCCCGCTCTTGGGCGGAGCGGGAGATAGTGTCAGACTCTTACTGACTAAAAAACCCATCCCGTTCCTTCAAGCCTTCATACCGGGGCTCGAGCGCCCTTTCGGATAACCCTGGCCCCAGTAGGCTTCGACCCGGCTGGGCCCCTGCTGTCGCTGACAACTCCTTGAGGCGCGCGGTAACAGCGCGCGCCGTCGACGACTTGGGCTTGGTCCGGACAGTTACCGGACGACCGGATAGCGAGCTACCATTGCTCACTGTCCGCAAGCCCGCGCCTACGGTGCAAGCCCGCGCCTACGGGGCTCGCGATGATGTGGTTGACAATGGAACACGCTTGCCTAGAAGTATCCCCATATGTCTGGTGGTCCGATGACATTAAGCTATATCGACATTGCTATTGCGGGTAGAATCTGGATGAGGTTGGCACAAGACCAGAAGTTTGTTTCCAGCAGTGGAGAAGTCGAGCTGTAAATGAGCTGAAATATGGTGTGATTTCCAGGAAATCTAATCATTATATTTTATAATCATCTTCCTGCCCTTGTCCCGTGTGTTCTTCCTTTCTATTATATTATCCGTCACGCTATCTCTAACTCCTTCTTCTTTCATACATGAGGAGTGCCTTACATAATCCATTAATCTTCTCATTGGCCTCTATTTCCTTCTTAATCCATTTACATGTATACTCATATATTAAATTGTACCTTTGTATAGCGAGACATGGCAACTAAAATCATCCGGATCAACTCTCATCGTCTCAGTTTTTCTAGCCAACTCGTGCATTACAGCTTCTTGTACTTAATCATTATTGTTTTCAAATTTAGTACAATTCCTTTCCAACATTTCTCACAAAATAATGAACTTGTTATACCCAGCAAAACCATGCCTATTTACGAAGAACGACATCAAACGCACCTGTCACAACCAACTTCCAACTAAACAAGTACCAGGGAAACAGAACTCGACAGCATCTGCGAATGTCTACGATATAAATCGCGTCGCACCCCACATCGACGTTACTTCAGCGGCGACTGACTCAATTTGATCAGTATAACTGCGTTCCAACTGTCGCCCAGTAACCGCGGCCCGTTCGCCATCCAAGTCACGGAGTTGGGTGCGGTTCTCGTGACAGCGAGAGGAAAAACTGAAAGTCGTACAAAACTGTATGCGAAGGATTTATCACCAAACTGTCAAAATGCTCAATTATACGAGTTTAATTAACGGAAAACTGAATCTAAAATCAGTAGGTACAAAGACCTTTTAAATTACACCCACAGCAGCGGGAGGAGTTATTTTATGATTTAAGAGAAACAAAGAAGAGCTTGAAATCAATTGAAAACTATATCATTTCTTCTATTACCAATCTCAGTTACTTTTAATTTGCCTTAGCTAAAGTAATTGCAAGCATGTTGAGATAATTAGAGAGATAATATTTCTTTTATGACACTGCATTTAAACTAGTCCCAGGACCTCATGATTACAAACGTAAATTGTAAAGCAAAGCTGTGTTTATCTAATTTTAGAGGTGTTCCACATTTTGTAACTTTCTATCGACAACTGGCACCACACTTTTATGAAGACCGCGGACAGAGTTCACTAAGAGGTGTTTGTATTGAAATTGATTTATGTAAATTTTGTGGAGAAGACGCGTCCGCCCCGTCGCCCGACGTGCAGATCGTTAAAACGAACAGATTTAGTTTTAACTTTCCCGTGAAATATTGTTGGGGAAAAGAAAACTTCCAACTTTTTCAAGCTCGAATAGTGTGGAGTAACGTGAAGTATGTTTGTAATTTGTCACCGATGTGAAATGGTTTGGTTGAAAGTATGCTACAAAATATTTTACGTAGGTATCTGGTGACTTTAGGTAGGTACTGAAAATAATACGCTCCATCACAACATAACAAAGCAAACAGCAAGATAATGTAATTTTTATGTCATCATATTTCTACTATCAACTCAATATCTAAGAAAAACATATTTTTTCATATAAAAAATAGATATTTTACCAAGCTCATATACCACTCGTCCCATTAGGGAAATACGTCATATAAAAATTACGTAACACCCAAATGCTACTCATGAGGATAACATAAAAAAATAATAAAGAAAAGGCATATTTTTCCAACACGACACATAACCCTACATGGCTAACGCAGACGTGAAATGTATCAGTAAACATCTCTAGAGACTTTCGGTACATTATAATCATGAGTCAGCATTTGATGGAAATCCTACAAGGATTAGTTCTCTCGTATGTGGTATGAAATGTCTCAAAGAATATGAGAGGGGCTTGGAAAATATGAAGATAATTATTTTTATAAAAGAGGTTTTTTTTTTGTGGTGGGTAATCATCAAATGACTTTTCCAATATTAAACTTTTGAAATTAAAAAAAAAAACAACTCGACAAGTGCGAGTCGGACTCACGCACAACGACAACAAATTTACTGGATTCAGATTTATTCCTATACCTGTGCTATAAGGCCTAGCTTTATGCCAATTTCAGGATTCTGGGTCAACAGGAAGTACCCTCTATTGTGATATGTGAACTATTTATATGAGCGTTTTTTAATCTAAATTCTAACGAGGTGGGTAATCAACAAATGACTTTTCCCATTTAAGAATACAGCAAAAGGCATATTAAACTTTTGAAAAAATAAAATAACTAGACAAGTGCGAGTCAGACTCGCGCACTGAGTTCAAGAACAACAACAAATTTCCTGGGTTCAGATTTATTCCTATACCTGTGCTATAAGACCTAGCTCTATGCCAATTTCAGGATTCTGGGTCAACGGAAAGTACCCTATGAATTTATATTTCTTTGAGAGTGTCATATATACTTTTTATACACAACCGGCCGTATGTTTTGTGTTCTAACACTACGGTAACTCTTTGAAAATTCCTGCAGTCTTTGCGGGCATCGGCCCTTTTATGTGGTTTTGCTGTCATCTCTTTGAGGTATGCGTGGATTACTATACGCCGTCGATGACTTTGGCTCATTCCTTGCCGGTCGGCTGGACGGTGAGTTACAATGGGCCACTGTTCGGCCAACCGGACGCAAACCCGCGCTCACGGTGGCAGTTAATCATTGTTTGACTCTTGACGACCGGGGCATCACCTGTGGCAGTGGCTGAGGCGCGAGAATATCCGTTTCTTCGCTGTTACAGTCATTTCCTTCGCCAGCATACTATTTCTTAGAAGGAGGTGGTCATTTTCCATTCCTGTTTGCTCTAGACTTTAGATCAGAACTAGGGCCGAGCGCCAGAGGTCACCGCCACCAGTTGCTTTCACGAGAACACGACGTTAATCCGCCCAAACTGGGCACATCTCCACCGTATTCTCCGGTCCGCACAATGATGACATCTGGCCTTTTCTTCCACCTGAGTCCGAAACAGGAACCACTCCGACCATTTCTCAAAGAGAGGACTTACCACCGCGATAGCTAGAGAACGTCCTTTCAAATAAAAAGTTCACCAGTTTAGAAGCAACGTTACCATGCACATATACATAGTGGTCAAACTTATAACAACCTCCTCTTTTAAGTTGGGGTTAAAAAACCATATCACCAGTCTAAAGTTAAGTAGGTATCCGTCTTGTTTCTGAATCGTGATTTTTTTTGTAATTTGAATGGGCGATGCGTTTCGAAGTGACTAAAATAATTCCATCGAAAGAAGATCGAAAACAAAAAAAAAACAAAAAAAATATACTAAAGTCAAGGTATACACCGCTAAATTTTAATCGTATTAATCCCGTGGAGGGTCGATTCGGTACATGAAAAACACTATCGATTTGTAAAGATAAAATTAGCGAGTTCAATGACCTGTAGTTAATAGTCGGCGTTGCGTACAAACTACCTACAGGTCATTGAACCCGCTCAGTTGATGTTTTCTTAAAGAAATTAATTTCGTACATGCGTGAATTAATACGAGTTTTGAAAAAAAGGTACTTTTAATTTTTAATTTTATCTTTACAAATCGATAGTGTTTCATGTACCGGATTGACCCTCCACGGGATTAAAACCATTAAAATTTAACGGTGTATATTCACCAAGCTTGGTACTATAGAGTAAACGCATTCACAAGTTACTCTCGCAGGTTAATAAAATCAACCGTACAAACTTGTTAAGGAAGAAAAACAACTTATAAATATAAAACCCGCCCAGTTTCCTGCCTATCTAAAAATTCTCTTTGACGAAACTTATTATTGCTAAATTCATGGAATATTGATAATGTATACACCTTTTTCGCTAAAAAAAAAGAAAGCGAAACACTTTGATCCCGTATTCCGGCCATTTTGTATTCTAGTGACGGAGGTTGTAATCAAAATTTATACGATCATGGTCCTGATTGAGGTTTGTTTTGACAGAGATCCGGTTGGTACTGTGAGCTTCAAAGAGATCATTACAACAAGTTACACATTGGAACAACATTTTGGCAGAACAGTATAAATGATTTCTTGTTCATGTTTATATCTTTTTGGGGCTAACTGTACCTTTGCAAGACTGTATCGAATTGAACTGATAGACGTGTCTTATGAATTTTGCAAAAGATAAAAATTCGTTACGATTATAATTTTATTGAATTATTATTCTTCTTCTTCTCGAATCGATGGTTTTCTTTTGAATTAAGACAGAGATTATTAACTCGATTTCAAAAATCAAAGAAAATGCTGAAGGAGATCAGATAAACTTATAAATTTTTAAATACGTACGTACGAATTTGAAGAAAAAAATAATAGGGGATTATTTTTTTCTTCAAATTCGTACGTACGGTCAAAAGTGGGTCGAAACTGTTCGTGTAAATAGTGCACGGCATGCGCGCGGCCTGTTGTTGGAACTTGGCCTGCGCACTACCGTGCACTTAGATTCTAGAATTCTCAGCGTCAGGTATAACCTTATGTTTCAATGATACAAAAAATATCAGAACTCAATTAATTTCGAGCTACAGAAAAACATAGAATTGGTGACCACAAAGAAGACAGCAGAACTACTTGGAGGTTTTCCTAAAAAATTGGAAAGAAGAGGCAAATAAATCGTGTTCGTTCGAAAGAATAAAGAATGACCTTTGCTCAGTAGTGGGGTAATACGGGCAAGTAATAAATAAATAAATAAAATACATTTAGTTTAAAAAAATCAATTTCTTATTTTTTTTATTTCGTATAAGCCTACATGGGTAATTATGAAACGTTAGAAGCTGGTAGCTAAGCTAGTGAATTTGACGCTAAGAGCGCTTTCAATTTATGTGTACTGTTATTTACAGTGCGTTAGCAGTCCGACAACGAGCACCTAAATATTGAAAACGTATCTGGCTGCCGTGCGTTTGTATTCTAGTGATGCGCTATTTAACACCTTATTGAACAAGTGGTTCTTGTAACGTTGCTGTCCTGTTGTCAACCCTTCGCCGCACGGTTGCCGCACCTCGCGTTTTGTATGAAAAATACGATCGTCCGTATGCAGTACGACTAACTTAACGCATCCGTGGCATTCCCTGCCGGAATCTGTGTTTCCTGATAGCTACAACTTAGGAGTCTTCAAGTCGAGAGTGAATAGGTTTCTTCTAGGCAAGCGTGCTTCATCGTTGACCACATCATCGTTTACCATCAGGTGAGATAGTGGTCAAACGCAAGCGTATCATTAATTAAAAAAAAAAAAATCCGTACCGCAGCAGGCTGTCAAAAACTCATAAATTAAAAGCGCCCTAAGACTTGTGATAGGCAATTGATCTTAAGCAACTTTCTATATAACTACATATAAACAACGGTTTTTTGCTTGACTAATCACCAGTATTCATTACCGACAAAATCAACGCCACACTAATCAGCAACAAGCCATGGCTCTCTCCCTTGTTTAAGACAACGGAAGGAACGCAACTATGTTTTAGTCAGTTTGACAATCTCTTTCGTTCCATTAAGAGTGAGAAAAATTATTGGATAACCTTAAAAAAAATAGGAACCTATAGGTAATAGTACTTTTTTATTATGGACAGGCTTTGCATTTAACCACTATCCCACCTGGTAATAGATGATGTGGTCGACGATGGAGCACGCTTGCCTAGAAGTAACCTATTCACTCGTGACTTAAAAACCCCCAAAATTGTAGCTATCAGTTATTGTTGTTATTACTTAGAAGTGGAATGAATCACTTGATTATTTTAAAATAAAAAAGAGTTACCAACAATAATAAAAAATCGCCGCATCACTCCATCACACTTTACGCGTCAAACCCTAGAGACTCCCCGATATTCGCCGGTCGATTAAACGGCTGAATTAGTGCGCAGGGACTCCACAGCTGGGACCCTATCATATTTCAATATAGAACCCCCGAGTAATGAGACGTTACGGTGATTACTGCAAGCTTGATGTACATTGCCCCTTGAGTACTGAGCTTCGTGACGGGAATGCTAAAGCAGCGTTCGTGGGATATTATGGTTTATGATTTTCTTGAGTTTATTATGGATGAAATTGTAGAGCTTGCTTTGTATTTTTGTAGATGTTTTTGGAAGTTTAAAAGTAAAGGTTTGTCAACAAAAGTTTTGGGAAACAGAATACATGATGAATTGATACGTAACTAATGATGAAGGATCAAAAACCGGCCAATTGTGAGTCGGACTTGGCCACGAAGGGTTACGTAAAAGCAAAAAAAAAATGCAAAAAAATAACGATTGTTATTTGGAACTTTAATGTTTATTTTATTCTATCTTCAGTGTTTGTTATCATAGCGGCGACAGAAATGCATTATCTGTGAAAATTTCAGCTATCACGGTTCATGAAATACAACCTGGTGGCAGACAGACGCAATAGCGTCCCGTTTTTACCCTTTGGATACGAAACCCTAAAAATAGTGCCAAAAAGACTATACCACAAAATAGATAGGTACAGAAGATAATCTCATGTATGTACTTCACTTTTTATACCTACGCTCGGTGGACGCACACTAATGAGCGTTTCAGCCGGAATTGTTCGAAAAGTGATCCGAGACGCGACCGAGACATCGTGTGAGCGGTGTCTTTGTGTGCGTTGCTCGAGCGCGCTTTGTTAGATTGACTTCTGTAACTGTATATTTTGTGACCATACCTAGTATTTACATGAAAAGCTCACTAAAATAAACTAAAGATCAAAATCGGAACAAGGGTTTCAGCCAGAACTTACTAAATCGATTATCGAATATTTCTTATGGAAGCTATTCAACCCTGAGACAGATAGCATCAACATTAGCAATATTAAACACTGTCTTCCGAACTAATGATTCTAAAACACCATTGAAATACACGCAATCCATCGAGGGACCATAATAAAACATTGAAACCCGTCCTCAAACTCACCGCGCATTGTACTCGCAACAAATCGAAATACCCGCCAATCATTAAGTCCTGCCCCAGGTGTCCCCAAGACGGACATAATGGCTTAATGCACCTATTTATGTTATTGAAAACTCAATATCTTCACGACAGTAACAAATGGTCCATAGCAGCGGTGATCAGTCTTTGCTATTGTTTAATGGAATTTTCCAAGTCAGGTTCTTGGCATACCTACTGAAACGAGGTGGAGTCCTTTAGAGGCATATTTCACTGGGACACCATGGTAGCGCAACCTACAATATAGCAAGACACCAAACTGGACACCATACTGACACTAGAGCAAAGATTTAATATATCCTATGGATAAACTAGATTGACTACGAAGCAATCACACGGGTGTTCTTTATTCTCATTGGCATTAAGTTCATATTGACAAGCAAACGGGGAAAAATGTACTGAGCAAGACAACGACAAAGGGTCGGTGTGTCCCTTTCTTACCTCTATTTTTTTAAATAGGGTAACCATAATTTTACTAAATTAATTTTTATTATTTTTGTCATTGCAGCATGTGATATTAATAGATGGTGTAAATTTTTATATCGACAGCAAAGTATCTCCAAACTGTCTGTGAAACTTGAAGAAATAGTTTAATTTATTGAGAAGTCAAAAATTTGAATTTAATTAACTAATAGCAATAACAACAGTAGCTCAAGAAAAGGATACCTGGAAGAAGTTGAGGACGCCTAGGCAATTAAAAAATAAATAAAACAGCAATAACGACTTTTGGTTTAATTATTAAACTGCTTTAATACATTTTATATATAAGTGTCTCTCTAAGCACTTGTGTTTTATAACTTCTAGTAATTATTAGTGTAATACGAGGTAATTGTGAAATTACCGACACTTTGGTTTAGTTATGAGGTACTTCCGCGTTTTAATTTAAAGCAATTTTAACAAAAAAATCACTTTTGAGATTTTACTGAACACGTGTCCTGGTGAATTATGGCCTTTAGGCTCTTAGATACTGAATCACGAACGTCAAGTAAAACTCTTCTTCTTCCAGCCCTTGTCCCGTTTTATTTGGGGTCGTCGCAACACGTTTTTTTCTTCCATTCTGTCCTGTCACTCGTCACGCTATCACTAACTCCCTTTTCTTTCATATCACTTCTCACACAATTCATCCATCTTTTCTTTGGCCTCCCTCTCCCTCTCCATCCATCCACATGTAAATTCATAACTCTTTTAGCAACATGCTTTTCATCTCTCCTCTTTACATGACCATACCAAGACAAACGATTTCCTTTCAACCTTTCAGTCACTGGCGCCACTTTCAAACTTCCCCTAATATACTCATTTCTCACTTTATCCATTCTCGTCACACCACACATCCATCTTAACATTCTCATCTCCGCTACATGCAATCTTTTTTCATCCGTCTTTTTCACAGCCCAACATTCTGATCCATACAGTATGACAGGCCTTATCACGGACTTGTAGATTTTACCCTTCAACTTGAGGGGCATCCGAACGAACGAACGTCAAGTAAAACAATATCTAGTTAAAAACTGTCGTGTCTACTTTAAAACGACAGATATTTTCAAGTATATAATTCCTCTAAGTCTGAAATGCCATTATTTTGCTCAATTTTAATATCATTCATACTACTAATTATTATAAATATAAAAATAACTCTGCCTGTCTATTACATTCACGATTAAACTACAAAATTGATATCAATATAACGCCACAATAGAATTAAAATTAAAAATCCTACTCGCGTTACTACGTTAGGCTTACTCGCGATTATAATCAAATAAACAACAGCCCAAAATCGGTCTGTTGCCCGGACCAGACCCAATACTTGTCTGGTCAGAGGATCCTCGTTTTTCACTTGAGACTAGTAGGACTTTAGATCTTGTTCTTTGTTCTGCATAGCTAATGCCAAGCACTTTGCTCACAGTAATAGATATCTCACAAATTACTTTAACTATGGCGAAGACTTTACCTAAAAGTTCGAATATTATAATCGACTTTCAAACTTCGTTTAATGTTATTTTATTGTTAGTTCATGGATCAATAGTTTGAATTTGATATTAGCATGGACTGTTATTAAATTTTGACAGGTAAGCGACCTGTAACAAGTGTCTACTTATGTTTGATAGACTAAAGAGACCAGAGGAACATTTACCTCCGATTTCTAATTTAAGCATTTGAAGTTGAGTATTTCTCAAACTCTAGCCTTAAAACCTGTCAAAATTTGGCACATAAGTATGGTTTGAGACGTTCTCAAACCATACTTATTTGCCAAATTTTGACAATACTCAATTCAGAAACCCGCCGTTAGTTATTAATAAGTAAAGCAAGTACTGGCTTTGTGAGGGAACGACACAACTATGTTCCTTCAGTTGCCTTTTGCGTCTGACAATCTGACACATCTTTTGCTTCACCCTAAGCAAAGAGGGGTCATTTGATGATTTTAAACCTAAAAATAATCGTTGTTATATTGAAGGCTCTTTTTTAAAAAAAGCCCTTTCGATAAAATCTACAAGTACAAAAAAATACTAAATACTGTTTGTAAATAAACGCAGGCTTAGAAAAACTCTGCGAAATCTCAAAAATGTAATTAACATCATAAAAGTTTAAATCAAATTCGTTACGTGAAGGACGCAAATGAAGTTTTTATAATTATAAAACTGTATTAAAGTAAATTAAAAATCCATTACCCACCAAAATTTCACAGTAATTTAATTTGACACCCCGAAATGAAACGTTCATCAAACGTTTTAATATGCATCGATTAAAATCGAGAGGCATACACGCCAAACTTCTGATTAAAAACTTCGCCCAATAAGTGGCAAACTGGACACTTTCCAACGTATGCTGATTAAAAACCGCCGAGTTCAAAAACAAAATAGGATGAAAAACCAAGCGAGTTCAATGGGGAAACTTTTGTCTGGCACTAATCTTTGTAATGAGAGCAGAGAGAGAGCACGATCATTTGTTCTTTGTCTGGGTATAATTTATTTATAATATGTATGTACTCACGAGTAGAAATATGTAAGTATGTTTATCAGTTTTCTTGTTGAATCATAACACAAGTTCTACTTAGCTTGGAACTAGACGGTGTTGTGTTATAGTTAAAAAAAAAAACTCCTCTGATTTACGATTTGCACATCTTTTTTTCCTTTTTTAGGTTGAAAAATCATCCAATGACATCCTTCACTCTTGGACGGAGCGGGAAACAGTGTCAGACTTTTACTGACTAAAAACCCACTCCTGCTGTTCCCGGTGCCAAATCTTCCTTTCAGAAACAAACCCTTGGCCCCAGTAGGCTTCGCCCCTACTGGGCCCCTACGGTTTACTGACAACTGCTTGTGGCGCGTGGCACAGTACGCGCCATCGACGTCTTGGGAACCTTACAGTTGCCATCACGAATCTTGAGCGGTTGCGCAGAAGTCAAATATTCGGTCTCCTTAGTGGTGCGAAGTGAAATAACTTCCCACTTTACATATAGGGGGGCTACCCTAATAAAACATTTTTTCCAATTTTTATTTTACCACTTTGCCGGCGTGATTGATATACATATTGGTACCAAAATTTCAGTTTTCTAGTGCTAACGGTCACAGAGACGCGGGGGCGGGGAGTGTCAGTGATTGGCTTGCCGCGCCATCGCGTCATAGACGTCACTCCTAATTCGTTCCCTGCGTTGCTGCATGTATCTAACAACGAAGACGATTGGCTCGCCAATGTATGGAATGCGCCACTCTGACGCCGAGCGCTCAAGATCCGTTTTGGCATTGTAATTGCGTCTACGAGATGGGTTACGGTCCATAACATTTTCTAGAAAGAAGACTTCCAGCAGTGGGAACATTGAAAAACCAATAATGCTTATACGCTAATCTTCAGAATGAGGTTCTCTCATCAATAATATTACTATGCGCAGCAGCTTTGGACTATCTGTTAGCATTTCCGCCAAATTTTAAGTACAAAATATGTGGCAATGACATGACTTGCGGAGAAATCACGGGACAAGGGATACATTTTGTACTGTATGGCTAAAAAATGGCGCCTTGGTGAAAGAGACAGATATATTTGTTTTGCTTTCCTATCAATTTTGATATTGATTTTACAAATAATATTCTATTTTGGTATATTTACCTATTCCTAAACTGGCTGGTTAACAAATATTTTTTTCATATATTTTACCTGTTACAAATTGTTTAGTCTTATATATAACCTAACATAACGAACGACAACCGAATACTTAAAATGCGACCCCATCTTCAACACCACTAAATCACTCACGAAAAAAACCCTTTAAAAACACGAATAAAATCTTGTCAGTTAACTTCGTCGTACCTTAAGCTGAAACAAAAAAAGGGTTGTGTAATATTTCAACTGAGGTTTTTTACCCTATCAAACATCACTTGGGCGCTTACCGCGGTCGATAAGGTCGGGTACCCACTGTATTATCTTGCGTCCTTCGCACGGCTCACTCTAATGCTCTTTATGTTTTTATTCCATTACTTTAGGCCACACCGCGAATGTGCCCGCAGGTTTACGTTCCCTGCGGCTGTCGTTAAGGTAACGTATTGCTATAGGTAATGCCTTTTACCAGCGTTGCTTATTTTAACACGCGAATGTATTTTCTGTAAGTAAAACAATGGCAAGTTGGTACTTACAATACGTTTTTGTTGAGTATGCTCTTCGGGTTTTTATTACTTTCTAATATCGGTTTTGCCAAGGTTCTTATTTTGCAGTATTCGCGAATTACTTACCGGTGTATGTAAGAATTGTTATTTCTTATAATAAAATTTACATCTAGGTCAGGGGCCAGGGAATTTCATTTACATAACATAAACAAAATCAGTAACATTTTATTATCAAAAAACAGATTTTTTCCTAGGTAAGATTCACGAAACTTAAATCTCTTTGTCTATTGAATGATTAGTAAATCTGGTTCTACTTAATTTATAATAAAATCACCTAGTCAGGTCATTAGAATTAATTTGATCATTTTTTTTATTATTGATAGGCTTGCGTTTAAAAAAACTTAAATATTATTGTGAATATCACTTTGAGAAAACTCTCTCTGTTTATTGAATAATTTGTAAATCTGTTTCCATTGATACGGTGGAGCATACGATATAAGAGTTCTCCCCGTTGACTTGCAGACGGTGAGCAATGGGTAGCTCGCCATTCAGCCGTCCGGTAACGTCAAAGGCGCGTAGTGTTCCACGCGCGTCTAAAGGAGATGTAAACAAAACTGGAGAAGCCCAACAATGCCTACCGGGGCTATTGATTGTCTTCTGAAAGGGCAACTTAAAGAACATAGGTGTAGTTTTAATTAGTAAAAGTCTGACACGCCGTCGCGTTCCGCCCTAGAGCGGTCGAAGTCATTACAAGATTTTACACATGAAAAACAGTAAAATAGGGTGAATAGAGACTTAGGGGTGAATTGAGACTAAACTTTAAAGGGTATTTTCTCGATATTTGAATATTTTTTGCAGCATTTAAATATATCAATTTTTTAATGAATAGTTATTCTAAAAAATCGATGTTTTTTTAGAGGCCGATATTATAGTATCATTCACCCCTAAGTCTCTATTCGCCCCGTTTTACGGAACTATTTCCATTAAAATCATAATGACGTTACCTAGTCACAATTAGTGTAAATATTATTCGCTTTAGGAAGGTATTCCTACGAAAATTCAATGAACGGCCAAACGCAATCATTTTTTATCCGATCTAAAAATACAACCGACTGTATCTCAGTGGCTTATCATGGCTCGCAAATTGCAAAAGTCAACAGGGCGCTCGAGTTATTTATTAAACCCACCTGTTACTAACTTACTACTAAGGCGCTGCGCAAACGGAGACACTTTTTGTTCCAGTTACCGACACCAAACACTTTTTGGTCGTCATTAAGTGGAAGCAACTGGACTCAAAACATGTTAATGTATGCGCAGGGAGTGGATGATTTCATACTGGTTTTATAGAAATTAAATATTCATCGGCAACTTGTATCTGACACAAGACACACGTTTGCGCCATGCCTTAAGTGATATATTTACTTGACTCTTTATTGCGGTCGGTTAAGTTTTTTAGAGCTTCTTTTTTGCACTGCACTGTAGTGAAGCTGAAACGTGACGGTACATTTGTGTGTGAAGAAGAACTGACTTGATGTTTGTTGAGCTGAGTTTTATGTCAATATTTGTAAAATTAAACAAATAATTAAAGGGTTTAGTGAAAATGGACATTCATTTAAAAGATAAAGCTTTATCGACTGATTGTTGACTGATACAGATTGTCTTGATCCATTGAGTCCGCATTTCTTTATTTTTTTATAGTATCTATACTTAGAAAAAAAATCAGATAATGTATGCATTTGGTAATTGGGTTTTCTTACAGCAAACCTTAATGCGATAGAAATTTTGCACGTGAGGACAACCATAAGTACATAAAAAAGTTCATTCAGCCGAACAAAGAACCTCCTCCTTTTTGAAGTCGGTTAAAAACCTAACAGAAGTGTATAGTACACAAAAAAAAGATGAATGAGCTACTCGTTTACCTACACATTTACTCGTATGAGTCACGTTAACAGGTCATGTTCCCTAATTCTTCTCTTTACCGCTACTGTTCCTAAAGCTTAAATCTCTGACACTTGCTAGTGTAAAAAATCATCATAGTTAGCTTTAACAACTGACGAAGGCAACCAATAATCATCGATCATCATAAACCAACTCTGTAATCCTTAATGGGCCTGTCCCACTCACAAGCTTCACCACAGTTTTGCCTGTGCAGGCCGGTTTATACACGAAACATCGTGTAAAACCAATTTTATTTAATAAAAACTGCAAGTGAAACTAAAAATCTGTTCATAAATTCCGTAACAAAACCAACTAATTTACTCACTCCAAGCGCCAAAAACTACGAAACATCATCACACCCGAAACGCAGACAAAAATATTTCCTGCAAAATTGAATTAGGGAAAATTTGCAAAACAACAGTCTAATCCAACAGCCAGCCGAATTCTAATTAAACAAATTAGTTACCGAGTGTTGTACGATCTAGCGACAAATTCCAAGTTTTGAAAAGTACGGACTTTACGTACGTGAGTAATTTACTAATGCACCGACGTCGCACTTTCGTACCGCAGAGGGAATGAAATGTGCGGGTTGCGATCGAGAGTAGCGGAGAAGGCGCGATAGCGATTATAGGGAAAGATTTATACCGCCTGACTGATGAGTCACCTCATTTAATTTTATCTAAATGAACCTTATGAACTACAACAAAAATATTATAAGGTACTACCCGGGAATCTTTAAGTCAAAAAAAGATTACCACGGCCCCGATTTACGAGTTGTAGGTCGCAGTTGTAAACCCAGCCAGGTGCATTACTTACTGTAATTTATTTCATCATCACTGCTCTCAAAACGGTAAAGGAAAAAGTCGTAACAAAACCGGCATTTCCTGGAACCAAAAACTTTCGAATTTTGAAATCCACCAAATCGCATGGTAACCCGCGTTGGCCCATAGTCTCTCTTAAAGAAGAGACCTGAGTCCCAACGGTGAGAACATCATAAGGCTGATTATGCTTTGAACCATCTCTTCACCTATTGACGTGTAACTAGATGCAAAATATGTAATTATATCTAACATAGAAACTAAACCAAATGCAGACCAAGAGCAAAGTAAAGTTTTTTTAGTCGTATGGCTTTTTTTGGTGGGAAATCATCAAATGACTTTCCGCTCTGAGTTACGTAAGTGACACTCCTTGTCAAGTAATTTTTACGGACTAAACCCAGCCTGTGTTTCTTCAGTCACTCTTTGCAGTCCTGCTGCGGTAACTTTTTCGGGTATCAGCCTTAGCAGGGCCCGTCAACATTGTTGTCAGATCTTTGAGGCATGTGGAAAAATGCGCTATTGACCCGAGCTTGAATTTTATCGGACAGGGAACGTTGATTGCCGTCCGCAAACCCTTGCATACGGTGGCCAGGAATCGCCGCAAGCATTCAAATTCTAGTTTAGTTTGTTTATTCTGTGATGCCTTCACCATGTCACCACTCTCAAACAAGGAAGTCGAGTAGGTGAGCACGAAAGAAAAAACAAATAAATCAAGTAATGTATGCGCAATGTGTGACTTGGAAGAATTTCTTACCAATACTACTACTATCGGATTCCCGCAAACCTGACCAGGTCATCAATCCACCTTATTTATTTATTTATTAAAACTTCATGCAACACAAAGGTATAAAGGCGGACTTAATGCTTTAGGCATTCTCTACCAGTCAGCCAAGGGTAGTGAAGAGAAAACATGGCAGGTGCACAAAACAAACAAAAAAAAAATTGATTATTAAGAAAAATAAGGGTACAAATGTATATATATAATTAAAATAGTCATACATATATACCTTAAGTACGTTCCTACTACCTACCTTATGGGAGGCCTTACAACGCTGCGTCTTCCGGTACGCGGTAGCATCGACCATCTGTTCTGCGTGCAATTTGCCCTGCCCATTGCCACTTGACGACTTTTGGAAGAGGTCTATGTCCAATAGTGGACGTTTTTCGGTTGATATGATGATGATGACCATACTAATATGACTACATCCAAGTTCACATCGTTCAAAATCATTTCTAAAATGTTTAACGCTACATCCTTTGTTAGACAAACGCTACATTGTAGAAAGAGCGGCCGATTTAGGCGCGTCAACATGGCTACCAACTTATCGTTTTCTACAATTACTGTCACCGAGGCGTTACCGATTAGAGAACGGAATTCGACACAAACTGGTTGTAACTTGGCTAGGGGGGCTGGTCTAATAAAGACGTTTCACTTCTTGCACCACTCGCAAATTCGCTTCAATGTAAACCCGCTACCATCCCATCTCCGCCCTGACCCGAACTCTTCACCACCCAGAGCGGAGCGCGCACCTCTCTCATCATATTTGCAGTTTTCATTACAGATATTAAAAACTATGCAGTCGGGATACGATTCATTAATACGAAAGAATGCAAAATGCGATACAACTGCTTTTTGTTTATGTATTCCAACAATGTAAACATGAGTAGGGTTTTTCGTATCTTTTTGGATCACATTGAGAGTGAAGTTTTACGGCACTAGACATTGAGCGTTGTAAAGTATTTTTCAACACACGAACTCGAAAACTCTCTCTTACCCCTACCGCTTTTAGGCACGCAGTTTACTGTTTCTCGTACTGCTACTATCAATTACAAGTATCGCATCAGGCTAGACGCCCAGCATTCCCCACGAGTGTATTGAAAAACGTCGTTCGATACCCCTGTAAACTTCTCACTGCAGCACTCGGGTCCCTGACGCCTTAGTCACGATAACGAAGTTTCTCATCATCGTCAACCTTTTTAATGTTCCCACTGTTGGGACTTAGGCCTCCTCTCTACGAGAGGGAATGGGCCGTAATTTATCACGTGGGGCAAGTGCGGTATGGTGAATGTCACATGTCTTCGAATTTTTGGTTCTAGGACATGCCGGTTTCCTCACAATGTTTTCTTACACCGTTTTGAGAGCAGTGGTGATGAAATAAATTACACAAAGTAATGCACCTGGCTGGGTTCGAACCCGCAATCTACAACTCGTAAGTCGGGTCCATTACCACTCGGTCACCACTGCTCTTCCTGAAGTTTCTCCATTTGAATCAAAATATACTATTTCAACTCAAAATTTCCTCGTAAATTGGTCTTTTTTAGTTAGTACCTTGTTTCTTGGCTTTTGATTTATTTACCACATTTTTTCGTGTGAACCCATCAAACAACTCCTCCGGCTCTGGGTAGAGCTAGAGGGAGCGTCAGACTGTTACTAAAACCCACCTACATTATTTTGATTTCCAGAAGGACACGGTAAATCTTTTCGATCCTCCCACAGCCCGCGAGCAGGCATTAAACACATTTCTGTTTTCTGTTTATCCATAATTCGTAGGATTTAGTTTTCGTTTCAATGTTTCCAGAAATATACGTGTTTTCACAATGCTTGAATTCTGAGAAATAATAAATATTCGCAAATAACCTTTATTCTCAATGAGCAGTGGTAGCCGAATGGTAACGGCCCGACTTACAATTTATAGGTCTCGGGTTCAAACCCAGCCAGGCGCATTACTTTGAGTAATTTATTTCATCGCCACTGTTCTCAAACGTTAGTCCTAGAACCAAAAATTCTAAGACATGTGACCTCCACCAACCCTCACTTAGCCCGCATGGTGGATTACGGCCCATTCCCAAGCCTGAGTCCCAGCAGTGGGAACACTGAAGGCCGACTATGCTATATAACCCTTATTGACTGAATTTTAAATGGATTGAAAGAAGATATTTCTGTGTCATTTTTGAATATCGATAACCGAATCAGAAATCCTCAAATAACTTTTATTTCATTTTTATATAGGTACATACTATATCCTAACTAATATTATAAATGTGAAAGTGTGGGTATTTGGATGTTTTTTAACGGATTTGGATGAAATTTGGCATGCATTTAGCCTTTAACATGGAAAAGAACATAGGCTACCTTTTATCCCGTTTCCTTAAGTATCTAATGCCACGCGAGCGAAGCCACGGGCTAAAGCTAGTATCATACAAAAGGAAAAACCGACTGACTGACATATTAACACACAGTCAAAACTACTGGGACTAAGAGCGTGTTTCAAACAAAGTTTACTTTTGATTGATTTTATAATAACCACGGGGACCATAAAACGTCCAATCAAATGCAATAACTATGTACAGTCAAGTGCAAAAAGTACAGTTGTACTCTATTAATAGAGTCTAAAACTTTGGAAAAGAAGTTCAATAGTTCAGGAGAATACTAAAGTATTAAAACAACTTGTGTTTGCGATTGCCGACTGCATCTGGCTGTATAAACACGACAAACTCAAAAACTACTAAACAGATTTTCATGCAGTTTTCACCAATAGATAGAACCATTCATGAGATAGGTTAAAGGTTTATAATTGCATATTATAATAGAGAAAAACCGATTTCTAACACCCGTATTAAGATGAGCCGCTACTTTTCCTTTTGACAGGTCATTATACAAAGAGATTTAAAAAAAAAACTGTACTGCATTCTATTTAAAGGAACTCACTCAATTATAAATCAGCCTCTATAAAGAAAACTAAATCGAAGCGCAGCCGACAACATTTTAATTAATGTATTACAAGCTGTCAACATCAAACACTCCTAGGGTTGTCATTTCTAAGTTTAAGCAAAAACATGTGAGTTGAAAGGCTTCTTCATAAGTCCTCCGAATGCAAAAAACGTAGGAAATTTCGAAGTGGGGGATGTGGCTGATGATAAGTTGTAAGTTAATAAACATATGACATTTTAGATCAAATATTAAATGAGGTGTCTGCCAATTGTAAAGTCATAGGCGCGATTATCACACTGCCACGCACCACGCAGCGTAGCGCGTCAATGCGTATGTGCTTGTAAGTTTCTCCGTTTATCCGCTCATATGCCACGCGAATTTGAAAAATCTCGCCTGTGATATAGAAAACTCGCACAGTCCCACACACTGAAAATACAGCCACGTGCGTTCATGCAGTTTACGCGCCTGTAAGCGAAGAAACATGCACACACGCGCTTGGATGCGGGCGAAAGGCAGGGTTTGGCACTCTGAGTCTCGTAGTGTGATGCGTGATTTTGTATGAATTGAGTCAGAGCCTGCGTGAATACAAAACGCAACTACGCGCGTGTGTGCCTAAAAAACCCGCACGATGATGCAGATCTGCACTTCCGCAAGTACGCGCGTAGGTGCGTTGACACGCAACGTGCAGCGTGATGCGTGGCAGTGTGATAATTGCCTTACAGTCGATACGATAACAGTTGTCAAGCCAAAAATCATTAGTCTGTCTCGCCCGCACTACGAAGCTTATTTGTGCAGGTACCAAAATATCGATGAGACGCAAGGCCTTGCACAATAACTTTGCTATTGATCATGATTGCTTTATGGTCTGATGACTCAGATCTTAACGCCTTGTATTGCATATCCACAAGTTTGGTATTCATGAATAAAGTCTTGACACTAAGATTTAGTCATCTATTTAACAGCTGTTACTCAAACATACAATTACAGCTTTTTATGATTGCTTAGTAGTAAAAGTAACCTTCTCACTCTCAACCATCCAGAAATATAGACACCGGCAGGTTATTCGACATTATGAAAAACATAGTTTAAATATAATAAAATATAGTACAATTTTAGATACCAATCGTAATTTAAAAAAAGATTTACACCAGTATTATCACAGGATGTTATCCAAATGCTGGGTTAGATAAGCTGTTGTTCCGTGTAAAATATTGGGATTTAGCTGCATTGGATTATTTTAGAACCCAATTCCAACATAATTGCGAATAAGCAAGGCAGATGACGATGGTGAAAACAAAATTAAATGCAATTTTAGAAACTGTTGACAACCCTAAACGCAACGCGAGGAGTGAATCAATAGCGCACGTTTTCCAGTTTAATTAAAATTTCGACATAATGTTACCTTTGAGCGACCCTACATTGTAACTAGTAATTAAGGCTGCACTGATAAATAACTGCATGTAAGTAGCATAATGCACTGTAGCATAATGATGTGCATGCATTATCTATCTATAAATATATAAATGGAAAAACTCTGATTTACCAACAGCTGTAACTGCTGGTACTACGAATGTGAAAATTTTGCATAAGACTTCCTATCGTGACGTATGTATGTGAGTAGTAGTAAAGAATTTTAAGAAAATCAACCTTTAAAGCAGTAGTATTTTGTTCCCTCTCCTAGAGAAGAGGTCCGAGTCCCAACAGTGGAAACATTATAAGGCCGACTATGCTATGCTATGCTAACCTATAAAGGGGCGAAAAGGGGAATATCGTTTCTATGCAAAATCTCATTTTGCGGAAGAAACGTCCGAGTATCACCATTGTGCGGACCACCCGGAAGATACTGTGTATAATAAAGTAGAAGTGTGCTCCACTTGGGCGTAGCATCGCCGTGTACTCGTGGGGTAATTGGCGGTGATAACCTCTCACCGGCCCTAGTGCAAGCCATGGTCTGGAGGGAGGGTAAATCTCGAATCTTCGAAGCTGCCCAGTGGTCACTGGATACAGAAACTTCAGATACTCTCCCCCAAAATAGTCAGAACAATACAAAAAGTAACAAAGAGAAACATGTCCAGTCCTAATAAAGCATAATCAGGACTCAGGCCTCCTCTCTAGGAGAGGGAATGGACCATAATCCATCACGCGGGCCCAGTGCGGCTTGGAGGATGTCACACGTCTTCAAATTTTTAGTTATAGGACATGCCGGTTTCCTCACGATGTTTTCCTTCACCGTTTTGAGAGCAGTGGTGATGAAATAAATTACACAAAGTAATGCACCTGGCCGGGTTTGATACCGGGGCCTACAACTCGTAAGTCGGGGCTGTTACTACTGGGCTACCACTGCTCTGTAAGAACAATACAAAAATGAACAAACAGAAATAATCACGTCCCTATGCAGACTACATATAATTCATTCACATACCAACTAAGAAGTAGATGGAAAATTTCCTAAAACGTCTCCTTTTTAACCTTTGACCGCCATAATACAAATCACTTTCCGGGTTCCGTACGTTAAAAATAAGGTGGAGCTTTTTGTACATTTAAAAATAGATGTTGGGACCTTTTGTCCTACAGTGAATTTAGGGGTTGTTGATGATTGACCTGAAAGCAAAATAATGAGGTTCTATTATGGGGAATAATAAGACCTCATTATTTTGGTTCACTTAAGTTAACCTAACTTTCTTTTTGCTATTGATAGGTTCGCATTTGACCTTTATCTCACATGATGGTAAGCAATTATATGATCGATGATTTTAGTATTTAAGTTGGGAAATCTTCCAATGACTTCTCCCGCTCTGAGGTGGAGCGGGAGGGCGTGTCAGATTTTTACTGACTAATACTAAATCTGTGTCCTTCAGCGGCCACCACATAACCAAAAAGTTCTAACAATAAATGGCGCCAGAAAATTACATGAATACTATAAAGCCGAAAGTTTTTGAGTGTGTATGTGTGTTTATTACATCTTCATTCTTAAACGCCTAAAAAGACTTTGAAGAAACTTTGTACACAGGTAGAAAATATCCTAGAATAGTACATCAGATAATTTTTATATCGAGAGTACATTCCTTTGGGACAATTTTTTCAACTTGAAAGTTGGTAAAAAAAACTATTGGGAGCAAATAGTCTAATATAAAAGAAGAAACTGACTGACTGACATATATCAACGCATAGCCAAAACTAAGGAGAGATATGGAGCAGATAAGGATCCAGAGCTAAGGAGCGTGAAATTTTGCACAAGGTTCCCTTTTATGGTGTAGGCGAGCATTTAGAAAGGATTTTTCAAAAATTCTTCTCCTAAGGGGATGAAATGGAGGTCCAAAGTTTGTATGAAGAAACCTATTTTTAAGCGGGCGAAGTCACTGGCAGAAGCTAGTCTACTATAATTCGTAAAGGATAACAAGAACAATACATTCTTGCCCTATCTCAGATCATCCAACTTGCTTATTATATACCTTTACCTCCACTAAACATAAACACTATTTACCTAACACATTCTCTATACGTTGGGTGGGAAACCGACCTTAATTGAAAACTGTCCCACTATCCTTACACTGGCTTTAGGTTATGCCTTGATTTTAATAATAGATAACATTGACGTCCATAGTCTTCAGCCGATGGCTTTATACAGGATTAGAGTTGGTTTTGGGTACGGGTTTACGAGAAAATAAATAATTTATGTCATAAAGAGCGAATTCGTGTTCATTTAATATTAATTTTAACTGGCAACTGTGGTAAAAGTCGATGATATTTTTTGTAGTGAATACGTTTTGCAGTAGATCTATGCCATAATATAATATGCTCACGTATTTAGAAATATGTTAGTATGTTTAATAATAATAATAATAAAGCCTTGAATCCTCTGAGCACATTGCTGGAGAATTCAGGCCAAGGCTATCGGTTGAAGTGAGGTGGTCAGGCTATATCTCACCTCCTTTATATGGATGACTTGAAGCTCTTTGCCCCCAACAATCTGCAACTGATGGAGCTACTGAAGGTAACGGAAACCTTCAGTAGTGCCATCAGGATGGAGTTTGGTGTGGACAAATGTGCGGTCATGCATATAAAGCGAGGGGAGATTGTGGAATCCGTGGGTATCCAACTCTCGGATTCCATACATCTGAGATCCCTCTCTCCAACCGAAACCTACAAGTATTTGGGTATGTCGGAAGCGTTAGGCATCAATGCCACTGACATGAAGCAATCGTTGAGGGAGCGCTTCTTTGGCCGCCTGAAGAAGGTACTTAACAGCCTTCTGTCAGGTGGTCGAAGCCGTTCTACCGCACTTCGAAACCTGGCTGGCAAGAAAGGAGCGCATCTCCTATAGACTGACTCAGGTGCTGACCGGGCACGGCTGCTTCGGTGAGTACCTGAACAGAATTGGGCGAGAGGCCACGGCTAATTGCCACCATTGCGGGGGCAACCTGGATTCAGCACAGCACACGCTGGAAGAGTGTCCAGCGTGTGGGCCACAGAGCGACGAGTCCTGGTCGGCAAGATCGGGCGAGATCTGTCTCTGCCAGCAGTAGTGAGGGCTATGTTGGCGGAGCCAGAAAACTGGAGGGAAGTTGCTTCCTTCTGTGAGACCGTGATGGTCCAGAAGGAGGCGGCTGAGCGAGATCGTGAAAGGGCCGATCCCGCTCGGAGAAGAAGGCGTCGGGGAGGCAACCGCCTTGATGCCTAACACGCCGAAACCCCGCTTGCATTGAATGCAAGTGGGACTTTGGAACCATGGGCGCGCAGAGTGGGGACTCTACTCGCTCATCGAGGGATTCCAGGGAAGACGGTAGCACAGTGATCACGTGCTACCGTGCATAAAGAAGGTCAGGGGAGACCGTTATAAAGTCTCCTCAGGGATGTGTCGTAACAGGCGTTGCACTGAGGGGGTTCCGGAATGGTCTTTTGAGAGGTAACGGGGCCCCTTCTATGTGCTGATGGTGATCACCGGGGTGGTTTTAGTGAGGTAAAAATCCCACACTCCCCGGACTTATCCCCAAAGTCCGGGCGCCTTTTGAAGGTTTCCCCTCGAAAACAAAAAAAAAAAAAAAAAAAAGGCATCAATGCCACTGACATGAAGCAATCGTTGAGGGAGCGCTTCTTTGGCCGCCTGAAGAAGGTACTTAACAGCCTTCTGTCAGGTGGAAACAAGGTGCGTGCCTTCAACGGTTGGGTCATGCCGGTATTGATGTACGCTTTCGGTGTACTCAAATGGACTCAAACGGAACTTGACGCCCTGGATAGAAGGGTTCGTACACTGCTGACTGCATATCGAATGCATCACCCTCGGTCGTCGGTAATGAGACTGTATATCCCGCGGAAGTGCGGGGGTCGAGGCTTTTTAAATGCTAAGACCCTGCACAATCGCGAGGTATGCAGTCTCAGGGAATACTTCCTAGCCGCCGACGGGGGTATGCATCGTGATGTAGTAGCAGTGGACAAGGGACTCACCCCGCTCTCCTTGGCTAACGAGAACTGGCGCAAACCTGTAGTGCTTGACACTAACGTACGCAAGGAAGTATGGCAGAGTAAGGAACTTCACGGACGCTTTTTCCGGGCCCTTCATGGGCCCGATGTAGACCAACTAGCGTCCGTAGCCTGGCTACGCGTCGGTGACCTCTTTGGGGAAACCGAAAGTTTTGTCTGTGCAATTATGGACGAAGTTATCATGACGAATAACTACCGGAGATTTATTGTGAAGAACGACATGGTTGACATCTGTCGGGCATGTCACCGACCGGGTGAATCAATCCGCCACATTATCTCTGGTTGTTCTCGTCTAGCTAACGGGGAATTCTTGCATAGACACAATCTTGTAGCCAGGATAATCCATCAGCAACTTGCTCTGAAGTACTCTCTTGTGGAATCGGAGGTGCCATACTACAGGTATGTGCCCGACCCAGTTCTCGATAGTGGCGATATCACGTTGTACTGGGATCGGTCCATCATCACTGACAGGACTATTGTAGCCAATAAGCCTGATATAGTGGTGGTGGACCGAAGGGAGAGGCGTGCAATGATCGTTGACATATCCGTCCCGCATGACGAGAACCTCGTGAAAGCCGAGAAAGATAAACAAATTAAGTATATCGACTTGGCTCGCGAGGTTGTCGACATGTGGAATGTGGACTCAGCGATCATTGTACCGATAGTCGTGTCAGCCAATGGCTTAATAGCCAAGAGCCTCGACCAACACCTTAGGAGGCTCTCGTTAAGCGGCTGGATCAAGGGCTTAATTCAGAAAGCGGTACTCCTGGACACGGCTCGTATAGTTAGGAGGTTCCTTTCTCTGGAGCCCTGACCGCCGGTAGCTTGGACCCTATTCCCGATACCGGTGGGATACTTTTTTTTTATATTTTTAAATGTTTTTTTTTTATTGTTTTTTAAGAAATATTTAAAAATATAATGTAACGTGTAAAAAAATGAATAAAGGAAACAATAATAACGTTTATTTCTCACCACAAGCCAAAAAATACAGACAATCTTTCACTAGAACCATTGATAACAATTTTTGGTTGTGGATCGCTGGTGCCTGTGGTAGGTAGTAACACCTGTAGTACAGGTCACTAGGTCCCCACCAGTTCCAATTTACATTTAGTAGCTTACATATAAGTACAGCAAGTAATAACAAATTATAAATATTTAGTGAGTTTAATAACAGACTAGAGACAGTAGGAGAGAAAAAAAACAATAATAAATGTGTATGTGTAGTATGTAAGTATGTGCAGTTACGTATGTGGTGGTTTTAATGTCAGTATATTTATGTGTGATAGAAAAGGTGTCTTTTTTTTAATTTGTTTATCAGGTTTCTAGTACTCATACTCGTAGCAAGTGCGTTATATTTGTGGGTTTACGGGGAAATAAATAATTTATGTCATAAAGAATTCGTGTTCATTTAATATAAATTTTAACTCTATACTGTGATAAAAGTACTCATAGCATGTAGAGCCTGTATAGAAAGTCAAACGATTAGGGTAATCTAACGATTTGATCAAATACTTGAAATCTGATGTAGTCAACACTGGTTGAACAATCAAGGTTGCAAAGAGATGATCATTGTTTACTAATAGAATCTTATAAAAAGTATTGTATGCAATATACACTTGTGTGCAAAAAAATCGGCCCACCGGTTTATGAATAAATCTGAAAACAATTTTGTAGGAATATCGTAAAAAAAAATTGCGTTTAGGAAAAATCTTCGAAAGTCTATTCGGGAATTGAAATATTTACTATTGATATTGACTATTGAAGATTTAATATTTGTAGTAATTTTTATTGGTACACTCGCGTCTGATCACTAGGAAAGCGATGATGTGGTCGGTGATATTGCAGCACACTGGCCTAAGTTGAACGTATTAGGAAACAAAATAATTATAAGCCAACCATTTTTTCGAATCCCCAATGAAACCAGCCCCTTTATCATAACTCTCAAACTAATGATCCTCATGTTTTATTAAAACCTCATGCAGCAAAGACAGTTTGTCCCGCCGCAAATAAAACCATCTTCTCGACGAATGTTGGCGGAAAGTTTCAATTGAAATGTCACGATAACGAATAACAATAGTCTACGTTGTTGAGCGTCTGGTCCCCCAACCGACGCAGTTTCTGACAACTTTTTGTATCTATGGCAGTGGTGGAATCGAATTATTTTTGTTTTTGATTTAGTGGGAAAAGTGGTGATATATTTATTTTGCTTTTTAGGCCAGTGACCTATAAGGGCGCTTACAATTCAGACGTTTCATGTTTGGAACGTGCCGCACGTTTACCGTGCCGCACCAAGCCGGTTGCAGAATTTCCGGTGAGAACCTGCGACATGCGGAAGTCAAGGACGCCGTGAGGTCTTTCCAGCTACGCCTCAAACAGGGAACTTACGGCTAGTGACCTATAAGGGGCTTTCACTTTATACGTTTTTTGACAGCTGGCTGTGGTGTGGATGCAATGCGGTAGTCGTACTACGTATGGACGATTGTATTTTTCATACAAAGCCGGCACGGCGCGCCAGCGAACGGTTGACAACAGGACGGCAACGTCACAAGCACCTCGTTTTCAATCCAGTGTTGAATAGTGCGGTGTTCTTGTCAGACTGCTAACGTACTGCAACAAGCCGGCTGCAGCACGGTTAACATGTGGCAGCCTTCCGAACATAAAACGTCTAAATTGAAAGCGCCCTAAATGCCGTTTTGTTTGGAGCCGTTCATCAAATCGAAGTAAGTATACTTCTAATATTAAAAACTAAACACAGGTCCAAGCGTGTGTTCGAGTACTGCAGCCACATATGGACTAGTGCTGTACGTGTATAATACCATCTGGCAGCTTTGTGAATCAGTGGAAAGGCGTGCGAACAAGCTGATGAGTGATCCGGAACACTAATCTACAAAGTCAGCACAAGCGTAGAGTATCTAGCCTTTCGGTATTTTACAGAATGCATTTTACATGACTTGACTTGATACCGCCATTATCTACTATCGGGCAACCCGGCGTCGTACGGTGAGTGTCCATACTTACGTTATTAACACCTCTACGGTCTGGACTAAGCGTTTCGCCTCGTCGCTTATACCGCGTATATAGCGGCCTAAAATTTGTCTACAGTACCGTCCGATATAATTTAGGTATCCTCAAGGCTAGAGTGAATAGTCTTTTAATAAACTAGTGCGATTTAACATCAATGATTGCATCACTGGTTACCATCAAATGGGATTGCAGTCAAACCCTAGTTTATAACAACTTAACTTTACTTTTTTTAATTGACCAACGTTTTGAAAATTCAAAAGTGCCTGTTATCGGCTTATTTGAAACAAAGTTTATGATTTCTGATTTCTAACATTTAGAAAAAAATACTTATTTGCTATTTTGCACTTTGGGCTTTATAATATTAGTGTAATGTTAATATTATAGAGACATAAGTTTGTGTGTATGTTCGTATGTAGATGCCTACCTACCCTCCTACTTTATTTTTTTTTCTCTGGGAATATCGCGAACTTTCACACGGATGAAACCGCTAGTAAAAGCTAGTAAACCAAAATATAATTTCCTAATAAAAGTTGAAGAAACCCAAGACAGAAACATCAACAAAAATCAAACCCCAGACTTCAAAGACAGACGACTTCCAACTCCTAAGTGCTATAAGATTGCAAAAGTCTCCTACCAGGCGTCCATCAATAACAGAAACTATCTTTAGCCAAGGCAAGGCAAGGATGCAGGCGGGTCGATATCCAATCAGCTGCTTCCTACGGCCGCTAGAATTACCTGGGCCTGATTAGGTGCTCGCGATCTCTGTAACTACGGCAGACGGTCAATAAACTGAAGATGGCGTCGTCATCTTGCTCTTTAATATTTTCCCTCGATAACTATTAGGTGTTAACTTTGACGGGGTTCCGTCGAGTAGTGTTTTGATGGGGATTTTCTGTAGAGAAAATTGTTTTCTGTTGTGGGATAGTGGAGAGTGTCTACAATTTAGTAATAACTCGTGATTTTATTAGTAAAGAGAAACATTTTAATTAACAATAAAAATAATATAACTTTCACTTTCATGAATACATTAAGTTCAGAAGACTAAGTTAGAACTACATTAGACCGACACACACTCGTAACACGACCAAGTGTAGCTCTACAAGTCTTGTTTCTTGTGTATGAGCTCTAAAGGAAATTGTCAATCATCATTCTCGATAATCATCATTTCGCACCAAATGATGAGTCACTATTTTCATAAAATACAGCAAAATTGTAAGCAGTGTTCACAATGACCATGACCAGTAGAAGTAAACCCTTTGGTAACTTGCTTCGACTTGCTTCGACTTGCATCTTCATGTCCACAATAACCTAAAAATTCCCGAGGACGAAATCGCGAGCAATAACTGGTACCTTACATTTGGTTGTGTACCATGTACTTACTTGATCAAAAACCTACCACTAGAGATACTGCCTACGTATATAAATATACCACTCAAAGACACTTGTGAACAAAATTCCCCTCATTATTATACCATGTCTACCTCACTTGTGTATTAAGTAGTTAGAACACACACATTCATTGGTGTTTCCTTGTGATTGAAATTAGAGGGGGACGCGTTTGCTGTTCAATCAATGAAGGGTGCGTTGGACAAGTTTCTTAAGATTTCTGCTGGTGCCACAATCAAATGGTTGCGTTCGAATGAAAGTAGGTAAACTTATCTTGAGCTATTACGAGACAGTGCACGATAGCTTGGCTAAATCACACTCATTATAAAGGCGACAATTTGTAGGTTTGTCACTCTTTCATATTCAAACGGCTAAACGGATTTGAATAAAATTTGGCACACCGGTTGACTAAGATGTGGAGTAGCACAATACCCCGTTAAATTTTGATCGTTTTAATCCCGTGGAGGGTCGATCCGGTACATGAAACACTATCGATTTGTAAAGATAAAATTAATAAATAAAGTACCTTTTTTTCAAAACTCGTATTAATTTACGCATGTACGAAATTAATTTCTTTAAGAAAACGTTAGCTGAGCGAGTTCAATGACACGTAGGTTGTAGTCGGCGTTGCGTACAAACTACCTACAAGTTTACCTAAAAATTTAGCGGTGTATATTTTATTCCAGAACTTTTATTCATTGGGAGAATTTTTTACTTTTACGCAGGCGAAGCAGCAAGCGGAAGCATGATAATTTTATAATTATAATCTTCTAGCAACAAATGTTGTTCAAAAAATTTAATTCTACCTTTCAAGTACCGTTAATTAAAGACAATAGTAAGACAATGACAGCGCGAACGCCGCCGGCGTTTGCTTGGTGTCTATAGAAATAATGCTGTGCATGTTATACTAGTTGACTTTTGTCAAGTACATTTTTGATTATTATTTAAATATCGACGATAATATTAGTAGATAAAAATAAAGAAACTTATGTATGTTAAACTTGATGAAATCATTTTTTTTATCAATAACATTAGTCGTAGCCAGGAACGTAAAACTTTAAAGTAAATAATCCTGGACACGTGTCATCGTTAAGGAGCTTAGCTTGTAATATTGGTACAAGATCAAATGGCTATTTATAAAAAAAACACTGCTGAAGCGTACTTTCTGATTAATAGGCCAGCGCACAATGATCTTACGCATGAAGTTACTTACATTGGAGCGAAGTATTAATATCTGGCGTAATACATAAGCAGTCGCGAATCAAAAACGAATTTGGATTCCTTTTTTAGATGCATTAAATTAAGTCGTCACTTTTTTCTACCTAAATAAGAGCGTTGAATGTTAAGTCCCCCTTTGTGCCTTTGGTTGCATGAAGATTAAAATTAAGTAAATAAACAAGATTTTAATGAAAATATTTTTTTCATAGCAAGCTTTTATAGCTCGGTATACCTACTTAATTAATGCTTGTCAAGACGAATCACACGAGCCCAAACTCGATGGGATTGTTTCATTTAACTACCAAGTTCCTATAGCCACCTTCCAGTTGCATCATCAGATCAGCCCCATGTCATAATGATTTTGCATTGTCATCTAATTTACAAATGCATGCAAAATTTCAGCTCAATCGGTAATCGGGAAGTGGGTCAAATTTAATTTGCAAGATTTGATGACAGACAAACAACGGGACAGGTGAGACTAAATAAAACCTTGTAATAAAAAATGTTGGAACAACCACCGGTTTTTCACAATCGCTTCAAAAGTGAATGTGCTTGTAAAAATATTAAAGATTAATTAAATTCATTGCAATCAACTCAACAAGATTAATTAATTATTATCTACACTAATATCATAAAGAGGTAAAGTATGTTTTTTTTTTGTTCGTAAGGAGGTAATCTCTGGAAGTACTGGTTGGATTGCTGAAAATTTTCACCGGTAGAAAGCTGCTTTATTCCTGAGTGACATAAATTATATTTTACGCACGTGAAGGCGCTACAGACGCAGTCCCAACGAGGTTACTTTTTTTTTATAAAGCGGGCAAAGCCGCAAGCAGCCACTAGTTTAGTTTTCTATTCTCGTGATCTTTATTGTTTTGACTAGTCGCTTATAACTTGCACAACATAACCAGCATAATATTCTAAGGCCAGTACAGATGCGTCACACTGGGCGCACGTTAACACATGGGCGCGCTCGTCAGTACCTACCCTACCGTCAGGGCCTTCAACCATGATGTGACAGCCTATATTATCGGACACTGCTAGATATAAGTTCGTTCTAAAAAAAGTATTGTTGATATGGTAGACATAGAGATCATAGGAAAATGCGAAGGGGTGATACTATAGTCTGTCTAAAAAGTTTAAATTACCCAAGTAAAACGACTTGGGTAATTATTAGGGTAAAATGAAATCTGATGTAGTGAACACTGGTTCAATAATCAAGGTTGATTAAGAAATCTTGATCATTGTTTACTAGTAGAAGAACCTAATAAAAAGTATCGAAAATAAGTATTTTTTAAATGAGTTAATATGAGTAGGGGGCTTTTTAACAATAAAAAATGCAAAAGATTTTAGTTTAGAATATACCTATTTCAGTCTCTTTAACAATATTTTTATTACAAAAGTAGGACATATTTGGAAAGATAGATTTCATTGGTTACTAGTAGAAGAACCTAATAAAAAGTATCGAAAATAATTATTTTTTTAAATGAGTTAATATAAGTAGGGGGCTTTTTGATAATAAAAAATGCAAAAGATTTTAGTTTAGAACATACCTATTTCAGTCTCTTTAACAATATTCTTATTACAAAAATAGGACATATTTGCAAAGATATAACAGTATCATAAGTATAAAGTAACAACATAAATCTGGAATCGTAGAGAAATCCGATTCCAAATATTCCACTCCGCTTATTGATTCATCATCACTAGCCATTACGATCAACATCTGTTTTGTAGAACTATCATCATCTCATGAAACACGTGAATGACAACTAAAATTCGCGTTGCCAACAACAGATTTTTTTTTTCTACAAAAATTTCCAAATAGTTTGACTTGTATACAGTGGCTTTTTTCGTTTTCCTCTTTAGAATTTTTCCCTGGAAAGATTACAGGGAGGATTTGTAGTTTTTAGAGGTACGCGGAATATGGTTTTAAATTTTCCAAATATTAATAAAAAAGAGTGGATTCGCCTTCCAGAATGGGTGTTATGTCTAGTCCGGGCAAGATAGTTGATTTTAGACAGTAATGTAAATGTTCTAGTCGCATTGAGAACATGTTGCTCGCAGAACAGGTGGTGAATGGGACCGAAAGGATCTGGAGTGACACGTACCGAAAGACGCAGTGTTGGTTTGCTTCCACCAAAGTGGACCGATGGCTTCGTGAGGGTAGTGGAATCACGATGAATGAGAGATACACAGAACCGCTTATTGTGGTGACACTTAAGGCGCGTCGCTTTCTTATCCCATATAAATAAAAAAAAAACGCGCGGATTCTGCGCTACACCCGCGCCGCAGTTGCGCTGCAAGCTACTTTGTTATTCACATGAAATATAAAAGCAACGCGGCTGCAGTACTGCTGCCGCGCGCGGTACTTTGCGACTAATTTGAAGCCGCCTTTAGTGGGGGTGTGTCTTTAGCCCTATGTCCTGGGTTCATTGACTTATATTCTAGTGATAACCAAGCCCTTTCATGGAAACTATTTGTCAAAATACTGAAAAGTAAAAAAAAGATCGCTGCAGCGCCTTATGTCGTTTAACAGAACTATTAAAACATGCAGCGCTAAGATAGCTTTTAGAGGATACTACTTTCGCGACTATAATGACTTAAATGCCATAGATTTTGTGGCACTTACGCGTTTCGTTCAACATAGTGTAATGTTCAAGGTGTACAGTCGACATTACACCTGAGTCGACTAAAATTAGCTATCGTACTAAGCACTAGATTAGGCGTGCCCTAATCTAGTGTGTAGTACATATTATGTCGATGCCTGGGTTCCTTTATTTGTCCTTTGTAGTCTAAAGCTACGGTAACTTTTTCTAACAGAACCGCAGTTCTGGTAGGTCCCGTCTAGTACAACAATAAAACAATAACAATGCACCGTTGACTAGGACTTCGACCTTATCAGATGGTCGTACGATGAGCTACACATTTGCTCGCCCTCCGCAGGCTCGATGTAAGGGATCACCTATAATGTACTTTGCTTGATTGATCAATCACAAAGGTGACCTTCCACACCCTCTGGTATCCTACACTTTTCCTTGCATAACAATGCGTTTCATACCATGGGATCTGGAGGCAACAGTCCTTGCACACATGCACGACTTGCGCGTGGAGATGCAACGCCGGGGTGAAAGTCCGCTGCCACGACAGGTCGCAGCATGACGAACTGAGCTTCGGAGGGATCTCATGGTGAAATGGCGTTAGCGACTATCGCAACCCAGTGCTGGACACGCCATAATTTTGGCTGTAAGTCCCCTCTTAGAGGCGTGGCTGGAAAGACCTCACGACATCTTCACCTTCCGCATGACGCAGGTTCTCACCGGACGTGGCAAGTTCGGGAGGTTCCTACGCCGGATTCGCGCAGAAGTGATGCCCGGGTGTCGCCACTGTGCCTAACGCCCGGAGGACACGGTGGAGCACACAGTAGAGGTGTGCCCCACTTGGGTAGAGCATCGCGGTGCCCTCGTGAGGGCGATCGGTGGCGGCGATCTCTCGCGCCGGGACTTGGTACAGGCCAAGGTCCGGAGCGAGGAGGAATGGCAGGCGGTTGCCGACTTCAGCGAAGCAGTAATGCTAGCAAAAGAGGAAGCCGACCGCATCAGGCAACGGCGGCGCTCACAGCGCCCCAGCCGCCGTGAGCGCCGACACCGGGATTCCGATCCCGATTTCCGGCCACCGTACGCGCGGGCTTGCGGACGGCGAGCAATGGGTTGCTCGCTGTCCGACCGTCCGGTAACTGTCCGGACCGAGCCCAAGCCGTCGACGGTATGCACTGTTCCCGCGCCTCAAGGAGCTATCAGCAACAGCAGGGGCCCAGCTGGGTCGAAGCCTCCTGGGCCAGGGTTAATTCGAAATATAGCTCAGCCCCGGTACGAAAGGCAACGAAGGATCCGGGGGGGGGGGGGTTTAGTCAGCAAAAGTCTGACACCATCTCCCGCTCCGCTCAAGAGCGGGGGATGTCATTAGATGATATTCCCACCGCGAAAAAAAAACAATACGCTTCATAGAACATCTTGAATGTTGATAATATTTATTAGACAACATATATCTCAATATATACAAGGTGTCGTTTTGAAGCTGCAAAATATTTCAGGAGGTAATTATGTTAGTGATTCTCGACCCGAATCAATAATAAAATAAGTAGGTAATTTTTTTTTTTTTTTATAACCGCGCTTTTTTTCACACACACAAACACGGAACAATAAAGGTCGTTTTCACACACACTAACTCGCAACGATAGTTTCATAAATAATGTATCATCCAATCATCATCCCGCACGCCACACCCTAGCCACGCCCCCGCGGCCATCGATCAATCGATTTAGTTTAGAGTAATTAAAAAATTAAATAACAAGTATTACTGATTATTGACCAGGTATCGTTTTTTTATGTTTATTTATGAGTTTTATTACAACCTCCTGAAATATTGTGCAGTTTTAAAACTGCACCTTGTATTTAAAAACGTTTTGAGCAAAATAAATAGGTAACTTTTTTTAGTCAAATCACATTTCCAAAGATGCTTACCCTTTATATTTTTCAAGTATTTTCAGTTTAATAAAATACCTTCAAAACATCAACGTGAAAAATCACAAGTTTCAACATTAACGGTTAAAATCTTCACTCAGTGTCTGTCTACTTTATGTTTAGCGAAGGCTACGAACGTGCTACGGCGTAGCCCTAATGGCGGCCGTCAGCTACGCGGCTACGAGTTGCTACGAATTGCTACGAACACTACTTAAAGTTTTATGATGTCTTGAAATAGTTTCAGTATTTCATAAGTAGTATGTCACACATAATGTGAGGCTGTGTTAATGTTTTGATAAGAATGTTAGGAATTTGAGTGTCATTATGACAGAATTATTTTAATTTTGGCATTTTAACTTTAATTTGTAATTTTTGTCTTTTTTTTTTCATTATTTGCCTTGTTGTTGCTATTAATTTTGTACGCCATAAATGGAAAAACATGTAGCCTACGTATGTTTTTACAAGACCTGTAAACTGTACTCATGTTTTACAAAATAAACATTATATCATTATCATTTCATTTTCATTTTATCATTATCATAATTATATTTTTAAAATCTTCGCAATTACAAATATCATGCTAGTATCCTCCAAAGATTTGAATACCCTTATCACATGGAGTCATGTGTTGACTTTTGAAAGGGAAACCCGTGGTTTTAGAAGGCAAATGGCCATTGAAGGAACATAAGTGTGGTTTTAATCGGTGAAAGTCTGACACAACCTCCCGTTTCGCCCTAAAGCGGATAAAATCATGAGGTGATTACCCAAAAAAAAACACATTAATATATCTTTTCGACTTGAAACATTCTCTATTGTCATCAACTGGGCATAAATCAAATGAAGTGATTGAAGAAATCCCATGAAGTGATTGAAGAAATCCCAATAAGACTTCCACATTCATTTCAATAATGGTATTTTATTTAGGTCCAATATAATGTTCTATTTCTTGCATAACGCAGACTTTGTTTACTCTTCGTTTGAACTTGCTACTCTTTAATTCCCATAGGTGACAGAAGAGCTAACGAGTTTAATTTATTTTTATATTTTTATTCGACTACAGGCCTGTCGGTCTAGTGGTTAGTGGCACTGACTGTTATGCCGGAGGCCGTGTGTTTGATTCCCACTTACGACAAATGTTTTGGTGATAAGCATGATCGTTTGTACTGTGTCTGGGTGTAATTTATCTATAATATGTATGTATGTATTTAGAAATATATACATAAGTATGCTTATCAGTTCTCTGGTACTCATAATAGAAGCTTTGCTTAGCTCGGGGCTAGACAACGTTATAACTATAAATATTATATTATTTACAAGCACTTTTACAACGTTACAGAGGATGTCTAAGGCGTTACATAACTAAAAATACTTTTAGTAAAACAATAATAACCCAATAACACAAATCCATGCACATGTGAATATAGTATTTGATCTCTCTCTCTCTCTGGCGAAATTGATACGAAAATATTTCTCGGGCTGATCCGATGTAAACAAGTAAAGGGTTAATATACATACACTCAACGGTACGAACTTTATGTCCAATTACTCAAAATTCCATACCAAACTCAATATCCATTGGCGCTACAAATATCAGTATATGCACTTTCCAGATCCCGAAATACTCGGAACCTTTCAAAGCTCACGAACAGTTCCACGAATAACCAACAAAATTGTTTATAGGAGCGACTGAATAGACTAATTAAACAGTATGAATTTACGTTTCAAGAACCGAACCATCTAGTTAAACCAATGTAAACAAGATTGGAGTATATGCTACACTAGCTTTTTAGGCGTAGGTTTCTCTATATAAACTGCTTGACTGTGATCCCACTTGGTGGCGCTCATTCTCACGCCCCAATTGCCGAGACCCTGACTCCGGCTTGTCCACCACAGGCGTGGGCTTGCGGGCGACAAGCAAAGGGTAGCTCGCCGTCTAGCCATCCGGTAACTGCCTGGACCGAGCTCGAGTCGTCGACGGCGCGCAATGTTTTCACGCGCCTTTCAAAGAGATGTCAGCAAAACTGTAGGGGTGCCGAAGCTTACTACTTACCATGGGTCGACTTTTAAAAAAAAAAACCGTGGTCCTAAAGCGCAAAGGGCAATTCAAGGAAAATAGGTTTCGTTTTAGTCAGAAAAATCTGACACGCCCTCCTGCTTCGCCCTAGATCGGGAGAAGCCATTAGCTAATATAAAACCTCGAAAAAAAAAAATTGACCCATGCAGCTGCTTTAGTAAACCCCAAAATACCATGAACCAACAACCCCCTCATAGCTCAAGGTTACAGCAACGATTGAATAAATAAACACTTTGCGTTCAACGTCCGAGAATCGAACCGGCGTCGTCAAAGGTTGGAGTACATAATACATTTGTTACACACGAATCATATTCCCGACAATATCATTTCGTGAGTCGACGTAGCATGAAATACGCCCTGAGTGACTCGGCACAAGACGCCGACACTAAAAACGATAGGTTTGGGCTCCAGTAATAGGCATGCTATATTTGCCAGCGGTTTTTTTTTTTACAGTTTTCGTATTTATTCTATTTAAGATAGAAAAGTCATCAAAAACGGGACAAGTATTTTTTTTTATCTGTTACAAACTAGTACCCACTTGACTGCGATCCCGCCTGATGGTAAGCAGTGATTTTTGATTTAGCTCCAGGGCTTTAGAACCAGGGTTTAGTGCAAGAGGTTGTCTTCACGAAGACACGATGGTGCTCCGCCCATACGGGGAGAGCAACATGCCGAATATGTACTTCAGTTGACAAAAAATTATTGAATAAAAAATATACTTCACAAAAACGATAAACTAATTTTTTTATCTCTCGAACATAGGTTGGTCTTGGATTTATGTGTAGGATAATGTACACTTTTTTACGCGCGTGAAAGCTAGATCTCATAGAAAATATCTTACGCACACACAAACCATTTACACATGAATCTAAACACATTCAAGACCAACCCGCCTTCGTGACATGGAATGTCTAAATTAGATTTCTTCTTCAAATGAAGATACATATATGCTGAAACTTTTACTTGCTAAATGTCAAGAGACTTCTTTAAATATTTCAGGTGTCAAAAAAGAAACAATGGTATTTTTTTTTTCTTAAAGTATTTCCATCATAAAATCACTTGACTCCAAATTTGTATCTTTATCGACACAGACTTTGCTTGACCTAAAGGCCCTGATCGACGAGCGAGTAAAACCATGGTCTCATGGCTATCGGTAAAGTTCGCCGGTATATCATTGCAATGCCGTGGTTTTGTGAGCTGACGAGTCTGGCTCGCGGCTGGATCATATTTGCTTCATTTTATACTCGGCTCGTCGTTCAAAACCGCGTGTCGACTGTTACTTAAGTAGAATACGGTTGTTGCAGGTTGAGCTTATTTGTTGCATGCGGTAGGTAAGAATCCTGCACCTGGAACTTCTTACACACTCTCCCTTAGTCACAATTCTAGATATCCAACACTCACACACATGTTAAATAAAAGGGTTGTTCTCATTTTTAACCTTTTGGCTATTGACCTTTCTTGACTTTTATACCTTTTGAACGTAAGAATCCTGGTACACGTAACGCTAGGTATACGTAGCAATCTTTCCTTGGGCATCATTCAAAAACTAACAATGACTGAATATTTTTATTTTATTACTCATTTAGCATGGGACAAATATTTGCATGAACTGTGCCTATCTGTATGAATGTCTTGTGTATTTAAACGTTTGTGAATGCACTCACGATACGAGAGAAAAATGGGACTAAGTTTTTTAAAAACGAAGTAACAGACATAGCCCACTATATTCCAGCTGTCTCTACCCCACAAGCCTCACCAACTCGTCCTTTCGGAAACGAACCTTTCCCGTTGTAATATTTCATCCCCCCGCACCCCTCAAATCATGAAACTTCTTTTACAGTGATTTGATGATATTGCACTTTGACGAACGCCCGGCGCGAGTATACACAGAAAAAAAAAAGAAAAAACAAGATGGATGGCACGTGCGAATGAATGGAAGCAGATTGGAGGGTCCTTGAGACCTTACAAAGCATATGTTGAAGAGTTTTTGATATTTTTTACAAGCTTTTACGTTGATTAAAATGTTTATTCTTGACAGTATCATTGTTGCTTTTCTCCGTTTGATATTCTCGTCGTACTGCATTCCTTGGAGTCGCTCGTCTGTGATTGATGTTAACATCTCAATCATGAATATTATTTTATATTTTCAGTTTCGAAGACGCAAGATTGAGTGAACAAAATGGAATGTAATTTGAATATAAAGTATTCAAAATAAAATTGTTATTGTAATAACTTGTATTTTATGAGGTATAATTAATTTTTATTGTAGCCGTTTTATAATTAGAAAAAAAACAATGAAAATGGTTTTATTTTTTGCAATAATGCAGAAAAAGATATTGTTTAAAACAAAATCTAGTCCTGATTAATATCGACATCTCAACCATGACTATTACTTTTTTGTGTGGAATAAATTGGAACTTAATTTGCATAATCATGGTAATGTTTACACTATTATTTTAAAGGTGAAAGTTCTCATAGATACATGTAGTGTGCGTATATTTTTTTATCCAAGAAACGGGCTAAGCCGCTGGGAAAAGTTCTACAAAATAATTATATTATTTTAACAGTTATATGAACGGAATTTATAATTGATGTATTTAGTAAGAAGAAAAAAGAAACGCTTGTGTTAATGACATTAGTTAGACGATTTATAAATTTTCAAACGAAGAGACCTGACAGCTAAGTGGCGATTTCATGAGCAATTATGTAGAGAAGTTATTGTATTATAGACAAGTCCTATATAAAACAATTTCATGTGATTATAAGGAGAAGACTGTTTTAAAGAGATTACCTATGAAATGCTAAATATTAAGCGCACCTCTAACATACAAACGTGCAAAGCTCTAGCAAATAACAGGAAAGGGTGCGCGATTATTTAAAGTGCTTCGGTTGAATCGTTCCTAAATCGCGTGGCTAAGGAGCCGTTCTGAAAACTGCAACTGTAAAATTTTCATAGACATATTATATATCTTCTTATTGTAAATAGCACACTTACCTGTCAGTTCCACCGGTCATTGCCTTGTAGTCTTGTATATCCATTTCACCCATGTACTGAGAGAAATCTGTAAAGAGAAAGAGATATTTTTTATTACTAAATTAATTTCTTGTTAGTTATAATTAATATTTTAATTATTTCTTTTTCAAATACTAGATATTAATGTACTTATTTAAAATTAAATCAATTTAACTTAATACAAAATAATCACTAGGTATATTTATAAAAACTTAAAATAATAATATGTACAAACGAGTAAAAAAGGCTGAAAAAACGGGGAAAACTCAGAGGGCATCAAAAAATTCGTCCACATCGATGTCAATGGGAAAAGTGCCCAGAACGCTGGCAGCATTGCCACGTTTGTTACTTAGTTACACACTTTGTCAAAATAAAATCTATTCATGTTTCACTAAGTATAAAAAAGTGGATATAATAGAAACAAAAAAAAAACCGGGCGCGCGAGGGAGGCCTTTGCCCAGGAGTGGTACAGAAAAGGCTAACAAAAAAAAAATTACTATTGGCTAACCTGCATTAGCTAAAATGCTAACAGTTTCATTGTATTTTGTTTTATCGTCGATGTTATTCATTCATTTCGGATTGACGATTTTCGTGATTCGATTGATATCCAGAAAGTTCAGAGCTGTTCTTCGGTTTGCTGACCTATCCCGTCACTAACTTACAACTGTTTTTTTTTTTTTTTATAGGCTCCGCTTGACCCCTATTTCACCTGATGAAAAGCAACGATGTGGTCGATGATGGAGTACGCTTAGCTAGAAGTAACCTATTCATTCTCGACTTAAAAATCTCCAGGTTGCAATGCAAGTTGCAAGGTTGCAGTGCAATCAGGAAACACAGACTCCGGCAGGAAATTCCAATCCTTAGCTGTACGCACAATAAATGCGTTCCCAAAACGTTTTGTGCGTATAGATCGCATGTCCACCATGTACCGATTTCCTGACTTAACCGTCACATATTTGTAACACAAAAACAAAACAAACGCATCACCATATAAATCAAAGCAAAAATCTACGAGACGAACGCCGAATTATTACCAACGCAAACGGTTTTCGACATCAATTGGCGGCCCTGGGCGAAATTCGTCGCGATTTTGTATTCGGACCACGTGGGCTCTCCCTTCGGCGCGTCGGCGGGGCGGGAGGGGGCGACAAATCACGCGCACACTGTGGCCAGGCCACTAAATGAATATTGACATCCCACTAGCTAACGGGTTGAATTGATAATCGGGTGGTGATAGAGTATTTTGTTGGTGTTAAGTTAATTTGGGAGCTATATTTTATGACCGTAGCTGCATAGGATTTTAGTACAGTAGACTTTATTATGAAACTAATTTGTTTTCCGCGACAGACTCGTAAAACAGCACATTGCGATTTGGTCATAATTTCAAGAAGTTTTTTTCTTTTTCTAAAATTTAAGTAGCTTAAATTACTCCTTATAACATCAGCTTATCTATTGCGATAGAAATTTCATAGCAATCGGTTTAGTAGTTAATCCGTACAAGCGTTACAAAAGTTTCCTTTACATCTTAATACATAATCTAGCCTTTTTCCGCGGCTTAACCCGCTTACGTAAAATATAGCCTGTTACTCAGGAATAAAGCAGCTTTCTATGGGTGGGTAAAAATTGTAGCAATCGGACCAGTCCTTTCGAAGATTACCTACTAGTGTAGATATATACGCCACGACATATATAATATATAATTCTTCTTTACGTGAAACGTGGAACACATTCATTGTGCGTATAGCTAAGGAGTGGAATTCCCTGCCGGAGTGTTTCCTGATGGTTACAACCTGGGGACCTGAATAGGTTACTTCAAGGTAAGCGCGCTCCACCGTTGATCGCATCAGCTTTTCATCAAATGAGATAGGTAGGGGTTAAGCGCTAATCCATTATCAATAAAAAAATATACTCCTCCTAAACAGCTTGACCGATTGGGATGACGTGTGCATATTTGAGTGGTTCCCTGGATAGTTTCAAAATGCAACTGAACTTGGTAGGTGCACTGCAATCGGGTTTTCAATTTTTTGCCAAACAAAAAGCCTATTTTCGGGTACGACAAAGTCTGTCGGGACCGCTAGTTTATATGTAATATAAATTTGGATCAACTACATTCTTGTAAGATGAGTTGGTCACGTGGGGAAAATTGATCATATTAGTTATCTGTAGGCAATAAGCGAGAATATCTTGAATGTAGATATTATTATTCTCGATTTTGGTTAGTACTTATAGATAAGGAGAGCAGCAGTGGTGGCCACCACTCATCTACTGGACCCAGTAGTAATGGCTCCGACTTATGAAGTAGGTCATGGGTTTCAATCCCAGTCAGATGCGTGATTTTATGTAATTTATTTCATCATCACTGCTCTCAAAACGGTAAAAGAAAACCTCTTGAGGAAACTGACCAACATGTCCTAGAACCAAAAATTCGATGACATATGACATTCACCATTCCGCATTGGGTTCTCGTGGTGGATTTGGGCTCATTCCCTCTTTTGGAGAAGAAGCCCGAGTTCCAGCAGTGGGAACATTATAAGACTGATTGCGATTATGTTTGTAGATACTATAGTACAGGTTATGCAACTTCAATAAAAACGAAGAGAGAGCTTTACCCGCTGAAATCTAATAAAAAGAAATGTAATCTACGTAACAAAATTAATGATGACGAATGAACATGAATATTTACGTATTTTTTAGAATAACACCTCAAAAACAACTGATAACTTTTACCGAAGGAAAAACTTTTCTTAACATTTAAGTATGACAAATATCGGTAAAAAAAATCTGCTACCCTCACCTACCCAATTTAAAGCGTGCAACAATCGCACCACTCCGCAAAAATTGAAACAGATTGCGCAATCCATCTCATACATTTTTCATAATTTCCAAGTAAATAATTTTGTCCATTCCTCAGAGATAATGGAGGGGGTGGAGTGGGAGAAGAAAAGAGGGGGGGTTAATGAATGGCACAGATTTTGCATAATTAAAAAGGGGTGCTCCAGATGATTGCTTATTTCTATGAGTAATGGTGCCGCTGACAAGCGACGGTTTTGACTCCGTATCGTAATATTGCGACGTCTTTAAGAATTTCGTGGCAGGCGTGAAACACTTTTGATAAATGTTTAATGGACGAAGAAAAGTGGGGAGGCCGTCATCGTAAAGCAAAACTCACAATGGAGCGGAGTCGAATCGTCGCGACGCGTCATGTTTTTCGCCAATAGCGTATTTATTTCCATTTTTTTTTTTTCCTTTTTTTTATGCCTGCTGCGGTCTTCCCGTCCGATTATAATTTGGGTGTCTTCAAGGCTAGAGTGAATAGGCTCTTAATAAACTAGTGCGCCTCACCATCAAAGATTGCATCGCTACTTACCATCAGGTGGGATCGCAGTCAAGCACTAGTTTATCTCAATTAAAAAAAAAAAAACCCAAACGAACGCTCTCTCATTGTCCTTCTATTGTGTCTCTAATAGACTAGTTGCCGTTAAAAATATAATTAGTCCGTCTTTTACATTATTCAAAAATAAGGGACACGTATTTTTTTATTTGTAAATTAAACCAAAAATTACAAAGATATAGCCCATTAAAGTTACGTGTAACGTCACGCTGTGCTGCATTTTTTCGCACGGGGTGACGTCACACGTAACTTTAATGGGCTATTATTTCTTTGTTATTTTTTGTTTAATCGAAAAAAGAAAAAATAAGTATCCAATATTTTTTTATAATCTAAAATACGGACTAAATAAAATGAATTTATTTCGACCCTGGAAACTACCCTATTACGGTATTCAGGAGGTGAAAGTAAAAAATTGATAATAATATAATTATTATTGCTAACCCGTACTTTCTTACTGCTGGGAAAAGGCCTCCCGCCATCCTTCTTAACTATCACGGTTCCAAGCTTTCTCTTACCAATTCATAAGGAAGATCGGAAGATCAATTCATAAGGATATCCATGTCGTCCCACCATCTCCTTCGTGGCCTACCGTGGCCCCATGTTGCTGTGTTCGGGTGTCCCTTGAACCATCTGGCCGAAATTAAATGGACACAACTCTCGTACCCGCCTAGGCAGCAGTACGCGCATCTATGCATTTAATTGCGGCTAGTTGCGTACGGATAGTGCGCGGCTGACTTTTAAATCCATTTTCTATGCGAAATATTGATTGATTTACGTTTATGCTATGTTTACTTTGAAGAACCACCAATTTTTATGTGTAAAATGTTTTTCCAAGATCCAAGCTGTTTCGAAGGAGTAGGGAAAAGTTGCGAAATTGCTAAATATTTTTTTTAAACAAAAGTATTAATCGCACGAAAACATCAAATGTTGATAATAAAATACATGTTTATCATAAATCTATAATAAACATGTATTTTTTTCAAAACCATTTATCTTGCCGTTACCGAGGAGTAGGCTTCAGAAAGTCACTGTTTTATGGCACTTTTCGGGCGCTTGGGCCTTAACCCTATGTTTTACAGACCTGTAGCTCATTAGACACATGGTAGACATGTCTTACCCAGTCCCGTTTAAATTGGGCAGCTTTTTGAGCCACATCAACAATTTGTGTTAAGAAAATATGATCGAGCCGAGCAGTTTCGTGCATCGCCGTGCCTCACAAGCACACAGTGATGCATAAGCTGACAACCACGAGCGTTATTCACGAATATTTTAAAGCCGGAACTAGTCTAGCACTGTGATCCAGTGGCACTAATGCGAGTCGTCGCGTGAAGACCCGCGTCACCGCGACGTCGCGCTTCTACTCTGTTCCAGTATGAATTGAGCCTACCAGTTGTTGCGGATGAAAAGAAGATACGGTGTCTTTGTTAAAAGCTTAGATATCATGGGAAATCAAATTGGTGGATCTCCGAGAGATTGTGTAGGTTGATAGACAGTGGTTACCTCGTAATAGTTAGAAAAAAATTCTTTACGCATTGGTGACTTGTTTTAGGGCTACGACAGGACAGGACATACGCTGCATGATAACATGGTTATTCAAATAACTCTGCTTGCTCTTGGTTGGACTCTTAGGGCTTTATTTCACCGGGACACCATGGCGGTCGCCGTTACCAACAAAATGTATACGACTCTATAGAGAGTACTCATCTGGTGTCCGTTTGGTTACGCAACCAATTTGGCGGCGCGACCAGCTCGGACGTGTGCATAGAAGATTACTGGTCGCGCTGACTCACTGGTCGCTTTCCCACTAATTACATAGAGCTGAATCAACTCAATCGGCCGCCAGTGACGTCCCTGTCTGGTCCATTTTGATACTGTCTCAGTGTACACACACAGACACCATGTCTGTATGGGGTTTAGATTGGCAGCTTACGGACACTAAACCGGCGCAGCTAGTCACGCCGCTATGGTGTCCCGACGAAATATAGCCCTTAAAGTGCGTTTACATTGAACTGGAACTGATCTGGTTCTAAAAAGTATGTTGTAACAGTTGTCATGAAGGTTTTATCAAGTAATAAAAACGATATCCATGAACTCCCAAAAGTATAACAACAGGTAAAACTTACGAAACAGCCTAATGTAATTACTTGTAAAAAAAAAAAAACTTTTTTGTAAAGAAACGATAAAGATTTTTGTTGTTGTTGTTGTTAAAAGACAGCTTAACTTGAGACTTTATGTAAACAAACTTAAGCCAATAACCAACTTAGGCGAAGTTTCCTTTTAGTAAGTAGGTACACAACAAGCGGTGTCACAGGATGGGGCGCAGCACAAAACACAAACCCAGACCTATCCTCTTCAAACTCAATGATGTGGCTCTCCGGGATAAATTATGGTTTGGTAAAACGAAGCTGAAGGGCTCTGGTATCACAATATCAGAGTTCCTCACAAAAGCCAGGCACAACGTCTTCATGGCAGCGCGGGACAGATTCGGGGTGACGCAGTGCTGGACTACTCAAGGTACTGTGTTCGTCCTTGATCCAAAAGGAACGCGGTATCGAGTGACTTCCTTAGCCGACCTCAATAAAATCGCGAAGCAACCGGAGCAGATAGCCGCCCAGTCGGAACAGGTCTCAGGACAGTCGGAGGCCGGCGTCGTCCAGTCAGTCGCCGTGGGAAAAGTCGCTGTTAGTAAAGCCAAACGAGCTGTGGCCAGAAAATGATGTCCTCATTGGTTTTAATTTCATTTGGTCCAGGTACTGTGTTTCCTTATTTTGTAGGTTGCATTAGGTATTTATTTTTAATACTTCGCACCTTCCTATTTTTTATATAAGTTTATAGTACCGTATCTTTTCTACTTTTATTTATTGTTTCTGTTTACGTGTATATGTCAACTCAATGTTACCAATAATGTCACTGTCACTATCTGTCACTGTCACTTCACGTTAACGTCATTTTAATTTCGCTCCATTACACGGTCTAATTTGTATTTTGTTTACTTCTTGTATGTACCTGGACTACAAAATCTATTAAAATAATTATTTGTTTTTTTCTTTTTTAATTTTATGTAAAGCACAACTGGCGGGTGGACTTTAACTTTAGTTGCGTAGTCAATTGCGTATTTTTAGTCTTTTTTATTTATATATATATATTAATGCCCAGCCCTGGCTGTGGTAGTGATACTGATAGTTTTTATTCGTTAAAAAGTGATGATGAAAGCTTTGTGAGTGTTCCTTGTTTAGCCGACACTCTGGTTTCATTATTTTCCGATGTCTCTGGGAACTTTAATGTAGTCCACATAAATGCCCAGAGTATTCCGGCTCATTTCCCCGATATGCTGGCTAGTTTTGACTGTAAGAATGTCCACGCAATACTTGTTTCAGAGTCATGGTTAAAGCCCTGTCTTCCCTCTTCAGCTTACTCTCTTCCAGGTTTTCAACTCATCAGGAATGACCGCGCTGTCGGTGGTGGTGGTGGGGTGGCTATTTATATTCGTAATTATATTCCTTTTTCAATTGTTAGCATGTCCGCACAGCCGCCCCCGCCGAATGCCGGTGAACATTTATTTCTGGAAGTTGAACTTAACCATACTAAGATTCTCCTTGGGGTCTACTACTGCCCTTCTCTTCGGATAAATTTTTTCTCTTCTTTCGAACGCATTTTAGAAGCTTTAATTCCTTCTTACAGTCAAAGCATTATAATGGGCGATTTTAATACATGTCTCCTCAAAAAAGATTCCCGTTCTACTTCTCTTCGTCACATTATTGAATCTACTAATCTTTCCATTCTTGATCTTGGTGCTACTCACCATTTTCCTAACTCTGTTCCTTCACTTCTCGATCTTATTTTTGTCTCTTCTCTCGATCACGTCGCTAAACATGGTCAATGTTCAGCTGACGCTTTTTCCTATCATGATCTTATTTTCATTTCCTATAAAATCCGACCACCCAAGCATAAGTCCAAAACTCTTCTGCTTCGCAATTTTGATGGGATGAACATTGATCGTCTTCGAGAGGATGCTAGCAACATTGACTGGACGCCTTTGATTTCATCCTCGTCAGTTAACGAGCAAGTTGAAATCTTAACTTCTACCCTGATTCAGTTATATGACACACATGCACCTATTCGGGCTGTGAGAGTCAAGCATGTTCCAGCGCCGTGGCTGACTAATGAAATTAAACTTCTACTTCATAAAAAAGCAGCCGCAAAATTTAAGTTTAAAATTCGGCCTAACGACGTCAACAGGGATAAATATGTCTCGATTAGAAACCACTGCAACAAGGTGTGTAGAAATGCAAAACGCCAACATATTCATACTTCAGTTCAGAATGGTGATCCAGCTAAGGTCTGGAATTTTCTTAAATCATTAGGTATCGGAAAAAAGTCTCATGACACAATTCCTAAAGACTTAGACTTCAACTTACTCAATAGTCATTTTTCTACTTCGCCCATATTAGATAGGGCCACCAAAGCAACTACACTAAGTCATCTTTCGAACCTTCCGTTACCTGATTATTCCCCTTTTGTCGTAAGTCAATTCACCGCTTGTGATGTTAAAAAGACTATTTTATCGATTACATCTAACGCTGTCGGTAGTGACTGTGTCAGTAGGAAGATGATCATCCCCATCCTTGATAACATTCTTCCTGTCATCCTTTACATCCTGAACTTCTCTATTTCCAGTAGTGTCTTTCCACAAGCTTGGAAAGATGCTCAACTTATTCCTTTGCCTAAAAAATCTCATCCGGCTTCCTTTTCCGACTATCGTCCTATTTCTATTCTTCCATTCCTATCCAAAGTCCTTGAAAAGCTTGTCCACCAACAACTTAGCACGTTCCTTTCCAGGCACAATCTATTAAATCCTTTTCAATCTGGTTTTCGACCTGGACACAGCACTACCTCAGCACTCGTGCATATCACGGATGATATCAGGTCAGGCATGGAGATGGGGAAGTTAACAGTACTTGCTCTGCTTGACTTTAGCAATGCTTTTAATACTGTTGACTTCGACATTTTGCTTGGTATCCTTTGCTCTTTTAACATATCTCCTTCGGTAATTGACTGGTTTAAGAGTTACCTGTTTGGTCGCCGGCAGCGTGTTTGCATTGAAGAAACTTTTTCTTCTTGGTGTAACACAACTGCCGGTGTGCCGCAGGGTGGCGTTTTATCTCCTCTACTTTTCGCACTTTTTATTAATGCTATCACTCAACGACTTTCTTCTTTCTACCACCTGTATGCTGATGATCTTCAAATATACACACAATCCCCTCTCGATAAGCTGTGTGATGCTATTGAGACTATTAATATAGATCTGAATCGAATAGGTGACTGGAGCACTGAGTTTGGGCTGAAGATCAATCCAACCAAGACGCAGGTGATTGTTGTTGGTAGTTCCCGAACTGTATGTAAGATAGATTGGTCGACACTTCCCCAGGTTTATTTCAATAACACCATAATTCCTCTAACTTCTACGGTGAAGAACTTGGGGATTTACATCGACAGCACTCTTTCCTGGACTAAGCAACTGCAGGAAGTTAGTCGTAAACTGTTTGCTTCGGCGGGCTCCTTGAGGCGCCTTCGCAATTTTCTTCCCATCACTACTAAAATTGCGATAGCACAATCTCTTCTTCTCCCAATCTTGGACTATGCTGATGCCAGCTATCTTGATCTCAACCAAGACCAATTGGATAAGCTTGAGCGACTTCAAAATCTCTGTATCAGGTTTATATTTGGCTTGCGCAAGTATGACCATGTTTCTGAATTCCGTACTCAGCTCAAATGGCTTCCTATTCGCCTTCGCCGGAATGCTCACATACTTTCTTTGCTTTACAATGTACTCTTTAATCCTTCGACTCCTTTTTATCTTAAAGAACGCTTTCAGTTCCTCTGTGACACACATTCTAGGTCCTTGAGGTCATCGGAAAATCTAAAACTTAGTATTCATATGCATTCCACTTCGTTCTTTGATAAATCCTTCACGATACAAGCAGCTCGTTTGTGGAATGCATTACCCATAGAAGTGAGGCGAGCCCAAACGCTACCAACGTTCAAAAAAATGGTGAAGGAGCATTATCTATCACTTTAGTTCTTCTTCTCCTTTCTAATTGTAAGTATATTTTATATTTATTAGTTTATTAATTGGTTTTTTATTTATGTATTATATTTTTTATTTGTTATTTATTTTTACATTGTTTCTATAAGTTGTTGTACACTTTTAGCCCGAAATCTTGTTCCTTTCGTTTCAGTCCATCCAAAGGTTGTCTGGTAGAAATTGCCCTGTGCAATAAGACCGCCTATTGTACCTACACTTATTTTTGTTATTGTTAATTATTATTCTTTAGTAAGTTAAGGTGTGCAATAAAGATATATAATAATAATAATAATAATACACAGGTATTTTGTTATTATAAGTAAGTACCTTTACTGAGCGTGTAAAGTCCATATACCTTTTTTATTTGGAAATCCTTATAAATATTGAGGGTCGAACAAAGAAAGTATATTTTTTTTAGATATAAATATTGACTAAAATCTGGGTAAACGCTACTAAGCATATTTTTGCACTAGTTTCTGACGTTTTATAAGTTTCCATGTAGATATGCCTGAGCTAAATCTTATTTTTCTGTACGTGTGCTTGTCGCCTAACTCCTAAACTTGTGGCTTGACCGATTTGGATACAATTTTCTGTGGGGTTTGATATTTGAATTGGTGGCTTCTCATTTTCCTTTCCTACGAAAAGTGAGTTTTTGGGCAGGACAATGTCTGCCAGAACCACTAAAGTAGATAAATTGAATTTAACTGAATTTTGGGTATGGGTGTCACAATTTAGTAACAAGGTTACAATACAGTAACATAGTAACAATCTTGTAATTGTGAAATTACTATGTAACGGACATAAACGACGTTATAACCTACGAACAATTTAAATATATTTTTAGAAGAATTTTCTAGGAAATTGCGATGAGAAAGAACATTACGGAATCACTTCTTTTATTTGAAATTTAGTAATGTAAGAATTTACTGCTTCTAATCTTGTGTATGGTTGCAGCTATAGAAAACGAAAATTATTAAAGTTGGCAGTACTGAAGTTTATCCCCCTAGCACACTTTTACGAAAACTAAAATATAACTACATAATAATATGCTGAACTCGCAACGCAAATGACGTATTACGAAACAACGCCTTGTTAAAAATCTGACATAGACACACTAAAGCTAAAGCCAGACTGAGGGAACGTTTGAAAGAGTGACTATGGTCTTAGAACAAAGGACAATTGAAGGAGACGGGTGCCTTGCTTGGGCGGAGCATCGCCGTGCCCTCGTGGGGGCGATCGACGGCGGAGACCTCTCGCGCCGGGCCTTGGTTGAGGCCATGGTCCGGAGCGAGGAGGAGTGGCAGGCGGTCGCCGACTTCTGCGAAGTAGTAATGCTCGCTAAGGAGGAGGCCGACCGCATCAGGCAACGGCGTTCTCGCCGCCGCCGGGATTCCGATCCCGATTTCTAGCCACCGTAGGCGCGGGCTTGCGGACAGTGAGCAATGGGTAGCTCGCTGTCCGGCCGTCCGGTAACTGTCCGGACCAAGCCCAAGTCGTGGATGGCGCGCGCTGTTCCCGCGCGCCTCAAGGAGTTGTCAGCAACAGCAGGGGCCCAGCCGGGTCGAAGCCTACTGGGGCCAGGGTTATCCAAAAGGGCGCTCGAGCCCCAGTATGAAGGCTTGAAGGAACGGGATGGCTTTTTTTAGTCATTAAAAGTCTGACTTGTCCGCTCTTGGGCGGAGCGGGAGATAGTCTCCCGCTCCGCCCAAGAGCGGGGGTTGTCATTGGATGATTTTTCCCATCGAAAAAAAAAAGGATAAGGGTGGATACAGTCAGTAACACTCTGACACGCATTCTCGTTCCACCTTAGAGCGGGAGGAGCCCATTGATGATATCCTACCTCACAAAAAAGCATAAAATTGTGGCACAAAGTCATGCTCGGAATTTTATGACAATCCCCAATTTTCAGCGACAGTTACTTCTAATTCGTTCCTCAGGGAGCCAGCTACTCGCAACATACTTTTGCAGAGCTAAATGGGGCACAGACGTTTCTCTTGTTCGACCCAAGCCCATGGGAAATGGCCTGCTGAAAGTTTTGCCTGAAAAAGTGCTTTTTATTTATGGGAAGTATGCTGTGTAAGTGGGTTGTACGGGCTGTTTATAGCTTGCTATAAGGCGCTTTTAAAAAGAGAACATTTTTATTCATTTAGGAAATGTGGTTTATACGGGTAATATGACGCGTTTTGTGTTGAGTGATGAGCACACGTTTCCCTATGAAATTTCTATCGACGAATAAATTATATTCTTATGCACCTAATAAACTGAATCTATTATAGTAATGTGAAAGTGCAGAGTTTTCCAATATTTTCACAGGAGCTATTCAAGAACCAAAAAATACTGTCAATAATCCATTAGTATTTTTTAGTACCTATCAAATTTCATCGCACTTATCATCTTTTCAGTCAAAATACGTCTACTGTTAGACCTAAGCTTGCTATCTGGCTTTAAGACCGGTCATGTACATCTCGTATCCATGCAATCCTTGCGAACATGGGTCTACCTTTTAGGAGACCTTCCATTGGTGCATTTTTGTTTCGCAGTCGCTACTCTTGAAGCTTTTGGCCCCATCGTCCTTCTCTTCTGCGTGCAATGTGTCCTATCCACGGCCACTTAAGTTCGGCGACAAAAACTAAAATTAGATGTCAATCTAATACCATGTGTATAGTGAAAGTACGACCTAATCATAATAGGAGTCCTTGTAATGAGATAATTTGTCATACCTCGTGAGAAACAGATTCTAATATCTTGACATTGACCCTGATACTCGTACCTATGACACGTAGGAAAAAAAAAGACATTCACCAAGATAAAGAATGAAACCTTGATAATAAATGTGTATTTTTTTTTTAACTTTGCCCCACACTATGAATTAATCTAAAGACAAACTGAAAAATGTTGATGTTTATTTATTTAAATAAATAAATAAATGTTGAATTTTAACAAACTCTTTTGTAGTGATTGCCTTTGTTTAGAACCTTGTAATCATATACAACAAATTTTGATTTAAAAATTTATAATATTTTAGTTTATCAGATTTTCATACAAAAATTAAAATATTTAAATTGAACGTTCTAAACATTACGACGTCTATGCGAAGCAAGCGATAGTACAATAGTGGAGGGGAGCAGAATCGGGAGGCGGGGGTGCTTGATGCGCTTGCACGTCACACAGATGTAAGTAGCAAAATATAGAGTTGAAATGTGTTAGAACCATGAAATCTTGAAAGTTTGTTTTTGGTAAATAAATTATGTTTTGTGAAAAGTCATAGAACAAAAAATGGTGTTTATGATGTTAGTAGTTAGCAACCCTGTAAGGTTGATAGTGTTTTACAAATAACTCTGTATATAGATGAAAGTACAATGCGTTCCAAATGAGAATAGGATCGCCCGCCATGTTGTGACGTCACGATTTACTGTCAAATCGAGGAAAGAAACGTTTGAACATTAATTAATTTACGAAAATTTTAATTTATTTATAAACTGTGAACGAAAAAAGTTTAATCAGAATCTAGTTCTTCAATTTTACTCGTCTCTAAGTTCTTAAATTTTGCCAAAATTTCTTCGATTTGACAGTACGACGAGACGTCAAAACATAAGAATCGGTCCTATTCTCATTTGGAACGCGTAGTAGCTTACTGCCAAATGCTCTCAATATTATCACTCAAAACATTTAAACGCTTCTTTTGGATTTCCATTTAATGGCCCCATCTATTCTTCCATAAAACGAGTATACACTGTCGATGAATAATGACGTTGCTGAAATTTATTTTCTCCTCATTTTGACATCAAGTTATTACTTAGGCGTTCGAGAGAACAGGGCCTGTTTAATAAATCTCTCAGACTATTTGTCTCTCTATTTTGTTGCTTAAATGTACAAAATTTCAGTTGCAAATCAGTTTAAGTGTAGGCTAGGAGAGATAATAGGCAATATTCTGAAGCTGAATAAAATCAGGTTTTAGTTTCAAAGTCATTATTGTTAAAATTGGATTGTATTGCTCATTTAAAGCCTCAGATACTTTAGGGGACAAAATGTCCCTTTACGTAAGCCGCAACGCTAAACCTATGTGACTCTGCAACGTTGCTTAGTGTCCTGCAACTTGTCCCACAACATTTTGCAATGCTTTCACGTGTTGTTGGATATGTTGTTGATAAAAACAGCGTTGCTTGTTATGTTGGAGAACATTCTGTCCCTTGAATTTTTTTTATATTATTCACAGGTGGAGCTTTTAAAAAAGCACAATGATTAAATTATATTTTAACGTTTGAGTTAGAAACTTGGTTTCGGTTTTACGGTTTGACGATCAACTATTATGTTGATCCTCAAACCGCTGCGTGTAATTTGTCAAGATATATTATTTTCACTTCGTTGAGCAGTTGGGTTAGCTTATCAAAAAGTAATTTCTTCGATATTACAAAACCACATTCAATTTTATTTAACTTAGGTTATTTTTCAATACTATTTATTTAATGTCAGCCTTATACTCAATCAATTTAACTCCATTTATTATATTTGAAGCGACGTTACGATGCTTTATCAATCACTTTACAAAAGACTTGGAGTAATCAATTGTATTTTTATTTTATTGACAGTAAAGCTGCCATTTTATCGTCATCATACATTATGGCACGTTTCTTATCAAGTTAGACTTTCAAAACTCGAGTTATCAAGTCTACCTTTTTAGGTACCCGCGAAATTACGGCAGTCTTGGATCCGTGGCACCGAAAACTTTATGAATTCCCCTACGTTTTCTTGGGAAATTGTTTTTTTTTCACACCGCGCCGAAGAAATTCTCGAGTGAAATGTGCTCCTTTATAAATTGCAAAGCAGCGGCAAGGATAACTTTTGTAACGATGTTCCCGTCAACTCGAAAAATTGGCAATTGACAATTTAGGGGATAATTTGTGAAAGAAAATAATTTGTAGGCTCCAATGTAGCGAATATTGTTGCTCTCGTTGCGGGGTTAACATTGAAAGTGCTGGCAATGTCAATAAGGAAGTAACGGAGTGGCTGATGGACTTTTAAGTGCTTTTATAATATTTCTATATTTAAATACTTCCTGCTTCCAGCGGTTTCATTTGCTTTGTAAGTTACTGATCCGTTCTTTTTGATCGTGTCTAAATTTTATGAAGCTTCTTATCGATAAATGAGCTATCCAACACTAAAATAGGTAACTTTTCGATTCAATCTAGTGCTTCCTGAAATTAGCACTTTTTAAACTCATCAAAAGTTTTTATTGTTTAATTATCATATAGGATATGATTTAAATTCTTGAATAGAATTTAATTCAGAACATTATTTCGAGCGAAACATACTGGTAATTCAAATTGTTAATCGTTGGTCCAGTGTAGAATATGGGCCAGAATATTATGCAATAACCATATTTGGTAGGAGAACTTTGAAGATAACATTATCATCTTGCTAGTTCATTGCACAGTACCTATAAATCTACTAATAATGTCAAGTTATCTGCTAAAATACCCTGAAACAAGCTTCAGAAGTTCAATCAATTTATCTCTTTTTTTTTTAGGGCGGAGCGGGATTGCTTGCCAGACTTTTACTGACTCAAGCCCACTCCTATTTTCCTTCTTTGCCTTGCTTACCAGGACCAAGAGTTTTCGTTCTAAACTACCCACGGCCCCAGTAAGCTTTAGCCTATTGCTTGCAGTCTGCAAGCTTATGTCTATGGTGGCCAAAAATTGAAGAAGATGACGCTTATGCTACGGATCCACTCTCCAGGGGCCTTACCATGACGTGTTAATGTGCGTGCGGGCGGGAAGGAGTAGATTTTAACAGTTCAGTTTAGGTCGTAAAATGGATCGCGATAAGACCTCGTGGTAGTTGCCTTGACGGCGAATACGATCTTATTTCTTTTTCAAAATTTTAATATAGCCTAAGTCTGAGATGAATCTAATGATACCCCCCCATTTCGATAGTCTATTTAACATCTGTGAGTGTATCCATGGCATCACAGCGGGCCCTAATAATACACCAGCGCTGCGTTATTTATTGTTTTAAATACCGCAACTTATGCTGAATTAGGCCCGTTTTTCATTATGGATTTTTAATTTATACGATTGTGAGATGCACAAATAAACGTTTAATTTTTCTTTATTTTTTAGCCTTTCTATTTATTTACATTTATCTAGCCGTTTAGGATATAGAAGTGTCAGAGTCGAGGCATAACATATTTACATACTCTCAAATACTTTCTTTCTGTGGCAGACGATTAAAAACGTGGCCTCTCAACAACCAGAAATCCTTCACCTCTGTTCGCATCCTAAGTCATGTTTATTATGCCAAGAAATGGGTTCCCCTACAACGTATTATAGTGACATTAGGACATATGAAGATTATTTGTTTGGGAACGAACTTTGCCGAGATTACGAGGAAATGATTTTTATTGGGGTGTTGGGATAGATTCATAAATCATTATTAAGATGAAGAATTGGGGTGTTTTGGATTGGGAATAATAAAATGTAATGGTAGTGTCGAGCTATTTAGAACTGTTTTGTTTTAGAAGCAGTAAAGAGTATGGGCGTTCTAGACTGTTTTGTAGAGAACATAACTGTATCGAATTGTAGCATAAGTAATTTGACAACAATTTATAGGTATTAATATAAATTAATTTAATTTAATTTATATTAATTATAAATCTTTGTAAGTTAATGACCATAACTCAATACAGCACTAGAAACGGACTACATACAAATTAAAGTGCCCATTGTCCTTGAAAAATCAAAGGACAATTTTTGCAAGGCAAAACAAGCAGGTGTTTTTAGGGTTCCGTAGCCAAATGGCAAAAAACGTTCCGTTTTTTTCTCCTTATAGATTCGTCATGTCTGTCTGTCTGTCTGTCTGTCTGTCTGTCTGTCTGTCTGTCTGTCTGTCTGTCTGTCTGTCTGTCTGTCTGTCCGTCTGTCCGTCCGTATGTCACAGCCACTTTTTTCCGAAACTATAAGAGCTATACTGTTGAAACTTTGTAAGTAAATGTATTCTATGAACCGCATTAAGATTTTCACACAAAAATAGAAAAAAAGCAATAAATTTTGGGGGTCCCCATACTTAGAACTGAAACTCAAAAATTTTTTTTCATCAAACCCATGCGTGTGGGGTATCTATGGATAGGTCTTCAAAAATGATACTGGGGTTTCTAATTTCATTTTTTTCTAAACTGCATAGTTTGCGCGAGAGACACTTCCAAAGTGGTAAAATGTGTGTGTCCCCCCCTCTAACTTCTAAAATAAGAGAATGATAAAACTAAAAAAAATATATGATGTACATTACTATAAAAACTGCCAACGAAAATTGGTTTGAACGAAATCTAGTAAGTAGTTTTTTTTTAATGCGTCATAAATCGAAAAAATACACTATTATTAAAACATCGATCAAAGTTACAACACATTACAAGAGCTTTTATATTATGTTACTTGCTGCTACGGAACCCTTCATGGGCGAGTCCGACACGCACTTGGCCGGTTGTTTTTTTATAATTATGATTTTGAGATAGCGTAATCTGTATAATATGGTCAATTAAGGCCATCTTTCTGACTAACCGGCTCCATGATTATCCAAAATTCCTGGAATCGACCAAGCAAAGTTTGTGTGAAGTAAAAATCTGATAACAAAGACTGAAGCTCGCCTAATCCAATTCAACAAGACACACGAATCTCCACAAAAAGCAAGAAATATTCCACTCCAACCATACTACGGATTTTTCCGAATCGTACCTTCAAGTGGCCCTTCCAGGCTATATTTCTTGATCCCCTGTCCGAAGCACAATATGGGTGCGCTGTTAATCTTTTTATGTCGACTGAATTATTTTACGTGGGCTCACTACTTTATTTAAGGTGCTTACGTAGAATCCTGTTGGATTTTTCCTAAGGATAAAAGGTTAACGCTAGTGTATGGAGGTTTAAGTAAATTGGGTGATGTATATTTTGGGATTTATAAGTGGTTGGGAGGTTAAGGGAGTTTCGTTTGGAGGATATAAATAAGTTTATAAAGGTTTTTCATAACTTGGTTGAGGGTCCTGTATATAAAATATATTATACTAACATAGAATATTTATACTAACACAGGTTTGGTAATAGTAACGGTTTTATGGGTAATCTGCTTGATTTAAAGATAATAAATAAATAAGGTGTAAGGAAATTGGTTGTATTTTAAACTAGTGAACAGCTCCGGCTTCACACAGGTGCTAGGATTCTTTGAAATTTTCGTCTTTTGTTTACTATATGTATAATAATATTCATATATTACAAACTTAAACCTTCCTCATGAATCACTGTCAGGTAGTGAAAACTGCATGTAAATTTTGGTTGTGTCGTGTACAGTAAGGGACTTTATTTTATAATAAGAGATTGATACTGTTATACTGTAAAGATACTATTCCTGCACACAAAATCGAACAATCTTAGCGTTCTAGCCAATTGTATGCTCCATGCAATTGTATGTTTTTTTTTTATTCTAAGATTTCCTTTTTGTAATCTTGACATACAATAAAGAATATATAAATAAATAAATAACTCTTTTCAAACGTCCCCGCACCTACAAAACCAATACCAAGCACAGAGTATGGAAAAAAAATCGAGATGTTTTTAATAAAATTGCACCTCCATTTAGATAAAGTTGCTGACAAGCCTTGTCAGGTAAATGAGTACCGGTGACATGTTTCGATAAGCGGAATAATGTCACTGACAGATGTGTCAATAAATACCTATTGAAGGGAGGGGGGAGCAGAATTCAGCTTAGCGCAAAAGGAAAAGTAAAGTTAACAACATGGTATGATCGATATGCATCGTTAACTTGATAATAAGTAACGGCATGGTCGAGCGGTTGGGTGCTGTGCTATTATGTATCACAGGTTCGATTCTCTTTTAGCAATACCGGAGTCTCATGTGTGTTTTTACATATTTGTGAGTGCACTCACGATACTGGAGTAATTTTTAAAGACGAAATTTGTTTTTTTAAACTTCGAAACAGAGAAGCGACTAAGTAACGCATAGCTCTTTTTAACATTCCGAATGTCCGAATAAAACACAGAAATCTTAATGGAGTAATCTTATAAGATTTTTGTGTAGGAGTGCAAATAAAAATAAAGTTTTTGGAACTGCGTGAAATAAAAGGGGCATATTGAGGAGGTCCCAAATATATTTTAATTTAAATTTTAAAATACACCGCTCTCTGTTTAAAATTATTTATGACGCACATTTTTTACGGGCAGTTTAAAAAAAAAATAACAAAACCAAATAAAACTGTCCTCAAGTATTGATTGTCCTTTTTATAGTAAAATATAAAAATAAAAGTTATCTTCATCCTTCCTTAAATTTATAAGCACTCATAATTTACTACTTGACTAATATTTTTGATATAGCACAATCTTTTCTAAATTGATCATGTCTATCCTGACCAAAAAGAAAACCAAATTAAAATAAATACAAAACTAAACTGATCGAAAACTACTGTTTAATGCAATCAAATTAGAATGCACGCTGTACACCGATAGACAAAATCAAACCTTCGTTTAATTCTTCTCCACTTTACTGCCCCAAACTGAACACTCCTTGGGTTTATACACTGCCGTTCAAAAGAAAGTGCAAGCACCCTTCCCATTCGTATTCAATACACACCCCACGACGTGTCCCAAATTTTTTAAATTCTACTGCCATCGCAATCATGAACCCTCGACGATTTACCGCAATCGACTTTTTAGGATGTATTTTTTTTTTGTTGTGAAAAAATGCAATTATGGTTTTCCTTTTTCAAAAACGTACTCGCGGCAGAAAATATTATAATAGATATTAAAATTTATCATATATGCAATGTTATAAGTATTTTTTACGGATATCATGGACAGGCATTCTATGGACTGCAATCTCTTCAGAGTATCTATATTTATTTTTAAATAAAACTGCAAGTGTTCTCGAAACTGCAAAAAAAAGCAGCAGTTGCAGTTGCAGTCATACCTAACGCGAACGATTTCTTGTTTCTTTGGTCATCATCATCACCAGCCTTTTTAATGTTCCCACTGTTGGGACTCAGGCCTCCTCTCTAGGAGAGGGAATGGGCCGTAATCCACCACGCGGGCCCAGTGCGTTTTGGTGAATGTCACATGTCTTCGAATTTTTGGTTCTAGGGTATGCCGGTTTCCTCACGATGTTTTCCTTCACCGTTTTGAGAGCAGTGGTGATGAAATAAATTACACAAAGTAATGCGCCTGGCTGGGTTCGAACCCGCGACCTACAACTCGTAAGTCGGGGCCGTGACCACTCGGTCACCACTGCTCTCTGTTTCTTTGGTACGAGCAAAAATTTGACTGAATTTTGATTATCGTGGTCAATCTCAAAAGATTAGCCGAGTACGCAGTAGATATAATGCACAAGTATGTGTGCAAACACATGTGCACTCTCTATTCCTTCACACTAAGACCGAAGAGACAGCTTTATGTGCTTTCCGAGGCACGGGGGCATCATACCGCCATCTTCCATACTTTGAGCAGGTACAGAATAATTCGTAATGAAAAACCCAATAGCGCTTTTCACTCAGGAGTCAAGCTTGCGACTACGAAACCAACGCGGCAGTCTAAACAGTCTCATTTGATATACGCATATATCATGTCATAGAAATATATCATGCACCATTACTGGCGTGCTAGTTCATTATACAATTCTCACTCCAAACATTCAAAACTCAGGAGTGAAAAGAAAAAAAAAAGAATCAACGCAAAAGTGAATTTCCGACGGTTAGATTAGCATAAAGACGGCGCGAACTGTAATCATTGCCCCGGCGCATCGTGACTCGAATGTCGAATGAGAACGTACAACTGTCTGTCTAAGATAGGAGGCCGTCATTTCTTTTGTAATTTATTTGGTAATTTTTTTTTTTGGGGCGGTGGTATTAAATGACAGTTTTTTTTTTATGGATTTAAGATTAGAGGGAATGGGCGCGCCATTATCACGGCGGTAAGAGCGGCTTTGAGGAGTGCATGAGGGAGTCCCGCACTGGACATGATTCAGTTCGGGAGATTCTCGCACCGGATTCAGCTGGAAGAAACACCCGAGTGTCACTATTGTGCAGACCACCTGGAGGAGACGGTAGAGCACACTGTGGAACTGTGGCCATTTAGACGGAGTACTACTGTGTCCTCGTGGGGGCGATCGGCGGCGGTGATCTCTCGCATCGGGCCTTGGGTCAAACCATGGTCCGCAGCAAGGAGGAATGGCAAGCGGTCGCCTCCCTTTTTCAAAGCTGTAAAGCTAGCGATGGAAACGGCCGCACGTTTGAGGGGATGGATATCCTCACTTCCCAGTTACCGCTGATACAGACTACTAACCACGGTAGGCGTGATCTTGCTGACGACAAGCAATGGGTAGCTCACCGGCTGGCCATCCGGTAAGCGTCCGGACCGAGCCAAAGTTATCAACAGCATATGGTATTCTATGCGCTCTTCAAACAGATGTCAACAAACCACGGGACCCAGCAGGGCTGATGCTCGCTGGAGCCACGGGGATTTTATCAAAAGGAAACGTCACGCTCAAAAACTATAAGGCTTTTGATAAAAGTCTACAGTAATACAGCTTATACCCAAAATAATATATCAATACTAATATTTTAGTGAAGATTTCTATTTTAGTTTATAATGAACTAGCTTTAGCCCGCGGCTTCGCACACGTACATAAAATAAAACCTATGTCACTCAGGAATACAGCAGCTTTCTATCGGTTAAAAAATTTAAGGAATCTGATCAGTACTTTCAGAGACTACCTCCTACAAAAAAAATCTTAAAAACAAGCTTTACCTCTTTATTATAATTAGGTATAGACAAGGGTCGATAATTTTTAAAACCAAAAAAAAATAATAGTAGGATGAAACCCATTAGAAAAGGAGGAGAATATTATAAAAATTAAAGGAAAAATAATTTACGGGCGATCTGAGGTCGGGAAGGGGATGGGGGTGAGCTTTTAAGGGTAAAAAACGGTTTTTCACGATTTCCGGCAAAACTAAAAGTCCTATGGAAAAAAGTCAAACGGCAAAGTTGTAGGTAATAAAAAGATCGATTCGAATTCGAGTTTTTTTCGATTTTTTTGCATTTTCTGAGAAGATTTACTAAGGTAACATATACTTTTTTTTGACCATCGGAAAGTAGAGATTTCAACGAACAGAAAACATACCAAATTTTTGAAAAAAGCTGATATTTTGACGGGTGAATTTTCGATTGAAAATTAGGGTGCTTTTTCGATATTAATTCAAAATAAGGTGAAAAAATAAATATTTCTAATCAAATAAATTACAGCGTATTTGGGACATAAAAAAGCAAGTTTTCACAAAATTTTGTGAAAAAAATTTTTTTTTTGATAAAGATAAAAATAAAAAACCAAAATCTTGGTTTTTTGAATTTTTCACATAAATTTTGAGGTTATGTGAAAAAAGTGTAAATACAAACGTTTTAGATCTTTTTATTACCTACAACTTTGCAGTTTGACTTTTTTCCATAGGACTTTTAGTTTTGCCGGAAATCGTGAAAAACCGTTTTTTACCCTTAAAAGCTCACCCCCATCCCCTTCCCGACCTCAGATCTACTATTCTACTATTATTTTTTTTCACTTTTTATTATTTTTAAAGGCTGGTCTAGTATTAGTGTAGATAAACTCAAAAACGTCTAGACCTATTTTAAAAATTCTTTCACCAGTAGATTCTTTATCATTGAGTGACATATGCTAGATATTTTCTACTTTTACGTGAGTGTAGGCATTGCTAGCAAAAGCAGTAAGCTGTAATTTATAATGATAAAAGTAGTCATTCCATGTGGATAAAGCCGCCGGTGTAAGTCAGTTTTAATATACTTTTATTATTATTTTCCATTTCTACACTACCCTTATGTTTTGGAGCACAAAAGTGTAAAAACATTTTTAAACAAAAATGTACAAAGTTATTTAAGAAACTTCGCGACAAGTTTTTAAAGCTACTATTTTAGTTCAAGTTTCGTCTTAGTAATAGTTGTGCATTTTATATCGAGAACATAAAAGTTAAGTTTCGACAAAATGAATTTCTTACGACTCGTAGTTTTATAAAATGGTGAAAATTTTCATAGCTCTGTTTACGAACCTTGAAAGGTTGACGGTATAAAAAGTTTATGTCAACAGTAAGACGTAATAAGTGCGGAGATTAAACGTAAAAATGACAAATATCTCTGTTTTGGCACGGCGTCTGAAAGAAAGAACTGTAGCAAACATAAAATAGACTACTATCGTAATGGCGAAAATTTACAGATTTCTGTTGATATTTTAGAAAAATAAATTTCTCAATAACACGAGTAACCAAACTGCGTAAGGTTTGGATTTGACGCCATCAATTGGCGTCAAACCCAAAAACAAAATGTCAATGACATTATCAGCTGAAAAGTCACATGACAAGTTACGCGAAAGGTAATTTTATTAGCACAGAAAATTTGTCTTTTTTTATTGATAAAAAATGGTGCTTGACTGCGGTCCCACCTGATGGTAAACTGTGATGTGACTCTAGCGTTGAAGACGCCTAAATTATAATCTGATGGGAAACCCGCAGCAGGCGAATTGTTTCAGTCCTTCGATGTTTGTGGTTTATACGACGAGATAAAACACTTAGTCTAGACCGTAGAAGTTTCATTAACATAAAGGTGGATATTTGCCGCAGGTCGGGTTGTCCGATGGTAAAAAGGTCATGGCGGAATCGAGTCATGCAATTCCCGCGCACACTTTCAAAACTGCATCCTGTAAAATACCGAAACGCTAGCTAACCTACGCCTGTACTCTGTGGAGCTTTGTAGATTGGTCTTAACCAAATCTGGATCACGAATTTGCCTCTTCGCACGCCTTTCCACTGAGTCCTAAGCTACTAATGTCCTGGCCCTCTTCCTCCTCCTCGGTATGTTCAAAATACTTTAACACTAAGGGCGTTTTGGAAACAACTCTGCAACTCATACTTTTGCTACATTATCGATCTAATTTTACAGAAAACCACTTCTTGGCAACAAGACGAATATACTAAGATATACAGTCTATCTACGAACACTATTTTTACCTATGTTTTTCCACTGCTAAAGATAAGCTTTTCGTATACCTAAGTAGCTAAAACTTTTATAGTAAAGAAGTTCTAGATCGCTGATTACATTCATGATATAGCTTCTGCAGGTTTAGCTATAACAGTTCGTCAATTGACGTGTGCACATTTTGTACATAGCGTTTGCCATGAACGCTAATAAGAATGTAATTTTTCTGAGCCTGCTGACCTTCTGAGCACTATTGCTTTTTCAACTTCTGTACCCTCTTTTTTGACTCTTTCGATTCAAACACGCTCAGCGTAACTGTATTTCTGTATATTTCGTTTTTTTCAGCCGTTTTATTGTACCGCTTGCGTTGAATAATTTCTATTCTATTCTATCATACGTTAATCTAAAGAAAGGCACATACGAGCAACTTGTTTTTGTCTATGTCATACGTTCACACAAATCCGTTTGCGGCGACAAAAATTGCTCGTGTGCGCTATCTAACTACACTACACACAAATGTTTACAAAAAAAAGGAATTCCAAATACCTAATTGGGTTCCAGACATCAAGTACATTTCGTCTGAAACAAACACAAATTCAAGGGTGAATAAAACACAATAACTCGATAGGTATGCCCCATAAACGGTTCCCTTAGAAAGGCAATCGATTGCATTGAATCTTTACAAATGAAACTGTCGTACCTATGTCACACCGCGACCTTATCTGTGAGCTAGGTGCGGCCTGCGGTTCCACTCGGGTTATTATAAAACACGTATTGAAAGAAGGAATCTGAATAAAACCGTTAATAATTGTTTAAGTTTTATTCATAGGTATAAACTACTTGAAAAGGTGAGCGCAAAATGTTGAAAAAAAAAATTGCTGAAAATGGCTTTTTTGGAGGTTGAGAAAAATCTAATAAAAAAGAAAAAACTTCTCGCGCCTGGGTGGAGTGAGAGAAACTATCAGACATTTTCTGATCACTTACTATTCCTTCAGTTGCAATTTGTGTTCCAGGGCTGCAAACATCAAACGTAGAATACAACGCACTGTTGACTTGAGCTTAGTCCTTATTGGACAGTAAGCTACCTATGGTAGGAGGTAGAAGCCAAGGTACTCGCCGTTTGCAATAAGTCTTCCTTAGGCTAATACATAACAAACAGTGGTAAATTTCCAGCATCGAGTACAAACTAACTACAATAATCCAGTCTACTTTGAAGCTGGATTTAAACTGGTGTAGTAACATATGAATGTTCCCGTAACACTGTCCCCATGGTGAGGCAATCAGCGTTTCAACCCAGTATCAATCATTCCCTTTATTTTATACGACACATTTTTTATAGCTACCACTCAAAAATATAAACAAAACAAAGTTAAAAAAACTCCAAATTAACGTACAACACCCAGACAAAACAATTCGAAAACAAAGTTTAAGCGAAATTCGGCAATTTCGATTGGTTCGTTAAACTGGCAATAATTCACGGGAATTGAAAAGCATCGTTCGATGGTAATTAGTATTCGAGGGGTAGCACTAAGCCCTAATAAATATCTTCTAATTGGTTGTGTCGTGGTTTAAGCCGAGCAATCCTGGTGACGTGGACTGACGTACAGACTGACAGGTATTATCGTGTCGCATTAGAGGCGAAGATTTACGTGTATCTTGGTGTTAGGCGAATTTTGGTCAGAAAATGGTTTTTTGTTGATGTTTTAGGAATTATATTGTTTTTTTTTTTGTGAAAGCGAATAAAATCCTTCTGATGGAATCTTATTTTTCTTGTTTGCTACCAACTGGAGATCTTTAAATCTAGACTGATTAGGCTACATGTAAGTCAACCTGCTCCATCATTGACCTTATCATAGCTTACTATCAGGAGAGATAGTAGTCAAGCGTGAGATTAAAAATAACAATAAAAAAGGTAAATTGCTTCTTCATTTTAGGCCCAGGCAGTCACTATCCGATTAAGATTAACTGAACCAAATCACGGAATGTGATGAAGTCCTCCATTGTATGTTTTTATAGTTAAAGGTTTCCATTGTGTAGATTATCATCTTAGTTTACAATAAATAATAAAATTAAAAGAAAGAGCAACGGCTTTTAATGCACTAGTCTGGATAAAAAAAATAAAATGTAATCACAAAATCCACACGTGGAGGGAAAGGCTAAAGAAAAGATGGATCGATTGTGTAAGTGTGTGTGAGTGATGTGACGAGTTAGTGAAAGCGTGACGTGTGACAGGACAGAATGGAAGAAAAAAACGTGTTTCACTGACCTCATGTAACGTGCCACAAGGGCGTGAAGATGATGATGAAGTATTCACACACTGTACTGTTTCTATATACTGTTAAGTCTGTCTAATAAGTTAAACGACTTGGGTAATTATTATGATTTAATGAAATCTGATGTAGTCAACACGGGTTCAATAATCAAGGTTGATTAAGAGATAGAGATCATTGTTTACTAACACAAGAACTTTATAAAAAGTACCGAATATAAATATTTTTTAAATGATTAAATATTAAACAAAATTCTCAAGTCGGTTGACTTGTTGCTAGAGAGATATAGTTAGTTTTTAGACAGACTATATCTCTCACCGGACTTAAAACTCTGCTGCTATACATAAACAGAATTACTGCCTCTCTTTAAGTCTACATAATAATAATAAAAAATACATAGCAAAAAATAACGAGATAACCTATCAACCTTTTAGCATACAAGCCTTTATTCCAAAAAAGAAATGATTCGTCCCATCAATTTTTTACTCATAACACAAAACCTGCTCTGCCCTTATCATTCGTTGTACACAATAGTTTTATAGAAACTCAGGCATAGATATTAGGGGGTAGATACCCCTAAAAAGGTTGACCAATCCTTTGTCGTAGAATTCCAATATCGGATGAATGTATAGAATTCAGTTCTATAGGGGATGGCCCATTCATGTTCCCTACTGCGGGTACAGTTAGCAAATAAAATATTGTTAAGACGAAATTAGGAAAAATATTTTTTTAATTATTTTGTCTATTGCCACTGCTGGAAAAATTATTACGGAAATGTTAATATTAATTCCTCATAGTACTTTCATACCTATTAATATTGTAATATGGAAATGTTGTAAAAAAAACTAAAACATTTTTAAAAAGAATAACCGTGAAGAATCTTAACGGTTCTTCTCCAATTGAAACGGCCAATAGGGACTGTGCACTAGCTTTTGACGTTTTATAAGTGCCTATGTAATTAAAATATTTTGAATTGAATTGGTATTAATCAAACTTCAATTGACTGCACTTCTACGACTTGTTTTTAATAATATCGCATGAAAATTTTAACAGTTATTTCCAAAAAACCTCGATTAATCTGCAAAGCGATAGCGCGTAAATCTTTTCAGATTTGTTATAAGACTTACAGAATGTCAAGGACTTAATAGATCAATAAAATTAACATAGATTTAATTGATTTTAAGTCAACACGCAATCTTTGTATAATTACATAAAATAGGACCGATGCGGTACTTGCCACTAGTGCGCATTGTGAAACCTACGCATTGTCAATTGTCGATAAACACTCATAGAAAGTGTATTATTTGTTGCGTCCTAACAGGGCTATGTATCCATTTAGTAAAGACTGGTCTGTAACAACATAGATGTAAATTATACGCAATAAATAACTAAACTTGAGTACAAATTCGGTTAAAATTATTTTATTTACTTCTCATAATTTATTAACAAAATATTGCAGTTTCGACTGTTAGTTGAGATAAATAACTACTACCCTAACAAATTAGAAATACTTATAAAGAAGAAAATGTAAAAAAGGAAATTAAAACGTTATAAAAACCAAACAAAAAGAAAAAAAATAAGGATAAAATATTATAGCTGTAATCTTTTTAATCCCAAATTAAATATTATTATGCTATAATATATTTGGGATCAAATCATAAAGCTTCTGAACCTATTTGAAATGTAGATATGACTAAAGTAGTGTCTCAGTTCTTAGTAAAAGTAATTTTCATCTTTGATGCGAAAAGTACTTTATATTAAAACAAATTAAATAAAAAAGAAAAACATTTTTGAAAGATATTTATTTATATGCTAACGGTACTTATAGTGAAAGAATCTGACCCATAGCATTGTGAAGCCCTCCAAAGGATGATTATTAATTTGTCCACCATAATACATTGCTCGTTATTAATTGGTATCTGCTCTTTGGCATGAAATGAATTATTATTATTATTGTTGTTCAGAAAATTCCTGGAGGCTTAGACATATTTTATTCTTAGAATGTGTGTGAATATTGTGGGTTGGGTAGCTCTATTGTTGCTTTTCTTGTCTTTGCAGAGAGCAGTGGTGGCCGAGTGGTAATGGCCCTGACTTACGAATTGTCGGTCGCGGGTTCAAACCCATCCAGGCGCATTACTTTGTGTCATTTATTTCATCACCACTGCTCTCAAAACGGTGAAGGAAAACATCGTGAGGAAACCGGCATGTCCTAGAACCAAAAAATCGAAGACATGTGACATCCACCAACCCGCATTGGGCCCGCATGGTGGATTACGGCCCATTCTCTCTAGTAGAGAGGAGGCCTGAGTCCCAGCAGTGGGAATATTATAAGACTATTATAAGACTATTGTTTTTGAATACACGATAACTGCTTGTTTGGGTCCAATATTTTTTTTTTAAATGCGATGGTCACTAACGAGGTCAACGACGCGAGGAACGCCCATAGTGTAATAACATACAACTCTTTACAAACAAGCACGTTTTGAAATAATAATTTTATTTAAACCTCTAAACTAGTTTAAAGATATGGCTTGTTTAGACCCAGACACAAAGAAATGATCGTGCTCTTGATACAAACATTTGTCTTAGGTGGGAATCGAACCCACGACTCCCGACATAGCAGGCAGGGTCGCTATACTACAGGCCAGTTAAAAGATAGTTTTATTTATAAATTGCAAAGAGAGGACGACAGCGGTGAAGGTATTAATTACAATCTGATCATGTTCACGAGGCTAATTGTGGTCAAAGATCGCCCAATACAAAGAGGTTATGAAGAAGAAGGGGTAGCCTTTACCCAGCCGTAGAACACAATATCATCATCATCATCATCATATCGACCGAAAGACATCCTCTGTTGGACATAGGCCTCCCCCAAGCGTCGCCACAACTACCGGTCCTGTGCTTCACTCATCCATCGGATGACACAATAAAGGTTTAGAAAAAAAATTACAGGAAAAAAGTTTTGTATTTAAAAAAGTGCTCTATCAAACGCAACTTCTCATTATTACACCTTGCTGCTAGATTTAAAAGTCAAGATTGTTTATGTTTTTCATAAAATTTACATTACATTTACAAGGAATGCTGAGCCGGGTTCACGTCATAATGAGATTATGCTGCACGCTACGTAGTATTGTGTGTGTATGCTTTATTGAACATAAACAACGAACAAAATATGAAGAATATTTAATGCGCAAAGGCGAATTTAATCCAGAACTTGGGTTTGAATTTCGAGATTTAAGTTTGTGTAAATAACAAACAAACCTCCGGATGCTAAATAGTATGGTAGAGTAGGTATGTAATTTTCTTCAGAAATCAATCTTGTTATTTTAGTATCACGACTGTATTTCTCGGTTCAGGTAAAAAAAAATACCCTACTACTAGTGTTGCCAGGCGTCCCGATTTGCGCAGGACGTATCGATTTTCAGAAGTATGGTGACTTGTCCCGATTTGTGCCTGATCAGTAAGCTAAATGTCCCGATTCCAATGTTATGAAAAACCATTATAATTACCAAAATTCTACTTTGGGACATTGCGTTCAAAATCACACTAGGGCCGATGCATGTTAGGGTTGCGGAATCTTTTAAAAGAGTGACCCTACAATATAAAGGGCAACTGAACGACATGGGTTATTTTTAGTCAGTAAAAGTTTGTTCTCTCATTCTACACTAGAGCGGGAAAAGTCATTGGATGATTACCCTCCTCAAAAAAGTTTTTTTTTTTTATTTCTCCTGATCTAAAACTGTAAATCCCGATTCGTTTTAACATCTGTCCCGATTTTATTCCAATCAGACCTGGCAACACTACCTACTACAATACCTAAAAGACAGTTCAATTTAAAATGTTGGGATCAGGTTCCGAAACTCTTGCGGTACGTCATCCAAAGTAAGCCAAGATTTTTTTTTTATTATTCCTAAAACACTGATCCATTTCCTTAACCATACTAAAATTACAGGTATAACTAAAGTCCTTACATAGAAGCGACTTCATGAAATTAAAACTTGCCTCGACACACTCTCATGTGTCTTAATCAGCGAAGTAGTTCCAGTGTTCAATAACCAGAAGGTATCAATGACACATCTGTCTTGCTTATCACTTTATTTAAACCTGAATAGAAAAACACATTCTCTCTACCCCATATTTTTACCCTTTTTCAATAGCGCCAATCTTATCGCCATCTTGACTTGAACGATACAAACGAGTGTAACATCAAAACGTCCTCTTTAATCAAGTTTAAAGCAGTTTAAACCAGTTAATGCCGGTTTGTACACCCTATCTATTATGTTGTCCCATCTACCCTTCAAAAATCCTTGGTAACGGCCGTTTAAAATTTCCAAAGGTGTATTGATTTCTGCCGACCCTCTGGTGCGTCGTGAGGGTTGAAAATAAGGGTGCGTTGTCAATAGTCAATATGGTATTGGTTTGGGGACGTATACATATCTCTAGTGATAGTATAAGTATAAAACATTATCTATAACACGTGCTGTTGGAAGTCATTATTTTACTTCATGAAGTTTTATTTTCTTTAAAAATGATGCATCGCAATTTTTTCATTTCATTGCAATAACAAATTGTGTAACAAGAAGAGACAAGAACCTTTTTTTTTCATTACAAAAGTCATACTGCTCTAAAAATTATTTAAGTAGAGAACCTTTGTTAACATATGTTGCAGGTTATCATCATGAAATTCCTGCGTTTATCCCGTTTTATTTGGGGTCGGTGCCATACATTTTCCTTCTATTCTGTCCAGTCACTCGTCACGCCATCACTAACTCACTTTTCTTTCTTATGAATCCTTACACAATCCATGCATCTTTTTCTTTGGCCTCCTTCTCCATCCATCTACATGTATACTCATAACTCTTTTAGTAACATACGTTTCATCCTTCTTCTTTACATGACCATCATCATCTTCCTGCCCTAGTCCCGTTTTATTTGGAGTCGGCGCAATACGTTTTTTTCTTCCATTCTGTCCTGTCACTCGTCACGCTATCACTAACTCCCTTTTCTTTCATATCGCTTCTCACACAATCCATCCATCTATTCTTTGGCCTCCCTCTTCCCCTCCATCCATCCGAATGGAAACTCATAACTTCTTTACATGACCATACCGAAACAAACGATTCCCTTTCAACTTTTTAATCACTGACGCCAATTTAAAACTTCTTCTTTTCTCATTTCTCACTTTATTCATACTCGTTTCGTCACAGACCTATCTAAAGCTGCAAGTACAAACATCAATAATGACCTACTCAGAAAAAAGCTGAAAAAAAACGAATTGGCAACTATAAAAAAAGATTAGCAACTCCAATATCGATTACCAAACCTTCAACAGCAGATCTTACACTCGATTAAATAAACTCTTTCACAGAAAAAAATAAATAAGCATGACTACCCTTTCAAATCAAAAAGGCCAAATCTAAATGACTTCGGGCAAGTGAAACCCCTAACCTTGATGTTGAAAAAAAACTGTACGCACGAATACATCACTCTATGGACCAAACATGGCTGCTCAAGCGACAAATTGATTCAAAAATATACCGTCAAATTGAATCGCCGTAAGTGAGTTACGTCCCGAAATGATTCGAGCGTGACCCTGTGGTACATTGTTTTGTGTGGACCTTTATTGCTTGCTGATGTTGGTATAAGTATGTTTTTTTTTTTAATTGATATAAACTAGTGCTTGACTGCGATCCCACCTTATGTTGTTATAACATGGGCATAATCAGCTTTATAATGTTCACATTGCTGGGGCCTCCTTTCAAGAAGAGGAATGAGGGCGTAATCAACCACGCGGGTCCAGTGCAGATTAGTGGATCAAATTTATTGTTTTTATAACGTGATAGTTTCTTCATGATATTTTCAATTCGAAAAAACTGGACCGATTTTGAAGGGAATATAACTGGTAGACACCTAATGCTGTAAAGATCTACATAAGCAACCCTTTATTGTAGAAAAAGAATTAAGTTCCCGCGCAAGAAAGAAAAAACGACTTCAAATTATGACTAAATGATGTGCTGTTTTACGAGCCTCATTTAATAAAATCGCGGTCACAAGCTAGTTAATAAGTACTGGCAAATCAAACTTTCTACGACCAAAAAGTAATTAAAAAAGCGTCAATAAAAACCTTTTCTATTTAATATTACGTTCTCTTTAAAACTGGACTTACAAAATTGTTTCCCCTCTTTCTATTGGAAAAGTAAAAAAAAAATCATTGCTAAGAGCGTATCAAGAAAAAATAAGAGTCAGTATTTAATTTATTCTTTTAATTAGTGTTTATTTATCAGGCTAATTAGCGGCTCTTAGCCAGAGGTCCATTTTATTTTCTAATAAAGAAAAAAGTTCTCTTTTTGTTTTTAGCCGTCTCGCGTTGAGTTTGAAATAGATTTGCTTTGAATATAAATGTTTGACGATGAAAGTGCTCTTGTGTGCAAGTAATGAACAGAGATTTAATCTAGTGAATCTTTAGTAGGTAATTCATTTTATGCTACTAAGTTTAGATACGAATTTGGAATATGTACAAAAAAAAAAAAACAATATTATCTAATCAGTTTATCAATAAAATGTATTTATCCATATAATATCTAAGGAGAAACCTGACTGACTGGCATTTTAAAGCACCGCCAAAATTACTGAGACTAGGAGCGTGTTTTTTTACGAGGTTTCCTTTTATAACATAGGTGAGCATTAAGAGAGGATTTTCCGAAATTCGCCATCTTAAGGCGTATAGTCCCTTGAACCATCTGACCGAAATTATGTGAACGCAACTCTCGCACTCGCCTAGGCGGCAGTACGCAAATCTGTGCATTTATTTGCGGCCAGCAGCGCCCGGAAAGCGCTTTAAATCCATTTTCTCTGCGAGATATTGATTGATTTACATATACAATGTTCACTTTGAAGAATATTTAACCACCAATTTTTATGTGTAAAAATGTTTCTAAAGGTCCAAGCCGTTTTGAAGGAGTAGGGAAAAGTTGCGAAAAGTTGCGAAATTGTTAAATATTTTTTTTGACAAAAGTATTGATTGCACGAAAAAATCAAATGTTGATATTATTGTTCATGAATCTATAATAAACATATATTTTTTTCAAACCAATTGACCTAGCCGTTACGGAGGAGTAGGCCTCAGAAAATCACTGTTTTATGGCACTTTTCGGGCGCTTGGCCCTTAAGAGATGAAAAGGGGTCCAAAATTTGTATGGAGAAACCTGCTTTCACGCAGGAGAAGCCACTGGCTGAAGCTAGTGATAACATATTCAGTAGTTTTATGAATAACAAGTCTTCCGATTTTTAGAACGTACACAATAATGTAATAAAGAGGTAAAGTTTTTTTGTTTTTATGTTTTTTTGTTTGTAGGAGGTAATCTCTGGAAGTACTGGTCCGATTGCTAAAAGTTTTTCACCGATGGAAAACTGCTTTATTCCTGTGTGACATAGGCTATATTTTATGTACGCGGGCAAAGCTGCGGGCAAAAGCTAGTCATAAATACTTTTAAATTAGGATATAAAATACCCTTTCATACAGAAAGTGCAAACTGTCGGTAAAGCCTGGTTTTAACGGGCAGAGTAGCTGATGGTCAGTGAAGGACAGTTACTGTCTGACAGTTACTAGGTCCGTGAAATCACTGGTCAGTACTGGCTTTTCATCATCATTATCATTACCCATAACACAAGCTCTGCTTAGCTTGGGACTAGACGGCGTTGTGTGATAGTTGTGGAATATTATTATTATTAAAAATACATGTTGTGTGTGTTAGTAAAAAATTGTCCCAAGGGAACATACTCCTAGGATATAAAGTATCTATGTATTATTTCAGGACATGGTCCACCCATGTATCAAGTTTCAAGTTTCATTTCAGCCGAAGGATGTCCACTGTCGAACATAGGAATACCCAAGTGTCACTACAACGAATGGTCCTGAGCGTCTCGCATCCACCGCGTTCCCGCGACTCTCACCAGTTCATTGGTGCACCTAGTAAGAGGCCTTTCATCCCTGCGTTTTCCGGTGCGCGGTCGCCAGTCTAGAACCTATTGGCCTCACCCAGTGACCATCCGTTCTACGAGCAATATGGGCTGCCCACTGCCAATTTAGTTTGGCGATTCTTTGGGCTCTGGCCTGCGGATATCTTAATTCCTGATGCGATCGCGCAAGGAAACTCCGAGCATAGCCCTTTCCATTGTCTTTTGAGTGACTGTAAGCCTTCTGTTGAGGCTCATTGTAAGCGACTATGTTTTAGTGCCATATGTCATCACTGGCAAGACGCACTGGTCGCACCACTTTCGTCCTGAGACACTGTGGTATGTTAGACGAAAAATGTTATTACTGCCTTGCAGCAACTTTTTTTTCACCAACCCACTAGCAACTGTTAGACAGTAAAGTTGTCCGTTACTGAGCACCAGCTACGATAATTCTCTCTTCTCATTCTTTACGACATTTCTTCTGATAAAGCTCGTGGTACTAACGTAATCATGATCACTATACTTTACCAGCGGACCAGCCCTTGCAATATCTACACCTACACTAATATTATAAAGAGGTGAAGTTTGTTTTTTTTTGTTGGTTTTTTGTTTGTAAGAGGTAATTTCTGAAAGTACAGAAGGGTTAGCCAACTTGATAATCTATAATCATTAACGCTAGTAGAAAACTTCAAATGTATGGAAAAAAGGGCTCGTCCCCATCACCACGGCGCGGCGCCGCCACCAAATCCATCCAACGCCACCATTTAATTCTCATTTATTAGTCCTATCCCAGAGCACTGGACGTGCCTCTGCTAACGAAACAAAGAAATCTGTGTAGACGTTTTCCACCAGTTTGTTATTGTGTATAATGCGCGCACGCTAACTGCGAAATATCGACTGAGAAATTGAGGTGCCGCGAACGCGGCGCACCGTTCCCGGCACCGTGCCATTGCACGGTGATGACGCCGTGCCGTTGTACGGTGGCGGCGCCGTGCCGTGGAGATGAAGACGGGCCTTGACGTCATCTCATCGCTCAGTCACGTGGTCAGAACAATGGAATTGGAGGCGTTGCCGACTCGAGGCGATCGACGAAAGAGAATCGAAATTAAACGGTCGTGACTTGGCTAGGCCTGCTGATCGGATCGCTAAAACTTTTCACCGATAGAAAGATGTTTTACTCCTGAGTAACATAGGCTATATTTTATGTACGCGAGTGAAGCCGCGGGTATAAGCTAGTAAATATTCACACACAGAACCATCCAATCCATTCCCTGTTAAAGATCAAAGATGCAACAGTCATCAATAAATAATTGTATGTATTGATCCAAACCGGAATAATTGGGCTTCAATATGTAACTGTATCCGACGGATGCTTCGCTCGTTATTACATTCTGATGGACAGGACATGTAATGCACACTTTTATATATAGATACTCGTATTTCAATGTTTACTTTTATGTAATTCAATTTACTGCTGATTTTCAGAAAGATCAAGTGTTAGGGCTATATTTCACCGGGGCAACATGGTGACACGACCAGTTGTGCTTATATAGGCCTAACCTACCAAACTAGACACCATACAGACACCAGAGTCACACATCCAAGCTGGTCGCGCCACAAAATTGGTTGCGCAACCAAACGGAAGAGGTCGGAGGGGTCGGGGGTGAGTTATCTGTATAGAGCTGTATACATTTTGTTGGTAGCGGTGACTGGTTACGCCGCCATGGTATCTCGGTGAAATATAGCCCTAAGTGTAATACATGGTGCCCAAGGATTGAAAAAAGGATATTTATTTATTTAACTCAATGCAGAAGAGTATCGCGCCAATAGTACATACGCTTGTACAACTTGAATGACCGTAAAAAACGCTTAAACGTCGTACTGTACACAAGGGTGTACAAAATTAGTTTGACCAAAAATTTTGGTCTTTACATCTTCGATTTTTCTAAGATACTATCCAAAATGGTTTTTAATACTTTTATTTTTATTTTTGGCGCTTTAATAAAAACGCGCAATTACGTTATAATAATACCCCTCACGACGCAAAGCATTAATGCAACACTACATTCTCTAGCGACTGCTAAAGACCACAGTGCTGTGGTTTTCTAGTGTCAAGATGAGCAGATGATTTTGTACCATATCGTTAAAACCTAGATGAGGCTGGCATAAGAGCGTTTGAGTTTTCGAGAATTGATACGAGCAGAGAGACGTAAGAATCCAGTACTTGAAGTCAGTCTATGGATGATGATGCTTTTCACACGTGCCTCAAAGATAAAAAAAAAACAAAACCATAAGGGCCTAACAGAGCCGATACCCTCTAAGGCCACAGGGGTTTTTCTGATAGGGAAACAATTGTCCGATAACACAAAAGGCAATTTCAGTTGCCTTTTGTGTTACCATATCCTTCAGGACATGGTTGCTATTTTAGTCAATAAAATTCTCACGCCTATCTACCTCAGAGCGAGAAATGACACTGGATGATATCCAATCTAAAAAAAAAATAATGAAAATACAGTAAAATGGGGTGAATAGAGACTTAGGGGTGAATAGAGACAAAACTTTAAATGGTATTTTCTCGATATTTGAATATTTTTTGCAGCATTTAACTGTATCAATTTTTTAATGAATTGTTATTCTAACAAATCGATGCTTTGTTAGAGGCCGATATTATAGTATCAAAGTGAAAAACCAAACCAAAGTTTTGTCTCTATTCATCCCTAAGTCTCTATTCACCCCGTTTTACGGTATCTAAAAATATTAGAACAGTTAGATTTTCTTAATAAATACAACACACTAACGCCAAACGTAATCAATTTGTAACATCTATAAAACCTTCAATTACGAATCCAGTAATAAAATAAAATATAAAGTAATCATTAATAACACTCAAAAATTGAACGGTTATTATCGAACGAATGTTTATAGTCCATTCTTGGTGGAAAAGCCATCAATTTCAATAAAACGCTGGAGAGAGACAAAAAATGGTGCAATCAATCACACCACCCGTCATTTTGACGTCGCGTTTTGGGGTGGCCAATCATTCACTTAGAGGAATGGACTGAGCAAAAAATTTATGACTCTGTGTGTAGAAAGAGTTAAAACGATTGTGCTGTCAATACCCGTCTCTACTACGTATATTGGATGGTAGCACTACTACAAGCATATAACTTGAAGAATTAATGTTCTAGATAAAAAAATACTGACTGCTTGAAAGGTGTTGGGGATGGTACTCTTCAATGAAAGTGGACTGTAAATTATAAAAAATGGTTGTATTAAATAGGTACTACAATCGTTTGGATTTTGGAACGCAGATGTATGTATGCCCGTTCGCTAGCGAGATCTGACGGACACTGGCGGGTGGGTGACGCGCTCGCGCTGACACCCGTCCCGCGCCCCCTCGCCCCGCCGACTCTGCTGCCGCGTCCACACGATCGGCCGCCAACTCCGCTGCCGGGGCCACACGGACGTTCGCGCGTGAACAAAGGTATCTCGAACAATTTTTGGCAGCTTTTTCTTCACAGCGGTATATGAAACACTCAGTCGATTCTTCCATCTCCTTATGACCGACCAACGCGGTAAAGTATAATTTCAAATTTTTTCCGTATATTATTATTTTTTTAGGGTTGCGCCATTTGTTTGAATAGAGATATTACCTATAATTTTATCGATGGGCACAAGAACCCCCTTGCGTCATTATTTAGATGGACTGAGGGAAAATTTTATCGTTGAACAAAGATAATAGAAACATACATAATATTTAGTCTAGTTGTTTATTGGGTAGGGGCCGAGCCTTCTTTTCAGACGCAGACCCTTGGCCGTAGTAGGTTTCAACCCTGCTGGGCCCCTACGGTTGCTGACAACTCTTTGAGGCGCGCGGGAACAGTGCGCGCCGTCAACGAGTTGGGTCCGGATAGTTACCGGACGGTCGGACAGCGAGCTACCCATTGCTCGCTGTCCCCAAGCCCGCGCCTACGGTGACCGGAAATCGGGATCGGAATCCCGGCGGCGGCTAGGACGTGAGCGCCGTTGCCTCATGCGGTCGGCCTTCTTCTTTGCTAGCATTACTACTTCACAGAAGGAGGCGACTGCCTGGCACTCTTCCTCGCTCTGGTTTAGTGAGTAGGTGATATTTTGTTAAATCGATATTACAAAATTCAGTAGCAGTATTAGTTTTTTTTTTTTTTTATTGAGATAAACTAGTGCTTGACTGCGATCCCACCTGATGGTAAGTAGCGATGCAATCTTTGATGGTGAGGCGCACTAGTTCAGTAGTATTAGTATTTATTAAGAAGGGTAAATTTTCTTAGCCATCATTTACAAAAAAAAAACATATTTGATAAGCAACTGCAACGGCAAATAACAAAGATCAAATAATTGTTTACTTACAATTTTAATTTAAAAAAAAAACTAGGCAAGTATGAGTTGGAGTTCGCGTTGGCGATGGCGTTCCCGAGATAAAGGGTTGTAATAGACAGATAGACGGATGGACAACAAAGTGATCATATAAGTGTTCAGTTTTTTTCCTTTTGGGGTACGGAACCCTAAAAATAGAAGTATTGAAATAGAGAGGTAATTAGTCTTATTAGGTATTTCTTTTCATTATAATAAATTATTTTCCAAGGTTTGCTGGGAAAAAACTTATTGTGATAAACTCGCTTTTGTACTTGAACTGTTTAATCACAGTATACTTACTATGTTGAGTTTTGGTGTACAGTAAAGAAAGAAGATTTTATTTAGTTACCAGTGAGAAGCATTAAGAAATATTTTAAACAATTTTATTTCACACTAGCTGGCCTGAAGAACTTCGTATCGCCTAACAGACAATGAATGTATTTTCCGATATAATGAACCGATTGTGATGAGACAAAGCCTAAGTAATATCAACGTACACACAATTTTAATGCATAATAAATATCTACATTGATTTCGACTATTTTACGTGATGCACGCACAACTAAAACTTCTACAGATTTGTTTATGTATTGATACGCCTATATGGGCACATATACAACGTCAGAATGCATGGTTCTAATTGGTCGTTTTCTACAGAGAAGGATTAAAAGAAACTGCACAGTTCCTCTTTTACAAAAATGATAGATTTTTACAATATTTCCAAGTTACAATATGAATATACCAGGAACTAATAACTAATTAACTTATAGCTCTTGGTCTAAGATATGTACGTAATGAGGTTTGCTCCGGGCCTGCCTCCAATATCAACTAATAGACTTGATTATCAATTTACTACTGCCAATAAGCAACTAGGTAAGCAAATATACATAGCTCGGAGTAATATTACGATTATTGCAAATATAGCTTAGCGATATAAATTCTTAAGCTAAGGACACACTATCGCTTTTGTATTCAAATTATAAAAATATATATTTTTCGTTTATGCTTATTTTTTTTACTTTTTTCTCTAAAAATAGCGGTTGTTAAAAAGAAGAAGAAAAAATATGGATATATGATTTATACGAAATATGGAACCTATACAATTAGTGTTGCCACGGTACTCGTAAAATAACTGAACAGTAGAATTGTGAATGTTTCCATGAATTCAAATTACGATACACGTATTATATGTATTAATTACTCTTTTTTATGTATTAATTCATTTAATTCAGACGTAGTCTATACATTGCATAAAAAATTAAACTTCTATATAACAAAATAAAGTTAAAATTCCATACTTTAAAAAAAACAATTTACTTCTTAAAAATAAACTCAAAATACATAAGCTAAAGTTGATACTTGAGTTAATAGTGACAGATTCCAATGATATCGAATTATAAACTGTGTAGGATTTTTCGGAAAAGTTACCGTGGCCCTAAAACGCAAAAAGGCAACTGAAAAACACATCAATAAGTTTTCTTAAGTCAGTAAAAGTCTGATACTACTTCTCTCTCCATCCAAAACTGTAGTAGTAATTTAACACCTAAAAAATATAGGTAGGAATATGTTTCAACATTTTTTTCTCCACCAAATTCTTGTATCCCGACCTTTACAACAAACCATATAGCTATACAGCTACGGAATGCCCAGATGCATTGGAATGACAGCCCGAAGCAATAGGCTGAAACTATTATCGTATAGCAATGGGTCTATTAATACTGAGTAAGCCTTCAGTGTCAAGTATTTGAGTGTAGCATTATGTTGATGGTGATCGAGGACTAAAAGGGAAAAGTGTATGGTAAGTGAAAATGTTATAGGGAGTAAGCTTAGCGTTGATGACATTTTTGTGTAGCTTTTATTATTAAGGTGCGTACGGATAGCGCGTACACTGATACCCGTAGTCAGTTTACGCATGTTCGGAACGTCATGTCCATACTTGCAGCTACGCGCACACTCTTGGAGAACGCGTACTGCGAGAGCTGGCTTAATTTTTAATGTAATTTTGACTACTATATTTTGTTATCAATATTGTTATTATTAAATGTTAATCATAGTTTTTTTTCTGTAATCAATAAATTTTGTTTTTCATACTTTAATGTTTTGTGTCTATAAATGTTGCAGTACAAGAATAGTATTATAATAAATATTTCAATATTTATTATACATATTATGAACACACAACTTCACTTCTTAATAATATTACTTGAAAAAGTTAAATAGCCTAAACGGCAACAGCAGGTTTTCGTACAGAGCATATAAATTAACTACAAAAATCTTATTTCACACCTAACAATCTCAACTCCTACATGAAAAAAACGTAACGAACGAAAACTCAGAACCGCAATTCCGACGAATAAAAACAATTTTGCAAAAACATTGACCGCACTAGAACGACTATTAGCCATTACCGCGCTCTCTAGCTAGTATGGCTTCACCCCGTTGCGCCCGACTGTACTTCCTAAGGCTTCGAGGTAAGTAATGAAGCAGCCGCTTGTTTATGGTACAGTCAAGTACTGCAGTGGGGTTAATTTATTTTTGCTATTAAAAATAAAAGCGAAGTTTTGTAGTGACTTGGGGGTTAAAAATTGGAGGAGAGATTCGGGGTGAAAAATTTGCTGCCCAAAATGTACTTAACGTGTTGAAAATTGACTAGGTATTTCTAATTTTGAAATAGTCTATTTAAAAAAAACAATCAGCAGTACATGATTTTTATTGCTGGGACTCAGGCCTCCTCCGTGGGAGAAGGAATGATCCTAACACACCACGCGGGCCTAGAGTGGGTTGGTAAATATCATATCACATCGAGTCTTTGAATTTTTGTTCTAAGATATATCGGTTTCCTCACTATGGTTCACTTCATCGTTTTGAGACTAGTGGTGATAAAAAATATATATACAAACTAAAGGGCCTATCTGGATTTAAACCCACGAAAAAAATTAAGATAAAATCATATACACGGAATTTAGAATAATTCTCCGTTTTTGCAAAGATTCAATGAATGTCAGGCAAGAATCGAATATAAAACACGGCAAGGTTGGCGAAGTGGTTGAGCGATTGGCTGCTACGGCACGTGTCATGGGTTCGATGTTTGAATGGAACAAATACTTATATTTGCTACAGATAAGTAAGTGTTCCGGATAGATTGTCTTGTGTATTTGAATTTAAATTTTTACGATGACGAGTTATTTCTAGTATGGGCCAAAAAAAATGTCGTTGCTATAAAATATTTAACAATTGCAATCATTTTTAAACAGTTACATAAATTCATATCCTAAATAAATGTATTTTAATTTTTCCCTAACCGGCAACAGAAAAAGGTGTCAATCTTTCAGAATGTACTGAAATAAACTTTTTAAGAACGAACACAGCGTAACTTTTAAATGTTAAGCAATGTTCACAAAGACGCCGAAGCCTGGCAAAAAGAAGTTGACCCGAACACGCCATGTTTACACCGAGAGTTAAGTTTCAGAAGAAAACGATACATTGTTTTGTATAACATGAAAGAAAAATTGTGTAACATGGTCGACTTCTTTCTCTTATATTTTATCCCTAAAAGATGGTAAAGTAGAAGTCACCGTTATTCAGGTTCAAAAGTAGGTATAGTAATATAATAATATAATTTTCCTTTTACTTTTACACACGGTGTCTACTTCTCTTTTTTCTTCAACTTTCCTGTCGCAGGTATGCTGGAAGAGATTTCATTAGAAATAAGCATCACCTTTGTACTATTTTTTCTGTTTCCTTCCTCTTTTCTTGTATTTCCATGTGTGTACATAAATAGTTAAATAAATAAAAAAATAAAAAATTGGCTTATTAATTTATTTACGGAAAGTTAATAACAATACGAGCATATAACATACTGAAATGTCAACTAACTAGAAACATACCCATAAGACGTTTTTGGTATTGTGATATCGAAAGGAGATCGCATGAGTTGCTTTTTTTATATAACCAACGAACTGGCTTTTAAATATAATTCGAAGGATTATGCTGTTCTAGAATAGTTTTGAAAGTTAGTAGAAAAAAAGAATGTCTGTTGTTTTTTGAGTGCTGAAGTGATTTTTATATGAATAACATGTATTCGTAAAATAAGTAAGAAAAATATAAGAGTGCGCCGCCCGAAGTGTTTCATTTCAGGAAGTATCCCTATACGTTGGTTACCGACGAGCTGAGCTGCGTCACATGGTGGAGGCGCCGACCGACGCTTTGGAGTGAAAGCTAAGTGAAATAGGAAAAACACAAACATACAAAATGGCACAAATAATATTTTTCTCGGGCGTCGGCACGAGCTTTGATGATTTTCTTTTGCAATTCCGCCGAATTGCAGCGATAAATAAATGGGCGGAAAACGACCTAGCATTAATTATGGGAGCATATTTAGACGGTCCAGCTCTAGCTTATTTTAAATTTATTTATAATGAAAGAACATCATTCAAAGATTTATGTGATAGCTTAAAAAACGAATTCCCGTCGGGAACGGATTATGTAGAAAAATTCTATAACGCTCGTCAAAGCGAGAAAGAGGATATTGTGGCTTTTTTTTATAGACTGGCTGATTACGGGCAACAAGCGGGCATATCTGACGATAAAATTTTTATTAAAACATTTCTAAAAGGGATCACCATAAATTATAAATTGAAATTAGCAACTCGATTATATAACTCAAAAGCGGAGCTACGAGCCACGCTTCAGCAAGTCGAGGAGATTTTTAGAGAAACACAACATGATTCAATTAATTTACCATTGCAACCCCCGCGTGTTAGTTTCAATCATCTCCCCAATACAAACCAAAGGTCCCCATCAACCACGAGACCATCTATCCCGGCGACATCAAGTGCCACACCACAAAGTGCGGGCGATACGGAGACGTTCCATACACCCAGATACAATTTTCGCCCTAGACATCGTTATAATTGGAATAATCATACACAAACTGCCCCCAGCCAAAGAAGCCCACCAGCACAGCCGATAAGGAAACAAGCGGAGTTGCAAGCTGTGTCCGAGAGAGAGCAACTCCGGACAGAAAACAGAAAAAAAAATACTGGTGATCTTACTCCATTTATTAATATTTTTATAGCTGAACAGGCCTATAGTGCGCTGATAGACACTGGAGCATCAATTTCGTGTATATCAGAGCAATTAGCTACGAATCTTGAACTAAAGAGTACCAATGACGGGACGAATCATTTTGTGAAAGCAATATCAGGATCATATCTGAAGGTTCTCGGAAAAGTGAAGATAACTTTTATGATAGATTCACGTATTTTTGTTAATGAATTTGTAATAATTAAGGACATTAGTCAAAGTTTAATCCTCGGTCAGGATTTTTTTCATAAATATAATGCAATTATAAATTTCGCTGATAGTTGTATAATATTGAATAATATTTGTGTAAAGTTTTGTGAATATTGTGATCGAAATGTCGCGTCAATGTCACGCCCTATGGTACATCATGACCAGCATGACAGAACAAATGAAAAAAATAATGTCATTTATGGACATGAACCCAGAGAGGGAGGAAGGTTGAATTATATTTCGAAAAATGATTATCTTTATTTTTCTAAACTAATAGAAAAAAATGACGAAGATTTAATGTCAAATATTTCTGAAAAATGTACTACCATAAATAAACTTAATATTAACTCAGAATTAAGTCTTAATGAAAAACTTAAGCTAAAAAACCTCCTTTCCTCATATCGGGAAAATTTTGCATTTACGGCCTCAGAGTTAGGTAGATGTAGCTTAGATGAAATCACCATTAGAACTGTAGATGAGATTCCAGTTCATCACCCACCCTATAGGGTTTCTCCAAAGCAGCTTGAAGTAATTAACTCGCAAGTCGAAGAAATGTTAAATAATGGAGTTATTCGAGAATCCAAGAGCGCATATGCATCCCCGGTAGTGTTAGTACAAAAACCCGATCAAACGTGGAGATTTTGTGTAGATTATAGAAAATTAAATAAAAAGGTAATTACTGATAGTTATCCGTTGCCAATTATAGAAGATATTATGATATATTTAGCGGGAGCACGTTATTTTGCTGATTTAGATTTAAATTCGGGTTATTGGCAACATCGTTTATGTGAGAAAGATAAACATAAAACAGCGTTTATTACGTCATCAGGATTATATGAGTTTAATGTTTTACCCTTTGGACTTAAGACAAGTCAAGCTGTTTTTCAGAGAACTATGGATAAAGTATTAGCTGGGATAAAGTACAAAAAGGCTATTTGTTATGTAGATAATATATTAGTTTGGGGTAATAATTTCACTGAATTTTTAGAGTCATTAGAAGATGTCATGGAGCGATTAAAGAAAGCAAACCTTACACTGAAACCGAGCAAATGCAGTTTCGGCTATAATATAATTTCTGTTTTGGGACATGAGATCTCAGGAGATGGAATCAGACCAGATAAAAAGAAACTACAATCGTTGAAAACATTAAAAACTCCAACAAATACTAAACAAGTAAAATCTATATTGGGTTTGTTTTCTTACTATCGTAAGTTCATTAGTAATTTTGCAGTAATAGTGTTGCCCTTAACAAAATTGTTAAGGAAAGGCGTCGTGTTCAGGTGGACAGACAAGGAAGAAGAAGCGTTCCGAAGCATAATAAAAATTATGGAGTCACCACCCCTTCTGAAGTTTTATTCCCCTAACCCTAAACTAATTACACGATTATATGTAGACGCATCTGGTGAAGCGGTAGGTTGCTGTTTAATGCAGGGTGAAGAATTAATGTATCCAGTTGCGTACGCGTCAAGGAAGCTGAGCGACGGAGAGAAGAAATATTCTACTACGGAGAAGGAGTGTCTTGCTTTGGTTTGGGCTCTGAATTATTTCAAACATTTTCTTTGGGGTCTGAAGTTTCAGGTCATGACAGATCACAAGGCGCTTTGTTGGCTGAGAAACCGGAAAGACATGAGCGGACGATTAGCTAGGTGGTCGCTGTGCATCCAGGCTTATGATTTCGATATTGTTCATTGTTCAGGCAGAGATAATGTCATTGCTGATTTTTTGAGTAGAAATCCCTTAAGCCAAGAAGTCGAGGAGCAGAGGAGTACCACGGAGCAGCTGGAGGATGGCATGCAGCTGTATAGAATAGAAGTTGTAAAGATGCGAGAGGAGCAAGAGAGGGATGATTTTTGTAAACGTTGGTTAGATAGGATTGCTGCTAATAGGGGTAATGATGTTAAAGGTTTTAGTGTCAGGGATGGTGTGTTGCGTAAGAAAGCCAGGAGAGTGACTGGTATTTGTGAACTAGTTGTGATTCCAAAAGGGCTTTTGTACGAGATTTTAAATGAATTGCATGATAATCCTTGGTCAGGTGGTCATTTAGGATTAGCTAAGACGTTGGCTAAGTTTAGGGAGAAGTATTTCATCAAAGATGCAGAGAAGGAGATAGAGCGTTATGTCAATAGTTGTTTGTTATGTCAGGAGCGAAAGAAACATAATCGATTAGCTCAGTTACAGCCCATAGTAGTGAATGATTTGATGGAGAAGGTAGGCATCGATGTCTTAGGACCTTTTAGAAAATCGTTGAATGGTAACAGATATATTATCGTTGGTTTAGAGTATGCTTCGAGGTATGCAGTCTGCAGAGCGGTACCCAGAGCGACAGCCCGGAGGATCAGCGACTTTCTGATAGAGGATATTTTTTGTCGATTTGGTGGTGTCAAGGAAATTATATCTGATAGGGGGTCGATTTTTACTTCTCGTTTAGTCAAGGAAACGGTAAGTTATTTCGGAGCAAAATCCCGCTTCACCACAGCGTCTCATTCTGAGGCGGATGGTTTGATGGGACACCATAACAAAACCATTTGCCAAATGCTTTCCATGTATGCGAGGGCTGATCAAAGAAATTGGTGTAGTTATGTGCCACTCGTGTGCTATGCGTATAATTCAAATAAACAAGCAAACACAAGAGTGTCACCACACATGCTTCTCTACGCGAAGGAGCCACTGTTCATAACTGACATGACAAGTCATCAAAGTCATTTAGATTACGTAGGACGTCACGATCTGAAAAGTCATCTGTCACGATGTGCCATAGATAATATAAAAAAAGCACAAGCAAGACAGAAAGCTTATTATGACAAGAAGGCCAATATAGTAAGGTTTTTACCCAATCAGTTAGTTATGAGTTATACACCTAGACGAATATTGAATAAAAGTTTGAAATTAAGTAGGTTTTATAAGGGGCCTTATCAAATAGTTAGAAGAATTTCAGACGTGAATTATGTAATAAAAAAACCAAATAATAGGCGTTTTAGGGACATTGTACATGTAAATAGACTAAAACCATTTTATGTTAGAATGTAAATAAATTGAGGCTCAAAAGGCTTAGAATCCAGTTTAAAAATAAAAATAAAAATACGTATAGAGTTGTCATTGTCAAATCATTTATGTCAGATTGTAATGTTATCATAACACAGATTGTTTTAGTGAAAAAATGTTTTAATTAGTGTTTCTGTTTCATGAATAATGGGTAAATGCTGCCGGGCGAGCGCGCCCAGCAGACATGGTTAAGTGTGCACGCAGCCGGGAGTTCTCAGAGGACAAAGTCAGAGAAAATAAATACCTCCTATAGAAGTGTATGCATGAGTTAGATTAGGCAAGATTGTACTCCAGAATGATTTATTAAAGTTATTAGTGAGAGGAAAATATCCTCCCGTCCTCCCGTAAGAGACCCGTCGGTCATCCCTTATGAGAGGATTTTGCAGTATTCAAACTGAGCTAATATCAACTTTGCTATTGGGGCATAGCCTATGCAAAGAGAGTCTAGTTGACTCTAATGATTTAGCTATTTTGGGAGTTATTTTTAATAATCTTTGTGGTTGATTAACTCTGGAGTAGACTCTTATAATGAGAATGTGTAGGGGATCCAATGCGAGTATGACTCCTTGTCCTCTGACCCGATAAGCGTCCGAAGAAATTAGTCATAAAAGTATTGAGTCTTAGAATGTAATCCCAGTCTGGGTGGTTGTCACTCTGGCATCCTAGGTTAGAAGGGTGCAGCACTGTGGCTTTTTTTTGAGGTTTTGCTGCGGTGGGGTTTAAGCATGACAACGTTGAATGATAAGCGCAGAGTTAGCGTATAGTAAGTTTGTAAATAGATTTTGAATATTGTTTAACGTTCGTCCTGACTTAGGCTCGCTCCTAAAGAGACGACCACCATAATGTGATTTTTTTCCTCCATAGGTAGGGACCTCTGTGTTAGGTATAGGTAGGTCATGCTTAGTCCTTCGAAAGTTTTTAGAATATAAATGCTTGTTCAACATTTCTATTCATTGGGGCGTAGCTCATGTGATATCGAAAGGAGATCGCATGAGTTGCTTTTTTTATATAACCAACGAACTGGCTTTTAAATATAATTCGAAGGATTATGCTGTTCTAGAATAGTTTTGAAAGTTAGTAGAAAAAAAGAATGTCTGTTGTTTTTTGAGTGCTGAAGTGATTTTTATATGAATAACATGTATTCGTAAAATAAGTAAGAAAAATATAAGAGTGCGCCGCCCGAAGTGTTTCATTTCAGGAAGTATCCCTATACGTTGGTTACCGACGAGCTGAGCTGCGTCACAGTATTTATAGGAGGAGCAGATGGCAAGCCACCTACTGCTCGTCGTCCGCAAATCCGCGCCTAGGATAGCTGGAGATCGTTCCGCTATTTCTAATGTCCAGGACGTCTCCTGTCTCGGTTGCAGAGGCGTGAGGGGTACGTTTCATCACTCACTTTTGCAATCGCCTCCTTCACGAGCATTATTGCTTCGCAGAAGGATCCGATCGTATCCCATTCCCTCACGCTCTAGACCATGGTCTGAAACAGAGCCTGGCGGAAGAGGTCGCTGCCACCAATAGTCCCCACTGGGGCACGGCGGTGTTCCACCCAAGCAAAGCACACCTCCACCGTATGCCTCACAGAGTCCTGCGGGCGGTCCACACAATACTGATACCCGGGTGGTTCTTCCGCACGAATCCGGTTCCTCCCGGAAGGGTGGCACAGTATTATATCTAATACTAGCTTCTGCCGGCGGCTTCGCTTGCATTCTTATGTTATTGTAAGTACGTAAGTGGGACTAGTATGACGTACTTTTGTCCTCATGATGGGACAACAGATACTGAGGATAAAGAGCATACACGAAGCTGATATTTTTTAGACACGCGTGATACGTGATACACAACGCGCTGTCAATTTGGCCTTATCCAAATCGTACGACAAGTCAATTTATTTAATTATTTATAAATATAATGTATTATAGTTTATTTAAAACTACTCAGCACAATATTCATTACAGTTCATTCTAAATTAAAAAAATAACTTCACTCTTTAGAGTCGCTCATTTCGTTCGTGCCCCGGGGCTCTAAGCTCAAATGCTCCTTCCATGTTTGATTCTTATTTACAAGGCGGCAAAAGTAAATTACGTTCCAGCTTGCGATTGATTGTTCTCGGCAATCCCTCGAGATTGCGACTTGCAATTTTATTGCAACCTCTGTTGGCCTTACTAAGAAACGTATATCGACTTTGTTTCTTTTCTGCCAGCTTTTTTGAGATGATCTCAAGCTTTGCGTTCGAAAGTTTGTAGTTTTGATTATTTGGTTTTTATTTTTGTTAGAAGAGGAATTTTTTGTATATTCTAGCTTTTGATTGCTAGAGACAAGCTATATTGAAAAGGAAAATATCAACAACAAAATGTCAATGAACATTTTAGTATCGTTTTAGTACTCGCCGTTTTATAAGGTTCTTCTATTAGTAAACAATGATCAAGATCTCTTAATCAACCTTGATTATTTAACCAGTGTTGACTGCATCAGATTTCATTTTACCCTAATAATTAGCCAAGTCGTTTGAGTTTTAGACAGATTCTAGCGATATTTATGTCTATAAGTGTTTATATAATTATGTACTTTCATCCTGCCATTGTAATTTTTTTGTGGCATCTTAGAGATAATTTCCGCCATTTAAGTGCGAGGAGCCCTCAAAGTGCCGATAATGTGGTACTTTACCGTATATTAAGATAGTAGTAAATGTGAAGATTTCATATTGTATCTTATCTTAATCGTGTGTAAGTTTATGTTGCTATAATATTTTATTTTTTGTACTAATACTGGGCCTCAAGTCTGCTATTACAATAGTGCCAGAATGGTCTAACATTGATTTTATAATTGTCGATTTTGACAAGTTTTGGTAATCTACTAATATAATGGCGTTATTATGACTTTCCGATGGTCAACCACTGACACTCCATTGAAAGAAATGGCATAGAATGGTAATCTCGTACATAATGACAAATGAATATCTGACGTATGCGGTAATCTGCAAAAATTTTGCCAGTTCCTTTGATCAGTGACTTACCATGACGACGTCGTTGCGCAATTAGTGCTTTTAATAAGCCCGATATTGTCATTCTACCACAATTCTATTACAAGACCATTGACCGATCAATGATCGATCATTATGAATTGGCAGATTACAAACTTTTAGCAAAATGACAATGGGGTCGTGTTGGAATGAAGAATTTATAAAAATTGCAGACTTAGGTCCTTGAAAAGAGGTACAAGTGTTGGGCAGTTCTCATAATCTTAACCTTCGTGCATCCAAAAACATGCTTCTTCAGATTCCTTCTCACCGTACTGGCTTTATGTCCAATTCTTACGCTGTTTCCACCATAAAACTCTGGAATTTACTTCCCCTAGACATCAAAAAAGCCGAAAGTAAATTTTCCTCCAAACGTAAAATTCGGAACTACTACTTGAAGTCCTCTCAACCTTAGTTTGTTCTTCGTCTGAATTGTTATTAACTTCTCTTTAAGATTTGATATTTTTCATAGTATTTATTAGTTTATTATTATAGCATATTTATGTATTTTATTATATATTATATATAAATAATTTTTTTTTTCCGTTTTCATTATTTGTTATTTGTTTATTGTACAAACCTACCACAGTGATCTCTTTTTTAACCCAAAGGTTGACTGGAAGAGAATGCCTTGTTGCATTAAGTCCGCCTATGTACCACTACTGTACATGAAGTTTAAATAAATAAATACAATTTGTAAGTTTGCATGTAGAGGGTTCCTGAGGATCTCTGAATTTACTGAACCGATTCTGAAAATTCTTCCATAAAATACTACTTTATCACTGAAGGACGTAGGCTATATATTTTTTATTTTCACTCAGGTGTTGCTTATTAAAATATTGGTTTAGTTTATGCTTATTTAGATGTATTTATTAATTAGCGAGCAGTGGTGGCCGAGTGGTAAGAGCCCCGATTTACGAGTTGTAGATCGCGGGTTCAAACCCAGCCAGCCACGTTACTTTATTTAATTTATTTCATTTCCACTGCTCTCAAAATGGTGAAGGAAAACATTGTGAGGAAACCGGCATGTCCTAGAACCACAAATTAGAAGACATGTGACATCCACCAACCCGCATTGGGCCCGCGTGGTGGATTACGGCCCATTCCTTCTACTATGTTATGCTATTAATTGGCCTATAAGTCATAGTAAGTCAATATTTTTATTGTTATGACGGGAAATTGTGGCTTTGAAAAATGATTTTACTTCATAATACCTACACCAACAGACTAACTATAAATGTTAATAATTAGGCTCGAGTTACCATGGTATACATCATTAGTTTTAATATATACGAAAACCAAAACCCATGTCTAGTATTTTTATGTTAACAATCTATGTACAAAATTTCATCATTGTATCATGAAAAATCACATAGTTATAAGCTTGTTATGTCAGCATAAAAAAATAGTCACCGGCCCATCCAGGCAACTGAAGGGTTATATTGAACTTGTACCCAGCTGTTTGCTGGCGCTTAATACCGCTATGACCTGCCGAGACTTGTATTGTACTTAGTGTCGGTGGTATCCAAGTTGTGGAAAAAAAATAACATGGTTTTTTTTTCTCTCTTAAAAAAACTATTGGAATCCATTCAGTTACTGATTCTGAAGAAGAAACTATACTCGGGTTTTACATAAACAAGAAATAATTTTGTATATTATCATAATATCGTATCTCCCAAAAGTTGGTAAAAAAGAATCCTCAACCAGTTATGGATTTGGGAATCGCAATAAAATAAAACCCTAAAGTACCGAGCTTAATACAATTTTGAGGATAATACGCGAGCACTCGTAGTAAGCTCACAGAATCGGGTAAATGTTACCCGCAAATAAATAAAGGTGAAGAATTTCATCTGGCATTTATAGACGTGGCTGTACTTTACGACTTTTTTTCTTGACTGTACGCGTGAATTTGTACAGTACTGTTGATGTTGCGGAAACGTTAAAAAGAGTGACCGTGTTTATTTATTTATGTACACACAAACACTTAAAATCGAAAAGAACAAATAAGAATAAAAGAGTAGAAAGGACCTGCTTATTTCTAAAGAAATTTCTTCCAGCAGACCTGCGACAGGACAGTTAGATAAGATATGTAGACACAGTGTGTATAAATAAATGAAAAACTAAATATACCTGTATAATAAATACACTATATTATTTAAATTAAATCTCATAATACAAACATATATAATAATAACAGCAAATAAATATACACAAGAATACATACAATACATAAATTATAAAAATACATATATTTATGATAATATCTATAATAAATATCTTTACGAGATGGTAGAGAGGTAGTGTTCCTTGACTAGCTTTTTGAAGACAGATATATTTTTAGCGTCTCGGTTCTTAGCTAGAAGTGAGTTCCATAGTCATGCTGTATGAAAAGAGAAGGAGTTGGAATAAATATGGGTTTTATGGGGTGGGAAAGGGTGCTGAAGGATACATGTTTTTTTTTTGAGGTGAGAAATCACTTATTTAACGACTTCTCTCACTTTAGTGTGGAGCATGAGGGCGTGTCAGACTTTTACTGATTGTCAGTTGCCTTATACGTTTTAGGACCAAGAGTATCCTTTTCATTATGTTTTCCTATGGCCCGAGCAGGCATCGGCCAGGCTGCTGGGCCCCTACGGTTTGCTGATCTCTCTTTGAAGGGCGCGAGGAACTCTACACACGGCAGCTGTCGACGATTCGGATTCGGTACTTATAAAATGATGGCGGTAAGTCCCCTCTTTGAGGCGTGGCTGGAAAGACCTCACGGCGTCCTTACCTTCCGCATGACGCAGGTACTCACCGGACATGGTTCGTTCGGGAGTTTCCTGCACTCGATTCATGCGGAAGTGACGCCCGGGTGTCGCCACTGTGCGGAACGCCCGGAAGACACGGTGGAGCACACAGTCGAGGTGTGCCCTGCTTGGGCGGAGCATCGCCGTGCCCTCGTGGGGGCGATCGGCGGCGGAGACCTCTCGTGCCGGGCCTTGGTTGAGGCCATGGTCCGGAGCGAGGAGGAGTGGCAGGCGGTCGCCGACTTCTGCGAAGCAGTAATGCTCGCAAAGGAGGAGGCCGAACGCATCAGGCAACGGCGTTATCGCCGCCGCCGTCGCCGGGATTTTGATCCCGATTTCCGGCCAACGTAGACGCGGGCTTGCGGACAGTGAGCAATGGGTAGCTCACTGTCCGGCCGTCCGGTAACTGTCCAGACCAAGCCCAAGTCGTCGACGGCGCGCACTGTTCCCGCGCGCCTCAAGGAGTTGTCAGCAACAGCAGGGACCCCGCCGGGTCGAAGCCTACGGGGGCCAGGGTTATCCGAAAGGGCGCTCGAGCCCCGGTATGAAGGCTAGAAGGAACGGGGTGGGTCTTTTAGTCAGTAAGAGTCTGACACTATCTCCCACTCCGCCCAAGGGCGGGGGATGTCAATGCATGATTTTTTCCCACCATAAAAAAAAAAAAAAACTTATAAAATGAGCGGAAGGCAAGCTACCCATTTTTTGTCGTCCACAAACTGAATCTATTTCTTCTCATTTCTGATTTAATAATATGAAAATAAACTTAAATCCGTCTTTGCACTTTTGTTTGCATAAAATAAATGAATAAAACTCATTAATTTGACGACAAAGATAGGCCTTAACATATGTACATTGAACGTGATGCAAGATTTTATGAGCATATCAGAAATAAAAATGTAAGAGGGATACATCAAAGTGTTTTTAACTTTTTATGGTTTAAACTGAACTTTTGTTTATTAATACTTAAGTAGGTACTCGTATTTTGATTTTATGTTGTTTTTCTTTCCACTTTATTTATGTATATACCCTTACATGTATACATATATAAACATAAAAGACAAGATTCTAATTTATCAACACTGAAATTTTGCTCAGAGCTTTCTTTTATGACGTCACCAATAGGTTTTAATTACTCTGCCTCATAGGTGATAACCACTATATTGCCCGGACGATTTGATTAATTCAATAGTTGTTATCAGATTGTTTTCTTAATAATCACTAAACTTGATCTATAAATAACTTAAAAATGACAAAGAATAAGAAAGGATTTGTCAAAACTCACTCCCAAAGTGGGAAAACGAGGGTACAGAGTTTTTTATGGAGAAACTTACTTTCACATTGGCAAATCTGCTGGCAGAAGCTAGTATATTTTAAAAGCAAAAGTTTATGTATGTTCGTTTGTTACTCCTTTACCCTTAAACAGCGGAATGGATTTAGACTGACATCAGACGGACTGCATCGAAGCGACCGCGCGCGGTCGATATGTTTAACTGCATGCAGTTGTACGTTCGACTTCGTGCAGTCATGATATCAACTGCACGCGGTCGGCTGCAGTAGTGTAGTGTCGACACACGCAGTCCATCGCTAACCGCATACAGTCAGTGTGCAGTTAATTACAGAGAGCAAACGCATATTGACATTGTTAACTATATTTTGAGGCACTTAAAGATCAAATCATACACTACGCTCCTGGGCTATATGCGTGACGCCAACTGCGCAAAGTCAGATCAAACTGCATGCAGTTGAATATAATATATGGACTGCGTGCGGTTGCTGCAATGCAGTCCGTCTGATGGCAGCCTTAGATGACATTTGGCACACGGGAAGACCATGTCCCAGAACAAGACATAAGTAAAATAAAAAGTATTTCGGAAGAATGTTCTTTTCGGAAAATTTTATACTATCAGGCGGGTAAAGCAAATAACACAGGATTCGATTTCTTTAAATTGTAACTGTGTGGCGCAACCGTGCACCGTTAACTCCTGAATCCTGCCCAAGTTAAACAAAGTTTCATTTCTGATTACATATTCTTCTCTTCTCGGATTTTGACCGACAAAGAAGCGAATAATGAATTCATCGTCCCCGGTAATGAAATCACAAAATTTTCACTTGCTACTGAAATTTAATTATGAATTCCTGAAACCAACGTCTGAAACGTTCGCCCAAGTTCCGGCGGAATCGTTTAATAGTTTCTTTTTAACCGCTTCAGTAATTATTCGAACCAAGTCTTGAGAGTTTATTTTATTTTTTTAATTAAATTAATCGAAGGGTTTCATTAACAGAATTAAAAAAACTGTTTTTTTTTTTGTAGGATAAACCAAGACAAATTCTAGCACAGCCATTAACTGGCCGCTATGTACTTTAGTTAGGCGAAATGCATCGGAGTTTCAGAGTTTTCATAGAGAAGGCTTCGATCGACTAAGACCGGCTTGTATCCTTCAGTTACTCTCTTCGTTCCAGTACCACGGTATTGTTTGTTCTTTGTGCATTCGTTATTTTACAATAATAGACTTTAACATTTTGTGTCTAATTAGCTGTAAGCCTCCATATACGCAGTACGAGTTTTGAAAGACTTTAAAATGTCAAATTAATATTTTCAGTAGGTAAATTTGATCTGGTGCGCCTCAGCATCAATGATTGCATCACTACTTACCATCAGGTAGGATCGCAGTCAAGCATTAATTTACATCAATAAAAAGCAAAGTGACACTGTAGCAGTGCTGTAACAATGGATGACGTCGCAACCAAAACGCCAGTGACGTCAATCAACGTCATGACTACACGTTGACGTGGCGTCGGGTACCGACGCAATTTATCTATTGCTAAAATGCCCTTCACGATGTAATTTTGTGAGCAGCTTTGATGTGCGTTAGGTGCTGTGTTCTGTCGGGCTGTAAAAATTGTCTAAATATGTTAAGCTAGTACTGTAATGTTTGTTGAGTTGAATATGGGCCAATCATAGGCTACACAAAATTAGTTTTAGTGTCTAATTTTTTTATGTAAAGGTTAGGTATCATGAAAAATCACAAAGTTATAAGCTTTTTATGTCAGCAAAAATACATAATCACCAGACCATCCAGACGACTGAAGGGTTGTTTTGTATGTGTAATGTAATGTAATGTTGTATTTATTAGAGAATATGAGATGAATGTGATCACACATTCATTTCAATATTCTTGTTGACAAGAATGGATAAAGTGAGAAATAAGTGTATTAAAGGAAGTTTGAAGGTACCGCCAATGACTGAAAAGTTGTGACTGTTACTAAAAGAGCTATGAGTATACACGTGGATGGATGGAGAGTGAAAGGGAAAGAGAGGCCAAAGAAAAGATGAATGGATTGTGTGAGAAGTAAAAAAAAAAGAGAGTTAGTGATAGCTTCACGGGTGACAGGACAGAATGGAAGAAAAAAACGTGTAGCGCCGACCCCAAACAAAACGGTACAAGGGCAGGAAGATGATGATTATTTGAGTATGTATAGTTATGTATCCATTTCGTAACACAGCCCTCGTTATGTGGCTCTTGCTAGATTAGCAGCAGTAATGTTAAATACACTGAACGATGTGACAATGCAACCAAAACATTAGTAACACCGCTCGACGTTGTAACGCAATTTATCTATGACTAAATGCGTTAAGCTATAATAACAAACTGTAAGCAGTAAATATTCTGTAAATAAGTTGAGAAGAAAGTATCGTAGTGGTCGTTGATTCGAATTCATAAGGCCCCTCACCCACGGCGACTTTTTGTAGCGAAGCTGTCGCGCGCTTACAAAACGCTAGTCGCATTTGCAAGCGTTATAGAAATGATGCCAACGCGCTGCTAACGCGCTACAGCATCGCTACAGAAAGTCCCCGTGGTCTTAGAGCAACTTTGACGTAGACACTGACTTATACGATAGAAATATGCCTCACGACTTTATGGCCCTGATCCATTGATCTCGTTTGTTGTTAAATAATAATTGTCTTAGGGTACGATGGGACTGACAAGCTGTGCGTTACAAAAGTCCCTAAAATTTATTAAAAAAATAAAAAATAAAAAAATATGCCTCAGACGTCTGAATAAAGAGTTTAAATATTATTATAGCATTTGAAAACCTGTGACAGACATTAAAAGTTCGGACTTTAAAATCAACCTAGTATTTTATAGTGATTATTTGAAAACGCAACTTTATTAAAAGGTATAAATAAGTAGCCAGGGTTTTATTAAAAGAAATATTAACATTTTAAAGCAATATTGTAGAACCCGTCGTAAATTACTATTAAAACAGGCAGGGGCAGTGAGCATTTTTATGAAATATCAACCGAAGCGAGAGGGGACGATGCAAAAGAGACGCTGTTATAGACAATCCTAGTTATATGTATGTCGCAGCCATCTGGTTAAATTAGCCATCCAATTGGACGCCTAGGGCGTTCGTTAAACGCCGGCATCCAATGAAATGGCTGAAGAACAACTAGCCATGTCGTTGACCGCAACGTTTAACCTGATGGCTGAACGTAGTGTAGTCATTTAGTTTAGTAGGCTAACTATGAGTTTATAAATTATATAAAACTACTTTTTAGTAATAGTGTCCACCAAGTAATAGTGAAATATTTTTAAATCAATAAATAGCGGAACTAAATTTGAATCACTTGCCTGAGTGTATATAATTTATAAACTCATAGTTAGCCTACTAAACTAAATGACTACACTACGTTCAGCCATCAGGTTAAACGTTGCGGTCAACGACATGGCTAGTTGTTCTTCAGCCATTTCATTGGATGCCGGCGTTTAACGAACGCCCTAGGCGTCCAATTGGATGGCTAATTTAACCAGATGGCTGCGACATGTACACGGGGAAGGCTTGGCTATACAAAGTGTAATGGAAAGAACGCAAAGCTTCATCATCATCATTATTCCAGCCCAAAGAAATCCTGTGCTGGACTAGGCTTCCTGAAATGTCACTACAACGACTGGTCCTGTGCGTCTCGCATCCATCTTTCTGCAACCCTCATATCGGACCACACCGTGCTATTGTCACTCGAAACTTTCAGCCCCATCGATCATCTGTTCAGCGATCAATGTACCCTGTCATTTATGTTTGGTGCTTCTTTGAGCTATGTCATGTCAAATTCGATGAAGCAATGAAATTCTGAAAAAAACCCTATATTTTATATTCTATTTGCTTTTAAGTGACTAAGTCTTCTGATAAGGCCTATTAATTGTGAGCGTGAGAGTCATCACCGGTGAAACGAACTGTTCATAGACTTTTGTAACTTTGTCTGTTCATAGTCATGAGAATCGTGAATGCAAAGCTTGAAATAGCATTGTAATTATCATTATTTTGAACAACTTTCTAACACTGAAAGAGCAAAAAAAAAAATCATCTGTTGAAAATATTTCGTCGAGTTACAAAATCTTAAATAGATATACGGTCCAGCAGATTAGGAACAATAACCCTTTTCAGGAAGCGGTGAGTACAATGACCTTGTTTCAGGGTACATGCGTTATTTCTAGTACACCCTGTATAATAACAACTCGTTTTATTTGGATGTACTCCAAAAAAGTTTCCAAAATAACCGAACTTACATTCCCATCTGCCGAGTTCGCCACCTAAGTGAAAAGTTAGAAGCAAAATTACACTTCGTCGTGCCAGTAAAAAAGGTATATTTCGGTATTTCCGCAGCACGTCCGCGTTAAAAATATAAGAGGCTTAGAATAACGCAATCCGCGTGTTTTTTCAGAGTGTCGCGAAAATTTCTTGGCGTGGGGTGCGTCGCGAAGTTTTTTCATTCGCGGCAGGATCGCCTCGGCCTGAGATACTCAACCTGTGGCTGTTAATATATTGTGTAGGGTTAAGCTTTTCTTGGGGATAATGTATTATGGGGCAAAGAACAGGTTTAATGCAGAGGTTGTATAGATGTATTAATGTTTCTGTGGTAGTAATTTATGATGAGTATAGTGATATTTTTTTAAGTCGTTGATAGGCTTGCATTTGACCACTATCACGTCGACAGAGCCAGTTTGCCTAGAAATATCCTATTACGTCTTGACGTAAAGATCCCCAGGTTGTAGCTATCGAGAAACAGACTGCGCTGCTGATTTTGACGCAAAACGCACTTTCCGTGGGCCGTAAAAGTTTAAGCACCACAGATCTAAACTTAAAATCCGGGTTTGATTTCGTTCGGCCGCCCAAAACTGCTACTTATACACAGGTGGTTCCCTTTTTCACGCCTCATGCATATATTCGAGTAATTCTGCAATTTCTGCTTCCACATTAAAAAAATGCATGAAATTACAAATTCTACAACTACCTGCCTATATTACTGTGTTCTCTTAAACTATCTCACCTGATCGAAAGCGACCATGGAGCAAGCTTGCTTAGAAGTAACCTATCACTCTTGACGTAAAGATCACCAGGTTGTAGCTATCGGCAAAAAGACTGCGGTCATTTTGACGCAAAACCCACTTTCCGTGGGCCGTAAAAGTTTGAGCAGCACAGATCTAAACTTAAAATCCGGGTTTGATTTCGTTCGGCCGCCCAAAACTGCTACTTATACACAGGTGGTTCCCCTTTTTCACAACTTTATGCAAAATAGTATTCGACTTTAACATCTCCTGGAAGGTATTACGTTTTATAAATTACTTCGCGACGTGGCCAAAAACAAAGTTTTCGGTTCGACTTGGAATTTTTATTCAAATGAATTAAAACTTTCTCCGTGGGATATACGATCGAAAAGATGGTATTATAAGTGTATGGTAATGTTGGCGAAAATGTTTTAGTGTTGCTTTAACTTTGGAGGCCAGGAAAATATTTTTAAAATAATCAAAATTTAAGGACGCGTGAGCAAAATTCACTCGCTCGAATTTAGGTATCTTGGTCGCAATACATCGACTTTACGCGCACGCACACATAGAGCCCATTGTTCGCTCAATTTTATACTTTAACCGAACATGTCTTGATATTTGAGGTATTATTTTATTTTTCTTAGTAAGTATTAATTGAGTCAAGCTTGTTTGATATTTAGTATCAGTATTACTATATGGCAATATGTAATTGCCTGCTTATCCAGTTTCGAGTACTACTCGTATAGCAAAAATAAGTAGTTGCCATATCGTTACGGGTAATAACGACCAATTTATTTGTAAACCTACGATTATTTCCCAGGCTTATTTCTTTAAAAATATTATAGTTAACAAAATCAAATGGGTGTTTGAGATTAATTTTATCAGACAATTAGGTACAACGCACAACCCCTCTCCGACATGAATTAAATCTTCAAACTCAATAAATACTCGTACGATGTCTGAAGCAAGTAGGTATTTCCAATTTAATATTCGATCTAATCGTAAAATACAGTTAAAACTATGAATACTTATGTATTTTTAACCGACTTCTAAAAAAGGAGGAGGTTCTTAATTCGGATGTTTGATTTTTGGAACGAAGTTCCTTATCGCGCGTTGTGAAAGGGGGCTAGACGGAAAAAATTCTCACGAAAAATTGTACCGACACTTTTACTGTCAAAATATAAATCCAAGATGGCGGCTGCAAGAAATTATCAACTTTTTCGTCATGGGTGTCGTTTTCATGGTTTTCGAGGGTGTTGAAACCGATGGTACTGTCAAAATATAAATCCAAGATGGCGGCTGCAAGAAATTATCAAATTTTTCGTCATGGGTGTCGTTTTCAAAGTTTTCGAGGGTGTTGAAACCGATGGTACTGTCAAAATATAAATCCAAAATGGCGGCTGCAAGAAATTATCAAATTTTCCGTCATGGGTGTCGTTTTCATGGTTTTCGAGGGTGTTGAAACCGATGGTTCTGTCAAAATATAAATCCAAGATGGCGGCTGCAAGAAATTATAAAATTTTTCGTCATGGGTGTCGTTTTCATGGTTTTCAAGGGTGTTGAAACCGATAGTATTGTCAAAATGTAAATCCAAAATGGCGGCTGCAAGAAATTATCAAATTTTCCGTCATGGGTGTCGTTTTCATGGTTTTCGAGGGTGTTGAAACCGATGGTACTGTCAAAATATAAATCCAAGATGTCGGCTCCAAGAAATTATAAAATTTTTCGTCGTGGGTGTCGTTTTCATGGTTTTCAAGGGTGTTGAAACCGATAGTATTGTCAAAATGTAAATCCAAGATGGCGGCTGCAAGAAATTATCAACTTTTTCGTCATGGGTGTCGTTTTCGTGGTTTTCGAGGGTGTTGAAACCGATTGTATTGTGAAAATGTAAATTTAAGATGGCGGCTGCAAGAAATTATCAACTTTTTCGATATGGGTGTCTTTTTCATGGTTTTCGAGGTTGTTGAAGCCGATAGTGCTGTCAAAATGTAAATCTAAGATGGCGGCTGTCAGAAATTATCAACTTTTTCGTCATGAGTGTCGTTTTCATGGTTTCGAAGATGTTGAAATAGTGCTGTCAAAATGTACATAAAATGGGATAGTATTTTTTAGTTATCTTGTATTGGCTAGACGGAAAAAATTCTCACGAAAAGTTGTAACGATGCTTTTTGCTATAGTAAGCTATTGTAAGCCGTGCGGTGTGCGCATGTTTCTCTGTCTGTCTCTCTCTCTCTCTCTCTCTTATAGAAAGCAAGCCAAAACGGAACTTCGTTCCATCCGGGTGTCCCTTGACACCTCAGTAGTTTTTTTTTTATGTATGTTCGCGCATAACTTCGTTGCTTGCCGACCGATTTGAAAAATTCTTTCTTGTTTTTTGGAAAGTGTATACTTCCCAAATGGTCCCATAGTCACCAAGTCGGGATCTGATGATGGAATCTTGGCGAATTCAAGGGAACTCCTCAAATATCATAAGCAACCGTATAGTTCTTTTGGTATTTTCATCAAAGACTTAAGCATTTACACTCAAAAAAATACATTTGATGAAGTGGAACTGGTGAAGAAGACCAGAAATGGCCAGTGGAAGTTCATACTCACACAGATATCACAATGAACATAATAACTATGTGCGAGCCGGAAGATAGGCACCGGAACGACGTAATTAATCAATGTATCCTAGCCGTGTTTGAGTTTATCACGAACAGACAGACAGACAGACTCGGCGGGGGACTTTGTTTTATAATATGTAGTGAAAAGTGTCCTAATTTATCTTGGTACTCGAAGATATAGGCAAGTGTGCTCTATCGTCGGCCACATCATCGCTTACCATCAGGTGAGATTGTGGTCAAACGCGAGCCTGTACATTATATAAAAAAAAAAACCTATTACTACTGTCCGTTCAACCGATTTTGACTTTCATTACGTTGGTAGCATGACAAATGGTGGCTGCAGCAAATAGTTGGTATTGTAATTAGTTTTTTGCTTTTAATGCCATCCTTATGCCTACGAAATAGAAGTTGAAATCGGTTGAACTGACAGTAAAAAAACTTTCTTTATATGTCTAATCCGCGAATAGGGTACAGCTCCTATTACTTGCTTTGATTTGTCTGTCAGATATTTAGCAATATAAAAAAACTACTGAGGTGTCAAGGGACACCCGGATGGAACGAAGTTCCGTTCTGGCTTGCTTTCTATAAGAGAGAGAGAGAGAGACAGACAGAGAAACATGCGCACGCCGCACGGCTTACAATAGCTTACTATAGCAAAAAGTATCGTTAACTTTTCGTGAGAAGTTTTTCCGTCTAGCCAATCCAAGATAACTAAAATCTACTATCCTATCTTATGTACATTTTGACAGCACTATTTCAACATCTTCGAAACCATGAAAACGACACTCATGACGAAAAAGTTAATAATTTCTTGCAAGCGCCATCATGGATTTACATTTTGACAGTACTATCTGTTTCAACACCCTTGAAAACCATGAAAACGACACCCATGACGAAAAATTTGATAATTTCTTGCAGCCGCCATCTTGGATTTATATTTTGACAGTACTATCGGTTTCAACACCCTCGAAAACCATGAAAACGACACCCATGACGGAAAAGTTAACAATTTCTTGCAGCCGCCATCTTGGATTTACATTTTGACAGTACTATCGGTTTCAACACCCTCGAAAACCATGAAAACGACACCCATGACGAAAAAGTTGATAATTTCTTGCAGCCGCCATCTTGGATTTACATTTTGACAGTACCATCGGTTTCAACACCCTCGAAAACCATGAAAACGACACACATGACGAAAAATTTAATAATTTTTTGCAGCCGCCATCTTGGATTTATATTTTGACAGTACCATCGGTTTCAACACCCTCGAAAACCACGAAAACGACACCTATGACGAAAAAGTTGATAATTACTTGCAGCCGCCATCTTGGATTTACATTTTGACAATACTATCGGTTTCAACACCCTTGAAAACCATGAAAACGACACCCATGACGAAAAATTTAATAATTTTTTGCAGCCGCCATCTTGGATTTATATTTTGACAGTACTATCGGTTTCAACACCCTCGAAAACCATGAAAACGACACCCATGACGGAAAAGTTAATAATTTCTTGCAACCGCCATCTTGGATTTACATTTTGACAGTACTATCGGTTTCAACACCCTTGAAAACCATGAAAACGACACCCATGACGAAAAAGTTGAATTTCTTGCAGCCGCCATCTTTGATTTATATTTTGACAGTAAAAGTGTCGGTATAATTTTTCGTGAGAATTTCTTCCGTCTAGCCCCCTTTCACAACGCGCGATAAGGAACTTCGTTCCAAAAAAGATAATGTTTTATTTTGTACTATACTCGAATTGCACTACGACGTCATACGTGTCATTATAACCTATATTCTAAGCTCGAACAAATTATTTTTATCGAGTTTCAAGGTTCATGATAAAATTCAACGCCCGATTGGATTACTATAGGGTTATCCATCATCATCAGATCAGTTTGATAGTACCTTATAGCCAAAGTGCGGCGCATCTCATGATAATTCTAAATAGCCCAAACACGGGTAGGATACATTGATTAATTACGGAGTCCCGGTGCCTATCTTCTAGCTTCATCATCATTATCATCAGATCAGTTTGATAGTACCTTATAGCCAAAGTGCATCTCATGACAATTCTAATAAGCCCAAACACGGCTAGGATACATTGATTAACTACGGAGTTGCGGTGCCTATCTTCCGGCTCCATCATCATCAGGTCACTTCGATAGTACCTTATAGCCAAAGGGCATTTCATGACAATTCTAATAAGCCCAAACACGGCTAGGATACATTGATTAATTACGGAGTTCTGGTGACTATCTTTCGGCTCCATCATCATCATCAGGTCACTTCGACGGTACCATTTTTAACATAACTATTCAGAACCATTTATTTATTTTTATTGTCATAGTTGCTGAACTATCTACATTGTGATATCTATGTAAGTATGAAGTTCCGTTGGCCATTTCTGGTCTTTGTTTTAGAATAAAACTCATTCTGTATCAGTAAGTCCATTATTACTCCATAATAACAATTTTAAAAATAAGTATGATATTTGTACTTTTATTTCGGTCCGAAAAAGTAGCACGTCTTTGCAGTCGCAGTATACAAGTCGGCACACATTTTAGACGTATTTATTTTTTGTAAGAGAGCGATACGGGCATCCGTTCACAAGCGCTTCTGAGCGCGGACTGACGCTAGACATCGCGCGTTCAATGAAAAATGTATGAAGAAATATTGAGAGTGGTTTTATTTTGGTCATAAATCATAAAGTTATTTATGTAGGTTCAAAATAATTAGCTATAGGTGTTGAAGACTATATAAGCTGTATTATTTTATGTTTTTTAAAGTAAAAATGTTTACTGGATTTAAGTTACGGGTTCCTACTCAGACCCTGTGTTTCGTAATTTTCTTGTATTAGTGCGTTGGTAAAATCGTATTTATATGAAAATTTTATATGAGACCGTAATATTTTTTTTATGCCATCCTGGAGATAAATATATTGTCTTTTATTTGATACCAAGATATACTCATAATTATGATTCCTAGAGCATCTTAATGGTTCCCGAAAAACCGTGATATTTGTCGAAATAGGTGAATACGTCCTTAAGTATTTACTAACTTTATAATATCCTACAAGGGCTGAGCGATTATTTGAAAGAGTCACTTACGGTGACTCTTTCCCTGGAAGGCAAAGGGCCGCTGAAGGAACATAGGTGGATTTTAGTTATAGTTATCGGCACGGATCTTGAGCGCTGGCTTCAAGTCGCGCAGAAGTCAAATATTCGATCTCTTTAGTGGTGCGACGTGAGACGCAGGGGCGAGGAATGTCAGTGATTGGCTCGCCGCGCCATCGTGTCATAGACGTCACTCGTGATTCGTTCCCTGCGCTTGCTGCACGTATCTAACAATGACGACGATTGGCTCGCCAACATATGGAATGCGCAAAGCGGTCCCCACTCTGAAGCTGAGCGCTCAAGATCCATGCCGATAACTTTACTACAAGCCACTACACCCAGACCGGGAAGGTTGTAACCTTGTAACCTTTTTTTTTGAGGTGATAATTCATCAAATAACTCCTTTCGTCCCGAGTGGAGTGAGAGTAACTCCTTTCGTCCCGAGTGGAGTGAGAGTAACTCCTTTCGTCCCGAGTGGAGTGAGAGGGAGTATCAGACTTTTACTGACTAAAACCCACCTGTGTTCTTTCAGTTGCCCTTGTTTTCTAAATAAAAAGTAAAAAAAAAACGTTTCAAGCTCTATTTTAGCCTGAAGACCTGTTAAACTCTTGCGAGTAGAGTTTGAGACTATCTTAACTACAAACACTGAATTTGGGTGTTTTTAATATCGTGCGGTTTTGATCACGCATGCGGGATTGTCCCGCACCCGTAAATGTCCATTTCATACAAGTATTTATTATAATGCGTGGAATACGCACGCGGGACTCGTTTTTTTGCTTTGTGAAATTTTCTGCATGCGGAACAATTCCGCATGCGTGATGTAATCCGCACGATATTAAAAACACCCTTAAAATACCTGGCCTTATAGACAAAAAATGTTCTGCCATGTCATCCATAAAAAAACGGAAAATAATAATAATAATATTCCACAACTATCACACAACGTTGTCTAGTTCCAAGCTAAGCAGAGCTTGTGTTATGGGTACTAGACAACTGATAAATATACTTATATATTTCTAAATACATACATATTATAGATAAAACAATAAGAACAAATGATCATGCTCATCACACAAACATTTGTCCTGGGTGGGAATCGAACCCACGACCTTTGGCATAGCAGTCAGGGCCACTAACCACTATACCAACTGGCCAGTCAGATATCGAAAAAATGATAAGGTTAACTTTTAGGTTTGCTTAGATATTAAAATAGATCATAATGTAAACTTACTTATGTGCGCCAGCTTGCCGACTTTAAAAAACCTGAAAAATAAAGAAATATTTTGATAAATAAGTATCTTGCGTAGGATAGAATGAATGTTAAAATTTTCTTAAATTTTTCGTTTTTTTTAACAGCTTATTTCAAACAAAAAATAAGAAAATGTATGTATACGACTGGTTTCTTGCAAACAAAGAATAAGAAGATTTATGTACTCAACTGGTTTCTTTTAAAAAAAGAATGAGATTTTTTTTGTTTTCGACTGGTTTCTTTCAAACAAAGAATGAGAAAATGTATGTATTCGACTGGTTTCTTTCAAACAAATAATGAGATAATAATATGTATTTGACTGTTTTTTTTTCAAACAAAGAATGAGAAAAAACATGTATTCGACTAGATTCTATTAAACAAAGAATGAAAAAATGTATGTATTCAACTGTTTTTTTCAAGTAGGAATCTCTGTTTGTTTAGCTTTTGACTGTTTTTCAACTAACAGTAAACATAAATATAGCATGCAATCAAATTACACTACCACCAAAACAACATTTAATTTCCACGCTTGTACGCATAATTACAGCCAAAATTTTAATTGAACAATCTGTCAGATGTCAACGCGTCAAATACATGTCGCTAGAAGCATTCGCAATTATTATCACCACCGCCCTGGTGTAACGGGATGGCAGAAAGCGATGACAGATGCTCAGTGGAGATCAAATAATGAATAAAACGCAAGACTAAGGCGGTTTTCACCCCCGTGCTAACGAGAAAAGTTGAGTTTGGCTGATACGCTCCGAACCGCACATTTCACTTTTTTTGGGAAGTGGTTTTAGAGGAGCGGGCAAGCGATTTTAGAGTACTGAAATCGCAATCGACTGGTCGTGACAGGTTTTAAGTTATTGGTTATAGTTTTTTTACGTGAGATATCATAAAATAACATCTCTTGCTCATGGTGAAGCAAAAAAAAAATGTCGCTTGCAATAAGAAACAACGCATGCACAATGTTTTTTTTGTGCCCACGCCTACGGAGCCCGGCAGTCGTCCCGCGATTGAAGATGTCGGGAGTATCTCTGGCAGGGGTAAAATTGTTAAATACTTCAGTTTCAACAAATACAACAACTTTCCTCTCGCTATAAAAATTAAATTAAACTTCGAATATAAAAATTAAATTCAAAATTTTATTTCGTGGATTTACCTACTTCCTCAATATATGTCATTTAATCAATCTTATGGTAATGATTTGATACAAAACCAAATTAAATATAGTCTTATTTCAGTAGTTAGTTATTGAAAAATATTTGCATTTGCACATAAATGATAAAGCTTTGCCATAGTCGACAAAATTAAGTACCACCCGCTCCGCTCAACACCCAAATCAGCAGACTCATACAGAATTGCCGCTCGCGACTGTCAGCGTTTCTAGTTCATCTGCCTCGTTAGAGCACAATTGCCGACGTGAAATTAAAACCACCGCCCATCTGAACGTACGTACACGTCATTGTGAAACGTTGAAAACGCTCACGATCAGTTATTGTTCAAAATTTAAGGGCCCTTTTATTCATTGTAGTCGGATTTTGATTTGCGGTCCATTGACGGGTGTAGGATATCCCATTGTGGTGTGTAGTTGGATTCTGGAATGGTTTTGTTAATTAAAGCTAGATTTAGTTACATTGAGGACTAAAGGCGGTACTGCCGGGGGCTTTTTGATGTTTTTGGTTTGAAAATTAACAAATAACAGCCCATAAAGACCTCAACATCTTCCTACTCGCATTACATATTTATTTAGGGTTGCAAAGCATGTCAGCTTATTCCATGAGTATTCTATTTTCTTATTTATTTATTTATCTATTTATAACTTTATGCACACATGAGTACAGAGGAGGACTTAATGCCTAAGGCATTCTCTTCCAGTCAAACTTTGGGTGATGCTGAGAAAAAGTAGTGGTAGGTGCAATAAAAGAGTGAGAAAAAGGCGAATACAAGAATTAATATACTAATAAACCATAAAATAGATAAACTAATAAATCATAGAATCTATATACTAAAAATCAATGCCACTTTTCGTTGTAATTTTATAACTCAAGAATGGGACTATCTAAACCAAATGTTTAGGCTTTGTTCAGATATTTAGTAGATTGTTTATGTAAAGTTTGGTATGGTAGAGTAGTGTAGAGTAGAGTGATGTAGAATAGTGTAGAGTAGGGTAGAGTAGTGTAGAGTAGAGTAGTGTAGAGTAGTGTAGAGTAGGGTAGAGTAGTGTAGAGTAGTGTAGAGTAGGGTAGAGTAGGGTAGGATAGGGTAGGGTAGAGTAGAGTAGAGTAGGGTAGAGTAGTGTAGAGTAGGGTAGAGTAGGATAGGGTATGGTAGAGTAGTGTAGAGTAGTGTAAAGTAGAGTAGTGTAGAGTAGGGTAGAGTAGGATAGGGTAGGGTAGAGTAGGGTAGAGTAGGGTAGAGGAGGGTAGAGTAGGGTAGTGTAGAGTAGTGTAGAGTAGGGTAGGATAGGGTAGAGTAGGGTAGAGTGGAGTAGAGTAGGGTAGTGTAGGATATAGTAGGGTAGAGTAGGGTATAGTGGAGTAGAGTAGGGTAGTGTAGGGTATAGTAGGGTAGAGTATGAAGAGTAGGGTATAGTAGGGTGGAGTAGGGAAAAGCGGGAGCGAAGCTGCGCGGGCAAAAGCTAGTAAATATAAACAATTATACAATATATACTCAAATTAATACACCACATTAACGCACTAAAATAGTCAAACATTGGTACAAATCGACAATAGGAAAACATTAACGCTGTGATGAAACTGCTGCCAACTTTTTACGAATCAACTCGAATAGTAGACGTCCTTCGACTGAAATGATGATGATTCTATTTGCCACTTCTATAGTTACTTCTTTTCGAACAGTGAAACTGACGACAATGAACTTAAGAATATAACACTTGTGCAGATACAAAGATGCAAAGTTGAGGCCAGGGTTAATCCTACTGGGGCCAGGGTTAGTTTCGAGAGGTAGCTCAGCCCCGGTATGAAGGTACGAAGGAACGGGGTGGGTTTTTAGTCAGTAAGAGTCTGACACTATCTCGCACTCCACCCAAGAGCGGGGGTTGCCATTAGATGATTTTCGTATCATAAAAAAAATCACTAAAATTTTTGGAATTTTTCTCAAAACGCAAAACGCAATGGCTGCAGACTGGGTGTGTCACTTTGGCTACCCACACTGCATCACCACCAACACGTCCAAACATTTTAAGGGATAAGAAGATGGTAGCAATTTTGGATGTCTTTTAGAATCACCTAAGCCTAAGCAAACTACATGTCATGTACTTGTCATGCAATCAGCATGTGTCACGTGTATGCAACACTTAGGGCTTGTCATGTGTTATCAACACCGCTACCAGTTTCGACAACATAATGTTGATTGGCGTTTACATGCCGTATGAAGTCATTGACCGCAGATAGTGTGTTAATAGCTTAATCTAAGAATGCTCGTGTATTCTGTGTCTTCTGCTATACATACAAGGCAAAGTCCTGATTCACTCACTGAATCATCAAAGCATTAGACTTAGAACGCTGAAATTTTTCACAGCAATTCCATTTTTTTGAAAAAAAAAGATAAAAAAAAATTGAGCGTAAAATGTATTTAGCTTCAAGTGAGTGTATATTTCATAAATGCCTATTTATTTGTAACTAACTGTGCCCGCGACTTCGTTTGTGTGTACTACAGCCCCCCTAGTCAAGTTACAAACGTTTCGCTTGCGTCGAACGCTTCGAGTTGACCTTGCCGCCAATTCTTTTGTTCTGACCACGTGACTAAGCGTCGAGGCGACGTCATTCCCGTACATTTGAAGCTTTCTACAAGCGTTAACTATTGCAGATTAGCAACTTGGCTAAGGGTACAGGATTTTGAATTTATTTTTTCTAAAATAAAAGTAGCCTATTTTACTCCTTATTACATCAGCTACCTGCCAAAAAAAGTCCCGTCAAAATCGGTCTAGCCATTTCAGAGATTAGCCGGAACAGACAGACCGACAGACAAAAATTGTAAAAAATGTTATTTTGGTGTGTGTACCGTATATTATACCGCTTTTTACTACATGTATATATTCATATGCATGTAGTAAAAAGCGGTTATTTCAATATTACAAACAGACACTCCAATTTTATTTATATGTATAGACTAGCTTCTGCTTGAAGTAGAGCCTGCGTGAATGTAGATTTCTCCATACAATCTTCGGACACCCGTTTCTTTCCTTAGGAGGTGAGTTTTGAAAAATCTTCTCTTAGTAGGTACTCGCCAAGGCATAAAAAGAAACCTTGTGCTTTCACGCTACTAGGTCTTATATTTTTGGCTGTACGTTGATATATCAGTCCATCAGTTTCTCCTTTTATACAGATAATTACTTCCACACAAATATTCAATTGCATAATAAACATGCAATACTCTACTAATGTTAAGGCTACTCACAAAAACAAACTGCCGAGCTTCTTGAGCTTAGCAGGACGAACATCTGTGCGATAGCCCGCGCCTTAACCGGTCACTGCAAACTAAACAGGCACCAATTTCACATGAAAACTGAGTGACACTGATGTTTGCCGGTACTGTAATCAGGAGAGGGAGACGCCTAAGCACCTTTTGTGTGAATGCGGGCCCCTTATCCACAAACGCAGTGTCCATCTGAGCCGACACATTATTCGCCCGGAGTAGATTAAAACTCTAAAAGCTAGGAGTAGTCTAAATTTCTTGGAAGCCTCTGGGCTAAAAGAGTTACTCTAACAACGTGGCGAGTCATAATAGATCATTTAGGTCGTAGTGACTACATCCCCTACACTACGGGTGATGCATAGCCCATTGAAATCTTCAAAAATAATAATGTTAAGTCATGGCCAAAACAACTTTAAAAAACATAAATATCATCAACCACAACATATATCCACTACAGTTAAGCATCATTTTGTCTATCCATCCCCTCAGACAACCCTTACAAGTCTGCTGTCTGTCTGTACGGCAACAATCGTAGTAATTATTGTTGAAGTACCGGCAGAATGATAAGTGCGTTGTTGATTCATCGCGAGTTGTCGCAAGTAGTGGGGGGTGCACGATGCGAAAACAAAAATGTGCAAATAATATGCGGTTTCACTTTTGAATCAGTTGTACGATGGTGGATTAAGTCTCGCCACTAATTTTGAATGGAATATTAAATGTAACGTCATTACTTAATTTAAATAAACTATACTTTTCTACGAATGGGCAATGGTTTCAAATAAATTTTTACAAGACTTTTTTTCCAATCCACCTCGAGAAATAAAAATTAATTTGTTAATAATTTTAAAGTTGGATTTACAACATTTAAATATATAAATACAAACAGATCCATCAAACGTTGTTCTTCTATATATTTTTAAAGAAAAAAATGAGGTGGTAGGGGTAGACCAACCAAATATGCAAAACAATTTCATAAACGTTAAAATAAAAAAAATAATAATCGGTAAAGCCATTTCTAAGGAGTTCGTTAACAAACACTGTAACCTATTTATTTTGTAAATAGGTTTAAAAAACACTTTTACACGTCAATTTTTTTTCGTCAGTTTATGCTAGATGAGGCCGGTGTTTCCAAAGTCAAAGTCAAAGTCAAAAGTTTTTTATTTCACATAGGCCTACATGGGCACTTATAAAACGTCAGAAGCTAGTGCACGGTTCGAAATTGGTCGTTTCCTATGGAGAAGAACCGGCAAGAAACTCCATGGTTACTCTTTTTAAAAAAATGGTTGTACTTACAATATTTCCATACAACAGTATTAAAAGGTATTATTTAAGAACAGTGTAAACCGGTCTATATTGTACTCAAAAGCACAATAAAAATAATCATTTAAAAAAAGTGAGTCAAAATATGAAGTAATCTAAGAATTCGTGGAGTCTACAGTGTTCTTCCATTTACATAATAAAAAGAGGCTATATAAAAAAAAAGGTAGAAAAATAATAATAATTACAACTGTCAGTAAATGAGACGTTAACAACCAAAAAAAAAAAGAAAAACTAACGAATGTAATGTGGTTGGAGTCAGATAATACAAAAAAAAAAAAAAATTGCAAAAGCAATGTGTTAGAGAGAAAAAAAAAATATGTTACAACAAAGATGGAGCAGTTAATAGATACATTCGCATAATAATATAAGTTACCAGGGGGCCACAAGTCCGGTAACTGTCCGGACCAAGCCCAAGTCGTCAACGGCGCGCACTGTTCCCGCGCGCCTCAAGGAGTTGTCAGCAACAGCAGGGACCCAGCCGGGTCGAAGCCTACTGGGGCCAGGGTTATCCGTAAGGGCGCTCGAGCCCCGGTATGAAGGCTAGAAGGAACGGGGTGGGTCTTTTAGTCAGTAAGAGTCTGACACTATCTCCCGCTCCGCCCAAGGGCGGGGGATGTCAATGCATGATTTTTTCCCACCATAAAAAAAAAAAAAAAAAAAAAAAAAAAAAAAAAAAAAAAAAAAAAAAAAAAAAAAAAAAGGGGGCCACAAGTGCAGAGGCAGTCATTGCCAAACAAGCGTGTCTTCGACATAGTCTTTAACCTTGTAATATGCTTTTTTGGTTAAGACACGCTTAATATGGGTTTTGAACTTTCCTTCGCTAAGTTCAGTCACCGCTTTTGGTAGCTTGTTATAAAAGCGTATGCTATTTACTAAAAATGACTTACTGGTCTTGGCTAATCTCCATTTGGGCAATATAATTTCGTGTTTACTACGAGTATTTATGTTATGGAAATCGCTTCTAATTTTGAAAAGTCCTAGGTTTTTACGTACATACAAAATACTTTCTAAGATATAAAGAGAGAGTTCTAATATGAGCACCCCACTGCAGTTTGGAATCGACAGTTATACCTAAGAACACAGTTTCTGTAATTACATCAAGTTTTTTGCTATCAAGAATTAGATTGATGCCAACTTGAGGGACATTCGGTAATGAAAACTTTATACATTTAGTTTTATTTGCATTTAGTAAAAGATTATTAGCAGCGAACCATTTCGAAAGAACAGCCAGACTTTCGTTAACGCGCAAGACATCCGCATCTTTTCTATCCACTTTAAAAATAAGGGAAGTGTTGTCAGCAAATAGAATTATATCTGATAAATTAGCCATCATGTAAGGAAGGTCATTAATATAAACTAGAAAAAGGAAAGGGCCAAGAATTGAACCCTGGGGCACGCCCATCCTTACTAAAGACCTCGAGGACGTCACCCCATTTATGGATACTTTTTGCTGCCTGTGAGATAAATAGGAAAAAACAAGATCAGCAGCTCGTCCACGAATTCCGTAGTAATGTAATTTACAGATCAGAGTATTATGGTCAACACAGTCAAATGCTTTTGAGAGGTCACAGAATATGCCAATAGCATCCTGGGACTTCTCCCAGGATTCTAAAATGTGACTGATGAGTTTCACTCCTGCATCCGTCGTTGACCTTCCTTTCGTGAAGCCAAACTGATGACTATGCAAAATCCTATTTGAATTAAAGTGAGACAACATCTGGTCGAGCATGATTTTTTCATAGAATTTACTCAATGCTGGAAGCACAGATATTGGTCTATAATTAGAGGGATCACTCTTACTACCTGATTTGAAAATTGGTACTACTTTACTATGTTTCATTAAATCAGGGAATGTACCGCTGTCTAGACATTGATTAAATATGCCTGTTAGGACAGGAGCAATTGTATCAATAATATCTCCAAGAACCTTAACGGATATACCCCATAAGTCCTCAGTGTTTTTTATAACTTTTGAATGTATTTTTAATTGAATGTATTTTTAATTATATCAACAGAGATACGCTTAAATTCAAAGGTTGGTATATCCTTTGTGAAATTTTCTTTTAAAAAAGATTCAGCTAACAAAGACGAAGAAGGGAGAGATTTCGTAACTTCTATTGGGATGTTGGTGAAGAAGTTTTCTAGCTTCTCAGCCACTTCAGTCCTGTCTGAAATGATTTTATTATCAATTTTTAGAGACAATTCATTTCGATCTCGCTGGTTTGTTTTTCCAGTTTCCTTGTTTATCACCTTCCAGACAGCTTTTATTGTATTGTTAGAATTTTTAATTTTCTTACTTATTGACTTAGATTTAGCTTGGGCGTAGACTCTTTTGAATATCTTTGAATACATTCTAACATGGTTATGCAAGTTAAGATCAGACGATAATGATTTTTCCTGGTATAGCTGATATAAAGTATCTCTGCTTTTTCTAATTCCAGTAGTAGCCCATTCATTAAATTTGGATTTATTATTGACTTGAACCTTTTTAACTGGACAAGCCTTATTAAATTCCTGACACACTGTAGAGAATAATGTACCATAATTTACATTGGGGTCTTGTGAATCAAAATTGGCTGTTGAGAGACTACTAAGAACATTTTTATTAAAATAATTTAATTTATTTTTAGTAAGCGGTCTAAACTCGGCAGTTGAATCTAATTGCAACTTTTTGACTAACTCAAAAGATACGAGTTGACCCGTATGGTCAGACCTCACTCCACTAATCAGGGATGACTCTTTTATATCACAATTAGTAAAAATATTATCTATGCATGAAGCTGAAGTAGGAGTTATTCTTGTAGCTTCATTAAAAATACATTTTAAATTAAAAGAATTAAACAATGAGAGAAGTTTACATTTTTCTGGTGAATTTACGAGTAAATCAATATTTAAGTCCCCACAAACGAAAACTAATTTGTTATCCCTAATAAGTTTATTTAATATTTCTTCTATTATAATCAAAAAAGATGTCAAGTTTGATGCAGGTGGTCTGTAAATACATAAGAAAGTTCGGCCTTCAACCTCTGCACATGCTACCTCACATAAGCGATCAACAGAGCAAGTAGTGATATCTTTCCTATCTGACTACCCTGAGAAGAAACACCGAAACAAACTCAGGGGTCAAAGTCTCTTTTAAAGTCCATACAGTAAATATGTAATGGTCAAATCACATGAGAACCATGCAGATTTGTCTGAGATGGTCTTTTGATATAATACAAGATATCTCTATGAAACGTTTAAGTACTATCTTTTTGATTTGTATCTTACTTTGAAGTACCATTGTCTATTGTCTAAACACTTTATAAGTACTCGTAGCTTTCACAATTAAATTAAATTCAGATTAACTTAATTATACAACCTGAAACTTGTCTCAATGGAAAACTACACAAAATTATTCAGAGCCTGTTTTAAACTTAACTTTGATAACAATATTATCCAAGATCTTTTTTAAGGTGGGGAAAACGTCTAATAACTTCTGATCTAGAGTGGAGCGGGAGGGCATGTCAGACTGACTAAAACCACACCTGTGTCATTCAGGTACCCTTTGCGTTTTAGGAAAGCGGCAAAAATGATCCAGCTAGAATTGTGGCGTTGTTAGAGGAATCTAATTCCGACAATGCAGACTCCCAAGCTGCTTCAGTTGTGGATATTGACGACCATTTATCTGAACGCAGCAATGACGCTAACATTGATGCCAACATGGATAATACCACTGGCGATAAATAGAAGCCCAAAATAATAACTTTTTACAATGACACCAAGAACGGCGTAGATGTAACTGTCGAACTCAGTGCTACTTACAGCGTAAGAAGGAATTCAAAACGATGGCTACTGACGATTTTCTATACTATGTTGTTGTCGACATTTCCTAAAAAAGCTGGGACTCGCTCTAGTACACGGGCATTTACAAACTCGAAAGGCACCTGTTTTACCTCGTCAATTACGCAAAAGAATAGCGGATTTCCTGGGTGACCCTGGTAAAGAGCCCCCCCGCCTCCCAAAAAAGTTCCAGGAACTCGCAAGAGATGTCAAGTATGTCCGTCTAAACAGGATAAGAAAACGTCTCACACTTGTCATGCGCGCCACATTTACATTTTGCCCAGACCATTTGATTCTATACTGCAATAATTGCAGCAGATCCGTGGGCCTGAGTGATGACGTAGAAGACTGATTTGTTTTTATTTTCATGTTATAAAGCTCATATGATCTCTCTATTAGTACATAAGATTATTGATTTTTATTATTGCTAAGAATACTTTACCAAAAATTCAAAATATAAAAATGTTAAATTTTTTAAATTGATTTTGCATGTCTTATTGAAAAAGCTACTATAAGTATAATTTCTAGAATTTATTGTTATTCTTTTTATTTTACTACCTAAGCAAATAAATCCTTTTTAATAAAGAGTAACTAAAATTAATGTGACTTGCTAAATTTCTTGTAAAATTATCGATAAAATTCGGGTCAACATGACCCGGCGTCATCTTCCTAGTAATTATTTTCACGTCATTTGCGCCGGGTTAAGTTTTACTATAATGTAACAGACTTTTAGGATATTATTACAGTGCTTTTAGGTTTTGTTTTAAAGATGAAATTGAAATCATTCCGCCTTTTATCGGGGAATTAACAAGTCTTCAGCAAATTAATCTGCGTTGACGTAGACTCTTATAATCCTAATCTAATTTATTGAGTAAAATTACTCCATACTTCTAGGAAAAGGCTTGTTCCCTCTCCTTTTTTCATACACGTCTGTTCTCTTACATTGCAGAGCATTTTAACCAAATACGTATAATATAAGTATAGTTATCGGCACGGATCTTGAGCGCTGGCTTCAAGTTGCGCAGAAGTCAAATATTCGGTCTCTTTAGTGGTGCCACGTGAGACGTGGGGGCGGAGAATGTCAGTGATTGGCTCGCTGCGCCATCGTGTCATAAACGTCACTCGTGATTGGTTTCCTACACCTGCTGCATGTATCTAACAACGACGACGATTGGCTCGCCAATGTATAGAATGCGCAAAGCGATCCCCGCTCTGACGCTGAGCGCTCAAGATCTGTGCCGATAACTATAATATCAATAGCTAGCTTCTGGTAATGAAAGTAGAAAATATATGACCTATGTCACTCAGTGCATTTCTTTTATGAAACATGTAACTGGAATATCGCACACCGAGGTGTATAACACCCCAATTAGAAAATTGAATAAATCTGAAAATGACTTCGCCGACTCTAGGATGGGTCGTGAGGGCGGGTGTCAGACTTTTACTGATCATAAAAACACTGTTGCTGTTCTATCAGTTGCCCTTTCTAATCTAGGACACGAATTTCCTTTTCAGAAGTTTTCCCATGGTTTCGGCAGGTATTGGCCCGACTGGACCTCTACGGTTTTGCTGACATCTCTTTGGGGCACGCGTGGAACACTACCGCGCCGTCGACGTTTCGGGCTCGGTCCTTATAGGACCCTTTTTTTTTATGGTGGGATAAATCATGCATTGACATCCCCCGTCCTTGGGCGGAGTGGGAGATAGTGTCAGACTCTTACTGACTAAAAGACCCACCCCGTTCCTTCTAGCCTTCATACCGGGGCTCGAGCGCCCTTTCGGATAACCTGGCCCCAGTAGGCTTCGACCCGGCTGGGCCCCTGCTGTTGCTGACAACTGCTTGAGGCGCGCGGGAACAGTGCGCGCCGTCGACGACTTGGGCTTGGTCCGGACAGTTACTGGACGGCCGGACAGTGAGCTACCCATTGCTCACCGTCCGCAAGCCCGCGCCTACGTTGGCCGGAAATCGGGATCAGAATCCCGGCGGTGGCGGCGGCGATAACGCCGTTGCCTGATGCGTTCGGCCTCCTCCTTTGCGAGCATTACTGCTTCGCAGAAGTCGGCGACCGTCTGCCACTCCTCCTTGCTCCGGACCATGGCCTCAACCAAGGCCCGGCGCGAGAGCTCTCCGCCGCCGATCGCCCCCACGAGGGCACGGCGATGCTCCGCCCAAGCAGGGCACACCTCGACTGTGTGCTCCACCGTGTTCTCCGGGCGTTCCGCACAGTGGCGACACCCGGGCATCACCTCCGCATGAATCCCGTGCAGGAAACTCCCGAACGAACCATGTCCGGTGAGTACCTGCGTCATGCGGAAGGTAAGGACGCCGTGAGGTCTTTCCAGCCACGCCTCAAAGAGGGGACTTACTGCCATAATAGTGGCATGCCCAGCACTGGGTTGCGATAGTCGTTGACGCCATTTCACCATGAGATCCCGCCGGAGCTCTGTCCGCCATGCCGTGACCTGTCGCGGCAGCGGACTTTCACACCGGCGTTGCATCTCCACGCGCATATCGTGCATGTGTGCAAGGACTGTTGCCTCCAGATCCCACGGTGGTAGGCCTGCCAGATGGCTCGCCGCTTCGCGGGAGACCGTGCAGTATCCCCGCACCATCCTTATTGCCATGACCCTCTGGCAGGCGTTCAGTATGGCCGCCGGTTGCTTTTTCAGCGACGGCGCCCACACTGGCGCCCCGTAGAGGGCCATGGACCGAACGATCCCCGCGTAGTCCTTATAGGACCCGAGGACGGTGAGCCACATATTGCTCGTCGTCCTCAAACCTGCGCCTGTAGCGGCCGGACACATAAACTTGCTAGTGACACAATAAGGAATAATCAAGAATTTATTTATTTACTCTAAAAAATTCTTTATTATTCTGGGATAGATTCCATGACTTATTCTGAACATATTACTTTCAAGATGTGCATTCTATTACGTTACATTATGATATGTAGATTTTATTAAATTGGTCCAATAATTTTTGAATTTATTAATAATTGTAAACAAAAATGCAAATCTATCTTCTTTATAATATAGTATTTATTAAATGTAGGTACCTTTAAATAACGATATATACGAGTAATATTACCGGCAGAAAACGATAAATATTTTGAAGAATACACACTTCACGAAAGGACTGAATTAATCATTTTAGCTTCAAAATATTTTTCAAGTGAGAGTTAGTAATAATACTTAAGTAGGAAGCTTTTTCGAGTGAATGCTGCTACGGCGAAGCAGTAAGCCGATTAAAATCCCCAATGAGACTTATATGGGGTGACACACGGCGTTGCAAAATGAAGAGCTTAGTTAATAAACTTAAAAAAGAACCGTATTTCTCTCAACTGAATTTCAATTTGGTGTATAAAAATCTCATTACACAGTGTTTATTTTAGAACTGCTCCGAAACGCCTTGCCCGTTTTTTTTTTTGTTCTTTTTGTAGGTTCGAGAATAGATAGAGACTATATTTTTATCCTCCTAGTCTCTCTACGCATTTTTTTCTTTGATAATTTATATGGCAGAACAACATTTTGTCAGATCAGATAGTAATATTATAATTTTGACACTATCTGACTATCGCAACAGTAATACTCTTTGTAATTATGTGACGCTGTCTCGACTGTCATTTGATTTTTGTCATCTGGTCATTTTTGGCAATTAATACGGCTAATCAGGTGGCCAGAAAATCTGATATAAAAATTGCCAAGTGGTATCCTGTTACCCAGATACTGGGTTGCGGACCTACATCCGGTTCGACTGGAAGCCGATCCCAATAATAAACATATAACTGTAATCTATACCTAGCTTTCTGATAGTTCATTTTAATATAAAATAAAATTCATATAATAAGTACATATTTGTTTAATATAGGTGTACAATATGGATAACAAGGTAATGGACCAAAATACTCAAAAACAAAAATAAATAAGTGAAATATCAACCCGCTTTTGGCCTGCATGGTGGATTATGGCCCATTCCTGCTGTCGCCACCAGTGGGAACATTGTAAAAGCTAATTATGCTTAAGCTTATACTAAACGTATGAAAATGTTGTCTCTCAAAAATATACTGATTTAATGTTCTTCATGAATAATAACGATGAACTAGTACATTTTTTTTTCTAATGTTTTTGTGTGTTCTTTTTTATGTTTTGTGTTGTTTGTTTTTGTTTGGTATAAACCAAAACATAAGAAAAATATATATATGCAAAGTTGGACAATTAAAACGTCTGTATGTCACACATAGGTCGAAATGGAAACGTTCTGCTTCCATAGTTGTATAAAACCCTATTTTATAAGGCATAAATTCTGAATACTTAGGGGAACTTTGTACCTTATAATAAACTTCTATCTGCTATGATTAAGTATTCCTTTGATAAATTATTTTACAGGATTATGTCTGTATTGATTCGTATCACGGCAAAATGCTGCCGTAGCAACTAGGGAAGTGCTTAGTTGCTACGGCAGCCTTTTCAAAAGATAAAATCAAGAAGTTAGTCTTTTAGGTTGTAAGCATGGCAAAGTATGTTTTTTTTTTTAATAATTGATATAAACTAGTGCTTGCCTGCGATACCACTGGGCTTTTTTTTTGGTGGGAAAATTATCTAATGCGAACCCCCACTCTTGGGCGGAGCGGGAGATAGTGTTAGACTCTTACTGACTAAAAACCCACCCCGTTCCTTCGTGCCTTCATACCAGGGCTGAGCTACTCTTTCGAAACTAACCTTGGCCCCAGTAGGCTTCGACCCAGCTGGGCTGTTGCTGACAATTCCTTGAGGCACGCGGGAACAGTGCGCGCCGTCGCAATCGTTGATGGTGAGGTGCACTAGTTTATTAAGAGCTTCACCATGCTTTTTTTTTTAATCTTTAAATAATGCCATATATTATAATGTTTCCATTGCTAGCCTTCTCTCTAGAAAAAGAACGGGCCACAATAATTGGTTTATTCTAGGACATGCCAGTTTCCTCGTAATGTTTATCCTTCACCGTTTTGAAAGTAGTGATGGTAAGATAAATTACAAAAAGTAATTAATGCTCCTGGTTCAGATTAAACTCACGACTTACAACGCATAAGTAGGGGGTCGTTACTACTGACACACCTGGCTTACTAAAAATGTAATAATACTTACTCTTGAAATATCGAAATGAAAAACTAAAAAACTGAAGCTGGTGAAATTGCCATAACACTGTCAGATGAAAAGCCAGCCCCCCTAGCCAAGTTACAATCGAATTCCGTTCTCTAATCGGTAACGCCTCGGTGACAGCAATTGTAGAAAACGATAAGTTGGTAGCCATGTTGACGCGCCTGAGTCAGCCGCTCGTTCTACGATGTAGCGTTTGTATAACAAAGGATGTAGCGTTAAATATTGTAGAAACGATTTTGAACGATGTGAACTTGGCTACGAATTGTCTATTCGTTTGTTCTTACCACGCGACTTTACGTTGAGATGACGTCATTCCCATACGTTTCATCACTTTTCGATAGCGTTAACGATTGCAGAATAACAACTTGGCTAAGCGTGCTGGTAACCATTGTCGAACAGTCATCGCCAAAGTCTACGATGACGTGTAGTTGTCTAACGTACTAGGAAAAAAAACTTTACAAGTATTAGAAATTTTGCTCACCTCTTGAATCGAAAATAAGTTGTTTAGATGACAAAGTCTCTTGCTTGATAAAATAACGAGTCACGGTAAAATCTACTAGAAATCAACGCGACGTATCAAACACTAAAATTTCGTACAAAATCAAAGATAAATTCGAAATAAAAAAAGACTACATAAAATATATAAAAAAAACACACAACACAAAATATGTAATAACTAAAATTTTAGTCACATTGCTCGGCCATTTGTCTCACAACTGAGAAAAAATAATGACTTAAGAAAAGTCAGAGTTGTTTTTTGCGAATCAATAAGTTAATTTCGTTGTTAGTTGCCAGTGACAGTTTTATTTCACGAAGGTTTTAATTGTTTTTAATATTTATAAAAACCTTTTTAAACATTGATCGTCCTTATTGGTTTTTTTTTGAGGTGGGAAATCATCCATTATTATTCTTCCTGCTCTAGGGTGAAACGAGAGAACGTGTTACACTTTTACTGACTAAAACCTAGTAAGAATACCTACAGCAGATTTTTTTTAAATGATACAACCAGTGCTTGACTGCGATCCCACCTGATGGTAAGCAGTGATGCAATCGTTGATGGTGAGGCGCACTAGTTTATTAAGAGCCTAGTCACTCTAGCCTTGAAAACACCTAAATTATAATCGGACGGGAAGATCGCAGCAGGCAAATTCTTCCAATCCTTCGATATACGCGGTATAAACGACGAAGCGAAACGCTTAGTCCGAACCGTAGAAGTTTCAACAATGTACGGATGGATACTCGCCGTACGTATGTTCTTTACGGTTTAGGGCCTTGATCCCTCTTTCAAACGTTCTGACAGAGTGTTAGTGGCGCTCGGGTCCAGTAAGCGTTTATACTGATCTTGAGGTTCCCGTTTAGATTTCCGGGTCGATTTTACCATCTAAAGACTTTCAATAACTGCTCATGCAGCGTAAAAGGTAGTTTCAGACTTTGGCTGACTAAAACCCACCTGTTTTCCTTCAGTTACCCATTGCTTTCCAGAGCTAATGCTAATTCTTTCAATTGATCCTATAGTCTTAGCAGGTAGCGGCTCTAATGGTCTCCGTTCATTTCCTAACCCCAATGACAGCTCAGAGATTGAACTTTTTTCCGGTAGATGGCAATGATGCATTATATAATGTAATACATGTACAGGCCCTTCCACAAGGAGGAGTGGCAGGCGGTCGCCGACTTCTGCGAAGCAGTAATGCTCGTAAAGGAGGATCCGCATCAGGCAACGGCGTTATCGCCGCCGCCGCCGCCGCCGGGATTCTGATCCCGATTTCCGGCCACCGTAGGCGCGGGCTTGCGGACAGTGAGCAATGGGTAGCTCGCTGTCCAGCCGTCCGGTAACTGTCTGGACCAAGCCCAAGTCGTCGACGGCGCGCACTGTTCCCGCGCGCCTCAAGGAGTTGTCAGCAACAGCAGGGACCCAGCCGGGTTGAAGCCTACTGGGGCCAGGGTTATCCGAAAGGGCGCTCGAGCCCCGGTATGAAGGCTAGAAGGAACGGGGTGGGTCTTTTAGTCAGTAAGAGTCTGACACTATCGCCCGCTCCGCCCAAGAGCGGGGGATGTCAAAGCATGATTTTTTCCCACCATAAAAAAAAGGCCCTTCCACAAAATAGACCGATATCCTGGCGAGAGTCGCGGGAATTCGACGGATGCGAGACGCAAAGGAACGATCGTTATGGAGAAAGTTCGGGGGGGGGGGGGGCTACGTCCAACAGTAGACGTCTGTTGGTTGAAATCATGATGATGATGAATACGGGTAAATTTCTAACTATTCTGTTGTGATATACAGACGTGGTCATGTGTAATGTTGTGTTACGTTATCATTAAATTAAAGAATTCAGTAAATGAGTTTTCATTACTCATACTCTGAAAGTAGGCCTGAAGTTGCCTGAGGAGCGGGCTGAAAGTGATACTTTTCATCCCTAGTGAGTTTTACTTTACAACTGACAGCTGTCAAATTATTAAAAAAAAACTAGTTCTATCTTCACATTTCTATTGAACCATATTCCAATTTCCCATACAGCCAGTCAATCACAGCGCGATATAAAATTGAAATAACTTAAAGATAAGTATTAATTAAATAATATTAACTATATTTGAAGTGATTTATTTGTTCAACTATTTCTTTCAAATACTTTATTTTTAAAAGATTACAAATAATTTCTAATGAGGCTGAATAGCTGGCCGGGCACAAAAAAAAAAATGGCGGGAAAGTGACAATCAGTCGTTGGTTTTTTCGAGTTTTATTTACATTTTCGTACAACAGAGATTTGTATTACACGTTATGTTTATCAGATTAAAATAGTGATTTAACGCCTAATTTCATAAGAGAAGAGGCTAAAGCAGTAGTGGAAAACCTTTTACCGCCTAAATCAGAAGAAAGATACCTACCTAAAATCATAGGTATAACGAGTCAGGTTTTACAAACTTTTAATTTTATTTTTACTTTCCTTGTATTCGTAATGAAAAGCACAGTGCTTACCTCGGGGTGAAAGTAACTCATTTAATCCCTCGAATTAGCGACCTCGCTGCGCTCGCCCGCCAACTCCTTCTCGGGACGAAATGAGTGACTTTCACCCCTAGTGTAACAATGTACTATTGTATCACACTAAAATAATTATAAAAGCGATTTCAATTGTGTTTCTCTGTCTGTTACTTTATTACGCATCGACTGAACAGATATTTATTTAATTATGTACACAAACGCTAAAAAATTAAAGGAACAAATGCAGATAGAAGAGTAAAAAGGTACTGCTTATACACGGAAAGTACACAGATAGATCCTGGAGTAGCACATAGGATACTTTTTTTTTAGGAGTATGTTTCCTTGGAATCATTTTATACTTTCACGAGGGCAAAGTAGAAGAAGCCAGTTTTGCTATAAAAAAATGATATCAAGTGCACTGTGTGATAACAAGTGTTGATATATATCTCACCTGATGGTAAGCGATGATGTGGTCGGCGATGGAGCACGTTCGCCAAGAGCTAACCTATTCAATATTGACGTAAAGACCCCTAAGTTGTATCTATCAGGAAACACAGATTCCTGCAGGGAATTCAACTCCTTGACTGTACGCACAATAAATGTGTTTCGAAAACGCTTTTTGCTTTTGTTTTTTTTTTAAATTATTTTACAAACATTTCTAAACGCAAACTCTTTTAAATTCCAAAAGAAAATCAAATAGAAAATACACAACAAATAAAACCGGCCAAGAGCGTGTCGGGCCACGCTCAGTGTAGGGTTCCGTAGTTTCCCGTCCGTCACAATAAGTGTACTCACTTATGAGTTTTAAAAAATGCTTGCATAAATGATAAATGATAAATAAATGATAAATGATCTTTATTTTGCAAGTAGGTTTTATAAAAACACTTTTACACGTCAATTTTTTTTTTTGTCAATTAATGCTAGATGAGGCCGGTGTTTCCTAACTGACTACCCTGAGAAGAAACACCGAAACAAACTCAGGGGTCAAAGTCTCTTTTAAAGTCCATACAGCAAAACATGTAATGGTCAAATCATATGAGAACCGTGCAGATTGAGCCTGAGATGGTCTTTTGAAGAAAGAACCACACAGTTCTAAGTGGACCTGTCCAGTCAGTGCAAGCATTTGTCAGTATGCGTGTAGCTCAACTCAGGACTACTAAGGAGCTCAACGACTTGACGAACAATGCCAAAGAAAGGACATTTGGGTAGGCCACATCAAATACTCAAAACTGCCAGACATCATGTGAAAATAAAAGAAAAGGAAAGAGTAATCCACATAGTTCTCACATTCACAATAATAAAATTTACAAAAGTGTAAATATTGCAAATTGTAAAAAAAAAAAAAGTATATAAATAAAAATTCAGTCAAATAGTAAAAATAAACATGTCATAATTGTAAAAAAAAATAATAAAATATATATATATATATACAATATCATAATTGTAAAACAACAAAAATCGTCAATAAAAAAAAGGCAGTTAAAACAAAAAAACATTCAAATGATAATAATTATAGTGAGTAGGTACTGGAGCAGGTCAATCCCAAGCCGTTTTATCCTCGAGATACTCTTTTACAGTATAAAAAGCCTTTTGGCAAAGTTTTCGCTTTACAAATGTTTTGAATTTATTAATGCTAAGTTCTTGAATAGGACTGGGAAGCTTATTATAAAAATGTATACTTTGGCATCTAAATGAGCATATACGATTATACTACAAACTTAGTCCAGAAATTATTTTGTACAACCTTTTTGTCTTTTTGTACAAAAACTGTTCTTTGCATCAAGTTCAAAATAATTTTCCTAGAAAGTCCTTATAAAGTTCTACTTTTCAGATTTTTTTCATATTTTCTAAACTTATGGTTCAAAAGTTAGAGGGACACATTGTTTTTTAATTTTGGAGCGATTATTTCCGAAATTATTGACATTATCAAAAAATGATTTTAGTAAACCCCTATTCATTTTTAAATACCTATCCAACGATATATCACACGTTAGGGTTGAAATTAAAAAAAAAATCACTTCCCACTTTACATATAGGGGGGCTACCCTAATAAAACATTTTTTTCCAATTTTTATTTTACCACTTTGTCGGCGTGATTGATATACATATTGGTACCAAATTTCAGCTTTCTAGTGCTAACGGTCACAGAGATTAAGCGAGGACAGACAGACGGACAGACAGACATGGCGAAACTATAAGGGTTCCTAGTTGACTACGGAACCCTAAAAACAGCTATTTTCATTCGTGTATCCAATACTGTAGACTAATCCCCTGAACAGATTTTCAACAGTATCGTCTATATTGGGACTAAATAAAAAAGAGCCGGATTTTTTCAGCGCACGAAAATGCAAATCGAACGTACCCATCTTTATAAAAATGCAAAAACGTACCATGAAGTTTATAATCGTATTTTATCAAAGTCAAATCGTGTTTCGACATTGTGAAGGCTTTAGGCTGTGGGGTAGTGAGAGATGAGCTAAGCTGTGTGAGTGTGTGCGTTTCTACGGGCCTTTAATTTTTGATAGCTGCGCAGAAGTTGAGTGACCGAGGGAACACCTTCAGGACAAGCTGACCCGGCTAACTTCGTGCCACCTAACAGTCAATGAATGTAGAATATCTTTTGATACAGTCAACCCATTGTGATGAAACAAAGCCTAAGTAATATATCAAGTTACATACAAGTTTAATGTGTAAAAGTTATCAACATCAATTTCGTACTATATAATGTGTAGATGAGTCTGAAAGACCCCCCTAGTTAGCCCAAGGTGGAGAACATTCATGAAGTTCTCCATCCTGAAAAATAAAACCGGGCAAGTGCGAGTCGGACTCTCGCACTGCAGGTTCCGTACAAACTTACCTATAATAATTGTTTATGTGTGTACAGTTTATGCATAAGGTTTGTTTATGAAATTATTATTTTTTATTTGAGTTTATTGAGTGAAAGGTAAATTTCGATTTGACGTATTAAAAAAAAACTACTTACTAGATCTCGATCAAACCAATTTTTGGTGGAGGTTTGCATGGTAATGTACATCATACATATTTTCTTTATCTCTTATTTTAGAAGTTACAGGGGGGGACACATTTTACCAATCTGGTGTTATATAGGAAATGGTTTCTAAACTGAATAGTTTGCGCGAGAGAAAGTGTCTCTTGCGCAAACTATTCAGTTTAGAAAAAAAATTATTAGGAACCTCAAAATCATTTTTGAAGACCTATCCATAGATAACCCCCACACGTGTGGTTCAGTTCTAAGTATAGCTAAGTATAGGTATTTGCTTCAGGGGGTCCCTGAGACGTCTTCGTAATTTTCTTCCCATCACTATCAAAATTGCGTTAGCCCAATCTCTTCTTCTAATCCTGGACTATGCTGCTGCCAGCTATTTTGATCTCACCCAAGACCAATTGGATAAGCTTGAGCGACTTCAAAATCTTTGTATCAGGTTTATAATTGGCTTGCGCAAATATGACCACGTTTCTGAATTTCGTACTAAGCTCAAATGGCTTCCTATTTGCCTTCACCGGAATGCCCATATACTATCTTTGCTTTATAATGTGCTATTTAATCCTTGTACCCCGTTTTATCTTAAAGAACGTTTTCAGTGCCTTAGTGACACATATAGTAGGTCCTTGAGATCATCGGAAAACCTAAAATTAAGTATTCGCACGCATTCCACTACCTTCTTTGATAAATCTTTCAAAATTCAAGCTGCACGTTTGTAGGAAGCGTTACCCCTACAAGTAAGGCGTGCTCAAAAGCTACCAACATTTAAAAAAATGGTGAAGGAGCATTACCTTTCTCTTTGATATATTTTTCTTCTCCTGGTTTAACTATATATTTTATATTTATTAGTATATTTTTTTGTATTGTATGTATGTATTTGTGTTAATGTATCTTATTTGTATTGTATCTGAAGTTTGAACACTGACAACCCTAAATCTATCTCCTTTCTCTCAGTCCATCCAAAGGTTGTCTGTATGTAAGAGATCGCACTGTGAGATAAAACCGCCCATTGTGCACTTATTCTTTTAAATGTTTGTCCTGTATTTTTGTTAATGTGGTGTACAATAAAGATTATAATAAATAAGTATGGGAACCCCCAAAAATTTGTTGTTTTTTTTTTCTATTTTTGTGCGGTTCACAGAATATATCTACTTACCAAGTTTCAACAGTATAGTTCTTATAGTTTCGGAAAAAAAGAACTTGTGACATACGGGCGGACAGACAGATAGACAGACATGACAAATCCATAAGGGTTCCGGTTTTTGCCATTTGGATACGGAACCCTAAAAATGGATAGGTAAGTACCTAATTGGCTGCAACTGAAATTACGAAGAGAAAAAAACTTAAATTACTGTTGCTGTGCGATACAAAAAATAGTTTTTGTACATGATGTCACGCCTTTTTTGGTGTAACAAATTATATCGATACTTAGTGTCACACATTTACTAACTAAAACCCACTCGCATTCCTTCAGTTACCATTTGCATTCCAGCGATAACTCTCGAACAATCCCGCAAAAACCAGTGCTAAATTCATATTATTTTCCATCGCAGTTTGGCTTCGCGTTTTTTAAGATGGGAAATCATTAAATGACTTCTCCGGCTCCACCTTGGAGTAAGAGGGCCTGTCAGATTTTTACTCACTAAAGCCACACCTGTATCCTTCAGTTACCCCTTGCGTTCTAGGATCACGGGTTTCCTTTTCAATTCTTCGTAGCCAAGTGGGTGTTTAGCTTCGCTGGCACTGGAGGTACAGCTTTCCACCTGACCTGATTGCATCGCAAATTGTTCATGAATAAATAATATCGAGACGGTATACTTAAGGGGAATCACTCTAACAAAACTGATTGTGTATATAACGTAATTTCTCTACTTTGAAACGTTTAATGTATTTTATTTTACAAATAAGTTAAAACGTACGCTTTCAACAGATTCCTTTTGTGACTTTATTACACATTAAATCTGTTTTAAACCGTTTTAAGTGTTTTTTTTTTTATTTAGAAAATTTGTGTAGTCATAGCTTGTTTTTCCGTATATGATAGGCAATTTTGTAATAAGACATCTTTTACCTTGATCTGAATTTCTACTTAACATTTATATATTCATCGTATCTGTTGTGCGTGTTCAGTGTACGGGAAGGTGTTCAAAGTAAACGTGACTTCAATGAAATAAATGTCTTTAATACTGTTTCCACAATAGTTCGTTATTACTAACTACGTACTATGTAAGTGTCGAGGCAGGGCGGTGTAACGTAAGCGACTGGCGAGCCTTGCGCTCGCGCTCCCGTATTTCATCAAAATTGCAACTCAGCGAATCGCAGTTACTAAGCCGCCACATATCATTAAACATTTTTAACAGTAGGTGGTTTTTAAAGCAGTGGTGACTCAGTGGTAATGGCTCGAATTTACGCATCGTAGATAGTGGGTTTAACCTCAGGCAGGAGTTAAAGTTAAGTTACTAAGTTTGTGTTGTTTATCCCATCGCCTTTACTCTAATAACAGTGAAGAAAAATATTGTAAGGAAACCGGCATGTCCTAAAACCAGTAATTCAAAACATGTGACATCCCCTAACGCATACCGCGCCTGCATAGTGGATGTCTGCATGGTGGTAGTAAAACGTGAGTCTGTTAAACAAAAAAAACAATGTATTTTATTAAATGTCTAATATTTGTAGGTGTAGCCAAAACAACATCCGAAAAAATATTAATATTACACACATTACACATAACTCAACAAAAAATATTAAATATAAAATTCAAACTACAGGAGTAACTAATATTCGCATTCGCATTCGCGCGAATATTAGCACATTTTTGACATTTGCATTCAAATTCACAAGAAACATGCGAATATTCGGCAATTTTTCTTGACAAACAAAAAAGGTATTTAAGTATTGATTGAACGGATATAGAATGATATTCGCGAATATTATTCGTCAAAATTTAACATTCTTTATTACATCAGTTGTATTATCATTCTATATCCATTCAATCAATACTTAAATAACTTTTTGTTTGTCATAAATAATTGACAAATATTCGCATGTTTCTTGTGAATTCTGCGAATATTCGAATGCGAATGCGAATATTCGTTACATCACTACTACAGATTGATAGAAAAAGTCAATAAGTAATAGTGTTTTAGTCGATGTACGTAGCTTTCGGATTATGAAAAAGAGGTGAAAATCCTTTAATAGTGCTTGTCTGCGTCATTAAAGGAAACTATTTTGAAAATGTTACGCTCTTAGTTCCATTAATTTTGGCTGTACGTTGATATGTCAGTCAGTCTCACCTTTTAGATATTTTTTTTATTTTATAAAATATTGTGAAGTAAGCGAAAGCTTACTTCACAATATTTTTTCATCGGAACGAATTTTCTGTGATTAAAATCTAGTGACTGTCTTTCACAGCTATATAAACAAAACTTAAACATGTATCACAATATTTTCTCACTCACACATCTTAAAATTCAAACAATAACCGTCATAATACTTAGTAATATTGAATAGAGGTATCATTTTAGACCAACAACGGAAGGCCTAGTGAATTATTGAATAGGTTGTAATACAGTCGACACGCAAACCTGATGTAACTCATGCATGTCCGTCATAGATTGAGGCTGCTTCAAATTTTAATGTCTAGACTAGACACAATCATTTCCACGAAGTACAGTCAACCACACATGAGTACCTTAGTATTATTAAAGCTTCGAAATAAAAGTACGGTCTAAGTCAAATTATTATCTTATAAATGTGAGGTTGAGTGTACTTTTATAAAAATATTAAAAGTGTTATGTTTTGTGCTAAACAAACGAGATCACTGTTATCATCATCATCTTTCTGCACTGGTCCCGTTTTATTTGGGGTCGGCGCAAGACGTTTTTTCTTCCATTCTGTTCTGTCACTCGTCTCGCTATCACTAACTCCCTTTTCTTTCATATCACTTCTCACACAATCTATCCATCTTTTCTTTAGCCTCCCTCTCTCTCCATCCAACGAGATCACTATCATTAATTGGTAAAAAAGTGCCTTACAAAAATTATGTTTATTTTTTTTTAATTCACTGTTAATAAATAACAGTGATATACAGTCATCAGAAATCGTCAAATATAAAAACGACGTCGGATCGTAGTCGTCACGTTATGTGAATTTAACAGCATTTAATCCTAGAACCGCTCTTTACAGGCCACTCACTATAGACAGATTAAACACATTATCATCATTGTGAAGACGTCCACTGTTGGGCATACTTCCCCCCAAATGTCACTACAATAAAAGGTCCTGTGCGTCTCACACACATCGGAGTTCTATACAGCATCGCCGTGACTTGCCTACAGTATACACATACAACCATAAACACATAGAGCCTTGCTCTAAAACTGCCGAGCCTAAATTAGGCTACTTAATGACGGATCCATAGTAACGGACCCCGGCAGGACTCTGCGGTCAGAGGGCGAAGCCCTGACACCGCTTGCCACACCCCCTGACGAGAGCGTAGCGAAGGCCACGACAGGAGCAGCTTAGGATTCACGCGAGCAGGGGCAGTCAATCATCAGTCCTCTTGTGGGAGGCCTTCTAACACTGCATCTTCCGGTACGCGGTCGCTCCTCCAGAATCATGAGCCCCATCGGCCATATTCTATTCTGCGAGCAATGAGGGTACATTGCTCGCCTATTGCCACTTAAGCATGCTACTAACACGTGCCAATTAAGATCGTTGCGTTGCAAATAATAATTTGTACATTAGGTATATGTAATCTCATATACACAAGTCACACAAACCCGAAACAACAATCTATAGATCAAATATTCGTTTCATGCGGGAATCGAACTTACGATACGCAGCGCAGTAGCCGATCTCTCAACCACTGCGCCAACCGTGCCGTCTGAATAATCAGAATAAGATTACAAAATATTTTCTGATTGAATTTCAAAAAATTAATGAGTTGAGAGGATCAAAATTGAAGTTTTATTCAATCTCTTCTTTTCATTACATAAAATAGATAAAGAAAGCAAGTTCTATTGGATATTAAATGGCACTTGAGCAATGTTTTCGAGATGGATTCATTGCAATACACTGTTTAAGTACCGATTAGACTGAATTAGTCCTAGATTCTTTTACTGATTCAGCTGTGCCGTGAAAAGTATAGAAATATTAATTTGATTCTTCAGATTTTCTCGTCGTTTATTTTCATTTTACCGTTTATTTCACCAGCTGCTCTTAAAAACCGATCGAAAGAAAACAAAGTTCTATCTATCCTAGATCGAATATGACGATATTATCTAATATTAACCGGCTGGACTTCGCCATCAATTACTAAACTCCACTCTCTCTTACAGTGAATTAAAATTTGTTTTTGTTCTAATTTCATAAATAAAATCGAAACTTTCTTGGTTGTGTTTCAAAGTAAAAGATCATCATTGTTGTGAGGAGGGTTACTTCGGGCAATGGGCTCAAGGGCCGTATATACTACAGCTCTGTTGGTGCGACCTATGCGGCTTCAGCAACGGCAAATGTCAGCACAAGCCAGTAGCCAGTAAGCACCAGTTTATGCAGTTTATGTATCCAACTGGATGCGCAGATACAGTACTTTGGCCATCACCTCCAGCACGTTGGGTGTTAGCTCGCGTTCTCACTCCAGCCCCGCATGTACCAACATACGCATCTCGTCATTTTAAAGGCGTGCGATGAATCTGAGATGGTACTTTCTGTACTATTCTTTCAAAATTTCTACATCTTGGGGGAAAAAAGCAGCCAGGCGGAAGTGGGATGGGGAAAATCATCCAATGAAAACCCCCGTTCTTGGGCGGAGCGGGAGATAGTGTCAGACTGTTACTGACTAAAAAACCCACCCCGTTCCTTCAAGTCTTCATACCGGGGCTCGAATTCTCTTTCGGATAACCCTGGCCCCAGTAGGCTTCGAACCGGCTGGGGCCCTGCTGTAGCTGACAACTCATTGTGGCGCGCGGGAACAGTGCGCGACGTTTGGCTTGGTCCGGACAGTTATAGGACGGTCAGACAGCGAGCTACCCATTGCTCACTGTCCGCAAGCCTGCGCCTACGGTGGCTGGAAGGAGGTCGACCGCGGCGAAGGTGGTGTGATGATCTGATCATGTTCGCGGGACAAACTTGACCTAAGATCGCTCTAGACAGAGAAGTTTGCAAAGAGAAAGAGCAGGCCTTTGCCTAGCAGTAGGACACACAAAAGGCTACAAAAAAAAAAACAATTTAGTTAGCCATCACTGAATCGAAACTATATCTTCATCATTAACGACACGATTCCGATCCGATGCCGAGTAGGATACAATAAAAGCCCCATTCCAGTGATAGCCGGGTCAATACGCGCTTTGTATAACCGTATCCAAGTAACTGTCGACCTCATCAACTATTGACCGGTACGTATCGACCGGCACACTTGTCTTCAATACCTAGGGTAATTTGTGTTATTGCTCTGTGTATTCATTTATGAGGACGGTGTAGGAGGGCTAGTCTATAAACTTTTCTGGTCTCTAATTTATAGTTGAATTTATAACTCAACAATTTTCAATCAATTGCCACCAATTCATGTATTTGATATCCTTTTATATTTAAAAGGTCCTAAAATTTTTGAATATTTTTTAAATCCGATTGTAATGGTCATATTGTTTTTGTACAGTATTAAAAATTAACGTGAAAATAAATTTATTTTTAGGTTATCAATTTTAAGTAGTGTCTTAATAGCACTAATTTATTATCGCATTCAGTTTTATTGATAATACTGGCTCTAAATGATTTACTGATGGGTAATAAAAAACGATACTGGCAAGTTCAGTATTAATAGTTCCAAGAGGTATCCTCATTAACTATATATCAATCGTTTCCTTAAACGTTTCGAATTTTCCCGTAACCGATGTAATAGGACTTTAAACCTTATCTAAATCTACTGCTCTAAGTTTTTATAAAGATAAAGATAGCTTGCCATCCAACCATCCGGTAATCGTCCGAACCGAGCCCAAGTCGTCGACGGCGCGGTAGTTTTCCACGCGTGCCCCAAAGAGATGTCAGCAAAACCCCCTACTGGGCCCCTAGCCCAGTAGGGCCGATACCTGCCGAAGCCATGGGAAAATTTCTGAAAAGGAAACTCATGTCCTAGATTATAAAGGACAACTGATAGAACATGAGTGTTTTATGGTCAGTAAAATTCTGACACTATTTTTCGCTCCGCCCAAGAGCGCGGGATGTCATTGGATGATTTTCCACCTAAAAAAAAGTCTTTACGAAATAGGTACCCGCCGAGATTAATTTGGGATCTGACGTGAGATGATCTAGACGCATACTGTAAGGGCTTGTACGAGGTAGCTAGAGAAAAAGTAGGAATCAGAAAGAAGTTGGGGAAGGCCTTTGTTTTTTTTTCAGTAGTGAGAAAGTATAAACTAAATTGAAAAAAAATTGCATTGCAAATCCGGTTTTTACGTTAGAAATTATCTAATGACTGCTCCCGCCATGGATGGAGCGAAGTATCTAGCTTTTATTGACTAAAACCCACTGTGTTCGTGGGCTTTGGCCCTTACTGGCTCCGTCAATTTTGCACCATTGGACGGAGTAATGGTTAGCTTGTCATCCGCAAACCCGCGTCTACGGTGGCTGGAAATCAGTCTGTGTCTCCTGATGCCTGGGGCAAAACAATGCTCTTCCTGTCCCTTTTCCACACGATTCTATTTTAGCAAGTGCTATATATATATATATATATATATATATTTGAGCAAGTTTATCTTTAGCAAGTGCGGTTTCGTCCTTTGGGAAAGAGTTGAGCCCATCTCACCATTTTTGCCTTTACATGTTGCAATGTTGTCTAACGTCGAATAGGCTCCATCTTGCACTTTCTATTGCAGACGAGGCAAATTATGTGTCATGACTTTAAACCTAAATCATATTTCATATAATATAAACTCATAGCTGTTTTTAGGAACTTTTTATTACAAAGGGTCCCTTGAAAACCAATTTAAAATGTGCAACACCATGACCAAATTCATGTGAACGCTTTTTGTCAAAGAATCAAAATTATCTCGAATAATAAATGCACCTATAAAATCTAAGAATGGCCCGAATGGCCAGCGCCACCTGTCATCTAACACATGAATTACCGTCGCAGCGTTATGATTGGCTGCCAAGCATGCGCCGCAGTCACCACTACACATAAATCATAAAAATGAGAACACATTATCTAATAAAATGTCTATGCACTGTCGTACAAAGAGCTGGTAGATTACTGCTGGTATAATTTAATTGTACAACTAATAAACCATTCCAGCTTCTCACGGGTGCGGGCTTCGAGCAATGGGTAGCTCACCTTCCTGCCGTCCGGTAATAAACCGGACTGAGCCCAGTCGTTAACAGCACGTAGTGATATCCACGCGCTCCTCAAAGAGATGTCAGCAAATTGTAGGAGCCCAGCCGATTCCCGCTAACGAGGACCACGGGAAATTTCTGAAAAGGGAGCCGTAGTCCTGGAAAGCAAAGGGCAACTGAAAGACACACGTGTGATTTTAGTAAGTAAAAATCTGACACGTCCTTCCGCTCTAACCAGAGTAGGAGAAGTCATTAGATGATGTTTTGGTGTTAGAAATCAATGAAATTCTCGGCTTTTCTTTACTACACTGTGTATTAGATATAGAAAATATGCCCATGAATCACTCTGTCTATTAGTGTAAACCGCAACAAAGTCCGTTCCGTACTTTTTTTGAGTGCGGTGAGCATCCGCCCTTACATAGCCAGGGTTTTTTTTTTATTATTGATAGGCTCGCGTTTGACCACTATCTCACCTGATGGTAAGTGATGATGTGGCCGACGATGGAGCACGCTTGCCTAGAAGCAATCTATTCACTCTCGACTTAAAGACCTCTAGGTTGTAGCTATCAGGAAACACAGACTCCGGCAGGGAATTCCACTCTTTAGCTGTACGGTACGACCGTTATGTTTCGATTCTCTTGTGTCGATCGCCTCGACTTTGCCACTCCTCAGATTATTCTTTCTGACATCATCTCAATGCTCAGTCACGTGATTAGAACAAAGGAATCAGAGGCGTGGCCAACTCGAGGCGTTCGACGCAAGAGAGTCACGTACGTAGGGGGTACACGCCAAAGCGCAACTCGCTGTAACGAATCAATAAACATTTACATTGACATTTAACATATCAGCTGACAGATTAATATCTTTAATAAGACAAGCTTGTTTACAATATAAAATACGCATCAATGAATCATTCACAACAAAGAGCTTCAGAATACTTATGAATGAGCCAACAATAATGCTGCTACTACACATTATCACTTTAAATTATAGTAGATACTGCATCATGTCCACGATCCTTTATTGCATCTGATATTAACACATCTAGTTGGCTTTTAGTGACTTTTATTAATGAGGTTATTGTAAGGTTTAAAAAAAAATGACAGGATACAATATACAATTGCCGAAACGGCTCTTGAGCGCTAGACGTCAGAGTGGGGATCGCTTTGCGCATTCCATACATTGGCGAGCCAATCGTCTTCGTTGTTAGTTACATACAGGCAACGCAAGAAACGAATTAGGAGTGACGTCTATGACGCGATGGCGTGGCGAGCCAATCACTGACACTCCCCGCCCCCGCGTCTCACTTCGCACCACTAAAGAGACCGAATATTTGACTTCTGCGCAACTTGAAGCCAGCGCTTAAGATCCGTGACGGCAATTGTACAGTTTAGCACAACATTGCATACAACTTTTATAAGGTTCCCACTGATGGTACTCAGGCCTCCTCTCTAGGAGAGAGTTCGGGCCGGTGTTCCAGAATCAGGTCTACTCGTGTGTCAAATTTCATTCAACATGAAGAAGTAACAAAGATACACACGCTCACAATTTTTTGGCCTAATAATATTAGTCTTGAGGCCTTGAAGTTATAGCACAAAGTAATGTAATAACGACCACAACAATAGTAACAGATAGTAACAACGTCTTTCAGCCGAAATTATGATCAATAGTTGTATAGTATAGGCATAAATCCAGAGCATAAGCACACGAAACTTTCAGTATCATTGGAGAACAGCAGCTTAATTTATCGTAATTCACCAAGACGCAATGCAACGTTGATTTCGTCACCAAATCATCGGTTGGTCCTAATACACACGAACGCCTCAATATTTTACTAATTCACAATATAAATACTGGGAAACCACTTCATCTTAAACCACACGTGCGGTCGCAATATCAACGAAGCAAGTGACAAGTCTAAAACAGTTGCCAAAAGTCTTAACTGCACTGTACAATCAATACATCTAAATCAGTAACCACATGCAATAATTAGTTCAAAATATAATTATACATTGCAATACGAATATGACAAGTAAATTCATTCATTGTAAATACAAGAGGGCAATTAATATCGCAGTCCAAAATAGTATCAGGTCATCGCACTTCGAATCAATGTAGCGGTCCAACATTTATGTTTTAGCGAATAATTTCATGCTAATAGAGTGTTAACGATTGTCGTATTGAATTAGTAATCGAATTATGTAACTGATTTTTGATGTTCAAAAATTTGTGAGGAGAATTAACAATGACTGGTCCAGTTAATTCAGAAAACGTGGCAATTTTTGTACATTATGTACTGCGTAATACAGAATAGGCTGCATAACTTATGCAGCGGATTTTGTTACCACTCCTGTAAAACGTACAAAACGAGTGGATTTTCCTACTGAGTGAGGAGTCTGTGTTTTCTGATACTTCCTAGTTTGTAGAACAGACGTTATTTATGTCAAGAGTGAATAAGTTACTTCTAGCCAATCGGGCTTTATCGTTGACCAGATCATTGCTTTTCATCAAAGCGCGATCCTGTCAATTAAGAAAATAAAAACATAGTTTTCGATATAGTTATAATGTAGTCTCTCTTTTGAACAATAACATTGAGATATATGCCCGCTTTCTGTAAAAGGGTAATTGGGTGTGATTTTTAAAACCCTCTGCCAAAGACACAATGCTGTTTAGCTCTTAGTATGTAGTATTATAAGAAGAGCTTACAAAACTCAAACTTTAAAAGTGTTTCAGTAAAATTGCATAGTTGAAACCCTTGAAATGCCAATCATTTTGTAGAATCCGGAACGCAAGGATAACGGTCCGACTATAAAGAAGTCTGTCTAACATATTATTGATTCGAGTTGTTAGTTAAATGCAAAAGGATTATTTTAAAATAGATAGGCAATGGTATAATCCATCACATTACCATTACTATCTGAAGAAGATTGTACAAGTATTATGTGAGTGTGTGCTCAAGATATTGTAGCATTTATGTTAAACACAATCGTTATTGTATTCAAGTACTTTGTATAAAGAATATATAGTACTAAGATGCTTTGGTAATTACTGCTAGAAGTGGTATCGTCAAAACTTTATTAGTACCTATTAGGTACTGATATTATGCCCCTATAGACATAATATAGTGGATACTAAACACCCAGAAAAATCATTAAATCTTATTGATTTTCCTAATAAATATATTTTTAAATAAGGTTCGATGGTTAGAATACCAACAAAAATATTGGTCATTTTTTTTTTCAATTTGTTATTACACACAAACAATTAACAAAAAAAAAATAAAAAAACAAAGATGCTTCCAGCACATCCATCCATGATAGGTTGTTATAATTTGAGCAAAAAATAAAAACGCTTTAGCAGACCTTTCACCTTAACCTGACGTCAAAAGCTCCTTATTTTTATTTTAGCGTGTCGATCGCAAAAATATTTTTTTTTTATTTCTTGCCTGGCCCAATATCTGCCTATGTCAATGCCGTCCGCTGGCGCAGTCAGATCCCTATCTGAACAGGTAACTGAACTATTTTTTTTTTTTTTAATTTTACTATAATTGATAATTCAAACAATTCCTACGTGTCCCATATTTTTGGTAATATAACTGAGAGCCTAAATAGAATTAAGCTAGAACTACATTAGATCGACGCCACGATCGACAGCGATCGGAGTCACGTGTAACACGCCCGATTAGTACGTAGAACAACGTCCCGTGGCGACGTGTGGTTTCGCGTGGCGTCGCGTTGCATGTACGAGTATCAAGTTTAGCTCTACAAGTCTAGTTTTCATATAAAATTTATAGGGACCGACGCGCCCAGATCGACGTGCGTGGCACACGTGTGAGCGGTGTAGCCTACCTTTGATATTTTTGAAGCAAAGCTCAATTTCGTTCCTTTTCTATGCAAGCCAAATGAACTAGCTCGAATGTTCAACATCATCATCATCATGATTTCAGCCGAAAGACTTTCACTGTTCGACATAGGCCTCCCCCAAGTATCGTCATAACGACCGGTCCTGTGCGTCTTGCATTTATCGGATTCCCGCAACCGTCACCAGGTCATCCGTTAACCTTGTGGGAAGTCTTCCAATACTACGTTTCTCGGTGTACATATTTTCATATTTTATGTTGTTACTAGAAAAAAAAAAATTAAGGGCCATTTTCTAGGATGGCAAGCGATGGGTAGTTAGCCAATAAATAAGGACCAGGCCTGGGTCAGCGGTTCGTTGTATTCCACGTGCACCTCAAGGAGATGTACAATACACATGATCCACTAGGGCCAATATCTGCCAGGGCTACCTAAAACCCAAAAGTAACTGAAGGAACATAACTGGGTTTTAATCAGTATATTACCGTTTTATGGGGAGTATGAGATATTTACTCGTTTTATCCAAAGCGCGAGATGTTTTTTTTTTAATAATTATTTTGATATTGTTAATTTACCACATTAAAAAAAAAATACAAACATATTCCAAATGAGCTTGAAGAACAATCAAACTAGCGACCATAAAATCTAAAAAAAACGGTCGATTAATGACCAATAACTAGTAATAACTAGGATAAAATACTCTCAGAAATAAAAAAATATCTAAGTTGTAATGATCTACGTAATTGTCCAAAAGAAACAAGTTGGCTGTGGAATGCATAAAAGCAACTGAAGAAACATACATATAGTCAATAAAAGTCTAATTTTCTCATACTCCACCCAGACCGGGACCAGCCAGGCTTAGCCAAGTTGATAATCTAAAATCGTTAACGCGTTAAGTCACGTGGTGAGAAAAAAGCGAATAAAGTCTGTCTAAAAAGTCAAACGACTTGGGTAATTATTAGGGCAAAATGAAATCTGATGTAGTCAACACTGGTTCAATAATGAAGGTTAATTAAAAGATCTTGATCATTGTTTGCTAATAGAAGAACCTTATAAAAAGTATCGAGTATAAGTATTTTTTATATGATTAAATATTACACAAAATTCCCAAGTCGGTTGACTTTTTAGACAGACTATAGGAGGCGTTACCGATTGTACAAAGAGATTCATGAAGACATGAAATGGTGGTAACTTGACTAGGCTTGTAGGACTTTACCATGATTTGTTAAAAATCAGTAGTGCAAACGTGAAAGAGAGAATATGGAGCTTATACACTCTATCTCAATCATCATTAACTATCCCTTTACCAATTATGGTTGTAAAATTAATCTTGTTAAGAGCTCGTGGTAAGGTTTTAGTGGTCCTCTTATTTCACACAAAAAAAATATTGGAATGAACAACAACATTTAGGAGCTGTGAGATATGCGTTGCTTATTTAATATAAATAGACACTTATATACGGCAGATAGAGTATCGTTCGGCCGTTTTACAACCACAAACGGCCGCTGAGCACAGTCCATTGCAGTAACTATTACAGCCGTAATAGCTGTTCCACTGTAATATTGTTCTCGCTTTACGTATTGTTGGAATCATTATTATCTGCAGATTGGTGAGCCTCCATATCAATGAAGATTTTTTTATGAATCCTGCCATTTTGGTTTTGGTCTCGAAAAGCAGGTTAAGCCTAAATGTATGTTATCCTACCTATGATATACTGGCCATCGTAGGCGCGGGCTTGCGGACGGTGAGCAATGGGTAGCTCACCGTCCGACCGTTCGGTAACCGTTTGGACAAAGCCCAAGTCGTCTCCGGTGCGTAGTGTTTCACGCGCGCCCCAAGGAGTTGTCAGCAACTGTAGGGGCCCAGCAGAGTCGAAGCTTACTGGGGCCATAGGTGATGCGAAAGATATTTTCGAGGCCGAGCACAATGGCAAATAAGGAACAGGAGTAGGTTTTTAGTAGGTAAAAGTCTGACACGCCCTCCCACTCCACCCAAGGGTGGGAGATGTCATCTAGAAGATTTTCCCACCTAAAAAAATCTATGATAAATTTTCAAATCGAACCAGCAGAGAGATTAGCAAGATCGAGAAATAAAGCAAACTCTTTAGATTTTTAATATTAGTACCTACAAATAAATTACTGCCTTTTCTGACCAATCCGTCAAAAACGAACCTAGGTCGTCTCACTAGCATTCCTGGTCTATCTAAATGGATCTTATTTTAAGGTATCCCACCCACTGCGTGATTATTCTGACCAAACTTTCTAACCCAACCTGTAAGTATGAGTCACCCAGTTCCATTTGAGTCTCGCAGACTCATTGCCAATTTCTAGTTTTTTGTTAAAAAATAATAATAATGCACATATATAATAACTGAAACATTCAGGTCAAACCATAAAACATTTGTCGGAATTCAGTGAATCATCTCGATAAATATGTAGACGCAGGAAGTGAGTAGATAAATCTTTTTGGTAAGTCACAATCTTTGTTTTTGGAAAGAGAAGTAATATTCATTTTAATTTACTTTCATGTGCCGGTTTTATTGGAACTATCAACCGATTATAAATATTATAGCTGTTAGGTAGTCTTTAGGTTTTATTCTGTGTTTTCTGAAAGCTGCAACCTAGGGATCTTTAAGAGTAAATAGGTTATATCTTAAGCGAGCGTGGTGTATCGTCGACCATATCTTCGCTTACTTCGTTGACCATAAAATATCATCGCTTACTATCAAACGGGAGTCTATTATTGACAAAACCAAAATAAATTAAATAAAATACTAAACGCTTACTGTTTTTAATGCTTTTTAAATAACGTTTTTTTCCATCCTATTTACTTTTCTGTTCCATTTTCCCTAAAATTAGAAATTCAAAATAGCTTATACGCTGCCACAGACGATACAGCCCATGGCTTCGTCTTAAAAGTATTGCACCATAAAAAAATGACCATATCATCAAACTAAGTAAAAGACAAATCTATGTGGATTTTGTTAAAAATCGAATAAAAAAACTTGATTTTCTGATAGGTACTATGAAAAAAAAAAGAATTGTAAAAAAGCCTCCGACTTTTTAATTTTTTTCTTAAATTTTACATTTTGAGAAAATCATCTACTGACAACCCCCGCTCTTGGGCGAAGCGGGAGATAGTGTCAGACTCTTACTGACTAAAATCCCACCCTGTTCCTGTAAGCCTTCATACCGGGGTCGAGCTATCTTTCGAAACTAACCCTGGCCCCAGTAGGCTTCGACCCAGCTGGGCCCCTACTGTTGCTGACAACTCCTTGAGGCGCGCGGGAGCATTGCGTGCCGTCGACGATTTGGGCTCGGTCCGGACAGTTATTGGACGGTCGATAGCTCGCCGTCCTCAAGCTCGTGTCTACGGTGGCCGGAAATCGGGATCGGAATCGGGGTCAGCCTCCTCCTTTGCTAGCATTACTGCTTCGCAGAAGGAGGCGACCGCCTGCAAATTCTCCTCACTCCGGACCATGGCCTGAACCAAGGCCCGGCGCGAGAGGTCTCCGTCGCCGATCGCCCCAACGAGGGCACAAGCCTCCGACTTCAAATACAAATCAAATGCAAAATAATTTTCAATTAGTTAGTCAGTATTTTTATCTATCTCCGAAGTTCTGCATTAGATATTTACCAATTTCCACCACCTAGCAGACAAACTCTTCGAAATAAAAGAAGAATCGTCACAATCAGTTGGTTCACATTTGGTGAAGATAACGTGAATTTTTTTTTAATTAAAAGTTTGTAAAATAAAATTTAAAAAAATCAGATGACATGTTAACCTACATCTTTTTTGAAAATAGTTGGTTAGAAAAAAAGCAAATATAGAAAAAAATACGTACTACATATATTTATGAACATACAGAGTCGGAAATACACGCCATCAAATATGAATCGGCTCGTTGCCAACTAAACATATGCAAGCCCATTCATTTATTCATATCAGTAGGTATGTATGTCACCTATTATATCATTAACTCACATAACAAATCTAATGAGGATGTATAACGCTAATAAAACCGCAAAATGATATAATTTTAAGAATATAACATATTTTTAGTTGGCAGACATTCACAGAATGCTCTCCACAATAAAATTTACTGAGATTTGCTTATGTAAGAGGAAGTTTAATGTTCTAATGGTACCGATGACATGTTAAAAATTTTGTTGAAGTCGTTTTTTATTTGATTACAAATGAATTATATTTATTGAAATATTATGTCTTGTGACTTTTGATGTGGGTTAGTTTGTTAAGAGCCACGCCTACTTTGATGTTACTCTGTTATCTCAACCAGAGTTACAAACAAGATCCCATGACGCATGACCCATAAGGCCGGCTTTAACTTTGAACAGAGGATAAGAATTGACATTCAGCGTGGCAATGCTGCCAGTCTTTTGGGTAAATTATCAGTCGACAGTAATGCAAAGCAGTTTTTAACCGACTTCTAAAAAAGGAGGAGGTTCTCAATTCGGATGTTTGTATTTTTTTTTTATGTATGTTCGCGCATTACTTCGTCACTTGCCGACCGAATTGAAAAAATCTTTTTTGTTGGAAAGGGTAACTTCCCAAATGGTCCCATAGTCACCAAGTCGGGATCTGATGATGGAATCTTGGCTAAATCGAGGGAATTCCTCAAATATTATAGGCAACTCTATAGTCATTTTGATATTTTCATCAAGGAATTAAGCATTTACAGTCAAAAAGTGACATTTGATGAGGTGGAACTGGTGAAGAAGACCAGAAATTGCCAATGGAACTTCATACTCAAACAAAAATCACAATGAACATAGTTAAGCGACTATGACAATACAAATAAATGAATAGTTCTGAATAGTTATGTTGAAAATGGTATCATCGAAGTGACCTGATGATAGTGATGGAGCTGGAAGATAGGCACCGGAACTCCGTAACTAATCAATGTATTCTAGCAGTGTTTGGGCTTATTAGAATTGTCATGAGATGTACTTTGACTATATGATACTATCGAACTGATCTGATGATGATGATGATGATGGCGCTGGAAGATAGGCACCGGAACTCCGTAATTAATCAATGTATCCTACCCGTGTTTGGGCTTATTAGAAATGTCATGAGATGCACTTTGGCTATGAGGTACTATCGAAGTGATCTGATGATGGAGCCGGAAGGTGGAAGGTAGACACGGGAACTTCATAAGAAAATGATGTATTCTAGTAGGGTTTGAGTTAATTGGAATTGTCATGAGAAAAAGGTAGTAAGTGTATTGCAACTAAAAAGTGTGAAATAAAAAACTTTTTATAAAAAAAATATAACCGACTTCACTAAAAAAACACTGTTTTTCGTTATTGTTTGTTCCTTATTTAACACCGACTTCCAAAATTAAAATTATTTTGATCGTTTTAGTGTTTTTTTAGTGAAGTCGGTTATATTTCTTTTATAAAAAGTTTTTTCCATGCCATATTTTAAGTCACCACCTGATGTCACTTGGAAAGTTATTGCCCCCATTTCTAATCGCTGTATATTGCAGTGTGGATCGTTAACCCATCATTATTGTCTGTCTTATGACCATGGCCCTAGAACGAAAAGGGCAAGTGAATAACGCAGGTAAATTTTAGTGAATAAAAATGTGACAATTTCTCTTGTTCCAACCTAGAGTGGAAATCTAGAAAAAAAAAAACATAGTTAATTTAGATAAAAACTGTTATGATTTAGGCATGTATACTAAAAATCAAATTGGGATTCCACCGCTTTCTATCTAAGATCAAAGTTCAGACCACTAAATAAATAAAGACCTTTTAAAGGTAGGTCGAACGCAACACAGGCCAAAATAAACACCACTTAAAGATTTTGTTCCCAATATCGAAATCGTTCCCCAGACTGCTTAGAAAGTCTGTACAATTTAGGGTAGAGTTATACAGGGTGGAAGTTGAATTTAGGGAGGTACTCTAAATGATAAATGATATATTTTGCAAATAGTTTTATAAAACACTTTCACACTTCATCAAACTGTATAAAGAGAGTTAGTATATCCTAGCTGAATACTCTGAAAAAAAAAAAACATCGAAACAAATTTAGAGATCAAAGTCCATACAGCAAACATTTAATGGTCAAATTACATGAGAACAATGCAAATTGGTATCTGAAATAGTCTTTTGAGGGAAAACTACACAAATTTGAGTAGACCTGTCCAGTCAGCGCAAATATTCAACAGTGTTCGTGTAGCTTAACTCAAGACTAATAAGGAGCTCAACGACTTGACGAACAATACCAAAGACAAGACCTTTGGGTACACTGCATAAAGTACTAAACCTGCCAGACATACGTTTATGTGACAAAAAGAAAAACTTAATCCACCTATTCCCCACATTTGTAATAATAAAAGAAATTAATATCTTCATCAGAGATAAAGTTTAGTTGATATAAAGAGAATGACCAACATTAGTTCTAAAGCTTGCGACCTCTGGCGGAACAAGTTTAAACCTCCAGAAGATTTAATCGAGCCTCTGGAAAACCTCTCTTCTAGACACGAGTTGCAATGGCTAACCTGGAAAACTCTAAACAGACTCCGCACCCAGGTTGGGCGCAGCAAAGACAATCTCCAAAGATGGGGGTTCCTGGACGGTTCCGACCTTCAGTGTTTGTGCGGCGCAGTTTTGTCTCTCCACAGACCATAATATCCCACCTTCTATCCTGCATTGCATAACGTGCCCTTTAACCTGTACCCCTAGCCAAGTTGTTAATCTGCAATTTTTAACGCTAGTAGAAAGCTTCAAATGTACGGGAATGACGTCATCTCCACGCTCAGTCACGTGGTCAGAACAGAAGAATTGGCGTCGTAGCCAACTCGAAGCGTTCGGCGCAAGCGAAACGATTGTAACTTTGGCTAGAGGAGCTGTTCACTTCGGGATCTAATGACAGTATCAGTAGAAGGCATTGCTGTGGCCAGGGCCCAGGCATGGAATTTAATAAGTTTTGCCATCGATACGCTAAGAAGAAAACTTCTAAAGTCAAAGTACATTATGCAGGACCCTCTTGCGAAAAAAGTATTTTCGTAAGAGGGACCGATGTACCTGTTGGCTTGAAATTACAACATTTTGTTTTACTTTTAACTGGTTTTTCCCAGCGGCTTCGACTGATTGAAAGTATAGCCTATGTCGCTCAGCGATAAAGTAGCATTCTACTGATGATGGCATTTTTTAAATCGGTCCGGTATTTTTTGAGTTTGTTGTTTACAAACAAAAATCTAAAAATACAAATATTTTTTATTTATAATATTAGAACAGCAGTATAAATTCGTTTGGGTCTCTGGTTCACTGTTAGTGCTATTAGTGCTTTTAGCTGTTAGCTTTTAGCATGTGTATTTTACACAGCTTAATAATAAATTATAGTTAGTTTGACGTTAGTGATAGTTTGACGGGTGACAGGACAGAATGGAAGAAGAAAACGTGTTGCGCCGACCCCAAGTAATATGGGATAAGGGCAGGAAGAAGAAGAAGAAGAAGAAGAGTAATAAATTACCGATAAACTGCTTAGAGGACTATTTTTATTTCCAGCATATCTTCTAAGCCGAGAATTGAAATGACAAAAACACAATAAATACATAATGTACCAACTCATAATGTACCAACGAAAAAGTTAAATGTTAAATCAATTTAAAAATTAAATCAACCCATTGATCAAACCATAATTTCTAAAGAGCATTTATTTAGATAATATGTAAAAATTGGTTACGTAAATATTTAGGCTACTTTTCTAAGACCCTCTTTATAAACATCACCCTGTATAAATATTCTTTTTTGTTTATTCAGAAGGCAATAGTCGGTAAGTGTGGACAATACTCCGTGAGCTCAAATATGTCCCGAAGGACCTGTTTCGGTAAACATACTCCTGGCATAAGCACATTTAGCTTACATGTAGAAGAGGCTAATAGAAATAATATAGGTAGAAATGGAGTGTTACAAGGTTAGAAATTGTGAAAGTTTGTGTAAATTTTGTAGTCTTTTGGTATGCGATTGAGTTTAGGAAGTCTAACTGTGTGAATCTACGTTTTTTGGGTAGGAAAACATAAAATTACTCTGGGTAGAGTGAGTATCAGACTTTTACGGGGAGTGACAGACTTTTATTGACTAAAACTCACCTTTATTCCTCTTTTAATCATCCCAAAGTCCTAGCAGGAGTATTCTGCACTACTTTATGATACTATTTTTTTTTTGACGTATTCAGCTAGACGGTTTTGGATTAAATTTGGAACACGCATAGGTCGTGACTGGTTTTAATATCGTGTTGGCCACTTTTCATATCAATTGTAAGTTGATAAGTTCCCATAGGATAATTATCTTTAAAAACTTTGAACCACCCTTTCATCGCCATAGGCAGTGAATTTTGGAAAATCTTTTGCTAGCATATATCTACGTCATATTTATAACTATCTACGTGTTTTGAAGTGGGTATTGATAGTTCTCTCAATCAGTAACGGTTGCTTTTTGTAAATATTTATACTACGGACCAATAATACTATCTTTTTTTTACAACTATCACACAACGCCATCTAGTCTAGTACTAGACAACTCATAAACATACTTATGTATTTCTAAATACATACATAATAGATAAATCACACCCAGACATAGAACAAATGATCGTACTCATCACACAAACATTTATTTGTCCTAGGTGGGAATCGAACCCACAACCTCCGGCATAGCAATCAGGGCTACTGACCACTAGACCAACAGGCTAACCAAAGCTACGAGCAATTTTTGTAATAATTAAAAGTACAAAAATTGCCCGCGCAGTTTGAGAAATGCCCACGATGACATTACACTATAGTTCAGTACCTTAAGCAGAGTATCATTATTCATAATGCCCGGGCAAAAAAAGGCCCCAATTTATTACTTCGCTCATAACATATAGATTATCCGAATTGGTATTGACAATAAAATTATTAAGGTCACAGTTTTGGCCCGAACAGAATTTGATTAACGACTTCTGATTACCTGTTTGATAAATGGATGCCAACTGTGGTTTATCTGTATCGGTTTTGCAATTCCATTGAGCTTAAAATAAATAGTTATTAAAATTTTTGATAAAATTTCCGCGTGCCCGAAAAGCTATACGCCAAAATAGTAATATAGACCAGGGTAGAAGCCTTTAAAAATAATAAAAATTGAAAAAAAATAATAGTAGGATGAAACCCATTAGAAAAGGAGGAGAATATTATAAAAATGAAAGGAAAAATAATTTACGGGCGATCTGAGGTCGGGAAGGGGATGGGGGTGAGTTTTTAAGGGTAAAAAACGGTTTTTCTCGACTTCCGGCAAAACTAAAAGTCCTATGGAAAAAAATCAAATGGCAAAGTTGTAGGTAATAAAAAGATCTAAAACTTTTGTATTTACACTTTTTTCACATAACCTCAAAATTTATGTGAAAAATTCAAAAAACCAAGTTTTTGGTTTTTTATTTTTATCTTTTTAAAAAATAAAAATTTTTTCACGAAATTTGGTGAAAACTTACCTTTTTATGTCCCAAATACGCTGTAATTTATTTGATTAGAAATATTTATTTTTTCACCCTTATTTTGAATTAATATCGAAAAAGCACCCTAACTTTCAATCGAAAAATCACCCGTCAAAATATCAGCTTTTTTCAAAAAGTTGGTATGTTTTCTGTTCGTTGAAATCTCTACTTTCCGATGGTGAAAAAAAATATATATGTTACCATAGTAAATCTTCTCAGAAAATGCAAAAAATCGAAAAAAACTCGAATTCGAAAAATTTTTTTCAATTATTATATACAATTTTGAGCTATTTATTAAAATTTACACTTTAATTACTCGAAAAAACGTAAGATTACATGTTACATTGATAAAAAAAAAATGCAAATCAAAATATACTACTATAATTAACAAACAAATAAGTTAACAAAATTCATATTCAATAAGACATCTACAATATTTGGAGAAAGTAGTCGAATCTTCTTTAAATTATATGCGTAGATGCCTATTTATAACTATTTTTGGATAACTTATATACCTGAGTGACCTACGAAAAATTTTAGTCCATCAAAAGGTATTTCATAGAGAAGTGGGGAAGGGGCTAGGCGGGTCGGGTCTGTAGTCGTTTGGGCCCGCTCGATGTTGGTCCCGCGGGCCCAAACGACCACACAATTTATTTTATGTATTTTTGGTGGTCGATTGGCCCCATATACAAATTAAAAAAAAAAAAAACATTGTTTAAAGCTACTGGTGGATACAGTCAAGTGCAAAAGTGGTAAGTCAAAATATAATAAAACGCAATTCAGTTAGATTTAAAAGTTTATTAAAGATATTAAAAAAGCAGGCCTATGATTGGATGTCCCGAGCAGGAAATCCGTAAAAGGCCCAAATGCTTGGCCTTGAAATTGGTAGTGCTCGTACACTTAATTTAGGTATTATTACAGTAAAAAATATGTAGTTTTAATGTTTGTAGACAAGTGTGGCACGTAAGTGTAAGTACGTAATTGAATAAATCAAAAATATATATTCTCAGTAATATAAAAATATTAGGTACCTATATACATATTTTAAGTCATAAAATAAAACTAAAAGATTTGACTTTCTTTCATGACTGTACTTATAATAAAATTGGACGGTGGGTCCAATCGACACCTTCAAAATGGGACTGTGTCGATTGATCCCGCGGACCCAAACCGAGCGGGCCCAAACGACTACAGACCCGGCGGGTCTGGGTCTTACTACGTACATACCTACTATTTCTTAGCAGCTGTAACAACCGTTAGCCTAGCCAGTACCTATTCGAAATACAGTACAGTATACAACATCGTTTATAAAAATACACGTGCATGCTGAGTTTCTTTAATATAATTGTGACAAGTTTACTTAAAAAAAACTAACAAGATTAAAAAATAATAATCTCCTTTATTTTGCACAAACAAATTTAGTTACTCCCATGAAAAAAAAATATTCAAAATACATAAAAAATATATTAAAAATCTATTTATTATAGATATATATATATTTTTTTTAATATTCTTAGCTATGTTTTTTATGTCTTTTAAGATATATTTTGAATGTATCTAAAATATATTTGAAATGTATAAAATATATATGCAAATCGGCCAAAAGTTAGTTATTAAAAATATATTTACGATAAATATTTTATAAATATTTATTATAGATTTTTAATATATTTTTTATGTATTTTGAATATTTTTTTTCATGGGAGTAACTAAATTTGCTTGCGCAAAATAAAGGAGATTATTATTTTTTAATCTTGTTAGTTTTTTTTTAAGTAAACTTGTCACAATTATATTAAAGAAACTCAGCATGCACGTGTATTTTTATAAACGATGTTGTATACTGTACTGTATTTCGAATAGGTACTGGCTAGGCTAACGGTTGTTACAGCTGCTAAGAAATAGTAGGTATGTACGTAGTAAGTCCCAGACCCGCCTAGCCCCTTCCCCACTTCTCTATGAAATACCTTTTGATGGGCTAAAATTTTTCGTAGGTCACTCAGGTATATAAGTTATCTAAAAATAATTATAAATAGGCATCTACGCATATAATTTAAAGAAGATTCGACTACTTTCTCCAAATATTGTAGATGTCTTATTGAATATGAATTTTATTAACTTATTTGTTTGTTAATTATAGTAGTATATTTTGATTTGCAATTTTTTTTTTATCAATGTAACATGTAATCTTACGTTTTTCGAGTAATTAAAGTGTAAATTTTAATAAATAGCTCAAAATTGTATATAATAATTGAAAAAAAATTTTCGAATTCGAGTTTTTTTCGATTTTTTGCATTTTCTGAGAAGATTTACTATGGTAATATATATTTTTTTTTTCACTATCGGAAAGTAGATATTTCAACGAACAGAAAACATACCAACTTTTTGAAAAAAGCTGATATTTTGACGGGTGATTTTTCGATTGAAAATTAGGGTGCTTTTTCGATATTAATTCAAAATAAGGGTGAAAAAATAAATATTTCTAATCAAATAAATTACAGCGTATTTGGGACATAAAAAGGTAAGTTTTCACCAAATTTCGTGAAAAATTTTTTATTTTTTAAAAAGATAAAAATAAAAAACCAAAAACTTGGTTTTTTGAATTAATCACATAAATTTTGAGGTTATGTGAAAAAAGTGTAAATACAAAAGTTTTAGATCTTTTTATTACCTATAACTTTGCCATTTGATTTTTTTCCATAGGACTTTTAGTTTTGCCGGAAATCGAGAAAAACCGTTTTTTACCCTTAAAAACTCAACCCCATACCCTTCCCGACCTTAGATCGCCCGTAAATTATTTTTCCTTTCATTTTTATAATATTCTCCTCCTTTTCTAATGGGTTTCATCCTACTATTATTTTTTTTGGTTTTAAAAATTATCGACCCTGGTCTAATAATAATAATGTTTTTTTCAATATACTTACTCAAAAACAGCTTTTTTCATTCCTATTTCGTCAAGGTCAACCGTGATTATTATTATTTTTTTAAGCAAAGAGGTGGATACTTTTTGGTTTTTTATATTTAATGAAAACTAAAATTGTGTTTTATGAACAGAATATCATGAATAAATAAGATCATTTACACAATAATTAGTTATTATCAACAAATTAACATTATCTGTGTTCTAAATTCAAAAATATTTGAATTTCTATTTTTTATTTTAAGTAGGATGTAAACGGTTTGATACCTTTGCTTCTTTTTTTTTTAACCTGCAAATGTAAAGCGCGGGAAAAACGTCTGTTAAATATTATTTTTCATTTGTGTTACATTTTGTGAAAAAAATAAAAATAATTAAGATTTGAAGAGAATTCTTTATGCCGGCGCCGTCAGATATTGTGATTTTGTGATTAAGTTAAAAAATACTCGCGATAGCTTGCTGCCATCTAAATCAAAACTAAAATGTATGGCAACTTTGGAAAATTTTCTTCACTATAAAATGAACAAAAATGCGTCGTAATTTTCAGAGAAAGTAAGTATTTCTTCGTAAGTGTATTGAAAAACGTCGTTTGATACACGTGGAGATTTGTCACTGCAGCACTCGGCTCCATAACACCACAATTTCGCCTCGGTTGCAATGACAAACTTTCCCCATTTGTATCAAAATGTACTATTCTTTATTATTTGTTTTAAGAAATATTCAAAAATGTATAAAATATGTTTAGTAAATAAATGAAAGAGATAATAATAATCCTTTATTATAGTCTGTCTAATAAATCAACCGACTTGGGAATTTTGTATAATATTTAATCATTTAACCCGGCGACAATGACGCTGGGTCAAATTGACCCGAGGCAATTTTAAACTAATATATTTAATTTTTGCGTCGGTCGTATGTTTTGAACGTTTGTGTAGCTGGAGATACGACCCCCCTCTACCCGTTTTGTTGGTATGCTCAGTGCGACGCCGCGTGTGCTGGAAGATATACGTGCGTCAAGTGAAAACGGGTAACTATGACCCAGCGTCATCGCTGGCGTAGTAATTTCGTGACTTACGTTTATTTGCTTATTTAGTGTTAAATGTTAATTAACCTTGTTTTTTTTTAGGTTTTTAATGAAAATAACATTGACAAATGATCCAGTTAGAATTGTGGCGTTGTTAGAGGAATCTAATTCCGACAATGCAGACTCCCAAGCTGCTTCAGTTGTAGATTATTGACGACCATTTATCTGAACGTAGCAATGAAGCTAACATTGATGCCAACATTGATAATACCACTGGCGATAAATAGAAGCCCAAAGTAATAACTTTTTACAATGACACCAAGAACGGCGTAGATGTAACTGACGAACTCAGTGCTACTTACAGCGTAAGAAGGAATTCAAAACGATGGACACTGACGATTTTCTATACTATGTTGTTGTCGACATTTCCTAAAAAAGCTGGGACTCGCTCTAGTACACGGGCATTTACAAACTCGAAAGGCACCTGTAAATTTACCTCGTCAATTGCGCAAAAGAATAGCGGATTTCCTGGGTGACCCTGGTGAAGAGCCCCCCCGCCTCCCAAAAAAGTTCCAGGAACTCGCAAGAGATGTCAAGTATGTCCGTCTAAACAGGATAAGAAAACGTCTCACACTTGTCATGCGCGCCATATTTACATTTTGCCCAGACCATTTGATTCTATACTGCAATAATTGCAGCAGATCCGTGGGCCTGAATGATGACGTAGAAGACTGATTTGTTTTTATTTTCATATTATAAAGCTCATTTGATCTCTCTATTAGTACATAAGATTATTGTTTTTTATTATTGCTAAGAATACTTTAGCAAAAATTCAAAATATAGAAATGTTAAATTTTTTAAACTGATTTTGCATGTCTTATTGAAAAAGCTAATAAAAGTATAATTTCCAGAACTTATTATTATTCTTTTTATTTTACTACCTAAGCAAATAAATCCTTTTTAATAAACAGTAACTAAAATTAATGTGACTTGCTAAATTTCTTGTAATATTATCGATAAAATTCGGGTCATCATGACCCGGCGTCATCGTCCTAGTAATTATTTTCACGTCATTTGCGCCGGGTTAAAAAATACTTATATTCGATACTTTTTTTAGGGTTATTCTGTTAGTTAACAATGATCTCTATCTCTTTATCAACTTTGATTATTGAACTCGTGTTGACTACATCAGATTTCATTAAATCCTAATAATTACCCAAGTCGTTTAACTTATTAGACAGACTCTACCAGGCAACTGAGGCCCATAGGATAAAACTCACAAATAATTTTACAAAATAATAAAAAGGAACAATCTGCCTTTATCGTACACTAGATTGTGGCAGCGACTTCGCCTGCATGGTACTAGAAAATTATCCCAAGGGAACGTATTCATTGGATAAAAAGTCCTTGTTTCTCTGCGGCTTATTCCAAGATATGGTCTACTTGTGTGCTAAATTTCAACAAAATATGTACAGATTTTTACATTATTGGTTTTCAATTTGGGTTTGTGTAATATTTTACATTCTTTTCTATGTTGTATATTTGCCGTCACGGCAACAGTAATGTATTTCTTACTATATCATTTGTCACGCTATCCGTCTATGTATTATTAGGTTTCACTCAGCTCCTGTAACTAAACTCTATAAACATGACGATGCCGCCATAACATTCTACATATTATATACTTTGCATCAATTAAGAAACACGTTATAGAGACGAACTTAATACCTTAGCAATATTCTACCAACAGTGAAGGCGACCTCTCTCGTCCAGGTTTGGGCTAAAGCCATAGCGAAAAGGAACGTAAAGCGGACAACTCCTGCTAAGCAGTAATGTGAGCGAAAGACGGGCTGCAACTGTGAGGAAATTGGACGTTTATACGCCCCAGCCGCCGCCACAGCCACCATTCATTCATTCATTCATATAATTGAAATAAAACGGCCGATGCTAATTACACTATTTAAACACATAACACAAAAAGAGAAAACAATAAAACATTAAAATTAACACAGAAAAGTCACATGTCGCGCAGGACTTTAGACACAGTCATGCATTCATCTCACAGAATTTCATATATTCTGAAAGTATCGGCTTCCATTCTTCCCCAAACATTCATACTAGATACATGTATACATAAAAGTACACAGTAAAATAACATTATTTAAATGAGTATCATGCATATATAAATAAGTAGAAATTGTGAAAAAGATTTCAACATCAGCGCTGTGATGATTTTAGTAACTTCATGCATATTTAGCTAGATATTCTTCGTGATTTTCCAGGTCAATAGAATCCTATGGATTTTCAAAATGAAAACCAAAAAAATCAACAAACAAAATACTTCATAATATCAGTTCAGATAAACCCTAGAAAGAAAGAAAAAAATATTTTATTTGTCTCACATTGATACATACAATGTACAAACAAGTAGACACTTAAGATAAAAAGCAAAGCTACACAAACTAAATGTTTCCGCAAAAAATCTTGTTTATTGGTCCTTTGTCCCTTCATAGCTACTCCGAATTTCCTGTCACTGCCTACTCACCCATTTATTCAAAATGCATGACCATGTTTATTCCGGCCAAAACAATAATAAGCCTGTAGTTAAATCAAGTGTTAAAATGCTCAACTAGACTGCACTAAATGCATTTGGAGGCGTTTTCCCTCAATTCGCCAAGCCGTTGGCGGGTACTCAGGGTTGCCAAGTGCTAAAATTGTTTTTTAATGTCTCCACTATTTTTAAACTTGGAACAGAAATGTTTTATATAAAAACGGCCAGAGTTAAAATCTGTGTTAAGTATTCGCTGAGTTGAGTTTTTTCTCAATTGGGGCAAAAAAAGACTAAGATAGTTTAAGTGCAAGATTTTCAAAGATACTACAAAAGTTTACAGGGTCTTCTCAAAACATGATATAGTAAAAGAGTACATGTGTGCGATAATCCAAAAACAGCGATAAGAATGGAAAAAAAACCATCCCAACAACCAACAACAGAGCTTCGTTGTAGTAACTTCATCCAAAATTACACTAACAAAAAACTTCGATTTATCCAAAGGTGAAAAAGAACTATCATCTTCACCAGGTTGCAGATGCTAATTGGTTAATTTTAGACCTATAAGGGGCTCAAGATCAAGAGCTATAGGTTTACGCTAGTTCTTGCTAGCCAAAAAGACGTGAATCGCGATCCATTGTACACCTCAATGCGTATAAACTTCAGTTTATAAGGATTTATCGTAGTCTTAACCTTGGAGGGTTTTGCTTTTAAAAAAGCACTCTTCGATATGCAATGTACGAACCAACTTATTCAGGGCGTCAATTTCCGTTGCAGACCATTTGGGTACGCCATAAGAGTACATCAATGCTGGCATAGCCCAACCGATAAAGGCGTGGATCTTGTTTTTCCTGGTAAAAGTCTTTTGAATACCTTCTGTTGGTTGAACAACGTTAGTCATATCAGTAAGTTCCAGTACTTTAGGCTTACGATGTACCTAAATACTCATAGGTTTCGATTAGAGAGAGAGAGAGGCCTTAGGTTTATGGATCTATAAGATGGTTCGCACCACAATAGACCTTCATAAATAAGTTGATTGAAATTTTTTAACAATATTTTAATATACAATTCGAGGCTACTTGAATCCATTGCCACCAACTCAAGTATCGGTTTGGGCATAGAATATTTTAAGTTGAATTTTAAGTTAAAATTTTCTGAATACTTTTTACCTGGACAATGAATCATCATTGCCCTGGCTATATTTAGATTAGAGAAAACAGATTTACTGTTAGATTGACGCAAAATTCATTCATTTCAATTCCAATAGAGGTGGTTATAAATAATATGTAACATTTAGATAAACAGAAAATATAACCAGGAAATGTAAATCTTGTTAAAAAAAATAATCCCTATTATATCCAAAACAAACGCTTTGAACATGTGTATCTCACGCCATTTTTTTTTCCATAACTATCACACAGCGCCGTGGACTGGGACTAGCCCAAGCTAAGCAGAGCTTGTGTTATAGGTACTAGACAACTGATAAACATACTAATATATTTCTAAATACATACATATTATAGATAAATTACACCCAGACACAGAATAAATGATCGTGCTCATCACACAAACATTTGTCCTGGGTGGGAATCGAACCCACGACCTCCGGCATAGCAGTCAGGGTCACTAACCACTAGACCAACAGGCCTGTCGAAATAACTTACATTGTAAGTAACTTCTTTATCGCACTAGTAATTGAGAGATGCAAGGACTAGGTATGGTCACTCCGGTTTGTAGTATTTACAATATCAATATGATACTATGACTACTTTGGTGTTATGGTTTACCAATTACGTTTTGAGTAAAAATATATTGTATCTCTACTCAAAGCCACAACATGATGGAACTAAATCACAACATTTTGAATATTTAGTCATAAGCTTGTCTTTCAAAGTCAAAGTCAAGTATGTTTATTTGTAACACATAGGTATAATGTATTTAGGTACAGTACACGGTGTTAATTATAAAATATCGACTCACTATGTGTTGCCTTGCTGGGCATACAAATATTGTTTACCAAATGGTGAACTTTTAAATATGACTAAGAATTGGACCACATTTAACTTGTACTCCATCTTACTATTAAGAGTCTAGTATACTAATAAACGTCTCTTTTTCCACTAATAAATCTTCACAAATTTCTCCGGTCAAAATTCAAGACGCCTCGTAAATAATATGTTCACAGCTGAATCAGAGCGTTCGACAACCCTCGTGGGACGGCACAAACTGCACTAATTGTTTTGGAGTCGATCCAAAATATATACTTACCAAAATTTCACTCGTAACACGGTGCATTTGTGAATTGTTTCACTAATATAGTGAGTGCAAGATTAATGTCTTCAGTCTTACATTTATTGGAATTTATAGGCACACCAGCTGGCTCAATTTTGAAGACTCCTAGTGTATTTTGGGTATTTAACAAAAAGACGGTACAGCAACCTGGATTTATGCCATTGTTTTTGCCACCGAAGGAGGGTAGATGAAATATCCTGTATTTCAAAGTTTCTTGTCGTCAAATGCCTTGGGATTAATTTATTTGAGGTTCAAAAGAGCCTAGGGTTTTCCCAGAGGAGAACAAGTTTTCGCGTTCAAAAACTTGCTTCGAAACCGGGGCGAGAGTTTGCTGATATGTCGTTTAGTTTCTGGTAAGGAAAAGATTGTCATACATAGTATGGATGGCTTGGTCTGCATAGGATATTTCTAAAGAGAGATTTAGATATTTTAAATTGAGATAGTTTATGAAAATATTTTTTGGTTAAAGGCTTATGTTAGACCACAATCTTACCGAATGTGGACCAATGATTTGATACGCTTGCTTGAAAGTAACTTATTCTCTCTTAACCCCTATAGGTTCATACCCTATCACCTAGCAGGACTGCAGAGTAGTACGAAAGCCCTAGAAGAATCTTGGCTCTTGCAAAGAGCAACTGAAGAAACATTAGGTATGTGTTAGCCGGTAAAAGTCTGACACTCCTTCTCTTTTCATCTAAAACGGGAAAAGTTATTTGATGATTTCCCATGTAAAAAAAGGTTAAAACTTATCAAGTAAAAACACAGTTTTAGGGAAATTCTAAATCTACCTATCATCATCATCATCATTAACATTTCAGCCGAAAGACTTGGATATAGGCCTACTCCAAATATCACCACAATGAACAGTCCTGTGCGTCTTGCACCCATAAGTATTCACCCATTAGTATCAGTCATCGTCATTGGACTACCTTGTGAGTAGCCTTCCAACCCTGTGACTTACGGTGTGCAATCACCACTCCAGGGCCTCAAGTCTGCTATTACAATAGTGTCAGAATGGTCTATCATTGATGTCATAATTGTCGATTTTGACAAGTTTGGTTGACCATTGGAAAGTCATAATGACGCCATTATATTAGTAGACTATAATATAATGGCGTCATTATGACTTTCCAATGGTCAACCACTGACACTCCATTGAAAGAAGTGACATAGAATGGTAATCTCGTACATATTGACAAATGAATATTTGACGTTTGCGGTAATCTGCTAAAACTTTGACAGTTTATTTGATCAGTGTTTTACCATTAGAACGTTATTGTGCAGTTATTGGTTTTAATATGCTCGAAATTATCATTCTACCACAATTCTATTACAAGACCAGTGACCGATCAATGATCGATCATTATGAATTAGCAGATTACAAACTTTTAGCAAAATGACAATGGGATCGTGTAGGAATGAAGAATTTATAAAAATAGCAGACTTAGGGCCCAGAACCTTTCGGCCCCATCGACCATCTGTTCTACGAGCAATGTGCCCTACCCACTGCCACTTTTTGGCGATTCTTCGGGATATATCAGCAACCAACGTTGCTGATATACAGGGCCGGTTTATACATGTCGGGGCCCCTAGGCAATGCACGTCTCGGGCCCCCCCTACCCTCTTCTAACTTCTTAAAATATTTTATTTCTAACACAAATTTATTCATAATTACGTTGTTTTTAGGGTTCCGTAGTCAACTACATAGTTTCACCAAATCTGTCGGTCTGTCCGTCCGTCCGAGGATAATCTCAGTGATTGTTAGCTAGAAAGCTTGCTAATGAAAGATTGTGTTTTATTAAACTCCATCTGTTGACAGCTTTTCGCATAATCCAATGCTAGGATTGCTAGTTAAATGGCATGTCATCGAAAATTCAATTTTTTTACTGTTACATAGTCTATTTTTTTTCCTGAAGCGCGGGGCCCTAGAACCTGGCGGGGCCCCTAGGCAGTTGCCTACATTGCCTGATGGATAAAACGGCCCTGCTGATATATCCCGAATATCTGTGCATATCTTCGTTCCTGATGCGATTACGCGAGGAAACTCCGAGCATGATTCTTGTTGTTGCCCTTTGGGTGACTTTAAGTCTTTTGATGAGGCTCATTATAAGCAACCACGTTTCAGAGCCAACACGTACTGATGGTCATAGACTTTCGTCTTGAGATACTGATCTACCTATATGATGATCATTAAAAAAAATGTATATTTACGAGTATTTATCTCATCACAAGCACAGTTTCACATTCAGTATGTCGGCTGTCATTATTAGCAACAAAAAATGTTGATAATAATGTCTGCTAACTCATTTCACACCCCACTACCTTAGTAAAAGACAAGATACACTGACCTATTTCCAGTAAGGAGTACTATTTATATTTCGTTCAGATAGTACGGAGCTAATGTATCATAAGATAGCAGCTTGCATAATGTAGGCATAAATTTTATTGAATATTAAAACGTCTAGCAAATCAACTGGAGACGGGGTCCTTCCTGCACTGATAATACTATGATAGACAAACTAATATGAACATATTATTTCTCTTGTTGTAAAGTGAATGTGGAATGTTATTAGATTACTGTTGTTTACTGTAGTAATGTTAAGAAATTTTGGAAACGTATGAATGCTCTTTTAAGGAAATACAGCTGATTTACAAGAGCTTGGTTAAACTTCGTAATAAAAAAATCTTTATTTCAAACAACATAATAAAACCTCTTTAAATATCTACACTAATATTATGAAGAAGTAAAGTTTTTTTTTTTTGTAGGAGGTAATCTTTGGAAGTACTGGCCAGATTGCTAAAATTTTTTCACCGATAGAAGGCTGCTTTATTCTTAAGTGACATAGGCTATATTTTATGTACACAAGCGAATTCTTGGGCAAAGGCTAGTAAAATATAAAATGTACATTGTACATGCACCCAGTATGCTAAAGTAGTGCTACTAGACTTATCACTAATAACGTCTCAACACATATGTTTAAGTATATCATCATTATTATATTTACAAACGTGAAATTAATAAATAGATCCTTTATTTTAGTATCTATCTTTACAATATTTAATATGAACATGGCAGATCGTTTAAACGTGCTTGAACCACTAGTCTCATCATTGGCCTCCTCAAGTGTCGCCACAACGACTGCTCCCATGCATCTTGCATCCCTCAGATATTCGCGACTCTCATCAGGTCATCGATACACCTCATGGGAGGGCTTCCAACACTGCGTCTTCTGGTAAGCGGTTGCCACTCCACAACCTTTCAGCCACAGCAACATTCTATTTTGCAAGCATGTGCCCTGCGCACTGGTGATTCTTTGGGCTACGTCGTCGGTAACCTATGTGTTCATAATTCTACAAACAAATGTCTTGTTTTGTTTAGTCGAAAAACAGACTTCTAGGTTGTGTAGGTCACACAGTTATGCTAACTAAATAAAATGTCGCAGTACAATAGCCAGTTCCAATATTTAGATATAAAATATCAACAGCCGTAGTGAAGAGACTCATAGTCCCGTAGCGTTGTGTATCGGGTCGTTAGGCTTTAGCACAGTGGAGCTAAACTAGGCGTTAAACTTATGAACCAGTTTCTAGATAAATTAATTAGTGATAGTGGTTGGTTGTTATTAGTGCACACAAGTTCTAGTTTTGGTTCTTCTGTCCAGAAACATTGAATATAAATAATTTTGCTTTTCAGATTATAATTAATAAATTTATTTATTGGTTCACCAACGATTGTTTACACTGGTATTATGGTAAAAGTAACATGCAATATATAAAGTACAATGGTGTAACAATCACTTAAAGGTAAACTCCGCATGCATTAAGTATAAGTTGTATATATATATATAAAATAAAAAAAACTTAACTAAACTAACCTATAATAAATGTGTTATCATTATCAAAAAGTTGATAACGCTTTTATCCATGTTAGTACAGTTTGTTTAGAAAGAAAGAAAGAGAAGGCCACATTTTTAGAGAACTCTCAAACGATATCGTGAAGAAACCACCGACGCCACAAAAAACGTCCTGAGCTTCAGGAATCGCAGGGCGATCCCCAGCTTCGGTAAACGCGAGCTTGACTTGACAAATCATGAGCAATATGTATTTCACCGTCTTAGAAATAATCCTAAGTTGAGTAAAAGTGTCATAAAGTCTGACTAAGGAATTTGATACTCGAGAACGATGTCACTGCATCCATTGTATTGGTTGGAGAGTCATTGCTTACTACATAAGGAATGAGTTTCGAACTAGAATGACCCGCCAGGTCTGCCGTTGTCAAGAAATAAATTCCTTAAAGAGCAAAAAAAATGTATAAAAACGAGTTAATTTTGTTAAATAGTAAATAACAAAATGTACATAACCAACTCAATATAAATAAACTACTTTTAGTATACATGATAAATATTGTATATTTATATATGAGGTAGACCGGGACGTAACACATCGGATCAACGCAGGATGGATGAAATGGCGACAGGTCACGGGAACAACTTGTGACCCACGGATGCTCCTCAAGTTGAAGGGTAAAATCTACAAGTCCGTGATAAGGCCTGTCATACTGTATGGATCAGAATGTTGGGCTGTGAAAAAGAAGGATGAAAAAAGATTGCATGTATCGGAGATGAGAATGTTAAGATGGATGTGTGGTGTGACGAGAATGGATAAAGTGAGAAATGAGTACATTAGGGGAAGTTTGAAAGTGGCGCCAGTGACTGAAAGGTTGAAAGGAAATCGTTTGTCTTGGTATGGTCATATAAAGAGGAGAGATGAAAACCATGTTGCTAAAAGAGTTATGAATTTACATGTGGATGGATGGAGAGGGAGAGGGAGGCCAAAGAAAAGATGGATGGATTGTGTGAGAAGTGATATGAAAGAAAAGGGAGTTAGTGATAGCGTGACTAGTGACAGGACAGAATGGAAGAAAAAAACGTGTTGTGCCGACCCCAAATAAAATGGGACAAGGGCAGGAAGAAGAAGAAGAAGATACAGCAAAGCGATTCATATTTTAACTGTTTTTATGGTGTCACAGAAGTGATTGTTTAGCAAGTATTTTTCGCCACCAAACTAAAATGTTTGGCTAGTTAAAAATATGTTAAATGAATTTAAAAAATGTATGAGAAATAAAAAACCGTCAAGCTGTCCCGTAATAACCGAGCCTGAGTCAACGGCTCGTAACACTGCGAAATTGTAGGGTCCCAGTAGTGCCTATGCTGGCTAGAACTACAATTGCCAAAACGAGTGGGGATCGCTTTGCGCATTCCATACGTTGGCGAGCCAATCGTCGTCGTTGTTACATACGTGCAGCAGCGCAGGGAGCGAATCATGAGTGACGTCTGTGACGCGATGGCGCGGCGAGCCAATCACTGACACTCCCCGCCCCCGCGTCTCACTTCGCACAACTAAAAAGACCGAATATTTGACTTCTACGCAACTTGAAGCCAGCGCTCAAAATCCGTGGCGGCAATTGTACAGAGAACGTTTGAAAGAGTGACCGTGGCCCTGGAAAGAAAAAGGACAACTGGAGGATAGGTAGGTTTAATGAATAAAAGTCTGATGCACCGTCTTACTCCACCCCAGTACAGGAGCATCGCCGGGCCCTCGTGGGGGCGATCGGTGATGGAGACCTATCGCGCCGGGCCTTGGTTGAGGCCATGGTCTGGAGCGAGGAGGAGTAGCAGGCGGTCGCCGACTTCTGCGAAGCAGTAATGTTCGCAAAGGAGGAGGCCGACCGCATTAGGGAACGGCGTTCTCGTCACCGCCGCCGGGATTCTGATCCCGATTTCCGGCCACCGTAGGCGCGGGTTTGCGGACAGTGAGCAATGGGTAGCTCGCTGTCCGGCCGTCCGGTAACTGTCCGGATCAAGCTCAAGTCGTCGACGGTGCGCTCTGTTCCCGCGCGCCTCAAGGAGTTGTCAGCAACAGTAGGGACCCAGCCGGGTTGAAGCCTACTGGGGCCAGGGTTATCCGTTTAGTCAGTAAGAGTCTGACACTATCTCCCGCTCCGCCTAAGAGCGGGGGTTGTCATTGGATGATTTTTCCCACCATAAAAAAAAAACCCAGAACAGGAGAAATGATTTCCCACTTCTAAAAACAAAAACCATCAAGGGAAAACCAGTGTGATGTATTCAAACTACAAAGACCTAAGTAATATACTCTTGCGCAGGTCATAGAAAGATGGATTACTTATCTCATTTCCTCTGTCACTTCTAACGCCCACGACTGTTTGCGTAGATATTTACAGCTATCAGAAATACTTCAGACATTTATTTTTAGGTAATATTTTTGTCGCGCTATTTGTCAATCAACTCACTACGTTTACGTAAATAGATATTTGTTTTGTTATGTCGAACATCTTGAAAATTATTTATGTATGAATTGAACATTATATCCTAATAAGTTTAAGCTTTTAAAAATATAACGCTTTTATTAAAAAAAAAAAAAAAAAATCGCCAGTAAAAAGTTAAAATTGTGGCTACATACATTTTTTTTTTCAAAATCTATTAAAAGTTGGTCAATTACATAAGAGTGATACTAATAAGAATAGTGCAGTTAAGGATAAATAACAGGACTTTGACTTTTGTCAAAAAATGTACGTTTTTTTTCTTTTATACCATCGTTTTAATTCAGCTTTTGTTACAAAAAACGGTGTTCCACTAAGCTTTTCAAGAATAGATTGAAACACATAAAATTTTTAACAGCCACGTGTTCAAAAGAACGGCAGACTTTATTCTAACAAACAATTTTATAAACAGCCGGTTGGTGACAGCACTATGTATGTATGTCTGTGCATCACAAACATTTTGCGTTGCAAGCCCGAAATAATTACACTCCCGAGGTCACTGCCTACCGGCCGACCTACGCATTTTATTTTTCTCCTGTGCACAAAAAAAAGTACACATATTGCCTATTTGCGTACACAGCGACTGTGTACGCAAATTGGCAATATGTGTACTTTTTTTTGAGGTGAGTAATCATCTAATGACCCCACTCTAAGGTGGGGCGAAAGGGCGTGGCAGAGTTTTATTTACTAAAACCCACCTGTGTTCTGTTTGCATTATACGTTCTAGGACCATGGATTCTCTTTCAGAATTTTCCCGTGGCCTAAGCAGACATCAGCCCTACTGGGCACCTATAATTTTACTGACAACCCTTTTGAAATGCATGTAGCTAACACTACGCGCTATCAATAACTCGGACTCGGCGCTGCCGCCGATCGCCTCCACAAGAACACGGTGTTGGCGGTGGTCTGCTCAAGCAAAACTCGCATTCTGGGTGATCCGTACAATAGTGATGCCAGGGCATTTCTTCCGCTTGCATTCGAATCAGCCACCTTTTGAACTTGCCAAATCTGGTGGGGACGCTACGTGCGAAAGGTGCTACTCAAAGAGAAATGGCTGAAAGAATGCACTCGCGTTCATTCAAAGGTTTTTTCGGTAAAAGCCTGTCGTTTCCTCTCACGTCCCCTAAAACGAAAACAGTTATTTGATGATTCACCACACTAAACCTCTTATCTCACACTCCGAGACAGGCATAGCCATACGTATTTTTTCATTTTCTTCAGTCATTTTTAGTAGATGAATCAGCAAGGTAAGTGGCGTATTTAAATTACTCATGTTAAAAATATGTCCTAAATTATAATTTTTATAAAGCTCTTGCTATGAAGAGGCTATTTGCTTTGATGACACTAACTCGAAGAGGTGCTGAAACATGAGTCAACACAACAACAAAATCACTTTTGACAGTAATTTTTCGTGAAATATTGATCAGAAAACTCTTGAAAGATTAAATTAAATGAATTTTATAATTTGCTCCCGTCGAATACTTGATTCAGTTGGCGAGAGACTAGTCTAAAGTTCGTGGAACATAATTACGAAATTCGGGCCAGTCTTTAATTGTAGAGAGGTATTCCAAGACGATACAAAGTTTGAATTAGATTAAACTATTCGACTTCATTTGTCATTTCGTATTAACAAAATTGGCTGAGAAGAAAACTTTCTAGATGCGACAAACTGTCAAGATCTATCTTTGTATATTATATTCTCTACGTGTGTTTGTCACTAAACGGCTTTACCGAATTGAATACAATTTTATGTGTGTATTTGAATAGGTCCTTGGATGATTTAAAATAGTTGAAAATACAATTGCACCCGTTATGTGGCCCTACAATCGGGTTTTTATTTTTTTTTCCTGACAAAATGGCATCTTTCGGATAACGTCTGTCAGGCACCGCTAGTAAACTTTAATTTAATACGTATATCTTTCAAAACTGGTTACGAAAGTTGAATAATTTATTAGAATAGGTCAAACTAATAAGGTACCAAACCTAACTACTGTCTAATAGGATATTGTGAGAAAACAACCAAGAAAGGTGAAAAATAATTCACAGAAAAACAAAATCGAACTTTTTTTTTGTTGCATGCAATTTTTCTACTGTTGTTTACTAATTTGGGTGCGCTGATTTCGAATCTACCCTCAGATTTTTTGTAGCAGCTCTAGTTAGTGAGATACAGGTACCGTCTTGAATTTACTTGAGCAGTCGATAACTTCTATCAATAGCAGTGTAACTAAACTAGTTTCTGTATAAATTTTATTATGTCTTCCTTAAGAAGGACGTGTTTAAACAGCCCTGACTGTTTTTGTGTTATTTGTGGAAAATATATGTTCAAAAAATTCCGTTTGAACGTGTCGGATTTCGTGAAAAATACATACTTTGACTACTTTGGGTTTCCTTTGCCGACTAACGCCAAGCCCTGGATACCTAGTTTGGTATGTAAAACTTGTGTTGAGTCTTTGAGATTATGGGCAAACAAAAAAAGACCCTCTTTTAAGTACAAAGCTCCTATGATCTGGCGTGAACCATCCAATCATCACGATGACTGTTATTTCTGTGTTACGAAAATCATAGGAATAAACCATAAAAATTGTTCGAAGTGGGTGTATCCCAACTTAAAATCTGCTATAAGACCAGTTTTGAATACTAGTGACACACCAGTACCACAGCAGCCATGTACATCTTCAGAACATCCAGATGAGTGCAGCCAACAAACCAATAATGACGACTGTAGTAGCGACAGTGATTTTGATTGCTTCGGTTATCCCCGACCACTAAATCAAGATGATTTAAATGACTTGATCAGAGACCTTGGACTGTCTAAGACTGCATCAGAAATTCTAGCTTCCCGATTAAAAGAAAGAAATTTGTTGACAAACGAAACGAAGATATCGTACTACCGTAACAGGGAAAAGGATTTACTCCCTTTCTTTACTGAAGAAGACAATTTTGTGTTTTGTTCTGATATTCCGGGTCTTATGACTGCTATGGGATTAAAACAGTATGATCCAAGTGAATGGCGTTTGTTCATAGATTCGTCAAAACGAAGTCTTAAATGTGTACTTTTGCATAATGGTAACAAACTAGGTTCTTTACCTATTGCTCATTCTACAAAAGTTAAAGAAGAATATCCAAAAATATCCCTAGTTCTGGATAAAATAAAGTATCATGAACATAACTGGGTTTTATGTGTTGATTTGAAAATGGTAAATTTCCTCTTGGGGCAACAAAGTGGCTACACAAAGTATCCCTGTTTCCTATGCTTATGGGACAGCCGAGCAAAAGCCGACCACTGGAAAAAAAGGAACTGGCCTTCTAGAAACGCACTGATTCCCGGAAAACAAAATGTGATTAATGATCCGCTAGTTTCCAGAGACCGAATTATATTGCCTCCTTTGCATATAAAACTGGGGTTAATTAAACAGTTCGTAAAAGCTCTTGACAAAAACGGCCAATGTTTCAAATACATTGAAAAAGTATTCCCAAAATTGAGTAGTGAGAAAATCAAAGCTGGCATTTTCGATGGCCCACAAATCAGGAAGTTGATAGATGATAAAAATTTCATCAACCATATGACAGATATCGAGAAATGTGTATGGGAAGAATTTGTTTGGGTAGTGAGAAATTTTTTGGGGAATAGAAAGTCTGATGGCTACATTCAGCACGTTGAACAGTTACTAATACACTTTCAACGGCTAGGATGCAACATGAGTGTTAAGCTTCATTACCTTCACAGCCATCTAGAAAATTTTCCTGAAAATCTTGGTGACCTAAGCGAGGAGCAAGGGGAGCGTTTTCACCAGGATATTCGTACCATGGAGGAGAGATATCAGGGTTACTGGAACGAAAATATGATGGCTGATTATTGTTGGAGCATTCAAAATAGTAATCCTAACACACCTCACGCGAGAAAGTCATATAAAAGAAAATTTCATTCAGAATAAACATATTTAATAAATTTTTATACCTTAAACTGTGTGCATTATTAGTGAAAACCCCCGTCACTTCATAGCCGCTAAACTAGAGCTGCTACGTAAAAACGGCATACGTATATGAAATCAGCGTTTAAAAACTATTCAGATTCATGAAAAAAATTTCATGCAACAGACATGCTGTTTTCCTGTGGTAATAAAAATTGGGTAGCAGAATGTAGCTTCGTATAAAATCTAAATTATTTAAATAAAGGGTATTTTTTGTTACTGTAATTTTGAAGATCCTATAAAAGTATGGGATGCAATGCCATTTGAAATTTATCTTGTATAAGATAGGGTGTGCTGTTTGAGTTTGAGACATTGTGGTGAAAGGATTAGTCAGCTAGACTCTACGTTACCGTGTGCTAGCTGTCCAGGGTCTGCGACCTGCAGTTTTCAGGATCTATACGAGGCCAATAATAGAGCTGTACAGGTTGCCAAATATTGGTCAAAAGAAGTATAGTTTGAGAGCATCGACAAGAACAGAAGAAGAAAGGTGTGCTGTTCAAAATGTGATAAATATTTCCAATCCACTATTCAATGACGGGATACGAAAACGTTAGGGCTAGGTTAACAACAAATAAATTTTATAAAAATGTAGGATTAATCTCTTCAGTAGGCTAGTTGCCGTAAAAAATGTAATTAATCCGTCTTTTAGATTATTCAAAAATAAGGGACACGTATTTTTTTATTTGTAAATTAAGCCAAAAATGACAAAGATATAGCCCATTAAAGTTACGTGTAACGTCACGTCGTGCTGCATTTTTTCGTACGGGGTGACGTCACACGTAACTTTAATGGGCTATATCTTTGTCATTTTTTGTTTAACCGAAAAAAGAAAAATTACGTGTCAAATATTTTTTTATAATCCAAAATACGGACTAAATAAAATGTAATTATTTTTAACCTGGAAACTACCCTAGATTGTGTATTTAATTATTATTTTTTCTTTATTGTACACAAAACTTTAGAAGCAATTTAAACAAGACAGCTGATGTCCACGGGCGAGTCAATCGTTTTTTAGGGTTCCGTAGCCAAATGGCAAAAAACGGAACCCTTATAGATTCGTCATGTCTGTCTGTCTGTCTGTCTGTCTGTCTGTCTGTCCGTCCGTATGTCACAGCCACTTTTTTCCGAAACTATAAGAGCTATGCTGTTGAAACTTAGTAGGTAGATGTATTCTGTGAACCGCATTAAGATTTTCACACAAAAATAGAAAAAAAGCAATAAATTTTGGGGGTCCCCATACTTAGAACTGAAACTCAAAATTTTTTTTTTCGTCAAACCCATACATGTGGGGTATCTATAGATAGGTCTTCAAAAATGATATTGAGGTTTCTAATATCATTTTTTTCTAAACTGAACAGTTTGCGCGAGAGACACTTCCAAAGTGGTAAAATGTGTGTCCCCCCCCTCTAACTTCTAAAATAAGAGAATGATAAAACTAAAAAAAATATATGATGTACATTACTATAAAAACTGCCAACGAAAATTGGTTTGAACGAAATCTAGTAAGTAGTTTTTTTTTAATGCGTCATAAATCGAAAAAAATACAGTATTATTAAAACATCGATCAAAGTTACAACACATTACAAGAACTTTTATATTATGTTACTTGCTGCTACGGAACCCTTCATGGGCGAGTCCGACTCGCACTTGGCCGGTTTTTTTTTTTTTTTTTACAGCAAATGTTACTGCAACAGTTTAGCACATGAGAACAAGTGTACAACAACTTATATTAAAAATCTATAACCCAAATGTGTATAGGTACAGCACACAATACGTATACACTACCTAAATATATGAAGATATACATATAAAAATGAGCATGGCGGACAGAGCTCCGGCGGGATCTCATGGTGGAATGGCGTCAGCGACTATCGCAACCCCGTCATGGGCACGCCACAATTATGGCGATAAGTCCCCTCTTTGAGGCGTGGCTGGAAAGACCTCACGGCGTCCTTACCTTCCGCATGACACAGGTCCTCTCCGGAAATGGCAAGTTCGGGAGGTTCCTGTTCCGAATTAAAGCGGAAGTGACGCCCGGGTGTCGCCACTGTGCGGAACGCCCGGAGGACACGGTGGAGCACACAATCGCGGTGTGCCCTGCTTGGGCGGAGCATCGCCGTGCCCTCGTGGGGGTGATCGGCGGCGGAGACCTCTCGCGCCGGGCCTTGGTCGAGGGCATGGTCCGGAGCGAGGAGGAGTGGCAGGCGGTCGCCGACTTCTGCGAAGCAGTAATGCTCGCTAAGGAGGAGGCCGACCGCATCAGGCAACGGCGCTCTCGCCGCCGCCGCCGGGATTCCGATCCCGATTTCCAGCCACCGTAGGCGCGGGCTTGCGGACAGTTAGCAATGGGTAGCTCGCTGTCCGGCCGTCCGGTAACCGTCCGGACCAAGCCCAAGTCGTCGACGGCGCGCGCTGTTCCCGCGCGCCTCAAGGAGTTGTCAGCAACAGCAGGGGCCCAGCCGGGTCGAAGCCTACCGGGGCCAGGGTAATCCGAAAGGGCGCTCGAGCCCCGGTATCGAAGGCTTGAAGGAACGGGATGGGTTTTTTAGTCAGTAAGAGTCTGACACTATCTCCCGCTCCGCCCAAGAGCGGGGGTTGTCATAAGATGATTTTTCCCATCGAAAAAAAAAAAAAAAAAAAAACATATAAAAATGAGTCATGATGAGAGAAAATATTTCCAAATTCTTCTCCTAAAGACTTTCAACGAAGGTCTACGTGGGTGGGAGAGATTCCAAAGACTCTTTTTATAATACTTCATAAAATAATTAACCGACTTCCAAAAAAAGGAGGTCGTTCTCAATTCGGTTGTATTTTATAATATACAACTGCAGACAATAATAAATAATAATGCTTATTAAGAGGCACTCATTACCAAATATCTTTGTTACAATTTGATAAATGGTAAGAATGTTTACCATTAAAAGTATTATGACATAAACATACTGTATACCGAGTCTGGTAATTGTCCCTAAATAAAAAATAAAAAAACAATAATAAGATACATTGAACTTTGGCGACACAAATATTTTTTAGCACTACACTTTCAGCATACCTACATATTTATATATGCCTTTAACAATGTTTTGAAATCCACAGGATTAAGAAATTGGTACTCAGCCAACAATTCGGTCACTTTGCCGAAATAATTTAATTGAGTGCATCTCAACTAAATCCGTTGTTTAGGGTTCCGTACCCAAAGGGTAAAACGGGACCCTATTACTTGACTCCGCTGTCTGTCCATTTACCTATCTGCCCGTCTGTCCATCTGTCATCAGTCTGGATCAAATGAGCCGTGATAGGTACAGGTAGACAGTGAACATTTTCATAAAAGATATATTTCTATTGCTGCTATAACAACAAATACTAAAAACAGAATACAATAAATATTTAAGTACAACAAACGAGATTTTTTGCCGTCTTTTGCTACTGATGGTGTGGAACCCTTGGTGTGCGAGTCCGACTCGCACTTGGTCGGTTCTTGTTTAATAATGTTGTGTTGAAGTCTTGAAATGAACAAACACACAATATTTTATAAAGAAAATTACAGAGGCAGGTGCTTTTGAATCTCATTGTTTCAATGTGACCGCAACTATTTATAAAAGTGACATTTTGATATTCTTAGAATTATTATTTGTAACATTCTGAGATTTTTTTCGAATATCATCAATAAGAGACACAATAGAAAGACAATTACAGAGCGTTCGCTTGGGGTTTAATGAATTAAGTTGGGTTATTTTCTTCGACTTGGCTTACAAATTCAAACTCAAAAATTTTTTTTTCACCTAGGCCTACATGGGCACCCAAAAAACGTGAGCTGCCATCGAAAGCGCCAGATAACCGTGGAATAAAGTACATTGGCCTTTTCCTAATATCTCTTCGTAGGTACCCGAAAAACAAACAATGAATTGCATTACTAGATCATATAACGGATCACGATACATGTCGATTCAAGAGAGCTTTATGTCTTTATATCCGTTTTTAAAATTAACCTTTTGAATGTCTTAAGTTACACAGTTCGACATAAGCAATTGTCTTTCTATTGTGTCTCTAATTACGGCATTCGATGAGTTAAGAATGTGAACAAATGTTGGAGGGTCAATGACTGTTATTCCACAATGATCTGGCTTCTACCCTAGCGCACTGTACCAATCACGGTTAAACTTATAAAAAAAAATCTACAATATTTCCATATTACAATATTAATAGAGAATTAAAGAACAATTTAGACCAGTCAACTTTGTACCCAAAGGCAGAATAAAATAGTAGACAATCTATGAATCCGCAGAGTCTACATGTGAAGTTTTCTTTTGGTAAAATAATAATAATTAATACCTACTAATATCACTGGTGTGAAAATAAGTAAAATAAGTTTAATTAACTGAAACATAGTTTATACGAAACCTGAATATAGTTTGTTCAGCATCAGTAACGAAATGGATTCCAATACTTTTTAAAAATATTTAAAAAGGTCACAAGTTGGACACCACTGACACTAAGTACGACACAGGTCACGGCAAGTTATAGCGGGTATTAGGCGCCAGCAAACAGCTGGGTGGAAGTGCAAAACAAGCAACCCCTCAGTGGCCTGGATGGCCCGGTGACTATGTATTTTTGCTGACATAACAAGATTCTAACTTTGTGATTTTTCATAATACAGTTATGAAATTTTGTACATAGATTCTTTACATAAAAGTACGTATTTTGGGCTTCGCATATACTCAAACTAATGTTGCATATTTATAGCTGGTTCTTTCTCCTTTCATTCGCGTAAGGGTCAACTCACACCAAAAGAGCATCGATGCGCAGCGAAGCGGAGCGCAGTTTCAGTGACATATGATTTTTAACTTTATTTTCATTTCTATAATACTTATTATCGCATGAGAAACTCGAACGAGTCGCGCGGATGCCCGCGGCGCCGCGGGAATTCCAGCGAATTCTATGAACGGTAAACGGGTCGCTGCCCTTCGCCGCTCTTTCGGTGTGAGTTGACCCTAAAAGACGAAAATAATCCCCTATGAACATACTTTTAGGATAAAAAATATTTTATTTTATTATAAAATAATGGTCTACTCGTGTGCCAAGTTTCAATTAAATCCTTTCAGTCGTTAAGCCCTAATGTAACAGACAGTTACTATCGATTTTATAGTAGAATAGAAAATATTTATTAGACGTATAATGTGTTTTTCTAATGAAAACATTTATGGTTGTGTGCCAAAAAAAAAACAAATGAACTGTAACAGCGTTGTTACATTCATCAGCAGAGAATATTTTATTAAACACTACATAGATGTTTTACACATTTACTTTTTTATACACTTAGATATTTTACTTACCTGAAATTGGGATACAACAATTTACTGGTACTAGTTTTTATTTCACAAATCACATTTTTTAAATAAAATAAAAATGCAAAGTTTTCCACAATTCTTAAAATTGACAGCTTGCCCTTATCTATGGCTTTATAATCTTTTTATTTTTTATAAAAGGGAAAACTGACTGACTGACATTTTAATGCTCAGCCGAAAGTATAGGGACTAGCAACTCAAAAGTTTTGCACAAGGCTTCATATTGTGATATAGTCGAGCACTAAAAAGGGAAATTCAAGGAAAAAGAGGAAGTTTGTACGAGTATGTATGCAAAATTCTATTTTGCAGCAGGCAAACTGTTCCAGTTCTTCGACGTACGCGGTATAAATGACGAGGCGAAACGCTTAGTCCGGACCGTAGAGATCTCAACAACGTAAGGGTGTATATTCGTCGTACGTCGGGTTGTCCGATGGTAGAATTGTGATGACGGAATCAAATCATGCAATTCCTGCGCACACTCTCCAAAGTGCATCCTGTAAAACACCGAATGGCTGGCTACCCTACGCCTGTACTCAAGGCTTTGAAGGTTGGACTTAACCAAATTTGGATCACCAATTAGCCTCTTCGCACGCCTTTCCACCGAGTCAAAAGCTGCCAGGTGGCATTTTGCAGCACCAGCCCATTTGTGACTGCAGTACTCCAACACGAACGGACCTGTGCTTTGTATAACATTAAAAGCTGTCCCGGCGTGAAGTACCACCGGACCTTTGCAAAAACACCTAGTTTTCTAGCAGCCACCTTGGCTATGGACTCAATTAACCGCCCAAATTTCAGGTCTGAGGAAATTTCAACTCCCAAAAGCTGAAGATGGTCGGTACACTCCAGGTATACATTCCGGAAAGCAGGAGCTAAAGTGAACGGGCTCCTTTTGGCGGTGAACAGACACGCTTGTGTTTTGGCGGCGTTGAATTCCACCAAATTGGCTTTACCCCACTTGGAGACTGCCTGAAGTGATATATTCGTACGCTCTACCATAGATTGATTGAATATTGTCATTATTTGTTTCTTTATGTATGTTGTATGTTTTATTTGTAAAAAACAAAAAACAATAACTAGTCTTAAAACTGGACACTAATGAATAATAATTCATTATTAGTTTTTCAAAACTACTCTCAAAAAACAGTTTAAGGGGTGTTATAGTTTTTACGAAAACATTCTCGCAAACGGAATCGCGGGCTAAGTACTAGTTAGGTATAGTCTAAATGAAAATAAGATACCCTTTTTACATACTTATTAATTGATTCCAAAATAAATCAATATAGTATTTTAGAGTACCAGTTGAGCGATGTATAAGTGCATCCAAAAAACCCAAACACAGACCTCTTATCAACATAAAATATTATTTATCAATATGTTATATACCAGTATTATGATATAACATAATAACTAACGATCAAGGAATAAAGATAGACGGGTACGACAGAAATGCGTTGACCTGTGCGACGGTCGGCGATAACCCTCAGGTCGGCTGGTTTGTCCTTATGGAGCGTGCACAATTGCTGTGTGTGCTTTTGCAATTTTATATTTTTTTTGCTTTTGTCGGTGACTTTATTGACGTGAAGTTAGTAGTTTATTATAAATTACAAATAATTTATAGCCTATAACACTGAAGGATAGGTTTTTTTTAACGCAAAACATCATTCAATGACTGACTGCTCTATTTTCCTTATGCATGGCAGTTCCAGGAACCGGGGTCTTCTTTCGGACTACCCATTACTCCAATAGGCTTCGGCCCTGTTCTCTACGGTTTTGCTGACATCTCTTTAACACACGTGTGAAACATTACACGCTGTCGATAAATCGGGCTCAGTCCGAAGGGTTACCGGATAACCGAACGCAAGCATATGCCTACGGTAGCTGGAAATCGGGGTCGGAAACCGGCGACCGGGGCGTGACGAAGTCCATTCCCTTACGCGTGTGGCTACCATCCTTGCTAGCATTACTGCTTCATAGAAGGAGGCGACCGCCAGCCATTCCTCCTCGCTCCGGACAATAGCCTGTATCAGGGCCCGGTGTAAGATGTCGCTGGCGCCGATCGCCCCCACGAGGACACGGCAGTGCTCCGCCCAAGCGGGGCACACCTTCACGATACCTCCACCGTGTCCTCCGGGCGGTCCCCACAATGGTGACATGTTAATGGCGCATTGTGTCACGAGCCTCTCTTTAATTTCCCACATAAAAAAACAGATTGCTGAAACATGGATACCGAGACTTGCCTATTTTTCAAATTGTAAAGTGTCTTTGCGCATTCTTGAGTCAATACCTAGAGGTTTACTAGAGAAAGTAATGGCTTCATTCAAACTTTTCTACAGTGACCTATTTCTAGACAACACAAATTTCAAATACCTACTAAACAATTCTGAGAAATGATTGTTACAATTGCGGTCAGTAGAAACCACCTACGAGTATCCAGGCGCATTAGGTGGTGAATAATTTGTTCGCAGCGACGCCGTCGTTGTGGCGCCACTATTTCTTTGTTTTTTATGACGAATATCAAAAAATAACTTCTCCCTGTATGGTGAGATTGTCAGATTACTGACTAAAATCCATCAGTGTACCTCTAGTTGCCTTTAGCGGTCCAGGACGGTAAGATGATGAAGTGTTTGGTGGTTACTTCATAGTGTAATTCACTTCAGCTTCCTCAGATATAACAGAAGATGTTTACTATGCAGAACTTCTAACAAAGTTGAAACTTGCAGCAAAACAGCCCCGAATCTTTAATAGACTATTTTATCCATTCTTACCCCTACACTACACGAGAAACAGTTTTAACTTTACAAGACCTGCAGTTGAAAATTATCTGACAAGCTTGTCAGCGGCAGGCCGCTCCCAACCACTACTACTTTTCCTGCGTTTCCAACTATTTCTTGCATGGCAAAAAAAAAAGTAGAAGCAATACACAGTTTGTAAACTTCAGATCCTCAGAATTTTATAGCAAAGGTGTCAATAGTCTTTCAATTAGACAACAGAAATGTATAGACAACGAGAGAAAATCTAAAAGTTCAAATTCTAATTTTTCAGTACGAAACGACAATTTCATTCCTAATGTGTATATATAGATCTGTAGGTTATAAACGCAGACGTTTCTTAAAAATATATTTGCAGGTGTATGACGAACGGTTTAGTCATTAACCTATCACCGGAAAATGAATGACGCGGCTTTATTTCATCGGTTTACGATTGAGTTATTTGCCAAAGTCAACAAAATGGATGGGTCTTGGGACGGTTGGCGTAGAGAAATGAGTATTAAAGTAATCGTAATGACCAATAAGATAATTACAATTACTTCGTTTTTTTATTAAATGATATAAACCAGTGCTTGACTGCAATGGTAAGCAGAGATGCAATCGTTAATGGTGAGGCGCACTAGTTTATTAACAGCCACTCTAGCCTTGAAGACACCTAAATTAAAATTAGACGAGAAAACCGCAGCAGGAATATGTTCCAGTCCTTTGATGTACGTGGTATAAAAGACAAAGCGAAACGCTTAGTCCGAACCGTAGAAGTTTCAACTATGTAAGGGTGGAGGATGCTCGCCGTACGACGGGTTGTCCGATGGTCGTAATGGATTTAAAAGTATTTTTAAGCAGTTCAGATTTAGGCAGGACGCAAACGTGGACACTTTTGTATCTTGTGTCAGATACAAGCTACCGATGAGTTTGATTTCTATAGAACCAGTATGAAATCATCCACTCCCATAGCATACACAAACATTTATTGTGTCCAGTTGCTTCCACTTAAGGGGCCGGCGACGGATGAATTTCCATACAAACGTAATGCCACGCTCATTTGCAGTTGGAGCATATTTCCAACATATTATGATGATATTCGGTTATAGACAATATTTATCTAGGTTCCAAAAACTTTCAGTTGACAGCTCGTCACCCTCCCTGCTAACTGTCGTAACTAACAATTGATATTTTTCTAAGAGAACCGTTTTTCGTTCGGGCGTTAAAATCATGTTTCTGAAGTTGCGTTTGCTGTAGCTTTATTAATGAGTCAATAAGTGTTTTATATTGCTCTTGGCTTAGTTAGTAATGGCCCTAAAGTCCTAAGGTACGAAGGTAGTAAGGGTATTTTTTCCCTTTTTTTGCAGTTACGCAAAACAAAATACGTGATTATTTTCTAAACGGTAAACGACACAGAAACGACGATTAGAGAGAACTTATTCAAAATAATGTTATGAACACGTTTATAATATCAGTGTAGATACGCCAGTTTGTGAGATATGACAGTTAGCGAGGAGGGCGACGAGCTATGCGAAAAAAATTGTTGGGGACATTTAAAAATTTTATGAGGTATGAGTATGTTTGTTTCCTATGTTGTATACATTTTGAGTTGAGTTTTTGAGTTTAGTTAGTTAGGTTTTTAATCATTATTATTGAATAACACCAAAAAGGTTCCTGCATTGTGCCATTAGAGTTTTCCGCGTGATTAGAATATAGATATACAACCCGAAATCAACTATTGAGCACTTGCCTGGACCGGACACAACACCCATCTGGTTGGAAGAACCCCTCCCACATTTTTTAACTGAAGTTTGTGGGACTTTACACCTTGTTCCGCTTGCCTATCAACAATTACCAGACTATTACTACTGAGTTACTTACTATACAAACCGCTAGAGAAATTAATATTTATAGTCTATACGCAATAAGATTAAATCATCATCATCATCATCATCATTTCAGCCGATACTCGTTCACTGTTGGACATAGGCCTCCCCCAAGTGTCGCCACAATGCACGATCCTGTGCGTCTCGCATCCATCGGATTACATCCCATCGGATTATTATTTTCGGAAGATTAAATATATTAACAAATTGTTTTCACCGTCCATTCAACCGATTTTGACTTCTAATCCGAAGACATAAGGATGGTATTCAAAGCAAAAAAAGTGGTCAAAATTTTTTTTGAAACTACAACTGAATGGTGTATACCAAAGTTAAGAATCTATTTGGCTTCATAACGGCTTATTTTGACATTGTTTTATTATTTTTGTTTTAGCCAGTGAATTTTTTTTATAGCATTTTATTGTTTGTCCTGCTCGAGTTACAGAATGTCAAATAAACTTATTTCCTTCTTTCTTTCTTACACACGTCAAAGTTATGTTAAGTTTTCTACTGAAATCGTTTCGAATACTTTAACAGTTTATAATTAAGGGAACCCAAACCAGGTGTGTTTTCTCACATAGTTAACTATATAAGCTGAAACCCAAAGTCGACTATTAAGGCGTCTACGGTATAATCTGTTAAATTATTAATAATAACACAGCCTACATAATTTACTTTGAACGATTCATGTTTTTAGTAGTTCAGTGGAACAGTAAACTGTAGGTAGGTTATATATTTTATATGTAATACATCAGTTAATATCAGGTATGTTTTAACAGACCAATTTCGTTGAAATAATTTGAATAGATAGGTTTCTGTAGACTTTATTATTATTATTATTTAAATATCAATTTACACACTAATATTTTTTTTAATTTGATATAAATTAGTGCTTGACTGCGATCCTACCTGAAAGTAAGCAGTGATGCGTTAATAGTGAGGCGCACTAGTTTATTAAGAGCCTATTCGCTCTAACCTTGAAGATAACCAAATTATAATCGGACGGGAAGACCGCAGCAGGCAAATTGTTCCAGTTCTTCGACGTAAATCCAGACCGTACAGGTTTCAAAAATAAAACAAAAGAAGACGGAACCAAAAAAAATAGGTACATAGGTGATGCTTATTGCTACAGTAATCTCTTTCAGCAAACCTGCGAAAGAAGAATTAGAAAAAAAAAGAGATATAGACACCGTGTGTAAAAGTGAAAGGAAAAAAGAAAAGTACAAATAAAACAATATATATACTCGTATATATAAAAATGAATCCTGAATCCCTATTTCCTTGGTCACGGCATCACGCGTGAACGGCTGAACCGATTTCGCTAATTCTTTTTTGTTGTGTTTGTTAGTGTGAGGAGAAGGTTCTTATGAAAAAAAAATGAAAATTAGGGTAGTGTAGGGTAGAGTAGAGTAGGGTAGTGTAGGGTAGTGTAGGGTAGTGTAGGGTAGAGTAAGGTAGAGTAGGGTATATAAGAATAGGGTAGAGTAGGGAAGAGCGGGAGCGAAGGCGCGCGGGCTAGTTATCAATAAAATATAGGTAAAATGTGAAAATATATTATCCTAAATATATACAAACACAGTAGATTAAATATCTATGATGTTTTTTTTTTTATTAAAATAAAAACATGGTTTATTTGTCGGTTTAAAAAGTTTTTTTTATAAATAGTCTCGCACTTGATGGTTATCTCACCTGATGGTAAACAGTGATGTAGTCGACTATGGAGCACGCTTGCTTAGATGTAACCTATTCATTCTTGACTTAAGGACCGGTTGTCTGTGAAAAAGCTATAGCTAACAGGAAAGAAGGATACCCGGAGGGAATTTCACTCTTTAACTGTACTCACAACAAATGAGTACCCAAACTAAACAAGTTCAAAATATAACCTATGGTTGAAATAATATACTGACCGCTGCTAGAAATAATGTCAAAGATAGGCCTCCCCCAAGTGTCGCTACAATATACGATCCTGTGCATCACACTTAAGGGAGGCCTATGTCCAACAGTAGACGTCTATCGGCTGAAACGTTGACGATGATGACTCAAAGATATTTATCCACTTGGAACAACAATAATGAAAATCACCTAGAAGGTCCAAAATCAAGCAATACTACTTGAAAGCAATAAAAAAATAGAAATAGGTGTTGCAAGCGAAAATGAACATTATATACTTAGCAGTAAGATATATTTTCTTGGGAGAGTCAAACTAGTTCGAAAGATTGCTCAGCCCCGATACGAAAGGCAACGAAGGAACAGGAGTGGGTTTTAGTCAGTAAAAGTCTGACACTATCTCCCGCTCCGCCCAAGAGCGGGAGATGTCATTTGATGATTTTTCGACCGCGAAACAAAAAAAAAACTCCGATTGTAAACTGACTAAAAAAACTTCTATCGCACAGACTAATCTCTTTTCATTCGAGTTCAGTTACAAAATCTCTGGCAGTATTAGCTCTGGTAAGACTAGGACAGACCAGAAAAAGACCCATAATCATTATTATGCCTTGATCACTCGTACCGAGTAAACGGGCGAGACAGTGCTCTCGGTCGAATACTCGGTATGTATAAACAAAGCGCCGAGTGTTCGGTTGCGGGCTTACCTCTACAACTCATATACATCACTGTCTCGGCCGAGCATCATTTTACTGACTCGCCCTTTTACTCGCTACGTGTAATCAAGGCATTACGCTCGTGAGAAGGTAAGGGTGATATTGCTAGTGCTATTATTATCATAATAAGTAGGTCAACATAATAAGACCACTTCGACATAAATTAATATATGCAATTAGTGTGTATTCTCCCTTATAAGTGTGTGCATTAGATACGCCATTTTAAGTTTTAAAGGTCGATGGAGGGTCACATAATTTATTAATTACTGATTTTATTAATATTGCGAAAATACTCGTATGTACTTTTTTTGTAATAATTATGTTTATGATCGACTTCATAAGTTTTCTTTCAATATGCTAGTCTTAGGAATATAATATTGATTTGAAGTAGTTGCTTTACATTGTAAATAAACTACTTATTACTACTAAGCCTTCAAAGAATCTTATACTAAAGTAATATGGCAAAACTTGAAACATCTCAACTCAATAAAATACTCGTAACCATTTCATAAAAAAGTTAAGTAAAAGTTACATCACTTTTCGTATCATAAGAACGTTTCAAAGTTATACGATTCTCTATCAAAACTTGCTAACTTAAATAACTACTTAACAAGAACCCCAGACTCATCCCGAAACTGTCAAGAATGTTCATCCGAATTTTTTATATAACACTGACATACATATTTATTACCAAAAGTTAGATTCGACAAGCAATAAAAACTAAAACAAAAAATAAATAACCGTCTCAACGAGACATTACGTCAATATCGCTCATAAAAATACATAATTCAGTGAAAGTACAACAATAAACAATTAAAAACAATAATAAAAATTAGCATAATTCACTCACTGGTTGGATCCGATTAACATCAAACATGCACACACCACAAATTGGACCACACACTCACTGCACGTAATTGGGACGGCTAAACCGTCCAAAAGTTTCGCTAATCAGTCGGATTGTAAGCAAACTTTGGTCTCAACTCCACGTGTTGCTCACTTTCGTATCGAAAACAATTTTATTTCATGAGCGTCGGACGCCCCACTCGGCCTTCTTTCCCGCTACTAACTGACAACTGAGTGACCGTATTTTCTTGTACATATACATATAAACAATTTATTTTCATAGCGCATCGATGCGACTAATGTACGCGGCGGATTTTTGATTTTAGAAATGATGATTATATATATATTTTAGATATTTTTGTTTTACCAATGACGTTAGTAATATTGGTTTGGCGTAAGCGCTAAAAGATTTAAGAGTTATTAGGCCCAATTTATTAAGTAGGTTATTAGTGTTCAAAGGTGAGTATGGGGTCTTTTTTCTTTAATTTTTTTTTTTATATGATGCGAATGAGATAATGTTGGAATAATAAAAGCTTTCGATTGCGTTGTTGAGCACTTTTACATATTTTTATGTATAAAAAAACAGCACAAATACGCCTTAAATTATGCCTTAATTTAAAAACTTTTACAAAAATGCGCGTAGGTCGAAACTGGTCTATTTTTTATCCCAAAATAAATTCAAATATTTTAATATGTAATTAAATAATTAAACGGTAAACCAGTAAAAGAAATATATTTGCTCGTAGTAGAAAACGAAAAGAAAAATATTTAAAAAAAGATTCTCTAGCCTAACTAACTAGCCCTAGCTAGCTAGTCTAGCTTAACTTGCTTGAAATTTTATCTTACCACAAACGACACACTATTATTATAAACTATATTATTATGAACAATCAAAGTAATTGTCACATACATCAGAAAAGGGGGTCTATTACAAAAGCTTGTGTCGAAAAGAAAGGGACACACAGACACGCGAAGAGCACATTACCTACGTAACAATAAAAATAACAATAGCGAACATTATTGTCTAATATCGGGTTAACAATAAACAGTCTGTTTATAGTAAACGAAAAAAAAAACATTTTTATGTTATGACTTTTGACTGAAAAAGTTTCTTGACACACTGCAATTTTTTTACGCCTAGCGCCTAATACCGTCATTGAAAGTTGCTTCACAAAAATACTAGTATATTCCAGTAGAGTTTTTCCTTTGTCGGTATGTACAAATTTTAGGAATATCGTATTTAATTTTAAGTACACTCACGTGCATAATTAAGTTTCCAGAGCCGCGGGATTCTTTCTGCAAAGCAGTAATGCCATAATAAGAGGTGGCTAAAACCGTGAGGCGGAGACAAATCACATGCTCAGACCCCCACCGGAGACACTTCTGGCGTCGAAAGTCACAGGACGCTGGTTACTGTGGGAGTGTGCGATGGCGATGGATGGCGAGAAATGTAAACACAAAACCGACAGACTAGCAACTCGGCGTCGGTGCTCAAAATATTGAAGCTTCGACTCGATGAATGCATCAAACTAAAGATGGTCGCGATTGCATTTTACAAGAACAAACGTAAATTTATCACGGCTAAACCGACTAACTTCAAAAAGGTTAAAAAGCTTATTCATTAAAAAGATTTTCTCCGCTGAGCGTGACAACAAAAGTCCCATTATTAAATCAAACTTTTTTTTTGTAATGCTCTCGATGTGCTTCTGTTCAACCACTGATGAAGTTTATTTAAATGAAAAGTCCATTCTATTTGACTCAACTGTTTAACTCTTTCTATAAAGACAGGTAGAGAGAACTGCAGGGGAAAATCTAAGTTGGGTTTCATATTAAAAAAAAAATATATTTAAAGTTGCATAAAAAGAAGTAAGGAAAATAGTAAAATGAGAAAATATTTATTACACGTTGTGACACCTTAATTCTATACAAAACTCTCGCTAAACCTCACTAGGTACAGCAAAATTTATTACTCTGCGCTATTGTAATAAATGAGTTATTATGTGTCTAGGGTAGGGATGTTACACAGCTTCGACTCCGATTTTGACAAGTCAGAACTTCCGATTTATATTACACCAGTTACGTAATTTTTAAATCGGAGGTCAAAACATAGAAGAAGGCAGGGGTGGCGTGCGGCGCTTGACTTGGGCGAACATTGAAGGACTAGAACAATTGGTCTGCTGTGGTCTTCCCATTCGAGGTGTCTACAAGGCTAGATTGAATAGGCTCCTCATAAACTAGTGCCTTTCACCATCAATAATGATTATATCTCTACTTACCGTCAAATTTCAAATGGGGTCGCAGTCAAACACTAGTTTATTTAAAAAAAATATATGAAATTCGGACAGAGATCCCCCTCCCCTCGTGCTTTCTATCAATGATTATTCTTTCATTACTATTTAATTATGTTAGGCCTATCCTTAAGATAACTTCGATTCCGACTTTGGTTTCAATAAAACCACCTCCGTAACATCCCTTTGCCTAAAGTAAAAAAATGTTTTTATTTTTCGATTTCTTCTGGCAACCCTGAACAAATATTACTTAATTGGGCAGAAGCACACCGAGAATATTACACAGAAAATACTTGATTTACTGATAGGAATCTTGTTGTCATGCTCAGCAGAAACAATCTTAACACTTTGACAATTTAAACTGCTGATATCTTTCCTGATGTAAATGAGCCACTGATTATTTTATGGGTAACATAAAATAATTTAACCCATATTTTCATAATTATCTTTATTAGTATTATAAATTTGAAAGAAACTCTGTCTGTCTGTTACGCTTTCTCGGTTGAACTATTGAACCAATTTTGATGAAATTTGGTGTTAAAGTACCTTGAACTCTTAGGATGGACATGGCTTTTTATCTGTCTTAGACTTCGACTTTGCGAACCAATATTCAAGCGGACGACACTGCTGGTAGAAGCTAGATATATTTTTTTTACGGGCAATGTATGATAGGTAGCTGTTATACTGGTACAGTGACGCAGACATTCTTCACGATCATCAGAATAATCATCATAACTCTTTTCCCACTCCCTAGGCTGAAAACCCATCTTTCACACGGAACGACTGCCTATCAGACCTCCACAACCTAGCTACTAGGCAAAACGATATTCCGTGGATAGACATTAAAAAATAACATACCTAAGAATAAGGTTTAAAAAAATTGTCATGTTACAAAAAAAATTGGTAGACAACACAATGTCCTGGATTAGTGTTGTCTGCCAACCGTCCAATTTTTCACCCTCACAAACAAAACAAAAGCTGTTCACGTAATTATGTCCAGGCGGTGTACCTCAGTCGTAACAAAGATAAGGCTAGCTAAAAGCAAATGACCAAATCGATACGGCCTTTAATAATTGATAGGAGCCAATAATAATCTCGTAAAATATCACCAGAATCATCATCACCTCCCTAGCCTTTGTCCAACTAGTTTGAGGTTGGCTTCCAGGCCAAGTGGATACGGCTGAATACACGTGTCTTACATGAAATGACTGACTATCACACCTCCAGAACCTAGCTACTGGGCAAAACGATACTCCATGGATAGACTGATGATCAGGCATTAAAAAATAACATAAGAACAAAAATAGGCATTGCATATAAAAATTAGGTAGACAACACAATGTCCGATTCTCGCTAAGGAGGAGGCCGACCGCATCAGGCAATGGCGCTCTCGCCGCCGCCGGGATTCCGATCCCGATTTCCAGCCACCGTAGGCGCGGGCTTGCGGACAGTGAGCAATGAGTAGCTCGCTGTCCGGCTGTCCGGTAACTGTCCGGACCAAGCCCAAGTCGTCGACGGCGCGCGCGCGCCTCAAGGAGTTGTCAGCAACAGCAGGGGCCGGGTCGAAGCCTACTGGGGCCAGGGTTATCCGAAAGGGCGGTATGAAGGCTTGAAGGAATGGGATGGGTTTTTTAGTCAGTAAGAGCCTGAAACTATCTCCCGCTCCGCCCAAGAGCGGGGGTTGTCATAGGATGATTTTTCCCATCGAAAAAAAAAAAAAACAATGTTCAATTTTTCACCCTTACAAATAAAACAAAAGTTGTTCATGTAATTATGTCCAGGCGGTGTACCTCAGTCGTAACAAAGATAAGGCTGGCTGAAAGCAAATGACCAAATCGATATGGCCTTTAATAATTGATAGGTCTGTGGACGTTGGACTCGGAATTTACTTTAACATGTCTTATCGACCGGGCTAGATTCGATGTAATTGCTTGCTATAAGGGGAGGGCAATAATTTCGGTTATTTACGTGTTTTCCTTTTTTTATTTGTAATTGTTTCGGTGTAGGGAGGATACTGATGTCGATAGTTTTTTTTTTGTTGTAGTTGGAGGATCAAATAACTTTTCCCGCTGTAGGGTGGTAGCGAGTGGACGTATCAGACTTTTACTGACTAAACCCACGTGTGTCCATGAACATGGTAACTCTTAAAAAACTTGTAGCTCAAGTGGGCATTGCCCCTGCCCTCTACGGTTTGCTGCCAACAATTTTTCTTTACGTACCTTTTGTTATGAGTGATAAAGTTGTCTTTTTATGTTTTACTAGCTTCAGCTAGCGGCTTCGCAGTGTCTTCTTCTTCTTCTTCTTCTTCCTGCCCTTATCCCATATTACTTGGCGTCCGCGCAACACGTTTTTTTATTCCATTCTGTCCTGTCACCCGTCACACTATTACTAACTCCCTTTTTTTTCATATCACTCCTCACATAATAGCGGCTTCGTGTGTTTGTCATGTGAAATTTTAAAAAATCTCAAGGGAACACACTCCCACTATAAAAAGTAAGTATATTATTAACTACCCGTAAACAAAATATTTTCAACCGTTTTAGCATGTAAGGTACGAACTTTCGCCTTTATATCTACATAATAATATTAGTGTGAACATGGTTGCCAATTTTATTGCATTTTTATTTTTTTTTTATTTTGACAATCAGTCTCCAATCGTGTAAACTTCTTCAAAATAGCCTGTAAAATAAACATCAAAAGTGCCTTCTAATTTAATAGACTTTTCCAAAATTCAAAATTCATTTATTATTTGTGAACACAGGGTACAATGATTTTATAATTATATATATGTAACGTTTGGTCCCACTCATGTTCCGCCGAAAGGCATACAAAATAGTGCTGCTATGATCAAAATTAAAATAACTGTAAAAAAAAAACAATGTCGGCAAATAAAAATGATCAAAACTTAAATAAAATAGTACAAAAAGATAAAAATAAAATAATGACAAAAATATTACATTTGTCAAAATAATAAAATTAATTAAAATAATCCAAACGTCAAAAAATAAATATATAAAATAGAAAACCAGCAAAAAAAAAATATCAAAATTTACTAACTGTAATAAATGTTTCAATTACATTTAGATTATAATAAAATTAAATTAGATGATTACACAATAATAATTCTAGAATTAACATTAATAGTAGTTTATGTGACTAGGGGATAAAGCAGTGTCTTTAAGTCGCGGGCGGCATGTTAAATTCCGAACGAAACGAAGGTTGCTGATTTTAATCCCGAACGATAGTGAGGGATTTATAAAATTAACTCCCGAGCATTGCGAGGGAGTTAATAAAGAAACCTGAGTGAAGTGAGGAATTTAAGCCGCCCAAGACAAAGACAGCTTTATCCCCGTGTTGCATACTCTACTTTTTACACCATCTGTGAGATAATCAAAAGACAATTTGTTTGACCAAATCATATATTAGAGAAATATAATTATTATATTTACAAGTTCATCAAACAAACAAAATTCACTACTCCAAGATTTATAGTTTCAATTTTCTAAAATGCTCCCGTGTCGTCAGTACGCACGTTTTAATCTATTTTCTTTTTTTGTTAGTGGCCAGTTTGAATCATAGTGATTACATACTCTTTGGTTTGAATTTCGAGTCAACTTGTTCGATGCGCCTACATTTTAATTCACAATGTTGACGATTCTTGATGCTCCAAATTCAAATCTCATTATTCCCTAGGGATCGGCCGTACTGCATTATCTCCCTAGGCATATAATGACTTGCTTTAAGTGAGGTTTGTATGACGTGTAAAACGACATTATCGAGCAGGTGGTGTAAAAATACATTTGTCATTCAGAAACTGGTCTAACGTGTAATAGAATTTTTTTTAAACTACATACTCCTCAAAACAGATTATCAACACTTAAAATACCTCAAAGAGAAAACCTTATTTAATCCTAGCCTAGAAGTTCATTTTCTACTAACCACAATAGCTCAATAGCTCCTCATTTCTTCATCAAAGCAACCTTCAACACAACAGTCATACATATCGACCGTCTGTCCGTTAGAAACAAAGGGTTGTTCGCATACGTATCGATGATTCTATAAATAGGGTTGTGACTACGCGAGTTGCATTCTGCAGGCTTCTGACAATGAGTACGGCAACTAAGACGCCTCGTACGTTTATAGGGCATGCGTTGACACAGAAAATGAATAGAAATGTCTGTTAATGTTGGAGACAGTTGGTGGTATGCTGTAAGTTAGGTATGAGAATTATAAGTAGGTACGAGTATTAAGGTCTTGAAGTGAGTTTTTGACTTGGATTTTATCATAATAATTATTGCGCTAAAACTTTTTACAAACAATGATAATTTTGACTGGCCTGTTGGTCTAGTGGTTAGTGACCCTAAATGCTATGCCGGAGGTCGTGAGTTTGATTCCCACCCAGGATAAGTGTTTGTGTGATGAGCATGATTATTAGTTCTGTGTCTGGGTGTGATTTAACTATATTATGTATTTAGAAATATGTAAGTATTTTTATCAGTTGTCTAGTACTCATAACACAAGCTTAGCTTAGCTTGGGACTAGATGGCGTTGTGTGATAGTTGTGGCATATTAAAGAAGAGTAAAGAGTAAAGAACAAAGATATGACAAAATTTGTTTCTACCAGTATTTACCAGCGTAGGTTCTTTCATCCAAACTTTGGACCCCCGTTTCTTATGAGGTGAATTTTGGTAAATCCTTTTTTAGTCTTTTTAGTAAGTAACTAATATTATAAAGACGCAAACTTTGTTTTATGATTTTATGTTTTTTTGTTTGTAGGAAATAATCTCTGAAAGTACTGGTCCAATTGCAAAAATTTTTTCACCGATAGTAAGCTGCTTTATTCCCAATTGGCATTGGCTATATTTTACGTACGCGGGCGAGGCCGTGGGCAAAAGCTAGATCATCTTAAAAAAAATCTCTGTGCAAGATTTCAACGTATGCATGCGTACCTAACTGCATGACATAATAATCAACCCTTTTTTTTTATTTGTAGCATTTCGAACTCCTAATCACAATAACAGTTATAATTCAAATCGAAATGTTATTTTCTGAAAGAACTTTTTCACTTCATATAGTACGTACTCAGAACTGCGTAGTGGTAAATTTTATCATTTATTTGTTGGTAGCTTCCATTAATTTTGTATAGGTACATTCATATTATATCTGAACCAATTTACGAACTGAAATGATCATTTTCCTGTTAACCTAACCTTTAGAAACGAGTAACCTTTACGAAGGCCCGAACATGTAAAGGTCAGAAATGAGTTACATGGATTCATCGAAATACTCAATTACTCACGTCGGACTTAGATTCAAAGATCTCGACCAGTGAATAATCATCATCATCATTATTTCAGCCGAAAGCTGTTGGACATGGGCTTCCTACAACGTCCACTGTTGGACATAGGCCTCCCCAAGTGTCGCCATAACGACTGGTCCTGTGCGTCTCGCATTCATCAGATTCCCGCAACCGTCACCAGATTATTGGTCTGCCCTGTGAGAGGTCTTACAAAGCTGCGTCTTACGGTACGTGGTCGCCACTCCAAAACTTTTCGTCTCCATCGACAATCTCTTCTTCGAGCAATGTGTCCTGCTTTAAGTTTGGCGATTTTTCGGGTTATGTCTGTAATCTTGGTTCTCCTGTAGATATCTTCATTTATGATGTGATCACGCAATGAAACTCCGTGTATAGCCCTTTCCGTTGCCCTTTAAGTGACTTTAAGCCTTCGGAAGGGCCCATTATGAGCAACTACGATTCGGAACCATATATTATCACTGGCCACACGTAGGTACTATTAGAGAATGCTGAATGTCTTAACCTAACTAAACTATTGCTTGAAGTCCTTTGGTCAAAGCATGTGATATTCAGCATGAAATGACGATGTATGTGGGGAGTCTCTATGTGTGGCTGGCACCGACCGCAATGACTGCGGTCTATCGAACAACATTGTGAATAGTGCGATATGTGTAGCTTGCTGATAATGAATGCTTCATATGGCTTCCGCAAGATTTGATCAGAGTAGATAGTGTAAAGTACACTAATATTAGAAGGTAAAGGATGAAATTGCTGTATCTTACTTTAAAAAAATAGGATAAGATTGTGTAACAGGTATAAGCATCGCACTGTTTTACTAATAAGAACTAGAATTAAATTCAGAAAAATAAAATTGGGAGGAAGCTGATTCCTGACATACAGGCGTACCTAGTTGGGGAGTCAGAAGCTTCATAAAGTGTATCAACTTTTTAATTCTAATTCTGACAATATATTAAAAAGTTTATTATTATTTATTGGTGTTTTAGTTGAAATGGTGTTATTTACATTATCTACACTTAATATTATAAACAGGCAAAGTTTATTTTTATGTTTTTGTTTGTTTGTAGGAGGTAATCTCTGAAAGAACTGGTTCGATTGCAAAATTTTTTTCACTGATAGAACGCTGTTTTATTCCTGAGTGACATAATATGCTATATCTTATGTGCTCGGGCGAAGCCAAGCAAATAAATATTTATTAATTCAAACTATTTCCCCATTGTCTATACATTTCTGCCATCTAATTGTGGAAACACCTGTGTTACAAGAATCTTTTTCCACCTTTTTTTTTTTTTTTTTTTATGGTGGGAAAAAATCATGCATTGACATCCCCCGCCCTTGGGCGGAGCGGGAGATAGTGTCAGACTCTTACTGACTAAAATACCCACCCCGTTCCTTCTAGCCTTCATACCGGGGCTCGAGCGCCCTTTCGGATAACCCTGGCCCCAGTAGGCTTCGACCCGGCTGGGTCCCTGCTGTTGCTGACAACTCCTTGAGGCGCGCGGGAACAGTTCGCGCCGTCGACGACTTGGGCTTGGTCCGGACAGTTACCGGACGGCCGGACAGTGAGCTACCCATTGCTCACTGTCCGCAAGCCTGCGCCTACGTTGGCCGGAAATCGGGATCAGAATCCCGGCGGCGGCAGCGGCGATAATGCCGTTGCCTGATGCGTTCGGCCTCCTCCTTTGCGAGCATTACTGCTTCGCAGAAGTCGGCGACCGCCTGCCACTCCTCCTCGCTCCGGACCATGGCCTCAACCAAGGCCCGGCGCGAGAGGTCTCCGCCGCCGATCGCCCCCACGAGGGCACGGCGATGCTCCGCCCAAGCAGGGCACACCTCGACTGTGTGCTCCACCGTGTCCTCCGGGCGTTCCGCACAGTGGCGACACCCGGGGGTCACTTCCGCATGAATCCGGTGCAGGAAACTCCCGAACGAACCATGTCCGGTGAGGACCTGCGTCATGCGGAAGGTAATGACGCCGTGAGGTCTTTCCAGCCACGCCTCAAAGAGGGGACTTACCGCCATGATTGTGGCGTGCCCAATCTTTTTCCACCTCATCCGAGACAAGCAATCATTACGATTACTTTAATTATTCTACGCCAACCATCCTAAGACCAATCCGTTTTGTTGACTTTGGCAAATAAACCAATCGTGAACCAATGAAATAAAGCCGCGTTATCTATTTCACGATAATTTAGTGACTAAACTGTTTGTCATACACACCTATATATAACCTGCACCTGCTTTTAATAAACATCTGCGCTTTTAACCTATAATATCTTAAACCTACATATTGGTGTTTTTTTGGGGTTGAAAATCATCTTATGACTTTTCCCACTCTAAGGTGGAGCGGGAGTGCCTATCAGACTTTTACTGATTAAAACCACGCCCATGTTCTTTTAGTCGCCTTTTGCTTTCCATGACTATAAGTAGGTACATCTTTTTTAGAATCAATTCCATAGTTCTAATATTTAAAAAAAGATTTAAGTATAAATACGTACCTACTGAAAACTTTATACTTTTTTTTGTACAATTAATTACGTAAAATTGATTCAATTAATTTATCTTCGTTAACTATACATTTCTTCCATCTGATTACAATATCATCTTAACCTTTTTTATAGAACTCCGGGGGTTTAGACTACACAAACTGTCTAAAGGCATTTTTTATTTTTTTTCATACAATAATTATTAAAATTGCGAAATACTTTGGAGATAAATTCAGGTGAGTAAGGAAGATGCCGAATACTCGTACACGAGGTTCTGCTGTAATCGTATGAGGATTTCCATTCCAGACGTCTGAAGTTCATTCATCATAAAATATCAACTCATAACAATAGTTCCACGGAACTAATATTCGAAACCCTGAGTTTTCCAGTCCTACAAGATGGACCGAGGACCTGGTAAGGGTTGTGAGAATCCGATGATTGCAAGACGCACAGAATTATTCTTTAAATAGAACAAAAAAAGAACTTGTCTCACCGACGGCCCCAAGTAGCATGGGACCAGGGCAGGAAGACGGTATGAACTAACCTTTAACCCGTTGTATGTCCGGAACGCGGATCCACACGGGACACAATAACTTTTTAATTGTGTCTCTAATTACGACATACGAAAAGTTAAAATACGTGATACTTAATTTTACAACGAAGTTTTTTTTGTGGCAATACTGTTGTTTCTTGAAAATTATGCATTGAAAAGTAAAAACGTTCAGGTAGGAACAAACTTACCAATTCAAAACCTATTAATTCATTAACCTCTCGTATGCCGTAATCAGAGACACAATTAAAAAGCCATTTTGTCTCGCGTGGATCCACGTTTAGGCACACAACGGGTTAAACCCCAAGTGAACGGCGTTCGCTCTGTCATTGTCTCTAATTGACGGTATTCGAAAAGTGAAAAACTAAGCAAATACAACAAAAAATGGAAAGCTCAGCATTGTCTTCTTTGCTTTTAAAATCAATATAATTATGGTTGGCGCAAATCTGCCTCTGATAAATAATAGGATATTTATCTCTTGGTCTATAAAGATACAATAACAATCATAATATTACAAGTGTCTCAGCTTACAACATTGTTCACTACGCAACAGATGCGGAGACGAACTCAAACTGTACCTACAGACTTAATTATATTAAATCCTGAACACATGAAAGTGCAATTAAAAATATACGCAAAACTAGGTCATTTGCTAATGTCGTTACGGGCTATTACTCCGTAAATAATTCATTCATATTTAGCCTATATTGCTTGAATATTTTGTTCTGCAGTATCTGGCTGAATGCCAACAGTGTGTTGGTGCATGGTCACTTTATAACTGGCATCTCGGAAACTATCATGTGCTGGAAATAAAAAATGACCTTGATTTAATCTTTGATACGAGCGTTTGGTTGCGAACGGTCAGTGTTGGTGCATGTTTTTTTTTTTTTAGTTGCTAATGGCCGTCTGTTTTTCGCAGCCATTTGCAACGAGGCGGATTGAGTTCTGACGGTTTCTCATGGCGGTATTGAGACAATGATTGTTGTAATCCAGCGCTGGGTATGCCACGATCACCGCGATAAGTCCTGTCTTTGAGGAGTGGCTAGATGTTGAAATTAGAAAATTGAACCCTAGTTTACCGATTCATTTTACTAAGAGTACATCTCTAGTTCATAGATACTTACCAAAACATAAGCCTATCGGTGAATGTTGTTCCGTGTCTATGATCAAGAATAAAACTACGTTTCTATTCTAAACTGTTTATTTTCATTAAAAATATCAGGTTATGGGCCCAGCCCACCTTATTTTCTTGCTTAAAAGTAAAAATAAACAGTGAATTTGTTAAATCAAAACAAAAAGAAAGTAGTTCGGTATAACCTCAAAACTCAACTCGTTTTCAATAAACTTCATCAGCAAAAATGTCGTCAAACAGTACGATGGCACTGATTGAAAAGCTGACTGGAAGAGAAAACTATCCTACGTGGAGATTTGCAGTGCAAACTTACCTCGAACATGAGGAATTATGGAGTTGTGTCACCGCGAAACCCGATGAAGAAATTGATTCCAAACTTGACACAAAAGCAAAGTCGAAAATTATTTTATTAGTACATCCTATCAACTACGTACATATTCAAGAAGCGAAAACAGCTAAAGAGGTTTGGAATAATTTGGCCAAAGCTTTCGATGACACAGGTTTGACACGCCGAGTTGGTCTGTTGAGAGATCTGATCAATACAACGCTTGAAAATTGTCTGAACATAGAAGATTATGTTAACAAGATCATGACCACTGCTCATAAGCTACGGAACATTGGTTTTGAAGTCAATGACGAGTGGCTTGGGACTTTATTACTTGCCGGTTTGCCAGAAATGTATCAACCAATGATCATGGCACTTGAAAGCTCCGGAGTGACAATAACAGCTGATTCCGTGAAGACTAAGCTTCTGCAAGATGTGAGAAACTCTGAGTCTAGTGCATTGTATGTTAAAGGCAAGGGGAATCAATTTGTCAAACAAGCTCAAGATAAAAACAAAACTGGTAAAGGTCCAAGGTGCTATGTGTGCAATAAATATGGGCACATAAGTAAAAATTGCCGTAATAAGAAAAAGGAACAGAAGTCTAATGAGAACACTGATTCTGGTTATGTCGCCGTGTTTTCTGCAACAATAAACAACGATAATAATTGGTACATTGATTCTGGAGCGTCAATGCATATGACAATGAACCGTGATTTACTCTACGATGAAATTATACCTCCAATTTCCACAATAAGAGCAGCTAATGACAAGAAGCTAGTTGTGAAGGCCTGTGGAAAAGTAAATCTTAATGTTGTCAACATGCAAGGTCAGTTGGAAACTATCAAGGTACAGAATGTTCTCTATGTTCCTGAGTTAGCTACCAACCTTCTTTCTGTCAGTCAAATAATAAATAGTGGCTGTCAAGTGCAATTTGATAAACAAGGCTGTAAAATCCTGAATAAAATAAACAAGCAAGTTGCAGCTGCTAAAATGATAAACAATATGTACAGGCTAGTTACACACAGTATTCCAGCATACATATCTGCTTCTACAGAGAATGATTCGTATTTATGGCATCAGAGAATGGCACATTTAAATTTTGAAGATTTAAATAAATTATCAGAAAGTGCAGGAGTTAAAATAGAAAATACAGACAAAGTGATATGCATCTCCTGTTTGGAAGGAAAGCAAACAAGATTACCATTCCCTTCAGAAGGTTCCCGAGCACAAGCAAAGCTAGAACTTATTCACTCTGATGTCTGTGGTCCAATGGAGACACCGTCTCTTGGAGGAGCTCGCTACTTTATTACTTTCATCGATGATTTCACCAGGAAAGTATTTGTATACTTAATCAAAAGAAGATCAGAAGTATTTCAAAAATTTCAAGACTTTAAAGTCCTGGTTGAAAATCAACTTGATTTGACTATAAAAACTCTCCGCACAGATAATGGGACTGAGTATTTAAGCAATGAGTTTCAAGCTTTTCTCAAGAAATCTGGAATTGTACATCAAACCTCCACTCCGTACACGCCACAACAAAACGGCTTAGCGGAAAGGATGAATCGCACATTGTTAGAAAGAGCTAGATGTATGCTCTTAAATGCAAAACTCCAAAAGCATTATTGGGCAGAAGCTGTGTCAACTGCAGCTTACATCACTAATAGATGTCCAACAAGAGCTTTAGCCTTTTTAACACCAGAAGAGATGTGGAGCGGTAAAAAGCCAGATATCACTCATATGAAAATCTTTGGCTGTGAAGCAATGGTACATGTTCCAAAAGAAAAATCTAAGAAGTGGGACTCTAAGGCAAACAAAATGATATTTATTGGGTACAGTGAACAAACCAAAGGGTACAGGCTCTTAGATCCCAAAACAAGAAAAGTCACTATAAGCAGAGATGTGATTTTTTTCTAGAAAGCTCAGTGAAAAGAAATTATGCTATGGTACCATTATCAGAGTCAGCCCCAAATACCTGTGAAGATATTTCTACAACTGACACAACTTTGCAGAATTTATCTCAAAGTATTGAAGATACTAAAGATGAGTCCAGTGATGACTTCTACTCAGATGAAGGATCTTTATATGAACCAGGGATAAATATAGATCACACAGAATTCATGTCAAATGTAACTACAAGATCTAAGGCAAGATTGTGTAAAATGCAAGGAAATACCTATATGTGTACAGAAGAAATTGCGGGACAAGAAAATGCCCCACAAACATATGATGAAGCAATATCTAACGAAAATGTGAATGCTACCAAATGGAGGCAATCTATTGAGGAAGAACTACAGGCACATGCAAAGAATAAAACTTGGCAATTAATTAAGAAACCTGAAGGAGTGCGGGTGATTGGCTGCAAATGGGTCTTCAGAATAAAAGATGAGCCATCTGGTCCGCTCTATAAGTCAAGATTATGTGCCAAAGGATGTAGTCAAAAACAAGGCATTGATTATAAAGAAATATACTCTCCAACAGTGAGATATGATTCAGTACGAGTTTTACTTTCAGAGGCAGCACAACATAATTTGAATATTGTTCAGTTTGATGTCAAAACTGCATTTCTATATGGTGATGTTAAAGAAGACATTTATATGACACCGCCTCAAGGTTTAGATGCTAATTCAAATATGGTATGTAAACTCAATCGTTCTCTTTATGGTCTCAAACAAGCACCACGGTGTTGGAACCAAAAGTTTGATACCTCACTGAAGAAATTTGGTTTCAACAATAGTCATGCAGATAGGTGTTTGTATGTTGGAAATATAAACAACAACAAAGTTTATTTATTGCTGTATGTTGATGATGGACTTCTACTTTCAAAGTCAAAAGATGCACTAAATACAGTAATGCATGAATTAAAGCAAAATTATGAAATAAAGCAATGTGATCCAAAGAACTTTGTTGGATTACAAATTGAAAAATCTGAAGGATGTATCTTTATTCATCAGTCAAAATATATTGAGAGAATATTGTTTAAATATAATATGCAAGATGCTAATTCTAATAATATTCCAGTAGACCCACATACCACACTGGAGAAGAGCACTGAGTCTGTGGATAAGAATATTCCATACCGAGAGGCAGTTGGGTCACTCATGCATCTGGCTGTGGTAAGCAGACCTGACATCATGTATGGAGTTAGTCTGGTGAGTCGATATCTCAATTGTTTTGATCACACTCATTGGAATGTTGTTCCGTGTCTATGATCAAGAATAAAACTACGTTTCTATTCTAAACTGTTTATTTTCATTAAAAATATCAGGTTATGGGCCCAGCACGCTTCCACTGCGCCACTCTGCTAAAATATCACTAGATAAGTGACACTGTATCCTCAGCCTCCAATGGTCAAGATGGAACATATGTGGTGTAAGTCAAAATGTGTTTCGCCGATATCGACTATGTTGTTACGTATACAACTATAATATATTATCTAAGTGGGTAATGTTATTAATATTTTGAAATCATATATTCTTTTGTGTCGTCTATATATAATTAACTAGCTTTTGCTCGCGTCTTCGTCCGCGTATATAAAATATTATAGCCTATCATTACTCAAGAACAAAGCAGCTTACGTTCGGTGAAAAAATTTTAGCAATCGGAATTTCAGAAATTACCTCCTACAAACAAAAAAAAAACTTTACCTTTTTTTATAATATTAGTGACAACAATACAATAAAAATTGAACTATACTTGTAAGGTTTCAATTGCTCTAGTATTGCATCCATTTACCTAAAACCAAACTCAAGGATATAATATAATTACTTATATAATAAATACAACTGTTATATGTGTGATAAATCAAACACTTCGGGATAAATTGTATAAATATTTTATTCACTTTGATCAACACAATTTCATACTTATCGTTCTATTAGCAATCATTTACAAATATACAGATTAGTCGGACATGTTTTCTGTTCAACGACTCAAAGCAGACTGACTCTGTCCAAAATGACAGTAACAAAAACAGTGTTTCCCTACCACAAACTTTCACAAACACTCGGTCGACTAACCGACCAATCAGAGCAAAGCAAAGAGTACGTAACATCAATTGACTAACTAATATACATTAGAGTTTATCTAATAATTAACTGCAAGTAAATATTTCATTTTAACAATTATGATATATTTATACAAAACAAATCCATAAAGTCTAATATTATAAATTATTACTTAATATTTACAACGAATGTCTAAAGTTCATGTAACTACTAGCGCCATCTATCGCTTATCATTGGAAGTTGAACGATTTATAAATATTTTCTTTAAAAATCATTACATTCGGCCATCCGACATCGTGCGATCTCCTGACGCACGATTACAATTAAAATGATAGGATATTTTCATTAAAATTATGAAACTTAATTCCAGTTCTACAAGGAACTGAGTCTTCCATTCATAATCATTACATTCGGCTTAGTCTTGATTATTTGCTTTATCGTCACGTCATATGTTTATAACATTCTCATCACACGAAGAATAGAGTATTTTTTTTTTGTCAAAGGCTTTTCTCTATATCCGAGTTTATATTATAAGGTCGAAGGAAAGTATGCTTCTAAATGTTATTCCTCAGTTTGCCAAAATCGGTAATTACAGTAATTTTATACTTAAAACTTTGTTTTTTTTCAATGGATCTATGGATTTTAAAATGAGGCAAATTCAATTTTACCCTCATAATTGCAATCAGATCTACTAATCTTTATTAAACCACTTATGCTGTAGGCTGTATCAAGGATTTTACTGATAACGAAAGTATCTTTTTGCTAGTCTAACCCAGATATTGGCGCTCACTTCATATCTTAAACTTTTTAACGTATTTAACTTCGTAATGTTTATCATTTAAAGGCACTCTGATCCTGGTAGTTTTGTGGCAGTCTGTCTAGTGGGACATTTAACAGAATTAATAACACGCCATAGGCATATGTTTCCTTGGTGTTCGTCATAGGAATCATTTTATTTTGCTAGGGGATTTAAAATAGTGGTTATACATTTTAGCAAAACCGCGCTCAACCTTAGACAAGATACAGCGTTAAAAACAAGATCAATACCATGACTATCGCAAAAGCTCTTGATAGTAGGGTATCTAAAAGAAATCCATGATTGCAGTATTATTCAAGTTAATAAACTACTGTCAAATATGTTTTATAACCAACACTCAATTAGGTACTCAAAACCATTGGTCAATGTTAATTATGTGAGACTGTAAGCATAAAGTAAAATTGATCAGCTTTTTGTTCGAAAGTATTCTTCATTATTTACGCGCACTGAATTCACTTCATGTCATTAGGTTTTTCATCGGGTTTAGCTATAAGAATTTGAAATCTAGATCTTATTCATTTAATCCTAAGCAAATGCTGGCGCTTGCTCTCTCATTTTGTTTCTATTGTGTCTCTAGTCAAAGTATTCGAAAATTTGATATTTAGATCAATTCTCGTCTCAATACTATAAACAGAAACAGTATTCGTCTTAATTTCTGTGGAAAACATGATATTACGACTTAAGGTATCGACATACGCGTCCTAGATCTTACACTCTCAGTGGTTAAATGAAACTCACAAATCTGTAGCCACCATGTTGCTACATGTTGTGTGGCGACTCGTTTAGTCAGAGTTCATTACTTTCATTATTTGAAAGCATAATATAAAACAGAAACTTAAGCATTTAGAATAAAAGTGATCCTTCAGCTAGAGGCTAAGGGCTTAATTGTACTAATATTATCTCTCAAATAATATTAGCAGCATATGTGCGTGATTTCGTACCAAGTAAAGGTTCTAATAATGAAGTTCGGATCGCACTGTTCGTCAAACTTTATTTTTATTTGAAACCTTGAAATTGGTCATCTACTCTAGTGTATGGATTTTCAATCCATCTTCCCCTTAACCGAATAAATAACGATGTAATATTTAGCTCTATTTAAATCATTCATTGTATCATAATCATCTTAGGAACCGGCTTCGATTTCAGTCTGGACGACGAGAACTAGTTATGGTCATGTATAAAATAAATATCATTGTGTTCTCTATCTATGGAATCAGTCTCTGCTACAGTATGCACACGTCACAGGAATTGAAAACGTGTAATAAATCCATTTCCTCGTCTACAATTTAATGGTTTGGCTCAATTCCTTATAGATTTATCATTAATCCCGTGTGTTTAAATTTCTATCTGCAGCTCTTTTACTTAAATGTTATCCGTATATAAGCATTAATTTGTCGTAATAATATTCACATAAGGTCCACCTTAATTCTTACTAGCTAACATTTCTGCTTGAAACCGACCATAATTCTGCTCATTAGATAAAATCATTTTAGTTTAGTTTACCACTTCGTCACTAAATGCTAACTTACAAAACTTGGCAAGGTTTCGTAAATTTTCCATTTTCTCTTGGTAAGACTAGCAAGTTCTTGAGACAAATTGTATAGTCAGTTTCTGATCCTACTTGCTTAATACAAATCAATTATAATTACTCTTTCTAATCAAACTTAAATACTCTCAAAATTTACAGAAGTGATAGAACTCCCGTATCACAAAGTTCCAATGGATATGTTCAAACCTCGATTCTTGTAACGCTTTCCTCCTTGAAAATCATTCAACCACTCTCTTAGACCAACGTGGGGTACCTCTTCGCTTCTTGCATCGTGGTGGTATCTTATTCCTTCCAAATCGTCTCTTTGCATCATTTTTCTTCAAGTCTGTACTGTTTGAACCAGGAACTATCTATTTGTTCAATAAGACTGGCAATTTTTCCTTCTGTAGTTCTGTCGGAATCCAAGTCCTCAAAAATAAAAAAAAATCAGTGGTTAAAACATTTACAGGAAATAGTACTTGTATCGTTCATTTGAAACTCTTTTTTAAGAATCAAATCCCAGTGTTAAATTATACTTTCAATTCAATTTATCTATACCTATAATATCTTCAAAAACTATAACAGAATGTTCAAATCTCATCCAATAAACAGTTCAAATATGATATGAATAAACTTAATAAATTATTCAATTCATTTACAACATCTGCATTAAGCCAACGTAGTCAGACTAAAATCACATTAATAGGTAAATTCATACGTTACTTACGCTCTTGAGGATAATTTCATCTGCACCGGGCACACTTAACCCGAATCTTAATTGGCTCATCTGGTCAAATCAAATAGCCCACTTGGCCTCAGATGGCCCACTTGGCCTCAAATGGCCCACTTGGCCTCAAATGGCCCACTTGGCCTCAAATGGCCCACTTGGCCTCAAATGGCCCACTTGGCCTCAAATGGCCCACTTGGCCTCAAATGGCCCACTTGGCCTCAAATGGCCCACTTGGCCTCAAATGGCCCACTTGGCCTCAAATGGCCCACTTGGCCTCAAATGGCCCACTTGGCCTCAAATGGCTCACTTGGCCTCAAATGGCCCACATGGCCTCAAATGGCCCACTTGGCCTCAAATGGGCTCGCTTAGCTTCATCAAAGGCATGGTTGCCTCATCCCTCATTCAGGCTCGCTTGGTCTTATTAAGGCTCACTTGGCTTCATCAAAGGCACGCTTAGCTTCATCAAAAGCACGCTTGGCTTCATCAAAGGCACGCTTAGCTTCATCAAAGGCACGCTTGGCTTCATCAAAGGCACGCATGGCTTCATCAAAGGCACGCTTGGCTTCATCAAAGGTACACTTGGCTTCATTAAAGGCACGTTGGGCCTCATCAAAGTCACGTTTGGCCTCATCAAAGGCACGCTTGGCCTCATCAAAGGCAAGCTTGGCCTCATCAAAGACACTCTTGGCCTCATCAAAGCACTGAAATCAAACCAAAACATTTTTAATGAACCAGTTACAGACTCTTAAATTGCCAAGAAGTCAGTAAGTCAGCAAATTGACGGTAATTACGTATTCCAAAGTGTAGATCTCTATGGAGAAGAAATTCCATTTACAGCCTTTTAAATCGTGTTATACATATACAAACTCAGTTTTAAGTTTGTTCTCTCAAATTCATTTATTGTTTGTCATAGGTGGAAATTTAGTTCATAAAACAACAGTACAAATAAATATCATTTATCATTTAAGACTTATCATTTATCATTTATCTTTTATCGTTTAACATTTATAAATAAATAAATTTATCATTTATCATCATTTATCATTTATCGTTTATCGTTTAACATTTATAAATAAATAAATTTATCATTTATCACTGATCACTGACCACCTATCACAGATCGCTTATCACAGATCGCTTATCACTGATCACTTATCACTGATCACTAATCACTGGTCACTAATCACTGGTCACTAATCACTGGTCACTAATCACTGGTCACTAATCACTGGTCACTAATCACTGGTCACTAATCACTGGTCACTAATCACTGGTCACTAATCACTGATCACTTATCACTGATCACTTATCACTAATTACTTATCACTAATTTTTTATCACTTATCACTGATCACTTATCACTGATCACTGATTATTTATCATTTATCATTCATTATATATCATTTATCATTATTGTGATATACTAATAAGGGGTACAACATGTTTTTACAACTATGCGTCGAAACGAAAGGGAAATTATCGTGCCACACAAAGTAATCCGAGGCAACAATGACAATTATCGCTTTGGGTAATAGGAAAATTTTACATATAAACTGTTTTTTTTTTTTTTTAATCTATCACTATACGAATTCGATGAAATTAAATAAAGAAAAAGAAACCCAATTTGAAATATAGAAACTAAAATAAATCACCAGCATTTAAGAGGTGTTTAGTCTTGTCAACGTTCGATTACGAACATGACGCGCATATCTGTACCACTCAGTTCACACATTTGAAGGGAATCGAATGATTCAATACACGAGCCTGTCACCATCAGTAAGAAATTTGGGTGAGTATGATACTGGTCTAAAATACTTGGCACACTTGGCTAAAAAAATAAATAAATCTCGAGCTCACTTAGCTTCAATTTAGGCACACATAACCTCTTGTCTGAAGTAACACTAACACACATGGGAAAAAGAATAAAAAATATCTCGAGCTCATTTACCTTCAATTTAGGCACACAACTTCTTGGCTTAAAGTAACACTTTGGTGACAAAAAAAATATCTCGAGCTCACTTAGCTTCAATTTAGGCACACATAACCTCTTGTCTAAAATCACACTCGTACACTTGGAAAGACAAAAATATATTTCTCGAACTCATTTATCTTCAATTTAGGCACACATAACCTCTTCCTGTTATCACTGCACATATTTGTAGGCATATCCCACTTCTGAAATGTGATAAATCAAACACTTCGGGATAAATTGTATAAATATTTTATTCACTTTGATCAACACAATTTCATACTTATCGTTCTATTAACAATCATTTACAAATACACAGATTAGTCGGACATGTTTTCTGTTCAACGACTCAAAGCAGACTGACTCTGTCCAAAATGACAGTAACAAAAACAGTGTTTCCCTACCACAAACTTTCACAAACACTCGGTCGACTAACCGACCAATCAGAGCAAAGCAAAGAGTACGTAACATGAATTGACTAACTAATATACATTAGAGTTTATCTAATAATTAACTGCAAGTAAATATTTCATTTTAACAATTATGATATATTTATACAAAACAAATCCATAAAGTCTAATATTATAAATTATTACTTAATATCTACAACGAATGTCTAAAGTTCATGTAACTACTAGCGCCATCTATCGCTTATCATTGGAAGTTGAACGATTTATGAATATTTTATCTTTAAAAATCATTACATATGAATGAAGCGCTGGGACTAGTTTATAATTTTGTCACTCAATAAAATCACAAAATTATTACAATTTCAGAGCAAAACAATACAACATTGTAATTTAATCTACGACGCCTAAAACATTACAATACTATACGATGATACTCTTGAAGCTTACAACAGAATTTCAATGTTACAATATTCAAAATTTGCATCTTTTTTTTTTTTTTTTTATGGTGGGAAAAAATCATGCATTGACATCCCCCGCCCTTGGGCGGAGCGGGAGATAGTGTCAGACTCTTACTGACTAAAAGACCCACCCCGTTCCTTCTAGCCTTCATACCGGGGCTCGAGCGCCCTTTCGGATAACCCTGGCGATATTTGCATATATACGTTCAGTATTAACGTAAAATAAATCTGATGCGATCTCTGTTTGCTTTTTTGATATTGGAAAACAAAATGTACCTACTTTTGACTGCATGCTGCTTGTTTGTACAGTTCGTAATATAGAGAGTAAGTAAATAATGCTTTCAGAAATATAACGTTGCTTGCTGTCAAAGTTAAGGAGAAAAGCTACAAATGTGAACGGTATTTTGAATAAAGGTGATAAACGGGCAAAGTAGAGAATTTTTAAGGTATGAGGGTATGTCAGACTTTTGCAGAGTGAGAGGTGTGTAAAACTTTTACTGACTTATACCACACCTATGTACTTTTTTATCTAGTGTTTCAGAACCCTGGGTTTCCCTTTTTAATGTCAACCCATAGCCCCAGTATGCTTCGGCCATGCCCTTATGGTTTTGCTTACATTTCTTTGAGCCATGCGTGGAAAGCTATGCGCAGTCGATGACTTGAGCTCGATCTGGACGGTTACTGGATGGTCGGACGGCAAGCCTATGCCGTGGCTGGGAATCGAGATTGGGATCCCGGCAGCTGAGGCGTGAGGATGTCTGTTCCTCACGCTTGTGGCCGCGTCCTTTGCATTAGTGCTTTGCAGAAGGGGGCTATCGCCTGCCCTTCTTCCTCGCTCCAGACCATGGCCTGTACCAGGACTCATAGCGACACTTTTAATGATCTGTTTTAAATAGGTAGGGTTTCTAAATCATAACATAGTTTATTCAGAATTTCTGCCCCTTAACTTCAAAGAAATTAAAGTGCTCGCCAGTTTAAAAAATGTTGAAAGCCATTAATATAGACTGATTGAACATTAAATACAGTTATTATGAGCTGGCCACGTCTAATCTGTTCATGTGTTTATTTCTTCCAAGAAAAACGTAAGATTCCCACTAAGAAAGTCAGGGGTAAAAAAAAAACAGTTATGAGCACAAAAAATCTTGAATATACGTAAATGCAACACATATACAATTAAATTATTTTAGAAGATAAGGGGCTATGCATCACCCATAGTGTAGGGGATATAGTCACTGTGACCTAAAAGATCTATTGTGACTCGAAATTCTATTACAGAGATTTTTTTTACATTTTGTCAACTACCTATATCTTTTTTTTATGGTGGGAAAATCACCCAAAGACAATCCCCGCTCTTAGGAGGCGCGGGAGATAGTGTCAGACTCTTACTGACTGAAAACCCACCTCGTTCCTTTGTGTCTTTATACCGGGGCTGAACTACCTGTCGAAACTAACCCTGGCCCCAGTAGGCTTCGACCCAGCTGACAACTCCTTGAGGCGCGCGGGAACAGTGTGCGCCGTCGACGACTTGGGCCCGGTCCAGACAGTTACCGGACGGTAGGACAGCGAGCTACCCATTGTCAACCTGACTTATCAATATAAAATTGATAATATTTGACACAACCTTTAATCATCATTATCTTCATCTTCCTGCTACTTCATCATCCCATGCTATTTGGGGTCTGTGCGACACATTTTTACCTTACATTCTATCCTATCAGCACTCACGCTATTACTGTCTCCCTTTTCCATACCCATCCATATTTTTTGGATCATTAACCAACATTTAAGTAAAAATATCACAACACTATATCAAGTAGGCAATCTCTTTCCGCACACACAAAATATTAGAGGGAATATTTTTTCCGAAACACATTCTTTTAGTAAAAACACGGAGTGTTTGAAAAACGATTGGGAGACGGGACATAGTGATCAGGAGGAACAACATCCTCTTGGCAGATGGCCAACAATCTCGATTGATAAATATTTCAGTTAGAATTGTAAAATACCTACCTCCACGTACCGTACGAGTTTTGCCTGGAAAAGAAGTTATTTTTGCACATTAGGTTACGTAAGATCATGTTCATTGATAGGTATTGCAATTTTATTGTTAATCAAAAGATTTATAACAGAGATAGCAGGTAACTGATGAAGTATATGAAATCAATACATGAAATCTTAAGCTCAAAAGCCGAGTCTCAAATAAATGTTTTCTTTCTTTCTTCTTCATGACTGGCCTGTTGGTCTAGTAATTAGTAACCCTGACTGCTATGCCGGAGGTCGTGGGTTCGATTCCCACCCAGGACAAATGTTTGTGTGATGAGCATTATCATTTATTCTGTGTCTGGGTGTAATTTATCTATAGCATGTATGTATTTAGAAATATATAAGTATGTTTATCAGCTGTCTAGTACCACGGAACAGTAAAAACAGTGGAAGAAGTAAGTAGGCGTGGCACTGTCGCCGCTAGTAAGAATCGCGTTGCGCACTTGCTGTTCAAGCGCCCTCATTCTCTAACTAGACTGCGCAACATAATAATTAACGAAAAATAATATTAAACACACAGACACAAAAACAATATAACAATAGTGTTTCGAGTTCGAAACACTATACTGCGCTCCAAAACCAAAATAGTGGATGTGGCTCAAAAGGCTGCCAAACTGAAGTGGGACTGGGCAGGACACGTCTGCCGCATGCCCGACAAACTGTGGGCCAAAGTAGCACAAAGTTGGTGCCCTGAAACAGCGCGTCGGGGTCGCGGTAGACCACGAAGGAGATGGCGCGACGAACTTGATAGATTCCACCAGAACTGGCAAGAAGAAGCCCGGGCGCGCGAAAAATGGAAGGAGTGGAGGGAGGCCTTTGCCCAGGAGTGGGACAGAACAGGCTAACAAAAAAAAAAAAAAAAAAAAAAATATTAAAATGCCTTATTGTCCCATATTGTACTTTAAAAACTAAAAGTCTGACTAAAAATCTAACTCATGGAGATATATCATACCACCGAAAAGTATTATTTTCGGAATTATTTTAATAAAATGAAAAAATAAAATTACGTGAAACATTGCACAGGATATACAAACAAAACTAGTCCTTAGTCACATCACTACAAAGTTGATTTTCTTTTCTCGGTTATTAGCTTTTCTGGAATATTCGTTAGTCTACCTATAGTTTTGACGCTATCCAAATAGTGCGTGACTTCATCGATAAAATCAATCGATATGTATAATATGTATTACATTGCCTTTTTAAAATATATATTATAGTTTAATAGTTTTATAAGTAATATAATACAAATAATTATTAAATTAATAAATATAATAAAATAAAAATTGTGGTATGATATTTGTGACGTATTTTAAATAAATTTAGTTAAAGAGTTAGGAACAACATAGGGCGTTTAAATTATACTTAATATTCTTATGTTTAGCAGTGGGTGATGACGATGATTTCAGCTGAGATGATGATAATTGATGTACTATGCAAATAAATACCCTTTTTACTACGTTTAAAAATTGCCTTTAATCATTTTAATTTCATAATTTTAATACTATCACACTATCGCATACATTTTTTTTTTGCATGATATGTTTTAAATACGTTTTCATACAATCGATACATATTTCGATCGAATAAGGTTACTTCCCTATCTGAGTAGCAGCGAGCGCATTCGCGTCAGTGATACGCCATTCAAATACCAATCTTATTTTTACGAAGTTAGAGTTCATACTGAATATTATATACTGAACAATGCCATCTAGCGACGAGTGGCAGTACTTGGTAGTCAAAGATGTATTTCTTTCTTGTTTTTGTCAATTTGATTTATAGACTTTTGAAATTAAAGTTGCATTTCGTATAATTTTTTTTTTGCATTTCGTCTACGCCCTGTTTTTGTTTTCAGCCAATCATATTTTTAGGTTTGCAGTAAGATTAAATTGTAAATGTATGAGTTTGGCGACACCGGTTCTGGAACAAATATTTTCTCAAGCTACTTCCACTGTTTTTACTGTTCCGTGTCTAGTACCCATAACACAAGCTCTGCTTAGATTGGGACTAGACGGCGTTGTGTATGATAGTTGTGGAATATTATTATTTCTTTATAATACTTTCATATTGAAAAACATTTAACAATAAAAGTAATAGCACACCGGTATCCCCTTGGGTTATGTGAAAGTGAGTCCCAGGGCGCAGGAACAAAAGCAAAGAAAGAACATAGAAGTGGGTTTTAGCCCGTAAAAGTCGGACACGAATCCTGCTCCACCCAAGAGTGCAAAATAGTACATTTCGATACAGGTGGGGAAAGTTTGTCATTGCAACCGAGGCGAAATTCACCCGATCCGTATAGGCGAGGGTGGTATGGAGTATGGAGCCGAGTGCTGCAAAGACAAATCTCCACGTGTATCAAACGACGTTTTTCAATACACTTACGAACAAATACTTACTTTCTCTGAAAATTAAAACCTTAAAAGTATCAAACTCGCTTAAAAAAAAAAAGACACGGTTGACCGTGATGAAATAGGAATGAAAAAATCCCTTGTTATGAAAAATAAAAAAAAAGACGAGGGTGATAAACATGGCATATCGAACCTATTCGCAGTGCGATAAGAGCTTGTTTTCGAGTAAGTGTATTGAAAAGTCATAGGATGATTTCCCACCTAAAACCAAACACCAGTATCAGGATCTAATCTGTGGCTATGTCTTGTAAACGAGCCCCAGCATTTTGCTGAACGCAGGCCGTTAGTTGCAGGAACGGGATGGGTCTTTTAGTCAGTAAGAGTCTGACACTATCTCCCGCTCCGCCCAAGAGCGGGGGTTGTCATAGGATGGTTTTTCCCATCGGATAAAAAAAAGGCCGTTAGGTGCGGATATGATGCCTATCTTCCCAATCTATAGTCTAGAGTTGTTATTTTTTGTAGTATGCGCCATATTTGACGCAAACATATCTCTTTCTAGGATTCTGTACCTTAAAAAGAAAAAACGAAACCTTTATAGGATCACTTTGCTGTCCGTCCGTCTGTCTGTCTGTCTGTCTGTCAAGACCCTTTATCTCGAGAACGCATCGAGGTATCGAGTTGAAATTAAAACCATATACTCAGATCTGCAGTCCCTTTAAGTAAAATCAAACTTGTCAATCAAAGTTAACAAAAAAAAAATATATGGCCGCTTATGTTGCAAAACAATGTATATTTTGAAACTCTCATAGACCGAAATTTATAAGGTACTTCCCGTTGACCCAGAATCCTGAAATTTGGCTCAAAGCAAGGTCTTTTAGCACAGGTATAGGACTAAATCTGAAAACAGTAAATTTGTTGTTACAAAAGTCTGAAAAAAAAAATTGCAATTTGGATAAATCTTCGAGACACCATTCGGGAATTGTAGTTTGCACGGAACCCTCAGTGCGCAAGTCCGACTCGCACTTGCCCAGTTTTTTTTTTTTCTTTTTTTCTTTGTTTTTGGCGTGGCGGTGGGGCAGCAAAGAGAAGAACCTCGACCTCACATTATGAACCATGTACGTACAGGAATAGCATTCTAAATCAAGCTGCCTAACTAGAGACTTCTTAGGTTAAGGCTCGTAGCTATTAAGCCATTGGCAAACACAACTGTTGGTACAATGGTTGGCGATTCCTCATCCCACATGTCGACAACTTCGTGAGCCAAGTACTTGATTAAGAAGCTAATATTATTAAAACAATAACAACCATGCAGTTCTGCATCACTAACATAAACAACAACTTTTGTTCTATGACTTTTTACAAAACCTAATACATTCAAAAACAAACCTTCAAGATTTCGTTGTTCTATCTAACACATTTCAACTCTGTGTTTTGCTATACCTACCTATGTCTGTATGAAGCGACGCAAGCGCACCAAGCACCCCCGCCGCCCAATCTCGCTCCCCTCCGCTATTGTTCTATTGCTTGCTTCGCATAGACGTCGTAATGTTTAAAACGTTCTATTTAAATATTTTTATTTTAGAATGAAAATCTGAGGAACTAAATTAATATTATAAATATAGAACAAAAGTTGTTTATAATATATAATAATAATAATAATAATAATAATAATATTTATTCAGAGTTAAAGTTTGGTAAAATAGTTACATAAAATCTTAGGGATAATTACAAAGGTATGACTATGTTATGTGCCTGTACTAGGATAAACCTGTATCACAGGCGTAGAAGTTCTTACGCTATGGTTTTTGTAGAACAATAAAATAGATAACAATATTTAACATTTAAAGTCTCGTTTCTATGTTATACTTATACCTAGTTTACTTAAACACTAAAAGTCACAATAACTTATTTCGTATTTTACATCTGTTTCTTGCACTTAATAGTCTCGTTACAACACATACATGATTTTGAGTCAGCAGAATTTGTAATTGGGTTAAAGTCGAGGTTGCATCAATATTGAAGAGATATAATGGATATTTTTACCGGTCAATTAATATGCTTAAATATTAGAAAAACAATGGTTTGTAGGTCAGCGCACAAGAATTTTGAGTCAGCGATATGCGTTATACGGAAGTCTGGCCTTGAGTATGACGCTCTAGGCGCCCTCATAATCGACAGAGTTTATATATTTGTATTCCGCTATTTTTCTAGCAGGACACTCAGCGTCTCCCGTCTTGTGGTTGGAGGGCTTTTTGAAGCGACAGCAAGTTGCACATTTCGGTGAGTCCGCTTTCTTTGCACACTCGGCCATCGAGTGTCCTGTCTCGCCACAGTGGCTGCACGTCGAGTTGACCTCTCTACAGGTTTTAGCTGCATGTCCATACTGCTGGCATTTGTAGCATCTCGTAACAAGGGTGAAGTCCCTGACAGGGCAGGACGTCCAATTTATGAAAATCCTTGACTGAGAAATCAGAGCTCTGCGTATATTGGCTGGAACTTCAATCACGTAGTTACAAGTCTGCGAATCTTTTTTCCCCGATTTGTGACTTAATTTAACTAATGTCAAAAAGGACTCCATGGAAATAGTCGGAAACTTTTCGGCCACATTCTGTTCATAAATGCAACGGAAGACTTCTGTGTCAGCCAAAGAGGACGGCACTCCTACAACTACAATCCGGGGTTTGCGCTTGCTGGGTTCGTCGGCGGTAAGGCCAGATGCTGATTGCAGGACTGCGAGCTTAATTTTATCCGCATCATCTTTTGTCTCGGTACTGATTATAACGCCTCCGTTTTTAGTCTTACGGACACCACGTATATGCAGCTTGACTTGATCTGGGCGAATCATCTTTTGCACAAGGACTTTTGTTTCGTCACTGGACTTTAATTTGTTGTTGGGATATATGGCCACGGAGTTTAAATTGTTCGGTCTAATGAAATCATTTGACCCCTTCTTCACCATGTCGGCAAATGAAACAGTGCCAGTGTCCTTAATCGTCTTCGTGAGGTCTAAGATGTGGTCTGTCAAGTTGCACTTTTTCGTCAGATCTTCATTGAGGATGCGCTCTTGAATTGCTTTCTGCTTTAGCGATTGATATAGGACTGCCATCTGAGAGGTGCCAGATCCTATTTTACGGCACAAAGTTGAAATTTTCAATTTCTGTTCCGAGTTGAGTTTGCCATCCGAGGCAATAGTACAAACCTCGTTTAGGTGCTGCTCGATGGCTGTCATCCATCTTTGTATCTCAGGTGTTGAAACAAGTTCAATTGGGAGATCAGATTGGGCTGGAATTTGCGTCATCGTCTTCGCTGGAGATGCGGCGAGGTTCACTCGATCTCTCGAGAACGGGCTGTTGTCCATTTTATTTAAAACTAGTTCACTTATTTTAAGTTTCCATTCTATTTACTAAACGACACACTAGGCAAAAATAATGCAAAAAAGAAGGTCACTAATATTATTTCATAAAATTAAATATTGTTATTGAGCACGTCTGTATGCTACGAGTGCGCTGAATTGAAAGATCAAAATATAATGTTAGTAACATAGACCTTTTTTTTTATGGTGGGAAAAAATCATGCATTGACATCCCCCGCCCTTGGGCGGAGCGGGAGATAGTGTCAGGCTCTTACTAGTAACATAGACCTGATAAGTTGCCAGTGTTTTAGAAATAATCCTGTATAGATTCGTGAAACGAATTTTTTTTTTTTATTGTTGATAGGTTCGCGCTTGACCGCTATCTCACCTGATGGAAAGCGACGATGCGGTCGACGATGGAACGCGCTTACCTAGAAGAAACCTATTCACTCTCGACTTAAAGATCAAAAAAAAAAAATCTTGTAGCTTGTCTGTAAATCATTTCTTGATGGATATTTTTACCCAAAATATGAGGTAACCTGTGTTTAGATAAATAGGCCCTTCGCAACTGAATTCTTTTGGGGAATAAATTGAGAAATTCCTTTTGTGTGAATTTTCATAGCGTTTATTCGTACCACTTGGGTGCCTTGCAGTACAGCGCGTAGTGTTTCACTTGCACTTCATGGAAATTTCAGCAAAACCATATCCAGTAGCGCCGAAGCCTATTGCGGCTATGGATTGTGTAAAAGAGAACCTCGGGACCCTGGAACGGAGGCAAAGAAGGAGTAGATTTTAGTCAGTAAAAGTCTGACACGCCTGACTCTTGCTCAAACCAAGAGCGAGAGAAGTTATTGAACGATGTTTCTTATAGAAAAAAAAAACCGGTGCTTTACAGGAAAAAAATATGTCATAGGTGTGTTCATGACAATTTTACATAATTGGAATCTCAGACAATAATACTTCAACCTGAAAAATATTAAGCGCTATTTTATTTTTGTCTAGATGCTAGATGGTGAAAGTTGAGCCTAATTTATGTGGATACATTTTTGTCAACGAATATACTGATTTGTAACAGTGGGCCGGTTTGGCGAAAAGCCAAACGACACTCAATTTCGAATGACTGACGTAGGTACTCTTCGGGTTAGATTATTATCATTTGCGTTCATAGAAATTAGGGAGATGCGTCATAAAGTTACATAGATGTGTCATGAAAATTAGGAAAAGGTGTGTTAGATATATGTTAAATATTTTGTCTTGGCTGTTAGAGAATTCAGAAAAAAAGACATTTAAAACCAACGCTTGACATGAAAGATGATGATAATGTTTGAATTTATGCAGTATGTTTTGATTAAATCAACAGAGTAAAGATGTACACCACGGAACAGGGTGTAAAATTGGTGTGATATAAGAAGCTAAAGACGCTGACCAGAAACGAGAATCCACTGAAAGCTGGTTGACAGGGAACCCATACAAGTTTAAGGTACGTTTTCAAAAGAAAAAACAAATATAAAAACGTTAACTAAAAAGCAAACAAAAAAACAAGATATATCTAAATGTTTATAAATATAAATTAGTAGTCACTCGTTCACTACTATTACATATGAAACGACTACATACGAAATTTCTGATCCTAATTGATTAAATATCAGCGGACTACATCAATAAAAAAAGATTATTGTTCGTTTCGTATTCAAAATGAGCAATGGGGCTGAAAGGATCTGGGGTGGCGACCGCGTACCGAAAGACATTGCGTTAAAAGGCCTCCTACAAGGTGAACTTACAGTCAGGATTCAATTTACCTAGTACCTAAGCTGAAAGTTATTTCATCAAGATTTATTTTCGTATAAACCAGCTTCTTGTAAGAACAGAAATATTACGAAGTAAGATCAAAATTCCTAGTTATTTTAGCGTTTCGAACAAAGGAGCAACTAGAAATTTTACCGCGATAAAATAAATTCTCAGGAGAGAGCTAAAATTATTCTTGTGTAGTTTCTTAACGCGCGGGTTATGTACTTCATATTCTGTATTTCTGGGAATTTCGAGAAACAGAATCAGAAACTGTGTCGAAATAGAATATTGTGGTTTATTAAATTCCAAGAAAATAATACACTTTTACAGTTTCATTTTCATATACTGTTATCGTGATCATTTTAGTAATGAGTAACTAAATTAGTTAATAATTCTTGAGAGATTTCATTCTAAATATGTCTTCACTGCGAAATACCTACGTAACTTTTCAGGACCGACAAAAAACTAAATTATACTTTTATTTTTATCTAAATAAATGGGTTCCTACGTGTTTTAATCAAATATTCAAAAATATTAACTAATTTCAATTACTTGTTTCTACATTTTTTCGACAAGTTTTTCTCGAGCAACGTGTGCATTCAACATCAAAGATACGGCTCCAAGTGTCGAATCAAAATTTCGCGTGATACAAGATTGTGCGTTATGGGTTTTCTTTCCTGAAATAACCTATAATCGCATAACCGATGCTTTGACTCCAAGCCATCGCATCGATATAGAAACTCTAGAGCTTTCCCGTAATTTCACTCCCAAAGCACATTTTTTTTTTTTTCGATGGGAAAAAATCATCCAATGACAACTCCCGCTCTTGGGCGGAGCGGGAGATAGTGTCAGACTCTTATTGGCTAAAAAATACATCAAGCCTTCATACCGGGGCTCGAGCGCCCTTTCGGATAACCCTGGCCCCAGTAGGCTTCGACCCGGCTGGGCCCCTGCTGTTGCTGACAACTCCTTGAGGCGCGCAGGAACAGCGCGCGCCGTCGACGACTTGAGCTTGGTTCGAACAGTTACCGGACGGCCAGACAGCGAGTTATCCATTGCTCACTGTCCGCAAGCCCGCGCCTACGGTGGCTGGAAATCGGGATTGGAATCCCGGCGGCGGCGAGAGCGCCGTTGCCTGATGCGGTCGGCCTCCTCCTTAGCGAGCATTACTGCTTCGCAGAAGTCGGCGACCGCCTGCCACTCCTCCTCGCTCCGGACCATGGCCTCAACCAAGGCCCGGCGCGAGAGGTCTCCGCCGCCGATCATCCCCACGAGGGCGCGGCGATGCTCCGCCCAAGCAGGGCACACCGCGACTGTGTGCTCCACCGTATCCTCCGGGCGTTGCGCACAGTGGCGACACCCGGGCGTCACTTCCGCTTTAATTCGGAACAGGAACCTCCCGATCTTGCCATTTCCGGTGAGGACCTGTGTCATGCGGAAGGTAAGGACGCCGTGAGGTCTTTCCAGCTACGCCTCAAAGAGGGGACTTACACTCCCATTGCGCCTAAACTTTATGTTATTTTCTTCTTCATTTCGTGTCGATGAACTCTAACATTTTTTTTTCTGACCAGTATTTGGCAACAGCTCTGTTATTGGGCTCATATAAATCCTGAAAATGCCGGTGATTCGTACTGAACCTTCCAATGAAGCCTCGTGATGCGAGTGACATTCGGTGATAGTGAAATATTTCCGTATGTAAAAGGATATTAATTTATTATTTATATTAATTTAATTTTGATATTAAAGTTTTAATTTTATGTCATTTTATTATATCTATTGTCTTTATGTGTATGATTGTGTAGCAGAAATGAGTCTTTGGCATCCATAATGTTACGTGTTGATTTCAGGGTATTTCTATTTTTTTTTTTTTTTTGTAAAATAAGGTAATTTTTCTTTCTTTCTTCTTTTCGAGATGTTTTTTTTTTAATTTGTAAATAGTTTATTGTAATTATTAAAGGCATACACATTATAAATTATTTACATAACTATATTATATCCCTTCTTCGTTACCAACAGATGAAAACAGCCACGGTACGCATACTGGAACTTTTTTCTTTGAAACGTAAAGCCTTTAAGCTATGAGTTAATATGCTTTTAATGAGCAATCAAGTCACACCGTTGACCGCATCATTATCGACGTCTAAACCAAGCAAGGCCTCCTAAAATTGAATAAAATATTCATATACAATAATATTTTTAAATATAGCTTGCTCAGAATCAGTAACTGAATGGATTTCAATAGTTTTTACACCATGTTATTATTTTTTCCCAAAAATATTTAAAAAGGTCACAAGTTGGACACCACCGACACTAAGTACAACACAGGTCATGGCAGATCATAGCGGGTATTAGAAGCCAGTAAACAGCTGGGTGCAAGTGCAAAACAACTGAGGGGCAGTTGCCTGGATGGCCCGGTGACTATGTATTTTTGCTGACATAACAAGCTTAAAACTTTGTTATTTGTTATGATACAGTTATAAAATTTTGTACATATATTCTTTACATAAAAGTAATTTTTATGTGAAGAATCTATACTAAACACGTGTTTCGGGTTTGCTAATATACTAAAACTAATCGTAATGTTGTATATAATAATATATACTATTAACAAATACTCGTATTATAAAAAGGAAAGATTTGTATTTTTGTTTGTACTTGGTCAACTCAAAACTATTAGACCGATTTTAAAAAATCTTTCATCAGTAGAATGTAACTTTATGAGTTTATTCCATTCCATTCCATTTTTTTCCGTCAATCACCATTCTCTAACTCCCTCTCCATCCATACACAACTCTTTTAGTATTTTTTTTTAGATGGGAAATCATCCATTGACGTCTTGGGCGAAGAGAACTCTCTTAGTAATATTGATGTATTATTATAATTTTGTATTTTTTTTAAATATTTACGCTTTAATTACTGTGACATTAACAAACAATGTTTACTCATATTTTCAAGTAGAAATTAATAACAAGGCTTCCAAATTAGGGGTAATTAATGCTCAATTCAAAATCTCCAAATAATTTTCGTCTACTTAACTCAAGAACATAATTATCAGCATTATTACGAAGCCATTCACTATAGAATAAGTTAAGCAATATTCCACATTTTCCGTGAAGATGGAAATTGCCGTAAATAACCATTGAGTGGCGAAGAGAGGGCGTGAGTGCGCTGCCGCCATTTTATAAAGTCCTCCTAGTGTAGAGGATAATCGTTCTTGTGATGCCTTGAATTGAAGTAAAAACAATTGTTTATACAAAATATTTATATATATATATATTTTTTTTATTATTATTATTATTTTAAGTTCTTATCCATCCTAAGGTTGTCTGGAAGAGATCGCTCTCAGCGATAAGACCGCCGTTGTGCCCGTTAATTTAAGTTTTTTCTTAAGCTGTATTACTTTTTGGTGTACAATAAAGTTTATTCTATTCTATTCTATTATTTTTAGTTTATGCAAAACGTGAATATAGTTTTTTCAGAAACTGTAACTGAATGGATTCTAATAGTTCTTACACCAAGTTATATCTTTTCCCAAAAAAATATTTAAAAAGGTTTTTTTTTTTTTTTTTTATGGTGGGAAAAATCATGCATTGACAACCCCCGCCCTTGGGCGGAGCGGGAGATAGTGTCAGACTCTTACTGACTAAAAGACCCACCCCGTTCCTTCTAGCCTTCATACTGGGGCTCGAGCGCCCTTTCGGACTATTAAATATTTAAAAAGGTCACCACTGACGTTAAGTACAACACAGGTCAGCGCAGGTCATAACAGGTATTAGGCGCCAGCAAATAGCTGGTTGCAAGTGCAAAACAACCCCTCAGTTGCCCGGATAGCTCGGTGACTATATATTTCTGCTGACATTACAAGCTTTATGTGATTTTTCATGATACAGTTATGAAATTTTGTATAAAGAGACACACTTTACATAAAAATATTAGACACGGAGATCAGTGTTGGTCGAGTGGCAATAGCACCGACTTACGAATTGTGGGTCCCGGGTTCGAACCCAGCCACGCGCATTACTTTGTGTAATTTATTTCATCACCACTGCTCTCAAAACAGTGAAGGAAAACATCGTGAGGAAACCGGCATGTCCTAGAACCAAAAATTCGAAGACATGTGACATTCACCAACCCGCACTGGGCCCGCGTGGTGGATTACGGCCCGTTCTCTCTCCTAGAGAGGAGGCCTGAGTCCCAACAGTGGGAACACTAAAAAGGCTGATGATGATGATGATGATGATGATGATGATAATTAGACATGATTTTTGTTTTTCTTAAATTAAAGTAATACTAATCTTGGACAGGACAAAAGCCTATAGTCAAGTTGATGGGGACTACTTTCACTCCAAATAAACTAGTCGCCATGACAATAGAAAATAATATTTTAACTTTAGGGCTAGCCAACGCAGTAAGCGACATCATCGAATTTTTAACCGACTTCGAAAAGGAGGAGGTTCTATGTTCGGCTGAATGTATGTTTTTTTTTTATATATGTTCACCGATATCTCGGTCAATTGTGGACCGATTTTAAAAAAAAAAGTTTTAATTGATAGGTTATGCTTCCAAGTTGGTCCCATAGAAATATTGTTATGTTCTGATCATGAACTTTGAAGATATGGAATAGAACTCCTCATAGGATTACAGCAATCCTGTCGTAACAAGTAAAATTGCTTTGTTGTTTATACGTGTATTCGATGACTGACTGAAGGAAAAGAGGGAAGGGATGTATCGAACTGATCTGATGATGGAGCCGGAAGGTAAATTAATGTAATCTAACCGTGTTTGGAATTATTAGAATCGTTATGAGATGCACTCTGGCTATAAGGTATTCAAGTTTGGCTGAGGGGTACTTTTTAGTAGTGGTACCATAACTAAAAAAAGTGAAAAGTTCAAAATAATTTTAATTTCGGAAGTAGGTGTTAAATAACGAAGAGACCAAACTATTATAGAAACACCGACTTCCGAAATTAAAATTATTTTGTCTTTTCAGTGTTTTTTTAACATTGAAGTCGGTTATATTTTTTTTTTTTTTTTTTATCTGTTATAAACTAGTACTTGACTGCGATCCCGCCTGATGGTAAGCAGTGATGCAATCGTTGATGGTGAGGCGCACTAGTTTATTAAGAGCCTATTCACTCTAGCCTTGAAGACACCCAAATTATAATCAGACGGAAAGACCGCAGCAGGCAAACTGGCAATTTTTTTTTTGTAAAAAGTTTTTTATTCAATTGCCTACATCCACTTTAAACATCACTACTAACAGTCCTCTTACACGTATGGCAAGGCTTTACAATGAAAGGTCCAACTTGATGGATCACCCTATCGATGTCTTCTCGATGAGTTTTGTTTCATGCAGACGCCGCCTGTATAAACAGTGTGAATATTGTACGTTTTTATATTTCGGTGTGTTTTGTCTTTGTAGTGTTCTGGATCTATGTGTACTGGACACACTTTTTGTGTTTCTTTGTCTCTAATTTCTCATTTTTTCAATGTCATGCATACCTGTTATTTGCATAGTTACTGAAATGTCATTTTTTAGATGTAAGTTTTATTTGTACTGCAAGTGATTGTGCTGTTGGTATGCTTATCTATATCTATACTTATAATAAATTTGTAGAAGTGGAAATTCTGTACATTGAAAATTTCAAAAAATTATATGGCAAGGGGTGTTACTAGACCGATACCGAACCTAAAAATGTGATGAAAAAATTTTTATCTGTCTGTCTGTTTGTTTAGGCATCACGCAAAAACTAACGGTTCGATTATGATGAAACTTGGTATAATTATTCTTTAATATCCTGGGCACCACACTGGGTACTTTTTATTCCGAAAAAGTATATACAATAAAAAACAAACTTAATATTGCGGTTCAATCCCTAGACCCGATTACTGTACCAACCGCAAATAATAAGTTTGTCGTAGGTTACGTCACCCGCAGTGGAGTTCACTAAGGGAAGTTCACTAACCCCCCATAGAAAGGGGAACCGTATTACCCCGAATTTAACGCGAGCGAAGCCGCGGGCAAAAGCTAGTTACTAATAAATTAAATAAGTTGTAAATATGTAACAAAAAAACAGGGCCAGCGCGAATCGGAGTCGTGCACTAAGACAGTGACAGACAGACAGACAGACGGACAACAAAGTAATCCTATAAGGGTTCCGTTTTTTCCTTTTGAGGTACGGAACCCTAAAAACAAGCAGTGACAATTTAATTTCTGGTTGTTTCTGATTCATATTTGAATGTTTTTTGGTAACGTTCTTTATAAAGTCCAATATAAAGAAAGGCTTAACATTATATATTATTATGAGGCACAACCGTGGAATAAAGTACATTGACCTTTTCCTAATATCTTTGTGTAGAGACCCGAAAAAAAAAAACAATGAATTGCTTTTCATTACTCATGTAAAGGATCACGATACATGTCGATTCAATACAGCTTAATGTCTTTATTTCCGTTTTTGAAATTATTAGTGTCAACAAATGAAGGAGAGGTCAATGACTGTTGTTCCACGGTTATCTTGCACCTACCTTAGTAAGTTGGATCTTTCTGATTCTTTAGTCTAGTAGATTGGTGATCATCTATAACATAATGAAGTTCCTCTGTGTCTTTGAAACCACCTTAAGCCGTTGGTCTCACGGACGGTGAGCAATGGGCAGCTCGCCGTCCGACCGTCCGGAAACCGTCCGGACTGGGCCCAAGTCGTCGATGGCGCGCACTGTTCCACGCGCTCCTCAAGGAGATGTCAGCAACAGTAGGGGCCCAGTAGGGTTGAAGCCTACTGGGGTCATGGGTGATGTGAAAGAGATCCCCGGGGCCCTGGAACGACGGAAAAGAAGGAACAAGAGTGGGTTTTTAGTCAGTAAAAGTCTGACACGCCGTCCGGTATGCCCAAGAGCGGGGGATATGATTAGATAATTTTACCCACCTAAAAAAAAAGCCGTTGGTCTTGAGTGTCTGAAGTTAAAGGGCAATCCCCGGCAACCAAAGATGTGGACTTTCGGGCGATGATGTAATAAGTAACTTGCTATTCGGCCTCTGATTAGTACTGGGCCCAATCGTTAACAGCGAAGGAACACGCAGCGCAGAAGGAGCGAACAGGAAAGTGATTTTAGTAAAACCGTAAGGGCCCGGTAGAGTCGATGCCCAAAAAATCAGGGAAGTATCGAAAGAGTAACTGTAGCCCTGGACTGTAGAGGGTAACTGAAGGGCACAGGTGGATTTTAGTCGGCAAATTCTGATATCTATAACTTTTCGCCTTGTAGAGCGGAAGCAGTCTTTTGATAATTTTTCAACTCAAAAAAAAAAACTAAAGCCGTTGGCACAGCTGTAATTTTAATATTTTTGACAACCGTTACCTACACTTTAGTCAATACATCATCATCATTTCAGCAGAAAGACGGCCATTGCTGGACATAGGATTTCACCAAGTGTCGCCACAAGTCAACGAATAAAGGACTATTAAGGTCATAGCACATTTAAACGACTCTGCTCCAACACCGCTCCCACCCAACACCGCCCTAAACTAAGGCGACTGCTCGCAGTCCACGCGGTGATAGCTAGTAGGCACCCAGCAGTACACGCGGCGACAGCTAGCAGACGGCCAGCTGTCCACCCGCCGACTGATCTCGCTTTTGTGTAGATACTGACCGAATGAGCGGGGACTGCTAGCAGTGAGCGCGCGGACACCGCGGCGACCGCTCGTCTACAACGTGCGGCCAGCGAGGTGTCAACTACCGAACAGTCTGTCTGTCTGCTAATTTATGATAGCAATGTAAAATATATCTTAAGAGCAATATTTAAAGCCTATATTTCAATAATATTCATTTTGCCGGGTGGGAGCAGACTCGTGTAAGTGACCTTTAGACGCACAGGAACGCGTCTCACATCCATTGCATTCCTACGACTCTCACCAGGTCATCGGTTGTGGGACTTGGTCAATACACTACAGATATAGGTATTTCCAAATACTTTTCATTTCAAAAATGTAAACCTTGAAATCCTGACCTCAGGGGCCCAGCTGTGTCGAAGCCTACTGGGGCCAGGGTTTATCTCCGAATGGGAAGCTTGGCCCCAGTATGAAAGGCAAAAAGGAACGGAGTGGGTTTTTTAGTTTGTAAGAGTTTGACACTATCTCCCGCTCCGCCCAAGGGCGAAGGATGTCAATTGGATGTTTTTAACCTAACAAAAAAAAAACCTCTAAGTTTTCACAAGTTCTTATAACTTAACCAGCAAACATCAATACATTTCAGGCCAGTTTAAATAAAACAATATGTCTCCAAAATCGAAACATTTGTTCATTTGAAACGCAGAGGTCGTTATGGTCTACCTAAAGCATAAATTCATTGTAACACAAATCGTTTTCGCTCGGTGCGCCTTCGAAAATGGTCTTTAACGTCTACGGGGCTTTGTGTAAATAATGTTCTTTAAAATTTATCGCCATAATAAATGTTGGGTACCCCTTTTTCTATGAAAATAAGTTTAAATTTACTGGACGCTGTAGCTCAAATGGTTGTTCTCATTTTGTTAGTTATTTTTATGATTTCAATTATTGTCAACGTTTTGAAAAGTTTTGTGAGTAATAGCTTGTACTTTGATGTAATTATATTCTAAAATGCACGATCGTAATCTGACAATGATTATGGTCTGTTCCTCTAGTGGCCGTTATTGCTATACGTGGTCGTGGGTTTGATACCTACCTCAGACAAATGTCTGTGTGATGAGCACGACCATTAAAATTTTTTCTGTTTCTTAGTTTAATTTATGTAATTAGAAATATTTAAGTACCTATGTTTATCAGTTGTCTAATCATGGCACTAGCTCTACTTAGTCTGAGAATGTGAATGAAAGTTGTGGAATATTATCATTATTATTTTGGTTAAAAGAAAGAAAGAAAGAAAATATTTATTTGATTGACTTGTTTGGTTAATAAACTTGTTTAAAAATAATGTTTGGTGACACGGTTGACGCAGTGATTGAGCGATTGAAGCATTGAGCGGTCCGATTTTAGCATAGATCAAGTATTTGTATGGTCTATAGAGAATTGTCTGGGTGTTTTGTGTGTGTGAACGAAACTATGATAAAAATAAAAAAAAATCTGTAATTCTAAAAATTTAAAAAATATACTTTTTAGTAAATATACCTTTTCCTTAGAAACAGCGAACCATTTGGTTACAATAAACAAGTACCTATTTTCCTACAAAATGGTCCGTAATGAACTTTATAATAGTGTCGTATCATTATTATACGCATAGTATCTGTTTAATATACTTCATCCCCTAACATTCCCTCACAATCTTGTTAGGGATGTGCCATTACTGAAATATCACACTAATATTGTAAAGTCGAATGTTTGAGAGTGTGTGTGTGTGTGTTTGCTACTTCTTCACGCTCGAAAGAGTGAAGGGATTTTGACGTAACTGATAGCATACGAGTAAACCATGTCCTGAAATAGCACATGGGATACTTTTTGTCCCGGAAGTGTGTTTGCTTGGAAACATTTTCTACTACACCGCTAAATTTTAATCGTTTTAATCCCGTGGAGGGTCGATCCGGTACATGAAACACTAGTATTAGTCGGCGTTGCGTACAAACTATCTAAAGGTCATTGAACTCGCTCAGCTGACGTTTTCTTAAAGAAATTAATTTCGTACATGCGTAAATTAATACGAGTTTTGAGAAAAAGGTACTTTATTTTTTAATTTTATCTTTACAAATCATCCGGTACATGAAACACTATATGTTTCATGTACCGTATCGACCCTCCACGAGATTAAAACGATTAAAATTTAACGGTGTATATGCTGGTTGTAGATCAGTAATAAAATTAAGTAAGCAGACATACTTTTTTGCTATAAACAATGTGTAATCTACATCTGCACTAATATAAAGAGGTAAAGTTTGTTTTTTTGTTTGTAGGAGGTACTCTCTGGAAGTACTAATTTTTTTCCGATTGCTAACATTTTTTCTGCTTTACTCCTGAGTGATATAGGTTATATTTTATATACCTACGCGGACGAAATCGCCGGCAAAAGCTAGTTTTTTAATATTATGGTAGTAAAAACTCTATGTGTAATTTTTATTCCGATTGCAAGTTAAATCGTTAAAAGTGATTCAAAATCGAAAACATCTTGATAATGTGCCAGTAAATGTAGTTTTCTGTAGGCTGCGGAATTGTTCGACAGAGTTACCGTGGCCCTGGGCAAGGGCCACTGAAAATCACGGGTGTGTTTTAATCAGTAAGTCTGATTCTCTCTCTCGCTCCATCCAAACCGAAAAACATTATTTAAAAATTTATTAAAAATGCTCCTCAAAAAAAGAGTGGTTCTTTAAGCTATATGGACCAGTATCAAATGAGTGTAAATTGCTTTTTGTAGCTTTGGAAATGTGTTTAATACTAGTAATAAAAATGTTTACATCGGAACTCGCCATACCTTTTTAGTAACAATTTAAACTTTTAACTAGTTTTAGTAACTTATAGAACAAATAGGTACTAATATTAAGCTAGGTGAGGCACACCAAACCTGGGGAATATCTATTTGACTTTTTGTAGTCGTATACACCGCCCCGAGATCGGAAGTAATACATCTAACCTCCTTTGCCAAAAATCAGTCTTGTCCCAACCCTACAAGGTGTGTGTGTAACATATTCGGAGATAATTTAGATAATAAACCTTATTAACCCAGTAGGGTTGGGTTTTGTTATAGATGTTATCACGCCCTAATCATTGTCAACCCTCTTTTAGGGATATTTTGATGTCAATATCAGGGTCGCAAGTAAAACTTGCTTGAATGAAATTGTTCGCAACTTTTCTGTACAGTAAATTTTAATAACATGTGTGATAATATGGAAATAACGACCAGATATCACCCATAGTTGGTCCTTTGGGATAATTAGGGCTTTTTGTTTCATTGTTTCACCCTATGGTAATGGTGTAATAGACTAATTCAATAGCGTTACTGGTTTTATTTACTCTTTGATTGTATTGTTTAGGGTACTTTCATCTTATTAAACTTGCGAATTATTCTACAGAGTTTTTTGATGAAGTGAAAGAACAATTCTTTTTTGTGAGCAGTCTAACAAAAACACAGACCTTCTTTCGCCTTTAATTTAAACTTTACCGTACTTTAAAACCCAGACGACATAACCACACAAAATAAATCAAACAAAGTACAAATTTCGCAAACATAATCTTCAATAACAAAAAAATGTCCAAATAAAGTCGGCGGGCCACCCCAAGCCCGTTTTTATCTGTTCAGTCGAGACCATCTAGCCGTCGCAAACCCGGTCCTCTGCAAAATTTAATCCCGGGATAAAGAGTATCGCTAGCCGGTATTCGTTGGTATATTTTTGGGTATATTCCCGGGGTTATATTCCGTCGAGTGGTCACATGGGGGATTTGCTAGCGGTACCCCGGTACCCCCCCTGCTGCAAATTTTCTTCTCGCAATTGCCGTTTTTATTTTGTCAGAGTGAACTTAATCTACATATTTGTGCAACTGTACGGGCTTTTGACTAGTTTATTTTTTTTGTTCCTCTGGTGTAATTTTCTCTCCTTTGGAAGAGTGTGATATGAATTGAGTTGCAGGCGGCCACGGCTAATTACAAAACCAAATAAAAACTGGGGATCGTGTTGTTTATTATTCGCGAAAAATTTGAGCAAATTGAAATGTCTCTGGTGAATATTAAACTTTATATTATCGAGTGGGTGGCATCAATACGATGTCTAAATAATTTGTAGCTTTATAAGTTACAAACTCTAAACCAACCGAAATCCATAAATTTCACGATCAAAGCAAGTAAATAAAGACATCAATGTCAATGATTAAAATATTAATTACTTCAAGTTCAAAACCGTGATGTCGATTAAAATCATACAAGGCCAAGTTCTATTTACTCAATGAAATCAACCAAATACGACTGGAAAGACCAAATTGCTGAAATTTCCCGAGCTCCGACGAAGTTTGCCGAGATTACCCGAAGTTAACTACTGCTGTCTTGTTTGAGCATAATTATGGAAAGCTCTCACTTAACGTGGTTAGTTCAATGTTTTAATTGTTTTGTATCAACTTTTTTGTTATTAATATCCACTTCCACCACCATTTTGTCATCTGATTAAAAGCAATGATATTATTATGGTTAGCGAGCAGGTTAGCCCACTCACTCTTCACTTTCTTGACTTGTCCCCGAGATTGTTACTTTCGGAAAATACATTGGGGTTTTCACCCAAAAAGAAAATATACTTCTTTTACATTTTTGGGTATAGTTTTTTTTAGGCAAGATATCATATAACGACTTCTCCCGCTCTAAGGCAAAGCGAGAGGGCGAGGTTGTCAGACTTTTAGTGGAATTTCATTATATATAGTTTAAAATAAATTTGATAATCCGTAACTGTATTTAGTGTACGTAAGCACTACTGTAAGCAATGGTCCAACAGGTTTTCATAATTATATCCAATTTTAATAAGTAGTCTTTCTGTACATGCGTTAGCCTTTCTTTCGACTGAAAATCAACATCTGTCTCTCTCTATCTCTTCTGGTTTTTACTTTAGTAACATAGTAAATTATCATTTTTTATATTTGAAGTTATTTTCTATCAAGTTGATGTTATAATTGAATGTTAGTCTATACGGTACAAAAGCAAGTAATAAATAAAATGATTTATTACTAGCTTTTGCCGGCAGCTTCGCCCGCGTAGTTAAAATATAGCCTACTAGCTTTTGCCCGCGGCGTCGCCCGTGTAGGTACATAAAATATAGCCTATGTCACTCCGGGATAAAGCAGCTTTATATCGGTGAAAACATTTTACCAATCGGACCGGTACTTTCAGAGATTACCCCCTACATACAAATTTTACCTCTATAAAATATTAGAATAGATGTCACTCAGGAATAAAGCAGCTTTCTATCGGTGAAAAAATTTTCGCAATTGGACTAGTACTTTCAGAGATTACCTCCTACAAATAAAAAAACATAATAACAGAAAAACAAACATTACTTCTTTATAATATCAGTGTAGATTATCACTAACTGACAATGCAAATAATATAAACAAAGAGAACGCTATCATTTACATAAAAAAGTACCACAGTATTTCTTTATCATTATAATGTCATATAATTCTGTTGAAATCAAGCATAAGATTTGGTAAACTAAAAGAAACGCCATCTATAAATATATTTCCAAGCTATAATTTAGCTACTACAATAGCAATTTTACTTTTGAGATTTTCATTGCAGCAAGATAATTAAAGAGTTATTTGAAAGAATTGCTCTATGGACTAAAATAAGAATCACATAGGCAACCCTAAGCCCTAGCCAATAGTAATGTTAGCCCAAAAAGAAATGTCAACATGAGACAGACTGAGATGTCGAGATTGTAGGTCATCCTTTAGATATACTAAAGGATGACCTACAATCTCATTAGACCGGGTGAATTGGAAAGAGGGAAAAGAATTCGTTGTCCCGTTGAAGTGTAGAAAAATAGGCATATATATGTTATGACAATACTAGCTGCTAGCATCGCCCGAGTGATTAAGTAAAACAATATTCCAAGAAACATGCTCCTGGCATGAAAAGTATCAAATGTCCTAGGACATAATTAATACATCCATTGTGCGTACAGCTAGGGAGTGGAATTCCTTGCCGGAGTCTGTGTTTCCTGATGGCTACCACTCGGGAATCTTTACGTCAAGAGTGAATAGGTTTCTTCTAGGTAACCGCGTTCATCGTCAACCGCATCGTCACTTTCCATTAGGTGAGATAGCGGTCAAGTGCGAATCTATCACCAATAAAAAAAAATAATGGTTGACACCTTATAGTAAGATTTGTAAAATCTGTTCAGTAGTTTTTGCATGAAAGAGTAACAAACATCCATACGTACAAATTTTTGCGTTTATAATATAAGTAGGATCTAAACATCATAACTTTAGTTCAAAACCTATATCACAACATAGAGCTGTATTTATTTCTAAGCAAATCAATTGGAACTTCTAACATATTATAGTTTCAAAACTAGCTAGCTTGTTAGTTCACAGCTGAGGCTAGATTTTAGTAACAGACAATACTGAATGTACCTAAAACACTAGTAGCTTAAACTTGGGCCAATATCTAAACTTTTCTGTGAACCAAGCTAAAACTTTACTCATGTATGCCTAAACTCTGTGCTGTTCATAATTTTAAACTTTAAGTTGGACAAAAGATAACTTAATTCGGCAGGAACGGATTGTTATAAAGTTAAGATTCATTGGATGACCCACTACTATCATGATTCATTTGAGTAATAATAATAAACGATAATAACCCCGACTTATGACTTCTAGATCAGGAGTTCAAATCCAGTCAGGCATATTACTTTAAGTTATTTATTTCATTACTACAGCTCTCCCAACGACGAAGGAAAACACCATGTGAAAGCCGTCATATCCTGGAACCAAATCCAAAGATATCCACCAAACTGCACTAGAATCGAGTGGTTGGTTACGGCTATTCCTTTTCCAAGAGAGAGAGGGCCTTAGTCTCAGGAATGTGAACGTTATAATGCTGATTATACTATGCTTTTTTTTTAATCGATGTAAACTAGCTTGATTACGATATATCAGCTCAATAATAAAATAAAAAAACCGAGCAAATGCAAATTGGACTCGCCCACTGAGGGTTCTGTACTTTATAGATACATATTATCACACATATTATACAGTTCAGGAATAAAAAAGGACTAAGTAAACGAGCTACCCATTGCTCGAAACTTCTAAACCGTAGCGTAATATCGTTAGACGACGCGTGCTGTTCCACGCACGCCTCAAGGAGATGTCAGCAAATCGTAGGGGCCCAGCAGGGCAAAAGCCGTCTAGGGCCAAGGATCTGCTTCTGAAAGGAAGAATCTACCCTGGTATGAAAGGCAACGAAGGAATAGTAGCATAGATTCATTTTTCCTAACGAACAGTCCTCACTCGAAAAGACGAAAGCTGCAACCGAGAACCAATCTCACTACACAAAGCTTCCCTATTTAGTACTTGAGCCTAAAATGTAGGTAGAAAACGTTAGCCTATCTAGTAGTTGGACTGATGCCGAGTAGAATGATGTCGTCTGAATTCTGGCTAGGACAACAGTCAGGTAAATAAGTCTGCCAGTAAGTGAGCCCACACAATAGCGTCAGGCTAATTTATTAGACAGCGCTTAAGGACAGTTGGGCTGTGAAAACGGCGGAAGTGGAGGAGAAAGCGATCCTGAAAGCAAAAACAAAATTAAAGATGCTGCGGATTGTTTAAAATAAATACTAAGTTTTAGTCAGTTAAATTCTGCCTCTAGCTCTACAAAATCATTTGTAATTAGATATTTAAAAAAAAAACTTATTTTACTATACAATTTGCTGTGATCGCGAATTTGTGGTGCGTAACATCTTAATATGAAACAGAGTGGTTGAAACGTTATACAATTTATAAAAAAAAAACAGTGCTATAGTATCCTTTTCATTACAGCTCTAAGGCGCGTAAGATTTGTGATAAAAGTAAAAATAATCCAACAAAATGATGATCGGTAAGTTATAACAATCTTAAGAACATCCGGTTACCTAATCTTAAAAACGATCTCGAAATCCATCCCTATCTTTATTAAAAAAAAAAAACATTAGTTTGTTTAATAACATAGTTTTTTTATTGTATTATTATTAATTAAATTGTAAGCACTAGTAAAAAACAATATAGGAAGAACCAAAGGCGGATTTATTGCCTTAAATATATTCTACTAGAAACATGCTTTATCCAGACAACAAGCGACTTACAACATTGCCCCCCTAGTCAAGTGACGCCCGTTTCGTTTCGATCATCTTATGTCAAACGCCTCGAGTTATCCACGCCTCCGATTTCTTTATTCTGACTACATGATTGAGCGTAGTGATGACGCCAGAACAAAGGAATCGGAGGCGTAGCCGAGTCGATGCGTTCGACGCAAGAGAATAAAAACGAAACGGTCATAACTTGGCTAGGCCTGCTAGATAGATGTGATTTTCCTCTCATCATCATCATCATCACCATTTCAGCCGATAGACGTCCACTGTTGGACATAGGCCTCCCCTAAATGTCGCCACAATGCACGATCTTACGCGTTTTGGATCCATCTGATTCCCGCAACCTTCACCAGGTCATCGGTCCACCTTGTAGGAGGCTACCGACGCTGCGTCTTCCAGTCACTCCAGAACCTTTCCAGATTTTTCTCTAGCAAAAAGAAAACTTCTAGTACTAACTTCATGGCCCTACAGAACAGGGTAGCTGGTGAAATTTACACCCTCTAGCTTGTGGCGCTCTCTTAACAAGGTTTCTAACAAACACTGAGTGGAAATTATATGAATTCACCGCCTCGGTTATTAATACTGGTACCTTTACGTATAGACAGCTCGCATCTTGTGTGAGCTTTTAATTAATTTTATTGTTGGGCGTTATTATTATGTGTGGCTTTTGTTTTATGGTTTTCTTTGCACGGTGAGTCGAAGTTGGAACAGGGAACTTTCGTTATAATAACATAGTATAATCACAACGCCGCGCGCCGTCTCTTCGTGTGCAATATTTTGTCTTTTTTTTGATAATGTTTTATCTATGGACCTCTGTTGCCTGAAAATAAAATTATTATTATTATAATTATACAGCTTTTTAATGTTTTCAATACTGAGAACATTAAAAAGCTGTATAAACAATAATACTCAGGCCTTCTTTCTGGGAAAAGAATTGAGCTGACCTAGTGGGGATTAGTGGATGTCACATGCCTTCAAATTTTTAGTTCTATGACATGCTGGTTCCTTCACGACGTTTTCTTTCCGTTTTAGAGCAGTGGTGATGAAATAAATTACACAAAGTACCTCACGCGCGTGGCTGGGCTTGAACCGGCGACCTTCTTGTAGATCAGGACCGTAATCGAGTGATTACGGTCCTGCCCCCCTAGCCAAGTTACAACCGTTTCGTTTGCGCCGAACGCTTCGAGTTGATCTTGCCGCCAATTCTTTTGTTCTGACCACGTGATCAGTTCGACGACAGACGACGTCATTCCCGTACATTTGAAGCTTTCTACAAGAGTTAACTATTGCAGACTAGCAACTTGGCTAGGGGTACTGATCTACAAGAAGGTCGCGGGTGTCACCCCTGCTAAAAATGAAAATGATTTAAAAATAATTATTTAAACCAAAATAACATATTATATATTCTTAATAAGTAAACTAAGTAAGTTCTTAACTATACCTATTTATTAGATTAAAACAAATAGGAACCCTTTACCAAATAAATATAAGCACATTTAGCTATCTCATTACCAAAACACAAACACATAAATAAATCACAAATACAAATCGAAAATAATTTCTATGGATTCTCATTAATTAGAGAGAATACCGAAAATGGAAGAGCTCTCGAAACCCTGAATGACTTCCCCTGTTCATCGTTATATCACCCCTTTTAGAGGGTAGTTTTAGAATCAATAAATAATAGGCTTATATCGGACCCGTTGCAATTAGGGGCGGAATATTGAAAACCTAGTTAGATGTTTAAGTAGGTTGGTCGGGTAGCTTGTTTAGGTGCTATAGGTATTTTTTGTTTAATTTTGAGATATAAATATGTTTTTACCCGACTACCCCTTAAAAAAGGTAATGTTTGGGCTCCATCGTCGGCCACATCATCGCTTACCTACCTTACCTACCTTATCAGGTGAGATAGTGGTCGAACGTGAGCCTATCAATAATAAAAAAAAATATTTTTGAGAGTACATTAATTGTTTATTGTACTTAATTTTACGATAAAATTGGCTAACACTTTTTTTTTGTGGGTAAAAATCATCTTAGGTGGAGCGGGAGAGGTGAGTGTCAGACTGTTACTGACTAAAAAACCCACCCCATTCCTTCTTGCCTAACGTACCGGGGCCGAGCTTCCCTTTCGGAGCTAACCCAGGCCTAGTATCTATGCAAGTTGTCTAACACTAAGAATTCCTGTATCGTAGTTTTTTTTTAAGGAGGGTGTACAAGTCATGTGTCGTACATGGCCTTCGCGTATTGCAGTTAAGCACTATTTTGTCGCCATGCACAAATTATATTGTAAAGCGATAGTACACAATTTGCATTCACAGATGATTGTACTCATTAACAATCATTCACATTACATTCATATATGGTAAGTTACGCAATAAATCAGAACTTATTCAGTTATCAGTGACTATCATTTCAAGATAATATCCAAGGTGTGTGCAACCCATTCAACAGCGCATACAGGTGTGCATCAGAATGGCGGGTGTAATTTCCAGATTTGCCTAAATTTATTACAGTTATTTGGTACCTTCTGTGTACCTTTACGTACCTCTTTTGAAAACCTGTGTACCTAAACCCATACAATGATATTTTAAAAATTAGGTACACCCGCCATCCTGATGTCAGAACCGCGGGTGTACTGCTAACCAATATATGTAGCCAAGCGTACTGTATAAGTAAATTTGGTACCTCTTGTGTACCTGCAGATACAAGTATTAAAAAAACGAAATACTGTAACGTTGCTGCGCAAAAATGAAAAGATTTTTCTTAGACGGCGTTACTATTTTATAATACTAACTAAAAAGGGTTTCACGCATTTGGTACACATCTCAACTTGTACACCATGCTCAAATGGTGAAGATTCTTTCATTTTTAGACAATTTTTCCAAATATCCACTCATATTAAAAAGTGCCCCTTTCGCGAAGTGCACAAATTGCAAAGTGCACTAGTTGTGAAGTGTGCCATATGAGAAGTGCACCAGTTGCTACGTTCACCATTTGAGCATGGTGTACAAGTTGTGATGTGCACTAAATGCGTCAAACCCACTAAAAATAGTAACGACGTCAAAGGAAAGAGTGGAGTGCTATAACGACCTTCGTAATCATGTAACAAAAAGCTCTAAATGTATGATTGCAGAATGTATCATGTACGGATTATAATCATGTCGGTAACATAAATGGATCTTTCATTAATACTATTACTTACGTTAATGTACTGTGTAGTTAATAGAGGATGTTTTAATTATATACTAGTCTTATTTTTATTACATTTATTATAGGTTTGTAACAAATTATAGGGTCGAGTCATTACTTATTTCGTTATCATTCAATTCAATTAAAATATATTTTAAAACTGTCTCTAGTTTTATTTAAAACTGTCTCTAGTTTTATTTTGATTGTGGAAACACTGACAGACGAACCTTCTAAGTCCATTAATCTTTCACAATTCTAAAATAGGCAAAATGTTGTTTGTTTTTGTAATTATGTATACATATAGGTTTTTTTAATATTTAACTTAAGTTATCAGTACTTACGTAGATTGTTTTAAGATAAGTACGTCAAAGAAATATTTTTTTTATTTTCGCAGCAACGTTACAGTATTTCGTTTATTTAATACTTTTACTTGTATCTGCAGGTACACAAAAAGTACCAAATTCACTTATACAGTACGCTTGGCTACATATATTGGTTAGCAGTACACCCGCGGTTCTGACATCAGGATAGCGGGGGTACCTAATTTTTAAAATATCATTGTACGGGTGTAGGTAAACAGATTTTCAAGAGAGGCACGTGAAGGTACACAAGAGGTACCAAATTTTCTTATACAGTACGCTTGGCTACATATATTGGTTAGCAGTACACCCGCGGTTCTGACATCAGGATGGCGGGTGTACCTAATTTTTAAAATATCATTGTATAGGTTTAGGTACACAGATTTTCAAAAGAGGTACGTAAAGGTACACAGAAGGTACCAAATAACTGTAATAAATTTAGGCAAATCTGGAAATTACACCCGCCATTCTGATGCACACGCATACAGAGGGTAATCATCTCATGACTTCTGCTCAAAGTGAGAAGAGACAGACTGTCAGACTTTCCGACTAAAACCAACCTGTGTTCCTTCAGTTACCTTTTACGTTCCAGGGCCACGGAAACTGTTCCAAATAATCTTACTGACCTCATAATTCAGGCTCTAGGTTAGATTAGATCATAACTTGTCGTTATCATATGGCTGACAGGTAGATTACGTAATAGTGATCCGTGTATGACGTTATCAGCTGTTAATTATTGAGCGACGTATTTACACCTGGTACACTGGATTGAGGTTGCTTCAGCTTGGTTACACACGAGCCACTCACGACAGCAACAAATGTTGGTAATAGAAGCTAGAAGCGACTGCAAAGTTAGCCGACGCATGCGACCACCACTTATTTTTTATTTGATACTTTATTCACATAAAGGTGTAGAGGCGGCCTTAAACATTTTCTACCAGTCAACCTTTGGATGACGCAGGGAAAATAGTAGTAGGTGCAATTGAAGATAAAAAAAGGTAAATACAAATATAATATACAAATGAATTGTTTGTAGATAAAATACAATTATATAACATTTATAATAATATACTGATTAATAAACTATATTCAAAAATGCTCAAGCAATTGGTCCAAAACGACGAACAGAGAAACATTAACGTTAGTTGTGATGATGACTGATACTACCAACATTCGAAACCATTTGAGGTTGGTGGTCGACACTTGCAGTTGTTGATCGTTTTATTTAACACGTTTAGGTTGACTGGATTGAATTTTTGATATGAACAATTCTACATCCATATCAAGTGCTCCAATCAACATTAAAAATGACTACCTTTTTTTATGGTGGGAAAAAATCATCCAATGACAACCCCCGCTCTTGGGTGGAGCGGGAGATAGTGTCAGGCTCTTACTTACTAAAAGACCCACCCCGTTCCTTCTAGCCTTCATACCGGGGCTCGAGCTCCCTTTCGGATAACCCTGAAAAATGACGACCTGCGTGCGTTGATTTTGATTCAAAATAGTTTATTGAAGTAAAAGGAGAGAAAGATGGGGTTTAGCACGGGTGGGGTGTGTTGTTTTGGCGTATAGTGGTCGCTGCTGGCCGCAAAAGGCAAGCAGCAGACGATTTGTGTCGTCATTGTTTGTGGCAAGTTCATATAAATTGTATGAAAACTAAAGGATATAAATCCGTGGCGACTTTTTGTGATTGTGGTCAGTGGCCCGTGTGTAGCCAGACTATAGGCAGTTTATTATTGTTGATATAATGGCTATCGGTAGAACGTACGATGTTCTACACTGTCAATGACATATTTTTGCATTGATCTTTGATTCACAGATATGTATGGCTTTGTGGCCCATCATAATATTACAGAGGCATATCTTTTGTATCCTGGGTGTATCACAAACACACATTATTATCCAGACCGGCAATAACTGTCCCCGCACACGGGCCTCAAAAAAACGCCGCCACAAAAAAATGCTAGAAGCGGCCACAAAAAAAAAACTAGAAGTGGCCGCAAAAAACAGCTGAAGCGCGTGACACCTCTTGTGTCCGGTGAAGCTTGAAGCCGCTTCAAGCATTTTTTTTTGAGGTGGCACCCAGACACCGCATACGAGCCACAAAAAAAGGCCGTCTCAAAATGAAGCTTGAAGCGGCGTTTTTTAAGCCCGTGTGCGGGGACAGTCACTATCCGTAGGCTATACAAATATTATTTTGTTACGTACGGAAAACGAATCCAAGATAAATGCACAAACCGTTATTGAATCAGTAAGTACGTATCACATACGTATAAACAAAGCAACTTTACTTGTAACTACAGTTCTGCTGTAATTCTATGAGGAGTTCGGTTCCATATCTTCGAAGTTCATGATCAGATCATAACAATATTTCTATGGGACCAACTTGGAAACTGCTTAACCCCACCCATCCAAAACCAGACCTCGCTAACAGCTGCTTAACCCCACCCATCCAAAATGAGACCTTGCCAACAGCTGCTTATCCTCTTCCATTTAAAACCAGACCTCGCCAACAGCTGCTTAACCTCTTCCATCAAAAACCAGACCTCGCTAACAGCTGCTTAACCCCACCCATCCAAAACGCCGACAGCTGCTTTCACTCATTTGTTTTCTTATCGGTCACCACGCTCAAAAAACAAATGAGTGTTAGGTTATTTTCGTTACGGAATTTCTGGATTCGGTCTCTACGCTCAAGGCCCGCGATAGAAGCTATGCAATAGCTTAAAAGAATTTTCAAAAACGGTCCACAATTGACCGAGATATCGGTGAACATGCATAAAAAAAAGTAAAAATAAAAAAAAACATACATTCAGCCGAATATAGAATCTCCTCCTTTTTAAAATCGGTTAAAAAGAAGTTTGCTTGATTAGCACTTAAATTTTATTAAAATAGGTAAACAACTAGTAATTTTAAACCTTTAGCGGACCGTAATTTAGCCCTTGCGGACAATTAATGATTCGCGGACCACTAATGATTTGGGAATTAATGATTTAGATAGTGTTGGATATTTTATGCTTTATTTTCTACACACCGAGAGAGCTGCAAAAATTTGTTGTCTGGTAGAAAATGCCTAAAACATTTTAAGAGCGTATAGCTAAGCTGCTAAGCTAATTTCATTGCATTTGGTATTTGGAAACGAGTTATGGAACTCCTATAGAGTTGGAAAGAATTTATAATATGGTCAAGTGGAATGACGGAATGGTGTCTAAAGACTGGTAAATCAAAAATGCAATTACACTCTACTGATGCTATGTCTTTGATAGTGTAGTCCAAAATATAAATTTAAATAATGATTTCATACCAATTAGATCCAATTCATAAAATTTACAAAAATAAAATAAATTAGTCAACATAACTAAATTAAAATTAAAATAACACACAATTAAAATACAATATATTGGATGAATTTTAATACAAATAAAACTTGAAACTAAAAATATATATTATAATTTTTAAGTCAAGAAGTTTATAAATACATCATGTTTTACCAATAAAACTCAAATATAAATCAAAAGTTTCCAATACAGCTTTAGTAAAATATGTATCTTGTACACAGAGAGTAATTAGAAACTTTGCACCCCACTTGAAAGTTCATGCGTTATAAGGTGGAGTATTTAAGCTTAGATTAATTAGCCAAAATTCACCCCTTCGACTAAAAACGATCGACATTGATGTAGAGGATTTGGAAGCGGCATGAACTGGAACAATAAAAATAACAGTTTAATTCAATTCATTGTTTTTTAGCGAATGCAGTGGCATGAATGGAGCATAAAAAAGAATAGTTGGAATTGAATTCACTGTTTCTTAGCGAATGCAAATCATATTAATTATGATGTACTAAACATGTGAAGTTTAAAAAAAAAAACAAAATTACCTAAAAATTATACGTCTCGTTTTTGCCGGAGCAATCTTGTTATGAAATAGCTAATGCCTAGATAATTTAGTTGATGATGAAACAATCAGATCGTATAAGTTATTGTAAATTGGTTCAGATATACTTTTCCCCCCTTTAAAATAAGTTATAAAGTAGGAACAAGATAGCATGTCAAACTTTTACTGCCTAAAACTCACCTGTGTCCTTCAGTTGCTATGCATTTTAGGACCACGGTAGCTCTTTCAAACGTTTCTACAACAATATTAGCCCCCCCTTACTTAAACAAAAGATCCGTATCTGTTAATCGCTCTAATTCTAGAATAAAAAAAAATATTTTATAGTTTTGACCCACTGCTTTACCCGCGTACGTAAAATATCTTTCTATCGGTGAAAAAATTTTAGCAATCGGACCAATACTTTCACAGATTACCTCCTAAACAAACCAAAAAACATAAAAACAAAATTTACCTCTATAGAATATTATTTATTTACTTAAAGCTTTATGCACAAAAAAACTGTACAAAGGCGGACTTAATGCCTTAGGCATTATCTGCCAGTCGACCTTAGGGTGGTGCAGAAACAAAACATGGCAGGTGCAACTTAATAAACAGACAAAACAGAAGAGAAACAAATATATACAATAGTAAATACATACTTAGATACATACATATAACAAAAACAATGCTGTTGTGAAATAACAAATCCAAACCAATTAGCTCGGTGATGATTCTACCAACATCTTGCGAATATGCTCACGTGCCTTCACCTTAAAAGAAAATCGGCTTGTTGCCATCCTGATATTCAGAGGGAGCGCATTCCAAAGAGATATCGCCTGGACAAAAAAGGAAGAGTGGATAAGCCCAGAGCGGTGTGAGGGACATCGTAGAAGACGATTATTAGTAGACCGAAGATTTTTACTGTGCCCAGAGCAAAGAAATTGAAGTTCTGAAATCAGATAAGAAGGGGAAGAAGGATTATCCAGAAAAGAGAACAGAGTAGTCAAGGCCCTTAGCGCTCTGCGCTGACGAATGGGTAACCATTTTAAAAGCAAACGATGCTCGGATACATGATCGTACTTGCGGAGGTTGAAGACAAATCGAATGCAGTTATTCAGAAGACGGTCAAGTTTATTGAGAAGATCTGCATTCAGGTCATAGTAGCACACATCAGCATAGTCGATTATGGGAAAGATTAGGGATTGTACAAGCATTGCCTTTATGTGAGCTGGGAGAAGATTCTTCAGACGATAGAGAGACCGTAGCGTTCCAGTGACTTTACGTTACGTTTTTTACGTTTTAGTGAATATTAGTGTAGATAATTTTATAAAGGTTCTTTCGGTTAAACAGTAACATGCTGCTATTATTATTATACGCTTTCCAAATTGGAATAGCTTAGCTCGGATAACTAAGCTGTAAATACAGAAAAGACCCTACACTTTTTTAAAACAGGGTAATTATCTGTTGAGAATTTTATAACGGGGCGTAACAACACCACATGACAAGAGAATGAAACCCAGAATCACACGCTCTACACCTACAAGAAGATTGACAAGGGAACTCAACGGTACTTGATTTTTTGAAAGCCACTTCCAGTACTAGGGTTGTTACAGATTGGAGTGCGAATGTTCCCGTAAGATAAGACCCACACGCGACTGCTTTTTGTCTCATAATGCCAGTCTTAACGTGTGAACCTTTGTATTAAATTGTTAGCTTTGCCGGATTAGCTCAAGTTCGTATGGATCCGTGTTTAAATAATGAGAATTCGTTAGTTCAAAAGTTCGGATTAAGTTCCTGCTTCATTTGACTTAACTTGCCTTTGTGAGGAGATAACGTGTTTTATTTGGATTACAATATTTATTCTGGAATACTTAGTACGTAGATTATGATGATATGTTATACTTAGATGAATTTTATAACATTTTCATGCCTAGTTCTCATACAGCTTGTCATAATTAATTCAAATTACATTTTTATTTTTTTTATTTATTAGGGACAAAAAAACAGTTACATGTTAAGGTGATACAAAAGCATTGTTAGATAAATAGGTAAACATATGACCTATACTATTGTCCACATATTAATCAGTTACCTACATGATAAAAAAATATAAACCATTTAGTTAATTTTATTTATTTGGAATGTAATTGCTAATGAACCGACCGAAAATGAGAGTTTTTTTTTATTAGAATAAGTAAAAAGGTCTATCTATTATAAACTACCTAAACTATGTTTTTGTCATACTTTTGATCAATTTCATGAAGTGGCCGATTATTTCATGAAATAGCCAGCAACATTATGAAAAAGTCGAACTAATGGTCGGACTGTGACTGTGACACATGCATCACTCTCTTAGCAGGAGACAAGAGTCGTTCAAACATTGCCATATTTAATATATCAGTCAATTAGATATAATCATATAATGTTAATAAGTCATTTGTAATGCTTACAGCAAGACATAACTATATAACCCATAATTTATAATCTACTAGGTTCTATCAGTGTCTCAGTCTGCGTGAAAGTAGAAATACATTTCAAGGAAATGTAGTCCCTGAATAAAAATGTATCTTATGTACTATTCCAGAAGATGATCTATCCGTGTGTCGAATTTCATCCCGATCCGCTTAGCCGTTTTAGCGTGAAAGAGTAACAAACGTACACACATTTACATACAAACGCCTTCGTCACGTCACTAGCGGCTGCCAGAAACTTTGCCCGCGTGATTCAAAGATTCAAAGCATTATATTTCAGGCACTTTTGAAATGCCAAAACAGTCAGTCAGTTCAGAGAAAATGATACTAAAATTGCACGTCATTCCAAAGCGAAGATCTCTATGGAGAAGAATGATACGTGACAGTAGAATATTATACTAAGGAAACACACTCGCGAGATAAAATGTATTCTATACGCTCCAGCCCCCCTAGCCAAGTTACAACCGTTTCCTTTCTATTCTCTTGTGTCAAACGCCTCCAGTTGGTCACGCTTCCGATTCACGATTGTTCTGACCACGTGACTGAACGTTGTGGTGACGTCGGAACAATTGAATCAGAGACGTAGCCAACTCGAGGCGTTTAACACAAGAGAATCGAAACGAAGCGGTTGTAACTTGGCTAGGGGGGCAGGGCATAGTCTAACCGTGTACTAAGTTTGATTGAAATCCATTTAGCACTTTCAGCGTGAAGGAATAACAAACATAAACTATCGCCTTAATAGTATAATGAGATTAACGTAGTAAAAGACGATAATGTTACATCTTGTAAACGCAAATAGGTATACACAATAGACCTTCTACGATTAATTAGTGTTCCGACAACTGCAATTAACCATACAAGTATATACACACACCTATAACTCACCAATCTGTCGACAGTACATATACAACGCATTGAAACTAATTAGAACTAGACCAACCACAACAATGCCTAGGACATAATAACGTGACAATATGGCGCGTGTGTACATACGTCACCGATGACGTCATCACTCTCGTCGCGGCGATCAATCAGAATTAACTCTGCGTTACGTCGAATGTGGTGACAGATTTAGGGCACTAGCACGGGATTTGGTGTTAATGGGATTCTTAAATCCTTTAGTCATTTTGGCCTTGATAAAGGGTATCGTGTTAGACAGCTAGGTGCTGGATTCTGAAGGCTATAACACAAGAGCTTGGGACTAGACGGCGTTGTGTGGTATTTGTGGAATATATATACAAGATTGCAGATTGCATTTTGGAGACTGTGCGCAGGACTTGCATGACTTGATTCCGCCATCTCATTTCTACCATCGCACAAACCGACGCACGGCGAGTATCCACCCTTACGTTGTTGAAACATCTACGGTCCGGACTAAGCGTTTCGCCTCGTCATTTATACCGCGAACTTCGAAGGACTGGAACAGTTTGCCTGCTGCGGTCTTTCCGTCTGATTATAATTTGGGTGTCTTCAAGGCTAGAGTGAATAGGCTCTTAATAAACTAGTGCGCCTCACCATCAACGATTGCATCACTGCTTACCATCAGGCGGGATCGCAGTCAAGTACTAGTTTATAACAGATAAAAAAAAAATATATAGAAAATTAGTTTTAGTATAAGCGAATCACTTGTCCAGTATTTTTATGTAAAGAATATAACTGTATCATGAAAACTCAGAACGTTATAAGCTTGTAATGTCAGCAAAAATACACAGTCACCGGGCCATCCAGGTGACTGAGGGGTTGTTTTGCACTTGCACACAGCTGTTTGTTGGCGCCTAATACCCGCTATGACCCGCCGTGACCTGTGTCGTACTTAGTGTCAGTAGTGTTCAACTTGTGACTTTTTATATCTAAATATTTTTGGGAAAAAACATAACATGGTGTAAAAACTATTGGATTCCATTCAGTTACTGATTCTGAATAAACTATATTCGGGTTTCGCAGAAACTAAAAATATTTTTTTTATATAATAATATAATAAAATATAATATATAATGTAATATTCCACAACTATCACACAACGCCGTCTAGTCCCAAGCTAAGCAGAGCTAGTGTTATGAGTACTAGACAACTGATAAACATACTTATATATTTCTAAATACATACATATTATAGATAAATTACACCCAGACACAGAACAAATGACACAAACATTTGTCCTCGGTGGGAATCGAACCCACGACCTCCAGCATAGCAGTCAGGACCACTAACCTATATATATTGCTAAAACCTAAGTATACACAAAATGCAAGATATTATTTACAGCTCAGTTGGGTCACTGTGAAGTGTTGCCCAAAGAGCGTACAAAATAAGAAAAAAATTAAGAATAAATGTCACAAAGTTATTAATTGTTCCTTAAGTGAGAACAAATAAATTAACTGCTAAAGTTCGGAAATGCTAAATGTTAAAAATTATATTATTTGTTCCATACATCTCACAGCCAAAGTAAAATAATAGTTTTAATCAGGTACCTACGCAGTTTCCTTGATTCCTGGTCCAGATGTACCTATCCAGTTATACTGGAAGCTGACCCCAACATTACCCCAACTAGTTTGGAATAGTAGATAGAAGTTCCTCTAACAAACTGTCATGTTATTTTTAGAGTTCTGACCTCAAAAGGAAAAAAACGGAACCCTTATAGGATTATTTTGCTGTCCATCTGTCAAGACTCTTTATCTCGAGAACAAATGGAGGTACATTGAAATTAAAACAGTTTACTAAATTCTGCGGTTCCTTGAATCTGTAAAAAAATTACACTTCTAAGTTAACGAAAAAAAAAAGATAAAGCCGTTTATGTCGCAAAAAAACGTATATTTCGAAATTCTTAAGAGAAATTGATCCACTTAATTCACAGGGTACTTAAAATAAATCTTAGCTCACTGTCCGGCCGTCCGGTAACTGTCCAGACCAAGCCCAAGTCGTCGACGGCGCGCACTGTTCCCGCGCGGCTCAAGGAGTTGTCAGCAACAGCAGGGACCCAGCCGGGTCGTAGCCTACTGGGGCCAGGGTTATCCGAAAGGGCGCTCGAGCCCCGGTATGAAGGCTAGAAGGAACGGGGTGGGTCTTTTAGTCAGTAAGAGTCTGACACTATCTCCCGCTCCGCCCAAGGGCGGGGGATGTCAATGCATGATTTTTTCCCACCATAAAAAAAAAGGGGTACTTAAAATAAATCTGAAAACAGTTATTGTTACGTCACAAAAAAATGGTATTTTTGCGATTCGGAAAAACCTTCGAGAGATATAGAGATAGGGAATTGAATTAATTTCATAGTGAGTTTGTACGGAACCCTCGGGGAGCGAGTCCGACTCGCATTTGTTTTTTGTTACTATTTTTCTATTGCGAACCACTACCCCCGCGACACGCTAGTGACGCATCGGACTATTGTCTAAAACATTAAGATGGAGTTTTTGGCGAGATTTTCCAAGACAAGGTCAGGGGCTGTATAAATTATTTACAAATTGATTCCAGTGATTTTAGTTATTTAAGTCCGTGATAAGACCTTCCATACTGTATGGATCAGAATGTTGGGCTGTAAAAAGCATGGATGAAAAATAGGAGCGGAGATGAGAATGTTGATACTCATTTTAACATACATATTTAACATAATTATTTATTTATTTATCTTCCACAAAGGTGCCTTACAAACTAACATTTCATGAGTAACAGATACAAGTTTTCTTTTGTGGGAGACTGATATCTGTACTAGAAAATCCTGTCACATAGATTACCAGGCGCCCACAGACATTTTTTTTAAATAAGGTCCTTTGCAGGAAAATACTAAAATAAAATAATACTAAAAAGGGAAGCAAACGAAAATAATATAATTCAAACTAAAAACTGATTGTTGTGTGGTGTAAAGGTCGTTAAGCTGTGATGTGGAGGTAGTTATGGTACTTTATCCTTTCTTGTCAGACCACAATCACGAGAAAAGATAAAGTGAGAAATGAGTAAACTAGAGGAAATCTGAAAGTGGCGCCAGAGACTGAAAAGTTGAAAGGAAATCGTTTGTCTTGGTATGGTCATGTACAGAGGATGTAACGCATGTTACTAAAAGAGTTCTGAATATACATGTAGATGGATGGAGAGGGCGAGGGAGGTCAAAGACAAGGTGGATGGATTATGTGAGGAGTGATATGAAAGAAAAGGGAGTTAGTGATAGTGTGACGGGTGACAGGACAGAATGGAAGAAAAAAACGTGTTGCGCCGACCACAAATTATTTGGGATCAGGGTAGGAAGAAGAAGAAGATTCCTAGTCGACTTTGTAATGTAAAATTGGTGTAGTTTTTTATTTCAAGTGCACTTTGATTTTGTCTTCTCCTGGCTTGATTACATATTTAATATTTATTAGTATATTTTTTGTAATGTATGTATGTATTTGTGTTGTTATTTCATATTTGTATTATTCTGATGTACACTGACAGCCCTATATCTTTCTACTCTCTTTCAGTCCATCCAAAGGTTGTCTGTAAGAGATCGCCCTGTGCGATAAGGCCGCCCATTGTACACTTATTTTGAATAATGTTTGTCCTGTATCTTTTTTGTTCATGTGGTGTACAATAAAGAATATAATAAATAAATAATAAATAAATATGTAAAATCATTGAACACAGGCTTGATTTCGGCAAAATGAGACAGAATATTAGTGTATTACAGAGTACCTCACTGAAGTCGACACAGAAGGTGGACTTGATATTTGCTGCCAAATACTGCAAAAACCATAGCCCATTCCCTCTCTTAAAGAGAAGACCTGAGTCCCAGTAGTAGGAACAACAAAAAAGCTGATGATGATGATGACTGCAAAAACATTAGAATGTGTTACACCTGCATTCTATCGGAACTCAAAGTGACTGAAAACTAAATATTTTCACACACATAGCACACAAGAATTCAAAACTTTTTTAGTTTGATTTTCTCGTAACAGAATGGTTCGTAATAAAAACAAATGAATCATCAAAAACCAACCATTATGGAACTACAAACCTCAAATGTTGAAACTCCATTATAAGGGTTAACGTGAGTAGAAGATTTCCCCCTGTCTCCGTTTGATCGGGGTCGAAGCTATTAACAAATTGGATGCCGAAGTACATCAATCAATGTTGAGTATTGACCGAGACCTGGTGATTTATTGAGTGAATGAGTGAATGCATTGTTTTTTGAACGTTTAAACTGGTAATGACAGCTAAGCCCGTATGGTTTGGAAGAGCGGGATTACTCTGGGGGAGGGCGAAGGGATATGTGACATTCCTTGTTTAGAGTTGAAGTAATTTTCTGAGTTTCATTTTTAACTTAGAGAGACGGCCTCTGTACTTTTGTGTGCATAAAGCATTTAAAAAAGGCTGAGGTAACTTTTTTTTTTAAGTGGAAAATCATCCAAGGAATTCTCCTGCCTTAGGGTGGCGTGTGGTGGTGGGTAGATGGAGAGAAAGGGCGTGTCAGACTTTCATCATCATCATCATCATTTCAGCCGATACGCGTCCACTGTTGGACATAGGCCTCCCCCAAGCGTCGCCACATCGAACGTTCCTGTGCGTCCCGCATTCATTGGTTTCCCGCTACCTTCACCAGGTCATCGGTCCACTCTGTAGGAGGCCTTCCAACGCTGCGTCTTCCGGTACGCGGTCGCCACTCCAGAGCCTTTCGGCCCCAACGGCCATCTGTTCTGCGAGTAATGATGTCAGACTTTAATTGACTAAGATCCAGTTCTATGTTCCCAGGTTTTTCCTTTCAGAAGCAATCCCATTGCTCCAGTAGGCTTCGACTCTGCGAATTCCGTATTTATTTTTCCATGGTATAATCATCAGTTTTGACGCAAGCGAAGCCAAGCATAAGCTAGTGTCCCTAATGAAAATAATGGAAATAAATAACTTTTTGCTATTCTTAGTTATTGGGTTTCAGATCATAGATGGGTAGTTTTATGCCCCGGTCTATTTGGTGAGTGAAGTCTGCAGCTGGCTATATTTTTATTTTTCTGTAGGTAAAAATCATCTAGATGATATCCCCTGCCCTTGGGCGGAGCGGGAGATAGTGTCAGACTCTTACTGACTAAAAAACCCACTCCGTTCTCCGTTTTGGAACTAGACCTTTGGCCCTAGTAGGCTTCGACCCTGCCGGCCTATATCAATTAATTCATGACTTTAGAATCTCAGAGCTTTTAGCAATTATTTTAGTACCCAGTTGTTCACAATCACTGTTTACATACCTATCTTTGCACCATCATCCATTTCGACCCTCAAGCCGCGGTCCTGGGAGGCAAAGGGCAAAAAAAAAACATAGGTTTGGTTTTAGCCAGTGAAAATTTGAAACGCCTTCACACTCCACCCTAAAGCGGGAGAATTCACTGGACGATTTTATTATTATTATTATAGTTAGCTTATATTGTCCCACTGCTGGGCAAAAGCCTCCTTCCAACGATCACAGTTCCTCGTTCTCTTATTTTCTTTCTCACTAGATGATTACCCACCTTAAAAAAGCCGTTCTATTTTTTAGCCAAAATCTATTTTCATCAATATTACTGACCTACAACACCCCATAAATAAAACAAAAACAATTCCCCATAAACAACGAAACTATCAACAAACCATTATCAATTATCGATCCCAAAACAAACTGCGTGCTATCACATGATAGCATCTCACGTTAGAGACGTATTGTCTAAAACTCTATTGTGTGGTAACTTGGAGATTGTTCTTAGGAGAATTAATAGAAGTTTCCACGTTCAGCCCGAGCCTGGAGCCCTATTGTGCCCCTGATTTATCGGCTAAGAACAATGATAAATCAAATCGGAATTGCCCCGGCGTTCTTCGAATTACCTTTGGTATGGCTTGGAACCTACACGTCGGTGGGATTTGCGGGTTGGTTTTGAACTTCATTTTCTTTATGAAGGGGTTTAATTAAACTGAATGTGGAGGCTGGTTTCTTTAGAACGTATTAGCGAAACAAGCATTGCTTATTTTATCTAGCAAAGTTTGTTATGTCTTAATAAAAATTGCGATGTAGAAATAGGAAGTGGGTGGGGGTATTTTATTTTGGTAATATCCTTGTTGGCATAAAATTTTTAGGCATAATATTGTTTGGCATAGCGTTTTCGCATATATTTTTTTAGCATAATAATACTGTTGCATAATAATACTATGGCATAATGCATAGTTTAGCATAACTTTCATTTAGTCTAATATGTTTTGGCTTAAATTGGAGTTGCATAAATTTTAAAGGCATAATTATTTATTCGTCTAATAATCATGAGCCATAAATATAAAAAGTCATTATTGGGAGAATGTAGCCAATAATTTTAAATTGATCTCTAAGCGATGTTTTTGTGGCGAACGTATCGTCGGTTACTGAGTTAGGTTAGGTTAGGTTTTTTTTTTTTTGTTGCAGGATTCTGAAGTCCATCATGGACGCCCAATAATATATTACAATCTATAAGGTGAAATAGTGTCTACAACTTACCGTTTGGAGTTATTGATTAGGGTTTATTAGTTTTATTCCAAAGAACATTATATGTTTTTATCATTATGCGATTATAAAATTATGCTTCTTTATTATTATGCTAGTAGTATTTATGGCAACAAGCATTATGGCAAAAGTTTTATGCCTAATAATTTTATGCGTAATGATCATTATGCTGAATTTTGGTATGCCAATGTATATTATGCCAATATATTTTATGCTAATCATTAGTAAACCTTTTATTTTTTTAGGTTGGAAATCATCTGATGACTTCTTCCGCATCGTAAAGTATCATGATTTACCGGGTGTGAGAAATGTCGTCACAATCCACGATAAAACTTCACAGGTATTTTTTGTATATTAGTGTCTTCGTCCGGTAATAGTAGAAAAATATCCCAAGGGAACAAGCCGTACCAATCTACTTGTGTGCCAAGTTTTATCAAAATCCGTTCAACTATTTCAGCGTAAAGAAGTAACGAACATATACACACAAACTTTTGCTTATATAAAACTATCTGTTGCCAGTGGCTTCACTCGCGTGACAGTACAAAATTATCCCAACTAACAAATTGCCGTGATAAAAAGAATCCTACGTGCTATCCCAGGACATGTCCTAACTGCGCCAAGTTTAATCAAAATCCATTTAGATGTTTCAGTATGAAGAAGTTACAAACCGACACACACACCCTCCAGACTACACACACACCCTCCAAAATACACACACATACATATATTTACAAACTTTCACCTTTATTATGTAAAATTAGTGGGATGTGATATTTTGAAATGAAAACCCCTGCCATTTCAGTGGAAAATTATCTTAATCGGTTATGCAGTTACATTGAAGAAAAGACAAAGTGGTCTTACGATATTACCCGGAGGGTGTATGGACATTGCACACGTCCCATATTTATGTAGATGAAATGAAAGTTCCTTCCCCCTTAATCGTTTGAAAAAGCACACAAGGGGGAAGTCGTTACATTTTATTTATTCCTTTTTAGCAATGTGCAAAGATGGTGATGCATTTGGCGCAGTGTTCAAGCAATTTGCTACAGTACTGCGTGTTGCAGGTTCGATTCTTTAGGAAAAAAATATTTATATTGGCCTTTTTAGATGGGAAACCATTTAATGACTTCTCACGCGCTTAGGCGGAGTAGGAAGGCGTCTCAGACTTTTACTGACTAAAACCCATTCCTGTTCCTTGTTTGGCTTCGTTCTTGGGGTACATTTTCGCACAACCCATGATAATGACCTACAAATGTGTTTGTAAGTTTATATGTTTGTGAATGTATGCGCGATATATGAGTAATTCCTAGTCTGGTGTAAAACATAAAAAAAAAATGTTGCTATAGATTTTTTTTTGTATTGATAGGCTCATGCTTGACCACTGTATGGTCGATGGTTGAAGAGCACGCTTGCCTAGAAGTAACGTATTCACTTTTGACTTATAGAACTTTAGGTTGTAGCTATCAAGAAATATACAATCCGGCAGGGAATTCCACTTTTAATTCATTAAACCCCAAGCGAACGCCGGCGTTCGCGCACCTATTGTCTTTCTATTGTGTCTGTAATTTCCACGATTGAAAGGTAACTGTACGCACAATAAATGTGTTCCCAGTCCATTTTGTGCGTATAGGTGGGATGTCCATCATATTCTGGTGGTAGGTTATAGTTACACCTGGACATACTTGGGTTTAATTGAATTAAAATATAAATTTTAATATCTTCATCATCAGGAAACCGAGACAATAACATCATGAGGATACCGACATGTCCTAGAACTAAAAATTCGAAGACATGGGATATCCATCAACCAGGGCCCCAAGTCTGCTATTACAATAGTGTCAGAATGGTCTATCATTGTTTTCATAATTGTCGATTTTGACAAGTTTGGTAATCTACTAATATAATGGCGTCATTATGACTTTCCAATGGTCAACCACTGACACTCCATTGAAAGAAGTGACATAGAATGGTAATCTCGTACATATTGTCTAAATGAATATTTGAAGTTTGCGGTAATCTGCTAAAACTTTGACAGTTTATTTGATCAGTGTTTTACCATTAGAACGTTATTGTGCAGTTATTGGTTTTAATATGCTCGAAATTATCAATCTACCACAATTCTATTACAAGACCATTAACCGATCAATGATCGATCATTATGAATTAGAAGATTACAAACTTTTAGCAAAATGACAATTGGATCGTGTGGGAATGACGAATTTATAAAAATAGCAGACTTGGGGCCCAGCACTGAGCACACCTGGTGGATTACAGTCCATTCCTTTTCCTAAAGAGGAGGCCCGATTCCCAACAGAGGCAACATTGTAAGGCCGACTATGCTATGCTATGCTAAAAATATCTTAATTCACTGTAACTTTCCTGTAATACAAATAATTTAATATAAGTCTTAAAATATTAATTACAGATGCAACATACATTTTGGCTGAACAACCGGAAACCGGACGTACGGTTGAAACTAAAATCCGGAGAGCTTTATTCATTTTACATAAATAGTGCTTCCTGTGTGGTGAGTAGTAAATAAGGTTATGTGTTTCTGGTGCGTTATTTAAGTTTTTAAAAAGTTGAAAAGCGAAGGAGAAATATTTAATACTAGCTGCTACTAGCGACTTCACCCACGTGAAGGTAGGAAATCGTCCCAAAAAAAACATATTTCCAGGATAAAAAGTACTCTGTGTATTATTCCAGGTATAGACTGTAGCGACATCTGTGACACCACATAGGAACTAAACTTCAAGATGTAACGCGATGTTAAAAATCTTCACGCTGAATACAGCTTAAAATCACCATGAGTTGTTCGAAAGTGAACCTCGTGGCCCTGAAGCTAAAGCAAAGAAGGAATAGGAGTAGGTTTTAGTCAGTAAAAGTCTGACACGCCTTCCTACTCTGCCTAAGGGCGGGAAATGTCACTAAGGCTGAGTTGCACCATTTAATTTTAACGATAACCAAACCATAATCAGCCGTGAAACGGCCTCCTATTGGTCAATTCGGCGATTTGATAACTGTTAACGTTATCGTTATAGTTAAATGGTGCAACTCACCCTAAATAATTTCCCAACACAAAAAAAAACCAGTATCAACAATTGAATAGAATAGCATTGCAATTGGGCAGTTGCCTGGACTAGGCATAACACACAGGTGGTTGGAGAATCTTCCCATTTCAACTGAGAATCATGGTACACCCTATTCCATATATCTTCAAACCGGTGACTCTTGACCATGAACATCAGCAGTTACTACATCGTGACGTCATCATCACTTCCTCAAAGCGTGCTAAATCTCTTTTAATTCATTAAACCCCAAGCGAACGCCGGCGTTCGCGCTGTCATTGTCTTTCTTTTGTGTGTCTAATTGACGGTATTCAAAATTAATTCCATTCAAGCGTGAAAAAGTAACAAACATAAACCCATTAATTAATTTTTACCTTTATAATATTAGTGAGATATAGGCGGAAGGTGGACCAACGACCTGTTGAAGGCCTAAGAAGTCTGCTAGGCGTGTTTTGTGCTAGTAAAGTTCATTACGATGAACAGTTATGTCACTGCTGTGATGCTTCAGGGAGATCCGTGTCCAGCAGTGGAGGTCTTTTAACTTTCACCTTTATAATATTAGTGAGATATAGGCAGAAGGTGGACCAACGACCTGTTGAAGGCCTAAGAAGTCTGCTAGGCGTGTTTTGTGTTAGTAAAGTTCATTACGATGAACAGTTATGTCACTGCTGTGATGCTTCAGGGAGATCCGTGTCCAGCAGTGGAGGTCTTTTAACTTTCACCTTTATAATATTAGTGAGATATAGCCAGAAGGTGGACCAACGACCTGTTGAAGGCCTAAGAAGTCTGCAAGGCGTGTTTTGTGCTAGTAAAGTTCATAACGATGAACAGTCATGTCTCTGCTGTGATGCTTCAGGGAGATCCATGTCCAACAGTGGAGGTATTTCAACAGAAATGAAGACTATTTTATCTACCAAGCGTTTTCCCATCTATGTTAGGGTCGACTGCCAGTCTGATCGGATGCAGCTAGATATTAATATAATTATTACATCGACATTGACTGCCTATCTGATTCCACCACAAGTCCACAACATTGTAGTTAGAAAACATGATGCCCCTTGGACCTGTGTCAGATTTCCTGTCCTCTGACTATAGTGCGTTTCACTTATGAGGTTCCTTCGCCGTAATGTTGGTTCCCCTGTCTATCTACAGAAAAATGAAGGGAAAAAGAAAAGAGTTGCCTACTCTACCAAAATTTTTTGCACGAAATGTCAAACGAAATCGATTTTAACGGTACTCGCACCACTTTATGGAGAATTATGTGGGGAATGGGATTTTATTTATAAAAAAGCTGGTCTAAAAGGAAGTTGTTAATGGAGAAGTACGATACTGTGGCGTGGCGTTTTCAATATTTGAAAGAATTGCAAGTAAGATAGTCGAAATGGTGCCCAGTGTCGTATATTTTATTCAAAAATAGTTTTTACAGTTTCCCAAAGAAAAAAAAAACAAACTTATAAGACAATTGTCAAAAGTAACGAAATATCAGTTAATCTCCCCAATTTTAAGTAATTTCATTGCTCAAAATATAGCAACACTGTTTTTCCGTATTGCCAACATTACGGTGAAGGAACCTCTTAAGTAAAACGTACAGTAACCGTAGGCCTCGGCTGTCATTTGTAGATTTGTCATTTCATTAGTAATGACTGTTAAAGATCTACAAATGACAGCCGAGGCCTACGGTATAACATGTTTTTTAAGGCACAGAGGAAACTCGATATTATTTAACTATCATATCGATTTGTTAAAATGCTCCCCGTAATTAGGTTACCCGATGCCCTTTGGCAAGACTGCTGTCAAATTTCCTGGCCTCTGACAATTTGTCAAAGATCTAAAAATGACAGCAGAAGCCTACAGCCTAACATGCTTTCCTAAGCAAGGAGGAACCTTAATATGTTAAAAAGGTCACAACCCAATTAACCAATGGTCAATTATTCTTTAACCAGAAAATGCTTACCTTATTGATTGGACTTTCCTTTGAGACTGGTATTCTCAGAAGGCCGGTCTGAAAGTAATTACAAACACTTTGATTACATTGACCAAACTACTACCGAAACTAGAAACCGTTTATGAATAATTAAACTCCACTTTGGTCGTAGATTTTTATAAAAAAGGTAAATAAACTGTCGATGGGAGCCCTCCGGCGTCCACGGTTGCCCCCGAGCTTCAACATTCCAGTCACGTCCCATACTTCTTTCTGAACGGAATTGCTTCCAATAATCTCGTAAAGCAATTGAATTGAAACCTTTTTGGGTTCGTAACACGCCACATTTTGGCTCGAGCCGTGTCGGCGCAGTGATTCTCGAAGAAATCTGAAAATCTTTCTGTGTTGTACACTTTGTATGGATCGGGGATGTCGTGTTCAGGAACGGTGCGGCTAAGGCTTTTACATCAATTTTCGTATTACCAATGGATTAAATCCAAGGGTTATCCCCCTAAGGAAAGTTTCCGATTGGATTGGGAGGTTGTCGTGAATCAACGTTATAAAATTTGTATTCAGGTGTGGTACCTTACTTTCTCTGGACGTTGTAGGGGCGATTTTTTAAAACTGTGCGCTATGTTTCGCGAGTATTGGCGTATGAAGGATTTATTGTGTGTGTTCTGAATTGGGAATGAGTTTTTCTTTCTGCGTTTGCTGCACAAGGTGTTGAAAAGTGGTGGTGCATTAGATTTGAATTGAATTCTAGTTTGCTGAACTTTATTTCCCTAATGCGTTTTTTTTTTATATGTCAAAAATCGAAGAGTATATTGATTACATTTTTTGTTAAAAACCACAACACCCTTTAATGGTTTATTTTGGGCTAGTGAGTTCGGAATAATTAGTAATAATAAAAAAAATATAACAGTAAATTGCAATTTTTATATTTAAAAAATGGTAGTAGATAAGTTAAATAAGCTAAATAAATTCATGATGTGTAATTTTGAATAGTTTTGCTCGTGTGAAAATAAAAAATATCCTAAAAAAACATACAAGAGTATGTTCTTTGTCCCTTTTTTGTAGTAAAAACTTTTTTTTTGTTATTGATAGGCTCGCGTTTGACCACTATCACACCTGATGGTAAGCGACGATGTGGCCGACGATGAAGCACGCTTGCCTAGAAGTAACCTAAAAGAACTACCGGGATAAAAAGTATTCTATAACCTATTCCTTGAAAATCTTCTCCCAATGTCATCCATATCTTTACAGACGTATAAGCATAACAAATATACATACATCCACACACACACACGTGTATTATAGATACATACCCATACCTGAACTTTCGCCTTTGCAAAAAAGTGTGATATAAACAACTTTCATAAAATTATGACTATTCAAAATCTTGCCAATCAAACAATATTTAACAGAATGAATTTGGAATTTATATTTTATTTTTTTTACACTCTCTAAGCGACAGGCTAGCTACTGGTATTGCGCTGTATTACGAGTTTGAAGTGGACAAAGTCGCAATCAGCAGCTAGTATATTTACTAGATATAAGGTGACAACCATCAGGGAACGGACTTCTTCACGCCTCAATCGCTACCAAAGAAAACGCCCCAGAAGTCGAGAGACTGTCGTCAGTTCGTCCAACTATCAAGACGACTCTTTTTATCAGAAACGTGTCGAGGTATTAAACTGCAATAATAATATCAAATGCAACAAGAACCAAAGAAGAACCAAAGTTACCGACATAGCACGAAAAATCGCCAAACTTTAGTGGTAATGGGCAGGGCACATTGCTCGCAGAACAGATGGCCGTTGGGGACGAAAGTTTCTGGAGTGGCGACCACGTACCGTAAGACGTAGCGTTGGAAGGCCTCCTACAAGACGGACCGATGACCTGGTAAGGGTTGCGGGAATCCGATGGATACGAGACACATAGGACCGTTCAATGTGGCAATACTTGGGGGAGCCCTATGCACAACAGTGGATGTCTTTCAACTGAAATGATGATAATTATGATGATACCTACTATCCTTTAAAAAAATATACCTAATATAACTAGCTTTTGCCCTAAGCTTCACCCGTATATATAAAATATAGCCTATGTCACTCAAGAATAAAGCAGCTTTCTATCGGTGAAATAATTTCAGCAAACGGACCAGTAAAAAAAAACTTCGTAATATTACTGTAGATAAATCGTTTTATTTAGAACAACATAGGAACCATTATTGTTAATATACATGAACTGTTCGAATACCGTAATTAGAGGCACAATAGAAAGAAAATGAGAGATCGAACGCCAACGTTCGCTCTCCCATTGTTTTTAAGATGTGTACTAACAATAATAATTCTTATTTTAGCATAAGTGCAAAAACTTAGGTTTATTATATTTGTGAGTCATGTATTAACGAGGCATCTCAAGCGGACAATGATTCCACATGAGATACCTCAGCACAAAGCTCTCGATCAGCCTCGATTTTCAGGATGCTATTTTCACTCCCCTCAATCCTCTTCACTAGCAATGCCAACTTTTTCTGATTAAGTTAAGGGAGTCTAAAGATAAGACCGTTTATGTAACATATAGACGCATATTTTGACACTATCAAGGAAATAAAAATCTATAAGGTACTTCCCGTTGACCTAGAATTCTGAAAGTAAAGTAAGGTCTCATAACATACGTAAAAAAAGTCAATATAGAGAAAACTGTAAATATTTAGTTACATTAAAAATAATTACTTTTTTTGCGAATTCGAGACTCAATGGGAATCAAACCATTTACAAAGTTTAATTTTATATGGAACCCTCGGTGCGTGAGTCTGACGCGCACTTGATACGGTTTTACTTATTTATTTTTTTATAAGCCTATACTTCTTTTCCCACTGCTGGGCAAAGACCTCGCCTAACTCCTTCCATGTATTCTTCTCTTGAGCCACCTCGAACCAGTTCTTGCGATACGTGTCTAGGTCGTCCCGCCACCTCCTCATAGGTCGACCTCGGCGGCCTCTGATACCCACTTTGTGGAGACTCTTGCCCAACGGTCAGTGTGCATGCGACTGGTATGACCCTCCCAATCCCATTTTAGCCTTGCAGCCTTTTTCCCTACGTCCATGATTCCAGTCTTTTAGCGCAATGTGGTGTTCCTCATTCTGTCGGCTCTTTTGACACCCAGAATGCTGCGCTCTATTGCTCGTTGGCAAACCCCAAGGTAAAACTTTTGTGACTCGGTGAGTGACCATGTCTGAGCATCGTAGGTTAGGATGGGCAGAACACACGTGATGAGTTTTCGCTTCAGGGAGATCGGGGAGAGTTTTAATTATCATCTGTAATTGTTTCGTGTGTATTATTTCGGTTTAATAAGTTGAATCAGGCAAAAAAAAAACTTACCAACCTGTTAAATCCAACACAAACTACTTTTGAAATTATAACGTTTGAACAATGAATTATATAAGACCAATTCTATTTAAAGAAATTAATTGAGACCGATTTTAGTGAAACTCCTTTATGAAGATTTCATTTTGGACTCAGTCTATTGTAGCTGTTTATTTTTAGATCACTTTGAGTATTCAGTAGGTCTTGTCCTTTCCTTAGTATTGTTCGTCAAGTCGTTGAACTCCTTAGACTACTAAGTTGAGAGCTCCTGAGTTGAAATTTATATATTTTAACAAATGTTTGCACTGATTAGACAGGTCCACTCAAATCGGTATTTGGTTTTTTCCTCGTTAGACCATCTCAGCACTAATCTGCATCGTTCTCATATGATTTGATCATTACATGTTTGCTGTATGGACTTGAAAAGAGATTTTGTCCCCAGAATTTATTTTGGTGTTTCTTTTCGGGTTGTCAGCTAGGAAACACCGGCCTCAACTAGTTTAAACTGACGAAAAAAAAACAACGTGTAAAAGGGTTTTTAAAGGTTGAAAGGAAATCGTTTGTCTTGGTATGGTCATGTAAAGAGGAGAGATGAAAAGCATGTTGCTAAAAGAGTTATGAATTTACATGTGGATGGATGGAGAGGGAGAGGGAGGCCAAAGAAAAGATGGATGGATTGTGTGAGAAGTGATATGAAAGAAAAGGGAGTTAGTGATAGCGTGACGAGTGACAGGATAAAATGGAAGAAAAAAACGTGTTGCGCCGACCCCAAATAAAATGGGACAAGGGCAGGAAGAAGAAGAAGATTTGCAAAATAAATCATTTATCAAACCCAGCAAAACGTCAAGTAATTTTATGCCGAATTGTCACAGAATATTTTGGTAAAAAAGGCGTGTAATGTCTTATGGACACACCTAAACATTCAGAAAAGGGGAAGTCGGTTCAATGATCACGCGTAATGTCACGGGAGATTCCGAGGTCAAACAATAGTGGTCGACCGTGACGAGGTCGTTGAGGTCACGGTTTTTGACGATGGTGATATTGTTCGCCGTTTTGTGTTTTGTTGGTACTTACGACTACCTGTCTGAGTAAACTTGCAGAAGGATAGGAGGTATTTTGTGAGGCTTTGGAAATCCTTGGTCATATGTGAATCGGACTGTGGGTCGCAAATATTTTTTTTTTTATTTGTCATTTATTTCATACATTAACCCATAGAAACATTAAATATTGTTTTAAATAAAATTATTACAGCATATTAGATAAATAAATCAGATTAAATTATTTGAGTTACATTAATAATAATATTAACGGTGATGAGACTGTATATCCCGCGGAAGTGTGGGGGTCGAGGCTTTTTAAATGCCAAGACTCTGCACAATCGCGAGGTATGCAGTCTCAGGGAATATTTCCTAGCCGCCGACGTGGGTATGCATCGTGATGTAGTGGCAGTGGACAAGGGACTTACCCCGCTCTCCTTGGCTAACGAGAACTGGCGCAAACCTGTAGTGCTTGACACTAACGATCGCAAGGAAGTATGGCAGAGTAAGGAACTGCACGGACGCTTTTTCCGGGCTCTTCATAGGCCCGATGTAGACCAACTAGCGTCCGTAGCCTGGCTGCGCGTCGGTGACCTCTTTGGGGAAACTGAAGGTTTTGTCTGTGCAATTATGGACGAAGTTATCATGACGTAGAACTACCGAAGATTTATTGTGAAGGACGGTACAGTTGACATCTTTCGGGCATGTCACCGTCCGGGTGAATCAATCCGCCACATTATTTCAGGTTGTTCTCGTCTAGCTAACGGGGAATACTTGCATAGACACAACCTTGTAGCCAGGATTATCCATCAGCAACTTGGTCTGAAGTACTCTCTTGTGGAATCGGAAGTGCCGTACTACAGGTATGTGCCCGATCCAGTTCTCGATAATGGCGATATCACAATGTACTGGGATCGGTCCATCATCACTGACAAGACTATTGTAGCCAATAAACCTGATATAGTGGTGGTGGACCGAAGCGAGAGGCGTGCAATGATTGTTGACATATCCGTTCCGCATGACGAGAACCTCGTGAAAGCAGAGAAAGATAAACAAATCAAATATATTGACTTGGCTCGCGAGGTTGTCGACATGTGGGATGTAGACTCGGCGATCATTGTACCGATAGTCGTGTCGGGTAATGGCTTAATAGCCAAGAGCCTCGACCAACACCTGAGGAGGCTCGCGTTAGGTAGCTGGATCAAGGGCTTGATTCAGAAAGCGGTACTCCTGGACACGGCTCGTATTGTTAGGAGGTTCCTTTCTCTGGAGCCCTGACCGCCGGTAGCTTGGACCCTGTTCCCGATACCGGTGGGCAACTATTTTTATATTTTTAAACTAGCTGCTGCCCGCGACGTCGTCTACGTGAAGGCTCTTCAGCACCAAAAATACCTAAGATGCCAGTGTCGCTATAGGATTATAAGTAAACAACTTTTAAAATAGCATTAAAATATAAGTTTTTTTTGCAAGTGAAGAGAGTTATATGGGAATCCTGCTGAGTTCAGTCATAAGATGTGACTGAAGGAAATAGAGAAAATAATGCAGGAATACCTTCCAAGAAGACATTCCAAGACACAAAAGAGTAAAAATACGTACAAAGGTATCATACCTTACAACACTTCCCTATAAACTACGTTAGTAGTTATGCTGCCAGGAGCCAAAATGGAAAGAGAGTCAGGACTGGTGACGCGGGAGCAAGCGACGTACAGTTGCCAGTGTGAGAAGCAACTTGTCCCGAGGTCGACACCCGCTGCCCTCAGTGTCTGCCCCTGCGACTTATTGATGGTCATCGCGAAGCAAACACCCATAGGGAACTGTACGCGCTTGAACTGGAACGCGGAGTTATGAGGTATGAGGGGAATGTGTGGTATAAATACTGCCTCGCCGACACCACAACCCGTAAAAATTTCCGCCTTAATGGTGTGCCTGTGGAGCGAGATAACTTTAAGGCGGGTCCCGTTACACAACTTCGGAGGAGATAGGTTCCGAAGAAGCATAATCGGGACACCGACCTTCAGCTTGATGGTATGCGCTGGAAGTCCACTTGCTGACGGGGAGTTCAGAAATTGCACGGGATAATGTGTGGCGTCATCTTGCTCGACAACAGTGTTTATCGAGGTGTAGACCACTTCATTCCCCTCAATTTCCGAGAGAATGCATTCGTTAATTGCTGCAGCCTGATCATTTTTGGGCGTCAAAATGGCCTGCTCACACACCTAAGAATTCTGTTGGTGCGGTATACGACTGATGTCCCCGTACACACAGCGAATGAGTTCTTCTAAGCTGGATACCACTCTACCGAGAGACTGAAGCATTACCTGTCCACCTCTCTCTTCTGTTAGAGTGCCTTCGCCAAGACTTAGCAGGACATTGGAGAATTCTCGAGCACGTGCATTGCCGCCGAGCCGAGCTCTCATATTAATGGTCAAGCGCAGCGTGCGAACTCGTGACCACAACGAAGATCATTTCATCGAAGCATTCACCTCGTCAGCTCTCGATCCCCGCGTCACCACGGGAAGTGTTTGCCGGAAATCGCCACTGAACAAAACTGTGACACCACCCATCAAATGTTCGTCCCTGCGGATGTCACGCGGGGTTTTGTCCACGGCCTCAACTGCCTTCCTATTGGCCATCGTACACTCATCCCATACGATCAGAGAGCAATCCTTAAGCACGTGTCCCTTATCGCTGTTACGTGACACACCACAAACAGGTCTTTCGGCGCTATCTAAATCGATGGGAATTTTAAACATGGCATGTGCTGTCTTGCCACCCGGAAGCAGTGTGGCAACGATTCCCGACGACGCAATAGCAATTTTGCCCTGCCTCCTGACCTCTGCAAGTATGCCAGTGGTAACAAATGTTTTTCCTGTTCCACCAAGAACATCCAAGAAAAACATTTTACCCTGGTTTTGCCCAACGCTTTCAAGGACGGTGTCATAAATTTGTTTTTGCTCTGAAGAGAACAAAGCGACATGGTCATTTCGTATGGTGTTCATTTTGCCTGAATCGTAATTTGTCTCAGCGTTATACTCCCGATTTCCACAGTCTTATTGCGGTGATGATTGTGGAGCTGGTAACCCATATTCGATCAGTGGATTACCGCTGATAGAAATTACCACATCTTGAAATGAACTGAGACAGGTGTTCAGCACGCATTCATCAGTTACTTCGACTTCGTCTCTAGTAGCAGGTCTCAAAGCTCGTAGAAAATCTTCAGACGGATGATGGCGATACTTCTCCCACAAAGCTATCGGGTTCGTGACTCCACAAATCACCAAGATGACGGCAAACAGATGACGTATGTGGCTGGGACTGTCACTGACGCTCGCCTCCGCAAGGGTGTCATTCCAATTTTGGTCACCGTCGAGAAGGTGACGTGCTACGCCGGCTGCGCGGTTAGTGGGATACTCCACGCCATCAAATGTACTCAGAAAGGTGAAAGATGTTGGGCCTCGGACAGTGTGAAGTAACAACCGCAGAAAATAGCATTCGCCATTATTCGGATGCACGGTATAATCCCTACCCAATGCGGTGTCCTTGAAAATTCCCAGAAAACCTTCCACAGCTCCTCTTCGTTGACGTCGGTTAAAATACACCCCTTTACTTGTCGTACGGGTAATATGAAGGCACCTCATACGTAAGGGATCTCGCAAACTGATCGACTTCACAGAGCCTGAAAAATGTCACCATGTAATGCACTACATTTTTTTTTAATTGTCTTCCTCATCTCTGCTCAAGATGATAGTTTTGTTGGAACTTGAATTTGTCAAAACGAATTATACTATACAACTTTTATGAAGAAAATACACATTACCATCTATGAATTTTAAGAATAACTAACTACCAACCTCGCCAACATGATCAAATTATTAATTTCCAAAAAGTATTAACATGTAACTTGATTTGATTTTTATGAAATCTCATAGATGGCGCTGCTTTAAAATTGTCTTTATACTACTAATATTCATTAAATTATGTTTCTCTGCCCAAGTTACTTAAATGGCGTAGTTTTATATATAGTATAGTGTAAAGCTAGATAATAGCATGGCTTACTCAAAAACAACATTTAAATATGCTTCGTTAGATCACACCTTGTCCCAGAATGCGTAAGAAAAATAAAGATTCACAGCTCCTCCCCCGTAGGTGATAGCGTGATAATATGTAGCCTATATGTTGACCCGACCTTTTAGTAATATTCATGCAAAATTTGAAGTAAATCCATGCAGTACTTTTTGAGTTTATCCCGGACATACATACAGACAAACAGACAAAAATTCTAAAAACTATATTTTTGGGTTTGATATCGATTGTACATCACGCCCCAAGTATTCTTTTAAAAAAATATTCAATGTACAGTTTTGACTTTCCTACGATTTTATTATATGTATAGATGTTTTTTTTTTTTATATTGAAATATTTAAAAATGTAATTTATATGTAATGTTTATGAATAAATGAAAATATTAACAGATGTCCAAGCAGGTATTTACACACAACAAGCATCAGACATTATTTGATTATTACACCGGGTCAGTCGAGTCATGAAAGATGCCTTGAGCCTTCTCAACAGCCCGTAAAAAAAAATTAACTCTTAGTGCCTAGTGTGAGTTTAATTTACGTTAACGCAATCGACACGTTTGTGACGTTCGGCGCTCCGATTGGCCCACTTCAAGCTCTTTACCAATCAGAGAGCCAAACGCGGCAAACGTTTCGATTGCGTTAACGTAAAAACAACTCGCACTCAGCGCACTGTTCTCAACGAACATGCCAATCGCACTATATCACAAAGGTAGCTTAAACATAGCTCTAAAGGCGTTATTATATCGTATGAAGAGTGTTATAAAGACTCTTCAACAATCAACATAAAACTTGACACTGATCTGCAAATTGAAAATTTTAATTTCGCGGGCTGTTCTTTTTTCAGGTGGTAGAGCGTTCTTCTAACAATCTCCTACTGCTCTGTCCTTCTTATTTTGTTCATTTTTCATTCTATATTTGCCTATATTCCAAGGTCTCAGGGTTCTCTTTCACAGAACCCATGGTCCTAGTACAGAACGTCTCTCTTAAATAGCTTCAGTGGCAATTTTACTAACAACATTATAAAAACAGAACACTATCGCAACTAAATTAAAGAATCGCGTGTACATTGCCCTTAAGTCGATAATAAGTTGAAATAAGTACTAAACTTCTTATGCTTAGTGCTTAGACTGGACTTTTAGTTTTATACCTGAGTGTCATGCAAGGGAACGGGCTTGATTGAACCATTTTTATTCTTATCAAACTGCATTTGTAGAAGGTTATGTTTTTTATGCTGTAGTTATTCGAGCAAATAACGTATTGACACGCTTTGAATGCTTTCAAAGTGCTACATTAAATAAAGTAAGTGGGCCCTTGGTTTTTAACTGCTTTGTAATCTAATTAAAGTGTTTGGTAGGTCTTTCTCATAGTGGACTCATAACGTAGTGAGTGCTGCGGGAGCTACTGACTGCATGAAGCCAGTGAATGTCTCTGTCTAGCAGCTGATCTCTTGAAATAATGAATAAGATTTTTATTAGTAAACACGCCTTTCCAACGTTTCTTTTTATTGTATGCCATAGAAAATTATACTACTAGTTTAAAATTAATACCGTGTAAAAATTAACGGTCTTAAAGTGATATTTACAAACAACCTTTAAATGGATTTGATAGAAAAGGAGAAAAGATATGCACTTAGATTGCAGTCTTCCTATCTACTATTTATGTATTTACAAGACGTAACTGCAAAACAGAGAAGCAGAAAGCAGAGAAATACATATACTACTACTAGCATGCCCACTAGCTGGCTTTATGCGAGAAAAAAAAATTAGATCCCGATTGCAGCGTCGCCTGGGTTCAATCGTAATTTCAAACCATCCAGGAATTTACTCAACTAACTCAACTTAAGTGCAGAGAAATTATATATTTATAGAGATATCAATTTGGTAGAGTAGGGTAGAGTAGGTTAGAGTACGGTAAAGTAGAGTAGTCAGTTGACGGGATCAAAGCCACGGGCAAAAACTAGTATACTATATTTACATAATTATGATATTTTATGCTCTTGATTGACTCTTGCATCTCGTAACCATTACAACGTTACACTCATCACTCGTTAAATGACAAGGTGTCCTTTATTTTATTACAGACCAGACAATACATTGTTTTCAAGATTTTTCACATTTACTCTCCACGGTTGAATTAATTCGCCACCTTCCTAGGTAGTACGTAGACTGCAAATATCACGCTTCGTCGCTCACCCTGACGCACTAGTGCATCAAACCTTGTTACTATCGTCCGTTTTTTAATTAAAGACTACGATTTGACAATACGAATGTTGCATGTTTTTTCCATTTCATAAATAGTGAGGTACCGCAACCGGTACTGACCAAAAATCCGAAAAATATTCGTAAAAATCGTAAAAATAATTTCATTTTAAAATGCAACTAATTATGGTCAAGTTTTGTATTTTTTACATTAAATAATATTATCTACACTTATAATAAATCTGTAGAAGTGAAAATTCTGTACATTGAAAATATCAAAAAAATAAATGGCAGGGGTATTACTAGACCGACACCGAACACAAAAAGGTGATTAAATAAATTTTTGTGTGTCTGTCTGTTTGCTCAGGCATCATGCAAAAAGTAACGGTTTGATTACGATGAAACTTGGTATAATTATTCTTTAATATCCTGGGCACCACACTAAGTACTTTTTATCCCGGAAAAGTATATACAATAAAAAATCCAACTTAATTTTGTGGTTCGCTCCCTAGACCCGATTACTGTACCAACCGCAAATAATAAGTTTGTCGTAGGTTTTTTTTTCGACAGGAAAAATCATCCAATGTCAATCCCCGCTCTTGGGCGGAGCGGGAGATAGTGTCAGACTCTTACTGACTAAAAAACCCATCCCGTTCCTTCAAGCCTTCATACCGGGGCTCGAGCGCCCTTTTTGATAACCCTGGCCTCAGTAGGCTTCGACCGTGCACGCCGTCGACGACTTGGGTTTGGTCCGGACAGTTACCGGACGGCCGGACAGCGAGCTACCCATTGCTCAATGTCCACCAGCTCGCGCCTACGGTGGCTGGAAATCGGGATCGGAATCCCGGCGGCGGCGAGAGCGCCGTTGCCTGATGCGGTCGGCCTCCTCCTCAGCGAGCATTACTGCTTCGCAGAATTCGCCTACCCCCTGCCACTCCTCCTCACTCCGGACCATGGCGTCAACCAAGGCCCGGCGCCAGAGGTCTCCGCCGCCGATCACCTCCACGAGGGCACGGCGATGCTCCGCCCAAGCAGGCCACACCGCGACTGTATGCTCCACCGTGTCCTCCGGGAGTTCCGCACAGTGGCGACACCCGGGCGTCACTTCCGCTTTAATTCGGAACAGGAACCTCCCGAACTTGCCATTTCCAGTGAGGACCTGTGTCATGCGGGTGACCACAACTCGCGCGATTCTACTAGTTCCTCGCCATTGCAGCGGGAGCCGCAATTGTTGTGCATTAATTTTATATATATATATCTTTAGTATTCTACAGAACACAGACATGGGTTAAAACCGCTTCGTGAGTTCTTAGCCTAAGTAAAAAAGTGTTAAAAAATATGGTAATATTTTTAATTATTTTAGTTTTCAATTCATATTAGACTCTACTATAAATAAACACTACAGTATCTTTGTCCAGTTTTCCATAAAGGTTCTATTGTTAAAAAAACCGGTATGAAAAATCGAATTTGGAGACATCACTTTTACTAAAAATCTGGCAACATATTTCTAGAATTTGACATTTGCACTTGTCAAATCATAGTCTTTAATGAAAAAATGAACTATAATGTTTTGACGTCATCTTCTCTGTCAGAGATGTTATGAGGGATTGATTGTGGTTCCAAAAGTACGGAAGTTGCGATTGATTTTGTACATTCGATTCCGATAATTTTTAAATCGGAACTTATCGGAAGTACAAAAAAGTTTTTACGTCTTGTCACACTGGCAACTTCCCTCCCCGTTAGCCTTCTGCCGATTACTCTTTCACAAGTTGTTTTGTTTCATATTTGGAATTTTGTGAATTTGCTTTTCATATAAACTAATCCAAGTTTAAGTCGTGTTTCATTTGACGCTTATGCCTTTAATTTCGGTTCTGGTTCCGGTTTCAATTCCTACAAACAAAATTTATAAACTCTGGTTTCAGATTCGGTTCCAAAATAACAACCCCCATTACATCCATAGTTTCTATATCATTGGAATAACTTTTCGTGATGAAATAACAGCCATTACAATTTGTAAAGAATAAAGGTTTTTTAATTTCGCTCAGCTATACGATTACGCAAAGACGTATTTAGAATTGTGAACTATCGTTTCATCGATGGCTGTAGATATGTGTAATTGACAACACCGCTCAAGTCAAAAATTGGCGGTTTTTAGGTTTTAAAGGCATTGAATAGATTTTTTTTCACAGACGTAATTACGTATTACACTTCAGGCGACTATCAAAAACACAGGCTAGTATTCAAATAATTGTCACAGCGCATTCGTAAGTATATTATTTAGTATTTTTACTCTACCATATATGTAGTTAGTCGAAACAACTTAAGCAACATTGTTCTATAAGTTAAATAATTTAAATACTAAAATAAAATACGTTTATAGAGCTTCCTCGGGAACTTATTGAAGACTCTGGATTACCAATTTCGTATTTGTTTAATCACAACATCCAATAATTTTATCAAACGCGAGATACGCGCTGGACTTTGAATTGCATATTTCATACCGATACATTAAAATATAACTAGTATCTTTGCTTTGAACGGATATTTCGATGGTAGCAAAGGCCCCTCTACTACCATCGAAATATCCGTAGTACCCATGAGACTGTTGTAGTAGACCTACTGTAATGATACTGATGGATTCGTCGTACTCTACGTCAACGCCTTCGCATTCGCAAGATAAGCACTAAAGCAAGTGCAACTAGACGCTCCATATTCACTCACAAGATGAACAACACGGCCCTCTCTCTCAAATACTCTAGTACTAATGATTGCTTCCTGCACGACGTCTGTCTTACGACTAGTCGCCAACGCTAGCGACAGCTCCATGTCTAGTCGCAGTGACAAGACGCCAAATGCAGTGTTGCAGTAGACGGCGCGCACTGTTCCCGCGCGCCTCAAGGAGTTGTCAGCAACAGCAGGGACCCAGCCGGGTCGAAGCCTACTGGGGCCAGGGTTATCCGAAAGGGCGCTCGAGCCCCGGTATGAAGGCTAGAAGGAACGGGGTGGGTCTTTTAGTCAGTAAGAGTCTGACACTATCTCCCGCTCCGCCCAAGAGCGGGGGATGTCAATGCATGATTTTTTCCCACCATAAAAAAAAAAAAAAGTAGGCCTACTGTTACACTTCATGGGTTGATCCCCACGGTGAACGATCCTTACGGTGGTTGGTCAATAAATGGGTGACCGTCCTAACGTACCAAAATTCCTCCATATCTTACATTTATAGATCTTTATTAGTTGTTACAGATATTTAGAAGCCAGGAAATCTGACACCAGACATGCCGAGGGGTATAGTGTTACCCAATTATTGAATGGTGTTGATCAAATAGGATAGACAGTCGCTCCAGGTAATACGACAGTATATCAAAATATCAATACATAATAACAATTAATATCAAATCCAATACATTGATTGGGAGCAGTGATTGCTGAGTGGGAATGGCTGTGACTTACGAACTGTAGGTCGCGGGTTCAAACCCAGTCAGGCGCTTTACTTTGTGTAATTTATTTCATCACCACTGCTCTCAAAATGGTGAAGAAAACATCGTGAGGAAACTAGCATGTCCTAAAACCAAAAATTCGAAGACATTGTGACATTCACCAACCCGCACTGGGCCCGCGTGGTAGATTACGGCCCATTCCCTCTCCTAGAGAGCAGGCCTGAGTCCCAGCAGTGGGAACATTAAAAGGCTGATTATGCTATGCTATGCAAATAAATTGCTAGGCTGAGTGGACATCGAGTGGTTAACAAATAATCCATGGGGCCGAAAAGTTCTGGAGTAGCGACCGCTTACCGGAAGACTCAGTGTTGGAAAGCATCTCACAAGGTAGACCGATGATCTGGTGAGAGTCGCAGGAATGCAATGGTTGCGAGACGCACAGGATCATTCATTGGGGCGAAACATGGGAGAGGCCTATGTCCAACAGTGGACGTATTTCGGTTGAAAAGATGATGATGATAAGTAGAAGGAAATATAGTTAGTCATAGTCATAGTCATAGTCATTTATTCATTAACAATAAATTGTATCTGAAATTACAAACAGTTAAATATTACAACAACACACAATTAATATAACATTGTATTTACCTCAAAGATCATCAATAGTATATAGACACTTGTTCAATAAGAATCTTTTGAGCTTTATTTTAAAAGAGCTAGAGTATATAGCACTCTTCAAATCTAAAGGCAGTTTATTAAACAAAATAACCGATTGATATCTGGGACAGTGCTTCACAATATTTAAATTAGGCTGTATCTTGTAAAGTTTCATATCTTGCCTACGCGTACCTTCTCTAATCTCTCGCTCTTCTGCAGTCTCATATTCGTGTATATATTTCGCCATGTTACTTAGAAGCACGAGTACATAAATACTCGGTACTGTAAGTATTTCTAGGTTAGTGAAGTATTCACGGCAACTCTCTCTTTGCGGAATACGAACTAAAGTGCGAATTGCTCGTTTTTGTAAAACAAAAGCCCTTTTGATGTTATACGCGTAACTATTGCCCCAAAACATTATGCTATACCTAATTTTTGATTCTACCAACGCAAAATATACCATTTTTAATTGTTCAATACCAATTTCTGTTCTTAGAGCTCTTAAAGCGTAACATGCCGAACAAATTGATGCGTTTATCGCATTTAATTCAGTTTTCCAATTTAGCAGTTCATCTATGTGGATTCCTAAAAATGTAACTTCCTTCACGAGAACAATTTTGTCATCATTTAAAACAACATCTAAATTGTCCTTATTACGGGCTGTGGTTCTAAATAATAGTACATTGGTCTTTGCAGTATTAATTAATAAATTGTTCTTAGTGAACCATGCGTGAAATGCTTGTAATGCGTCATTTACCATTTGTTTTAGTTTATTCATGTCTTTAGCCGCTATTATGGCATTTGTGTCATCTGCAAAAATTACTATATCAATGTCAGGTAAAATAGTATTCATGTAATTGATTAAGTCATTAATAAACAATATAAATAAAATTGGTCCTAATATCGATCCTTGCGGAACACCCGTAGTCATGTTTACTGTCCGTGATTTATAAACTTTTTTGTAGCCATTTTGTATTTTGTCAATTTCTACGTACATTTTTCTGTTTTTCAGATATGATGAGAATAGTTTCAAGGCCTTACCTCTAATCCCATAATACATCATTTTTTTAAGAAGCAATTCGTGGTCTATAGTGTCAAATGCGGAACTTAAGTCAAGGAAAATCCCTGCTACTCTCATTTTATTATTTAATTTTTCTATTACATCGTCAAGTAAGGTATAAATGGCGTCTGAAGTACCAACACCTTTTTGGTAACCGAACTGTCTTTTGTTCAGTATTTTATTCGCGCGCAAGTGTGAAAGAAGTCGATTTTTAATAATTTTTTCAAATATTTTTGACAGAACTGGAAGCAAGGAGATCGGCCTGTAGTTTTTAGGATCATTTTTACTGCCTTTTTTATATACTGGTATTACTTTAGCTATTTTTAACTGGTCTGGGAAGATAGCTTCTTCAATACACTTGTTATAAAAGTCGCAGATAGGCTCAGCTAGTACTACGATATGTTCCTTAATAACAGATATTGGGATCTCATCATGACCACAAGAATACTTATTCTCCATACTTTTTACTATGGTCAAGATCTCATTTGGAGTAACCGAAGCAATTATCATCTCGCTATTTATTTCGTTTGCATACATATTACAGGATACTGTATTTTGATCACTTTTGTTTGCCCTAGTGATGCATTTGTAGTCAAACTGTTCGGCTAAGATGTCAGATATTACTTCTGGATCCTCTACAATATGGTCATCGACTTTGAGACGAAGTTCTGGTTTCATCGTTTTCTCCTTATTTGTACATTTGTTTACTACTTTCCACACTTCTTTACTTAAATTTTTAGAACTATTAATTTTCTCCATTATTGCATGTTTTTTAGCTTTTGTTACAACCTGTCTATACAGTCTAACATACTTGTTCTTATACGTTAAGATACTAGATTCAAGTTTGTTTCCATTATGTGCACACAGGAAACGTTTCATTTTACTTGATGTTCGAATTCCTTTAGTGATCCACTTTAATTTGATATTATTTTTTAAACTTATTTTATATTCTTTTTTTCTGTAGCTACTTTGGAATATTTTATGAAATGTTTTGAGGAATGAATTTATACCCATACTACTCCAATCATTTTCAAGAATACCCTGTACAAATTGCGCACTGTTTTTGCTATTAAATATTCTCTTTTTTGTGACAACAGTTTGGTTTCTATTTTTCGCTGAATTACCTACATTACTCAAACGAATATCTGCAAAAATACCCCCATGGCCGTCTGCTAAACCATTGTGATCTACAGCACATCCCAGAATATACGAATCGGGCAAGTTGGTAATTATATTGTCAATACACGAGTTACAATCGTTACGGATGAAAGTAGCAGAATCAATTAGATGCCTGAAATTATAACACCGAAGTAAACTAAGAAATTCCATACGCTTTTTACTATCCACTAGTAGGTCAATATTAAAATCTCCACAAATTATAGATTTCTTATTGAACAAATAATCGAGTAACTTCTCCAATTTATCCAAGAACATTTCAAAATTTTTGTCTACAGGATTTCGATAACAACAACAGATGTACAATCCAGTGGAAACATCTTTAACACCGCATACTTCAAAACATTCAACTTTATATAACTTATTTACAGCGTCAATAACTTCTGTTTCCCTTTCCACATGTCCTAAGATTAAACTGCCTCCTCTCTTTTTACTTTTTCTCGTATTGTACGAGATTAGTTTGTAGTTAGCTAAATTAAAATAAAGTGCTGTGTTTTCATTCAAAAAATGCTCGCTTATACATATATAGTCTAACCTTTTATCAAGGGTATGTAGATAAACTTCTAGTTCAGTCTTCTTGTTATTAATTCCACAAACATTCTGATGAAATATGTTACAGTAATTTACTAAATTATTATTCACGAAAAAATGTCGATTTCGGTATAGGCTTAGTCTGGTTTATAAAAGAATGCGATAAAGTTGGTTGAGGCTCATCGCTGCTTTTGTTATTCCTATTTTTATTAAACATTTTTTTAAAGTAGTAAGGTATAGTGCCGGTTTTCAACTGACTTATTTCACTACGTTCATGTATATCATTAAAATTCTCAGCACATTGAAACAACGATTCTATGTAGTTTTTTAAGTCGCGGAAAATATTCACCATAGCTTTATTCTTTACTTTGCCTGTGTATTTATGAAACATTTCTTGTGTATATTCTAGATGCTTATTTGTGTCAAACGTATATGCATATTTAAAAGTCTGGTTACTAAGATACAGGAGTCGATTGAATGCTTCTATTCTGGTATTAAATAAATTAACATTCCATTTTAGTTTAAAGTTAGGAGAACATAAGATGACATTGGTGTGCATTATATTCTCAAGTTTACATTTTATGTGATTCACCAATTCATCGTATTTATTTGAGGTTAAGAAATCTTTTTCACCTAAGAAAATTATGCAATAGTCATATAAGTTGTAATCTACAATTTTTTTTTCTAACTTTTCTAGAAGTTCCACAATACCTGCATTTGGCATACAATAGTGAAAAATGTTGGCGTTCGGAAAAGTATTTTCAGCAATACCTAGTATATTATTTACATTATTATCACTAATTATACATAATTTGTTCGAATTATTTTCTTTGAAGCCGGGATCGTGTTGTGACTTCCTATTTGATGTATGTATTTGCTCTGTAATACCCTCTGTCGATACTTGCAATTGAGGTACACAGCTGATAACATTTGAATCTTCTTCAATCGTGTTTGAAACTAGAAACGGCATTTTAATCATCCCAGTGTCTTGATCAGGACTTTGTTGAACATTTTTAAAGTCTAGTTTTGTTCTAATAAGATTTTTACGCTTAATTTTGGCTGAGGATGTCTTTAGTTTTGTGCTCGTACATATGTGTGTCAATTTGTCAATTTTTAATTTATAGTCATTGATTTGTTTAAGATGAGTACTATTTTCTAAAAGTAAATTCTCAATTTCAGTTTCAGCAATGGCTAACTTTTCTTCGAGTTGACATATTCTGTTTCTCAGTTCTTTTACATCGTCATTAGGTCGAAAATACATATCCGGGTAGCTTCGGTTTAGGTCATTTGAGGGCGTCGAAGTAAGAGATGCGTACTCGTCATTTTTTGATAAATCGTCTACTAATACCTCAAACGAGTTATTATTAGAAGCAATTTGCTTAGATTTATTTCTCATCGTGATATTATTTATATATGTTTTTTCGTGACTGGTTGTGGGACTATTAGACATATACTCCGATTTTTTGGTCCTTTTCCTACCATCGGCATGGTTATTTTTACTCGCCATTATAATATTTCGGTATATGACGAATTATTAATTGTAAATGTTCAAAAAGAAAAACACTTAGGCTTACAACACTAATGTTTTAGATAAGAGTTTCACTTCGTATTTGTTCCCAAAGCTTCAGTAACGTGGCGTAAGCTAAGTCTGGTGTAAACGCGTGGCATATGCTCAAGATGTTGCAACAAACGCCCAGTGTATGTGTTAGTGTTGAGCATGTGTGCGTAGATGCGGCCGATCTGCGGGTTGCCCTAGGTCAGGGACGCAAGTCACTGCAGTTTTTTTTCTAAAGTTATTCACTTATTACTCACGGTTCCCATGAAATCCAGAGGTGTAGTATATATCAGTCTTTAGTCCATTTCACAAGGAATGCAATGATATACAGCACTGGTCAATTTAGCAACTTTTAACTACCTTTTTTTAAAATTATTACGAAGACACAACAAATACAGTATTAGCTTTTTGAATCTCAACGAGTGTTTGTGAGTTGTTGAAATACAAATGCCCTGGAATGTTCAAGTAAACAACAAACAAATACCTACATATACTGAAGTAGTTCCCACGTCATCACCAATTTATTTGCAATTAGAAACATCACATTTACAATACCATTGTTATCGACGCTACAATGAAAAAACTAAATGTTATCATGACAGTTACAAATTGTGTCAGCTGAATACTGGATATTGTTTATAACATGCATACGACATCTCTATATTATGGTTTTCTATATCATCTGCATACTTCGCCAAATGTCGTCAGAAATATAGAAGTAGTATAATACGTGGCTTAACTATGAAAGTTCTAAAACACGTGTTTATTTATTTAAACTTATTCTACGTTAGTGGTACATCATCATCATTTTCCTACCCTAGTTCCGTATTATTAAGATTTGGCGAAACATGGTTTTTCTTCTATTTTTTCTTCTTTTTGACTGGCCTGTTGGTCTAGTGGTTAGTGCCTCTGACTGCTATGCCGGAGGTCGTGGGTTCGATTCCCACCCAGGACAAATGTTTATGTGAAGAGCATGGTCATTTGTTCTCTGTGTTTTTTTTGTGGTGGGAAAATCATCCAGAAAAAAAAAAAAAAAAAAAAAAAATCATCAGAGCGGGGGACTCTTTGGCGGAGCGGGAGATAGTGTCAGACTCTTACTGACTAAAAACCCACCCCGTTCCTTCAAGCCTTCATACCGGGGCTCGAGCTGTCTTTCAAAATTAACCCTGGCCCCGGTAGGCTTCGACCCAGCTGGGCCCCTGCTGTTGCTGACAATTTCTCGAGTCACGCGGGAACAATTCGCGCCGTCGTCGACTAGGGCTCGGTCTGGACAGTTACCGGACGGTTGGACAGCGAGCTCACTGTCCGCAAGCCCGCGCCTACGGTGGCCGGAAATCGGGATCGGAATTCCGGTGGCGGTGAAAACGCCGTTGCCTGATGCGATTGGCCTCCTCCTTTGCGAGCATTACTGCTCCGCAGAAGTCGGCGACCGCCTGCCACTCCTCCTTGCTCCTGACCATGGCCTGAACCAAGGCCCGGCACGAGAGGTCTCCGCCGCCGATCGCCCCCACGAGGGCAAGGCGATGCTCCGTCCAAGAAGGGCACACCTCGACTGTATGCTCCACCGTGTAACCTCCCGAACTTGCCATGTCCGGTGAGGACCTGCGTCATGCAGAAGGCAAGGACGCCGTGAGGACTGTCCAGCCCAGAGGGGACTTGCCGCCATAATTGTGGCGTGCCCAATTTGTTCTCTGTCTGAGTATAATTTATCCATAATATGTATATTTTTAGAAATATATAAGTATGTTTATCATTTGTCTAGTACCCATAACACAAGCTCTGCTTAGCTTGGGACTAGACGGCGTTGTGTGATAGTTGTGAAATATTAGTATTATTATTCGTTAAAAATTAAAAATTATCTTGTCACCCGTCATGCTATCATTAACTGCCTTTTCTTTCAGAAAAATCCACACACATCTTATCTTTTTTTAGGCTTCTATCCATCTTTTTTAGGCCTCCCTCGCCCTAAGCATCTATCAACATGTATACCAATAGCTCTTAAATAACATGCATTTCATTCCTCCTCTTCACATGACCATACCAAGATATTTACCTTCAACTTTTCAGTCTCTGACGTCACTTTCACACTTCCTTTAATAGACTCATTTCTCACTTTATTCATTCTCGTCACACCACATATTCATTCTGAACATAATAAATCAATGATAAAATCGCCTTTGTTGACAGCACACCTGCTTTATAACTATTCCAGATCATAATGCATTCGCCTGTATCTCACTTCTGGTAGTCCAAGGCTTTTCATACATCTTAGAGGCTTTAGGCGGATTTTTGATTTTTGAGATTTATCCATTTTAGGTTTCCTGATGTCTCGCAGGAGATGCCTTGGTCGTCGAAAGTTGCAGGGCAACTCTCAGCCATTATTTTTTTTTTTCTGTGGGGAAAATCAACCTATGACATCCGCCGCTCTTAGGCGGAGCGGGAGATAGTGTCAGACTCTTAATGACTAAAAAACCCACCCCTTTCCTTCAAGCCTTCATACCGGGGCTCGGCTTCCCTTTCGGATAACCCTGGCCCCAGCAGGCTTCGACCCGGCTGGGCCCCTACTGTTTCTGACAACTCCTTGAGGCGCGCGGGAACAGTGCGCGCCGTTGACGACTTGGGCTTGGTCCGGACAGTTACCGGACGGCCGGACAGCGAGCTACCCATTGCTAACTGTCCGCAAGCCCGCACCTTCGGTGGCCGGAAATCGGAATCGGAATCCCGGGCGGCGGCGAGAAACTCTCAGGCATCGCAAGCGCGGGCTTGCAGATGACGAGCGATGAGTAACTCACAGTTCAATAAGACTAAGGCCCGTATTAATAAACGATGCTCAACTCCGTCCTCAAGTGCAATATCATTTGATCCTCGATTATACGATGTCAGAAGCTCAAGATCATTGCTAATTAATAAACACATGAGTACAGAATTTCAGTTACCAAGATCAGCTCCTCAATGCTCTGTACTCAATGCTTACTCAATGTGAACGATTATGTCACATTGACCGAAGTTTATAAATATTTTTTTTTGTCATAGTTTTGGCCTGGGTACTAAGTTCTTTAAGCCATGAAGTTTATAATCAAATTCGTCTCGTTGCGTTACTGATGGGTCGTAAGATTAATTGAAATACTTTTATTTTATTAAAACTTTGTTTAAAAGCGCTGTATCACATAACGAAGTAGTTTGCTACCCAAGATAGGCTTAAATTGTAAAAAAGTCATGGATGTATTTTCCGACACTTTATAAATGTTTATTTGGCAACTCAGTGGACACAAATAACATAACGCAATGTAGCGTTAGTACTAACCACAGAATTCGAGGCATTCCTTATATACATTTTTGATAAACGATATCGCATAGGCCAATAAATAACGTCATAGTACTCTATTTCATCATAATAGGTAATTAACTTCACTTAAAATATTTTCAAACTCCATATTCGGCGCTACCGCTAATCATGACCTCAAGTCCCGGTCGGTCTGCACTCATGATCTGGCAGCTCAAGTACAGAGATCTTTGTAAACTTAAGTTTCGAGTTTCGTTTATTAATCAGACAACACTCGGCTGATGTCGTAAACCTAAGCTGAGCTTGAGCTCGAACTTAAGCTTGAGCTTGAGCTTGTGAATCTCGTTTATTAATACGATCAAGACCTCAAGCTTGGTATCAGGTACGAGATCTTGGGCTGAGGAACGTTTATTAATACGGGCCTAAGCTCGACGGAGCGTTGTGTTCCACACACGCCTCAAAGAGCTGTTGGCCCGCCAAAGCCGAAGCTTTCGAAGTTTGTTCGAAAGTTTGTTGTTGACTGGCCTGTTGGTCTAGTGGTTATAAGTGGCCCTGACTGCTATACCGCAGGTCGTGGGTTCGATTCCCACCCAGGACAAATGTTTATGTGATGAGCATGATCATTTGTTCTGTGTCTGGGTGTAATTTAACTATAATATGTATGTAGTCAGAAATATATAAGTATGTTTATCAGTTGTCTAGTACTCATAACACAAGCTCTGCTTAGCTTGGGACTAGACGGCGTTGTGTGTTAGTTGTGTGTGAAAAATTATTATAAAAAATTATTATTATAGTTACCCATGGCTCTGGAATGCAAAGGGTAACTGAAGAAAATACACAATATGTTTTAGGCAGCAAAACTTTGACACTTCCTCTCGCTCCACCTAGAGCGGGAGAATTATATTTGTTGAACCTTCACCCAAAAAAAAGGTTTTCTGTTGCAACTTTACATATGAATCCGAGACTCATTAGTTCCTTTATTTTCCAAATCCATATTACATTTTTGAAGTCAGTTTAAAATTTAACATTTCTATATTCATCGTAATCGGTTTTCAGGAACAAAATCTTTTCAGTACCCGATGTAGCAGGTATCTACACTTTACGACACAAATATTTGCACAGATGATTAACATAGCATTACACACTACGTTATGTTTTATTTGTGACTCACGCAGTAGCTGTTTGTAGATTCTATTGTATTATCATCGCATACAAAAAAATGTTCAAACGCAAACGCGCGCGTTTCATGTTTTGAAAATCCTGACAGTAAATATTGATTGTGTCTGTTTGTTTGTTTTGAACGGAGAATGTGATGATGTGATACAAAGTGAATATTTTGTGTAATCGTTTAGAAACTTATGTTAGGAATATTGCGTGTTTCGTTATAACATTCTTGGAGCCATTTTTTTGCGTTTTTCGAGGGCGGGAAACTATTAAAATAACTTTACTTGCTCTAGATGGAGCGAGAGGAGTTTCAGACTTTTACTGACTAAAACCCACCCCTGTTTCTTCAGTTGCCTTTAGCGTTCCAAGCGTTCCTTTCTATCGATCTCATGGGCTTTTCTTAGAGTTGATACTGATTTTACAACCATTATTATAATGTTATCAATTAAGTAACGTGTCCTGAAATCGGACAACTGTGACGCGTCAAACCAGATGACGGGACGACTTAGGCTGACATCAGACGGACTGCATCGCAGCGACCGCGCTCGGTCGATATATGTAACTGCATGCAGTTGTACGTTCAACTTCGTGCAGTCATGATATCAACAGCACGCGGCCGGCTGCAGTCGAGTGATGTCAATATCAACTGCATACAGGTGTGCCTTCAACTTTACGCGGTCGGCTACAGTCGTGTAGTGTCGACGCATGCTGTTCATCGCTAACCGCATACAGTCAGTGTGCAGTTAATTACAAAGAGCAAACTATATTTTGAAGCACTTATAGATCAAATCATGCACTAAGCTCCTGGGCTAGCGTACATAGGGTGACTGGCAATTAGTGTACGATACTTAAACACGTGATTGTGCTCATGATAATAAACAATTTTTATTATGGGAGCAAAGCCGAAATCGCGAAAAAAATATTAGCTGTTCAGTACATTAGGCAAACATAAATGTACTGAACAGCTGATTTTTTTTCACGATTTCAGGTTTGTGCCTATAGTAAAAGTTGTCGATTATCATGAGCATAATCACGTGTTTAAGAATCGTACACTAATTACCAGTCACCCTATATATGGGTAGCGCCAACTGCGCTAAGTCAAATCAAACTGCATGCAGTTAAATATATGAACTGCGTGCGGTTGTTGCGATGCAGTCCGTCTGATGGCAGCCTAAGATGTTTTCCTTTTGAATATCAATAAAAGAAAGGGAGGAAGACCTTTGCTCAAGTAAGATATAATAACAACCAACTAACAAATCATCACAGAGTTTTTCTTGGCGTTTTTCCTTTTGTAAT